>OY728151.1:640256911-650256911 GCA_963277665.1 Viscum album | reverse complement strand
AATATCTAGACCAAAAAAAACCAGGCCATGATATTGATATTTATTTGAATTCATTAATCGAAGATTTAAAATTATTGATGGATTTAGGTGTTTTTTGATACTTTGAGAAATAAATATTTCACATTGAGATACATGTTTTACGAGACCATAAATGAATTTTATTAATTTGGTAATTTTTTAGCATATAGAATTAAATTAACTCAGGGGTGTACCATTTTCGAACAAGGTAAACAGTCAATTAGGTTAAAAAATTCATCGAAAACCATGTTTCCAGGTCATCTTAGATTTCTACCCTGAAAAAATAAGTACCAATCTTGGATGATATCATCTAATTGATGTTTATAAGAACATACAATACCATCTCCACTAAAATTTGATTAACTATATGAGAAAGTAAAAGATATGGACAATTATTTTGGTAAACCATTTTTGAAAAACCTTATGAAAACCCATTGAAAAAAGAGATCAGTTTTTTTGAATTACCATACTGGAATTGTCTGTACGTCAGACATTTTCTTGATGATATGCATGTTGAAAAACATGTATGTGATAGTGTCATAAAAACATTGATAAATGAATCTAGAAAAACAAAGGAAGGGATTAAGGATAATTTGGATTTGGTTGACAGGAGAATACAATAAGAGTTTGAACTAGTGAAGGGAGAAAAATGAACTTTTATTCCTCTAGATTCTTATACTCTTTCCATGAAGGAGAGATATCAATTTTTCAACTTATTGAATGACATAAAGGTTTCATATGGGTATTCATCAAATACGAAGAACATCATTTCAATGAACGATTTATGGTTAATGGGTTTGAAATCACATGAAAATCTTTTTTTGATTCAAGATATAATTCCTATAGATTTAAGTTTCATTTTCCCAAGAATGTCCATCATACATTAACCATGAACAATTTCTTCTACAATTCGATATACAATAAATTTATAGAGCTGAAAAAAGTTCTAACTTTGGAAAGGTAAATTACTCTCATATTACATGAATGGGAAATCTTCTTTCCTCCAACATTCTTTGATATGATGGTTCCTTTTATGGTTGACTTGGTGAGAGATATTTGACTATGTGGTCATATACACTATAAATAGATGTACCCCATTGAAGGATATATGATGATTTTGAAAGGGTATATCAAAAATAAATGTTGGGTAGAGGGTTGTATTGTGGAGTGATTTATTATTGAGGAAGTCATTGAATTCTATACTGAATATCTGCCCATTGGGAAAAGCATTGGTCTACCAAAATCTAATGACACTGGGTGACTTATGGGTTAAGAAATTTCTAGAAGATATATTTCCATAGTCAATATTACATATTTATAGTAGTCCCTCCTTTACATTTTTCATAACATTTTAGAGGTTTCCCCATATTTTGAAACCCACAAATAAATTATTAGGCATTTGAATCGATAAAGGGATGAATGATGGATATCAAATACACATAATCAAATTTTTATAGGATGGTTTTAGGTCTATATTTTTATGGAGTCGGATGTAAATACAGATTCAATTTCAGAAAGACTTTGATGGCTAGCCAAAGGACCAAGTGTGTATGTATTATCTTACAATAGTTATGTAATTAATGGTTATATATTATATAAAAATAAACATGATGAAGACAATACCATGAAAATTAGTGAAGTTACACTTGTGGTTGAATAAAATTATGTTTCCTGGACTAAATATAGAAATGAAATTTATGTGAATATGTTATAATTTGGAATCATCAAACAAAAATTGATGTTTGATTATAAAACATTATATGTGTCAATTATTCAATGAAAGTGGTTTAATAACAGGTGTGATGTTAAAATATATGAATTGGGATTAGTGAAAGCTAACTTCTCTAAGGAAGGGTACAAAGAAAAACCATTTATAATGGAATGAAAAATAGTACATGTTTTTTATGTTCTAGATCCCACAAGCCAAAAGTATTCAATTTTTCTATAATCGACAAAAACCAATGAAGGGTCAGATGAAAATTCATCTGAGGATGAACCTTTCATTGGGATGTCACAATCATTTTGTAGTGATTTTAATGTAGAATACATTTTTTATGTCATAGGAGACCACAATGAAGGGATTTGGATTGTTGATAGAGGGGTCAAATCCATTCAGCCATTAAAAAAAGAGAGTTCAATAATCAGGTTTTTTTTTATAATATACATTGTGTTACCTCATGTTATTATACATTCTATGCTTTATTTATGTATTATAAATTGAATTTTAAACAAGTTATGAAGATAATGACTTATGCACGTGCTGGTGCTCCAAATACGAAGGAACAACAGGTCTCTGAACCTGCAGTTACTCGAAATGTAGAGGAACAATGACCTTCTGCACGTATTGGTGCTCACATTCCTAAGGAACAATGGGTTTCTCAACCCGTTGCATCTCCCAGTGTAGAGGTACAATTACCTTTTTCACATATCGATGCTACTGCTACAAAAAAATGTAATGATGATATTTAATTTGAGGAAATGGTAGGCAATGAAGGACTGTAAAATTAGAAAAAATAGGAGTGACGTAGTTTTAAGGTGTTAGTAAATCAAAGGAATCAAATATGATGTCTGATGGAATTCATGGGGCAGTATGCTAACCCAAACAAGTCCATGTTTAGTAGTTACATTATAATCATCGCTCAATAAAATGTTTGGATTGATGTAGATTTGTGGCACCATGTTGTGGTTGGGATTAAGACACTGATGTGGGAAGAGATTACAGTAACATTGTTATATCATTTCATTATTTTACTAAAACTTAAAATAATGAAAATTTGAGTTACACTTCATCATACCTTTCAGAGTATTTATAGTTGATAAATCCCACAATAAATATGTATTAATGATTTCTAGTAGGATTCATAGAGGCTTTCGTAAAATTATAATGAGAAATTATCTTAAAGACATGGAAGGGAAAATAAACCCACACCCACCACTTATCTATGCTAACCTGATAACCCAATAAGTGTGAGATACATTTATCGAACATCATATGTATGTGTCTTTTTAGGTACATATTGGCTATTAATATGTTGTTTGGTGATACATGGATTCATCACTTTGGCTTTTTTGATTTATGAAATAGTAACTGAGTTCTGAAAATAAGGAACAAGCATCAAAACCAACATACCCTTACCATAAAGCAAGGATGGGGTATTCTTCACATGAAATGAAATTTGTACATATTTTAAATATATCATAATACTTTTATGTGACATGAAACAACAACATAATTATGTTCCTCAGTTTATATGTAGATTGGTGACTCCAAATCCAAAGTCACTTCCATTTCATGCCATGTTCTATGGAAGGAGGAATGTGTAAATTAATATGGGATACTAATAGATGAAAATACACAAAAAGTGTGGGAAACATGTGTAAGTATGAAATAATAATAAAAATTTCTTTAAATCTCTATTACATAATAATGATTACTTATTTTCCTATATTTTCTTTCAAACATTGTCACAGGACTCAACAACACCTGTACTGGATGAACACATACTATAAGTGGCCTTGAATCGGCTAAAATAGTATGGATGCATCAGAGGTGTGGGTTTTGGGGTGACACCCCTTATATATTTTGAGAAAAAAACAAGAGTATGATCAAGGTGAAGAAATGATATGTATGAGAGAAAGAATATCTACCCTTGAAGAACAATTCCAATGGTAGAGATATATGATAGAAACTTTAATTGGGGGAAGAAAAGAGAAGAAACAACTCAAGAACAACCACTTCTTGATGATCCCCCACCCCTACCATCTTTGATGCAAGACATTCCCATCAAATTATTATCTTGGTCGAGGTAATAAAGGTTCTAATAATTGTTCCAGGGAAATTTGAATTAGATAGACGCTGATACATTTCTTATATTGATATTCTATAGTGTGATAATGTCTGTGATTTATATCTATGAGCAATGACCCATTTCCATGTAATGAGGGCTATGATGTTCAATATCCAAAAGGACATTCTACAAATATACCACTTATAATAGGTCATTTGAGAGTGTTTATTAGAGTAGTCCCTGAGCTGAGTGCCGAGCTACCTATTCCCATTGATGAGGAATATATTCATAATGTAGAACAAGATGTTAGAACATTCATCGCATGACCGCCATATCTTGTAAAAAACATATCGATAATGAGGTATTAATTTCAAATTTATTTTTCAATATAAACCTTTAACAATTAATGAAAAAGTTTCTAAACTGATGAATGTTATTATATACGGACAAAGGGGAGGGGGTGGAGTGAAAGACCAGCTCAAAACCATCTAAAGTATCAAACAACTAATAGAAAAGATCTAGAAAAATAACCATTACCCCACATGTTCAATAAATTAATTTACTGTCATTGAAGGTTCATGTAAATACAAAGGTAAAAAATGGTTATACTTGGAGATTTCATTTTGAAGAAAATATGTACCGAGAGGTAGTTCAAGTCTTCATCGGTGTTGATAATGTAAGTTAAATCCTCAGCTATGATTGGCTAGGAACCTCAGTTGTAAATGTATACATGGGGTATTCTTTTATGATTTTATTTTCCAAATGCTAATATACTATGTTAATTATGACAAAATAAATTTCATATTTTTTGAAGGCATATATATGAAAAAAAATTGAAGGGATTTCCCCATGATTTTTTTAAATCTTTAGTTTTCACATCACTTCTATAGAACAACTAACAATAGATTCCAAAAAAGGTTGAAATAGTTTCAGGCCTAGTCAAATCATTTGAAAGAAAACATATGGATGAAATACTCTTAATAATACCAATGATGCTGGGGTAAAACTAAAAAATTTAATCATATAAAATATATTTTCATTCCCATCATTACTCATTTCTTTTTGTGTATTTAAGCAACATTAAATTCTCATTGCACTAAATTTTGATAGTCCAAATATTTATTTCCTGGATGCAATGCATAAATATCAAATAAACTGACCACAAATGATGGTGTCTTTCAATTTTTAATATAATACATCCATATTTTTAGAACTAAACATCAAGTTATATAATTTAGATTATGTTTCAATTAGGATTATGTTATTATAGGGTGAGGCATCAATATCGTGAAAAACAAGGAATGAGGCCAAGGTCTAAGCATGAAGACCATTACATGTTATAAAAATAGACAAGTATCAGGGTATATAAAATATTATTTCACTATCCAAACACATATCAAAACAAATTACTTATTTTCCTTAATGTTTCTACAGTGTCCAAAACAAAAGATGGAAAATATTACGGTCATTATGTTTGTAAATTTATGAGACAGAACATATTTTATTAACAAAATATCATCCACAAAGAGGTATTTTCAATGAGAATTACTATTTTATATAAAATATTTACTAATCCTTTGTGTGTTTATATTTTTATAGTACTACTATGAGTGTCCAAAAGACTCATATTCACAAAATGATATATATATTTTATTATAAATCAATGGACAACATACCTGATAGAAGAATATACACACATAGAATGAATATGTGACTTCCATAAAATTAGTGAATTGTTTCATAGTTATGTTTAATTTACTTCTCTTTTGTATTACTCACATAATAATTGTTTTTTATAACGGTGGAATCCTTTTTTCAAGTTGGGTGGTTTGATCGAAGATTCTCATGCTCGTGAGAGATAGGACATCAAGGCTACAACTCATAATTCAATGGTAATGTGATTGTTTTAATATACTATGTTTTCCTCATAATATTTTATGTTCTATAATGAATTAACATAATCAATGTTCTTCTTTTAAATTAAATGAGATATTAATTTTAGTAAAATTGACAACGAGCATACTAAAAACTAAGAAAATACATTTGGACTGTTTTTTTACTTTTGTTTAATTATCCATGAGTCATTTGTGACATGTATGAGTCAACCAAAAGTCAATACAATGCACGATGTGACTGGTATGACTCCAAGTGTGTCTTCTTATTTAAAATTGACATTAATTTTAGTAAAAAGAATAATTGGAATACTGAAAACCAAGAAAATGCATTCATATTGTTTTGATTCATTGTGAAAATTATCTATGAGTCATTTTTTATTTTTATGAATCGACCACACATCAATCTGATGCACAGTGTGACCAATATGACTAAAACTATCCATTATCAGTTTGAAGTAGATATTTAAGTTAAAAAAGAGTCACTAGATAAAAAAATAAAATGCATTCTGATTTCCTTGATAATTTATAAAAGCTATTTTAAGTCATTTTTGATATTTATTAAGCTGTCACATATCAAAATGATGTATGATGTGACCGGTATAGCTCAAAATGTGTGCTTCCATTTTGAGATGAAATTTTATTAAAAAAACACAACTATCGCACTAAAAACATAGAAAACACATTCATATTGTTTTTATACTGTAGGAAAATGATATATGAGTCATTTTTGACATGTAGGAGTCAACCAAACCTCAATACGACGCACTGTGTGACTGGTATGACCCCAAGTTTATATTTTTACTTAAAATTGACATTAATTTTAGTAAAATGATCAAGTGACATACTAAAAACCAATAAAACACATTTGGATTTTTTTTATACTATAGTAAAATGATCAAAAATCCATTTCTGACATGTAGAAATCAACAACAGCTCAATCTGATGCATAGTGTCATTAGTATGAATAAAAGTGTCTGTTATCAGTTTAAAATTAACATTTTTGTTCAAAAAATGTCACTAACTTAAAACCAATAAAATTCACATTTATTTTATTGATAATTTAGGAAAGTGGTTTATAAGTCATTTTTTATGTGTATGAAGTAGTTCCACGTTAAACCTATTCAAGGTGCGACTGGTATAACTCAAAATGCATCTTTCTAGTTTGAAATGGCATTTTAGAAAAAACAAAACTGGCATACTGAAAATTGATAAAATGCATTATGATTTTTTTATAAATTAGGAAAATGATCCATGAGTTATTTTTGATGTGTAGGAGTCAACTTCACCTCAATACGACACATGGTGTGACTGGTATGATTCCAAGTGTGTCTTTTTAATTAAAATTGACATTAATTTTTGTAAAATGAACAAGTGACATACTAAAAATTGATAAAATGAATTCATATTGTTTTGATACTTTAGGAAAATGATCCATGAGTAATTTTTGATGAGTAGGAATCAACCAAAACTCAATCTGATGCATGATGTAATTCGTATGACTAAAAGTGTCTGTTATGAGTGTAAAATTGAGATTTTAGTTCAAAACATGTCACTCATTGAAAACCAAGATAATGTGCTCTGATTTTCTTGATAATTTAATAAAACAATTCATAAGTCATTTTTGATCTGTATAAAGTATACACACATCAATTCTACGTATGATGGGACCAGTATGTATCAAAATTCATGTTTCTAGTTTGAAATAGAATTTTATTAAAACAAAATAACTGGTGTACTAAAACCCTAAGAAAATGAATTCTAATTATTTTGAACTTTATAAAAATGACCCATGAGTCATTTTTGATGTATATAAGTTAACATCACCTCAATATGACACACGATGTGACCGGTATGACTCCAAGTGTTCCTTTTTATATAAAATTGACATTTATTTTAGTAAAAAGAATAAGTGACTTACTGAAATCCTAGAAAACACATTTGGATTGTTATGATACATTAGGAAAATGACCCACCAGTCATTTTTGACATGAAATAATAAACCCCGCATCAATAGGATGCCCAATTTGATCGGTATGACTAAAAGTTCATGTTATCAGTTTCAAATTGACATTTTAGTTCAAAACGTATCACTCACTAAAAACCACGAAAACATTCGTTGATTTTCTTTTTAATTTAAGAAAATGCTTCATAAGTCATTTCTTATTTTTATAAAGACGACTCACATTAAAATGATGCACGATGAAATTGATAGGGCTCAAAATGCGCATTTCCATTTTGAAAGGAAATTTTAGTAAAAAACACTACTAGAATACTCAAAAGAGAGGAAAAACATTCCGATTGTTTGATACTTTAAGACAACGATCCATGAGTCATTTGTGATGTGTAGGAATCAACTCCACCTCAATCCACGGTGTGACCGGTATAAATCTAAATGTGTTTTTTTATTAAATATTGACATTTTATTAATGTATTCATGCATATTAATGTTTAATTTATTTCATTATAGTATTACTAAGATAACATTTGTTTTCTTATATATGAGGAATCATTTTCTCAGGTTGAGATGATTTTTTTTGGAAATGAATACCTTGGGCTAACATTTTTTATAGGGGATTACGCGGTCGAAAGATTAAAAATTAATGTTTTTAAATGTTTATTGGATAATTGTAAATGTAATTATATAAAACATTGATTGAAATGGATATATCAATGATTTTTTTGTATATACCATTGCCATAAATTTTTGTATTCATGGTGTGACATTAAATGTATATATAATTGTTTAAAATTATAGGTTTTTCTGGGTGTGCTGTTAAAAAAACAACACATTTCATCTAGATAGGCCTTTATCGGTGTTATTTCTAGCATTGATAAAGCCCCCCATTTATGAGTGATATTTAATGTTCTAATAAATGGGGCCTTTATTAGTGATCAAAATAGCACTGATAAAAGGGGACCTTCATCAGTGCTTTTTTTAGCACAGAGAAAGGACCCCCTTTATCAGAAATTTTGGAGCATTGATAAAGGGTAACCCATTTTAATGCTGTAATTAACAGCACTATTAAAATTTATTATGATCCATGTCAAGGGGAATATGTGTAGTAGTGAGGTTAAAAATATTTTTCTGAAATTTTCATCTTGATGTATGGGTTATGATGCCGCAAACGGATTATCAGTCTAGTGGGATACAAAAAAGTTACAACTAAAGAATGATTTAATAAAAATAATTAAAATAATGTTTTTAATAATATTATAAATATTATTTATATAATATACCTATATCTCATTGGGTAAATGTGTACATGTCATCCCAAATAAGATTCTCCCTTCCCTCCAATTCTTGATAAAACCAATTCTTTTTTTCATTTTTATCAGTTTTTATTATGTGTTTGAGCACCCAGTTCTTATCCTTCATAGATCTCACCTACCCCCTTCATGTGAGACCATTTTTTAAAACATAGAAATTATCCATAATTCAAAAATATGTATTTGATCAAGTCAAACATAGGGTTTGTGTGTGTAGTGATAAACTTCAAAAATATTGTTGACATTGTATGGTTAAATAAAAAAGTAGGGATGATAAACCAAATGTTTTTCCTCAAATGTAGGGTTTCTTTAAAAAGTTAGGTTTTTGATCCATACTTTTATTCCAAATGTAGGTTATATAATCTGTATGTTCCACTTAAAACATAGGGTGTGAACACTGTTTCAAAATTACATATAAAACAAATACAGAATACATTTCTTTGAGAAATAAAATAATCACCCACTATTTAATGACTGAATATGATTCCAAAATAAAAATAATTATTCCAATAATTATTATCCTGAAATTCCTTTAAATTAACTTTTTTAGAAATATAAATATTTGTGTTTGTGAGCATCAAAATCAAAAGGAAATTAATGATATTTTTGAATAAACAAATTCTCAACCTATGGTTTATGTTAAAATATTTATATAATTTAATGTATGACTTTAAATAATATAATAATCCTTAATAAACTTCATGCCACATAATAATAATAATAATATTTTTTGGTGCACGCTAACTTATGTAATAAAAAATAGTATTTAACCGGCATGTTAATTAATAGCTTTCCCCAAACTTGGTCTTGGTCCGTTCGAACTCCTCTAGAAATTATTGAACACATAAATAAATATTTTATTTAAATATTTCATTCATTAATAATCATTTGTGATTGATAAAACATGGATAAAATTATCCCTCGATCTTTAATATTTATTCAATTAATTAAATTCAAATAGAATATAACCGAGATCATCAGAAATAGTTTGTCTGTGACCCTCTGGAATTATTTCTTGTTGGAATTAGGTAGTGTTGACTAAAGCCTAATATTAGTATCTAGTAATGGGTAAAGGTTCCCAATAGAAATAACTTAATGTCACAATGTGCCTTACCATGACGTGAACATATGGCCTCACACTGTTTTTTAGAAAACAAAAGTTTGTAAGTCATGACATACATTAATGATAGTCTTAATGTTTATGGACCATTACATATACTCACATAAAGGAATATCTGATGGCACCACAACATTCATAGGAAATGGGATATTGTAGAGATATCGAGCAGGATGCATCCATAGCATTACCAAATCAACACAATGAAAATAAAACTACAACTAACAATAAAGAGTATATTCAGGGAATGGTAGGATTAGAGGCATAACTTAAATTCTCTCTTAGATAATTAGATAACTGTAGTGAAAAAGTTATAATATAACTTGATGAAACAAGGGAATACAAAATTGCACTTCTTGATAATGAAGGGAAGATAATATCTTTAGGGAAACTCCAACCCATTACTCCATTTTGAGGTAAGGTTACATTAGAATGAATTATGAACATTGAAATACAATAAAAACAATTTAATTCATTATTTATCACTCTAAAAGATTATTTATTGGATATACTTGATCTTTATATATCAAAAATTAATGTCAACCATTTATTATATAGGTAAACAAAATTGATTTTAAAAAAATTTATTACGGTGCCAAATATGATGTTTCACTATATCATATCTCCATTTTAGTGCAACAAATTGAGATGGAATTGACCTCTCATCTACACTAAAAAATATTTTTTAGTGCTCCGTTGGATATGGACTTAGAAAAGGAGTAAAAGAAGTAAAAAGGTGATGGATGAAATGACTATTCAGTGGTGGTGAAGGTGAAATTTAAATATCAATCAAAGACTATCAGTGGATTAAATGTGATTGCGACATATAGAAGTTGAATAATAGAGAAAGTAGAGGAAGAATTTTAGGATATAGAGAAACATTGATGGTCATAAGAAAGAAATCATCACATAATGTTCTAATAAATATTGAGAGATAGTACCCAAGAGGATTCAAAATAGTTTTGTTGTTGTGATATTATAGTATAAAAAATGATCTCCTTCTAGGTTCCCTAACTTGTGCTTAAGATAAATATAGGCATATTCCACACAATGCTTTGGTTTATGAAGGAAGTACAATAGTGATTTCATTATAGAGAGACTCGTAGGTGTGTGAAGCTGAGATTTGAGAGTCATTTTTTTAATATGATTTTGATTTTTTTTAAACATGACCATGTTATTTTTTTAAAAAAATATTATTGAAAGGAAAAAAGAACGTTTATGCCTTTCTATTTATATCCAATGGAAGTAGCGAGGCTACCTCCTCCTACCCACCGCTTTTGGCCCAGATTGATGACATGGAAAAGGTGGAAGGGGGGTTCCACCTTTCGCCTTTACGTTAGGAAAAAGGCGACACCCTCGATGCGGCCTTTTCCCCAACTCCCTATAAAAGGGAACCCTCCCTTCCACTCACATCCATTTTCCACCATCTCTCCTCATTCAACTATATCTATCTCCAAAAAAAGTTCTTTTCATGTGCGGAGGATTCAGTTTTCAAAAAGAAGTCTTAGTTTTTTGTGAAGCATCACGTAGATGTATTTTTTTATTTAATTCAAAGTTATTTTTTTTTTATTAAATTTACATCTTTTTAGTTATAAATATGCCATTTTTGATGTAGTTTATTTATTTCTAAATATTTTTTTATTCAGTATTTTATTTAGTTATATATATTTTGAAATAATAGTTATTATTATTAATGATTATGTATACATTTAACTATAGAATAACATTGGATTAAATTTTCTAAAATTATTCTATCATAAAGATTATGTGGTTATCTAAGCAATAAAATCCCTATATAGATACAAACAAGTGGATGTGGCTCTGGGACAGATGTACTTTGGGGTAAAACCCAAAAACACTACTTTGAGATAGATTGTAATGGGAACTAGAGTTCGACAACGGGCCTTACCGCACTCTTGGTTTGACACTCTCAGTGTATATGCTTTAGATGATTCATATTTTCTTTATAAACTAATAAAATTACTAAAAAAATAATCAAACCAGTATATTTATCAAAGATTAAATGATAATCATGATTATATAAAATTAAATGGATAATGGAAAAGTCATTAAAGAATGAATGTTATTATTAGTAATTGAATTATTTTTAGTTATTTATATATAAGTTATTTATTAAGTTGTTTAATTAGTTATATATAGTTTAAAAATAATACTTATTATTAGTAATGATTAAGAAAAGATTAATTAATGAATAACAAAGGATTTAAAAATGAATACATATAATGATTAGCTAATAATAATTAACTAATTAATATCATATGATTAATGATTTAATTAGGAAGGATTATAGAGTTATTGAAGAATGATTGAATAATTAATAACTTAGTAATGATTAAATAGTAATTAAAGAATGATTAACTAAGTAAATTTTTTACTAAGAAACATTATTATCATATTTTTGGATATAACAAAATGTTTTAAAATTTTAGTGTCAAAAATATTATATAGTTTAGAAATAATAGTTATTATTAGTAATGACTAAATATATATTAATTAATGAATAACATAGGATTAAAAAATAAATACATATAATGATTATCTAATGATACTTATGATAATATAAAGTTAAATGGAGATGAACAAACACATTAAATAACACATTAATAGTTTAAAACATACAAGAAATACCTTGATATTTTTCAATAGAACGTGGTTCAAATGAGATGCCCCTCACTTCATACATGAGGTAAAATCCAGCTTATATTTAATTGGCAGCTTAATAACATCATCGAAGGATATGTAATTAACTTTTGGACTTTCAAAAGTATTTTTCCTTCTAATGAAATCTAATATGAAATCTAATATATTTCATTAGAAGAATGGAATCTTTTGAATGTTCAAAAGGTATGTACATCTCTTTAGAAGATGTTATTAAGCTTCCAATTGAAAATAAACTAGATTTTACCTCACATCCAAAGTGAGGCTCATCCCATCAGAACCACATTCTATTGAAAAATGTCAAGGTATTTCTGGTATATTGTAAAACATTCATGTGTTATTTATTGTGTTTTTTCTTATACATTTCACTTTATATGATCATAATTTTCATTTTATTAATGATAAATAAAATAATTTGATATTTTCTATTCTTTTTTAATTAGATTTCCAGAACATTCTATGACTTATATTATAATAGTCTTTTCTATAATGAAAAATTACTATCATATTATAGGGTATAAATGACTTCCTAAAATTTCAGTATAATTAATATTATATGGTCAAAAGTCATTGTCAACATTAGTTACGCTATCATAATATTTATCAAAAAAACATTTTTGATGTAGAGAGTCATGTTTCCTTATGTGTAATTATACATGGAGGTTATTCAAACTAATTAAGGAGCTTCTTATAGCGAAAGAGAAGGAAATTATGAATGTCTATGGTGATTGGGATGACTCATATCTGGTGTTTCCATAATTTCTAGCCATACTGAGGCACCATAACCAAGTTTTCTTCCATCTTGATACAAAATAAAATTTTTCCCAATATAACCGACCTGATCAATATTTTTTTGAATTTAATTAGTTGTTCTAGGCATTCCTCCCCTATATCTTCAATTTTCATTTCAGTAATTAGTACATTCATATCGATGCAACATTTTTATACATAACAAAAAATGGAATATATTTGATTATTGAAACCCATGATAAAAAAATATTAACCTCTTCTTCTTGACTTTTCCATTATGGAGAATGAAAACTATGATTCATGGAGTTGGTTTTTGGCATGTATCAGTAACCATTTCCCCCACATTCAGGGGGTCTATTTGATATCTAATCAGCATCAGGCAATCAATGAGTCAATAAATGTAGACCCTACTATATAGAGACCCCCAAACTCACATCATCAGTTCGGTATTAGACACATTTCTATAAATGCGAGGAAAACATTCCACAAAAAACCTATAAAGAAGGCAATCACGGTGATAGGTATGCAATGTATTTGTTGTTTTTTATTATTTCAACGTAAATATAAACATAATTGATGTGAAATATGATCACATATGTGTAGAATATATGTCAAATAAAAGGAATTTTGAAGATAATTTTGAACAAATTCATAATATTGATCAAGAAGTGCATGATTATATGATGATGACTCCAAAATAGAAATTTACATTGGCATATAACGAGGGGTGGGGGAGGTTAAAAAACATGACCAAAAATATTGTGGAGTGCATCAATAGTGTCTTAAAGGGGATTTAAATGTTAATTATAACTTCCCTAGTTCAAGAGACATTATATCATTGCATGAAGTGCTTTATTGATATACAAAAACAAGCATCATATGGAATTAAATAGGGGATAAGGTACAAAATCCACTTTCAAGAAGAGATTAATAAAAATATTGATGATGTTTATAGTTATCATGTCATACTTTTACATTTAGAAGACTCTCGATTTGATGTTATAGTGAATTCAGAACCCATCACAAATAACATCAGGGATGAAAATGTTGTGTTACTGGAAGTGAGGAAATTTCAATGTGGAAACTTTCAGGCCTTATGTTTTCCATGCACACACACCATCGCAGCATATGCCTCCATGAAAATATCATGGGAATTATATGTTGATCGAGTTTTCTAGATGGACACCATTGCTAACAATTATGTTGCACCATGGATGCCTATTTGAGAGTTTCATTATTTACCAATTTCATAAGGCCAGATGATTGTGATACCAGACATCAAGAAATTTCGTAACCATAGGAGACCAAAGGCCAGAAGGATGTGGAATGAGATGGACTAGCATCAATAATAAGGGAAAAGTTTGAGATTCACCATATGTCATCAAGATGGTCATAACCGAAAATGATGCCATAACATTTTTGGGTCAATTTCACACTCTCATCCGCAATGATAAATTTTCTCTATTATGATATTATCATATTGTAAATTATATAGTGTTATCTATTCTTTTTTACTTCGGCATCCAAAATATTCTGTGAATGATATTCTAATAAAATTTTATTTAATGAAACAATAGTATCATATATTACAGTATAAAAGGATTTTATAAAATTTTAGTATAATAAAGATTATATGATCAACCATATTTTTCTATATTATTTACACTATTAAAATCATGATCAGAAAACATTTTTGATGTAGAGAGTCATGTTTTACCCATGTGTACTGCTCTGAGGATGTTATTCAAACTGAGAAAGGAGATTATTATAGTACACAACCAAAATAGTGGTTAGTACAACTGATTCTGTAACACTAACTGGAATTTAAGTAACAATTCGTGGGAAATGAACCATGACATCACAACATGTGAATCTCTGAATAAGATTCTTCATTTTGTATAAATATATGACTTTCCCAAATAATTTTACTATCAAATTACAATAATCCTTTCATACTCAAATTAAAATAAATATGAATAGTGCATTTCAGGTTACATTAACACATAATCAACCTATCCATGTCTAAACCATAACGCATACATGTGAGAAAATAATCATGAAACATACCATCATGTGGAAAAAAAACATAAATTACAAAGCACACCATTTTCTAATACAATTTTACTTAACGAAGACAAAACGTTTTTATATATATATATAACCATATCTTACAAAAAAACCTTTTCTAGGTAAAATCATATCATAAAAAAACATTAGTAATATGCTTAAAAACATGAAGACATGATATTTTCTTTTGGTAATAAATAACTTCATAAAAAATGTGAATAATCATTGCATGAATTACAGTCCACAATTCATTACATTCTTCTAACCATAGCATTATATTTACATTTTACACTTACAACTCATTTTAATTGTTTATATATATATATGAAGGATACCATAATACTCATTGAGTAGCATAGGCATCTTTCCTAGGTCATGTTATATGTGGTGAGGTTTGACCGATCAGGGGGAATCGAGTGCACTGTTTTCATCATATGAAGCCTCCACATGCCATTAGACCATACGTGCACCATGCAGGCTTCAACAAAATTGTTGTATCAAATTTCACATTTTTCGACCATCCCGACGTGTAGCCCTCGTGGAGAGGTGGAGACCATAGAGACACACATTCTACCTACTTTAGGGAGAGATGACCATCACCCTCGAGGATTTGGCAGTGCTTCTTGGTCTTCCTATCCATGGGGAATCCATTATTTGACCCAATCATGCATCTTGTCCTGACCTTGATCAATGAATGTTAGGTATCAAAATTTTGGCTGATCGTAGGAATATATATGGAGTTTTGATACCTATTCCCTTGATGGAGGATCAAATTTCACATTTACTCGATGAAACTGATGACCAGACTATCACGGGTCATTCGAGTGCATATATATTACATCTCATTGGAGGGACACAACATTCTGATTAGTAAATGGTGAACATGCACATGATGTATCTAGCCTTTTGGAGGACTTTTATTAGGCCCGGATGTACAGTTTTGGATCTTCATGCTTGGAATACACATATAGAGCAATATGCATGGTATCCAACAGTGACCGCATAGATCTTAGGGGATGTGTCATCCTTCTTCAGATGTTGGCATGGGAGCGCATCCCCACATTCTGCCCTTAGCTTACTGATATGTCTCTTTCTGGGGAGGTGCTATATGATGCTCTAGATGGACGCTAGTGTATTCACTCATCTCTATTGTCTTCTGATGCTAATAGGATTTACTGAATTTGATTTCTCATTATTTCTCACTTTCGATGTTTTATTTTATAATTGGCATTAGTGACAAAATTTTGGCATGGTTCCGGCACACAATTTGAGTGTATAGTGCCTCAAGTTGGACCATCTCTTACCTGACCAGGTATGTATATACAATCTATCACTATCTAAAAAATTTAATAATAGCATAAATTTTGGTTTTTAGTAAGGATATTTTTTTGAAAAAGGTCACATGTCATTTCAGATTACATGGATTCCATACCAGACTATACTGTACCAGTTTCCAACATAATTCACTACATGACTTGATAATTTTATGGATTTAGTTCCGCTCATTCACCTCCATATTATTGAGTGGTATTTTCCTCATAGTGTCATGCGCCATGTTTTTTATACTCATCTGATTCCATTTCCCCTGAGATAAGAAGAGAAGCTTCATAGCATGAAGCTGTCGGAGAGGAAGAATGAGGCATGTCATTGAGTACATGCTTAAAATCTTGATTTCTGGTTTATCTATGTAGAGTTTCATATCTAGGGAATACCTATGATGCTATTAATTATTTCAGACTTGGTCAAGTATGATCCATGGTATAGACCGAAGTCTATACTGTATCATACCCGACACGGTAGAGAGATTCATAATATTGGAAGTCAAAAAATTTCCATTAGATTTAATTGAACTATTTTCTAATTCATTTTGAATATCTTTATAGGTTACTCACTTAGAGAATATTATGCACTTGAGTGGTGAAGAGGAGTAGGGGGTCTATATTCAGAAAACTATCAATGTTGAAGCACTGGAGCTAATGTCATATTATCTTGCACTTTCTGACATCATCTTCGAGAGTCCAACCTAGAGAGAGGAGGTTAGTTCCATAGGGGAACATCCTCTAGTAGCTGCTGGTGTTGAGGTTCCACAAAGATGATAATGTAGAAAAAGTCATGTTGCATGTTGGGCCTCACCTATTCCACAGACAGAGGTTGGACCTCTAGAAGTCTAGCCTTAGGCGATTTAGGATGTGATTCTGGCAGCATGGGATCCATCTTTCTTGATAGGATAAATGCAGTTATCTCCATCTTGGGGTCCATATCCATCAGACCCTTGGGATCTAAATCCATCATAGCCTTGGGTTTGATATATATCTTAGGCTTTGTCCACCACTGTGATGATGGAAGGACCTTCTATTACCCTAGTGGGAGAAGGATCAGGATCACAGTACAACATGTAGTTGAAACCTCCTCCCACTAACACATAGGTGGAGCATGTGATGGTCGATGTTTCAGTGCCTGAGGATCAACCCTCTTTAGTTCATCATACTCCACCCTAGCACAGTGCTCAGTGACCTCAATTCGGGTATCCCCTTTACTTTACACCATGGGGGTCCGAATCTTCTTCTCATAGACATAGAAATTGATTTTAATAGATCATGTATATGTTTTATGTCTATTCAAATTAAGAGATTGTTATTACTATCATCCCATTATCCATGTTCATATAGAGTTTCCATTTTCATTAATATTGTAGGCATAATTTATATTTTAAAGCATTCAAATTCAAATACATGAAACATAGGAATGATTATTTAATTTCAAGTTTCTAACTTTTAAAGCTTATAAAATATATAGTATAAAACCAATATAAATAAATTTTTAAGATAACCTAAACATAAAAAAAATTTGTTGAAAATAAAATGGGTTTCATAAATAAAATAAATAAATTAAAATGAAAGGAATGTAAAAAAATATTATAAATACCATTGTAATGGTTTAAAACAATACTAAAATTTAATTTTTTATAAAATATTGAGGAAGTTGGAATAATGTAAATTAAAACTAACCCTGGATATTGAATCCTACTAAAGACCCATTTTCTCTTCCATGAACATTTCTTTATTAAATACCCATTTTCACCCAATGACATTTATATCAACTTAAAGATCTTCCAGAACCCGTACCTAGTTCTTAAAAATGTATCAAATTTGAGCATCACAAAAGTTATTTCTTATAAATATAACATTTTCACATTGATTCTCCTTGGTGACAACCAATTCTAGATCTGAATGAATTCATGTAATAGACTACACACTGAAGACGAGAATTGTATACCATAAAAAATGTACACTGAGATGAGATCTCATTTAGGATGATGGAGCGGTGACGGGATATCCACTAGAAGTCATTGATAAGTAGTTACATGGATGAAAAACAAGGTTCTACGATGTTACTCCAGGGTTACTCGTTAGTGAGAGAGAAAAGAAAGAATAAAGAGGAGGATCCAAAAGCAAAAATGATCGATTCATTGCCTAAAAAATAGGGAGAATGACTGTGGAATAATCATTTCCTTTAAAAAGGAGGTAGTGGTGAAATGACGCAGATGAACTACAAAATTCCACATGGCATAGATGAAAAAACCATGTGGTGAGAAATATTTAGGAGGATGGCCAAGTTGAAAAGTTTTCATTGTATCCAATTCCTTATTATTGTTTAAACCCTTTAGTCACTAGTATTTTTTTATATCTATTCACATTAACTTCCTTGACCATTTCACTCTGAAATACCCATTTTCACCCAATGATATTTATATAAACTTGATGATCTTCCATAACTCGTACATAGTTCTTAAAAATGTCTCAAATTTGAGCACCACAAAAGCTATTACATAAAAACATATCATTTTCACATCCAAATGATATTAAAAAAATTCTAAACAACATAAAATAAACAGAATATATATATATATATATATCATAATAAAAATAAAAATATATTTTTATTTTTAAATATAATAACATATATAAAATAATTATTATTATTTTTAGTAGAAATGAGGTAGGTGAACTGCTACCTTTGGACTGGAAAAAAAGGTGGAAGCATGCCTTCTACCTTTAATACACTTTTTTAAAAATATTATTCTCCTATATTTTTTTATAAATATTTTCTCCAGAAAAAGTATTAAAAAAACATTATTTGAGAGAGTGAGAAACCCTTGAATTCTCCACACTGGCTGCTACACCTTCCCTTCTAATCTCCCTTCTCACTACCACTGTTATGGCCCTTTCCTGAAGCACTGTGACGTCGAACATGAAAATACCCCCATTGTAAAATATGGCCAGATGCGGCCCATCCTCCGGTGATGGTGTG
The DNA here is from genome assembly GCA_963277665.1 of Viscum album. Classification (NCBI taxonomy): domain Eukaryota; kingdom Viridiplantae; phylum Streptophyta; class Magnoliopsida; order Santalales; family Viscaceae; genus Viscum; species Viscum album. The sequence goes on along the minus strand of OY728151.1, from coordinate 650,237,019 downwards.
TTGCAGCCGAAATCGGCAGCAGTGGAGGGTGGTTGAAGACAAATATCCAAAACCGAGTTTCTCCTCCCCTCCAATATCTCTATCATCAAACACTCTAATGGTGAATGTGTTTTGATTTCTAAGCATGAGTGGCGACAGATGTGCGCTATGGGATTAGGGTTTTAAAGTGGAAGGTGGAAGATTGGACTCCGACACATTCAGAAATTTATCAATACAAAACCCATACAGAAGGCATTTTTGTTTAATAAAATGTAAAAAATGAAAAATTCAGCTGAAAATTGAATTATGCCCACAACGGATTTTAGTTAGTAAGATTATATCAAAAAATTAATCAATAAATCAGTTAAAAATTTTTAGATTTTATTTTTGACTTCAATAAACCTAATATTGTTATGAAATATTAAATGTGAATGTCATAATTATGGAAACTCTCATCCCCAATAAACCCATTCTTATTACTAAATTATCATATACCATCTTTTGGTATCCTTTGAATACTATAAATACATGGAAATTTTAATGAAACTATTATGGGTTTTTGGTCTATACATTGTGTTCTTTCTCTACTTCTTGTATTTAATTTATATTTATGTTTTTTACTTATCATCATCATCACCATATGAAAATTCAACACTTGATACTTCAATGGTGTGTTTCAACTATAATCCTTCTTAAATTTATGGTTTAAAAATTCCTCACAGTTTCAAAATACATTATATTGATTTCACAACACGTTATCATCAAGATATATTCATTTCATTGTGCATAGTGATGGTGTTTTCATCATTGAAATAAGATAAATCTCAAGTTAAAAAGGTGTATCACATGTTTTATAAACATTCTTGCACTACTGGAAATATGGGATTTTCACACCCTGAGTAATAGAAACCATCATAAGCGCCAAAAAACCTTAAAAACACTGACTTATCATGCCCCCATCTCCCTCGTACACCCCCACCCATTGAAAACCCTATCCTCTCTAGTGCCACCACGCCACAATGATCTTCGACCCTCATTGCACCTACCGGACACCGCTTATCTCCCTCTCCCTCTCATGCACCCCCACACACTCTTGGAAAACCCTAACCTTTTCGGTCACATCTCCTTCTTCGCACCCTCCTATGGTTCTTCCTTAGGATCCGGCTCGGGTTATACCTCCCTTGTCACACCCTCATCCTCTAACTTTTCCCAATGCTCCCCCGATCATGCCTCAATTTTCACTATGGTTGCATCCTTAGTTGCACACTGCCCTTCCTCCCTCACAATTTCCCCTCTTTCAAGTCTTGACTAGCCTTAGACTCCATCTCATCTGGATTTTATAGCTAATCCATAATTACACACCATTGGAATTATTATTTATGAATGTTCTTCATATTTATGTGTTTTTTCATAATTATTAGATTTAATATTTTGTTATTTAATGAACATAGATTTAACCCAATAGACTTGTTTGGTTTCTGATTGTAAACTATCCCACAACGCAGCCTGCAACACTTTGACCTTGTAATCATTGAATGATTGCCTTATTTTTTCCATCTTCATGATACTATTAATTTTTATTTCATGTTCTTCTAATGTTTTGTTTTTTAGCTTGAATCATCCTATACATATTATTGTTTCTATTTATAAGTGTTCACAAATTTCTTAAAAATGTGTTATTCATTCATTTAAAAAAGAAGACTTAAAAAATAGGTATAAATAATTAAATATCCTTATAATTTAATGACTGTGTCCCTTGTGAATTGTTTTATTGTTTTGGATGAGTATTAATTGATGTCCACATGAAATTGGCCAGTCTTTATTTTAAATATATTTTGTGATATGAAATTCTAAAAATTCTTGTAATATTATATCTTGTGTAAATGTTACAACTTGTTATAAAGATATTAATATGGATAAGAGTTGGATTCATCATCCAAATTGAACTTATAGAGAATATTTTTAGGGAATTATGCAGTTTAATGATATCACTGGAGGTTTTCAAGGTGACAATATATTATTTTCCTAGGTATAAAATGTGCAAACATATTTCAATTCACAAGAAATATCATGATGCATAACCTATTCATGAATTTATTTTTGAAAAATTATAAGATTTGGACTCATCATGGGGAAGAAAATATTCACTGTCAAAATATATAAATAGTTCAAGTGGATGTTGATGTGAGGATGAATGATCTAATTTTAGAAATTCTTACTGAAATGGTCTGTGGGTTGGATCCTGAAGGCATTTACATCCACAATGTTGAGACTGATAAGATAAATCTGTGTTCTTGTGTAGATCATGATTCATTGAGGTTTTATGATATACTTAATGATGAAAAAATTCAATTATATTATGGGTGTACTACTTATAGTAATTTTTCATTTATCATGGATTCGTTTCATCTGATTACTTTGAAATAGTGGTCAGACACATCATTTGACATACTATTGGTGTTATTGAAAAAGTTAGTTCTTGTCGACACTAGGATTCTTGAGTCATATTTCCATGCTCATAAGCTAAAAGAGAACATAGGTTTTACATATGAGACCATAGATGCATGTGCAAAAAACTATATGTTTTTTAGAAAGGAAACTATCCATTTAGATAATTGTATGGTCTGTGGTGCTTCCTGGTGGAAAGATACTAGGGGAAATCAGACTCATCTAAGTCAGTCTGTGAAATATGGAAAACCAATTTTCATAAATAAAATGGGTTACTTTACCCTGAAGATGAGGTTGAAAATATTTTTTATTTCATTTAATGTTTCTAATTTAATGATATGGAATGTGGAAAGAAATAATGAAAGTGATATGCTAACCTACCCAACAGAATCTCGTACATGGAAGGATTTTTATTAGAGACAACCCAACTTTGATAAAGATGGTCAAAATATCTGATTGGTGTTGGCAGTAGATGATTTCAATCCATTCAGGTCAATGTTTGGTGCAGCTAATAGCACATGGCTTGTGGTTTTGGTTTTATATAATCTTCCACTATTGCATTGTATGAAACAACCATTTATATTACTTTCCACTCTTATAGATGGAGCTATAAGTCCATGTTATTAGATTGATGTGTACCTTCAGCCATTTATTTATGATTTTAATGAATTTGGGGGTGATGGAGTGATGAATTAAGACTATGAAATGAATGATATGTTCAAATTGCATGCCACTTTATTGGGGAAATATCAATGAATTCATGGCTTATGCTAATTTATCATGCTTGAGCATGAAAGGAGAATTTGGTTTACCTTGTTGCAATAAAAGTAAGAAATTATATATGGCTTAAAAATTTCAAAAAAATGGGCATTATGGGTCAAAGATGTTTTCTTCCCCCTATGAACAGGTTCAGAAAGGGCAGAGTGGAATTTTATGGTTCTATAGAGTTCAACCCTGAACCAAAGATCATGATAGGAGTAGAGCTTTTATCACAAATTAAGGAAGAAAACATCCACACATTATATTAATTTCACGATTTAGTAGATCAAAAATTACCAAATATTTCTGGTGCGGATAGATAACGTAGTCACAATTGAAAAAAAGAAATGTATTTTTCAATATCCATTATTGGAAAACTAACATGCTAAGGCATAATTTGGAATTCGTACTCATTGGAAAAAATGATTGTGATAATATATTGTAGACCATTTTAGGTGTGATTGGGAAATTAAAGAAACATGTTATTACATGACATGATTTAAAATAAATGTGTGAGGGATTAGATCCATGTGGATCAACCCAGGGCATGTTTTTGAAGGTTGAATTTCTCAGCGGTGTCTCAGAAGAAGTTTGGAGAAGTTTAGTTAAGTAAAAGATGGAAGGAGGGGATTACACATTGTGTAACAACATTACACGATGTGAAATCCTATTTCAGGGGTTGTTTCATAGCATGAAATGTTTTTGGGTTCAAAGAATAAAATAAATCATTGAGGTGACACATTATTAGAAAAACTTGACCTCGAGGCATTATCTGACATGAAAGGGAAAGTCGTGTAATGACCCGACATTGTATGTTTTAAGTGTTTTTCCAACTATTCAGGTTTTGTCAAACGTACAGCTACAATGGCTCTCCCTCAACCCCAATAGACCCAACAACCCTCCCTTCATTATTTTAAGGATTCCTTCATCAAATAATGATCCCTACCTCCATCCTTTAATCCATAGAAATCTCTTCTCGATATAAGGTATGATCTACCACCATTATTGAGGTTTCTTTGATTTGTTTCCTTCTGTTTCTTCTTTCCATGTGATGGCATGTGATCTCCATGTTAATAATGGAGTCCTATTGGTGGTTGGTTGTTTCAGTTGTTTTCTGGTGTCCTTGGGTCGATTCTGTTGTTGTGAGAGAGGTTATCATGATCCGTTTCTTTGATCCATTCACGTACAAAGAACATCAACGGCCTTTAAAATAAGTGGATTCAATACTTCTCTAATTTTTTATGTGTAATCATAGAGTTTTCATAGTTTATCCCTTGGATCACAATGTAATTGACATAATAATTATTTGAACCGAATTGAAAAAATTGGCATTGAATGTATGTTGTTTCTTTATACCGTGATAATGGTTTGCCTCTTGATTTGTAAGATAGTTTGATATCTATGCCTTAATTGATTTAGAATTTATTTATGGATGGAAATTGGTAAAGAACATAAATCCATAATTAATAAATATTTAATTGGATAAAATATAAAGAGGCATGTTTAATGAACCTGATTGTTTTTTATGTAATTTGATGCTAATAGAATTGATACAAGTCAGCTTGTTTAATTTAATTGGTTGATAAAACTGAAGCTTGTTTATGATTGTTGATAAAATTATTAAAGGCATGTTGAATTAATTGTTGAATTAATTTGTGATAGCTTTAGAAGCTTGTTTTTTAGGTCTCCTGTAATTGGAACCAGAATAATGAATTGGTTAATTCAATATGGAATAAGAACTGGTTGTGTGATAAAGATAATGCCTTGTAGGGAATGAGTTGAAAACTTTTTTATAAAGGATGAGTGCACGTGCTTTGGATTCGTGACATCTTGTTGTGTATAAGGGCTGAATGCCTTGATTTGGGGCCAAGATCCCATTACTCTCTTTGTTTGTATTTCTTGTGATGTGATCGGGATATGAGACTTTTGGTTGTGGGGGCATGGAGACCAAGATGTGACATGAGCCTGGGATGACTGAGCCCCAAAGGTTGTTGTGGTATGTGGGGGTAGGGAGGCCCAATGGTTGTGGCTTCAGTTGATGCCTAGAGTGGCGAGATGCATCAGTTTATGCATGTAGGTTTCAAAGAGGAAATATGAGATATTGGAATGGGTTGAAGCTAATCTTACTTATTGATGTGAATGTGGTTTCTGTTGAATCTATTGTTTGTTTTCCTACATTATTTTCCCCACTTCTTGAGGCACATGTTCTTATTTACACTCCTTCTAAAAGAGTAGAAAACATGGGGGTTATGCTACATGATTTCAATGTAAAGATTATTGAGGATGTATGGGTCTATGCTCATCCTATAAGTGGAAAATACTTGAAGTCCATCTCATCTACTCATCATGTTGAGACCCTTGTGTTTGGTATCTTATAATTATTTTCTTGAATTCCTGGGAAACTTGAAAATGGTAATGTTGTTGTATAAATGAATAAATGATGTTAACCCACAGGGTTGGATCTTGTTGGGATGCAATGCTGAGGTTGGGATTCTGAGAAGCCATGGACTCAATTTGGTAAGGTTTGGAGGACATGGAACATGGTTTTGATGATAATGAAATTTTATGTGAAAAACTGATAATGGATAATTAATGGATAAAATGATTAATTAATGTAAAGTGAAACTGATAAAAATGGATAAAGTTAATTAATGCATCTCTTTAAATGATGGTGTTCTTATAGGATATATAGTCTTAGTATTGGAAACATGGAATATGAGATACAATATCTCTAGATGAGTCTATGATTAGGTTTTACCCATAGTGTGGTTGTGAGCTATATTATATCATATAGTTTTTGTGTTTAGATATGCTACTCCACCCTGTCAGTTAGATCAACTCATACCCAAGGATTCTGACCCCTGGGGGGGTTTTTCCCTAACATCCTGTTGGGTGGATAGATAGATAATTACCCCCTTTGTCCCTACTCTATTGTCTTGGTAGTTCTTGTACTTGTATGTACAGTGGTTAGTTTTCCACATATATGTGTCTAGAGGGCTATAATGGATTGTGGTTATTTAACAAACATGTAGTCTGGATATAGTTTCAAATGGGCTACTGTAGGTGTAATGTGTATAGGCTATGTTGGGTTGAGGATCCTTACTCGGTGTATGGGATGTAATGGCTTGAGTTACAACACTCGACATATGATACATGTTATGAGAGCTATGGTGGCTCTCAAAAACTACTTGGTTATTTCTGGTTGTGTGGTTGGTGTGGTGCTTTGCCCAGTTTTGTACAAGAAATCCTTTGTGTTGCATGAGGTTAATGTTGTGATGCTATGACCAGGTGTCTTCGGGTTAGCCTTTTTGGAGAGAGTTTTTTAGGACGTGCGGTGTTGGGGAAAAGTGAAAAAGTGGAAAACCAGTTGGGAAGTAGTAGCGGAGTACCCTTGAAATTCTTTATTATATTATATACCCTTTTACATGATACTTGGTGAGAGTAGCCATGGTGAGGCTTAGAACATAGAATACCTGTATAGGTGAGGAGTGTGATTTAGCTTTCTTTATTTAGTTTTTCAAGAGAGGCTTCATGGAGGATCCTACTAATTATACAGTAATACTAACCCTACATTATATATACTATTTTTAGCTAACATGGAATAGGTTACAGATCATACTGGCTGCTACTTGTTTGAGGGTTTTACAAGAGTTGTTTGGGCTACATGGTTGCTTCGATTTTTATTTCTTTTTGTACTTGTAATTATTCATTTCAGTTGTAGTAGTTTTTCATGACAATACATATGTGTACTTAGGATTAACTTTATATTGTAGTCTGATTTGAATTTGGTTGGTGTTGGTCTCATCTCTCTGTTTCACATGAGTCCTCTTAGAGGGAAATGCCTCCCATTTGTGATTTACTATACTGTTGGTGCTAGTTTCCAACCCAAGACCTACTGGAGGTGGTACTTGAGGGTCATCATCTCTCTTCTCACATTTTTGAACCAGGAGGGGTACACTTTGTGAGGATGGGGTCATGGAAAAGTGGAATTAGAGGCTTGGTTAAGGGATAAGATGTAGGTTGGAGTTAGGAAGAGGTGAGATTGCATGGATTGGTAGGAAACAGTGTTAGTAAAGTTTATAAAGTGTTGTAAACACTAGAGACCATACGAAACATAGGTATTTAAAAACCCATGTAGTCTAATGTGAAGAACGTTATGTTTACAGTGCATACTAATGGGAATGATACTAATGTAGTGTAGAGACCTAATAAAGGATCATGCATCATTCTTCATTGCACCTATGTTTAAAAGGGGTAGACATTTTGGTATGTTAATCTAAAATGAATAAAATAAAACAATTAATAAATTTTAATGACTTCTATATTCAAGGTTTAATAGATCTAACTATTTTTACTTTTGTAGGTATGACCCTAGGTCAATGTCCACGTTAGGTTTTTGAAGATAATGTTCAGCAGGTTATGCTGCCAGATCACTATAGAGTATAGGTTAATGACGACAACACTAAGAAGAGTAAATTCTGTGAGTTTTAGCACCAAAGTTTGAAAAAGTGTGACGGATCTATTTAATATGTAGTCATAGAAGACTGGTTGGAGGATGTTGATATATCTTTAAGTTTGAGTTGTGCTTAAAAGGAGCATAGGGTATCATTGGCTATGACGATGTTGTGTGGGGTAGTAAGGTAGTGGTGGTTCTTGTTCCTTAGGAATTTCAAGGAGTCAGCAGTCTCATAGAAGAAGTTACCATAGCAGTTCAGAGCATGTTTCATTCATCGATCGTGGAGAAATCCAGTCGCCAGGATCTACTTAACCTTTCGAAGGGAAGCTCTAGTGTGAGAGAGTTGGGAATCCATTTTAGGAACCTTTTTTAATATTATTAGGACCTTTTTCAATATGAGGAGGCTATGGTGAGACATTTTGAGGAGGCTTTGCATCCAAAGATCATGTATGAGGTCACCCTATTTATATAGAAAACATATCTTGAGGTTCTAGAGAGAGCGTAGGTCATTGAGAGGACATTATCTAGAACTAGATCACCATGAGAGGGGAGTCGTCCAGATTCCTCTCAAAGAAAATCTTTGGTCTGGTGATCCTATTCATTACTACCGAAGTGTTTTTGTTCGTCAGAGGGTAGGTCCCGACCCTCAACATCTTGTTTCATTGAGGGAGTAATCTCTGAAGCCTATGCTAAGGGATCCATTTCATTCTTTTCTTGTGGAGGTCGAGCTCATTAGTAGTGAGAGTGCCCGACCTTTCTGATCAGTCAACATGTGATAGGTGTTTCATTTCAGGTTCCTCCACTGAGACAGTTCCAGCCGAAACAATAGTTACAGGATGCACCAATTTTGAATTTTAAAAGAGAAGACAAGGAAAGAAAAGGACATCCCCAGGACACTCCTGATCATCAGATAGAAAAGTTCATCCGTGGAAGTGGTTCTAAGCAGGGTCAGAGAGGTCGTGGAGAAATTCTTGGTCAGCTTCATGCATTAGTGTAGTTAGCACTAGGCAATCTATATGTCATTCTAGGTACTCATTTATTATTTTCTACTTGGGTTCATGACTAGTTTGATTCAGGAGGGATGCACTCCTTCATATCACCTTCTCTTGTCCATGCTTTGGGACTTGAGGTAGAGAGGCTTCTAGTGCCCCTGGCATTGACTATGCCAGTTGGAGTCTGAGATGACATGTTTGATGTATGTAGAGGCAACGAGCTAGTACTAGGGAAGCACCACTCTTTGGGAGATTTCCTATGTTTATGGATATAATCATATGATGTCATACTTGGCATGGATTGGTTGTATTCCAGGTACGATATTGTGTATTGCTTGAGGATGAATTTGGTCTTCTTTGATGGTGATGGAGAGCCAGTGGTGTTTTTTGGTGAGGGAGACCCTCAGATGGGCTAGGGGCATGTTTCATCCTTTTTATCCTTGATTACTGAGTTAATATTGATTTCATCAAAGGTTTAGAAGTTGGTGTTTCCCAAGGTCATAGAGGAGTACCCTGATGTATTTCTAGAAGAGGTTGTGGTGTTACCCCCTCGACGTGAGATTGAGTTTGGGATCAATATATAGCCAAGCATGCCTCCTTTATCGATGTATCCAAATAGGATGTAACATTCTGAGTTATATGTGTTACTTATAAAGATCGATGGTCTATTGCAGTGTGTTTTTTGTTGAGCCTAGTATGTCTCAGTGGGGTGCACCGGTTTTGGTCATGAAGAAGGCTGATGACAATTTGAGGTTGCGTGTCGGTTATCATCACTTGAACTAAGTGATAGTGAATAAAATCGATCCTCTTCCATGGATTGATGATTTATTCTATCAATTTAAGGGTGAAATTTGGTTCTTAAAGATTGATTTGAGTTCCGGATATCATCATATATGTGTAAATGATGAGGATATCCTGAAGGATGGTTTTTGTTATCATCTTGGGAATTATGAGTTTATTGTGATTCCATTTAGTTTGATGAATGCTCCATCTATGTTGTTGGGGTTGATTAATGGTATGTTACATGAGTTCTTTAATAAGATCCTGGTGGTTTTAATTAAAAACATATTTGTGTACTCGGTGTCTAAGGAGGATCATACGTAGTATCTTTATGCCATTTTGGGAGTTCTTCATCGACACTATTTATTTGGGAAGTTGTTTAAGTGCAAGTTTTGGGCTCAAGAAGTTATTTTCTTATGGAATGTTATTTCCTAGTAGAGACTAGTTTCGGATCCACATAAGAGAGAAGTAGTTTTGTATTAGGAAGCCTCTAAGATAGTGGTAGAGGTATGAAGCTTCCTCAGTCATGCTAGCTATTATAGGAGGTTCATATATGATTTCTCTCAGGTTGAGAAACCTCTGACAGAATTCACCCAAAAGGTTTAGATGTTCTTATGGAATAATCAGTTTCAGGCATCTTTTCAGTGTCTGAAGGAGAAGTTGGTCAATGGTCTGGTTCTGTGTATTCCTACAGAAGGAGTTTAGTTTGTGGTTTTCTGTGATGCTTCATGTCTGGGGTTAGGCTGTGTTCTGATGTAGTAGAGATCGATTGTTTCTTATGTGTCTTAGCAGTTATGTCCCCATGAGCCTATGTATTCCGCCCACGATATTTAGTTCGCATTAATAGTGTTTTCCCTAATGTTTTGGAGAAATTACTTAATTAATGAGAATTTTGTATTCCTAATCGATCATAAGATCCGGAGGTATGTTTTATCCCAACATAACATGAACTTATGGTAGTCCCAGTGGATGGAGTTCTTACAAGAAAATGAATTCCAAATCTCATTCACACTTGGTCAAGGGAATTTTTTATCCGAAAAACTGATCATGAAGTTGCGTAGTGATGTAGTTCATGGATCAGGTGATTTCTAGAGATTAATGGAAGATCATTTAGTATTACATTTTTTAAATGGGAAAAGTTGGGGGTAGAGGTTGTCTTTTTCATATGATGGTGTATTCATCTTTGGTGCAGTAGGTGGAGGAATCACAATTGTGGGATCTTTAAGAGGAGGTCCATAGAGAATGTGTTGTTTGTGAAGAGGCTCCTGATGGTTGGTATGAGGATGAACAACACCGGGTATTGTTTTAGGGAAGGATTTTCATTTCTTTAGCATCATGTGAGATGGTTCTAAAAGAGTTCTATTGTTAACCCTTATGGGTACATACTGTTGTGAAGAAGATTTACCAAGCCTTGAGAGTTCGGTTTAGGTGGGTTGGTTTGAACCATGCAGTTGTAGATTTTTTGTCTCGATGTTTGGTTTTCCATAAGGTGAAGTTCAAGCACTGTGTTTCCCATGGTTTTCTCTAGCTGTTAGATGTTCCCTAGTGGAAGTGGGATGAATTATTGATGGAATTTTTTATCAGTGTTACATGATATTAGGGTGGATATGACATCATATGGGTGGTAGTACATCATTTGATGAAACCATCCCACTTTATTTCAATCAAGGATTCAATCTCAGTGAAGGTTTTTATAAGGCACTATCTGGATAAGGTGGTGAAACTCCACAGAGTTCTGAGGTCAATAATTTCGGATCAAGATTCTTGTTTTACCTATAGGGTGTGGCTAGGTCTATGGTATGCTTTTGGTTATCATCTCTGCCTTATTATTTCTTTTCATCTGTAGATGGATGATCAGACAGAGCAGAGCATCCAGAGTCTCGAAGACATGTTGTTCTCTTGTTTCCTGGATTTTGGAGGATCGTGGATGATGAACTTAAACTTAGTAGAGTTCTCTTACCACAATAATTTTTACTCCACCATTGGTATGGCACCATTTGAATCCTTATATGGCCGAAATTTCCATTCTCCTTTGTGCTAGACTAGGATCGGAGAGTCATAAATTCTCTGGCCATAACTTGTATAGAGTACGGTAGAGATGGTTCAAGAGATTTGTAGGCGGATGAAGGAAGCACAATATCATCATAAATTCTATGTTAATCATAGGAGGAGACCTCTGGAGTTTGATGTTGGGAATCACATGGTTCTGAAGGTGACTCCCCACCATGGGAAGCAATAGTTTGGTCATGGGTGTAAGCTTTCTCCCAGATTTTTAGGCCATTTGTTGTGTTGGATCATGTTGGAGTTGTGGTGTATTGGGTAGCACATCCCCCATAGATGAGCCGGATACACGATGTTTATCATGTGTCACAGCTCCAGCATTATCTTAATGGGGAATCTCACATCATCAATGGGCATGATATTGACATTGTCAATGATGAGACCTTCAAGGAGAAGCCTATAGTGATCCAGGACATTCATGAGAAGTTATTGTGTAGGCGTGCTATCCCATTGTTTTAGTTTTTTGCTTGTTCCTCTTGTGAAGTAGTTGATCTCTTGTAACGAAGAGAGACATGATAGGTATCTCATAGGGTGGCTGTTAAGATAACCCCTTTCTGTTTCATCTTTGGGTTGGTTTTGGATTATCAAGGATGAGAGTATTTTGAGAGGTATATAATGTAAGGGACCAGATCCATGTGAATTATCCCTTCGCATGTTTTCAAAGGTTGAAGTGCTCGGAGGATGGTGGGAATATGTTTGGAGATGTTTGGTTAAGTAAAATATGGATGTAGGGGATTACATGTCGTGTAACCAGATTACATGATGTGACATCCTTTTCATGGGTTGTTTCATAGCATGAAAGAGGGATTCATGATGTCAAATGTTTTGGGGTTTGGAAAATAAAATAATGAATTTTGGAAATGTGTTTTTTGGTGGAACTCGACCTCGAGACATTACACGACGTTAAAGGGAAATACACATTGTGTAATGCATCAAGGAAGTATGGATTACGTGTTTTCCCATCCAATCGGGTTTTGTCAAACCTAAGACTTTAGTGGATCACCCACAACACCGGGTGACCCAACGACCCTCTATTCTTACTTTTGGGGATTACTTCATCAAGGAAAGATCCATAGCTCCCCCTTTGATCCATTGTGATTCATAATTGATATAAGGTATGATCTACCTCTGTTCTTGAGATTTCATCAATATGTTTCCTTCTGTTTCTCCTTTATATGTGATGGAGTGAGATCTCAATGTTTCTAATAGAGTCTTCTTGTTGGTTGGTTGCTGCAGTTGTGATACGATGTCCTTAGAAGGAAGCAATTGTTGTGGGAGAGGTGATTTTGATCCATTTCTTTGATTCAATCTCATGCAAACAACATCAAGAACCTTTTGAGGTATGGTATTTGCTGCTTCTCTAATTTCTTTACATGCAATCATATAGTTATAAGGGGATAAAACTTAGATCACAAAGGAATTGACCAAATAATTATTTGAATCAGATTAAATAAATTGGCATCAAACGTATGTTGTTTCATTACACCATGATAACAATTTTCCTCCTGATTTGTTAGATAGCATGATATCTATGCCTTGATTGATTTAGCATGTCTTTCTTGATGTAAATTGGTAAATAATGTAAAGATGGAATTAATTATTAATAAGTTTTATAAACGATAAAAAGGCATGTTTAATGAATCAATTTGTTGTTGTTGTAATGTGATGATAATAAAATAGATGAAAGTGACCATGTTTAATTGAATTGGTTGATAAAAATGAATCATGATGATGCTTGCTGAAAAAAGTATTAAAGGCATATTGAATTAAATTTTTAATTAAGTTGTGAAAGATTGAGAATCTAGTTTCTTAGGTTACCCATAGTTGGAACCTGAATAATGAATCAGTTAATTCAAGATTGAATAAGAACTGGTTATGTGATAAAGATAATTCCTTGTAGGGCCTGTGTTGACTGCTTTCTTGTAAAGACTGAGTGTATGTACATTGGATTCATGAGAACTTGTTGTGGGTAAAGGCTGAATGACTTTATTTAGGGATGAGATCTCATTTCTATATTTGTTCTATCTTCTTGTGATGCGCTATGGATACGATACTTGTGGTTATGGGGGCAGGGAGGCCCAGATATGATGTGAGACTAGGATGACTACGCCTAGAGGGTTGTTTTGGTATGTGTGGAGTAGAGAGGCCTAGTGATTGTGGTAGTAGTTGATTCTTAGAGTGGAAAGATTCATCGTTTTATGCATTTGGGTGTCCAGGATGACACATGGGATGATGGAATGTGTTGAATATGGGCTTACTCATTTACGTGAACGTGGTTGTTGTTGATTATGATATTTTTTTTATCTTCTTTACTTTTCCCAATTCTTGTGGCAGATGGTCTTGGTTACCCTTCTTCCAAAAGAGCTCATGACAAGAAGGGTATGCATTGCGCTTTCCATGTTTAGCTTCTCAAGGATGGATGGTTCTACTCTCATCTTATAGGTGGGAAAGTCTTAAAGGGTATCTTATCTACTCACCTTGTTGAGACCCTTGTGTTTGGTAGCATAGAATGATTTTCTAGAATTCCTGAGAAAATGGAAAATTGTAATGTTGTTGAATAAATGAATAAATGATGTTAACCCATGGGGTTGGATATTTATAGGATGAAATGTTGAGGTTATGATTCTGAGAATCCATGGACTCAGTTTTCTTATGTCTAGAGGACATGGAACATGGTTGTGATGCTAATGAAATGTGATGTGGAAAAATGGTAATGGTTGATTACTGTTTAAATAATTAATTATCATAATGTTCAATTGATAAAAAGGTATAAAATAAATTAATGTAGCTCTCTAAATGGTTGTGTTCTTGTAGGATATCTAGTCCTAGATGTGGTAGACAGAAGTCCAGGAGACATTAGATGACGATGATTCTAAGACAGGGTTTTCCAATGGTGTGGTTGTGAATAATATTATTATATTCAGTAATTTTTGGGTTTTGATATGATAATCCACCCTGTTGGTTAGGGAAATAGACTCCCTAGGGATTCTGAGCTCTAGGAGGAGTTTTCTCCAACATCCTGATGGGAGGATGGATGACTGACTACCTCCTTTAGACCCGCTCTCTTCTCTTGGTAGTTCTTGTGTTGGTATTCACGACAGTTAGTTTTCCCCATATATGTGTATAGAGGGATGTAATGGATTTTGGTTATTTCACAAACATATATTCTGGATATAGTTTCATAAGGATTTATAGGTGTAAACTGTATAAGTTGTGATGGATTGAGGATCCTTACTCGGTGAATGGGATGTAATAGCTTGAGGTATAATAACCAACATATGACACATGTTATGCGAGATGAGGTGGATCTCAGATATTATTATGTTACTTATGGTTGTGTGGATGGTGTGGTGCTTCAGCCATGTGTCTGTAGTCAAGCCTTTTTGTTGCATGAGGTTCATGTTGTGGTGTTACACCCATGTGTCTTCAGGATAACCTTTTTGGATAGAGATGCGTAGGACGTGTGAGGTTAGGGAAAAGTGGAAAACTAATAGGGAAATGGTTGCAGGGTACCCTTGAAATTGTTTATTATATTATATAATCTTTTATGAAATACTTGGTGAGAGTATATATGGTGAGGCTCGGAACATAGTATACCGGTTTATGTGATGAATTCATTTCACTTGTTGTCCTCTAGGCTTTATCATGCTTTCTTTACAATTGCAAGAGAGGATACCGGGAGGATCCTACTGATTATACTATTATACCCAACCTATATCATATAAACCATTTTCAGGTCACTTGGAGTAGGTTGGAGATTAGACTAGTCAATAATATCTTATGGGTTTTACAGGAGTTATTCGGGCTTTGTGGTCACAATCATTTTAATTTACTTTGGTACTTGTATTTTTTCTTTCAATATTAATAGTTTTTCATGGCATTATAGATGTGTACATGGGATTTATTTTATATTGAAGTCTGATTTGGAGTTTTTTGGTGTCTATTTTATCTTTCTCTTTTTCATGTGTTCTCTTAGAGGGTAAATCCATCCATTTGTGTGTTTATTATACCGTCGGTTCTAGTCTCCAACCCAGGGCCTACTAGAGGTGAGATTCAGGGGTCATTATCTCTCTTCTCAAATTCCTGGTCTATGAGGGGTACACTTTGCGAGGAGGTGGTTATGAAAAAACTTGTTTAAGGAAATAATTTCATTTTTAGTTGGTTGAGTGAAATAAGGCATATATGCCTACTGCATAGTATACAATGAATAAAAAAGAGAAAGAGACATTTCCTTCCATTTTGATGATGATCAAGGTTCCTTATGGTTTCTCTTATAATATTTTAAAGTGCATGAATCTGAAAAGAAATACATTCTAAGGGATGTAAAGTCATTAAAATCACATACTACATCAGTAGTTAATTTCAATATCAATTTGTGATTGTTTGTCACCTAATGTTTTTCAACATTTTATTGAGATGAGTAATTTTTTAGATATATCTTTTTAAGAAATAAATGAATGGGTGATCTAATGTTTTTTAGAAAATAATTGTACTTATGATTTTTCACTTTGATAAACTATTTCCCCCATCATTTTTCGATGTTATGGATCACTTGATAGTGCACCTAACCGCAGATGTAATGGCTGCTAGTCCCATGCAATTTAGGTGGACGTATCCTATTGAGTGGTATCTTAATACATTGAGATGATTTGAATGCAACAAATATCATTTGGATGCATCAATAACCAATTGTTATTAGATGTATGACTATACTACTTATTGTGCAAAATATCTTATAGATGTTGAAAAAATTTGAAAAATCCTCTATGATTTATGGTTGTCTAGTTAGAGAATGAACTATATTTGATATTAAGAACATCGAGTGGGTACAAGGTTATTGATTCATCTTGTTAAATACTTCATCAGTTGAACCATTAATGTGGTAAGTGTATTATCACTTTTATTGTTCAACTTTTACATGACATGTTTTCATATATAAAGTTGATCATTTAAACATTGTGTTATCATTTTTAGGAAAAACATTAATGTTCTTAGAGAACAGATCTATCATGAAAGTGAGTTTCAAACTCAACAATCTCATTATGAATCATTTCATGATTGGTTCAAGGATTTTGTACGTATAAGTTTATTTTCATTATGAGTGAAGTATAAATATATTTTATTTTTTTATAAATTATTATTGAATTCTATGAATTATATAGGTTAATAACCTACATGAGTTAGCTGACCTCATAATTATTGAATAATTTAACCAACTAGCTGAGGATCCATTTATAACAACTCTTCATTATAAAGCCATATATTCTAATGGATTTTGATTTTACATTAATGATTTTGATGAAAAATGAGCTACAAAAAATAGAGGCATTAGTTTTCCAACCTTCGATTCTAGTTATTACTATGGTCAATTAATATACATCATTGAATTTATATACACATAGAGGTTGAAATACATATTTTTAAAGTGTAATTGGGTAGATAGAGTCCATATAAGTAAATTTGATCAATATTAGTTTAAATTAGTGAATTTAAACAAAATATTATACATAAATGAATGAGTTAGTAATGAACCTTTCATTTTTACATCACAAGAGGAACAAGTTTTCTTTATTACCTTACCATCAAATTTGAATTGGAATGTTTCTGTGAAAATGTTCAAGTGAGGAGTGTTTTTAATTAAAAGAGATGAACCCAAGATGGTTTCCTTTTTTCATAATATCTTGACCAACATACCATAGTTCAATGTGAAGAAGATATTCATTAGGTTAAAGATACCGTTGAAGGAGAAATTGAAAATTTTCATGCTTAATGAAAGGTATGATTGTTTTCCTACTATTCAGTTTAAAGCCTTGTTTTAAATTGTTTAACTTTTTTATGATCTGTTTAACTTATTTTTAATTGTTTAACTTTGATGTATTCATTCAATTTTACAAAATCAATTAATCAGTTTGTATAATTCTAAACAATATATTCTATTATTTAATTATTAAATAAAAAAATTATTATCTCACATTGTTTTTTTATTGTTTCCTCAGTCACTACTCTTCATAGAAGTGATTCCTATATTTGAATAAGAAATTGTGTGATTTTATGTGCTATAGATTGATTATATTGGTTATATATTATTTTCGTTTTTTTGTTGTTCTTTATAGATAGGAACTATAACAGACAATGAATAATTTCCTAAATAATGCTTTCTATGACTGTAGGCATGTCAAGTGAATAGGCACTAGATCCACATCATTCAGTAGAGCCATCTATGTCTCAGGGTCGAGGTATGTATGAATGTATTTGTGTTTATTTTTTTAATTAATTGTTAAATATATATATATAAACATTTGACTAATTATGCATGAATTTTTTTTTCAACATGATCAGACTTGACCACGTTTTCCTCTCGTAGGAGAGGTCCTTGTTATGGTATTTCATCTTGGAATTCCAACACGGACCTAAATGTATCATTTGATGAGAGATACCATCCTACGAGAGTGAGTGACCCTATATTTATTCATCAGATGGCTCATATAATACACGACCCACACCAATTTTCATTGACCACATGTGACTAGGCTTCCTTCCCTCATGATACATTAGATGAGTTATGGAGGGAAGTTTAGGTAATATGACCATTTTAGTTTCTTACCTATGTTTAGAAAATAATAACAATTGTTATTATTTCATTTCATAAATAGAATAATATAAATGTGTGTCCTAATGAGTTTTGGCCATTGTGTATGTAAAAATGTCATAAAATGTGGAAATTTAATTAAGGGAGAATCTATATGGAGCATTGGGTACCAAATGTAGGTTCCCTAGACATTTTGGAAAAAGTCTCGAGAGGTGTTCTCTTATCTTAGTGACGTGAGTTAGTTAAATATTAGTCTACATAGGATGTTGTACTTAGTCTATTTATTTTTGTTTATATATTTAGAATAATGTGTATCATTTTACATGTTTTTAATTTGAATTAATTGATTGTAGGTGGTGTCAGCACGTCATTATGAGAATAATGCATTGTAGGGACCACCTCACAGGCCTGGTACTTGTCACATGTACCATATTTGACATGAAGAATTTATTATTCAATTTATTTACATATTATTTAATATGGTTTTGTGTTCTATATTTATATCTTATTTGTATACAATTATGGAAGCAAGGTCCCCCGACTAATAAAATGTCGGTGTGGATGATGACTTGTGATCAAAATGCTCCAGAGGTTGCAGCTCTTATAGTATGTTCTTGTAAAAATTATCAATACATTCATTCATATATATATAAACATATATTTAAATTTAAATATTATACAGGGTCAATTTGAAGTTGAGTTAGCACAACTTCCAGAGGACTAGCAACAACATTCCATGCGAAGGGATGAGATATTCAATCGAATAATTGTCCATGATGAACATGACTAAAGTCTAACATATGGAATGGGGATTCCATTTTCTATTGTTTCAGGTGCTGATGTCATGGTTCATGTTGTTTTTGGGATAAAACAACATGTGACATATTTTGAGTCATGGATTCATTCTTCCGAGGAGGTAAATGTGTAGTTTTTGGTTGAGATTAAAGAACTACAAGAAAATGTGCATCATGGTGATGGTTCAGGTGATCCTACAACATAAGTTTTTACTAATTTTTTTATTACATTATTTATTAATATCTTCAAAATTTTTATTTTTTGTATTCCCCTGCCGCATTGGATGGAGGTAGCAGCCATGGCCCCGCATGACACATCAGATTCAAGCGGTGTGTTTTTATTTTACTTTTTTGGTTCCTCATTTACATTTATTGTCACATTTTATTTTTTATTTTTATTTAAGTATCAAATCACAATTACATTTCCAATAATTTTTCACAACTGAATGCATACCCACTATCTCTACATTGAATCTACAGTTGTTCAAATTTCTTCTTATCTCTATGATCCAGTGAGTCATCAACCACTGGCATTATCTTGGATATTTTGAACCTTTAAGGCTCATCCATTCATTCTCCCTATGTTGCAACATCATATACAAAAGTATTTCCATGTACCTTCAAGAGGATCCAACCAAAACCTCTGCTATAGTGTTATGGTATTTTAAAAGTTGTTTTATCCTAGCCATGGTCTTTTCAAAAATCATCAAGTCATTTTCATGATAATTTTAAGTTATTACTCCACTTTTCCAACACATCCATGCTCTCTATATCATGACAATAGTTTTTTCTATCTCCTTCACATGCAGGCCTTCATTGTATTAAAGAATTTACTCACAATGTTCAAATGATATTCCATTGTGGATTCCATGGTTTTCCCACCTTGAGTTGTCTTGAAGATCTGAACATGATCCCTCTAGGTGGTTAAAATAGAATTTTCCAATTACATGTTGTGGTGGTTTGATGAAATTTGGCAACATAGGTTGCAACGAGATGTGTTTGACAAGGAAAGCATGTGGATGAAGTTGGATGATGTCATTCTGGGTTCTGTAAATAGTTACTTGTAAAAAGACATCAATACCAACCAAATGCACATGGGTTCACATTAAATTATGGTAGACCAATCATTGAGTCATTTTGGATCTTTAGGAATCAATGACACATCCATAAAATGTGACTGTCACCCGGTATGATTAAAAACAATGAGTAACATTGTTTAGTGTTATTAAAAAGACACATCTACCGTGAGTGGGTCTAAACATGCAAATGAATTCTTATTGATGTGAAAATTTAGGAGAAAATTACTCAAATCATATGTGATCTATTTAAATAAACAGCGGGTCAATCGAATGTGTGGATTGATTGGTATAATTAAAATTTATTTTTACATATATTATCATTTTTGTAATAATGGGAAAATAATGATTGTAGCGGTCCAAACCAACAATATAATAATTAATTGACATTAAATATTAGAAAAATGATATTTAAGTCATTTATAATCTATAGGAAGCAACAGTATGTGGATTGGATACATGAATTTATTAGTTTGATCAATAGCGGTGTTTGCCCAATAGATTTAGAGTTAAGTGATAAATCACATAAAAGATTTCAATACCAACATAATTCACTTCTGTTGACATTAAATCATTGGAGAACAATCATTGATTCATTCTGGATTTGTAGTAATCAATGACACACCCATCATATTCTCATGTCGCCCAGTATGATTGAAAACAATGAGTAACATTGCATAGAGTAATTAAAATGACACATCTCCCATGAGGGGGTCAAAATGTGTAAATGAATTTTGATTTATGTTAAAAGTTAGGAGAATATTCCTAAAATCATACGTGATCTATTGTATTCAATCTCATGTCAATTTGATACGCAGATTGATCGGTATAATTAAAAGATCATTTTCATATCTATTATCATTTGTGTAATAGTTGTAAAATCATGTGTGTAATAGTCAAAACTGACCAAACAAGCTACGCTTGATATGAAATATTTGGAAAACTATAATTAAGTCATCTATAATATCTAGGAAGCATTGGTATGTGGATCAGATACCTAAATCGGTATGATCAAAAGTAGTGTTTTGCCCATATTTTTGGAGTTAAGTGATAAATAATGAAAAAGATGTAAATACCAACCTAATGAACATGGGTTGACATAAATTCATGGGAGAATAATCATTGATGCATACTGTATATGTAGGAATCAATGTCACATCCATCAGATGCTTGTGTCACCTAGAATGATTAAAAATAATGAGTAATGTTGCTTAGTGTTATTAAAGTGAATCATCTCTCATTAGGGGGTAAAAATGTGCAAACAAATTCTTGTTTATGAAAAATGTTAGGAAAATATTCTTCCAATCATATGGGATCCTTTGGAACCAACCATGTGTCAATCTGATGCACGGATTTATTGGTACAATTAAAAGTTCATTTTCACATCTATTATCATTTTTGTAATAATGGGAAAATCATGCATGTTGGGGTCAAAACTGACCAAATTAGCTCTAATTGACATGAAATATTTAGAAAATGATATTTATGTCTTTTATAATCTATAGTAGTCAGCGACATTTGGATCAGATACTTTAATTGCATTGTATGATCAAAAGTGGTGTTTCCCCTCATATTTGGAGTTCGGTGATAAATCATGTAAAAAATGTCAATACCGAATTAATGTTCTTTGATTGACATGAAATCATAGGACAACAATCATCGAGGCATTCTAGATTTTTAGGAATCAATGCTTCATCCATCAAATGATCGTGTTTCCATGCATGATTGAAAAGAATGAGTAACATTTCTTAATGTTATCAAAATGACACATCTCCCATGATGGGGTCAAAATGTGAAAACGGATTATAATTGACATGAAATTTAAGAAGAAAATTCCTCAAATTATATGTGATAAATTGGAATCAACCATGCATCAAGCCGATTCATGGATTGATCAGTACAATAGAAATTTCATTTTCACATATATTATCATTTTTGTAATAATGGTAAAATCATATGTGTGGGGATCAAAACTAAAAAAATGAGCTTCAATTAACATGAAATATTGGGATAATGATATTTAAGTCATTTATAATCTTCAAGAAGCATCAATATATGGATAAGATATCTGAATTTCTATAATTGATCGGTATATGATAAACTTGATTTACAACTTTTAATAGTCATTGTTTAACTAATAAGTGTGGTAAAAAGATATTTCAGATTAGCTTTGGATCATTTCTCTATCTATGATGATTTATGTAGGTGAAAATATATAAACTTTTTTGATTATTATATATATATAAACAAAATAAATATGATCAATTTGTATTTTATTTGTTTATTTGTTTCTTTTGTATCTTATTTTAGGTTTATTAAGTCAGAATATTGGAATGGATTTGGAGATTCATGGATCATTGGAGGGCTTGGAGTCATTTGGATCACTGTATTTGTGAGGATGCATGTTTTTCATTTCTTGTTTTTGAGGATGCCTACTGTTTCTGCTATTTGGACTTTTTTGGATCACTGGATTTTTGAGGATGTATGTTTTTCATTTCTTATTTTTGAGGATTCCTTCTATTTCTGATATTTGTAGTAGTTTTTTTTACTATGGATTTGGGCTATCAATATGTAAATATTTTTTAAAAAAAATATTCCTGGGTAGTAACCCCCAATGGCAGACATTAATGTGTGTGTTTTTTTTTCAGCTTTAGCGACTTCTTCTAATGGTCTCTCCCTAATCTATTTTTTTCTGGATCATTAGTTACTGTTAAGTGGTTGTCAGGAGGGGACCTATAGAGACTGCCTATGGAAGTCTCTAATGGCCTTCAACATCGGGGCAACTGTAAACTCTAATAGTGGTCAGAAGACGGTCTTTAATGACCATTAGAGATTTCTTTTGTCTATCCCTAATTCAATTATTTGTAGTAGCGTTCTTCTTTAAATACTCTTTCATGTGTACATCAACCTCCACTCATTCAAATATATTTGAGCCTTATTTTCTATTTAATATATTATTAAATATATTTTCTCACTCTTGATAAATGTGAAAATAATATATTTTTTTCATAATCTTTTATTTCAGGAAAAATAATGATCTTGTGAAGACCTCTAATGACTCGCGAATGAAAAATTACACTCTATTATTTAAAGATAATGCATTTGATTAATAAAAAATGTTGTCTATGTCAAGAAAAACATCATCC
This sequence comes from Viscum album, assembly GCA_963277665.1. Classification (NCBI taxonomy): domain Eukaryota; kingdom Viridiplantae; phylum Streptophyta; class Magnoliopsida; order Santalales; family Viscaceae; genus Viscum; species Viscum album. The sequence continues at coordinate 650,213,939 of OY728151.1, read as the reverse complement.
ATCAAATGAAAAAATGACACCACCAGAAATGGTTGATTGATGAAAATCGCATATGTGTCAAACATTGATCCAATGTTAAGTAATCAGTGATGAACATCACATAGATGTTATAATTTACACTAAAGTTAACTGATCATACCACGAACCATGAAATTTCATATCTCTTATTACTTTATTCAACTTGAAGGATTCATGTTTGATTACGATGTATAACAGTTTATAATGTTGATGATATATTTACTTTTAATATTGATAAATATATTATTGTTTTATTTTTTTCTCTTTAATTTTATTTCTTATAAAATGGTTGATGAAAATTAAATGTTCATAATGAAAAAGAATAAATATCATCTCATGTAAATTATTTATGTGGTTTGATAGTAGTAAATATTTAGAGTATAATTATTTTTTTAATATTTATAAAATGATGCATCAATAAAGGATGATATTAGAATAGTGTCTTTTGACATTATATTGAAGGATATCTCCATCAATGAATTATTGTTCAAGAAATATCCAAATTAAGGGGAACCATTATTATTTTTTATGTTATTATCTATTATCAATATCATCTCATGTAAATCATTTATCCCCTGAAGTGGATGTTTTTATTCATATAGTTCATAAATGAAAGATTGAATTACATAATTTTGGTAATCTGAGATATATTATGAAAATTATTTTTCCATCTCAAGTGGTTAAAACATTGATCCTCATAATATATAAAATTAGTATTTTATACAAGATGATCATTATTGATAAATAATGAATTATCATTCATGAATCATGAAATTCAATTAATGAATTCATTCCCCAGCGTGAATTTACTTTTAATTACTCTAGTTATTTCCTTCAAGAGAATGATATTAATTATTCATGAAAAAACTGATATGATTTTTGATACTCATACTTGGAATATTATCATGAATATTTGACAGTTTATAGAGTTTGATCACATTATTTCTCCTTAATTTGATAAAGTGAATGTTGTTTATGAATTGTAATTTTAGATGATGATGAGGTGTGTGTTGTAAATCCAGAAGATTCTTCTGCATTGGTTTTTACTACGATATTCATCGAATTTAAAATATGGGGGTGGTTCCACTCCTTGGTAAATGTATTTTAAAATAATATTTGGTATAAAATTTCAAACTATTTTGGTGAAGTTTTAAAAAAATATGATGGTGATGAGCCAAACTTATTATGATTATTTTTTGAATTCATTAACCACCATAAGTGTAAATTTTAATGAAAAATATGAGTGTGTACAATGAAAGATCCTAGAGTCCTCATATAGAAAGATATTGAGGAAAATCATTATTAATATTATTTCTATTGAATTCCTTAAAATAAGTCATATATGAGACGGCATTTGCTTGTATAAGTACACTGACCGGTAGAGAAAATTAATTAACAGCTCCAAAATAGTTAAAGTATTCTTATCTAGTAGTAAAAATTCTTAATGATTTGTTATATCTTATGTCTCAATAATATATGTCAATGATATTCTTGAAAATGAATATCATACAAAGACATTTGATAAAAAAGGTACCTTGATATGTAACGGGATTTCATAAAAAATTAATTATAATGAATTTTTAATGTATAATCGAATCAGTAATGATAAAATAGATTTTTACTGATATAAACATTTTAAAAATATGAAATGATGGTTTATTCCATCCAAGATCAATTATATTGAAAATACTAATTCATATATTCATGATCATCAATTATTGATAACATAGTAGACATCCATCAGTGGGAGAATGATGAATTTATTTAATTGATGTATGTCTTCTAATTTATCAATGAATTAATTATCATAAGTTATTATGAATTCCACCTGTATAATAATTTACCATGGGGTACCCATTTTTTAGGTAAATTATTTATATAATTAGCATCTAATTTCCAAATAAATTTCCCATATACTTTTCAAGAAGTATATATGGGCATTCCCACCCACCATGTGACCCATTTAAATAATATTTGAAAGATGCATCTACTAAATGATCATAGGTGTTATTTACTATTGGTGAGTATACATTACATGCTATGGATTTTGATTAAAATATCTATTAATCATCATATTCTATATATAAAATGGTTCAGATTTACCATTGAAAAAATTATCACAACACTTACATGAATGTAACATGTTGGAAATCAATAGTATGATTATACACACCGGAAGTGTGGTTGAACTGATTATATAAAATCATTGTTCATCATGTGTAGAGAGTAATAAATATATTTTCCGTTGAGGAGAAAAATGAATATATCGACAACAGTATATAATTTTTAGATATTTTCCCTATAATGAAACTGGTATGAGAAAAATTATGAGATCTCTATCGAATGTTATTGATGATATATTTTCTTTGAATGCTTTTAAAACTCTTTGATCACAATAGATTTTGACAGATTCTGAAATCACAATAATCAGCATAAATTATTATGGGAACTTATAAAATGTTCAACATATAATATTTTGGATTGATTATCCAAACTTACAAGACTATTGAATATTTATGATATTATTATAAGAAATGTTCTTCCCTATATATTTGGATAATTATATATAAATACCAAAAGGGTTTGAAATTCTTGAATCATATTAAAAATTATGAATATTTAACCCAATATTATAAATTATTGGGTGTACTGAATAAGATGCATTTCATGTATCCATATTAATTTAGTGAATAATAAAAATTGAATTTATCATCCCATAGTTTATATGAATCATTATATTGATCATATTATTAATCTGTTTTGAAAAACATCTAAACTCCCAAAGAGTATTCTAAAATCAATGACTTATTTTATCATGAAATTACATGTAATATCCTTTTATTTTGAGTTAATCATCCTAAATATGAAATCTTAGTTTTTTTGAATGATTTTACCCTTATACATTAAATGTCTTTCCTATGAGTGATATATTTATAACATGATGGGTTGATGAAGAACATAATTATCCCAAAATGATTAAATATAAACGCACATTTTTTACCCCTGAATGATATTCATGATCATATGTAACTTAAAAATAACATGGAACTGTATTATGATGCATGGTAATTTTCTTCCATATTCATTGAAATCTAAAGCTTGTAAATTATTATTATTCCAAAATTAAAAACTGAATGTTTTGGTTATTAATTGATTATGAAAATTGTAACATCATGTTATTGTTAATAGTTGTAATTAAACACCACTTTTTACCGAGATTTGGTTGGGTCTTGTTTGGGATTATTTCGGGATAAATTTTTATGATTTTTGGACATTATGGGCTGCCGCACAGTTTTCCCAAACCGTGCGCCCAATTAGAGAAAACTGTATAACCCAAGGTGGTGGAATTATGTATGGTTGGAATGATGTTAGTCAATATGTTCCTAAACTTAGGAAAATCCATGTGGTCCATTCAAAACGGGTGCATGAATTGTGCATGATTCTTCTGAACTATTAGCTTATTCCCAGGAAACCATGCGTAAGGATTTTAATTAATCCAAAAATTGTTAACAATTCTTGAACCCCCCTTTTTGACCCTTACATGGGATAATTAGAACCCTACACAATTTCTATAGTTTTTTGGGCTCCCAAGACCCATTTTTTGATCCTCCAAACCGCATCCAAGGTGGACCGAAACTAGGCAATCCTTATTCAGTCTCTTCGTAGTATGGTTTCATCCCCCGTTCTCTCTCTCCCACGATCTCTCTTATTCTATATAGGGTTTCATGGATAATCATATTAATTTTTTGATCTAATACCCAATAATTTTGATATAAACCTAGTTTTTATTCATAGATCCACGATTTTTTCATTCTCAATTTAATTTTTCCTTTTACGACTTTGTGATTCGAGATCTGTTGATCCTGAGGTAAGAGGTTCCGTCATGATGCACAATTTATATTAACCCTAGATTGAGTTTTTTAATTTAATTTGTTTGAATTAAATTAAATTTCATGCTTTTGATTAAATTAATTCCAATTTTTTTAGAAAAACCCAATTCCATTAAATTGGATTTTTTAAGAAAAATGTGTTTTTTTCATGAAATTGGGAAAAGTAAAATTCAATTTAATTTGGGTAGGTTGTTGGAAATTTTTCATATTTGAATTGTTTAAATTTAAATTATAATTTATTTTCAATTAAAACTTTTAATTTAATTTTGGAAAAATGATTTGATAGAAAATTGTGAAAACCCCGAATTCCATTGAATTTGGGATTTGTTCTGAAAATGATGGAATTTGTTTAAAAATTAAATTATTGGATTTTATTGTGAAATTTTATTTTAAAATTGAAAGGGGGATTTATTTTAAATCCCTATTTGGGAAATTGCTTAAAATGGTTTTGATATAAACCTTATGGTTTTATCTTGGTAAAATGGCATGTTTTTTTATTAAAAACCCATTTTTTTTATATGGAAAATTTACATTTTTTAAATGTATAATGGAGTGAATTGTATTTTAATAATTATTGAAATAAATTTTATATCATTATTTTGTACTATATAACATTAAAGCCTTTGGTATTTAGTGATTTATTTAAATGAAACATTATAATTTACAACATTCTAAAACCTAATATTATCACATCACATCCCTTAAGTGATGGTGATGAGTATTCTATGTCCTTTGTTAAAAGTTAATTATGTACATATTGCAGTTCACCTTGGCTGTGGGGTCCCTATAGCCAAGATCTATCATACCTTGTTAGGCTTATGAAAGTGTTTCTTGCTTGTTTGTATTTCAAATGAATATGTTTCATTGTTTTAAATTATTTTACATGCCTTGTGAAATTATATTAACTATTTTATATAAAATTTATTATTAAATAAATATTTGAATGTTAAAATTTTGTAAATAACCATTTTGAAATTATTTTCAACAATTCAAATGTGAAGCTTTTGTTTAAAATTTTTTCCTTCATTTTAAATGGAAACATTGATTTGTTAAAAATGTGCTCTTTATATGCCAAACCTATTTTTTTTGAAAAATTAGAAACACATATTTGGTTAGTTTTATATTTACATATGTTATGGAATACTTAATGCAACCCTATTGGGCTTTTATACTACACCCTACTAGTGCCTTTAGGTGTTTGCAGATTACCTCCTTCCAGGTTAGAACAGGGGTAATCATCTCTTAGAGGTGGTTCTAGATGTTGACCCATGGACTTTGTGAGTTGTGACTCAGTTGGGACTTGGGAAATTTATCTTTCTGTGTTTCTAGTACATTCTTATAGTGCTTGGGATTATTTATTCCTGTTTTATTTTTTGTACACTACTCCCATGGGAGAATCTTTTTTATGCCTAATGTAATTTTTATTTTTTTTCACAAAAATTTTGGAAAAATCATTCCCACTTTCATTTTGTAATATTTCAGGTGAAAGTCATCTACCCATGTGGATCAGGAACACCCTTTGGAATATATCAGGGTCGTATCGACTACCGAGTTACCAGGGTACCCAGGTTGGTTCATGACAAAGTTGTATTAGAGGAAGGTTAAACTTATTGACTTGAAGTTAGTGTTCTTTGTTAAATATTATCAAGACATAGAAGGTATTTATGATTTAGTTCCTCACCATCTCTCACTATAACGATCCTTAATTCACCATGTGTGGTAAGGAAAATACATCTTGAGGATTAGTTATTGTATTTTCCCTATTTTCATTTGGATATAGAGAAATCCAAATATTTTTTGTTCTATATATTGGGATTAATTTCCATTATTTCTCTATTTGAGTGTTAATCTGATGTATTATTTGTTGTATGATGATATTGTGTAGAATCATGCCTATAAGAAGATGTGTGAATCAAATCGAAGAGGAAGATTTTGCTAAATCAGAACTAGTGAATCCTCTTGTTGACCTGAGTCTTGTAGAGGTGATTGTGTGCAATTTCCATGCTCTGGGAAATGCACCACCTCTAGTTCCTATTCAAGCTCCAGTTGCGGAAACATAGAGGGTTGTTCTAAATATTTGTTCTCAAGAGTTAATTTTAGAGAATCCATCACCATTCAAAGGCTCAAATTACCATTAAGAGGCTAAGGAATGGTTGAGCAAGATAGAGAATTTTTTGGGTTCTTGGACACACCTGATGAAATTAAAGTGAAGTTTCCCACCTTTGTTGTGTAATGACTTGGTAGGAGATGTGGGAAACTATGGTAATAGTGAAGAAGCATGAAGGATTAGAGTTTAAGGACTTCAAGGTTCTATTCACAAACCAGTTATATCAAGAGTCGATGTTGTTGGTCATGACTACAGTGTTTTTCAGAATTGAATAGGCTGACAGGACTCTGACAGAGTATGAAAACCATTTTGCTGAGCTCATACATTTCGATCCTAATATTTTATTGAATGAGAATATGAAGTCTCGAAGGTATGAGTTGAGACTTCATTAGTATATTCATTAATAGGTTTTCTTATTGAATCTTTCATCTATCATTGATGTGCTAGATAGAGTGATAATGGTTGAAATGGACCTAGCTGGCAAGGTAGGGTTATCAGAAATTTCTTTCTCTCAAAGGGGAAGTGTGGGTTCCTTAAATTGAAAGAGAAATCATCATGATTTTCATGGTATTTCATGACAACAGAGTCATTCTAGACCTCATGTAGTACCTGGAAGTGGTCTTTTGATTTTCTACCAGTTTGGAAATCAAGGAGATTCAAAGAGGGTTTTCATCGAGGTAACTATAAATTGTGGCTCTTGGGGGTGTTTAGGGAACTTACATAGATTCTTCCTTGTTTATTATACTCCATGTAGTGGAACGTGGTCATATGATCCTCCAAAAACTATGGGGTAATCAAATGCTTCATGTGTAAAAGGTTTCAATCCATAGGCATCTCAAAGGAAGATTCTTCACATAGTGGGAGAGTATCCATACAAAGTGGATACATGTCCAATAACCATGAGAGGTACTATTACTATAACATCTTCATTAATGAAAACTCTATTAGATACAGGTGCATCTCATTATTTTATTTCAAATTGTCTTGTTAATCAATTTAATCTTCCTATGTATCTTTTATCTTTTGAAATGGAGTTTACTACACCCCTTGGTATGAAGAGAGAGCATGGAATCCACTATCCCTATTGTGTTTTCCTTCTATCAAATGTAGAGATTACATGGATATTTATAGTTCTAGACATGAAACCTCTTGACATTATTTTTAGGATAGATTATTTTATTGACAATAAAGCCCATATTTTTTTTATTTTCGATGGGTTTTCATTATTACCCCAAGTGGTGTGTGTCGTGTCTTTCAAGGAGAATGGGACCCAAGGTCAAGATGATCCAAAACATATTATACAGAGTTGGGGAAAGTGATATTGGTGTTTTCCTTTGATATGGAGAGAGAATATTTGAGTGGTGATCTTCCTTTTTTTTCATCAAGTTTCCTGACATATTTCCTCCAGAAGTCTCTATTTTTTCTACATATAGGAGGGTGGGTTTTTTATTGACATAATGTTTGGTACTATACAAATTTTTATTCCCTCTTACCACATGGAACCAGCTTAACTGAAAGATTTTATGTCCTCATTATATGATCTTTTTGAGAACGGATTTATACACACAAGCATGCCAAAGTGGGTGGTTCCAGTTCTCTTTACTAAGAAAGCTGATAGTTCACTTAACCAATGTGTTGATTACCAAATTTTGAATCAGGTAGCGGTAAAGAACAACTATCTATTTCCAGATATTCATGATATCTTTGATCATTTATAATGGGAAAAGTGGTTCTCAAATGTTGATCATCACTCTAGTTACCATCAGTTGAGGATAAAAAAATAATAAATTTAGGAAACCACCTTTCAAAGTAGGTACAACCATTTTGAGTACATTTTTATGCCCATTAGTATAACCAATGAACCTAAAGTCTTTATGGAATTAATGAAACGGATTTTCCACAAGTATGTTGATACCTTCATGGTAGTATTTTAGGATTAAATTAATGTTTACTCTAAGTCTGAGGATGATCATGTGAATCAGATGAGAATAGTTCTATGTTTTTTGATAAATCACTAACTTTAGGCCAATCTTTAAAAGTGAGACTTTAGGATTCTAGATGTCAAATTTTTGGGACAGATGGTGTTGGAACCTGGTATTTTAATTCATCATGAGAAGGTAAAAGTTATGACATAGTGACAACCACTGAATGTTTTCAAGATTTTGAGCTTGTTGGGTCTAGCAAGGTATTACCTTCGGTTCAATAAGAAATTATCAAAATTGTATTCTCTCATGACTTCTCTACCTCATAATGGAGTAAAGTTTTCTTGGAATGATAAGTGTGGGTGTTATTTTATTGAGCTAAACCATATTTTTACTACTATGTTGGTGTTAACTCTTCCAAAGGCTCGGTAGGGCTATGTATTCTTCTATAATGCATTGGGTTTAGGTTTGTGTTTCATTATTATTAAAGGTGATCATGTCATTGCCTATGGCTCTCATCAACTTAGGCCACACGGGAACAATGATCCAACCCATGACATTGAACATGCAGTTGTGATGCACGTGCTTAAGAGTTGGAAACATTATATTTATGGAGGAAGTTATAACGTGTATTCAGACCATAATATATTGAGTTATATCTTATCTGAAAAATATTTGAATATTCACCAGAGGTGTTGGTTGGAATAACTATAGTATTTCAATTTCGACATTCCATATACCTCCGAGAAAGGTAATGTTGTTGCAGATGATTTGAGAAGTAAACTTTCTAGGAAGTGAAATAATCATTAGAAGAGTGAAAAATTATGTCTCTCTTTTCATAGTTCTATATTAGAGTCCGAGAATTAGGATTCAATATTTCCTTGGATAATTTTCAGTTGGAATCTTCCTTTATAGAATTGATTATTTTAGAGTAGAAACTTGATGATGAGTTTCATAGTATTAGAGACTCTATTAATTGTGGGGAGACTATGCTTGACTGGTTCTTCTCCAACAAAGGCATTCTATAATTTTAGAGGTGTTTTGTGGTACCATATTTGGTAAAAAAAATATAATAGGGGATTTTCATAGTTCTCACTAGGCAGTGAACCTATAACCATGAATATTTTCTCTGATATGTGGTGGTAGTTCAAGTTTCTAGGTATGAGACAGGGAATCATTGAGTTTTTCTCTCATTTCTATACATTCCGGCAGCTGAATGATGACAACTAGAAACCTTCGGGTTTTCTTCAGCCACTTCCAATCCCTACTTGGAAGTGGGATGAGATCTCTATGGACTTTATGGTTGGATTCTGGCATACCTATAGAAAGAAGAATGTGATATGGGTTGTGATCAGAAGGTTGATCAAGTTATATTATTTTAAACCGATTTTTGATACAACCAATGTTCATGAGTTGGGAAATCTCTTGGTGAAAGAGATTGTTTGTTTTCATGATGTTCAATCAGCTATAGTATCAGATAGGGATCCTTAGTTTACTTATCATTTTTGGAGAGGCCTTCAGGAGGCACTAGGATCTCATGTCCATTTGATTATGGTATACTGTAAGGACCCAGTCATAAACATTACATAATATTGAATTAATTTAATAATTCACAATGAAGATCTTTTCAGGTTTAGAGCCTTATATAATTATGTCATAACATATACATAACAATTTTAATATTACATGTAGACACTTATACTCAGTATATATTTTTTCATAAAATAAAAACTCTAAAAATAAATGAAATATGTTTATTTCCATGTTTTAATCATCATGAATTTTCCTTGATCCCATCCTTGAATCTATTCCACTTTATGTCCTGTGATAATCATTTCAAAAACATAGGATGAGCATAAAAATCTCATTAAGGGATACACAGAGTTAGTAAACTGTTAGTTTTTCAAAACAAAAAACAAACCCTGAATACTTTATCATAAGTATTACTTTTTACCTTTATGAAGTAGTAAATACTCTTCATTGAATAAAATCACATTTCTTACCCTTTTGTAACCAAAATATTACCATAAAACCGATAGAAATCACAAAAAACATATATTGATAACTTTGGACATAAACATACTTAAATAGAATAACCATACAGTCGACTTCCAGACATATCAAAAAATAGAATATGCATACAGAAAAATTTCATAACCAATGAATTAGAGGTTATATGTAACCAACCATACTTGGTTTATCATGGCACCACCCATCATTTGGTTTATCACATAATCACCCATAAAATTCCAAGTACCATTATCGAATCAAAACACATAAAATCCACATTTCACTAATAACATTTCATTTTCTATAACAAGAAATCATTTCAAGATATTCAAACAATCAATAAATTTCAAAAACCATTTTTAATACAAAAAAACTAAAAAATGGTATAAGGGTTTTTTCATTTTAAAAACATTAACGCTTATAGAGGAATCTAATTAATGATTACAATGGTAGAGAATTCATTGTCGTGACATAAGTTAAAAAACATTACTTTTTAATTTATTAAAAAGAATCATAGATAAAGAATCCATTTGAATGAAAGTAAAAGTAAAAGGTTTTTATTATACACTTTGTAGAAGAAGGAGGTGTATATTATCAAAACATGACTCAATGAAAGTAGATTGAGACGAAGTCCCTTACAAATATTGTACCATTAGATTAAGGTTAAATCAATGACATCATTATGTGTAAAAAATATAAATACACCCAGTATAAGTGGATATTTAGTGTAAAATAATCAGAGGTCATTCACACATATTCATAGCATGACAAAATCAAGAAGTAGAAGTTTAACCCAATGAATGGAAATTGGGTTAAGAAGTTCCCTTATAGATATTGGACAGCCTAACAGAATCACATTAAAATTCAAAAAATGAGTTGATGAAAGAGAAAAGGTTCTCTCATTACATGGATATAAAATGTATAGAAATAAGGATATAGAAGAATATATCCCAATATAATAAAATGTAAATTTAAAATACATAACAAAAAAGATGTCTTTAACTAAAAGAGGAGGTTGAAAGGTTCCCTTACCGATTTGGTAACTTATGAAACATACACCACATGAAATAAGGATCATACAATGAATATGTGAATAACCATAAATTAAATTATATTACATAAATAATTCAATCATGGGTAGTACACACACCCCAAAAAAGGAAATTGTTACAAATATAGCATGAATCTCACGGGAATAAAAAGTGATATGAAAACCCTTTACCTCAAGTCTAAGTTGTCTTGTACGTTCCTTGTTCTTCAGGAATAATAAAGTTAAGTAAATTTATAATATATTAAGAACCATTTTAAATTTTATTATTCCTTTTATATTCTTATTACCTTGATATAAAAATTAGTTAATTATTTGAGTTCATATCGGACATTTTGTCGATGTTCGGAACTTGAGTAAAAAACGAACTTGTTATAATTACAAAATTTCCACGGGGTAAAAAGTCCATTATCTCCCAAATGATATTCATGAATAAGATATCATATATTTCATATATATCCATCATATATGTATTTATAATAGTCCATATCATTTGAATATATAAAAATTAAATGCACTGTTCATGGAGACAGTAAGTCGTACATACGCATGAACACTACAATCATTTCATTTTTTCATTTTTAAAGGAATGAAAAAGAAATTATACATAGGTATATTAATATTAAAATATAATATAATATTATATATATGTTACATACGTTCATTAACATCATCCTTTATATGTTCCATGTATGGTATGAATGAGTCATATCACTTTGATGGGGCAGTAGTCTACACTTCCTCAAATGAAATTATTGTATTTATACAACATGAAAAGCATAAAGGTGTGTTATAAATTAGAATAACAGAATAATAGAGATAAAAAATACCATAAGTATCATATATAATTACAGTTCCATCATACTTTCCACCATAAGAGGTGGTAGGAGAAGATTAAACAATCATTGTTTCGTGAGGCAGTAGTTCGTCGTCCACAGAAATAATATGTTCTATACCCATTAGATGGTGGTGTGTGTAAGTGTATTTCGAATAATTCACCTAAAACAACCTATTATATTCAGTATACTGGTTTTTTTATAAACAGATAATAATAAGAACATAGGGAGTGGAGAAGGAAAATAAACGAAATGAACTTGAAAGAAGACGTTACCTCAAATCGGGTAACTTCTTTTGATTGGAGCCAAAGTGCTCTTTTTTATTGCATTTTTATAGGGTAAGGCTTCTAGGATTAAGAGAGAGATGTTGGGAGATTATTTTTTCAGAGTTTGGATGTCCCAAGGGGGCATTATATGTTTGAGTAATGGTTAGATATTATGAATTTTTATAAGAGGGAGGATGGGCTCTTTAAAAATGTCTGAAAATATTATTTTATTATAAACTGCATTTCAATTTCAAAAGGTCCCAAACTCATTTAATTCAAATATTAGGTAAATATTGTTCTCAATACTCTCATACAGTGGGTTTTAAACATGTTTAGGGGATAAAATTAACCTTATTTATAGATTTAACCTTTAGTTAAATAATTTAACTTTTACCATTTCCTCTTGTATATTCATACTATATGGTTAATATATTTACAATAAAATTAAAAAGGACCAAAAAATGGATAATTAATGACGTTTTAACATTATATATGTCAGTTGTCTGAATATTATATTTTTAGGACTATTTTATCATTTAATAAAATAGTATTCATTTTAAAAACTCATTTATGTCAATTTATAATCGATTCATATCAAGACATTTAAAAAACCTATAACAACTTTATTAATTTGAACAACCTATATTAATTAAAAGAGAAGAAGTTATAATCATCCATAAAATTTGTGTATGTAATAAAAAGTTTTAAAATATATATTTTTTTTAATATTTATAATCTCATTTATTTAAAACATTCATTAATGATGTAATCATCACATCATCATTGTGTCATACATAAATTTATTTATTTGATGTCTAAAAATTATAAATAAAATACCTTGATGTGGAAAATCATTCTAGCTTTCTAATTAATATTTATAGAAGAAAATATCACTTATATAACCAATTATAAATTTTTTTGAATAAGATATATATCTTTATGATAAATTTTCCTTAACTTAAAATTAATTTTTATAAAGTGCAATTTCATTTACAAGTGGATCTATGCGGTCCCAAAATCGACGTAAAGATGCCCATGGTTGGAAATGTATTAGAAAACAGGATTAGTAAATGTGATAGGTTAATTTAATATTATTATAATAATTTTTTTACCATTATTTAGCAGATTTTCCTTTTAATCATGGTTAATAAAATATTTTATGAAGTTACTATTCACAATGTCTAAAAATAAAAAGTTACCTATTTACGCAATTTGGACCTCCTAATTACAAATATGGAATCAATTTTTCAAAATTCAAAGTAGAGAAGTTGTCTAAATTAATTTAAAATTAATTCCCGTGGTCAAAACCAAAAAGCGTGTTTTTAAGAAATAATAACTATCAAAAGATTGAAATTTTTTTATATTCAATTTCAAAGTGAAATTACTTCCAATGAACAAAATTGGATTAAATGGTAAAAATATAATCTAATTAAACTTTAAAAAAAAATTAAAAATATAATTTTACCATATAAATAAGTTAGATAAAAAGGCAGTTTTGAATTAAAATGCAGTATTTTTAACTATTCATTAAAAAATGAACATTATTAGAAAAATACCAAAATTTCATCCAAAGTAAATTTTGATGTCATTATTTTAAAGAAGAATTTTATTTTATCAAATAGAACATATAAAAGTGATAAAAACTAGACTAAAAAAGGGTTCTCCATCAAAAGGTGGCATATCGACCTTTTAAGGAATATCAGAGAATTTATGGTTAAAATTGGATTCATTCACATTTTAAGCCTTTAAAATTTAATGGATAAATTTAAAAACATTTAACAAACATGATTGATCATAATATGGTTAATTATACTCAATCCTGGTAATAAAATCACTAGGCGTTAACTACAATTTAAAATAATTGTATTATCATTTTTTCAGTATGACTTAGCATTGTGTGCCACATAAGAGTTCAAGGAAACCCATTATTGCGTGTTGGGTATGCCATCAAACATAGAATTCTCTTTAATGTAAAATTAATATTAAATTCATAAATTTTAATAAATATGAAAATGTTATATTCTTTATTTACCTGGGATGTTACATCCTTCCCCACTTTTAGAAATCGTGTCCTCGAAATTTTAAAATTGGGCATGGAAATTTCATTGAAAGTCACAAATCAGAAAAAGAGTCGATAAATCTATCACTATAAAAGAAAGAAAGAGAAGTAAAAAAGGTCATCTGAGATAACCCATACTAGGATTCCATGAAAACAAGGATATGGGGGAGAAAATAAGCGTCATGTTCTGATGGAGAGTGATAGAAAACACGACCAGGAGAAAGTTAACAATAAGAAAAGCACAAACTTGTGATGGGTTAGATGGTCATTGGATTCCCAGTAGGAAAAGTAAACAGACTACGTTTTTTTTAAGTTATATTTCATAAAGTCGGATAAATTTATTTAAGAGATAGTCGAATATCATAAGGAAATATACTTACCTTTCAAGTTGAGTTTCATCCTTTAAAAAATTTCTACCACAAACTCATATTTTATCCAAACAATGAGTATTAATGATGATATGTTTACACCTAAAGTGCTAAAATCAACTTATAGAGAATCACATAATCCACAAAAGATAAACTATATATTTCCCCTATAATTAGACATTATCAAAAACCAAAATGGTTAGTACAGGATAAGATTATCTCTGAAAGGATAATCTTTCATAAAATGATATATCACTCTTAATCTACAAAATTTAACAAAGAGTACCCAAAGTTCAACAAAGACCATTCAATAACCAATTGTCCTTAAAATTATTCAATATAATCCAAACAAAGTTTTAAACCTAAAATTAAGAAGGATTTAATCACATATTCTTTGACATTAAATCTTAATATTTATCTCCAAATAACACCCACAACTCTTAATGACTCATACTGAAAAGTAATTAACATATTCACATATTCTCTATGATATGTTAATCATATCCATAAATAACCCAAATCACTATTTTTCCATAATAAAGACATAGATTCTTCCAAAATAAAATTTCAACCATTACTCCAAAAATTAAATCCCATAATATTCTATTTTTCTTAGGCATATATTGTTTCCCCAAAAGAGAGATCGTTTTCAAAAATTAACCCTTATCACTTAATCAAAAAATCATATTTATATACTAAATATATCCATCTGATAAAAATAAGTTCCTAAAATAAAATTATTCTTGATCCATAAAATCATTTAAATAAAAATAATAAGTCATACTAACCAGGGAATTCACATAGGCCAATGGTTGGTGATAAATCCCAATTGCACTTTGGTTGTGGGTTTGACTACCGCGGATTTGTCAGACGTGATGGGTTGTCACACGGTCTTCATGATATCCTTTTTCAAAAACAATATAATTTTATTAAATTCCATAAAATGAGATAAACTCCTCAAAAATAACAATAACATATTTTAACCACAAATGTTATCTCATACCTTATATTTTCATGCCAAAAAGTAATCACAAGTAATTATCTCAAATTCCAGGATCATATAAACCCAACTGGTTCTTTATAACTATATCTACAAAATAAAAGATAATTCTTCCTTGAATAACATTGACATATATCAATCTACATAGTTACAGATACAAGAAAAATTCTTCCAAAGTTATCCCATCATCAAAAGATCCTGAATACTTTTAAGCATTTCATCATCCTAATATCTACCATAAATCTTGAAAACATTATATATATACTTTTTACTTATTCAACTTTTTCATGATCCATTAACCCTTATTTTCTAACTTAATCTATAATAATTCCTTCCTACAAACAAAATCATTAATTATATCCTAGGATTCAATAATATCAAAACAACATCTAAGAAAATAATCCATACCTTTCATTGGTCATTGTCAGTTTCCTTATCCTCAATTGGAATGACATTAGGTATTGGTAAACACATATTTCTATGGTCCTGCTAATCCCATTCCTGATCCTTCTTTGTAGGACATCTATTCGTAAAATATCCATGAACACCACATTTAAAACATTTAATTCATCCCTCAGAAAGAACTTCTTTCCCTTTCCTAGAGTCAACTGGAAAATTCCTTTTTCCAGGGGAAGATCTTACTTTAGGACCTTAATTAAAACATATATAGTATCTTCCTATATCTTGGAAGCATTTTCCTATGTGTTTCCTTCCACATCCTTGACACAAAGTTTTTTTAATATACTTACCTTTATGATTATTACCTGAACTTTTGTAGGGATTTGTTTCTCACATATACGATGCCTTGTAAAAATCACCAAGGTTTAGGTGGTCAATCATGAATCCAAATAATTGATTGAGAATAACCAAAAGAGTTCTCATTGCTGCTCCCATTTCATTCGGTTTCTTAATTAGAAAACCATCACAATTTTCTTCACATCCATTGTCACTTGGGTTCCTACTAGATCCATACATTTAATAAAACAAAAAAGGTTAGGGTGAGTATATTAGTAAAATTATCATATACAATATTATTTGGAGGGTAAACAGTAAAATATATTTATTCATGTTTTCTTAAACTCTTTTGATGTATCTAAAATAATTATGACTCTTTCTAATATGCTAACAATTATGGGGTCATATCTTATGCTTAAATAACACCCTAACATCTAAAGTTAACTAAATCGACCTCTGATACCAGCTATAAAGACCTGACCTTAAGCATTACATAATCTTGAACTAAGTTAATAATTCACATTGAGGATCCTTTCAGGATTATATATTTATATAATTAGGTCATAACATATACATAAGAATTTGAATATTTCATGTAGACACTTCTACTCAGTATCCATTTTTTTCATAAAATAACACCCTTTAAAAGAAAAAACATGTTTAGTTCCATGTTTTAATCATCATGACTTTCCCTTGATACTATCCTTGACCTTATTACACTTTAACTCCCATGATAAACATTTAAAATACATAGGATGAGCATAAAAGGCTTAGTAAGGTATACACAAAGTAGGAAAACTGTTAGTTTTTAAAAACATCAATTAAACCATGAATACTTTATCATAAGTAACTCTTTTCACCTTTATGAAGTAATAAATACTATTTATTAAATAAAAGATCACTGCTTACCCTTTTGTAAACAAAATATTAACATAAAACACATATAAATCACACAAAACATATAAAGGTAATTTGGGGAAAAAATAATTAAATGGAATAACTATACGGTGAACTTCCACACATATCACTAAACGGAATAGCCATACGGATGACTTACATACCCAATGCATTGGAGGATATAATTTAACAACCAATGCTTGGTTTATCAGGGAACCACTTGTAATTTGGTTAATCACGTAAGCACCCATCAAATTTCAATGTACCCTTATTTGATCATAACAGATAAAATCATCATTTCACCAATTACATTTCTTTTTTAATAATATGAAATCATTTCAAGATATTGAAATAATAAATCCATTTCAAAATAATTATTAAAACCAAAAAAACCCAGAAACGAATTAAGGGGTTTCTTTTTCAATGTAAAAACATTAAGGCTTATAGAGCATGCCAAATAATGATTACGATGGTAGAGAGGCCATTGTCACCACATACGTTTAAAAAATTCCTTTTGTCATGTAGTAAAATGATTCATTGAAAAAGATTCACTTTGAATAAATTTAATAGTAAAAGGGGTTTATTATTCACCTTGTAGAAGATGGATTTGTATATTATCAAAACATGCCACAATGAGAGGATATTGAAACAATGCCCCTTACATTGATTGTACCAATAAATTAAGGATAAATCAATGACATAATTATGTTTGAAAAATATAAATACACCCAATATAATTGAGTAATAAGTGTAAAACAAAAAAAGGTCATTCAAACATTTTCATAGAATGAAATAATTATGATGTAGAAGTTTAACCCAATGAATGGAAATTGGGTTAAGAAGTCCCCTTATAGAAATTTGACAGCCTAACGACGTCACATTAAAATTCAGAAAATGTGTTGAGGAAATATAAAAGGGTCTGTCATCAAATGGAAATAAAATATACAACAATAAGTATATAGAAGAACATATCCCAACATAAAAAATATAAATTTAAAAGACATAACATAAAATATGTCTTCAACTAAAAGAGAAGGGAGAAAGGTTCCCTTTCCGATTTGATAACTTATGAAACATACACCACATGAAAGAAGGATCATACATTGAAGATGTAAATACCAATAAATTAAATTATATTAAATAAATAATACAATATTGGGTAGTGTATACACCACACAAATTAAAATTACAGAAGAATAGAGATAAAATAAATATCATAAATATCATATATAATTACAGTGCCATCATAATGGCCACCATAAGAGGTAGTAGGAGAAGACTGAATAATCATCGTTTTGTGAGGTAGTAATTTGCCATCCATAGAAAGATTATGTTCTATACCCATTAGAAAGAGGTGTGGGTAAGTGTAGTTCGAATCCTTCTCATAAAAACAACCTTGTATATTGAGGATACTAGTTTTGTTTTATAAATAAATAATATTATGATCATAGGGATTGGAGAAGGAAAAAAAAGAAAATAACTTGATAGAAGACGTTACCTCATATCGGGTAACGTCTTTTGATTTGATCTAAAGAGCTCTCTTGAATTTCTCTATACCTAGGGTATGGCTTCTAGAAGGAATAGAGGGATCTTGTTATATTATTTTGGAAGAGATTGGACAATCCAAAGGGGCTTGAGAGGTGTGAATAATGGTTAGAGGTGATGGATTTTTATAAGGGGGTGATGGGATCTTTAGGAAAGTTTGAATGTATTGTTTTATTATAAACTGGATTTTGATTTCAAAAGGACCCCAACTCATTTAATTCAAAGATAAGGAATGAATTTTTCGAAATAATCTCATCCAATGGGTTTTAAAAAAGTTTAGGGCATAAAATTAACCCTTTCTTTTAGCTTTAACCTTTTGTTAACTAATTAAACTTTTACCATGTCCTTTTTTATTCATACTACATGGTTAATATATTTACAATAAAATTAAAAAATACCAAAAAATGGATCATTAATAACATTTTAAAATTATATATGTCATTTGGCCGGATCTTATATTTTTAGGACAATTTTATCATTGAATAAAATTGTATTCATATTAAAAACTCATTTATGTCAAGTTATAAACTATTCATATCAAGGCTTTTAAAAATACCTATAAAAACGTTATTATTTCAAAAAAACAACATTAATTCAAAAATAAAAAGTTAGAATCATCCATAAAATTTTTTTATGGCATAAAAAGTTTCAAAATAAATTTATTTTAATATTTATAATCTCATTTATTTAAAACATTCATTAATGATGTAATCATTACATCATCATTGTGTCATACATAAATTTAGTTATTTGATGTGTAAACATTATAAATAAAATATCATGATGTGGAAAATATTTTTATATTTCTAATTAATATTTATAGTCGAAAAGATCAATTATATAACACATTATAAATTTTTTTTAATAAGATATATATCTTTATTTTAAATTTTCCTTAACATTATATAAATTATTATAAAGTGTCATTTTCCCTTACAAGTGGTTTCATAGAGTCCCAAAATTGAGCCAAGGATGCCCATGGTCAGGAATGTATCATCCAATAGGATTATTACATGTGATAGTTGAATTTAATATTATTATAATATTATTTTTGTTACCATTATTTTCTAGATTTATCTTTTATCCATGGTAAATAAAATATTTTCTGAAGTTACTATTCACAATGTCTAAAAATAAAAGTTAACTATTTACACAATTTATACCTCCTGAATACAAATATGGAATCTATTTTTCTAAATTCCAAATAGTTATGTTTATGAAATTAATTTAAAATTAATTCCCATGGTCAAAACCAAAAAGCGTTTTTAAGAAATAATAACTATCAAAAGGTTGACAATTGTTTATATCAAATTTCCAAGTGAAATTACTTCCAATGAACAAAATTAGATTAAATGGTAAAAATATAATCTAATTACTATTTAAAAACAATTAAAAAGATAATCTAACCATATAAACAAATTAGATTAAAAGACAGTTTTGAATGAAAATGTTGTATTTTCACTATTCATTAAATAATGAACATTATCAGAAAAATACCAAAATTTCATCCAAAGTCAATTTTGATGTCATGATTCTAAATAAGAATTTTATTTTGTCAAATAGAACAGTTAAAAGTGTCAAAAACTAGACTAAAAAAGGGTTCACCGTCAAAAGGTGGCAAATCGACCTTTTAAAGAATATTAGAGTATTTGTGGTTAAAATTGGAGTCATTCACATTTGAAGCCTCTAAAATTTATTGGATAAAGGTAAAGACATTTAAAAATATGTTTAATCATAATAAGATTAGTTCTATTCAATCCTTCCAATAAAATTTCTTGTCATTGACTACCATTAAAAATAATTATATTATTTTTTTCAGTATGACTCAACATTGTGGGAAACATAAGACTTCAAGGAAACCCATTATTGTGTGTAGGGTATGCCATAAAACATAGAATCCTATTTAAAGTAAAATTAATATTTAATTCGTTAATGTTAATAAATATGAAAATGTTATATTCTTTATTTACCTGGAATGCTACATCCATCCCCTCTTTTGGGAATTACATCCTCGAAATTTTAAAATTGGGTTTGGAAAATTCATTGAAAGTCACACATTGGAAAATGAGTCAATAAAACTATCACTTTAAGAGAAAGAAAGAGAAGTAAAAAGGTTATTAGAAATGACCCAAAATATGATTCCATGAAAACATAGACATGGAGGAGAAACTAAGTGTCAAGTTCTGAAGGAGAGTGATAGAAAACATTATCAGAAGAATGTTTACAATAGGAAAACCACAAACATGTAATGGGTTAGATGGTCATTGGTTTTCCAGTGGGAAAATTCAATAGAAAACGTTTTTTTATGTTATATTTCATAAAGTTAGATAAATCTACTTATTATTTCGACTAAGATCATAAAGAAATATACTTAACGTTCATGTATAATTTCATCCTTTAACAAATTTCTACCACAAACTCATATTTTATCCAAACGGTGAGTATTCATGATGATATGGTAACATCTGAAGCGATAAAATCAACTTCTAGAGAATCAAATAACCCACAAAAGATAAACTATATATTTCCCCTATCTTTAGACATTAACCATAACCAAAATGGTTAGTATGAGATCATATAATCCCCAAAATTATAATATTTTATAAAAAGAAACATTACTCTTCATCCCCCAAATTTAAAAAAGAGT
Source organism: Viscum album (assembly GCA_963277665.1). Lineage (NCBI taxonomy): Eukaryota > Viridiplantae > Streptophyta > Magnoliopsida > Santalales > Viscaceae > Viscum > Viscum album. The sequence goes on along the minus strand of OY728151.1, from coordinate 650,192,591 downwards.
ACCCAAAGTTCAACAAAGACCATTCAATACCCAATTGTCCTTAAAATTCTTCAATATACTCTAAACATTGTTTGAAACCCAAAATTATGAAGGATTTAATAACATAGTCTTTGACTGTAAATTTTAACATTTATCTCCAAATAACATCAACAACTCTTAATGTATCATACTGAAAAGTAATTAACCTAATCACATACTCTCTATGATAGGTTAATCATATCCATAAATAACCCAAATCCGAATTTTTCCACAATAAAAACATAGATTCTTCCAAAATAAAATTTCAACCATTACTCCACAAATTAAATCAAATAATATTATATTTTTCTTAGGAATATATTATTTCTAAAAAAGAGATATTGTCTCCCAAAATAACTCGTCTCACTTAATCACCAAATCATTTCTCTATACTAATGATATCCATTTGATAAACATAAGTTCCCAAAATCAACTCATTCTTGATCCATAAAATCATTTAACTAAAAATAATAATTAATTGATGTTATTAATATTTTCATGACTTATTATATACTCCCATTACTTATTTTATAAGAAATTTTCCTAATTTGTTTGAAATATTAATTTTTTAATACTAAGTGTAATTTTTGAGCATTTTTAGAAGTAGTCCAATTTAGTTAGTTTACTATTTTATCTATAACTATCACCCTAATGATCCAAGTTTTATGGTTATTGTTTTTTAGGATTACTAATTAAATATCCAACATTTCATTATAAGGGATCATGGGCCAATTCTGTCATTTTGGTGGCTCATATGGACAACACAAGAAGGCCCACCGAATCTGTGAGGAAATTTTACCATCCATGAAGATTGAATTAATGGGATCAATACAGAGTTGAAAATTCATTAGTTATCCTAAGAAATTCTAATAACAATTCTAGGAGTAATTGATAAAACTTTTAGGGCCCAACTCCAAGAACAAGGGGCCCAACTACTTCTTTGAAATCCAACCCACCATTTTTGAAAGGAAATTAAAATCCGGACACTATTCATGACATATCTCATGATTTAATCATCAAATCAATCATATATTTTTCATTGTGCAAGAAGAGATATAGGTGGCTGACTTTTTTGAAGAAATCATTCGGATTTGAAGGCATCTTCTTATTAAAAAACCCATTCACATTTTGGACTTCAGAATGATTGGATTGAAACGGATAGATTAACCTTATTTAATCAACCGGCCATAAAATTGGATCCTTAAGTTCAATGGAAGCCCCATTTTCATAGTAGACAGAGGATATATTTATCTACTACTTGTAAGAAGATAATATCTCAATATTCAGCTGTATAATTTATCAAATTGGCAATGCAAGTGGAGGGGAAATTTTGGAATACAAACACCCCACAACATTGGGATATAAATACATCCCCCTTCTCTACTTGAAAAGGGTTGGCATTTCATAGCAAAGGAGGATAGGTTGGCATGACCAAGGCTCTTCCAAAGTCTTGGAAGGATCTTCCATACTCATGTTTTTTACTTGAGAAACCATTCCTCATTGATTCCTTTCATTTACGGTTATGTTGTTCTTCGTTTGTAATATTGTAAGTCTTTTTTCTGTAATTCTGTTTTAATGAATGATTATTATTTAGTATCTCTTATAATCATCCAACTTCTGTAGATTCATATTAATGTTCTTAAAATAGTTTATATACAGTTGACTCCTTTTCTCTTCTTTCGCTTTCTAATTCAATCTAAATTTTGTTTTTAATTCGGATCACCCTTCGTGTGTGTGGGTGTTTGATGCACAAATCTTTTCTTATCCCATTCTTTTTGTTCTTTTTATAATTCATTACCATTAACATATATTTCCAGATTAATAACTATCATAATGGCTGAGTAAGTCTATTATAGGGGTGATTCAAAATTTAGGGATTTGAAGTGATTGAGAGTATTTTCTCGATGAATATTCTTCAAATTAATATTGTGTATGTTAGACTTAACATGTCATGGATTAATGACTTGTTTTGTTTAATGTGTGGTTTACATGGACTATTGGAACCATAAATACACTACCATAAACAATCTATAATTGACATTATAACCTTAAGTTAAGTTAAGGATTTGATTAAAGCCTTAACACTCAGGAATTCCAATCAACGTTATCTTGTGAAGTGGGTGTTAATTTAAATTCAATATGAAGAAAAGATCAAAGATATCACAAGATTAACTCCCTAAAAATGAACTCACCCGTATCTTTATAATTTTTTTAAATCAATCTTAATCAATCACTCATTTTATAAGCCCTGCAAACAAACCCCCCAATCAGAATACAATAAACTAAAAACAAAAGACTATTAAAAAGTATCATCACCAAGGATTCGACCCGAGTGCTGCTATACACATTAGCAGAGCATTGAAACATTGAATAGTCGATAGGTGACAATCGGTCATGCTTTTCAGTCATACTAACCAGGGACTTTACATAGGATAGTGGTTAGTGATAAATCCCAATCACACTTTATTTGTGGGTTTGATTTCCGCAACATTGTCCGACGTGATAGGTTGTCACATTGTCTTCATGTTGTCCTTTTTCAAAAACTATATAATTTAATAACATTCCTTAAAATTAGATAAACTCCTCCAAAATAACCATAACATATTTTAACCGCAAGTGTTATCTCATACATATAATTTTTATCCCAAAAAGTAATAACATGTAATTACCTCAAATTCAAGGATCATATAAACCCAAATGGTTATTTATAACTATATCTACAAAAGAAAAGATAATTCTTCCTTGAATAACATTTTCAAATATCAATATTCTGGGTTAAACATACTAGAAAAGGTCTTCCAAAGTAATCCCATCATCAAAAGAGCCTTAATACCTTTAATAATTTCATCATCCTAAAATCTACCATAAATGTTGAATCCATTATATGTATACTTTTTACTCATTCAACATTCTTCATGAATCATTAAACATTATTTTATAACTTAATTTATAATACTTCGTTTATATAAAAAAAATCACGAACCATATCCTATGATTCAATAATATCAAAACAACAACTAAGAAAATAATCCATACCTTTCATTGGTCATTGTCAGTTTCCTCATCCTCAATTGTAATGATATTAGTTATTGGTTAGCATATATTTGTATGATACTGCTAATACCATTACAAATCCTTCTTTTTAGAACATCTATTCATATAATGACCCTGAAAAAAACATTTATAACATTCAATTGATCCCTCAAAAAGAACTTCTTTCCCTTTCCTAGAGTCAAATGGATGCTTCCTTTTTCCCTGGTAGGTTCTTGATTTATGACCTTCATTACGACATCAATAGAATCTTAGTGTCCCTTTGAAGCATTTTCCTAGGTGTTTCTTTTTACATCATTGACACATATGAATTTGAATATACATGACTTTATGATTATTACCAGAACTAATGTAGGGATTTGTTTCTCGCATATACGATGCCTTGTAAAAATCACCAAGATTCATGTGGTCAATCATGAATCCAAATAGATTATTGAGAATAACCACAAGAGTTCTCATTGTTGCTCCCATTTCATTTATTTGCTTAATCAGAAAACCATCACAGTTTTATTCAAATCCATTGTCACTTGGGTTCCTGCTAGATTCATCCATTTAATAAAACAAAAAAGGTTAGTGTTAGTATATCAGAAAAATCATCATATACAATATTATTAGGTGGGTAAACGCTAAGATATTTTTATTAATGTTATCTTAAACTTGTTAAATATATCTCAAATAATTATGACTCTTTCTAATATGCTAACCATTATGGTTACGTATCATAATCTTATATAAGACCCTAACCTCTAAAGTTATCTAAACCGACCTCTGATACCAACTATAAGGACCCGACCTTAAACATTACATAATCTTGAACTAAGTTAATAATTTACATTGAGGATCACTTAAGGTTTATAGATTTATATAATTAGGTCATAACATATACCTAACAATTTGAATATTACATTTTGACACATCTACTCAATATCCATTTTTTTCATAAAATAAAAACTCCTAAACAAACAACATGTTTAGTCCCATGTTTTAATAATCATGACTTTTCCTTGATCCCATCCATAACCCTATTACAATTTAATTCCCGTGATAAACATTTAAAAAACATGGGATGAGCATAAAAAGCTCAGTAAGGGATACACAAAGTAAGAAAACTATGAGTTTTTCAAAACAAAAAATAAACCACGATAACATTATCATAAGTAAAAATTTTCTCCTATATGAATTAGTAAATACTCTTCACAAAATGGAGTATCATTTCTTACCCTTTTTTAACCAAAATTTTACGATAAAACCCATATAAAGCACACATAACATATAAAGGTAACTTGAAAAAAACATACTTAAATGAAATAACTATACGGTCGACTTCCACATATATCACTAAATGGAATATCCATACAGATTAATTCCATACCCAATGCATTGAAGGATATAATGTAAGCACCCATGCTTGGTTTATCATGGCACCACACGTCATTTGGTTTATCATGTAACAACCCATCAAATGTCCAAGTACAATTATATGATCATAACACATAAAATAAATATTTCAACAATAACATTTCATTTTTAATAACAAGAAATTATTTCAAGATATTGAAATAATGTATCCATTTAAAAAACAATTATTAATAAAAAAACCCAAAAATGAAATAAGGGGTTTCTTTTTCATTGTAAAAACATTAAGCCTTATAGAGGATGCCAAATAACGATTACGATGGTGGAGAGGTCATTGTCTCCACATACATTAAAAAAATTATTTTTTCATGTAGTAAAATGATTCATTGATAAATATTCACTTTGGATGAAATTAAAAGTCAAAGGGGTTTATTATACACCTTGTAGATGAAGGATGTTTATATTATCAAAACATGCCACAATAAAAGGATATTGAGACGAAGTCCCTTACAAAGATTGAACCATTAAATTAAGGATAAATCAATGATATAATTATGTGTGAAAAATATAAATACACCCAATATAATTGGATATTAAGTGTAAAATAATAAAAGTTCATTCTCACATATTCATTGCATGACATAATCAAGAAGTAAAAGTTTAACCCAAAGTATGGAAATTGGGTTAAGAAGATCCCTTACATAAATTTAACAGCATAACGACGTCACTTTAAAATTCAGAAAATGTGTTGATGAAAGAGAAAAGGGTCTCTCATAACATGGAAATAAAATGTAAATAAATAAGGATATAGAATAACATATCCCAAAATAATAAAATATAAATTTAATAGACATAACATGGAAGATGTCTTCAACTAAAAGAGGAGGGTGAAAGGTTCCCTTACAGATTTGGTAACTTATGAAACATACGCCAAATGAAATAATGATAATAAAATGAAGATGTAAATACCAATAAATTAAATTATATTACATAAATAATATAATCTTGGTCAGTGTATACACCACACAAAAGTAAATAGTTGGAAATATATCCTGAATCACACTAGAATAAAAAGTGAGATGAAAACCCCTTACCTCAAGTCCGACTTGTCTTGTTTGTTCCTTGTTCATCATGAATAATAAACATAAGTTAATTTATACATTATTAAGAACATTTCTAAAGTTTATTATTCATTTTATACCACTTATTACCATACTATAATAATTAGTTAATTATTTGAGTTCATATCAGACATTTTGTTGATGTTTGGAACATGAGTAAAAATGAACTTGTTAAAATTACAAAATGTCTATGTGATAAAAAGTACATTATCTCCTAAATAATATTAATGATTAAGATATAATATATTTCCTATATATTCAGTATATTTTTATTTATAATAGTCCATATCTTTTGGATATAAGAAAATGAAATGCACTATTCTTGGAGACGGTAAGTCGTACATACGCATGAAAGCTACTTTCATTTCATTATTTTCAATTTTAACGGAATGAAAACAAAATTATACATAGGTATATTATTATTAAATTATAATATCATATTTTATATATGTTAAATATTTTAATTAACATAATCTTTTATTCATTGCATGTATGGTATGAACGAGTCATATCACTTTGAGGGGGTGGTAGTCCTCACTTCCTCAAATGAAATTATAGTATTTATAAAACATAAAAAGCATAAAGGTATTTTATAAATGAGAATTAAAGAAGAATAGAGATAAAATAAATATAATAAATATAATATATTTCTACAGTTCTATCATAATGGTCACCATATGAGGTTGTAGGGGAAGGTTGAATAATCATCGTTTCGTGAGGTAGTAGTTTGCCATCCAGAGAAACAGTATGTTCTATACCAATTAATGGAGGTGTTTGTAATTGTAGTTTGAATCCTTATCATAAAAAAAACCTAGTATACTGAGGATAATGGTTTTTTTATAAACAAATAATATTATGATCATAGCGATTGGAGAAGGAAAATAAAAGAAAATAACTTGAGAGAAGACATTACCTCAAATCTGGTAACTTCTTTTAATTTGATCCAAAGGGATATCATGAATTACCTTATACATAGGGTAAGGATTATAGAAGGAATATAGGGATGCTTTACTCTTATTTGTTTCGATTTTGGACAATCTAAGGGGACTTGAGAGTTGTGAGTAATGGTTAGAGGTGATGGTTTTTTATAAGGGGGAGGATGGGCTCTTTAGGAAAGTATGAATATATTATTTTATTATAAACTGAATTTTGATTTAAAAAGACCCCAAATAATTTAATTAAAATATAAGGTGAGTATTGTTAAAAATAATCACATCTAATGGGTTTTAAAAAAGTTTAGGGAATAAAATAAAACCATATCTTTTAGCTTTAACCTTTAGTTAAATAATTAAACTTTAACCATATACTCTTGTATATTCACACTATATGGTTAATATATTTACTATAAAATTACAAGGGACCAAAAAATGGATCATTAATGACATTTTAACATTATATATTTCATTTTTCTAAATTTTAGATTTCTAGGACTATTTTATCATTTAATAAAATTGTATTCGTATTAAAAACTTATTTATGTCAATTTATAAACTATTCATATCAAGAATTTAAAAAACCTATAAAAACATTATTATTTAGAAAAAAATACAATAATTCAAATATAAAAAGTCATAATCATCAATAAAATTAGTGTATGGAATAAAAATTTTAAAATAAATTTATTTTAATATTTATAATCTCATTTATTTAAAACATTCATTAATGATGTAATCATTACATCATCATTGTGTCACACATAAATTTTTTTATTTTTTGTCTAAAAATTATAAATAAAATACCTTGATATGGAAAATATTTTTAGATTTTTAATGAATATTTATAGTCAAAATTATCACTTATATAACCCATTATAAAGAAAATTGTTTTAATAAGATATATATCTTTATGTTACATTTTCCTTTACTTTAAATTAATTTTTATAGTGTCATTTTTTCTTACAAGTGGCTCCAAGGGGTCCCAAAATCGACCCAAGGATGCACATGGTCATACATATATCATCCAAAAGGATTATGAAATGTGATAAGTTAATTTAATATTATTATGGTATTATCTGTTTACTATTATTTACCAGATTTACCTTTTAACCATGGTAAAAAAAATATTTTCTGAAGTTAATATTCTCAATGTCTAAAAATAAATGTTACCTATTTACTGAATTTGGACCTCCTAATTACAAATATGGAATCCATTTTTCCAAATTCAGACCACAGATGTTGCAGAAATTAATTTAAAATTAATTCATGTTGTCATAACCAAAAAGCGTGTTTTTAAGAAATAATAAATATCAAAAGATTGAACTTTTTTTATGTCCAATTTCAAAGTGAAATTACTTAAAATGACCAACATTAGATTAAATGGTAAAAATATAATCTAATTACACTTTAAAACCAATTAAAAATATAATCTAACAATATAAATTAATTAGATTAAATGGTAGTTTTGAATTAAAATTCAATATTTTTCAATATTCATTAAAAAATGAGCATTATCAAAAAAATACCAAAATTTCATCCAAAGTAAATTTTTATGCCATGATTCTAAATAAGAATTTTATTTTTTTTCAAATATAACATATAAAAGTGACAAAAACTAATTTGAATAATATTTCACCATCAAAAGGTTGCAAATCGAACTTTTAAATAATATTTGAGTATTTATGGTTAAAATTGGATTCATTCACATTTTAAGCCTCTTAAATTTATTGGATAAAGGTAAATACATTTAACAAACATGTTTCATGATAATATTGTTAGTTATATTCAATCATACCAATAAAATTACTAGGCGTTAAATACCATTTAAAATAATTATATTATTATTTTTTTCAGCATGGCGTTGCATTATCTGCAATATAAGACTTAAAGGAAACCAATTATTGCATCTCAAGTATGTCATCGAACAAGTAATCCTCTTTAAAGTAAAATTAAAATTTCATTCATAAATGTTAATAAATATGAAAATTTTATATTCTTTATTTACCTGGGATGTTATATCTTTCCCCTCTTTTGGGAATTATGTCCTCACAATTTTAAAATCCGGCTTGGAAATTTCATTTAAAGTCACACATCATAAAAAGAGTCAAAAAAAACTATTACTTTAAATGAAATAAAGAGAAGTAAAATGGTCATTTGAGATAACCCATACTAGGATTCCATGAAAACATGTATATGAAGGAGAAACTATGTGTCAAATTATGATGGAGTGTGATAGAAAACATGATCAAGAGAATGTTAACAACAAGAAAACTACAAACTTGTGATAGGTTTGATGGTCATTGGTTTCTCAGTTGGAAAAGTAAACAGACAACATTTTTTTATTAAGTTACATTTCATAATGTTATATAAATTTATTAATGAGGTTCACTAAGATCATAAGGAAATATAATTACCTTTCATATAGAGTTTCATCCTTTAATAAATTTCTACCACAAACTCATCTTTTATCCAAATGATGAGTATTCATGATAATATGGTCACACCTAAAGTGATAAAATAAACATCTAGAGAGTCACATAATCCACTAATGATAAACTATATATTTCCTAGATATTTATAAAATAACCAAAACCAAAATGGTTAGTACGAGATCAGATAATTCTCAAAAGGATAATCTTTTATAAAAAGAAATATTACTCTTAATCTCCCAAATTGAACAAAGAGTACCCAAAGTTCAATAAAGGCCATTAAATACACAATTACCCTTAAAATTATTCAATATAATCCAAGAAATGTTTGTAAACCAAAATTATGAAGGATTTAATAACATATTCTTTGACATTAAATATTAACATTTATCTCCAAATAACATATACAACTCTTAATGTCTCATACTAAAAAGTAATTTACATAATCACATATTCTCTATGATAGGTTAATCATATCCATAAATAACCCAAATGGCTATTTTTCTACAATAGAAACTTAGATTCTTCAGTAAAATAATATCAACCATTACTCCACAAATTAAATCCCATAAAATTCTATTTTTCTTAGGCATATATTGTTTCCCAAAAAGAGAGATTGTCTTCCAAAATTACTCTTATCACTTAATCACCAAATAATTTTTATATACTAACGATATCAATTTTATAAACATAAGTTCCCAAAATCAATTTATTATTGATCCATAAAATCATTTAATTAAAAATAGTAAGTCATACTAACCAGAAACTTCACGTAGACCAGTGGTTGGTGATAAATCCCAATCGCACTTTGGTTGTGGGTTTGATTACCGCAGCTTTGTCCGACATAGTGTGTTGTCACACGACCATCATGTTGTACATTTTAAAAAACTATAAGATTTTATAACATTACATAAGATGAGATAAACTCCTCAAAAATAACCATAACATATTTTAACCACAAATGTTATCTCATACCTTGCATTTTCATCCCAAAAAGTAATAACATGTAATTACCTCAAATTCAAGGATTATACAAACCCAAATGGTTCTTTATAACTATATATTCAAAAGAGAAGATAATTATTCATATAATAACATTTTCATATGTCAATCTTTAGGGTTACACATACTAGAAAAAGTCTTCCTATGTAATCCCATCATCAAAAGAGCCTTATAACTTTTAAGCATTTCATAATCCTAAAATCTACCATTAATTTTGAATTCATTATATATAGACTTTTTACTCATTAAACCTTCTTCATGGTCCATTAACCATTCATTTCTAACATAATCTATAATACTTTATTCTTATAAAAAAATCATGAATTATATCCTAGGATTCAATAATATCAAAACAACAACTAAGAAAATAATCCATACCTTTCATTGGTCATTGTCAGTTTCCACATCCTCAATTGGAATGACATTAGGGATTGGTAAACATATATTTTCATGGTCCAAATAATAATATTCTAGAAAATTACTTGTAGGAATTCTATTCGTATAATGACCATGCACACCACATTTAAAACATTCAATTGATCCCTCAAAAAGAAATTCTTTCCTTTTCCTTGAGTCAACTGGATGCTTCCTTTTTCCCTGGTAGGTTCTTGCATTATGACCATCATTAAGACATCTATAACATCTTTATATCCCTTTGAAGCATTTTCCTAGGTGTTTCTTTCTAATCCTTGACACATAGGTTTTGGAATATACTTTCCTTTATGATTATTACCTGAACTTCCATAGGGATTTGTTTCTCGCATATACGAAGCCTTGTAAAAATCACCAAGGTTCATGTGGTCAATCATAACTCCAAGTAGTGTATTGACAATTACTATAAGAGTTATCATTGCTGCTAAAATTTCATTCATTTTATTAATTATAAAACCATCACAGTTTTCTTGACATCCAATGTCACATGGGTTCCTGCTAGATCCATCCATTTATTAAAACAAAAAGGTTAGTGTGAGCATATCAGTAAAATCATCATATACATTCTTATTAGGAGGGTAAACACTAATATATATTTCTTCATGTTATCTTAAACTAATTCAATATATCTTAAAAATTTATGATTCTTTCTAATATGATAACCATTATGGTTACGTAATATATGCTTAAATAACACCGAAACATCTAAAGTTATCTAAACAGACCTATGATACCAACTGTGAGGACCCGACCTTAAACATTACATAATCTTGAACAAAGTTAATAAATCACAGTGACGATATTTTCAGGTTTAGAGATTTGTATAATTTGGTCATAACATATACATAACAATTTGAATATTACATGTAGACATTTCTACTGAGTATCCATTTTTTTCATAAAATAAAAACACTTAAAAGAAAAAAACCTTGTTTAGTTCCATGTTTTAATAATCCGGACTTTTAATTGATCCCATCCATTAACCTATTACACTTTAAGTCCCATTATAATTATTTGAAAAACTTAGGATGAGCATAAAAAGCTCAGTAAGGGATACCCAATGTAGAAAAACTTTTAGTTTTTCAAAACTTCAAATAAACCATGAGTACTTTATCGTAATTAATACTTTTCACCTTAATGAAGTAGTAAATACTCTTTACTAAATAAAATATAATTGTTTACCTTTTTGTAACAAAAAATAGTACCATAAAACCCATAGAAAGAACACATAACATATAAAGGTAACTTGGGAAAAACATACTTAAATGGAATAACTATACGGTCAACTTCCACACATATCACGAAATAGAATAGCCATACATATGACTTCTATACCCAATGCATTAGAGGTTATAATGTATCCATCCATTCTTGGTTTATCATGACACCACCTATCTTTTGGTTTATCATGTAACCATCCATCAAATTTTCAAGTACCATTTTATGATTATAAAACATAAAATCAACATTTCACAAATAACATTTCATTTTTAATAACAAGAAATCATTTCATGATATTGAAATAATAAATCCATTTCAAAAACAATTTCCTATACCAAAAAACATAGAAATCAAATAAGGGTTTTATTTTTCATTGTAAAAACATTAGGGATTATAGAGGATGTAAAATAACGATTATGACGATGGGGAGGTCATTGTCGCCACATATGTTAAAAATTTCCTTTTGTCATGTAGTAAAATGCTTCAAAGAAAAAGATTCACTTTGAATGAAATTAAAAGTCAAAGGGGTTTATTATAGGCATTGTAGAATAAAGAAGTGTATATTATCAAAACATGCCACAATTAAAGGATATTGAGATGAAGTAACTTACAATGATTGTACCAATAATTAAGGATAAATAAATGACATAATTACGTGTTAAAATATTAATACACCCAATATAGGTAGATATTAAGTGAGAAACAATAAATGGTCATTGGAACATATTCATAGCATGAAATAATCAAGAAGAATAAGTTTAACCTAAATAATAGAAATTGGGTTAAGAAGTTCCCTTTTAGAAATTTGACAGCCTAACGATGTCACATTAAAATTCCAAAAATGCATTGACGAAAGTGAAAAGGGTCTATAATTACATGTAAATAAAATGTAAAAAAATATGGATATAGAAGAAAATATCCCAACATAATAAAATGTAAATTTAAAGGACGTAACATAAAAGATGTCTTCAACTAAAAGAGGAGTGCGAAAGGTTCCCTTACTGATTTGGTAACATATGAAACATAGAAAACATGAAATAAGGATAATACAATGAAGATTTAAATAACAATAAATTAAATTATATTACATAAATAATAAAATCATTGGAAATTTATACATCCCACAAAAGGAAATAGTTTCAAATATAGCCTGAATATCAGTGGAATAAAAATTGAGATGAAAACCCCTTACCTCAAGTCCAACTTGTCTTGTATATTCCTTGTTCTTCATAAATAATAAACTTAAGTTAATTTATACATGCATAAGTAAAATTTTCAAGTTTATTATTCATTTTATATCACTTATTACCTTTCTATAATAATTATTTAATTATTTGAGTTCATATCATGCATTTTGTTGATGTTCGAAACTTGAGTCAAAAAATGAACTTGTTATAATTACAAAATGTCCATGTGATAAAAAGTACATTATATCCCAAATAATATTAATGATTAAGATATAATATATTTCATATATATACGGTATATTTTTATTTATAATAGTCCATATCATTTGGGTATATGAAATTGAAATGCACAGTTCATGGAGACGGTATGTTGTACATACGCATGAACGCTATTTCATTTCATTATTTTAATTTTTAAAGGAATTAAAACCAAATTATACATAGGTGTATTATTTTTATAGTTTAATATAATATTTTATATATGTTAAATAAGTACATTAACATCATCTTTTATACGTTCCATGTATGGTATGAATGAGTCATATCATTTTCAGGGGGCGGTAGTCCTCACTTCCTCACATGAAATTATTGTATTTTTACAACATAAAAAGAATAAAGGTATGTTATAAATGAGAATTATGGAAGAATATAGATAAAATAAATATAATAAATATCATATATAATTATAGTGCCATCATAATGACCACCATAAGAGGTGGTAGGAGAATATTGAACAATCATCGTTTCGTGAGGTAGTAGTTCGCCGTCCATAGAAGCAGTATGTTCTATACCCATTAGATGGAGGTGTGTGTAAGTGTAGTTCGACTAAATCTCAAAAAACAACTTCATATTTTTATTATACTAGTTTTTTTATAAACAAAGATTAATAATATCATAGGGATTGGAGAATAAAAATGAAAGAAAATAACTTTAGAGAAGACGTTACGTCAAATCAGGTAACTTCTTTTGATTTGATCCAAAGGGATCTCTTGAATTTCCTTATACAGAGGGTAATGATTCTAGGAGGAATATAGGGATGTCGTAAACTTATTTGGGTAGATTTTGGACAATCCATGGGGGTATTAGAGGTGTGAGTAACAGTTATAGGTGATGGCTTTTTATAAGCGGGAGGATGGGATCTTTAGGAATGCTTGAATATATTATTATATAATAAACATAATTTTGATTTAAAAAGGTCCCAAACTCAATTAATTCTAAGATAAGGTGAGTATTGTTATAAATAATATTATAAAATGGGATTTAATCATGTTTATGGAATAATATTAACCTTATCTTTTATCTTTAACCTTTAGTTAACTAATTTAACTTTTACCATATCCTCTTGTATATTCATACTACATTGTTAATATATTTAATATAAAATTCCAAGAGACCCTAAATGGATCATTAATGATATTTTTAACATTATATATTTCATTTTTCCAAATTTTAGATTTTTAGGACTATTTTATAATTTAATAAAATTGTATTCATTTTAAAAACTAATTTATGTCAATATATAAACTATTCATATCAAGACTTTTAAAAAACATATAACTACTTGATTATGTCAAAAAACCTACATTAATTGAAATATATAAAGTTATAATCATCCATAAAATTATTGGATGGAATAAAAAGTTTCAAAATAAATTTATTTTAATATTTATAGTCTCATTTATTAAAAACATTCATTAATGAGGTAATCATTACATCATCATTATGTCATAAATAAATTTATTGATTTGATGTCTAAAAATTATAAATAAAATACCATGATGTATGAAATATTATTATATTTATAATGAATATATATAGTTGAAAATAACACTTATATAACCCATTATAAAAATTGTTTTACAAAGAGATATGTTTTTATGTTATATTTTCCTTAACTTTAAATTAATTTTTATAGTGTCATTTTCACTTACAAGTCGCTTCGTGGGGTCCCCAAATCGACCCAAGGATTCCCATGGTAAGACATGTATCATCCAATAGGATTAGGACACATGTTAGGCTAATGTAATATTATAATAATAATATTTGTTTACCCTTATTTACCATAATTACCCTTTAACCATGGTAAATAAAATATTTACTAAAGTTACTATTCATAATATCTAAAAATAACATATACATATTTACACAATTTGGACCTCCTGATTCGAAATATGGAATCTATTTTTCAAAATTCAAAACAACAACGTTGCTGAAATTAATTTAAAATTAATACTCATTGTCAAAACCAAAAAATTTGTTTTTAAGAAATAATAACTATCAAAAGATTGGCATTTGTTTATGTCAAATTTTAAAGTGAAATTACATAAAATGACCAAAATAGGCATAAATGCTAAAAATATAATCTAATTAAACTTTAAAACCAATTAAAAAGTTAATCTAACCATATAAATAAATTCTATTAAAAGGATGTTTTGAATTAAAATGTAGTATTTTTCACTATTCATTAAAAAATGAACATTATAAAAAAATACCAAAATTTCATAAAAAGTAAACTTTGATATCCCAATTCTAATTAAGAATATTATTTTATCAAATAGAACATATAAAAGTGAAAAAAACTAGATTTAAAAAGGGTTTCCCATCAAAAGGTGGTAAATCGACGTTTTAAAGAATATTAGAGTATTTATACTAAAAATTGGGTTAATTCACATTTTAAGACTCTATATTTTATTAGATATAAGTAAAGAAATTTAAGAAACATTTTTTATCATTATATGGTTAGTTATATTCATTCATTCCAATAAAACTACATGGCGTTAACTACCATTTAAAATAATTATATTTTTATTTTTTTCAGTATGACTCAACATTGTGTGCAACATAAGACTTTGAAGAAACTCATTGTTGCGTTTCAGGTATGCCATCGAATGTAGAATCCTCTTTATAGTAAAATTAATATTTAATTCACAAATGTTAATAAATATGAAAATGTCATATTCTTTATTTACCAGGGATGTTATACATAACATCCACAATTGGATGGATATACAGAAAGGGAAATACTGATTCGTGAGGAGATGATTAGTTCTTGTGTTATTGACTTATTTGGGGCTTGGGATGATCATTTGGGTCTGTTTGATTTTTCTTATAACAATAGTTACCATCCCACGATTAGAATGGCTCTATTTAGGCCTTTTATGGAGGGCCTTGCAGATCTCCATTATGTTGGTTGAAGGATGGTGAAAGTTCCTTGGTTGGACCAAGTTTGGTGCAAGAGGTGACACTAAAAATTCAGTTGATTTTTCTTATAATGCTGAGAAAAAATAGAAAATATAATTCTTATGCAGATCGTCATTGCAGGCCGTTTGAATTGTCATTTGGAAACCTGGTGTTTTTAAAATATTCACCCTGGTTGGGTCATTGATGGGTTGGAATGTAGGGGAAACCTGCTCCTTGTTTTGTGGGACCTTTGGAGATTATTGATAAGGTGGGGAATGTTTCTTACCATTTAAAACTTCCACCATATATGACATCGATACATAACATGTTCCATGTATATCATCTATGAAAGTATATATCTGATCCATATCATATTCTGAGTTGGCGTGATCTTGAATTTGAACAATATTTATTCGTCACTGAACAACCAATCAGGATAGATGATTCTGAAACCAAGGTACTTCATGGGTGGATGATACCTCTGGTTCTAGTTCTATGGGATCATGGTTCTGATAATCATGAGACTATGAGAGGGAGGGAATGATGAAAGTGGAGTGGCCTCATATTTTTGGCATGGATGATTCTGACTAAGATTGTTTGGGACATAAAGTTGTTATGGTTGGGAGTTTATACTAGCCTCTTACATTTTATAGGTATTTATAAACCCATATTTTTATTGATATTTGGTTTCGTATCTTTTGGGGTTATCTTGTGTTAAAATTTTATGTGTTTTAAAAATTTTGGGATAGTGCATGGTTGGGGCACGGTTTTTCCAAACCATGTTCCCTATTAGAGCGAACCGTGCAACTGAGGATGATGGGATTTTGTAAGGTCGACACCTGATTAGTCAAGAAATTCACCCTATTAGGAGAAACCATGTGACCCATTTACAATAGGCACACAACATGCGCATATTTTTTCTAAACTGTGCATATCTACATATAAAACCATGCATATGACATTAAATTGATCTAAAAATTGTAAAATTTTTTACCAAAACCTCCTTCTTGACACCCTCTTATTCTTATTCAACCCCTATACCATTTATATAGGTTTTGGGGCACCCAAGAATAGTTTTTAGCTCCTCCAAACCCCTTCCATGGTGGATTGTTGCTTGGTGATCCATGCTCGGTCTCATTCTAATATGTTTTCTTACATGTTCCCTATTTCCAATGATCTCTCTTCTCCTCCCTTGGATTCGGGGGAACAACATTTTTTTTTGGACAAAATACCCACTTTTTGGATCTAAATATAGGTTTTATTCACAAATCCTTATTTTCGTCATTCTCCATTGGAGTTTTTCGTTTACAGCTTCATGATTCGAGATCCATTGATCCCTAGGTTGGTGGTTCCATCCTGATTCCCAATTTAAGTTTACCCTAAATTTCATTGTTTAATTTAAATTGTTTAAATTAATTGAAATTTATTTTTTTTGATTAAATAGATTTAAATTATTTTGTTGGAAAAACACAATTCCATTAAAATTGGGTTTTTATGAACAATGGGTTTTGGACATGAAATTGGAAAACCTCCAATTCCATTGAATTTGGATGTATTTATGGTAATTATTGAGATTTAAATTGTTAAATTTATATTATGAAATTTTTTAAATGAAAATTTTTAATTAAATTTTGGAAAACGGATTTGATAGAAATTTTTGAAAACCCCCAATTCTAATGAATTGGGGGTTTGTTATGTAATTTACGGAATTTATTTGAAAATTAAATTATAGAATTTAATTATGAAATAATATTGTGAAATTTAATGGTGAATTTATTTCAAATCCCTATTGTGGAAATGTATTAAAATGGTTCTGATAGAAACCTTATGGTTTTATCTTGCTGAAATGACTTTTTTTTATTAAAACTCATTATTTTTTTAAGTTAAAAATTTGAATATTTGAAATAGAGAATAGGATTAATTGTATTTTAAACATTCTTGAAATAAAAGTTCCATCATTGTTTTTTACTAGAACACATGAAATCATTACATAGTCAGTGAGTTATTTTGTTGAAACATTACAATTTACAATGTTCTAAAACATAATATCAGCACGTCACATCCCTTAGGAAATGGTGAAGAATCCTATTTGGTCTTGATTAGAAGGGACTTATGTACATTATATAGTTTTCATTGATTATGAGGTTCCTATATCATGGAACTATCAAACCTTATTAGGCATACCTTAATGGTGGGGAGACCGTTCTTGATTGCTCCTTCTCTGCTAAAGGCATTCAATGCTTTTAGAGGTGTTTTTTGGTACCACCTTCGGTAAGGAATTCTATAATGGGACGTTTACATAGTTCTCAATGTGAAGTTCACCTAGGAACCATGAATATGTTCTATGATATGTGGTGGTAGTTCTGGTGTCAAGGTATGAGATGGGGCATCACTAAGTTTTTCTATCATTGCTATATGTTCCAGCAGGTGAAGGCCAACAACTAGAAGCCTTTGGGTTTGTGACAACAACTCCCAATCCCTACATGGATGTGGGATGAGATCTATGTGGATTTTTTTGTGGGGTTTTCATGTACCCATACAAATAAGAACACAATATGGGTTGTGATCGATATGTTGACCAGGTCGGCTCACTTTTTACCCATCCATGATATAGCCAAAGTTTAGGAGTTGGGAAATATCTATAGGAAAGAGATTATTCATTTTCATGGAGTTAAAAATGCTATATTCTATGATAGGGGGCCTTGGTTTACTTATAATTTTTTAGAGTCCATCAGGAGGCACGAAGTTCTCATGTCCATTTGAGTATGGCATACCATCTACAATCAAATGGAATGAAAGAAAAAGCTATACAAAATCTTGAGGATATGATTTGTTCTTGTGTTCTCAACATTGGTGGGGCTTGGGATGATCATTTGGGACAATTTTATTTTTATTATAACAAGTGTTACTGGCCAGTGATTAGATTGGATAATTTTGAGGCCTTTTACGTATAACCTCAAAGATCTCTATTGTATTGGTCAGAGGTTGGTGAAAGTTCCTTGGTTGGGCCTTGTTCTGTGTAAGGGATGACCTCAAAGATTTAGTTGAATCATTATATATTGTTGATGGCATAAAGAAAATATAAGTCTTATGATTATCATCATCATAGGTTGTTAAAATTATCAGTTGGAAACCAAGTGTTCTTGAAAGCTTCACCCTGGTTGGGTCATTGATAGGTTGGAAAGTAGGGGAAACTTTCTACTTGTTTTTTGGGACCCTTAAAGGTTTTTGATCAGGTGGGGAAAGTTTCTTACCATTTAGCACATCTATCATTGCTGATGATTATACATAATGTGTTCCATGTATCCCATTTATGAAAGTATCTATATGATTCATCTCTTGTTCTGAGTTGGCATGAACTGTAAGTTGAAGTAGGTTTATTCATGACTGAACGACTAGTTAGGATAGTTGATTCTAAATCCAAGGTACTTAATGGGAGGAATATACCTCTGTTTAATGTTCTATGGTAGAATGGTTATAATAATCATGAGACGTGGTAGAGGTAGGGACTGATGAAGGAGGAGTGACCTCATCTTTTTGGCATGGAAGCTTTTAACTAGGATTTATTGGGATAAAAAGTTTCTATTGTTTGTGGGGGGTTGTTACAAAATGTTACTATTTATAGGTATTCCTAAACCCCTATTTTTACTGAGATTTGGTTGTTTCTCATTTGGGGTTATTTTGTGTTAAATTTTTAAGAGTTTTTAACATTTTGTGCTAGTGCATGATTGGGGCATGGTTTTCCCAAACTGTGCACCATATCAGAGTAAATAGTGTAACACAAGATAATGTGATTTTGAAATTTTGGTTCATGGTTATTCAATCCATGTTCCCTATTAGGATATACCATGTGCCCCATTTAAAATAGGTGAACAAATTGTGCATAGCTTCTCTAAACTGTGTGCATCTCCCCATGAAACAATGTGTACAACATAAATTAATCCAAAAAATGTTAAACAATTACCAAACCGTACTTTTTGGCCCTCACCTAAGCTCATTCGACCCCTACATGATTTATATTGGTTTTAAGGCTCCAAATAACTAATTTTTTTATCCTCAAAACTCCTTCTAAGGTGTATCACAACTAGGCGCTTCTTGTTCAGTCTCTTCCTGGTAAGGTTTATTCCCCAGTTCTTTATCTCCCACGATCTCTCTTCACCTCCTTAGGATTATGTGGATAACTATATTGATTTTTTGATCTAATACCAACTTTTTGGATCTAAACCTAATTTATATTCACATATCCATGTTGTCATCATTCTTTGATGGAGTTTTCTGTTTACGGCTTCATGATTCAATATCCATTGCCCCGAGGTAGGTGGTTCTATAATGATGCCCAATTTATTTTAACCTTAATTAATTTTTTACGTTCAATTATTTGAATTGAATGAAATTTATTAGTTTTTATTAATTTTCATTCAATTATTTTTTTTGGAAAAACCCAAATCCATTAAATTTGGGTTTTAATGAGAAATGGGTTTTGGTCATGAAATTAGAAAACCTCAAATTCCATTGAATTGTGGCGTATTTATAGAAATTAGTGAGATTTAAATTGTTTAAAATTAAATTGGGAAATTGTATCAATTTAATTTTTGAATTTAATTTTAGAAAATGGATTTGATGGAAAATTGTTAAAAACCGCAATTCCATTGAATTGGGTTTTTTACAAAATTTATGGAATTTATTTTAAAATTAAATTATTGAACTGAATTGTGAAATTGAATGGTGAAATGATTTCAAATCGCTATTTGTGAAAATGGATTAAAATGGGATTGATTGAAACCTAAGGATTTATCTTGGTGAAAAGACATGTTTTTGATTAAAAACTCTTTATAGTTTTTAAATTGAAAATTGGAATATTTGAAATAGATAATGGGATGAATTTTATTTTAAGAACTATTGAAATAAATTGTCCATCATTGTTTTTACTAGATCATAAGAAAACCGTAGGTAGTCAGTGAGTTAGTTGGATGAAACATTGCGATTTACAACATTCTAAAACCTAATATCAACACCTCACATCCCTTAGGTGATAGTGAAGTTTCCAATTTGGACTTAGTTCAAAGGGACTTATGTGTATACTAAATTCCACTTTAAGTATGGGGTCCCTATAGCATGGATATATCATACCTTATTAGGAATATGACCATGTTACCTGCTTGTTTGTATTTTAAATGAATACATTCCATTATTGTAAACTATTTTACATGACTTGTCAATTTATATAAACTTTTTTATATAATATTTTTATTTAAGCTATTTTTGAATGTGCCATTTTTATAAAGCACTATCTTTGAAATTATTTCCATCAACTGATATATAAAGATTTCTTTAAAAGTATTTCCATCAAATTAAATTTATAGAATGATTTTTTTAAAATTTGATCATTATATGACAAACCAATTTCTTTGAAAAATTGGAAGCACTTATTTGCTTAATTTGATGTTGGCATCTGTTATGAAATACATGGTGATACCCTGCTGGGATTTTAGCTCACACCATACTTGTTCCTTCAGTTGTTTGTAGATTACCTCCTTCTAGGTTTAATAAGTAGTAAATCACGTCTTGGAGGTGGTTCTATTTGTTGACCCCCATACATGGTGTGTTGAGTCTTAGTTGGGACTTGGGAAGTTTATATTTATGTGTTCCTAGTACATTTTTTAGGTACTTAAAATTTTATTGACTATTTTATTTATGGTACACTACTCCCAGTGTATCTTATTTTGCATCCACACCATATTGTTTCTTTTTCTTCCACAATTTTTGATGAATATAAATACCACTTTCATGTTATATGATGTCAGGTACTTGTCACTGACTTGTGGGAATCTGGAACACCCTTCAGGCTATGTCAAGGCCAGCATAGTTATCAGGTTACCAAGGTATCTAGGCTGGTTCGTGATAGACATTATATGAGTTTAATGATGTTGATATGATCATTTTGAGTGGGATACATAACTATTGTAATATTTTTTAACTTATTATTTTTCCCATTGGCTTTTCTTACTAAGGTTTATAATGAACCAACACTCTAAAGACTTGATGTTATTGTACTCTTTCTCCCTAATCAATGGTTTCCCCCTTAATGGTTTTTTCCTTTAAAGGGTTTTTAATGAGGCAATCATACATAATAATGGATATCTAAGGTAATTTTATGAATATTTATAATTAATGGAAATTTTTGTCCTTCCTAATTTTCAATGATACCATTAATTATTACCTATGGTATTCTTCCCATGTCCCAAAGTCATAATAAAATAATAATATTAATTGATGTCCAAAATAAATGATTAAATGATATAATTAGGGGGATTTGTGAACATTGCACTTTTTTCCATTATTCAGGTTTTCCAATTATGTTTTCATGATAATGTTTTTAATGAGGTAGCATGTTATGGAATTCAATTACATTAGCTTCACATATTTTTCCCACAGGGGTTTTACGTGAAAATTATACAAGATTATAATACATTATGACATTCAAGGGGGAGTGTTATGAAATATTAAATTTGAATGTCATAATAATGGTAACTACCATTCCAAATAAACACCTTCATGTTCCCAACTTTTCATATACCAACTGTTGGTATTCTTCTTACACAATAAATACATGGAAATGTTAATGAAAGGATGACGAGTATTCATTATATAAATTGTTTTTCTTCTCTACTTATTGTATTTATTTTATATTTGTATTTATATTTGTCATTTCCCTCATAAAACATAAATTCAATGCTCACTTCTTCAGTGATGTTTTTCATCTAAAATCTGTCTTACATTCAAAGTTTTAAAAATCTTCGTAGTTGTAATCAAAATTCAATCAATTTAACTAGTAATAGTTTTTCGTTTTTTTGAAATTTATTTTTCTTTTAACACAAAAACCATTTCAGTAGCCCCAAATTCACATTTTATCAACTCCTTGTTGGGTAATATGTGGATCGGTCCAAAGATAATTATTAAATTCTGAAACAAGAATTGTGAAAATCATAATCTAAAATGTAGTGAAAAAATAAGAGTAGAAAATAAATGGGGAAGATAAATTTTACATGGAAAAATCCTCAAATGTAGAAGATTAAATAACCATGGAGTAACATTGATAAAATCAAGTATGAATTTTAGAGTACACATAATACATGTAAAAATAAAACTTATCATAGAAACCCTGTGTGAAATTCACACCTCGATAAGCCTCTGTCACGTCTCTTGATAATCATATCCTGACATGACATCACCATTCAAATATAAAACTGAACACATGATATAATTATAGAACCTTTTTTCCATCCCACTAGTCACTACAATGATCCGCCATTTCTTGAAATCCATCTATGAACATACTACCATTGACCACCACTAACCCTCAATGTCACATCGCACCCCATGATCTATTTTTGAGCCATACTGTCACCAATATTTATATTTCCAACCATTCTTATGGCTGAAATCCCATCATAAATATGAGACAAGGGTAGAGATGATAGAGAAAATATAAATATATGGTAGATAAATGATATTAGAGGATAGAAATAAATGATAATCTGGAATTGAATCAACTTTTTAGATTTCATTCAGAGATGGAATCCCACATTATTCCCTCACTCCACTCATATATGTAATTCTACCATAGGATTCAATACCACACTATGTGTCTTAACAATTACTCACACAGTCCTACCTCTAACTTTTTCTTGTTTCTATCTCACATAGCTCAGCACTCCCAACTGGGGTGACTGTAATGCATAGTTAATGCTCTTCATGGACTTCCATATCCTCAAAGAACAATAAATTGATTTAAATATTATTATGTTTTGTGTATATCAGTCTTATTCTCATCTTCAGATGATTCAAAAATTCTTCAACATCTACTGATTTGATGAACACTGTCTCTTTTATGTCACATACTTATTCTTCCTTAGTTTCTTGAACAATTGTCTCTCAAGGATGTGATTAGTTTTTATTCTTATTATTCTTCAAATGAATGTGTTTCTTCAGTAGGATAAAACTATTATATAGTTATCTCAGTGTCTTAATGTCATTATTATTCATTTCCTATTTATTTTATATTTATAGTATATTTACATTGAATTAAATTCAAATATTAATTCAATATAATATATGGAAATTCCACTTCAATTTTTGGATGGATCTTCTCTTCTTTGAACTCGTTCAAATTTAGAGAAGGCCTTTCCTTTTTTATTTCATCATTATGACTCATTTGGTTTCCTTCCACAAATCTCAAAAATATCATCACTTTTGATTAATTTTAAAATAAACCTTCAATTTATTAAAGGATCATAAAATTATTATGTAGCCTTCACTTTAGCAACATTAAAACCAACTCTTTATCCTTACACAACATCATATTTAGTTAGATGCTATATTTTTTAAATGAATCACAATGAGTTAGAATCTCATTGTGATTCTCAATCTACTGAATAATAGTACATGATCACTATTATAAATGAATTTTTATCACAATAATCATTTCAATTTTCTCTATTTTATTTCTAAAAATTCCACCTTATCCTTCTGGTATTTTCACATTGTAGGATTCTTCATTAATGTTTTTTATGAAGTCTAGGTAGGAATAGTATGAAATCATTTCAACATGTTTCATTGTTTTCATAGTAAATTTCATGTTCACTTGTTCTCTATAGGGATCATTTGTACCATATGAAGGTTGTACCCTATGATGGACCTTGTACCTTACTAAGGTACCACACAAAGTAACTTAGTACCTTAAGAATCCCTCATCATAGGGTCCATGTACCCGACAACATCACATGTTTACCTTACTAAGTTATTCTGCACCAACCATATATGAGCTAGTACAATCCTTATGAATATTTATTCTTATACTTGGGAGCATCTTGTACCATACTTATGGGTAGCATGAATCAACCTTATGTTTGGTCTATCTCAACCTTACAAAATTTAGAAATTACTTAAATAATAGTAGGAAATCTACAACTCACGTCAGGAGATTCCCAACAACATTGAAAAATCATTAAAATAGATCTAGAGCACCACATTAAACAAAAACAACAATGTATATGTGAATGGATTCATAGATTCAGTACAAATATGGTGGTTAGAAGTGTTTTTTTAGAGGTGGTTCTCAACAATCACCAATAAATTTTGTCGGGAAAAAATCACCAAGGTAACATTGCAACATTTTTGTGTTGGTTTTGTTTCTTGAAAATGCAGGTTTTCATGGTAAATTGTTGAGTTCTAGAGATGTTTTTGAAAATTCATGTTGACAAAGAACCAAGACAATGGAATAAAAGATATAGAGGCGGTACAAAATAACAAATAGATGGTGGTACCATTTTCTATTGATTTATAAAACTTTGGGGTCCAAAATTTGGAGTTTGGTGAGCATCTTAAAAAGTGTATTTCTTTGAATACTTCATAAAAACATAGAAAAGTCATGATTTTTATGAAGGTGGGCTTAGTGATGTGTATTTTGCAGATACTAGAAGAATGTTGATAGTGAGTTGTGCGATTACAACATGCTTCACAAAAAACAGAGGTGAAGAGCATTACAAAGAATATTTGCAGTAGTGGTGCAAAAGAATTGATGTAATGCTCCCTGATTACAATGAGCTCCATGATCTAAAAATTTCCATGGTTCTTCCTGATTTAAAGAGAATTTTAGCAGAGTCTTCAAAGAATTGCGATCTGAGCTGACGTGGTGCTGACTTTGCACAGATGGGTTTCGAGTTGGTGCAATCGCATATAAATAGGCCTTGACCCCCTTTGAGAGAAGTAGAGAGTTTTCCATGAAACCATCATACACTACAAAAAAACGCCATTTAATGGCGGTTGTTTAGCAGTGGTTCTGGGAACTGTCAATAAACATTTTTTAAAAAATGTTTCATGACAGTTTATAATAAACCGCCGTGAAACCATTGTTTTTTTACAGCACCAACCCTTCCCCCCACCCAGACCCCTCTTCTCACCCTGTGACCCCGTGACCCCCACTTCTCCCGCAACCCTAGCCCCCCGTGAGGCTGGAGAACCCGCGACCATGGCGACCCCGCGACGCCGATGACCTCGGGACTCTGGCGACCCCACAACCCCGCGCGACCCCGGCCCCCTGTGACCCCGACGACCCTGTGACCATGTGACCCCGACGACACCGCAACCCCGACGACCTATACAGAGCCTAAGGCTTGAATTCTACTAAATTTCTTATAGGTTTATTTAAAAATCACTCAAGAACATATATATAGTTGGCACCCGAATATTCATTTGTTGTTTTGTTCATTTCTTTTTCAACTAATTTCAGTGTTTCTCATGTTTCTTTGTCTCAACCTTTTGTAGTCGGTCTGTTTTGTTTTGGAGTCTACAACATCTCCTATTTTGTCCAGCATATCAAGTAAGGGTCAAATTGTATTTTCAAATTATGGTTTTTTGATTTCCAATAAGTAATGAATTGTATTTATCAAAGCTATGGCCTGCAATAAGGAATTTCTTTGGTCAAAACATGATTGTGTAATGAATTTTCATTTTGCAATAAATGATTAAGTTTAGTAAAAATATATTCATTCGCTATAACATATAATTTTTTATCCAATCTATATTTTGGATTGTGGATCTTATTTTCTATAAGGGATCATTTAATGTATTTAAATTATGTTTTAGTTATGTTTAGAAAATATAATGTAATGGATTTAATATTTACTATTGTGCTAAAACTTATTTTAAGGTATCATTTCATTTGTAAAATTTATATCTTATGTTAATGTTTCTCTAAATCATGTTTTGATAATTAGAAGATAGGGTTTAATTTTCCCTTATAAATTTATCTTCTTATAATTTATTTCTATTTAGGGAATTATATTTTATCATTTTTTAATGTTCCCAAGTAAGTGATTACTTTTATTTTGAAAACATTAATTCATGAATTTATAATTTTGTTAGAGGAATTTAATATATATATATATATATTCATCTCAAATTCCATGTTTTATACATAAGTGATTCCAAAATTTATTTTTTTAGAATTTAAATTCATATAAATATATGCATGTGATTTCATGTTCGTAATACATAAACATATATAAGTATATTTAAGTATTAAATTTCAAACTCTATGACTAATTGCTTCATGTGATGAAAGTGGGTGCAACATATATATATATATTATACAAGTTATGTAATTCATATATATATGTATATATATATATAAACAAAGTTTGTAAATGGGTGTATATGGGTGTATTATATATATGTATATTAGGGATAAAATGTTAATTGATATGTTATGACTTTTACTACAACAGTAATAATGAGATGAAGAAGACCCCAAAACCTAGTCTCCCCCATTATCAATCTCCACTCATTGGGTAATGACACTATGCCCAAGGTGGACACCACATACTCTCATCCATTAATATTCATCATTAACCTCTAATTGTATCCTCACATACACAAAACAATAATTCACGATGCCTACCGATATCCCTATTGTGTGGTTCATGAACCCTAACCAATAACCTGATGCCTCACACCTCCTCTTCTACTGGTTCTCTTTTATCCATGGTGTTTTCATCATGATTTCACCTTGGTTCTTGTCTATTACTTCAACTTAGGCCCTCTTATTCATTTACAATTACCCCCTCCTCTATTTTCTCCTTTTCATCATTGTAGTTTGTTTTGGAAAAATCCTAGGTAGAGTTCTATCAAAAATAAGTTTTTTTGAATCTTTTTTATAATATTAATTACAAAGAATCTATGGTGAAATATTTCTAGGACTATTTATATCACACTTTACATACACATTCATGTGTGTGTGTAAATTCTATCTTTTCATTCTAATTCCAAGATTGTGATTTCCAGTTATTTGTTTCCTCTTGTTCCATTAATGGACATTAAAATGTTGTGACTTTTCGGGGACCACATGGAGATGTTTTGAGTTGTGAATATGGTTGTGACTTTATTTGGGAAATTTTATTGTGAGATAGTTCAACGAGGTTTATTTTGTTTTTAAATTTTATTTGTATTTTATTTCACTATATGTTATCCAAACTAGTTGAATTTTCACTAATATGTATAGTCTTGGATGAAATTAATCACTTTCATTGAATATGTATCTTTGTATTTTTTATTATTTTATTAAATGGATAATCTATTTATTTATAAGGCCTACTTGACTATAATGAATTATGACACTTAGGTAAGGAGTTCCTTATACTTTTGATACTTGATCATGGAGTCCATCAAACATGTGTTACTCAAGCATAGTACCCCTTTACATTGGATAAATTTCTTTTTTGTGTTGAAGTGAATGGTAATGAATTTATTCTAACATATTGTAGTGGTTTGGATGAATATAATTCTTCCAAGATCCTGAATATAATGTTTAGAGAGAATTCCTTCTGGGATCTATTTCCGCCTAGGTGATTTTGATTATCTTATTATGTTGTCATGGATGATAGTACCAACACCTCACATTTCATCTCCAAATTCCCAACATGATTCTATTATGAAACTCTAAACACCAAGCCTAGACACATCAACTATTCTTCAAATACCCTAGTTTGATCCCCAAACCACATCAGACGCATCTTGAACACCATTTCTAATGTGGTCTTCACCTTACAACATCAATTTTTATGAAACAACACTAGTAAGTCCATCTCTAGATTAATTATACCAAAGGCGCTCAATCCCACCCACCAATGCACTACCATATCCCGACCACGATGCCTTAAAACTCAAGGAATAACAAAAATGTTCAATTCCCACACCGATGTCTGAATCTGACTCTTAGTTCAACTCCATGGTCAGATCCTCGATCGTCCCATTTAACCATATTTCTCTACTCATGAGCACTAACACATATATGATCAAAATCACCCTCAAGTCACCCCACCACTGTTTTCTATGTCAATAAACCAAAGAGAGGTCTAGGAATTCCATCCACACAAGGTTCGTAGAACCTCAAAACCTAATCTCCCAAGTTATTTAATCATGTATTTCCATGAACACCACCACATATCTAACTCAGGGGCTCATCTTTATTATATTATGTTTTTGTAATATTGTACTATTTTATATATGGATCTCTTTCTCTATTTAGCAATAACTATTTGTTTTAATTTTTTTTATTATTGTGTAGGCACATTTTGATATACATGGATAAAAGTTGTATCGCATTACCGAGGAACACACCTCAGTATGTTAGGGGATTGAATTTGTTTTTAGATTTTCCAATTTCTAACCGATCCGTTGAAGGTAGAATAAAATGTCCATGTCCTAAAAGTAAATTTAGAACATGGTTAAAGAGAGATGATGTTTATGAACATTTAATACTGAAGCAATTCCCTGGTCAATATTTGTGTTGGATTTGGCATGGAGAATCAAATGTTACAGAAAGATTGAGCACTGATGTTAAACCACAAAATGATGTCCCAAGTTCGTCAACAATGGAAAATGAAATGAAAAACCTCATAAATGATGCATTCGGCACTACAAGACACCACTATCAGCATCAAAACATATCATAATAACATGAAGAGGTTTCTACAAATTGCAACGTGACAAATGATGTTTTTGAGACTGTAACACAAGCAGATCAAGATTGTAACATATCATCGGATCCTCCTCTTGATTCTGTGGAGCCAAATGTAAGAAAAAACATCAATGGGGAAAATGTGTTTAATGATTTAGTTGACGATGGAAATCAAGAGTTCTATAGTGGGTGTTTGAAATATTCAAAGCTTTCATTTCTGCTGAAGTTGTACAAAAACAAATGTGTGTGTGGAATTACAAATAAGGCAATGTCCATGATATTGGAATTGATTCATGATGCATTTCCTAAAGCAAAAATCCCATAATCTTTTTATGATATGAAAAAAGTTATTAACAAGCATGGTCTGAATTATACAAAAATACATGTGTGTCCCAATGATTATATGCTTTATTTTGGAGAGGATTCAAGTAGACATAATTGAAAGAAATATTATTCTTCTAGATGGCAGGAAAAGGGTGATGTTGGGAGTCTGAATGAACATAATTTAATGGAGAAGATGAAAAGGTCCATACCTTCAAAGGTTTTCTGTTACGTTACTTTGAAGCCTTGATTGAAAATATTATTCATTTCATAGAAAACCACTGATTACATGAAGTGGCATTCTGTAGATAATAACAATGATGGGTTAATGAGACATCCACTAGATTCCCAATCGTGGAATACATTTGATTCATTTCATCTCGATTTCTCAGCTAATCCTAGGAATATTCGATTGGGATTGGTTGTTGATATATTCAACCCATTTGGGACGTTGAGTACCAGTTATATTATTTGGCCAGTTGTTTTAATCCCTTATAATCTGCCTCTGTGGATGTGTATGAAGCAAACATCTTTTATCCTTTCGATGATTATTCCTAGAAAAAAAGTTCAGGAAATGATATTGATGTATACTTGCAGCATTTGATTGACGAATTTTAGGAGTTATGGAGCAACGGTGTTGAGACATTTGATGCTTCTTCTAAACAATGGTTAAAATGCATGCTTCTTTAATGTGGACCATTAGTGACTTCCCGGGGTTTGGGAATTTATCTGGTTGTAAAACTTACAGAGGGTTGGCTTGTCCCATTTGTAAGTTTGATTTTGATCCCAAACGGCTACCTCATAGTAGAAAATGGTGCTTCTTGTGTCATCAATGATTTCTCGATGCATCTCATAGATTTCGGTTGAACAGATCAAAATTTAATGGTTCCATTGATCGTAGACCACCTCCAAAGTTGTTAACTGGTTCTGAATTATTGACACAGCTTGAAAATGTTGAAACAGAATTTGGGAAGGTTCATCATTTGAATGATAAAAGAATATGGGTCTGAAGTGCATCATCAAGTGAAATCGGAACGCAACAATGGAAGAAAAAAAGTATATTCTTCAAACATCCGTATTGGGAATTTAATTTGTTGCGGCATAATCATGATGTGATGCATATTGAGAAGATTTTTTGTGTAAATTTGATTTTTACATTGCTTAATGAGCATGGAAAGTCGAAGGATCATCTCAATTCTCGCAAAGACTTATAAGTAATGAACATAAAATGCGATCTCTGGCCAGATGAGAATGAAAAGTATCCTTCGGCAATTTTTTCGTTGAAAAATTGGGATAAAGATACATTCCATTGAATTTTAAAGAATGTTAAGGTGTCTGATTGGTATTCAGGTAACATATCGAGGTGTGTTGACTTGATGAATCGTAAGTTACATGGATTGAAAAGTCACGATTCACATATTTTTTTACTACAGTTATTACCATTGGAATTGCGTACATTATTACCTGAAAAAATTATTGTTTTTGTACTCCAATTCAGCACATTTTTCAGAGAACTATGTGAGAAATCTCTACATCCATTTCAGCTTGACAGCCTCTAGGAGAGGTTTGTATTGGCCCTTTGTGAAATGGAGATGATCTTTCCTCCATCGTTTTTTACAGTAATGATTTATTTAACTATGCATTTCGGTTGAGGAAGCTAAATTAGGAGGCCCCGTTCATTATCGATGGATGTATCCAATTGAGAGGTAATTTATTTATATGTTTTTCAGTTATGTAAACAATTTTTGGTATTTAATTAAATGTATAATTATGTTTATTTTATTTCACAGATATATTGGGCATTTGAAATCATACGTGAGAAATAAAGCTCAACTAGAAGGCTCTATTGCTAAAGGATATTTGGATGAGGAGTGTCTTACTGTCACGACCTGTCCTCGGGCCCGTGTCGTGACTACCCCAAGCCCGCCTTCCATAGGATAGGGGCTGGCGACTAGCACCAAGGCGTAAATCCCAACAAAAAGGGAAGGCATTGCCTTTGAAAAGTAAACAAGCACCACAGAGCAAGCAAGCGGAAAAGTAAACACTAAGTAAAACTGTACAAGCTGTGCTGAAAGTAAAAAGGGGCCGGAAATACAAGCCCAACTGTAAAGTACAACTGAAAGGAAAAATAGCAACTGAAAAGGGAAAACTGCAGCGTCGAGCCGTCCTCCGGAAGTCCCACCTGAAGGGTGGGTACAGATAGCCTCCACTGCTCCTCGGGTCCACCTAACCGCTCCGAGTACGTCCCGCCCAGTGGTCCACCTCTAGGTACTGTCCTGCTCCGCACACCTCCTCCAAGATCAGCGTTGTCCGTCATCTGCAACCAACACCACGAAGTGCGGGCATAGCCCGTGCAGGGGTGAGTATAAGCTACTCAGTAGGGACCCCGAGACCCCCGAAGGTCTCCCGAAATCCACAAAGGATAATCCACAAAGGAAAGATACAATCACGAAGTAACATCTGACACGGATTAGGTATATGCCCATACATATACCTAAGTCTTCAATTCCCGTTCGGCTCCAACGTCCGAGCCCAAGCACAACCCAGTCCACACAGGAAAGCAAAACGTATACCCACGCAGGATAGAGCAACACAATCCACAAAGGAGAGTAACACAAGATTCTGCTCACACAGGTATACTTCTTCGGATGACGATAAAGATGATCATTGAACAATCTAAGTCGTCGGACCCACGAAGGATCGATAGGTACTAACCTTGCAGTGACCCACACAGGATCGGGCCCACGCAGGACCTGTAGAAGTTGGCTCACACAGAACCACTGAGAGATGACCCACACAGGATCGGGCCCACACAGGACCGGGCCCACGCAGGACCTGTAGGCGCTGGCTCACACAGAACCGCTGAGCGCTGACCCACGCAGGATCGGACCCACACAGGATCGGGCCCACACAGGACAGGTAGCACTGATCCACGTAGGATCGCTGAGTGCAGTAGTCGTCGCAGTCCGCTGAGGATCTCTCCACAGTCGTCCCCGCAGTCCACTGAGGATCTCTGCACGGTCGTCGTCGGAGTCCACGGAGGATCTCTGCACAGTCGTCGCCGCAGTCCACTGAGGATCTCTGCACGGTCGTCGCTGTCGAAGTAGCAGTCGCAGCCAGCACTAGGGTTTCCGCACACAGCAAGCTCGTTCAGGAAGGTCCGCTCCACGAGCCGAGAGGCTGATACATCAACTGACACGAAGTCCGAAGTTGATGTATCCAAAAGTTCCGTATCGTCAACAGGAACTCAACGTCGCAGACGGCGTGTCAATCGGACGCCCGGTCAGAGAGATATTGGCATTTTCATCCCAGGGGCCCGGTTGGTTTTTAAGGCAAAACCAACCCGACCGCACTCCACCTGCGTCCAAACCTCGGTCGGAGTATGCCAAAAGATCCGTCTCACTTATAGGAATTCAACAAAGCTGACGGCACGTCAATCGGACGTCCGTAGCTCAAGATATGAGCGTTTCCGCTCCGAGGGCCCGGTTGGTCTCGTGTACGAACCAACCCGGCCGAACTCAAAGTATTCCGAAACCTTGAGTGCGATATACCGAAATGATCGTCTCGATCGAAGGATCGCGTTGCCGCTGACGGCGAGTCGTTTGGAGGCACGAAGCTCAAGATACGGGCGTTTGAACGAAAACGTCCGAAGATGGGGGGTACGGGCCCGGGCCGACCCGGCCCGACCCCCCCTGGGTCGGCCCGAACCGGGTCGACCTGACCCGGGCCCGACCCGGCTGGCCCGGCCCGGCCCGGCCAGGGCCGGTCCTGCTCGGCTTGGCCGAGCCGCGCGGGTGGAAGCCGCGGGCGCTGACCCGCGGCTTGAGGAAGGACCGCGGCCCGCGTGCGGGCCGCGCTGGCGAGCCGCGGACGCGCTGAGCCGCGTCCGCCCGGATGACCGGACTCGCGCGCCGCGGGTCCATTTGGCCGCCGCCGCCGCGGCTTCAGCCGTGGTGGATTTTGTCCGGCGGCGCGCCGGGGCACCGCCGCGCCGGTGACCCGCGCCGCCGGCAACTTCCGCGGGCCGCCGGCGTCGCTCCGGTGGCCCGTTTTCCTTCCCGTCTGCGCTGTTGCTCCTCCCGGGATCCGTTCTTTACTGCGGGATCGTCAACCGTCCGCTGCGGCACGTTCCGTCGTCGACCGTCAAATCCGCACAAAACGAAGAACGACGGAGGGTCGTCGGGCCGTGTTCGTTCGGCCCGCACCCTCCGCGTTAGAGATAAACAACCGGGAGAAAAACGATCAACACATGATCCAACAATTTTAATTAAAATAAAAATTTTCATTGAAAACCGGCTTTTTAATTTTCAAGAACGTTCATGAGAAAATTAAAAAGGGGTAATTTTCCAAAATGAATCCCTACCTTGATGATCGTCATGCGCGGGCGTTCTTCGCGGAAGAGACCGTCGCGGAAGAGATCGATCGTCGCGTCGTCGCGGGGAGGCGTCGCGTCGTCGCGGATTCCGGCGTTGAGTCGGCGAGCTCAACGAATCAAGAACAACAGATTTAAATTATTAATATTTAAATCTGTGTTTCGTTTAAAACCAAAGAAAAGAACTTGAGAGGAAATCCGAAAGCACTCACCTCGAATGGTCGGTGATCGGAGATCGGAGATCAGAGATCCGAAGAGCGTCTCGGGCGAAGGCGTCGTCGATTTCCGGGTTCGGCGTTCTTCGCGTTCTTCGCGTTCTTCGCGTTCTTCGCGAGGGAGAAGAAGTTGCGAGGGTTCTCCCAAATATTCTCAAGCGCAAATAACCAGAGGTTAAGCGTTGGTCTTATTTTATTATTACGCCAACGAATTTGAAAAACTGGTTAAGAAACGATCCATCAATTCGTTGAATTAATTAAACGAAAGAAACGACCCATTTAATTCACGAAGGAAACAACCCATTTAATTCACATAAGAAACAGCCAATTTAATTCACGAAATAAACCACCCAATTAAATGGTCTGTTAAGAATTTAGAAAACGCGTCAGTTGACTTTCATTAAGACGAGTTTTCACGGGTGCGTTTCTTAGCGGAAAGAAACGGCGGGGCTCGTGCGGGCCCCATCTCACAAATATCCTACCAAGGGGGTAGGATATTTCTGGATAGCATCCTATCCAGTTCAACTCAGTTCAATCCTCCTTTAAGTGGCTTCAAGTGGCTTCCAAGTGGCTTAAGTGAAATAAAATAAAGCTGTCGCAAAATTATTTTATTTCTTAACTTTAAGCCCGAAAATTAAAAACCACACCCGAGCAAACGCAACTCCGGAAGAGGCGTTTCTAAGCGAATACCGGCGCTGCGATTTCATCGGTGCCCTCAGAATTTGATTCCGGGCACCAGTTCAAAAGTTAGAAAAACCCGCTCGTCCGTTCACTGAACGTACCCGAGCCAAACTTCAGAAAACGATTCCGGGCACACCGGGCCTCAGAATCAGGCGCCGTCAGAAACTGCGTTCTTGTAAAATTCCAAAGAAAATTAAGAAAAAAATTTCCTTGAAATTTACGGGTCTTTACATTACTCCCACCTCAGGACTTTACGTCCCCGTAAAGATACATCAAAAACTAGGGAAACAAATGTGGGTACTGAGCACGCATCTGAGCATCCCGCTCCCAAGTGCTCTCCTGGAGGTTCCCGTGCTGCCATCTGATGTGCACAAGAGGAATCGATCGCCCACGTAGGACCTGTTCCTTTCGATCCTCTATCTCCACTGGGACCTCCGTAAAAGTCGCTCCATCATCCACGTCTAGCTCCCCATAGTCAATGATGTGCGTCGGGTCGTGCACGTATCTCCTCAGCTGGGATACGTGGAAGACATCGTGCACCCGGTGCAACTGAGGTGGCAAAGCCAGGCGATAAGCCACCTCCCCAATCCTGCTGAGGACCTGGAAAGGCCCGATGAAGCGTGGAGACAACTTTCCGCCTCGGCCAAATCTCCTCAAACCACGTCGAGGTGAGACCCCCAAGAAGACGTGGTCACCATCCTCGAACTCTAGTGGCCTCCGCCTCCTGTCAGTATATGACTTCTGCCGGCTCTGTGCTGTCCTCATCCACTCCTGGATGAGCTGGACCTTCTCTGTCATGGCCCGGACCATCTCTGGTCCCACAAGTGATGACTCTCCAGGGTCTGTCCAGCACAAAGGAGATTTGCAAGGCCTGCCGTACAACGCCTCGTAGGGTGCCATCCTGATGGTGGAGTGGTAGCTGTTGTTGTACGCGAACTCCACCAAGGGTAGGTGGTCCTCCCAGCTGCGACCAAAGTCGAGGACACATGCACGGAGCATGTCCTCGAGAGTCTGAATGGTCCTCTCCGTCTGACCATCCGTCTGAGGGTGAAAGGCGGTGCTCAGACGTAGTCGCGTCCCGAACGCCTCCTGCAACCCCTTCCAAAGCCGGGAAATAAAACGAGCGTCCAGATCGGATACGATGGTCGATGGCACACCGTGAAGTCGTACAATCTCCTGAACGTAGAGACGCCCCAAGATCTCCACTGTGCCCTGCTCTCGGATGGGTAAGAAGTGTGCCGACTTGGTGAGTCGGTCAACAATCACCCATATGGAATCGTGACCTCTGGAAGTGCGTGGAAGTCCAGTCACAAAGTCCATAGATATCCCGTCCCACTTCCACTCCGGGACCTCCAAGGGCTGTACCAAGCCTGCTGGTACCTGATGCTCTGCCTTCACCTGCTGGCAGATGAGGCACCGTGAAACGAACTCTGCCACAGCCTTCTTCATGCCCGGCCACCAGTGCTGTCGCCCGAGATCCTGGTACATCTTCGCCACTCCAGGATGTACCGCCAACGGAGAAGTGTGAAACTCTCTCAGCACCTCCTCTCGTAAGGCGACTGGTACCAAGGTACGTCCTCTCAAAAGGAAATCGTGCTCTGCTCCAAGGGAGAAACCATCAGGTGCCTGTCCCGAGGATATCTGTGCACGCCGCGTCTCACAGTCAACATCCCCATGATGTGCCTCTCTGACCCGCTGAAGAAGTGGAGGAGAGACTGTGAGAGACTGAAGGAAGCCTGCTCCGTCTCTATCCACGAAGGATATCTGCAAAGCGGCTAGCTGCTCTGTCGCCTCCTCAAGTAGCTGGATGCCCGTCCTCCTGCTGAGGGCATCAGCCACCACGTTCCCCTTCCCAGGAGTATAGACTATTTCAAAGTCATAGTCCTGGAGGAACTCGAGCCATCGCCGCTGTCTCAGGTTCAGGTCCTTCTGAGAGAAGATGTACCTGAGACTCTGGTGGTCAGAAAAGACTGTGAAGCGCTCGCCCATCAGATAGTGTCTCCATGTCTTCAGGGCAAAGACTACTGCTGCCAACTCCAAGTCATGGGTAGCGTAGTTCTGCTCATGAGGCCTCAACTGACGTGATCCGTAGGCAATCACGGCCCGCTCCTGCATCAGGACACACCCGAGTCCGGTCCCTAATGCATCGCAGTAGACTACGTAACCAACTCCCTCCTCAGGCAACCTCAAGATAGGTGCGCTGGTCAACCTCTGCCTCAGCTCCTGGAAGCTCTGCTGACATCTGTCTGACCACACGAAGGGTTTCCCCTTCTTCGTCAACGCTGAGAGTGGGGCCGCAACTCTGGAGAAGTCCGGCACAAATCTTCGATAGTATCCGGCTAGGCCCAAGAAACTCCGCACCTCTGTCACGCTCTTGGGTGGCTCCCAAGCTAGCACTGCCTCGATCTTCGCGGGATCCACTGCAACACCCGCCTCAGAAATGACGTGCCCCAAGAAGTGGACCTCACGTAACCAGAACTGAAACTTCAAGAGCTTTCCATAAAGTTGGTGCTCTCGGAGTGTGTCTAGTACAACACGCAGGTGGTAGGCGTGCTCCTCCTCCGTCGTCGAGTACACCAAAATGTCTTCGATGAAGACCACGACAAATCGATCGAGGTATGGCTGGAAGATCCTGTTCATGAGGCTCATGAACACTGCTGGAGCTTTGGTCACGTCGAAAGGAATAACCAAGAACTCGAAGTGGCCATACCGACACCTGAAGGCCGTCATCTGCACATCCTCATCTCGAACTCTAAGCTGATGATAGCCTGACCTGAGGTCTATCTTCGAGAACCACCGTGCTCCCTTGAGCTGGTCGAAGAGATCATCAATCCTGGGTAGCAGATACTTGTTCCTCACTGTCACCTGATTCAGGCGACGATAATCGACACACAGTCGCAAGCTCCCGTCCGCCTTCTTGGCGAACAAAATCGGGGAAGCCCAGGGCGAAACACTGGGTCGCATGAACCCCTTGCCCTGCAAGTCCTCCAACTGTACTCGCAGCTCTCGAAGCTCAGCGGGGGCCATCCGATATGCTGGAGTGGATATCGGGGCTGTCCCGGGGTACAGGACAATATAAAAGTCTACCTCTCTGCGATGAGGTAGTCCTGGAACGTCGTCGGGAAAGACGTCTGTGTACTGATCCACCACTGCAGGGAAACTGGGAATCCGCACGTCAACTGCTCCCAGGATGAGGCTAGCCAACTGATGAGTGATGGGCTGACCTCTCCTTTGCGTGAGTCCATCCTGTGCTGATAAGGCTCCCTTCTCGCCGGTGAAAGTGAACCTGCTCCCGTCGGTGCGCACACATCGCACCTTGCGCCTAAAGCAGTCAATCTGAGCATGGACCGTAGATAACCAATCCATGCCCAAAATGACGTCGTAAGGCCTCGACGCTGCTACAAGAAGATCCCAGCCGAAGCTCTCGCCTCCTAGAGTAAGCTCACACTGCCGGCACCAGTGTGTAATCATCGAGTCTGCTCCTGTAGGAGTCTCTAGCCGCAAGGATCGAGCCAACGGCTCTGTCGGAATCTCCGAGCTCCGAACAAGGGCAGTGGCTATGAAAGAGTGACTCGCTCCTGTGTCTATCAGAACTGCAGCAAGGGTGGAATAGACACAGATCGTACCTCGAATCATCTCTGGCGCGCTGTGGTCGTAGGCCTCCGCTGCCTGGAGCTGAGCCTGTCTCTGCCCGCCAACTCCCTGTGGTCGGGGCAGGCCTCCTGGTGGTGGTGGTGGCAGAGCCTCAAAGCGTCGCCCACCACCTGCTGCTCGGCCAGCTCCTCTGCCTCGTCCGCCTCCTCCCTGCGGACCGCCATGGTCGACCCTCTGCCTCTGCCTGGGTGGCCCCTCCACCGTCTGCTGCCCCTCGGTACGACGGGTCGGGCAGTCACGAGCCATGTGGCCCTGCCCGCCGCACTCGTAGCACTGTCTGCCTCTCGGAAGGCTGGCTCCGGGCCGGGTGCCCTGCACTGCGGAGCCAGCGTCCCGAGGTCACCTGCCGGAAGGTCTGGTCCGCCTGGAACCCTGAGTCATCCGTCGGCTACCAGCTGCCGAAGACTCCGCTATCTGCCGCCCTGCGGTGGGTCTCGCTGTGGACTCAGCCAGGAAACTCTCGATCAGGAGGGCTCGCTCCAGTACCCCTGCCTGGGTCGGGATGCTGAGGGAGATCATCGATTCCCTGATCTCGTGTCTCAAACCCTGCTCGAAGGTCCGGGCCCGAAAGAAGGGGTCCCGTACCATGTCTGTCGAGTACCGAGAAAGGTCGGTGAACCTCGCCGCGTACTGAGCGACCGTCAAGCTGCCCTGCCGCAGCTGAAGAAGCTCCTGGATGCACACCGCTCGGAGGGTGGCCGGGACGAACTCTGAGCGGAAGAGGCTCTCAAAGTCCATCCAGATGAGGGAGGCCTCATCGTGTACCTGGAGCATCAGGCTCCACCAGCGTCCGGCTGCTGCGTGCAGTAAGCTCGCCGCGAGGATCACCATGAGGTCTGCTGGCGTCCTCACTAGCCTGAAAACTCGGACGACCGCCTCCAGCCAGTCCTCGGCTGCCTGGGGGTCCGACTCCCCACGGAACCTGGGTGGTCCCTGGCGCTGGAACTCGTGCAGAGCTCCGAGGCGTCGTGCGTCGTCAGCTGCCAGTGCTGGAAGCATCGGGGGCTCGGCGGGTAAAGGTACCGCCGGTGCCTCTGCTGTCAACGGGCCCTGTACCGAGGCCTCGTCGCTCGGCGGGCTGTCATCGCGCCCTACTCTGGGAACCCTAGCTGGCTGCTGTCATCGTTCCATCCTGAAAAAGAAACAAGTATGCCACGGTCAGAACAGTATACCTGGTGAGCTGACACAAGTAATCACAAAGAAAACATGAAACACACATGCAAACAATGTTTTCGTACATTAAGTAAGGAATCAGAAGTCAGGGTCCTGGTGTATGGATACGTCGGCCGCCGCACTAACACTGGACTCCCTGGACTGATAACCACACTCAATACACTAAACACTTTTGCTTCACATAGAAGAAAGATCAGAGTCTGCGGTAGAACCGACCACCTCTGATACCAATTTGTCACGACCCGTCCTCGGGCCCGTGTCGTGACTACCCCAAGCCCGCCTTCCATAGGCCAGGGGCTGGCGACTAGCACCAAGGCGTAAATCCCAACAAAAAGGGAAGGCATTGCCTTTGAAAAGTAAACAAGCACCACAGAGCAAGCAAGCGGAAAAGTAAACACTAAGTAAAACTGTACAAGCTGTGCTGAAAGTAAAAAGGGGCCGGAAATACAAGCCCAACTGTAAAGTACAACTGAAAGGAAAAACAGCAACTGAAAAGGGAAAACTGCAGCGTCGA
Source organism: Viscum album (assembly GCA_963277665.1). Classification (NCBI taxonomy): domain Eukaryota; kingdom Viridiplantae; phylum Streptophyta; class Magnoliopsida; order Santalales; family Viscaceae; genus Viscum; species Viscum album. The sequence continues at coordinate 650,152,210 of OY728151.1, read as the reverse complement.
GCCGTCCTCCGGAAGTCCCACCTGAAGGGTGGGTACAGATAGCCTCCACTGCTCCTCGGGTCCACCTAACCGCTCTGAGTACGTCCCGCCCAGTGGTCCACCTCCAGGTACTGTCCTGCTCCGCACGCCTCCTCCATGATCAGCACTGTCCGTCGTCTGCAACCAACACCACGAAGTGCGGGCATAGCCCGTGCAGGGGTGAGTATAAGCTACTCAGTAGGGACCCCGAGACCCCCGAAGGTCTCCCGAAATCCACAAAGGATAATCCACAAAGGAAAGATACAATCACGAAGTAACATCTGACACGGCTTAGGTATATGCCCATACATATACCTAAGTCTTCAATTCCCGTTCGGCTCCAACGTCTGAGCCCAAGCACAACCCAGTCCACACAGGAAAGCAAAACGTATACCCACGCAGGATAGAGCAACACAATCCACAAAGGAGAGTAACACAAGATTCAGCTCACACAGGTATACTTCTTCGGATGACGATAAAGATGATCATTGAACCATCTAAGTCGTCGGACCCACGAAGGATCGATAGGTACTAACCTTGCAGTGACCCACACAGGATCGGGCCCACGCAGGACCTGTAGAAGTTGGTTCACACAGAACCGCTGAGAGATGACCCACACAGGATCGGGCCCACACAGGGCCGGGCCCACGCAGGACCTGTAGGCGCTGGCTCACACAGAACCGCTGAGCGCTGACCCACGCAGGATCGGACCCACACAGGATCGGGCCCACACAGGACCGGTAGCACTGATCCACGTAGGATCGCTGAGTGCAGTAGTCGTCGCAGTCCGCTGAGGATCTCTGCACAGTCGTCGCCGCAGTCCACTGAGGATCTCTGCACGGTCGTCGTCGGAGTCCACGGAGGATCTCTGCACAGTCGTCGCCGCAGTCCACTGAGGATCTCTGCACGGTCGTTGCTGTCGAAGTAGCAGTCGCAGCCAACACTAGGGTTCCCGCACACAGCAAGCTCGTTCCGGAAGGTCCGCTCCACGAGCCGAGAGGCTGATACATCAACTGACACGAAGTCCGAAGTTGATGTATCCAAAAGTTCCGTATCGTCAACAGGAACTCAACGTCGCAGACGGCGCGTCAATCGGACGCCCGGTCTGAGAGATATTGGCATTTTCGTCCCAGGGGCCCGGTTGGTTTTTAAGGCAAAACCAACCCGACCGCACTCCACCTGCGTCCAAACCTCGGGCGGAGTATGCCAAAAGATCCGTCTCACTTAGAGGAATTCAACAAAGCTGACGGCACGTCAATCGGACGTCCGTAGCTCAAGATATGAGTATTTCCGCTCCGAGGGCCCGGTTGGTCTCGTGTACGAACCAACCCGGCCGAACTCAAAGTATTCCGAAACCTTGAGTGCGATATACCGAAACGACCGTCTCGATCCAAGGATCGCGTTGCCGCTGACGGCGAGTCGTTTGGAGGCACGAAGCTCATGATATGGGCGTTTGAACAAAAACGTCCGAAGATGGGGGGTACGGGCCCGGGCCGACCCGGCCCAACCCCCCCGGGGTCGGCCCGAACCGGGTCGACCCGACCCGGGTCCGACCCGGCTGGCCCGGCCCGGCCCGGCCAGGGCCGGTCCGGCTCGGCTTGGCCGAGCCGCGCGGGTGGAAGCCGCGGGCGCTGACCCGCGGCTTGAGGAAGGACCGCGGCCCGCGTGCGGGCCGCGCTGGCGAGCCGCGGACGCGCTGAGCCGCGTCCGCCCGGATGAACCGGACCCGCGCGCCGCGGGTCCGTTTGGCCGTCGCCGCCGCGGCTGAAGCCGCGGCGGATTTCGTCCGGCGGCGCGCCGGGGCGCCGCCGCGCCGGTGACCCGCGCCGCCGGTAACTTCCGCGGGCCGCCGGCGTCGCTCCGCTGGCCCGTTTTCCTTCCCGTCTGCGCCGTTGCTCCTCCCGGGATCCGTTCTTTACTGCGGGATCGTCAACCATCCGCTGCGGCACGTTCCGTCGTCGACCGTCAAATCCGCACAAAACGAAGAACGGCGGAGGGTCGTCGGGCCGTGTTCATTCGGCCCGCACCCTCCGCGTTAGAGATAAACAACCGGGAGAAAAACGATCAACACATGATCCAACAATTTTAATTAAAATAAAATTGTTCATTTAAAACTGGCTTTTTAATTTTCAAGAACGTTCATGAGAAAATTAAAAAGGGGTAATTTTCCAAAATGAATCTCTACCTTGATGATCGTCGTGCGCGGGTGTTCTTCGCGGAAGAGACCGTCGCGGAAGAGATCGATCGTCGCGTCGTCGCGGGGAGGCGTCGCGTCGTCGCGGATTCCGGCGTTGAGTTGGCGAGCTCAACGAATCAAGAACAACAGATTTAAATTATTAATATTTAAATTTGTGTTTCGTTTAAAACCAAAGATAATAACTTGAGAGGAAATCCGAAAGCACTCACCTCGAATGGTCGGTGATCGGAGATTGGAGATCGGAGATCGGAAGAGCATCTCGGGCGAAGGCGTCGTCGATTTCCGGGTTCGGCGTTCTTCGCGTTCTTCGCGTTCTTCGCGTTCTTCACGTTCTTCGCGTTCTTCGCGAGGGAGAAGAAGTTGCGAGGGTTCTCCCAAATCTTCTCAAGCGCAAATAACCAGAGGATAAGCGTTGGTCTTATTTTATTATTACGCCAACGAATTTGAAAAACTGGTTAAGAAACGATCCATCAATTCGTTGAATTAATTCAACGAAAGAAACGAACCATTTAATTCACGAAGGAAACAGCCCATTTAATTCACGAAAGAAACAGCCCATTTAATTCACGAAATAAACCGCCCAATTAAATGGTCTGTTAAAAATTTAGAAAATGCGTCGGTTGACTTTCATTAAGACGGGTTTTCACGGGTGCGTTTCTTAGCGGAAAGAAACAACGGGGCTCGTGCGGGCCCCATCTCACAAATATCCTACCAAGGGGGTAGGATATTTCTGGATAGCATCCTATCCAGTTCAACTCAGTTCAAGCCTCCTTTAAGTGGCTTCGAGTGGCTTCCAAGTGGCTTAAGTGAAATAAAATAAAGCTGTCGCAAAATTATTTTTTTTCTTAACTTTAAGCCCGAAAATTAAAAACCACACCCGAGCAAACGAAACTCCGGAAGTGGCGTTTCTAAGCGAATACCGGCGCTGCGATTTCATCGGTGCCCTCAGAATTCGATTCCGGGCACCGGTTCAAAAGTTAGAAAAACCCGCTCGTCCGTTCACTGAACGTACCCGAGCCAAACTTCAGAAAATGATTCCGGGCACACCGGGCCTCAGAATCAGGCGCCGTCAGAAACTGCGTTCTTGTAAAATTCCAAAGAAAATTAAGAAAAAATTTTCCTTGAAATTTACGGGTCTTTACACTTACCTTTTATTCTTGATTCTTGTATGATATTGAGATAAGATTTAATTATGTTGGATGTGTTGATGACACATCAACTCAATCACAAATACATCATAAATCCAAAATATTTTCTGTTATTGGCCGATTAGTTGGGAGGACCTCAAATGTGACAATAACTGAATTGAATAATTACAGGCACATAGATTTGTGAAGCTGGATAGTGAAATTGCATATCCATTTATTGAAGAGTTGGGGATACAAACAAAGAGACGAATTAGAGGCCGAACATGGAATGAGAAAGATAAAACAAAAGCTGTTAATAAAGAGCTTGTAGAATGGTTTGCACGACCTGTAAGTTCATAAATATTTCAATAAGTACAAATTTTAGTTTGACACATACATTTTGTAAATCTAATAAAGTATATTTCTTTTTTCAGATCATTAATACTGATACTCATGTAGAGGTGTCAGAAGATTTGATGTTTCTCGCTAGAGGTCTACTAAAATAAGTTAGAAAGTTCGACACTTATAATATTAGTGGCTTTAGATTTCATACAGTCGATCGAGAAGTGGGTTTGAAAACATAGAATAGTGGTATATATACATTTTCTGAAGTAGAATAATATGGAAAGCTATATAATATTATTGAATTAAACTACCACAAACATTTTTCTATTATTTTATTCAAATGAAAATGGGTTGATATTATTAGAGGTGTTAAAAGATATTCCTTGTAATTTACTTCTGTGAACTTCTCTTGTTTGATGGATGTTGGTGATCGTGAACTTCATGATCCATATATCTTAGCATCGAAAGAAAAAATGGTATATTATGTTAATGATGTTGTCGATGAAGGGTGGAGTGTATTTGCTCACATAATATAAAGAGATTTGTATGATATAGGTGATGACGTGGAAAATTTGACCTCCAAAATTGAATTTAATGAAGAACAGGAAGCAAAATTATTTGTCTATCATGATATTGAAAATATTAGTCTAGAAAGGATGAATGAATTGGACGAAGAAATGGAGCAGGAAACCGATATGATTGAAGGGGAAAATGATTGTATGTACAATTATTTATTTACTCATCAACCACTTGTTTCATTTCTACAGTCATTCATTATCATTGTTATATATATTTTGTCTGTTAGTACTGGGAATCTATTATCATTTTTAATTTTTTTTCTACATTTTTTTTTGAAATATATATTCTGAACATAATTTTATTTTATTAAATGACAGGAATTCCAAGGATAAAGTGGCACACCATTTCATCTAGTTTCGTGACAGATGTCGATCCATCTGGCTCCCTCCCCACAACATCTGAGGTACCTTCTGCCAACACCCATGCACCATATCTATTGGGAAAAAATCCTTCAAGGTATCATTGAAGCATTTTTGAGGTGATTGTGTTTGTTGAAAAAGTGGACATCTGAGTGGTGATTGTTGACAAAGAAAAACAATGACATAAAAATTTGTTGACAAAGATGACTTCATGGAGAATTGTCGAGTTCAAGAGCTGAGGTCAACGAACCATGTTTGATTCAAGAACGTTTACAAGAGAAATGAAGGATATGGAGGCGGTACAAAAGAACATATACAAGGTGGCACTGTTTTCCAGTGTTTGCCAAATTTATGGGGTCTAAAATTTGGATTATTGGTGAGAATCACGAAAATAGGATTTCCATGAAGATCATAATTTAATATGGCAAAGGAATGAATTTTGCGAAGATAGGATGCATGGTTTGGAAATCGCGAATACCAGAAGAATGGAGGTGGTGAGTCTTCACGATTAAGACAAGCTTCACGAATGGTAGAGTCTGAAGCGCATCGCGGCGGTGAAGGGCTTTTCAAGGGAGCTTCGTGGCGATGAAGGGCATTGTGAGGGAGCTTCGCGGCGAAGGTGCCAAAGACTGTTGATGGTAATGCTCCATGATTACGACGAGCTCCGCGATCGGAAAATTTCTGTGGTGCTTCGCGATTAAGACAGAATTCCGGCGGAAACATCAGAGCATCACTATTTGAGATGATGTGGAGTTGACTTCACGTAGAAAGTTCGAGGGTCGGTGGAATCTCCTATAAATAGAGGCTGACCCCCTCGAGAGAAGTAGAGTGAATTTTCAGAGAAAATATTTTGTTGTCGTATTGAGAAGGTGGTTCACAGAGCCAATGTGGTTTGTGAAAGAGGAGCTTCGTGGCGGCTATTGTAGCTCTGCGAATGTTGTGAGCTCCATGTTGGCTCAGTGAGCTTCACGAGGGACGTCGCTCTATGACAGCTTGAGCTTCACGGGAGTTCTTCGTGAGAGTGCTTCGTGAGAGAGCGTCGCGAAAAGTCAGGAGCTTCATGAAGGCTTGCGTGAGCTTCGCGAAATTGGAAACCTTGCAATGTAGGGTACTTTGTGAAGGTACTTTCCAAAGGTAGTTGCCCAGTGGTCAGAGGCAAAGTGGTATTCATCAGTGGATGAATGTTGGACTTCAACAGAGCATCTATCAATGGTTGAAGATTCATTATTTCATGCAAATGAAGAGACCTATAGGTCTATAAACTGTGAGTGGATCCCTTCCAAGTGCAGTGAGCATAGAAAGAGGAAGAAGGTGATCCTATCCACTGGCAGTGAGCCAGAGAGAGAAAAATAGGGAGTGACCCTTGGGAAAGTGGTGAGCTTACCCTAAACCTTGTGAAGGTAGTGAGCCTGGGAATAGAAGTGATCTATCCCAAATTTTGCATCCACATCTTATGAAGACTAGTGGGATTTGGTACGCATAGAAAATTTTTGGCATATGCTCCTTGGACGTAGCCCAGTGAGGGTGAACCAAGTAAAAATCTTGGTGTCTACCTGCTTACTTCCCTGCATTGCATTTGAAGCATCATCATTAGACAAAGAAGAAAATAAGTGATCATAATAAACACACAAGTGCAAACAAAGTGACCCTTGTAATAAAGAGGTCAAGATCCAGTGGGGTAGGAAGAATTTTGAAAAAGAATATCCATACCCAGATTCACCCCTCTCTCAGGGTATATATGAACCTATTGGTCCCAACAATTGGTATCAGAGGGAAGGTTGATTTTATCTGACTTGTTTGTTCCGACTTTCTATAGTCGACCTGTGTGGTTCAACAATCAGTCTCCTCTTATCTCAGTGTGTCATGGCAATGGGAAAAACATCAAATAAGAATCAGAAGTCATGTGGTATTCCTCAGTGTGGAAGTGTGTATGTAAAATGTTTGATTCAGTTAAAAGAATCAAACTTCTTGCTGAAGGAATGCTTGGATGAATCAGATAGGGAAAAGATAGATTCACTCAATAATGTTGTTGGAACGAGTGAAGTACTCAAAATTAAAAGTGATGTTGAAACCACTGATGATGAAGATGTTTCAAGGAGGACACCAATTGATGTCGTTAACATGACAAAGGAACTGGACCGGAAATCAGATGAAGAAGTCAAATCTAAATAAATCCGGATCAAAGTATTGGAGATTGAGGTCAACAAGCTAAGAGTCTTAAATAAAAGGCTTATTGACTTAGTTACTGACCTAATAGAGAAGAATTATTCTCATGCTGAGGAACTACAAAAGATGGATAAAATGAAAGGAAAACAGAAGGCTGGTGATTTTGAAGATAATAGAAAGTCAGATGAAGTTCGGAATCTAAAAGCTAGAAATGGTGATCTAGCAACATTTTTTTCTGACGAACTTCATATGAATCAAATACTACAACAAGAGAATGCATGTTGCTCTGATTATATTGAAGAAGAAAAAGTTAATGTGAAAGAGAAAAGTGACATGGTGGAAAATATGACACGTGAATTGGAAGATGAGATGAGTAGAGGAAAGCTTCTCAAGAGAGAACTTGATGTCCAACTTGAATCAAGGGAGACGAAGATTCAAAAGTAGGAAGTGGAGATAGAATCAGTAAAGAAGGAAGTGGAGAAATCCAATGCTAAAGGAATACCAAAAATGAAGGATTCCTTACACTTGTTATTTAATCATCCTTCGAAAAGTGATGATAAAAAGAAGAACTGATATGCTATTTCTGAAGAGAAACAACAGAATATTTTCTCATCACAAAGACCAGAATGTTTCGGAAAAGCTGGTATCAGATTTGATGAATCCCCTCCCGTGCAAGAAAGAAAGAGAGCTGTGAACTGTTCCAGATGTGAAAGAAATCCTATAGGTGCTAAAGATAGGCTTAAAAGGACAGTTACAAAAAGTAGTGATGACATGTGCTATTTTTGTGGGATTCATGGCCACACTTCAAGCTTCTGTTTGGAGGCTCTGGAATACATTTCAGTCTGTGAAAACAGAGACATTACTAAATCTGAGAATAAGAAGAAGCATCATGATAAATCAGATAGAAGAGTTTCTCAGAGGAGAACATTCATCAGATACTATTATCGTGGAAGGATGGGACACACCATGAGTATGTGTCAGGAAGATAAGGAGATCGATGATAGAAGAAGAAAACAAGTTGCATCAACATCTCAGCAGAGAAGTGATGAAATGAGGTATTCCTTAAATAGAAAATGTTTCATATGTTCTGATCACGGGCATTTGGCCAGACAGTGCAGTAAGAAGAATGCGGGGAAGGAAAAAGACCCAAGAAAGAGATTAACAACTCCAGTGGTACATAATGAGAAATTATACACTGGGATACAAAGTGGTAAGGTGAAAAATAGTCTTAGAGCCTTAGGGGAATCACATGGAGCTGAACGAAAGGTGTATCCGTCACCTCCACTGTCGTACTCACAACCGCTCTCAAGGAGAGAATGTGAACAAACATGGAAGATTAAGGGGAGATCTACTCCAGTCGTGATAAAGAAGAATGAACGCTCAATGGAGGACTCACCACCAGCGAAAAAGAGTGTAGTGACTCAGACATCTGATAAAAGAAAGATGAACAAAGAATGTATCGAAAAATCCACATGTCGTGTTTCTCAGGTGAAGGAAAGAGGAATACCCCTAAGATAGGAGATTAAGAAAGGGAAGATGCCAACCAGAGAGGTTCCTACTCAGAGAAATAATCAAGGAAAATGGAATTTTGGTAGAACCTCAAAGAAAGAAATGTGTACTAGCGGGTTTATACCCCAAGCGGTGAGAAAGGTCGAGCCTACCAAATCTACATATCAGAAAAAGGCTCAGAATATAGGCAATGAATGCCTAGTCATATGGCCAGAACAGTTGAAGTTGGCTAGGCATCTGGAGAAAGCAAGAAAGGAGTGTGATTCCCTCCAATAAAAAATCAAAGGGTTGACCCATCAGGATCAACCACTATCCTCGTTTTGAGGGTTTGAGAAACAACCCCTCTCCCTATGTATATAAAAGCTATTAACTGATGATTAATATGTTTCAGGTTTTAGGGAGATACGATCCAAGGGGAAGTGGCATCTAAAGATGCAAAGTGGAGAAGTGATGTTATCTAGAGTTTAAATTAGATCAAATCATGTTCAACAGTTGAAGAAGAAAGGGAGCAATAGAGAACAATTGGAAGTGAGTGTGTTATTAACTTTATCTCTTGTTTCCTACACCGAGTTTCAACTTAGTAGGCTTAGATATTTTGTTAATGGCTCAACTCTGAGTGGAAGATGGGAACAAATGATGCAGGAGGAAAAGACTAGTTATGGGTCTAAACAGATGAATGTTGGGCCCAACTATGGGAAGAGTTGCATAACATAGTGGGAGCATTCTATATCCTCATCAGATGCATGATCTCAATATAATATGAAGGATGAATTTTTATGCTCATGAAGAATGATTGGTGTAAAAGCAGCAACACACAGGTTTTCATGATTATCGATTGTGTTTTAACAATGTGGTATCAGCTGACTGCTTTCAGGATACCAAGTAGCTGCGAGAGAAAATCAAAGGTGTGTCAACAAAAATCCGAGAGAATAAGTTCGAAGGAAATGATGTCATTAAACAATGAATTATAGAAAATTTTCCTGTTGAAAGTGAGGAAGTGGTATGAGACTCAGGGAGAGAAGAAGTGGCAGAAGTTGATTCAGAAAAAGATACTGATTGTGAGTATAAGGAAGTAGAATCTTTATCTGCACAATAGCTAAATATTCGAGCTAAAATTGACAGGCAAAATCTCATCATTGATCTGTGAGCTCCAGTTCAGACAAGGGAAATGAAATCACTGTAGAATGCATCTTTTCTATCTTAGGTTGAGATGAAATGCATTGTTGATGTAGCTGATGATGAAAACTGGGTTCATGCATGAACGAAGAGATAGATCAGATTGAGAAGAATCAGAAGTGGGAGATTGTTTCGAGGATAGTAGATAAGAAAATCATCAGGAATAAATGGGTCTTTCGCTACATGATGAACGAAGATGGCACAATGATTTGAAACAAAGCACAACTGGTGTGAAAAGGACACTCCCAGATAGAGGGAATCGATGTTGAAGAGACATTTGCACTGGTTTCAAGGCTAGAGACAATCGGAGTATTACTAACCATTGTAGTGAAAAGAAAGTTTAAAAGTGTTAGAGATGGATGTCAAATCAGAATTCTTGAATGGGATTCTGGAGGAACAAGTGTACATTGAGCAGCCAGATGGTTTTCTCATTCATGAGGATGAGAACAAAGTTTGCAGGCTGAAGAATGCATTGTATGGGATGAAACAAGCACCAAGAGCATGGTACCCAAGGCTTGATCAGTATTTGAAGAAACTTGGCTTCCAATGTGGAGGAGTTGATTACAATATTTATTTCAGAAATGACAGTAATCAAAGGATGATGGTGCTGGTGTATGTCGATGACATAATTTTTAGCGGATCAGATGAAGCTCAGTGCAGACAGTTTTCCGAATTCATGAAACATGAGTTTGAAATGTCAATGATTGGAGAAAAAACGTTTTTCCTTGGTCTACAGGTGACACAAGGAAAGAATGGAACATTCATTTCTCAATCCAAATATGCCAAGGAGGTTTTAAGAAGGTTCATAATGGATAATTCCAAGGCGATGAAGACTCTGGTTGCCACCCGGATGAAATTATCAAAAGATGATGATGGAAAGGCAGTTAATGTCATAGAATACAGGCAAATTATTGGATGTTTGTTGTACTTGACTGAAACAAGGGCTGATATTGTTTTCACCACATGCCAATCAGCAAGATATCAGAGAAATCCCAAGGAAAGCCACACTATTGTAGTGAAAATAATACTTCGGTATATCCAGGGAACAGTGGATTTCGGCTTGACATATATTGATAAATCACAGACAGAGTTATTGGGATATACTGATACAGTCTGGGCCAGTTCAGCGGATGATATAAAATCAACATCAGGTGGTGCATTTTATCTTGGTGGATTGTGTATTTCTTGGCCAAGAATGAAGTAAGATTGCATTTCATTGAGCACCGCAGCAGCTAAGTATATTGTGGCCACTCAAGCATGCACACACTTATTGTGGATGAAGAAGCTACTTGAAGATATGGGAGTTGAAGTGAAGTCTCCGATCGGAATCCAGTGCGACAACTCAAGTGCTATAAATCTCAGAAAAAATCTCTTCCATCACTCAAGGACAAAGCACATTGAGATAAAGTATCATTTTATCAAGGAGAAAGTTGAGTAGGGGATCGCAAAGTTGGAGTATGTGCCTACAGAACTACAGGTTGCATGCATTCTAACAAAGGCCATACCCAAGGATGCTTTTGAGAGGCATCGACTAGCTCTGGGAGTTCAGTTGACTCCCCGCGCTTGAACTCATGTGGATGTGGAGACCACCCACCCCCCACTCCCCGAGGTATGATGTGTTTTACCTAATGTGTTGATATGTGTTCTATACTCTGTTATAGACTACAAAGGTGTGACCATTGGGTTCGTTGACAAAGGGGGAGAAAATAGTGATTTTTCATGGGGGAGACAGTGTGGAAATTTAAAAAATCATAATTGATACGGGTAGAAGCTGACAGGTGGAGTAACCATAAAGGGGGAGCAATGAGAAAGGGGGATATTTTTAAATCTATCGATTATAGAAGTGATCAATCAATGAATATATATCATGGCATCTGAGGATCGTGATAAAAGCAGAATAGTGGTGTTAGAATGGTGAGAGATGGTTTTCAGCAATCACCAATTCGAATCAGTGTGGTTCAACAATTAGTATCAATTTAAGAATTGGTATCAGGTTGGAATCGACAATTGGTGATTGACATGAAGTGATTCATTCAGGAAATTTTCATACTACTCTTGTTTCTCACGACGAGCATTGCTCATGTGGACTTAGAGTACGTGTTAAGTGAATCCTTGAACTCTATCAGAATCGCAATAGGCAAATGGTGGTAGTGGCTGGAAGAAGACTAAGTGAGGTATCAATGTGCATAAAATCATTTTGAGAAGAGTTATGAAGAATTTTCAACAAACCCAAAGGGAGAGATTGTTGGGAAAAAATCCCTCAACGTATCATTGAAGCATTTTTGAGGTGATTGTGTTTGTTGACAACATGGACATCTGAGTAGTGATTGTTGACAAAGCAAAACAATGACATGCGAATTTGTTGACAAAGAGGACTTCATAGAGAATTGTGGAGTTCAAGAGTTGAGGTCAACGAACCATGTTTGACTCAAGAATGTTGACAAGAGTGATAGAGGATCTGGAGGTGGTACAAAAGAATAGATATAAGGTGGCCCCATTTTCCAGTGTTTGCCAAATTTCTGGGGTCCAAAATTTGGAAGTATGGTGAGCATCGCGAAAATAGGATTTCCATGAAGATCATAATTTAATATGGAAAAGGAATGAATTTCACAAAGATAGGATTCATGGTTTGGAAATCGTGAAGACCAGAAGAATGGAGGCGGTGAGTCTTCACGATTACGACAAGCATCACGAACGGCAGAGGCTGAAGCGCATCGCAGCGGTGAAGGGATTTGCAAGGGAGCTTCGCGGAAATGAAGGGCATTGCGTGGGAGATTTGCGGTGAAGGCACCAAAGAATGTTGATGGTAATTCTCCGCGATTACGACGAGCTCTGCGATCGGAAAATTGTTGTGGTGCTTCGTTATTTAGACAGAATTCCGACAGAAACTTTGGAGTTTCGAGATTTGAGATGACGTGGCGTTGACTTCGCGCGGAATGTTAGAGTGTCGGTGGAATCACCTATAAATAGGAGCCGACCACCTTGAGAGAATTAGAGATAATTTTTAGAGAAAATATTTTGTTTTTGTATTGCGAAGGTTGTTTGCAGAGCCAGTGTGCTTCGCGAAAGAGGAGCTTCGCGGTGGCTATTGTAGCTTCGCGAATGTTGTGAGCTCCGCGTTGGCTCAGTGAGTTTCGCAAGGGACTTCGCTCTGTGACGACTTGAGCTTCATAGGAGTTCTTCACGAGAGTGCTTCGCGAGAGAGCTTCGCGAAAAGGCAGGAGCTTCGTGATGGATTGTTTGAGCTTTGTGAAATTGGAAGCCTCGCGAAGTAGGGTACTTTACGAAGGTACTTTCCAAAGGTAGTTACCTAGTTGTCAGAGGCAAAGTGGTATTCATCAGTGGATGAAAGTCGGACTTCAACAGAGCATATATCAACAGTTGAAGATGCATTATTTAATGAAAATGAAGAGACCTACAGGTCTATAAACTGTGAGTGGATCCCTTCCAAGTGCAGTGAGCATAGGAAGAGGAAGAAGGTCATCCTCTCCACCGGCAGTGATCTAGAGAGAGAGAAATAGGGAGTGACCCTTGGAAAAGTACTGAGCTGACCCTAAAACGTGTGAAGGCAGTGAGCCTTGGAATAGAAGTGCTCTATCCCAAATTTTGTTTCCACATCTTTTGAAGACTAGTGGGATTTGGTACACATGGAAACTTGTTAGCGTATGCTCCTTGGACATAGCCCAGTGAGGGTGAACCAAGTAAAAATCTTTGTGTCTGCCTGCTTAATTCCCTGCATTGCATTTGAAGCATCATCATTAGACAAAGAAGAAAATAAGTGATCATAATAAACACACAAGTGAAAAAAGTGTCCCTTGTAATAAAGAGGTCACGATCTAGTGGGGTAGGAAGTATTTTGAAAAAGAATATCCATACCCAGATTCACCCCCCCCCCTCTCAGGTATATCGGCCCTTATTGGTCCCAACAATTGGTATCAGAGGGAAGTTTATTTTATCTGACTTGTTTGTTCCGACTTGCTGTAGTCGACCTGTGTGCTTCAAGAATCAGTCTACTCTTATCTCAGTGTGCCATGGAAAAGGAAAAAACATAAAAGAAGAATCAGAAGTCAGGTGGTATTCCTCAGTGTGGAAGTGTGTATGGAAAATGTGTGATTCAGTTAAATGAATCAAACCACTTGCTGAAGGAAGGCTTGGATGAATCAGATAGGGAAAAGATATATTCACTCAATAATGCTGTTTGAATGAGTGAAGTACTCAAAATTAAAAGTGATGTTGAAACCACTGATGATGAAGATGTTTCAAGGAGGACACCAGTTGATGTCGTTAACATGACAAAGGAAATGGACTGTAAATCAAATGAAGAGGTCAAATATAAAGAAATATGGATCAATGTATTGGAGATTCAGGTCAACAAGCTAAGAGGATTAAATCAAAGGCTTATTGACATAGTTACTGACCTAATAGAGAAGAGTGATTCTCATATCGAGGAACTACAAAAGATGGCTAAAATGAAAGGAAAACAGAAGGTTGGGGATTTTGAAGAGAATCGAAAGTCAGATGAAGTTTGGAATCTAAAATCTAGAAATGGTGATCTAGCAACATAGTTTTCTGATGAAGTTCATAAGAATAAAATACTACAACAAGAGAATGCATATTCCTCTGATTCTACTAAAGAAGAAAAATTTAAAGTGAAAGAGAAAAGTGACATGGTGGAAAATATGACACGTGAATTGGAAGATGAGATGAGTAGAGGGAAGCTTCTCAAGAGTGATCTTGATGTCCAACTTGAATCAAGGGAGGTGAAGATTCAAAAGATGGAAGAGGGTCTAGAATCAGTAAAGAAGGAAGTGGATAAATCCAATGCTAAAGGAATTCCAAAAATGAAAGATTCATTACACTTACTATTTTATTATCCTTCGAAAAGTGATGATAAAATGAAGAACAAATATGCTATATCAAAAGAGAAACAACAGAATATTTTCTCAACTCAATGACCTGCAAGTTTCGGAAAAGCTGGTATCGGATTTGATGAATCCCCTCCCGTGCAGGATAGAAAGAGAGCTGTGAACAGTTCCAGATGTGAAAGAAATCCTATAGGTGCTGGAGATAGTCCTAAAAGGACAGTTACAAAAAGTAGTGATGACATGTTCTATTTCTGTGGGATTAATGGCCACACATCAATCTTCTGTTCGGAGGATCTGGAATACCTTTGAGGTTGTGAAAACAGAGACATTACTAAATCTGAGAATAAGAAGAAGCATCATGATAAATCTGAGAGAAGAGTTTCTTAGAGGAGAACATTCATCAGATGCTATTACTATGGAAGGATGGGACACACCATGTGTATGTGTCAGGAAGCTCAGGAGATCGATGCCAGAAGAAGAATACAAGTTGCATCAACATCTCAGCAGAGAAGTGATGAAATGAGGTATTCCTTTAAAAGAAAATGTTTCATATGTTCTGATCACGGGCATTTGTCCAGACAGTGCAGCAAGAAGAAAGCGGGGAAGGAAAAAGACCCATGAAAGAGATTAATAACTCCAGTGGCACATAATGAGAAATTATACACTGGGAGACAAAGTGGTGAGGTGAAAAATAGGCTTAGAGCCTTAGGGGAATCACATGGAGCTGAACAAAAGGTGTATCAGTCACCTCCTCTGTTGTACTCACAACCGCTCTCAAGGAGAGAATGTGAAAAAACCTGGAAGATTAAGGGGAGATCTACTCCAGTCGTGATAAAGAAGAATGAATGTTCAATGGAAGAATCACCACTATCAAAAAAGAGTGTAGTGACTCAGACATCTGATAAAAGAAAGATGAACAAAGAATGCATCAAAAAATCTGCATGTCGTGTTTCTCAAGTGAAGGAAAGAAGAAGACCCCTTATATGGGAGAAGAAGAAAGGGAATATGCCAAACAGAGAGGTTCCCACTCAGAGAAATAATCATGGAAAATGGAATTTTGGTAGAACATCAAAGAAGGAAATGTGTACTAGCGGGTTTATACCCCAAGCGGTGAGAAAGGTCGATCCTACCAAATCTACATATCAGAAAAAGGATCAGAATGTAGGCAATGAATGCCTAGTCATATGGACAGAACAGTTGAAGTTGGCTAGGCAGCTGGAGAAAGAAAGAAATGAGTGTGATGCCCTCCAAGAAAAAATCAAAGGGTTGACCCATCAGGATCAACCACTATCCTAGTTTTGAAGGTTCGAGAAACAACCCCTATCCCTATGTATATAAATGCTATTAACTGATGATTAATATGTTTCAGGTTTTAGGGAGATACGATCCAAGGGGAAGTGGCATCTAAAGATGCAAAGTGGAGAAGTGATGTGCTCCAGAGTTTAAATTAGATCAAATCAGGTAAAACAGTTGAAGAAGAAAGGGAGCAACAGAGCATAATAGGAAGTGATTATGTTATTAACTTTATCTCTTGTTTCCTACACCGAGTTTCAACTTAATAGGCTTAGATATTTTGTTAATGGCTCACCTCTGAGTGGAAGATGGGAACCAATGATGCAGGAGGAAAAGACTTGCTATGGGTCTAAACAGATGAATGTTGGGCCTAACTACGGGAAGAGTTGCATAACACAGGGGGAGCATTCTATATCCTAATCAGATGCATGATCTCAATATGATATAAAGGATGAATGATTATGCTCATGAAGAATGATTGGTGGAAATGCAGTAACACACAGGTTTTCATGATTATCAATTGTGTTTTAACGATGTGGTATCAGCTGACTGCTTTCAGGATACCAAGAACCTGCGAGAGAAAATCAAAGGTGTGTCAACAATAATCTGAGAGAAGAAGTTCGATGGAAATGACTTCATTAAACAATGAATTAGAGAAAAGTTTCCTGTTGAAAGTGAGGAAGTGGTATGAGACTCAGGGAGAGCAGAAGTGGCTGAAGTTGATTCAAAAAAAAGATATTGATGGTGAGTACAAGGAAGTAAAATCCTTATCATCACAAAAGCTAAAGATTCGTGCTAAAATTGACAGGCAGAATCTCATCAGTGATCCGTGAGCTCTAGTTCAGACAAGGGAAATGAAATCACTGTAGCATGCATCTTTTCTATCTTAGGTTGAGCTGAAATGCATTATTGATGTAGCTGATGATGAAAACTGGGTTCATCCATGAACGAAGAGATAGATCAGATTGGGAAGAATCAGAAGTGGGAGATTGTTTCGAGGCTAGTAGATAAGAACATCATCGGGAATAAATGGGTCTTTCGCTACATGATGAACGAATATGGCACAATTATTCGAAAAAAAAGCACAACTGGTGTGAAAAGGACACTCCCAGATAGAGGGAATTGATGTTGAAGAGACATTTTCACTGGTTTCAAGGATGGAGACAATCGGATTATTCCTAGCCATTGTAGTGCAAAGAAAGATTAAAAGTGTTCGAGATGGACGTCAAATCAGCATTCATGAATGTGATTCTAGAGGAAGAAGTGTACATTGAGAAGCCAGATGGATTTCTCATTCATGAGGATGAGAACAATGTTTGCAGGCTGAAGAAGGAATTGTATGGGATGAAACAAGCACCAAGAGCATGGTACTCAAGGCTTGGTTAGTATTTGAAGAAACATGGCTTCCAATGTGGAGGAGTTGATTACAATATTTATTTCAGAAATGACAGTAATCAAAGGATGATGGTGATGGTGTATGTCGATGACATAATTGTTGGCGGATCAGATGAAGCTCAGTGCAGACAGTTTTCCGAATTCATGAAACATGAGTTCGAAATGTCAATGATTGGAGAACTAACGTTTTTCCTTGGTCTACAGGTGACACAAGGAGGTAATGGAACATTCATTTCTCAATCCAAATATGCCAAGGAGGTTCTAAGAAGGTTCGGAATTGTTAATTCCAAGGAGATGAAGACTCCAATTGCCACCCAGATGAAATTATCAAAAAATGTTGATGGAAAGGCAGTTAATATCATAGAATACAGGAAAATTATTGGAAGTTTGTTGTACTTGACTGCAACAAGGCCTGATATTGTTTTCACTACATGCCAAGCAGCGAGATATCAGAGCAATCCCAATGAAAGCCACATTCTTGCAGTGAAAACAATACTTTGGTATATCCAGGGCACAGTGGATTTTGGCTTGATATATATTGATAAATCTCAGAGATAGTTATTGGGATATATTGATGCAGACTGGGCCAGTTCAGCGGATGATAGAAAATCAGCGTCAGGTGGTGCATTCTATCTTGGTGGATTTTTTATTTCTTGTCTAAGCAAGAAGTAAGATTTCATTTCATTGAGCACCACAGAAGTTGAGTATATTGCGGCCACTCAAGCATGCACACAGTTATTGTGGATGAAGCAGCTGCTTGAAGATATTGGAGTTGAAGTGAAGTCTCCGATCGGAATCCAGTGCGACAACTCAAGTGCTATAAATCTCAGAAAAAATCCCATCCATCACTCAAGGAAAAAGCACATTGACATAAAGTATCATTTTATCAAGGAGGAAGTTGAGCAGGGGATCGTGAAGTTAGAGTATGTGCCTACAGAAAAACAGGCTGTAGGCATTCTAACAAAGGCCTTACCCAAGGAAGCTTTTGAGAGGCATCGACTGGCTCTGGGAGTTCAGTCGACTCCCCGTGCTTGAACGTGTGTGGATGTGGAGACCACCCACCCCCATCTCCCAGAGGTATGATGTGTTTTCCCTAATGTGATGATATGTGTTCTATACTCTGTTATAGACTACAAAGGAGTGAACTTTGGGTTTGTTGTCAAAGGGGGATAAAATAGTGATTATTCACGGGGGAGACAGTGTGGAAATTTGAAAAATCATAATTGATATGGGTAGAAGTGGACAGGTGGAGTAGCCAAAAAGGGGGAGCAATGAGAAAGGGGGATATTTTTAAATCTGACGATTCTAGATGTGATCGATCAATGAATATATATCACGACATCTAAGGATCGTGATAAAAGCAGAAAAGTGGTGTTAGAATAGTGAGAGATGGTTTTTAGCTATCACCAATTGGGATCAGTGTGGTTCAACAATTAGTATCAATTTACTAATTGGTATCAGGTTATAATTGACAATTGGTGTTTTCATGAAGTGATTCATTGATGAACTTTTCATACTACACATGTTTCTCACGACGAGCATTGCTCATTTGGGCTTAGAGTACGTGTTAAGTGAATCCTTGAACTCTATCAGAATCGCAATAGGCGAATGGTGGTAGTGGCTGGAAGAAGACTCAGTGAGGTATCAATGTGCAGAAAATATTTTTGAGAAGAGTTATGAAGAATTTTCAACAAACCCAAATGGGGAGATTGTTGGGAAAAAATCCCTCAAGGTATCATTGAAGCATTTTTGAGGTTATTGTGTTTGTTGAAAACATGGACATCTGAGTGGTTATTGTTGACAAAGAAAAACAATGACATGAAAATTTATTGACAAAGAGGACTTCATGGAGAATTTTAGAGTTCAAGAGCTGCGGTCAACGAACCATGTTTGACACAAGAACGTTGACAAGAGAAATAGAGGATCTGGAGGAGGTACAAAAGAACAGATACAAGGTGGTGCTGTTTTCCAGTGTCTGCCAAATTTCTGGGATCCAAAATTTGGAAGTTTGGTGAGCATCACGAAAATAGGATTTCCATGAAGATCATAATTTAATATGGAAGAGGCACAAATTTCGCGATGATAGGATGCATGGTTTGGAAATCGTGAAGATCAGAAGAATGGAGGAGGTGAGTCTTCATGACTACGACATGCTTCGTGAATGGCAGAGGCTGAAGCGCATCGCAGCAGTGAAGGGATTTGCAAGGGAGCTTCGTGGAGATGAAGGGAATTGCGTCGGAGCTTCGCGGCGAAGGTGCCAAGGAATTATGATGGTAAAGCTCCGCGATTACGACGAGCTCCGCGATCGGAAAATAGCCGTGGTGCTTCACGATTTAGACAGAATTCCGACGGATACTTCGTAGCTTTGCGATTTGAGATGATGTGGCGTTGACTCTGCGCGGAATGTTCGAGGGTCGGTGGAATCGCCTATAAATAGGGGCTGACCCCCTCAAGATAAGTAGAGATAATTTTTAGAGAAAATATTTTACTCTCGTATTTCAATGGTTTTTCGCGGAGCCAGTGTGCTTCGCGAAATAGGAGCTTCGCGACGGCTATTTTAGCCCCGCGAATGTTGTGAGCTCCGTGTTGGCTCAGTGAGCTTCGCGAGGGACATCTCTCTGTGACGTCTTGAGCTTCATGGTAGTTCTTCATGAGAGTGCTTCGCGAGAGAGCTTCGTGAAAAGACAGGAGCTTCGTGAAGGCTTGTTTGAGCTTCGCGAAATTGGAAGCCTCATGAAGTAGGGTACTTTGCGAAGGTACTTTCCATAGGTAGTTGCCCAGTGGTCAGAGGAAAAGTGGAATTCATCAGTGGATAAAAGTTGGACTTCAACATAGCATCTATCAACATTTGAAGATGCATTATTTAATGCAAATGAATATACCTACAGGTCTATAAACTGTGAGTGGATCCCTTCCAAGTGCAGTGAGCATAGGAAGAGGAAGAAGGTGATCCTCTCCACCGGTAGTGAGCCAGAGAGAGAGAAATAGGGAGTGACCCTTGGGAAAGCAGTGAGCTGACCCTAAACCTTATGAAGGCAGTGAGCCTTGGAATAGAAGTGCTCTATCCCAAATTTTGTATCCACATCTTATGAAGACTAGTGGGATTTTGTACGCACGGCAACTTGTCGGCGTATGCTCCTTGGACGTAGCCCAGTGAGGGTGAACCAAGTAAAAATCTTTTTGTCTGCATGCTTACTTCCCTGTATTGTATTTGAAGCATCATCATCAGACAAAGAAGAAAATAAGTGATCATAATAAACACACAAGTGAAAACAAAGTGACCCTTTTAATAAAGAGGTCAAGATCCAGTGGGGCAGAAAGAATTTTGAAAAAGAATATCCATACCCTGATTCACCCCCCCCCCTCTCAGGGTATATAGGCCCCTATTGGCCCCAATAATATCCCCCTGCACAATCTCTCACAACTTCTTTGGATGTCCCATTAGAGGCAGAGTCGTCGACTCCCCCTTCATGAGCCTTAGCAGTGGAGTAGCGAAATGCCCCTTCCAGTTCATCACGGGCATACTAGAGTGTCACTATCATAGGTACAAATTTTAATTAAATAAATTTATTCCATTTTGTTTATACTAATTTTTTTCTCATTGAAGATGAAAAAATGAAACCGTGGAGAAAAAAATAAAAAGTGCAGATGTTTGGAATATGACTGGCAAAAAGATAGTCATGCCATTTGATTCTTATGGGGTCTTGACGGATGATGCCACAGGGTTACTTGGCCAAATTCTAGGCCAGCTGGCAGCAGAGCCCATTTCCATTACTTTTTCATATAATGATTGGATAAATATGCTTCCAAGATAGAAAAATGATGTTTTTTTTCTCAAATAAACGTAAATTTATTACATTATGGTTTAATTGAATGTCATGTTACTAATATGTTCAAAATGAATTTCTGTATATAGATCTTCTTCCACTTTATAGTTGCTTATGTGATAGTATGGAAGTGGACGTTGAAAAATCTAGGTAATAAATGGAAAGATTTCAAATGGTGATTGGGGTGTGATGTCAACAATACCTCGTTGACTGTGCAACAAATATATGAGAAGCTACCCAGTGGGGTACTAAAAGAACAGTGGAAAGTTTTTGTTGACAGACATCGTTATGAGAAGAGAATGGTATTGAAATATATATTATTATATTATCCTCATTTTAAATTTATACATGTATATGAAGTGGACATGAAATTGAATACATTACTATTAAATTTCATTTTATTTAATTCAGGATTTCTCAAGACAGAATGCATCAAACCGTTTTAAGCAAGTCATCCCACACACTACGGGCACAAAAATATTTTCTAGAAGCCGAATGAAATTGGTAATATTTTAATTAGTTTAAATATTTATAAGAAATTATTATCTATTTAATATATTGAATTGTTGTTTTGTCTTTGCTTAATGCAGTCACAGAGTTTAGGGAATGAAGCATCCCGAACTGAACTGTGGTTAGATGTTCACAAGAAATCAGATTGAAGTATTGTTAATGAGCCTGCTAAATAAGTTGGGGTATGAAGTCAATTTTTTATTATAATAACCTATTATTAGTTTTTATTGTGTTAAAATATATTTATATTTGATTTTTAGCTAAAAATTAAAGAACTATGGGATGCCAATCCCAGGGTATCCTACTAAGTCTCCCAGGATGACCCGGTTGGTATGTCTTTAGGAATGACCATCCTGGTAGAGTGCGCGGGATGGGTTTGGGACCAGTACCATATGAGGTTTTTAGAAGGCCACCGGGGATGGCAGCTGCATCTACTCCTGGATTTAGTCAGTCCATACTTGGAGATGCTCAGAAAAATATTGTTTCTCTATGAAACACAGTTCACCCACAGGGGGATCAGATATCTGCTTTGCAGAAAGAGTTGATTGAAACACCTCAGCATATGAGAAGATATTCCCCTCTTGGTAGTGCATTGACTGGTGGTATGAAGGTATATAACAAAAAATCAAAATAATTTAGTTTTATAAATTTCATTTTCTTAATGTTTTAATATAAATATGCAACCATATTTAATTTTCAATATAATGTTCTTACATGTGACAGCAGAAAGTGGTGATGAAGGTGGTGAGGGTGACGATGCATCATCAGACCCTGAGTAGTTGTATTTTATCATGTGTTGAAAAAATATGTGAATAGTTGGTTTGTATATGTAACATTTGTGGCACATAGTTTCCACCAAACATTTTCATGTCCTAAAATTTCCTTGATTTCTCATATATCCATTTATGCGTTTTATTGATTTCTGTTGTTTTTTTATGTCTTGATTTCTCGAGTGTGGTATACATCATTCCATTTAGGCCTATCTTTGAATTGGTAGTAGAGATTTTGGATGCCTAGGAGTTAACGCCATTGATGATGTGTTGATCAAATTGGGTCATTTCATAGTGATCAAGGGGATAGTGTTGTGGAAACTTTGGTTAGGCCCTTGTAATTTGCTTACTAGGAGGCCCTTGTGAGTGGTAATTGACCGCCACTAAATGGTGTGTCTCTTTTAGTGAATCCTGCCTTTGTTCTAGGGAACCAAACATTGCGACACATTGGGATAAAAAACACCTGATATACTAATGTAGACATGCCATTATATCGAATTTCAATAAGATGGAGGTTACAAATATGGGTGGTATAGGATTTGAATCCACACACTCAAGATATGAATTCCAATAAGGTTGTACTCATTCACATCAAAACTCAATAGAATCCATATGAGAAGTGATGGAATCCACTGACACCTAGGATACTGCATCCTAAAATACCTTTGGGATAATTTCTTTATATTGATTGAGATATATACCCCATGAAGGTAACAATAGATAAAACATTAATGTTGGGGTAATTTGTATCATTTTATTTTATCCTAATCAAGTTGGAAATCTTAGATCAAACGTTATTGATTGATTAATCTACTATAATTATATAATAATAGGTAAATGAGGTATGATTGCATCAACCAACTCACCATAAATAATTGGTTTTTTCCATATTGAAATTTAATAATTATTTTCCCATGTTATACTATTTTGAATTTGAACTATGTAATATTCTCTTATGTTGAGATGGTTTTACTATTTTTTAGTGGTGAGGGGGTAGTGGATTCATGCACATCTATTTCATACTCAATAGAATCATGTTTCCCAACATCAATTAGGTTAACATTGAAGAAATATACTAATGTGTTACCACCAATAGGAAACACATATTTACATTGTAAGAGGGATACCATTACTTTGGGTGTGATCCCATATGATGAATGATACTGGAGATGACCATGAGGAGAATATGATAAAACATTCCCCCACCCATGTGTGTTATGTTTTCCATTGTACTGTTATATCACAAAGGCCACTTAGGATAGATTATGATACTTTTAGATATTAGAGCATTGTAACCATCCCTATTATATTATCTAGATATTCTAATGGGACTCAAGGGTGTTTAAACTAGTATGGGAATAAATATACTCTTGAGTGTCAGTGGTTGGATATCCCCAATGGGATCAACTTTTAGAAGCTTGAGTCTAGACAATAGGGGAAAAAACCCTATATATCTTCTTGAGTACTCAAGGTCACATGTTAATAAAAATGACTATAGTGAACATGATACTCCTAACGAAGTTCTAAGGTGATTTCTACTTTATGGTGGACATATTTATCCAAATCGATATGATAAGAGAAGAATGTGTTTTCATGATATATTGAAAGGATACAAAAAGGTCGGATGTGAAATTTTGGACCAATGGTTTTTCCATAGAATATTTTTAGTTGGACAACCTGTGGGGCATTATTTCCAATAGATTACCATGGGTGTCATATAATGTCAGGATAGATCAATTTAGATGGTAATCCTGAAATAAGGTGTGAACCATCATGAACTCATTTTATAAGGGTAGGAGACAATGTATGTCCAGGTATGGGGAACATATATTCATAGAAATTGAGTCCTATGTATGACATAACAATTGTTTTCAAGCCTCACCATTCTGTTCCTTATGGGTACTATCAGCTTGTTTTTGGTCTTGAACATAATTAGTGCATTTGGTGTTTCAATTTTAGTTGAAGGATGTGATGATGGTATTGAAAAGGAAACACAATGAATAAACCCATCAATACATCATCAAATGTAAGAGTTCATAGTTTATCAATCCAATTCCATGTTAATAGATTCACGTTAGGTTATCTATTTTTTGACGAGAACATCCAATGGGCCTCCATGTATATGAATATTCGGTATGGATATCCATTTAGATAGGAAAATATATGATTTTTAGGTTAATCATACATATAATACATGTTTAGGATTCATTTTTTTAATGCCACATAGTTAGGAAATTATTCATTTTTTACCATACAAAGAGTTCGTAGGTGTTTACATTGTTGGGATCAGGCCCATGAAATGAGCATCATATGAATCTCAATAAATAGAATCATAACACACATAGTTTATTAATGATTAGTCGGATACAACATACCTTTTATGTTCAATTTAAATAGAAATATTTCAAGAATCATAACTTTTTTCGAAGGGGAACATTTTGTGAAAGGTACCTAAAATTAGATAGTGTTTGAATTTATCACGAGTTTCCATTTCAGTTTCATCTCGGTCTTCAATGACTAATTTAGAGAATGTATGGTTGTGGATTACACCTATTAGAGGGCCCATATATTGTTTTCAATATCATATATGATGGTATGATGATAATGGATGAATGATTAAGAGGCTGGGGAGTACAACTTGAAGGTGGATATGATATTGTGATACTATGATGGGTATCTAAAATTAAGGACTACATAAAGAATCTAATACTAGAGTCCTTAACTATGGTATTTTGTAAAAGTTATTCATATTATTCTCATCGCATAAGAATAATAGAATGTTTGTTGATGTTGGTATTGAACCTCAGAGGGGAATATATTGTATCCTAGTTAAGAGGAATAAAATACAATATGGTTCATTATAATATAGCATGTCAATGTTGTATGTTGGTATGTGCAATATGGTTCATTCTTTTATAGCTTATCAATGTTTACTTAATTTTTTCAATATATTCTATACTGATTTCCTAGGTTGATGTTTTCTATTTTTTGTTGGTATGTACAATATGGTATTGCTGGTTTGATTTTTCATTTAGGGCAGTGGTGCAGCAGAAACAAATTTTTTTTCTGGTCATCTTTTAGCGGCGGTTTAAACCGCCGCGAAATGTTCATTAGCGGCGGTTTAAACCACCGCTAAATGGTTAAAACATCCACGAAATGTAAAAAAAATTACTTTTGGCTATGGTTTTAACCGCCTATAAATGGTTGCATCGTAGGGGATAATTCTAAGGCGGTTCTAGTGACTTCATTGGTGGTTTTACGGCTGTTGGATTTGAGTTTATTCACGGCGGTTATAACCGCTGTGAATAAACTAATGTCAAGGGCTTGTAAAAACCGCATCAAAACTCAGTCAAAACCACCGTGAAATTAGGAAGCTATGATGATTTCCTTAAACCACCACGAAACAGAAATCACCGCCACTAATAGATTTCTGATGCTGTATTAGGCAGCGGTTTACATAAACTGCAGCCAAACCATATAGCAGCGGTTTAATCCGCCGCGAAACGCAAAAAAAACTGCCACTAAACGACGATTCTCTTGTAGTGATAACTCTTGAATTTCAAATGTGTTTCATGGAGGTAGTGTTCTTTGCGAAAGGGGGAAGCTTTTTGGAAGCTAATATTTCTCCGTGAAAGAGGTGTGTTCTATGTTGGCTTTGTGAGAATTGCGAAGGAAGTCACTTTGTGACGGCTTGAGATCTATGACGAACTAATCTCTAAGAAGGCTTGAGTTTTGAAAAGGCCAGAGTTCGGTGAAGAAGTGTGCTCTGTGAAGTAGTGATCTCTATGATGTTGTGTGATTTTGGAAGAGGTAGGGACTTCGTGAAGGTTTGTTTGAGCTTTGCAAAATTGGGGGCTTTCACGAAGTGGGGAGCATTATGAAGGTACTTCCAAAGGCTATTTCCCAAGGATCAATGGAAAAGGGGTATTCATCTATGTATGAATGTTGGACATCAATTGAGCATCTACATACAATAGAGTATGCATTCCTTAGTGAAAATGACTGGACCTAAAAGTCCATAAACTGTTAGTGGATCCCTTTCAAGTGCATTGAGCAAAGAAAGAAGAAGAAGGTTATCCTTTCTTCTGGTAGTGAGGCAGAGAGAGATAAATAGAGAGTAACCCATGAGAATGTAGTGAGATGACCCTAAACATTGTAAAATAAGGTATCCTAGACATAGAAGTGGTCTAACCCGAATCTTGAGCTTTAGTGGATTTGGTAAATCGAGACATTTCTGTTGTATACTTCATGGACGCAGCCTAGTGAGGGTGAACCATGTTAAATTCTTTATGTCACTTATTTCCTTCCCTGCATTGCATACAAGGAATCATCATCAGATAATGATGAAAACAAGTGATCATAATAAACAGACAAGTGCAAATGAAGCAACCCTCGTGATAAAGAGGTCAAGATCTAGTGGGATAGGATGAATTTAGAAAAAGAATATCCATACCCTGATTCACCCCCCTCTTAGGGTATATAATCCCATTTTGGTTCTAAAAAATTTATAGTTTTTATTTCCTAAGAAGTGGTTTCAAAAAATCACCACTAATTCATGAAGTCATTTTCAAGAAGTTTATTTCATAACAGTTTCAATCCCACGTAAATATTTACTGGCAGTTATTTATTTATTTATTTTTAAAATGTTTTTTATTTTTAATGTATAATTATTTATTATTATTTATTATTATTTATTATTATTATTATTATATTATCATTATATATTTTTTATTAGGTATTATTTACTAACTATTATAATTATTTATTATTTATTATTTAAAATTATAAATAATTATGAATGGTTGACTATTAATTATTAATTATTCATTATTCATTATAAATTGTTAGTTTCTAATTAATAATTAATAATTATTATTTATTTTTAATTTGTACGTATTCATATATATTTATATTTCTATATTTTTACATATATATATATGTATATATATATATTATGTTGGTATATATAGATATAGATAATTATATATATACATGCAGATATATATATATATATTAATATTTGTTTATATATTTATATATTTTATATTTTATATAATATATAATATATTATATATTATTTGTTATTTGTTATTTAGTATTTTAAATAAATAAGAATTGTTCATTATTAATTATTATTTATTATTTATTATACTTCTATTTTTCTATTTTTATATATATTAATATATATTATTTGGGAATTACCTTATATGACCTCATCTTTCATTCTCCTTGTTCTCTTGTCTTTTATTTCAATAAAAAGGGGATTTGTCCCTAATATTTATATATATTATTTGGGTATATATCTATATAATTATATGATGGATTTGGGATTGAAGAGCACTGATGGTGCGCCTGTGCAATTCGATGGCATTCTTGTATGATGGTTTTGATTTTTTATTCGATGGATTCAATCACCAATCAAGATACTACTTTGGGGGATCATCTCATCCCGTTGGTGGATATTGAGAATCAAAAACTTATCACTACTTATATTTATGGCCATGTCCCGGATGCTTCAAACCCTAGGCATATTGTTGTTGTGCCCCTAGTGGTTGTCCCGTATACTAGTATTGATGACTGAAATCGCAACTCTAATGGGGATCACGGTTCATTTGATGTTGTTAATGAAATGACTATGAGTAGAGATCGTGATTCCACCATTACGGCTGGAGATTGAGATTCCACCGATGTTGGGATTCTTCATGCCCCAAGTGTGGATTCTTCTACATCAATCCTCAATGATGCTCAGACTGTAGTTGATGGGGTAGGGGCAGGATTGTGGATCCCTCTATAAACCCCAAGTCTTCCAATTCATCTAGTAAGGCTAACATTTTCAGTGTCCCAAATACTAGGAGGATGGGCCTCTCTTTTTCCATGATCTTATCCGGGAAGGATACTAATTCCCTAGATATGATTGTGGATGAATAAAGAATCTCAAAAAATGATCATGGTAGATTTTTTTATCTCTCTTGATTGAAATGTTTTGCAGGAAAGGCCTGAACAGTGTAAATTTTCATTAATTGGCCACCTGATCCTCTCAAAATGGGACAATCCAATTAACATTGATGTTCAAAAATAGATGATTGGACAAATATGGTGCTACACCGACTGGAAAATAATGTCAATAGAAAATGTATATTTTTATTTAATTTTTAACATTGCAGTGCATCATTCTACTTCTTAGAGATTCAGTTTCTATAATCTCAATCTAGATGCCTTTTGGCTATCTTCATGGGAGCTTGGTTTTAATCCCTTTAATCAAAACCACACTAATACACAGATCTGGGTACACATTCATGGACTCAGTTGGGTTATCTGGCATCAATGTATCCTAAATTATGTTGCTTCTTATATAAGGGAACCTATAAAAATTGATGATAATACCATTATAGGTAAATATGGGTGTTAGGAAAGGGTTTTTTTTAATATTGATATGCTTCATCCAAGGCCATGTAGTGCCACTCTGTTAGTTGAGGGTTTAAATATCAATGTTGACTTTTAATATGAATTTGTTCCCATTTTATATGATTTCTTCAAAGTTTTTTGTCATCATATTACAGGTTGAAAACATGTGATTGGAATTCAAATGAATAAAGTTGCTTTTTCCATGAAGAAGGATGTTGAGAGATAGAAGGTGGGAACTGTTCCTCCCTTTAGGAAATATGTTAATGTGTGCATGGTGGTTCCTACTCCCTTGGTGGAGGATTCCTCTCATAGACCAGCTCATCTCATCAAAAGGTATGTTTCCATTGTCAAAAAGGAGTGGAACTCCCTGTTTGAGGAGAAAAATGTCCATGTTGATAAGGAGGTACAAGGAAAACCTATAGGTCCTTACTTTTCCAGTAAGTCATGGGTGGCTATGGATAAATGATTTATTCATGATGAAACTATTATGAAGCTTTCAATTATGGGTGAATTGATGCATAATGGTCAATTTGATTTTGAAAGGGTTTTTAAGAGAGAGGTAGATGAGGATACAATACACGAGTGATCCCTATCTTGTAAGGGAAAGAGTAATATGAAGTCTCCAATAACCTATAAGGCGCAGAAATCTAATTGGGGTTGGGGGATAAACCACAAGGGGATTGGAAGAAAAATAATACATGGAAATGGGGTCGTCAACCAAAAAACCTTGGCCGAGGGAATGACAGAGATGGTGGGCATGGTCATTCCATGGAGCTCCCCATGGAACAGATTCTACTTAGGGAGGAGTATTCTATTCTATTTAATCAGAAGAATTTGCAGTCAGAATGGGAATATGCTGATGATTCTCCCCGTTTATAGTTTCTATTATGGATGATGGATTTCCCTTGTTTTAACCCTCCCATTATCCTTTTCATTTATTGTCCATTATTTTTAAATAAATTTTTGTAGTAGGTTCACCTAGCTCTTAGCCCTTTCTGAGTATATATATTTGTGTGTCTTTATATTTATTGTTGTTAATATATTTATATATATATGTATGTATGTTTTTATAGATAAATATATATATTTATGTATATTTATATATACTTGTGTATATTTTTATTGATAGGAATTTATTTTATTTATATATATTATGTGGGTATATATATATTATTATATTTAACAATATACATGCACACAAACATTTATATGTATTTATATATATTTATATAATTTTTTTATATTAATATATATTTATAGATATTGATATATGTTTATGAATATATATATATATTAATATATATAATGCAGATATATATATATACATATAATTGTATGTAATTATATATATATTTATAAATTATGAATAAATATATGTACACATTTTTATTCATTAACATACATACATACATATATATAAGTATATTAAATTAGTTTTACTAAAGGGCTTGGTTTAGTGGTAAAACATTTTTAAAACAACCAAGATGTAAGGGGTTCAAATCTTATCCTGCACATATATATGCTTGATTATACAGGGTGGGTCTAGTGGATCAGGGAATGGTGGGCCTAGGCTAGGGTGGGATCGATAAAATAAATAAATAAGTAATAAATAAGTAATAAGAATAAAAAATTAAAAATAAAATAAAAACCACCACTAAATTAACCACTTCTAAATAAAAACATTAATTAAAGGATTCCCTACATGAAAATATACAATATTTTTAGAAATCATCACACAACATTTAGTAGAGGATTAAACCACTTCAAAAACCCTTTCTTCTTTTAGTGATTGTTCTTTATTCCAACAGATTACATCTCTCTATTACCATTATTAATTATTTAACTTTTACA
This sequence comes from Viscum album, assembly GCA_963277665.1. Classification (NCBI taxonomy): domain Eukaryota; kingdom Viridiplantae; phylum Streptophyta; class Magnoliopsida; order Santalales; family Viscaceae; genus Viscum; species Viscum album. The sequence goes on along the minus strand of OY728151.1, from coordinate 650,121,818 downwards.
CACTATATGGTTTCCTTTAAAGACCATAAAATGTGGGAGATAACACATCACTATAATTTGAACATGTATATCATATAAAGATCAATGCGCCAATAATAATTATAGGTATGGGTTGTTACTTGAATCTATATATCCATGATATTAAAGAAATAAAAACTATCCCCTTTTCCATTTTGATATGTGTAGTAGATGTTTCATATCCATTTCCATATATGTTGGTAAAAACGTATCCATCTCACCTCATAAACTACAATGATAATATAAGCTTTATCCTCATAGTTGTAACATCACAACTTGAAAATATATAAAATCAACACAAGGGTCACCAATCTCCAATATTGTATTTGATTTAAATATCATAAATTTTATTTCAAATCACTCGTTGATTTTATTATCACATTTTTTACTACCGCTCTTTTGGAAATAAATGAAAAGGCCATGTAGGTGTTGATCCTCACTTGTCGTTATCTTTATTCATCTTGTTAAATATTGGATAAAATCAGCACATTATCTTCCCCCTCTTTATATATGAATTAAATCCTAATTCACATTTTTGATAGATCGATGAAATCACATGTACCTAAGTAAGGATACATCTTATATCCACTCTTAGTCGACTTGGGGAAACCATGTATAGAAAAAAAAAGTGAATAAACCTAATCTTCAAGTATATACACTACTATATTCATCATGTGATACTACTTTAAATTTATCATTGTAAGGATATTTAAAACATATTTAGGATGAAATTTTTATCTTTTACACATCTCAATAAACAAATCAAAATTGATGAGGGAAATTTATATTAACTTTACCTTTATCTTACCAAACACATCAACAAGCATGCCCCATAAGAAATCATATTTATCATAATCAAATAAATTATTGAATGTTTGATCAAAATAACTAAATATTACATTTATATTCAATTTTTAATAATTTTATATTCATTTCTGAATGAAAATTTTGAAACATCTTATTTGTATTTTCTTCCACTCATGGGATGCACTCATTTCAACTTCTCAACGTCGTTAATTTTCATCAAAATAACTTCATTTTACACTCTTATTTTTTATAAAGAATAAATACAACTACATAAAAATCCACCATAAAATATTTCATTTAGTTCCATTAACATTAGTGTGAATAAAAAATGGTGAATAGTAATGGGTCTCCCTATATCCATAGAAGAAGCATCAATGTTCAATGTTTCTCTTCAACCAAGGTATTTTATTTTTTAATGTGTATATTTTTTCCATGTAAAGTCTTTGAATATATATAGTAATATTTTTGAGACTAGGTGCTAAAATGGCCTGTTATCCCAAGGATCGATGATCTAGGAATTGATGTTTGAAATATATTAAATTGCATGTGCATGATGCTTATCATAAAAAAGTTTAATTAATACTAAAAGGGAAATCAGATTACAAATTTGAGGCCATCATTGAGTTATGAAAATGATTTTAACCTAGATAAAAAATAATCTCTTTTTTGATGTCCGGAGTATGTAAAAATCTCATTGTAGGCATAGATAAAAAATTAATTTATTTTATTTGATGATGCAGTCACCTAATAAACTCATATATAAACCTGGTTATAAAAAAATTTAGAGCTAGAATCATAACATTGAAATTTGATAGAGGGGTTAGGGGAGGATATTCTATGGATGAACATCGAAAAATCGAGCTTTAGTGAACAGTGTGCCAGTAGAAATCGAGGATCTCACAAATTACTATGATGTAGATTCGTTATTCATCAGCAATAGATCCATCTAGTGGTATAACATTGTTTCATTTGGATTTATCCCAGTTTGATTTTTTCCTATGATGAACAAGAATAAATAAACTAAAAAATTGATATTCATATCAATAATATTGTAACTATAGGTTAGATATTATCTGAGATTGGGTTTTTTGTTGTTAATTATTTATAACTCTTTTTTTTGTTCCAATGGAAAAAAAACCACGGAAAAAAATAACATTATCCAAGGTTCATTCCTCATGTTTTTTTAGGAATTTCCTCCATCATTATTTATCCATTGATCAATGGCATTAAATTTGGATGGTGGTTCAACAAATACCCATAAATAAATCGTCGTAAACCCATTTCTTGTCTTAATGGATTGATACCACATATTAGAGTATATATTGATGATGGGATCATTCTATGATCATTGATTAGGACCAAATAAGTGTTATTATTGTGGTTTTTGATGAGTTGTGACCAATATACAAATCAGATGGGTTTCCCATCAAAATTCGTTCACTGGATTCCAATGAGTGGTGATAGTGAGGCTCAGATGGACTAGATCCATGATTTATGGCGTAATTCACAATCAGATTAGAGGTTGGAGGAGTGGATGATGATATGAAAATTTACTCTGCGGGTTCTGGAAAATCCCAATATACAGGAAATGAAATCTTAGAATACATGTTGTGTGGAGACCTGGTTGTGGTGCTATGGATTCCACATAGGATATTAGTATCACACAGTGTGTGAAATATGTCACACGATGTGTGATCTAACCTAGAAACTTAGCGTGTTATCTGGGAGTACACAACCAGGAAAAAAACCAACATAGGGGTAAATAGGAAGAGTTGTGTACTTGGACATGACCAAGTACACATGCACGAATTGGTGTACACATGCACATACACGGTCTAGGATACACGGGAAGACTCGGTAATAAAGAGACACATCATGCACTTATAATACACATAGTGCACTTCTTCAAATATATATTTGAGCCATTTTTCCTTGAACATGGAAAAGTTTCACTTGGGTGAATTCCATTGATATTTTACCTTATGGTTAATGATAGAATCACGCCCTATGTATAGGATGTTGACACTTTCCAAAGATGTTCAATCTCATATGGAGTTGTTGGAATCCTTCCATGAGGCCTAGATTGATATCCTCTATCATCATCATTTTCCCTCGGCGGGGTTCTCGAAATCTTCATGACCAACACTACATGGGTATTGATCTTATAATTAGTGGGTTAATCTAGATTAGGTTTTTTATATATCCCATGGACTTGGGTGTGATCCTCATATGTGTAACGATCTCTTCATAGTACTAGTGCATACTCTTAATGGTTTTGTTGAAAATATATTTCTTATAACCATTCACTTTATAGTGATAAATGATCTTTGTCACTTTTAATAATTATTTGGATGTTATGTATATCTTTAATGTCCATATTTTAAATTCCCAATAATTTCTTATATTTTGAAAGCTAGTATGTGTTACCCTATATGACCTTCATACTTCCTTTTCTCCTTTTTCAAGAGAATGTTTTATTAACACTTTTTAAGATGTGGTATTTTAATAATGGTATTTTAAAATTTCAAACATTGATTAATGATATCGAGTTAAAAAATTTGATGATGAAATTACTTAAAGTTGGGAAGAATATAATGTCTTGAGATTTTAAAAGGATAGTATATTTGATAACAGGTATGATAAGAAACACTTAGTGTAAATGAACCACAAAATATTATTTTTTAAATATGATGGTTATAGTCTATCCATTAAATTGGAGGGTTGGAATAGGATTGAATAACTCTTCAAATATATATATATATATATATAAAGGTTGTGATCAATACAAATATATTGATTAATTTTAAATAAATATTGTAAAAAAATCCCTTATTTATGTCTCTTGTAATATTTTCGACTTTTTTATTTAATAAAATATGCTTTGGTCTTTGACCAAGCCACCACCTTCTCAAAAAAAAGCACTCAATTTTTTAGTAAATCAATTTTATTCTTCAAAGATATGTTTTCTTAAAAAATGTTTTTTTATTGAGAAAAATAATATTATTAATTTTTGAAACATTTATAACTTTTATTTGATGAAATAAATATAATTTTTTAAATCATAATTCAAAAAAAAGTTTGGGTGATTTTTTTTCTAAAAAGGGTGATTTTTTAGGGAATAGTGAAAAATATGATTTTTATTAAAATCTGTATTTTATTTTAAAGTATGTACAATGTAAACTTATATTTTGGGTTAGTTTTAAAATTTAATTCGTTACTTTTGACTAAAAATATTCTAATTATATTTTTTAAAATGAATTTCATTCTTGAATTTAGTTTTAAAATATTTTAATATTTATAAAGGAAATTTTTCTGAAGAAAATGCTTTCATCCTGTTTTTTTAGATTGATTTTAAATTAAATTAAAACACATCAATTATTTGAATTTTGAATTTTTTTACATATTTGGAATAATGAGGTTCAAATTTTTTTAAATAGTTCCAGTTTATTTTTGTTTAATATGAGTACTAACCATTTTATATTTTACTAATGTAAATGGTAAATCATATAATTATGTGTTAAAAATAATATGATACGGAAAAAAGATTGACCCAAAAATTGAATTTATTTTATTATATGAGGTGATAGAATTAATAATCGTCCAATATTTGGTTATATACCCTATTTATGCCACCTGGGTGTGATTATAACCTTTATAATATTTTATGTAATGAAAAGTAAAAAATGTCACACTCCTGTTTTAAAAAAATATAACATTACTAGAATAAGGATAAACATGATATATTTTAGGTTATAAATATAAATTTTAAATATAAATAAGTTATCTTCACCATGATAATTTATGTTTAGATTTTTGTGAAAAAATAATTACCTTAAATTATTTCACAATACTGATTCGGTAATGACACATATAATGAAAAAATAAAATAAATGATATTAAAATTATTAAAATTAATATAATTTTAGATAATTAATATGATAAATGAATTTTATATATTATTATAATATGTAAGGTATGTAATAAAATATATAATTTTTTGAATTTAATTATTTTACCTGATGATATTAAAGTCAATGAAATGAATAATTCTAAAAATTAGCATTAATGATATTTTATAATAAATATTATATTATTTAATGATATAAAATCCATAACAATATCAGATTCATAAAATTTATTACTATATGGTTTATTTTATCAATATTTATCCATTTATGGGCCTCTTTCCATTTATAGAAACTATATTGACCATCAATGAGTAAAAAACTTTGTGGTCGTGATAACTTTAGAAATGGTTAATGGAGGGTTAAACCAATGGATAAGGATAAAAAATAGTCCAAACATTTCAAAATTTAATTATATAATGTTATTTAGAATAATAATCATCTTATATTACAATATTATCAATTTTAATCCATTTGGGAATCAAAATTAATTAATATTAATTTAATATTCTTTGAAATTCCAAGAGTACCCCCTCTCTTATAAAAGGGAATGTCTTATTATATTTAAATCATAATTAAAACACCATTTTTATCCAATATATTATAATATTACTTGCTAAAATCCCTTCCCACATTCTAGAGGCCTTATTTATGGAAAAATACAACCTTAGTGGTCTTAAGGTGTTAATAAAAGAAGATAGTTTGAAGAATATGTAGCACTTTTAAATGATAATTTCTATTTTATTTCCTCTACTATATCCATAAAATATACCATAAAAATTGTTATATAATAAAATAAATATCTTAAAAATATTGATATATTATTATGTTAATTTCATAACCTATATCCATATCCAACCCCAATCAAATGGGAATGGAATTCATTGTTTGTGTGTACGATGGACTACCACCACACTCGTTTTCAATCATCACCTCTCACAACTAGTAATAATTATGGAATTAATGTTTATAAATTATATTCAGGGTGTAATTATCATTATTAAAATATAATATATAATTTTATTTCCTACCTTTCCATTCACTGAAAAATAATAACATTGCTTTTTCATACGTGTAGAAAACAACATCCACGAAGCGATGTGATTCATTTTTTCGTCACCACATCACATGGATAATATATTTTAGTATATTTAAATAATTAATATGATATTTTTCATATAATTTTATTTTTAAAATAGAAAATAGCGCTTACCTTATTTCCATAATGATCGTTAAAAAATGGAAACTTTACTCATGTGTACGTAAGATCTACCTTCTCAATGATTGTAATGTAATTCATTATCCCAAACCTTATTTCTTGAATGGATTTAAAATTATAATTTATTTATAATAAAATATAATTATTTCTTGATTTTTATTGTTTATATGATTGAATAATGAACTCTCTGACCTATTTCAACCTATAAAAGTAATTTTGAACTTATGAACCCAATGTCCTAAAAACACCCGACGTGGACTTAACTGATTAAGTAATTATCTATGACATTAAGATAAATGAAATAAATAGTTTAAGGATAACTTATTAAACATATAAAATGTTATGTATAAATAAAATAATTTATATGATTTTATTATATCGGATTGAAAGGACCTACATGGAAAATCTAGACTCGAGTTAAGGGATTTCATCTCAATTTCTTTTCACTAAAAGAATATTTTATTATAATACACCTAATTTCTTTTATATTGTGTATATTATTACCTTTTACATGTTATATAATTAATCCTTTTAATTAAATATGATTTACTTTGCAATTTAAATTATTTTTTCTATGGGGATCTGACTTGAAATATATAAAGTGGTAAAGGGTTTCTTAACTCAATTTTCTTACATAGTGTTATAACTCTTTTTCATTGACATTGGTATGACATGATTATGTGTGCATTTATATCATAATTATTTTATTATGTATTGAAAATATTTTCTGGATTTATAATTTTTACATATAATCTCTCTAATTATTAGTTCTCAGTTGAAATATATGATCTTTGTAAGGGTTATTCGTCTCAAATCCCATTCTGTTATGACATATGGTTGTAATGTGAATCTATATTTTTTATGAGGTTTGTATACTACCCTTGGGACATAATATATCATTAATATACTTATATTAATGAAATTTATGGTTTCATTTGATGTCATTATATCTTGGTCTTACTATTGAAGAGTTACCAAAGTGGAAAAGGCTTTAGGTTGAAATCTTTTTTCTTTTCAGGATTGTTTATGGTCAAGGTTCCTCAGGGGGAAGACATAAAATTCTATTTTCTTAATCCACATATATTTTAATCTCATTTAGTTTTGAATATTTTTTATATGTTTAATTTCCATTTCATCCCTTATTGATTAAATAAATATCTAGAAAGTCATTTTTAAGTCGCATTGATCATGTACCATCTATTAGATAAGGAATATTCCTCTTCCATTACCATGTTTTCTTATTTTTTTTTTTTTAAAGATCATTTATAAAAATAAATTATTTCCTAAATATATATTACATAATGTTTTTTACTTCTCTTAAAAATGTATTAAAAATGAAATTTCTTAATGTTTATCCAAATGGATCACTTTTGACTATTTTTTAAAAAGGATTGAAAATAATTTTTATTTTTGACATCTATAACATGAACAATGTTTCTTATTTTCATTTAAATTATTTTTTAGGATTACTTTATAAAATTATAGGTTTATTTTCATAGTTTTTTTTTCAAAATATTTTTTTATTTTATTAGTTTTTAATTGAGATTTTTTAGTGAAAATGAAATTTTAATCAAAAATGTTTTAATGATAAATAATAATTAAAAATAATTAATAAATAACAAATAACAAATAATAAACAATTAATAACAATTAATAAATTATAATAAATAATAAATAAAAAATAAAAAATAAAAAATAATAAAAAATAAATAAAAAATAACAAATAAAAAATAAAAAATAATAAATAATAAATAAGAATTAATAATTAATAATTAATAATTAAAAATTAATAATTAATAATTAATAATTAATAATTAGTAATTAATAATTATTAATTAATAATTAATAATTAATAATTAATACATAATAAATAATAAATAATAAATAATAAATAATAAATAACAAATAACAAATAGAAAATAACAAATAAAAAATAACAAATAACAAATAAGAAGTAAGAAATAAGAAATAAGAAATAAAAAATAAAAAATAAAAAATAATAACTAATGAATAATAAATAATAAATAATAAATAAGAAATAATAAGAAATAAATAAGAATAATAATAAATAACACATAATTAATATTTATACTTAAATAAATAATAAATAATAAACAATAATTAATAAGAGATAATAATACATATATAATAAATAATAACTAATAATTAATAATAAATAATAATAATAAACCATCAATAATAAATAATAAATAATAAATAATAATAATAATAAATAACACATAATTAATAATTATAAAATAAATAAATAAATAATAAACAATAAATAATAAATAATAAATAATAAATAAATAATAATATATATTGTATAATATATAATACATAATATATAATATATAATATATAATATATAATATATAATATATTATTAATAATATTATTAAATAATATATAATATATAATATATATTGTATAATATATAATAAATAACCAGTAACAAATAATAACAATAATAGTAATATATAATATATAATAAATAATAAATAATAAATATTAAATATTAAATAATAAATAAATATAAATAATAAATAAATATAAATAATAAATAATAAATAACCAGTAACAAATAATATATAATAAATAAATTAAAGTATATTATAAATAATAAATAATAAATAATAAATGAAACACATGAAAAAGTATGAAAAGGCATGATAAGGGATGAAAAATTATGAAAATGCATGAAAACAGCTGGAGAAGAATGAAGAAAGAAGCATTAGAAAGCATGAGAACGCATGAAAACTCATGAAAACTCTGGAAAACCCCTTACGAATTCAACATAATCATCATAATGACCCACAAAAACCCATTGGTAAAGATAAAAAGTCATGGAAACCTAGATAAACAGTAATAAATGGAGCAACCGTTAAAACCTGCCAAAACGGCCATAAAGTGACAAAAAAATTGGACTCACATTAACAGAGATAACTTATGATCCGAGAGTTTGTTCTAGGTCTGTGACTTGTCAAATAAAAGATCCCAAAATAGTCTTCGAGCTGATAGGTGAAAGAGACTGAATGGACTGGTAGATCGGAAGTTACGACCATTTAAAAAAACTGACGGGGAACGGGTGCTAGAAACGAGGAATCAAAAAACATAACAAACCCTATACCCACTAAAAAGGCCTTAACATATGATTCGGAAGTCCATGTGGGTGTCGTGACCAGTCAAACGGAAGCTCATGGAATGAATTATGATCTGGCAGGAGGAGGAGTCCAAACTGACACGCAGATCAAAAGTTAGGTCCATTTGAAGACAAGTTCGAAGGGACACCGGTGACAGAAACCGGGTTTTGGAGGCCTTCGGAGGGGTTCTTGGGGTCGAAAAACACAATAGAAGCATGCTTGTCACAAAATGGTGCTTAGCTCTCTTTGTTGGCTTTGATTTGATATGTGGTAGAGCCCAAACAAACACCCGGAGCGAAATTTATGGTCGTTTAAAGTTGGAGAACTTTTTTCAACTTTCTTATAACACTCTTATCTTGCGTACCTTAGACCGTCTCACGGTTTTAATTTTACATGCCTATATATCTCTTCATGAGCTTCGATTTGACTGGTCATGGCGCTCCAACGGATACCTGGATCAAAAGTTATGTCGTTTTAGTGATTTCATGGTTTCTCATGTTTTTTTATTTTTTTAGTATCATTTCGCTGCAGTTTTACCCAAACCTCCATTATTTCGCAGCGGATTTTTAAAACACCGCTGCTAATCCTTGAAAAAATTAAAAAAAATTAAAAAAAATTTAAAAAAAATTTAAAAAAATTAAGGCATTTTGCGGCGGTTTTTAAACCGCCGTGAAAAAACCGCCGCGAAACGACTGTTTTACTGTAGTGGATTTATATAATTCTAGTACATTAATTGTTTTATATAGCAAAAGAATATTATTTATCTATGTTTAGTAAAAAAAGTTACTATTTAAATCTTGTTTTAGTCTATCTAATTTCTTAAAATTCTCAAATATTTATTTTAAAAAGTTATTATTTGTTATGAAATGTTTATATTTTAATTTTTGAAATATTTTATATTTTGTTCTTGAAATTCTAATTTCGGAAAATTGGAATACTCTTATTATATAATATTCAATTATTGTTCTGTATTTTTCAGCTAAATAAAATGAAACGTTGTATGTATAGTGTCAGAACATAAAGTTTCATCTTCTTCTTAAAACTTTTAAGTAATGAATTAATTCTCTCCGAATTATATTGTTCGAAGAATTTTGGAAAACCGGACACAAAAAAGATGTATGGATCAACTACATCAAATTTAGAATAAAATCATTCTTATAAAAATAATAAAGGTAATCCTTCTGGTTTATCGATTTCGTATGTTGAAGAATATCCTGAAAAATATTCTGAAAGAGATAAGGAAGTTCAAATTTAGGATGAATAGGAAATCCCTTCTACTAAAATATATTATGAAATGTTTTTTGTTAAATTAAATACATTAAATAAAGAGAATATGAATCTATAAGATGCTTTGGATGTATCTAAAAAGTCATATGAAGATATTAATAAAACAACTATATAAACAATGGTTATTGATTCATTAAAAAGGGAGTATCAGAATATAAAAGACAGTTCGATCTCAAAAGTAGATTATGAATCTTTCCTAGTAGAAATTTCCAGTAAAATGTTGTAAATAATAAAATAAGTTTCTACCAAGATATATCTTGTTATGATGAGGCTATTTTTTCTCAAACAATATTCATCTTCATCGTATCAAAGAACAACACATTTTCAAAATAGATTAGATGAATTTTCAATTGTTTTAGTTACTCTAAGTGATAAAATTTGAATTTTAGATAGATAATAAGAATATTCTATTCCTTTATAACAGTTATTTTTTTATCATTCTAGTTAATATTAAGTGTACTATTTTCAAAATGCATTGTTTAGTAAAAAATAATTATGTGCTATTAGTCAGTTCACAATTTTTTTTGATAATCAACTTAAAAAATAATGTTCCTAATATATAATAATTTTTTTGCTGAAAATATTAATATTAGCCATATTACTTGGGCTGAATTATGATTCCTTGGATAGCATATATGCTATGATTTTGGAGGAGTTTTTAGAAAATAATCATTTTATTTTTATTACATAGCTTGATTTATTATCTGTGTTTTTAGCATGAATTTAGAGGGAGTTTATTTTTAATACTCTTTGCAATTATCTTTTTGAATTCACCAAAAGGGGGAGAATTTTATATTAGTTTATAGTTTTTAATGCTATGGGGGAATTTTTTATGGAACTAAGTTTATGGTTGTATTTTAAATCATTATTTTTCTATTCTTAATAATAATTACATTGGGAAAAATTGTGATCCTTATAATGGGGGTAAGTTTTTAAAATGGGATAATGGAGGAGAAAATTTAATTTATAAATAAAATAAGTTTTATTTCAAATAAATGGGAAAATATTCTTGTTTTTAAATTCTATTTTTACAATGGTTTTTTGACCATCAAAAAGAGAGTGATTGTTGAGCATATGGTGACTAAAAAATTTCATTAATTGATTTTTGGTTTTGAAGCTCACAAACTCCCACATCTATGTTACTAATAAATTTTCTTTTAATTGAATTTTTGGAAATTTTATTTTTCTGAATATTTATTTTGGAATCATATTAAAGTCAATGGTTAGCTGGGAATATTCGTTGATGTATTCAGGGGTTTTTAGAATGTATTCTGGAAATATTGTTCATACCTTACATTTGTAAGCATAGCGTATGGAATGAACCCCGCATTTGAAACCACACATATGGATCATATACCCTATGTTTGGATGAAACCTTATGTTTGAGAAAAGGGAAAGTATTGATAATTAAAACTATTCCCAGAAGAAACCCTATGTTTGAGTGAAAAAATGTATGTTACATCAACCCTATATTTCCAACCCTATGTTTGAAGTTTTTTCAACATGTGAAGGAACCCTACATTTGACTATTTACTGATGGAGTAATAAATCTATGATATTATCTGTGAGTTATGAAATGGTCTTGGAGGACATAAATATCTATTAAAATTTTGTTTATGACTAATTAAAATCTTGTTATGATTTATATAAATGATTGCATTCAATAGATTATTTTTTTCTATTCTTATGTGAAGTTATGAACTTTCATAAATGTTTTTGAATTCAAATATTCCCGATTTATTTTTCAATATTTATAAAGTTTGTTTGACCTGAAGATATTCAACCTACAATATAAAAATCAGGATGTTCTTCATTGAAACAAGAGATGAATATATGGAAAAGGTGATATACTTACAAAGTTGTGAGTCATTTCCTTTAGAGATACACATTGGGAACATACATGTTTTGATCTATAGAATCACTGTTGTTGATGTCATTTATACCACACTTTATTGTAACATATTCTTACACGATAATGGGGAAGTATTTCTCAGAGATACACTTTGGATACATACATGTTTAAACATCGGTCTGGTGGTTTCTCTATCATTGTTTGAAGAAAACCTATGTGATTTTGAAGGTCTATTTTCAAATATGAATTATTGAAGATCGGATTTCATCTGTTAGAAACTATCGAAAAATGTGAAGTTAAATATGTATTATTAAAAAAATAAAACTCTATCGATTTGGTGGATTTTTGAATACTCATAATCAGTTGTGGTTAAGTGTCAACTTCTTGCACTATGTTATTGATTTACAGTTCCTTGTAAAAGAACCTGAAGCATCTATTAATCCTTATTGTAAATGTTTCAACTACCTGCACTTTGTTATTGATTAAATGTATTAGGATAAGAGGACCTAGTTAAAATAACCATGTTCATGTATTTGGGTGTTTCTAGAGTGGATTAAGGGATATTTGTGGCCCGAACCACTGTACATCACTTTGATCATTTTCACTATTTATTTCCTTGGCTCCCTCATCTTTGAGAGAAACATAAAAGAATTCTATTTAGAAAGAGAGGTGTTTTGAATATGTTAATGTTTTGAAAACCATAATTCATGCCCCTCTTTTGTCTATTTATTCATCATTATCATCCTAACCTAACACGTTTGACCACCAATTCTTCTCCCTCTTAAATCTCACATTCCCCATTAATGTGAGATCATTGTAGAAAACGTGGAAATTATCCATAATTCAAAACTATTTATTTGACCAAGTCAAATTCAGTGTTTGTATATGTAGTGATAAACTCCAAAAGTATGGTTGAAAATATAAGGTTTAATACAAAAGATGGGATAACGGACCATATGTTTGTTCCTCAAATGCAAGGTTGCTTCCAAATATAGGGTTTATGATCCATACTTTTATTCCAAACATAGGGAATATAAACCTAAAATTGAAATGCCCCGACCCCATTTACCAAGATTTGGTGCACTATTTTAACACATTGTCATGATTACAAGGAATCATGTCCTAAATGACCAATCAATTTAGTAGTCTGGGAAAATAGATCACATACATGAAGTTCAAAATTACAACTTGAAAAGAAAAACTACAGTAATTTATTCCATTATAAATGTTCAAGACTCCGATATTATGCCTGCAAGTCACTCATAAATATCTTTTTCATATCATGGAAAAATAAAACATAATAAAGGGGTGATCTTAGATGCTCAGTAAGGGTAAATAATTTTTCGGAAGCTATAAACTTTTAAGGTAAGATTTGTAATAAAAACAACAGCCTTTCAAACATAAACTTGAACAATATATGGAAAAAAATAAATCAAACATTACCATAAAAACATGAACATGGATATTCTAATTTTCAAATAATCACATGTAATAACTAATATCATAATGAGGGAATGTATAGTACTAGAGTTTAATTTCTATGTCAAGGCCTCGTTCCATGACCTACGAGCTAACTGTAACCGGACCTAAACCCAGAGAGCCTTTGTAACCAGCTCCAACCCGGAGGGCCTGTTGTAACTGGTCCCCAACTTAGAGGGCTTGCTTTTTCCATTCCCCAACCCGGAACATACTATTCACATACATTCATCATATGAAAAGTATGAAATATAACATAAGCATTCATACCAAAACTAGCATATGAAATTTTTATACTTTATCCATAAACCATGAATGGTATAAAAATAACAAATCCATAGTCAAAAATATCACAAAACATTAAATACAATATGGAAGATTTGTATCATAATAAATAAACATCAAAAAAGTTTAAAATCCATTAATGTATGTTCACATAGATGAAAATGATCAGTAAAATGCTTTGAGAGAAATACCCCCTTTTTATGAAATCGTTTAAAATTATCAAAATTTATAAAAGTAGTCATTTAAAAGGTATTTTTGAATAAAATTGTCTCGTACAACTTTGAAACATTTTAAAAGAATTATCATTTCAAAACATTCATGTCCATATAAATAAATCCTTAAATATATTTTAAAGACATGGACATTAATGACAAAGGTTTAGAAAACTAAATCTTTTAAAACATTTGAAATGATTTTTTAGTAAAAGAGTCCCTTAAAAATAATCCCTTTGAAAACACTTTTACAAAACATGGACATGTATAATAAATATGTCCCAGTAAAAACTTACACATAAACAATCTCAAATAATAATGAAATTTAGGAATTAACCCATACCAATTTGGTAACTTATGAAATATACACCCCATGAAATAATTACCACACAATGAAGATGTAAATACACATAAATTAAATTTTATTACAGAAATAATACAATAATGGGTAGTAAAAACACCACACAAAAGGAAATAGTGGAAATATAGCATGAATAACTTGGGAATAAGGAGTGAGATAAAAACCCCTTACCTTGCACTTTATGACTTTATACTACCCATTTAATAATGATTTTCATGTTAAATTAACATTTCAGGTAATAATCTCTTTCTTTATCTTACGTATTTTAACTTGTTATTACTGACGATATAATTTAGATCATGATTTAAATACTTCCAGAATAAAAACCATGATTCATATATCATATATATTTAGAATATAAATATTTATAATAGAATGATATATGAAATGGAAATCATCGTTTATGCAGACGGTAGGTCGTACGCACGCATAAACATTGTTTCTGTCTTCATATCGTATTGAACGAAAGTAAGTGAATAAGATATATTTAAGTACATAAATATATACATATATATATCTAGTATCATTATTATGTCATATATTACATATTTATATGTAATATATATTTTTATAATCATCGATGAATGGGGAAAGTGGAAATGAATCTCATCGCGTCGTGGAGACGGTAATCTGTACGTACGCACGAGCGGCAATATAATTTTCTTAAAGGTGTGGAATTGGATGGTATATTAATTTCACGGATACATTATCATGTTATTTTCATTATTTATATACATATTACTCATCATTATATCCATCCAAATAACATATTGTTGAATAACAAATTACACCACAGCGTGGAGACGGTAAGTTGTACGTACGTACGCATAGTGACATTATCGTTCATAGGATGGATAGAATAATGAACATGGTTATGAAATATTCATAATAACATCAAATTATATATATGGTAATGGAGTTATTATTTTGGTATGGTAATAAAAAAATAAAGAGTAAGTGGGAGAATAAAAGAACTTGAAAGAGTGTGGTGAAATCATTACCTCTTCTTCGGGTTCTTCCGTTTGATTTGATCAAAATGGATTCATAGGATGTCTTTCCAACAAAATTAAGGCCTATAGGATGAAGGTAGTATAGTTGGGAGGATATTTTGGTAGGTGTGGCTCATCAAAATGGATTTGGAGGTGTAAATTTGAGAGAAGGGAAGTGCCCTTTTATAAGAGGGGTGAGGGGTACCTTAAGAAAAAACATAAAATATTATTTTATAATAAATTAATTTTCGGTTTCTAATGGCTCAAAAATAAATTATTTAAAGGATAAGGTGTTTAGGGGTTGATAACCACTCAAACCATTGGTTTTAGACTGGTTTGGTTCACTATATTAACCTTATCTTTTAGATTTAACTCTTAGTTAAATAGTTGGATATTTACCATGTCTCTTTGTATATTTATATTATATGGTCAATAAACATACTATAAAAATCCAAGAGAACATAAAGTGGTTCATTAATGACATATATAGTACTATTTAAGCTCTTTTGTTGAACCTTAGATTTTTAGGGATAGAATACCAATTAATAATATTTTTTTAAAAAACTCTTTTATGACAATTTTGACACTATTTGGTATTTTGTTTTTTCTAAATTCATAACAGCATTATTACTTCAAATAAAATTCATTTAATCAAAAATAATATTTCATATTAACCTGAAAGATTATTTTAATTCATAAAATGTCTCAAATTACATTTATTTGGGTATTTATAATATTTATTATTTTAATAAATAATTAATAAGTTAATTACTGCATCATCATTGTGTCATAAATAATTTTAGTTATTTAAGGCCTAAAAATTATAAATAAAATATTATTATTTAGGAAATCTATTTATCTTTCTAATGATAATTTATAGTCTAATTTATCATATGTGTAACCCAATATTAAAAATGGTTTAGTTATTAAACGTTGAATTTAACACTTTTAACTATTCTTTGAATTAAATAATAATAAATGTCCTAATCTAATCCAAGTGGACCTAAAGGATCATATTTTATTCCTAAGGTTTTCTTTGGTAGAATTACACTTATAAAATATAATTAGTACATGTGTTAGGGTAATACTAATAGCATTTTAACCTTTAATTGCCCTATTTACTTTTAACCGTGGTAAATAAAAGTCAAAAGTTATGATTCACCAAAAAATATTTTTATCTTATTGAACCACATTTTACATACTGATATCAACAGTGTCTCTCGTATTTTTTAAATAAAATTCCCAGAATCAGTAAAATTATGTATTATGTGAATTTGCAAATGCTCCTATGAGGTGGGTAAAAGACGGTAAAATTTCAATAAAATTTTTATGTATCTAAACTTATTAGAAAATGAATACAATGAATTACATTGAACTTATATAGGTATTATGTATATATTTTAACTAAAATAAATATAAATTAAATAAATAATTATTTAAATGAAAAGTCAGCTTTAACCAATAACGCAGTGTTTTTCACTATTTATGAAAATTTGAAAGTTGTCATAAACATACCAAAAATTCACTCTAAGATAATTTTGATATACCGAATTCAAAAATGAAGTTTATTTTACCAAATTCAAAACATATAAATTGCATTTATTAATTAAAAATTAATTCCCATTTTTAAAACCAAAAAGCTTATTTTTAAGAAATAATAATTATCAAAAGATTGCACTTGTTTATATCCAATTTGAATGTGAAATAACTTACAATGACCAGGTTTGGGTTAAATTGTAAAAATATAATCTATTTATACTTCCAAACCATTAAAATGTATAACTTAACACGATAAATTATTTTGATTAAAAAAGTTGTTTTCAGTTAAAATATAGTATTTCAACTATTCATCCAAATATGAAAGTTATCAGAAAAAACCCAAAATTTATTAAAACTAAACTCTTATGTCCCATTTCTAAAGAAGAAGTTCATTTTTTTTAATTTAATATATAAAAGTTAAAAATATTGGATTTAAAAATAGTTCACCATTAAAAGGTGGTAAATTTTCATTTTTAAAAAAATACATCCTTTATCTGAAAAAAATGAAATTGTTCTTACATTATGTCTAAGAAACTCATAATATGGATTTTAAAATTATATGGATTATATAAAGTTTGAAATTTAGTTAATTCTATTCATAACCGCTTTTGAACGACTATTTTGGTAAGTTGAGGTGCACTAGAACTCGGTGTTGCATTTGGTGCAAGTTATTGGATTACATTGAAGAAATAACGTACTATGAAATCTTGGGGTTTTACAAAAATTACACTAAAAACATAGGTCATCAACAGTGTTTCCAGATTACTTATAAAACACATTCATTATACATATTCTTCGAGAAATAAAATAAAAACCCACTTGTTAAAAACTAAATATGCTTCCAGAATAAAAATAACTATTCTAGTAATTATTATCCTAAAATTCACATAAATTAACGTCATTAAAAACATAAATATGTGTTTTTGTGAGCAGAAAAATCAAAAGTAAATTAAAAAAAAATTTAAATCAACAAATTCTCAACATAGAGTTTTAGTAAAAATAATTATTTAACTACACGTGTTCCCTTAAATAATATAACAATACTTAATAAACCTCATGTCACAAAATAATAATAATATTATTATTATTATTTGCGTTCCTACTTGCATAATAACAAATATTATTTCTCCAACATTTTCATTAATATTCATCCCTAGAATCATTCTTGGTCCATTATAACTCATCTAGAAATTATTGAACTCCTAACTAAAAAGTTAATTTAAATATATCATTCATCAATAAACATTTTCCATCAATAAAATGTGAATAACATTATCCCTCGGTCTTGAAAATATTATTTATACAATTAATTAAATTCAAATATATTTTCAAAAAGATCATCATAAATACATAGTGTGTGACCCTATAGAGTTTTTTGTCATTGGCATCAGGCAGTCTTCACTAAAGTCCAAAATTATTATCTTGTAATGGGTCAAGGAACCAAAGAAAAAGAACTTAATATTGTAATGATGACAACCATATTTGAATCCTCACTGTATAATATAATCTCTTTTTTTCTATATATCATTAAATAGGCTGCACATATGTGTCACCAAATTATATGCTTGATACGTCTTTCAATTACTATATGAAATAAACATATCATTTCACCATGGTCATGAAATTAAATGCAATGGTTCTATTTTCATCAAAGGAACGAGATATTTTGGGATATTTTTAAGAATTAAATTTTTATTTTGGGTTTGTTTTTAAATTTTATTAGTTCCTTTTGATTTAAAATATTCCAATAATAGTTTTTAAATAAAATTCATTCCTGAATTCGATATAAAAACATTTTATATTTAAAAATGACAATTTTCTGAAAAAAAATTACATTGCGTTTTATTATATTGATTTTAAATTAAATTATAACACATCAATTATTTGAATTTTTAAAAAAGGGTTCCATATTTGGAATGATGAGTTTCAATTTTTTTAAATAGTCCCCTTTTATTTTCGGTCAATATGAACAATAACCATATAAATTTTTGTTACCAATGTAAATGGTAAATCGGGTAATTTACTGTTAAAAATAATATGATAAGGATAATAAATGACACTTAAAAATTAATTATTATTATTATATGAGTTAATATCATCAATAATCATCCAATATTCAGTTATATGGCCTGTTTTTTCCACTTGGGTATGATTATAACCTTTATAATATGTTATGCAAAGAGAAGTAAAATATGCCTCACTCTTATTTTTAAAAAGTATAATATTCCTAAAATTGGGATAAATGGGAGATATGTTTAGTGATAAATCATAATTTTAAATATAAATGATTTATATTCGTCATGATAATTTATTTTTAGATGTTCTGGAATAAATAATTACCTTAAATTATTTCACAAAGCTGATGTAGTAATTACTCAATTAATGAAAAAATAAAAATAACTGATATTAAAATTATGAAAGGTAATATAATTTAAGATAATTATTGCGATACATGAATTTTATAGATGAATATAATAGGTTAGGTATTTAATGAAATATTTTTTTTTGAATTTCAACTTTTTTCTTGATGTTATTAAACTCAAAGTAATAAATAAGTCTAAAAATTAACATTAACGATATTTTATAATACATAATACTTTGTTAAATGTTATAAAATTCCAAATAATATCATATTCATAGATATTATTATTATATGGTTTATAGTATAATCAAATTTCCATTTATGGGTAATTTTTCCATTTATAGTAGCTATGATAACTGTAAAAGAATATAAACTTTGTTGTCGCCATAAGCGTGGAAATGGTTAATGGACGGCTAAACCAAAAGATAAAGATGAAAATATAGCCAAAACATATCGAAATTTAATAAGATGATACTATTTAAAATAATAATCATATTATCATAAAATATAATAAATGTTTATCCATTTTGGCATGAAAATTAATTTATATTAATTTAATATTCTATGAAATTCAAAATGTGCCCCTCCCCTCTCTTATAAAAGAGAATCTCTTCTTATCTTTACATCAAAATTAAAAAAAATTTCATCCAATATATTAAAAACAATCTTTCATAAAATCCCTTACAACATTAAAGAGTCCTTATTTATGGCATAATACAAACCTTATTGGTCTTAAGGTGTTAATCAAAGGAGGTTGTTTGAAGAAGAGGTATTATACATAAAGGATCATTTCAATTTCATTTCCTATTATATCTCCATAAAATATTCCTTAAATAGTATTATATAATAAAATAATCATCTTACATATATTTATATGTTATTATGTTAATTTCATAACCTATATCCTCCTCTAAACTCTATCAAATGGGAAGTAAATTCATTTTTCATGTGTACGGTGGACTACCGCCTCGCTGACCGATGTTATTAATTTTCCATCACCACATCTAAAATATATTTATAATTATGTAATTAATGTTTATAAATTATATTCATCAAATATTTATTATTATGAAAATATAATATATCATTTACTTTCTTACCTTTCCATTTACTGAAAAATGTCAATGTTGTTCATGTGTATGTGTGAACTACAACCTTTACAATGCGATGTGATTCGTCTTTCATCACCACATCACATTGATGGTATATATAAGTATATTTAAATAATTGATATGATATTTATTATATAATTATATATTTAAAATATAAAATAATACTTACCTTCTTTCTATATTGATCGTGAAAAATGGAAACATTACTCATGCCTACGCATGACCTACCATCTCCATGATTATAATGTAGATCATTTTTCATAACCATATTTCATGAATAGTCTTAAAATTATAATTTATTTACAAAAAATATAATTATTTAATGATTATCTATCGTGATATGATTTAATAATGAAGTCTTTGACTTCATTCAACAAATAGAGTTCATTTTGAACTTGTGAACCAAATGTTCTCAAAACACCTGACGTGGACTTAACTAATTCAGTAATTAACTATGTTATTAAGATAAATAAAAAAATATTGTATGGATAAGTTATTAAATATATTAAATGTTATGAAGAAATAAATTAATATATATGATTTTATTATACATGATTTAAAGGACCTACATGGTATGTATGGGCTCAAGGTAAGGGATTTCTTCTTGATTTCATTTCATTGATGCATATTTTATTATTATAAACCTAATTTATTTTATATGGTGTATATATTTCCCTTTTACATGTTATATCATTAATAATTCATAATTCATGATATTTTATGTTATAATTTAAATTATTTTATCAAAGGGGATTGGAATTGAAAGGTACAAAGTGGCAATATGTTTCTTAACTCAATTTATTTATATAGGGTTATAAATCTGTTTCATTGACATGGTTATCAAATGATTATGTGTGAATTTTCCGCTAAATTATTTTATTCTATATTTAAAATTTTGTTTGAATTAAATTGGTTACATAGAATATCTCCAATTATTAATTCTCATTTCAAAGATATGATCTTTGTAAGGGTTATTTCTCTCAAATTCCCATACCTTAAGAAATATGGTTGTAATGTACATCTATATTCTTTAATGTGGTTTATATACTGGATTTTGACATAATATATCATTAATATTATTATATATATATATATGATATTTAATGTTTCATTTGACGTTATCATTTTTCGGTCTTATGATTGAAGAGTTACCAAAGTGGCAAAGGATTTACGTTGCAATTTCTTTTCTTTTTCGGATTGTTTATGTTAAATGTTACTTTTGGGGAAGTCATAAACTATTATTTTACAAAACCACATATCCTTTAATATCCTCCAATTATGAATGTTTTTTATATTTTTAATTTCCATTTTCCCCTATATTGATTAAATAAATATCAATAAAGTCATTTGTAAGTCACAACAATCTTGTACCTTCTACTATATTGGGAATATTTATCTTATATAACCATGTTTTATAAATTATTTTCAAAAAATATCCTTTATAAAAATAAATTATTTCCTAGAGCTATTTTACATGGCATTTTTTACTTTTTCTAAAAAGGTTTAAAAAAATATATTTCATATTTTTTTCCAAGTGGGTAACTTTTTATTCTTTTTTGAAAATGTTAAAAAATAATATTTATTTTTGACATCTACAACATGAAAGTATTTTACCACTATAATGACCAATATTTTCATTGAGGATTCCTTTATTAAATTATAGGGTTATTTTTCAATGATTTGTTTTAAAAATATTTTTTTTAATTTTTAATATTTTAAAAGTAATTTTAATGTGAAAAGGATATTTTCATAAAGAATGTTTTAATGAAATTTTAATGGAATTTACATTCATTAACACAAAAAACACATGATATCAGTTATGCTTCACTGGAGATATTTTTTAATGATATCATCTTTATTATTTCTCTAGATGGATTATTATTTTTTAAAATTTATTTTCATGGAAGCCATTTCTTTTCCATGGGTTAATTAGGTCATAAAAGAAATGCTATATTTTAACGTATAGGATAACAAAAACATTTCCCACAACCATAAAATTTATTTAATGTTTGTATTCCCATATAAAAATTATTTTTTGTTTAAATAAAAAGCATCCCTCCCTTATTTTGGGTGATTTATGTTTTGAAAATGGGCTTTCAAAAGAAAATGGTATTTTGATATCTGAATGTGTTTTCCACACATATTTAAAAGAGTTTTTAAAATGTTTTATTCATGATATGGTCAATGGACATTGTTTAGGAAGGTTTTTACCCCATTAAATCTCATGGGTGAGTATGAAACAACTTATACTAAGGGTTTATACCCATTATTGATCACAGCTGAGTCCAATATAGATTATATGATTGGTGTTCCCAAATAGTTCTCTAATTAATTGTGTAATTATTATGTTATATGGATAATTATATTGTTAGTATATTGTATGGTTATTCCAATTTAATGGTTTAGGTAAGGGTTTTATGATGACGATGTCTCAATGTACCAAAATGTTTTCACTATGCTTTCTAGGGGTTATAAATGTTACCTTTAATTAAGGCTGATATCACATTGCTCATGATTATTGATTCCAATGACTATTTCCTTTATTAAAGATGTATTATATGATTGATGATCCATGTATTGATGGGTATGGATTCCATTATATTATGCTCATGCACTATTATTATTTAATTATACCTTTATGTTCATTCTACTCTCACTGAAGACATAAAATTATTAATTCCTATGTTTACCCTAACTGATCATTTGATCTAACCCTAATTATGTTTCATTTTCCCTAGGATATATAGAATAATATAAATTATTTATGTCAAGAAGGGAATTGTAATATCCCAGGTAAATAAAGAAATAATACATTTTATTTTTAATTCATATTTTTTGAACTAAATATTAATTTTACCTTAAAAGGGTTTCAATGTTCGATGGCGTACCGGATACGCAACAACGGGTTTCTTTGAAATCTTACGTTGCACAATAATAATATAATATTATTATTTTAAATGGTAGTTTAATCCTAGCCATTTTATTGGTAGGAATGATTATTACTAGCTACAGTATGATTATACATGATTGTTAAATTTTTTTACATTTATCCAATAAAATATAGAGTCTTAAAAAGTGAATGAATCTAATTTTAAGCAGAATTTACTTTAAAAGGTTGATTTACATCCTTTTGATGGAGATTTATATTTAAATATAGTATTGGTCTCTTTTATATGTTCTATTTGACTAAATAAAATTCTTTTTTGGAATAAGGACATCAAAATTTACTTTGGGTAAATTTTTGGTATATTTCTGATAAAATTCAATTTTGAATGAAAAGTGAAAAATGTTGTATTTTAATTCCAAAATGAGTTATAATCTAATTTGTTTATATCTATAGATTATATTTTTAATTGGTTTTAAAATTTAATTAGACTATAATTTTACCATTTAATTCAATTTTTGTTATTGTAATTAATTTCACTTTGAAATTGGACATAAACAAATGTTAATCTTTAGATAGTTAATATTTCTTAAAAACACGCCTTTTGTTTTGACAACGGGAATTAATTTTAAATAAATTTCTGCCACTTATATGTTTTGAATTTGGAAAAATTGATTACATATTTGGAATAAAGAGGTCCGAATTACGTAAACAGATAACTTTTATTTTTAGACCTTATGAATATTTACATCCATAAATATTTTATTTACCATAGTTAAAGGGTAAATCTGGTATATAAGGGTAAAAATATTACTATAATACTATAAAATTAACTTAATATGTGTCTTAATAATATTTTTTGGTACATGCCCAATCCTGATCATCCTTGGGTCTATATTTGGGCCCCCATGGAGACACTTAAGAGTGACAATGACACTTTATTTTAATTAATTTAAAGTAATGACAAAAATGACATAAACAAATATCTTTTAGTAAATTACATTTTACATAGGGTTATATATGTTATATTTTCCACAATAAATATTATTTGAAAATATAAAAATTTTTCCTACATCATGTTATTTTCTTTGAAATTTTTAGACTTTAAATAAATTAAAATATTTATGACACAATAACGATGTAGTGTTTACCTCATTAATAAATGACTTAAATAAATAAGATTATAATGATTAAAATAATTTCCAAAACCTATCCAAGTATTATTGGATGATTTTATTTAGACCATGAGTTATCTTATCTTCCACTTTAATAAGTTTTGGACCTTTAGAAACCGAAAATCATTATATAATAAAAGAATATTTTCACACTTTCCTAAAGTGACCCTTCCCCTTATAAAAAGCCCTCAACTCTAACCCATTCCTCACAACTCTCAAGCCCATTGTCTTGTCCAAAATCTTCCCAATTAAGCTCCCTACATCCCTATCCTCCCCCTATAATCATTAACTTAGGATGAAGGCACTTAAAAAAACCCTTTTGGTTCAAAGAAAAGGGAGTTACCCTATTTAAAGGTAACATCTTCTCTTATGTTGTTTTGTTTTATATTACTTATACAACCCCATAAAATCTTTTTATTACTTTATTTTATAAAAACAACAGTATCCTAAATATACTAGGATGTTTTTTATGAGAATTATTTGAACTACACTTACCCACACCTCCATCTAATGGGTAAAGAACATATTGTTTCTGTGGATGGAAAACAAACGCCTCACGAAATGATGATTGTTCAATTATCTTTTACCACCTCTCATGATGAACATTATGATGGAGCTATATCTATATATGATATATATTATTTTTGTGTTTTCTCTATTCTTCTGTATTTTCCATTTATAGAATACCTTTACGGTTTCCATTATGGGTAAATGCGATAATTACATTTCGGGAAGTGCGGACTGTTGCCCCCTCAAAGTGATATGACTCGTTAATGAAATATGTGAGATGTATAAAGGATGGAGTTAATGATTTTATATATGATATTATACTAAAATTATAATATACCTATGTATCATTATGTTTTAATTCTATTAAAATAAGAAATATAAATGAATGTAGCATTCATGTGTATTTACGGCTTACCCTCTCCATGAACGGTGCATTTAGTTTCTTATCTCCAAATGTTAAATAATATTATAAATAGATAAATATACTATATATATATATGATATATATAATATCTACATCATGAATATAATTCTGGATATAATGGATATTTGACCAAATTAACGACTTGTAATTTTAAGAAGTTCATTTTTGACTCAAGTACCAAATATCGACAAAATGACAATTATTAACTTAAATGATTAAATAATGTTTATAAAAATGTAATAAATGATATAAAAGGAATAATAAACTTTAAAAAGGATCTTAAGGAAGTTGAAATTAACTTTAGTTTATTATTCATGGGATTAAATAACGAACGGGTCAAATCAGACACGATGTAAGGGACTTCATCTCAATCTCCTTTCATTGAGGAATATTTTGTTTTAATACATAACTTTCTTTAATATTATTTATAAACACCTTTGAATTTTTATTTCATTCGAAGGGAATCTTTTTCTATGAGGTGTTTTACTAAATGACAAAAAGAATGTTTTTTTAACATACGTGGTGACAACGACCTTTCCGCCGCCACGAGTATTATTTGATCATTGGCTTCCTTAACAAGCCGTAATGTTTTTAAAAGAAAAATAAATACCATATACTCTTTTATATATTTTTGTATTGAAAATGGTTTTTGGATTTATTATTTCAATATCTTGTTCAATATCTTGAAAAGATATATTTTGATTTCAATTTGGGAATGTTACATTTCTTTTATTCTTATGTTATGTGTTATGATTATATTATAGTCCTTGGGAATTTTTTATGTATATGGGTGGTTCCATGATAAACCTTGGGTGGATGAGCCTGAGATTGCTCTCCAATGCATTGGGTAATGTGACAGAGGTAAACGAGAATGTTTTTCCTAAAATATTTAAGGAATAATAATGATGGGTATTCCAAATGTAACTCTCTACATAGATGAGATAGCTACAACGTAATTATGATATGGATTCCACAAGTTACCTTTATGATTTTTGATTTTAATGTGTTATTCACAAATCTTAAGATTTCAGGAGGTATGTTAAAGTGATTATGTTATGTATGTATTGATAAACTAATGTTTTCTTTCTCTATTTTCTAACCCTTACTGAGATTTTTATACTCTTACCAAGTATCAAAATGTTTTTCATAGGATGAAACAATGAATAGGGTCAAGGATGGGATCAAGGGAATGTCATGCTGTCTAAAACATGGAACTAGGCATGACTCCTTTTTTCAAGAGTTTTTATTCTATGAAAAAAATGGAAACTGAGTAGAAGTGTCTACATTGAAATTTTTGAGATTTAATGTAATAGTTATGGCCTAACACTCTAAAACAAGAAACCTGAAAAGATTCTCAATGTGAATTATTCATTTAATTAAAGATTATGTAATGTTTTATGGTCGAGTCCTTATAGTTGGTATCAAAGTTCGATTTATACAAATTTAGGAGTTAGGGTATTTTTAAATAAATATCTATAAATTAATTTATATTAATTTTGAAATGATATCTCATTTACAGATTATCATTTTTCTTCTCCTAAGATATTTCTCTGGTCATAATGGTTTTCCGCTGAGGAAATAGGCAACTATGTTGGGACGATATCATGAGAAAGACAACCTTCCAAATCAGCAACCTCAGATGGTCAGAATCGGAACTAAACTATTTGTTGGAATGATGGCACAATTGACTCATGCTATAAATGGTGGTGGTATCTATGCACGAGATCATCCAGATCAACCACATAGGAACATGTCAGTAGTGGAGCATTTCATGAGGCAACATCCCCCATCATTCAAAATATCATCTGACCCAGTGCTAGTAGAAGGGAGGATTAAAGCACTGAAGAAGATTTTCGATGTTATGGGGTGTTTAGAACATTAAAAGGTTAGTCTCTTTATTTACCATTTTGAAGGTGAAATTGATCAGTGGTGGTTGATGGTTAAAAATATCAGCGATAGTGAAGATATTTATTCTCTTGATGGGGATGAATTCAAAGGAATGTTTCTTAAGAAATATTTTTCTAAGGTGGTTCATCCTAGGATGGAAAGAAATTCCTGAAATTGAGGCTGGTGGATGACTCCTTGGCTGCTTATGAAGAAAAATTCCCTCAACTGGCAAGTTATGCTCCAAATTTCATAAGAGATCTTGATATTAAAATCAACTATTTTACTCAGGATTATTGCCAAATTATCTAAGGGATTTAGCTTCTCAAGAGTTAAAAAGTTATGAAAAACATGTTCGATGCGTGATGAAGGTGGAAATTGATTTTTTTGATGATCATGTGTTATCTGAACAATAACAGAATAAGAGGTCAAGGCGTCAGGTGAAAGGGAAAAACACTTCAAAAAGTATGATGGTAAGAAACTTAAGTTTTATAGTTTGTGAAAATTGTGGTAAAAAGCATGCTGGGTAATGTCTTTTGAATTCTGGTAAGTGCTACTGATGTGGTAAAATTGGACATAAGGATCGTAATTGCACTGAAAAAGATCAGGGTAATGGTAATAAAAAAATATGATTTAGAATCATTAAAATTTTTTAAGTGCAATGAAATGGGTCATTATGAAAATTAGTGTCCAATGAAGAACTCAAATGAGGGAAATCATCAAAACTACTAGCAGAAAGTTGTGGTGAAA
Source organism: Viscum album (assembly GCA_963277665.1). Classification (NCBI taxonomy): domain Eukaryota; kingdom Viridiplantae; phylum Streptophyta; class Magnoliopsida; order Santalales; family Viscaceae; genus Viscum; species Viscum album. The sequence continues at coordinate 650,093,624 of OY728151.1, read as the reverse complement.
TCCTTTGCAACTACTTCAGCAGATGTTGGGCCATAAGTAGTATCAGGTACGCTATTTGTTGGTTTAGATTATGCCAATGTGTTGTTTGATTCAGGGTATATACATTTGTTCATTTATAAGAAGTTTTCTAGTAAATTGGTAATTCTATCTCATGATATGAGTCCTGAACTTATGGTAAAAAAACAGGGGGAAATGTTAAAACAAAAAGAAATTATAGGAACCTTCTAGTCCTTGTTTATAAAAAGAATCTACCTACAAACATTATTGTTTTGCCTCTAGTAGAGTTTGATGTTATTTTGGCTATGGATTGGATTTCTGTTTATTATGCTAAGATTGATTGGAGAGCTAAATAGGATTCTTTTTAGAAAGATTTTCAGTTTTTGTAGATGAATGAACCCTTACTTTTGATAACATATCAGGAAGCTGGGAAACAAGTAAAAAATGAAAATGAATTTTACCTTGCACATATTATTGAAAACAAAGGTACTGTTCAGATTAATGATGTGACAATGGTAAATGAGTACCTTGATGTTTTTTAGGATGTGTTTCTTGGTGTTATACCTAATCGGGAAGTCGAATTTATTTTTGACTTAGTTCCTCATGCTAAGTAAATTTCAAAACCCCCTTATCAAATGGCTCAAATTGAACTTTTAGAGTTAAAGAAGCAATTACATAAGTTATTGGATAAAGGTTTCATTCGACCTAACACTGCACCATGGGGTGCTTCTATCTTATTTGTTAAAAATAAAGATGGTTCGATGAGGCTTTTCATTGATTATAGAGAATTGAATAACATCATTGTTAAGAAAAATAATCATTTTCCTCATATCGATGATTAGTTTGATCATCTCTAGGGAGCTTAATATTTTTTGAAGATTTACATAAGGTCGGGGTACCATCAGTTGGAAGTAAAAGAATAAGACATTCCACGACTATGTTTTGTACAAGATATCGCTATTATGAATTTGTAGTTATGACCTTTGGTTTAACCAATGCACCTACTGTATTCATTGATCTTATTAATAGAATTTTCCATGATTTCATGGATAAGATTTTGTTTATGTTCATTGATGATATTTTGGTTTATTCTAAAATTAAAGAGGAGCATGAAATTCATTTAAGGGTAATCTTGCAAACCTTAAAAAAGTAAATATTTTGGAAATTCAGAAAGTGTGAGTTTTAGTTACATCAAATTTCATTCCTTTGTCACATTGTTTCAAAAAATGGCATAACTATTGATCCTAATAAAACCAAAGTTTTTGAATAATGTCCAATACCAAAAAATATAACCAAGATCTGTAGTTTTCTTGGTTTGGAAAGTTATTACTGGAGGTTTGTTGAAAAGTTTCCACGGTTATCTAATCCAATGACTAAGTTAACTCGAAAAGGTGTTATGTTCCTGGGACAAAAAATGTGATGATTGTTTTCATGAATTGAATAAAAGATTAGTGAATGCTCTAGTTTTTGCACTAGCTTCCATAAATGGTGAGTTTTTTTATTTATAGTGATTCTTCATTGAAAGGACTTGGCTGTGTCCTTATGTAGAATGATAAGGTAATTGATTATGCCTCATGTTAGTTGAAACCACATGAGTTAAATTATCTAACACATGATTTGGAATTAGCTTCTATTTTTTATGCTTTAAAATTTTGTAGGCATCATTCGTATGGAGTAAAATTTGAAATATATACTGACCAGAAAAGTTTGAAATATATATTCACTCAGGAATAATTGAACATGTGATAGAGGAGATGGTTGTAATTAATCAAGGATTATGATTGCATGATCGTTTACCATCCGAGAAAAGAAAACAAAGTGGATGATTACTTGAATCCAAAAATTAATGCTTCATTAACCATGAAATATTTGGAAGGAGATCCTTTTTTTGATTTGATGAACATTGGCTGTAACGCCCCGTCCCTAGTTACCTAGAGTCGGTGCATTATTACATAACATTGGCATGATTACAAGAAAGATCAAATCTCGAAAGACCGATTGGTTTAGTAGCCTTGGAAACACTAGATATATTCATAAGTTTTACATTACATCATAAAATGAAAAACTACTAAAACAACATAATGTCTCCACAGTCCAAACTATTATCCCCTCATAATATCCCTGCAGGTCATTCATAACTTACTTCTTCACATCCTGGGAAAAATAAAACATAGAAAAGGGGTGAGCTCAAATGCCCAGTAAGGATAACAATATAGCAGAACATTCAAAAATAAGCATAAACATTTAAGGCAATGCATTACTAAAACAAAATCCTTTTAAACTTGAACTTCAACATAGTATGGAAAAAGTAAAATGAAATAATTCCATTTACTTGTTCACATGGATATTCTACTAATCGAATAATCACATGCAATATCAATAACCACTTTCATAATGTTGGAATGCATAATGCGAGACAATCATAACCACATATCCAAGGCCTCGTGCCAAGACTAAAAATAAGATTTTTCTAAGGCCTTGTGCCAAGACACTAGTTTGTCTCATGAGACCCACCGATGCATCGAGGACCTATAGCGGGCTCCACCCGTCACATATTTAGTCCAATGCATTCCCATATGAAAAGGTTTAAACATAACATAAACATTCGTATTAAAACTAGCATACGAAATCTCAATAATTTCACCATAAACTATGAATGTTATAAAAATAGCACATCCACAGTCAAAAATACCACAAAACCTTCAATACAATATAGAAGTTTTGTATCATAATAAATCAACTTCAAATAAGCGTAAAATCCATCAAAGGATGTTGACATAGATGAAATCAAAACTCTTTTTAGAGAAATATCTCTTTCTATTTTTGAAATCATTTAAGAGCCATATAAAATAAAACATTTTCTTTGAAAATATTCTTATAAGCATGTAAGGAAAGCTTTGAAGATTTTATAACGGCGGAAAATAGCCGCACCCTCCGTATAAGTTAAAAAAAACATTCTTACCTTAATTCTGTCGAAAAGGTTAAAAAGGAACTTGTTTTGAAAACGACGGAAAGATTCCTTTATAAACCTCTTATAAAAAGTCAAACAAGGGTATAAATGACTTTAACCCATATTCTTGTAAATAATAAAAATGTTTTGAAATACATTTTTAAGAAAACATGGATGTTGATGATAAAGAGATCCCAGTAGATTATTACATATAAACAACCTTGGATAATGAAGAGATTGTGAAATAACCCTTACCTTGTACTTTTCCTTGGTTGGGGTAGGTTAACCTCCTGTATAATGGTGAAATAATTGTTATTAAATTATACAATAATCATATACATTAATATGATATCATATATGATCTTTTAATATTGATTTGATAATAATATCTTAGTATTATCGTTGTTTCGAGTGTTAACTTACTTGTTTTCTTTTATATGTTTTGTTACGTAAGACATGTTTGTAATGGATAGGTTGTATATTATTCATATCCAGAATGATATCAAGTTCTTAAACATCATTTTTAAATCATCAAATGATAATTATACTTGAATGGATACGATGGAGAATGAATCTTATCGCGTTCATGGAGACGGTAGTCCGTACGTACGCACAAGCGACAATATCATTCTTTTAATTTTAAAATAAAATATAAATGGTTGTTATATCATATATACAGAATCATTAAAATGTTATATTTATTATTTACATGAGTTACATGTCATTATTATACCCATCCAAATAATAATATATTGAATAACAATTACACCACGACGTGGAGACGGTAAGCCGTACGTACGCACGTATGGTGACATCTTATTAAAATGGTGGATAGAATACTGAATATGGTTGTACCATATTTATAATAACATCATAGTATATATATGATACTGTATTTATTATTTTAGAATGGTAAAAAAACGGAAGAAGAAGTGGAAGAAGAAAGGAACTTGGAAAAGGGTGGGGAAATCATTACCTCTTCTTTGGGTTCTTCCTTTTGATTTGATCAAAAGGGCTCCTTAGGTTGGTTTTCTGATCAAACTAAGGCCTCCAGGTTGTAGTGAGGAAATTTGGGAGATCATTTGGGAAGAGTTTTTCCGAATCAAAAGGCTTTTAAGGTGTGAATAAATGAGAAGGAGGAGTGCCCTTTTATAAGAGGGGTGAGGGGCACCTCTGGAAAAGCTAGAGATATTAGTTTATAATAAATTCATATTCGGCTTCCAATGGCTCCAAAGTTGATTATTAAAAGTTTAAGGTGGGTATGGGTCGAAAAAAACTCAACCAATAGAGTTTATACAGGTTTTGGTACTTATATTAACCTTATCTTTAAGTATTAACTCTAAGTTAATTAGTTTCACTTTTACAATGTCTCTTTGTATTTTTATATAATATGGTTAATAAATTTACTATATACATCCAATGGACCCCCAAGTGGTCCATTAATGATGAATCTATCATGATATAAGTCTCTTGGCCTAACCATATATTTTTAGGAATTTAATATCAATTAATAATATAATATTTGTTTTAAGAACTCTTTTATGTCAATTTTAACACTATTCAATATTTGATTTTTGTGAAACTCATAAAATATTTATTACTTCGAAAAAAGTCAATTAAATAAATCCTAATATATCATAATATCCTATAAAATTATTTTAATTCATTAAAAGTTTAATATTATATTTATTTTTGTATTTATAATATCAATTATTTTAATTTTTCACTATTATAGTAATTAATTCAAAATCATTGTGTCATACATAAATTAAATTATTTAATGTCTAAAAATTATAAATAAAATATAATTATGTAGGAAATATTTTTATCTTTCTAATGAATTTTTATAATATAAAATCCAACATATATAACCCTATGTAAAAATTGTTTTGCTAAAGATATATGCTTGTGTCATTTTTGTATTCATTTTAACTTAATTAAAATAAAGTGTCCCTATCACCTACAAGTGGCCCCATGGGGTCCCAAAATCTACCCCAAGATGCCTATGGTAGAACATGTATCAACCAATAAGGATGGGACAAGTTTTAGGGTAATTTATTATTATTATAATACTATTTTTTAACCCTTATTTACCGGATTTACCCTTAACCATGGTAAATAAAATATTTACCGCAGTAATTATTCAAAATGTCTAAAAATAAAACTTACCTATTTACACAATCTGGACATCCTGATTCCAATTATGGAATCCATTTTTCTAAATTCAAAACACATAAGTGGCAGAAATTAATTTAAAATTAATTCCCGCTGTCAAAACAAAAAGCGTGTTTTTAAGAGATAATAACTATCAAAAGATTGACACTTGTTTATGTTCGGTTCAATTGTAAAATTATGTCCAATGACCAACATTATATTAAATGGTAAAAATATATTCTAAATATACTTTAAAACCACTCAAATTCATAATTTATCACTATTAATTATTTTGATTAAAAAAGTTGTTTTTAATTAAAATTTAGTAATTTTCACTATTCATCAAAATATGAAAGTTATCCAAAAAGTACCAAAATTTCACCTTAGGCTAAATTCGATATTCCGAATCCAAAAATGAAGTCCATTTTAAAATATAAAATATATATAATTTCAAAAAGTAGGTATTACTATTCATAACGGCTAGTTTGATTGGTTATGGTGTGTTAGAACTCTGTGTTGCGTACAACACACGCTATCACATTATTCAAAAAGAAGCATACCGTAGAATCTTGGGGTGTTACATTATCCCATCCTTCAAATAATTTCGTCCTAGAAATTTCTAGAATACTACCAAATGAAAAGACTCGGGTGGTTCTTCATCATAAGTTCCTCGGGTTCTCACGTTGCCTCTTCCATCTTATGGTTTCTCCACAAAACTTTTACCAGACGCGTCGTCCGGTTTCTCAGCACTTGTTCTCTCGTATCAAGAATCTTGATGGGCTCTTAGCAATAATACAGATCAGGTTCCAGTTCTAACTCCTCGTAGGTGAGTACATGCATTGGGTCAGGCATTCATTTCATCAACAGAGATACGTGGAACACATCATGAACTTTGGAGAGACTTGGCGGCATTGCCAATCGGTAAGCTACAGCCCCAATTCGTTCTAGAATTTCGAAAGGTCCGATGTACCTGGGACTCAATTTACCTTTCTTACCAAAACTTATGACTCCCTTCCATGGAGATACCTTTAAGAAAACATGATCACCGACTTGAAATTCCAAATCCTTCCTTCGATTATCGGCATAACTCTTCTGCCTACTTTGAGCTGCTTTGATGTGATTTTGGATTACCTTCACCTTTTCCATCGTGTCTTCCACCAGTTCTGGGCCTACAATTTTTCTTTCACCAACGTCATCCCATCAGGTTGGTTTACAACATCTCTTTCCATATAACTCTTCATATGGTGCCATCTGAATACTCGAATGGAAGCTATTGTTATAGGAAAATTCTACGAGAGGTAAGTATTGATCCCACATACCCTGAAAGTCAAGTGAGCAAGATCTCAACATGTCTTCTAGGGTTTTAATAGTCCATTCTGATTGTCCATCTGTTTGAGGGTGGTAAGCAGTGCTCAAAAGAAGTTCAGTATCCAGGGATTTCTGAAGACTTTTCCAAAATCATGAAGTAAAACGGGGATCACAATCAGAAACAATTGATAGGGGTACTCCATGAAGTCTCACAACTTCATTAATATATAGTCTTGTTAAACGTTTCAGGGGTAGATCTTCTCTTATAGAAAGAAAATGTGCTGACATGGTAAGACGATCAATAATAACCCATATCGCATCGTTCCTTCTAGGAGTCTTTGGTAGCCCCATGACAAATCCATCGTAATATTGTCCCATTTCCACTTCAGTATGGGAAGAGGTTGCATGACTCCTCCAGGCTGTTGCCTTCCAGCTTTAACTTGCTGAAAAACCATACATCTTGACACAAAATCATCAATCTCCCTCTTCATGTTGTCCCACCAAAAATGTTCCTTCAAATATCTATACATTTTGGGGCTCCCAGGGTGTATAGAGAAATTGGAACTATGAGCATCATCCAGCAATTCCCTTTTTAGATCAGTTATATTGGGAACACAAAGTCTCTTCCCAAATTTCAAATTTCATCTTCATACACAAAGTCTCTCAATCTCCCATCATTCACAGCTTTAATCTTCTTTTGGAATTCTTCATCATTGGTCTGAGAACACTTAATCCTTTCTAGTATAGATGGTTTGGCAACCATTTGAAAAAGCATTGATGTTTCACCTTCCCTGGTTATTCCCATGTCCATCTTCACTAGATCCATGAAAATTGGATCCCTTTCAATTCTCATATTGTTCAAAACTCCATTGTCTTTTCTACTCAAAACATCTTCCACCTTGTTTTCTTTCCCCAGGTGGTAGTGTATCGTGAAATCATAATCCTTGAGTAATTCAAGCCATCTCCTTTTCCTCATGTTGAGTTCTTTTTGTGAGAAGATATACTTCAAACTCTTGTGATCAGTATAAATATAACATTTTTCACCATAGAGGTAGTGCCTCCATATCTTCAAATAAAAGATCACAGCTGCTAACTCGAGATCATGAGTAGGATAGTTTTGTTCATGAATTTTCAACTGTCATGATGCATAGGCAATAACTCTACCATTCTACATAAGGACATAACCAAGTCCTTTCTTTGATGCATCACTATAAATAACGAACCCATCATTCCCTGATGGTAGAGTCAATATAGGAGCATTGACTAATCTTCTCTTCAGTTCTTCGAAACATTCTTCACAATCTTTTGTCCAAACAAATTTAACCCCTTTATGTGTGAGCTTTGTTAATGGGTTAGCCAATCGGGAAAAATTCTGGACGAATCGTCGATAATAACCTACCAAACCAATAAAACTACGTACCTCAGTTATACTCGTAGGTGTTGGACATTCTTGGATTGCCTTGGTCTTAGAATGATCAACATATATTCCATCTTTAGAGACAATATGGCCAAGAAAACAAATCTCATGAAGCCAGAATTCACGCTTGCTAAACTTCCCATATAATTCATGTCTTCTCAGAGTCTTCAGGATAATGCGCAAGTGATTTTCATGATCTTCGTAGCTTTTAGTGTTTACTAAGATATTATCAATAAATACCACCACAAATTCATCGAGATACTCCTTGAAAGCTCTATTCATCATATCCATGAATACAGAGGGTGCATTAGTCAATCCAAAAGGCATTACAGTAAACATGTAATGCCCGTACCTGGTTCGAAATGCTGTCTTCGGAATGTCTTCCTTCTTCACACACAACTGATGGTATCCAGATCGAAGGTCAATCTTTGAAAAGTATTGAGCTCGATGCAGTTGGTCAAATAAATCATCAATGTGTGGTAGGGGATACTTGTTCTTTATTTTTATAGCATTGATCTCCCTATAGTCGATACATAACCTCATAGATCCATCTTTCTTTTTAACAAAAAAAACAGGGGATCCCCATGGAGATACACTAGGGCGAATAAATACCTTATTACTCAATTCCTCTAGTTATTTATTTAGTTCAACTAATTCTACAGTGGCCATTCTATAAGGGGTCTTCGATATAGGCCTTGATCCAGGAATCAAATCAATGGAAAACTCAACTTCTCGTTCTGGAGGATGTCCAGGTAAATCTTCCAGAAATACATCTACAAATTCTTTCACAATAGGTACATCCTCTATTTGACCATTCCTTTTCCCACCCACAGTTATTTCATTCTCTTCCTCCCCAATAATTGAATTTAGTTGAGCTATTGAGGGTGGATCTAAATAAGAATTAGGTGGTGACGATTCTGCTCTAAAGATAAGGTGTTCCTTATCATTATCATCAAGAATCATAACCTCTTTCTTCTTACAATAAATCTTCGCATCATAGTCGAAATGCCAGTCCATACCGAGGATTATATCAAACTCAATCATAGGTATGACGATGAGATCAGCAGATAACAAACATTTATGTGCTCTAATGGGGGCTGATTCACAAAACATTGTTGCAATGATACTTCCCTTAGGAGTTTTAACTGACAACTCCCTTGTTAAATAAAATTGGAAATATCTAATTTTCTTAGCAAACTGGGAAGATATGAAACAATGCAATGATCCAGAATCAAATAATGCATTTGCTAAACTTTAGGAAACCATTAAATTACCTTCCACCAACACGTCTTTCGGAGCTTTTACCTCAGCAGTAGTGATAGCATAATCCTGGCCTTGATCCCTTGGCCTTTTATGAGGTAAGTTCTCCTGATGCTTAGGACATTAATTTGCATAATGTCCCATCTCCCTGCAATTGTAGCACTGAACGTTGGTGGCTTCCTTCTTACCTTTGCAATCACGAGCTTGGTGGCCTTTTTCACCACACTTGTTATAGACTCTCATTCCCTTCAAGCAAGTACTGGGGTGTTTCTTCCCACATTTACCACAGGATGGATATTCAACCTTTCCTTTCTTCCCCTTATTTCCATTCCTAGATTGATCAGCAGGCCTCTCATTCTCTTGCTTTGCTTTAAAGTCATAAGACTTAGGGAATTCCTTTTCGGTCTTGATAGCACATGAGACAATGTCTTCGTATGATGAAAAGGATTGTGAGACTAATGCTTGATGGAGAAATGGTTTTAACCCATCAAAGAAACGATCAATCTTACTTCTTGGGATATGTATATAATCTCCAGCATACCTTGATAACCTTGTAAAGTTAGCCTCATACTTTGTGACATTCTCATCCTCATTCTGTCTCAGACTTAGAAATTGCCTTTCCATATCTGCTCGATGGTCGCGAGGAAAGTATTTTTCTAAAAACAGATCTTTGAACTCCCTCCATTCCATATTTGATACTTCATCATCTTCCTTCATATTTTGAATCAATTACCACCATTGATCAGCATCTCCAGTGAGGTGGTAAACTGCCATGATAACTTTTTCCCTTTCATTACTCCCCAAAGCCTGAAATATTTTCTCTAGGGAAAATATCCATTGCTCAGCTACTAAGGGATTTGTACTCCCATTGAATGTTTGTGGTTTTTGCCTCATGAATCGATCTAACATTGATCCTCCACGCTGTGGATCAGGATGCTCCATACGAGTAAGGTTATTATTCATAACCTGAGTGAGTTGTCCCAGTATGGTGATTAGCTGATCGGCACCAGTTGCATCACTAGCTCCACTATAATTATCTTGAGCAGGAGGGAAATCCCTACATGGAGTGCGTGCATTGATATGGTTTCCATTTCTTCCACTAGGCGCCATTTCTAAACAATGGCATAAACTAGATTAGTTTATGAATCAAAATACATAATCCCATACTTATAAAACACTTAACAAAAATTGAACTATTTATGGATATAATCCATAATCATAAAAATATTTTCTTTGAGAAAGTATATACTCATAAACCCTTCAGAATGATTTGTAAAGAAAATGAGAGTTATCCGAAGCATATCCCCCGGGAGTGTTGTAACCAAGAGTGCAGCAAGTCTCGTTGACGTGCACCAGTTCCCGTTCGAGTCTAGTTCAAAGAGGTGTTTTCGGATTTTACCACTAGGTACATCTGTGCCAGAGCCGCCTCTACCTGCTCGTATCAAGATAGAGATGTATTTCTTGGAAAACTCACAAAATCTCTACAATACCAAAATTATAGGAAGTTCTTCTGTACTAATCCTCAAAGTTCATCTTAGGTCTACGTGCTCTAATCAGAGTTTATCTAAATCTAGCTTCCAAGGTTTGTACTAAAATTTCTCTGATACCAACTGTAACGCCCTGAACCTAGTTACCCAGAGTCGGTGCATTATTACATAACATTGGCATGATCACAAGAAAGATCAAATCTCAAAAGACCGATTGATTTAGTAGCCTTGGAAACACTAGATATATTCATAAGTTTTACATTACATCATAAAATGAAAAACTACAACAACAACATAATGTCTCCACAGTCCACACTATTATTCCCTCATAATAACCCTACAGGTCATTCATAACTTACTTCTTCACATCCTGGGAAAAATAAAACATAGAAAAGGGTTGAGCTCAAATGCCCAGTAAGGATAACAATATAGCGGAACTGTCACGACCCGCCCTCGGGGTCCGTGCCGTGACTACCCCAAGCCCGCCTTCCATAGGCCAGGGGCTGGCGACTAGCACCAAGGCGTAATTCCCGGTAAAAAGGGAAGGCATTGCCTTTGATAAGTAAACACACACCACAGAGTAAACAAGCGGAAAGTAAACACTAAGCAGGCAGAGTACAACCGAAAGTGCGGAAAAGTAAATGGGCCAGTATACAAACCCAAACTGAAAGTAAAGTACAACTCGAAAAGGGAAAAACAGCAACTGAAAAGTAAAAGTCGCTACTCCGAGCTGTCCACTGGAAATCCCACCTGAAGGGTGGGTACAGATAGCTCCTCTGCTCCACGGGTCCCGCCGTCCGCTCCGTGCACGTCCCGCCCAGTGGTCCACCTCCGGGTACCGTCCCGCTCTACAAGCCTCAGCTAAGGTCAACGCTGTCCGTCGTCTGCAACCAACACAACGTAGTGCGGGTGAAGCCCGTGCAGGGGTGAGTATAAGCTACTCAGTAGGGACCCCGAGACCCCTGAAGGTCTCTCAAATCCACAAAGGATAAACCACGAAGTAAAGTACAATCATGAAGTAACAACCGACACTGCTTAGGTATATGCCCATACATATACCTAAGTCATCAATTAAAATACGCTCCAACCTCCGAGCCCAAGTACAACTCAGTCCACACAGGAAAGTATACGTATTCCACAAAGGAAAGTAAAACATAATCCACACAGGATTGCACAACACAATCCACACAGGAAAGCAACAGGATTCAGCTCACACAGGTATACTTCTTCAAGGACGATAAAGATGATCACTGATCCATCTAAGTCGTCGGACCCACGAAGGATCGATAGGTAACTAACCCCCGCAGAAGACCCACACAGGATCGGGCTCACACAGAACCTGTAGGCGCTGGCTCACACAGAACCGCTGAGCGCAAGGACCCACACAGGATCGGGCCCACACAGGACCTGTAGCACTGATCCACGTAGGATCGCTGAGTGCTGTAGTCGTCGTCGTCGAATCCACACAGGATCTATGTACTGTCATCGTCGAATCCACACAGGATCTCTGTACTGTCGTCGTCGTTGTCACAGTAGCAGTCGTAGCACTAGTAGCAGTTGCAGCCAGCACTAGGGTTCCCGCACACAGCAAACTCGTACGGAGGGTCCGCTCCACGAGCCGAGAGGCTGATACATCAACTGTCACGAAGACCGAAGTTGATGTATCAAAAAGTTCCGTATCGTCAACAGGAACTCAACGTAACAGACGGCGCGTCGATCGGACGCCCGGTCTGATAGTTATTGGCATTTTCGTCTCCGGGGCCCGGTTGGTTTTTAAGGCAAAACCAACCCGACCGTACTCCACCTACGTCCAAACCTCGGGCGGAGTATGCCAAAAGATCCGTCTCACTAAGAGGAACTCAATGCGACTGACGGCGCGTCAATCGGACGTCCGTAGCTCAAGATATGAGCGTTTCCGCTCCGAAGGCCCGGTTGGTTTCGTGAACGAACCAACCCGGCCGAACTCAAAGTAAACCGAAACCTTGAGTGCGATATACCGAAACGACCGTCTCGATCCAAGGATCGCGTTGCCGCAGACGGTTCGTCATTCGGAGGTCCGAGGCTCAAGTTATGAGCCAAAAACCAAAACTGGTTCGAAACGGGGGGTCCGGGTCCGGGCCGACCCGGCCCGACCCCCCCCCCCCCTGGGGCGGCGCGGCGGCGGCGCGGCGGCGGCGGCGGCGGGCCGCGGCGGTGGCGGGCTGCGGCGGCGGCGGGCCGCGGCGGCGGCGCCTGGCGCCGCACGTGGGGCTGCGCACGTGGGGGCGAAGCCCCGCGGTTCTTCAAAGTGGTGTGGCCTTTGTGCCGCGCCGGTTCTTTTAAAACCCCCCCCCCCCCCCCTCACGTGGGGGGGCCTGCTGGCGCCGAACCAAGGGGGCTGCTGCCCCCTTCCCTCAAGAACCGCCCCCCTCATTAAGAGGGGGGTTTTGTTGAACCGGTCGGGGGATTTATTCCCACGGTTTTATGTCATCCGGCCGGCCAGCTGGCCGGCCGGTTTTTACCAACGGGACCGGAAATTCCGGTCCCGCCTTCGACTTCCGACGCCGGCGGCCCGGCCGCCGGTCTCCTCTTCCGCCGCGGCCCGGAACCGGCCGCGGTCTTCTCGTCCCGCCGCGGCCCGGAACCGGCCGCGGTCTTCTCGTCCCGCCGCGGCCCGGAACCGGCCGCGGTGTTCGTCGTCCGGCGCGGTGCGACGGCACCGCGCCCCTTTCGCCATGCCATGATTCTTTTCAACGCGGCGCGACGGCGTCGCGTTCTTGAAGATTTTTCCTTGACGTAGCGCGACAGCGCCGCGTAAATTATTTGTACGATCATCCGCGTGGTGTGACGGCACCACGCCACTTGCTTCCACCCGCATGAATAAACATAAACGATGGAGGGGGGTTCGGCCGTGTTCGTGCGGTCCGGCCCCCCCCCCCCTCGCGTTAACAATAACACTTATATAAAATAATTAAATGCCTCACGTAGACATGCGATCCACGAGCAAGAAAAGGAATAAGGAAACTAAAATGAAATCAACAACCCCTACCTCGGGTTTAAGATTTGAAGATTCGTCGACGTTCCGCGGAAGACGGCGTCGCGGAGGCCGGGCGTCGCGGTCGTCGTTCGTCAAATCCGTTGACGAAGAGATATGCCCGAAGAGACACGTCGTTGGCGGATCTTCGTTTGCCGACGAAGAAGGTCTGAGGAGGAAGCGGCGTTCCCTCTTGTTGACTCCGAGGACGAAGAAGAGAGGCGTCGTTCTTCGTCGGAGTTTGAGCGTTCTTCGTTCTTCGTCAGAGCTTGAAGATGAAGAGGAGCTCTCAAAATGACAAACAAAGAACTCAAAATAAAATAAGACTACCTCTTATTTTATTAACACATAACACCAAAAGAATTTCAAAGTTTGAAATTCAAAAAGACTTAACTCCCATAATTAAATAAGAGTAACTTAAGCCAATAAAGAGGGGGTTAAGGGAACTTGAAAAGTCTAGGGGTTCGTGTGGGCCCCACCACACTTAATCCTCCCAAGGGAGGTTAAGTGGGTGTGGGTCCCACTTCCAACCCCCTTAGGTAGGTTTTTAACAAACTAAAAATAAAATTTGTCTTACACAAATTTTACTTAACTCAACTGAAAACCCCAAAACTTAACTTTCAACCCGCAACAAACCCAACTCTCGAAAAGGTCTCTTTAAGCGAATATCGGCGCTGCGAGTTCATCGGTGCCCTCGGATTTCAATTCCGAGCACCGGATCAAAAGTTAGGAATTCCCGCTCGTTCGTTCACTGAACGTACCCGAGCCAAACTTCGGAAATTAATTCCGGGCACTCCGGGCCTCGGAATCAGGTGCCGTCTGAAACCGTGCTCTTGTAAAATTCTAAAGAAAATTAAGAGAAAAAAAATTTCCCTTGAATTTTACGGGTCTTTACATTACTCCCACCTCAGGGCTTTACGTCCCCGTAAAGATACAACAAAAACTAGGGAAACAAAAGAGGGTACTGAGCACGCATCTGAGCCTCCCGCTCCCATGTGCTCTCCTGGAGATTCCCGTGCTGCCATCTGATGCGCACAAGAGGAATCGATCGCCCACGCAGGACCCGCTCCTGTCGATCCTCTATCTCCACCGGGACCTCCGTAAAAGTCGCCCCATCGTCAACGTCAAGCTCCCCATGGTCAATGATGTGCGTCACGTTGTGCACGTATCTCCTCAGCTGGGATACGTGGAAGACGTCGTGCACCCGGTGCAACTGAGGTGGTAGAGCCAGGCGATAAGCCACCTCGCCAATCCTGCTGAGAATCTGGAAGGGTCCGATGAAGCGCGGAGATAACTTGCCGCCTCGGCCAAATCTCCGAATACCACGTCGAGGTGAGACCCGCAAGAAGACGTGGTCGCCATCCTCGAACTCCAGTGGCCTCCGCCTCCTGTCAGCATAAGACTTATGTTGGCTCTGAGCTGTCCTCATCCGCTCCTGGATGACCTGGACCTTCTCTGTCGTGGCCTGGACCATCTCCGGTCCCACCAGTGCTGACTCTCCGGGGTCTGTCCAGCACAAAGGAGATCTACATGGTCGGCCGTACAACGCCTCGTACGGTGCCATCCCGATGGTGGAGTGGTAGCTGTTGTTGTATGCGAACTCCACCAAGGGTAGGTGGTCCTCCCAGCTACGACCAAAGTCGAGGACACATGCGCGGAGCATGTCCTCGAGAGTCTGAATGGTCCTCTCCGTCTGACCATCTGTTTGAGGGTGAAAAGCTGTGCTAAGACGTAGCTGCGTACCGAACGCCTCCTGTAACCCCTTCCAAAGCCGGGAAGTAAAGCGGGCATCTCAATCGGAAACGATAGATGATGGCACGCCGTGGAGCCGCACAATCTCCTGAATGTAGAGACGTCCCAAGCTCTCCACCGAGCCCTGCTCTCTGATGGGTAAGAAGTGTGCCGACTTGGTGAGTCGGTCAACAATCACCCAGATGGAGTCATGAACTCTGGAAGTGCGTGGAAGTCCAGTCACGAAGTCCATAGATATGTCATCCCACTTCCACTCCGGAACCTCCAAGGGTTGTACCAAGCCTGCTGGTACCTGATGCTCTGCCTTCACCTGCTGACAGGTGAGGCATCGAGAAACGAACTCTGCTACAGCTTTCTTCATGCCCGGCCACCAGTGCTGTCGGCTGAGATCCTAGTACATCTTCGCCACTCCAGGATGTACCGCCAAAGGAGAAGTGTGAAACTCCCTCAGCACTTCCTCTCGCAAAGCGACTGGTACCATGGTACGTCCTCTGAAAAGGATGTCGTGCTCTGCTCCAAGGGAGAAACCATCAGGTGCCTGTCCTGAGGATATCTGTGCACGTCGTGTCACACAGTCAGCGTCCCCGTGCTGTGCCTCCCTGACCCGCTGCAGTAGTGGAGGAGTGACTGTGAGAGACTGAAGAAAGGCTGCTCCATCTCTATCCACGAAGGATATCTGCAAAGAGGCTAGCTGCTATGTTGCCTCCTCAAGTAGCTGAATGTCCGTCCTCCTACTGAGGGCATCGGCTACTACGTTCCCCTTCCCAGGAGTATAGACTATCTCAAAGTCATAGTCCTGGAGGAACTCGAGCCATCGTCGCTGTCTCAGGTTCAGGTCCTTCTGCGAGAAGATATACCTGAGACTCTGATGATCGGAAAAGACTGTAAAGCGCTCGCCCATCAGATAGTGTCGCCATGTCTTCAGAGCGAAGACCACTGCTGCTAACTCCAGGTCATGGGTAGCGTAGTTCTGCTCATGCGGCCTCAACTGACGTGATCCATAGGCGATCACGGTCCGCTCCTGCATCAGAACACATCCGAGTCCGGTCCCTGATGCATCGCAGTAGACTACGTACCCTACTCCCTCCTCAGGCAACCTCAAGATAGGTGCGCTAGTCAATCTCTGTCTCAGCTCCTGTAAGCTCTGCTGACATCTGTCAGTCCATACGAAGGGTTTCCCTTTCTTCGTCAAAGCTGTGAGTGATGCTGCAACTCTGGAGAAGTTCGGCACAAATCTCCGATAGTATCCAGCTAGTCCCAAGAAACTCCGAACCTCAGTCACGCTCCTGGGTGGCTCCCATGCTAACACAGCCTCAATCTTCGCAGGATCCACTGCAACTCCCGCCTCAGAGATAACGTGTCCCAAAAAGTGGACCTCACGTATCCAGAACTGGCACTTCGAGAGCTTACCATAAAGCTGGTGCTCTCGGAGTGTGTCAAGAACAACTCGCAAGTGATAGGCGTGCTCCTCCTCTGTCGTAGAGTAAATCAGAATGTCGTCGATGAAGACCACGACAAACCGATCGAGGTATGGCTGAAAGATCCTGTTCATGAGAGCCATGAACACTGCTGGAGCATTGGTTACACCTAAAGGCATAAACAAGAACTCATAGTGGATATACCGACATCTGAAGGCCGTCTTCTGCACATCCTCGTCTCTGACTCTGAGCTGATGATAGCCTGACCTGAGGTCTATCTTCGAGAACCACTGTGCTCCCTTGAGCTGATCAAAGAGGTCATCAATCCTCGGTAGCGGATACTTGTTCCTCACTGTCACCTGGTTCAGGCGACGATAGTCAACACAAAGTCGCAAGCTCCCGTCCGCCTTCTTGGCGAACAATATCGGGGAAGCCCAGGGTGAAACACTGGGTCGGATGAACCCCTTGCCCTGCAAGTCCTCCAACTGTACCCGTAGCTCTCGAAGCTCGGCGGGGGCCATCCGATATGCTGGAGTGGATATCGGGGCTGTCCCGGGGTACAAGTCAATATAAAAGTCTACCTCTCTGCGAGGAGGTAGCCCTGGGACGTCGTCGGGAAAAACGTCCGCAAACTGATCCACCACTGCAGGAAAACCAGGACTCCGCACGTCAACTGCTCCAAGGATGAGGCTAGCCAAATGATGAGTAATGGGCTGTCCTCTCCTCCGCGGAAGTCCATCCTGTGCTGCTAAGGCTCCCTTCTCGCCGGTGAAGGTGAACCTGCTCCCGTCGGTGCGTACACATCGCACCTTGCGCCTAAAACAGTCAATCTGTGCATGGACCGTAGACAGCCAATCCATGCCCAAGATGACGTCGTAAGGCCTCGACGCTGCTACAAGAAGATCCCAGCCGAAGCTCTCGCCTCCTAGAGTAAGCTCACACTACCGGCACCAGTGTGTAATCGTCGAGTCTGCTCCCGTAGGAGTCTCTAGCCGTAAGGATCGAGCCAACGGCTCTGTCGGAATCTCCGAGCTCCGAACAAGGGCAGCGGCTATGAAAGAGTGACTCGCTCCTGTGTCTAAAAGAACTGCAGCAAGGGTGGATTAGACACAGATAGTACCTCGAATCATCTCAGGTGCGCCGTGGTCGTAGGCCTCTGCTGCCTGGAGCTGTGCCTGTCACTGCCCGCCAGCTCCCTGTGGTCGGGGTGGACCTCCTGGTGGTGGTGGTGGTAGAGCCTCAAAGCGTCGGCCACCACCAGCTACTCGTCCAGCTCCTCTGCCTCGTCCGCCTCCTTCCTGCGGACCGCCACGGTCGATCCTCTGCCTCTGCCTCGGTGGTCCATCAACTGTCTGCTGCTCCTCGGCACGACGGGTCGGGCAGTCACGAGCCATGTGGCCCTGCACGCCGCACGAGTAGCACTGTCTGCCTCTCAGAAGACTGGCCCCGCGCTGTGTGCCCCGCACTGCTGAGCCAGTGCCCTGAGATCGTCTGCCCGAAGGTCTGGTCTGTCTGGACCCCTGAGTCATCCGTCGACTGCCTGCTGCGGATGACTCTGCCACGTGCCGCCCTGCGGTGGGTCGCTGTGCTGGTGTAGACTCAGCAAGGAAGCTCTCGATCAGAAGGGCCCGCTCCAGTACTCCTGTCTGAGTCGGTATGCTGAGGGAGATCAGCGATGCCCTGATCTCGTGTCTCAAACCCTGCTCGAAGGTCCGGGCCCGGAAGAATGGGTCTCGTACCATGTCGGTCGAGTAGCGCGAGAGATCGGTAAATCTCGCCGAGTACTGAGCGACCGTCATGCTGCCCTGCCGCAGCTGTAGAAGCTCCTGGATATGCACCGCACGAAGGGTGGCTGGGACGAACTCTGAGCGGAAGAGGCTCTCAATGTCCGTCCAAAGTAGAGATGCCTCATCGTGCACCTGGAGCATCAGGCTCCACCATCGTCCTGCTGCTGCGTGTAGTAGGCTCGCAGCGAGGATCACCATGAGGTCTGCTGGTGTCCTCACTAGCCTAAACACTCGAACCACTGCCTCCAGCCAGTCCTCTGCTGCCTGGGGTTCCGTCTCCCCGCGAAACCTGGGCGGTCGCTGGCGCTGAAACTCATGCAGTGCGCTGAGGCGACGTGCATCGTCAGCGGCTGCTGCTGGAAGCATCGGGGGCTCGGCGGGTAAAGCTACCGCCGGTGTCACTACTGGAAAAGGGCCCTGCACCGAGGCCTCGTCGCTCGGGGGGCTGTCGTCTCGCTCGACTCTCGGAACCCTAGCTGGCTACCGTCGTGGGGCCATCCTGAAAAGGAAACAGGTGCGCCACGGTTAGAATAGTATACCTGGTGAGCTGATATAAGTAATCACAAAGAAAACTTTGAAACACACACGCAATCAATGTTTTCGTGCATTAAGTCGGAAATCAGAAGTCAGGGTCCTGGTGTTCGGATACGTCGGCCGCCGCACCAACATTGGACTCCCTGGACTGATAACCACACTCAATACGCTAAACATTATTTCTTCACATAGAAAAGATCAGAGTTCGCGGTAGAACCGAACTCCTCTGATACCAATTTGTCACGACCCGCCCTCGGGGTCCGTGCCGTGACTACCCCAAGCCCGCCTTCCATAGGCCAGGGGCTGGCGACTAGCACCAAGGCGTAAATCCCGGTAAAAAGGGAAGGCATTGCCTTTGATAAGTAAACACACACCACAGAGTAAACAAGCGGAAAGTAAACACTAAGCAAGCAGAGTACAACCGAAAGTGCGGAAAAGTAAATGGGCCAGTATACAAACCCAAACTGAAAGTAAAGTACAACTCGAAAAGGGAAAAACAGCAACTGAAAAGTAAAAGCCGCTACTCCGAGCTGTCCACTGGAAATCCCACCTGAAGGGTGGGTACAGATAGCTCCTCTGCTCCACGGGTCCCGCCGTCCGCTCCGTGCACGTCCCGCCCAGTGGTCCACCTCCGGGTACCGTCCCGCTCTACAAGCCTCAGCTAAGGTCAACGCTGTCCGTCGTCTGTAACCAACACAACGTCGTGCGGGCGAAGCCCGTGCAGGGGTGAGTATAAGCTACTCAGTAGGGACCCCGAGACCCCTGAAGGTCTCTCAAATCCACAAAGGATAAACCACGAAGTAAAGTACAATCACGAAGTAACAACCGACACTGCTTAGGTATATGCCCATACATATACCTAAGTCATCAATTAAAATACACTCCAACCTCCGAGCCCAAGTACAACTCAGTCCACGCAGGAAAGTATACGTATTCCACAAAGGAAAGTAAAACATAATCCACACAGGATTGCACAACACAATCCACACAGGAAAGCAACAGGATTCAGCTCACACAGGTATACTTCTTCAAGGACGATAAAGATGATCACTGATCCATCTAAGTCGTCGGACCCACGAAGGATCGATAGGTAACTAACCCCCGCAGAAGACCCACACAGGATCGGGCTGACACAGAACCTGTAGGCGCTGGCTCACACAGAACCGCTGAGCGCAAGGACCCACACAGGATCGGGCCCACACAGGACCTGTAGCACTGATCCACGTAGGATCGTTGAGTGCTGTAGTCGTCGTCGTCGAATCCACACAGGATCTATGTACTGTCATCGTCGAATCCACACAGGATCTCTGTACTGTCGTCGTCGCTGTCACAGTAGCAGTCGTAGCAGTAGTAGCAGTCGCAGCCAGCACTAGGGTTCCCGCACACAGCAAACTCGTACGGAGGGTCCGCTCCACGAGCCGAGAGGCTGATACATCAACTGTCACGAAGACCGAAGTTGATGTATAAAAAAGTTCCGTATCGTCAACAGGAACTCAACGTAACAGACGGCGCGTCGATCGGACGCCCGGTCTGAGAGTTATTGGCATTTTCGTCTCCGGGGCCCGGTTGGTTTTTAAGGCAAAACCAACCCGACCGTACTCCACCTACGTCCAAACCTCGGGCGGAGTATGCCAAAAGATCCGTCTCACTAAGAGGAACACAACGCGACTGACGGCGCGTCAATCGGACGTCCGTAGCTCAAGATATGAGCGTTTCCGCTCCGAAGGCCCGGTTGGTTTCGTGAACGAACCAACCCGGCCGAACTCAAAGTAAACCGAAACCTTGAGTGAGATATACCGAAACGACCGTCTCGATCCAAGGATCGTGTTGCCGCAGACGGTTCGTCATTCGGAGGTCCGAGGCTCAAGTTATGAGCCAAAAACCAAAACTGGTTCGAAACGGGGGGTCCGGGTCCGGGCCGACCCGGCCTGACCCCCCCTGGGGCGGCGCGGCGGCGGCGCGGCGGCCGGCGGCGGCGGCGACAGTGGCGCGGCGGCGGCGGCGCGGCGGCGGCGGCGGCGGGCCGCGGCGGTGGCGGGCTGCGGCGGCGGGCTGCGGGCCGCGGCGGCGGCGCCTGGCGCCGCACGTGGGGCTGCGCACGCGGGGGCTAAGCCCCGCGGTTCTTCAAAGAGGCGCGGCCTTTGTGCCGCGCCGGTTCTTTTAAAACTCCCCCCCCCCCTCACGTGGGGGGGCCTGCTGGCGCCGAACCAAGGGGGCTGTTGCCCCCTTCCCTCAAGAACCGCCCCCTCATTAAGAGGGGGGTTTTGTTGAACCGGCCGGGGGATTTATTCCCCCGGTTTTATGTCATCCGTCCGGCCAGCTGGCCGGCCGGTTTTTACCAACGGGACCGGAAATTCCGGTCCCGCCTTCGACTTCCGACGCCGGCGGCCCAGCCGCCGGTCTCCTCTTCCGCCGCGGCCCGGAACCGGCCGCGGTCTTCTCGTCCCGCCGCGGCCCGGAACCGGCCGCGGTCTTCTCGTCTCGCCGCGGCCCGGAACCGGCCGCGGTGTTCGTCGTCCGGCGCGGTGCGACGGCACCGCGCCCCTTTCGCCCTGCCATGATTTTTTTCAACGCGGCGCGACGGCGTCGCGTTCTTGAAGATTTTTCCTTGACGTAGCGCGACAGCGCCGCGTAAATTATTTGTACGATCATCCGCGTGGTGTGACGGCACCACGCCACTTGCTTCCACCCGCATGAATAAACATAAACGATGGAGGGGGGTTCGGCCGTGTTCGTGCGGTCCGCCCCCCCCCCCCTCGCGTTAACAATAACACTTATATAAAATAATTAAATGCCTCACGTAGACATGCGATCCTCGAGCAAGAAAAGGAATAAGGAAACTAAAATGAAATCAACAACCCCTACCTCGGGTTTAAGATTTGAAGATTCGTCTACGTTCCGCGGAAGACGGCGTCGCGGAGGCCGGGCGTCGCGGTCGTCGTTCGTCAAATCCGTTGACGAAGAGATATGCCCGAAGAGACACGTCGTTGGCGGATCTTCGTTTGCCGACGAAGAAGGTCCGAGGAGGAAGCGGCGTTCCCTCTTGTTGACTCCGAGGACGAAGAAGAGAGGCTTCGTTCTTCGTCGGAGTTTGAGCGTTCTTCGTTCTTCGTCAGAGCTTGAAGATGAAGAGGAGCTCTCAAAATGACAAACAAAGAACTCAAAATAAAATAAGACTACCTCTTATTTTATTAACACATAACACCAAAAGAATTTCAAAGTTTGAAATTCAAAAAGACTTAACTCCCATAATTAAATAAGAGTAACTTAAGCCAATAAAGAGGGGGTTAAGGGAACTTGAAAAGTCTAGGGGTTCGTGTGGGCCCCACCACACTTAATCCTCCCAAGGGAGGTTAAGTGGGTGTGGGTCCCACTTCCAACCCCCTTAGGTAGGTTTTTAACAAACTAAAAATAAAATTTGTCTTACACAAATTTTACTTAACTCAACTGAAAACCCCAAAACTTAACTTTCAACCCGCAACAAACGCAACTCCCGAAAAGGTCTCTTTAAGCGAATATCAGCGCTGCGAGTTCATCGGTGCCCTCGGATTTCAATTCCGAGCACCGGATCAAAAGTTAGGAATTCCCGCTCGTTCGTTCACTGAACGTACCCGAGCCAAACTTCGGAAATTAATTCCGGGCACTCCGGGCCTCGGAATCAGGTGCCGTCTGAAACCGTGCTCTTGTAAAATTCTAAAGAAAATTAAGAAAAAAAAAAAATTTCCCTTGAATTTTACGGGTCTTTACAGGAACATTCAAAAATAAGCATAAACATTTAAGGCAATGCATTACTAAAACAAAAGCCTTTTAAACTTGAACTTCAACATAGTATGGAAAAAGTAAAAGGAAATAATGCCATTTACTTGGTCACATGGATATTTTACTAATCGAATAATCACATGCAATATCAATAACCACTTTCATAATGTTGGAATGCATAATGCCAGACTATCATAACCACATAGCCAAGGCCTTGTGCCAAGACTACAAATAAGATTTTTGCAAGGCCTTGTGCCAAGACACTAGTTTGTCTCATTAGACCTACCGAGGCATCGAGGAGCTATAGTGGGCTCCACTCGTCATATATTAAGTCCAATGCATTCCCATATTAAAAGGTTTAAACATAACATAAACATTCGTATTAAAAATAGCATATGAAATGTCAATAATTTCACCATAAACTATGAATGGTATAAAAATAGCACATCCACAGTCAAAAATATCACAAAACCTTCAATACAATGTAGAAGTTTTGTATCATAATAAATCAACTTCAAATAAGCGTAAAATCCATCAAGGGATGTTGACATAGATGAAATCAAAACTCTTTTTAGAGAAATATCTCTTTCTATTTTTGAAATCATTTAAGAGACATATAAAATAAAACATTTTCTTTGAAAATATTCTTATCATCTTGTAAGGAAAGCTTTGAAGATTTTATAATGGCAGAAAATAGCCGCACCCACCGTATAAGTTAAAAAACATTCTTACCTTAATTCTGTCGAAAAGGTTTAAAAGGACCTTGTTTTGAAAACGACGGAAATATTCCTTTATAAACCTCTTATAAAAATTCAAACAAGGGTATAAATGACTTTAACCCATATTCTTGTAAATAATAAAAATGTTTTGAAATACATTTTTAAGAAAACATGGATGTGGATGATAAAGAGATCCCAGTAGATTATTACATATAAACAACCTCGGATAATGAAGAGATTGTGAAATAACCCTTACCTTGTACTTTTCCTTGGTTGGGGTAGGTTAACCTCCTGTATAATGGTGAAATAATTGTTATTAAATTATACAAGAATAATATACATTAATATTATATCATATATGATCTTTTAATATTGATTTGATAATAATATCTTAGTATTATCGTTGTTTCGGGTGTTAACTTACTTGTTTTCTTTTATATGTTTTGTTACGTAAGACATGTTTGTAATGGATAGGTTGTATATTATTCATATCCAGAATGATATAATATCCTTAAACATCATTTTTAAATCATGAAATGATAATTATACTTGAATGGATATGATGGAGAATGAATCTTATCGCGTTCGTGGAGACGGTAGTCCGTACGTACGCACGAGCGACAATATCATTCTTTTGATATTCAAATAATATATAAATGGTTGTTATATCATATATAAAGAATCATTAACATGTTATATTTATTATTTACATGAGTTACATATCATTATGATACCCATCCAGATAATAATATATTGAATAACAATTACACCACGACGTGGAGACGGTAAGCCGTACGTACGCACGTATGGTGACATGTTATTCAAATGGTGGATAGAATACTGAATATGGTTGTACCGTATTTATAATAACATCATAGTATATATGTGATACTGGAGTTATTATTTTAGAATGGTAAAAATAACGGAAGAAGAAGTGGAAGAAGAAAGGAACTTGGAAAAGGGTGGTGAAATCATTACCTCTTCTTCGGGTTCTTCCTTTTGATTTGATCAAAAGGGCTCCTTAGGTAGGCTTTCTGATCAAACTAAGGACTCTAGGATGTAGTGAGGGAAGTTGGTAGTGTATTTGTGTATTGTTTGGCCGAACCAAAAGGCTTTGAAGGTGTGAATAAATGAGAAGGAGGAGTGCCCTTTTATAAGAGGGGTGAGGGGCACCTCTGGAAAAGCTAGAGATATTAGTTTATAATAAATTCATATTCGGTTTCCAATGGCTCCAAAGTTGATTATTAAAAGGTTAAGGTGGGGATGGGTCGAATACAACTCAACCAATAGAATTTAGACAGGTTTGGGTAGTTATATTAACCTTATCTTTAAGTATTAACTCTAAGTTAATTAGTTTCACTTTTACAATGTCTCTTTGTATTTTTATATAATATGGTTAATAAACTTTCTATATACATCCAAGAGACCCCCAAGTGGTCCATTAATGATGAACCAATCATGATAGAAGTCTCTTTGCCGAACCTTATATTTTTATTAATTTAATATCAATTAATAATATAATATTTGTTTTAAGAACTCTTTTATGTCAATTTTGACACTATTCAATAGTTTATTTTTGTAAAACTCATAAAAGATTGATTACTTAAAAAAAGTCAATTAAATCAATCCTAATATATCATATTATCCTATAAAATTAGTTTAAATCATTAAAAGTTTCATATTATATTTATTTGGGTATTTATAATATCAATTATTTTAATTTTTCACTATTATAGTAATTAATTCATCAACATTGTGTCATAAATAAATTATATTATTTAATGTCTAAAAATTATAAATAAAATATAATTATGTATTAAATCTTTTTATCTTTCTAATTAATATTAATAATCTAAAATCCAACATATATAACCCTATGTAAAAATTTCTTTTCTAAAAGATATATGCTTGTGTCATTTTTGTATTCATTTTAACTTAATTAAAATAAAGTGTCTCTATCACCTACAAGTGGCACCATGGGGTCCCAAAATCGACCCAAAGATGCCTATGGTCGAACATGTGTCAACCAATAAGGCTAGGACACGTTTTAGGGTAATTTATTATTATTATAATATTATTTTTAACCCTTATTTACCGGATTTACCCTTAACCATGGTAAATAAAATATTTACCGCAGTAATTATTCAAAATGTCTAAAAATAAAAGTTAACTATTTACACAATTTGGACATCCTGATTAAAAATATGGAATCCATTTTTCTAAATTCAAAACATAGAAGTGGCAGAAATTAATTTAAAATTAATTCCCACTGTCAAAACAAAAGGCGTGTTTTTAATAGATAATAACTATCAAAAGATTGACACTTGTTTATGTTCGGTTTAATTGTAAAATTATATACAATGACCAACATTATATTAAATGTTAAAAATATATTCTAAATATACTTTAAAACCACTAAAATTCATAATTTATCACTATTAATTATTTTGATTAAAAAAGTTGTTTTTAATTAAAATTTAGTAATTTTCACTATTCATCAAAATATGAAAGTTATCCGAAAAGTACCAAAATTTGACCTTAGGCTAAATTCAATATTCCGAATCAAAAAATGAAGTCCATTTTAAAATATAAAATATATATAATTTCAAAACGTAGGAATTACTATTCATAACAGCTAGTTTGATTGGTTAGGTGTGTTAGAACTCGGTGTTGCGTACAACACACGCTAGCACATTATTCAAAGAGAAGCGTACCATAGAATCTTGTGGTGTTACATTGGAATAGATTTTTTTGGTGCTTAAAATTCATTTTTTTTGTTTCAGGTATCAGTGAAATCATCTCTATCAGACAGAATAAAGCAAGTATAGAAGGAAGATGGTGAGTTGCAGAAAAAGGTAGAGTTGGTTCAGAAGGGTATGTTTTCTGAATTTAACGTTTATAAGGATTGTGTTTTGAGGTTTTGGAAAATATTATGTGTGCGTTGTGATTCACAGTTGAAGAATGAGTTGTTATGTGAAGCTCATAGTTCCCCATTTTTAGTTAATCCCGGCAGTACTAAGATGTACAGAGATCATCACGAGTATTACTAGTGGGATGGAATGAAAAGAGATATTGCAAATTTTAATATGAAGTGTTTGATGTGTCAGTAGGTTAAATATGAGCAGTAGTTACCAAATTGGATGATTCACCCTTTACAGGTGCCAGATTGGAAAAGGGAAAATATATTCTTGGACTACGTTGTGGGATTACCAAATACATCTCGAGGTAATAGGGAAATCTAGGTTAATGTTGATTGATGGACTAAATATGATCGTTTTATTCCTATTAGAGATAATTTGTCTCTAGATCAACTTTCATGGTTGTATGTTAAAGAGATAGTAAGGTTGCATGGTGTTACCCTCTATGTTGTATCTGATCACGATCCCAGGATTACTACTATCTTTTGGAAAGGACTACAGAAGTCTTTGGGTACTGAATTAAATTTTAGTACATCATTTCATCCGCAATCACATGGGTAGTCAGAATGAAAAATTTAGACCTTGGAGGATATACTATGTGCTTATTCACTGGATTATCAGGAAAGTTGGGACCAACATCTTTCGTTGGTTGAATTTTCATATAACAACTGTTTTCATTCTAGTATATAAATGGCTCCATTTGAGGCATTATATGGGATTTGGTGTTGAACTCCAACTTTTTTGGATGAAGTAGGTGAGAGGAAGCTGATTGGACCAGAATTGGTAGAAGAGATGGAAAAAAATTTCAGTTGATTCAGAATCACATGAGAACAACCCACATGAGGCAGAAACGTTATGTAGATAATCGGAGGAAGAATCATTCTTTGGAGGTAGGTGATCATATCTTTCTCAAATATTCTCTATGGAAAAGTGTGATTCATTTTTGTAATAAGGGAAATTTGAGTTTGAGGTTCATTATACCTTATGAAATCCTATAGAAAGTTGCATCAGTTGTGTACAGAGTGGCTTTACCTCCATGTTTATCCCAGGTACACAATGTTTTTCATGTTTCAATGTTGACAAAATATATACTAGATCAATCTCATGTTTTAAGTCCAGAGATAGTTTAGTTGGAAGAGAATCTCTCTTATGAGGAATAGCCTGTCCAGATTCTTGACTGAAGAGAAAAAGTATTGTAGAATAAGGTAATTCACCTATAAAAGGTTTTGTGGAAAAACCATATGGTTGAAGAGGAAATGTGAGAATCTGAAAAGGATATTAGGGATAAATAACCCCATTTATTTGATAAGTGAATAAAATTAAAATGATTCAATTTCAAAAGGGGGGGAAGGATGTAACATCCTAGTTAAATAAAGAAACAATACATTTTATTTTTAATTAATAATTTTTAATAAAATATTAATTTTATATTAAAGGGGTTGCTATGTACGATAGCGTAACCGATATGCAATAATGAGTTTCTTTGAAATCATACACTGCACAATAATAATATAATATTATTATTTTAATTGGTAGTTAATACCTAGACCTTGTATTGATAGGAATGAACAATCCCTTTTGGTTCAAACCAAAGGGAGTTACCCGATTTAAAGGTAATATCTTTTCTTTTGTTATTTTGTTTTATTTCAATTCTCCAAGCCCCTAAAATATTTTTATTCATTTATTTTATAACAAAACCAGTATCCTCAATATACTAGGTTTTTGTTTTGAGAATTATTCGAACTACACTTACACACACCTCCATCTAATGGGTAAAGAACATATCGTTTCTGTGGATGGAAAACTAATGCCTCACGAAATGATGATTGTTCAATTATCTCCTACTGCCTATCATGGTGGTCATTATGATGGCACTTCATTTATATATGATATATATTATGTTTATGTTTTCTTTATGATTCTGTATTTTTCATTTATATCATACCTTTATAGTTTCCATTACGGGTAAACGTGATAATTTCATTTGAGGAAGTGCAAACTACCGCCCCCTCAATGTGATATGACTCGTTAATTCTATATGTGGGACATATAAATGATGGAGATAATGATATTATATATGATATTATTCAGGAATTATAATATACCTATTCATTATTATGTTTTAGTTCCATTAAAAGAAGAAATAGAATTGAAAGTAGCGTTCAAGCGTATATACGACTTACTATCTCCATAAACGGTGCATTTCATTTATTATTCTTGGCGCCAAAAATACGACCCGAAATAAAGGAAGGAAAAAAGACAGCTGGCGCGTTGCCTCGCGAAGCACAGCCGCGAAGCCCCGCCGCGAAGCACCCACGCGAAGCGCCCCGACCCTCGCGGCCTCGCGAATCTCCAGAGGCGGTAATGCTCTGCGAACCCAGTTGACGTTCGCGAGCCGCCGCGAAGCACCAGAGGCGGTAATGCTCCGCGAACAGATTTCACGTTCGCGAGCCGCCACGAAGCTCCGGAGGCGGTAATGCTCCGCGGACGACGTTGAAGTTCGCGAGCGCGCCGCGAAGCACCGGAGGCGGCGCACGAGCCCTGCTTCGCGGCGCCCCTTCCCTATAAATACTGGACTCCCCCTGAGTCCCGAGGACGGACAATCCGACCTTTCGGCTTCTCCTCTCCCGAATCACGAAGCACTCTTTGCCCCGGGAATCATGAGCCCCGTGAGGTATTTCTACTTCGTGAGACGACTCTGCTTTGTCTCGTTTTGAGCCCCTCTTCCGAGAGGGATGCCCTTCGCGAAGCTCAAGGGCGTTCGCGAAGTAAGGGGATTCCCAAGGGAACCCGGACAGCCGCGGAGCGTTTATGCTTCTTGAAACACCCAACCCATGCTAGTGATCCCTATGCCAAGGCAGGATCACTATGCATCGCGAAGCACACTGCTCCGCAAGTCCCTGCTTCGCGAGGCACCCCTTCCTCGCGAGGCAGTGCTCCGCGAACACTGTTCCACTTTGCGAAGCACCTTCCACTCACACCTATGCCCCATGCTAAGGCCAAGGCACTCCACTTCGCAAAGCACACTCCTCTGCTTAGCGATTCCTCTTCCCGTGCGGCCCTCTAGGTTTGCATGATGTGATTTCAAATTCCCATGGACAATACCACCCGTAGCGTTTCTGCGCCTAATGCTTCTTCGCATAGGCACGCTAACGGCTATTGCTTCTTCGCATAGCCACGCTAACGTGGGCCCCTCGATGGTTCGTTCCATGACCCCCCTTAACCATGGCCTTACCGGTACCTTCCCTTCCCCAAGGACCAGAGGGTACCGGTTATGTAAGTCCTAGGGGTGTGGAGTGAACCCACCTCATCCGAGCTACAGGACGTCAAACTGCCAAGCACCACGTCCTCAACACATGACGTTAAACTGTGATCCGACCTTGTGCCCCTCGCGAAGGGTCCCCCCAGCTCGAACATTTTTTACACCACTCGTCTCCACTGGAATGGAACTCCTCCTCACATGGAATGAGATCCTCCTTGTCGGAGTGGCGTATGTTCGTAAGAGAAGGGCGACCCTAGCCCCCTCAACGGATGGCTGCACCTCTGCATCTCCGTACTTCCCCACTACCAAGGTCAGTGGAGGGCGTGATAGGGAACGAGGCACCTCCCATCGTCGGACCAAGGTCCATCTTTCCCGCGCTCTGTCGCGCCATGGGCCTCCATCCTGGAGTAAGTCCCAACACCATGGGCCGCTCAACGCGTAAGCCCCTCTTCACTTCTCATGGACGCACCCTTCGCGACGTGATCGTTAGGTCCTTTCAACCTCTTGTTTCTCACACCGAGCATGACTCACATGGGCTTAGAGTGAGCACTGACCCTGACCCCGAATATTCTCTTGAACTACGAGGTCTTTGATCCATGTCAAGGAATGGTACGTAGGAAGCCTCTATGAGGTTCAATCCCACCCGTCTTTCACGTCGGGATTCACCCCCGTCCAGCACGACGTTAAACTACACTCATGTCCAGTGGTAAGCCATTGCGACCCAACCCATCTTCCGAACTACGAGGACTTTGTGACATGTCAAGGCATGGTACGTAGGAAGCCTTCACGAGGTTCAAGCCCACCAATAGTGGACCCCCGGGTCTACTTTCACATCGGTTCACCGACAAACCCATCCCACTTGAACTACGAGGTCTTTGATCCATGTCAACGCATGGTACGTAGGAAGCCTCCACGAGGTTCAACCCCACCCGTCATTTCACGTCGGGTCCCATTCTTGTCCAGTGGTAAGCCATTGCAACCCATCCCACTTGAACTACGAGGTCTTTGATCCATGTCAAAGCATGGTACGTAGGAAGCCTCCACGAGGTTCAAACCCACCCGTCATTTCATGTCGGGTCTCACCCTGGTCCAGCATGACGTTAAAATGCATTCTGGTCCAATGGTAAGCTGTTGCGACCTTTTCCCACCTGAACTACGAGGTCTTTGATCCATGTCAAGGCATGGTACGTAGGAAGCCTCCATGGGGTTCAAGCCACATTGCTCGGTCGTTCATTCACGTCGAGTTTCGCCCTCGTCCAGCATGACGTTAAACTGCATGCCTCCTTTTGTCCCGCATGACATTAAACTGTACACCCAATTCTAGTCCGACGGCAAGCCGTTGTGACTAACCCGAACTACGAGGTCTTTGATCCATGTCAAGGCATGGTACGTAGGAAGCCTTCCCAAGGTTCAAGCCCACCACCCATCGGACCTAGGTCCACTTTCACGTCGGTTCACCGACAAACCCCCATCTGAACTACAAGGTCTTTGATCCATGTTAAGGCATGGTGCGTAGGAGGCTTTCCCAAGGTTTAAGCCCACCACTAGTGGGCCCATGGGACTACTTTCATGTCGGTACTCTGACGATGCTCATCGGGCCAAGGTCCACCTTCACGTCAGCTTATCAACGTCATCCTGAACTACGCAGACATTGATTCCCTGCCACATGGATACGTAGGAAGCCTCGTCAAGGCTCAAGACCAACTTCACTGTCGCCCCTGCGATGGTCCCACTTCACTCTCCTTCCACTCCATTCATCAACCTACCACCCGTTCCGATTCTCACCCGGACCGTCTTATCATGGTGAGACCATGTCGGTACGCTCTTCTTCACTGTCGCCCATGGGCTGGCCCCGGTATCGATATCCCTTCAAGGAGGATCCCTCAATCCGATCTATCCTAGCTAATGCTCTGGTTGGGTTGATCCGTCTCCGCTGGACGTTAAACTTGCGGCATACCCTGTGTTGAGCACGGGAAGCTGAGGAAAACCTCATATATGTGTCTACAACATATAATTCCCCGCACTCGATGTGGGATGCCTCGGGATTCCACGCCCTCGAGAAGCCTTGTGGTCAAGGATAACAGACAGACATGCCAGGTACCCCAGCAACCAGACACGCTACTGATGCCTCAACGTGACTACTCCCCTGACTGAAGGTTTCTGCCCTAACTGGACCCTTTGGAATGTCCCGACAGAAGCAGTGTAATTAACCGGCATCCATGGAAACATTGCACTGGGAAGAGTTTCACGAACTACGTATTAAATCTATAAGGTAGACCCGGACTAGGTGACGAGTTCTGAGGAGGAATCCACAGGAGGAAGAACCGACATCCCATCATCCCGTTTCGATCAAGGAGCATACGTCCCTGAATAAGGAGCGAATGCCGCCCGCCTTTGGAAAGCGGGAATGCGGGGCAACAGAAGCACCGCGCGTCCTCCCCCACGGACGGACGGGTGTGCGCCCCGACGAAAGTGTCGGAAACAGAAATGGTGAACCCGACGTGAAATTATTCTCCTCAATATGGAGATTAGTAGCGTCCAAGACACCATTAGATTGACGTGTCACCGGATCCAGATATCTGGTGCCTAGTCCCGCCAAGCAAATAGCGGGCCTGTCGTGAAACTCACCGGAAGTCGGGGCAGTAGAACTTGGGGCACTCCGTTCTACAGCGTATCAGCGTGGATTCTTCTCACAAACATGGAGAATGGAAGAACGCTGGGGCACCGGCTGTCAATCCTTTTCCTCTTAGTACTGATGAGTTGATCCATTCGTTTCTTAGGAACCAGGTTTCTGTTACAGAGACGCGATCACCGTCCGCTCCTCGCCCACGCAGAGGTAGGGTAAACACCACGACGACCACCCCACGTAGCGCCGCTACCGCCACGACGGTCGCCACATCGCAGAATACGGGGCGCCCACACCACCTTTCCCCATCAGAGGTCATCCAGCGAAGGGTGATCAACAACCTCGTGCGCAGGTATGAGGAAGAAGGGGTCATCTCAACCCGGGATTTGGCCCGCCTGGACCTAGAGGCCTCCAGGCCCCACCGTCAACGCCGCCCTAACAGGCCGCGCATGGATCCTCTTCTCCCCACCCCAACATTCAACCGCTTCGGGAGCTTGTCTCCGGAACGCCTTGACGACTCCTCGCCTTACGCTGAAGAGGAGGGCGTCGTCCGGCTTAGCCCGCTCAGAGTCCCGACCCAAGGGCCCCAAGCGAGAGATCCCGCCCGGCTGCGTCAGCGCCGCCGTCTGGCCCCGCAGGAAGAGCAGACGGACTACGTCCATGCACCACCTGCACCAGCTTGCCTGACCCGACGTCAGCACCGGACACGGATTGAGGACGCTCGCCTAGGCGCGTCAACGTCGACAGCTACAGTGTCCCGAGCCACCGCCGACGTGCATCGTGAAGCCGCTGCATACACTGAGCAGGGGCACTCCTTCACCCAACCAGGATTGAGACCCCAACCGCCCCACCGGCAGGCTGGGTTGACTCTCCGGGTTGCAGGCCCAGGTGGTGATTGCCGCGAGCTAACCCGCGGTAATGTCACCCCGTACGGAGGTCCTCCCCGTACCACTACTCCACAGAGCGTGGGCCTTCCCCGCTCCGAGGCTCGTCATGGAGGCATTCCTCGTGCTACCCCCATCCTGCAGGAAGACCTTCTCAGCGACAATGACGCTCAGCGCAGAAACATTTCCCGTGCCCACTATACAGGGTATGGAGTCCATCCTCCTACCCCCGGCCGCCAACCTGAAGGCATCGTCTATCCGGTCCCTCTCCAACGTGGGTGGCCTCCCTACGTCCTTTCTGCAACCGGCGAAGGTCCTCCTCGCCTCAGCAACTCGAGGAGTGAAGGTCAGCCTCGCTCCACCCGCATTGACCATGGAGGTCCTCCCCATGCTCCTTCCAGTTCCAACAGAGGCCCCGCCCACATGGGTATTGTTCATGGAGGTCCTCCCCATGTACCCTTCGACATTTTCCCCGGTGCCCCTCGCACCCCGTCTATATCGAGTGGGGGCCCTCTCCGCCACGGCACCAGCACCGCCCCGAGGCTTCCTGATAGGGGTCAACCCTGTCCCGAAGAGCCACCCCGAGGCAGAAGAGCGGGTCGTCGCCACCACAAGAAGAATCCTGGGAAGGCCCAGGTGGAGATCAAACATGCCCGCTTCTCCGACTCGGAAGCGGAATGTGATTCAGTGATGGAAGCTTCTCCCCGTTCCTCCGTATCAAGGACTGGGGCAGGAACCAGACGCGTTAGCCTCATTCTCCCAGAATTTGAGGTCCACCGGATTCCCGTCTCTCTCCGCAGGTACATCCAGGAGGAAGAAATCCTGGGAATTCCGCAGGTCTCGACCACGTAATCACCGCCCCTGTCACCAGAAGAGCCCTCTACCTCTACCAGAGATCACGTAGAGTTATTTTGGGGGCCAACGACGGTAGAGAGACAACACGACCTGTTGCCGGTAGTCGTGGCTCCTGTTCCGGAAGCTGTGGTTATCAGCCCGTCGTATCGTGACATCGTGGCCAGGTCACCTCACTCGTCGGAGGATGGCCCGGAATTCGGCGGCCAGTCAGCTCGTTTGCTGTATTCTCCACCGCTGAGCTTACTATCCCAAAGGTCCGCCTCGGTACCGCTACCGATCCCTCAGCCGCCCCCGGTTGACGAGTGGGGCAACACAGGGCCAGACCCTGAGTCCGAGCCTAGGAGCTTCTGGAGTATCCTTGCAGCGGATTACTTCCCGGAGAAGTTCTAGCCGACGGCGGCATTGAATTTCCGCATACCAGAGTCTCTTACCCCTGAATACGTGGGGTGCTTTTGTCGAACCCTGTGGGCGACACACTTCCACCTCCGTTATGAATGGGTGGTGTACCCCAGAAGTCGTGAGCACTTCGAAGAAATCGGCGAGCAGTGCCGCCTGATCGATGCAGTCGCACTTTTTGTGGCCCAACACCCTGAGTCACCAGGCCACCAGAGCGCCCTTCAACGAAAATGTGTTTAGAGTCTTAAAGCACTCCGCAGAATCGTCAGGGAAGCCACCCCCCATGTGCAAGTCCGTGGTTGGGGACACTATGCCGCTCTCCTCTTCGACCCTATCCGGCGGCAGCCCGATTCGCTATGCGACATCGAGGATATGCCCTTAAGAGGGGTCGCAGTCCACATGGCCGACGTTGTGGATAAGGAATATGAGCTTGAGTTACTTGATGGAGACTTACCATCCGAGGGCGTACCGCCGCTGCTTGACCCGTTAGGGAGAGTTACCCGTCATCAGAGGAACCTGCTAGGTCTCCCTGTACCCACCGAGTCGCTGGTACTCGGTCGAAGCACTGGCAAGGGTAAGGAGAATGTCGGAACAGTCAAGCACTCCGACCCGTCCGCCTCTATGCAAAAAACGGACAAAGATCCCGAGAAGGCCACGTTACGCCAGCAGCTTGCTGAGCAGAAAAGGCTGGTTGACGAACTCTTTGCGGAACGCGCCGCAGAGCAACGACCCGACTATGGTAATCCCAGGCCGGGGCAGTAGGGGCAGGAACAATTTCCCCCCGGCGAGATGCCTCCGGGCCACCCTGATCATGCTACTTCCGCAGACAGGGCGGAAGCTGGAACATACTGCAAGAGGGCGCGATACGTCTCGCCAAACCCCCCCGAGTGACGGGACAATCTGAAGAACCCAACCCGGGTTCCCCCAGTCGCCCCGCAGGTCGTCCATCCAGTTGACCCACGAGCGGCTGAAGCCATCTACCGTGTTGAAGAACCTGGAAATGCACTTGTGGTTAGGGATCCCCGTCAAGACAGGGACCCCCACCCGGAGGACCTTATTGCGGCACTCACAGCCCGCCTCGAGGCGTTGGAAACGTGGAAGGTGGCGGTCCCACCGGATGGAAAGCCCTATCTCGCGTGGGTGGATGATATGCCCGTGCCTCCGGGTTTTGGGAACCCCACATTCTCGCCCTTTAACGGGACAGGGGACCCGCCCCAGCACTTGGCTCATTTTTCTTCCAGGTGTGGCCCCATGCTGGGGACCCAGGCTCAGCAAGAAGCCGCCAAGCTCCGATGTTTCGTACAGACATTGGAAGGTCCGACATTCGTCTGGTACAGCCAGCTCCCTATCAGATCGGTGACCGGTTGGGAGGATCTTCGCCGGCAGTTCTTATACCAGTTCAGCTCCACCACGCGAAAGACCAGCATTGCAGACCTCTTCAAGTGAAAGCAAAGGCCTGATGAGCGAGTCTCAGACTTCATTGCCCGGTGGAAGGGACTTACGTATTCCCTCGATATGCCACTAACTCAGGAGCAATTACAGACGATGTGTGTGGGGAATGTCAAGACAGAGCTGGTACCCTCCTAGATTACCTAGAACTACCATAGAGGGTTCATAGATTTCTCAGACAAGGCTCAACGCCTCGAGGAAGCCCTGCAACAGGCCAGTCAGGCACGTTTGTTGCCCCCTATGATCCCAGCCTGGAGGACCGCCAGGGCTGAACCCGCCGCGGTGGCTCAAATAGAATCCCCGAGGCAGCTGGAATTGCTGCCGGCGGCACCACCCCCACAACCCCGTAGAGGTCCTCCACCTCAAGCACAGGCTCCCGCCCAGCAGCGACCGCCTCAGAACCGACAGGTTCCCCCGCGCAACGCGCCACCGCCACCTAGGCGAGACAATCAGGCGCCGCCTCCTCGGCAGGCCCCTCCGGCCCCTCGTCAGGACTAGGCCCCCAGGGCCCCCTATCCGGAAAGAAGGTACCAGACCTATTCGTTCAACGAAAATCAGGTCCCTGGCTACTTCCAAAGTGCTCTAGAGCAAGGGATTGTGCGTCTGCCTGAGTGTAGAAGGCCGGCAGAGGCACATCTCACCGATCACCCCAACTACTGCCCTTATCATCGGATCCTGGGGAACACCCTCAAGAGATGCTATGTGTTTAAAGACTGGATTCAGGACTAGTTCAACAACAACATAGTCAAGTTAGGCCCAGCACCAGTGCAAGTGGCAGGTGTCTTTGCAGGATCAGAGATCGGCAGCGACAGTGAAGGTGAGTGGCAGCAGGTCCCTAGCCGCGGATCCCAGAAATATGACGACTGGATGGCTCGAAAAACCATCGTCTGTGCCCAAGGTATCATCCGGGCGCGCCTGAAGCAGTCGGAACCTTCAGAAGAAGTAGTCGGTGCCTCCGCATCGTCTTCACAGTCGACCTCTGCCCAAAAGGGCAAGCAGCGGCGACGCAAGAAGAAGCAACGTGCACCGCCAGTGTCGTCGTCATCCCGCACTCTCGGCGACTTTATGCCCCCCGAAATGGGGATCCCTCCCAGAATCCGCCCAGCAGTGGATGACTCCTCGAGCGATAGCCAAGGGTATGCTTTGGTTAACACCGTGGAGCTGGTAAAGCCCTATATGACCCCCGACGAGGGGGAACCCCAGGCAGACCTCCCCAACGTTTCCAGCCGGCGTCAACGTCAGCAGAATCGCAATCGCGCCGGTCATCGAGGTACGTCAGCAGGAACATGTGTCCAAGCCGTGCACGCTACCGAGACCAGGCAGCAGGCTCAGCACAGATCTCAGCACGAGCATACCCATCCAACACCCTCGGCTCTACCTCCACCGCCGTTCGTGCTACTGGATCGGGGGGAGCCGCCTCGTTCGTATCACAACCAGTCTTGCCCGGCTACAGGACAGCCTCCGCTCTCCGATCATAGCCCGGCGACTAATCTTCAGCCTTCTACTGGTAGGCAGCAAGATGTACCCAGTAATAGTCAATCGCCGGTCCTGCCAGCCGGACCCGCTGTGTATCCAAATGTCGAAAGACCCCCTGTAAGCAGAGGTTCACGTTTGGCACGAAAGTACGATGTTCTGAAGCACCTGGCCGGCATCCCGGCGAGGCTCTCCATCCTTGAGGCCCTTCGCCTATCATCTGAAATGCGCGAGGCACTCGCCGAGGCCCTAAGGAGTCCCCTCCAGTTCGAGACAGAAGTAGCAGCTGCGGAAGCCTTCCATACCGAGACGATTGAAAACGCCAAATGTTAGGCAGTTATCTCGTACTTCGGTGAAGATGAGGACCCTCCTATACAGGGGCACATTCTCCCACTGTATATCACTGGCCACTTCAACGGTGTGGAAGTCCACCGCTGCCTCGTTCACACAGGTTCTGGAATCAGTCTAATTCCGACCCGGAGAATGTGAAAGCTGGGTATGTCCGAAGGTGATTTAACTCCCTCTGACCTCAGGATCCAGGGGTACGACAGGACAGAGCAAACCCCGGTCGGCAAGATCCGCCTGAAGACTCAGTTCAGTGGCTTAATTGCCAGCACCGAGTTCATGGTTGTTTCTCAGGACACCGCCTACAACGCATTGATGGGTAGGCCATGGCTACATTTGCATGCAGTGGTCCCCTCGTCGTATCACCAGTGCCTCAAGTACTCGCTCAACGGTCGAGTAGGCATGCTCCAAGAAAACGCGTCCCCTTTTGCTTCTTGTGAGGCCCGCTATCTGGATGCAGGTTATTACAAAAGTAAGGACAAGCAAATCCTGGTAAGCGAGGATGAGCCCGCCCCGATCACAAGTGATCCCTAGGCAAGCATGGATGACGCCTACATCCTCCCGATCCACCGGTTGGAGGCTACGACCCCCGACATGGGACAATGTTTCGTTTTTTCGGGTACGCAAGGAATGCATGTTCCCGTGTCCAAGCGACAACGGAAAATCACCTCGTACTCCTACATCAACCAGGCTCAAGTCATCCTGGAACCCCCTACCCCTGTACGGTACCAGGACGTCAAGCTCATGACAACGGCGGTGCGCCATACGTGTCTCTTCCGCCGGGCTGGAATTAACCGACTCAGGCCGACACGTCACCACTGCTTTGATATCATCAAACGTGGCCCTTTAGGCCGAAGGCCAGATGGGATAGGGTCGACTGCCTTCATTGCTATGGTCTCAATGGAAAGCGAGTCTCCCGATGTGATGATCGTTGCTGCCCAAGCCGGTATGAGCTGCCCCTCGGATTTTGATAGCCCAGAAGCCCCCCCCCCCCCCATCGCGGGAAGTCCCCCCACGGGTGGGGAGGAAGACTTGGAGGATGCTACCCCAGCCTTTGAAGAAGGAGTCTCTACCATGGTTTATGAACTGGTACAGGTGAACCTTGTTAGCGAGGCAGATCCGAGACCCACATTGATCAGTGAAGCCATGTCCCTCGAGGAGCGGCAGCAGTACGTAGACTTCCTCAAACAGCACCGTGATGTGTTTTCCTGGATTTACGATGAGATGCCGGGGTTGGATCCCCAAATGGCCGTCCACCATCTGGGCCTCCTGGAAAAACATCGTGGGTTTAAGCAGCCTCCCAGGAAGATGCACCCTTCTCATGGTTCCATGGTTGAGGCCGAAGTTGATAAGCTAATCAAATCCAACTTCGTTAAGGAGGTCCAGTACCCCAAGTGGCTTGCCAACATTGTGCCAGTTAGGAAGAAGAATGGGAAGATCCGAGTCTGTATCGACTTCCGCGTTCTTAATCGCCACTGCCCAAAGGATGACTTCCCACTCCCAGTGACGGTGCTGTTGATTGACGCCACGGCCGGGTTCCAAGCCCTCTCTTTCATGGATGGGTATTCCGGGTATAACCCGATCCGAATGGCCCTCGAAGACGAGGAGTCCAATGCCTTCAGGGATCCCTAGGGTACCTTTTTCTACCAGGTAATACCATTTGGTTTGAAAAATGCAGGTGCCACTTATCAGTGGGCCTTGCATCGCATATTCAAACCGATCCTCGGGACATTGGTGGAATGCTACGTGGATGACCTTGTAGTCAAAACATGCCAGCGCTAGGACTATCTCAGAGACCTTGAGAAAGTGTTCAGCTTCCTCCGTTCTCGTCACCTGAAGATGAACCCGCTGAAGTGTGCTTTTCGGGTCACCTCCGGGAAGTTTCTGGGCTTTGTTGTCAGATACCGAGGCATCAAGATTGACCCGGAGAAGATCAAGGCCATCATCCAAATGCCCCCCCCCCCCCGAGCAACATTCGGGAGCTTCGAGGCCTTCAAGTCCACTTAGCTTATATACGCCGATTCATTGCGAATCTGGCCGGCAAGTGTAAGCCCTTTTCCCAGCTCATTAAGAAGGGCGCCGCCTATGAATGGGATGAGGAGTGTCGGACCGCCTTCGAGGAAATCAAGCAGTATCTGCTCCAATCTCCGGTTTTGATGCCACCCGTCTCCGGAAAGCCGCTGGTCCTTTACATGACTGCCTTGGAGAGATCCCTCGGTGTGCTGCTCGCCCAGAAGAATAATGAGGGTACTGAGAATAGTCTCTACTATCTCAGCCGCATGCTTCTCGATACGGAGGTCAGATACTCCCCTATCGAAAAGAGCTGCCTTGCGCTCGTCTTCACCGTGCAGAAGTTACGACATTACCTGCAGCACCACAAGGTGCAATTGGTCTCCCAGGTAGACCCACTGAAGTACATCCTGAGCCGTCCCATGCTGACTGGCCGACTAGCACGGTGGGCGGTGATTCTCCAGCAGTTTGATATCAGTTTTATACCTCAGAAGGACATTAAGGGACAGGCGTTGGCAGACTTTTTAGCTGCCCATCCAACCTCCGCAGATCAATCCCTGGACCTGGATTTCCCTGATGAGACGATCCTCTCAGTCGATCATGCTGCCCCGTGTTGGAAAATTCATTTCAACGGCGCCTCCCGGAGCCCCACCGGTAGGAAGCTCAACGATCCCAAGCTCAACAGAGTGGGCCTGGGTGTTGTCTTCATTACCCCGGCGCAAGCCGTCCTACCATACTCATTCCTGTTGTCAGAAGGTTGTACGAACAACGAGGCAGAGCACCAGGCTCTCATCACTGGCCTCGAGTTGGCCCTTGAGATCCATGTTCCCCATCTACATGTGAAGGGAGATTCCGAGCTGGTAATCAAGCAGGTTAATGGCGACTACGTCGTCAGGAAGCCAGAGCTTGCACCATTGCTGGAGTACACCCTCCTTTTAATGGCCCAGTTCTCTTCTCAACCGGAGGTTACCCATGTCCCACGGTCGCAAAACGGCCAAGCGGACGCCCTGGCTGGCTTAGCCGCGTCGCTCGCAGAACCCGAGCAATATGATTTGGTCATACACGTGGCCCACCGGAGAGTCATTTCCCCCGTCACCCAAGAAGACCGTGATAGCCTGTGGGTAAGTCATCTCACCGCCAAACCCTCCATATCGGGAGTCCCGGGTTCGTCAGACGCAGTGGTTGAAACCACCCCCGACTGGAGAGCACCTTTTGTCGAGTATCTCCAAAATGGTCAGCTCCCGGACGACCGGGCCGAACGCGAGCAGATCCGACGTCGCGCGCTGCAATTTACCCTCCGGAGCGGCCCCAGTCTGGAACAGATCCTTTATAAGCGGATTTTTGATGGTGTCCTCCTCTGTTGCATCCAAGGAGGGGAGATACCTCAAGTTATGCAAGAGGTTCACACCGGTTCCTGTGGCGCCCATCAAGCTGGGCCGAAACTATCCCATCAAATCCGGAGGTTGGGGTACCTTTGGCCCTCTATGATCCACGATTGTATTGGATACGCCAAGAGATGCCACGCGTTCCAAGTACACACCAACTTCTTGCATCGTCCGCCAGAGCCCCTCCACCCCACCAAGTAATCTTGGCCATTTTTGGTATGGGGACTTGATGTAGTGGGACCGTATCTACCGGCAACATCCCGCCAGTGTAGGTTCATCCTGACTGCTATAGATTTCTTCTCCAAGTGGGCAGAAGCAGTTCCGCTCAAAGAGGTCAAGGCCTGTTCCATCGTTGACTTTGTGAGCTCCAACATTATCCACCGGTTTGGAGTCCCTCACACCGTCCTCACCGATAACGGAACCAACTTCCGAGCAGCTGAATTGAAGAAATTGTACGCTAAGTACGACATCCGGTCGAACCATACCTCCCGCTACCACGCGCAGAAGAATGGATAGATTGAGGCATTCAACAAGACCCTCTCAAACATTCTGCAGAAGATGGTTGGTCAGAACAAGAAGAGTTGGCCGGAAAAGCTCCCCAACGCCCTCTGGGCTTACCGGACGACGACTCACAACTCTACCCAGGTGACCCCATATTCCCTGGTGTATGGAGCTGAGTCCGTCCTACCCATTAGGATCCAGCTGCCGTCACTACGCACTGCAGTTTATGATCACCATACATCAGATGAGGTAGCCGAGATCCGTCTAGCTGAATTAGAGGCACTGGAAGAGAACCGTCTTCGTGCCCTGCACAATCTGGAAAGGCATCAGTACAAGATAGCGAGAGCCTTTGACAAGAAGGTTCGTCTCCGCTCTTTTCTACAGGGTGACCTGGTACTGGCCCTTCGAGCGCCAATGATTCCCGGTAGTAAACCGCCCAAGTTAGAACCCAAATGGTAAGGGCCTTATATCATCCATAAGGTTTACCCCAATGGAGCATACTCCTTGGTGACCACGGATGGAGAGCGTATAACCCCCCCACCAATGCCAAGTTTCTCAAGCGGTACTTTGCTTAGGGCAAAAAAAAAGAGGTCCAGCACGACCCTAAACTGCATGAAGGTCCTGTACGACCTTAAACTGCAAAATGGTCCCGCACGACCTTAAACTGCATCTTCGTCCTGCAAGACGATAAACTGTGAAACGGTCCCGCATTACCTTAAACTGGACACTATAGTCCAACATGACTCTAAATCGTAAAGGCCTGCATGACCATAAACTGTGTCTTCATCCCGCAGGACCTTAAACTACAAGCCGGTCAGGCCTTCCTGACCGAGGCTCAGCCTCAAGCCCCTTGGCCTCCTTGGGCCCCTGGCCCCGTCTCCACCGCGGTTTGGCCCCAGGCCCCCCCCCTTGTTGTTTTTTTCCTGACATACCCTCTTGTGGGATTGTACGGTATGGTGTAGGACCACTTCCTCATTCACGTCGGATTACTTGTTGTACCGTACATATCCCCAAATGAGGTTCTTCTCATCGTCCCGCATGACGTTAAACTGCACTTATAGAACTACGTGTGGCTTGATTCTCAGCCTTATGAGATACGTAGGAACGCTCGGACACCTCGTCTTGAGCCCAACCCCAAACTTTTCACTTCCACTATCCCCCCTAGGAATAGTTTTCTTGGAGGATCTTTGTGTAGCAGGGAGTAGGCTTTCTTGGCCCCGCTTATGCAACCCCTCTCGCACAAAGATGGTAAGGGTCGCACCATGCACCCACTCTCGTTCTTCTATCCTCCCACGTCCTCACCACATAACGCTAAACTGCATGGCCTTCAAGAACTACATATGGCTTGATTTTCATCCTTATGAGATACGTAGGAACGCCCGGACACTTCGTCCGTTGGCCCAGCCCAAAAGCCAAAATCTTCCCCTCGGGTCAAGACATGGCAGGGTGCACACTTTTTCCCCGACCCACATCGAGCAAGCCTCGACCCAGCTGCACATTCCCCCCTGGAGGTGCTTGCCCCTTTCGTGGATGGATACAACTATGCTTCACCCACACCTTGACTAGGATTCCGTCATTTTTCGCACCCAAAGGGAACCCCAAGAACGGCCTGGATACAATGCCCAAGGGCTCTCCTACCGATACGGGCCAACGCCCCCGAGGGTTTTCAAGCAACAAGCCGATACAAGTCTCGCGTCGTGAATTTGGTCGGCGGTCGACGCTCATTTGTTTCCCCCATACGGGTCACCATTGGAACGCTGTGTTTCGAACATGGTCAACAGTGTCCTGGATTTTCGGGTCCACCCCGAGATGTCCCATGCATCAAGAACAGTGATTCATTCTGCCCCATCCCGAGGTGACAAACTTCCCCCAGGTGGTGCTAGTGATCGGGCACATGGCCTCGATTCCTCATAAGGGTGTAC
This sequence comes from Viscum album, assembly GCA_963277665.1. Lineage (NCBI taxonomy): Eukaryota > Viridiplantae > Streptophyta > Magnoliopsida > Santalales > Viscaceae > Viscum > Viscum album. The sequence continues at coordinate 650,050,043 of OY728151.1, read as the reverse complement.
GGTATGGTGTAGGACCACATCCTCATTCACGTCGGGATCATGTACCATGCCGTACGCCCTCCCCTTCTGAGGGTTAGCCTCAGGCCCCTTGGCCTTTTTGGGTCCCCGACCCTCGTCCTTATGTAAGACGTTAAACTGCAAACCAGTCAGGCCTTTCTGACTGGTAACTTTCCCTTTTCTCCGGGCCACGGCCCAGGATTCCTCATAAGGGTGTACGACGTAGTGTAGGATTACGTCCTCATTCACGTCGGGATCATGTACCACGCCTTACGCCCTCCCTTTACGAGGCCCAGCCTCGGGCCCCTTGACCTTCTCGGGTCCCCGACCCTCGTCCTCATGTAAGACATTAAACTGAAAACCAGTCAGGCCTTCCTGACTGATGCCTGACCTTAGGCCCCTTGGCCATTCCGGGCCACGGCCCAGGTCCCCTCTTACCCAGGGTGTATGGTGTGATGTGGGACTATGTCCTCATTCACGTCGGCTTCTTCGCCACCCCACACACCTCCTTTGTTTCGGGGTATATTTCTTCCCCTTCTCATCCAGTATGACGTTAAACTACGTATAGAGAACTATGTGCGGCTTGATTCCAATCCTAATGGGATACGTAGGACCACTTGGATGTCCAAGATTCGGGTCCAGCCCCATCTCTCGGGAATCCTCATCCCATCCCAGCCCCTTGGCCTATCCTTCATCCATGAGAGGATTATATGGTGTGGAGTGGGATTATGTCCTCATTCACGACGGTTTCGTAATGACCACGCCATGCTCCCCCCCCCCCTACTGAGCTGTTTCGTCGATCCCTTTTTCGGCGGTTCACCAATGTGCTTAAGAGTACTCTGGTTTATTACCTGGAATGCCAAGCTTTACTCGGACACGTCCGCACCCACTTTCCAGGCTTTGTGTATCCCCGCATCAGGGCTTTCATCATCTTTCACACCTGGAGGGACCCCCAAGAACGGCCTGGATACTATGCCCAAGGGCTCTCCTACCGATACGGGCCAACGCCCCCAGGGTTTCGGACAACAAATCGATAAAATCCCGCGTTGCGAATATGGTCAGCGGTCGATGCTCGTTTGTTGTTCCCACCTCAGGCTAACGTGATACGGGTGCTGTGTTTCCATCATGGTTAACAGTTTTCCTCTATCGCCATGTCAACCCATTAAGCCCAAATTCCGGGTACACGATTCACACCCTTCATCACTTCATCATGTCCAAGTAGAGTCTCAGGATTCATTGTACTTTTCCTCCGTGCACATCTGCACGTTGGGAGAAAAAGCTGCATCAAAGGTGTCCTTCGAAACTCTTCGTCAACTCCCCTTTGATGGACGCCCCAAGTATTGCGATGAGGATACCCCCCTTGTTTCCCACACCGAGTTTATCTCATGTGGGCTTAGGGATTGGGTTGACATCTGTGATTACTCTGGAGTTGTCACCATCCATGGTCCAAGCACTAAGACCATAAACTAAGACTCTCATCTGGAACTACATTCAAGACCCCTTGTCTTTGGGTCCAGCTTGAGTTCAACAAGTTCACCTCTCTCTGGTCCTACCATTGGGACCCCGGCCACGGGACCGCGTGGCGTAGTGTAGGATTACGTCCTCATTCAGGTCAGGTTTGCAATAGCTGCACCACGCGCACCCCATTCTTAGAGTTGTCCTTCCTATTCTTTGTCATGCATGACATTAAAAGGCACCCTTTATAACTACATGTAGCTTGATTCCCATCCTCATGGGATACATAGGACCACCTGGATGTTTAAGATTCGGGTCCATCCCCACCTCCTAGTGATCTCCTGATCTCCCGGTCACCTAGGCCACTTGGCCTATCCCTCTCCAGGAGGGGGAGGTGTAGGTATGATACAATGTTTTGGGCACCGTGCCCCCTTCCCCCGGGAACCTTCCATCTCTCGATCACCCTCAATGTTGAGTCCCTTGACTCCTTGCAGTGGTTCACCCATGTATTAAGAGCACTCTATTCTAGGACCAAGAGTTTCAGATTCAACTTGATCAAGTTCCTTCCACTTGTCAAGCTTCGTGTTCCCCTCTATTCGGACTTCCATCACCTTTCACACCCAGAGGGACCCCCAAGAACGGCATGGATACTACGCCCAAGGGCTCTCCTACCGATACGGGCCAACGCCCCCGAGGGTTTTGGACAACAAATCGATAAAATCCCGCATTGCGAATATGGTCAGCGGTCGATGCTCGTTTGTTAGTCCTCATTTCAGGCTAACGCAATAGGATGCTGTGTTGCGAACATGGTCAGCAGTAATCCTCTGTCGTCACGCCAGCCCCTTCAGTCCTTGAATGTTGGTTGCATGATTCACATCATTTTCCACCCCATCATGTCTAGGTGGAATCTCGACACTTTTGGCGCTATCCCTCAGTGCACCTTTGCATGCTATGGGGACAAAGCTGCAATCTGGCGTCCTTTAGGGCTCCCATGGTCCGAGCTCTAAGACCATAAACTAAGACCCATTCGGGACTACGTTCAACTTGATTCCCATCCTCATGGGATACGTAGGACCGCCCAGACGCCCTGTCTCCGGGTACAACCCATTCAGGAAGCCAGTCTCTCTCCCTGTTTCACCTCTGTATAGGCCCCTCGGCCTAAGGTTTCCCTCTCCAGATGGCATACAATTTGATGTGGGATCATGTCCCTATCAATTGTGTTTTATAACACTGCACACATTTCCCACCTAGCATCGTCTCTGCCACGTCTGCGCTGCATGACGATAAAATGCATGCTTGGTCCTATCATATGACCTTAAACTTTGACATTATCGTCCTGGTCGCACGACGAAAAACGACACTTCATTGTGGTAACCTCGTTGTAGAGGACATCACGTTGGGTACTGGCCACGCGCCATGCCATTTGTCAACGCCCATTGCGGATTGATCCTTGTGGCGACATCACGACCTACTATTCTAGGCCTGTCGCTTCACAAAAAAAACCATTCACCTTAAAGAACAAACAAGATACATCAAATTCCGCTTCTTTTAGTGCAAGGGCCATGCCCGCACTCCCCTTTTCCCTTGGCACTGGTATCCTACCATGTCATTTCCAGAACTACTAATGGCTTGATTCTCATCCTTATGAGATACGTAGAAGTGCCCGGGCACTTCCCCACGGGCCCAGCCTAACCTTTGTGTTCGGTCCCTCGACTCGAGCATTTCCCCAGAGAATGCATGGTAAGTAGGGCTTAGGTCCTCCTTCACGTCGGTTTTTGATGTCGTGCATCCCCTACTCCCTTTTACCTATTTATGGTCTAAGGTCCATCAAGAACTACGTAAGTCTTGATTCTCATCCCTATGAGATACGTAGGAGCGCCCGGGCACTTCCCCGCGGGCCCAGTCTAACTTTTCATGGTCCGAATTCTACAACCCTAAACTAAGATCTCTCCATGGGAAAGGAATTTGCTCCCTCTCTCTAATACGTTTCGTTGCTGTATTCAGATGTGTTTTGACAAAACGCCCTAAGTGTGGGATTTTCACAGGGACATTCCCCTCATCCCACGACCAAGCTTCGTGAACTCGCTATTTGGATCCTCATCCTCTTCCACATTCAAAAGGACCCTCGGACGACGTGGATACTAATATTAAGGGCTCTCCATGAATTCTGGACCTAAGGGACCTTCGATCGTTTCGGGACGACGTCCCCATGGATATTGGACAACAAATCGATAAAATCCCGTGTTGCAAATATGGTCAGCGGTCGATGATCATTTATTTGTCCCCATTCTAGGCTAACGCGACAGGGCACTACGTTGCGAATACGGTCAGCAGTTACCCTCCGTCGTCATGCCACCATCATTGTGATCTAGATCTCGAGCATCATGATTCACACATTTCCACTTCCCCACGTTCATGTTGAATTCCATCATACTCGGCTCTTTCTCTTCACGCATCTAGCTGCGCCTCAAGATCGTGTTAGTGTCACTGGGCCGGGATTCACCGAGCGTCCCTTTGCACTAAATAGCCCCTCTCTGTGTCGGGAAATTCCCACCACTACTGCTTGTTTCCCACACCGAACACGACTCACGTGGGCTTAGTAGTTTTGGCAGGATGTGTACCAACACGGTCGGGCTGCTCATCGTCCTGCATGACGTTAAAATGCGCTTTCAGAACTACGTATGGATTGATTCCCATCCTCATGGGGTACGTAGGAATGCACGACCACTTTGCTTCAGGCCCAGCCCAATCCTCACTCTTGGTCCCTCGACCTGAAGAGTGTCCTCCGGGGGTATGTGGTGTGATTTGGACTCCATGTCCTCATTCGCGTCGGTTTCATATCTACCGCGCCACATGCTTCCTTCCCTCTTATTCCACGTCCTATCGTATGACGTTAAACTACAGGAGTCTATGTGTCCTCAACGCATGACAATAAACTGCGGTTCTACCCTGAACAAGTTCATGATGCCCCATGATCCCACTAGAAAGTGACGGGTCCCCTTGCCAGAGAGGCCCTGTCTAAAAGAAGGAATGATTCATGGTCAAACCGATGCACCTATCGCACGTACTCCCACCACGGTGGTGTAACTACCTAAGTGTTGGATTCTGTTCGGACAGACCATCACCCCATATTCCACGCTTTGTGTGCCCCTTATTCGGACCCTCATCCTCTTTCATGTCTAAAGGAACCCCCTAACGGCCTGGTCTCATCCCGCATCGGCTCACCTACCGTCCTGGGCCAACGTTCTAGAAGACTGGTCATGTTTGGAGGGACCCCCAAGAACGGCCTAGATACTACGCCCAAGGGCTCTCCTACCGTTACGGGCCAACGTCCCGAAGGATTGATCGACAACAAATTGATAAAATCCCGCGTTGCGAATATGGTCAGCGGTCGATGCTCATTTGTTGTCCCCATTTTGGGCTAATGCAGTAAGGGTACCGTTTCTCCTCCAAGGTTAACGGTTGTCCATTATTTTCACGCCATCCCCACAGTGTTCCAAATCTTGGGTATCGTAATTCACACTTCCCATTTTCATCTGTTTGGGCCGATTTCAACGCCCCTGGCGTTGCCCCGTTCGTGCATAAGAGAACGTCGAAGAAACGGTAATTCAGCTATCCTGGAAGTTCCTCCTCCAATCAAGCCTTCCCCATCATTCGGGAATCTAGACTGGCTTGGGGAATTGTCGTCAAACGTCCCGCAAACATTGTAGGGATGTGACAAGGCAATTCAACAGTGGAAATCGTGCATTCTACGGCATTCAAAACAAAGGTAAAATTTGGAAGCACGAAGGTACCAATAAAAGGGTTTTGGGTTTGTTAAAATACTTGGGGGTTGACTTCCCCCATGGACGGGTTGACCCCGTCAAAAGAGCGTTGCAGCTCCGCCACCCATTTACTTGTGGCATCCAAGGCTTGCTGCCGCTGAACTAGCTCTCGCTCCTCCTCCGCAGCGGCAGGGCGCAGTTCGTCAGTCCTGGCTTTGGCCCTCTCTACATCAGCTTGAACGGCAGCCATCTTTTCAGAGGTCTGTCTCATGTTCTCTTTTGCCTCCGCCAGCTGGGCCTTCAACCGTGAGACCAGCTCAGTTTGTGCATCAAGAGAGGCCGAAAGATCGTCTGCCCGGGTCTGCATCCGTTGAACCTCACCTTCAGCCTCCTGGAACTTCTTGATGCTGGTCGCCTTCCTCCGCTGCCAGCCCAAGCTGATCCCACGATCATGCTCCCGGATCTTCTCAGCCATAAGATCTCAGATGAGTGCATGAGGACGTTGGGCATCCACTCCCCCAGCGCACAGTTCGTGCAACCGCGAGTGAAGCCTATCTATTTCGGCCAGCCATTGTGCTTGGGGAGTGTCCTTGTTAAAGCGTGCGATCAGCTTCCACGACCGGTGGCGAACTATGCTGTTGTCTTCCTCGTCGGAGGCTGTTTCGTCCCAGTCTGCGCGATTTGCAGGCTCATACGCGGGATACGCCCGTAGGAAATCCTCGGCAGGATCAACATCCGGTGTCGAATCCAGTGCGACACCTGGCGCTGAAGCAGGTGCGAAAGAGCTGGGACCGACCGGTTGATCCTCTTCCTCGGATTCCACCTCAATGATTTCGGGTACGGCCCTGCTGGCGGACTCGCCAGTGATGATGTGTGTCGCAGCTTGAGGAGATGGAGGGATTATTGCCACCATCACTGGCATGCCCCTAGGAGGGACGCCACCAGACATCCCGACCAGCCTTGCCGCAGCATCCCACGCCAGTCGAAGAACTGCATGACAAAGAGAGACATAAACGTTAGTTGGCATGGCCTACATGTGACAACGAGGAGACCGGTGGAGGAGACTTACGAAGATCGACCTCCGACCGCTTCTCCTAAGCCGGTACTGATGGGACCCCGAGGAGAGGCCCCCCGTATACTGTTGGAAGGTCTGGGGATTCCAGAGGAGCCACCTCGGGCCCCCTGGTCCCACCAGACGCAGAACTGGACGCAGCCATAGGCGCGGGTTCTGAAGGTCTCGCATCATCACCCGCCAAGGAGCGAGAACGAGGCCTACAAACATGTTCCCCCTGCATGGCTCAAACATTGTTGAGTAGTCCATATGGATCCAAGAACAGATCGTAAGGAGAGAATTTCGGAATGCAACCTCGAGAGCCTCCCCGAAATCGTCGGATTCTGAGCCTCAGTCTCCGACCTCGCCCTCCTCCAGCGGGCTCCCTCCTCCAGCCTCATCCTCCCGAGAGGAGTCCTCTGATTCCTCCGGCAAGGGAAAGCGCTCCCTCAGATCGGCATCCGATAACTGTGGGGGGACCGTCTGATTCAACAGTACCCTCACCCGGTCTGTCATTGGGCGAGGGACACCACTGGAGTGGACGTAATCCTCCATCTCTTCCAGGTACTGTTCTGCCTCAGCTGGAGACGCCATGAATCCATCCCGAACTGGGCCTATACACGGTAATTCCATCCCGAGGCGATTCAGGTGGGCCCATATCTCGGATGGGCTGAGGAATTGCCGGTTGACGTCCCAAATGTCCCAAGATTCCGGGAAGACGGCGTCCTCTGCCATGTCAATGTGACGCAGGCGCTTCCCCGGAGCCTGAGTGGATATCCTACGGAATCCCCTCGGTGGCCACCCCTCCGGATGACCCTGCTCTCCCGGAATCACCGGATCCACCACTGCTGCCATACCCTCGGCCGGTGTGGGTCTCTCCGCCATGGCAGCACCGCTACCGCGAGCGGCCCTAGTTGCCCTCCGACCCCGACCTCGAGATAGAGGAGGCCCACCGTCACCAACCCAGATCGTTGGATGCTTCAGCATCTCCCCCGGATAAGCGGCCTCCCAACTAATGGCGTACTCCTTCACTAATCTGAAGGAGGCGGTGGATGGAGGCAATGTAATCTGCATCTTTCCATCTTCATGTGTGAACATGAGCCACAGATGCCTCATCACACACGGGTCCTCCTCGTGACGCACCTCCCAGTATACATGCGGGGTCAGCCGCTGGAGGCACCGAAACTGCCTTGCAAACCGATACGGAGTGTACGGTTCACATAGCGGATCACAATCTATTCGTGCCACCAAAACTCCACCTCGGAAGGCCAGGAGGTAATCCTGATGTTCTTCCGTTCCCCGTCCGTCATCAGTAAGCATCCCCTTCGGCAATGGGAAGGGATGAAAGTTGAACTCGTCCGCCCTCCACACCCTATTCAGCACCATCGGAATGGCCAGTTTGAACGGGAAGCTCCCGACCGCGTTCAGGATGGAGGGGCGAAAGATTGATCCCGGCGGCGAAATGGGGTTTGGATATTCGTAAATCCCCATGATATGCGCTGCGATCCACCCATACAGGAGGTGGAAGGGCCCGCATATCCTTGGCGGCTTCTTGCCCTCGCTAATATGCCGCAGCATTCTGTACAGTTTGGTGAGCATCGGGATCCCCAGGTTGATCCGCTGCCCCATGGATAACAGCGACGCCATGATAAACGAGATGGGTCGTACCCCCATGCCTGTATCTCTCACCGGTAGGATCCAACCACAGATGAGAGCCGCGATGAACGCCGCCAGCATGACTATCGGCTGTTGTTCAGTGCTGACACTGAAAACCCAAGTTTTCCATTGGCTATCCTCAAAGACCCGCCAATACGAGTGCCATTTTCCCCGTTGGGCCGCCCTTGGACAAGTTCGAGGCCTCGGAGGGAACTCTCGATTCTCTGGTAAATTCAGGAAGCATTTGAACCACCTCCTGAAGTGGACGTCCCTCACTACCTCCTTGTCCTCTCCAGGGACAAGCGCCATCAGCGCCGATGCCAGACGCGGCATTTTCTCCGCATCCCCCCACGCGATGGCAATGGGGAGGAACTCGTCATACATGGCCCCCATGATTGGGACCCCATAAATCTGGTGGACATCCCACAGGCTGATTCCCACCTCCCCGTGATGCAGGTGAAAAGTGTTGGTCCTAGATGACCATCTACTCAGCAACTCTGGCATTAGCTACTTCGGTTGATAAATGTGGAATTGGGAGGCCCATGCCGCCTCATACAACCCCAATCTCCTCAACTCGGCCCCGAACTCCTCGCATGAGGCGCCTACCCAATAGGCCCAGGCCCAGTCATCAGTAAAGTTGCCGCCCTGGCGCAGGTCCCACTCATCGGACCATCCCTTCTTCGAATCCTGCAAGGCCGCCTTCAGCATGGTACGGTATAGGGGAGGGGAAGTCTCCGGCAGCAATGGCTTCCCGTCGATGTCGTTCACATGGTTGTAGAGACAGTCAGTGGTAACGGGTGTGAAGTCCTCCCGCACATGACCATCGGCCGCCCTGAACCATTGGTGCTGGCACGGTGTGCTCCTGAACCAGCAAGCTGGTTCATCCCTACTCGCCTCAGGGATGAAGACGTCATCCCTCATCCCGAAGCCGTACAACGGCAGTTTCATGCACTGCAGATAATCTTTTTGACCCTCCGAGAGAAGATCCATCAAAGAAGTGTGGTCCGAGTGGCTCCGGATCATCTCCCCCAAGCCTGGACGGTTGGCCATCTCATCTCGACGAGCAGCATCTGCAAGGTCCCCCAAGACAGCTTCTTGATGGGCCATTTTAACTCTGGCCCTCAGAAAAGGATTCTTTCGGATGGATCGCGAAGCTCGACCGCGAAGCTCGACCACGAAGCCGGATCGTGAAGATCGGTCGCGAGACCAAGCCACGAAGTCTGGCCAAGGCCGACAAACAGAGGTTCGCTTGGTGCGGACGCAGGGTCGGAGACCCGCGGTTTGCCGCGAAGCTCGATTCGTGCAGTGCTGTCGCGGAGTACGCGGAGCTTTGCAAATTCGAGAGCACAAAAAGACAAGGAAGGCACGTGAAGACAAAATAGGGAGGACCCCCTATTTATAGTCGGTGACCCCGGAGCATCGCGGCGCACCTCACCCATGCGAAGCATCGCGGCGCGTCCGGATCCGCGGCCCCGGGGAGCATAGCGGGGCCCCTTCGCGAGGCTGCATCGCGAACCACCGACAATTTTGGAGATTTTCCCTCAGACTTCGACCCTTCTCCCTCCGCGGCTCCAAGTATGAGGGGGGGCTTTTGTTGGCACCAAAAATACGGCCTGAAAGAAAGGAAGGAAAAAGACAGCTGGCGCGCTTCCTCGCGAAGCACAGCCGCGAAGCACCCACGCGAAGCGCCCCGACCCCCGCGGCCTCGCGAAGCTCCAGAGGCAGTAATGCTCCGCGAATCCAGTTGACGTTCGCGAGCCGCCGCGAAGCACCAGAGGTGGTAATGCTCCGCGAACAGATTTGACGTTCGCGAGCCGCCGCGAAGCTCCAGAGGCTGTAATGCTCCACGGACGACGTTGACTTTCGCGAGCGCGCCGCGAAGCACCAGAGGCGGCGCGCGAGCCCTGCTTCGCGACGCGCGCCCCTTCCCTATAAATACTGGACTCCCCCTGAGTCCCGAGGATGGACAATCCGACCTTTCGGCTTCTCCTCTCCCGAATCGCGAAGAACTCTTTGCCCCGGGAATCATGAGCTTCGCGAGGTATTTCTACTTCGCGAGACGACTCTGCTTTGTCTCGTTTTGATCCCCTATTACGAGAGGGATGCCCTTCGCGAAGCTCAAGGGCGTTCGCGAAGGAAGGGGATTCCCGAGGGAACCCGGGCAGCCGCGGAGCGTTTATGCTTCGCGAAACACCCAACCCATTCTAGGGATCCCTATGCCAAGGCAGGATCACTATGCATCGTGAAGCACACTGCTCCGCATGACCCTTCTTCGCGAGCCACCCCTTCCTCACGAGGCAGTGCTCCGCGAACACTGTTCCACTTCGCGAAGAACCTTCCACTCACACCTATGCCCCATGCTAAGGCCAAGGCACTCCACTTCGCAAAGCACACTCCTCTGCTTAGTGATTCCTCTTCCCGTGTGGCCCTCCAGGTTTGCACGATGTGATTTCAAAGTCCCATGGACAATACCACCCGTAGCATTGCTGCTCCTAATGCTTCTTCACATAGGCACACTAACGGCTATTTCTTGTTCGCATAGCCACGCTAACGTGGGCCCCTCGATGGTTCGTTCCACGACCCCCCTTAACCATGGACTTACCGGTACCTTCCCTTCCCCAAGGACCAGAGGGTACCGGTTATGTAAGTCCTAGGGGTGTGGAGTGAACCCACCTCGTCCGAGCTGCAGGACGTTAAACTGCCAAGCACCACGTCCTCAACACATGACGTTAAACTATGATCCGACCTCATGCCCCTCGCGAAGGGTCCCCCCAACTCGAACATTTTTTACACCACTCATCTCCATGGGAATGGAACTCTTCCTCACATGGAATGAGATCCCCCTTGTCGGAGTGGCGTATGTTCGTAAGAGAAGGGCGGCCCTAGCCCCCTCAACGGATGGATGCACCTCTGCATCTCCGTACTTCCCCACTGCCAAGGTCAGTGGAGGGCGTGATAGGGAACGAGGCACCTCCCATCGTCGGACCAAGGTCCATCTTTCCCGCGCTCTGTCGCGCCATGGGCCTCCATCATGGAGTAAGTCCCAACACCATGGGCCGCTCAACGCGTAAGCCCCTCTTCACTTCTCACGGATGCACCCTTCGCGACGTGATCGTCAGGTCCTTGCAACCACTTGTTTCTCACACCGAGCATGACTCACGTGGGCTTAGAGTGAGCACCGACCCTAACCCAGAATATTCTCTTGAACTACAAGGTCTTTGATCCATGTCAAGGCATGGTACGTAGGAAGCCTCTATGAGGTTCAAGCCCACCCGTCTTTCACGTCGGGTTTCACCCCCGTCCAGCACGACGTTAAACTACACTCTGGTCCAGTGGTAAGCCATTGCGACCCAACCCATCTTCCGAACTACGAGGACTTTGATCCATGTCAAGGCATGGTACGTAGGAAGCCTTCACGAGGTTCAAGCCCACCAATAGTGGACCCCCGGGTCTACTTTCACGTCGGTTCACCGACAAACCCATCCAACTTGAACTACGAGGTATTTGATCCATGTCAAGGCATGGTACGTAGGAATCCTCCACGAGGTTCAAGCCCACCCGTCATTTCACGTCGGGTCCCATTCTGGTCCAGTGGTAAGCCATTGCGACCCATCCCACTTGAACTACGGGGTATTTGATCCATGTCAAGGCATGGTACGTAGGAAGCCTCCACGAGGTTCAAACCCACCCGTCATTTCACGTCGGGTCTCACCCCAGTCCAGCACGACGTTAAACTGCATTCTGGTCCAATGGTAAGCTGTTGCGACCTTTTCCCACCTGAACTACAAGGTCTTTGATCCATGTCAAGGCATGGTACGTAGGAAGCCTCCATGGGGTTCAATCCACATTGCTCGGTCGTTCATTCACGTCGAGTTTCGCCCTCGTCCAGCCTGACGTTAAACTGCATGCCTCCATTTGTCCTGCATGACATTAAACTGTACACCCAATTCTAGTCCGACGGCAAGCCGTTGTGACTAACCCGAACTACGAGGTCTTTGATCCATGTCAAGGCATGGTACGTAGGAAGCCTTCCCAAGGTTCAAGCCCACCACCCATCGGACCTAGGTCCACTTTCATGTCGGTTCACCGACAAACCCCCATCTGAACTACGAGGTCTTTGATCCATGTCAAGTCATGGTACGTAGGAGGCTTTCCCAAGGTTCAAGCCCACCACTAGTGGGCCCACAGGTCTACTTTCATGTCGGTACTCTGACGATGCTCATCGGGCCAAGGTCCACCTTCACGTCAGCTTATCGACGTCATCTTGAACTACGCGGACTTTGATTCCCTGCCACAGGGATACGTAGGAAGCCTTGTCAAGGCTCAAGCCCAACTTCTCTGTCGCCCCTGCGATGGTCCCACTTCACTCTCCTTCTACTCCATTCATCAACCTACCACCCGTTCTGATTCTCGCCCGGACCGTCTTATCCTGCTGAGACCATGTCGGTACGCTCCTCTTCACTGTCGCCCATAGGCTAGCCCCGGTATCGATATCCCTTCAAGGAGGATCCCTCAATCCGATCTATCCTAGCTAATGCTCTGGTTGGGTTGATCCGTCTCCGCTGGACGTTAAACTTGCGGCATGCCCTGTGTTGAGCACAGGAAGCTGAGGAAAACCTCAGATATGTGTCTATGACATATAATTCCCCGTGCTCGATGTGCGATGCCTCGGGCTTCCACGCCCACGAGAAGCCTTGTGGTCAAGGATAACAGACGGACATGCCAGGTACCCCAGCATCCAGACACGCTACTGATGCCTCAACGTGACTACTCCCCTGACTGAAGGTTGCTGCCCTGACTGGACCCGTTGGAATGTCCCGACAGAAGCAGTGTAACTAACCGGCGTCCATGGAAACTTGGCACTGGGAAGAGTTTCATGAACTACGTATTAAATCTATAAGGGTGACCCGGACTAGGTGACGAGTTCTGAGGAGGAATCCACAGGAGGAAGAACCGACATCCCATCATCCCATTTCGATCAAGGAGAAGACGTCCCTGAATAAGGAGCGAATGCCGCCCGCCTTTGGAAAGCGGGAATACGGGGCAACAGAAGCGCCGCGCGTCCTCCCCCACGGACGGACGGGCGTGCGCCCCGACGAAAGGGTCGGAAAAAATTATCTCCAAATGTTATGTACTATTATAAATACATACATATACAGGATATATATTATATATATGATATATACATCATGGATATCATTATGGAGATAATGGATATTTGACCACATTAACAACTTTTAATTATAAGAAGTTCATTTTTTTACTGAAGTTCCAAATGTCAAAAAAACAACCGTCATTAACTTAAATGAGTACATAAAGTTTATAAAATTATAATAAGTGATATAAAAGGAATAATAAACTCGAATAAGGATTTTATCAAGTAGAAATTAACATTAGTTAATTATTCAGGATATTATAGAACGGACGGGTCAAATCGGACATGAGGTAAGGGACTTTGTCTCAATCTCCTTTCATTGAGGCATATTTTGTTTTAATACGCGAATTTATTTTAAACACTCTATAAACACCTTTGAATTTTCATTTCATTCAAAGGTAATATTTTTCTATGAGTCGTTTTACTAAACTACAAAAAGAATGTCTGTTTTTAACATACACGGTGACAATGACCTTTCTTCCACCGTGAATATTATTTGATCTATGGCTTCCTTAACAATTTGTAATGTTTTTAAGAGAAAAATAAATACCATATATGCTTTTATGTATTTTGGTATTGAAAATAATTTTGGATTTATTATTTCAACATCTCGTTCAATATCTTGAAAAGATATTTTGTGATTGCAATTTGGGAATGTTATCTTTCCTTTATGCTTATGATTAAAAATAATGAGTAACATTGCTTAGTGTTATTAAAATGACACATCTCCCATGAGGGGGGGGGGGGGGGAATGCACATATGACTTCTGATTGACATGAAATGTTAGGAGAAAATTCTTAAGATCATATGTGACCTATTAGAATTGACCGCATGTCAATCCAATAAGAAGATTGATAGTTACAATTAAAATTTAATTTTCACATCTATTATCATTTTTGTAATAATGGGAAAATCATGTCTATAGGGGTCAAAGTTAACCAAACAATGGCTGATTGATATAAAATCTTAGGAAAATGATATTAATGTCATTTAGAATCTATAATAGGAATTGTTATTTGGATCAAATATAAGAATTTCTCTTATTTATCAGTATATGATAAACTTGATTTACTACTTTTAATAGTCATTATTTAACTAATCAGTACTATAAAAAGATATTTTATATTATATTTGACTCATTTCTATATCTATGATGATTTCTATATGTAAAAATATAAAAAAAAATTGATTATTCTATATATAAATATATATTAACTGAATAAATATGATATATATGTATTTTCTTTGTTTAGTTGTTTCTTTTGTATCATATTATAGGTTTATTGAGATATAAGATTAGATTGCAGTTGATGTTTTTTGGATTTTTGGAGGATTTTGAGATATTTGGAATGCTGGATTTGTGAGGATGTATGTTTTTATTTCTTATTTTTGAGGATGCTTTCTGTTTCTTCTATTTGGAGCTATTTTTTTCTTGGATTTAGGCTTTCAAGATATATATTTTTTTTAAAAAAATCTTCCAAGATAGATATCTCTAATGTAGGTTGCTAATTTGTGATTTTTTTAGCTTTAGAGACTAATTCTAGGGGTCTCTCCCAACTCTTTTATTTTAGATCATTAGCGACCACTAAGTGGTTTTTGGGAGGGCGCCTATAGAGACGACCTATGGAATTCTCTAATGGCCTTTAGAATTAGGACAACTATGACATCCAATAAAGGTCAGAAGGCAGAGTCTCTAATGAAAATTAGAGACTTCTTAGGGCGGTTGCTAATGCCAATATTTATAGTAGTTTTCTTTTGAAATACTCATTATTTCATGAATCGACCTCCACTCATTTGAATATAGGTGAGTGATATTTTCTATGTAAGATATTATTGAATTTATTTTTTCCAACTCAACAAATAAAAAATAATATATGATTATATTAATCTTTTGTTGCAGAAATAATAACGAACTCTTAAAGAGATATAATGAGTCATGAA
Source organism: Viscum album (assembly GCA_963277665.1). NCBI lineage: Eukaryota > Viridiplantae > Streptophyta > Magnoliopsida > Santalales > Viscaceae > Viscum > Viscum album. The sequence goes on along the minus strand of OY728151.1, from coordinate 650,035,024 downwards.
TGACAAATTTCACTCTATTCCCTTATGAAAATGTGTTTGATTAAAAACAAATGTGGTCGATGTCAAGAATTACATCATTTATCAAATGAAGAAAATGACACCACCTCAAATTGTTGAATAATGAACTTCGAAAATATGTCGTACTTCGAGCCAAAGGTTGGTAATCAGTGGTGAACATAACGTACATATTTTACTTTATGATGATGTTCCCTGGCCATATCATGAATTATTAAATTTCTTATCTCTTATTCCTTTATTCAACTAGAATATGTCAAGTTTGATTACGATGTATAATGATTTATAATGTAGATGTTATATTTACTTTGAATATTAATAAATATTGTATTGTTTTATTTCTTTTCACTTTCATTTTATTTCTTATAAAATGGACGTGGAAAATTAAATTATCAGGATGAACAAACATAAATATAGTTTATATATATATCCACCCCCCCCCCAATGTAGATGAAATTTATTAAATTTTTGTAATGAATATTCATCTTATTGTACTGAAGAAACTTCAATACATGAACAAATAATTTGATTTCATTCCCTAGAGTGAATGAGAATATTTATTTAAAATGATTTATTTCATTCCCCAATGTAAATTCAAATATACATGAATTTATTTTAAACAAATTATGAATTAAATATTATGTTTTGTGAATAATAATCTTGTTTTATTTGTTTATAAAAAATAATAATAATATAACCACCAAAAGTGGTTTGATGATAGTAAATGTTTATAGAGTACAATGAATTTTATTAATATTTATAAAATGATGCATCCCCGATTGATGATTTTAGAATAGTGTCCTTTGACATTATATTGAAGGATATCTATTTCATTCAATTATTGTTCATGAAGAATAAAAATTAAATTAAGAGGAAAAATTTTTATTTATCATGTTATTATAGATTATCAATATCATCTCATGTAATTCATTTATCCCCTGAAGTGGATGTTTTTATTCATATAGTTCATAAATTATAGATCGAATTACTTAATTTTGATAATTTGATATATATTATGAAAATGATTTTACCACCTGAAGTGGTTAAAATAATGATCATCATAATGCATATAATTAGTATTTTATAAAAGATGATCATTATTGATAAATAATAAATTATCATTAATGAATCTTGAAATTCAATGAATTAATTAATTACTTGATGTGAATGTATTTTTAATTACTCTAGTTCATTCTTTTAAGGGAATCAAATTAATTATTCCTGAAAAAAATTAATATGATTTATACTACTCATACTTATAATTTTATAATCAATATTTAAGAGTTCTTGTAGTTTTATCAAATTATTTCTCCTTCTTTTGATAATGTTAATGTTGTTTATGAATTATAATTTTGGATGATGACAAGGTGTGTGTTGCGAATTTAGATGATTCTTCGGCATTGGTTTTTTTCTACAACATTCATCAATTTTAAAATACACGGGGGATCCAATCCTAGGTATATTAACTGTAAAATAATATTTGGGTCCGAAGTTCCAAATTTTTTTAGAAAAGTTCTAAAAATTACAATAATATGCTTGGTGATGGGACTAACCTTTTATGATTATTTTATGAATTCATCAACCACCAGAAGTGGAAATTATAATAAAAAATTTGAGTATACACAATGAAAGATCCTAGATCCTTATATAAAAAGATCTTAATGAAAAATCTTTATAAATATTATTTTCATTAAATTCATTAAAATAAATCTTATATGAGTTAGTATATTCTCGTGTAAGTACATTTACCTGTAAAGAAAATTAATTAACAAATCCAAAATAGATAAAATATTCTTATCTGGTGGTACAAATTCTTAATAATTTTTTATATATGCAGTCTCAATGATAGATATCAATGATATTCTTGAAAATGAATATCATATGGAGACATTTGATAAAAGAGGTACCTAGATATGTAAAAAGCTTTCATAAAAAGTAATTATGAAGAATTTTTTATGTACAATCGAATCAGTAATGATAAACTAGTTTTTTCTAATCCCTACAATTAAAATATATGAAATGATGGTTTATTCCCTCCAATATAAATTATAATGAATGATATTGATTAAAGTATACATGATCATTGATTTATTTATAACATAGTAGACATCCATTAGTGTGGGAATGAGGAATTTATTTATTGGACGTATGTCTACAAAATTATCAATGAATTCATTATCATAAGTTATTATGAAATACCCCTTTATAATAATTGACCATAAGGTACACATTTTTGAGGAAAAGTATTTTTATAATTAGCAGCTATTTTGGAAATAAATTTAGTATATACTTATGAAGAAGTATATATGGGAATGTCCACCTAACATGTGATCCATTGAAATACAGTATAAAAGATGCATCTACTAAATTACCACACATGTTATTTGTTGTTGGTGAGTATACATTATATGCTATGAATTATGATTAATATAACTATTATTCATCACATTCTATATATAAAATGTCCCAGAAAAAACCATTGAAAATATGCTCACAACACTTACATGAATGTAATGTGTTGGAAATAAATAGTATGACTATACACACCTAAAGTGTGGTTGAACTGATTATATGAAATCATTATTCATCATGAGTATAATTTAATAAATATATTATCCCTTGAAGAGAAAAACAAATATATCAAAAAAATTATATATTTTTATATATTCTCCCTAAAGTGAAAATGGTACCAAAAAAATAAGAGATTTCTATCAAATGTTATTAATGATATATTTTCTTTAAATGCTTTTAAAACTCATCGATCGCAATGGATTTTGATAGATGTTGACATCAAAATAATTGGCCAAAATTATTATAGGAACTTATAAAATGTTAAACATATAATGTTTTGTATTGATTATAAAAACTACCAAGACTATTTAATGTTGATGATCTTATTATAAGAAATGTTCTTCCTTGTATAATTGGATATTTATATATGAATCCAAAAGGTGTTCAAAATTCCTGAAGCATATTCGGAATTATGAAAGATTCACCCAATATTATAAATTATGGGTTGAACTGTATAATATGTATTTCATTTATCCATATTAAGTTAATAATGAATATAAATTAAATTTATCATCCCATGGTTTATATGAATAATTCAATTCATCATATTATTAAGATGTTTTTAACACATCTAAACTCTACAATTGTTTTCTAAAATCAATGAATTATTTTATCATAAAATTACATAGAATGTCCTTGTATTTTGAAATAATCATCCTGAAGAAGAAATATTAATTTTTTTCAATGATTTTACCCTTATCCATAAGATATCTTTCTTCCTATTGATATACTTATAACATGCTGGGTTTATGAAGAACATACATATAGTAGAAGGATTAAATATAAATGCACATTTTATGTATCCCTAATGATATACATGTACATGTGCATATGTAAGTTACAAATAAAAATAAACCATAATATGATGCAAGGTAATGTTCTTCCTGATTCATTAAAATATAAAGGATGTAAATTATTATTATTCAAAAATTAAAAACTGAATGATTTGGTTAGGAACTGATCATGAAAATTGTAACATACTATTATTAATTACAGTTATTTATAAAACCCTCTTTTTTACTTAGCATTGGTTAGGTCTCTTTTGGGATTATTTCAAGTTAAATTTAAATGAGTTTTAGAAATTCTAAGCTAGTACACGGATTGCCCGAACCGTGCGCCCTATCAGAAAAAACCATGCAACCCAAGGCATTGGGGCTTTGCATGGTTAGCGCACAGTTCATAAATCTGTTTTCCCTCGTATAGAAAACTATGTGGAAAATTTAAAATAGATGCACGGATTGTGCACATTTTTTCTAAACCATGTGACTATGCCCATGAAACCATGCATAAGGATTTTAGTTAATATGAAAATTATTAAAAATTCCCAAACCCTCCTTTTTGACCCCCAGTTGGGCTCATTATAACCCTAAACGATTTTTGTAGGTTTTTGGGCTCCTAAGACCCATTTTTGGATCCTCCAAACTCCTTCAAAGGTGGATCAAAGCTAGGTGATCCTTATTTGGTCTCTTCCTAGTAAGGGTTCTTTTCTCGTTCTCTATCACCCAAGATCTCTTTTATCCTCCTTAGGGTTCTGTGGATCTCCATATTGAATTTTGGATCTAATTGCCACAATCTTGGATCTAAACCTTGTTTTGATTCATATATTCTTTTTTTATCATTCTCCATTAGAGTTTTCCATTTATGGCTTCATGATTCAAGATCTATTAATCTGGAGGTAGGTGGTTCCATCATGATTCCCAATTTGTATTAACACTATATTTATTTTTTTTAATTTCTATTGTTTTAATTAATTTCAATGTCTTGGTTTTGATAAAATGGATAATTTTTTTTGGAAAAACCCAATTCCATTGAATTAGAGTATTTAAGAAAAATGAGTTTTTGGAATGAAATTGGAAAACCTCCAATTCCATTGAATTTGGGTGTGTTTATGGAAATTGTAGAGATTAAACTTGTTTAAATTTATATTAGGAAATTATTTCAAATAAAATATTAAATATAATTGTTGAGTTTAATTTTGGTAAAAGGATTTGATGGAAAATTATGAAAACCCATAATTCCATTAAATTGAGGGTTTAATATGAAATTGATGGAATTTATTGAAAATTAAACTATTATATTTAATTGTGAAATTAGATTATGAAATTTAATGGTAAATTGATTTCAAATCCCTTTTTGGGAAAAAAACCTAAAATGGTTTTGATATAAAATGTAGGGTTTTATCTTTGTTTAAAGGAATGTTTTTATTAAAATATAATTATGGGTTTTAAATAGAAGATTATTATATTTGAAATAGAGAATGAAATGAATTGTTTTTTAATAATTCATAAAATTAATTGTACATCATTTTTTTGTTCTAGATCGCATGCATGCCTTAGGTAGTTAATGATTTATTTGGATGACACATTACAATTTACAAAATTCTAAAACCTAATATCATTACATCACATCCCTTAGGTGATGGTGATGGGTATTCATTAGAATTGGTACAATGTTAATTATGTAAATACTATAGTTAACCTTGAGTATGTGGTCCCTATAGGCCAGAACTATCGTACCTTGTTAGGCATATGACAGTGTTTCTTGTTTGTCTGTATTTAAAATGTGTATATGTCATTATGGTAAATAATTTTACATTCCTTGTGAATTTATATAAAACGATTTATATAAATGTTTTTATTAAATAAATTTGTGAAATTGACATTTGTGTAAATCAGTATTTGTGAATTTATTTTCATAAATTAAAATGTGAAGATTTTGTTTAAATTTTTTTCCATATTGTTAAATGTAAATCGTTATTTTTTGAAATGTTCTCTTTATACGCCAACCCTATTTATTTGATGAATTAGAATCACTTATTCGGTTAATTTGATATTGGTATCTATTATGGAACACATCATGATACCCTACTAGGCTTTTATCTCACACCCTACTTGTGACTTCAAGTGTTTGTAGATTACCTCCTTCCAGGTTCGAGCAGGGGTAAACCATCTCTTATAGGTGGCTCTAGATATTTATCCGTGGACTTGGTGAGTTGTGTATGAGTTGGGACTTGGGAAGTTTATCAACCAGTGTTTCTAGTACTTTCTTATGGTACTTGGGCTTGTTTATTCCTATTTTATTTCTAGTACACTACTACCAGTGGAGATTCTTTTTTATGCATAATGTCTTGTTTATTTTTCTTCCATAATGTTTGCGAAAAAAATTCTCCCATATTCATTTTTTATGATGTCCAGTTTTATTCATAAAACCATGAGGATTTGAAACAACTCTCAGGTTATGATAGGGCCAGATTGAAAAACCAGGTTACCAGTGTAGCTAGGTTGGTTTGTAACCAAGTGGTATTAGATTTTGGTTAAAATTCTTGTCTTGAAGTCAATATTATTTGTGAAATCTTGTCGGGACATAGGATGTAGTTTTGATTGAGTGCCAAGACATATCACACCATAACGAACCATAAGTCACCCAGGGTGATTAGGGAAATACATTTGAAGATTATTTCTTATATTTTTCTAATTTTGATTTGGATAGAGTGAAATCCATATTTTGTTTTCTATCTATTGGTATTGATTTCTCTTGTTTTCCCATTTGAGTGTCAATAATATGTATTCATTATTTTCTTATGATGTTTTCTAGCACCATGCCTCTAAAAATATGTGTGAATTAGACCTAAGAGAAATATAATGCAAAACAACAACAACTTAATACTCATATGGACCAAAGTCTTGTAGAGGTGATTGTGCGCACTGTCCATGATCTAGGACATTCACCACCTCTAGTTCCTATTTAGGATGCATCTTTGGATCCTGAGAGGGATGTTTTCAAGATTTTTTCTCAATAGTTTCTTTTCTAAAATACATTACCATTCAATGTATCAAATGATCCTTAAGTGGTTGATGAATGGTTGAGCATGATGGAGCATTTTTTTGGGTTTTTGGGAACACCAAAAGAAATTAAAGGGAAGTGTACCACCTTCATGATAGAAGGTCTAGGTATGAAATGTGGGACACTATGGTAATAATAAATAAGAATAAGGGATCAGAGTGGAAGGAATTTAAGGTTCTTTTAACCAAATAGTTCTATCCCGAGTCGATGTTGTTGGTCAATACTATGGAGTTTTTTAGACTTGAGTAGGCTGACAGGAGTGTGACAGAGTATGAAAACTATTTTATTGAGCTCATAAATTTATCACATAATATTGTATCGGATGAGAAGATAAAGGATCGAGGGTTTGAGTTGGGAATTATTTAGGATAATCAATCTTAGGTTTTCTTACTAAATCTTACCTCTTAAACCAATGTACAAGATAGAGCGCTAATGGTTGAAATGGACCGAGCTGGAAAGTTAGGGTTATCAGAGGTTTCTTCCACTCTTAGTTAAAGTGTGGGTTCCTTCAATGGAATGTATAAGTGTGATGATTCTCATGGTAGTTCTCAACAATAGGGTCATTTTAGACCACCTGAAGTACCTGGAAGAGGTCCTTTTATTTTCTATTAGTGTAGAAATACAGGACATTCAAATAGGGTTTTCAGTGAGGCACCGAAGAACTATGGCTTTGGTGAATGTTTAGGGCACTTATATAGATTCTTACATGTTTATTCTACTCCAAGTATTGGAGTGATATCATCAAATCTTCCTAATACTATGGGTTAATCAGATGATTCTTGTGTAAAATGGTTCCAACCATAGGCATCTGGAAGGATACTTCTTTACATAGTGGAAGAGTCTCCGTAGATTGAGGATATGGTTCCAATAACCGTGAGAGGTACCATTACAATAACTTCATCATTAGTGACTACTCTATTTGATATTGGTGCATATCATTATTTTATTTCAAATTGTATTGTTAATCTGTTTAATCTTCTTATGGAGAATTTATCTTGTGCAATGGATATTAATGCACACCTTGGTATAAAGGGAGAGTAGGGTCACCACAGTCCCTCTTGTGTTTTCTTTCTATCTGATGCCAATCTTACATATATTTCTCTATTTATTGATATTAAACCTCTTAATTTCATTATCAAGATGTTGATAATAAAGCACATATATACTTTTATCTTCGATGAGTTTTCTTTACTACACCCAGTGGTGTGCATGATGTCTTTCAAGGAGAATGGGACCCAAGGTCAAGAAGATCCAAACCAAATTATCCGGAGTTTGGGAATGTGATACCAGTGTTTTCATTTTATCTAGAACTATAGTCTTTGGGTGGTTATTTTCCTCAAGTTTTCATCGAGTTTCCTAACATATTTCCTTCATACATCTCTAGTTTTCCCAAGGTAAGGGAGGTTGGGTTTTATATTGACATAATGTATGGTACTCAACCAGTTTCTATTCCCTCTTACCACATGGAACCATCTAAAATGAAAGATTTCAAGTCCTCATTGGATGATATTATTGAGAACGGATTTATACACCCAAGTGTGTTATAGTGTGTGGTGTTGGTTATCTTTGCTAAAACAAATTATGGTTAACTTCACCAATGTGTTGATTTATGAAATCTCAATCGAGTGGCAGAAAATAACATGTATCTATTTACATGGATTGATGATCTCTTTGATCAATTTAAAGGGTATAAGTAGTTCTCAAAGATCATTCATCACTCTGGTTACTATCAGTTGAGGATAAAAGAATACCAAATCTAGAAAAGCACCTTTCAAAGAAGGTACAACCATTTGGAGTACCTTTTTATGCCTTTTGGTCTAAACAATCCACCTGAAGTATTTATGACATTAATGAACTAGATTTTCTAATGTATCTTGATACCTTTGTGTTAGTCTTTGTGGATGAAATTCTTGTTTACTATATGTTTGAGGAGGATCATGTGAATAATCAGATAATAGTTCTATGTTTATTGAGAAATCACTAAATTTATCCCAATCATTCAATGTGCGACTTCTAGATTATGGAAGTAAAATTTTTGGTACATGTGGTGTCGGAACATGGTATTTCAATCATCCAAAGAAGGTGAAATTTATGAAATGGGAACAACCACCGAATATTTTTTAGATTCAGAGCTTTTTAGGTCTAACTGGGTTTTACCTCCAGTTCATTAAGGAATTATCAAAATTGGGTTCTTTGATGACTTCTCTACCTCATAAGAGATTAATGTTTTCTTTGAATGTTAATGTTGAGACTTATTTTATTGAGCTAAACCATCATTTTACTATTGTGTTGGTGTTAACTCTTTTAGAGGCTAGGAAAGGATATGTGGTATTTCAAGATGCATCGGGTTCATGTTTGGGTTGCATTCTTATGCAAGGTGATCACATCATTGCATATGGATCTCATTATACTAGGACATACAAGAAGAATTATCCAACCCATGACATTGAACTAGAAGTTTTGATGAACGCGCTTAAGAGCTGGCAGCATTAGATTTATGGAGATTGTTTTCCCATGTATTCAAACCATAAGAGATTGAGTTATATGTTCTCTAAAATAGAATTGAATCTTCACCAGTGGTGTTGGTTCGAATAACAATGGTATTTCAATTTAAACGTAACTTATACCTCAGGCTAAGGGAATGTTGTTGATGATTATTTGAGAAGGAAAATTCCAACCCATGTAGTGAAAGAATCGTCAGAAGAGTGGAATTTGATGGACATCTTTGCATAGCTCTGTATTGGAGTCCGAGAATTAGGGAATGAGATTTCATTGGCCAGTTTTTAGTTGGAATCTTATGTTATCAAATTGATTATTTAGGAATAGAAACTTTATGATGAGTTTTTTATCATCAAAGACTCTCATAAGGGTGGGGATACCATGCTTGATTGGTATTTATCCAAAAAATACATTCTATAATTTTAGATATGTTTTTGGGTACCATATTTGGTAAGAAAATCTGTAATAGGGGATTTCCATAGTTCTCAGAAGGAGGTTCACCCAGGTACCATGAGGATGTTCTATGATATGCGGTGGTTGTTCAAGTGGATAGGTATGACATGGGGAATTTATTATTTAGTCTCTCATTGTTGTACATTCCTATAGGTGATGGATGACAACTAGAAACCTTCGGATTTTCTTCAGCCACTTCTAGTCCCTACATGGAAGTTCAATGAGATCTCTATGGACCTTATGGTTGGGTTTTGGTGTACCTAGAGAAAGAGGAATAAAATATGGGTTGTGATCAATAGGCTGACCAAGTAGACTCACTTTATACCCATTTGTGATACATCCAAAGTTGAGGAGTTTGGAAATCACTAGGTGAAAGATATTTTTTGTTTTAACGGAGTTCAATATGCTATAGTATCTGATAGGGATCCCCAGTTTACTTATCATATTTGGAGAGGCCTTTAGGAAGCACTAGGATCTCACATCCATATGAGTTTTCCATAACATACACAATCAAATGGATATACAAAAAGGGCAATACAAATTCTTGAGAAGATGATTCGTGCTTATGTTCTCGACTTTGGTAGGGATTGAGATGATCATTTTGGGCTGGTTGAATTTTTTTATGACAATAGTTACCATCCCTCGATTATAATGGCTTGTTTTTAGTCCTTTTATAGTTTTCCCTACAGATCTTCGTTATGTTTGTTTATGGTTGGTGAAATTTCCTTAGTTGGACCATGTTTGGTACAGGATACGATAATAAAGATGTAGTTGATTTTTCATAAAATGATGATGACACTTAGAAAAAATAATTCTTATGTTGATCTTCATTACATGCCATTGAAATTATCATTTGGAAACAATGTGTTCTTAAAAGATACACCCAAGTTGTGTAATTGATGGATTGGGAATTAGGGGAAAAATTTTCTTCATTTTGGGGGACCTTTCAATATTATTGAGTAGGTGGGGAAAGTTGCTTACCATTTATAACTTCCACAATAGCTACATTGATACATAATGTGTTCCTTGTATCTCAGCTATGAATGTATCTATATTATCTATATCATGTTCTATGTTGACCTGATATTGATGTTGCACCTGATTTATCCGTGACTGAATAGCCACCCAGGATAGTTGATTCTAAATCCAAGTTTCTTCATGGAAGGAAGACACTTCTGGTTCAAGTTCCATGGGAGTATGGTTTTGATAATCATGAGACTGGAAGAGGGGGGGGACTAATCAGAGAGAAGTGGACTCATAATTTTGGTGTAGATGCTTCTAACTATGCTTTTCAGGGACATAAAGTTTCTGTGATATAGAGCATGTAATAGCCTATTACATTTTATTGGTATTCGTAAACCCACCTTTTTATTGATAATTTGTTGGGTCTTGTTTGGGGTTATTTTGTGTTAAATTTTTAAGAGTTTTAAAAATTTTACGATAGTGCACAGTTGGTGCAAGGTTTGCCCAAACCGTGCACCCTATCAGAGAAAACCGTGAAACATAAGACATTGGGATTTTGAATAGTCGACACATGATTAGAATTCACCCTCTTAAGAGAAACCATTTGAATCATTTAAAATATGCACACAACTAGTGCACAATTTTTCTAAATTGTGTGTATCAGCCTAAGAAACCATGTGTACGACATTTAATTGAACTGAAAATTGTAAAAAAATTATTGAACCCTTTTATTTGACCTCTGAATGGGATTATTCAACCCCTAAACAATTTATATAGGTTTTAGGGCTCCCATGAATGGTTTTATTCTCCTCAGAACCCCTTCCAAGGTGAATCGTAGCTATGGGATCCTTGTTCGGTCTCTTCCTGATAAGGTTTCTTCCCTCATTCTCTGTCTCCCATGATCTCTTTTCTCTTACCTTTGATTTTTTGGAAAACCATGTTTATTTTTGGATCTAATACACAATTTTTGGATCTAAACCTAGGTTTTATTCACATATCCTTATTTTCATCATTCTCCATAGGATTTTTCTGTTTAAGGGTTCGTGATTTGAGATCCATTGATCCCAAGGTTGGTGGTTCCATCATGAGGTCCAATTTATGTTAACCCTAAATTGATTTATTTAATTTGAATTGTTTGAATTAAATGAAATTTTTTGGTTTTGATTAAATGGAATTCAATTATTTGATAAAAACACACAATTCCATTAAATTTGGGTTTTTATGAAAAATTGGTTTTGGGAATAAAATTAGAAAACCTCCAATTTCACTGAATTGGGGAGTGTTTATGGTAATTGGTGAGACTAAATTATTTAAATTTAAATAATTAAATTGTATCAATTAAATTGTTTAATTTAATTTTGGAAAAGGTATTTGATGGAATATTTTGAAAACCCCCAATTCCACTGAATATGGGAATTGTTATGAAATAGATGGAATTTATTTAATAATTAAATTATTGAATTTAATTATTAATTTTTTTTGTGAAATTTAATGGTGAATTGATTTGAAATACCTATTTGTGAAAATGGATTAAAATTGGTTTGATAGAAACCTTTGGGTTTTATCTTGGTAAGAAGAATTTTTTTTATCAAAAACCATTATGTTTTTTAAATAGAAAATTGAAATATTTGAAATTGATAATTGGATGAATTTTATTTTAAAAATTATGGAAATAAATTTTCCAGCATTATTTTTTACTAGAACACATGAAATCCTTAGGTACTTAGTGATTTATTTTTTTGAAAATTAAAAACATACAACGTCCTAAAACCTAATATCAGCACCTCACATTGCTTAGGAAATGTTGAAGAGTCCTCTTTGGCATTGGTTCAAAGGGGACTTATGTACATTATATAGTTCACCATGAGTTTGGGGTCCCTATAGCATGGAACTATCATTCTTAATTAGGCATATGACCATGTTACTCACTTTGTTTTATTTAAAATGAATATATTCCATTATTGTAAACCGTTTTACAAGCCTTGTGAATTTATATAAATCATTTTATATAATTTTTTTGTTTAAGGAATTTTTTTAAATTGAAATTTGTGTAAAGAACAATTTCTAAAATTATTTCCATTAATTGAAATGTGAATATTATTTTAGAAGTTATTCCATCATTTTTAATTTAAAGCATGATTTGTTAAGTTGTTATCTTTATATGGAAACACTTTTTCTATGAAAATGTGGAATCACATATTTGGTTAGATGGATATTAACATCTATTATGGAATCCTTGGTGATATCATGTTGGGATTTTATCTCAAACCCCACTTGTGCCTTTGGGTGTTTGTAGATTACCTCCTTCCATGTTAGAGCAAGTGTAAATCATCTCTTTGAGTTGGTTCTATCTGTTCACTCGAGGAATTAGTGAGGGGAATCTTAGTCGGTACATGGGTTGTTTATCTTCATGAATTTCTAGTACTTTGTTGCGGTATATGGGCTTATTTATGCTAGTTTGATTTTTGGTACATTACTCTCAGTGTGTGTTCTTTTGTGTTCATATTGTCTTGTTTATTTTTCTTCAACAATGTTTTTGGAAAAATATTTCCCACTTTCTTTTTTTATGATGTCAGTTTCTAGTCACTAACCCATAGGAATGGTGAACAACCTTTAAGCCATTTCATGCCCAGCTTTGTTAGCAGGTTACCAGGGTATCTGAGTTGGTTAGTGATAGAAATTATATGAGTTAAATGATGTAGAGATGATCATTCTGAGTGGGATACATAACTATTGTACTCTTTTTTTCGAATGTAATTTTTTCCATCGTGTTTTCTTGACAAGTTTTTTAATGATCCAACCCTGTAAGGAATTGATGATATTGTACTACTTATCCCTAATCAATGGTTTTCCCCCTAAATGGTTTTTCTTTGTTGATTTTTAATGAAGAAATCATATATCATAACAGATATCAAAGGAAATGTTATGAATATTTATAATTAATGGAATTTTTTTCCTTTATGATTTTCAATGAAACCATATATTATTACCTATGGTATTCCTCCCATGCCCTGAAGACATAATTAAATAGTAACATTATTTAATTTTCTAATGACATAATTAAATTTTCTAAAGACATAATTAAATTTTATAATTAAGGGGAGTTGGGAACATTTAAATCTTTCCTTTAATTAGTATTTCCACTATGTTTTCCTTATATGTGTTTTAATGAGTTAACATAACATGGAATACAATTACACTGGATTCACTTATTTTTTCCATATGGTTTTTTATGTGAAAAATATATAAGATTCTAGTAAATTATGACATTCAAGGGGGAGTGTTATTAAATATTAAATTTTAATGTCATAATTATGGTAACTCACATTCCAAAAAAACCCCTTTATGTTACAATATTTTCATATACTATCTTTTGGTATTCTTCATACACTATAAATACATGGAACTGTTAGTGAAATGATGATGGGTTTTTATGTTATAAATTTTTTTCTTTCTCTAATTATTGTATTTATTTATTATTTTTATTTCTATTTTTCATCACCATTATAAAAAAAATTCAACACTAACTTTTTCAATGAGGGGATTTGTCTACGATCGGTCTTACATTCCTAGTTTTGAAATTATTCACAGTTTCATTTGGTGTTCGATTAATTTCACAACTAGTATTAATTTTTTAAAATTTTTTAATTTTATTTTTCTTTTAACATAAACCCCATTTGAGTAACCTCACCTTCATATTTTATAAAATCCATATTGGGTCAGAGGAGGATCAGTCTAAGGATAATTATTTAATTGTCACAAAAGAATTTTGAAAATCCTAAACTAAAATGGTGTGCAGAAATTAGAGCAGAAAATAAATGGTGTAAATAAATTTAAATAGGAAAACCCAATATAATGAATAGGATTAACAACCCATGTGGAATCATTGAGAAAATACACTAAGAATCAAAGAGTACACAGAATCCAATTAAAAACTCAAACATATCTTAGAAACCCTATGTGAAATTCACACCCTGATATGCCTCTGCCACCTCTCTGAAAATCATCTCATGACAAGAACTCAACATTCAAATTTCAAAACTGAACATGCAGTGTCATTGCAACACCACATTTTCATCCCACTAGTCACTACAATGATCCATCATTTATCAATCTCCATTGATGAACAAACTACAATTTACTACCTCCTACAATCAATGTCACATCTCTCCCCAAGATATACTTCTGAGCCGCACCACCACCTATATTTCTATTATCAACCCTCCTTACGATTGAAATCCATTCGTATATAAAAGAATGTGGTAGAGATGATAGAGAAAAGATGAATATAAGATAGATAAATGGTTTTAGATGATATAAATAAATGATAATCTGATATTGAATCAAATATCTAGATAGAATTATATGATGGAATCCAAAAGTATTCCCTCACTCCATTCATAGATGGAATTCCACCATGGGTATCGGTATCACACTATTTTTATTAATAATTACAAACATAGTCCTACCATTAACTAGTTCTTGTAACTATTTCACATAGCTCAGTCCTCCCAACTGGGATGACTATCACGCATAATTGATTGTCTCGATGGTCTTCCACAAACTTGAAGAACAAGTCATTGACTGAAATATTCTTATGTATGGTGCATGTCTATCTTATTCTCAACATAAGATGATTTCTAAATTTATTAACATCTACTGATTTGATGAACATTATCACCTTTATGTAATCAACTTATTCCTCATCAGTTTCTATATCAATAGGTTTTGCAGGTTGTGATCAGTTTCTATTCTTAATCTTATTCAACTAAATGTATTTCTTCAATAGGATAAAACTATTAAAAGGTTCCCCTAGTGCCTCACCATATTTCATATTCATTTTCTATTTAAATATATTCATAGTATATTTCCTTTGAATTAAACTCAAAAAGTAATTTGATATTAGATATGTAAATTCCACTTCAATTTTGGAAGGATATTCTCTTCTTTGAACTCATTGAAATTTAGAGAAGGTATTTCCTTTTTTATTTCATCATAATGAATCATGTGGTTTCCTTCCCCAAATATCAACAATATCATCACTTTTAATTACCTTTCAAATCACCATCAAATTTTGTAAAGTATCATGCAATTATGATGTATCCTTTACTTTTTCATCATGACAACCAAATCTTCATCCTTACACAACATCCTATTTAGTTAGATGTTTTTATGTAACAGGATGGGCAGTGGAAGCCAATGGGTTGGGAATTTAAAATTTTTCACATCACCAGAGATATGTACCAACATCAACTCTGGTGAACTTATCCCAGTACAGTCCGTGCACCATGTGTGGATTTGACATAACAAAAAAATAAAATTGAACATGTACTTTGTTTGGATCTGACATGTGAATGTCCGTCACAGGATGCCGACGACCATTCCTCAAAGACTCCAACGTCAAAGCACTCTAGATCTTCCACACATGAATCTTAATTCTTCTCGTGCTTCATCTGATGGAATCTAGCTGCTAGCATGGTATATTAATGATCACTTCGACGTAGTGATGATCACCACAAGGAAGAGTCTTCGATCCAAGAAGGATGGGCTTGAAGATATTCCTTTCTTGAGAAAATATCTCTTTATAATTTAAGAGGAGAGATAGTCTCACAATTCTAACACATGAATAGTTACATGGGAAGATCTTATCTCTCATTTATATAGGGAATATCTAAAATACCTGGTATGGGTTCCTGGCCCTCATGAAATAGATATTCACAGTATAAGTATTATAAATATTTATTTTTGAAAAATTAAATTATGCCATAAATATTATTTATAAATTTATCGCTTACTAAAATATATATTAAATATATAATGCATGATAATCTTGAGTCAATAACTCAACTCATGTCTCTTGAAAATATTAAACAAACCTGGGATATTTGAATCCATTTGATTAATATTTTATCCTTGTAGTTACTTAATCACTTGTAAATACATTTTATAAATAAATTCAATGAATTCTTCCAAGATTGAATAATTAAAGAATTTATTTATTACATGGTGATCAATAGAACATGGATAATACTCAGACCATATGGTGATTCCCAACAAGTTCTATATTCCAATTCACAGAATAGGGAAGATTTTCAAAGCGCTAGGGTGTGGCCCTCAAGGCCCTTATCTCAATAGCAACAAATAATATTTACCAACCAAGAGAGGGTTATAGAAACCCATCGAGGCCCCTATAGAGATAAAGAAACTCAAAGCTACCCCAACCTTCCTATGAACATGTTCTGTGTAATATAATCTCTTCGTCATTGATGTCTCAATAATGTAGAATGCAAACTACTGTCATCATCCATTATCTTACTTTGTTTTATTTGTTGACGTATCTGGATGGTCTTACCTTCCACTACCATGGACATGGATATAATGAAGGAGAAACCATCCAAATAAACCAGGCCTGAGATATCTCACCCTCAAATCATAAGTGATAAATCATATCTTGATCATTCAATCAATGTCATCTCATCAATGATATACCCAACACAGACTACCTCACCACAACTTCATTGCTATGGTTTTATCCTTGCATCAATGTACACAATTAAATGAAATACATTGATAATGATCTCATGTTTGGTGACCATTACACATTTCCATAGATAGGAATGACCAATGACACCTGAAACATGTGGTGTTCCTATTATGTAGGTTTGTCCTCATGATCTCAACTACTAGAGATCATCAAGTGAGAACTTCAGGAGAAGAAGTCTCAATTCTTATGTTCCCCTAGAACCTGATAGTCACACATAATTTGTGTCCTTTCATAATGATATAACTGGACCACAATACATTAGTTTAATATTATTGTCATGGCACCTCGGGGTTCTCATTATAGCATGGGATATGTTATAACCCTTTGTTATGACATGTAATCTATGAACATTTCCATAAACAAAGTAGATATAAAAGTATATATACTATTATGGAATGATAAAAACATGTATATATAATATACTACATACATGTGGTGGTAATCAAAGTACAACACAAGTTGGGTCTAGAGCACCCACTTTCAACACTCCCACTTGCACTAGAGCCAACAGCTAACAAGTTTTAATCTGCTAGCTCTCACATGAGAATCATGATTTTGCTGAGAAACGGATTTAGTTAGGGGTTCTACCACATTGTCATTTATGGATACTCTTCTAACTACAACTTCACCGATTTGAGTAAAATCTCTCAAGAGATGTATCTTTCAATGAATATACTTTGTAATCTGGTGAGACTTGAGCTCTTTTTCAAGCACCACTACAACAGTATTATCGCAATATATTAGAATAGGGTATGCACTGTTAGGACTAACACCAATGTCTTAGATAAATATGTGTATCCGGACTACTTACTCTACTACATTAGAAGCTGCAATATATTCGGACTCTATTGTAGAATCGGCAACCACAACTTACTTCGAGCTTCTCCAGCTAATTTCACCACCATTTAGGAAAAAGATGTTTCTTGACTGCAATTTCATAACATCATGATCTATCTATAAACTAGAATTAGTGTATCCTCTCACTAATAGTTCCTCATCTCTTCCATAAACTGGTAATATCTCCTATGTATGCCTCATGTACTTTAGGATAGTTTTAACAGCTACCCAATGTAGCTCTCTTGGATTGGCTTGATATCTACCCACCATGATTAAAGAAAAGGCGATATCAAACCTAGTACATATCCTGGAATACATGATATAACCCATTGCCGATGCATAAGGTATTATACCCATTCTGTTAATATCCTCTTGTGTTTGTACACATATTTTCTTGGAGAGATTTATACCATGTGACATGGGAAACAATCCTCTCTTGGATAGTTTCATATTGTACCTTTTGAGTACATTTTCAATATATGTACTTTGACTTAGACCAATCTACCTTTGAGATATATCTCTATAGATCATGATCCCAATAATATAGGCTACTTCACCTATGTCTTTCATGGAGAAGCATTCATTTAATCATGTTTTAACTGACAATAATACTTTCTCCTCATTTCCTATAATTAATATGTCATCAAAATATAACACTAGGAAAATGATGGCATTACCTTCAACCATTTTATAGATACAAGGCTTACTTTATTTTTGGACAAAACCAAATTCTCTTATGGCCTTATAAAACCAAACATTCC
This sequence comes from Viscum album, assembly GCA_963277665.1. NCBI lineage: Eukaryota > Viridiplantae > Streptophyta > Magnoliopsida > Santalales > Viscaceae > Viscum > Viscum album. The sequence goes on along the minus strand of OY728151.1, from coordinate 650,016,538 downwards.
ATGACCAGATGTTTTCCTTAACCCATAAATAGAAATATGAAGCTTGCATACTTTATTGGTGTTCATTGACTTGAAAAACCCTTTGGGTTTAGTCTTATAGAAACCTTCAACCAACATTCCATTTAGAAAAGAAATTTTGAAATCCAATTTCCAAATTTCATAATCATGAAATGATGTTGATGCATGAAATATTCTAATAGATTTAGGAATTTCTACTGTTGAAAAGGTTTCATCATAGTTGATGCCTTGATGTTGCCTAAAAAACTTTGCAACCATTTTTGATTTAAAGGTATTTACATCAGCATTCTTGTCCAGCTTATTTTTTAAAAGACATTTTCTTATAATGGGATTTACATCAGCTGGATGGTATACTAAAATCCAAACATGATTTTTTCACATGGTCTCAATCTCATAATGTATGGCTTCTTTCCATTTAGCAGCTTCTTTTCCTTCTACTTCATCCTTATTGGTTATAGTTTCTCCATCCCCAAGGACTACTGTATCAAATGTCTCAGTGAAAAGAAAACCATTATGCTATGGTTCCCAACCTCTCATGTAGACCTACGCAATATTTTTTATCTCTGGAACATTTTCTTCTTTCACTTGCTCTTGTGGAGATTGTTCCTCTACTAACTCTTGTGTATCTGGAGCATTAAATTCATCTAAGTCAATATTTTTCCCACTACATTCAATATAAATGTGTTCCCTTTCTAGAAATATTGCATGTCTTTCCACAAAATCTTTTCTATATAATGGTTTATATAGGTAATATCCTTTGGGTTCCTTAGGATAACCTATAAGGATGTACTTCATTCATTGGGAAGATAATTTTTTACTTTGTAAAGTTTTTACAAATACCTCGCTCCCCCATACACATATGTGTGTCAGACTGGATTTCTTTCCATACCATAAATCATATGGAATCCCACCTTTGGATTTAGTTAGTACTCAGTTAAGGGTTTATTTTTTTTCTACAAAGATTATCCTTAAAAAGATAATGGAAGAGTTGCATGACTCTTCATTGATCTGACCATGTACAGAAAGGCCATATTCCCGCTTTCACTAACACCATTCCATTGTGGTGTATAAGGAGGAGCGAGTTGGGATACTATTTCACACTCCTTCAAGTGATTAATATAATCTTGGTTAAGATATTATCCACCTCTATTTGAATGGAGTGCTTTTATCTTCTTACTATGTTGGCTTTCTACTTCATTTTGGTATTCCTTAAATATCTTAAATGAATCATACTTATACCACATTAAGTAGATATAGCCATACCTACTATAGTAATTGGTAAAAGTAATGATGTATGAAAGCCACCCATTTCCAATACTAGAAATGAACTATATAAATCAGTATGTATTAATGACAGTACACCATTGGCTCTTTGTCCCTTCCCATAGAAATGTGATTTGGTAATATTTCCTAGTAAAAAATCTTGACATACATCTAAGTGTTCTAACTGTACCAAGTCTAAGTACTCTTCTTGATGTAATATTCAAAATCCCTTCTTGTTTACATGACATATCCTGAAATTCCCTAGGAGGGTGATATAAGAGTCCTGTTGGCTGGTTTTTTCATTAATTTCCATTATGGGGTTATCAAGTTCCAGCATGTATAAACCACTATTAATATGAGCCATAAAATAACATATGTTATCCCTATAAAAGAGAAAAAAATTACTTACAAACATGAAATAGAATCCCCTAGTGTCTAAAATTGACACCGAGATAATGTATTTGGTTAAAAAGGGTACATAAACCAATTTTTTTAAAACTAGAACCAAACCACTTGGCAAGGTTATGTGATAGTCTCCCACTACCAAGGCTACTATACTTTCACTTTTTGCAGATCAGTGATCCACTTCACCTTTTACAATCTTCATAAACCTATAAGGTTCTTGTATATGAATACAAATCTGTAAGACACAAGTTGTATCCAATACCTAACTTGTAGATAAAGACAGTTTTCATTCAAGGACAAAAATACCAGAAGTAGGAGCACCAGTTGGATTCTTCTTCCCAAATATACAATTCCTCTTCTAGTGGCCTTTCCTACCACATCCAAAGTAGACAACTTCTTGGTCATTACTCTACTTACGAATCATTAGATTATTTGTATGATGATTCATTGATGTCTTTGCCCTTGACATGGCCTTAGACCCGTTTTCTTTGGACTTTTTTTTCTTGTTCACCATAAGGAAAAATGGATTGGTATTTTTCATATCTTTATCATCATAGAGAACTAAAGACAAAAGGTCTGGGAGAAATATTTTCATTTAATTGATGTTATAATTGAAAATAATATTTGAGAAGCATGGAGGTAAAGAGGAAAGAATGAGATCCACAACAAGTTCTTGGTTTAATTTGAACCTAAGAGCTTCAAGTATCTCAATATACCCAATCATTTTAAGTACATGAGGATAGGCTTGGATCCCTTTTTCTAGCCTGCACTTATAAAGGGAACTTGATATCTCATACCATTCCTACCTGACCCTGTCCTGATATAATTCTTAGAGATGTGAATGCATATTTTAGGCATCCCCGTCCTGATTCATTTTCTGCAATTGGATGGACATGGATGACAACATGATGCATTGAACATCAAGTGCATCGTCTACATGCCTTTTCCATTTATCTTTTTCTACCTTAATTTCTCCCTAAGGAGGCTGAGCAGGAACTGGGCATTCCATCACATATAACTTCCTTTTTTCGCATAGTACATTGCACAAGTTCTTGTACCACTCCTAGAAGTTATTGCCATTCTGAATATTTTCTTTATTCAAAATTGATTGTAGTGATAAATTTCTTTGGGTGTTGGTGACTTCCATTATAAATCTACATCAGATAAACATTTTCAGTTAGTAATTTTTGTTGATTACATTTTTACATTTATTATTAATAAATTATTATATCATTTGAATGTCTCCCACTATTTTAGCGAACCATAATAGCCCTTACTATTAGATTTGGAATACCCTGTCGCTTGAGTACTCTAGTGGAAAGGATCCACAAAACCTCCCTCATAGTCTACATCATATGGCTACGCCTCTACTCAGAGGGTTTGAAGGTAGGCACTAGGCTGGGCAACCAATTGACTTGTGGTTCTTTGTTTGGTTGAGTAATGTCCTAGCTTTTGGAATCTGAACTTGATTCCCTCAACATCTTTCATCTAAAGTGATAGCAAGTTAGCTATGGGTAATCCTATACTACTCACTTTAGATAAGTCGACTCATTTCTCTCACGAAAATGCCCTTGCAGTAAGAGGCACTCTCAAAAATGGCTGATGAGCACCCAAAACACCAAGATTTGTTTAAATGTGAGAAATGGAAGGATTTTGGACTTAATATATCTTTGAGGGTTTTTTATATATATTGATGAATATAGTCATTTTCTATTTATATGCTCAAACTAGATTTTCATGCTCACAACTGAACATGAAATAGAAATACATCCATCACATCTTTATGAATTTTTTATTTTTTGTACTATTCTATGTGATCAAGAAATAATCATGCACTCCCCTAAAATTATAAACAATGCATAAAGGAAAATCCTGAAATATGAATGGTATTTGAAAATTATATTATGATCGATCCATAGCAGATCAATCTTCACCCGGGGCATCTATACCTGAGTCGACACCTGACTCACGTCGTAGCTAGACCCAGTGCAATGTGTATGGCTCTAATCTGGATTACCCCTTGACTTGGTGGGGTCTGCATTTTGGATTGTCACCATATAATTACAAATATACATTCACACAGGAGAGGGGGTCTAGTTGTAATAAATATAACTTGTGCATTGGACACGCATTGCCTTATACATATTTGAATTAAAAGATGATCCACATAAAGTCATGTATCTAATTAATTATTACAATCATTGCACACATTGAATAAATAATTAAATAAATAAATGAAACATGCATAGTTCAATAGCTTGCTCAAGACCAGCCGATATAAATAAAGAATAATTGAAATTAAACAACAATAAATTTAAATAGTATGAGGGAACTCTAAAAATTAAATGAATTTAAAAAAATTAAATTAATTTATTTTATCAGTTCCAATTTTTTAATTTAATTTTAATTAAAAAACATAAATTAAACTGTCAATTTAATTTTAATTCTCAAAATTAAATTAAACCATTAACTTAAATTTAATTCTAAAATTAAATTAAACTATTCATTTAATTTTAAACATAATTAAATTAATGTTTCAGATTCATGTTAAACATAAACCCAAATATAATTATAATTAATTTAATTTAAAAACCTAAATTGTTTAACACTAATTATTGGGGTAACCTCTAGCTGGGGATGGAGTCTAATAGGACTCCGAACTACCATGAGGGTATCTTACTATAGCACATCCATATCGTAGTGTGACTGCGGCGTGGTCACAAAGCCTAGTACCACAACACACCCCGATGTGGCATCATCCTTCGATAAGGTGAAACCAGAAAAAGGAAATGGTAGACTCCTATAGTGAGGCATGAGGCCAGTGGCATGCTGCTCTGTGAGCCACAAAGGTATCATCGAGGTGCATCGGTCTGACGGAGCATTGCTCCAAGGATCCATGAAGGGCGGTGACTTGTTTCGGTTGAGACAACAACACTAGGGGGTCCATTGGGATGGTGCGAGGCAGCTGGGAGGCCGGGGTTCAGGTTCTCCTATAGTGGTGGCCTGGCGTGGTCTGGCGGAGAGGGCACGGTGGAGCCGGCATAGAAGGAAGGGAGCTCAGGTGTGGCATGGTGCGATGCTCGGTCCGGCGGTAAGGGGAGAAGGGGTCGGGTTTTGGGGTTGTGACCTTCTGCACATGGATGAAGACCTATGCGTATTATTCTCATTTTTTTATTTCTTCTCTGGAAAAAACAAACCCCGTACCCATTTTCCTTTTTTTTAATGATAACACCCAATTGGATCGTGGTCTCTCCCCTTTTTAAAAAAACCAAAGGCTAAAGACTTTATTAAAAAAATAGAGGACCTGACCCCAAGTCAAAAAAAAACATTCCCTATTTTTAAATGAGAAAAATAAAATGTAAATATTTTATAAAATATTTTGTTTATCTCCTAAAAACAAGCCCACTGAAAAAATTCCGCCCACCAGATTCCGGCCAAAACATAGCCATATTTCTATAATTTGAAGAACACATGAATAAATTAAAATTGTGTTCTTAATAAAATAATAATTTGAATAGTATTAAACAAGTGACGTAAATCCCATTTAAGTTTTCAAATGGTCGTCACTAGGCCATTTGAAGATAGATCGATGTACGGTCAGATTCGTTGGAACTGATTAAATTCCACGTACTTAAATTTAACGCAATTTAATTTTTCATTGACTCTGAGAATACATGATTTGATATGATAGCACTATTAGGTTCCGGGATGGGGATCAGAAGCTGATGGGCTTGGAATTTAAAATATTTCACATCACTGGAGAGATGTAACAATGTCGACTCCGTTGATCTTATCATGGTATAGTTCGAGGACCACACATGGATTTGAAAAAGAAAAAAATAAAATCGAACATGTACCCTGCTCGGATCTGATTTGTGTAAGTCTGTCAAAGGATGCTGGAGACTGTTACTCGAAGACTCTGACATCGAAGCCCTCTAGATCATCCACACATGCCTCTTAAAATCTGGCCGCACATCATTATTTGGAATCCTATTGCTAGCGTGGTACACCAATGATCACTTTGACGGAGTGATGATCAGCGCACGAAAGAGTCTATGATCCAAGAAGGATGAGCTTAAAAATCATCCTGTCTTGAGATAATCTCTCTCTATAATCCAATAGGATAGAGAGGATCTCAATTATAACACATTAAAAGTTACATGGAAATATCCTATCTCTCACTTATATAAGGAATATCTAAAATACCCGGTGTGGGTTCCCAGCCCCCGTGTAATAGATTTTCACAGTATAAGTATTATAAATATTTATTTATGAAAAAATAAATTATTCGAAAAATAATATTTATAATTTTATAACTAACTAAAATATATATTAAATATATATTGAATGATAATATTAAGCCCATAACTCAACACACGTCTCCTAAAATTATTAAACAAACCTGGGATATTTAAATCCATTCAATTAATATTTTATCTTTGTATTTACTTAATCACTTGTAAATACATGTTATAAATAAATTCAATGAATTATTCCAATATTGAATAATTAAAAATGTCTTTATTACATGGTGATCCATAGAACTTACATAATACTCGGACCCCATGGCGGGGCCCACCACGTTTTATATTCGTATTCCCAGAATATGGAAGATTCTCAAAGTGCTTTAGTGTGTGACTATCTAAACCATTATCTTAATAGCAGTGAATAATATTCATTGGCCAAGAGCAGGGTCTAACGACCCATCAAATCCCCTATAGAGATAAGGTAAAGTCAAAGCAACAAATACCTACCTACAAACATGGTCTATGTAATATAATATCTTCATTATCGATATCTCAATGAAGAATAATGCACACTAGTGTCATCATCCTTTATCTTGCTTTGTTTTATTTGTTAATCTATCTGGATGGTCATACAATCCACTACAATGGCCATGGATTTAGTGAAGGTAAAAACAACATAATCAAACAAGCTTGATATATCTATCCCTCAACTCGAAAGTGACAAATCTTACCTTGATCATTTAATAAATACCATGTCATCAATGACGTACCCAACACAAACTACCTCGTTGTGACTTCATCGCCATGGTTTTCTCCTTATAACAAAGTATGCAATTAAATGAAATACATTGATAATGATCTCATTCCTAGAGACCATTACACGTGTTTGTAGATAGAAATGACCAATGACACCTGAAACATGTGGTGTTCCTCATATGTGGGTATGTCCTCGTGATCTTAACTACTGTAGATCATCATGTGTGAAATTCATGAGAAGAAGTCTCAATGCTTATGAGCCCCCAGCACTTGATAGTCACACATCATATTTTTCCTTTTAGAATTAGGTAACCGCACCATAGGACATTAGTTTAATATTACTATCATGGCATCTTAGGGCTCTCATTATAAACTCGTATCTACTACAACCCTTTGATACGATATTTAATCTAAGGAAAATTCCATAGACCAAGTGAATGAAGAAGTATCTACAGTATTATGGAAAGATAAACACATGTATATAATAAATACTACATGCATGCAGTGGTAATCAAATTACAACACAAGTTGGGTCTAGGGAACCCACTTTCAACAGATGCTATATTCTTGAAATGAATCACAATGATTTATAATATCATTGTGATATTTAATACACTAAATAATAGTGCATGATAACTATTTTAAATGATTTTTTATCACAATAATCAGTTCAATTTTCTCCCTTTTATTTCTAAAAATCCCACCTTCTCCTACTCGTATTGTCACCTTGTGGGATTCTTCATTAATGTTCCCTATGATGTCCTGGTAGGAATTGAACAGAATAATATCAACATGTTTCATTGTTTTCAAAGTAAATATTGAGTTCACATATTCTCCATAGGTTTCATTTGTACCTTATGAATATTTTACCCTATGATATCCCATGTACCATATGAAGGTGCCCCACAAAGTCACTTAGTACTATAAGAAGTCCTCATCTTAGGGTCAATGTACCCTATGACATCAGCTGTTTACCTTACTAAGTTGTTCTGTACCAAACTTATAAGGGCTAGTACCAACCTTATGAATATGTTTTGATGACCTAATGAGAATCTTGTATCCACCTTATGAGAAGCATGAATCAACCTTATGTGCGGTCTGTCTCAACCTTACGACATCAAGACATTACTTAAATATTAGGAGGACATTTTCAACTCACATCAAGAGCTTCTCAATAACATTGAACAACCCTCAAAACTAGATCTATACGATCACATGACATGTAAACAAAAATGTACATGTTCATTGATTCATGGATTCACTACAAAAATGGTGGTTTGTGGTGTTTTTAGAGGTGGTTCTCAAAATCGCCATTAAATTTGTATTTTTTATTTCTTTAGATGTAGTTTAAAAAACCACCACTAATTCACGAAGTCATTTGGCAGCATTTCATTCCAAAGAAGTTTTAATACCACTTAAATATTTAATAGTGGTGTTTTATTTTTTTAATGTTTTATATATTTAATGTATAATTATTTATTATTTATTATGTATTACTTTATTATTTATTTATTTTTATTTATTATCATTATGTATTCTAAATTATATATTATTTCTAAATTATTATAATTATTTATTATTTATTATTTATTATTTAAAATAATAAATAATTATATATGGTTAATTATTAATTATTAATTATCAATTATCAATTATCAATTATAAATTGTTAATTTCTAGTTATTAATTAATTAATTAATTATTTATTATTAATTTGTACATATTAATATATATATATTTCAATATTTATACATATATATATAAATTAAGTGGGTGTATATAGATATAGATAATTATATATATACATATACATATATATATATATTATTATTTTTTAATATATTAACATTATATATATTATATAATATATAGTTTATAATTTATTATTTACTATTTACTATTTTTAATAAATAATAAATTTTAATTGTTAATAATTTATTTTTTATTATTTATTATTAATATATATATATATATATATATATTTGTCTATTTATTATATATATTTATAAATATTATTTGGGTATTACCTTATCTGACCTCATCTTTCCTTCTCTTTGTTCTCTAATTCTTTTATTTTAATAAAAGGTGGATTTGTCACAAACCATTATATATATATATATTATTTGAGTATATATCTATATAATTATATGTGTGTGTGTATATATATTTATGTTTGTATATAATTATATTCAATTATGTATATTTATACTTATATTTGTTTATTTAAATTTATTTATAGTTTTATAGATAGATATTTATATGTATTTGTGTACATTTATCTATATATATTTGTATATATTTATATATATTATGTTGTATATATATATATATCTTTATGTGTCTGTATATTTATGTATATTTATGTATATTTATATACATTTATATTTATATTTACATTCATATTTCTCTATAATTTCCTTTAATTATATATGAGTGTGTATTTATATATATTATGTATATATATGTTTATTTATATGTATTTATATATATAGATATATTTATGAATATTCATATGTATTTATATTTATATATATTTATATATACATTATGTAGATATATATATAGTTATATGAATATATATGTTTATGTATATTTTTTTTCATTATATATAATTATATTTTTAAATAAATACACACACACACACACACACACACATATATATATATATTAGGGTGTGAATTTATATTTATTTATGTTAATCTATATATGTATATAGATAAATATAAGTATTTATGTATATTTATATATATTTACATATATTTGTATTTATTGGAATTTATATTTATTTATATATATTTTGTGGTTATATATATATATACTATTATATTTAAAAATACACACAGACTCACATATTTATATGTATTTATATATATTTACATAAATTTATTTATATTAATATATATTTATAGATATTGATATCTATTTATGAATATTTATATATATTAATATATATTACGTGGATGTATATATATGTATATATATTGTGAATAAATATATTTACACATATGTATACATTTACATATATATATATATATAAGTATATTAAAATTTCTTTACTCACCACATGAAGGGCTTGGTAGAGTGGTAAAGCCATTTTAAAATAACCAAGATGGTATGGGATTCAAATCTCGGCATACACATATATATATATGCTTGATTTTATAGGGTGGGTTGGGGGATTTGGGCATGGTGGGGACAACCTAAGGTGGGGTTGATATAATAAATAAATAAGTAATAAGTAATAAATATAAAAAATTGAAAAATATAATAACAAACTGCAACTAAACGAACTGCTGATAGATAAAAACTTCCACGAAAGGATTCCCAACACGCAAAAACGCAACATTTTTAGAAATCATCACACATAATTAATTGGTGGTTTAAACCACTATAAACCCCCTTTCTTACTTATAGTGATTGTTATTTAATCCATACGTTGACATCTATTTATTACCATCATTAATTCTTTAACTTCTACACAGTAGCTGGTTTCCATTAACATCCATCAAATGTGGTAGATAACACATCAACATAATTTGTACTTTTCTATTATATAAAGATCAACATACAAATAATAATAAAATGTATGGGTAGTTACATAAATCAATACAGCCATGATATTCAAGAAATAACAACCATATCCTTTTCCTATTTGATATGGGTATTAGATGTTCCATATCGATTTCCATATATGTCGGTAAAAACTTATCCATCTCACCTAATACACTACACATATATTACAAGCTTCATCCTCATAGTAGTAAATTCGCAACATGAAAAAAAATAAAATCATCATAAGGTTCTCTAATCTCCCACTTTGCATTTGATAGAAATATCATAAAATTTCGTTCAAATCAGTATGCGTTTTTATTATCTCATTTTCATCTTCAAATTTTTGGTAATAAATGAAAAGTCTATATAGGTGATGATCATCACCCATCTTTCTCTATATTCATCTGGTTAAATGGGGGTTAAAATCAACACGTTATCTTCTCCCTCTTTAGATATTAATTATATCCTAATTCACATTTTTTGAGTGAAGGATGAAATTACGTATACCTAAGTAAGGAGACATTTTTTATCCACTCTTAGTCTACTTGGAGAAACCATGTATAGAAAAAAGGGCGGAATAAACCTAATCATCAAGAATATCCATTAGTATATTCATCAAGTGATACTGCTTTAAATTTCTCATGTTGTGGATATTTCAAACATATTTAGGAAGAAAATTTTATCTTTTATGTATCTCAATAAGCAAATAAAGAAACTACTAGTTAAATCTTTATTAACTTCACCTTATCCTATCAAACACATCGACACACATGCCCCCTAAGAAATCATATTCATAATAATCAAAGAAATGGTTGAATGTTTGATCAGAGTACTTGGATATTCAATTTATATTCAATACTTTATAATTCTATATTCAGTGTAGAATGAAATTTTTGACACCTCTTATTAATATTTTTTTCCACTCATGGGATGCACTCATTTCAACTTCTCAACATGGTTAATTTTCATCAAAATAACTCCATTATATACTCTTCTTTTTGCTAAAAAATAAATACAACCACATAAAACTCCACCATGAAATATTTACTTCAGTTCTAGTAATTTGAGTATAAATTAAAAATAGGGAATAAAGAGTAGGATTCCCTATATCTATAGAAGAAGCATCAATGTTCACAGTTTTCTCTCAACCAAGGTATTTTATTTTATAATGTCTATATTTTTTACACGTAAATTATTTGAATATATCCAGTAATATTTTTGAGACAAGGTTATGAGAAGACATGTGATTATGAGGCTCGATGATCCAGGAATTGATGTTTAAAAAATATTAAATTGTATGTCCATGAAGCCTTTCCTAAAGAAGTTTAATAACTACCAAAAGGGATAACAAATTTGAAATTTGATGTCATTATTGATTTCTGAACATGTATTTTACCCTAGACATGACATAAACTTTTTTGATGTTGGGCGTTAGTGAAAGAGTCATTACAAGCATAAATTATATACCAATTAATATATTTATTTATTTTTATTTGATCATGCAGCCACCTAATAAATTCATAGATAAACCTGGTTATAAAAATATAATGTTGGACTCATAACCTTGGAATTTAAGAGAGGGTTTGGGGAGGAGATTTTGTGAACGAGCATCGACGAATCTAGCATTAGATATCAGTATGCCAAGAAAAATAAAGGATCTCACCAATGAATGTGATGTAGATTTCTTATTCATCAGTAATATATCCATCTTGAGGTAGGAAATTGATTATTTGGATTTATCCCCATTTTATTTTTCCAGTGATGAATGATAATCAATCAACTAACTAATTGATTTGTAGATCAATCATATTGTGGGTATGAGTTAGATATTATCTAGGATTAGGGTTTTTTATTGTTGATTATTTACAACTCATTGTTTATTATTCCAATAACAATAAATTGAGGACAACATGAAAATTATCCAGGGTATGTTCTTCATGTTTGTGTTTCATGCATTTATTCCCTTATTATTTTTTCATTCATCAACAATGTTCACTTTGGATGGTGGTTCAAAAAATACCCAAAAATAAATAATTGTGAACCTGATTCTTGTCCCAATGGATGGATACCACATATTTAGGTTTAAATTGATGATGGGATCAATCTATGAAAATGGACTGAGAATAAATAGGTGTTATTTATGTGGGTTTTGATGTGAAAATCCCAAGATACACAAAAGATAGTTTTCTCATGAAAATCAGTTAGCATGATTCCAACAAGTGTTGATGGCAAGGCTCAGGGAGACTAAATTCAAAATTTCAAACATAATTCACAACTGGATAAGAGGTCAGAGGAGTGTATGATAACGTGTGAAATGACTCTACAGGTTCTGTTAAATCCCAATATACATGGAATATAATCCAGGAATACATGTTGTGTGGGGACCTGGTTGTGGTGCTTGGGTTTCCGCATAGAGGATTAGTATCACATGGCATGTGACACATGTCACACAATGTGTGATCTGACCTAGAAACTCAGCATTTTATTTGGGAGTACACAGTCAGGAACACAACTAGGATATGAGTACATAGAAAGAGTTTTGTATATGGACATGAACTTGTACATGGGCATGACCAGGTTTACAAAAGCACCAACATGTTCCATGAAACATGGGTAGACCCAGTTCCAAAGAGACACATCATGCACTTATAGTACACATCGTGTAGTTCTTCAAAGATGGATTAGATCCCTTTTCCATTAAATATGGATAAGTTTCATTTTGGTTCATTCCCTTGATCCTTTGTTTGATGGTTTATAATGTAATCACGTCCTATGTATAGGATGGTGAACCCTTCTAAAGAACTTCAATCTTAGATAGACTTATTGGAATCCTTCTGTGAGGCCCGAAGTGATATCCTCTTTCATCGGAATTTTCCCTAGGTGGGGTTCTTGAAATCTTCATGAATAACACTACATGGGTTTCATTCCCCAAATTAGTGGGTTAATCAAGATTAGGTTGTTGGTATATCCCATGTACTTGGGTGTGATCCCTATATGTGTATCGATCTCTTCATACTTCCAGTGCATACTTCTTATAGTTTGTGGAAAATATCTTTATCATAATCATTCACTTTATTTTGATAAATGATCATTATCAATCTTTATAATTATTGGGACATTATAATTATCCTCCATGACCATATTTTCAATTTCCAATAATTTTTTCCTATTTTTAATCCTAGTATTTGTTATCCCATATGACCTTCATTCTTTCTTTTCTCCCTTCTCAAGAGAATGTTTTATTAACACTTTTTATGATGTGGTGTTTAAATAAAGGTATTTTAAAATTTCAACCATTGATTACTAATATCAAGTAAAAACTTTTGAGGATGAAATTTCAAAAATTTGGGGATAATGTAATATCCTATGAATTTAAAAGGATGATATGGTTCATAACATGTATGACAAGCAACACCGAGTGTAAACAAAATATAAAATATTATTATTTAATCGTGAAGGTTATAATCTATCGGTTAAATTGGAGGATAAGAATATGATTAAAAAATTTAAATATATATATATACAAAGGTTATAATCAATACAAATGTATTGATTAATTATTAGGGTACGGGCACTCAATTTTTTAGTAAATCTATTTTATTATTGAAAGATATGTTTCTACAAAAAAGTTTTTATTGAGAAAATAATATTATTAAATTTTGAAACATTAATAAATTTTATTTGATGAAAAAAATATCATTTTTTAAATCATAATATCAAAAAAAATTCGGTGAAAATTTGTTAGTTTTCTAAAAATATTGATTTTTTAGGGAACACTGAAAAATATTGATTTTTATTAAAAATTGTATTTTATTTTAAAGTGTGTACAAAGTAAAATTCTTTTTTGGGTTAGTTTTACAATTTAATTTTTAATTTATAATATAAATATTTCAATAATAGTTTTTAAATGATTTTTATTCTTAAATTTAGTATAAAAAGTCATTTTATATTTTAAAATGGCATTTTCTGAAAAAAATGATTTCATCGCGTTTTTTCGGATTGATTTTAAATTAAATCACAAGAGTTAAATTATTTAAATTTGGAAAAAAATGATTCCATATTTGTAATAATGAGGTTCAAATTTATTAAATAGCTACCTTTTATATTTGATTAATATGAATAACAATAATAGTAATTTGTGTTACCAATGTAAATGGTAAATCGAGTAATTAAGTATTAAAACTAATAGGATAAGGGAAAAAATACCCTAAAACTTGAATTAATTTTATTATATTGAGTCCATAGCATCAATAATCATACAATATTCAATTATATAGTCTATTTTTACCACTTGGGTGGTATTATAACCATTATAATATTTTATGCTATTAAAAGTCAAAAATGTCAAACTCTTGTTTTTAAGAAATATAACATACCTATTATAGGGAAAAACATGAAATATTTGACATTATATATATTAATTTTTACGATAAATGATATATATTCACCATGATAATTTCTTTTTTGTTTTTGGTGAAAAAATAATTACCTTCAATTCTTTCACAATACCGATGCAATAATTATATGATTAATGAAAAAATAAAATAAATGATGTTAAAATTATTAAATGTAAAATAATTTGAGATAGTTAATGTGATACATGAATTTTATAGATGATTAAAAAAATTAGGTATCTAATGAAATATATATTTTTTTGAATTTCATTTTTTTCTTAATGTTGTTAAATCCAAAGTAATGAATAGTTCTAAAAATTGACATTAATGATATTTTATAATAAATAATAATTTATTGAATGATATAAAATTTATAACAATATCATATTCAAAAAAATTATTATTATATGGTTTATAATATCAATCATGGTCCATTTATGGGCCTCTTTCCATTTATAGAAACTATAATGACCCTGAAAGAGTAAAAAGCATTGTTGTCGTGATATGTTTGGAAATGGTTAATGGATGGTTAAACTAAAGAATACAAAAAACAGTAAAAAATTATTCAAATTTAATTATATGATATGATTTAGAATAATAATCATATTATATTCTAATATTACCAATTTTTATCCATTTGTGCATCAAAATTAAATAATATTAATTTAATATTCTTTGAAATTCTAGGAATACCCCTACCCTCTATTATAAAAGGGATTCTCTTCTTCTCATTACATCACAATTAAAAACCCATTTTTTCATCAAAGATATTACAAAATTCCTTCCTCAAATACCTACCCATTTTCTATAGGCCTTATTTATGAAATAATACCAACTTTAGTGGTCTTAGGTTGTTAATCAAAGTAGATTTTTTTGGAGAAGAGCTATCAATTTTAAAAAGCCATTTCTATTTTATTTAATCTTCTCTCACCTTCAAATATCCATTAAAATGATTATATTAAAACATAGGTATCTTAAATAAATTGATAGGTTGTTATGTTTATTTCATAACCTATATCCATCTCCAACATCCATCAAATGGGAAAGTAATTCATTGTTTCTGTATATGATGGACCACCACCTCGCTCATTTTCCATCACAACCTCTCACTTCTAGTTATAATTATGGAATTAATTTTTATAAATTATAACAATGGTATATTTATAATTAATAAAAGATAATATATCAATTAATTTTTTACCTTTCTATTCATCGAAAAATTATAACATCGCTTGTGCATAAGTGTGGAAAACAAACTCCGCGAAGTGATGTGATTCTTTTTTCATCACCACATAATATGTATGATATATTTAAAAATATTTGAATAATTTAAATGATATTTATGATATAATTGAAGATTTAATATTTAAAATAAAAATTAACTTCTTTCAATAATGACCTTTAAAAAATGGAAATGTTACTCATCCGTATGTAAGATCTACCTTCTCAATGATTGTAACATAGTAGACTTTTAATAACCATATTTCATGAATAGATTTAAAAATATACTTTTTAAATAAAAAATATAATTATTTTATTATTAATATTCTTAATATGAATGAATAATGAACTATTTTACCTTAGTCAACCAAAAAAATTAATTTTGAACTTATTAACTTAATGTTTTCAAAACACCAGACACAGACTTAACATATTCTGTAATTAACTATGTCAATACGATAAATGAAATAAATTGTTTATGGATAAGTTATTAAACTTATAAAATGTTCTGAATAAATAAAATAATTGATATTATTTCATTATATAGGATTTAAAATACCTACATGGAAATTATGGACTCGAGGTAATGGATTTCATCTCAATTTCTTTTCATTGAGGTATATTTAATTATAATACACTTGGGGTATTTTATATTGTGTATATACTGACCTTTAAGAGTTAATATCATTAATCCTTCTAATTATTGATCTTTTATTTTTTAATTTGAATTATTTCTTCTAAGGGGATCTAACTTGAAAGATACAATATGGTAAAGGGTTTTTTTAACTGAATTTGTTTATGTAGTGTTATAGCTCTTTTTCATTTAAATGTTTATGTCTGAATTATGTGTGAATAGTTATATGAATTGTTTTATTATGTATTTACATTTTTTTTTGGATTTTCATTTTTTACATATTATCTTTTTAATGATTAATTCTCAATTCAAACATTTGATCTTTTTAAGGGTTATTCATCTCAAATTCCCTTTCCTTAAAACATATGGTTGTAATGTGCATTTAAATTCTTTTATGATCTTTTTATACTACCCTTATGAAATAATATATAATTAATATCCTTATATTCATTTTGTTTAAAGTTTCATTTGTTGTTATTATTTCTTGGTCTCAGGATTCAAGAGATACCAAAGTGAAAAAATCTTTCTGTTGCAATATCTTTTCTTTTTAGGATTCTTTATGTTCAAGGTTCCTTAGTGGGAGACATAAGACATTATTTTCTTAAACCATGTCTCTTATAATATCATCTATTTTTAATGTGTTTTATATGTTTAATTTCCATTTCATCCCTTATTTATTAAATAAATATCAAGAAATTCATTTGTAAGTCATATTGATTTTGTACCTTCTATTATATAGGTAATATTTCTCTTCCATAACTATGTTTTCTAAAATATTTTCAAAAAATATCATTTATAGAAATAAATAATTTCCAACTTTCATGAAATTTTTACTTATCTTAAAATGTTTTTAAAAAGGAAATTTCTTAATGTTTTATCAAATGGATCACTTTTGACACTTTTTTCAAAATGTTTGAAGAGAATATATATTTTTTACATCTAAAACATGAAATGATTTTACTATTTTCATTTCCATAATTTTCATTAAAGATCACATTATAAAGTTTTATGTTTATTTTCAAAGTAATTTTTTTTCAAATTATTTATTATTATTTTTAGTTTTTAATAGTGATTTTAAAGTGAAAATGATATTTTAATCAAAAATGTTTAAAATGATCATTTAATGGTATTTCTATTCATCAGAAAAAACAACCCAAAATATTACCTACACTCCATTGGATATATTTTATAATGATACAATCTTTATTATTTCTTTGGATGGATTATTATTGTTTAAAAGAGTTTTTCATGGATCCTGTGTTTTTCCAGAGGTTAATCATGTTATGAACAGAATGATCTATTTTACTATATATTGTAAAAATGACTTTTCCCACCAACATAACATTTATTTAATTTATGTATTCCCTTATATGATTTAATGTTTTCTTTAAATAAATAAACCTCCTTTTAAAATGATGGGTGATATATATTTTGAAAAAGGGTTATTAAAAGAAAATGGTATTTTGATATCCAAAAGTGTTTTTCACATGAGTCTAAAAGTGTTTTTCGATGGTTTTATTCATGATATAATCCTTGGAAAATTTTTATGAAGGTTTAGGACCCATTATAGCTCATGGGTGAGCCTAATATAGTTTATAATAAGGGTTGAGCCCCATTACAGCTCACGGGTGATCCCGACATAGTTTATACAATGTGTGTGCCTAGATAGCACTACAATGCATTGGGTAATGATTATATTATTTAGAGAAATATATTGTAAGTAGGTTTTATGGTAATTCCAATATTAAATTATCTTCAAGGGTTATATTGTGATGATATTTCAAGGTAGGAAAATGTTTTATTTATGCTTGCAATGGGTTATAAATATTTCCTTTGATCAAGGTTGATATCGCATTACTCATGACTATTTATTCCAATGACTCTATCATTTATTAAATATTTATTCCATATTTTATTATCTAGTTATTTATGGGTATTAATTCTATTATTTTATTCTCATGCACTATGATTATGTCATCATACTCTTATGTTTATCTTACTCTCATTGATGACGTTCAAATATTAATGCTTATTTTTAACCTTGTTAAGCTTTTGAGATCACCCTAATTATGGTTAATTTTCTATAGGATATGAAGAGTAATGCTAAATTATTTTTTTGAGATGGTTTTATATGTGGAAAATTTTACGGGAGATGTTTAATAATTAATATATAATATGAAAAGCTGGGTATAGTGGTAGAAATTCTCAGTTGAGGTCATCATTGTTCCTTACATAATATTTTTTCCAAATTGTCTAAAAATATAATCCTAAGAGGTCCTTTGTTATGTAATTGATCCAATATTTAATTTCTTTTTGTTGTAAGGTTTGGGTCTAAAAAATTGGGTCACATTTATTTTTATCAAATCCATAAATGTAAAGCCTATGTTTTTAGCACCAGATCTAGGAGTATTGGCTCATGGCTGTTATAAATACGGAATTAAATGTTAGAAGATGTAGTGCCTAAAGTATGTGGGTAAATGATCAATTTGATCTATAGGTATAGGATTATACATCATTACATGTTTATTTTAATTGGGATAAATTTTTAAAACTAATTATTGATGGTGGGGGTAACTTGAAATCTAACACACCCACATCACTTGGGTGGGTTTCCATCCCAAAAAAACCCTAAACACCATTTTATAACCACAATGTTACCCCTATGGTGGTAAATTTTGAATTTTAAATTTTCCACTATAACAATGGTACCATACTTTCAAACATGTCATTCCATTTTAGTCTACACATAACAATAATCAGGTTATGATGTTTAATTTTTGAAAAATGGAATCTAGAGAATTTAATGTAATTTAGAACATAAAACCTGGGAGTTGATACATAAAGAGAGGGTCACATTAAAACATTTATTCAAGTATCAAATATTGGTCTTGAATTTTCTATATTGATGTTTGGGTTATGATGCCACCGATAGATCATAGGTCTAATATGATAAAAATAAGTTTCATGTGAAGTAGGATTTAATAGAAACAATTACAATAATAATATTATTAATATTATCAAAATTATTTATATAATATACATATAACTCATTGGGAAAATGTTTACATGGAATCCCAAAGAATCTTTCCGCTTATCCCTTCTCTGTAATTCTTGATTAAATCGATTCCTTTTTTTTCATTTCTATCATTTTTTATTATTCATTTTTTATTACGTGTTGATTCAACAATTTCAGTAATTTATTTTTGGTTTTATGCTCAAAACTCCCACATTTGTGTTACTAATAAATTTTATTTTAAGTGATTTTTTTGAAATTATTATTCATCAAAATAGTTATTCTGGAATCATATTCATGTCATTGTTTAACTGGTAATATTCATTGAATTATTCAAGATGTTATTGATGGTGTTCCGAAAATATTGTTCATACCCTATGTTTGTTGGTGTAGCTTAAGGAATGAACCCTATGTTTAAAACAACACATATGGATCTTATACCCTATGTTTGGATGTAACATTACATTTAATAAAAGGGAATGTATGGATAATGAACCTTACATTCTGAAGAAACCCTACATTTTAGGAAAAAATGTATGGTACATCAACCGTACTTTTTTTATCATCCTTACATTTTCAACCCTACATTTGAGGTTTTATTGCCACATAAAGGAACCCTGTGTTTGACTATTCAATGACAGAGTAATAAAAACATGATATTATCTATGATTTATGTAATAGTATTGGTGAAAATAATGATCTATTTAAAGCTTCTTTACGATTGATTTAAATTCTTGTTATGATTGATTTAAAGGCTTGTATTCAACATAGTAATTTGATCTTATTCTTTTATGAATTTATGACCTCTCTTGAATTTTTATGAATAAAAATATTCACGAAATATTTTGTAATATTTTTGGATGTGGTTTTATCTGGAGATGTTGGACCTACAGTATAAATATCAAGACATTATTCATCGAAACATTAGATGAATATAAAGAAAAGGTGATATACGTACACAATATTATGTCATTGCCTTCAAATCTACACTTTGGAAACACACATTTCTTGATCTGTCCAATAATTTTTTTTTGTTATTACTATTCACTTTATCATTTCATATTCTTTTATAAGAACGAATAAGTATTTCTCAAAGACACATGTTGGTTACATTCATGTTTAACAATATGTCTCATGTTCTATTTGTCACTATTTGAAGAAAACCTACATGACGTTGAAGATATATTTTCTACTGTGCATTATTGAAGATATGATTTCATTTTTCAGTTTCTACTACAAACTGTTAAGTTATGTATTCTCAAAAAAATAAATCTCTATTGATTTGACATAGTTTTGACAGCTCATACTCAGTGATGGTTAAGTGTCAGCTTCTTGCACTAAGCTATGGATTTACGGTTCCTTGTAAAAGATCCATAAGTCACTAGAAAACCTCATTATAAAGGTTTTAACTACCTTCACTTTGTTATAGATTAAATGTTTTAATATTAGAGGATCTAGTAAAAAGTACCAAGCTTGTGGAGTTGAGAATTCGTGGAGTGGACTAAGGTTTCTTTGTGCCCTAAACCACTATACATTGTTGTATACATTTCCATCACTTATTTCCCCTGATTACTCATTTTTTAGAGAAAATGAAAGGAACACTGCTTAGGAAGAGAGTTGTTTTGAATCTGTGAATGTTTTAAAAACCACAATTCACCCCCTCTTGTGTCCAATACTTCATCATTATCACCGTGACTTAACAATTGGTATCTTATTCATGGATCTACTTATATTTTCTACTTGAATGTTTTTTTTCTCTTTCAACATAACACTTCAAAGTAAAGTCTTTATTTCTATATTTTAGTTACTGGAAATCCTTTAATACATTATGATCTATTTGATATTTTCAATTAATATAAAAGGATAGAATTATTTTGGAATATAATTTTTTATATCAACAAGTGGTATCATGAGGCTCTACTGAAAATTTACTATCTCTAACAAGACCGATTTTAGGATTAAGACGAAGAAATCATGAAATATCTAATTCTAGAGAAAATATGTTGATGATTCATGCTCCCTACATTAATGATGATAATTAAGAATACTGCAAATGTCATATGATTATTTATTCGAAAAATCGTGGAATAATTGTTCATATGAAGGAAGTTAAAACTTATAAGATTCCTAAGGAATGTTTGGAAGATTGGAATGATGATCAAGAAAGTGTATATGGTCTCAATTCAAAATCCATGAATTCAATTGTGTGTTGTTTAGAAACTGATGAATTTAATTGAGTATTTCAATGTCCTACAATATATGATATGTGGCAGACTAATGTCATTTCTTAAGAAGGAAATGAAAATATCATACAATTATGGTACACTAATATGGAATTAAATTTGGATAATTTCTGGATTTGTGAGGATGAAACTATAACTCAAATGAATGTAAGAATAGTAGTGATTTTCAAAAATGATGTTGCTTTGAGAAATTCAATTTCACAATCAGAATAAGAATTAAATGTATTGAGAGTACTACCCTCTATGTGTAATGGAATATCTACAACTATACATCACTCTACAACTATAAAAAATTTGACAATGAAGGAGTTGATTGGAAAACTAATGATTTATGAAGTTGTGATGCATGTTGAAGGTGAAAATAATATAAATTATGAAAAAGAAACGCTCAACACTAATATAGATGAATCATCTAATTTAAATCCTCTAGATTTGGATAAATATCAATCAAATCTTGCTAAGAAATTTGAAAATCAATATAGTAATAAAAATAAATGGATTGATGAAATAATATGTTATAAATGCAGGGAAAAAGGTCATACAATGGAAAACTATTCTTTACAAAAATCTTAAAAGAAATATAATAATATGAAAAAAGGAAAGATTGTATGGAAGGCTACCTCAAATAATACTTTTGGTTCACATGAATAATCTTCTATGGATTCTGAGTGTGAGAATAAAAAGCTAATTGTATGTCTTGTGGGCCATATTAATCATGAGGTATAATCTTATTACTCTCAATTCTCAAGTTTTGAAAAACTATTTTATGTTGAATTAAATAAGTCTTTATTTTTGTAATGAGACAAATATGAATTATTAAGGAAATATCGTAGAATAATTAGAATGTATGATAATGTTTTTTTAGATAATTTTTTTTTCAAAATAGAGTATAGATTTAAAATCTAATGCTTCTAGAATATCTTATGATTTACATGACACTAAGATTAAAGAATTATTAGATGAAGCTAATAATTTAAAATAATCCTCACGTATGTTGATAAAAGAATAACAATATTTAAATCCAATCCTTAGAAAAAATAAAATACCAAAATAAAAATTTTGAATTTGAATTAATAGTGAAAGACAAAAACTATATCAGAATTATTTTTTTCCTAATTTAAATAGAAAAAGCATGACTATTGTTCAGAGTTTTTATTATAGTATTATTGGTCACTATTCTAAGGATTGTTGTTTCAGAAAATTAAAAATTTATGATGTTAAAATTTTTTATTTCTCAAAATATGTATCTAAAATAAATAGTAGAAATACTACTCAAGATAAAAACGTTTTGTTACCAGATAATTTAGTTTATAACACTATTAGACCCAAAAGAATATGGGTACCAAAAAGAACTTTTAATTTATTTTTTGCCATATCATACCACTAAGAATAATTATTAAACCTTTAAGTGGTCTATCAATGGATATATGTTAAAGTATCTACAAAAGGGGTGAAAAAATTTGATTTAATTTATTATCAAATAATCCTTAGTACTAAAGTCATCGATCCATTATGTATTTTATTTTAATATTTATATACTTTTGGTACATTAATTGTTTTATATAGGAAAAATATTTCTCAAAGTCTAGTAACAATAATTATTTACTATTTAAATCAATATTTAGTCTAAGTGATTTATTTAATTTCTAAAATATTTATTTTGAAAATATAGAATTTGTTATGAAATGTTTATATTTTCATTTCTGAAATATTGGATACTTTTTTCAAGAAATTTTATTTTACAAAAAATTGAAAACTCTTCTTATGTAAAATGAAATGATTGTTCTATATCTTTGGGCTAGAGAAAATGAAATGTCATTTATATAGTGTCTGTACTTAACGTTTCATCTTCTTCTTAAAACAATCAAGTTATGAAGTCATTCTCTTCTAATTATCTTTTTCAAAAGTTTCTAGAAAACCCGACACAACAATATGAAGATGTCAAATACTTAAAATTTCGAAGAAAATAATTCTTACAAAAGGATGAAAGGTAATACTTATGGTTTATCTATTTTATAGGTTGAATATTCACATGAAAAATATTCTAAAAGAGATAAATAAGTAAAAATTCATGAAGAATAATAAATATATTCTTCTCAAATATCTTCTGAAGATATTTTGTATATATTTTGTTTAAATTAAACACTTTGAATGAAGAAAAGGTGAAGCAACATGCTAGTTTGTATGCATCTAAAAATACATATGAATATGTGCAGAAAGAATCTGTATCAAAAATGGTTTTTTATTCATTACAAATGGAGTATCAGAATATGTAATATAGTTCGATCTCAAAAAGAGTTTCTCAAGATTTCAAAGTATCAATTTTAATTCAAATTTATTCCCTCTGAAAAGAAGCTACTTCTAAGCTAGATCTTGATAAGTTGAAGAAATTTTTTCTTGAACATTGTTCGTCTTCTTGGTGTCAAAGAACAGAAGATATTAATAATATATTAGAAGAACATTCCAGATTTTAATCTACTCTAAATAAGAAAAGTCGATGTTTTTAAAGATCAAACAAATAGTCTATTCTTTTATATCCGTTATTTTTATTTTTATCTATCCATTTAATATTAATTGTACCATTTTCAGACTATATTATTTATTACAAAAATAAATATGTGTTATTAGTTTGTTCATAATTTCTTTTTTTAATCTCCTTACAAAATATTTCATATAATATTTATTTATTTATTTTCTAAAAATATTAATATTAGCCTTATTAGTTTTTCAAATTTTTTAATCCTTGAATATCTTATATGATATGATTTAGGGAAATTTTTAATACAATAATTAGTTTATTTTTATTATGATCCATGATTTATTTTCTATATATTTAGAATGAATGAAAGGGGATTATTTAAAATATTATCTTCTCTAATATTTATTATGTCACAAAAGGAGTGAACTTTATAGAATTTTATACTTTCTAATGTTTTGATGAAAAAGTTTATGGAATTAAGTTTATGATTGTAGTTAACATCATTATGTTTGAATTCATAATAATCTTGAAATAAAGAAAAATGTTGTGATCCTTAAAATGGGGGAGAATTTTTTCTAAAGGGATAATCGGGGAGACATTTTATTTTATGAACAAAATAAATGTTATATCAGAGAAAGGGGAAAACATATTTTTTTTTAATTTTATTTCAGCATAATTTTTCACATGGTTTTTATAGCCATCAAAAATAGGGATATTGTTGTGCATGTTTTGATTTAACGATTTTTTTAATTTATCTTCGGTTTTGATGCCCACAAACACCCACATTTGTGTTACTAATGAATTTGATATTAGGTGAGTTTCTAGAAATTATTATTCATCAAAATATTTATTCTAGAATAATATTCATGTCATTAGTCAGTTGGGAATAATCATTGAAGTATTTGAGACATGTTTGAATGTATTATATAAATAGTGTTAATACCCTACATTTGTAAGTGTTTTGTAAGGAATTAACCATACATTTGAAACAATGAGTATGGATATTATACCCTATGTTTGTATGGATTCTTACTTTTGAGAAAAGGGAAAGTGTGGATAATTGATCCTACATTCAGAATCATCCATGTATTTGAGGAAACAAATGTATGGTACATCAACCATACTTTTATGATCAACTCATTATTGTAAACCCTATATTTGAAGTTTTTTTCACGTGAAGGAACCCTATATTTGACTATTCAATGACGAAGTAATAAATCTATGACATTGTTCATGATTTATGAAATTGGCTTTCTGGACATAAAGATATATTAAAATCCAATTTAGGACTAATTCCAAGGATTGTAATGATTTATTTAAAGGATTGAATTCAATGCATAATTTTTTCCCATATTCCTATGGGAAGTTATGAACTCACTTGTATGTTTTAGAATTCAAATATTCATAATTTATTGTAATATATTTATGGGGTTTGTTAGAAGTGGTGATGTTTGACCTAAAATATAAATATAAAGATTCTCTTCATCGAAAAAAGAGATGAATATACAGAAAAGGTGATATATATACAAAGTCATGTGTCATTTAATTCATATCTAACTTTAGTGACATCCATTTTTTGATATATCAACTCATTAATGTTGACTCCACTTTATCATTACATTTTCTTCTATAAGAATGATGAATTATTTCTCAAAGATACACTTTGTAGATATACAAGTTTAAATTTTTCTATGGTGTTTTATCTATAATCGTTTGAAGAAAACCTATGCAACATTGAAGGTCTATTTGTTGTTGTTCATTATTGAAGATCTGATTTCATCAATCAGTTTCTGCTGCAAACTATGAAGTTAAATTTTTATTCTAAAAAAATAAATCTTTATTGATTTGATGAATTTTTGAATGCATGTACTCCATCGTCATTAATTATTATATTTTTTCACTAAGTTTTTTAGTTATGATTCCTTGAAAAAGAACTAGAAGGATATATAAATCCTTATTCTAAAAGTGTCAACATCCTACCCTTGGTTTTTGATTAAAGGTCTTAGGATAATAGGACCTAGTTAAAATAACCATTCTTGTTGAGTTATGTATTGGTGGAGTGGACTAAGGGATCTTTGTGCCCTAAACATCTATACATATTTGTGTTCATTTGCGTTATTTATTTCCACTTCTCGCTAAACTTTGAGAGAAAAGGAAGGGAACTCTGATCAGCAAGAGATCTGTTTTGAATCTCTGAAAGTTTTGAAAACCACAAATCACCACCTATTGTGTCTAAGTCTTTGACATTACCATCCCAGCCAAATAAGTTTTAGCACCCAGTTCTTCCCCTACTAGATCTAAAATTCCCCATTAATGTGAGACTATTGTAAAAAAACATGGAAATTATCCATAATTCAAAACTATTCATTTTACCAAATCAAATATATGGTTTGTTTTTTTAGTGATAAACTCCCAAAGTATGGTTGACAACATACGATTGAATAAAAAATTAGAGATGATTAACCTTGTTTTTTTCCTCAATCCTAGGTTTTCCTCCAAAATTATGGTTTATGATCCATACTTTTATTCCAAACATAGGGTATATAAACCAAACTTTCCACATAAAATACAGGGTGTGAACAGTGTTTCTAGATTATATATAAAACACATCTAGAATATAAATTCTTTGATAAATAAAACAATCTCCCACTGGTTAAAGACTTAATATTCTTCCAAAATAAAAATAATTATTCTAGTAATTACTAACCTAAATTTAACTTAATGTGACTTCATTATAAATATAAATATGTGTGTTTGAGAGCATCAAAATCAAAATGAAATTAACGAAGTTGTTGAATCAAGAAATTATCAATGTATGGTTTAGGTTAAAATAATTATTTAATTGAATATATTCTCTTAAATAATTGAATAATTTTTAATAAACCTCATGTCACATATTATTATTATTATTATTATTATTATTATTATTTTGTGGTGTGTGCCAACTTTCATAAAAACAAATATTATTTAACCAACATGTTAATTAATATTTTTCCTTGGACTAGGCATTGGTCCATTCAAACTCTTATAGAAATTATTGAACTACTAAATGAATATTTAATTTAAATATTTAATTCATAAATAACAATTTTCTATCTATAAAATGTGCATAAAATTATCCCTTAGTCATGAGATTAATATTTATTCTATTAATTAAATTAAAATATAATTTTACTAAGATAATAAAAAAACATAGTGTGTGACCCTCTATGGTTTTTTCATTTTCATTAGGCGTGCATAAATAAAGTCCAAAATTATTTCCTTGAAATTATTCGAGGAACCCAAGACAAAGAACTTCATTTCCTAATGACAAAAACTACATATGAATGCTCACTATGTAATATAATCCATGTGTTGAAATATCTCACTAACCTATATGCTCGATACATCCATCATTGACTATATGAAATAAATGTATCATTTCACAATTATTATAAAATTTAATGTGGCAGTTCTATTCCAATAAAAAGGATGGAGATCTCAACTTCTATAAAAATATAATGGAAAAATCATTTATTGACTTAGAAATTAGTGACATGTCAGTCCTGATGCACTTAATATTCCATACCAAACCATGAATATATAGCGTCAAGGTTCTCTTTTCCCTAATCTACCAACTTGTCTTCACTATAATGGCCCTCGCATGAAGCTCTATGATATTTCACATAGATATCCTCCCATTATAAAATATGGTCAAATGATGCATGCTCATCCTTCGGTGACCTGGTTTTGTAGATAGAATCAGAGAATATGGAGGGATATTGAAGATTAATATCTAGAATTCACATCCTCCTCTCCTTCATCCCTGTCATAAAGAACTATAAGGCTTAAATAATGTGTCACTAACCCATCCCTGGTTGACCCTGAACCGATTGCCTGAGTCGGGCTGTGATATGTCCCGAGGGGCATTCACAATCCCCCTAGGATGGAAACCAATGTCAGGAAAAAAAATTAACTTTTGGGAATAATTTGGTTCATGAGAAAAAGAAACAAATAAATAATTATTGATGATAAAAATGAAAATTACTAGAATCGGAAAGAATGAAACCCGCACATACCACCATGTGACCTTCCAGGTCGCCACCCAACAAAAGACCAACCTTGCTCCAACAATGAGAAACTCAACCAGGAGGACCTGAGAAAAGTGAACCTTCAACTAAAAATGTAGGATAGGCATGGGTACTGAGATGGTTAGTTGGGATGCCAAAAGATAAACCATAGAATCCAAGTGTTCCCTTTTTCCAAAGTAGTCCATAATCTCCAATTTTAAATAATATTTCCATTTATCAACACTAAAAATCCTTAATGTTACATATGATAGAGATATTTTGTAATAATACCAACCTTATTATTTATTACGATGGATTATTATTGTTTAAAATATATTTTCTTGGTACCCTTTTCGTTTCCATTGTATAATAAAGTTATGAAAGGACATCTCTATTTTAATGTATGTGATGAAAAAAATCCACCACTATACCCTTTATTTGATGTTTGTATTCCCTTATAAGATTTCATTTTTTCTCTAATTAAAAAACATTCCCTCATTATTGGTGAATTATTTTTTGAAAATGTATTCTCAAATAAAATGGAATTTTGATATCTAAATGTGTTTTGCACATTGGCTAAAAAGAGTTTTCCAAAGGTATCATTTCTGATATACACCTAGACAATTTTAATGATAGGTTTGTATCTATTATAGCTCATGGGTGAGACTGATAAAAAGTATATAATGGTTTTAACCCCCATTATATCTCACGGGTGAGCCTCATATATATTATATGATGGGTGTGTCCAGATAGTGGTCCAATACATTAGGTAATAATTTTTTCACTGGATATTTATATTAGAATTTAGCCATTTAGATATTCCAAATTTAAGGGTTCTATAAGGGTTCTATGATGATGATTTTCCAAGATACCAACATGTTTTCGTACCTTGATCAAGTTTTATCAAGTTTGATATCACATTGCTAATGATTATTGATTATAATGACTCTTACCTTTATAAAATAATTATTCCATGATTGATGATCTAGGTATTTATGTGTATGAATTTCACTAAGTTATTATCATGAACTATGATTATGTCATCATACCAATATGATCATAATTCTCTCAATGATGACATTAAATTGTTAATTCTTATGTTTACCCTTTATGTAGCATTTTATCTCACCCTTCTTATGTTTCCATTTCCCCGGACTAATAAAAATTATTCTAAATTATTTTTATCAATAATGGTTTCGTACATGGATAATTTCATGGGATGTGTTTAATAATTAACATGGAATATGTAAATATTGGTATAGTGGAAGAAATACCCTCTAGAAGTCATGAGTGTTGTTTATGTAAGAGTTTTTCCAAATTCTCTAAATCTGTTAACCTAAAAGGTCATTAGGTATATAAGTGATCCAATATTTCCTTTTGATGTTGTATGGTATGGATGGAAAAAAATTGGATCATGTTTATTGGTATCAAATCCAGAAATTTAAATCATATGTTTTTAGGACTGAATCTGGGAGTGTAGGTTCGTGGTCTATTACAGTTGGTTTCAGAGGAGGCTTTAGAAAACTTAAGAGATTATGATGTTTTCATGGGAGGTTATCCTAATAATTATGGATACCCTAATAAGTTTAAAAGGTTGATTGTAAGTTAAAATTATAAGACACCCATTTTATGGTTTTAAGAGATAGAACTTTAAGGTAACTAATGATATTTTTTGGATATATTTTATTGAGTTGAGGTATATGTAACCCTTAGGTTTAACAGGAAGTATTAGTTGAGGAGTCATGGTTTAATTGTGTTTCAGAAGAATAAATGTTCTTAATTTGGTCTTATGGTGATTCTGGTTATTTAGGAAAATGAATAGCATATTTTAAAGAATATATGATTAGGGAATATACCCTTATGAGAATATAATTTTATGAGTGAATAAAGAATAGTATATTTAGAAGGCCATTTATCAGATCCTGGATATCTTGGCAAAGAGAAATATGAGGATAGGGGGATGAAAATTATGGTTCGAGAAGGGGGAGAAGGATGGAGCCATTCCTGTGAAGGATGTTGGAGGTCCCTCCCCTAGTGGGGGAGGAGGGACCAGAATAGGAGACATCGCCATCACCAAAGGGGGAAGGCCATGTGAATCATCGCTCCCACAACTTGACACTTTCTCTCACACTCACCAATAGAAAATAATCTAGTATATAATGTCTTTAGAAAAGGAGTTAAAAAGTAAAAACATGAGAGAGGAAATGGATATGTGGTGGTGTTGAAGGTGAAATATGAAGATCAATCAAGGACTATCAATGTCTTAAATGCATTCACAGAATATAGATGTTGATGAATCGAGATATTGAAGAGGAAGAACTTGAAGAGATTAAGAGAAAAATGGATGGTCATAAGAAGGTATGCATCACATAATGTTCCATTAAAGGATTGAGAGACGGTTTCCATGAGAATTCAAAACAGGTTTTGTAGTGATATTACAGTATACAAAATGGAACTCCTTCTAGGATCCCTAACTAGTGCTTAAGATAAATGGAGGAAGGAGCTTTAGCACGAAGCTTTTGTTTATGAAGGAAGTGGTGCATCGATTTCTTCATGGAAATACCTGTAGGTGTTTTCAACAGAGATTTGAGAGAGTGTAAAACCCTTGACTTCTCCACATCGGCTGTTTCACCTTCCCTTCGGGTCTCCCTGCTCGTCGCCACTATTATAGCCCTCACCTGAAGCTCTGTACATGACTGGAAACAGAGGTGCACAATGGGATTAGGGTTTTAAAGGGGAAGGTGTATGATAGTTCCTGCTCAAACATAGAACCCATATGCAAGGCTCGAAAACGGTAAAACCACATTCGTTTAATAAAATAGAAATAAAAGAAAAAAATAACGTGAAAATTGAATTATTGGTTTCATTTCCACCCGCCCACAATACCAAGAGAATATCCCCAAATTAATCAATAAATCGGTGTGACCTTTTCGGATTTTTTTGACTTCTTCAAACATAGTATTATTTTTTATGTTTTTTTAATTTCTTTCTCTTCTAACACAAACTCCATTTTTCTTACACACCATCCCATTTGGGTTAGAGAAAGATCTATCTCAAGATAACCATTCAAATGCAACAAAATAATTGTGAGAATAGCTAAGGAAAATGGAGCACATAAATAAGGGAAGAAAATAACTAGCAACACAGAAATATAATGTGGGAGAACCATCCAAAGAAACAGATAAAAAAACCCCAGTGTAATCCTGAGAAAATTCAATATGAATCATAGAGCACATAGAATCCAAGTAGAAACTCAAACATATCATAGAAAACCCATGTGAAATTCACACCTTAATATACCTTTTTCGCATCTATAATAATCATCTTGTGAAAACACATCACCATTAGAAGATCAAAACTGAACACACGACATCATTGAAACACCTTGTTTCCATCCCACTGGTCACTGTAATAATCCACCATGCCGCCATCCTCCATTGATGAACAAACTGCAATTGACCACCTCTCACCATCGATGTCACATCGCTCCCCAAGATCTATTTCTGAGCCACACCGCCACCTCTCTTTATACTATCGTCTATCCATACCTCTAAAAACCCTTCATACATACAAGAAAGGGGGGGATATGATAGAAAAAATAGAAATATATGATAGATAAATGATATTAGATGTTATAAAGAAAGGATAATACATCATTGGATCAACTTTCTATATGGCATACCACATTATTCCCTCTCATCATTCTTAGATAGTGTCCTATGGTGGGTTTCAGTATCAGACTGTGTGTCTTTATACTTACTTACACAGTCCAACCTCCAACTAGTTCATGTTTTTGTATCACATTGCTTGGCCCTCCCAACTGGGATGGCTGTCACTCTTAGTTGATGTTCTCTATAGTCTTCAACAACCTCAAATAATAAGTATTTTATTGCAATATTCTTGTGTATGGTGAATGTCATTCTTATTGTCAAGTTAATCTACTTAGACAATTTTATTACATCTACTAATTTGATGAACAAGATATCTTTTATGTCATCATCCTATTCTTCCTCAGTTTCTTGACCTGCAGGTTCTCTGGGATGTGATCAATTTCTATTATTCTTCTTCTTCAATTGAATGTATTTATTTAGCATTATAGAACTATTATAAGGTTCTCTCAATGTCTCAATATATTTATTATTCATTTCTTACTTATATTATTTTCATAATATATTACTTTTAAATTTTATACAAATAGTAATTTGATATTATATAATGGAAATTCCATTTCAATTTTTGCAGGATCTTCTCATCTTTGAACTCATTAAAATTTAGGGATGTTCTTTCCTTTTTTATTTCATCAGTATGACTCATGTAGTTTCCATCCACAAAAATCAAAAATATTATCACATTTAACCACCTTTGAAATCACCATCTAATTTTGTAATGTATCATCCAATTGTGATGTATCATTCCCTTTTGTAACATAGAAACCACCTCTTCATCCTTAGGCAACATCACAATTAGTTAGATGTTATATTATCAGAATGAATCACAAAGAGTTAGGATCTCATTGTGATATTTTATCCACAAAATAAAAATGCATGATCACCATTTGAAATGATTTTTTATCATAATAATCATTTCAATTTCATCTTGTTTAATTCTAAAAATTACACCTTCTCTTTATTGTATTTTCACTTTGTAGTATTCTTCATTAATGTTTCCTAGGAAATGCATGTAGTAATAGTACTAAATCAGCTCAATGTGTTGTTGGAACAAAGGTTATTCATTTTTATAAATGTTTTATGGGTTTTGTTTGTTGTCAATCCTCATTGGAAAATCTGGAATCTTTCAAATAAAGGGATCATACAGTTCCAGTAGACAACAGTATTGAAGGTGGCATCATTTCCTAGTGTTTTCCAAATTTTTAGGTCCAAAAAATGGAAAATGGGGAAAAGTGTTTTGGGTAAAGGGAGTTATGCACAAGAATGAAGGGGGTTTGAAAACATGTTCATAAGGCTTGTTTTAGGATCATTGCATCGAAATGTGGTAAAGGAAAAAATTGCGTGAAAGATTCAAATGTGCACGAAAGATGAGGCTGCGTGGAAGAGTCTTATGCGCCCTAATGCGAAGTCAAAATGGGTTTTACATAGTTCAAAAGAATCTTACATGCACCGAAAAAGATGCATTTGAACCTTTCATATAGGTTCATTGATTCTTATAAATAGAAGGCTACCCTCATGGAAGACTATGAACTTTTCAACAAAGACCAAGGTCCTATTCCACGCAAAAGACTTGCATGCGAAGGAGAAGTAGAGTGAGAAACTTGGGAAAAAAGTGTTCATTTAGTCTAAAAAGACCAAGTGAACCTCGTAGTGTGGTTTCATGAAATATAATGGTTGTGAAAAATATTAGGGTTATGTGAAATCCATCTTTAATGATAATCCCAAATCTTACGCACAAGAATAGGTGTGGTTCGCAAGTGCAATGTTGAGATTCTTTCAAGTTTTGGATATCCATTTTGTTTGATCAGTTCTTTCTAGTGCATCGATTCTAGAACAAGGTGCAAGTAGAGTCTCATGCTAGTCAGAGACAAATAATTTGATGCCAATATTTTGAAGAGACCTTCATGTTGATAAACGGAGTAAGACCTCACTCACAAGAGTGAGTAGTGGGGTTAACAGAAGTTCTCTGAGGGACGCAGTGAGCTATCCCTGAATTCTTGTAAAAGAAGTATGTTTGGTATAGTGATTGTGTCTCAACTATTGTACTCCACAATAAGTGAAGATTAGTGGACTTTGGTATGACTGAAAACATTTCGGTGTATGCTTCTTGGACTATACCTTAGTGGTAAACCAAGTAAAATAGTTGTGTCATCTCTTTATATGTGATTGTTTATTTTCTGCACATTCTATCAAATAGATTAAATAGGATCTTAACAACATGGGAACAAGATCCATTAGTTTAAAAGAAAAAGTTGAAACCCTAATTCACCCTCCCCTCTCAGGGTGTTCTGGGGTCCTATACATATTTCATTGTATTCATAGTAAAGATTGAGTTCACTTATTCTCTATAGAGTTCATTTGTACCATATGAAGATTGTACTCTACAATGGACCTTGTACCATACGATGGTACCCCACAAAGTCAATTGGTACCTTCAGAAGTATTCATCATAGGGTGCATGTACTCCACGACATCAGCTATTTACCTTATGATGTTTTTTTTTCACCAAGCTTATATGGGTTAGTAACAACCTTATGAATATTCTTTCCAAACATTAGGAGAATCCTGTATCACTACTACAAAACACACCTTTAATATCACTAACCATTATCAGCACTTGGAAAATGCGCTGATAAAGTCCATCCTTATCAGCTCTAAAAAAAGTGATGATAAAGGACACCCTTTATCAGCACTTTTTTAGCACTGATAAAAGGTAACCTTTATCAGCTCTTTATTTTAGCACTGATAAAGGTTACTATTTATCAGCGATTTATTTCTAGCGCTAATAATGGGTACTATTTATCAGCACTTTTTTCTAGTTCTAATAAAGGTGACCTTTATCAAAGCATTTTTAGTGTTGATAAATTTGCAGAATAAAATGAAAAATTAAACAAATAAAAATTAAAAAATTTAACAATTTCTACAATTGAATAATTATTGTTAAAAATAAATAAACTGAATATATATATATATATATTAAAATATAATAAATTGTATATATTGAATATATAGACATGTAAAATGAATGAAATGAAATAATTAAACAAATTAAAATTTAAAATGAGTAAATTAAGAAAAAAATTAAACATTTTATTAATTAAATAACTATTGATAAAAATGAATAAAATTATTATACACATATATATATTATAAATATTAATAAATAATATATATTAAATATAGACATATAATGTGAATAAATAGTAATAATTTATAAAAAAATAAAATTGAATAATTTACAAGAGTATTTAAAAATTTATTAATGAAAAATTATTAGTAAAAATTAATAAGTAATATATATATATATATTATAAATAGTAGTAAATAATATATATTAAATATGAATATATATATATATATATAATTAATAATATGTTAATTAAAAACATATCAATGTCTTATTCATTTTTAATGATGTTTAATTTTTCAATTTAACATATATCAAACATCGTGTGTTACATTGATTTGATATATATATATATATAATGCATTTGTATATACAAACACACACAGAAATATATTTATGCAATACATAAAAACACATACACCTAATATTTTTGTAATTTATTTTAATTTTAGTATATTTTAAAATTTTATTATAACATGATAAATTATTATATTTTTGTTTTACCCTAGGGGGAAGCTTAGTTGGTAGCGGCCCTATGGGATATCTGCGAGGTCTCGGGTTCGAGTCTCACCAAGTTTTTCCGTGTCAGTAGTGTAGGGATTTTCTTGTATTTTTCCCTCTTCCTCGACCATTGTAATATATAATATATTATGTTTTTAATTAGTCAATTTTTTTAATACTATAGTTAGGGTATTCATTTTTAAAAAAAATTTATTTTTAATTTTGATTTTTAATTTGATCATTTTTTAATTTTTACTTATATATATATATTAACTATGATTTAGTATTTTCAATATGTATTCTTCCACAAAAATATATATACATATATCCATATTTTTTTATAATTTACATTTAATTAATAAAACATATCAATTTTTTCAATATTTTTAAAGGGTACTCATTTTGAATTATTCAATTTCACTTGTTTTTAAAATGCATATACTTAAGATTATATGTCCACTAAAAATGTTATAAATATGTTTATATATAAATATATCTATAAATTTATATTTACTAAAGTTTAAAATAATTATAATTATTATAAATAAATAATTATTATTTTTTATATAAGTATTTATATAATTATAAATAAATAATTATATATATTTAAATAATTATAAAATTATTATAAATAATTATAATTATAATACCTCTATCAGTTCTAAAACAATGACGTTAAAAGAAATATTTATCAGCGCTAAAACATTAGCCCAAAAAAATATGCCTTTTATCAACACTCTTTCTGCACTGATAAATATCTCTTTTATCAGTACTTATCAATTTAGTGTTTATAAAAGGGATCTTTGTTAGTACTTTTATGAAAGTGTTTTTAAATTTTTCCCTGATCTTTTTTAAAGAACCCTAATAGTGACTTAGTAACTCGTGATTCTAACTCTCTCACAGAACTCCTCTACTGCCGGCATGACTCCTCTACCCTCAGATTAATCAAGGATTGAATCCAATATATGTTATTTTATACTTTTCCTCTATCGTTTTTTGATATTTTGGGTTCCACATTTTATGTTTTTTCACTATCCTTAATCTTGATGAACCGTACATATCATCTCCTTGCTAATGAAATACAACGAATGGTTCTATTTTATGTTTTTCCTCCTTAGAAATTTTTTTTGAAGAAAGATAACGATGTTTTCATATGGTAAGGTTAATCAAAAAAAGTGGTTGGGCATGTATGGATAAATAAGATAGATTTTTCACCACACGGTACTAAATAGGTTATTCTAGATTTATAGCATGATCAAATTGTGTTTAGTTAAACATTGAAGAGGTTAACCCATTTCTCAAAAATGTTATCTATATCCCTTAGCTTTGACACAAGACATTAGTGATCGGGAAGTGTGTCTACAGTGATGTGATGACCTGAATTGGAAACTATTTTGGTATACTAGGTCAAAAATGTTACAGAAATGGAAACAGGGTAAAGCTAGGGATATTAGTATTGATTATATCCAAAAAAAGATAAATATTTTCATACATAATAAGTAATCCATAAATATGTCTAGATATAATAATTATGTTGGATACTTGAGTCACCTTATGAATTATAGGTTATTTTTTGTTTATTTTCTCCTTGACCAATCTTCTTGAGTCTCATGCCTCTTATTTAGGGGTTGATAGGTAGGAATTTGTAAGAATATATCAAATGTCATGTTCTTATGTGTCATTGTTTTATTCTTTTTCTAGATTCAATTAATAATTTATATTAATAAAAACATGAATAATAAATAAATAGTTTATTCTTATTTACTTATTAGTGATGATTAGGTTTATATAACTTTTTAATTGATTTAGTTTATTTAGAAACCCCCTTTATCGATACTATTAGTTAGTTGTTTCATACTTATATTTAAAAGAATGCTTATAACATATTTTAAATTATATATAAAGTATGAAAAGTCTTATTAAAAATGAAATGAATGAGAGAGAGGGGTAGGGGTTCACATTTAATATAGATTATTTTGTGCCTATTTTTGAAATATTATTGTTTTTTGGAAGGGGAAAATTATGAGAATCTCTACATTAATATAGAATATGTAACTACTCTAGCCCCCAGATCTCCATAATCGAGAGACAATAAAAATCCTCTGTGTGCTAGAATTTATATTTATCCTCATATCCTAGAGGTAATTTTAGATCTATATCAAGATATGTGGTATAATTTTCAATAATAGGAAGTATCGATGGTTCCTATAATATTTCATGGTAATATATCTTAATAATAAATTTTAGATTTCATTGAATATATTCATTTCATTCATAAGATTAAAAAAATCTAGATCACTATTGAGAATATGTTAAAAATTTAACCCTTTAAAGGGATATATGTTATTGAAGGGATCTTATGCTTGATTAAAAAAATATCCAAAATTGGAAGGTGAGGAATCCTTTAGTAGACATAAGTGATGTAGAATGTTGGTGGGGTGAGATTCATTTCTTCAAGACTATTAGAGTGTAGGTATTCCAATTCCTCTTCAATTGAGGAGAATGTTTGAGTGATTCCATCAGTGTAGGCTCCTAGGACACTTTAATACATAGTGCCACATTGATGTGAAACATTTATATCAATGTGGTTATTTGGGGAACCACCAATGGTCCTTTTGAGCTATTCTTTCTACATAGGTTCATTATATATGAATGATTGATTATTTAGGGCTGAGTAGACAACATATGATTCTATACAAGGTTCTTATATAGTTTTAGGTACAATTATTGTATATTATACTCTTATTGATGGTATTAGGACACAAAAGATTCCATTAAATTATTTATGAGTATCTTATATTTAATTTGGGATTGGGATTAGAAATTATTCATAATGTTATTAACATCAATATTCTCTATAACTAAAAAATGGGAAAATAGTAATTGGTGTAAATTTTATACAATAGTGTAAGGCACAAGTGGGTATATCTTCTTGAATTGAAAGTGAAATCTTCCTCAAAGTTGAAGAGTATTGATACACATAGATAAGATGGATGTAATATGTGGTAGAATTCTAAATTAAGATCTTATAATGGGTATATATATAGTCATTTTAAATATTTTTATATCATTTTTATGATGTATTTTAATTTTATTTTTCATACGATACCACTACAAACTGTATCTCCATCTGAAGTTATAAAAGAAGCTTGTGACACATAACAGTCATAAGAAACATAAATAAATTTTCAAAAAAAAAGAACACGGGTTTCACAAATAAGGTTGGGTAAATAAGGATTCTTTTGGAAATATTTATATACAATATAATACACTTCATGCATAAAATTATAAAATTTCACGCATCATGCATGAAAAATGTTACTATCTGGAATAGAGATATAATACTTCAGTACTACAACACAAATAACCTTCACTGCCATTATTTAATCCATACTCAGATGCTTGATTGACTTCCATTTCTGGATGATGTATTGGACTCACTCTTTCAAACTAGACTTCCTACCATCATTGTGGTTCAAAAGTTCCTTGATGACATACCTTATACTTGGATTATATTCATTAATCTTCATCAAAGTCACTACCATGGATTTGAATACCGCATCTCGTAAATCATTCTTTAACTCTTTGAACCTTTAATCCTCCTCATTTACTACTTCCTGAGAACACAAAAAATGACACCAAAAAATTAATCAAAACATAATGAATGATTTTTTTGGTTTCTTTATATGAATTTTCTTAAATGACTCACTCGTTTACTTTTGAAAATACTTTATCCTCCTCATTTTATTAATATTTTAGAAATAATAATTAAAATTAAATTAAAATTGTTTTTGATCCTCAGTGGAAACTCATCATTCATCTATCAAATAGTTATTATTTCATTTTGTTTCTTGAGACTCATCCCACATCTATTCTATGTTTTTTGAACTACTCTGAGTAGTAGTCATTAAAAATGATCACCAATACAAGGTATGAGATGAATTTTTGTTAGTGTAGTTCAATCAACATCAGTGGATGTCCATTAAATATGGGATATAAATATCAAACAAAAAATGAAATAATAAATTTTCAAGAGGTATGTCATTAATTAAATTTGGAACCAAAATGAAGGGAGGAAGTCTAGTTTGAAAGAGGGAGTAAAATCCATCATCAGGAGGTGGAAAATAATCTAGCATCTAATAAAGGATTAGATAAGGGTAGTGAAGGTACATTTTACTGTAGCATTAAAATATTATATCACTATTCAAGATAATAAAATTTTCCTGATAGATGCATGTAATTGTGAAATTTTATACATGGATTGTATTGTATTGTTGTTATTCAAGAAAAAATAAATTTTTTACTACTAATTCAAGCATTGTCTTATAAATATGAGGATGTTACCAATCCCGAGGAAAAAAAGACCTTTGATGTTGATATTACGGAATTATTAGGGGATCGACAACATGTCGATGAAAAAAAACAATGACACAACATCATAGTTTTGAATAAAAATATCAAGGTAAAAATTCATGGCATGAAATTTTAGGTTGGTTGGAATCAACATGGAAAACCTATTGACCCCAACAAGTCAATGTTCATTAGTTATCTTAGGGTCATAGAGAGGATTAATGTTTAGATTGATATTGACTCATGAAAATGTGTCCAACCTATAATGAAGGAAATACTTTGGAATGATATGACAGTAATGTTACAATATACTTTCTCTTTTTTATTGAAAAATTATATAATGAAATTTTGATTTTATTTTCATTAATATTTGTATACTTCATTTATTATATAATACATACATAAAAACATTTTCTTAATGTCTATTGGAGAATCCCATAGAGGCTTCCGGACTCTTCTAACGAAGTTACATGTTAGGGGTTCTGAGGGGAAAATAAATCCCCACCCACCACTTAGTTATGCACACATTTTAAAGTAGTAAACATGGAATGCTTTCATAAATCATAGTAATGAGAATTAATTTTATGTGCATTGCAGTAAATAATATATTATTTGAAATTATTTATTTTCTCCAAAATGATTCAAAAATTGTTAATTTATGAAACAAAAGAGAGTTCTAAAAATAAACAACATGCATCAAAACCAATGTACCCATATAGCAAAGGATGGATGGGGTATGCTTCATTAGAGAGGAAATTGGTATTTATTTTAAATCAATAATAAATGTTTTTATTATGTGATATGAAACAACATATGTTCTTTTATTTATATGAATATTGATGAATCAAAATATGAATCCACTTCCATCACATGTCATGTGCTATGGGAGGAGGGTCGTGTAAATAAATATGGTAAATTAGTTGATAAAAACACAAAATTAGTATGAGAAGCATGTGTAAGTATGAAATAGCTGTAATTAGTTATTCTTTATAACAATATTTCATAAAAATATCTATTTATTTTTAGATTTTTATATGTTTTAGAAACAAAAATTGAAAATGACTATACTAGAAGAAAAGATACATTAAGTAGCTTTGAATCATCCTGAACAATATGGCCGCATAAGAGGATTAGGTTTTAGAGCCTCTCCTCGAACATATTTCAAAAATATAAACCCATATGAAGATACATATAATATGATGAGACAATTGTAGACACAAATAGACTAACTGTAATATATTATATCATGGTCTGGTTTAGAAGACCAATTTATAAGTATGGATCAAAGGGAGCAGACGGTGGAGCAAAGATCCACACATGAACCAAATGAACCCACTAGCTTTGAGGCTAGTTATTCCCCCAACCGCATACCTTAACTGGATAATCAATTTTTTCTATTACTCTTTCTTCTAAATGTGAGTTAAACAACTTAAAATAACTTTATATTACTAAAATTCTTCAGGGTATAGTTGTATATGATTTGTATCTGTCAACACTCATATATTGTTGTGTTACAATGGGTACAGTGAATAATATCCTAGGAGACCAGATACACAATAAAACCCTCCCAAAAGACCACATGAGAGTGGGGATTGAGGAAGATTATGATTTTATTGCGGAGTTTCCTATTCCACTTGATGGTCTGGATATTACAATGGTTGAAGATTCTACTGGATCTTTCATAGCATGGTTGTCTAATATGATAAAAATATATGAGGTACAACTATAACTAAAAATTTCATATGAAAAACATGTAACAGTTGATGATAAAATATTTGAAGTGAGGTATGATATTAATGATGAATAAAGTAGTATAGAAACATAAGGTGGAATCAAGAAAATATACTGATTTGATCAAGAAAACAAAACGACCTTATGAGAGTACCTTCTCCCCACCAATTCCAAAAAAACATGTATTATCATTAAAACTTCATGTAAAGACCAAATTTAAATATAAACCTATGTATTACATTGAATATAAATAATAAATATATGGATTTTCCATGATATATGTAATTGGTCTTGAGATTCTAAATGAGATTCTCAAACACGAATGGTTGGGCATCTCAGTTGTGAATACATATATAAAGTACATTTTCAT
Organism: Viscum album; assembly: GCA_963277665.1. Lineage (NCBI taxonomy): Eukaryota > Viridiplantae > Streptophyta > Magnoliopsida > Santalales > Viscaceae > Viscum > Viscum album. The sequence goes on along the minus strand of OY728151.1, from coordinate 649,974,517 downwards.
AATACATATGTCTAAATAGTGAGAAAATATATTTATTAAAGTTAATAACTATTAATATTTTGTATAGGATTTTATATCACAATTATATAAAGGGATGATCATGTGAAGCATGGTTTGGATTCATTAATTATTGTATCATTTCTACCCCATAACTACCTTTAGAGAACAATGAAATTGTGAAGAAAAAAGATCAGTTACTCCAAGAATTTAATAAAAAATCATCATATGACAGACTCTTTTTGACACGTATAATGAAAAGGTAAAAATCTACAATATAAGAACATAAAATTGTTTTTTCATTTTTTCCATAACTTTATTGCTTTTGTTTTTTAGGGAGCACTGGATGGTGATAGCAGTCAATCTGGATACCCATAATTTTTATTTTTTTGGATCCAATGCTTGGATAAGAAACCGATCGACCACATGTGTTGTGTATTATGAATATTTAATACACTAAAATCAACATTTTATTTACAAACATTGAATTATATGTTCAATATGTGTTTTAACAAGAATATTGTTATTATAGAGTAGTCACTCAATATAGTCGAGATCATGGCATGAAGTCGGTGCCGGAAGGGATAAAGTCTATGAATCACAAAAAATGGAAAAAGAATTAGGATATATATAGAAATATTTAATTATAAAAACATTTCAAACAATTTACTTATGTTGGTCAATGTTTATTTAGTGTTTGGAACAAGATAATAACATCAATTATGGATATTATGTTCATAAATTTATACGAGAAATCATAAATCATGAAAAGACCAATATCCACCAATAGGTAAATTCTGAAGATAATTAAAATTTCATTAAATATATTTCATAAACATTTGTTTGATTAAATTTTATCAGTACTATCATGATTTTCAATAACCTACTTACTCAAAATAAGAATTAAATTTGTTTAGAGATGAGTGGGTAGTATACATTTTTTCATAATGTACGTTGGCAACAAATTTAGGTGATTTCCTGATATATTTGAGATCTAGTACAAGTTATGAACTTTGAAAGATATTTGGGGTGTAAATAATTAGTGTGGGAATGATTAGATATTATTTTGGACCTCTTTCTCAAGGAGAATAATAATGGGGGAAATCAATTTGTTTAGAATCACTAACCTACAAACAATAAAATTATTGGGCAATCGCGGAAGTAGAGGCAGAGGTGGAGGCAAAGGCGGAGGCAAAGGCGGAGGTAGAGGAAAAGGTGATGGTAGATTCAGAGGAAGAGTTGGATTTAGAGACTAATGTGGAGGAGGAGGAAGAGGCGAACAACAAGGTGGAGATTGAGGTAGAGTATTATAAGAAGCATTGTCTTACAAACAATAAAATTGTTGGGCAATGAAGTTGAATGAGGATCATACCATGATTGTGTTTAAGAAAAATTGTTTGAAAGTGCACATAAAACATGTAACATAATATAAGATACATTTTGAAAGTATTTCATAATTCATTTGGGATGAGTATGAATATGTCTCAGGTCAAACCCAAACATGATTCCATATGTATGGCTCAAAGTGTGTGTTTCCAATTTAAAAATGACATTTTAGTAAACAACATGAGTGGCATACTAAAAACCAAGGAAATACATTCTGATAGTTTTTATACATTAGTAAAATGATCCATGAGTCATTTGGGATGTGCATAAATAATCTTCACTAGAATCTAACACACTCTGTGACTGGTATGACTTTAAGTGTGTCTTTTTATTCAAATTTGACATTAATTTTAGTGAAAAAAAATTAACATACTCCAAACTGATAAAACCAATTTGTATTGTTTTTGGTACTTTAGGAAAATTATCCATATATCATTGTTATGTTTATGAATCTTTAACACCTCAATATGAAGCACAGTGTGATTGGAAAGGTATCAAAGTGTTTATTATCAGTTTAAAATTCACATTTTAATACAAAAAATAATCACTCACTGAAAACTGAGAAAATGAGCTCATATTATCTTGATAGTTCGGGATAATGATTCATAATTTATTTTCGATGTGTATGAATTAGTCTCATGTTAAACCCACACACGATTCCACCAATATGGCTCAAAGTGCATGTTTCCAGTTTAAAATGACATTTTAGTAAAAGACACAAGTTGAATACTCAAAAATGTGGAAACACATTCTAACTAGTTTGATACTTTAGAAAAATGATCCATGAATCATTTTAGATGTGTATAAATTATCCTAACCTCAATATGATGCATGATGTGACCGATATGACTCCAACTACATCTTTTTATTCAAAATTGAAATTAATTTTTGTGAAAAAGACAACTAACATACTCAAAACCAATAAAAAACATTTGGATTGTTTTTGATACTTTAGGAAAATTATCCATAAACTTTTTGTGACATGTATGAATCATCCAAACCTAAATCCAATGAATGGTGTAATTGGTATGGTGATATAGTGTCTGTTACCAGTTTAAAATTGACATTTTAATACAAAAACTAACACTCACTAAAAATCAAGAAAATGTTCTCATAATGTCTTGATAATTTTTAGATAGTGATTCATAATTCAGTTGTGATGATTATGAATCAGTATCATGTAAAACCAATAAATGATTCCACCCATATTGGTCAAAGTGTGTGCTTCAAATTTAAAATGATATTTTAGTAAAAAACACAAGCGGCGTACCCAAAACTAAGGAAATACATTTTGATTGTTTTTATACATTAATAAAATGATACATGAGTCATTTGAGATGTGTATCAATTAGTGGAACCTCAATACGACGCATGTTGTCGCCGGTATGACTCCAAGTGCATCTTTTAATTCAAAATTTTCATTAATTTTAGTGAAAAAAACTATTGATATACTCAAAAACGAGAAAACACATTTTAATTATTTTGGTACATTAATAAAAAAAATCCATGTGTCATTTGTGATATTTAGAAATCAGATGCACCACAATCCGACTCACAGTGTGACCATTATGGTGTCAAAGTATCTGTCATCAGTTTAAAATTGACATTTTAATACAATGCCAACGAGCCCATACCCGACTGGTAAGGGCTCTTACTTGGTATCCAAGAGACCCAGGTTCAAAACCGGGTGGAGATGAATTTTAAAGGTACTATAGTAATATTGTAGCATCCAGAACTATTCACCCGGTTTGGGCCTTCAGGCCACCGGTTTTGGCCTATGGGTCTCAAGGGCCTTCATGCCATCAAAGGCCTTTAGGCCACAGGGCTTTCGGGCCATTGAGATCATGGAGTAGCCCAATTCACACAGAGTAAGCCCCAAAATAGAATCATAGGAACAAGAATAACAGTCACTAGAAGAAGAGCTAACTGTATTGGAAGAATGAGAGGGTATGGAAACCACCATTGGGATCAGGCACCCTGCAACTTTGTATGAGGCAATGCCATCCGATCATCAATGCAAGGTGGGGAGCTAGGCGATCAATGATGCAAAAGCTGGAGAGGGTCAGTTCGAGTGGGTTGGGCCTACGGGTCATGTATTGGTCATGGTATACCTCTAGGCCATCGGTTAATGTATTGCAATTCATGTTAGGCCTTGTGACTTGGGCCTACGGGTCATGTACGGGTTCCCCTTCATCCCTTAAAAGGGGGATTATCCATAATAAACTAAAAATAAGGCCTTCAGGCCATTCAACCACATTTTAATACAAAAAAGCACCACTCACTACGCACCAAGAAAATGTGTTGATATTGTCGTGATAATTTGTGATAACAATTCACAATTCATTTTTTATGTATATGAATCAGTCCCATGTCAAACCCACACACGATGCCACCTATATTGTTCAAAGTGTGTGTTTTCGGTTTAAAATGAAATTTTAGTGAAAACCCAACTGACTAACTTGAAACTAAAGAAACACATTCTTATTATTTTTATACTTTAGTAAAATTATTCATATGTCATTTTTGATTCTTAGGAATTAACCTCACCTCAATTTGATGCACGGTATGACCGGTATGACTCAAAGTGCATCTTTTTATATAAATTTCGCATTAATTTTAGTAAAAAAACAACGGACAATACTCAAAATAGAAAAATGCATTCATATTTTTTTATTACTTTAGATAAATGATCCCTATGTAATTTTTACATGTAGAAATCAACCGCACATTAATCTGACGCATAGTGTGAGCGGTATGGTGTCAATGTTTCCAGCTATAGTTTAAAATTTATATTTAATACAAAAAAAGTGTCACCCATTGAAAAATGATGAAACACGCTTGGATTGTATTGATAATTTTGTATAATGATTCATAATTCATTTGTGACATGTATGAATCATTCTCATATAAAACCAAAACATGATTGTACATGTATGGATCAAAGTATATGTTTCGAGTTCAAAATGGAATTTTAGTGAAATAAAAAACTAAATTTCTCAATACTAAGGAAAAACATTGTTATTGTTTTTATAATTTAATACAATGATATATAAGTCAATTTTGATATATAAGAATCAATTTCACCACAATCTGACGCATGGTGTGACCATTATTACTTAAAGTGCATCTTTTTATTCAAAATGGACATTAATTTTAGGGAAAAAACAACTGACATACTCAAATCTAATAAAACATATTCAGATTGTTTTAGTACTTTAGGAAAATAAACCAGAAGTCATTTTATATGTGTAGAAATTATCCTAACCTCAATCTCATGCATAGTGTGACCGGTATGACATCAGGTGTCTCTTTTTATTCAAAATTGACATTAATTTTAATCAAAAAAACAACTAACATAATTAAAACAAATAAAAAACATTCGGATTTTTTTGGTACTTTAGGAAAATGGTTCATAAGTCATTCACTACTGGAAACCAACGCTATACCAACACAATGTTCCCAACGGTTTTTAAACCGTTGGGAATAGTCTAATATACCAACGGTTTTAATAAACCGTTGGTATAAGTTGTAAATTTTTATTTTTCCCAACGGTTTAATAAACCGTTGAGATATTGTTTTACAAAATCCCCAAAAAAACATCGGGGCTGACCTTCACCACCCATTTCGACCCTCCACCCCTCTATAAACCGTTTCGAGAAGTTTTCCCTAAATGAGAGCTCGACACACAGGCCTCTAGAACCCATCTTCGAGCCTCCAGAATCCATCGGATTTTTCCATAAACAACATCTCGACGCCCCATCTCGAAGATTTCTGCCGAAAGCTCGACGCGAACCCTACTTCCCAACCGGATCTCAACACGAACCCTACTTCCCAGTACAACAGGTTTGGTTTCCGATCGATTTTATCGTCCACTATAAATCAGTATGGTTGTCTCCATTTAATTTAGATTTTTTCTTTCTATTTCGCTGAAATTTAGTTTTTATTATGATACCCCACAAGGAATATATCATTTTAGGATATGGTTCGAACCCTACTTCCCAACCTGTTGTTGAAGGTGCTAACTCTACATTAAAACTACCCATCTATATTTGATTCAAGTAATTTTTGTTCTACCACTTTAAATTGTTTCTTATGCCTTCATTTATTTTTGATTTTTTGGTTCTATTTCACTGCAATGTACTTTGTATTAAGATACCATTTTTGGTGATATTTCAAGAACCAATTTGGTATTAAAATGTTGAAATATTTGAGGAATTACAGTGATTAGAGGTGTTTATATATTATAGGGAATATTAAATTAAGGCCATGTGTTTAAGAGGCATGAAATATGATTTAAAGATAAAAGAATATGATATAACATAAACACCATACATATGTTTTGTAATCAAACATAGGTTTAAAAAATACAATAAAGTCTTCAATGAATCAGTACATGTTAATGGAGATTCTTCTCGATTTATTTCAATGAACGGTTTATACTATTATGTAAAATCTAAGCTGAAAACATATACTACATCATGTATAAGAAGTCCTATAATCATTATTCCATCCATTCAAATTTATCTACCTTCTATATGTGAATAGTACTGGATACTTCTTGGCAAGAAAGTCCTGAATGGACCTCATGTATTAGTCATAAATCCCAAGGAAACATTTTGTTTCAGACACATTCCCTAATCCGTACAAATACATAACTGTATCTTCCTTAGATGTACTGAGATTATAGGTTGGAAATCCATGTTCCCATGAAATCAGACCTCATGCATCTAAAAGAGTCACTTTAAACACTTTGAGAAAAGGTGATTTTCTCAATTTATATTGAATATGTTATAAATTTTTCTAGATTATCATTCCAACATCATAGAATATATAAATATTTCATAAAAAATAGAACAATTAGTGATTCCATGTAGGAGTGGAAGATTAAGTGTTTAATGGATCATGGATAACCACTGAGTGTGATGGATACATTTTACATCATCCGACTAATTCTCTATATCATGATAGTAACAACATGATTTTTGAAACAGAACACATGGTGGAATATCTCATATTGGCTATGGACATTCATACATTTGTAGATGAATTTCAGTAACTTAGCAATAAGCCTGAAGACTGTAATTCATCATCGCTTATACTTGTCGGATCATCTCTCCACATGACATGACAACTTTGTCCTTATAGCTCATAAGACTCTATCTACAGAAAATATAGCTAGGATGATTCTTTGATGATAGATTATAAATATCTCACATCTTTTCATAGAGAAATTGATAACCCAATAACTGGACAGGGTGGACCCTTCCAACCCACCCAAAGTGGTCCACAATCATTTCCATAAAGGACAACCTTGCTTGAACACACATGCTCAAAAAATTGAATAGGTGGTTTTCATGGAAGGGGGTTAGGATCCAATGACCAATCAAGTTTAAATAAGATGTGATGAAATCATAGAAATGATAGATGACATGAAAATGAGAATATTTAAGGTACCTACCATGAATAGTGAGTAACCACCTACTGGAGAATAAATCTAGGGTGCTCTATCGGCATATGATTACACAACTGAAGAAAAAAGCTATCCAACATATGTGGGGGTACTTATAATACCTCTACATTACTTCGGTATTCATTGGATGATGTATGATTTTTTTGTTCCACTTTTTTCATTAGTATCTCAAAAAGAGGAACATGCTAAGAGGGACACCATACTAGTATATCAATCGACAAAGAATTTTGAAGCTGAGATTGTTCTACAACCCAAAATATCAAAGAGTGGTGTAAGGATGTCCCCTACTATAGTGTGTTTTCTATGTTTGTAGTGCATTTTTATTTTATTGCAGGTTGCAGTGTCCTCGAAACACACAGAATGAGTGTGTTTTTGTGAGATTGTATGTTGCAGGGTTTGGTAAAAAAACAAAACGAGTGTGTTTTTATGTGTTTGCAGTGTGTTTGCAGTGTGTTTGTAGTGTGTTTTGGTGTGATTGCAGGTTTCAGTGTCCCGATAACACACAAAATGAGTGTCTTTTGTGATTGCATGGTGGTTTTGTGTTTTTTTTGTAATTGTAGTTTGTTTTATATTCGTGAAAAACATAGGATAAAGTCTGTAGTTTTTTTGTGATTGCATTGTGTTTTCTGTCCATGAAAAATACAGGTTGTAGTATGCATTTTTTGTGATTGCAGTCTACATTTTTTGCGATTGCAGTATGAATTTTTGATTACAGCCTCTGTTTTACTTTAGTTTGTTTTCTATCCATGAAAAACATAGGATAAAGTCTGTAGTTTTTTTTGTTATTGTATTGTGTTTTCTGTTCGTGAAAAATACATGTTGCAGTCTGCATTTTTTTGATTCCATTCTAATTTTTTTTTTCAATTGCAGTATGCATTTTTTACTGCAGGTTGCAGTTTTTTTTTGTGATGGAGGGTATATGCCAACGGTTTTAAACCGTTGGTATAACCCAATTTATTATTTCTGGCCTACTTTATACCAACGGTTCATCTGAACCGTTGGTAAAACATAATTCCCATTTATGCCTACGGTTCATGAGAACCGTAGGCACATTGAAATATGAGGAGGATTTTCCCAACGGTTCATAGTGAACCGTTGGTATAAAGCTTTCCCTACGCCCCGCATACCAACGGTTCTTGAAACCGTTGGGATAAAATTTCCCAACGGTTGTACGCCTTTTCCCAACGGTTGTAAACCGTTGGGAAAACATGCATTTCCAGTAGTGATTTATGACATGTAGGAATCGGTAACACATCAATTCGAATTACGGTGTGACTATTATGACCCAATGTGTGCCTTTTTATTTAAAATTTACATTAATTTTAGAAAAAATAAAATAAAATACTTTATAAGTGTTTCCTTTTACTTGTATTTGTGTGAGAATTTTAATATCATTTAAATTCAGTATTTGTATCTTATTTTGTTAATTTATGTCTATGTTTCTGGTGATGTACTGTGTTGTTATAGCACACTGTACATGTTTCCGGTGATGTAGTGTGCTATAGTTTCACACTGTATTTTTCACCTTTATCAGTGCTACTAAATGTGGTGATAAAGACAACCTTTATTAGTGCTTTTTAAAGTGTAGATAAAATGAATCTTCATTAAAGATTTTAAAAGTGCTGATAAATATACCTTTATCGGTGCTTTTAGAAGTGTTGATAAAGGGTTTCTTTTTAAGCATAAACAAATCCTACTTTTATTAATGCTTTTTTAAGTTCCAAAAAAGGAATATTTATGAGTGATTTTAATATCGCTGATAAAGAAACTCTTTATCAGCTCTAAATAAAAGCACTGACAAATGGGGTCTTTTTTTAACGCTTTTATTTGCATTGATAAAGCATCCATTTATCAGTGCTTTACTAGCACTAATAAAAGTCCTGACCCTTTAACCACACTGTGGTAGTGAACACTTTTCTACCACTAATAAATTCCAATTCTAGCGTTGTTAAAGGTGTGTTTTGTAGTATTGTATCAACCTTATGAGCATCATGAATCAACCTTATGTGTGGTCTATCTCAACATTACGAAATCTAGACATTACTTAAATATTAGTAGGAAATCTTCAACTCACATCAAGGGCTACTCTATAACTTTGATCCATCCTCAAACCAAATCTACAGGATATATTAACACATAAAAAAATGTACATGTGTTGTGATTCAATGAATCACTGCAAAAAATAGTGGTTAGTGGTGTTTTTTAGAGGTGGTTCATAGAATCACCATTAAATTTTTTAGTTTTTCATTTATTAGCTGCATTTTTTTAAAAACTATCACTAATTTACAACATTATTTGGATGCAGTTCATTTCACAACAATTTAAAGCCCCCTTAAATATTTACCGGTGATTTTTTCATTTTTAATGTATAGTTATAAATATTTTTATTTTTTTATTAATTTTTTATTTATTGTCATTAGGTATTATGTAATATGTATTATTTATTAATTTTTATAATTATTTAGTATTTATTATTTAAAAGTATAAATAATTATGAAAGTGTAATTTTCAATTATTAATTAATAAATATTGTTTATTGTTTATATATAGATTTCTATATATATTTCTATATTTATACATATTTATATTTATATGTGGGCATATATATAGATATTGATAATTATATATATATATGCATATATATATACATACTCATATTTATTTATATATTTTTATATTATACATTTTATATATTTTATAATTTATTTTTTTTTATTTTTAATAAATAAGAATTTTTCCTTATTGATTATTATTATATATAAATTTGACTATTTATATATATATTTATGTATAGTTATATATATTATTTTGATATATATCTATATAATTATATGTGTGTATATATATATATTTATGTTTATATTTAATTATATTCAATTATGTATATATGTGTGTACTGATATGTATTTATACAAGTTTATTTATAATTATATATATATGTATATTTATATGTATTTATGTATATTTATCTATATATATATATTTATAGGTATTTATATATATTATGTGGTATATATATATCTTTATGTGTTTGTGTATTTATGTATCATTATATCCGTTTATATTTATATTTATATTTATCTATTATTATCTTTAATTATATATATATATATATGTTTTTGTATTTATCTATATTTATGTATATTTTTATGTATATATATATATATATATTTCTGAATATTTATATGTATTTATATATATATATATATTATGCTAATATATATAGTTATATGCATATATATATATTAATCTATATTTATATTTCTTTTTATATAATAATATTTTTTAATATATATATATATACATATTTGTGTGTGTCTTTATATTTATTTATGTTAATCTACTTATATATACGTATATTTTTATAGAGGGAATTCCAATAGTTAACTACTTCTTTGGTGTGGAATGTTTTTACTCTCATTGATCGTTCCTTTTTGTATGCTTCTTTTTTATTAATAAATTTTGGTTCACAGATTTGTTCTACAAGTCCATGACTTGGCCTTTTAGAGTATGTATATTATGTGAGTATATATATACTATTATATTTAACAATATATATACACACACAAGTGCGTTTATATGTATTTATATATATTTATGTAAATTTATTTATATTAATATATATTTATAGAGATTGATATCCATTTATGAATATTTATTTAAATTTATATATATTATGCAGATATAAATATACATATATTTATATGTAATAAAATATATTTCATTATTTATAAATTATGATTAAATATATGTACACATATATATGCATTTAAAAGAATATATATATATATATATAAGGGTATTAAAATCTGTTTACTCACTGCATTAAGGACTTGGTAGAGCGGTAAAGCCTTTTTAAAATAACCAAGATGTAAGAGGTTCAAATCTCAGCTTGCATATATATATGCTTGATTTTACGGGCGGGTTTGGTGGATTTGGGTATGGTGGGCCTACGCTACGGGGGGTCGATATAATAAATAAATAATAAATAAATAAGTAGTGAGTAATAAGAATAAGAATTTTAAAAATAAAATAAAAAACTGCTACTAAATGAATCGCTTAAAGAAATGTCACCAAAAGATCCCCTACGTAACACCCCAAGAATTTATAAACAGATTTAATATAGAATGAATAAATCACTAACTCTCTACAAAACAATACATTATTAAAACCTAACCAATAAACATAATTTTTTCACTTTGATAATTTGAATTTCATAAATCTGACATACACGGTTGCGTTCAGAAAGATATTTAGAGTCTCATAAGACAAACTTAATTTTTAATGAATAGTAACTTACCATTATGAATAGTAACATACCCTTATGAATAGAAATAAATAGTAATGAATAGTAAGCTGACAAAATAAAAACTTCACCAATGAATGTAAAAATACAATTTAGACATCTTATAAGTGGAAAACCATCATCGTATAGTATTGGTATTTTTTTTATGTAATAAATTTTTTAATTAAATTTTTATGATTAATTTATTAATTTAAAATGGAAACGTATATTAAAAAAAAGTAATCATAAATTGTTACTTTATTGTATTATGGTTATAATATAGTTTTAGGGGAACTTGATTAAATTTTCAAGATGTTATAATATGAGTTATAATTTTAAAGTTGTTTTTTTAAAATAAATTATGATATTATTTAAAATTTAAATTAAAAATATTTAGAAAATTATTTTCCAAAAATGGATTTTATTTTTTAATTCTAAACATAAAAAAATGGTTAGGGTGAATTTTTGGGATTTTTCTGAAATAATGGAATTTTTTATGAATAGTAAAATACGGCAATTTACCATATATTTACATTATCTATAAAATTCACTATTCCTTGAATCCTGGATGACCTAAGAACACTTGGTTATAACTGGAATGAAGTTATTACCTTTTAGGGTTACATGAGTCAACACTATTGGTTGTCATGAAATAAATAATAAAATAATGAATAAGATATTCAAAAATTACTCTCCTCCACTATAACCCCCCTCACTCCCCCTTCGCTCCACTCCTCTCAAGACTTGTTCCTTCTCTAAATTTTTCTAAAATAACCTCCCAAGATCCTCCCCCATGTCAGAAATCCCTTGGTTGCATAAAAAGACAAAATCCTATCCCCTAAAGAATCTATCAAGGAAAATTACTTCAAGATGTAAACACCACTTTTCATTTCTTTTATTTTAAGTTTTCTTATATGTGGTATGTATTTCTAGTTTCCATAACATGTTCTTATTTCCAATTTATTATATACCTATACTATATTATGATTATTATTTGAATGGGTGACCCATTCCCCCTCTCTTTTTAATGCTTTCTAAAATAATGTGGCATAACTGTTATGCTGTAGAATTTTCGTCTCAAAATCTCTCTCTTTTTCAAGCACTCCTTTTATGTTATTATATTTTATTTTCAATTTTATTATGTTGGGATATGTCATTAAATATCCCCCTGACATTCAATGTTATGTAATAAAGATGAGATACTACTTTTCTCTCATCCAAAATTTTTTATGTGTTTCTAAGTGACACCCTTAGGCTGCCAAATTTTTGTAAGGGATTTCTCCACTTTTCTTTTATTTTGAGTTGCTTTATTTTCTGTTTCTTTCCTCATTACCATTCATCCAAATTTTATGATAACTCTATTAAATTACATGCACTGTAATGTTTTTTTGATAATGGAATAATTCATCATCATCTCTTTGTTTGTAACGCCCCGACCCCAGCTACCTAGAGTCGGTGCATTACCTCGTAACATTGGCATGATCACAAGAAAGATCAAATCTCGAAAGACCGATTGGTTTAGTAGCCTTGGAAACACTAGATATATTCATAAGTTTTACATTACATCATAAAATGAAAAACTACTACAACAACATAATGTTTCCACAGTCCACACAATAATCCCCTCATAATATCCCTGCAGGTCATTCATAACTTACATCTTCACATCCTGGGAAAAATAAAACATAGAAAAGGGGTGAGCTCAAATGCCCAGTAAGGATAACAATATAGCGGAACATTCAAAAATAAGCATAAACATTTAAGGCAATGAATTACTAAAACAAAAGCCTTTTAAACTTGAACTTCAACATAGTATGGAAAAAGTAAAATGAAATAATGCCATTTACTTGTTCACAAGGATATTCTACTAATCGAATAATCACATGCAAAATCAATAACCACTTTCATAATGTTGGAATGCATAATGTCAAACGTTAATTTCATTGTCTATGCCTTATCCCAAGACCTAGGGGTTACTTCTAACCGGAACCCAACCCGGAGTGCCTCTAATAACCGGACACCAACCCGGAGTGCCTCTAATAACCGGACACCAACTCGGAGTGCCTCTAATAACCGGACACCAACCCGGAGTACCTCTAATAACCGGAGACCAAACCGGAGGGCTTACTTTTACCAGTCCCTAACCTGGAGGTCTTACTTTAACCAGTCCCCAACCTGGAGGGCTTACTTTTACCGGTCCCCAACCCGGAACATACTTGTTTAGCACATTCATCTGAAGAAAAGTTTGAAATATAACATAAACATTCGGGTTAAAACTAGCATACGAAATGTCAATAGTTTCACCATAAACTATGAATGGTATAAAATAGCACATCCACATTCAAAAATATCACAAAACCTTCAATACAATATAGAAGTTTTGTATTATAATAAATCAACTTCAAATAATCTTAAAATCCATCAAAGGATGTTGACATAGATGAAATCAAAATTCTTTTAAAAGAAGTATCTCCTTTTATTTTGAAATCATTTAAGATCCATATAAAATAAAACATTTTCTTTGAAAATATTCTTATAAGCTTGTAAAGAAAGCTTTGACGATTTTATAACGGCGGAAAAATAACCGCACCCGCCGTATAAGTTAAAAAAGACATTCTTACCTCAATTTTGTCGAAAAGGTTAAAAAGCACCTTGTTTGGAAAACGACGGAAAGATTCCTCTTATAAAAAGTCAAAAAAAAAGGTATAAATGACTTTAAACCATATTCTTGTAAATAGTAAAAATGTTTTGAAATACATTTCGAAGAAACATGGATGTGGATGATAAAGAGATCCCAGTAGATTATTACGTATAATACAACCTCGGATAATGAAGAGATTGTGAAATAACCCTTACCTTGTACTTTTCCTTGGTTGGGGTAGGTTAACCTCCTGTATAATGGGGAAATAATTGTTATTAAATTATACAAGAATCATATACATTAATATGATATCATATATGTTCTTTTAATATTGATTTGATAATAATGTCTTAGTATTATCGCTGTTTCGGGTGTGAACTTACTTGTTTGCTTTTGTATGTTTTGTTACGTAAGACATGTTTGTAAAGGATAAGTTGCATATTATTCAAATCCAGAATGGTATCAAGTCCTTAAACATCATTTTTAAATCATCAAATGATAATTATACTTGAATGGATACGATGGAGAGTGAATCTCATCGCGTTCGTGGGGACGGTAGTCCGTACGTACGCACGAACGCTACTTCCATTTAATTTTTATTTTAAAAGAATCGAATACAAATGATACATAGGTATATTACTATTCCAGTATAATATAATATTTTATACATGTTACTTAAGTTCATTAACACCATCCTTTATACGTTCCATGTGTGGTATGAACGAGTCATATCATTTTAAGGGGGCGGTAGTCCGCACTTCCTCAAATGAAATTATCGTATGTATATACAACATGAAACGAATAATGGTATGAAATAAAATGGAATTAAAGAAGCTTATATATAAAATATATATCATTAATATCATATTTAAATACAGTGCCATCATAATGGCCACCATGAGAGGCGGTAAGATGTATTTGAACAATCATCGTTTCGTGAGGCGTTAGTTTGCCATCCACAGAAACATTATGTTCATCATCCATTAGATGGAGTTGTGTGTATGTGTAGTTTGAATCCTTCTTATAACAACATCCTAGTATATTGAGGATACTGGTGTTGTTACAAAAGAAGGGAAATAAAAAGAGTTTGGGGGTTGGAGATGCAAAATAATTGAAAATAATTTAAGAGAAATCGTTACCTTTAATTTAGGTAACTCGCTTTGGTTTGAACCAAAGGACTTCTTGAAATGATTTATGCCTAAGGGGAAGCTTCAAGGAGGAGGAGATGGATGTGGGGAGCTTATTTGGGCAGAGTTTGGACGAGCCAAGTGGCTTGAGAGGTGTGAGTAAATGAGAAGGAGGAGTGCCCTTTTATAAGAGGGGTGAGGGGCACCTTTGGAAAAGCTAGAAATATTAATTTATAATAAATTCATATTCGGTTTACAAAGGCTCCAAAGTTGACTATTCAAAGGATGAGGTGGGGATAGGTCGAAAACAACTCATACAATAGAATTTAGACAGGTTTGGGTACTTATATTAACCTTATCTTAAGTATTAACTCTAAGTTAACTAGTTTCACTTTTACAATGTCTCTTTGTATTTTTATATAATATGGTTAATAAACTTACTATATACATCCAAGAGACCCCCAAGTGATCCATTAATGATTAACATATCGTAATATAAGTCTCTTGGCCGACCCTTAGATTTTTAGGAATTTAATATCAATTAATAATATAATATGTTTTTTAAGAACTCTTTTATGTCAATTTTGACACTATTCAATAGTTGATTTTTTTGAAACTCATAACAGATTGATTACTTCTAAAAAAGTCAATTAAATCAATCCTAATATATCATATTATCCTATAAAATTAGTTTAATTCATTAAAAGTTTCATATTATATTTATTTGGGTATTTATAATATCACTTATTTTAATTTTTCACTATTATAGTAATTACTGCATCATCATTGTGTCATAAATAAAATAAATTATTTAATGTCTAAAAATTATAAATAAAATATCATTATGTAGGAAAGTTTTTTATCTTTCTAATGAATATTTATAATCGAAAATCCAACATGTAAAACCCTATGTAAAAATTGTTCTTCTAAAAGATGTAAGCTTATGCAATTTTTATTTTTATTTTAGCTTTATTAATATAATGTGTCATTATCACTTACAAGTGGATCCATGGGGTCCCAAAATAGACCCAAAGATGACCATGGTCGACCATGTATCAACCAATAGGGTTAAGACACGTTTTAGGGTAATTTAGTATTATTATAATATTATTTTTTAACCCTTATTTACCGGATTTACCCTTAACCATGGTAAATAAAATATTTACCGCAGTAATTATTCAAAATGTCTAAAAATAAAAGTTACCTATTTACACAATTTGAACATCCTGATTCCAAATATGGAATCCATTTTTCTAAATTCAAAACACAGAAGTGGAAGAAATTAATTTAAAATTAATTCCCGCTGTCAAAACAAAAAGCGTGTTTTTAAGAGATAATAACTATCAAAAGATTGACACTAGTTTATGTTCGGTTTAATTGTAAAATTATGTCCAATGACCAACATTATATTAAGTGGTAAAAATATATTCTAAATATACTTTAAAACCACTCAAATTCATAATTTATCACTACTAATTATTTTGATTAAAAAAGTTGTTTTTAATTAAAATTTAGTAATTTTCACTATTCATCAAAATATTAAAGTTATCCGAAAAGTACCAAAATTTCACCTTAGGCTAAATTTGATATTCCGAATCCAAAAATGAAGTCCATTTTTAAAAATAAAATATATATAATTTCAAAAATTAGGTATTACTATTCATAATGGCTAGTTTGATCGGTTGTGGTGTGTGTTAAAAACACGAAGTTGCGTACAACACACGCTACTGTTTTATTCATAGGAAAGCGTACCGTGGAAGCATGGGATGTTTCATTTTAAATTTTTTTGATGTCCCCATTTAGTCAAAAAGTTTAAAATATTGTATTTAAAAAGGTTTTACTATTAAAAGTTGATAAAAGTGCAATACTGAAAATGAATCTGTTCTTGCATTATGACTAAGAAACTCATAATATGGATTCTAAAATTATAAGGATTATATAAAGTTTAAAATTTAGTTAATACTATTCATGACATCTTTTAATGGACTTTTTTTTTGTAAGTCAAGGTGTGATTGAACTCGGTGTTGCATGTAGTACAAGTTATTGAATTATTTTGAAGAAATAACATACTTTGAAATCTTGGGGTGTTACATTCTCCCCTCCTTCAATAAATTGCGTCCTCGCAATTTGAAATTGTTCTTCGAAAATAAAAGGTTGAAAATAGAAAATATATTTGTGGGAAAACGCACATCAGAAATAGGGTTACTAAAATTTAGTCTTAATATGAGGAAAAGAGAAATGAAAGTGTCACCACCAAATTATGATCTCGATTAGGAGAACATTGGTGGTAATTAGAGACATATAATTGGAGGAAAACGTAAATATTTATAGGTAGGTATTGAGGTCATCAATCACAAACAAGTATAAAATTGAGGTCCTTAAACTCATCAATCTATGATGATTTGAAATACCATTGGTTCCACAAAACATAGGATATTGGGATGACACAATTTTGACGTTTCAAAATATCTTAGTTGAAATCCCACATCGAAAAATGAATTAATGAGGCCTCTATTTAAAATAAAGAATGGAAAGTATGAAGATTACCGAAAATAACACATACTAGGGTTCCATGTAGGAAAATATGGATATGGAGGAGAAATCTAACCATCAATTATCTGATGGAGAGTGGTAGAGAACATGGCTATGAAAAGGCCAACAATCCCAAAGCCATAAATTAGTGATGATCTAAGGTACCATCTAGGACAACATTTTTGTTCTAAGTTCCATTTCTTAACATTGTGGAATTTATTTATGAGATTGGCTAAGATCATAAGGAGGTATACATACTTTATAATTAGAGTTTTATCCATTAATAAATTTCTACCACAAACTCATCTTTCACTCTAAAGCATAATAGAACGTAAAAAAAATTCTATTTACACTATTCGTATAGGGTTCCAAAATAATCGAATTTATAATTCATCTACAAGATCTTTTAATAAAAACTAAATTATTTAATCCAGGACATCTCGTAGGACAGTGGTAGGTGATACACCCTTGTCTCCCTTCGGTTGCGGGTTCAAGTCTCGCAGCTTTGCCGGACGCGACGGGTTGCCGCCCGACCTCCGGGTTGTCCTTTTATGGTAGTCCAAAATTAATATCAAACTTAGAATTTATTCAAAATACTTCTGTCCAAACTCACAGTCCAACATTTATAAGGAAGGTAAACATAATGTAGATCCTTTTTACCCTGTAATAGAATATTAATACCTTCATCATGTATTCTTTTAAAATACTGAAACATCCTGATTTACCATAATCCTTATTGATTACACTCATGCTCCCTTATTCCATATAGAATGCTGGATATACTTCATCAATCCAAAAATGTTTTAAACCCCACAATGATGGAATATACAAATCATTAATCAGCTTCAAGGTAGTCAAGAATATCCAATATAATTTATCCAAATCAATCATGTATTATTCTAAATTCGCTACTTCGGTATCAGAACCATATTATGGTTTATCTTTCTCTCAACCATATATTTTCCAAAATTTAACCTTCTATTGAGTCACTTTTCTTTGTTCCACACAATCTCAAGTCCTTAATGAAATAGTACTGCAGTACAATCCTTATATACTCCATAATTATTATAACAAGTAAATTGTTGATACAACACTCAATTGACATAATCAACATAAGAACTCTAATCATTCCTCTTCATCTGTGGTAGTATCATAACTTGATTATTATCCAATAGCATCATTTGCGGCATAGTCTGATGACTGGGACATAGGTTCGCGTAGTGTCCAAACTCCTTGCAAATGAAGCATTGTACATTTGAAACCATTTTCTTACCCTTACAGTCACGTACTTTGTGCCCTTTTCCTCCACACTTATAACAAACTCCCATTCCTTTCAGGCAAGATCCAGGGTGTTTCTTTCCACAGTTACCACATATGGGAAAATTCCTCTTTTCCCTCTTCCCTTTATCCATCTTTCTCTCTTCCATCCTGTTCTTCTCTTGCTTCCCTTCAAGGCCATAGGACTCAGCAAACTCTTTACTTATCTTATCAACACATGATATTATATCTTCATATGATGATAATACATGGGAGACTATTTCTCTTATAAATTCTAGCTTAAGACCATGAAAGATATGATCCTTCCTTCTCTTTGGATCATGTGCATTTCTGGAGTTCTCATTCCTTCTACTGGGCGCCATTTCTAAACAATGGGATACACTAGATCAGTTTATGAATCAAAATACATAATCCCATACTTATAAAACACTTAACATAAATTGAACTAATTATGGATATAATCCATAATCATAAAAATGTTTTCTTTGAGGACGTATATTCTCATAAACCCTTCATAATGATTTGTAAAGAAAATGAGAGTTATCCTAAGCATATCCCCCGGGAGTGTCGTAACCAAGAGTGCAGCAAGGCCCGTTGTCGTGCACCAGTTCCCGTTCGAGTCTAGCTCAAAGCGGTGTTTTCGGGTTTTACCCCTAGGTACATCTGTGCCAGAGCCGCCTCTACCTGCTCGTATCCAGACAGGGATGTATTGCTCGGAAAACTCACAAAATCTCTACAATACCAAAATTCTAGGAAGTTCTTCTATACTAATCCTCAAAGTTCATCTTAGGTCTACGTGCTCTAATCAGAGTTTATCTAAATCTAGCTTCCAAGGTTTGTACTAAACTTCCTCTGATACCAACTGTAACGCCCCGACCCCAGCTACCCAGAGTCGGTGCATTACCTCGTAACATTGGCATGATCACAAGAAAGATCAAATCTCGAAAGACCGATTGGTTTAGTAGCCTTGGAAACACTAGATATATTCATAAGTTTTACATTACATCATAAAATGAAAAACTACTACAACAACATAATGTTTCCACAGTCCACACTATAATCCCCTCATAATATCCCTGCAGGTCATTCATAACTTACATCTTCACATCCTGGGAAAAATAAAACATAGAAATGGGGTGAGCTCAAATGCCCAGTAAGGGTAACAATATAGCGGAACATTCAAAAATAAGCATAAACATTTAAGGCAATGAATTACTAAAACAAAAGCCTTTTAAACTTGAACTTCAGCATAGTATGGAAAAAGTAAAATGAAATAATGCCATTTACTTGTTCACAAGGATATTCTACTAATCGAATAATCACATGCAAAATCAATAACCACTTTCATAATGTTGGAATGCATAATGTCAAATGTTAATTTCATTGTCTAGGCCTCATCCCAAGACCTAGGGGTTACTTCTAACCGGAACCCAACCCGGAGTGCCTCTAATAACCGGACAGCAACCCGGAGTGCCTCTAATAACCGGACACCAACCCGGAGTGCCTCTAATAACCGGACACCAACCCGGAGTACCTCTAATAACCGGAGACCAAACCAGAGGGCTTACTTTTACCAGTCCCTAACCTGGAGGGCTTACTTTAACCAGTCCCCAACCTGGAGGGCTTACTTTTACCGGTCCCCAACCCGGAACATACTTGTTTAGCACATTCATCTGAAGAAAAGTTTGAAATATAACATAAACATTCGGGTTAAAACTAGCATACGAAATGTCAATAGTTTCACCATAAACTATGAATGGTATAAAATAGCACATCCCCATTCAAACATATCACAAAACCTTCAATACAATATAGATGTTTTGTATTATAATAAATCAACTTCAAATAATCTTAAAATCCATCAAAGGATGTTGACATAGATGAAATCAAAATTCTTTAAAAAGAAGTATCTCCTTTTATTTTGAAATCATTAAAGATCCATATAAAATAAAACATTTTCTTTGAAAATATTCTTATAAGCTTGTAAGGAAAGCTTCGACGATTTTATAACGGCGGAAAAATAACCGCACCCGCCGTATAAGTTAAAAAAGACATTCTTACCTCAATTTTATCGAAAAGGTTAAAAAGCACCTTGTTTGGAAAATGACGGAAAGATTCCTCTTATAAAAAGTCAAAAAAAAGGGTATAAATGACTTTAACCCATATTCTTGTAAATAGTAAAAATGTTTTGAAATACATTTCGAAGAAACATGGATGTGGATGATAAAGAGATCCCAGTAGATTATTACGTATAATACAACCTCGGATAATGAAGAGATTGTGAAATAACCCTTACCTTGTACTTTTCCTTGGTTGGGGTAGTTTAACCTCCTGTATAATGGTGAAATAATTGTTATTAAATTATACAAGAATCATATACATTAATATGATATCATATATGATCTTTTAATATTGATTTGATAATAATATCTTAGTATTATCGCTGTTTCGGGTGTGAACTTACTTGTTTGCTTTTGTATGTTTTGTTACGTAAGACATGTTTGTAAAGGATAAGTTGTATATTATTCAAATACAGAATGGTATCAAGTCCTTAAACATCATTTTTAAATCATCAAATGATAATTATACTTGAATGGATACGATGGAGAATGAATCTCATCGCGTTCGTGGAGACGGTAGTCCGTACGTACGCACGAACGCTACTTCCATTTAATTTTTATTTTAAAAGAATCGAATACAAATGATACATAGGTATATTACTATTCCAGTATAATATAATATTTTATACATGTTACTTATGTTCATTAACACCATCCTTTATACGTTCCATGTGTGGTATGAACGAGTTATATCATTTTAAGGGGGCGGTAGTCCGCACTTCCTCAAATGAAATTATCGTATGTATATACAACATGAAACGAATAATGGTATGAAATAAAATGGAATTACAGAAGCTTATATATAAAATATATATCATTAATATCATATTTAATTACAGTGCCAACATAATGGCCACCATGAGAGGCGGTAAGATGTATTTGAACAATCATCGTTTCGTGAGGTGTTAGTTTGCCATCCACAGAAACATTATGTTCATCATCCATTAGATGGAGTTGTGTGTATGTGTAGTTTGAATCCTTCTTATAAAAACATCCTAGTATATTGAGGATACTGGTGTTGTTACAAAAGAAGGTAAATAAAAAGAGTTTGGGGGTTGGAGATGCAAAATAATTGAAAATAATTTAAGAGAAATCGTTACCTTTAATTTAGGTAACTCGCTTTGGTTGGAACCAAAGGACTTCTTGAAATGATTTCTGCCTAAGGGGAAGCTTCAAGGAGGAGGAGAGGGATGTGGGGAGCTTATTTGGGCAGAGTTTGGACGAGCCAAGTGGCTTGAGAGGTGTGAGTAAATGAGAAGGAGGAGTGCCCTTTTATAAGAGGGGTGAGGGGCACCTTTGGAAAAGCTAGAAATATTAATTTATAATAAATTCATATTCGGTTTACAAAGGCTCCAAAGTTGACTATTCAAAGGATGAGGTGGGGATAGGTCTAAAACAACTCATCCAATAGAATTTAGACAGGTTTGGGTACTTATATTAACCTTATCTTTAAGTATTAACTCTAAGTTAATTAGTTTCACTTTTACAATGTCTCTTTGTATTTTTATATAATATGGTTAATAAACTTACTATATACAAACAAGAGACCCCCAATTGGTCCATTAATGATTAACCTATCATAATATAAGTCTCTTGGCCGAACCTTAGATTTTTAGGAATTTAATATCAATTAATAATATAATATTTGTTTTAAGAACTCTTTTATGTCAATTTTGACACTATTCAATAGTTGATTTTTGTGAAACTCATAACAGATTGATTACTTCGAACAAAGTCAATTAAATCAATCCTAATATATCATAGTATCCTAGAAAAGTAGTTTAATTCATTAAAAGTTTCATATTATATTTATTTGGGTATTTATAATATCACTTATTTTAATTTTTCACTATTATAGTAATTACTGCATCATCATTGTGTCATAAATAAAATAAATTATTTAATGTCTAAAAATTATAAATAAAATATCATTATGTAGGAAATCATTTTATCTTTCTAATGAATATTTATAATCGAAAATACAACATGTAAAACCCTATGTAAAAATTGTTCTTCTAAAAGATGTAAGCTTATGCCATTTTTATTTTTATTTTAGCTTTATTAATATAATGTGTCATTATCACTTACAAGTGGATCCATGGGGTCCCAAAATAGACCCAAAGATGCCCATGGTCGACCATGTATCAACCAATAGGGTTAAGACACGTTTTAGGGTAATTTAGTATTATTATAATATTATTTTTTAACCCCTATTTACCGGATTTACCCTTAACCATGGTAAATAAAATATTTACCGTAGTAATTATTCAAAATGTCTAAAAATAAAAGTTACCTATTTACACAATTTGAACATCCTGATTCCAAATATGGAATCCATTTTTCTAAATTCAAAACACAGAAGTGGCAGAAATTAATTTAAAATTAATTCCCGCTGTCAAAACAAAAAGCGTGTTTTTAAGAGATAATAACTATCAAAAGATTGACACTAGTTTATGTTCGGTTTAATTGTAAAATTATGTCCAATGACCAACATTATATTAAGTGGTAAAAATATATTCTAAATATACTTTAAAACCACTCAAATTCATAATTTATCACTATTAATTATTTTGATTAAAAAAGTTGTTTTTAATTAAAATTTAGTAATTTTCACTATTCATCAAAATATTAAAGTTATCCGAAAAGTACCAAAATTTCACCTTAGGCTAAATTTGATATTCCGAATCCAAAAATGAAGTCCATTTTTAAAAATAAAATATATATAATTTAAAAAATTAGATATTACTATTCATAACGGCTAGTTTGATCGGTTGTGGTGTGTGTTAAAAACACGAAGTTGCGTACAACACACGCTACTGTTTTATTCAAAGGAAAGCGTACCGTGGAAGCTTGGGATGTTTCATTTTAAATTTTTTTGATGTCCCCATTTAGTCAAAAAGTTTAAAATATTGTATTTAAAAAGGTTTTACTATTAAAAGTTGATAAAAGTGCAATACTGAAAATGAATCTGTTCTTGCATTATGACTAAGAAACTCATAATATGGATTCTAAAATTATAAGGATTATATAAAGTTTAAAATTTAGTTAATACTATTCATGACCTCTTTTAATGGACTTTTTTTTGTAAGTCAAGGTGTGATTGAACTCGGTGTTGCATGTAGTACAAGTTATTGAATTATTTTGAAGAAATAACATACTTTGAAATCTTGGGGTGTTACATTGTTCCCCTTCGTTTATACTAGAAATAAAAACATCATCCGAGATGTGTTAATTTATCACATTTAAGGATAACAAGTTTTCAATTTCTATTACAATTTTCAATTCTGGCCATGAAATTATTTTTATGGTAGAACCTAACTATAATATATATATATATATTATAACTTATGTAATTTTTTAATCTTTTTTCACACATTGTCTTAATTCATAAATTAGAATGAGTTTGTTGTGATCTAAAACCGCCAATTAACCCAAATAATTATCATTAAAATTTTATATAATGATTCATATTAACTCCCAATAACCAAATATTTTTTATGAACATGTAATATTATTTTTGTTAACTAATAACATACAACAACTATTCTGGAAAACCATTCTCATCTTACATGTTTATCCTTACATGTATATAAGTAAAGCAATCATGAATACTGAGGAAGAAAATGCTCCCAAACAATAAAATTGAACCTCTTAAACCCATCAAGAAGGCCATGAATGAACTTAATAAGGAAATAATAAATAAATTACATAAATAATATTTTCTATAAATATTAATAATGAATTTAATTTGTTTATCCAAGTCACTAATATCAACTGAAGAACACCATCAGACATAAGATAAGGGGTTTCCTCATCTCACTTCCATTTTGGTGAGATATTCCTTATTCACTACTATTTCTTGTGTATGATTTATGGATACTGACCATTAATGTATCATATCATGAATCTATTTATTTTCATGGTATTCAATGTATCGTTTGAAGATTATTAATTTTGGGAAGTATGAACAGATTGATTACAATGTGGTAAGGGATTTCTACGCGAACCTCCATTTTCATTTGGGTTATTCTTATTCTCTAATTACCTCAATGAAATTATTTTTTATTATTAATTAATCCACATATTTTTTTTTAATGTTCAATATTTTTTTACCAACCATAATACCTATTTATTTTATGGTGATTTACATGTTTTAAAAGGAATGTCAAAAAAATTCCTGATAAACAAACCCATTCAAGGGATCTTCTCTAATTCTTAACTATTTTCTAGTTCCCATAAGAATATGTTTTAAGCCACCATTATTTTTATAAAACCACTCATTTTATCATGACAAATTATCTTGGATAATTTTTTAATTTAAGAGAATAAACATGCCTTTTCGCTTTAAAATTCTCATTTAATACTTTCCTTAAAATGCTCTAAAACGTTTTATTACTAAAGATTCTTAAGAAATATTTTTACAAGATTTCAATTAAGTGGGAAATAAATTATTCAAAAAATATAATTTCAACTTCCCAGTCTATTATTTTCAAGGATATATATGATTACAATATTATTTCATGTAACATATAAATTATTTTTCAAAAGAACTCTTCTTTCAAAAGTAAAAAAGGATTTTTCTTATCTCACAATAACTTTTATGATATATATTCCTTTTTCAATTATTATTTAATGCTTGTGGGGTATGTACATCTATTTTTCATATCATATAAGGAGTCTAATTATTCTCATGATATTCTAAGGGATTATGATTTGAATTTTTTAAGGTGGTATGTGACACTTTGGAATGTTTAAGGAATAATTCATCTTGAATTTTTCAGTGGTTGTATTTCAAAGTATATTCATCTATGTCAAAATTCATTGTTAAATCTTATACTTTATTGAGGTTTATCTCTTATGTTATCAAATAAAATATGGTGTTTAAGGGTTTCTTATTAGTTTTATTGTGGGTGGGTTCTCGTGATACCCTTCACCATATTACTCTGAATGGTTAGTGTTAATGTAAAATGACTGGAGAAAATTATTTACATTTAATATATTAGTTTTCATATGAATTTATATATTTATTATATTCGCCCCTTTCATATGAAGAATTCATTAGAATTATTATGTAATTGGTGGGGCCCAATATATCCCATTGATGCATCAGTAGGTCTCATGTGACAAGTAGATATGGACTTAGCAAAGGCCTTGCCTATTTTGAGATATGGTTTTGGCCGAGGCCTTAATCATTTTTAGACATCTTGGTAGAGGCCTTGAAGGTATGTTTTAGAATGTCTGGTATATGAATTTCCATCATTATGAAACTATTATTGATATTTCATGTGGTTATTAGACTAGTATAATACCCATGAATATGTTTTATTATGGAATTATTTATTCAACTCTTAATCCTACCATTTTATGTTCAAGTTTATTTTTAAATGCATGTGCTTTTAGTTATTCACCATGTATAATGTTTATGTTTATGATATATTCCACTGTATTTCTTACCCTTAATGAGCATATGCGTTCACCTCTTTCTTATGTTTCATTTTATCAAGACATGAATAATTTTATTATGAATGAACTACAGGGATAAACATAGAGTTGTGGTTGTTCCCAATTAAAATTATATGTTTTATTTATTTTCATCTTGTAATGTTGAACCTATGTATATATCTAGTCATACAAAAATAATAAACTACTCGTTGATTTGGGATTTTATTCTCTTGTTATCATGCCAATGTATTAAAATAATGCACCAGATCCAGGCTTCTGGGGTTGGGGCATTATAGTTGGTATCAAAGGAAGTTTAGTGGAAAACCTAGAAACTAGATTTAGAAAATCTAGATTAGGTAATAAACCCCTAAGATATTATATGAGGATAAACATACAATAACATTATGGAATCTTTGTACGGAATAGATTATGTGGATATTTTTTAGCAAATACACCCCTGTTTGGATACTACAGGTAGACATAGTTCTGGCACAGATGTACCTAAGAGTGAAAACTATAACAAGGAGTTTCGGGCATGACCCGGGGTATCCTAGTACACAAAATCAGTTTTTAATATTCACCTAGTTTAACACTCCTAGGGGATATGATTAGGATAATTCACATTTTATTTACCCACCATTATGAATGATTTATTTCCCCAATGTAACCAAACTATATGGTTCTAGGATTTACAATACATAAATCTATGCTATGTTTTAATCCATGTTTATAGTCATAGAGTGTTCATAACTTTATGAGCTAATATATAATATGGAATTGATTAGAAATGGCACCTATCATAAGGAATGAGAACATAACCAATGAACATGATGTGAAGAGTAAGAAGGATCATATCTCTAATGGTCATATGCCATAATTTCAAAGAAAGATTGTCTCCAAAGTATCATACTCATATGAGTAAATAGTATCATATGATAAAAAGGTATGTAAAGACATCTATGAGTCCTATGACATTGAAGGGAAGAAAAATAAGAAGATGGTGGAAGAGAAAAACATGGATAATGGGATGAAAGGAAAGATGTATTTTCCCACATGTGATAATTGTGGAAGGAAACACCATGGTATATTCTTAAGAGGAAATGATGTTTTCTTCAAGTGTGGAGAAAAGGACACCTTGATCATAATTTCAAGAAAAGGAAATAATTTTCCTATATTCAATGCTTCAATTGTATGGATATGAGGCACTGCGAAAATGAATGTCCCAAGAATCATGAAAAATATAACTCTGAAAAAGAAAAGGGATCAAGATCAAGATTATGATGTTGCTATGTTTTAAGTAGAATAAATAATGTATTTATGTTTTCAGATTCATGAACTATGTTATGATATTATTGTTATTATAATTTTGAGATATATAAGGATTGTATCACAAAACTATTTCATTAAAGATTTTTGGTTGTATGATGAATGGTATAAATGAAAAGTGATTAAGTATAAAGTTATTTTTTTTTTAAACATGATTTAGGGAAAAACCCCTAATATATATCTTATGTTGAGAAAATGGCGAACGAATTCTTGATTTGGATAAATACTGACTACCTTGGAACTGATTGTAGACTTGTCAAGAAGTGGTCTACGCTATCATTGATGGATTTTACCATGCTTTTGGATTTAAGGAATATATCCTATAATATGTATCTTACATATGGAATACTGATGAATACATGTTTCTAATATGGTATTAAAGGTAATATATATTATTTCCATATTTCAAGAGCATACATGATGAAGTTATTCACATGTTTGGAATTTGAAACATTAGAGCTAATTCATGTTGATTAAGGGTTAATTATATATTCATATTGGAAATTTAAAGACCTTCATTATAATGTGTTGAATCATTATATTTTAGAATTTTTAACCATTTATTAAATGGTTTATGTTTATCATTGTATATGATTTAAGAGGTTCATATATTGCTTCACCATATGGCGTATCATGTGCTAAGTGGCGATGTATATATAGTTTAAGGTTAAATCAAAGGATGAGTGAGTAAATAGAAACGTATATTTATACTATTATGGAGTGGAATAATTCCTCAACTCAAGGAAAAGAGTCTTAAATAAAATTTCTTCCAATTATGAAAATCATTGATAATATAGATGAATTTTTTTACAGTAGTTTATAGTTTTGTAGTAATCCACTTACATCTAAACATGATCTCTGCTACATTCCATCAAAACTTCATAGTTAGATTTTTCTTCCATGTCCATGTTTTTACTTCCAACTAATGTCACCCCATTCAAAAGAATAATTTTTTTGGTGACCATCTCATTTCATGTAACCTCTTTTTTGGAGGATATTTTATTTACACTATTTTCGATGTGGGTTCCCCACAAGGGAATTTTCTAGCATCAAACATTAACCTTTGAAGTGTAGTTTCGAATTAAAAGGATGCAATTTTGTTGATAGGGGAATAATGTAACACCCCAATAATTGTCAAATAGATTTAATATAGAATACATGAAACATCGAGTCTCTACAAAACAACACTTTATTATAACATAACCAATAAACATAATTTTTCCAATTCTGTAATTTGAATTTTGAAAATTTTTCATACATAGTTGTGTTGAGTAAGATATTTAGAGTCTGATAAGACATACTTAATTTTTGATGAACAGTAACATACCATTATGAATAGTAACATACCCTTATGAATATTAATGAATAGTAAGTTAGACATAAAATATATAAACTTCACCAATGAATGGATAAATACAATTCAGACATATTATAAGTGAAAAAACAATCATAGTATAAGTACTAGTATTTTTGTATGTCATAAATATTTTAATTACAATTTTATGATTAATTTAATAATTAAAAATGGAAATTTATTTTCAGAAAATGTAATCATAAATTTTTACTTTATTTTGTTATGGTTGTTTGATATTTTTATGGGACCTTGATTAATTTATAATGGTTTTATAAAATTAGTTATAGTTTTAAAGTTGTTTTTCTAGAATAAGTTATGATTTTATTTAAAAATTAAATTAAAAATATTTAGAAAATTATTTTCAAAAAATGGATTTCATTTTTGAATTCTGAACATTAAAAATTTGTTAATTTTAATTTTTTATTTTTCTAAAATATTCAAATTTTTTATGAATAGTAAAGTACCGTAATTTACCATATATTTACATTATCAGTTAAATTACCTATTCCTAGCATCATGGATGATTTAATAAAACTTGGTTCAAACTAAAATGAACATATTTCTATTTAAGTTCATATTAATCAACACTATTGGTGGTCTTAAGGGAAATAATAAATTAATGGAAAAGATATTCAAAAATAACTTCTCTCCTCAATTATAACCCCCCTCACTCCCCCTTCTCTTCACTCCTTTAAAACAATGGGACGTGTAAAAATTATGTTCAAATATCCTCCCAGGATCCTCCCCCCATCTCTATCATCCCTTGGCCTCTTAAAAATATCCAAACCTCTCCCTTAAAGAGGCTCTCAAAGAAGATTACATCAAGAGGTAAACACTGATTTTCTTTTCATTTATTTGAAGTTCTCTTTTATGTGGAATGTATTTCATGTTTACATATCATGATATTATTTCCATTTTATTATTTATTTCTACAATATTATGATTTTTTTATTAATTGGTTACCCCTATCCCCTCTCTTTTTAATTTTCTCTAAAACCATGTTGTATAGCCGTTATGCTGCTTAATTTTCGTCTCAAAAGATCTCTTTTTTCAAGCACTCTTTTTATGTTATTACCTTTTATTTTCAATTGTATTATGTTGGGATATGTCATTAAATATCCCCCTCACTATCCATATTATGTATGAATTTTTAGATACCCCTTTTCTCTGAGAAAAATATTTTATCAATTTTTAAGTGACGTCCTTAGGATGCCGAATTTTCTTAAGGGATTTCTCAACATTTTTTTATTTTGAGATCCTTTATTTTCTCTTTATTTACTAACCTCCATTAATCCAAATGTTATGATAACTATAGTAACATACATGTAATAGATTTTTGTTGTGATAATGGAATAATTCATCATTATCTCTCTATTCTCCTTCTTTTATAATAGAAATGAAAACACCATTCGAGATTTGTTAATTTATCATATTTAAGGACAACAGGTTTTTAATTTATATTACCATCTTCATTTCTAGACACGAAAAAAATTTTATGGTTGAGGAAGACTTTAGTATATTTATTATAATTTATGTAATGTTTTGGAATCTTATTTTCAACATGATATTAATTTATAAATTAGAATGAGTTTGTTGTGATCAAAAAATGCCAATTAACCCAAACAATTATCATTAAAATTTTATATAATGATTCATATTCACTAACAATAACCAAATGAATTTTATGACCATGTAATATTATGGTTGTTTACTAATAACATACAGCTTCTATTCTGTAAAACAATTCTCATCTTACATTTTTATCCTTGCATGTATATAAGTAAACATATCATGAATACCAAAGAAGAAAATGCTCCCAAACAATAAAATTGAACCTCTTAAACCCATCAAGAAGGCCATGAATGAACTTAATAAGTATATAATAAATCAATTACATAAATAATAGAATCAAAAATTATTAATTAATGAATTTAATTTGGTTATCCAGGACACTAAGATCAAGTGAAGAACACCATCTTACTTAAGGTACCGGGTTTCCTCGTCTCACTTCCATTTTTGTGAGATGTACCTTATTCAGTACTATTACTTGTGTATGATGTATGGATACTTCCCATTTATTTATCATATCAATAATATATTTATTTTCATGGTATTAAATGTATCATTTTATGATTATTAATTTTGGGGCATACGAATCGATTGATTACAATGTGGTGAGTGATTTCTACTAGAACCTCCATTTTCATTCGTGTTACTCTTATTCTATACATAACTCAATGAAATTCTTATTTATTCTTATGTATTCCACATACATTTTTTTGAATGTTCTGTATATTTTAACCAACCTTAATACTTCTTTATTTTATGGGGATTTACATGTTTTAAAATGATCATTCACAATTTTATCCCGATAAACAAACCCAATCCAAGAAAACTTCTCAAATTTTTACCCATTTTCAATTGCACATCATAATCTATTTAAATCCACCATTATTTTAATAAAACAATTTGTTTTGTCATGAAATATTTTCTTGTATAATTTATGGATTTAAAAGAACAAACATTCATTTCCACAGTAAAATTATCTTCATTACTTTCCTTATGATCTAAAATGTTTTATTTCTAATGATTCGTAAGAAATATTTTTACATGACTTCACTTTAGTGGGACATAATTTCGGAATAAAATATAATTTCAATGTCTTAGACTTTTATTTTCTATAATATACATGTTTACAATCATATTTCATGTAAAATACAAATGATTTTCAAAAATAACCCTTCTTTCAAAAGTAAAAAAGTATTTTTTCTCATCTCACATTAACTTTTATAAGATATATTCCTTGTTATCCACTTATTTATTGCTTGTGGTTTATGTAATTCCCTTTGGTATATCATATAAAGAGTCTATTTATTCTCATTATATTCTAAGGTATTATTATTTGAATGTTTCATGGTGGTGTGAGACACTTTGGAATGTTTAAGGATTATGTCCTCATGAATCTTTCAGTGGTTTTATTTCAAAGTATCTTCTTCTTTGTCAACATACATTGTTGAATCTTTTACTTCATTGAGGTTTATCTCTTATGTTATCATATATAATAATTTTTAAGGGTTTATTTTTAGTTTGACTATGTATGTGCTATCTTAGAACCCTTCACCATATTACTTTTAAAGGTTGGTGTTAATGTGAAATGATTGGGGAATGTTATTTACATTTCATATATTAGTTTTAATATGAATGTATATATTTATTATGTTCACCCCTTTCTTATAAGGAATGAATTAGACTTATTTTGTGATGGGTGGGTCCTGCTATAGCCCTTTTATGCATTGGTATGTCTTATTAGATAAATATATATGGACTTGGTCGAGGCCTTTCCCATTTTATGATATGGTTTTGGTCGAGGCCTTCATAATTTTTACACATCTTGGATGAGGCCTTGACATTATGTTTTAGAATGTCTGGAAGATGTATTTCACTCATTATGAAAGTATTATTGATAGTTCATGTGGTTATTCAATTATTATAATGCCCATTATTATGTCTTATTGTGGTATTATTTATTCAGTAGTTAATCCTTCCATTTTATGTTCAAATTTATTTTTAAATCCATGTGTTTTTAGTTATTCACCGTGCATAATGTTTATGTTTATGATATATTCTATGCTATTTCTTACCCTTACTGAGCATATGAGCTCACTCTTTTCTTATATTTCATTTTATGAGGAAATGAAGAAATTTATTATGAATTTCCTATAGGAATAAACTTATAGTTGTGGATGGTCACAATTAAACTTATATGTTGTATTTCTTTTGAAGTTGTAATTTTAAACTCGTGTATATATATGGTTTTACAAAACTATTAAACTACTAGTTCCTTTGGAATTTGATTCCTTGTATTCATACCAATGTATTAAAATAATGAACGGACATTGGGCTTCTATGATTGGATTGTTACACCCTACATGTAAATGCAAAACTCTTTTAGAAATTATCGCACATCATTTAGTGGTGGTTTAAACCACTACAAACCCTTTTTTTATTATAGTTATTTTTCTTTAATCCTTTAGTAAACATCTCTTTATTCAACTCATTAATTCTTTAAATCCTACACACTAGATGGTTTTAATTAACATTCATAAATTGTGGTAGAAAACACATCAATATAATTTTTACTTTTATTTTATATAAATATCAATACACTAATAATAATTACATGTATGGTTTGTTTCTTGAATCTATACAGCCAAGATAGTCAAGAAATAACATTTGTCTCTTTTCCTTATTTGATTTGGGTAGTAGATTTTCCATATACATTTCCATATATGTTGGTAAAAACTTATCCATCTCACCACATACACTAGAAAAATATTAGAATTTTTATCCTCGTATAAATAATGTCACAATCTGACTACAAATAACATCAACATAAGGGTGGCCAATATCCAATTTTTTATTTGATTTAAATGTCATAAAATATCATTCAAATCATTATGTTTTTTTTATTTCCTATTTTTTTTCTACCACATTTTGGTAATAAATGTAAAGGACATGTAGGGTTTGATCCTCACTCATCTTTCTCCTTATTCATCTTGAGAAATATGGGTATAAATTAACACATTATTTTCCCCCTCTTTATATTTGAATTACATCCTAATTCAAAAGTTTGAGATAAGGATGAAATTACTTGTACCTAAGTAAGGAGACATCTTCTATCCAGTCTTAGTCTACTTGGGGAAACCATATATAGAAAAAAAATAGTGGATAAACATAATCATCAATGTTATCCATTATTATATTCATTCTGTTATACTACTTTAAATTTCTTATTTTAGGACTATTTCAAAAAAAGGTTGAAATTTTTATCTTCAACACATACCAATAAACAAATAAAAAATGACTAGTGAAATTCATATTAACTTCACGTTTATCTTTACAAAACCATCAACATGAATGCCCCCTAAGAAATCGTATTTATCATAATCAAAGAAATTGTTTAATGTTTGATTAAAAGACATCAATATTTAATTTATATTCAATTTCTCATAATTCCATATTTAGTGTAGAATTAATGTTTTGACACCTATTATTTATATTCTCTTACACTTAAGGGGTGAACTCATTTAAAATTCTCAACATAGTTAATTTCATCTAAATAACTCCATTATATACTCTTATTTTTGCTAAAAAAATACAACCTCATCAAAATCCACTATCTAATATTTCCATCAGTTCCATTAATTTTAGTATTAAAAAAAAGAATAAAGAGTGGGTCTCCCTATATACATTGAGGAAGCATCAATTCAGAGTTTCCTCTTTTCCAAGGTCTTTTATTTGGTAACATATATGTTTTTTCCATGTAAAGTGTTTGAATATATCTAGTAATATTTTCGAGACTAGGTGTTAATATGGCTTGGGATTCAAAGGCCAGATAATCTGGGAATTGATGTTTGTAATATATTAAATATATTAAATTGTACGTGTGTGCATATTTTGCAAATGAAGTGGAATATCACCCAAAAGGGGACTCATAATAGAAATACGAGGTCTCTATTGAGTTTAGATCATGGATTTTACGCTAGATGCAACATAATCTTTTTAAGCATCGGGAGTTCCTAAAAAAGTCATCACGTGCAAAAATAACATATAATAAAATTTATTTATTTATTTTAATTTTATTCTAAAATGACCTAATAATCTCTTATATTATACTGGTTACAACAAAATTTTCAAGTTTGGACTCATAACCTTTGAATTGGAGAGAGGGGCTAGGGGAGGAGTTTCTATGGAAGAATATTGACGAATCAATATTTGGGGGCTGATGTGACAATAGAAATCAAAGATCTCACCCATGACTATGATATATATTCATTTTTCATCGGCAATAAATCCATATTGAGGTAAGATGTTGTTTTATTTTGATTTATACCTACTTTATTTTTCCTATGATGATCAAGAATCAACCAACTAACGGACTGATTTTCATATCAAGTGTATTGTGTGTATGTTCTAGATATTATATTCGATTGGGGTTTTTTATTGTTGATTATTTATAACTCTTTATTAATTATTCCAACAACAACGAATCGAGGCCAACATGAAAATTTTCGAAGGACTATTCCTAAAATTTTTGTTTCATGCATTTCTTCCCTCATTCTTAATTCACTCATCACCGGTGCTCACTTTGGCTGGTGGTTCATAAAACACACATTAATAAATCATAGTTCACCAGTTTCTTGGTATAATGGATTGATACTAAAGATTCTGGTTTAGATTAATGATGGGATCAATCTATGATAATGGATTGGGACCAAATAACTGTTCTTTATGGGGGTTTTAATTTGTGGAGATCGAGAGACACAACATATGGTTTTCCATTGAAAATTGGATGGTAAGATGCCGATGAGCAGTGATGTAGAGGCTCTGCTGGACCATATCCATAATTTATGGCATTATTCGGGACTAGAGTAATGGTCTAAGGAGTGGATGAAGATGTTTGAAATGCCTCTGTGAGTTCTAGAAAATCATGATATTAACGGCATGTAATCTAGGAAAAATGTTATGTGAGGACTTAGATTCGGTTTTATGGTTTCCACAGAGGAGATTAGTATTACATGGTGGGTGATACGACCTAAAAACCCAGTGTGATATCTAGGTGTACATGTCTAGGCACATAGCCATGATAGGAGAACGTTTGAAGAGAAATGTACTAAGAAACAACCATGTCCACAAGTAAAATCAGGTGTACATGGTCATAGACATGGTCCATGATACATGGGTATACCCAATGCAAAGATACATGTCATATAATTATAGTATATTGTGTGTAATTCTTCAAATATGGACTAAATCCCTTGTTTTGTTCATCATGGATAAGTTTTTTTATGGTTAATTCCCTTGATACTTTCCCAAATGGTTTGTTATGGAATCAAATCCTGTGTATAGGATGGTGATCACCTATGATGAACATTAGGCTTAGAAAGAGTTGTTGTAATCATTCTTTGTGGCGCGGAGTGAGATCTTATATCATCACCATTTTCCCTAGTTGGGGTTCTCAGAATTTTCATGACAAACACTATACGGGAGATGATCCCCTACTTAGCAGGTTAATCTAGATTATATTTTTGGTATATCCCATGGCATTGGGTGTGGTCCTCATCTATCTATCAATATCTTCATACTTCCAGTGTGTACTCTTTATGGTTTTGTGGTCATTTTCTTTCTCGTAATCATTCACTTTATTATGAACAATAATCTATGTTACCCTTCATAATTATTTGTACGTTATGGTTTTCCTTCATGTCCATATTTTCAATTCCCTATAATGTTTTTCTATTTTAAAACATAGTATGTTTTATCCCATATAACTATTGTACTTAATTTTATCTCTTTTCAAGAGAACGATTTAATAACACTTTTTATGGTGTTTTATTTCATCGAAGGTATTTTAAAATTTCAACATTTTATTACTGATTTCGAGTTAAAAATTTTGGGGATAAAATTATATAATGTTGGGGGGATTTAATATCCTGATATTTTAAATGGACATTATGTTTGATAACATGTATGACACGCAACATTGAGCATAAAAGAACCAAAAAATATTGTTGTTTAAATATGGTTGTTATAGACTAACCATTAAATTGGAAGGTAGGAATAGGATTTAATAATAGTTATATATATATATATATAGTTTATAATCAATAAAAATTTTGTTTGTTAGAGTAGATTACTCAAGAGGGGTGAATTGAGTATTTATAAAAATTTCTATTTGAAAAGTTTTCTTAAATGGTTCCCCAATAAAAATAAATAATGTTTAGTTAATCAAGGTAATACGGTTATAAAAGGTTGACTATTCAAATAAATTCTAAGAAGATTTATTAATTCTCAGTAATCTCAATATGAGTTATTGATATTACTTTTGAAGCTATTCTAATAAGGAAAAACAATTATAACTTATGTCCATGATTCACTATCAAAGTAAATTTAGTGATTTATGAATTATACTATTAAACAGAGAAAACTAAATTAAACAACACAAAGGATATAAAACAGGTTGTTCAGTCTCTATCCAATACCAAATCCACTCCACTTGGTGATCACCTTCCACCAAGCAGTTTATATTAATAAACTTGATCCACACCCTGGATCAGGGTAAACAATTGTGCACAAGACTGCCCAGGTCACATGACCTCTTCTACAGTTCTTTGTGGGTATAAACTACCAGTTCACACATGGACCTCTTCCAAAATTATCTGTGGGATTATACAAGAGTAAAAATATATGAGAGGAAGGATATCTTGTATCCTTCAATTTAGTGCAGAAGACAATGTGTGTTTTTAATACAGAAACACACACACTATTTAAAATAAAAAAATTCCACAAAAGAGAAAAGATGGAGAGATAAGGTTAAAAGTGCTCTGAGTGTTATTCTATGAAACTCTGGACTTCTAAGATTAATTATATGAAAATATTGAGTCCTCTTGTGAGAAACAAAGTATTGCCAGCCGGGTGCTCTGGATTCTAGTTAGATCTAGCTCGTGTTCTTCATGGAGGTTGTATCACGAAGATGTTATTGAATCTGATATATGGTATCCCAAATTTTGTATTTATGAATTCTTTATGTGTTCGTAAGATGTATATTGTTGCATTTTTCAGTTCTTTTATCAAGAATTCTCATGATTCTACTTCACTACCGCACCTTGTTTCAGGGCCACACATTTCTTTTTATTATTGTAGTGCATGTGTTGGGGCTGACAAGATGCATGTATTTTGCACCTCGTACCTCGTACTGTCAGGTGACATGTCTACAAAGAAATATTAATTGTTTCAATTCATCTACAAAGGCTCAAATATGAATGTTAGAAAATAAATTGAAAACGAAAAAATAGATTAAAGAATGATGTCATGGTCTGTCTGGAAACAGTTTCACTTGAAAACGGTGTCACCACGAAATGATGTCTTCATCATTTCCTTTCAGTGGTGAGATAGTTATAATGGAATCTTTGTATAGGGTTCAGGAATGCTATCATATATGTGGTGTTAGGATCATGATGTCTGGTCCTTTTCCAAACATAGAATGGTGTCTTAGAAAAGAACCGGTTTCACAGAATTCAACAGATCTAAAACTAGTTACGTTGTTTGGTCATGATGTTTGGGTCACAGGGTCTGGTCACGGTCTCTGGTCATGGTGTCTGGACATAGTGTTTGGGTCACGGTGTCTGGTCACGATGTCTCGGACAAGACAAATATCTGTATACAAACTTAAGTAGTAATATTCACTGAATTGATTATAGTTAATCATTAATAAAATAAATAATTATATACAAATCCAAATATTTGTATACAAACATCATTTATAATAATCAGTCATTATTTATAGGAATCAATATCGTGAAAAACTTTATTTAAATAATAAAGAAACCAACTGACTTCACACATGATTGGAAATAGATTAAACATGATTTGCAGGATGTATAGGATTTTTTATCATTAAAACATGATTAAAATAGGAGGAGTCCAAAAATATCTCCCTTTTTTATGATCACAAATCATATGAGTGAGATATATGTTCTTAGTGTATGAGTGTATGTGTCTCTCCCCCTTTTGGGATTATAAAAAGAGTATAAAGGGAAATAAGAGAATAGACAACAATATGTCACAATACATTATATGGAGAAATATATTTCATTATAAATAGTAGGCAGCAGAAATAAAAAAAAATATACCTATTAAAAGATAGTGTTAACAATTCTTCATCATTAGATGTCTTCTCTTTTCCCTTGGCAGCAGCATCAGGAGAATCCACAGGTGTAGAGGTAGAAGCTGAAGAAGAGAGTGATCCAACTATAAGAGAAGAAAGAGGGAGTCCTTAAAAAATAGAAGGGGACAAGGTATGATTATTGGAAGACCGAGGTAGTTCCTGTTTAAGGATAATAGGTCTAATCTGACTCATAGCCCGAGAGACACACATAGAGGAAGAGGCAAAGGTAGTGAATGAGGAAGGAGACAAACAGGGACACAAGGGTGCAACTGCATGAGCCACAATCATAGTGCTATTAACATGAAGATAATGCCTAAATAACAGGATTAATTTAGTAATAATATCACCACCATACTGCATCACTTTCTCAAAGTTAACTTTGTTCTCCATGAACTTGTCCATCATAGGAGTGAAATCCTTCATCTTTTGAACTGTAGTTTTTAAATCTTGAGTGATAAGAGGTATTTTTAGATTCTCTATAAGGTACATGAAATGGTTTGTCATATCAGGCTTAGAGAAAATCCTATTGAAGTAGAAATCCACCTTCTTAGTAATTTCTTTTTGAGCATCATTTTCATTATTGGAATGAATTCTTACCAAATCAAGAACTCCGTCACTATTCTTGAAAACCACAAATAAAGACTCTTTTTCAAATCCACTTAATACTGATTGAAGTGCTTCCTTCTTAACCATTCTGGGTAGTTCACTATCAAAGGAGCGTTGAGATGATTTTACCGAGGTACTAGAAGATGTTGCAACTGAAGTAAGACACATTAGTTGATTTATAACTTTATGTAGACATACCTTATACTCATCATTCAATTTGTTGAGACCAATAACTATCTAACACATTTCTTGAACTATTTGATTGTTTCTTCTAGCCACCTTGTTAGCTAAGGATGTTAGGTTAGGTTGAATTAGAGAGACAACTTACTATGAAATATGACCACTAACATTTATAACAGTATGAGCAACAAGATATGGTCTTGATTTTAACACTCTCTACATATCTTCAACTATAGCTCTAAGAGACTTCACATCATCACTTAGTTGTTTGTTCTCAATTCTATCCTCATGAATTTCATGAATCATTTTTGGCTGAATCTTCTATATGATATTTTATAACAATAGGGAAACATCTCTTTAACTTTGGTTTGTTATAGGAGTAGATTGAGTGTTCATGATATTTTCAACTCCAAC
Source organism: Viscum album (assembly GCA_963277665.1). Lineage (NCBI taxonomy): Eukaryota > Viridiplantae > Streptophyta > Magnoliopsida > Santalales > Viscaceae > Viscum > Viscum album. Next base: position 649,934,632 of record OY728151.1, on the reverse strand, counting down.
CAATAAAGTGGTACCAAAGGATTTCAAATCATCTTTACTCACTAAGGTAGAAGGTTCTTGTGAAGGTTTATGAACAAAAGCTGAGACAAGCTCAGGTTCCTTTGTAGAGATAACATCAAGAGCAGAGACCAGTTTTAATTGAAACATAGTACAAATATCTATACCTTTAACTGAGTATTCTTGGGAATAATTCACATCAAATTAGCTAGGGAATTTATACCATGTATCTATAGTGCATTGATCAACTGGATTATGAATTTCAATAATTTCTAGAATAGGGTGTTGCTCTCCCTCAACAAGTTCATCTCTCATAGTACTAAGAGATTTATTTCATTGATCTATTACATAAATTTCATACCCAATAGCTTCACCCATTTGTTTATTTGACAACAGAAATGATTGATCCATTCTTTCCTCAACAGATAGGATAATCTCAGGATTAACTTGTTCCTCTAAGTGTTCCTCAAAACAACTTCTTTCTCAAGAGAAATATCTTCTTCTAGATACTATTCAAGAAAAAACATTCACTTTACATTAATAACAGACTTTTCTCTATATGTATGTTCATCTTCCAAAAAAACAGTTATTTTAGGAATAGGTACTTCCATCTCAGTTATGACTTGAGGAACAGGTCCACTATATTCCTTATCCAGGATGGGTTTTCATATAGGTGCAACAACCTCTTATTATTCCTCCGCAGCAGTATAATCAACAATTTCATCTGGTTCCATACCAAGATCAGAAATGTTCTAAGGTCTTAAATAATGCTCAACTGGGTTGACCTTTTCATAAAACCTATCATTATAATCCACCCATGCTTTTCCCCATAGATTCCAATTTATTTTCATCCTTTTGACTGTGACCTTTGAGATAAAAAATTCATAGTATTTAATGAATTCTTCATCCGGTCCAACCAACCCTTTAGCATGAAGCATAGAAGATATTAACCTTGAGTAGAATAAGGAGGTAGACTTTGAGGTTTTCTTTATCAACTCACACATATGAAGTGTAACATACTTTAATAGGTTAATATTGTGTCCATTATTCATAAAATGTATAGAAAATACATCCTTATTCTTGTGTGTAGCAAAATATCCTTTTCTTGGACTAATCAGATTCTAAATAAACTTAAACTGTAATTTGGTTTCACCATCTAGATTAGTAGATATAACTCTTCTCTTTGTTTTATTTCCATTCAAGCTTCCTAAGGATTGTTCAAAAACAAAGATCTCACATTGAGGTGGAGGACCTCTCTAGTAGTCCAAAATAATTCCCTCATGAGGTATCATTAGGCAAGCATCCCATAACGTCGATGAAAAGGTGCATATTTGGCCATTGATCTATCTTCTCAGATAAAAACCATCTTCGGTATCAAATGGGAAATGGACAAAGCGATAAAACATATAAACTAGCTTCGATTAAATCGTCCTTGTCTCCATTGTGAACAAATCCATCCATCCCTGCTCTTTTAGTACTTTCAACATAAGATACTTACTTGACAACAACCACTTAGGGTAGATTTATTTTTTTGGTACCACTATTTTGTCAACAAGGTTTATATTTAGAGGACTTTCGGGCACTATCTTTGGTGCTCTTTTCATTTTCTTCTGAGATATGCAATTATCGAGAGTCGAAGAAGATGGGTGCTTCATCATGGCCATTCAACAAAGGTTCGAGAGAGAGATAAAGAGAGAACAGAAGGGTTGAAGGATGGATTACAATATGAGATAAGAGAGCTCTGGTGAAGAAAAGAGTGAAACTTCTTTCATTTTTATCATTTATGGATATCGATTGTCGCAAATTCCAAAGCGCGGGAAAGAAAATGAATAAAGTAATCAACCACAATGATACAAGTTATAATATGTAAACAAAATGAAAAAAATGTTATTATGGTGAGACTAGAATTGACATTCACCTTGAGACCATAATATGATTTCACGATGAGACCGTAACAGGTTTTCATGATGAGACAGTAACAGATTTTCATGGTTAGACCGTAAACATAAAATAGAAACTTTTAAGACAGCAAAATATATAACTCTAAGAGTTAGATAGTAATCTTAAGACAATGAATTGTGAAACTGTAAACTGTGACACAATAAGTTGTGAAATAGTACACTTACTACTTAAGATTTATCATTCCCAATTCATGTGTGACGTAATCTATTCTTTCATAGTTTAATGGTTTAGTGAATATATCAGTGAGATGATATTCAGTTCCAATTAATTCCAAAGTGATATCACCTTTTTGATAATGGTCTCTAAAAATGTGATGTCTTACATCAAAATGTTTTGTCCTAGATTGTGAAACATGATTTTTTGATATTTTAATAGCACTTCTATTGTAATAATTTATAGGTACATTCCTAAAGTGATATCTATAATATATTAATGTGTGTTTCATACAAAAAATTTCGCACAACAACTACCAACAACTATGTATTCACTTTGCGTAGTAGATAATGCAACAGAGTTTTGTTTCTTACTACACCATGATACTAGTGACTTGCCTAAAAAGTGACATGTTCTGGAGGTGCTCTTTCTATCTAACTTACAACCACAGAAATTAGAATCAGAATAGATAAATGACTCAAATGACTGTTCTCTAGGATAGAACAATCCTAGATTGGGTGTATAAATGAGGTATTTGAAAATTCTCTTAATATAATTTAAATGAGATTCCTTAGGGTTTTATGGAAAACAAGAACCCATACATACACTAAACATAATGTCAGGTTGGCTAATAGTTATGTAGAGTAAGCTTCCAATCATTCCTCTATAAGTTGTTTGATCAACAGATTTTCCATCTTCATCAAGATCCAACTTACAAGTAGTACTCATTAGAGTGTCACTACTTTTAGTGTTATCCAAGCCAAAATGTTTTAGATGATCTCTAGTATATTTTATTTGATTTAAAATAATACCATCATTAATTTGAAAGATTTGAAATTTGAGAAATAAATCTAGTTCACCCATTAAACTCCTTTCAAATTATTTTTGCATCATTTTAGAAAATTCAACACATGAGGAATTTTTTGAAGATCTAAAGATAATATCATCTACATAAATTTGAACTTCTAAAAATCATTGGAAATTATTTTTATAAAAAGGGTAGGGTCAGCTATACCTTTTTTAAAACCTTTGGAAATAAGAAAAGTACTTAATCTATCATACGAAGCTCTTGGAGCTTGTTTTAAACCATATAAAGATTTTGATAATTTAAGAACATGATTTTGAAAGTGAGGATTTGTAAAACTAGGGGAATTCTTAACAAATACATCCTCAGCTACATACCCATTTAGGAATCCACTCTTAACATCCATTTGATATAGTTTGAAATTCAGATGTGCAGCATATGCAATAAGGATTCTAATGGATTCAATTCTAGCTACTGGCATAGAGGTCTATTCGTAGTCAATTCCATCTTCTTGACTATAGCCTTGTGCAACCAATATAGCATTATTTCTAACTATGTTACCAGCTTCATCTACCTAATTTCTAAACACCCACATAGTGCCTATGGTAAATGTGTCTTTGGGTCTGTCAATAAGTTTTCAAACATTTTTCCTTTCAGACTAATTAATTTCTTCTTGAATATCCATCACCCCAAACTCATCATTGATAGAATAATTAATGTTTTTAGGTTAAAGTTGTGACAAGAAGACTTGATATTCAAACTGATTTCTAAGAGAAGCTCTAGTTTGAGTTCCTTTATCTAAATCTTCTACAAAAGAATCTAAAGGTTGGTTCTTAAGGGTTATAACAGCTCTAAAAAAAGAAGGACTAGTGATTTTAGGTTCTTCAATACGTCTGGGTTCATTATGACTTGAATCTGAAGAATTTCCATAACTGGAATTTTTCATAGATTCCTTTATAGGATGGTTAGAGGATTTTGAATTGATGTCCATATTTGACTCATCTTCCTCCATGTTCTCTAGAATGGTCTTAGACTCATGTGGGCCTGTCTCATCAAGCATGACATGGACATATTCTTCCACACATTTAGCTCTTTTGATAAATACTCTATAGGATTTACTAGAGATTGAATATCATAGAAAAACTCTGTAATAACTCTTGGATGAAAATTTGTTAAGATTGTACTTAATAATAATGATATATTCTTTGCAACCAAAAACATTAAAGTAGATTAATTTGAGTTTTATATTATTCCATAACTCATATGGAGTTCTTTTAAAAATGGGTCTAATCAGTACTCTATTAATAATATAGTCTACTATATTTACAGCTTCAACCCAAAAATTAATAGGTAAGTCATATTCACTAAGCATGGTTCTAGAAATCTCTTACAAGGTTTTATTTCTTCTTTCTACAACTATATTTTGTTGATGTGTTTTTGGGGTAGAGATATTATAAATATAACCATTTTATGAATAAAAGGATTCAAACTCTTGATATTCAAACTCACGACCAAGATCACATCTTATGGATTTAATTCCATGTCTGCTTAGATTTTCTACAGTTTTAGCATATTTGGTGAAATGAGAGCAGCATTCACTTTTTTGAGCCAAAAATATAGTCCAATTATATCTTGAAAAGTCATCTACAAGAACATAAACATAGTGCTTCCCATTTAAACTAGAAACTCTATATTTTCTAAACAAATCCATGTGAACCTGTTTGAGAGGTTGAGAAGTTTACACTTCTTTCTTTGGTTTGAAGGACTTCTTGTGTTACTTTACCTTTTGACAAGGATTACACAATTTATCATTTGAAAACTCATGTTTGGGTAGATATTTGACTATGAATTTTCTAGTTAGCTTTCTAAGGGAGTGAATATTAAAGTGTCCTAGTCTCCTATGAGAAATCCAATACTCTTTGTGAAATACACTTAAACATGAAGCATTTTGAGAAACTAAAGACTCTAAGTTAATAGAGTATACATTTTCATTTCTAAATGCAGAAAACACTAATTATTTTTAAGAGTTAAAAACATTGCAAGAATCATTATAAAATTTAACATGAAATCCATCATCACATTGTTGGGAAATACTAATTAGATTATATTTCAATCGGAAATTAAAACTATGTTAGATTTACCGATTTGTCCAAGGCCAATGATTTTTCATTTGGAATTGTCACTAAAGGTAACATTTCCACCATCAATTTTTTTAAGTTCTTGAAGAATGAATAGTCTCCTATCTTATGTCATAAAAACTCACTGTCCATGTACCATAAGCTTCTACAGGAGATCTTTAAGTAATTTTATTACAAAATAGTTAAATAAAAATAGACTTTTGTACTCATATCTGTTTGGGTCTAGTAATATCAGTGACTAGTGATTTACAAACCCACATGTGCCTCATATGTAATGCCCTGATTCGTTTAGTAGCCTTGGAAGTACTAGATACATTCATAAGGTTTACATTACATCATAAAATGAAAACTACAAAAACCTTTTTTCCATAGAATACACTCATATCCCCTCAAACTATCCCTACATTTCAGTCATAAAATACTTCTTCGCATCCACGGAAAAATAAAACATAGAAAGGGGTGAGCTCAGATGCTCAATAAGGATAAAAATATAGAGAAAACTTTCATAAATAAGCATAAACATTTAAGGAATTGTATAAGACTAAAACAAAAGCCTTTTAAACCTGAACTTCAGAATAATATGGCAAATATAAAATCAAATAATTCCATTTACTTACCCACATGGATATTCTACTAGTTGAATAATTACATGTAATATCAATAGCCATTTTCATAATGATGGAATGCAAAATGCAAGACTTCATAACCACGTAGTCATGGTCTTGTGCCAAGACTACAAATAAGATTTTTTTCAAGGCCTTGTTCCAAGACACTAGTTTGTCTCATGATACATACCGATGCATTGAGGAGCTATAGCGGGCTCCACCCGTCACTTACTAAGTCCAATGCATTCTCCATATAAAAAGGTTTAAACATAACATAAAAATTCGTATTAAAACTAGAATATGAAATGTTAATTATTTATCCATAAACCATGAATGGTATAATAATAAAACATCCATAGTCAAACATATCACAAAACCTTCAACACAATATGTATGTTTTGCATCCTAAAAAATCTACCTCAAATAAGATTAAAATCCATCAAAGTATTTTGACATAGATGAAATAAAAACCTTTTTTAGAGAAATATCTCTTTCTATTTTGAAATAATTTAAGAAAAAAAATTATTTTGAAAATATTCTTATAATCTTGTATGGGAAGCTTCGATGATGTTTTAATGGTGGAAAATATTTTCACCCATCGTATAAGTTAAAAAACATTCTTACCTTAAATTTGTCAAAAAGGTCAAAAGTACCTTGTTTGGAAAACGACGGAAAGATTCCTTTGAAAACATATAAGGTCAAATAAGGGTATAAATGACTTTAACATCTGTCTAGTAGATAGTAAAAATAATTTGAAATACATTTCTACAAATCTTGGATGTGGATTATAAAGAAGTCCTAGTAGATAATTACGTATAAACAACCTCAGATAATGAAGAGATTGTAAAATTAACCCTTACCTTGTACTTTTCTTTGGCCAAGGGTAGGTTAACCTCCGGTATAATGATAAAATAATTGTTATTAAATTATACAGTAATCATATACATTAATATGATTTCATATATGATCTTTTAACATTGACTTGTTAATAATATCATAGTATTTTCATTGTTTCAGGTTTTAACGGATACATTTTCCTTTATATTCATTATTATGTAAGTCATATTTGTTATGGATTGGATGTATCTATAAGTACCCGAACTTATTACATACATAATCTTGAATTTAGTCAATAAAACACTTCATTTTACATTGAGGAACTTTTTATGTTTAGAACTTTAGATAATTAAGTCAAAACATACATAACATTACACATTGTTACATAGTGGATACAGTAAAATCAGTTTCCATTTTTCTCAGAATATAAAAAATTTAAACTTAAAACAAGACTCCTTGAAAATTCTTCAACATTTAACATGTCTTCCTTAATTGTATTACTCATCCATTAACCTGTTAAAAATCATTTAAAAACTTGGGATGATCACAAAAGCTCAGTAAGGTATGAAAAAGAAGGAAAAATCACATTAGTCCATGAATACTCATAACATATGAAAACATTTTCAAAAGACAAGATTTACACCCATAAATTATTACTTAATGTAACATTATATTTATACAAGATCCACACAAACATAAATATAATCATAGAGGTTTCTTTGGTCATTACTTACATAATCTTGTAACCATCTTGGCTACCTTAAAATTTGTAACCCTCACGACTACCTTACTTTGTGTAACCATCGCAGTTACACTTGGAGTAACCATACGGCCGACCTCCAACATACTCATACCAAATGAATTGGAGGGAAATATAGGTCCCACCCTTCATTATAAACAATTCCCAATAACAAAAACATAATCATACAACATAAATAATTGCATAAAAACAATGCTTTTGAATATTGTAAAACAGAATTTTAAAAGAGGATTTTAGAAGAAAAGTCCCTTATAAACATCATATACTTGAAGTGAGACTTAATAGAGTGGATGGAATATGTATATACACTTTAAATACACATAATGAAACAAAATATAAACAGAAACCATCAAAAAACAATTTAAATAGCACATAAATAATAAACTAGAAGGTTAACCCAAAGACTGGATTTCGGGTTAAGATTTCCCTTACCTTAAGCTTGTCTTACATAAAACTTCTTAAAACCTCCTGTATAATGGTTAAAAGAGTGTTATTATTATTTTACAGAAACATTTTCATGTTTATAACATCTTATATGGTCATTTAATAACCTCATTTCACCCCTTAATTGTTAGTATTTTGTTCCTTTCATTATTTTGGGTGAGTTCCTTTGTGATTTTCACGATCGGTTCATGATGAATCATTCATGTTGATTGGAAGTGAATCTCCATAATTGGAATGGAGTAGTATTTAAATATTTCAAATACCATAATTTATACCATTTATCACTTTTATGCTTTATATGATAATTACTTATAAGTTAAAACATTAATGATGTTCGTTTAGATCATTTTAGTGGTTCTTTGATAATAACAACGTCATTTTGTCTTTTAAATTAGAACCATATGTACAAAATAATTCCAGAACCATATATGAGTCATAAAACATATATTATAACCTTTTTCAACCATATAAATGGATTCATTACCATACTTGAAAGAATTAATGGAAATTGAAAATAAATCGTCCAGTATGTCGGTAATTCGACACAAATGGACAATGTTTTTTATTCTTTAAATAAGGGGAAGAGGAGAAGAATAATGATAAGGAATTTTCCATAAACATGAGAACATAATGAATATACATGATTCTGGAGATTTCATTCCTGTTGTATAAGAGTGAGTGAGGAAAGAAGAAAAACAAACCATGAAATAAAAAAAAATCTTGAGAAATTTCTCACGAAAATTCGGTAGCCTAACGACGTCTCTGAAAATTTCATAAAAACATGATTGATAAGAGGAATGGAATATATCATCATTCATACAAAATATGTACATTAAGGGGGAATATTTAGTGAAATATCCCATCAAAAGACAAAGGGAATGGAAGAGAATAATATAAAATGAAAGAAAAGAAAGAAAATAAAAGAGGATGTTTACCACTTGATCTCTTCTCCTGGAGATCCTCTTTAAAGGCTTTGATTTTTGTCTTTTGGTGAGACCAGCAGATCTAGGAAGTGGAAAAGAATATTGGGGAAGGAATTGGGCAGAAATTATACAATTCTCAAGGCTTGAGAGGTGTGGGAGGAAGAGGGGAGTGAGGGTGGTATTTATAGTGGAGGAGGGGAGGCATTTTAGATTATTTTAATCATTATTATAATATTTTTATCAAGACTATGAATAATATCAAAAAAAGTGGCCATAAATAGTGATAATATCATTTTAGTTCGAAGCAAGTGGCCTTGAATCACTTATGATGTCATAAATAGTGCATTTTTACTGATAAATTGGTTATACGGTATTTTATCGTATTTCACTATTCACCGAAAATTCATGAGTTTCAGAAAAATACCAAAAATTTACCCCAACCATTTTTCGATGTGTAGAATTCAAAAATGAACTCCATTTTTCAAAAATAATTTTCTAAATATTATTATTTTAATTTTGAAATAAGGTCATAGTTAATTCGAAAAATAACAATATTGAAGTGCAATTAGTTTAATCGGACATTGGAAAATTAATTAAGATCCCATTATATTATTGCCTTGGGAAAATAAAATAATAATATTATTTACTATTCACGTGGACATATTAATATTCATAAGGGTATGCTAATTTTCACCAAAAAAAGTTTGTTTCATTAGACTCTAAATAACATACTGAACACAATTGTAGATGACAGTTTCTTGAAATTCAGAATATAGAAGTAGAAAAGTTTAGTTTTAAGGGCTATTTAAAAATATCTTCTTTTAAAAAAAGTTCCATGCATTTCTATTTATCTTAGAAAAACTTGTGTTGTTACATTATCCACACCTTATTGAAATTGCGTCCTCAGAATTTTATTTACTTTTTAAAAAACTGAGGGTATTTTTCCCTCATAGCATTTTCAGACTCCCATGTTGCTTCTTGAACCATGTGGTTTCTCCACAAAACCTTTACCTGGTAGATTACCTTGTTCCTCAATACCTATTCCCTTCGATCAAGAATCTGAACTGGTTTCTTTTCATAAGAAAGGTTCTCTTCTAGCTGAACTGCTTCTGGGTTCAAGACATGTGATGAATCTGGCACATACTTTCTCAACATCGAAACATGAAAAACATTGTGTACCTAAAACAAGCTCGGAGGAAAAGATACGCGGTATGTAACTATTCCAACTTTCTCTAAGATTTCAAAAGGACCGATGAACCATGGACTTAGCTTTCCTTTTTTAGCGAAACGCATCACACATTTCCAAGGAGAGACATTATGGAAAACATGGTCACCTACCTCGAAAGAGAAGTCTTTCCTTCTGTTATCTGCATAACTTTTCTTCATACTCTGAGTTATCCTCATGTGTTGCTGGATAATCCTCACTTTCTTAGCCACTTCATTAACTAATTGTGGCCCCATCAACTTTCTTTCACTGACTTCATCCCAAAATTCATGAGTCTGACACCGCTTCCCATACAAGGCCTCAAAAGGTGTCATTTGAATACTGGAATGAAAACTATTATTATAAGAAAACTCAACTGAAGAAAGATGATGATCCCAACTTCCTTGATAGTTCATTGAACAAGCTCAAAGAATATCCTCCAAAGTCTGAATCGTTCTTTCTGACTACCCATCTAATTGAGGGTGAAAAGTTGTACTGAAATTCAACTCTATTCCCAACGACTTCTGAAGTCCCTTACAAAAGTTAAAGGTTTACCTGGGATCTCGGTTAGACACAATGGAAAGAGGAACTCCATGTAACCTGAAAATCTCCTTGAGGTACAATCGAGAAAGCTGATCCAAATTCATTGTATCTCGAATTGAATGAAAATGTGCAAACTTTGTTAGCTGATAAACAATAACCCAAATCACATTGTTACCTCGAGAAGTCTTTGGTAGTCCCACCACAAAATCCATGGATATATTCTCCCACTTCCACTCTGGCACTGGAAAAGGCTGAAGCATCCCCTTCGGTAACTGCCTCTCTACTTTAACCTACTGGAATGTCAAACATTTCATTGTAAAATCAGCAATGTCTCTTTTCATCCCATTCCACCAATAATACTCTCGAAGGTCTCTGTACATCTTAGTACATCAAGGATGAACAGAAAATGGAGAACTATGAGCTTCACACAACAATTATTTCTTCATGTGGGAATCACAAGGCACACACAAACTTTTTCCAAATCTTAAAACATAATCTTTATCAAGATTAAATTCTGGAAACTTACCCATTTTAAACAATTCTACATTTTTTTATAGCTCAAGGTCTTCCCTCTGTGCTTTCATAATTCTGTCTGACATCGAAGACTGCACAGAAACCTAAAACAAAACAGATATATTCCCTTCACCAACAACTTCTATGCCAAAATTCATCAAAGCATTAATCAGGGGATCATGTTCCAAACGTAGCATGGTTAATGATGGATGTTTTTTCCAACTTAAGGCATCCGCTAATTTGATTTCTTTTCCAGGATTGTAATTGATCGTGCAGTCATAATCCTTTATCAATTCTAGCCATCTTCTCTGCCTCATGTTTAATTCCTTCTGAGTAAATATGTACTTAAGACTTTTAGGGTCAGTATATATTTGAAATTTGGTTCCGTATAGATGATGCCTCCATATTTTCAAAGAAAAAACCATAGCTTCCAATTCCAAATATTGTGTTGGATAATTTAGATCATGAGGTTTAAGTTGTCTTGAAGAATAGGCAATTACCTGATCATTCTGAATCAAAACACAACCATGTCCCTTCAAAGAAGCATCACTATAGATGAACAACTCACCATTCTGGGAAGGTAAGGCCAAAAATGGAGCATTCACCAATCTCTTCTGTAGTTCCTAGAAACAAACATCACATTCCACTGTCCAAACAAATTTAACCCCTTTCTGTGTTAACTTAGTTATCGGGCTAGATAAACGTGAAAAGTTCTTAACAAACCGTCGGTAATAACTTGCTACTCCCAGAAAACTACGAATCTCTGTAACATTTTTGGGTCTTGGCCATTCATCAACTACTTTTGTTTTGGCAGGATCAACTGTTATTCCATCCTTATTTACAATGTATCCAAGAAAAGAGATCTGTTGCAACCAAAAATCACATTTTCTGAATTTTCCATATAGTTTATTTTCTTTTAAAGTTTGTAAAACATCCCTTATATGTTTTTCATGCTCCTCTTTATTTTTAGAAAAAACCAGAATGTCATCAATAAATACAACCACAAATTTATCAAAGAACTCATGAAATACTCTATTCATAAGATTCATGAATATAGCAGGTGCATTAGTTAACCCAAACGACATAAAAACATATTCATAATGCCCATATCTAGTATGAAAGGTTTTTTTCGGGATGTCATCCTCCTTCACCTTCAGCTGATGGTGTCCGGATCTCAAGTCAATTTTGGAAAAGTACTGAGCTCCCTGAATCTGATCAAACATGTCATCAATATGAGGCAAAGGATAGTTGTTTTTAACAGTGATGTTATTCAAAGCACTATAATCAATGCAAAGTCTCATGGAACCATCTTTCTTTTTAACAAAAAAAATAGGGGCTCCCCATGGTGAAGTGCTGGGACAAATGAAGCCTTTGACAAGAAAATCCAGCAACTGGTTTTTCAATTCATGAAGTTCTATTGGAGACATACGATATGGGGGTCTTGAAACTGGCTTAGCATCAGGAACTAGGTCAATTGTTAATTCAAATTCTCGTTCAGGAATGACACTGGGTAACTACTCAGAAAAAACATCAAGGTATTCATTTACCACCGGAACATCATTAATTTGAATAGTTCCCTTGTTTTCAACAAAATGGGCAAGATAACGTTCATTTCCATATTTCAATAATTTCTCAGTTTCATGATATGTTATCTATTGTATGGCTTCATTCTTGTATACAAAATGAAACTCTTTCTGAAAAAAAAACTTCTTTTGCTCTACAGTCAATCTTAGAATGATAATCAGAAAGCCAGTCCATCCCGAGAATAACCTCAAACTCGACTAAGGGTAAAACAACAAGGTTTGCAGGTAAAGACTTTCCATATTCCACAATAGAAATATTTTTATAATTGCGCTTTGCTATAACATTTCCCCCTGGTGTTTTAACAACAAGTTCAGGTCTCATTTGTAGAGGTGATATTTCCAATTTACCAGAAAATTTCTAAGAGAAGAAGGAATGTGTAGACCCCGTATCAAACAAAACTTTAGAAAAAAATTAGTGAAGAAACAAAGTACCTGATACAACTTCATTGGATGGTCCGACGTCTGCTGATGTAGTCGAAAAGGATCTCACTACACCTTTCTGCTTGTAGTATGGATTCTTTGCATCATTCAGATATCTATTTGGGAAGACATTTGCATAGTGACCCATCTCACCACATTTAAAACACTTTATAGTTTTCTTATCAGGATTAGTCTTTGGATCATTTTCATTGCAATATCGGGCCATATTTCCAAACTTACCACATTTAAAACACTCCCCAGTTTTGCTAAAACATTCCCCAGGGTGCTTTTTACCACACTTTTCACAAATGGGAAATTGTATTTTCTTACCCTCAGATTTCTTTGGTTGATTCTTGCACATTGCTTGCCAACTGGACCTCTTCTTCTCTTTGTTTCCAAAATTCACATGATCATTAGAAAACTCCATCTCTACCCTCTTAGCACAACGTACAAGTTTCTCATAACATTTGAATTCACGGGAGGCCAACCACCTTCGATACCTTGGCTTCAATCCTGAGTAATATCGGTTGATTTTTCTATCGAGATCCAGAATAAGATTTGGAGCATACCTCACCAGTCGGGTGAAGTTCGCTTCACACACAACCACCGAATCTTCCTCCTTCTGTTTCAATTCAAGAAATTGCTTCTCCATTCTATGTCGCACCACCATAGGAAAATATTTTTCAAGAAAAGGAATTTTAAATTCATCCCACTCCAAGGCATCAAAATCCTCTCTACCCCTAATATTCCTTACCATTGACCACCACTGATCAGCTTCCCCTTCAAAATAATAAATGGAAAGACTTAAATTTTGATTGTCTGAACATCCCATAACATCAAATATATTTTCAAGGGCTTTGATCCATCCTTCAACTGCCACTGCGTTAGAAGATCCATTGAATGTAGGAGGATGTTGTCTCATAAAATGTTCCACTATTGTCATGTTCTGTTGTGGTACCTCTATTGGTTCTCTTGCATGAATTCCACCACCATTTATTTCCTGCGTTAGCTGAGCCATTACTGTCACAAACTGCTCGATTCCAATCCCTACCATTTCAGGCTGTAGATCAGGAAGGATGTCATTCTGTTGATGCCTCTCCTCTTCAGCATCCCTATTCCTTCAGCAGACAACCATTATGAAAAAACATTTCTTAGATGAAGCAACATAGTATTCTTTAAATTCTATAAAAAATTAAACAAAGAGTGAAAATCATTTATGGTATTCAATTAGTATCACCCTAACCCCTAAATTTATCTAAACCATCATCTAATACCACCTATATGGACCCGACCATATTACATACATAATCTTGAATTTATTCAAAAAAACACTTCATTTTACATTGAGAAACTTTTCATGTTTAGAGCTTTAGATAATTAAGACAAAACATTCATAACATTACACATTGTTACATAGTGGATACCGTAAAATCAGTTTCCATTTTTCTTAGAATATAAAACAATAAAACTTAAAACAAGACTCCTTCACAATTCTTCAACATTTAACATGTCTTCCTTCCTTGTATTACTCATCTATTAACCTGTGAAAAATCATTTAAAAACTTGGGATGAACACAAAATCTCAGTAAGGTATGAAAAATAAGGAAAAATCACATTATTCCATGAATACTCTTAACGTATGAAGACATTTTCAAAAACATGATTTCCACCCATAAATACTTACTTCGTGTAACATGATATTTACACAAGATCCACACAAACAAAAATATAATCATAGAGGTATCTTGGGGAATTACTTACATAATCTTGTAACCATCTTGGCTACCATAAAATTTGTAACCCTCACGGCTACCTTACTTATGTAACAATCGCAGTTGCACTTGGAGTAACCATACGTCCGACCTCAAACTTACTCATACCCAATGAATTGGAGGGAAATATAGGTCCCAACCTTCATTATAAACAATTCCTGATAACCAAAAAATAATCATACAACATAAATAATAGCATAAAAACAATTCTTTTGAATATTGTAAAACAGAATTTTAAAAGAGGATTTTAGAAGAAAAGTCCCTTATAAACATAATACACTTGAAGAGAGACTTAATAGAGTGGATGGAATATTTATATACTCGTTAAATACACATAATGAAAAATAATATAAATAGAACCCATCACACAAACAATTTAAATAGCACATAAATAATAAATTAGAAGGTCAACCCAAAGAATGGAAATCGGGTTAAGAATTCCCTTACCTTAAGCTTGTCTTACTTGAGACTTGTTAGAACCTCCTGTATAATGGTTAAAAGAGTGTTATTATTATTTTACAGAAACATTTTCATGTTTATAACATCTTATATGGTCATTTCATAACCTCATTTCACCCTTTAATTGTTAGGATTTTGTTCCTTGCATTATTTTGGGTGAGTTCTTTTGTGATTTTCACGATTAGTTCATGATGAATCGTTCTTGTTGATTGTAAGTGAAACTCCAGAATTGGAATGGAGTAGTATTTACATATTTTCAGTACCATAATTTATACCATTTATCACTTTTATGCTTTATATGAGAATGACTTATAAGTTAAAACATTAATGATGTTCGTTTAGATCATTTTAGTGGTTCTTTGATAATAACAACGTCATTTTGCCTTTTAAATTAGAACCATGAGTACAAAAGAATTCCAGAACCATATATGAGTCATAAAACATATATTATAACTTAGTTCAACTCTATAAATGGTTTCATGACCAGACTTTAAGGAATTAATGGAAATTGAAAATACATCGTCCACAATGAAGGTAATTCGACACAAATGGACAATGTTTTTTATTCTTTAAATAAGTCAAAGAGGAGAAAAATAATGATGAGGAATTTTCCATAAACATGAGAACATAATTAATATACATGATTCTATAGATTTCATGCCTCTTGGATAAGATAGAGTGAGGAAATAAGAAAAACAAACCATGAAATAAAAGAAAATCTTGAGAAATTTCTCACGAAAATTCGGCAGCCTAACGGTGTCTCTTAAAATTTCATAAAAACAAGATTGATGAGAGGAATGGAATATCTCATCATTCAAAAAAAATATGTACAGTAAGGGGGAATATTTAGTGAAATATACCAACAAAAGAAAAAGGTAATGGAAGAGAATAACATAAAATGAAAGAAAAGAAAGAAAATAAAAGAGGAGTTTTACCTCTTGATCTCTTCTCCTTGAGATCCTCCTTAATGGCTTTGATTTTGGTCTTTTGGTGAGACCAGAAGCTCTAGGACGTGGGGAAGAAGATTGGGGAGGGAATTTGGAAGAAATTATACAATTCTCAAGTCTTGAGAGGTTTGGGAGGAAGTGGGGAATGAGGGTGGTATTTATAGTGGAGGGGGAGGTATTTTAGATTATTTTAATCATTATTATAATATTTTTATCAAGACTATGAATAATCTCAAATCAAGTGGACCTAAATAGTGATAATATCATGTGAGATCAAAGAAAGTGGATTTTAATCACTTATGATGTCATAAATAGTGCATTTTTACTGATAAATTGATTATATGGTATTTTATCGTATTTCACTATTCACCGAAAATTCAAGAGTTTCAGAAAAATACCAAAAATTTACCCCAACCATTTTTCGACGTGTAGAATTCAAAAATGAACTCCATTTTTCAAAGATAATTTTCTATATATTATTAATTTACGTTCTAAAAAAGGCCACAGTTAATTCATAAAATAACAATATTGAATTGCAGTTAGTTTTATGTGACATTGGAAAATTAATTAAGATCCCATTATCTTATTGCCTTGGGAAAATAAAATATTATTATTATTTACTATTCATGAGGTCATATTACTATTAATATTACTATTCATAAGGGTCTGTTACTATTCACCAAAAAAACAAGTTTGTTTCATCAGACTCTAAATTACATACTGAACACAATTGTAGATGACAGTTTCTTGAAATTCAGAATATAGAAGTAGAAAAGTTATGTTTTAAACGATATTTAAAAATATATTTTTAAAACAAAGTTCCATTAATTTCTATTTATCCTAGAAAAACATGGGGTGTTACAGTATCTTATTCATATCCAGATTTATATCAGGTCTTTAAAAATTATTTTTTGTCATCTAATAAAATTATTCTTTAATGGATATGATGTGGAATAAATCTCATCGCGTTTGTGCAGACGGAAATCTGTACGTACGCATGAGCGAAAATATCATTATTTAGATATTAAAATAATATATAATCAGATGGTATATCATATATACAGAATAATTATCATGATATATTTATTATTTACATCAATTACACATCGTTAATATACACATCCAAATAATAATGTATTGAATAACAGTTACACCACGACGTGGAGATAGTAAGTCGTACGTACGCATGTATGGTGACATGTCATTAAAACGATGGATAGAATAATGAATTTGTTTGTACCATATTTATAACATCACAGTATAATATAAATTATTTTAATATTTCATTAATTAAGTAATTACTGCATCATCATGGTGTCATAAATAAATTAAATTATTTAATGCTTAAAAAATATAAATAAAATACCATTATGTAGGAAATCATTTTATATTTCTAATGAAAATTAATATTCAAATTTATATTATGTATAACGCTATATTAAAAACAATTTAGTTATTAAACTTTTATTTTTACTCTTTTAACTCTTCTTTAAATAAAATATTAATAAGTGCCCTAATCTAATCATTGTGGACCAAAGAGGTTCATATTTTATTCCTAAGGTTGTTTTTGGTTGAATTATACTTATCCAATAGAATTAGGACATGTTTTAGGGTAATAATAATATCATTTTTACCCTTAAATAGCCAATTTACTTTTAACTGTGGTAAATAAAAGTAAACAAGTTACTATTCACCAAAAATTATTTTCATCTTATTGAACCACATTTTTCTTACTGATATCAACCAAGTCTCTTGTATTTTTGAAATTGCACTCATAGAAGTGGTAAAATTATGTTTTATGTGAATTTGAAAATTCTTCTAGGAGGTGGGTAAAAGACGGTGAAAAGTTCAATAGATTTTATATATATATATAATTATTATAAACTTACTCCAATGAATTACATTGAAATTATATAAGTATTATGTATCAATTTTTACCTAATATAAATTTAAATATAATAAATAATTATTTAAATAAAAACTTGGTTTTAAAATATAACACAGTGTTTTTCACTATTCATCAAAAATTGAAAGTTTTCAAAAAAACACCAAAAATTCACCCTAAGATAATTTCGATATTCTGGATCTAAAAATTAAGTCCATTTTGAACGATAAAATTTATAAAATTTAAAAAAGTGGGTATTACTATTCATAATGGGTAGTTTGATTGGTTGTGGTGTGTTGGAAATCGAAGTTGCGTACAACACATGCTACTATATTATTCAAAGAGAAGCGTACGTGGAAGCTTGGGGTGTTACATTCTCCCCTCCTTCAAATAATTTGGTCCTTGAAATTTCTAGAATATTACTGTATAAAAAGACTCGGGTGGTTCTTCATCATATGTTCCTTGGGTTCCCACATTGCCTCTTCCATCTTATGGATTCTCCATAGAACTTTTACCAGACAAGTCGTCTTATTTCTCAGCACCTGTTCTCTTGTATCAAGAACCATGATGGGCTCTTCACAATAAGTCAGATCAGGTACCAGTTCTAATTCCTCATAGGTGAGTACATGCGTTGGGTCATGCATGTATTTTCTCAACAGTGATACATGGAACACATCGTGGACTTTGGAGAGACTTGGCGGCATTGCCAAACGGTAAGCTACAGCCCCAATTCGTTCTAGAATTTTGAAAGGTATGATGTACCTGGGACTCAATTTTCCCTTCTTAAAGAAATGTATAACACTCTTCCATGGAGATACCTTCAAGAAAACACGATCTCATATGTGAAATTCCAAATCCTTCCTTCAGTTATCGGCATAGATCTTCTGCTTACTTTGAGCTTCTTTGATGTGGCTTTGGATTAACGTCACCTTTTCCATCATTTCCTCCAAAAGTTCTGGGCCTACAAGTTTTCTTTCACCAACATCATCCCAAAAAGTTGGTGTGTGATATCACTTTCCATATAATGCTTCATATGGTGTCATCTGAATATTTGAATGGAAGCTATTGTTATAGGAAAATTCTACTAGAGGTAAATATTGATCCCACATACCTTGAAAGTCAAGTGAAAATGATCTCAACATGTCTTCTAAGTTTTGAATAGTCCATTCTGATTGTCCATCAGTTTGAGGGTGGTAGGCAGTGCTCAAAAAAAGTTCAGTATCCAGGGCTTTCTGAAGACTTTTCCAGAATCTTGATGTAAAATGTTGATCACGATCAGAAAAAATTGATAGTGGTACTCCATGAAGTCTCACAACTTCATTAATGCATATAGCCTCGCTAGGCGTTCAAGTGGTAAATCTTCTCTTATAGTAAGAAAATGTGCTGACTTGGTAAGATGGTCAACATTAACTCATATTGCATCATTCTTAATATGAGTCTTTGGTAGTCTCAAGAAAAAGTCCATCATAATATTATCCCATTTCCACACAGGTATGGCAAGAGGTCGCAAGACTCCTCCAAGTTGTTGCCTTCCGGCTTTCACTTGTTGAAAAACCATACATGTTGACACAAAATAAGCAATCTCCCTCTTCATGTTTGTCACACCCCGACCACGGACGCCCATGTTTTTACTATTTTATGAGTCCCATGACTTTGGGTAGAGTTGCGGCAGGTCCAGGTTTGAATTTTCGTTGAAGCGTTGATGTTTTCGGTGGGTTTCGGGCTAGTGCGCAGTCACCGCACTGCTAGCGGTCACTACGCATTCAGTCTGAGGTGGTGCATGGTCACCACGCATTCGATCCGATCATGCGTTCGGACCTGGTGAGTGTGTTTTTTCCCACCTGTTTGGATAAATAATAAAATTTAATTAATAAATTTAATTTGAAAAGAATTTTATAAAATGTTTAATAATAATGATAACAATAATTTATAATATTTTGTTATTATTATTATTGTTGTTGTTGTTGTTGTTATTATCCCTTATATTTTTTTTTATTTTCTTTTCTTTTTATTTTAGTTTATCTTCTTTGGTGTTCTTCCACACGGATGTCCCCTCCCCCCTTCTTTTTTTTCTCTCTTCGTCTCCCGTGCGACCGGGCCCCTTTCTCTTTCCCTACTGCGAGCAGGAAGCCTGCAGCACCTCTGCCAAACACCTCTCCACCGCACGTCTGTAGCTCCTAGCCACCCCTGGTCGCGGCCGTCTCCTACTTCCACCACACAGCAGCTGAGCATATGACCCGACATCCTCTCTTGCTCCTGGCGCTACACATCACCCTCCCTGCTCACCTTCTGCCTGCTCATCCGACAGCCGACCTGTTCGGCTCCCACTTGCTGCGGCCCAACCTCACCTAAGCCCTCCGCCTGGCCTGGCCTCCCACACCTCCTGTGCACCTGCAGTTCTCCGGCCCTCCACCAGGCCTCCGTCCCTCATGCTTCCCCCTCCTGTAGCATGCCTGTTGTACCCCCACCTGGTTCTCCTTCTCCAGCAGCCAGCCTCATCGGCCTCATCTACTCCTGCTCAGTGCACGTAGCCAACAACCCTTGCACATGCCCTTGGCTTCTTGTATGAGGCACCGACCACCTCGACTCCCTCTCACCCTGCTCCCTCCCTGCCCAGCTTCCGCCGCACCTGTAGCATCCCGATTCCCTGCTCGCCCTAGATCCGCGGCCTCCCTCTTCTGCCCACCTGTAGTGCTAGCCTCAATGCCCCTCCCGTGTAGCAATTTACCTCCACCTCTAGCACCCCCTGGTCCAGCTCACCCTCCCCACCGCCTCAGCCTACAGAACCACCTCCCTGTAGGGTTTCTGCCACTGCACCCAGCAGCCCCGACAACGTCTCGGCCCCCCTGCATGCGGCTCATGCTGCACCGCAGCCTGCACCCCGGCCAGCATGCACAACGCCCTCATGTTGGCTAGACCCAACTGGTGCCAACCCCTCCTGTTCTCTTTTCCGCAAGAAACCAGCCCTGGATTTCCTGTCCAACAGTGCCGCACCACCCTCGCCATTGTCCTCCAGCCACGCCCCCAGCCTGCTTGCCTCTGCCAGGCCTCCGCCAGTTCTGGCCATCCCCTCCTTTGAGTTAGCTGCCTCTTTCACGCGCCCTCTACAGCCCCCTGTCGGTTCTGCCCGACCAGCCCTCTGGTGGAATTTTATCATCGCGACCCCCCCCCCCCCGTTGGTATAACCCTTTTATTTTATGCATGTTTGATATTTATATTTTATGCATATATATATATATATGCCTTGGTTTGTCAAGAATTTTTATTAATTAAATGTTATTTTGGTTCAGCTTGGCATTCTAGGACCCGCACGAGGCGTTTCTGAGTGAGTGCCATCGTCGCGCTTTGTTTCTGAGGTTGTGACTTCATCACGCCTATTTCCGAGTGAGCATCTCCGTCTCGCTTGCTTCTGAGTGAGCGTCGTCGTCGCGCCTATTTCCGAGTGAGCATCGTCGTCGCGCCTGGTTTCCGAGCTTGCGTCGTCATCGTGCCTTGGTATTGAGGTAGGTCCCCCACTGCACTCATTATTAAATTTAGAATTTATTAATTGATTTATGTTTTATTAATTTTAATAAATAGAAAATAATATAAGATAATTAATTTTTAAATGATTATTTGTTGTAAAAAAGAGTCGTTTATTTTATACTGAACTCCTGAAATATTTTCTTGGCGAGCAGACACCATGTAGTGAAAGAATGCTAGTTTTTCCTTTAAACATAATTCACGGAATTTCAAATGTACTTCTAGTTTTAAGGATAAATTGTTTCTTCTAAACAAGTGTTTCGGTTTTTCATGAGAAATGAGGTTTTTCTTTAATATTGGTGAAGGCCCATTGGCACTTTATAAAATAAATTATTTTGGAAAACCCACTCAGGGGTGACTTTTGGTGTGCGTTGATTGTGTGAGTTGTATGTGATGTTTTTGCATCGTGACTGTTTGATTTACGTTGTGGACGCACCCCTGTGTATTGCATGTGTTGATATTGGAACCTGGCATAGTGAGTGAATCTTTTGAGAATGATTGTTGCACTAGTTTAGATTACGCACTGGCTAGTGGCCCCAAAGCAGAGGAATACTTATTTATTACTGCTATGGGGATTGGGCCCCTCGGTTAGGCCATGCAGGGCTATGCCGGGCGTTAGGGTGTTATGACGTCATCGAGTTAGGGCATGCCTTCAGGATGAGTCATATGTAGAGTACGTTCTAGATTGTTCACGATCTCCTAGTTTTGACCCATGTTTCTTTTAGTGTTCTTTTTATATATGGCAGATTGTTGAGAGGTCTAGTTCAGTTTCTGGCCCCTGTGTGCCCCTTTTTTCCATTTCCCTTGGTGTGTATTGTGTATTATGTGTGGTTTTTCCTTTTTGGCTAATAACTGATGTTTGGATTTCTAAATGGTTTGCAGAAAATGATTTGAAAAGAAATATACCTATTCCTTTCAAACATTAAACTTGTTTTAAAATTAAAAAGGGCAATGGACAGATACTTGTTTTAGAAATGGAAGTGCGTGTGTGTGAAAACCAATATTTTTGTATATTTAGTTCAAACCTGTAATTGGTAAATTTCTTTATTTAAAGGTAGTGAATTGGTAATAGATATCGGGCTAGCCTACTGAGTTTTAATACTCACTCCTATAGTTCTTTTCTATTTTTAGTGTTTGTGCAGGTTACAACATGGGTGTGTTCGCCTTGGGTGACGTTTGGTCGTGAGTTGGAGAGTGACCCGGGAGGTCACACGGAGATAGTGGTTGTCTCTTTCGGTTAGTTTTATTTTATTTTATTCTTGTTAGTTACTTTACTTTGTTTATTTATTTTTCGCTGCTCTGTTTATTTTTTGCTGCCTTAATTATTTATTTTTATTTCATGAAATCATTCCCACTTGCTCTCTGTTGATGCCCTGGCGCTTTTTGCCAGCCCGGGAGGATCGGGAACGCCTCTCGGGTCATGTCGCGGACCGGCTTGGGTGACCGGTTCGGGGTTGACTCGGGTTGGTTCGTGATAATGTTGTCCCACCAAAAAATGTTCCTTCAAATATCTATAAATTTTGGTGACCCCAGGGTGTATAGAGAAATTGGAGCTATGAGCATCATCCAACAATTCTATTTTTAGATCAGGTATATCGGGAACAGAAAGTCTCTTCCCAAATTTCAAAATTCAATCTTCATACACAAAGTCACTCAATCTCCCATCATTCACTGCTTCAATCTTCTTTTGAAACTCTTCATCACTAGTCTGAGAACTCTTTATCCATTATAATAAATATTTTCTGGCAACCATTTGAAAATGTATTGATGTTTCACCTTCCATGGTGATTCCCATATCCATCTTTACTAGATCCATATATATAGGATACTTTTCAACTCTCATATTGTTCAAAACTGCATGATCCTTTCTACTCAAGGCATCATCCACCTTATTTTCCTTCCCTGGGTGGTAGTGTATAGTGCAATAATAATCCTTGAGTAGTTCAAGCCATCGCCTTTTCCTCATGTTGAGTTATTTTTGTAAGAAAATATACTTCAAACTCTTGTGATTGGGATATATCTAACATTTTTCACCATAGAGATAGTGTCTCCAAATCATCAAAGAAAATATTACATATTCTAACTCAAGATCATGATTTGGATAGTTTTTCTCATTAATTTTTAGCTGTCATGATGCATAGAAAATAACCCTATTATTCTACATTAGGACTTAACCAAGTCTTTTATTTGTAGCATCACTATAAATAACAAACCCATCATTCCCTGATTGTAGATTTAATATTGGGGAATTGACGAATCTTTTCTTTGGTTCTTCAAAACATTCTTCACAATATTTTTTTCAAACAAATTTATCCCCTTTACATGTGAGCTTGGTTACTGGGTTATCCAATCAAGAAAAATTCTAGACAAAACGCCGATAATAACCAACTAAACCAATAAAACGGTATACCTCAGTTATACTTGTTGGTGCTGGCCATTCTTGGATTCCCTTGGTCTTTGAAGGATCAATAGAGATTGCATCCTTAGAGTTAATATGGCCAAGAAAAGAAATATCCTGAAGCCAGAATTCACACATTCTAAATTCCCCTATAATTCATGCCTTCTAAGAGTCTTCAGGATAATGCACAAGGTATTTTCATGATCTTCATAGATTTTGGATTATACCAAGATATCATCAATAAATACCACAACAAATTCATCAAGATATTACTTGAAAACTCTGTTCATTAGATCCATGAAAACAGAGGGTGCATTAGTCAATCCAAAAGCCATTACTGTAAACTTGTAAGGCCTGTACCTAGTTCAAAATGTTTTTTTCGAAATTTCTTACTTCTTTACACACTTCTGATGATATCCAGATTGAAGGTCAATCTTTGAAAAGTTTTGAGCTCCATGAATTTGGTCGAATAAATCATCAATGTGAGGTAGGAGATACTTGATCTTTATTATTATATCATTGATCTCCATGTAGTAAATGCACAACCTCATAGATCCATCTTTCTCCTTAACAAAATGGACAAAGGATACCCATGGAGAAACACTAGGGGAAATAAATCCTTTATAACTCAATTACTCTAGTTGTTTCTTTAGTTCCACTAATTCCATAGTGTCCATTATATAAGGGGTAATCTATATGGGCCTTGAACTAGGAATTAAATCAATGGAAAATCAATTTATCGTTCTGGAGGATGTCCAGGTAAATCCTCTGGAAATACATCAACATATTCTTTTAAAATATGTATATCCTCTATTTGAACATTCCATTCCTCACCAACAGTTGTTTCATTCTCTCCCTCCCCAATAATTGAATTTAGTTGAGCTATTGGGGGTGGATCTAGATAAGAATTAGGTGGTGATGATTCTTCTCTAAAGATAAGGTGTTCTTTATCATCATAATCAAAAATTGTAACCTCCTTATTCTTACAATAAATATTTTCATAATGGTCCAAAAACCAATCCATACCGAGGATTATATCAAATTCAATCATGGGTATGACGATGAGATTAACAGATAAAGAAAATTTATATGCCCTAATGGGAATTGATTCAGAAAACTTTGTTGCGATGATACATCCCTTAGATGTTTTGACTGACAACTCCCTTGTTATATAAAATTGGAAATATCTAATTTTCTTTGAAAACTGGGAAGATATGAAACAATGTGATCATTTATAATCAAATAAATAATTTTATAAACTTGAGGAAACCATTAAATTACCTCCCACCACGTCTTTCGGAGCATCAACCTCAGCAGTAGTGATAACATAAGCTTGACCTTAGTCCTTTTCCCTTATCTGAGGTATGTTCCCCTGACACTTAGAAAATTCATTCACATAATGCCCCCTTTCTCAAAAATTGTAGCATTCAACATAGACAGCCTCTTTCTTCCCCTTTCAATAACAAGATTGGTGGACTTTTTCACCACACTTGTATCATACATTCATTCCCTTCAGGAAAGGGCCAGGGTTTTTCATCCAACATTTACTACAGGATGGATATTCAACTTTTCCCTTCTTCCCATTATTTCCATTTCCAGAGTGCTCAGAAGATCTCTCCTTCTCTTTCTTTGATTTTAAGTCGTAAGACTTAGAAAATTATTTTTCTGTCTTGATAGAAAATCAGACAATATCTTCACATGACAAGAAGGATTGTGAGACTAATACTTGATGGAGAAATGTTTTTAAACCCATCAATGAAATGATCAATCTTACTTGTAGGGTTATGTATATAATCTGTTGCATGCCTCGCTAACCTTGTAAAATTAGGTTCATACTTTGCGACATCATTATCCTTCTTTTGCCTCAAGCTCAGAAATCACCTTTCCATATATGCTTGATGGTCATGAGGAAATTATTTTTCTAAGAAAAGATCTCTAAACTCCCTCTATTCTATATTTGATACTTCATCATCTTTCTTTGTGTTTTGAATCAATGACCAACATTGGTCAGAATCTCTAGTGAGGCGGTAAATTGTCATGACAACTTTTTTCCTTTTTCTACTCCCCAAGGCAGGGAATATTTTTTCTAAAGAATTTATCCATTGCTCGGCTACTTGTGGATTTGTACTCCCATTGAATGTTGGTGGTTGTTTCCTCATGAAGAAATCTAACATTGATCCTCTACGTTGTGGATCAGGGTGCTCCATACTGGTAAGGATATTATTCTTAACTTGAGTGAGTTGTCCCAATATAGTGATAAGATGATCAACACCAGTTGTATCACCAGCTCCACCATAATTATCCTGAGCAGGAGGGAAATCCCTACATGGAAGGCATGAATTGATATGGTTTCCATTCCTTCTACTAGGCGCCATTTCTAAACAATGTTATAAACTATATTTGTTTATGAATCGAAATACATAATTCCAAACTTTTAAAACACTTAACATAAATTGAAAATTTTAAGGATATAATCCATAATCATAAAAAATTGTTATCATTAAGGACGTATATACTCATAATACCTTCATAATGGTTTGTAAATAAAATGATAATTATCTTAAGAATAACCCGAGGGAGTGTCGTAAATAAGAGTTTCTCAAGGCCCATTGTCGTGCGCCATATTTAGTTCGAGCATAGCTCAAAGTGGTGTTTTTGGGTTTTACCCCTAGGTACATCTGTGCCAGATCCACCTCTACCTGCTGATATCTAGACAGGGATGTATTTCTTGGAAAACTCAAAAAATCTATACAATACCAAAATTCTAGGAAGTTCTTCTATACTAATCCTCAAATTCTATCTTAGGGTAACGTTCTCTAATCAGATTTTATATAAATATAGATTCTAAGGTTTGTATTAAACTTCCTCTGATACCAACTGTAACACCCCAACCCTAGTTACCGAGAGTCGGTGCAATATTACATAACATTGGCATGATCACAAAATATCAAGTATCAAAATACCGATTTGTTTGGTAGCCTTTGAAGTACTAGATACATTCATAAGGTTTAAATTATACCATAAAATGAAAAACTACAACATTTTTTTCCATAGACCACACTCATATCCCCTCAGAATATCCCGACAGGTCAGTCATAAAATACTTCTTCGCATCCTAGGAAAAATAAATCAAAGAAATGGGTGAGCTTAGATGCTCAATAAGGATAACAATATAGCTGAAACTTTCATAAATAAGCATAACAATTTAAGGCAGTGCATAAGAATAAAACAAAAGCCCTTTAAACTTGAACTTCATCATAATATGGAAAAGTTAAAATCAAATAATTCCATTTACTTACTCACATGAATATTCTACTAGTCGAATAATCACATCAAATATCAATATCCACTTTTTTAATGATGGAATGCATAATGCCAGAATTCAGAACAAGATAGTCAAGGCTTTATGACAAGACTACAAATAAGATTTTGTCAATGAATTATGCCAAGAAACTAGTTTTTCTCATGAGACCTACTGATGCGTCGAGGATCTATAGAGGGCTCCACCCGTCACTTACTAAGTCCAATGAATTCCTCATAGCAAAAGGTTTAAACATAACATAAACATTTGTATTAAAACTAGCATACGAAATGTCAATACTTTATCCATAAACCGTGAATGGTATAAAAATAACACATCCATATTCAAAAATATCAAAAATCCATCAATACAATATGGATGTTTTTCATCATAATAAATCAACTTAAAATAAGCATAAAATCCATCAAAGGATGTTAACATATATAAAATCAAAAACTTTTTTTAGAGAAATTTATCTTTATATTTTGAAATCATTTAAGAAAAATAATATTTTGACAATATTCTTATAAGCTTATATGGAAATCTTCAACGATGTTATAATGGTGGAAAATAGCTGCACCCCCTGTATAAGTAAAAAAACATTCTTACCTTAAATGTTTCCAAAATGTCAAAAGTACCTAGTTTGGAAAACAATGGAAAGACTCCTTTCAAAACATATAAGGTCAAATAAGGGTATAAATGACTTTACCCATTGTCTAGTAAATAGTAAAAAAAATTTGAAATACATTTTTAAGAAGCTTGGATGTGGATGATAATGAGATCCCATTTGATAATTACGTATAAACAACCTTGGATAATGAAGAGATTGTAAAATTAACCCTTACCTTGTACTTTTCCTTGGTATATGGTAGGATAAACTCCTTTATAATGGTTAAATAATTGTTATTAAATTATAAAAGAATCATATACACTAATTTGATAACATATATGATCTTTTAATATTTATTTGTTAATAATATCTTAGTATTATCGTTGTTTCGGGTGTTAACAGATTCGTTTTTCATTGTATTCTTTGTTATGTGAGTCATATTAGTTATGGATGGGATGTATCTTATTCATATCCAAAATGATATCAAGTCTTTAAACATTATATTGAATCATATAATGAAAATTAGTCTTGAATGGATACGATGTGGAATGAATATCATCGCGCTCGTGGAGACGGTAATCCGTACATATGCACGAGCGACAATATCATTATTTTTATATTAAAATAATATATAGTTGGATGTTATATAATATATAAAGAATCATTATCATTTTATATTTATTATTTCCATTAGTTACACATCATTATTATACCCATCCAAATAATAATGTATTGAATAACAATTACACCATGACGTGGAGAAGGTAAGTCGTACGCACGCACGTATGGTGACATGTCATTCAAAGGATGGATAGAATATTGAATTTGGTTGTACCATATTTATAAAATCATAGTATATAGAATATACTGGTGTTATTATTTTATAATGGAAAAAAGGAAAAGGGAACTGGAGGGAGAAAGGAACATGAAAGAGGTGATGAAATATTTATCTCTTCTTCGGGTTATTCCTTTTGATTTGATCAAAAGAGCCCCTTAGGTTGGATTTATGACAAAATTAAGCCCTCTAGGATGAAGGGAAGACAGTTTAGAGGGTATTTCAGTAGGGTTTTTCCGTGAAAAATGGATTTTAATGTGTGAATTAGAGAGAAGGGAGAGTGCCCATTTTATAAGAGGGGTGAGGGGCACCTTAGGGATAGCTAGAAATATTATTTTATAATAAAATAATTTTCGGTCTATAATGGCTCCAAAATAGATTATTTAAAGGATAAGGTGGGGAGGGGTTGAAAACCACTCAACCAATAGGTTTTAGATATGTTTGGTCACTATATTAACTTTATCATTTAGATTTAACTCTTACTTAAATAGTTTGACATTTACCATGTCTCTTTGTATTATTATATTATATGGTTAATAAACATAATATATACTTCCAAGATAACCCCAATTAGTTCATTAATGATAAAACTATCATTAGTTAAGTCTTTTGGCTGAACCTTATATTTTTAGGAATATAATATCAATTAATAATATAATATTTGTTTTAAAAACTCTTTTATATCAGTTTTGACACTATTTGGTATTTTGTTTTTTCTAAATTAATAACAGCGTTATTAATTCAAAAAAAAATAATCTAACCAACCCTAATATGTCATATTAACCTATAAAATTAGTTTAATTCATAAAAAGTCTCAAATTACATTTATTTGGATATTTATAATATCAATTATTTTAGTACTTCATTAATTAGGTAATTACTGCATCATCATTGTGTCATTAATAAATTAACTTATCTAATGTCTAAAAAATATAAATAAAATACCATTATATAGGAAATATTTTTATCTTTCTAATTAATATTTATAGTCTAATTTATCTTATGTATAACTTCATATTAAAAATGTTTTAGTTATTAAACATTGATTTAAACACTTTTAAGTCTTCTTTAAATAAAATAATAATAAGTGTCCAAATATAATCCATGTGGACCAAATAGGTTCATATTTTATTCTTAAGGTTGTTTTCATTGAATTATACTTATCTAATATAATTAGCACATTTTTTAGGGTAATAATAATATCATTTTAACCCTTAAATACACTATTTACTTTTAACTGTGGTAAATAAAAGTAAAAAGTTACTAATCACCAAAAATTATTTTCATCTTATTGAACCACATTTTTCTTAATGATATCAAACTTTTTCCTTGTATTTTTGAAATTCCACTCAGAGAAGCGGTAAAATTATGTTTTATGTGAATTTTCAAATTCTCCTATGAGGTGGGTAAAAGGCGGTCAAAAGTTCAGTAATAATTTTATATATATAAAATTATTATAAAATGACTCCAATGAATTACATTGAACTTATATAGGTATTATGTATCAATTTTGACCAAATATAAATTTCAGTAAAATAAATGATTATTTAAATAAAAATTCAGTTTTAAACTATAACTCAGTGTTTTTCACTATTCATCAAAAATTGAAAGTTTTTAGAAAAATACCAAAAATTCACCCAAAGATAATTTCGATATTACGAATCCAAAAATAAGGTTCATCTTGAAAGATAAAATTTATAAATTTTCAAAAATTGGGTATTACTATTCATAACAGCTAGTTTGATTGGTTGTGGTGTGTTAGAACTCGAAGTTGCATACAACACATGCTACTATATTATTCAAAGGGGTGTTACATCATAGGTTTCCAATAAGCATTATGTAAAGTTATTGAAAAATAAACTCTATTTGGTCCAAAAAATCTTGAAACAATAGAGATTGTATCATAATTTGAACTAACTGAATGGTTTCCAGAATTATGAGTAAAGCTGTATGTCCTAGATTTAGAAACAAAATTGGTTTTTCTAAAATTTATTTTACCAGGTTGATAGAGAATAATAGTATTATATTCATGAGGTCTCTATTTACCTATAATTTGTACCAAAGTATATTTACCATTAGTAAACCTTTCAAGGTCCTTTTTTAATTTTTCATTAGATAGCTTTAGTTCATTATTTCCTTTGAGTAATTGAATATTTTTATTCCTTTATATAGTAAGTTCATATTTAAGAGTTGAGGTAACAGCATAATTTTTCATTAAAGACTTGTATTTATCTTTTAGTTCATTGCATGTGTCTTAAGGCATATTACAGTCCTTAAAGATTTATTCTTTAGACATATTCATAGAATCACTTTCATCTCCAGGATAATAGGAATTGTGTACAGGAGATTCTAGTGTTACCTCAGATGTGTTTGTCATAAAACACATATTGGCTTTGTTAGCCTGTTCATCATGTAATGATTCTGAGTCACTTGAACTATCCTCAAAAGCAGTTCAAATTTCTTTCATTTCCTTTTTATACTTTCTGTCTTTGTCCTCATATTTCTTATTTTACTTGACCTTGGGTTAGTCAACCTTTACATGACCCTTTCGTTTACATTCACAGCATACTATCTCATCAGACATGTCACTTATTTTTCAATCTTTCTTCCAGCTTCCCTTTTGATCATATCTTCCATTGAAGTTAGGATTTCTGAAAAATGTATTCTTCTTGTAAAATCTCTTAAACAATCTGTCTAATTGATCCATCTGCTCATCACTGTCGGGTGATGATTGTTCACTACTAGAACTTTCTATAGAGACTTCCAATTTCCCTTTTTCTTTGGGTTTATAGGTGGTGGTATTAAATGAAACAGATTGTATTTTTGGTTCATCATCGTCTATCTTATTAACATTCAGCTCCTCTTCAGACAACATTCGTTTTCCAATGAGTTCATTTACAGGTAACTTGGTTATGTCGCATGACTATATAATAGAGATAGAGGTTCCTATAAATCTATTAGGTAGGCGTTTGAGAATCCTCATGATTTGTTCTTTGGCATTAACTTCTCTTCCAAGGGAAATAATTGTGTCGATAATTTCATTGAACCTGAGATACAGGTTAGAAATAAGCTCATCATGTTTCATTTTAAAGTTGTCATATTTAATAGTATAAGTATTAAGTATCATTTCTTTCACACTAGAAGTTCCTTCATGTGAAACATAAAATGTATCCCAAATTTCATGGGCAATTTTACATGCTGAAATTCTGTTAAATTCCTTATCTCCTAAAGAGAAATATGGAGCATTCTTGGCTTTGAAATTGTTAATGTAGGCAGTCTTGGTTGGGTCATCCCAAGTAATTCTATCAGTAAAAGGAATATTATCCCCATATATAATTGAAGACCAAATTTCAAAACCCATACCTTCTAAATGCATTTTCATTTTAATTTTACATTGGAAATAGTAGGTTCTACTAAAGAATGGTGGTCTGTTTGTTGCAGAACCTTCCAGTCTATTATCCATAATAAATAAATACTTTAAAAAACATAGAAATTTATAATTAACAAAAATTTACAGATCTTTAATGTAAAACTAAAATCACAGTAGAATGGTTTCAAAAATATAGTCTTTACAGGAATAATAACCACCTCTAATACCCAATGTTGGTCGGAGTACGGTACTCAAGAGGGGGTGAATTGAGTATCTATAAAAATTTCTGTATGAAATTTTATCTTAAAAGGTTCCCCAATAAAATAAATATATCCCATTTAATCAAGTTAATATGGCTATGAAATATTGACTATTCAAATAACTTCTCAGAAGATTGATTAATTCTATGTCATCTCAATATCAGTTGTTGATATTACTTCTGAAGCTATTATAACAAAGAAAAACAATTATAACTTTTGTCCAAGATTAACTATTAATGTAAGTATATTTATTTCTTAATGATACAGTAAAATAGATAAAACTAAATTAAACAACACAACAGATATAAAACAAGTGGTTTAGTCTGAAGATGAAACCTAATTCACTCTATATGGTGATCACCTTCCACCAAGCAATTTATATTAATAAACTTAATCCACACTTTGGATTGGGGTAAATAATAGGGAACCTATCTATCCAAGTCACATTACCAATTCCATAGTTTTTTGTGGGTATAAACTACCAGGTCCCACATAGAGCTCTTCCATACTTATTCGTGGGAGTAAACAAGTGTAAAAATATATAAGAGGAAGGATATATTGTTTCCTTCAATTTAGTACATAAGATAGTGTGTTCTTTTCATATATAAACACACACAAACACACTACTCGAAATCTAAAACCAATAAACAACATATCAAAGACAATGAGATATGGTTAAAAGTGCTCTGATTTTTTTTATACAACTCTAGACTTCTAGGATAAAGCAGATGCAAGTATCGATTCCTCTTATGAGAAACAAAGTATCACAAGTCTGGTGCTCTGGTTTCTAGTTTTATTTGGTTCTTATTCTTTGTGGAGTTTTCATTGAGAAGATCTTCTTGAATATGATCTATGGTATCCCAACTTTTGGATTCATTAATTATTTGTGTGTTCTTCACATGTATCTTGTTGCATGTGTCAGTTCTTTTCTCAATAATGCTTGCGCTTCTGCTTCTCTACCACACTATGCGTTAGGGCCACACTTTTCTTTTTATTCTTGGAGTGCTTGTGTTGGAGCTGGCAGGATGTTCATATTTTTCACCTCATACCTCATATATTCAGGTGACATGTCTACAAAGAAATATTAATTATGTCACTGCATTTAAAAAGACTCAAATACGATCGTTAGAAATTAAATTAAAAATGACAAAATAGATTAAAGAATGGATTCACAGTTTGTAAAGAAATAGTGTCACTTGGAAATGGTGTCTTTATATTTTACTTTGATCAGTGAGACAATTATGATGGAATAGCTGTATAGAGATCAGGAATGGTAGCACAAATGTGGTGTTAGGATCACAGTGTCTAGTCTTTTACTAAAATTCAAACGTTGTCTTAGCAAGGAACCAGTGTCACAACCTTAAACATATATGAAACTAGTTATGGTGTCGGGTCACGGTGTCTGGGTCATATTGTTTGGTCACTGTGCATGGTCATGGTGTCTAGTCACGGTGTCTGGGTCACGGTGTCTAGGTTACGGTGTCTGGTCACGGTGTCTCAAACTTAGCCAAATATCTGTATATTGACTTATGAAGTAATATTCACCAAATGAATTAGACTTAATCATTCATAATATAAATCATATAGAACAAAGTTAAATATAGTTTATAATTATCAGTCATGATTTATAAGAATCAATATCATGAGAAAACTTATTTAAAGCATAAAGAAACAAACCATCTATACACATGACTAGACTCAGATTAAACAAGATTTTCTGGATGTATAAGATTTTTGATCATTATAACATGATTAAAGTAGATGGATTCTAAAAAATATATTTATTAATTCTTAACAAATAAGTAATCAATTTATTAATAAATCCATTATATTCTTCAAAGATAAGTTTTCTTCAAAAAACATTTATTGGGAAAATAATATTATTAAATTTTGAAAATTATAGAAATTTTATTTTATGAAATAAATATAATTTTTAAAATCATAATATCAAAATTTTCTTTGGGAGAAAACTTTTTATTTTTCTGAAAAGATTTATTTTTCAAGGAATAGTGGAAAATATTGATTTATATTAAAAAATCTATTTTCTTTTAAAATATTTACAATGAAAAAATATATTTTGGGTTAGTTTTAAAATTTCATTAGTTACTTTTAGTTTAAAATATTCAAATTATTGTTTTCAATTTAATTTCTTGCTTGAATTTAGTAAAAAATCATTTTCTATTTAAAAAGGGGATTTTCTTGAAAAAAACGTTTTTCATCGCGATTTGTTTGGATTGATTTTAAATTAAATTAAAACACTTAAATTATTTTAAATTTTTAAAAAATTATTACGTATTTTGAATCATGAGGATAAATTTTTTAAAATAGGCCTCTTTTATTTTTAGTCAATATGAATAGTAATTATAGTAAATTTTATAATTAATGTAAATGGTAAATCGGGTAATTAAGGGTTAAAAATAATATGATAAGGACTAAAATGACACTAAAACATAACTTAATTTTATTATATGTGTGCATATCATCTATAATAATCCAGTATTTGGTAATATTTCATGCTTTTTACACATGGGTGTGATTATAACCTTTATAATATTTTAGGTTAAGAAGAGTAAAAAACGACACTATTATTTTTAACAAATATAATATTCCTAACATGGGAATAAACAAGAGATATTTTTATTTATAAATATTAATTTAAATTATAAATTATTTATATTCATCATGATAATTTATATTTATTTTTTAGTGAATAAATAATTTCCTTAAATTCTTTCACAAAGCTGATGTTGTAATTATATGATTAATGAACAAATAAAATAAATGATACTAAAATTATTAAAAGTAATATAATTTGAGATAATTATTGTGATACATGAATTTTATATATGATTATAGTAGGTTACTTATTTAATAAGATATATATTTTTTGAATTTCATTACTTTTATTTTCGTTATTAAAGACAAAGTAATGAATAGTTCTAAAAATTGACGTTAATGATATTTTATAATAAATAATTTTTATTGAATGATAAAAAATTAATAACAAAATTAGAGTCATAAAAATTATTATTATATTGTTTATAATATAAAACATGGTCCATTTATGGGGTTTTTCCATTTATAGAAACTATAATGATCCTCAAAGAGTAAAAAAACATTGTTGTTACGATAAGTTTAGAAATGGTTAATAGAGGGTTAAAGCAAAGGATATGGATAAAAAAATAGAAAAAAAATATCCAAATTTAAAAGGATCATATTATTTATAATATTTATAATCTTACCTTTTATTATTATCAAGTTTTATCCATTTTGGATTCAAATTTAATTTTTATTAATTTAATATTGTTTGAAATTCCAAGAGTACCTCTCCCCTCTCTTATAAAAGGGAATCTATTCTTCTCTTAAATGAGTGTTTATGTTTTATTTCCACTTATATATCATTAATATATCACTTAAACATGAATATATAATAAAATAAGTATCTTAATTATATTCATATTTTATTATGTTAATTTCATAAACTATATCCATCTCTAACTTGCATCAATTGGGAAAGGAATTCATTGTTTGTGTGTACAACGGACTACCGCCTCACTCTTTTTCCATCACCACCTCTCACATATAGATATAATTATGAAATAAATGTTTATAAATTATTTTCATGATATATTTATCATTATAAAATGATAACATATAATTTAATTTCTTACTTTTCCATTCACTGAAAAATGATAACATATCTCTCGTGTACGTGTAGACTACAACCCCGACGAAGCGATGTAATTCATTTTTCATAACCACATAAAAGGAATTATATATATTTAAATGATTAATATTATATTCATGATATAATTATTTATTTTAAAGATATAATAATACTTACCTTATTTCCATACTGATTGTTGAAAAATGGAAACATTACTCATGCGTACGTACAACCTACCATCTCTCTGATTGTAACATAGTTCATTTTTCATAAACATATATCACGAATGGTTATAAAATTATAATTTATTTATATAAAATATATTTTTTCAGATTATTATTCTTATATGATTTAATAACTAAATATTTGACCTCATTCATCCTACATAAGTCATTTTGAACTTATGAACTGAATGTCCTCAAAACATCACAACTGAACTTAACTAACTATGTAATTAACTATGTCATTGAGATAAATGAATTAAATTGTTTATGGATAAGGTATTAAAAATATAAATAGTTCTGAATAGATAAAATAATTTATATGATTTTATTATACAAGATTTAAATGAACTACATGGAATGTATGGACTCGAGGAAAGGGGTTTCATATCAATATCTTTTCATTAAGGTATATTTTATTATTATACTCCTAATTTATTTTATATAGTCTATATAACACCATTTTACATGTTATATCATGAATCCATATAATTCATGATGTTTTATGTTGTAATTTTAATTATTTTATCCTAGGGGATTTGACATGAAAGATACAAAGTGGTATAGGGTTTCGTAACACAATTTCATTACGTAGGATTATAACTCTTTTTCATTGACATTATTATGACATGATTATATGTGAATTAATATATAATTTTATTTATTATTTATTTACACTATTTTTTTAGATTTGAATTCGTTATATATTATCTCTCTAATGATTAATTATCAATTCGAAGATATGATCTCTGTAATGGTTATTCATCTCAAATTCTCTTTCCTTATGAAATATGGTTGTAATGTGAATCTATATTATTTTATGAGGGGTATATACTTCCATTTTGACATAATATCTTGCTATTATCCTTATATTCATGATATTTAAATTTTCATTTGATGTTATTATTTCTTGGTCTTATGATTGAAGAGTTACCAAAGTGGAAAAGGCTTTATGTTGAAATTTATTTAATTTTCAGGATTATTTATGTTCAAGGTTACTATGGGGGGAATTCATAATATATTATTTTCGTGAACAATTCTTATTTTACTCCCCTACATTTTTTAATGTGTTTTATATGTTTAATTTCCATTTCATCCCATACTGATTAAATAAATAAAAAGAAATTCATTTATAATTCACATTTATCTTGTACCTTCTTTTATATAGGAAATCATATTATTCCATAACCATGTTTTCTATAATGTTATTAAAAGTTAATTTATAAAAAATAAATTATTTCCTAAATATATATTATATAACAATTTTACTTATCTTAAAAAGTTTTTAAAAATTAAATTTCATAATGTTTTTCCCAATGGCTCACTTTTGACTCTATTTTCAAAATGTTTGAAAAGAACATTTATTTTTAACATCTAAAATGTGAACAAGTTTTATTTTTTCCATGTCCATTATTTTATTTGTGGATTTCATTATAAAATTTTAGTTTGATTTTCAAATATATATTTTTTTCAAAATATTTTTTATTTTTTAGTTTTTAATAATTATTTTAAAGTGAAAAAGATATTTTCCTCGAGAATATTTTTAATGATATTTTAATTTTATATCAATTCATCTGCACCAACAAATCATGATATTATTTATTCTCCAATGGATAAATTTTGTAACAATACTACATTATTATTCCTTTGTATGAATTATTATTGTTTAAAAGAGTTTTTAATGGAACCCATTTCTTTTCCACATGTTAATTATGTTATGAAAGGAATGGTCTATTTTAATGTATATTGTGACAATGAATTTTCTCTCTACCATAACCATTATTTAATGTTTGTATTCCCTTATAATATTACATTTTTTCCTTAAAGAAAAAATAATCCCTCTCAAATTTTGTGTGATATATGTTTTGAAAATGGGTTTTTAAAATAAAAGGGTATTTTAAAATCTGGAAGTGTTTTGCACATATATTTATAAGATTTTTTTCAATGGTTTAATTCATGATATGTTTATTATACATTTTTTATGAAGGTTTGGGCCCCATTATTCCTCATGAGTGAGCCTTATACAGCTTATAATAAGGTTTTATCCTCATTATATCTCATGGGTGAGCCTGATATATCTTATAAG
This sequence comes from Viscum album, assembly GCA_963277665.1. NCBI lineage: Eukaryota > Viridiplantae > Streptophyta > Magnoliopsida > Santalales > Viscaceae > Viscum > Viscum album. The sequence goes on along the minus strand of OY728151.1, from coordinate 649,896,412 downwards.
ATGGGTGTGCCCAGATAATGCTACAATGAAATGGGTAATGACTATGTTTATGGAGAATTATATTGGAAGTAGTTTTTATTTTTATTGAAATTGAAATGGTTCTTTAATAGTTCTATTTTGGTGATGTCTTATGGTACTAACATGTTTTCTTTATATATTCTATGTGTTATAAAATTTTCCTTTGATTAATGTTGATATCACTTTGCTCATGACTATTGATCCCAATGAATATTTCCTTTATAAAATGTTTATTCCATGATTTATGATCCAGGTATTGATGGGAATAAATTCTATTATGTTATGAACATACACTATGATTATGTCGTCATGCTTATATGCTCATCTTACTTTCATTAATGACATTAAATTTTTAATTCTTATAATTTTCTTTATTAAGAATTTGTGATCATCATAATCTTGTTTACTTTTCCCAAGGAAAAATAGAATAATGCTAAATTATTTCTATCTAGAAATATTTCTTTTGAGGAGAATTTTATGGGAGATGTTGAACACTTAATATATAAAATAAAAAGTTAGTTATAGTTGGAAACATACTCTATTGAAGTCATCAATGTCGTTTATTTAAGATTTTTTCCTAATTCTCTAAATATCTAAGCCTAAGAGTTCCTTGGTTATGTAATTGATCCAATATTTAATTTTTTTTATTTTATGGTTTAGATGAAAAAAATTGGACCACATTTGTTTGTATCAAATGTAGGAATGTAAAGAATACATTTTTAGCACTGGACCTACGAGTTCGGGTTCATGGATATTACGAATAATGACTTTGATGTTAGAGGATCACATGCCCCATGTATGTGAGTAAATTATAAACCAATTTGATCTGTAGGTATATGTTTTTTCATCCTTACATGTTTATTTAAATGTTGTGATATTTTTAAACCTAACTATGGATGGTGGGGGTAACCTAAACTCTAACACACCCATATCACCATGGAAGGTTTTCATCCTAGAGAACACCCTAATTTCCATACTCGAACCTTGATGTTATCCCAATGGTGATAAATTTTTAATTCTATATATTCCACCATGAAAGAGGTATCATATGTTAAAATAGATCGTGCCAGTGTGACCTACATAGAATAATACTCAGATTATGCTATTTAATTTTTGAAAATGGGAATCAGAAGAATCTTATGTAATTTTGAACAAAAAACATGAGAGATGATACATAAAGAGTGTATCAAGTCACATGTCTGATTCAAGTATCAAATATTGGTCTCAAATTGCCTATCTTGATGTATGGGTTATGATGCCAGGAATGGATCATCAGTCCAATGTGATACAAAGAATTTTCATGTGAAGAATGATTTAATAGAAACAATTATAATAATATTAATAATAATATTATCAATATTATTTATATAATATACATATATATCATTGGGTAAATGTTTATGTGGAATCCCAAAAAATCTTCCCCCTTCTCACTTCTCTACAATTCTTGATAAAATATATTCTTTTTTTGTTTCTATAATTTTTCATTATGAATTTTTTTGAGCATGTCATGATTAAAAAATATCATTAATTTATTTTTGGTTTTAATTCCCACAAATACCCACATTTGTGTTTCTAATGAATTTTATTTGAAGTGAATTTTAGAAAATTATTATTTGTCAGAATATTTATCTTGGAATCATATTCAATTAATTGGTTATCTTGGAATATTTGTTGAAGTATTTAATATGTGTTTGAATATTTTCTAGAAATATTGTTCATACCCTATGTTTTTAAGCATAGCGTAAGGAATGAAACCTACGTTTGAAACAACACGTATGGATCTTATACTCTACATTTGGATGGAACCATACATTTGAAAAATGAAAAGTATGGATATTGAACCCTATGTTTGGATGCATCCCAAAATTTTAGGAAACAAATGTATTGTACATTAACTCTAATTTTGTGATTAAACCTAAATTTTCAACTCTTTATTTGATATTTTTCGTTATGTAATGGAACATTGCGTTTAACTATCCAACGACGCTGTTATAAATTCATTATATTATCTGTGATTTATGAAACAGTCTTGGAGATCATAAATATATATGCAAGGATCATTTATGATTGTTTGAAAGGATTATTATGAGTGATTTAAAGTCTTTTATTCAACATAAAAATTTGTTCATATTATTATAGGATGTTACAACCGCTCTTGAATGTTTTTGAATTCAAATACTCACGATTTACTCTATGATATTTCTGGATTTGGTTTTACAAAGAGTTTTTCAAACTACAGTATAAATATCAAGACTCTCTTCATAAAAAAATACATAAATTTACAGAAAAATTTATATACATACAAATTCGTGTCTCATTTCCTTGTACGCTACAGTTTGGCAATATTCATGTTTTGATATGTCAACTCACTGTTGTTACATTCATTTCTACTAGACTTTATCATTAAATATATTTTTTCAATAATGATGAAGTATTTTACATAGATACACTTTGGAGACATACTTGTTTAAACATTAGTTTTATGTTTTCTCTATCGCTATTTGATGAAAACGATTGTGATTTTGAAGATCTATTTGATATTGTGCCTTATTAAAGATCTGATTTTTTATGTTAGTTACTACTGAAAACTATGAAGTTCATTCTATATTCTTAAAATAATAAATCTATATTGATTTGGTGGAGTTTGGACTGCTTGCACTCCGTCATTCTTAAGTTTGAGCTTCTTTCACTAAACTTTGGATTTGCAGTTCCTTGTAAAAAACCATAAGTATATAAAAAGCCTTATTATTATGGTGTCAACTGCCTGCACTCGATTATTGATTAAAGACCTTAGGATAAGAGGACCTGGTGAAAATCACCATGATCATGGAGTTGTGTGTTTTTTGAGTGGACCAAGGGATCTCTGAGCCCTAAACCAATATACATTGTTGCGTTCATTTCCATTATTTATTTCCATTTATCTCTCATATTTGAGAGAAAATTAAATGAATTATTATTATCTATAGAGGTGTTTTGAATCTGTAAAAGTTTTGAAAACCACAATTCACCACCCCCTTGTGTCTAAGTCTTAATCATTATCATCCCAACCTAAAAATTTGTATCAGAGGTAGAGAAATACTGGAGTATTTTATTCTTGAAAATTCTTTATCTCATATCAACTATTTACTTCTGAGGAAGTTCTCTATTGATATTTTTCTATTTTTGGAAATCCATGCATACTATTTCCTCTATTCGATACTATCAATTGATATCAATGGATAGAATTATTCTATAATTTATTTTTTAATATAAACATGTGGTATCATAAGGCTCTACTAAATATTTACTAGATCTAAAAACCTGAGTTGAAGATTTAGAAAAAGACATCGTGAAATGGATGATTTTATATAAGGTATGTTGTTTATTATTTCTCCCTATTTTAATGGTAATAATTATGGATACTGGAAATCCCATATGATTATTTATTTGAAAAATATTAGAATAAAGTTTTATATGAATTTAGTTAAATCGTATGAGATTATTAAGGAATGTTTGGAATATTTTAACAATGATCAATAAAGGGAATATGATCTCAATTCTAAATCCATGAATGTTATTGTTTATTGTTTAGAAACTAATGAATTTAATTGAGTATCTCAATATCCTAATGAATATGATATGTGGTAGACTATTTTTATTTCCTATGAAGGAACGGAAAATATCAGACAATTAAGATACACTACTATGAAATTAAAGTTTGACACTTTCTGGATTTGCAAGGATGAAACAATCATTAAAATGAATGGAAGATTGATAGAGATTGTAAACAATTTTGTTTCTTTGGGAAATCCAATTTCACAATCAGAATAAGCATTGAATGTACTCTGAGTACTACCCTATAAGTGGAATGTAATATCTATAGTTATATGCATGTCTACTCCTATAAAAAACATGACTATGAAGGGGTTGATTGGTACTCTAATTATTTATGAAGCTGAGAAGTAGGATAAAGTTGAAAATCATATAAAACATGAATAATAGGCTCTGAAAACTAATATATATGTATCAGATGATTCAAATAATCTATATTTGAAAAAATATTTATAAAATCCTACTAATAAATTTGGAAATATATATAGAAAGAAAAATAAAGTGATTGATGAAAGGTAATGTTGTGAATGCAAGGAAAATGTCATCCAAACGACAATGGTTCTTTACTCAATGATATAATGAAATATAATTACAAAATAAAATGAAATAATGTTTTAAATTCTACTTGTAGTAATACTTCTTCTTCACATGATGAATCTTCTATAGATTTTTGAGTTTGAGTTTAAAAAAATGGTATGTGTTATGGCCCTTATTGATCATGAGGTACAATCTTCTTACTCTCAAAAATCTAGTTGTGAGAAACTGTATTATGATGAATTAAATAATTATTTGTTTATTATATAATATAAATATGGATTATTAAGGAAATATCATAAAAAAATTAGATGAACATGTGATACTATTTTATTAGATAAGGAAATTTTATCGAACCAGATTATAGATTTAAAATCAAATGCTTCTAAAATTTCTTATGATTTAAATTACACTAAAACTAAAGAATTATTATTTGAAATAGATAATTTAAAATAATCTTCTAGTATTATAATAAAAGGAGAAAAATATTTAAATCAAATCCTTTTAAAAAATAAAATTCCTAAATAAAAAATTAGAATATACAGAAAATGTGAAAGACAAAAACTATATAAGAATTACATTGTTCCGGGTATAAATAGAAAAATAATTTCTACTACTAAGTTTTTTTATTGTGGTATTAATGTTCACTATGAATTTTTTTTTAGGTATGTTTTGCTAACATTGATGGACCCCAAAAGCATATGGTGTAAGAACCTGGATCTTCTTTTCAGGTATGTTTTTCCTTTTCTGGTGTTTTTGAGGGAAAAGGGGAGTTTCTTGAGATTTTTTAAGTACACGCCATGTACTCAGTTACCGCAGGTAGCTGGGTGTTGGTCGTGTAGCGGCCATGCACACAGCCGTGTGTGGTGACCTGGAGACTTCTTAATGCGGGGTCTGATGAAGGCAAGTACATGTCCTGTACTTTCTTTTTTTTCTTTAAACAAACCAGGGTCATGTCTTATCGATAGAAACACCTTCTTCTCCACCGATCTCAACTGAGAGCATCTGTATGGTGCGTATATTCACCGAGCCCCCGATCAAGCATCTGTTCTCCGAATCGAACTCTGTCAGTTGTGTTAAAATCGCATCGGTGAGTTCTCTCTTATTCATGAACACCTTCTTCTGATTATTCCTATTTCAAGATTTAACTTCGGTTTAATGTTTTAGATGTTTTTGTACATATATGGTGTTATTGGGAGATCAAGGCCTAAGGTTCACTTATATCAATCTCCCAACACCATGGTAGGTGGTTTGTGCCTTTCCGTTAAAAGTATTTGAGATATATGTGCAAAAGTGCCCAATACCCATGAATGGGGTATTGCGTGGTTACTGTTTTATCTCTGATAATTTCATTCTAAGATTTTATGCTTTAATAGAGGTTAATTGAATGTTAATAGGGTTGTTTTCTATGCATTGGAGGTGTTTTCCCATGCATGTTTTAGTTATGACCTTTTTCGTAATGCTTAGCCTGTTAGGATGCCTTGTTTTTTCCATGCCTAGTATTGTGGGATGGTGTGACTGTTGTTCTAACATGCTGTTATGTTGTAGTCTATTATCCAAGTATTTATTGTTGTTTACATTGGCCGATGCACGTTGCAATACTTTCTTGACTTACATAGGGCCATGGTAACCTGGTGTAGTGGACCATAGGGAGAATGGACAGAAGGGCTACTCTAGAGTGTCTGTTTTACTTACAATCCAATATCATCAGGGGAATTGACGTAATGGCTTCCTTAGAGTGTCTGCAGTTACTCGACTTGGGCCACTGAGGGAATTTGATATAAGTTCTTCCCTAGAGAACCTTTAGTTACTGATACGAGACTATAGGAAGAATTGACGGTGAGTGCTTCCTCAGAGATTTTTTGATTAAGCTGAACCAGAGGGGTTAGATTGTGTGTACTACCCAATGGGTTTCTTGGTTTACTAGGTAGGACCATAGGGGATAGGTTGTAAGTACATCCCAGAGGGTTTCCTTTTGTGTTTATCTACCTAATATTATTTCTAGGTAGGACCAGAGGGGATAGCCTGTGAGTAATTCCCAGATATTTACCTATTTGTAATTACCTACTTTGATTAACTATTGCTTGATATATGAAACTGAATGCATTGAAACTTGGGATTGTTTACATTTTTCTACTTCCTTGATTACTACTTTATTTTACGTATTACCTGTCATATATTCACAGACTGTTAGGCACAGATCTTGTGGTGGTTGCCTACTGAGATTTAGTCTCACACCCTATTTGGGCCATGATTTAGGCCAAAACAGATTATATTTCTCCAGGTGTAGATAAGGGAAAGTTCCCTTCAACTTTAAGTAATTGATTACTGTGGAGCTGGAGAGCATGGGACAAAGATGAGGCTTGCGATGCTGAGGAGCTATTATTTGTTTTCTTTTGTAATTTGGTTTAGTACTTTTTTATTCCATCATTTTTATTTGATTGGATGCTTTCCTATAAACATGTATCATGCATCATTTATATATATGTGTGTGCTCCAGTTTATTATATTTCTGTCTTCTCTTGTTTACTTTAGTATGGATTATTACTGCTTATGCTTTTTCATATTTGATTACTTCTGTTGTGTTACTCTTCTAATGAGGGAATAATATCCCCACTATCACACCCAAGGACCTCACTGATAGTCATCATCCTCTGGCGTTCAGGGAAATACGCATGAGGTCATGTGACCAAATGGTTACAGGGCGCCTCTGGGCGGCTTCTAGAACCGGGATGTTACAAAGTGGTATCAAATGGATTTTTTTCTCTTAACTTACTATTTGGAGCCTATAGACAGTGATAGGAAGGAATTGGTACTTGGTAATAAGTTGTTCTTGAGAGTAGCTAACCCATGTATAGGGAATGTCCAATCTACCTAGTTTATTGCACTTTTTTGTTTTTTCAATTTTACAGTTGATTTTATTTTCCCCATTGGGTGATTCACATGTTTTGTGCTATTATTTTTGATGTTATTGAGGTTCTATTTCTATTGAAACCCGATGAGATGAGGGTATGCCATCTCATGCATCATATAGGTACTTTCTAGAAATCACATGTCATTCATTGTTACCATACCATTTAGGGTCCATTTGCAATGGCATTTTTTTGTGATAGATGTTGTGCTAGATATGCATGTTGTTGTGATAGATTCCTTGATAAAAAATGTCTGTTGTTTGATAGGGTATTGGATGGTGTAAGGGTTTTTTTGAATGGATGCCAAACTTTGGTTCTTGAGGTGTTATGGGCCCTCATTGATCAGAATTTGTTGGATCATTGATCCATTATGATTGTCATGACATGTGTAAGATGGCATGCTTTGATTCGCGGGGCGTATGGGCCCTAACAGATCGGAATTTGGAACATAAATGATTTTTTCAGGGTTTTTATGGGCTCTAGAGTAGTTTCTGAGGCTTACTGTCTAGAAGAACCCAGAATACATGTCGTGTAGTGTTGACTAGGCACTATGTGTTCTTCTATTCGAGAAGAAACTATTTTTCATAAGTACATGTCGTGTACCGAATTTACACGTCGTGTAGTCTCTAACTGTGTCATAGGTCGTGTGGGAAAATAGATAGGATAAAAAATACTTAGGGGAACATGCCATGTACCGGCTATACACGTTGTATCGAGTAGACCATGTGTCCACCCGTGTGACTAACAACATAGATGGATGGAAACTTAATCAATACACCCCATGTTAGTCTTGAACATGCCATGTAGTGTAATCCCTGGACTCCAGCCGTGTCACTAACAATACAAGTTGGTGAAGCTCGTCTAGTAAACACTGTGTTTGGCACTAACATGCCATGTATTCTTGTTCTATGAGAACCGTGTGGCCAATCTGTGTAAGGGAACTCTAGTAGGATAAGATGATTCAAGTACACGTCATGTGTAAGGACAACACGTCGTCCATGGGGTGTTGCATGACCTGGGTTGGAAGAATTACACACCCATGTGAGTGGATTATAGGAACACGTCATGTAGTTAATTATACATGCCATGTATCCTTGTTTTGAAAAACATTAATTCTTTCATTCTCATATTCCCTCCTTTTTTTTATTTTTTTTAGTCCTTGGAAATATTGATATAAGGTGTGCGCTTGACCATGAAAAGTCATTCCACTGAGATGTCCTCCAATTGTACGCCAGTTACAAGCCATCAATCAAACACTAGACATGGATGATCAAGGACTTCTAGTAGATCCACATATAGTGCCAGTCTTGGCACCGACCATCATTCTGGACACAGGTGCTGATGCACAGTTCTGAGAGGGATTCATGAGGTTCATGCAGACCTTCTTCGGAGTACCATATCTTGCCCCGTCTATGGAAGAACTGATGTGGGATTTTCTAGAAGAAGCATCCTCCAACCTTCTCAGGTGAAGAAGGACCTCAGGATAAAGAGTCATGGCTATAAGCCATGCTGACCATCTTTTAGCATCTGGAGATTTCTCCGGAGAGGCGGTCTAAGATCGCTACCTATATCCTTTGGGATTCCTCCAAGAGATGGTGGGATGTGATATCACAGGTGGGACGCTAACAGGTTATAGCGTGGGATGAGTTTCACATGAATTCTATGATTACTTCTATCCAGAGACTTTGAGGGTCGATCTAGCCTGAGAGTTCAACAGTCCATAGCAGTGTACTCTTTTTGTTATGGAGAATTCTTCTCACTTCACCGAGCTACAGTACTTCACGCCTATTTCAGGAGGTGATGATTTATTCCTGGAATATAATTTTGAGGATGGTCTGAGGCATGACATCTGATATCAGGTGAACATATTTAGGATGACCTCTATCACTTCTATCATCAACTAGGCACAGATCAAGAAGCACAATCTGAGGGATTCTGGAGTTGCGGTTCAGGGTCGTTTGGCATCCGGAGTAAGTATTCCTCCTTCTGAAAGAAGGAAGCACCACAAGGGGTATTCATGCAGTGATCCAAGCAGGCAAGACACTTCTTATGGTAGCTATGTGGTGTGCTACCAGTGTGAGAAGAGCGGGTATACAAGGCCACATTTCTCAAGAGACCCAGTGGAGTGTCAATCTTGTGACAAGATGGGGCATCTTCAGCATTTCTGTCAGATCTTCTTACCAGCATCTAGTGACATGGGTTCTTATATGAATCAACATTTAGAATTAGTGCCACCAGTTTCTCATAAGTATGAGAAGTGGAGTTATTCTGGCCATTCAGGCCAAGGTGGTGGTCTCTACCATGGTAGTCAATCACCAGGCTTTCAGCAACAGTAGGGTGGACCAACTCAAAGTGGTCAGGGAGGGTCATAGGGCCATGGTACATGCCAAACGTTTTTAGTGGAGCAGACCCATCAGGATCAGGATCCAAGAACATCTATATTTGGAGGTATGATCTTAGTTGCCTCAGTTTTAGCTTCTTCTCTTTTCGATACAGGGGCTTCCCATAGCTTTATATTTGTTGCTGTTGTGGAGAGCCTTAAAATATGCATCTTTTCTTCTGCTTATATCTTGATGCTAGACACTCTTTTGGGGACTAGAATGGATAGTGTGCGATAGTTTAAGGAATTCCCTCTAGAGGTTGGTGGGTGTCACTTATTATGGGACCTCTATGTCTTAGAGAAGATAGGCTATGATTTCATTCTCATAATGGACTGGTTAGTTCCCTTCCAAGAATTTGTCGATTGCAATTGTCGTAGGGTGAGTTTCACATCACCAGAGGAAAGATAGTTTCTTTATAAGGGTGAATGGGATGTCCAGGTGAGCAGAGAGGGACTCGAGCATCATGGATTAGGAGGAGTTACAGTCCAGATTGCGATTCTATATCTTGATGACCAGGGGACTTCCTAGAAGTACTTTCCTCCAGTGGTGGATCGTTTCAGGGATTTATTTCTAGAGTACTTTTCAGGTTTTCCTCTGGAGAAAGAGGTGGAAATTCCTATTGAGCTTGTGTCAAGAGCGGCACCGGTGTCCATTCCTCTATATAGGATGGCTACACAAGAGTTGCAGGAGTTCAAGAAATAGTTGGAGGAGTTGCGGGCAAAGGGTTTCATCTGACCCGATACATCTCCTCGGGGATCACCTATCCAATTTTTATAGAAGGCGGACGGTACCGTTAGACTTTGTGTGGATTATCAAAAGTTTAACCAGTTGACGGTCAGGAACTGATACCCCTTGCTGAGGATTGATGATCTCTTAGATCAGCTTCTAGGATCCCGAGTGTTCTCAAATATTGAATTGAGATCTGGTTACCATTATTTATCTGTTATACCATCTGATATACCTCTTATAGCCTTCAAGAGCATGTATGAACTATACGAGTATGTGGTTATGTTGTTCGGTCTCACGAACGCACCTGCAGTTTTCATGGAACTAATGATCTGAGTGTTCCATCCATACTTGGATTCCTTCGTGGTGGTATTCATGGATGATATCGTGGTGTACTCTCACACCTGACACAACCATTCTACCCATCTTGAGATCTTTTTGAGTACACTACGAGAGCATTAGTTATATGCTAAGCTCTCAAAATGCCACTTTTGGATGGAACTGATTCACTTCTTGGGTCATGTTATCTGAGAGACAGAAGTATCAGTAGACCCAGAGAAAGTGAAAGTAGTAGTTTTTTGGTAGTAGCCGAAGAGCCTCTTTGAGGTGAAAAGTTTTCGAGGTTTGGCTGGATACTATAGCCGTTTCATTCGAGACATTTCATGCTTAGCAGCACCACTGACTGGTCTGACTTAGAAGGGTGTGAAGTTCTTGTGTTTAGATTTTTGTGAGTCAGCCTTTTAGTAGTTGAAAGGGAGGTTGACTTCAGCACCAATACTAGTATTGTTAGAGCCGGGAAAGTGCTATACTATATACTGTAATGCATCAGGTATCGGTCTTGGAGAATTGATTATGCAAGGGGAAGGAGTCGTTGTGTATGGGTCTTGGTAGTTGAGGCCACATGAGATGAATTACCCGATGCACGATCTTGAGTTGGCTGTAGTTGTTCATGCCTTACATTGTTGTAGACATTATCTTTTGGGAGAGTATTTTATGGTTTTCACCAACCAAAAAAGTCTAAAGTATATCTTCACTCAGCGCGACTTGAATTTGAGACAGCGAAGGTGGGTTGAGTACCTTCAGTCTTTTGACATTGAGATTTCCTACATGCCTGGAAAATGCAATGTAGTGGCTGATGTGATGAGTAGGAGGACTCAGATAAAGGCAATTCAGGAGTCTAAAAATGAGTGGCAGCATATGGATCTGTTCTCTGAGATGCATTTGGAGGTGCACAAAAGACAGGGGCAGACGTTTCTTTCTTCTATAGTTGTTACCTCTACTCTTCTTGATAAAGTGCGAATGAGGAAGCTATCAAATTTTGAAGGCCTATTCCTATGGAAAATCATGTCAGAACATGATCCTATTCCTATATGGACTATAGGCAGGGATGAGATCTTGCATTTTCATGGGCGCGTACGGGTGTCAGCAGACATATACGAGGATCTGATGCGGGACTTTCATTCCTCAGTATGGGCAGTTCATCCTGGTGTCACGAAAATGTATCATGATCTAGACCATTAGTATTGGTGGCCATGTATGAAGAGAGATGTTGATGGTTTCATGATGAGTAGTTCCACTTGTCAACAGGTGAAGGCGGAGAATCAGCGACCTGTGGGGCTTTTGCAGTAGTTACCCATTTCTAAGTGGAAGTGGAATGATGTCATGATGGATTTCATGATAGGTTTTCCAAGGTCTCCTTGAGGGAATGATGATGTATGGGTTTTCATTGACAGACTCACAAAAGATTCTCACCTTTTGCTGATCAAGGAGAATTTTAGTGTTGATGAGCTAGGAAGGTTTTACATCCGGGTGATTGTAAGTTTCCATGGAGTTCTATACTCCATTATTTCAGACAGGGATGCCTTTTTTACTTCTCGAGTCTGGCAGGGGCTTCAAAAGGATTTGGGTACATAGGTGTTTCTGAGTACAACTTACCACCCCCAGACAGATGGTCAGTCCGAGTGTACGATTCAGGTGCTTGAGGACATGCTTTGAGCATGCATCCTGGATTTTGGAGGTTCTTGGGAGAATCACATACCTATTGTGATGTTTTCCTACAATAATAGTTTTCAGGCAACTATTCAGATGGAACCTTATGAGGCTTTGTACGGTAGGCCATGTCGATCATCCTTATGTTGGATGGAGGTAGGAGTTGCAGCTTTTCTGGGACCTCATCTTGTATAAGATATCGCAAAGCAGATAGAGTTGATTCAGAAAAGTATGGATACTGCACAGTCTCGAAATAAGTCTTATGTTGATTAGTGGAGATGACCTCTGGAGTTCGAGGTCGAGGATTAGGTTTTCCTACATGTCACACTTAGGGTGGGACACATAAGGTTTAAGAGATAGGGTAAGCTTTCGCCAAGGTACGTCGGGACATTTGAGGTGTTGGAGAGAGTTGGGTTGGTTGCCTATCGGTTGTAGTTACCTTAGAGGTACTGAGATATGTAGGACATCTTCCATGTTTCTCAGCTTCAACATTACTTCTCAAATCCATCTCATTTCTTCCAACCCGAGGAGGTTGACTTGGAAGTGGATACATCATTTGAGAAGCAACCTATCCGGATTTTTGATCACAGTACGAACGTTATCTGTGGTCGGTCTGTTCCTATGGTATGGGTGCTATGGAAAAACTGCAGGGTATAGGACAAGACCTAGGAGAGGGAGGCCGATTTATGATCACAGTGGATAGAGATGTTTAAGTATTCTTCTTCTACGCCACCTTGACAGGGAAATTCGGGGGCCCGTTTCTTTAAGGGGGGGAAGTTTGTAAGAACCTGGATCTTCTTTTCTGGTATGTTTTTCTTTTTCTGGTGTTTTTGAGGAATAAAAGTAGTTTATAGAAATTTTCTAAGTACACACCATGTACTTTATAAGTACACATTATTTACTCGGTTAGCGCGAGTAGCCAGGTGATGGCCGTGTAGTGGCCATTCACACGGTCGTGTGTAGTGACCTAAAGACTGCCTAATGCAGGGGCTGGTGAAGGAAAGTACATTCCATGAACTTATAAAGTAAACATCGTGTACTTTATTTTTTTCTTTAAAAGGATCAGGTTCATGTATTATCGACAGAAGCACATTCTTCTCCACTGAACTCAACTGAGAGCGTCCGTACGGCAGGGATCTTCACTGAGCCCCTGATCGAGCATATGTTCTATGAATCAAACTCAGACGCTTGCATTGTAATTTCATCAATGAGTCCTATCTTCTTCTTGAACACCTTCTTCTGATTATTCCTCTTTCAACAGTTATTTTCGGTTGAACTTTTTACACATTTTTATAGATCTATGGTTTTCTTGGGCAATTCAAGGATTAAGTCCCACTTATATCGATCTCCCAATGTCGAGGTAGGTGGTTTGTGCCTTTCCAATAAAAGTTTTTGAGATATATGTGCAAAAGTTCCCAATAACCATGAATGGGGTATTGTGTGGTTACTGTTTTAGCCTTGATAATTTCCTTCTATGATTGTATGCTTGAATTGAGGTTAATTGAATGTGAATAGGGTTATGTTCTATGCTTTGGTGGTGTTTTCCCATGCATGTTTTAGTTATGACCTTTTTGGTACTGCTTAGCCTGTTAGGCTTCCTTGTTTTTCCCATGCCTAGTATTGTAGGATGGTGTGACTATTGTTCTGAAATGTTGTTATGTGGTTGACTGTTATCCAAGTATTTCTTGAGGCTTATGTTGGTCGATGCACATTTCTTTACTTTCTTGACATACACAGGGTCGTGATAACCTGGTGTTGTAGACCATTGGGAGAATGGATGGAAGGGCTTCTCTAGAGTGTCTTTTTTTACTTACGATGTGAGACCATATGGGAAATTGATGTATGTTCTTCTTTAGAGTGTTTGTAGTTCCTTGAAACGGGCCACAGAGGGAATGTAACGTAAGTTCTTCGCTAGAGTGCCTTTAGTTTCTGATACGGGACTATAGGAGGATTTGACAGAGAGTGCTTTCTTAGAGAGTATATTCTTAAGCTGAACCAGAGGGGTTAGACTGAGTGTACTTCCTAGAGGATTGCTTGTGTTACTTGGTAGGACTATAGGGGATAGGCTGTGAGTACTTACCAGAGGGTTACCTTTTGTGTTTAGTTGCTTGCTTGTGTTTTTATGTGGGACCAAAGGCGATAACCTGTGAGTTCTTCCTAGAGGGTTACCTATTTGTAATTACCTTCTTTGATTAATTATTGCTTGATATATGAAACTAAATGGATTGAAACTGGGGATTGATTACTATTTTCAACATCCTTGTTTACGAAATTCTTCTACTTATTACCTGCCATATATTCACTGAATGTTAGGAACATATCCTATGGTGGTTGTCTTCTGGGATTTAGTCTTACACCCTATTTGGGCTATGCTTTGGGCCCAAACAGATTATATTGTTGAAGGTACAGATAAGGGAAAGATCCCTTCTACTTCAAGTACTTGATTACTGTGGAGATGGAGAGCATGGGACCAAGATGAGGCTAGTTATGCTGAGGTGTTGTGATCTATTTTCTTTTGTACTTTGGTTTAGTACTATTTGTTTTCTAACATTGTGATTTGTTTCACCGCTTTCCTAGAAATATGTATCATGCATCATTTATATATATGTGTGTGCTCTAGTTTATTATATTTCAGTCTTCTGTTGTTTACTTTTGAATGGATTATTACTACTTCCACTATTGTATATTTTATTACTTCTATTGTGTTACTCTGTCAATGAGGGAATAGTTTCTCCACTATCACACCCAAGGCCCTTGATGCTAGTCGGAAGCCTCTATCGTTCGGGGAAATGCGCTTGAGGCCATGTGACCAACCAGGTACAGGGCGCCTTTGGGCAGCTTCTGGAACTGGGATGTTACATATCGGTACCAAAAAAACATGTAATTGATGTTTTTTAGGATTATACCACTAATATTAATTATTAAAAAATTAAGTGGATAATCGATAGATATATTTTAATGTATCTAGAAAAGGGGTGAACAACTCTGAAGTAGTTCATTATAAAAAAAATCCGCAATACAGACATCATTGATCTAAGAAGTATTTATTTTAATATTCATATACTTCTGGTAAATTAATTTTTTTATACAGGAAAAGAAAGTTATTTCTCAATGTTTAATAAAAACTCTTATTTACTATTTAAATCATGTTTTGTTCTAACTGATTTGTTAAATTTCTCAAATATTTATTTTGAAAATAAAATATTTTTTATGAAATGTTTATATTTTCATTTTTGAAATATTTTATATTTTTTTCTCCAAATTTTATTTTCTGAAAATTGGAATACTCTTCTATGAAATGATTGTTCAGTATTTTTCACTTAATGACAATGAAAAATCATCTACACTGTGTCAGAACCTAAAGATTCATCTTCTTAATAAAAATTACAAGTTATGAATTCATTATCTTTAAATAATCTGGTTTATAAGTTTCTGGGAAACTAGACACAACAATATGAACCGATAAAGTACATCACATTTAGAAGAAAACCGTTCTTACAAAAGGATGAAAGATAATCCTTCTAGTTCATCTATTTTTTATGTTGAGGATTCGGTTGAAAAATATTCTAAAAGAGATATGGAGGTTCAAAGTTAGGAATAATAGGAAATATCTACTTCTCAAATATCTTATGAAAATATTTTTTTATTTTAATAGTCTGAATGAAGAGAAGGTGAATCTATAATCATCTTTGGATGCATTTAAAAAGTCATATAATGATCTCTAGAATGCATCTGTATCAGAAATGGTTTTGATTAATTAAAAAAGGAGTATAAAAATAGGAATGATAGTATGATCTTGGATGTATATTATGAAGATTTCAAAGTAGGAATGTCAATTCAAATGGATTTTCTCTGAAAATAATCTATTACCATGCTAGATCATGATAAGATAAAGCTATTTTTTCTTGAACAATGTTCATCTTCTTCGTATCAAAGAAAAATATGTGTTCAAAAAATATTAGAAGAAATGTAAATAGTTTTAGATGCTCTATGTGATTAAATTCAAATGTTGGAAAGATCAGATGAATACTTTATTCCTTTATAACCCTTCTTTTTATTTTTATCTTTCCCTTTAATATTAATTTTATTGTTTTTAAAATACATTTTTTACTAAAAAATAATTATTATTTATTAGTTAGTTCATAATTACTTTTTGTTAATAACCTTAAAAAATAATGTATTTAATATTAATTATTTTATTGCAGAAAATAGTAATATTAGCCTTATTACATGTGCAGAATTTTGATTCCTTGAATATCTTATATTCGATGATTAGGGGGAGTTTTAAGAAAATAATCAGTTTATTTTTATTATTCACGTTGATTTCTTATCTATTTTTTTATCATGAATTTAGGGAGAGTTTATTTTTTCATACTCTCTACTCATATATTTTTTATTTAAAAAAATCGGTAGAAGTTTATAGATGTTTATAGTTTCTAATTCTATGAGGGGATGTTTTATGGAACTATGTTTATGGTTATATTTTATGTCATTGTGTTTCTTTTCTTAATAATGTTGACATAGAGAAAAAAATTTGTGATCCTTAAAACGAGGGAGATGTTTTCCATTATAAATAAAATAAATTTTATATCAAATAAATTGGAAAAACGTATTATTTTTAAATTCTATTTCAACATGGGTTTTGTGACCACCAAAATCGTGGAGATTTTTGAGCATATATTGATTCAACAATTTCCTTAATTTTGTTTTTGGATTTTATTCTCACAAAAACCCACATTTGTTTTACAAATTGATTTTATTTTAAGTGAATTTTAGGAAATTATTATTCATAAGATTTTTTATTTTGTAATCATATTCAAGTAATTTTTTAGCTGATAATATTATTTTAGTATCTGGGATGAGTTTGAATATATTCTGGAAATACTTTTTATACCCTATGTTTGTAATCATAGTGTAAGGAAAGAACCCTACATTTGAAACACCACATATAAATCTTATACCCTATGTTTGGATGGACCATTACATTTGAGAAATGGGAAAGTGAGTATAATGAACCCTATGTTTGGAAGAAATCTTATATTTGAGGAAAAAATGTATGATACATCAACCCTACTTTTTTTTATCAACCCTATATTGTCAACCCTATGTTTTATGTTTTTTCATCACATGAAGGATCCCTATATTTGACTATTTAATGATGGATTAATAAATCTATTATATTATCCATTAGTTATACTATAGTATTGGTGGACATAAAGAGCAATTCAAATCTCATTTATGACTAATTCGAAGGTTTGTTATGATTTATTTAATGGCTTGTATTCAATAGATTAATTTGTTTCTATTCTTATGAGAAGTCAAAATCTCTCTTGAATGTTTTCGAATTCAAATATTCACAATTTATTCAGTGATATTTATAAAGTTGTTTTGACCTAGTACATTTTGAACTACATCATAAATACCAAGATGATCTTCATCAAAACATGAGATGAATCTATGGAAAAGGGGATATACTTACAAATTCATGTGTCGTTGCCTTCAGAGATACACTTTGGAGACATACATGTTTTGATTTATCAACTCACTTTTTTTATGTTGTTTTTACTACAATTTATCATAACATATTCTTCTAAAATAATGATGAAGTATTTCTCAAAGACAAAATTTTGATACATACATGTTTAAAGATTTGTCCGGTGTTTTCTCTATCATTGTTTGAAGAAAACATGTACGACTTTGAAGGTATATTTGTTATTGTGAATTATTAAAGATCTAATTTCATATGTTAGTTTTTTATCAAACTGTGAAGTTCAATTTGTATTCTCAAAAAAATAAATCTCTATTGATCTAGTACAGTTTGATTTCTTGTAATCAGTTGTGGTTAAGTGTCAACTTATTGCATCAATTTATGGATTTATGGTTACTTGTAAAAGAACCCAATGGATTTATAAATAATTATTGTAAAGGTTTCAAATGCCAATAATCAGTTATTGAGTAATGATCTTAGGATAAGAGTACCTTGTGAAAATAACCAATCTTATGGACTTGGGTATTCCTTGAGTGGACTAAGGGATATTTGTGACCAGAACCAATTTAGATCATTGTTTTCATTTCCATTATTTATTTATATTTCTCACTCATCTTTGAGATAATAATAAAGTAACACAAGATAGAAAGTGAGGTGTTTTGAATCTATGAACGTTTTGAAAACCACAATTCACCCCCTCTCGTGTCTATGTATTCATCATTTTCATCCCGAACTAACAGGTTTGATTACCCAGTTCTTCTCAATCCTACATCTCACATGCCCCCTTTATGTGAGATCATTGCAGAAAATGTGGAAATTATCCATAATTTAAAACAATGTATTTGATCAAGTCAAATTTAGGGTTTATCTATGTAGTGATAAACTCCAAAATTAGGTTTGATAACATATAGTTGAATACAAAATTAGGGAAGATGAACCATGTTTTTTTCGTCAAATGTAGGGTTTCTTCCAAAATTAGGGTTTATGATCCATACTTTTATTCCAAACGTAGGGTATATAATCCTAAAATTATGCTTAAAACATAGGATGTGAACAGTGCTTCTAGATTACTTTTAAAACAAATCCATAATACATATTATTTGAGAAATAAAATAATCACTCACTAGTTAAAGACTGAATATGCTTCTAGAATAAAAAACAATTATTCTAGTAATTATTATCCTAAAATTCACTTGAAGTCACTTCATTGGAAACATAAATATGTGTTTTTGTGGGCATCAAAATCATAAGGAAATTAATAAAATTATTGAGTAAACAAATTCTCAACATTTTTTTAATTTCAAATAATTATTTAACTAAATGTATGCCCTTAAATAAAATAATAATCCTTAATAAACCTCAAGTCACATAATAATTATATTATTATTATTATTATTTTGTGCATGCCAACTTGTGTAATAAAAAATATTATTTAAGCTGAATGTTAAATTAATATTTTCCCTCATACTCAGCCTTAGTCCATTTGAACTCTTATAGAAACTGTTTAACTCCTAAATAAATATTTAATTTAAATATTTCATTCATTAATAAACATTTTCCATCAATAAAATGAGAATAAAATTTTCCCTCGGTCATGAGAATAATATTTATTCAATTAATTAAATTCAAATATAATTTCACCAGTATTATTAGAAATACTTAGGGTGTGACCCTCTTGGTTTTTTTATTTTTGGTATCATGTGGGCTTGACTAAAGTCCAAAATTATCGTGTTGCAATGGGTCAAGGCACTCAGGAGAAAGAACTTAATGTCAAAATGATGATTACCATATACAAATCCTCACTATGTAATATAATCCCTTGGTTTCAATATCTCATCATATAGGTTTCACATCTTTTTCACCAACCTATATTCCTAATAAGTCTTTATTTTACTATATGAAATAAACGTAGCATTTTACCGTGGTTATAAAATTTAATGCGATGATTCTATTACAATCAATGGACTGAGATATTTTGGGTTATTTTTAAAAAGTAAAATTATATTTTGGGTTAGTTTTTAAATATCATTAGATCATTTTGATTTAAAACATTCCAATTATAGTTTTTTTAAATGAATTTCATTCTTGAATTTAGTATAAAAACAATTTATATTTAAAAACTACTTTTTTTTGTGAAAAAAAAAATTATTTCATTTTCCTGGATTGATTTTAAATTAAATTATAACACTTCAATTATTTGAATTTTGGGAAAGGGGTTACATATTTGGAATCAAGAGGTTCAATTTTTTTTTATTATATCCCTTTTATTTTTAGTCAATATGAATAGTATTCATATTAATTTTTGTTACCAATGTAAATGGTTCATCAGGTAATTAAGGGTTAAAAATCATATGATAATGATTATAAAACGATGCAGAAAATTGAAATAATTTTATTATATGAGTTAATTTCATAAATAATAATTCGATATTCAATTATATAGCATCTTTTTCTACTTGTGCGTGATAATAAACTTTATCATATTTTATGTAAAGAAAAGTAAAAAATGCCACACTCTTGTTTTTAACTAACATAATATTCATAACGTGGGGTTAATAGGAGATATTTTTTGTTAAAAATATTAAATTTTAAATATTAATGACTTATCTTAATCATGATAATTTATTTTTAGTTTTTAGTGAATAAATAATTACCTTAAATGATTTCACAAATCTGATGTAATAATTAATCTATTAGTGAAAATATAAAATAAATAATATTAAAATTATTAAAGGTAATATAATTTGAGATAATTAATGTGATAATTTAGTTTTATATATTAATATAATAGGTTAGGTACGTAATAAAATATATATTATTTTAATTTAATTTTATTTATTGATGTTATTAAAGTCAATCTAATAAATAGTTCTAAAAATTGACATTAATGATCTTTTATAATAAATAATATTTTATTAAATGATTTAAAATTAATAAAAATATAATATTCATTAAAATTATTATTATATGGATTTTAATATCAAACATGGTCTATTTATGTGCTTTTTTTCCATTTATAGTAACTATGATGACCCTTAATGATTAAAAACTTTACTACCTCCATAAGTGTAGAAATGTTTAATAGAGGGTTAAACCAAAAGATAAGGATAAAAATATATTCAAAACATATAAAAAATTTATTTTATTATTCTATTTAAAATAATAATATTATTATTATATAATTTTACCAACTTTTATTCATTTTGGAATCGAAATTAATTTATATTAATTTAATATTCTATGAAATTTCAAGAGTGGCCATCCCCTCTCTTATAAAAGGGATTATTTTCTTCTTATTATATCACAATTAAAAAACCATTTTTTTCATCCAATATATTAAAAAATTCCTTCATGAAATGCCTACCCACAATATAGAGTCATTATTTATGTAATAATACAACCTTAGGGGTCTTAAGGTGTAAATTGAAGGAGGTTGTTTGAAGAAGAGGTATCATTCTTAAATGAGTGTTTTTATTTCATTTCCTCTTATATCACCCTAAAATATTCCTTAAACAAGATTATATCATAAAATAAGTATCTTAAATATATTTATATGTTATTATGATATGTTCATAACCTATATCCATCTCTATCCTCTATCATATGGGAAATAAATTAATTTTTCATGTGTAGGGTGAACTATCGCTTCACTGACCGATTTAATTAATTTTACATCACCAACTCTCATGGATAGTTATAATTATGTAATTAATGTTTATAAATGTTATTCATGAAAAATTTATAATTCTTAAAATATATTATATCATTTACTTTCTTATCTTTCCATTCACTAAAAAGTGATAATGTTGTTCATGTGTATGTGTGGACTACAACCTCTACAAAATGATGTGATTCATTTTTCATCACCACATCATAGGGATGGTATATATATGTATATTTAAATAACTAATATTATATTTATGAAATAATTATATTTTTTAAATATAAAATAATAATTATCTTATTTTCATAATAATCGTGAAAAATGGAAATATTACTGATTCATACGCACGACCTACCATCTCCATGTTTGTAATGTAGTTCATTTTTCATAACCATATTTCATGAATGGTTTTAAAATTCTAATTTATTTATAAAACATAAGACCATTTCACTATTATTAATCTTGATATGATTTAATAATGATCCCTTTGACCCCATTCAACCTATATAGTTCATTTTAAACTTATGAACTGAATATCCTCAAAACCCCTAATGTGGACTTCATTGATTAAGTAATTAACTATGTCATTAATCCAAATTAAATAAATGGTTTATGGATATGGTATTAAATATATAAAATGTTCTTAATAATTCAAATAATTTATATTATTTTATTATACAATATTTAAAGGACCTACATGGAATGTATGGGCCCGAGGTAAGGGATTTCTTCTTGATTTCTTTTCATTGAGGCATATTTTATTATTATAAACCTAATTTATTTTATATGGAGTATATAATACCCTTTTACATGTTATTTCATTAATAATTCATAATTAATGATATATTATGTCATAATTTAAATTATTCTATCCATGGAGATTTGACTTGAAAGATATAAAGTGGTAAAGGGTTTCTTAACTCAATTTATTTACATAGAGTTATAAATATTTTTAATTGACATTTTTATGACATGGATATTTGTGAATTGATATCTATCTTGTTTTAATATGTATTTAAATTATTTATATTGGTTACATATAATATCTTCAATTATTAATTCTCAATTCAAATATATGATCTCTGTCTGGGTTATTTATCTCAAATTCCCATTCCTTAGGATATATGGTTGTAATGTACATCTATATTCTATTATGAGGTGTGTATAATACCATTTTGACATAATATATCATTAATATCATTATATTCAAGATATTAAAAGTTTCATTTGATGTAATTATTTCTTGGTCTTACGATTGAAGAGTTACAAACATGGAAAAGGCTTTATGTTGAAATCTCTTATCATCATGATTGTTTATGTTCAAGATTTCATGGGGGAGTCATAAGATATTATTTTATTGAACCACATATCTTTTAATCTTCTCCAATTATTAATGTGTTTTAAATTTTTTATTTCCATTTCATCTTTTATTTATTAAATAAATATCAAAAAAAATCATTTGCATGTCACAATGATCTTGTACCTTTTATATATTGGGAATATTTCTCTTCCATAAAAATTATTTATAATTGTTTTTAAAAAAATGATCATTTATAAAAATAAATTATTTCCTAAATATATTTTTCATGTCATTTTTACTTATTTTAAAAAGGTTTTAAAAAATAAATTTCATAATTTTTTTTTACAAATGTGTCACTTTTGACTCTGTTTTATAAATGATTGAAAATAATATTTATTTTTGAAATCAACAACATGAATAGATTTTACAAATGTCATGAAAATTATTATATTTGAGGATTAATTTATTAAATTATAGTTTTATTTTCAATTATTTTTTTTAAAAATATTTTTTAATTTCTTAATTTTAAATAGTAATTTGAAAATGAAAATGATATTCATCAAGAATACTATTAATGATATTTTAATTATATTTCTATTCATTAACACCCAAAACCCATGATATTACTTATGCTACACTAGATATATTTTGTAATGATACCATTCTAATTCTTTCTTTGGATGGATTGTTATTTTTTAAAAGATATTTTCAGGGAACCAATTTCTTTTCCATAGGTTAATCATATTATAAAATGAATGCTCTATTTTAATGTATATGATGAAAATTACTTTTTTCATCACCATAAAATTAATTTAATGTTTGGATTCCCTTATAAGATTTAATTTTTTCTTTAAATAAAAATTCTTCTTCCCTCATTTTGGGTGATTTCTGTTTTCAAAATGGGTTTTTAAAAGAAAAGGGAATTTTGATTTTGAAAGTGTTTTTCACACAGGTTTAAAAGAGTTTTTCACAGGTTTTATCCATGATATGGCAGCTGGACATTATTTACATAGGTTTGATCCACATTATAGCTCATGGGTGAGCCCGATATAGCTTATAAATGGTTGAGCACCATTTTAGCTCACGGGTGATACTGATATTGCTTAAACGATAAGTGTGCCCACATAGCACTTTAATGTATTGGATAATGATTATTTTATCTATAGAATTATATTAGAGGTAGGTTTTATGGTTATTTCAATTTTAAGGGTTATGTAAGGGCTATATGATGATGATGTCTCGAAGTACCAGCATGTTTTCTTTATGATTTCTATGGGTAATAAATGTTTCATTTGATTAAGGTTGATATCAAATTACTCATGATTATTGATTCTAATAACACTAAACTTTTTTAATGATTTATTCCATAATTTTTTATCTTGGAACTGATGGATATGTATTTCATTATTTTATACTCATTCACTATGATTATGTCATCATACCATTATTCTAATCTTACTCTCACTGGAGATATTCAATTTTTATTTCTTATGTTTACTTCGACTGGTCATTTGAGCTCACCCTAATTATGTTTCATTTTATCCCAAGATATGTAGAATAATGGTAAATTATTTGTGTCTATAGAGGCATCATGGGTGGATAATTTTATGGGAGATGTTGTATACTTAATATATAATAGGAAAATCTGGGTACAGTGAGAAAAATACTCTATTGAATTCATCAGTGTTTTTTATGTAATATTTTTTTAAAAGTATACAAATATCTAAACCTAAGAGTTTCTTGGGTATGTAACTAATACAATATTTCATTTTTATGTTGTAAGGTTTGGATAGAAAAAATTGGGTCCCATTTGTTGGAATCAAGTCTGGAAATGAAAAGATTACATTTTTAGTACCAGATCCAACAGTACATGTTAATGGCTATTGTAAATGCTGACTTTGATGTTAGAAGATATCATGACCCATGTTTGTGGGTAAATAATGACCTAATCTGATCCATAGATAGAGGATCCTGTATCCTTAAAATTGTATTTCATTTTGGATAAATTTCTAAACCCAACTAAGGATGGTGGGGGTAACTTAAAATCTAAAAAAACCACATCACTATGAAGGGTTATAGCCTAGAGAACACCCTAATAACCAGGCTCAAACCTCGATGTTATCCCTATGGTGATAAATTTTTAATTTTATATACTCCACCATGAAATAGGTATCATATGTTCAAACCTATCATGCAATTGTGATCTATATAGAATAATACTCTGGTTACGAAATTTAATTATTGAATACGGGAATCCAAATAACTTTATGTAATCAATCACATAAAACATGAGGGATAAAACATACAGAGTGGATCACATAAAAAGATTGATTCAGGTAACAAATATTGTTCTCATACCGCCTGTCTCGATATATGGGTTATGATGCCGTAAACAGGTCATCATTCCAGTGTGATGCAAATAAGTTTCAAATGAAGAATGATTTAATTAAAATAAAAACAATAATTTTATTAATAATATTATCAATATTATTTATATAATATATATATATATATATCTCATTGGGTAAATGCGTATGTGGAATCCCAAAGAATATTTCCCCTTCTCCATTCTCTCCAATTCTTGATAAAATGGATTATTTTTCTCATTTCTATCATTTTTTTATTATTTGTTTGAACACCTAGTTATTCTCCCTCATTGATCTCACATTCCCCCTCAATTTTATACCATTAAAGAGTGAACCAAAATTGTCCATAATTCAAAAATTTGTAGTTGAGGAATTCAAATGAAGGGTTTGTGTGTGTACTGATAAACTTCAAAATTATAGTTGACAATGTATGGTTGAATAAAAAAGAAGGGATGATAAACCCTATGTTTTTCCTCAAGCATAGGGTTGCTTCCAAAAATAGGGTTTCTGATCCATACTTTTATTTTAACATAGGTTATATAAACCATAAATCCCGCTTAAAACATATTGTGTGAACAGTGTTTCCAGATTACATATAAAACACATCCAGAATATATATTCTTTGAGTAATAAAATAATCACCCACTGGTTAAAGATTGAATATTCTTGAAAAATAGAAAAATTATTCCAGTAATTATTATACTAAAATTAATTTAAAATGACTTCATTAGAAACATAAAAATGTGTGCTTGTGAGATTGAAAATAAAAAGGAAATTAATGAAATTGTTGAATCAACAAATTCTCAACATTGGGTTAGGTTAAAATATTTATTTAATTTCATGTATTCCCTTAAATAATATAATAATCCTTAACAAAACTCATACCACATATTATTATTATTATTATTATTATTTTGTAGTGTGTATGAACTTGCATAATAACAAATATTATTTAACTGGCATGTTAATCAATATTTTTCCCCAGACTCAATCTTGGTCCATTCGAACTCCTCCAAAAATTATACAACTCCTAAATAAATTTCTAATTTAAACATTTATTTCAGAAATAAAAATTTACGATTGATAAAACAAGAATAAAATTATCCCTCAGTATTTAATATTTATTCAACTAATTATATTCAAATAGAATTTAACCGAGATCATACAAAATACTTAGTGGGAGACCCTATAGAATTCTTTCTCATTGGAATTAGGCAGGCTTGACTAAAGTCTAAAATTATTATCTAGAAATGGGTCAAGGAACCCAATAGAAATAACATAATGTCGCAATGATGATAGCCACATACAAATAGATTCTTCATTAACTTATCGATTAATGACATGTCAATCGTGACGCGTCCAATGTGCCTTACGAATCCTTGAACATATGGCATCATACTTTTTGTAAGAAGATCAAAGTTTTCAAGTCATGAAATACATTAATGATAATCTTAATTTTTATGTACCATTACACATTCTCTCATATAGGAATATCCGATGAGACCACAACATTTAGAGGAAATGGAAGATTGTAGAGATATCAAGCAGGTTTCTTCAGTAGAATTACTTGATAAACACAATAAAAATAACACTAAAACTAACAATAAAGATTATATTCATGGAATGGTAGGTTTATAGGCATAACTTAAATGCTCTATTGGAGGGTATGGATAAATGTCGTGAAAATTTGAGAATATAAAATGATGAAATAAGGGAATACCAAAAATGGGATTCTTGATAATGAAGAGGAGATAATGTCTTTTGGGAAACTCCAAACCATTACTCTATTTTGAAGTAACGTCACTTCAAAATGAATTATGAACAATGAAATAAACTCTAAACCAATTACTTTATCTTTTTTTATTCTAAAAATATATATTTCCTGGTTATACCATATTTTTATATATCAAAAATAAATATCAACTATTTATTATATAGGTAAACTGAATTGAATTAATAAAACATGTTTGAAACACCAAATATGATGATGCACTATATCATATCTGCATTATAGTACTACAATTGCTGATGGGTTTGAGATCCCATCCATGCAGAAATAGCGTTTTCAATGCTTGTTTGGAGATAGTCTTAGAAAAGGAGTTAATCAAATACAAAGGTGATAGAGGCAACGAATTTGTGGTGGTGGAGAAGGTGAAATTTGAAGATCAATCAAAGGCTATTATAGGATTAAATAAGATCATGACATATAGACGATGAAGAATCGAAATAGTGGAGGAATAAATTGAGGAGATAGAGAAAATGGATTGTTATACCAAATAAAACATAACAAATAGTTTAAATAAAGGATTGAGTGATGGTTCCCATGAGGATTCAAAACTGATTTTTGTACTGATATTATATTTTTCTAAATTACACTCCTTCCAAGTTCCCTAACTAGTGCTTAAGATAATCAATATAAGCTTCCTCGTGATTCTTTCATTTGTGAAGGAATTTTTGTAGTGATTTCTTCATGGAAAGTCCAGTAGGTGTGTGAAGCTGAGATTAGAGAGAGTTAGAAACCATTGATATTAATGGATATTTTTCCAGCTACCATTGTTGGTGGTAGGTATACCAACACTATCCACCATGGAGGACTTCCATCTTAGGTGGTTTTCATATTTTATGTCCATAGTTTTGTGGGTATTGGTGGGTGGGAGTTGTGTCAAACTTGAAACCTCCCACCATGGCTATTTAAGGAGGTCAAATGGGAGCTTTCTTTATCATGAGATTTGTGCCAAAGAGCTCTCTATTGTTATAGAGAGCCTTGAGAGCACCATGTAAGGAATAAATAGAGGCATGAGAGGGGTCCATTGTATGCATTGTTCTTTGTGAAATAAAAGTCATGTTTTCTCCCTCCATTTATCTATCTTAGTGGTCATTAAACCATAATAAGTGGTATCAAAGGGAGTTCCAGTCCAAAGACGGTGAGAATTTGAGTTTCTCAGATGACTAGAAATTTATATTTTCTTAGAATCCTATTTTAAAGGAAGATTATAAAATTTCTTGGTGATCATATTCCAATGGTGCAAACAGTGTCACAAATTATGCTAAAATGATCTTTCTATGCTATGTCAAATTTTGGTCAATCCTCAAGTGCTACAGTACCCCCTTGCTAGAGAAGAAGGTAATTTCCTGGCACTGATGAAATTTCAATTGAGTTTTTGGTAGCTTCTCTAGTGTTACAGGTCATCTCCATGTCATTGCCATTTCATTGGATGATCTCGGCTGTTGACACTGTTTTGGTCCTATCTTGCTCAATAGGAGTCTAATTTTAACAATCCAAAAGTTGATATAACCATTTTAAACTATTCTAGATGAAACATTATGCTATATTTTTCTAGATTCTACATACTTTTTTTTTGAAAAATTAAAATTCAATGGAGGGATCATCCCCAGGATGGATAATAATGTTGACTTCTTCTAACTACTCTATTTGAAAGTCCAAAACAGAATATCTCCTAAATGATAAAGATCTTTTTGACCCCATTAAGAAAGAGGGAGTCAACCTTGATGCCACCAAGGAAGAATACTGTAAAAACTGAATAAGAAGATGATCGTTTAATTCCACCAATGGATTGATCACAACGTTTACCACCATGTTTCTCAAGAGACAAACGCATATGAACTTTAGTTGAAGGTGGAAAATAAATATCAATCAAATACCACCTGAAACAAGATGTTTTTGTTAAAATGATTGATGAATATTCAACTAAAGAGTGGAAGCTTTATTGATGAAGAGACCGGTGAGTTCCAAATCCTGGTGAACTAATTATTGGCTACAGATAAGATTCTAAATGATGAAGATCAGGTGAACCAATTACTATTCACACTTCCAAATAGATAGGATATTATTTTCATCTCACTTAGAAACTCAGTTCCTGGAATAAATCTTACCATGGTAATGGTAAATGATGCACTATTCAACAAGGAGGCCCAAAGTAAGGATGCAAGTTATAATGAAATGCAAGCACTCATTCTGGAAAAGCAAGGGAGAAAACAAGTAAAAGGTCCTAGGTAAGGAAACAATGTCTGAAGCAAGAAAATACGAATATCCACTTATGGAAGGATGCCAACATAAAAATACTACGATTGTGGAATGGAGGGATACATGAAGAAGAACTGCTGAAATTTGATACAAGAAAAGGGTCAAAGTGGAAACCAACAAAGAATAAATAGAAAATTTCATGTGATTGTAATCAGAAAAGTTGTTATTTTATACAAAGATAAGGAATAGACATGATTTCATACATCAGGGCAAGACATTGAATGGGTGGTCGATAATATAGCATCGTACCATGTCACTTCGCATCATGAGTATTTCTTGACGTATCAAAATGGTGACTTTGGTGCAGTCAATATGGGAAATACCAGTTCAGTGGGGATTTTTAGCATGGGTGGTATCCAAGTCAAGATAAAATTTGGATGAATAATCACCCTAAATAATGTTTGTAATGTTCTAAGTCTTCGATTCAACCTATTTTTAGGTATAACCATTGATCAAAAAGTCTATGACAACATCATCAGTAATGGAGCATGGAAGATGAAAAAAGGATCCAACATCATTTCCTAAGGACACATATGTGGTACACCGTACAAAACTCATGTGAAGATATGTGGATGTAGCCTAATCATAGTGGAAGGATATAAATCTTCCAATATATGGAATATGAGACTCGACCACATGAGTGAAAGAGGGTTATCTACCATAATGAAGAATAAGTACATCAATATTAACAAGGATTCATCACTTGATCCTTATAAATACTACTTGTATGGTAAGTATCATAGAGTCTAATTCAATAATTCTTCATCAAGGGAATCTGAGTTATTGGATCTCCTGCACTCTGATGTATGCAGACCCATGGAGGTAGATTCACTAGGAGTTAACAAATATTTTCTATCCTTTATTGATGATGCATATCTAAGGGTGTGGATATTTTTCTTGAAGATGATGGACCAAGTTATATACTACTTCAATATATTCCACACCATGGTGGAGCATGAAACTGGAAGGAAGCTAAAGTGTCTTCATTCAGACAATGGTGGAGAGTACACATCTAGGGAATTTGATTCTTATTGCAGGATTTAGGGCATCCAATATAAGAGGACATTCTAATGTACCCCACAACACAATAGGTTTGTATAAAGGACACATAAAACCATCATGGAGAAGGTCAGAAGCGTGATGAGTTTAGATAAGCTCCCTAAGACAATCTGGGGAGATGTTGTTCAGGTTGCATGATACCTCATCAACAGATCACCATTGGTCAAGCTAAATTTTTAGATTCCATAGAATTAATTATTTTATAAACATCCATGTTACTATCATTTATGAGTATTTGGATGTTTATTATGTGAACATGTATCCAAGTATCTCAAAAAGAAGCTAGAAGGGAGATCTACTCCATGCATCATCATAGGATATGGATATGAGGAGTTCAAATACAAGATTTGGGACCCAAAAGAGAATAAGGTGATCATAAGTAGAGATTTTGTATTCCAAGAGAACCAAACGATCAAGGACATTCAAAATCCAAGAATTTATTGAAGGGGCGGTATTGAGGAATCAATTCATCATCCAACACTTAAACCAGCAACACCTATAAATGAATAAAAGGAGGTATAATAAGACTCATTGATATCAAACTAGAAAGTAGTGGAAGAGGATATTGAGTATGGGGAGACTCTATCCTCTCTAAAAGAAGTTTTAGAACAATTAATGTCATGACCCGTCCTCGGGGCCCGTGCTGTGACTACCCCAAGCCCGCCTTCCATAGGCCAGGGGCTGGCGACTAGCACCAAAGGTGTAAATCCCGATAACTGGGAAGGAATTTCCTTTATAAAAGAAAACAAACACCACAGAGCACAAGCAGAAGTAAAAAAACTAAGTACAAAAAAGAAGTATTGAAACGTAAATGGGCCAGTATACAAACCCAAATGAAAGTACAACTTAAACTGAACAAAGTACAGCATAAAAAGACAACAGCTGGAGGAAAGGAAGCATCTCATGGGTCGGCCTCCTCAGATCCTACCTGAAGGGTAGGTATAGATGGCGCAGCTCTTGGAACGTCCACCACGGATCCTACCTGAAGGGTAGGTACAGATAGCCTCCTCAACACTCTCGCCCGTCAACCTCCTCTGTGTGTCGTCTCGCCATGTAGTCCACCTCCGGGTACTGACTCATCATGTAGTCCACCTCCGGGTACTGACTCGTCGTCTGCAACTAACACAATGAGGTGCGGGCATAGCCCGTGCAGGGGTGTGTATAACGATACTCAGTAGGGACCCCGAGACCCTCAAGGTCTCACTAAAACCAACAAGGATAACCACAAAGAAGATCTCAACAGATAAACTCTACTTAGGTATATGCCCATACATATACCTAAGTTATCAAGTAACCCATCTCAATCATGAGGAAACACAAAGATCATGAAATTAAAAGATAACCACTACCTCGGTATATTCCCATACATATACCTAAGTTATCAAGTGACCCATCTCAATCATGAGGTAAACACAAGGGTCAAAAGTCTCAGATCAAACCAGGATTTTAATTATTGAAACCGTAACTGCTAAAGAGCCCCATCTCTGGAGTGTATAGTGGTCCTGTCACGACTCTGAGGTACTGCTCACTAACCTACGACTACTGAGGTACTCCTCATGTCGAGTACCGCGGGTCAGCCACCCAAACACAGTAGTGCTTCCCGTCGAGGTATGTCACCCAAACAAAGTAGTGCTTCCCGCCGAGGTATGTCACCCAAACACAGTAATGCACACCCCCTAGTAGCCTGTTGAGGTACTCTCCGGACGAGTACCACGGGTATGCACTGTCGCACAGGTAGTGCTCCGTCCGCTATGGGTCTGCAACTCACAAAGTAGTGCTCTGTCCACTGGGCTAGTCGACTCACTCCAAGTCGAGTCAGTCAAGTAGTCGTCAGGTCTTAGTCGGCTAGACGGTCTCCGTACTCTGCATGGTCGTCTCCGAGAGGGTCCGATCTACGAGCTACAGGTCGATACTCCAAGTATCTCAAAGTCCCACGAAGAAGTATCTCAAAGGACCACCTCGTCATAGGGGTCTCAACGCAATAGACGGCGCGTCAATCGGATGCCCAGTCTGTGAGTTATTAGCCTTTTCGTCCCAGGGGCCCGGTTGGTTTCGTGAGTGAACCAACCAAGCCGTATCTCAACTGTACCCCCGAACTCTCATAGGGTATACTCATAGGGACCGTTTCTCAACATCATCACAAACGCCGCTGACGGTTCGTCAAACAGACGTCCAGTCTGAAAGATATCAGCTTTTCCATTCCAAGGGCCCTGTTGGATTTCAGGTACAATCCAACCCGGCCACTATCCAACAGAAACCGAAACTCGGGCAAAGAATACCAAAAGTTCTGTCTCATCATGACGAATTCAACGAGATAGTCGGTGCGTCAATCGGACGCCTGGTCTGTGAGTTATTGGATTTTTCGTTCCGGGGGCCCGGTTGGTTTTTAAGGAAAAACCAACACGACCGTACTCCACATGTGTCCAAACCTCGATCATAGTAAGCCAAATGATCCATCTCACTTAGAGGAATCCATCAAAGTCGACGGCACGTCAATCGGACGTCCGAAGCTCAAGATATGAGCGTTTCTGTAGAGACCCTAAGCTTATCGTACATGGACATTACATTACTTTTGTGGAATACTTAGTACATAACAAAAACACACACACAAGGATCGTAATAGTTTAGTGTCTTTGGAAACTCGGAACGTAATCTTCTAATCGTGGTGAAAGATCTTCAATATCTCCCATAAAGATCATCCCTTTTTTTTTACCTAAAAAACTTTCTTTATATCCTGGGGAAAAGAAAACATAAAAGGGTGAGCTCAAATGCTCAGTAAGGGTAAACAAAAGAAATATCAATCACATCATATACATAAGAACATAGCTTTTGGAAATCTTAACCTGCAAAAGAGCTCATAATATCATAACATGGGATAAATCATAGAAGTGAAAATGAGATCCCCATAATCATAACATAAAACTTGAAACTTTGTGGCATGCACACATAATCATGGAAAATCATTTCTTGTTAGTCAAGACTCATTGACAAGACTATCTTAGTGGAAAAAGTCCCTTTTCTGAATCGAGTAACCCTCGTTTCAGTCCTGTTTCACTGAACCGGTATAACCTACTATTCCAGCCCTGTCTATCTCATGAGATATAAAATCTTTACCCAATGCATTGGAGGGAGATATAGGTCCCACCCATCTTATAATGAATCATTTCTTATGTGTGCCACATAATCATACATCATCGCATAACACATGTAACAAAAATGGGATTCTTGAAACATCATGAGTTCATAAATCAATTCATATAAGATAAAGGAATTCATAAAAAATATTTCCATCACAACATAATCAAACCAATGTAATAATAGGGATAAAAACAGAACCCTTTTATTATCTTAGATGGAAAATAATTTTGATAAAATACTTGAACTTCATTCTTGAGGAAAATATCCATTCTGCTTCAAAAATACTTTTCCTTTCTTAACATGTCGTACAATTATAAAATAAAAGAAATTGATTAAAAATAAACTTAAAAACTTGTAAAGGAAACTTCTTGGAAATAATGTTTTAGAAATCCATTAATGCCGTATAAGTTAAAAAAAACATTCTTCGTACTTTTGTCAGAAAAGTCAAAAAGTACCTCGTACGAAAAATGACAAAAGATTCCTTTCGTACATATTACTAAAAACTCACCGAAGGGTAAAAATGGATTTAAACAATTGTAGGTGGATGGAAATAATATTACATATTGATGAAACATGGATGTTGATGATAAAATACACCCCAGTAAATACTTACGAATAAACAATCTCGGATAAAAATGAGATTGTGATATTTCCCTTACCTTAGGTCCGACTTGCTTTGTAAGTGTCCGAACCTCCTGTATAATGATTTAAATCATGTTATTGACTTATTACAGAATCATATTCATTGTTATGATATCATATATGGTTCACTTATGACATTATATTACCCGTTCTTTTGTAAATTCCATGTTAAAGAAGCGTTTTGGGTAAAATCGTTTCATTTATCGTAGGTGTTTTGACTTGTTGTTCTTGACATCATTATTCCTTATATCATGATTTACTCACTTCCAGAATATAAAATATGGTTTATATATCATATATATTTAGTATATATATATATATATAATAGGTAGATAAATAAAATGAAAAACACCGTTCATGGAGACGGTAGTCCGTACGTACGCATGAACGCTGTTTTCCTTTCCTTATTCTCTTGAAAAGGAAGTAAGTAGATGACATAAATATGTATATATATACATAAATCCAGTAGCTTTATAATGTCATATATTTTATTATTATTTCTTATATATACATTATAATCATTCTTAAATGGTTAACATGGAGAATGAATCTCATCGCGTCGTGGAGACGGTAGTCCGTACTTACGCACGAGCCATGATATCATTTCTATAAATATTGAATTGAATTGGAGTGGATCATACAATATATCAGAATCAATATGATGTTGTAATAACTATTTATAGTTATTCTTTACACCATTATACCCATCCATGTAAGGTGGTGGTGGAAAAATAGATTACACCACGGCGTGGAGACGGTATTCCGTACGTACGCACGCGCGGTGATTTCTTTTTCCGTAGGATGGATAGATGGTGAAATAGGGTTGTTTCATACTTATAATAACATATCATTATATGAGTGATACTGATGTTATTACTTCATAATGAAACAACCTAAGAAGAAGAAGTGGAAGAAGAAATAAAGATGAAAGAATTGGTAACGGTAATTACCTCTTCTTTGAAGTGCCTCTTTGAGACCTCCTCTTAGGGCACTAAAATTGGTCTTTGAGGAAGACCAGAACCTCTAGGATGTTTTTAGGGAAGTGGAGAAGATATTTTGGCAGGGGTTGGCCGAGCTTGAGTGCTCAAATTGGTGTGAGGAGGAGGGAGATGAGGTGTCCTTTTATAAGGGAGGAGAGGGGCACCTTAGGAATACCTCAAAATATTATTTTATTTTAAAGTCAAAATCGGTTTATAATGGTTCCAAAGGGTCTTATTTCGAAGATAAAGTGGGGATGGGTCGAAATCCTATCAACCAATAGGATTTAGACAAGTTTAGGTTATTATTTTAACCTTATCAATTAGATTTAACTCTAAGTTAAATAATTTAACTTTTACCGTGTCTTTTTGTTTTCTTTCACTATATGGTTAATACACTTACTATAACATTCCAAACGAACCCCAAATTGTTTATTATTAAAATATATATCCTTATCTAAGTCATTTGGCCGAATCTTAGATTTTTAGAAATAAAATAACAATTAATAATATAATATTTGATTTAAAAACTATTTTGTGTCAATTTTGACACTATTTGATATATGATTTTTGTGAAAGTCATAACAGAATTATATGTTCGAACCAAGTTGATTAAATCAACAATAATATATCATAGTAACCTAGAAAATTAGTGGAATTCCTAAAAAATCTCAAATTATATTTATTTTGGTGTTTATAACATCAATTATATAAATATTTCATTAATAAGATAATTACTGCATCATCATTAAATTATTTGATGTCTAAAAATTAAAAATAAAATACCATCATGTAGTAAATCTATTTAGCTTTCTAATGAATATTTACAATCGAATTTATCTTATGTATAACCCCATATTAAAAATGATTTACTTATTAAACTTTGAATTTAACTATTTTAACCCTTCTTTAAATAAATTAATAATAAATGTCCTAATCTAATCCAAGTGGGCCTAAATGGTCATATTTTATTCCTAAGTTTGTTTTTGGTCGAATTACACTTGTCCAATAGAATTAGGACATGTGTTAGGGTAATATTAATATCATATTTACCCTTAGTTACCCTATTTACTATTAACCGCGGTAAAAAAAAGTAAAAAGTTACTATTCACCAAAACTTATTTTCATCTCATTGAACCACATTTTACTTACTGACATCAACCGTGTCTCTCGGATTTTTGAAATTCCATTCACAGAAGCGGTAAAATTAAGTTTTATGAAAAATTCAGTTTTTTAACTACCACTTAGTAGTTTCACTATTCATCAAAAATTGATGTTTTTC
This sequence comes from Viscum album, assembly GCA_963277665.1. Taxonomy (NCBI): domain Eukaryota; kingdom Viridiplantae; phylum Streptophyta; class Magnoliopsida; order Santalales; family Viscaceae; genus Viscum; species Viscum album. The sequence goes on along the minus strand of OY728151.1, from coordinate 649,860,297 downwards.
AGAACAGTGCCAAAATTTCATCCCAAGCTATATTTCATATTCCGAATTCAAAAATGAAGTCTATTTTACCAAATTCATTACATAAAAGTTGCATTAATTTTATAATTAAATCCCGCTGTTAAAACAAATAGCGTGTTTTTAAGAAACAATATCTATCAAAAGATTGACACTTGTTTATGTCTAGTTTAAATGTGAAATTACATCCAATGACCAACATTGTATTAAATTGTAAAAATATATTCTAAATATACTTTAAAACCACTCAAATTAATGATTTATCACTATTAATTATTTCGATTAAAAAAGTTGTTTTTAATTATAATTTAGTAATTTTCACTATTCGTCAGAATATGAAAGTTATCCGAAAAGTACCAAAATTTCACCTTAGGCTAAATTCGATACTCCGAATCCAAAAATGAAGTCCATTTTAAAATTTCTAAAATTTAAAAAGTGGTTATTACTATTCATAACGGCTAGTTTTAATAATATTTTAATAGCATATCATTGTTTCGTGAAACTCAGTATTACGTACCACACACGCTATCGAGGAAGGTTGTGATTGCGTGTAATGCAAGGCAAGTCAAGGATGCGTGTTGTGCAAGCTCCTTTTGGTGTAGCGTAAAACACAAGACATTAATAAAAAATAATATTTTTCATAAAATCTCGGGCTGTTACAGTTTCCGCTCCGAGGGCCCGGTTGGTTTCGTGTACGAACCAACCCGGCCGAATCCAAAGTATTCCGAAACCTTGAGTGCGATATACCGAAACGACCGTCTCGATCCAAGGATCGCATTGCAACTGACGGTGCATCGATCGGATTCATGTGGCCCATGATATGGGCAAAAGACCGAAGAGGGTCCGAAAACGGGGGGTCTGGGCCCGGACCGACCTGGCCTGACCCCCCCTGGGACGGCTTGAACCGGTTCGACCCGACTCGGGTTCGGGTCTGACCCGGTTGGGTGTGACCTGGCCCGGCCCGGCATGGGCGCGACCCGGCCGACGGGTCGGTGTGGCTCGGCTCGGTCGAGCGGCTGAGCAAGGGGAACCGCGGCCCCCGCGCGGGAGCCGCTCCGCGGCACCCGGACGCGGCATGCCTGCCGCGTCGCGCCCCACGGTTCTGTGCGGCCGTGGAACCGAACTCGCCGCCGCGGATGAAGCCATGATGTGATTTGCTGGCGGCGCGTCGGGCGTCGTCGCGCCGGCGGGGCACCCCATCGGGAGCTTCCGAGGACCACCGAACGCGCTCCGGTGGTCCGTTTTGTGTGTGGTCTTCGCCAGTGGTCCTCCCGAGACCTGATCTTCACTACAAGGCCCTCAAACGCCATAGCGGCCTACTTCATCGTCGTCCGTCGATCCGCACATCGATAAACAAGCTGCGGAGGGTTGTCGGGCCGTGTTTGTTCGGCCCGCGCCCTCTGCGTTAGGTGTTATCAATTGGAAAATAATAAGAACATGATTTTAATCATTGACGAGGGTATAATTTATCCAAAATAAATTATACGAACACCTTGCAATCAAATACCCACGCACAAGAGTTTAAAATTTGAATGCGCGGCGTGACGGCGTCGCGCATTCTTGCCCCTCGATCCCGCGCAGCGTGACGATGTCGGGCATGCTTGTCACTCGATCTCGCGCGGTGTGACGATGTCGCGAATCCTTGCCACTCGATCCCGCGTGGTGCGACGACACCGCATCAATTCATTCGATTCGCAACAACAATAAAAACAATAAGGGAGGGGGACGGTCGTGTTTGTGCGGTTCGGTCTCCTCCCGTTAACTGATATCATGAGGCCCAAATATCGCGTATAAAAGACGGAAGAGAAACATGTAAACCCCCTACCTCAAGTTGTCGATCGAAGATTATCGCGGGGATGGAACGTCGTGGAAGAAGCGTCGCAGAGGGAGAACTGTCGGCGTCACGTCGTCAATCTCCAAGGGTTCGGCGTTCTTCGTCGCCCTTCGTCGGAGGCCGGCGTTCTTCTCGTTCTTCGCGTTTTTCGCGTTCTTCACGAATGAGGATGAAGATCGTCAAGCTTCTCCCAATTATCTCAACACGCAACCCTTAAGAGAAAACCAGTATTGGTCTTATTTTATTCTCATGCCAATATTTAGAAAATTCAAAGTTAAGTAACGAACCATTAATTCTATGAATTAATGGTACGACTTGATTCCCCAATTAATAGGGGCGTTTAGAATTTTAAGAAAACGCATCGGTTGACTTTCATTAAAAATGAGTTTTCACGGGTGCGTTACATAGTGGAAATGAAACGGTGGGGTTTGTGCGGGACCCACCTCATAAATATCCTACCAATAGGGTAGGATATTTTGGATTTTACCCTATCCGCTCCAACTCAGCTTAAGTAGCTTTAAGTGGCTTTAAGTGGCTTTAAGTGGCTTTAAGTGAAATAAAATAAAGTTGTCACACCACTTTATTTTATTTTCTTCACTTAACCCCCAAAAATTAAAAACCACACCCGAGCAAACGCAACTCCAGAAAAGGCGCTTCTAAGCAAATACCGGCGCTGCGATTCCATCAGTGCCCTCGAAATTCGATTCCGAGCACCGGTTTCGAAGTTAGAAAAACCCGCTTGTTCGTTCACTGAACATACCCGAGCTAAACTTCGAAAAATGATTCCGGGCACACCGGGCCTCGGAATCAGGCGCCATCAGAATCTGCGTTCTTGTAAAATTCCCAAGAAAATTAAGAAAAAAATTTCCTTGAAATTTCTGGGTCTTTACATTACTCCCACCTCAGGGCTTTACATCCCCGTAAAGCTTTAACACAAACTAGGGTCACGGAAGCCGTACAGAGCATGAATCTGAGCCTCCCGCTCTCATGTGCTCACCTGGAGGTTCTCGTACTTCCAGAGTAAGCGCACCAGAGGAATAGACCATTCTCGTAGGATCCACCCCTGTCGATCCTCGATCCCCACTGGAACCTCCGTGAAATTCACCCCATCGCCATCGTCCAGTTCCCCGTAGTCGATGATATGTGAAGGGTCGAGCACGTATCTCCTTAGCTGAGATACGTGGAAGATTTCGTGCACTCGTTGCAACTGAGGTGGTAGAGCCAGGTGATAAGCCACCTCGCCAATCCTGCGGAGGACTTGGAATGGTCCAATGAAGCATGGAGACAACTGGCCTCCTCGGCCAAATCTCCGTAATCCACGTCGAGGTGAGACATGCAAGAAGACGTGGTCTCCATCCTCGAACTCCAGAGGTCTCCAATTCCTATTAGAACTGGAACACAAAACAACTTCTGCCACGAGGGTAAGGTTGACCGACTCAAGAGTGATCGGTCTCCCTCTCCTATGCATGAGTTACCATGTGCTGCATGGGGTTTCCTTTTTCGCCAACCAAGGAAAACCCATTCTGACTTCGTAGTTAAACCACAACCTTTTTGCCTAATACCGTCAATTTTTGTATGAACTGTGATTGCCCAGTCCATACTCAAACCAACGTCGTAAGGCCTCGACGTAACTACCAAGAGATCTAACTGTCACTCTCGCCTCCAAGGGTCGAGTCGCACTGTCAGCATCAGTGTGAGGTCACTGGGTCTCTTCCAGTAGAAATCTCTAAAGTGAGGGTCAAGTCAACAATTTTAACCAGGACCACTCAGTATCAACCAAACAAAAGGACAACAAAGAAAACAAAGATAGGTGTCTTTTTATTATTGCAGCTCATAGTACAAAGACACGAATACAACAGCAACATGGAACTAGATGTATAAGAGATGTATCCACTAGTTCTGCTCCTGTCTATCTGCTCTCGGAGCTCTACTGCCTTGTCCACTGCTCGGCTGTTGCTCAAGCACCAGCCGCTGCTTCTGTCTCGGTGGCTCCTCCAACACCCGCAGATCAACTGTGCGGGGAGTCAGACAGTCACGTGCCAGGTGACCCTTCCCGCCGCATGAGTAACACTGTCTGTTTCTGGCACGCCTGGCTCTAACCCCACCCCGGGTGCCCCGCACCACCGGTCCTAAAACCCGAGATCGTCCAACTACTGGTCTGGTCATCCTGGACCTCTGCATCATCTGTCTATTTCCCACAGATGACTCGGCTACTGATCGAAAAGCAAGCGGCAAAGGCAGCAGCTCCTGAATACGCTCGGGGTGTAGAGCTACTGGCACAAACTCCACCCTAAAGAAGGTCTCTAAGTCTTCCCATGCGAAGGTCATCCCGTCGCAAAACTGAAACAACTGTCTCCACCACCTACCTGCTGCTGCCCAAAAAAGGCTGGCAGCAAAGATCACCATGAAGTCTATAGGCGTCCCTACTAACCTGAAGACTCTCACCATAGCTTCCAGCCAATCCTCATCCGCCTGCGGGTCCGTCTCTCCTCGGAACCTAGGTGGCCTCTGGCGCTGGAACTCGTGCAGCGTACTCAAGTGGCGTGCATCACCTACTGCTGGGACTGGTAGCATCGGCGGCCCAACATATGGTAGTATCGCTGGTGCCTCCGCTGGTGCCTCAACTACAAGAGGGCCCTGTACCGAAGCCTCGTCGCTCGGCAGGCTGTCAGTACACACATCCGTCTGGGCTCTAGCTGGTCGTTCGAGAAAAGGCATCCTGAAAGAAACAACATGTCACGGTCAAACGATTATACCTGGTGAGATGACCTGGTTTGAGATGATATTTAAATAAAACTTCTGGAAACACACATGCAATCAGTGTTTTCGTGTACAAAGTCAGAATTTAGTTGTCAGGGTCCTAGTGTATGGATACGTCGGCCGCTCGCACCAATACTGGACTCCCTGAACTGAAGACCACACTCGGTACCCTTAACACTATTGCTTCACAGAAAGAAAATATCAGAGTTATAAGTTATGTGGTAGAACCGACTCCTCTGATACCAATTTTTCACGAACCGTCCTCGGGGCCCATGCCGTGACTACCCCAAGCCCGCCTTCCATAGGCCAGGGGCTGGCGACTAGCACCAAAGGCGTAAATCACGATATCTGAGAAGGCATTTCCTTTATAAAAGAAAACAAACACCACAGAGCACAAGCGGAAGTAAAACACTAAGTACAAAAAAGAAGTGCTAAAAAGTAAATGGGCCAGAATACAAACCCAAATGAAAGTACAACTACAACTGAACAATGTACAACACAAAAAGACAACAGCTGGAAGAAAGGAAGCAACTCCTGGGTCGTCCTCCTCAGATCCTACCAGAAGGGTAGGTACAGAAGGCGCAGCTCCTAGATCGTCCACCACGGATCCTACCTGAAGGGTAGGTACAGATAGCCTCCTCAACGATATTGCCCGTCAACCTCCTCCGTGTGTCGTCTCGCCGTGAATTCCACCTCCAGATACTGACCCATTGTGTATTCCACCTCCAGGTACTGACTCGTCGTGTAGTCCACCTCCGGGTACTGACTCGTCGTCTGCAACCAACACAACGAGGTGCGGGCATAGCCCGTGCAGGGGTGAGTATAACGATACTCAGTAGGGACCCCAAGACCCTCAAGGTATCACTAAAACCAACAAGGATAACCACAGAGAAGATCTCAACAGATAACCTCTACTTAGGTATATGCCCATACATATAACTAAGTTATCAAGTAACCCATCTCAATCATGAGGAAACACAAAGATCATGAAATCAATGGAAAAACACTACCCAGGTATATGCCCATACATAGACCTATGTTATCAAGTGACCCATTTCAATCATGAGGCAAACACAAGGGTCAAAAGTCTCAGCTCAAACTAGGATTTTCATTATCGAAACCGTAACTGCTGAAGAGCCCCGTCTCTGGAGTGTACAGTGGTCCTGTCACGACTCCGAGGTACTGCTCACTAACCTAAGACTACTGAGGTACTCCTCCTGTCGAGTACTGCGGGTTAGCCACCCAAACACAGTACTATTTCCTGCCAAGGTATGTCACCCAAACACAGTAGTGCACACCCCTTAGTAGCCTGCTGAGGTACTCTCTGGATGAGTACCGCGGGTCTGCACTGTCACACAGGTAGTGCTCCGTCCGCCATGGGTCTGCACCTCACAAAGTAGTGCTCTGTCCACTGGGCTAGTCGACTCACTCCAAGTTGAGTCGGTCAAGCAGTCGCCGGGTCTCAGTCGGGTACACGGTCTTCCTACTCTGCATGCTCGTCTCTGGGAGGGTCCGCTCCACGAGCTACAGGTCGATACTCCAAGTATCTCAAAGTCCCACGAAGAAGTATATCTAAGGACCGCCTCGTCATAGGGGTCTCAACGCAACAGACGGTGCGTCAATCGGACGCCCGGTCTGTGAGTTATTAGCCTTTTCATCCCAGGGGCCCGGTTGGTTTCATGAGCGAACCAACCCGGTCGTATCTCAACTGTACCCCGAACACTCATAGGGTATACTCATAGGGACCATTTCTCAACGTGATCACCAATGTCGTGGACGGTTCCTCAAACGGATGGCCAGTCTGAAAGATATCAGTTTTTCCGTTCCAAGGGCCCGGTTGGATTTCGGGTACAATCCAACCCGGCCACTATCCAACAGCAACCGAAACTCGGGTGAAAAAATACCAAAAGTTCCGTCTCATCATTAGGAATTTAACGAGACAGACGGTGTGTCAATCAGACGCCCGGTCTGTGAGTTATTGGCTTTTTCGTTCCAGGGGCCCGGTTGGTTTTTAAGGAAAAAGCAACCTGACTGTACTCCACCTGTGTCCAAACCTCGAGCGGAGTAAGCCAAAAGATCCGTCTCACTTAGAGGAATCCATCAATGTCGACGACACGTCAATCGGACGTCCAAAGCTCAAGATATGAGCGTTTCCGCTCTGAGGGCCCGGTTGGTTTCGTGTACGAACCAACCCGGCCGAACCCAATGTATTCCGAAACCTTGAGTGCGATATACCGAAACAACCTTCTCGATACAAGGATCGCATTGCAACTAATGGTGCGTCGATCGAAGGTCCGTAGCCCATGATATGAGCAAAAGACCGAAGAGGGTCCGAAAACGGGGGGTCTGGGCCCGGACCGACCCGGCCCGACCCCCCCCCCCCCCCCCCCCCCCCCCCCCCGTCGGTCGGCTCGAACTGGGTCGACCCGACCCGGGTTCGGGTCCGTCCCGGTTGGGCGCGACCCGGCCCGGCCGGGCCGGCCTGGCCCGGCCTGGGTGCGACCCGACCGGCGGGTCGGCGTGGCTCGGCTCGGCCGAGGGGCAGAGCAAGGGGAACCGCAGCCCCCGCGCGGGGCATGCAGGCCGCATCCCGCCCAACGGTTCCGCGCGGCTGCGGAACCAACCTTGTTGTCGCGGCTTCAGTAGTAGTGGGATTTTCCGAGGGCACGCCGGGCGCCGCCACTTCCTGGCGGTCGGCCGCCGCCTCCGGCCGCCGGCGCCACCGCGCCGGTGAGGTGCGCCGACGGAAGCTTCTGCGGACCACCGGACGCGCTCCGGTGGTCCGTTTTGCTTGTGGTCTTCGCCAGTGGTCCTCCCGGGACCAGATCTTCACTGGAAGGCCCTCAATCACCATAGCGGCCTGCTTCGTCATCGTCCGTCGATCCGCACATCGATAAACAAGCTGCGGAGGGTTGTCGGGCCGTGTTTGTTCGGCTCGCGCCCTCCGCCTTAGGTGTTATCAATTGGAAAATAATAAACACATGATTTTAGTCATTGTCGAGGATATAATTTATCCAAAATAAATTATACGAACACCTTGCAATCAAATACCCACACACGAGAGTTTAAAATTTTAATGTGCGGCGTGACGACGTCGCGCATTCTTGTCGCTCGATCCCGCGTGGCGTGATGATGTCGCGCATGCTGGACGCTCGATCCCGCGCGGTGTGACGATGTCGCGCATCCTTGACGCTCGATCCCGCGCGGTGTGACAGCACCGCATCAATTCATTCGATCCGCAACAACAAGAAAAACAATAAGGGAGGGGGACGACCATGTTTGTGCGGTTCGGCCTCCTCCCGTTAACTGATATCATGCGGCCCAAATATCGCGGATAAAAGATGGAAGAGAAACATGTAAACCCCCTACCTCAAGATGTCGATCGAAGATTGTCGCGGGGATGGATCGTCATGGAAGAAGCGTCACAGAGGGAGAACTGTCAGTGTCACGTCGTCGATCTCCGAGGGTTTGGCGTTCTTCGTCGCCCTTCGTCGGAGGCCGACGTTCTTCGCGTTCTTCGCGTTTTCGCGTTCTTCACGGAGGAGGATGAAGATCTTCAAGCTTCTCCCAATTCTCTCAACAAGCAACCCTTAAGAGAAAACAAGTATTGGTCTTATTTTATTCTCATGCCAATATTTAGAAAATTCTAAGTTATGTATCGAACCATTTATTCGATGAATTAATGGTACGACATGACTGCCCAATTAATAGGGGCATTTAGAATTTTAAGAAAACGCGTCGGTTGACATTCATTAAAAATGAGTTTTTGCGGGTGCGTTACTTAGTGGAAAAGAAACGGTGGGGCTCGTGCAGGCCCCACCTCACAAATATCCGACCAAGAGGGTAGGATATTTTGGATTGCACCCCATCTGCTCCAACTCAGCTTAAGTAGCTTTAGGTGGCTTTAAGTGTCTTTAAGTGAAATAAAATAAATTTTTCGCACCACTTTATTTTATTTTCTTCACTTAACCACCAAAAATTAAAAACCACACCCGAGAAAACGCAACTCCAGAAAAGGTGTTTCTAAGCAAATATCGGCGCTGCGATTCCATCGGTGCCCTCTGAATTCGATTCTGAGCACCGATTCAGAAGTTAGAAAAACCTGCTCGTTCGTTCACTGAACTTGCCCAAGCTAAAATTCAGAAAATGATTTCGGGCACACCGGGCCTCGGAATCAGGCGCCGTCAGAAACTGCGTTCTTGTAAAATTCCAAAGAAAATTAAGAAAAAAATTTCCTTGAAATTTCTGGGTCTTTACAATTACAAGATCTAGGTGATGTTTTTCCTCTTGAAACTAACATTTCACAGGTTTGATGATCTTAATAACAAAGGATTCTGTCAACAAAATATTCAGATTCAGAGTACCTATTGTTGATTGATGAGGGGGAGCCATAAGGATACTAAAAAGTAGTGTTTCATCATGATAAAATCAATTAGCTTCATGTAATGGAGGATAAGATGGAGTCTTTGATGAAAAACCAAATGTATGTTTTATTGAAATAACCAAAAGGTAAGAAGAAACTAATGAATAAATGGGTTTTCGAGTTGAAGAAAAATGGAAGCAAAAAAGGAGTTCAAACACAAAGCTCAGTTAGTTGTCAAGGGATTATTTAAGAAGAAAAGAGTTGACTTTGATGAGATCTTTTCACCCGTAGTGAAGATGGATTCATTCTAAGTCATTTTTGGATTGGTGGCTAGCTTGGACTTTGAGCTTGAATAGATATATGTGAAGACAAATTTCTTCATGGTGACCTCATCGAGGATATCTATATGATGTAGCTTAAAGGTTTTGAAGTTTTTGGACAAGAAAGATTCATCTACAAATTGAAGAAGAGATTATATGGACTGAAACAAGATTCCATATAGTGGTTCAGAAAGTTTAACTCATTTATGTTGATCCATGGCTGCATGTGGACCTAGGTGGACTAGTGTGTTTACTTCCAGATATTTTAGGATGGTAACTTTGTTTCTATTCTACTTTATGATGATGACACATTGATAATTAGGAAGGATACATCAAAGATTGTCCAATTGAAGAAGGAGTTATCCAATTCTTTTGATATGAAGGACTTTGGAGAAGCTCAACAGATTTTGGGGATGAAAATAATTCATGAAGGAAAGAGGAAGTTGTTATAGTCATATCAGGAGAAGTATGTTTAATCTATTCTGTTACGTTTCAACATGGACAAAGCCAAACCTTTGAGAATTCCTCTCCTTGAAAATTTGAATTTGAGCAAGAGTTCATTCCTGTCATCCAAGTAAGAAATCGAGGTGATAGAGATGATACCTTACTCCTCAGTAGTTTAAAGCTTGATGTATGCTATGGTGAGTACAAGACCTGACATTTCTCATGCAGTGTTAATCGTGAGCTTGTTTCTCTCTAATCCTGGGAAGCAGCACTAGGATGCAGTCAAGTGGATTAATAGGTATATTAAAGGTAATTCAAAGTTAGGTTTGTGCTATGTGGGATCTAAAACTATATTGTAGGGATATACATGTAAAGACCCAACCCCAGGTTCCCAGTGTCAGTGCCTTATTTCATTACATTGGCATGATTGCAAGAAATATGTATCCTAAAGGAACAAATTAGTTTAGTAGTTTTCAAAAACCAGATAAATAAATAGGTTCATCATTACAACTTGAAATGAAATACAATATGTAAAATATTTTAAAAACATCCATAACTCCTAGGTTACACTTACAGGTCATTTATAATTTACTTTTTCACATCCTAGGAAAATAAAACATGAGAAAGGGGTGATCTTAGAAGATAAGTAAGGGTAATAAATACAATAGAAGATATCATAAACATTAACATTAGGCATGTTGAACAACTAAAAACACATTCCTTTAAAAACGAACTTGACCATAATAAGTCAGGAATAAGGGCTGAATAAATTCTACCATAATAAAGAATAAACATGGGTATTCTACTAGTCGAATAACCTTGTAGAATATAAATTTTCATAAATATGGAAATGAATAATGCTAGAAATTCTGAAATGTACCATCAAGGCCTCAGCTAAGACATCTGAAAATGATTAATGCGTCGGCCAAAACCATATTTGAAAATCGGTAAGGCCTCAGCCAAGTCCAAATCTATTTTGTCTCATGAGACCTACCAATGAATCAAGGGGATTTAGTGGTCCCAACCCATAAATTACTAGTTCCAATTAATTCCACATATTAATGGGTATAAACATAAATAATATATACATTCATATTGCAACTAACATATGAAATATAAATAACGTTCCCCAAACACTAACCATTAAGAGTAATATGGTGAATGGTTTCAAGATAGAACATCCAGAGTGAAAATAATCATAAAACATTAAATAAAATATGGTATATGATATCATAAAATATTATTACAAATTATACATAATAATCAACATGATTTTTGAAACAAATGAAAATACTCTCTTAAAATCAATGAGTAATTCTTGAAATAAATACTTTTTTAATTATAATGAATTGTTATTTTGGAAAAATCATTTTATAAAAACAAAATTTAAATAATAAAATTTTTTTATAATAAAATTATTGATTTTATAGATGTAATTTCGGATAAAAATTAATTATAGAGTGTAATTGAACATAGGAAAGAACTCGAGAAGTATCCTTGAACTAGGCTTGTATTTCGAGATGAGTTTTTGGAAGATCCCTTTAAAACATGTAAATACCCATAATTGAAAGAAGGATTCTGGTTGTTACACACATATAAAACATTAACACATAATTTATGAAAATTAAACAAGAATAAATAGGAATTTAATTGATGTAAGTAGAGAATAAGAGTAACCCGGATGAAAATGGAGGTTCGAGTTGAAAATCCTTACCACTTTGCAATCAATCGAATCATATGCCCCAAAAATAAAAATAATAAAATGATAAATTGAATAAAATGAAAATAAATATATTCATGATATTATAAATCAATTGTTATTATAAATATAACATACTCAACTAATAGTAGTGTATAAATAATAACTCCCAAAAATGGAAGTGAGATGAGGAAACCCTTACCTTATGTCCGAATGTATTCTGAACTTGATTATAATGTCTTAAATAATAGAATCAAATTAATTAATTAAAAAGTACATAAATTTATATACATGTTATTTATTTATTATATCTTTATTAAGTTCATTTATGGCCTTTTATGTGGTTTAAGATATTCAATTTCATCATTTGGGAGTGTATGTTCTCCTAGTTTTCATGATCGGTTCACTTGTATAAGAGTATGGAAGATCATGAAAAATGAAAATTGAATTCCAAAATTGATTTTATGAGTTATTAATGGCCATACATAAGGTTAAATGATCATATAAATAATTTTGGTTATTTTAGGAGAGGATGAATCAATAGATAGATTTTAATGGTAAATGCTTGGATTAATTTGGAGGTTTTTTTATAACCACAAACTCATTTTGTTTTATAATTTAGTACCATGAGTAAAAAATTATTACAAAACATTAAGTTGGATATATTAAATATATAATTATATATTTTAAATTTAAAAAGGGTTTCGTTACCAGAATTTAATATGGTAAAAGAAATTGGAAACTCGACGTCCTTGAATGTGCTAAATTAACACATCTCGGACGGTGTTTCCATTTTTAATATAAGAGGAGTGGGAAAGAAAGATGATGATGAAATATTCCATTAGCATAAAAAAATACATTACGTGTAAGGTACTAGAATTATCATAGCATTTAGATGAGGGGATGTTAGGATAGATAATAAAAATAATGTAACTTGTAAAAAAAATTGAAAGAAAACGGAAGAGAGGTTTACCTCTTGAGTACTCCTCCTTGAGAACCTTCTTAAGGCCATTGGTTTTGGCATTTTGGTGACACCAGAAGGTCTTGGATGTGGGGAAGGTGCTTGGGAAGGGTATTTGGTATAAATTCTTCAAGGATCAAATATTTAGTGGTGTGTGAGGAAGAGGGGGTGTGGGGTGGTTTCTATATTGGAGGAGATGAGTGGTTTTTGAATATCTTATTCATTATTTTATTATTTTGCTCAAGATGAGAAATAATGTTTATTCTTGTGACTAAAAATGGTAATAAGTTTTTTGAGTTTTCAAAAAGTTTTATTACATCATCCATACATCACGTATGACTCAATAAATCATGTATTTAGCATTTATCGTTAATTATCATATTTTACTATTCACTAAAAATTCAATTATTTTAGAAAAATCCCAAAAATTAACCATATCCATTTTTTAAAATGTATAATTATAAAATGGACTTCATTTTATCAAAATAAATTTATAAATATGTGTAATTTAATATTTATATAAATTCATTATTTACATGAAAATACTAATTAAATTTAAAACTTATTTTATAATACTTTCAAAAATTAAATAAGGTCTCATAGAATAATCCTAAGATAACAGAAAAAAAGTTATTTATTAAGGAATACATTTTATAAAAATGAATTTTATTTTAAATAAATTTATTAATTGTAATTAAATATTTATTTCTCACAAAAATCCTAACACATAATTATTAATTTTTAAAACATTCACTCTCATTTATAGGGTGCCTAGAATTTATTTATACTTTCATGGGTGATGTTACTATTCATAAGTGTAAGTTAATATTCATGAAAAATTTAATTTGATCCAATTATACTCTAAATATCTTACTGATCACAACTGTGTGTGTCAATTTTCCCAAATTCAAATCATTGAAGCAGCAAAATTATGTTCATTGGATAGGTTATAACAAAGTTTTGTTTCATAGATATTTATTTTTAAATTACTAGGTTATTACAATAATCATACAGATATGGCTAGAGATCTTGAGAGAAGGAATTCAACATCAGGATATATCTATAATTTTACATGAGGAGTTATATCCTGGAAATCAAGGTTGAATAGGTGCATAGTTTTATCCATGACAGAAGCAAAGTACATTATTGTTTCAGAATTTGGAGAGGAGATGTTGTGGCTAAATATTTTTTTCTAGGACCCTAGATTCAGCTAGATGGAGTACCAGTTTCATTGAGATAGTCAAAGTACTTTGGGCATGAGAAAGAAATTCATTTACCATTCCCGGAAAAAGAACATCGCATTCACTATCATTGGATATGCAAAGTGATGGATCGACATCAATTGTGACTTGTGAAGATCCAACCAAATGGGAACCTTGTGGATATGCTGAAAATTTTGGTTTCTCAATATAAGCTAGAATTTTGTAGATGCTTTAAAAGATTACAGTTGGAGGGGGGAATTGATGGATATTTTTTCCAGCTGCCTTTTTTGGGGGTCAGTGCACCAACCATAGCCACCATGGAGGACTTCCATCTATAGCGGCTTCCATATTTGAAGTACATAGTTTTCTAGGGATTGGTGGGTAGGAGTTTTTTCAATCTTTACACCTCCAACCATGGATATTAAAGTAGGGACAAGGGGATGTTTTTTCAACAGTAGATCTGAGCTAGAGAGATCTCCATTGTTCTTGAGAGACATGAGATCTCCATGTGAGGAAAAAAGGGAGGTGTGGGAGGGTTCCGTTATAAGTGATGTTATTTGTAAAATGAAAGGCCGTTTTTATCCCTCCATTCATCTATCTTAGTGGTCATTTAACCACAACAAACTTCTCCACACTGGCTAATGCACCTTCCCCTCTCATCTCCCTACTTTCCACCACTATTATGGCCCTCGCCTGAAGATTTGTGATGTCACAAAAGAATATCGTAGCATTTAAGAATATGGTGAGAAGCTATTTATCCTCTGAAGATTGGGTGTTGCAGCTAGAATGGGCAGTGTTGGAGGGAGGATGAAGATGAATATCTAGAATGCACTTACTTCTCTCCTCTATCCATATCATCAGACACTATAACAGTGAAAGATCTGAAATTTCATTGTGTGAGTGGTGAGAGAGGTGCCCTATGGGATTAAGGTTTTAAAGGGGAAGGTGGAAGGTATGAGTCCACCAAATTTTAGAATTTATCAACACATAACCCATATGGAAGGAACATTCGTTTAATAAAAAGTAAATCAAAGAAAACAACTAACGTGAAAATTTAATTATTCCCAGAATTCCTCCTAGTCATAAGAGAATATCGAAAAAATAATCAATAAATTAGTGCGTCCTTTTAAAATTTTATTATTGACTTCGTGAAACCTAAAATATTGTGTACAATATCAAGTACTGCACATAATGCTATATAAAAATTGTAGTAAACATGCAGGCCTAGGGACTTGACCCCACGACCTACCCTGCTGCCCCCAAGCCCTTACCACCCCACCACCAACAGTTTGGCTCATGAAATATAGTATTATTATGAAATATTAAATTTGAATGTCATAATTATGGTAACTCCCATTCATAATATACCCTTTTATGTGACCAAATTTTTATATATGAACTTTTTGTTTTTTTTGTACACTATAAATACATAAAAATATTAATGAAAGGATGATTTTTTTTAGGCTATATATTGTGGTCTTTATCTACTTCTTGTATTTATTTTAAAATTTTATTTTTATTTTTTGTCATCATTTTCATACACAAATTCAATACGTTCGTTTTCAACAACGTGTTTCTCTTAAAATCGGTCTTACATTTTCAGATTCAAAATTCATCGTAGTTTCAGCCGACATTATATTGATTTCACAACTTGTCATCACAGTGATGTCTTCTTTGAATTGATAATCATGAAGGAATTTCCGTCATCAAAATAAGATAAATCTCATGGGAAAAAGTTATGTCACATGTTTTATAAAAATTATTCTTTTGACATACTCTTTCATGTGAGCATTGAACTCCAGTCATTCAAAGATAGGTGAGTCTTATTTTCTATGTAGGATATTATTAAATTTATTTTTTTCGGCTTGATAAATCTTAAAATAATATAATATTTTATTAATATTTTGGTTCATAAAAAATAATGAACTCCTAAAGGGTTGTAATGACTCAGGAATAAGAAATTTGACTTTATTCCTTGATGAGGATGTGTTCAATTAATAATATTAGTGGTCCATGTCAAGACAAAAATCATTCATCAAATGAAAATAATTACACCACCAGAAATGGTTGAATGATGAACATCGCATACATGTCATTCATCGAGATAGAGTTTTGTAAACACTGATGAACATCACATACCTATTGTACATTAAGCCAAAGTTTGTTGATCATGTCATGAACCATAAAATTTAATATATCTTATTCTGTTATTCATCATGAAGGTGTCAAGTTTGATTATGATGTATAAAGGTTTATAATGGAGATGATACACTACAACATATCCAAGCAAGGGATGCGTTGAGTTTTATTAGTGCTAAATAGAAAAAACTGATAAATGGGGGGGCCTTTATCAGTACTAGCTAAAAGAACTGATAAATGTTTTTAATAAAAAATATAAATAATTTATATATAATTATTATATTTATATTCAAAAATAGTGTTTATTTCTATATATTAAATAAAATAAACATATTTATAATTAATATTTGTTTAATAATTTAAATATATATATATAATGTTTAAAAAATGATTTCTAAGATTATAATTAAATAAATTTATATTTAAATAATTATTAAGTTATAATAGATTTTATTAAATAATAAATATATTTATGAGATTTATTAGTTTTTTAATATTTATTACATTTTTTATATTTGTTAGATTTATTAGATTTATTAGATTTAATGTATTTTTTATATTTTTTATATTTTTAATTATATATAAATATTTTTTCAATATATATTTATAATTATAATTATAAATAAATAAATATATGATTCTAATTATTGCAGTTAATAAATATATTAATGTGTGAGTATAAGTGATGTGTATATATGTTATGTATTAATAATGATTGTTAATTTATACATTACAACCTTCTTATTATTCATGTTCTCCAAATGTGATGGCTGGTTTTCTATTATCTATACTTTATTAGGTATATGATTCATCATGTTATACCCATGAATATATTATGTTAAAAAAATTTATTATAAAATCAAAATTAATATATTTAGAAAGTTAATGTATTTAATATTTTTATAATTATAAAATTCTAATTATATATAAATAATTTTTAAATATATTTATTTGTAATTATAATTATAACTATATATTTAAATAATTATAAAATTATAATATATATATATATATATAATTATATAAGAATATTTATAAATATATTTATTTATGGTTTATAATTATAACTATAAGTATATTTATATATATGTAAAAAATTATCAAATTATGAAAAATATATTTATTATACTTATAAAGTTATAAATATATATAAATATATATAAATAAATACAAATAGTTATATTATAATTCTAAATAAATAGAGATATAGTTAAATAATTATAAAATTAATATAAATATTTAAATTATATATTTTTATATTCAAAGATATGATGGTGTCTAGGGTTTGACCACCCGTGGTTCCTCTCCCATAGCAATTCCTTTCCCAGTCCATCTAGGGTTTGATGAATCCTCTTCCAACTCCTGGTTTTCTCCTTCCTACAAGAATATGTCACTCTCACAGAAGTGCCTTTGATGCATCTCAAGTGTCCTTCTCAAGGCATTTAGTTTCGAGAGTCGTTAAAACGACAGGTGCGACACCGGTTTCCTTTGGATCAGGGACCATCATTCATCCTTATGTGATTTATAGTGGTGTTTCACCCTACGTGAATAGATTTGATGAAAATTCAGCTGAATCATTTCTTCTTTTAGGATGATTTGAGGTATATATGGGAAATTCTTACCCGAAATCATTGGTTGTGGAGTCTACCACTGCAACCCCTGGATTGGTGAGTGTGAATTTGGATTCGTTCCCATGTAAGGATGGATGTCTAGATCTGGTGTTGATGGTGGCCAATCTTGATCCAAGGTGATTTTTTCACACAGATTTTCTATTGTTCATGTCATTTCCCATTTGTCTAAGGTTCTCATGGGGCCCGTATTGGCCTATGGTAATGTTCCCTCCATTGGCATTAGGGTTTAAGATCATGATTATCTTTCTGGGTTAGAACTGTTGGAGAAGGTTGCACCATCTGCTGCATCGAAGGCGATGAAGGATGATTCATATTATTCATTATCGATCTTCGAGGGTTCTACTACTGGTGGATTATGCTAAAAGGGTAGCACTACCTGTGTCAAAGTGAATCAGGATGTTGTTTCAGAGTGATTGGAAATTAGAATGTTTTCTTTAATTGCATGATTGATTCTTCCCAATGGTTCCAAACCATTGAAAATTGAAGAACTGGTCAACCGTATGTCATGAATTTAGGATTTAATGATTGGAAGTGTGTCCCTTTAGAATGTTGGGTTTTTTCATATGTTTTTCCCTTTAGATGATTTGAGGATAAGATAATGGGGTATTGGTTTGATTTCACTCATGTCAAGTGTTATTCACTTCCAAGAATGGGATCAGAATTTCAACCCTTTTGAAGTCAATATCTCTCATGTCCAATTATGGGTCATTTTCCATGGCCTGAACCAGATTTTCTGGCATCCCATAATTCTTTAAGACATTTCCTCTATGATGGGAATGCCTATTAGGTTTTACAAAGAAACTAAATTGGAAAATTATGGTCATTTTTTCACTTTATGGTTGAATTCGATCTATGCTCTACCACTGTCGATATAGTTTACCTTTTAATAGAATATGATTAATTCAGTTTTTGCATTGAGTATGAAAATATTCCGCATCTCTATTCTATTTGTAATAGGGTTGGTCATGATAATTTAAAATTCAAAATACATTTTTCTTGTTCATATTTATCTGGTAGAGGTAATGTGGAAAACTCATGTTTTAAAAAGAATACGATGGGTAAATCAGTTGGGCTGGTTAGAAAAAGTGTGGATTCACCCCAACTAATGGATCAGGAAACCATGGAGACTGCTTATGATTCTCCCACATCTCTTTATGCTTATGGACTGACTTTTCCTCTGCCTAGTGGGAAATATGGAGATGAACCTGTTATGGAAGTTTTAGATTCCCCTATCGGGACTCAGGGAAAGTGGATTAATCAGAAACATTGGGCTGATATATTTAAAGATGAGTAAAATGTTGATCAAGATGGTTCTTTTTTCAAAGTATAGGACCAAGAAATTGAGAAAGTCAATGAAGATAAAATTTAAAGGGTGGTTAATTAACAGTTCATGGATGAGAAAGAGATTGTCTCAAGTCACTGTAATGGCAAGCATATGACAGATTTTTCTTCTCATTTGAAGCCTAAAAAAAGATCTCATGGATGCTAAGGGATTCCAGATAGTCCGTACACACAAAAATATCATGGTAAAACTACACCTTATGATGTTCTGTCAGAGGATCAGACTTCTGTTTCCAAAATTTTTACTCTTGTAGAGGGCGTTGGTGCTCCACTAGATCCCATATCATTGGAGGAAACCTAGATGGTAAAAAAGATGATTGTCTTCCATAAACATGGAGATGAGGGAGGCATCCTAAAGGTCATGGTCTGGGGTGTGTTCATGATGGTTCTGCTTCATAGGGGCGGTTGACCAGACATTTTACTGAGGATCAACTTACACCGGAGCAGCTAAGGCTCAATGAGATGTATATTGCACCCTTTAATAAAAAAAATCACAATCTGAGTGGGATTCAACTAACGATAGTGCTATAGGATCTAGACACAATGGAAGCATGGTGGTTGGGAGGGCCTAACATTGTTTTTTCTATAATAGATGACCAATACGGGATCAAAATGACGGTGAAAATCCAGTATCCATGGATTAAAATAAAATATTTAGTCAAAGAGAAGAAAAATTCCAGATCTGAGAAAGAGGATCTTTCACATCATGTTTATAAATAATTTAATAATTTTTTAATAAATTAAATACTTGGTTATTTGGTACATTCTTCATTGATGATTGTTGATCATCCAGAATGACCCTTCCGGATTTTCTTCGTTTCTCTTGTGAGGATCCAAAGTAGAATCCCTCCAGCAATGATCCACACATGTTCTAATGGCCACTGAACAATTTCACTCATTCTCCAGGGGCTATCACAGTGAGGCAAATGTCTTGTGTCGATCGTTCTTGATCACTCGTTCTTTATTCTAGAAAGATATCTCTCATTCTTAAGAGGGAGAGATAAGAGGAGTCGAGAGGGAAAATTTTTGTCTCAAAAATTCACAATTCACCAGGGTTTGGCACAATAGATATAAGTTCCAATTAATCTACATAGGGTTTTAGTTATAATATTTAATTTCAAAACATTAATTACATGTAATTAAAACTATTATAAAAAAATCATGCCACATAATGACAATAACAGCACCATAATTTTTGGTGTGACAACTTACGCAAAACGGAACCATAAAAGAAATCTTGTGCCACATAATTATAAAAATATTATTATTATTTATTTTTCCAACTAAATAAACATTATTTACCAAATTGTAAATAATTAATTTATCAATGGACAAGGTCTTGGTCCATTTGAACTCCTCTTCCATTTATTTAACAAATAAATTAAATATTTTATTCACTTAAATAAATATTTTTATTTATAAACTAGTAAATAAATATTTATTAAATATTAAATAAAATAAATTAATTAATTTTATTTACAATCTGGTGAATAAATATTTATTTAATTTATACAATCATTTGAACTTGAATAATAGTTTTCCTTGGTCATGAGAATAATATTTTTTCGATTAATTAAATTCTTATAAAATTTAATCGAGACCACCATAAACACTTTGTGTGTAACCCTTTAGGATACTTTTTCATTGGAATTGGGTGGGCTTGCCTAAAGCCCAAAATTACTATATGAAAATGGGTCAAGGATCCCATGATAATGAACTTAAAGTCAAATTATGACATCCACATACAAATACTCACTATGTAATATAATCCCATTGTCACAATATCTCATCAAGTAGGTTTTATGATAGTGTTATCAACTTATATACTTAATAAATCATTATTTTAATACCTATAATAAACTCATCATTACACCATGGACATGGAATTTAGGGCGGTGGTTCTATTTAAATCAAAGGAATGAGATATCAACTTCCATAAATGGAAGACACAAATCCTTCCTCAACTTATCTGTTAATAACATGTCATTAATGATGCACCAAAAGTACCCCTCTTCCCACCATATATGTAAAGAGAGCATTCATTATTAAATAGAAGTGTGTGAGTAGAGACATGTATTAATAATAATATTAATGTCTAAGGACCATTACACATGCCTGCAGATAGGAATATCTGATGACACAAAAACATGAGGAATTCCTACTGGCGGGTCTATTCTCATAATCTCACATCTTAGAGATTACCAAGTTTGAAGTTCATGAGAATAAGTCTCATCCTCTTATGATTACTCACACCTAATGATATGTATATTATGTGTCCCATCATAGTATGCGATCCAACCACAAAACTATATTTAAGAATATTGTCACAGCACTTCAAGGTTCTCATCATAGCAGGGAAAATCTATGACCTTGTTAATGTGAAAAATACTCTATGACATTGTTACATTATATTCTAAAATAATAATGAAAAATATATAATAAGATGATTAATATTTAGATACATTAAATATTCATGTAATAAAAATAAAAATAGTTGGTTATAGGACACAAAATCCAAAAAAACCCACTTAGACTAGAGCCAACTTCCTACAACTTTCAGTCTACTAGACCTCATATGATGATCATGTTTCTGCTGATTCAAGGCATTAGCCAAGGGGTATGACATGTTGTCTTCCATGGAAATACTACTCTCTTTAGATTTACCTATCTGAGAAAAGATCCTCAAGATATGATAGTTTCATAGAATGATCTTTATCTGCTGATGTGACCTTGGCTCTTTTTGTGAGATCCATCGCTACAGTATTATCATAATAGAGTGTGATGGATTATTTTCTACTAGGAACCACATATAGCTCTTGGATGAAGCTCCACATCCAAACTTCTTCTTTGGATACCTCAGAAACTACAATATACTCAGACTTTACTGTAGAATATGCGACCACACCTTACTTTGAGCTCTTCCATCTCACAACTCCTCCATTAATAGTAAATATGTATCCCATTTTCGGTTTCATATTATCTTGATATGTCTAGAAAATTTCATCTACATGTCATATGATGAATAGTTCCCCACCTCTTCTATAAACCCAGAACATATCCTTATTACACCATCGATAATTAAGGATAGACTTGACTGTTATCCAATGGTAGCCACCTGGATCATCTTGATATCATCCTACCACACCCAATGCATAGACAACATCTATCATAGTACACAGTATAACATACATGACATACCCAATTATTGATTCATATGGAATCCTTTCCATTTTCTTACTTTCGTCATGTGTATGTTGACACATTTTCTTGGAAATATGAATTCCATGTGATTCTAGAAACAATTCCCTCTTGGATTATTCCTTACTGAATCTCTTCAGTTTCTTGTCAATGTTTGTACTTTGACTTAGGTCCAAAAATCTCTGGGATCCATCACGATGGAACTTGATCCCAATAATATATGTTACCTCACCCAAGTCCTTTATTGAGAAGAATTTATTCAACCATACCTTAATATGTTGTAATATTGGTATTTTGTTTCCAATATGAGATATGTCGTCAACATATACTATTAGAAAAATGACTTTACCCCCACTAAACCATTTGTAGACACAAGGATCACATTCATTCTTTATAAAACCAAATTCCATTATGGCTCCATCAAAAAAAATGTTCCATGACCTATATGCTTTATTTAATACCTAAATGGATTTTTTTCAACTTTCATATCTTATTAGCATCATTTGGAGGCACAAACCCTTCATGTTCTGTCATGTAGACATCTTCTTGAAGGTTCCTGTTAAGGAAGGATATTTTGAATTCTATTTTACAAATCTCATAGTCATGGAAAGTGGAAATGGCTAGTAAAATTTTGATGGATTTCATCATTGCAACTGGTGAAAATGTTTCATCATATTTAGTTCCTTAACATTGTTTAAACCCATTTGTATCTAGTAATACCTTATAGGTAATGACTTATCCTTCCATGTCTAGTTTCTTCTTCAATACCCATTTTCTACCAAAATGTTTTACATCCACTGGAGGATCTTCCAAAATCCAGACATAGTTTTGGTACATGGAATCCATTTCGGAATTCATGTCTTCTTGCTACTTGGAAATGTATGTTCCATTTACTTCTTTTTTATAGGATAGATTTTCATTATTATAAACTAATAACGAGTCACCATCCTCGGTAACTAGAAAACCATATTGTTCTAGTTCTCTAACATCTCTGTTACTCCTACGTAGTACTTGTGTCTCTAGAATATAACTTTCTTCTATGTGGCGTTGTGGAATATGCTCCTATACCAACTTTTGTGTACCTTGGGCCTCTTGGGCCTCAACCTTATCAATGTCTATCTCTCCCCCACTATCTCTTTTAGAGATGTGCTCCCTCTCAAGGAATAAGAAGTGTCTTTCAACTATGACCTTTGTGTTTGAGGGGTCGTATAGGTAATATCCCCTTTTTTTCCTTTGGGTATCCTGTAAAGGTACACTTTGTGCCTCAGGGTGAGAGTTTGTTACCTAAAGAGGCCTAAAAAAATTCATTGCTTCCACACACATGTTAATTAGATAAAATTGATTTTCTTCCACTCCAATGCTCATATGGAAAACCATTTATCGATTTCGTTTGTTCTTGGTTTTAGTATATATGTCGTTATTTGTAATGCATATCCCCAAAAGGATAATGGAAGACTTGAATGACCCATCATTGATATCCCGATGTCCAATAAGGTGTGTTTCCTCCTTTCACATACACCATTCCACTGGGGCGTGTATGGAGGATTGAGTTGGGATAGGATCCCAAAATCCCGTAAGTAATCAATGATGTTTTGATTAAGATATTCTCCATCTTGGTATGAGTGGAGTTTCTTAATCTTCTTACCAAGTGGGTTCTCGAATTCATTCTTGTAGTCCTCGAACTTATCAAAATAATCTGACTTATATCTCAATAAGTAGATATATTCATATCTACTAAAATCATCAAAAAAAGTTACGAAGTTTGAGTACCCACCCCTTTCTTCAACTAGAAATAGTACATAGATATCAGTATGAACCAATTCATGGATCTCTTTGTCCCTTTCACCTTTACCACTAAATGGGGATTTGTTCATTTTTCCATGTCAACATGTTTGTCATACACCAAGTGGTTTTAGTTCGAAAGAATATAAATATCCATCTTGATATAACTTTGCCATCAATTTCTCATTTACATGACCTTGTTGATGATGCCAAAGTTGGTTGTGGTATGAGTTATGTGGAGTAACTTCATTATTGATTTCCATTACTTAGATTGTGTAATCCAACACGTAAATACCGTTTTATAAATTTCCCTTACCAAAAAAATTATATCTTTATAAAGGAAGAAAAATTAATTTCAAAACATGAAAATAAATCCATTTGTATATATTATAGGTACAGAAATAATGTTTTTGGTTATTAAAGGCACATAATAACGACATTTTAAAAAAAATATCATCCAAGATGGTAATGTGAGTTAGTAGTCCCTAACAGATACAATATAAAGTCTAGATATGTTGGCTGGTCGTAGATCTACCTCCCCTCGGTAAATTTTATTGAATCTACTTGGTTCATGAATTTGGATATATATGTGAGAACCGGAGGTTGTATCTAATACCCAATTTATAGAAAGAGATAAATTTAACTTAATATAAAATGAACCTGAAGCTTCCCCTTGCTTCTTTATATGGGTTCAATTTTTCTTCCAGTGGCCCTTCTTACCTCATGCGAAACAAACAGTTTCATATTCCCTTCTATCCCCCTTGATATTCCTTTTATTATATGGTCATGAAGAAGCTTTGGGATTAAATATCATCGCCTTCCCTTTTCTCTTATTCACCATAAGGATAAAAGGATTTTCACACTTCATGCATTTCTCCACTTAGAAAAGGAGGATCAGATTATCTGGTAGATACTTATCAATGTTGTTCATATTAAAATTCACAACAAAACTGGAGAATATCTAAGGGGGTGATGCGAGAATGAGATTGGTCCCAGTTCTTCAGGGAGTTTAAACCCTAGAACCTTTAGGTACTGAATATAGCCAATGATCTTGACTACATGACTCCCAACTGGGGAAGCCTCTTCAAGCTTACTCGGAAAGAGTTACTTGGAGATATCAAATTGTTCATGTATTTCTATCTCATGGTAAATACCATAGAGGTGCTCAAAAATTCTATAGGCTTCAATTATTTCATGAGACTTCATGAGGTCAGTAGACATTTATGATAACATAATAGATTGAATATAGACCTGATCATTCATGTGTTTCTCATAGACTATGAACTCTTCATAAATCACCTCTTGGGTAGGTAGATTAGTTAATTAGGACTCCAACATGTAAGAATTTCGTTCATGGTGTATATTGATCCGAAGGTCTCTAAACCATTCCTGGAAGTTATTGGCGATGAGGATTTTGTATTCATCTGGTATTGATCACAGGGATAGTGTGGTTGATGAGATTTTCATTTTTATTCTACAATCAAAAGAGAAAATAATTAGTAATTTCTTGATTACATTTTATGATAAATAATAAATTAATTTTATTATGTCTCCCACTATTTTTTCAATTACCAATAGCCCACAACAATGAACTCGGAATGTCTAGTTTCTTAGAAAATTTTAGTGGAATGGATATATATTACCCTTTGCATAAACCCAACAAGGTTTCGCCATGATATTTGAAGGTATTTAGGTAGACATGTCTTTTCCAACTGTTGGATTGTAGGTCCTTGATCCGTTGAGTGGACCCCCCCAATCCTGAAATATTAACTTGGATTTCCTCAACACTTGCCTCCAAATTTACACCAAACCTAAAAAGGGAAACTCTTCTTGATGTAAAAATGGTTAAGTCAACCAAAAACATTCATAATAGCTTACAATATAAAAGTATGTGTCCTAGGAAGGGTTAATCAAACAATTAGTATAATCGAGTCTTTCCCTTAATCAAGTAACATAATCTTAGTATGACTTAGTATTTTATTGACGTATTTTTATCTCTTACGAATAAATTGTCTTATTATCTCTATCACATGCTTGTTAATATTAAGTGGAACTTATTTATGTTAATAATCATGACTTGATAATATTTACACATAAGCCTCGTTTATTTTAGTTCCATCTTTCATTATTTTTAATTCATTAATTATGTAGTCACGGCAACACATCGATAATGAAAAACCATGCATCTAAAAGAAATAAAATAATGGGCATGATCAAGAACTATTATATTGGTTAGTTTATCTAGAAGTTGATAAACTAACCATTGACCTAGGGGAGAAACACCTTGAACCATTTATTAGTTGTGTCTATAGCTTTCCACTTTTCCAGCTTTGTATCTCCTTGGAATGGTTTCACCTCGGCTCCTGAACAGCTTCCCCAATCTTGGGAGCTCCATCCATTACATATGCTTTTTTAACTCACATGTAGGTGAGGGGTAAAAAGGGTGTATATATAAAAGAAACCATTGGAACACATGCCCCACATATTAATGAGGACAGAGGGAATGCATACCAACAATTTAATTAAAAATAAATTAAAAGTAAACCAATCACATACCAAGGTCTGTTCTAACTCATGACCATCTGCATACATGTAATGAATTACACATTCAATAAAACTATCATTAAATTATTTAATCATTCTTATTAAGATATATAGTTCTCGAATAGATTTATTTTTACCTTTAATTAATCAATGCTTTTTTCTTAATACTTTTCTAAATTTCCCTGAGATTCTCATTTATAACCTTGGAGGTAACACGGTGAACACCTATTTGAATCTACATGATATGTAATTCTAAAAATTACACAAACATTAAAGTTTTAATTTTGTGTAATTTGGTAAAGTACACAACATGTAGTTCTAACTATATAGCATGTACTTACTTCACTGTATTATCTGAATTACTTGCCTAAGGACTCAGATTGTGAGGTGTACGTCAGAAATCTCAAAGTACATGGCATGTACAATGGGCCAAAAGTTGTTTTATCTCTAGGTTACATGGTTTCTGGTCATCTTAGCTATGTATGGGATGCAAAATTTGTCTCTTGACTTGAAGGGAGGATATTCCATGTCCAGTGGGCCACATGGTGTGTAATCCATCTGATTGTGCGCCAATATATCATGGTAAACATGTGATGTAAGAATTATCTACATCTTGTTTCATTAATGCACACGTCCTGAGTAATTGTCAAATTACTTTCGATGCACTCAACATAACTACGTGGTTGTAATCCAGATTACACAGCATGTATGGCATATTACATGGCATGTAACTCAGAATACATGGTATGAACTGTCATGTTACCTGGACATAATCAACAGCACCTTCTGATTAGATCCTTGATTTAATTTTAATCAAAAAAAAATTTTGTTTCTATTAGATCTACAAGAAACAAAAAGAGGAAGAACATGTCTCAATATTACTATTACATGAACGATTAAAGATGAATTGAAAAATGAAATTATTAAATCATAACTCATCAATGAATTATTTAAATAATTATAAATGATGATGAGCTCAAAATAATTACATTTTTTGGATCCAAACATGGCGAAAGCATTGAAGTTGGGAGGGACCAACTCTGCTTTTTTCGTAATTGATGACCAATCCAGGATCAATATGATGATGAATTCCAATATCCACATATTAAAATAAATGATTTAGAAAAAGAGAAGAAAAAATCTGGATTTGAGAAAGATGTTCATGCACATCATGTTTATAATTAATTTATTAATTTCTAAAGAAATTAAATACCTGGGTCTATTGTACTTTTTTCATTTGTGATCGTTGATCATCTAGAATGACCCTTCCAGATTGTCTTCATTGTGCTTTTGAGGAACCAAAGTGGAATCCATCTAGTAGTGATCCACATGTTCTCTAATAGTCTCCAAACAATGTCACTCGTTCTCTGGGTGCTATCATTATGAAAAGAATTTCTTGTGTCGATTGTTCTTGATCACTCATTCTTTGGTCTTGAAGAACTTATCTCGTTCTTAAGAGGGAGAGATAAGAGGAGTCGAGAGAGAAATTTTTTGACTCAACTATTCTCAATTCACTCGGGTTTGGAACAGTAGATGTACCTAACTATAAATCAACATGGGGTTTCAACTATAATATTTAATTGAAAAATAAAAATTAAATGAAATTATAACTATTAGGGAAAACCCATGCCACATAACAACAATAACAGCACCATTTTTTTGGTGCACCAACTTGTGAAAAAAAGAACCATAAATGAAATCCCTTGCCACATAATGATTACAGTATTATTATTATTTCTTATGCCAACTAGATAAACATTATCTACTAACTTTTAAAATAACTAATTTATCAACGGACATGGTCTTGTTCTGTTCGAACTCCTCTTCCATTTATTGAACACACAACTAAAATATTCTATTCTCATAAAAAATATAATTCTTTAGAAACTAGTAAATAAATATTTATTTAATGTTCAATATAATAAATAAATATATTTTACTCACAATCGGTTGAATAAATATTTATTTAATTTATGTGATCATTTTAACACGAATTAAATTATTCCTCGGTCCTGATAATAATATTTATTCCATTAATTAAATTCAAATTGAATTTAATGAGGACCACCGGAAACGCTTAGTGTGTGGCCCTCTAGGATCCTTTCTCATTGTCATTAGGTGGGCTTGTATATAGTCCAATATTACTATCTAGAAATGGGCCAAGGCACCCATGAGAAAGTACTTAAAGTTGAAATGATGACATCCACATACAAACACTCACTGTGTATTATAATCCCTTTATCACAATATCTCTTCAGACATGTTTTTTGATAGTGTCATCAACCTGTATGCTTGATAAATTGATGTTATTAATATTTTCATGACTTATTATATACTCTCATTACTTATTTTATATGAAATGTTCATAATTTGTGTAAAATATTAATGTTTTAATACTAAGTATAATTTTTGAGCATTTTTAGAAAAAGTCCAATTGAGTCAGTTTACTATTTTATTTATAACTCTCACCCTAATGATCCAAATTGTTTGGTTCTTGTTTATTAGTATTCCTAGTACAATATATAACATTTCATTAGAAGGGATCATGAGACAAATATTCCATTTGAAGGGTCATATGTACCACACAAGAAGGCCTAATGAATCTGTGAACAAACTGGACCAGCCATGAAAATTGATTTACTGGGATCAATCCAAAAGTCCAAAAACATAAATTCTCCACCATAATTCTAGGGAAACTACATTTCATCTTCAATAAAAAATCCAATTCCCAAATACAAGTACAAGGGGCCCAACTGATCCCCTTAAACTTATCCCACCATTATGGCAGGGAATTGAAATCAGCACACAGATGTTGTCTTTTTTCCTGCATTAGAAATCCATGAAATCTGAGATTTTTCAGTGTGAAAGACAATATATAGGTGGAAAACATTGTTGAAGAAATTATTTTTATTTTAGGTCATCTTAATATGAAAAAACTCATTCACATTTTGGCCATTGAAAAGTATGTATTGAAATAGACAGAATGACATTATTTATTAAAACCACCATAACATTGGATAAAAAAGTCTATAGGAGGCTAAATTTTGAGGGTGGACAGAAGAAATACATATATAAATCTTTGAAGAAGACACCAGCTCGTGATTCATCTTTCTATTTTGGTAAATCTACTGTTAAAGTGGAGGGACAGTTTTGGAATGCAAACAGCCCACAACCTTGGGCTATAAATACACCCCCTCCTCTCATTCCAAGAGGTTGGCACTTCAGCACTTAAGGAGGAGTTTTGGCATTACCAGAGCCTTGAAAAGGTTCTGGGAGGATATGATTTGATCTTGTTTCAACAAGAGAGATCTCTCCTCCACTTCTCTTTCATCTTTGTTTATGTTTCCTTTCAATTGTAATTGTGTAACTTTGTTTTCATTTCAATCAAATTTTAGTGCTTGTTTCTTCTTCAATACCTCTTATTATTCTCCACATTCTGTAGTATAATATTAATGGTCTTAAAATAGTTTGAATCATTTTAAATTACAGTCCATTATTTTTCTTCCTCATTCAATCGAAATTCTATTTTTGATTCTCATAATCTTTCATGTGTGTGTTCAGCACACTACTCTTTTCTTGTGCCTTTATTTTTCTAATTTTTTTAAATCGTCACCATAAACATTAAACCCAGATTATCAACAATACTAATGGCTGGGTAAATATACCATTGGGGCGAGTTATAATCCGGGTATGATAAGTGATTGAGAGTTTTTTCTCGATGAGTATTCTTTAAATTAATATTGTGTATGTTAAACTTAATATGTCCTGGATTAATGATATGTTTTGTTTAACAAGTGGTTTCCATGGATTATTGGAACCATAAATACACTACCATAAATAGTATTTGATTGATATTAGAACCCTAAGTTATGTTAATCCTTGGATTAAAGTCATAACCCTTAGGAATTCCAATCAACACCAACTTATGACATGGGTGTTAATTTAATGCAATACAAAGCAAGGCTCAAGGATATCAGAAGCTTAAAACCCCAAAAATGAACTCACCCCAATCTTCATATATTTGATAAATCAGGAATCAAACATCAATTGTTTCAATTTATCTCTTCAAAAAACCCCACCAATAAAAATACAATCAACTAAAAACAAACAACTATTACAAAGTATCATCGTCGAGGATTCGACCCGAGTGCTGCTATACACATTAGCAGAGCACCAGAACCTTGACCAGTCGATAGGTGACAATAGGCCATGCATTTCAAATGGGACCGTTGCTGGGGATAGTGCTTTAAGTAGTCATTATTTTCTGGTTATTGTAATAAAAAACCAAAAAAACAAAATTTTAAAAAACATTGAAAAATTAAACACAAAGAAAACCTCATTTTCTCATAAAAATGATAAACAAAAAACAAACAAAGAAAAACTAATCTCCCTCTTTCTTTCAAAATAACTTTGAATGCCCCGTAGCCTCCCAAAAAATCCCTCGTATTTGTTTGACCCTGAAATTTAGCGAACACATTGCCAACATAGGAGGAACATAAGAGATAATCAAATAATTCATGAACCAGTCCTTGTCCAACCAATTGAATTAGATATGGCCAATACTACGGAACGAACACTAAAAGAACTTTCTACCCCTAATATGAATTACCACCCTATTGGTATTAAATATCCAAATATAGAAGCTGACTTTGAACTCAAATCGGGTTTGATTCATCTTCTCCCTCATTTCCACGGGCTAGTTAGTGAGGATCCGCGTCTCTACCTTAAAGAGTTCTAAGTGGCGTGCTCTACCATGAAGCCTCAAGGGGTTTCTGAATAACAAATCAAACTTCGAGCATTCCCTTTCTCCCTAGCTGAAATTGTTAAGTCATGGCTCTACTACCTTCCTCTGGGTTCCATAACCACATGGAATTACATGAAGCGACTCTTCTTAGAGAAATTATTTCATGCTTCTCATACTGCTTTTATACGAAATAAAATAATTCGTATCCATCAGTTACCAAGTTAATCACTCCATGAGTATTGGGAGATGTTCAAAAAAGCTTGTTGCAACCTACCCACATCACAAAATTCCTGACCAACTCTTGATCCAGTACTTCTATGAGGGGTTATTGGATTTGGAAAGAACTCTCATTGATGCTGCAAGTGGTGGTGCTCTTGTTGATAAAACTCCTACAGTAGCAAGAGATCTCATAAGTAACATGGCTTCAAACACACAATAATTTCATACTAGAGCACACGCTCAAGTCAAATAAGCCCATGATAATCAATCAATTGAGCCAAATAAGATGACCAAGTGGATGAGTGAACTTACAGGTCTTGTGCGACAACTAGATGTGGCTACCAAATCTCCAACCTCATTTTCTCCACAATCAATCTTTCCTGGACATGTTAAAAACTGTGGAATCTGCAACTCTCCATCTCATCCAACTGACACATGTCCACAACTTCAATAGGATCAATCCAATTCATCCGGACCAATGGATCTCAATGCAGCATATGCTCAGTGGAACACCAACCCTCAACTATCATGTCAGATTGTTAGAAACTTCAACCAACCTCACTCTGAGGCCTTCTCTTCTTCCTATAACCAAGGCCTTAGGTATGGTAATCCCATATCTCATCCCATCAATTCCCTCCTCAAAACCCAAACCAATTCCAATATGGTCAAGGTGTTGGTAACTTCCAACAAACTTATCCTCTTATATCTCAAACTCAAAGGAACAATCCTCCTTCTGGATTCCATTATCCTAGCAAGCCTTCCCAATTCCAAAACCAATACAATCTCTTTCCCAAGAACCAAAATTAAGGTAATCCCAATCTGGGACAGGCCTCTGCTTCCAAGAAACCATGGGAAAGTGAAGTGGAATATCTTGACTCCTCCACCCATTCAAGCCTCAAGAACCTTGAAATTTAAATTGGTCAACTAGAATACCACCGTAGTCAGTAGTAACCATCCAATTCATCCCAACCCCCAGCTCAACCATTACCCAACCCCAAGGGTAATGTAAGTGCAATTTCACAAAGATCATAAAAGCAAATTGTTATGCCTCAAGATAAGTCCTAAAACCCTCCTTTGAATGTTGACCTAGAAAATTAAAAGAAGAAGAAAATTGAAAAGGAATATGAATCCATTCCATCACCTCCTTCCATTCCACTTAAGAATCCAGTTCCTTTTCCACAAGCTGTTTCTAATCCAAATAAGTCCTTTGAACCCGATCCTGAAATTCTCGACATGTTTATACGTGTTGAAGTCAACATTCCTCTCTTAGATTCCATCAAACAAATTCTTAAGTATGCCAAGTTTCTTAAGGAATTGTGTACCCACAAGAGGAAACTTAGGAACTTCGAAAATGTTTCAACCCAGTAGTCTATTCCCATAAAGTGCAAATATCCAGGGACCATTATGGTTCCATTCCAAATTGGATGTTACAACTTTGATTATACACTCATAGACCTAGGAGCCTCAATTAATGTAATTCCTAAATCCATCTTCTCCAACCTTGGTCTAGGTCCCTTGCACCCAATGGGTGTTGTCATTCAGTTAGGCAATCGAAGAACAGTCAGTACTAAGGGAATAATTGAGGATTCCCTTGTCCGAGTCAATGATCTTATCTTCTCTGATGATTTATATTTCCTTGACATGGAAGGTGATATAAACTCTTATCGATCTCCCCTAATCCTTGGAAGACCATTCCTCATGACTGCGAGGACCAAGATTGATGTCCATTTAGGCATCTTATCCATGGAATTTGTTGACCAACTAGTTATGTTAAACATTTTCCAAGTCATGCGATACCCATATGAGGATCACTCTACATTCCCAATCCATGCTTATGAGGACACTTCTAAGTGTCAATAGAACCCCAATCCGCCATCCTCTTCATTTTCTAATGATAAAGGATCCTGTGAAATCTGCACCATGATTAACAAAGTCATAAATGGTGAAGTTGATGTGGACCTCTCATTCATAGACTCCATCAATCTAGAATAACATGAAAACCCTCTTGAATCCCACATCAACTCCGATCTCTACTGCTCCACCTTGGATAGTATTAAGGAGAATGAATTTGAAGCAACTAAGGTCCCTTCCTCCATTCCTGAGTTTTCTAACCCACAAATAAAAGATGAGACTGATCTGAAACCTCTTCCTACACACCTAAAATATGCATTCCTCTTACATGATCACTCATATCTTATCATTATCTATGCCACACTTACTAAAATCGAGGAGTCCAAACTTGTTCAAGTGTTAGAGTAAAACAAAAAGGCCTTAGGTTGGACCTTATATGGCATACCAGGAATCCAACCTTCCCTTTGCATGCATCACATCCATCTTGAGGAGTCATCCAAACCAAATAGACAACCACAAAGAAGACTCAATCCACTCATACATGAGGTAGTTAGGGAATATATCACTAAGCTTCTTCAAGCTGGTATTATCTAACCAATTTCTGATAGTGAATGGGTTAGTCCAATTAAAGTTGTACCTAATAAGGGTGGGATAACTGTTGTCACAATTGAATATGGGGAGGTATTCACAACATGAGTTAAGAACAAATGGCGTGTGTGCATCGACTATAGAAAATTGAATGTTGAAACCATAAAAGATCACTACCCTCTTCCATTCCTATATCAAATGATAGAAAAATTATCTGGAAAGTCACACTATTACATTCTTGATGGATACACTAGCTACTTCCAAATCCCAATCACACCTCAGGACCAAGAAAAGACTACTTTCACATGCCCCTTTGGAACATATGCATATAGAAGAATTCTTTTTGGACTTTGCAGTGATCCTGCAACATTTCAGAGGTATCTGATGAGTATCTTTTTTGAATTCATTGAACACTGCCTAGAAGTCTTCATGGATGACTTCACTATTTGTGGTGAGTCATTTGAATCTTGTTTGAATTCATTCTCTCTAGTCCTCAAAAAATGTGTCAAGTGTAACCTTGTGTTAAATTTTGAAAAATTTCACTTCATGGATAAAAATGGGATTGTTCTAGTGCACATAGTTTCAAAAGATGGTATTGAAGTTGATCCTTCCAAAATTGAAGTGATCCAATCACTTCCTCAACCCACTTCTATTCGATACATTCGTTCATTCCTCGGTCATGCCATTTTATATCATAGATTCATCCATAACATCAGTAGGATTTCCCTCTCACTCACTCAGTTACTACAAAATGATGTCTCCTTCCATTTCTATTAGGTTTGCAAGAGATCCTTCATTGAACTCAAAACTGATCTTACATATTCCCCGATAATCCAACCCCCAGATTGGTCCGTACCCTTTGAGTTGATGTGTGATGCTTCTGATAGAGCTGTTGGGGGTGTTCTTGGTCAAAGAAGAGAAAAGATTCCTCATGCCATCTATTATTCCTCAAAAACATTGGATGAAACTCAATCTCACTACACTGTCCCTGGAAAAGAACTTTTAGCAGTTTTTTTCCTTAGATAAATTTTGGCCCTATCTCTTAGGTGCCAAAATCATAATATTCACAGATCATTCTGCTATAAAGTTATTACTCAAGAAAACTGATTCCAAACCAAGGCTAATAAGATGTATCCTAATGCTCCAAGAGTTTTACCTTAAAATCAAAGATAGACCAGGAAAAGAAAACCCTATGGATGATCACTTGAGTAGAATATATAATTCTTCTGATTCTGAAATCATCGATCCTGAATTCCCCACTGAGAACCTTTCATCTCTCACTCCAAAAATACCATGGTATGCCCCAATTGTTAATTACTTGGGTTCTGGTGTTTTTCTTGAATTTTTTTCAAAAGAACAGAAAATAAAGTTGAAAACTGATTCAAAACACTATTTTTCGGAAGAAAATAAACTTTAGAAAACTAGGGCAGATATGGTAATTAGGAGATGTGTTGATAAAGATGAACATTCCTCTATTTTAGAATTATGTCACTCAATGCCTACTGGTGGACACTTTGGATCAAAAAGGACCTCCTGGAAGGTCCTAGACTCTGGATTCTTCTGGACTTAACTCTTCAAGGACTCACACGAGTTCTGTCAATCATGTCCCACTTGCCAAAAGTTTGGCATTATTTCAAAGAGAAATGAAATACCCCAAAACCATTAATTTTCTGTGAGATCTTTGATGTTTGGGGAATCGATTTCATGGTATCATTTCCCCCTTCCAATGGATTCTCATACATCCTTCTTGTGGTTATTTATGTTTCTAGGTGGTTCGAGGCCAAACCCACTAGAAAGGATGATTCACATATTGTTAGTGAATTCCTAAAAACACACATCTTCCACAGATTTGGCATGCCTCGTGCCTTGATCAGTGACTTAGGAAACCATTTTTGTAATAGAACCATGGAATCACTTATGAAAAAGACTGGGGATGTACATAAAACATCAACTGCATATCACCCCCAAACAAATGGCATGGATGAAATTTCTAATAGAGAAGTGAAAAAAGTTCATGAGAGAATTTTAAAACCCACCAGAAAAGACTGGCCTGAAATATTTGGTGAAGCACTTTGGGCTTATCAAAACGCCTATAAAACACCCATTGGGATGTCTCCTTTTAGGTTAGTTTTTGCTAAAGAAAGTTATCTACCAGTTAAAATCCAACATAAGTCTTTTTGGACTATGAAAACCTATAATTTTGATTGTGAAAAATCTGGTGAAGAAAGATTGTTGCAATTGGATGAACTGGAGGAGCTTTGACTTGAATCCTATGAGAATTACAATCTGTACAAAGAGAAGGCTATGGAACTCCATGACAAACACATCCTAAGAATGTTATTTTATGAAGGATAAAATGCAATGCTCTTAAATTCTTGATTTCTGCTTCACCTAGGTAAGCTTAATTCTTGTTGGGAAGGTCCTTTTGTTATTACTAATGTTTACCCATTTGGTGCAGTGCAAGTCCAAAACCCCTCTTCTAAAAGAAAATTCACGGTTAATGGACATCGGTTAAAGCATCACCATGAAAGGACACACATCCCAATAACCACCTCAACTTCCATCGTATCCCCAACTTCTCTAGCCGACCAACCACTAGATGGAGATGGAAACCCGCCAAATCCAAACCAGGGGGCACCTCTTTCCCTTTAACTCTCTCTCAATCTCTTCCTCTCTCTACCTCTTTGTTCTTCTTCCTCTCTCTTTAATTTTTTTTACCAAATTCTTTATCAAAACCTTTCTTTTTAACTTTCTCTTTTGTGTGGGTGTATCTCTATAAAAAACAAAAATAAAAACCTAAAAAAAACAAAAAAAACAATCACTTAGAAAAAAAAAATTAAGAGTCACGCTTACTCACCATCGAGTTTTGAAATTTTTTCCAACCATTTTCTGTAGTTAACATAAATGTTTTCATCTCAAAAATTTTGTATTTTCATCATGACTTTGGATAAAGAATTTTGTGTCAAAATTTAAAAATTTTGAGTGATCAATTTTTGATTAGGAAAATGATTTTCCCAAACTGTGAGGAACAACATTTGCATTCAGGCCAAGGCCACCTATGGCCGTCTTTTCAAAATGTGTGTTTTCACCCCCATTTTTGAGTCTTGATTTTTGGACCTTAGAGCTGAATTTCCTACCTTAGTGTGAATTAATATTATAGAGGCATTTTCTGAACCACATGAGAATCACAATATCCAAATAGCCTCCCATTTCCCTTACATAAATCCTCCTTTTCAAAGCCACTTCAAGCCTATGAAAACCATTTCCATGATAGCCACATTATAATCCCAATACATTTTCCCAACTATTATCAACATGGAATTTCATTGCATATTTTTTTTGAAATTTAATTGTGGATGGAATGGATTTAATTGTTTGGGTACCCTATTATTGATTTTCAACGAGTTATCATATGCTTGAGGGAAAGCATCCGTTTCAGTGTGGGGGAGAGGTTGTCATTCAGTGTTTTTTGGGGAATTTAATGTACATCCATTTATGTAATTTTGTAAATGTTATTGACAAGTGTTAAAAAAATAAAAATGATGAAAAAAAATCAAAAAAAAATTGAACAAATGGGTTGTGTCTTGGGTAGGTCAAAAATCACTCTTACTCAACCTTTGATCCTGTTATAACTATTACAATTAATGTCATGAGTAGATCAATAATGGGTTGGGATATGAGTGTGATATTTTTTTCAAGGTCAACTTTTGAAAAAACAAAGAAAAAATGGAAAAGAAAAAAAATAACACATGCATTATATTCTTATTGGGAGAAGTTTTGTGTTTTTTAAATATTCCATCCTCCCATTACCTTCATATTTTTTCCTTTATTGTGTCTTTATTCACACAAGCAGTCCCTTGTAAATATGTGTTTTCATTTCCTTCCATGTTTTCTTTCAAAAAAATGTGCATTTCTTTTTCTATGTTGGTGTTTTAACCCTCTTCTTCTCTCTCTTGGACATTATATTCCTTCCGTCCCATAGCCATAGAAAAATACCTTAAAAATAAATCTTGATTCTTTGTTCAATTTGGAAAGGTATTGGAAGCCATGTGCTCTTTCATACTCTAAGATTTTCACTTTTGGTTGGTGAAGGACTGAACCTCCACAAATGAATTTTATCATCTTGAGAGGTGTGAGTTTTGAGTGTCCACATTTTCCATTTATAAATTTGAGTGTGAAAAAGTGAATTAGTTTTGGAACATTGTTTTGTATAAACTTGTGGTGGGTTTCAAAATGGATGAGTGAAATAGTCTAAACCTCCCCATATTGAAGAAAACAAAATTTTAATATTTGTTGGTGAGTGAAAATTATTTTGTCATGTTTTTTATATTTGTTGAACATGAGAACATGCACAAGACTAAGTGTGGGTGATTTGATGATATTAATATTTTCGTGACTTATTATATACTCCCTTTACTTATTTTATATGAAATGTGCATTATTTGTATGAAATATTAATGTTTTAATACTAAGTATTGTTTTTTAGCATGGTTAGAAGTATCCCAATTGAGTCAGTTTACTATTTTATTTATAAATACCACCCTTATGATCAAAATTGTTTAGATATTGTTTTTTAGTATTCCTAGTACAATATAAAACATTTCATTAGAAGGGATCATGAGACAATTCTGCCATTTGAAGGGTCATATGTACCACACAAGAAGGCCCAATGAATATGTGAACAAACTGGACCAACCATGAATATTGATTTACTGGGATCAATCCAGAAGTCTAAAAACATTAATTCTACCCCATAATTCGTGGGACACTACATTTAATCTTGGATAAAAATTACAAGGCCTAAATCCAAGTACAAGGGGCCCAACTGATTCATTTAAACTCAGCCCACCATTCTGGCCGGGAATTGAAATCAGCACACAAATGTTGACTTTTCTCCTGATTTAGACAACCATGAAAGCTGAGATTTTTCAGTGTGAAATCCAAGATATAAAAGGCCAAATTTTTTGAAGAAATTGTTTTTATTTTAGGGAATCTTACTATGAAAAAAACCCATTCACATGTCAGCCATTGAAAAGTCTGGATTGAAATAGACCGAATGACATTATTTATTAAAACTGCCATAACATTGGCTAGAAAAGTATATAAGAGGCCAAATTTTGAGGGTGGATAGAAGAAATCCATATCTAAATATTTGAAGAAGACACTAGCTCGTGATTCATATGTCTATATTGTTAAATCTACAGTTCAAGTGGAGGAATAGTTTTGGAATGCAAACAGCCCACAACCTTGGGCTATAAATACACCCCTCCTCTCATTCCAAGAGGTCGACACTTCAGCACTTAAGGAGGAGGTTTGGCATTAATAGAGCCTTGACAAGGTTCTGGGAGGATATTATTTGATCTTGTTTCAACAATAGAGACCTCTCCTCCACTTCTCTTTCATGTTTTTTTATGTTTTCTTTCTATTGTAATTGTGTAACTTTGTTTTCATTTCAATCAAATTTTAGTGCTTGTTTGTTCTTCAATACCTCTTATTCTTCTCCACAATCTGTAGTATAATATTAATGGTCTTAAAATAGTTTGAATCATTTTAAATTACAGTCCCTTATTTTTCTTCCTCATTCAATCGAAATTCCATCTTTGATTCTC
This sequence comes from Viscum album, assembly GCA_963277665.1. NCBI lineage: Eukaryota > Viridiplantae > Streptophyta > Magnoliopsida > Santalales > Viscaceae > Viscum > Viscum album. The sequence goes on along the minus strand of OY728151.1, from coordinate 649,821,053 downwards.
AAAATCTTTCGTGTGTGTGTTCGGCACACTACTCTTTTCTTATCCCTTTCTTTTTCTAATCTTTTTAAATCGTCACTATAAACATTAAACCCAGATTATCAACAATCCCAATGGATGAGTAAATCTACTATTGGGGTGAGTTATAATTCAGGGATGCTAAGTGATTGAGAGTTTTTTCTCGATGAGCATTCTTTAAATTAATATTGTGTAAGTTAAAATTAATATGTCATGGATTAATGATATGTTTTGTTTAACAAGTGGTTTCCATGGATTATTGGAACCATAAATACACTACCATAAATAATTTTGGATTGAGATTTGAACGCTGAGTTAAGTAAATCCTTGGATTAATGTATTAACACTTTGGAATTCCAATCAACGTCAACTTATGACATGGGTGTTAATTTAATGCAATACAAATCAAGGCTCAGGGATATCACAATCTTAAATCCCCAATAATGAACTGACCCCAATGTTCATATATTTTTTAAATCAAGAATCAACCAATAATCATTTCAATTTAGCTCTGCAAAAAAACCCCACCAATCAAAATACAGTAAACTAAAAACAAACGACTATTACAATGTATCATCGCCGAGGATTCGACCCAAGTACTGCTATACACATTAGCAGAGCTCTGGAACCTTGACCAGTCGATAGGCGACAATCGTCTGTGCATTTCATACATCATTCTTTGACTACCTAAAATAAACTCATCATTACACCATATCCATGGAATTAAGGGTAAGGGTTTTATTTCTATCAAAGGGTCATGATATCAACTTCCATAAATGGAAGGGAAAATCATTCCTTGACTTATCCATTAATAACATGTCATTAGTGATGCACCCAACATACCCTACTTCCCACAAATATATGGCATGATAGTTTTCAATAGTAAATCAATGTGCGTGAGACATGAAACATATTAATGACAATCCTAAAGTCCGAGGATCATTATACACGCTCGCAGATATGAATATTTGATGACACCAAAACATGCAAAATTTCTAATTGAGGGTCTGTTCTCATAATCTCTCATTATGGAAATTACCAAGTGTGAACTTCATTGGAATAAGTCTCATCCACTTATGAGTACTCACACATGACTGTCTGTATAATATGTGTCCCATCATAGTATGTAATCCAACCATAGAACTATATTTAAAAATATTGTCATTGCACTTCAAGGTTCTCATCATAGCGGGGAACTTTTATAACCTTATTAATGTGACAAATACTCTAGGATATTATTACATTATATTCGTGTAGAATAATGAACATTATGTAATAAGATGATCAATATTTAAATAAATTAAATATTCATGTAATCAAAGTACAAACAGTTGGTTCTAGGATATCAACTCTAGTAAGTGCATCCTCTATCTATGGTCATTGTGATGACATTGATCCTTATGATATGTAGTTTTTTCATTTGGGTGAGGGTTTATCTTGTTTGTTAACCCCATCTCTCTCATGTGTGTTTGTTACTTTTCTTTATATTTTTAATAAATAGTCTGGAGCCTTGGCTCCTAGCTGGACCATGTTTATATATTTATATACAAATATTTATAAATAAATACAAATAGTTAAAATTATAATTCCAAATAAATATCGATATATTAAAATAATTATAAATTTATAATTAATATATTAATTATATATATTTATAAAATTATAAATATATTTGTTATAATTTTTTAATTATTTAAATATATATATAATTACAACTATAAATAAATATATATTTATTATAATTTTTAATTTCTAATAAATATATATTTATTTATAAATATAATTATAAATAAATATTTATTTAATTTAATAATTATAAATTTATAAAAAATATTTTTAATATATACAAATGCTTACAATTATAATTCTAAATAAATATAGATATATTTAAATAATTATAAAATTATAATAAATATATTAATTATATATATTTATAAAATTATAAGTATAATAAATATAGTTATTATAATTTGAAAACTATTTAAATAAATATATATTCATTTATTTATATAATTATAACTATAAATAAATATATATTTATTATAATTTTTTGAATTATATATTTATATATATATATATTTACTAAATTTATAATCTTATAAATATATATAATAAATATATTAATTATATATAAAATCATAAATATAAGAAATACAATTATTATAATTTTATAATTATTTAAATAAATATATATAAATGTGTAGTTATTAAATAATTATAAAATTATAATAAATATATCGAAATATTTAAAATTATAATTCTAAATAAATATATATGTATTTAAATAATTATAAAATTATAATAAATATATTATTTATATATAATTATTAATATAATATATATATTTATTATATATATAAATATAAATATATTTACTTATTATATATATAAATTTAAATATTTACTTATTTATTGTATATATAAATATAAATAAATATATATTTATTATATATATAAATATATTTATTTGTTTATTTATTTATTTCTTTATTTATTTATTTATAGCTATTATTATAAATAAATAATTAAATTTATTTATTTATTATACATATAATTTTATTAATATATATGAAAATATAAATAATTTATTATCATTATAGTTTTTTCAGTGATTTTTATTTTAGTGGTGATAAAACATACCTTTATCAACGTTTTTTAGCTAGAGCTAATAAAAGGTTTACCTGCTTTTATAAATGAACCCTAACAGTCTTCTCCTTCTCTTACATGCCTCAAGCTCTCGTGAAAGCCAAACTTTGCTGCTGACTCCTCCACCTTGTCCACTACTGTCGACTCATCCTCTTCCACTGCTATCGTGAATCCATCCTCCACCACTATGACACCCTCCTACACTACCACGAAGCCCTATGCCACTATGAACATCACCTCCGCCGCCAAACCCCATCTCCTACGAACCTCACCTCAGTTGCACTTCAAACCCCACCACTACCCTGAACCCTTCTTTTGTCATGAACTAACATCCTTCACATACCCCACCTCAACTACTGAACCCCACCTCTACTGTGAAGCCCTTCTCCTCTATGAACCCATCTCTTCCATAAGCTCAGCTCCTCAGGTGCTACAACTATGATTATTCTTGTAACTCTCTTAGTATTTCCTTTGTATTTTCTCATTGTACAATTCTATATGATCAATTCCATGTCTATAACTTTTCTAATTCCAATCAAGAATATTGAAGAGCTTCTAGGGAAAGAATATGTATTTTCCAAATCATCGTGTTTGTTGAATTTTTTGTGTAGATTTTTCACTGATCATAATATTGTAGTGGTTCATGGTGCATTAGATACCAATTTCCACCAATTAGATAATAATAAATTAATATTCAGGATTATAACTTGATATCATGCAATAGGTATATAGTCAAGGATGTTTTGGGTGTGGATCTTGGATATCTAAGATCTACTCTATAGATCCTCAAAATAAATTGGGTAAAATAAACATATTCATTTGAGTGAAATTAAATTGGTAATAAATATCATTTTATAATATTGAGGATTCTCATTGTTTACATCTCAATTTTTTTACATTGCATATTTAATTCCATAATGTTATTATTTCTATTAGACCATGCATCTCATTTGATTGATTTTTCATTCCATTCAAAATGAGATACATAAGTATATTTTAGATTGATATACTTTTATTAATAGAAAATTATTATATCTGATAAATAACAAATTTTGGTGACATGAAAATGATGCGTCTAGTTTGTGACTACATTGAAACCACCCATGTAGTGATGTATCTACTATATAAATTGTTTTCATCTATGGGTGGAATTATATTTTTTTAGGGTGATTATTATGTTTATATTGGGGAGTTGGATATGAAAACTAGCTGTGCAGGACCTATATTTCTGTAGCTGGGTAGAATCATAGCCCATTTTTCTTGAGTAATTTTGGATGATTGAGAGAAACATAAGTAAATATTTCCTACTATCATTGAATAGTTCCTAGATGTATTTCCCAAGGAATTCTCTAGGTTACCACCCAATGGATAGGTTGATTTTATGATTGTGTTCCTACCAGGTGTGGATCATATATCTATTCCACCATATAAGATGGATCATATGGATCATTGGGAGAAGAAGACTCAATTGAACAACTTCAAGGTGAAGGGGTTCATATGAATGAATATGTCCCCTTGGGGTTCCTTAGTTTTTCCATAAAAATTCGAATGGATAATTGAGAATATTGGTAGACTATTTGAAGTTATTCTAAGTGGTATAAATGAACGTATATCCACTTATATGTATTGATGGATTATTTTATCTCTAAGATCAATTTGATATCAAGTTATCATCAGTTTTTGGTGAGGTATTATGATATTCCACATACTATATTTTTGATAATGTATATATTGTATGGGTATCTAGTGATGTCATTCAGTTTGAAAAATACTATGGTAGTGTTCATAGATTAGATTAATTGGGTCTTCCTTCCTTATTTAGAAAATTTTTTATCCATATTTTTCATCATATCATCATGTATTCCCATGGAGGAACAAGTTCAATATCTAGAGATTATTTTGAGAAAGCTTAGGGAGAATCAACTATATTCCATGATCTCAAAGTGTTTGTTTTGGATTGATAATGTACACTTCATGGTAAAAATGATATTAGTGGATATCATGTTATTAGAACCTGAGAGGTTCGATGTTATAGTTTTTTTAGAGGTGCCAAAGAATGTGTTTGAGATCCAAATCTTTTTGGGAATTTACAGTTATTACTAGAGGGTCATCTAGGATTCTTCCTAAATAGAATCTCTAAGAAGGACTTAACCAAGACTGTGGTATGGTTACATTTATTTGATGTTCATGAGAGATAATTTAAATATCTTAATGGGAGATTGATTAAAACACCAATCTAAACCATAAATGAGATGGGTAATGAGAATGGATTATATTGTGATGTATCAGGAGTGAGGATTTGAATAGTTCTAGTCCATGATGGTCATGTTGTTGCTTATGGGTCTAAATAGTTAAGTACACATATGATAAACTTTTCAAATCCTTTCTAATATTTGGAAATAGTGGTGGTTTCCAAGATGTGTTATTGGAATTATCTTTATGGTGAGATATTTTTGGAACACACTAAACAATGTGTTTGAAATATAATTAATCACAAATTTAAATGAACCATTTATAGAGGAGAAGGTTTAAGTTACTATATTCCTTGAACATTGACCTAATTTATACCCTCAATAAGTGGAAAATTTTCTCTAATGTACCGTATTATAAGGATCATGATTATTTAGTACATTATTCAAGCATCAAGTGGATGATGGTTTCCCACATTGAAGATATGTGAGTTTATTCTCAAAATTATCATGGCCAAGTGACACTTATGTATTTATCTACCACTTATTCACTCCTCAGTAGTATTCAACGAGTAAACTATAGGATTCATACTATTTATTCATGAGAGACATTATAAACCTTTTATAGATTTATATTATAAAAAATTTTGGTTATTATTTATTCATGTATCCCTCATAAAGTGCCTCTATTGGGATTTATGGCATTGTGAAAATTCCTAAGTGGCTATTTTAAACTGATTCAAGTGTTTTGAAATGATTATTAAAAAATTATATGTGTTCAACATAACCTTTTTTGGTTTTAAATAGCTTTAAAATTATTTAAACACTTGGAATGGAATTAGGCTATATGTCAAGTGTTTGTCAACTCACCCGATTGACAGTACCATACAGAATAGTGGAGTTACACTTATGGATGAAGCGATGCATGTTTCTGATAATAAGGACCAAAACCCAATTTATCTGAATATGTCATACATATGAAATTTCAAACAAATATTGGAGTTGGATTATACAACATTCAAAGTTCTGATTTTTCAATGCAAGTGGGTTGATAACCGGAGTGCTGTTAAAATAGATGAATTGGGATTCATTAAAGTTGATTTTTGTAAAGAAGGGTACAATGAAAAATTGTTTATAATGTAATAATTGGTAGTACAAGTATTTTATGTTCCATATCCCACAAATTGAAAATTCTCAATTGTTTTTTTATTGACCAAAACCACTAAAGGGTCAGATGAAAATTCAACTGAGGATGACCATTTCATTGGGATGTTGCAATCATTTTGCAGTGGTACCAATGTAGGTGGTGTTTTGTATTTCAGAGGATACCACAATGAAGGAAATTCAATAGTCGATAGATGGGTCAAATACCTCCTTCCTTTAAACATGAAAAAGAGAGTTCAATAATCATGTAATATTTTCTTTATAATATACATCATGTTATCTCATGTTATTATTCATTTGATGCTTAATTTATGTACTCTAAATTAAATTCTAAACCACTTATGCAGATAATGAATTCCACACATGTTGGTGCTCCCAATTCTATGAAACACAAGTATCCCAACCTGATTCTGCTCACAGTGTAACACCCCACGCTTCTATGGTATGCTTCTCTTTGAATAATGTGATAGTGTGTGTTGTACGCAACACCGAGTTCTAACACACCATAACCAATCAAACTAGCCGTTATGAATAGTAATACCTACTTTTTGAAATTATATATATTTTATATTTTAAAATGGACTTCATTTTTGGATTCGTAATATCGAATTTAGTCTAAGGTGAGATTTTGGTACTTTTCGGATAACTTTAATATTTTGATGAATAGTGAAAATTACTAAATTTTAATTAAAAACAACTTTTTTAATCAAAATTATTAATAGTGATAAATTATGAAATTGAGTGGTTTTAAATTATATTTAGAATATATTTCTACCATTTAATACAATGTAGGTCATTAGACAAAATTTTACAATTAAACCAGACATAAACAAGTGTCAACCTTTTGATAGTTATTATCTCTTAAAAACACGCTTTTTGTTTTATCAACAGGAATTAATTTTAAATTAATTTCTGGCACTTATGTGTTTTGAATTTGGAAAAATGGATTCCATATTTGGAATCAGGATGTTCAAATTGTGTAAATAGGTAACTTTTATTTTTAGAAATTTTGAATAATTACTTCGGTAAATATTTTATTTACCATGGTTAAGGGTAAATCCGGTAAATAAGGGTAAAATAAATAATATTATAATAATATTAAATTGCCCTAAAAAGTTTCCTAGACTTATTGGTTGATACATGTTCGACTGTAGGCATGTTTGGGTCGATTTTGGGACCCCTTGGAGCCACTTGTAGTTGATAGGGACACTTAATTTTAATTAAGTTGAAATGAATACAAAAATGACACAAGCATATATCTTTTAGAAAAACAATTTTTACGTAGGGTTATATATGTTGGATTTTCAACTATAAATATTCATTAGAAAGATAAAAATATTTCATATATAATGATATTTTATTTATAATTTGTAGAGATTACAGAAGTTAATTTATTTGTGACACAATGATGATGGAGTAATTACCATAATAGTGAAAATTTAAAATATTTGATATTATAAATACCCAAATAAATATAATATGTGACTTTTAATGAATTAAACTAATTTTATAGGATACTATGACATATTTGGATTTATTTAATTAACTTTTTTTTAAGTAATCATTCTGTTATGAGTTTTACAAAAATCAACTATTGAATAGTGTCAAAATTGACATAAAAGAGTGTTTAAAACAAATATTATCTTATTAATTGATATTAAATTCTTAGAAATCTAAGGATCGGCCAAGAGACTTATATAATGATAGGTGTATCATTAATGGACCACTTGGGGGTCTCTTTGATGAATATAGAAAGTTTATTTACCATATAATATAAAAATACAAAGAGACATTGTAAAAGTGAAACTAATTAACTTAGAGTTAATACTTAAAGATAAGGTTAATATAAGTACCCAAACATGTATAAATTCTATTTTTTGAGTGGTTTTCGACCCATCCCCACCTTAACATTTAAATAATCCACTTTGGAGCCATTATAAACCGAATATGAATTTATTATAAATTAATATTTCTAGCTTTTCCAAAGGTGCCCCTCACCCCTCTTATAAAAGGGAACTCCTCCTTCTCATTTCTTCACACCTTCAAAGCCTTTTGGTTCGGCTAAACTCTGCCCAAATACTCTCCCAGCATCCCTCAATACAACCTATAGTCCTTAGTGTGATCCAAAAGCCAACCTAAGGATCCCTTTTGATCAAATCAAAAGGAAGAACCCGAAGAAGAGCTAATGATTTCACCATCCTTTCCAAGTTCCTTTCTTCTTCCACTTCTTTATTTGTTATTACCATTCTAAAATAATAAATCCAGTATCATATATATACTGTTATTTTATTATAAATATGGTACAACCATATTTAGTATTCTATCCACCCTTTGAATAACATGTCACCGTACGTGCATACGTACGGCTTACCATCTCCACGTCGTGGTGTTATTGTTATTCAATATATTATAATTTGGATGGGTATAATAATGATGTGTAACTCATGTAAATAATAAATATAAGATGTTAATGATTCTTTATATATGATATAACATCCATTTATATATTATTTTAATATCAAAAGAATGATATTGTCGCTCGTGCGTACGTACGGACTACCGTCTCCACGAACGCAATGAGATTCAATCTCCATCGTATCTATTCAAGTATAATTCTCATTTGATGATTAATAATAGTATCTAAGGACTATATATCATTCTTTATATGATTAAGATACAACCTATCCATTACAAACATGGCTTACATAACAAAACATATAAAAGAAAACGAGCAAGTTAACACTCGAAAAAACGATAGTACTAAGATATTATTTACAAATCAATGTTAAAAGACAATATATGATATCATTTAATGTATATGATTCTTGTATAATTTAATAACATTTATTTCACCATTATACAGGAGGTTAACCTACCCCAACCAAGGAAAAGTACAAGGTAAGGGTTTATTTCACAATCTCTTCATTATCCGAGGTTGTTTATACATAATAATCTTCTAGGATCTCTTTATCATCCACATCCATGTTTCTTAAAAATGTATTTCAATTTTTTTTACTATTTACAAGAATATAGGTTAAAGTCATTTATACCCTTGTTTGACTTTTTATAAGTCGTTTGTAAAGGAATCATTCCATCGTTTTCCAAACAAGGTGTTTTTTAACCTTTTCGACAGAATTAAGTTAAGAATGTTTTTTTTAACTTATACGGTGGGTGCGGCTATTTTCCGCCGTTATAAAATCATTGAAGCTTCTCTTGCAAGCGTATAAGAATATTTTCAAAGAAAATGTTTTATTTCATAAATATATGACTCTTAAATGATTTCAAAATAGAAAGAGATATTTCTCTAAAAGAGTTTTGATTTCATATATGTCAACATCCTTTGATGGATTTTACGCTTATTTGAAGTTGATTTATTATGATACAAAACTTCTATATTGTATTGAAGGTTTTGTTATATGTTTGACTGTGGATGTGATATTTTTATACCATTCATAGTTTATGGTGAAAGTATTGACATTTCGTATGATAGTTTTAAGACGAATGTTTATTTATGTTTAAACCTTTTCATATGGGAATGCATTGGAATTAATATGTGACGGGTTGAGCCCGCTATAGCTCCTCGATGCATCGGTAGGTCTCATGAGACAAACTAGGGTCTTGGCACAAGGCCTTGACAAAATCTTATTTGTAGTCTTGGCACGAGGCCTTGGCTATGTGGTTATGATAGTCTGGCATTATGCATTCCATCATTATGAAAGTGGTTATTGATATTGCATGTGATTATTAGATTAGTAGAATATCCATGTGAATAAGTAAATGGAATTATTTCATTTCACTTTTTCCATACTATGTTGAAGTTCAAGTTTGAAAAGGTTTATTTTAGTTTTACATTGCCTTAAATATTTATTCTTATTTATGAAAGTTTCCGCTATATTGTTATCCTTACTGGGCATTTGAGGTCACCCCTTTTTTATGTTTTATTTTTCCCAGGAAGTGAAGAAGTAAATTATGAATGACCTGTAGGGATATTATGTGGGGATATAAATGTGGAATATGGAGACAATATTTTGTTGTTGTAGTTTTCACTTTATGATGTAATGTAAAACTTTATGAATATATCTAGTGTTTCCAAGGCTACTAAACCAATTGGTCTTTCGAGATTTGATCTTTTTTGTGATCATGCCAATGTTATGTAATAATGCACCGACTCTAGGTAAGTGGGGTCAGGGCGTTATAGTTGGTATCATAGGAAGTTTAGTAAAAACCTTGGAAGCTAGATTTAGATAAACTCTGATTAGAGCACATAGACCTAAGATGAACTTTGAGGATTAGTATAGAAGAACTTCCTAGAATTTCGGTATTGTAGAGATTTTGTGAGTTGTTCCGAGAAATACATCCATGTCTGGATACGAGAAGGTAGAGGCAGCTCTGGCACATATGTACCTAGGGGTAAAACCCAAAAAACACCACTTTGAGCTAGACTCGAACGAGAACTGGTGCACGACAACGGGCCTTACTGCACTCTTGGTTACGACACTTCTAGGGGATATACTTAGGATAACTCTCATTTTCGTTACAAATCATTATGAAGGGTTTATGAGTATATACTTCCTCAAAGAAAACATTCTTATGATTATGGATTATATCTATAAATAGTTCAATTTATGTTAAGTGTTTTATAAGTATGAGATTGTGTATTTTGATTCATAAACTGATCTAGTTTATACCATTGTTTAGAAATGGAACCTAGTGGAAGAAATGGAAACTGTATCAATGCACTCACTCCATGTAGGGATTTCCCTCTTGATCAAGATAATTATAGTGGATCTGGTGATGCAACTGGTGCCGATCAGCTAATCACCATACTGGGACAACTTACTCAGGTTATGAATAATAACTTTACCCATATGGAGCACCCTCGTCCACAGCGTGGAGGATCAATGTTAGATCTCTTCAGGAGGCAACAACCACCAACGTTCAATGGGAGTACAAATCCCTTAGTAGCTGAGCAATGGATATTTTCCATAGAGAAAATATTTCAGGCTTTGGGGAGTAGTGAAAGGGAAAAAGTTGCCAGGGCAGTTTACCGCTTCACTGGAGATGCTGATCAATGGTGGTCATTGATTCAAAATATGAAGGAAGATGATGAAGTATCAAATATGGAATGGAGGGAGTTCAAAGATCTGTTTTTAGAAAAATACTTTCCTCACGACCATCGAGCAGATATGGAAAGCCAATTTCTGATTCTGAGACAAAAGGAGGATGAGAATGTCACAAAGTATGAGGCTAACTTTACAAGGTTAGCAAGGAATGCTGGAGATTATATACGTAACCCAAGAAGTAATATTGATCGTTTCTTTGATGGGTTAAAACCATTTCTCCGTCGAGAATTAGTCTCACAATCCTTCTCATCATATGAAGACATTATCTCATGTGCTATCAAGACCGAATTGGAATTCTCTATGTCTTATGACCTTAAAGGAAATCAAGAGAAGAAGAGACATGCTGATCAATCATGGAATGGAAATAAGGGGAAGAAGGGAAATGTTGAATATCCATCCTGTGGTAAATGTGGGAAGAAACGCCCCGGTACTTTCTTGAAGGGAATGGGAGTCTGTTACAAGTGTGGTGAAAAAGGCCACCAAGCTCGTGATTGCAAGGGGAAGAAGGAAACTACCAATGTTCAGTGCTAAAATTGCAGGGAGATGGTGCATTATGCAAATGAATGTCCTAAGCATCAAGAGAACTTACCTCATAAAAGGCCAAGGGATCAAGGCCAAGCTTATGTTATCACTACTGCTGAGGTAGAAGCTCCGAAAGACGTGGTGGCAGGTAATTTAATGGTTTCCTCAAGTTTAGAAAATGCATTATTTGATTCTGGATCATCCCATTGTTTCATATCTTCATATTTTGCTAAGAAAATTAGATATTTTCAATTTGATTTAACAAGGGAGTTGTCAGTTAAAACTCCTAAGGAAAGTATCATTGCAACAAAGTTTTGTGACTCAATCCCCATTAGAGAACATAAATGTTCTTTATCTACTAATCTCATCTTCAAACCTATGATTGATTTTGATATATTCCTCGGTATAGAATGGCTTTTAGATTATGATTCGAAGATTTATTTTAAGAAGAAAGAGGTTATGATTTTTGATGATGATGATAAGGAACACCTGATCTTTAGAGCAGAATCATCACCACCTAATTCTTATCTAGATCCACCCCCAGTAGCTCAACTAAATTCAATTATTGGGGAGGAAGAGAATGAAATAACTGTGGGTGAGGAAAGAAATATTCAAATAGAATATGTACCTGTTATGAAATAATTTGTAGATGTATTTCCAGAAGATTTACCCGGACATCCTCCAGAATGAGAAGTTGATTTTTCCATTGATTTAATTCCTGGATCAAGGCCTATATCAAAGACCCCTTATAGAATGGCCACTGTAGAATAAGCTGAACTAAAGAAACAACTAGAGGAATTGAGTAATAAGGGATTTATTCACCCTAGTGTTTCTCCATGGGGAGCCCCTGTTCTTTTTGTTAAAAAGAAAGATGGATCTGTGAGGTTATGTATCGACTACAGTGAGATCAATGCTATAAAAATAAAGAACAAGTATCCCCTACCACGCATTGATGATTTATTTGACCAACTGCATGGAGATCAATACTTTTCAAAGATTGAACTTCGATCTGGATACCATCAGTTGTGTGTGAAGAAGGAAGACATTCCAAAGACAGCATTTCAAACCAGGTACAGGCATTATGAGTTTACTGTAATGCCTTTTGGATTGACTAATGCACCCTCTGTATTCATGGATCTGATGAATAGAGTTTTCAAGGAGTATCTCGATGAATTTGTGGTGGTATTTATTGATGATATCTTGGTATACTCCAAAAGCTACGAAGATTATGAAAATCACTTGTGCATTATCCTGAAGACTCTGAGAAGACATGAATTATATGGGAAGTTTATCAAGTGTGAATTCTGGCTTCAGGATATTTCTTTTCATGGCCATATTTTCTCTAAAGATGGAATCTCTGTTGATCCTTCTAAGACTAAGGCAATCCAAGAATGGCCAGCACCGATGAGTATAACTGAGGTACGTAGTTTTATTGGTTTAGCAGGTTATTATCGACGTTTCGTCCAGAATTTTTCCTGATTGGCTAACCCTTTAACGAAGCTCACACGTAAAGGGGTTAAATTTTTTTGGACAAAAGAGTGTGAAGAATGTTTCAATGAACTGAATATAAGATTAGTCGATGCTCCTATATTGACTCTATCATCGGGGAATGATGGGTTCGTTATTTATAGTGATGCATCGAAGAAAGGACTTGGTTGTGTCCTTATGCAGAATGATAGGGTTATTTCCTATGCATCATGATAGTTGAAAATTCATGAACAAAACTATCCTACTCATGATCTCGAGTTAGCAGTTGTGATCTTTGCTTTGAAGATATGGAGGCACTACCTATGTGGTGAAAAATGTGAGATTTATACTGATCACAAGAGTTTGAAGTATATTTTCTCACAAAAAGAACTCAACATGAGGCAAAGGAGATGGCTTGAATTACTCAAAGATTATGATTGCACGATACACTACCATTAGGGGAAGGCAAACAAGGTGGCAGATGCTTTGACCAGAAAAGATCATGGAGTTTTGATCAATATGAGAATTGAAAGGGATCCAATTTTCATGGATATAGTGAAGATGGACATGGGAATAACTAGGGAAGGAGAAACATCAATGCTTTTTCAAATGGATGCCAAACCATCTTTACTAGAACGTATTAAGTGTTCTCAGACTAATGATGGAGAATTTCAAAAGAAGATTAAAGCTGTGAATGATGGGAGACTGAGAGACTTTGTGTATGAAGATGGAATTTTGAAATTCGGGAAGAGACTTTGTGTTCCCGATATAACTGATCTAAAAAGGGAATTGCTGGATGATGCTGATAGTTCCAATTTCTCTATACACCCTGGGAGCACCAAAATGTATAGAGATTTGAAGGAACATTTTTAGTGGGATAATATTACGATGGACTTTGTCATGGGGCTACCAAAGACTCCTAGAAGGAATGATGCAATATGGGTTATTGTTGATCGTCTTACCAAGTCAGCACATTTTCATGCTATAAAAGAAGATCTACCACTGGAACGTCTAGAAATACTATATATTAATAAATTTGTGAGACTTCATGGAGTACCCCTATCAATTGTTTCTGATCGTGATCCTCGTTTTACTTCAAGATTCTGGAAGAGTCTTCATAAATCCCTGGATACTGAACTTCATTTGAGCACTGCCTACCACCCTCAGATAGATGGACAATCAGAACGGACTATTCAAACCTTAGAAGACATGTTGAGATCCTTCTCACTTGACTTTCAGGGTATGTGGGATCAGTATTTGCCTCTGGTAGAATTTTCCTATAACAATAGCTTCCATTCGAGTATTCAGATGGCACCATATGAAGCGTTATATGGAAAGAGATGTTGCACACCGACCTGTTGGGATGACGTTGGTGAAAGAAAACTTGTAGGTCTAGAACTGGTGGAGGAAACGATGGAAAAGGTGAAGGTAATCCAAAATCACATCAAAGCATCTCAAAGTAGGCAGAAGAGCTATGCCGATAATCGAAGGAAGAATTTGGAATTTCAAGTCGGTGATCATGTTTTCCTGAAGGTATCTCCATGGAAGGGAGTCATACATTTTGGTAAGAAAGGTAAATTGAGTCCCAGGTACATCAGACCTTTCGAAATTATACAACGAATTGGGGTTGTAGCTTACCGATTGACAATCCCGCCAAGTCACTACAAAGTTCACGATGTGTTCCACGTATCTCTGTTGAGGAAATACATTCCTGACCCAACGCATGTACTCACCTATGAGGAGTAAGAACTGGAACCCGATCTGTCTTATTGCGAAGAGCCCGTCAGTATTCTTGATACGAGAGAACAAGTACTGAGAAACCGGACGACGCGTCTGGTAAAAGTATTGTGGAGAAACCATAAGATGGAAGAGGCAATGTGGGAACCCGAGAAACTTATGATGAAGAACCACCCGAGTCATTTCATGTGATAATTATTATAGAAATTTCGAGGATGAAATTATTTGAAGGAGGGGAGAATGTAACACCCCAAGCTTCTACGGTACGCTTCTCTTTTAATAATGTGATAGCTTGTGTTGTACGCAACACTGAGTTCTAACACACCATAACCAATCAAACTGGCCGTTATGAATAGTAATACATACTTTTTGAAATTATATATATTTTATATTTCAAAATGGACTTCATTTTTGGATTCGGAATATCGAATTTAGCCTAAGGTGAGATTTTTGTACTTTTCGAATAACTTTAATATTTTGATGAATAGTGAAAATCACTAAATTTTAATTAAAAACAACTTTTTTAATCAAAATAATTAATAGTGATAAATTATGAATTTGAGTGGTTTTAAAGTATATTTTGAATATATTTTTACCATTTAATAAAATGTTGGTCATTGGACATAATTTTACAATTAAACCAGACATAAACAAGTGTCAGTATTTTGGTAGTTATTATCTCTTAAAAACACGCTTTTTATTTTATCAACGGGAATTAATTTTAAATTAATTTCTGCCACTTCTGTGTTTTGAATTTCGAAAAATGGATTCCCTATTTGGAATCAGGATGTTCAAATTGTGTAAATAAGTAACTTTTATTTTTAGAAATTTTGAATAATTATTTCGGTAAATATTTTATTTACCATGATTAAGGGTAAATCCGTTAAAAAAGGGTTAAAAAAATTATATTATAATAATACTAAATTAGCCTAAAACGTGTCCTAGACTTATTGGTTGATACATGTTCGACCATAGGTATATTTGGGTCGATTTTGGGACCCCTTGGAGCCACTTGTAGTTGATAGGGACACTTAATTTTAATTAAGTTAAAATGAATACAAAAATGACACATACATATATCTTTTAGGAAAACAATTTTTACATAAGATTATATATGTTGGATTTTCGACTATAAATATTAATTAGAAAGATAAAACGATTTCCTACATAATGGTATTTTATTTATAATTTTTAGAGATTATAGAAGTTAATTTATTTATGACACAATGATGATGCAGTAATTACCATTATAGTGAAAATTTAAAATAATTGATATCATAAACTCCCAAATAAATATAATTTGAGACTTTTAATGAATTAAACTAATTTTCTAAGATAATATGAAATATTAGTATTTATTTAATTATCTTTTTTCGAAGTAGTAATTCTGTTATGGGTTTCAAAAAAATAAACTATTGAATAGTGTCAAAATTGTCATAAAAGAGTTTTTAAAAACAATATTATATTATTAATTGATATTAAATTCCTAAAAATCTAAGGTTCGGCCAAGAAACTTATATAATGATAGGTGTATAATTAATGGACCACTTGGGGGTATCTTGGATGTATATAGTAAGTTTATTAACCATATAATATAAAAATACAAAGAGACATTGTAAAAGTGAAACTAATTAACTTGGAGTTAATACTTAAAGATAAGGTTAATATAAGTACCCAGAACTATCTAAATTCTATTTTTTGAGTGGTTTTAGACCCATCCTCACCTTAAAATTTAAATAATCCACTTTTAAGACATTAGAAACAGAATATAAATTTATTAAAAATTAATATTTCTAGCTTTTTCAAAGGTGCCCCTCACCCCTCTTATAAAAGGGCACTCCTCCTTCTAATTTCTTAACAACATCAAAGCCTTTTGGTTCGGCCAAACTCCACCCAAATACTCTCCCAACATCCCTCACTACAACCTAGAGTCCTTAGTGTGATCAGAAAGACAACCTAAGGATCCCTTTTGATCAAATCAAAAGGAAGAACCCGAAGAAGAGGTAATGATTTCACCACCCCTTTCCAAGTTCCTTTCTTCTTCCACTTCTTCTTTATTTGTTATTACCATTCTAAAATAATAAATAAAGTATCATATATATACTGTGATGTTATTATAAATATGGTACAACCATATTCTGTATTCTATCCACCCTTTGAATAACATGTCACCATACGTGCGTACGTACGGCTTACCGTCTCCACGTTGTGGTGTAATTGTTATTCAATATATTATTATTTGGATGGGTATAATAATCATGTGTAACTCATGTAAATAATAAATATAACATGTTAATTATTCTGTATATATGATATACCATCCATTTATATATTATTTTAATATCAAAAGAATGATATTGTCGCTCGTGTGTACGTACGGACTACCGTCTCCACGAACGCGATGAGATTCATTCTACATCGTATCTATTCAAGTATAATTCTCATTTGATGATTAATAATAGTATATAATGGCTTGATATCATTCTGTATATTATTAAGATACAACCTATCCATTAAAAACATGGCTTACGTAACAAAACATATAAAAGAAAACGAGTAAGTTAACACCTGAAACAACGATAGTACTAAGATATTATTAACAAATCAATGTTAAAAGATCATATATGATATCATATTAACGTATATGATTCTTGTATAATTTAATAAAAATTATTTCACCATTATACAGGAGGTTAACCTACCCCAACCAAGGAAAAGTACAAGGTAAGGGTTTATTTCACAACCTCTTCATTATCCGAGGTTATTTATACGTAATAATCTACTGGGATCTCTTTATCATCCACATCCATGTTTCATAAAAATGTATTTCAAAACATTTTTACTATTTACAAGAATATGGGATAAAGTCATTTATACCCTTGTTTGACTTTTTATAATTGGTTTATAAAGGAATATTTTCGTCATTTTCCAAACATGGTGCTTTTTAACCTTTTCGACAGAATTAAGGTAAGAATGTTTTTTAACTTATACGGTGGGTGCGGTTATTTTCCGCCATTATAAAATCGTCGAAGCTTCCCTTGAAAGATTATAAGAATATTTTCAAAGAAAATGTTTTATTTCATAAATATATGACTCTTAAATGATTTCAAAATAGAAAGAGATATTTCTCTAAAATAGTTTTGATTTCATCTATGTCAACATCCTTTGATGGACTTTATGCTTATTTGAAGTTGATTTATTATGATACAAAACTTCTATATTGTATTTAAGGTTTTGTGATATGTTTGACTGTGGATGTGATATTTTTATACCATTCATAGTTTATGGTGAAAGTATTTATATTTCGTATGCTAGTTTTAATATGAATGTTAATGTTATGTTTAAACCTTTTCATATGGGAATGTATTGGACTTAATATGTGATGGGTAGAGCCCTCTATAGCTCCTCGATGCATCGGTAGGTCTCATGAGACAAACTAGTGTCTTGGAACAAGGCCTTGAGAAAATCTTTTTTGTAGTCTTGGCAAGAGGCCTTGGCTATGTGGTTATGATAGTCTGGCATTATTCATTCCATCATTATGAAAGTGGTTATTGATATTGCATGTGATTATTCGATTAGTATAATATCCATGTGAATAAGTAAATGGCATTATTTTATTTCACTTTTTCTATACTATGTTGAAGTTCAAGTTTAAAAGGCTTTTGTTTTAGTTATACATTGCCTTAAATATTTATTCTTATTTATGAAAGTTTCCGCTATATTGTTATCTTTACTGGGCATTTGAGCTCACCCCTTTTCTATGTTTTATTTATCCTAGGAAGTGAAGAAGTAAATTATGAATGACCTGCAGAGATATTATGTGGGGATATGAATGTGGAATATGGAGACAATATGTTGTTGTTGTAGTTTTTCACTTTATGATGTAATGTAAAACATTATGAATATATCTAGTGTTTCCAAGGCTACTAAAGCAATCGGTCCTTCGAGATTTGGTCTTTCTTGTGATCATGACAATGTTATGTAATAATGCACCGACTCTAGGTAACTGGGGTCGGGGCATTACACATAGTGTAGAGGAACGACATTCTACACATGCTGGTGCTCCCATTCCTAAGGAACAATAGGTTTCTTAACATGCTAATACTCCCTGTGTAGAGGTACAATGACCGTCTACACATGTCGATGATACCACTCTAGAGGAACATATTGATGTAGGTGACTCTAAGAAAATGGTAGGTGAAGAAAGAACAGTGATGCAGAAAATATATGAGCATCGTAGTCTGATGGTGTTAGAAAAAATCATTAAGGTGAATTTCAAAAGCAACAAATACGAGGCCAGATGGAATGCACGAGGCCATCATGTTAAACCCAACAAGGATATGTTCAGTAGTTATATTGGAACCATCATTCAACAACACATTCTGATTGATGTAGATTCATGGCAACATGTTGTGCCTAAGCTTAAGACACTGATGTAGGGAGAGATTATAGTAACATTATGGCATCATTTCTTTATTTCACTAAAAAATAAAATAATAAAACATTTATTTTCTCTTCATCATCCATTTAAAAGTTCATTTATAGTGGACTACACCCAAAATAAATATATATGATTGTTTTCTAGAAGGATTCACAGAGGATTTACTACAATTATAACAAGAGTTCATCTTATAGATGATGAAGGGAAAATAAACCCACACCCACCGCTTATCTATTCACACCTGATAACCTAAGAAGAATGGGATTCATTTATTGGTCATCGTGTATATGTTTCTTTTCTGGTACATTGTGTCTATTAATACATTGTTTGAAGATACATGTATTCATCACTTTGAGAATTTTTTAATTATGTAATAGAAATTGAGTGCTAGAAATAAGGAACTAGCATAAAAACTAGCACACCCCTATCGTAAATATGTATAGAGATAAAGATCAGGAGTTCGTTGGTGTTGAGAGTGCAAGAGAAATCCTTGACTGTGATTGGATAGGTGTATTAGTTTTAAAAGTATACATGAGGTATGTTTTCATGATTTGTTTTTCCAAAAGCCGATATACTGTGTTAATTATGGATAAATACATTTCATATTTTTTGTCAGAGTATATATGAAAATCAAATGAAGTGATTTTACAATGAAAAAAAATAGACTTGTTAGTCCTCACGTCACCTCTATAAGACAAACAAAAATAGATACCAACAAAAATGATGAAATAGTGTGAGGTCTGATCAAAACATTTAAAAGTAAAATTTTGGTTGACATACTCTATTTAATACAAACTATGTATGGGTAAAACTCTACAATTTAGTCATATAAAATATATTTTCATTTTTTTCATTATTTATTCCTTTGTTTCTTTTTAGGCATCATTGGATGCTCATTGTGGTAAATTTGGATACTCCAACAATTTATTTCATGGATTCAATGCATGGATATTCAACAAACCATCCACACATAATGGAATTTTACAATATGTTATACACTAAATCCAACATTTTAGAACTAAACATAAAGTTATATGATTTTTATTATCTTTTAATGGGGATGTTTTTACGATAGGGTAGTGCATCATTATCTTTAAAAACAAGGAATGAGGCCAGGGGATTAGGATGAGTTAGAAGACAAGTACTACAACTGGATAAATATCAGGGTATATATAATAATATTTCAATATCCAAACAAATATAAAAACAAATTACTTGTTCTACTCAATGTTTTTGCAGTGTCAAAAACTAACTAATGGAAAAGACTGTGGTTGTTAAGTTTTTAAATTTTTGAGAGAGATCATATTCTATAAACAAACTAGTATCCCTGAAGGGATATTTTCAAATATAATTACTATTTTATTTAAAATATATATTAATAATTTGTGTATTTATATTTTTCTAATACTATTTTGACTATCGAAAAGTCTCATATTCACAAGAAAATATATAATTTCTCATAAATGAATGGGCAACATACTAGATTGAAGAATGTACAAAAATAGCATGAATATGTGAATTCTATATAAGTGTTGTATTATTTCATATTTATGTTTAATTTAATTATAATTATTATTACTCACATAATAATTTTTTTATTATACATGAGGATTCCTTGTTCATGTTGGGGTAGTTTGTTCGAAACTGATCATGCTCGTGAGAGATTGGACTTTGAGGTTGCAACTCAAAAGTTCAATGAGAATGCAATGTTTTTTTATAATACTATGTTTTCAAATATTATATTATTTGTTCTCAACTACATTATCATAATATAATTTTTTTTCACTACTCATGCAAACAATGTCTTCCACAGACTTATTATCCCTCAAAACATTGTCACACCAGAATTGTCTACTTTTATCACTTTCCTTCAAAATAAATAGTGGTAACTTGAAGGAATGTGATAAATGTTGATAATGAAGTGTTTCCACTTCGACAAATAAAGAAAATGGAAATCATGGTAACATATTTATGTTCATGTTATCCTTATATGATCATTTATATCCCCCTTGTTTACACTTATTGTGCATATATGATCACCATTTCTTATGTTTCATATACTTAGGTTATTAAGAATGGTTTTTGAAATTATGTGTCTAAGAAGTTTTATTGTATAGAATAACTTAATGAGATACTATTTTGAGCCAATTCTTTATGTTTTCACGATTCCAAAAGTACTAAACCTAAACTATTATAGCATGACTCATTATGTTATCTAATGAGTATTAATATACTAAGACTTGATATCTATGTATGAAATGTTTGGGTCAATATAGTTAGTATCAGAGAAATTGATCTACTGAAAACTGAGAAAAAATAACAAGTGACTGGTATCACTCAAAGTGTGTCTTTTTATTTAAAATTGACATTATATTAGTAAAAATAAAAAGGGACATATTGAAAACTGAGAAAATACATTCAGAATATTTTGATACTTTAGGAAAATGATACATGAGTCATTTTCTACATGTATGAATCAACCACACCTCAATATGATGTTTAGTGTGACTAGTATGACTATAAGTGTTCGTTATCTATTTAAAATTGACATTTTAGTTCAAAACATATCACTCGCTGAAGACCAAGAAAACACGCTCTGGTTATCTTGATAATTTAAGACAGAAATTCATATGACATTTTTGATAAGTATAAAGTAGTCTCCTATCAAAATGTTGCACGATGTGACCAGTATGACCCATAATGTGTGTTTCCAGTTTGTAATGACATTTTAGTAAAAAAAACTTAACTAATATATTGAAAACTGAGAAAACACATTCAGATTGTTTTGATATTTTTTTTAAACAATATATAAGTCATTTTTTGATGTGTAGTAATCATCCACACCTCAATACAATGCACGGTGTGACCGGTATCACTAAAATTGTGTCTTTTTATTTAAAATTGGCATCAATTTAAGTAAAAAAGAACGAGTGATATACTGAAAACCAAGAAAACACATTTAGATTGTTTTGATATTTTAGCAGGATTATTTATGAGTCATTTTTGAAATGTATGAATCTACTTAACCTCAATACGACACATAGTGTGATCAGTATGAATACATGTGTGACTTTTTATTTAAAATTGACATTAGTTTATGTAAAAACAACAAGTGACATACTGAAAACTGTAAAAACACATTCAGATTGTTTTGATATTTTAGGAAGATGATTCATGAGTCATTTTTGACATGTTAGACTCAACCACAACTAATTAAAATGCACAGTGTTACTAGTATGACTCAAAGTGTCATTTTTATTTATAATTGACATTAATTTAAGTAAAAACAACAAGTGATATACTGAAAACTGAGAAAATTAATTTTGATTATTTAATACTTTATAAAAACTATCCATGATTCATTTTGGATGTGTAGGAATCATCCAAACCTCAATCTGAAAAATGATGTGATAGGAATGACTAAAAGTATATTTTATCTATTTAATACTAAAATTTTAGTTCGAAACATGTCACTCACTAAAAACTGAGAAAAAATACTCTGATTTTTTTTATAATTTAAAATAGTGATTCATATGTCATTTTTTATGTATATGAAGTAGTCTCATGTTAAACCGACCCATTATGTGATCAGTATGACTCGTAATGCAGTTTTCCAGATGGAAATGACATTTTAGTAAAAAACCAGAACTGACATACAGAAAAATGAGAAAATGCATTCAGATTGTTATGATATTTTAGGACAATAATCTATATGCCATTTTTGACATGTAGGAATCATCCACATATCAATATGATGCACGATGTGATCGGTATCACTCAACGTGTATTTTTTTATATTTAAAATTGACATCTATTTAACAAAAAAGAACACGTGACATACTAAAAAAATGAGAAAAAGCATTCATATTGTTTTGATATTTTAGGAAAAAGATCCCTGAGACATATTTGAAAAGTAAGAGACAAAAAAAAGTCAATATGATGCACGATGTGACTGGTATGACTCAAAGTGTGTCTTTTTTATTTAAAAATTTTATTAATTTATGTTAAAACAATAAGTGACATACTAAAAACCAAGAAAACGCATTCAAATTATTTTGATATTTTATGAAAATGATCTATTTGTAATTTTTGACATGTAGGAATTTGTCTCACCTCAATACTGTGCATGATATGGCCATTATAACTCAAAGTGTCCCTTTTTTAAAAAAATTGACTTAATTTAAGTAAAAACAAAAGGTGACATACTAAAAACTAATAAAAAACATTTGGATTGTTTTGATACTTTAGGAAAGAAATCCATCGGTAATTTTTGATGTGTAGGAATCAACCACACATCAATCTGATGCATATTCTGACCAGTTTAATTAAATGTTTTTATTTTAATTTTAAAATTTATATTTTAATTCAAAATGAGTCACTCAATAAAAATCTGTATGAATCATATTGTGTGTTTCTAGTTTGAAATAAAATTTTAGAAAAAAAAAACAAAACTGGCATACTGAAAACCGAGAAAAAATATTCAGCTTATTTTGATACTTTAGGAAAATGATCCATAAGAAAATTTTGATAGGTAGGAATTAGCCGCACCTCAATCTGATGCATGGTGTGACTAGTATTACTCATTAGGTGCATTTTTATTTAACATTGACATCAATTTAAGTAAAAATAACAAGTTAATTACTAAAAATTGAGCAAACACATTTAAAATGTTTTGATATTTTAGGAAAACGATCCATTATTCATTTTTGACATATATGAGTCAACCTAACATCAATATGATGCACGGTGTGACTGGTATAACTCCAAGTGTGTCTTTTTATTTAAAATTAACATTAATTTAAGTAAAAACAATATTTGAAATACTGAAAATAGAGAAAACACATTCAGATTGTTATGATATTTTAAGAAAATGTTTTATAAGTCATTTTTTATTTTTATGAATCATCTACACCACAATAAGTTGCACGAAATGGATGGTATAACTCAAAGTGTCTCTTTGTTTATAAAATTTACATTAATTTGAGTAAAAAACAAGTTACAAACTAAAAACCAGAGAAAACACATTCTTATTGTATTTATACTTTAGGAAAACAATCCATGAGTCATTTGTGACATTTAGGAACCAATCACACCTTAATATGATGCATGGTAAAACCAGTATGACTAAAAGTGTCTGTTATCTGTTAAGAATTTACATTTTAGTTCAAGATGTGTCACTCACAGAAAACTAGGAAAATGTTCTCTGATTATCTTATTAAGTTAGGACAGTGATTCATAAGTCATTTTTGATGTGTATGTAGCAGTCTCACATCAAACTAACAAACGATGCGACCAGTATGACTCATAATGTGTGATTCAAGTTTGAAATGATATTCTAGTAAAAAACACAACTGAAATACTGAAAACTAAGAAAAATTATTCATATTTTTTTATACTTTAATACAAGGATCCATCAGTAATTTCTGATGGGTAGTAATCAGATTCACCTCAATCCAACGCACAGTGTGACTGATATAACTCTAAATGTGTCATTATTTAAAATTGACATTAATTTTAGTAAAAGAATAATTGACATACTCAAAATATAGAAAACACGTTCTGATTTTTTTTATATTTTAGGACAATGAACCATAGCTCATTTTTGATATGTAGGAATCAACCCCACCTTAATAGGATGTACAATGTGACTAATATAACTCCAAATATGTATTTTTTGTTATATATTGACATTTTATTAATGTATTCTTTCATATTAATGTTTAATTTATTTCATTATAGTATTATTAAAATAATATTTGTTTTCCTATATTGGCAGATTCTTTTTCTCAGGTTGAGATGATTTGTTCAACAACTGATACCAAGGGTAGACATTTTTTAGAGGGGATCACGAGTGTCAAAAGTTGAAACACTGTTGTTTTTAAATGTTTGTTGGTTAATTGAATATGTAATTATATAAAAAATTGTTTGAAATGTATATAACAGTGTTTTTTTATATATACCATGGGTGAAATTTTTTTTACTCCCGAATTTATATTGTATTGTTTGAAATTAATGGTTTTTGGAAGTTTTTTGCTGGGTGTGCTACTATATTAATTGCACATTTCATTCAGTTAGGCCTTTATCAGCGATTTAAAAGCACTGATAAAATCCCCCCTTATCATTTTTGTGATTAACAACACTTATTTATCACTGTTAGAATCTATTTTTTCACATTGTTAAAGGGCATTAATGTTGTAGTGATATTTTTTTAATATTTGTAAATATCATATTGTTTTATTTATTTTCTATTTCATTTTATTTATTATAAAATGCTTGAGAGAAATTTTATTTTCAGGATGAACAAGAATAAATATATTTTATATATATCCATCCCCTGATGATGATGAAATTGATGAAATTATTGAAATGAATATTCTTGTTATTGTCTTGAAGACACTATAAAACTCAAACAAATAATTTTATTTCGTTCCATGGAGTGAATGAGAATATTTATTTAAAATGATTTATTTCATTCCCCTAAGTGAATGAAAATATAAATGATTTTATTTTAAATCAAATTAAATATAAATATGATGTTTTATGAATGATCATTGTGACGTATTTGTTTATAATAAATAGTAAAAATATAACCACCAGAAGTTGTTTGATTATAGTAAATATTTACAGAGCACAATGAATTTTATTAATATTTATAAAATGATGCATCTCTAAAGGATGATATTTGAAGAGTGTCCTTTTACATTATATTGAAGGATATCTCCATGTTTCAATTATTGTTCATGTAACATCAAAATAAATGGAAAATATTATTAATTATCATGTTCTTATAGATTATCAATAACATCTCATGTAATTCATTTATACCCTAAAGTGGATATTGTCATTTATATAGTTCATAAATGAAATCGTTGAATTTTATAATTTTTATAATATGATATATATTATGAAATTGAGTTTACCCCCTAAAGTGGTTAAACCAATGATCATCACAATCCATAAAATTAGTATTTTATACAATATGATAAATACTCATAAATATTAAATAATCATTCATGAATCAGGATATTCAATGAATGAATGAATTCTCATATGTGAATTTAGTTTTAATTACTCTTGTTTATTCCTTCAAGAGAATGTAATTTATTATTCATGAAAAAAATAGATATGATTTGAGCTACTCATACTTAAAATTTTAGAATTAATATTTGATAGTTTATGAAGTTTGATCAAATGATTTCTACTTTATTTGATAAAGTGAATATTGATTATGAATTATAATTTTGTATGGAGATTAGGTGTGTGTTGTGAACCTAGAAGATTATTCCACATTGGTTTTAGCTATAACATTCACCAGTTTTAAAATATGTGAGGGCCCTTCTCCTAGGTATATCTATTGTAAAATAATATTTGGGTCCAAAGTTAAAAAATATTTTAGTAAAGTTCTAAAAAACAATATAATCCACTTGGTGATGGGCCTAACCCATTATGATTATTTTATTAATTCATCAACCATGATAAGTGGAAATTATAATGGAAAATATGAGTATGGATAATGAAAATTAATTAACAGAGATAGAAGAGTAAAAATATTCTTATCTGGTACTAACAATTATTAATGATTTTTATATCTGAATTCTCAATGATATTTATCAATGATATTATTTAAAATAAATATCATATGGAGCCATTTGATAAAAGAGGTACCTCGATATATAACAATATTTCATAAAAAGTGTCTACAAGGAATTTTTTATGTACAATTGAATTAATAATGATAAACTAGAAGCTTACTGATCCTGAGATTTTAAATATATGAAATTTTGGTTTAGTCCATCCAAGATAAATTATAATGAAATATATTGATTCAAGTATATACGATCATTGATTTATTTATAACATATTAGACATCTATCAGGGGAGAATAATGAACTTATTTAATGGATACATGTCTAAAAATTATCAATTAATTAATTAGCATAAGTTATTATGATTTCCTCATGTATAATAATTTACCCTGAGGTACCCATTTTCGACGTGAATAATTTATATCATTAGCATCTATTTTGGAAATAAATTTCCTATACAATTATAAAGAAGTATATATAGGTGTACCCACCTAACACATGATCTATTTAAATACTATATGAAATATGCATCTACTAAATGACCACATGTGTTATTTTCCATTCCTGAGTATCAATTACATGATATAAATTTTGATTAAAATAACAATTAATCATCACATGCCAAATATAAAATGGTTCAGAAAAACCATTGATAACATTCTCACAACACTTACATGAATGTAAAGTGTTGGAAATCAATATTTTGATTATAGACACCTAAAGTGTGGTTGAACTGATTATATAAAATTATTTTTCATCGTGAGTATAAAGTAATAAATATATTTTCCTTTGAAGATGAAAACGAATATATTGAAAACATTATATATTTTTAGATATTTTCCCTCAAGTGAAACTGGTACTATAAAAATTATGAGATCCCTATCAAATGTTATTGATGATATATTTTCCTTGAATGATTTTAAAAATCATTGATCAAAATGAATTTTGAAAGACGTCAACATCATAATAATTGGTCAAAATTATAATAGGAACTTATAAAATGTTCAACATATAATTTTTTGGATTGATTATCCAAACTAACACGACTACGGAATATTGAGGATCTTATTATAATAAATATTATTCCCTATATATTTGGATATTTATATATGAATTCTAGAAGGATTAGAAATACCTGAAGAATATTCAAAATTATAAAAGTTTCACCCAATATTATAAATTATGTGGTGAAATAAATAAGACGTACTTCATGTATCCATATTAAGTTAAGGAAGAATATAAATTGAATTTGTCATCCCATGGTTTTTATGAATCATTATATTCATTATATTATTAAGATGTTTTAAAAAACTTCTAAACACTTGAAGATTTTTCTAAAATAAATGACTTATTTTATCAGGTAATTACATAGAATGTCCTTGTATTTTGAATTAATCATCCTAAATATTAAATATTAAAAAAATTCAATGATTTTACCCTTATCCATTAAATCTCTTTCTTCTGAGTGATATATTTTAAACATCATGGGTTGATGAAGAAAAAAATTATCCCAGAAGGATTAAATATAAATAAAAATATTATTTATCTTTGAATGATATACATGTACATGTGCATATGAACCTTACAAATAACAAGGGACCATATTATGATGCAAGGTAATGTTATTCCCTATTCATTGAAATTGAAAGGGTGTAAATTATTATTATTACAAAATTAAAATTTTAATTTTTTTTGTTATGAATTGATTGTGGAAATTGTAACATCCTTTTACAATTTAAAGGTACTCTTAAATCCATTTTTTACTGAGCTTTTGTTGGGTCTTGTTTGGGGTTATTTTGGATTAAATGTTTAAGAGTTTTGAAAATTTTGAGCTAGTAAATAGTTTTCCCAGACCGTTCAACCTAAGGTAGTGGTATTTTTCATGGTTGGTGAATAGTTATTCAATCCATGTTCCCTATTAGGAAAAAATATGCGGACTATTTAAAATAGGGTCACAACATGTGACAATTTTTCTAAACGGTGTGCCTCTACCCAGGAAACTATATGTAAGGATTTTAATTAATCCTAAAATTGTTGAAAAATTCTTAAACCCTCCTTTTTGACCCCCAATTGGGCTCATTTTATACCTACATGATTTCTGTAGGTTTTGGGTCTCCCAAGGACTATTTTTGGCTCCACCAAACTCATTTCAAGGTGGATCAATGCTAGGCGATCCTTGTTCAGTCTCTTCCCAGTAAGTTTTCTTCCCCTGTTCTCTATCTCCCATGATTTTTCTTCTCCTCCATAGGGTTATGTGGATCCCCATATTGATTTTTGGATCTAATACCCACTATTTTGGATCTAAACCTTTTTTTATTTCATAAATCATTATTTTTATCATTCATCATTGAGAGTTTTCCATTTATGGCTTCGTGATTCGAGATCCATTGATCCCGAGCTAGGTGGTTCCATCATGATACGAAATTTATATTAACTCTAAAGTGATTTGTTTAATTTCAATTATTTTAATTAAATTAAATTTATTGTTTTTGATTAAATTTCTTTCAATTGTTTTTCTTAAACTAAATTCCATGGAATTGGGGTTTTTAAGAATAATGGGTTTTTGGCATGAAATAGTAAAAACTCCAATTCCATTGGATTTGTGTGTGTTTGTAGAAATTGTTCAGATTTAAATTATCTAAATTTAAATTGTGAATTTTTTTCAAATAAAGTATTTAATTTAATTTTGGAAAAAGTATTTGATGGAAATTTTTGAAAACCCAAATTCCAGTGAATTGGGGGTTTGTTATGAAATTGATGGAATTTTTTTGAAAATTAAATTTTTGGATTTAATAGTGAAATTTGATCGTGAAATGGAATGGTGAATTGATTTAAAATCCCTATTTATGAAAATGTATTTAAATGGTTTTGATAGAACCCTTAGGGTTTTATCTTGGTGAAAAGGCATATTTTTTAGGAAAAACACATAATGGTTTTAAATGACAAATTAGAATATTCGAAATAGAGAATGGGGTGAATTTTATTTTGAGAATTCATGAAATAAATTTCCAATAATTTTTTTACTAGACCACATGTAGACCATGGGTAGTTAATGGGTTATTTGAATGACACTTTAAAATTTACAACATTCTAAAACCTAATATCATCAAATCACATCCCTTAGGTGATGGTGATGAGTCTTATTTTACCTTGGATAAAATTGAATTATGTAAATAATGTAGTTAACCTTGTGTGTGGGGCCCTTGTAGCTAGAATCTATCATACCGTATTATGCATATGATCATTTTTCAAGCTTTCTTTCATTTCAAATGAATATATGTCATTTTTGTAAACTATTTTATATTCCTTGTGAATTTATATAAACTATTTTATATAAAAGTGTTTATGAAATCAATTTTTGAAAGTTCAATTTTTGTAAAGAACCTTTTGTGAAAGTATTTTCATCAATTGAAATGTGATTCTTTTGTTTAAAAGTATTTCAATCATTTTAAATGTAAATAGTCATTTGTTGAAATGTGATCTTTATAGGAAAAAATAGTTTATTTGAAAAATTGGAAGAACTTATTTGGTTAATTTTATATTGGAATCAGTTCTGAAATCCTTTGCGACACCATACTATGATTTTAGATCACACCCTACTTGTGCCTTCGGGTGTTTTTAGATTACTTCCTTCTAGGTCCGAGTTGGGGTAAAGTATCACTTAGAGGTGGTTCTAACTGTTTACCCATGGACTTGGTGTATTGAGTCTGAGATGGGACTTGGGCAGTTTATCTTCTTGTGTTCCTAGTACTTTCTTACGGTACTTGGTATTGTTTATTCCAATTGTATTTCTGGTACACTACTCCCAATGGATCTTATTTTTTATTCATACAATCTTTTATCTTTTTCTTTTGAAATTTTTGTGAAAAATTTATTCCCAATTTCATTTTGTATGATGTCAGGTGCTAGTTTCCAACCCATGGGGATTGGGAACGCCCTTCAGGAAATGTCAAATATGGATCGATTATCGGGTTAATAGGGTAACTGTACTGGTTTGTGTCAAATTGGTATTAGAGGATGTTTGAACTTCTTATCTTGAAGTCAGTATGGTTTTTGAAATCCTTTTAGGACTTAGGAGGTTGTTATGAATCCATTTCTGGATATCACATACCATAATGAATATTAAGTCACCAGGGTTGGATAGGGAAGGTTATATTGAGGATTATTTCAATTAATTTTCCTATTTTTATTTGGATAGAGTGATATCCAAATATTTTTTATTCTATCTATTAGGATCAATTTCCCTTATCACTATATTGGGTGTAAATATGTTGTCTTATTTTGTGTTTGCTAATGTTGTTTAGCATCATTCCTCCAAGAAGATGTTTGAATTGGATCCAATAGGAACCTATTTATGAACCACAATCATTGAATCCTCTTATGGACTCAAGTCTTGTAGAGGTGTTAGTGCACACTTTCCGAGCTCGGGGACAGGAACCACCTCTAGTTCTTATTCAGGCTCCAGTAATGGAACCTATGAGAAATGTTCATAAGATTTTTTCTTCAAGAGTTTATTTTCTAGAATAGAAAACTATTCAATGAATCAAATGACCCACAAATTTCTGAGTAATGGTAGAGCATGATGGTGCATTTGTTTGGGTTATTAGACACACCCAACAAAATCAAAGTGTAGTATGCCACCTTTATGCGGGAAAGACCATGCAGGAGATGGTGGGACATTATAGTAATATAGAAGAAGAATGAGGGATTATAGTGGATGGACTTTAAGTTCCTTTTCACTGACTAGTTATATCTATAGTCATTGATGTTGGTTGAGACAATAGAGTTTTTCAGACTTGAGAAAGCTGACAGGACCATGATAGAGTATGTAATCCATTTTAATATGATTGTGCATTTTACACCTAAGATAGTATGAAATGAGAAGATGAAGACTTGAAGATTAAAGTTGGGGATTCTTCAGGATATTCATTCTTAGGTTTTCTTATTGAAGCTACCTTTTATACTGATGTTATGGATATAATGCTAATATTTTAAATGGACCTGGCTAGCAAGTCAGGGTTATTGGGGGTTTCTTTATCTCCCAGTGGTAGTGTGGGTTCCTTCAATAGAAAGTGGAATCATGATGATTAATATGGAAATTATCAATAGTAGGGTCATCCTAGACCTCCTAAAGTACCCGACAGATGTCCTTTTATTTTCTAATAGTGTGGTAATACAGGACATTCAAAGTGGGTCTGCACTGAGGTACTCAAGAACTGTGGCTCTTTTGGATGTTCAGGGCTCTTACAGAGTTTCCTCCATTTTTATTATACCGCCCATTGTGGAACAGTACCATCAAATCCTCTTAAAAATGTGGGTTAATCATATTATTCACCTAAAAAAGGGTTCCAACCACATGCATTCAGAATGAAGCTTATTCATGCAGTGGGATAGTCTCTATAGGAAGTGGATATGGGTCCAACAGCCATGAGAGGTACCATTACTATAGCATCATCGTTATTAACTGCTATATTTGATACTTGCGCATTTCATTCTGTTATTTCTACATGTATTTTTAATATGCTTAATCTTCCTGTAGAGATTCTACCTTGTGCATTAAATATAACTACACCCCTTGGTATGAAGAGAGATACGGATTTCTATAGTCCCTCTTATGTTTTCTCTCTAACCGATGTTGATCTTACTTGGAGTTTTCTAGTTCTCAACATGAATCCTCTTGAATTCATTTTTGGTATGGATTAGCTTATTTAGAATAAAGCCCAAATTTATTTTTATCTTTCAAGTGTTTCATTTACTAGACCTAGCGGTGTATATTGTGTATTTGAAGGTGAATGGGACCCAAGGTCGAGCAGAGCTACACCTTCTTATCTAGAGTTAGGAAAAGTGATACCAGTGTTTTCCATTGATCCAGTGAGAGAATATTTGAGTAGTAATCTCCCTCCAATTTTCATTTATTTTAGGACATGTTTCCTCAGGACATCTCTAGTTTTCCCCCTGTGAGGAGGGATGAGTTTTATATTTACATAATTCCTGGTACTCAACAAGTTTCTATTCCCTCTTACCGCATGGAACCAGCTGTATTGAATGAGTTGAAGTCCTAGTTGTATGATCTTCTTGAGAATGGATTTATACACCCAATCATGTCACAATGGGAAGAGCCAGTTTTATTTTCTAATAAATATGATGGCTTACTTCACCAATGTGTTGATTACCAAAATCTCAATTGAGTGATGGTAGAGAAGAAGTATATGTTTCTATGGATTGATGATATATTTTCTCATTTGAAAGGGGATAAGGAGTTATTGAATATTGATCATCACTATAGTTACCATCAATTGAGGATAAAAGAATATGAAAGTTAAAAAACCTCCTTTCAGAGTAGGTACGACCATTATGAGTACCCTTTTATGCCCATCGGTTTAACCAATGCATCTGTAGTCTCTATGAAATTAATTAATTGGATTTTCCATGAGTATCTTGATACCTTCATGGTAGTATTTATGGATGAAATTCTTATTTACTCTAATCCCAAGGAGGATCATGTGGATAATCTAATAATAGTTCTGAGTTTGTTGAGAAATTCTAGATTTTATGCCAGGCTTTCAAAGTGTGCCTTTTGGATTTGGGAAGTAAAATTCTTGGGACATTTGGTGTCAGAACATGGTATTTTAGTTGATATTGAGATTGTGAAAGCTGTTATGACATGGGAACAACCGCAGAATGTTTTCGAGATTCAGAGCTTCTTGGTTCTAGCTGGGTATTACAACTGATTCATTAAGGACATCTCAAAGTTGGCTTCTGATGACTGATCTAACTCAGAAGAGAGTAATGTTTTCTTTTAATGATAAGTGTGAGAGTTATTTTGTTGAGTTAAAATGTCTTTTGACTATTGTGATAGTGTTAACTCTTCTAGAGGCCAGGTAGGGCTATGTGGCCTTCTATGATGCATTGGGTTCAGGTTTGGGTTGCTTTCTTAGGAATGGTGATCATGTCATTATCTATTTCTCTCATTATATTAGGCCACACAAGAAGAATTATCTGAACCATGACATTGAATATAAAATCATTATGCACATGCTTAAGATTTGGAGGCATTACCTTTATGGAGAAATTCTTACCATGTATTCAATCCACAAGAGATTGAGTTATATATTCTCTACAAAATATTTGAATCTCCACCAGTGGAATTGGGTGTATAACATATGTCATTAAATTTTGACATCTCTTATACCTTGGGGAAAGGGAATTTCATTTGAGACGCTTTCAGCAAGAAACTTCTAACCCAAGTAGTGAAAGAATCATTAGAAGAGTGGAATTTGATGGCTCTCTTTTCACAGTTGAATATTAGAGTCCAAGAATTAGGGACTGCGGTTTCCTTGGATAGTGTTCATTTGGAATATGCTCTTATAGAATTGATTATTCAAGAACGAAATATTAACTTTGAGTTTCATAGAAATAGATACTCTCTTAATGAAGGGGATACCATGCTTGATTGGTCCTTCTCCACCAAAGGAATTATATGATTTCATATCTGTTTTGTGGTACCATCTTCAGTAAGGAAATATTTAATCGTGTATTTTCAGGCTTCCCAATGGGAAGTGAACCCAAGAACCATGAAGATGTTCTATGATATGTGATAGTAGTTTTGGTGGCCAGTTATGAAATGGGGCATTGCTGAGTTTGTCTCTAATTACAATATGTTCTAGTAGTTGAAGGCTGACATCTAGAAACCTTCGGGTTTTCTTCAACCACATGGTATCACTACTTGGAAGTGGGATGAGATCTATATGGAATTTTTGGTTGGGTTTCCATGTAACCAAATAGAGAAGAATGTGATATGGGTTGTGATTGAGAGGCTGACCAAGTCGGCTCACTTTGTACCCATTCGTGATACAAACCAAGTTATGGAGTTAGGAAATCTCTATATGAAATAGATTTTTAATTTTCATGTAGTTATATATGTTATAGTCTCTGATTTGGATCCTTAGTTTGCTTCTCATTTTTGAAGAGCCATTTAAGAGGCATTGGAATCTCACTTCCATTTGAGTATGGAATACCATCCACATTGGATGGCCAGATAGAAAGGGATATACTAATTCTTGTGGATATACTTCGTTATGGTGTTCTTGGCTTTGGTGGGGCTTGGGATGATCATTTGGGGCTGGTTGATTTTTCTTACAATAATAGTTACTAGCTCGCGATCAGAATGGATCCTTTTGATGTATTGTATGGTCGACCTTGAAGATGTCCATTATGTTGGTCAGAGGTTTGTGAAAGTTTCTTGGTTGGACCATGATTGGTGTAAGAGACAAAAAAATATTCAGTTGATTCACCAGATAATTTTTAGAGTATAGATCCAATATAAGTATTATGTTGATCTTCATCACAAGCTATTGGATATCTCTGTTGGAAACCATGTGTTCTTGAATGTTTCACCCTAGATGGGTCATCATCATTTTTGGAAGCATGTGAAATTATCTCCTCATATCTGACGCTGATACATAACATGTTCTATGTATCTCATCTACGAAAGTATCTATCTGATTAATCTCATGTTCTGAGTTGGAATGATCTTGTAGTTGAACCTGATTTATTCATTATTGAATGACCGGTCAAGATAGCTGATTATGAAACCAAGGTAGTTCATAAGAGGATGATATATTTGGTTCGAGTTCTATGGTAGCACGGTTAGGATAATCGTGAGATGTGGGAGAGGGTGGTACTAATGAGAGAGTAGTGGCCTTATTTGTTGGCATGGAAGCTTCTGACTAGGATTTCTGGGGAAAGAATGTTTCTATTGTGGGGAGTTTTTAATAGCTTGTTACTTTTTATAGGTATTACTACACCCATATTTTTACTGATCTTTGGTTGGGTCTCATTTCGGGTTATTTTGGGTAAACTTTTTAAGAGTTTTGAAAATTTTGGGCTAGTGCACGGTTGACGCACAGTTTTCCCATATCATTTGGCCTACCAGAGAAAACTGTGAAACCTAATATAGTGTGGTTTTTCATGGTGGGTGTATAGTTATTCAATACATGCACCCCCTTAAAATAACTCTTCTGTACCATTTAATATAGGTGCATGGATTGCACACGATTTGTCTAAACAGTGTGCCTCTTCCTAGGAAATTGTGCGTACGACTTTTAATTAATTCAAAAAAATTTAAAAAATTTATAAACCCTCATTTTTAACCCCTTATTAGGATCATTCGACCCCTACAAAAATTTTATAGGATTTAGGTCTCCCAAGAACCATTTTTGGCACCACCATACTCCTTCCAATGCAGATCTCATGTAGGTGATCTGTGTTTAGTCTCTTCCCTATAAGGTTTTTTCCAGTGTTATTTATCCCATGTGAAATCTCTTCTCCTACCTAGGGTTTTGGGGATCCTCATATTGATTTTTGGATCTAATACCCACTGTTCTGGATCTAAAACAAGGTTTTATTCATAGATCGTTATTTTTTTCATTCTTGATTGGAGTTTCTCATTTACGGCTTCATGATTCGAGATCCATTGATCATGAGGTAGGTGGTTATATCATGATGCACAATTTATTTTAACCCTAACATTCTTTGATTAAATTAAATTGATTTAATTAAATTAAATTTCTTGGATTTTATTAAATTTATTTCAATAATTTTTTTGGAACAACTTAATTAAATTAAATTTGGATTTTTAAGACAAATAGATTTTTTGCATGAAATTGAAAAACCTCAAATTTCATTGAATTGGGGTGTGTTTATGGAAATTTGTGAGATTAAAATTTTATAAATTTAAATTGTCAATTTTTTCCAATTAAATTGTTGAATTTAATCGTGGATAAGGGATTTGATGGAAAATTGTGAAACCCCTGATTCTATTGAATTAGGGGTTTATTATGAAATTGAGGGAATTTATTTTAGAATTAAATTGTTGAATTTAATTGTAAAATTGGATTTTATAATTTAATGGATAATTGATTTCCAATTCATATTTTTGAAATGGATTAAAATGATTTTTGAAGAAACCATAGAGTTTTATCTTGGTGGAAAGACATGTTTTTTATTAAAACCCTGTTATGGGTTTGAAATGGAAAATTGGCATATTTGAAATGGAGAATGGGATGAATTTTATTTTAATAATTCTTGAAATAAATTTCACATCATTGTTTTGTACTAGAGAATATGCAATCCTTAGGTGGTTAGTGAGTTATTTGGATGGCACAGAGGATAAAAATGCTTTTTAGCACTATTAAAAACCCCTTTGTGTGCTATTAAAGGGCATGCCTGTAGTAGTGGTTAAAGATTATATTGATGGAATGATAGTTTTATGGGCATGAATTAAGTTCCCTATGGAGAATATTGGAAAGTGTAGGGAAAAAGTGTGAATAGAAAATGATAAAACAGGGGAATAGAAAAATGATTCATGAGAATGAAGAGTATATAATGTCTTAAGAAAAAGAGTTAAACAAGTAAAAAGGTGAAAGAGGTAATAAATATGTTGTGGTTCTGACACTACCATAGATCTGGGAAAGGGATGTGCCGGTTATTATAAATTCTAAATAGAACGTGTTGATAAAAGGGGGGCCTTTATCAGTGCTAGCTAAAAGTGATGAGAAATCTATCATTTATCAGTGCTAGAAAGAGCACTATTAAAGGTGTACCCTTTATCAGTGTTTTTTAGCACTAATAAATGGTATATTTATCTATGCTATTATTAGAACAAATAAATTTTTTTAATAAATAATATTATCAATTTATAAACATGCATTTTTTTATATATACAAATAATTTAATTATATATATATATATTTAATAATTCAAATATTTATAAATATTTCTTCTAATTTTATTAATATTTAATTGAAAATATATATTTAATTATAATTATAACTGTAAATGAATATATATATATATATATAATTATTGAATTATAACAAATATATTTTTTATATTTATAATTTAATTAATATATATATTTTTATAAATATAAATAAATAAATATTTATTTATTGTTAAAATTATATATATATATATCATATTTATAATTTTATAAATATATTTTTTAATATAATGCAGTTGTTGTCTTGCCCGAGTGGTAAAGGCTCCTTGTAATCATCCATCAGACCCAGGTTCAAATATGGGTGGGAGCGAATTTCCACTAGCAGGCCACGACGTAGACATGACGCATGAAGGTAGTGACACAAACATGATGAATGCGAGACACAGACAGATGATGATGCAGAAATGATGTAGGCATGAAGTTGCATTGGGCCTTTGGGCTAGTTTTTGGGCCTTTTGGGCCAGTTTGTGGGCCTTTGGGCAATGCAATGGGCATTATGCCTACAGGGCCTTCGGGCCATGTATTGAATAAAACAAGGATTGATGGGTGGGTTATCTCTTGGGGGTGTTATGGCCTACCTTTCCAATTGGTGTTTGTGTTTAATGTAATTGTACCCCCAAAAACCTAATATATAAAATAATATAAATAAATTATTAACATTATATCATTATCAATGATAAAAAAGCGCTAATAAAAAAATGTTTTATTAGCACCTTATATTTTAACCCTAATAAAATATACTGTTTTCATAACTTTTTAAAAAATGCTGATAAAATCTTCACCCAATTCTATAAAATAACTCTAACAGTCTCCTTCTCTCGTACACCTCAAGCTCTCACAGAAGCCGACCTTTGCACCACTGACCCCTCCTCTGGCCCGACCTCTCCTCTTCCATCAGAGACCCCTCCACCACCATGAACCCTCCTCCACTATGAATGCTCCTCCACTGCGAACCCTCCTCCACTGCAAACCCACCTCCGTTGTGATCCCTCCTTCACCGCGAACCTTCATCCACTAGGAACCCACCTCTACTGTGAACCCACCTCCACCACGTGCAGATCCCAGCCTCCACCACAAACCCTCCTATGCAACGAACCCACCTACTTCGTGCGCTAAACCCCACCTATGATGTGGACCCCCCTCTGCCACAAACCCACCTCTATCGCGAACCCCTCTGTGGCCTCCACTACTTCTTATGCCACCACTTACACTGAATCCTCCAGTCCAAAACCCTACTGTTGTCACAGATATTCCATTTTTTCCACATTATTATAAATTACTAATAAATGTGGCCTCTTAGTAGTGGAATAATACCATTGATAGTGAAATTTAATAAAAATGGCCTGTAAATTCTTGTGTGGGGAATGAATCGATAAATGAGTAATTATGAAAAATGGCTATTAAGTCGATAATCTATAAATTTGTGTAAACCTATTTTTAATGGAAAAAATGCCAGATATGCATGGTTTTTTTTGATGGGTTTCATCTAGTTGGTGGTAGAATATGGAAACGTTGGTATGGTGATTATGTTAAGGTAGAGGTGATAAGATATTTATGTAAACCCTTGAGGATTGGTCTCTATGATGTGTACCTATATATATATGCATGTAATTTCTTGTTATTTTTATGTGCACCCCATACACATTGAGTATTATATACTAACACCTTGATATTCCAGGGGTGTTTTCACTT
The DNA here is from genome assembly GCA_963277665.1 of Viscum album. NCBI lineage: Eukaryota > Viridiplantae > Streptophyta > Magnoliopsida > Santalales > Viscaceae > Viscum > Viscum album. Next base: position 649,781,688 of record OY728151.1, on the reverse strand, counting down.
ACATTCATATGGTGAGGAATATATGGTTGATTTCAACATATTTATATATCTTCCTTCACTATTAGTGATGAAGTTGGATGATTTTTGAGATTCCCTATGATGATGAGTGTATGTTATGTAGCGTGGGTCATGTGGGGTAGGAGGGTATGAGGTTTATTTATTTCATATTCATGATACCATACTATCTTGGGGTGTTATGTGGGTGTAATGTGGATGATGACTAATTCCAAAATGAGACATTGGGCCTTTTGGTAGGATGAGGTAGGTAGGGATGCATCCTGAACCACATCATAAGTAGATGCAATAGTGGCATGAGAGGTGTGCATGAGTAAATTTTTGTCATCAAGGGAATATAGGACCTGCGAGAGGATAGGGTAGATATGGATATGTCCCGACCCACATTAGAGATGGCTTGATATATGGTGATGATATATCATGGAATATATAGTAGAATATGACATTTAACATTTGGGCATGAGAGTGGAAACTTAGTTGGAGAAGTTGATATATGGAATCTTTATTAATGTTCTCCAATTGTTATTTTACTATATGTGTGCACTATTTGATTAGTGATCCCCATCCCTATCTATTATGGAGGGTTAAAATTTATAGTCTTCTCACATTTAGTGTTCTCCTCTAATTTTGATGTTCGGTTATGATCATAATTCATTAAAGATATTCTCTATTTTAATCAACTCATTTTTACCTCTATGTTATGGATACAACTTCAATCATGAAAAATAAATCATTTTTCAAACATCTTTTCTTAGAGATAGATTTCATATGGACCTTTATTAGGAAGGTCATAATTGCAGTTGTAACAGCATTATCTTTCTTCTAGGGACATTATATTCTTAACAAGGTAAATATTCATCTCTAGAAGAATTAAGAATTCATATTCCTAACATCCCTTGCATGTATTACAATCTTTCTAATTTATAATCAATATGGAATGTATTTGGGATTTTTTATATGCCAAAAAATCCACTCTCCATATGTATCCCAATATAGTGGACATAATCTATGTGGTTCATGATTTGGACTCATCTTTAATGCTCCACATCATTGAGGCATGTCCCTTTTTCCCTCTTGGATCTAGATTATCTTGTTAAACTATAATTCCCCTATTCTTAGGATCTTTTTCCCTTGATTTAGACAAATTTCATTTGACACTTCTTTTTAATGGTAGTTATCTAATTCCTATATTTACATATAGAATTATAATAATCATGTTCATTAGGTCCCACCCTCTTGTGTGTATCATCCATTGGACTTGAATTGTCCTCATGATCAGATTGAGTAGTCAGTCGAATCACCCAACCCATTAGTCTTCATGAATCTATTGTAGAAAATCACCCATAAATTCTCAATAAATGAAATTAAAAGAAGAAAACTAAATCATTTTTCCATAACCCATGATGTAAAATCACTCGATCAACGCATAATTACAAAATAAATGTTGATACCCAACATAATTGGGTTTCAACAATTAATGAATCCACTATGTAATAATGATTGAAAAGACCCAAATCATGACGTACATAGACATTTCATTACTTTTGCGGAATACTTAATACATTAAAAAACAAACTCCCAAAGACCATATTAGTTTAGTGTCTTTAGAAACTCAGAACATAATCTTATAATCATGGTGAAAGATATTCAAAATCTCCCATAAAGATCTTCCCCTTTTGTTTTATTACCTAAAACCTTTCTTTATATCCTGGGGAAAAGAAAAAATAAAAAGGGTTATATGAAATGCTCAGTAAGGGTAAACATAAGGAACATAAATCAATTCATAAACATTTTAATGAAAAAACTTGAACATAAAATCTAAACATCAAAATCTTCAACAATGACATAAATCTTGGAAGTACATAAGGAATATATCATAAAGGAACATCAATCATGATAAAATATCATGGTAATAAAACATGTAATTGTGGAAAAACTTTAATCACTTGATACGATTTCTATAGTAGCCAAGGCATTGCTGCCAAAACCATCCTAGTGGACAAAGTCCCTTATTGAATCAAGTTCACTCCTCGTTCCAGTCCTGTATCACTGAACTAGATTAACTTTACATTCTAGCCATGTCTATCTCATGAGATATAAATCTTTACCCAATGCATTGGAGGGAGATATAGTTCCCACCCCTCTCATAATGAAATCATTCTTACTTGTGCCACAACATAAACATAAATCATTCATCATAACCCAAAGAATGAAATGGGTTTCATAAACATCATCCCATCATAACATAATCCATATAAAAAATGGATATCATTTCATCATAAAAAAAGTGAAACCATGTAAATCATAGAGATATTATAAATGAAAAATAGTCATATGAAATAGTGTCATCTTAGCTGGAAAATTGTTTTGATAAAACACTTGAAATGATTTCTTGAGGAAAATATCATTTCTTCTTCAAAATCATTTTATTTTCACAAAATGCCATGAAATTTTAAAAGAAAAGTATTTTGTTGAAAATATTCATGAAATATTGTAGAGTAAGCTTCTGGAAAATATGGTGTTATGAAACCGCAAAAATCTGTTCATGCTATATAAGTTAAAAAAACATTCTCCTCGTACTTTTAACAGAAAAGTCAAAAAGTACCACGTATGATAAACAAAAGAAAAATTCTTTCCATAACACAAATTAAAAGTCAAATAGGGGTAAAATGACTTTAAACATACATGGAAGAATATTAAACACTTTATGAAAAACATTTTTATGGACATGGATGAAAAATACAACGCCAATAAATACTTACGTATAAGCAATCTCGAATAAAAATGAGATCGAAAAATTATCTCTTACCTTATGTCCAATTTCTTCCATATGTTTCTAAGAATCCTGTGTAGTGGGTTTATACATATTATTAACTTGTAATAGAACCATAATAATATTTATGATGTCATATATGATTCACTTACGACTTTATATTACCCGTCCATTTGTCAATTCCATGTTAATGCATTGTTTTGGGTAAAATCATTTCATTTGTCGTACGTGTTTTGACTTGTAATTATTCATATGATTACTTAGATCATGATTACATACTTACAGAATGTAAAACATGATTTTTATATAATATATATTAATAATATAAATATATATAATAGATCGATAAATGGAACGAAATACACCATTCATGGAGACGGTAGACCATACGTACGCATGAACGCTGTTTTCGTTTCCTTATTAAATTGAATGGAAGTAAATGACATATGTATATACATAAATCCAGTAGAATTATTATTTCATATGTTTCATGATTACTTATTATATATACTTTATAATCATTCTCGGATGGTTAACATGGAGAATGAATCTCATCGCATCGTGGAGACGGTAGTCCATACGTACACACGAGCGACAATATCATTCTTTTGATATTAAAATAACATATAATTGGATGGTATATCATATATAAAAAATCATCATAATGTTATATTTATTATTTATATCATCTTTACTAATTATTATACCCATAAAAATGATTAAATGTTTGAATAACAAACTACACCACGACGTGGAGACGGTAAGCCGTACGTACGCACGTGGGGTGACTTTTTCATTCATAGGATGGATAAAATAACTAAGATGGTTGTAAAATTTCTGTAATAACATCACAGTATATATAAGATACATGAGTTATTATTTTATAAAATAAACAACAAAGAAGGAGGAAGTGGAAGAATAAAGAATCTTGAAATAGGTGGGGAGATATTTACCACTTCGTTAGGTTCTTCCTTTTTATTTGATCAAAAGGGCTCCATAGGTTGGCTTTCTAACTAAAGGAAGGCCTCTAGAATGAAGGGAGAATAGTTGAGAGGGTATTTGTGCAGGTTATGGCCGAGAAAAATGGCTTTTTAGGAGTGAATGTGAGAGAAGAGGGAGTTCCCTTTTATAAGAGGGGTGAGGGGCACCTTAGGAAAAACTTAAAATATTACTTTATAGTAAATACATATTCGGTTTATAATGGCTCCAAAGTGACTCATTTAGATAATTGGGTGGGGATTGGTCTAAATCCTCTCAACCAATAGGTTTTAGACATGTTTAGGTTACAATTTTAATGTTATCATTTATATTTAACACTAAGTTAAATAATTTAACTTCTACCTTGTCTTCTTGTATTCTTATACTATATGGTTAATAAACTTACTATAAACTGCCAATCGAACCCCAATTGGTTCATTAATGTCATATATATTATTATATAAGTCTTTTTTACAAACCATAGATTTTTAAGACCATTATATCAATTAATAATATAATATTTGTTTTGAAACCCCTTTTATGTCAATTTTGACACTATTCGGTATATTATTTTCTCTAAATTCAAAATAGAATTATTACTTCGAACAGAATTCTTCTAACCAACCCTAATATGTTATATTAATATATAAATTAATTTTAATTCATAAAAAGTCTCAAATTACATTTACTTGTGTATTTATAATATCAATTATGTTAATATTTAATTAGTAAGGTAATTACTGCATCATCATTGTGTCATAAATAAATAAACTTATTTAATTTCTAAAAAATATAAATAAAATACGATTATATAGGAAATATTTTTATCTTTATAATGAATAATTATAGTAGAATTTATCTTTTGTATAACCCTATATTAAAAATGTTTTAGTTATTAAACTTTGATTTTAACTATTTTAACTCTTCTTTTAAATAAAATACTAATAAATATCCTAATCTAATCCAAGAGAACCAAAAGGGTCATATTTTATTCCTAAGGTTTTTTTTGGCCGAATTACACTTATCCAATAGAATTAGGACATGTGTTAGGGAAATAATAATATCATTTTTACCCTTAATTACCCTATTTACTTTTAACCATGGTAAATAAAATTAAAAAAATTACTATTCACCAAAAAAATTATCTTATTGAACCACATTTTACTCCTTGATATTAACCATGTCTCCTGGATTTTCGAAATTCCACTCATAGAAGCGGTAAAATTATGTTTTTTTGTAAATTTGCAAATGCTCCTCGGAGGTGGGTAAAAGACGGTAAAAAGTTCAATAAAATTTTTATATATCTAAAATTATTATAAAATGACTTCAATAAATTACATTGAACATATATTGGTATTATATATATATATTGACCTAAAATAAATTTAAATAAAATAAATGATTAAAAAGTCGGTTTTAACCAATAACTCAGTGTTTTCACTATTAATCAAAAATTGAAAGTTTTCAGAAAAATACCAAAATTTCACCCTATACTAATTTCGATATTAAAAATCTAAAAATGAAGTCCATTTTGAAAGATGAAATTTATAAAATTTCAAAAAGTGGTTATTACTATTCATAACAGAAAGTTTATATAATATTTTAATAACATATCGTTGTTTAGTGAAACCTGGTATTGTGTACTACACACGCTATCGAGGAAGGTCTTGATTGTGTGTAATGCATGCCAAGTCAGAGATTCATGAAGTGCAAGCTCCCTTTGGTGTTACGTATAAGATAATTAAAACATATTTCATTTATACTTTAAAAAAATCTATACTTAATGTTGCATAGAATAATTTTCACAAAACGAACTTGAAATTGTGTGTAACACAAGCCAAGAATAGTGTTGTGTATACTGCAAGCTAATACAGTGTCGCGTATAGTTCAAGATAATCTTGGTGTAGTGTAAAATAGAAGAAATCAATGAAATTAAAAAAAAAATATCATAAAATCTCGGGGTGTTACATTCTACCCCCCTTAAAATGAATTTCACCCTTGAAATTCTTCGGGGTTATAAATGGTTTTCTACTTGAAAGTTTCTCTCATAGAAACCCGCATCATAAAAAGGAATACTAAAATATCATTTTAAAAAAGGAATGTTAGAAACATAATGTATACCCAAAGTAACTCATCACTGGGTTTCCACATAGGAGAATATAGGTGAAAATATGGATATGGAAGAGAAATCTAATCCTCAAGTTCTGATAGAGAGTGGTAGAGAACATGGCTATAAAAAAACCAACAATCAAAAGGCCAAAAAAATTGATGATCTAAGGTACCATCTGATTCATTGGATATGAGGATACTAGGACATCATTTTTTGTTTTCAAGATCATTTCCCTAAAGTTGAAGAATTTGAATTAGAAGAAATGCTTACTTTATTTTGGTACAATCTCACTATTGTTCATGCCTTGACCAATTTCTACTTCATATCTCAAATAAATGAAGTTGAATTTTTCATTCTTGAAGTGTTAGTAGATCATACGATAGAATGATGGGTCCTCCCATCTGTCTCTAACAAAAGGTTAGCAAAAGTTATTAAATATACACAAGTCTATATATGGTGAGGATAATCGTATATGATTCCAAAAATGGACTTATACTTAAAATATCATACCACTTAATAAAATAAAACTAGTTTCTACTAACCATGGACTTCTTGTAGGCTAGTTGTAGGCGATAAAGGCCAGTCGCATTTCGGTTGTGGGTTCGATTCCCGCAACCTTGTCTGATGTGATGGGTTGTCGCTCGTCCCACAGGTTTTCCCTTTTTCTAAAACTACATTATTATAACATTCCTGCAATAATATCGAAAAATTTATAGCCTTAAACAATAGTATATTATGTTTAATTTAATTCATTCCAATCTTTAGGATTATCCAAAATACTTCGGTCCAAGCTCATAGTATAAAGAAAATTATTACTTGAAAGGTCACATAACAAGCATGTGAATACCATCATTTATCCCCCATAAATTATAAGATATATCTTGTTGGTGCCATTCCGAACATGTGAATACCTTAATCATGTATTCTCTTTAAATATTAGTTACCATAGAACCTTAGTGAATACATGAATGCGGTAAAAATTTAACTCTTTCCACATACCAAAATCACAAAATTTCTATATACTCAAACCATGATATCACTTTGTCCTTATATCAGTCGTGAACTCATTAATACTATCAAACATTTCATTATCTCTTTATCTTTTCATTATACACATATCATCTTCTTTCCAAAAATATCTGAATAACCTTTCATGGTTACCGGTACCATTCAATATATACTTTCAAATACTTTAAGAAAAAAATAGTGTAACAATACTTAGATGTTTCTTTATTCCATAGTACCATTAAATTACCTATATGACATTACGCTTGATAAACATAAAATAATTCCACTACCTTATTAAACCATTGATCGAGCTTCAATAATTCTTTTAACTCACATATCATTCGTAGTCTATTCATCATCATCAACATAAATACTACCCATACAACCATGCTGATTCTCTTCATGAAATTTTCCCTTAGGTCATTAGTTTTCACAATGCCCATACATTCCACATTTAAAACATTTAACCACTGTTGATCTCTTAGCAATACCATTATCCTTGTCCACGGTGTTAACTAAACATTTTACTTTGTAATTACTATCTTTGTGTCCTTATTTTCCACACCCAAAGCATCTTCCAGTTCCTTTGAAACATTCTCCTTGATGCCTCTTCCCACATGATTTACATGAAGAAAATTGAACTTTCTTTCCTCTGTGATCATCATGAAACTCCATCTTTCTCTTATTAGCTGAGTCATGAAACTTACCAAAGTTGATATCATTGATCATATTATGAGATTGTTGATTGGGAATAATAATGATGTTTGGATATCCAAATCCTGTTTCATTTGGTTTCTCTTGAATAATATCATTCCATTGTCCATCATATTCTCCATTAACATGAATCCTCCAATTTCCTACAATTTCATAAAACCCAAAAAGAATAGTATGAGAGGAAAAACTCATACTAGAAATAAAATATAATCAAGGGGGTTAATTTAAATCTATAACATCTTAGTATTAATTCTATGATCATTACAGTAATTCTAGGACTATAACCCATACTTATAATTAACCTTAGGGACATCCCTAGACATACCTTAGAAATATCTCTAGGGATCTCACTAAAGTTTTCGCATCCTAGTTTCCAAAGGTTGACTAAACCTTTACTCTGATACCAACTGTAGCAGTCTGGAATTGTTTCCAGTGGACTAGAATTGATAATTATCAGAGCACTCCATGGGCGGGTACACCCCCTAGGTGGTACACACCACCATCCCCAGTGGAAGCCATTTTCCTCATTAAGCCCTTGGGTGGAGATCCATGCTTGGTCCAATTCTCACACTTGAGAGTTCCCAAGGATCAGATTCATTCCAACCTCCTTTGATCTGATACCAACATTAGAGACCCAAATCTTGACGTACATGGACATTTCATTACTTTTTCAGAATACTTAATACATTACAAAACAAACGCCCAAAGACCATCTTAGTTTAGTGCCTTTGGAAACTCAGAACATAATCTTCTAATCGTGGTGAAATATCTTTATCATCTCCCATAAAGATCTTCCCCTTTTGTTTTCTTACCTAAAAACATTATTTATATCCTGGGGAAAAGAAAAAATAAAAAGGGTGATCTCAAATGCTCAGTAAGGGTAAACATAGGGAACATAAAACAATCCATAAACATTTGAATGCAAAAACTTGAACATAAAATCTAAATATAAAACTCTTGAGAAATAACCTAAATCGTGGAAGTATGTAAGGAATATATCATAAAGGAACATCAATCATGATAAAATATAATGGGAATAAAACATGTAATTGTGTAAAACCATTATAAACATGAAATTATTTCCATAGTATCCAAGGCATTTCTGCCAAGACCATCCTAGTGGACAAAGTCCCTTACTGAATCGAGTTCACTCCTCATTCTAGTCCTGTATCACTGAACCATATTAACTTCCCACTCCAGCCATGTTTATATCATGAGATATAAATCATTACCCAACGCATTGGAGGGAGATATAGGTCCCACCCATCTCATAATTAAATCATTCTTATGTGTGCCACAACATAAACATAAATCATTCATCATAACCCAAAGAATAAATTGGGTTTCATAAATATCATCCCATCATAACATAATCCATATAAAAAAAATGGATATCATTTCAACATAAGAAAAGTGGAACCATGTAAATCATAGAGATATTATACTTGAAACATACTCATATGAAATAATTTCATCTTATATGGAAAATGGTTTCGATATAACACTTCAAATGATTTCTTGAGGAAAACAGCCTTTCTTCTTCAAAATAATTTTATTTTCAAAAAATGCAATGCAATTATAAAAGAAAAAGATTTTTTTTAAATAATCATGAAACATTTTGAGTAAGAATCATGAAAATAAGGCTTTATGAAACTGTAAAAAACCATTCATGTCGTATAAGTTAAAAAACATTCTCCTTGTACTTTTAACAGAAATGTCAAAAAGTAACACGTATGGTAAACAAAAGAAATATTCATTCCATAACACAAAGTAAATGTCAAAGAGGGTTAAACATGACTTTAAACATACATGGAATAATATTAAACACTTTATGAAAAACATTTTTATGGACATGGATGAAAAATACAACCCTAGTAAATACTTACGTATAAGTAATCTCAAATAAAAATGAGATTAAAAAATTATCCCTTACCTTATTTCCAATTTTTTCTATATGTTTCTGAGACTCATGTATAGTGGGTTTATAAATATTATTAACTTTTAACAGAACCATAATCATATTTATGATATCATATATGATTCACTTACGACTTTATATTACCCATTCATTTGTCAATCCCTTGTTAATGCATCGTTTTGTGTAAAATCATTTCATTTGTCGTACGTGTTTTGACTTGTAATTATTCATATGATTACTTAGATCCTGATTACATACTTCTAGAATGTAAAAAATAATTTATATATAATATATATTCATAATATAAATATATATAATAGATCGATAAATGGAATGAAATACACCGTTCATGGAGACGGTAGACTGTATGTATGCATGAATGTTGTTTTCGTTTCTTTATTAAATTGAATGGAAGTAAATGACATATATATACACATAAATCTCGTAGCATTATTATTTCATGTGTTTCATGATTACTTATTATATATACTTTATAATCATTCTTGGATGGTTAACATGGATAATGAATCTCATCGCATCGTGGAGACGGTTGTCCGTACGTACGCATGAGCGACAATATCATTCTTTTGATATTAAAATCGTATATAATTGGACGGTATATCATATATACAGAATAATAATAATGTTATATTTATTATTTATATCATTTATTCTCATTATTATACCCATCCAAATGACGTAATGTTTGAATAACAAACTACACCACGACGTGGAGACGGTAAGCCGTACGTACGCACCTGTGGTAATTTTTCAATCATAGGATGGATAAAATAAATAATATGGTTGTACCATTTCTATAATAACATCACATTATATAAAATATACCGGAGTTATTATTTTATAATGGAAACAACAAAGAAGGAGGAAGTGGAAGAGGAACGAAACTTGAAATAGGTGGGGAGATATTTACCTCTTCTTTAGGTTCATCCTTTTGATTTGATCAAAAGGGCTCCTTAGGTTGGCTTTAAGACTAAAGTAAGGCCTCTATAATGAAGTTAGGATATTTAATAGGGTACTTTGGTTGGGGTTGGTTGTGAAAAATGGCTTGGGAGGAGTGAATGTGAGAGAATAGGGAGTTCCCTTTTATAAGAGGGGTGAGGGGCACCTTAGGAAAAACTTAAAATATTATTTTATAATAAATTCATATTCTGTTTATAATGGCTCCAAAGTTACTTATTCTGAGGTTAGGGTGGGGATGGGTCGAAATCCTCTCAACAAATAGGTTTTAGACATGTTTAGGTTACCATTTTAACCTTATCATTTAGATTTATCTCTAAGTAAAATAATTTAACGTTTACCGTGTCTTCTTGTATTCTTACACTATATGGTTAATAAACTTACTATAAACTGCCAATAGAACCCCAATTGGTTCATTAATGTCATATATATTATTATATCAGTCTTATTTCCGAACCATATATTTTTAGAAACATTATATCAATTAATAATATAATATTTGTTTTAAAAACTCTGTTATGTCAGTTTTGATACTATTTGGTATTTTGTTTTCTCTAAATTTATAACAGCATTATTACTTCAAAAAATATTCTTCTTACCAACCCGAATATGTTATATTAACCTATAGAATTATTTTAATTCATAAAAAGTCTTAAATTACATTTATTTGGGTATATATAATATCAATTATGTTAATATTTCATTAATAAGGTAATTACTGCACCATCATTGTGTCATAAATAAATTAAATTATTTAATGTCTAAAAAATATAAATAAAATACAATTATGTAGGAAATTATTTTATATTTCTAATGAATATTTAGAGTAGAATTTATCTTATGTATAATCTTATATTAAAAAAAAAATTAGTTATTAAACATTGATTTTAACTATTTTAACTCTTCTTTAAATAAAATAATAATAGATGTCCTAATCTAATCCAAGTGGACCAAAAGGGTCATATTTTATTCCTAAGGTTGTTTTTGGTCTAATGAAACTTATCAAATAGAATTAGTACATGTTTTAGGGTAATAATAAAATCATTTTTACCCTTAATTACCCTATTTACTTTTAACCATGGTAAATAAAAGTAAAAAAGTTATTATTCACCAAAAATTATTTTTATCTTATTGAACCACATTTTACTCCTTTATATTAATAATGTCTCTCAGATTTTCTAAATTCAACTCACAGAAGTGGTAAAATTAAGGTTTATGTAAATTTAAAAATGCTCCTAGGAGGTCAGTAAAAGACGGTAAAAAGTTCAATAAAATTTTTATATATCTAAAATTATTATAAAATGATTCCAATGAATTAAATTGAACTTATATAGGTATTATGTATTTATTTTGACCTAAAATAAATTTAAATAAAATAAATGATCAAAAATTGGGTTTTAACCAATAACTCAATGTTTTCACTATTCATCAAAAATTGAATGTTTTTAGAAAAATACCAAAATTTCACCCTAGGATAATTTCTATATTCTAAATCCAAAAATGAAGTCCATTTTTAAAGATAAAATATATAAAATTTCAAAAAATGGGTATTTCTATTCATAAAGTCCAGTTTATATAATATTTTAATAACATATCGTTGTTTAGTGAAACCCGGTATTGCATACTACACATGCTATCGAGGAAGGTCATGATTGCGTGTAATGCAAGCCAAGTAAGGGATGTGTGTAGTGCAATATCCCTTTGGGGTTGTGTATAAGATAATAAAAACTTATTTCATTTATACATTAAAAAAATATATACATAATGTTGCATCGAATAATTTTCACAAAACGAACTTGAAATTGTGTGTAACACGAGCCAAGAATAGTGTTGCGTACACTGCAAGCTAATACAGTGTTGCTTCTAGTACAAGATAATCATGGTGTACTGTACAATAGAAGAGATCAAGGAAATTAAAAGGAATATATCTCATAAAATCTAGGGGTGTTACATTTATGACCTCTACATTGATATAAAATTCTAAGGGTATTTGATCCCCATTAAATATTAAATACCAGTTCAATGTAATTAGGCGTAATGTCATTTCGTGACATAAATTTTGGTATCCCGTCATTTAATATTTATTTTTTGGTGTTTTTCTCAAAAGAATCATATAGCTAATTTCTTACATGCTTATCTATATATCTAACTGGCATTGTACTTTCTATTTTAAAAATATGTATATATATTTATATCACATAGTTTTTATAATTATGTTTAAAAATAATTTTTTAATGTTCTTGGAATATAATTCACATTAATAGTTTATAATAGTTTCCCACTATAATGAGAACATAGATATTCCATAAAGATACTTTTAAATAAATATAACATATAGTCTAGATAAATCTATCTTACATGACATAGATGATGGTTGACTATCAAGTGATAGAGTCTCATTTGAAATTGATACATCTTCTCATGAAGTTCATAGTTGGTGATCTCTAAGAAGAATGGCCCCAAGGAAAGACCCACTAATAGGACATACATATGTTTTATGTTTCATTTGATATTACTATATGAAAAAATGTTTATTTTCCCTAAATCTTAAATATTTTTGGTTTGGATTATAGCTTTATATTTTATAAAATCATGGTTATTTTTTATTCATGTATATTTTATAAAGTGCCTCTCTTGGGATTTATGTCATTGTGAAAATGCCTAAGTACCTCTTTTAAATGGATTAAAGTGTTTTTAAATGTTTCTTAAAGAATTATATGTGTTAAAAATATGCTTTTTTATTTAAATGGATTTAAAATTAATTAAACACTGGGAATGGACTTAGGTTGCATTCCAACTATTTGCCAACTCACCTGATTGGATTTCATAAAGGGTTGTGAATGTTTTAAAAGATTATTTAATGCTAGTTTCATTTTAACAAGTGGTGTGTTATGTTTTGTTGAATTCTTAAAAAAAGGAATTTTGGTTTTGTGAAAGATTTCTTGGAATTGATTTGTTTATTTTAAAAAAGGTGTGTTATTTTAAAGAGGAATTTGTGTAAATGATGGTGTTTTAATGGGATTTCAAATGTGATTTTATAAATAGTTTTCAAAGGACAGATGAAATGTAGTTTTCCCATAATATTTTACGTTTAGATATTTATATAATTAGGAAAACCAATACATTATATAGGTAAGACAAGTAGATTGATAATAACCCCATGGAAAGGGTATGTTGCTAACTGTCTCAAACCCATAGGATATCCATCATGACCTCACTCCTGTAAAAGGTGAATTAATGTTTAACCCCATTGCAAGTCCTAAACATAAATTGAATAAAACATCACTTTCATGGTTTAAATTAGGGGGTCTTGTTTAATATGTTCTTTTAGGTATTTCCCACATAGGGATGCGACGATTTATTATTAATATGAAATGCTTAATGCTTATTCATGGATGTGAAAATGGTATCTTTCTTGTGAGGGTGTTTGAGTTAACATATGATTTACTACTTATATTATATTTATTCATGGGATGATCATTAAATTTTTTTCTCACATACACTTGTTTGGCTGAATGGGAACCCTATGAATTAAGAAATAGGTTTAGATGTATACTACATTAAATATCTCACACACTAGCTAGTTTCCATAGTTATATGGTTTTTTAGTATATAAGAGTGTCCCTAAGAAAGAATGTGTGGGTAAGTCCGGTAGATTTTCTATTTTTTAGGATTCATCATTGGATAACTATTGGCCTCATTATAGTCTGAGTTAAAAATGAAGGAATAATTGAATTCCCTCTATGATTTTGATAAATTTTAGATAATGGAATTGGAACCAGGAAAGATGGATCTATAGAACGGTTAGATTTATCATATAAAGGGGAAAGTTGATGATAAGAAATAGTGAAAGGTGTCTCTTATTTTAAATTTATTCAATAATTAGAAGGTTTAGATTTCAGTTATATTTTTACTCCTACTGTATTGAATATAATAATTTAGATGGTTCTCATCTTGGTTTCCATTCAAGGTTTATTCGTAGAAAATTAATGTTATGATTATATTCCTGAGGAATATATCTATATATATAAATTGGAAGGTTTTAGGTTAAATGGTATAGAAGGATTGGTTCTAGACACAAATGGAGTTTTGTGTGCTTAAGTAGGCACCAAGGTAGTACAACTGGAATTTTAATGCTTTCATGGTAGAATTAATGTTCATGCAATGTAATGTAAATAATTTATACTATAGGAAGGTTTATTATGATGGGAGTTTTGTCATTTTACTTCTTTATATGGATGAATTTCTCTGAGTTGAAAAAATTAAGGAAAGGTTGGAAGAGCTGAAGATTGATTTATCTAGAAGATCCCAAATGAAGGACCTTGGTTCTGGAATGTGCATATTGGGAATAAATATTGAAAGAGACTTAAAGTCTATAACTTTTTTTGTCCTTGGTTTATTATGACCCCCTCTAGATAAGGTGTATCCCTCATAGGACAATAATGTGAGAAGAGAGATAGTGACCCCCCGAGTCCTGCCTCAAGTAGGCCCCGAGTTGGTGAATAGCACTAAGGTTATAGTAAACACAGAAATGGGAGGCATTAACCTCTAAGATTTCACATGTGAAAGAGAAATATAAGAAAAGGACCAACCAACTCCAACTCATACTTAAATATAAAAATAAACTCATGTACTCATATGTAATTTCATGAAAAAGCCACTACAACTAAAAGGGAAAATTGTAGGTACCAAGAGAAAGTAAAACGATAGTGACCACGAAGCCCGAGTAGCTCCTAGAGAACCCTCATGCTAGTAGTAATCGGTCTGGTCTCCCACCTACACCAATTAACCAGAAAAATAGTTTATATAACATAGGTTGAGTATAACATTATACTCGGTAGGATCATCCTAGGAGCCTCTCGTGAAAATGTGAAGAAAGAGAGCCAAAGAATAGTGAACAACAAGTGAAACTAACTCATCACCTAAATATGTATACAATGTTCCTATCCTCACCTTGGATACTCTCACCAAGTATTTCATACAAGTGTATATAATTTAATAAATAATATCAAGGGTACATCGCAACTACTTCCCCACTAGTTTGCCTCTTTTCCCCAACATCGTAGGTCATAAGCCATCTCTCTCTAAAAAGGCTGGCCTGAAGACACTTGGGTGATCATTTCCACTTGCACCTCATGCAACAAAAATCTTATCCAAAGAAACATGCGTGAAGTACCCCACCATCCACACAACCAAAAGAAACCAAGTAATTTCTGGGAGCCACCACAACCAATATAATGGGTATCATACGTTTGGTATTATGCCTCAAGCCATTACAACCCATACACCAAGTATGGATCCTCAAGACACCACAACCTATACACATTATACCTATAGTAGCAAAAAGGAAACTATATCTAGAATATATGTGTGTGAAATAAACACAGGCCATTACAACACTCTACACACATATATAGGGAAAATTAACCATCGTGTATACCATCACAAGTAACTACAAAGTGAAGATGATGGGGAAAAGGGTGAAGTCAGTCATCCATCCTCCCACCGAGATGTTGGGGAAAACACCCCCATGGCTCAAAATCCTAGGGGTGTTAGTCGCCTTAAATGACATGGTGGGGTAGCGTATAGAAACAAAAAAAAAGTACAAGGTATAGTATAGATCACAACCACACAATGGGAAAAACCTAGTCACATAATCAACTCAATCTAACGTCTCTCGGAATCCCGACTACCACTGCTAAGACTAGGTATCCTATAAGCACAAAACCTTTTAAAGAGTGTTATTAAATCATCTTATGCCTTTTAAGTAGTTTTAATTTACATTAATTAATTTTTTAACCATTAATTATCCAATTTCATTTTCAAATTACATTTATTAGCATCTCAAAAAAGTTCAATTCCCTCCAGGCATACCCAAAACCAAGTCCACGGTTCCTCTAAGAACAACCTCAACATTTCATCCCAAAAATATGCAACCCCATGGGTTCAACATCATTTAGTCAAACATTTATTAATAGCATTATTACTTTCTACAGTTCTGTGAATTCTAGAAAAGAAAAACTAATCTACCAAACACAAGGGGCTCAATACAATGAGTAAATGGACTACCCATTGAGTATTTTCCACCAATAGCAGTAGTATATACCCATCCATCCTTGAAAAGATAAATGCAGAAAGCACATGGAATAAACCATAAATCTTCGCCTTTTTTAGAAGGAGGGTCAGTAAGACCAACTCCCTCAAGCAGTGGGGAAAGTAAAGCAGATAAAAAAAAGATATTGAACAAGAAATCGCATTCATATCTGCATGTATCCCCATATTAAAACCGTTTCATCACCTATTGTGTCCTCCCTAACACCCACATGCATAAATGGATGCATCTCACCCCTTTATACATCAAATACTACCACAACCACTGGGCCTCCCTACCCCCACATCTCACAAAATCCTTTCAGACTCACAACATGTCACAAGAAGCAGGAAACGACAAGTTAACTGGGATCTTGGCCCTAAACAAGTCATTATACCTTCACAAGCAATGAGCTCTCATGGCTCCAAGAATAAGGCTCTTGGCCTTTACACGAAAGAGGGTAACTCAAAGCCCAACCAGGCATTATCATTTATCATACAACTTTTTCTTTAATCCATCTTGAATTAACTTATTCATTATTAGTGGGTTCTAACTATGGGAATCCTAAACTGAAATCTATCATAGATACCACAAATTAATTAATGAATCTATTTTAAAAGACTATAAACAACAAGAACCAACATGATTCATGTTTAAAATCCAACTGAATTAAACATTTGCATCTGTATCGTTTTGATTAACATCAAATTACAACAAAAACAACCAAATCCATTTACATGCCTCTTTATCTTTATCCAATTAATTATCAATTAATTTTGGTTTTATGTAACTTTCCAATTTCATTATGAACAATATCCTAACAAGAAAATCATCAATATCACACTATCTATAAAATCAAGAGTAAAACCATTATCATAGTTCAAAGAAAAAACATGCGATCAGACCAATTCATTCAGGGTCAAGTATTTAATTAGGTCAATTACATTGTGATCCAAATGGATAAATCATTATAACTCTATGATTTCATGTAAATAATTAGAGAAGCAATGAATCCCCTAACTTAAAAGGTTTCCAACATTCTTTACTCGATAACGGATCAAAGAAACAGATCGCGATCTCCTTCCCCGCAATAATAGCATCCACCTGAGGATGTCGCAGCACAACTGCATCATCAATAACCAAAAGAAATTCCATTAGAACAATGGAGATCAAACTCCATATCATGGAAAAGAAAAATGGGAGAAGAAAAATTTAATAAATCCAAATAATAGATGTAGATCTTACCTCGGATTGAATATGGAATGAACAAGGAAGTGGGGAACTGATCTAGGATGAAGGAATCCTGAAACGTCAAAGAGGGAGGCGTCTAGATAATTTGGGGTTGAGAGGGGGTTCTCTCAAGTCATAGGGTTTGAGAAACCCAAGTGGATGGGTGCCTTTAAAACACCCAATATTGGGGAAGTACACGACGTGTACCACCCCACCACATCGTGTACCGCCTCAAGGTTGACTAATGCCAAAAAATGCATCACCTTGACAATCTATTTTATTTTTATGAAACAGGAATGGTACACATCATATACCCCTTGGTCACGTTGTGAATCCCCCCACTTTCTAGTTTCTCATGAAAAAACTCCTCCAAACTTCCTCTGAGCCTTCTCTAAGAACCTTGGTCTTTGAAAACATGAAAATGGTCAATCCACATAGATCCGAGCCCTTACATTTGATACCTCTCAAAACATTATCGTCCTCGAGAACCGAAAACCAACCCAGAGAGAAAACAAAAATGGAAAGAAAGGGTTCATATAAATATCCTCCTCATGAGATACCTCTCAAGGCTCTCGCCACCAAAAAATCCATACAATTTTAGAAAAGGACAACATGAAACCATGCGACCACCACAACTAGCTTCCAAACACTCTCTTGGGGAAGATAACTCTCAAAAGAGAGAAAGCCTCAACAAACAACAAGAGGAATACATCTCATAGACATGAAAGGTATACAACCACAAAACTAACATCTTTAAAAGGAAAGAGGTGAACATCAAACATCTTGGGATACTGAGCATGTATCTATAACACATGTTCCTAGGTACTCTCCTCCACATCATTATGATGGCATAAGACACGAACCAAGGGGATAGAATGCATGTGAAACACCTTCTCCTTATCATACTGAATCTCTACAGGATGCACCTCAAAGCTTGAATCATCCTCAACATTGATATCACCCCAATCAATGATGTGAGAGTTGACCTGAGGATAACGACAAAGTTGCAACATGTGAAAACATAATTTATTCGGATCATCTGTGGGAGAAGTGCTACTCGATATGCCACAACATTGACATGATCCAACATCTCTAAAGGCCCAACAAACTAGGGATAAATCTTACTCATAGGACCAAAACTTTTCTACCCATGATGAGGAGTCACCTTTAGAAACACGTGATCCCCAACTTATAACCATAGAGGTCACCTCCTATAGTCAACATAGGACATATGATGATTTTTTGCTCCCTTCATCCTCTCGCGAATCACCTGAACCATATCTATTTTATTCTATATCAGTTCCAGCTATAGAATTGATGACTCTATAAACCCATTCTAGCACAATGGAGAATGTAAAGGTCGTTCATACAAGGATTCAAATGGCACTATACTGGTGGTGGAATGAAAACTATTGTTGTATGAAAACTCTACCATGGGTAAGTGCCTCATCCATGAACCTATAAAATCCATGAAATAAGAGAATGACACTTCTTTATGATTTTGGATGGTTCACTCTATCAAACTTTCCATCTGTGGATGAAAAGCAGTGCTAAGGCATAGTTGAGCACTAAAATCATGACGGAGACATCTATACACCCTAGAGGTAAAACGGGGGTCACGATAAGAAATGATCATCCTTGGGACTCAATGGTGTATCACCTCCTCCAGATACTACCTCGACAAAACCTCCACTAAGCATGACTACTTAATTTATATGAAGGGTGTTGATTTCATCAAATAATCTACTACCACCCATATAACATCAAATCCTCTTTGAGCTCGAGGTAAGCCAGTAAAAAGTCCATCGGGATGCCCTCCCACTTCCACTGATAAACATCTAATGGATGGAGAAAACCATCGGGAACACGGTGCGCAACCCTCACCTTCTGGAAGACCAAATATCGAGACACAAAATCTAAAATTGCTTGCTTCAGCCTAGGCCACTAAAACTGACTCTTCAAGGCTTGGTCCATCTTCTTCACACCAGAATATACCACTAAAAGTAAAATATGGAACTCTCTAAGAACCATCTCCTACATCTTAAATGGAACAAAATGCCTTCCCTAAAGAAGCACTCTATGTTATTCATCCTTAGACCAACCATCAAAGGCCTCTCCACAAACAACTTTGTCTCTCTAGATCTCCATCTCAAGATCCCCTAACTAGGACTCTTCTACCTACTGCATTAGAGATGACTGCACCATTATCTGGAAAAGAAAACCTCTTCCCCCAACTTCTCCCATATCCAGAAGTAATAGATAGATAAATGGAATGAAATACACCGTTCATGGAGACGGTAGACCGTATGTATGCATGAACGATGTTTTTGTTTCCTTATTAAATTGAATGGAAGTAAATGACATATATATACACATAAATCTAGTATCATTATTATGTCATGTGTTTCATGATTACTTATTATATATACTTTATAATCATTCTTGGATGGTTAACATGGATAATGAATCTCATCGCATCGTGGAGACGGTAGTCCGTACGTACGCATGAGGGACAATATCATTCTTTGGATATTAAAATAATATATAATTAGATAGTATATAATATATACAGAATCATAATAATGTTATATTCATTATTTATATCATTTATACTCATTATTATACCCATCCAAATGACGGAATGTTTGAATAACAAACTACACCACGACGTGGAGACGGTAAGCCGTACGTACGCACGTTTGGTGAATTTTTCATTCATAGGATGGATAAAATAAATAATATGGTTGTACCATTTCTATAATAACATCACAGTATATAAAAGATACTGGAGTTATTATTTTATAATGGAAACAACAAAGAAGGAGGAAGTGGAAGAACAATGAAACTTGAAATAGGTGGTGAGATATTTACCTCTTCTTCAGGTTCTTCCTTTTGATTTGATCAAAAGGGATTATTAGGTTGGATTTATGACTAAATTAAGGCCTCTATAATAAAGGTAGGATATTTAAGAGGGTATTTGGGCAGGGGTTGGTCTAGAAAAATGGCTTAGGAGGAGTGAATGTGAGAGAAGAGGGAGTTCCCTTTTATAAGAGGGGTGAGGGGCACCTTAGGAAAAACTTAAAATATTATTTTATAATAAATTCATATTTGGTTTATAATGGCTCCAAAGTGACTTATTCTGAGGAGAGGGTGGGAATGGGTCGAAATCCTCTCAAAAAATAGGTTTTATACATGTTTATGTTACCATTTTAACCTTATCATTTAGATTTAACTCTAAGTAAAATAATTTAACTTTTACCGTGTCTTATTGTATTCTTACACTATATGGTTAATAAACTTACTATAAACTGCCAATAGAACCCCAATTGGTTCATTAATGTCATATATATTATT
The DNA here is from genome assembly GCA_963277665.1 of Viscum album. Lineage (NCBI taxonomy): Eukaryota > Viridiplantae > Streptophyta > Magnoliopsida > Santalales > Viscaceae > Viscum > Viscum album. Next base: position 649,760,519 of record OY728151.1, on the reverse strand, counting down.
ATATAAGTCTTTTTTCCGAGCCATATATTTTTAGGACCATTATATCAATTAATAATATAATATTTGTTTTAAAAACTCTTTTATGTCAATTTTGATACTATTTGGTATTTTGTTTCCTCTAAATTTATAACAGCATTATTACTTCAAAAACAATTCTTCTAACCAACCCTAATATGTTATATTAACCTATAAAATTATTTTAATTCATAAAAAGTCTTAAATTACATTTATTTGGGTATTTATAATATCAATTATGTTAATATTTCATTAATAAGGTAATTACTGCACCATCATTGTGTCATAAATAAATTAAATTATTTAATGTCTAAAAAATATAAATAAAATAAAATTATGTAGGAAATTATTTTATATTTATAATGAATATTTATAGTAGAATTTATCTTATGTATAAACTTATATTAAAAATACTTTAGTTATTAAACATTGATTTTAACTATTTTAACTCTTCTTTAAATAAAGTAATAATAGATGTCCTAATCTAATCCAAGTGGACCTAAAGGGTCATATTTTATTTCTAAGGTTGTTTTTGGTCGAATTAAACTTATCAAATAGAATTAGGACATGTGTTAGGGTAATAATAAAATCATTTTTACCCTTAATTACCCTATTTACTTTTAACCGTGGTAAATAAAAGTAAACAAGTTACTATTCACCAAAAATTATTTTTATCTTATTGAACCACATTTTACTCCTTGATATTAACCGTTTCTCTCGGATTTTCGAAATTAAACTCACAGAAGATGTAAAATTAAGTTTTATGTAAATTTGAAAATGCTCCTAGGAGGTCAGTAAAAGACAGTAAAAAGTTCAATAAAATTTTTATATATCTAAAATTATTATAAAATGAATCCAATGAATTAAATTGAACTTATATAGGTATTATGTATCTATTTTGACCTAAAATAAATTTGAATAAAATAAATGATCAAAAATTCGGTTTTAAGCAATAACTCAATGTTTTCACTATTCATCAAAAATTGAAAGTTTTCAGAAAAACACCAAAATTTCACCCTAGGCTAATTTCTATATTCTGAATCAAAAAATGAAGTCCATTTTGAAAGATAAAATTTATAAAATTTCAAAAAATGGGTATTACTATTCATAATGGCTAGTTTATATAATATTTTAATAACATGTCATTGCTTAGTGAAACCCAGTATTGCGTACTACACATGCTATCGAGGAAGGTCGTGATTGCGTGTAATGAAAGCCAAGTAAGGGCTATGTGTAGTGCAATATCCCTTTGGTGTTGTGTATAAGATAATCAAAACTTATTTCATTTATACATTAAACAAAATCTATACTTAATGTTGCATCGAATAATTTCCACAAAACGAACTTGAAATTGTGTGTAACACGAGCCAAGAATAGTGTTGCGTACACTGCAAGATAATACAGTGTTGCTTATAGTACAAGATAATCATGGGGTAGTGTACAATAGAAGACATCAAGGAAATTAAAAAGAATATATCTCATAAAATCTAGTGGTGTTACATTGATTACCTCTACATTGATATAAAATTCTAAGGGTATTTGATCCCCATTAAATATTAAATACCAGTTCAATGTAATTAGGAGTAATGTCATTTCGTGACATAAATTTATGTATCCTGTCATTTAATATTTATTTTTTGGTGTTTTTCTCAAAATAATCATATACCTAATTGCTTACCTACTTATCTATATATCTAACTGACATTGTACTTTCTATTTTAAAAATATGTATATATATATTTATATCACATAGTTCTTATTATTATGTTTAAAAATAATTTTTTAATGTTCTTGGAATATAATTCACATTAATAGTTTATAATAGTTTCCCACTATAATGAGAACATACATATTCCATAAAGATATTTTTAAATCAATATATCATATAGTCTAGATAAATCTATCTTACATGACATAGATGATGGTTGACTATCAAGTGATAGAGTCTCATTTGAAATTGATACATCTTCTCATGAAGTTCATAGTTGGTGATCTCTAAGAATAATGGTCCCAAGGAAAGACCCACTAATAGGACATACATATGTTTTATGTTTCATTTGATATTACTATATGAAAAAATGTTTATTTTCCCTAAAGCTTAAATATTTTTGGTTTGGATTATAGCTTTATATTTTATAAAATCATGGTTATTTTTTATTCATGTATCTTTTATAATGTGTCTCTCTTGGGATTTATGTCATTGTGAAAATGCATAAGTACCTCTTTTAAATGGATTAAAGTGTTTTTAAATTTTTCTTAAAGAATTATATGTGTTAAAAATTTGCTTTTTTCGATTTAAATGGATTTAAAATGAATTAAACACTGGGAATGGACTTAGGTTTCATGCCAACTATCTGCCAACTCACCTGATTGGATTTCATAAAGGGATGTGAATGTTTTAAAATAGTATTTAATGCTAGTTTCATTTTAACAAGTGGTGTGTTATGTTTTGTTGAATTATTAACAAAGGAATTTTGGTTTTGTGAAAGATTTCTTGGAATTGATTTGTTTATTTTAAAAAAGGCGTGTTATTTTAAAGAGGAATTTGTGTAAATAATGGGTTTTTAATGGGATTTCAAATGTGATTTTATAAATAGTTTTCAAAGGAAATATGAAATGTATTTTTTCCATAATATTTTAAGTTTAGATATTTATATAATTAGGAACACCAATACATTATATAGGTAAGAAAAGTAGATTGATAATAACCCCATGGAAAGGGTATGTTGCTAACTCTCTCCAACCCATAGGATATCCATCATGACCTCACTTCTGCAAAAGGTGAATTAATGTTTAACCCCATTGAAAGTCCTAAACATAAATTGAATACAACATCACTTTCATGGTTTAAATTAGGGGGGCTTGTTTAATATGTCCTTTCAGGCATTTTCCCACATAGGGATGCGACAATTTATTATTAATATGAAATGCTTAATGCTTATTCATGGATTTGAAAATGGTATATTTCTTGTGAGGGTGTTAGAGTTAACATCTGATTTACTACTTATATTATATTTATTCATGGGATGATCATTAAATTTTTGTTTCTCACAAACACTTGTTTGGCTGTATGGGAACCCTATGAATTAAGAAATAGGTTTAGATGTATACTACATTAGTTATCTCACACACTAGCTAGTTTCCCTAGTTATATGGTTTTTTAGTATATAAGAGTGTCCCTAATGAGGAATGTGTGGGTAAGTCGGGTGGATTTTCTATTTTTTTAGGATTCGTCATTGGATAACTATTGGCCTCATTGTAGTGTGAGTTAAAAATGAAGGAATAATTGAATTCCCTCTATGATTTTGATAAATTTTAGATAATGGAATTGGAACCAGGAAAGATGGATCTATAGAACGGTTAGATTTATCATCTAAAGGGGAAAGTGGATGATAAGAAATAGTGAAAGGTGTCTCTTATTGTAAATTTATTTCAATAATTATAAGGTTTAGATTTCAGTTATATTTTCACTCCTACTGTATTGAATATAATAATTTATATGGTTCTCAGCTTAGTTTCCATTCAAGGTTTATTCATAGAAAAATGAATGTTATGATTATATTCCTTCATGGAGATTCGGAGTAATATATCTATATAGATAAATTGGAAGGTTTTAGGTTAAATGGAATAGAAGGATTGGATCCAGACACAAATGGAGTTTTGTGTGCTTAAGTAGGCACCAAGGTAGTAAAACTGGAATTTTAATGCTTTCATGGTAGAATTAATGTTCATGCAATGTAATGTAAATAATTTATACTGTATGAAGGTTTATTATGATGGGAGTTTTGTCATTTTACTTCTTTATGTGGATGAATTTCTTTGAGTTGAACAAATAAAGGAAAGGTTGGAAGAGCTGAAGATTGATTTATCTAGAAGATCCCAAATGAAGGACCTTGGTTCTGGAATGTGGATATTGGGAATAAATATTGAAAGAGACTTAAAGTCTATAACTTTTTTTTCCTTGGTTTATTATGACCCCCTCTAGATAAGGTGTATCCCTCCTAGGCCAACAATGTGAGAAGAGAGATAGTGACCCCCCGAGTCATGCCTCTAGTAGGCCCTGAGTTGGTGAATAGCACTAAGGTTATAGTAAACACAGAAATGGGAGGCATTAACCTCTAAGATTTCACATGTGAAAGAGAAATATAAGAAAAAGACCAACCAACTCCAACTCATACTTCAATATAAAAATAAACTCATGTACTCGTATGTAATTTCATGAAAAATCCACTACAACTAAAAGGGAAAATTGCAGGTACCATGATAAAGTAAAACGATAGTGACCACGAAGCCCGAATAGCTCCTAGAAAACCCACATGCTAGTAGTAATCGGCCTAGTCTCCAACCTACACCAATTGACCTGAAAAATAGTTTATATAACATAGTTTTAGTATAACATTATACTCAGTAGGATCATCCTTGGAGCCTCTCGTGAAAATGTGAAGAAAGAGAGCCAAAGAATAGTGAACAACAAGTGAAACTAACTCATCACCTAAATAGGTATACTATGTTCCTATCCTCACCATGGATACTCTAACCAAGTATTGCATACAAGAGTATATAATATAATAAATAATATCAAGGGTACATCACAACTACTTCCCCACTAGTTTGCCTCTTTTCCCCAACATCGTAGGTCCTAAGCCATCTCTCTCTAAAAAGGATGTCCTAAAGACACTTGGGTGATCATTTCCACATGCACCTCAGGCAACAAAAATCTTATCCAAATAAACTTGCGTGAAGAACCACACCATCCACACAACCAAAAGTAACCAAGTAATTTCTAGGATCCACCATGACCAACATAATGTGTATCATAGGTTAGGTATTATGCCTCAAGCCATTACAACCCATACGCCAAGTATGGATCCTCAAGCCACCACAACCTATACACATTATACCTATAGTAGCACAAAGGAAACTATATCTAGAATATATTTGTGTGAAATAAACACAGGCCATTACAGCACTCTACACACATATATAGGGAAAATTAACCATCATGTATACCAACACAAGTAACTACAAAGTGAAGATGATGGGGAAAAAGGGTGAAGTCAGTCATCCATCCTCCCACTGAGATGTTGGGGAAAACACCCCCCATGGCTCAAAATCATAGGGGTGTTAGTCACCTTAACCGATATGGTGGGGTAGCATATAGAAACAAAAAAAGTACATGGTATAATATAGATCACAACCACACAATGTGCAAAACCTAGTCTCATAATCAACTCAAGCTAACGTCTCTCGGAATCCCAACTACCACTGCTAAGACTAGGTATCCTATAAGCACAAAACCTTTTAAATAGTGTTATTAATTAATCTTATCCCTTTTAAGTAGTTTTAATTTAAATTAATTAATTCTTTAACCATTAATTTTCCAATTTCATTTTCAAATTACATTTATTAGCATCTCAAAAAAGTTCCATTCCCTCCAGGCATACCCAAAACCGAGTCCATAGTTCCTCTAAGAACAACCTCAACATTTCATCCCAAAAATATGAAACCCCATGGGTTCAACATCATTTAGTCAAACATTTATTAACATCATTATTACTTTCTATAATTCTGGGAATTCTAGAAAAGAAAAACTAATCTACCAAACACAAGGGGATCAATACAATGAGTATATGGACTACCCATTTAGTATTTTCCACCAATAGCAGTAGTATATACTCATCCATTCTTGAAAAGATAAATGCAGAAATCACATGGAATAAACCATAAATCTTCGCCTCTTTTAGGAGGAGGGTCAGTAAGACCAACTACCTCAAGCAGTGGGGAAAGTAAAGCAGATAAAAAAACAAGATATTGAATAATAAATCACATTCATATCTGCATGTATCCCCATATTCAAACCGTTTCATCACCTACTGTGTCCTCCCTAACACCCACATGCATAAATTGATGCATCTCACCCCTTTATACATCAAATACTACCACAACCACTGGGCCTCCCTGCCCCCACGTCTCACAAAATCCATTCAGACTCACAACACGTCACAAGAAGCAAGAAATGACAAGTCAACTGGGCTCTTGGCCCTAAACAAGTCATTCTGCCTTCACAAGCAATGAGCTCTCATGGCTCCAAGCATAAGGCTCTTGGCCTTTACAAGAAAGAGGGTAACTCAGAACCCTACCAGGCATTATCTTTTATCAGACAACTTGTTCTTTAATCCATCTTGAATTAACTTATTAATTATTAGTGGGTTCTAACTATGGGAAACCTAAACTAAAATCTATCATAGATACCACAAATTAATTAAAGAATCGATTTTACAAGACTTTAAACAATAAGAACCAACATGATTCATGTTTAAAATCCAACTGAATTAAACATTTGCATTTGTATCATTTTGATTAACATAAAATTACAACAAAAACAACCTAATTCATTTACATGCCTCTTTATCTTTAGCCAATTAATTATCAATTAATTCTAGATTTATGTAACTTTCCAATTTCATTATGAACAATATCCTAACAAGAAAATCATTGATATCACACTATCTAGAAAATCAAGAGGCAAACCATTATCATAGTGCAAATCAAAAACATGTGATCAAACCAATTCATTTAATCAGGGCCAAGTATTTAATTAGCTCAATTACATTGTGATCCAAATGGATAAATCATTATAACTCTATGATTTCATGTAAATAATTAGATAAGTAATGAATCACCTAACTTAAAAGGTTTCCAACATTCTTTACTCAATAACAGATCAAAGAAACAGATCGCGATCTCCTTCCCCGCAATAATTTCATCCACCTGAGGATGTCGCAGCACAATTGCGTCATCAATAACCAAATGAAATTCCATTAGAAAAATGGAGATCAAACTCCATAGCATGGAAAATAGAAATGGGAGAAGATGAATTTAATAAATCCAAATAGTAGATGTAGATCTTACCTCGGATTGAATATGGAATGAACAAGGAAGTGGGGAACCGATATAGGATGAAGGAATCCTGAAACGTCAAAGAGGGAGGCATCTAGGTCATTTGGGGTTGAGAGGGGGTGCTCTCAAGTCATAGGGTTTGAGAAACCCAAGTGGATGGGTGCCTTTAAAACACCCAACATTGGGGAAGTACACGATGTGTACCACCCCGCCACATCGTGTACCGCCTCAAGGTCGACTTATGTCAAAAAATGCATCACCTTGACAATCTGTTTTATTTTTATGAAACAAGAATGGTACACATAATATACCCCTTGGTTACATTGTGTATCCCCCCACTTTCTAGTTTCTCATGAAAAAACTCCTCCAAACTTCCTCTGAGCCTTCTCTGAGAACCTTGGTCTTCGAAAACATGAAAATGGTCAATCCACATAGATCTGATCCCTTACATTTGATACCTCTCCAAACATTCTCGTCCTCGAGAATCGAAAACCAACCCAGAGAGAAAACCAAAAAGGAAAGAAAGGGTTCATCTAAATAGCCACCTCATGAGATACCTCTCAAGGCTCTCGCCACCAAAAAATCTATACCATTTTAGAAAAGGACAACATGAAACCATGCGACCACCACAACTAGATTCCAAACACTCTCTTGGGGAAGATAACTCTCAAAAGAGAGAAATACCCAACAAACAACAAGATGAATCCATCTCATAGATAGGAAAGGTATACAACCACAAAACTAACATCTTTAAAAGGAAATAAGTAAACATCAAAAATCTTGGGATAGTGAGCACGTATCTATGACTCATGTTCCTAGGTACTCTCCTCCACGTCACTATGATGGCATAAGACACGAACCAAGGGGATAGAATGCCTGTGAAACACCTTCTCCTTATGATACGGAATCTCTACAGGATGCTCCTCAAAGCTTGAATTATCCTCAACATTGATATCACCCCAATCAATGATGTGAGAGTTGACCTGAAGATAATTACGGAGCTGTAACATGTGAAAACATCATTTATCCAGATCATCTATGGGGAAGTGCTACTCGATATGCCACAACTTTGACATGATCCAACATCTCTAAAGGCCCAACAAACTAGGGATAAATCTTACTCATAGGACCAAAACTTCTCTACCCACGATGAGGAGTCACCTTTAGAAACACGTGATCCGCAACTTCTAACCCTAGAGGTCACCTATTATGGTCAACATAGGACTTATGATGATTTTTCGCTCCCTTCATCTCTCACGAATCACCTGAACCATATCTATTTTATTTTGTATCAGTTCCAGCTAGAGAATTGATGACTCTATGAATCCAGTCCAGCACAATGGAGAATGGAAAGTTCGTTCGTACAAGGATTCAAATGGCACTATACTGATGGTGGAATGAAAACTATTGTTGTAAGAAAACTCTACCATGGGTAAGTTCCTCATCCATGAACCTCTAAAATCCAGGAAATAAGAGAACAACATGTCTTTAAGAGTTTGGATGGTCCACTCTATCAAACCGTCCATCTGTGGATGAAAAGCAGTGCTAACGTATAGCTAAGAACCAAAAGCATGATGGAGACATCTATACACCCTAGAGGTAAAACGGGGGGTCATGATAAGAAATTATCATCCTTGGGACTCAATGGTGTATCACCTCCTCTAGATACTACCTCGAAAAAACCTCCACTAAGCACGACTACTTAATTTCTATGAATGGTGTTGATTTCATCAAATAATCCACTACCACCCATATAACATCAAATCCTCTTTGAGCTCGAGGTAAGCCAGTAAAAAAGTCCATTGGGATGCCCTCCCACTTCCACTGATAAACATCTAATGGATGGAGAAAACCACCGGGAACACGGTGCGCAGCCTTCCCCTTCTGGAAGACCAAATATCAAGACACAAAATCTACAACTTCTTGCTTCAGCCTAGGCCACTAAAACTGACTCTTCAAGGCTTGGTACATCTTCTTCACACCAGAATGTACCACTAAAGGTAAACTATGGAACTCTCTAAGAACCATCTCCTACATCGTCAATGGAACAAAATGCCTTCCCTAAAGAAGCACTCGATGTTATTCATCCTTAGACCAACCAGCAAATACCTCTCCACAAACAACTTTGTCTCTCTAGATCTCCATCTCAAGATCCCCTAACTAGGACTCTTCTACCTACTACATTAGAGATGACTGCACCATTATCTGGAAAAGACAACCTCTGCCCCCAACTTCTCCCATATCCAGAAGTAATGCTGAAAGTTCTTCCATCACCCTCTAGGAATAACTTGATCCATGCACACTGTCACTACATTAATTCTTTCTCAGTGCATCAACCACCACATTCCCCTTTATAGGTACATACAAGATTTTGAATTCGTAATCCTGTAAAAACTCCACCCACTGATGTTGTCGCATGTTCAAGTCATGTTGATAGAAAACATACCACAGGCTCTTATGATTAGTGAAAACCAAAAAGCGCTCCCCGATGAGGTAATGTCTCCAAAACATTAGAGAAAATACCACTACCTCCAACTCAAGTCATGTGTGTCATAGTTTTTTTTGGGACACAACTACCAAGATACCTAAGAAATGACTGATCTCTGCTACATCAGAACTCAACCCAACCTCAAATGTGAAGAATCATTGAAAACATCAAACTAAAATCCATCTATTGGTAGACAAAGAACCAAATCATTGACCAAATTATCCTTCAGATACTTGAAAGCTGCTTGAAGTTGATCATTCCATACGAATGTCTGATCCTTCCTAGTCAATGATATTAGAGGATTCACAACCTGATAGAAATTAGCTGTGATCCTCCTGTAATATCCTGCCAAACCAAGGAAACTTCACACCTCTATCACTATCTCGGGGGATTCCCCAGACACAACTGCTTCCATCTTCAATGGATCCACAGCTACTCCCTATTGGGATACAACATGCCCATGAAACGGACTTTGCGGGCCCAAAACTCATACTTAGACATATTTACAAACAGCTAATGTTGATGAAGATCTCGCAAAATGGCACGCAGATGCTCTATAGGCTCCTCCTCAAACACTGAGTTCAAAAATATTATGACAATAAAAATCACCACAAAATTATTCAGGAAATCATAGAACACAATGTTCATCATCCCCATTAACACGGTCATAGAATTTGTCACACCAAATGACACCACCAAGAACTCGTAATGCAAATGACGACTATAGAAAGCAGTCTATGGAATATGCTAATCTTTCACTCGTATCTGATGATACTCGAACCATAAATCGGTCTTCGAGAACCAAATTTTACCCTTCATTTGATTGAAAAAATCATCAATCCATGTACAATGATAACATTTCATCACGGTCACTTTGTTTAAGTGATGATAATCAACACACAACCACAAACTACCATCAACCTTCTTCATGATCATAACTGGTGCACCCCACAGTAGCATACTCGGCCGAATAAAACCACACTGTAATAGAAGATCCTCAAGTATACGCGGCTTTCTTAACTCAAAAGGTTCTATTCTATATGGATACATAGTGATATGAGACTCACTCGACTGTAGCTCGATCCCAAATTCAAATCCCCATCGAGGGGGGTAATGCTACAACCTCTTCGGGAAAGACATCAGGGTACTTTTCAATGAACGTGGGAAATGCCGACTGCTGAACCTATGACAAACTCAACATCAGCTCAGCCATCAAAGATGAAAATGAAGGAACACACCTTTGACCCATCTGAGGGTCTCACTCAAAAATAAATGTTGTTGGCTCTCCATCAGCATGAATAACATGACATGCCTCTAGAATAAATCTACGATAGACTGTACTGAATAAAAACAATCCATACCAAGGATGACATCATATGGTTGTTTCCATTAACATATGAAATCTCCCCAAGAGAGGTGTTACCCCATCACTGGCTCACAGTCTCTACATACTTCAAACAAGTCAGCTCGACCTCCAACTGGCATAGTCAACACCAAGGGCACTGGAATAATATCTATATCAAATCCCAAGGAATGGAAAATGTCAGGTGATATGAATGAGTGCATCACTATTGATTCAAAAAAGGCATACAACTAAGTAGAAAATAAGTTAAGGGTACCTCAAACGATGTTTTGATCGCCTGGGGCTAGAAACACTAAAGCATGAAGCTGAACATGACCTACTTCATGGACTCTATGAGACTGATGAAAACCACCACCATGGACTCTCTCTACTATATGAGGATGGGGAGTATCCCAGAGCTATCATCTTCCTTCCCCATCTGCTCTCTGCTGATCCAATTTTGGTGCAACCTACTGCTGCTGCCTCAGCTGGAACTATCTCAACGGAGGAACCTAGAGCGAAACACATAACACACACTGACTTCTTTGGATGGTCAGGCACTCTCAATGATGATGACCTTATCCTCCATAAGAAAAAAAAAACCACATGATCCCTTGGCATAGGCCTAAGAGTTGTCGCCCTGGAGAAACGGGATACAGAGGGTTGGGACTTACCCACAGCTGAATGAAAACTCTTCTACCCTGAAAGCTAGGAACCCCGGACCATAGCTCTACTTCATGAGGAATATTAAAAAAGAGTCACTCGATAAAAAAATAAAATGCATTTTGATTTCCTTGATAATATATAAAAGCTATTTTAAGTCATTTTTGATATTTATTAAGCAGTCACATATCAAAATGGTGTACGATATGACTGGTATGACTCAAAATGCGTGTTTCCATTTTGAGATGAAATTTTAGTAAAAAAACACAACTAGCCCACTAAAAACTGAGAAAACACGTTCAGATTGTTTTTATACTGTAGGAAAATGATCTATGAGTCATTTTTGACATGTAGGAGTCAACCACACCTCAATACGATGCACTATATGACTGGTATGACTCCAAGTTTATATTTTTACTTAAAATCGACATTAATTTTAGTAAAAAGAACAACTGGCATAATAAAAACCAATAAAACACATTTGGATTATTTTTATACTATAGTAAAATGATAAAAAAGCCATTTATGACATGTAAAAATCAACAATATCTCAATCTGGTGCATAGTGTCATTTGTATGAATAAAAGTGTCCGTTGTCAGTTTAAAATTGACATTTTTGTTCAAAAATTTCACTAACTTAAAACCAATAAAATTCACGTTTATTGTATTGATAATTTTGGAATGTGGTTTATAATTAATTTTTCATGTGTATGAAGTAGTTTCACATTAAAACTATTCAAGGTGCGACAGGTATGACTCAAAATGCATGTCTCTAGTTTGAAATGGAATTTTAGAAAAAACAATTGGCATACTGAAAATTGATAAAATGCATTATGATTTTTTTATAAATTAGGAAAATGATCCATGATTTATTTTTTATGTGTAGGAGTCAACTTCGCATCAATAAGACACATGGTGTGACTGGTATGATTCTAAGTGTGTCTTTTTAATTAAAATTGACATTAATTTTAGTAATAAGAACAAGTGACATACTAAAAATTGATAAAATTTATTCATATTGTTTTGATACTTTAGGAAAATGATCCATGAGTAATTTTTGATGTGTAGGAATCCACCAAACCTCAATCTGATGCATGATGTGATTCGTATGACTAAACCTGTCTGTTAGGAGTGTAAAATTAACATTTTAGTTCAAAACATGGCACTCATTGAAAACCAAGATAATGTGCTCTGATTTTCTTGATAATTTAATAAAACAATTCATAAGTCATATTTGATCTGTATAAAGTAGACACACATCAATTCTACGTATGAGGGGACCGGTATGTATCAAAATTCATGTTTCTAGTTTGAAATAGAATTTTATTAAAAAAAATACGGGTGTCCTAAAACCTGAGAAAATGAATTCTAATTGTTTTGATACTTTATAAAAATGAACCATGAGTCATTTTTGATGTATATAAGTCAACCTCACCTCAATATGACACACGATGTGACCGGTATGACTCCAAGTGTGCCTTTTTATTTAAAATTGACATTTATTTTAGTAAAAAGAATAAGTGACATACTGAAATCCTAGAAAACACATTTGGATTGTTATGATACCTTAGGAAAATGACCCATGAGACATTTTTGACATGAAATAATAAACCCCACATCAATAGGATGCACAATTTGATCGTTATGACTAAAATTGCATGTTATCAGTTTCAAATTGACATTTTAGTTCAAAATGTATCACTCACTAAAAACCAAGAAAACATTCTCTGATTGTCTTTTTAATTTAGGAAAATGATTCATAAGTCATTTTTGATTTGTATGAAGACGACTCACATTAAAATGATGCACGATGCAATTGATATGGCTCAAAATGCGTGTTTACATTTTGAAAGGGCATTTTAGTAAAAAAACACAACTGGAATACTCAAAAGAGAGGAAACACATTCCGATTGATTGATACTTTAAGACAACGATCCATGAGTCATTTGTGATGTATAGGAATCAACTCCACCTCAATCCACGGTGTGACCGGAATAACTCCAAATGTGTTTTTTATTAAATATTGATATTTTATTAATGTATTATTTCATATTAATTTTTAATTTATTTCTTTATAGTATTACTAACATAACATCTGTTTTCTTATATATGAGGAATCATTTTCTCAGGTTGAGATGATTTTTTTTGGAAACTGATACCTTGGGCTAACATTTTTGAGAGGAGATTATGCGGTCGAAAGATTAAACATTAATGTTTTTAAATGTTTATTGGATAATTGTAAATGTAATTACATAAAACATTTATTTAAATGGATATATCAATGATTGTTTTGTATATACCATTGGCATAAATTTTTGTATTCATGGTGTGACATTAAATTTATTTATAATTGTTTAAAATTACAGGTTTTTCTGGGTGTGTTGTTAAAACAACAACACATTTCATATAGATAGGCCTTTATCTGTGTTATTACTAGCATTCATAAAGCCCCCCATTTATGAGTGATATTTAAAGTTCTCATAAAGGGGGCCTTTATTAGTGATCAAAATAGCATTGATAAAAGGGGTCCTTCATCAGTGCTTTTTTAGCACAGAGAAAGGACCCCCTTTATTAGAACTTTTGGAGCATTGATAAAGGGTAACCCCTTTCAGTGATGTAATTAACAGCACTATTAAAAGTTATTTTGAACCTTATTAAAGGGAATATGTGTAGTAGTGAAGTTAAAAAATATTTTTGTGGAATTTCCATCTCGATGTATGGGTTATGATGCCGCAAACGGATCATCAGTTCAGTGGGATACAAAAAAGTTACAAGTAAAGAATGATTTAATAAAAATAATATAAATAATGTTTTTAATAATATTATCAACATTATTTATATAATATAAATATATCTCATTGGGTAAATGTATACATGTCATCCCAAATAAGATTCTCCCTTCTCCCTTCCCTCCAATTCTTGATAAAACCAATTCTTTTTTTTCATTTCTATCATTTTTTATTATGTGTTTGAGCACCAAGTTCTTATCCCTCATAGATCTCACCTACCCCCTTCATGTGAGACCATTTTTGAAAACATAGAAATTATCCATAATTCAAAAATATGTATTTGATCAAGTCAAACATAGGGTTTGTGTGTGTAATGATAAACTTCAAAAATATGGTTGACACTGTATTGTTGAATACAAAAGTAGAGATGATAAACCATATGTTTTTTCCTCAAATGTAGGGGTTCTATCAAAAGTTAGGTTTTTGATCCATACATTTATTCCAAATGTAGGGTATATAAACTGTATGTTCCACTTAAAACATAGGGTGTGAACACTGTTCCCAAATTACTTATAAAACAAATCCAAAATACATTTCTTTGATAAATATAATAATCACCCACTCTTTAATGACTGAATATGATTCCAAAATAAAAATAATTATTCTAATAATTATTATCCTTAAATTCATTTAAATTAACTTCATTATAAATATAAATATTTTTTTTTGTGAGCATCAAAATCAAAAGGAAATTAATGAAATTTTTGAATAAACATATTCTCAACCTATGGTTTAGGTTAAAATATTTATATAATTTCATTTATGACCTTAAATAATATAATAATCTTTAATAAACTTCATGCCACATAATAATAATAATAATATTTTTTGGTGTGTGCTAACTTATGTAATAAAAAATAGCATTTAACCGGCATGTTAATTAATATCTATCCCCAAACTTGGTTTTGGTCCATTCGAACTCCTCTATAGATTATTGAACACATAAATAAATATTTGATTTAAATATTTCATTCATTAATAATCATTTGTGATTGATAAAACATGGATAAAATTATCCCTCGATCTTTAATATTTATTCAATTAATTAAATTCAAATAGAATTTAACCGAGATCATCAGAAATAGTTAGTGTGTGACCATCTGGAATTATTTCTTGTTGGAATTAGGTAGGATTGACTAAAGCCTAAAATTATTATCTAGTAATGGGTAAAGGTTCCCAATAGAAATAACCTAATGTCACAATAATGACATCCACATACAAAGAAATTCTTCCTTGACTTATCGATTAATGACATATCAATCATGACACACCCAATGTGCCTTACCATGACGTGAACATATGGCCTCACACTGTTTTTTAGAAAATAAAAGTTTGTAATTCATGACATACATTAATGATAGTCTTAATGTTTATGTACCATTACATATTCTCACATAAAGGAATATCTGATGGCACCACAACATTCAGAGGAAATGGAACATTTTAGAGATATCGAGCAGGATGCATCCATAGCATTACCAAATCAACACAATGAAAATAAAACTACAACGAACAATAAAGAGTATATTCAGGGAATGGTAGGTTTAGAGGCATAACTTAAATTCTCTCTTAGATAATATAGATAACTGTAGTGAAAAAGTGAGAATATAAATTGATGAAATAAGGGAATACAAAAATGCACTTCTTGATAATGAAGAGAAGATAATATCTTTAGGGAAACTCCAACCCATTACTCCATTTTGAGTTAAGGTTACATTAAAAATGAATTATGAAC
Organism: Viscum album; assembly: GCA_963277665.1. Lineage (NCBI taxonomy): Eukaryota > Viridiplantae > Streptophyta > Magnoliopsida > Santalales > Viscaceae > Viscum > Viscum album. The sequence goes on along the minus strand of OY728151.1, from coordinate 649,744,587 downwards.
ATTGAAATACAATAAAAACCATTTAATTCATTATTTCTCACTCAAAATAAATATTTCTTGGATATACTTGATTTTTATATATCAAAAATTAATATCCACCACTTATTATATAGGTAAACTAAATTGATTTAAAAAAATTGAGTATGGTGCCAAATATGATGTTGCACTGTATCATATCTCCTTTTTAGTGCAACAAATAGAAATGGAATTGATCTCTCATCCACACTAAAAAATCTCTTTTATTTCTCAGTTGGAGATGGACTTAGAAAAGGATTTAAATAAGTAAAAAGGTGATAGAGTAAATGACTATTTAGTGGTGGTGAAGGTGAAATTTAAAGATCAATCAAAGACTATCAATGGATTAAATGTGATTGCGACATATAGAAGTTGAAAAATCGAGATAGTAGAGGAAGAATTTGAGGATATAGAGAAAAATTGATGGTCATAAGAAAGAAAGCATCACATAATGTTATAATAAATATTGAGAGATAATACCCAAGAGGATTCAAATTAGTTTTGTTGTAGTGATATTATAGTATAAAAAATGACACTCCTTCTAGGTTCCTTAACATGTGCTTAAGATAAATAGAGGCAGCTTCCACACAATGATTTCGTTTGTGAAGGAAGTACTTTAGTGATTTCTTTATAGAGAGACTCGTAGGTGTGTGAAGTTGAGTTTTGAGAGTCATTTTTTATTATGTTTTTGATTTTTTTTAAACATGACCATGATATTTTTTTTAAAAATATTATTGAAAGGAAGAAGGAATGTATATACCTTTCTATTTATATCAAAAGGATGTAGTGAGGCTACCTCCTCGCACCCACCACTTTTGGCCCAGATTGATGACATGGAAAAGGTGGAAGGGGGGTTCCACCTTTCGCCTTTACATTAGGAAAAAGGCGGCACCCTCGATGCGGCCTTTTCCCCAAATATCTATAAAAGGGAACCCTCCCTTCTCCTCAATTCCATTTTCCACCATCTCTCCTCATTCAACTATATCTATCTCTAAAAAAATATCTTTTCATGTGTGGTGGATTCAGTTGTTAAAAAAAGTCGTAGTTTTTTGTGAAGCATCACTTAGAGGTATTTTTTTATTTAATTTAAAGTTATATATTTATTAAATTGACATCTTTTTAGTTATAAATATTCCATTTTTTGATGTAGTTTATTTATTTATAAATATTTTTTGATTAAGTATTTTATTTAGTTATATATAGTTTGAAAAAATAGTTATTATTATTAATGATTATGTATACATTGAACTATAGAATAACATTGGATTAAATTTTCTAAAATTATGGTATCATAAAGATTACGTGGTTATCTAAGCAATCAAATCCCTTTATAGATACAAACAAGTGGATGTGGCTTTGACACATATGTACTTTGGGGTAAAATCTAAAAACACCTCGTTGAGATATATTGTAATGGGAACTAGTGGTCGACAGCAGGCCTTACCGCACTCTTGGTTTGACACTCTCAGTGTATATGCTTTAGATGATTCATATTTTCTTTATAAACTAATAAAATTACTAAAAAAATAATCAAACCAGTATATTTATCAAAGATAAAATGATAATCATGATCATATAAAATTAAATGGATAAGGAAAAAGTCATTAAAAATGAATTTTATTATTAGTATTTGAATTATTTTTAGTTATTTCTATATATGTTATTTATTAAGTAATTTAATTAGTTATATATAGTTTAAAAATAATACTTTTTATTAGTAATGATTAAGGGTGGATTAATTAATGAATAACTTAGAATTAAAAAATGAATACATATAATGATTAGCTAATAATAATTAACTAATTAATATCATATGATTAATGATTGAATGAGGAAGGATTATAGAGTGATTGGAGAATGATTGATGAATTAATAACTTAGTAATTGTTAAATAGTGATTAAAGAATGATTAACTAAGTAAAAATTTTATTAAGAAACATTTTTATCATATTTTTGGATATAAGAAAATGTTTTAAAATGTTAGTGTCAAAAAGATTATATAGTTTAGAAATAATAGTTATTATTAGTAATGATTAATTATAAATTAATTAATTAATAAAATAGGATTAAAAAATAAATACATATTATGATTAGCTAATGATACTTATGATAATATAAAGTTAAATGGAGAAGAACAAACACATTAATAGTTTAAAACATACAAGAAATACCTTGACATTTTTCAATAGAACGTGGTTCAAATGAGATGAGCCTCACTTCATACATGAGGTAAATTCCAGCTTATTTTTAATTGGCAGCTTAATAACATCATCGAAGGATATGTACTTAAATTTTGAACTTTCAAAAGTTTTTCGCCTTCTAATGAAATCTAATATGACATCTAATATATTTCATTAGAAGAATGGAATCTTTTGAAAGTTCAAAAGGTAAGTACATCTCTTTAGAAGATGTTATTAAGCTTCCAATTGAAAATAAACTATATTTTACCTCACATCAAAAGTGAGGCTCATCCCATCAGAACCATGTTCTATTAGAAAATGTCAAGGTATGTCTTGTATATTGTAAAACATTCATGTGTTATTTAATGTGTTTTTTCTTATACATTTCACTTTATATGATCATAATTTTCATTTTATTATTGATAAATAAAATAATTTGATATTTTCTATTCTTTTTTACTTTTATTTCCAAAACATTCTATGACTTATATTATAATATACTTTTATATAATGAAAAATTACTATCATATTATAGGGTATAAAATGACTTCCTAAAATTTCAGTATAATTAATATTATATGGTCAACCATCATTGTCAACATTAGTTACACTATCATAATATTTATCAAAAAACATTTTTTATGTAGAGAGTCATGTTTTCTTATGTGCAATTATACATGGAGGTTATTCAAACTAATTAAGGAGATTCTTATAGTACACAACCAATAAAAGTTGTTAAAAAAACTAATTATGTAACCATGTGTGACCTTCAAGATAAAATTCACGGATCCTTAACTCTGGGACCTGATCCAAAGATCAAGTCTATGAGATATATACATTTTCAATTCCCAGCAATGTTGTGGATTCTAGCTTGTCCTTTGGTTACTAATGCGTAGTGGGTCCAAGCAATAAATTTATTTTCTAAGCGGTCTGATAATACAATGATGAAGTTATATGTTGATGTTTCTACTGTACAACAAAAAAATCTAGTTGTACAAAGATATAGAATTATAAGAGTGTTTTTAGATGGTCCACACCATGAAATTGAGCCTATTCCAAATGATGCATAAGATGAAAACCTATATGATCTCTCAGATATACATGTAAATATGAATTCTAATGAGGATTTTCATAATGATGGAACAAATGGTGACGACAGTGCTAATGGGGAGGGAGCATCAGAAGTTGGGGAGTAAGTTTCTAGAAATGCATTAGTTTCACAACATCCTTGACCCACAATAAATCATCCATCACTCTTGGCATCTTGGTCAGAGGCAATGAAACATGTTCTTGAATTTTACTAAAATGTTCTCACACCAACAATAGAGTTTCCTAAAGTTATTCCTAATAGGTTTAGTGAGCTAGAAAAAACATCATATGTTGGAAGGAATTTTCCATGTAAAGATTCGTTAAAAATCATACCAAAATAGATTTCACATTGAGAGGCATTGAAGATATATAGTTCAGTAATCAGACTGTAATAAATATCTCATACGATTTGAGAAGTATGGGGATGATTATAGATTCTGATAAAAAAAATTAGACATTTCATTTGAATTTTAGAGAATCTCAAGGATTGAGGCAGCTCATACTTGCATTCTGTAAAGCCTAACACAAGATCTTACCTCATTGGATGCAGAATTTGTGTCAACCATTATCGTTGAGCTGATTAGGACATGCCAAGATGTTCCAATAGCCCTTATGAAAAAAGAGCATACAACAGACATTCAGTTATAATATTTCCTATAATATGAAATGTATAGCGAAAGAGAAGGCAATTATGAAGGTCTATGGTGATTAGGATGACTCATATCAGGTGTTGCCATAATTTCTAGCCATACTGAGGCACCATAACCAAGTTTTCTTCCATCTTGATACAAAATAAAATTTATCCGAATGTAACTGACCTGATCAATATTGTTTTCAATTTAATTAGTTTTTCTAGGCATTCCTCCCCTATATCTTCATATTTCATTTCAGTAATTAGTTCATTCATATTGATGGAACAATTTTAAACATAACATAAAATGGAATATATTTGATTATTGAAACCCAAGATGAAAAAATATTAACCTCTTCTTCTTGAATTTTCCATTATGGAGAATGAAAACTATGAATCATGGAGTTGGTTTTTGGCATGTATCAGTAACCATTTTCCCCACATTTAGGGTGTCTATTTGATATCTAATCAGCATCAGGCAATCAATGAGTCCATCAATGTAGACCCTACTATATAGAGACCCCCAAACTCACATCATCAGTTCTGTATTAGACACATTTCTAGAAATGCGAGGAAAACATTCCACAAAAAACCTATAAATAAGGCAATCGCAATGATAGGTATTCAATTTATTTGTTATTTTTTATTATTTCAACGTAAATATAAACATAATTGTTGTGAAATATGATCACTTATGTGTAGAATCTAAGTCAAATAAATGGAATTTTGAAGATAATTTTGAACAAATCCATAAGGATGATCAAAAACTGCATGATTATATGATGATGACTCCAAAATAGAAATTTACATTGGCATATAACGAGGGGTGGGGGGAGGTTAAAAAACATGACCAAAAATATTGTGGAGTGCATAAATAGTGTCTTCAAGGGGATTTAAAGGTTAATTGTAACTTCCCTAGTTCAAGAGACATTATATCATTGCATTAAGTACTTTATTGATAGAAAAAACTAGCATCATATGGAATTAAATAGGGGATAAGGTAAAAAATCCACTTTCAAGAAGACATTAATAAAAATATTGATGAATTTTATAGTTATCATGCCATACTTTTCCACCGACAAAACTCTCGATTTGATGTTCAAGTGAATTCTGAACCCATCACAAATAGCATCGGGGATCAAAAGGTGGTGTTACTAGAAGTGAGGAAATTTCAATGTGGAAACTTTCAGGACTTATGTTTTCCATGCACACACACCATCGCAACATATGCCTCCATGAAAATATCATGGGAAGTATATATTGATCGATTTTACCAGATGTACACCATTTCTAACAATTATGTTGCACCATGAATGCATATTGGAGAGTTTCATTATTTACCAATTTCCTAAGGCCAGATGATAGTGATACCAGACATCAACCAATTTCGTAACCATAGGAGACTAAAGGCCAGAAGGATGTGGAATGAGATGGACTTCCCTCAAGAATAAGGGAAAAGATTGAGATGCACCATATTTCATCAAGAAGGTCATAACCAAAAATTATGCCATAACATTTTTGGGTCAATTTCACACTCTCATCCGCAATGATAAATTTTCTCCATTATGATATTCTCATATTGTAAATTATATAGTGTTATCTCTTCTTTTTTACTTCGGTTTCCAAAAAAATCTGTGAATGATATTCTAATAAAATTTTATATAATGACACAATAGTATCATATATTATAGTATAAAAGTATTCTATAAAATTTTAGCATAATAAAGATTATACGATCAACCATATTTTTCTATATTATTTACACTATCAGAATCATGATCAGAAAACATTTTTGATGTAGAGAGTCATGTTTTACCCGTGTGTACTGCTCTGAGGAGGTTATTCAAACTGAGAAAGGAGATTCTTATAGTACACAACCAACAATAGTGGTTAGTACAACTGATTCTGTAACACTAAGTGGAGTTTAAGAAAGAATTCGTGGGAAATGAACCATGACATCACAACATGTGCATCTATGAATAAGATTCTTCATTTCGTATAAATGTATGACTTTCCCAAATAATTTTACTATAAAATTACAATAATCCTTTCATACTCACATTAAAATAAATATGAATAGTGCATTTCAGGTTACATTAACACATAATCAATCTTTCGATGGCTAAACCATAACGCATACATGTGAGAAAATAATCATGAAACATACCTTCCTGTGGAAAACAAACATAAATTACAAAGCACAACATTTTCTAATACGATTTTACTTAATAAAGACAAAATGTTTATATATATATATAACCATATCTTACAAAAAACCATTTTCTAGGTAAAATCATATCATCAAAAAACATTAGTAATATGCTTAAAAACATGAACACATGCTATTTTCTTTTGGTAAGAAATAACTTCATAAAACAATGTGAAGAAACATGGCATGAATTACAGTCCACAATTCATTACATTCTGCTAACCATAACGTTATATTTACATTTTACACTTACAACTCATTTCATTTGTTTATATATATATGTGTGGAGGATATCATACTACTCACTGAGTAGCATAGGGATCTTTCCTAGTTCATGTTATATGTGGTGAGGTTTGACCGATTTGGGTGTATCGAGTGCTCTGTTTTCATCATACGAAGCCTCCACATGCCATTAGACCATACATGCACCGTGCGGGCTTCAACGAAATTATTGTATCAAATTTCACATTTTTCTACCATCATCGACTTGCAGCCCTCATGGAGAGGTGGTGACCAGAGAGACACGCATTCCACCTACTTGAGGGAGAGATGACCATCACCCTCGAGGATTTGGTAGTGCTTCTAGGTATTCCTATCCATGGGGAATCCATTATTTGACCCAATCATGAATCTTGTCCTGACCTTGATCAATGAATGTTAGCCATCAAAATTTTGGATGATCGTAGAGATATATATGGAGGTTTGGTACCTATGCCCTTGATGGAGGATCAAATTCCACATTTACTCGATGAAACTGATGACCAGACTATCACGGGTTATTCCAGTGCATATATATTACATCTCATTAGAGTGACACAACATTCCGATCAGTCAAGGGTGAACATGCACATGATGTATCTAGCCTTATTGGAGGACTTTGATCAGGCCAGGATGTACATTTTTGGATCGTCATGCTTGGAATACACATATAGAGCAATATGCAGGGTATCCAACATTGACCGCATAGATCTCAGAGGATGTGTAATCCTTCTTAATATGTAGGCATGGGAGAGCATCCCCACATTCTGCCTTCACCTTACTGATATGCCGCTTTCTGTGGAGGTGGTATATGACGCTCTGCATGGACGCTGGTGTATTCACTCATCTCTATTGGCTTCTGATGCTAATAGGATTTACTGAATTTTATTTCTCATTATTTTTCACTTTTGATGTTTTATTTTATAAGTGGCATCAGTGACAAAATTTTGGCATGGTTCTGACACACCATTTGAGTGTATAGTGCCTCAAGTTGGACTGTCTCTTACCTGACTTGGTATGTATATACAATCTATCACTATCTAGCAAATTTAATAATAGCATAAATTTTGGTTTTTGGTAAGGATCTTTTTTGAAAAAGGTCACATGTCAATTCAGATTACATGGATTCCATACTGGACTATACAGTGCCAGTTTCCACCATAATGCACTACATGACTTGATAATGTTATGGATATAGTTCCCCTCATTCACTTCCATATTATTGAGTGGTATTTTCCTCATCGTGTCATGCGCCGGTTTTTTTATACTCATCCAATTCCATTTCCCCTGAGACAAGAAGAGAAGCTTCATGGCATGAAGCTGTCAGAGAGGAAGAATGAGGCATGTCATTGAGTACATGCATACACTCTTGATTTCTGGTGTAGATATGTAGAGTCTAATATCCAGGGTATACCTACAATGCAATTAATTATTTCATACTTGGTCGAGTATGAGCCATGGTATAGACCGAAGTCTATACTATATCATACCCGACATGGTAGAGAGATTCATAAGATTGTAAGTCAACAAATTTCCATTAGTTTTAATTGAACTATTTTCTAATTCATTTTGAATATCTTTACAGGTTACTCACTTAGAGAATATTATGCACATGAGTGGTGAAGAGGAGTAGGGGGTATTTATTCAGAAAACTATCCATGTTGAAACACTAGAGCTAATGTCATATTATCATGCACTTTCTGACATCATCTTCGAGAGTCCAACCTAGAGAGAGGAGGTTACTTCCCTAGGGGAACATCCTCTAGTAGCTGCTGGTGATGAGGTTCCACAAAGATGATAACGTAGACAAAGTCATGTTTCATGTTAAGCCTCACCTATTCTACAGACAGAGGTTGGACCTCTAGAAGTCTAGCCTTAGGCGATTTAGGATGTGGTTCCGGCAGCATGGGATCCATATTTCTTGATAGGATATCTGCATTTATCTCCATCTTGGGGTCCAGATCCATCACACCCTTGGGATTTAAATCCATCACAGCCTTGGGGTTCATATATATCACAGGATTTTTCCCCCACTATGATGATGGCAGGTCCTTCTATTACCCTAGTGGGAGAAGGATCGGGATCGCAGTACGACATGTAGTTGAAACCTCCTCCCACTGACAAATAGGTGGATCATGTGATGGTCGATGTTTCAGTGCCTAAGGATCAACCCTTTTTAGTTCATCATACTCCACCCCAGCACAGTGCTCGAGGACCTCAATTCGGGTATCCCCCTCACTTTACACCATGGGGGTCGGAATCTTCTTCCCATAGAGGTAGAAATTGATTTTTATAGATCATGTATATGTTTTATGTCTATTAAAATTAAGATATTGTTATTACTATCATCCCTTTTTACATGTTCATATAGATTTTACATTTTCATTAATATTATAGGCATAATTTATATTTTACAGCTTTCAAATTCAAATACTTGAAACATAGGAATGATTATTTAATTTCAAGTTTCTAACATTAAAAGCTTATAAAATATATAGTATAAACCCAATCTAAATAAATTTGGAAGATAAACTAAACAATAAAAAAAGTTATTGAAAATAAAATGAGTTTCATAAATAAAATAAATAAATGAAAATGAAAGGAATGTAAAAAAATATTATAAATACCATTGTAATGGTTTAAAACAATACTAAAATTTAATTTTTTTAAAAATATTGATGAAGTTGGAACATTGTAAATTAAAACTAACCCTGGATATTGAATCCTTCTAAAGACCCATTTTCTCTTCCATGAACATTTCATTATTAAATACCCAATTTCACCCAATGATATTTATGTCAACTTAAAGATCTTCCAGAACCCGTACCTAGTTCTTAAAAATGTATCGAATTTGAGCATCACAAAATTTATTGCTTATAAACATAACATTTGCACATTGATGCACCTTGGTGACAACCAATTCTAGATCTGAATGAATTCATGTAAAAGACTACACACTGAAGACGAGAATTTCATCCCATAAAAAATGTACACAGAGATGAGATCTCATTTCGGATGATGGATCAGTGAGGGGATATCCACTAGAAGTCATTGATAAGTAGTTACATGGATGATAAACAAGGTTCAATGATGTTACTCCAGGGTTACTCGTTAGTGAGAGAGAAAAGAAAGAATACAGAGGAGGATCCAAAAGCAAAAATGATCGATTCATTGCCTAAAAAAGGGAGAATGACTGTGGAATAATCAATTCCTTTAAAAAGGAGGTAGTGGTGAAATGACGCAGATGAACTACAGAATTCCACATTCCATAGATGAACAAACCAAGTGGTGATCATGATTTAGGAGGATGGCCAAGTTGAAAATTTTTCATTGTATCCAATTCCTTATTATTGTTTAAACCCTTTAGTCACTAGTATTTTTTTATATCTATTCACATTAACTTCCTTGACCATTTCACTCTTAAATACCCATTTTCACCCAATGATATTTATATAAACTTGATGATCTTCTATAACTCGTACATAGTTCTTAAAAATGTCTCAAATTTGATCACCACAAAATCTATTACATAAAAACATATCATTTTCACATTCAAATGTTATTAAAAAAATTCTAAACAACATAAAAGAAACAGAATATGTATATATATATCATAATAAATATATATATATATATATATATTTAAATATAATAACATATATAATTAAATTATTATTATTTTTAGTAGAAATGAGGTAGGTGAAGTGCTACCTTTGGACTGGACCAAAAGGCGGAAGCGTTCCTGCCGCCTTTAATACACTTTTTTAAAAATATTTTTATCCTATATTTTTTAAAAAAAAAATTTCCCGAAAAAGTATTAAAAAACTTTATTTGAGAGAGTGAGAAACCCTTGAATTCTCCACACTGGCTACTACACCTTCCCTTCTCATCTCCCTTCTCACTACCACCGTTATGGCCCTCGTTTGAAGCTCTGTGACGTCGAACATGAAAATACTCCCATTGTAAAATATGGTCATATGTGGCCCATCCTCCGGTGATGGTGTGTTGCAGCCGAAATCGGCAGCATTGGAGGGTGGTTGAAGACAAAGATCCAAAACCGAGTTCCTCCTCCCCTCCAATATCTTTATCATCAAACACTCTAATGGTGAAATAGTTTTGATTTATAAGCATGAGTGGCAACAGAGGAGCACTATGGGATTAAGTTTTTAAAGTGGAAGGTGGAAGATAGGACTCCGACACATTCAGAAATTTATCAACACAAAACCCATACAGAAGGCATGTTTGTTTAATAAAAAGTAAAAAATGAAAAATTCAGGTGAAAATTGAATTATTCCCATAATGGCTTTTAGTTATTAAGATTATATAAAAAAAATAATCAATAAATCAGTTCAACATTTTTGGATTTTATTTTTGACTTCCTTAAACCTAATATTGTTATGAAATATTAAATGTGAATGTCATAATTATGGTAACTCTCATTCCCAATAAACCCATTCTTGTTCCTAACTTATCATATACCATCTTTTGGTATCCTTTGAATACTATAAATACATGGAAATTTTAATGAAACTATGATGGGTTTTTGGGCTATACACTTTGTTCATTCTCTACTTCTTGTATTTCTTTTATATTTATGTTTTTTACTTATCATCATCATTGTCATGTGAAAATTCAACACTTGATTCGTCAATGGTGTGTTTCATCTATAATCGTTCTTAAATTTATGGTTTAAAAATTCCTCACAGTTTCAAAATACATTATATTGATTTAACAACACATTATCATCATGATATATTCATTTCATTGTGCATAGTGATGGTGTTTTCATCATTGAAATAAGATAAATCACAAGTGAATAAGGTTTATCACATGTTTTATAAAATTTCTTACACTACTAGAAGTATGGGATTTTTCACACCCTGAGTAATAGCAACCATCATAGGTTCCAAAAAACCATAGAAAACACTGACTTATCATGCCCCCATCTCCCTCGTATACCCCCACCCATGGAAAACCCTATCCTCTCCAGTGCCCCTATGCCACAACGAACTTTGACCCTCATTGCACCTATCGGACACCGCTTATCTCCCTCTCCCTCTAATGCACCCCCCCACACTCTTGGAAAACCCTAACCTCGCCGGTCACATCTCCTTCTTCGCACCCTCATATGGTTCTACCTCAGGATCCTGCTCGGGTTCTATCTCCCACGCCACACCCTCATCCTCTAACTCTACCCCATGCTCCCCCGATCATGCCTCAATTTTCACTACGGCTGCATCTGTAGTTGTGCGCTGCCCCTCCTCCCTCACAATTTCCTATATTTCATGTCTCGACTAGACTTAGACTACATCTCATCTGGATTTTATAGCTAATCCATAATTACACACCATTGGAATTCTTATTTATGAATGTTCTTCATATTTATGTGTTTTTTAATAGTTATTAGATTTAATATTTTGATATTTAATGAACAGAAATTTAACCCAATAGACTTGTTTGGTTTCTGATTGTAAACTGTCCCACAATGCATCCTGCAACACTTTGACCTTGTAATCATTGAATGCTTGCTTTCTTTTTTCCATCTTCATGATACTATTAATTTTTTTTCATGTTCTTATAATGTTTTTTTTTCTTGAATCATCCTATAAATATTATTTTTTCTATTTATAACTGTTCAAAAATTTCTTAAAAATGTGTTTTTCATTCATTTACAAAAGAAGACTTAAAAATAGGTATAAATAATTAAATATCCTTAAAATTTGATGACTGTGTCTCTTGTGAATTGTTTTCTTGTTTTGGATGAGTATTAATTGATGTCCACATGCAATTGGCCAGTCGTTATTTTAAATATTTTTTGTGATATGAAATTCTAAAAATCCTTGTAATATTATATGTTGTGTAAATGTTACAACTTGTTATATAGATATTAATATGGATAAGAGTTGGATTCATCATCCAAATTTAACTTATAGAGAATATTTTTAGGGAATTATGCAGTTTATTGATATCACTGGGGGTTTTCAAGGGGACGCTATATTATTTTCCTTGGTAGAAAATGTGCAAACAGATATCAATTCACAAGAAATATCATGAGGAATAACCTATTCATGAATGTATTTTTGAAAAATTATAAGATTTGGACTCATCATGGGGAAGAATATATTCACTTTCAAAATATAGAAATAGTTCAAATGGATTTTGATGTGAGGATGAATGATCTGATTCTAGAATTTCTTACTGAAATGGTCTATGGGTTGTCTCCTGAAGGCATTTACATCCACAATGTTGAGACTGATAGGTTAAATCTGTGTTCTTGTGTAGATCATGATTCATTGAGGTTTTATGAAATACTTAATGATGAACAAATTTAATTATGTTCTGAGTGTATTGCTTATAGTAATTTTTCATTTATCATGGAGTCGTTTCATTTGATTACTTTGAAACAGTGGACAGACACATCATTTGAAATACTTTTGGTGTTATTGAAAAAGTTACTTCTTGTCAACACTAGGATTCTTGAGTCATATTACCATGCTCATAAGCTGAAAGAGAACTTAGGTTTTACATATGAGACCATATATGCATGTGCAAAAAAATGTATGTTTTTTGGAAAGGAAACTGTCCATTTGGATAATTGTATGGTCTGTGGTGCTTCCTAGTGGAAAGATACTGGGGGAAATCAGACTCATCAAAGTCAGATTGTGAAATAAGGAAAACCAATTTTCGTAAATAAAATGGGTTACTTTACCCTGAAGATGAGGTTGAAAATATTTTTTATTTCATTTAAAGTTTCTAATTTAATGATATGGAATGTTGAAAGAAATAATGAAAGTGATATGCTAACCTACCCAGCAGAATCTTGTACATGGATGGATTTTGATTAGAGACAACCCAACTTTGCTAAAGATGGTCGTAATGTCTGATTGGGGTTGGCAGTAGATGATTTCAATCCATTTAGGTCAATGTTTGGTGCAGCTAATAGCACATGTCTTGTGGTTATGGTTTTATATAATCTTCCACTATGGCTTTGTATGAAACAACCATTTATATTACTTTCCACTCTTATAGATGGAGCTATAAGTCCATCTTATTAGATTGATGTGTACCTTCAGCCATTTATTTATGTGTTGAATGAATTTGGGGGTGATAGAGTGATGACTTATGACTATGAAATGAATGATATGTTCAAATTTCATTCCACTTTATTATGGAAAAATCAATGAATTCATGGCTTATGTTAATTTATCATGCTTGACAATGAAAGGGGAATTTGTTTTCCCTTGTTGCAATAAAAGTAAAAATTATGTATGGATTAAAAATTCCAAAAAAATGGGCATATATGGGTCAAAGACGTTTTCTCCCCCCTATTCACAGGTTCAGAAAGGACATAGTGGAATTTTATGGTTCTATAGAGTTCAACCCTGAACCAAAGATCATGAGAGGAGTAGAAATTTTATCACAAATTAAGGAATAAAACATCCGCACATTATATGAATTTCAATATTTAGTGGCTCAAAAATTAACTAATATTTATGGTGCGTGTAGATAGCATAGTCACAATTGAAAAAGGAAATGTATTTTTCAATATCCCTTATTGGAAAACTATCATGCTAATTAATAATTTGGAATTCATACTCATTGGAAAAAATGTTTGTGATAATATATTGTAGACCATTTTAGGTGTGATTGGAAAATTAAAGAACCATGTTAATGCATGACATGATTTAGAATAAATGTGTAAGGGATTAGATCGATGTGGATCAACCCATGGCATGTTTTTGAAGGTCGAAGTTCTCAGCAGTTTCTCAGAAGAAGTTTGGAGAAGTTTAGTTAAGTAAAAGATGGAAGGAGGGGATTACACATTGTGTAACAACATTACAAGATGTGAAATCCTATTTCATGGGTTGTTTCATAGCATGAAATGTTTTTGGGTTCAAAGAATAAAATAAATCATTGAGGAGACACATTTTCAGAAAAACTTGACATCGAGGCATTATCTGACATGCAAGGGAAAGTCGTGTAATGCCCCGACATTGTATGTTTTAAGTGTTTTTTCCAGCTACTCAGGTTTTGTCAAACGTACAGCTAAAATGGCTCTCCCTCGACCCCAAGAGTCCCAACAACCCTCTCTTCATTATTTTAAGTATTCCTTCATCCAAGAATGATCCCTACCTCCATCCTTCAATATATAGAAATCCGTTCTCGATATAAGGTATGATCTACAATCAGTATTGAGTTTTCTTTGATTTGTTTCCTTCTTTTTCTTCTTTCCATGCGATGGTGTGTGATCTCCATGTTAATAATGGAGTCCTATTGGTGGGTGGTTGTTTCAGTTTTTTTGTGGTGTCCTTGGGTCGATTCTATTGTTGTGAGAGAGGTTATCATGATCCGTTCCTTTGATCCATTCTCGTGCAAAGAACATCAACGACCTTTAAAAGAAGGGGCTTCAATACTTCTCTAATTTTTATGTGTAATCATAGATTTGTCATAGTTTATCCATCGGATCCCAATGTAATTGACATAATAATTATTTGAACCGAATTGAAAAAATTGGCATCAAATGTATGTTGTTGCTTTATACTGTGATAATGGTTTGCCTCTTGATTTGTAAGATAGTTTTATATCTATTCCATACTTGATTTAGAATGTATTTATGGATGGAAATTGGTAAAGAACATAAATACATAATTAATAAATATTTAATTGGCTAAAATATAAAGAGGCATGTTTAATGAACCCGGTTGTTTTTGTTGTAATTTGATGGTAATAGAATTGATTAAAGTTAGCTTGTTTAATTTAATTGGTTGATAAACCTTAATCTTGTTTATGATTGTTGATAAAATTATTAAAGGCATGATGAATTAATTGTTGAATTAATTTTTGATATATTTAGAATCTTGTTTTTTAGGTCTCCTGTAATTGGAACCTGAATAATGAATTGGTTAATTCAATATGGAATAAGAAATGGTTGTGTGATAAAGATAGTGCCTTGTAGGGCATGAGTTGACAACTTTTTTATAAAGGATGAGTTCATGTGCTTTGGATCTGTGACATCTTGTTTTGTGTAAAGCCTGAATGCCTTGATTTGGGGCCAAGATCCCATTACTCTCTTTGTTTCTACTGCTTGTGATGTGCTCTGGATACGAGACTTGTGGTTGTGGGGGCATGGAGACCCGGATGTGACATGAGCATGGGATGACTGAGCCCCAAAGGTTGTTGTGGTATGTGGGGGTAGGGAGGCCCAATTGTTGTGGCTACAATAGATGCCTAGAGTGGCGACATGCATCAGTTTATGCATGTAGGTGTCGAATAGGAAATAGTAGATATTGGAATGGGATGAAGCTAATCTTACTTGTTGATGTTAAAGTGGTTTCTGTTGAATCTATTGTTTGTTTTCCTACTTTACTTTCCCCACTTCTTGAGGCACATGTTCTTACTTACCCTCCTTCTAAAAGAGGAGAAAACATGGGGGGTATGCTACATGATTTCCATATTAAGATTATCGAGGATGGATGGGTCTATGCTCATCCTATAAGTGGAAAAGACTTGAATTTCATCTCATCTACTCACCATGTTGAGACCCTTGTGTTTGGTATCTTAGAATTATTTTCTTAAATTCCTGGGAAAATTGAAAATGGTAATGTTGTTGTATAAATGAATAAATGATGTTAACTCACGGGGTTGGATCTTCTTGGGATGCAATGCTGAGGTTGGGATTCTGAGAAGCCTTGGACTCAATTTGGTAAGGTTTTGAGGACATGGAACATGGTTTTGATGCTAATGAAATTTTATGTGAAAAAATGATAATGGATAATTAATGGATAAAGGATTAATTAATGTAAAGTGAAACTGATAAAAATGGATAAAGTTAATTAATGCATCTCTTTAAATGATGGTGTTCTTATAGGATATATAGTCTTAGTAGTGGAAACCTAGAATCGGAGATACATTAGCTCTAGATGAGTCTATGATTAGGTTTTACCCATAGTGTGGTTGTGAGCTATATTATATCATATACTTTTTTTGTTTAGATATGATACTTTACCCTGTCATTTAGATCAACTGACACCTCAAGGATTCTGACCCCTGGGGGGGGTTCCCTAATATCCTGATGGGTGGATAGTCAGCTAACTACCCCCTTTGTCCCTACTCTCTTCTCTTGGTAGTTCTTGTACCTGTATGTACAGTGGTTAGTTTTCCACATATATGTGTCTAGAGGTCTATAATGGATTGTGGTTATTTAACAAACATGTAGTCTGGATATAGTTTTATATGGGATACTATAGGTGTAATGTGTATAGGCTATGTTGGATTGAGGATCCTTAATCGGTGTATGGGATGTAATGGATTGAGGTACAACACTCGACATATGATACATGTTATGAAAGCTGTGGTGGCTCTCAAAAACTACTTGGTTATTTCTGTTTGTTTGGATGGTGTGGTGCTTTGCCCAGTTTTCTACAAGAAATCATTTTTGTTGCATGTGGTTCATGTTGTGATGCTATGACTAGGTGTCTTCGGGTTATCCTTTTTGGAGAGATTTTTTTAGGATGTGCAGTGTTGGGGAAAAGAGAAAAGGTGGAAAACCAGTTGGGAAGTAGTAGCGTAGTACCCTTGAAATTATTTATTATATTATATACTCTTTTACTTGATACTTGGTGAGAGTAGCCATGGTGAGGCTTAGAGCATAGAATACCTGTATAGGTGATGAGTGTGATTTAGCTTGCTTTCTTTAATTTTTCATGAGAGGATTCATGGAGGATCCTACTAAGTATACTGTAATACTCACCCTACATTATATATACAATTTTTAGCTCACTTGGAATAGGTTACAGATCATACTGGCTGCTACTAGTTTGAGGGTTTTACAAGAGTTGTTCGGGCTTCATGGTCATTTCCATTTTTATTTATTTCAGTACTTGTAATTATTCGTTTCAGTTGTAGTAGTTTTTCATGACATTACATATGTGTACATAGGATTAATTTTAAATTTTAGTCTGATTTGAATTTGGTTGGTGTTGGTCTCATCTCTCTCTTTCACATGAGTCCTCTTAGAAGGAAATGCCTCCCATTTGTGATTTACTATACCGTTGGTGCTAGTTGCCAACCCAGGACCAACTGGAGGTGGTACTTGAGGGTCATCATCTCTCTTATCACATTTCTGAACCAGGAGGGGTACACTTTGTGAGGATGGGGTCATGGAAAAGTGGAATTAGAGGCCTAGTTAAGGGATAAGATGTAGTTTGGAGTTAGGAAGAGGTGAGATTGCATGTATTGGTAGGGAAATAGTGTTAGTAAAGTTTATAAAGTTTTGTAAACACTAGAGACCATTTGAAACATAGGTATTTAGGAACCCATGTGGTCTAATGCGAAGAACTTTAAGTTTATAGTGCATACTAAAGGGGATGATACTAATGTAGTGTAGAGACCTAATAAAAGAGCATGTATCATTCTTCATTGCACCTATGTTTAAAAGGGGTAGACATTGTGATATGTTAACCTAAAATGAATAAAATAAAACAATTCATAAATTTTAATGACTTCTATATTCCAGGTTTAATATATCTAACTAGTTTTACTTTTGTAGGTATGGCCCTAGGTCAATGTCCCCATTAGGTTTTTGAAGATGATGTTCAATAGGTTATGCTGCCAGATCACTATAGAGTAGAGGATAATGACGACAACACTAAGATGAGGAAATTCTGTGAGTTTTAGCACCAAAGTTTGCAAAAGTATGAGGGATCTATTTAAGATGTAGTCATAGAAGACTGGTTTGAGGAGGTTGATATAGCTTTTAGTTCAAGCTATTCTTAGAAGTAGAATAGGGTATCATTGGCTATGACGATGTTGCGTGTGGTAGTAAGGTAGTGGTGGTTCTTGTTCCTTAGGAATTGCAAGGAGTCAGAAGTCTCATGGAAGAAGTTACCATAGCAGTTCAGAGCCTGTTTCTTTCATCGATCATGGAGGCATCCAGGCTCCAGGAGCTGCTTAACCTTCCGAAGGGAAGCTCCAGTGTGTGAGAGTTGGGAATCCATTTTAGAAACCTTTTGCAATATTATTAGGACCTATTTCCATATGAGGAGGCAAGGGTGTGACATTTTGAGGAGGCTTTTCATCCAAAGATCACGTATGAGGTCACCCTATTTATAAAGAAAACATATCTTGAGGTGCTAGAGAGAGCATAGGTCATTGAGAGGACATTATCTAGAACTAGATCATCATGAGAGGGGAGTCGTCCAGATTCCTCTCAAAGAAAAGCTATGGTCTGGTGTTCCTATTCTTTACTAACGAAGAGTTTTTGTTCGTTAGAGGGTAGGTCCCAACCCTCAACATCTCGTTTCTATGATGGAGTAAGCTCTGAAGCCTATTCTAAGGGATCCAGTTCATTATTTTCTTGTGGGGGTCGAGCTCATTAGTAGTGAGAGTGCTTGACGTTTCTGATCAGTCAACATGTGTTAGGGGTTTCATTTCAGGTTCCTCCATTGAGACAGTTCCAGCCGAGACAATAGTTACAGGCTACACCAGTTTTGAATTTGAAAAGAGAAGATAGGGAAAGCAAAGGATATTCCCAGGACACTCCTGATCATCAGATAGCAATGTTCATCCATGGATTTGGTCGTAAGCAGGGTCAGAGAGGTCATGGAGAAATTCTTGGTCAACTTCATGCATTAATGTAGTTAGTACTAGGCAAGCTATATGTCATTATAGGTACTCATTTATTATTTTCTACTTGGGTTCATGACTTTTTTTATTTAGGAGGGATGCACTCCTTCATATCACCTTCTCTTGTTCATGCTTTGGGACTTGAGGTAGAGAGGCTTCTAGTTCCCTTGGAATTAACTATGCCAGTTGGAGGCTGAGATGACATGTTTGATATATTTAGAGGCAAAGAGCTAGTACTAGGTAAGCACCACTCTTTTGGAGATTTCCTATGTTTATGGATACAATCATATGATGTCATACTTTGAATGGATTGGTTGTATTCTGGGTAGGATATTGTGCAATGATTGAGGACGAATTTGGTTTTCTTCGATGATGATGGAGAGCCAATAGTGTTTTTTGGTGAGGGAGACCCTCATATGGGCTAGGGGCATGTTTCAACCTTATCATCCTTGATGAGTGAGTTAATATTGATTTCATCAGAGGTTTAGAAGTTGGTGTTTCCCAAGGTCATAGAGGAGTACCCTGATGTATTTCCAGAAGAGGTTGTGGTGTTACCCCCTCGACATGAGATTGAGTTTGGGATCAATATATAGACATTCATGTCTCCTATATCGATGTCTCCAAATAGGATGTCACATTCTGAGTTATAGGTGTTACGTATAAAGATTGATGGTCTGTTGCAGGGCATTTTTTGTTCGGCCGAGTATGTCATGGTGGGGTGCACCGGTTTTGTTCATGAAGAAGGCTGACGACAATTTGCGGTTGTGTGTTGGTTATAACCACTTGAACTAAGTGATAGTGAATAACATCGATCCACTTCTATGGATTGATGATTTATTCGATCAATTTAAGGGTGAAAGTTGGTTCTTAAAGATTGATTTGAGTTCAGGATATCATCATATGTGTGTGAAGGATGAGGATATCCTGAAGGATGGTTTTTGTTTTCATCATGGGAATTACGAGTTTATTGTGAATCCATTTAGTGTGATGAATGCTTCATCTAAGATATTGGGGTTGATGAATGGTATGTTCCATTACTTCCTGAATAAGATCCTAGTGGTTTTAATTGAAAACATATTTTTGTACTCGGCGTCTATGGAGGAGCATACATAGTATCTTTATGCCATTTTGGGAGTTCTTCATTGGAAATAACTATTTGGGAAGTTGTTTAAGTGCAAGTTTTGGGATCAAGAAGTTATTTTCTTATGGAATATTATATCCTAGTATAGAGTAGTTGCGGATCCACATAAGAGAGAAGTATTTGTGTATTGGGAAGCCTCTAAGATAGTGGTAGAGGTATGAAGCTTCCTTGATCTTGCTAGCTATTATAGGAGGTTCATATATTATTTCTCTCAGGTTGTGAAATCTCTAACAGAATTCACCAAAAAGGTTTAGATGTTCTTATGGACTAATTAGTTTCAGGAATCTTTTGAGTGTCTGAAGGAGAAGTTTTTCAATGGTCTAGTTCTGTGTATTCCTACAGAAGGAGTTTAGTTTGAGGTTTTCTGTGATTCTTCATGTCTGGGGTTAGGCTATGTTCGGATGCAGTAGAGATCGATTGTTTCTTATGTTTCTCAGCAGTTACGTCCCCATGAGCATAAGTATGCCACCCATGATCTTTAGTATTCATTAGTAGTGTTTTCCCTAATGTTTTGGAGAAATTACTTAATCAGTGAGAATTTTGTAGTCTTAATCGATCATAAGATCTTGAGGAATGTTTTATCCCAACATGACATGAACTTGTGACAGTTACAGTGGATGGATTTCTTACAGGAAAATGAATTCCAAATCTTGTACACACCTGGTAAAGGGAATGTTGTATCCGAAGCACTGATCATGAAGTTTCATAGTGATGTAGTGCATCCATCAGGTGATTTCTAGAGAGTAATGGAAGAACATTTAGTATTACATTTCAAAATGAGAAAAGTTGGGGGTAGAGGTTTTCTTTTTCAGATGACGGTGTATTCATCTTTGGTGCAGTAGGTGGAGGAATCACAATTGTGGGATCATTAAGAGGAGGTCCATAGAGATTGTGTTGTTTATGATGAGCCTCCTGGTGTAAGGGACCAGATCCATGTGGATTATCCCTTCGCATGTTTTCGAAGGTTGAAGTGCTCGGAGGTTGGTGGGAAGATGTTTTGAGATTTTTGGTTAAGTAAAATATGGAAGTAGGGGATTACATGTCGTGTAACCACATTACACGATGTGAAATCCTTTTTCATGGGTTGTTTCATAGAGATAAAGAGGGATTCATGATGTGAAATGTTTTGGGATTTGGAAAATAAAATAAATAATTTTGGAAATGAGTTTTTCAATGGAACTCGACATTGAGACATTACTCGACGTTAAAGGGAAATACACATTGTGTAATGCATCAATGTTGTATGGTTTAAGTGTTTTTTCATCCACTCGGGTTTTGTCAAACCTAAGACTGTAGTGGATCTCCCTCAACACCAGGTGACCCAATGACCCTCTATTCATACTTTTGGGGATTCTTTCATCACGGAAAGATCCCTACCTCCCCCTTCGATCCATAGTTATTCATATTTCATATAAGGTATGATCTACCTCTGTTCTTGAGATTTCATAAATCTGTTTCCTTCTGTTTCTCCTTTCTATGTGATGAAGTGAGATATCAATGTTTCTCATGGAGTCTTATTATTGGTTGGTTGGTGCAGTTGTGATGCGATGTCCTCAGGAGGATGAAATTGTTGTGGGAGAGGTGATTGTGATCCATTTCTTTGATTCAATCTCATGCAAACAACATCAATAACCTTTTGAGGTAGGGGATTTGCTGCTTCTCTAATTTTTTTTAAATGATATCATATAGTTATCAGGGGATAAAACTTAGATCACAATGGAATTGACCTAATAATTATTTGAATCAGATTAAATAAATTGGCATCAAATGTATGTTGTTTCTTTACACCATTATAACAATTTTCCTCTTGATTTGTTAGATAGCATGATATCTATGCCTTGATTTATTTAGCATGTCTTTCATGATGTAAATTGGTAAATAATGTAAAGATGAAATTAATTAAAAATTAATTTGATATATGATAAAGAGGCATGTTTAATGAATCAATTTTTTGTTGTTGTAATGTGATGATAATAAAATAGATGAAAGTGAGCATGTTTAATTGAATTGGTTGATAAAAATGAATCATGTTGATTCTTGTTGAAAAAAGTCTTAAAGTCACGTTGAATTAAATTTTTAATTAATTTGTGATAGATTGAGAATCTTGTTTCTTAGGTTACCCGTAATTGGAACCTGGAAAATGAATCAGTTAATTCAAGATGGAATAAGAACTGGTTATGTGATAAAGATAATTCCTTGTAGGGCCTGTGTTGACTGCTTGCTTGTAAAGACTGAGTGTCTGTACTTTGGAGTCATGAGAACTTGTTGTGGGTAAAGGCTGAATGAATTTATTTAGGGATGTGATATCATTGCTATGTTTTTTCTAACTTCTTGTGATGTTCTATGGATACGAGACTTGTGGTTATGGGGGAAGGGAGGCTCGGATATGATGTGAGACTAGGATGACTAAGCCTAGAGGGTTGTTTTGGTATGTGTGGAGTAGAGAGGCCTAGTTATTGTGGTAGTAGTTGATGCCTAGAGAGGCAAGATGCATCGTTTTATGCATGTCGGTGTCTGTGAAGACACATGGGATGATGGAAAGGGTTGAATATGGGATTACTCATTGACGTGAAAGTGGTTTCTGTTGAATATGATATTTTTTATCTTCTTTACTTTTCCCAATTCTTGTGGAAGATGGTCTTGGTTACCCTTCTTCCAAAAGAGTCTATGACATGAAGGGTATGCCATGCGCTTCCCATGTTTAGCTTCTCAAGTATGGATGGTTCTACGCTTATCTTGTAGGTGGAAAAGACTTGAAGGGTATCTTATCTACTCACCTTGTTGAGACCCTTGTGTTTGGTAGCTTAGAATGCTTTTCTACAATTCTTGAGAAAATGGAAAATGTTAATGTTGTTGAATAAATGAATAAATGATATTAACCCATGGGGTTGGAGATTTCTAGGATGCAATGTTGAGGTTATGATTCTGAGAATCCCTGGACTCAGTTTTCTCATGTCTAGAGGACATGGGACTTGGTTGTGATGCTAATGAAATGTGATGTGGAAAAATGGTTATGGTTGATTATTGTTTAAATTATTAATTATCATAATGTTAAATTGATAAAATGGGATAAAATAAATTAACGTAGCTCTCCAAATGGTTGTGTGCTTGTAGGATATCTAGTCCTAGATGTGGTATCCAGAAGTCTAAGAGACATTAGATGAAGATGATTCTAAGACAGGGTTTTCCAATGCTGTTGTTGTGAGATATATTATATTCGGTACTTTTTGGGTTTTGATATGATAATCCACCCTGTTGGTTAGGGAAATAGACACCCTAGGGATTCTGAGCTCTAGGTGGAGTTTTCTCCAAAATCCTGATGGGAGGATGGATGACTGACTACCTCCTTTGGATCCGCTCTCTTCTCTTGGTAGTTCTTGTGTTGGTATTCACGACAGTTAGTTTTACCCATATATGTGTATAGAGGGATGTAATAGATTGTGGTTATTTCACAAACATATATTCTGGATATAGTTTCATATGGACTGTTATTGGTGTAACCTGTATAAGTTGTGATGGATTGAGGATCCTTACTCAGTGAATGGGCTGTAATATCTTGAGGTATAATAACCAACATATGATACATGTTACGTGAGATGTGGTGGATCTCAGATATTACTATGTTACTTTTGGTTGTGTGTATGGTGTGGTGCTTCACCCATGTGTCTATATGCAATCCTTTTTGTTGCATGAAGTTCATTTTGTGGTGCTACACCCATGTGTCTTCAGGATAACCATTTTGGAGAGAGATGTGCAGGACATGTGAGGTTAGGGAAAAGTGGAAAACTAATAAGGAAATGATTGCAGGGTACCCATGAAATTATTTATTATATTATATAATCTTGTATGAAATACTTGGCTAGAGTATCTATGGTGAGGCTCGGAACATAGTATACCAGTTTAGGTGATGAATTCATTTCACTTATTGTTTTCTATGCTTTATCAAGATTTCTTTACTTTTGTAAGAGAGGATCCATGGAGGATCCTACGGAGTATACTATTATACCCAACCTACATCATATAAACCATTTTTCAGGTCACTTGGAGTAGGTTGGAGATTAGACTAGTTAATACTATCTTATGGGTTTTACAGAAGTTATTCAGGCTTTGTGGTCACAATCATTTTACTTTACTTTGGTACTTGCAGTTTTTACTTTCAGTATTAGTTGTTTTTCATGGAATTATAGATGTGTACATGGGTTTTATTTTATATTGTAGTCTGGTTAGGAGTAGGTTGGTGTTTATCTTATCTTTCTCTTTTTCATGTGTTCTCTTAGAGGGTAATGCCATCCATTTGTGTGTTTATTATACTGTCGGTTCTAGTCTCCAACCCGAGGCCTACTGGAGGTGAGATTCAGGGGTCATTATCTCTCTTCTCACATTGGTGGTCTAGGAGGCGTACACATTGCGAGGAGGTGGTTATGAAATTTTTTTTAAGGAAATAATTTCATTTTTAGTTTGTTGAGTGAAACAAGTCATATATGCCTACTGCATAGTATACAATGAATAAAAAAGAGAAAGAGACATTTCCTTCCATTTTGAAGATGATCAAGGTTCCTTATGGTTTCTCTTATAATATTTTGAAGTGCGTGAATCTGAAAAGAAATACATTCTAAGGGATGTAAAGTCATTAAAATCACATACTACATCAGTAGTTAATTTCAATATCAATTTTTGATTGTTTATCACCCAATGTTGTTCAACAGTTGATTGAGATGAGTAATTTTTTAGATAGATTTGTTTAATATATAAATTAATGGGTGATCTAAATGTTTTTTAGAAAATAATTGTACTTATGCTTTTTTACTTTGATAAACTATTTCCCCCATTATTTTTCGATGTTATGGATCACTTGACAGTGCACCTAATCGCTGATGTAATGGCTGCTAGTCCCATGCAATTTAGGTGGACGTATCCTATTGATTGGTATCTGAATACATTTAGATGATTTGTATGCAACAAATATCATTTGGAGGCATCAATAACCAATAGTTATTTGATGTATGACTATACTACTTATTGTGCAAAATATCTTATAGATGTTGAAAAAAATTAGAAAAAACCTCTAAGATTCATGATGGTCTAGTTAGAGAAGAAACTATATTTGATATTGACAACATCGAGTGGGTACAAGCTTATTGATACATCTTGTTAAATACTCAATCAGTTGAACCATTAATGTAGTAAGTGTATTGTCACTTTTATTGTTCAACTTTTACATGTTATGTTTGCATATATAAATTTGATCATTTAAACATTGTGTTATAATTTTTAGGAAAAACATTAATGTTCCTAGAGAAGAGATCTATCGTGAAAGTGAGTGTCAAACTCAAAAATCACATTATGAATCATTTCATGATTGGTTCAAGGATTTTTTACGTATAAATTGATTTTCATTATGAGTGAAGTATAAAAATAATTTATTTTTTTATAAATTATTACTAAATTCTATGAATTATATAGGTTAATAACCTGCAGGAGTTAGCTGACCTCGCACTTATTGAAGAATTTAACAAACTATCTGAGGTTCCATTTATAACAACTCTTAATTATAAAGCGATAGATTCTAATGGATTTTGATTTTACATTAATGATTTTGATGAAAAATGAGCTACAAAAAATAGAGGCATTAGTATTCCAACCATCGATTCTGGTTATTACTATAGTCAATTAATATTAATCATTGAATTTGTATACACATAGAGGTTCAAATACATATTTTTAAAATGTAATTGGGTAGATAGAGTTCATAGAAGTAAATTTGATCAATATTAGTTTACATTAGTGAATTTAAACAAAATTTTATACATAAATGAATGATTTAGTAATGAACCTTTCATTTTTACATCACAAGAGGAACAAGTTTTCTTTATTACCTTACCATCAAATCTGAATTGGAAAGTTTATGTGAAAAGGTTCCAGTGAGGAGTGTTTTTAATTGAAAAAGATGAACCCAAGATGGTTTCCTTTTTTCATAATATCTTGACCAACATACCGCAGTTCAATGTAAAGAAGATATTCATTAGGTTAGAGAAACCATTGAAGGACAAATTGTCAATTTTCTTGCTTAATGAAAGGTACGATTGTTTTCCTACAATTTATTTTAAAGCCTTGTTTTAAATTGTTTAACATTTTTATGATCTGTTTAACTTTTTGAAAGTTATTTAACATTGATGTATTCAGTCAATTTTACAAAATCAATTAATCAGTTTGTATAATTTTCAACAATATATTCTATTATTTAATTATTAAATAAAAAAATTATTATCTCACATTGTTTGTTTTTTATTGTTCCATCAATCACTACTCTTCACAAAAGCGATTCCTATATTTGAATAAGAAATTGTGTGATTTTATATGCTATAGATTGATTATATTGGTTATATTTTATTTGAGTTTTTTGTGTTGTTCTTTATAGATAGGAACTATAATAGGCAAAGAATCATTTCCTAACTAATGATTTATATGACTATAGGAATGTCAAGAGAATAGTCACTAGATCCACATCATTCAGTAGAGTCATCTCCGTCTCAGGGTCGAGGTATTTATGAATGTAATTGTGTATATTTTTTTAATTAATTGTTAAACATATATATATGAACATTTTTCCAATATGCATGAATTTTTTTTAACATGATCAGGCTTGACCACTTTTCCCTCTCGTAGGAGAGGTCCTGGTTGTGGTATTTCATCTTGGAATTCTGACACGACCCTAAATGTATCATTTGATGAGGGATACCATCCTACGGGAGTGAGTGACCCTATATTTATTCTTCAGTTGGTTCATATAATACACGACCTACACTGATTTTCATTGACCACATGTGACTAGGCTTCCTTCCCTCAAGATACATTATATTACTTGTGGATGGAAGTTCAGGTAATAGGACCATTTTAGTTTCTTACCTATGTTTAGAAAATAATAGAAATTGTGATTATTTATTTTCATAAATAGAATAATATAAATGTGTGTCCTAATGATTTTTTGCCATTTTTTATGTAAAAATGTCATAAAATGTTGAAATATCATTAAGGGAGAGTCTATAGGGAGCATTGGGTACCAAATATAGGTGCCCCAGACATTTTAGAAAAAGTCTCGAGAGGTGTTCTCTCATCTTAGTGATGTGAGTTAGTTAAATATTGGTCTAATTAGGATGTTCTAGTCAGTCTATTTATTTTGGTTTATATATTTAGAATAATGTGTATCATTTTACATGTTTTTAATTTAAATTAATTGAATATAGGTGGTGTCAGCAAGTCATTCCGAGAATCGTGCGTTGTAGGGACCACCTCACAGGCTCGGTACTTGTCACATGTACCATATTTGAAATGATGAATTTATTATTCAATTTATTAACTTATTATTTAATATGGTTTTATATTCTATATTTATATCTTATTTGTATAAAATTATGGAAGCAAGGTCCACCGACTAATAAAATGTCGGTGTGGATGATGACTTGTGATCAAAATGCTCCAGAGGTTGCAGCTCTTATAGTAAGTTCTTGTAAAAATTATCAATACATTCATTAATATATATAAAAACATATATTTATATTTAAATATTACACAGGCTCAATTTGAAGTTGAGTTAGTACAACTTCCAGAGGACTATCGACAACTTTCCATGCGAAGGGATGTCCATGATGAACATAAATAAAGTCTAAAATATGGAATGGGGATTCATTTTTTTGTTGTTTTAGGTGCTGATGCTATGTCTCATGTTGTTTTTGGGATAAAAAAACATGTCACATATTTTTAGGCATGGATGCATTCTTCTGAGGAGGTAAATGTGTAGTTTTTGGGTGAGATTAAAGAACTACAAGAATATGTGGATCAGGGTGATGGTTCAGGTGATCCTACAACATAAGTTTTTATTAATTTTTTTATTACATTATTTATTAATATCTTCAAAATTTTTATTTTTTGTAGTCCACTGCCGCATTGGATGGAGGTAGTATCCATGGCCCCGCATGACGCATCAGATTCAAGTAGTGTGTTTTTATTTTATTTTTTTTGGTTTCTCATTAACATTGATTGTCACATTTTATTTTTTTATTTTTATTTAAGTATCAAATCAAATTTACATTTCCAACAATTTTTTACAACTGAATGCATACCCACTATCTCTACACTGAATCTATAGTTATTCAAATTTCTTCTTCTCCCTATGATCCAGTGAGTCATCAACCACTGGCATTATCTTGGATATTTTGAACCTTTAAGGCTCATCCATTAATTGTTCCTATGTTTCAACATCATATACAAAATTATTTCCATGTACATTCAAGAGGATCCAACCACAACCTCTGTTATTGTGTTATGGTATTTTTAAAGTTGTTTTATCCTAGCCATGGTCTTTTAAACAATAATCAAGTCAATTTCATGATAATTTTAAGTTATTACTCCACTTTTCCAACACATCCATGCTCTCTATATCATCACAATAGTTTTTTCTATCTCCTTCACATGCAGTCCTTCATTGTATTAAAGAATTTACTCACAATGTTCAAATGATATTCCATTGTGGATTCCATGGTTTTCCCACCTTGAGTTGTCTTGAAGAACTGAACACGATCCCTCTAGGTGGTTAAAATAGAATTTTCCAATTACATTTTGTGGTGGTTTGATGAAATTTGGAAACACAGGTTGCAGCGAGATGTGTTTGACAAGGAAAGCATGGGGATGAAGTTGGATGATGTCATTCTGGGTTCTATAAATAGTTCCTTGTAAAAAGACATCAATACCAACTAAATTCACATGGGTTCACATTAAATTATGGTAGACCAATAATTGTGTCATTTTGGATCTTTAGGAATCAATGACACATCCATCAGATGTGCGTGTCACCCGGTATGATTAAAAACAATGAGTAACATTGATTAGTGTTATTAAAAAGACACATCTCCCGTGAGTGGGTCAAAAGTTGCAAAGGAATTCTTATTGATGTGAAAAGTTAAGAGAAAATTCCTCAAATCATATGTGATCTAGTTAAATCAACAGCGGGTCAATCGAATATGTGGATTGATCCGTATAATTAAAATTTATTTTTACATATATTATCATTTTTGTAATAATGGGAAAATAATGTTTGTAGGGGTCCAAACCAACAATATTAGAATTAATTAACATGAAATATTAGAAAAATGATATTTAAGTCATTTATAATCTATAGGAAGCATCAGTATGTGGATTGGATACCTGAATTTATTTGTTTGATCAATAGCGGCGTTTGCCTAATAGATTTAGAGTTAAGTGATAAATCACATAAAAGATTTCAGTACCAACACAATTCACTTGTGTTGACATTAAATCATTGGAGAACAATAATCAAGTCATTCTGGATTTGTAGGAATCAATGACACACCCATCAGATGCTCATGTCGCCCAGTATGATTGAAAACAATGAGTAACATTGCGTAGTGTTATTAAAATGACACATCTCCCATGAAGGGGTCAAAATGCGCAAATGAATTTTTATTGATGTGAAAAGTTAGGAGAATATTCCTAAAATCATACATGATCTATTGGATTCAATCGTGTGTCAATTTGATACGCGGATTGATCGGTATAATTAAAAGATCATTTTCATATCTATTATAATTTGTGTAATAGTGGTAAAATCATGTGTGTAGTAGTCAAAACTGACCAAAAAATCTCCGCTTGATATGAAATATTTGGAAAACTATAATTAAGTCATCTATAATATCTTGGAAGCATTGGTATGTGGATCAGATACCTAAATCAGTATGATCAAAAGTAGCGTTTGGCCCATATTTTTGGAGTTAAGTGACAAATCGTGAAAAAGATGTAAATACCAACCTAATGCACATGGGTTGACATGAAATCATGGGAGAATAATCATTGTTTCATTTTGTATTTGTAGGAATCAATGTCGCATCCATCATATGCTTGTGTCACCTAGAATGATTAAAAATGATGAGTAACGTTGCTTAGTGTTATTAAAAGGAATCATCTCTAATGAGAGGGTAAAAATGTGCAAACAAATTCTGATTTATGTAAAAAGTTAGGAAAATATTCTTCCAATCATATGTGATCTTTTGGAACCAACCATGTGTCAATCTGATGCGTGGATTGATTGGTATAATTAAAAGTTCATTTTCACATCTATTATCATTTTTGTAATAATTGGAAAATCATGCGTGTTGGGGTCAAAATTGACCAAATGAGCTCTAATTGACATGAAATATTTATAAAATGATATATAAGTCTTTTATAATCTACCAGAATCATCGACATTTGGACCAGATACCTTAATTTCATTGTTTGATCAAAAGTGGTGTTTCCCCTCATATTTGGAGTTCGGTGATAAATCATGTAAAAAATGTCAATACCGACTTAATGTGCTTTGATTGACATGAAATCATAGGACAACAATCATCAAGGCATTCTATATTTTTAGGAATCAATGCTTCATCCATCAAATGATCGTGTTTCCAGACATGATTGAAAACATTGAGTAACATTTCTTAATGTTATCAAAATGACACATCTCCCATGAGGGGGTCAAAATGTGAAAATGGATTATAATTGACATGAAATGTAAGAAAAAAATTCCTCAAATTATATGTGATAAATTGGAATCAATCATGCATCAGGCCAATTCATGGATTGATCGGTACTATAGAAATTTCATTTTCACATATATTATCATTTTTGTAATAATGGTAAAATCATATGTGTGGGGACCAAAACTAAAAAATGAGCTCTAATTAACATGAAATATTAGGAAAATGATATTTAAGTCATTTATAATCTTCAAGAAGCATCAATATATGGATAAGATATATGAATTTCTATAATTGATCGGTATATGATAAACTTGATTTACAACTTTTAATAGTCATTGTTTAACTAATATGTGTGGTAAAACGATATTTCAGATTAGCATTGGATCATTTCTATTTCAATGATGATTTCTGTAGGTGAAAATATATAAACTTTTTTGATTATTATATATATATAAACAAAATAAATATGACCAATTTGTATTTTATTTGTTTCTTTGTTTCTTTTTTATCTTATTTTAGGTTTATTAAGTCGGAATATTGGAATGGATTTGGAGTTGCTTGGATCATTGGAGGGCTTGGAGTCATTTGGATCACTGAATTTTTGAGGATATATGTTTTTTATTTCTTGTTTCTGAGGATGTCTTCTGTTTCTGCTATTTGGAGCTTTTTGGATCACTGGATTTGTGAGGATGTATGTTTTTCATTTCTTGTTTTTGAGGATGCCTGCTATTTCTGCTATTTGGAGTAGTTTTTTTTCTATGGATTTGGGCTGTCAAGATGTAAATATTTTTTTTAAAAAAAATTCATGGTTAGCGACCCCCAATGGCAGGCATTAATGAGTGTTTTTTCAGCTTTAGCGACTTCTTCTAATGGTCTCTCCCTAATCTATTTTTCTGGATCATTAGTGACTGTTAAGTGGTCATCAAGAGGGGACCTATAGAGACTGCCTATGGAAGTCTCTAATGGCCTTCAGCATCAGGCCAACTGTAAACTCTAATAGAGGTTAGAAAATGGTCTTTAATGACCATTAGAGATTTCTTTTGGCTATCCCTAATTCCATTATTTGTAGTAATGTTCTTTTTTAAATACTCTTTTATGTGTACATCAACTTCCACTCATTCAAATATATTTGAGCCTTATTTTCTATTTAATATATTATTAAATATATTTTCTCACTCTTGATAAATGTGAAAATAATATATTATTTTCTTAATCTTTTATTTCAGGAAAAATAATGATCTTGTAAAGACCTGTAATGACTCACGAATGAAAAATTTCACTCTATTATTTAAATATAATGCATTTTATTAATAAAAAATGTTGTCTATGTCAAGAAAAACATCATTCATCAAATGAAAAAATGACACCACCAGAAATGGTTGATTGATGAAAATCGCATATGTGTCATACATTGATCCAATGTTAATTAATCAGTGATGAACATCACATAGATGTTATAATTTACGCTAAAGTTAACTGATCATATCACGAACCATGAAATTTCATATCTCTTATTACTTTATTCAACTTGAAGGTTTCATGTTTGATTACGATGTATAACAGTTTATAATGTAGATGATATATTTACATTGAAAATTTATAAATATCTTATTGTTTTATTTCTTTTATCTTTAATTTTATTTCTTATAAAATGGTTGATGAAAATTAAATGTTCATAATGAAAAAAAATATCATCTCATCTAAATCATTTATGTGGTTTGATGGTAGTAAATATTTAGAGAGTACAATGATTTTTTTAATATTTATAAAATGATGCATCACTAAAGGATGATATTAGAATAGTGTCTTTTGACATTATCTTGAAGGATATCTCCATCAATGAATTATTTTTCAAGCAATATCCAAATTAAGGGGAACCATTATTATTTTTCATGTTATTATCTATTATCAATATCATCTCATGTAAATAATTTATCCCCCAAAGTAGAAGTTTTTATTCATATATTACATAAATGAAAGATTGAATTACATAATTTTGGTAATCTGAGATATATTATGAAAATTATTTTTCCAACTCAAGTGGTTAAAAAAATGATCCTCATAATATATAAAATTAGTATTTTATATAATATGATCATTATTTATAAATAATGAGTTACCATTCATGAATCATGAAATTCAATTAATGAATTCATTCCTCGATGTGAATTTTCTTTTAAATACTCCAGTTATTTCCTTCAAGAGAATGAAATTAATTATTCATGAAAAAATTGATATGATTTTTGATACTCATACTTGGAATATTATCATGAATATTTGACAGTTTATAGAGTTTGATCAAATTATTTCTCCTTAATTTGATAAAGTGAATGTTGTTAATGAATTGTAATTTTGGATGATGACGAGGTGTGTGTTGTGAATCCAGAAGATTCTTCTGCATTAGTTTTTACTACGATATTCATCATATTTAAAATATGGGGGTGGATCCACTCCTTGGTATATGTATTTTAAAATAATATTTGGTATAAAATTTCAAACTATTTTGGAGAAGTTCTAAAAAATATATGACGGTGATGGGCTGAACATGTTATGATTATTTTATGAATTCATCAACCACCATAAGTGGAAATTATAATGAAAAATATTAGTGTGTACAATGAATGATCCTAGAGTCCTCATATAGATAGATATTGAGGGAAATCATTATAAATATTATTTTTATTGAATTCTTTAAAATAAGTCATATATGAGTCTGTATTTTCTTGTGTAAGTACATTGACCGGTAGAGAAAATTAATTAACAGCTCCAAAATAGTTAAAATATTCATATCTGGTAGTACAAATTCTTAATGATTTGTTATATATTATGTCTCAATGATATATGTCAATGATATTCTTAAAAATGTATATCATACAGAGACATTTGATAAAAGAGGTACCTCGATATGTAACAGGATTTCATAAAAAAAGTATTTATAATGAATTTTTAATGTATAATCGAATCAATAATGATAAAATGGGTTTTTAATGATATACACATTTTAAAAATATTAAATGATGGTTTAGTCCATCCAAGATCAATTATATTAAAAATACTGATTCATGTATGCATGATCATCAGTTATTGATAACATAGTAGACATCCATCAGTGGGAGAATGATGAATTTATTTAATTGATGTATGTCTTCTAAATTATCAATTAATTCATTATCATAAGTTATTATGAATTCCCCCTGTATAATATTTTACCATGGGGTACCCATTTTTTAGGTAAATTATTTATATAATTAGCATCTAATTTCCAAATAAATTTCCCATATACTTTTGAAGCTGTATATATGGGCATTCCCACCCACCATGTGATCCATTTAAATACTACATGAAAGATGCATCTACTAAATGATCATAGGTGTTATTTACTATTGGTGAGTATAAATTACATGCTATTAATTTTGATTAAAATATATATTAATCATCATATTATATATATAAAATGGTTTCGATTGACCATTGGCAAAATTATCACAACACTTACATGAATGTAACATGTTGGAAATCAATAGTATGATTATACACACCTGAAGTGTAGTTGAACTGATTATATAAAATCATTGTTCATCATGTGTAGAAAGTAATAAATATATTTTCCCTTGAAGATAAAAATTAATATATCGACAACATTATATAATTTTTAGATATTTTTTCTATAATGAAACTAGTATGAGAAAAATTATGAGATCTCTATCGAATGTTATTGATGATATATTTTATTTGAATGGTTTTAAAACTCATTGATCAAAATAGATTTTGACAGATTTCAAAATCACAATAATCGACATAAATTATTATGGGAACTTATAAAATGTTCAACATATAAGGTTTTGGATTGATTATCCAAACTACCAAGACTATTGAATATTTATGATATTTTTATAAGAAATGTCCTTCCCTGTATATTTGGATAATTATATATAAATACCAAAAGGGTTTGAAATTCCTGAAGCATATTAAAAATTATGAATATTTCACCCAATATTATAAATTATTGGGTGAACTGAATAAGATGCATTTCATGTATCCATATAAATTTAGTGAATAATATAAATTGAATTTATCATCCCACAGTTTATATGAATCATTCTATTCATCATATTATTAATCTATTTTGAAAAACATCTAAACTCCCAAAGAGTATTCTAAAATCAATGACTTATTTTATCATGAAATTACATGTAATATCCTTTTATTTTGAATTAATCATCCTGAATATGAAATATTAATTTTTTTGAATGATTTTACCCTTATCAATTAAATCTCTTTCCTATGAGTGTTATATTTATAACATGATGGGTTGATGAAGAACATAATTATCCCAAAATGATTAAATATAAATGTACATTTTTTATCCCTGAATGATATTCATGTGCATATGTAACTTAAAAATAACAAGGAACCGTATTATGATGCATGGTAATTTTCTTCCCTATTCATTGAAATCTAAAGGTTGTAAATTATTAGTATTCCAAAACTAAAAATGGAATGTTTTGGTTATTTATTGATTATGACAATTGTAACATCGTGTTATTGTTTATAGTTGTAATTAAACACCACTTTTTACTGAGAATTGGTTGGGTCTTGTTTGGGATTATTTGGGGTTAAATTATTATGATTTTTGGACATTTTGGGCTGCTGCACAGTTTTCCCAAACCGTGCGCCCAATTAGAGAAAACTAAATAACCCAAGGTGGTGGAGTTATGTATGGTTGGAATGAAGTTAGTCAATATGTTCCTACACATAGGAAAAAACATGTGGTCCATTCAAAACGGGTTCATGAATTGTGCATGATTCTTCTAAACTATTCGCTTATTCCCAGGAAACCATGCGTAAGGATTTTAATTAATCAAAAAATTGCAAAAAATTCTTAAACCCTCCTTTTTTACCCTTACCTGGGACCATTAGACCCCTACACAATTTCTAAAGTTTTTTGGGCTCCCAAGACCCATTTTTGGATCCTCCAAACCCCGTCCAAGGTGGACCGAAACTAGGCAATCCTTATTTAGTCTCTTCATAGTATGGTTTCTTCCCCCGTTCTCTCTCTCCCATGATCTCTCTTATTCTATCTAGGGTTTCATGGATACCCATATTAATTTTTGGATCTAATACCCACTAATTTGGATCTAAACCTAGTTTTTATTCATAGATCCTTGATTTTTTTCATTCTCAATTTAATTTTTCCTTTTACGGCTTTGGGATTCGAGATCCATTGATCCTGAGGTAGGAGGTTCCATCATGATGCCCAATTTATGTTAACCCTATATTTAGTTTTTTTTAATTTGTTTTAATTAAATTAAATTTCTTGTGTTATGATTAAATGGATTTCAATTTTTTTTAGAAAAACCCAATTTTATTAAATTGGAGTTTTTAAGAAAAATGTGTTTTTTCATGAAATTGGGAAAACTAAAATTCAATTTAATTTGGGTATGTTTGTGGAAATTTTTCATATTTAAATTGTTTAAATTTAAATTATAATTTTTTTCAATTAAATTATCTAATTTAATTTTGGAAAAAATGATTTGATGGAAAATTGTGAAAACCCCGAATTCCATTGAATTTGGGATTTGTTCTGAAATTGATGGAAGTTTTTTAAAAATTAAATTATTGGATTTTATTGTGAAATTTTATTTTGAAATTGAATGGTGAATTGATTTCAAATCCCTATTTGTGAAATGGATTAAAATGGTTTTGATATAAACCTTATGGTTTTATCTTGGTAAAATGGCATGTTTTTTATTAAAAACCCATTTTTTTAGATGGAAAATTTGCATATTTGAAATGTATAATGGAGTGAATTGTATTTTAATAATTATTGAAATAAATTTTATATCATTATTTTGTACTAGATCACATTCAAGACTTTGGTATTTAGTGATTTATTTAAATGAAACATTATAATTTACAACATTCTAAAATCTAATATTAGAACATCATATCTCTTAGGTGATGGTGATGAGTATTATATGTCCTTTGTTCAACGTTAATTATGTACATATTGCAGTTCACCTTGGCTGTGGGGTCCCTATAGCCAAGAACTATCATACCTTGTTAGGATTATGAAAGTGTTTCTTGCTTGTTTGTATATAAAATGAATATGTTTCATTGTTTTAAATTATTTTACATGCCTTGTCAATTTATATAAACTATTTTATATAAAAGTAATTATTAAATAAATTTTTGAAAGTTAAATTTTTGTAAATAACCATTTTTGAAAGTATTTTCATCAATTCAAATGTTAATATTTTGTTTAAAATTTTTTCCTTCATTTTAAATGTAAATCTTGATTTGTTAAAAATGATCTCTTTATATGCCAAACCTATTTTTTAAAAAAAATTAGAAACACTTATTTGGTTAGTTTGATATTGACATATGTTATTGAATACATAATGCGACCCTATTGGGAAATTTATCTTTTTTTGTTTCTAGTACATTCTTATAGTACTTGGGATTATTTATTCCTGTTTTATTTTTGGTTCACTACTCCCAGTGGAGCTTCTTTTTTATGCCTAATGTATTTTTTATTTTTCTTTCACAATGATTTTGGAAAAATCATTCCCACTTTCATTTTGTAATATTTCAGTTTAAAGTCATCTACCCATGAGGATCATGAACACCCTTTGGGATATATCAGGGCTGTATCGACTACTGAGTTACCAGGGTACCCAGGTTGGTTCATGACAAAGTTGTATTAGAGGAAGGTTAAACTAATTGTCTTGAAGATAGTGTTCTTTGTTAAATATTATCAAGACATAGAAGGTAGTTATGATTGAGTTCCTCTCCATCTCTCACTATAACGAACATTAATTCACCATGTGTGGTTAGGAAAATACATCTTGAGGATTAGTTATTCTATTTTCCCTATTTTTATTTGGATATATAGAAATCCAAATATTTTTTGTTCTATATATTGGGATTAATTACCATTTTTTCTCCATTTGAGTGTTAATCTGATGTCTTATTTGTTGTATGATGATATTTTGTAGAATCATGCCTATAATAAGATGTGTGAATCAAATCCAGGAGGAAGATTCTGCTAAATCACAACTAGTGAATCCTCTTGTTGACTTGAGTCTTGTAGTGGTGATTGTTTGCAATGTCCAAGCTCTGGGAAATGCACCACCTCAAGTTCCTATTCAATCTCCAGTTGTGGAAAAATAGAGGTTTGTTCTAAATATTTGTTCTCAAGAGTATATATTATAGAATCCATCACCATTCAAAGGATCAAATTACCCTTAAGAGGCTAAGGAATGGTTGAGCATGATGGAGCATTTTTTTTGCGTTCTTGGACACACCTGATTAAATTAAAGTGAAGTGTGCCACCTTCGTGCTGGAATGACTGGGTAGGAGATGTGGAAAACAATGGTAATAGTGAAGAATCATGAAGTATTAGAGTTTAAGGACTTCAAGGTTCTATTCACAAACTAGTTATATCAAGATTCGATGTTGTTTGTCATGACTACAGAGTTTTTGAGAATTGAATAGGCTGACAGGACTCTGATAGAGTATGAAAACCATTTTGCTGAGCTCGAACATTTCGAACATAATATTTTATTGAATGAGGATATGAAGTCTCGAAGGTATGAGTTGAGACTTCATTAGGAAATTCATTAATAGGTTTTCTTACTGAATCTTTCTTCTATTTTTGATGTGCAAGATAGAGTGATAATGGTTGAAATGGACCTAGCTGGTAAGGTAGGGTTATCAGGAAATTCTTTCTCTCAAAGTGGAAGTGTGGGTTCCTTGAATTGAAAGACAAAGCATCATGATTTTCATGGTAGTTCATGACAACAGAGTCATTCTAGACCTCATGTAGTACCTGGAAGTGGTCTTTTGATTTTATACCAGTTTGGAAATCAAGGAGATTCAATGAGGGTTTTCATCGAGGTAACTAGAAATTGTGGCTCTTGGGGGTGTTTATGGAACTTACATATATTCTTCCATGTTTATTATACTCCATGTAGTGGAACGTGGTCATATGATCCTCCAAAAACTATGGGGTAATCAAATGCTTCATGTGTAAAAGGTTTCCATCCATAGGCATCTAAAAGGAATCTTCTTCACATAGTGGGAGAGTCTCCATACAAAGTGGATACATGTCCAATAACCATGAGAGGTACTATTACCATAATGTCTTCATTAGTGAAAACTCTATTTGATACAGGTGCATCTCATTATTTTATTTCAACCTGTATTTTTAATCAATTTAATCTTCCTATATATCTTTTTTCTTTTTCAATGGATTTTACTACACCCCTTGGTATGAAGAGAGAGCAGGGTATCCACTGTCTCTCTTATGTTTTCTTTCTATTAGATGTCAAGCTTACTTGGATATTTATAGTTCTCGACATGAAACCTCTTGACATTATTTTTAGGATAGATTGGTTTATCGACAATAAATCCCATATTTATTTTTATTTTCGATGGGGTTTCATTATTACCCCAAGTGGTGTGTGTCTTGTCTTTCAATGATAATGGGACCCGAGGTCAAGAAGTTCCAAAACTTATTATAGAGAGTTGGGGAAAGTGATATTGGTGTTTTCCTTTGATACAGAGAGAGAATATTTGAGTTGTGATCTTCCTTTTTTTCATCAAGTTTCCTAACATATTTCCTCCAGACGTCTATATTTTTTTACATATGGGAGGTTGGGTTTTTTATTGACATAATGTTTGGTACTCTATTATTTTTTATTCCTTCTTACCACATGGAACTAGCTTAACTGAAATAGGTGATGTCCTCATTAGATGATCTTTTTGAGAATGGATTTATACACACAATAATGCCAAAGTGGGTGGTGCCAATTCTATTTACTAAGAAAGCTATTAGTTCACTTCACCAATGTGTTGATTACCAAAAGTTGAATCAGGTAGGGGTAAAGAAAAACTATCTGTTTCCAGATATTGAGGATCTCTTTGATCATTTGTAATGGGAAAAGTGGTTCTCAAAGGCCGATCATCACTCTAGTTACCATCAGTTGAGGATAAAAAAATACTAAATTTTGAAAACCACCTTTCAAAGTAGGTACAACCATTTTTAGTACATTTTTATGCCCATTAGTATAACTAATGAACCTAAGGTCTTTATGGAATTAATGAAATGGATTTTCCACAAGTATGTTGATACCTCCATGGTAGTATTTGAGGATTAAATTAGTGTTTACTCTATGTCTGAGGATGATCATGTGAATAATATGAGAATAGTTCTATGTTTTTTGAGAAATCACTAACTTTAGGCCATTCTTTAAAAGTGAGAATTCAGGATTCTAGAAGTAAAATTTTCGGGACACATGGTGTTGGAACCTGGTATTTTAATTCATCATGAGAAGGTAAAAGTTATGACATGGTGACAACCACTGAATGTTTTCAAGATTTAGAGCTTGTTGGGTCTAGCTAGGTATTACCTTCAGTTCATTAAGGAATTATCAAAATTGGATTCTATCATGACTTCTCTACCTCATAATGGAGTAATTTTTTCTTCGAATGATAAGTGTGAGAGTTATTTTATTGAGCTAAACCATATTTTGACTACTATGTTGGTGTTA
The DNA here is from genome assembly GCA_963277665.1 of Viscum album. Taxonomy (NCBI): domain Eukaryota; kingdom Viridiplantae; phylum Streptophyta; class Magnoliopsida; order Santalales; family Viscaceae; genus Viscum; species Viscum album. The sequence goes on along the minus strand of OY728151.1, from coordinate 649,704,354 downwards.
AATCTTCCAAAGGCTAGGTAGGGCTATGTTGTCTTCTATAATGAATTGGGTTCAGGTTTGTGTTGCATTATTATGAAAGGTGGTCATGTCATTGCCTATGGCTCTCATCAACTTAGTCCACACGAGAACAAATATCCAACCCATGACATTGAACATGCAGTTGTGATGCACGTTCTTAAGAGTTGGCAACATTATATTTATGGAGGAAGTTAAATGTGTATTAATACCATAAGATATTGAGTCATATCTTCTCTAAAAAAGATTTGAATCTTCACCAGAGGTGTTGGTTGGAATAACTATAGTATTTCAATTTTGACATTCCATATACCTCGGAGAAAGGTAATGTTGTTGCAGATGATTTGAGAAGTAAACTTTCTAGGAAGTGAAATAATCATTAGAAGAGTGAAAATTTATGCATCTCTTTTCATAGTTCTGTATTAGAGTCCGAGAATTAGGATTCATGATTTCCATGGATAATTTTCAGTTGGAATCTTCCTTTCTAGAATTGATTATTTTAGAGTAGAATCTTAAAGATGAGTTTCATATCATTAGAGACTCTCTTAATTCTGGGGAGACCGTGCTTGACTGGTTCTTCTCCAACAAAGGCATTCTATGATTTTAGAGGTGTATTTTGGTACCATATTTGGTAAAAAAGATATAATAGGGGATTTCCATAGTTCTCACTGGGAAGCGAACCCAGAACAATGAATATTTTCTCTGATATGTGGTGGTAGTTCAAGTTTCCAAGTATGAGACAGGGCATCATTGAGTTTTTCACTCATTTCTATACATTCTGGCAGGTGAATGATGACAACTAGAAACCTTTGGGTTTGCTTCAGCCACTTCCAATCCCTAATTGGAAGTGGGATGAGATATCTATGGACTTTATGGTTGGATTTTGGCATACCTATAGAAAGAATAATGTGATATGGGTTGTGATCAAAAGGTTGACAAAGTCAGATTATTTTAAACCCATTTTTGATACAACGAAAGTTGAGGAGTTGTGAATCTCTTGGTGAAAGAGATTTTTTTTCATTATGTTCAATCAGTTATAGTATCAGATAGGGATCCTCAGTTTACTTATCATTTTTGGAGAGGCCTTCAGAAGGCACTAGGATCTCATGTCCATTTGATTATGGCATACTGTAAGGACCCAGCCATAAACATTACATAATATTGAATTAATTTAATAATTCAAAATGAGGATCTTTTCAGGTTTATAGCTTTATATAATTATGTCATAACATATACATAACAATTTGAATATTACATGTCGACACTTCTACTCAGTATATATTTTTTCATAAAATAAAAAACTCTAAGAGTAAAAGAAATATGTTTAGTTCCATGTTTTAATCATCATGAATTTTCCTTGATCCCATACTTGAATCTATTCCACTTTATGTCCTGTGATAATCATTTCAAGAACATAGGATGAGCATAAAAATCTCATTAAGGGATACACAGAGTTAGTAAACTGTTATTTTTTCAAAACAAAAAACAAACCCTGAATACATTATCAAAAGTAATACTTTTCACCTTTATGAAGTAGTAAATACTCTTCATTGAATAAAATCTAATTTTTTACCCTTTTATAACCAAAATATTACCATAAAACCCATATAAATCACACCAAACATATATTGATAATTTTGGACATAAACATACTTAAATAGAATAACCATACAGCCGACTTCCACACATATCAAAAAATAGAATATCCATACAGAAAAATTTCATACCCAATGCATTGGAGGTTATATGTAACCACCCATACTTGGTTTATCATTGAACCACCCATCATTTGGTTTATCACATAATCACCCATAAAATTCCAAGTACCATTATATAATAAAAACACATAAAATCAACATTTCACTAATAACATTTCATTTTCAATAACAAGAAATCATTTCAAGATATTCGAATAATCAATCCATTTCAAAAACCGTTTTTAATACAAAAAATCTAAAAAACAGTATAAGGTTTTTTTTCATTTTATAAACATTTACGCTTATAGAGGAGTCTAATTAATGATTACGGTGGTAGAGAATTCATTGTCGCCACATAAGTTAAAAAACATTCCTTTTGTCATTTAGTAAAAGGCATCATAGAAAAATATTCCCTTTGAATGAAAGTAAAAGTAAAAGGTTTTTATTATACACCTTGTAGAAGAAGGAGGTGTGTATTATCAAAACATGACTCAATGAAAGTAGATTGAGACGAAGTCCCTTACAAATATTGTACCATTAGATTAAGGATAAATCAATGACATAATTATGTGTAAAAAATATAAATACCCCCAGTATAAGTGGATATTTAGTGTAAAATAATCAGAGGTCATTTGCACATATTCATAGCATGACATAATCAAGAAGTAGAAGTTTAACCCAAGGAATGGAAATTGGGTTAAGAAGTTCCCTTATAGAAATTGGACAGCCTAACAGAATCACATTAAAATTCAAAAAATGAGTTGATGAAAGAGAAAAGGTTCTCTCACTACATGGATATAAAATGTATAGAAATAAGTATATAGAAGAATATATCCCAATATAAGAAAATGTAAATTTAAAATACATAACAAAAAAGATGTCTTTAACTAAAAGAGGAGGGTGAATGGTTCCCTTACCGATTTGGTAACTTATGAAACATACACCACATGAAAGAAGGATCATACAATGAATACATGAATAACCATAAATGAAATTATATTATATAAATAATTCAATACTTGGTAGTAAAAACACCCCAAAAAAGTAAATTGTTACAAATATAGCATGAATCTCACGGGAATAAAAAGTGAGATGAAAACCCCTTACCTCAAGTCTGAGTTGTCTTGTATGTTCCTTGTTCTTCCTGAATAATAAAGTTATGTTAATTTATAATTTATTAAGAACCATTTTCAATTTTATTATTCCGTTTATATACTTATTACCTTGATATAACAATTAGTTTCTTATTTGAGTTCATATCCGACATTTTGTCGTTGTTCGGAACTTGAGTAAAAAATGAACTTGTTATAATTACAAAATGTCCATGTGGTAAAAAGTACATTATATCCCGAATGATATTCATGAATAAGATATCATATATTTCATATATATCCATTATATATGTATTTATAATAGTTCATATCATTTGTATATATAAAAATTAAATGCATTGTTCATGGAGACAGTAAGCCGTACATAAGCATGAACACTACTTTCATTTCATTTTTTTCATTTTTAATGGAATGAAAAAACAAATTATACATAGGTATATTACTATTAAAATATAATATAATATTATATATATGTTACATAAGTTCATTAACATCATCCATTATACGTTCCATGTATGGTATGAATGAGTCATATCACTTTGAGGGGGCGGTAATCTGCATTTCATCAAATGAAATTATTGTATTTATACAACATGAAAAGAATAAAGGTATGTTATAAATTAGAATAACAGAATCATACAAATAAAAAAATACCATAAATATCATATATAATTACAGTTTCATCATACTTGCCACCATAAGAGGTGGTAGGAGAAGATTGAACAATCATAGTTTTGTGAGGCAGTAGTTCGTCGTCCACAGAAACAATATGTTCTATACCCATTAGATGGTGGTGTGTGTAAGTTTATTTCGGAAAATTCTCCTAAAAACAACCTATTGTATTGAGTATACTGGTTTTTTTTGTAAACAAATAATAATAAGAACATAGGGATTGGAGAAGGAAAATAAACGAAAAGAACTCGAAAGAAGACGTTACCTCAAATCGGGTAACTTCTTTTGATTGGAGCCAAAGGGCTCTCTTTAATTGCATTTTTATAGGGTAAGGATTCTAGGATTAATAAATGGATGTTGGGAGATTATTTTTGCAGAGTTTGGATGACCCAAGGGGGCATTATATGTTTGATTGATGGTTAGAGATTATGGATTTTTTTAAGGTGGAGGAGGGTCTCTTTAAGAATGTTTGAAAATATTATCTTATTATAAACTGAATTTCGATTTCAAAAGGTCCCAAACTCATTTAATTCAAATATTAGGTAAATATTGTTCTCAATACTCTCATACAGTGGGTTTTAAACATGTTTAGGGCATAAAATTAACCTTATTTTTAGCTTTAACCTTTAGTTAACTAATTTAACTTTTACCATGTCCTCTTGTATATTCAAACTATATGGTTAATATATTTACAATAAAATTATAAGGGACCAAAAAATGGATCATTAATGACATTTTAACATTATATATGTCATTTGTCTGAATATTATATTTTTAGGACTATTTTATCATTTAATAAAATAGTATTCATTTTAAAAACTCATTTATGTCAATTTAGAAACTATTCATATCAAGACATTTAAAAAACCTATAACAACTTTATTATTTTGAACAACCTATATTAATTAAAATAAAATAAGTTATAATCATCCATAAAATTCATCTATGGAATAAAAAGTTTTAAAATAATTTTTTTTAATATTTATAATCTCATTAATTTAAAACATTCATTAATGATGTTATCATCACATCATCATTGTGTCATACATAAATTTATTTATTTGATGTTTAAAAATTATAAATAAAATACCATGATGTGGAAAATCTTGTTATCTTTCTAATTAATATTTATAGTAAAAAATATCACATATATTACCCATTATAATTTTTTTTTGAATAATATATATATCTTTATGTTACATTTTCCTTAACTTTAAATTAATTTTTATAAAGTACAATTTCCCTTACAAGTGGCTCCATGGGGTCCCAAAATCGGCGCAATGATACCCATGGTTGGACATGTATCAGAAAATAGGATTAGTAAATGTGATAGGTTAATTTAATATTATTATAATAATATTTTTTTACCATTATTTAGCAGATTTACCTTTTAATCATGGTAAATAAAATATTTTCTGAAGTTACTATTCATAATGTCTAAAAATAAAAAGTTACCTATTTACGCAATTTGGACCTCCTGATTACAAATATGGAATCAATTTTTCAAAATTCAAAGCAGAGAAGTTGTCTAAATTAATTTAAAATTAATTCCCATGGTCAAAACCAAAAAGTGTGTTTTCAAGAAATAATAACTATCAAAAGATTGACATATTTTTATGCCCAATTTCAAAGTGAAATTACTTACAATGACCATCATTGGATTAAATGAAAAAAAAAACTAATTACACTTTAAAACTAATTAAAAATATAATTTTACCATATAAATAAATTAGATAAAAAGGCAGTTTTGAATTAAAATGCAGTATTTTTCACTAATCATTAAAAATGAACATTATCAGAAAAATACCAATATTTCATCCAAAGTAAATTTTGATGTCATGATTTTAAAGAAGAATTATATTTTATCAAATAGAACATATAAAAGTGATAAAAACTAGATTAAAAAGGGTTCTCCATCAAAAGGTGGCATATCGACCTTTTAAAGAATATTAGAGAATTTATGGTTAAAATTGGATTCATTCACATTTTAAGCCTTTAACATTTATTGGATAAATTTAAAGACATTTAACAAACATGTTTGATCATAATATGGTTAGTTATACTCAATCCTGCTAATAAAATCTCTAGGCGTTAACTAAAATTTAAAATAATTATTTTATTATTTTTTTCAGTATGACTTAGCATTGTGTGCCACATAAGAATTCAAGGAAACCCATTATTGCATGTCGGGTATGCCATCGAACATAGAATCCTATTTAAAGTAAAATTAAAATTAAATTCATAAATTTTAATAAATATGAAAATGTTATATTCTTTATTTACCTGGGATGTTACATCCTTCCCCACTTTTATAAATTGTGTCCCCGCAATATTAAAATTGGGCTTGGAAATTTCATTGAAAGTCACAAATCAGAAAAAGAGTCAATAAATCTATCACTATAAAAGAAAGAAAGAGAAGTAAAAAGGTTATCTGAGATAACCCATACTATGATTCCATGAAAACATGGATATGGAGGAGAAACTAAGTGTCAAGTTCTGATGGAGAGTGATAGAAAACACGACCAGGAGAAAGTTAACAACAAGAAAAGCGCAAACTTGTGATGGGTTAGATGGTCATTGGTTTCCCAGTAGGAAAAGTAAACAGAAAATGTTTTTGTTTTAAGTTATATTTCATAAAGTCAGATAAATTTATTTAAGATATTGACTAATATCGTAAGGAAATATACCTACCTTTCAAGTTGAGTTTCATCCTTTAAAAATTTTCTACCACAAACTCATCTTTTCTCCAAACGATGAGTATTCATAATGATATGTTCACACCTGAAGTGCTAAAATCAACTTATAGAGAATCACATAATCCACAAAAGATAAACTATATATTTCCCCTATCATTAGACATTAACAAAAACCAAAATGGTTAGTACAAGATCAGATAATCCCTGAAAGGATAATCTTTTATAAAATGATATATTACTCTTAATCTCCAAAATTTAAAAAAGAGTACCCAAAGTTGAACAAAGACCATTGAATACCCAATTGTCATTAAAATTCTTCAACATAATCTAAATAAAGTTTTAAACCTAAAATTAAGAAGGATTCAATCACATAGTCTTTGACAGTAAATCTTAACATTTATCTCCAAATAACACCCACAAATCTTAATGTATCATAATGAAAAGTAATTAACATAATTACATATTCTCTATGATATGTTAATCATATCCATAAATAACCCAAATCACTATTTTTCCACAATAAAAACATAGATTCTTCCAAAATAAAATTTCAACCATTACTCCACAAATTAAATCCCATAATATTCTATTTTTCTTAGGCATATATTGTTTCCCCAAAAGGGAGATTGTTTTCAAAAATGAACCCTTATTACTTAATCAACAAATCATATTTATATACTAAAGGTATCCATCTAATAAAAATAAGCTCCCAAAATCAAATTATTCTTGATCCATAAAATCATTTAACTAAAAATAATAAGTCATACTAACCAGGGAATTCACATAGGCCAATGGTTGGTGATAAATCCCAATCGCACTTTGGTTGTGGGTTTGACAACCACAGATTTGTCATACGGGATGGGTTGTCACACGGTCTGTTAGGTCGAACAGGGAAATGGAAGATGATCTAGAGGGGGGTGAATAGACCAGATTTAAAATTTAGTCAAATAAATTAATTATCAAAGTTAATTATTAAAATTAATTAGCAGCATAAAAAATAAATAACGCAAGGATTTTTTTATATAGTAGTCCGGTATAAAGTGGGCCTACTCTACTCTTATACCTCTCTACTCGGCGAGAGACACGTGTGCACTAAAAATTATTTTTAAAGGGGAATCATAAACCAATTACAAAATCCTTTTCTAGTGGAGGGATAACCACGACACTGACTTTTGTGTGGGGAGTCACAACCCTTACAACCCGACTTTAGATACTGGGATTCACAACCCAAATAGTCTTGACTTTAGATACAAGGATTCACAACCCTAAGATCCTGACATTAGAATCTAGGATTCACAACCTGAATAAAAAGAATAAAAAATAATGCTTTTGTGTGCAAAAGTATAAATAGAAAAATAAGAGTGCATGTGAGAGATGGGAAGTAGTGTTACAGACTCAGAACCAAATGACAGAGAAGATAAAAATTAAAGCACATGTATTGGTTCTTGAGGCTTAGTTCAACATGTCTCGTCAATGAAATTCTAGTCGAATTAGAATTAATTCAGCGCTTGAGAGACCGAGCAGGTGGTGAAGCAGAGTGTCACAGGACGTTGCAAATGCACAGTAGATTCAAAGATCACAGCACATTCTCTTTGTATTGTGTTGTTGTTTTTCCTACAAGAGAGAACTATATATAGAGAGAGAATAAAAAATATCTAGCAGGTGCAGCAACTCCGCTTCCTTAGGATATTCAAAATTAATTAATTTAAGAGATCCCATAAATATCTCCATGAAAATAGCAGAACCGTTGCTTCTTTACTCTCATAGAATAAAATATCTAATAGAGGAATTCAATATATTTTGAATAAGTCTTCCAATAAAATCTCCAGAATAATAAAATCATTGAATGATTCAAAAAATAATTTTAAATCCATTTAAAATGATTTAAACGAAGTCAAAATAGTTCCTGAAAACTAGGAGCAGATTCTGGAATTAAATACAAACATTTAAATTTAAACAATCCAGAAATGTCCAAATTTATTTTTAAGATACGTTGAAGAACGTTATTAAATTTTCTCTCTAAATATAGCACCTAAAACATAAAAAACTCTTTCATTATGATCCTTATATTTAATGAGGATTTTACAAAAAAAATCGTTAAAAAATAATATATATATTTGCAGAAAATCAATTTTTTAAAAAATTTCATGGAATGAACAGTAACTTCGGAATAAACAGTAACTTCGATGTGAATAGTAACTTCGGAGTGAATAAAACTTCCGAGTGAATAGTAACTTCGGAGTGAATAGTAACTTCCAAGCGAACAATAACTTTGGAGTGGACAATAACTTCCGAGCGAACAATAAAATAGCGTAGGGTAAGAATAGTAAAGTAACGTAGGGTATGAATAGTAATGTAGGGTATGAACAGTAACGTATGGTATGAATAGTAACGTAGGGTATGAACAATAACGTAGGGTATGAACAGTAACCATACTTTTGATAAAAAATGAACTATACTTTTGATAACAAATTAACCTTACTTTTGATAACAAATTAACCGTACTTTTGATAACAAATGAACCTTACTTTTGATAACAAATGAACCTTACAATTGATAACAAATGAACCTTACTTTTGATAACAAATGAACCTTACTTTTGATACAAAAGAACCTTACTTTTGATAACAAATAACCTTACTTTTGATAACAAATGAACCTTACTTTTGCTAACAAATGAACCTTACTTTTGATACAAAAATCTGGACAGAATGTTGTGACAAACTTCAACAAATTTTAAGGGCTCTTAACAGCAGATTCGGACTTCGGTCAAAACTAATCATTTGTAGAAAAACTTTTTATCTTTCCAAAAAAAGAAGAATAAATTAAAAAAGACATCTACAGTTCCTAAAATCATTAAAAAAATAGAATCCAAACAATTCATTGAAAAACTGCTACATCAAAATAGAATATCATAAATTCAAGTAATTAAAAGTCCATTCAAGCGATATGTTTAGACTTTTATGTAAACTAATGAAATCAAGATAAACATTTTATCTTTCCATGGAATCAAGTCTCATGCAAATCGGACAAATGTAGAAGTTTCAGTAAAATAAATACCTAAATGTTTTAAAACAATGAAATGTAGAGTTTCTTAAAACATAGTATCAACTTCATTAAATTTTTGAGAAATAGATAAGCATTTTCAAACTTCCTCATTAACTAATAAAATATAGATAAATATCTTATATTTCCAATGTGATAATAATCACAAAAATACAAATAACATAAATTAAGATATCATCAAAATACATAATAAAAGTAATCAAACAAAATCATATGAAATCAAGTTAAAGGAAATATGCACATGCACAAACAATATCCCCCCTTTTGTTTGATTACAAAACCAAAACATTTAAACCATAAATGAATTTTTAAAATGATTAAATCCAAATTATTTCTCACAAAAACTTCTCTCCAAAACATCTCCCCCTTTTTGTAAATAAACAAAAAGTGAAAACATGCTCCCCCTAAACAAATGCATCAAATAAAATTTAAAATTCCAACATACCAAGAGAAAATTTAATTTTCTCAAACTGAGAAGAGTCTAAAGGCTTTGTAAAAATATCTGCAAGCTGATTTTCAGAAGGGATAAATTCTAAAACAATATCACCCTTATTCACATGATCTCGAATGAAATGAAATCAAAGATCAATATGTTTTGTTCTAGAATATTGTAATGGGTTTTTAGAAATAGAAATTGCAGATGTATTATCACAATAAATAGGTAGTTTATCAAGATAAACACAAAAATCACATAAAGTTTTCTTAATCCATAAACTTTGATCACAACTACTAGAAGTAGTGATATACTCATCTTCTACAGTAGATAAATCAACATATAATTGTCTCTTAGATGACCAAGATATTAAACATTTTCCCAAAAAATGACGCGTACCTGATGTGATTTTTTGGTCAATTCTACAGCCTCCAAAATTAGAATCAGAATAAGATGTTAAATCAAAACAGTTATATTTTGGATAAAATAAACCAGAATCAATAGTTCCTTTAACATATCTAATTATTCTTTTAACAGCTTTAATATGAATTTCTTTAGGATCCTCTTGAAATATAGCACATAAACAAACACTAAAAATGATATCAGGTCTAGATGCTGTTAAATATAGAAAGCTACCTACCATACCTCTATAAACTGTTAAATCAACTGATTTACCAGATGCATCACTATCTAATTTACAATTAGTACCCATAGGGTTTTTAATGGATTTAGAGGAATCAAGACCAAATCGTTTAACTAAATCTTTAGAATACTTAGATTGATTAAGAAAAATTCCATCTTTCCTTTGAGAAATTTGAAGTCCAAGAAAAAACTTTAATTCTCGCATTAAACTCATGTCAAATTCAGAGGACATCAATAAAGAAAAATCATTACAAATTATGTCACTAGATGATCCAAAAACTATATCATCAACATAAATTTGAACAATTAAAATATCATCAGAAGATCTTTTAATAAAAAGAGTGGGATCAACATTTCCTTCCATGAAATCATTTTTTAATAAAAATAAAAAAAGTCTTTCATACCAAGAATGAGGTTCTTGTTTGAGACTGTATAAAGCTTTGGATAATTTAAAAACATGGTCGGGAAATTTTTCATTTTTAAAACCAGAGGGTTGTGAAACATAAACTTATTCAGTAATAAAACCTTTTAAGAAAGCGCTTTTTACATCCATTTGATATAATTTAAAACCATGAAAACATGCAAAGGCTAACAAAATTCTAATTGACTCTAACCTAGAAACAGGTGCAAATTAATCATCAAAGTCTATACCTTCTTCTTGAGAGTATCCTTGAGCAACAAGTCTGGCTTTGTTTTTGACAGTCTGTCCAGATTCATCCAACTTGTTTCTAAAGATCCACTTAGTTTCAATTACCTGCTTATCTTCAGGCAATTCTTCTAAATTCCAAACATTATTTCTAACAAACTGATTTAATTCATTTTGCATAGAAATAATCCAGTTTTATCTTTCAAAGCATCATGAATATCAACAGGAAGAAAATCAGAAATAAAAGCAGAATTGGCACAATAATTTAAAATAGAATTTATGGTTTTGACACCAAGATCAACATTGCCAATTATATTTTCAACAGGATGATCTTTGTGAATAATCTATGATCTTGGATCAGGTTGAGAAGGATTATGCTCCCCTCAATTAATTCACTCTTATTTGAGGAAAATCTTCACCAAAATTAAAATCTCTAAACTCATCATCAATAACATTAGAATCAGAATTTATTTTAACATTATTTTCATCAAACATAACATGAACAGACTCTTCAATAACCATCGTTCTTTTATTATAAACCCTATAAGCTTTACTGTTATTAGAATATCCAAGAAAAATACCTTCATCACTTTTAGCATCAAATTTATCTAAATTATCCTTTGAATTAAAAATAAAAACATTGCATCCAAAAACTCTAAAATAACCAACTTTAGGTTTTCTAATTTTGAATAATTCATAAGGGGTTTTCTTTAGCAATGGTCTAATAAGAATTCTATTTAAAATATAACAAGCAGAAAAAACATCCTCAACCCAGAAATATCTAGGCAGATTATATTCACTTAACATAGTTCGATCCATTTCAATAAGAGTTCTATTTTTCCATTGTAAAACACCATTTTGTTGTGGTGTTCTAGGAGCAGATAAATTATGAAAATATCCATTATTTTCACAGAATTTTTCAAAATATAAATTACGAAATTCACCTCATTTATAACTATGAATAGAAATAATCATACAACTTTTTTCATTTTGAACTAATTTTGAGAAAGCAGTGAATTTAAATAAAGTATCATTTTTATTAGCTAGAAAATATACCCAAGTAAATCTACTATAATCATCAACAATAAATAAAGTATATTTCTTTCCACCAAGTCTAGAAATTTGAGTTGGTCCAAATAAATCAAGATGTACTAACTGTAAAGGCTTATTAGTACTTATATGATTGATAGGTCTAAAAGAAATTTTGTGTTGCTTCCCTTTCATGCATGAATCACATACATGATGTTGTTCTTTCTTAAAAGAAGGAAGCTATAAAACATTCTCATGCTTCGAGAGATTATGCAATAATCTAAAATTAACATGTCCTAAAAATCAGTTCCAATGGATGTTATCATTCTGTACAGCATTCAAACACTTTACATGTTGAAAAGATAGTTCAGAAAAAATCAATAGTATAAATATTATCTTTTTTATTAGCATAAAATAATAAAGATTCATCTTCAAAAACTAAACATTTATCATTTTGAAATTTAACTTCCATTACATCATCATATAATTGTGATATACTAATTATATTATGTTTTAAACCTTCAACATATAAAACTTTTGAAATAAATGTAGAATTTGAAATACCAAATTTACCAAAACCTTTTACTTTGCCTTTGGAATTGTCTCCAAAAGTAACAGTGCCTCCATCACATGTGTTTTATGTGGTAAATTTTGATGGCTCTCCAGTCATATGCCTAGAGAATCCACTTTCCATGTACCATATGTCATTCTTGAGACATCCAAGGCATTTTTCCTACAAAAATCAATTAATTGAAAATTTTGGTACCCAAGCTACTTTGGGTCCAATAGGATTAGTAATACAATTTTTAGGTACCCATACAGAATTTAATCATGTATTGTAAAGTACTCTCCATAACAAAAATTTAGAAAAAAAAAATTTAAAATCCCAAAGATTGTTCAAATCTAAGTGAACAATCATTAGCATAGTGACCATTCATTCCACATTTAAAAAAAGTAACCGTTGAAGTACAACCATTTTTACTTTTAAAAAAACAAGTTTTATACATTTGAGGTAATATTTTATCATTACCAAAACCATATTTATTTTTATCAGTTTTAGTCAAAGACATCATCTCATGATATTTTTCATGACCTTGAATAAAAGCAGATAAATTTTGTTTAAGACATTCAACTTCCTTTTTCAATTTCTCATTAAAATCTTGAGCAGTTTTCAAATTATCATAAACTGTTGAATGAGAACAAGAGGTAGTGTTTATTAACCTTTTAATTTCATGAAAAATTACTTTACTTTCAGAAATAAGTTTTTCATTATCTTCTTTAAGATTATTATATAAATCTACAGCTTTGAAAATATCTTTTCTTAATCTTTCAATTTCTTTATTTAATTCAAAAACATTGGGGTTTTCAGATTCATATTCAGAATCAGAACATTCAGAATAATAATTAGAATTAAAAACCTTATCCAGTGATTCCATGAAACACAAGTTAGCATATTCTTTGTCATTTCCAGATTGTTCACTAGAATTAGATTCTTCAGTACAACTCCAGCTGGTTTCCAATGCCTTTCTATCCTTCTTTTTGTATTTGTCTTTATTCTTTAGTTTAGGGAAATCGGGTTTGATATGAACTTTCTTCCTACACTCATAACAAGTTACATCTGAAGCATTGTAATTTGTATCACCTTTCTTATCTCCCTTATATTTTTGTTTTTGAGGATTTCTACTAGACTGGTTTTTGAAACCTTTCTTTTTCATTCTTTTGTAGACTCCAGTTACAATATGAGCCATGTCTTCCTTTTCAATAACCTATAGATCAGAATCAGAATAATTGTTAGAAATAACATTTATAGACTTAAAAGATATACCTTTTCTTTTTGTTGACTCCTCATCAACTATGTTCTTTAGTTCCAGTTCATATTGTAATAGTGATCCAATCAATTCATCAAGTGTGTACTCTTTGAAGTTATTGATTTCATCAATGGTGACCTTCTTTGCATTCCATTTCTTTGGTAATTCTCATAGGACTCTTTCAAAAAGTATAGGATTTTCCAGAGATTCTCTAAGTGAATTCATTAAATTCACAATGCTTGTGAATCTATGGAACATTTGATTTAAAGTTTCATCATCACCCATGTTGAAGTCTTGATACTCATCACGAAGCATTCCAAGTTTGGTTCAGATCAATTTTTTAGAGCCAAGGTGAGTAACTTGCAAAATCTTCCAAATATCATGAGCTTTCTTGCATGAAGAAACATGACTAAAAACACTTCTATTAATAGCACAATATAAAATATTAACGATTTTGTAATTTAAAACATATCTAGTAGAATCAATTCCTGTAAGAGTATTTGGATCAGCTTTAGGCAGTGTGTATTGTTTTGACATGATAGACCAGTGCTCAATGCTCAACTGTTTGAGGTATGCCTCCATTCAGGATCTCCAGTATCCATAATCATTTCCATAAAAATGTGGTGGCTTCTGAGGAATCCTGGAATCATTCGGGTTCAATCCTGCCATCTTATAAGATCTTTATCCTTAGACTATGAGGTCTAGGAATAGGTTAGCACAATAAAATATAAGAGTAGATAAAAGAAATTATTGGATAAATTCCAGAAGGAACAACCAAGTATAATGAAATATAAATATAGAGAAAAACTATTCTTAAGAAGGTTATCCTCCAATACCAATTGTTAGGTCAGACAGGGTAATGACAGATGTTCTAGAGGGGGGGTGAATATACCAGATGAAAAATTTAATCAAATAAATTAATTATCAAAGATAATTATTAAAATTTATTAGCAGCAGAAAAAAAAATAACGCAAGGATGTTTTTTATAGTAGTTCGGTCCAAAGTGGGCATACTCTACTCTTATACCTCTCTACTCGGCGAGAGATATGTCTGCACTAAAAATTATTTTTAAAGGGGAATCATAACCCAATTACAAAATCCTTTTCTAGTGGAGGGATAACCACAACACTGACTTTTGTGTGGGGAGTCACAACCCTTACAACCTGACTTTAGATACTGGGAGTCACAACCCAAACAGTCTGGACTTTAGATATAGGGAGTCACAACCCTAAGATCCTTACTATAGAATCCGGGAGTCACACCCTGAAGAAAAAGAATAATAAATAATGCTTTTGTGGGCAAAAGAATAAACAGAAAAAATAAGAGTGCGTGTTAGAGATGGGAAGTAGTGTTACAGACTCAAAACCAGATGAAAGAGAAGATAAAAATTAAAGCACAGGTACTGGTTCATGAGGTTTAGTTCAGCATGTCTCATCAATGAAATTGTAATCGAAGCAGAATTAATTCAATGCTGGAGAGACCGAGCAGGTGGTGAAGCAGAGTGTCACAAGAGGTTGCAAATGCACAACAGATTCAAAGATCACAACACTTTCTCTTTGTATTGTGTTGTTGTTTTTCCTATAAGAGAGAACTATATAGAGAGAGAGAATAAAAAATATCTAGAAGTTGCAGCAACTCCACTTCCTTAGGATATTCAAAATTAATTAATTTAAGAGATCCCATAAATATCTCCCTGAAAATAGCAGAACCATTGCTTCTTTATTCCCGTAGAATAAAATATCTAATAGAGAAATTGAATATATTTTGAATAAGTCTTCCAATAAAATCTCCAGAATAATAAAAGAACTGAATGATTCAAAAAAGAATTTTAAATCCATTTAAAATGATTTAAACGAATTCAAAACAGTTCTTGAAAACTAGCAGCAGATTATGGAATTAAATTCAATCATTTAAATTTAAACAATCTTAAAACGTCCAAATTTATTTGTAAAATATGTTGGAGAATGTTATTATATTTTCTCTCTAAATATACCACCTAAAACATCAAAAACTCTTTCATTATGATCCTTATATTTAATGAGGATTTTATAAAAAAAATCGTTAAAAAATAATCTATATATTTGCAGAAAATCAATTTTTTTAAAAATTGCACGGAATGAACAGTAACTTCGGAATGAACAGTAACTTCGGAATGAATAGTAACTTCGAAGTGAATAGTAACTTTGGAGTGAATAGAAACTTCCGAGTGAATAGTAACTTCGGAGTGAATAGTAACTTCTGAGCGAACAATAACTTTGGAGCAAACAATGACTTCGGAGCGAACAATAAAGTAATGTAGGGTATGAATAGTAAAGTAACGTAGGGTATGAATAGTAATATAGGGTATGAACAGTAACATAGGGTATGAATAGTAACGTAGGGTATGAACAGTAACATAGGGTATGAACAGTAATGTAGGGTATGAACAGTAACGTAGGGTATGAACAGTAACGTATGGTATGAATAGTAACCATACTTTTGATAACAAATGAACCATACTTTTGATAACAAATGAACCTTACTTTTGATAACAAATGAACCTTACTTTTGATAACAAATGAACCCTACTTTTGATAACAAATGAACCTTACTTTTGATAACAAATGAACCTTACTTTTGATAACAAATGAACCTTACTTTTGATAAAAAATGAACCTTACTTTTGATACAAAATAAACTTACTTTTGATAAAAAATGAACCATACTTTTGATAACAAATGAACCTTACTTTTAATAACAAATGAACCTCACTTTTGATACAAAAATCTGGACAGAATGTTGTGACAAACTTCAACGAATTTTTAAGGGCTCATAAAAGAATATTCAGACTTTGGTCAGAACTAATGATTTGTAGATAAACATATTATCTTTCTAAATAAAAAATAATAAATTAAAAAACACATCTACAGTTCCTAAAATCATTAAAAAACAGAAGAAAAACAATTCTGGAAAAACTGCTACTTCAAAACAGAATATCAGAACTTCAAGTAATTAAAAGTCCATTCAAACGATATTTCTAGACTTTGATGTAAACTAATGAAATCAAGATAAACATTTTATCTTTCCATGGAATCAGGTTTCATGCAAATCGGAGAAATGTATAAGTTGTAGTAAAATAATTACCTAAATGTTTTAAAATAGTGAAATGTAGAGTTTCTAAAAACATAGTAGCAACTTCATTAAATTTTTGAGAAATAGATAAGAATTTTCTAACTTATTCATTAAATAATAAAATATAGATAAATATATTATATTTCCAATGTGATAAAATCACAAAAATCCAAATAACATAAATTAAGATATCATCAAAATACATAATAAAAGTAATCAAACAAAATCATATGAAATCAAATTAAATGAAATACGCACATGCACAAACACGGTCTTCATGTTATCCTTTTTCAAAAACAATATAATTTTATTGCATTCCATAAAATGAGATAAACTCCTCAAAAATAACAATAACATATTTTAACCACAAATGTTATCTCATACCTTATATTTTTATCCCAAAACGTAATAACAAGTAATTACCTCAAATTCCTGGATCATATAAACCCAACTGGTTATTTATAACTATATCTACAAAAGAAAGGACAATTCTTCCTTGAATAACATTGACATATATCAATCTTTAGGGTTATAGATACAAGAAAAATTCTTCCAAATTAATCCCATCATCAAAAGATCCTGAATACTTTTAAGCATTTCATCTTCCTAAAATCTTCCATAAATCTTGAATACATTATATATATACTTTTTACTTATTCAAATTTCTTCATGATCCATTAACCATTATTTTCTGACTTAATCTGTAATACTTCCTTCCTAAAAAATAAATCATGAATTATATCCTATGATTCAATAATATCAAAACAACAGCTAAGAAAATAATCCATACCTTTCATTGGCCATTGTTAGTTTCCTCATCCTCAAATGGAATGACATTGGGTATTGGTAAACACATATTTGTATGGTTCTACTAATCTCATTCTTGAACCTTCTTTGTAGGACATCTATTCGTATAATGACCATGCACACCACATTTAAAACATTGAATTGATCCCTCAGAAAGAACTTCTTTCCCTTTCCTAGAGTCAACTGGAAACTTCTTTTTTCTAGGGTAAGCTCTTACTTTATGACCTTCATTACAACATCAATAGTATCATCCTATCCTTTGAAGCATTTTCCTATGTGTTTCCTTCCACATCCTTGACACAAATGTTTTTTAATATACTTGCCTTTATGATTATTACCTGAAATTTTGTAGGGATTTTTTTCTCACATATACGATGCCTTGTAAAAATCACCATGGTTTAGGTGGTAAATCATGAATACTGTAATGGACCGGATGTAACGCCCCGACCCCAGCTACCCAGAGTCGGTGCATTACTTCGTAACATTGGCATGATCCCAAGAAAGATCAAATCTCTAAATACCGATTGGTTTAGTAGCCTTGGAAACACTAGATATATTCATAAGTTTTACATTACATCATTAAACGAAAAACTACTACAACTACATATTGTCTCCATAATCCACACTCATATCCCCACATAATATCCCTGCAGGTCATTCATAACTTACTTCTTCACTTCCTGGGAAAAATAAAACATAGAAAAGGGGTGAGCTCAAATGCCCAGTAAGGATAACAATATAGCGGAAACTTTCATAAATAAGAATAAAATTTTAAGGCAATGTATAACTAAAACAAAAGCCTTTAAAACATGAACTTTCAACATGTTATGGCATAAATAAAATGAAATAATGCCATTTACTTACTCACATGGATATTCTACTAATCGAATAATCACATGAAAAAATCAATAACCACTTTCATAATGTTGGAATGCATAATGCCAGACTATCATAACCACATAGTCAAGGCCTCGTGCCAAGACTACAAATAATATTTTGTCAAGGCCTTGTGCCAAGACACTAGTTTGTCTCATGAGACCTACCGATGCATCGAGGAGCTATAGCGGGCTCCACCCGTCACTTACTAAATCCAATGCATTCCCATATGAAAAGGTTTAAACATAACATAAACATTCGTATTAAAACTAGCATACGAAATGTCAATAATTTCACCATAAACTATGAATGGTATAAAAATAGCACATCCACAGTCAAACATATCACAAAACCTTCAATACAATATAGAAGTTTTGTATCACAATAGATCAAATTCAAATAAGCGTAAAATCCATCAAAGGATGTTGACATAGATGAAATCAAAATTCTTTTTAAAGAAATATCTCTTTTTATTTTGAAATCATTTAAGATCCATATAAAATAACACATTTTCTTTGAAAATATTCTTGTAAGATTGTAAGGGAAGTTTTGAAGATTTTATAACGGTGGAAATTAGCCGCACCCGCCGTATAAGTTTAAAAAAAACGTTCTTACCTTAATTCTGTCGAAAAGGTTAAAAATGACCTTGTTTTGAAAACGACGGAAAGATTCCTTTATAAACCTATTATAAAAAGTCAAACAAGGGTATAAATGACTTTAACCCATATTTTTGTAAATAATAAAAATGTTTTGAAATACATTTTGAAGAAACATGGATGTGGATGATAAAGAGATCCCAGTAGATTATTACAAATAAACAACCTCGGATAATGAAGAGATTGTGAAATAACCCTTACCTTGTACTTTTCCTTGGTTGGGGTAGGTTAACCTCCAGTATAATGGTGAAATAATTGTTATTAAATTATACAAGAATCATATATATTAATATGATATCATATATGATCTTTTAACATTGATTTGTTAATAATATCTTCGAATTATCGTCGTTTCGGGTGTTAACTTACTTGTTTTCTTTTATATGTTTTGTTACTTAAGACATGTTTGTAAAGGATAGGTTGTATATTATTCATATCTAGAATGATATCAAGTCCTTAAACATCATTTTTAAATCATCAAATGATAATTATACTTGAATGGATACGATGGAGAATGAATCTCATCGCGTTCGTGGAGACGGTAGTCCGTACGTACGCACGAGCGACAATATCATTCTTTTGATATTAAAATAATATATAAATGGATGGTATATCATATATAAAGAATCATTAACATGTTATATTTATTATTTACATGAGTTACACATCATTATTATACCCATCCAAATAATAATATATTGAATAACAATTACACCACGACGTGGAGACGGTAAGCCGTACGTACGCACGTATGGTGACATGTTATTCAAAGGTTGGATAGAATACTGAATATGGTTGTACCATATTTATAATAACATCACATTATATGTAAGATACAGGAGTTATTATTTTAGAATGGTAAGAACAAAGAAAGAGGAAGTGGAAGAAGAAAGGAACTTGGAAAAGGGTGGTGAAATCATTACCTCTTCTTCGGGTTCTTCCTTTTGATTTGATCAAAAGGGATCCTTAGGTTGGCTTTCTGATCAAACTAAGGCCTCTAGGTTGTAGTGAGGGATGTTGGGAGAGTATTTGGGCAGAGTTTGGCCGAACCAAAAGGCTTTGAAGGTGTGAAGAAATGAGAAGGAGGAGTGCCCTTTTATAAGAGGGGTGAGGGGCACCTTTGAAAAAGCTAGAAATATTAATAAATTCATATTCGGTTTCTAATGGCTCCAAAGTTGATTATTCAAAGGTTAAGGTGGGTATAGGTAGAAAACCACTCAACCAATAGAATTTAGACAGGTTTGGGTACTTATATTAACCTTATCTTTAAGTATTAACTCTAAGTTAATTAGTTTCACTTTTACAATGTCTCTTTGTATTTTTATATAATATGGTTAATAAACTTTCTATATACATCCAAGCGACCCCCAAGTGGTCCATTAATGATGAAAATATCATGATATAAGTCTCTTGGCCGAACCTTAGATTTTTATGAATTTAATATCAATTAATAATATAATATTTGTTTTAAGAACTCTTTTATGTCAATTTTGACACAATTCAATAGTTGATTTTTGTGAAACTCATAACAGATTGATTACTTCGAACAAAGTCAATTAAATCAATCCTAATATATCATATTATCCTATAAAATTAGTTTAATTCATTAAAAGTTTCATATTATATTTTTTTGGGTATTTATAATATCAATTATTTTAATTTTTCACTATTATAGTAATTACTGCATCATCATTGTTTCATAAATAAAATATATTATTTAATGTCTAAAAATTATAAATAAAATATAATTATGTAGGAAATCTTATTAGCTTTCTAATTAATATTTATAATCTAAAAACCAACTTATATAACCCTATGTAATAATTGTTTTGCTAAAAGATATATGCTTGTGTCATTTTTGTATTCATTTTGACTTAATTAAAATAAAGTGTCATTATCACTTACAAGTGGATCCATGGGGTCCCAAAATCGACCCAAAGATGCCCATGGTCGACCATATATCAACCAATAGGTTTAAGACACGTTTTAGGGTAATTTAGTATTATTATAATATTATTTTGTTAACCCTTATTTACCGGATTTACCCTTAACCATGGTAAATAAAATATTTACCGCAGTAATTATTCAAAATGTCTAAAAATAAAAGTTACCTATTTACACAATTTGAACATCCTGATTCCAAATATGGAATCCATTTTTCTAAATTCAAAACACAAAAGTGGCAGAAATTAATTTAAAATTAATTCCCGCTGTCAAAACAAAAAGCGTGTTTTAAGAGAATAACTATCAAAAGATTGACACTCGTTTATGTTTGGTTTAATTGTAAAATTATGTCCAATGACCAAAATTATATTAAATGGTAAAAATATATTCTAAATATACTTTAAAACCACTCAAATTCATAATTTATCACTATTAATTATTTTGATTAAAAAAGTTGTTTTTAATTAAAACTTAGTAATTTTCACTATTCATCAAAATATGAAAGTTATCCGAAATGTACCAAAATTTCACCTTAGGCTAAATTCGATATTCCGAATCCAAAAATGAAGTCCATTTTCAAATATAAAATATATATAATTTCAAAAATTAGGTATTACTATTCATAACGGCTAGTTTGATTAGTTATGGTGTGTTAGAACTCGGTGTTGCGTACAACACACGCTATCACATTATTCAAAGAAAGTGTACCGTGGAAGCTTGGGATGTTTCATTTTAAATTTTTGATGTCCCCATTTAGTCAAAAAGTTTAAAATATTGTATTTAAAAAGGGTTCACTATTAAAAGTTGATAAAATTGCAATACTGAAAATGAATTTGTTCTTGCATTATGACTAAGAAACTCATAATATGGATTCTAAAATTATAAGGATTATATAAAGTTAAAAATGTAGTTAATGCTATTCATGACCTCTTTTAATGGCTTTTTTTTTTGGTAAGTCATGGTGCAATTGAACTCAGTGTTGCGTGTAGTGCAAGTTATTGAATTATTTTGAAGAAATAACACACTATGAAATCTTGGGGTGTTACATTCTCCCCTCCTTCAATAAATTGCGTCCTCACAATTTGAAATTGTTCTTCAAAAATAAAAGGTTGAAAATAGAAAATATATTTGTGGGAAAACCCACATCGGAAATTGGGTTAATAAAATTTAGTCTTAATATGAGGAAAAGAGAAATGAAAGGGTCACCACCAAATTATGATCTTGATTAGGAGAACATTGGTGGAAATTAGAGACATATAATCGGAGGAAAAACGTAAATATTTATAGGTAGTGATTGAGGTCATCAATCACAAACAAGTGTATAATTGAGGTCCTTAAACTCATCAATCTATGATGATTTGAAGTACCATCGGTTCAACAAAATATAGGGTATTGGGATAACACATTTTTGACGTTTCAAAATATCTTAGTTGAAATCCCACATCGAAAAATGAATTAATGAGGCCTCTATTTAAAATAAAGAGTGGAAAGTATGAAGATTACCGAAAATAACACATACTAGGGTTCCATGTAGGAAAATATGGATATGGAGGAGAAATATAACCATCAATTATCTGATGGAGAGTGGTAGATAACATGGCTATGAAAAGGCCAACAATCCCAAAGCCATAAATTAGTGATGATTTAAGGTACCATCTAGGACAACATTTTTGTTCTAAGTTCATTTTCTTAATGATGAGGAATTTATTTATGATATTGGATAAGATCATAAGGAGATATACTTACTTTAAAATTAGAGTTTTATCCCTTAATAAATTTCTACCAAAAACTCATCATTCACTCGTAAAAAAAATTCTATTTATACTATTCATAGAGGGTTCCAAAATAAACGAATTTATAATTCATCTACCAGATCTTTAAAAAAACAACATTATTTAATCCAGGACATCTCATGGGCCAGTGGTAGGTGATACACCCTTGTCGCCCTTCAGTTGCGGGTTCAAGTCTCGCAGCCTTGCCGGACGCGACGGGTTGCCGCCCAACCTCCGGGTTTTCTTTTAATGGTAATCCAAAATAATCCAAACTAGAACTATCCAAAATACTTCTGTCCAAACTCACAGTCCAACATTTATAAGGAATGTAAACATAATATAGATCCTTTTTACCCCGCAATAGCATATGAATACCTTCATCTTGTATTCTTTTAATACACTGAAACATCCTGATTTACCATAATCTTTATTGATTACATTCATGCTCCCTTATTCCATATAAAATGCTGGATATACTTCATTAATCCAAAAATGTTTTAAACCCCAACAATGATGGAATATACAAATCATTAATCAGCTTCAAGGTAGTCAATAATATCCAATATAATTTATCCAAATCAATCATGTATTATTCTAAAATCACCACCTCGGTATCTGAACCATATTATGGTTTATCTTTCTCTCAACCATATATTTTCCAAACATTTAACCTGCTACTGAGTCACTTTTCTTTGTTCCACACCATCTCAAGTCCTTAATGAAATATTACTGCAGTACAATCCTTATATACTCCATAATTATTATAACAAGTACATCGTTGATACAACACTCAATTGACATAATCAACATAAGAACTCTAATCATTCCTCTTCATCTGTGGTAGTATCATAACTTGATTATTATCCAATAGCATCATTTGCGTCATAGTCTGATGACTGGGACATAGGTTCGCGTAGTGTCCAAACTCCTTGCAAATGAAGCATTGTACATTTGAAACCATTTTCTTACCCTTGCAGTCACGTACTTTGTGCCCTTTTCCTCCACACTTATAACAAACTCCCATTCCTTTCAGGCAAGTTCCAGGGTGTTTCTTTCCACAGTTACCAAATATGGGAAAATTCTTCTTTTCCCTCTTCCCTTTATCCATCTTTCTCTCTTCTATCCTTTTCTTCTCTTGCTTCCCTTCAAAGCCATAGGACTCAGTAATCTCTTTACTTATCTTATCAATACATGATATTATTTCTTCATATGATGATCATACATGGGAGACTATTTCTCTTATCAATTCTAGCTTAAGACCATGAAAGATATGATCCTTCCTTCTCTTTGGATCATGTGCATTTCTGGAGTTCTCATTCCTTCTACTGGACGCCATTTCTAAACAATGGCATAAACTAGATCAGTTTATGAATCAAAATACATAATCTCATACTTATAAAACACTTAACATTAATTGAACTATTTATGGATATAATCCATAATCATAAAAATGTTTTCTTTGAGAAATTATATACTCATAAACCCTTCATAATGATTTGTAAAGAAAATGAGAGTTATCCTAAGCATATCCCCCGGGAGTGTCGTAACCAAGAGTGCAGCAAGGCCCGTTGTCGTGCACCAGTTCCCGTTCGAGTCTCGCTCAAAGCGGTGTTTTCAGGTTTTACCCCTAGGTACATCTGTGCCAGAGCCGCCTCTACCTGCTCGTATCCAGACAGGGATGTATTGCTCGGAAAACTCACAAAATCTCTACAATACCAAAATTCTAGGAAGTTCTTCTATACTAATCTTCAAAGTTCATCTTAGGTCTACGTGCTCTAATCAGAGTTTATCTAAATCTAGCTTACAAGGTTTGTACTAAACATCCTCTGATACCAACTATAACGCCCCGACCCCAGCTACCCAGAGTCGGTGCATTACTTCGTAACATTGGCATGATCACAAGAAAGATCAAATCTCGAAATACCGATTGGTTTAGTAGCCTTGGAAACACTAGATATATTCATAAGTTTTACATTACATCAGTAAACGAAAAACTACTACAACTACATATTGTCTCCATAATACACACTCATATCCCCACATAATATCCCTGCAGGTCATTCATAACTTACTTCTTCACTTCCTGGGAAAAATAAAACATAGAAAAGGGGTGAGCTCAAATGCCCAGTAAGGATAACAATATAGCGGAAACTTTCATAAATAAGAATAAACTTTTAAGGCAATGTATAACTAAAACAAAAGCCTTTCAAACATGAACTTTCAACATGGAATGGCATAAATAAAATGAAATAATTCCATTTACTTACTCACATGGATATTCTACTAATCGAATAATCACGTGCAAAAATCAATAACCACTTTCATAATGTTGGAATGCATAATTCCAGACTATCATAACCACATAGTCAAGGCCCCGTGCCAAGACTACAAATAATATTTTGTCAAGGCCTTGTGCCAAGACACTAGTTTGTCTCATGAGACCTACCGATGCATCGAGGAGCTATAGCGGGCTCCACCCGTCACTTACTAAGTCCAATGCATTCCCATATGAAAAGGTTTAAACATAACATAAACATTCGTATTAAAACTAGCATACGAAATGTCAATAATATCACCATAAACTATGAATGGTATAAAAATAGCACATCCACAGTCAAACATATCACAAAACCTTCAATACAATATAGAAGTTTTGTATCACAATAGATCAAATTCAAATAAGCATAAAATCCATCAAAGGATGTTGACATAGATGAAATCAAAATTCTTTTTAAAGAAATATCTCTTTTTATTTTGAAATCATTTAAGATCCATATAAAATAACACATTTTCTTTTAAAATATTCTTATAAGCTTGTAAGGGAAGTTTTGAAGATTTTATAACGGTGGAAATTAGCCGCACCCGCCGTATAAGTTTAAAAAAAACGTTCTTACCTTAATTCTGTCGAAAAGGTTAAAAATGACCTTGTTTTGAAAACGACGGAAAGATTCCTTTATAAACCTCTTATAAAAAGTCAAACAAGGTTATAAATGACTTTAACCCATATTCTTGTAAATAATAAAAATGTTTTGAAATACATTTTGAAGAAACATGGATGTGGATGATAAAGAGATCCCAGTAGATTATTACAAATAAACAACCTCGGATAATGAAGAGATTGTGAAATAACCCTTACCTTGTACTTTTCATTGGTTGGGGTAGGTTAACCTCCTGTATAATGGTGAAATAATTGTTATTAAATTATACAAGAATCATATATATTAATATGATATCATATATGATCTTTTAACATTGATTTGTTAATAATATCTTAGAATTATCGTCGTTTCGAGTGTTAACTTACTTGTTTTCTTTTATATGTTTTGTTACGTAAGACATGTTTGCAAAGGATAGGTTGTATATTATTCATATCCAAAATGATATCAAGTCCTTAAACATCATTTTTAAATCATCAAATGATAATTATACTTGAATGGATACGATGGAGAATGAATCTCATCGTGTTCGTGGAGACGGTAGTCCGTACGTACGCACGAGCGACAATATCATTCTTTTGATATTAAAATAATATATAAATGGATGGTATATCATATATACAGAATCATTAACATGTTATATTTATTATTTACATGAGTTACACATCATTATTATACCCATCCAAATAATAATATATTGAATAACAATTACACCACGACGTGGAGACGGTAAGCCGTACGTACGCACGTATGGTGACATGTTATTCAAAGGGTGGATAGAATACTGAATATGGTTGTACCATATTTATAATAACATCACATTATATGTAAGATACTGGAGTTATTATTTTAGAATGGTAAGAACAAAGAAAGAGAAAGTGGAAGAAGAAAGGAACTTGGAAAAGGGTGGTGAAATCATTACCTCTTCTTCGGGTTCTTCCTTTTGATTTGATCAAAAGGGATCCTTAGGTTGGCTTTCTGATCAAAATAAGGCCTCTAGGTTGTATTGAGGGATGTTGGGAGAGTATTTGGGCAGAGTTTGGCCGAACCAAAAGGCTTTGAAGGTGTGAAGAAATGAGAAGGAGGAGTGCCCTTTTATAAGAGGGGTGAGGGGCACCTTTGGAAAAGCTAGAAATATTAATAAATTCATATTCGGTTTCTAATGGCTCTAAAGTTGATTATTCAAAGGTTAATGTGGGGATAGGTCGAAAACAACTCAACCAATAGAATTTAGACAGGTTTGGGTACTTATATTAACCTTATCTTTAAGTATTAACTCTAAGTTAATTAGTTTCACTTTTACAATGTCTCTTTGTATTTTTATATAATATGGTTAATAAACTTACTATATACATCCAAGAGACCCCCATGTGGTCCATTAATGATGAAACTATCATGATATAAGTCTCTTGGCCGAACCTTAGATTTTTAGGAATTTAATATCAATTAATAATATAATATTTGTTTTAAGAACTCTTTTATGTCAATTTTGACACTATTCAATAGTTGATTTTTGTGAAACTCATAACAGATTGATTACTTCGAACAAAGTAAATTAAATCAATCCTAATATATCATATTATCCTATAAAATTAGTTTAATTCATTAAAAGTTTCATATTATATTTTTTTGGGTATTTATAATATCAATTATTTTAATTTTTCACTATTATAGTAATTACTGCATCATCATTGTGTCATAAATAAAATAAATTATTTAATGTTTAAAAATTATAAATAAAATATCATTATGTAGGAAATCGTTTTAGCTTTCTAATGAATATTTATAATCTAATAACCAACTTATATAACCCTATGTAACAATTGGTTTTCTAAAAGATATATGCTTGTGTCATTTTTGTATTCATTTTGACTTAATTAAAATAAAGTGTCATTATCACTTACAAGTGGATCCATGGGGTCCCAAAATCGACCCAAAGATGCACATGGTCGACCATGTATCAACCAATAGGTTTAAGACACGTTTTAGGGTAATTTAGTATTATTATAATATTATTTTTTTAACCCTTATTTACCGGATTTACCCTTAACCATGGTAAATAAAATATTTACCGCAGTAATTATTCAAAATGTCTAAAAATAAAAGTTACCTATTTACACAATTTGAAAATCCTGATTCCAAATATGGAATCCATTTTTCTAAATTCAAAACACAGAAGTGGCAGAAATTAATTTAAAATTAATTCCCGCTATCAAAACAAAAAGCGTGTTTTTAAGAGATAATAACTATCAAAAGATTGACACTCGTTTATGTTTGGTTTAATTGTAAAATTATGTCCAATGACCAAAATTATATTAAATGGTAAAAATATATTCTAAATAGACTTTAAAACCACTCAAATTCATAATTTATCACTATTAATTATTTTGATTAAAAAAGTTGTTTTTAATTAAAACTTACTAATTTTCACTATTCATCAAAATATGAAAGTTATCCGAAATGTACCAAAATTTCACCTTAGGCTAAATTCGATATTCCGAATCCAAAAATGAAGTCCATTTTCAAATATAAAATATATATAATTTCAAAAAGTAGGTATTACTATTCATAACGGCTAGTTTGATTAGTTATGGTGTGTTAGAACTCGGTGTTGCGTACAACACACGCTATCACATTATTCAAAGAAAGTGTACCGTGGAAGCTTGGGGTGTTTCATTTTAAATTTTTGATGTTCCCATTTAGTCAAAAAGTTTAAAATATTGTATTTAAAAAGGGTTCACTATTAAAAGTTGATAAAAGTGCAATACTGAAAATGAATTTGTTCTTGCATTATGACTAAGAAACTCATAATATGGATTCTAAAATTATAAGGATTATATAAAGTTAAAAATGTAGTTAATGCTATTCATGACCTCTTTTAATGGCCTTTTTTTTGGTAAGTCATGGTGCAATTGAACTCAGTGTTGCGTGTAGTGCAAGTTATTGAATTATTTTGAAGAAATAACACACTATGAAATCTTGGGGTGTTACACCGGACCCCTATGGTCCATTCCTTTGTTGAAATCGATGTGGTCAACACGACGCGCGTTATAATGATTTTTTTTAATAATGATGATAACGTAAAAATATGTTAATAATAATGATGATGACCTAAATTTTGTGATTAATTAAACTAAAAAGAGAATAATCATGATAAAATGATTTAATGGATGTTATAATTAATGGTGTGAAGTGGGAAGGTGTGTGACCCATTAGACGTTGATAAATGAAACATGCGGTTTATTATTAATTGAGTAATTGTTGAAATTAAATTTGAATAATAAAAATGGGTGTTGTGTTATTAATATTATTCATAATATTAATAATAATGAGAAATTAATGAAATGAGTCATGGTATTTATTGAAAACAAATAAATGAAGATGCATAGAGGAAGCGAGGTGGTGCATTAATAATATTAAATGTGAGTTATTATTATGTAAGATAATAATAATAACGATGATGTAAATATGTATATATATATATGTATATATATCAGGATAATTAAATTAAATGGTTTTAATTTAATAAAGTAAACCTTTTTAAATTAATTAGAATTAAATGGGGGCACACAAATCTTGCGGCGTGATTGCGTTACCGTAAAAGTATCTTTCCACCCCTATATTGTGGTGATATTAATTATATGTTTTATATAATGTTTAATAAAATTTCTATAATAAATGATATGTTATGGGCATAAGGATGAGGCACATGGCCCCATGTATCTTTACATAATTTATATAATAATTAATATATTATAATAATGATAAATGAAAAGAAATAAAATGAATGAAATGCATGGGGAGGGGATGCGTTAATTCCACTTTCCCCTTTTATAATTATACATTTTATATATTATTCTATTAATAGTTTAATAAATAATAATAAATGAAAAATAATGAGGCGCCACTTTTGTTTGGTGCGTGATGAATTTTTGAGAAGAAAGGAGATTGGAGAGAGAAAGAAAAAAAAGAATAAGATAAAAAAGATTAAATGAGATAATAAATGAAAATAAATAAATAAAAAAAATAATCAAAATCCCATGTGAGGCGCATGGGAAGTGAATGTGTTGGGCGTGAGTGAATTGAAAATTTTGATTGGAGAGAGACATATATCCTCTTTTTTTTAAATAAATATAATAATATTATTATTATTTTGGGTGATCAAAACTTAAAAAGTCTATAACTTCTTCATATGGTGTCGGAATGACGAACCGTCAACGGCAGTGTAATCCTGTAATTAAGACGGTCATTTTAAGACCAGTGATAGATACCTTTTTATGAGTTATGTCTCGGGTCAACGAAACACACATATTAATAAAATTGATGTTATTATTAAAACGCGTGGAAACCGCGTGACGTGTCGTGTGTTGACCAGTCAAAACGTGTAACGGGTGTACGGTCACACCGTGTATTCATCAATACACGCTGCATATAGTTTTACCTATTCGTTTCCTATATAAGAAAGGGTCGCGGATTATTTCCAGACCAATCTCTTATTCTTCGCACGACGACACTCTTGGATGATCAAAAGTCTTCCTCCTCTAACTTCTTTGTCCGAACTCCGATCGTCGATCTGTCAGCGGCCACAGGATCGTAGCGACGAGACGAAGCTTCTAAGCCCGGACTTGTCACCTTTCCTTCCGACCTTCCTTCTCCAGCTTCCATCATAGGAGGCGTATGTCGGGTTTGGCGAAGGCGGAGGACACCGAAGGACGTCGTCGGAAGCGACGTGATCGGGACCTTTTGAGGTAGGGATCTCACCTTTGTCTCTCTAATTTATGTATCATGTGTGGCGGGTATCCTTTTGTTCTCATGAGAAATGGTTGAACCTTTAAATAAAGATAATAACTGGTTAAAGAATGGGGTTGGGAAGTTAGTGATTGTTGTTACCTTACTTTTTATATCCTGTGATATTATATTTGTTAATTGAATGAGCTTCTACCTACTGAAAATCACAGTTGTTGGGGGACTTTGCTTATGCAATTAAATGTTTCCCTCTCCTTCTGTGTTTTCTTATGGATGGAAACTTCATGAAATGTGGAAATTGGTTAATCACGTAAAGTTGACTTTTTAAATGAAAATCTAGAACCCTTGTGTGATCACCCCGGTTGAACCAAAATGGAATAATGAACATGTGGGTGTTGGCTTGGTTACATGGCATGTGTTGGGGGTGTTTTGTGGGCTGTTGTGGTTTGGGTGAGCAGCGGGGCTGCGACGTTTGGGTGGTGATCTTATTGGAATGGTTGATGGTGGAAACGTGGAGGTGTGAAATGTTTTGTAAATGATGGGGTTGAAATGGGAAGTGGTTGGTTGTGGGAAATGCCTTTATTTATGAAAAGTGTTTTGATTATGAAAAGTATTTTGAAGTAAAAAGGTGTTTTCAAATGCGGAAATGTTTTGTGTGTGGAAAGGGTTTTATGTGTGGAACTTTGAAATAAATGAATGATGGAATGTTGTATGGTTGTGATAATCTTTTATAAATGAAATGGCATGTGGTTTCTTGCATTTTACCTAACCTTGGTTGTGGATGGCAGGGATATGTTTGTGAAAGGTTTTGTCTGGATGATAGTTTCCCAGTAGTAATAATCTGTTAAACCATTGCATGAAACATGAAAACCTAAATGGGGTTGGGGGATGATTGTTTGGTTGTTGATGCATGCTTTGTGGTAGCAGTGCCGAGGCACATGCTCAGTTTCTCTTTTTAAGAAGCCATAGGTTGGGCTGTGTGTTTGGTATATGTATATATATATTTGTATCTTTGTGTTTTGTCGCACCACACCCATGTCAAGCACCTAGTGCTGAACACTCCCATTTTATGGGAGAGGGTGTTCCCCCTTAGTTACTAGCTCCTTCCTGCTCCTTCTTCCATAGGCTATGATGGCTTGAGGTGACCTTACACCCAAGACTCTTCGGGTAGGTCTCGGAGGCTGTGATGGCTTGAGGCGACCTTTAGCCCAAGACTCTTCGGGCAGGCTTACCGTTCCCAAGAACCTTCGGGATGAAGCCCAGGTGTCTGTGGGCGGGTTAGTGGTTGTGGCCCAGGTGTGTGCGGGCGAGATGCGTGGTTGTGAGGCCCAGGTGTCTGCGGGCGGGATGCGTGGTTGTGAGGCCCAGGTGTGTGCGTGCGGGATGCGTGGTTTGGCCCAGGTGTGTGCGGGCGGGAAGAGTGTGGTAGCATCAGGACGTTTTCCGTTAGGAAGAGTATCATCTAATTAAGTGGGAAATGTGCGGGGTACCCAATACTTTTGTTCTATATATATACTAAACTTGTTTGTGTTACTTGGTGAGTGTGACCAGTGAGGCTGGGTGGATAGTTTTTCCTTGTTAGTTTCTTGTTCTTCTGTTTTCTCACGGGACCTTAGGGTGTCTCCCCACTTGTGCACGAGAGATTTAGGTTTTCCTACTGAGTATACTTGTATGCTCACCCTACGTTTACTTTCAGGTTTCCATGAGGACTACCAGGGTCGTGCGGGACCCTACTAGTCGGGCAGCAGTTGTTGTTCTCTTGTTTTCTTTGGCATTGTACTTTTGAGCTTCCTTGTACTTGTACCTTGTTATAAAAATTGTTTAAACATGCATGTGGGCTTGGATTGGGTTTATTTATATACACTTGTTCTTTTCCCTTTTTGGTGGTTGACTTGTCCTATTTCCCGATCCAAAATAATAAAAAGGGTAATGCCTCCCATATTTGTGAAAACTCATACCCTTGGTGCTAGTCGCCAACCCGGGGCCTACTGGAGGCGGGACTCGGGGGTCATTATCTCCCTTTCACCATTGCCAGCTCAGGAGGGGCATCATTGGTGGGAGGGGGTCGTGACAGAATGGTATCAGAGGCTGATGGTTGAGAGATAGGATGGAGTCTGGAGTTAGGCACAATGAGGATTGCATGGGATGGTAGGGAAACAGTGTTCGTTAATCTTGGTGCGTGACATAGGCCAGGGAAGACCGGCTAGGACACGGGATTTTAGGGCCCCCCGTGATCCGATGCAAGGACTCCGAGCCTACCGAACGACCAAGTGAGACTATATTGATTGCAGGGTAGAGACCCTATGGAAGGTACATGCATCATCATGTTTGTGTTTTACTTGATTTGGGTGTTCTGGGAAAGAAATTGAAATAAAATGATAATTAAAACTTTGAGTTTTTCCTTACTACTTGGGCTTAGGCTATCCTTGTTTACCGTACATCTATGGCACTTGGACGTTAACAGAAATGCAGAGGAGTGGGACGCGGACAATTTCACGCAACAGAAGTGGCAACCCCATCAAGGCAAAAGATCGAGAGAGATGTTTCATGTTTTACTTAAATGCTCTCGTTTATGTTTTGTTTAAATCCAGGAGCATCACACTCAATTGTTGAAACTCATTCTCGCCCATGCTTTGGGCCTGGACCTTGTTTTTCATGAGTTTATAACTCTATGTTGTTTCCCGCTTTTCTTTAAATGTACGCGAATAGCCCTATCATGTGGGGAGGGGAAGACCTAATCCCTAATCGAGACGCATTAATGTGGATGCGATTTAACCCGTGCAGGCGAGTCAGTGCCGCCTAAAGCGGATAATATCTCAACATGGGAGAAGGAATTCCTCAAGCCATGTGTCCGGGCAGTGTGTGGGTTGTACGTTGTTGGGTGTAGTGTAAGTTGGAAAGACAAACCTAATATATGGGAAAGGAAAAACCTGATCCTTAATCAAGACGCATTAATGAGGATGCGATTAAACCCGTGCAGGCGAGTCAGTGCCGCCTAAAGCGGATAATATCTCGACATAGGAGAGGGAATTTCTTAACTCACATAATTAGGGTTGTCGGTTGTTTCTTGTTATGACAAGATCCCTAAGAGGTATCTTGCGGAGTGGTTGTTTGGATCATTTCTTTTTATTGGTTGGTTTTTAATTCTCGAGGACGAGAATTTTTTAAGAGGTATCTGATGTAATGGACCAGACCCCTCCGGTCCATTCCTTTGTTGAAATCGATGTGGTCAACACGACGCGCGTTATAATGATTTTTTTTAATAATGATGATAACGTAAAAATATGTTAATAATAATGATGATGACATAAATTTTGTGATTAATTAAACTAAAAAGAGAATAATCATGATAAAATGATTTAATGGATGTTATAATTAATGGTGTGAAGTGGGAAAGTGTGTGACCCATTAGACGTTGATAAATGAAACATGCGGTTTTTTATTAATTGAGTAATTTTTGAAATTAAATTTGAATAATAAAAATGGGTGTTGTGTTATTAATATTATTCATAATATTAATAATAATGAGAAATTAATGAAATGAGTCGTGGTATTTATTGCAAACAAATAAATGAAGATGCATAGAGGAAGCGAGGTGGTGCATTAATAATATTAAATGTGAGTTATTATTATGTAAGATAATAATAATAACGATGACGTAAATATGTATATATATATGTATATATATCGGGATAATTAAATTAAATGGTTTTAATTTAATAAAGTAAACCTTTTAAAATTAATTGGAATTAAATGGGGGCACACAAATCTTGCAGCGTGATTGCGTTACCGTAAAAGTATCTTTCCACCCCTATATTATGGTGATATTAATTATATGTTTTATATAATGTTTAATAAAATTTCTATAATAAATGATATGTTATGGGCATAAGGATGAGGCACATGGCCCCATGTATCATTAAATAATTTATATAATAATTAATATATTATAATAATGATAAATGAAAAGAAATAAAATGAATGAAATGCATGGGGAGGGGATGCGTTAATTCCATTTTCCCCTTTTATAATTATACATTTTATATATTTTTCTATTAATAGTTTAATAAATAATAATAAATGAAAAATAATGAGGCGCCACTTTTGTTTGGTGTGTGATGAATTTTTGAGAAGAAAGGAGATTGGAGAGAGAAAGAAAAAAAAAGAATAAGTTAAAAAAGATTAAATGAGATAATAAATGAAAATAAATAAATAAACAAAATAATCAAAATCCCATGTGAGGCGCATGGGAAGTGAATGTGTTGGGCGTGAGTGAATTGAAAATTTTGATTGGAGAGAGACATATATCCTCTTTTTTTTTAAATAAATATAATAATATTATTATTATTTTGGGTGATCAAAACTTAAAAAGTCTATAACTTCTTCATATGGTGTCGGAATGACGAACCGTCAACGGCAGTGTAATCCTGTAATTAAGACGGTCATTTTAAGACCAGTGATAGATACCTTTTTATGAGTTATGTCTTGGGTCAACGAAACACACATATTAATAAAATTGATGTTATTATTAAAACGCGTGGAAACCGCGTGACGTGTCGTGTGTTGACCAGTCAAAACGGGTAACGGGTGTACGGTCACACCGTGTATTCATCAATACATGTTGTATATTGTTTTACCTATTCGTTTCCTATATAAGAAAGGGTCGCGGATTATTTCCAGACCAATCTCTTATTCTTCGCACGACGACACTCTTGGATGATCAAGAAGTCTTCCTCCTCTAACTTCTTTGTCCGAACTCCGATCGTCGATCCGTCAGCGGCCACAGGATCGTAGCGACGAGACGAAGCTTCTAAGCCCAGACTTGTCACCTTTCCTTCCGGCCTTCCTTCTCCAGCTTCCATCATAGGAGGCGTATGTCGGGTTTGGCGAAGGCGGAGGACACCGAAGGACGTCGTCGGAAGCGACGTGATCGGGACCTTTTGAGGTAGGGATCTCACCTTTGTCTCTCTAATTTATGTATCATGTGTGGCGGGTATCCTTTTGTTCTCATGAGAAATGGTTGAACCTTTAAATAAAGATAATAACTGGTTAAAGAATGGGTTTGGGAAGTTAGTGATTGTTGTTACCTTACTTTTTATATCCTGTGATATTATATTTGTGAATTGAATGAGCTTCTACCTACTGAAAATCACAGTTGTTGGGGGACTTTGCTTACGCAATTAAATGTTTCCCTCTCCTTCTGTGTTTTCTTATGGATGGAAACTTCATGAAATGTGGAAATTGGTTAATCACGTAAAGTTGACTTTTTAAATGAAAATCTAGAACCCTTGTGTGATCACCCCGGTTGAACCAAAATGGAATAATGAACATGTGGGTGTTGGCTTGGTTACATGGCATGTGTTGGGGGTGTTTTGTGGGCTGTTGTGGTTTGGGTGAGCAGCGGGGCTGCGACGTTTGGGTGGTGATCTTATTGGAATGGTTGATGGTGGAAACGTGGAGGTGTGAAATGTTTTGTAAATGATGGGGTTGAAATGGGAAGTGGTTGGTTGTGGGAAATGCCTTTATTTATGAAAAGTGTTTTGATTATGAAAAGTATTTTGAAGTAAAAAGGTGTTTTCAAATGCGGAAATGTTTTGTGTGTGGAAAGGGTTTTATGTGTGGAACTTTGAAATAAATGAATGATGGAATGTTGTATGGTTGTGATAATCTTTTATAAATGAAATGGCATGTGGTTTCTTGCGTTTTACCTAACCTTGGTTGTGGATGGCAGGGATATGTTTGTGAAAGGTTTTGTCTGGATGATAGTTTCCCAGTAGTAATAATCTGTTAAACCATTGCATGAAACATGAAAACCTAAATGGGGTTGGGGGATGATTGTTTGGTTGTTGATGCATGATTTGTGGTAGCAGTGCCGAGGCACATGCTCAGTTTCTCTTTTTAAGAAGCCATAGGTTGGGCTGTGTGTTTGGTATATGTATATATATAATTGTATCTTTGTGTTTTGTCGCACCACACCCATGTCAAGCACCTAGTGCTGAACACTCCCATTTTATGGGAGAGGGTGTTCCCCTTAGTTACTAGCTCCTTCCTGCTCCTTCTTCCATAGGCTATGATGGCTTGAGGTGACCTTACACCCAAGACTCTTCGGGTAGGTCTCGGAGGCTGTGATGGCTTGAGGCGACCTTTAGCCCAAGACTCTTCGGGCAGGCTTACCGTTCCCAAGAACCTTCGGGATGAGGCCCAGGTGTCTGTGGGCGGGTTAGTGGTTGTGGCCCAGGTGTGTGCGGGCGAGATGCGTGGTTGTGAGGCCTAGGTGTCTGCGGGCGGGATGCGTGGTTGTGAGGCCCAGGTGTGTGCGGGCGGGATGCGTGGTTTGGCCCAGGTGTGTGCGGGCGGGAAGAGTGTGGTAGCGTCAGGACGTTTTCCGTTAGGAAGAGCAGCATCTAATTAAGTGGGAAATGTGCGGGGTACCCAATACTTTTGTTCTATATATATACTAAACTTGTTTGTGTTACTTGGTGAGTGTGACCAGTGAGGCTGGGTGGATAGTTTTTCCTTGTTAGTTTCTGGTTCTTCTGTTTTCTCACGGGACCTTAGGGTGTCTCCCCACTTGTGCACGAGAGCTTTAGGTTTCCCTACTGAGTATACTTGTATGCTCACCCTATGTTTACTTTCAGGTTTCCATGAGGACTACCAGGGTCGTGCGGGACCCTACTAGTCGGGCAGCAGTTGTTGTTCTCTTGTTTTCTTTGGCATTGTACTTTTGAGCTTCCTTGTACTTGTACCTTGTTATAAAAATTGTTTAAACATGCATGTGGGCTTGGATTGGGTTTATTTATATACACTTGTTCTTTTCCCTTTTTGGTGGTTGACTTGTCCTATTTCCCGATCCAAAATAATAAAAAGGGTAATGCCTCCCATATTTGTGAAAACTCATACCCTTGGTGCTAGTCGCCAACCCGGGGCCTACTGGAGGTGGGACTCGGGGGTCATTATCTCCCTTTCACCATTTCCAGCTCAGGAGGGGCATCTTTGGTGGGAGGGGGTCGTGACAGAATGGTATCAGAGGCTGATGGTTGAGAGATAGGATGGAGTCTGGAGTTAGGCACAGTGAGGATTGCATGGGATGGTAGGGAAACAGTGTTCGTTAATCTTGGTGCGTGACATAGGCCAGGGAAGACCGGCTAGGACACGGGATTTTAGGGTCCCCCGTGATCCGATGCAAGGACTCCGAGCCTACCGAACGACCAAGTGAGACTATATTGATTGCAGGGTAGAGACCCTATGGAAGGTACATGCATCATCATGTTTTTGTTTTACTTGATTTGGGTGTTCTGGGAAAGAAATTGAAATAAAATGATAATTAAAACTTTGAGTTTTTCCTTACTACTTGGGCTTAGGCTATCCTTGTTTACCGTACATCTATGGCACTTGGACGTTAACAGAAATGCAGAGGAGTGGGACGCGGACAATTTCACGCAACAGAAGTGGCAACCCCATCAAGGCAAAAGATCGAGAGAGATGTTTCATGTTTTACTTAAATGCTCTCGTTTATGTTTTGTTTAAATCCAGGAGCATCACACTCAATTGTTGAAACTCATTCTCGCCCATGCTTTGGGCCTGGACCTTGTTTTTCATGAGTTTATAATGCTATGTTGTTTCCCGCTTTTCTTTAAATGTACGCGAAGAGCCCTATCATGTGGGGAGGGGAAGACCTAATCCCTAATCGAGACGCATTAATGTGGATGCGATTTAACCCGTGCAGGCGAGTCAATGCCGCCTAAAGCGGATAATATCTCAACATGGGAGAAGGAATTCCTCAAGCCATGTGTCCGGGCAGTGTGTGGGTTGTACGTTGTTGGGTGCAGTGTAAGTTGGAAAAACAAACCTAATATATGGGAAAGGAAAAACCTGATCCTTAATCAAGACGCATTAATGAGGATGCGATTAAACCCGTGCAGGCGAGTCAGTGCCGCCTAAAGCGGATAATATCTCGACATAGGAGAGGGAATTTCTTAACTCACATAATTAGGGTTGTCGGTTGTTTCTTGTTATGACAAGAGCCCTAAGAGGTATCTTGCGGAGTGGTTGTTTGGATCATTTCTTTTTATTGGTTGGTTTTTAATTCTCGAGGATGAGAATTTTTTAAGAGGTATCTGATGTAATGGACCAGACCCCTCCGGTCCATTCCTTTGTTGAAATCGATGTGGTCAACACGACGCGCGTTATAATGATTTTTTTTAATAATGATGATAACGTAAAAATATGTTAATAATAATGATGATGACATAAATTTTGTGATTAATTAAACTAAAAAGAGAATAATCATGATAAAATGATTTAATGGATGTTATAATTAATGGTGTGAAGTGGGAAGGTGTGTGACCCATTAGACGTTGATAAATGAAACATGCGGTTTTTTATTAATTGAGTAATTTTTGAAATTAAATTTGAATAATAAAAATGGGTGTTGTGTTATTAATATTATTCATAATATTAATAATAATGAGAAATTAATGAAATGAGTCGTGGTATTTATTGCAAACAAATAAATGAAGATGCATAGAGGAAGCGAGGTGGTGCATTAATAATATTAAATGTGAGTTATTATTATGTAAGATAATAATAATAACGATGACGTAAATATGTATATATATATGTATATATATCGGGATAATTAAATTAAATGGTTTTAATTTAATAAAGTAAACCTTTTAAAATTAATTGGAATTAAATGGGGGCACACAAATCTTGCAGCGTGATTGCGTTACCGTAAAAGTATCTTTCCACCCCTATATTATGGTGATATTAATTATATGTTTTATATAATGTTTAATAAAATTTCTATAATAAATGATATGTTATGGGCATAAGGATGAGGCACATGGCCCCATGTATCATTACATAATTTATATAATAATTAATATATTATAATAATGATAAATGAAAAGAAATAAAATGAATGAAATGCATGGGGAGGGGATGCGTTAATTCCACTTTCCCCTTTTATAATTATACATTTTATATATTATTCTATTAATAGTTTAATAAATAATAATAAATGAAAAATAATGAGGCGCCACTTTTGTTTGGTGCGTGATGAATTTTTGAGAAGAAAGGAGATTGGAGAGAGAAAGAAAAAAAAGAATAAGTTAAAAAAGATTAAATGAGATAATAAATGAAAATAAATAAATAAACAAAATAATCAAAATCCCATGTGAGGCGCATGGGAAGTGAATGTGTTGGGCGTGAGTGAATTGAAAATTTTGATTGGAGATAGACATATATCCTCTTTTTTTTTAAATAAATATAATAATATTATTATTATTTTGGGTGATCAAAACTTAAAAAGTCTATAACTTCTTCATATGGTGTCGGAATGACGAACCGTCAACGGCAGTGTAATCCTGTAATTAATACGGTCATTTTAAGACCAGTGATAGATACCTTTTTATGAGTTATGTCTCGGGTCAACGAAACACACATATTAATAAAATTGATGTTATTATTAAAACGCGTGGAAACCGCGTGACGTGTCGTGTGTTGACCAGTCAAAACGGGTAACGGGTGTACGGTCACACCGTGTATTCATCAATACACACTGCATATTGTTTTACCTATTCGTTTCCTATATAAGAAAGGGTCGCGGATTATTTCCAGACCAATCTCTTATTCTTCGCATGACGACACTCTTGGATGATCAAGAAGTCTTCCTCCTCTAACTTCTTTGTCCGAACTCCGATCGTCGATCCGTCAGCGGCCACAGGATCGTAGCGACGAGACGAAGCTTCTAAGCCCGGACTTGTCACCTTTCCTTCCGGCCTTCCTTCTCCAGCTTCCATCATAGGAGGCGTATGTCGGGTTTGGCGAAGGCGGAGGACACCGAAGGACGTCGTCGGAAGCGACGTGATCGGGACCTTTTGAGGTAGGGATCTCACCTTTGTCTCTCTAATTTATGTATCATGTGTGGCGGGTATCCTTTTGTTCTCATGAGAAATGGTTGAACCTTTAAATAAAGATAATAACTGGTTAAAGAATGGGGTTGGGAAGTTAGTGATTGTTGTTACCTTACTTTTTATATCCTGTGATATTATATTTGTGAATTGAATGAGCTTCTACCTACTGAAAATCACAGTTGTTGGGGGACTTTGCTTACGCAATTAAATGTTTCCCTCTCCTTCTGTGTTTTCTTATGGATGGAAACTTCATGAAATGTGGAAATTGGTTAATCACGTAAAGTTGACTTTTTAAATGAAAATCTAGAACCCTTGTGTGATCACCCCGGTTGAACCAAATGGAATAATGAACATGTGGGTGTTGGCTTGGTTACGTGGCATGTGTTGGGGGTGTTTTGTGGGCTGTTGTGGTTTGGGTGAGCAGTGGGGCTGCGACGTTTGGGTGGTGATCTTATTGGAATGGTTGATGGTGGAAACGTGGAGGTGTGAAATGTTTTGTAAACGATGGGGTTGAAATGGGAAGTGTTTGGTTGTGGAAAATGCCTTTATTTATGAAAAGTGTTTTGATTATGAAAATTATTTTGAAGTAAAAAGGTGTTTTCAAATGCGGAAATGTTTTGTGTGTGGAAAGGGTTTTATGTGTGGAACTTTGAAATAAATGAATGATGGAATGTTGAATGGTTGTGATAATCCTTTGCAAATGAAATGGCATGTGGTTGCTTGCGTTTTACCTAACCTTGGTTGTGGATGGCAGGGATATGTTTGTGAAAGGTTTTGTCTGGATGATACTTGCCCAGTAGTAATAATCTGTTAAACCATTGCATGAAACATGAAAACCTAAATGGGGTTGGGGGATGATTGTTTGGTTGTTGATGCATGATTCGTGGTAGCAGTGCCGAGGCACATGCTCAGTTTCTCTTTTTAAGAAGCCATAGGTTGGGCTGTGTGTTTGGTATATGTATATATATAATTGTATCTTTGTGTTTTGTCGCACCACACCCATGTCAAGCACCTAGTGCCGAACACTCCCATTTTATGGGAGAGGGTGTTCCCCCTTAGTTACTAGCTCCTTCCTGCTCCTTCTTCCATAGGCTATGATGGCTTGAGGTGACCTTACACCCAAGACTCTTCGGGTAGGTCTCGGAGGCTGTGATGGCTTGAGGTGACCTTTAGCCCAAGACTCTTCGGGCAGGATTACAGTTCCCAAGAACCTTCGGGATGAGGCCCAGGTGTCTGCGGGCGGGTTAGTGGTTGTGGCCCAGGTGTGTACGGGCGAGATGCGTGGTTGTGAGGCCCAGGTGTGTGTGGGCGGGATGCGTGGTTGTGAGGCCCAGGTGTCTGCGGGCAGGATGCGTGGTTTGGACCAGGTGTGTGCGGGCGGGAAGAGTGTGGTAGCGTCAGGACGTTTGCCGTTAGGAAGAGCAGCGTCTAATTAAGTGGGAAATGGTGTGGGGTACCAAATACTTTTGTTCTATATATATACTAAACTTGTTTGTGTTACTTGGTGAGTGTGACCAGTGAGGCTGGGTGGATAGTTTTTCCTTATTAGTTTATGGTCCTTCTGTTTTCTCACGGGACCTTAGGGTGTCTCCCCACTTGTGCACGAGAGCTTTAGGTTTCCCTACTGAGTATACTTGTATGCTCACCCTACGTTTACTTTCAGGTTTCCAGGAGGACTACCAGGGTCGTGCGGGACCCTACTAGTCGGGCAGCAGTTGTTGTTCTCTTGTTTTCTTTGGCATTGTAATTTTGAGCTTCCTTGTACTTGTACCTTGTTATAAAAAT
Source organism: Viscum album (assembly GCA_963277665.1). NCBI lineage: Eukaryota > Viridiplantae > Streptophyta > Magnoliopsida > Santalales > Viscaceae > Viscum > Viscum album. The sequence goes on along the minus strand of OY728151.1, from coordinate 649,661,988 downwards.
TGTTTAAACATGCATGTGGGCTTGGTTTGGGTTTATTTATATACACTTGTTCTTTTCCCTTTTTGGTGGTTGACTTGTCCTATTTCCCGATCCAAAATAATAAAAAGGGTAATGCCTCCCATATTTGTGAAAACTCATACCCTTGGTGCTAGTCGCCAACCCGGGGCCTACTGGAGGCGGGACTCGGGGGGTCATTATCTCCCTTTCACTATTGCCAGCTCAGGAGGGGCATCTTTGGTGGGAGGGGGTCGTGACAAATACAAATAGTTGATTGAGAATAACCAAAAGAGTTCTCATTGCTACTCCCATTTCATTCGGTTGCTTAATCAGAAAACCATCACAATTTTCTTCACATCCATTGTCACTTGGGTTCCTACTAGATCCATCCATTTAATAAAACAAAAAAGGTTAGGGTGAGTATATTAGTAAAATCATCATATAAAATATTATTTGGAGGGTAAACACTAAAATATATTTATTCATGTTTTCTTAAACTCGTTTGATGTATCTAAAATAATTACAACTCTTTCTAATATGCTAACCATTATGGGGTCATAACTTATGCTTAAATAACACCCTAACAACTTAAGTTATCTAAATCGACCTATCATACCAGCTATAAGGACCTGACCTTAAACATTACATAATCTTGAACTAAGTTAATAATTCACATTGAGGATATTCTCAGGATTATATATTTATAGAATTAGGTCATCACATATACATAATAATTTTAATATTTCATGTCGACACTTCTACTCAGTATCCATTTTTTCATAAAATAACAACTCTTAAAAGAAAAAAAACATGTTTAGTTCCATGTTTTAATCATCATGACTTTCCCTCGATCCCATCCTTGACCCCCAAACACTTTAATTCCCATGATAAACATTTTAAAAACATAGGATGATCATAAAAAGCTCAGTAAGGTATACACAAAGTATAAAATATGTTAGTTTTTCAAAACATCAATTAAACCATTAGTACTTTATCATAAGTAACTCTTTTCACCTTTATGAAGTAATAAATACTCTTTAGTAACTAAAAGATCACTACTTACCCTTTTGTAACCAAAATATTACCATAAAACCCATATAAATCACAGAAAACATATAAAGGTAATTTGGGGAAAAAAAATACTTAAATGGAATAACTATATGGTGAACTTCGACACATATCACTAAATGGAATAGCCATACGGATGACTTCCATACCCAATGCATTGGAGGATATAATTTATCCACCAATGCTTGGTTTATCAGGGAACCACTTGTCATTTGGTTAATCACGTAAGCACCCATCAAATGTCCAAGTACCATTATTTGATCATAATAGATAAAATCATCATTTCACCAATAACATTTCTTTTTTAATAATAATAAATCATTTCAAGATATCGAAATAATCCATCCATTTCAAAAAAATTATTAAAACCAAAAAACCCAGAAATGAATTAAGGGGTTTCTTTTTCATTGTAAAAATATTATGACTTTTAGAGGATGCCAAATAATGATTACGATGGTGGAGAGACCATTGTCAACACATACATTTAAAAAATTCCTTTTGTTGTGTAGTAAAATGATTCATTGAAAAAGATTCACTTTGAATAAATTTAATAGTAAAAGGGGTTTATTATTAACCTTTTAAAAGAAGAATTTGTATATTATCAAAACATGACACAATGAATGGAGATTGAGACAATGCCCCTTACATTGATTGTACCAATAAATTAAGGATAAATCAATGACATAATTATGTTTGAAAAATGTAAATACACCCAATATAATTGGGTATTAAGTGTAAACCAAAAAAAGGTCATTCACACATATTCATAGCATGAAATAATTATGAAGTAAAAGTTTAACCCAAAGAATGGAAATTGGGTTAAGAAGTCCCCTTATAGAAATTTGACAGCCTAATGATGTCACATTAAAATTCAGAAAATGTGTTGAGGAAATAGAAAAGGGTCTGTCATCAAATGGAAATAAAATATACAACAATAAGTATATAGAAGAACATATCCCAACATAAAAAATATAAATTTAAAAGACATAAAATAAAATATGTCTTCAACTAAAAGAGGAGGGAGAAAGGTTCCCTTTCCAATTTGATAACTTATGAAACATACACCACATGAAAGAAGGATCATACATTGAAGATGTAAATACCAATAAATTAAATTATATTAAATAAATAATACAATATTGGGTAGTGTATACACCACAAAAATTAAAATTACAGAAGAATAGAGATTTCATAGATATCATATATAATTATAGTGCCATCATAATGGCCACCATAAGAGGTGGTAGAAGACTGAACAATCATCGTTTTGTGAGGTAGTAGTTTTCCATCCATAGAAACAGTATGTTCTATACCCATTAGAAGGAGGTGTGTGTAAGTGTAGTTTGAATCCTTCTCATAAAATCAACCTTTTATATTGAGGATACTGGTTTTGCTTTATAAATAAATAATATTATGACCATAGGGATTGAAGAAGTAAAATAAAAGAAAATAACTTGATAGAAGATGTTACCTCATATCGGGTAATGTATTTTGATTTGATCCAAAGAGCTCTCTTGAATTTCCCTATACCTAGGGTAAGGCTTCTAGAAGGAATATAGGGATCTTATTATATTATTTTGGAAGAGTTTGGACAATACAAGGGGGCTTTAGAGGTGTGAGTAATGGTTATAGGTGATGGATTTTTATAAGGGGGGATGGGATCTTTATGAAAGTTTGAATATATTATTTTATTATAAACTGGATTTTGATTTCAAAAGGAACCCAACTCATTTAATTTAAATATAAGGAAGGAATTTTTCTAAATAATCTCATCCAATGGGTTTTAAAAAAATTTATGGCCTAAAATTAACCCTCTCTTTTAGCTTTAACCTTTTGTTAACTAATTAAACTTTTACCATGTCCTTTTTTTATTCATACCACATGGTTAATATATTTAATATAAAATTAAAAAAAACACAAAAAAGGATCATTAATAACATTTTAAAATTATATATGTCATTTGTCCGAATCTTATATTTTTAGGACAATTTTATCATTGAATAAAATTGTATTCATATTAAAAACTCATTTATGTCAATTTATAAACTATTCATATCAAGGCTTTTAAAAAAACCTATAAAACGTTATTATTTCGAAAAACAACATTAATTCAAAGACAAAAAGTTATAATCATCCATAAAATTCGTTTATGGCATAAAAATTTTCAAAATAAATTTATTTTCATATTTATAATATCATTTATTTAAAACATTCATTAATGATGTAATCATTGCATCATCATTGTGTCATACAGAAATTTAGTTATTTGATGTGTAAAAATTATAAATAAAATATCATGATGTGGAAAATATTTTTATATTTTTGATGAATATTTATAGTTGAAAATATCAGTTATATAACCCTTTATAAATATTGTTATAATAAGATATATATCTTTATGTTAAATTTTCCTTAACTTTATATAAATTATTATAAAGTGTCATTTTCCCTTACAAATGGTTCCACAGGGTCCCAAAATTGATCCAAGGATGCCCATGGTCAAACATGAATCATCCAATAGGATTATTACATGTGATAGGTTAATTTAATATTATTAAAATAGCATTTTTGTTAACATTATTCACTAGATTTATCTTTTATCCATGGTAAATAAAATATTTTTTTAAGTTACTATTCACAATGTATAAAATTAAAAGTTAACTATTTACACAATTTATACCTCCTGATTACAAATATGGAATCCATTTTTCTAAATTCAAAACACATAAGTTTCTGAAATTAATTTAAAATTAATTCTGGTGGTCAAAACCAAAAATCATTTTTTAAGAAATAATAACTATCAAAAGATTGACAATTGTTTATATCCAATTTCCAAGTGAAATTACTTCCAATGAACAAAATTGGATTAAATGGTAAAAATATAATATAATTACTATTTAAAACCAATTAAAAAGATAATTTAACCATATAAATAAATTAGATTAAAAGATAGTTTTGAATGAAAATGTTGTATTTTCACTATTCATTAAAAATGAACATTATCATAAAAATACCAAAATTTTATCCAAAGTAAATTTTGATGTCATGATTCTAAATAAGAATTTTATTTTGTCAAATATAATAGATAAAAGTGTCAAAAACTAGACTGAAAAATGGTTCACCATCAAAAGGTGGCAAATCGACCATTTAAAGAATATTAGAGTATTTATGTTTAAAATTGGATTCATTCACATTTTAAGCCTCTCACATTTATTGGATAAAGGTAAAGACATTTAAAAAATATGTTTAATTATAATATGATTAGTTCTATTCAATCCTTCCAATAAAATGGCTTGGCGTTAACTACCATTTAAAATATTTATATTTTTTTTTCAGTATGACTCAACGTTGTGGGCAACATAAGACTTCAAGGAAACCCATTATTGTGTGTAGGGTATGCCATAAAACATAGAATCCTTTTTAAAGTAAAATTAATATTTAATTCATTAATGTTAATAAATATGAAAATGTTATATTCATTATTTACCTGGAATGTTACATCCATCCCTCTTTTGGGAATTACGTCCTCGCAATTTTAAAATTGGGTTTGGAAATTTCATTGAAAGTCACACATTGGAAATTGAGTCCATAAAAATATCACTTTAATAGAAAGAGATAGAAGTAAAAAGGTTATCAGAGATAACCCAAAATAGGATTCCCTGAAAACATAGACATGTAGGAGAAACTAAGTGTCAAGTTCTGATGGAGAGTGATAGAAAACATGATCAAGAGAATGTTTACAATAAGAAAACCACAAACATGTAATGGGTTAGATAGTCATTGGTTTTCCAGGAGGAAAAGTCAGCAGAAAACTTTTTTGTTTTAAGTTATATTTCCTAAAGTTAGAGAAATCTATTTATGATTTTGACTAAGATCATAAAGAAATATACTTACCTTTCATGTAGAGTTTCATCCTTTAAACAATTTCTAGCACAAACTCATATTTTATCCAAATTATGAGTATTCATGATGATATGGTCACATATGAAGCGATAAAATCAACTTCTAGAGAATCAAATAACCCAAAAAAGATAAACTATATATTTCCCCTATCTTTAGACATTAACCAAAACCAAAATGGTTAGTATGAGATCAGATAATCCCCAAAAGTATAATATTTTATAAAAAGAAACATTACTCTTAATCCCCCAAATTTAAAAAATAGTACCCAAAGTTCAAAAATGACCATTCAATACCCAATTGTCCTTAAAATTCTTCAATATACTTCAAACAATGTTTGAAACCCAAAATTCAGAAGGATTTAATCACATAGTCTTTGACTGTAAATTTTAACATTTATCTCCAAATAACATCAACAACTCTTAATTTATCATACTAAAAATTAATTAACATAATCACATACTCTCTATGATAGGTTAATCATATCTATAAATAACCCAAATCCCAATTTTTCCACAATAAAAACATAGATTCTTCCAAAAGAAAATTTCAACCATTACTCCACAAATTAAATCCCATAATATTCTATCTTTCTTAGGCATATATTGTTTCCCAAAAATAGATATTGTCTTCCAAAATAACCCTTATCACTTAATCACCAAATCATTTCTCTATACTAAAGATATCCATTTGATAAACATAAGTTCCCAAAATCAACTCATTCTTGCTCCATAAAATCATTTAACTAAAAATAATAATTAATTGATGTTATTAATATTGTAATGACATATTATATAATCCCATTACTTATTTTATAATAAATTTTCATAATTTGTGTGAAATATTAATGTTTTAATACTAAGTTTAATTTTTGAGCATTTTTAGAAGTAGTCCAATTTAGTCAGTTTAACATTTTATTTATAACTATCACCCTAATGATCCAAATTTTATGGTTATTATTTTTTAGGATTACTAATTCAATATCAAACATTTCATTATAAGGGATTATGGTCCAATTCTGTCATTTTGGTGGCTCATATAGACCACACAAGAAGGCCCACAGAATCTATGAGGAAATTGTACCATCCATGAAGATTGAATTAATGGGATCAATCCAGAGTTGAAAATTCATTAATTATCATCAAATATTCTGATAACAATTCTAGGAGTAATTGATAAAACTTTCAGAGCCCAACTCTAAGAAAAAGGGGCCCAACTACTTCTGTGAAATCCAACCCACCATTTTGAAAGGAAATTAAAATCCGGACACTATTCATGACATATCTCATGAAGTAATAATCAAATCAAGCATAGATTTTTCATTGTGAAAGAAGAGATATAGGTGGATGACTTTTTTGAAGAAATCATTCGGATTTCAAGGCATATTCTTATTAAAAAACCCATTCACATTTTGGACTTCAAAAAGTTTGGATTGAAATGGATAGATTAACTTTGCTTAATCAACCATCCATAACAATGGATCCTTAAGTCCAATGGCCGCCCCATTTTCATAGTAGACAGAGGATATATTTATCTGCAACTTGTAAGGCGATAATATCTCTAGATTCAGCTATATAATTTATCAAATTGGAAATGCAAGTGGATGGGAAATTTTGGAATGCAAACAACCCACAACATTGGGCTATAAATACATCGCCCTTATCTCCTTGAAAAGGGTTGGAATTTTAGAGAAAAGGAGGATAGGTCGGCACGACCAAGGCTCTTCCAATTTCTTGGTAGGATCTTCCATACTCATGTTTTTTAATTGAGAAACCATTCCTTCTTGATTCATTTCATTTACCTTTGTGTTGTTCTTCATTTGTAATATTGTAAGTCTTTTTTCTGTAATTATGTTTTAATGAAAGATTATTATTTAGTATCTCTTATTCTCATCCAACTTCTGTAGATTCATATTAATGTTCTTTAAATATTTTATATACAGTTGATTCCTTTTCTCTTCTTTCACTTTCTAATTAAATCTGAATTTTGTTTCTAATTCGGATCACCCTTCGTGTGTGTGTGTGTTCGACGCACAAATCTTTTCTTATCCCATTCTTTTTGTTCTTTTTATAATTCACCACCATTAACATATATTACCGGATTAATGACTGTCTTAATGGATGAGTAATTCTATAATAGGGGTGAGTCAAAATTTTGGGATTTTAAGTGATTGGGATTATTTTCTCGATGAATATTATTCAAATTAACATTGTGTATGTTAGACTTAACATGTCATGGATTAATGACATGTTTTATTTAACGTGTGGTTTACATGGATTATTGGAACCATAAATACACTACCATAAACAAGCTATAATTTAGATTAGAACCTTAAGTTAAGTTAAGTCTTTGATTAAAGCCTTAACACTCAGGAATTCCAATCAACGTTATCTTGTGAAGCGGGTGTTAATTTAAATGCAATATAAAGCAAAGATCAAGGATATCAAAAGATTAACTCCCTAAAAATGAACTCACCCATATCTTTATAATTTTTTTAAATCAATATTAATCAATCACTCATTTAATAAGCCCTGCAAACAAACCCCCCAATCAGAATACAATCAACTAAAAACAAACGACTATTAAAAAGTATCATCACCAAGGATTCGACCCGAGTGCTGCTATACACATTAGCAGAGCATTGAAACTTTGAACAGTCAATAGGTGACAATCGGATACACTTTTAGGTCATACTAACAAGGGACATTACATAGGAAAGTGGTTGGTGATAAATCCCAATCGCACTTTATTTATGGGTTTGATTACCGCAAATTTGTCCACCGTGATAGGTAGCCACATGGTCTTCATGTTGTCCTTTTTCAAAAACTATATAATTTTATAATATTCCTTAAAAATAGATAATCTCCACCAAAATAACCATAACATATTTTAACCACAAAGGTTATCTAATACCTAAAATTTTTATCCCAAAAAGTAATAACATGTAATTACCTCAAATTCAAGGATCATATAAACCCAAATGGTTCTTTATAACTATATCTACAAAAGAAAAGATAATTATTCCTTGAATAACATTTTCACATATCAATCTTTAGGGTTAAACATACTAGAAAAATTCATCCAATGTAATCCCATCATCAAAAGAGCATTAATACCTTTAAGCATTTCATCATCCTAAAATCTACCATAAATGTTGAATCCATTATATGTATAATTTTTACTCATTCAACTTTCTTCATGAATCATTAACCATTATTTTATAACTTAATCTATAATACTTCCTTTATATAAAAAAATCATGAATCATATCCTAAGATTCAATAATATCAAAACAACAACTAAAAAAATAATCCATACCTTTCATTGGTCATTGTCAGTTTCCTCATCCTTAATTGGAATGATATTAGGTATTGGTTATCATATATTTGTATGGTACTGCTAATCCCATTCCAAAACCTTTTTTAGGACATCTATTCATATAATGACCATGACCAAAACATTTAAAACATTCAATTTATCCCTCAAAAAGAACTTCTTTCCCTTTCCTGGAGTCAACTGGATGCTTCCTTTTTCCCTGGTAGGTTCTTGATTTATGACCTTCATTACGACATCTATAGAATCTTCGTGTCCCTTTGAAGCATTTTCCTAGGTGTTTCTTTCTACATAATTGACACATAGGTTTTTTAATATACTTGCCTTTATGATTATTACCTGAACTTATGTAGGGATTTGTTTCTTGCATATACGATGCCTTGTAAAAATCACCAAGGTTCATGTGGTCAATCATGAATCCAAATAGTTGATTGAGAATAACCACAAGGGTTATCATTTCTCCTCCCATTTCATTTATTTTCTAAATTAGAAATCCATCAAAGTTTTATTCAAATCCATTGTCACTTGGGTTCTTGCTAGATTCATCCATTTAATAAAACAAAAATGGTCAGTGTTAGTATATCAGAAAAATCATCATATACAATCTTATTAGGAGGGTAAACGCTAAGATATTTTTATTCATGGTATCGTAAACTTGTTAGATATATGTAAAATAATTATGACTCTTTCTAATATGCTAACCATTATGGTTACATAACTTAATCTTATATAACACCCTAACATCTAAAGTTATCTAAACCGACCTCTGATACCAACTGTAAGGACCCGACCTTAAACATTACATAATCTTGAACTAAGTTAATAATTCACATTGAGGATCTATTAAGGTTTATAGATTTATAGAATTAGGTCATAACATATACCTAACAATTTGAATATTACATTTTGACACATCTACTCAGTATCCATTTTTTTCATAAAATAAAAACTCCCAAAAAACAACATGTTTAGTTCCATGTTTTAATCATCATGACTTTTCCGTGATCCCATCCTTGACCCTATTACACATTAATTCCCATGATAAACATTTAAAAAACATGGTATGAGAATAAAAATCTTAGTAAGGGATACACAAAGTAAGAAAAATAGGAGTTTTTTGAAACATCAAATAAACCCTGAGAACTTTAACATAAGTAATAATTTTCTCCTATATGAAGTAGTAAATAATCTTCAGTAAATAAAAAATCATTTCTTGCCCTTTTGCAACCAAAATATTACCATAAAACCCATATAAATCACACATAACATATAAAGGTAACTTGGGAAAAACATACTTAAATGAAATAACTATACGGTCGACTTCCACATATATCACTAAATGGAATATCCATACAGATTAATTCCATACCCAATGCATTGGAGGATATAATGTAAGCACCCATTCTTGGTTTATCACGGAACCACCCGTCATTTGGTTTATCATGTAACAACCCATAAAATGTCCAAGTACCATTATATGATCATGACACATAAAATAAACATTTCAAAAATAACATTTAATTTTTAATAACAAGAAATTATTTCAAGATATTGAAATAATGTATCCATTTAAAAAACAATTTTTAATACCAAAAAACCCAAAAATTAAATAAGGGGTTTCTTTTTCATTGTAAAAACATTAAGTCTTATATAGGATGCCAAATAATGATTATGATGGTGGAGAGGTCATTATCGCCACATACGTTAAAAAATTCCTTTTGTCATGTAGTAAAATGATTCATAGATAAATATTCACTTTGGATGAAATTAAAAGTCAAAGGAGTTTATTAGACACCTTTTAAAAGAAGTATGTGTATATTATCAAAACATGACACAATAAAAGGATATTGAGATGAAGTCCCTTACAAAGATTGTACCAGAAATTAAGGATAAATCAATGACATAATTATGTGTGAAAAATATAAATACACCCAATATAATTGGATATTAAGTGTAAAATAATAAAAGTTCATTCACACATATTCAAAGCATGACATAATCAAGAAGTAAAAGTTTAACCCAAAGAATGGAAATTGGGTTAAAAAGATCCCTTACATAAATTTAACAGCCTAATGACGTCACTTTAAAATTCAGAAAATGTGTTGATGAAAGAGAAAAGGGTCTATCATCACATGGAAATAAAATGTAAAGAAATAAGGATATAGAAGAACATATCCCAACATAATAAAATATAAATTTAATAGACATAACATGAAAGACGTCTTCAACTAAAAGAGGAGGGTGAAAGGTTCCCTTACCGATTTGGTAACTTATGAAACATACACCAAATTAAATAATGATCATACAATGAAGATTTAAATACCAATAAATTAAATTATATTACATAAATAATATAATCATGGTCATTTTATACACCACACAAAAGTAAATAGTTTGGAATATAGCTTGAATCACACTAGAATAAAAAGTGAGATGAAAACCCTTTACCTCAAGTCCGACTTGTCTTATTTGTTCCTTGTTCATCATGAATAATAAACTTAAGTTAATTTATAAATTATTAAGAACATTTCTAAAGTTTAATATTCATTTAATACCACTTATTACCTTACTATAACAATTAGTTAATTATTTGAGTTCATATCAGACATTTTGTTGATGTTTGGAACTTGAGTAAAAATGAACTTGTTAAAATTACAAAATGTCTATGTGGTAAAAAGTACATTATATCCTCAATAATATTAATGATTAAGATATAATATATTTCCTATATATCCATTATATTTTTATTTATAATAGTCTATATCTTTTGGATATAAGAAAATGAAATGCACTGTTCTTGGAGATGGTAAGTCATACGTACGCATGAATGCTACTTTCATTTCATTATTTTCAATTTTAAACGAATGAAAACAAAATTATAAATTGGTATATTATTATTAAATAATAATGTCATATTTTATATATGTAAAATATTTTAATTAACATAATATTTTATACATTCCATGTATTGTAGGAACGAGTCATATCACTTTGAGGGGGTGGTAGTCCTCACTTCCTCAAATGGAATTATAGTATTTATAAAACATAAAAAGCATAAAGGTATGTTATAAATGATAATTAAAGAATAATAGAGATAAAATAAATATCATAAATATAATATATTGTTACAGTTCCATCATAATGGTCACCATAAGAGGTTGTAGGAGAATATTGAATAATCATCGTTTCGTGAGGTAGTAGTTCACCGTCCAGAGAAACAGTATGTTCTATAAAAATTAAATGGAGGTGTGTGTAAGTGTAGTTTGAATCCTTCTCATAAAAAAAACCTATTATACTAAGGATACTGGTTTTTTATAAACAAATAATATTAAGATCATAGGGATTGGAGAAGGAAAATAAAAGAAAATAACTTGAGAGAAGACATTACCTCAAATCTGGTAACTTCTTTTAATTTGATCCAAAGGGATATCTTGAATTACCTTATACATAGGGTAAGGCTTATTGGAGGAATATAAGGAAGCTTTAATCTTATTTGTTTAGATGTTGTACAATCTAGGGGGACTTGAGAGTTGTGAGTAATGGTTAGAGGTGATGGTTTTTTATAAGGGGGAGGATGGGATCTTTAGGAAAGTATGAATATATTATTTTATTATAAACTGAATTTTGATTTAAAAATGACCCCAAATCATTTAATTCAAAGATAAGGCAAGTATTGTTTGAAATAATCACATCTAATGGGTTTTAAAAAAGTTTAGGGAATAAAATAAAACCTTATCTTTTAGCTTTAACCTTTAGATAAATAATTTAACTTTTACCATGTACTCTTGTATATTCACACCATATGGTTAATATATTTACTATAAAATTCCAAGGGACCCAAAAATGGATCATTAATGATATTTTAACATTATATATGTCATTTTTCAAAATCATAGATTTTTAGGACTATTTTATCAATTAATAAAATTGTATTCATTTTAAAAACTTATTTATGTCAATTTATAAACTATTCATATCAAGACATTAAAAAACCTATAACAACTTTATTATTTAGAAAAACCTACATTAATTCAAATATAAAAAGTCATAATAATCAATAAAATTCGTGTATTGAATCAAAATTTTAAAATAAATTTATTTTAATATTTATAGTCTCATTTATTTAAAACATTCATTAATGATGTAATCATTACATCATCATTGTGTCATACATAAATTTATTTATTTTTTGTCTAAAAATTATAAATAAAATACCATGATATGGAAAATATTTTTAGATTTTTAATGAATATTTATAGTCGAAAATATCACTTATATAACTCATTATAAAAATTGTTTTAATAAGATATATATCTTTATATTACATTTTCCTTTACTTTAAATTAATTTTTATAGTGTCATTTTTCCTTACAAGTGGCTCCATGGGGTCCCAAAATCGACCCAAGGATGCACATGGTCAGACATATATCAGAAAATAGGATTATGACATGTGATAAGTTAATTTAATATTATTATAGTATTATATGTTTACTATTATTTACCATATTTACCTTTTAACAATGGTAAATAAAATATTTTCTGAAGTTAATATTCACAATGTCTAAAAATAAAAGTTACATATTTACTCTATTTTGACCTCCTAATTACAAATATGGAATCCATTTTTCCAAATTCAGACCACAGAAGTTGCAAAAATTAATTTAAAATTAAATCATGTGGTCAAAACTGAAAAGCGTGTTTTTAAGAAATAATAACTATCAAAAGATTGAAAGTTTTTTATGTCCAATTTCAATGTGAAATTACTTACAATGACCAACATTGGATTAAATGGTAAAAATATAATCTAATTACACTTTAAAACCAATTAAAAATATAATCTAAAAATATAAATAAATTAGATTAAATGGTAGTTTTGAATTAAAATTTAGTATTTTTCAATATTCATTAAAAAAATGAAAATTATCAAAAAAATACCAAAATATCATCCAAAGTAAATTTTGATGTCATCATTCTAAATAAGAATTTTATTTTTTTTCAAATATAACACATAAAACTGACAAACACTATATTTAAGAAGGGTTCACCATCAAAAGGTTGCAAATCAACCTTTTAAATAATATTTGAGTATTTATGGTTAAAATTTGATTCATTCACATTTTAAGCCTCTAAAATTTATTGGATAAAGGTAAAGACATTTACAAACATGTTTCATGATAATATTGTTAGTTCTATTCAATCCTACCAATAAAATTACAAGGCTTTAACTACCATTTAAAATAATTATATTATTATTTTTTTCAGCATGGCTTTGCATTGTGTGCAATATAAGACTTCAAGGAAACCCATTATTGCGTCTCGAGTATACGATCGAACATGTAATCCTCTTTAAATTAAAATTAAAATTTAATTCATAAATGTTAATAAATATGAAAATGTTATATTATTTATTTACCTGGGATGTTATATCTATCCCCTCTTTTGGGAATTACGTCCTCGCAATTTTAAAATAGGGCTTGGAAATTTCATTTAAAGTCACACATCAGAAAAAGAGTCAAAAAAACTATCACTTTAAAAGAAATAAAGAGAAGTAAAATGGTCATCTGAGATAACCCATACTAGGATTCCATGAAAACAGGGATATGAAGGAGAATCTATGTGTCAAGTTATGATGGAGTGTGATAGAAAACGTGATCAAGAGAAAGTTAACATCAAGAAAACTACAAACTTGTGATAGGTTTGATAGTCATTGCTTTCTCAGTTGGAAAAGTAAACAGACGAAATTTTTTATTAAGTTAAATTTCATAATGTTAGAGAAATTTATTTATGAGATTGAATAAGATCATAAGGAATTATACTTAACTTTCATGTAGAGTTTCATCGTTTAACAAATTTCTACCACAAACTCATATTTTATCCAAACGATGAGTATTCATGATAATATGGTCACACCTAAAGTGATAAAATAAACTTTTAGAGAGTCACATAATCCACAAAAGATAAACTATATATTTCCTATATCTTTAGAAAATAACCAAAACCAAAATGGTTAGTATGAGATCAGATAATTCTCAAAAGTATAATCTTTTATAAAAAGAAATATTACTCTTAATCTCCCAAATTAAACAAAGATTACCCAAAGTTCAAAAAAGACCATTAAATACACAATTGTCCTTAAAATTCTTCAATATATTCCAAACAATGTTTGTAAACCAAAATTATGAAGGATTTAATAACATAGTCTTTAACAATAAATATTAACATTTATCTCCAAATAACATCTATAACTCTTAATCTCATACTAAAAAGTAATTTACATAATCACATATTCTCTATGATAGGTTAATCATATCCATAAATAACCCAAATTTCTATTTTTCTACAATAGAAACTTAGATTCTTCCGTAATAAAATTTCAACCATTACTCCACAAATTAAATCCCATAAAATTATATTTTTCTTAGGAATTTATTGTTTCCCAAAAAGAGATATTTTCTTCCAAAATTACCCTTATCACTAAATCACCAAATCATTTTTATATACTAATGATATCCATTTTATAAACATAAGTCCCCAAAATCAACTTATTATTGATCCATAAAATCATTTAACTAAAAATAGAAAGTCATACTAACCAGAGACTTCACGTAGGCCAGTGGTTGGTAATAAATCCCAATCACACTTTGGTTGTGGGTTCGATTACCACAACTTTGTCCGACACGGCAGGTTTTCACACAGCCTTCATGTTGTACATTTTCAAAAACTATATAATTTTATAACATTACATAAGATGAGATAAACTCCTCAAAAATAACCATAACATATTTTAACCACAAATTTTATCTCATACCTTGCATTTTCATCCCAAAAAGTAATAACATGTAATTACCTCCAATTCAAGGATTATATAAACCCAAATGGTTCTTTATAACTATATATTCAAAATAGAAGATAATTATTCATTGAATAACATTTTCATATATCAATATTCAGGGTTACACATACTAGAAAAAGTCTCCCAAAGTAATCCCATCATCAAAAGAGCCTTAAAACTTTTAAGTATTTCATCATCCTAAAATCTACCATAAATTTTGAATCCATTATATATAGAATTTTTACTCATTAAACTTTCTTCATGATCAATTAACTATTCTTTTCTAACTTAATCTATAATACTTCATTCCTACAAACAAAATCATGAATCATATCCTAATATTCAATAATATGAAAACAACAACTAAGAAAATAATCCATACCTTTCATTGGTCATTGTCAGTTTCCTCATCCTCAATCGGAATGACATTAGGTATTGGTAAACATATATTTGTACGGTCCTAATAATCATATTCTCGAACCTTATTTGTAGGACTTCTATTCGTATAATGACAATGCACACCACATTTAAATCATTCAATTGATCCCTCAAAAAGAACTTCTTTCCTTTTCCTAGATTCAACAGGATGCTTCCTTTTTCCCTGGTAGGTTCTTGATTTATGACCATCATTATGACATCTATAACATCTTGCTATCCCTTTGAAGCATTTTCCTAGGTGTTTCTTTCTAATCCATGACACATAGGTTTTGGAATATACTTTCCTTTATGATTATTACCTGAACTTCCGTAGGGATTTGTTTCTTGCATATACGAATCCTTGTAAAAATAACCAAGGTTCAGGTGGTCAATCATAACTCCAAGTAGTGTATTGAGAATAACTACAAGATTTATAATTGCTGCTAAAATTTCATTCATTTTATTAATTATAAAACCATCACAGTTTTCTTCACATCCATTGTCACTTGGGATACTGCTAGATCCATGCACTTATTAAAACAAAAAGGTTAGTGTGAGTATATCAGTAAAATCATCATATACAATATTATTAGGAGGGTAAAAACTAATATATATTTATTCATGTTATCTTAAACTCATTCGATATATCTTAAACAATTATGAATCTTTATAATATGCTAACCATTATGGTTACGTAACTTATGCTTAAATAACACCCTAACATCTAAAGTTATCTAAACAGACCTAGGATACCAACTATAAGGACCTGACCATAAACATTACATAATCTTGTACTATGTTAATAAATCATATTGAGGATATTTTCAGGTTTAGAGATTTGTATAATTAGTTCATAAAATATACATAACAATTTGAATATTACATGTAGACATTTCTACTGAGTATCCATTTTTTTTATAAAATAAAAACTCTTAAAAGAAAAAAACCAGTTTAGTTCCATGTTTTAATAATCCGTACTTTTACTTGATCCCATACTTTAACCTATTACAATTTAAGTCCCATGACAAACATTTGAAAAACTTGGGATGAGCATAAAAATCTCAGTATGGGATACCCAAAGTAAGAAAACTTTTAGTTTTTCAAAACTTCAAATAAACCATGAGTACTTTATCGTAATTAATACTTTTCACCTTTATGAAGTAGTAAATACTATTTAATAAATAAAAGATAATTTATTACCATTTTGTAACCAAAATATTACCATAAAACCCATAGAAAGCACACATAACATATAAAGGTAACTTGGGAAAAACATACTTAAATCGAATAACTATACGGTCAACTTCCACACATATCACTAAATGGAATAGCCATACATATGACATCCATACCCAATACATTATAGGGTATAATGTAACCATCCATGCTTGGTTTATCATGACACCACCTATCATTTGTTTTATCACATAACCACCCATCAAATGTCCAAGTACCATTTTATGATCATAAAACATAAAATCAACATTTCACCAATAACATTTCATTTTTAATAACTAGAAATCATTTAATGATATTGAAATAATCAATCCATTTCAAAAGAAATTATACCAAAAAACACAGAAATGAAATAAGGGTTTTCTTTTTCATTGTAAAAACATTAAGGATTATAGAGGATGCCAAATAACGATTACGACGGTGGGGAGGTCATTGTCGCCACATACGTTAAAAAATTCCTTTTGTCGTGTAGTAAAATGCTTCAAAGAAAAAGATTCACTTTGAATGAAATTAAAAGTCAAAGGGGATTATTATAGACATTTTAGAATAAAGATGTGTATATTATCAAAACATGCCACAATTAAAGGATATTGAGATGAAGTAACTTACAATGATTATACCAATAAATTAAGGATAAATAAATGACATAATTATGTGTTAAAAATATAAATACACCCAATATAAGTAGATATTAAGTTTAAAACAATAAATTTTAATTGACACATATTCATAGCATGAAATAATCAAGAAGAATAATTTTAACCCAAATAATAGTAATTGGGTTAAGAAGTTCCCTTTTAGAAATTTGACACCCTAACGATGTCAATTTAATATTCCAAAAATGTATTGATGAAAGTGAAAAGGGTCTATAATCACATATAAATAAAATGTACAAAAATATGGATATAGAAGAAAATATCCCAACATAATAAAATGTAAATTTAAAGGACGTAACATAAAAGATGTCTTCAACTAAAAGATGAGTGTGAAAGGTTCCCTTACCGATTTGGTAACGTATGAAACATACACAACATGAAATAAGGATAATACAATGAAGATGTAAATAACAATAAATTAAATTATATTACATAAAGAATACAATCATTGGAATTTTATACACCCCACAAAAGGAAATAGTTGCAAATATAGCCTGAATCTCGGTGGAATAAAAATTGAGATGAAAACCCCTTACCTCAAGTCTGACTTGTCTTGTATGTTCCTTGTTATTCATAAATAATAAACTAAGTTAATTTATACATGAATAAGAAAAATTTTCATGTTTATTATTTATTTTATATCACTTATTACCTTGATATAACAATTATTTAATTATTTGAGTTCATATCATGCATTTTTTCGATGTTCGAAACTTGTGTAAAAAATGAACTTGTTATAATTACAAAATGTCCATGTGATTAAAAGTACATTATCTCCCAAATAATATTAATTATTATGATATAATATATTTCATATATATCCGGTATATTTTTGTTTATAATAGTCCATATCATTTGGGTATATGAAAATGAAATGCACCATTCATGGAAACGGTATGCTGTACGTACGCATGAACGCTACTTTCATTTCATTATTTTAATTTTTTAAGGAATTAAAACCAAATTATAAATAGGTGTATTATTATTACAGTATAATATAATATTTTATATATGTTAAATAATTTCATTAACATCATCTTTTATACGTTCCATGTATGGTATGAATGAGTCATATCATTTTGAGGGGGTGGTAGTCCTCACTTCCTCACATGAAATTATTGTATTTATACAACATAAAAAGAATAAAGGTATGTTATAAATGAGAATTACTGAAGAATAGAGATAAAATAAATATCATATATAATTATAGTCCCATCATAATGACCACCATAATAGGTGGTAGGAGAAGATTGAATAATCATCGTTTCATGAGGTAATAGTTTGCCGTCCAGAGAAACAGTATGTTCTATACCCATTAGTTGGAGGTGTGTGTAAGTGTAGTTCGAATACATCTCAAAAAAACAACCTCATATATTGAGTATACTAGTTTTTGTTATAAAAAAAAGAATAATCAGATCATAGGGAGTGGATAAGGAAAATGAATGAAAAAAACTTGAGAGAAGACGTTACATCAAATCGGGTAACATATTTTGATTTCATCCAAAGGGATCTCTTGAATTGCCTTATACATAGGGTAATGATTCTAGGAGGAATATAGGGATGTTGGAACCTTATTTGGGTATACTTTGGACAATCTATGGGGGTTTTAGAGGTGTGAGTAATGGTTATAGGTGATGGATTTTTATAAGGGGGAGGAGGGGATCTTTAGGAATGTTTGAATATATTATTATATTATAAACATAATTTAGATTTAAAAAGGTCCCAAACTCATTTAATTCTAATATAAGGTGATTATTTTTATAAATATTATCATAAAATGGGATTTAATCATGTTTATGGCATAATATTAACCTTATATTTTAGCTTTATCCTTTAGTTAACTAATTTAACTTTTACCATATCCTCTTGTATATTCATACTACATTGTTAATATATTTAATATAAAATTCCAAGATACCCGAAATGGATCATTAATGACATTTTTAAAATTATATATGTCATTTTACAGAATTTTATATTTTTAGGACTATTGTATCATTTAATAAAATTGTATTCATTTTAAAAACTAATTTACATCAATTTATAAACTATTCATATCAAGACTTCTAAAAAACATATAACTACTTGATTATGTCAAAAAACCTACATTAATTTAAATATATAAAGTTATAATCATCCATAAAATTATTGGATTGATTAAAAAGTTTCAAAATAAATTTATTTTAATATTTATAATCTCATTTATTAAAAACATTCATTAATGAGGTAATCATTACATCATCATTGTGTCATAAATAAATTTATTTATTTTGTGTCTAAAAATTATAAATAAAATACCATGATGTATGATATATTATTATATTTATAATGACTATTTATAGTTGAAAATAACACTTATATAACTCATTGTAAAAAAAATTAGAAAGAGATATGTTTTTATGTTATATTTTCCTTAACTTTAAATTAATTTTTATAGTGTCATTTTCACTTACAAGTGGCTCCGTGGGGTCCCCAAATCGACCCAAGGATGCCCATGGTAAGACATGTGTCATTCAATAGGATTAGGACACGTGTTAGGGTAATGTAATATTATAATAATATTATTTTTTTACCCTTATTTACCAGATTTACCCTTTAACCATGGTAAATAAAATATTTACTAAAGTTACTATTCATAATGTCTAAAAATAAAAGATACATATTTACACAATTTGGACCTCCTGACTCTAAATATGGAATCCATTTTTCAAAATTCAAAATAATGAAGTTGCAGAAATTAATTTAAAATTAATTCCCATTGTCAAAACCAAAAAACTTGTTTTTAAGAAATAATAACAATCAGAAGATTGGCATTTGTTTATGTCCAATTTCAAAGTGAAATTACATAAAATGACCAAAATAGTCTTAAATGGTAAAAATATAATCTAATTAAACTTTAAAACCAATTAAAATGTTAATGTAACTATATAAATAAATTCAATTAAAAGGATGTTTTTAATTAAAATGTAGTATTTTTCACTATTTATTAAAAAATGAACATTATAAAAAAATACCAAAATTTCATCAAAAGTAAACTTTTATATCCCAATTCTAATGAAGAATTTTATTTTATCACATAGAACATATAAAAGTGACAAAAACTAGATTTAAAAAGGGTTGGCCATCAAACGGTGGTAAATCGACGTTTTAATGAATATTAGAGTATTTATACAAAAAATTTGATTAATTCACATTTTAAGACTCTAGATTTTATTATATAGAAGTAAAGACATTTAAGAAACATTTTTAATCATTATATGGTTAGTTATATTCATTCATGCCAATAAAACTACATGGCGTTAACTACCATTTAAAATAATTATATTTTTATTTTTTTCAGTATGACTCAACATTGTGTGAAAGATAAGACTTTGAAGAAACTCATTATTGCATGTCAGGTATGCCATCGAATATAGAATCGTCTTTAAAGTAAAATTAATATTTAATTCACAAATGTTAATAAATATGAAAATGTCATATTCTTTATTTACCTGGGATGTTACACATAACATCCACAATCAGATGGATATACAGAAAGGGAAATACTGATTCATGAGAAGATGATTTGTTCTTATGTTCTTGACTTTGGTGGGGCTTGGGATGATCATTTGGGGCTGTTTGATTTTTCTTATAACAATAGTTACCATCCCACGATTAGAATGGATCTTTTTAGGCCTTTTATGGAGGGCCTTGCAGATCTCCATTATGTTGGTTGAAGGCTGGTGAAAGTTCCTTGGTTGGACCAAGTTTGGTGCAAGAGATGACATTAAATATTCAGTTTATTTTTCATATAATGCTGACAACAATTAGAAAATATAATTCTTATGCAGATCGTCATCGCAAGCCGTTGGAATTGTCATTTGGAAACCGAGTGTTTTTAAAATATTCACCCTAGTTGGGTCATTGATGGGTTGGGATGTAGGAGAAACCTACTCCTTATTTTGTGGGACCTTTTGAGATTATGGATAAGGTGGAGAATGTTTCTTACCATTTATAACTTCCACCATATATGACGTCGATACATAACATGTTCCATGTATATCATCTATGAAAGTATCTATCTGATCCATATCATGTTCTGAGTTGGCGTGATCTTGAATTTGAACAAGATTTATTCGTCACCGAACAACCAGCCAGGATAGATGATTCTGAAATCAAGGTACTTCATGGGTAGATGATATATATGGTTTGAGTTCTATGGGATCATGGTTCTGATAATCATGAGACTAGGAGAGGGAGGGATTGATGAGAGTGGAGTGGCCTCATATTTTTGGCATGGAAGATTCTGACTAAGTTTTTTTGGGACATAAAGTTACTATGGTGGGGAGGTTATACTAGCCTCTTAAATTTTATAGGTATTTCTAAACCCAAATTTTTATTGATATTTGGTTTGGTATCTTTTGGGGTTATCTTGTGTTAAAATTTTAAGTGTTTTAAAAATTTTGGGATAGTGCATGGTTGGTGCATGGTTTTCCCAAACCATGTGCCCCATTAGAGCGAACCGTGCAATTGAGGATATTGGGATTTTGTAAGGCCAAAACCTAATTAGTCAAGACATGCACCCTATTAGGAGAAACCATGTGACCCATTTAAAATAGGCTCACAACTTGCGAATAGTTTTTCTAAACTGTGCATATATACATAGGAAACCATGCGTATGACTTTAAAATGATCTAAAATTTGTTAAAAAAATTTACCAAAACCTCCTTCTTGACACCCTCCTGTTCTTATTCAACCCCTATACGATTTATATAGGGTTTAGGGCCCCCAAGAATAGTTTTTAGCTCCTCCAAACCCCTTCCAAGGTGGATTGTTGCTTGGTGATCCATGGTCGGTCTCTTTCTAATAAGGTTTCTTACTCGTTCCCTATTTCCCATGATCTCTCTTCTCCTCCCTTGGATTCGGGGGAACAACATTTTTATTTTTGGAAAAAATACCCACTTTTTTGATCTAAATATAGGTTTTATTCACAAATCCTTATTTTTTCATTCTTCATTGGAGTTTTTCCTTTACTACTTCGTGATTAGAGATCCATTGATCCCTAGGTTGGTGGTTCCATCATGATTCCCAATTTAGGTTTACCCTAAATTTCATTGTTTAATTTCAATTGTTGAAATTAAATGAAATTTCATGGTTTTGATTAAATAGATTTCAATTATTTTGTTGGAAAAACACAATTCCATTAAATTTGGGTTTTTAAGAAAAATGGGTTTTGGACATGAAATTGGAAAACCTCCAATTCCATTGAATTGGGGTGTATTTATGGTAATTAGTGAGATTTAAATTGTTAAATTTAAATTATGAAATTTTTTAAATTAAATTTTTTAATTGAATTTTGGAAAAGGGATTTGATGGAAATTTTTGAAAACCCCCAATTCTATTGAATTGGGGGTTTGTTATGAAATTTATTGAATTTATTTGAAAATTAAATTATATAATTTATTTATGAAATCATATTGTGAAATTTAATGGTGAATTTATTTCAAATCCCTATTTGTGGAAATGTATTAAAATGGTTCTGATAGAAATCTTATGGTTTTATCTTGGTGAAGAGAATTGTTTTTTTATTAAAACTCATTATTTTTTTAAATGAAAAATTGGAATATTTGAAATAGAGAATAGGATTAATTGTATTTTAAACATTCTTGAAATAAAATTTCCATCATTGTTTCTTACTAGAACACATGAAATCCTTACTTAGTCAGTGAGTTATTTGGTTGAAACATTACAATTTACAATGTTCTAAAACATAATATCAGCATGTCACATCCCTTAGGCAATGGTGAAGAATCCTATTTGGTCTTGATTAGAAGGGACTTATGTACATTATATAGTTCTCATTGAGTATGAGGTTCCTATAGCATGGAACTATCATACCTTATTAGGCATACCTTAATGGTGGGGAGACTGTTCTTGATTGGTCCTTCTCCGCTAAAGGCATTCAATGCTTTTAGAACTGTTTTTTGGTACCATCTTCGGTAAGGAATGCTATAATGGGAGGTTTACATAGTTCTCAATTAGAAGTTCACCTAGGAACCATGAAGATGTTCTATGATATGTGGTGGTAGTTCTGGTGTCCAGGTATGAGATGGGGCATCACTAAGTTTTTCTATCATTGCTATATGTTCTAGCAGGAGAAGGCCAATAACTAGAAATCTTCGGGTTTGTGACAATAACTCCAAATCCCTACATGGAAGTGGGATGAGATCTCTGTGGATTTTTTTGTTGGGTTTTCATGTACCCATATAAATAAGAACACAATATGGGTTGTGATCGATATGTTGACCACGTCGGCTCACTTTTTACCCATCCATGATATAGACAAAGATTAGGAGTTGGGAAATATCTATAGGAAAGAGATTATTCATTTTCATGGAGTTAAATATGCTATATTCTATGATAGGGGGCCTTGGTTTACTTCTAATTTTTTATAGGCCATCAGGAGGCACGAAGGTCCCATGTCCATTTGATTATGGCATACCATCTACAATCAAATGGAAAGAAAGAAAAAGCTATACAAATTCTTGAGGATATGATTTGTTCTTGTGTTCTCAACATTGGTGGGGCTTGGGATGATCATTTGGGACAATTTGATTTTTCTTATAATAGGTGTTACTGGCCCGTGATTAGATTGGATAATTTTGAGGCCTTTTATGTATAACCTTAAAGATCTCTATTGTATTGGTCAAAGGTTGGTGAAAGATCCTTGGTTGGACCTTGTTTGGTGTAAGGGATGACCTCAAATATTTAGTTGAATCATTATATAATGTTGATGGCATAAAGAAAATATAAGTCTTATGATTATCATCATCATAGGTTGTTAAAATTATCAGTTGGAAACCAAGTGTTCTTGAAAGCTTCACCCTGGTTGGGTCATTGATAGGTTGGAAAGTAGGGGAAACTTTATCCTTTTTTTGGGACCCTTAAAGGTTTTTGATCAGGTGGGGAAAGTTTCTTACAATTTAGCACATCTATCATTGCTGATGTTGATACATAACGTGTTCCATGTATCCCATTTATGAAAGTATCTATATGATTCATCTCTTGTTCTGAGTTGGCGTGTACTGTATGTTGAAGTAGGTTTATTCATGACTGAACGATTAGTTAGGATAGTTGATTCTAAAACCAAGGTACTTCATGGGAGGAATATACCTCTGTTTAAAGTTCTATGGCAGCATGGTTATAATAATCATGAGACGTGGTAGAGGTAGGGACTGATGAAGGAGGAGTGACTTCATCTTTTTGGCATGGAAGCTTTTAACTAGGATTTATTGGGATAAAAAGTTTATATTGTTGGTGGGGGGGTTGTTACAAACTGTTACTATTTATAGGTATTCCTAAACCCCTCTTTTTACTAAGATTTGGTTGGGTCCCGTTTGGGGTTATTTTGTGTTAAACTTTTAAGAGTTTTAGCATTTTGGGCTAGTGCATGATTGGGGCACGGTTTTCCCAAACTACGCGCCCTATCAGAGTAAATAGTGTAACAGAAGATAATGTGATTTTGAATTTTTGGTTCATGGTTATTCAGTCCATGTTCCCTATTAGGATAAACCATGATCCCGATTTAAAATAGGTGACCAAATTGTGCATAGCTTCTCTAAACTGTGTGCATCTCCCCATGAAACTATGTGTACAACTTAAATTAATCCAAAAAATGTTAAAAAATTTACCAAACCCTACTTTTTGGCCCTCACCTAAGCTTATCCGACCCCTACATGATTTATATTGGTTTTAGGGCTCCAAATAACTATTTTTGGATCCTCAAAACTCCTTCTAAGGTGTATCACAGTTAGGCGCTTCTTGTTCGGTCTCTTCCTAGTAAGGTTTATTCCCCAGTTCTTTATCTCCCACGATCTCTCTTCACCTCCCTAGGATTGTGTGGATAACTATATTGATTTTTTGATCTAATACCAGATTTTTGGATCTAAACCTAAGTTTTATTCACATATCCTTATTGTCATCATTCTT
The DNA here is from genome assembly GCA_963277665.1 of Viscum album. NCBI lineage: Eukaryota > Viridiplantae > Streptophyta > Magnoliopsida > Santalales > Viscaceae > Viscum > Viscum album. Next base: position 649,636,581 of record OY728151.1, on the reverse strand, counting down.
TGATAGAGTTTTCTGTTTACGGCTTCATTATTCAAGATCCATTGACCCTGAGGTAGGTGGTTCCATCATGATGCCCAATTTATTTTAACCTAAATTAATTTTTTTAAGTTCAATTATTTGAATATAATGAAATGTATTAGTTTTTATTAATTTTCATTCAATTATTTTGTTGTAAAAACCCAAATCCATTAAATTTGGGTTTTTATGAAAAATGGGTTTTGGGAATGAAATTAGAAGACCTCAAATTCCATTGAATTGTGGCGTATTTATAGAAATTAGTGAGATTTAAATTATTTAAAATTAAATTGTGAAATTGTATCAATTTAATTTTTTAATTTAATTTTAGAAAAGGGATTTGATGGAAAATTGTGAAAAACCCCAATTCCATTGAATTGGGTGTTTTTTTACTAAATTTATGGAATTTATTTTAAAATTAAATTATTGAACTGAATTGTGAAATTGAATGGTGAATTGATTTCAAATCGCTATTTGTGAAAATGGATTAAAATGCGATTGATTGAAACCTTAAGGATTTATCTTGGTGAAAAAACATGTTTTTGATTAAAAACCCTTTAGATTTTTTAAATGGAAAATTGGCATATTTGAAATAGAGAATGGGATGAATTTTATTTTAAGAATTATTGAAATAAATTGTCCATCATTGTTTTTTACTAGATCACAAGAAAACCGTAGGTAGTCAGTGAGTTAGTTGGATGATACATTTCGATTTAAAACATTCTAAAACCTAATATAAATACCTCACATCCCTTAGGTGATAGTGAAGTGTCCTCTTTGGCCTTAGTTCAAAGGAACTTATGTATATACTAAAGTTTACTTTAAGTATGGGTCCCTATAGCATGGATATATCATACCTTATTAATAATATGACCATGTTACCTACTTATTTTTATTTCAAATGAATATATTCCATTATTGTAAACTATTTTACATGCCTTGTGAATTTATATAAACTTTTTTATATAATATTTTTATTTAAGCTATTTTTTAATGTTCCATTTTTATAAAGCACTATATTTGAAATTATTTCCATCAATTGATATATAAAGATTTTTTTAAAATTATTTCCATCATTTTAAATGTATAGAATGATTTTTTTAAAATGTGATCATTATATGAAAAACCAATTTCTTTGAAAAATTGGAAGCACTTATTTGGTTAATTTGATATTGGCATCTGTTATGAAATACATGGTGATACCCTACTGGGATTTTAGCTCACAACATACTTGTGCCTTCAGTTGTTTGTAGATTACCTCCTTCCAGGTTTGATAAGTGGTAAAGAATATCTTGGAGGTGGTTCTATCTGTTGACCCCCATACATGGTGTGTTGAGTCTTAGTTTGTACTTGGGAAGTTTATATTTCTATGTTTCTAGTACATTTTTGAGGTACTTGGGATTTTTTATGACTATTTTATTTGTGGTACACTACTCCCAGTGTATCTTCTTTTTCATCCATACCATATTGTTTCATTTTCGTCCACAATTTTTGATGAAAATCATTACCACTTTCATGTTATATGATGTCAGGTGCTAGTCACCGACCTGTGGGAATCTGGAACACCCTCCCGGCTATGTCAAGGCCAGCTTAGTTATCAGGTTACCAAGGTATCTAGGCTGGTTCGTGATAGACATTATATGAGTTTAATGATGTAGATATGATCATTATGAGTGGGATACATAACTATTGTAATCTTTTTTCCCTTATTATTTTTTACCATTGGATTTTCTTGATAAGGTTTTTAATGAACCAACACTCTAAAGACTTGACGCTATTGTACTCTTCCTCCCTAATCAATGGTTTCCCCCCTAAATGGTTTTTTCCATTAAAGGGTTTTTAATGAGGCAATCATACATAATAAGGGATATCTAAGGAAATTTTATGAATATTTATAATTAATTGAAATTTTGGTCCTTCCTAATTTTCAATGAAACCATTCATTATTACCTATCATATTCTTCCCATGTCCCAAAGTCATAATTAAATAATAATATTAATTGATGTCCCAAGGACATGATTAAATGATATAATTATGGGGATTTGTGAACATTGAACTTTTTTTCCATTCTTCAGGTTTTCCAATTATGTTTTCATGATAATGTTTTTAATGAGGTATCTTGTTATGGAATTCAATTACATTAGCTTCACATATTTTTCCCACAGGGGTTTTGAGTGAAAATTAAACAATATTATAAGATATTATGACATTCAAGGGGGGTGTTATGAAATATTAAATTTTAATGTCATAATAATGGTAACTACCATTCCAAATAAACACCTTCATGTTCCCAAATTTTCATATACCAACTATTGGTATTCTTCGTACACAATAAATACATGGAAATGTTAATGAAAGGATGACGAGTATTCATTATATAAATTTTTTTTCTTCTCTACTTCTTGTATTTATTTTATATTTTTATTTATATTTGTCATTGACATCATCATACATAAATTCAATGCTCACTTCGTCAATGATGTGCTTCGTCTATAATCTATCTTACATTCCAAGTTTTAAAAATCTTCGCATTTGCAATCAAAATTCGATCAATTTAACTAGTAATAGTTTTTAGTTTTTTTGAAAAAAAATTTCTTTTAACACAAAACCCATTTGAGTAGCCCAAAATTCACATTTTATCAACTCCTTGTTGGGTAATATGTGGATCGGAGTGAAGATAATTATTAAAATGTGAAAAAGGAATTGTGAAAATCATAAACTAAAATGTAGTGCAAAAATAAGAGTAGAAAATAAATGGGAAACATAATTTTAACATGGAAAAATCCTCAAATTTAGTAGATTAAATAACCATGGGGTAACATTGATAAAATAAAATATGAATTAGAGAGTACAAATAATACATGTAAAAAAATAAAACTTATCATAGAAATCATATGTGAAATTCACACCTCGATAAGCCTCTGTCACGTCTCTGGATAATCATATCCTAACATGACATCACCATTAAAATATAAAACTGAACACACGATGTAATTATAGAACCTTTTTTTCATCCCACTAGTCACTACAATGATCCACCTTTTGTTGAAATCCATCTATGAACATACTACCATTGACTACCACTAACCCTCAATGTCACATCGCACCCCACAATCTATTTTTGAGCCACACTATCACCAATATTTATATTTCCAACCATCTTTATGGATGAAATCCCTTCATATATATGAGAAAAGGGTAGAGATGATAGAGAAAATATAAATATATGATAGATAAATGATATTATATGATATAAATAAAAGATAATCTGGAATTGAATCAAATTTTTATATTTCATTAAAACATGGAATCCCACATTATTCCCTCACTCCATTCATAGATGTAATTCCACCATAGGTTTTAGTATCACACTATGTGTCTTAATAATTACTCACACAGTCCTGCCTCTATCTTTTTCTTGTTTCTATCTCACATTGCTCAGCACTCCCAACTGGGGTGACTGTCATGCATAGTTGATTCTCTCCATGGTCTTACATAACCTCAAAGAACAATACATTGATTGCAATATTATTATCTATGGTGTATATCAGTCTTATTCTCGACTTGAGATGATTCATAAATTCTTTAACATCTACTGATTTGATGAACACTATCTCTTTTATGTCACCGACTTATTCTTCCTTAGTTTCTTGATCAATTGTTTCTCACGGATGTGATCAGTTTTTATTCTTATTATTCTTAAAATGAATTTGTTTCTTCAGCAGGATAAAACTATTATACAGTTATCTCAGTGTCTTAATGTCATTCTTATTCATTTCCTATTTATTTTATATTTATAGTATATTTACATTGAATTAAATTCAAATATTAATTCAATATTATATATGGAAATTCCACTTCAATTTTTGGATGGATCTTCTCTTATTTGAACTCATTCAAATTTAGATAAGGCCTTTCATTTTTTATTTCATCATTATGAATCATGTGGTTTCCTTCCACAAATCTCAAAAATATCATCACTTTTGATTAATTTTAAAATCAACCTTCAATTTAGTAATGTATCATGAAATTATGATGTAGCCTTCACTTTTGCAACATTAAAACCAACTCTTTATCCTTACACAACATCATATTTAGTTAGATGCTATATTTTTGAAATGAATCACAATGAGTTAGAATCTCATTGTGATTCTCAATCCACTGAATAATAGTACATGATCACTATTATAAATGATTTTTTATCATAATAATAATTTCAATTTTCTCTATTTTATTTCTAAAAATTCCACCTTATCCTTCTGGTATTTTCACTTTGTAGGATTCTACATTAATGTTCTTTATGATGTCTAGGTAGGAATAGTATGAAATCATCTCAACATGTTTCATTGTTTTCATAGTAAATTTCATGTTCACTTGTTCCCTATAGGGATCATTTGTGACTTTTCAGGGATCACATGGAGATGTTTTGAGTTGTGAATATGGTTGTGACTTTTTTTGGGAAATTTTATTGGGAGATAGTTCAACTAGGTTTATTTTGTATTTAAATTTTATTTTTATTTTCTTTCTCTATATGTTATCCAAACTAGTTGAATTTTCATTAATATATATAGTCTTGGATGAAATTAATCACTTTCATTGAATATGTATCTTTGTATTTTTCATTATTTTTTGAAATAGGTAACCTATTTATTTATAAGGCCTACTTGACTATAATGAATTATGACACATAGGTATGGAGTTCCTTATACTTTTGATACTCGATCATGGAGTCCATCAAACATGTGTTACTCAAGCATAATATCCCTTTACTTTGGATAAATTTCTATTCTGTGTTGAAGTGAATGGTATTGAATTCATTCTAACTTATTGTAGTGGTTTGGATGAATATAATTCTTCCAAGTTACCAAATATAGTGTTTAGAGAGAATTCCTTCTGGGATCTATTTCCACCTAGGTGATTTTGATTATCTTATTATGTTTTCATGGATGATAGTACCAACACCGCACATTTCATCTCCAAATTCCCAACATGATTCTACTATGAAACTCCAAACACCAATCCCAGACACATCAAAAATTCTTCAAATACCCAATTTTGATCCCCAAACCACATCAGCCGCATCTTGAATGCCATTTCTGATGTGGTCTTCACCTTACCACATCAATTTTTATGAAACAACACTAGTAAGTCCTTATCTAAATTAATTATACCAAAGGCGTTCAATCCCACCCACCAATGCGCTATCATATTCTGACTACGATGCCTTAAAACTCAAGGAATAAAAAAAATGTTCAATTCCCTCACCGAATTCTAAATCTGACTCTTAGTTCAACTCCATGGTTAGATCCTCGATTTCCCCATTTAACCATAATTCTCCACTCATGAGCACTAACACATATATGATCCAAATCACCCTCAAGTCACCCCACCACTCTTTTCTATGTGAGTACACCAAAGAGAGGTCTAGGAATTCAATCCACACAAAGGTTTGTAGAACCTCAAAACCTAATCTCCCAAGTTATTTCATCATGTATTTCCATGCACACCACCACTTATCTAACTCAGGGGCTCATTTTTATTATATTATTTTTCTGTAATCTTATATTATCGTATATATGGATCTCTTTCTCTATTTAGTAGTAACTATTTGTTTTAATTTTTTTATTATTGTGTAGGCACATTGTGATATACATGGATAAAAGCTGTATCACATTACCGAGGAACACACCTCGGTATGTTAAGGGATTGAATGAGTTTTTAGATTTTTCAATTTTTAACCGATCTGTTGAAGAGAGAATAAAATGTCCATGTCCTAAATGTAAATTTAGAACATGGTTGAAGAGAGATGATGTTTATGAACATTTAATACTGAAGCAATTCCCTGGTCAATATTTGTGTTGGATTTGGCATGGAGAATCAAATGTTGCATAAAGATTGAGCACTGATGTTAATCCACAAAATGATGTCCCATGTTTGTCAACAATGGAAAATAAATGTAAATCCTCATAAATGATGCATTCGGCACTGCAAGACACCACTATCAGCATCAAAACATATCAGAACAACTAGAAGAGGGTGCTACAAATTGCAACGTGACAAGTAATGTTTTTGAGACTGTAACACAGGCAGATCAAGATTGTAACATATCATTTGATCCTCCTCTTGATTCTGTGGATCCAAATGTAAGAGAAAACTTCAATGTGGAAAATGTGTTTAATGATTTAGTTGACGATGGAAATCAAGAGTTGTATAGTGGGTGTTTGAAATATTCAAATCTTTCATTTCTTCTGAAGTTGTACCATATCAAATGTGTATGGGGAATTACAAATAAGGCAATTTCCATGATATTGGAATTGATTCGTGATGCGTTTCCTGAAGAAAAAATCCCAGAATCTTTTTATGATCTGAAAAAAGTTATTAACAAGATTGGTCTGAATTATACAAAAATACATGCATGTCCCAATAATTATATGCTTTATTGGGGAGAGGATTCAAGTAGAAATAATTGAAAGAAATGTTCTTCTTATAGATGGAAGGCAAAGGGTGATGTTGGAAGTCTGAATGAACATAATTTAATAGAGAAGAAGAAAATTAACACACCTGCAAAGGTTTTTCGTTACATTACACTAAAGGATCTATTGCAAAGATTAATCATGTCATAGAAAACCGCTGAATACATGAAGTGGAATTTTGTAGATAATAACAATGATGGGTTAATGAGACATCCATGAGATTCACAATCATGGAATACATTTTATTCATTTCATCTCGATTCATTAGATAATCCTAGGAATATTCGATTGCGATTGGCTGGTGATGGATTCAACCCATTTGGGACTTTGAGTACCAGTTATATTATTTGGCCATTTGTTTTGATCCCTTATAATATGCCTCTGTGGATGTGTATGAAACAAACATATTTTATTCTTTTGATGATTATTCCTAGAAAAAAAATGTCTGTAAATGATATTGATGTATACTTGCAGCCTTTGATTGATGAATTGCAGGAGTTATGGAGCAACGGTGTTGAGACATTTGATGCTTCTTGTAAAACAATGTTTAAAATGCATGCTGCTTTAATGTGGACCATTAGTGACTTCCCTGGGTTTGGGAATTTATCTGGTTGTAACACTTACACAGGGTTGGATTGTCCCATTTGTAACTTTGATTTTGATCCCAAATGGCTACCTCATATTAGAAAATGGTGCTTCTTGTGTCATTGAATATTTCTCAATGCATCTCATAGATTTCGGCTGAACATATCAAAATATAATGGTTCCATTGATCGTAGACCACCTCCAAAGTTGTTAACTGGTTCTGAAATATTGACACAGCTTGAAAATGTTGATACAGAATTTGGGAAGGTTCATCATTTGAATGATAGCAGAATATGGATCCAAAGTGAATCATCAAGCGAAATCGGAACGCAACAATGGAAGAAAAAAAGTATATTCTTCAAACTTCCGTATTGGGAATTTAATTTGTTGCGGCATAATCTTGATGTGATGAATATTGAGAAAAATTTCTTTGTCAATTTGATTTTCACATTGCTTAATGAGCATGGAAATTCGAAGGATCATCTCAATTCTCGCAAAGACTTACATGTAATGACCATAAAACGCGATCTATGGCTAGATGAGAATGAAAAGTATCCTTTGGTAATTTTTTCATTGAAAAATAGGGATAAAGATACATTATTTTGAATTTTAAAGAATGTTAAGGTATCTGATTGGTATTCAAGTAACATATCGAGGTGTGTTGACTTGAAGAATCTAAGTTACACGGATTGAAAAGTCACGATTCACATATTTTGTTACAACAGTTACTACCATTGTCATTGCGTACATTATTACCTGAAAAATTACTACTATTGTACTCCAATTCTACACATTTTTCAAAAAACTATGTGAGAAATATCTACATCCATTTCATCTTGACAACCTCTAGGAGTGGTTTGTATTGGCCCTTTGTGCAATGGATATGATTTTTCCTCCGTCGTTTTTTATTGTAATGATGTATTTAACTGTGCATTTTGGTTGAGGAAGCTAAATTAGGAGGCCCCGTTCATTATCGATGGATGTATCCAATTGAGAGGTACTTTATTTATATGTTTTTCAGTTAAGTAAACAATTTTTGGTATTTAATTAAATGCATAATTATGTTTATTTTATTTCACAGATATATTGGGCATTTTAAATCATACATGAGAAATAAAGCTCAACTAGAAGGCTCTATTGATAAAGGCTATTTGGCTAAGGAGTGTCTTACCTTTTGTTCTCGATAATTGGATGATATTGAGAAAAGATTTAATCATGTTGGATGTGTTTATGACACATCGAATCAATCTCAAATACATCCAAAATCCAAAAGATTTTCTGCTATTTGCTGATCAGTTGGGAGGACATCAAATGTGACACTGACTGAATTGGAATTATTACAGGCACATAGATATGTGATGCTGAATAGTGAAATTGCAGATCCATTTATTGAAGAGTTGGGGATACAAACAAAGAGACACATTAGATGCCAAACATGAAATGAGAAAGATATAACAAAAGCTGTTAATAAAGATCTTGTAGAATGTTTTGAACGACGTGTAAGTTCATAAATATTTCAATATGTATGAATTTTAGTTTGACACATACATTTTGTAAATATAATAAAGTATATTTCTTTTTCCAGATCATGAATACTGATACTCGAGCAGAGGTTTTAGAAGATTTGAAGTTTCTTGCTAGAGGTCCTCTAAAACAAGTTAGAAAGTTCGACGCTTATAATATGAATGGCTTTAGATTTCATACAGTCGATCGAGAAGTGGGTTTGAAAACACAGAATAGTGGTATATTTACATTTACTGAAGTATAATACTACGAAAATCTGTATGATATTATTAAATTAAACTACCATAGACATTTTTCTGTTATTTTATTCAAATGAAAACGGGTCGATATTATCAGAGGTGTTAAAAGAGATTCCTTGTAATTTACTTCTGTGAACTTCTCTTGTTTGATGGATGTTGGTGATCATGAACTGTATGATCCATATATCTTAGCATCGCAAGAAAAAATGGTATATTATGTTAATGATGTTTTCGATGAAGGGTGGAGTGTAGTTGCTCACGTAATACAAAGAGATTTGTATGATATAGGTGATGAAGTGGAAAATTTGACCTCTAAAATTGAATTTAATAAACAAAAGGAAGCAAAATTATTTGTCTATCATGATATTGAAAATATTAGTCTAGAAAAGATAAATGAAGTGGATGAAGAAATGGAGCAGGAAATCGACATGATTTAAGGGGAAAATGATTGTATGTACAATTATTTATTTATTCATCAACGACTTGTTTCGTTTCTACAGTCATTCATTATCATTGTTATATATATATTGTCTATTAGTACTGGGCATCTATTATCATTTTTAATTTTTTTTCTACATAATTTTTTTGAAATATATATTCTAAACTTAATTTTATTTTATTAAATGACAGGAATTCCAAGGAGGAAGCGATACACTATTTCATCTAGTTCTACGACAGATGACGATCCATCTGGCACCCTCCCCATGACATCTGAGGTACCGGCTGCCAACACCACTACACCAAATCCCCCTGCACCATCTCTCACATCATCTTTGGATGTCCCATTAAAGGCAGAGTCGTCGATGCCCCCTTCATGAGCCTCAGCAGTGGGGTAGCAACACACCCCTTCCAGTTCATCACGGTCATACTAGAGTGTCACTATCATAGGTACAAATTTTAATTAAATAAATTTATTGCATTTTGTTTATACTAACTATTTGCTCATTGAAGATGAAAAAAATGCAACTGTGGAGAAAAAAAATAAAAAGTGAATATGTTTGGAATATTACTGGCAAAAAGATAGTCATGACATTTGATTCTTATGGGGTCCTGACGGATGACGCCACGGGGTTACCTGGCCAGATTCTAGGCCAGCTGGCAGCGGAGCCCATTTCCCTTACTATTTCATATGATGATTGGATACATATTTATCCAATCTAGAAAAAAGATGTTTTTTATTCTCAAATAAAGGTAAATTTATTACATTATGGTTTAATTGAATGTCATGTTACTAATATGTTCAAAATGAATTTCTGTATATAGATTTTCTTCCACTTTACAGTTGATGATGTGATAGTATGTGTGTGGACGTTGAAAAATCTAGGTAATAAATAGAAAGTTTTCAAATAGAGATTGTGGTGTGATTGCAACAATACCTCGTTGACTGTGCAACAAATGTATGAGAAGCTACCCAGTGGGGTACTAAAAGAACAGTGGAAAGTTTTTATTGAAAGACATCGTGATGAGAAGTGGATGTTATAGAAATATATATTATTATATTATCCTAATATTAAATTTATACATGTATATAAAGAGGACATGACATTGAATACATTACTATTAAATTTCATTTTATTTAATTCAGGATTTCTCAAGACAGAATGCATCAAACCGGTCTAAGCAAGTCATCCCTCACACTGCGGGCTCAAAAATATTTTCTAGAAGCCGAATGAAATTGGTAATATTTTAATTAGTTTAAATATTTATAAGACATTATTATCTGTTTAATATATTGAATTGTTGATTTATATTTGCTTAATGCAATCACAGAGTTTAGGGCACGAAGCATCCTGAACTGAACTGTGGTTGGATGTTCACAAGAAATCAGATGGAAGTATTTTTAATGATCCTGCTAAATAAGTTGGGGTATGAAGTCAATTTTTTATTATAATTACTTATTATTAGTTTTTATTGTGTTAATATATATTGATATTTGATTTTTAGGTAAAAATTAAAGAACTATGGGATGCCAATCCCACGCAGTCCTACTCAGTCTCCCAGGATGACCTGGTTGGTAAGTCCTTAGGAATGAGCATCCTGGTAGAGTGTGCGGGATGGGTTTGGGACCAGTACCATATGAGGCTTTTAGCAGGCCACTAGGGATTGCAGCTACATCTACTCCTATATTTAGTCAGTCCATACTTGGAGATTCTCATAAATAGATTGTTTCTCTATGAAACATAGTTCACCTGCAGGGGGTTCAGATATCTGCTTTGCAGAAAGAGTTGATTGAAATACCTCCGCATTTGAGAAGATATGCCCCTGGTGGTAGTGCATCGACTGTTGGTATGAAGGTAAATCACAAAAAATCAAAATAATTTAGTTTTATAACATTCATTGTCTTTAGGTTTTAATATAAAAATACAACCGTATTTAATTTTCAATATAATGTTCTTACATGTGACAGCAGAAAGTGGTGATGAAGGTGGCGAGGGTGATGATGCATCATCGGACCCTGAGTAGTTGTATTGTTCATGTGTTGAAAAAATATGGGAATAGTTGGTTTGTATATGTAACATTTGTGTCACATAGTTTCCACCAAAAAATTTCATGTCCTAAAATTTCCTTGATTTCTCATGTATCATTTTATGCGTTTTATTGATTTCTGTTGTTTTTTTTATGTCTTGATTTCTCGAGTGTGGTATACATCATTCCATTTAGGCCTGTGTTTGAATTGGTAGTCAAGATTTTGGATGACTAGGAGTTAAACCCATTTTTGATGTGTTGATCAAATTGGGTCATTTCATAGTGATCAATGGGATAGTGCTGTGGACACTTTGGTGAGGCCCTTGTAATTTGCCTTACTGGGAGGCCCTTGTGAATGGTAATTGACTGCCGCTAAATGGTGTGTCTCTTGTAGTGAATAATGTCTTTGTTCTAGAGAACCAAACATTGCGACACATTGGGATTAAAAACACCTGATATACTTATATAGACCTGCCATTATATCGAATATCAATAAGATGGAGCTTCCAAATATGGGTGGTATAGGATTTGAATCCACACACTCAAGATATGAATTCCAATAAGGTTGTACTCATTCACATGAAAAATCAATGGAATCCATATGAGAAGTGATGGAATCCACTGACTCCAAAGATACTACATCCTAAAATACCATTGGGATAATTTCCTTAAATTGATTGAGATATATACCCCATGAAGGTAACTATAGATAAAACATTAATGTTGGGGTAATTTGCATCAATTTATTTGATCCTAATTGAGTTGGACATCTTAGATCAACCTTTATTGATTGATTAATCTACTATAATTATATAATATTAGGTAAATGAGGTATGATTACATCAACCAAATCACCATAAATAATGGGTTTTTTCCATATAGAAATTTAATATTGATTTTCACATGTTATACTATTTTGAATTTGAACTTAGTAATATTCTCTTATGTTGAGATGGTTTTACTATTTTTTAGTGGTGAGGGGGTAATGGATTCATCCACACCTATTTCATACTCAATAGAATCATGTTTCCCAACATCAATTAGGTTAACATTGAAGAAATATACTAATGTGTTACCACCAATAGGAAACACATATTTACATTGTAAGAGGGATATCATTAATTTGGGTGTGATCCCATATGATGACTGATACTGGAGATGACCATGAGGAGAAAATGATAAAAAATTCCCCCACCCATGTGTGTTATGTTTTCCATTGTAATATTATAGTCACAATGGCCACTTTGGAAAGATTCTGATGCTTTTAGATATCAGAGCATTGTAACCATCCCTAGTATATTATCTAGATATTCTAAAGGGACTCATGGGTGCTTAAACTAGTAGGGGAATAAATATACTCTTGAGTGTCAGTGGTTGGATATACCCAGTGGGATCAACTTTTAGATTCTTGAGTATAGACAATAGGGGGAAACCCTATATATCTTCTTGAGTACTCAAGGTCACATGTTAATAAAAATGACTATAGTGAACATGATACTCTTAACGAGGTTCTAAGGTGATTTATACTTTATGGTGTACATATTTATCCAAATCAATATGATAAGAGAAGAATGTTTTTTCATGATATATTGAAAGGATACAAAAAGGTTGGATGTGAAATTGTGGACCAATGGTTTTGCCATAGAATATTTTTAGTTGGACAACCTGTGGGGCATTATTTCCAATAGATTACCATGGGTTTCATATAATGTCAGGATAGATCCATTTAGATGGTATTCCTGAAATAATGTGTGAACCATCATGCACTCATTTTATAAGGGTAGGAGACAATGTATATCAGGGTATGGGGAACATATATTCATAGAAATTGAGTCATATGTATGACATAACAATTGTTTTCAAGCCTCACCATTGTGTTCCTTATGGGTACTATCAACTTGTTTTTGGTCTTGAACATAATTGGTGCATTTTGTGTTTAAATTTAAATTGAAGGATGTGATGAAGGTATTGAAAAGGAAACACAATGAAGAAACCCATCAATACATCATCAAATGTAAGAGTTCATAGTTTATCAATCCAATTCCATGTTAATGGATTCACATTAGGTTATCAATTTTTTGATGAGAACCTCCAATGGGCTTCCATGTATATGAATATTTAGTATGGATGTCCTTTTAGATATGAAAATATATGATTTTTAGGTTAATCGTACATATAATACATGTTTAGGATTCATTTTTTTAAGGCCACATAGTTAGGAAATTATTCATTTTTCACCATACAAAGAGGTCGTAGGTGTTTACATTGTTGGGATCAGGCCCATGCGATGAGCATCGTATGAATCTCTATAAATAGAATCATAACACGCATAGTTTATTAATGATTAGTGGGATACATCATACCATTTATGTTCAATTTAAATAGAAATATTTCAAGAATCTTAACTTTTTGTGAAGGGGAACACTTTGTGAAAGGTACCTAGAAATATATAGTGTTTGACTTTATCATGAGTTTCCATTTCAGTTTCATCTCGGTCTTCAGTGACTAATTTGGAGAAGGTATGGTTGTGGATTACACCTATTAGAGGGCCCATGTATTGTTTTCAATATTATATATGTTGGTATGATGATAATGGATGAATGGTTAAGAGGCTGGGGAATACAACTTGATGGTGGATATGATATTGTGATACTAGGAGGGGTATCTAAAATTGAGGACTACATAAAGAATCTAATACTAGAGTCATTAACTATGGTATTTGGTAAAATTTATTCATATTATTCTCATTGCATAAGAATAATAGAATATTTCTTGATGTTGGGATTGAACCTCAAAGGGGAATATATTGTATCATAGTTAAGAGCAATAAAATACAATATGGTTCATTCTTATATATCATGTCAATGTTGTATGTTGGTATGTGCAATATGGTTCATTATTATATAGCATGTCAATGTTTACTTATTTTTTTCAATTTATTCTATACTGATTTCCTCGGTTGATGTTTTGTGTTTTTTGTTGGTATGTACAATATGGTATTGTTGGTTTGATTTGTCTTTCAGGGCAGTGGTGTAGCGGAAGCAATTTTTTTTTCTAGTCATCTTTTAGCGGCGGTTTAAACCGCCGCCAAATGTACATTAGCGGCGGTTTAAACCACCGCTAAACGGTGAAACCCACCGCGAAATGTAAAAAAAATTACTTTTGGCGGCGGTTTTAACCGCTGCTAAATGGTTGCATCGTAGGGTCTCATTCTGCGGGGGTTCTCGTGACTTCAGTAGTGGCTTTACGGCCACTAGATTTGAGTTTATTCGCGGTGGTTATAACCGCTGTGAATAAACTAATGTCAAGGGCTTGTAAAAATCGCAGAAAAACTCAGTCAAAACCACCACGAAATGAGGCAGCTACGATGATTTCCTTAAACCACCGCGAAATAGAAATAACCACCGCTAATAGATTAGTGATGCCGTATTAGGCGGTGGTTTACATAAATCGCCACCGAACCATATAGCAGCGGTTTAAACCACCGCGAAATGCAAAACAAAACGCCACTAAACGACGATTCTCTTGTAGTGATAGCTCTTGAATTTCAAATTTGGTTCATGGAGGTAGTGTTCTTTGCAAAAGGGTGTAGCTTTGTGCAAGCTAATCTTGCTATTTGAAAGAGGTGTGTTCTATGTTGGCTTAGTGAGCATTGCGAAGGAAGTCACTTTGTGACGGCTTGAGATCTGTGACGAACTAATCTCTAAGAGGCATGAGTTTTTCAAAGGCTAGAGCTTGGTGAAGAAGTGTGCTATGTGAAGTAGTGATCTCTAAAATGGTGTGTGCTTTTGGAAGAGGTAGGGACTTCGTGAAGGTTTGTTTGAGTTTTTCAAAATTGGGGGATTTCACGAAGTAGGGATCATTATGAAGGTACTTCCAAAGGCTGTTTCCCAAGGATAAATGGAAAAGGGGTATTCATCTATGTATGAAAGTTGGACATCAATTGAGAATCTACATACAATGGAGGATGCAATCCTTATTGAAAATTAATGGACCTAAAAGTCCATAAACTGTGAGTGGATCCCTTCCAAGTGCAGTGAGCAATGAAAGAAGAATAAGGTTATCATTTCTTCTGGTAGTGAGCTAGAGAGAGATAAATAGAGAGTAACCCTTGGGAATGTAGTAATCTGACCCTAATCATTGTAAAATAAGGGATCGTGGACATAGAAGTGATCTAACCCGAATCTTGAGCTTTAGTGGATTTGGTAAATCGTCACATTTCCGTTGTATACTCCATGGACGCAGCCTAGTGAGGGTGAACCATGTAAAATTATTTATGTCGCTTATTTCCTTCCCTGCATTGCATACAAGGAATCATCATCAGATAAACAATAAAACAAGTGATCATAATAAAAAGAAAAGGGAAAATGAAGTGACCCTTGTGATAAAGAGGTCAAGATCTAGTGGGGCAGGAAGAATTTTGAAAAAGAATATACATACCCTGATTCACCCCCCATTTAGGGTATATTAGCCCATTTTGGTTCTAAAACATTTATAGTTTTTATTTCCTAAGAAGTGGTTTCAAAAAATCACTACTAATTCATGAAGTTATTTTGAAGAAGTTAATTTCATAGCAGTTTAAATCCCACGTAAATATTTAGTGGTAGTTATTTATTTATTTATTAATTTATTTTTAAAATGTTTTTTATTTTTAATGTATAATTATTTATTATTTATTATTATTATTATTATTTTATTATCATTATGTATTTTGTATTATGTATTATTTACTAACAATTATACTTATTTATTATTTATTATTTAAAATTATAAACAATTATGAATGGTTAACTATTAATTATTAATTATTCATTATTCATTATAAATTGTTAGTTTCTAATTAATAATTAATAATTAATATTTATTTTTAATTTGTACATATTCATATATATATATATATATTTCTATATTTATACATATATATGTGTATATATATATTATGTTGGTAGATATAAATATAGATAATTATA
This sequence comes from Viscum album, assembly GCA_963277665.1. Lineage (NCBI taxonomy): Eukaryota > Viridiplantae > Streptophyta > Magnoliopsida > Santalales > Viscaceae > Viscum > Viscum album. Next base: position 649,620,308 of record OY728151.1, on the reverse strand, counting down.
TATATACATGCAGATATATATATATTAATATTTATTTATATATTTATATATTTTATATTTTATATAATATATAATATATAATATATTATTTGTTATTTAGTATTTTAAATAAATAATAATTGTTCATTATTAATTATTAATTATTAATTGTTATACTTATATTTTCTATTTTTATATATATTTATATATATTATTTGGGAATTACCTTATCTGACCTCATCTTTCATTCTCCTTGTTCTCTTGTCTTTTATTTCAATAAAAGGGTGATTTGTCCCTAATGTTTATATATATTATTTGGGTATATATCTATATAATTATTTGATGGATTTGGGATTGAAGAGAACTAATGGTGCTCCTGGGCAACTCAATGACATTCTTGTTTGATGGTTTTGATTTTGTCTTCGATGGATTCAATCGCCAATCAAGATACTACTTTGGGGGATCATCTCATCCCGTTGGTGGATATTGAGAATCAAAAACTTATCACTACTTCTATTTATGGCCATGTCTGGGATGCTTCAAACCCTAGGCATGCTGTTGTTGTGCCCCCAGTGGATGTCATTTATACTAGTATTGATGTCCGAAATCACAACTCTAATGGGGATCACGGTTCATTTGATGTTGTTGATGAAATGACAGCGACTTGAGATCACGATTCCACCATTACGGCTGGAGATTGAGATTCTACCGATGTTGGGCTTCTTCATGCCCCATGTGTGGATGCTTCTGCATCGATCCTCAATGATGCTCAGACTGTAGTTGATGGGGTAGGGGGCAGGATTGTGGTTCCATCTATAAACCCCAAGTCTGCTAATTCATCTAGTAAGGCTAACATTTTCAGTGTCTCAAATCCTAGGAGTATGGGCATCCCTTTTGCCATGATCTTATCCGGGAAGGCTAAAAATTCCCCAGATATGATTGTGGATGAATAAAGAATCTCAAAAAATGATCATGTTAGATTTTTTATCTCTCTTCATTGAAATGTTTTGCAGGAAAGGCCTGAGCAGTGTAAATTTTCATTAATTGGCCACCTGATCCTCTCAAAATGGGACAATCCAATTAACATTGATGTTCTAAAATAGAAGATTGGACGAATATGGGGCTACACTGAGTGGAAAATAATCTCAATAGAAAATTTATATTTTCATTTAATTTTTAACTATAAAGTACATCATTCTACTTCTTAGAGATTCAGTTTTTATAATCTCAATCTAGATGCCTTTTGGATATCTTCATGGGAGCTTGGTTTTAATCCCTTTAATCAAAACCACACTAATGCACAGATCTGGGTACACATTCATGGACTCACTTGGGTTTCCTGGCATCAACGTATCCTAAATTATGTTGCTTCTTATATAAGGGAACCTATGAAAATTGATGATAATACCATTATAGGTAAATATAGGTATTAGGAAAGGGTTTTTTTAATATTGATATGCTGCATCCAATGCCAAGTAGTGCCACTCTGTTAGTTGAGGTTTTAAAGATAAATGTTGACTTTTTAATATGAATTTGTTCCCATTTTATATGATTTCTTAAAAGTTGTTGGTCATCATATTATAGGTTGGAAACATGTGATCGGAATTCAAATGAACAAAGTTGATTTTTCCAAGAAGAAGGATGTTGAGAGACAGAAGGTGAGAACTGTGCCTCCCTTTAAGAAATATGTTAATTTGTGCAAGGTGGTTCCTACTTCCTTGGTGGATGATTCATCTCATAGACCACCCCATCTCATCAAAAGGTATGTTTTCATGGTCAAAAAAGAGTGGAACTCCCTATTTAAGGAGTAAAATTTCCAAGTTGATAAGGAGGTACAAGGAAAACATGTAGGTCCTTACTCTTCCAGTAAGTCATGGGTGGATATGGTTAAATGATTTAGTAATGATGAACCTATTATGAAACTTGCAATTATGGGTGAATTGATGCATGACGGTCAATCTGATTTTGAAAGGGCTTTTAAGAGAGAGGTATATGAGGATACAATACACGAGTGATCCCTATCTTTTAAGGGAAAGAGTAAGATAAAGTCTCCAATAACCACTATGCCGCAGAAATCTAATTGGGGGTGGGGGGATGAACCACAAGGGGATTGGAAGAAAACTAAGACATGGAAATGGGGTTGTCAACCAAAAAACCTTGGCCGAGGGAATGATAAAGATGGTGGGCATGGTCGTTCCATTGAGCTCACCATGGAACAGATTCAACTTAGGGAGGAGTATTCTATTCTCTTTAATCAAAATAATTTGCAGTCAAAATGGGAATCTGCTGATGATTCTCCCCATTTATAGTTTCTATTATTGATGATGGATTTCCCTTGTTTGAACCCTCCCATTATCCTTTTTATTTATTGTCCATTATTTTTAAATAAATTTTTGTATTAGGTTCGCCTAGATCCTATACCTTTCTGAGTATATATATTTTTGTGTCTTTATATTTATTGTTTTTAATATATTTATATATATGTATGTATGTTTTTATAGATAAATATATATATTTATGTATATATATATATATTTGCGTATATTTTTATTGATTGGAATTTATATTTATTTATATATATTATGTGGGTATATATATTGTTATATTTAACAATATACACGCACACAAACATTTATATGTATTTATATATATTTATATAATTTTTTTATATTAATATATATTTATAGATATTTATATCTATTTATGAATATTTATATATATTAATATATATAATGCAGATATATATAAACATATAATTATATGTAATTATATATATATTTATAAATTATGAATAAATATATGTACACATTTGTATTCATTAACATACATACATATATATATATATAAGTATATTAAAATAGTTTTACTCAAGGGATTGGTTGAGTGGTAAAACCTTTTTAAAACAACCAAGATGTAAGGGGTTCAAATCTCATCCTACACATATATATGTTTGATTATACAGGGTGGGTCTAGTGGATAAGGGAATGGTGGGCCTAGGCTATGGTGGGGTCGATATAATAAATAAATAAGTAATAAATAAGTAATAAGAATAAAAAAAATTAAAAATAAAATAAAAACCCACCACTAAATTAACCACTTCTAAATAAAAACTTCAATTAAAAGATTTCCTACATGAAAATATACAATATTTTTATAAATCATCACACAACATTTAGTGGAGGTTTAAACCACTTCAAAACCCCTTTCTTCTTTTAGTGATTGTTCTTTATTCCAATAGATTACATCTCTTTATTACCATTATTAATTATTTAACTTTTACACACTATATGGTTTCCTTTAATGACCATAAAATGTGGGAGATAACACATCACTATAATTTGAACTTGTATATTATATAAATATCAATGCGCCAATAATAATTATAGGTATGGGTTGTTACTTGAATCTATATAGCCATGATATTAAAGAAATAAAAACTATCCCCTTTTCCTTTTTGATATGTGTAGTAGATGTTTCATATCCATTTCCATATATATTGGTAAAAACGTATCCATCTCACCTCATACACTACAGTGATAATATAAGCTTCATCCTCATAGTTGTAACATCACAACTTGAAAACATATAAAATCAACACAAGGGTCACCAATCTCCAATATTGTATTTGATTGAAATATCATAAAATTTATTTCAAATAACTCGGTGTTTTTATTATCTCATTTTTAACTACCACTCTTTTGGAAATAAATGAAAAGGCCATGTAGGGGTTGATCCTCACTTGTATTTATCTTTATTCATCTTGTTAAATAATGGATAATATCATCACATTATCTTCCCCCTCTTTAGATATGAATTAAATCATAATTCACATTTTTGAGAGATCGATGAAATCACATGTACCTAAGTAAGGATACATCTTCTATCCACTCTTAGTCGACTTGGGGAAACCATATATAGGAAAAAAATTGAATAAACCTAATCTTTAGTTATATACATTACTATATTCATCACGTGATACTACTTTAAATTTATCATTTTGTGGATATTTAAAACATATTTAGGATGAAATTTTTATCTTTTACACATCTCAATAAACAAATAAAAATTGACGAGGGAATTTTATATTAACTTTACCTTTATCTTACCAAACACATCAACAAGCATGCCCCATAAGAAATCATATTTATCATACTCAAATAAATGATTGAATGTTTTATCAGAATAACTAAATATTAAATTTATATTCAATTGTTAATAATTTTATATTCATTGCTGAATGAAAATTTTGAAACCTCTTATTTGAATTTTCTTCCACTCATGGGATGCACTCATTTCAACTTCTCAACGTGGTTAATTTTCATCAAAATAACTCTATTTTATACTCTTAATTTTTATAAAGAATAAATACAACCACATAAAACTCCACCATAAAATATTTCATTTAGTTCCATTAACATTAGTGTAAATAAAAAATGGGGAATAGTAATGGGTCTCCCTATATCCATAGAAGAAGCATCAATGTTCAATGTTTCTCCTCAACAAAGGTATTTTATTTTTTAATGTGTATATTTTTTCCATGTAAAGTCATTGAATATATATAGTAATATTTTTCAGAATAGGTACTAAAATGGCATGTGATCCCAAGGATCTATGATCTAGGAATTGATGTTTGAAATATATTAAATTGCATGTGCATGATTCTTATCCTAAAAAGTTGAATTAATACTAAAAGGGAAATCAGATTACAAATTTGGGGCCATCTTTGAGTTATGAACATGGATTTTACCCTAGATGCAAAATAATATCTTTTTTGATGTCCGGAGTATGTAAAAAACTCATTGTAGGCATAGATAATAAATTAATTAATAAATTAATTTATTTTTATTTGATAATTCAGCCACCTAATAAACTCATATATAAACCTGGTTATAAAAAATTTTAGAGCTAGAATCATAACATTGAAATTTGAGAGAGGGGTTAGGGGAAGATATTCTCTGGATGAACATCGACAAATCGAGCTTTAGTGAATAGTGTGTTAGCAGAAATCGAGGATCTCACAAATTACTATGATATAGATTCGTTATTCATCAGCAATAGATCCATCTATAGGTATGACATTGTTTCATTTGGATTTATCCCAGTTTGATATTTTTCTATGATGAATAAGAATAAATGAACTAAAAAATTGATATTCATATCAAGAATATTGTAGGTATAGGTTAGATATTATCTGGGACTGGGTTTTTTTGTTGTTAATTATTTATAACTCTTTTTTTGTTGTTCCAATGGAAAAAAACCAAGGAAAACATTAACATTATCCAAGGTTCATTCCTCATGTTTTTTTAGGAATTTCCTCCATCATTATTTATTCATTCATCAATGGCATTCAATTTGGATGGTGGTTCAACAAATACCCATAAATAAATCGTCGTAAACCCATTTCTTGACTTAATGGATTGATACCACATATTAGAGTTTATATTGATGATGGGATCAATCTATGATGATGGATTGGTACTGAATAGGTGTTATTAATGTGTGTTTTTATGAGTTGTGACCAATATACAAAACAGATGGGTTTCCCATGAATATTCATTGACTAGATTCCAATGAGTGGTGATAGTGAGGCTCATAGGGACTAGATCCATTCTTTCTGGCATAATTCACAATTATATTAGAGGTTGGAGGAGTGGATGATGATTTGAAAAATTACTCTGAGGGTTCTAGAAAATCCCAATATACAGGACATGAAATCTTAGAATACATGTTGTGTGGAGACCTGGCTATGGTGCTAGGGTTTCCACATAGGATATTAGTATCACACGGTGTGTGACATATGTCACACGATGTGTGATCTAACCTGGAAAATTAGTGTGTTATCTAGGAGTAAACGACCATGAAAAAACCAAAGATAGGGGTACATAGGAAGAGTTGTGTACTTGGACACGACCAAGTACACATGAACGACTTGGTGTACACATGCACATACATGTTCTAGGATACACGGGAAGACTCAGTGTTAAAGAGACACATCATGCACTTATAATACACATCGTGCACTTCATCAAATATAGATTTGAGCCATTTTTCCTTGAACATGGAAATGTTTCACTTGGGTGAATTCCATTGATCTTTTACCTGATGGTTAATGATGGAATCACGTCCTATGTATAGGATGTTGACACATTCCAAAGAAGTTAAATCTTATATGGAGTTGTTGGAATCCTTCCATGAGGCCCAGAGTGATATCCTCTATCATCATCATTTTCCCTAGGCAGGGTTCTCGAAATCTTCATGACCAACACTACATGGGCATCGATCTTCTAATTAGTGGGTTAATCTATATTAGGTTTTTTGTATAGCCCATGGACTTGGGTGTGATCCTCATATGTGCATCGATCTATTCATACTACTAGTGCATACTCCTAATGGTTTTGTTGAAAATATCTTTCTTATAATCATTCACTTTATAGTGATAAATGATTTTTGTCACTCTTCATAATTATTTCGACATTATGTATATCTTTAATGTCCATATATTAAATTCCCAATAATTTTTTCTATTTTTAAAGCTAGTATGTGTTACACCATATGACCTTCATACTTCCTTTTCTCCTTTTTCAAGAGAATGTTTTATTAACACTTTTTAAGATGTGGGATTTTAATAAAGGTATTTTAAAATTTCAGAAATTGATTAATGATATCGAGTTAAAAAAATTGATGATGAAATTACTTAAAGTTGGGAAGAATGTAATGTATTGAGATTTTAAAAGGATAGTATATTTGATAACAGAAATGATAAGAAACACTAAGTGTAAACGAACCACAAAATATTATTGTTTAAATATGACGGTTATATTCTATCCATTAAATTGGAGGGTTGGAATAGGATTAAATAACTCTTAATATATATATATATATATATATAAAGGTTTTAATAAATACAAATATATTGATTAATTGTAAATAAATATTGTAAAAAAATCCCTTATTTCTGTCTCTTGTAATCTTTTCGACTTTTTTATTCAATAAAATATGCTTTGGTCTTTGACCAAGGCACCACCTTCTCAAAAAAGCACTCAATTTTTTAGTAAATCAGTTTTATTCTTCAAAGATATGTTTTCTTCAAAAATGTTTTTTTATTGAGAAAAATAATATTATTAATTTTTGAAACATTTATAACTTTTATTTGATGAAATAAATATAATTTTTTAAATCATAATCGAAAAATTTTCATTGGGTTATTTTTTTTCTAAAAAGGTTGATTTTTTAGGGAATAGTGAAAAATACGATTTTTATTAAAATTTGTATTTTATTTTAAAGTATGTACAATGTAAAATTATATTTTGGGTCAGTTTTAAAATTTAATTAGTTACTTTCGACTTAAAATATTCCAATTATTTTTTTTAAATTAATTTTATTCTTGAATTTAGTTTTAAAATGTTTTAATATTTAAAAAGGATATTTTTCTGAAGAAAATGTTTTCATCCCGTTTTTCTAGATTGATTTTAAATTAAATTAAAACACTTAAATTATTTGAATTTTGAATTTTTTTACATATTTGGAATAATGAGGTTCAAATTTTTTTAAATAGTTCCAGTTTATTTTTGTTTAATATGAGTACTAACCATTGTATTTTTTACTAATGTAAATGGTAAATCATATAATTATGTGTTAAAAATAATATGATAAGGATAAAAGAATGACCCAAAAAATGAATTAATTTTATTTTAAGAGGTCATATAATTAATAATCGTCCAATATTTGGTTATATACCCTATTTATGCCACTTGGGTGTGATTATAACCTTTATAATATTTTATGTAATGAAAAGTAAAAAATGTCACACTCCTGTTTTTAACAAATATAACATTACTAGAATAAGGATAAACATGATATATTTTAAGTTATAAATATAAATTTTAAATATAAATAATTTAACTTCACCATGATAATTTAAATTTAGCTTTTTGTGAAAAAATAATTACCTTAAATTCTTTCACAATGCTGATGCGGTAATTACACATTTAATGAAAAAATAAAATAAATGATATTAAAATTATTAAAATTAATATAATTTTAGATAATTAATATGATAAATGAATTTTATATATTATTATAATATTTAATGTATGTAATAAAATATATAATTTTTTGAATTTCATTATTTTACATGATGATATTAAAGTCAAAGAAATGAATAATTCTAAAAATTATCATTAAGGATATTTTATAATGAATAATATATTATTAAATGATATAAAATACATAACAATATCAGATTCATAAAATTTATTACTATATGGTTTATTATATCAATAGTGATCCATTTATGGTCCTCTTTCCATTTATAGAAACTATATTGATCCTCAATGAGTAAAAAACTTTGTGGTTGTGATAACTTTATAAATGGTTAATGGAGGGTTAAACCAATGGATATGGATAAAAAATAGTCCAAACATTTTAAAATTTGGTTATATAATGTTATTTAGAATAATAATCATCTTATATGATAATATTATCAATTTTTATCCATTTGGGAATCAAAATTAATTAATATTAATTTAATATTCTTTGAAATTCCAAGAGTACCCCCTCTCTTATAAAAGGGAATGTCTTATTATCTTTAAATCATAATTAGAAACCCATTTTCATCCAATATATTCTAATATTACTTGTTAAAATCCCTACCCACATTCTAGAGGATTTATTTATGGCATAATACCAACCTTAGGGGTCTTAAGGTGTTAATAAAAGGAGATTGTTTGAAGAATATGTATCATTTTAAAATGAGAATTTCTATTTTATTTCCTCTACTATATCCATCAAATATACCTTAAAAATTATTATATAATAAAATAAATATCTTAATAATATTGATATATTATTATGTTAATTTCATAACCTATATCCATCTCCAAGCCCAATCAAATGGGAAAGGAATTCATTGTTTGTGTGTACGATGGACTACCACCACACTCGTTTTCAATCACCACCTCTCACAACTAGTAATAATTATGGAATTAATGTTTATCAATTATATTCAAGGTATAATTATCATTATTAAAATATAATATATAATTTAATTTCCTACCTTTCCATTCACTGAAAAATAATAACATTTCTTTTTCATATGTGTAGAAAACAACCTCCACGAAGCGATGTGATTCATTTTTTCATCACCACATAACATGGATGATATATCTTAGTATATTTAAATAAGTAATATGATATTTGTGATATAATTTTATTTTTAAAATATAAAATAACACTTACCTTATTTCCATAATGATCGTTAAAAAATGGAAACGTTACTCATGCGTACGTAAGATCTACCTTCTCAATGATTGTAATGTAATTCATTTTCCCAAACCTTATTTCTTGAATGGATTTAAAATTATAATTTATTTACAAAAAAATATAATTATTTATTGATTATTATTGTTTATATGATTGAATAATGAACTCTCTGACCTATTTCAACCTATAAAAGTAATTTTGAACTTATGAACTGAATGTCCTAAAAACACCCGACGTGGACTTAACTGATTAAGTAATTAACTATGACATTAAGATAAATGAAATAAATATTTTATGGATAACTTATTAAACATATAAAATGTTATTTATAAATAAAATAATTTATATGATTTTATTATATAGTATTTAAAGGACCTACATAGAAAATCTAGACTCGAGTTAAGGGATTTCATCTCAATTTCTTTTCACTAAAAGAATATTTTATTATTATACACCTAATTTCTTTTATAGGGTGTATATTATTCCCTTTTAAATGTTATATAATTAATCCTTTTAATTAATTATGATTTACTTTGTAATTTAACTAATTTTATATGGGGATCTGACATGAAATATATAATGTGGTAAAGGGTTTCTTAACTCAATTTTCTTACGTAGTGTTATAACTCTTTTTCATTGACATTTTTATGACATGATTATGTGTCCATTTATATCATAATTATTTTATTATGTATTGAAAATATTTTTTGGATTTATAATTTTATATATAATCTCTCTAATTATTAGTTCTCATTTGAAATATATGATCTTTGTAAGGGTTATTCATCTCAAATTCCATTCCGTTAGGACATATGGTTGTAATGTGAATCTATATTTTTTTATGAGGTTTGTATACAACCCTTGGGACATAATATATCATTAATATACTTATATTAATGGTATTTAAGGTTTCATTTAATGTTATTATTTCTTGTTCTTACGATTGAAGAGTTACCAAAGTGGAAAAGGCGTTAGGTTGAAATATTTTTTCTTTTCAGGATTGTTTATGGTCAAGGTTCCTTAGGGGGAAGATATAAAATATTATTTTCTTAATCCCCATATATTTTAATCTCATTTAGTTTTGAATGTGTTTTATATGTTTACTTTCTATTTCATCCTTTATTGATTAAATAAATATCAAGAAAGTCATTTTTAAGTCGCATTGATCATGTACCATCTATTAGATAAGGAATATTCCCCTTCCATTACCATGTTTTCTAAATTTTTTTAAAACAGATCATTTATAAAAATAAATTATTTCCTAAATATATATTACATTATGTTTTTACTTATCTTAAAAATGTATTAAAAAATAAATTTCTTTATGTTTTTCCAAATGGATCACTTTTGAATATTTTCGAAAAATGTTTGAAAAGAATTTTTGTTTTTGACTTCTAAAACATGAAGAATTTTTCTTATTTTCATTTCAATTATTTTTTTAGGATTACTTTATAAAATTATATGGTTATTTTCATAGTTTTTTTTTTCAAAATATTTTTTATTTTTTTAGTTTTTAATTGTGATTTTATAGTGAAAATGAAATTTTAATAAAAAAATGTTTTAATGATCTTTTATTGGTGTTTCCATTCATCAACACCAACAACCCATAATATTAACTATGATCCACTAGAGATATTTCGTAATGATACCATCATTATTCTTTATCTAGATGGATTATTATTATTTAAAAGTGTTTTTCATGTAAACTGTTTCTTTTCCACAACTTAATCAAGTTATGAAAAAAATGATCTATTTTAATGTATAAAGAGACAATGAATTTTCCCACCACCATAACCTTTATTTAATGTTTGTATCCCTTTATAATATTTCATGTTTTCTTTTAATAAAAAAATATTGCTAAAATGTTGGTAGATATATGTTTTTAAAATGGGGTTTTAAAAGAAAAGTGTATTTTGATATCCGAAAGTGTTTTTCACACGAATTATAAAGATATTTTAAAAGGTTTTATTCATGATATGGTCCTCGAAAATTGTTTACAAAGGTTTGGGGCCCATTATAGATCACGGGTGAGCCTTATTTAAATTATGAAGGGTTTCTTCCCATTATAGTTCACAGGTAATCCTGATAGAGCTTATACAATGAGTGTGCCTATATAGTGCTACAATATGTTGGATACTGATTATGTTATCTAGAGAATTATATTTTAAGTAGGTGGTATGGTTATTAAAGGTGTAATGGTTCTTCAATGTTTCTATGATGATGATGTCTCAAGGTACCAAAACATCATCTTTATGCTTGTAATGGGTTATAAATGTTTCATTTTATCAAGGTTGATATCACATTGCACATGATTGTTGATTCCAATGAATCTTTCATTTATTAAATATTTCTTCCATATTTGATGATCCAAGTATTTATGTGTATTAATTAGATTATGTTATGATCATGAATTATAATTATGTCAGCATACCCCTATGCTCATATTACTCTCAGTGAAGACATTCAATTATTACTGATTATTTTTATCGTTATTGATCATTTCAGATCACCCAAATTATTTTTTATTTCCCCTAAAATATGAATAATAATTCTATATTATTTTTGTATATAAAGGTTTAATGTGTGGAAAATTTTATGGTATATGTTTAAGGCTTAATATATATTATGAAATGCTAGGTATAGTGGGATAAATACTCTATTGAGGTCATCTGTGTTTCTTATGTAATGTTTTTTCCTAATTATCTAAATATTTAATCATAATTGTTCCTAGGGTATGTAATTAATCCAATATTTTATTTTTATGTTATAAGGTTTCAATGGAAAAAAATTGGGTCACATTTGTTTTATCAAATCCATAAATGTAAAGCTTATGTTTTTAAAACCAGATCCAGCAGTGTGGGTTCATGCCTATTACAAATACCAACATCGGTGTTAGAAGATGTTGTTCCTCAAGTATGTGGGTAAATTTTGACCCAATTGGATCCATATGTATAATATTTTTCATCAATACAAGTGTACTTAAATTGGGTAAATTATTCAAACATAATTATTGATGGTGGAGGTAACTTGAAATCAACACACCCACATCACTAGGGAGAGTTTCCATCTCATAAAACACTGTGAACACCATGTTCAAACCTCAATTTTGTCCATATGCTGATAAATTTGGAGTTCTATATATTCCACCATGAAAGAGGTATCATATTTTCAAAAATATCATTCCACTATGGTATATTTATAATAATACTTAGATTATACTACTTAATTATTGAAATTATGAATTAGAATAATTTTATACAATTTAGCATATAAAACATGAGAGATGATTCATAAAGAGTGGGTCACATCACAAAACTGATTCAAGTATCGTATATTTGACTTGAATTGTCTGTATCGATGTATGGGTTATGATGCTGCATATGGATCATCGGTCCAATGTGATAAAAAGATGTTTCATTTGAAGCAAGACTTAATAGAAAAAATTACAAAAATATTATTATTAATATTATCAATATTATTTATATAATATAAATATATCTCATTGGAGAAATGTTTATGTGGAATCCCAAAGAAGCTTCCCCCATCTCCATTATGTGTAATTATTTACAAAACTTATTCCTTTTTTTCATTTCTATCATTTCTTATTATAGATTTTTTAGTATGTGTTGATTCAACATTTTCCATAATTTATTTTTGGTTTTTATGGTCACATTCACCCACATTTGTGTAACTAATGAGTTTTATTTTAATTGAATTTTTGGAAATAATTATTTTTTCAGAATATTTTTTATAGAATCATATTCAAGTCATTAGTTAGCTGGTAATATTCATTGAATTATTAAGGATGTGGTTGAAGGTGTTCTAGAAAAACCGTTCATACCCTAGGATTATAAGTGTAACATAAGGAATGAACCCTAACATGAAACAACACATATGGATCTTATACCATATATTTGGATGAAACCTTACATTTAATAAAAGGGAATTTATGGATAATGAACCCTATATTCAAAAGTAAATCTATGTTTGAGGAAACAAATGGATGGTATATCAACCCTAAATTTTTGATCAACCTTATGTTGCCAACTGTACGTTTGAGGTTTTTTCATTGCATGAAGGATCCCTACGTTTGAATATTCAATGATAGAGTAATAAATCCGCAATATTGTCTATGATTTATGAAACAGTCTTTGGGAACATAAATATCGATTCAAAGATCATTTATGACCAACTCAAAGGCTTTTTATGATTGATTTAAAGGCTTGTATTCTACAGAGTAATTTGTTCCTATTATTATGGGAAATTATAACCTCTCTTGAATGTTTTTGAATTCATATATTCACAATTTATTATGAAATATTTCTAAATATGGTTTGACCTAGATCTGTTCAACCTATTGTATAAATATCAAGACACAATTCATCGAAACAAGAGATGAATATACTGAAAATGCGATATACATGCAAATCCATGTTTTGTTGCCTTGAAAGCTACACTTTGGCGACATACATGTTTTGATTTGTCAACTCACTACTATTTCTCTTTTTCTTATGCCCTTTATCATCACATCTTCTTCTATAATAAATAATAAGTATTTCTAATAGGTACCTTTTTAGACATATGTATCATGTATTATATATCCACATTTGAAGAAAACCTACGTGACATTGAAGATCTATTTTCTATTGTGAATTATTAAAGATCTAATTTCATCAATCAATTTCTACTGCAAACTGTGAAGTTATGTATTCTCAATAAAATCAATCTCTATTTATTGGGTGGAGTTTTTAATTCTTGTACTCTATCATGGTTAAGTGTCAGCTTCTTACACTAGGCTATGGATTCAAAGTTCCCTGTAAAAGAACCAGAAGACTCTAGAAAGCCTTATTATAAAGGTTTCAACTTCCTATACTAAGTTAATGATTAATGGTCTTAGTATTTGAGTACCTAGTGAAAATCACTAGAATTGTGGAGTTGAGAATTGGTTGATTGCACAAATGGATATTTTTTCCCTGAACCACTATACATTATTATGTTTATTTCTATTATTCATTTCCAATGATCACTCATCTTTGAGAGAAAATGAATGGAACACTTTTTAGAAAGAGAGGTTTTTTGAATTTTTGAATATTTTGAAAACCCCATTTCACCCCCTCTTATGTATAAGACTTCATCATTATCACCGTGACATAACAATTGGTATCAGAGTCAGGGCTCTACTTATATTTTCTTCTATAAAAGTTTCTATCTCATATCAACTACCCACATCAAAGGAAGTTCTTTTTTTCTATTTTTTGTTTTTTGGAAATACTTGAATACTTTTGGCTCTATTTGATACTGTAAATTAATATCAAAGGATATACTTATTCAGTAATAGTTTTTTATATCAACAAGTGGTATAATAAGTCTATACTAAAAAGTTCATGGCTCTAACAACCTGAGTTGAAGATTCAAATAAAGACATCATGAAATGGTTGATTCTAGAAAAAGTATGTTGATGATTAATGATCCCCATTTTAATGGTAATAATTATCGATTCTAAAAATTATGTATGGTTATTTATTTGAAAATTATTGGAATAAGGTTTTATATAAATGAAGTTAAACCTTGTGACATTCCTAAGGAATGTTTTGGAAGAATGTAATGGTGATTAATAAAGGGAATATGATCCCAATTAAAAATCCATGAATGCTATTGTGTGTGGTTTATAAAATAATGAATATAATTGAGTATCTCAATGTCCTACTACATATGATATGTGGAAGAATATTGTCTCTGTGTATGAAGGAATTGAAAACATTAGACAATTATGGTACACTACTATGAAATTAAAGATTGATACTTTCAATTTTTGTGAGGATAAAACTATCACTCAAATGAATGGAAGAATAACAGAGATTGTAAAAAATGTTTCTACTTTGGGAAATCCAATTTCACAATCAGAATAAGAATTAAAAGTACTCAGAGTACTACCTTTTATGTGTAATGGACTATCTGTAGCTATACATTGGTCTAAACCTATAAAAAGTTTGACTATGATGGAGTTAATTATAAATCTAATGATATATGAATTTGAGATGCAGGATAAAGATGAAAATCATATAAAATATGAATAAGAGGTTGTAAAAACTACAATATATGACTCATATGATTTAAATCATCTATATATGGATAAATATTAATAAAATCTTGCTCATAAATTTGAAAATAAATACATAAATAAAAATAAAAGCATTGATGAAATAAGACGTTGTGAATGCAAGGAAAAAGTTCATACAAAGGAAAAATTTTATTTAATAAAATCTTAATAGAAATATAATTACAATATAAAAGAAAATAAAGTTGGGAAGTCTACATAGATTAATACTTTTGGTTTTCACGATGAATCTTCTGTGGATTATAAGTCTTAGTATAAAAAGTAAATGGTATGTCTTATGGCCCATACTGATCATGAGGTACAATCTTCTTACTCTCAAAAATATAGTTATTAGAAACTTTATTATGATGAATTAAATTATTATTGATTTATGTTATAAGACAAATATGAATTATTAATGATATAACACAGAAAAATTAGAAGAACTTATGATATTGTTTTATTAAAGAAGGAAATTTTATCAAAATATATTATAGATATAAAATCTAATGATTCTATTTTTTAGTGATTTACATGAAACCAATATTAAAGAATTATTTGCTGATTTTTTTAATTTAAAATAATCCTCTGGTATGATGATAAAAGGATAAAAATATTTAAATCAAATCCTTAGGAAAATTAAAATTCCAAAAGAAAATTCTTGAAAAGGAAGAAATGTAAAAACATCAAGACAATATTCAAATTATTTTGTTCTTAGTTTAAATAGAAAAAATGTATACTATTCAGTTTTTTTATTACAATATTAATGGTCACTATTAAAATGATTTTTCTTTCAGAAAACAAAAAATTTCTGATGATAAAAATGTTTAGTGCTCAAAATATTTATCTAACATAAATAGTTGAATTACCACTCAAAATAAATATGTTTGTCTATCGAAAAAATTAGTTTCTAACACTTCTAGACCCAAAAGCATATGGGTTCAAAAAATAACATTTAGTTGATGTTTTACAGGATTATACCACTAAGGTACATTATTAATCCTTTATGTGGTCGATCGATGGATATATATTAAAGTATCTGAATAAGGGGTGAATAACTCGGAAGTAGTTTTTTATAATAAAATACTCAGAACGAAATTCACCGATACATGAAGTATTTTATTTTAATATTTATATACTTATAGTATATTAAGTGTTTTATATAGGAAAAGTATTCTCAATGTTTAAAAATTTTCTTATTTACTGTTAAAATCAAGTTTTAGTCAAAGTGATTTGTTTAATTTCTCAAATATTTATTTTCAAAATATATTATTCATTATGAAATGTTAATATTTTTGTTTCGGAAATATCTTATATTTTTTTCATGAAATTTTATTTTATGAATATCAAAATACTCTTCTTACATGATATGTAATGATTGTTCTGTATTTTTCGTCTAAGGAAAATGAAATGTTGTATGTATAGTGCCTTAACCTAATGTTTCATCTTCCTCTTAAAAATTTTATGTTATGAAGTAATTATATTCTAATTATATTGTTCAAAATTTTATGGAAAACCATATATAACAAGATAAAGAGATCATATACTTCAAGTTAGAAGGAAAACTATTCTTACAAAAGGATAAAAGGTAATCCCTCTAGTTTATATATTTCATATGTTAAAGATTATCAAGAAAAATATTATAAAAGAGATAAATAAGTTCAAATTCATGAATAACCAGAAATATTTTCTTCTCAAATATCATATGAAGAGACTCTATAGAGATTATTTTTAAATTTTACACTTTTAATGAAGAAAATGTGAAGCTACAAGATAAATTGGATGTGTCTAAAAATATATTTGAAGATCTGTAGAAGGAATTTTTATCAAAAATGGTTTTTGGATCATTATAAATAGATTATAAGAATATGAAATATAGTTCAATCTTGAAATCAGTTTTTTTAGTTTTCAAATTATAAATTTTAATTCAAATGGTGTCTCTCAAAAAATAAGCAGCAACCAAGCTAGATGTTGATATGTTGAAGCTATTTTTTGCTTGAACATTGTTCTTATTCTTCATATCAATGAAAAACAGATTTTGAAAAAATATTAAAAGAACTTTCTAGAGTTTAATCAGCTCTAAATGATTAAAGTTTAATTTTTGAAAGATCAGACGAATTGTCTATTTTTTAACCATTATTTTTATTTTTTATCATTATATTTAATATTAATTATACCGTTTTCAAAATATATTAGTTAATAAAACATAATTTTATGATATTATTTAGTTTAAATTTATTTTTAAAAAATACCATAAAAAAGCATGTATTTAATATTTAATTATTTTATTATTAGAAATAGTGATATTAGCCTTATTACTTTTTCATAATTTTTAATCCTTGAATATGAAATATTATATGATTTAGGGGGAGTTTTAAGAAAATAATAAGTTTATTTTATTATAATCCTCGATTTATTTTATATTTTTTAGCATGAATTTAGGGGGAGTTTATATTAAATTCTCTCTAATCTAATATTTTTTATGTCACAAATGGGGGAAAATTTATAGAATTTTATATTTTTTAATGATATGGGGGAAATTTTTATGGAATTAATTTTATCATTGTAGTTAACGTCATTATGTTTGTATTCTTAATAATCATGACATAGAGAAAACCATTTTGATCCTTATAATGGGGGAGTTGTTTTTCTAAAGGGATAATGGGGGAGAAGTTTTTTTTATAAATAAAATAAATGTTATATCAAAGAAAGGGGAAAAACTTATTGTTTTTAAATTATATTTCAACGTGGTTTTTGAAATGAGTTTTATGACCTTAATAAGGAGGGATATTATTGTGCGTGTTTTAATTTAACAATTTTCATAATTTATTTTTGGTTTTGATGGTTACAAACACCCACATTTGTGTTACTAATGAGTTTTCTTTTAGGTGAATTTATAGAAATTATTATTTATCAAAATATTTATTCAAGAGCTGTATTCAAGTCATTAGTTTGGAATATTCATTGAAGTATTCAGCACATGTTTGAATGTATTTTGTAAATAATGTTAATACAATATGTTTGTATGTGTGGTCTAAGGAATTAACCCTAAGTTTAAAACAACACGTATGGATCTTATACCCTATGTTAGGGTGGAACCTTACATTTGAGAAAAGGGAAAGTGTGGATAATAAATCCTACATTCGAAAGCAATCATAAATTTGAGAAAATAAATATATAGTACATCAAATATACTATTGTGATCAACCCTATGTTGTAAATCCTACGTTTGATGTTTTCTTTTCACGCGAAGGAACCCTACATTTGACTATTCAATGATGGAGTAATGAATCTATGATATTATATGTGATTTATGAAATGGTCTATGAAATCATAATGATCTATTCAAATACCATTTAATACTGATACAAATGATTGATATGCTTTATTTAAAGGATTGTATTCAATGGAGTAATTAGTTCCCATTATTATGGAATGTTATGACATCACTTGAATGTTTTTGAATTCAAATATTCACAATTTATTCTACAATATTAATGGATTTGGTGTGACCTCGTGAAATTTTAACTACAATTTAAATATTAAGATGATATTCATCAAAACAAGAGATAAATATATATAAAATGTGAAATACATACAAAGTCATGTGTCGTTGAATTTAGAGAAAACATTAGTGATATACATTTTTTATCTACCGACTCGCTAATGTTGTTATAGTTTCTACTACACATTATCCTTGCATCTTGTTCTATAAGAATGAAGAATTATTTCTCAAAGATACACTTGGATACATACATGTTTAAATATTTGTCTTGGGTTTTATCTATCATAATTGGAAGAAAAACTACATGATGTTGAAGATTTATTTTTTGTTGTGCATTATTAAAGATTTTATTTCATCTATCGGTTGTTTCTGCAATCTTTGAAGTTCAATTTGTATTCTAAAAAAAGTCTGTCTCTATTGATTTGATGGATTTTCGGATACTCGTACTCTATTGTGGTTAAGTGTCAGCTTATTTCATTAAGTTTTGGATCTACAGTTCCTTATAAAATAAGCAGAATTATCTATACATCCTTATTGTAAAGGTGTCAACATCCTGAACTCATTTGTTAATTAAAGGTCTTTGGATAAGAGAACCTAGTTAAAGTCGCCAACCTCGTCGAGTTGAGCATTGGTGGAGTGGACTAAGGGATCTCTCTGCTCTGAACGACTATACATCACTGTGTTCATTTACATTATTTATTTCCTCTTCTCTCTCAACATTGAGAGAAAAGTAAAGGAACACTGCTTAGCAAGAGATGTGTTTTGAATATGTGAAAGTTTTCAAAACCACAATTCACCACCTTGTTGTGTCAAAGTCTTCCTCATTATTATCCCGAATTATTAGGTTTTAGCACCCATTTCATCCCCCTCATAAATCTCACATCCCCCCTTTATGTGATACCATTGTAAAAACGTATAAATTATCTATAATTAAAAACTATGTTTATGACCAAGTCAAACATAGGTTTTGTCTGCTTAGTGATAAAATCCAAAAGTATGGTTGAATAAAAATGTAGGGATGATGAAAAATGATTTTGATTCTCAAACGTAGGTTTTCTTCCAAAATTAGGGTTTATGATCCATAATTTTATTCCAAACATAGGGTATATAAACCAAAATTTTCACTTAAAACATACGGGGTGAAAAATGTTTTCTGAATTACTTGTAAAACGCATCCATAATACATATTCATTTAGAAATAAAATAATCCCACACTGGTTAAAGATCAAATATATTTCAAAAATTAAAATAATTATTCCAATAGTTATTACCCTAAAATTTACTTAATGTGACTTCATTAGAAATATAAACATGTGTGTTTTTAGCATCAAAATCAAAAGAAAATTTATGAAATTGTTGAATTAATAAATTCTCAAATTAAGGTTTAGGTTAAAATAATTATTTAATTTAATATATGCCCTTAAATAATATAATAATCCATAATAAACCCCATGTAACGTATTATTATTATTATTATTATCATTATTATTATTATTATTATTATTTTGTGGCGCGTGCTAACTTGCATAATAACATATATTATTTAACCAACATTTTAATTAATATTTTTCTCCAAACCCGGTCTTGATCAGTTCAAACTCCTCTAAAAATTATTGAAATACAAAATAAATATTTAATTTAAATATTTCATTCATCAATAAACATTTATCTTCAATAAAACATGAATATAATTATTACTCATTCATATGAATAATATTTATTCAATTAATTAAATTCAAATATAATTTTTCTGAGATCATAAAAAATTCATAGTGTGTGATCCTCTAGGGTTTTTTCTCGTTGGCGTTAGGTGGGCTTGACTAAAGTCCAAAATTATGGTCTTGAAATGATTTAAGGAAACCAAGTTGAATAACTTAATTTTGTAATGATTAAAAATACATATGAACACCCACTATGTAATATAATCATTTTTTTCAATATCTCATTAAACAAATTGATCAACTGTGTCACCAACCAATATGTTTGATACATCTTTCTTTGAATATATAAAATAAATGTATCATTTTACAATGGTCATAAAATTTAATGTGGTGGTTCTATTCTAATCAAAGGACTGGGATATCAACTTCTATTAAAATGGCAGGGAAAATCATTACTCAAATTATCAATTAATGACATTTCAGTCATGACGCACCCAATGTGCCCTACCTTACCACGAACATATGGCATCACGATTCTCTTATACCTCATCTCCCTGTTCACCGACACTATCATAGAACTCTATTGAAGATTTGTGATGTCACACACATAGATCCTACCATTTTTAAATATGGTCAAATGATTCCTACCCATCCTCTGGCGACCAGGTGTTGCAACCATAATCAGAGAAGATTGAGTGAGGTTGAAGATGAAGATACATAATTCACTTCTTCCTCTCCTCCATCCCTGTAATCAAACACTATAAGGGTGACATGATGGGATTAAGGTTTTAAAGGGGATGGTGGAAGAGAGTTCTCCTCCTCAGTCAATAATTTATCAAAACGAATCCCATATGTACTTACTCTTCTCACCATCAATGTCACATCCCACCCAAAGATCTATTTTTGAGCCAAACCACCACCAATCTTTATACTATCGACCATACTTATAGTTGAAATCCCTTTTTACATATGATAAAGGGGGAGAGATTATAGATAATGGATAAATATATGATTGATAAGTGATATTATACAATATAAATAAAGGATAATAATGTATTGAATCACCTTTTTATACGGAATTATAATATGGAATTCCACAGTATTCCCTTACTCTATTATTATATGGAATCCCACCATGGGTTTTGGTATCACACTACATGTCTTTATACTTACTCACATAGTCCTTCCTCTAACTAGTTCTTGTTTTTGTGTGACATAGCTCATCCATCCCAACTAGGGTGACTATTAGGCATAGTAGATGGTCTTCATGGTCTTCTACAACCTCAAATAAAATGTTTTTGACTAAAATATTTCTATTTATGGTGAATGTTAGTCTAATTATCAACTTTTGATACTTCAACAATTCTATAACATCTAATAATTTGATGTACAAGATCTCTTTTATGTCACTAACTTATTCTTCCTCAGTTTCTTAATTCACATGTTTTCTAGGATGTGATTAGTTTCTATTGTTGTTTTTCTTCAACTGGATGTATTTCTTTATAATGATAGAAATATTATACAGTTCCATTTATTCTCAACATTTTTATTATTCATTTCGTATTTATTTTATATTTATATTATATTTCATTTAAATGTTATTCAAATTGTAATTAGATATTAGATATGGAAATTCCACTTCAATTTTGGTAGGATCTTCTCATCATTTAAATTATTCAAATTTAGAGAAGTTATTTCCATTTTTATTTCATCATTATGTATCAGGTGGTTTACTTATGAAAATATAAACAATATCATCACTTTTAATTACCTTTCAAATCACCATCCAATTTTGTAAAGTATCATTCAATTAGGAAACAACATTCCCTTTTATAGCAAGGAAAGCACCTCTTAATCCTTAAACAATATCACATTTAATTAGATTTTATATTATTGTAATAAATCACAACAAGTTAGAATCTCATTGTAATATTTAATTCATTACATAATGGTGCATGATGACCATTTTAAATAATTTTTTTATCACAATAATCATTTTAATTTTCTACATTTTATTTATAAAAATTTCACCTTCTCCTTCTAGTGTTTTAGATTTGAAGGATTATTCATTAATGTTCCCCATGAAGTTGAGGTAGTAATAGTATCGAATCATCACAACATGTTTCACTATTTTTATAGTAAAGATTGAATTCACTTTTCCTCTATAGGGTTCATTTGTACCTTATAAAAATTCTACCCAATAATGGCCCTTGTACCATACGAATAAGTAGATGACATAAACATGATAACTATTTAGTGATTATTATTCTAGATATGATTGAATAATGAACTCTTTGACCTCATTCAACCTACAGAAGTCATTTTTGACTTATGAACTGAATGTCATCAAAACACTTGATGTGGACTTAACTAATGAAGTAAATAA
Organism: Viscum album; assembly: GCA_963277665.1. Lineage (NCBI taxonomy): Eukaryota > Viridiplantae > Streptophyta > Magnoliopsida > Santalales > Viscaceae > Viscum > Viscum album. Next base: position 649,597,419 of record OY728151.1, on the reverse strand, counting down.
CTATGTCATTAAGTTAAAAGAAATAAATGGTTTAATAACAAATTATTAAACCTATTTAATTTTCTTTGGAAATAAAATAATTCATATGAGTTTATTATAAATGAGTTAAAGGACGTACATATAAATTCTGGACTCAAGGTAAGTGATTTCTTCTCAATTTCTTTTCATTGAGGCATTTTTTGTTGTTATACAACTAATATCATTAATATGGTGTATATATATATATATATATCTATTTTACATGTTATATAATGAATACTTCATAATTAGTGATATTTTATGTTGTAATTTTTATTATTTTATCCAATGGTATTTGAATTTAAATATACTAAGTGGTAATGGGTTTCTTAACACAATTTCATTACATTGGGTTATAAATATTTTTTATTGACATTATTATTGAATGGTTATGTGTGAACTGATATATAAATTTTTTTATTCTATATTTCCACTAGTTTTTTTTTTGAATTTAAATTTGTTACAAAAAATCTCTATAATGATTAATTCTCAATTTAGTGATACGATCTTTGTAAGGGTTATTCATCTCAAATTCCCTTTCTCTGAAAATATGTTTATGATGTGTACATATCTTCTTTTATAAGGTTTATATACTTCCCATTTTACATAATTTATTATTAAAAACTTTATATTCATGATATTTATATTTTCATTTGATTTTATTCTTTCACAGGATTACGATTGAAAAGCTACGAAAGTGGAAAATGCTTTTTGTTGCATTCTCATTTTATTTCAGGATTTTTTATGTTCAAGGTTACTTGGGGGGAAATAATAAGATCTTATTTTTTTGAACTATATATCTTTTATTTTATTTTTTCATGAATATAATTTATATTTTTAATTTAAAATTCCTTAATTTTTAATTAAATAAAAAATGAATAATTTAATTTGTAAGTGATGGTGATCTTATATCTTCTTTTAGATCAGGAATCCTTTACTTTCATATCCATGTTTTCTAAAATGTTCTCAAAAATGATATTTTCTATAAAAAATTTATTAAAATTATTTTACATGAAGTTTTTTCATAGTATAAAAAGTTTTAAAAATTAAATTTCATAACGTTTTTTTGAAGGAGAAACTTTTTTATCCTTTTACCAAATGTTTGAAAAGAATATTTATTTTTTACATCTACAATTTCAATATATTTTCTCACCATAATTCATATTATTTTCATTGAAGCTTCCTTTATAACTTTCTTGTGTTATTTTCAAAGAAAATTTTTACATAATATTTTGTAATTTTTTTATAGTGATTTTCAAAGTGAAAAGTATATTTTCCTCAAGAATGTTTTTAATTATCTTTCAATGGTATTTCTATTCATCAAAACCAACAATCCTTGATGTTACTTATGATCCATTAGGGACATTTTGTATTTATACCATCCTCATCATTTATTTGTATGGATTATTATTTTTTATAAGATATTTTCATAGAACCCATTTCTTTTCCTTGGGTTAATCAAGTTATGAACATAATTCATTATTTTAATGCATACTATGAAAAAAAACATTTACCAATGTTATACCCTTTATTTTATGTTTTTATTTCCTTATAAGATTTCAAGTTTTCTTTAAATAAAAAAACATCCTTCCCTCATTTTAGGTGATTTTTTTTGAAAATGTAGTTGTAAAGAAAATGGAATTTACATATCTGAAAGTGTTTTTTACATGGGATAAAAAGAGTTTTTTTTAAGGTTTTATTCATGATATATACCTATACGTTGTTTATGAAGATCTCCATTATAGATCATGGGTGAGACTGATACAAATTATATGAAGGGTTTATCCCCCATTATAGGTCATGAACCTCCATTATAATGATAATGTAAGGGATGGAAAAGTGTTGTCACCATCCTTTTTCAAGATGAAAAAAATATAATAACCCCCAAGTCCCACCTCCAATAGGTCCCAGGGTGGAAACCAGAACCAAGGGTATTCAATATAATGAAATTGGTGGCTTACCCTTTTTATAGTAACCAAGATTGGGAGATAAGATGTATCAACATCAAAACAACTCCCAGACACACACACACACACACAAGAAGCCAAAAACTATCCCACATGCATGTTTAGTAAAACTGCTAGAAATAAAACAAAAATAACCAAATTAAATACCAAAAGAACAAGATTACCTATGAAACAAAAACTATCACAACACCTGATCTAGTAAGGTTCAACACGATCTGAGTAATCTACCTAGAAACCTAAAAATAGTTTTATATACGTATGGTGAGCACACATATATACTCACTAGGAAAATCTAGAGTCACTCATGCACAAGTGGGATAAGCATACTAATGACCCAGTGATAAATAACAGAAAAGAAAATACACCTAGCAAAGTATACTATCCTCCCCATCCTCATAAAGGCACTACCACCAAATAATGTAATTCAAATAATGTAAAGTAGTGATCACATCAATATTTGGATACCCCACACCACTTACCACTGGTTAACTACTCATCCCTAACGGTGAAAGTTCTGAATCTACCATGCTCTTCCACAAGACATGTTGTCACAACATGCCCACACACACCTGGTCCACAAGCCCAACCACATTCCTACCCGCACACACCTGGTCCACAACCCACACCACATTCCTACTTGCAAACACTTGGGTGTCATCCCGAAGACACCTGGGAAATCACAGCTCACCCGCACATAGTTGGGGATCGAAAACAAACCACAACCTTCCCAAATAATATTTGGATACCAATTCCTATAAGAGGGAGAATAGAAGATCCAATAACCAGGCATCCATCCTCCCACTAGGATGTTGGTAAATAACACCCTCCCCCATAACAATGGGAGTGTTCAATACATATTTCTCAAAATAGGTGTTTTGTGCATATAAACCCCAAGGAACTACTAGTATATGTATATAGGTATAAAAAAAATATCTCATCTTATGGGTTTTCAAAACAAACAACCAACCCACAAAAAACTTCCCTTGCTTCCAACCCTACATGCATGCATCACCATGAATGATAGTCACTTCTGTAATGATAAAAAGGAAACCTCCAAACATTTAATCACCTGATGCTATTAATAATTTTCCATTTATTCTATACCTAATCGGGAAACTACCAAAAAAATTCCACACCACAAGTAACATCGTAACCCACAAACACATCACGAAAGTCTCTAGAAACCCTAAGAAGAAGGCCCACACAAGGTAACACCATACTTATTCAAAATTATTGTAGCGACCCTGACCTAAGAACCCCGAAGCCGGTATCTAAAACATCATGTGTAATTTTTTTCACAAAAACACGCACACAAAAATTACACATCTCATTCTATTACAGATTTTCTTTTTAGTTTTGGTTCTGGAAAACCATATGGTGCTGATACAATTCTTCCAAAAAATTGACAATGTTAAGCTTCATATTGTTTCTGTCACAGGGAGTACTCAATCCTTGGAAAAATTCTACTAAACCCTGTAAAATAAATTTAAAAATTTAGGATGAGCATAAAAATTCCTAGTAAGGGGGTTTTAATTTTTTTGAAGAAATTAATTTTTAAAACAACAACCACAATACATTTTTTTAAGTTCAAAACAATACTTTCTGTGGCAAGTCATCATAATTTTTCAAATATCAATTGATAATATTTTCAGAAAAACCTATTTCTTATGAATAATATGTGTTTACTTAAAAACTGAAGGTAAAACATAAATCAGAGTGCACATACATGTACAAAAACTACATGGAATTCTGCATAATCCATAAATGATGAAAACAATTTTAAAGGTGACATGAAAAGTTCTAAGTTCACATTAGCACATAAATTTACCACTTTCATAAAATTACATAAGTAACCAAGTCATTGTTCCCCTAACACTTCATATATAATTCATGGATTGATATATGTAACATCAACTTCAATTTTATCCTTTTATTTATATAACTTTCCATGTGCATGCTTCACTGATTCCATATGAATTCATCACCATTATCATAATAGTTTCCTAACCAAGGGGTATTCTTATAATTGATTAATCCCTTAATCGGTCATATATTAGAACATAATGAGGGAATGTATAATTCTAGACTTTGTCAAGGCCTATCGCCAAGACCATACAGGTAATAACCCAACATAATTGTTGTCAGTTACAGCACATAGTTGTAAAAAAATATAGCATCATGTTCATGGATCATTTCACATTAACTAATGATATTCATCACTTTACCCAATGTATTGGAGCGTTGTATAATTATGGGCACACCCATCACATCATTTAAGTCTGATATATTCCTCATATGTCTTAGTGTGGACTTATTTTCATAGTGTCCCATTTTACAATGGAACATAAATTATTTATACATAATCTTTTTCATACATACTCATAACTGAAATGAATAATGTTATAAATGTAAAAAGGAATAGATTTGTTAGTTTTAGGTTATGGGTGCATTAGATTTAGCAGTGACATGCATGGAATAAAACAACAAACATTTTTTACATGTAGTTAGAACTAGTACACATAAAATAATGGGTTGTGACATAAAATAATAACTCTTGCATTAAACCCTTATGAATGTGAACCTTTTCATGCTATGGTTTACATGTTTTGGCTTTTAGATACTTGTTTAATCCATGCAATGTTAATTATTTCAAAAAAAATAATAACATAAACTTATAAAATTAAAGGCATTTCTTGTGAAAAATGGGAATATAATGTATGGATCTAAAATCATTATATCATGTGAGGTATTCATGTATAAAATAAAAAGTAATTAATCACATGCACTTATGAATATATATATTTTTTCTTTAAGCATGAAAACAATTATAAAACTTAATAACATAACTAGCATTATTTAAAACTTGAGAAGAGAAAAGTGAAATACATATATGTATATATGTGGGTTTTGAAAATTATATAAAACCCTATATACACAAGGAGTATACTTGGGATTTTCAGAACCCAAAACAAGGTTTAATAAATCCTTATAATTGTTGTACCCTTCAAAAATATACTTTGATCAATAAGAATTGGTTTTATGAAAACCCAATTCATATTTTTTACATAATCAAACATATATATATATATGTTTATACATAACCATATATACATAGGTGGTAAACAAGGGTTTTTTATATAGAAACAACATGAAATAAACCCTTTCATGTATTACTTGTTTTAAGAACATCATTTAAGAACAAAAGATCATCCATTAAAATTATAAAAACCCAAAAAAATGGTTTTGTTTCGTATATACGAATATAAAAATATATATTAATATATACACATTTTTATATAGTTTACACAAACACAAATTATGATTAACCCTTACAAGGGTTGTACACCTTAAAACATTAGTTAATACCGATAATCATATTTATAAAAACCCAAAAATGAGTTTCAATTGAAAGACAAATAAAATTATATACATATATATAATCTAAAAAAATGGTTTGCATATTGAAGTACAGGCAAAAATAACTCCCTTTCATGAGTTTTACACTCTCAAAAACACAAATAAACACATTTATAAAAATATGTTAGGATTTGGAGAAGAAACTATATATATATTTATGTATATATATATTTCTAAAACCACAAATTCATGAGTAAGATGATAAAAGAAAATCAAATTAATCCCTTTCCACGATTTAAGAGAGCTACAGGGTCGGGTAAGTGACGTTTGTAGGATGAGGAAGACAAATCAGGTAAGGTTACAAGGGTAGTTTAGGGTTTATATATAGGCCGTATATTTATATATATATATATATATATATATGTATATACATAATGATTCATAATAAACAAAGACCACCGAATATGGACTAAAACAAAACAGAACTATTAATCTAATTAAAATAAATCTTAAGATAATCGATGATTATATATTTTATATATAAATAAAGGTGTGGAAACTTAAAAGAGGAGTAATGAAATAATAAAAAAGAGACCAAAAGAGGCATACATGTAGAAATAATGGGCCGGTCTGAAGAGAATGGTGGAGGATCTCAAGGGAGAATAAAAAAATAAGAATACAAGGAGAAGAAAACGGTGGGCTAGCCACTGCTTTGGCGCAAGGAAGAAGAAGAGGAGAGGAGACAATGCTGAAAATGTTGGATGGTCCAGATCAAGCAAGGTATGATCAAACGACAATAGAAAAGTCGCAAGTTTTAAAATAGATGGATAGACGAGATCAAATCTCAGATTGATCAGATGGATTTGGCAATACCAAAATTTAAAAACAGGTGTGGGGTCAAGATCAATAGTGTTCGTGATCAAACAGTCCATAGAAAATGCAGTGTTAATCCATGGTGGTGGAGATTTAAAGGCTGGAATGATCAAACGGTCCAGATCGCACGCTGCGTGATCAGAAGGTTGAGATTCGATCCCCGCTAAAAATGCCTATCCCACAATGAAACAGAAAGGTTTTTGTGCTGGCTTTATAAGCCTCAGTGATCCAGCAATCACCAGAATTCCCTCTCCCACTTCCCGTAACTGCCTTGTAGCGGTTCTCTACGGGTGTGCTTCTGCACCCACCCCTGCTGGTGTGTCGACCCACATAGTGGCACTACGATGATACTCCCATGCACCCATGTGGCACGTGTGCTCCCTTATGGATGACCCATGCTAGATGAGGGACTCAGGCTCAACCTCCTACTCCTTAGGAGTGGTATGAGCAACCTCACTTGGCTCGCTAGAGGGTTGGCCTTAAGGGTGGCATATTTTTTATAAAACCCTTCATTAAAACTTCGAAATGAAAAATAAACCATATAACTTCTTCTTAAACCAAAAAAATGAAAATGAAATTTTCACAAAGAATAGATTTAGTTTTGTTAGTATAAAACATGTTTTAACTTTATTTTAAACTTTCCAGCATTAAAGTACAAAAATCAATATATAAATTATACCATGTCATTACATAACCAAAATTATAATTTCTTATTAATAAGATTATTAAAATTCAAATACATAGTTTTTGTATCAAATAAATATGTATACTTCTCTTTTAATTGAAGTAAACGTATTTACTTCTCCTTATATTCTCATTAAAAACCCAAAAGGCATGATTTCAAATTCATTTTTGGTTTTTAAAACATTGTTTCTTTCAAAATATAAAGATACATTCAATTAAAATAAATTCAAAGATACAACTTTAAAGCACTGAAATAATTAGACCATTTAAAATTATTTTAATCTTAAAATACTCAAAATATTAAAAATACCATGGATTCTCCAAATTCATAAATGTAATCAACAATTATAAGATTTTCTGACCATTACAAAACCAACGGTCACCTAAGGACCACAACGACTAATTATGGTCACAAAAGACTTATGAAAATATGTTTAGGGTATTGAAATCTTTAGAAACGACTCGGTAAAGATGGTGATTTACATACCCTTAATGCTTAGTTCAGTCACCATAGCTCTGGCTGTAACGTTCTCCACTGTGATAGACCCGAAGGGCCCTCACAATATTCTTGGTTTATTAGTGATGTTTGGGGGTCTCCCATTGATTTTGATTGGACTACTAGTATTCATTATAGGTTAGTTATGGTACTTTAGATATTTTGAAATGTAACGCTTCAGTGTTTAATTGAATAAAATATGTATTGTGTTTATTTTTCAAACACTGTTTTTGATAACACAAAAATTAAGACAAGTAAAACAATTAAAACAATTAGAATGTCATTATTACACATAAAATATATTCAGGATATCACAATTTTCCCTCTTAAACCATCCTCAATATCCTTAATTCATGAGAAGCAACACATCTAGAAAAACATCAAAAATCAACCAGCTTGCAGTCCCACTACACGCTCCCCTTTCTTGAACACTTGTTCAACCACTACCAGCACCATTCTTCAAATCAATGTCACCTTGTACTTCATCTAAACAAGTAATCCCCCAACACACCTCATCACAACCATACTTGGTAGCCTCACTGCATAACAACACCACGCCTAGTAACATAAACATGGAACAACCCGAAACTACAACCCCCCAACCCAACCACTACCGAGATGCAGTCCCACTGCATAACAAGTTCATCCATTCCACAACCAACCAATCTCACAACTTGAGATACCAACACACCACCCTTAGAACCCCATAATCACAGCCAAACTCCTAGCCAAAACACCACGTGACCAGCACAAACACAATGTCAAACAAAACTATACACAGCACAGAGCCACACCGAACAGAAAGGTGTATTTAGTTTTATAAACCATCATTCTTTAATTCCACTTTCATTATTTAGGGGTAATCACATAACAAGTTTTATCCTAGGGAAACCCTATATTTAACCAAAAATATGTCATTAATAAAATTTTCATATTTTAGCCACTCAACAAGGAGATAACAAAAAAATATTCACAATTCATGTAGGTGTGCAAACAGAGGCCACCAACAACCATGATTTTCAGAAGGCATAATACCCTTACAAATCATGACATGCATCAAGGATAACATAAAAAATAGAGTGATTTTCTTCATCATCTTATCATCCCCTCATTTATTACTCATTATTATATTTGTTAAATTGGTTTCAACTGTTACCATAATAAGACATCCGTATACTCACCCCGCAAGATATAAAAAAAGAGACAAAGTGATCCCTACTAGGAACAAAAAATTATCAACAATTCCTCCTTGCACAAAAAACGGGGGGTCTTGCAAGTAGTAGGGAGGCTCCATGGAAGGATGAATCTGAATGCCACAACACAACACATGACACTGTGGGGAATAACAACTCTGGGTGAACCAAGAGAAAAAAGAAAACCCAATGGGAAGAGAAGATCTTGACTAAGAATACACATATCTTATATAAATGGATGGGAAATGGTTTCAAGGGCCATAAAAGTAACATCATGGTCAAGAACATGTTTTTAGCTATTTCAAATCCCCCATAGTGTTAGGATATTAAAGATATAATTTATATCTTTTGAAACACCTTTATAAATGCTCCAACAAGTATTTAAACTTGATTTATGTCAAATAAAATGTACGAGGGGTGAAACTGGAAAAACTAGAAAAAGCAGGAAATGACTCACTGATGGGTGATTCACTGATTTGAGTCACTGATTTGAGTCACCAAAAGTTACTCAATGACAGTGTGTCACCGATGTGACCCATCGATGCGAGTCACCGATGCATGAACTACCGACCCAACCTACTGATGCCCGACATACTAATGCCTGAGCTACTGATGTTGAGCCACCAACACTGAGAAACCAATGTTGAGATACTAACGCGAACTACCGACATGAGTTACTGATGTGATCTACTGATGTGAGCTACCAATGCTAAGCCACCAATGGAAAAACTAGAATTTTGGGAAAACTCGTGAAAATGAGATAACTTTTCCTCCAAGAACACCCCCATTAAAATATTTTGACTAATTAATGGACTCCGGAGGTCTGATCCATCATATCAAATACCTCTCAAACAATTATCACACTCAATAATTCAAAAACAAACCTAGATGAAAGAGGGGTATAAAAAACCGCCTCATATTATGATATCTTTCAAGGATAAACTCCCCATGTGAGTGAAACCAAAACATCCAAGAACATCTCCTCCCACATCTGATAACCAAAACATCCAAAAGATACCCGACATAAGCACAAACTATTTGGAAACATGGGTTAGGGAATTCTTTCTTCCATGTCAAGATACTATCCACTCTGGGCATCACTAACTAGCCCACATAGGTTCAATCACATATCAATTAATGCATCTTGATTATGAATCTGGTCTCCCCATTTTCACATGTTAGGACTTTATCACACATTGTAGAATAATGAAACAAGTCATTAAATAGGGTTAAAGCATTAAATCACAAGGCATGGAACTTAAGAAAAACTCAAAACAACTCCGGGTACTGGGCACACATCTATGCTTCTCACTCCCAAGTACTCTCCTCCAAGCCACCATGCCTCCACAACACATGATCCAAAGGCCTCCTCCTATGATCAATATATGACATGGGAGTCATCGTAAACATACCGACAAATATGAGAGATTTGAAAGATGTCACAGACCTTCTCCATCTATGATGGAAACACCAACTCTTATGAATCCTCACTAACTCACCCCAGTATCTCAAAACGTCCGATGAATCTGGGAGAAATTTTTCTACCTCTATCGATCCTCCACTACCCACGTCAGGGGAAAACCTTCAACAAAACATGGTCTCTAACCTCGAACTTCAAAGGCCTCCTCCTACGATCAATATATGACATATTTTTGTCCTTAGTTTCCTTCATCCTCTCCCACACTGACTAAACCTTTCAGTCATTCTCTACACCAAATTCAGACCAAGAACAATATTCTACCCAACCTCTTTCCAGAATGAGGGAGAACAACACATCCTCCCATACAACAACTTAAATGGAGCCAAGCCAATGGAAGAGTGATAATTGTGGTTGTAAGAGAACTATTGAAAAGGAAAGTGTCATACCCAATGTCGTACCCCGACCCGGTCGATGCGCGACTTGTGTGTGAGTTATAAAACTATCCAATAAGTATGCAGTTTAACCTTGTATGCGGTAAGAGCCGGGTGGCACAGTTCGAGCGTAGTTTTCCCAACCGTGCACTCGACATCATGTAAGTCATGCAATTGTTAAATTACTATTATTATTATTATTATTATTATTATTATTATTATTATTATTTGATTAGAATTATTATTTTAATTATTACTATTATTTTTATTTGATTATTATTATTATTATTATTATTATTATTTGATTTTAATTATTATTATTATTATTATAATAAAAAGAAAATAATAATAATAAAACTGTAACCCTAATACCCAGACACCCCCCCCCCCCCCATTTCCCGTGTGCACCCCCTCCCACCATCCCCCACCCCCCTCTTCAATCTGCGGCCCCGGCACCGCCTCCATGCGCCGCCCACCCACCGTCCGGCTGGCTGCGCCACGCCGAGCGTGCCCCGACGCCCTTCCGCCGCTCCTCTCCTTCCTCATCGGCTTCCCCAGCACCTCCGCGACCCCCCTGCCCCTCTACTCCCTTCCGCCAGCGCCCTCCGACTGCACCCCCGCATGACGACCTCCTCCTCTCCCACTCTGGCCAACGGTGGTGGCCCGAGATCCGGCCGGCAGCAATGGCAAACCGACCTCCACCTTTCCCTCCTCTCCGGTTCGACACACACCCTACTGTTTTCCCCTTTTTTTTGCAGCGCCGCACCACCCTTCCCAGTGCAATTCCGGCGAACCTGACCCCCTGCGCAGCGCCTTTTCCTTGTTCTGGTGCGAACTGACCCCCTGCGCAGCACCTTTGCCTTGTTCCGGCGTGACCCGACCCTCTTCGTAGTGCCTCTTCATCCTATCCGGCACGCACACTCCTCTCCTCTAGTATATTTATGTTTCAATTTTGGTGTTTTCTTCAATTTAACCAACTTTGATGTCTCAGTTTGTGATTCACGTGGTTTCCACGGTATTTAGAGTGGGCAATTGATGTTTTGGGACTCGTTGGTCTAGTATCTGGCATCTTCCACCAAGGGAGAGGTGATGAACCCATTTCTCTATGCCGCTATTGTTTTGGGTAAGAGTTTATACCAGTTTATTGGTTTTGAACTACTTGATTTAGTGTCTTATGTTGTATTTGAGTCCTAGGTTTTTATTTTGTTGTGTGTTAGTCCGTGCCGAACTGACTTTGAGTTTCGACTGCATTGTTTAGTTGTGGTGATAATTTTTCTAGTATGTGCGCTTTTGTGGGAGTGCATGTACGTGAGTAGGTGACGGTGTGATTTAGAAAGCATTGGCTCAGCCAATTAATTGAGGTAGGTTCTTCCATGCCTTTTCTTCCAATTTCATTCCATGCGATACTTGTATTTTAGTATTTAATTGTTACACCCTGATTCACACATTCATTACAAATGTACATAGTTTATTGTAATGATTTATTGTTAGTTTAACTTGATAAATATAGGTTTTTACAATTTCTTCAATTCATGCACATGTTTCTGCCTATGCATTTGAGTGTGGATAAATAGTATTGTTTTAAAAAATGATTCTTGTTAAATGATTTGAGTGTTATATATAATTGTTTTATCACGTGATTCAATGGTTTGTTAAATTATAGAAGAAGTGTGAAACTATTTTTGGAAAATGTTTTAGAGTGCGTATGATTTGAAAAGTGGATTTCAACATGTGTGGTGAATTTTCATCAAGTTTCATGTACCATGTGATTTATTTAAATGGCCTGATTGGCACTTTAAAAATGATTGGTGAATTCTCGGTGTAAAGGCCCATTTGGATTTTGAAATAGATTTTGGAAAACCCTTCTTGGGTTGGTATCCCTGCCTGAATTTTGACTCGTGAGATGGAAGGGTCCTTGGTATGAGATTTCTTTTAATGATAATTATTTTGAGGCAAGGGACAAACCCTTGAGGTGGCCAGGGCGGTGCCAGTTTGTGTGGTGTGTTTGATTATATGTATGTGACTTGTTGTTTGAATTATATGGAACACCCCCTTGAGAAATTTACATGGGAACATAGCATAACAAATAGGTTTACTGAGAATGATTGCTGCACTAGTTTAGATTATGCGTTGGCTAGTGACCCCATAGCAGGGGAATACTGATTTATTGCTACTATGGGGATTGGGCCCCTCAGTTAGGTCATGAAGGGCTATGCCGAGCGTTAGGGAATTATGAATTTATCGAGTTAGGGCTTGCCTTTAGGATGAATCACATGTATAGTATGTTCTGGTCTTCCTCTATGTTCTTAGTATTTCCCGTGTTACCCCATTACCAGTACTATTAGACCCATTACCCTCTTTGTGTGGACACTTTTTCTTTGCACCTAGTTTTGGCATTTATTTTGAAAACTGTGAAATTGTGATTACATTAAAAAGGATTTCAATTAGATGTTTTGAAATAGAAAGCACAAATCCCCTTTATTTCCCCTTGTATTTGGTTTTAAACTTGAAGGGAAGTGGATCATGTTTGTTTGTTTTTAAAAAGAAAAGTGTGTATGAAAACCTAATTTTATAATGTAGTTCAAACTAGTATTAATGGAATGTCTTGTGGAAGAAATGACATGGAATCGGTGGAGGTTGACTAATGAGTGATTAGCTCACACCCTACCTATACCATTCAGTGTCGGTAGACCTGAGCTGTTTTGTAGGTTCAGTCTTTGTTTAGGTTTCCCTACCAGGTTCTTGGTGTTGGAGCATAGCTAGTCTTATGGTTGGTGGTGACCAAGAGGTCACATGGAGATCGGGTTTTGGCGGTTTGGTTTGTTTATTTGGGTTTTCAGTTTTGTATTTTAGTTTTCTGTCTGTTGAGTTGCAGCTTGTATCTGGATTAGTTTATTTTATTTATTTTCAGTTGTCCATGTTGCTGCATCCTTAGATTATTTCATCTATTTATCTGGTGCTGGTTGTTTATTGGTTTTGGGATTAAATCATTCCCAGATGTATGTTTTTGATGCCCGGCACTAGTTTCCATCCCCAGGGGATTGGGAACGCCCATAGGGACTTGTCACGGACTGGATCGAGTGACCGGCTCAGGGTTGACCCCGAGATGGTTCGTGAAAAAAATGGTATCAGAGGAGGACCTTGATATTTGGGATGTCTGGTAGAAGGAGATTAGGATTTTTCGGGACTCAGGAGGTAGGTTAAGGGTCGGTGCTTGATCACCACCGCCCGTGACGAGACCTGAGCTACCAGGGGTAGTCTAGGTTTTGAGTCTTTTTCCATTGCTTGTTATGGTTTAAGGGAAGATAATGAAGGTGAAATGGTTCATATTGTGTCCACACATGGTGTGGTGACCCATGTGGAGTCCAAGTGTCCAGTTCAATGTATTTTTAGTGATATACCTTACTTGGGATATGGCTCACCACCATGTCTCCGAGTTAGGAATATACACTAGTTCCTCTTTCTGGTGGTTTTTTGTTGACTATGTTTCATTTCGATCTCGGTCGATGTGAGAATGTGTTAAAAATGAAAGTGGTTTTAAAATGGAAAAGTGTTTATTTTTAAATTGTTTTAAAATTGGTGAATTGTGTTTTTAAAGTGGGAGTGTTTCAATTTGAAATGTTTTATTGCGTGCATGGATTTGATAAGGGAAAGAACTGTCTGAACCATGGTATTCTTTATGGGGGTCACATGTGCATTGATATGTGCAGAGAGTGTGTGGGAGAAATTGTCCGTGAAAGATGTATCCGGGATTGGGTGAACACACATGTGACAGTTCATAAGGAGCCATAGGTGAGTTTTAAAATTGAATAGAAATTGCAGTTTTTGGAAAAGAATTTTTTTCCAGTGTTTTTATATGTTTAGCTTATGAGTTTGTTTCTCTTGGATCGGGTTGTTGTGTTGATTGAGTTTTGGCTAGATGCCGATTTCAGTTGTGTTTTTCTTGTTGTTCTGATTATGCCCCACCATGACTTACTTCATCCCATGCCACCGAAACTACTCTCTCAAGCTGCGATACATCATGGAAACTCCTAGGCGTACCGCTAAGGGTGATCTTTGAAACTCATGAATAACTACCTCATGCATCACCACTAGAACAAATAGATTCTCATTGAACATCATCTAATTATGATCCTACTCTGACCATCCCTTCAGACCATCACCCTGGTCAATACGATCACGCATCACCTCTGCCACCATGTCTCCCCACTGAGACTCTTCCACCTGCAACCTCAAAGATGAATGCACCATCATCTAAAATAGATAACCTCTACCATCATCTATTCCTGTATCTAAGTGTAAGGAATCCAACTCTTCCATAGCCTTCCATGAATTCACAGATTCCCAAACAACCTCCCACTGTGATTTTCTATTCAAAGAATCAGCTAAAAAGTTCCCCTTTCATTAAGTGTAGGAGATCTCAAAATCATTTTCCCCAAGAAAATATATCCACCTAGGTTGTTGTAAGTTTTGATATCACTGGGAAAAGATATAACTCAAGCAATTTTGATCCATGAAGACCACAAACTGCTCTCTAATTAGGTAATGGTTCCACACCTTTATTATAAAAACAAACACTAATAGCTCCATATCATGGGTTTTATAGTTACATTCATGGGGATAAAACTTTCTAGACCCATAAGAGATCACTTCTCACTGCTGCATCAACACACACCCCATTTCCAGACGAGATGCATTGAAAAAAACCTCAAATATCACCCCTTCCTCTGGAAAGCTAAGCACTGGAGTACTAATCAACTTCCCCTTCAGATAACCAAATGCTGCTTGTAACTACTCGCTACATAAAAATGATTGGCCTTTTCTGGTCCAATCCATCAACTGCACTGCTACTCGAGATAAATCAGGTATGAATCTCTGATAATAGCCTATGAGAATGAGAAAACTGTGAAACTCTGCCACATTCAAGGTTTCTTCACTAAAAATAACTACCTTGACCTTTGATGGATCCTCTACTACACCCTACTGAGACACCTCGTGTCTAAGGAAGTGTACTTCCCATGTCTAAAACTTGAACAACATTCCATATATCTCGTGGAGTCAAAGGACTTATAGGAAAGTATTTAGATGATCAGTATTCTCCTCCTCTAACATTGACTAGATTATAACTTCATTGATGAAAACGATGACAAAACAGTCTATGAACTCATGAAAGATAGAGTTCATAATCCCCATGAACATGGCTAGTTTTTTCATAACACCTAACAAAATTTCTATGAACTCGAAGTGCTCATACTTGCACATGAAAGCAGTCTTCAAGATATCATCCTCCTTTACCCTTAACTAGTGATATACAATCCATATATTGATCTTAGAGAACCAACTTGCGGCCCTCATTTAGTCTAAATGATCGTCTATCCTCAAGAGAGGGTAAAAATTCATGACTGTTAACTGATTCAACCATTAGTAGTCTATACACATCCACCAACAACCATATACGTTCTTCTTAAATAAGACCAGAGCACTCACTAGTGACAAAATAGGCCAGATAAATCCCTAATTCATCAGATCGTCAATATGAATCCATATCTCCCGTAGCTCAGTAGGTTCCATCCAATAATGATCCATCAAAATCAAAGAAGCGTCAGGCTGCAAGTCTATCCCAAACTCAACGTCACATCAAGGGGTAGAGTCACAACCTCCACACAAAAAAACACCCATGAACTCTCAAAAAACTATGGGAAGACCCACCATCCTAGTATCAACTGATTCCACTAACGGTTCAGCCAACAAGAAAAGAAGAGCATCTACATGCCGGCTACCCATAGGATAACTCCGCTCACCCACGAAATATACATTCTGGCCAATCATGTCTGAAATCATGACTCTTATCCATAATAAGTCTATAATAACATAAAAAATGACCAATCGAGGATAAGGGTTACATCGTACAGCTTCATCTATAGTAGAAAGAGATTCCCACTGGACTGATGTGGCCCCACATCAGTCTACATCCTCAAAAAGCATCGAGCAGGCTGGTCTGACCTCTGACTGGTGTACTCAACACCAGGGTCATGGAAATTCCTTCTAAGTTTATTCCAATATCATGGGATAGTCTGGATGAAACAAAGGAGTGAGAATCTCATGAATCAAAAAAAAGAACAAGAAAGAGTATTGAACACACTGATCATACCTCGAACGATCTCTGGCCTCACTAGAACTGCTGCAACTGCAGCGTACAACTGATCACGCCCAACTCCTCTACCTCTCTTATATTTACAAACTCTCCAAACACACCCTGGTAGAGGTCCCAGAGGAATTATCTATGGTTATCCTCCACCTTCTCCACCTCCCCTCGGTAGACTAAGAGCCTATTGTCCCTGCAACTGAAATGTGTTGACTGGAAACTGTTGCTGAGGTAGGTGCTGAACCTGCCCACTACCACCATATTGAGCTCAAATTGGTAACTAACTCTAAATATTTCCATGTCCTACCAAACTGAAAAACTTCAATGAAAAGATTATGGGAAAATCACAAGTACCAGAAGGTCAAAACTGAAACTGATAAGATCTTCTCCCCTTTGAACGGAACCTTGAAGGCCTTGGTGCTTGAGACCGATAGCTGGAATCCATTCACTTCATATAACCCTACTAGATAACCTCTCATGGTATACCTCCTCGTGAGTGAATCCTCTCAACCACTTATGTCTTCTTCTAGATCTCTAGATATATCGGCAAGGTGAAGGGAGTAACTTTATGCTGGAGGGTAAGATGGAGTACCTCCTCTAAGCTTCTCTCTCGAGACTCCTCATCTGGAAAGAGATTCGTAGCAAAGTGAAGGAGATCCTTGAAATTGATCCCCAGCTCCTGTACTAACATACTACACTAGTTGAGGGAGAGTATATCTTATCACTTATCAAACTTTAGTGTTGAATAAAGGTATTATTCTCGAAATTCCTTCTCAAAATAGACCCATAGAACATTTATATCCTTCCTCTCCCATAGGTACAACCTCCACCACTAATGTGCAACAACCCTCATCTGACTAACTGCCAATGGATCCTAGTACTTCTTTAGAGCCCAAATCAAGTTGAAAGTGATCACCATCTCCATGAGCATACTCTCCATCTTTGTATCTGAAAAACTGCCTTCATACTTTCCAAGAGTCTACCATTGGAAATAAAGAATATTCTTATTCCATTGGTTTTCCTACTCCTCACGATCAACCCTCCACTGATCAGTCAGATCGGACTACTGAGCCTCCACTGCTTGTATCACATGTGGATGATGACTGGATGTCATAGCTAAATGGTAAACATGGAACTCCTGAGCCTGAGTAGTATGTAATAGTATTTGGGATTCATTATAACTTATTTTTTGTTTTAATTTTCTATAAATGCCCAAAACAAACAAGAACACAAGTCATCATGATGCATGTACCTTCCCTAGGGTCACTACCACAAAAATGGTGTAGCCCCACATGGTCATTTAGTAATCTCAAATTCCTTTAATCAGATCATATAGGACCCTAAATCTCATGTCTTATCTAATCTTCTCTAACCTATTTCACACACCAAGATCATCTGACATTATTTTACTACCAACCATTGAAATCCTTACTGTGCCTTACTCCAAACTCTTTCCTATTTCCCAACCATCAGCCTATAATACCATTCTATCATGACCCTCCTTTTTTAAGATGAGGTAATGGATGGAAAGGTTTAGTGACCTTCCTTATTTAAGATGAAAAGGAGACAATGAACCCTGAGTCCCACCTCCGATAGGCCCCAGGGTGGCGACCGGCACCAAGGGTATTCAATCTCACAAAATAGGAGGCATTACCCTTTTTACAGTAACTATGATTGGGAGATAATATGTATCAACCCAAAAACAACTCCATGATATATATATAAATATAAAAGAATAAAAAAACACCCCACATGAATGTTTAAAGTTAAAAATTCTAGAAATACGACAAAAAGAACCAAAGTAAAAACCAAAAGAACAAGCTAAACAGCGACACAACAGCTATACTCACACCTAAGCTATTAAGGTCCAACACGATCAGTGTAATCGTCCTGGAAAACTGAAAACACTTTTATATATGTAGGGTGAGCATAAAAGAATACTTAGTAGGAAAATCCAAATTCACTTGTGCAGAAGTGAGAGAAGCATACTAATACCCCTGTGAGAAATAACCGAAACTCAAATCACCCAACAAGGTATACTATCCATCCAACCTCACCAATGTACGCTCACCAAATAACACAAGCCATATAAAGTAATGTATTAAGCATAACGATATTTGGGTACCTCGCACCACTTCCCACTGGTTTACTACACATCCCAAACAGCGAACATCCTGACGCTACAATGCTCTTCCATAAGCCCCACTGTCAAAACCTTCCTGCACACTCCCAGGACACAAACCACACCACATTCTTTCCCGCACACACCTTGGACACAAACCACATCAAATTCCTACCCACAGACACTTGGGCCTCATCCTGAAGACACATGGGGAAGCACAACTCACCCACACACACCAGGGCATCACAAACGCACCAAAACCGACACAAAGAGTCTTGGGATACCAATTCCTAGAAGAGCGTGTAGAGAAGATCCAATAACTAGTCGTCCATCCTCATACTAGGATGTTGGGAAAGAACACACTTCCTCATAATAATGTGAGTGTTCATCACATAGTTCTCAACATGGGTGGGGTGCACATAGAAATCACAGAGAACTATAAGTATCTTTATATATCGGTATCAAAAA
Organism: Viscum album; assembly: GCA_963277665.1. Taxonomy (NCBI): domain Eukaryota; kingdom Viridiplantae; phylum Streptophyta; class Magnoliopsida; order Santalales; family Viscaceae; genus Viscum; species Viscum album. Next base: position 649,578,245 of record OY728151.1, on the reverse strand, counting down.
AATTTCCCAACCTATGAGTTTTCAAAAACAACCATCCCTCACAAAACTACCCTTGTTGTCAACCCTACATGCACACATCACCATGAATAATGTTTACTTTATTAATGATATAAAGGAAACTTCCTAATATTTAATCACTTGATTATATTAATAATTTTCTATATTTTCCATCCCTACCATGGGAATTACCAAACCCACCACACCGCAAGTAACATCAAATCCCATACTCCCTTCATAAAAGTCTATGGAAAATCTGAGTGAAAATACATGCAAGGTAACACCATCCTTCTTCAAAATTATCCCTCCTAAACTGTCCATGGAAGCCTCTCTACTTGAAAAGCACCACATCCAGTAATACAACAATATTCAACTAGAAAGTACTCCCACTCCAAACATCCCTTTCTTGAACACCCGTTCAACCACTTCCATCGTCATTCCTCAATGTAATGCCCTCATGTTCTTCCTATCAACCAGTAAACCCCCAACACACCTCATCATAGCCACACTTAGAATCCTTGTTGCAAAAAAACACCACACCCAGCAACATAAACATGGAAAAACCTGAAACAACATCCTCACTGCCCAACCACTACCCAAATACAGTCCCATTATATAAAAATTTCATCCATTCCATAATCAATAAATATCTCAATTTGAGATACCATCACACCACCCTTAACAACCCATACTCACAAACACACTCCCATCCATAGCACCACATGAACCAAACAAACAATAGGTCAAACAAAACTATACACAACATAGAGCCACACCAAAGAGAAAGGTGTATTTAGGTTTAGCAGCCCTCATTATTTAATTCCACTTTTGTTATTTAGTACTGATCATAGAACATGTTTGATCCTAGGGAATCCATATATTTAACTGAATATACATGATTAATAAAATTTCCATATTTCATCCATTCAATATGGAAACAGCATAAAATATTCACAAGTCATGTAGGTGTGAAAATAGAGGCCACTGATGGACATTATTTTTATAAGGAATACAACCCTTAAAAATAATGACATGGATCAAGGATAACATATAAAATAGATTGATCGTCATCATTGTATTCCCATCCCATAATTTATGACTTATTATTTTCTTCATTAAATTGGTTTGAACTGTAACCATAATCATACATCAGCATACCCACCCCGCATGATACACAAAAAAATAGGGATGAAGAGATCCCTACTTGGAACAACAAATGATCAAAAATTACTCTGTGCGCCAAAAATAGGGGGTCTCGCAAGCAGTAGGGAGACTCTAAGGAAGCCTGAATCCAAACTCCATAAAACAACACATGACTTCGTGGGGAAGAATGGCTCTCGGAGCACCAAAAAAAACACACTGGTAGGAAGATATCTCAACTTAGAATATCCAAATCCTATATCAACATAAGTAAAATGGTATCAAGGGACATTATAAAGTCACATCATGGTCAAGACAACATGGTTTGACAATTTAAAATCCTCTGAAGTTTTAGGATATTAAAGATATAAATATTATCTTTGGAAATGCCTTTAGAAATGACCAAATAATTCTTTAAAATTGATTTATGTCAAACAAAATGTAAGAGGGGTGAAACTGGAAAAACTGTAAAAAGATGGAAATGAATCACCAATGGGTGAGTCACCTACTTGGGTCACCGACAGTGACTCACCGATGTGACCCACAGATTCCTGACTCATGAATTCGAGTCAGTGATACTTGACATAACAATGCTCGACCTACCGATGCCTGACCTACCGGTGCCCGACCTTTCAATGCCCGACCTACTGAAACTGAGCCACTGACATTGAGCCACCAATTCTCACCTACTGAAACAAGATATTGATGCAAACTACCAATGATGAGACACCAATGTAGAACCACCAATGTTGAGCTACTAACACGAGCTACCGACGCCAGCTATCGATACAAGCTACTAACGCTGATCCATTGATGAAAAAATTTAAATTTTAGAAACCTCTTGAAAATGGGCTACCAATGCCTCTCAAAACATTCCAAACATTGATTTTGACAAAGTACAGAACTAGGTAGGTCTCAGCCATTACATTATATCTCATAGGTGAGCCCCATAATGATTATATGATGGGTTTCTAGATATCACTCCAATTTATTAGGTAATTATTATTTTCACTAGATAATTATATTAGAATTCATCCATTTGGTTATTCCAATTGTAAGGATTATATAAGAGTTCTATAATGAAGATTTACCATGGTAACATCACATTTTAGTTATGATTTATATGGGTTATAGATATTTCCTTTGATCAATGTTGATATTACATTACTCATTAATATTGATTATAATGACTCTTACATTTGTAAAAGATTTATTCCATGATTGATGATCCAGGTATTGATAGGTATGAATTACACTATGTTATTATCATGAACTATGATTATTTCATCATACCCTTATGGTAATCATACTCTCACTGATGAAATTAAATTTTTAGTTCTTGTGTTTACCCACTACGTAGTATTTGATATCACTCTTCTTATGTTTCTGTTTTCCCTAGGTTAAGATGAATGGTGCAAAATTGTTTGTGTCTATAAATGTTTCATATGTGTAGAATTTTATGGGATATGTTAACTACTTAATATGGAATATGAAAATATGGTTATATTAAAATAAATACTCTCTTGATTTCATGAGTGTTGTTTATATAATATTATTTCCTAATTCTCTAAATAATTAAACCTAGAAGGTTATTGGGTATATAAGTGGTCCAATATTTCATTTCGATGTTTTAATGTATGGATGGAAAAAATTGGCTCATGTTTATTTGTATAAAATCCTGAAATGTAAATCCTATGTTTTTAGGACTGTATCTAGGAGTGTAGGTTTGAGGTTGTTACTGTTGGTTTTAATGTAGGATTTAGAAAACTTCGGAGATTAGGATGTTTTAATGGGAGGTTATATTAAGAGTTATGGATACCATTATGGGTTTATAACTTTAAGGTTTATTATAAGGTCAAAGTATTAGACACTGATTTGGAGGTTTTAAATGATGGAATTTTGAGGTAACTAATGATATTTTTTGGACATGTTTTATTGGGTTAAGGTATATGTAACCTTTAGGTTTAACAGGAAGTATTATTTTAGGATTCAAGGTTTAATTATATTTTTTAAGAATATATGATCTTAATAAGTCTTTATAGTGATTATAGTTATCAATGGAAATGAATATTATATTTTATAGATTATATGATTTGGGAATATAACTTTTTAGGAAAATAGATTTATGAGTGACTAATGTTATTTATATATAAATGTTAAATTTGTCTTTGAAGAATGTGTGATCAAATCCTTTTTTTTCTAGAATTCATTACTGGTTATGGATATGTTGATGAATTTTTAGGATAGTTATTTATGGAATGATTTAGTTTGAACTTTGGGTATTACTGTTGAATTTTTGAGATTAATGTATTATTTCTTCACATAATGGATTATATATTTTTGGTAATTATCATACATTATGCTAACTATTTTGGTTTTGGTTAAAGTATAACAATAAGAGGAATATATTCTTATTCACTTATGTATTATGTGATTTGTTAGAAGATAATTTTAGTTATTAAGGCATAAAAATTCATCTTTAATACTCGTCATTTGGAGAAAAATATGATATTGAAGTGTAAATTTATTAAAGGGTGAAATTCAACATGTAAAGTAAGCATATTTTCATATGTTATTAGTTCATATAGTAAAGTAGTTCCAAAAAATCTTCTGAAGGGATCTTGAAACAAAACTTTTATCTTATTACACTCATTTCTAATGAAATAATGGTCTTTTTCACACCTCTTTGATTTATGGTTTTGTGGTCATTGTATTTTTGGTAATCCTTATCTTTTTTATGATCAATGATCTTTGTCCCTATCCATAATTATTTGGAAATTGTGGTTTTCTTAAATTTCCATATTTTCAATTCCCAATAATGTTTTACTATTTTTAAACCTAGTATGATGTGTCTCGGATGACATCCACACTTCCTTTTCTCTCTTTTTATGTGTAATATTTATTAAAAAATTTGATGATGTGGGATTTCAAAAAACGTATTTTAAAATTTCAATCTTTGACTATTGATATCAATTTAAAAAAAAAATAGGATGAAATTTATTAAAGTGTGGGAGAATGTAATGTCCTGAGATTTTAAAAGGACATTATGCTCGATAACGTGTATAACCAGCAACACCGAGCATAAACGACTACAAAATATTATTGTTTAAATATGTCCATTATATCCTAACTGTTAAATTGGAGGGTAGGAATAATATTAACTAATTTTTTAAAAATATATATATATATATTGGTTTTAATGCATACAAATTTATTGATTAATTATTAAGAAATAATCATTCAATGTTTTAGTAAATCCATTTTATTCTTCGAAGATATTTTTTCTTAAAAAAATTATTGAGAAAATAATATTATTTATTTTTAAAACTTTTATAATTTTTGTTATAAAATAAATATCATTTCTGAAATTATAATATCAAAATTTTCTTTTGGATAAATTTTGTTATTTTTCTAAAAGTATTGATTTTTCAGGGAATAGTGAACAATAATGATTTTTATTAAAAAAATATTTTCTTTTAAAGTAATTATAAAGTAAAATTCAATTTTCTGTTTTTTTAAATTTAATTTGTTCCTTTTAATTTGAAATATTACAATTATTTTTTTCAAATGAAATTCATTCTTGAATTTATTATAAAATCAATTTATATTTAAAAAGGGCATTTTTATGAAAAAAAATTTTCCATCACATTTTTTCAGATTGATTTCAAATTATATAATGACACTTGAATTCTTTGAATTTTGAAAAAAAAAGTTTTCATTTTTGAAATCATGAGGTTCAAATTTGTTCAATAGGCCTCTTTTATTTTTGGTCAATATGGATAGTAATCAAAAAAAATTAATGTAAATATAAAATCAGGTTCAATATACGTATGCTCACTATGTAATATAATATCTTTGTTAGAAGATATCATTAAATAGGTTTCACACCTGTGTCACCAACCTATATACTCGATACATCTTTGTTTGACTATATGAAATAAACCTTTTATTTCACCATGGTCATGGAATTTAATGAGATAGTTTTATTCCAATAAAAGTATCAAGATATCAACTTTCATAAAAATAGAAGGGATAAATCCTTTCATTAAGGTCATGTCAATTCTGATGCACCCAGTGTGCCCTACCTTTCCGAAAACATATGGCGTCATGGTTTTCATTATAAAATTGATGTTCGCAAGTCATGACATACATTAATGATAATATTATAGTCTATGGACCATTACACATGATCACATAAAGGAATATCTGATGACATTACAACAAGAAAAGGAAATGAAAGATTATAAAGATATCAAGAAGGATGTTTTGGTAGAATTACCTAATCAACACAATTAAAATAACACTATAACTAACAATAAAGATTATATTCCTAGAATGGTAGGTTTAGAGTCATAACTTAATTTCTCCCCCAGAGAAGATTAATAACTTTAGTGAAAAAGTGATAATAGAAAATGATGAAATAAGTGAATACAAAAATGTGCTTCTTGAGAATGAATAAGATATAATGTCTCTATAAAAGGAGTTAATATAGTAAAAAGGTGACAGAGGCAATGAATATGTGGTGGTGTTGAAGGTGAAATTTTAAGATCAGTAATAGACTATGAATTTCTTAAATAAGATCATGAAATATAGAAGTTGGAGAATAGATATAGAGGAGGAAGAACTTGTGGAGACAAATTGAAAAAATAGACAATCATAAGAAATTAAATCAAGAAATATTGAATCTATAGATGTTATATTAGAAAACACAGTGGGATTTAAAATTTAGATAGAATACAGAGATTCAAAGGATTCATGTACAGGGAATGGAATATAATTTAGAGAGATGAACCACATATATTTGTATATCTTGAGTGTGAAGTAAAATATGGAAGGATGGAAACTGTACTAGTCAGAATGAGGAAGGTTCATTATTGTACGGAAAAAGCTAAAACATTATAAGTAATTCTAAAAATTATAGGATGTTGTGTCAAACCATTTTCTAATATCCAATATGGAGTGAAAATTGTAAACACCTTAACTTCTGGGTAGCTATCTAGTCGTTTTCTAAAGAAAAGTAAATTAAAAATATAAAATTAATTAAATTAGAACTGTAAAATTTAAAATGAAAAAAATTAATGACAAAATAAATTAATTCATCCCAAAGCTATATAAATGGGATTTTCCATAGTTAACTTCTGTTATAGCCTCGATGCCATAAAGAACAACTCTTGATGGGTAGAAATTTATGACATCTTTATCAAGGAATAATAAGAAGTATGTAATGATATGTCATTCATAGTAGTAATGGTTTTCTATTATAAAATAAATTAGAGTATATACAATATATGACATTGAGGTGAAATTAAAATAAGCAATTAGATGAACATTGAGAGAAACTATATTTTCTAATTCAATCCATCCGAGAAAACATAGTGTATATGAAAACCTAATATGTCTAAGTCAATTAAAACACTATATCATTACCTTTTTAAGCACACATCGTCCTTCTTTTATTCTCATGCACAAAAAAATCATGCCCATGTGATGCACCTACCACTAAAAACATCATAAAAACACAGGTTAAAAATGAAAAAGTATAACATGAATAAAAAGTGTATGAAATTAAAAAGGAAGATTCCAAAACAAAAAAAATTACTACCCAAGTGATGCATCTGTCACTGAAAATAGAGAAAACATCAGTTTAAAAATGTAAGAAGTATTACATGATTAATAGGTGAAAAATGACTGTAGAATAGTAAAAGAAAAATAATAATACCAATGTATTGATAATCACATGTTATTAATTATTCCACATTTTATTATAGCCTATAATCAAAAGAAACACATGTTTTACAAACTTCTCTTCTATTGGAAAAGAAATGAATGAGAAATTTGTTTTGATAATTTTTAAGTACCACTACATTTTGAAGTAAATGTAGACACTCTATCTTAAAATAAAAAAAAAAAGTTCAAAATTTGAGCAAGAAGAAAAACTTATAGGTTTTCTTCGTATGGGTTAAACACTAGTTCAATCCTGAGTGTAGGAAAGCGGATGTAGTTCCCTATCCACTGAAAACCATGATAAAACATTTACAACACAACCAAAATTTTCATTCATACCTCTCAACCATGCATGATATGAATATAAAATCAATACAAGGGGTTAACTACCCAAGTTATAACTTTTATCGTAGTTATTTAATTTTGGGAATGCATGTGACACAACCACTGATGTCTAATGTAGATTGGTTTTTCTACGACAACACAATAAATTATATTTATTCAAGTTCACCTTTGCCACAAAATATATCACACCACATTTATCCATTATACCTAGATGAAATGATATATCCAAAAATAACTCAAGGGTGATTAATTTTCAATATAGGGTGAATTGCGATTGTGTTTTTGTGTTTCTTTTACTAAATTAGTGTTTGGTTGATCAAATATAAAATCAGTTGGAAATTTCTGTACTAAATTGTCATTAGCATAAGAAATTTTTTGAATTCCCGAGATCATTGAATGTCGATGTCTCCATGAATGTGGATACACCATCCATTTAATAACTTTGTGATAATATAGGAGTCCAAATAACTCACTTGAAACTAGAAATAACGCTCTTCCTCACTACATCTACTCTACCCATGTCATCCTCTGCATTTCCATGCTCATCCATGGAGCAATTATTTACCATCAGCCCATCCCATTCAACTTTACCCACTTCCACTTCCCTCCCCACATCAAAATAAACTTCCTCAAGCTCTATATGATGCTGATTAAGTTCTTATAATTAATTTATCAACCTTAAGTAGAAAAAAAATCTATAAAAACATTAATGGGAAAGAAGTCGAATAATTGTCACTTGGAACCTAAGAGATATGTAGACAGGATATTCTAGAGGCATAGGCGGGCATGGAGGCAGAGGCATGGTGATGTGAGAGGGAGGGGTGGTAGTGAGGGAGGATGGGCACCGATATCAGCTATGGTAGTAATGAGAATGGCATGAGGGAGACAGATTTAGTAAGGAATGGAGGCGAAGATAGGGTAATGAGCGAGAGAGGGGCAATTGTGAGGGTGGATGGGCTCCGGTAGCAGCTAGGACGACAAAAGATCGAGGTGAGTGTGAAGGTGGAGGTAGGTATTTGTACAAGGGAGGGGTGGTGGTGAGGGCGGAAGTTGGAAGGATATGGTTTGGGTAGGAGGTAGTGGGGGTGGGGTTTGTGTGTGAGTGAGGGGGATTATGAAAAAACGAATGCATTGATGAAAGATGAGCTGCTTGTAGTATTATGAGGGGCACAATAAAATATATAAAGAGAATAAAATGATGGAATAAATTTTAAACAAATAAAATATAATAGATAAAATTGAGTTTGAATTATATGTAAATTAGAGAAGACTATTTTTCATGGAAGAAAATGGAGTGGGATTTTTTGAAATACATGAGAAGGTTGTAGAGATGGTTGTATGACTTCCAAAAATGGTTTCCATGGTATAAAAAATACAGACAGTCTTATATATTATATCTACAAATAAAAATAACATAAAAATATAAGGTTATGTTGGGTTCATGAAAACATTTTCTATTTTAATTTTTCAAAAACAAATATATGGGTTCACTCTTTGTGTTCGGTTTTCGGAAAAATATTTTTCATTTACATAATCCAACATAAAATGCATGAACCTTTGATGAACCAAACATAGATTAGACTCATGCATAAATTAACCCAATATAATATTTTGGATCTTTGATCTAGCTACAACTGTAAATAGAATAATTGAAAGCATTTATTGAAATGGAAATGATAATGAATGAAAGAATGCATCAACCCCATGATTTTGGTGTTTCATAAGGTGGGAAGATTTTCTATAATATGATAAAAGTAGGAAAAAGAACATAATTAGAGTGAAGGAAATCTGCATGGTTGAGATTGGAAAGTGAGAAAGGTCAGAAAATTGTGCTTCTTTTCCTAGAAATGTTTATAGAAAATTTTAAGGTCCCAAACAAACCACATGTTCAACGGCTCATTATTATAAATAAATATCTATGGAAAAAATATAATATTTGACCAAATTTAGGAAGGGAATATAGTTTAGATCATTAACCATGATGAAAAACTTACTGGTGATGCTCAGCATGATCCCAAATAGTGATGTCCAACCTTCTTTTCCACTTCTCTTGAAATGCCAGTAAATATACATGGGATAAAATTCTTTCAAAACACTGTAATAATATTTTAAAATGTTGAATATGTTGACCCTCTAATTACAAGGAACAAAAGTAAAACCACTGGAGAAAACAACCAACTTACTTTTCATGTGCCCATGTGTTGCACACTAAATGGACTGATTAAAATTATGATAACCAAAAGAAAAAAAACATCTATGAAAAAAACAGTTCAATATTGAAGAGTAAAACCAATGGCTATAAAACACAATTGAATTTAACCAGTTCCATACCATTGTTTATCCCTCGATGGTCTACCTTGATCCCACCAGAATATTATAGAACTGTAAAGAATGTGGAAATTAAGTGCAATGGGTGAAACAATATATCTATATAATGACAATAAAGATAATAAGGAATATGTACTACTTCATGAGGAAAAAATGGTTAGTGATTTTAGGTTAAATGTAGGAGAAGATCCTGGAATACACATACATGGCTTAGACCTCTAAAAAATGAATATTGGGTTTCAAATTAGGTGCTTTGATATCGTGGAAAACAAAATGAACCAAAATTAGGGTTTACCTGATAGGAATCCAGATCCAAGTAATAGATTAGGTGACATCGGCTCTAGCATTGGGTGCGGTGAGGGTGAGGGGGGGGGGGGGAAGGGAGAATGGGTGCACGAGGGGATGGGATGGGCATCAGCTTTGAATTGGGTGTAGATATGGTGAGGTAGCAAGGGTGAGGGAGATGATGGGGATTGGAGAATGGGTGCAGAAGGGAGGGAGAAGGGTGGAGGTTTTGAAGTGGGTGCAAAGAGGGTGAGGTAGGGGGAGAATGTAGTGATGGAGTGTATGGGGGGTCTATGGGGTGGAAAGGGAGAGAATGGGGGGATTCTTGGGGATGGGTTGGGGTGATGTGATATGGTGGTAGTTTTTTTTAGATGCATCAAATGCCTTAGGCAGTCGCCCACTTCACAAACCACAAAAGATCAATTTTTTAGTAGTGTTTAGTGGTATAAATTAAATTCTCTCTCAAAGAAGATTGATAACTTTAGTGAAAAAGTGAGAATGGAAAATGATGAAACTAAGGGAATACCAAATTCTCTCATTGAGAATTAAGGGGATATAATGTCATTAGAAAAGGCGTTGAAGAATTAAAAAGGTGATAGAAGTAATAAATATGTGGCGGTGTTGAATGTGAACTTTCAATCAAAGACTAAGAATGGATTAAATGCTATCCAAAAAAAAGAAGTTTAGGAACTGAGATAGAGGGGGGGAAACTTGATGAGACAAAGAGAAAAATGGATAGTCATAAGAAATAAATCATCACAAAATGTACAAATAAATAATTGAAATATATTTCCCTATGAGGATTAAATATAGGTTTGTTGTAGTGATATTATAATATACAAAATGACCCTCCATCCAAGATCCAAAACTAGTGATTAATATAAATGAGGAACCAACTTCCACACGATGCTTTTGTTTATGAAGGAAGTTGTGCAACGATTTCTTCATGGAAAGACCTATATGTGTGTTCAGCTGAGATTTCAGAGACTACAAGACCCTTGACCTCTCTAGTGATGGGGTGTTTTAGCGGGAATCGATGGTGGTGGAGGGAGGTTGAAGACAAAGATCTACTACAAAATTCTCTACTCCCCTCCAATATCCATATCATCAAACATTGTATTGGAGAAAGAGCAGTGATTTCTGAGTGCGAGTGGTGACAATGTTGCAGTATGGGATAAGGGTTTTAAAGGGGAAGGTGGAAGACAGATCTTTCTCTACACCGAACCAATATGCAAGGCTATAAAATGGTAAAACCATGTTTGTTTAAAAAAATGGAAGAAAGATAAAAACCGCACATAAAAATTGAATTATTGGTTGCATTTCCACCCACCTACAATGCCAAGCTAATATTGATAAATTAATCAATAAATCGGTGTGGTGTTTCTGTGTTTTCTTTCTGACTTCGTGAAACATGATATTAATTTATTAATTATTTTAATTACTTTTTAATTTAGCACAAAACCCATTTTAGTACCCCACCTTCACATTTGGATCAAAGGTAGATCGGTATTAGGATAATTATTCAATTTCGACAAAATAATTATGAGAATATCTAATGTAATCAGAACGCAGAAATAAATGCAGAAAATAAATGGGGACACAAAAAAATAATGTGGGAAAACCCTACAATGTAGTTGATTAAAAACCATGGGGGAAATTCCTAGAAATTCACCATGAATTAAATATCACATAAAATCCAAGTAGAAAATAAAAAAATTTATAGAAAACCTTCGTGAAATTCACACCTTGATATTCCTATGTCGTCTCTCTAATATTGGTATCATGACAAGACATCACCTTTTCGAGATGAAAACCAAACATACAGTGTCGTTGCATCATCTCATTTCCATCCCAATGAACAATACAATGATCCACCATGATTTTAAACTCCATCGATGAACATACTTTCATTGACCACCTCTCACCATCAATGTCACATCGCACTCCCACTACCATGAAAATGAGGTTTTTCAATGCTACCCTTTATCAACACTATGAAAAATACTCATAAAGGTACCCCCTTTATTAGTGATTTTTAAGCATTGTTAAAAGATCCCCCTTTATATTTGTTTTTTAGTAGTGCTGATAAATTAGGGTCTTAATAGAAACCATAGCCTTTTACATAATACATTACATGATTTTAATCATATTTATACATCAGAGTACAAGCCAAGGATCATAAAGTCTATTGTATTTGAAGACTAGGTACATAAAACTAAATACATGAGACTAAAAAAACACTTATTTACTTAATCTTAAAATTGAGGCCCTAAATCCCATAGTGCTAAAACATATGCATAGGGTACCCTAGGGAACAAATGAACAAAGTGATGAGATAAATATCCCAGTAAGGGAATAACCATAAGAATAAAGCATTAGCATAAGGAATAGAAGGCATGACATTATGATATAAAAAGGAATCTAACATACAGAAAGTTAACATATAAACATGGAATCATATAAATATGGAGTCATATAAATTTTGAATCAACATAAAACATGACATTAGTATGATTCAAGGCTAACAGACAAGATCGTTTCACATAGTAGCACAAGCCAAGGCTAACCGCCAAGACCATTGCACATAACATCTCATGAGACTTAACACTACCCAATTCATTGGACAACAATTTGGGAACACCCATCATAACTTTTCTGGAATATATTTTCAACATAAATAATCATACATAATCAATATTATATTAACATAAGGATTACCCATAGAAAAATTTGGGTACCATAATCATGACACAAAGCATAACAGGTGGGTGTAACACAAAAGCGTCCATAAAAGAAGGAAACTAAAAAATACATTTTCATTCATAATGGAATTTCTTTTTAATCACGGTGTGTGATTTCATGAAGAATTTAAAACATGTAAGAAAAGTATTCAAGAAGTTTTGGCATAAAAACATTTTTAGCGGTTTTAAGGAAAATACTCTAGAGCCTTTAAAATAGGAAAAGGAAACCATCCTTTATTCAAAAGTAGAAGTGAACCATGAAGGTTTTAAAAATAAAAAGACTTATATTTTATTAATACAATGGTGTCTTAAAACATAATATTGAGTGCACTTGAAATTGCGTAAGAATTTGGGAAGCTCCCTCAAAACAGGTTTTCTTATCAGGAAGTATTGAGGAGGGAATCACTAAAAAACATGTATATCCCCAAAATAAAATGATGAATGGAACTTGTTACATGAGTTTGGATCATTAATATATCATTTAAAATATTAACATAAGAATAATATATTACCTCATTTAGGTTAAAATAAAGTTAAATAAAACCTGGAGGAATAAAGGAGGTATGGGTTGCATCCCTCAAGGAATATTGGCATGGTATCGTGTGTATTTAAGAGGGATTAATGATAGAGAAAAGGGTTTCACATCATTTAAACATCATTAGGATAGTATAGTTGAGGGGTTTAATCATACTCCATCAATAGTAATTATACAGAAAAGGTCATAACATATAGGAAATTTTTTAATTAAAGTGAAATAGAGAGGATCCCTTACCTTAAGTCTGATGGTGTTCTCCACTGGATGTTAATGACTTGAATAATAAAATTAGTTTCATTAATTAAAAATTCCAAAACCTCGTCTATATGTAAAAGATTTAGTATAACCTTTTCAAGTTCATTCATGACCATTTTTGATGGGTTAGGTGGTTCAATTTCATTGTTTGGGTCCATTAATTTTCTTGGTTTTTAGGATCGATTAACTTATTTTCATGAACAGATAAACATGTAAGATGATAGTGGTTGTCCATAATAGAAGTTATATTATATTATTGAAAATCCAAAATATTACATGGTTGTAAATTTAATTTGGTTACTTGGAGTGAATTCAAATCGTTATATTAAACTTTTGTGATAACCTTTTGGGTTAATTGGCTGTTTTTTGGCCATAATGAATATGTTTTGTTTTATAAATCAAATAAATGTGTACTAAAGGATTCCAAAACCATATATGAGACATAATACATATATTATGTTCTAGTTCAACCATGTAAATGGTTTCCTGACTATAATTTAAGATAGTAACAGAAATTGAAAACCCATCATCCTTGAATGTGGTAATTTAACACATCTCGGATGGTGTGTTTACTACTAAATTAAAATAATGTTAAAGGAGAGATGATAATAAATTAATAAATTACCATACAAAAATTACACTACATGTAAGGTACTGAAGTTTTCATAACATTTGGGTGATGAGAGGTAAGGATACAAAAGTAAACAAAATAACTTTAAATGAATGTAAAATAATTGAAAATAGAAATTTACTTCTTGAATCAATCCTCATTGAGAGCCTATTATGTGGAGAGGATTTGGACTTTTTAGGAGACAAAGGGATTTTGGACGTGGGTAGGGATCTTAGGGAGATATTTGGGAATAATTTAGGGAAGGAACAATGCCTGAGTGGAGTAAAGAAAAGAGCTAAGGAGGGGTGGTATTTATAGTGGAGGAGAGGAGGGTTTTCATAATATTATAATCATTAGATTATTATTTTTCCATAAGACAAGAAATAGTGATGATTGCATGACCAATAATAGTAATAAATGCATGTGAGTTCGATATTTAGCTACGTACATCACTTATGATGTCAGGAATAGTGGATTAAAATTATAAAGATTTATACGGTAAATTAATGTATTTTATTATTCACCAAAAATTATGTTGGTCATATCAGACTCCAAACATCTTACTGATTGGAACTATGAATGTCATATTTTCAAAATTCAAAACACATAAGTTTCAAAAATATGTTTAAAGGTCACTTAGTACATAGTAGTTCATTGTGTTGTGATTTCATGTGATTATATGACATAATCATAGGAATGAAATTTCCATTGAAAAACATTGGGTCGTTACAATCTTCATCGGTGGTTTTTTTACAAGTGCTGATAATGGGTATATTTAAAAAATATATATCTCATTAAAAATAATATATTGATATATAAATATATTTATATTTATATCAATATAATATATATTTTTTAAATATGTTTTAGATATGTATAAATAGACCTTTACACTTAATATTTAAGATATGTAAGTATAAATAGACATTAGAATAATTTATCTATTACTGATCGGGAAAAATCGACCGTAGAAATAGGCATCATAGTGGATATCACTCTCTGTAATTGTCTATCATGCAACCTAGTGGGGAAGATTTCATATAACAGATCTTTCAATTTAAACGCCCTAAAAAAATGAAATTGTCATTATGGAGATTGGAAAAGGTGGTTGATATAAGGGGAATCAAAGTTGGGATGATTATCTTCAAATTATCTGGGGAGCCCGATAAGATCAGAGTTTTAAATGGATGTATGTGTTCTTTCAACAATAAGCATACTGTGATCAATGACTTGGAAAATGACTTTATTTTTTGGTTAGATGTCTTTCTCCCATTCCCCCCTTTGGATATGGAAGAAATGTAATAAATAGGCCATGATGGTCATACAGACACCCCTCTTTAACATGGTTGTTAGGTCCTGGCCCACCAAGTACCACCAGTTTCCCCATAGATACATGGTCCCCACTCTAGGTCCCACCCACATTCCCCAATGGGTCGTCTAACTAATGACCGTCCCCATAGGACAACACATGTCCTTTCTAGTGTTCTTTGTCCTCACTCACACACACCCTGGGAAACCTCCTAGAAGATCACCCATCCCAATCACTATTCCATGCGAAGCATGCTTAAGTATGGAGTTATAATTACTTAGGCACCCCCAAAAAAAGATGAACCTTGTTGACACGTGTCATATGATTTAGTTATTTAACCCTTTATCATTAAGTGGTGTTATATTCACCCCCCTTAAATCACAACGTCCTCATCGTAGGATCTACATCTCAATCTAGGAAGTGCACCACAGTTAAGGCTAGGTTCCTCCTCTGATTCTAAATGTAACAACCAGGACCTGATGACTGTACAGACACCCCTTCATAACATGGTCGTCAGATCCTAATCTACCAGGTACCACCAGTTGCCCTGCAGACACATGTTCCCCACCCTAGGGCCCACCCACATGCCCGAACGGTTCATCTGAAAAATGATTATCCCCATAGTCCAACAAATTTCATTTCCAATGTTCTTTATCCTCACTCACACACACCCTGAGAAACATCCCAAAATATCACCCATCTTGATCACTACTCCAGGCCAAGAACACTTAACAATGGAGTTTTAATCTGCTAGGCTATTCAAATGGAAGATGCACCTTGTTGATATGAGTCATATCATTTAGTCATTTAACCCTTTATCATTAGGGGTGTTACATTCACCCCCCTCTTTTAGAGAAAAAATTTCCTCATTTTGGGACCTACATCTAAACCCAGGTAGTGCACTACACTTACAGCCAGGTTCCTCATCTAACCCCAAATGTAACTACTAGGCCCTAATGACAGCACATACACCCCGCCATAACATGGTCATCGGGTCCTGGCCTGGAAAGTACCACTGGTTACCCCACAAACACATGGTCCCCATCCTGGGGCCCACCCACATACCTGAACAGGTTTTCTGACTAATGATTGTCCCAATAAGCCAACACATGTCCTTTCCAGTGTACTTTTTCCCCACTCACACACACCCTGAGAAACATCCCAAAAGGTACCCATCCTAATAATTTAGGGTTGTTTCATTCACCCCCTCTTTTAGAGCACAAATTTCTTCATTGTGGGACGTATATCTCAACCCTGGCTATGCACCACACTTTTGGCTGGGTTCCTCATCTAATACCAAATGTAACACCAAGGCCATGATGACAACACAGGCTCCACGCCTTAACATGGTCACTGGGTCTTGGCCTGGAAAGTACCACCAGTTCCCCAACAGACACATGGTCCCCACCCTGGGGCCCACCAACGTACACGAAATTATTTTCTGACAAATAGTGGTCCCAACAGGCCAGCACATGTCCTTTCCAGGGAATTTTTTCCTCACTAACACACCCTGGGAAGCTTTCTAGAAGGTCACCCATCCTGATCACTACTCTAAGACAAGTATGATTAACTATGTAGTTCTAATGAGGTTGGCTCCCAAAAAGGAAGATGCACCTTGTTTACATGAGTCATATCATTTAGTCATTTAACCCTTTATCATTTAGGGGTGTTACAAGAAAGGCATCCCTTTTACCAATAGAAATGAACAAGTCATGTGCAGGATTGGAAACTCTATCGGGGAGTTCATGGAGTGTGTTGATTCATATGAAATCTAGTGGGGTTCCTCAGTGTGTATTTGGGTTAAAGTGGAAATTTCTCAACCTATCATGTAGGGTTTGTTTTTGAAACTCTCATAAGAAAAGATCTAGGTATATCTCAAATTTGAAAACCTCCCTTTTTCTATTTTTTTTGAGGCACCATTGAACATGGAGATAATGATTGTGGAAAGAAAGAAGTGGACTCTGAGGGTTGATTGCCGTTGTAGTATGGCCCATGGCTGAAAACTGATCCCTCAAAGAAAAGTTCCACATTATATGTTGAATAATAAAATTATAGGGTTATTCTGCAGAACGACCAAGGCCCTTCAGGGGCCAAGGCGGTGGGTGTCCTGTTGGGATCACCTTGTTTCCCTAGTACCACTGATAGTTCACCCTTCCCTCAGCGGATGGCCCTGAGTCCCTCATCCCATGGTATTCCTAGGTAGGGGTGGTCGATAAGGATTCTTGGGATGTTGAGGTTCATTATATTTTGAATTTAACCATGAAGATATATGTCCTTCCTTCATCCAAGAAAAGAATAGGTGTGGTTGTTACATGCTATATTACAGGGGTTGGAGATTCTTGTCCATTTAGGCGGGAAGAGGTGAGGTTCACAAACCAATCTCCCCCGCTACATGGGACTCTATATTGGGAATATCATCCTTCTTGTGCATATCTAACAATTTATCATGACTTGTTTACTAAGACCTCAATGACATCCCCTCAACATGTTCCTTGATTCATGATTATGAATCCCCTTGAAGAGGATCTTTCTAGTTCAGGGATGGAATCTCAACTCTCGTGGATAGGTTCTGGGTATGAGATTCTTCTAAGATCATTCTTGATCCAAATATGATTTTATCCGACCCTTGAAACCCTGGTCTCTCCCCACCTTTTGATATCTCCTTTCCCCTACCTAAAGATGGTGTCAGCCTTATGGGATGAATGGGGTCGAGTGCTAAGAACCCTCAGAAGTATAAGAGGCTCCCCAGAGGGGATCTAAGACCTTTTTTCCATGATCCAGTTTCATATGTCTCTAAACGAGGTCCTATAATCTCCCTTCTTGTGAATAATATCCCAAAAAGGTATAGTGTGATAGATGATGGTTCTCTAATCGATGTTTTAGGGGAGTAGATTGGCATGTTCTAGCCCTACCTTCTGTAATGAAAACCATATGCTGAAAAGGCTGTGGGATTTGAAATCCATGTTCAGTTAATATTCTCCACTAATTCAGCTCTAATTTTATCCCTTACACAGTCTTCTTGTTCGAGACTATGTTGGAAAGTAAGGACATGAGAGGAATTTATTTGAAGGCATGTTTTCAGAACTGTTTCTTGATCGGATGGTCAGGCTATGTTGGGGGACTCTATTTCATGTGGAAGTATGATTTCAATGATTTAGTGGTTAACTTCCCTGACCATCACATTGGTGTCTCAATCCATCATCCCCAGGAACCTTTGTGGCATTTTGTGGGGTTTTATGGATGGTAGGGAGCGAGCGATAAATGGATATCTTGGGAGTTGGTCAATTCTATATGGAGTATGCTTCAAGGCCACATTTTTCGTGGTGGGGACTTCAATAAGATCATATACCACCACGAGAATCTTGGTGGTGCTAGCCAGAGTGTTTAATGCATACCCCTTTTCTGATGTTTTTAGCTTTAGGCTGGTCTCTCAGAACAAGGGTTTTTGGGAATCCATTTACCTAGTTTTGTGGATGTGATCATGATTCCAGAAATTCGGAAAGGCTAGATCAATTTGTGGCCTCTTATGACTGGATGCAGTTGTTCTTGAGGTATGAGGTTTCAAAATTAAATCCTATATCCTTTGACCATTGTCCCCTTTTTATCTAGTCATAAGTTGGGACCAGGTGCATTCATCCAAAGTTGAGCTTTCGTTTCGAATGAATTTTTCTTCACAATGATAGTTGTGGTGATGTTTTCAATACTATGTGGTCTTCCTCTCATGATCAGGTTTGGGATAAAACTAAGGAGGTGGATACTCATTTATAGTTATTGAGCCAATGAAATTTTATGGACTTTGATCAGATAATTCATTGGCTCGAGAGTGATCTTGACAGATGTTATGAAAACACTTCTTCTGGTTCTTCTCCGTAGGAGGTCATGTCTCTGAAATAGAAACTAGATGAGGCCTTAATAGAAAAATAAATTTATTGGGTTTCTAGGTTTAGGGAGGCCTTTATCAAACAAGGTGACCAAAATAGTAAATTCTTTCATAAAAATGAATCATCGAGATAATGTATTAACCTTATTTCTAAGTTAGAGGATGCGAACAGAAACATTACTTTCGATAAGGTAGAGATTGAAGATCTAATTGATAATTTCGTTAAAAATATGTTTTTCTGTGAGGGGGGTAACCCGCAAGGGGATTATTTGAGTCATTTCAAGCCCATGTTGACTAAGTTCATGGACACAAATCTTGAATGTGATATCTTGAGAGAAGAAGTTGATGTGGTCAAGAAGAGCCTCCATTCCTCTAAGGTACCCAGTCCAAATGGCTTCCATTCCCTTTTCTACAAAATGTTTAACATATTTTGGGATATGATATTATTTGATTGGGTTAGGGGTTATGGGATAGTTCTATTAGTATGGACAAGATCAACAAAACCCTTATTGTGATAATCCCTGAAATCTATCGCCCAATTAAAATTTCTTATTTCATCCCTGTCAGCTTGTGGAATGTGGCTTACTAGATTTTATCCAAATTACTCTCCCACCACATGGGTAGTGTTCTCCCCTCTATTATATCTTAGAATCAGAGAAACTTCATTCAAAAGAGTCTCATCATAGCTAATACTATCATGGCCCGTTAAATCTTTCACTCAATGAAAACTAATTCAACCTCAAATGGGGGATTTTGGCTATGAAATTGGGTATGTAAAAGGCATATGATAGGGTGGAATGGGCCTTTCTTTAGGAGGTTATGAGAAAACTAGGGTTTGGACTAAAATGAGAGAGTGTGATCAAGATTTGTGTAAAAACTATTTCATATAGCATCAAATTAAAAGGCTTCATCATAGAGAACTTCAAGCCTTATAGAGGTCTTAAGAAGGTCGACCCTCTCTCCCCTTACTTGTTTATCTTTTTTTCTGACATTTTGACTCATCTTTTATCTAAATAATATCTGGAAGGTCCTGTCCATGGGGCCAAGGTTTTTTAGAAAACTCTCCCCATCGTTCACATTTTCTTCGTTGATGATTGCCTCCTTTTATCATGAGCTACATATCAAGAGTGCCAAGTGATCCTAAATATCATTGATTCATTCACCAATGATTTGGGATAATGGGTAAAATTCACCAAGTCTGATATTTCTTTTATTCAAGGTGTGAAATATGGGATGAGAGAAATTAGGCTTGTATGGGATGGTGGTAGTTGAGAAACTTAATAAATATTCGAGGCCATCGATGGTCTTTAGATGATCCAAAAGAGAGGTCTTCACTTTAACCATTTATAAAGTCCACATGAAAGTCCCTGGATAGTCTAGGAAACACCTGTCCTGGGCAGAAAAGGAGGTCCATGTCAAATACATAGCACAAGTTATTCCATCTTATGTGATGTCCCCTTTCATGATCCCAGATTTGTTCACTCGTCAACTTCATTCAACCTTCACTAATTTCTGGTGGGGTCGTGCTAATGGTAAGAATAATATTTGTTAGATCTATTGGAAGAATTTGTGTTCCCCTAAGGCATGTGTTGGAATGAGATTTAAGGATTTTAATGTTTTAAACAATAACCTCCTGGACAATCAAGACTGGTACCTTTTGTAAGAAACCATGATAGCTTATGTGTTAGAGTCATCAAAGCTAAGGACTTTCCCTATAAGGATTTTCTTCCATACAGTATAGGCCATTGGTCGAGCCATTTCTAAAAGATTTTTTGGGGATCAAATATTTTCTTGAATCACAATATATATTTTTTGGAGAATTTCTAGAGGAGACTCGATCAATATCTGGTGCGATCCCTGACTACCAATCATAGAGGGATTGATTCCTACTTCTTTTCCTACACCTAGCCATGAGCATGCCGCTATCAGAAAGCTCCTAATTGATGAAATTTTTATCATGGATCATCATAGGCTTGATATTTGGTTCACTGAGTCCGGTCGTAAGGCTATCATGGTGGTTCCTGTGGTTCCCAATGCTGTCCCAGACAAGCTGTGCTGGTCCCTTAACTCATCTGGATGTTATACTATTTGATTGGGATATAAGGAGAGCATTATGGGCGGTGAAGGTACTTTTCCCCCCGTTGGAAACATATCTGGAATCTTAATGCTCCAATAGAGGCAAATATTTTAAGTTGGAAAATGTGTAGGGGTATCCTCCCCACATAAAATTACCTGGATAATATACACCTCTCTAATAATGTTCTATTCCCGCTCTATGGGGGTACAATAGAGATTGATTTCCAATCCATTTTCTCCTAAACCTGGGTCTTCAGGATTTGGTCCACATGTGCATTATAAGATATCATTCGATGGAGGAATATTTGGGCTTTGAGTCTCACTATGGGGGAATGGTTTAAAACTTTTCTTGATCAGACTATTTTAGGGTTTTGTATCGGAGCCTTGATTATTTGGTTTCTTTGTAACACCTTTATTTTCCAGAATATTATTAAATATTACAGGGCATGGCTTTCCTGGATTCACAATTTGGGCTCTTAGTGGATTTTTGTTGAAGGGGATCCACCATCCTCACCTGTTCATTCCCCTCCTATCAGATGGATTCCCTCCTTTGGGCATCTTCAAACTTAATACTAATGTCGATGCTCTTGAGGATGGATTTGTTGGCTTGGGGGCTGTCCTCTGGGATCATGCTGGCTATATTATTGTGGCACGCGATTCCTTAGAAATATCTAGATGGACTTCTTCTGTGGAAGAGGCAATGTATATTTGGAAGGGTATGCAGTTCATCTCCTCTCTTTGTTGGAAGGATGTTGTGTTATAATCTGACTGCCATGTCATTATCAATGCACAGAAGGAGGATGAAGGCGACCACCAAGATTATGGTTCCATTATCAACATCATCAGATATCTTATGCCTTTGTTCTCTTCCTTCTGTTTCTATTTTTTAGGAGAGAGGAAAATCCTTCACCTCATTATATGGCTGCCTTTGGGAATATTTGGGGATCTAAGTGTTTTCTTTCTTTTTTCCATCAAGAGTTGTGTAATTTGGCTTCGAGTGATATCTAAATTATGAGGTTTTTCTTAAAACAAGATATGTAGTTAAAATGGATAATAAAATATTTTAGAAAATATTATTAATTAATAATTTCCTAATTATCATTGAGTAATAATCATTTAAAAAAAATTAAAGATGAAAAAAAATCAAAAAATAAAAAAATGATCTAAAATAAGATGAAAATGTAAATCAAACATCCAATGACCATAAATTTTGATCCTAGTGTCCATTTAAACTCTACAACATATAAAATAGAATCTTGTGATGATATCTACACATTGGCCACATAATGGAACCTTCTATAACATTTTTCAAGGCTAAATTTCCTAAAAGGCCTCCAAAATTGAGTTTTTAGTTTGAATACACAAATGTTTTAACATTATATGGAATTTAAACCTTGTTTCATGGGTCTTTTGCCCTTTTTCTTTGGGGAATGAATTTATTCCAAGGGAAAATATTGATATTATGGATTTGAAATTTTGTTATATTTCACAATGTACTGTTATTTATAATCAAATATATATCAATATATACATATTTTTTATATATTCACACATAAAAAATACAATTTTATAAATAAATAATTAAACATATTTACATATAAAATATATTTCTCAATATATAAGACTTATCTAAATGAAAAAATAATATCCATTTTATTTAAAACACAAATATATGAATATTTATATACCTATATAATGTGTGTGTGTGTGTGTGTGTATTTGTGTGTGTTAGTATTAACAAACTAATTTATAGTATCTATATATTCTAAACATATGTATATACATATTAATATATAATATTTGTAAATATGTATAATTATTCTTATAGATACACATATAATATATGTATGGGTGTGTGTGTGTGTATGTGGTATATATGTTTGTATGTATGTATTTATTTATAAACACACACAAAAACATATTTTATAAATGTATTTAAAACTGATCTTATAAATATATATTAATATATAAATAAATATAAGGATAAAAAATAACTAAATACCTATAAAAAATAGATATAAATATATATTAATATGTGAATAAATATATTAATATATAAATATACCTATATAAGTATATATATATCAATATACAAATAAATATATATATTAATATAACTATATATATATTAATATAGATATATATTTAAATATAAATATATATTAATATAGGAATAAATATAACTAAATATACATATACATAAATAAATAGATATGTCATTAAATGGAGAGAAAAGCAACATGGAGGAGTGGTAAGGGGTCTAGGAACATAGGGGAGAGGTCTTGAGTTCGAATCTTGGGGGAGGAAGGGGCACACATGTGGGTTAGTGAATGGGGTGCTAGGACTATTAAAGGGTTGGGGTTGGGTTGGGGCGTGTAGGGATGGTAGGCATGTGGGTGTGGTGATTTAATAGAACTGTTGAAGGTGGGTCAAGCGTTGTTAACCCCACAATTAATAGATTTTTTTAAATAAAATTTAACTTTTATCAGCGCTGATAAAAGGGGACTTTAACAGTTCTTTTTTTAGCATTTATAAAAGGGACCCACTTTTAACAGTGCCCTGATTATTAGTGATTTTTTTATCACTAATAAAGGAATTTTTTAGTACTGATAAAACCCTATTTTTTAGTAGTGCTCAGGATCTATTTCTGAGCCACACTGCCACATATGTTTCTCCTGTTGACCATCCTTACGGCTGATAACAGTTCTTACATATGAGAAAGGGGGTGACAAAGAAAAAAGAAACATATGATATATAAATAATATTAGATATTAGAAAGATAAGATAATCCTACATTGAATCAACTTTTTAGATGGCATTCTAATATGGAATCCAATAGTACTCCCTCGCACCATTCTTAGATGGAATCCCACCACTGGTTTTGGTATCACACTACATGTCTTTATTCTTACTCACACAATCCTATCTCTAACTAGTTATTGTTGTTATCTCACATTGATGAGCCCTCCCAACTGAGGTGCAAGTCATGCATAGTTGATGGTCCCAATGGTCTGCAACAACCTCAAATAACAAGTCATTGACTGTAATTGTAATGGCCCAGACCTCTCTGGTCCATTACTTTGTGAAAATTAGGGTTAAGAAGAGGCTGTGTGAGTTTCATGGGAGAAAGATTTAATTTATGGGTTATATGGAGTAATTATAAGATAAAAATGGGCGTCAATAATAATAATTATTATTAATGATAATGATGGTGACCCACTGATGAAATTGAAAGTGGATTTATTACTATTATATTAAATAATAAAAGGTAATGGTGGATTTTAGTGTGTGATTAATTAAATGGAATGGATTTAATTTAATATGAGAATGACCATGGTAAACTAATTTAATGGGATTAAATAAGAACACTAATGATGGGAGTTATTATTAATAATTTTATTAATAATAACATTGAAGTGAGAGTGGAGTTGGGCGCCACACACAAGTAGCGCATGGGGGGAAGGAGGAGGCATGGAAATAGAGTTGCGTGTGAGTGATTGAACATTTATTCACTTTTAATAATCATTATGATATTAATGCCAATAATGTTAAAATAAAATAAATAAGCTAAAAGAGGATTCAATCAAGGGGAGGTGCCACTTTTGTTGGAGGGTGAGGGAATTGTGGAAGAGAGAAAGAGATTGGAGAGAGAAAGAGTTTTAAAAAAATTATATTTGAAATTTAAAGCAAAAAAATAAATAAGTCAAAAAAAGGAAACCAATCAAGGTGGAATGGGGTGATCTGCACCAAATTGGGGAGATTTTGTGTGTGGATTTTGAATGTGAGAATTTAAGGAATTAAATTAAAATAAATTAAAAATAATTATAATATAATAACGTAATTATTACTTTCATTGGGAAAACTGAATTTTGACACTATCTTCCTCCTGCGACCTCGGTTTCATGAACCGCCAGCGACAGTGTGACCCAGACTTTGAGATGGAATTTATGAGACCAATATTGGATGTCTTTTCGGGTTTTCAGATCAGGTACCTGAAACTCTCATGAATTAATAGATTTAATATTATTATTAAATCTTCGGCCTGCCATAACTCCCGCGTGCGACATTCGATTGACTTATCATCAGTGGTGATGTGATCCTGTTATTAATACGATCGATTCATGTCTAATGTGAGATATTAAATTATGGTTTGTGGCTTGGGTCCATGAAACACCCAATAATAATATTATTATTACTATTACCGGATCTTGCATCCAACATATCTCCCTCATACGGTGTTGGAATGGCGAACTTTCTATGAAGTTGCAACCCTGAAATTAAGACGGATAATTCAAAGACAATAAATCCTATATTAATTATTCCTATGGATCAGGATGTTTTTACTAGGTCAAAACATGTGGGTTAATGTGATCCTCTTTTAATGGGGAATTAATTGTATCTTAAATAGTCTCCCCATTAAATCTTCAAAAGGGACAAGATATCATCCTCCCTTGTTCTTCCTCTTTGTTCTCGGCTATGAGACGCTAGAACCTTTCAATCTTTCCCGTAGGAGTTTCACAATAAAACTTTACTCCTCGGATCAGTTCCACTTTGTTTTTATGCAACCAATTTGTATCGATCAATCCTCTATATAAGGTATGTTTTATCTTCATTCCTTTGGGATCAACTTCTCCTATTTCTCCCTTCCATATTATAGCATGTAATCTTTATGCTTCTAATGGGGTTTTTCTTGGGGTTTGTTTGGTGCGGTCGTACTGTGGCATCCTCGGGTGGATGCAGTTTGCACGAGAGGAGGATCGTGGCTCGTTGTGTGGATAAAGAACGTCAAAAACTATTCAAGGTAGGGGATTCATTGCCTTTCTTTTCTTTTACATGAAACTATATTGTTAGTATGTTTAGTCTCACTAGATGACAATGTAATTGACAAAATAAATATTTTAACCGAATAAATAAATTGATATCAATCACATGTTATTGCCTCATGTTTTTCTAGATAGTGTGATATATATGCTTGCTTTGATTAGCTTTTCGTTCTTGATGGAAATCGGTAATGAACGTAAATTGGGATTAATTGATAATTATTTGGCTAAAGATAAAGAGGCATGTAAATGAATCTGGTTCTAGTTGCAATTTGATGTTAATCAAATTGGAACATTATGCATGTTTAATTATTTGTGATAGCATATTGTTTAGGTTTCCCAAATTTGGAACCTGCGAATAATAAATCTGTTCATTCAAGATGGATTAAAGAACTGATTTTTTGATAATTCCTTAAAGGGTTATGAGTTACCCTCATGATTGTTAAAGGGCCAAGTGCCCAATTAAATGTGGTGTTTTTCCTACTTTTTGTGATGTGATGTGATCTTGGATGGCTGTTGTGATATGAGGGGGCACAGTGGCTTTTGGTTGTGGCAGCAGATGATGCCTAGAGGGGTGAGATGCATCAGTTTATACATGTGGGTGTCAGGGAGGACACCAGGGATGATGGAATAGAGTGGATGTGATTTTTGGTTTCTTGGTAGTTTTGGTTGGTTGTTTATCTTCTTTACTTTCCCCCACTGCTCAAGGCAGCGGGTCTTACTTACCCTTCTTCCGAAAGAGGTGAAGACACGCAGGCTATGCCACATGCTTTCCATGTTAAGCTTCTCAAGGAAGGATGGGTATGTGCTCTTGCTATAAGCGGCAAAGACTCGATGGGTAGTACATCTACTCACCTTGTTGAGCCCACTTGTGTTTAGTAGAATATAATGTTTTTTTAGAATTCCTAGGAATGTGGGAAAGTATTTCTATAATGAATAAATTGTGTTAAACTATGGGTATGGAGTTTCTAGAACATAATGATGAGGTTGTAATTTTTTAAGGAACAATTGACTATGGGTGTGATGCTAATAAAATTTAATGTGGAATTTTTCATGGTTAATTAATGTTTAAATTATTAATTAACGTACACTAGAACTGATAAAAAGGGAATTAATTAATCTAATAAAACTCTTTAACTGGTTGTGTGCTTATAGGATACCTAGTCTTCGAAGTAGCAACCTAGAGTCTGAGAGACGTTAGTTGTAGTTGTGTCTAAGACTAGGTAATGCCCATAGTGTGGTTGTGAGATATAATATTTCATGTACTTTTTGTGTTTCAATACTTTACTCCACCCTCTCAGTATGTGCAACTGACACCCCAGGGATTCTAAGCCCTGGGGGTGCTTTTTCCAACATTCTGGTGGGAGGATGGATGGCTAACTACCCCCTTTAGCGCCGCTCTCTTCTCTTGGTAGTTACTGGTGCTAGCAGGAACATTGGTTTTTTTCCCATATATGTTTGTAGAGGGCTGTAATGTCTTGTGGTTATT
This sequence comes from Viscum album, assembly GCA_963277665.1. Classification (NCBI taxonomy): domain Eukaryota; kingdom Viridiplantae; phylum Streptophyta; class Magnoliopsida; order Santalales; family Viscaceae; genus Viscum; species Viscum album. Next base: position 649,550,711 of record OY728151.1, on the reverse strand, counting down.
CACACACATATATTCTAGATATAGTTTTATTTGTACTACTATAGGTGTAACGTGTATAGGTTGTGATGGGTTGAGGATCCTTACTCGGTGTATGGGCTGTAAAGGGTTGAGGTATAATACCCGACGTATGATATACGTTATGTGAGTTGTGGTGGCTCCAAAAAACTACCTATTTACATTTTTGTGTAGACGTGGTGGTTTTTTTGGATGGGGTACATATTGTGGTGCTTCTCAGAGGTGTCTGCGGGCAAGCCTTTTTGGAGAGAGATGCTCAGGACGTACGATGTTGAGGCAAAGCGGCAAACCAGTGGGGATGTAGTAGTAGGGTACCCTTGATATTCTTTATTATATGATATATTCTTGTATGAATTACTTGGTGATAGTATCCATGGTGAGGTTGGGAACTTAGTATACCTGTTTAGGTGACGAGTTAGTTTCACTTATTGCTCATTGTGCTTTAGCATGATTTCTTTACATTGCATGAGAGGATTCGGGGAGGATCCCACTGAATATACTGTTATACTCACCCTATGTATATATAAACTATTTTTCAGGTCACTTAGAGTAGGTTGGAGATCAATCTGGTTTCTACTAGCTTGGGGTTGCAGGAGCTATTCGGGCTTGTGGTTGCTGTTGTTTACTTGCAGTTTTCCCCTTCCAGTTGTAGTACTTTTGCATGGAATTACATACATTCACTTGGGTTTATTTTATATTTCCATTCTGAGTCGGAGTTGGTTGGTGTCTATCTTATCTCTCTCTTCCACATGTGTTCTCTTAGAGAGTAATGCCTCTCATTTGTGTGTTTATTATACTCTCGGTGCTAGTTGCCAACTCGGGGCCAACTTGAGGTGGGACTGGCAGGTCATTATCTCCCTTTTCACATTGCCGACCCATGAGGGGTACACTTTGTGGGGAGGGGGTTATGACAGAGTGGTATTAGAGGTCTGGTTGAGGGATAGGATAGATTTTGGAGTTAGGCACAAGTGTGGTTGCATGGGTTGGTAGGGAAACAGTGTCATTCATGTTTAGCAAGTGAGCTAAACACTGGAGACCGGCAGAGACATAGGCATTTAGGGCCCCCTATGATCTGATGTACGGACCTTTAAGTTTACAATGTCTACTAAACAAGGTGATAATAGTTTCATGGTAGAGATCTAGGAAAGGATCATGCATTATTCTTCCTTTTTCCTTTGTTTGAATGGGTAGAACTTGGGATTGGTTAACCTAAAATGAATAAAAGAAAACAATTAATTAATTAATTTTGAGTCTTCCCTATTCTAGGTTTAGGAACTCTAATAGTTGTTATTTTAAAAGTATGGCTCCAAGTTGATGTCCTCATTAGGTTTTCACATGAAATGTCCAGTAGGATGTTCCAGAAGATCGTCGCAGGATAGATGTTGACGACGAAAACACTTGGAGGAAGACGCTCCGAGAGTTTCAGTGCCAGAGTCTACAGAAGTATGAGGGCTCTGTTTCAGATGCAGTCACGGAAGACTAGTTAGAGGAGGTCGAGATTAGATTCATTTTGATTCGTGATCAGAAGGTAGACATGGTGTCCTAGGTTGTGATAATGCTACGTGGTGCAGTGAGGCAGTGGTGGTTCTTGTTCCTCAGGGATTGTGAGGAGTCATCGGTCTCATGGGAGGAGTTCTGAGACAAGTTTAGAGTCGAGTTTCTTTACTCGGCTAATAAGGCGTCCAGTCGTTAGGAGCTTATTACCCTTCTAAAGGGGATCTCCAGTGTTCAAGAGTTTGGAATCCTTTTCAGGAACCTTTTACGATATGCTTCGGACCTGTTACCAGATGAGGAGGTCAGGGCGAGGCATTTTGAGGAGGCTTTGCATCCAGAGAACCATTGCCAGGTCACCCCATTTATGCTGAAGATATATCTTGAGGTAATGGAAAGAGAATAGGTTGTCAAGAGGACTTTGGCCAGGTCCGTATCATCATGAGAGGGCAATCGGCATGATTCCTCACGAAGTAGAGCTGTGGTCCAGGGTTCCCGGTTTTCAGGGTAGAAGAGTTTCCGTTCAGCTGGGGGTAGGTCCCAGCCCTTCACTTCTTTTTTCTCCAGAGGCAAGAACTCTCAGGCCTATTCCAATGGATAAGGTGCTCATTTTTCTTATGGTGGTCATGGACATTAGCAGTGGGAGTTCCCGACCTTTCATAGCGGTTATCATGCATCGGGCGCTATGCTCGAGGGTCCTCCGTTGAGGCCGTTCCTGCCGAGGCACCATCTTCTAGTTGCACCAGATTTAGATCAGCAGAGGGTAGATGGGGCAGGTAGAGGACATCCCCATGACGCTCCTCGTCCTTAGAGAGCATAGCGCGGCCATAGTGGTCGTCGTCATCAGGGTCATAGAGGTTGTGAAGGAGGTCGTGGTCAGCTTCATGCTCTAGCGTTTCCATCTCCAGGTGAGCCAAATGTCATTTGAGGTACCCTTTTCTTGTTTTCTACCTTGATGTATGCCTTTTTTTATTTAGGAGTGACACACTCCTTCATATCACCTACCCTTGTCCATGCTTTGGGAATTGAGGTAGAGAGGCTTCTAGTTCCCTTGGCGTTGACTACACCAGTTGGAAGTCGAGATGACTTGTTTGAAGTATGTAGAGACTGTGAGCTAGTGTTGGGGAAACACTGCTGTTGAGGAGATTTCCTATGTTTACGAATAAAACCATATGATGTCATCCTCGGCATGGATTCATTGTATTCAGTGCAGGCTATCATGGATTGCTTCAGGAAAAAGGTTGTCTTCATTAGTGCGGATGGATAGCAAGTGGTGTTTGTTGGTGAGCGAGACCCTAGGATGGGTCATATGCACGTTCCATCCTTATCATCCATGATGGCTGAGATGATGTTGAGTTCATCAGAGGTTCAGCAGTTGGCGTTTCCTAGGGTTGTAGAGGAGTACCCTGATGTCTTTCCAGAAGAGGTTGTAGCATTACCCCCTCAATGAGAGATCGAGTTTGGGATTGAGCTATAGCTAGGAGCATCTCTTATCTCTATGTCTCCATATAGGATGGCCCCTTCCGAGTTACGAGAGTTATGTATACAGCTTGATGGTCTATTTTAGTGCTGTTTTTTTAGCCAAGTGTGTCAACATGGGGTGCCCCAGTTTTGTTCGTGAAGAAGGTCGGCGGCAGTTTTCGGTTGTGTGTCGATTATCATCTCTTGAACAAATTGAAAATATAGAATCAGAATCCTCTTACATTAATAGATGATTTATTTGATCAAATGAAGGGTGAAAGTTGGATCTCAATGATCGACTTGCGGTCAGGATATCATCAGAGGCATGTGAAGGATGAGGATATTCCAAAGACTGCTTTCTGTTGTCGTCATGGGCATTATGAGTTCATTGTAATGCCATTTTGCAGGAAGAATTCTCCAAATAAATTCATGGGATTGATGAATTCCGTGTTCCGTGAGTCCCTGGAAAAATTCATGGTAGTTTTAATCGACGACATCCTTATGTACTTCACATATGAAGAGGAGCATGAAGAGCATCTACGGGCCATTTTGGGAATTCTTTTCCAAAATCAGCTGTACATGAAGTTTTCGAAGTGTGATTTTTGGGCTGAAGAAGTCCGTTTCTTCAGGCATGTTGTGTCCCAATAGGAAGTAGTTGTGGATCCATCAAAGGTAGAAGCAGTTGTGTCTTGGGTAGCCCCCAAGACAATGTCAAAGGTGCGAACTCTCCTTGGTCTCGTAGGCTACTAGAGGAGGTTCGTAGCCAATTTCTCATGAGTTGTGACTCCTCTAAGAGATTTGACCAAAATGATCTGGCATTCAAATGGACTGATCAGTGTCAGGAAGCATTCAAGTATCTAAAGGGGAAGTTAGTAAGTGCTCTAGTCCTTTGTCTTCCAGCTGAGGGAGTCCAGTTTGATGTTTTATATGATGCTTCACATCTGGGGTAAGGCTATGTTCTCATGCAGCATAGGTTAGTTGTTTCTTATGTGTCTCGGAATTTGCGTCCCCATGGACGCAACTATGCCACCCCTAATCTTGAGTTGGCATCTGTGGTGTTTTCTCTGAAGTTGTGGATACATTACCTCATTGGTGAGCACTTTGTGGTTTTCACTGATCATAATAGTTTGAGGTATGTTTTCTCCCAGCGTGACTTGAACTTACGAAAGCATCGGTGAATGGAGTTCTTACCGGAATACGACTTTGAAATATTGTATACACCTTGAAAAGGTAATGTTGTAGCTGATGCGCTTCGCCGAAAGTCACGTAGTGATGATGTGTGTGAATCCGGTGATTACTGGAGAGTAATAGAAGAACTATCTGCATTGCATCTTGATATGGGAGAAGTTGGGGGTATAGTCCATCTTTTTCAGATGACGGTACAGTCATACCTGGTGCAGAAGGTTGAAGAGTCTCAGTTGGGAGATCTAGAGGTGGAGGTTCGGAGAGACCGAGTTTTTTGTGGTGAGGCCACTGATGGTTGGTCGGAGGCCGAACAACACCGAGTGTTGTATCATGTAAGGCATTTCGTTCCCTTGATGATGGAGGAGATGGTTCTCTGAGATTTTCATAGTTATCCCTTAGCAGTACATCCTAGCGTGAAAAAGATGTACCGATCCTTGAGGAGTAAGTTTTGGTGTCCTGGGCTGAAGCGTGCGGTTGTGGAGTTTGTGTCTCATTGTTTAGTCTGCCAAAAGGTGAAGGCCAAACACCGTGTTCCTGGTGGACTTCTCCAGCCATTAGAGTTTCCTCAGTGGAAGTGGGAGGAAATCTCAATGGACTTTGTTACAGGTTTACCTCGAGCTCTGGGAGGACATGATGCTATTTGGGTGGTAGTGGATCATTTAACACAATCGGCCCACTTCATAGCCATCAAGGAGTCGAGCTCAGTGGAAGTTTTGTTGAGGAAGTATCTAGAGGAGGTGTTGAGACTTCATGGAGTCCCTAGGAAGATCATTTCTGATCGAGATCCTCGTTTTACCTCTAGGGTGTGGAGAGGTCTCCAACAGGTTTTTGGTTCTCAACTATGCATTAGGACTGCTTTTCACCCTCAAATGGATGGTTAGATAGAGTGAACCATCCAGACTCATGAAGACATGTTACACTCTAGTGTTCTTGATTTTGGAGGATCATGGATGAGGCACTTACCCTTGGTGGAGTTCGCTTACAAAAATAGTTTTCACTCCACCATCGGTAGGGCGCTGTATGGAGCCTTGTATGGAAGACCTTTCCATTCTTTATTGTGCTGGACTGGGGTTAGAGAGTCAGAAATTATCAGACCAGAACTAGTGCAAAATACAACAGAGATCGTTCGGGTGATTCGTGAGTGGATGAAGACAGTGCAAGATCGTCAGAAATCATATGCTGATCAAAGAAGGAGTCCCTTAGAGTTTAATGTTGGAGATCATGTGTTTCTGAAGGTGACTCCCCGTCGTGGGCAACTAAGGTTTGGTCATGGAAGTAATCTTTATCCCCATTTTGTTGGGCCTTTCTAGGTGTTAGCTTGTGTTGGAGTTGTGGTGTATCGACCAGCACTTTCCCCACAGATGAGTCAGATACATGATGTTTTCCATGTATCACAGCTCTGTCGTTATCTTCATGATGACTCCCACATTATCAATTTGGGAGAGATCAATGTTGATAGTGATGCAACCTTTGAGGAGTGACCTATGGAGATCCAAGACCACAAGGAGAAGGTGTTGTGCAGGCGTTCTATCCCCTTAGTTCGTGCCTTGTGGCGACACAGTGGCATGGAGGAGAGTACCTGTCAACGTGAGTCAGAGATACGTGCTCAGTACCCAGAGTTGTTTGATGCTTAACTCATTTCATGTAATGATGTCCCCTTTGTGGTTAGACCTTTCATGTTTTATTTATGAATTTCTTTTGTTGCTTTTGTGGCTTGCTCTCTTTTGAGAGGTATCTCGATGGGTGGTTGTTCAGACCCCATTTTTTGTCTCTTTAGGTTGTTTTTGAATTCTCGGGGATGAGAATATTTTGAGAGGTATCTGATGTAATGGCCCGGACCTCTCTGGTCCATTACTTTGTGAAAATTAGGGTTAGGAAGAGGTCGCCTGAGCTTCGTGGGAGAATGATTTAATTGATGGGAGAGAAGGAGTAATTATAAGATAATAATGGGTGTCAATAATAATTATAATAATAATTATTAATGATAATGATGGTGACCCATTGATGAAATTGAAAGAGGATTTATTACTATTATATTAAATAATAAATAGAAATGGTGGATTTTAGTGTGTGATTAATTAAATGGAATGGTTTTAATTTAATATGAGAATGACCATGGTAAACTAATTTAATGGGATTAAATTATAACACTAATGATGGGTGTTATTATTATTAATTTAATTAATAATAACATTGAAGTGAGAGTGGATTTGGGCGCCACACACAAGTACTGCATGGGGGGAAGTAGGAGGCGTGGAAATAGAGTTGTGTGTAAGTGTTTGAGCATTTATTCACTTTTAATAATCATTATGATATTAATGCCAATAATGTTAAAATAAAATAAATATGTTAAAAGAGGATTAAATCAAGGGGAGGCGCCACTTTTGTTGGAGCGTGAGGGAATTGTGGAAGAGAGAAAGAGATTGGAGAGAGAAAGAGTTTAAAGGTAATAAAGATTTAAAATTCAAAGCAATAAAATAAATAAGTTAAAAAAGGAAATCAATCAAGGTGGAATGGGGTGATGTGCACCAAATTGGAGAGATTTTGTGCGTGGATTTTGAATATGAGAATTTAAGGAATTAAATTAAATTAAAAATAATAACAATATAATAATGTAATTATTATTTTAGTTGGGAAAACTGAATTTTGACGGTATCTTCCTCGTGCGATCTAAGTTTCCTAAACCGTTAGTGACAGTGGGACCCAGACATTGTGACAAAATTTATGAGTCCAATATTGGATGTATTTTTTGGGTTTTCAAATTGGGTACCTGAAATGCTTGTGAATTAATAGATTTAATATTATTATTAAATCTTCGATCTGCCATAACTCCCACGTGTGACGTCCGATTGACTTCTCATCACTGGTGATGTGATCCTGCTATTAATACGATCGATTCAAGTCTAATGTGGGGTATTAAATTATGGTTCGTAGCTCATGTCCACGAAACACCCAACAATAATAATATTATTATTATTGCGAGATCTTGCATCCAACATATCTCCCTCATACAGTGTTGGAATGGAAAACCATCTGTGATGTTGCAACCTTGAAATTAAGACAAATGACTCAAAGACCATAAATCCTATATTAATTATTCATACGGCTCGGGATGTTTTTACTCAATCAAACCGCGTGGGTTAATGAAATCCTCTTTTAGTGTGTAATTAAGTGTATCTTAAACCATCGCCCCATTAAATCTTCAATAGGGACAAGATATCATCCTCCCTTGTTCTTACTCTTTGTTCTCAGCTATGAGATGTTAGAACCTTTCAATATTCCCCATAGGAGTTTCAAAATCAAACTTTACTCCTTGGATTGGTTCTGCTCTGTTTTGATGAAACCAAGCTATATCGATCAATCCTCGATATAAGGTGTGTTTTATCATCATTCTTATGGGATCATATTCTACTATTTCTCCCTTTCATATTATAGCATGTAATCTCCATTCTTTTAATGGGATTTTTCTTAGGGTTTGGTTGGTGCGGTCGTACCGTGGAATCCTTGGGTTGATGCAGTTGGCGCGAGAGGAGGATCGTGACCCGTTGTGTGGATAAAGAACGTTAAGATCTCTTCGAGTTAGGGTATTCATTGCTTTTATTTTCTTTTATGTGCAACTATATTGTTAGCATGTTTAATCCCACTGGATGACAATGGAATTTACGTAATAAATATTTTAACCGGATAAATAAATTGATATCGATCACATGTTGTTGCCTCATGTTTTGCTAGATAGTGTGATATTTATTCTTTCTTTGATTAGTTGTTCATTCATGATGAAAATCTTTAAAGAACGTAAATTGGGATTAATTGATAATTTTTTGGCTAAAGATAAAGAGGCATGTAAACGAATCTGGTTCTAGTTGTAATTCTATGTTAATCAAATTTTCACAGTAAGCATGCTTAATTATTTATGATAGCTTACTAATTAGGTTTCCTGAATTTGGAACCTATGAATAATAAATTTGTTAATTCAAGATGGATTAAAGAACTGATTATTTGATAATTCCTTTAAGGGTTTTGAGTTACCCTCTTGATTGTTAAAGGGCCAAGATCCCAATTAAATGTGGTGTTGATTTCCCTTCTTTTTTTATTGTGATGTGATCCTGGATAGTTGTTGTGATATGAGGGGGCATGGAGGCTTTTCGTTATGGAAACAGATGACCACTAGAGTGGCAAGATGCATCAGTTAATGCTTGTGGGTGTGAGGGATGACACCAGGGATGATGGAATGGAGTGGATGTGATTGTTGGATTCTTTGTAATTTTGATTGGTTGTTTATCTACATTACTTTTCACCAATGCTCAAGGTAGTTGGTCTTACTTACCCTTCTTTCGAAAGACGCAAAGACGCAAGGGGTATTCCATGTGCTTTCCGTGTTTATCTTCTCAAGGAAGGATGGGTATATTCTCTTGTTATAAGTGGAAAAGACTCGACAGGTAGTACATCTACTCACCATGTTGATCCCCCTTGTGTTTAGTAGCATATAATTTTTTTCTAGAATGCCTGGTAATATGGGAAAGTATTTTTATAATGAATAAATGGTTTTAAACCATGGGGATGGAGTTTCTAGAACATAATGATGAGGTTGTAATTTTTTAAGGAACAATTGACTTTGGGTGTGATGCTAATAAAATTTAATGTGGAATTGTTCATGGTTAATTAATGTTTATAGAATTAATTAACGTAAACTGGAACTGATAAAAATGGAATGAATTAATCTAATAAAGATCTTTAAATGGTTGTGTTCTTATAGGATACCTAGTCTTAGAAGTAGCAGCTCAGAGTCTGAGAGACGTTAGCTGTAGTTGCGTATAATACTAGGTAATTCCCATAGTGTGGTTTTGAGATATAATATATCCTATACTTTTTGTGTTTCTATACGCTACTCCACCCTATCAGTAAGTGAAACTAACACCCCTGGGATTCTGAGCCCTGGGGGTGTTTTCACCAACATTCCAGTGGGAGGATGGATGGCTGACTACCTCATTTGGCCCTGCTATTTTCTCTTGGTAGTTACTGGTGCTGGCAGGCACATTGGTTAGTTTTCCCTATATATGTGTGTAGAGGGTTGTAATTTCTTGTGGTTATTCACACACATATATTCTGGATATAGTTTTCTATGTACTACTATAGGTGTAACGTGTATAGGTTGTGATGGCTTGAGGATCTTTACTCGGTGTATGGGATATAATGGCTTGAGGTATAATACCTGACATATGATACATGTTATGCGAGCTGTGGTGGCTCCCAGAAACTACCTTGTTACTTTGGTGTGTGGACGTGGTGGTTGTGTTGCACAGGGTGCATATTTTGGTGCTTCTCCCAGGTGTCTTCGGGCAAGCCTTTTTGGAGAGAGATGCTCAGGACGTGCAACGTTGGGGAAAAGCGACAAACCAGTGGGGAAGTAGTAGCATGGTACCCTTGATATTCTTTATTATATGATATATTCTTGTATGTGTTACTTGGTGAGAGTATCTATGGTGAGGTTGGAAACTTTGTATACCTGTTTAGGTGATGAGTTAGTTTCACTTGTTGTTTACTGTGATTTAGCATGCTTTCTTTACTTTGCACGAGAGGCTTCGAGGAGGATCCTACTGAGTATACTGTTATACTCACCCTATGTATATATAAACTATTTTTCAGGTCACTTGGAGCAGGTTGGAGATCAAGTTGGTTTCTATTATCTTGGGGTTGTAGGAGCTGGTCGGGCTTGTGGTTGCTGCTGTTTTTACTTTCATTTGGGTACTTTCAGTTTTTCCCCTTCCAGTTGTAGTACTTTGGCATGGCATTAAATATGTGCACTTGGGTTTCTTTTATATTTCAGTTCTGAGTTGGAGTTGGTTGGTGTCTATCTTGTATCTCTCTTCCGCATGTGTTCTCTTAGAGGGTAATTCCTCCCATTTGTATGTTTATTATACCCTCGGTGCTAGTCTCCAACCCGGGGCCTACTAAAGGTGGGACTCGGGGGTCACTATCTTCATTTTCACATTGCTGACCCCGGAGTGGTACACTTTGTGGGGAGGGGGTCATGACAGCAATCTTCTTATGTACGGTGCATGTTAGTATTATTCTTAGGTTAAGCTACTTCTTCAATTCTTCAACATTTACTAATTTGAGGAACACGATCTTTTTTATGCCATCAACTTATTCATCCTCAGTTTCTTGATCCATTGGTTCTATGGGATGTGATCAGTTTCTATTATAATTCATCATTAACTGAGTATATTTCTTTTGCATGATAAAACTATTACATGGTTCTCTCAATGTCTCAACATCTATATTATTCTTCTCCTACTTATTTTATTTTCATAGTATATTTTCTTTAAATCTTATTCAAATTGTAATTAGATATTAGATCTGGGAAATTCAACTTCAATTTTGGAAGGATATTCTAATATTTGAAGTCATTAAAATTTAGAGAAGGTCTTTCCTTATATATTTCATCATTATGACTCAAGTGGTTTCCTTCCTCAAATCTCAACAATATCCCCACTTTTAACCACCTTTGAAATCACCATCCAATGTTGTAAAGTATCAATCAATTATGACATAGAATTCAATTTTGTGGAATGGAAACCACCTCATAAACCTTACACAACATCACAATTAGTTAGATTCTATATTCTTTAAATGAATCACAATGAGTTAGATTCTCATTGTGATATTTAATCCACTAAAGGACAACGCATGATCACCATTTTCAATGATTTTTTTCACAATAATCATTTCAATTTTTTGCCTTTTATTTCTAAAAATTACACCTTCTCATTATTGTATTTTCATTTTGTATGATTCTTCATTAATGTTCCATATAAAGTCTATGTCGGAATAATAAAAAATCATATCAATATGTTTCATTTTTTTTCATAGTAAGGATTGAGTTATCTTATTATCCATAGAGTTCATTTGTACCTTATCAATATTATACTCTATGATGGCCCTTGTACCATATGAAGGCACCCACACAAAGTCACTTGGTACCTTAAGAAGTCCTCATCATAGGGTATGTGCACCCCATGAGATCAGGTCTTTACCTTAAAATTTTTTCCTACACCAACCTTATATGGGTCGGTACCAACATTATGAATATGTTTCCCTAACCTTAAGATCATCATGTATCACTACCATAAAACACGTCTTTAACAGTGATAGAATTTATTATCACTTGCAAAATGAACTGATAAATTCCATCTTTATTAGTGCTAAAATAAGAGCTGATAAAGGGAGCCCTTTATCAGTGCTTGAAAAACTGATAACAGTCACCCTTTATCCGTGCGTTTTTTATTGTAGATAAAAGGTAACATTTAATAACACTTTAATTCTAGCGCTGATAAAGGGTACCATTTATTAGTGCTTTATTTTTTTCACTGATTAAGGGTTCCCTTTATCAGCTCTTCTTTAGTGCTGATAAATGTCTTGAATAAAATGAAAAAGTAAACGAATAAAAATAAAAAAATTAACAATTTCATTAATTGAATAAATATTTTTAAAAATGAATAAATTAAATATACATATATAATAATTTTTAAAAATAATAAATAAAATTTATTAAATATATAGATATGTAAAATGAAAAAAATAAAATAATTAAACAAATAAAAATTTAAATTGAGTAAATTATGAAAAATATTAAACATTTTATTAATTAAATAATTATTTATAAAAATGAATAATTTTAATATTCATATATATGTAATATAAACATTAATAAACATTATATATTAAATATAGATATATAAAATCAAAAAATTGTAATAATTAAAAAATATATATATTAAAAAATTATTAAAAAATTTATTTTTGAAAACATTATTAATAAAAATCAATAACTATAATATATATATATTATAAATAGTAGTAAATAATCTATATTAAGTATATATATAAATAAATATAAATAAAATTTTAATTAAAAACATATTAATGTCTTATTCATTTTTAACATTATATCATTTTTCAATTTAGCATATATTAAACATTGTGTGTTACATTGATTTCATGTACACCCACATAGAGAGATATGTATATATATATGTAATTAATGCATTTATATATAAATAAACACAAACACAGATATATTTAAATTATATATATAAACACATACACATAATATTTATGTAAATTATTCTAATTTTAGTATATTTTATAATTTCATTATAACATGATACATTTAATAAATTATGTTTTTCCCCAGGGTACATCATAGATGGTAGCGGCCCTACGAGGTCTTGGTGAGATCTCGGGGTTGAGTGTCACCGAGTTTTTTCATATTAGTAGTGTAGGGATTTTCTTGTATTTCTTCCTCTTCCCTGACCATTGTAATATATAATATATTTATGTTTTCAATTGGTCAATTTTATTTATTTGTTTTTAATACTACAGTTAGGGTATTTTTTTTAATATTCTTTTTTAATTTTATCATTTTCTATTATTTATTAATGTATATTTATTTAATATGTTTTAGTATTTTTAATATGTATCCATCCACATCAATATATATACATATATACATATTTTTTAATAATTTATACTTAATTAATAAAACATATCCATTTTTTAAATATTTTTTAAGAGCACTCATTTTGAATTATTCAATTTCACTCATTTTTAAAACTCAAGTATTTAAGATTATATATCCACAAATAATGTTAAAAATATATTTATAAATAAGTATATCTATAAATATATATTTACTAAATTTATAAATTTATAAATTTATAATTATTATAAATAAATAATTTTTAGTGTTTAAATATGTATTTATATGATTATAAATAAATTATGATATGTATTTTAATAATCCTGAAATTATAATAAATAATTATAACTATAAAACCCTTATCGGTACTAAACATTTATCATTGAAAAAATGCATATTTATGAGTGCTTTTTTGGAATTGATAAAGATCAATCTTTATCAGCCCTAAAACAATGTTGTTAAAAGAAATATTTATTAGCGCTAAAACATTAGCACTAAAAAATATCCCTTTTATCAGCACTTATCAATTTACATATGATAAAAGTGATCTTTGTGAGTGATTTTTGGAAAGCATTGTTAAAAGTGTTCGTGCTCTATTTTAAAGATCCCTAACCACAACTTATTTACTCATGATTCTAAAGATCTCAGGGAACTCCTCTACTACCAGTGTGACTCCACAACATTCCCTCATATAAATAAAGTCTTGAATCTAATGTATGTTATTTTCTACTTTTCCTCAATCGTTTTTTGATGTTTTGGGTTCTATGTTTTTCATTTTTGCATTGTTCTTAACCATGAAGAACCCTACATCTCATCTCCTCACTACTGAAATAAAACGAGTTGTTCTATTTCATATTTTTCCTCCATAGGCAATGGTTTTGAAGATAGAGGAGGATGTTTTCATATGGTGAGGTTGGTAAACATTTGTGTATGAGCCTGTATGGATAAATAATATATATTTTTCACTACACCCTTCTACAAAGGTACTATTGGTTTTATAGAATGATCAAATTCAGTTTATTTATACATTGAAGAGGTTAAGCCATTTATCAATTAGGTTATCTATATCATTATCATTTACATGAGACTTTATTGAACTGGAAGTGTGTTTGAGGTTATGTGATGTCCTGAATTGGGAACTATTTGGGGACAATAGGTAAAAAATGTTACAAAAATGGAATCAGAGTGAAACTAGGGATATTAGTATTGATTATATAAAAAAAGAATAAACATTATAGACATAATAATTAGTCCATAAAAATGTTTCGATAGATTAATTATGTTTCATACTTTAGTCTCCATATGATGTTTAGTTTTTTTTTGTTTATTGTTTCCTTGACCTATCTTCTCGAGTCTCATGCCTCTTATTTAGGAGTTGATAGGTAGGAATCAGTAAAAATATATGAAATTTCATGTTCTTTTGTGTTTTTACTTAATTTTTTTCCATAATAAATTAAAATTTTATATTAATAGAAACATTAATAATAAATAAATAGTTTATTCTTATTTACTTATTATTGATGATTATGTTTATATAACTTATTAATGGATTGAGTTAATTTATTATCCCCTTTATCAATAAATTAGTTAGTTTTTTCATAATTATATTTAAAATAATGATTCTAACATATTTTAAATTATATATAAAGTATTAAAAGACTTATTAAAAAGGAAATGAATGAGAGATAGGAGAAGGGGTTCACATTTAATATAGATTATTTTATGCCTATTTCTGAATGATTATTGTTTCTTAGAAGGAGAAAATTATGTGAATCTCTACATTAATATAGAATATGTCACTACTCTAACCCCTATATCTCCATAGGAAGGAGCCAGTGAACATCCTCTGTATGAAAGAACTTATATTGATCCTCATGTCCTAGAGGTAATTATAGATCTACTTCAAGCTTTGTGGTGTAATTTCCAATGATCAGAAGTATCTATGGTTCCTCTAAGATTTTATGGTAATATATCATAATAATAAATTTAGGATTGCACTGAATAGATTAATTTCTTTTATAATAATAAAAAAATTATATATAAACATTGATCATGCATTGAAAAATTTACCATTTAAAGGGATGTATATTTTTGGAGGGATCTTATGGTGGATTAAATAAATATCCAAAATTAGAAGGTGAGGAATCTGTGAGTAGACAGAAGTAATATAGAATGTAGGTGGGGTGAGATTTATTTTCTCAAGACCATTAGAGTGGTGTTATTCCAATTCCTCTTTAATTGAGGAGACTTTTTGAGTGATTCTGTCACTGTAGGTTCCTAGGACACTTTAATCCTTATTTCCTCTTTTATGTGAAACATTTCTATATACGTAGTTAGTTGGGGAAACTCCAATGGTCCTAATATATTCCTTATATGTAGGGTCATTAGATAAGTCTGGTAGAATATTTATGGCTGATTATACTAAGGATGATGCTGGATTGGGTTCTTTTATAGTGATAGGTAAAATCATAGTATATTTTACTCTTGTTGATGGTCTTAAGACACAAAATCTTCTTCTTATTTATGTATGAGTATATTATATTTCATCAAGTATTGGGATTAGAAATTATTAATATAGTTATTAAAATCAATATTCTTTGTATGTAAACATAGTAAAAAAAGAGTAACCATTTTCAATTTTATACAATAGTGATGGGAACAAGTGGTTATATCTTGCTGAATTGAAAGTGAAAGTTTCCTCTAAGTTGATGAGTATTGATACACCCAGATAAGATGGATGTAATATATTTTATATTTCTAAATAGAAATATTATAATAGGGATATATAGTCATTTTAATGATTTTTATATCATTATTATGATATATTTTGATTTTATTTTTCAAAAGAAACCATTGCAAATTGCATCTCAATCCACTGTTGTGAAAGAAGAATACGACACATAATAGTCATTAGCAACATTAATAACTTTTCATAAAAAATACCATAGGCTTCAAAATAAGGTTTTGTAAATATGGATTTATTTTTGGTACGTCAGATATACAATACAATACACTCCATGCAAAAAAGTCTACAATTTCATGCATCATGCAAGGAAATTTTTACTGTCATGAAAAAAGATATAATAATTCAATACTACAAGAAAAAAAACCTTCACTACCCTTATTTAATCTGTCCTTAGAAGCTTGATTGACTTCTATATCTTGATTATGGATTGGACTCCCTCTTTCAGATTATACTTCCTCCCATTATTGTGGTTCCAATGTTCCTTGATGACATACCTCCCACTCAGTTTGTATTCATTAATCTTCATCAAAGTCACTACAATGAAATTAAATACCGCATATCAAAACTTATTCCTCAACTCTTTTATCCAGTTATCCTTCTCATTTACTTCTTCCTGAGAACATAAAAAATGACACTAAAAAATTAATCAAAACATAATGAATGATTTTTTTTTCGATATGAATTTTCTTATCTGACTCGCTCATTTACTTTTGACAACACTTCCTCCTCTTCATTTTCATGATATGTAAGAAAAAATAATTAAAATTTCATTTAATTTATTTTTGAACTTCAGTTTAAACTCTAATTTCATCTCCCAAACAGTTATGATTGAATTTTGTAGCGTGAGACTCATCCCCCATATGTTCTAAATTGTTTGAACTACTCTGAGTAGTATTAATCCCAAATGATCACCAGTACATAGTATGAGACGACTTTGGGTTAGATTAGTTCAAGAAACATAGGGGATATCCACAAAATATTGAAGATAAATATCAATCAACAAAATACAATAATAAATATTTGGAAGGTATGTCATCAATGAAATTTGGAACCAAAATGATGGGATGAAGTATAGTTTAAAATACGGAGTCCAATACATCATCAATATATGGAAGACAACCTTGAATTTGAGGATAAATTAAATAAGGGTAGTGAAAATTATTTGTACTTTATTGTTGAGTATTATATCTCTATTCTGGAAAATAACAATTTTCATGAAATATGCATGAAATTGTGGACTTTTATTAGTGGACTATTTTGTATTGTTGTTATTCATAAAAATTAAATGTTTGACTACTCATACAGATAATGTATTCTAAACATGATGATGTTTCCAATCCCAAGGATGAACAAACTATTGATGTTAAAACTATATAATTATTATGGGATCAATGACATGTTGATGAAAAAACAACAATGACTTAGAATCGTAGTTTTGAATGAAATTATCAAGTTAATAAGTTAGGGTATAAATTTTGAGGTTGGTTGGAATCAACACGACCAACCTATTGACCCCAACAAGTCAAAATTAATTAGTTTTTTAAAGTTATAATGAGGATAAATGTTCTTATTGATATTGAATCATGGAACTAAGTCCAACCTATAATGACGGAAATACTTCGAAAAGATATAATGATAATGTTACAATATACTTTCTCTTTTTTAGTGAAAAATTATATAATGAATTGTTGATTTAATTTTCCTTATTAATTGAATAATTTATTTATTTGACAATATTTCCATGAGGAATTTATCTTAATAGACACTAGAAAAGACCATAGAGCCTTCCAGACTCTTCTGAGTAAGTTATATCTTAGAGATGCTGAGGGAAAAATAAGGCCCCACCCACCACTTAGTTATGCACACATTATAAAGTAGAAAAAATGGATATATTTCATCAACCATTACAACGAGAAATCATTTTAGGTGAATTTAAGAAGGTAATATATTATTTGAAATTATTTATTTTATCCAAATTGATTAAAAAAATTAATTTATCAAAAAAAAAGAGTACTAAAAATAAACAACATGCATCAAATCCAACGTACCCCAATCACAATGGAAGGATGGGGTACACTTCATTAGTGAGGAAATTGGTATGTATTTTAAATCATCAATAACATTTTAATTATGTGATATGAAACAAAATATGTTGTTTTTTATATTCATATTGAAGAATCAAAATCCGAATCCACCTCTATCCCATGTCATGTGCTATGGAAGGAGGCTCATGTAAATAAAGAGGGTAAATTAGTTGATAAAAACAAAAAAAAAGAGTATGGGAAGGATGTGTAAATAAGACATAATTATAATTTGTAATGATTTATAACAATATTACATAAAAATATATATTTATTTTCATATTTTTTATATGTTTTATACACAAAAATTGACAATGATCGTACCATATGAAAGGTTACTTTAAGTAGATTTGAAGTCGCCTGAACCATATGGTCACATTAGAGGATTATGTTTTGGAGTCTCTCCTCGAACATATTTTGAGAATATAAAACCACATTAAGATACATATAATATAATGAGAAGACTTAAATCATAAATAGACATGCTTCAATATATTATTTTATGGTCTGGATTGACAGACCAATGTATAAGAAAGGATCAAAGTGAACCGGTAGTGGAGAAAAGATACGTACATGATCCAAATTATCCCACTAGTTTTAAGGAAAGTCATTCCCACAACCATATATATTACTTGGGATAATAAATTTTTTTATTACTCATTATCCTAAATGTGAATCAAACAACTTTGGAGAACTTTATATTACTAAAAATCTATAGGGTACAGTTGTATATGATTTGTATCTTTCAGCAACCACATACCACTCTGTTGTGATGGGTACAATGTATAATATCATGGGATACTAGCTAAAAAATTAACCCCTCCCAAATGATCACTTTATAGAGGGGATTAATGTAGCTTATGATCCCACTGTTGAGTTTCCTATTCCACTTGATGGTTCAGATATTACAACGGCCAAAACTGCTATTGGAGATTCCATAACATGGGAATATAATCTTATAAAGATATAAGAGGTACATATTTAACAATATTATTCATATAAAAACATGTTAAAGTTTATGATAACATTTATAAAGTGAGGTATGGTGTTACAGATGAATAAAAAAGATGAGAAACATAATGTAGAATCATGAAAATCTACTGATTCGATCAAGAAAACAAAATAGCCTTCCAAGAGTACCTTCTCCCCACTAGTTCTAGAGAGACATTTACTGTCATTAAAACATCATGTAGAGACCAAATTTAAAGATAAAACTATGTCATACATTGAATATGAAGAATAAATATATGGATTTTTCATAATAGGTGTAATTGGTCTCAGGAGACTAAATAAGATTCTCAAGCATGAATGGCTGGGAATCTCAGTTGTGAATACAAACATAAGGTATATTTTCATAATACGTCTGTCTAAATAGTGATCTAAAATGTTTATTAAAGTGAATAATTATTCATATTTTATATAGGTGTTTATATCACAATTATATAAAGGTAAGATCTTGTGAAACGTGAATTGGATTCCTTAATCCCATTACGATTTCTACGCTAGAACTTACTTTTGAGAATAATGAAATTGAGAAGAAAAAGGATCAGTTACCTCAAGCATTTAATAAAAAAGAATTAGATGAAAAAATATTTTTTATGCCTATAATGAAAAGGTAAAACTCTAAAATATAATCACATAAAATATATTTTAAATTTTTGAATTACATAATTATTTTTGTTTTCATAGGGCGCACTGGATACTAATAGTAGTCAATCAGGGCACCCCAAATATTTAATTTTTGGATCCAATGCTTGGATAATAAACCAACTGACCACACATGATGTGTACTGTGAATACGAAATAAACTAAAATCAAAATTTTATAGAAAAAAAATTGAATTATATTTCTTGTATGTGTTTCAACATGATTTTTTTTATGATAGCACGGTCTCCTAATAAATTATAGATCATGGAATGAAGTCAATGTCAGATGGGGTGAGGCTTGTGAATTACTAAAAATAGAAAAAAAAATAGGGTATATATAAAAATATTTAACAATCAACACTTTTCAAAACAATTAACTTATATTGGTTAATGTTTCTACACAGTTTGAAACAAGATAATGACATTGATTATGGATATTATGTTTTAATATTTATGAGAGAAATCGTAAATAATGAAAATAATAGCATCCCCCAATAGGTAAATTTTTAAGGTAATTAAAATTTCATTAAATATATTTCATAAACATTTTTTTGTTTAAATTTTCATGTACTATCAATATTTTCAGTGACTTAGTTTCTTAAAAGAAATAATAAAAAATTTTAGCGATGAGTGGGAAGCATACTTTTTATCAAAATGTATGCTGATAACAAATTTAGGTGATTTCCTACTATGTTTGTGATCAAGTATGAGTTATGACCTTTGAAATATATTTTTTGTGTGAATCATTAATGTCAGAATGATTTTATATTACTTTTTTTATATCTTTATCAAAGAGAAGAATAATGGAGGAAATCAATTTGTTTAGAAGCGCTAGCTTGGAAATAATACAATTGTTGGGAAATTGTGGAGGCGAATGCAGAGGTGGAGGTGAAGGTGTAGGCAAAGGAAGAGGCATAGATATAGGAAGAGGTTGATTCGGAGGTAGAGTTAGAGTCAGATACCAACGTGGTGTAGGATTCTGAGATGAAGAGTGAGGTGGAGAATGAGGGAGAGGTGGATAAGAATTTATGGCTTGCAAACAATAAAATTATTGGGCAGTGAACCAGAATGAGGACCATACCATGATTGTGTTTGAGAATAGTTGTTTAAAAGATCACACAACACTTGTAACTTAAGATAAGACTTATTTTGAAAGTGTTTCATAATTAATTTGTGTTGAGTATGAATCAGTCTCATG
The DNA here is from genome assembly GCA_963277665.1 of Viscum album. Classification (NCBI taxonomy): domain Eukaryota; kingdom Viridiplantae; phylum Streptophyta; class Magnoliopsida; order Santalales; family Viscaceae; genus Viscum; species Viscum album. The sequence goes on along the minus strand of OY728151.1, from coordinate 649,530,406 downwards.
TAAAATCTACATATGATGCCACATGGATGGCTCAAAGTGTGTGTTTTCTGTTTAAAATGATATTTTAGTGAAACACGCTTCTTGTATACTCAAAACTAAGGAAACACATTATTATTGTTTTCATACTTTAGGAAAATATTTCATTATTCATTTGGGATGTGTAGGAATTAGACGCACCACAATTTGATGCATGATGTGACTGGTATGACTCCAAAATGTGTCTTTTTATTCAAGAATGACATTAATTTTAATGAAAAAACAAATGACATACTCAAAACTGAGAAAAAGAATTTAGATTGATTTTTTTACTTTAAGAAAATGATATTTATGTCATTTTCATGGGTAGGAATCAGTCACGCCTCAATCTAATGCACAGTGTGACTAGTATGGTGTCAAAGTGTCTGTTATCAGTTTAAATTTGACATTTTAATACAAAAATGGTCCACTCCCTGAAAACCAAGAAAATGTGCTCTGATTTTCATGATAATTTGGGAAAATGATTAATAATTCATTTATTATGTGTATGAATTAGTCTCATGTCAAACCTATACACAATTCCACCAGTATGTCTCAAAGTGCATGTTTCATGTTTAAAATGGCATTTTAGTAAAAAACACTAGTGGCATACTCAAAAATAAGGAAACACATTACGATTGTTTTGATACTTCAGGAAAACAATCCATGAGTCATTTGGGATGTGTATCAATCAAACGCAACTCAATATAATGTACGGTGTAACTTTTATGACTCCAACTAGGTCTTTTTATTCAAAATTAACATTAATTTTTGTGAAAAAACAACTAACATACTCAAAAACAAGAAACCAAATTATAATTTTTTTCTTACCTTAGGAAAATTATACATATGTCATTTTTTATTTTTAGAAATCAACCTCATCTCAATCTGATGCATGGTGTTACTTGTATAGTGTCAAATTGTCTGTTATATGTTTAAAATTAACATTTTAATACCAAAATGTGTCACTTATTAAATCCAAAAAAATTCACTCAGATTGTCTTAATAATTTGGTAAATTGATTTTTAATTCATTTTTGATGTGTATGAATCAGATTCATGTAAAACTGACACACGATTCCACTTGTATAGCTCTATGTTCATGTTTCCAGTTTAAAATGAAATTTTAGTAAAAAAATGTCATACTAAAAAAAGAGAAAATGTATTCTAATTGTTTCGATACATTATTAAAATAATCCATGAGTCATTTGAGAAGTGTACCAATCATCCTCACCTCAATATGAAGCATCATGTGATCTACATGACTCCAAATGCATCTTTTTATTTAAAATTGACATTAATTTTAGTGAAAAACAATCGACATACTCAGAACCAAGAAAAAACATTTGGATTTTCTAATACTTTATTAAAAAAATACATAAGTATTTTTTCACATTTAGAAATTACCCTCACCTCAATCTGACACATATTGTGACTTTTATGGTGTCAAAGTGTCCATTATTAGTTTAAAATTGACATTTTAAAAAAATCACCAATCATAGAAAACCAGAAAAATGTGAATATATTTTCTTGATAATTTGGGATAATGATTCATAATTCATTTGAGTGCTGTATAAATCAGTCTCATATAAAACCCGCCCACGATGTCACCTATATGTCTTAAAGTGCATTTTTCTTTTTTAAAATGACATTTTAGTGAAACAACAACTGACTTACTCAAAACTGAGGAAACACATTTAAGTATTTTGATACCTTCTTAAAAATTTCCATTTGTCATTTGTGACATATAGGAATTAGACTCGCCTCAATATAACACACTGTGTTATCTGTATGACTCCAAGTGCGTATTTTTATTCAAAATTGGCATTAATTTTAGTGGAAAAAAACTGACATACTTAAAAACTAAGAAAAAAACCCGGATTGTTATGGTACTTTTGGAAAATTACCCATATGTCATTTTTGACATGTAAAAATAATCCACACCTCAATCCGATGCACGGTATGATTGGTATGGTGTCAAAGTTTCTATTATCAGTTTAAAAATGACATTTTAATACAAAAAAGTGTTACTCAGTGATAACCAAGAAAACACACTCAAATTATATTGATAATTTGGTATAATGATTAATAATTCATTTTTGAATTGTATAAATCATTCTCATGTCAAACCCACACATGATTCCACTTGTATGGCTCAAATTGCATGTTTCTAGTTTAAAATGTCATTTTAGTGAAAAAACAACTCACTTACTCAAAAACAATGAAACACATTATGATTTTTTTGATAATTTTGGAAAACGATCCATATGTCATTTTCCAGGTGTAGGAATCATCTTCACCTCAATCCAATGCATTTTGTGATCGGTATGACTCTAAGTACATCTTTTTATTCAAAATTAAAATTAATTTTAGAAAAAAACATCTCACATGCTCAAAACCGAGCGAACACATTCAGAATGTTTTGGTACATTAGGAAAATGATACATATGTCATTTTTTATGTGTAGGAATCTTCCTCACATCAAACTGATGAATAGTGTGACTGGTATGACTCCATGTGCATTTTTTTAAAATTGACATTAATTTTTAACAAAAAAAACTATTATAATCAAAACCAAGAAAACACATTCTAATTATTTTGATACTTTAGGAAAATGATCCATAAGTTATTTGTGACATGTAAGAATCATTGAAACCACAATTTGTATCTTAGTGTGACTGGTATAACTCAAAGTGTGCCTTTTTATTCAAAATTTACATTAATTTTAGTGAAAAAACAACTAACATACACTAAAAGTGATTTCTATTGCTTGTATATGTGTTATAAATTTTATTTCATTTAAATTCAGTATTTGTATCTTTTTTTGGTAACATCTATTAGTGTTTTTGGGGATTTAGTATTTTGTTACAACACACGACACCTGTTTCTAGTGATAATGTACATTGTAGTTTCACACTATAGTTTTTACCTTTATCAGCGCTACTAAATGTAGTGGTAAAGAGATCCTTTATTATTGATTTTTAAAGCGCTGATAAAAGTTATCTTTACGAGTGCTTATAAAAGTTCATATGAAGGATATATTTGTTAGTTGTTTTTAAACTAACATTAAATATACCTTTACATGCACTTATAAATCTCTAATAAAGGGGTGTTTTATAAGCGCTGATAAATTGTACTTTTATTAGTTCTTTTTAAAAGGCTGATAAAGGAATATTTATCATCCCTTTTAAAAGTGGTGATAAAGAAACTCTCTATCAGTTCTAAATAAAATCACTAATTAATGGTATCTTTTATCAGTGCTTTTAAAAGAACTGATAAATGTATTATTTATCAACGCTTTTATTTGTGCTGATAAAGCTTCCCCTTATTAGTGATTTTCTAGAGCTAATAAATGTTTTGGCTGTTTAACCACACTGATGTAGTCAACGTTTTTTATGAACTGAGAAAGGTCAATTCTAGCACTGTTAAAGGTGTTTTTTTGTAGTAGTTTATCAACCTTATCAGCAGCATGAATCAACCTTATGTGTGGTCTATCTTAACCTTACAAAATCCAGACATTACTTAAATATTATTATGACAAATTCGACTCACATCAAGGGCTTCTCGATAACTTTAAGCCATCCTCAAACCAAATATAGAGGATATCCTAACACACAAACAAATGTATATGTGTGGTTATTGAAGAATTCACTACAAAAAATTGTGGTTAGTTGTATTTTTAGAGGTGATTCTCAAAGTCTCCATTAAATTTGTAGTTTTTATATCTTTAGCCGTGGTTTTAAAAAAACTGTTTATAATTCATGATGTCATTTGCATGCAGTTCATTTCCCAACAGTTTAAAGACCCCTTAAATATTTACCAATGATATTTTATTTTTAATTATTTTTAAAAAAAATATTTTTAATGTATAGTTATCTATTTTGTTATTTTTTTATTTATTTTTTGTTTTTTATTATTATGTATTATGTATTATGCATTATTTACTAATTATTATAAATATTTAGCACTTATTATTTAAAATTATAAATAATTATGAAGGGGTAATTATTAATTATTAATTATTAATTATTAATTATTCATTATTCATTATTAATTGTTAATTGTTATTTATTAATTTATAGTTATTGGTAATTGTTTTATATGTAACGCCCCAACCCCAGTTACCTAGAGTCGGTGAATTATTACATAACATTGGCATGATTGCAAGAAAGATCAAATCTCGAAAGACCGATTGGTTTAGTATCATTGGAAACACTAGATATATTCATAAAGTTTTACATTATATCATAAAGTGAAAAACTACTACAACAACATATTGTCTCCATATTCCACATTCATATCCCCACATAATATCCCTACAGGTCATTCATAATTTACTTCTTCACTTCCTGGGAAAAATAAAACATAGAAAAGGGGTGAGCTCAAATGCCCAGTAAGGATAACAATATAGTGGAAACTTTCATAAATAAGAATAAATATTTAAGGCTATGTATAACTAAAACAAAATACTTTTAAACTTGAACTTCAACATAGTATGGAAAAAGTGAAATGAAATAATGCCATTTACTTATTCACATGGATATTCTACTAATTGAATAATCACATGCAATATCAATAACCACTTTCATAATGATGGAATGCATAATGTCAGACTATCATAACCACATAGCCAAGGCCTCGTGCCAAGACTACAAATAATATTTTGTCAAGGACTTGTGCCAAGACACTAGTTTGTCTCATGAGACCTACCGATGCATCGAGGAGCTATAGCGGGCTCCACCTGTCACATATTAAGTCCAATGAATTCCCATATGAAAAGGTTTAAACATAACATAAACATTCGTATTAAAACTAGCATACGAAATGTAAATACTTTCACCATAAACTATGAATGGTATAAAAATAGCACATCCATAGTCAAACATATCACAAAACCTTCAATACAATATAGAAGTTTTGTATCATAATAAATCAACTTCAAATAAGCGTAAAATCCATCAAAAGATGTTGACATAGATGAAATCAAAACTCTTTTAGAGAAATATTTCTTTCTATTTTGAAATCATTCAAGATTCATATATTTATGAAATAAAACATTTTCTTTGAAAATATTCTTATAATCTTGCAAGGTAAGCTTCGACGATTTTATAATGGCGGAAAATAACCGCACCCGCCGTATAAGTTAAAAAAACATTCTTACCTTAATTTTGTCGAAAAGGTTAAAAAGAACCTTGTTTGGAAAATGACGGAAAGATTCCTTTATAAACCACTTATAAAAAGTCAAACGAGGGTATAAATGAATTTAACCCATATTCTTGTAAATATTAAAAATGTTTTGAAATATATTTTTAAGAAACATGGATGTGGATGATAAAGAGATCCCAGTAGATTATTACGTATAAACAACCTCGGATAATGAAGAGATTGTGAAATAAACCCTTACCTTGTACTTTTCCTTAGTTGGGGTAGGTTAACCTCCTGTATAATGGTGAAATAATTTTTATTAAATTATACAAGAATCATATACATTAATATGATATCATATATGATCTTTTAACATTGATTTGTTAATAATATCTTAGTACTATCGTTGTTTCAGGTGTTAACTTACTCGTTTTATTTTATATGTTTTGTTATGTAAGCCATGTTTGTAATGAATAGGTTGTATATTAATCATATCCAGAATTATATCAAGTCCTTAGATACTATTATTAATCATAAAATGATAATTATACTTGAATAGATACGATGGATAATGAATCTCATCGTGTTCGTGGAGGCGATAGTCCGTACGTACGCACGAGCGACAATATCATTCTTTTGATATTAAAATAATATATAAATGGATGGTATATCATATATACAGAATAATTAACATGTTATATTTATTATTTACATGAGTTACACATCATTATTATACCCATCCAAATAATAATATATTGAATATTAATTACACCACGACGTGGAGACGGTAAGCTGTACGTACGCACGTATGGTGACATGTTATTCAAAGGGTGGATAGAATACTGAATATGGTTGTACAATATTTATAATAACATCACAGTATATATATGATAATGGATTTATTATTTTAGAATGTTAATAACAAAGAAAGAAGAAGTGGAAGAAGAAAGGAACTTGGAAAGGGGTGGTGAAATCATTACCTCTTCTTCGGGTTCTTCCTTTTGATTTGATCAAAAGGGCTCCTTAGGTTGGCTTTCTGATCACACTAAGGCCTCTAGGTTGTAGTTGGGGATGTTGGGAGAGTATTTGGGTAGAGTTTGGCCGAACCAAAAGTCTTTGACGGTGTGAAGAAATGAGAAGGAGGAGTGCCCTTTTATAAGAGGGGTGAGGGGCACCTTTGGAAAAGCTAGAAATATTAATTTATAATAAATTCATATTCGGTTTATAATGGCTCCAAAGTGGATTATTTAAATTTTAAGGTGGGTATGGGTCAAAAAACACTCAACCAATAGAATTTAGATAGGTTTGGGTACATATATTAACCTTATCTTTAAGTATTAACTCTAAGTTAATTAGTTTCACTTTTACAATGTCTCTTTGTATTTTTATATTATATGGTTAATAAACTTACTATATACATCCAAGAGACCCCCAAGTGGTACATTAATGAATCATCTATCATTATATAAGTCTCTTGGCCGAACCATATATTTTTAGTAATTTAATATCAATTAATAATATAATATTTGTTTTAAAAACTCTTTTATGTCAATTTTGAAACTATTCAATAGTTTATTTTTGTGAAACTCATAACAGAATGATTACTTAGAAAAAAGTTAATTAAATAAATCCTAATATGTAATATTATCCTAGAAAATTAGTTTAATTCATTAAAAGTCTCAAATTATATTTATTTGGGTATTTATAATATCAATTATTTTAAATTTTCACTATTATGGTAATTACTGCATCATCATTGTGTCATAAATAAATTAACTTCTGTAATCACTAAAAATTATAAATAATATATAATTATGTAGGAAATCTTTTTATCTTTCTGATGAATATTTATAGTCTAAAATAAAACATATATAACCCTATGTAAATCATGTTTTTCTAAAAGATATATGCTTGTGTCATTTTTGTATTCATTTTAACTTAATTAAAATTAAGTGTCCCTATCAACTACAAGTGGCTCCATGGGGTCCCAAAATCTACCCAAAGATGCCTATGGTCGAAAATGTATCAACCAATAAGGATAGGAAACGTTTTAGGGTAATTTAGTATTATTATAATATTATTTTTTTAACCCTTATTTACGGAATTTACCCTTAACCATGGTAAATAAAATATTTACCGAAGTAATTATTCAAAATGTATAAAAATAAAATTTACCTATTTACAAAATTTTAACATCCTGATTCCAAATATGGAATCCATTTTTCCAAATTCAAAACACAGAAGTGGAAGAAATTAATTTAAAATTAATTCACGTTGATAAAATAAAAAGCGTGTTTTTAAGAGATAATAACTATCAAAAGATTGACACTTGTTTATGTCTGGTTTAATTGTAAAATTATGTCCAATGACTAACATTGTATTAAATGATAAAAATATATTCTAAATATACTTTAAAACCACTCAAATTCATAATTTATCACTACTAATTATTTTGATTAAAAAAGTTGTTTTTAATTAAAATTTAGTAATTTTCACTATTCATCAAAATATTAAAGTTATCCGAAAAGTACCAAAATCTCACCTTAGGCTAAATTCGATATTCCAAATCCAAAAATGAAGTCCATTTTGAAATATAAAATATATATAATTTCAAAAAGTAGGTATTATTATTCATAACGGCTAGTTTGATTGGTTATGGTGTGTTAGAACTCGGTGTTGCGTACAACACACGCTATCACATTATTCAAAGAGAATCGTACCATAGAAGCTTGGGGTGTTACATTCTCTCCTCCTTCAAATAATTTCGTCCTCTAAATTTCTAGAATACTTATCACATGAAAAGACTCAGGTGGTTCTTCATCATAAGTTCCTCGGGTTCCCACGTTGCGTCTTCCATCTTATGGTTTCTCCACAAAACTTTTACCAGACGCGTCGTCCAGTTTCTCAGTACTTGTTCTCTCATATCAAGAATCCTGACGGGCTCTTCGCACTAAGACAGATCGGGTTCCAGTTCTAACTCCTCATAGGTGAGTACATGCGTTGGGTCAGGCATGTATTTCCTCAACAAAGATACGTGGAACACATCGTGAACTTTGTAGAGACTTGGCGGCATTGCCAATCGGTAATCTACAGCCCCAATTCGTTCTAGAATTTCGAAAGGTCCGATGTACCTGGGACTCAATTTACCTTTCTTACCAAAACGTATGACTCCCTTCCATGGAGATACCTTCTGGAAAACATGATCACTGACTTGAAATTCCAAATTCTTCCTTCGATTATCGGCATATCTCTTCTTCCTACTTTGAGATGATTTGATGTGATTTTGGATTACCTTCACCTTTCCCATAATTTCCTCCACCAGTTCTAGACCTATAAGTTTTCTTTCACCAACGTCATCCCAACAGGTTGGTGTTCGACATCTCTTTCCATATAACGCTTCATATGGTGCCATGTGAATACTCTAAGGGAAGAAATTTTTATAGGAAAATTCTACCAGAGGTAAATACTGATCCCACATACCCTGAAAGTCAAGTGAGCAGGATCTCAACATGTCTTCTAAGGTTTGAATAGTCCATTCTGATTGTCTGTCTGTCTGAGAGTGGTAGGCAATGCTCAAATGAAGTTCAGTATCCAGGGATTTCTGAAGACTCTTCCAGAATCTTGATGTAAAATGGGGATCACGATCAGAAACAATCAATAGGGGTACTCCATGAAGTCTCAAAACTTCATTAATATATAGTCTTGCTAGATGTTCCAGTGGTAGATCTTCTCTTATAGCAAGAAAATGTGCTGACTTGGTAAGACGATCAACAATAACCAATATTGCATCATTCCTTCTAGGAGTCTTTGGTAGCCTCATGACAAAGTCCATCTTAATATTGTCCCATTTCCACTCCGGTATGGGAAGAGGTTGCATGACTCCTCCAGGGTGTTTCCTTCCAGATTTCACTTGTTGACAAACCATACATCTTGACACAAAATCAGCAATCTCCCTCTTCATATTGTCCCACAAAAAATGTTCCTTCAAATATCTATACATTTTGGTGCTCCCAGGGTGTACTGAGAAATTGGAACTATGAGCATCATCCAGCAATTCCCTTTTTAGATCAGGTATATCGGGAACACAAAGACTCTTCCCGAATTTCAAAATTCCATCTTCATACACAAAGTCTCTCAGTCTCCCATCATTCACAGCTTTAATCTTCTTTTGAAATTCTCCATCATTAGTCTGAGAACTCTTAATCCTTTCTAGTAAATATGGTTTAGCAACCATTTTAAAAAATCATTGATGTTTCTCCTTCCCTGGTTATTCCCATGTCCATCTTCACTAGATCCATGAAAATTGGATCCCTTTCAATTCTCATATTGTTCAAAACTCCATGATCTTTTCTTCTCAAAGCATCTTCCACCTTGTTTGCCTTCCCCAGGTGGTAGTGTATCGGGCAATCATAATCCTTGAGTAATTCAAGCCATCTCCTTTGCCTCATGTTGAGTTCTTTTTGTGAGAAAATATACTTCAAACTCTTGTGACCAGTATAAATCTCACATTTTTCACCATAGAGGTAGTTCCTCCATATCTTCAAAGCAAAGATCACAGCTGCTAACTCAAGATCATGAGTAGGATAGTTTTGTTCATGAATTTTCAACTGTCGTGATGCATAGGTAATAACCCTATCATTTTGCATAAGGACACAACCAAGTCCTTTCTTCGATGCATCACTATAAATAACAAACCCATCATTCCCTGATGGTAGAGTCAATATAGGAGCATTGACTAATCTTCTCTTCAGTTCTTCGAAAAATTCTTCACACTCTTTTTTCCAAACAAATTTAACCCCCTTATGTGTGAGCTTCGTTAATGGGTTAGACAATCGGGTAAAATTCTGGATGAAATGTCGATAATAACCTGCTAAACCAATAGAACTACGTACCTCAGTTATACTCATCGGTGCTGGCCATTCTTGGATTGCCTTAGTCTTAGAAGGATCAACAGAGATTCCATCTTTAGAGACAATATGGCCAAGAAAAGAAATCTCCTGAAGCCAGAATTCACACTTTCTAAACTTCCCTTATAATTCATGTCTTCTCAGAGTCTTCAGGATAATGCGCAAGTGATTTTCATGATCTTTGTAGATTTTGGAGTATACCAAGATATCATCAATAAATACCACCACAAATTCATCGAGATAATCCTTAAAAACTCTATTCATCGGATCCATGAATACAGAGGGTGCATTAGTCAATCCAAAAGGCATTATAGTAAACTCGTAATGCCCGTACCTGGTTCGAAATGATGCCTTCGGAATGTCTTCCTTCTTCACACACAACTGATGGTATCCAGATTGAAGGTCAATATTTGAAAAGGATTGATCTCCATGCAGGTTGTCAAATAAATCATCAATGCGTGGTAGGGTATTCTTGTTCTTTATTGTTATAGCATTGATCTCCGTGTAGTCGATACATAACCTCATAGATACGTCTTTCTTTTTAACAAAAAAAATAGGGGCTCCCCATGGAGAAACACTGGGGAGAATAAATCCCTTATTACTCAATTCCTCTAGTTGTTTATTTAGTTCAACTAATTATACAGTGGTCATTCTATAAGGGGTCTTTGATATAGGCCTTGATCCAGAAATTAAATCAATGGAAAACTCAACTTCTCATTCTGGAGGATGTCCAGGTAAATCTTCCGGAAATACATCTACATATTCTTTCACAACAGGTACATATTCTATTTGAATATTCCTTTCCTCACCCACAGTTATTTCATTCTCTTCCTCCCCAATAATTGAATTTAGTTGAGCTACTGGGGGTGGATCTAAATTAGAATTAGGTGGTGACGATTCTTCTTTAAAGATAAGGTGTTCCTTATCATCATCATCAAGAATCGTAACCTCTTTCTTCTTACAATAAATCTTCGCATCATAGTCCAAAAGCCAGTCCATACCGATGATTATATTAAACTCAATCATAGGTATGACGACGAGATCAGCAAATAAAGAACATTTTTGTGCTCTAGTGGGGACTGATTCACAAAACTTTATTTCAATTATACTTCCCTTAGGAGTTTTAACTGACAACTCCCTTGTTAAATCAAATTGAAAATATCTAATTTTCATAGAAAACTGGGAAGATGTGAAACAGTGCGATGATCCAGAATCAAATAATGAATTTTCTAAACTTGAGGAAACCATTAAATTACCTTCCACCACGTCTTTCGGAGCTTCTACCTCAGCAGTAGTGATAGCATAAGCTTGGCCTTAATCCCTTGGCCTTTTCTGAGGTAAGTTCTCTTGATTCTTAGGACATTCATTTGCATAATGCCCCATCTCCCTGCAATTGTAGCACTGAACATTGGTATCTTATTTCTTCCCCTTGCAATCACAATCTTGGTGGCCTTTTTCACCACACTTGTAACAGACTCCCATTCCCTTCAACCAAGTACCGGGGTTTTTCTTCCCACATTTACCACAGGATGGATATTCAAACTTTCCCTTCTTCCCCTTATTTCCATTCCTAGATTGATCAGCAGGTCTCTTCTTCTCTTGCTTTTCTTTAAAGTCATAAGACTTAGAGAATTCCTTTTCGATCTTGATAGCACATGAGACAATGTCTTCGTACGATGAAAAGGATTGTGAGACTAATGCTCGACGGAGAAATGGTTTTAACCCTTCAAATAAATGATCAATATTACTTCTTGGGTTACGTATATAATCTCTTGCATACCTTGCTAACCTTGTAAATTTATCCTCATACTTTGCGACATTCTCATCCTCCTTCTGTCTCAGACTCAGAAACTGCCTTTCCATATCTGCTCGGTGGTCGCGAGGAAAGTATTTTTCTAAAAATAGATCTTTGAACTCCCTCCATTCCATATTTGATACTTCATCATCTTCCTTCGTATTTTGAATCAATGACCACCATTGATCAGCATCTCCAGTGAGGCGATAAACTGTCATGATAACTTTTTCCCTTTCACTACTCCCCAAAGCCTGAAATATTTTCTCTAGGGAAAATATCCATTGCTCAGCTACTAAGGGATTTTTACTCCCATTGAACATTGGTGGTTGTTGCCTCATGAATCGATCTAACATTGTTCCTCCACGCTACGGATCAGGGTGCTCTATACGGGTAAGTTTATTATTCATAACCTGAGTGAGTTGTCCCAGTATGGTGATTAGCTGATCGGCACCAGTTGCATCACCAGTTCCACTATAATTATCTTGAGCATCAGGGAAATACCTACATGGAGTGCGTGCATTGATAAGGTTTCCATTTCTTCCACTAGCTGCCATTTCTAAACAATGGCATAAACTAGATCAGTTTATGAATCAAAATACATAATCCCATACTTATAAAACACTTAACATAAATTGAACTATTTATGTATATAATCCATAATCATAAGAATGTTTTATTTGAGAAAGTATATACTCATAAACCCTTCATAATTATTTGTAAAGAAAATGAGAGTTATCCTAAGTATATCCCCCGGGAGTGTCGTAACCAAGAGTGCAGCAAGGCCCGTTATCGTGCACCAGTTCCCGTTCGAGTCTAGCTCAAAGCGGTGTTTTCGGGTTTTATCCCTAGATACATCTGTGCCAGAGCCACCTCTACCTACTCGTATCCAGATAGGGATGTATTGCTCGGAAAACTCAAAAAATCTCTACAATACCAAAATTATAGGAAGTTCTTCTATACTAATCCTCAAAGTTCATCTTAGGTCTACGTGCTCTAATCAGAGTTTATCTAAATCTAGCTTCCAAGGTTTGTACTAAACTTCCTCTGATACTAACTATAACTCCCCGACCCCAGTTACCTAGAGTCGGTGCATTATTACATAACATTGGCATGATCACAAGAAATATCAAATCTTGAAAGACCGATTGGTTTAGTAGCCTTGGAAACACTAGATATATTCATAAAGTTTTACATTACATCATAAAGTGAAAAACTACTACAACAACATATTGTCTCCATATTCCACATTTATATCCCCACATAATATCCCTACAGGTCATTCATAATTTACTTCTTCACTTCCTGGGAAAAATAAAACATAGAAAAGGGGTGAGCTCAAATGCCCAGTAAGGATAACAATATAGCGGAAACTTTCATAAATAAGAATAAATATTTAAGGCAATGTATAACTAAAACAAAATCCTTTTAAACTTGAACTTTAACATAGTATGGAAAAAGTGAAATGAAATAATGCCATTTACTTATTCACATGGATATTCTACTAATCGAATAATCACCTGCAATATCAATAACCACTTTCATAATGATGGAATGCATAATGCCAGACTATCATAACCACATAGCCAAGGCCTCGTGCCAAGACTACAAATAATATTTTGTCAAGGCCTTGTTCCAAGACACTAGTTTGTCTCATGAGACCTACCGATGCATCGAGGAGCTATAGAGGGCTCCACCCGTCACATATTAAGTCCAATGCATTCCCATATGAAAAGGTTTAAACATAACATAAACATTCGTATTAAAATTAACATACGAAATGTCAATACTTTCACCATAAACTATGAATGGTATAAAAATAGCACATCCACAGTCAAACACATCACAAAACCTTCAATACAATATAGAAGTTTTGTATCATAATAAATCAACTTCAAATAAGCGTAAAATCCATCAAAGGATGTTGACATAGATGAAATCAAAACTCTTTTAGAGAAATATTTCTTTCTATTTTGAAATAATTTAAGATTCATATATTTATGAAATAAAACATTTTCTTTGAAAATATTCTTATAAGCTTTCAAGGGAAGCTTCGACGATTTTATAACGGTGGAAAATAATTGGACCCGCCGTATAACTTAAAAAACATTCTTACCTTAATTTTGTCGAAAAGGTTAAAAAGCACCTTGTTTGGAAAACGACGGAAATATTCCATTATAAACCACTTATAAAAAGTCAAACAAGGGTATAAATGACTTTAACCCATATTATTGTAAATAGTAAAAATGTTTTGAAATTCATTTTTAAGAAACATGGATGTGGATGATAAAGAGATCCCAGTAGATTATTACGTATAAACAACCTCGGATAATGAAGAGATTGTGAAATAAACCCTTACCATGTACTTGTCCTTGGTTGGGGTAGGTTAACCTCCTATATAATGGTGAAATAATTGTTATTAAATTATACAAGAATCATATACATTAATATGATATCATATATGATCTTTTAACATTGATTTGTTAATAATATCTTAGTACTATCGTTGTTTCGGGTGTTAACTTACTCGTTTTCTTTTATATGTTTTGTTACGTAAGCCATGTTTGTAATGGATAGGTTGTATATTAATCATATCCAGAATGATGTCAAGTCCTTATATACTATTATTAATCATCAAATGAGAATTATACTTGAATAGATACGATGGAGAATGAATCTCATCGCGTTCGTGGAGACGGTAGTCCGTACGTACGCACGAGCGACAATATCATTCTTTTGATATTAAAATAATATATAAATGGATGGTATATCATATATAAAGAATAATTAACATGTTATATTTATTATTTACATGAGTTACACATCATTATTATACCCATCCAAATAATAATATATTGAATAATAATTACACCACGACATGGAGACGGTAAGCCGTACGTACGCACGTATGGTGACATGTTATTCAAAGGGTGGATAGAATACTGAATATGTTTGTATCATATTTATAATAACATCACAGTATATATATGATACTGGAGTTATTATTTTAGAATGTTAATAACAAAGAAAGAAGAAGTGGAAGAAGAAAGGAACTTGGAAAGGGGTGGTGAAATCATTACCTCTTCTTCGGTTTCTTCCTTTTGATTTGATCAAAAGGGCTCCGTAGGTTGGATTTATGATCACACTAAGGCCTCTATGTTTTAGTGAGGGATGTTGGGAGAGTATTTGGTCAGAGTTTTACCGAACCAAAAGGATTTTAAGGTGTGAAGAAATGAGAAAGAGGAGTGCCCTTTTATAAGAGGGGTGAGGGGCACCTTTGGAAAAGCTAGAAATATTAATTTATAATAAATTCATATTCGGTTTATAATGGCTCCAAAGTAAATTATTTAAATTTTAAGGTGGGTATGGATCTAAAACCACTCAACCAATAGAATTTAGACAGGTTTGGGTACTTATATTAACCTTATCATTAAGTATTAACTCTAAGTTAATTAGTTTCACTTTTACAATGTCTCTTTGTATTTTTATATTATATAATTAATAAACTTACTATATAAATCCAAGAGACCCCCAAGTGGTCCATTAATGATACACATATAATTATATAAGTCTCTTGGCCGAACCTTAGATTTTTAGTAATTTAATATCAATTAATAATATAATAGTTGTTTTAAAAACTCTTTTAAGTCATTTTTGACACTATTCAATAGTTGATTTTTGTGAAACTCATAACAGAATGATTACTTAGAAAAAAGTTAATTAAATAAATCCTAATATGTCATATTATCCTATAAAATTAGTTTAATTCATTAAAAGTCTCAAATTATATTTATTTGGGTATTTATAATATCAATTATTTTAAATTTTCACTATTATGGTAATTACTGCATCATCATTGTGTCATAAATAAATTAACTTCTGTAATCTCTAAAAATTATAAATAAAATATAATTATGTAGGAAATCTTTTTATCTTTATAATTAATATTTATAGTCGAAAATCAAACATATATAACCCTATGTAAAAATTGTTTTTCTAAAAGATATATGCTTGTGTCATTTTTGTATTCATTTTAACTTAATTAAAATTAAGTGTCCCTATCAACTACAAGTGGCTCCAAGGGGTCCCAAAATCGACCCAAAGATGCCTATGGTCGAACATGTATCAACCAATAAGGCTATAACATGTTTTATGGTAATTTAGTATTATTATAATATTATTTTTTTAACCCTTATTTACCGGATTTACCCTTAACCATGGTAAATAAAATATTTACCGAAGTAATTATTCAAAATGTCTAAAAATAAAAGTTACTTATTTACAAAATTTGAACATCCTGATTCCAAATATGGAATCCATTTTTCCAAATTCAAAACACAGAAGTGGCAGAAATTAATTTAAAATTAATTCCCATTGATAAAACAAAAAGCGTGTTTTTAAGAGATAATAACTATCAAAAGATTGACACTTGTTTATGTCTGGTTTAACTGTAAAATTATGTCCAATGACCAACATTATATTAAATGGTAAAAATATATTCTAAATATACTTTAAAACCACTAAAATTCATAATTTATCACTATTAATTATTTTGATTAAAAAAGTTGTTTTTAATTAAAATTTAGTAATTTTCACTATTCATCAAAATATTAAAGTTATCCGAAAAGTACCAAAATCTCACCTTAGGCTAAATTCGATATTCCGAATCCAAAAATGAAGTCCATTTTGAAATATAAAATATATATAATTTCAAAAATTATGTATTACTATTCATAATGGCTAGTTTTATTGGTTATGGTGTGTTAGAACTAGGTGTTGCGTACAACACACGCTATCACATTATTCAAAGAGAAGCGTACCGTAGAAGCTTGGGGTGTTACATTATATATATATATATATATATACATATTTATATATATTATGTGGGTATATATATAGATAATTATATATATATTTATATTTATTTATATATTTTTATATTATACATTTTATAAATTATATAATTTATTATTTATTATTTATTATTTATTATGTTTAATAAAAAATAATTGTTAATTATTAATTATTATTATGTATATTTCTATTTTTATATATATTTAAGTATATTTATATATATTATTTGGATATTTATCTATATAATTATATGTGTGTGTGTGTATATATATATGTTTATATATAATTATATTCAATTCTGTATATATGTGTGTACTTATATATATATATATGAAAATTTATTTATAGTTATATATATATATATATATATTTATATTTATTTATGTGTATTTATGTATATTTATCTATATTTATCTATATATATATTTGTATATAGTTATATATATTATGTGGTATATGTATATATCTTCATTTTTTAGTGTATTTATGTATCACTATATGTGTTTATATTTATATTTATATTTATATTTATCTATAATTATCTTTAGTTATATATGTAAAAATATGTTTCGGTATTTATATATATTTATGTGTATATATATTTTTATGAATATTCATATGTATTTATATTTATTTACATTTATATAGATATAATGTTATATGCATATATATATTTTTGTATATTTATTTTTCATTATATATAATAACATTTTTAAATATATATATGTGTGTGTGTATGTCTGTGTGTGTTTATATTTATTTATGTTAATCTATTTATATATATGTATATTTTTATAGGGGGAATTCCAATATTTAACTACTTGTTTTGTGTGGACAGTTTTTACTCTGATTGACCCTTTTTGTTTTGTATGCTTCCATTTTATTAATAAAGTAGGGGTCATGGATTTGGTCTACAAGTCCATGACTGATCCTTTGGGAGTATATATATTATGTGGGTATATATATATATATACTATTACATTAAACAAAATATATATAGACACACACACACACAGCCAATTATATGTATTTATATATATTTATGTAAATTTATTTATATTAATATATATTTAATGATATTGATATCTATTTATGAATATTTATATAAACTAATATATATTATGTGGATATATATATATATATACATATATTTATATGTAATTATATATATATATATATATTAATTTTTAAATTATGAATAAATATATGTACACATATGTATGAATTTACATGTGTATATATATAAGTGTATTAAAATATGTTTACGCGCTTCATTAAGGTCTTGGTTGAATGGTAAATCCTTTTTAAAATAACCAAGATGCCAGAGGTTCAAATATCGGCCTGCACAAATATATGCTTGATTTTACAGGGCATGTCTGGTGGATCTGGACATGGTGGGCCTATGCTAGGGTGGGTTCGATATAATAAATAAATAAATAATAAATAATAAATTATTAATAAGAATAAAAAATTTAAAAAAACCACAACTGAAAAATCCACCGATAAATAAAACATTTCATGAAAAGATTTTCAACACGTAAATACACATCGCTTTTAGAAATTGCCGCACATAATTTAGTGGTGTTTTATACCCTTAAAAACCCTTTTTCATATATTTATTATTCTTTATTCCATCAACCAACATCTCTTTATTAACATCGTCAAATATTTAACTTCTAAACACTAGTTGGTTTCCATTTACATCCATCAAATTTGGTAGATGATGCATCAATATAATTTGTGCTTATATTTTATATGAAGATCAATACACCAATAATAATAACATGTATGGGTTGTTACTTGAATCTATATATCCAAGATAGTCTAGAAATAACAACTATCTCATTTACATATTTGATTTGGGTATTATATTTTCCATATCCATTTCCATATATGTTGGTAAAAACTTATCCATCTTACCTCATACACTACACAAATATTAGAAGATTCATCTTTAATGAAATAACATCACAACATGACAACAAATAAAATCAACACAAGGGTCACCAATCTCTAACTTCATATTTGATGAAAATATCATAAAATTCATTTCAAATCATTATGTGTTTTTATTATCACTATTTTATCTACCACTTCTTGGAAATAAGTTCAAAGGCCATGTAGGGTATGATCCTCACTCCTCTTGCACCTTAATCATCTTGATAAATAAGGGTTAAAATTAACATATTATCTTCCCCCTCTTTAGATATGAATTACATGTACCTAAGTAAGAATACATCTTCTATCCAATCTTAGTCTACCTAGGAAAACCATGTATCAAAAAAAAGAGTGAATAAACCTAATCTGCAAGGCTATCCATTAGTATATTCATCATGTGATACTACTTTCAATTTCTCATTTTGGGGTAATTTCTAAAAAAAATTAGGATGAAATGTTTATCTTTTACACGTCTCAATAAACACATAAAAAAAGAGTAATAAAATGCATATTAATTTCACCCTTATCTTACCAAAACAATCCACGAGCATGCCCCCCTATGAAATTGTAGTCGTCATAATCAAAGAAGTGGTTGAATGTTAGATCATAATACCCCAATATTGAATTGATATTCAACTGTTCATAATTCCATATTTAATGTAGAATGAAATTTTTGACACCACTTATTTGTATTGTCTTCCACTCAAGGGATGCACTCATTTCAAATTCTCAACATGGTTAATTTTCATCTAAATAACTCAATTATATACTCTTCTTTTTTCTAAAAAATAAATACAGCCACATCAAACTCCACCATAAAATATTTCCTTCAATTCAATAAATTTTTGTATAAATAAAAAAAGGAATAATGAGTGGGTCTCCCTATATCCATAGAAAAATCATCAATTCATATTTCCATCATAACCAAGGCCTTTTATTTTATAACAAATATATTTGTTTCGTGTAAAGTATTTGAATATATCTTATAATATTTTCGAGACCAGGTACTGAGATGACACGTGATTATGATTCTCGACGATCCTGAAAGTAATTTTTGAAATATATTAAATATATTAAATTACACATCTATGTATTTGTTTTCTAAATAAGTACAATAACTATCAAAATGGGACTTAGAATAGAAATATAAGGCCACTATTGAGTTTAGAGTATGAATTATACCCTAGGTGAGACATAATCTTTTTCGACGTCGGACGTTCGTGAAAAATTCATCGCGGGCATAAATAATAAATTTATTAACAAATTTATTTATTTTAATTTGATTCTATAACAACCTAATAAACTCATATATAAACATGGTTATAAAATTTTTTTCAGGTTGGACTCATAACCTTGGGATTTTATGGAGGATCTTGGGGAGGATATTTCCTAGACGAACATCGACGAATCGAGATTTGGCGATCAGTGTGCCAACAGAAATCAAGGATCTCACCAATGACTATGATGTAGATTCATTCTTCATCAGCAATCGATCCATATCAAGGAAGGATGTTGTTTTATTTGGATTTATCCCCAATTTAGTTTTCTTATGATAAAAAATAATTGATCAAATAATGAATTGATTTGTAGATCTAGCGTATTGCGGTTATGTGTTAGATATTTTTTGTGATTGGGGGTTATTATTAGTGATTATTTATAACTCTTCATTCTTTGTTACCAAAAAAATCGAGGCCAACATGAACATTTCCCAAGTTTTTTTCCTCAAGTTTTTGTTTCATGCATTTATTCCCTCGTTCTTTTATAATTCATCACTGAAATTCACTTTGGTTGGGGATTCAAAAAAACCAGTAATAAATCAGTGTGAACCCATTTCTTGGTGAAATATATTGATACAAAAGATTCAGGTTTAGATTAACGATGGGATCAATATATAATGATATATTGAGACTGAATAAGTTTTCTTCATGTTTCTTTTGATGTGCAGAGGTCGGGATACATAACAAATGGTTTTCCCATGAAAATCAGATGTCCAGATTTCAACAAGCGAAAATGGAAAGGCTTGAATGGACAAGATCCATGCGTTTTGGCATAATTAACGACTAGATCAGAAGTTGGATGACTGTATAGAGATGTGTGAAATGAATCTACGGGTTTCAGAAAATTTCTGTATACATGGTGTGTAATATGTGAATATATGTTGTGTAGGGACCTAGTTGTGGTTCTAGGGTTTCCACAAAAAGAGATTAGTATCACACGGTGTGTGACTCATGTCACACGATGTGTGATATTACCAGGAAACTTAATTTGTTATCTGGATTTACACATCTAGGCACATATCTAGGACAAGAGTACACAGGAAGATATTTGTACTTAGACACAACCATGTACTCGGGCTCAACTAGGTGTACATGGGGACAAACATGGGCCATGATACATGAGTGGACCTGGTGCCAAAGAGACACATCATGAACATATTGTAACACCCCAGGTAAATAAAGAATATGACATCTTTATATTTACCCATATTTGTGAATAAAACATTAATATTACTTTAAAGGGGATGCTATGCTCGATGGCGTACCCAATACGCAACAACGAGTTTCTTGGAAATCTTACGTTGCACTCTAAAAATAAAATAATATTATTTTAAATGGTAGTTAACATGTAGACGTTCTTTTGGCGGGAATGGATAGAAATAACTAAAATATGATTATATATGTTTTTTAAATGTTTTTACATTTATCCAAAGGCTTAAAATATGGAAAGAATTCAATTTTAAGCTTTTATACCCTAATTTTCACTAAAGGTTCACTTATCGCCTTTTGATTACGAACTGTCATTAAAAATCGTTTTGATCACTCTTATACATTCTTTTGGACCAAATAAAACTCTTCTTTAGAATCGGGGCATCAAATTTTACTTTGTGTAAATTTTTGGTATTTTTCCGATAAAGTTCATTTTTTTAATGAATAGTGTAAAATGTTGTTTTTTAATTCAAAACCTCTTTTTAATATAATTTATTTATATGATTAGATTATCTTTTGAATTGGTTTTAAAGTGAAATTACAAAATATTTTTACCATTAAATCCAATAGTGGTCATTGGAATTAATTTCACTTTGAAATCGGACTTAAACTAGTGTCAATCTTTTGATACTTATTGTTTCATAAAAACACGCTATTTGCTCTGACAGCGGGAATTAATTATTAAATTAATTAATGCAACTTATATGTTGTGAATTTTGTAAAATGGACTTCATTTTTGAATTCATAATATCAAATATAGCTTAGGGTGAATTTTTGGTATTTTTCTGAAAAACTTCAATTTTTGATGAATAGTGAAACCACTAAGTGGTACTTATATTAAACTGATTTTTCGTTTAAATGAAATTTTACCCCTTCTGTGTTTTGAATTTCAAAAATCTGACATACATGGTTGTCATTAAGAAGTAAAATGTGGTTCAATGAGATAAAAATATTTTTTTGGTGAATAGTAACTTATTAAGTTTTTAATCGCGATTAGAGGTAATTAGTGTAGTTTAAGGTAAAAATAATCTTTTAATAATATGAAATGAACTTGACACATGTCCTAACCTCATTTTATGTGTAATGTCCGACCAAGAAAATCCATGGGTCAACTTGGGGACCCCATGGAGCCACTTTGGTTGGGAAATGATATAAATAACTTTTTATTTAATGTAAAAGTAAAAATAACACAAACATGACATGTTTTACTAAAACAATTGTTAAATGGGGTTATACAATTCAGATTTTTTATTATAAATAGTAATTGGAAATATAAAAAGATTTCCTACATCATTATATTTGTTTTATAATTTTTAGACACTAAATAAGTTAAATTATTTATGACATCATGATGATGCAGCGATGACCTCATTATTTAACGATTTAAATAAAATGGAATGATAATGCAAAATCTAAGACCTAAACATGTCCAAAACCAATTGTATGGGTGGATTTAGAAACCTTATCACCTTATCCTAGAATTATATCAATGTAGGACCCTTTAAATCCGAAACTCATTTTCAAATAAAGTAATATTTCTTTACTTTCCAAAAGTGCCCCTCCTTCCCTCTTATAAAAGGCCCCCACCTCTACCTCATTTCACACACTCCTAAAGACTTTGGCTCGTCCAACCCCTGCCCATTTACTCTCTCCACATCCCTCTCCTCATCCTAGAGGATTCCCTTTGGGCAGAATCCTTTCAAAGGAAGCCTTTAGGCTCAAATCAAAAGGAGTTACACTTTTAAAGGTAATTCATTTTCTCATGTTCATTTGTTTTATTTTGCTTCTCCAACCCCCTAAACTCTTTTTATTTACTTATTTTGTAACAAAACCAGTATATTCAATATACTAGGATGTTTTTATAAGATTTATTCAAGCTACACTCTCACACAACTACATCAAATGGTTAAAGAACATACGGTTTCCGTGGATGGTGAAATTCTGCCTCCGGAAACGATGATTGTTCAATACTCAATTAACACCTTCAAAGGTGGCCATTATGATGTCACTATTTTTATATATGATATATAATATGTTTATGTTTTCCTTAAGCTTCTGTTTTTTTTTTCATTTTGGGCATACCTTTATGGTTTCCATTATGGGTAAACGTGATATCTTCATTTAAGGAAGTGCGGACTACCGCCCCCTCAAAGTGATTTGATTCGTTAAATACCATATGTGGGACGTATAAAGGATGGAACTATGATATTATATATGATATTATAATGGAATTATAATATACCTTTATATCATTATTATTCCATTCTATAAAATACTAAATAGAAATGAAAGTAGCGTTCATGTGTACGTATGGCTTACCGTCTCCATGAACGGTGCATTTCATTTCTTACCTCTAAATGATTATGTAATGTTATAAATTCATGCATGTACTGGATATATATGACATATATGATATCTAAATTATGAATACAATTCTGGATATAATAAACATTTGGCCACACGAACAACATGTAATTGTAAGAAGTCCACTTTCGACTTAAGAACCAAATATCGGCAAAACAAATAGTATTAACTTAAATGATTACATAATGTTTATGACATGGTAATAAGTTATATAAAAGGAATAATGAACATGAAAAAGGTTCTTAAGGAAGTAGAAATTAACTCAAGTTTATTATTCAGGAGATTAAAGAACGATCGAGTCAAGTCGGACCCGAGGTAAGGGATCCTACTCCTCTCTTTCTTTTTAAGTACAAACTTTTATGTCATTCCTTTTAAAGCTCATATTTCTTGTTATTGGGATGATATTTTATATTAAAATTACTGTAATTTTTATGTTCATGTGATGAGATACCCTATTCTCTCTCATCAATCCATTTTGGAAGTTTTGAGTGGCGCCGTTAGGCTGCCGAACTTTCGTAAGAGAACTAACCTCTCTCTTTCTTTTTAAGTACTCTCCTTTATGTCACTTCTTTTAAGCTCCTATTTGTAATGTTGGGGGATGCTCTTTTATATTAATCTTGATTTAAATTTTATTTTAATGTGATGAAATACCCTATTTGATATCATCAATCCATATTCATAAGTTTTATGTGGCGCTGTTAGGCTGCCGGGTTTTCGTAAGGGATTTTTCATCTCACTTTTATTCCCGTGAGATTTATGCTACATTTGCCACAAATTCCATTGAGTGGTGTATGTACTGCCCATTATTCTACTCTTTGTGTAATATAATTTCGTTTATGAGTATTTACATCAATGACCTATTGTCCTTCTTTCATGGGGTGTATGTTTTGAAAGATACCCATGTCGGTAAGGGAACCTTTCACCCTCCTTTTTTTTAAAAGACTTATTTTGTTGGGTCTTTTAATTTACATATTGTTATGTTGGGATATTTTCTCATATATACTTATTGATGTAAATTTTATTTCCAAGTTATGAGATACACTTTTTTATCTCTCATCAACTCATTTTGATGTGATGCTGTTAGGCTTTCAAGGGAACTTTTTAACCCAATTTTGATTTCTTTGGGTTCAACATGTAGTCATTGAATATGTCATCCATTGAATATGTGTGAATGACCTTTTATTGTTTTACACTTAATATCCACTTAAATTGGCTGTATTTATATTTTTCACACATATTTTTGAGATTGATTTGTCCTTAATTTATGGATACCTTCTTTATAAGGGATTTCATCACATTTGACATTTCTATTGAGGGTTCATTGTTGTTATGAACCAATTCACTCTTATATGGTGTATATACTGTCCTTTGGAGTATTATATCATGAATAAATTTATTCTCATGATATTATAAAGTTCTGACTAAATTTTATTCCTCAATTATTGTATTCAAGTGTCTCTAATTTTGGTAAAACCCCTTTAACCAAAATATCGTTTTAAATGTTTTAATTATTTGTTCTTATTAATATCCATGTTTTCAAAATGGTTTTAAGTATTTATTTATATGGATATTAATGGATTAAAATTTTAATCTTCAAGGTGGTATGGGACACTTTGATTCAAAAATCTCTTTATTAAATGTTTTAAATGGTTTTGGAAATGGTTTCTTTTTGAATGGATTCATTATTTCAATATACTAAAATGTTATATTGTGATTGAAATGTGGAAATGTTATGTTTCCTTTATGAATGTTTTATGTGATACATTTATGTTATGGTTCTTGGGCATTGTTATCAAAACGGGTGGTTCCGTGATAAACTATGGGCGGGTGAGCCCGATATAGCTCTCAAATGCATTGGGTAACGCGAAGGAGTGAAACGTTAAGGTTTCTCCGAAGAGATTTAGGGAATATACTGTGATGGGTATTCCAAACGTAACCAAGAGGGTTACTCCCTACGTAATAATGTTATGAATTCCTCAAGTTAACTTTATGTATTATGTTTTCTATGATTTATTCATGATTTGATATGCCTATGTTTTATGGGTAAAGTATGATTTCATTCTAATGTATATATGAACTCATGTTTCCTTTCCATATTTTTATAACTTTTACTGAGCTTTTTATGATCATCCCAAGTTTTTGAAATGTTTTTTCACAGTTCAAGGGAAAGGTACATGATGTGATGATAGTGTCAAGGATGTGTCAAGAAAGAATCCGTGTTATATTTTAAATATGTTTCCGTTGATGGGAAGAATGAATACTGTCTTTTATGTAACCACTTTGTTTAAATGTGGAATGTAATGCAAGTTTCATGATCTAATTCTCTAAAACTCTAAACCTGAAAAGATCCTCAATGTGTAATCTTGTAATAACTCAAGTTTAAGTAAGGTTTAAGGCTGGGGCCTTATAGTTGGTATCAAAGGTCGGTTTAGATAACTTTAGAGGTTAGGGTATTCTTTAAGCATAAGTGACATTACCATAATGGTTAGGATTTCAGAAAGAGTCCTAGTTTTAGATAAAGTAAATGAGTAAGTGTATCTTAGTGTTTACCTTACTCGTTAGTACATGATGGTTTTGTTGATATACTCACACTGACATTTCTGTTTTAAGTGAATGGATGGATCTAGAAGGCACCAAAGAGACAACAGGTTTGAAGGAAACTGTGGTGGTTCTATGATTAAGATACAAGATAAAATGGGGGATTCAATGAGGAAACTCATGGTTGTTCTAAACCAACTATCAAGGAGTCATGATCAACCACTTGAACCTTGGTATGATCTTTAATGCGTCATGTACGAGATGACCAATCCATGTGGAAGTTCATGTAATAATTATAAAGGTAACCATTAGAGTTTATATGATCCTTACTTTTTAGGTAATTATGGGTTATTATATGTTATGATGTAAAATGAAAGGCATGAGATAAACTTGAGGTTAAAATATGTTATGATCATCTTTGAAGATTTTATCTCATTTTGGGGAATGATTTAAGAATTTTATAGTTTTGGAAAAAGGACAACATGCAGACCGTGTGACATCCCGTCGCGTCGGACAAAGCTACGGGAATCGAACCCACAACCAAAGTGCGACTGATATTTATCACCTACCACTGGACTACGTGAAGTCCCTGGTTAGTTTGACTGATTCTTTCTAGTTATATGATTTTATCAATTAAGAGTAAGTTAATTTTGGGTTATTTATGAAAATGATTAACCTGTCATGGAGGATATGTGATTAGGTTAATTACTTTTCAATATGAGACTTTAGGAGCAACTGATGTTGTTTGCAGATAAATGTTACGATCTAACTTAGAAGACTATGTGACTAAATCCTTCAAATATTTGGGTTTCAATCTTAGTTTGGTTTACTTTGAATAATTTTATGGACAAATTCTTTATCAGATGATCCTTGTTGAACTTTGGGTTTTGTTTGACAAATTTTGGAGATTAAGAATAGATTTTCTTTTTATAAAGGGTTATCCTTTTCTGGATTATCTAACCTTGTACTAACCTTTTTGGTTTTAGTTTTGGTTAAGGTTTGAAGACATGGGAATTGTATAGTTCTCTTTTGTGGATTAGGTGATTCTCTAGAAGTTGATTATAGTACTCTTAATGCGAACAAGTCTCCCTAAATACTCGTCTTTTGAAAAAAATATGAGTTTGATTAAGGAATCTAGTAAAATTTGAAAGCCAACATGATAAGTGATTATGTTTCCTTATGAATAAATTTATCAATAAAAATTAGCTTAAAACAAAAACGCTATCTATTAACTTTTCCTACTGGAGAATTGAATACCGTTTAACCCATCACAAGTTTGTGATTTTCTCGTGGTTAACTTTCTCCTAAACATGTTTTCTATCACTCTCCATCAGAACATGACCCTTTGCTTTTTCTTCCATGTCCATGTTTTCCTACACGGAATCCTATTATGGGTTAACTCGGGTGACCTTTGAACTTATCTTTCTTTATTTTTTTAAAGTGATTGTTTTACCGACTCTTGTTCCGATGTGGGACTTTCAAGGATGTTTCCAAGCGCAATTTTAAAATTGCGAGGACGCAATTCCCAAAAGGGGGGAAGGATGTAACACCCCAGGTAAATAAAGAATATGAAATCTTTATATTTACCCATATTTGTGAATCAAACATTAATATTACTTTAAAGGGGATTCTATGCTCGATGGCGTACCCAATACGCAACAACGAGTTTCTTGGGAATCTTACGTTGCACTCTAATAATAAAAGAATATTATTTTAAATGGTAGTTAAAATGTAGACGTTTTTTTGGAGGTAATGGATAGAAATAACTAAAATATGATTATATATGTTTTTTAAATCTTTTTATATTTATCCAAAGTCTTAAAATATGGAAGGAATTCAATTTTAGGCTTTTATACCCTAATTTTCACTAAAGGTTCACTTATAGCCTTTTGATGGCGAACTGTCATTAAAAATAGTTTTGATCACTCTTATACATTCTTTTGGACCAAATAAAACTCTTCTTTATAATCGGGACATCAAATTTTACTTTGTGCAAATTTTTGGTATTTTTCCGATAAAGTTCATTTTTTTAATGAATAGTGTAAAATGTTGTTTTTTTAATTCAAAACCTCTTTTTAATCTAATTTATTTATATGATTAGATTATCTTTTGAATTGGTTTTAAAGTGAAATTAGAAAATATTTTTACCATTAAACCCAATAGTGGTCATTGGAATTAATTTCACTTTGAAATCGGACTTAAACTAGTGTCAATCTTTTGATACTTATTGTTTCATAAAAACACGCTATTTGCTCTGACAGTGGGAATTAATTATTAAATTAATTAATGAAACTTATATGTTGTGAATTTTGTAAAATGGACTTCATTTTTGAATTCGGAATATCAAATATAGCATAGGGTGAATTTTTGGTATTTTTCTGAAAAACTTCAATTTTTGATGAATAGTGAAACCACTAAGTGGTACTTATATTATACTGATTTTTCGTTTAAATGAAATTTTACCCCTTATGTGTTTTTAATTTCAAAAATCCGACATACATGGTTTTCATTAAGAAGTAAAATGTGGTTCAATGAGATAAAAATATTTTTTTGGTGAATAGTAACTTATTATGTTTTTAATCGCGATTAGAGGTAATTAGTGTAGTTTAAGGTAAAAATAATGTTTTAATAATATGAAATGAACTTGACACATGTCCTAAACTCATTGTATGTGTAATGGACGACCAATACAAGCCATGGGTCAACTTGGGGACCCCATGGAGCCACTTTGGTTGGGAAATGACATTAATAACTTTTTATTTAATGTAAAAGTAAAAATAACACAAACATGACATGTTTTACTAAAACAATTGTTAAATGGGGTTATACAATTCAGATTTTTGATTATAAATAGTAATTGGAAAGCTAAAAAGATTTCCTACATCATGATATTTTTTTATAATTTTTAGACACTAAATAAATTAAATTATTTATGACATCATGATGATGCAGCGATGACCTCATTATTTAACGATTTAAAGAAAATGGAAAGATAATGCAAAATATAAGACCTACACATGTCTAAAACCAATTGTATGGGTGGATTTAGAAACCTTATCACCTTATCCTCGAATTATATCAATTTAGGACCCATTAAATCCGAAAATCATTTTCAAATAAAGTAATATTTCTTTACTTTCCAAAAGTGCCCCTCCTTTCCTCTTATAAAAGGCCCCCACCTCTACCTCATTTCACACACTCCTCAAGCCTTTGGATCAGACAACCCCTGCCCATTTACTCTCTCCACATCCCTCTCCTCATCCTAGAGGATTCCCTTTGGGTATAATTCTTTCAAAGGAATCCTTTAGGCTCAAATCAAAAGAAGTTACACTTTTAAAGGTAATTCATTCTCTCATGTTCATTTGTTTTATTTTGATTCTCCAACCGCCTAAACTCTTTTTATTTACTTCTTTTGTAACAAAACCAGTATCTTAAATATACTAGGATGTTGTTATAAGATTTATTCAAGCTACACTCTCACACAACTACATCATATGGTTAAAGAACATACGGTTTCCCTGGATGGTGAAATTCTGCCTCCCGAAACCATGATTGTTCAATACTCATTTAACACCTTCAAAGGTGGCCATTATGATGTCACTATTTTTATATATGATATATAATATTTTTATTTTTTCATTAAGCTTCTGATTTTTTCATTTTGGGCATACCTTTATGGTTTCCATTATGGGTAAACGCGATATCTTCATTTAAGGAAGTGCGGACTACCGCCCCCTCAAAGTGATTTGATTCGTTAAATACCATATGTGGGACGTATAAAGGATGGAACTATGATGTTATACATGATATTATACAGGAATTATAATATACCTTTATATCATTGTTATTCCATTCTATAAAATACGAAATATAAATGAAAGTAGCGTTCATGCGTACGTACGGCTTACCGTCTCCATGAACGGTGCATTTCATTTCTTACCTCTAAATGATTATGTAATGTTATAAATGCATGAATGTAATGGATATATATGACATATATGATATATACATCATGAATACAATTCTGGATATAATAATCATTTGTCCACACGAACAACATGTAATTGTAAGAAGTCCACTTTCGACTTAAGAACCAAATATCGGCAAAACAAATATTATTAACTTAAATGATTACATAATGTTTATGACATGGTAATAAGTGATATAAAAGGAATAATGAACTTGAAAAAGGTTCTTAAGGAAGTAGAAATTAACTCAAGTTTATTATTCAGGAGATTAAAGAACGATCGAGTCAAGTCGGACCCGAGGTAAGGGATCCTACTCCTCTCTTTCTTTTTAAGTACACACTTTTATGTCATTCCTTTTAAAGATCATCTTTCTTGTTATTGGGATGATCTTTTATATTCAAATTACTGTAATTTTTATGTTTATGTGATGAGAGACCCTATTCTCTCTCATCAATCCATTTTGGAAGTTTTGAGTGGCGCCGTTAGGCTGCCGAACTTTCATAAGAGATCTAACCTCTCTCTTTCTTTTTAAGTACTCTCCTTTATGTCACTTCTTTTAAGATCCTCTTTGTAATGTTGGGGGATTCTCTTTTATATTCCTCTTTCTGTACATTTTATTGTAATGTGATGGGATACCCTATTTGATCTCATCAATCCATATTCGGAAGTTTTATGTGGCGCTGTTAGGCTGCCGAGTTTTCGTAAGGGATTTTTCATCTCACTTTTATTCCCGTGAGATTTATGCTACGTTTGCCACAAATTCCATTGAGTGGTGTATGTACTGCCCATTATTCTACTCTTTGTGTAATATACTTTTGTTTATGAGTATTTACATCAATGATCTGTTGTCCTTCTTTCATGGGGTGTATGTTTTGAAAGATACCCATGTCGGTAAGGGAACCTTTCACCCTCCTTTTTTTTAAAAGACTTCTTTTGTTGGGTATTTTAATTTACATATTTTTATGTTGGGATATGTTCTCATATATACTTATTGATGTAAATTTTATTTCCAAGTGATGAGATACACTTTTTTATCTCTCATCAATTCATTTTGATGTGATGTTGTTAGGCTGTCAAGGGAACTTTTTAACCCAATTTCGATTTCTTTGGGTTCAACATGTAGTCATTGAATATGTAATCCATTGAATATGTGTGAATGACCTTTTATTGTTTTACACTTAATATCCAATTATATTGGGTGTATTTATATTTGTCACACATATTTTTGAGATTGATTTGTCCTTAATTTAAGGATACCTTCTTTATAAGGGATTTCATCAGATTTGAAATTTCTATTGAGGGTTCATTGTTGTTATGAACCAATTCACTCTTATATGGTGTATATACTTTCCTTTGGAGTATTATATAATGAATCCATTTATTCTCATGATATTATAAAGTTCTGACTAAATGTTATTCCTCAATTATTGTATTCAAGTGTCTCTAATTTTGGTAAAACCCCTTTAACCAAAATATCGTTTTAAATGTTTTAATTATTTGTTCTTATTAATATCCATGTTTTCAAAATGGTTTTAAGGATTTATTTATATGGATATTAATGGTTTAAAATTTTAAGCTTCAAGGTGGTATGGGACACTTTGATTCAAAAATCTCTTTATTAAATGTTTTAAATGGTTTTGGAAATGGTTTATTTTTGAATGGATTCATTATTTCAATATACTAAAATGTTATGTTGTGATTGAAATGTGGAAATGTTATGTTTCCTTTATGAATGTTTTATGTGATACATTTATGTTATGGTTCTTGGGCATTGTTATGAAAACGGGTGGTTCCGTGATAAACTAAGGGCGGGTGAGCCTGATATAGCTCTCCAATGCATTGGGTAGCGCGAAGGAGTGAAACTTTAAGGTTTCTCCAAAGAGATTTAGGGAATATACTGTGATGGGTATTCCAAACGTAACCAAGAGGGTTACTCCCTACGTAAGAATGTTATGAATGCCTCAAGTTACCTTTATGTCTTATGTTTTCTATGATTTATTCATGATTTGATATGCCTATGTTTTATGGGTAAAGTGTGATTTCATTCTAATGTATATATGAACTCATGTTTCCTTTCCATATTTTTATAACTCTTACTGAGCTTTTTATGCTCATACCAAGTTTTTGAAATGTTTTTCACAGGTCAAGGGAAAGGTACATGATGTGATGATAGTGTCAAGGATGTGTCAAGAAAGAATCTGTGTTATATTTTAAATATGTTTCCGTTGATGGGAAGAATGAATTCTGTCTTTTATTTAACCACTTTGTTTAAATGTGGAATGTAATGCAAGTTTCATGATCTAATTCTCTAAAACTATAAACCTGAAAAGATCCTCAATGTGTAATCTTGTAATATCTCAAGATTAAGTAAGGTTTAAGGCTGGGGCCTTATACATATAGTACATTCCATGTAATTATTCAAATATGGATTAGATCCCTTGTTCCCTTCATCATTGTATGTTTCATTAGGGCGTGTTCCCTTGATCATTTCCCTGATGGTTTATTAGGGAATTGTATCCTATATATAGGATAGTGATCTCCTTTGAAGAACTTCAATCTCAGAAAGAGTTATTGGAATTCTTCTATGAGGCCCGGAAAGAGATCCTATATCATCATCATTGTCCCTAGGCAGGGTTCTTTTTATTTTCATGACTAACACTACACAGGTGTTGATCCCCTACTTATTAGGTTAATACAGATTAGGTTGTTGGTATATCCCATGGCTTTAGGTGTAATCCTCATCTGTTAATTGATCTTTTTCTACTTCTAGTACATACTCTTTATTGTTTTTTCTTCATTATATTTCTTGTAATCATTCAATTTATTGTGATCAATGATATTTGTCACCCTTCATAATTATTTAGACATTGTGGTTTTTCTTCATGACCATATTTTCAAATCCAAAAAATGTTTTCTTAGTTTCAAACCTAGTATGTGTTATCCCATATGACCATTGTATTTTAGTTTTTCTCTTTTCCAGATAAAGATTTATTGACACTTCTTATGATGTGGGATTTCATCAAAGGTATTTAAAAATTTCAACCATGGATTATTGATATCGAGTTAAAAAATTTGATGATGAAATTAGTTAAAGTGGGCGATAATGTAATATCCTAATATTTTAAATAGACATTATATTTGATAACGTGTATGAAAAGAAACACTGAAAATAAACTTACAAAAAAATAATATTTTTCAAATGTGACAGTTATAACTTATCCATTGAATTAGAGGATGGGAATAAGATTAAATAATTTTTTAAATTTATATATGTATATAGATTAAAATCAATACAAATTTATTTATTAATTCTTAAGAAATAAGCAATCATTTTTTAGTAAATCCATTTTATTATTCAAAGATAAGTTTTCATCAAATATGTTTTATATTGAGAAAATAAAATTATTAAATTTGGAAAATTTTAGAAATTTTATTTGATGAAATAAATATAATTTTTGAAATCATAATCAAAATATTTTCTTTGGGTGAATTTTTTTTATTTCTCTGAAAAGATTTATTTTTCAGGGAATAGTGAAATATACTAATTTATATTAAAAACAATATTTTCTTTTAAAGTATTTTAAAATTAAAATTATATTTTCGGTTAGATTTAAAATTTAATTATTTAATTTTGATTTAAAATATTCCATTATAGTTTTTCAAATGAATTTAACACTTGGATTTAGTATAAAAGCATTTTATATTTAAAAAGGACATTTTTCTGAAAAAGGGTTTTTCATCACATTTTAACTGATTGATTTTAAATTTAAATAAAAAAATCATTTCATTGAATTTAAAAAACATATTATATATTTGGAATCATTAGGTTAATTTTTTTTAAATATGCCCCTTTTATTTTTGTTCAATATGAATAGTAACTATAGTAATTTTGGTTACCAATGTAAATGGTAAATCTAGTAATTTAGGGTTAAAAATAATATGACAAGGACTAAAAATGACTCTAAAAAATGAATTCATTTTATTATATGATTTAACATCATCAATAATAATCCAATATTCAGTTATATGTCTTATTGTTTCCACATGGGTGTGATTATAACCGTTATAATATTTTATGTAATGAAAAGTTGAAAAATGTCACACTCTTATTTATAACAAATATAATATTCCCAACATGGGGATAAACGTGAGATATTTTTGGTTATAAATATTAATTTTAATGATAAATGATTTATATTCATCATGATAATTTATTTTTAGCTTTTATTGAATAAATAATTACCTTAAATTCTTTCACAAAGGTGATTCTACAATTATACGATTAGTGAAAAAATAAGATAAATGATATTAAAATTATTAAAAGTAATGTAATTTGAGATAATTAATGGGATACATGAATTTTATATATGATTATAATATTTTAGTTATGTAATAATATATATATTTTGAATTCCATTTGTTGTCTTGATGTAATTAAAGCCAAAGTAATGAATAGTTTTAAAATTGACACTAAGGATATTTTATAATAAATAATATTTTATTAAATGATATAAAATTTATAAAAATTTCAGATTCATAAAAATGATAATTATAATTTTTTTAATATAAAAACAAGTCCATTTTTGGGATTTTTACTATTTATATAACTATAATGACCTTCAAAGAGTAAAAAAGTTTGTTGTCATGATAAGTTTAGAAATGGTTAACAGAGGGTTAAACCAAAGGATAAGGATAAAACAAATATTCAAATAATATCCAAATTTAATTAGATGATATTATTTAGAATAATAATCATATTATATTAGGATATTATCATTTTTTATCCATTTTGGAATCAATATTAATCAATATTAATTTAATATTCTTTGAAATTATGAGAGTACCCCTCCCTCTCTTATAAAAGGGAATCTCTTCCTCACTTTACATAAAAATTAGAAACCCATTTTTTCATAAAATATATTAATAAATTTATACCTAAAATACCTACCCACATTCTAGAGGCCTTATTTATGGAATAATACCGACCTTAGTAGTCTTAAGGTGTTAATTAAAGGAGATTGTTTGAAGAAGAGGTATCGTTCTTAAACGAGTATTTCAGTTTTATTTCCCCTTATGTATCCTTAAAATATAAATTAAACATAATTAAATAATAAAATAACTATCTTCCATATATTTATGTGTTATTATGTTAAATTCATAACCTGTATCCATCTCCAACCTATGTCAATTGGGAAAGGAATTCATTGTTCGTGTGTACGATAAACAACCACCACACACGTTTTCCATCAACGCCTCTTTCAGATAGTTAAAATTATGGAATTAATGTTTATAAATGATATTAATGATATATTTATCATTATAAAAAGGTAATATATCATTTAATTTCTTATATTTCCATTCATTGAAAAATGATAACATTGCTCATGTGTATGTGTGAACTATAACCTCCATGAAGTGATGTGATTCATTTTTCATCACCATATCACATCAATGATATATATAAGTAAATTTAAATAATTAATATTGTACTTATTATATAATTATATTTTTTTAATGATAAAATAAAACTTACCTTCTTTTCATAATGATTGTTGAAAAATTGAAATGTTACTCATGCGTACGCACAACCTACAGTCTCTATGATTGTAACATAGTTCAATTTTCATAAACATATTTCATGAATGGTTTTCAAATTTTAATTATTTTATAAAAAATATAATTATTTCATGATTATTATTCATTATATGGTCTAATAATGAACTATTTTAGGTTATTCAACCTACATAGGTCATTTTGAAATTATGAACCGAATGTCCTCAAAACAACAGACATAGACTTAACTGATTTGGTAATTATATATATCATTAAGAAAAATGAAATAAATGGTTTATGGATAATGGATTATAAATATAAAATTTTCCTAATAAATAAAATAATTGATATGATTTTATTATACCGGATTTAAATGGCTTATATGGAAATTCTGGACTCGAGGTAAGTGATTTCCTCTCAATTTATTTTCATTGAGGTATATTTTTTTATTATACACCTAATTTCATTAATATGTAGAATATAATTTTATTTTACAAGTTATATCATGAGTCCTTAAAATTCATGATGTTTTATGTTGTAATTTTAATTATTTTATCCCAGTGCATTTGACTTGAAAGATACAATGTGGTAAAGGATTTCATAACTCAATTTTATTACGTAGAGTTATAACTTATTTTTTATTGAAATTGTTATGACATGATTATGGGTGAATTGATCTAAAAATATTTTTTTCTATATTAATACAACTTTTTTTATTTAAATTTATTACATATAATCTCTCCAATGATTAATTATCAATTCAATGATATGATCTTTTTAATGTTTCTTTGTCTCAAATTCCCTTTCCTTAGGATAGATGGTTGTGATGTGCATCTATATTCTTTAATGATGTGTATATATTACCCTTTTGACATAATATATCATTAATATCTGTATATTCATGATATTTAAAGTTTCATTTGATGTTATTATTTCTTGGTCTTACGATTGAAGAGTTACCAAAGTGGTAGAGGATTTATGTTGTAATGTCTTTTCTTTTGAGGGTTGTTTATGTTCAAGATTACTTGTGGGAATTGATAAGCAATTATTTTCTTGATCCACCTATATTTTACTCTCATACATTTATGAATGTGTTTTATATATTTAATTTCCATTTCATCCATTATTTATTAAATATATATCAAGAAATTCATTTACAATTCACATTGGTCATCTATATTCTTTTATATAGGTAATAATCCTCTTTAATAACCATGATCTATAAAATGTTATAAAAAATATCATTTATAAAAATTAATTATTTCTTAAATCTATCTTACATAAAAAATTAACATATCTTAAAAAGGTTTTAAAATGAAATTTCTTAATGTTTTTCATATGGATCACTTATGACCCTCTTTTGAAAATGTTTGAAAAGAATATTTATTTTTAACATCTACAACAAGAACGAATTTTCATGTTTTCATGACCATTTTTTGATTTGAGGATTCATTTATAAAATTATTGGGTTATTTTAAAATATTTATTTCAAATTATTTTTTAAATTTTTAGTT
This sequence comes from Viscum album, assembly GCA_963277665.1. Lineage (NCBI taxonomy): Eukaryota > Viridiplantae > Streptophyta > Magnoliopsida > Santalales > Viscaceae > Viscum > Viscum album. The sequence continues at coordinate 649,493,333 of OY728151.1, read as the reverse complement.
TTTAATAGTGATTTTAAAGTGAAAAGGATATTTTCATCGAGAATATTTTTAATGATATTTTTATTGTATTTACATTCATTAGCGCCAACAACCAATGATATTACTTATTATCCAATGGATCTATTTTGAAATGATACCATCATTACTATTTCTCTTTATGGATTATTATTGTTTACAAGAATTTTTCATTGAACCCATTTCTTTTCCACAGGTTAATTGAGCTATAAAATGAATACTCTATTTTAATTTATATCGAGACAATGAATTTTACCTTCACTATAACATTTATTTAATATGTGTATTAACTTATAATATTTCATGTTTTCTTTAAATAAAAAACCATCCTCAAAATTTGGTTGATATATGTTTTTAAAATGGGTTTTTAAAAGAAAAGGGTATTTTGAAATCCGAAACTGTTTTTAACATGGGGTTTAAAGAGTTTTTCAAATTTTTATTCATAATATGATCCTTGTAAATTTTTTATGAAGGTTTTTCCCCCCATTATAGATCATTGGTGAGCCTGATAGAGATTATACAAAGGGTTTATCTCCATTATATCTAATAGGTGAGTTTGAAATAGCTTATATGATGGGTGTGCCTAGATAAAGCAATAATGCATTTTGTAATGATTATGTTATCTAGAGAATAATTTTAGAAGTATTTTTTGTGGTTATTAAAATTTTAAGGGTTCTTTAAGGGTTCTATGATGGTGATTTCTCAAGTTACCAACGTGTTTTATTTATGCATTGTATTGGTTATAAACGCTTCCTTTGATCATGGTTAATATGACATTGCTCATGCTTATTAATTCCAATGACTCTTGCCTTTATAAAATATTTATTCCCTGATTGATGATCAAGGTATTCATGGGTATGAATTCCATTATGTTATGATCATGCACTATGATTATTTCATAATAACCTTGTCATCATATTACTATTATTGATGACATACAATTGTTAATGCTTATGTTTACCCTTACTGAGCATTTGAGATTACCCTAATTGCGATTCATTTTACCAAGGAAATGAAGAAAAATGATAAATTATTTGTGTCTAGAAAGGTTTCATATAAGGAAAATTTTATGGGAGATGTATAAGAATGAATATTTAAAATGAAGAGATGGGTATAGTGGGAAACATACTCTATTGAAGTCATCAATGTTGTTTATGAAATATTTTTTATTAATTCTCTAAATATCTAAACCTAAGAGGTCCTTGGGTATGTAATTGATCCAATATTTAATTTTTATGTTGTAAGGTTTGGATGGGAAAAATTTGGCCACATTAGTTTGTATAAAATCCAGAAATTTAAAGCATGTGTATTTAGAACTAGATCAAGGAGTGCAGGTTCATGGCTGTTACAAATAATGTTTTTAATTTTAGAGGATCATGTTCCCCAAGTTTGTGGGTAAATGACGACCCAATTTGATCTGTAGGTATAGGATTATTCATTCTTACAAGTGTGTTTAAATTAGGTAAAATTTTCAAAACTAACTATTGATGGTGGGGGTAACCTAAAATCTAACACATTCACATCATCAGGGAGGGTTTCCAACCTAGAGAACACCCTGATTTCCATGATCGAACCTCGATGTTATCCCTATAGTGATAAATTTTGAATTATATATATTCCACCATGAAAGAGGTGGCATATAATCAAACATATAAAGAAAATTGTGATCTATATTGAATAATACTTAGGTTATTCTATTTAATTATTGAAAATGGGAATTAGAAAAAAAAAATATGTAATTCAACAAATGAAATGCGAGAGATGATACATAAAGAGTGGCTCACATCACAAGTCTGATTCAAGTATCAAATATTGGTCTTGAATCACTTGTCTCTATGTATGGGTTATGATGTCAGGAACAGATCATTAGTCTAATGTGATATAAAGAAGTTTCCTGTGAAACATTATTTAATAGAAAAAATTTCAATAATATTATCAATATTATTGACATAATATATATATATATATATATATCATTGGATAAATGTTTATGTAGAATCCCAAATATGATTCCCCCTTATCCCATCTCTGTAATGCTTGATAAAATGTATTCCTTTTTCTATCATTTTTTATTATGAATTTTGTTGAGCATGTGCTGATTAAATAATTTCAATAATTTATTTTTTGTTTTAATGCTCACAAACACCCACATTTGTGTTACTAATGAATTTTATTTTAAGTGAATTTCATGAAATTATTTTTTTTAGAATATTTATTTTGGAATCATATTCAAGTCATTGGTTAGATGGGAATATTCATTGAAGTATTTGGAATGTGTTTTAATGTATTCTATAATTATTATTTATACCATATGTTTGTATGAATATCATAAGGAATGAACCCTATATTTGAAAAAACATGTATGGATCTTATAACCTATGTTTGGATGGAACATTACTTTTGAGAAAAGTGAAAGTATGGATAATAATCCTTAATTTTAGAAGCAACCCTTCATTTGAGGAAACAAACATATGGTAAATTAACCCTACTTTTGTGATCAACCCTATGTTGTCGACCCTACGTTTGATGTTTTGTCTACCCATAAAGGAACCCTACGGTTGACTATTCAACGACAGAGTAATAAATCCACAATATTATCCATGATTTATGAAATGGTCTTAAAGTACATAAATATATATTCAAAGATCATTTTTGACAGATTCAAAGGCTTATAATAATCGATTTAAAGGATTTTATTCAAAAGAGTAATTTGTTCATATTCTTATGGAAAGTTACGACCACTCTTGAATGTTTTTTAATTCAAATATTTATGATTTATTTTGTGATATTTCTAGGGTTGGCTTCACATAGAGTTATTCATCCTATATTATAAATATCAGGACTCTATTCCTCAAAAAAAAAGAGGTGAATATACAAAAATGGTGATATACATAAAAAGTCATTTGTCGTTGTCTTCAAAGATACACTTTGGAAACATACATGTTTTGACATGTCAACTCAGTGTTGTTGTTGTCATTTCTACTACAATTTATCGTTACATATTATTCTGTAAGAATAATGAATTATTTCTCATAGATACAATTTGGATAAATACATGTTTAAACATCTTTTTAGTGTTTTATCTACCAACATTCTATGAAAACCTACATGATTTTGAAAATCTATTTTCTTATATACATTGTTGAAGATATGATTTTATCTATCAGTTGTTACTACAAAGTTTGTTTCTCAATCTGTATTCTCAAAAATATCAATGTCTATTAATTTGGTGGAGTTTTGACTACTGGTACTTAGTTGTGGTTAAGTTTTAGCTTCTTGTTCTAAACAATAGATTTATGGTCCTTGTAAAAAACAAGAAATATCTATAAATCCTTATTGTAAAGGTTTCAACTGCATTCACCCAGTTGTTTGTTAAATGTCTTACAATAAGAGGACCTTGTGAAAAATACCAATCTCATGGATTTGAATGTTTTCAGAGTAGACTAAGGGATATTTTATCCCTTAACCACTATACAATGTATTTTTCATTTCCATTATTTATTTCCGCTACTCTCTTATATTTGGGAGAAAAGGAAATTAATGCTACTTAGAAAGAACGTGTTTTGTGTCAATGAATGTTTTGAAGACCACAATTCACCCCCTTCTTGTGTATAAGTTTTAATCATTATCATCCCAACCTAAAATTGGGATCAGAGGTAGATCTATACTGGAATATTTTCTTCTTGAAAATTTTCTATCTAATATCAACTATTAACTTCAAAGGCACTGCTCTATTGCTATATTTCTATTTCTTAAAATTCTTGAATACTTTTGGATCTATTTGATATTGTCAATTAATATTAAAGGATATAATTATTATGTAATATTCTATTTGATATCAAAAAGTAGTATCAGAATGCTCTACTAAGTATTTACTAGCTCTAATAGGCCTGAGTTGAATATTTAGACAAAGACATTGTGAAATGGTTGATTCTGGAGAAGGTATGTCAATTATTTGTGCTCCCTATTTCAATGGTAATAATTTTAGATTCTAGAAATCTTGTATGATTATTTATTTGAAAAAACATAGAATAATGGTTTATATGAAGAAAATTAAATCATATGATATTCTTTAGGAAAGTTTGGAATATTGGAATGATGATCAATAAAGGGAATATGATCTCAATTCATAATACATGAATGCTATTGTATGTGGATTATAATCTGATGAATTTAATCGAGTATCTCAATGTCCTACTAAATATGATATGTGGAAGACTATTTCCATTACATATGATGGAACTGAAAGTATTAGACAATTAGATACACTACTATAAAATTAAGGTTTGACATGTTTAGGACGTGGGAAGATGATATTATCACTCAAATTAGTGGAAGATTAATAGGGATTGTAAAAAATGTTTTTTCATTGGGAAATCCAATTTCACAATTAGAACAAGCATTAAAAATAATCTGAGTACTACCCTATAAGTGGAATAGTATATATGTGTCTATACGTTAGTCTACATATAGAAAAAATTTAACTATGAAGGATTTGATTGGAACTTTAATGATGTGTGAAACTAAGAAGAAGGATGAAGCTAAAAATCATATAAAACATGAATAATCAACTATAAAAACTTCTATAGATGAATCATCTAATTCAAATCATCTATATTTGGATAAATATTTATCAAATCTTGCTATGAAATTTGAAAACCTATACAGAAATAAAAAATAAAGGGACTGGTGAAAGAATATGTTGTTAATGCAAGGAAAAAGGTCATACAAAGGACTATTTTTCATTACTCAAAGATCAAAGGAAATATAATTACAAGAGAAAAGGACAGAATGTTGTGAAGTCTACTTCTAGTAAAACTTCTTCTTTGTATGATGAATCTTCTATGGATTTTTAGTCTGATCATAAAAAGAAAATGGTATGCCTTATGGTCCATACTGCTCATGAGTTACTATCTTCTTACTCTAAAAAATATAGTTTTGAGAAACTATCATATGATAAATTAAATATGTATTTCTTTATTCTAAAAGATAAACATGTATTACTAGAGAATGATCATAGAAAAATTAGAATAAATTGTGATACTTTTTTGTTAGATATGAAAATTTTATGAAAATGGATTATAGATTTAAAATCTAAATCTTCTAGAATTTCTTATGATTTACATGAAACTAAGATTAATGAATTATTAGATGAAGGTGATAATTTAAAATAATCCACTAGTATGTTGATAGAAGGAGAAAAATATTTAAATCAAATTCTTGGAAAAGATAAAATACCAAAAGAAAAAATTAGAATGTGAGTTAATCTTGAAAGACAAAAAATATATAAGAATTATTTTTTTCCTGGTTTAGATAAAAAAAATCATGTTTAATATTATGTGTTTTTCTTGTGGTATTAATGGTCACTATGCAAATGATTGTTTCTTCATAAAAACAAAAATTTCCTGAGTTAAAAATGTTTATTTAACATAATATTTATCTAACATAAATAGTAGAATTACTACACAAAATAAAAAATATTTGTTTTCCAAAAAATTTAGTTGTTAACATTACTGGACCCAAAAGAAAATTGGTACCAAAAGAAACTTGTAATTTATGTTTTCTATGATCATACCAATAAGATTAATTATTAAACCTTAAAGTGGTCGATCGGTGGAAATATGTTAATGTATCTATAAAAGTGGTGAACAACTCTGAAGTAGTTCATTATCAAAAAATCCTCAAAACTAAAGTCACTAATCTAGGACGTATTTATTTTAAATCAGTACGGAAAATGTGGATTTAACGGCGGTTTTTTTTCATTTCACGGCAGTTTAAACCGCCGCTAAATCGATTGGAGGTGGTTTTGCAGAATCGCCGCTAAATTGTACGACGGGAAACAATTTCGCGGCAGTTTTCAAAACCGGCATAGAACGTTTCGTGGTAGTTTTTTAGCGGCGGTTTTTTGAATTTTTTTATTTTTTTTAAATAATTTTTTTATTTATTTTATTTATTTCATATTTATTTTATTTATTTTATTTAGTTCGTTTTTATTTTATTTAATTATTTCATATTTTATTTATTTATTTCGTTTTTTATTTTTTTATTTCATATTTTATTTATTTATTTCGTATTTTATTTATTTATTTATTTTGTATTTATTTTATTTATTTATTTTGTATTTATTTTATTTATTTTGTATTTTATTTATTTATTTCGTATTTTATTTATTTATTTCGTTTAATTCGCATTACTTTATTTACTTTATCCATGCATGCATGCTCATGCCCATGCAATATAAAGAAATATTGTGTTTGGTGAGATTTGGACCCCTAACCTCTTGCATATTATCCAAAGACTTTACCACTCCAACAAGCTTGACAAATGGTTGATAAACAGAATTTAATATACTTATATATACTAATTGAAAAAAACAAATAATACATAACTAATAGATATAAAATCAATAATAATTAAACAACAAGCAATAATCAATAATTAATAGCCAATAATTAATAATTAATAATTATTGATTTATTAGTTATTTATTGAGTTATTTATTATTATTTATAATTTATTATAATAAATAACAAATAAATTATAATAATATTTATGTAAATTATAAAATTATGAAAATAAAATAATAAAATAATAAAATTACGAAATTAAAAGAATAAAGAATAAAGAATATGTAATATGTAATATATAATAAATAATATATAATATATAAAATATAAAATATAATATATAATATATAATAAATAATAAATAATAAATAATAAATAATAAATAATAAATAACAAACAATAAATAACAAACAATAAACGATAAACAATAAACAATAAATAATAAATAATAAATAACAAATAATAAATACTAATAAATACAAATAAATAATAATAAATAATAATAAACAAATAATAAATAATAAATAATAAATAATAAGTAATAAATAATCAAAAATAAAAAATTAGAAACAATAAATAATAATAAATAATAATAAATAACAAACTTTAAATAATAATAAATAATAAATAACAAACTTTAAATAATAATAAATACTAAATACTAAATACTAAATAATAAATAATAAATAATAAATAATAATAATAAATAAATAATTAAAAAATAAAAAATAAATAAATAATAATAAATAAATAACAAATAATGAATAATAATAAATAATAAATAATAAATAAAAATAAATAAAAATAATAAATAATAAATAATAATAAATAATAAATAATAAATAATAAATAATAAATAATAAATAATAAATAATAAATAATAAATAACAAATAAAAAATAACAAATAACAAATAACAAATAACAAATAAAAAATAACAAATAATAATTAATAATTAATAATTAATACATAATACATAATACATAATAAATAATAAATAATAAATAATAAATAATAAATAACAAATAACAAATAACAAATAAAAAATAACAAATAACAAATAACAAATAACAAATAAGAAGTAAGAAATAAGAAATAAGAAATAAGAAATAAGAAATAATAAATAATAAATAATAAATAATAAATAGTAAATAATAAATAATAAATAATAAATAATAAATAATAAATAATAAATAATTAATAATAAATAAGAATAATAATAAATAACACATAATTAATAATTATAATTAAATAAATAATAAATAATAAATAATAAAAAATAAAAAATAATTAATAAGAGATAATAATACATATAAAATAAATAATAAATAATAAATAATAAATAATAATAATAAATAATAATAAATAAATAATAATAATAAATAATCAATAATAAATAATAAATAATAATAATAATAAATAACAAATAATTAATAATTATAAAAAAATAAAAAATAAATAATAAATAATAAATAAAAAATAATAAATAATAAACAATAAATAATAAACAATAAATAATAAATAAAACAAATAAATAATAATATATAATACATAATACATAATATATAATATATAATATATAATATATAATATATAAAATATTATTAATAATAATAATAAATAATATATAATATATAATATATAATATATAATATATAATAAATAACCAATAACAAATAATAATAATAATAATAATAATATATAATATGTAATAAATAATAAATAATAAATAATAAATAATAAATAATAAATAATAAATAATAAATAATAAATAAATATAAATAATAAATAATAAATAACCAGTAACAAATAATAGATAATAAATAAATTAAAGTGTATTATAAATAGTAAATAATAAATAATAAATGAAACACACGAAAATATACGAAAAGGCGTGATAAGAGATGAAAAATTATGAAAACGCATGAAAATAGATGGAGAAGCATGAAGAAGGAAGCATTAGAAAGCATGAGAACGCATGAAAACTCATGAAAACTCTGGAAAACCCCTTAAGAATTCAACATAACCATCATAATAACGCACAAAAAACCATTGGTAAAGATAACAAGTCATGGAAACCCAAATAAACAGTAATAAATGGAGAAACTGTTAAAACCTGTCAAAACGGTCATAAAGTGACAAAAACATTGGACTCACATTAACAGAGATAACTTCTAATCTGAGAGTTTGTTCTAGATCTGCGACTAGTCAAATCAAAGATCCTAAAACGGTCTTCGAGCTGATAGGTGAAAGAGACTGAATGCACTGGTAGATCGGAAGTTACGACCATTTAAAAAAAACTAACGGGGAACGGGTGCAAGAAACGAGGCATTGAAAAACATAACAAACCCGATACCCACTAAAAAGGCCATAATTTATGATCCAGAAGTCCATGTGGGTGTCCTGACTAGTCAAACAGATGCTCATGGAATGAACTATGGTCTGGCAGGAGGAGGAGTCCAAACTGACACGCGGATCGAAAGTTAAGTCCATTTGAAGAAAAGTTCGAAGGGACACCGAGGACAGAAATCGGGTTTCGGAGGCCTTCGGAGGGGTTCTTGGAGTCTAAAAACATGACAGAAGCATGCTTGTCTCCAAAAGGTGCTTAGTACTCTTTGTTGGCTTCAATTTGATATGTGGTAGAGCCCAAACGGACACCCGGAGCGAAAGTTATGGTCGTTTGAAGTAGGAGAACTTTTTTCAACTTTCATATAACACTCTTATCCTGCGCACCTTAGACCGTCTCACGGTTTTGATTTTACATGCCTATATATCTCTTCGTGAACTTCGATTTGACTGGTCATGGCGCTCCAATGGACACCTGGATCAAATGTTATGGTCGTTTTAGTGTTTTCAGGGTTTCTCATGTTTTTTTATTTTTTTAGTTTCATTTCGCAGCGGTTTTACCCAAACCGCCATTATTTCGCAGCGGTTTTTTAAAAAACCGCCACTAATTCTTGAAAAAATTAAAAAAAAAAATTAAGACATTTCGCGGCGCTTTTTAAACCGCCGTGAAAAAACCGTCTCAAAACGACCGTTTTACTGTAGTGTATTTATATAATTCTAGTACATTAATTGTTTTATATAGTAAAAGAATATTATTTCTCTATGTTTAGTAAAAAAAAATTACTATTTAAATCTTGTTTTAGTCTAACTGATTTGTTAAACTTCTCAAATATTTATTTTAAAAATTTATTATTTGTTATGAATTGTTTATATTTTAATTTTTGAAATATTTTATATTTTGTTCTTGAAATTCTAATTTCAGAAAATTGGAATACTCTTACTATATAATATGCAATTATTGTTCTGTATTTTTCTAGAAAAATAAAATAAAATGTTGTATGTATAGTGTCAGAACCTAAAGTTTCATCTTCTTCTTAAAATTTTAAGTAATGAATTAATTTTCTTCGAATTATATTGTTCGAAGAATTTTGGAAAATCGGGCACAAAAAGATGTATTGATCAAGTACATCAAATTTAGAAGAAAATAATTCTTATAAGAATATTAAAGGTAATCCTTCTGGTTAATCGATTTCGTATGTTGAAGATTATCCTAAAAAATATTCTGAAAGAGATTAGGAAGTTCAAATTTATGAAGATTAGGAAATCCCTTCTACTAAAATATATTATGAAATGATTTTTTTTAAATTAAACACATTTAATAAAGAGAAGATGAATCTATAAGATTCTTTGGATGTATCTAAAAATTCATATGAAGATATTCATAAAACAACTATATAAACAATGGTTATTGATTCATTAAAAATGGAGTATCAGAATATGAAAGACAGCTTGATCTATAAAGTAGATTATGAATCTTTCAAAGTAGAAATTTCAAGTCAAATGTTGTAGATTATAAAATAAGTTTCTACCAAGATATATCTTGTTATGATGAGGCTATATTTTCTCGAACAATGTTCATCTTCATCGTATCAAAGAACAACATATGTTCAAAATAGATTAGAATAATTTTCAATTTTTTTAGTTGCTTTAAGTAATAAAATTTGAATTTTAGATAGATCATAAGAATATTCTATTCCTTTATAACAGTTATTTATTTATCTTTCTAGTTAATATTAAGTGCACTATTTTCAAAATGCATTGTTTAGTAAAAAATAATTATGTCCTATTAGTTAGTTCACAATTTTTTTTCATAATCAATTTAAAAAATAATGTTTTTAATATATAATAATTCTATTGATGAAAATATTAATATTATCCATATTACTTGGGCTAAATTATGATTCCTTGTATATCCAATATGCTATGATTTTGGAGCAGTTTTAAGAAAAAAATCATTTTATTTTTATTACATAGCTTGATTTATTATCTATGTTTTTAGCATGAATTTAGGGGGAGTTTTTTTTTAATACTCTTTGCTCTTATCTTTTTGAATTCACCAAAAGGGGGAGAATTTTATAGTAGTTTATACTTTCTAATGCTATGGGGGATTTTTTTATGAAAATAAGTTCATGGTTTTATTTTAAATCATTATTTTTCTATTCTTAATAATAATGACATTGGGAAAAAAATTTGTGATCCTTATAATGGGGGATAAGTTTTTAAAATGGGATAATGGGGGAGAAAATTTAATTTCTAAATTAAAGAAGTTTTATTTCAAATAAATGGGAAAATATTCTTGTTTTTAAATTCTATTTGTTCAATGGTTTTTTGACCATCAAAAATAGAGTGATTGTTGAGCATATGCTGATTCAAAAATTTCATTAATTTATTTTTGGTTTTGATGCTCACAAACAGCCACATATGTGTTACTAATAAATTTTCTTTTAAGTGAATTTTTGGAAATTATTATTTGTCTGAATATTTATTTTCGAATCATATTAAAGTCAATGGTTAGCTGGGAATATTCATTGAAGTATTTGGGGGTTTTTAGAATGTATTCTGGAAATATTGTCCATACCTTACATTTGTAAGCATAGCGTATGGAATGAACCCTGCATTTGAAACCACACATATGGATCATATACCCTATGTTTGGATGAAACCTTATGTTTGAGAAAAGGGAAAGTATGGATAATTAACCCTATGCCCAGAAGCAACCCTATGTTTGAGTAAAAAAATGTATGTTACATCAACCCTATGTTTGAAGTTTTTTCAACATGTGAAGGAACCCTACATTTGACTATTTACTGATGGAGTAATAAATCTATGATATTATATGTGAGTTATGAAATGGTCTTGGTGGACATAAATATCTATTAAAATCTTGTTTATGACTAATTAAAAGCTTGTTATGATTTATATAAAGGATTGTATTCAATAGATTATTTTTTTCTATTCTTAGGGGAAGTTATGAACTTTCATAAATGTTTTTGAAATCAAATATTCCCGATTTATTTTTCAATATTTATAAAGTTTGTTTGACCTGAAGCTGTTCAACCTACAGTATAAAAATCAGGATGGTCTTCATTGAAACAATAGATGAATATATGGAAAAGGTGATATACTTACAAAGTTGTGAGTCATTTCCTTTAGAGATACACATTGGCGACATACATGTTTTGATCTATGGAATCACTGTTGTTGATGTCATTTATACCTCACTTTATCATAAAATATTCTTACACGATAATGGTGAAGTATTTCTCAGCGATACACTTTGGATACATACATGTTTAAACATCGGTCTGGTGGTTTCTCTATCATTGTTTGAAGAAAACCTATGTGATTTTGAAGGTCTATTTTCTAATATGAATTATTGAAGATCGGATTTCATCTGTTAGAAACTATCGCAAAATGTGAAGTTAAATATGTATTCTTAACAAAATAAAACTCTATTGATTAGGTGGATTTTTGAATACTCATAATCAGTTGTGGTTAAGTGTCAGCTTCTTGCACTATGTTATTGATTTACAGTTCCTTGTAAAAGAACCTGAAGGATCTATTAATCCTTATTGTAAAGTTTTCAACTACCTGCACTTAGTTATTGATTAAATGTATTAGGATAAGAGGACCTAGTGAAAATAACCAAGTTCATGGATTTGGGTGTATCTAGAGTGGATTAAGGGATATTTGTGCCTCGAACCACTATACATCACTATGATCATTTTCACTATTTATTTCCATGGCTCCCTCGTCTTTGAGAGAAAAATAAAGGAATTCTATTTAGCAAGAGAGGTGTTTTGAATATGTGAATGTTTTGAAAACCATAATTCACGCCCCTCTTTTGTCTATTTATTCATCATTATCATCCTGACCTAACATGTTTGACCACCAATTCTTCTCCCTCCTATATCTCACATTCCCCATTCATGTGAGATCATTGTAGAAAACGTGGAAATTATCCATAATTTAAATCTATGTATTTGACCAAGTCAAATTTAGTTTTTGTATATGTAGTGATAAACTCCAAAAGTATGGTTGACAATATATGGTTTAATACAAAAGTTGGGATAACGAACCATATGTTTGTTCCTCAAATGCAAGTTTTCTTCCAAATGTAGGGTTTATGATCCATACTTTTATTCCAAACATAGGGAATATAAACCTAAAATTGTAATGCCCCAACCCCATTTACCAAGAGTAGGTGCATTATTTTAACACATTGTCATGATTACAAGGAATCAAGTCCTAAAGGACCGATCAGTTTAGTAGTCTGAGAAAATAGATCACATACATGAAGATCAAAATTACAAATTGAAAAGAAAAACCACAGTAATTTATTCCATTAGAAATGTCCAAGACTCCGATATTATGCCTGCAAGTCACTCATAAATATCTTTCTAATATCATGGAAAAATAAAACATAATAATGGGGTGAGCTTAGATGCTCAGTAAGGGTAAATAATTTTGTGGAAGCTATAAACTTTTAAGGTAAGATTTCTAATAAAAGCAGCCACCTTTTAAACATAAACTTGAACATAATATGGAAAAAAAATCAAACATTACCATATAAACATGCACATGGATATTCTAATTATCAAATAATCACATGTAATAACTAATATCATAATGAGGGAATGTATAGTACCAGACTTTAATTTCTATGTCAAGGCCTTGTGCCAGGACCTACGAGCTAATTGTAACCAGACATAAACCCGGAGAGCCTTTGTAACCAGACTCCAACCCAGAGGGCCTGTTGTAACTGTTCCCCAACTTAGAGGGCTTAATTTTACCATTCCCCAACCCGGAACATACTATTACCGTACATTCATCATACGAAAAGGATGAAATATAACAGAAACATTCATATAAAAACTAGCATATGAAATTTCGATACTTTATCCATAAACCATGAATGGAATAAAAATAACACATCCATATTCAAACATATCACAAAACATTCAATACAATATGTAAGATTTGTATCATAATAAATCAACTTCAAACAAGTTTAAAATCCATTAAAGTATGTTGACATAGATTAAAATGATTAGTAAAATGGTTTGATAGAAATACCCCTTTTTCATGAAATCGTTTAAAATTCTCACAATTTATAAATGTGGTCATTTAAAAGGTATTTTTGAATCAAATTGTCTCGTACCACTTTGAAACATTTTAAAAGAATTATCATTTCAAAACATTCATGTCCATATAAATAAATCCTTAAAACCATTTTAAATACATGGACATTAATGAGAAAGGTTTAGAAAAATAAATATTTTAAAATATTTGAAATGATGTTTTAGTAAAAGAGTCCCTTAAAAATAATCCCCTTGAAAATTCTTTTACGAAACATGGACATGTATAATAAATATGTCCCAGTAAAAAGTTACACATAAACAATCTCAAATAATAATAAAATTCATCAATTAACCCTTACCAATTTGGTAACTTATGAAACATATACCCCATGAAAGAATTACCACACAATGAAGATGTAAATACACATAAATTAAAGTTTATTACACAAATAATACAATAATGGGTAGTACAAACACCACACAAAAGGAAAGAGTGGAGATATAACATGAATCTCATGGGAATAAGGACTAAGATGAAAACCCCTTACCTTGCACTTTATGACTTTATAATACCCATTTAATAATGATTTTCATGTTAAATTAACATTTCGGGTAATAATCTCTTTCTTTATCATACGTATTTTAACTTTTTATTATTGACTGTATCATTTAGATCATGATTTAAAAGCTTCCAGAATAAAAACCTTGATTCATATATCATATATATTTAGAATATAAATATTTATAATAGATAGATATATGAAATGGAAATCATCGTTTATGGGGACGGTAGGTCGTACGTACGTATAAACATTGTTTCTGTCTTCATATCGTATTGAACGGAAGTAAGTAAATAAGATATATGTAAGTACATAAATACATACATATATATATCTTGTATCATTATTATTTCATATATTACATACTTATAAGTAATATATATTTTTATAATCATCGATGAATGGTGAATGTGGAAATGAATCTCATCGCGTCGTGGAGACTGTAATCTATACGTACGCACGAGCGGCAATATAATTTTCTTAATGGTGTGGAATTGGATGGTATATTAATTTCACAGATACATTATCATGTTATTTTTATTATTTATATACATATTACTCATCATTATATCCATCCAAATAACATAGTGTTGAATAACAAATTACACCACAGCGTGGAGACGGTAAGTTGTACGTACGTACGCATGGTGACATAATCATTCATAGGATGGATAGAATAATGAATATGGTTATGCCATATTCATAATAACATCAAATTATTTATATGGTAATGGATTTATTATTTTTGTATGGTAATAAAAAATAAAGAGTAAGTGGGAGAATAAAAGAACTTGAAAGAGTGTGGTGAAATCATTACCTCTTCTTCGGGGTCTTCCTTTTGATTTGATCAAAAGGGATCCATAGGTTGTCTTTCCAACCAAAGTAAGGCCTATAGTACGAAGTTAGTATAGTTGGGAGCATATTTGGGTAGTGGTGGCTGATCAAAATGGATTTGGAGGTGTAAATTTGAGAGAAGGAGAAGTGCCCTTTTATAAGAGGGGTGACGGGTACCTTAGGAAAAAACATAAAATATTACTTTATAATAAATTCATTTTCCGTTTATAAGGGCTCAAAAATGAATTATTTAATGTATAAGGTGGGTAGGGGTCGAAAACCACTCAACCCATAGGTTTTAGACCGGTTTGGTTCACTATATTAACCTTATCTTTTAGATTTAACTCTAAGTTAAATAGTTGGACATTTACCATGTCAATTTGTATTTTTATATTATATGGTCAATAAACGTACTATAAACATCCAAGAGAACCCCAAGTAGTTCATTAATGACATATATAATAGTATTTAACCTCTTTTGTTGAACCTTATATTTTTATGAATAGAATACCAATTAATAATATATATTTTTTTAAAACTCTTTTATGTCAATTTTGACACTATTTGGTATTTTGTTTTTTCTAAATTCATAACAACATTTTTAATTCAAAGAAAATTCATTTAATCAATCATAATATTTCATATTAACTTAATAAATTATTGAAATTCATAAAAAGTCTCAAATTACATTTATTTGGGTATTTATAATATTAATTATTTTAATAAATAATTAATAAGGTAATTACTACATCATCATTGTGTCATAAAAAAATTAAATTATTTAATTCCTAAAAATTATAAATAAAAAAAAATTATTTAGGAAATCTATTTATCTTTCTAATGATAATTTATAGTCTAATTTATCCTCTGTGTAACCCAATATTAAAAATGGTTTAGTTATTAAACTTTGAATTTAACGCTTTTAACTCTTCTTTGAATTAAATAATAATAAATGTCCTAATCTAATCCAGGTGGACCTAAAGGATCATAAATTATTCCTAAGGTTTTATTTGGTCGAATTACACTTATCCAATAGAATTCGTACATGTGTTAGGGTAATAATAATATCATTTTAACCTTTAATTTCCCTATTTACTTTTAACCGTGGTAAATACAAGTCAAAAGTTATTATCCACCAAATAATATTTTTATCTTATTGAACCAAATTTTAAATACTGATATCAACAGTGTCTCTCGTATTTTTGATATTAAATTCACAGAAGTGGTAAAATTATGTTTTATGCGAATTTCCAAATGCTCCTAGGAGGTGGGTAAAAGACGGTAAAATTTCAATAAAATTTTTATGTATCTAAACTTATTAGAAAATGAATACAATGAATTACATTGAACTTATATAGGTATTATGTATATATTTTTATCTAAAATAAATTTAAATGAAATAAATAATTATTTAAATGAAAATTCGATTTTAACCAATAACGGAGTGTTTTTCACTATTTATCAAAATTTAAAAGTTTTCAGAAACATACCAAAAATTCACCCTAATATAATTTTGATATACCGAATTCAAAAATGAAGTCTATTTTACCAAATTAAAAACATATAAATTTCATTTATTAATTAAAAATTAATTCCCATTTTCAAAACCAAAAAGCTTATTTTTAAAAAATAATTATTATCAAAAGATTGCACTTGTTTATGTCCATTTTCAATGTGAAATTACTTATAATGACTAGGTTTGGATTAAATGGTAAAAATATAATCTATTTATACTTCCAAACCATTAAAATGTATAATTTAACTCTATAAATTATTTTTATTAAAAAAGTTGTTTTCAGTTAAAATATAGTATTTTCACTATTCATCAAAATATGAAAGTTATCAGAAAAACACCCAAAATTTATTGAAACTGAACTCTTATGTCCATATTCTTAAGAAGAAGTTTATTTTTTTAATTTAATATATAAAAGTTTCAAATCTTGGATTTAAAAATGGTTCTCCATTAAAAGGTGGTAAATTTTCATTTTTTGAAAAATACATCTTTTATCTGAAAAAAATGAATTTGTTCTTACGTTATGTCTAAGAAACTCATAATATTGATTTTAAAATTATATCAATTATATAAAGTTTGAAATTCTGTTAATACTATTCATAACCGCTTTTAAACAGTTATTTTGGTAAGTTGTGGTGCGCTAGAACTCAGTGTTGCGTGTGGTGCAAGTTATTGGATTACTTTGAAGAAATAACGTACTATGAAATCTTGGGGTGTTACAAAAATTACACTAAAAACATAGGGCATCAACAGTGTTTCCTGATTACTTATAAAACACATTCATTATACATATTCTTGGAGAAATAAAATAAATACCCACTGGTTAAAGAATAAATATGTTTCCAGAATAAAAATAATTATTCAAGTAATTATTATCCTAAAATTCACATAAATTAACATCATTGAAAACTTAAATATGTGTTTTTGTGAGCAGAAAAATCAAATTAAAATTAACAAAAATTTTAAATCAACAAATTCTCAACATAGAGTTTTAGTAAAAATAATTATTTAACTACACGTGTTCCCTTAAATAATATAACAATACTTAATAAACCTCATGTCACAAAATAATAATAATATTATTATTATTATTTTGTGTTCCTACTTGCATAATAAAAAATATTATTTCCCCAATATTTTCATTAATATTATTCCCCAAAATCATTCTTGGTCCATTAGAACTCATCTATAAATTATTTAACTCCTAACTAAAAATTTAATTTAAATATATCATTCATCAATAAACATTTTCCATCAATAAAATGTGAATAAAATTATCCCTCGAGATTGAAAATATTATTTATACAATTAATTAAATTCAATTATATTTTCAAAAAGATCATCATAAATACATAGTGTGTGACCCTATAGAGTTTTTTTTCATTGGCATCAGACAGTCTTCACTAAAGTCCAAAATTATTGTCTTGTAATGGGTTAAGGCACCAAAGAGAAAGAACTTAATGTTGTAATGATGACAAACATATATGAATCCTCACTATAAAATATAATCCCTTTTTTGCCATATATCATTAAATAGGTTGCACATATGTGTCACCAAATTATATGCTTGATACATCTTTCATTTACTATATGAAATAAACATATCATTTCACCATGTTCATGAAATTAAATGCAATGGTTCTATTTTCATTAAAAGAATGATATATTTTTGGTTATTTTTAAGAATTAAAATTCTTTTTTGGGTTCATTTTTAAATTTTATTAGTTCCTTTTGATTTAAAATATTCCAATTATAGTTTTTAAATAAAATTCATTCCTGAATTCGGTATAAAAACATTTTATATTTAAAAATGACATTTTTCTGAAAAAAAAAATTACATTGTTTTTATTATATTGATTTTAAATTAAATTATAACACATAAATTATTTGAATTTTAGAAAAGGGTTCCATATTTGTAATGATGAGTTTCAAATTTTTTAATTATAACACTTTTATTTTCGGTCAATATGAACAATAGCCATATAAAGTTTTGTTACCATTGTAAACAGTAAATCAGGTAATTTATTGTTAAAAATAATAAGATAATGACAATAAATGACACTTAAAATTTATTTTAATATTATTATATGAGTTAATATCATCAATAATCATCCAATATTCAGTTATATAGCCCATTTTTTCCACTTGGGTGTGATTATAACCTTTATAATATGTTATGCAAAGAAACGTAAAATATGCCACACTCTTATTTTTAACAAGTATAATATTCCTAACATTGGGATAAATGGGATATATGTTTAGTGATAAATCTTAATTTCAAATATAAATGATTTATATTCATCATGATAATTTATTTTTAGATCTTTTGGAATAAATAATTACCTTAAATGATTTCACAAAGCTGATGTAGTAATTACTAAATTAATGAAAAAATAAAATAACTGATATTAAAATTATGAAAGGTAATATAATTTAAGATAATTAATGTGATACATGAATTTTATAGATGAATATAATAGGTTAGGTATGTAATAAAATATATTTTTTTTGAATTTCAACTTTTGTCTTGATGTTATTAAACTCAAAGTAGTATATAGTTCTAAAAATTAACATTAACGATATTTTATAATACATAATACTTTATTAAATGTTATAAAATTCCTAATCATATCATATTCATAGATATTATTATTATATGGTTTATAATTTATCCAAGTTCCATTTATGGGTAATTTTTCCATTTATAGTAGCTATGATAACTGTAAAAGAATATAAACTTTGTCGTCGCCATAAGTGTGGAAATGGTTAATGGATGGTTAAACCAAAAGATAAAGATGAAAATATAGCCAAAAAATATCTAAATTTAATAAGATGATACTATTTAAAATAATAATCATATTATCTTAGAATATGATAAATTTTTATCCATTTTGGCATGAAAATTAATTTATATTAATTTAATATTCTATGAAATTCAAAATGTGTCCCTCCCCTCTCTTATAAAAGGGAATCTCTTCTTATCTTTACATCACAATTAAAAACCCATTTTTTCATCCAATATATTAAAAAAATATTTCATAAAATCCCTTACATCATTAAAGAGTCCTTATTTATGGCATAATACAAACCTTATTGGTCTTAAGGTGTTAATCAAAGGAGGTTGTTTGAAGAATAGGTATTATACTTAAAGGATCATTTCTATTTCATTTCCTATTATATCTCCTTAAAATATCCCTTAAACAGTATTAGATAATAAAATAATCATCTTACAAATATTTATATGTTATTATGTTAATTTCATAACCTATATCCTCCTCCAAACTCTATCAAATGGGAAATAAATTCATTTTTCATGTGTACGGTGGACTACCGCCTCGCTGATCGATGTTATTCATTTTCCATCACCACCTATCACACATATTTATAATTATGTAATTAATGTTTATAAATAATATTCATCAAATACTTATTATTATGAAAATATAATATATCATTTACTTTCTTACCTTTCCATTTACTGAAAAATGTCAACGTTGTTCATGTGTATGTGTGGACTACAACCTCTACAATGAGATGTGATTCATCTTTCATCACCACATCACATTGATGGTATATATAAGTATATTTTAATAATTTATATGATATTTATTATATAATTATATTTTTTAAATATAAAATAATACTTACCTTCTTTCTATATTGATCGTGAAAAATGGAAACATTACTCATGCCTACGCACGGCCTACCACCTCCATGATTATAATGCAGTTCATTTTTCATAACCATATTTCATGAATGGTCTTAAAATTATAATTTATTTATAATAAATATAATTATTTAATGATTATTAATCTTGATATGATTAAATAATGAAGTCTTTGACTTCATTCAACCTATAGAGTTCATTTTGAACTTGTGAACCAAATGTCCTCAAAACACCTGATGTGGACTAAACTAATTCAGTAATTAACTAAGTTATTAAGATAAATAAAATAAATATTTTATAGATTAGGTTATTAAACATATTAAATGTTATGAATAAATAAAATAATTTATATGATTTTATTATACATGATTTAAAGGACCTACATGGTATGTATGGGCTCGAGGTAAGGGATTTCTTCTTGATTTCATTTCATTGATGCATATTTTATTATTATAAACCTAATTTATTTTATATGTTGTATATATTTACCTTTTACATGTTATATCATTAATAATTCATAATTCATGATATTTTATGTTATAATTTGAATTATTTTATCAAAGGGGATTTGAATTGAAAGGTACAAAGTGGCAATATGTTTCTTAAATCAATTTCTTTATATAGGGTTATAAATCTGTTTCATTGACATGGTTATCAAATGATTATGTGTGAATTTTCTGCTAAATTATTTTATTCTATATTTAAAATTTTGTTTGAATTAAATTGGTTACATATAATATCTCCAATTATTAATTCTCATTTCAAAGATATGATATTTGTAAGGGTTATTTCTCTCAAATTCTCTTACCTTAAGAAATATGGTTGTAATGTACATATATATTCTTTTATGAGGTTTATATACTGCCTTTTGACATAATATATCATTAATATCATTATATATATATGATATTTAAAGTTTCATTTGACGTTATTATTTTTTGGTCTTATGATTGAAGAGTTACCAAAGTGGAAAAGGATTTATGTTGCAATCTCTTTTCTTTTCCGGATTGTTTATGTTAAATGTTACTTTTGGGGAAGTCATAAACTATTATTTTACAAAACCACATATCCTTTAATATCCTCCAATTATGAATGTTTTTTATATTTTTTAATTTCTATTTTTCCCTATATTGATTAAATAAATATCAATAAAGTCATTTGTAAGTCATAACAATCTTGTACCTTCTTCTATATTGGGAATCTTTATCTTATATAACCATGTTTTATAAATTATTTTCAAAAAATATCATTTATAAAAATAAATTATTTCCTATAGATATTTTACATGACATTTTTTACTTGTTCTAAAAAGGTTTTAAAAAATAAATTTCATATTTTTTCCAAGTGGGTCACTTTTGATTCTTTTTTCAAAATGTTTAAAAATAATATTTATTTTTGACATCTAAAACATTAAAGTATTTTACCACTATAATGACCATTATTTTCTTTGATGATTCCTTTATTAAATTATAGGGTTATTTTTAAATGATTTGTTTTAAAAATAATTTTTAAATTTTTAATATTTTAAAAGTAATTTTAAAGTGAAAAGGATATTTTCATCAAGAATGTTTTTAATGAACTTTTAATGTAATTTACCTTCATTAACACCAAAAACACATGATATTACTTATGCTTCACTGGAGATATTTTTTAATGATATCATCTTTATTATTTCTCTAGATGGATTATTATTTTTTTAAATTTATTTTCATGGAAGCCATTTCTTTTCCATAGGTTAATTAGGTCATGAAATAAATGCTATATTTTAATGTATACGATAACAAAAACTTTTCCCACCGTCATAAAATTTATTTAATGTTTGGATTCCCTTATAAGATTTATTTTTTTCTTTAAATAAAAATAATCCCTCCCTTATTTTGGGTGATATGTGTTTTGAAAATGGGGTTTCAAAATAAAATGGTATTTTTATATCTAAATGTGTTTTCCACACATATTTAAAAGATTTTTTCAAATGTTTTATTCATGATATGGTCCATGGGCATTGTTTAGGAAGTTTTTTACCCCATTATTGATCATGGGTAAGCTTGATACAACTTATACTAAGGGTTTATACCCATTATTGCTCACAGCTGAGTCCGATATAGCTTATATGATTGGTATTCCCAAATAGTGCTCTAATGAATTGGGTAATGATTATGTTATATGGATAATTATATTAGAAGTATATTGTATGGTTATTCCAATTGAAAGGTTTATGTAAGGGTTCTATGATGACGATGTATCAATGTACCAAAATGTTTTCACTATGCTTTCTATGGGTTCTAAATGTTTCCTTTAATTAAGGTTAATATCACATTGCTCATGATTGTTGATTCAAATGACTATTTCCTTTATTAAATATTTATTATATGATTAATGAACCATGTATTTATGGGTATGGATTTCTTTATATTATTCTCATGCACTATTATTATTTCATTATACCTTTATGCTCATCCTACTCTCACTGAAGACATTAAATTATTAATGCCTATGTTTACCCTAACTGATCATTTGATCTAACCCTAATTATGTTTCATTTTCCCTAGGATATATAGAATAATATAAATTATTTATGTCAATAAGGGAATTGTAATATCCTAGGTAAATAAATAAATAATAAATTTTATTTTTAATTCATATTTTTTGAACTAAATAATAATTTTATTTTAAAATGGTTGCAATGTTCGATGGCATACCGGATACACAACAACAGGTTTCTTTGAAATCTTACGTTGCACAATAATAATATAATATTATTATTTTATATGTTAGTTAAAACCTAGCCATTTTATTGGTAAGAATGAATATTACTAACTACAATATGATTATACATGATTGTTAAATGTTTTTACATTTATCTAATAAAATATAGAGTCTTAAAATGTGAATGAATCTAATTTTAAGCATAATTTACTTTAAAAGGTTGATTTACCTCCTTTTGATGGAGAAATATATTTTAATATAGTATTGGTCCCTTTTTTATGTTCTATTTGACCAAATAAAATTCTTTTTTGGAATTAGGACATCAAAATTTACTTTGGGTAAATTTTTGGTATTTTTCTGATAAAATTCAATTTTTAATGAAAAGTGAAAAATGTTGTATTTTAATTCCAAACTGAGTTATAATATAATTTATTTATATGGCTATATTATATTTTCAATTGGTTTTAAAATTTAATTAGATTATATTTTAAATGTTTAATTAAATTCTTGTTATTGTAATTAATTTCACTTTGAAATTGGACATAAACAAGTGTCAATCTTTAGATAGTTAATATTTCTTAAAAACACGCCTTTTGTTTTGGAAGCGGGAATTAATTTTAAATTAATTATTTACACTTATGTGTTTTGAATTTGTAAAAATTGATTAAATATTTGGAATAATGAGGTCTAAATTATATAAACAGATAACTTTTATTTTTAGACCTTGTGAATATTTATATCTGTAAATATTTTATTTACCATGGTTATAAGGTAAATATGGTAAATAAGGGAAAAAAGATATTACTATAATAATATAAAATTAACTTAATGTGTGTCCTAATACTATTTTTTGGTACACGCCCAATCCTGATCATCCTTGGGTCTATTTTTGGGCCCCCATGGAGCCACTTAAGAGTGATAATGACACTTTATTTTAATTAATTTAAAGTAATAACAAAAATGACATAAACAAATATCTTTTAGTAAATTACTTTTTACATAGGTTTATATATGTTATCTTTTCCACAATAAATATTATTTGAAATTATAAAAACATTTCCTACATCATGTTATTTTTTTATAATTTTTAGACTTTAAATAAATTAAAATATCTATGACACAATAATGATGTAGTGTTTACCTCATTAATAAATGATTTAAATAAATAAGATTATAAAGACTAAAATAATATCCAAAACCTATCCAATTATTATTGGATGATTTTATTTAGACCATGAGCTATCTTATCTTCTACTTTAATAATTTTTGGACCTTTAGAAACCGAAAATCATTATGTAATAAAATAATATTTTCACACTTTCCTAAAGTGACCCTCCCCCTTATAAAAAGCCCTCAACTCTAACCCATTCCTCACACCTCTCAAGCCCATTGTCTGGTCCAAACTCTACCCAATTAAGCTCCCTACATCCCTATCCTCCCCCTATAATCATTAACTTAGGATGAAGGCACTTAAACAAACCCTTTTGGTTCAAACCAAAGGGAGTTACCCGATTTAAAGGTAACATCTTCTCTTATGTTCTTTTGTTTTATATTACTTATAAAACCCCATAAAATCTTTTTATTACTTTATTTTATAAAAACAAAAGTATCCTAAATATACTAGGATGTTTTTTATGATAATTATTTGAACTACACTTACACACACCTCCGTCTAATGGGTAAAGAACATACTGTTTCTGTGGATGGCAAACAAACGCCTCACGAAACGACAATTGTTCAATTATCTTTTACCACCTCTCATGATGGACATTATGATGGAAATGTATCTATATATGATATATATTATTTTTATGTTTTCTCTATTATTCTGTATTTTCCATTTATAGAATACCTTTACGGTTTCCATTGTGGGTAAATGCGATAATTACATTTGAGGAAGTGCGGACTGTTGTCCCGTCAAAGTGATATGACTCATTAATGACATATGTGAGATTTATAAAGGATGGAGTTAATGATATTATATATGATATTATACTAGAATTATAATATACCTATGTATCATTATGTTTTAATTCCATTAAAATAAGAAATAGAAATGAATGTAGCGTTCATGCGTATGTACGACTTACCCTCTCCATGAACGGTGCATTTCGTTTCTTATCTCCAAATGTTATATAATATTATAAATACAAAAAAATACTATATATATATGATATATATAATATCTACATCATGAATATAATTCTATAGATAATTGATATTTGACCAAATTAACAACTTGTAATTTTAAGAAGTTCATTTTTGACTCAAGTACCAAATATCGACAAATTGACCATTATTAACTTAAATGATTAAATAGTGTTTATAACAATGTAATAAGTGATACAAAAGGAATAATAAACTTTAAAAAGGATCTTAAGGAAGTATAAATTAACTTTATTTTATTATTCAGGAGATTAAATAACGAATGGGTCAAATCAGACACGAGGTAAGGGACTTCGTCTCAATCTCCTTTCATTGAGGAATATTTTGTTTAATACACAACTTTCTTTTATATGATGTATAAACACCTTTTAATTTTCATTTCATTCAAAGGGAATCTTTTTCTATGAGGCGTTTTACTAAATGACAAAAAGAATTTTTTTTTAAACATACGCGGTGACAACGACCTTTCTGCTGCCACGAGTATTATTTGATCTTTGGCTTCCTTAACAAGCCGTAATGTTTTTAAAAGAAAAATAAATACCATATACGCTTTTATATATTTTGGTATTGAAATTTTTTTTGGATTTATTATTTCAATATCTTGTTCAATATCTTGAAAAGATATATTGTGATTGAAATTTGGGAATGTTATCTTTCCTTTATGCTTATGTTATGTGTTATGATTATATTATAGTACATGGGAATTGTTTATGTATATGGGTGGTTCCATGATAAACCTTGGGTGGGTGAGCCTGAGATAGCTCTCCAATGCATTGGGTAATGTGACAGAGGTAAACGAGAATGTTTCTTCTAAAATATTTAGGGAATAATAATGATGGGTATTCCAAATGTAACTCTCTACGTAGATGTGATAACTACAATGTAAGTATGATATGAATTCCACAAGTTAACTTTATGATTTGTGATTTCAATGTGTTATTCAAAAATCTTATGATTTGATGAGTTATTTTAAAGTGCTTATGTTATGTATGTATTGAAAAACTAATGTTTTCTTTCTCTATTTTATAACCCTTACTGAGATTTTTATACTCTTACCAAGTATCAAAATGTTTTTCATAGGATGTAAAGATGAATAGGGTCAAGGATGGGATCAAGGGAAAGTCATGTTGTCTAAAACATGGAACTGGACATGACACTTTTTTTCAAGAGTTTTTATTCTATGAAAAAAATGGAAACTGAGTAGAAGTGTCTACTTTGAAATTTTTGAGATGTAATGTAACAGTTATGGCCTAACCCTCTAAAACTAGAAACCTGAAAAGATTATCAATGTGAATTATTCATTTAATTAAATATTATGTAATATTTTAAGGTCGAGTCCTTATAGTTGGTATCAAAGTTCGGTTTATACAACTTTAGGAGTTAGGGTATTTTTAACTAAATATCCATATATTAATTTATATTAATATTGAAATGATATCTCATTTACAGATTATAATTTTGCTTCGCCTAATATATTTCTCTGTTCATAATGGTTGTCCGCTGAGGAAATAGGCAACTATGTTGGGACGATATCATGAGGAAGACAACCTTCCAAATCAGCAACCTCAGATGGTCTGAATCGGAACTAAATTGTTTGTTGCAATGATGGAACAATTGAATCAGGATATAAATGGTGGTGTTATCTATGCACAAGATCAGCCAGATCAACCACATAGGAACATGTCAGTAGTGGAGCATTTCATGAGGCAACATCCCCCATCATTCAGAAGAACATCTGACCCAGTACTAGTAGAAGGGAGGATTAAAGCACTGGAGAAGATTTTCGATGTTATGGGGTGTTCAGAACATTAAAATGTTAGTCTCGTTATTTACCATTTTGAAGGTGAAACTGATCAGTGGTGGTCGATGGTGAAAAATATCAGCGATAGTGAAGAGATTGATTCTCTTTATGGGGAAGAACTCAAAGGAATGTTTCTTGAGAAATATTTTTCTATGGCGGTTCATCTTAGGATGGAAAAACATTCCTAGAGTTGAGGCCGGTGGATGACTCAGTGGCTGCTTTTGAAGAAAAATTCACTCAACTGGCAAGGTATGCTCTAAATTTCATAAGAGATCTTGATAGTAAAATCAACTATTTTACTCAGGATTAATTCCAAAGTATCTAAGGGATTTAGCTTCTCAAGAGTTAAAAAGTTATGAAAAACATGTTCGATGCGTGATGAAGGTGGAAATGGATTTTTTTTGATGATCATGTGTTCTCTGAACAACAACAGAATAAGAGGTCAAGGCGTCAAGGAAAAGGGAAAAACTCTTTAAGAAGTATGATGGTAAGAAACTTAAGTTTTATAGTTTGTGAAAATTGTGGTAAAAAGCATGCTGGGTAATGTCTTTTGAATTCTGGTAAGTGCTACTGATGTGGTAAAATTAGACAAAAGGATCGTAATTGCACTGAAAAAGATTAGGGTAATGGTAAGAAAAAAATTTGATTTACAATCATTAAAATGTTTTAAGTGAAATGAAATGGGTCATTATGAAAATTAATGTCCAATAAATAACTCAAATTAGGGAAATCATCCAAACTACAAGTAGAAAGTGGTGGTGAAATCCTTTGCAACTACTTTAGCAGATATTGGTCCATAAGTTGTATCAGGTACACTATTTGTTGGTTTAGATTATGCCAATGTGTTGTTTGATTCGGGGTATATACATTTGTTCATTTCTAAGAAGTTTTCTAGTAAATTGGGAATTCTATCTCATGATATGAGTCCTGAACATATGGTAAAAACACAGGGGGGAATATTAAAACAAAAAGATATTATAGGAACCTTCTTGTCCTTGTTTATGGAAAGAATCTACCTACAAACTTTATTGTTTTGCCTCTAGTAGATTTTGATGTTATTTCGGGTATGGATTGGCTTTCTGTTTGTCATGCTAAGATTGATTGGAGAGCTAAAAAGGTTTATTTTTAGAAAGATTTTCAGTTTGTGTAGATGAATGAACCCTTACTTTTGATAACATATCAGGAAGCTGAGAAACTAGTAAAAGATGGAAATGAATTTTAACTTCCGCATATTGTTGAAAACAAAGGTACTGTTCAGCTTAATAATGTAACAATGGTAAATGAGTACCTTGTTGTTTTTTCTGATGAGTTTCTTGGTGTTATACCAGATCGGGAAGTTGAATTTATTTTTGACTTAGTTCCTGATGCTAAGTAAATTTCAAAACCCCCTTATCAAATTGATCAAATTGAACTTTTAGAGTTAAAGAAGCAATAACATAAGTTATTGGATAAATTTTTCATTCGACCTAACACTGAACCATGGGGTGCTTCTATCTTATTTGTTAAAAATAAAGATGGTTCGATGAGACTTTACATTGATTATAGAGAATTGAATAACATCACTATTAAGAAAAAAAATCCTTTTTCTCATATCGATGATTTGTTTGATCAGATCTAGGGATCTTAATATTCTTTGAAGACTGACTTAAGGTCGGGGTACCATCAGTTGGAAGTAAAGGAAGAATACATTCCAAAACTGTGCTTCGTACTAGATGTCGCTATTATGAATTTGTAGTTATGCCCTTTGGTTTAACCAATGCACTTACTGTATTCATGGATCTTATGAATAGAACTTTCCAGGAGTTCTTGGATAAGTTTTTGGTTACGTTCATTGATGATATTTTGGTTTATTCTAAAATTAAATAAGAGCTTGAAATTCATTTAAGGGTTATCTTGCAAACCTTAAAAAAAGTAACTATTTTGGAAATTCAGAAAGTGTGAGTTTTGGTTACATCAAATTTCATTACTTGGTCACATTGTTTCAAAAAATGGAATAACTATTGATCCTAATAAAACCAAAGTTTTTGAATAATGGCCAAGACCCAAAAATATAACCAGGATCTGTAGTTTTCTTGGTTTGTCAAGTTATTACTGGAGGTTTGTTGAAAAGTTTTCATGGTTATCTAATCCAATGACTAAGTTAACTCGAAAAAGTGTTATGTTCCTGGGAAAAAAAATGTGATGATTGTTTTCATGAATTGAATAAAAGATTAGTGAATGCTCTAGTTTTGGCACTAGCTTCCATAAATGGTGAGTTTTTTTATTTATAGTGATTCTTCGTTGAAAGGACTTGGATGTTTCCTCATGTATAATGATAAGGTAATTTCTTATGCCTCACGTTAGTTGAAACCACATGAGTTAAATTATCTAACACATGATTTGGAATTAGCTTCTATTTTTTATGATTTAAAAATTTGGAGTCATCATTTGTACGGAGTAAAATGTGAAATATATACTGACCAAAAAAAGTTTGAAGTATATATTCACTCAGAAATAATTAAACATGTTATAGAGGAGATGGTTGTAATTAATCAAGGATTATGATTGCACGATCGTTTACCATCCATGAAAAGAAAATAAAGTGGATGATTACTTGAGTCGAAAAAGTAATGCTTCAGTAACCATGCTATGTTTGGAATGAGATCCTTTGGTTTTTGATTTGATGAACTTTGGCATAGAAGTTTTTGGTGCTGAAAATTCATCTGTTTTGTTTCAGGTATCAGTGAAATCATCTCTATCAGAAAGAATAAAAAAAGTACAGAAGGAAGATAGTGAGTTGCAGAAAAAGGTAGAGTTGGTTCAGAAGGGTATGTTTCCTAAATTTAAAGATTATAAGGATTGTGTTTTGAGGTTTTGGAAAATATTATGTGTGTGTTGTGACTCATAGTTGAAGAATGAGTTGTTATGTGAAGCTCATAGTTCCCCATTTTTAGTTCATCCTGGAAGTACTAAGATGTACAGAGATCTTCATGAGTATTACTAGTGGGATGGAATGAAAAGAGATATTGAAAATTTTATTATGAAATGTTTGACGTGTCAGCAGGTTAAATCTGAGCAGTAGTTACCGAATGGGATGTTTCAGCCTTTACAGGTGCCAGAGTGGAAAAGGTAAAATATATTCATGGACTACGTTGTGGGATTACCAAATACATCTCGAGGTAATAGGGAAATCTGGGTTAATGTTGATTGATTGACTAAATATGATCATTTCTTTCCTATTAGAGATAATTTGTCTCTAGATCAACTTTCTTGGTTGTATGTTAAAGAGATAGTAAGGTTACATGGTGTTCCCCTCTCCATTGTATCTGATCACGATCGCAGGTTTACTTCTATCTTTTGGAAAGGACTTCAGAAGTCTTTGGGTACTGAATTAAATTTTAGTATATCTTTTCATCCGCAATCAGATGGGCAGTCAGAATGAAAAATTCAGACCTTGGAGGATATATTTTGTGCTTGTTCACTGGATTACCAGGGAAGTTGGGACCAACATCTTTCTTTGGTTGAATTTTCATATAAAAACAGTTTTCATTCCAGTATATAAATGGATCCATTTGAGGCATTATATGGTAATTCATGTTAAACTCCAACTTTTTGGGATTATGTAGGTAAGAGGAAGCTAATGGGACCAGAATTGGTAGAAGATATGGAAAAAAAAAGTTTAGTTGATTCAGAAGCACATGAGAACAACCCAGATGAGGCAGAAAGGTTATGCAGATAATCAGAGGAAGAATCATTATTTAAAGGTAGGTGATCATATCTTTCTCAAATATTCTCCATGGAAAAGTGTGATTCATTTTAGTAAGAAGGGAAAGTTGAGTCTGAGTTTTATTGGACCTTATGAAATCTTGTAGAAAGTTGTATCAGTTGTGTACGGAGTGGCTTTACCTCCATGTTTATCCCAGGTACACAATGTTTTTCATGTTTCAATGTTGAGAAAGTATATGCTAGATCAATCTCATGTTTTAAGTCCAGATATAGTTTAGTTGAAAGAGAATCTCTTTTATGAGGAATAGCCAGTCCAGATTCTTGACTGAAGAGAAAAAGTATTGTAGAATAAGGTAATTCACCTGTAAAAGGTTTTGTGGAAAACCCATATGGATGAAGAGGAAATGTGGGAATCTGAAAATGATATGAGGGATAAATACCCCCATTTATTTTATAAGTGAATAAAATTTCGAGGATGAAATTTCAAAAAGGGTGGAAGGATGTAACAATTCAGTTAAATAAAGAAACAATACATTTTATTTTTAATTAATAATTTTTAATAAAATATTAATTTTACATTAAAGGGGTTGTTATGTTCGATAGCGTACTCGATACGCAATAATGAGTTTCTTTGAAATCTTACATTGCACAATAATAATATAATATTATTATTTTAAATGGTAGTTAATACCTAGCCCTTGTATTGATAGTAATGAACAATCCCTTTTGGTTCAAACCAAAGGGAGTTACCCGATTTAAAGGTAACGCTTTTTCTTTTTTTCTTTTGTTTTATTTTACTTCTCCAACCCCTAAAATATTTTTATTAATTTATTTTATAAAAAAACAGTATCCTCAATATACTAGGATGTTGTTATGAGAATTATTCGAACTACACTTACACACACCTCCATCTAATGGGTAAAGAACATACCGTTTCTGTGGATGGAAAACTAATGCCTCGTGAAATGATGATTGTTCAATTATCTTTCACCACCTATCATGGTGTTCATTATGATGGAAATTCATTTATATATGATATATATTATGTTTATGTTTTCTTTATGATTCTGTATTTTTCATTTATAGCATACCTTTATGGTTTCCATTATGGGTAAACGCGATAATTTCATCTGAGGAAGTGCATACTACCGCCCCCTCGAAGTGATATGACTCGTTAATTCTATATGTGGGACGTATAAATGATGGAGATAATGATATTATATATGATATTATTCTGGAATTATAATATACCTATGCATTATTATGTTTTAATTCCATTAAAATAAGAAATAGAATTGAAATTAGCGTTCAAGCGTACGTACGACTTACCGTCTCCATGAACGGTGCATTTTATTTCTTATTTACAAATGTTATGTACTATTATAAATACATACATATACTGGATATATATTATATATATGATATATACATCATGAATATAATTATGGAGATAATGGATATTTGACCACATTAATGACTTGTAATTATAAGAAGTTCATTTTTTACTTAAGTACCAAATATCAACAAAACAACCGTCATTAACTTAAATGATTACATAATGTTTATAACATTATAATAAGTGATATAAAAGGAATAATAAACTTTGAAAATGATTTTATCAAGTAGAAATTAACATTAGTTAATAATTCAGGATATTAAAGAACAAATGGGTCAAATCAGACACGAGGTAAGGGACTTCGTCTCATCCCCCTTTCGTTGACGCATATTTTGTTTTAATACACAAATTTATTTTAAACATTGTATAAACACATTTGAATTTTCATTTCATTCAAAGGTAATATTTCTCTATGAGGCATTTTACTAAACTAAAAAAAGAATGTCTGTTTTTAACATACATGGTGACAATGAAATTTCTGCCACCATGAATATTATTTGATCTTTGGATTCCTTAACAATTTGTAATGTTTTTAAGAGAAAAATAAATACCATATACGCTTTTACGTATTTTGGTATTGAAAATCATTTTGGATTTATTATTTCAATATCTTGTTCAATATCTTGAAAAGATATATTGTGATTGCAATTTGGGAATGTTATCATTCCTTTATGCTTATGATTAAAAATAATGAGTAACATTGCTTAGTGTTATTAAAATGAAACATCTCCTATGAGGGGGGGAAAATGCGCATATGACTTCTGATTGACATGAAATGTTAGGCGAACATTCTTAAGATCATATGTGATCTATTGGAATTGACTGTATGTCAATCCCATAAGCAGATTGATAGGTACAATTAAAATTTCATTTTCACATCTATTATCATTTTTGTAATAATGGGAAAATCATGTCTATAGGGGTCAAAGTTGACCAAACGATGGCTGATTGATATAAAATATTAGGAAAATGGTATTCATGTCATTTATAATCTATAAATAGAATTGTTATTTGGATCAAATATATGAATTTCTCTTATTTATAAGTATATGATCAACTTGATTTACTACTTTTAATAGTCATTGTTTAACTAATCAGTACTATAAAAAGATATTTTATAGTATCTTTGACTCATTACTATATCTATGATGATTTTTATATGTAAAAATATAAAAAATTGATTATTCTATATATAAATATATATTAACTGAATAAATATGATATATATGTATTTTATTTGTTTAGTTGTTTCTTTTGTATCTTATTGTAGGTTTATTGAGATAGAAGATTGGATTGCATTTGATGTTGTTTGGATTTTTGGAGGATTTTGAGATGTTTGGAACGCTGGATTTGTGAGGATGTATGTTTTCATTTCTTATTTTTGAGGATGCTTTCTATTTCTTCTATTTGGAGCTGTTTTTTTCTTGGATTTAGGCTGTCAAGATATTTTTTTTAAAAAAAAAATATTCCAAGATAGAGATCTCTAATGGAGGTTTCTAATTTGTGATTTTTTTAGCTTTAGAGACTAATTCTAGGGGTCTCTCCCAACTCTGTTATTTTAGATCATTAGCGACCACTAAGTGGTTTTCGGTAGGGCGCCTATAGAGACCACCTATGGAATTCTCTAATGGCCTTTAGAATTAGGAAAACTATGACATCTAATAGAGGTTAGAAGGCAGAGTCTCTAATGAAAATTAGAGACTGCTTTTGGCAGTTTCTAATGCCAATATTTATAGTAGTGTTCTTTTGAAATACTCATTATTTCATGCATCGACCTCCACTCATTTGAATATAGGTGAGTCCTATTTTCCATGTAAGATATTATTGAATTTATTTTTTTCCACTCAACAAGTAAAAAATAATATATTATTTTCTTAATCTTTTGTTGAATAAATAATAACGAACTCTTAAAGAGCTATAATGACTCACGAATGAAAAATTTCACTCTATTCCCTAAAGAAAATGTGTTTGATTAAAAACAAATGTGGTCGATGTCAAGAATAACATCATTTATCAAATGAAGAAAATGACACAACCTCAAATTGTTGAATAATGAACATCACAAATGTGTCGTACATTGAGCCAAAGGTTGGTAATCAGTGGTGAACATAACGTACATATTTTACTTTATGATGAAGTTCCCTGGTAATATCATGAATTATTAAATTTCATATCTCTTATTCCTTTATTCAACTAGAATGTGTCAAGTTTGATTACGATGTATAATGATTTATAATGTAGATGTTATATTTACTTTGAATGTTAATAAATATTGTATTGTTTTATTTCTTTTCTCTTTAATTTTATTTATTATAAAATAGATGAGGGAAATTAAATTATCAGGATGAACAAACATAATTATAGTTTAAATATATTCACCCCCCCCCCCCGAAGTGGATGAAATTTATTAAATTTTTAAAATGAATATTCATCTTATTTTACTGAAGACACTTCAAAACATTAACAAATAATTTGATTTCATTACCTGGAGTGAATGAGAATATTTATTTAAAATGATTTATTTCATTCCCTAATTTAAATTCAAATATAAATGAATTTATTTTAAATAAAGTAAGAATTAAATATTATGTTTTGTGAATAATAATCTTGTTTTATTTGTTGATAAAAAATAATAATAATATAACCACCAAAAGTGGTTTGATGATAGTAAATATTTATAGAGTACAATGAATTTTATTAATATTTATAAAATGATGCAACCCCGATGGATGATTTTAGAATAGTGTTCTTTGACATTATATTGAAGGATATCTATTTCATTAAATTATTGTTCATGAAGAATAAAAATTAAATTAAGAGGAAACATTATTATTTATCATGTTATTATAGATTATCAATATCATCTCATGTAATTCATTTATCCCCTAAAGTGGATGTTTTTATTCATATAGTTCATAAATTAGAGATTGAATTACTTAATTTTGAAAATCTGATATATGTTATGAAAATGATTTTACCACCTGAAGTGGTTAAAATAATGATCATCATAATGCATATAATTAGTATTTTATAAAAGATGATCATTATGGATAAATAATAAATTATCATTAATGAATCCTGAAATTCAATGAATTAATGAATTCCTTTATGTGAATGTATTTTTAATTACTCTAGTTCATTATTTTAAGAGAATCAAATAAATTATTCCTGAAAAAAAATTATATGATTTATACTAATCATACGTAGAATTTTATAGTCAATATTTAAGAGTTGTTGAAGTTTTATCAAATGATTTCTCCTTATTTTGATAAAGTTAATGTTGTTTATGAATTATAATTTTGGATGATGACAAGGTGTGTGTTGTGAATCCAAATGATTCTTCTGCATTGGTTTTCACTACAACATTCATCAATTTTAAAATACATGGGGGATCCAACCCTAGGTAGATTAACTGTAAAATAATATTTTGGTCCGAAGTTTCAAAATATTTTAGAAAAGTTCTAAAAATTACAATAATATGCTTGGTGATGGGACTAACCTTTTATTATTATTTTATGAATTCATCAACCACCAGAAGTGGAAATTATAATAAAAAATATGAGTATACATAATGAAAGATCCTAGATCATTATATAAAAATATCTTAATGAAAAATCTTTATAAATATTATTTTCATTAAATTCATTAAAATAAATCATATATGAGTTAGTATATTCTCGTGTAAGTACATTTACCTGTAAAGAAAATTAATTAACAACTCCAAAATAGATAAATTATTCTTATCTGGTGGTAAAAATTCTTAATACTTTTTTATATATGTAGTCTCAATGATATATATCAATGATATTCTAGAAAATGAATATCATATGGAGACATTTCATAAAATAGGTACCTAGATATGTAACAAGCTTTCATAAAAAGTAATTATAAAGAATTTTTTATGTATAATCGAATCAGTAATGATAAACTAGTAGTTTTCTAATCCCTACAATTTAAATATATGAAATGATGGTTTATTCCATCCATGAAAAATTATAATGAATGATATTGATTCAAGTATACATGATCATTGATTTATTTATAACATAGTAGACATCCATTAGTGTGGGAATGAGGAATTTATTTATTGGATGTATGTCTACTAAATTATCAATGAATTCATTATCATAAGTTATTATGAATTTCCTCTTCATAATAATTGACCATAAGGTACCCATTTTCAAGGAAAAGTATTTATATAATTATCAGATATTTTGGAAATAAATTTACTATATACTTACGAAGAAGTATATATGGGCATGTCCACCTTCCACGTGATCCATTGAAATACTATATAAAATATGAATCTACGAAATTACCACACATGTTATTTGTTGTTGGTGAGTATACATTATATGCTATGCATTATGATTAATATAACTATTATTCATCACATTCTATATATAAAATGGTCCAGAAAAAACCATTGAAAATATACTCACAACACTTACATGAATGTAATGTGTTGGAAATCAATAGTATGACTATGAACACCTAATGTTTAGTTGAACTGATTATATTAAATCGTTATTCGTTATGAGTATAATTTAATAAATATTTTATCCCTTTAAGAGAAAAACGAATATAGCAACAAAATTATATATTTTTATATATTCTCCCTAAAGTGACAATGGTACCAAAAAAATACGATATTTCTATCAAATGTTATTAATGATATATTTTCTTTAAATGCTTTTAAAACTCATTGATCGCAATGGATTTTGATAGATGTTGACATCAAAATAATTGGCCAAAATTATTATAGGAACTTATAAAATGTTAAACATATAATTTTTTGTATTGATTATACAAACTACCAAGACTATTTAATGTTGATGATCTTATTATAAGAATGTTCTTCCTTTTATATTTGGATATTTATATATGAATCCAAAACGTGTTCAAAAATTTTGAAGCATATTCGAAATTATGAAAGTTTCACCCAATATTATAAATTATGGGTTGAACTGTATAATATGTATTTCATTTATCCATATTAAGTTAATAAAGAATATAAATTGAATTTATCATCCCATGGTTTATATGAATAATTCAATTCATCATATTATTAAGATGTTTGAAACACATCTAAACTCTAGAATTGTTTTCTTAAATCAATGAATTATTTTATCATCAAATTACATAGATTGTCCTTGTATTTTGAATTAATCATCCTGAAGAAGAAATATTAATTTTGTTGAATGATTTTACCCTTATCCATTAGATATCTTTCTTCCTATTGATATAATTCTAACATGATGGGTTGATGAAGAACATACTTATAGTAAAAGGATTAAATATAAATGCACATTTTATGCATCCTTGATGATATACATGTACATGTGCATATGTAAGTTACAAATAAAAATAAACCATATTATGATGCAAGGTAATGTTCTTCCTAATTCATTAAAATCTAAAGGATGTAAATTATTATTATTCAAAAATTAAAAATTGAATGATTTGGTTAGGAACTGATCATGGAAATTGTAACATACTATTATTATTTACAGTTATCTATAAAACCCTCTTTTTTACTTAGCATTGGTTAGGTCTCTTTTGGGATTATTTCGAGTTAAATTTAAAAGAGTTTTGAAAATTCTGGGCTAGTACACGGTTTTCCCGAACTGTGCGCCCTTTCAAAAAAAACATGCAACCCAAGGCACTGGGGTTTTTCATGGTTAGCGCATAGTTCATAAATAATTTTTACCTCTTATAAAAAACTATGTGGAAAATTTAAAATAGATACACAGATTGTTCACATTTTTTCTAAACCATGTGACTATGCCCATGAAACCATGAATAAGGATTTTAGTTAATATGAAAATTATTAAAAATTCCCAAACCCTCCTTTTTGACCCCCACTTGGGCTCATTATAACCCTAAACGATTTTTGTAGGTTTTGGGGCTCCCAAGAACCATTTTTGGATCCTCCAAACTCCTTCAAAGGTGGATCAAAGCTAGGAGATCCTTATTTGGTCTCTTCCTAGTAAGGTTTCTTCTCTCGTTCTCTATCACCCAAGATCTCTTTTATCCTCCTTAGGGTTTTGTGGATCTCCATATTGAATTTTGGATCTAATAGCCACTATCTTGGATCTAAACCTTGTTTTGATTCATATTTTTTTTATCATTCTCCATTAGAGTTTTCCATTTATGGCTTCATGATTCAAGATCTATTAATCTTGAGGTAGGTGGTTCCATCATGATTCCCAATTTGTATTAACCCTATATTTATTTTTTTTAATTTCAATTATTTTAATTAAATTAAATGTCTTGGTTTTGATTAAATGGATAATTTTTTTGGAAAAACCCAATTTCAGTGAATTGGAGTTTTTAAGAAAAATGAGTTTTTGGCATGAAATTGGAAAACCTCCAATTCCATTGAATTTGGGTGTGTTTATGGAAATTGTGGAGATTAAAATTGTTTAAATTTATATTAGGAAATTATTTCAAATAAAATATTGAATATAATTGTTGAGTTTAATTTTGGTAAAAGGATTTGATGGAAAATTATGAAACCCCATAATTCCATGGAATTGAGGGTTTAATATGAAATTGATGGATTTTTTTTGAAAATTAAATTGTTATATTTAATTGTGAAATTAGATTATGAAATTTAATGGTAAATTGATTTCAAATCCCTTTTTGTGAGAAAAAACTTAAAATGGTTTTGATATAAAACTTAATGTTTTATCTTTGTTTAAAGGAATGTTTTTATTAAAATATCATTATGGGTTTTAAATGGAAAATTATCATATTTTAAATAGATAATGAAATGAATTGTATTTTAATAATTCAAAAAATAAATTGTACACCATTTTTTTGTTCTAGATCACATTCATGCCTTAGGTAGTTAGAGATTTATTTGGATGACACATTACAATTTACAACATTCTAAAACCTAATATCAGTACATCACATCCCTTAGGTGATGGTGATGAGTATTCATTGGCATTGGTACAAAGTTAATTATGTACATATTATATTTCACCTTGAGCATGTGGTCCCTATAGCCCAGAACTATCCTACCTTGTTAGGCATATGACAGTGTTTCTTGCTTGTCTGTATTTCAAATGTGTATATGTCATTATCGTAAATAATTTTACATGCCTTGTGAATTTATATAAACCAATTTATATAAATGTTTTTATTAAATAAATTTGTGAAAGTGACATTTGTGTAAATCACTGTTTGTGAATTTATTTTCATAAATTAAAATGTGAATCTTTTGTTTAAATTTTTTTCCATATTGTTAAATGTAAATCATGATTTTTTGAAATATTCTCTTTATACGCCAACCCTATTTATTTGAAAAATTAGAATCACTTATTCGGTTAATTTGATATTGGTATCTGTTATGGAACACTTCATGAGACCCTACTAGGCTTTTATCTCACACCCTACTTGTGACTTAAAGTGTTTGTAGATTACCTCCTTCCAGGTTCGAGTAGGGGTAAACCATAACTTAGAGGTGGCTCTAGATATTTAGCCGTGGACTTGGTGACTTGTGTCTGAGTTGGGACTTGGTAAGTTTATCGTCCAGTGTTTCTAGTACTTTCTTATGGTACTTGGGCTTGTTTATTCCTATTTGATTTCTAGTACACTACTACCAGTGGAGCTTCTTTTTTATGCATAATATCTTGTTTATTTTTCTTCCACAATGTTTGTTGAATAATTGTTCCCACTTTCATTTTGTATGATGTTCAGTTTTATTCATAAAACCATGAGGATTTGAAACAGCTCTCAGGTTATGATAGGGCCAGATTGAAAAACCAGGTTACCAGGGTACCTAGGTTGGTTTGTGACCAAGTGGTATTAGATGTAGGTTAAAATTCTTGTCTTGAAGTAAATATTCTTTGTGAAATCTTGTTGGGACATAGAAGGTAATTGTGATTGAGTTCCAAGACATATCTCACCATAACGAACCATAAGTCACCCAGGGTGATTAGGGAAATACATTTGAAGATTATTTCTTATCTTTTTCTAATTTTGATTTGGATAGAGTGAAATCCATATTTTTTATTCTATCTGTTGGTATTGATTTCTCTGGTTTTTTCATTTTAGTGTTAATAATATGTATTCATTATTGTCTTATGATGTTTTCTATCACCATTACTCTAAAAATATGTGTGAATCAGACCTAAGAGGAATATAATGATAAACCACAACAAGTTAATAATCTTGTGGACCAAAGTCTCGTAGAGGTGATTTTGCGCACTATCAATGATCTAGGACATTCACCACCTCTAGTTCCTATTTAGGATGCAGCTTTGGAACCTG
This sequence comes from Viscum album, assembly GCA_963277665.1. Lineage (NCBI taxonomy): Eukaryota > Viridiplantae > Streptophyta > Magnoliopsida > Santalales > Viscaceae > Viscum > Viscum album. The sequence goes on along the minus strand of OY728151.1, from coordinate 649,452,917 downwards.
AGAGGGATGTTTTCAAGATTTTTTCTCAAGATTTTCTTTTCTAAAATCCTATACCATTCAATATCTCAAATGATCCTTAAGAGGCTAAGGAATGGTTGAGCATGATGGAGCATTTTTTTGGGTTTTTGGGAACACAAAATGAAATCAAAGGGAAGTGTGCCACCTTCATGATAGAAGGACCAGGTAGGAAATGTGGGACACTATGGTAATAATAAAGAAGAATAAGGGATCATAGTGTAAGGAATTTAAGGTTCTTTTAACCAAACATTTATATCCAGAGTTGATGTTGTTGGTCAATACTATGGAGTTTTTTAGACTTGAGTAGGCTGACAAGAGTGTGACAGAGTATGAAAACCATTTTATTGAGCTCGTACATTTGTCACCTAATATTGTATCGAATGAGAAGATAAAGGATCCAGGGTTTGAGTTGGGAATTATTTAGGATAATCAATCTTAGGTTTTCTTACTGAAGCTTACCTCTTAAACCAATGTACTAGAAAGAGCGCTAATGGTTGAAATGGACCTACCTGGAAAGTTAGGGTTATCATAAGTTTCTTCCTCTCTTAGTTAAAGTGTGGTTTCCTTCAATGGAATGTATAAGTGTGATGATTCTCATGGTAGTTCTCAATAATAGGGTCATTTTAGACCACCTGAAGTACCTGGAGGAGGTCCTATTATTTTCTATTAGTGTAGAAATCCAGGACATTCAAATAGGGTTTTCACCGAGGCACCCAAGAACTATGGATTTGGTGAATGTTTAGGAAACTTATATAGATTATTCCATGTTTATTATACTCCATGTATTGGAGTGATATCATCAGATCTTCCTAATAATATGGGTTAATCAGATGATTAATGTGTAAAATGGTTCCAACCATAGGCATCTGGAAGGACGCTTCTTTACATAGTGGAAGAGTCTCCATAGATTGAGGATATGGTTCCAGTGACCGTGAGAGGTACCATTACAATAACTTCATCATTAGTGACTACTCTATTTGATATTGGTGCATATCATTATTTTATTTCAAATTGTATTGTTAATCTCTTTAATCTTCTTATGGAGCATTTATCTTGTGAAATGGATATTACTACACACCTTGGTATGAAGGGAGAGTAGGTTCACCACAGTCCCTCTTGTGTTTGCTTTCTATCTAATTCCAATCTTACATAGATTTTTCTAGTTCTTGATATTAAACCTCTTAATTTAATTTTCAAGATGTTGATAATAAAGCACATATATACTTTTATCTTCGACGAGTTTTCTTTACTACACATAGTGGTGTGCATGATGTCTTTCAAGGAGAATGGGACCCAAGGTCAAGCAGATCCAAACCAAATTATTCGGAGTTTGGGAAAGTGATATTAGTGTTTTTATTTTATCTATAACGATAATCTTTGGGTGGTGATTTTCCTCCAGTTTTCATCGAGTTTCCTGACATATTTCCTTCATATATCTCTAGTTTTCCCCAGGTAAGGAAGGTTGAGTTTTATATTGACATAATGTCTGGTACTCAACTGGTTTCTATTTCCTCTTACCACATGGAACCATCTAAAATGAAATATTTCAAGTCCTCATTGGATGATCTTCTTGAGAAAATATTTATACACCCAAGTTTGTTATAGTGTGTGGTGTTGGTTCTCTTTTCTAAAAAAATTTATGGTTCACTTCACCAATGTGTTGATTTATGAAATCTCAATCGAGTGGCAGTAAATAACATGTATCTATTTACATGGATTGATGATCTCTTTGATCAATTTAAAGGCTATAAGTAGTTCTCAAATATCAGTCATCACTATGGTTACTATCAGTTGAGGATAAAATAATACCAAATCTAGAAAACCACCTTTCAAAGAAGGTACAACCATTTTGAGTACCTTTTTATGCCTTTTGGTCTAAACAATCCACCTACAGTATTTATGACATTAATGAACTAGATTTTCTAATGTATCTTGATACCTTTGTGTTAGTATTTGTGGATGAAATTCTTGTTTACTATATGTTTGAGGAGGATCATGTGAATCATCGGATAATAGTTCTATGTTTATTGAGAAATCACTAAATTTATCCCAATCTTTCAAAGTGTGACTTCTAGATTATGGAAGTAAAATTTTTGGGACATGTGGTTTCGGAACATGGTATTTCAATCATCCAAAGAAGGTAAAATTTATGACATTGGATCAACCACTGAATGTTTTTTAGCTTCATAGCTTTTTAGGTCTAACTGGGTTTTACCTCCAGTTCATTAAGGAATTATCAAAATTGGGTTCAATGATGAATTCTCTACCTCCTAAAGGATTAATGTTTTCTTTGAATTTTAAGGATGATACTTATTTTATTGAGTTAAACCATCATTTGACTACTGTGTTGGTGTTAAAACTTCTAGAGGCTAGGCAAGGATATGTGGTCTTTCAAGATGCATCGGGTTCATGTTTGGGTTGTATTCTTATGCAAGGTGATCACGTCATTGAATATGGATCTCATTAGATTAGGCCATACAAGAAGAATTATCCAACCCATGACATTGAACAAGCAGTTTTGATGAACGTGCTTAAGAGTTGGTAGCATTAGATTTATGGAGAATGTTTTACCATGTATTCAGACCATAATAGATTGGGTTATATGATCTCTAAAATCGAATTGAATCTTCACCAGTGGTGTTGGTTCGAATAACTATAGTATTCCAATTTCAACGTAACTTATACCTCAGGTAAAGGGAATTTTGTTGATGATTATTTTAGAAGGAAACTTCCAACCCATACAGTGAAAGAATCTTCAGAAGAGTGGAATTTTATGGACATCTTTTCATAGCTTTGTATTGGAGTCCGAGAATCAGGGAATGAGATTTCATTGGTCAGTTTTTAGTTGGAATATTCTGTTATCAAATTGATTATTTATTAATATAAACTTTATGATGAGTTTTTTATCATCAGAGACTCTCTTGATGGTGGGGATACCATGCTTGATTGGTATTTATCCAAAAAAAAGTCATTCTATGATTTTAGAGATGTTTTTGGGTACCATATTTGGTAAGAAAATCTATAATAGGGGATTTAAAAAGTTCTCAGTGGGAGGTTCACCCAGGTACTATAAGGATGTTCTATGATATGCAGTGGTTGTTCAAGTGGATAGGTATGACATGGGGAATTGATGAGTTTGTCTCTCATTGTTGTACATTTCTGTTGGTGATGGATGATAACTAGAAACCTTCAGATTTTCTTCAGCCACTTCTAGTCCCTACATGGAAGTTCAATGAGATCTCTATGGACATTATGGTTGTGTTTTGGTGTACCTAGAGAAAGAGGAATGCAATATGGGTTGTGATCAACAGGATGACCAAGTCGACTAACTTTATACCCATTTGTGATACATCCAAAGTTGAGGAGTTTGGAAATCTCTAGGTGAAAGTAATTTTTTTTTAACGGAGTTCAATCTGCTATAGTATCTGATAGGGATCCCCAGTTTACTTCTCATATTTGGAGAGGCCTTTCGGAAGCACTAGGATCTCACATCCATATGAGTATTCCATAACATACACAATCATATGGATATACAAAAATGGCAATACAAATTCTTGAGAAGATGATCCGTGCTTATGTTCTCGACTTTGTTGGGGATTGAGATGATCATTTGGGGCTGGTTGAATTTTATTAAGACAATAGTTACCATCCCTCGATTATAATGGCTCATTTTTAGTCCTTTTATAGTTGGCCCTATAGATCTCCGTTATGTTTGTTGATGGTTGGTGAAATTTCCTTGGTTGGACCATGTTTGGTGTAGGATACGACAATAAAGATACAGTTGATTTTTTATAAAATGATGATGACACTTAGAAAATATAATTCTTATGTCGATCGTCATTACATTCCATTGGAATTATCTTTTGGAAACAAGGTGTTCTTAAAAGATTCACACAAGTTGCGTAATCGATGGATTGGGAATTAGGGGAAACATTATCTTCATTTTGGGGGACCTTTCAATATTATTGAGTAGGTGGGGAAAGTTTCTTACCATTTAAAACTTCCACCATAGCTACATTGATACATAATGTGTTCCTTATATCTCAGCTATGAAATTATCTATCTTATCTATATCATGTTCTAAGTTGAAATGATATTGATGTTGCGCCTAATTTATTCGTGACTGAATAGCCACTCAGGATAGTTGATTCTAAAACCAAGTTTCTACATGGACGGAATATGATTCTGGTTCAAGTTCCATGGGAGCATGGTTTTGATAATCATGAGACTGGGAGCGGGAGGGACTAATCAGAGAGAAGTGGCCTCATATTTTTGGTGTGGATACTTCTAACTATGCTTTTCAGGGACATAATGTTTCTATGATATAGAGCTTGTAATAGCCTATTACATTTTATAGGTATTCCTAAACCCCACTTTTTATTGATATTTTTTTGGGTCTTGTTTGGGGTTATTTTGGGTTAAATTTTTAAGAGTTTTAAAAATTTTGTGATAGTGCACAGTTGGTGCGTAGTTTGCCCAAACCGTGCGCCCTATCAGAGAAAATCATGAAACATAAGACATTGGGATTTTGAACAGTCGGCACATGATTAGTCAAGACATGCACCCTCTTAAGAGAAAACATGTGAACCATTTAAAATATGCACACAACTAGTGCACAATTTGTCTAAATTTTGTGTATCAGTCTAGGAAACCATGTGTATGACATTTAATTGAACTGAAAATTGTAAAACATTTATTGAACCCTCTTATTTGACCTCCACATGATATTATTCAACCCCTACAAAATTTATATAGGTTTTAGGGCTCCCAAGAATGGTTTTTTTCTCCTTCAAACCCCTTCCAAGGTGGATCGTAGCTATGGGATCCATGTTCGATCTCTTCCTGATAAGGTTTCTTCCCTCATTCTCTATCTCCCGTGATCTCTATTCTCCTGCCTTTGATTTTGTGGATAACCATGTTTATTTTTGGATCTAATACCCAATTTTTGGATCTAAACCTAGGTTTTATTCACATATCCTTATTTTAATCATTCTCTATAGGAGTTTTCTGTTTAAGGGTTCGTGATTTTAGATCCATTGATCACAAGGTTGGTGGTTCTATCATGAGGTCCAATTTATGTTAACCCTAAATTGCTTTATTTAATTTCAATTGTTTGAATTAAATGAAATTTATTGATTTTGATTAAATTTAATTCAATTATTTTGATAAAAACACACAATTCCATTAAATTTGGGTTTTTACGAAAAATTGGTTTTGGGAATGAAATTAGAAAACCTTCAATTTCACTGAATTGGGGTGTATTTATGGTAATTGGTGAGACTTAAATTTTTTAAATTTAAATAATGAAATTGTTTCAATTAAATTGTTTAATTGAATTTTGGAAAAGGGATTTGATGGAAAATTTTGAAAACCCCTAATTCCATTGAATTGGGAGATTGTTATGAAATAGATGGAATTTATTTGATAATTAAATTATTGAATTTAATTATGAAATTTGATTGTGAAATTTAATGGTGAATTGATTTAAAATCCCTATTTATAAAAATGGATTAAAATGGGTTTGATAGAAACCTTTGGGTTTTATCTTGGTGAGAAGAATTTTTTTATCAAAAACCATTATGGTTTTTAAATAGAAAATTGAAATATTCGAAATTGATAATTGGATGAATTTTATTTTAAAAATTCTTGAAATAAATTTTCCAGCATTTTTTTTTACTAGAACACATGAAATCCTTCGGTACTTAGTGATTTATTTTTTTGAAAATGTAAAACTTGCAGTGTCCTAAAACCTAATATCAGCACCTCACATCGCTTAGGAAATGGTGAAGAGTCCCCTTTGGCATTGGTTCAAAGGGACTTATGTACATTCTATAGTTCACCTTGAGTTTGGGGTCCCTATAGCATGGAACTATCATACCTAATTAGGCATATGACCATGTTTCTCACTTTTTTATTTAAAATTAATATATTCCATTATTGTAAACTGTTTTACATGCCTTGTGAATTTATATAAAGCATTTTATATAATTGTTTTGTTTAAGACATTTTTTTAAATTGAAATTTGTGTAAAGAACCATTTCTAAAATTATTTCCATCAATTGAAATGTGAATATTTTTTTAGAATTTCTTCCATCATTTTTAATTTAAAGCATGATTTTTTGAGTTGTTCTCTTTATATGGAAACACTTTTTTTATGAAAATTTGGAAGCACTTATTTGGTTAATTTGATATTAACATCTATTATAGAATCCTTGGGGATATCATGTTGGGATTTTATCTCACACCCCACTTGTGCCTTTAGGTATTTGTATATTACCTCCTTACAAGTTAGAGCATGTGTAAATCATCTCTTGGAGGTGGTTCTATCTGTTCACTCATGGAATTAGTGAGGGGCATCTGATTTGGTACTTGGTCAGTTTATCTTCATGCATTTCTAGTACTTTGTTGTGGGACATGGGCTTATTTATGCTAGTTTAATTTCTGGTACATTACTCTTAGTGTATCTTCTTTTTTTCATATTTTCTTGTTTATTTTTCTTAAAAAATGTTTGTGGAAAAATATTTCCCACTTTCTTTTTTTATGATGTCAGTTTCTAGTCACTATCCCATGGGAATGGGGAACACCCTTCAGGCCATTTCATGGCCAGCTCTTTTATCAGGTTACCAGGGTATCCGAGTTGGTTAGTGATAGAAATTTTATGAGTTAAATGATGTAGAGATGATCATTCTGAGTGGGATACATAACTATTGTACTCTTTTTTTGGAAAGTAATTTTTTCCATCGGGTTTTCTTGACAAGTTTTTTAATTATCCAACACTATAAGGAATTGATGATATTGTACTATTTATCCCTAATCAATGGTTTCCCCCTAAAAGGTTTTTATTTTTTGATTTTTAATGAAGCAATCATATATCATAATAGATATCAAAGAAAATGTTATGGATATTTATAATTAATGGAAAACTTTTTCCTTTCTAATTTTCAATGAAACCATATATTATTACCTATGGTATTCCTCCCATGCCCTGAAGACATAATTAAATAATAATATTAATTAATATTCTAAAGACACAATTAAATGATATAATTAAGGGGATTTGGGAACATTTAAATCTTTTCTTTCATTAGTATTTCCACTATTATTTCCTTATATGTGTTTTAATGATTTAGCATAACATAGAATACAATTACATTGAATTCACTTATTTTTTTCATATGGTTTTTCATGTGAAAAATATATAAGATTCTAGTAAATAATGACATTCAAGGGGGAGTGTTATGAAATATTAAATTTGAATGTCATAATTATGGTAACTCACATTCCCAAAAAAATCCCTTCATGTTCCAATATTTTCATATACTATCTTTTGGTATTCTTCATATACTATAAATACATGGAAATTTTAGTGAAATGATGATGGGTTTTCATGTTATACATTTTTTTCTTTCTCTAATTCTTGTATTTATTTTATATTTTTATTTCTACTTTTCATCACCATTATCAAAAAAAATCAACACTAACTTTTTCAATGATGGGATTTTTCTACGATCGGTCTTACATTCCTAGTTTTAAAATTCTTCACAGTTTCATTCGGTGTTCGATTAATTTCACAACTAGTATTAATTTTTAAATTTTTCGAATTTTATTTTTATTTTAACATAAACCCTATTTGAGTAACCTCACCTTCATATTTTATAAACTTCTTATTGGGTCAGAGGTGGATCAGTCTAAAGATAATTATTTAATTGTCACAAAAGAATTTTGAAAAACCTAAACGAAAATGGTGTGCATAAATTAGAGTAGAAAATAAATGGAGTAAATAAATTTAAATAGGAAAACCCCCTCTAATGCATAGGATTAACAACCCATGGGGAAACTTTGAGAAAATACACTACGAATAAAATATTACACATAATCCAATTAAAAACTCAAACTTATCTTAGAAGCCCTATGTGAAATTCACACCCCGATATGCCTCTTCCACCTCTCTGAAAATCATCTCATGACAAGAACTCAACATTCAAATATCAAAACTGAACATGCAGTGTCGTTGCAACACCACATTTTCATCCCACTAGTCACTACAATGATCCATAATTTATCATTCTTCATTAATGAACAAACTACCATTTACTACCTCCTACAATCAATGTCACATCTCTCCCCAAGATATATTTCTACGCCACACCACCACCTATCTTTCTATTGTAAACCCTCCTTACGACTGAAATCCCTTTGTATATAGGATAAAGTGGTAGAGATTAAAGAAAAAAGATGAATATATGATAGATAAATTGTTTTAGATGATATAAATAAAGGATAATCTGATATTGAATCAACTTTTTAGATATAATTATATGATGGAATCATAAAGTATTCCCTCACTCCATTCATAGATGGAATTCCACCATGGGTATCGGTATCACACTATTTGTATTAATACTTACTAACACAGTCCTACCTCTAACTAGTTCTTGTAACTATTTCACATAGCTCAGTCCTCCCAACTAGGATGACTATCACACATAATTGATGGTCTTTATGGTCTTCCACAACCTTGAAGAACAAGTCATTGACTGAAATATTCTTATGTATGGTTCATGTGTGTCTTATTCTCAATATAAGATGATTTGGAAATTCTTTAACATCTACTTATTTGATGAACAGTATAACCTTTATGTAATCAACTTATTCTTCATCAGTTTCTATATCAATAGCTTCTGCAGGATGTGATCAGTTTCTATTCTTATTCTTATTCAACTAAATGAATTTCTTCAATAGGATAAAACTATTAAAAGGTTCTCCTAGTGTCTCACCATATTTCATATTCATTTTCTATTTAAATATATTCATAGTATATTTTCTTTGAATTAAACTCAAAAAGTAATTTGATATTAGATATGTAAATTCTACTTCAATTTTGGAAAGATATTCTCTTCTTTGAACTCATTCAAATTTAGAGAAGGTATTTCCTTTTTTATTTCATCATAATGACTCATGTGGTTTCCTTCCCCAAATATCAAAAATATCATCACTTTTAATTACCTTTCAAATCACCATCAAATTTTGTAAAGTATCATGAAATTATGATGTAGCCTTTACTTTTTCATCATGACAACCAAATCTTCATCCTTACACAACATCCCATTTAGTTAGATGTTTTTAGCTATCAGGATGGATAGTGGAAGCCAATAGGTTGGGAATTTAAATTTTTTCACATCACTAGAGAGATATAAAAACATCAACTCTGGTGAACTTATCCCAGTACAGTCCGAGCACCATGTGTGGATTTGACATAACAAAAAAATAAAATTGAACATGTACCTTGTTTGGATCTGACGTGTGAATGTCCATCACAGGATTCCGGCAACCATTCCTCAAAGACTCCAATGTCAAAGACCTCTAGATCATCCACACGTGCCTATTAATTCTTCTCGTGCTTCATATGTGGGAATCTAGCTTCTAGCGCGGTACATTAACAATCACGTTGACGTAGTGATGATCACCACAAGGAAGAGTCTTCGATCCAAGAAGGATGAGCTTGAATATCTTCCTTTCTTGAGAAAATATCTCTTTATAATATAGGAGGAGAGATAGTCTCTCAATTATAACACATGAATAGTTACATGGGAAGAGCCTATATCTCACTTATATAGGGAATATCTAAAATACCTGGTATGGGTTCCTGGCCCTCATGAAATAGATATTCACAGTATAAGTATTATAAATATTTATTTTTGAAAAATTAAATTATGTCATAAATAATATTTATAATTTTATAGCTTACTAAAATATATATTAAATATATATTGCATGATAATCTTGAGTCAATAACTCGACTCACGTCTCTTGAAAATATTAAACAAACTTGGGATATTTGAATCCATTCGATTAATATTTTATATTTGTAGTTACTTAATCACTTGTAAATACATTTTATAAATAAATTCAATGAATTATTCCAAGATTTAATAATTAAAGAATTTATTTATTACATGGTGATCAATAGAACTTGGATAATACTCAGACCTTATGGTGATTCCCAACAAGTTCTATATTCTAATTCCCAGGATAGGAAATATTCTCAAAGCGCTAGGGTGTGGCCCTCAAGGCCCTTATCTCAATAGCAACGAATAATATTTACCAACCAAGAGAGGGGTCTAGAAACCCATAGAGGCCCCTATAGAGATAAAGAAACTCAAAGATACCCCTACCTTCCTATGAACATGTTCTATGTAATATAATCTCTTCATCATCAATGTCTCAATAATGTATAATGCAAACTAGTGTCATCATCCATTATCTTACTTTGTTTTATTTGTTGACCTGTCTAGATGGTCTTACCTTCCACTACCATGTCCATGGATATAATGAAGGAGAAACCATACAAATCAATCAGGCCTGAGATATCTCTCCCTCAACTCAAAAGTGATAAATCATATCTTGATCATTCAATCAATGGCATCTCATCAATGATGTACTCAACACAGACTACCTCACCACGACTTCATCGCTATGTTTTTCTCCTTGCATCAATGTACACAATTAAATTAAATATATTGATAATGATCTCAAGTTCGGTGACCATTACACATGTCCATAGATAGGAATGACCAATGACGCCTGAAACATGTGGTGTTCCTATTATAAAGGTTATTCCTCATGATCTCAACTACTAGAGATCATCAAGTGAGAACTTCAGGAGAAGAAGTCTCAATTATTATGATCCCTGGCACCTGATAGTCACACATCATTTGTGTCCTTTCATAATGATATAACTGTACCTTAAGACATTAGTTTAAGATTACTGTCATGGCATCTCGGGGTTCTCATTATTGCATGGGATCTGTTATAACCCTTTGTTATGACATGTAATCTAAGGACATTTCCATAAACAAAGTGGATATAAAAGTATATATACTATTATGGAATGATAAACACATGTATATATAATATACTACATACATGTGGTGGTAATCAAAGTACAACACATGTTGGGTCTAGAGCACCCACTTTCAACACTCCCACTTGCACTAGATCCAACAGCTAACAAGTTTTAATCTGCTAGCTCTCACATGAGAATCATGCTTAGGCTGAGAAATGGATTTAGTTAGGGGGTCTACCACATTGTCCTCTATGGATAATCTGCTAACTAAAACTTCACCTATTTGAGTAAAATCCCTCAAGAGATGTATCTTTCAAAGAATATACTTTGTATTCTGGTGAGACTTGGGCTCCTTTTCAAGCACCACTACAACAGTATTATCGCAATATATTAGAATAGGGTATGCACTGTTAGGAATAACACCAATGTGTTAGATAAAGATTTGTATCTAGACTACTTCCTCTACTACATTAGAAGCTGCAATATATTCGGACTCTATTGTAGAATTGGAAACCACAACATTCTTCGAGCTTCTCCAGCTAATTTCACCACCATTTAGGAAAAAGATGTAGCTTGACTACAATTTCAGATCATCGTGATCTATCTATAAACTAGAATTATTGTATCCTCTCACTACTAGTTCCTCATCTCCTCCATAAACCGGTAACATATCCTATGTATGCCTCAAGTACTTTAGGATAGTTTTAACAGCTACCCAATGTAGCTCTCTTGGATTGGCTTGATATCTACCCACCATGCTTAAAGAAAAGGCGATATCAAACCTAGTACATATCCTGAAATACATGATATAACCCATTGTCGATGCATAAGGTATTATACCCATTCTTTTAATATCTTCCTGTATTTGTACACACATTTTCTTGGAGAGATTTATACCATGTGACATGGGTAAAAAATCTTCTCTTGGATTGTTTCATATTGTACCTTTTGAGTACATTGTCAATATATATACTTTGACTTAGACCAATCTACCTTTGAGATATATCTCTATAGATCATGATCCCAATAATATAGGCTACTTCACCTAATCCTTTCATGGAGAAGCATTCATTTAACCATGTTTTAACTGACTATAATACTTGCTCCTCATTTCCTATAATTAATATGTCATCAAAATATAACACTAGGAAAATGATGGCATTCCCTTTAACCATTTTATAGATACAAGGATTACTTTATTTTTTTACAAAACCAAATTCTCTTATGGCCTTATAAAAACAAACATTCTATGACCATGATGTCTGCATTAACCCATAAATGGAAATCTGAAGCTTGCATACTTTATGGGTGTTCTTTGACTTGGAAAACCCTTCGGGTTGAGTCTTATAGAAACCCTAAACCAACTTTCCATTTAGAAAAGCAATTTTGACATCAAATTTTCGAATTTCATAATCATGAAATGATGCTGTTGCAAGAAATATTCTAATGGATTTAGGAATTTCTACTGGTGAAAAGGTTTCATCATAGTTGATGCCCTGACGTTGCCTAAAAAACTTTGCAACCATTTTTGATTTAAAGGTATTAACCTGACCATCCATGTTCATCTTATTTTTGAATAGCCATTTTTTTCTAATGGGATTTAAATCCACTTAATGGTATACTAAAATCCAAACATGATTTTTTTCACATGGTCTCTATCTCATAATGTATGGCTTCTTTCCATTTAGCAGCTTCTTTGCCTTCTACTTCTTCCTTATTGGTTATAGTTTCCCCATCCTCAAGGAATACTGTATCAAATGTCTCAGTGAAAAGAAAACCATTACGCTTTGGTTCCACAACCTCTCATGTAGACCTACATAGTATTTTTATCTCAAGAATATTTTCTTCTTCCACTTTCTCTTGTGGAGATTTTTCCTCTACCAACTCTTGTGCATCTGGAGCATTAACTTCATCGAAGTCAATCTTTCTCCCACTACTTTCAATATAAATGTGTTCCCTTTATAGAAATATTAAATGTCTTTCCACAAAATCTTTTCTATATAAAGGTTTATATAGGTAATATCCTTTGGGTTCCTTATGATAACCTATAAGGATGAACTCCGTTCTTTTGGATGATAATTTTTCACTTGGTAAAGTCTTTACAAATACCTCGCTCCCCCATACACATATGTGTGTCAGACTGGGTTTATTTCCATACCATAACTCATATGGAATCCCACCTTTGGATTTAGTTAGTACTCATTTAAGGGTATATTTTTTTTCTACAAAGATTATCCTCAAAAGGATAATGGAAGAGTTTCATGACTCTTCATTGATCTGACCATGTCCAGAAAGGTCATATTCCCCCTTTCACTAACACCATTCCATTGTGGTGTATAAGGAGGAGCGAGTTGGGATACTATTTCACACTACTTCAAGTGATTAATAAAATCTTGGTTAAGATATTATCCACCTCTATTTGAATGGAGTGCTTTTATCTTCTTACCATGTTGGTTTTCTACTTCATTTTGGTATTCCTTAAATATCTTAAATGAATCATACTTATACCACATTATGTAGATATAGTCATTGATTAGCCACTAAATGAGGCTAATATTCATTATTAATATACATAATATGCATGTTCTTTATTATTCATAAACACCATTTTAGTGCATTTTACACTTTGAACATCATTTCACATAATGAGTGTAATACCTTCTTAAAATGCACTATTATGTGGTACTTTTTTAACATCATTTGAAGTACCCAATGATTCATCTCATTATACATATTTTTTTAATATTTTTGGAAATTTATCTACACTCCAATATGAACATGTTTCATTCAAGGATCAATGGAGAATTCATGGAATAATATGGGGATATTTTATGATGAAAGGAAGCAATTATAGAGAAGGCAGATTGGACACCAGCCCCCTGATAAGACGGTGGGTCCCAACATACAGGCCCAATGAATCCCAAATTTCGTGGGATTTTATAATAAATGTATAGGAACAAATAACTCTTCAGGATACAATGCTAATTAGGCTTCCATGGTGTCCATTTAGGCGGCCCAAGTTAGATATAAAATTCTGGGCCAGATTCTACGGCCCAGAAAAACAGCCTACCAATTAAATAATATCTCAAAAACAATAACTCCTTTTGGGCTGATACTTTACAGTATGTTAGGGGACATCTGTAGATTAATTTAAGTCTTCTATATCCTGCCCAAATTCGGCTATCTAAAAGGTGTTTCATGCGCCTCTGTTTGGTGGATGCAAACTGGATGCCTTTTCGGGTCAAGGGTGGAAAGTCTTCTCTCCCTTACTTTCCACCCACCTATGGCCTACCAAAATTAATTGAGGAGACTTGTACTGTTGGAGGCTCTACCCAAGGGCTCAAAAATTTCTATTTAAGGCAGTGGTGTTGGAGTATTGAATAATCTTGGATGCTTTGTTCAATTGTAATGTTATGCTGCAATTTTGTTGTCTCAAATTTGTCTTTCACATGTAAGTTGTTCAATTCACTTTAGTTTCTTAATAAAAGTTCTTCTTCTTCTATTATTCTGTTGTTATTCATATAACTTTGATAACATTGGATCAAGGTGTGAATTTATTCACACTGAACCATGTGAAATTATTCACACAACGGTGGAGTGATCATTTTATTTTTGTTGTTTTCGTACTTCTACATTTCCTCCCTCATGAGTCTACTTTCTGCTTCCATTGAAACCATGGGATCAATGGAGGGCTAACCCACTTATGGGTTGATCCAAGGGAGTAGAAAGGGTCTGTATTGGATGTTATTTATCACCCCATTAATGTATAATCACTTATTTAATTGAGATTTTTATTTGATGATTTTTAAACTCCATCGTCCTTGTTGAATTTAAGGCCACACACTCCAAGTGCTAATACGAACCTTTACCTTGAAGTGCTTAGAACATTGATCCTTAAAGTGTATAGTTGATTAGTATTAAAAGGTTTAGGCATTAACCTAGTAAGTGATGATGTTGTTTTATCTCCTTAAATGAACTCATCTCAAATATAAGAAATTGAAATCATTGAAAAGGAAATACGTCCAATCCACCCCGAGCGATAACCTAGGATCAACTCATTATTTTAAATTGAATTTACATAAATCTGTTAGTAATCCTTTAAAACCATATAAAATAAACCCAAGTTGGCCACTTAATATCCAAAAACATTCCTTATAATGTGCGTGTCTATAGGTTACTTCTTAGGTCTCGAGGATTCGACAACCCAAGCTAAACTACAAGGATCGTCTTACCTTCTTCTCTTGGGTAAATTTGAGCGAGAATAAAATTTTGGCGCCGTTTCTAGGGACCTAAGTAAGTTATCTTAGACACTATCATCCTTTTTTTCATCCCACTTCTCTTATCTCATCCCCAATTTCATTCCTATGGAAAACCCTTTTGAACAAATCCAAACATCGGGAACCTCTCTTTACTTTGATCACTCCACACCAAGTGTGATGTACAATGAGCATCCTAGTTTCTACTGGTGGGATAACCAACAAACAATTGATACACAATGTTTTAACTCTTATTCTCCACAAAACATTCCAAAATATAATGAGTTTCAATCCCCACAAAGCCAATTTGAACATCCTCCTATGGAATTCCAACAACATATTTATCCTCCTGGAATAGACCATCTGTCTCAACCCCTTATCCATCCTAATACATATCCATTACTTGAAAAATTGTGTCAAAAAATGGAGATAATGAATTTTGAGGTTTCATCATTGAGGTTATAACTACAAAGCATTAAAAATTGTGAGGAACCTATCCCTACACAAACTGTCCCTTCCATAACCTTATGTGAAGTGTCTAGTTTCCCACAAACCTCTCATGAATTTACTAAAGAGAAAACCTTTGAATCTGGGGAAGGTGATGAGGGTCAAGGAATTTTTTATAGGTGTTTAAATCAAGATGAAATGTTTTTTTTTGTATTCACAAGAGGAGAATTTGACATCATGGATTGAGTATCCTAAATATCACTCCATTGATTCTTCAGAACAAAAAATGACTGAACCATTGGGAGAAATCACAAACTTTGAGTCCATAAACATTCTTAACACTGATCTTTCCAATTTTTTGGTTGAGTCTTATATTCAAAAGTAACCAATTTTGTTGAGAAATTTGGAAAATGAAACTGATTTGGATTCAAAATCTCAACCTGTGTTTGAATGTACTATCCAACCTGGGCTCAAAATTATTTTCCTTCCTTCCATGATCAACTATCCCTTCATAGGATATAACCATGAACATTTATTTGGAATTAATTCTTCTCTTGAAACCAAAAAATTTGGAATTACCATTGATGTCTTTGGAAAAACTACAGTGGAAACTGAATCAACCACTTCAAACATTCCTTGGATTTTCCCACTCATTATAGAACATAGGATTGTGAATGAAACAAATTATAAACATAGAATCAATCCAAACCTAGTATAATTGGTGAAACATGTGTTCCTTAAATTATTGAAAGTTGGTATTGGGTAAGTTGGGGGGTTCAAGTCGAGCTAACGACCTTAAACAAAGTGTTGCATGGGAGGCAACCCGTCGTTTTTATCTTTGCAAATCATCTTTTTCTTAAATTCGATTAATGAATCATTTTGATAAATAATAAAAAATATATTGTTGGTTTGTTCTTCTATTATGAGTATGGATGGGTATGAAAGGGGAGCACCATATTCATCTGTGTCACATGGTGTGATCATTGAGTAATACCTTACCCAGAAATTTAAAAAGAAGACAACGTATCATCAGTTTATTTTATTTTATATATATACTTATATTTTACTTTTATATATATATATATATATATATATTATTATTATTTTTTCTTTTTCCAGTAGGGAACTCTGCAAGCTACATGGATATCAAAGGACTAAATTGGAGCAGCAAGAATTTCAACTTCAACCACCAGGTGACTTCATTCCATGATCCTCATTTTCAATTTCTTTTTTGAACTTTCATTCTCTACCTCTACCCCCTTCTAAATTTTCTATTCTTTAAACACTGGGGACAATGTTATTTTATGTTGGGGGGAGATAAAATTAAAAAAAATGCTTTTGTGTAAAAAAAATGAATGATTGAAAAAAAAAGCGTAAATGGAAGGAAAAATTACTTTAACTTTGAACATGATAATACACATTGCACACTTTGAAAATGAATATCAAATAATTTAGCATGCCCTAATTCTGATTTTAATCCTTGTATAATTTCATTAGCATAGATTTTGGAGAGTGTGGCTGTCCAATGTGATATTTCATCGTTTATATTTTCATCCAAATAAAAAAAGATCACAATGCACGTCCTTTGGATAGTGGGGTATTAGTTTAAGTTCATGGGGTCCCTCAAATAAATATCATAGGTTTGGTGATCATTTTAGTTTAATATGAGTATTCAAAAAAATTAAAAAAAAAATTGCGCGAAGAGCAATGAAATGACCTAATGCGTGGCTTTCGGCACTTGGGGATCGTGACTCCATAGTTGACTGACCCAGAGTTAGTAATTTTATCTCTATTTTTGGTAATTTGAATTTGTTTTTGACTGAGTTAACTCGAGATGATACTCGAGTATGTGGGCTTCACTTGGTGCCCTAAGGTCTTTGAACTTGGGAGTCATCGGCAAAGTCTCGCTACAGGAGTTGACACTTTTGAGTGCAATTTCAATTACCATGGAAAAATTGCAAAAAACAACAACAAAAACAACAAAATATGATATAAAAAATTTTGAATACTCATCTTAATAATGAAATTTGATTCCACCTAGCGTTTCCATCATTTCCCCCTTGAATAAAGATGAACCCCCGTGTCTATTGTGATGCACAACACATCCTCATACTTAATTGATATTGGATGAAATATGGCAATGAATTTGAATAAAGGAATGAGCTTGGGATTGAGATATGCTTATGAAACTATATTGTATTAAAATATTTTGATGGGTTTCATGATTTTTTGGTATAAGGTTTTCTGGTGATCATTGTGTATTAAAATGTTTTTGGAAAAGGGAATTCGAATTTCATATTGTTGAGATATATATTGCTCGGGACTAGAAAAACTCAAGTTGGGGTGTGATTAGCCACTAAATGAGGCTAATATTCATTTCTAATATAAATAATATTCATGTTCTTTATTATTCATAAACACCATTTTAGTGCATTTTACACTTTGAACATCATTTCACATTATGAATGTAATACCTTCTTAAAATGCACTATTATGTGGTGCATTTTTTAAAATCATTTGAAGTACCCAATGATTCATCTGATTTTACATATTTTATTTTCATATTTTTGGAAATTTATCTACACTCAAATATGAACATATTTCATTCAGGGATCAATGGATAGTTCATGGAAGAAGATGGGGATATTTTGTGATGAAAGGAAGCAATTCTAGAGAAGGCAGATTGGACACCAGCCCACTGATAATACGGTGAGCCCCAACATACAGGACCAATGAATCCCAAATTTCTCGGGATGCTATAGGAAATGTATATTAACAAATAACTCTTCAGGATCCAATGCTAATTCGGTATCCATCGTGTCCATTTAGGCGTCCCAATTTAGATATAAAATTCTGGGCCAGATTCTGCGGCCCAGAAAAACAGCCCACCAATTAAACCATATCTCAAAAACCATAACTCATTTTGGGTGGATATTTTAGAGTCTGTTATTGGACATCCGGAGCTTAATTTAAGTCTTCTATGTCCCACCCAAATGCGGCCATATAGAAGGTTTTTTAGGCGCCTCTGTTTGGTGGATACAAGCGGGATGCCTTTTCGGGTCAAGGGTGGAAAGTCTTATCTCCCTTACTTTCCACCCACCTATGGCCTACCACAATTAATTGAGGAGACTTTTACTATTGGAGGCTCGACCCAAGGGCTCAAAAATGCCTATTTAAGGCAATGGTGTTGGAGGATTGAAGAATCTTGGATTCTTTGTTCAATTGTAATGTTATGCTTCAATTTTGTTGTCTCAAATTTGTCTTTCACATGTAAGTTGTTCAATTCACTTTAGTTTCTTAATAAAAGTTCTTCTTCTATTATTCAGTTGTTCTTCATATAACTTTGATACCATTGGATCAAGGTGTGAATTTATTCACACCGAACCATGTGAAATTATTCACACAACGGTGGAGTGATCATTTTATTTTTGTTGTTTTCGTACTTCTACATTTCCTCCCTCATGAGTCTACTTTCCGCTTCCATTGAAACCATGGGATCAATGGAGGGATAACTCACTTATGGTTTGATCCAAGGGAGTAGAAAGGGTCTGGAATGGATTTTATTTATCACCCCATTAATTTATAATCACTTCTTTAATTGAGATTTTTATTTGATGATTTTTAAACACCATCGTCCTTGTTGAATTTAAGGCCACACACTCCTAGAGATAATACAAACCTTTACCTTGAAGTGCTCAAACCTTTGATCCTTAAAGTGTATAGGTGATTAGTATTAAAGGGTGCAATAATTAACCCAGTAAGTGATGATTTTGTTTTATCTCCTTAAATGAACTCATCTCAAATATAAGAAATTGAAATCATTGAAAAGGAAATACGTCCAATCCACCTCGAGCGATAACCTATGATGAACTCAATATTTTAAATTGAATTTACTTAAATATGTTAGTGATCCTTTAAACCCATCTAAAATAAACTCAAGTTGGCCACTTCATAGCCAAAAATAGTTCTTAGAATGTGCGTGTCTATAGGTTACTTCTTAGGTCTCTGAGGATTTGACAACCCAAGCTAAACTACAAGGACCAACTTACCTTCTTCTCTTGGGTAAATTTGAGCGAGAATCATCCATACCTACTATAATAATTGGTAAAAGTAATGATGTATGAAAACCACCCCTTTCCAATACTCTAAATGGACCATATAAATTAGTATGTATTAATGATATTACACCATTGGCTCTTTCTCCCTTCCCATAGAAATGTGATTTGTTAATATTTCCTAGTAAAAAAGCTTGACATATATCCAAGTGTTCTAACTGTACCAAGTCTAAGTACTCTTCTTGATGTAATATTCGCAATCACTTCTTGTTTACATGAACTATCCTGAAATTCCCTAGGAGGGTGATATATGAGTCGTGTTGGCTGGTTTTTTCATTAATTTCCATTATGGGGTTATCAAGTTCTAGCATGTATAAACCACTATTAATATGAGCCATAAAATAACATATTTTATCCCTATAAAAGAGAAAAAATTTACTTACAAACATGAAATAAAATCCCCTAGTGTCTAAAATCGACATCGAGATAATGTATTTGGTTAAAAGGGTACATAAAACAATTTTTTTAAAACTAGAACCAAACCACTTGGCAAGGTTATGTGATAGTCTCCCACTACCAGGGCTACTAGACTTTCACTTTTTGCATCTCAGTGATCCACTTCACCTTTTACAATCTTTATAAACCTACAAGGTTCTTGTATATGAATAAAAATGTGTAAGCCACATGTTGTATCCAATACCTAACTTGTAGATAAAGACAGATTTCATTCAAGGACAAAAATACCAGAAGTAGGAGCACCAGTTTGCTTCTTCTTCCCAAATCTTCAATTCTTCTTCTAGTGGCCTTTCCTGACATATCCAAAGTAGACAACTTATTGGTCATTAATCTACCTATGAATCATTATATTCTTTGTATGATGATGCATTGATGTCTTTGTCCTTGACATGGCCTTAGACCCGTTTTCTTTGGACTTGTTTTTCTTGTTCACCATAAGGACAAATTGATTGGTATTTTTCATATCTTTATCATCTTAGAGAACTAAAGATGAAAGGTCTGGGAGAAAATTTTTCATTTAATTCATGTTATAATTGAAAATAAAATTTGAGAATCATGGAGGTAAAGAGGAAATAATGAGATCCACAACAAGTTCTTGGTTCAATTTGAACCTAAGAGCTTCAAGTATCTCAATATACCCAACCATATTAAGTACATGATGATAGGCTTGGATCCCTTTTTCTAGCCTACAATTATAAAGGGAACTTGATATCTCATACCTTTCCAACCTGACCCTCTCCTGGTATAATTCTTAGAGATGTGAAAGCATATTTTAGGCATCCCTATCCTGATTCATTTTCTGCAATTGGATGGACATGGATGACAACATGATGCGTTGAACATCAAGTGCATCGTCTACATGCCTTTTCCATTTATATTTTTCTACCTTACTTTCTCCCTAAGGAGGCTGAGTAGGAACTAGGCATTCCATCACATATAACTTCCTTTTTTGGAATAGTACATTTCACAAGTTCTTGTACCACTCCTGGAAGTTATTTCCATTCAGGATATTTTCTTTATTCGGAATTGATTGTAGTGATAAATTTCTTTGGGTGTTGGTGACTTCCATTTTAAATCTATATCAGATAAACATTAGAAGTTAGTAATTTTTGTTGATTACCTTTTCACATTTATTATTAATAAATTATTATATCATTTAAATGTCTCCCACTATTTTAGAGAACCTTAATAGCCCTTACTATTAGATTTGGAATACCATGTCTCTTGAGTAATCTAGTGGAAAGGATCCACAAAACCTCCCTCATAGTCTACGAGATATGGCTACGCCTCTACTCAGAGGGTTTGAAGGTAGGCACTAGGCTGGCCAACCACTTGACTTGTGGATCCTTGTTTTGTTGAGTAATGTCCTAGATTTTGGAATCTGAACTTTATTCCCTCAACATATTTCATCTAAAGTGATAGAAAGTTAGCTATGGGTAATCCTATACTACTCACTTTAGTTAAGTTGACTCAGTTCTCTCACGAAAATTCTCTGGCAATAAGAGGCACTCTCAAAAATGGCTGACGAGCACCTGAAACACCTAGTTTTGTTTAAATGTAAGAAATGGAAGGCTTTTGTACTTAATATATCTTTGAGGGTTTTTTATATTTATTGATGAATATAGTCATTTTCTATTTATATGCTCAAACTAGATTGTCACGCTCACAACTGAACATGCAATAGAAATACATCCATCACATCTTTATGAATTTTTTATTTTTTGTACTATTCTATGTGATCAAGAAATAATCATTCACTCGCATAAAATAATAAACAATTCATAAAGGTAAATAATGAAATCTGAATGGTCTTTGAAAATTATATTATGATCGATCCATAGCAGATCAATATTCACCCGGGGCATCTATACCTGAGTCGACACCTGACTCACATCGTAGCTAGCCCTAGTGCAATGTGTTTGGCTCTCGTCTGGATTACCCCCTCGACTTGGTGGGGTCTGCATTTTGGATCGTCACCATATAATTAAAAATATACTTGCACACAGGAGAGGGGTTCTAGGTGTAAAAAATACAACTAGTGCATTGGACACGCATTGCCTTATACATATTTGAATTAAAAGATGATTCACAGAAAGTCATGTATCTAATTAATTATTACAATCATTGCACACATTGAATAAATAATTAAATAAATAAATTAAACATGAATAGTTCAGTCACTTTCTCAAGACCAGTCGATATAAATAATGCACAGTTGAAATTAAACAACAATAAATTCAAATAGTATGAGGGAACTCTAAAAATTAAATGAATTTAAATAAATTCAATTAATTTATTTTATCAGTTCCAATTTTTTAATTTAATTTTAATTACAAAACATAAATTAAACTGTAAATTTAATTTTAATTCTCAAAATTAAATTAAACCATTAATTTAAATTTAATTCTAAAAATAAATTAAACTATTCATTTAATTTTAAACTTAATTAAATTAATGTTTCAGATTCATGTTAAACTTAAACCCAAAAATAATTCTAATTAATTTAATTTAAAAACCTAAATTAGTTAACACTAATTATTGGGGTAACCTCTAGCTGGGGAAGGAGTCTGATAGGACTCTGAACTACCGTGAGGGTATCTTACTATAGCACATCCAAATCGCAGTGCGACTGCGGTGTGACTGCGGTGTGACCGCAAAGCCTAGTACCACAACACACCCCGTTGCGGCATCGTCCTTTGACAAGGTGTAACCAGAAAAAGGAAACGGTAGACTCCTCCAGCAAGGCATGAGGCCAGTGGAATGCTATTTTGTGAGCCACAAAGGTAGTGGCAAGGTGCATCGGTCTGACGGAGCACTCCTCCAAGGATCCATGAAGGGCGGTGACCTGGTTCGGCTGAGACAACAGCACTAGGGGGTCCTTTGGGACAGTGCGAGGCAGCTGGGAGGTCGGGGTCCGGGTTCTCCTATAGTGGTGGCTTGGAGTGGTCTGGCTGAGAGGGCACAGCGGAGCCGGCATAGAATGAAGGGAGCTCAGGTGTGGCGTGGTGCGCTGCTCGGTCCGGCAGTAAGGGGATAAGGGGTCGGGTTTCGGGTTTGTGGCCTTCTGCACATGGATGAAGACCTATGAGTCTTATTCTCATTTTTTTATTTTGTCTCTAGAAAAAACCAACCCCACCCCTTTTCCTTTTTTTAAAAAATATGAGAACACCCAATTGGGTCATGGTCTCTTCCCTATTTAAAAAAAACCAAAGGCTAAAGACATTAATAAAAAAAATAGAGGACCCAACCCCAAGTCAAAAAAAATTACCTATTTTTAAATGAGAAAAATAAAATGTAAATATTTTATAAAATATTTTGTTTATCTCCTAAAAACAAGCCCACTGGAAAAATTCCAGCCACCAGATTTTGGCCAAAATGTAGCCAGATTTCTATAATTTGAAGAACACATGAATAAATTAAAATTGTGTTCTTCATAAAATAATAATTTGAATAGCATAAAACAAATGACGTAAATACCATTAAAGTTTTCAAATGGTCTTCACTTGGCCATTTGAAGATAGATTGATGTACGGTCAAATCCGTTGGAACTGATTAAATTCCACGTACTTAAATTTAATGCAATTTAATTTCTCATTGACTCTGAGAATACATGACTCGATCTGATACCACTATTAGGTTTCGGGATGGGGAGCGGAATCTGATGGGATAGGAATTTAAAATCGTTCACATCACTAGAGAGACGTAAAAATGTCGACTCCATTGATCTTATCCTTGTATAGTTCGAGGACCACACGTGGGTTTGAAAAAGAAAAAAATAAAATCGAACATGTACCCTGCTCAGATCTGATTTGTGTAAGTCTGTCAAAGGATGTTGGCGACTGTTACTCAAAGACTCTGACATTGAAGCCCTCTAGATCATCCACACATTCCTCTTAAAATCTGGTCGCACATCATTATTTGGAATCCTACTGCTAGCGTGGTACACCAATGATCACTTTGACGGAGTGATGATCAACGCACGGAAGATTCTATGATCCAAGAACGATGAGCTTAAAAATCTTCCTTTCTTGAGATAATTTCTCTCTATAATCCAAGAGGAGAGAGAGGCTCTCAATTCTAACACATGAATATTTACATGGAAATATCATATCTCTCACTTATACAAGGAATATCTAAAATACCTGGTGTGGGTTTCCGGCCCCCGTGTAATAGATTTTCACAGTATAAGTATTATAAATATTTATTTATGAAAAAATAAATTATTCGAAAAATAATATTTATAATTTTATCACTAATTGAAATATATATTAAATATATATTGCATCATAATATTGAGTCCATAACTCAACTCAAGTCTCATGAAATTATTAAACAAACCTGGGATATTTAAATCCATTCAATTAATATTTTATCTTTGTATTTACTTAATCACTTGTAAATACATGTTATAAATAAAATCAATGAATTATTCCAATATTGAATAATTAAAAATGTATTTATTACTTGGTGATCCATAGAACTTAAAAAATACTCAGACCCCATGGTGGGGCCCACCAAGTTCTATATTCCTATTCCCAGAATATGGCAGATTCTCATAGTGCTTTAGTGTGTGACTCTCTAAACCATTTTCTTAATAGCAGTGAATAATATTCATTGGCTAAGAGAGGGGCCTAACGACCCATCAAATCCCCTATAGAGATAAGGTAAAGTCAAAGCAACAAATACCTGCCTACAAACATGGTCTGTGTAATATAATATCTTCATTATCGATATCTCAATGAAGACGAATGCACACTAGTGTCATCATACTTTATCTTACTTTGTTTTATTTGTTGATCTATCTGGACGGTCATACCATCCACTACCATGGCCATGGATTTAATGAAGGTAAAACCATCATAATCAAACAAGCTCGAGATATCTATCCCTCAAATTGGAAGTGAGAAATATTATCTTGATCATTTAATAAATACCATGTCATCAATGATATACCCAACACAAACTACCTCGTCGTGACTTCATCGCAATGGTTTTCTCCTTATATCAAAGTATGCAATTAAATGAAATACATTGATAATGATCTCATTCCTAGAGACCATTACACGCATTTGTAGATAGAAATAACCAATGACACCTGAAACATGTGGTTTTCCTATTATGTGGGTATGTCATCATGATCTTAACTACTGGAGATCATCATGTGTGAAATTCATGAGAAGAAGTCTCAATGCTTATGATGCCCCAGCACTTGATAGTCACACATCATCTGTGTCCTTTTAGAATTATGTAACTGCACCATAGGAAATTAGTTTAAGATTACTATCATGGCATTTCAGGGCTCTCATTATAACCTGGGATATACTACAACCCTTTGATACGACATTTAATCTAAGGAAATTTCCATAAACCAAGTGAATGAAGAAGTATCTACACTATTATGGAAAGATAAACACTTGTATATAAGAAATACTGCATACATGCAGTGGTAATCAAAGTACAACACAAGTTGGGTCTAGGGAACCCACTTTCAACAGATACTATATTCTTGAAATGAATCACAATGATTTATAATATCATTGTGATATTTAATCCACTAAATAACAGTGCATGATAACTATTTTAAATGATTTTTTTATCACAATAATCAGTTCAATTTTCTCCCTTTTATTTCTAAAAACCCCACCTTCTCTTACTCGTATTGTCACCTTGTGGGATTCTTCATTAATGTTCCCTATGAAGTCCTGGTAGGAATTGAACATAATAATATCGACATGTTTCATTGTTTTCAAAGTAAATATTGAGTTCACATATTCTCCATAGGGTTCATTTGTAACTTATGAATATTTTACCCTATGATATCCCCTGTACCATACGAAGGTACCCCACAAAGTCACTTAGTACCATAAGAAGTCCTCATCATAGCGTCCATGTACCCTATGACATCAGTTGTTTACCTTACTAAGTTCTTCTGTACCAACCTTATACGGGCTAGTACCAACCTTATGAATATGTTTTCATGACCTTATGAGAATCTTGTATCAACCTTATGAGAAGCATGAATCAACCTTATGTGTGGTCTGTCTCAACCTTACGACGTCAAGACATTACTTAAATATTAGTAGGACATCTTCAACTCACATCAAGAGCTTCTCAATAACATTGAAAAACCCTCAAAACTAGATCTATAGGATCACATGACATGTAAACAACAATGTACATGTTCATTGATTCATAGATTCACTACAAAAATGGGGGTTTGCGGTGTTTTTAGAGGTGGTTCTCAAAATCGACATTAAATTTGTATTTTTTATTTCTTTAGATGTAGTTTCAAAAACCGCCACTAATTCATGAAGTCATTTGGAAGCATTTAATTTCAAAGCAGTTTAAATACCACTTAAATATTTAATAGTGGTGTTTTATTTTTTTTAAATGTTATATATATTTAATGTATAATTATTTATTATTTTTTTATTTATTACTTTATTATTTATTTTTATTTTTATTTATTATCATTATGTATTCTAAATTGTATATTATTTCTTAGTTATTATAATTATTTATTATTTATTATTTATTATTTAAATTTATAAATATTTATATATGGTTAATTATTAATTATTAATTATCAATTATCAATTATAAATTGTTAATTTCTAGTTAATAATTAATTATTATTATTTATTATTAATTTGTACATATTAACATATATATATATATATATTTCAATATTTATACATATCTATATAAATTAAGTGGGTTTATATAGATATAGATAATTATATATATACATATACATATATATATTAATATTTTTTAATATATTAATATTATATATATTATATAATATATATTTTAAAATTTATTATTTACTATTTACTATTTTTAATAAATAAGAAATTTTAATTGTTAATCATTTATTATTTATTATTTATTATTAATATATATATATATGTCTATTTTTTATATATATTTATATATATTATTTGGGTATTACCTTATCTGACCTCGTCTTTCCTTCTCCTTGTTCTCTTATTCTTTTATTTTAATCAAAGGTGGATTTGTCCCAAACCATTATATATATATATATATATATATATATATATATATTATTTGAGTATATATCTATATAATTATATGTGTGTGTGTGTATATATTTATGTTTGTATATAATTATATTCAATTATGTATATTTATACTTATATTTATTTATTTAAATTTATTTATAGTTATATAGATAGATATTTATATGTATTTGTGTATATTTATCTATATATATTTGTATATATTTATATATATTATGTTGTATATATATATATATATATATATATCTTTATGTGTCTGTATGTTTATATATATTTATATATTGTTATATTTATATTTACATTCATATTTTTCTAGAATTGTCTTTAATTATATATGTGTGTGTATTTATATATATTATGTATATATATATGTTTATTTATATGTATTTATATATATAGATATATTTCTGAATATTCATATGTATTTATATTTATATATATTTACATATACATTATGTTGATATATATATAGTTATATGAATATATATGTTTATGTATATTTATTTTTCTTTATATATAATTATATTTTTAAATAAATATACATATATATATATATTTGGGTGTGACTTTATATTTATTTATGTTAATATATATATATATATGTATTTATGTATATTTATATATATTTACATATATTTGTATTTATTGGAATTTATATTTATTTATATATATTATGTGGTTATATATATATAATATTATATTTAAAAATACACACACACTCACATATTTATATGTATTTATATATATTTACATAAATTTATTTATATTAATATATATTTATAGTTATTAATATCTATTTATGAATATTTATATATATTAATATATATTACGTGGATATATATATATATGTATATATATTATGAATAAATATATGTACACATATGTATACATTTACATATATATATATATATATATATAAGTACCACATGAAGGGATTGGTAGAGTGGTAAAGCCATTTTAAAATAGCCAAGATGGTATGGGATTCAAATCTCGGCATACACATATATATGCTTGATTTTATAGGGTGGGTTTGTGGATTTGGGCATGGTGGGGACAACCTAGGGTGGGGTTGATATAATAAATAAATAAGTAATAAGTAATAAATATAAAAAATTGAAAAATATAATAAAAAACGGCAACTAAACGAACTGCTGATAGATAAAAACTTCCACGAAAGGATTCCCAACACGCAAAAACGCAACATTTTTAGAAATCATCACACATCATTTATTGGTGGTTTAAACCATTGTAAACCGCCTTTTTTCTTATAGTGATTGTTATTTATTCCATATGTTGACATCTCTTTATTACCATCATTAATTCTTTAACTTCTACACACTAGTTGGTTTCCATTAACATCCATCAAATGTGGTAGATAACACATCAATATAATTTGTACTTTTCTATTATATAAAGATCAATATACAAATAATAATAACATGTATTGGTAGTTACTTGAATCTATACAGCCGTGATATTCAAGAAATTATAACCATATCCTTTTTCCAATTTGATATGGGTAGTAGATGTTCCATATTGATTTCCATATATGTTGGTAAAAACTTATCCATCTCACCTAATACAATACACGTATATTACAAGCTTCATACTCACAGTATTAAAGTCGCAACATGACAAAAAATAAAATCATCATAAGGTTCTCTAATCTCCCACTTTGTATTTGATATAAATATCATAAAATTTCTTTCAAATCATTATGAGTTTTTATTATCTCATTTTCCTCTACAACTTTTTGGTAATAAATGAAAAGTCTATATAGGTGATGATCATCACCCATCTTTCTCTTTATTCATCTGGGTAAATAGGGGTTAAAATAAACACGTTATCTTCTCCCTCTTTAGATATTAATTATATCCTAATTCACATTTTTTGAGTAAAGGATGGAATTAAATATACCTATGTAAGGAGATATCTTTTATCCACTCTTAGTCTACTTGGAGAAACCATGTATAGAAAAAAAGGAGTGAATAAACCTAATCATCAAGAATATCCATTAGTATATTCATCAAGTGATACTGCTTTAAATTTCTCATGTTGCGGATATTTCAAACATATTTAGGAAGAAAATTTTATCTTTTCTGTATCTCAATAAACAAATAAAAAAACTACTAGTGAAATACTTATTAACTTCACCTTATCTTATCAAACACAACGACACACATACCCCATAAGAAATCATATTCATCATAATCAAGGAAATGGTTGAATTTTTTATCAGAGTACCTCGATATTCAATTTATATTCAATTGTTAATAATTTAATATTCATTGTAGAATGAAATTTTTAACACCTCTTATTCATATTTTTTTCCACTCATGGGAGGCACTCATTTCAACTTCACAACATGGTTAATTTTCATCAAAATAACTCCATTATATACTCTTCTTTTTGATAAAAAAATAAATACAACCACATAAAACTCCACCATGTAATATTTCCTTCAGTTCTAGTAATTTAAGTATAAATGAAAAATAGGGAATAAAGAGTAGGACTCGCTATATCTATAGAAGAAGAATCAATGTTTATAGTTTTCTCTCAACCAAGGTATTTTATTTTATAATGTCTATATTTTTTACATGTAAATTATTTGAATATATCTTATAATATTTTTGAGACAAGGTTATGAGAAGACATGTGATTATGAGGCTCTATGATCCAGGAATTGATGTTTGAAAAATATTAAATTGTACATGCATGAAGCATTTCCTAAAAAAGTTTAATAACTACCAAAAAGGATAACAAATTAGAAATTTGAGGTCCTTATTGATTTCTGAACATGTATTTTACCCTAGACATGACATAAACTTTTTTGATGTCGGGAATTAGTGAAAGAGTCATTACAGGCATAAATTATAAACAAATTAATATATTTAATTATTTTTATTTGATCATGCAGCCACCTAATAAATTCATAGATAAACCTGGTTATAAAAAAATAATGTTGGACTCATAACCTTGGAATTTTAGAGAGGGTTCGGGGAGGAGGTTTTGTGAACGAGAATCGACGAATCCAGTATTAGAGATCAGTATGCCAACAGAAATAAAGGATCTCACCAATGATTATGTTGTAGATTTATTATTCATTAGTAATATATCCATCTTGAGGTAGGACATTGTTTTATTTGGATTTATCCTCATTTTATTTTTCCTATGATGAATGATAATCAATCAACTAACTAATTGATTTGTAGATTAATCATATTGTGGGTATGAGTTAGATATTATCTAGGATTAGGGATTTTTATTGATGATTATTTACAACTCATCATTTTTTATTCCAATAACAATAAATTGAGGACAACATGAACATTATCCAAGGTATATTCCTCATGTTTGTGTTTTATGCATCTATTCCCATATTCTTCTTTCATTCATCAATAATGTTCACTTTGGATAGTGGTTCAAAAAATACCCAAAGATAAATAATTGTGAACCTGATTCTTGGCCCAATGGATGAATACTGCATATTTAGGTTTATATTGATGATGGGATCAATCTATGGAAATGGATTGAGAATAAATAGGTGTTATTTATGTGGGTTTTGATGTGAAATGCCCAAGATATACCAAAGATAGTTTTCTCATGAAAATTAGTTGGCATGATTCCAACAAGTGTTGATGGCGAGGCTCAAGCAGAATAAATTCAAAATTTCAAACATAATTCACAACTAGATAAGAGGTCAGAGGAGTGCATGATAACGTGTGAAATGAATCTACAGGTTCTGTTAAATCCCAATATACATGGAATATAATCCAGGAATACATGTTGTGTGGGGACCTAGTTGTGGTGCTTGGGTTTCAGCATAGAAGATTAGTATCACATGGCATGTGACACATGTCACACAATGTGTGATCTGACCTAGAAACTCAGCATTTTATTTGGGAGTACACAGTCAGGAACACAACTAGGATATGAGTACATAGAAAGAGTTTTGTACATGGACACGACCTTGTACATGGGCATGACCAGGTTTACAAAAGCACCTATATGTTCCATGAAACCTGGGTAGACCTAGTTCTAAAGAGACACATCATGCACTTATAGTACACATCGTGTACTTCTTCAAAGATGGATTAGAGCCCTTTTCCCTTCAACGTGGATAAGTTTCATTTTGGTGCATTCCCTTGATATTTTCCTTGATGGTTTATGATGTAATCACATCCTATGTATAGGATGGTGACCCCCTCTAAAGAAATTCAATCTTAGATAGACTTATTGGAATCCTTCTATGAGGCCTGAAGTGATATCCTCTTTCATCATCATTTTCCCTAGGTGGGGTTCTTGAGATCTTTATGAATAACACTACATGGGTTTCATTCCCCAAATTAGTGGGTTAATCAAGATTACATTGTTGGTATAACCCATGGACTTGGGTGTGATCCCCATATGTGTATTGATCTCTTTATACTTCCAGTGCATACTTCTTATAGTTTGTGGAAAATATCTTTATCATAATCATTCACTTTATTTTGATAAATGATCATTATCAATATTTATAATTATTAGGACATTGTGGTTATCCTTCACGTCCATATTTTCAATTCCAAAAAAAAATTCCTATTTTTAAACCTAGTATTTGTTATCCCATATGACCTTCATACTTTATTTTCTACCTTCTCAAGAGAAAGCTTTATTAACACTTTTTACGATGTGGGATTTAAATAAAGGTATTTTAAAATTTCAACCATTGATTACTGATATCAAGTAAAAAAATTTGAGGATGAAATTTCTTAAATTTGGGGATAATGTAATATCCTATGATTTTAAAAGGATGATATGTTCGATAACATGTATGACAAGCAACACCGAGTGTAAACAAAACAAAAAATATTATTATTCAATCATGAAGGTTATAATCTATCTGTTAAATTAGAGGATAAGAATATGATTAAATAAATTTTTAAATATATATATATATATAATGGTTATAATCAATAAAAATGTATTGATTAATTATTAGGACATGGGCACTCAATTTTTTAGTAAATATATTTTATTATTCAAAGATATGTTTTCTTCAAAAATATTTTTATTGAGAAAATAATATTATTAAATTTTGAAACATTAATAAATTTTATTGGATGAAAAAAATATCATTTTTTAAATCATAATATCAAAAAAAATTGGGTTAAATTTTGTTATTTTTCTAAAAATATTGATTTTTAAGCGAACAGTGAAAAATATTGATTTTTACTAAAAATTGTATTTTATTTTAAAGTATGTACAAAGTAAAATTCTTTTTTGGGTTAGTTTTAAAATTTAATTTTTAATTTCTAATATAAAATATTTCAATAATAGTTTTTAAATGATTTTTATTCTTAAATTTAGTATAAAAAGGCATTTTATATTTTAAAATGGCATTTTCTGAAGAAAAAAAATGTTTTCATCGCATTTTTTCGGATTGATTTTAAATTAAATCACAACAGTTCAATTATTTAAATTTTGAAAAAATTGATTCCATATTTTGAATAATGAGGTTTAAATTTATTAAATAGTTCCATTTTATATTTGATTAATATGAATAACAATCATAGTAATTTTTGTTACCAATGTAAATGGTAAATCGAGTAATTAAGTATTAAAACTAATAGGATAAGGGGAAAAATACCCTAAAAACTGAATTAATTTTATTATATTGAGTTCATAGCATCAATAATCATACAATATTCAGTTATATAGTCTATTTTTACCACTTTGGTTATATTATAACCTTTATAATATTTTATGCTATGAAAAGTCATAAATGTCACACTCTTGTTTTTAAGAAATATAACATTCCTATTATGGGGAAAACATGAAATATTTGACATTATAAATATTAATTTTTAAGATAAATGATTTATATTAACCATGATAATTTATTTTTTGTTTTTGGTGAAAAAATAATTACCTTAAATTCTTTCACAATGATGATTCAATAATTACATGATTAATGAAAAAATAAAATAAATGATGTTAAAATTATTAAAAGTAAAATAATTTGAGATAGTTAATGTGATACATGAATTTTATAGGTGATAAAAAATTTAGGAATGTAATGAAATATATATTTTTTGGAATTTCATTTTTTGTCTTGATGTTGTTAAATCCAAAGTAATGAATAGTTCTAAAAATTGACATTAATGATATTTTATAATAAATAATAATTTATTGAATGATATAAAATTCATAACAATATCAGATTCATAAAAAATATTATTATATGGTTTATAATATCAATCATGGTCCATTTATGGGCCTCTTTCCATTAATAGAAACTATAATGACCCTGAAAGAGTAAAAAACTTTGTTGTCGTGATATGTTTGGAAATGGTTAATGGAGGGTTAAACTAAAGAATACAAAAAATAGTCAAAAATTATTCAAATTTAATTAGATGATATGATTTAGAATAATAATCATATTATATTCTAATATTACCAATTTTTATCCATTTGGGAATCAAAATTAAATAATATTAATTTAATATTCATTGAAATTCTAAGAATACCCCTCCCAACTATTATAAAAAGGATTCTATTCTTCTCTTTAAATCACAATTAAAAACCCAATTTTTCATCCAATATATTACAAAATTCCTTCCTAAAATCCCTACCCATTTTCTATAGGGTTTATTTATGAAATAATACCAATTTTAGTGGTCTTAAGTTGTTAATCAAAGTAGATTTTTTGGAGAATAGATATCATTTTTAAACGGCCATTTCTATTTTATTTAATCTTATCTCACCTTCAAATATACATTAAAAATGATTATATAAAAACATAGGTATCTAAAATAAATTGATAGGTTATTATGTTTATTTCATAACCTATATCCATCTTTAACACCCATCCAATGGGAAAGTAATTCATTGTTTATGTATATGATGGACCACCACCTCACTCATTTTCCATCACGACCTCTCACGTCTAGTTATAATTATGGAATTAATGTTTATAAATGATAAAAATGGTATATTTATAATTAATAAAATAAAATATATCATTTAATTTTTAACCTTTCTATTCACCGAAAAATTATAACATCGCTTGTGCATAAGTGTGGACAACAAATTCCAAGAAGTGATGTGATTCTTTTTTCATCACCACATCATATGTTTGATATATTTAAAAATATTTGAATATTTAAAATTATATTTACGATATAATTGAAGATTTAAAATTTAAAATAAAAATTAACTTCTTTCAATAATGACCTTTAAAAAATGGAAATGGTACTCATCTGTATGTAAGATCTACCTTCTCAGTGATTGTAACATAGTTCACTTTTAATAACCATATTTCATGAATAGATTTAAAAATATACTTTTTAAATAAAAAATATAATTATTTTATTATTAATATTCTTAATATGATTGAATAATGAACTATTTTACCTTAGTCAACCAAAAAAATTAATTTTGAACTTATTAACTTAATGTTCTCAAAACACCAGAAACAGACTTAACATATTCTATAATTAACTATGTCAATATGATAAATGAAATAAATTGTTTATGGATAAGTAATTAAACTTATCAAATGTTCTGAATAAATCAAATAATTGATATTATTTCATTATATAGGATTTAAAATACCTACATGGAAATTATGGACTCGAGGTAATGGATTTCATCTCAATTTCTTTTCATTGAGGTATATTTAATTATAATACACTTGAGTTATTTTATATTGTGTATATACGGACCTTTAATAGTTTATATCATTAATCCTTCTAATTCTAGATCTTTTATGTTGTAATTTGAATTATTTCTTCCAAGGGGATATAACTTGAAAGATACAATATGGTAAAGGGTTTTTTAACACAATTTGTTTATGTAGTGTTATAACTCTTTTTCATTGATATTTTTATATCAGAATTATGTGTGAATAGTTATATGAATTGTTTTATTATGTATTTAAAAAAATTTGGATTTGAATTTTTTACATATAATCTCTTTAATTATTAATTCTCAATTCAAACATATGATATTTTTAAGGGTTATTCGTCTCAAATTCCCTTTCCTTAAAACATATGGTTGTAATGTGGATTTACATTCTTTTATGATCTGTTTATACTACCCTTCTGAAATAATATATAATTAATATCCTTATATTCATTATATTTAATGTTTCATTTATTGTTATTATTTCTTGGTTTTACTATTGACGAGATACCAAAGTGGAAAAAGCTTTATATTGCAATCTCTTTTCTTTTTAGGATTCTTTATGTTCAATGTTCCTTAGGGGGAGACATAAGCTATTATTTTCTTAAACAATGTCTCTTCTAATATCATCCATTTTTTAATGTGTTTTATATGTTTAATTTCCATTTCATCCCTTATTTATTAAATAAATATCAAGAAAGTCATTTGTAAGTCATATTGATCTTGTACCTTCTATTATATAGGTAATATTTCTCTTCTATAACCATGTATTCTAAAATATTTTCAAAAAATATGATTTATAGAGATAAATAATTTCCAACTTTCATGAAATTTTTACTTATCTTAAAATGTTTTTAAAAAGGAAATTTCTTAATGTTTTATCAAATGGATCACTTTTGACACTTTTTTCAAAATGTTTGAAAAGAATATTTATTTTTTACATCTAAAACATGAAAGGATTTTACTATTTTCTTTTCCATTATTTTCATTGAAGATCACTTTATAAAGTTTTAAGGTTATTTTCAAAGTAATTTTTTTCAAAATATTTATTATTATTTTTAGTTTTTAATAGTGATTTTAAATTGAAAATGATATTTTAATCCAAAATGTTTAAAATGATCATTTAATGGTATTTCCATTAATCAGCACCAGCAACCCATAATATTACCTACACTCCATTGGATATATTTTATAATGATACCATCTTTATTATTTCTTTGGATAGATTATTATTGTTTAAAATAGTTTTTCATGGAAACTGTTTTTTCCACGGGTTAATCATGTTATGAACAGAATGATCTATTTTACTGTATATTGTAAAAATGACTTTTCCCACCAACATAACATTTATTTAATGTATGGATTCCCTTATAAGATTTAATGTTTTCTTTAAATAAAGAAACCTCCTTTTAAAATGATGGGTGATATATATTTTAAAAAATGGTTATTAAAAGAAAATGGTATTTTGATATCCAAAAGTGTTTTTCACATGAGTCTAAAAGTGTTTTTTGAAGGTTTTATTCATCATATGGTCCTTAGAAATTTTTTATGATGTTTTAGGACCCATTATATCTCATGGGTGAGCCTAATATAGTTTATAATAAGGGTTGAGCCCCATTACAGCTCACGGGTGATCCCGACATAGTTTATACCATGTGTGTGCCCAGATAGCGCTACAATGCATTGGGTAATGATTATATTATTTATAGGATTATATTGTAAGTAGGTTTTATGGTAATTCCAATTTTAAATTATCTTCAAGGGTTCTATTGTGATGATATCTCAAGGTAGAAAAATGTTTTATTTATGCTTGCAATGGGTTATAAACATTTCCTTTGATCAAGGTTGATATCGCATTGCTCATGACTATTGATTCCAATGAATCTATCATTTATAAAATATTTATTCTATATTTTCTTATCTAGGTATTTATGGGTATTAATTCTATTATTTTATTCTCATGCACTATGATTATGTCATCATACTCTTATGTTCATCTTACTCTCATTGATGACGTTCAAATATTAATGCTTATTTTTATCCTTGTTGAGCTTTTGAGATCACCCTAATTATGGTTAATTTTCACTAGGATATTAAGAGTAATGCTAAATAATTTTTTTTGAGATGGTTTCATATGTGAAAAAATGTATGGGAGATGTTTAATAATTAATATATAATATGAAAAGCTGGATATAGTGGTAGAAATTCTCAATTGACGTCATCATTGTTCCTTACGTAATATTTTTTCCAAATTATCTAAATATATAATCCTAATAGGTCCTTTGTTATGTAATTGGTCCAATATTTCATTTCTTGTTGTTGTAAGGTTTGGGTGTAAAAAATTGGGTCACATTTATTTTTATCAAATCCATAAATGTAAAGCCTGTGTTTTTAGCCCCAGATCTAAGAGTGTTGGTTCATGGCTGTTATAAATACGGAATTAAATGTTAGAAGATGCAGTGCCTCAAGTATGTCGGTAAATGATCAATTTGATCTATAGGTATAGGATTCTACATCATTACAAGTTTATTTTAATTGGGATAAATTTTCAAAACTAATTATGGATGGTGGGGGTAACTTGAAATCTAACACACCCACATCACTTGGGTGGGTTTCCATCCCAAAAAAAACCATAAACACTATGATAGAACCACAATGTTATCCCTATGGTGATAAATTTTGAATTTTACATTTTCCACTATAACAAAGGTATCATACGTTCAAACATGTCATTCCATTTTAGTCTACACATAACAATAATCAGGTTATGATGTTTAATTTTTGAAAAAGGGAATCAAGAGAATTTAATGTAATTTAGAACATAAAACCTGGGAGTTGATACATAAAGAGAGGGTCACATTAAAACATTGATTCAAGTATCAAATATTGGTCTTCAATTTTCTATATTGATGTATGGGTTATGATTCCACCGACATATCATAGGTCGAATATGATAAAAATAAGTTTCATGTGAAGTAGGATTTAATAGAAAAATTACAATAATAATATTATTAATATTATCAAAATTATTTATATAATATACATATAACTCATTGGGAAAATGTTTACATGGAATCCCAAAGAATATTTCCCCTTATCCCTTCTCTGTAATTCTTGATTAAATCGATTCCTTTTTTTCATTTCTATCATTTTTTATTATTCATTTTTTATTACGTGTTGATTCAACAATTTCAGTAATTTCTTTTTGGTTTTATGCTCAAAACTCCCACATTGGTGTTACTAATGAATTTTATTTTAAGAGATTTTTTGGAAATTATTATTCGTCAGAATAGTTATTCTAGAATCATATTCAAGTCATTGGTTAACTGGTAATATTCATTGAATTATTCAAGATGTTATTGATGGTGTTCTGAAAATATTGTCCATACCCTATGTTTTTTGGTGTAGCTTAAGGAATGAACCCTATGTTTAAAACAACACATATGGATCTTATACCCTATGTTTGGATGTAACATTACATTTAATAAAAGGGAATGTATGGATAATGAACCCTACATTCTTAAGAAACCCTACATTTGAGGAAAAAATGTATGGTACATCAACCGTACTTTTTTTATCATCCTTACGTTGTCAACCCTACATTTGAGGTTTTGTTTCCACATAAAGGAAC
Organism: Viscum album; assembly: GCA_963277665.1. NCBI lineage: Eukaryota > Viridiplantae > Streptophyta > Magnoliopsida > Santalales > Viscaceae > Viscum > Viscum album. The sequence goes on along the minus strand of OY728151.1, from coordinate 649,414,440 downwards.
CCTATGTTTGACTATTCAATGATAGAGTAATAAAAACATGATATTATCTATGATTTATGTAATAGTATTTGTGAACATAATGATCTATTTAAAGCTTCTTTACGATTGTTTTAAATGCTTGTTATGATTGATTTAAAGGCTTGTATTCAACATAGTAATTTGATCATATTCTTTTGTGAAATTATGACCTCTCTTGAATGTTTATGAATAAAAATATTCACAAAATATTTTTGTAATATTTTTGGATGTGGTTTTATCTAGAGATGTTGGACCTACAGTATAAATATCAAGACATTATTCATCGAAACATGAGATGAATATAAAGAAAATGTGATATACATACAAAGTATTATGTCACTGCCTTCAAATCTACACTTTGGTGACACACATGTCTTGATCTGTCCAGTCATTTTTTTGTTGTTATTACTATTCACTTTATCATTACATATTCTTCTATAAGAACAAAGAAGTATTTCTCAAAGACACATGTAGGTTACATACATGTTTAAACATATGTCTCATGTTCTATTTGTCACTATTTGAAGAAAACCTACATGACGTTGAAGATCTATTTTCTACTGTGCATTATTGAAGATATGATTACATTTTTCAGTTTTTACTACAAACTGTTAAGATATGTATTCTCAAAAAAATAAATCTCTATTGATTTGACATAGTTTTGATAGGTCATACTCAGTGATGGTTAAGTGTCAATTTCTTGCACTAAGCTGTGTATTTACGGCTCCTTGTAAAAGAGACATAAGTCACTAGAAAACCTCAATATAAAGGTTTCAAATACCTTCACTTTTTTATTGATTAAATGTCTTAATATTAGAGGATCTAGTTAAAAGTGCCAAGATTGTGGAGTTGAGCATTGGTGGAGTGGACTAAGAGATCTTTGTGCTCTAAACCACTATACATTGTTGTGTACATTTCCATCATTTATTTCCACTTCTTACTCATTTTTTAGAGAAAATGAAAGGAAAACTACTTAAGAAGAGAGGTGTTTTGAATCTATGAATGTTTTGAAAACCACAATTCACCCTCGTCTTGTGTCTAATACTTCATCATTATCACCTTGACTTAACAATTGGTATCTTATTCATGGATCTACTTATATTTTCTTCTTGAAATTTTTTTATCTCTTTCAACATCCCACATCAAAGTAAGTTCTTTATTTATATATTTTAATTATGGAAATCCTTGAATACTTTAGGATCTATTTGATATTGTCAATTAATATAAAAGGTTATAATTATTTTTGGAATATCATTTTTTATGTCAACAAGGGGTATCATGAGGCTCTACTGAAAATTAATTATCTCTAACAATACCGATTTTAGGATTAAGATGAATACATCATGAAATATCTAATTCTAGAGAAAATATGTTGATGATTCATGCTCCCTATTTTAATGATGATAATTATGAATGCTGCAAATGTCATATGATTATTTATTTGAAAAATGTTGGAATAATTTTTCATATGAAAGAAGTTAAAACTTATAAGATTCCTAATGAATGTTTGGAAGATTGGAATGATGATCAAGAAAGCGAATATGATCTCAATTTGAAATCCATGAATTCAATTGTGTGTGGTTTAGAAACTGATGAATTTAATTGAGTATCTCAATGTCCTACTACATATGATATGTGGCAGACTAATGTCATTTCTTAAGAAGGAAATGAAAATATCAGACAATTATGGTACACTACTATGGAATTAAATTTTGATAATTTCTGGATTTTTGAGGATGAAACTATAACTCAAATGAATGTAAGAATAATAGAGATTTTCAAAAATGTTGTTGCTTTAGGAAATTCAATTTCACAATCCGAATAAGAATTAAATGTACTGAGAGTACTACACTCTATGTGGAATGGAATATCTACAGTTATACATCACTCTACACATATAAAAAATTTGACAATGAAGGAGTTGATTGGAACACTAATGATGTATGAAGTTGTGATGCATGTTGAAGGTGAAAATAATATAAATTATGAATAAGAGACTCTCAAAACTAATATAGATGAATAATCTAATTTAAATCATTTATATTTGGATAAATATCAATCAAATCTTGCTAAGAAATTTGAAAATCAATACAGAAAGAAAAATAAATGGATTGATGAAATAATATGTTATAAATGCAAGGAAAAAGGTCATACAATGGAAAACCGTTCTTTAAAAAATTCTTAAAAGAAATATAATAATAAGAAAAAAGGAAAGAAAGTTTTGAAGGCTACCTCAAATAATACTTTTGGTTCACGTGAAGAATCTTATATGGATTCTGAGTGTGAGAATAAAAAGCTAATGGTATGTCTTTCGGGACATACTAATCATGAGGTACAATCTTATTACTCTCAATTCTCAAGTTGTGAAAAACTATCTTATGTTGAATTAAATAATTATTGATTTATGTAATAAGACAAATATGAATTATTAAGGAAATATCGTAGAATAATTAGAACGTACGATAATGTTCTATTAGATAATTTTTTTTCAAAATAAATTATAGATTTAAAATCTAATTCTTATAGAACTTCTTATGATTTACATGACACTAATATTAAAGAATTATTACCTGAAGCTAATAATTTAAAATAATCCTCAAGTATGATGATAAAAGGAGAAAAATATTTAAATCAAATCCTTAGAAAAAATAAAATACCAAAATAAAAATTTGGAATTTGAATTAATAGTGAAAGACAAAAACTATATCAAAATTATATTTTTCCTAATTTAAATAGAAAAAACATGTCTATTGTTCAGTGTTTTTATTATAGTATTATTGGTCACTATTCTAAGGATTGTTGTTTCAGAAAATTAAAATTTTATGATGTTAAAAATTTTTATTTCTCAAAATATTTATCTAAAATAAATAGTAGAAATACTACTCAAGATAAAAATGTTTTGTTACCAGATAATTTAGTTTATAACACTATTCGACCCAAAAGAATATGGGTACAAAAAATAAATTTTAATTTATTTTTTGTCGTATCATACCACTAAGAAGAATTATTAAACCTTTAAGTAGTCTATCGATGGATATATGTTAAAGTATCTACAAAAGGGGTGAAAAGCTCTGATGTAATTTATTATCAAAAAATCCTTAGTACTAAAGTCATCGATCCATTAAGTATTTTATTTTAATATTTATATACTTTTGGTACATTAATTGTTCTATGTAGGAAAAATATTTCTCAAAGTTTAGTAACAATAATTATTTACTATTTAAATCAATTTTTAGTCTAAGTGATTTATTTAATTTCTAAAATATTTATTTTGAAAATACAGTATTTGTTATGAATTGTTTATATTTTCATTTTTGAAATTTTGGATATTTTTTCATGCAATTTTATTTTACAAAAATTTGAAAACTCTTCTTACGTAAAATGCAATGATTTTTCTATATTTTTTGGCTAAAGAAAATGAAATGTCATTTATATAGTGTTTGTACTTAACGTTTCATCTTCTTCTTAAAACAATCAAGTTATAAAGTCATTATCTTCTAATTATCTTTTTCAAAAGTTACTAGAAAACCCGACACAACAAGATGAAGATGTCAAATACTTAAAATTTGGATGAAAATAATTCTTATAAAAGGATGAAAGGTAATCCTTATGGTTTATCTATTTTATAAGTTGAATATTCACATGAAAAATATTCTAAAAGAGATAAATAAGTTCAAATTCATGAAGAATAATAAATCTATTCTTCTCAAATATCTTTAGAAGATATTTTGTATAGATTTTGTTTAAATTAAACACTTTGAATGAAGAAAAGGTGAAGCAACATGCTAGTTTGGATGCATCTAAAAAGTCATATGAATATCTGTAGAAAGAATCTGTATCAAAAATGGTTTTTTATTCATTACAAATGGAGTATCAGAATATTAAATATAGTTTGATCTCAAAAGCAGTTTCTCAAGATTTCAAAGTATCAATTTTAATTCAAATTGATTCCCTCTGAAAAGAATCTACTTCCAAGATAGATCTTGATAAGTTGAAGAAATTTTTTCTTGACCATTGTTCATCTTCTTGGTGTCAAAGAACAGAAGATATTAATAATATATTAGAATAACATTCCAGAGTTTAATCTACTCTAAATGATAAAATTTGATGTTTGGAAAGATCAAACAAATAGTCTATTCTTTTATATCCCTTATTTTTATTTTTATCTATCCATTTAATATTAATTGTACCATTTTCAGACTATATTATTTATTACAAAAATAATTATGTTCTATTATTTTGTTTATAATTTCTTTTTTTAATCTCCTTACAAAATCTTGCATTTTATATTTATTTATTTATTTTTTTTAAATAGTAATATTAGCCTTATTAGTTTTTATAAATTTTGAATCCTTGAATATCATATATGCTATGATTTAGGGGGATTTTTAAGACAATAATAAGTTTATTTTTATTATGCTCCATGATTTATTTTCTACATATTTAGCATGAATTTAGGGGGGTTATTTTAAATATTATCTGCTCTAATCTTTTTTATGTCACAAAAGGAGTGAAGTTTATAGAATTTTATAATTTATAATGTTTTGATGAAAAGTTTTATGGAATTAAGTTTATGCTTGTAGTTAACATCATTATGTTTGTATTCTTAATAATCTTGAAATAAAGAAAAATGTTGTGATCCTTAAAATGAGGGAGAATTTTTTCTAAAGGGATAATGGGGGAGACATTTTCCTTTATAAACAAAATAAATGTTATATCAAAGAAAGGGGAAAACATATTGTTTTTTAATTTTATTTCATCATAATTTTTTACATGGGTTCTATAGCCATCAAAAATGGGGAGATTGTTGTGCATGTTTTGATTTAACATTTTTTTTAATTTATCTTCGGTTTTGATGCCCAAAAACACCCACATTTGTGTTACTAATGAATTTGATTTTAGGTGAGTTTCTAGAAATTATTATTCATCAAAATATTTATTCTAGAATAATATTAAAGTCATTAGTCAGCTAAGAATATTCATTGAAGTATTCGAGACATGTTTGAATGTATTATATAAATATTGATAATACCCTACATTTTTAAGTGTTTTGTAATGAATTAACCCTACATTTGAATCAATGAGTATGGATATTAAACCCTATGTTTGGATGGAATCTTACTTTTGAGAAAAGGGAAAGTGTGGATAATTAATCCTACATTCGGACGCATCCCTGTATTTGAGGAAACAAATGTATGGTACATCAACCATACTTTTATGATCAACTCATTATTGTAAACCCTACATTTGAAGTTTTTTTTCACGTGAAGGAACCCTATGTTTAACTATTCAATGATGAAGTAATAAATCTATGATATTATTCATGATTTATGAAACTGACTTTCTGGACATAAAGATCTATTCAAATCCAATTTAGGACTAATTCTAAGGCTTGTAATGATTTATTTGAAGGATTGTATTCAATGGATAATTTTTTCCCTATTCTTATGGGATGTTGTGAACTCACTTGAATGTTTTCGAATTTAAATATTCATGATTTATTGTAATATATTTATGGAGTTTGTTAGACGTGGTGATGTTTGACCTAAAATATAAATATCAAGATTCTCTTCATCGAAAAAAGAGATGAATATACAGAAAAGGTGATATATATACAAAGTCAAGTGTCATTTAATTCAGATCTAACTTTAGTGACATACATTTTTTGATATATCAACTCACTAATGTTGACTCCACTTTATCATTACATTTTATTCTATAAGAATGATGAATTATTTCTCAAAGATACACTTTGGAGATATACAAGTTTAAATTTTTCTATGGTGTTTTATCTATCATCATTTGAAGAAAACCTATGCAACATTGAAGGTCTATTTTTTGTTGTTAATTATTGAAGATCTAATTTCATTTGTCAGTTTCTACTACAAACTATGAAGTCAAATTTGTATTCTAAAAAAAATCAATCTCTATTGATTGGATGAATTTTTGACTGCTTATACTCAATCTTCGTTAATTGTTATATTTTTTCACTAAGTTTTGTATTTATGATTCCTTGAAAAAGAACTATAAGGATATATAAAGCCTTATTCTAAAAGTGTCAACATCATTCCCTTGGTTTTTGATTAAAGGTCTTAGGATAAGAGGACCTAGTTAAAATAACCATTCTTATTGAGTTATGTATTGGTGGAGTGGACTAAGGTATCTTTGTGCCCTAAACATCTATACATATTTGTGTTCATTTAAGTTATTTATTTCCACTTCTCTCTAAACTTTGAGAGAAAAGGAAGGGAACTCTGATCAGCAAGAGAGGTGTTTTGAATCTATGAAAGTTTTGAAAACCACAATTCACCCCCTATTGTGTCTAAGTCTTTGACATTATCATCCCATCCAAAAATGTTTTAGCACCCATTTCTTCCCCTACTAGATCTAAAATTCCCCATTAATGTGAGACTATTGTAAAAAAACATGGAAATTATCCATAATTCAAAACTATGTATTTTACCAAATCAAATATATGGTTTGTTTGTGTAGTGATAAACTCCCAAAGTATGGTTGACAAAATACTATTGAATAAAAAATTAGAGATGATTAACCTTGTTTTTTTCCTCAATCCTAGGTTTTCTTCCAAAATTATGGTTTATGATCCATACTTTTATTCCAAACATAGGGTATATAAACCTAACTTTCCACTTAAAATATAGGGTGTGAACAATGTTTCCAGATTACATATAAAACACATCTAGAATACATATTTGTTGATAAATAAAACAATCTCCCACTGGTTAAAGACTGAATATGCTTCCAAAATAAAAATAATTATTCTAGTAATTATTAACCTAAAATTAACATAATGTAACTTCATTAGAAATATAAATATGTGTGTTTGAGAGCATCAAAATCAAAAGGAAATTAACGAAATTGTTGAATCAAGAAATTCTCAACTTATGGTTTAGGTTAAAATAATAATTTAATTGAATATATTCCCTTAAATAATTGAATAATTTTTAATAAACCTCATGTCACATATTACTACTATTATTATTATTATTTTGTGGTGTGTGCCAACTTTCATAAAAACAAATATTATTTAACCAACATGTTAATTAATATTTTTCCCTGGACTAGGCATTGGTCCATTCAAACTCTTATAGAAATTATTGAACTACTAAATGAATATTTAATTTAAATATTTCATTCATAAATAACAATTTTCTATCTATAAAATGTGCATAAAATTATCCCTTAGTCATGAGAATAAGATTTATTCAATTAATTAAATTAAAATATAATTTTACTGAGATAATTAAAAATACTTAGTGTGTGACCCTCTATGGTTTTTTTCATTGTCATTAGGCGGGCATAAATAAAATCCAAAATTATTGCCTTGAAATTATTCAAGGAACCCAAGATAAAGAACTTAATTTCCTAATGAAGAAAACTACATATGAATGCTCACTATGTAATATAATCCCCATGTTGCAATATCTCACCATCCTATATTCTCAATACATCCATCATTGACTATATGAAATAAATGTATCATTTCACAATTATTATAAAATTTAATGTGGCGGTTCTATTCCAATAAAAAGGACGGAGATATCAACTTCTATAAAAATAGAATGGAAAAATCATTGCTTGACTTATCAATTAATGACATGTCAGTCCTGATGCACTTAATATTCCATACCAAACCATGAACATATAGCATCAAGGTTCTCTTATCCCTAATCTACCTACTTGTCTTCACTATAATGGCCCTCGCATGAAGCTCTGTGATTTTGCACATAGAGATCCTCCCATTATAAAATATGGTCAAATGATGCATGCCCATCCTTCGGCGACCTGGTGTTGTAGACAGAATCAGAGAATATGGAGGGATATTGAAGATTAATATCTAGAATTCACTTCCTCCTCTCCTCCATCCCTGTCATAATACACTATAAGGGTGAAATAATGTGTCACTAACCCATCCCGGGTTGACCCTGAACCAATCGCCTGAGTCGGGCTGTGATATGTCCCGAGGGGCATTCACGATCCCCCTAGGATGGAAACCAATGTCAGGAAACAAAATTTAACTTTTGGGAATAATTTGGTTCATGAGAAAAAGATAAAAAAATAAATAATGATTGATGATAAAAATTAAAATTACTAGCATCGGAAAGAAAGAAACCCACACATACCACCATGTGACCTTCTAGGTCGCCACCCATCAAAAGACCAACCTTGCTCCAACAATGAGAAACTCAACCAGAATAACCTGATAAAAGTGAACCTTCAACTAAAAATATAGGATAGGCATGGGTACTGAGATGGTTAGTTGGTATGCCAAAAGATAAACCATAGAATCCAAGTGTTCCCTTTTTTCAAAGCAATCCATAATCACCAATTTTAAATAATATTTCCATTTATCAACACCAAAAATCCTTGATGTGACATATGATCCACTAGGAATATTTTGTAATAATACCAAACTTATTATTTATTACGATGGATTATTATTTTTTAAAAGATATTTTTTTGGTACCCTTTTCTTTTCCATGGTCTAATAAAGTTATGAAAGGACATCTCTATTTTAATGTATGTGATGAAAAAAAATCCACCACTATACCCTTCATTTGATGTTTGTATTCCCTTATAAGATTTCATTTTTTCTTTAATTAAAAAAAATTCCCTCATTATTGGTGAATTATTTTTTGAAAATGTATTCTTAAACAAAATGGAATTTTGATATCTAAATGTGTTTTTCACATTTTCTAAAAAGAGTTTTCCAAAGGTTTTATTTCTGGTATACACCTAGACAATGTTTATGATGGGTTTGTATCTATTATAGCTCATGGGTGAGACCGATACAAATTATATAAAGGTTTTAACCCCCATTATATCTCACGGGTGAGCCTCATATGTATTATATGATGGGTGTGTCCAGATAGTGGTCCAATACATTAGGTAATGATTTTTTAACTGGATATTTATATTAGAATTCATCCATTTGGATATTCCAAATTTAAGGGTTCTATAAGGGTTCTATGATGATGATTTTCCAAGGTACCATCATGTTTTCTTACCTTGATCAATTTTGATCAAGTTTGATATCACATTGTTCATGATTATTGATTATAATGACTCTTACCTTTATAAAATAATTATTCCATGATTGATGATCTAGGTATTAATGTGTATGAATTGCACTAATTTATTATCATGAACTATGATTATGTCATCATACCAATATGGTCATCATTCTCTCAAAGACGAAATTAAATTGTTAATGCTTATGTTTACCCTTTATGTAGCATTTTATCTCACCCTTCTTATGTTTATATTTCCCCGGACTAATAAAAATTATTCTAAATTATTTTTGTCAATAAAGGTTTCATACATGGATAATTTCATGGGATATGTTTAATAATTAGCATGGAATATGTAAATATTGGTATAGTGGGAGAAATACCCTCTAGAAGTCATGAGTGTTGTTTATGTAAGAGATTTTCCAAATTATCTAAATCTGTTAACCTAAAAGGTCATTAGGTATATAAGTGATACAATATTTCCTTTTGATGTTGTATGGTATGGATGGAAAAAAATTGGATCATGTTTATTGGTATAAAATCCAGAAATTTAAATCATATGTTTTTAGGACCGAATCTGGGAGTGCAGGTTCGTGGTCTGTTACAGTTGGTTTCAGAGGAGGCTTTAGAAAACTTAAGAGATTATGATGTTTTCATGGTAGGTTATCCTAAGAATTATGGATACCCTAATAAGTTTATGGTTGATTGTAAGTTCAAATTATAAGACACCCATTTTATGGTTTTAAGAGATAGAACTTTAAGGTAACTAATGATATTTTTTGGAGATGTTTTATTGAGTTGAGTTATATGTAACCCTTAGGTTTAATAGGAAGTATTATTTGAGGAGTCAAGGTTTAATTATGTTTCAGAAGAATATATGATCTTAATTTGGTCTTATGGTGATTCTGGTTATTTATGAAAATGAATAGTATATTTTATAGAATATATGATTAGGGAATATACCATTATGAGAATATAATTTTATGAGTGAATAAAGAATAGTATATTTAGAAGGCCATTTAACAGATCTTGGATATATTGGAAAAGGGAAATATGAGGATAGGGGGATGAAAATTAGGGTTTGAGAAGGGGGAGAAGTATGGATCCATTCTTGTGAAGGATGTTGGAGGTCCCTCCCCCAGTGGGGGAGGAGGGACCGGAATAGGAGACACCGCCGTCACCAAAGGGGGAAGGCCATGAGAATCATCGCTCCCACAACTTGACACTTTCTCTCACACTCACCAATAGAAAATAATCTAATATATAATGTCTTTAGAAAAGGAGTTAAAAATTACAAAGGTGAGAGAGGCAATGGATATGTGGTGGTGTTGAAGGTGAAATATGAAGATCAATCAAAGACTATCAATTTCTTAAATGCGATCACAGAATATAGATGTTGAAGAATCGAGAGATAGAAGAGGAAGAACTTGAGGAGACAAAGAGAAAAATGGATGGTCATAAGAAAGTATGCATTACATAATGTTCCAATAAAGGATTGAGATATGGTTCCCATGATAATTCAAAATAGGTTTTGTAGTGATATTGCAGTATACAAAATGGCACTCCTTCTAGGATCCCTAACTAGTGCTTAAGATAATTGGAGGAAGCAGCTTTAGCACGAAGCTTTCGTTTATGAAGGAAGTGGTGCAGTGATTTCTTCATGGAATGACCCGTAGGTGTTTTCAACAGATATTTGATAGAGTGTACAACCCTAGACTTCTCCACACCGGCTGTTGCACCTTCCCTTCGGGTCTCCCTGCTAGCCGCCACTATTATGGCCCTCACCTGAAGCTCTGTACATGAGTGGCGACAGAGGTGCACTATGGGATTATGGTTTTAAAGGGGAAGGTGTAAGCTAGGTCCTGATCAAACACAGAACCGATACGCAAGGCTCGAAAACGGTAAAACCACATTCGTTTAATAAAATAGAAATAAAATAAAAAATTAACGTGAAAATTGAATTATTGGTTCCATTTCCACCCGCCCACAATGCCAAGAGAATATCCCCAAATTAATCAATAAATCGGTGTGACCTTTTTGGATTATTTTTGACTTCTTCAAACATAGTATTATTTTTTATCTTTTTTAATTTCTTTATCTTCTAACACAAACTCCATTTGGCTTCCCCACCTTCCCATTTGGGTTGGAGGAAGATCGATCTCAGGATAACTATTCAAATGAAACAAAAGAATTGTGAGAATAGCTAAGGAAAATAGAGAACATAAATACGAGCAGAAAATAACTGGCAACAAAGAAATATAATGTGGGAAAACCATCCAAAGAAACAAAAAAAACCCTAGTGTAATCCTGAGAAAATTCAATATGAATCATAGAGCACATAGAATCCAAGTAGAAACTCAAACATATCATAGAAACCCCGTGTGAAATTCACACCTTAATATACCTTTTTCACATCTATAATAATCATCTTGTGACAACACATCACCATTAGAAGATCAAAACTGAACACACGACATCATTGCACCACCTTGTTTCCATACCACTATTTACTTAAATAATCCACCATGTTGCCAACCTCCATTGATGAACAGACTGCAATTGACCACCTCTCACCATAGATGTCACATCGCACCCCAAGATCTATTTCTGAGCCACACCGCCACCTCTCTTTATACTATCGTCCATCCATACAGCTGGAAACCCTTCATACATACAAGAAAGGGGGAGATATGATAGATAAAATAGAAATATACGATAGATAAATGATATTAGATGTTATAAAGAAAGGATAATTCATCATTGGATCAACTTTCTAGTTGGAATCCCAAAGTATTCCCTCACATCCTTCATAGATAGTGTCCCATGGTGGGTTTCAGTATCATACTGTGTGTCTTTATACTAACTTACACAGTCCAACCTCCAACTAGTTCTTGTTGTTATATAACGTTGCTCGGCCCTCCCTACTGGGGTGGCTATCATGCTTAGTTGATGGTCTCCATGGTCTTCAACAACCTCAAAGTATAAGTATTTGATTGCAATATTCTTGTGTATGGTGAATGTCATTCTTATTGTCAAGTTAATATAATTAGAAAATTATATTACATCTACTAATTTGATGAACAATATATCTTTTATGTCATCATCCTATTCTTCCTCAGTTTCTTGACCTGCAGGTTCTCTGGGATGTGATCAGTTTCTATTATTATTCTTCTTCAATTGAATGTATTTCTTTAGCATTATAGAACTATTATAAGGTTCTCTCAATGTCTCAATATATTTCTTATTCATTTCTTACTTATTTTATTTTCATAGTATATTACTTTTAAATTTTATTCAAATAGTAATTAGATATTTGATAATGGAAATTCCACTTCAATTTTGGCAGGATATTCTCATCTTTGAACTCATTAAAATTTAGGGATGGTCTTTCCTTTTTTATTTCATCATTATGACTCAGGTAGTTTCCATCCACAAATCTCAACAATATCATCACTTTTAACCACCTTTGAAATCACCATATAATTTTTTAAAGTATCATCCAGTTGTGATGTATCATTCACTTTTGTAGCATAGAAACCACCTCTTCATCCTTAGGCAACATCACAATTAGTTAGATGTTATATTATCAGAATGAATCACAAAGAGTTAGGATCTCATTGTGATATTTTATCCACAAAATAACAATGCATGATCACCATTTGAAATGACTTTTTATCGTAATAATCATTTCAATTTTATCCCATTTAATTCTAAAAATTACACCTTCTCCTTATGGTATTTTCACTTTGTAGGATTTTTCATTAATGTTTCCTAGGAATTCCATGTAGTAATAGTACTAAATCAGCTCAATGTGTTATTGGAAAAAAGTCTATTCATTGTTGTAAATGTTTTATGGTTTGTGTTTATTGTCAATCCTCATTGGAAAATATGGAATCTTTCAAATAAAGGGATCATACAGTTCCAACAGACAACAGTATTGATGGTGGCATCGTTTCCTAGTGTTTTCCAAATTTTTAGGTCCAAAAATGGAAAATGGAAAAAAGTGTTTTGGGTAAAGGGAGTTACGCACAAGAATGAAGGGGGTTTGAAAACATGTTCACAAGGCTTGTTTTAGGATCATTGCATAGAAATGTGGTAGAGGAAAAAATTGCGTAAAAGATTCAAATGTGCACGAAAGATGAGGCTGCGTGGAAGAGTCTTATGCGCCCTAATGCGAAGTCAAAATGGGTTTTACGTAGTTGAAAAGAATCTTACATGCACCAAAAAAGATGCATTTGAACCTTTCATATAGGGTCATTGAGGCCTATAAATAGAAGGCTACCCTCATGGAAGACTATGAACTTTTCAACGAAGACCGAGGTCCTATGCCACGCAAAAGACTTGCACGCGGAGGAGAAGTAGAGTGAGAAACTTGGGCACAAAGTGTTCATTTAGTCTAAAAAGACAAAGTGAACCTCGTAGTGTGGTTTCATGAAATATAATGGTTGTGCGAAATATTAGGGTTATGTTAAATCCATCTTCCATGATAATCCCAAATCTTACGCACAATAATAGGTGTGGTGCGCAAGTGCAATGTTGATATTCTTTCAGGTTTTGGATATCCATTTTTTTTTATCAGTGCTTTCAAGTGCATCGATTCCAAAAAAAGGTGCAAGTAGAGTCTCATGCTAGTCAGAGACAAATAATTTGATGCCAATATATTGAATAGACCTTCATGTTGATAAACAAAGTAAGACCTCACTCACAAGAGTGAGTAGTGGGGTTAACAGAAGTTCTTTGAGGGACGCAGTGAGCTATCCCTAAATTCTTGTAAAAGAAGTATGTTTGGTATAGTGATTGTGTCTCAACTCTTGTACTCCACAATAAGTGAAGATTAGTGGACTTTGGTATGACTGAAAACATTCCGGTGTATGCTTCTTGGACTATACCTTAGTGGTGAACCATGTAAAATAGTTGTGTCATCTCTTTATATGTGATTGTTTTTTTTTCTACACATTCTATCAAATATATTAAATAGGATCTTAACAACATGGGAACAATATCCATTAGTTTAAAAGAAAAAGTTGACACCCTAATTCACCCTCCCCTCTCAGGGTGTTCTGAGGTCCTATAAATATTTCATTGTTTTTATAGTAAAGATTAAGTTCACTTATTCTCCATAGAGTTCATTTGTACCATATGAAGATTGTACTCTACAATGGACCTTGTACCATATGATGGTACCCCACAAAATCACTTGGTACCTTAAGAATTCTTCATCATAGGGTGCATGTACTCCACGACATCATTTATTTACCTTATGAGGTTTTTTTTTTCACCAAGCTTATATGGGTTAGTACCAACCTTATGAATATGCTTTCCTAACCTTAGAAGCATCCTGTATCACTACTACAAAACACGCCTTTAATAGAACTAACATTTATCAGCGCTTGGAAAATGTGCTGATAAATTCCATCCTTATCAGCTCTAAAAAAAGTGATGATAAAGGACACCCTTTATCAGCACTTTTTTAGCGCTGATAAAAGATAACCTTTATCAGCTCTTTATTTTAGCACTGATAAAGGTTACCATTTATCAGCGACTTATTTCTAGCGCTGATAATGGGTACCATTTATCAACACTTTTTTTCTAGTGCAGATAAAGGTGACCTTTATCAATGATTTTTTAGTGTTGATAAATTTGCAGAATAAAATGAAAATTTTAACAAATAAAAATTAAAAAATTTAACAATTTCAATAATTGAATAATTATTGTTAAAAATGAATAAACTGAATATATATATATATTAAAATATAATAAATTGTATATATTAAATATATAGACATGTAAAATGAATAAAATGAAATAATTAACCTAATTAAAATTTAAAATGAGTAAATTAAGAAAAACATTAAACATTTTATTAATTAAATAACTGTTGATAAAAATGAATAAAATTATTATACACATATATATATTATAAATATTAATAAATAATATATATTAAATATAGACATATAAAGTGAATAAATTGTAATAATTTAGAAAAAAATAAAATTGAATAATTTACAATATTATTTAAAAATTTATTAATGAAAAATTATTAGTAAAAATGAATAAGTAATATATATATATATATATTATAAATAGTAGTAAATAATATATATTAAATATGAATATATATATAATTAATAAAATGTTAATTAAAAACATATCAATGTCTTATTCATTTTTAATGATGTTTAATTTTTCAATTTAACATATATCAAACATCGTGTGTTACATTGATTTGATATATATATATATATATATATATATAATTCATTTGTATATACAAACACACACAGAAATATATTTATGCAATATATAAAAACACATACACCTAATATTTTTGTAATTTATTTTAATTTTAGTATATTTTAAAATTTCATTATAACATGAAACATTATAATATTTTTTTTTACCCTAGGGGGAAGCCTAGTTGGTAGCGGCCCTATGGGATATCAGCGAGGTCTCGGGTTCGAGTATCACTGAGATTTTCCTTGTCAGTAGTGTAGGGATTTTCTTGCATTTCTACCTCTTCCTAGACCATTGTAATATATAATATATTATTTTTTTAATCAGTCAATTTTTTTAATACTATAGTTAGGGTATTCATTTTTAAAAAAAAAAAAATTTATTTTTAATTTTTAATTTGATCATTTTTTAATTTTTACTTATATATATTTATTAACTATGTTTTAGTATTTTCAATATGTATTCTTCCACATAAATATATATACATATATCCATATTTTTTTAATTTATATTTAATTAATAAAACATATCAATTTTTTCAATACTTTTCAAGAGTACTCATTTTGAATTATTCAATTTCACTTGTTTTTAAAATGTATGTTTTTAAGATTATACATCCACTAATAATGTTATAAATACGTTTATATATAAATATATCTATAAATTTATATTTACTAAAGTTTAAAAAAATTATAATTATTATAAATAAATAATAATTATTTTTTATATAAGTATTTATATAATTATAAATAAATAATTATATATATTTAAATAATTATAAAATTATTATAAATAATTATAATTATAATACCTCTATCAGTGTTAAAACAATGATGTTAAAAGAAATATTTATCAGCGCTAAAACGTTAGCCCTAAAAAATATGCCTTTTATCAACACTCTTTCAATACTGATACATATCCCTTTGATCAGTGCTTATCAATTTAGTGTTGATAAAAGGGATCTCTGTCAGTACTTTTATGAAAAAAATTTAAATTTGTCCCTGATCTATTTTAAAGAACCCTAATAGCGACTTAGTAACTCGTGATTCTAACTCTCTCATAGAACTCCTCTACTGTCGGCGCGACTCCTCTTCCCTCAAATTAATCAAGGCTGGAATCTAATATATGTTATTTTATACATTTCCTCTATCGTTTTTTGATATTTTGGGTTCCACATTTTATGTTTTTTCATTGTTCTTAATCTTGATAAACCCTACATATCATCTCCTTGCTGATGAAATACAACGAATGGTTCTATTTCGTCTTTTTCCTCTTTAGAAAATTATTTTGAAGAAAGATAAGGATGTTTTCATATGGTAAGGTTAGTCAACAAAAGTGTTTGGGCCTATATGGATAAATAAAATAGATTTTTCACCACACGGTACTAAATAGGTTATTATGGATTTATAGCATGATCAAATTGAGTTTAGTTAAACATTGAATAGGTTAACCCATTTCTCAAAAATGTTATCTATATCCCTTAGCATTGACACGAGACATTAGTGATAGAGAAGTGTGTCTAAGGTGATGTGCTGACCTGAGTTGGAAACTATTTTAGTATACTAGGTCAAAAATGTTACAAAAATGGAATCAGAGTAAAACTAGGGATATTAGTATTGATTATATCCAAAAAAGAAAAATATTTCCAGACATAAGAAGTAATCCATAAATATGTCTAGATAGAATAATTATGTTGGATACTTGAGTAACCTTATAAAGTATAGGTTATTTTTTGTTTATTTTATCCTTGACCAATCTTCTTGAGTCTCATGCCTCTTATTTAGGGGCTGATAGGTAGGAATTTGTAAGAATATATCAAATGTCATTTTCTTATGTGTCATTGTTTTATTATTTTTCTAGATTCAATTAAAAATTTATATTAATAGAAACATGAATAGTAAATAAATATTTTATTCTTATTTACTTATTAGTGATGATTAGGTTTATATAACTTTTTGATTGATTTAGTTTATTTAGAAACCCCCTTTATCGATACTATTAGTTAGTTGTTTCATACTTATATTTAAAAGAATTCTTATAACATCTTTTAAATTATATATAAATTATGAAAATTCTTATTAAAAATGAAATGAATGAGAGAGAGGGGTAGGGGGTTAAAATTTAATAGAGATTATTTTGTGCCTATTTTTGAAATATTATTGTTTTTTGGAAGGGGAAAATTATGAGAATCTCTACATTAATATAGAATATGTCACTACTCTAGCCCCTATATATCTATAATCAAGAGACAATAAAAATCCCCTGTGTGCTATAATTTATATTGATCCTCATGTCCTAGAGGTAATTTTAAATCTACATCAAGATATGTGGTATAATTTCCAATAATGGGAAGTATCGATGGTTCCTATAAGATTTCATGGTAATATATCATAATAATAAATTATAGATTTCATTGAATATATTCATTTCATTTATAAGATTTAAAAAAATCTAGATCAATATTGAGCATACGTTGAAAAATTCACCCTTTAAAGGGAGGTATGTTATTGGAGGGATCTTATGCTTGATTAAAAAAATGTCCAAAATTGGAAGGTGAGGAATCCTTGAGTAGACATAAGTGATGTAGAATGTTAGTGGTGTGAGATTCATTTATTCAAGAATATTAGACTGTAGGTATTCAAATTCCTCTTCAATTGAGGATAATGTTTGAGTGATTCCATCAGTGTAGGCTCCTAGGACACTTTAATACTTAGTGCCACATTGCTGTTAAACATTTATATCAATGTGGTTAGTTGGGGAACCACCAATGGTCCTTTTGAGATATTCTTTCTACATAGGGTCATTATATATGAATGATTGATTATTTAGGGCTGAGTAGACAACAGATGATTCTATACAAGGTTCTTATATAGTTTTAGGTACAATCCTAGTATATTATACTCTTATTGATGGTATTAGGACACAAAATCTTCCATTAAATTATTTATGAGTATCTTATATTTAATTTGGGATTGGGATTAGAACTTATTCATAATGTTATTAACATAAATATTCTCTGTAATTAAACATATGGTAAAAGAGTAATCGGTGTAAATTTTATACAATAGTGTAAGGCACAAGTGGGTATATCTTCCTGAATTGAAAGTGAAATCTTCCTCAAAGTTGAAGAGTATTGATACACATAGATAAGATGGATGTAATATGTGGTAGATTTCCAAATTAAGATCTTATAATGGGTATATAGAGTCATTTTAAATATTTTTATATCATTTTTATGATGTATTTTAACTTTATTTTTCATACGATACCACTACAAACTGTATCTCCATCCGCAGTTATAAAAGAAGCTTGTGACGCATAACAGTCATAAGAAACAGAAATAAATTTTCAAAAAAAAACACGGCTTTCATAAATAAGTTTGGGTAAATAAGGATTCTTTTTGGTAATATTGATATATGAGACAATACACTTCATGCATAAAAGTATAAAATTTCATGCATCATGCATGAAAACTGTTACTATCTTGAATAAAGATATAATACTTCAGTACTACAACACAAATAACCTTCACTACCATTATTTAATCCATACTCAGATGCTTGATTTATTTCCATTTCTGGATGATGTATTGGAATCACTCTTTCAAACTAGCCTTCCTACCATCATTGTGGTTCCAAAGTTCCTTGATGACATACCTTCTACTTGGATTATATTCATTAATCTTAATCAAAGTCAATACCATGGATTTGAATACCACATCTCACAAATCATTCTTCAACTCTTTCAACCTTTAATCCTCCTCATTTACTACTTCCTGAGAACACAAAAAATGACACCAAAAAATTAATCAAAACATAATGAATGATTTTCTTGGTTTCTTTATATGAATTTTCTTAAATGACTCACTCGTTTACTTTGAAAAATACTTCATCCTCCTCATTTTATTAATATTTTAGAAATAATAATTAAAATTGAATTTAAATTGTTTTTGATCCTCAGTGGAAACTCTACATTCATCTTTCAAATAGTTATTATTTTATTTTGTTTCTTGTGACTCATCCCACATCTCTTCTATGTTTTTTGAACTACTTTTAGTAGTATTCATTGAAAATGATCACCAATATAAGGTATAAGATGAATTTTTGTTAGTGTAGTTCAATCAACAGTAGTGGATGTCCATTAAATATGGGATATAAATATCAAACTAAAAAATGAAATAATAAATGTTCAAGAGGTATGTCATCAATTAAATTTGGATCCAAAATGAAGGGAGGAAGTCTAGTTTGAAATAGGGAGTCCAATCCATCATCAGGAGGTGGAAAAAAATCTAGCATCTGATAAAGGATTAGATAAGGGTAGTGAAGGTACGTTTTACTATAGCATTAAAATATTATATCTCTATTTAAGAAAATAAAAATTTTCCTGATAGATGTGTGTAATTGTGAAATTTTATACATGTATTGTATTGTATTGTTGTTATTCAAGAAAAAATAAATGTTTTACTACTCATTCAATCATTGTCTTCTGAATATGAGGATGTTACCAATCCCGAGGAAAAAGGACTTTTGATGTTGATATTGCGGAATTATTAGGGGATCGACAACACGTCGATGAAAAAAATAATGACGCAACATCCTAGTTTTGAATAAAAATATCAAGGTAAAAATTCATGGCATAAAATTTTAGGTTGGTTGGAATCAACATGGACAACCAATTGACCCCAACAAGTCAATGTTCATTAGTTATCTTAGGGTCATAGTTAGGATTAATGTTTAGACTGATATTGACTCATGGAAATGTGCCCAACCTATAATGAAGGAAATACTTTGGAATGATATGACAGTAACGTTACAATATACTTTCTCTTTTTTATTGAAAAATTATATAATGAAATGTTGATTTAATTTTCATTATTCTTTGTATACTTCATTTATTATATAATACTTACATAAAAACATTTTCTTAATGGATATTGGAGAATCCCATAGAGGCTTCCGGACTCTTCTAATGAAGTTACATGTTAGGGGTTCTGAGGGGAAAATAAATCCCCACCCACCACTTAGTTATGCACACATTTTAAAGTAGTAAACATGGAATGCTTTCATAAATCATATAAATGAGAAATAATTTTATGTGCATTACAGTAAATAATATATTATTTTAAATTATTTATTTTATCCAACATGATTCAAAAAATTTTAATTTATGAAACAAAAAATAGTTCTAAAAATAAACAACATGCATCAAAACCAATGTACCCCTATAGAAAAGGAAGGATGGGGTATGCTTCATTAGAGAGGAAATTGGTATTTATTTTAAATAAATAATAAATGTTTTATTATGTGATATGAAACAACATATGTTCCTTTATTTATATGAATATTGATGAATCAAAATCTGAATCCACTTCCATCCCATGTCATGTGCTATGGAAGGAGGGTCATGTAAATAAAGAGGGTAAATTAGTTGATGAAAACACAAAGTTAGTATGAGAAGCATGTGTAAGTATGAAATAACTGTTATTAGTTATTATTTATAACAATGTTACATAAAAATATCTATTTATTTTCAGATTTTTATATGTTTTAGAAACAAAAATTGAAAATGACCATACTAGAAGAAAAGATACATTAAGTAGCTTTGAATTAGCTTGAACAATATGGCCGCATAAGAGGATTAGGTTTTAGAGCCTCTCCTCAAACATATTTCACAAATATAAACCCATATGAAGATACATATAATATGATGAGACAATTGTAGAAACAAATAGACTCACTGTAAGATATTATATCATGGTCTGGTTTAGAAGAACAATTTATAAGAATGGATCAAAGGGAACTGACGGTGGAGCAAAGATCCACACATGAACCAAATGATCCCACTAGCTTTGAGGCTAGTCATTCCCCCAACCGCATACCTTACCCGGATAATCAATTTTTTCTATTACTCTTTCTCCTAAATGTGAGTTAAACAACTTACAATAACTTTATATTACTAAAATTCTTCAGGGTATAGTTGTATATGATATGTATATGTCAACACTCATATATTGTTGTGTTGCAATGGGTACAGTGTATAATATCCTAGGAGACCAGATACACAATAAAACCCTCCCAAAAGACCACATGAGAGTGGGGATTGAGGTATCTTATGATTTTATTGATGAGTTTCCTTTTCCACTTGATGGTCTGGATATTACAATGGTTAAAGATTCTATTGGATCTTTCATAGCATGGTTGTCTAATATGATAAAAATATATAAGGTACGTATTTAACTAAAAATTTCATATAAAAAACATGTAACAGTTGATGATAAAATATTTGAAGTGAGGTATGATATTAATGATGAATAAAGCAGTAGAGAAACAGAAGGTCGAATCAAGAAAATATACTGATTTGATCAGGAAAACAAAATGACCTTCTGAGAGTACCTTCTCCCCACCAATTCCAGAAAAACATGTATTATCATTAAAACTTCATGTAAAGACCAAATTTAAATATAAACCTATGTATTACATTGAATATAAAGCATAAATATATGGAGTTTCCATGATAGATGTAATTGGTCTTGAGATTCTAAATGATATTCTCAAACACGAATGGTTGGGCATATCAGTTGTGAATACATATATAAGGTACATTTTCATAATAAATATGTCTAAATAGTGAGCTAATATATTTATTAAAGTTAATAACCATTCATATTTTGTATAGGATTTTATATCACAATTATATAAAGGGATGATCATGTGAATCATGGTTTGGATTCATTAATTCTTGTATCATTTCTACTCTATAACTACCTTTAGAGAACATTGAAATTGTGAAGAAAAAAGATCAGTTACTCCAAGCATTTAATCAAAAATCATCATATGACAGACACTTTTTGACACCTATAATGAAAAGGTAAAAATCTACAATATAAGAACATAAAATAATTTTTTTATTTTTTCCATAACTTAATTTCTTTTGTTTTTTAGGGTGCCCTGGATGGTGATAGCAGTCAATCTGGATACCCATAATTTTTATTTTTTTGGATCCAATGCTTGGATATGCAACCAATCGACCACATGTGATGTGTATTATGAAAATTTAAAACACTAAAATCAACATTTTATAGAAAAACATTGAATTATATGTTCAATATGTTTTTTAATAAGAATATTGTTATTATAGAGCAGTCACTCAACGTAGGCTAGATCATGGCATGAAGTTGGTGTCGGAAGGGATAAAGTATATGAATTTCAAAAAATGGAAAACAATTAGGATATATATAGAAATATTTAATTATCAAAACATTTCAAAACAATTTACTTATTTTTTTTCAATGATTCTACATTGTTTGGAACAAGATAATAACATCAATTGTGGATATTATGTTTATAAATTAATACGAGAAATCATAAATCATGAAAAGTCCAATATCCCCCAATAGGTAATTTCTGAAGGTAATTAAAATTTCATTAAATATATTTAATAAACATTTGTTTGATTAAATTTTCTCAGTACTATCATGATTTTCAACAACCTACTTACTCAAAAGAAGAATTAAATTTGTTTAGAGATGAGTGGGTAGTATACATTTTGTCATAATGTACGTTGGCAACAAATTTAGGTGATTACCTGATATATTTGAGATCTAGTACAAGTTATGACCTTTGAAATATATTTGGGGTGTAAATCATTAGTGTGGGAATGATTGTATATTATTTTTGACCTCTTTCTCAAGGAGAAGAATAATGGGGTAAATCAATTTGTTTAGAATCACTAACCTACAAACAATAAAATTATTGGGCAATCGCGGAGGCAGAGGCAGAGGTGGAGGCAAAGGCGGAGGCGAAGGCAGAGGCAGAGGAAAAGGTGAAGTTAGATTCAGAGGAATAGTTGGAGTTAGAGACTAATATGGAGGAGGAGGAAGAGGTGAAGACTAAGGTGGAGACTGAGGTAGAGGAGGATAAGAAGCATTGTCTTACAAGCAATAAAATTTTTGGGCAATGAAGTAGAATGAGGACCATACCATGATTGTGTTTAAGAAAAATTGTTTGAAAGTGCACATAAAACTTGTAACTTAATATAAGATCCATTTTAAAAGTATTTCATAATTCATTTGGGATGAGTATGAATAATTCTCATATCAAACCCACACATGATTCCATATGTATGGCTCAAAGTGTGTGTTTCCAATTTAAAAATGACATTTTAGTAAACAACAAGAGTGGGATACTAAAAACCAAGGAAATTCATTCTGATAGTTTTTATACTTTAGTAAAATGATCTGTGAGTCATTTGGGATGTGCATAAATCATCTTCACTACAATCTAACACACTCTGTGACCGGTATGACTCTAAGTGTGTCTTTTTATTCAAATTTGACATTAATTTTAGTGAGAAAACAATTGACATAGTCCAAACTGATAAAACCAATTTGTATTGTTTTTGGTACTTTAGGAAAATTATCCATATATAATTTTTATGTGTATGAATCTTTACCACCTCAATATGAAGCACAGTGTGATTGGAAAGGTATCAAAGTGTTTGTTATCAGTTTAAAATTGACATTTTAATTCAAAAAATAATCACTCACTAAAAACTGAGAAAATGAGCTCATATTATCTTGATAGTTTGGGATAATGATTCATAATTTATTTTTGATGTGTATGAATCAATGTCATGTTAAACCCACACACGATTCCACCAATATGGATCATAGTTCATGTTTCCAGTTTAAAATGACATTTTAGTAAAAGACACAAGTGGAATACTCAAAAATGAGGAAACACATTCTGACTAGTTTTATACTTTAAGAAAATGATCCATGAATCACTTTAGATGTGCATAAATTACCCTCAACTCAATCTGATGCACGATGTGACCGATATGACTCCAACTACATCTTTTTATTCAAAATTGACATTAATTTTAGTGAAAAAAACAACTAACATACTCAAAACCAATAAAAAACATTTGGATTGTTTTTGATACTTTTGGAAAATTATCCATAAATTTTTTGTGACATGTATGAATCATCCAAACCTAAATCCAATGAATGGTGTAATTGGTATGGTGATATATTTTCTATTACCAGTTTAAAATTGACATTTTAATACAAAAAGTGACACTCACTAAAAATAAAGAAAATGTTCTCATACTGTCTTGATAATTTTTGGATAGTGATTCATAATTCAGTTGTGATTTGTACGAATCATTATCATGTAAAACCAACAAATGACTCCACCCATATTGGTCAAAGTGTGTGTTTCCAATTTGAAATGATATTTTAGTAAAAAAACACAAGTGGTGTACTCAAAACTAAGGAAATACATTCTGATTGTTTTCATACATTAATAAAATGATACATGAGTCATTTGAGATGTGTATCAATTAGTGTAACCTCAATACGATGCATGTTTTGGCCGGTATGACTCCAAGTGCATCTTTTAATTCAAAATTTTCATTAATTTTAGTGAAAAAAACAACTGATATACTCAAAACCGAGAAAACACATTTTCATTATTTTGGTACATTAATAAAAAAATCCATGTTTCATTTGTGATATTTAGAAATCAGATGCACCTCAATCTGACTCACAGTGTGACCATTATGGTGTCAAAGTATCTGTCATCAGTTTAAAATTGAAATTTTAATACAATGCCAACGAGCCCATACCCGAGTGGTAAGGGATCCTACTTGGCATCCAAGAGACCCAGGTTCAAAACCGGGTGGAGATGAATTTTCAGGGTACTATAATAATATTTTAGCAGCCAGAACTATTCACCCAATTTGGGCTTTTAGGCCACCGGTTTGGGCCTATGGGTCTCAAGGGCCTTCATGCCATCAAAGGCCTTTGGGCCACAGGGCCTTCGGGCCATTGAGATCATGGAGTAGCCCAATTCACACAGAGCAGGCCCCAAAAGAGAATCAGAGCAACAAAAATTACAGTCACCAGAAGCAGAGCTAACCAGATTAGAAGAATGAGAGGGTATGGAAACCACCATTGGGATCAGGCACCGTGCAACTTTTTATGAGGCAATGATATCCGATCAGTAATGCAAGGTGGGGAGCTAGGCGATCAATGATGAAAAAGTTGGAGAGGGTCAGTTTGAGTGGGTTGGGCTTACGGGTCATGTATTGGTCATGGAATGCCTCTAGGCCTTCGGTTAATGTATTGAAAGTCATTTCAGGCCTTGTGACATGGGTCTACGGTCATGTACGGGTTCCCTTTCATCCCTTAAAAGGGTATTATCCATAATAAACTAAAAAGAAGGCCTTCGGGCCATTCAACCACATTTTAATACAAAAAATCACCACTCACTAAGCACCAAGAAAACGTGTTGATATTGTCTTGATAATTTGGGATAACAATTCAAAATTCATTTTTTATGTATATGAATCAGTCCCATCTCAAACCCACACACGATGCCACCTATATTGTTCAAAGTGTATGTTTTCGGTTTAAAATGAAATTTTAGTGAAAACCCAACTAACTTACTCGATACTAAGGAAACACGATCTGATTATTTTTATACTTTAGTAAAATTATTCTTATGTCATTTGTGATGTGTAGGAATTAACTTCACCTCAATTTGATGCATGGTATGACCGGTATGACTCAAAGTGCATCTTTTTATTCAAATTTGGCATTAATTTTAGTAAAAAAACAGCGGACAATACTCAAAATAGAAAAATTCATTTAGATATTTTTAGTACTTTAGAAAATTGATCCATATGTAATTTTTTACATATAGAAATAAACCGAACATTAATCTGGCGCACAGTGTGGGTGGTATGGTGTCAAAGTTTCCAGGTATAGTTTAAATATTATATTTAATACAAAAAAGTGTCACCCATTGAAAACTGATGAAACACGCTTGGATTGTATTGATAATTTTGGATAATGATTCATAATTCATTTGTGACATGTATGAATCATTCTCATATAAAACCCAAACATGATTGTACATGTATAGCTCAAAGTACATGTTTCGAGTTCAAAATGGGATTATAGTGAAATAAAAAACTGAATTTCTCAAAACTAAGGAAAAACATTGTGATTGTTTTTATACTTTAATACAATGATACATAAGTTATTTTTGAAATGTAAGAATTAATTGCACCACAATCTGACGCATGGTGTGACCATTATGAATTAAAGTGCATCTTTTTATTCAAAATGGACATTAATTTTAAGGAAAAAACAACTGAAATACTCAAAACTAAGAAAACATATTCAGATTGTTTTAGTACTTTAGGAAAATAAACCATAAGTCATTTTTTATGTGTAGAAATTATCCTCACCTCAATCTCATGCACGGTGTGACCGGTATGACTCCAGGTGTCTCTTTTTATTCAAAATTGACATTAATTTTAATCAAAAAAACAACTAGCATACTTAAAACTAATAAAAACATTCAGATTTTTTTGGTACTTTAGGAAAATGATTCATAAGTCATTTATGACATGTAGGAATCAGAAACACATCAATTCGAATTACGGTGTGACTGTTATGACCCAATGTGTGCCTTTTTATTTAAAATTTACATTAATATTAGTAAAAATAAACTAACATACTTTATAAGTGTTTCCTTTTACTTGTATTTGTGTGAGAAATTTTATTTCAGTTAAAGTCAGTATTTGTATCTTATTTTGTTAATTTGTGTCTCTGTTTCTGGTGATGTACTGTGTTGTTATAGCACACTGTACATGTTTCTAGTGATGCAATGTTATTTAGTTTCACACTGTAATTTTCACCTTTATCAGTGCTACTAAATGTGGTGATAAAGACAACCTTTATTAGTGCTTTTTAAAGCGTATATAAAATGAATCTTCATTAACGCTTTTTAAAGTGCTGATAAATATACCTTTATCAGTTCTTTTAGAAGTGTTGATAAAGGGTTTCTTTTTAAGCATAGACAAATCCTACTTTTATTAGTTCTTTTTAAAGTGCCGATAATGGAATATTTATGAGTGATTTTAAAATCACTGATAAAGAAACTCTTTATCAGCACTAAATAAAAGCACCGACAAATGGGGTCTTTTTTTAACGCTTTTATTTGCGCTGATAAAGCATCCATTTATCAGTGATTTACTAGCACTAATAAAAGTCCTGACCTTAAAACCACACTAAGGTAGTCAACACTTTTCTACCACTATAAAATTCCAATTCTAGCATTGTTAAAGGCGTGTTTTGTAGTAGTGTATCAACCTTGTGAGCAGCATGAATCAACCTTATGTGTGGTCTATCTCAACATTACGAAATCCAGACATTACTTAAATATTAGTAGGACATCTTCAACTCACATCAAGGGCTACTCTATAACTTTGATCCATCCTCAAACTAAATCTAGAGGATCTCTTAACACATAAAAAAATGTACATTTGTAGTGATTCATGGATTCACTGTAAAAAATAGTGGTTAGTGGTGTTTTTTTAGAGGTGGTTCATAGAATCGCCATTAAATTTTTAGTTATTATTTTATTAGCTGTATTTTTTTAAAAACTATCACTAATTTATGACATCATTTGGATGCAGTTCATTTCACAGCAATTTATAGCCCCCTTAAATATTTACCGGTGATTTTTTTTATTTTTAATGTATAGTTATATATATTTTTATTTTTTTATTAATTTTTTATTTATTGTCATTAGGTATTATATAATATGTATTATTTAATAATTTTTATAATTATTTAGTATTTATTATTTAAAAATATAAATAATTATGAAAGTGTAATTATTAATTATTAATTAATAAATATTGTTTATTATTTATATATAGAATTCTATATATATTTCTATATTTATACATATTTATATTTATATGTGGGTATATATATAGATATTGATAATTATATATATATATATATGCATATATATATATACATATTCATATTTATTTATATATTTGTATATTATACATTTTATATATTTTATAATTTATTTTTTATTATTTATTATTTTTAATAAATAATAATTTTTCCTTATTAATTATTATTATATATAAATTTGACTATTTATATATATATTTATGTATATTTATATATATATTATTTTGATATATATCTATATAATTATATGTGTGTGTATATATATTTATTTTTATATTTAATTATATTCAATTATGTATATATCTGTGTACTTATATGTATTTATACAAGTTTATTTATAATTATATATATATGTCTATTTATATGTATTTATGTATATTTATCTATATATATATATTTGTATGTATTTATATATATTATGTGGTATATATATATATCTTTATGTGTTTGTGTATTTATGTATCGTTATATGCGTTTATATTTATATTTATATTTATCTATTATTATCTTTAATTATATATATATATATATGTGTGTGTTTATGTATTTATCTATATTTATGTATATTTATATGTATATATATATATTTCTGAATATTTATATGTATTTATATTTATATATATTTATATATATATATATATATTATGCTGATATATACAGTTATATGCATATATATATATATGTATATTTATATTTCTTTTTATATAATAATATTTTTTAATATATATATATATACATATTTGTGTGGGTCTTTATATTTATTTATGTTAATCTACTTATATATATGTATATTTTTATAGAGGGAATTCCAATACTTAACTACTTGTTTAGTGTGGAATGTTTTTACTCTCATTGATCGTTCCTTTTTGTATGCTTCTTTTTTATTAATAAATTTTGGTTCACAGATTTGGTCTACAAGTCCATGACTCGGCCTTTTAGAGTATATATATTATATGGGTATATATATACTATTATATTTAACAATATATATACACACACAAGCGCGTTTATATGTATTTATATATATTTATGTAAATTTGTTTATATTAATGTATATTTATAGATATTGATATCCATTTATGAATATTTATTTAAATTTATATATATTATGCAGATATATATATACATATATTTATATGTAATAAAATATATTTCATTATTTATAAATTATGAATAAATATATGTACACATATATATATATTTACAAGAATATATATATATATATATAAGGGTATTAAAATCTGTTTACTCACTGCATTAAGGACTTGGTAGAGCGATAAATCCTTTTTAAAATAACCAAGATGTAAGAGGTTCAAATCTCGGCTTGCACATATATATGCTTGATTTTACGGGTGGGTATGGTGGATTTGGGTATGGTGGGCCTACGCTATGGGGGGTCGATATAATAAATAAATAAATAAGTAGTGAGTAATAAGAATAAAAATTTTAAAAATAAAATAAAAAACACCTACTAAATGAATAGATGCTAAATAAGGAAATTTCACCAAAAGATCCCCTACGTAACACCTCAAGAATTTATAAATAGATTTAATATAGAATGCACAAAACACTAAGTCTCTACAAAACAATAATTTATTATAACCTAACCAATAAACATAATTTTTTCACTTTGATAATTTGAATTTCAAAAATCTGACGTACACGGTTGCATTCAGAAAGATATTTAGAGTCTCATAAAACAAACTTAATTTTTAATGAATAGTAACTTACCATTATGAATAGTAACATACCCTTATGAATAGAAATAAATAGTAATGAATAGTAAGATGAAAAAATAGAAACTTCACCAATGAATGTATAAATACAATTTAGACATCTTATAAGTGGAAAAACCATCATCGTATAGTATTGGTATTTTTGTATGTCATAAATTTTTTAATTAAATTTTTATGATTAATTTAATAATTAAAAATGGAAACGTATATTAAAAAAAAGTAATCATAAATTGTTACTTTATTGTCTTATGGTTATAATATAGTTTTATGGGACCTTGATTAAATTTTCAAGATGTTATAATATGAGTTATAATTTTAAACTTGTTTTTTTTAAATAAATTATGATATTATTTAAAATTTAAATTAAAAATATTTAGAAATTTATTTTCAAAAAATTGATTTTATTTTTTAATTCTGAACATCAAAAAATGGTGAGGGTGAATTTTTGGGATTTTTCTGAAATACTGGAATTTTTTATGAATAGTAAAATATGGCAATTTACCATATATTTACATTATCTGAAAAATTCACTATTCCTTGAATCATGGATGATGTAAGAACACTTGGTTCTAACTGGAATGAAGTTATTACCTTTTAGGTTCACATGAGTCAACACTATTGGTTTTCATGAAATAAATAATAAAATAATGAATAAGATATTCAAAAATTACTCTCCTCCACTATAACCCCCCTCACTCCCCCTTCACTCCACTCCTCTCAAGCCTTGTGCCTTCTCTAAATTTTTCTCAAATATCCTCCCAAGCTCCTCCCCCATTTCCAAAATCCCTTGGTTTCATAAAAAGATAAAATAATCTCCCCTAAAGAATCTCTCAAGGAAAATTACTTCAAGATGTAAACACCACTTTTCATTTCTTTTATTTCATGTTCTCTTCTATGTGGTATGTATTTCTAGTTTCCATAACATGTTATTATTTCCGTTTTATTATATACATATACTATATTATAAGTATTATATGAATTGGTGACCCATTCCCCCTCTCTTTTTAATGTTTTCTAAAACAATGTGGCATAACTGTTATGCTGTAGAATTTTCGTCTCAAAATCTCTCTCTTTTTCAAGCACTCCTTTTATGTTATTATCTTTTATTTTCAATTGTATTATGTTGGGATATGTCATTACATATCCCCCTGACTTTTAATATTATGTAATAATGATGAGATACTACTTTTCTCTCATCCAAATATTTTTATGAGTTTCTATGTGACGCCCTTAAGCTGCCAAATTTTTGTGAGGGATTTCTCCACTTTTCTTTTATTTCGAGTTCCTTTATTTTCTGTTTCTTTCCTCACTGCCTTTCATCCAAATGTTATGATAACTATATTAAATTACATGTACTGTAATGTTTTTTTATAATGGAATAATTCATCATCATCTCTTTGTTCCCCTTCTTTTATACTAGAAATAAAAACACCATCTGAGATGTGTTAATTTATCACATTCAAGGATGACAAGTTTTCAATTTCTATTACAATTTTCAATTATGGCCATGAAATTATTTTTATGGTTAAACCAAACTATAATATATATATATATTATAACTTATGTAATTTTTTGAATCTTTTTTCACACATTATCTTAATTCATAAATTAGAATGAGTTTGTTGTGATCTAAAACCGCCAATTAACCCAAACAATTATCATTAAAATTTTATATAATGATTCATATTAACTCCCAATAACCAAATAAATTTTATGAACATGTAATATTATTTTTGTTAACTAATAACATACAACAAATATTCTGGAAAACCATTCTCATCTTACATGTTTATCCTTACATGTATATAAGTAAACCAATCATGAATACCAAGGAAGAAAAAGCTCCCAAACAATAAAATTGAACCTCTTAAACCCATCAAGAAGGCCATGAATGAACTTAATAAGGAAATAATAAATAAATTACATAAATAATATTTTCTATAAATATTAATTAATGAATTTAATTTGTTTATCCAGGACACTAATATCAACTGAAGAACACCATCAGACATACGATAAGGGGTTTCCTCATCTCACTTCCATTTTGGTGAGATATTCCTTATTCACTACTATTTCTTGTGTATGATTTATGGATACTGACCATTAATGTATCAGATCATGAATCTATTTATTTTCATGGTATTCAATGTATCATTTTAATATTATTAATTTTGGGAAATATGAACCGATTGATTACAATGTCGTAAGGGATTTCTACTCAAACCTCTATTTTCATTTGGGTTATTCTTATTCTCTACTTACCTCAATGAAATTATTTTTTATTTTTAATTAATCCACATATTTCTTTTAATGTTCAATATATTTTTACCAACCATAATACCTATTTATTTTATGGTGATTTACATGTTTTAAAAGGAATGTCAAAAAAAATCCCGATAAACAAACCTGATTCAAGGGATCTTCTCTAATTCTTAACTATTTTCTAGTGCACATAATAATATGTTTTAAGCCACCATTATTTTTATAAAACCACTCATTTATCAAGAAAAATTATCTTGGATCATTTTTTAATTTAAGAGTATAAACATGCCTTTTCGCTTTAAAATTCTCATTTAATACTTTCCTTAAAATGCTCTAAAACGTTTTATTACTAAAGATTCTTAAGAAATATTTTAACAAGATTTCAATTAAGTGGGACATAATTTATTCCAAAAATATAATTTCAATTTTCTGGTCTATTATTTTCTAGGATATATATTATTAAAATATTATTTCATGTAAAATATAAATTATTTTTCAAAATAACTCTTCTTTCAAAAGTAAAAAAATGATTTTTCTTATCTCACAATAACTTTTATGAGATATATTCCTTTTTCAATTATTATTTATTTCTTGTGGTGTATGTACTTCTCTTTTTCATATCATATAAGGAGTCTAATTATTCTCCTAATATTCAAAGGGATTATGATTTGAATTTTTTAAGGTGGTATGTGACACTTTGGAATGTTTAAGGAATAATTAATCTTGAATTTTTCAGTGGTTGTATTTCAAAAGTATATTCATCTATATAAAAATTCATTGTTAAATATTATACTTTATTGAGGTTTATCTATTATGTTATCAAATAAAATATGTTGTTTAAGGGTTTCTTATTAGTTTTATTATGGGTGGGTTGCTTGATACCCTTTACCATATTACTCTGAATGGTTAGTGTTAATGTTAAATGACTGGGGAAAATTATTTACATTTCATATATTAGTTTTCATATGAATTTATATATTTATTATGTTCATCCCTTTCAAAGGAGGAATTCATTGGACTTATTATGTAATGGGTGGGGCCCAATATATCACATCGATGCATCAGTAGGTATCATGTGACAAGTAGATATAGACTTAGCAAAGGCCTTGCCTATTTTGAGATATGGTTTTGGCCGAGGCCTTAATCATTTTTATACATCTTGGTCGAGGCCTTGAAGGTATGGTTTAGAATGTCTGGTATATGAATTTCCATCATTATAAAACTATTATTGATATTTCATGTGGTTATTCGACCAGTATAATACCCATGAATATGTTTTATTATGGAATTATTTATTCAACTCCTAATCCTACCATTTTATGTTCAAGTTTATTTTTAAATGCATGTGCTTTTAGTTATTCACCATGTATAATGTTTATGTTTATTATATATTCCACTGTACTTCTTACCCTTACTGAGCATATGAGTTCACCTCTTTCTTATGTTTTATTTTATCTAGACATGAAGAATTTTATTATGAATGAACTACGTGGATAAACATAGAGTTGTGGTTGTTCCCAATTAAACTTGTATGTTTTATTTATTTTCATCTTGTAATGTTGAACCTATTTATGTATCTAGTCTTCCAAAAATACTAAACTACTCGTTGATTTGGGATTTTATTCCTTGTTATCATGCCAATGTATTAAAATAATGCACCAGATCCAAGATTCTGGGGTTGGGGCATTATAGTTGGTATCAAAGGAAGTTTAGTAGAAAACATAGAAAATAGATTTAGAAAATATATATTATAGAATAAACCCCTAAGATATTCTATGAGGATAAACATACAATAACATTATGGAATCTTTGTAAGGAATAGATTATGTGGATGTTTTTTAGCAAATACACCCCTGTTTGGATACTACAAGTAGACATGGTTCTGGAACAGATGTACCTAAGAGTGAAAACTATAATAAGGAGTTTTGGGCATGACCTCGGGTATCCTAGTACACAAAAACAGTCCTTAATACGCACCTAGTTTAACACTCCTAGGAGATATGATTAGGATAATTCACATTTTATTTACCCACCATTATGAAAGATTTATTTCCCCAAAGTAACCAAAGTATATGGTTCTAGGATTTACTATACATAAATCTATGCTATGTTTTATACCATGTTTATAGTCATAGAGTGTTCATAACTTTATGAGCTAATATATAATATGGAATTGATTAGAAATGGAACCTATCATAAGGAATGAGAACATAACCAATGAACGTGATGTGAAGAGTAAGAAGGATCATATCTCTAATGGTCATATCCCATAATTTCAAATCAAGATTGTCTCCCAAGTATCATCCTCATATGAGTAAATAGTATCATATGTTAACAAGGTATGTAAATACATCTCCGAGTCCTATGTCTTTGAAGGGAAGAAAAATAATAATAGGGTGGAAGAGAAAAACATGGATAATGGGATGAAAGGAAAGTTGTATTTTCCCACATGTGATAATTGTGGAAGGAAACACCTTGGTATATTATTAAGAGGAAAAGGAGTTTGCTTCAAGTGTGGAGAAAAAGACCACCTTGATCATAATTTCAACAAAAGGAAATAATTGTCCTATATTCAATGCTTCAACTGTAAGGATATGAGGAACTTTGAAAATGAATGTCCCAAGAATCATGAAAAATATAACTCTGAAAAAGAAAAGGGATCAAGGTCAAGATTATGATGTTACTATGTTTTAAGTAGAATAAATAATTTATTTATGTTTTCAGATTCATGAACTATGTTATGATATTATTGTTATTATAATTTTGAGATATATAAGGACTGTATCACAATACTATTTCATTAAAGATTTTAGGTTGTATAATGAATGGTAGAAGGGAAAAGTGATTCAGTAGAAAGTTAATTTTTTTTTTAAAAACATGATTTAGGGAAAAAAACCCCTAATATATATATTATGTTGAGAAAATGGTGGAGGAATTCTTGATTTGGATAAATACTGACTACCTTGGAACTGATTGTAGACTTGTCAAGAA
This sequence comes from Viscum album, assembly GCA_963277665.1. Lineage (NCBI taxonomy): Eukaryota > Viridiplantae > Streptophyta > Magnoliopsida > Santalales > Viscaceae > Viscum > Viscum album. The sequence goes on along the minus strand of OY728151.1, from coordinate 649,379,380 downwards.
GTGGTCTATGCTATCATTGATGGATTTTACCATGCTTTTGGATTTAAGTAATATATCCTATAATATGTATCTTACATAAGGAATACCGATGAATGCATGTTTCTAATATGGTATTTATGGTAATTTATGTTATTTCCATATTTCAAGAGCATACATGATGAAGTTATTCACATGTTTGGAATGTGAAACATTAGATCTACTTCTTGTTGATTAAGGGTTAATTATATATTCATATTGGAAATTTAAATATATTCATTATAATGTGTTTAATCATTATATTTTAGAATTTTTAACCATTTATTAAATGGTTTAAGTTTATCATTGTATGAGATTTAAGAGGTTCATATATTGCTTCACCATATGGCGTAACATGTGCTAAGTGGTGAGGTATATATAGTTTAAGGTTCAATCAAAGGATGAGTGAATAAATAGAAATGTATATTTATACTATTATTGAGTGGAATAATTCCTCAACTCAAATAAAAGAGTCTTAAATAAAAAAATTTCCAATTATGAAAATCATTGATAATATAGATGAATTTTTTTTTTACATTAGTTTATAGTTTTTTAGTTATCCACTTACATCTAAACATGATCTCTGCCACTTTCCATCAAAACTTCATAGTTAGATTTTTCTTCCATGTCCATGTTTTTACTTCCAACTAATGTCACCCCATTCAAAAGAATAATTTTTGTAGTGACCATCTCATTTCCTATAACCTCTTTTTTGGAGGATATTTTATTTACACTATTTTCGATGTGGGTTCCCCACAAGGGAATTTTCAAGCATCAACCTTTAACCTTTGAAGTGCAGTTTCGAATTACAAGGATGAAATTTTGTTGATAGGGGAATAATGTAACACCCAAATAATTGACAAATAGATTTAATATAGAATACATGAAACATCAAGTCTCTACAAAACAACACTTTATTATAACATAACCAATAAACATAATTTTTCTACTTCTGTAATTTGAATTTTGAAAAGTTTTCATACACAGTTGCATTTAGTAAGATATTTAGAGTCCAATAAGACATACTTAATTTTTGATGAACAGTAACATAACATTATGAATAGTAACATACCCTTATGAATATTAATGAATAGTAAGTTAGACAAAAAATATATAAACATCACCAATGAATTTATAAATACAATTCATACATATTATAAGTGGAAAAAACAATCATAGTATAAGTATTGGTATCTTTGTATGTCATAAATATTTTAATTACAATTTTTTGATTAATTTAATAACTAAAAATAGAAATTTATTTTAAGGAAATGTAATCATAAATTTTTACTTTATTTTATTATGGTTGTTTGATATTTTTATGGGGCATTGATTAATTTCTCAAGGTGTTATAAAATTAGTTATAGTTTTAAAGTTGTTTTTCTAGAATAAGTTATGATTTTATTTAAAAATTAAATTAAAAATATTTAGAAAATTATTTTCAAAATATGGATATCATTTTTGAATTATACACATTGAAAATTTTTTACGTTTAATTTTTTATTTTTCTAAAATATTCAAATTATTTATGAATAGTAAAGTACAGTAATTTACCATATATTTACATTATCGGTTAAATTCACTATTCATAGCATCATGGATGATTTAATAAAACTTGGTTCAAACTAAAATGAACTTATTACTATTTAGGGTCATATTAATCAACACTATTGGTGGTCTTAAGGGAAATAATAAAATAATGGAAAAGATACTCAAAAATTACTTCTATCCTCAACTATAACCCCCCCCCCCTCACTCCCCCTTCTCTTCACTCCTTTCAAACCTTGTGACTTGTAAAAATTATGCTCAAATATCCTCCCAGGATCCTCCCACATTTATATCAGCCCTTGGGCTCTTAAAAATAGCAAAACCTCTCCCTTAAAGAGGCTCTTAAGGAAGATTACATCAAGAGGTAAACACTGATTTTCATTTCTTTTATTTGAAGTTCTCTTTTATGTGGAATGTTTTTCATGTTTCCATACCATGTTATTATTTACATTTTATTATTTACGTCTACTATATTATGATTATTTTATTAATGGGTTACCCCTATCCCCTCTCTTTTTAATTTTGTCCAAAACCATGTTGCATAGCCATTATGCTGCAGAATTTTCATCTAAAAAGCTCTCTCTTTTTCAAGCACTCTTTTTATGTTATTATCTTTTATTTTCAATTGTATTATGTTGGGATATGTCATTAAATATCCCCCTTAATATCCATATTATCTATGAATTTTTAGATACCCCTTTTCTCTCAGAAAAATATTTTATGAATATTTAAGTGACATCGATAGGCTGCCGAATTTTCGTAAGGGATTTCTCAACATTTTTTTATTTTGAGTTCCTTTATTTTATCTTTATTTCCTAAACTCCTTTAATCCAAATGTTATGATAACTATAGTAACTTAAATTTAATGTAATTTTATTATGATAATGTAATAATTCATCATTATCTCTCTATTATCCTTCTTTTATACAAGAAATGAAAACACCATTCGAGATTTGTTAATTTATCACATTTAAGGACGACAGGTTTTTAATTTCAATTACCATCTTCATTTCTAGACATGAAACAATTTTTATAGTTGCGGAAGACTATAGTATCTTTATTATAATTTATTTAATGTTTTGGAATCTTATTTTCAACATGATATTAATTTATAAATTAGAATGAGTTTGTTGTGATCAAAAACTGCCAATTAACCCAAACAATTATCATTAAAATTTTATATAATGATTCATGTTCACTAACAATAACCAAATGAATTTTATGACCATGTAATATTCTGGTTTCTTAATAATAACATACAACTTCTATTCTATAAAACCATTCTAATCTTACATGTTTGTCCTTACATGTATATAAGTAAACATGTCATGAATACCAAAGAAGAAAATGCTCCCAAACAATAAAATTGATCCTCTTAAACCCATCAAGAAGGCCATGAATGAACTTAGTAAGTATATAATAAATCAATTAAATAAATAAAAGGATATAAAATTATTAATTAATGAATTTAATTTGGTTATCCAGGACACTAAGATCAAGTGAAGAACACCATCCGACTTAAGGTACAGGGTTTCCTCATCTCACTTCCATTTTTGTGAGATGTTCCTTATTCAGTAATATTACTTGTGTATGATGTATGGATACTGAAAATTTATTTATCATATCAATAATATATTTATCTTCATGGTATTCAATGTATCATTTTATTATTATTAATTTTGGGGCATATGAATCGATTGATTACAATGTGGTGAGTGATTTCTACCAGAACCTCCATTTTCATTCGGGTTACTCTTATTCTATACATACCTCAATGAAATTCTTATTTATTCTTATGTATTCCACATACATTTTTTTTAATGTTCTATATATTTTTACCAACCTTAATACTTCTTTATTTTATGGTGATTTACATGTTTTAAAATGATCATTCACAATTTTATCCCGATAAACAAACCCGATTCAAGAAAACATCTCAACTTTTTACCCATTTTCAATTGCACATCAGAATCTATTTTAAGACATCATTATTTTAATAAAACCATTAGTTTTGTCATGAAAAATTATCTTGGATAATTTATGGATTTAAAAGAACAAACATTCCTTTCCACTTTAAAATTATCTTTATTACTTTCCTTAAAATGATCTAAAATGTTTTATTTCTAAATATTCCTAAGAAATATTTTTACATGGTTTCACTTTAGTGGGACATAATTTACGAATAAAATATAATTTCAATGTATTATACTTTTATTTTCTATAATATACATGTTTACAATCATATTTCATGGAAAATACAAATGATTTTCCAAAAGAACCCTTCTTTCAAAAGTAAAAAAGGATTTTTCTCATCTCACATTATCTTTTATAAGATATATTCCTTGTTATACACCTATTTATTGATTGTGGTGTATGTAATTCCATATGTAATATCATATAAAGAGTCTATTTATTCTCATTATATTCTTATGTATTATGATTTGGATGTTTCATGGTGGTGTGACACACTTTATAATGTTTAAGGATTACGTCCTCATGAATTTTTCAGTGGTTTTATTTCAAAGTATCTTCATCTCTGTCAACATACTTTGTTGAATCTTGTACTTCATTGTGGTTTATCTCTTATGTTGTCATATATAATATTTTTTTAAGGGCTTATTTTTAGTTTGACTATGTATGTGCTATCTTGGAACCCTTCACCATATTACTTTGAAAGGTTGGAGTTAATGTGAAATGACTGGGGAAGGTTATTTACATTTCATATATTAGTTTTAATATGAATGTATATATTGATTATGTTCACCCCTTTCTTATAAGGAATGAATTAGACTTATTATGTGAAGGTTGGGTCCTACTATAGCCCTTTTATGCATCGGTAGGTCTTATGAGATAAATAGATATGGACTTGGTCGAGGCCTTGCCCATTTTGAGATATGGTTTTCGTCGAGGCCTTCATAATTTTTAGACGTCTTGGACGAGGCCTTGACAGTATGTTTTAGAATGTCTGGCAGATGTATTTCACTCATTATGAAAGTATTATTGATAGTTCATGTGGTTATTCAATTATTATAATTCCCATGATTTTGTTTTATTATGGTATTATTTATTCGGCACTTAATCCTTCCATTTTATGTTCAAGTTTATTTTTAAAACCATGTGTTTTTAGTTATTCACCATGCCTAATGTTTATGTTTATGATATATTCTATGGTATTTCTTACCCTTGCTGAGTATATGAGCTCACTCTTTTCTTATATTTCATTTTATGAGGACATGAAGAAATTTATTATGAATTTCTTACAGGAATAAACTTATAGTTTTGGATGGTCACAATTAAACTTATATGTTGTATTTCTTTTGAAGTTGTAATTTTAAACCTGTTTATATATATTGTTTTCAAAACTATTAAACTACTCGTTACTTTGGAATTTGATTCATTGTAATCATGCCAATGTATTAAAATAATGAACCGACATTGGGCTTCTATGATTGGAGTGTTACACCCTACACGTAAATGCACAACTCTTTTAGAAATTATCGCACATCATTTAGTGGTGGTTTAAACCACCACAATCCCTTTTTTATTATAGTTATTTTTCTTTATTCTTCCAGTCAACATCTCTTTATTCAACTCATTAATTCTTTAAAAAATACACACTAGATGGTTTTAATTAACATCCATCAAATGTGGTATATAACACATCAATATAATTTGTACTTGTATTTTATATAAATATCAATACACTAATAATAATAACATGTATGGGTTGTTTCTTGAATCTATACAGCCAAGACAGTCAAGAAATAACATTTTTCTCCTTTTCTTATTTGATTTGGGTAGTAGATTTTCCATATCCATTTCTATATATGTTGGTAAAAACTTAACCATCTCACCACATACACTACAAAAATATTAGAATTTTTATCCTCATATAAATAACGTCACAATGTGACTACAAATAAAATCAACATAAGGGTGGATAATATCCAATTTTGTATTTGATTGAAATGTCATAAAATATCATTCAAATAATTATGTTTTTTTTATTTTCTATTTTTTGTCTACCACATTTTGGTAATAAATGTAAAGTTCGTGTATGGTTCGATCCTCACTCATCTTTCTCCCTATTCATCTTGAGAAATATGGGTAAAAATTAACACATTATTTTCTCCCTCTTTATATTTTAATTACATCCTAATTCAAAATTTTAAGATAAGGATGAAATTACGTGTACTTAAGTAAGGATACATCTTCTATCCAGTCTTAATCTACTTGGGGAAACCATATATAGAAAAAAAAGATAGTGGATAAACATAATCATCAATGTTATCCATTAGTATATTCATCATGTTATACTACTTTAAATTTCTCATTTTAGGACTATTTCAAAAAAAAAGGTTGAAATTTTTATCTTCTACACATATCAATAAACAAATAAAAAATGACTATTGAAATTCATATTAAATTCACGTTTATCTTTACAAAACTATCAACAAAAATTCCCCCTAAGAAATCGTATTCATCATAATCAAAGAAAGGGTTGAATGTTTGATTAAAATACCTCAATATTTAATTTATATTCAATTTCTCATAATTTCATATTTAGTGTAGAATGAATGTTTTGACACCTATTATTTATATTCTCTTACACTTAAGGGGTGAACTCATTTAAAATTCTCAACATAGTTAATTTCATCTAAATAACTCCATTATATACTCTTCTTTTTGCTAAAAAAATAAAACCTCATCAAACTCCACTATAAAATATTTCCATCAGTTCCATTAATTTTAGTAAAAACAAAAAAAATAATAAAGAGTGGGTCTCCCTATATACATAGAAGAATCATCAATTCAGAGTTTCCTCTTTACCAAGGTCTTTTATTTGGTAACATATATATTTTTTCCATGTAAAGTCTTTGAATATATCTAGTAATATTTTCGAGACTAAGCGCTGAGATGGCATGGGATTCTGAGGCCAGATAATCTGGGAATTGATGTTTGTAATATTTTAAATATATGAAATTGTATGTGTGTGCATATTTTCTAAATGAAGTGGAATATCACCCAAAAGGGGACTCATATTAAAAATATGAGACCTCTATTGAGTTCAGATCATGGATTTTACCCTAGATGCAACATAATCTTTTTCAACATCGGGAGTTCCTAAAAAAGTCATCATGTGCATAAATAACATATAATAAAATTCATTTATTTATTTTAATTTGATTCTAAAATGACCTAATAAGCTCTTATATAAAACCGGTTACAACAAAATTTTCATGTTTGGACTCATAACCATTGAATTTGAGAGAGGGGCTAGGGGTGGAGCTTCTATGGAATAATATCAACGAATCAAGATTTGGGGGCTGATGTGACAATAGAAATCAAGGATCTCACCCATGACTATGATATATATTCATTTTTCATCGGCAATAAATCCATATTGAGGTAGGATGTTGTTTTATTTTGATTTATCCCCACTTTATTTTTCCTATGATGAACAAGAATCAACCAACTAATAGATTGATTTTCATATCAAGTGTATTGTGTGTATGTTCTAGATATTATATTGGATTGGGGTTTTTTATTGTTGATTATTTATAACTATTCATTAATTATTCCAACAACAAATTATCAAGGCCAACATGAAAATTGTCTAAGGACTATTCCTAAAATTTGTGTTTCATGCATTTCTTCCCTCATTCTTAATTCATTCATCACCGGTGTTCACTTTGGATGGTGGTTCAAAAAATACACATTAATAAATCATAGTTCACCAGTTTCTTGGTATAATGGATTGATACTAAAGATTCAAGTTTAGATTAATGATGGGATCAATCTATGATAATGGATTGGGACCAAATAATTGTTCTTCATGGGGGTTTTAATTTGTGGAGATCGAGAGACACAACAGATGGTTTTCCCTTGAAAATTGGATGGTCGGATACTGATGAGCAGTGATGGAGAGGCTCTACTGGACCATATCCATGATTTATGACATTATTCATGACTAGATTAGTGGTCTAAAGAGTGTATGAAGATTTTTGAAATGCCTCTGTGAGTTCTAGAAAATCATGATATACTTGGCATGTAATCTGGGAAAAATGTTATGACAGGACTTAGCTTCGGTTCTATGGTTTCCACAGAGGAGATTAGTATCACATGGTGGGTGATACAACCTAAAAACCCAGTGTGGTATCTAGGTGTACATGTCTAGGAACATAGCCATGATAGGAGTACATATGAAGATAAATATACTAAGAAACAACCATGTCCACAAGTAAAATCAGGTGTACATGGTCATAGACATAGGCCATGATACATGGGTAGACCCAATTCCAAAGAGTCATGTCATATAATTATATTATATTGTCTGTAATTCTTCAAATATGGACTAAATCCCTTGTTTTGTTCATCATGGATAAGTTTTGTTATGGTGAATTCCCTTGATACTTTCCCAAATGGTTTGTTATGGAATCAAATCTTGTTTATAGGATGGTGATCACCTATGATGAACTTCAGGCTTAGAAAGAGTTGTTGGAATCCTTATTTGTGGCATAGAGTGAGATCTTCTATCATCACCATTTTCCCTAGTTGGGGTTCTCATAATTTTCATGACAAACACTATACGGGAGATGATCCCCTACTTAGCAGGTTAATCTAGATTAGATTTTTGGTATATCCCATGGAATTGGGTGTGGTCCTCATCTATGTATCAATAACTTCATACTTCCAGTGTGTACTCTTTATGGTTTTGTTGTCATTATCTTTCTCGTAATCATTCACTTTATTATGATCAATGATCTATGTTACCCTTCATAATTATTTGTACATTATGGTTTTCCTTCAGGTCCATATTTTCAATTCCCTATAATGTTTTTCTATTTTTAAACATATTATGTTTTATCCCATATAACCATTGTACTTCCTTTTCTCTGTTTTTAAGAGAACGATTTATTAACACTTTTTATGATGTTTTATTTCATCAAAGGTATTTTAAAATTTCAACATTTTATTACTGATTTAGAGTTAAAAATTTTGAGGATAAAATTATATAATGTGGGGGGGTTAATATACTGATGTTTTAAATGGATATTATGTTTGATAACATGTATGAAACGCAACATTGAGCATAAATGAACCAAAAAATATTGTTGTTTAAATATGGTTGTTATAGACTAACCATTAAATTGGAAGGTAGGAATAGGATTAACTAATAGTTATATATATATATATATAAAGTTTATAATCAATAAAAATATTGTTGGTTAGAGTAGAGTACTCAAGAGGGGGGTGAATTGAGTATTTATAAAAATTTCTGTTTGAAAAGTTTTCTTAAATGGTTCCCCAATAAAAATAAATAAAGTTCAGTTAATCAAGGTAATACGGTTATAAAAGTTTGACTATTCAAATAAATTCTCATAAGATTTATTAATTCTTAGTAATCTCAATATCAGTTATTGATATTACTTTTTAAGCTATTATAATAAGGAAAACAATTATAACTTATGTCCATGATTAACTATCAAAGTAAATTTAGTGATTTATGAATTGTACTATTAAACAGAGAAAACTAAATTAAAAAACACAAAGGATATAAAACAGGTTGTTAAGTCTCTAGCAAAGACCAAATCCACTCCACTTGGTGATCACCTTCCACCAAGAAGTTTATATTAATAAACTTGATCCACACCCTGGATCAGGGTAAAAAATTGTGCACAAGACTGTCCAGGTCACATGACCTCTTCTACAGTTCTTTGTGGGTATAAACTACCAGGTCACACATGGACCTCTTCCAAAATTATCTTTGGGATTATACAAGAGCAAAAATATATGAGAGGAAGGATATCTTGTATCCTTCAATTTAGTGCAGAAGACAATGTGTGTTTTTAATACAGAAACACACACACACTATTCAAAATCTAAATAAAATACACAAAAGAGAAAAGATGGTGAGATAAGGTTAAAAGTTCTCTGAGTGTTATTCTATGAAACTCTAGACTTATAAGATTAATTATATTAAATTATTGAGTCCTCTTGTGAGAAACAGAGTATTGCAAGCCTAGTGCTCTAGATTCTAGTTAGATCTGGCTCGTTTTCTTCGTGGAGTTTGTATCACGAAGATTTTATTGAATCTGATATATGGTATCCCAAATTTTTTATTTGTGAATTCTTTATGTTTTCTTAAGATATATCTTGTTGCATGTGTCAGCTATTTTATCAATAATTCTCATGCTTCTACTTCACTACCGCACCTTGTTTCAGGGCCACACTTTTCTTTTTATTCTTGGAGTGCATGTGTTGGAGCCGACAAGATGCATGTATTTTGCACCTCATACCTCATACTGTCAGGTGACATGTCTACAAAGAAATATTAATTTTTTCAATTCATTTAAAAGGCTTAAATATGAATGTTAGAAAATAAATTGAAAATGAAAAAATAGATTAAAGAATGATGTCATAGTCTGTCTGGAAACAGTTTCACTTGAAAATGGTGTCACCACGTAATGATGTCTTCATCTTTTCCATTCAGTGGTGAGATAGTTATAATGGCATCGTTGTATGGAGATCAGGAACGGTATCATATATGTGGTGTTAGGATCACGGTGTTTGGTCCTTTTCCAAACATCGAATGGTGTCTTAGAAAAGAACCAGTTTCATAGAATTCAACAGATCTGAAACTGGTTACGGTGTCTGGTCATGATGTCTGGGTCACGGGGTCTGGTCACGGTCTCTTGTCACGGTGTTTGGTAATGATGTCTGGGTCATGTTGTCTGTTCATGGTGTCTGGTCATGGTGTCTGGTCACGGTGTCTAGGTCACAGTGTTTGGGTCATAGTGTTTGGGTCATGGTGTCTAGTCATGGTGTCTCGGAGAAGCCAAATATCTGTATACAAACTTAAGTAGTAATATTCACTGAATGGATTATACTTAATCATTAATAAAATAAATCATTATAGACAAATCCAAATATCTATATACAAACTTATTTTATAATAATCAGTCATTATTTATAGGAATCAGTATCATGAGAAAATTTATTTATAGCATAAAGAAACCAACTGTCTTTACACATGATTGGAAATAGATTAAACATGATTTGCAGGATGTATAGGATTTTTTATCATTAAAACATGATTAAAAAAGGATGAGTCCAGAAATATCTCCCTTTTTGATGATCACAAATCATATGAGTGAGATATATTTTCTTAGTGTATGAGTGTATGTGTCTCTTCCCCTTTTGGGATTATCAAAAGAGTACAAAGGGAAATAATAGAATAGACAATAATAGGTCATAATACATTAGATGGAGAAATATGTTTCATTATAAATAGTAGGCAGTAAAAATACAAAAATATACCTATCAAAAGATAGTGTTAACTATTCTTCATCATTGGATGTCTTCTATTTTCCCTTGGCAGCAGCATTAGGAGAATCCACAGGAGTAGAGGTAGAAGTTGAAGAAGAGAGTGATCCAACTATAAGAGAAGGAAGAGGGAGTCCATAAAAAATAGAAGGGGACAAGGTATGATTATTGGAAGACCGAGGTAGTTTTTGGTTAAGGATAATAGGTCTAATCTGACTCATAGCCTAAGAGACACACATAGAGTAAGAGGCAAAGGCAGTGAATGAGGAAGGAGACAAACAAGGACACAAGGGTGCAGCTGCATGAGCCACAATTGTAGTGCTATTAACATGAAGATAAGGCCTAAATAACATGATGAATTTAGTAATAATATCACCACCATACTGCATCACTTTCTCAAAGTTACCTTTGTTCTCCAAGAACTTGTCTGTCATAAGAGTTAAATCCTTCAGATTTTGAACATTAGTTTTGAAATCTTGAGTGATAGGAGGTATTTTTAGATTCTCTATAAGGTACTTGAAATGGTTTGTCATATCAGGCTTAGAGAAAATCCTATTGAAGTAGAAATCCACCTTCTTAGTAATTTCTTCTTGAGAATCATTTTAAATATTGGAATTAATTCTTACCAAATCAAGAACTTTGTCACTATTCTTGAAAACCACAAATAAAGACTCTTTTTTAAAGCCACTTAACACTGATTGAAGTGCTTCCTTGTCAACCGTTCTGAGAAGTTCACTATCAAAGGAGGGTTGAGATGATTTTCCTGAGGTACTAGAAGATGTTGCAACTTAAGTAAGAAACATTAGTTGATTTAGAACTTTCTGTAGACATACCTTAAACTCATCATTCAATTTGTTGAGACCAATAACAATCTCACGCATTTCTTGAACTATTTGATTGTTTCTTCCAGCCACCTTATTAGCTAAGGAAGTTAGGTAAGGTTGAATTAGAGAGACAACTTCCTATGAAATATGACCACTAACATTTATAACAGGATGAGAAATAAGATATATTCTTGATTTTAACACTCTCTGCATATCTTCAACTATAGCTCTGAGAGAATTCACATCATCACTTAGCTGTTTGTTCTGAATTCTAACCTCATGAATTTCATGAAGCATTTTTGGTTGAATCTGCCATATGATCTTTTATAACAATAGGGAAACATCTATTTCACTTTGGTTTGTTATAGGAGTAGATTGAGTGTTCATGATATTTTCAACTCCAACCAATAAAGTGGCACCAAACGATTTCAAATCATCTTTACTCACTAAGGTAGAAGGTTCTTGTGAAGGTTTATGAACAGGAGATGAGACAAGATCAGGTTCCTTTGTAGAGATAACATCAAGAGTAGAGACCAGTTTTAATTGAAACATAGTAGAAAGATATATACCTTTAACTGAGGATTCTTGGGAATAATTCACATCAAATTAGCTAGGGAATTTATACCATATATCTATAGTTCTTTGATCAACTAGATTATGAATTTCAATAATTTCTAGAATAGGGTGCTTCTCCCCCTCAACAATTTCATATCTCATAGTACTAAGAGATTTATTTCTTTGATCTATTACATAAATTTCATACCCAATAGCTTCACCCATTTGTTTTTTAGCCAACAGAAAGGATTGATCCATTATCTCCTCAACAGATAGGATAATCTCAGGATTAACTTGTTCCTCTAAGTGTTCCTAAAAAACAACTTCTTTATCAAGAGAAGGTTCTTCTTCTAGATACTCTTCAAGAAAAACCTTTCAATTTACATTAATAACAGACTTTTCCATATAAGTATGTTCATCTTCCAAAAAAACAGTTATTTTAGGAATAGGTACTTCCCTCTCAGCTATGACTTGAGGAACAGGTCCACTGTATTCCATATCCAGGACAGGTTTTCATATAGGTGCAACAATCTCTTATTATTCCTCTGCAGCAGTATAGTCAACAATTTCATCTGGTTCCATACTAGGATCAGAAATGTTCTAAGGTCTTAAAGAATGCTCAACTGGGTTGACCTTTTCATAAAACCTATCATTATCATCCACCCATGCTTTTCCCCATAGATTCCAATTTATTTTCATCCTTTTGATTGTGACCTTTGAGATTAAAAATTCATAGTCTTTAATGACTTCTTCATCCGTTCCAACCAACCCTTTAGCATGAAGCATAGAAGAGATTAACCTTGAGTAGAATAAGGAGGTAGACTTTGATGTTTTCTTTATCAACTCACACATATGAAGTGTAACATACTTTAATAGGTTAATATTGTGTCCATTATTCATAAAATGTATAAAAAATACATCCCGATTCTTGTGTGTAGAAAAATATCCTTTTCTTGGACTAATCAGATTCTAAATAAACTTAAACTGTAATTTGGTTTCAACATCTATATTAGTAGATATAACTCTTTTCTTTTCTTTATTTCTAGTCAAGCTTCCTAAGGCTTCTTTAAAAACAAAGATCTCATATTGAGGTGGAGGACCTCTCTGGTAGTCCTAAAAAATTCCCTCATGAAGTATCCTTAGGAAATCATCCCATAACCTCGAAGAAAAGGTACATATTTGGCCATTGATCTATCTTATCACATAAAACCCATCTTCGGTATCAAATGGGAAATGGACAAAGTGATAAAACATTGAAACTAGCTTCAATTAAATCGGCCTTGTCTCCTTTGTGAACCAATCTAGCCATCCCTGCTCTTTTAGTACTTTCAACACTAGATACTTACTTGACAACAACCACTTAGGGTAGATTCATTTTTCTGGTACCACTATTTTGTCAACAAGGTTCATATTTAGAGGAATTTCGGGCATTATCTTTGGTTCTCTTTTCATTTTCTTCTGAGATATGCACTTCTCAAGAGTCAAAGAAGATGGGTGCTTCATCATGGCCATTCAACAAAGGTTCGAGAGAGAGAGATAAAGAGAGAACTGAAGGGTTTAAGGATGGCTTACAATATGAGATAAGAGAGCTATGGTGAAGAAAAGAGTGAAACTTCTTTTGTTTTTATCATTTAGGGATATCGAGTGTCGCAAATTCCAAAGCACAGGAAAGAAAACGAATACAGTAATCAACCACAATGATACAAGTTATAATATGTAAACAAAATGAAAAAAATGTTATTATGGTGAGAACAAAATTGACATTCACCTTGAGACCGTAATATGATTTCACGGTGAGACCGTAACAGTTTTTCATGATGAGACCATAACAGATTTTCATGGTGAGATCGTAAACATAAAATAGAAACTTTTAAGACATTAAAATATAGAACTCTAAGAGTTAGATAGTAATCTTAAGACAGTGAATTATGAAACCATAAACTGTGACACAATAAGTTGTGAAATAGTACACTTACTACTTAAGATTTATCATTCCCAATTCATGTATGATGTAATCTATTATTTCATAATTTAATGGTTTAGTGAATATATCAGTGAGATGATATTCAGTTCCAATTAATTCCAAAGTGATATCACCTTTTTGATAATGGTCTATCAAAAAGTTATGTCTTACATCAAAATGTATTGTCCTAGAGTGTGAAACATGATTTTTTGATATGTTAATAGCACTTATATTGTCATAATTTATAGGTACATTCCTGAATTGATATCTATAATCTAGTAATGTGTGTTTCATCCAAAACATTTTCCACAACAACTACCAACAACTATGTATTCAGCTTCGACAGTAGATAATGAAATAGAGTTTTGTTTCTTACTACACCATGATACTAGTGACTTTCCTAAAAAGTGACATGTTCTAGAGGTGCTATTTCTATCTAACTTACAACCACAGAAATTAGAATCAGAATAGATAAATGACTCAAATGATTTTCCTCTAGGATAAAACAGCCCTAGATTGGGTGTATACATGAGGTATTTGAAAATTCTCTTAACAGAATTTAAATGAGATTACTTTGGGTTTTATTGAAAACAATCACCCATACATATACTAAACATAATGTCAGGTTGGCTAACAGTTATGTAGAGTAAGCTTCCAATCATTCCTCTGTAAGTTTTTTGATCAACATATTTTCCATCTTCATCAAGATCCAACTTACAAGTAGTACTCATTAGAGTGTCACTACTTTTAGTGCTATCCAAGCCAAAATGTTTTAGAAGATCTCTGGTATATTTTATTTGATTTAAAATTATACCATCATTAATTTGAAAGATTTGAAATTTGAGAAAGAATTCTAGTTCACCCATTAAACTCCTTTCAAAATATTTTTGCATCATTTTAGAAAATTCAATACATGAATAATTTTTTGAAGATCTAAAGATAATATCATCTACATAAATTTGAACTACTAAAAATCATTGGAAATTATTTTTATAAAAAGGGTAGGGTCATCTATACCTTTTTTTAAACCTTTGGAAATAAGAAAAGTACTTAATCTATCATACCAAGCTCTTGGAGCTTGTTTTAACCCATATAATGCTTTTGATAATTTAAAAACATGATTTTGAAAGTGAGGATTTGTAAAACTATGGAAATTCTTAACAAATAAATCCTCAGCTACATACCCATTTAGGAATCCACTCTTAACATCCTTTTGATATAGTTTGAAATTCAGATGTCCATCATAAGCAAGAAGGATTCTGATGGCTTCAAGTCTAGCTACTGGCACAAAGGTCTCTTCGTAGTCAGTTCCATATTCTTGAATATAGCCTTGTGTAACCAATATAGCATTGTTTCTAACTATGTTACCAGCTTCATCTACCTTATTTCTAAACACCCACTTAGTGCCTATGGTAAATGTGTCTTTGGGTCTGTCAATAAGTTTTCAAACATTTTTCCTTTCAGACTGATTAATTTCTTCTTGAATATCCATCACCCCAAACTCATCATTGATAGCATAATTAATGTTTTTGGGTTAAAGTTGTGACAAGAAGACTTGATATTCAAACTGATTTCTTAGAGAAGCTCTAGTTTGAGTTCATTTATCTAAATTATCTACAAAAGAATCTAAAGGATGGTTTTTAAGGGTTATAACAGATCTAGAAAAAGAAGGACTAGCGATTTTAGGTACTTAAATAGGACCGGGTTTATTATGACTTGAATCTGAATAATTTCCATAACTGGAAGTTTTCATAGATTCCTTTATAGGATGGTTAGAGGATTTTGAATTGATGTCCATATTTGACACATCTTCCTCCATGTTCTCTAGACTGGTCTTAGGCTCATGTGGGCTTGTCTCATCAAGCATGACATGGACATATTCTTCCACACATTTAGTTATTTTGTTAAACTCTCTATAGGATTTACTAGAGATTGAATATCTTAGAAAAACTCTGTAATAACTCTTGGATGAAAATTTGTTAAGATCGTACTTAATATTAATGATATAGTCTTTGCAACCAAAAAAATTAAAGTAGCTTATTTGTGTTTTATATTATTCCATAACTCATATGGAGTTCTTTTAAAAATGGGTCTAATCAGTACTCTATTAATAATATAGTCTACTATATTTACAGCTTCAGCCCAAAAATTAATAGGTAAGTCATATTCACTAATCATGGTTCTAGCAATCTCTTACAAGGTTTTATTTCTTGTTTCTACAACTCTATTTTTTTGAGGTGTTTTAGGGGTAGAGATATTATAACTATATCCATTTTTTGAATAAAAGGATTCAAACTCTTGATTTTGAAACTCACGACCAATATCACTTCTTATGGATTTAATTCCATGTCCACTTAGATTTTCTACAGTTTTAGCATATTTGGTGAAATGAGAGCAGGATTCACTTTTTTGAGCCAAAAAGATAGTCCAAGTATATCTAGAAAAGTCGTCTACAAGAACATAAACATAGTGATTCCCATTTAAACTAGAAACTCTATAATTTATAAACAAATCCATGTGAACCAGTTTGAGAGGTTGAGAAGTTGACACTTCTTTCTTTGGTTTGAAGGACTTCTTGTGTTACTTTACCTTTTGACAAGGATTACACACTTTATCATTTGAAAACTCAAGTTTGGGTAGATATTTGACTATGCCTTTTCTAGTTAGCTTTCTAAGGGAGTGAATATTAAAGTGTCGTAGTCTTCTATGAGAAAGCCAATAATCTTTGTGAAATACAGTTAAACATGAAGCATTTTGAGAAACTAAAGACTCTAAGTTAATAGAGTATACATTTTCATTTCTCAATGCAAAAGACACTAATTCGTTTTAAGAGTTAAAAACATTGCAAGAATCATTCTAAAATTTAACACGAAATCCATCATCACATTGTTGGGAAATACTAATCAGATTATATTACAATCAGAAATTAAAACTGTGTTAGATTTACCGATTTGGCCAAGGTCAATGATTTTTCATTTGGAATTGTCACTAAAGGTAACATTTCCACCATCAATTTTTTTAAGTTCTTGAAGAATGAATAGTCTCCTATCATTTGTCTTGAACACTCACTGTCCATGTACCATAAGCTTCTACAGGAGATCTTTAAGTAATTTTATTACAAAATAGTCAAATAAAAATAGACTTTTGTACTCATATTTGTTTGGGTCCAGAAATATCAGTGACTAGTGATTTAGGAACCCACATGTGCCTCATATGTAACGCCACGACCCTAGTTACCCAGAGTCTGTGCATTATTACATAACATTGTCATGATCACAAAAGATCATGTCTCAAAAGACTGATTAGTTTAGTAGCCTTGGAAGTACTAGATACATTCATAAGGTTTACATTACATCATAAAATCAAAACTACAAAAACATTGTTTCCATAGACCACACTCATATCCCCTCAAACTATCCCTACATTTCAGTCATAAAATACTTCTTCGCATCCAGGGAAAATTAAAACTTATAAAGGGGTGATCTCAGATGCTCAGTAAGGATAAAAATATAGTGGAAACATTCATAAATAAGCATAAACATTTAAGGAATTTTATAAGACAAAAACAAAAGCCTTTTAAACCTGAACTTCAGAATAATATGGAAAATTTAAAATCAAATAATTCCATTTACTTACTCACATGGTTATTCTACTAGTTGAATAATCACATGCAATATCAATACCCATTTTCATAATGATGGAATGCATAATGCCAGACTTCATAACCATGTAGTCAAGGCCTTGTGCCAAGACTACAAATAAGATTTTTTCAAGGCCTTGTTCCAAGACACTAGTTTGTCTCATGAGACATACCGATGCATCTAGGAGCTATAGCGGGCTCCACCCGTCACTTACTAAGTCCAATGCATTCCTCATATAAAAAGGATTAAACATAACATAAAAATTCGTATTAAAACTAGCATATGAAATGTCAATACTTTATCCATAAACCATGAATGGTATAAAAATAACACATCCATAGTCAAAAATATCACAAAACCTTCAATAAAATATGGAAGTTTTTCATCATAAAAAATCAACCTCAAATAAGCTTAAAATCCATCAAAGGATGTTGACATAGATGAAATAAAAACCTTTTTTAGAGAAATATCTCTTTCTATTTTGAAATAATTTAAGAAAAAGAAATTATTTTGAAAAAATTCTTATAATCTTGTAAGGGAAGCTTCGATGATGTTTTAACGGTGGAAAATAGCATCACCCGTTGTATAAGTTAAAAAACATTCTTACCTTAAATTTGTCGAAAAGGTCAAAAGTACCTTTTTTGGAAAACGGTGGAAAGATTCCTTTAAAAACATATAAGGTCAAATAAGGGTATAAATGACTTTACCCTTTGTCTAGTAGATAGTAAAAAAAATTTAAATACATTTTTAAGAATCTTGGATGTGGATGATAAAGAGGTCCCAGTAGATAATTACGTATAAACAACCTCATATAATGAAGAGATTGTAAAATTAACCCTTACCTTGTACTTTTCTTTGGACAAGGGTAGATTAACCTCCTGTATAATGATAAAATAATTGTTATTAGATTATAAAAGAATCGTATACATTAATATGATATCATATAAGATCTTTTAACATTGCTTTGTTAATAATATCATAGTATTATCGTTGTTTCAGGTTTTAACAGATACGTTTTCCTTTATATTCATTATTATGTGAGTCATATTTCTTATGGATTGGATGTATCTATAAGGACCCGACCTTATTACATACATAATCTTGAATTTAGTCAAGAAAACACTTCATTTTACATTTAGGAACTTTTCAAGTTTAGATCTTTAGAAAATTAAGACAAAACATTCATAACATTACACATTGTTACATAGTGAATACTGTAAAATTAGTTTCCATTTTTCTCAGAATATAAAACATTAAAACTTAAAAACAAGACTCCTTGACAATTATTAAACATTTAACATGTCTTTTATACTTGTATTACTCATCCATTAACCTGTTAAAAATAATTTAAAAACATGGGATGAGCACAAAATCTCAGTAAGGTATGAAAAAGAAGGAAAAAATCACATTAGTCCATGAATACTCATAACGTATGAAAAAAATTTCAAAAGACATGATTTCCACCCATAAATACTTACTTCATGTAACATGAGATTTAAACAAGATACACACAAACATAAATATAATCATAGAGGTATCTTGGGGCATTACTTACATAATCTTCTAACCATCTTGGCTACCTTACAATTTGTAACCCTCACGGCTACCTTACTTTGTGTAACCATCGCAGTTACACTTGGAGTAACCATACAGCCGACCTCCAACTTACTCATACCCAATGCATTGGAGGGAAATATAGGTCCCACCCTTCATTATAAACAATTCTCAATAACAAAAACATAATCATACAACATAAATAATAGCATAAAAACATTACTTTTGAATATTGTAAAACAGAATTTTAAAAGAGGATTTTAGAAGAAAAGCCCCCTATAAACATCATATACTTGAAGAGAGACTTAATAGAGTGGATGGAATATTTATATAATCTTTAAATACACATAATTAAACATAATATAAATAGAACCCATCACACAAAAAATTTAAATAGAACATAAATAATAAACTAGAAGGTTAACCCAAAGAATAGAAATCGGGTTAAGAATTCCCTTACCTTAAGCTTTTCTTACTTCAAACTTGTTAAAACCTCCTTTATAATGGTAAAAAGAGTGTTATTATTATTTTACAGAAACATTTTCATGTTTATAACATCTTATATGGTCATTTAATAACCACATTTCACCCCTTAATTTTTAGAATTTTGTTCCTTGCATTATTTTGGGTGAGTTCTTTTGTGATTTTCACGATCGGTTCATGATGAATCGTTCTTGTTGATTGGAAGTGAAACTACAGAATTGGAATGGAGTAGTATTTACATATTTCTAGTACCATAATTTATACCATTTATTAATTTTATGATTTATATGAGAATGATTTATAAGTTAAAACATTAATGATGTTCGTTTAGATCATTTTAGTGGTTCTTTGATAATAACAACGTCATTTTGTCTTTTAAATTAGAACCATGAGTACAAAATAATTCCAGAACCATATATGATTCATAAAACATATATTATAACCTTTTTCAACCATATAAATGGTTTCATGACCAGACTTGAAAGAATTAATGGAAATTGAAAAAACATCGTCCAAG
The DNA here is from genome assembly GCA_963277665.1 of Viscum album. Lineage (NCBI taxonomy): Eukaryota > Viridiplantae > Streptophyta > Magnoliopsida > Santalales > Viscaceae > Viscum > Viscum album. The sequence goes on along the minus strand of OY728151.1, from coordinate 649,358,953 downwards.
ATGTCGGTAATTCGACACAAATGGACAACGTTTTTTATTCTTTAAATAAGGGGAAGAGGAGAAGAATAATGATGAGGAATTTTCCATAAACATGATAAAATAATGAATATACATGATTTTGGAGATTTCATGCCACTTGGATAAGAGGGAGTGAGGAAAGAATAAAAACGAACCATGAAATAAAAGAAAACCTTGAGAAATTTCTCACGAAAATTCGGCAGCCTAACGGCGTCTCATAAAATTTTATAAAAACAAGATTGATGAGAGAAATGGAATATCTCATCATTCATAAAAAATATGGACAGTAAGGGGTGATATTTAGTGAAATATCCCAATAAAATACAAAGATAATGGAAGAGAATAACATAAAATGAAAGAAAAAAAGAAAATAAAAGAGGATGTCTACCTCTTGATCTCTTCTCCTTGAGATCCTCCTTAAGGACATTGATTTTGGTCTTTTTGTGGGACCAGAAGCTCTAGGACGTGGGGAAGAAGATTGGGGAGGTAATTTGGCATAAATTAGACAATTATCAAGGCTTGAGAGGTGTGGGAGGAAGAGGGGAGTGAGGGTGGTATTTATAGTGGAGGAGGGGAGGTATTTTAGATTATTTTAATCATTATTATAATATTTTTATCAAGACTATGAATAATCTCAAATAAAGTGGCCCTAAATAGTGATAATATCATGTGAGTTCGAAGCAATTGTCCTTTCATCACTTATGATGTCATAAATAGTGCATTTTTACTGATAAATTGATTATACGGTATTTTATCGTATTTCACTATTCACCGAAAATTCAAGAGTTTTAGAAAAATACCAAAAATTTACCACAACCATTTTTTGACATGTAGAATTCAAAAATGAACTCCATTTTTCAAAAATAATTTTCTAAATATTATTAATTTAATTTCTAAATAAGGTCACATTTAATTCAAAAAATAACAATATTGAAGTGCAATTAGTGTTTTGTGACATTCGAAAATTAATTAAGATCCCATTATCTTATTGCCTTGGGAAAATAAAATATTATTATTATTTACTATTCATGAGGTCATATTACTATTCATATTACTATTCATAAGGGTATGTTACTATTCACCAAAAAAACAAGTTTGTTTTATCAGACTCTAAATAACATACTGAACACAATTGTAGATGATAGTTTCTTGAAATTCAGAATATAGAAGTAGAAAAGTTATGTTTTAAAGGTTATTAAAAATATCTTTTTAAAAAAAAGTTCCATGCATTTCTATTTATCTTAGAAAAACTTGGGGTGTTACATTATCCCCACCTTCTTGAAATTGTGTCCTCACAATTTTATTTAATTTTTAAACAACTAAGGGTATTTTTCCCTCATTGCATTTTCACACTCCCATGTTGCTTCTTCAACCATGTGGTTTCTCCACAAAACTTTTACCCGGTGGATTACCTTGTTCTGCAATACCTGTTCCCTTCGATCAAGAATCTGAAATGGTTTCTCTTCATAAGAAAGGTTCTCTTCTAGCTGAACTGCTTCTGGGTTCAAGACATGTGATGAATCTGGCACATACTTTCTCAACATCGAAACATGAAAAACATTGTGTACCTGAAACAAGCTCGGAGGCAAAGCTACGCGGTATGCAACTGTTCCAACTTTCTCCAAGATTTAAAAAGAACCGATGAACCGTGGACTTAGCTTTCCTTTTTTACCGAAACGCATCACACATTTCCAAGGAGGGACTTTAAGGAAAACATGGTCACCTACCTCGAAAGAGAAGTCTTTCCTTCTGTTATCTGCATAACTTTTCTGCCTGCTCTGAGTTGTCCTCATGTGTTTCTAGATCATCCTCACTTTCTTATCCACTTCTTCAACTAATTCTGGCCCCATAAACTTTCTTTCACCAACTTCATCACAAAACGCATGAGTCTGACACCGCTTCCCATACAAGGCCTCAAAAGGTGCCATCTGAATACTGGAATGAAAACTATTATTATAAGAAAACTCAACTAAAGAAATATGATGATCCCAACTTCCTTGATAGTCCATTGAACAAGCTCGAAGCATATCCTCCAAAGTCTGAATTGTTCGTTCTGATTGCCCATCTGATTGAGGGTGAAAAGTTGTACTGGAATTCAACTATGTGCCCAACGACTTCTAAAGTCCCTTCCAAAATTTATAAGTGAACCTGGGATCTCGGTTAGGCACAATGGAAAGAGGAACTCCATGTAACCTGACAATCACCTTGAGGTACAATCAAGAATGCTAATCCAAAGTCATTATATCTCGAATTGAAAGAAAATGTGCATACTTTGCTAGCAGATCAACAATAACCCAAATTTCATTGTTACCTCAAGAAGTCTTTGGTATTCCCACCACAAAATCCATGGATATATTATCCCATTTCCACTCTGGAACTGGAAAAGGCTGAAGCATCCCCTTCGGTAAATGTTGCTCTGCTTTAACTTGCTGACATGTAAAACATTTCATTGTAAAATCAGCAATATATCTTTTCATCCCATTCCACCAATAATACTCTCGAAGGTTTCTTTACATCTTAGTACTTCCAGGATGAACAAAAAATTGAGAACTATGAGCTTCACACAACAATTCTTTCTTCAGGTGGGAATCACAAGGCACACACAACTTTTTCCAAATCTTAAAACACAATCTTTATCAAGATTAAATTCTAGAAACTTACCCATTTTAACCAATTCTACCTTTTTCTGTAGCTCACAGTCTTCCCTCTACACTTTCATAATTCTGTCTGACAACGAAGACTGCACTGAAACCTGAAACAAAACAGATATATTCCCTGCACCAATAACTTCTAAGCCAAAATTCATCAAAGAATTAATCAAGGGATCATGTTCCAAACGTAGCATCGTTAATGATGCATGATTTTTCCGACTTAAGGCATCCGCTACTTTGTTTTCTTTTCCAGTATGGTAATTGATCATGCAGTCATAATCCTTTATCAGTTCTATCCATCTTCTCTGTCTCATGTTTAATTCCATCTGAGTGAATATGTACTTAATACTTTTATGGTCAGTATATATTTGGAATTTGGTTCCGCATAGATGATGCCTCCATATTTTCAAAGAAAAAACTACAGCTTCCAATTCCAAATCATGTGTGGGATAACTTATCTCATGAGATTTAAGTTGTCTTAAAGCATAAGCAATTACCTGATCATTCTGCATCAAAACACAACCATGCCCCTTCAAAGAAGCATCACTGTAGATGAAAAACTCACCATTCCGGGAAGGTAAGGCCAAAACTGGAGTATTCACCAATCTCTTCTTTAGTTCCTGGAAACAAACATCACATTCCTCTGTCCAAAAAAAATTAACCCATTTCCATGTTAACTTAGTTATCGGGCTAGATAACCGTGCAAAGTTCTTAACAAATCGTCGGTAATAACTTGCTAATCCCAGAAAACTATGAATCTCTGTAACATTTGTGGGTCTTTTCCATTCATCAACTACTTTTGTTTTGGTAGGATCAACTGTTATTCCATCCTTATTTACAATGTTCCCAAGAAAAGAAATCTGTTGCAACCAAAAATCACATTTTCTGAATTTTCCATATAGTTTATTTTATTTTAAAGTTTGTAAAACAACACTTAGATGTTTTTCATGCTCCTCTTTATTTTTAGAAAAAACCAGAATGTCATCAAAAAATACAACCACAAACTTATCCAAGAACTCATGAAATAATCTATTCATAAGATTCATGAATACAGCAGGTGCATTAGTTAACCCAAACGGCATAACAACAAATTCATAATGCCCATATCTAGTACGAAAGTCTATTTTCAGGATGTCATCCTACTTCACCTTCAGCTGATGGTATCCGGATCTCAAGTCAATTTTGGAAAAGTACTGAGCTCCCTAGAGTTGATCAAACAAGTCATCAATATGAGGAAAAGGATACTTGTTTTTAATAGTGATGTTATTCAAAGCACTATAATCAATGCAAAGTCTCATGGAACCATCTTTCTTTTTAACAAACAAAATAGGGGCTCCCTATGGTGAAGTGCTGGGACGAATGAATCCTTTGACAAGAAAATCCTGCAACTGATTTTTCAATTCAAGAAGTTCTATTGGAGCCATATAATATGGGGGTTTTGAAATTGGATTAGAATCAGAAACTAAGTCAATTGTGAATTCAACTTCTCATTCCTGAATGACACTGGGTAACTCCTCAGGAAAAACATCAAGGTATTCATTTACCACTGGCGCATCATTAATTTGAATAGTTCCCTTGTTTTCAACAATATGAGCAAGATAACTTTCATTTCCATATTTCAATAATTTCTCAGCTTCCTGATATGTTATCAATTTTATGGGTTCATTCTTGTATACAAACTGAAACTCTTTCTGAAAAACAACTTCTTTTGCTCTACAGTCAATCTTAGCATGATAATAAGAAAGCCAGTCCATCCCGAGAATAACATCAAACTCGACTAGGGGTAAAACAACAAGGTTTGTAGGTAATACCTTTCCACATAACACAATAGAAATATTTTTATAATTCCTTTTTGCTATAACATTTCCCTCTGGTGTTTTAACAACATGTTCAGGTTTCTTTTGTTGAGGTGATATTTCCAATTTACCAGAAAATTTCTCAGAGATGAAGGAATGTGTAGACCCCATATCAAACAAAACTTTAGAAGAAACTGAGTGAACAAACAAAGTACCTGATACAACTTCATTGGATGGCCCGACGTCTGATGATGTAGTCGCAAAGGATCTCACTACACCTTTATTCTTGTAGTATGGATTATTTTCATCATTCAGATCTCTATTTAGGCAGACATTTTCATAGTGACCCATCTCACCACATTTAAAACACTTTACAGTTTTCTTATCAGGATTAGTCTTTGGATCATTTTCATTTCAATTTTGGGCCATATGTCCAAACCTACCACATTTAAAAAACTTCCCAGTTTTTCTAAGACATTCCCCAGGGTGCTTCTTGCCACACTTTTCACAAACTAGAAATTTTATTTTCTTACACTCAGATTTCTTTGGTGGATTATTGCCCATTTCTTACCAACTAAACCTCTTCTTCTCTTTGTTTCAAAAATTCACATGATCATCAGAAAACTCCATCTCTACCCTCTCAGCACAACGTACAAGTTTCTCAAAACTTTTGAATTCACGGGAGGTCAATTCCCTTCGATACCTTGGCTTCAATCCTGAGTAAAAGCGGTTGATTTTGCTATCGAGATCCAGAATAAGATTTAGAGAATACCTCGCCAGTCGGGTGAAGTTTTCTTCATACACAGCCACTGAATCTTCCTCCTTCTATTTCAATTCAAGGAATTTCTTCTCCATTCTAAGTGGAACCACCTTAGGTAAATATTTTTTAAGAAAAAGACTTTTAAATTCATCCCACTCCCAGGCATCAAAATCCTCTCTACCCCTGATATTCCTCACCATTGACCACCACTGATCAGCTTCCCCTTTAAAACGATAAATGGAAAGACTTACCTTTTGATTGTCTGAACATCCCATAACATCAAATATCTTTTCAAGGGATTTGATCCATCCTTCAGCTTCCACTGCGTCAGAAGATCCATTGAATGCAGGAGAATTTTGTATCATAAAATGTTCCACCACTGTCATGTTCAGTTGTGGTACCTCTATTGGTTATCTTTCATGGATGCCACCGCCATTTATTTCATGCGTTAGCTGATCCATTACTGTCACAAATTGCTCGATTCCAATCCCTACCATTCCGGGCTGTAGATCAGGAAGGATGTCATTCTATCGGTGCATCTCCTCTTCAGCATCCATGTTCCTTCTGCGGAAAACCATTCTGAAAAAAAATTTCTTAGATGAAGCAACATGGTAATCTTTAAATGCTATAAAAAATTAAACATAGAGTGAAAATCATTTATGGTATTCTATTAGCATCACCCTAACCCCTAAAGTTATCTAAACCATCCTCTGATGCCAACTATAAAGACCCGAACTTATTACATACATAATCTTGAATTTAGTCAAGAAAACACTTCATTTTACATTGAGGAAATTTTCATGTTTAGAGATTTAGATAATTAAGATAAAACATTCATAACATTACACATTGTTACATAGTGGAAACCATAAAATCAGTTTCCATTTTTCTCAGAATATAAAACATTAAAACTTAAAACAAGACTCCTTGACAATTCTTCAACATTTAATATATCTTCCTTCCTTGTATTACTCATCCATTAACCTGTGAAAAATCATTTAAAAACTTTTTATGAGCACAAAAGCTCAGTAAGGTATGAAAAATAAGGAAAAATCACATTAGTCCATGAATACTCATAAGGTATGAAAACATTTTCAAAAGACATGATTTCCACCCATAAATACATACTTTGTGTAACATGATATTTACACAAGATCCACAAAAACATAAATACAATCATAGGGGTATCTTGGGGAATTACTTACATAATCTTGTAACCATCTTGGCTACCTTAAAATTTGTAACCCTCATGGCTACCTTACTTTGTGTAATCATCGCAGTTACACTTGGAGTAACCATACGGTCGACCTCCAACTTACTCATACCCAATGCATTGGAGGGAAATATAGGTCCAAACCTTCATTATAAACAATGACCAATAACCAAAACATAATCATACAACATAAATAATATCATAAAAACATTGCTTTTGAATATTGTAAAACAAATTTTTAAAAGAGGATTTTAGAAGAAAAGTCCCTTACAAACATCATATACTTGAAGAGAGACTTAATAGAGTGGATGGAATATGTACATACTCATTAAATACACATAATGAAACATAATATAAATAGAACCCATCACACAAACAATTTAAATAGCACATAAATAATAAACTAGAAGGTTAACCCAAAGAATGGAAATCGGGTTAAGAATTACCTTACCTTAAGCTTGTCTTACTTCAAACTTGTTAAAACCTATTTTATAATGGTTAAAAGAGTGTTATTATATTTTTATAGAAACATTTTTATGTTTATAAAATCTTATATGGTCATTTCATAACCTCATTTCACCCTTTAATTGTTATTATTTTGTTCCTTGCATTATTTTGGGTGAGTTCTTTTGTGATTTTCATGATCGGTTCGTGATGAATCGTTCTTGTTGATTGGAAGTGAAACTCCAGAATTAGAATGGATTAGTATTTAAATATTTCCAGTACCATAATTTATACCATTTATCACTTTTATTCTTTATATGAGAATTACTTATAAGTTAAAACATTAATGATGTTCGTTTAGATCATTTTAGTGGTTCTTTGATAATAACAACGTCATTTTGTCTTTTAAATTAGAACCATGAGTAAAAAAGAATTATAGAACCATATATAAGTCATAATACATATATTATAACCTGGTTCAACCATATAAATGGTTTTATGACCAGACTTGAAATAATTAATGGAAATTTAAAATAAATCGTCCACGATGTCGGTAATTCGACACAAATGGACAATGTTTTTTATTCTTTAAATAATTGGAAGAGGAGAAAAATAATGATGAGGAATTTTCCATAAACATGAGAACGTAATGAATAAACATGATTCTAGAGATTTCATGCCTCTTGGACAAAATGGAGCGAGGAAAGAAAAAAACAAACCATAAAATAAAAGAAAATCTTGAGAAATTTCTCACGAAAATTCGGCAGCCTAACGGCCTCTCTTAAAATTTCATAAAAACAAGATTGATGAGAGGAATGGAATATCTCATCATTCATACAAAATATGGACAGTAAGGGGGAATATTTCGTGAAATATCCCAACAAAATACAAAGGTAATGGAAGAGAATAACATAAAATGAAAGAAAAGAAAGAAAATAAAAGAGGATGTTTACCTCTTGATCTCTTCTCCTTGAGATCCTCCTTAAGGGCTTTGATTTTGGTCTTTTGGTGAGACCAGAAGCTCTAGGACGTGGGAAAGAAGATTGGGGAGGGAATTTGGCAGAAATTAGACAATTCTTAAGGCTTGAGAGGTGTGGGAGGAAGAGGGGAGTGAGGGTGGTATTTATAGTGGAGGAGGGGAGGTATTTTAGATTATTTTAATCATTATTATAATATTTTTATCAAGACTATGAATAATATGAAATCAAGTGGCCCTAAATAGTGATAATATCGTGTGAGTTCAAATAAAGTGGCCTTGCATCAATTATGATGTCATAAATAGTGCATTTTTACTGATAAATTGATTATATGGTATTTTATCGTATTTCACTATTCACTAAAAATTCAAGAGTTTCAGAAAAATACCAAAAAATGACCCCAACCATTTTTCGACGTGTAGAATTAAAAAATGAACTCCATTTTTCAAAAATAATTTTCTAAATATTATTAATTTAATTTATAAATAAGGTAACAGTTAATTAGAAAAATAACAATATTGAAGTGCATTTAGTTTTATGTGACATTGGAAAATTAATTAAGATCCCATTATCATATTGCCTTGGGAAAATAAAATAATATTATTATTTACTATTCATGAGGTCATATTACTATTCATATTACTATTCATAAGGGTGTGTTACTATTCACCAAAAAAACAAGTTTGTTTCATCAGACTCTAAATAACTTACTGAACACAATTGTAGATGATAGTTTCTTGAAATTCAGAATATAGAAGTAGAAAAGTTGTGTTTTAAAGGCTATTTAAAAATATCTTTTTAAAACAAAGTTCCATGCATTTCTATTTATCTTAGAAAAACTTGGGGTGTTACAGTATCTTATTCATATCCAGGATTATATCATGTCTTTAAAAATTATTTTTTGTCATCTAATGAAAATTATTCTTTAATGGATGTGATGTGGAATGAATCTCATCGCGTTTGTGGAGACGGAAATCCGTACGTACGCATGAGCAACAATATCATTATTTAGATATTAAAATAATATATAATCGGATGGTATATCATATATAAAGAATAATTATCAAGTTATATTTATTATTTACATCAATTACACATCGTTATTATACCCATCCAAATAATAATGTATTGAATAACAGTTACACCACGACGTGGAGAGGGTAAGTCGTACGTACGCACGTATGGTGAAATGTCATTCAAAGGATGGATAGAATAATGAATTTGTTTGTACCATATTTATAACATCACAGTATATAGAATATACAGGAGTTATTATTTTATAATGGAAACAACAAAGAAAAAGGAAGTTGAAGAAGAAAGGAACTTGAAAGAGGTGATGAAATTTTTACCTCTTCGTCGGGTTCTTCCTTTTTATTTGATCAGAAGGGATCCTTAGGATGTCTTTCTGACTAAAGGAAGGCCTCTAGGATGAAGGGAGGATAGTTGAGATGGTATTTGGATGGGTTTTGGCTAAGACAAATGGATTTTAATGTGTTAACTAGATAAAAGGGGGAGTGACCTTTTATTAGAGGGGTGAGGGGCACCTTAGGAAAAGCTAGAAATATTATTTTATAATAAAATCATTTTCGGTTTCTAATGGCTTAAAAATATATTATTTAAAGTATAAGGTGGGTATGGGTTTAAAAACACTCATTCAATGGGTTTTAGATAGGTTTGGGTCACTATATTAACTTTATCTTTTATATTTAACACTTAGTTAAATAGTTTTACATCTACCATGTCTCTTTATATTTTTATATTATATGGTTAATAAATATAATATATACTTTTAATAGAACCTCAAATGGTCCATTAATGATACACCTATCATTAGATAAGTTTTTTGGCCGAACCTCATATTTTTAGGAATAGAATATCAATTAATAATATAATATTTGTTTTAAAAACTCTTTTATGTCAATTTTGACACTATTTGGTATTTTGTTTTTTCTAAATTCATAATTGCATTATTACTTTGGAAAAAAATTATCTAACCAACCCTAATATGTCATATTAACCTATAAAATTAATGTAATTCATAAAAAGTCTCAAATAAGATTTATTTGGATATTTATAATATAAATTATTTTAGTATTTTATTAATTAGGTAATTACTACATCATCATTGTGTCAGAAATAAATTAAATTATTTAATGCTTAAAAAATATAAATAAAATACCATTATGTAGGACATAGTTTTACATTTATAATAAAAATTAACAGTCAATTTTATATTATGTATAACGCTATATTAAAAAAAATTAGTTATTAAACTTTTATTTTAACTCTTTTAGCTCTTCTTTAAATAAAATAATAATAAGTGTCCTAATCTAATCCTTGTGGACCAAAGAGGTTCATATTTTATTCCTAAGGTTGTTTTTGGTTGAATTATACTTATCCAATAGAATTAGGACATGTGTTAGGGTAATAATAATATCTTTTTTACCCTTAAATACCCAATTTACTTTTAACCGTGGTAAATAAAAGTAAAAAAGTTACTATTCACCAAAAAATATTTTCATCTTGTTGAACCACATTTTTCTTACTAATATCAACCAATCCTCTCGTATTTTTGAAATTCCACTCACAGAAGAGGTAAAATTATGTTTTATGTGAATTTGAAAATTCTCCTAGGAGGTGGGTAAAAGACGGTGAAAAGTTTAATAAATTTTTTATATATCTAAAATTATAATAAACTTACTCCAATGAATTACATTGAACATATATAGGTATTATGTATCAATTTTTACCTAATATAAATTTAAATATAATAAATAATTATTTAAATAAAAATTTGGTTTTAAACTATAACACAGTGTTTTTCACTATTCATCAAAAATTGAAAGTTTTCAGAAAAATACCAAAAATTCACCCTAAACGAATTTCGATATTCTGAATCCAAAAATGAAGTCCTTTTTGAAAGATAAAATTTGTAAAATTTCAAAAAGTGGGTATTACTATTCATAATGGCTAGTTTGATTGGTTGTGGTGTGTTGGAAATCGAAATTGCATACAACACGTGATACTGTATTATTCAAAGAGAATTGTACGTGGAAGCTTGGGGTGTTACATTCTCCCCTCCTTCAAATAATTTCGTCCTTGAAATTTCTAGAATATTACTACATAAAAAGACTTGGGTGGTTCTCTATCATATGTTCCTTGGGTTCCCACATTTCCTCTTCCATCTTATGGTTTCTCTATAGAACTTTTACCAGACAAGTCGTCCGATTTCTCAGCACCTGTTCTCTTGAATCAAGAACCTTGGTGGGCTCTTCACAATAAGACAGATCAGGTACCAGTTCTAATTCCTCATAGGTGAGTACATGCGTTGGGTCATGCATGTATTTTCTCAATAGTGATACGTTGAAGACATCGTGGACTTTGGAGAGACTTGGCGGCATTGCCAAACGATAATCAACAGCCCCAATTCGTTCTAGAATTTTGAAAGGTCTGATGTAATTGGGACTTAGTTTTCCCTTATTAAATAAACGTATAACACCCTTCCATGGAGATACCTTCAAGAAAACATGATCTCCTACGTGAAATTCCAAATCCTTCCTTCAGTTATCGGCATAGATCTTCTGCCTACTTTGAGCTGCTTTGATGTGGCTTCGGATTACCTTCACATTTTCCATCATTTCCTCCAAAAGTTTTGGGCCTACAAGTTTTCTTTCACCAACATAATCCCAAAAAGTTGGTGTGTGATATCTCTTTCCATATAATGCTTCATATGGTTCCATCTGGATATTTGAATGGAAGCTATTGTTATAGGAAAATTCTACCAGAGGTAAATGTTGATCCCACATACCTTGAAATTCAAGTGAGAATGATCTCAACATTTCTTCTAAGGTTTGAATAGTCCATTCTGATTTTCCATCAGTTTGAGGGTGGTAGGCAGTTCTCAAATGAAGTTCAGTATCCAAGGCTTTCTGAAGACTTTTCCAGAATCTTGATGTAAAATGTGGATCACGATCAGAAAAAATTGATAGTGGTATTCCATGAAGTCTCACAACTTCATTAATGTATATATCCTCGCTAGGCATTCAAGTGGTAAATCTTCTCTTATAGCAAGAAAATGTGCTGACTAGGTAAGACGATCAACAATGACTCATATTTCATCGTTCTTTTTAGGAGTCTTTGGTAGTCTTAGGACAAAGTCCATCGTAATATTATCCCATTTCCACTCAGGTATGGAAAAGGTTGCAAGACTCCTCCAAGTTGTTTCCTTCCAGCTTTCACTTGTTGAAAAATAATATATATTGACACAAAATCAGCAATCTCCCTCTTCATGTTGTCCCACTAAAAAATTTTCCTTCAAATATCTATACATTTTGGTGCTCCCAGGGTGTATAGAGAAATTGGAGCTATGAGCATCATCCAACAATTCTATTTTTAGATCAGGTATATCGGGAACACAAAGTCGCTTCCCAAATTTCAAAATTCTATCTTCATACACAAAGTCACTCAATCTCCCATCATTCACTGCTTTAATATTCTATTGAAACTCTTCATCACCAGTCTGAGAAATCTTTATCCTTTCTAGTATAGATTTTCTGGCAACCATTTGAAAATGTATTGATGTTTCACCTTCCATGGTGATTCCCATATCCATCTTTACTAGATCCATATATATAGGATACTTTTAAACTCTCATATTGTTAAAAACTACATGATCCTTTCTACTCAAGGCATCTTCCACCTTATTTTCCTTCCTCGGGTGGTAGTGTATAGTGAAATAATAATCCTGGAGTAGTTCAAGCCATCGCCTTTTCCTCATGTTGAGTTGTTTTTTTGAGAAAATATACTTCAAACTCTTGTGATTGGTATATATCTCACATTTTTCACCATAGAGATAGTTTCTCTAAATAATCAAAGAAAATATTACATCTTCTAACTCAAGATCATGATTTGGATAGTTTTTCTCATTAATTTTTAGTTGTCGTGATGCATAGGAAATAAACCTATTATTCTACATTAGGATATAACCAAGACTTTTCTTTGAAGTATCACTATAAATAACAAACCCATCATTCCCCAATTGTAGAGTCAATATTGGGGCATTGACTAATCTTTTCTTCAGTTCTTCAAAACATTCTTCACAATATTTTTTTCAAACAAATTTTACCCCTTTACGTGTGATCTTGGTTAATGGGTTATCCAATCAGGCAAAATTCTAGACGAAACGCAGATAATAACCAGCTAAACCAATAAAACTTTATACCTCAATTATACTTGTTGGTGCTGGCCATTATTGGATTACCTTGGTCTTTTAAATATCAATAAAGATTCCATCCTTAGAGTTAATATGGCCAAGAAAATAAATCTCCTGAAGCCAGAATTCACACTTGCTAAACTTCCCATATAATTCATGCCTTCTAAGAGTCTTCAGGATAATGCACAAGGTATTTTCATGATCTTCATAGATTTTGGATTATACCAAGATATCATCAATAAATACCACTACAAAGTCATCAAGATATTCCTTGAAAACTCTGTTCATTAGATCCATGAAAACAGAGGGTGCATTAGTCAATCCAAAAGGAATTACTGTAAACTTGTAAGGCTCGTACCTAGTTCAAAATGTTTTTTTCGAAATGTCTTACTTCTTTAAACACTTCTGATGATATCTAGATAGAATTTTAATATTTTAAAAGTATTGATCTCCATGAATTTGGTCGAATAAATCATCAATGCGAGGTAGGGGATACTTGATCTTTATTATTATAGCATTGATCTCCATGTAGTCAATGCACAACCTCATAGATCCATCTTTATCCTTAACAGAAAGGACAAGGGATACCCATGGAGAAACACTAGGGAAAATAAATCCTTTATAACTCAATTCCTCTAGTTGTTTCTTTAGTTCCACTAATTCCATAGTGTACATTCTATAAGGGGTCTTCGATATGGGCCTTGAACTAGGAATTAAATCAATGGAAAACTCAATTTATCGTTCTGGAGGATGTCAAGGTAAATCCTCTGGAAATACATCAACATATTCTTTTAAAATAGGTACATCCCCTATTTGAACATTCCATTCCTCACTAACAGTTTTTTCATTCTATTCCTCCCCAATAATTAAATTTTGTTGAGCTATTGGGGGTGGATCTAGATAAGAATTAGGTGGTGATGATTCTTCTCTAAATATAAGGTGTTCTTTATCATCATCATCAAAAACGGTAACCTCCTTCTTCTTAAAATAAATATTTTCATAATGGTACAAAAGCCAATCCATACCAAGGATTATATCAAATTCAATCATGGGTATGAAGATGAGATCAACAGATAAAGAAAATTTATATTCCCTAATGGGAACTGATTCACAAAACTTTGTTGCGATGATACTTCCCTTAGGAGCTTTGACTGACAACTCCCTTGTTAAATCAAATTGGAAATATCTAATTTTATTTGAAAACTGGGAATATATGAAACAATGTGATCATCTATAATCAAATAAATAATTTTTTAAACTTGAGGAAACTATTAAATTACCTGCCACCACGTCTTTTGGAGCATCAACCTCAGTAGTAGTGATAGTATAAGCTTGTCCTTAGTCCCTTGCCCTTATCTGAGGTACGTTCCCCTGACACTTAGGACATTCATTCGCATAATACCCCTTTTTCTACAATTGTATCATTCAACATCGACAACCTCTTTCTTCCCCTTGCAATCATAATATTGGTGGCCTTTTTCACCACACTTGTAACATACATTCATTCCCTTCAGGAAAGTACCAGGGTGTTTCTTCCAAAATTTACTATAGGATGGATATTCAACTTTTCCCTTCTTCCCCTTATTTCCATTTCCAGAGTTCTCATAATATCTCTTCTTCTCTTTATTTTATTTTAAGTCGTAAGACTTAGAAAATTCTTTTTCTGTCTTGATAGAAAATCAGACAATATCTTCATATGACAAGAAGTATTGTGAGACTAATGCTTAATTGAGAAATTTTTTTAAACCCATCAATGAAATGATCAATCTTACTTGTAGGGTTACGTATATAATCTATTGCATGCCTCTCTAACCTTGTAAAGTTAGCTTCATACATTGTGACATTCTTATCCTTCTTTTGCCTCAAACTCAGAAATCACCTTTTCATATATGCTCGATGGTCATGAGGAAAGTATTTTTCTAAGAAAAGATCTCTAAACTCTCTCCATTCCATATTTGATACTTCATCATCTTTCTTTGTGTTTTTAATCAATGACCACCATTGATCAGCATCTCTAGTGAGGCGGTAAATTTCCATGACAACTTTTTTCCTTTCCCTACCCCCCAAGGAAGGGAATATTTTTTCTAAAGAATTTATCCATTGCTCGTATACTAGTGGATTTGTACTCCCATTGAATGTTGGTGGTTGTTTCCTCATGAAACAATCTAACATTGATCCTCCACGCTGTGGATCAGGGTGCTCCATACAGGTAAGGTTATTATTCATAACTTGAGTGAGTTGTCCCAATATAGTGATAAGATGATCAGCACCAGTTGTATCACCAGCTCCACCATAATTATCTTGAGTAGGAGGTAAATCCCTACATGGAGTGCGTGCATTGATATGGTTTCCATTCCTTCCATTAGGTGCCATTTCTAAACAATGATATAAACTATATTTGTTTATGAATCGAAATACATAATTCCAAACTTGTAAAACACTTAACATAAATTGAAAAGTTTAAGGATATAATCCATAATCATAAAAAAAATTCATTAAGGACGTATATACTCATAATACCTTCATAATGGTTTGTAAATAAAATGAGAATTATCTTAAGTATATCCCTAGGGAGTGTCGTAACCAAGAGTTTCGCAAGGCCCGTTGTCGTGTGCCATTTTTCATTCAAGCATATCTAAAATTGGTGTTTTCAGGTTTTACCCCTAGTTACATTTGTGCCAGATCCACCTCTACCTACTCATATCCAGACAGGGATGTATTTCCTGGAAAACTCACAAAATCTCTACAATACCAAAATTCTAGGAAATTATTCTATACTAATCCTCAAAGTCTATCTTAGGGTAATGTTCTCTAATCAGAGTTTATATAAATATAGATTCTAAGGTTTGTACTAAACTTCCTCTGATACCAACTGTAATGCCCCAACCCCAGTTACCGAGATTCGTTGCATTATTACATAACATTTCCATGATCACAAAAGATCAAGTCTCAAAATACCGATTAGTTTAGTAGCCTTGTAAGTACTAGATACATTCATAAGGTTTAAATTACATCATAAAATGAAAAACTACAACATTTTTTCCATAGACCACACTCATAACCCCTCAGAATATCCCGATAGGTCAGTCATAAAATACTTCTTCACATCCTGGGAAAAATAAAACAAAGAAATGGGTGGTCTTAGATGCTCAATAAGGATAACAATATAGCTGAAACTTTCATAAATAAGCATAAAAATTTAAGGCAGTGTATAAGACTAAAACAAAAGCCCTTTAAACTTGAAATTCAGCATAATACGGAAAAGTTAAAATCAAATAATTCCATTTACTTACTCACATGAATATTCTACTAGTTGAATAATCACATGCAATATCAATATACACTTTCTTAATGATGGAATGCATAATTCCAGACTTCATAAACACATAGTCAAGGCTTTGTGCCAAGACTACAAATAAGATTTTGTAAAGGACTTGTGCCAAGACACTAGTTTTTCTCATGAGACCGACTGATGCATCGAGGATCTATAGAGGGATCCACCCATCACTTACTAAGTCCAATGAAGTCCTCATAGGAAAAGGTTTAAACATAACATAAGCATTCGTATTAAAACTAGCATACGAAATGTCAATACTTTATCCATAAACCATGAATGGTATAAAAATAACACATCCATAGTCAAACATATCACAAAACCATCAATACAATATGGAAGTTTTTCATCATAATAAATCAACTTCAAATAAGCATAAAATCCATCAATGGATGTTAACATATATAAAATCAAAACCTTTTTTTAGAGAAATTTATCTTTCTATTTTGAAATCATTTAAGAAAAAAATATTTTGACAATATTCTTATAAGCTTATATGGAAAGCTTCGATGATGTTATAACAGTGGAAAATAGCTTCACCCGCCATATAAGTAAAAAAACATTCTAACCTTAAATTTGTCAAAAAGGTCAAAAGTACCTAGTTTGGAAAACAATGGAAAGATTCCTTTCAAAACATATAAGGTAAAATAAGGGTATAAATGACTTTACCCATTGTCTAGTAAATAGTAAAAAAAATTGAAATACATTTTTAAGAAGCATGGATGTGGATGATAAAGAGATCCCAGTAGATAATTACGTATCAACAACCATGGATAACGAAGAGATTATGAAATTAACCCTTGCCTTGTACTTTTCCTTGGTAGATGGTAGGATAAAATCCTTTATAATGGTTAAATAATTGTTATTAAATTATACAATAATCATATACATTAATTTTATATCATATATGATCTTTTAACATTTCTTTGTTAATAACATCTTAGTATTATCGTTGTTTCGGGTGTTAACGGATTCGTTTTCCATTGTATTCTTTGTTATGTGAGTCATATTTGTTATGGATGGGATGTATCTTATTCATATCCAAAATAATATCAAGTCTTTAAACATTATATTTAATCATCTAATGAAAATTATTCTTGAATGGATACGATGTGGAATGAATCTCATCGCGCTCGTGGAGACAGTAATCCGTACATATGCACGAGCGACAATATCATTATTTTTATATTAAAATAATATATAATTGGATGTTATATCTTATATACAGAATCATTATCATGTTATATTTATTATTTTCATCAGTTACACATCATTATTATACCCATCCAAATAATAATGTATTGAATAACAATTACACCACGGCGTGGAGAAGGTAAGTCGTATATACGCATGTATGGCGACATGTCATTCAAAGGATGGGTAGAATAATGAATTTGGTTGTACCATATTTATAACATCATAGTATATAGAAGATACTGGAGTTATTATTTTATAATGAAAAAAAAGGAAAAGGGAAGTGGAGGAAGAAAGGAACTTGAAAGAGGTGATGAAATATTTACCTCTTCTTCGGGTTATTCCTTTTGATTTGATAAAAAGAGCCCCTTAGGTTGGATTTATGACTAAATGAAGGCCTCTAGGATAAAGGGAGGACAGTTGAGAGGGTATTTAGGCAGGGTTTGTCTGAGAAAAATGGCTTTGAATGTGTGAATTAGAGAGAAGGGGGAGTGCCCATTTTATAAGAGGGGTCAGGGGCACCTTAGGGATAGTTAGAAATATTATTTTATAATAAAATAATTTTTGGTTTCTAATGGCTCAAAAATGGATTATTTAAAGGATAAGGTGGGGGGTTGAAAACCACTCAACCAATAGGTTTTAGATAGGTTTGGTCACTATACTAACTTTATCTTTTAGATTTAACTCTTAGTTAAATAGTTTGACATTTACCATGTCTCTTTGTATAATTATATTATATGGTTAATAAACTTACTATATACATAAAATATATCCCCAAGTAGTTCATTAATGATACACCTATCATTATATAAGCCTTTTGATCGAACCTTTTATTTTTAGGAATATAATATCAATTAATAATATAATATTTGTTTTAAAAACTCTTTTATATCAGTTTTGACACTATTTGGTATTTTGTTTTTTCTAAATTAATAACAGCATTATTACTTCAAAAAAATAATATAAACAACCCTAATATGTCATATTAACCTATAAAATTAGTTTAATTCATAAAAAGTCACAAATTACATTTATTTGGATATTTATAATATCAATTATTTTAATACTACATTAATTAGGTAATTACTGCATCATCATTGTGTCATTAATAAATTAACTTATATAATGTATAAATAATATAAATAAAATACCATTATATAGGAAATATTTTTATCTTTCTAATTAATATTTATAGTCGAATTTATCTTATGTATAACCCTATATTAAAAATGTTTTAGTTATTAAACATTGATTTAAACACTTTTAAGTCTTCTTTAAATAAAATAATAATAAGTGTCCTAATCTAATCCATGTGGACCAAATAGGTTCATATTTTATTCTTAAGGTTGTTTTTCATCGAATTATACTTATCCAATAGAATTATCACATGTGTTAGGGTAATAATAATATCATTTTAACCCTTAAATACCCTATTTACTTTTAACTGTGGTAAATAAAAGTAAAAAGTTACTATTCACAAAAATTATTTTCATCTTATTGAACCACATTTTTCATACTGATATCAAATGTGTCCCTTGTATTTTTTAAATCCCACTCACAGAAGCGGTAAAACTATGTTTTATGTGAATTTGTAAATTCTCCTAGGAGGTGGGTAAAAGACGGTGAAAATTTCAATAAAAAATTTATATATATAAAATTATTATAAAATGACTCCAATGAATTGCATTGAACTTATATAGGTATTATGTATCTATTTTGACCAAATATAAATTTAAGTAAAATAAATGATTATTTAAATAAAAATTCAGTTTTAAACTATAACTCAGTGTTTTTCACTATTCGTCAAAAATTGAATGTTTTTAGAAAAATACCAAAAATTCACCCTAAGATAATTTCGATATTACGAATCCAAAAATAAAGTCCATTTTGAAAGATAAAATTTATATATTTTCAAAAATTGGGTATCACTATTCATAACGGCTAGTTTGATTGGTTGTGGTGTGTTAGAACTCGAAGTTACATACAACACATGCTACTGTATTATTCAAAGGGGTGTTACATCATAGGTTTCCAATAAGCATTATGTAAAATTCTTGAAAAATAAACTCTATTTGGTCCAAAAAAACTTGAAACAATAGAGATTGTATCATAGTTTGAACTAGATGAATGTTTTCCAGAATTATGAGTAAAGCTGTATGTCCAAGATTTAGAAACAAAATTGGTTTTTCTAAAATTTATTTTACCAGGTTGATAGAAAATAATAGTAGTATATTTATGAGATATCTATTTACCTATAATTTGTACCAAATTATATTTACCATTAGTAAACCTTTCAAGGTCCTTTTTTAATTTCTCGTTAGATAGCTTTAGTTCATTGTTTTCTTTGAGTAATTAAATATTTTTATTCCTTTATATAGTAAGTTCGTATTTAAGAGTTGAGGTAAGAGCATAATTTTTCTTTAAAGACTTGTATTTATCTTTTAGTTCATTTCATGTGTCTTAAGGAATATTAAAGTCCTTGAACATTTATTCTTTAAACATATTCTTAGAATCGCTTTCATCTCCAGAATAATAGGAATTGTATACAGGAGATTCTAGTGTTACCTCAGATGTGTTTTTCATAAAACACATATTGGCTTTGTTAGCCTGTTTATCATGTAATGATTCTAAGTCACTTGAACTGTCCTCAAAAGCAGTTCACATTACTTTCATTTCCTTTTTATACTTTCTATCTTTGTCCTCATATTTCTTATTTTACTTGACATTGGGGTATTCAACCTTTACATGACCCTTTCGCTTACATTCATAGCATACTATCTCATTAGACATGTCACTTATTTTTCAATCTTTCTTCCAGCTTCAATTTTGATCATATCTTCCATTGAAGTTAGGATTTCTGAAAAATGTCTTCTTCTTGTAAAATGTCTTAAACCATCTGTCTAATTGATCCATCTTCTCAACATTTTCAGGTGATGATTTTTCACTACTAGAACTTTCTATAGAGACTTCCAATTTCCCTTTTTCTTTGGGTTTAGAGGTGGTGGTATTAAATGCAACAGATTGTATTTTGGGTTCATCCTGGTCTATCTTATTAACTTTTAGATCCTCTTCAGACATCATTAGTTTTCCAATGAGTTCATTTACAGGCAACATGACTATGTTGCATGACTCTATAATAGAGATAGAGGTTTCTATAAATCTATTAGGTAGGCATTTGAGAATCCTCATGATTTGTTTTTTGGCATTAACTTCTCTTCCAAGAGAAATCATTGTGTGGATAATTTCATTGAACCTGAGATATAGGTTAGAAATAAGCTCATCAGGTTTCATTTTAAATTTATAATATTTAATATTATAAGTATTAAGTATCATTTCTTTCACACTATAAGTTCCTTCATGTGAAACATACAATGTATCCCAAATTTCATAGGCAATTTTACATGCAGAAATTCTGTTAAATTCCTTATCTCCTAAAGAGAAATATGGAGCATTCTTGGCTTTGAAATTGTTATTGTAGGTAGTCTTGTTTGGGTAATCCTAAGTAATTCTATCAGTAGCAGGAATACTATGCCCATATATAATTGAAGACCAAATTTCAAAACCCAAACCTTCTAAATTCATTTTCATTTTAATTTTCCATTGGAAATAATAGGTTCTGTTAAATAATGGTGGTCTGTTTGTTGCAGCACCTTCCAGTCTATTATCCATAATAAAGAAATACTTTGAAATAGATAGAAATTTAGAATTAACAAAAATTTATAGATCTTTAATGTAAAACTAAAATCACAGTAGAATGGTTTCAAAAATAGAGTCTTGACAGGAATAATAACCACATTTGATACCAAATGTTGGTCGGAGTACAGTACTCAAGAGGGGGTGAATTGAGTATCTATAAAAATTTATGTATGAAATATGTTCTTAAAAGGTTCCCCAATAAAAATAAATATATCCCATTTAATCAAGTTAATATGGTTATGAAAGATTGAATATTCAAATAACTTCTCAGAAGATTGATTAATTCTAAGTCATCTCAATATCAGTTATTGATATTACTTCTGAAGCTATTATAATAAAGCAAAACAATTATAAATTTTTTCAAAGATTAACTATCAATGTAAGTATAGTTATTTCTTAATGATACAGTAAAATAGATAAAACTAAATTAAACAATACAACAGATATAAAACAAGTGGTTTAGTCTGAAGTTGAAACCTAATTCACTCCACTTGGTGATCACCTGCCACCAAGCAGTTTATATTAATAAACTTAATCCACACTTTGGATCGGGGTAAATAATAGTGCACAGGACTATCCATGTCACATGACCACTTCCATAGTTCTTTGTGGGTATAAACTACCAGGTCCCACATAGATTTCTTCCATACTTATTCGTGGGAGTAAAAAAGTGTAAAAAGATATAAGAGGAAGGATATATTGTATCCTTCAGTTTAGTACAAATGATAGTGTGTGTTTTTAATATATACACACACACACACACTACTAGAAATCTAAAAACAATAAACAAAATATCAAAGATAATGATATATGGTTAAAAGTGCTCTGAGGGTTTTTCTATACAACTCTGGACTTCTAGGATAAAGCAGATGCAAGTATCAAGTCCTCTTGCAAGAAATAAAGTATCACAAGTCTGGTGCTCTGGTTTCTAGTTTGATATGGTTCATATTCTTTGGGGAGTTTGCATTGATAATATGTTCTTGAATATGATCTATGGTATCCCAACTTTTGGATTCATGAATTCTGTGTGTGTTCTTCACAGGTATCTTATTGCATGTGTCGGTTCTTTTCTCAATAACGCTCGCACTTCTGCTTCTCTACCACACTTTGCGTTAGGGCCACACTTTTCTTTTTATTCTTGGAGTGCTTGTGTTGGATCTGACAGGATGCACATATTTTGCACCTCATACCTCATATTTTCAGCTGACAAGTCTACAAATAAATATTAATTATGTCAGTGCATTTAAAAAGACTCAAATATGACCGTTAGAAATTAAATTAAAAATGAAAAAATAGATTAAAGAATGGATTCATAGTTTTTATAGAAATAGTGTCACTTGGAAATGGTGTCTTTATATTTGACTTTGATCAGTGAGATAGTTCTGATGGCATAGTTGTATTGAGATCAGGAATGGTAGCACAAATGTGGTGTTAGGATCACAGTGTCTGGTCCTTTACTAAACTTCAAATGTTTTCTTAGCAAGGAACCAGTGTCACAGAATTAAACATATATGAAACTAGTGACGGTGTCTGGTCACGGTGTTTGGGTCATAGTGTTTGGTCACTGTGCATGGTCATGGTGTCTAGTCACGGTGTATGGGTCACAGTTTCTAGGTTACGGTGTCTGGTCACGGTGTCTCAGACTTAGCAAAATATCTATATATTGACTTAAGCAGTAATATTCACCAAATGAATTAGACTTAATCATTCATAAAATAAATCACTATAGAACAAAGTTAAATATATTTTATAATTATCAGTCATGATTTATAAGAATCAAGATCATGAGAAAACTTATTTAAATCATAAAGAAACTAACCATCTATACACATGACTAGAAACAGATTAAACAAGATTTTCCGGATGTATAAAATTTTTTATCATTATAACATTATTAAAATAGAGGTAATACAAAAAATATATTTATTAATTCTTAGGAAATAAGTAATCAATTTTTTAATAAATCCATTATATTCTTCAAAGATAAGTTTTCTTCAAAAAAAATTATTGGGAAAATAATATTATTAAATTTTGAAAATTCTAGAAATTTTATTTTATGAAATAAATATAATTTTTAAAATCATAATATCAAAATTTTATTTGGGAGAAAATTTGTTATTTTTCTAAAAATATTTATTTTTCAGGGAATAGTGGAAAATACTGATTTATATTAAAAAATGTATTTTCTTTTAAAATATTTACAATGAAAAAATATATTTTGGGTTAGTTTTAAAATTTCATTAGTTACTTTTAGTTTAAAATATTCCAATTATTGTTTTTCAATTTAATTTCATGCTTGAATTTAGTATAAAATCATTTTCTATTTAAAAAGGTCATTTTTCTGAAAAAAAAAACGTTTTTCATCGCGATTTGTTTGGATTGATTTTAAATTAAATTAAAACACTTAAATTATTTTGAATTTCTAAAAAATTATTATGTACTTTGAATCATGAGGATCAATTTTTTTAAATAGGCCTCTTTTATTTTTTGTCAATATGAATAGTAATTGTAGTAAATTTTATAATTAATGTAAATGGTAAATCGGGTAATTAAGGGTTAAAATAATATGATAAGGACTAAAATGACACTAAAAAATAACTTAATTTTATTATATGTGTTCATATCATCTATAAGAATCTAGTATTTGGTAGTATGTCATGATTTTTCCACATGGGTGTGATTATAACCATTATAATATTTTATGTTAAGAAGAGTAACAAATGACACTATTATTTTTAACAAATATAATATTCCTAACATGGGGATAAACAGGAGATATTTTTAGTTATAAATATTAATTTAAATTATAAATTATTTATATTCATCATGGTAATTTATATTTAGTTTTTAGTGATTAAATAATTTCCTTAAATTCTTTCACAAAGCTGATGTTGTAATTATACGATTAATGAAAAAATAAAATAAATGATACTAAAATTATTAAAAGTAATATAATTTGAGATAATTATTGTGGTACATGAATTTTATATATGATTATAATAGGTTATTTATTTAATAAGATATATATTTTTTGAATTTCATTTCTTTTCTTTTCGTTATTAAAGACAAAGTAATGAATAGTTCTAAAAATTGAGGTTAATGATATTTTATAATAACTAATTTTTATTGAATGATATAAATTTAATAACAACATTAGAGTCATAAAAATTATTATTATATTGTTTATAATATAAAATGTGGTCCATTTATGGGGTTTTTTCCATTTATATAAACTATAATGATCCTAAAAGAGTAAAAAAACATTGTTGTTACGATAAGTTTAGAAAAGGTTAATAGAGGGTTAAACCAAACGATATGGATAAAAAAATAGAAAAAAATATCCAAATTTAAATGGATGATATTATTTAGAATATTTATAATCTTACCTTTTATTAATATCAATTTTTATCCATTTTGGATTCAAAATTAATTTTTATTAATTTAATATTGTTTGAAATTCCAAGAGCACCCCTCCCCTCTCTTATAAAAGGGAATCTATTCTTCTATTAAACGAGTGTTTATGTTTTATTTCCACTTATATATCGTTAAAATAACACTTAAACATGACTATATAATAAAATAAGTATCTTAATTATATTCATATGTTATTATGTTAATTTCATAAACTATATCCATCTCTAACCTACATCAATTGGGAAAGGAATTCATTGTTTGTGTGTACAACGGACTACCGCCTCACTCGTTTTCCATCACCACCTATCACATCTAGTTATAATTATGGAATAAATGTTTATAAATTATTTTCATGATATATTTATCATTATAAAATGATAACATATAATTTAATTTCTTACCTTTCCATTCACTGAAAAATGATAACATATCTCTCGTGTACGTGTAGACTACAACCCCGACAAAGCGATGTAATTAATTTTTCATCACCACATAAAAGGAATGATATATATTTAAATAATTAATATTATATTCATGATATAATTATATTTTTTTAAAGATAAAATAATACTTACCTTATTTCCGTAATGATTGGTGAAAAATGGAAACATTACTCATGTGTACGTACAACCTACCATCTCTCTGATTGTAACATAGTTCATTTTTCATAAACATATATCACGAATGGTTATAAAATTATAATTTATTTATATAAAATATATTTTTTCCGGATTATTATTCTTATATGATTTAATAACGAAATATTTGACCTCATTCAGCCTACATAAGTCATTTTGAACTTATGAACTGAATGTCCTCAAAACATCACACGTGGACTTAACTAACTAAGTAATTAACTATGTCATTGAGATAAATGAAATAAATTGTTTATGGATAAGTTGTTAAAAATATAAATTGTTCTGAATAGATAAAATAATTTATATGATTTTATTTTACAAGATTTAAATGAACTACATGGAATGTATGGACTCGAGGAAAGGGGTTTCATCTCAATATCTTTTCATTAAGGTATATTTTATTATTATACTCCTAATTTATTTTATATGGTGTATATAATACCCTTTTACATGTTATATCATGAATCCATATAATTCATGATGTTTTATGTGGTAATTTGAATTATTTTATCCTAGGGGATTTGACATGAAAGATACAAAGTGGTATAGGGTTTCTTAACTCAATTTCCTTACGTAGGATTATAACTCTTTTTCATTGACATTATTATGACATGATTATATGTGAATTAATCTATAATTTTATTTATTATTTATTTACACTATTTTTTTAGATTTAAATTTGTTATATATTATCTCTCTAATGATTAATTCTCAATTCAAAGATATGATCTCTGTAATGGATATTCATCTCAAATTCCCTTTCCTTGGGACATATGGTTGTAATTTGTATCTATATTATTTTATGAGGTGTATATACTTCCATTTTGACATAATATATTATTATTATACTTATATTAATGATATTTAAATTTTCATTTGATGTTATTATTTCTTGGTCTTACGATTGAAGAGTTACCAAAGTGGCAAAGGATTTATGTTGCAATCTATTTAATTTTCAGGATTTTTTATGTTCAAGGTTACTTGGGGGGAATTCATAATATATTATTTTCTTGAATAATTCTTATTTTACTCCCCTATATTTATGAATGTGTTTTATAAGTTTAATTTCTATTTCATCCCATATTGATTAAATAAATAAAAAGAAATTCATCTGTAATTCACATTTATATTGTACCTTCTTTTAGATAAGAAATCATATTATTCCATAACCATGTTTTATATAATGTTATAAAAAGTTAATTTATAAGAAATAAATTATTTCCTAAATATATCTTATATAAAATTTTTACTTATCTTAAAAAGGTTTTAAAAATTAAATTTCTTAATGTTTTTCCAAATGGATCACTTTTGACTCTATTTTCAAAATATTTGAAAACAACATTTATTTTTAACATCTAAAATGTGAAAAAGTTTTCTTGTTTCCATGTCCATTATTTTATTTGTGTATTCCTTCATAAAATTTTAGTTTTATTTTCAAATATATATATTTTTTTCAAAATGTTTTTTATTTTTAGTTTTTAATAATTATCTTAAAGGGAAAAAAGATATTTTCCTCAAGAATATTTTTAATGATATTTTAATTTTATATCCATTCATCTGCACCAACAAATCATGATATTATTTATTCTCCAATGGAGAAATTTTGTAACAATACTACGTTATTATTCCTTTGTATGAATTATTATTTTTTAAAAGAGTTTTTCATGGAACCCATTTCTTTTCCACATGTTAATTATGTTATGAGTGGAATGCTCTATTTTAATGTATACTGTGATAATGAATTTTCTCTCTACCATAACCATTATTTAATGTTTGTATTCCCTTATAATATTTCATGTTTTCCTTAAAGAAAAAATAATCCCTCTCAAATTTTTGGTGATATATGTTTTGAAAACGGGTTTTTAAAATAAAAGGGTATTTTGAAATCTAGAAGTGTTTTGCACATAGATTTATAAGATTTTTTCAATGGTTTTATTCATGATATGTTCCTTATACATTGTTTATGAAGGTTTGGGCCCCATTATTGCTCATGAGTGAGCCTGATATAGCTTATAATAAGGTTTTATCCTCATTATATCTCATGGGTGAGCCTGATATATCTTATATGATGGGTGTGCCCAGATAATGCTACAATGCATTGGGTAATGACTATGTTTCTGGAGAATTATATTGGAAGTAGTTTTTATGGTTATTCAAATTGAAATGGTTCTTTAATACTTCTATTTTTGTGATGTCTTAAGGTACCAACATGTTTGCTTTATACTTTCTATGGGTTATAAAATTTTTCTTTGATCAATGTTGATATCACATTGCTTATGACTATTGATTCCAATGAATATTTCCTTTATAAAATGTTCATTCCATGATTTATGATCCAGGTATTGATGGGTATAAATTCTATTATGTTATGAACATACACTATGATTATGTCATCATACTCTTATGCTCATCTTAATTTCATTAATGACATTCAATTGTTAATTCTTATGATTATCTTTATTAAGAATTTGTTATCATCATAATCTTGTTTACTTTTCCCGAGGAAATATAGAATAATGCTAAATTATTTCTATCTAGAAATATTTCTTTTGAGGAAAATTTTATTGGATATGTCGAAGACTTAATATATAATATAAAAAGTTGGGTATAGTGGGAAACATACTCTATTGAAGTCATCAATGTTGTTTATGTAATATTTTTACCTAATTCTCTAAATATCTAAACCTAAGAGTTCCTTGGTTATGTAATTGATCCAATATTTAATTTTTTTATTTTAAGGTTTAGATGGAAAAAATTGGACCACCTTTGTTTGTATCAAATGTAGGAATGTAAAGAATACATTTTTAGCACTGGACCTATGAGTTTGGGTTCATGGATATTACGAATAATGAATTTGATGTTAGAGGATCACATGCCCCATGTATGTGAGTAAATTCTAAACCAATTTGATCTGTAGGTATATGTTTTTTCATCCTTACATGTTTATTTAAATTTAGTGATATTGTCAAACCTAACTATGGATGGTGGGGGTAACCTAAACTCTAACACACCCATATCACCATGGAAGGTTTTCATCCTAGAGAACACCCTAATTTCCATACTCGACCTCGATGTTATCCCTATGGTGATAAAGTTTCAATTCTACATATTCCACCATGAAAGAGGTATCATATGTTCAAGTAGATTGTGCCATTATGACCTACATAGAATAATACTCTGATTATGCTATTTAATTTTTGAAAATGGGAATCAGAAGAATCTTATGTAATTTAGAACATAAAACACGAGAGATGATACATAAAGAGTGTATCAAGTCACAAGTCTGATTCAAGTATCAAATATTGGTCTCAAATTTCCTGTCTCGATGTATGGGTTATGATGCTAGGAATGGATCATCAATCCAATGTGATACAAAGAAGTTTCATGTGAAGAATGATTTAATAGGAATAATTATAATAATATTAATAATAATATTATCAATATTATTTATATAATATACATATATATCATTGGGTAAATGTTTATGTGGAATCCCAAAAAATCTTCCCCCTTCTCCCTTCTCTACAATTCTTGATAAAATATATTCCTATTTTTTGTTTCTATAATTTTTCATTATGAATTTTGTTGAGCATGTAATGATTAAAAAATATCATTAATTTATTTTCGGTTTTAATTCCCACAAATACCCACATGTGTGTTGCTAATGAATTTCATTTTAAGTGAATTTCAGAAAATTATTATTTGTCAGAGTATTTATCTTGGAATCATATTCAATTCATTAGTTATCTTGGAATATTTGTTGCAGTATTTAATATGTGTTTGAATATTTTCTGGAAATATTGTTCATACCCTTTGTTTGTAAGCATAGCATAAGGAATGAAACCTACGTTTGAAACAACACGTATGGATCTTATACTCTACATTTGGATGGAACCATACATTTGAAAAATGGATATGGATATTGAACCCTATGTTCAGAAGCATTCCAAAATTTGAGGAAACAAATGTATTGTACATTAACTCTAATTTTGTGATCAAACCTAAATTTTCAACCCTATATTTGATATTTTTCGTTATGTAATGGAACATTGCGTTTAACTATCCAACGACACTGTTATAAATCCATTATATTATCTTTGATTTATGAAACAGTCTTGGAGGACATAAATATATATTCAAGGATAATTTATGATTGTTTGAAAGGCTTATTATGAGTTATTTAAAGTCTTTTATTCAACATAGAAATTTGTTCATATTATTATGAGATGTTACAACCTCTCTTGAATGTTTTTGAATTCAAATATTCATGATTTACTCTATGATATTTATGGTGTTGGTTTTACCAAGAGTTTTTCAAACTACAGTATAAATATCAAGACTCTCTTCATAAAAAAAACATTAATTTACAGAAAAATTGATATACATACAAAGTTGTGTGTCATTTCCTTATACGCTACAGTTTGGCGATATACATGTATTGATCTGTCAACTCACTTTTTTTACATTCATTACTACTAGAATTTATCATTACATATATTATTTTCAATAATGATGAAGTATTTCACATAGATACACTTTGGAGACATACTTATTTAAACATTAGTTTGATGTTTTCTCTATCGATATTTGATGAAAACCATTGTGATTTTGAAGATCTATTTGATATTGTGCATTATTAAATATCTGATTTCTTATGTTAGTTACTACTGAAAACTATGAAGTTCATTATATATTCTTAAAATAATCAATCTATATTGATTTGGTGGAGTTTCAACTGCTTGTACTCAGTCATTCTTAAGTTTGATCTTCTTTCACTAAACTTTGGATTTTCAGTTCCTTGTAAAAAACCATAAGTATCTAAAAAGCCTTATTATAAAGGTGTCAACAGCCTGCACTTGATTATTGATTAAAGACCTTAGGATAAGAGGACCTAGTGAAAATCACCCTGCTCATGGAGTTGAGTGTTTTTGGAGTGGACCAAGGGATCTCTGATCCCTAAACCAATATACATTGTTGCGTTCATTTCCATTATTTATTTCCATTTATCTCTCATATTTGAGAGAAAATTAAATGAATTATTATTATCTATAGAGGTTTTTTGAATCTGTAAAAGTTTTAAAAACCACAATTCACCACCCCCTTGTGTTTAAGTCTTAATCATTATCATCCCAACCTAAAAATTAGTATCAGAGGTAGAGAAATACTGGAATATTTTATTCTTGAAAATTCTTTATCTCATATCAACTATTTACTTCTGAGAAAGTTCTCTATTGATATATTTCTATTTTTGGAAATCCATGAACACTATTTCCTCTATTCCATACTATCAATTGATATCAATGGATATAATTATTCCATAATATATTTTTTGATATAAACATGTGGTATCAGAAGTCTCTACTAAATATTTACTAGATCTAAAAATCCTGAGTTGAAGATTTAGAAAAAGACATCGTGAAATGGATGATTTTATATAAGGTATGTTGATGATTTTTTCTCCTTATTTTAATGGTAATAATTATGCATATTGGAAATCCCATATGAATATTTATTAGAAAAATATTAGAATAAAGTTTTATATGAATGCAGTTAAATCATATGAGATTATTAAGGAAAGTTTGGAATATTTTAACAATGATCAATAAAGGGAAAATGATCTCAATTCTAAATCCATGAATGTTATTGTGTGTGGTTTAGAAACTAATGAATTTAATTGAGTATCTCAATATCCTAATGAATAGGATATGTGGTAGACTATTTTCATTTTCTATGAAGGAACTGAAAATATCAGACAATTAAGATACACTACTATGAAATTAAAGTTTGACACTTTCTGGGTTTCCAAAGATAAAACAGTCATTAAAATAAATGGAAGATTGATAGAGATTGTAAACAATTTTGTTTCTTTGGGAAATCTAATTTCACAATCATAATATTCATTGAATGTACTCTGAGTACTACCCTATAAGTGGAATGTAATATCTATAGTTATATGCTTGTCTACTCCTATAAAAAAACATGACTATGGAGGGGTTGATTGGAACTCTAATTATTTATGAAGCTAAGAAGTAGGATAAAGTTGAAAATCTTATAAAACATGAATAATAGGCTCTGAAAACTAATATATATGAATCAAATGATTCAAATAATCTATATTTGGAAAAATATTTATAGAATCCTACTAATAAATTTGGAAATCTATATAGAAAGAAAAATAAAGTGATTGATGAAAGGTAATATTGTGAATGCAGAGAAAAATGTCATACAAATGACAATGGTTCTTTACTCAATGATAAAATGAAATATAATTACAAAATAAAATGAAATAAAGTTTTAAATTCTACTTGTAGTAATACTTTTTCTTCACATGATTAATCTTCTATAGATTTTTGGGTCTGAGTATAAATAAATGGTATGTGTTATGGCCCAAATTGATCATGAGGTACAATCTTCTTAATCTCAAAGATCTAGTTGTGTGAAATTGTATTATGATGAATTAAATAATTATTTGTTTATTATATAATGTAAATATGGATTATTAAGGAAATATCATAGAAAAATTAGAAGAACATGTGATACTATTTTATTAGATAAGGAAATTTTATCAAACTAGATTATAGATTTAAAATCAAATGCTTCTAAAATTTCTTGTGATTTAAATTACACTAAGACTAAAGAATTATTATTTGAAATAGATAATTTAAAATAATCCTCTAGTATGATAATAAAAGGAGAAAACTATTTAAATCAAATCCTTTTAAAAAATAAAATACCTAAAAAAATTAGAATAGGAAGAAAATGTGAAAGACAAAAACTATATAAGAATTATATTGTTCCGAGTTTAAATAGAAAAATAATGTCTACTACTAAGTGTTTTTATTGTGGTATTAATGTTCACTATAAAAATGTTTTTTATTTTATAAAAAATCAAATTTATAGTGATAAAAAAATTTATTGCTCAAAAGATATATCTAACATAAATAGTATAATTACTACTCAAAATTAACATGTCTGGTTGTTGAAAAATATAGTAGCTAACATTGATGGGCCCCAAAAGCATATGGTGTAAGAACCTGGATCTTCTTTTCAGGTATGGTTTTCCTTTTCTGGTGTTTTTTAGGAAAAAGGGGAGTTTCTAGAAATTTTTTAAGTACACGTCGTGTACTCGGTTACCGCAGGTAGCTGGGTGATGGCCGTGTAGCGGCCATGCACACAGTCGTGTGTGGTGACCTGGAGACTGCCTAATGCGGGGTTTGATGAAGGAAAGTACATGTGTTGTACTTTCTTTTTTTTCTTTAAACAAACCAGGGTCATGTCTTATCAATAGAAACACCTTCTTCTCCACCGAACTCAACCGAGAGCATCTGTATGGTGCGTATATTCACCAAGCCCTCGATCGAGCATCTGTTCTCCGAATCGAACTCTATCGGTTGTGTTAAAATCGCATCGGTGAGTTCTCTCTTATTCTTTAACACCTTCTTCTGGTTATTCCTATTTCAAGAGTTATCTTCGGTTTAATGTTTTAGATGTTTTTTTATATCTATGGTGTTCTTGGTAGATCAAGGCTTAAGGTTCACTTATATCGATCTCCCAACACCATGGTAGGTGGTTTGTGCCTTTACATTAAAAGTATTTGAGATATATGTGCAAAAGTGCCCAATACCCATGAATGGGGTATTTCGTGGTTACTGTTTTAGCTCTGATAATTTCATTCTAGGATTTTATACTTTAATAGAGGTTAATTGAATGTGAATAGGGTTATTTTCTATGCTTTGGAGGTGTTTTCCCATGCATGTTTTAGTTATGACCTTTTTGGTAATGCTTAGCCTGTTAGGATGCCTTGTTTTTCCCATGCCTAGTATTTTAGGATGGTGTGACTGTTGTTCTAACATGTTGTTATGTTGTAGACTGTTAGCCAAGTAGTTTTTGAGGTTTACGTTGGCCTATGCACGTTGCTATACTTTCTTGACTTACACAGGGCCGTGGGAACCTGGTGTTGTAGACCATGGGGAGAATGGATGGAAGGGATTCTCTAGAGTGTATATTTTACTTACAATTCAATATCATTGGGGGAATTGACGTAATGGATTCCTTAGAGTGTCTGTAGTTACTCGACATGGGACACCAAGGGAATGTGATATAAGTTCTTCCCTAGAGCACCTTTAGTTACCGATATGATACTATAGGAGGAATTGGTGGCGAGTGCTTCCTCATAGATTTTTTTCTTAAGCTGAACCAGAGGGGTTAGACTGTGTGTACTTCCCAAAGGGTTTCTTGTGTTACTAGGTAGGACCAGAGGGGATAGGTTGTAAGTACGTCCCAGAGGGTTACCTTTTGTGTTTAGCTACCTGATTTTGTTTCTAGGTAGGACTAGAGGGGATATCTTGTGAGTAATTCCTAGAGAGTTACCTATTTGTAATTACTTACTTTGATTAACTGTTGCTTGATATATGAAACTGAATGCATTGAAACTTGGTATTATTTACTGTTGTCTATTTCCTTGTTTACTACTTTCTTTTACGTATTACCTGTCATATATTCACTGACTGTTAGGCACAGATATTGTGGTGGTTTCCTACTGAGATTTAGTCTCACACCCTCTTTGGGCCATGATTTAGGCCAAAACAGATTATATTGCTCCAGGTATAGATAAGGGAAAGTTCCTTTCTACTTCAAGTACTTGATTACTGTGGAGCTGGAGAGCATGGGACAAAGATGAGGCTTGCGATGATGAGGAGATATTATCTGTTTTCTTTTTTAATTTGGTTTAGTACTGTTTGTATTCCATCATTGTGATTTGTTTGGATGATTTCCTATACATATGTATCATGCATCATTTATATATATGTGTGTGCTCCAGTTTATTATATTTCTGTCTTCTCTTGTTTACTTTAGTATGGATTATTACTGCTTCTACTTTTGCATATTTGATTACTTCTATTGTGTTACTCTGCCAATGAGGAAATAATTTCCCCACTATAACACCCAAGGACCTCACTTCTAGTCATCAGCCTCTGGAATTCGGGGAAATACGCTTGAGGCCATGTGACCAACCGGGTATGGTGAGACTCTGGGCAGCTTCTGGAACCGGGATGTTACAAAGTGGTAGCAGAGGGATTTTTTTCTCTTAACTTACTATTTGGAGCCTATAGACAGGGATAGGAAGGAATTGGTACTTGGTAATAAGTTGTACCCGAGAGTAGCTAACCCATGTATAGGTAAAATCCAATCTACCTCGTTTATTGCAATTTTTCTGGTTTATCAATTTTACAGTCGATTTGATTTTCACCGTTGGGTGATTCACATGTTTTGTGCTATTATTTTTTATGTTATTGAGGTTCTATTTCTATTGAAACCCGATGAGATGAGGGTATGCCATCTCATGCATCATATAGGTACTTGCTAGAAATCACTTGTCATTCATTCTTACCATACCATTTAGGGTGCATTTGCAATTGCATTTTGTTGTGATAGATGTTGTGCTAGATATGCATGTTGTTGTGATAGATTCCTTGATAAAAAATGTCTGTTGTTTGATAGGGTATTGGATGGTGTAAGGTTTTGTTTGAATGGATGCCAAACTTTGGTTCTTGAGTTGTTATGGGCCCTCATCGATCAGAATTTGTTGGATCATTGATCCATTATGCTTTTCATGACATGTGTAAGATGCCATGCTTTGATTTGCGGGGCGTATGGGCCCTAACGGATCGGAATTTGAAACTTAAATGATTTTTTCAGTGTTTTTTTGGGCTCCAGAGTAGTTTCTGAGGCTTATTGTCTGGAAGAACCCAGAATACACGTCGTGTAGTTTTGACTACACACCATGTGTTCTTCTATTCGAGAAGAAACTATTTTTCATAAGTACACACCGTGTACCGAATGTACACGCCGTGTAGTCTCTAACTGTGTCATAGGTCGTGTGGGAAAATACATGGGATACGAAAATCCTTAGGGTAACATGCCATGTACTGGCTGTACACACTGTATCGAGTAGACCATGTGTCCACCTGTGTGACTAACGACACAGATGGATGGAAACTTAATCAATACACCCCATGTTAGTCTTGAACATGCCATGTAGTGTAATCCCTGGACTCCAGCCGTGTCACTAACAATACAGGTTGGTGAAGATCATCTAGTAAACACCGTGTTTGGCACTAACATGTCGTGTATTCTTTTTCTATGAGAACCGTGTGGCCTATCCATGAAAGGGAACTCAGGCAGGATAAGATGATTCAAGTACATGTCGTGTGTAAGGACAACACGTCATGCATGGGGTGTTTCATGACCTGGGTTGGAAGAATTACACACCCATGTGAATGGATTATAGGAACAAATCATGTAGTTAAGTATACATGCCATGTATCCTTGTTTTAAAAAACATGAATTCTTTCATTCTCCTATTCCCTCCTTTTCTTATAGTTTTTAGTCCTTGGCAATATTGATCTAAGGTGTGCGCTTGACCATGAAAAGTCATTACACCGAGACGTCCTCCGGTTGTATGCCAGTTACAAGGCAACAATCAAACACTAGACATGGATGATCAAGGACTTCTAGTAGATCCACCTATAGTGCCAGTCATGGCACCGACCATCATTCCAGACACAGGTGTTGATGCACAGTTCTGAGAGGGTTTCATGAGGTTCATGCAGACCTTCTTCGGAGTACCATATCCTGCCTCGTCTATGGAATAACTGATGCGGGCTTTTCCAGAAGCAGCATCCTCCCACCTTCTCAGGGGAAGGAGGACCTTAGGATAAATATTCATGGCTAGAAGACATGCTGACCATCTTTGATCATCTGGATATTCCTTTGGAGAGGCGGTCTAAGCTCGCTACCTATATCGTTTGGGATTCCTCCAAG
This sequence comes from Viscum album, assembly GCA_963277665.1. NCBI lineage: Eukaryota > Viridiplantae > Streptophyta > Magnoliopsida > Santalales > Viscaceae > Viscum > Viscum album. The sequence continues at coordinate 649,322,782 of OY728151.1, read as the reverse complement.
AGATTTTGGGATGTGATCTCACAGGTGGGACGCTAATAGGTTATAGCATGGGATGAGTTTCACATGAATTCTATGATTACTTCTTTCCAGAGACTTTGAGGTTCGATCTAGCTTGAGAGTTCAACAGTCCATAGCAGTGTACTCTTTTTGTTATGGAGTATTCTTCTCACTTCACCGAGCTACAGCACTTCACGCCTATTTCAGGAGGTGATGATTTATTCCTGGAAAATAATTTTAAGGATGGTCTGAGGAACGACATCCGATATCAGGTGAACATATTTAGGATGACCTCTATCACTTCTATCATCAACTAGGAAAAGATCAAGAAGCACAATCTGAGGGATTCTGGAGTTGCGAACTAGGGTGGTTTGACATCCGGAGTAAGTATTCCTCCTACTGACAGAAGGAAGCACCACAAGGGCTCTTCATGCGGTGATCCAAGGAGGCGAGACACTTCTTCTGGTAGCTAGGCCGTGTGCTACCAGTGCGGGAAGAGTGGGTATACGAGGCCACATTGATCGAGATACCCAGTAGATTGTCGATCTTGTGACAAGATGGGGCATCTTCAGCATTTCTGTCAGATCTTCTTACCAGCAGCTAGTGACATGGGTTCTTCTATGAATCCTCATTTAGAAGTAGTGACACCAGTTTTACATCAGTATGAGAAGTGGAGTTATTCTGGTCATTCAGGCCAAGGTGGAGGTCTCTACCATGGTAGTCAATCACCAGGCTTTCTGCAATAGTAGGGTGGACCAACTCAGAGTGGTCAGGGAGGGTCATAGGGCTGCGGTACAGGCCAAACGTTTGTAGTGGAGCAGACCCAGTAGGATCAGGATCCCAGAACTTCTATATTTTGAGGTATGATCTTAGTTGCCTCAGTTTTAGCTTCTTCTCTTTTCAATACAGGGGCTTCCCATAGCTTTATATTTGTTGCTGTTTTGGAGAGCCTTGGACTGTGCATCTTTTCTTCTACTGATATCTTGATTCTAGACACTCTGTCGGGGACTAGAACATCTAGTGTGTGATAGTCTAAGGAGTTCCCTCTAGAGGTTGGTGGGTGTCACTTCTTATGGGACCTCTATGTCTTAGATATGATAGGCTATGATTTCATTCTCATAATGGACTGGTTAGTTACCTTCTAAGAAGTTGTCAATTGCTATTGTCATAGGGTGAGTTTCACATCACCAGAGGGAAGATCGTTTCTTCATAAGGGTGAATGGGATATCCAGGAGAGCAGAGCAGGACCCGAGCATCATGGATTAGGAGGAGTTATAGTCTAGATTGTGAGTCTATATCTGGATGACCAGGGGACTTCCTAGAAGGACTTTCCTGCAGTGGTGGATCGTTTCAGGGATTTCTTTCTAGAGGAATTTTCAGGTTTGCCTCTGGAGTGAGAGGTGGAAATTCCTATTGATCTTGTGTCAGGAGCGGCACCAGTGTCCATTCCTCCATATAAGATGGCTACACTAGAGTTGCAGGAGATTAAGAAACAGCTGGAGTAGTTGCAGGAAAAGGGTTTCATCTGACCCGGTACATCTCCTCGGGGCTCACCTATCCAATTTTCAAAGAAGGCAGACGGTACCCTTAGACTTTGTGTGGATTATCAAAAGTTGAACCAGTTTACGGTCAAGAACCGATATCCCTTGCGGAGGATTGATGATCTCTTAGATCAGCTTCGAGGATCCCGGGTGTTCCCAAAGATTGAATTGAGATCTGGTTACCATTAGTTGTGTGTTAGACCATCTGATATACCTCTTACAGCCTTCAAGAGCATGTATGATCTATACAAGTATGTGGTTATGTTGTTCGGTCTCACGAATGCACCTGCAGTTTTCATGGCACTGATGATCTGAGTGTTCCATCCATACTTGGATTCCTTCGTGGTGGTCTTCATGGACGATATCGTGGTGTACTCTCACACTCGACACAACCATGCTACCCATTTTGACATCATTTTGAGTACACTAACAGAGCATCAGTTATATGTTAAGCTCTCAAAATGCCACTTTTGGATGGACCTTATTCACTTCTTGGGTCATGTTATCTGAGAGACAGAAGTATCAGTAGACCCAGATAAAGTGAGAGCAGTAGTTTCTTGGGAGTAGCCGAAGAAAATATTTGAGGTGCAAATTTTTCGAGGTTTGGCTGGATACTATAGTCATTTCATACAAGACTTTTCATACTTAGCAGCACCACTAACTGGTCTGACTTAGAAGGGTGCGAAGTTCTTGTGGTTAGATTTTTGTTAGTCATCCTTTTAGGAGTTGAAAGGGAGGCTGACTTCAGCACCAATAATAGTATTGTTAGAGCCAAGAAATGGCTATACTGTGTACTGTGATGCATCAGGTATCGGTCTTGGAGAATTGATTATGCAAGGGGAAGTAGTCGTTGTGTATGGGTCTCAGTAGTTGAGGCCACATGAGATGAATTACCCGACGCACGATCTTGAGTTGGCTGCAGTTGTTCATGTCTTACGTTGTTGGAGACATTATCTTTTGGGAGAGTATTTTTTGGTTTTCACCAACCAAAAAATCCTAAAGTATATCTTCACTCAGTGTGACTTGAATTTGAGACAGCGAAGGTGGGTTGAGTACCTTCAGTCTTTTGACTTTGAGCTTTCCTACATGCCTGGAAAAGGCAACATAGTGGTTGATGTGATGAGCAGGAGGACTCAGATATAGGCAATTCAGGAGTCCAAAAATGAGTTTCAGCATTTGGATCTGTTCTCTGAGATGCATTTGGAGGTGCACAACAGACAGGGGAAAACGTTTCTTTCTTCTGTATTTGTTACCTCTACTCTTCTTGATCAAGTGTGAATGAGGCAGCTGTCAAATTTTGAAGGCCTATTCCTATGGAATAGAATGTCAGGATAGGATCCTATTCCTAGATGGACAGTAGGCAGGGATGAGATCTTGCATTTTCATGGGTGCGTACGGGTGTCAGCAGACATATACGAGGAGCTGATGCGGGACTATCATTCCTCAGTATGGGCAGTTCATCCTGGTGTCACGAAAATGTATCATGATATACACCATTAGTATTAGTGGCCAGGTATGAAGAGAGATGTTAATGGTTTCATGATGAGGAGTTCCACTTGTCACCAGGTGAAGGCGGAGCATCAGCGACCTGTGGGGATTTTTCAGTAGTTACCCATTACTGAGTGGAAGTGGAATGATGTCACGATGGATTTCATGACAGGATTTTTGAGGTCTCCTCGAGGGAATGATGATTTATGGGTTGTCAATGATAGACTCATGAAATTTTCGCACTTTTTGAGGATCAAGGAGACTTTCAATGTTGATGAGCTAGGATGGTTGTACATCCGGGAGATTGTATGTTTGCATGGAGTTTTATAATCCATTATTTCAGACAGGGATGCCTTTTTTACTTCTCAGGTCTGGCAGGGGCTTCAAAATGATTTGGGTACATAGGTGTTTCTGAGTACAACCAACCACCCCCAGATAGATGGTCAGTCCGAGTGTATGATCCAGGTGCTTGAGTACATGATTTGAGCATGCATCCTGGATTTTGGAGGTTCCTGGGAGAAGCACATACCTATTGTGAAGTTTTCCTACAATAATAGTTTTCAAGCAACTATTCAGATGGCACCTTATGAGGCTTTGTATAGTAGGCCATGTTGATCACCCTTATGTTGGCTGGAGGTAGGAGTTGCAGCTTTTCGAGGACCTCGTCTTGTACAAGAGACCACAAAGTAGATAGAGTTGATTCAGAAAAGGATGGATACAGCACAGTCTCGACAGAAGTCTTATGTTGATTAGTGGAGATGACCTCTAGAGTTCGAGGTCGAGGATTAGGTTTTCCTACGTGTCACACTTAGGTTGGGACACATAAGGTTTAAGAGACAGGGTAATCTTTCACCAAGGTACGTCGGGACTTTTGAGGTGTTGGAGAGAGTTGGGTTGGTTGCCTATCGGTTGTAGTTACCTTAGAGGTATCGGGCTATGCAGGACATCTTCCATGTTTCTCAGCTCAAACCCATCTCATTTCTTCCAACCCGATGAGGTTGAGTTGGAAGTGGATGCATCGTTTTAGGAGAAACCTATCCGTATTTTTGATCGTAGTACGAACGTTATTTGTAGTCGGTCTGTTCCTATGGTATGGGTGCTATGGCAGCACCGGAGGGTATAGGACAAGACCTAGGAGAGGGAGGCCGATTTACGATCACAGTGGCCGGAGATGTTTGAGTATTCTTCTTCTATGCCACCTTGACAGGGAAATTCAGAGGTCCGTTTCTTTAAGGGGGGGAAGTTTGTAAGAACCTGGATCTTCTTTTCAGGTATTTTTTTCCTTTTCTGGTGTTTTTAAGGAATAAACGTAGTTTCTAGAAATTTTCTAAGTACACGTCATGTAGGTTATAAGTACACACTATGTACTCGGTTAGCGCGGGTAGCCAGGTGTTGGCCGTGTAGTGGCCATGCACACGGTCGTGTGTGGTGACCTGAAGACTTCCTAATGTGGGTACTGGTGAAGGAAAGTACATTCCATGCACTTATAAAGTAAATATCATGTACTTTCTTTTTTTCTTTAAAAGGATCGGGTTCTTGTCTTATCGACAGAAGCACCTTCTTCTCTGCTGAACTCAACTAAGAGTGTCCGTACGACATGGATCTTCACTGAGCCCCCAATCGAGCATCTGTTCTATGAATCAAACTCGGTCAGTTGCATTATAATTGCATCAATGAGTTCTCTCTTATTCTTGAAAACCTTATTCTGATTATTCCTCTTTCAAGATTTATTTTTGGTTGAACGTTTTAGACATTTTTATAGATCTATGGTTTTCTTGTGAAATTCAAGGATTAAGGTCCACTTATATCGATCTCCCAATGTCGAGGTAGGTGTTTTGTGCCTTTCCATTAAAAATTTTTGAGATATATGTGCAAAATTACCCAATACCCATGAATGGGGTATTGTGTGGTTACCGTTTAGCCCTGATAATTTCCTACTATGCTTTTATGCTTGAATAGAGGTTAATTGAATGTGAATAGGGTTATTTTCTATGCTTTGGAGGTGTTTTCCCATGCATGTTTTAGTTATGAACTTTTTGGTACTACTTAACCTGTTAGGCTTCCTTGTTTTTCCCATTCCTAGTATTGTAGGATGGTGTGACTATTGTTCTGACATGCTGTTATGATGTTGACTGTTAGCCAAGTAGTTCTTGAGGTTTACGTTGGCCGATGCACATTTCTTTACTTTCTTGACATACACAGGGTCGTGATAACCTGGTGTAGTAGACCATTGGGAGAATAGATGGAAGGGCTTCTCCAGAGTGTCTTTTTTTTACTTACGATGCGAGACCATATGGGAAATTGACGTAAGTGCTTCTTTAGAGTGTATGTGGTTCCTCGAAACGGGCCATAGAGGGAATGTAACGTAAGTTCTTCCCTAGAGCGCCTTTAGTTTTTGATACGGGACTATAGGAGGAATTGACAGAGAGTTCTTTCTCAAAGAGTATATGCTTAAGCTAAACCAGAGGGGTTAGAATGAGTGTACTACCTAGAGGGTTGCTTGTGTTACTAGGTAGGACTAGAGGGGATAGGCTATGAGTACTTACCAGAGGGTTACATTTTGTGTTTAGTTTCTTGCTTTTGTTTCTAGGTGGGACCAGAGGGGACAGCCTGTGAGTTCTTCCCAGAGGGTTACCTATTTGTAATTACCTTATTTGATTAACTGTTGCTTGATATATGAAACTGAATGCATTGAAACTGGGGATTGTTTACTATTTTGTACTTCCTTGTTTACTAAATTCTTTTACTTATTACCTGCCATATATTCACTGAATGTTAGGAACAGATCCTATGGTGGTTGACTTCTAGGATTTAGTCTCACACCCTATTTGGGCTATTCTTTAGGCCCAAACAGATTATATTGTTGAATGTATAGATAAGGGAAATCACCCTTCTACTTCAAGTACTTGATTACTGTGGAGCTGGAGAGCATGGGACCAAGATGAGGCTTGCAATGCTGAGGATATACTATCTGTTTTCTTTTGTACTTTGTTTTAGTTCTATTTGTATTCTAACATTGTGATTTGTCTAGCCGCTTTCCTAGACATATGTATCATGCATCATTTATATATGTGTGTGCTCTAGTTTATTATATTTCAGTCTTCTGTTGTTTAATTTTGTATGGATTATTACTACTTCCACTTTTGTATATTTTATTACTTCTATTGTGTCACTCTGCCAATGAGGGCATAGTTTCCCCACTATCACACCCAAGGCCCTTGCTGCGAGTCGACAGCCTCTGTCGTTCGGGGAAATGCGCTTGAGGCCATGTGACCAACCAGTTACGGGGCACCTTTGGGTGGCTTCTGGAACCGGGATGTCACATATCGGTGCCAAAAAAACATGTAATTGATGTTTTTTAGGATTATACCACTAATATTAATTATTAAAAAATTAAGTGGATAATCGATAGATATATTTTAATGTATCTAGAAAAGTGGTGAACAACTCTGAAGTAGTTCATTATAAAAAAATCCGTAGTAATGACATCATTGATCTAAGAAGTATTTATTTTAATATTTATATACTTCTGGTAAATTAATTGTTTTATATAGGAAAAGAAAGTTATTTCTCAAAGTTTAATAAAAACTCTTATTTACTATTTAAATCATGTTTTGTTCTAACTGATTTGTTAAATTTCTCAAATATTTATTTTGAAAATAAAATATTTGTTATGAAATGTTTATATTTTCATTTTTGAAATATTTTAGATTTTGTTCTTGAAATTTTATTTTCTGAAAATTGGAATACTCTTCTATGCAATGATTGTTCAGTATTTTTCAGTTAATGAAAATGAAACATCATATGCACAGTGTCAGAACCTAAAGTTTCATCTTATTAATAAAAATTACAAGTTATGAATTCATTATCTTTGAATAATATGGTTTAAAAGTTTCTGGGAAACTAGACACAACAATATGAACCGATGTCACATTTAGAAGAAAATCGTTCTTACAAAAGGATGAAAGATAATCCTTCTGGTTTATCTATTTTTTATGTTGACGATTCGCTTGAAAAATATTCTAAAAGAGATATGGAGGTTCAAAGTTAGGAATAATAGGAAATATCTTCTTCTCAAATATCTTATGAAAATATTTTTTTATGTTAACAGTCTGAATGAAGAGAAGGTGAATCTATAATCTTCTTTGGATGCATCTAAAAAGTCATATAATGATCTCTAGAAAGCATCTCTATCAAAAATGGTTTGTGATTCATTAAAAAAGGAGTATAAAAATATGAATTATAGTCTGATATTGGATGTATATTATGAAGATTTCAAAGTAGGAATGTCAATTCAAATGGAGTTTCTCTGAAAATAATCTGTTACCATGCTAGATCATGATAAGATAAAGCTATTTTTGCTTGAACAATGTTCATCTTCTTCGTATCAATGAAAAATATTTGTTAAAAAAATATTAGAAGAAATGTCAATAGTTTTAGATGCTCTATGTGATTAAATTCAAATGTTGGAAAGATCAGATGAATACTTTATTCCTTTATAACCCTTCTTTTTATTTTTATCTTTCCATTTAATATTAATTGTATTGTTTTCAAAATACATTGTTTACTAAAAAATAATTATTTGTTATAAGTTAGTTCCTAATTACTTTTTTTTAATCACCTTAAAAAATAATATATTTAATATTAATTATGTTATTGCGGAAAATAGTAATATTAGCCTTATTACATGTGCAGAATTTTGATTCCTTTAATATCTTATATTCGATGATTAGGGGGAGTTTTAAGAAAATAATCAGTTTATTTTTATTATGAATCTTGATTTCTTATCTATTTTTTTTAGCATGAATTTAGGGAGAGTTTATCTTTTCATACTCTCTACTCTTATATTTTTTATTTCAAAAAAAGGGGTAGAAGTTTATAGAAGTTTATATTTTCTAATTCTATGAGGGGATGTTTTATGGAACTATGTTTATGGTTGTATTTTATGTCATTGTGTTTCTTTTCTTAATAATATTGATATCGAGAAAAAAATTTGTGATCCTTATAATGAGGGAGATGTTTTCATTTATAAATAAAATAAATTTTATGTCAAATAAATTGGAAAAACTTATTATTTTTTAATTCTATTTCAACATGGGTTTTGTGACCACCAAAATCGTGGAGATTTTTTAGCATATATTGATTCAAAAATTTCCTTAATTTTGTTTTTGGTTTTTATTCTCACAAAAAACAACATTTGTGTTACAAATTAATTTTATTTTAAGTGAATTTTAGGAAATTATTATTCATAAGAATATTTATTTTGTAATCATATTCAAGTAATTTTTTAGCTGAGAATATTATTTAAGTATCTGGGATGAGTTTGAATATATTCTGGAAATACTTTTCATACCATATGTTTGTAATCATAGTGTAAGGAAAGAAACCTACATTTGAAACAACACGTACAAATATTATACCCTATGTTTGGATAGACCATTACATTTGAGAAATGGGAAAGTGTGTATAATGAACCCTATGTCTGGAAGAAACCCTACATTTGAGGAAAAAATGTATGATACATCAACCCTACTTTTTTTATCAACCCTATATTATCAACCCTATGTCTGATGTTTTTTCATCACATGAAGGAACCCTATATTTGACTATTTAATGATGGATTAATAAATCTATGATATTATCCATGAGTTATACAACAGTACTGGTGGACATAAAGAGCTATTCAAATCTCATTTATGACTAATTTGAAGGTTTGTTATGATTTATTTAATGGATTTTATTCAATAGAGTAATTTGTTTCTATTATTATGAGAAGTCACAATCTCTCTTGAATGTTTTTGAATTCAAATATTCATGATTTATTCGGTGATATTTATAAATTTTTTTTGACCTAGTACTTTTTAAACTACATCATAAATACCATGATGATCTTCATCAAAACATGAGATGAATCTATGAAAAAGGTGATATACTTACAAAGTCATGTGTCGTTGCCTTCAGAGATACACTTTGGAGACATACATGTTTTGATTTATCTAATCACTATTGTTGATGTTGTTTCTACTACAATTTATCATTACATATTCTTCTACAAAAATGATGAAGTATTTCTCAAAGACAAACTTTGGATACATACATGTTTAAAGATATGTCCGGTGTTTTCTCTATCATTGTTTGAAGAAAACCTGTACGACTTTGAAGGTATATTTGTTGTTGTGAATTATTGAAGATCTAATTTCACATGTTAGTTTTTTTTTAAACTGTGAAGCTCAATTTGTATTCTCAGAAAAATCAATCTCTATTGATCCGGTAGAGTTTGATTGCTTGTAATCAGTTGTGGTTAAGTGTCAACTTATTGCATTAAGTTATGGATTTATGGTTACTTTTAAAAGAACCCAAAGGATTTATAAATACTTATTGTAAAGGTTTCAAATGCCAATAATCAGTTATTGAGTAATGATCTTAGGATAAGAGGACCTTGTGAAAATAACCAATCTTATGGATTTGGGTATTCCTTGAGTGGACTAAGGGATCTTTGTGACCAGAACCAATTTAGATCATTGTTTTCATTTACATTATTTATTTATATTTATCACTCATCTTTGAGAGAATAATAAAGCAACACAAGATAGAAAGAGAGGTGTTTTGAATCTATGAACGTTTTGAAAACCACAATTCACCCCCTCTCGTGTCTATGTATTCTTCATTTTCATCCCGAACTAACACGTTTGAGTACCTAGTTCTTCTCCATCCTATATCTCACATGCCCCCTTCATGTGAGATCATTGCAGATAATGTGGAAATTATCCATAATTTAAAACAATGTATTTGACCAAGTCAAATGTAGGGTTTTTCTATGTAGTGATAAACTCTAAAAGTAGGTTTGATAACATATAGTTGAATACAAAATCAGGGAATATGAACCATGTTTTTTTCATCAAATGTAGGGTTTCTTCCAAAATTAGGGTTTATGATCCATACTTTTATTCCAAACATAGGGTATATATCCTAACATTCTGCTTAAAACATGGGGTGTGAACAGTGCTTATAGATTACTTCTAAAACAAATCCATAATACATATTATTTCAGAAATAAAATAATCACCCACTAGTTAAAGACTGAATATCCTTCCAGAATAAAAAACAATTATTCTAGTAATTATTATCCTAAAATTCACATAAAGTCACTTCATTGGAAACATAAATATGTGTGTTTGTGAGCATCAAAATCAAAAGGAAATTAATAAAATTATTGAATAAACAAACTCTCAACATAGGTTTAATTTAAAATAATTATTTAACTATAGTATTCCCTTAAATAAAAAAATAATCCTTAATAAACCTCATGTCACATAATAATTATAATAATATTATTATTATTTTGTGCATTCCAACCTGTGTAATAAAAAATATTATTTAACCGGCATGTTAAATTAATATTTTCCCTCAGACTCACCCTTTTTCCATTCGAACTCTTATATAAACTATTTAACTCCTAAATAAATATTTAATTGAAATATTTCATTCATTAATAAACATTTTCCATCAATAAAACGAGAATAAAATTTTCCCTCGGTCATGAGAATAATATTTATTCAATTAATTAAATTTAAATATAATTTCACCAGTATTATCAGAAATACTTAGGGTGTGACCCTCTTGGTTTTTTATTGTTGGTATCATGTGGGATTGACTAAAGTCCAAAATTATAGTCTTGCAATGGGTCATGGCACTCAGGAGAAAGAACTTAATGTCGTAACGATGATTACCATATACAAATCCTCACTATGTAATATAATCCCTTGGTTTCAATATCTCATCATATAGGTTTCACATATTTTTCACCAACCTATATTCCTAATAATTCTTTATTTTACTATATGAAATAAACATATCATTTTACCATGGTTATAAAATTTAATGCGACGATTCTATTACAATCAATGGACCGAGATATTTTGGGTTATTTTTAAAAAGTAAAATTATATTTTGGGTTAGTTTTTAAATATCATTAGATCATTTTTATTTAAAACATTCAAATTATAGTTTTTTTAAATGAATTTCATTCTTGAATTTAGTATAAAAACAATTTATATTTAAAAACTACATTTTTTTCTGAAAAAAAAAATTATTTCGTTTTCCTGGATTGATTTTAAATTTAATTATAACACTTCAATTATTTGAATTTTGAGAAAGGGGTTCCATATTTGGAATCATGGGGTTCAATTTTTTTTAAATTGATCACTTTTATTTTTAGTCAATATGAATAGTATTCATATTAATTTTTGTTACCAATGTAAATGGTAAATTGGGAAATTAAGGGTTAAAAATCATATGATAATGATTATAAAATGATACAAAAAATTGAAATAATTTTATTATATGAGTTAATTGCATCAATAATCATCTGATATTCAATTATATAACATGTTTTTTCACTTGGGCATGATAATAACCTTTATCATATTTTATGTAAAGAAAACTAAAAAATGCCACACTCTTGTTTTTAACATATATAGTATTCCTAACATGGGGTTAATAGAAGATATGTTTGGTTATAAATATTAAATTTTAAATATTAATGACTTATCGTAATCATGATAATTTATTTTTAGTTTTTAGTGAATAAAAAATTACCTTAAATGATTTCACAAATCTGATGCAATAATTAATCTATTAGTGAAAATATAAAATAAATAATATTAAAATTATTAAAAGTAATATAATTTGAGATAATTAATGTGATAATATAGTTTTAAATATTAATATAATAGGTTAGGTACGTAATAAAATATATATTATTTTAATTTCATTTGATTTATAGATGTTATTAAAGTCAATCTAATAAATAGTTCTAAAAATTGACATTAATGATCTTTTATAATAAACAATATTTTATTAAATGATATAAAATTACTAAAAATATAATATTCATAAAAATTATTATTATATGGTTTTTAATATCAACCACGGTCTATTTATGTGCCTTTTTTCCATTTATAGTAACTATGATGACCCTTAATGATTAAAAACTTTACTACCGCCATAAGTGTAGAAATGGTTAACGGAGGGTTAAACCAAAATATAAGGATAAAAATATATTCAAAACGTATAAAAATTTAATTTTATTATACTATTTAAAATAATAATATTATTATTATATAATTTTATCAACTTTTATCCATTTTGGAATCGAAATTAATTTATATTAATTTAATATTCTATGAAATTTCAAGAGTGGCCCTCCCCTCTCTTATAAAAGGGATTCTCTTCTTCTTATTATATCACAATTAAAAAACCATTTTTTTCATCCAATATATTCAAAAATTCCTTCCTGAAATCCCTACCCACATTATATAGTCATTATTTATGTAATAATACAACCTTAGGGGTCTTAAGGTGTAAATTGAAGGAGGTTGTTTGAAGAAGAGGTATCATTCTTAAATGAGTGTTTCTATTTCATTTCCTCTTATATCTCCCTAAAATATTACTTAAACATGATTATATCATAAAATAAGTATCTTAAATATATTTATATGTTATTATGATATGTGCATAACCTATATCCATCTCCAACCTCTATCATATGAGAAATAAATTAATTTTTCATGTGTAGGGTGAACTATCGCTTCACTGACCGATTTAATTAATTTTCCATCACCAACTCTCATGGATAGTTATAATTATGTAATTAATGTTTATAAATGTTATTCGTGAAAATTTTATAATTATGAAAATATAATATATCATTTACTTTCTTATCTTTCCATTCACTGAAAAGTGATAATGTTGTTCATGTGTATGTGCGGACTACAACCTCTACAAAGTGATGTGATTCATTTTTCATCACCACATCATAGGGATGGTATATATATGTATATTTAAATAACTAATATTATATTTATGAAAAAATTATATTTTTTAAATATAAAATAATAATTATCTTATTTTCATAATAATCGTGAAAAATGGAAATATTACTGATGCATACGCACGACCTACCGTCTCCATGTTTGTAATGTAGTTCATTTTTCATAACCATATTTCATGAATGGTTTTAAAATTATAATTTATTTATAAAACATATGACCATTTCATGATTATTAATCTTGATATGATTTAATAATGATCCATTTTACCTCATTCAACCTATATAGTTCATTTTAAACTTATGAACTGAATATCCTCAAAACCCATAATGTGGACTTAACTGATTAAGTAATTAACTATGTCATTAAGACAAATGAAATAAATGGTTTATGGATAAGGTATTAAATATATAAAATGTTCTTAATAATTCAAATAATTTATATTATTTTATTATACAATATTTAAAGGACCTACATGGAATGTATGGGCTCGAGGTAAGGGATTTCTTCTTGATTTCTTTTCATTGAGGCATATTTTATTATTATAAACCTAATTTATTTTATATGGAGTATATAATACCCTTTTAAATGTTATTTCATGAATAATTCATAATTAATGATATTTTATGTCATAATTTAAATTATTCTATCCATAGAGATTTGACTTGAAAGATATAAAGTCGTAAAGGGTTTCTTAACTCAATTTATTTACATAGAGTTATAAATCTTTTTAATTGACATTTTTATGCCATGATTATATGTGAATTGATATCTGTATTTTTTTAATATGTATTTAAATTATTTAAATTGGTTACATATAATATCTTCAATTATTAATTCTCAATTCAAATATATGATCTCGGTCAGGGTTATTTGTCTCAAATTCCCATTCCTTAGGATATATGGTTGTAATGTACATCTATATTCTTTTATGAGGTTTATATACTACCCTTTTGACATAATATATAATTAATATCATTATATTAAAGATATTTAAAGTTTCATTTGATGTTATTATTTCTTGGTCTTACGATTGAAGAGTTACAAACATGGAAAAGGCTTTATGTTGAAATTTCTTCTCTTCAGGATTGTTTATGTTCAAGATTTCTTGGGGGGTCATAAGATATTATTTTATTAAACCACATATCTTTTAATCTTCTCCAATTATGAATGTGTTTTAAATTTTTAATTTCCATTTCATCTTTTATTGATTAAATAAATATCAAAAAAATCATTTGCAAGTCACAATGATCTTGTACCTTTTTTTATATTGGGAATATTTCTCTTCCATAACCATTATTTATAAAAAAATTTAAAAAATGATCATTTATAAAAATAAATTATTTCCTAAATATATTTTACATGACATTTTTACTTATTTTAAAAAGGTTTTAAAAAATAAATTTCTTAATTTTTTTTACAAATGGGTCACTTTTGACTCTTTTTTCAAAATGATTGAAAATAATATTTATCTTTGAAATCAACAACATGAATATATTTTACCACTGTCATAAAAATTATTTTCTTTTAGGATTAATTTTTTAAATTATAGGGTTATTTTCAATGATTTTTTTTCAAAATATTTTTTAATTTCTTAATTTTTAATAGTAATTTGAAAATGAAAATGATATTCATCAAGAATACTATTAATGATATTTTAATTATATTTCTATTCATTAACACCAAAAACCCCTGATATTACTTATGCTACACTAGAGATATTTTTTAATGATACCATTCTTATTCTTTCTTTGGATGGATTGTTATTTTTTAAAAGATATTTTCAAGGAACCCATTTCTTTTCCATAGGTTAATCATATTATAAAATGAATGCTCTATTTTAACGTATACGATGAAAATGACTTTTTTCATCGCCATAAAATTAATTTAATGTTTGGATTCCCTTATAAGATTTAATTTTTTCTTTAAATAAAAATGCTTTTTCCCTCATTTTGGGTGATTTATGTTTTCAAAATGGGTTTTTAAAAGAAAAGGGAAATTTGATATCTGAAAGTGTTTTTCACACGGGTTTAAGAGATTTTTTCATAGGTTTTATCCATGATATGGCTGTTAGATATTATTTACGAAGGTTTGATCCACATTATAGCTCATGGGTGAGCCCGATATAGCTTATAAATGGTTGAGCACCATTATAGCTCACGGGTGAGACTGATATTGCTTAAACGATAAGTGTGCCCAGATAGCACTTTAATGTAATGGATAATGATTATTTTATCTATAGAATTATATTAGAGGTAGGTTTTATGGTTATTTAAATTTTAAGGGTTATATAAGGTCAATATGATGATGATGTCTCAAAGTACCAGTATGTTTTCTTTATGATTTCTATGGGTAATAAATGTTTAATTTGATTAAGGTTGATATCACATTACTCGTGATTATTGATTCTAATAACACTATAATTTTTTAAAGATTTATTCCATAATTTTTTATCTAGGAATTGATGGATATGTATTTCATTATTTTATACTCATTCACTATGATTATGTCATCATACCCTTATTCTAATCTTACTCTCACTAGAGATATTCAATTTTTAATTCGTATGTTTACTTCGACTGATCATTTGAGCTCACCCTAATTATGTTTCATTTTATCCCAAGATATGTAGAATAATGCTAAATTATTTGTGTCTATAGAGGCATCATGGGTGGATAATTTTATGGGATATGTTGTATACTTAATATAGAATATGAAAATCTGGGTATAGTGAGAGAAATACTCTATTGAATTCATCAGTGTTTTTTATGTAAGATTTTTTTCAAAGTATACAAATATCTAAACCTAAGATTCCCTTGGGTATGTAACTGATACAATATTTCATTTTTATGTTGTAAGGTTTGGATAGAAAAAATTGGGTCCCATTTGTTGGAATCAAGTCTGTAAATGTGAATCTTATGTTTTTAGTACCAGATCCAAGAGTGCATATTCATGGCTATTATAAATTCTGAATTTGATGTTAGAAGATATCATGACCCAAGTGTGTGGGTAAATAATGACCCAATCTGATCCATAGATGGAGGATCCTGTATCCTTACAAGTGTATTTCATTTGGGGGAAATTTCTAAACCTAACTAAGGATGGTGGGGGTAACTTAAAATCTAAAAAAACCACATCACTATAAAGGGTTCCAGCCTAGAGAACACCCTAATCGCCAGGATAAAACCTCGATGTTATCCCTATGGTGATAAATTTTTAATTTTATATACTCCACCATGAAATAGGTATCATATGTTAAAACCTATCATGCAATTGTGATCTATATAGAATAATACTCTGGTTATGAAATTTAATTATTGAATATGGGAATCCAAATAATTTTATGTAATTAATCACATAAAACATGAGGGATAAAACATAAAGAGTGGATCACATCAAAAGATTTATTCAGGTAACAAATATTGTTCTCATATTGCCTGTCTCGATACACGGGTTATGATTCTGTAAACAGGTCATCAGTCCAGTGTGATGCAAAGAAGTTTCAAATGAAGAATGATTTATTTAAAATAATAAAAATAATTTTATTAATAATATTATCAATATTATTTCTATAATATACATATATCTCATTGGGTAAATGTGTACGTGGAATCCCAAAGAATCTTTCCCCTTATCCATTCTCTCCAATTCTTGATAAAATGGATTATTTTTCTCGTTTCTATCATTTTTTTATTATGTGTTTGAACACCTAGTTATTCTCCCTCATTGATCTAACATTCCCCCTCAATTTTATACCATTGAAGAGAGCACCAAAATTATCCATAATTCAAAAATTTGTAGTTGAGGAATTCAAATAAAGGGTTTGTGTGTGTACCGATAAACTTCAAAATTATGGTTGACAATGTCCGGTTGGATAAAAAAGAAGGGATGATGAACCCTATGTTTTTTCCTCAAGCATAGGGTTGCTTCCAAAATTAGGGTTTCTGATCCATACTTTTATTTTAACATAGTTTATATAAATGATACATCCTGCTTAAAACATATTATGTGAACAGTGTTTCCAAATTACTTATAAAACACATCCAGAATATATATTCTTTGAGTAATAAAATAATCACCCACTGGTTAAAGATTGAATATTCTTCAAAAATAGAAAAAATATTCTAGTCACTATTATACTAAAATTAATTTAAATTGACGTCATTAGAAACATAAATATGTGTGTTTGTGAGCTTGAAAATCAAAAGAAAATTAATGAAATTGTTGAATCAACAAATTATCAACATTGGGTTAGGTTAAAATATTTATTTAATTTCATGTATTCCCTTAAATAATATAATAATCCTTAACAAACCTCGTACCACATATTATTATTATTATTATTATTATTATTATTATTTAGTGTGTGCAAACTTGCGTAATAACAAATATTATTTAACTGGCATGTTAATCAATATTTTCCCCCGGACTCAATCTTGATCCATTCGAACTCCTCCAAAAATTATTGAACTCCTAAATAAATATTTAATTTAAATATTTATTTCATCAATAAAAATTTATGATTGATAAAACATGAATAAAAGTATCCCTCAGTCTTTAATATTTATTCAACTAATTATATTCAAATAGAATTTAACCGAGATCATACAAAATACTTAGTGGGAGACCCTATAGAATTCTTTCTCATTGGAATTAGAGAGGCTTGACTAAAGTCTAAAATTATTATCCAGAAATGGGTCAAGGAACCCAATAGAAATAACATAATGTCGCAATGATGATAGCCACATACGAAAAAATTCTTCTTTAACTTATCGATTAATGACATGTTAATCGTGACGCGTCCAATGTTCCTTACGAAGCCTTGAACATATGGCATCGTACTTTTTGTAAGCAGATCAAAGTTTTCAAGTCATTAAATACATTAATGATAATATTAATTTTTATGTACCATTACACATTCTCTCATATAGGAATATCCGATGAGACCACAACATTTAGAGTAAATGGAAGATTGTAGAGATATCAAGCAGGATTCTTCAATAGAATTACTTGATAAACACAATAAAAATAACACTAAAACTAACAATAAAGATTATATTCATGGAACGGTAGGTTTATAGGAATAACTGAAATTATCTATTAGAGGATATGGATAACTGTCGTGAAAATTTGAGAATATAAAATGATGAAACAAGGGAATACAAAAATGGGCTTCTTGATAATGAAGAGGAGATAATGTCTTTTTGGAAACTCCAAACCATTACTCTATTTTGAAGTAAGGTCACTTCAAAATGAAGTATGAATAATGAAATAAAATCCAAACTAATTAATTTATCTTTTTTTACTCTAAAAATATATATTTCCTGGTTATACCATATTTTTGTATATCAAAAATAAATATCAACCATTTATTATATAGGTAAACTGAATTGAATTAATAAAACTTGAGTGAAACTCTAAATATGACGATGCGCTATATCATATCTGCATTATATTACTACAATTTATGATGGGTTTGAGATCCCATCCAGGCAAAAATAGTGTTTTCAATGCTTATTTGGAGATAGTCTTAGAAAAGGAGTTAAACAAGTACAACGGTGATAGAGGCAACGAATATGTGGTGGCGGTGAAGGTGAAATTTGAAGATCAATCAGTGGCTATCAGAGGATTAAATAATATCATGACATATAGAAGTTGAAGAATCGAGATAGTGGAGGAATAAATTTAGGAGATATATAAAATGGATGGTTATATGAAAGAAAACATCACAAAACGTTTAAATAAATGATTGAGTGATGGTTCCCATGGGGATTCAAAACTGATTTTTTGTACTGATATTATTTTATTCAAAATGACACTCCTTCCAAGTTCCCTAACTAGTTCTTAAGATAAACAATATAAGCTTCCTCATGATTCTTTCATTTGTGAATGAATTTTTGTAGTGATTTCTTCATCGAAAGTCCAGTAGGTGTGTGAAGTTGAGATTAGAGAGAGTTAGAAACCATTGATATTGATGGATATTTTTCCAGCTACCATGGTTGGTGGTAGGTGCACCAACATTATCCACCATGGAGGAATTCCATATTAGGTGGTTTTTATATTTTATGTCCATAGTTTTGTAGGTATTGGTGGGTGGGAGTTGTGTCAAACTTGTAACCTCCCACCATGTCTATTTAAGGAGGTTGAATGGGAGCTTTCTTTATCATTAGATCTGAGCCAAAGAGCTCTCTATTGTTATAGAGATCCTT
Source organism: Viscum album (assembly GCA_963277665.1). Lineage (NCBI taxonomy): Eukaryota > Viridiplantae > Streptophyta > Magnoliopsida > Santalales > Viscaceae > Viscum > Viscum album. Next base: position 649,303,717 of record OY728151.1, on the reverse strand, counting down.
GAGAGCACCATGTAAGGAATAAATAGAGGAATGAGAGGGGTCTATTGTATGCATTGTTCTTTGTGAAATAAAAGGCATGTTTTCTCCCTCCATTTATCTATCTTAGTGGTCATTAAACCATAATAAGTGGTATCAAAGGGAGTTCTGGTCCAAAGATGGTGAGAATTTGAGTTTTTCAGATGACTAGAAAATTATATTTGCTTAGAATCCTATTTTAAAGGAAGATTCTAAAATTTATTGGTGATCATATTCCAACGGTGAAAACGGCATCACAAATTAAGCTAAAATGATATTTCTATGCTATGTCAAAGTTTGGTCAATCCTCAAGTGCTACAGTACCCCTTGCTAGAGAAGAAGGTAATTTCCTGGCACTGATGACATTTTAATTGAGTTTTTGGTAGCTGCTCTAGTGTTACAAGTCATCTCTATGCCATCGCCATTTCATTGGATGATCTTGGCTGTTGACACTTTTTTGGTCCTATCTTGCTCAATAGGTGTCCAATTTTAACAATCCAAGAGTTGATTCAACCATTTTCAACTATTCTAGATGAAACATTATGCTCTATTTTTCTAGATTCTACACAAATTTTTTTGAAAAAATAAAATTCAATGGAGGGATCATACCCAGGATGGATAATCATGTTGACTTCTTCTAACTACTCTATTTGAAAGTCTCAAATGGAATATCTACTCCATGATAAGGATCTTTTTTACCCCATTAAGAATGAGGGAGTCAACCTTGATGCCACCAAGTAAGAATAGTGTAAAAACTGAATAAGAATATGATCATTCAATTCCACCAATGGATTGATCACAGCGTTTACCACCATGTTTCTCAAGAGACTAATGCATATGAACTTTGGTTGAAGGTGGAAAATAAATATCAATCAAAGACCACCTGAAACAAGATGTTTTTGTTAAAATGGTTGATGAATATTCCACTACAGAGTGGAAGCTTTATTGATGAAGACACCAGTGAGTTCCAAATCCTGGTGAACTAATTAGTTGCTGCCGATAAGACTCTAAATGATGAAGATCAGGTGAACCAATTACTATTCAAACTTCCAAATATATAGGATATTATTTTCATCTCACTCAGAAACTCAGTTCCTGGAGGAAAACTTACCATGGTAATGGTAAATGATGCACTATTCAGCAAGGAGGCCCAAAGTAAGGATGCAAGTTATAACGAAATGCAAGCACTCGTTCTGGAAAAGCAAGGGAGAAAACAATTAAGAGGTCCTAGGTAAGGAAACACAGTCTGAAGTAAGAAAATATGAATATCCACTTATGGAAGGATGCCAACATAAAAATGCTACGATTGTGGAATAGAGGGACACATGAAGAAGAACTGTTGAAATTTTCTACAAGAAAAGGGTCAAAGTGAAAACCAACAAAGAATAAATAGAGAAGTTCATGTGATCGTCATCAGAGAAGTTGTTATTTTATACAAAGATAAGGAATAGACATGATTTCATACATCAGGGCAAGACATAGAATGGGTGGTCGATAATATAGCATCATACCATGTCACTTCGCATCGTGAGTATTTCTTGACGTATCAAGCTGGTGACTTTGGTGCAGTCAATATAGGAAATACCAGTTCAGTGGAGATTTTTAGCATGGGTGGTATCCAAGTCAAGATGAAATTTGGATGCATAATCACCCTAAATAATGTTTGTAATGTTCTAAGTCTTCGATTCAACCTATTTTTACGTATAACCTTTGATCAAAAAGGCTATGACAACATCATCAAAAATGGAGCATGGAAGATGAAAAAAGGATCCACCATCATTTCCCAAGGACACATCTATGGTACACTGTACAAAACGCATGTGAAGATCTGTGGATGTAGCCTAATCATGGTGGAAGGATAGAAATATTCCAATATGTGCAATATGAGACTCGGCCACATGAGTGAAATAGGGTTATCTACCATAATGAAGAATAAGTATGTCAATATTAACAAGGATTCATCACTTGATCCTTATAAATATTGCTTGTATGGTAAGTATTATAGAGTCTCATTCAATAATTCTTCATCAAGGGAATCTGAGTTATTGGATCTCGTGAACTCTGATGTATGTGGACCCATGGAGGTAGATTCACTAGGAGGTAACAAATATTTTCTATCCTTTATTGATGATGCATATCTAAGGGTGTGGGTATTTTTCTTGAAGATGAAGGACTAAGTTATATACTACTTCAATATATTCCACACCATGGTGGAGCATGAAACTGGAAGGAAGCTAAAGTGTCTTCATTCAGACAAGGGTGGAGAGTACACATCTAGGGAATTTGATTCTTATTGCAGGATTTAGGGCATCCAATATGAGGGTACATTCTAATTTACCCCACAACACAATAGGTTTGTATAAAAGATATATAGAACCATCATGGATAAGGTTAGAAGCATGATGAGTTTAGATAAGCTCTCTAAGAAAATCTTGGGAGTTGTTGTTCAGGTTGCATGATACCTCATCAACAGATCACCATTGGTCAAGCTGAATTTTTAGATTCCATAGAATTAATGATTTTATAAACATCCATATTACTATCATTTATGAGTATTTGGATGTTTAGTATGTGAACATGTATCCAAGGATCTCAAAAAGAAGCTAGAAGGGAGATCTACTCCATGCATCATCATAGGATATGGAGATGAGGAGTTCAAATACAAGATTTGGGACCCAAAAGAGAATAAGGTGATCATAAGGAGAGATTTTGTATTCCAAGAGCACCAAACAATCAAGGACATTAAAAATCCAAGAATTTATTGAAGGGGAAGTGTTGAGGAATCAATTCATCATCCAACACTTAAACCAGCAACACCTATAAATGAATAAAAGGAGGTATAAGAAGACTTGTCGATATCAAACTAGGAAGTAGTGGAAGAGGATATTGAGTATGGGGAGACTCTATCCTCTCTAAAAGAAGTTGTAGAACCACTAAAAGATCTAGGTGATGTTTTTCCTCTTGAAACTAACATTTCACGGGTTTGAAGATCTTAATAAAGAAGGATTCCGTCAATAAAATATTCAGATTCGGAGTACCTATTGTTGATTGATGAGGGGGATCCATAAGGATACTAAAAAGTAGTGTTTCATCATGATAAAATCAAGTAAATTCATGCAATGTAGGATGAGATGGAGTAATTTATGAAGAACCAAATGTATGTTTTAGTGAAATAACCAAAAGGTAAGAAGAAACTAATGAATAAATGGGTTCTCAGGCTGAAGAAAAATGGAAGCAAAAAAGGAGTTCAAAGAAAAAGCTTAGTTAGTTTTCAAGGGATTATTTAAGAAGAAAAGAGTTGACTTTGATGAGATCTTTTTACCTGTAGTGAAGATGGATTCATTCTAAGTCATTTTTGGATTGGTGGCTAGCTTGGACTTTGAGCTTGAATAGATGGATGTGAAGATAAATTTCTTCATGGTGACATAATCGAGGATATCTATATGATGTAGCTTAAATGTTTTGAGGTTTTTGGACAATAAAGTTTCATCTTCAAATTGAAGAAGAGATTATATGGACTGAAACAAGATTCCATATAGTGGTTCAGAAAGTTTAACTCATTTATGGTGATCCATGGCTACAAGTGGACCTAGGCGGGCTAGTGTGTTTACTTCCAGATATTTTAGGATGGTAACTTTGTTTCTATTCTACTTTATGTTGATGACACATTGATAATTAGGAAGGATACATCACAGATTATCCAATTGAAGAAGGAGTTATCCAATTCTTTTGATATGAAGGACTTGGGAGAAGCTCAGCAGATTTTGGGGATGAAAATAATTCATGAAAGAAAGAGGAAGTTGTTATGGTCATATCAGAAGAAGTATGTTGAATCTATTCTGATACGTTTCAACATGGACAAATCCAAACCTTTTAGAATTCCTCTCCCTGACAATTTGAATTTGAGCAAGAGTTCATTCCTGTCATACAAGTAAGAAATCAGGGTGATAGAGAGGATACCTTACTCCTCGGTAGTTTAAAGCTTGATGTATGCTATGGTGAGTACAAGACATGACATTTCCCATGTAGTGTTAATTGTGATCTTGTTTCTCTCCAATCCTGGGAAGCAGCACTAGGATGAAGTCAAGTGGATTAAGAGGTATATTAAAGGTACTTCAAAGTTAGGTTTGTGCTATGTGGGATCTGAACCTATATTGTAGGGATATACATGTAAATACCCAACCCTAGTTTCCTAGTGCCAGTGCCTTATTTCATTACATTGGCATGATTTCAAGAAATATGTATCCTAAAGGAACAAATTAGTTTAGTAGTTTTGGAAAACCAGATACATAAATAGGTTCATCATTACAACTTGAAATGAAATACAATAGGTAAAATCTTTTAAAAACATCCATAACTCCTAGATTACCCCTACAGGTCATTTATAATTTACTTCTTCACATCCTAGGAAAATAAAACATGAGAAAGGGGTGAGCTTAGAAGATCAGTAAGGGTAATAAATACAATAGAAGATATCATAAACATTAACATTAGGCATGTTGAACAACTAAAAACATGTTCCTTTAAAAATGAACTTGAACATAATAATGCATGAATAAGGGCTGAATAAATTCTACCATAATAAAGAATAAACATGGGTATTATACTAGTCGAATAACCTCATGGAATATAAATTTTCATAAATATGGAAATTAATAATGTTGGACATTCTGAAATATACCATCAAGGCCTCAGCTAAGACATCTGAAAATGATTAAGGCGTCGGCCAAAACCATATTTGAAAATGGGTAAGGCCTCAGCCAAGTCCAAATCTATTTTGTCTCATGAGACCTACCAATGAATCAAGGGGATATAGTGGTCCCAACCCATAAATTACTAATTCCAATTAATTCCACATATTAATGGGTATAAACACAAATAATATATACATTCATATTGCAACTAACATATGAAATATAAATAACTTTCCCCAAACACTAACCATTCAGAGTAATATGGTGAATGGTTTCAAGATAGAACATCCATAGTCAAAATAATCATAAAACATTAAAAAAATATGGTATATGATATCATAAAATATTAGTACAAATTATACATAATAATCAACAAGATTTTTGAAACAAATTAAAATACTCTCTTAAAATCATTGAGTAATTCTTGAAATAAATACTCTTTTAATTATAATGAATAGTTATTTTGGAAAAATAATTTTATAAAAACAAAAGTTAAATAATATAATTTTTTTATAATATAATTATTTATTTTATAGATATAATTTTGGATAAAAATATATTATAGAGTGTACTTGAACATAGGAAAGAACTCGAGAAGTATCCTCGAACCAGGCTTGTATTTTGAGATGAATTTTTGGAAGATCCATTTCAAACATGTAAATAACCATAATTGAAAGAAGGATTTTGGTTGTTACAAATATATAAAACATTAACACATAATTTATGAAAATTAAACAAGAATAAATAGGAATTTAATTGATGTAATTAGAGAATAAGAGTAACCCGAATGAAAATGGAGGTTCGAGTAGAAAATCCTTACCACTTTGCAATCAATCGAATAATATGCCCCAAAATTAAAAATAATAAAATGATAAATTGAATAAAATGAAAATAAATATATTCATTATATTATAAATCAATTGGTATTATAAATACAACATACTCAACTAATAGTATTGAATAAATAATATCTCCCAAAAATGGAAGTGAGATGAGGAAACCCTTACCTTATATCCGGATGTATTCTGAACTTGATCATAATGTCCTAAATAATAAAATAAAATTAATTAATTAATAAGTCCATAAATTTATATACATGTAATTTATTTATTATATGTTTATTAAGTTCATTTATGGCCTTTTATATGGGTTAAGAGATTCAATTTCATCATTTGGGAGTGTATGTTCTTCTAGTTTTCGTGATCGGTTCACTTGTATAAGAGTATGGAAGATCATGAAAAATGAAAATTGAATTCCAAAATTGAATTTATGAGTTATTAATGGTCATACATAAGGTTAAATGATCATATAAATAATTTTGGTTATTTTAGGAGAGGATGAATCAATAGAAAAATTGTAATGGTAAATGCTTGGATTAATTTGGAGGTTTTTTTATCACCACAAACTCATTTTGTTTTATAATTTAGTACCATGAGTAAAAAATTATTAAAAAACATTAAGTTGGATATATTAAATATATAATTATATATTTTAATATTAAAAATTCTTTCATTACCATAATTTAATATGGTAAAAGAAATTAGAAACTCGACGTCCTTGAATGTGCTAAATTAGCACATCTCGGACGGTGTTTCCATTTTTAATATAAGAGGAGGGGGAAAGAAAGATGATGATGAAATATTACATTAGCATAAAAAAAATACATTACATGTAAGGTACTAGAATTATCATAGCATTTGGATGATGGGATGTTAGGATAGATAATAAAAATAATGGAACTTGTAAAAGAAATTGAAAGAAAACGGAAGAGAGGTTTACCTCTTGAGTACTCCTCCTTGAGAACCTCCTTAAGGCCTTTGGTTTTGGCATTTTGGTGACACCAAAAGGTCTTGGATGTGGGGAAGGGGATTGGGAAGAGTATTTGGTATAAATTCTTCAAGGATCAAATATTTATTGGTGTGAGAGGAAGAGGGGGTGTGGGGTGGTTTCCATATTGGAGGAGATGAGTGGTTTTTGAATATCTTATTCAATATTTTATTATTTTGCCCAAGATAAGAAATAATGTTGATTATTGTGACTAAAAATGGTAATAAGTTTATGTGAGTTTTCAAAAAGTGTTATTACATCATCCATACATCACTTATGACTCAATAAATCATGTATTTAGCATTTATCGTTAATTATCATATTTTACTATTCACTAAAAATTCAAGTATTTTAGAAAAATCCCAAAAATTAACCATATCCATTTTTCAATATGTATAATTAAAAAATGGACTTCATTTTATCAAAATAAATTTATAAATATGTGTAATTTAATTTTTAAATAAATTCATTATTTACATGAAAATACAGATTAAATTTAAAACTGATTTTATAATACTTTAAAAAATTAAATAAGGTCTCATAGAATTATCCTAAGATAATAGGAAAAAAGATATTTATTTAGGAATACATTTTATAAAAATTAATTTTATTTTAAATCAATTTATTAATTGTAATCAAATATTTATTACTCACAAAAATACCAACACATAATTATTAATTTTTAAAACATTCACTCTCATTTATAGGGGCCTAGATTTTATTTATACTTTCATGGGTGATGTTACTATTCATAAGGGTAAGTTAATATTCATGAAAAATGTAATTTTATCCAATTAGACTCTAAATATCTTACTGATCGCAATCGTGTGTGTCAGTTTTCCCAAATTCAAATCATTGAAGTGGAAAAATTATGTTCATTGGCTAGGTTATAACAAAGTTTTGTTTCATAGAGATTTATTTTTAAATTACTGGGTTTTTACAATACAAATATAGATATGTCTAGAGATATTGATAGAATTAATTCAACATCAGGATATATATATATAATTTTACAGGAGGATTTGTATCCTGACAGTCAAGGTTGAATAAGTGCGTAGTTTTATCCACGACAGAAGCAAAGTACATTACTTCTTCAGAATTTGGAGAGATGTTGTGGCTAAATATTTTTTTCTAGGACCCTAGATTCAACTAGAAGGAGTACCATATTCATTGAGATAGTCAAAGTACTTTGGACATGAGAAAGAACTTCATTTACCATTCCCGGACAAAGCACATCGCATTCACTATCATTGGATATGCAAAGTGATGGATCGACAGCTATTGTGACTTGTGAAGATCCAACCAAATGAGAACCTAGTGGATATTATGAAAATTTTGGTTTCTCAATATAAGCTAGACTCATGTAGATGCTTTAATAGATTACAGTTGGAGGGGGGGAATTGATGGATATTTTTTCCAGCTGCCTTTGTTGGTGGTCGGTGCACCAACCATAGAAACCATGGAGGACTTCCATCTAAGGTGGCTTCTATATTTTAAGTACATGGTTTTCTAGGGATTGGTGGGTAGGAGTTGTTTCATTCTTTACACCTCCAACCATGGATATTAAAGGAGGGCCAAGGGGATGTTTTTTCATCATTAGATCTGAGCTAGAGATATCTCCATTATTCTTGAGAGACATGAGATCTCCATGTGAGGAAAAAAGGGAGGTGTGGGAGGGTTCCATTATAAGTGATGTTATTTGTGAAATGAAAGGCCGTTTTTATCCCTCTATTCATCGATCTTAGTGGTCATTGAACCACAAAAAACTTCTCCACACATGCTGATGCACCTTCCCCTCTCATCTCCCTGCTTGCCACCACTATTATGGCCCTCGCCTGAAGATTTGTGTTGTCACACAAGAATATCCTACCATTTCAAAATATGGTGAGAAGCTTCTTATCCTCTGAAGATTGGGTGTTGCAGCTAGAATGGGCAGTGGTGGAGGGAGGATGAAGATGAATGTCTAGAATTCACTTCCTCCTCTCCTCTATCCATATCATCAGACACTATAATAGTGAAAGATCTGAAATTTCATAGTGCGAGTGGTGAGAGAGGTGCACTATGGGATTAAGGTTTTAAAGGGGAAGGTGGAAGGTATGAGTCCACCACATTTAAGAATTTATCAACACATAACCCATATGGAAGGCACATTCGTTTAAAAAAAATAAAAGAAAAAAACTAATGTTAAAATTTAATTATTCCCACAATTCCTCCTAATCGTAAGAGAATATCGAAAAAATAATCAATAAATTAGTACAGCATTTTTAAATTTTATCATTGACTTCATGAAACCTAAAATATTGTGTACAATAGCAAGTACTGCACATAATGCTACATAAAAATTGTAGTAAACATGCAGGCCTAGGGACTTGACCCCACGACCTACCCCGCTGCCCCCCAAGCCCTTACCACCCCACCACCAATAGTTGGGCTCATGAAACATAGTATTATTATGAAATATTAAATTTGAATGTCATAATTATGGTAAATACCATTCCTAATATACCCTTTTATGTGACCAAATTTTTATATATGAACTTTTTTTTTGTACACTATAAATACATGAAGATATTAATGAAAGGATGATGTTTTTTTCAGGCTATATATTGTGGTCTTTATCTACTTCTTGTATTTATTTTAAATTTTTATTTTTATTTTTCGTCATCATTTTCATACAAAAATTTAATACTTTCTTTTTCAACAACATGTTTCACTTAAAATCGGTCTTACATTTTCAGATTCAAAATTCCTCATAGTTTTAGCCGACATTATACTGATTTCACAACTTGTCATCACCATGATTTCTTCTTTGAATTGAGAATCATGAAGGAATTTTTGTCATCAAAATATGATAAATCTCACGGGAAAAAGTTATGTCACGTGTTTTATAAACATTATTCTTTTGACATACTCTTTCATGTGAGCATTGACCTCCAGTCATTCAAAGAGAGGTGAGTCTTATTTTCTATGTAGGATATTATTAAATTTATTTTTTTCCTCTTGATAAATCTAAAAATAATATAAGATTTTATTAATCTTTTGGTGTAGAAAAAATAATGAACTCCTAAAGGGTTGTAATGACTCAGGAATAAGAAATTTGACTTTATTCCTTGATGAGGATGTGTTTGATTAATAACAGATGTGGTCGATGTCAAGAAAAAAATCATTCATCAAATGAAAAAAATTACACCACCAGAAATGGTTGAATGATGAACACCGCATACATGTCGTTCTTCGAGATAGAGTTTTGTAATCAGTGATGAACATCACATACCTATTGTACATTAAGCCAAAGTTTGTTGATCATGTTATGAACCATGAAATTTCATATCTCTTATTCCTTTATTCATCCTGAAGCTGTCAAGTTTGATTATGATGTATAAAGGTTTATAATGGAGATGATACACTACAACAGATCCAAGCAAGGGATGCGTTGAGTTTTATTAGTGCTAAATAGAAAGAACTGATAAATGGGGGGCCTTTATCAGTGCTATCTAAAAGAACTGATAAAAGTTTTTAATAAAAAATATAATTAATTTATATATAATTATTATATTTATATTCAAAAATAGTGTTTATTTGTATATATTAAATAAAATAAACATGTTTATAATTAATATTTGTTTAATAATTTAAATATATATATAATGTTTAAAAAATTATTTCTAAGACTATAATTAAATATATATATATATATTTAAATAATTATTAAGTTATAATAGATTTTATTAAATAATAAATATATTTATTAGATTTATTAGTTTTGTAATATTTATTACATTTTTTATATTTATTAGATTTATTAGATTTATTAGATTTATTAGATTTGATATATTTAAAATATTTATTATATTTATTATATTTTTAATTATATATAAATATTTTTTCAATATATATTTATAATTATAATTATAAATAAACAAATATATGATTTTAATTAATGTAGTTAATAAATATATTGATGTGTGAGTATAAGTGATGTGTATATATGTTATGTATTCATAATGAATGTTAATTTATACATTACACCCTTCTTATAATTCATGTTGTCCAAATGTGATGACTGGTTTTCTATTATCTATACTTTATCAGGTATATGATTCATCATGTTATACCCATGAATCTATTATGTTCGAAAAAATTATTATAAAATCAAAATTAATATATTTAGAAAGTAAATGTATTTAATATTTTTATAATTATAAAATTTTAATTATATATAAATAATTTTTAAATATATTTATTTGTAATTATAATTATAATTATATATATAAATAATTATAAAATTATAATAAATATATATATATATATATATTTATATAAGAATATTTATAAATATATTTATTTATGGTTTATAATTATAACTATAAGTATATTTATATATATGTAAATAATTATCAAATTATAAAAAAAATATTTATTATACTTATAATGTTATAAATATATATAAATATATATAAATAAATACAAATAGTTATATAATAATTCTAAATAAATAGAGATATATTTAAATAATTATAAAATTATAATAAATATGTAAATTATATATATTTATATACAAAGATATGATGGTGTCTAGGGTTCGTCCACCCGTGGTTCCTCTCCCATAGAAATTCCTTTCCCAGTCCATCTAGGGTTTAATGACTCCTCTTCCAACTGCTAGTTTTTTCCTTCCTACAAGAATATTTCACTCTCACAGAAGTTCCTTTGATGCATCTCAAGTGTCCTTCTCAAGGCTTTTAGTTTCGGGAGTCGTTACAACGACAGGTGCGACATCGGTTTCCTTTGGATCAGGGACCATCATTAAACCTTATGTGATTTCTAGTGGTGTTTCACCCTATGTGAATAGATCTGATGAAAATTCGGCTGAATCATTTCTTCCTTCAGGAAGATTTGAGGTATATATGGGACATTCTTGCTTGAAATACTTGGTTGTGGGGTTTACTGCTGCAACCCCTGGATTGGTGGGTGTGAATTTGGATTCGTTCCCAAGTAAGGATGGATGTCCAGATCTGGTGTTGATGGTGGCCAATCTTGATCCAAGGTGATTTTTTCACACAAATTGTCTATTGTTCATGTCATTTCCCCTTTGTCTAAGGTTTTCAGGGGGATGATATTGGCTGGTGGTAATGTTCCCTCCATTGGTGTTAGGGTGTATGATCGTGATGATCTTTCTGGGTTAAAACCGTTGGAGAAGGTTGCACCATCTGCTGTATTGAAGGCGGTGAAGGATGATTCATATTATTCTTTATTGATCTTCAAGGGTTCTACTACTGGTGGATTATGCTGAAAGGTTAGAACTACCTATGTCAAAGATAATCAGGATGTTGTTTCAGAGTGATTGGAAATTAGTATGTTTTCCTTAATTGCATGATTGATTCTTCCCAAAGGTTCCAAACCATTGAAAATTGAAGAACTGGTCAACCGTATGTCATGAATTTAAGATTTAATGATTGGAAGTGTGTCCCTTTAGGATGTTGGGTTATTTCATATGTTGTTCCCTTCATATGATTTGAGGATAAGATAATGGGGTATTGGTTTGATTTCACTCATGTCGAGTGTTATTCACTTCCGAGAATGGGATCAGAATTTCAACCCTTTTGCAGTCAGTAGCTCTAGTATCCAATTATGGGTCATTTTCCATGGCCTGAACTAGATTTTCTGTCATCCCATAATTCTTTACGACATTTCCTCTGTGATGGGAATTCCTATTAGGATGTACAAAGAAACTAAATTGGAAAAGTATGGTCATTTTTTCACTTTATGGTTAAATTCTATCTATGCTCTACCACTGTCGATATAGTTTACCTTTTAACAGAATATAATTAATTCAGTTTGTGCATTGAGTATGAAAATATGCCTTATCTCTATTATATTTGTAATAGGTTTTTTCATGATACTTTAAAATTCCAAATACATTTTTCTTATTCATATTTATCTGGTAGAGTTAATGTGGAAAACTCATGTTTTAAAAAGAATATGATGGGTAAATTAGTTGGGCTGGTTATAAAAAGTGTGGATTCACCCCAACTAATGGATCAGGAAACCATGGAGACTGGTTATGATTCTCCCACATCTCTTTGTGCTTATGGACAGACTTCTCATCAGCCTAGTGGGAAATATGGAGATGAACCTGTTATGGCATTTTTAGATTCCCCTATCGGGACTCACGGCAAGTGGATTAATTAGAAAAATTGGGCTGATATCTTTAAATATGAGGAAAATGTTGATCAAGATGGTTCTTTTTTCAAAGGATAGGACCAATAAATTGAGCAAGTCAGTGAAGATAAAATTTAAAGGGTGGTTAATTAACAGTTCATGGCTGAGAAAGAGATTGTCTCAAGTCACTGTAAAGGCAAGCATATGACAGATGTTCCTTCTCATGTGAAGCCTCAAAAAAAAGATCTCTTGGATGCTAAGGGATTCCAGATGGTCCCTACTCACAAAAAACTAATGGAAAAACTACACCTTATGATGTTCTGTCAGAGGAGCAGACTTCTGTTTCCAAAAAATTTACTCTTGTAGAGGGCGGTGGTGCTCCACTAGATCCCATATCATTGGAGGAAACCTAGATGGTAAGAAACAAGATTGTCTTCCATAAACATGGAGATGAGGGAGTCATCTGAAAGGTCATGGTCTGGGGTGTGGTCATGATGGTGGTACTTCATAGGGGTGGTCCACCAGACATTCTACCGAGGATCAACTTACACTGGAGTAGCTAAGGCTCAAAGAGATGTATACTGCACCCTTTAATCAAAAAATCACAATTTGAGTGGGATTCAACTAACGATAGTGCTATAGGATCTAGAAACAATGGAATCATGGTGGTTGGGAGGGCCCAACATTGTTTTTTCTGTAATAGATGACCAATACGGGATCAAAATGACGATGAAAATCCAGTATCCATGGATTAAAATAAAATATTTAGACAAAGAGAAGAAAAATTCCAGATCCGAGAAACAGGATCTTGCACATCATGTTTATAAATAATTTAATAATTTTTGAATAAATTAAATACTTGGTTATTTAGTAATTTTTTCATTGATGATTTTTGATCATCCACAATGACCCTTCTAGATTTTCTTCATTTCGCTTGTGAGGATCCAAAGTAGAATCCCTCTAGCGGTGATCCACACATGTTCTAATGGTCTCTGAACAATTTCACTCATTCTCTAGGTGCTAGAACAGTGAGGCAAATTTCTTGTGTCGATCGTTCTTGATCACTCGTTATTCAGTCTAGAAAAACTTCTCTCATTCTTAAGAGGGAGAGATGAGAGGAGTCGAGAGAGAAATTTTTTGTCTCAAAAATTCACAATTCACTGGGGTTTGGCACAATAGATATAACTTCCTATTAATATACATAGGGTTTTAGTTATAATATTTAATTTCAAAACATTAATTACATGTAATAATAACTATTATAAAAACCATGCCACATAATAATAATAACAGCACCATAATTTGTGGTGTGACAACTTACACAAAACGGAACCATAAAAGAAATATTGTGCCACATAATTATAAAAATATTATTATTATTTATTTTTCCAACTAGATAAATATTATTTACAAAATTGTAAATAATTAATTTATCAATGGACATGGTCTTGGTCCATTTGAACTCCTCTTCCATTTATTTAACAAATAAATTAAATATTTTATTCACTTAAATAAATATTTTTATTTATAAACTAGTATATAAATATTTATTAAATATTCAATAAAATAAATTAATTAATTTTATTCACAATCTGGTGAATAAATATTTATTTAATTTATTCAATCATTTTAACTTGAATAAAATTTTTCCTTGGTCTTGAGAGTAATATTTTTTTCCATTAATTAAATTCTTATAAAATTCAATCGAGACCACCATAAACACTTTGTGTGTAACCCTTAAGGATACATTCTCATTGGAATTGGTTGGGCTTGCCTAAAGTCCAAGATTACAATATAAAAATGGGTCAAGGAATCCAAGATAATGAACTTAAAGTCAAATTATGACATCCACATACAAATTCTCACTATGTAATATAATCCCATTGTCACAATATCTCATCAAGTAGGTTTTATGATAGTGTTATCAACTTATATACTTAATACATCATTATTTTAATACCTAAAATAAACTCATCATTAAACCATGGACATGGAATTTAGGGCGGTGGTTCTATTTCAATCAAAGGACTAAGATATCAACTTCCATAAATGGAAGAGAAAAATCCTTCCTCAACTTATTTGTTAATAACATGTCATTCATGATGCACCAAAAGTACCCCTCTTCCCACCACATATGGCAAAAGAGTTTTCATTATTAAATAGAAGTGTGTGAGTCAAGACATGTATTAATAATAATATTAAAGTCTAAGGACCATTACACATGCTTGCAGATAGGAATATCTGATGACAAAAAAATATGTGGAATTCCTTCTGGCGGGTCTATTCTCATAATTTCACATCTTAGAGATTACCAAGTGTGAACTTCATGAGAATAAGTCTCATCCTCTTATGATTACTCGCACCTAATTATCTATATATTATGTGTCCCATCATAGTATGTGATCCAACCACAAAACTATATTTAAGAATATTGTCATAGCACTTCAAGGTTCTCGTCATAGTAGGGGAAATCTATGACCTTATTAATGTGAAAAATACTCTAGGACATTGTTAAATTATATTCTCAAATAATAATGAAAAATATATAATAAGATGATTAATATTTAAATACATTAAATATTCATGTAATAAAAATAAAAATATTTGGTTCTAGGACACAAAATCCAAAAAAATCCCACTTAGACTTGAGCCAACTTCCTACAACTTTGAGTCTGCTAGACCTCATATGATGATCGTGTTTCTGCTGATTCAAGGCTTTAGTCAAGGGGTCTGACATGTTGTCTTATATGGAAATACTACTCTCTTTAGCTTTACCTATCTGATAAAATTCCCTCAAGATATGATAGTTTCGTAGTATGTTCTTTATCTACTGATGTGACCTTGGCTCTTTTTGTGAGAGCCACCGCTACAGTATTATCATAATAGAGTGTGATGGAATATTTACTACTATGAACCACATATAGCTCTTAGATGAAGCTCCACATCCAAACTTCTTCTTTTGCTACCTCAGAAACTACAATATACTCGGAATTTACTGTAGAATATGCGACCACACCTTACTTTGAGCTCTTCCATCTCACAACTCCTCCATTCATAGAAATATGTATCCCATTTCCAATTTCATGTTATCTTGATATGTCTAGAAAATTGCATCTACATATCCTCTGATGAATAGTTCCTCACCTCCTCTATAAACCAAGAACATATCCTTATTACACCATAGATACTTAAGGATAGTCTTGACTGTTATCCAATTGTAGCCACCTGGATCATCTTGATATCGTCCTACCACACCCAATGCATAGAAAACATCTATCATAGTATATAGTATACCATACATGACATACCCAATTATTGATTCATATAGAATCCTTTCCATTTTCTTACTTTCCTCATGTGTTTGTTGACAGATTTTCTTGGAAATATGAATTCCATGTGATTCTAGAAACAATTCCCTCTTGGATTATTCCATACTGAATCTCTTCAGTTTCTTATCAATGTTTGTACTTTGACTTAGGTCTAAAAATCTCTTGGATTCATCACGATGGAACTTGATCCCAATAATATATGTTACCTCACCCAAGTCCTTTATGGAGAAGAATTTATTCAACCATACCTTAATATATTGTAATATTGGTATTTTGTTTCCAATATGTGATATGTCATCAACATATACTATTAGAAAAATGACTTTACTCACACTAAACCATTTGTAGACATAAGGATCACATTCATTCTTTATAAAACCAAATTCCATTATGGATCCGTCAAAATAAATGTTCCATGGCCTATATGCTTTCTTTAATCCCTAAATGGATTTTTTTTCAACTTTCATATCTTATTAGCGTCATTTGGAGCCACAAACCCTTCATGTTCTGTCATTTAGACATCTTCTTGAAGGTTCCCGTTAAGGAAGGATATTATGAATTCTATTTTACAAATCTCATAGTCATGGAAAGTGGAAATGGCTAGTAAAATTATGATGGATTTCATCATTGCAACTGGTGAAAATGTGTCATCATATTCAGTGCCTTAACATTGTTTAAACCCATTTGTATCTATTCATACCTTATAGGTAATGACTTATCCTTCCATGTCCAGTTTCTTCTTGAATACCCATTTTCTACCAAAATGTTTTACATCCACTGGAGGATCTTCCAAAATCCAGACTTAGTTTTGGTACATGGAATCCATTTCGGAATTCATGTCTTCTTGCTACTTGGAAATGTATCTACCATTTACTTCTTTTTTGCAGGTTATAGTATCATTATTATAAACTAATAATGAGTCACCATCCTCGGTAACTAGAAAACCATATTGTTCTAGTTCTCTAACCTCTCTATTACTCCTATGTAGTACTTGTGTCTCTAGAATATAACTTTCTTCTATGTGGCATTGTGGAATATGCACCTATACCAACTTTTGTGTACCTTGGGCCTCTTGGGCCTCAACTTTATCAAAGTCTATCTCTCCCCCACTGTCTCTTTTAGAGATGTGCTACCTCTCAAGGAATAAGAAGTGTCTTTCAACTATGACCTTTTTGTTTGAGGGGTCGTATAGGTAATATCCCCTTTTTTCATTCGTATCCTATAAAGGTACACTTTGTGCCTCGGGGTGAGAGTTTGTTACCTAAAGAGAACTCAACAAATTCTTTGCTTCCACACACATTTTAATTAGATAAAATTGATTTTCTTCCACTCCAAAGCTCATATGGAAAACCATTTATCGATTTAGTTTGTTCTTGGTTTTAGTATATATGTCGTTATTTGTAATGCATATCCCCAAAAGGATAATGGAAAACTTGAATGACCCATCATTGATATCCCGATTTTCAATAAGGTGTGGTTCCTCCTTTCACATACACCATTCCACTAGGGTGTGTAAGGAGGATTGAGTTGGGATAGGATCCCAAAATCCCGTAAGTAATCAATGGTGTTTTGATTAAGATATTCTTAATCTTGGTCTGAGTGGAGTTTCTTAATATTCTTACCAAGTGGGTTCTCAAATTCATTATTGTAGTCCTCGAACTTATCAAAATAATCTGACTTATATCTCATTAAGTAGATATATCCATATCTACTAAAATTATCAAAAAAAGTTACGATGTTTGAGTACCCACCCCTTGCTTCAACTAGAAATAGGACACACACATCAGTATGAACCAATTCATGAATCTCTTTATCCCTTTCACCTTTACCACTAAATGGGGATTTGGTCATTTTTCCTTGTAAACATGTTTGTCATACACCAAGTGGTTTTAGTTCGAAAGAATCTAAATATCCATCTTGATATAACTTTGCCAATAATTTATCATTTACATGACCTTGTTGATGATGCCAAAGTTGGTTGTGGTATGAGTCATGTGGAGTAACTTCATTATTGATTTCAATTACTTATATTGTGTAATACAACACGTAAATACCGTTTTATAAATGTGCCTTACCAAAAAAAATATATCTTTATAAAGGAAGAAAAATTAATTTCAAAACATGAAAATAAATCCATTTGTATATATTATAGATACAGAAATAATGTTTTTTCTTATTAAAGGCACATAATAACAACCTTTTAAAACCAAGATCATCCAAGTTGGTAATGTGAGGTGGTAGTCCCTAAAAGATACAATAGAAAGTCTAGATCTGTTGTCTGGTCGTAGATCTACCTCCCCTCGGTAAATTTTCCTGAATCTACTTGGTTCTTGTATTTGGATATATATGTGAGAACCAGTGGTTGTATCTAATACCCAATTTATAGAAATAGATAAATTTAACTTGATATCAAATGAACCTGAAGCTTCCCCTTGCTTCTTTAGATGGGTTCAATTTTTCTTCCAGTGGCCCTTCTTACCACATGTGAAACAAACAGTTTCATATTCCCTTCTATCCCCCTTGATCTTCCTTTTATTATAAGGTCATGAAGAATATTTGGGCTTAAATATCTTCTCCTTCTCTTTTATCTTATTCACCATAAGGATAAAATGATTTTCACACTTCATGTATTTTTCCACTTAGAAAATGAGGATAAGATTATCTGGTAGAGACTTATCAATGTTGTTCATATTAAAATTCATAACAAAACTGGAGAATATCTAAGGGGGTGATGCGAGAATGAGATTGGTCCCAGTTCTTCAGGGAGTTTAAACCCTAGAACCTTTAGGTGCTGAATATATCCAATGATCTTGACTACGTGAGGCCCAACTAGGGAACCCTCTTCAAGCTTACTCTGAAAGAGTGACTTGGAGATATCAAATTGTTCATGTATTTCTCTCTCATGGTAAAGACCATATAGGTGCTCAAGAATTCAATAGGCTTCAATTTTTTCATGAGACTTCATGAGGTCAGTAGACATTTATGATAACATAAAAGATTGAATATAGACCTCATCATTAATGTGTTTCTCATAGACTAGGAACTCTTCATCAATCACCTCTTGGGTAGGTGGATTAGGTAATTAGAACTCCAACATGTAAGAATTTCATTCATGGTGTAGATTTATTCGAAGGTCTCTGAACCATTCCTGGAAGTTATTGGCAGTGAGGATTTTGTCTTCATTCAGTAATGATCACAGGGATAGTGTGGTTGACGAGATTTTCATTTTTATTCTACAATTAAAAGAGAAAATAATTAGTAATTTATTGATTAAATTTTATGATAAATAATATATTAATTTTATTATGTCTCCCACTATTTTTTCAATTACCAATGGCCCACACCAATGAACTCATAATGTCTAGTTTCTTAGGAAATTTTAGTGGCATGGATCTATATTACCCTTTGCATAACCCCAACAAGTTTTGGCCATGATAATTGAAGGTATTTAGGTAGACATGTCTTTTCTAACTATGGGATTGTAGCTCCTTGATCCGTTGAGTGGACCCCCCCAATCCTAAAATATTAAATTGGATTTCCTCAACACTTGCTTCCAAATTTACACCAAGCCTAAAAAGGGAAACTCTTCTTGATGTAAAATGGTTAAGTCAACCAAAAACATTCATAATAGCTTCCAATATAAAATTATGTGTCCTAGGAAGGGTTGATCAAACAATTAGTATTATTGAGTCTTTCCCTTAATCAAGTAACATAAGCTTAGTATGACTTAGTATTTTATTGAGGTATTTTTATCTCTTATGCATAAATTGTCTTATTATCTCTATCACATGCTTGTTAATATTAAGTGGAACTTATTTAAGTTAATAATCATTCCTTGATAATATTTACACATAATCCTCGTTTATTTTAGTTCCATCTTTCATTATTTTTAATTCATTAATTATGTAGTCACGGTAATACATCGATAATAAAAAACCATGCATCTAAAAGAAATAAAATAATGGGAATGATCACAAAATATTATAATGGTTAGTTTATCTAGAATTTGATAAACTAAACACTGAACTAAGGGAGAAACACCTTGAACCATTTATTAGTTTTGTCTATAGCTTTCCACTTTTCCAACTTTGTATCTCCTTGGAATGGTTTCACCTTGGCTCCTTACTTGAACAGCTTCCCCAATCTTGGGAGATCCATCCATTACATATGCTTTTTAACTCACATGTAGGTGAGGGGTAAAAAGGGTGTATATATAAAAGAAACCATGAGAGCACATGACCCACATATTAATGAGGACAGATGGCATGCATACCAACAATTTAATTAAAAACAAATTAAAAGTAAACCAATCACATACAAAGGTCGGGTCTAACTCATGATCATCTGCATATATGTAATGAATTACAGATTCAATAAAACTAGCATTAAATTATTTAATCATTCTTATTAAGATATATTGTTCTCGAATAGATTTATTTTTATCTTTAATTAATCAATGATTTTATCTTAATACTTTTCTGAATTTCCCTAAGATTCTCATTTATAACCTTGGAGGTAACACGGTGAACACCTATTTGAATCTACATGATATGTAATTCTAAACATTACACAAACATTAAAGTTTTAATTTTGTGTAATTTGGTAAAGTACACAGCATATAGTTCTGACTACATAGAATGTACTTCCTTCACCGTCTTATCTGAATTACATGCCTAAGGACTCAGATTTTGAGGCGTACTTTAGAAATCTCAAAGTACATGGCATGTACAATGGGCCACAAGTCTTGTTATCTCTAGGTTACATGGTTTATGGCCAACTTAGCTGTGTATGGGATACACAATTTGTCTCTTGACTTGAAGGGAGGATATTCCATGTCCAGTGGGCCACATGGTGTGTAATATAACGGATTGTGCGCCAATATATCATGGTAAAAACGTGATGTAAGAATTATCTACACCTTGTTTCATTAATGCACACGTCTTGAGTAATTTTCAAATTACTTTCGATGCAATGAACATAACTACGTGGTTGTAATCCGGATTACACAGTATGTATGGCATATTACATGGCATGTAACTCAGAATACATGGCATGAACTGTCATGTTACCTGGACAGAATCAACAGCACCTTCTGATTAGATCCTCGATTTAATTTTAATCAAAAAATTATTTGTTTCTATTAGATCTACAAGAAACGAAAAGAGGAAGAACATGTATCAATATTATGATTACAAGAACAATTAAACATGAATTGAAAAATGAAATTATTAAATCATAACTCATCAATGAATTATTTAAATAATTATAAATGATGATGAGCCCAATATAATTCCATTTTTTGGATCCAAACATGTCGAAAGCATGGCAGTTGGGAGGGACCAACTCTGCTTTTTTCGTAATTGATGACCAATCCAGGATCAATATGATGATGAATGACAATATCCGCATATTAAAATAAATGATTTAGACAAAGAGAAGAAAAATTCTGGATTCAAGAAAGATGATCGTGCACATCATGTTTATAATTAATTTATTAATTTCCAAAGAAATTAAATACATGGGTCTTTGGTACTTTTTTCATTTATGATCGTTGATCATCTGGAATGACCCTTCCAGATTGTCTTCATTGCGCTTTTGAGGATCCAAAGTGGAATCCATCTAGTGGTGATCCACATGTTCTCTAATAGTCTCCAAACAATGTAACTTGTTCTCTGGGTCCTAGTATTATAAAGCGAATTTCTTGTGTCGATTGTTCTTGATCACTCATTCTTCGGTCTTGAAGAACTTATCTCGTTCTTAAGAGGGAGAGATAAGAGGAGTCGAGAGAGAAAATGTTTGACTCGACTATTCTCAATTCACTGGGGTTTGGCACAATAGATGTACCTACCTATTAATAAACATGGGGTTTGAACTATAATATTTAATTGAAAAACAGAAATTAAATGAAATTATAACTATTAGGGAAAACCCATGCCACATAACAACAATAACAGCACCATTTTTTTTTGGTGCACCAACTTGTGAAAAACAGAACTATAAATGAAATCCCTTGCCACATAATGATTACAGTATTATTATTATTTATTATCCAACTAGATAAAAATTATTTACTAACTTTTAAATAACTAATTTATCAATGGACATGGTCTTGGTCTGTTCGAGCTCCTCTTCCATTTATTGAACACACAACTAAAATATTT
This sequence comes from Viscum album, assembly GCA_963277665.1. Classification (NCBI taxonomy): domain Eukaryota; kingdom Viridiplantae; phylum Streptophyta; class Magnoliopsida; order Santalales; family Viscaceae; genus Viscum; species Viscum album. Next base: position 649,281,532 of record OY728151.1, on the reverse strand, counting down.
TATTCTCATAAAAACTATAATTCTTTAGAAACTAGTAAATAAATATTTATTTAATGTTCAATATAATAAATAAATATATTTTACTCACAATCAGTTGAATAAATATTTATTTAATTTATGTGATCATTTTAACACGAATTAAATTATTACTCGGTCTTGATAATAATATTTATTCCATTAATTAAATTCAAATAGAATTTAATCAAGACCACCGGAAACACTTAGTGTGTGGCCCTCTAGGATCCTTTCTCATTGGCATTAGGTGGGCTTGTCTAAATTCCAATATTACAATATCTCTTCAAACATGTTTTATGATAGTGTCATCAACCTGTATGCTTGATACATTGATGTTATTAATATTTTTATGACTTATTATATACTCCCTTTACTTATTTTATATGAAATGTTCATAATTTGTGTGAAATATTAATGTTTTAATACTAAGTATATTTTTTGAGCATTTTTAGAAGTAGTCCAATTGAGTCAATTTACTATTTTATTTATAACTCTCACCCTGATGATCAAAATTGTTTGGTTCTTATTTTTTAGGATTCCTAGTACAATATAAAACATTTAATTAGAAGGGATCATGAGACATTAATTCCATTTTAAGGGTCATATGTACAACACAAGAAGGCCTAATGAATCTGTGAACAAACTGGACCAGCCATAAAAATTGATTTACTGGGATCAATCCAAAAGTCCAAAAACTTCAATTCTCCACCATAATTCTGGGGACACTATATTTCATCTTGAATAAAAATTCAAAGTCCCAAATCCAAGTATAAGAGGCCCAACTGATCCCCTTAAACTCAACCCACCATTATGGCCGGGAATTGAAATCAGCACACAAATGTTGACTTTTTTCCTCCTTTAGAAATCCATGAAATCTGAGATTTTTCAGTGTGAAAGCCAAGATATATGTGGCCAAAATTTTTGAAGAAATTATTTTTATTTTAGGGCATCTTACTATGAAAAAATCCATTCACATTTTCGCCATTGAAAAGTATGTATTGAAATAGACATAATGACATTATTTATTAAAACCACTATAACATTGGATAAAAAAGTCTATAGGAGGCTAAATTTTGAGGGTGGATAGAAGAAATCCATATATACATCTTTGAATAAGACACCAGCTCGTGATTCATCTTTCTATATTGGTAAATCTACTGTTAAAGTGGAGGGACAGTTTTGGAATGCAAACAGCCCACAACCTTGGGCTATAAATACACCCCCTCCTCTCATTCCAAGAGGTTGGAACTTCAGCACTTAAGGAGGAGGTTTGGCATTACTAGAGCCTTGACAAGGTTCTGGGAGGATATGCTTTGATCTTGTTTCAACAAGAGAGACCTCTCCTCCACTTCTCTTTCATGTTTGTTTATGTTTCCTTTCAATTGTAATTGTGTAACTTTGTTTTTATTTCAATCAAATTTTAGTGCTTATTTCTTCTTGAATACCTCTTATTCTTCTCCACATTCTGTAGTATAATATTAATGGTCTTAAAATAGTTTGAATAATTTTAAATTATAGTCCATTATTTTGCTTCCTCATTCAATCGAAATTCCATTTTTGATTCTCAAAATCTTTCATGTGTGTGTTCGGCACACTACTCTTTTCTTGTCCCTTTATTTTTATAATCTTTTTAAATCGTCACCATAAACATTAAACCCATATTATCAACAATAATAATGGATGAGTAAATCTACCATTTGGGTGAGTTATAATCCGGGTATGTTAAGTGATTGAGAGTTTTCTCTCGATGAGTATTCTTTAAATTAATATTGTGTATGTTAAACTTAATATGTCATGGATTAATGATATGTTTTGTTTAACAAGTGGTTTCCATGGATTTTTGGAACCATAAATACACTAACATAAATATCTTTTGATTGATATTAGAACCCTAAGTTAAGTTAATGCTTGGATTAAAGTCATAACACTTAGGAATTCCAATCAACATCAACTTATGACATGGGTGTTAATTTAATGCAATACAAAGCAAGGCTCAAGGATATCACAAGCTTAAATCCCCAAAAATGAACTCACCCCAATATTCATATATTTGTTAAATCAAGAATCAAACATCAATAATTTAAATTTATCTCTGAAAAAAACCCCACCAATCAAAATACAATCAACTAAAAACAAACAACTATTACAAAGTATCATCGTTGAGGATTCGACCCGAGTGATGCTATACACATTAGCAGAGCACCGGAACCTTGAACGATCGATAGGAGACAATAGGCCATGCATTTCAAATGGTATCATTGTCGGGGATGGTGATTTAAGTAGTCATTATTTTATGGTTATTGTAATAAAAAACCAAAAAAACAAAATTTTAAAAAAAAATGAAAAACAAACACAAAGAAAACCCCGTCTTCTCATAAAAATCATAAATGAAAAACAAACAAAGAAAAACTCATCTTCCTCTTTCTTTCAAAATCTCTCTAAATGCCCCGTATCCTCCCAAACAATCCCTCAGATTGGTTTGACCCTGAAATTGAGCGAACACTTTTCCAACATAGGAGGAACATAAGAGATAATCAAATAATTCACGAACCAGTCCTTGTCCAACCAATTGAATTAGATATGGCCAATACTAGGGAAAAACACTAAAAGAACTTTCTACCCCTAATATGAATTACCACCCTCTTGGTGTTAAATATCCAAATATAGAAGCTAACTTTGAACTCAAATCGGGTTTGATTCATCTTCTCCCTCACTTCCACGGGCTAGCCGATGAGGATCCACATCTCCACCTTAAAGAGTTCCAAGTGGTGTGCTCTACCATGAATCCTCAAGGGGTTTATGAAGAACAAATCAAACTTCGAGCATTCCTTTTCTCCCTAGCTGACACTATTAAGTCATGGCTCTACTACCTTCCTCTGGGTTCCATAACCACATGGAATTACATGAAGCGACTCTTCTTAGAGAAATTATTTCATGCTTCTCGTACTGCTTTTATACGAAAGAAAATAATGGGTATCCATCAGTTCCCAAGTGAATCACTCCATGAGTACTGGGAGAGGTTCAAAAAAGCTTGTTGCAACCTACCCAAATCACCAAATTCCTGACCAACTCTTGATCCAATACTTCTATGAGGGGTTATTGTCTATGGAAAGAACTCTCATTGATGCCGCAAGTGGTGGTGCTCTTGTTGATAAAACTCCTAAAGTTGCAAGAGATCTCATAAGTAACATGGCTGCAAACACACAATAATTCCATACTAGAGTACACGCTCAAGTCAAACAAGACCAAGATAATCAATCAATTGAGCTGAATAAGATGACCGAGTGGATGAGTGAACTTACAGGTCTTGTGCGACAACTAGCTGTGGCTACCAAATCTCCAACCTCATTTTCTCCATAATCAATGTTTCCTGGACATGTCAAAAACTGTGGAATCTACATCTCTTCATCTCATCCAACTGACACATGTCCACAACTTCAAGAGGATCAATCCAATTCATCCGTACCAATGGAGCTCAATGCAACATATGCTCAGCGGAACACTAACCCTCAACTATCAGGTCAGATTGTTAGAAACTTCAACCAGCCTCACTATGAGCCCTTCTCCTCATCCTATAACCAAGGCCTTAGGTATGGTAGTACCATATCTCATCCCATCAATTCCCTCCTCAAAACCCAAACCAATTCCAATTTGGTCAAGGTGTTGGTAACTTACAACAACCTTATACTTTTATACCTCAACCTAAAAGGAACAATCCTCCTCCTGGATTCCATTATCCTAGAGAGCCTTCCCAATTCCAAAACCAATACAATCTCTTTCCCAAGAACCAAAATCCAGGTAATCCCAATCTGGGACAAGCCTCTTCTTCCAAGAAACCATGGGAAAGTGAAGTGGAATATCTTGAATCCTTGACCCGTTCAAGACTCAAGAACCTTGAAATCTAAATTGGTCAACTAGCATACCACCTTAGTCAGCAGCAACCATTCAATGCTTCCCAACTCCCAGCTCAACCATTACCCAACCCCAAGGGTAATGTAAGTGCAATTGCACTAAGATCATAAAAGCAAATTGTTATGCCTCAAGATAAGTCCTCAAAACCTCCTTTGAATGTTGACCTAGAAAATGAAAATAAAAAGAAAATTGAAAAGGAATATGAATCCATTCCATAACCTCCTTTCATTCCACTTATGAATCCAATTCCTTTTCTACAAGTTGTTTCTAAGCCAAAGAAGCCCTTTGAACCTGATCCTAAAATGCTCGATATTTTTATACGTGTTGAAGTCAACATTCCTCTCTTAGATGTCATCAAACAAATTCCTAAGTATGCCAAGTTTATTAAGGAATTGTGTACCCACAAGAGGCAACTTAGGAACTTCAAAAATGTTTCCACCCAGTCATCTATTCCCATAAAGTGCAAATATCCAGGGACCTTTATGGTTCCATGCCAAATTGGAAGTTACAACTTTGATGATGCACTCATAGACCTAGGATCCTCAATTAATGTCATTCCTAAATCCATCTTCTCCAACCTTGTTCTAGGTCCCTTGCACCCAATGGGTGTTGTCATTCAGTTATCCAATCGAAGCACAGTCAGTCCTGAGGGAATAATTGAGGATGCCCTTGTCCGAGTCAATGATCTTATCTTCCCTGCTCATTTTTATGTCCTTGACATGGAAGGTGAGATGAACTCTTCTCGATCTCCCCTAATTCTAGGAAGACCATTCCTCATGACTGCGAGGACCAAGATTGATGTCCATTTAGGCATCTTATCCATGGAATTTGTTGACCAACTGGTTAAGTTCAACATTTTCCATGTCATGCGATACCCATCTGAGGATCACTCTGGATTCCCAATCCATGCTTCTGAGGACACTTCTAAGTGTCAATAGAACCCCAATCCACCATGTTTTTCATGTTTTAATGATAAAGGATCTTGTGAAATCTGCACCATGATTAACAAAGTCATAAATGGTGAAGTTGATGTGTACCTCTCATTCATAGACTCCATCAATCTAGAAGAACTTGAAAACTCTCTTGAATCCCACATCAACTTCGATCTCTACTGCTCCACCTTGTAAAGTATTAAGGAGAATGAATTTTAAGCAACTGAGGTCCCTTCTTCCATTCCTGAGTTTTCTAACCCACAAATAAAAGATGATACTGATCTGAAACCTCTTCATGCGCACCTAAAATATGCATTCCTATTACATGATCACTCATATCCTGTCATTATCTATGCCAAACTTACTAAAACCAAGGAGTCCAAACTTGTTCAAGTGTTAGATGAAAACAAAAAGGCCTTAGGTTGGACCCTAGATGACATACCAGGAATCAAACCTTCCCTTTGCATGCATCACATCCATCTTGAGGAGTCATCCAAACCAATTAGACAACCACAAATAAGACTCAATCCACTCATACATGAGGTAGTTAGGGAAGATATCACCAAGCTTCTTCAAGCTGGTATTATCTAACCAATTTCTGATAGTGAATGGGTTAGTCCAATTCAAGTTGTACCTAAGAAGGGTGGGATAACTGTTTTCACAATTGAATATGGGGAGGTATTCACAACTTGAGTGAAGAAAAAATGGCGTGTGTGCATCGACTATAGAAAATTGAATGTTGAAACCCAAAAAGATGACGACCCTCTTTCATTCCTTTATCAAATGCTAGAATGATTATCTGGAATGTCACACTATTACTTTCTTGATGGATACACTGGCTACTTCCAAATCCCAATCACACCTCCGGACCAAGAAAAGACTACTCTCACATGCCCCTTTAGAACATATGCATATAGAAGAATTCCTTTTGGACTTTTCAATGATCCTGCAACATTCCAGAGGTGTATGATGAGTATATTTTTTGAATTCATTGAACACTACATGGAAGTCTTCATGGATAACTTCACCATTTATGGTGAGTCATTTGAATCTTGTTTGAATTCATTCTCTCTAGTCCTCCAAAAGTGTGTCAAGTGTAACCTTGTGTTAAATTTTGAAAAATTTCACTTCATGGTTACAAATGGGATTGTTCTAGGGAACATAGTTTCAAAAGATTGTATTGAAGTTGATCCTACCAAAATTAAAGTGATCCAATCACTTCCTCAACCCACTTCTATTCGAGACATCCGTTCATTCCTTGGTCGTGCCATTTATATCATAGATTCATCCATAACTTCAGTAGGATTTCCCTCCCACTCACTCGGTTACTACAAAATGATGTCTCTTTCCATTTTGATTAGGTTTTCAAGAGATCCTTCATTGAACTCAAAACTGCTCTTACATATGCCCTGATAATCCAACCTCCAGATTGGTTCGTACCCTTTAAGTTGATGTGTGATGCTTCTGATAGAGCTTTTGGGGGTGTTCTTGGTCAAATAAGATAAAAGATTCCTCATGTCATCTATTATTCCTCAAAAACATTGGATGAAACTCAATCTCACTACACTGTCACTGAAAAAGAACTTTTAGCAGTTTTTTTTCCTTAGATAAATTCTGGCCCTATCTCTTAGGTGCCAAAATCATAATATTCACAGATCATTCTACTATAAAGTTATTACTCAAGAAAATTGATTCCAAACCAAGGCTAATAATATGGATTAATGCTCCAAGAGTTTGACCTTAAAATCAAAGATAGACCAGGAAAAGAAAACCCTGTGGATTATCACTTGAGTAGAATATCTAATTCTTCTCATTCTGAAATCATTGATCCTGAATTCCCCACTGAGAACCTTTCATCTCTCACTCCAAAAATACCATGGTATGGCCCAATTGTAAATTACTTGGTTTCTGGTGTTTTTCTTGAAAAATTTTCAAAATAACAGAAAATGAAGTTAGAAAGTGATTCAAAACACTATTTTTGGGAAGAAAATAAACTTTAGAAAACTAGGGCAGATATGGTAATTAGGATATGTGTTGATAAAGATGAACATTCCTCTATTTTAGAATTCTATCACCGAATGCCTAGTGGTGGCCACTTTGGATCACAAAGGACCTCCTGAAAGGTCCTAGACTCTGGATTCTTCTGGCCTTCACTCTTCAAGGACTCACATGAGTTCTGTCAATCATGTCCCACTTGCCAAAAGTTTGGCATAATTTCAAAGAGAAATGAAATGGCCCAAAAACCATTAATTTTTTTGAGATCTTCGATGTTTGGGGCATCGATTTCATGGGACCATTTCCCCCTTCCAATGGATTCTCATACATCCTTCTTGTGGTTGATTATGTTTCTAGGTGGGTCGAGGACAAACCCACTAGAAAGGATGATTCACATATTGTTAGTGAATTCCTAAAGACACACATCTTCCACAGATTTGGCACACCTCATTCCTTGATCAGTGACTTAGGAAACAATTTTTGTAATAGAACCATGGAATCACTTTTGAAAAAGACTGGGGTTGTACATAAAACATCAACTGCATATCACCCCCAAACAAATGGCATGGCTGAACTTTCTAATAGAGAAGTGAAAACAGTTCTTGAGAGAATTGTAAAACCCACCAGAAAATACTGGACTAAATTATTTGGTGAAGCACTTTGGGCTTATCAAACCGCCTATAAAACACCCATTGGGATGTCTCCTTTTAGGCTAGTTTTTGGTAAAGAAAGTTATCTACCAGTTGAAATCCAACATAAGTCTTTTTGGGATGTGAAAACATATAATTTTGATTGTAAAAAATCTAGTGAAGAAAGATTGTTGCAATTGTCTGAACTAGAGGAGCTTTGACTTGAATCCTATGAGAATTACAATCTGTACAAAGGGAAGGCAAAGGAACTCCATGACAAACACATTCTAAGAAAGTTATTTCATGAAGGTTAAAAGGTAATTCTCTTCAATTCTTGATTTCAGCTTCACCTAGGTAAGCTTAATTCTCATTGGGAAGGTCCTTTTGTTATTACTAAAGTTTACCCATGTGGTGCAGTGCAAGTCCAAGAACCCTCTTCCAAAAGGAAATTCACGGTTAATGGACATCGATTAAAGCATCACCATGAAAGGACACACATCCCAAGAACCACCTCAACTTCCATCGGATCCCCAACTTCTCTAGCCGACCTACGACTAGATGGAGATGGCGACCTGCCAAAACCAAACCAGGGGCACCTCTTTCCCTTTAACTCTATCTCTATCTCTTCCTCTCTCTACCTCTTTGTTCTTATTCCTCTCTCTTTCATTTTTTTACCACATTCTTTATCAAAACCTTTCTTTTTAACTTTATCTTTTGTGTGGGTGTATATTTATAAAAAACAAAAATAAAAACATAAAAAACAAAAAAACAAAAAAAAACAATCACTTAGAAAATACAAAAAAATTAAGAGTCATGCTTACTCACCATCGAGTTTTGAAATTTTTTCCAACCATTTTGGGGAGTTAACAGAAATGTTTTCATCTCAAAAAATTTTTATTTTCATCATGACTTTGTATAAAGAATTTTGTGTCAAAATTAACAAATTTTGAGTGCTCAATTTTTGATTTGGAAAATGATTTTCCCAAACTATGAGGAACAACATTTGCTTTCATGCCAAGGCCACCTATGGCCATCTTTTCAAAATGTGTGTTTTCACCCCCATTTGTGAGTCTTGAGTTTGTGGGCCTTAGAGCTGAATTTCCTACCTTAGTGTGAATTAATATGATAGAGGCATTTTCTGAACCACATTAGAATCACAATAGCTAAATAGCCTCCCATTTCCCTTAGATTAATCCTCCTTTTGAAAACCACTTCAAGCCTATGAAAACCTTTTCCATGATAGCCACATTATAATCCCAATACCTTTTCCCACCCAATATCAACATGTAATTTCATTGCATTTTTTTTTTTGAAATTTAAGTGTGGAGGGAATGGATTTCATTGTTTGGGTACCCTATTATTTATTTTCAAAGAGTTATCATATGCTTGAGGGTAAGCATCCATTTTAGTGTGGGGTATAGGTTGTCATTAAATGTGTTTTAGGGAATGTAATGTACTTCCATTTATGTAATTTTTTAAATTTTATTGACAAGTGTTCAAAAAAAATCAAAAATGATGAAAAAAAATCAAAAAAAATGAAAAAATGGGTTGTGTATTGGGTAGGTCAAAAATCACTCTTACTCAACCTTTGATCTTGTTATAAATATTATAATTAATGTCGTGAGTAGATCAATAATGGGTTGGGATATGATTGTGAGATCTGTTTCAAGGTCAACTTTCAAAAAAACAAAGAAAAAAAAGAAAAATAACAAAAATAACACTTGCATTATATTCTTATTGGGATAAGTTTTGTGTTTTTTAAATATTCCATAAACTCATTACCTTTATATTTTCTTCCTCTATTGTGTCTTTCTTAACACAAGAATTCCCTTGTAAATATGTGTTTTCATTTCCTTCCATGTTTTATTTCAAAAAAATGTCCATTTCTTTTTCTATGTTGGTGTTTTAACCCTCTTCTTCTCTCTCTTGGACATTATATTCCTACCGTTCCATAGAAACAGAAACAACCCCTTAAAAAGACCTCTTGATTCTTGTTCACTTTGGATAGGTATTGGAAGCTAAGAGCTCCTTCATACTCTAAGATTTTCACTTTTGGTTGGTGAAGGACTGAACCTCCACAAATGAATTTTATCATCTTAAGAGGTGTGAGTTTTGAGTGTCCACATTTTCCATTTATAAATTTGAGCATGAAAAAATGAATTAGTTTTGGAACATTGTTTCTGTAAAAACTTGTGGTGGATTTCAAAATGGATGAGTGAAATAGTCTAAACCTCCCCTGGTTGAAGAAACAAAATTTTAATATTTGTTGGTGAGTGAAAATTATTTTGTCATGTTTTTTTATATTTGTTGCACATGAGGACATGAACAAGACTAAGTGTAGGGGATTTGATGTTATTAATATTTTAATGACTTGTTATATACTCCCTTTATTTATTTTATATGAAATGTGCATAATTTTTATTAAATATTAATGTTTTAATACTAAGTATAATTTTTGAGCATTTTTAGAAGTAGTCCAATTGAGTCATTTTACTATTTTATTTATAAATCTCACCCTTATGATCCAAATTGTTTGGATCTTGTTCTTTAGTATTCCTATTACAATATAAAACATTTCATTAGAAGTTATAATGAGACAATTCTACCATTTGAAGGGTCATATGTACCACACAAGAAGGCCCAATGAATTTGTGAACAAACTAGACCAGCCTTGAAGATTGATTTATTGGGCTCAATCCAGAAGTAAAAAAACATTAATTCTACAACATAATTAGTGGGACACTACATGTAATCTTGGATAAAAATTACAAGGCCCAAATACAACTACAAGGGTCCCAACTGATTCATTTAAACTCAGCCCACCATTCTGGCCGGGAATTGAAATCAGCAAACAAATGTTGACTTCTCTCTTGATTTAGACATCCATGAAAGCTGAAATTTTTCAGTGTGAAATCCAAGATATAGGAGGCCAAAATTTCTGAAGAAATTATTTTTATTTTAGGGCATCTTACTATGAAAAAACCCATTCACATGTCGGCCATTGAAAAGTCTGGATTGAAATAGACCGAATGACATTATTTATTAAAACTACCATAACATTGGATAAAAAAGTATATAGGCGGCCAAATTTTGAGGGTGGATAGAAGAAATCAATATATACATCTTTTAAGAAGACACTAGCTCATGATTCATCTGTCTATATTGGTAAATCTGCAGTTCAAGTGGAGGAATAGTTTTGGAATGCAAACAGCCCACAACCTTGGGCTATAAATACACCCCCTCCTCTCATTCCAAGAGGTCAGCACTTCAGCACTTAAGGAGGAGGTTTGGAATTACTAGAGCCTTGAAAAGGTTCTGGGAGGATATTCTTTGATCTTGTTTCGACAAGAGAGACCTCTCCTCCACTTCTCTTTCATGTTTGTTTATGTTTTCTTTCTATTGTAATTGTGTAACTTTGTTTTCATTTCAATCAAATTTTAGTGCTTGTTTGTTCTTCAATACCTCTTATTCTTCTCCACATTCTGTGGTATAATATTAATGGTCTTAAAATAGTTTGAATCATTTTAAATTATAGTCCCTTATTTTTCTTTCTCATTCAATCGAAATTCCATTTTTGATTCTCAAAATATTTCGTGTGTGTGTTCGACACACTACTCTTTTCTTGTCCCTTTTATTTTCTAATCTTTTTAAATATTCACCGTAAACATTAAACCCAAATTATCAACAATCCTAATGGATGAGAAAATCTACTATTGGGGTGAGTTATAATTCGGGGATGTTAAGTGATTGAGAGTTTTTTCTCGATGAGTATTCTTTAAATTAATATTGTGTAAGTTAAACTTAATATGTCATGGATTAATCATATGTTTTGTTTAACAAGTGATTTCCATGGATTATTGGAACCATAAATACACTACAATAAATAAGTTTTGATTAAGATTAGAACCCTATGTTAAGTTAATCCTTGTATTAAAGTCTTAACACTTAGGAATTCCAATCAACGTCAACTTATGACATGGGTGTTAATTTAATGCAATACAAAGTAAGGCTCAAGGATATCACAAGCTTAAATCCCCAATAATGAACTCACCCCAATGTTCATATATTTGTTAAATCAAGAATCAACCATCAATCATTTCAATTTAGCTCTGCAAACAAACCCCACCAATCAAAATACAGTAAACTAAAAACAAACGACTATTACAAAGTATCATTGCCGAGGATTCGACCCGAGTGCTGCTATACACCTTAGCAGAGCACCGAAACCTTGACCGGTCGATAGGAGACAATCATCCGTGAATTTCATACATCATTCTTTGACTACCTAAAATAAACTCATCATTACACCATAGCCATGGAATTTATGTTAAGGGTTTTATTTCAATCAAAGGGCCATGATATCAACTTCCATAAATGGATGGGAAAATCCTTCCTTGACTTATCCATTAATAACATGTCATTAGTGATGCACCCAACATACCCCGCTTCCCACCAATATATGGTGTGATAGTTTTCAACATTAAATCAATGTGCGTGAGACATGACACATATTAATGACAATCCTAAAGTCTGAGAACCATTATACACGCTCGCAGATATGAATATTTGATGACACCAAAACATGCAAAATTTCTAATGGTGGGTCTGTTCTCATAATCTCTCATCATGGAGATTACCAAGTGTGAAATTCATTGGAATAAGTCTCATACACTTATGAGTACTCACACATGACGGTCTGTATAATATGTGTCCCATCATAGTATGTAATCCAACCATAGAACTATATTAAAGAATATTATCATTGCACTTCAAGGTTCTCATCATAGCAAGGAACTGTTATAACCTTATTAATGCGATAAATACTCTAGGATATTATTACATTATATTCGTGTATAACAATGAAAATTATGTAATAATATGATTAATATTTAAAGAAATTAAATATTCATGTAATCAAAGTACAAACAGTTGGTTCTAGGATATCAACTCTAGTAAGTGCATCCTCTATCTATGGTCATTGTGATGACATTGATCCTTATAATATGTAGTTTTTTCATTTGGGTGAGGGTTTATCTTGTTTGTTAACCCCATCTCTCTCATGTGTGTTTGTTACTTTTCTTTATATTTTTAATAAATAGTCCGAAGCCTTGGCTCCTAGCTGGACCAAGTTTATATATTTATATACAAATATTTATAAATAAATACAAATAGTTATAATTATAATTCCAAATAAATATCGATATATTTAAATAATTATAAAATTATAATTAATATATTAATTATATATATTTATAAAATTATAAATATATTTGTTATAATTTTTTAATTATTTAAATATATATATAATTAATTACAACTATACATAAATATATATTTATTATAATTTTTAATTTCCAATAAATATATATTAATTTATAACTATAATTATAAATAAATATTTATTTATTTTAATAATTATAAATTTATAAAAAATATTTTTATAATATATACAAATGTTTATAATTATAATTCTAAAAAAATATAGATATATTTAAATAATTATAAAATTATAATAAATATATTAATTATATATATTTATAAAATTATAAGTATAATAAATATAGTTCTTATAATTTTAAAACTATTTAAATAAATATATATTAATTTATTTATACAATTATAACTATAAATAAATATATATTTATTATAATTTTTTGAATTATATATTTATATATATATATATATATATATATTTACTATATTTATAATCTTATAAATATATATAATAAATATATTAATTATATATAAAATCATAAATATAAGAAATACAGTTATTATAATTTTATAATGATTTAAATAAATATATATAAATGTGTAGTTATTAAAAAATTATAAAATTATAATAAATATTTTGAAATATTTATAATTATAATTCTAAATAAATATATATGTATTTAAATAATTATAATAAATATATTAATTATATATAATTATTAATATAATATATATTTATTTATTTATTATATATATAAATATAAATAAATATTTATTTATTATATATATAAATATAAATAAATATATTTTTTATATATATATAAATATATTTATTTATTTATTTATTTATAGCTACTATTATAAATAAATAATTAAATTTATTTATTTATTATACATATAATTTTATAAATATATATGAAAATGTAAATAATTTATTATCATTATAGTTTTATCAGTGATTTTTATTTTACTGGTGATAAAACATACCTTTATCAACATTTTTTAGCTAGCACTAATAAAAGGTTTACCTGCTTTTATAAATTAACCCTAACAATCTTCTCCTTCTTTTACATGCCTCAAGCTCTCGTGGAAGCCGAACTTTGCTGCCGACTCCTCCACCTCGTCCACTACTGTCGACTCCTCCTCCTCCACTGCTACCGTGAATCCATCCTCCACCACTATTACACCCTCCTACACTACCACGAAGCCCTCCTCCACTATGAACATCACCTCCGCCGCTAAACCCCATCTCCTACGAACCTCACCTCAGTTGTACGCCAAACCCCACCACTACCCTGAACCCTTCCTTTTTCGCGAACTAACATCCTCCACATACCCCACCTCAACTACTGAACCCCACCTCTACTATGAATTCCTTCTCCTCTATGAACCCATCTCTTCCATAAGCTCAGCTCCTCAGGTGCTACTACTATGATTATTCTTGTAACGCTCTTAGTATTTCCTTTGTATTTTCTCATTGTACAATTTTATATGATCAATTCTATGTCTATAACTTTTCTAATTCCAATCAAGGATATTGAGGAGCTTCTAGGGAAAGAATATGTATTTTCCAAATCATCGTGTTTGATGAATTTTTGGTGTAGATTTTTCACTGATCATAATATTGTAGTGGTTCATGGTGCATTAGATACCAATTTCCACCAATTAGATAATAATAAATTAATATTCAGGATTATAACTTGATACCATGCAATAGGTATATAGTCAAGGATATTTTGGGTGTGGATATTGGATACCTAGGATCAACTCTATAGATCCTCAAAATAAATTTGGTAAAATAAACATGTTCATTTGATTGAAATTAAATTGGTAATAAATATCATTTTATAATCTTGAGGATTCTCATTGTTTACATCTTAATTTTTTTTACATTGCATATTTAATTCCATAATGTTATTATTTCTATTGGACCATGCATCTCATTTGATTGATTTTTCTTTCCATTCAAAATGAAATACATAAGTAAATTTTAGATTGATATACTTTTATTAATAAAAAATTATTATATCTGATAAATAATAAATTTTGGTGACATGAAAATGATGCGTCTAGTTTGTGACTACATTGAAACCTTACATGTAGTGATGTATCTACTATATCAATTATTTTCATCTATGGGTGGAATTATATGTTTGAGGGCGATGATTATGTTTATATTGGGGAGTTGGATATGAAAACTAGTTATGCAGGACCTATATTTCTATAGCTGGGTAGAATCATAGCCCATTTTTCTTGAGTAATTTTGGATGATTGAGAGAAACATCAGTAAATATTTCCTACTATCATTGAATAGTTCCTAGATGTATTTCCCAAGGAATTACCTAGGTTACCACCCAATGGATAGGTTGATTTTATGATTGTGTTCCAACCAGGTGTGGAGCATATATCTATTCCCCCATATAAGATGGATCATGTAGATCTATGAGAGAAGAAGGCTCAATTGAACAACATCAAGGTGAATGGGTTCATATGAATGATTATGTCCCCTTGGGGTTCCTTAGTTTTTCCATAAAAATTCTAATGGATCATTGAGAATATTGGTAGACTATTTGAAGTTATTATAAGTGGTATAAATGAATGTATATCCACTTATATGTATTGATGGACTATTTTATCTCTAAGATCAAATTGATATCAAGTTATCATCAGTTTATGGTGAGGTATTATGATATTCCACATACTATATTTTGGAGTATGTATATATTGTATGGGTATCTAGTGATGTCATTCAGTTTGAAAAATAGTATGGTAGTGTTCATAGATGAGATGAATTGGGTCTTCCTTCCTTATTTAGAAAATATTTTAGTCATATTTTTCCATCATATCATCATGTATTCCCATGGAGGAACAATTTCGATATCTAGAGATTATTTTGAGAAAGCTTAGGGAGAATCAACTATATTCCATGATCTTAAAGTGTATGTTTTGGATTGATAATGTACACTTCATGGTAAAAATGATATTAGTGGATATCATGTTTTTAGAACCTGAGAGGTTCTATGTTATAGTTTATTTAGAGATGCCAAATAATGTGTTTGAGATGCAAATACTTTGGGGAATTTACAGTTATTACTAGAGGGTCATCCAGGATTCTTCCTAAATAGAAGCTCTAAGAAGGACTTAACCAAGAATGTGGTATGGTTCCATTTATTAGATGTTCATGAGAGATAATTTAAATATCTTAATGGGAGATTGATGAAAACACCAATCTAAACCATAAATGAGCTGGGTAATGAGAATGGATTATATTGTGATGTATCAGGAGTGAGGATCTGAATTGTTCCAGTCCATGATGGTCATGTTGTTGCTTATGGGTCTAAATAGTTAAGTACACATATGATAAACTTTTCAAATCCTTTCTAATATTTGGAAATAGTGGTGGTTTCCAAGAGGTGTTATTGGAATTATCTTTATGGTGAGATATTTTTGGAACACACTAAAAAAAGTGTTTGAAATATAATTAATCACAAATTTAAATGAACCATTTATAGAGGAGAAGGTTTAAGTTACTATATTCCTTGAACATTGACCTAATTTATACCCTCAATAAGTGGAAAATTTTCTCTAATGTACCGTATTATAAGGATCAAGATTAGTTAGTACATTATTCAAGCATCAAGTGGAAGATGGTTTCCCACATTGAAGAGATGTGAGTTTATTCTCAAAAGTATCATGGCCAAGTGACACTTATGTATTTATCTATCACTTATTCACTCATCAAAAGTATTGAAGGAGTAAACAATAGGATTCATACTATTTATTCATGAGAGACATTATAAACCTTTTATAGATTTATATTTTATAAAATTTTGGTTATTATTTATTCATGTATCCCTCATAAAGTTCCTCTATTGGGATTTATGGATTTGTGAAAATGCCTAAGTGGCTCTTTTAAAACGATTCAAGTGTTTTGAAATGTTTATTAAAAAATTATATGTGTTCAACATACCCTTTTTTGGTTTTAAATAACTTTAAAATTATTTAAACACTTGGAATGGAATTAGGCTACATGTCAAGTGTTTATCAACTCACCCGATTGACAGTACCATACAGAATAGTGGAGTTACACTTATGGATGAAGCGATGCATGTTTCTGGTAATAAGGACCAAAACCCAATTTATGTGAATATGTCATACATAATAAATTTCAAACAAATATTAGAGTTGGATTATAAAACATTCAAAGTGCTGATTTTTCAATGCAAGTGGGTTAATAACAGGAGTTCTGTTAAAATAGATGAATTGGGATTCATTAAAGTTGATTTTTGTAAGGAAGGGTACAATGACAAATTGTTTATAATATAATAATAGGTAGTACAAGTATTGTATGTTCCATATCCCACAAATTGAAAATGCTCAATTGTTTTGTTATTGACCAAAACCACTAAAGGGTCAGATGAAAATTCAACTGAGGATGACCATTTCATTGGGACGTTGCAATCATTTTGCAGTGGTCCCAATGTAGATGGTGTTTTGTATTTCATAGGATACCACAATGAAGGTAATTGAATAGTCGATAGAGGGGTCAAATCCCTCCTTCCTTTAAAAAAGAAAAATAGAGTTCAATAATCATGTAATATTTTCTTTATAATATACATCTTGTTATCTCATGTTATTATTCATTTGATGCTGCATTTATGTACTCTAAATTAGATTATAAACCACTTATGAAGATAATGAATTCCACACATGCTGGTGCTCCCAATTCTATGGAACACAAGTATCCCAACCTGATGCTGCTCACAGTGCAGAGGAACGACATTCTGCACATGTTGGTGCTCCCATTCCTACAATAGGTTTCTTAACCTGATAATACTCCCAGTGTAGAGGTACAATGACTGTCTACACATGTCGATGATACCTCTCCAGAGGAACATATTGATGAATATTATTCTAAGAAAATGGTAGGAGAAGAAAGATCAGTGATGCAGAAAATATATGAGCATCATAGTCTGATGGTGTTAGAAAAAATCATTAAGGTGAATGTCAAAGGAATCAAATATGAGGCCAGATGGAATGCACGAGGCCATCATGTTAAACCCAACAAGGATATGTTCAGTAGTTATATTGGAAACATCACTCAACAACACATTTTGATTGATGTAGATTCATGGAACCATGTTGTGCCTATGCTTAAGACACTGATGTAGGGAGAGATTACAATAACATTATGGAATCATTTATTTATTTCACTAAAAAATAAAATAATAAAACATTGATTTTCTCTTCATCATCCATTGCAAAGTTCATTTATAGTGGATTACACCCATAATAAATATGTATTATTGTTTTCTAGAATGATTCATAGAGGATTTATTACAATTCTAACAAGAGATCATCTTATAGATGATGAAGGGAAAATAAACCCACACCCACCGCTTATCTATGCACACCTGATAACCTAAGAAGAATGGGATGCATTTATTGGTCATCGTGTATATGTTTCTTTTCTGGTACATTATGTCTATTAATACATTGTTTGATGATACATGTATTCATCACTTTGATTGAGAATTTTTTATTTAGGTAATATAAATTGAGTTCTAGAAATAAGGAACTAGCAGAAAAACTAGCATACCCTTATCATAAATATGTATAGAGATAAAGATCAAGAGTTCGTTGGTGTTGGAAATGCAATCAAAATCCTCAACTGTGATTGGATAGGTGTATTAGTTGTAAACGTATACATGATGTATGTTTTCGTGATTTGTTTTTCCAAAAGCCGATATACTGTGTTAATTATGGCTAAATACATTTCATATTTTTGGTCAGAGTATATATGAAAATCAAATGAAGTGATTTTACAATGAAAAAAATAGACTTGTTAGTCCTCACGTCACCTCTATAGAACAAACAAAAATAGATACCAACAAAAATGATGAAATAGTGTGAGTTCTGATCAAAACATTTAAAAGTAAAATTTCGGTTGACAGACTCTATTTAATACAAACTATGTAGGGGTAAAACTCTACAATTTATTCATATAAAATATATTTTCATTTTTTTCATTAATTATTCCTTTGTTTGTTTTTAGGCATCATTGGATTCTCATTGTGGTAAATTTGGATACTCCAACGATTTATTTCATGGATTCAATGCATGGATATTCAACAAACCATCCACATATAATGGAATTTTACAATATGTTATACACTAAATCCAACATTTTAGAATTAAACATCAAGTTATATAATTTTTATTATCTTTTAATGAGGATTTTTTTATGATAGGGTAGTGCATCATTATCTTTAAAAACAAGGAATGCGGCCAGGGGATAAGGATGAGTAAGAAGACAAGTACTAAAACTGGATAAATATCAGGGTATATATAATAATATTTCAACATACTAACACATATAAAAATAAATTACTTTTTCTACTCAATGTTTTTGCAGTGTCTGAAACAAACTAATGGAAAAGACTGTGGTTGTTAAGTTTTTAAATTTTTGAGAGAGATCATATTCTATGAACAAACTAGTATCCCTAAAGGGATATTTTCAAATATAATTACTATTTTATTTAAAATATTTATTAATACTTTGTGTATTTATATTTTTCTAATACTATTATGACTAACGAAAAGTCTCATATTCACAAGACAATATAGAAGTTCTCAGAAACGAATGGGCAACATACTAGATGGAAGAATGTACAAAAATAGCATGAATATGTAACTTCTATATAAGTGGTGTATTATTTCATATTTATGTTTAATTTAATTATATTTATTATTACTCACATAATAATTTTTTTATTATACATGTGTATTCCTTGCTCATGTTGGGGTAGTTTGTTCGAAACTGGTCATGCTCGTGAGAGATTGGACTATGAGGTTGCAACTCAAAAGTTTAATGAGAGTGCAATGTTTTTTTATAATAATATGTTTTCCATTATTATATGATTTGTTCTCTACTACATTATCATAATATAAATTATTATTATTTTACTACTCATGCAAACAATGTCTTCCATGGACTTATTCTCCCTCAAAACATTGTCACCCCAGCATTGTCTACATTTATCACTTTCCTTCAAAATCAATAGAGGTAAATTGAAGGAATGTGATAAATGTCGATAATGCAGTGTTTCCACTTCGACAAATAAAGAAAATGGAAATCATGGTAACATATTTATGCTCATGTTATCCTTATATGATCATTTATATCCCCCTTGTTTACAATTATTGAGCATCTATGATCACCCTTTCTTATGTTTCATATCCTTATGTTATTAAGAATGGTTTTTGAAATAATTTGTCTAAGAAGGTTTATAGTATAGAATAACTTAATGAGATACTCTTATGAGCCAATTCTTTATGTTTTCATGATTCCAAAAGTACTAAACCTAAACTATTATAGCATGACTCATTATGTTATATAATGAGTAATAATATAATAAGACATGATATCTATGTATGAAATGTCTGGGTCAATATAGTTGGTATCAGAGAAATTGATCTACTCAAAACTGAGAAAAAATATCAAGTGACCGGTATCACTCAGAGTGTTTCTTTTTATTTAAAATTGACATTATATTAGTAAAAATAAAAAGGGACATATTGAAAACTGAGAAAATACATTCAGAATATTTTGATACTTTAGGAAAATGATACATGAGTCATTTTTGACATGTATGAATCAACCACACCTCAATCTGATGCATAGTGTGACTAGTATGACTATAAGTGTTTGTTATCTGTTTAAAATTGACATTTTAGTTCAAAACATATCACTCACTGAAGTCCAAGAAAACACGCTCTGGTTATCTTGATAATTTAGGACAGAAATTCATAAAACATTTTTGATAATATAAAGTAGTCTCCTATCAAAATGTTTCACGATGTGACCAGTATGACCCATAATGTGTGTTTCTAGTTTGTAATGACATTTTAGTAAAAAAAACATAACTAATATATTGAAAACTGAGCAAACACATTCAGATTGTTTTGATATTTTTTGAAAACAATATATAATTCAGTTTTTGATGTGTAGTAATCATCCACACCTCAATACAATGCACGGTGTGACCGGTATCACTAAAATTGTGTCTTTTTATTTAAAATTGGAATCAATTTAAGTAAAAAAGAACGAGTGACATACTGAAAACCAAGAAAACACATTTAGATTGTTTTGATATTTTAGCAGAATTATTTATGAGTCATTTTTGAAATGTAGGAATCTACTTAACCTCAATACGACACATAGTGTGATCAGTATGAATACATGTGTGTCTTTTTATTTAAAATTGACATTAATTTATGTAAAAACAACAAGTGACATACTGAAAACTGCAAAAACACATTCATATTGTTTTGATATTTTAGGAAGATGATTCATGAGTCATTTTTGACATGTTAGACTCAACCACACCTAATTAAAATGCACAGTGTGACTAGTATGACTCAAAGTGTCATTTTTATTTATAATTGACATTAATTTAAGTAAAAAACAACAAGTGATATACTAAAAATAGAGAAAATCAATTTTGATTATTTAATAATTTATAAAAACTATCCATGATTCATTTTTGATGTGTAGGAATCAACCAAACCTCAATCTGAAAAATGATGTGATAGGTATGACTAAAAGTACATGTTATCTATTTAAAACTGAAATTTTAGTTCAAAACATTTCACTCACTAAAAACTGAGAAAAAATACTCTGATTGTATTGATAATTTAAAACAGTGATTCATATGTCATTTTTTATGTATATGAAGTAGTCTCATGTTAAACCGACCCATTGTGTGATAGGTATGACTCGTAATGCAGGTTTCCAGATGGAAATGACATTTTAGTAAAAAACCAGAACTGACATATAGAAAAATGAGCAAATGCATTCAGAATGTTATGATATTTTAGGACAATAATCTATATGCCATTTTTGAAATGTAGGAATCATCCACATATCAATATGATGCACGATGGGATCGGTATCACTCAACGTGTATTTTTTATATTTAAAATTGACATCTATTTAAAAAAAATAACAAGTGACATACTAAAAAATGAGAAAACGCATTCGGATTGTTTTGATATTTTAGGAAAAAGATCCATGAGAAATTTTTGAAAAGTAAGAGTCAAACAAAACTCAATACGATTCATGATGTGACTTGTATGACTCAAAGTGTGTCTTTTTTATTTAAAATTTTCATTAATTTATGTTAAAACAACAAGTGAAATACTGAAAACCAAGAAAACACATTCAAATTATTTTGATATTTTATGAAAATGATCTATTAGTAATTTTTGACATGTAGTAATTTGTCTCACCTCAATACGGTGCATGATATGGCCATTATAACTCAAAGTGTACCTTTTTTAAAAAAAATTGACTTAATTTAAGTAAAAACAAAAGGTGACATACTAAAAACCAATAAAAAACATTTGTATTGTTTTGATACTTTAGGAAAGAAATCCATCGGTAATTTTTGATGTGTAGGAATCAACCACACATCAATCTGATGCATATTCTGACCGGTTTGATTAAAAGTTTTCATTTTCATTTTAAAATTTTAATTTTAATTCAAAATGAGTCACTCACTAAAAATCGGTATGACTCATATTGTGTGTTTCTAGTTTGAAATAACATTTTAGAAAAAAAAACTGGCATACTGAAAACTGAGAAAAAATATTCATCTTGTTTTGATACTTTAGGAAAATGATCCATCAGAAAATTTTGATAGGTAGGAATTAGCCACACCTCAATCTAATTCATGGTGTGACTAGTATTACTCATCAGGTGAATTTTTATTTAATATTGACATCAATTTAAGTAAAAAGAACAAGTGAATTACTAAAAATTGAGCAAACACATTTAAATTGTTTTGATATTTTAGGAAAACGATCCATTATTCATTTTTGACATATAGGAGTCCACCTAACCTCAATATGACACACGGTGTGACTGGTATAACTCCAAGTGTGTCTTTTTATTTAAAATTGACATTAATTTAAATAAAAACAATATGTGACATACTGAAAATAGAGAAAACACATTCAGGTTGTTTTGATATTTTAAGAAAATGATTTATAAGTCATTTTTTATTTTTATGAATCATCTACACCACAATACGTTGAACGAAATGGCTAGTATAACTCAAAGTGTCTCTTTGTTTATAAAATTTACATTAATTTGAGTAAAAAACAAGTTACATACTAAAACCCAAGAAAAACATTCATATTGTTTTGATACTTTAGGAAAACAATCCATGAGTCATTTGTGACATTTTGGAATCAAGCACACCTTAATATGATGCATGGTACAACCAGTATGACTAAAATCATCAGTTATCAGTTAAGAATTTACATTTTAGTTCAAGATGTGTCACTCACTGAAAACTAGGAAAATTTTCTCTGATTATCTTGTTAATTTAGGACAGTGATTCATAAGTCATTTTTGATGTGTATGTAGCAGTCTCACGTCAAACTAACAAACGATGCGACCAGTATGACTCATAATGTGTGATTCAAGTTTGAAATGATATTCTAGTAAAAAACACAACTGAAATACTGAAAACTAATAAAAATTATTCATATTTTTTTATACTTTAATACAAGGATCCATCAGTAATTTGTGATGGTTAGTAATCATATTCACCTCAATCCAACACACAGTGTGACTGATATAACTCTAAATGTGTCATTATTTAAAATCGACATTAATTTTAGTAAAAAAATAATTGACATACTCAAAATATATAAAACACATTCTGATTGTTTTTATATTTTAGGACAATGAACCATAGCTCATTTTTGATATATAGGAATCAACCCCACCATAATAGGATGTACAATGTGACTAACATAACTCCAAATATGTATTTTTTATTATATATTGACATTTTTATAATGTATTCTTTCATATTAATGTTTACTTTATTTCATTATAGTATTATTAAAATAATATTTGTTTTCCTATATTGGCAGAATCTTTTTCTCAGGTTGAGATGATTTGTTCAACAACTGATACCAAGGGTAGACATTTTTTAGAGGGGATCACAAGTGTCAAAAGTTGAAACATTATTGTTTTTAAATGTTTGTTGGTTAATTGTATATGTAATTATATAAAAC
This sequence comes from Viscum album, assembly GCA_963277665.1. NCBI lineage: Eukaryota > Viridiplantae > Streptophyta > Magnoliopsida > Santalales > Viscaceae > Viscum > Viscum album. The sequence goes on along the minus strand of OY728151.1, from coordinate 649,257,744 downwards.
ATTGTTTGAAATGTATATAATAGTGTTTTTTTGTATATACCATGGGTGAAAATTTTTTTATTCTCGATGTCACATTAAATTTATATAGTATTGTTTGAAATTAATGGTTTTTGGAAGTTTTTTGCTGGTCATGCTATTATATTAATAGCACATTTTATTCAGTTAGGACTTTATTAGCGATTTAAAGCACTGATAAAATCCCCCCTTATCATTGTTGTGATTAACAACACTTTTTTAGCACTATTAAAATCTATTTTTCAAATTTTTAAAGGTAATTAATGTAGTAGTGATATTTATTTTTAATATTTGTAAATATCGTGTTGTTTTATTTATTTTCTATTTCATTTTATTTATTATAAAATGCTTGAGATAAATTTTATTTTCATGATGTACAAGCATAAATATATTTTATATATATCCATCCCCTTATGATGATGAAATTTATGAAATTATTGAAATGAATATTCTTGTTATTGTCTTGAAGACACTATAAAACTCGAAAAAATAATTTTATTTCGTTCCATGGAGTGAATGAGAATATTTATTTAAAATGATTTATTTCATTACCCTAAGTGAATGAAAATATAAATGATTTTATTTTAAATCAAATTAAATGTAAATATGATGTTTTATGAATGATCATTATGACGTATTTGTTTATAATAAATACTAATAATATAACCACCAGAAGTGGTTTCATGATAGTAAATATTTACAGAGCACAATGAATTTTATTAATATTTATAAAATGATGCATCCCTAAAGGATGATATTAGAAGAGTGTCCTTTTACATTATATTTAAGGATATCTCCATGTTTCAATTATTGTTCATGTAACCTAAAAATTAATGGTAAACATTATTAATTATCATGTTCTTATGGATTATCAATAACATCTCATGTAATTCATTTATACCCTAAAGTGGATATTTTCATTTATATAGTTCATAAATGAAATGATTGAATTGTATAATTTTTATAATAATATATATATTATGAAAATGATTTTACCCCCTAAAGTGGTTAAACCAATGATCATCACAATCCATAAAATTAGTATTTTATACAATATGATAAATATTGATAAATAGTAAATAATCATTCATGAATCATGATATTCAATGAATGAATGAATTCCCTGATGTGAATTTAGTTTTAATTACTCTAGTTCATTCCTTCAAGAAAATGAAATTAATTATTCATGAAAAAAATTGATATGATTTGAGCTACTCATACTTAAAATTTTAGAATGAATATTTGAGAGTTTATGAAGTTTGATCAAATGATTTCTACTTTATTTATAAAGTGAATATTGATTATGAATTATAATTTTTTATGGAGATGAGGTGTGTGTTGTGAACCTAGAAGATTATTCCACATTGGTTTTTGCTATAACATTCACCATCTTTAAAATAAGTGAGGGCCCTACTCCTAGGTATATCTATTGTAAAATAATATTTGGGTCCAAAGTTACAAAATATTTTAGCAAAGTTCTAAAAAAACAATATAATCCACTTGGTGATGGGCCTAACCCATTATGATTATTTTATTAATTCATCAACCATGATAAGTGGAAATTATAATGGAAAATATGAGTATGCATAATGAAAATTAATTAACAGAGATAGAAGAGTAAAAATATTCTTATCTGGTACTAACAATTCTTAATGATTTTTTATATCTGAATTCTCAATGATATTTATCAATGAGATTATTGAAAATAAATATCATATGGATCCATTTGATAAAATAGGTACCTTGATATATAACAAGATTTCATAAAAATTTATTACAAGGAGTTGTTTATGTACAATTGAATTAATAATGATAAACTAGAAGTTTACTGATCCTGAGATTTTAAATATATGAAATTTTGGTTTAGTCCATCCAAGATAAATTATAATGAAATATATTGATTCAAGTATATACGATCATCGATTTATTTATAACATATTAGACATCTATCAGGGGGAGAATAATGAACTTATTTAATGGATACATGTCAAAAAATTATCAATTAATTAATTCTCATAAGTTATTATGATTTCCTCATGTATAATAATTTACCATGAGGTACCCATTTTCAAGGTAAATAATTTATATCATTAGCATCTATTTTGGAAATAAATTTCCTATACACTTATAAATAAGTATATATAGGTGTACCCACCTACCACGTGATCTATTTAAATACTATATGAAATATGCATCTACTAAATGGCCACATGTGTTATTTTCCATTGGTGAGTATACATTACATGATATAAATTTTGATTAAAATAACTATTATTCATCACATGCCAAATATAAAATGGTTCAGAAAAACCGTTGATAATATTCTCACAAAACTTACATGAATGTAAAGTGTTTGAAATCAATAGTTTGATTATAGACACCTAAAGTGTGGTTGAACTGATTATATAAAATTATTTTTCATCATGAGTAGAAAGTAATAAATATATTTTCCCTTGAAGATGAAAACTAATATATTGACAACATTATATATTTTTAGATATTTTCCCTAAAGTGAAACCGGTACTATAAAAATTATGATATCCCTATCAAATGTTATTGATGATATATTTTCCTTGAATGATTTTAAAAATCATTAATCAAAATGAATTTTGAAAGACGTTGACATCATAATAATTGGCCAAAATTATAATAGGAACTTATAAAATGTTCAACATATAATTTTTTGGATTGATTATCCAAACTAACACGACTACTGAATATTGAGGATCTTATTATAAGAAATATTATTCCCTATATATTTGGATATTTATATATGAATTCTAGAAGGATCAGGAATACCTGAAGCATATTCAAAATTATAAAAGTTTCACCCAATATTATAAATTATGTGGTGAAATAAATAAGATGTACTTCATGTATCCATATTAAGTTAAGGAAGAATATAAATTGAATTTTTCATCCCATGGTTTTTATGAATCATTCTATTCATTATTTTATTAAGATGTTTTAAAAAACTTATAAACTCTTGAAGATTTTTCTAAAATCAATGACTTATTTTATCAGGTAATTACATGGAATGTCCTTGTATTTTGAATTAATCATCCTAAATATTAAATATTAAAAAAAATTCAATGATTTTACCCTTATCCATTAAATATATTGCTTCTGAGTGATATATTTTAAACATCATGGGTTGATGAAGAAAAAAATTATCCCATAAAAATTAAATATAAATAAAAATATTATTTATCCCTAAATGATATGCATGTACATGTGCATATGAACCTTACAAATAACAAGGGACCATATTATGATGCAAGGTAATGTTATTCCCTATTCATTGAAATTAAAAGGGTGTGAATTATTATTATTACAAAATAAAAAATTTAATTTTTTGGTTAAGAATTGATTGTGGAAATTGTAACATCCTTTTACAATTTACAGGTACTCTTAAATCCATTTTTTACTGATCTTTGGTTGGGTCTTGTTTGGGGTTATTTTGGATTAAATTTTTAAGAGTTTTGAAAATTTTGGGCAAGTGAATAGTTTTCCCAGACCGTTCAACCTAAGGTAGTGGGATTTTTCATGGTTGGTGAATAGTTAGTCAATCCATGTTCCCTATTAGGAAAAAATATGCGGACTATTTAAAATAGGTTCACAACATGTGACAATTTTTCTAAACGGTGTGCCTCTACCCAGGAAACTATACGTAAGGATTTTAATTAATCCTAAAATTGTTGAAAAATTCTTAAACCCTCCTTTTTGACCCCCACTTGGGATCATTATATGCCTACATGATTTTTGTAGGTTTTGGGTCTCCCAAGGACTATTTTTGGCTCCACCAAACTCATTTCAAGGTGGATCAAAGCTAGGCAATCCTTGTTCGGTCTCTTCCTAGTAAAATTTCTTCCCCTATTCTCTATCTCCCATGATTTTTCTTCTCCTCCCTAGTGTTATGTGGATCCCCATATTGATTTTTGGATCTAATACCCACTTTTTTGGATCTAAACCTTAGTTTAATTCATAAATCATTATTTTTATCATTCATCATTGAGAGTTTTCCATTTATGGCTTCGTGATTTGAGATCCGTTAATCCCGAGCTAGGTGGTTCCATCATGATACGAAATTAATGTTAACTCTAAAATGATTTGTTTAATTTCAATTATTTTAATTAAATGAAATTTATTTTTTTTTGATTAAATGTCTTTCAATTGTTTTTCTTAAACGAAATTCCATGGAATTGGGGTTTTTAAGAATAATGGATTTTTGGCATGAAATAGGAAAACCTCCAATTCCATTGGATTTATGTGTGTTTATAGAAATTGTTCAGATTTAAATTATTTAAATTTAAATTGTGAAATTTTTTCAAATAAAGTATTTAATTTAATTATTGAATTTTATTTTGGAAAAAGGATTTGATGGAAAATTTTGAAAACCCAAATTCCATTGAATTAGGGGTTTGTTATGAAATTGATGGAATTTGTCTGAAAATTAAATTTTTGGATTTAATAGTGAAATTGGATTGTGAAATGGAATGGTGAATTGATTTAAAATCCCTATTTATGAAAGTGGATTTAAATGGTTTTGATAGAAACCTTGGGGTTTTATCTTGGTGAAAATGCATATTTTTTAGGAAAAATATATAATGGTTTTAAATGAAAAATTAGAATATTTGAAATAGAGAATGGGGTGAATTTTATTTTGAGAATTCTTGAAATAAATTTCCCATTATTTGTTTTACTAGACCACATGTAAACCATGGGTAGTTAATGAGTTATTTGGATGACACTTTACAATTTACAACATTATAAAACCTAATATCAGTACATCACATCCCTTAGGTGATGGTGATGAGTCTTATTTGATCTTGGTTCAAAGTGAATTATGTAAATAATGTAGTTAACCTTGTGTATGGGGCCCTTATAACTAGAAACTATCGTACCTTATTATGCATATGATCATTTTTCATGCTTGTTTTCATTTCAAATGAATATATGTCATTGTTGTAAACTATTTTACATGCCTTGTGAATTTATATAAACTATTTTATATAAAAGTGTTTATGAAATCAATTTTTGAAAGTTCCATTTCTGTAAAGAACCTTTTGTGAAATTATTTTCATCAATTTAAATTTGATGCTTTTGTTTAAAAGTATTTCAATAATTTTAAATGTAAAGAATTATTTGTTGAAATATGCTCTTTATATGAAAAAATAGTTTATTTGAAAAATTGGAAGAACTTATTTGGTTAATTTGATATTGGAATCTGTTATGGAATCCTTTACGACACCCTACTAGGATTTTAGATCACACCCTACTTGTTCCTTCAGGTGTTTTTATATTACTTCCTTCTAGGTCTGATTAGGGGTAAAGTATCACTTAGAGGTGGTTCTAACTGTTGACCCATGGACTTCGTGAGTTGAGTCTGAGATGGGACTTGGGCAGTTTATCTTCCTGTGTTCCTAGTACTTTCTTACGGTACTTGGTATTGTTTATTCCTATTGTATTTCTGGTACACTACTCCCAATGGATCTTATTTTTTAGTCATACTATCTTTTATCTTTTTCTTCTGAAATTTTTGTGAAAAATTTATTCCCAGTTTCATTTTGTATGGTGTCAGGTGATAGTTTCCAACCCATGGGGATTGGGAAGGCCCTTCAAGAAATTTCAAAGATGGATCGATTATCGAGTTAATAGGGTAACTGTACTGTTTTGTGTCAAATTGGTATTAGAGGATGGTTGAACTTCTTATCTTGAAGTCATTGTGGTTTTTGAAATCCTTTTAGGACTTAGGAGGTTGTTATGATTCAGTTTCTGGATAGCACATACCATAATGAATCTTAAGTCACCAGGGTTGGATAGGGAAGGTTATATTGAGGATTAGTTCAATTAATTTTCCTATTTTTATTTGGATAGAGTGATATCCAAATATTTTTTATTCTATCTATTGGGGTCAATTTCCCTTATCACTCTATTTGAGTGTAAATATGTTGTCTTATTTTGTGTTTTCTAATGTTGTTTAGCATCATTCCTCCAAGATGATGTTTGAATCGGATCCAATAGGAAGTTGTTTCTAAACCACAATAAGTGAATCCTCTTATGGACTCGAGTCTCATAGAGGTGATAGTGCGCACTCTCTGAGCTCTGGGACAGGAACCACCTCTAGTTCCTATTCAGGCTCTAGCAATGGAACCTATGAGAAATGTTCTTAAGATTTTTTCTTCAAGAGTTTATTTTCTATAATAGAAAACTATTCAATGACTCAAATGATTCACATATTTCTGAGTAATGGCCGAGCATGATGGAGAATTTGTTTGGGTTCTTAGACACACCCGACGAAATCAAAGTGTAGTGTGCCACCTTCGTGCGGGAAAGACCATGCAGGAGATGGTGGGACACTATGGTAATATAGAAGAAGAATTAGGGATTATAGTGGAAGGACTTTAAGTTCCTTTTCAATAACTAGTTATATCTATAGTCATTGATGTTGGTCGATACAATAGTGTTTTTCAGACTTGAGAAAGCTGATAGGACCATGATAGAGTATGTAATCCATTTTTTTGTGATTGTGCATTTTACACCTGAGATAGTATGAAATGAGAAGATGAAGACTTGAAGATTAAAGTTGGGGATTCATCAGGATATTCATTCTTAGGTTTTATTATTGAATCTACCTTTTATGCTGATGTTATGAATAGAATGCTAATATTTGAAATGGACCTGGCTAGCAAGTTAGGGTTATTGGGGGTTTCTTTATCTCCTAGTGGTAGTGTGGGTTCCTTCAATGGAAATTGGAATCATGGTGAGTAATATGGAAATTATCAACAGTAGGGTCATTCTAGACCTCTTAAAGTACCCAACAGATGTCCTTTTATTTTCTAATAGTGTGGTAATACAAGACCTTCAAAGAGGGTCTGCACTGAGGTACCCAAGAACTGTGGATCTTTTGGACGTTCAAGTCTCTTACAGAGATTCCTCCATTTTTATTATACCCCTCATTGTGGAATGGTACCATCAAATACTCTTAAAAATGTGGGTTAATCATATTATTCACCTAAAAAGGGTTCCAACCACATGCATTTAGAATAAAGCTTATTCATGCAGTGGGAGAGTCTCTATAGGAAGTGGATATGGGTCCAGCAGCCATGAGAGGTACCATTACTATAGCATCATCATTATTAACTGCTATATTTGATACTAGTGCATTTCATTCTATTATTTCTACATGTATTTTTTATATTATTAATCTTCCTATAGAGATTCTACCTTGTGCATTAAATATAACTACACCCCTTGGTATGAAGAGAGATAATGGTTTCCATAGTCCCTCTTATGTTTTCTCTCTAACCGATGTTGATCTTACTTGGAGTTTTCTGGTTCTCAACATGAATCCTCTTGAATTAATTTTTGGTATGTATTAGCTTATTTCTAATAAATCCCAAATTTATTTTTATCTTTGAAGTGTTTCATTTACTACACCTAGTGGTGTGTATTGTGTATTTGAAGGGGAATGGGACCCAAGGTCAAGCAAAGCTACACCTTCTTATCTAGAGTTCGAAAAAGTGATACTGGTGTTTTCCATTGATCTGGTGAGAGAATCTTTGAGTAGTAATCTCCCTCTAAGTTTCATTGATTTTAGGACATGTTTCTTTAGGACTTCTCTAGTTTTCCCCCGGTAAGGAGGGTTGAGTTTTATATTTACATAATTCCTGGTACTCAACCAGTTTCTATTCCCTCTTACTTCATGGCACCAGCTACACTAAATGAGTTGAAGTCCCAGTTGTATGATCTTCTTGAGAAAGGATTTATACACCCAATCATGTCACAGTAGGAAGAGCCAGTTTTATTTTCTAAGAAATATGATGGCTTACTTCACCAATGTGTTGATTACCAAAATCTCAATCAAGTGATGGTAAAGAACAAGTATATGTTACCATGGATTGATGATATATTTGATCATTTGAAAGGGGATAAGTGGTTATTGAATATTGATCATCACTATAGTTACCATCAATTGAGGATAAAAGAATATGAAATTTAGAAAACCTCCTTTTAGAGTAGGTATGACCATTATGAGTACCTTTTTATGCCCTTTGGTCTAACCAATGCATCTGTAGCCTCTATGAAATTAATTAATTGGATTTTCCATGAGTATCTTGATACCTTCATGGTAGTATTTATGGATGAAATTCTTATTTAATCTAATCCCAAGGAGGATCATGTGGATCATCTAATAATACTTCTGAGTTTTCTGAGAAATGATTGACATTATTCCAGGCTTTAAAAGTGTAACTTTTGGATTTGGGAAGTAAAATTATTGGGACATTTGGTGTCAGAACATGGTATTTTAGTTGATATTGAGATAGTAAAAGCTGTTATGAAATGTGAACAACCACAGAATGTTTTCGAGATTCAGAGATTCTTGGTTCTAGCTGGGTATTACAGCCGATTCATTAAGGAAATCTCAAAGTTGGCTTCTGATGACTGCTCTAACTCAGAAGAGAGTAAAGTTTTCTTTGAATGATAAGTGTGAGAGTTATTTTTTTGAGGTAAAATGTATTTTGACTATTGTGCTGGTGTTAACTCTTCTAGAGGCCAGGTAGGGCTATGTGGCCTTCTATGATGCATTGGGTTCAGGTTTGGGTTGCTTTCTTATGAATGGTGATCATGTCATTGTCTATGTCTCTCATTAGCTTAGGCCACACAAGAAGAATTATCTAAACCATGACATTTAATATAAAACCATTATGAACATTCTTAAGAGTTGGAGGCATTGCCTTTATGGAGAAATGTTTACCATGTATTCAAACCACAAGAGATTGAGTTATATATTCTCTACAAAATATTTTAATCTCCACCAGTGGCATTGGGTGTATAACATATGTCATTAAATTTTGACATCTCTTATACCTTGGGGAAAGGGAATTTCATTGCAGACTCTTTCAGCAAAAAACTTATAACCCAAGCAGTGAAAGAATCATTAGAAGAGTGGAATTTGATGGCTCTCTTTGCACAGTTGAATATTAGAGTCCAAGAATTATGGACTGAGGTTTCCTTGGATAGTGTTCATTTGGAATATTCTCTTATAGAATTGATTATTCAAGAACAAAATATTCACTATGAGTTTCATAGAAACAGATACTCTCTTAATGAAGGGGATACCATGCTTGATTGGTCCTTCTCCACCAAAAGAATTATATGATTTCAGATCTGTTTTGTGGTACCATCTTCAGTAAGGAAATATGTAATGGGGTATTTTCAGACTTCCCAATGGGAAGTGAACCCAAGAACCATGAAGATGTTCTATGATATGTGACAGTAGTTTTGGTGGCCAGTTATGAGATGGGGCATTGCTGAGTTTGTCTCTAATTACTATATGTTCTAGTAGGTGAAGGCTGACAACTAGAAACCTTCGGGTTTTCTTCAACCATATCGTATCACTACTTGGAAGTGGGATGAGATCTATATGTAATTTTTGGTTGGGTTTTCATGTAACCAAATAAAGAATAATGTGATATGGGTTGTGATTGAGAGGCTGACCAAGTCAGCTCACTTTGTACCCATTTGTGATACAACCAAAGTTATGGAGTTAGGAAATCTCTATATGAAATAGATTTTTAATTTTCATGGAGTTCTATATGTTATAGTCTCTGATTGGGATCCTCAGTTTGCTTCTCATTTTTGAAGATCCCTTTAAGAGGCATTGGGATCTCACTTCCATTTGAGTATGGAATACCATCCACATTGGATGGCTAGATAGAAAGGGATATACTAATTCTTGGGGATATGCTTCGTTATGGTGTTCTCGGCTTTGGTGGGGCTTGGGATGATCATTTAGGGGTGGTTGATTTTTCTTACAATAATAGTTACTAGCCCATGATCAGAATGGATCCTTTTGATGTATTGTATGGTCGACCTTGAAGATGTCCATTATGTTGGTCAGAGGTTGGTGAAAGTTTCTTGGTTGGACCATGTTTGGTGTAAGAGACAACAAAAAATATTCAGTTGATTCACCAAATAATTTTTACAGTACAGATCCAATATAAGTCTTATGTCGATCTTCATCAAAGGTTGTTGGAAATCCTTGTTGGAAACCAGGTGTTCTTGAAAGTTTCACCATGGATGGGTCATCAGCATTTTGGGAAGCATGTGAAATTATCTACTCATTTTGTGGGACCTTTCGAGTTTATTGAGTATGTGGGGAATGTTTCTTACCATTTATAACATCCACCATATTTTACGCTGATACATAACATGTTCTATGTATCTCATCTACGAAAGTATCTATCTAATTAATCCCATGTTCTGAGTTGGCATGATCTTGTAGTTGAACCTGATTTATTCATTATTGAATGACCGGTCAAGATAGCTTATTCTGAAACCAAGGTAGTTTATAAGAGGATGAAATATTTGGTTCGAGTTCTATGGTAGCACGATTATGATAATCGTGAGATGTAGGAGAGGGTGGTACTAATGAGAGAGTAGTGGCCTTATTTGTTGGAATGGAAGCTTCTGACTAGGCTTTCTGGGGAAAGAATGTTTCTATAGTGGGGAGTTTTTAATATCTTGTTACTTTTTATAGGTATTACTAAACCCATATTTTTACTGATCTTTGGTTGGGTCTCATTTGGGGTTATTTGGGGTAAAAATTTTAAGAGTTTTGAAAATTCTGGGCTAGTGCACGGTTGACGCACAGTTTTCCCATATCATTTGGCCTATCAGAGAAAACTGTAAAACCTAATATAGTGTGGTTTTTCATGGTTGGTGTACAGTTAGTCAATGCATGCACCCCCATAAAATAACCCTTGTGTACCATTTAATATAGGTTCATGGATTGCACACGATTTGTCTAAACAGTGTTCCTCTTCCTAGGAAACTGTGCGTACAACTTTTAATTAATTCCAAAAAATTTAAAAAATTTCTAAACCCTCTTGTTTGACTCATTCCTAGGATCATTCGACCCCTACAAAATTTTTATAGGTTTTAGGTCTCCCAAGAACCATTTTTAGCACCTCCATACTCCTTCCAATGCAGATCGCAGGTAGGTGATCCTTGTTTAGTCTCTTCCCTGTAAGGTTTTTTCTAGTGTTCTTTATCTCCTGTGATCTCTCTTCTCCTACCTAGGGTTTTGGGGTTCCCCATATTTATTTTTGGATCTAATACCCACTGTTTTGGATCTAAAACAAGGTTTTATTCATAGATCCTTATTTTTTTCATTCTCCATTGGAGTTTTTCATTTACGGATTCATGATTCAAGATCCATTGATCATGAGGTAGGTGGTTCTATCATGATGCCCAATTTATGTTAACCCTAAAATTATTTTTTTAATTTAAATTGATTTAATTAAATTAAATTTATTGTTTTTTATTAAATTTATTTCAATTCTTTTTTTGGAACAACTTAATTCAATTCAATTTATATTTTTAAGAAAAATAGATTTTTTGCATGAAATTGAAAAACCTCAAATTTCATTGAATTGGGGTGTGTTTAGGTAAATTTGTGATATTAAAATTTTATAAATTTAAATTGTGAGTTTTTTTCAATTAAATTGTTGAATTTAATCGTGGATAAGGGATTTGATGGAAAATTGTGAAACCCTCTGATTCTATTGAATTGGGGGTTTGTTATGAAATTGAGGGAATTTATTTTATAATTAAATTGTTGAATTTAATTGTAAAATTGGATTTTAAAATTTAATGGATAATTGATTTCCAATCCATATTTTTGAAATGGATTAAAATGGGTTTTATAGAAACCATAGGGTTTTATCTTGGTGAAAATACATGTTTTTTATTAAGACCATGTTATGGGTTTTAAATGGAAAATTGGCATATTTGAAATGGAGAATGGGATGAATTTTATTTTAAGAATTCTTGAAATAAATTTCAAATCATTGTTTTGTACTAGAGAATATGAAATCCTTAGGTATTTAGTGAGTTATTTGGATGGCACAGAGGATAATAATGCTTTTTTAGCACTATTAAAAACCCCTTTGTGTGCTATTAAAGGGCATGTCTATAGTAGTGGATAAAGATTTTATTGATGGAATGATAGTTTTAGAAGCATGAATTAAGTTCCCTATGGAGAATATTGTAAAGTGTAGTGAAAAAGTGTGAATAGAAAATGATAAAACAGGGGAATACAAAAAATGATTCTTGATAATGAAGAGTATATAATGTCTTAAGAAAATGAGTTAAAGAAGTGAAAAGGTGAAAGAGGTAATAAATATGTGGTGGTTCTGACACTACCATAGATCTGGGAAAGGGATGTGCCGGTTATTATAAATTCTAAATAGAAAGTGCTGATAAAAGGGGGGCCTTTATCAGTGCTAGCTAAAAGTGCTGAGAAATCTACCATTTATCAGTGCTATAAAGAGCACTAATAAAGGTGTACCCTTTATCAGTGTTTTTTAGCACTAATAAATGGTATATTTATCTATGCTATTATTAGCACTAATAAATGTTTTTAATAAAAAATATTATTAATTTATAAACATGCATTTTTTTATTTAATATATACTAATAATTGAATTATTTATATATATATATATATAATAATTCAAATATATATATATATATATATTTCTTCTAATTTTATTATAATTTAAGTTAAAATATATATTTAATTATAATTATAACTGTAAATGAATATATATATATATATATATATTTAATTATTGAATTATAACAAATATATTTTTTATATTTATAATTTAATTAATATATATATTTTTATAAATATAAATAAATAAATATTTATTTATTGTTAAAATTATAAATATATATATATATATATCATATATATAATTTTATAAATATATTTTTTAATATAATGCAATTGGTGGCTTGCCTGAGTGGTAAAGGCTCCTTGTAATCATGCATCAGACCCATGTTCAAATATGCGTGGGAGCGAATTTCCACTAGTAGGCCACGACGCAGACATGACGCATGAAGGTAGTGACACAAACATGATGAATGTGTGACATAGACAGATGATGATGCAGAAATTATGTAGGCATGAAGTTGCATTGGGCCTTTGGGCTAGTTTTTGGGCCTTTTGGGCTAGTTTGTGGGCCTTTGGGCAATGTAATGGGCATTATGCCTATAGGGCCTTCGGGCCATGTATTGAATAAAACAAGGATTGATGGGTGGGTTATCTCTTGGGGGTGTTATGGCCTACCTTTCCAATTGGTGTTTGTGTTTAATGTAATTGTACCCCCAAAAACCTAATATATAAAATAATATAAATAAATTATTAACATTATATCATTATCAATGCTAAAAAAGCGCTAATAAAGGCATGTTTTATTAGCACCTTCTATTTTAACCCTAATAAAACATACCATTTTTAGCACTTTTTAAAAAATTCTGATAAAATCTTCACCCAATTCTATAAATGAACTCTAACAGTCTCCTTCTATCGTACACCTCAAGCTCTCACAGAAGTCGGCCTTTGCACCACTGACCCCTCCTCTGGCCCGACCTCTCCTCTTCCATCAGAGACCCCTCCTCCACCATGAACCCTCCTCCACTGTGAATGCTCCTCCACTGCGAACCCTCCTCCACTGCAAACCCACCTCCGTTGTGATCCCTCCTTCACCGCGAACCTTCATCCACCACGAACCCACCTCTGTTGTGAACCCACCTCCACCACGTGCAGAACCTAGCCTCCACCGCAAACCCTCATATGCAATGAACCCACCTCCTTCGTGCGCTAAACCCCACCTATGTTGTGAACCCTCCTCTGCCGCAAACCCACCTCTATCGCGAACCCCTCTGTGGTCTCCACTGCTTCTTCTACCACCACTTACACTGAATCCTCCAGTCCCAAACCCTACTGTTGTCACAGATATTCCATTTTTTCCACATTATTATGAATTACTAATAAATGTGGCCTCTTAGTAGTGGAATAATACCATTGATAGTGTAATTTAATAAATGTGGCCTGTAAATTCTTGTGTGGGGAATGAATCGATAAATTGAGTAATTATGAAAAATGGCTATTAATTCGATAATCTATAAATGTGTGTAAACCTATTTTTAATGGAAAAAAATGTAGGATATGCATGGTGGTTTTTTTGATGGGTTTCATCTAGTTGATGGTAGTATATGGAAAAGTTGGTATGGTTATTATGTTAAGGTAGAGGTGATAAGATATTTATGTAAACCCTTGAGGCTATGTTTCTATGATGTGTACCTATATATATATTCTTGTAATTTCATGTTATTTTTATGTGCATCCCCATCCACATTGAGTAGTATATACTAACACCTTGATATTCTAGGGGTGTTTTCACTTACATCCATATGGTGAGGAATATATGGTTGATTACAACATATTTATCTATCTTCCTTCACTATTAGTGATGATGTTGGATGATTTTTGAGATTCCATATGATGATGAGTGTATGTTATGTAGTGTGGGTCATGTGGGGTAGGAGGGTATGGGGTTTATTTATTTCATATTCATGATACCATAATATCTTGGGGTGTGATGTGGTTGTAATGTGGATGATGACTAATTTCAAAATGAGACATTGGGCCTTGTGGTAGGATGAGGTAAGTAGGGATGCATCCTGAACCACATCATAAGTAGATGCAATATTGGCATGAGAGGTGTGCATGAGTAAATTTTCCTCATCAAGGGAATATAGGACCTGCGAGAGGATAGGGTAGATATGGATATGTCCCGACCCACATTAGAGATGGCTTGATATATGGTGATGATATATCATGGAATGGATGGGAGAATAGGACATTTAACATTTGGGCATGAGAGTGGAAACTCAGTTGGAGAAGTTGATACAGGGAATATTTATTAATGTTCTCCAATTATTATTTTACTATATGCATTCACTATTTGATTAGTGATCCCCATCCCTATCTATTATGGAGGGTTAAAATTTATAGTCTTCTCACATTCAGTGTTCTCCTCTAATTTTGATGTTTGGTTATGATCATAATTCATTAAAGATATTATCTATTTTAATCAACTCATTTTTACCTCTATGGTATGGATACAACTTCAATCATGAACAATAAATCATTTTTTCAAACATCTTTTCTTAGAGATAGATTTCATATGGACCTTTATTAGTATGGTCATGATTGCAGTTGTAACAGCTTTATCCTTCTTTTAGGGACATTATATTCTTAACAAGGTAAATTTTTATCTCTATAAGAATTAAGAATTCGTATTCCTAACATCCCTCGCATGTATTACAATATTTATAATTTCTAATCAATCTGGAATGTATTTGGGATTTTTTATATTCCAAAAAATCCACTCTCCATATGTAGCACAATATAGTTGACATAATCTATGTGTTTCATGATTTGGACTCATCTTTAATGCTCAACATCATTGAGGCATGTCCTTTTTTCCCTCTTGGATCCATATTATCTTGTTAAACTATAATTCCCCTATTCTTAGGATCTTCTTCCCTTGATTTAGCCAAATTTAATTTGATACTTATTTTTTATGGTAGTTATCTAATTCCTATATTTACATATAGAATTATAATAATCATGTTCATTAGGTCCCGCCCTCTTGTGTGTATCATCCATTGGACTTGAATTGTCCTCATGATCAGATTGAGTAGTCAGTCAAATCACCCAACCCATTAGTCTTCATGAATCTATTATAGAAAATCACCCATAAATTCTCAATAAATGAAATTAAAAGAAGAAAACTAAATCTTTTTTCCATAACCCATGATATAAAATCACTCGATAAATGCATAATTACAAAATAAATGTTGATACCCAACATAATTGGGTTTCAAGAATCCATGAATCCACTATGTAATCTTGAATGAAGAGACCCAAATCATGACGTACATCGACATTTCATTACTATTTCGAAATACTTAATACATTAAAAAACAAACTCCCAAAGACCGTATTAGTTTAGTGTCTTTAGAAACTCAGAACATAATCTTATAATCATGGTGAAAGATATTCAACATATCCCATAAAGATCTTCCCCTTTTGTTTTATTACCTAAAACCTTTCTTTATATCCTGAGGAAAAGAAAACATAAAAAGGGTGAGTTGAAATGCTCAATAAGGGTAAACATAACGAACATAAAATAATTCATAAAAATTTTAATGCAAAAACTTGAACATAAAATCTAAACATCAAAATCTTGAGAAATGACATAAATCTTGGAAGTACATAAGGCATATATCATAAAGGAACATCAATCATGATAAAATATCATGGGAATAAAACATGTAATTGTGGAAAACCATTATGCACTTGATATGATTTCCATAGTAGCCAAGGCAGTGCTGCCAAAACCATCCTAGTGGACAAAGTCCCTTACTGAATCAAGTTCACTCCTCGTTCCAGTCCTGTATCACTGAACCAAATTAACTTTCCATTCCAGCCATGTCTATATCATGAGATATAAATCTTTACCCAATTCATTGGATGGAGATATAGGTCTCACCCCTCTCATAATTAAATCATTCTTATGTGTTCCACAACATAAACATAAATCATTCATCATAACCCAAAGAATAAAATGGGTTTCATAAATATCATCCCATCATAACATAATCCATATAAAAAAAATGGATATCATTTCATCATAAAAAAAGTGAAACCATGTAAATCATAGAGATATTATACATGAAACATACTCATATGAAATAATGTCATCTTAGATGGAAAATGGTTTTGATAAAACACTTGAAATGATTTCTTGAGGAAAATATCCATTCTTCTTCAAAATCATGTTATTTTCACAAAATGCCATGCAATTTTATAAGAAAAGGATTTTGTTGAAAATAATCATGAAATATTGTAGAGTAAGATTCAGGAAAATATGGTGTTATGAAACCGTAAAAATCTGTTCATGCCGTATAAGTTAAAAAACATTCTACTCATACTTTTAACGGAAAAGTCAAAAAGTACCACGTATGGTAAACAAAAGAAAAATTCCTTCCATAAAACAAATTAAAAGTCAAAGAGGGGTAAAATGACTTTAAATATACATGGAATAATATTAAACACTTTATGAAAAACATTTTTATGGACATGGATAAAAAATACAACCCCAGTAAACACTTACGTATAAGAAATCTCGAATAAAAATGAGATTGAAAAATTATCCCTTACCTTATGTCCAATTTCTTCCTTATGTGTCCGAGACTCCTTTGTAGTGGGTTTAGACATATGATTAACTTGTAATAGAACCATAATAATATTTATGACATCATATTTGATTCACTTACGACTTTATATTACCCGTCCATTTGTCAATTCCATGTTAATGCATCGTTTTGGGTAAAATCATTTCATTTGTCGTACGTGTTTTGACTTGTAATTATTCATATGATTAATTAGATAATGATTACATACTTCCAGAATTTGAAACATGATTTTTATATAATATATATTAATAATATAAATATATATAATAGATCGATAAATGGAACGAAATACACCATTCAGGGAGATGGTAGATCGTACGTACGCATGAACGCTGTTTTCGTTTCCTTATTAAATTGAATGGAAGTAAATAACATATATATATACATAAATCCAGTAGAATTATTATTTCATATGTTTCATTATTACTTATTATATATACTTTATAATCATTCTCGGATGGTTAACATGGAGAATGAATCTCATCGCATCGTGGAGACGGTTGTCCGTACGTACACACGAGCGACAATATCATTCTTTTGATATTAAAATAATATATAATTGGATGGTATATCATATATAAAAAATCATCATAATGTTATATTTATTATTTATATCATTTTTACTCATTATTATACCCATCAAAATGATGAAATGTTTGAATAACAAACTACACCACGACGTGGAGACGGTAAGCCGTACGTACGCACATGGGGTGACTTTTTCATTAATAGGATGGATAAAATAACTAATATGGTTGTAAAATTTATGTAATAACATCACAGTATATATAAGATACTGGAGTTATTATTTTAGAAAAGAATAAACAAAGAAGGAGGAAGTGGAAGAATAAAAAAACTTGAAATAGGTGGTGAGATATTTACCACTTCTTCACGTTCTTCCTTTTGCTTTGATCAAAAGGGCTCCTTAGGTTGGCTTTATAACTAAAGTAATGCCTCTAGAATGAAGGTAGAATATTTTATAGGGTATTTGGGCAGGTTTTGGCCGAGCCAAATGGCTTTTTAGAAGTGAATGTGAGAGAAGAGGGAGTTCCCTTTTATAAGAGGGGTGAGGGGCACCTTAGGAAAAACTTAAAATATTACTTTATAATAAATACATATTCGGTTTATAATGGCTCAAAAGTGACTTATTTAGAGAATAGGGTGGGGATGGGTCTAAATCCTCTCAAAAAATAGGTTTTATAAATGTTTAGTTTACCATTTTAATGTTATCATTTAGATTTAACACTAAGTTAAATAATTTAACTTCTACCTTGTCTTCTTGTATTCTTACACTATATGGTTAATAAAATTACTATAAACTGCCAATCGAACCCCAATTGGTTCATTAATGTCATATATATTATTATATAAGTCTTTTTTCTGAACCATATATTTTTAGGACCATTATATCAATTAACAATATAATATTTGTTTTGAAAACCCTTTTATGTCAATTTTGACACTATTCGGTATTTTGTTTTCTATAAATTCAAAATAGAATTATTACTTCAAACAGAATTCTTCTAACCAACCCTAATATGTTATATTAATCTATAAAATAATTTTAATTCATAAAAAGTCTCAAATTACATTTACTTGGGTATTTATAATATCAATTATGTTAATATTTCATTAATAAGGTAATTAATGCATCATCATTATGTCATAAATAAATTATCTTATTTAATTTCTAAAAAATATAAATAAAATACTATTATATAGGAAATATTTTTATCTTTATAATGAATATTTATAGTAGAATTTATCTTTTTTATAACCCTATATTAAAAAATTTTTAGTTATTAAACTTTGATTTTAACTATTTTAACTCGTCTTTAAATAAAATACTAATAAATGTCCTAATCTAATCCAAGTAGACCAAAAGGGTAATATTTCATTCCTAAGGTTGTTTTTGGTCGAATTACACTTATCCAATAGAATTATTACATGTTTTAGGGTAATAATAATATCATTTTTACCCTTAATTACCCTATTTACTTTTAACCATGGTAAATAAAATTAAAAAGTTACTATTCACCCAAAAAAATTTATCTTATTGAACCACATTTTACTCCTTGATATTAACCGTGTCTCTCGGATTTTCGAAATTCCACTCATAGAAGTGGTAAAATTATGTTTTTTGTAAATTTTCAAATGCTCCTAGGAGGTGGGTAAAAGACGGTAAAAAGTTCAATAAAATTTTTATATATCTAAAATTATTATAAAATGACTCCAATAAATTAAATTGAACTTATATAGGTATTATGTATCTATTTTGACCTAAAATAAATTTAAATAAAATAAATGATTAAAAAGTTGGTTTTAACCAATAACTCAGTGTTTTCACTATTCATAAAAAAGTGAAAGTTTTCAGAAAAATACCAAAATTTCACCCTATACTAATTTTGATATTCCAAATCTAAAAATGAATTCCATTTTGAAAGATAAAATTTATAAAATTTCAAAAAGTGGGTATTACTGTTCATAACGGCAAGTTTATATAATATTTTAATAACATATCGTTGTTTAGTGAAACCTGGTATTGCGTACTAAACACGCTATCGAGGAAGGTTGTGATTGCGTGTAATGCATGTCAAGTCAGGGCTTCGTGTAGTGAAAGATCTCTTTGGTGTTGCGTATAAGATAATCAAAACTTATTTCATTTATACATTAAAAAAAATCTATACTTAATGTTGCGTAGAATAATTTCCACAAAACGAACTTGAAATTGTGTGTAACACAATCCAAGAATAGTGTTGCGTATACTGCAAGCTAATACAGTGTCGCGTATAGTACAAGCTAATCTTGGTGTAGTGTACAACAGAAGACATCAAAGAAATTAAAAAGAATATATCTTATAAAATCTCAGGGTGTTACATTCTACCCCCCTTAAAATGAATTTCACCCTCAAAATTCTTCGAGGTTATCAATGGTTTTCTACTTGAAAGTTTCTATCATAGAAACCCACATCATAAAAGGAATACTAAAACATCATTTTTAAAAAGGAACATTAGAAACATAATGGATACCCAAAGTAACTCATCACTGGGTTTCCACATAAGAGAATATAGGTGAAAATATGGATATGGAAGAGAAATCTAACCATCATGTTCTGATAGAGAGTGGTAGAGAACATGGCTATAAAAAAGGCAACAATCAAAAAGCCAAAAAAAATTGATGATCTAAGGTACCATCTAATTCATTGGATATGAGGATACTAGGACAACATTTTTTATTTTCAAGATCATTTCCCTAAAGTTGAAGAATTTGAATTAGAAGAAATGCTTACTTTATTTTGGTACAATCTCGCTATGGTTCGTTCCTTGAACAATTTATACTTCATATCTTAAATAAATGAAGTTGAATTTGTCATTCTTGAAGTGTTAGTAGATCATACGATAGAATGATGGGTCCTTCCATCTGTCTCTAACAAAAGGTTATCAAAAGTTATTAAATATACATAAGTCTATATATGGTGAGGTTAATCGTATATGATTCCAAAAATGGACTTATACTTCATCTATCATACCACTTAATAAAATAAAACTAGTTTCTACTAACCAGGGCCTTCCTGTAGACTAGTGGTAGGCGATAAAGGCCAGTTTCACTTCGGTTGTGGGTTTGATTCCTGCAACCTTGTCCGATGCGACGGGTTGTCGTCTGTCCTACATGTTGTCCCTTTTTCTAAAACTACATTATTATAACATTCCTGCAATAATATCAAAAAAGTTCTATCCTTAAACAATAGTATCTTATTTCTAACTTAATTCATTCCAATATTTAGGCTTATCCAAAATAATTTGGTCCAAGCTCATAGTATAAATAAAATGATTACTTGAAAGTTCACATAACATGCATGTGAATACCATCATTTATCCCCCATAAATCATAAGATATATCTTGATGGTCCCATTCCAAACATGTGAATACCTTAATCATGTATTCTCTTGAAATATGAGTTACCATAGAACCTTATTGAATACATGAATGCTGTCAAAATTTAACTCTTGCCACATACCAAAATCGAAAAATTTCTATATACTCAAACCATGATATCACTTTGTCCTTATATAATTCATGAACTCATTAATACTATCAAACATTTCATTATCTCTTTATCCTTTCATTATACGCATATCATCTTCTTTCCAAAAATATCTAAATAACCTTTCATGGTTACTGGTGCCATTCAATATATACTTTCAAATACTTTAAGAAAAAAAAAAGTGTAACAATACTTAGATGTTTCTGTATTCCATAGTACCATTAAATTACCTATACGACATTACTCTTGATAAACATAAAATCATTCCACTACCTTCTTAAACCATTGACTGAGCTTCAAAAATTCTTTTATCTCACATATCATTTGTAGTCTCTTCATCATCATTAACATAAATACTACCCTTACAACCATGCTGATTCTCTTCATGAAATTTTCCCATAGGTCATTAGTTTGCATAATGCCCATACATTCCACATTTAAAAAATTTAACCATTGTTGATATCTTAGCAATACCATTATCCTTGTACATGGTGTTAACTAAACATTTTCCTTCGTAATTACTAGCTTTGTGTCCTTATTTTCCACACCCAAAGCATCTTCTAGTTCCTTTGAAACATTCTCCTTGATGCATCTTCCCATATTATTTACATGAGGGAAATTAAACTTTCTTTCCTCTATGATCATCATGAAACTCCATCTTTCTCTTATTAGCTGAGTCATGAAACTTACCAAAGTTGATATTATTGATCATATTATGAGATTGCTGATTGGGAATAATAATTATGTTTGGACATACAAATCCTGTTTCATTTGGTTGATCATTAAGAATATCATTCCATTTTCCATCATATTCTCCATTAACATGAATCCTCCAATTTCCCGCCATTTCATAAAAGCCAAAAAGAATAGTATGAGAGGAAAAACTCATACTAGAAAAACAATATAATCAAGGGGGGTTAATTTCAATCTATAACATCTTAGGTTTAATTCTATGATCGTTACAGTAATTCTAGGACTATAACTTATACTTATACTTAACCTTAGGGACATCCCTAGACATACCTTAGAAATATCTCTAGGGATCTCACTAAGGTTTTCGCATCCTAGTTTCCAAAGGATGATTAACCTTCACTCTGATACCAACTGTAGAGGTCTAGAATTGTTTCCAGTGGACTAGAATTGATAATTATCAGAGCACTCCATGGGCGGATACACCCCCTAGGTGGGACACACCACCATCCCCAGTGGCAGCCATTTCCTCATGAAGCCCTTGGGTGGAGAGCCATGCTTGGTCCAACGCTCACACGTGAGAGTTCCCAAGGATCAGATTCATTCCTACCTCCTTTGCTCTAATACCAACTTTAGAGACCCAAATATTGACATACATGGACATTTCATTACTTTTGCATAATACTTAATACATTACAAAACAAACTCCCAAAGACCATCTTAGTTTAGTGCCTTTGGAAACACAGAACATAATCTTCTAATCGTGGTGAAAGATCTTCAACATCTCCCATAAAGATCTTCCCCTTTTGTTTTCTTACCTAAAACCTTTCTTTATATCCTGGGGAAAAGAAAAAATAAAAAGGGTGAGCTCAAATGCTCAGAAAGGGTAAACATAGGGAACATAAAACAATCCATAAACATTTGAATGCAAAAACTTGAACATAAAATCTAAATATAAAAATCTTGAGCAATGACCTAAATCATGGAAGTACGTAAGGAATATATCATAAAGTAAAATAAATCATGATAAAATATCATGGGAATAAAACATGTAATTGTGTAAAACCATTATGAACTTGAAATGATTTCCATAGTAGCCAATGCATTGCTGCCAAGACCATCCTAGTGGACAAAGTCCCTTACTGAATCGAGTTCACTCCTCATTCCAGTCCTGTATCATTGAACCATATTAACTTTCCATTCCATCCATGTTTATCTCATGAGATATAAATCTTTACCCAATGCATTGGAGGGAGATATAGGTCCCACCCATCTCATAATGAAATCATTCTTACGTGTGCCACAACATAAACATAAATCATTCATCATAACCCAAAGAATAAAATGGGTTTCATAAACATCATCCCATCATAACATAATCCATATAAAACAAATGGATATCATTTCATCATAAGAAAAGTGAAACCATGTAAATCATAGAGATATTATACTTGAAACATACTCATATGAAATAATGTCATCTTATATGGAAAATGGTTTTGATAAAACACTTGAAATGATTTCTTGAGGAAAATATCCTTTCTTCTTCAAAATCATTTTATTTTCACAAAATGCAATGAAATTTTAAAAGAAAATGATTTTTTTGAAAATAATCATGAAATATTGTGAGTAAGAATCATGAAAATAAGGCTTTATGAAACTATAAAAATTCATTCATGCCGTATAAGTTAAAAAAACATTCTCCTTGTACTTTTAACAGAAAAGTCAAAAAGTACCACGTATGGTAAACAAAAGAAAGATTCATTCCATAACACAAAGTAAAAGTCAAATAGGGTTAAACATGACTTAAAAATGCATGGAATAATATTAAACACTTTATGAAAAACATTTTTATGGACATGGATGAAAAATACAACCCTAGTAAATACTTACGTATAAGAAATCTCGAATAAAAATGAGATTGAAAATTTATCCCTTACCTTATGTCCAATTTCTTCTATATGTGTTTGAGACTCCTATATAGTGGGTTTAGACATATTATTAAATTTTAACAGAACCATAATAATATTTATGATATCATATGTGATTCACTTACGACTTTATATTACCCATTCATTTTTCAATTCCATGTTAATGCATCGTTTTGGGTAAAATCATTTCATTTGTCGTACGTGTTTTGACTTGTAATTATTCATATTATTACTTATATCATGATTACATACTTATAGAATGTAAAAAATAATTTATATATAATATATATTCATAATATAAATATATATAATAGATCGATAAATGGAATGAAATACACCGTTCATGGAGACGGTAGACCGTATGTATGCATGAACGATGTTTTTGTTTCCTTGTTAAATTGAATGGAAGTAAATGACATATATATAAACATAAATCTAGTAGCATTATTATGTCATGTGTTTCATGATTACTTATTATATATACTTTATAATCATTCTTGGATGGTTAACATGGATAATGAATCTCATCGCATCGTGGAGACGGTAGTCCGTACGTACGCATGAGGGACAATATCATTCTTTGGATATTAAAATAATATATAATTAGATAGTATATAATATATACAGAATAATAATAATGTTATATTCATTATTTATATCATTTATACTCATTATTATACCCATCCAAATGACGGAATGTTTGAATAACAAACTACACCACGACGTGGAGACGGTAAGCCGTACGTACGCACGTTTGGTGAATTTTTCATTCATAGGATGGATAAAATAAATAATATGGTTGTACCATTTCTATAATAAAATCACAGTATATAAAAGATACTGGAGTTATTATTTTATAATGGAAACAACAAAGAAGGAGGAAGTGGAAGAACAATGAAACTTGAAATAGGTGGTGAGATATTTACCTCTTCTTCAGGTTCTTCCTTTTGATTTGATCAAAAGGGATTCTTAGGTTGGATTTCTGACTAAATTAAGGCCTCTATAATAAAGGTAGGATATTTAAGAGGGTATTTGGGCAGGGGTTGGTCTAGAAAAATGGCTTAGGAGGAGTGAATTTGAGAGAAGAGGGAGTTCCCTTTTATAAGAGGGGTGAGGGGCACCTTAGGAAAAACTTAAAATATTATTTTATAATAAATTCATATTTTGTTTATAATGGCTCCAAAGTGACTTATTCTGAGGAGAGGGTGGGAATGGGTCGAAATCCTCTCAAAAAATAGGTTTTATACATGTTTATGTTACCATTTTAACCTTATCATTTAGATTTAACTCTAAGTAAAATAATTTAACTTTTACCGTGTCTTATTGTATTCTTACACTATATGGTTAATAAACTTACTATAAACTGCCAATAGAACCCCAATTGGTTCATTAATGTCATATATATTATTATATAAGTCTTTTTTCCGAACCATATATTTTTAGGACCATTATATCAATTAATAATATAATATTTGTTTTAAAAACTCTTTTATGTCAATTTTGATACTATTTGGTATTTTGTTTTCTCTAAATTTATAACAGCATTATTACTTCAAAAACAATTCTTCTAACCAACCCTAATATGTTATATTAACCTATAAAATTATTTTAATTCATAAAAAGTCTTAAATTACATTTATTTGGGTATTTATAATATCAATTATGTTAATATTTCATTAATAAGGTAATTACTGCACCATCATTGTGTCATAAATAAATTAAATTATTTAATGTCTAAAAAATATAAATAAAATAAAATTATGTAGGAAATTATTTTATATTTATAATGAATATTTATAGTAGAATTTATCTTATGTATAAACTTATATTAAAAATACTTTAGTTATTAAACATTGATTTTAACTATTTTAACTCTTCTTTAAATAAAGTAATAATAGATGTCCTAATCTAATCCAAGTGGACCTAAAGGGTCATATTTTATTTCTAAGGTTGTTTTTGGTCGAATTAAACTTATCAAATAGAATTAGGACATGTTTTAGGGTAATAATAAAATCATTTTTACCCTTAATTACCCTATTTACTTTTAACCGTGGTAAATAAAAGTAAACAAGTTACTATTCACCAAAAATTATTTTTATCTTATTGAACCACATTTTACTCCTTGATATTAACCGTTTCTCTCGGATTTTCGAAATTAAACTCACAGAAGCTGTAAAATTAAGTTTTATGTAAATTTGAAAATGCTCCTAGGAGGTCAGTAAAAGACAGTAAAAAGTTCAATAAAATTTTTATATATCTAAAATTATTATAAAATGAATCCAATGAATTAAATTGAACTTATATAGGTATTATGTATCTATTTTGACCTAAAATAAATTTGAATAAAATAAATGATCAAAAATTCGGTTTTAAGCAATAACTCAATGTTTTCACTATTCATCAAAAATTGAAAGTTTTCAGAAAAACACCAAAATTTCACCCTAGGCTAATTTCTATATTCTGAATCAAAAAATGAAGTCCATTTTGAAAGATAAAATTTATAAAATTTCAAAAAATGGGTATTACTATTCATAATGGCTAGTTTATATAATATTTTAATAACATGTCATTGCTTAGTGAAACCCAGTATTGCGTACTACACATGCTATCGAGGAAGGTCGTGATTGCGTGTAATGAAAGCCAAGTAAGGGCTACGTGTAGTGCAATATCCCTTTGGTGTTGTGTATAAGATAATCAAAACTTATTTCATTTATACATTAAACAAAATCTATACTTAATGTTGCATCGAATAATTTCCACAAAACGAACTTGAAATTGTGTGTAACACGAGCCAAGAATAGTGTTGCGTACACTGCAAGATAATACAGTGTTTCTTATAGTACAAGATAATCATGGTGTAGTGTACAATAGAAGACATCAAGGAAATTAAAAAGAATATATCTCATAAAATCTAGGGGTGTTACATTGATTACCTCTACATTGATATAAAATTCTAAGGGTATTTGATCCCCATTAAATATTAAATACCAGTTCAATGTAATTAGGAGTAATGTCATTTCGTGACATAAATTTATGTATCCTGTCATTTAATATTTATTTTTTGGTGTTTTTCTCAAAATAATCATATAGCTAATTGCTTACCTACTTATCTATATATCTAACTGACATTGTACTTTCTATTTTAAAAATATGTATATATATATTTATATCACATAGTTCTTATTATTATGTTTAAAAATAATTTTTTAATGTTCTTGGAATATAATTCACATTAATAGTTTATAATAGTTTCCCACTATAATGAGAACATAGATATTCCATAAAGATATTTTTAAATCAATATATCATATAGTCTAGATAAATCTATCTTACATGATATAGATGATGGTTGACTATCAAGTGATAGAGTCTCATTTGAAATTGATACATCTTCTCATGAAGTTCATAGTTGGTCATCTCTAAGAATAATGGTCCCAAGGAAAGACCCACTAATAGGACATACATATGTTTTATGTTTCATTTGATATTACTATATGAAAAAATGTTTATTTTCCCTAAAGCTTAAATATTTTTGGTTTGGATTATAGCTTTATATTTTATAAAATCATGGTTATTTTTTATTCATGTATCTTTTATAAAGTGTCTCTCTTGGGATTTATGTCATTGTGAAAATGCAAAAGTACCTCTTTTAAATGGATTAAAGTGTTTTTAAATTTTTCTTAAAGAATTATATGTGTTAAAAATATGATTTTTTCGATTTAAATGGATTTAAAATGAATTAAACACTGGGAATGGACTTAGGTTTCATGCCAACTATCTGCCAACTCACCTGATTGGATTTCATAAAGGGATGTGAATGTTTTAAAATATTATTTAATGCTAGTTTCATTTTAACAAGTGGTGTGTTATGTTTTGTTGAATTATTAACAAAGGAATTTTGGTTTTGTGAAAGATTTCTTGGAATTGATTTGTTTATTTTAAAAAAGGTGTGTTATTTTAAAGAGGAATTTGTGTAAATAATGGGTTTTTAATGGGATTTCAAATGTGATTTTATAAATAGTTTTCAAAGGAAATATGAAATGTATTTTTTCCATAATATTTTAAGTTTAGATATTTATATAATTAGGAACACCAATACATTATATAGGTAAGAAAAGTAGATTGATAATAACCCCATGGAAAGGGTATGTTGCTAACTCTCTCCAACCCATAGGATATCCATCATGACCTCACTTCTGCAAAAGGTGAATTAATGTTTAACCCCATTGAAAGTCCTAAACATAAATTGAATACAACATCACTTTCATGGTTTAAATTAGGGGGGCTTGTTTAATATGTCCTTTCAGGCATTTTCCCACATAGGGATGCGACAATTTATTATTAATATGAAATGCTTAATGCTTATTCATGGATTTGAAAATGGTATATTTCTTGTGAGGGTGTTAGAGTTAACATCTGATTTACTACTTATATTATATTTATTCATGGGATGATCATTAAATTTTTGTTTCTCACATACACTTGTTTGGCTGTATGGTAACCCTATGAATTAAGAAATAGGTTTAGATGTATACTACATTAGTTATCTCACACACTAGCTAGTTTCCCTAGTTATATGGTTTTTTAGTATATAAGAGTGTCCCTAATGAGGAATGTGTGGGTAAGTCGGGTGGATTTTATATTTTTTTAGGATTCGTCATTGGATAACTATTGGCCTCATTGTAGTGTGAGTTAAAAATGAAGGAATAATTGAATTCCCTCTATGATTTTGATAAATTTTAGATAATGGAATTGGAACCAGGAAAGATGGATCTATAGAACGGTTAGATTTATCATCTAAAGGGGAAAGTGGATGATAAGAAATAGTGAAAGGTGTCTCTTATTGTAATTTTATTTCAATAATTATAAGGTTTAGATTTCAGTTATATTTTCACTCCTACTGTATTGAATATAATAATTTATATGGTTCTCAGCTTAGTTTCCATTCAAGGTTTATTCATAGAAAAATGAATGTTATGATTATATTCCTTCATGGAGATTCGGAGTAATATATCTATATAGATAAATTGGAAGGTTTTAGGTTAAATGGAATAGAAGGATTGGATCCAGACACAAATGGAGTTTTGTGTGCTTAAGTAGGCACCAAGGTAGTAAAACTGGAATTTTAATGCTTTCATGGTAGAATTAATGTTCATGCAATGTAATGTAAATAATTTATACTGTATGAAGGTTTATTATGATGGGAGTTTTGTCATTTTACTTCTTTATGTGGATGAATTTCTTTGAGTTGAACAAATGAAGGAAAGGTTGGAAGAGCTGAAGATTGATTTATCTAGAAGATCCCAAATGAAGGACCTTGGTTCTGGAATGTGGATATTGGGAATAAATATTGAAAGAGACTTAAAGTCTATAACTTTTTTTTTCCTTGGTTTATTATGACCCCCTCTAGATAAGGTGTATCCCTCCTAGGCCAACAATGTGAGAAGAGAGATAGTGACCCCCCGAGTCATGCCTCTAGTAGGCCCTGAGTTGGTGAATAGCACTAAGGTTATAGTAAACACAGAAATGGGAGGCATTAACCTCTAAGATTTCACATGTGAAAGAGAAATATAAGAAAAAGACCAACCAACTCCAACTCATACTGCAATATAAAAATAAACTCATGTACTCGTATGTAATTTCATGAAAAATCCACTACAACTAAAAGGGAAAATTGCAGGTACCAAGATAAAGTAAAACGATAGTGACCACGAAGCCCGAATAGCTCCTAGAAAACCCACATGCTAGTAGTAATCGGCCTAGTCTCCAACCTACACCAATTGACCTGAAAAATAGTTTATATAACATAGTTTTAGTATAACATTATACTCAGTAGGATCATCCTTGGAGCCTCTCGTGAAAATGTGAAGAAAGAGAGCCAAAGAATAGTGAACAACAAGTGAAACTAACTCATCACCTAAATAGGTATACTATGTTCCTATCCTCACCATGGATACTCTAACCAAGTATTGCATACAAGAGTATATAATATAATAAATAATATCAAGGGTACATCACAACTACTTCCCCACTAGTTTGCCTCTTTTCCCCAACATCGTAGGTCCTAAGCCATCTCTCTCTAAAAAGGATGTCCTGAAGACACTTGGGTGATCATTTCCACATGCACCTCAGGCAACAAAAATCTTATCCAAATAAACTTGCGTGAAGAACCACACCATCCACACAACCAAAAGTAACCAAGTAATTTCTGGGATCCACCATGACCAACATAATGTGTATCATATGTTAGGTATTATGCCTCAAGCCATTACAACCCATATGCCAACTATGGATCCTCAAGCCACCACAACCTATACACATTATACCTATAGTAGCACAAAGGAAACTATATCTAGAATATATTTGTGTGAAATAAACACAGGCCATTACAGCACTCTACACACATATATAGGGAAAATTAACCATCATGTATACCAACACAAGTAAATACAAAGTGAAGATGATGGGGAAAAAGGGTGAAGTCAGTCATCCATCCTCCCACTGAGATGTTGGGGAAAACACCCCCCATGGCTCAAAATCATAGGGGTGTTAGTCACCTTAACCGATATGGTGGGGTAGCATATAGAAACAAAAAAAGTACATGGTATAATATAGATCACAACCACACAATGGGCAAAACCTAGTCTCATAATCAACTCAAGCTAACGTCTCTCGGAATCCCAACTACCACTGCTAAGACTAGGTATCCTATAAGCACAAAACCTTTTAAATAGTGTTATTAATTAATCTTATCCCTTTTAAGTAGTTTTAATTTAAATTAATTAATTCTTTAACCATTAATTTTCCAATTTCATTTTCAAATTACATTTATTAGCATCTCAAAAAAGTTCCATTCCCTCCAGGCATACCCAAAACCGAGTCCATAGTTCCTCTAAGAACAACCTCAACATTTCATCCC
Organism: Viscum album; assembly: GCA_963277665.1. NCBI lineage: Eukaryota > Viridiplantae > Streptophyta > Magnoliopsida > Santalales > Viscaceae > Viscum > Viscum album. The sequence goes on along the minus strand of OY728151.1, from coordinate 649,227,023 downwards.
AAAAATCTGAAACCCCATGGGTTCAACATCATTTAGTCAAACATTTATTAACATCATTATTACTTTCTATAATTCTGGGAATTCTAGAAAAGAAAAACTAATCTACCAAACACAAGGGGATCAATACAATGAGTATATGGACTACCCATTGAGTATTTTCCACCAATAGCAGTAGTATATACCCATCCATTCTTGAAAAGATAAATGCAGAAATCACATGGAATAAACCATAAATCTTCGCCTCTTTTAGGAGGAGGGTCAGTAAGACCAACTACCTCAAGCAGTGGGGAAAGTAAAGCAGATAAAAAAACAAGATATTGAATAAGAAATCACATTCATATCTGCATGTATCCCCATATTCAAACCGTTTCATCACCTACTGTGTCCTCCCTAACACCCACATGCATAAATTGATGCATCTCACCCCTTTATACATCAAATACTACCACAACCACTGGGCCTCCCTGCCCCCACGTCTCACAAAATCCATTCAGACTCACAACACGTCACAAGAAGCAAGAAATGACAAGTCAACTGGGCTCTTGGCCCTAAACAAGTCATTCTGCCTTCACAAGCAATGAGCTCTCATGGCTCCAAGCATAAGGCTCTTGGCCTTTACAAGAAAGAGGGTAACTCAGAACCCTACCAGGCATTATCTTTTATCAGACAACTTGTTCTTTAATCCATCTTGAATTAACTTATTAATTATTAGTGGGTTCTAACTATGGGAAACCTAAACTGCAATCTATCATAGATACCACAAATTAATTAAAGAATCGATTTTACAAGACTTTAAACAATAAGAACCAACATGATTCATGTTTAAAATCCAACTGAATTAAACATTTGCATTTGTATCATTTTGATTAACATAAAATTACAACAAAAACAACCAAATTCATTTACATGCCTCTTTATCTTTAGCCAATTAATTATCAATTAATTCTAGATTTATGTAACTTTCCAATTTCATTATGAACAATATCCTAACAAGAAAATCATTGATATCACACTATCTAGAAAATCAAGAGGCAAACCATTATCATAGTACAAATCAAAAACATGTGATCAAACCAATTCATTTAATCAGGGCCAAGTATTTAATTAGGTCAATTACATTGTGATCTAAATGGATAAATCATTATAACTCTATGATTTCATGTAAATAATTAGATAAGTAATGAATCACCTAACTTAAAAGGTTTCCAACATTCTTTACTCGATAACAGATCAAAGAAACAGATCGCGATCTCCTTCCCCGCAATAATTTCATCCACCTGAGGATGTCGCAGCACAATTGCGTCATCAATAACCAAATGAAATTCCATTAGAAAAATGGAGATCAAACTCCATAGCATGGAAAATAGAAATGGGAGAAGATGAATTTAATAAATCCAAATAGTAGATGTAGATCTTACCTCGGATTGAATATGGAATGAACAAGGAAGTGGGGAACCGATATAGGATGAAGGAATCCTGAAACGTCAAAGAGGGAGGCGTCTAAGTCATTTGGGGTTGAGAGGGGGTGCTCTCAAGTCGTAGGGTTTGAGAAACCCAAGTGGATGGGTGCCTTTAAAACACCCAACATTGGGGAAGTACACGACGTGTACCACCCCGCCACATCGTGTACCGCCTCAAGGTCGACTTATGTCAAAAAATGCATCACCTTGACAATCTGTTTTATTTTTATGAAACAAGAATGGTACACATAATATACCCCTTGGTCACATTGTGTATCCCCCCACTTTCTAGTTTCTCATGAAAAAACTCCTCCAAACTTCCTCTGAGCCTTCTCTGAGAACCTTGGTCTTCGAAAACATGAAAATGGTCAATCCACATAGATCCGATCCCTTACATTTGATACCTCTCCAAACATTCTCGTCCTCGAGAATCGAAAACCAATCCAGAGAGAAAACCAAAAAGGAAAGAAAGGGTTCATCTAAATAGCCACCTCATGAGATACCTCTCAAGGCTCTCGCCACCAAAAAATCTATACCATTTTAGAAAAGGACAACATGAAACCATGCGACCACCACAACTAGATTCCAAACACTCTCTTGGGGAAGATAACTCTCAAAAGAGAGAAATACCCAACAAACAACAAGAGGAATCCATCTCATAGATAGGAAAGGTATACAACCACAAAACTAACATCTTTAAAAGGAAATAAGTAAACATCAAAAATCTTGGGATACTGAGCACGTATCTATGACTCATGTTCCTAGGTACTCTCATCCACGTCACTATGATGGCATAAGACATGAACCAAGGGGATAGAATGCCTGTGAAACACCTTCTCCTTATGATACGGAATCTCTACAGGATGCTCCTCAAAGCTTGAATTATCCTCAACATTGATATCACCCCAATCAATGATGTGAGAGTTGACCTGAAGATAATGACGGAGCTGTAACATGTGAAAACATCATTTATCCAGATCATCTATGGGGAAGTGCTACTCGATATGCCACAACTTTTACATGATCCAACATCTCTAAAGGCCCAACAAACTAGGGATAAATCTTACTCATAGGACCAAAACTTCTCTACCCACGATGAGGAGTCACCTTTAGAAACACGTGATCCGCAACTTCTAACCCTAGAGGTCACCTATTATGGTCAACATAGGACTTATGATGATTTTTCGCTCCCTTCATCTCTCACGAATCACCTGAACCATATCTATTTTATTTTGTATCAGTTCCAGCTAGAGAATTGATGACTCTATGAATCCAGTCCAGCACAATGGAGAATGGAAAGTTCGTTCGTACAAGGATTCAAATGGCACTATACTGATGGTGGAATGAAAACTATTGTTGTAAGAAAACTCTACCATGGGTAAGTGCCTCATCCATGAAGCTCTAAAATCCAGGAAATAAGAGAACAACATGTCTTTAAGAGTTTGGATGGTCCACTCTATCAAACCGTCCATCTGTGGATGAAAAGCAGTGCTAACGTATAGCTAAGAACCAAAAACATGATGGAGACATCTATACACCCTAGAGGTAAAACGGGGGGTCATGATAAGAAATTATCATCCTTGGGACTCAATGGTGTATCACCTCCTCTAGATACTACCTCGACAAAACCTCCACTAAGCACGACTACTTAATTTCTATGAATGGTGTTGATTTCATCAAATAATCCACTACCACCCATATAACATCAAATCCTCTTTGAGCTCGAGGTAAGCCAGTAAAAAAGTCCATCGGGATGCCCTCCCACTTCCACTGATAAACATCTAATGGATGGAGAAAACCACCGGGAACACGGTGCGCAGCCTTCCCCTTCTGGAAGACCAAATATCAAGACACAAAATCTACAACTGCTTGCTTCAGCCTAGGCCACTAAAACTGACTCTTCAAGGCTTGGTACATCTTCTTCACACCAGAATGTACCACTAAAGGTAAACTATGGAACTCTCTAAGAACCATCTCCTACATCGTCAATGGAACAAAATGCCTTCCCTAAAGAAGCACTCGATGTTATTCATCCTTAGACCAACCAGCAAATATCTCTCCACAAACAACTTTGTCTCTCTAGATCTCCATCTCAAGATCCCCTAACTAGGACTCTTCTACCTACTACATTAGAGATGACTGCACCATTATCTGGAAAAGACAACCTCTGCCCCCAACTTCTCCCATATCCAGAAGTAATGCTGAAAGTTCTTCCATCACCCTCTAGGAATAACTTGATCCATGCACTCTGTCACTACATTAATTCTTTCTCAGTGCATCAAACACCACATTCCCCTTTATAGGTGTATACAATATTTTGAAGTCGTAATCCTGTAAAAAATCCATCCACTGATGTTGTCAAATATTCAATTCATGCTGATAGAAAACATACCTCAGGCTCTTATGATTAGTGAAAACCACAAAGCGCTCCCCAATGAGGTAATGTCTCCAAAACATTAGACAAAACACCACTACCTTCAACTCAATTCATGGGTGTCATAGTTTTTTTTGGGACACAACTACCAAGATCCCTATGAAATGACCGATCTCTGCTGCATCAGAACTCAACCCAGCCTCAAATGCGAAGAATCATAGAAAACATCAAACTGAAATCCATCTATTGGTAGAAAAAGAACCAAAGCACTGACCAACTTCTCCTTCAGATACTCGAAAGCTGCTTGAAGTTGATCATTCCATATGAATGTTTGATCCTTCCTAGTCAATGCTATTAGAGGATTCACAACCTGAGAGAAATCAGCTATGAACCTCCTGTAATATCCTACAAGACCAAGGAAACTTCACACCTCTATCACTATCTCGGGGGATTCCCCAGACACAACTGCTTCCATCTTCAATGGATCCATAGCTACTCCCTATTGGGATAGAACATGCCCAAGAAACGGACTTTGTGGTCCCAAAAATCATACTTAGACATCTTTCCAAACCGCTAATGTTGATGAAGATATCCCAAAATGGCACGCAGATTCTCTGTAGGCTCCTCCTCAAACACTGAGTACAAAAGGATTCTGACAATAAAAATCACCACAAAATTATTCAGGAAATCATAGAACACAATGTTCATCAACCCCATTATCACAGTCATAGAATTTGTCACACCAAATGACACCACCAAGAACTCGTAATGCAAATGACGACTATAGAAAGCGGTCTATGGAATATGCTAATCTTTCACTCGCATCTAATGATACTCGAACCATAAATCGGTCTTCGAGAACCAAATTTTACCCTTTATTTGATTGAAAAAATCATCAATCCATGTACAATGATAACATTTCTTCACTGTCACTTTGTTTAAGTGATGATAATCAACACACAATTGCAAACTACCATCAACCTTCTTCATGATCATAACTGGTGCACCCCACAGTAACACACTCGTCCGAATAAAACCACACTATAATAGAACATCAAGAAGTATATGCATCTCCCTTAACTCAAAAGGGTCCATCCTATATGGATACATAGTTATATGAGACACACTCTACTATAGATTGATCCCAAATTCAAACCCCCATCGAGGGGGTAATGCTACAACCTATTCGGGAAAGACATCAGGGTACTTTTCAATGACCTTGGGAAATGCTGACTACTGAACCTATGACAAACTCAACATCAGCTCAGCCATCAAAGATGACAATGAAGGAACACACCTTTGACCCATCTGAGGGTCTCGCTCAAAAATAAATGTTGTTGGCTTTCCATCAGCATGAATAACACGACATGCCTCTAGAATAAATCTACGATAGACTTCACTGAATACAAACAATCCATAACAAGGATGACATCATATGGTTGTTTCCATAAACATATGAAATCTCCCCAAGAGAGGTGTTACCCCATCACTAGCTCACAGTCTCTACATACTTCAAACAAGTTAGCTCGACCTCCAACTGGCATAGTCAACGCCAAGGGCACTGGAATACTCTCTATATCAAATCCCAAGGCATGGAAAATGTCAGGTGATATGAATGAGTGAATCATTATTGATTCAAACAAGGCATACAACTAAGTAGAAAATAAGTTAAGGTTACCTCAAACGATGTCTGGATCGCCTGGGGCTGGAAACACTAAAGCATGAAGCTGACCATGACCTACTTCATGGCCTCTATGACCCTGATGAAAACCACCACCATGGACTCTCTCTACTATATGAGGATGGGGAGTATCCCAGAGCTATCATCTTCCTTCCCCATCTGCTCTCTGCTGATCCAATGTTGCTGCAACCTACTGCTGCTGGCTCAGCTGGAACTATATCAATGGAGGAACCTAGAGCGAAACACCTAACACACACTAACTACTTTGGATGGTCGGGCACTCTCAATGATGATGACCTTATCCTCCATAAGAAAAAAACCACATGATCCCTTGGCATAGGTCTAACAGTTGTCGCCCTGGAGAAACGAGATACAGAGGTTTGGGACTTACCCACAGCCGAATGAAAACTCTTCTACCCTGAAAACTAGGAACCCCGGACCATAGCTCTACTTCATGAGGAATCTTGAAGACTCCCCTCTTATGATGATCTGGTTCTATAAAACTTTATCTCAATGACATATTCCCTCACCAGCACCTCAAGATATGTCTTCAGCATAAATGGGGTGACCTGGTGCTAGATCTCTGGATGAAAAGCCTCCTCAAAATGCCTCGCCCTAGCCTCCTCATCTAGAAATAGTTACAAAGAATAGTATAATAGGTTTCTAAAATAGATTCTAAACTCTTGCGCACTAGAGATCCCCTATTGAAGGGTAAGAAACTCTTGGTGACTAGACACCTTCACAGTTAGAGAAAGAAACCCGACTCTGAACTTGTCTCGGAACTCCTCCTAAGAGATTGTTAACTCTTAACGACCTCTAAGGAACAAGAACCACCACTACCTCACTACCCCATGCATCATTGTCACAACCAATGATACCTAGTGCTCATTTTGATCACGGATTTTGCTGAAAGATATCACAACCTCCTCCAACCATTCTTATATGAATGCATCTGAAATAGAACCCTCATAATTCTGAAAAATATATCATTGAAACTCTCCAAGGGTCCTCCTCCAAGTGTCTTCATCATCGAACTCTACTCTGTGGTGATCTGTTATCGTAGCCTACTAGAAATATTCTATGCGGACTTGATGAGGATGTCGACGTAGATCCATACCTATAAAAGAACAAATAGTTAGAGATGAATGATGCATGATCCTTTCCTATGTATCAACCCTACAATCAGTATCACATCATTTAGTATCCACTGTAAACTTAAAGTTCTATGCATCCGATCACATGGGACCATAAATACCTATGTATTATACAGTATTTAGTGTTTACAGAACTTTCTAAACATAGCTAACATGGTTTCCCTACCAACCCATGCAACCTCACCGGTGCCTAACTCCAAACTTCATCCTATTCCTCAACCATACCTCTGATAACAATCTCTCATGACCCCCTCCCCACAAGGTGTACCCCTCCTAGGCATGCAATGTGAGAAGAGAGATTGTGACCCCCTGAGTCCCGCCTCCAGTAGGCCCTGGGTTGGCGACTAGCACCAAGGGTATAGTAAACACACAAATGGGAGGCATTACCCTCTAAGAGTACACATGTGAAAGAGAGAGATAAGATAGACACCAAAAAACTCCAACTCAAACTACAATATAAAAATAAACCCATGCACACATATGTAATGTCATGAAAAAACCACTACAACTAAAAGGGAAAACTACAAGTACTAAGAGAAAGTAAAACGGTGGTGACCATGAAGCCCGAATAGCTCCTGGAAAACCCTCATTCTAGTAGTAACTGGTCGAGTCTTCAACCTTCTCCATGTGACATGAAAAATATTTTATATAATGTAGGGTTATTATAACAATATACTCAGTAGGATCCTCTATATATCCTCTCATGAAAAATTAAGAAATCATTCCAAAGCATAGGGAATAACAAGTGAAACTAACTCATCACCTAAACAGGTATACAATGTTCCCAGCCTCACCATGTCTACTCTCACCAAGTGTTGAATATAAGATTATATAATATAACAAACAATATCAAGGGTACCCCACTACTACTTCCCCGCTATTATTTCACTTTTCCCCAATGTTGCACGTCCTAATCCATCTCTCTCCAAAAAGGCTGGCCCAAAGACACCTAGGTGAACACTACCATATACACCTCATGCAACAAAAAGTTTTCCTATAGACACCAATGTGAATCACCACACCATTCACACATCCAAAAGTAACCAGGTCATTTCTAGGATCCACCACAGCCAGCATAATGTGTATCATACATCGGGTATTGTTCCTCAAGACATTACAGCCCATGCACCAAGTAAGGATCCTCAAGCCGCCACAACCAATAAATGTTATAACAATAGTATAACAAAGGAAACCATATCCAGAATATGTGTGTGTGAAATAAAAACAAGACATTACATCCCTCTACAAACATATATGGGGAAAACTAATTGTCGTGCATACCATCACAAGTAACTACTAAGAGAAGTTAGTGGGGCCAAAGGGGGAAGTCATCCATTAATCCCCCCATGGGGATGTTGGGGAAAACACCCCCCCCCCCAGATCAGAATCTCTAGGGTGTCAATCGACCAAACCGATAGGGTGGGGTAGCATATAGAAACACCAAAAGTACAAGATATAATATATCTCACAACCACAGTATGGGAAAAACCTACTCTTAGACTCAACTGAAGCAAACATCTCTTGGACTCCTAGCTTCCACTCCTAAGACTGGGTATCATATAAGCACACAACCATTTAAATAGCATTATTAACTCATATTATCCCTTTTAATAAGTTTTAATTTATGTTAATTAATTATTAAACCATTAATTAATTAATTTCATTTTCACATTAATTTCATTAGCATCTCAATAAAGTTCCATGCCCTCCTGACATACCCAAAACCGAGTCCATGGTTCCTCCAAGCACAACCCCAGTATTGCATCCCAGTAAGCTCCAACCCCATGGGTTTAACATCATTTAGTCAAACATTAATTAACAGAATTATTACTTTTTAAAATTCAAGGCACTCTAAAAAAGAAAAACTAATCTACCAAACACAAGGGTCTCAACATAGTGAGTAGATGTACTACCCGTTGAGTCTTTTCCACCTATAGCAGGAGCATAGACCCATCCATCCATGACAGGATAAACAAGGAAAGCACGTAGCATAACCCATGCGTCTTCACCTCTTTTAGATGGAGGGTAAGCAAGACTAGTTTCCTCAATCAGTGGGGAAAGTAAAGAACATAAACAAACAAGAGATTTAATAATAAATCGCATTCACAGTAGGGGTAAGCCTAGCTTCAACCCATTTCATCACCTCTAGTTTCCCCTTATGCACTCACATGCATAAATCAATGCATCTCGCCACTCTATGAGTCAACTGATACCACAACTACTAGGTCTCCCTACCCCTACATATCACAAAATCCATCCAGGTGCACAACACATCACAAGAAGTAGGAAACAACAAGACAACTGGTCTTCTGGCCCTAAAAAAGGCATTCTACCTTTACAAGAAAAGATCTCTTATAGATCCAAGCATAAGGATCTTAGACTTTAAAAGAAAGAGGGTAACTCATAACCCTACCATGCATTATCTTTTATCAAACAACCAATTCTTTAATCCGTATTGAATTAACCGATTCATTATTAGTAGGATTCAACTATAGGTAACCTAAACTGCAAGGTATCATAACTACCACAAATTAATTAAAAAATTATTTTGACATGGATTTAAACAATTAGAGCCAACATGATTTAGGTTTAACAACCAACTGAATTAAACATTCACATTTGTATCAATTTGATTAACATCAAATTACAACAACAATGACTAGATTTATTTACATGCCTCTTTATCTTTAGCCATTTAATTATCAATTAATATCAGCTTTAAGTTCCTTACCAATTTCATCAAGAACAACATGCTAATAATAAAAACATAGATATAAAACTATCTAGAAAATCAAGAATCAAACCATTATCACTGTGAAGAGCAACATCATGCGATCAAACCAATTATTTTAATATGATTAAAATATTTAATTAGGTCAATTATATTGTGATCCAAATGTAAGAATCATGCTAACTCTACTATTGAATGTAAATAATTAGAGAAGTATTGAATCCCCTAACTCAAACATTTTCTGACATTCTTCCCTCAAGAACAGATCAAATCAACAGATCACGATCACTTTACCCACAACAACTGCATCCACCTGAGGATGTCGAAGAACAAACACATCATCAATAACAAAAATAAACTCCATTAAAACCATGTACATAAAATTACATAACATTAAAAATAGAAATGGGAGAATACGAATCGAATAAAACCAAAGAATAGGTAAATATCTTTCCTCGATTGAAGACGGATTGAAGAATAAAGTAGGGAATTGATCCAGGATGAAGGAATCCCCAAACATTGAAGAGGGAGGTGTCTTGGTTATCTGGGGTCAAGAGGGGGTGAGATCAATCCATAGGTTTTGAAAACCCTGAGCGGTTGGATGTCTTTAAAACACCCAGTGGCGGGGCAATATACAACGTGTACCTCCCCGTCACAATATATACCACCTAGAGGCCAATTTAAGTTGAAAAACATGTCATATCAGCACTCTGCTTTATTTTTTTGAAACCCAAATGGTATACATAACATATCCCTTGGTCACCTGGTGTTTCCCCTCTATTTCCATCTTCTCAAGACTGAACTCCTACAGACTTCCTCTGAGCCTTCTTTGAGCACCTCAGTCTTCAAAAACACCCAAAGGGTCGATCCACATGGATATGGGCCCTTACATTGTTAATTTTTATATCAATGACTTGTGTATTTATTTTGTTAAATATTAATATTACTAATTCAAATAGTATGTATATGAATAAATAATGGATGGATACCAATCGTCTGACAAAAGAGTATGAAGATGGAGCGAAAGAGTTCATCAAGTTTTCAAAAGAGAATGCATATGACCCTTGTCAAAACCTTTGTTTGTGCTTACACTATTTCTATTCATCAAAAATTAGTCTAGAGAAGTTATAATAACACTTGATCTATCAAGCAATAGATCAAAGTCATAAATGTTTGAATAAACATGGGGAAAAGAGAATGTAGCTATTGGTTGGGATAACACTGTGTTTTATGGATCATCTGATATGATTACAAGTGTTGACAATGAAGAAGACCGAATCGGGGATGTAATTATATATGCGAATGATGATGAAGATTGTATTGAGGAAATGATAAGGATAGTTGAATATGAACAGTTTGATTTCCCAAAATTGTTTGAGAAGTTAAAGAGTTTTGAAAAGACATCATTGTATGTTGGTTACAAAAATATATATAACATTTTCAGCCATACTAAAGCTGTATAATTTGAAAGAAGGAAACAGATAGAGTGACACCATTTTTATGGAACTAATTTCTCTCTTGAATTGCATGCTCTCAAAAGATAATGAGCTCCATTTCCAAACATAAAATGTCAAACGACTGCTACTTTCAATGGGTATGATCTCTGAAAGAATACACACTTTTCTAAATGATTGTATAATGTTTCTAAAAGACCAAAAATAACTTATAGAATGCCCGAAGTGTGGTTTTTCTTTATACAAGAAAAGATGTATCTGGTCCTATGAATGTTTTATGGAACATTCCAATCATTCCAAGGTTTAGGAGCCTATATGGAAGTGAGGATACTACTGGGAAATTGACATGGCACATAGATACAATAATTAAAGATGGGAAAATACATCCCCCAACAGACTCTATTCAATGGAAAAGAATTGATCATGAGTATCCTGAATTTAGAAATGAGCAGAGAAACCTTCATCTTACATTATCTACAAATGGAGTGAATCCGTTTGGTTTTCAAAGAAACAGTCATAGTACATGGTCGGTTATGTTGGTAAATTATAACTTTCCATTGTGGTTATGCCTGAAACAAAAATACATCATGTTATCTATACTTATATCATGACCAAAAAAACTGGGTAATGATATTGATGTTTATTTGGATCCACTGATCGAGGATTTAAAAGTATTGTGGGATTCAAGTGTTACGTTGTATGATGCTTACAGAAATGAAGATTTTACATTGAGAGCCATGTTGTATGGGATGATAAATGAATTTCCTTATTATGAAAATTTTTCAGGATATAGAATTAAAATAATTCAAGAGTGTCCCATTTGTGAATAAGGTACACAATCAATTAGTTTGAAATATTCATAAAAACTCGTGTTTTTAGGACATCACAAATTTCTACCCCGATAGCATAAGTACCAATCTTGGATGACATCATTCGATTGAAGTTAAAAAGAATGTAAAATACCATATCCACTAATAGGTGATCAGCTATTTGATAAATTAAAAGTTATGAACAATCCTTTTGGTAAACTATTTTTGAGAAACCTTCTAAAATATGATTGGGAAAAGATGTCATTTTTCTTGAATTACCATACTGGAATTGTTTGTATGTTAGTAATTTTCTTGATGTTATGCATGTTGAAAATATGTATTTGATGTGTGAGGATGGAATGTTAACCCCAACAAGGCCATGTTCAATAGTTACATTGGAATAATCACTCAGCAATGCATGCTGATTGATGTAGATTTGTTGCACCATGTGGTGTCCGGGCTTATGACACTGATGCAGGAAGAGATTACAGAAACTTTGTGATATCATTTATTTATTTTACTAAAAAATAATATAATGAAACATTAAATTACTCTTAATCATCCATTTCATAGTGAATTTATAGTAGATTACTCCCACAATAAATATATAGTAATGCTTTCTGGATAGATTCACATATTATTTATCACAATTCTAACAAGACGTCATCTTAATGATACTGAGGGGAAAATAAACCTACACCCACCATTTATCTATGAACACCTGATAACCCAAGAAGCGTGGGATCCATTTACTAGGCATTGTGTGGATGTGTCTTTTCAGGTACATTGTGGCTATTAATACGTTGTTTAACAATATTTGAATTCGTCACTTTATTGAAAAAAAATTATTTATGAAACAACAACTAAGTACTAAAAATAAGGAATGAGTAGAAAAACCAGCGTACCTCTACCATAAACAAAGGATGGGGTACGCTTCACTTAAAAAAATTGGTATGTATTTGAAATCTATCGTAATACATTTATGTGACATGAAACAACACCATAATTATGTTATTATTTTTATATGAAGATTGATGGCTCGAAATCCAAATCCACTTCCATACCACACCATGTGCTATAAAATGAGGAACGTGTAAATAAATATGAGATATTAATAGATGAAAACACACAAAAAGTGTGGGAAACATGTATAAGAATTACATAATAAAAAATTAATTTTATTTAAATCACTATTACATAACAATGATCACTTATTTTTGTATATTTTCTATCCAACGTAGTCATAGGAATCAGCAAAACCTATACTGGATAAACACAAACTATTGGTGGCCTTGAAGTGGCTAGAATAGTATGGCTGAGTTAGAGGTGTGGGTTTTGAGGTGAAACCCCGAACATATTTTGAGAAAAAACAAGAGTAGGATCAATATGAATTAATAAAATAAATGAGAGAACTAATAACTACCCTTGAAGAATAATTCCAATAGTAGAGAGAGGTGATGGTAACTTTTATGCAGGGAATCAAAGAGAAGAAGAAACTCAAGAACAACCACCACATGGAGATACCACCCCACCCCCCACTAGCTATGAGGTGATTCATTCCCCTCAAATAGATGTATTAAACAAGGTAATCAATGTTCTAATAATTATTTCTTTGAAATGTGAATTAGACAGACATTGATACCTTTCATGTACTGGTATTTTATAGGGTGATAATGACTGTGATTTATATCTTTCAACACTCACCCATCGCCTTGTATTGAGGTTTATAGTGTTCAATATCCAAAACTAAATGCAACATAGCATACCACTTCCAATAGGTTATGTGAGAGTATCGATTAGCGTATCCCATGAGTTGAGTGTTGAGCTACATATTCCAATTCATGAGGTAGAAATTTATATGGTCGAAAAATATGTTGGAACATTAATCACATGGCCAACACTACTTGTAAAAAAACATTTTGATAAGGAGGTATTCATTTCCAATTTATTTTTCAAGCTAAACCTTTAATAATTAATGAAAAAATGTTTGAAAGGATGAATGTTATTACATAAAGACAAAGGGAAGGTGATGAAATGAAAGAATGGATCAAACCCATCTAAATCATCGACCAACCGATCGAAAAGATCTACCGAAAGAACCATTACCCCACCAGTTCTATATCTGAATTTACTATCATTAATGGTTCATGTTGATAAAAAGTTAAAAAATGGTTGTAATCATGTAGTTGATTTTGAAGAAATTGTCTATGAAGAGAAAGATCAAGAATTCATTGGTGTTGAGAGTGTAAGTGAAATCCTTGATTATGATTGGATAGATGACTTTGTTGTAAATGTATACATGAGGTATGTTTTCATGATTCAGTTTTCCCAAAGATGATATATTGTGTTAATTATGAATAAATACATTTCATATTTTTGGAAGGTGTATATATAAAAAAATTGAAGGGATTTTTCCATGAAAGAAAATTGAGACTCGTTAGTCCTCATATCACTTATATAGAACAACCAAAAATAGATACAAAAAAAAGGATGAAATAGTGGAAGGTCTGATCAAATTTTTTGAAAGAAAACATTCGGATGACATACTCTATTTAATACCAACGATGCAGGGGTAAAACTCTATAATTTAATCATATCAAATATATTTTCATTTATTTTTTTACTTATTCTTTTTTTAGGTAGAATTGGATGCTCATTGTGGTAAATTTGGATACTCTAATGATTTATTTCCTAGATTTAATGCATGTATATCTGAAAAAACATCCACACATGTTGGTGTTTGTAAATAAGTAATACACTACATCCAATGTTTTAGAACTAAACATCAAGTTATAAAATTTATATTATCTTTTTATGAGGATTTTTTTATGATAGGGTCGTGCATCAATATCATGAAAAACAAGGAATGAGTCCAGGGGCTAAGAACGATAAATAAGACAAGTTCTATGACTGTAAAAGTATCCAGTTATATATAAAAATATTTTACTATCCAAACACGTATTAAAACAAATTACTTATTCTCCTTAATGTTTCTATAGTGTTAGAAACAAACCAATGGAAAAGATTGTGGTTATTATGTCTGTAAATTAATGAGAGAGATTATATTCCAAGAAAAAACTAGAATCTCTAAAGAGGTATTTTTGAAGATAATTAATATTCCATTTAAAATATTTATTAATCCTTTGTGTATTTATATTTTTCTAGTACTACTAGGATAGTAAAAAAGACTCATATTCACAAGAAGGTATATATGTGCTCAGAAACGAATGGGAAACATTCCAGATGGAAGAATGTACCAAAATAGCATGAAGATGTGACTTCCATAGAAGTAGTAGATTGTTTCATATTTATGTTTAATTTACTTCTTTTTAGTATTACTCGCATAAGAATTGTTTTCTTATTTAAGTGGATTCCTTTGATCGAATTGGGGCAGTTTGTTCGAAATTGATCATGCTTCTGAGAGATTGGACTTCGAGTTTGCAACTAAGATAATGAAAAAAAGGAAATGATTCAAGAATTTATAAAGGTTAAATCCTACTAATTATGTATTTAATTAATTTTTCACCATTTCATCTACTCAAAACCGAGAAAAAAGAACAAGTGATCAGTATCACTCAATGTGTCTCTTTTTAATTAAAATTGACATTAGTTTTAGTAAAAATAACAAGTGACATACCTAAAACTAAAAAAATGAATTTGGATTATTTTTATACATTAGTAAAATGATCCATAATTCATTTTTTATGTGTAGGAATCAACCTCTGCTTAATCTGATGCACGGTGTGGCCACTATGACATTAAGTGTGTAACTTTATATTAAATTGATATTAAATTCAGAAAAAAAGTGACATACTAAAAGATAAGAAAATGAATTTTGATTATTTTGATACTTTAGGAAGTGATCCATGAGTCATTTGTGAAATGTATGAATCAACCACACCTAAATCCAATGCACGGTGTGACCTGTATGACTAAAAGTGTCCATTATCTATTTAAAATTGACATTTTAGTTCAAAATGTGTCCCTTACTAAAAACTAAGAAAACACACTCTGAATGTATAGATAATTTAGGATAGTGATTAATAAGTCATTTGTGATGTGTATTAAGTATTCTCAAATCACACTTATACACGATGTGACCGGTATAACTCATAATGCATGTTTCTAGTTTGTAATGACATTTTAGTAAAAAAACACAACAGACATACTGAAAATAGAGAAAACATATTCAGATTGTTTTGATAATCCAGTAAAATAATCTATAAGTCATTTTTGATGTGTAGGTATTAGCTGCACCTCAATATGATGCACAATTTGGTTGGTATAACATAAAGGGACTCCTTTTATTTAAAATTGACATCAATTTAATTAAAAACAAGAAGTGGCGTATTGAAAACTAAGAAAATTCATTTGTATTGTTTTTATATTTTAGGAAAATAATATATAAGTCATTTTTAATGTATAGGAATTATCCACACCTCAATACGATGTACGATGTGGCTATTATCACTCAAAGTGTCTCTTTTTATTTAAAATCAACATTAATTTAAGTAAAAAACAACAAGTGACATAGTGAAAACTGAGAAAACACATTTAGATTGTTTTGATACTTTAAGAAAATGATCCATGGGTCATATTTTATGTGTAAGAATCAGCCGCACCTCAATACGACACATGGTGTGGCCGATATCACTCAAATCGTTTCTTTTTATTTAAAATTGATATTAATTTAAGTAAAAACAACAAGTGACATACTGAAAACCAAGAAATTGTTGAGTCAATAAGGCTTTCCTTATGAATTTTCCATTCCTTCTTGTTTTGAAAATCACAAACACCTTATCTTTAAGAAAATATGTTTTTACCCCTGTTTTACTTTTATAAGTAAAATTTCCTTAAGGAAATTTACCTCTATCTTGTTTTCATTGTTCATATCAATATTTTTCTTAATTATAAAAATCAGATTCATATCTATATTCTCAGAATCGTATAATACTTAGATATGAAGAATTCTGTTTCAGGATCCAAATTCTCATTCCGAATTCTGTAATGGATTCTCATTATGAATTCTCTGATGAATTATCATTACAAATTCTGTGATGAATTCTCATTACAAATTCTATGATGAATTCTCTTTATGAATTATCTGATGAATTCTTATTGCAAATTCTATAATGAATTATCATTCCGAATTCTGATGACGAATTCTAATTAAGAATTAGGTGATGAATTCTCATTACGAATTTTGTGATGAATTCTCATTACGAATTCTATGATGAATTCATATTACGAATTCTCTGATGAATTCTCATTACGAATTCCAGTGCAGAATTCTCATTACAAATTCTGGTTGTGAATTCTGATTACAAATCATAGATACGAACTTTTATGAAGTTTGACTCCAAATACTTCTGACAAATAGAATTTGAATATCCTTGTAATATAGACTCCGAATATAATTTTTGGTTATACTCTGAACTTTTTACTTACACTTGGATTTGTTAAGTTTTCTATAAAACGATGTCGAGCTTTCAGTTTCACATGTTTCATTATAAAACGATGTCGTCCATTCTATTTTTAACTAACCATTGGTTTAGTGACACGTGTAAAGGTCCCTCCGAAATTTAAGGAAAATATGACCGTTGGAGGTGGGAGCTGATTGTTGCTACCGAGCCTATAAATAGGAGCTCATTTGAAAGATCTCTACAATGAAAAAGAAGTTGATCACTCTAGAGACCACACGTTGTTAAGGTGATTTCAAGAGAGAGAATCTTTTCATGTCTTGTGCGTACTGAACTGCTCGTTCAGATTGCTTTGTGCGACTCCGAATGTTGGTGATTACATTTGAGGGCTTCCGGGGATATAAAGACAGAGGTGATGACTACCATGAAGTTTGAGGGCTTCCTTGCTGAGGAAGACAGAGGTTCCAACTACCTTGAAGTTGAGGGCTTGCGGGGATAGCAAGACAGAGAATCTGATATTCGTATCGAGGGCTTACCCGGGTGTGGGTAAGACATAATTTCTTGACAGTATAAATCAAGGGACCTATATCCAAGGTTGTTGGATACCCTTCTCTTTGGGTTAAAAGATTTATATCTTGTTACTTGTTGCTGTTACAATTTTATCTTTTTCGCTGCATTTTGTATTGTAAGGAAAGTATAATCTTCTTAAATATTTACTTACACTTGTACTCTGATTCAGTTACATTTTATACAATTTAAGGTAGAATCTCATATTGTAAACTTTGGTTAAGTTTCATTTTCCAGATCCATATTTCCGGAACCGGTTTTTCTGAATCACTTTCCAGATTTAAGCAAGTGTATAGAACTAGAAGTTTGTAACTTCATACTTTGTTTCAATCTTTCAATTGGTGTTAGAGGTGTTGTGAATTTTCTTATTTTAACTTTGTTAAACTTATATCATTCCTTGTTTAAGGAAATTTTTAAAGTATACAATTCACCCCACCCCCTCTTGTATATTGAGCATCTATATCATTATTTCGATCTTACAATTGGTATCAGAGGAGGTATCTGAAATACTTATACTCACATATAAGTTTTTCTTGCTCATTTTTTCATTGTTCTATTTTTTTCTTGCTTAGGAATATTCTCCTTGAATCCGAACTTTTTTTATTAACAAGTTTTTGTGTAGAAAGATTTTTAAGATGGCAAGAATAAATGTTGGTTCCATCAAAAACTTAAATCCTACAAGACCACCAATTTTTGATGGTAAGTATTATGAGTATTGGATAGATCAAATGAAGACATTCGTTATCAATACTGGAGTAGAAAATTTTGTTATGCTTACTGGAGGTTATCAAATTCCTGATAAGGAAGTTAGTAATTTCACCAATCAAGAGAAGCATGATTATCAATTAAACTATAAGGTATGAAATACTTTACTATGTTCAATGACTAGGAATATATACAGCCAAATTTCTTCTTGTGAAGAATCTAACTGTATATGGAAGAAACTCGAAGTTACACATTTTGGTATATCCAAAGTGATTGAGACTAGAAGAGCCATGCTTAGAGCTGAGTATCATGGTTTTAACTTTCCTTATGGAGAACCCATTTGTAAGGTGCAACAAAGGTTTATGACTATTGTGAATAGCTTACAATATATGGGAGAAAAAGGTCTAGATGATGAAGATATTTTAGACAAGATCATTGATATTATGCCCAATGGGTGAGAATCAAAGAGAATAGCAATTGATGAGAATAGGAAGGTCACTCAAATTTCCTTAGATGAGCTATTTGGAACTCTTCTCTAACATGAAACAAGGATGAAGAGATATGCTGAAAACATCAAAAAGAAGAATGGGAATGGTACTATTGCTTTTACTAAAACATCAAATCACATGAAAGCTAAGACTCCTAAGAGAGTAACTAGATCCAAATATAAGAAGGTTGTTATCCAATCTAAATCTAGTGAGAGTGAAGTCTCAGAGAATGAGTTAGAAAATCTTGATCGAATGATGAACAAGATAGTTGGACAAATAAATTTCCAATCCAAGTATAAGAAGAATGAAAGGAAAGATAAGAAAGATTCAGAGGTCACATGCTATGAATGAAAGAGAGATGGACACATAAGACCTGATTTCCCATTGCTCAAGAAGAAATAAAGAAAAGAGAGGCATTCTGAAAGGAATAGGAAGAAGTATTATAAATCTAAAGCTAAGAATGTTTTAAAAGCTAATGATACTTGGAGTTCCAGTGGTGGTGACTCTTCAGATGAGTCTTTGGATTATGAATCTTCTGGACAGAAGAATGTTGGTCTTATAGACAGATTGCCTATTAACAATCATTTCTTTATGGATAAGGTACACAATGCTAAATCATTGACCAATGTTTCTTTAAATTCTAATGATAGTAAATATTATAACTCTTCATATGAAGAATCCTCTTCTGATGAAGAAAATACTTTACCTACCTATGAAGAAGTGTCTAGGTTTTCTGAACTTCTTGATATTGAGAATTCAAAACTCAATAAAAAACATGATAAGGAAAATTCTAGGAATACTATTCTTACTAAGGAAATATCAGATCTTTCTAAAGATCTTGATAAGAAAAATTCTGATTTTATAAGTATTTCAAAAAGTCTTGAGGAAGTAAATTCTAAGAAGAATAAACTTTCTAAAGATCTAGAAAAAGTAATTTCTAATAAAAGTGTTTTAGAGCCTAGCTCTAGTTCCAAATCTAATGGATTTGAATATAAAAACTTGGTTATAAAACTCAAGTCCAAAATATTTTCCCTATAGAAGTGTTTTTAGAACTTTACCTTAGGTAAAGAAAATTTTGATAAGATGTATTAAAAAATATGACCTTTAATAAATAAATATGGATTTGATTATACCCATGCTAAACCAACTTTTAGTAACAATTATTTTGTTCCTAAAAGTTCCCCATTTTTTACTAAGTGTCAATGTGGTGGTCACTGGGCAAAGAATTGTTCTTAAAACAAAACCCAATATTTAGGTTTTTATAAGTCTTATTTTTCTAAAAATATGTGGGTACCCAAAATTTTTATTTCTAACATTTCTAGATCCAAGCAAGTTTGGATTCCGAAAACCTAACTTTTATCTCATTTTCAGGAAAATAGGGGAAGTACCAATAGCAATACATGGTACAAGGATAGTGGATGTTCCTGGCATATGACTGGTAACAAAAACTATTTTGAAAAGATTATCAATACAAAAGGAGGAAAAGTAACTTTCGGAGACAATGCTCAGGGAGAAATTGTTGGTATAAGTAATATTGTTCTTCTTGGTAAAACTTTGATTTCAAATGTTTTGTTTGTTAAAGGTCTTAAGCACAACCTCATTATCATAAGTCAATTATGTGATGAAGGATACCTTGTGAATTTTAGGAATGATAAGTGCTTATTATACAATTCCAAGGAAGATTTTATTCTCTCTGTCCATAGGCAAGAGAACGTTTACACTTTAAACATAGAAGACCTTAGGAGACAAGACTTACCTTGTCTAAGTGCAATGGAAGATCATTCTTGGTTATGGCATAGAATACTAGGTCACTATAATCTTATAAACTTATGTAAACTCTCTAAGAAGAAACTAGTTAAGGATCTACTGGAGCTTAGATTTGATTCTTCTAAAGTTTGTGATCCTTGTCAATATGGCAAGAAACATAAATATATTTTTAAATCAATCGGTGAAGTCTCAACAACTGATGCGTTACAGTTGGTGCACATGGATCTTTTTGGTCCAACATAAACTGGAAGTATTGGTGGAAAATACTATGTGTTTGTTCTAGTTGATGATTACACTAGATTTACATGGGTCTATTTTCTATCAAAGAAGTATAAAGCTTTTTATTATTTCAAAAGTTTTAGAGACCAAGTTAAAAATGAGAAAAACCTTCCATTGAAAACTATTCATAGTGATCATGGAGGAGAATTTCAAAATTATGATTTTGAAACTTTTGTAGTAGAAAAGGTATTACTCACAACTTTTCAGCACCTAGAACTCCTCAACAAAATGGTGTAGTTGAAAGAAGAAATATAATTCTTCAAGAGATAACTAGAACCATGTTGAGTGAATATTCTATATCTAGACATTTCTGGGCTGAAGCTATATGCACTGCCTGTTATACTATAAATCGTGTTTTAATTAGACATTTTCTTAATAAAACTCCTTATGAGTTATGGAATGGTAGAAATTCTAGACTTTCCTACTTCAAGGTTTTTGGATGCAAGGTATTCATCCTGAATACTAAAGATAATTTACACAAATTCGCACCAAAATATGATTAAGGAATTTTCTTAGGCTACTCCACAACTTCTAAGACTTATAAAGTTTTCAATAAAAACACTTGTACTGTTGAGGAAACAGTACATGTAAAATTTGATGAGTCTGATCCTTTTGTTTTTAAACCATCCCAACCTACATCCTCAGATGTGTTTTCAAAAACTGATTATCAACCTTTGTTAAAAGATCCTTCTGATAAGGAAAATGTTCAAGAAAATATTTCTGAAACATTTACCCAAAAAAACATTCTACCCTATGTTGATGAACAAGTTTTAAAAAACCCAAGTCAGGTGTTTCTTAAGAATCATCTCAGTGATAGTATCATTGGTGATGTAAATCAACCTGTAAGAACTAGAAGTTCCTTGAGGAATGAAGTAGAACATCCATCATTTCTTTCCCAATTAGAATTAAAAAGAACTAATGAATATTTATGTGATGATGATTGGATCAAATCCATGCAAGAAGAGCTAAATAAATTCGAAAGGAATAAAGTCTGGACCTTGGTTGAAAGACCTAAGGAAACATTTGTTATTGGAGTAAAGTGGGTCTTAAAAAATAAGTGTGATGAAAATGGATTCATAGTTAAAAATAAAGCTATACTAGTTTCCAAAGGTTATAATCAACAAGATGGAATTGACTATGAAGAAACCTATGCTCTAGTAGCTAGACTTGAATCTAATCATATCTTACTTGCCTTTGCAACATTCTTCAATTTTAAACTTTTTCAAATGGATGTGAAATGTGCTTTTCTTAATGGTTATGTCCAAGAGGAAGTTTTTGTTGAACAACTTACTGGATTTGAAGACACAAAACATCCTAATCATGTTTTTAGACTTACCAAATATTTTTATGGACTTAAAAAATCCCCTCGAGCTTGGTATGATATACTAACAGGATTTTTTCTTCAAAATAACTATGTTAAGGGAAATACAGATCCAACCCTTTTTATAAATAAAGACAAGAAAAATGTTTTTATTGTTCAAATATATGTTTATGACATCATATTTGGTTCAACTCAGCAATCATTAATTGATTCCTTTTCAAATCTAATGAAATCTGAGTTTGAAATGAGTATGATGGGTGAGTTAACATTTTTCCTTGGTTTTCAAATTTCTCAAAAACCAGAAGGAACCTATATATCTCAACATAAGTATATTAATAATCTTCTAAAAAAGTTTGGATATGACAACACTAAAAGTATTAGTATTTCCATTGGTACCTCAAACACACTTGATATTGATGAATCCGGGAAACCAGTGGATCAAACATCTTTTAGAGGTATGATAGGAATCCTACTATACTTGACAGCTAGTCGTCTAGACTTGATTTTTTTAGTGTTCTTATGTACCAGATATCAATCCAATCTTAAGGAATCTCATTTAAAGGAAGTGAAAAGAATTTTTTTCTATTTAAAGGTAACCATGGATCTAGGATTATTTTATACTTCTGAAATGATTTTATCTTAAAGAGTTTTTCAGATGCTGATTTTGGTGGGTGTAGAATTGATAGAAAAAGTACATCCAGAACTTTTCATTTCTTAAAATATTCGTTAGTTTCTTGGTCCTGCAAGAAGCAACACTCAGTAGCACTTTCCACTGCTGAAGTTGAATATGTAGCAGTTGGAAGTTGTTGTGCCCAAGTGTTGTGGATGCAACACACACTCACGGACTATGGCTTGAGTTTTACTAAGACTCAAATTTTGTGTGATAACACAAGTTCCATTTCCATTAGTAAAAACTCTACACGTCACTCTCATGCAAAGCACATAGATATTAGGCATCACTTTCTTAGGGATCACACACAAAAAGGAGATATCATTCTTCAGTTTATCGGAATGCAAGATCAACTTGCTGATATTTTCACAAAATATTTACCTTTTGATAGATTTGAATACATTAAACAGAAGTTAGGAATGATAACCGTAAGGTAATTATTCTTCATTAACTTCTTGTTGAAACTATCTCCATACAGTAATAAAATCCTTTTCATAGGGGGAGTACATTTGTTTTCTACCTTTTCAAAAAAATTCGTAATGAGATTTTTGAAAAAAATTAGTAATGAGATTTTCAAATTTTTTGTACTAAGCTTTTCAAAAACTTTTTTAATGAGATTTTCAAATATTTCGTAATGATCTTTCCAGAAATTTTATAATGAAATTTTCATACTGGAACTTTCTTAATGAAATTTTCGTACTGAAACTTTCGTAATGAAATTTTCATACTGGAACTTTCGTAATGAAATTTTCGTACTGAAACTTTCGTAATGAAATTTTCGTACTGGAACTTTTGTAATGAAATTTTCATACTGGAAATTTCGTAATGGAATTTTCGTACTCAAACTTTTGTAATGAAATTTTCATACTGAAACTTTCGTAATGAAATTTTCGTACTGAGAATTTTCGTAATGAAATTTTCATACTGGAATTTTCGTAATGATATTTTTGTACTGAGATTTTTTTCTTAATAAATTTTTTCATACTCATGTTTTTTTTATACTGATTTTTTCTTAGTATGTTTTTCGTAGTCAAATTTTCTTCAAGAAGAATGTCACCTATTACGAACAATCTTCCTAGCGAATCCAAAAGGTATGATTTCCTTACTTAAGTTTTCGTAGTCATATTTTACTTGCTGGTATTTTCTTATGTGTTTTAAATTTTTTGGATTCTAGTTTTCTTAAATATGAATGTTTTTCTTAAAACCTCAAAAGATCAAAGTCAAGTTTTCCTTGCGGCTTGTTTCTCAACCGTCAAGTCAAATCTCAATTAATCTCAATCATTCGATCAACCATGGAAGTTGAACTGTTGCCTCAATGCCTATATAAAGGGGAACCCTGAGGGTTGTCCCACATCGAATTTCAAGCTTTTGTGTCTTGAAGCTCTGTCCTCCTTACTTAAGACCGCTCCAATATTTCCCAAGTCGGTTCCGATTTCTTCAGAAGCGTTCAGTTCTGGATGTCATTAGAAGCCACTTCTCAAGATATGTCAACTGGGAAGCCCATTTCTAAGTGGTTAGTTTACAGGGAGAGGCTAGTGCATCCTAATTTCTACAAGTATGATTCTCTTATATCTAAGAATATCATATTGAATGGCTGGGAGGATGTATGATTATCAAATCCAGCGAATCAGGTTCCGGTTTATACAGATTTTCTTGTAGACTTTTACGAGTCTATTTCCTTCCTTGAGGAATATGGCAGAGAGGTGTTTTCTTTCAAGTCCTATGGGAAGACTTATAAACTTTCTTACACCAAGGCTGCAAGCTTGGTGGGTCTATCATATGAAGGTGAAGTTGAATTTTTCTCACATAAGCTGCCAGATGAGTAAGGAATTTTCAATAAAGTCGAGGCTAAGGAATGACTCAAACTTAAAGATGTTAAGACCACTAAGATTTCTCATCTCTCTTCGAATAATCAGATTCTACAGCTTTGGGTACAAGGTTTTTTCGTACAAAGAAGGGGTGATAAGGATAATCTCAAGAAGAGTGATATATACATCTTAGATTTCTTGGTAAATCTAAGGAAGTTAAATTTGATGAGGAATGTTTTGATTACAGTTAATAATATTAAAGAATGGAATCTGAAATCCCAGATTATAATGTATCTGGCCTTGCTTTCTAAGCTTATTATTAGGTGTCTTGATTCATTTAAAATTTCTTGCACTTCCAAGCCAAGAAATTGCAAGGTAATGCTGGTTAGTGACGATATGTTGAAGAGGATGAAAATGGGTTTTTCTTTTGAATCTGGAGAATTATACTCTTTACTAGAGGAAGAGGGTGAGGTAGTTCAGAAAGATCAACAAAATCTGTAACCATCAAAGAAAGCTTGGAATAAAAGGAAATTGAAGGAAGTGGAAGTTTCTGAGAAAACTCCTAAGTCCAAGGAAACTCAATCCGCACCCCCTAAACCCAAGAAACGAAAGGTTTATCCAGATGAAGTGGTTTCCAAGTGGAGGAAAGATAAAGAAAGGAGAAAAGAAGGGGAGCCATAATTCAGATTGGACCCTGCTGAGGTTAAGGCCCTGAAAGAGAAAGTGGCTGATGAATTAGAAAAGCAATCCAAAGAGAAGAAGATGAAGAAAAAGATGCCAGAGGCAGAGATTGTTCAATCCCTTCTGAAAGCCACTGAAGTAGCATCCGAAAATTTACCCATTCCGAAATCCTTTTTGGTTGAATGTTTTCCTGAAACTCCGGGTGAGAAGACTCTGGAAAATTATAAAAAGAATAAAGATAAGAAGGAATTGATGCTGAGAGTTCAGCAAGTTGTGGAAGATATCCAGCAAGCAGAGAGCAGTAGTGGCTCTAGTGATGTAATAAAACAAGTTGAATACTATCATGAGAAGGATAGTGCTTCCGAGAAATTTTTACTCCAGACATCCCAAGCCGGATCTTCAACAATTGCTACACCTAGAGTTGATGAGAAAGGTGAAGAGGAAGTGAACAAGCCGTCTGAGGAAGAAAGTCACAATCATGACTTTATACAGCCTGAGGATGTTGAAGCTGGAGTAGAGAAGGAGAAAGTTGATGAAGATGAGATTGTTCAACTTTCAGAAAGTGAGCAAGAATCTTCTAATTAACAGGCCGTTCCGAAAGTTAATAAAGGTAAGCAAGTGGTTGTGGATACTCCAACGAAATATATTATAAGAAGGAAAGAAGCTGGAGGATCATCCAAAAGGAAGCTGATACAGACAGAGGAAGAACTATCTCCAACCAGAATATCAGATTCGGAGTCATCTGTATTTGGACATGACTTTGTTGAACAATCCCTAAAAAAGTTAGTGGACATCATTCCAATTTTTCAAGCAATAGAATCCAGATGGCATATGCTTCAGCATAGCATAAATCAAAAATCTGACTATGTATCCATGGTGATGGATAAGTGTGCTAATCTTGAGGCTGATCATAAAAACTTTCTTATCAATTATGATGCTCATAGATTTTCTTGTAAGAAGATAACCAAGTGGTCTAAGAAATTTGTTCAAGATATGAAAAACCTTGATCAATTCCAAGTAGATGTTAAAGATTCTTTTGATGCCGAAGACTCTAAAATCAAGGATCTTACAAAATCTTTTGAGAAGAAGTTAACTCTTGAGCAGGATGTTCGGATGTAGGAGGTCAAAGATCTGAATGGGAAGCTAAGTTCTCATGTCCAGCACTACAGGGAAGAAAAGGATCTTCGGACTCATTTGGAAGAAAATGTTGTAAAGCAAGATGAAGGTCTTAAAGCTCAGGTAGTGGCAATGGAGGCTTAAGAGGAAAGAATCATTGCTTTAGAAAAGCAAGTGGAGGAGAACCACAGAGAAATGAATAAGCTTCAGACAATTGTCAAAATGCTTATGCCCAAGGAAAAAGAAACAAAATAGACCACTCCAATCTTTTGTTGTACTATTTTCCTTGTACTAGTTCTTCCCAATAGTAATGAAATTTTGGTTACTTGTCTTTTGGTTGGTTGCATGTACTAATATTTCAGGTACTTTATTATCTTTTCCATTCCATCAATTCTTTTTTAAAATCACAAAGGGGGATAAGGAAAAATAATTTCTCAAAAGTGGGAGAAGGAAGAATCTAAAGGGGAGAAGAAAAATTCCTAAGTAAAGAAGAACTATCCCTAAGTAAGGGGGAGCTTATCTAAGGGGAAGATTCTCATTACGAAGTTTTTTATTCTTATGATAATGAAAATTTCATTCTGGAAATCTAGAATACGATCCTTAGAGTTCCAAAGCCTAAGGTGGAGTTAGTCGTATTCACTATCATTCATAAAAAAAGGGAGATAAGCTTTAATTTCAAATTCTATAAATTTATTTTAAGCTCTTATATTCTTTTTTGTAAGGATGTTTCTGCTTTCCAAAAAGGGGCAGATTTTTGAGTCAGTAAGGCTTTCCTTATGACTTTCCATTCCTTCTTGTTTTGAAAATCACAAACACCTTGTCTTTAAGAAAATATGTTTTTACCCCTGTTTTACTTTTATAAGGAAAATTTCCTTAAGGAAATTTACCTCTATCTTGTTTTCATTGTTCATATAAATATTTTTCTTAAGTATAAAAATCAGATTCATGTCTATATTCTCAGAATCATATAATACTTAGATATGAAGAATTCTGTTTCAGGATCCAAATTCTCATTCCGAATTCTGTAATGGATTCTCATTACGAATTCTGTGATGAATTCTCATTACAAATTTTGTGATGAATTCTCATTACGAATTCTGTGATGAATTCTCTTTATGAATTCTATAATGAATTATCATTATGAATTCTATAATGAATTCTCATTCCGAATTCTGATGACGAATTCTCATTACGAATTCTGTGATGAATTCTCATTATGAATTCTGTGATGAATTCTCATTACGAATTCGGTGATGAATTCTCATTACGAATTCTCTGATGAATTCTCATTACGAATTCCAGTGCAGAATTCTCATTACAAATTCTGGTTGTGAATTCTGATTACGAATTATAGATACGAACTTTTATGAATTTTGACTCCGAATTCTTCTGACAAACAGAATCCGAATATTCTTGTAATATAGACTCCGAATATAATTTTTTGTTAGACTCCGAACTTTTTACTTACACTCTGATTTGTTATGTTTTTTATAAAACGATGTCGTGATTTCAGTTACACATGTTTTTTTATAAAATGATGTCATCCATTCTGTTTTTAACTAACCATTGGTTTAGTGACACGTGTACAGGTCCCTCCGAAATTTAAGGAAAATATAATTGTTAGAGGAGGGAGCGGACCATTGCAACTGAGCCTATAAATAGGATCTCATTTGAAAGATCTCTACAATGAAAAAGAAGTTGATCACTCTAGAGACCACACGCTGTTAAGGTGATTTCTAGATAGAGAATCTTTTCATGCCTTGTGCGTACTGAACTACTCGTTCAGATTTCTTTGTGCGACTCTGAATGTTGGTGATTACATTTGAGGGCTTCTGGGGATATGAAGACAGAGGTGCTGACTACCTTGAAGTTTGAGGGCTTCCTTACTGAGGAAGACAGAGGTTCCAACTAGCTTGAAGTTGAGGGCTTGCGGGGATAACAAGACAGAGACTCCAATATTTGTATCAAGGGCTTACCCGGGTGTGGGTAAGACATAATTTCTTGAAAGTATAAATCAAGGGACATTTATCCACGGTTTTTGGATACCCTTCTCTTTGGGTTAATAGATTTATATCTTGTTACTTATTGATGTTACAAGTTTGTCTTTTTCGCTGCATTTTTTATTGTAAGTAAAGTATAATCTTATTATATATTTCCTTACACGTGTACTCAATTGAATTTCGCAACGTCAACAGCCACATAAGAACAAATTCTTCCTCGACTTATCGATTAATGAAATGTCAATTGTGACACACTCAATGTTTCCTATCTTATTGCAAACATATTACATAATTATTTTCATCATCAAATTGAATTTCGCAATTCATGGAATGTGTTAATGATAATATTAAGGTTTATGGACCATTACATGCTTGCATATAGAAATATTTGATGACACCACAACATTCAGAGGAAATGGAAGATTGTAAAGATATCAAGCAGGATGCTTCAGTAGCATTACCTGATCAACACAATGAAAATAACACTACAACTTACAATAAAGATTATATTCATGGAATGGTAGGTTTAGAAGCATAACTTAAATGATCTATTAGAGAAGATTGATAACTCTAGTGGAAGAGTGAGAATATAAAATAATGAAACAAGGGAATAAAAAATGAAGAGGATATAATGTATTTCATCCAACATTACTTTTTTATTTTCAAACACTTTTAAGGGGAAAGTGAGAACCCTCACACCATTAAACACCAAAAGAAACTATAGATTTGTTGAAGAACAATTTTAGCCGATTGGAATCAATATCCCTAAACATTATCCATGGAATAAAATTTACCTGGGAGTCAGGGTATCCCTTTAAGATGCCTTCATACTAATGTGCCAAGTTGTCCCAAGATTTTGTGAATTCCTCCATGTTAATCTCTCCATATTGAAGCCTCTAAGAATAATATGAGCCTTCTTATAAATCCACTCACCTTGCTCCTTAGTGGTGATCACACGAAGAGTTCTTCCCATCTTATTCAATGCTTTCATATCCATACCTTCCTCTACCATTTCTTCATTCGAGCGAAAAAGTAGATCTATGCATCCCAGCATTGAGGATATGTATCACTGAGGGTCTCTAGTGGATCTTGTCTCATGTTGCTGTTTAGGATCCCTCATCTTCGTACTGCTCAAGGAAGTGGTAGGGGAAAAAACCTCACCTCTTGCAGACACCATGTCACTATAGGTGTTGGCCACTGCATATGAGTTGCTCATAGTAATAGGAGCATTTGGGGGTAGCTTGCCCTTACTTTCATATCTAGTGAATGGAGGACTAGGTAGTTTAGAATACTCATTCATATGTCGCCCCCTCTGGTTTTTCATAATAAACCCATTAGAATCAATATTTGTGTACTTTCCCTTCTGCGAGGAGGATATGAGATATTCCTTCATAATGACCACTTCCTTGGACTTAGTAGGGGGGTACAAAGCATCATCCAACTCCTCTTGAGTATCTCCCACATACACGGAGTGGTCCTCTCCATGTGTAACCTTCATCCCTTTTAGTTCCCCACTAGCTTAGTGGTTTTCATCTCCCAACACTGCATATCGGTTTTGAAGGTTCATATTTGATCCCCCATATATAACCTTATCAGCATAAGAAAGGGTCCCCTGCATGGCATGTATTGGCATATCAGAGGCTCCTGCATGTTGAAATCCTCGACCCATAAATTGAAATTGCATTGAGGTGTCCTCTAGATCCAGACACTATGAATCCTCACCAGTGTCTTGGTCCTCACAAACTCCCTCAATCACCTTGGTTACTTTGGTTGGGTTTGTTGGAACCATCTGGATGGCCATATCCTTCAGGTGGACCTCCTTCACTCGGTCACTACTACCTCCATTTGAGCCACCTTCCAAAAGCATGTGCAGGTCTTTCCCTACCTCTTCACTACGACCCAAAACTACAATATCTTGTGGTACCACCTTGTTAGCACCCTTGTCTGATGTAGTGTCTTTGCTCACCATTTACCTTGGGATGCACACCCCCAGATCCCTCTTCAATTTTTCAAACACCTTTTCTACATTCAGGTTTG
Source organism: Viscum album (assembly GCA_963277665.1). Lineage (NCBI taxonomy): Eukaryota > Viridiplantae > Streptophyta > Magnoliopsida > Santalales > Viscaceae > Viscum > Viscum album. The sequence goes on along the minus strand of OY728151.1, from coordinate 649,196,501 downwards.
GAGGGGGGCTAGTATTTGTTGGGGTGCCTCCTCATCTGGCCCCAATATTTTTTTATCTTTGAAGAGATATATCTGATATCTTTAATAAGATATATTTGATATCTTTGATGAGATATATTTGATGTCTTTAATAAGATATGATATATCTTTCAAGATATACATGAGATATCACATGACGAATCTCCTATTTATATGAGATGTGTGTCTCCTCTCTTGGCAGTTGTTGGAGGCAGTGTAGTTGCATTTTCAAGGAGCAATTTTCAGATCTACAACTGGTGGAACTACTCTGATTTGATCATCTTTCATCTGTGGTGGTTTTTGATCTGATCCCATTTTTTTCATCTGCACTTTTGTTCGGACATCAATCTTCTTCTTTCACAGTCATATTTATTTGGGTTTCTTTAGCAGGCTGCATTCTTCATTTCAGGCTTCATTCAGACCGCATCTATACTCCGACTTTGATCCACTATTTTTTTAAGTATTACTTTTGAGATCCCTTTCATTTTTGAGGATTCTCTACCATGTACTTATCTATTTTAGTGTATCCCTCTTTCTGGACTAGGTCCCATGGTTTTTCCCTTTTGGGTTTTCCACGTAAAAATTTATGGTGTCAATTTTATATTTTTCACCTATTTTTGTCACTACGCATCCGCTGTTTGAGGGAAAGGTTTTTCCGCTGCGCATTCGTGTTTTTGTTGTTTTCTCGTTCATCACTTTCCATATTTACCAACATCTAGTATCAGAGGTTTTGGTTTTCTATTTCATATTTATTATGGAGGCTAACTACAGTCGGATGATTTTGTTGAATGGTACCAACTACCATATGTGGCAACTTAAAATGAAGGATCTACTTTTTGTCAAGCGAATGCATCTTCTAGTGTTCAGTACCCAAAAGACAGAAAGAATGTCAGATGAAGAATGGGTGTTCAATCATGATATGTTTTGTGGCTTCATTCGCCAATGGGTCGAAGACAACGTGATAAATCACATTTTCAACATCTCTCACGCCAGAACTTTGTGGGAGAAGCTCAAGACTACCTATTCTTCCAAGACAGGAAAAAATAAATTGTTTCTTCTCAAACAAATGATTAATTTGAGTTATAGAGAAGGTACTTATATTTCTGATTATTTAAGTGAATATCAGGGATGTTTTTATCAGTTTTCTGGCATGGGTATCAATTTCGAAGATGAGGTTTTAGCACTTTTATTGCTTAACGCGTTACCTGATTCTTGGGAGAATTTACGTGTTACTCTAACTGGTTCTGATCCTAATGGCACTGTGACATTCTGTTTTGTTAAGTCTGCTATTTTGAATGAAGAACTCAGGAGACGTACTCAAGAGAAATCTTCAGAGCTTTTAGTTACAGAGAATAGGGGGAAAATCCAAGAAAAGAATCAGGGACAGAGCAGTCGAGGAAGGATTAAAAGTAGAAGCAAATCCAGATCAAAGAAGAGAGATTTTGAATGTCATCATTGTGGTAATAAGGGGCATGTGAATAATTTTTGTTATCAGCTGAAAAGAGAAAATAGAATGAATAAAATCATCCAAAGAAGAATGTAGATGGAGATGATCATGTCGTTTCCACTATAGGGGGTGATCTTGTTATTGTTTATGACTCCATTAATATTTCTTCTGATCATTCTTGTTGGTTGTTGACAGTGGTGCCTGTTTTTACATGACACCAAAGAAGGAGTTCTTTACATCTTACAACCCAGGTAATTTTGGGATTTTAAAGATGGGTAATTATGGTCATGTTGATGTCGTAGGTATCGAGACTGTTTGTTTAGAGACCAGTTCTTCAAGTAAACTGATTATGAAGAATGTTCGACATGCACCAGAGGTTCCCTTGAATCTTATTTCTACCAGCATTCTTGATGATGAAGGGTTTATCAGCACTTTTGGTGATTTACAATGGAAGTTTTCTAAGGGATCTTTGATTGTGGCTCAAGGGAAGAATAAATTAGGTTTGTACTGGACTAGAGCATCTATTTCATGTGATAATGCTTGTGTAATTGAGTGCAGTGTTTCGTCCATGTTGTGGAATAAGAGGCTTAGTCACATCAGTGAGAAAGGGCTTGGTTGTTTGGCCAAGCGAAATCTTCTTCTAGATTTGAAGAGTGTCAAATTGGACACATGTGATCATTACATGGTTGGGAAACAGAGCAGAGTGAGTTTCAGTAGTCATCCTCCACACAGGAAGTCACAGGTACTTGAATTAGTACATTTGGACTTTTGTGGTCCTTTGAAATCTAAGACCTTTAGTGGCGGTCTTTATTTTGTGACATTTATTGATGACTACTCACGAAATCTCTGGGTTTATATTTTGAACGCCAAAAGTCAGTTGCTCAGTGTTTTTAAGAAATTTCATGTTTCTGCTGAGAGGGAATCAGGAAAGAAATTGAAATGTATTTTCACTGACAATGGGGGAGAGTATTGTGGTCCATTTGATCAAAATTGCAGGAAGGAAGTTATTTGGCATCAGAAGACACCTCCCAAGACACCTCCACTGAATGGTGTAGTTGAGCTGATGAACGGGACTTTGTTGGAAAGAGTTTGTTGTTTGATTTCAGAAGCAAATTTTCTTGGACACTTTTGGGGTGAGGCTTTACATACTGTTGCTTATATTATCAATTTATCACCTGCGGTTGCTTTGCAGAAAGACACTTCCGATAATTTTTGGTATGGAAAAAAGATCAGGTACGATCACTTGAAAGTTTTTGGTTGCAAGGCTTTTGTTCATGTGCCTAGAGATGAGAGGTCCAAGGTGGATGATAAGTCACGATAGTGTATTTTTATTGGCTATGGAAAAAATGAGTTTGGGTACAGGTTTTATGATCCTTCTTTGAAGAAACTTTTTAGAAGCCGAGATGCAGTGTTTAAAGAGGACCAGACTATTGCAGATATTGATAAGGGAGAAAAGTACACTTCTCCAACTTCTGATGGCTTTGTTAGTCATGATCCAGGTTCTAATTTACATTTACCTCATATTATTGATTCTGATGATCACATTGATGTACAGAATGATACTTAGGGTAAACAGGTTGGAGTTGATATTTCTGATGCACCTTTTGTTTCTAATGATCTAGTTCCTAGGGTTATCAATGAACCTGCAGTTCCACTCCAGAGGTCATCTCGTCATCGTACCATTTCTACTCGGTATTCACCTGATGAGTATGTGCTCCTAGATGAAGGGGGAGAACCAGAATATTTTGATGAGGCAATGGAAAGTGAACATACAGACAAATGGATTGCGGCAATGGATGACGAGATGATATCATTGCACGACAACCATACTTTTGAGGTGGTGAAGTTACCGACAGGTAAGAGAGCTTTGCAAAATCGGTGGATTTATCGGATTAAGAATAAAGAATACAGTTCTATTCCATGATACAAGGCATGGTTAGTTGTTAAAGGCTTACGTCAAAAGAAAGGTATTGATTTTGTTGAGATTTTATCACATATTTTCAAAATGTCTTCTATTCAGGTTTTTCTTGGTTGCGATGCTAGTTTGGATCTACAAATTGAGCAGATGTATGTGAAGACAGCTTTCCTCCAAGGAGATTTAAAGGAGGATATTTATATGGAGCAACTAGAGGGTTTTGTTGAAACAGGTAAAGAGAATCATGTCTATAGATTGAAGAAGAGTTTGTATGGTTTGAAGCAATCTCTGAGATAGTGGTATAAAAAGTTTGAATCTGTCATTTCTCATCAGGGTTTTAGGAAGACATCTTCTGATCATTGTGTGTTCGTTCAGAGATTTACTGGTGATGATTTTATTATACTGGTGCTTTATGTTGATGATATGCTCATTGTTGGTCATGATGCTTCTAGAATTGACAGCTTGAAGAAGGATCTTTGTCAGTATTTTGTGATGAAAGACTTGGGGCCAGCATGACAGATTCTTGGAATGATGATCTCCCATGACAGGAAATCCAAAAAATTGTGGTTATCTCAAGAGAGATACATTGAGAAGGTTCTTCAGAGATTTTCTATGGATAGAGCTAAAGTGGTTAGTACTCCTCTTGCATTACATTTTAAGCTCAGCACCAGTCAGTCACCTTCTACTGATTAAGAGAGAGAGGAGATGTGGCACATACCTTATTCATCCATCGTTGGCTATTTGATGTATGTTATGGTATGTACTAGACCTGATATAGCTCATGCTGTTGGTGTGGTAAGTCGTTTTCTGTCAAATCCAGGTAGAGAGCATTGGAGGGCAGTGAAGTACATTTTTCATTATCTTCGTGGTACTTCTGATCTGAGATTGTGTTTTGGCAAAGGGGGGCCTATGCTTTGTGGCTTTACATATTTAGATATGGCAGGTGATATTGATTCGAGGAAGTCTACTTCAGGTTATTTGATTACTTTTGTAGGGGGGAGTTGTATCTTGGCAGTCTAGGTTGCAGAGATGTGTTGCTCTATCTATCATAGAGTCAGAGTTTATTGTAGCTACAGAGGAGTGTAAAGAATTGTTGTTGATGAAAACTTTTATTCGAGAGCTCAATTTTAATCAAGACAGATATGTTTTATTTTGTGATAGTCAGTATGCTATTTGTTTGGGAAAGAATTCTACTTTTCATGGAAGGACGAAACATATCGATGTTCAGTATCATTGGATCTGCAATGTTCTTGATTCGAGATAGTTAGAGCTTGAGAAGATCCACACTGATGATAATGGGTCAGACATGTTGACCAAGAGTTTACCCAGAGGAAAATTTGAGACTTGTCGACTGATTGCAGGGTTGGTGATGATCCCCAGTTGAGTTGGAGGGGGAGTTTGTTGGGGCGCCTCCTCATCTGACCCCAATATTTTTTTATCTTTGATGAGATATATCTGATATCTTTAATAAGATATATTTGATATCTTTGATGAGATATATTTGATATCTTTAATAAGATATGAGATATCTTTCAGGAGATACATGAGATATCATGTGACGAATCTCCTATTTATATGAGATGTGTGGCTCCTCTCTCGGCAGTTGTTGGAGGCTGTGCAGTTGCGTTTTTAAGGAGCGATTTTCATATCTACAACCGGTGGAACTACTCTGATTTGATCGGCTTTCATCTGCGGTGGTTTTTTATCCGATCCCGGTGTTTTTCATCTGCACTTTTGTTCGGACATCAATCTTCTGCTTTCACGGTCAGATCTATTTGGGTTTCTTTAGTAGGCTGCATTCTTCATTTCAGGCTTCATTCAGACTGCATCTATACTCCGACTTTGATCCACTATTTTTCTAAGTATTACTTTTGAGATCTCTTTCATTTTTGGGGAGTCTCTACCGTGTACTTATCTATTTTAGTGAATCCCTCTTTCTGGACTAGGTCCCGTGGTTTTTCCCTTTTGGGTTTTTCATGTAAAAATTTCTAGTGTCAATTTTATATTCTGCACCTATTTTTGTCACTACGCGTCCGTTGTTTGAGGGAAAGGTTTTTCCATTGCGCATTCGTGTTTTTGTTGTTTGCGCGTTCATCGCTTGCCATCTTTCTCAACAGTATTTTCCTCAAAGAATCTTGGGCTGCCAGACTAGGACTATATCCTGCCGCCTTCTTCTCCTGTTGCTTTCCATCTTCAGTACCATTGTTGGCGCACACTGGTTCTACTTTAAAAGTATTACTGCTACCTTCACCCATACCCAACCCCATATTGTTGTTGCTTGGATCTGTAACCTACAGAGGAGCCAATTCCTTCCTCCCACATCTACAAGCTACCTCGGGGTGGCCCAGCTTCTTACAAGAATTACAGAAGTCGAACCAAGTTTCATAGACTTTAGGTTGTTTGTGGCGGAACTCTCCCTCCACTATAATCCACACAAACTCAAGAGGAATTTTCGAGACATCAAGTTCCACACATATACGGGGACAAACCGGATGACAAAGCACCCTAGTTCTCGAATCACCACACAAAAATCTACCCACAAGCTTCCCTAACATTCTCAAAATTGCGGTGTTCTGAAACGGTAAAGTTCCGGTAAACTAACTCAAACCACAGTTGTAGGGGTGTCGCGGTGCATGTGGAAATTGTATGACCAACGGAAGAGGTAGAATCGAAGACCATCGCAGGTGCACGGGGCACTGGACCAAGTTTTGACTAGATCCTCCTCTGTTGTGAATCGAATCCAAATATGCCTGGAATCGAATAGACCCATCGTTGCTCTATCCTGTAAATCCCGTGACCCAAAACGGAGTTGATGAATTCAAAACAGGTTAATGAATATGTGGTATCAATCAAAGACTATTAATGGGTTAAATGCTATCGCGAAATATAGAAGTTGATGAATCGAGAGATGGAGGAGGAGGAACTTGAGGAGACACACAGAAAAATGGATGGTCATAAGAAAGCAAACATCACATAATGTTCAAATAAAAGGAATGAGAGATGGTTCCCATGAGAATTCAAAACAGGTTTTGTAGTGATATCACAGTATACAAAATGACACTCCTTCCAGGATCCCTAACTAGTGGTTAAGATAAATGGAGGAAGCAGCTTGGGCACGAAGCTTTCGTTTATGAAGGAAGTGGTGCAGCGATTTCTTCATGGAATGACCCGTAGGTGTGTGCAGCAGAGATTTGAGGGAGTGCGCAACCCTTGACTTGTCCACACCGGCTGCTGCACCTTCCCTTCTGCTCTCCCTGCTCGCCGCCACTATTATGGCCCTCGCCTGAACCTCTGTGACGTCGCACACGCAGATCCTCCCCTTGTAAAATATGGTAAGATGCTGCCCATCCTCCGGCGATGGGGTGTTGCAGCCGGATTCCGCGGCGGCGGAGGGAGGCTGAAGACCAAGATCCACATCGCAGTTCCTCCTCTCCTCCATCCCTATAATAAAACACGCTTTGATTTCTGTGGTGCACTATGGGATTAAGGTTTTAAAGGGGAAGGTGGAAGCCAGGTCTCCGCCGCAGAATTGGTGAACACCGAACCCATACGGAAGGCACGTTCGTTTAATAAAATGGAAAGAAAAGAAAAAACGCACGTGAAAATTGAATTATTGGTTCCATTTCCACCCGCCTACAATGCCTCCCTAGTCGGCAAGATAATATCCACAAATTCATCAATAAATTAGTGCGGCCTTTGGGGATTTTCGTTTTGACTTCGTGAAACACAGTATTAATTTTTCAAATTTTATATATTTTTTTTTCTTTTTAACACAAACCCAATTTGAGTACCCTTACTTCCCATTTCTGTTGGAGGCGGATTGGTCTCGGATTGGTCTCACGATAACTATTCAGTTGTGACAAAAGAATGTGAGAATAGCCAAGGAAAACAAAGCACAAAAATAAGAGTATAAAATAAAAGGGAGCACAGAAATTTAACATGGGGAAACCCTCCAATGCAGCGGATTAAAAAACCAATGAACAATTCCAAAAAACATCCACTATGAATCAGAGAGCACACAAAATCCAATTAGAAACTCAAACTTTGCGTAGAAACCCCGTGTGAAATTCACACCCAGATATGCCTTCGTCGCCTCACTAATAAGCATCTCGTGACAAGACGTCCCCCTTCCGAGATCAAAACAGAACACACGGCGTCGTTGCAACACCTCGTTGTTATCCCACTGGTCATAGTAATGATCCACCATGATGTTGACCTCTATCGATAAACTGACTGCCATTGACCGACCACCTCTCACTATCGATGTCACATCGCACCTCAAAATCTAATTCCAAGCCACATTGCCGCCTCTCTTTCTACTGTCGGCCATCCTTACGGTTGACAACCCTTTGTACATATGAGAAAGGGGGATAGATGATAGACAAAAGAGAAATATATGATAGATAAATGATATTAGATGTTAGAAAGAATGGATGATCCGACATTGAATCAACTTTTTAGATGGCATTCTAAGATGGTATCCCACAGTATTCCCTCACATCATTCTTAGATGGCATCCCACAGTGGGTTTCGGTATCACACCGTGTGTCTTTATACTCACTCACACAGTCCTCCCTCTAACTAGTTCTTGTTGCCCTCTCACATAGCTCAGCCCTCCCAACTCGAGTGACTATCATGCATAGTCGATGGTCTTCATGGTCTTCCACCACCTCAAGAACAAGCCCTTGACCACAATCTTCTTATGTATGGTGCATGTCGGTCTTATTCTCAGCTTAAGGTGCTTCAACAATTCTCTAATGTCTACTAATTTGATGAACAATATCTCCTTTATGCCATCGGCTTATTATTCCTCATTTTCTTGATCCACATGTTCCCTAGGATGTGATCAGTTTCTATTCTTATTCTTCTACAACTAAATGTATTTCTTCACCATGATAGAACTATTATATGATTATTTCAATGTGTCGACATCTTTCTTATTCATTTCCAATTTATTTTATATTCATTGTATATTTCCTTTAAATTTTATTCAAATAGTACTCTGATATTAGATATGGGAATTCCAATTCAATTTTGACAGGATCTTCTCATCTTTGAACAACTACCACAAAAACAGGTTTTCACAGCGCTGCCCTTTAACAACGTTAAAAAACACTAATAAAGAGGATACATTTATCAGCGCCAAAAAAAGCATTGATAAAAGGTACTTTTAACAACACTGAAAAACCATCATTAAAAGTGCTCCTTTATCAGCGCTTTTTTTAGCGCTAATAAAGGTACCCCATTTATCATCATTTTTTTAGTAGCGCTGATAAAGGGGGGTTTTATCAACGCTTTTTTTACTAGCACTGATAAAGGGTATATTTCAAAAAAAATTAATAAAAAATAATATATTGATATATAAATATATAAGTATATTTATATTTATATAAATATAATATATATATTTAAAATATGTTTTAGATAAGTATAAATAAACATTTGCACTTAATATATAAGATATGTAGTGAAAATGACTTATAAAATATTTTACAAAATATTATTAATTAATAATTTCCTAATTATCATCTAGTAATATTTATTTAATAACAATTTGAAGACACAAAAAAAATAGAAAAATTAATAAAAGATCTAAAATAAGTTGAAAATGTAACTCAAACTTCAATTAGCAATAACTTTTGATCCGGGTGTTTGTTTGAGCTCTACAGCATCCCAAATCGAAACCTGCGATGATCTCTACACCATCATGACTTGGGAAAACGCCGACAATTATTTTTTCAAGGCCAAACATGGCCCAGAAGACCTCCAAAACTGAGTTTTAGTCTGGATACCCAAATTTTTTAATATTCGATGGAATTTCAGTCTCGTTTCAGGGGGGTTTCCCTTTCTCAGTGGGGAATGAATTTATTCTGAAAGATTCTATTCATATTGATACTATGGCTTTGAAATTTTATCGTTTTTCACAATGTACTGTTATTTATAATCAAATATATAACAATATATACATATTTTTTATATATTTGCACATAAAAATTTAATTTTATAAATAAATAATTAAAATTATTTACATATAAAATATATTTCTCAATATATAAGGTTTATCTAAAAAAAACTAATATCCATTTTATTTAAAATAAAAATATATGAATATTTATATACTTATATAATGTGTGTGTGTGTGTATTTGTGTGTCTGTAATGATAACTGATATATATTAATATACGAATAAATATACGGATAAAAAAATATAACTAAATATATATAAATAGACAAATATAAATAAATATTAATATACAAATAAATATATAGATATATAAATATATTAATATACGAATACATATATATATATATATATTAATATAACTAAATATATATTTTAATATAAATATATATTAACATATAAATAAATATAACTATATATAACTATATATATATATATATATATATATATATCATTTAACGGATATCAAATCAATATAGAGGAGTGGTAAAGGATCCAAGCACACAGTGGGAGGTCTCAAGTTCAAATCCTAGGGGAGGTAGGGGCGCACACGGTGGTGAAGGGTTGTGCTAGCACCGTTAAATGGGGGGGGTCTAGCACTATTAAAGGGTTGGGGGTGGGGCTAGGGCGTGCTTGAGTGGTAGGGGCGGGTGAGGGTGCTTCATAGCGCTGTTGAAGGGGGGGTCAAGCGTTGTTAAAATCCCCTACGATCTGTAGATTTTTTTTTGTTTTTTTTAATTTTTTAAACTTTTATCAGTGTTTTTTAAAAAGTTATCATAAAAGTGGTCTTTTAGCACAGCTAAAAAGCAATGATAAAGGACTTTTTTATCAATGCTTTTTTAGCGCTGTAAAAATTGGTTTTTATCAGCACTTTTTTAGAACAGATAAAAGGGACTCCATTTATCTTTGGTGAGATTAACAATGGTTTTTAGTGCTGTAAATGGCCTTTTCTAGCACTTTTAAAGGTCATATTTGCAGTAGTGAACCCATTCAAATTTGAAGAAGGTCTTTCCTTTTTTATTTCATCATTATGACTCTGGTGGTTTCCTTCCACAAATCTCAACAATATCATCACTTTTAATTACCTTTAGAATCACCATCCAATTTTGTAAACTATCATGTGATTATGATGTAGCATTCCCTTTTGCAGCATGGAAACCACCTCTTCTTCCACACACAACATCCCATTTAGTTAGATGCTATAATCTCGGAATGAATCACAACGAGTTAAAATATCATTCTAAAATTTAATCTACAAAAGAATAGTGCATGATCACCATTTTAAATGATTTTTTATCACAATAATCATTTCAATTTTCTCCCTTTTATTTCTAAAAATTCCCCCACCTCCTTCTGGTATGTTCACTTTGTAGGATTCTTCATTAATGTGCCCTATGAAGTCCAAGTAGGAATAATATGGAATCATCTCAACATGTTTCATTATTTTCATAGTAAAGACTGAGTTCACTTTTCTCCATACTGTTCATTTGTACCTTATGATGATTGTACCCTGCTATGGCCCTTGTAACATAAGAAGGTACCCAAAAAAGTCACTCAGTACCTTGAGAAGTCCTCATCATAGGGTCCATTCACCCTACAACATCAGTTGTTTACCATACGAAGTTGTTCTGCACCAACCTTATATGGGCCAGTTGCAACCTTATGCATATGTTGCCTAGCCCTTAGGAGCATCTTGTATCAATCTTATGAGCATCATGAATCAACCTTATGTGTGGTATGTCACAACCTTACGAAATCCAGACATTACTTAAATATTATTAGGACATCTTCAACTCACATCAAGGGCTTCCCAATAAATTTGTACCATCCTCAAACCAGATCAAGAGGATCCCCTAACACATAAACAACAATGTACATGTGCAGTGATTCATGGATTCACTATAGAAAGTGGTGTTTAGCGACATTTTTTAGAGGTGGTTCTCAAAATCATTGCTAAATTTGTAGTTTTTATTTCTTTAGCTGTAGTTTTAGAAACCACCGCAAATTCATGAAGTCATTTGGAAGTAGTTCATTTCACAGCAGTTTAAATCCCCCTTAAATACTTAGCGCTGAATTTTTATTTTTATTTTTTTTATTTTTATAGATTTTTATTTTTTTTAATGTTTTTTATTTTTAAGGTATAATTATTTATTATTAATTTTTTTATTTATTAATTTTTATTTATTATCATTATGTATTATGTATTATGTATCATCTACTAATTATTATAATTATTTATTATTTATTATTTAAAATTATAAATAATTATGAAAGGTTAATTATTCATTATTCATTATTAATTGTTAATTGTTAGTTATTAATTAATATTTATTATTTATTATTTATTTATATATAATCATATATATATTTCTATATTTATACATATTTATATATATTATGTGGGTATATATATAGATAATTATATATATATATATATATATTCATATATATTTATATATTTTTATATTAAACATTTTATATAATATATAATTTTTTTTAAAATAAATAGGATTTTTATTTTTTATTTATAATTTATAATTTATAATTTATTAATTGCTAATTATTTATTAATTATTAATTATTATTATTATATATATATGTCTATATTTATATATATTTATATATATTATTTGGGTACATATCTATATAATTATATGTGTATATACATATATTATGTATATTTATATGTGTATATATATATATACATATTTATGTTTAAATATAATTATATTCAACTATGTATATATATATGATCTAAAATATATTAATGTAAATTTATTTATAGTTATATATATATATATATGTATTTATATGTATTTATGTGTCTGTGTCTATATATATATATATATATTTATTTATTTATTTATGTGTTTTTGTATTTCTGTATCTTTATATGTGTTTATATTTATATTTATATTCATATTTATCTATAATTATCTATAATTATATATATGTGTGTGTATTCATATATATTTATGTATATTTATGTGTAGATATATCTATATATATATATATATTTATGAATATTAAAATACATTTATATTTATATATATATTATGTAGATATATATATATATATAGTTATATGCATATATATATTTATGTATATTTATTTTTCTTTATATATAATCATATTTTTAATATATATATATATAATATAAATAATATATATATATATATATATATTTGTGTGTCTTTATATTTATTTATGTTAATCTATTTATATATATGTATATTTTTATAGATAAATATTTGTATTTATGTATATTATATATATTTATGCATATTTGTATTTATTTGTATTTTTATTTATTTATTTATATTATGTAGGTATATATATATTATTATATTTAAGAATATATACACACACACACACACACACACCCACATTTATATGTTTTTATATATACTTACGCAAATGTATTTATATTAATATATATTTATAGACATTGATATCTATTTATGAATATTTATATATATTAATATATATTATACAGATATATATATTTGTAATTATATATATACATATATTATGAATAAATATATGTACACATATGTATGCATTTACATGTATTTATCTATATATATAAGTATATTGAAATCTTACTGACCACGTGAAGGGCTTGGTAGAGTGCTAAAGCCTTTTTAAAATAACCAAGATAAAAGGGGCCCAAGTCTCGACCTGCACATATATATGCATGATTTTATAGGATGGGTATGGTGGATCAGAGCATTGTGGGCCTAGGCTAGGGAAGGGTCGATATAATTAATAAATAATTAATAAGTAATAAAAATAAAAAAAAATAAAAAAAAATAAACCACCACTAAACGAACTGCCACTAAATAAAAAAAATCATAAAAAAATCCCTACATGCAAATACACAACGCTTTTAGACATTGTCACACATCATTTAGTGGTGGTTTAAACCACTAAAAACCCCATTTTCTTTATTACGTAACTGACATCTCTTTATTTACATCATTAATTCTTTAACTTCTACACACTAGCTGATTTCCTTTAACATCCATCAAATGTGGTAGATAACACATCTATATAATTTGTACTTGTCTTTTTATATCAAGATCAATACACCATTAATAATAACATGTATGGGTTGTTGCTTGAATCTATACAGCCATGATACTCAGGAAATAACAACTATCTCCTTTGCCTATTTGATATGGGTAGTAGATTTTCCATATCCATTTCTATATAAAATGTTGGTAAAAACTTATCCATCTCACACCATGCACTACAAAAATATTAGAAGATTCATCCTCTTAGTAGTAATGTCACGACATGACAAAAAATAAAACCAACACAAGGGTCTCCAATCTCCCACTTTGTATTTGATTGAAATATCATAAAATTCCTTTCAAATCATTATGTGTTTTTATTATCTTGGTTTTGTCTATCACATTTTGATAATAAATTCAAATGCCATGTAAGGGTTCATCCTCACCCATCTTGCTTCTTATTCTTATTGAGAAATAATGGTTAAAATCAATACATTATCTTCTCCCTCTTTAGATCTGAATTACATCAAAATTCTTATTTTTGAGAGAAGGATGAAATCACATGTACCTAAGTAAGGAGAGGTCTTTTATCCACTCTTAGTCTACTTGGGGAAACCATGTATAGAAAAAAAAAGAGTGAATAAACCAAATCATCAAGGCTATCCATTAGTATATTCATCATGTGATACTACTTTCAATTTCTCATTTTGGATCTATTTCAAACATATTTAGGAAGAAATGTTTATCTTGTACACGTCTCGATAAACACATCAAAAATGACTAGTGAAATGCATATTAACTTCACCTTTATCTTGACAAACACATCAACAAGCATCCCCCCTAAGAAATCCTATTCATCACAACCAAATAAATGGTTGATTTTTTTATCAGAATACCTTATTATTCAATTTATATTCAATTGTTCATAATTCCATATTTAGTGTAGAATGAAAATTTTTACACCTATAATTCATATTTTCTTATACTCTAGGGATACACTCATTTCAACTTCTCAATATGGTTAATTTTCATCAAAATAACTAAATTATATACTCTTCTTTTTTCTAAAAAATAAATACAACCTCATCAAACTCCACCATAGAATATTTCCTTCAGATCCATTAATTTTAGTATAAATAAAAAAACAGGTAATAAAGAGTGGGTTTCCCAATATCCACAGAAGAAGCATCAGTATTCATATTTTCCTCTATACCAAGGACTTTTATTTTGTAACATCTATATTTTTTGTATGTAAAGTCTTTGAATATATCCAGTAATATTTTTGAGACTAGAGATGACGCGTGATTCTGAGACCCAATGATCCAGGAATTTATTTTTGAAATATATTAAACATATTAAATTACATGTGCATGATGATTTTCCTTAAAAAGTGGAGTAACTCCCAGACGGGGACACAAATTATAAATCTAAGGCCACCATTGAGTTCAGAGCATGGATTTACCCTAGGTGTGAAATAATCTTTTTCAGCATCGGGAGTTTGGCATCGTGGGCATAAATAATAAATTAATTTTTTTATTTGATAATGTAGTGACCTAATAAACTCATATATAAACCCGGTTATAACAAAATTTTTAATTTTGGCCTCATAACCTTGGATTTTGAGAGAGGAGGTGGTGGAGGAGCTTCTGTGGATGAACATTGATGAATCCAGCTTTGATGATCGGTGTGCCAATGGAAATTGAGGATCTCACAAATGATTATGACATAGATTTGTTCTTCATCAGTGATCAATCCATCTCAAGATAGGATATTGTTTTATTTCGACTTATCCCCATTTTATTTTTCCTACGATGAACATGAATCAATCAACTAATGAATTAATCTACTGATCGAGCGTATTGTGTGTATGTGTTAGATATTATCTGGGATTGGGGATTTTTGTTTTTTGATTATTTATAACTCTTCGTTCATTATTATAACAACAATGAATCAATACCAACATGAACATTGGCAAAGGTTCATTCCTAATGTTTGTGTTTCATGTATTTCTTCAATTATTCTTCATTTGATCATCACCACTATTCACTTTGGTCAGTGGTTAAACAAATACCTAGTAAGAAATCGTTGTGCTCCCGTTTCTTTATGCAATACCATAGATTCGAGTTTAGATTGATGATGGAATCAAGCTATGATGATGGATTGGGATCGAATAAGTGTTCTTCAGGTGGGTTTTGACATGCGAACAATAAGAGACATGACAAATGGTGTTCCCGTGATAATCGAATGGTCGGATTCTAGTGAGCGGTGATGGTGGGGCTCGACCGGACCATATCCATTCTTTCTGGCATGATTCATGACTGGATCAGAGGTCATAGGAGAGAACTGTGATGTGTGAAATGACTTTTTGGGTTCGGAAAAATCCCGATATACACGACATGTAATCCGGGAATACATGCCATGTTGGGCCTTGGATGTGGTGCAAAATTTTCCATAGAGGAGATAAGTATCACACGATGTGTGATCTGACTTGGAAACTCAGCGTGTTATCTAGGAGTACACGGCCAGGCCAGAAGTACACATGCAATGTTGTGTACCTGGACACGACCATGTACACGGTCACAACCATGTGTACATGGAAACGAGCATGATCCATGATACATGAGTAGACCTGGTGATGAAGAGACACGTCACTACTACAAAACATACCCTTAACAGCGCTGACCTTTATCAATACTAACAAAAAACACTGATAAAGGTTTCCTTTATCAGCACTAAAAAAAGCACTGATAAAGGGTACCATTTATCGATGCTAAAAACAAACATTGATAAAAGATACCCTTTATTAGTGTTTTTTAGCGTAGATAAATTTCTAGAATAAAATTAAATAATTAAACAAATAAAATTAAAAAATATTAAAAAAATTATTAATTAAATTATTATTGATAAAAATGAATAAATTGAACAATACATATTTACAAATTATAAATATTAATAAATAATATATATATATATATATATGAAAAATTAATAAAATTGAATAATTAGACAAATAAAATAAAAAAATGAGTAAATTAAGAAAAATATTAAACATTTTATTAATTATATATTTTTTGATAAAAATGAATAAATTTAATATACATATATATAGATTATAAATATTAATAAAGAGTGTATATGAAATATAGATATATAAAATGAATAAATTGTAATAAATAAACAAAAAGATTAAAAATGAATAAATTGTAAAAATTAAACAAAAAATTACAAATGAATAAATTACAAATATATTAAAAAATTATTAATGAAAGAATTATTAATAAAAATGAATAAGTTTAATATATATATCTATATTAATTATAAAAATTAATAGCTAATATATATTTAATATAAATATATATAAAATGAATAAAATGTAATAATTAAAACATACACTACTAGAATTTGGGATTTTGGAGGCCCTTATAACGGGAAACCACCAATGGCAGTCATAGGGCTTAAAAAAATCTACACGCCTTCCGCTACGCCCCATCTTCTCTCATTCTTTCCCTCGAGAAACCCTACGGTGCGGCCATCCCCTCCCTCGTCACACTCCTCAGCTGTACCGCCTCCACCTCCAGCTCACCTCCACCGCCCATCCTATCCCTCACTGCACCCACCTCCAGTTCACCTACGCCGCATTTCCTCTCCCTTGCTGCACCGCCTCCGCCTCCGGCTGAACTCTGCCGCCCGTCCTATCCCTCGCCACACCTGCCTCCACCTCCGGCTCATCTCTACCCATGTCATCTCCCTCGCCACAGGCTCCGGCTCCCTCTACCTCCCTGACTCCCCTCCCCTCCTCACCTCCACCTCCGCCTCCTTCGCCTCTGCTCCCTCTGCTCGTGCCTGGCCCATTGCCACAAATTGGCTCTTCCATCACAAATTGGTTCCAGATTTGTTGCGCTACCAGGTAATCCCTAATTTCAGTTATAGGGTTTTTATTTTGGGTACTTCCATAAAAAATTGGCACTTCCATCATAAATTGATTTTGGGAACTTCCATCACAAATTGATTTTGGCAACTTCCATCACAAATTATATTTGTTGATTTATTGGGAGGCATTAGCTTAGTCGCTAAGGTTGATAGTCCAAGATTGGTATTTGATGATTTTTTTCATGTACCACATGCACATGCATGTTATTATGTTTTGTTTCATTTTTGTGATTTAGCATTTTTCTATCTATAGTTATAGTTGCTTTATATGTTTTGATTATAGTGTATCAAAATTTATGTATTATGATATTAGTGGATCAAAGATTACTTAGTGTCTATGTTGGCTTGCTCCATTTAAAAATATATCATTATTCATAACAAGAAAGGGTGTTGGATGAGTCTTTCTCTTATTTAAACCTTCAAAAAGATATTCTTTTTGAATATATTAATTCCATCTTGGCCTCTTCTCCTTGTTTTTTTGGAGTTTTTTAAACCCCCTAAGTGTAGGCAAGGCCCTACATAACTGCTCTTTAAGTTTTCTCCTAAATATCGTATGTAACATGTGTGTAGCCTGAAGATATCGGGCTTTTAAAATTATATAAAGAGGAAAACCCTATGGTGTAGATAGTTCACTGTAGAACAACCTTCACCTCATGTGTAATCATCCATGCATGGCTATGGTGTATCATATGCATAAGGATGACAACTATCCTTCATATCTCTTCCCATTGTTCTTCCAAATTAAGAACCTTCATGACATAGCCAAACCCTACGCTGCAACCCTTATCCTTCCCCCATAGCTCACTGTCCTTCTTCCTTACCGATGATACAGGCAAAACCCTACATATTGTATCCTCTTCTCAAGAAACACTAGCTAAGACGCGGTGTTGCGCATAATGACACAACTTCATTCACTACTATAAATTTGGGCTTTGGAGCCCCCTAGAATGGGCGACTACCTTTGGGGGTCGCAAGTCCCCCCAAAAAAACCTTATACACCCTCACCCCTGCCATGAACCAACCCAAGTTGACCCTGAACCGGTCACCCAAGCCGGTCCACGACATGGCCCGAGAGGCATTCCCAATCCTCCCGGGCTATCCACAAGCGCCAAGGCATCAAAAGAGAGAAAGAGGGAATGATTTCACCTGATAAAATAAATAAAGTAGCAGAAAGAAAAAAGAACAAAGCCAAGTAAATAAACAACACGAAAAAAAAAGAACGACCATCAACAAAAAACTAACCTGACCATGACCAAAACTCCTCGTGACCTCGAGGGTCACTCTCCCAACCACAACAAAGTCTCTCCCATGGTGAAAAAGCTCAATTCAAACCTACAACAAAACTAAAAATAGGAAAAACACTATAGGCGTGAGTATTAAAACTCAGTAGGTGTGCCCAACAAACTATTCCCAATGCACTACCTTTAAATAAATAATTCACTAATTCCATGTTTGAACTGAATTATATAAAATACGGGTTTCCACACACACACTTTCATTTCTAAAATAAGTAATGGTCCATTTCCATTTTTAATTTAAAAACAAGTTTAATGTTTGAAAGAAACATGTGCATTTTATTTTTTAAAATTTTTTTCGAACAATTTAGAAATCTGAATTTCAGTTACTAGTAAAAAGGAAAACCACACACAACACACAACACACACTAAGGGAAATTGAAAAAGTGGCACACAGGGGCCAGCAACTGAACTAGACCTCTCAATCGCCCTCCACATACAAATAAACTTTAAAGAA
The DNA here is from genome assembly GCA_963277665.1 of Viscum album. Classification (NCBI taxonomy): domain Eukaryota; kingdom Viridiplantae; phylum Streptophyta; class Magnoliopsida; order Santalales; family Viscaceae; genus Viscum; species Viscum album. Next base: position 649,177,461 of record OY728151.1, on the reverse strand, counting down.
AACATGGGTCAAACCTAGGAGCTCGTGAACAATCCAGAACGTACCATACATGTGACTCATCCTGAAGGCATGCCTACTCTCAATGACTTCATAATGCCCTAACGCCCATTTTTTCCCTACATGGCCTAACCGAGGGGCCCAATCCCCTAGTAGAGTATAATCCATACTAAGGGCCACTATCCATTGCGTAATCTAAACTAGTGCAGCAATCATTCTTAGAAGATTCACTTACTATGTCAGGTTACCATGTCAACACGTATAATAAAAAGGAAAGAGGTGAGTAAAAAAAGTCAATCAAGTAGAACAAACATCACAAACAAATCATGCAACCAACATACACCAAATATCACCCCTGATTCACCAAAAGAGAGTTTTCCAAAGCAATTTATTTTATTAAAGTGTCAAACGGGCCTTCACCAATTTTAAAAAAAAATCCTCATTTCTCAAGAGAACCAAAACACTTGTTCACGCTTCAAAAGAAATCATTTATCAATAAACCAGAACTACATCTAAAATTCTGTGAATTATGTTTAAAGACCAAATGGGCATTCTTTCACTACAGGGTGTCCGTTCATCAAGAAAATATTTCAAGTGTCGTGTATAAAATAAATGGCTCTTTTTACACAAAATAATCATTTGAAAATTAATTATCTTATATTATTTACCATTTATTAAAATTAATAAAATATCAAGAAATTAATTAATTCTGAATTTAAAGGTGAGTGCAGTGGGGGGCCTACCTCAAATCGCAGCTCGAACACGATAACGCGACACACCTCGCACAGGCGCACAAGCACGTGCAAGCCGATGATTGTGGTAATGAGAGGTTACCCTACCAACGTGCTGCAATAAATGCACAACAACAAAGGTACAAAAGCACAGACTTAAAACAATTCAAATAAACAAACAACTTGAACATGACCTCGACATTCTTTCAAAACACAACTCGCACCATCAACACTATTTACAAAACCCCTTTAAAAACCATGAAGTGTTTACAAAAAACCACACAATTCCAAAATAACTCACTAAACATTTTAAAGAGCCAATAGACCACTTTAAGAAAACACCTAGAGTGCGCAACCTGAAAAAAGCGCATGACATGATGAGATCAACATTTAAAAACATGTGCGCCTTAACACATTTCCAAAACGAGGCTCGCAACACCCATATTATTTAATAAATCATTTAAAAAATATATTTTTTTTTAAAAAGTATATCGCAGATTTAATCAAAAGAAACCAACTCAAGAATCATTTAATAAATTATAAAAACTTTCAACTATGAGCAAGGGCCAGCGGGACTAATTAGACCATTGCATGTAAAACCCATCAAATTCAGTTCACATAAACAGGGTGAAAAATATAAAACACAACTAAATTATTTTAAAAACTCAATTTACACCAAATAATTAATTAGATCATATACTAAACTAATTAATTAAAATTTAAGCACTGGAAAAACATGAGAAAACAAGAGTTCAGTGAAAATGTAAATTTAAAGGTGACGCACAAAGGGTTCATACCTCAACTCCAGTGCGGAATGAAGACGCATGCTCGGAACCAGTGAAAAGCAACATACGCACCTCAAATGCACTCGCGGGAAGCTGAATTTGACCCAACACACCAAACTTGGTAAAAAAATATAAGAATTTGGGAACAAAAATTAAACCTTACCAATGGAATAACCTTACACTAATGGAGGAGTAAAAAAATTACCTAAGGGGGAGAGTGGTGGCTCACTAGAGGGGGTGATGAAGGACGGTCGGGGAAGAAATAGGGTCGCCTGCAGGGGGTCTTGTGGTAGTGATGGGGCTGGTCGGTGCACATTGCAAGTAGCCAGTAGGAGGCGCGGCTATATTGGTGAAGAAAGGAGCAGCTGCAGCTAGGGGTTGGGCCTGTGCAACAAGGGGTGAGAGCCTGGAGATGAAGCGACTGGATGACCAGCGCAGGGCAGGGGGAGGGCCGACGTCTAGGGAGGCACGGTCGCGGCCGGTCAGGCAGGCTGAAGGAGGTGTGGGTGGAGCTTGGGGGGATCAAAGGAAGGTGGCGCCGGGATGGGGGGATGCTGCACCGATGTTGGCTAGAAAAATCTGGGAAGGGGGATAGATGGTGGCGGAGGTGACCAGTGAGGAGTGTGGAAAACAGGTGTGGAGGGGGTGAGAGACTGAAATCCGGGAGAGGAGAGTGGGTGCAGGGAGGCGGATAGAGGGACGTTGGTAATGGGGACTGGCTGGGATACGCGGACGGAACGAGGGGAAGAAGCGGCGTCCGGGGAGGCTGGCAGAGGGTGGCACAGCGGCTGACAGCGAGTTGGTGGCTGAGAAGATGGGAGGTGGAAGCGGCCTGCGCGCTGTATTTCTAGAAGAGGGAGATGGGAGATCGAGAAAAGCTGGAGGGGATTGCTCGCGACGGGGAAGGGAAAACTCAAGGGGCGGCAGCACTGCCTGGACCATGCGAGAGGAGGAAAAAAAGACGGGGGGGCCGCTAGGGTTAGAGAGAAAGAAGAAATATATATATATATATATATATATAAAAAATTAAATGATAATAAAAAAAATAATAACAATAATAATAACACTTATAATAATAATATTAATAATACACCAAATAATAATAACTTTAATAACAATACAGAAATGATAAAAATAATAACATTAATAATAACAATTCTTTAATAATAACATAATATTATTTCACTAACTTTTAATTTGTTTTCTTCAACTCATTTAATTTATTTTTATTTGCCGACTCAAACTTCGCAATCGCGCGGTACTCGGGCTGGCTGCACGGCTCCCACTAGCCGTGCGATGCCCACGCACCGCCCTAAAACAACAACAACAACAAAAATAATAATAATAATTTTTATCATTTCATCTTTAATAATAATTATAAAATCATTAACAACACTAAAATTTTTAAATAACACAATAAATCACAATCTTTACTCATTTTAATTTTTTTCTAAAGGTAGGCGAATCGTGCCAATACCTAAGTGGAGCCGCGTGAGGTTTCCAACACGCGCTCCGCCCGTGTGCCCAGTGACGTTAGTTGAAAACTTGCACTTTTTAACATAACTCAAATGTTTTTCGTTTGGGACTCAACCCGGACCCCAACAAAATTTTAAAAGTCAAAGAAAATTATAAAATAAAATAAAAGATAGGTCGGGGTGTGACAATTCTCCCCACCATAATGCTTTCCACCCCCAGAAATCCATGATAAGATCAATACCCAAAGATGAAACTCCTTAAGTGACACTCACCCCCAAAAGTTTAAGTGCCTCTAGTTGATCGATCAAAACGAACACTAAACTCCCATGACATGCAACTTATCCTAAAAACACAAACACTTTAAACACCACCAAAACGAAACTCGGAATGATACTCTGATACTGACACGGGGAGGCCCGAATGGACTCCCCACCATAAGGATCAGGATAACACTAAATTAATTTCGGTGTAACTCTGTGAGACCAGCTGTGGGTCTCCCCACCATAAGAACCGGCGATATTAAATGATCTTAAAATCTTTCTGCACGAACCATAAACCCCCACCATGAGGGGGAGAAGGGAAGGGCTTGACTGATAGAGAATCAAAACTACTGTCGTCTCCCCATCAACAATGTTTCACCCTTGAAAAAACACAAACCATGCCACACTAAGGATGAAGATTAACCCAAGGCCCTTCTTCACCACTGGGGTCCCCCTGACTTCACGCTAGCTTCACTCCTAGGCCTATGGATGGAGCACTGATGATTGAAGAATCTTCTGACATGCAGTCAGGCTTCATAAATTCCCAAACATAACACACGATTCATAATTTTACCAAACACACTTCCTTTCAAAACAAAGGTTTCAAAGAGGTTCAACCATAACCATTCTTACCACTAAAAGAAAAGAAACACTACAAAACTTCACAAGATACAACCACTACATCCAGGGAACTCTACAAAGAGAAAACCTCAAATTGATCCCCAAACATCACCCTACTCTTACTGACGGGCTGAGGTAACCTTTGATGAGCTAGGTCTGGCTTCAGCGCACTTCTTGGAAACACCACAGAAGAATCGCTTCAAGTGACCCAGACGTCCACAGGTGAGGCAGGGTCTCAGAACACTCGGGCACGTCGGCCTCTTGTGACCCTACCGACCACACTAGTGATAGATCACAATGTTATGCTCTGAAGGTGTTGATTATAGGTCTGAAGGCCTTTTAATTCCTCTAGTAGACCCACAAACATCAGGGTGCTTCTCATTCTTTCTCTTTCCATCCTATGCACTGCTTCCCAAGGCCAGGGGAGGATTTTCCACCTCATTCCCCCCCTGCTAACTCAGCTTCAGCAAGAAAGGCTTGCCCCACAATATCTGAGAAGGTGGTTAAGTTGAGCTCTGCCACTTTCGACTGCAGTTCAGGTCGGATTCCAGACTCAAAGTGTCGAGCCTTCCCGAGATCATTTGCAACAAACCATTGGTCGTATAGAACTAGGTCTGTGAAATGTCGATAGAATTCCAGTACTGATTCAACGCCCTACTGAAGACAACACAACTCCATCCTCTTCCTCAGCTTCGTCAAATCAGAGAAGTATTGTTGGATGAATGGCGACTTGAAGAACTGCCATGTTAGATATTCCTGAGGCTTATTCCAAGACATGGACTTCCACCATTTCCAGGTTGAGCCTTCAAGTATAATGGTAGCCAACTTCACCATTAACGACTCAGGTAGCCTAATGAAACTGAACTTCCTCTCAATATTCCGCAACCACTCCTCTGCCTTAAGAGGATCTTCTTGAGCATAAAAGAGTGGAGGATTAAAATTCTGAAATTCCATAACATAGTCTATAGGCGGATCAAATGGAGGATTTTCTAAGGATGCACCACCCAAAGCTGCAGCTTAGGAATCCATCGAACCTTCATGGGGTCGAACACTAAGGAACAAGAAAACAAAGAGCAGGATAAAAACATGGTCATTGCCATTTCAAATTCAACATTCCACAATTTCCAAAATAAAACTTTGAAAAACAATTCTTAGAATTAAAGAAGACCCCAAACAATCCACAAGGAGAAACTAGCACCGATGGGTGACTCAGACATGTGGTTGCCGACCATACGCCAGTCACGCCACCGTCACAAGGAGCACTCTAGGGTAATGTCTCCAGCTCCACATGGCTTGCCAGACCATGAGAGCTCACAAAGGTCAATTTTCTGGCTTCCATTTCATTTCCCAATATAAAACAATTCAAAAGAACCAAAAGACACTGACATGCCCATACATCCCATGGTAACCTGAGGTTCGGAACGAGCAAGGGTTCATGATGCCCTTCTCATTCCTACACCTCAAGTCCCGACAATTCTACTCCATCTACCATGACAACCCCAAATAACGATGGGTGCTCTGAAGAACAAGGTCTGCTTAGGAGTTGACCTCCTTTGATACCATTTTGTCATGAACCAACCCAGATCGACCCTGAACCGGTCACCTAAGCCAGTCCATGACATGGCCCAAGAGGCGTTCCTGATCCTCCCAGGATAGAAACAAGTGCCAGGCCATTAAAAGAGAGAAAGAGGGAACAATTTTTCCAGATAAAATAAATAAAGCAATGGAAAGAAAATAAAACAAAGAAAAGTAAATAAACAACACGAAATAAAGAACGAACAACAATAACAAACTAACTTGACCACGACCAAAACTCCTTGTGACCTCGAGGGTCACTCTCCAAACCACAACCAAGTCTCACCCATGGTGAACAAGCTAAAGTCAAACCTGCAATGAAACTAAAAATAGGAAAAATAGTATAGGTATGAGTATTAAAACTTAGTAGGAATTCCCAAGAAACTATTCCCAATGCACCACCTTTAAATAACGAATTCATTAATCTTAGGTTTGAACCGAATTATATAAAATATGGTTTTCCACACACACACTTTCATTTCTAAAAGAAGTAACGGTCCATTTCCCTTTTTAATTTAAAAACAAGTTTAATGTTTGAAAGAAATAGGTGCATTGCATTCTCAAAAAAAAATTACGAACAATTTAGAAATCCAAATTTCAGTTGTTAGTAAAAAGGAAAACGACACACAACACACACTAAGGGAAATGGAAAAAGTGGCACACAGGGGCCAGCAACTGAACTAGACCTCTCAGTCGTCTGCCACATACAAACAAACACTAAAGGAAACATGGGTCAAACCTAGGAGCTTGTGAACAATTCAGAACATACCAAACATGTGACTCATCCTGAAGGTATGCCTACTCTCGATGACGTCATAACGACCTAACACCCAATGTTTCCTTACATGGCCTAACCTAGGGGCCCACTCCCCTAGCTGAGTATAATCCGTACTAAGGGCCACTATCCAGTGCATAATCTAAACTAGAGCAACAATCATTCTCAGAAGATTCAATTACTATGTCAGGTTCCCATGTCAAAACGTATAATAAAAAGGAAAGGGGTGAGTCGACAAAGTCAATCAAGTAGAACAAACATCACACACAAATCATGCAGCCAACGTACACCAAATATCACCCCTAAGTCACCCCAAAGAGAGTTTTCCAAAATAATTTATTTTATTAAAGTGCCAAATGGGACTTCACAAATTTTAAAGGAAATCCTCATTTCTCAAGAGAACCAAAACACTTATTCACGCTTCAAAAGAAATCATTTATCAATAAAGCAGAACTATATTTGAAATTCCATGAATTATGTTTAAAGGCCAAACAGTAATTCTTTCACTACTGGGTGTTCGTTCATCAAGAAAATATTTCAAGTGTCGTGTATAAAATAAATGGCTATTTTTATACCAAATAATCATTTGAAAATTAATTATCTTATATTATTTTCAATTTATTAAAATTAATAAAATATCAAGCAATTAATAACTTCTGAATTTAAAGGTGAGTGCAGTGGGGGACCTAACTTAACTCGCAGCTCGAACACGACAACGTGACATGCCTCGCACAGGCGCACAAGCACGCACAAGCCAATGATTGCGGTAACACATGGTTACCCCACCAACGAACTACAATAAACGCACAAAAACAAAGGTACATAAACAAGGAATTAAAACAATTCAAATAAACAAACAGCGTGAACCTGACCTCGACATGCTTTCAAAATACAACTCGCACCATCAACACTATTTACTAAACCCTTTTAAAAACCATGAAGTGTTTACAAAAAAACACACAACTCCAAAATAACTCACTAAACATTTTAAAGAGACAACAAACCACTTTAAGAAAACACCTTGAGTGCGAAACTTGACAAAAGTGCATGACATGATGAGATCAACATTTAGAAACACATGTGCCTAAACACATTTCCAAAACCAGGCTTGCAGCACCCATATTATTTAATAAATCATTTAAAAATTTATAATTTTTTTAAAAAAGTAATCGTAACTTTAAACAAAAGAAACCAACTCAAGAATCGTTTAATAAATTATAAAAAACTTCAAATATGAGCAAGGTCCAGCGGGACTAATTAGACCATTGCATGTAAAACCCATTAAATTCAGTTCACATAAATAGGGTGAAAAATATAAAACACAACTAAATTATTTTAAAAACTCAATTTACACCAACTAATTAATTAGATCATATACTAAATTAATTAATTAAAATTTATTCACTGGAAAAACATGAGAAAACAAGAGTTCAGTGAAAATGTAAATTTAAAGGTGACGTGCAAAGGGTTCATACCTCAAATCCAGTGCGAAATGAAGATGCATGCTCGGAACCATTGCAAAGAACCATGCGCACCTCAAACTCACTCGCGGGAAGCTAAATTTGACCCAACATACAGAACTTGGTAACAACATCTAAGGATTTGGGCACAAAAATTAAACCTTACCCATTGAATAACCTTACACTAAAGGAGGATTAAAAAAATTACCTAAGGGGAGAGTGGTGGATCGTTGAAGAGGGTGATGAAGGGCGGTCGTGGAATAAATAGGGTTGCCAGCAGTGGGTCTTGCGGTGGTGTTGGGGCTGGTCGGCGCACACTGCAAGTAGCTGGTAGGAGGCGTGCCTGGATTGGGGAAGAAAGGAGCAGCTGCAGCTTGGGGTTGGGCATGGACCGCAAGGGGTGCGATCCCGGAGATGAAGCGACTGAATGACCAGTGCAGGGTAGGGGGAGGGCCGACGTCGAGGGAGGCACGGTCGTGGCCGGTCAGGGGGGGCAAAGGAGGCGCAAGCAGAGCCTGGGGGGATCAAAGGAAGGTGGTGTCGGGATAGGGGGACGAGGCACCGATGTTGGCCGGAAAAGGTTGGGAAGGGGGATAGATGGTGGAGGAGGCGCCTGATGAGGAGTGTGGATAGCAGGTGCGGAGGGGTGTGAGACTAAAATCCAAGAGAGGATAGTGGGTGTGGGGAGGCGGATAGAGGGACGTTTGTAATGGGGACTGGCTGGGAGACGTGGACAGAACGAGTGGAAGAAGCGGCATCTGGGGAGGCTGGCAGAGGGTGGCGTGGTGGTTGACATTGAGTTGGAGGTTGAGCGGATGGGAGGTGGAAGCGGCCTGCACGCTATGTTTCTAGAAGAGGGAGACAAGAGAAGGAGAAAATCCATAGGGGCTTGCTTGCGATGGGGAAGGGAAAACCGAGGGGGTGGCGGCGCTGTCTGGACCATGCGAGAGGAGGAAAAAAAGACGGGGGAGGCTGCTAGGGTTAGAGAGAAAGAAGAATATATATATATATATATATATATATAATATATAAAAAAACATAAAGATAATAAATAAATAAATAATAATAATAATAACACTAATAATAACACTAATAATAATAACATTAATAATAAACCAAATAATAATAACTTTAATAACAATATAGAAATGATAAAAATAATAACTTTAATAATAACAACTCTTTAATAATAACATAATATTATTTCACTAACTTTTAATTTTAATCTTTTTTCTTTAACTCATTTAATTTATTTTTATTTTACAACTCAAATTTCGCAACCGCGCGGTACTCGGTCTGACAGCACAGATCCCGGTAGCCATGCGGTGCCCACACACCGGCCTAAAACAACAATAACAATAACAACAAAAATAATAATATTTATCATTTCATCTTTAATATTAATTAAAAAATCATTAACAACACTAAAAATTTTAAATAACACAATAAATCACAATCATTACTCATTTTAATTTTTTTTCTGAAGGCAGGAGAATCTTGCCAATACCTAAGCGAAGTCGTGCGGGGTTTCCAACACACGCTCCGCCTATGTTCCCAGTGACGTCAACTGAAAACACACACTTTTTAACATAACTCAAAAGTTTTTCATCCGGGACTCAACCCGGACCCCCTAAAAAATTTAGAAGTCAAAGAAAATTATATAATAAAATAAAATATAGGTTGGGGTGTGACACCCCCAATCCCCCACACCCAATATCCCCCATGTTGAACCCTACCACGACTTCTCTCCCTTACTACAACCGCCTACGCCTCCAGCTCACCTCCACTGCCCGTCCTCTCCCTCACTGCACCCGCGTGCTCTCACCTCTGGCTCCAGCTCCATATCCCCCCTCCGTCATTCTCTTCCTCCCTAATCAAACCCAATTCCACCCTTCCTCTCCCTCAGCTCACACCTCTACCACTTTTCATATCCCTTATTACGCTTGTGCCACTCCTGCCTTCGACACTGGCTCCGCCTTCACCTCCCTCACCCCAGCTACCTCTTCTCATGCATCACATGTCGCCGCAACCAACTCAAAGCGGCATGCTACCTATCCTTTCTCCCCGTCACCTCTTTCTTGTGTCTAGTGGGTCCTCCAATTCCACCTTTACATTCACTTGGTTCCAAATTTGTCATGGAATTAGGTAATCCTTATTTTTAGTTTTAGGTTTCTGATTTTACACACATATCATTAAAATTATCTAGGATCTTGAAATTTTTCATAAGCTCAATGTCGGGCTCCCTAGGGCATACCATGATGAATTTATGGGAGGAAAATGAGGAATGAGTTTTTTTTGTATTTTATTATAATTTCAAACATTAAACCTTAATTGATTTAGACTCCTTTTTTAATCCTTTATTTTTAAAATTCAAAAGACCAACATTTTAACCTAACAAAACCCATAAAAAGAATTATTTATTAAGATAAATATTTCATTTTTAAGTGTATATGTAATCACATTGCAAGAATAAATAATATGTTAATGATATCAATAAGAAGAAAACTTTATAATAATACATTTCTTGGAAATGATAGATGCATTTCCAAGTGAGGTAGGTATACATGTGAATTAATGGATCAATGGACTTGAATGAAATTTCTTGAGCTTAATGAAATAGGAATTAAATTTATAAAGGAAGAAAGAATAGAATAAGATGGAAAAAGGGATATAAATTGTCTATCTCATGCTTACATATATAAATTGTTCAATCATTTATATTTATTCTCCTGTTTATTATTCATAAATATAAACTATTTATTTTATCAATGGTCCACATACAATTGGTCAGTCTTTATTTTAAATATATTTTGTGATATGAAAAATTCCTATAATATGAAGTCTTGTGTAAATGTTACTACTTCTTATACAGATATTAATATGGACAAGAGTTGGATTGATATTCTAAATCAAATATCTAGTGAATATTTCAAGGGAAATATTCAGTTTATTGAGTTCACTCAAGGATTTCAAAGTGACTATATTAGTTTTCTATGTAGAAAATGTGAAAAAAGATATCAATCCACATGAGATACCATGAGGGAGAACCTATTCTTGAATTAATTTTTGAAAAATTATAAGAGTTGGACTCATCATGGGGAAGAATATATTCATTGTCAAAATACAGATGCAGTTCAGATGGATGTTGATGCGAGGATGAATGATCCAATGCATAAAATGCTTACTGAAATGGTATGGGGGTTGGCTCCTAAAGGCATTGAAATCCAGAATATTGTGACCGATGAGATAAATCTATACTCTGGTATAGATCATGATTCAAGGATGTTTTATTTAATACTTGATGATGCAAAAACAGAATTATACTATGGATGTACTGCTTACAATAAATTGTCATTTATCCTAGATTTGTTTCATTCAAAGACTTTGAATTAATGGTCAAACACATCATTAGACATGTTGTTAGTGTTATTAAAAAAGGTACTTCCTGTCAATTCTAAGATTACAGAGTTGTATTACCATGATTTTATGTTGACATAGAACTTAGGTTTTACATATGAGACCATAGAGGCATGTGAAAACAACTGTATGTTGTTTAGAAAGGAAACTATCCATTTGGATATTTGTACAGTATGTGGAACTTCTAGGTGGAAAGATAATAAGGGAAATCAGACTCATCAAAGTCAGACTGTGAAATAGGGAAAATCGATTATCGTAAAGTAAATTCATTACATTCCCCTGAATCCAAGGTTGAAAAGTTTTTTTATGTCATATAAAGTTTCTAATTTAAATAGATGGAAGGTGGAAATAAATGAAGAATGTGATATGCTAACCCACCTAGCAGACTCTTGTGCATGGAAGTATTTTGATCAGATACACCCTGACTTTCCTAAATATGGTCATAATGTCTGATTGGGGTTGGCAGTAGATGGTTTCAATCCATTCAAGTCTATGGTTGGGGAAACTCATAGCACATGGCCCATGGTGTTGGTTCCGTTTAATCTTCCTTTGTGGATTTGTATTAAAAAACACTTTATATTACTTTCCAATCTTATTGATGGACCTAGAAGTCCGGGGATAAGATTTATGTTTACCTACACCCATTGATTGATGGGTTTAATGAATTTTGGGGCAATAGTCTAATAAATTATGACTGTGAAATGAATGAAATATTCAAACTACAAGCTACTTTATTGTGGAAAATCAATGACTTCTTGGATTATGAAAATTTATTAGGCTGGAGTATGAAAGGGGAATTTTCTTTCCCTTTCTACAAAAAAAGTAAAAATTTTGTATGTCTTAAACATTCCTAGAAATGGGAATACAATGGTCACAAATGTTTACTACCCCCTCAACACAGGTTTAGAAAGGACTGATTGAAATTTGATGGTTCTAGATATTTTAACCCAACACCAAATATCATGACAGGAGTAGAAATATTATCGTAGATTGAGGAAGAAAACATCTTCATAGTATATGAATTTCAGGATTTGGTGTCTCATCCATTACCTAATATTCATGGTGCGGGTAGATAGCACAATCACAATTGGAAAAAGAAAATTATTTTTTACAATCTCCCCTATTGTAAAACTAACATGCTAAGGCATAATTTGGATGTCATGCACCATGAAAAAAATGTTTATGATAATATATTATGAACCATTTTAGGTTTGAGTGGGAAATAAAAGGACCATGTTAATTCATGTCGTGATTTGGAAGAAATGGGATTAAGGAAATAGTTTCATTTACAGTTGGATAAGGGAAACAAGGCATATTTTCCTTTTTCATAGTATATGATGACTAAAAAGGAGAAATATATATTTCTTTTCTTTTTAAAGATGCTCAAGGAACTTGATAGTTACTCATAGAATATTTCAAAGTGTGTGAATCTGATGATGAGGATATTGCAAGGGTTGAAAAGTCATGAAAATCACATACAACTTCATCAGTTGATTCCAATCGCAATTTGTGATCGTTTTCCACCAATGTTGTTCAACTATTGATTGAGATGAGTAATATTTTTAGACAGATTTGTTTAAGAAATCAAAAAATGAGTGATTTAAAAATCTTTCAGGACAGAATTGTACTTACACTTTTTCACTTTGATAAACTATTTCCCCACTCATTTTTTGATGTTATGATTCACTTGAAATTTCATTTAACTGATGAAGTAATGACTAATAGTCCAGTGAAATTCAAGTGGATGTATCCTATTGAGCAATATCTGAATACATTGAAAAGATTTGTAGGCAACTTAGCTCGTTCAGAGGCATCAATAAGCAATGGTTATTTGATGGATGAGTGCACTAATTTTTGTGCAGAATATCTTATGGATGTTGAAACAAAATCAGATAAGCCATATTGGATTCATTATGGTCCAGTTGGAGAAGGATCCATATTTGATATGGACATCATCGAGCAGATACAAGCCCATCGATATATCTTGTTCAATAGTCCATCAGTTTCACCATTAATGCAGTAAGTGTCTTATCACTTTTATGTTTTATCTTTTACATGTTTTATTTGCATATATAAAGTTGATCATTTAAAAATTACATTATCATTTTTAGGAAACACATTAATGAGCTAATTGAATAGATGTCTCGTACGACTAAGTATCAAATTCATCAATCTCATTATGCATCATTTCATGATTATTTTAAGTATTTTGTACATACAAATTGATTTTCATTATGAGTGAAGTATAATACTAATTTATTTCTACATAAATCATTATTGAATTCTGTGAATTATGTATGTTCATAACCTGAGGGAGTTAGGTGACCCCATTCTAACTGAATAGTTTAACAAACTAGCTGAGGGTCCATCTGTAATGGATCTTCGTTATAAAGAAATAGATGCTAATGGATTTTGATTTTGCATCAAAGATGTTGATGAAAAATGAGTAACAGAAAATAGTGACAACTACAGGGGGAGTGGGGGGAATTTCTAATAAGGTAATATCAATGAACAGATGTGATTTACTAGGAAATGGACGTGGAATGATCATTTAACAGGCGGGGATGGAAGATCATTCTTGAAATAAACTAATTTGTTCCATTGGTTGCCTTATGGGCCGTATATCTAACCATGTACATGATCCAATATTAGTTAGTGTATACTATTAAGTTGACTAAAACTCTGGTAAAATTACCTCTAATAAATACTTATATTTGTCTATTTTAGGTGAATTCTTATTCTTGTAACCTTTTATTCATGAATTATTAACTCTGTACCCTTGTTTCGAAGGCCTTAGAGCAACCGCCAATGGTTGAATCCTATCAAAACATGAAAATGACTTCTGATTGATGTGCCTAGGTAGGAGAACATTCCTCAAATAATTTTTGGTCTATTGAAATCAAACGATCATCAATTCGATGCGCAGATTGATCGGTACAATTAAAAGTTCATTTTCACATCTATTATCATTGTTGTAATAATGAGAAAATCATGTGTGTAGGGGTCAAAACCAACCAAACGAGCATCGATTGACATTAAATATTAAGAAAAAGATATTTAAAACATTTATATTATGCAGGAAGAATCGGTACATGGACCAGATACCTGAATCACTCGGTATGATCAAAAGTCGTGTTTGCCTCTCATATTTGGAGTTAACTGATAAATCACTTAAAATATGTCAATACAAACCTAATGTTCTTGGTTTGTCATGAAATCATGGGATAAAAATCATTAGGACATTTTGGATATGAAGTAATCAATGTTTCATTAATCATATGCTCATGTCACCTGGTATGATTAAAAACAATAAGTAATGTTTCTTAGTGTTATTAAAACAACACATCTCCCGTGAAGGGTTCAAAACATGAAAATGACATCTAATTTATGTTCAAAGGTAGGAGAACATTTCTCAAGTCATTTTTGGTCTATTGACATCAATCTTTTATCAATTCGATGCACGAATTTATCAGTACAACCAAAAGATCATTTTCACATCTACTATCATTGTTGTAATAATGAGAAAATCATGTGTGTAGGGGTCAAAACCAATAAAAAGAGAACTGATTGAAATGAAATCTTAAGAAAATGATATTTAAGACATTTATATTCTGTAGGAAGAATTAGTATGTGGATTGGATACCTGAATTGATCGGTATGATCAAAAGTGGTGTTTTCCCCTCAAATTAGGAGTTATCTAATAAATCACGTAAAAGATGTCAATACCAACCTAATGAACTTGGGTTTTCATGAAATCATGGGAGAAAAATAATTGGTACATTTTGGATATATAGGAATCAACCCCACATCAATCAGATTCTTGTGTCGCTTGGTATGATTAAAAGCAATAAGTAATGTTGCTTAGTGTTATTAAAATGACACATCTCCCATAAAGGGGTCAAAATGAAAAAACGACTTCTAATTGATGTGAAAAGGTAGGAAAACATTCCTCAAATAATTTTTGGTCTATTTAAATCAACTGTTCATCAATCTAAAGTGTGGATTGATCGGTACAATTAAAAGTTCATTTTCACAACTATTATCATTGTTGTAATAATGAGCAAATCATGTGTGTAGGGGTAAAAACCAACCAAATGTAAACCGATTGACATGAAATCTTAGAAAAATGATATTTATGTCATTTATAATTTGCAGGAAGCATTGGTACGTGGATCATATACCTGAATTTCTTGGATTGATCGATATATGGTAACTTGATTTACTTTTAAAAGTCATTTTTAACTATAAGTGCTGTAAAAAGATATTTGATGTTAGCTTTTGAATCATTTATATAAGTAATAAAATATAAAATTTTATTATATATATATATATTAACTGAATAAATATGACCAATTTGTATTTTCTTTGTTATGTTGTTTCTTTTGTATCTTATTATAGGTTTATTGAGATAAAAGATTGAAATGAATTGGAGCTATTTGGATCACTGGATATGTGAAGAGTATGTTTCTGATTTATTTTATATGATAATTATTGTTTCTAGTGTTTCTGTTGTTTGAACCTGATTTTTTTATGTTTACACTATTTTTTCACTATTTATACTATTTGGGAAGTGAAACTAAAAATTATAAAAAATCAGGTTAGAGACCGCCTATTGCAGTCCCTAATTGTTATTGTTTTTTTTATTTCTACAAAGACTGCTAGAAGCGGTTGTTTTATGTTCTAATTTTCCTTTCTTATAGCGACCGCTAAAGGCGGTCGCTATAAGTATCAAAATGACAAACCAATAGTGGCCACCAAACAGTCGTGTGGTAGAAGATCTATAGCGACCGCCATTGGCAGTCACTAAAGGCCATCACCATCTGACCAACTGTGACCACCAACTACGACCACCAATGGCGGTCTGTAGGTGGCCAGTAAAGACCATTAGCGACCGCTTTTGCGAGTTGCTAATATGTGTATTTCTATTAGTGATATTAATGTCTTATTCATTATTAATTTTGTTTGATTTTTCAATTTAGCATATACCAAACATGCGTTACATTGATTTCACATACATATACATAATTAATTCATTTTTATATACAACACACACACACAAATATTTATGCAATTAATAAAATATTATATAGAAACAGATACACATAATATTTATGTAATTTATTCAAATTTTAGTATATTTTATAATTTCATTATAACATGATGCATTTAATAGATTATGTTTTTCATCATTCAGTTTTATTATGTTATTTTTTATATTATTACAATTATGTATTATTTATTCTTTTCTTTGAGTTTAATCATTTTCTATTATTCATTTATATATAAATTTTTACTATTTTTTAGTATTTTCAATATGTATTCATCTTTAATTCAATATACATCCGTATTTTTTTAATAATTTATATTTAATTAATAAAACTTATCAATTTTTTCAATATTTTGAAAGTGTATCCTTTTTTAATTATTCAATTTCACTCATTTTTAAAATGAATATATTTAAGATTATATATTCATTAATAAATTTAAAAATATATTTATAAATAAATATATTTATAAATTTATATTTACTATATTTACACATTTATATATTTATAATTAGTATAAATAAATAAATATTATTTTTTAAAATGTATTTATATAAATATAATTAAATAATTATATATATTTAAGTAATTATAAATTTATAATAAATTTATTTAATTAATTAATATGCTATATTTATATTTATATTTATATTTATTATTTATTTATAAGTTGAGGTTGAAGCCTCAGTTTATTTGATAAAAGGGGATACATTTTAAAGAAAAGAAGACAACATACAATACCGAGATGTACTCAGCAATCCTTGAATAGTTTAGTTATGTAATGAAATATTTTCTTTTGGAATTTCATTTGTTGTCTTGATTTTATTAAAGTCAAATTAATGAATAGTTCTAAAAATTGATAATAATGAAATTTTATAATAAATAATATTTTATTTAATGATATAAAATAACTAAAAATATCATATTGATCAAAATGATTATTATATGGTTTATAATATCAACCATGGTCCATTTATGGGTCTTTTTTCCATTTATAGTAACTATAATGACTCTTAAAGAATATAAACATTATTGTCGCCATAAGTGTAGAAATAGTTATGGAGCATTAAACCAAAAGATAAGAATAAAAATATAGTAAAAACTTATCCTTATTTAATTAGATGATAATATTTCAAATAATAATCATCTTATATTATAATATTGTCAATTTTTATCCATTTGGGTGTCAACATTAATTTGTATTAATTTTATATTATATGAAATTCCAAGAGTACCACTCCTCTCTCTTATAAAAGGGAATCTATTATAATCTTTACATCATAATTAAAAACTCATTTTTAATCCAATATATTCCAAAATTCCTTTCTAAAATCCCTACCCAAATTCTATAGGTCTTATTTATGGCATAATACAAACTTTAGTGCTCTTAAGGTGCTAATCAAAGGAGGTTATTTGAAGAAAATGTATCGTTCTTAAATGAGCGTTTCTGTTTTATTTCCTCTTATATATCCTAAAAATATTCCTTAAAAATTATTATATAATAAAATAAGTATATTAAGTATATTTATTTTTTATTATGTTAATTTCATAACCTATATTAATCTCCAAACTTTATCAAATGGGAAAGGAATTCATTGTTCGTGTGTACGGTGGACTATAGCCTCACTGACTAATGTAATTCATTTTCCATCACCTCCTCTCACAAATAGTTATAATTATGAAATTAATGTTTATAAATTATATTAATGAAATATTTATCATTATTAAAACATAATATATCGTTTAATTTCTTACATTTCCATTCACAGAAAAATGACAATGTCATTAATGCGTATGTGTGAACTACAACCTCCATGAAGCGATGTGATCCATTTTTAATCACCACATCACATGGATGATATATATATATAAGTATATTTAAATAATTCATAATATATTTATGATATAATTATATTTTTTTAAATATAAAATAATACTTATCTTTTTCGGTAATGATCGTTGAAAAAAAGGAAATGTTACACATGCATACGTATGATCTATTATAATGTACTTCATTTTTCATAACCATATTTCAAGAATGGTTTTAAAATTATAATTTATTTAAAAAAATATAATTATGACATGATTATTAATCTAGATATTATTTAATAATGTCCTATTTTACCTCAATCAACCTACAAAAGTCATTTTGAACTTATGAACCGAATGTCCTCAAAAAACCTGATGTATACTTAAGTGATTGAATAATTAACTACGTCATTAAGATAAATGAAGTAAATGGTTTATAGATAATTTATTAATAATATAAATTTTTTTAAGAAATCAAATAATTTATATGATTATATTATATAGGATTTAAAGTACCTATATGGAAAGTATGGACTTGAGGTAAGGGATTTCATCTCAATTTATTTTCATTGAGCCATATTTTATTATTATAAACCTAATTTATTTTATATAGTGTATATACTACCCTTTTAAATGTTATATCATGAATACTTCATAATTAATGATATTTTATGTTATAATTTGAATTATTTTATCCTAGGGTATTTGATTTGAAATATACAAAGTGGTAAAGGGTTTCTTAACTCAATTTCCTTGCGTAGGGTTATAACTCCTTTTCATTAACATTGTTATGACATGATTATATGTGAATTGATCTATAAATTATTTTATTCTATATTTACACTCTTTTATATTTTTTTGATTTAAATTTTTTACATATAATACCACCTAGGATTAATTCTCAACTCAAAGATATGATCATTGTAAGGGTTATTCGTCTCAAATTCCCTTTCCTTGGGACATATGGTTTTAATGTACATCAATATAATTTTATGAGGTGTATATACTTCCCTTTTAACATAATATATCATTAATCTCCTTATATTCATGATATTTAATGTTTCATTTAATGTTATTATTTATTAGTCTTACGATTAAAGAGTTACCAAAGTGGAAAAGGTTTTATGATGCAATCTATTTTATTTTCAGGATTGTTTATGTTCAAGGTTACTTTGGGGGGAAGTCATAAGATATTATTTTCTTAAACTGCATCTATTTTACTCTTATCCAGTGTAACAACCCAATATTTCTTCAATATAAATTCATTTCTTATAAATATGTCATAATCACATGAAATCAAAAAATAATGAACTATTAAGTGTTATGTGACCTGTAAACATAAGTTTGTCAATTCTTTGATTTGAATTTCAAAAATCTGACATACACGATTACGATCAGTATGTTATTTGGGGTCTGATAAGAAAAAAAATAATTTTTGGTCAATAGTAACCTACCCTTATGAATAGCAACATACCCATATGAATAGTGATATACCCTAATGAATAGTAACCTTACCTATGATAGTATATAAATAATATTCAAGTGGAAGTACGATATACCTATGATTTTAAATGAAATAATCTGTTCTATTGGTTGCCTTACGGGCCATATATCTTACCATGTACATGCTCCAATATTAGTTAGTGTATACTATTAAGTTGATTTAAACTCTGGTAAAATTCCCTCCAATAAATACTGATATTGGTCTATTTTAGGTGAATTCTTATTCTTGTAACCTTTCATTCATGAATTATTAACTCCTTACCCTTCTTCCAAAGGCCTTAGAGCAACAACCAATGGTTGAATCCAATCAAAACATGAAAATGACTTATGATTGATGTGTATAGGTAGGATAAAATTCCTCAAAGAATTTGTGGTCTATTAAAATCAACCACTCATCAATTCTATGCACAGATTGATTGGTACAATTAAAAGTTCATTTTCACATCTATTATCATTGTTGTAATAACAAGAAAATCATGTGTGTAGGGGTCAAAACCAACCAAACGAGCATCGATTGACATTAAATCTTAGGAAAAAGATATTTAAAACATTTATATTCAACAGGAAGAATTAGTACAATGGATAGGATACCTGAATTGATTAGTATGATCAAAAGTGGTGTTTTCCTCTCAGATTTGGAGTTTACTGATAAATCGCATAAAATATTTCAATACAAACCTAATGCGCTTGGTTTGTCATGAAATCATGGGAGAATAATCATTGGGAAATTTTGGATATATAGGAATCAATGATGCATCAATCAGATGCTCGTGTCTCCCGTTATGATTAAAAACAATAAGTAACATTGCTTAGTGTTATTAAAATGACACATCTCCCATGAAGGGTTCAAAACATGAAAATGACTTCCAATTGATGTTAAATGGTAGGAGAACATTCCTCAAAGAATGTTTGGTCTATTAAAATCAATTGTTCCTCAATTAGATGCACATCATTGTTGTAATAATGAGAAAATCATGTCTGTAGGGGTTAAAACCAACCAAACGAGCACTGATTGACATGAAATCTTATGAAAATGATATTTAAGACTTTTTTATTCTACAAGAAGAATCAGTATGTGGATAAGATGCATGAATTGATTGGTATGATCAAAAGTGGTTTGTTCCAGTCAGATTTGGAGTTAACTAATAAATCATGTAAAAGATGTCAATACCAACCTAATGAACTTGATTTGTCATGAAATCATGGGAGAAAAATAATTGGTACATTTTGGATATATAGAAATCAATCCCACATCAATCATATGCTCATTTCGCTCGGTATGATTAAAAGAAATAAGTAATGTTTCTTAGTGTTATTAAAATGACACATCTCCCCTGAAGGGGTCAAAATTCAAAAACGACATCTAATTGAAGTGAAAAGGTAATAGAACATTCCACAAAGAATTTGTGGTCTATTGAAATCAACCATGTGTCAATATGATGCGCGGATTGATCAGTACCATTAAAAGTTCATTTTCACAACTATTATTATTGTTGTAATAATGAAAAAATCGTGTGTGTTGGGGTAAAAACAAACCCAATGAGAACCGATTGACATGAAATCTTAGAACAATGATATTTAAGTCATTTATAATTTGCAAGAAGCATCAGTACGTGGATTAAATACCTGAATTTCTTGGATTGATCGATATATAGTAAATTGATTTACTTTTAAAAGTCATTATTTAACTATAAGTGCTGTAATAAGATATTTGATGTTATCTTTTGACTCATTTCTATAAGTAATAAAAAATAAACTATTATTATTATATATATATATACTAACTGAATAAATATGACCAATTTGTATTTTCTTTGTTTAGTTGTTTCTTTTGTATCTTATTATAGGTTTATTGAGACAAAAGATTGAAATGGATTGGAGCTATTTGGATCACTGGATATGTGAAGAATATATTTCTCATTTATTGTTTTTTAAGATAATTATTGTTTCTAGTTTTCTGTTGTTTAGACCTGATTTTTTTATGTTTACACTATTTTTTCTCTATTTCTACTGTTTGGGATGCGAAACTAGAAATTAAAAAAAATCCAGGTTAGCGACTGCCTATGGAAGTCCCTTATAGTTATTGATTTTTTGTTTCTACAGTGACCGCTAGAATCAGTTGCTTTATGTTCGAATTTTCCTTACCTATAGCAACTGCTAAAGGTGGTCTCTATAAGTATCAGAATTCCAAACCAATAGTGGCCACCAAACGGTTGCACGGTAGATGGGCTATAGAGACCGCCATTGGCAGTCACTAAAGGCCATCACCATCCGACCAATTGTGACCACCAACTACGACCGCCAATGGCAGTCTCTAGGTGGTCCGTAAAGACCATTAGCAGCCTCTTTTGGCAGTCGCTAATATGTGTATTTGTAGTAGTGATATCAATGTCTTATTAATTATTAATTTTGTTTTATTTTTTTAATTTAGCATATATCAAACATGTGTTACATTGATTTCACATACATATACATAATTAATTCATTTTTATATACAACACACACAAAAATATTTATGAAATTAATGAAATATTATATAGAAACACATACACTTAATATATATATAAATTATTCAAATTTTAGTATATTTTATAATTTCATTAAAAATGATACATTTAATATATTATGTTTTTCATCATTCCATTTTATTAAATTATTTTTTATATAATTACAATTATGTTTTATTTATTCTTTTTTTTGTTGAGTTTAATCATTTTCTATTATTCATTTATTTATTCTTTTTTTTTGAGTTTAATCATTTTCTATTATTCATTTATATATATATATTTACTATGTTTTAGTATTTTCAATATGTATTCATCTTTAATTCAATATACATCCATATTATTTTAATAATTTATATTTAATTAATAAAACTTATCCATTTTTTCAATATTTTTAAAGTGTATCCATTTTTAATTATTAAATTTCACTCATTTTTAAAATTCATATATTTAAGATTAAATATTCATTAATAATGTTAAAAATGTTTTTATAAATAAATATTTATTAATAAATATATTTATAAATAAATATTTATAAATTAATATATTTATAAATGTATATTTACAATATTTAGCCGTTTATATATTTATAATTAGTATAAATAAATAAATATTATTTTTTAAAAAGTATTTATATAATTATAATTAAATAATTATATATATTTAAATAACTATAAATTTATAATAAATTTATTTAAATAATGAATATACTATATTTATATTTATATTAATATTTAATATATATATATATAAGTTGAGGTTGAAGCCTCAGTTTATTCGAGAAAAGAGGATACATTTTAAAGAAAATAAAACAACATACAATACTAAGATGTACTTAGCAATCCTTGAATAGTCTAGGTATATAATGAAATATTTTCCTTTGGAATTTCATTTGTTGTCTTGATTTTATTAAAGTCAAATTAATGAATAGTACTAAAAATTGATATTAATGTAATCTTATAGTAAATAATATTTTATTTAATGATATAAAATAACTAACAATATCATATTCATCAAAATGATTATTATATGGTTTATAATATCAATCATGGTCCGTTTATGGGTCTTTTTTTCCATTTATAGTAACTATAATGACTCTTAAAGAATATAAACATTGTTGTCACCATAAGTGTGGAAATGGTTACAGAGCATTAAACCAAAAGATAAGGATAAAAATATAGTCAAAACTTATCCTAATTTAATTATATGATAATATTTCAAATAATAATAATCTTATATTATAATATTGTCAATTTTTATCTATTTGGGTGTCAAAATTAATTTATATTAATTTAAAATTCTATGAAATTCCAAGAGTACCCATCCCCTCTTTTATAAAAGGGAACATCTTTACTCTTTACATCATAATTAAAAACTCGTTTTTTATTCCAAGATATTCCAAAATTCATTTCTAAAATCCCTACCTACATTCTATAGGTCTTATTTAGGGAATAATACAAACTTTAGTTCTCTTAAGGTGTTAATCAAAGGAGGTTGTTTGAAGAAGATGTATCATTCTTAAACGAGCGTTTATGTTTTATTTATTCTTCTATATCCTTAAAATATTACTTAAACATTGTTATATAATAAAATAAGTATGTTCCATATATTTATATGTTATAATGTTATTTTCATAACCTATATTCATCTCCAACCTCTATCAAATGGGAAAGGAATTCATTGTTTGTGTGTACGATGGACTACAACCTCACTGACTGATGTAATTCATTTTCCATCACCTCCTCTCATGAATAGTTATAATTATGGAATTAATTTTTATAAATGATATTAATTAAATATTTACCATTATTAAATCATAATATATCCTTTAATTTCTTACATTTCCATTCACTGAAAAATGATAACGTCGTTCATGCGTATGTGAGAACTACAACCTCCATGAAGTGATGTGATACGTTTTTAATCACCCCATCACATGGATGATATATATATATAAGTATATTTAAATAATTAATAATATATTTATGATATAATTATATTTTTTAAAATATAAAATAATACTTAACTTTTTTTCGTAATGATCGTTGAAAAAAAGGAAAGGTTTACTCATGCATACGCATGACCTATTGTAATGCAGTTCATTTTTTATAACCACATTTCATGAATGGTTTTAAAATTATAATTTATTTATAAAAAACATAATTATGAAATGATTATTAATCTTGATATAATTGGATAATGTCCTATTTTACCTCAATCAACCTACAAAGGTCATTTTGATCTTATGAATCGAATGTCCTCAAAAAACTGATGTAGACTTAACTAATTTAATAATTAACTACGTCATTAATATAAATGAAATAAATGGTTTATAGATAATGTATTAATCGTATAAAATGTTTTTAATAAATAAAATAATTTATACGATTTTATTATATAGGATTTAAAGGACCTACATAGAAAGTATGGACTCAAGGTAAGGTATTTCGTCTCAATTTCTTTTCATTACTACTAGAAAAATGACCTCTAACCACGGTTCAAAACCATCAGTATAGCCCCCAAAACTGTTGGTATATCCTATACCCATGTTTTTGTGAACCATGGGAAACCGAGGTGTTGGGATAGGTCCCCAACCTATACCCACGATTTTCCAAACCGTGGACATAGATATTTTGTCACCGTGTCAAAGGATCATATCCAATTGCCATACTGGAAAAACCATATACCCACAATTATAAAAATGTGGGTATATATTTCTTTACAAAAATCAAACAGCACGTGTTGAACCCACGGCCTCAGTTTCCAAATCTGGGAGCTTTACAAATCAACCTGTGTCACTTGTTGATATATATATCTCTATTTTTCTTAATATATTAATATGTTTCCGAAAAATATATGCACATCTGAAATAGGAAAAACATGCTCGAGGGTTTCGAACTCGCGTACCTACATTCACGAATCCATCGCCTAACCAACTGAGCAAGCCCGCTTCTATTTAAATATATCTTCATTTCCTTTAATATTATAATTTCACATCATGTATTAGAAAAAAAAGTGCCCGACAGATTTTGATCCTGCGATAGCAAGGAAAAGTACCCAACGCCCCACCAACTCACCTATGGTAATTATACATCTATTTATTTGTATCTACTTAAACATATTAATCAGAACCATGGGTATAGGAGGGAAAACTATGGGGATAAATTTTCCCACTAAATATTTTTTGTGTCTCGCGGATTTTTTCCCCTCCATAACGCGGGAAATCTATACCCATATTTTTATAAAACCATGGGTATAGGTCTTTGAAAAAAAAATCTATACCCATAGTATTAATAGAAATGTGGGTATAGGTCTTGAAAAAAATTCCTATACCCACGGTTTTGACCGAAACCATGGGTATAACTGTCTTTTTCCCCACGATTTTGGAAACTTGTGGAAATAGGTCTTCAAATATAAACCTATACCCACTGTTTGTCCCACAACCATGGGTATAGGTTCCCATAATACCCCCATACCCACGGTTTTCAAAAACCGTGGCAATAGGTGTGCCCTATACCCATGGTTTTGGAAAAAACCGTGGGTATAGGGCTATTTTCCAGCAGTGCATTGAACCATATTTCATTATTATAAACCTAATTTCTTTTATATAGTGTATATACTACCCTTTTAAATGTTATATCATGAATAATTCATAATTAATGATATTTTATGTTATAATTTGAATTATTTTATCCTAGGGGATTTGATTTGAAATATACAAAGTGGTAAAGGGTTTATTAACTCAATTTCCTTGCATAGGGTTATAACTCATTTTCATTAACATTGTAATGCCATGATTATGTGTGAATTGATCTCTAAATTGTTTTATTCTATATTTAGATTAATTTATTTTTTTTATTTAAATTTGTTACATATAATCCCTCCAATGATAAATTCTCAATTCAAAGATATAATCTTTGTAAGGTTTATTCGTCTCAAATTCATTTTCCTTGGGACATATGGTTGTAATGTACATCTATATAATTTTATTAGGTGTATATACTTCCCTTTTAACATTATATATCATTAATATCCTTATATTCATGATATTTAAAGTTTCATTTTATGTTATTATTTCTTAGTCTTACGATTTAAGAGTTACCTAAGTGTAAAAGGATTTATGATGCAATCTACTTTCTTTTCAGGATTGTTTATGTTCAAGGTTACTTTAATGGGAATTCATTAGCTATTATTTTCTTAAACCACATCTATTTTACTCTCCTCCAGTGTAACGACCCAATATTTATTCAATGGAAATTCCTTTCTTATAAATATGTCATAATCACATGAAATCACAAAATGATGAACTACTAAGTCCTATGTGGCCAGTAAACATAATTTTGTCACTTCTGTGATGTGAATTTTGAAAATTTGACATACACGGTTGCGATCAGTATGTTATTTGGAGTCTGATAATGAAAACATAATTTTTCGTGAATAGTAACGTACCCTTATGAATAGTAAAATACCCTTATAAATAGTGATATACCCTAATGAATAGTAACCTTACCTATGATAGTATATAAATAATATTCTAGTGGAAGTACGATATACCTATGCTTTGGAATAAGTAAATAAATGTTTTAAAACTATTGTTTTTAGAGTAAATTATGATTCTAATTAAATATTAAATTAATCATATTTAGAAAATTATTTTTGAAAAATGGACTTAATTTTTGGATTCTACATGTTGAAAAATGGTTAGGATGAATTTTTGGTATTTTTCTGAAATACTCGATTTTTTGATGAATAGTGAAATACGGTAAAATACAATATATACAAATTATCAGTTAAATATACTATTTATGACATCATAAGTGATGTAAGATCACTTGGTTAGAACTCACATGCATTTATTACTATTCTTGGTCATGTAATCATCACTATTTCTTTTCTTGAGGGAAATTAATAAACTAATGATTAAAAAATTATGAAAACCCTCCTCTCCTCCTCTATAAAACCCCCCATCACTCCCTCTTCTCTTCACTACTCTAAGCCTTTAAGATCCTATAATTTTTGACAAAATACCCTTTCCTAGTCACTCCCCACATCCAAGAATCTCTTTTTATTTACAAAAGACCAAAATCCGTTCCCTTAAGGAGGTTCTCTAGAATGTTATTTCAAGAGGTAAAGCACCCTTCTTTTTTATTTAGATTCATTTCAATATATCTTCTTTTTTTTATCCTCTCTCCACCTCCTCTATCCAAATGACCATGATAAATATAGTATCATCTATATAATATAATTATTTCATGTTAATGGAATAATCATCATCAATATCCTTACTCTCTCTCCCTTTTATTTTATAAATGAAATCAACGTCCATGAGGTTCCAATTTATAACCTTCATGGATGACGAAGTTTTGTTCTTCAATTTATCCTTCATTATTGGTCATGAAACAATTTTTATGGCTTAAAAAAACTATGATATATGTATTATAACCTAATTAATATTCATGAACCAGTATACATACATATTATTAAATCGAATGACCAAACTTGTTCCTAATAATCAAAATACTGCAAAAATAATCTAAGTGAATGTCATTAATATTCTATCTAATAATTCATCCTCATTCGATGTAACCAAATGATATAAATGACCATAAAAAATTCTATATGTTCATAAATAATATTTAATTTCAATTCTGGATATTTACAACCATTCCACATGAACTCCATTACTTAAAAACATGTGAACCGATTATGAAAATAAAGAAAACGAACACTCCAGAACGACGGAAATCAATATAATAAATTATCAATAAGAGCATAAATGAACCAAAAAGAATTATTATAAACTAAATAAATTTCTAATAGGTTCTGAAACAAGTTATTAATAAGTATAATTTCATATTCTAGGAGCTCAAGTCCAAGAGAGGAACACATTCGGATTTAAGGCAAGGGTTTTTCCACCCGAACCTCCATATTCATTCGGGTTATTTTTATTGTCTAATTACATAAATGAAATTATTATGCATTATTATTTACTCCTCATAAATTTTATTTGTGTGTTCTATATAGTTTCACCAAACATAACCCTTCCTTATTTTATGGTTATTTACACGTTTTAAAAAGAACTTTCAAAATTATTTCCGAAATACAAGCCCGATTCAAGGGAATTTCTTAAATTTTTACCTATTTTCAAGGGAACCCTATAATATATTTTTGTAAACCATTATATTTATAAAATAAATCATTTTATTATAAAAATAATTTCTTACTTGACTTCTGGTTTTATACAAATATTTTTCCAAAAGAACTCTTCTTTTCAAAGTAAAAGGGTATTTATATCAAGAATTACTCGAAGATTTTATAAGAATATCTTCATCTATTTCAACAATATTTTTTATTATAATGTATTATTGGGATTAATATTTCATGGTATCATCTAACATATTTAATTTAATGGTTTGTGATTATTTTGGCTATGGATGTGCTATCTTAAAACCATTCTTCAATTTACTTCTAATGGTTAGTGTTTATGCTTAATGTTCGGGGAAAGTTATTTACACTTCATATATTAGTTTAAATATGAATTTATATGTTGTTTATATTTATCCCCATTAATATGATTAATTCATTAGAAATAGAAAGTGTCTATTGGGTCCTGTTATATCCCCTCTTTTCATCGGTAGGTCTCATGAGACAAACTACGTTCTTAGAACAAGGATTTGACAAAATGATTATTTATGGCCTTGGCACGAGGTCTTGGAAGTATGGTTATGTTGTCCCGCATTATGAATTCCATCATTATAAAAATGGTATTTATGATTCATGGGGTTATTCAGCTAGTATAATACCCATGATTACGTTATATTATATAAATATTTACTCAGCTCATATTTCTTCCATATTATGTTCAAGTTTATTTTTAAAGGCATGTGTTTTCAATTATTTACCATGTCTAAAGTTTATGTTATCTTCCACTCTATTACTTACTCTTACTGAGCTTTTGAGCTCACCCATTCCTTTTGTTCCATCTTCTTAGTACATGAGTAATTTTATTATGAATGACATTCTAAAATAACCTAGGAGTTATGGATGATGTCTAAGGACTTTCTATGTTGTTTTTCATTTCAAGTTGTAATGTTGAACTTATGGATGTATCTTGTTTCCAATAATACTAAACTACTTGGTCCTTCGAGATTCTTATTCCTTGTTTATATGAAAATGTAATCAAATAAGGCACCGGCTCTGGGAAACTGGGTTTGAGTCCCTACAATTGGTATCAGAGGAAGTTTAGTAGAAAACTTGGAAACTAGATTTAGAAAACATATATGGGAACAAATCCCTAAGATAGTATTTGAGGATAATCATACAAGAACATCCTAGTATTTTTTTAAGGAATAGATTATGTGGATATTTCTATTAAATACATCCCTATATAGATGCAAACAGGTAGAGGCGGCTCTATCACAGATGTACCTAGGAGTGAAAGATCCGAAAAGGAGTTTCGGGCTTGACCAGGGGTTTCCTAGTACACGAAAATGGGCCTTACTGCACTATTGGTATTGAAACTCCTAGGGGATATGCTTAGGATAATTCACATTTTATTACAATCCATTATGAAGGATTTAGATGTAAATTTTTCCTCAAAGAAACCATTTATGTGATTATGGGATTATCCATGCGTAGGATCTCAATTTATGCTATGTATTTTGTTAAGTTAAGATTATACATTATGAATCATAACCTAATCTAGTGTATGACATTATCTAGAAATGTCACCTAGTGGAAGTAATGGAAACCACATGAACACATGTATCCCATGTATGGATTTCCCTATGACATAGGCTCTGTTTCTGCAACTGGTGTAGAGAAGATTATAACTATACTGGGACAACTTACACAAGTTATGAACAATAACCTTACCCATATAGAGCATTCGTATCCCCCACGTGGAGGAGCTGTGTTAGATAGCTTTATGCGACAACAACCTCCATCATTAAATAGGACTACAAACCCGTTAGTAGGAGAGCAGTGGATATGTTCCCAAGAGAAGATATTTCTTTCTTTGGGATGTAACTAAAGAGAGAAGGTTGTCATGGAAATTTATCATCTATCGGGAGATGCAGATTAGTGGTGGTCATTAATCAAAAACACAAAGTAGGAGGAAGAAATAAAAGAAATGTTATAGAGGTATTTTAAATAAATATTCATAGAAAAATACTTCCCTCGTGAATAGAAAGCAGATATGGAGAGTCAATTATTGAATCTAAGGCAGAAGGAGGATGAAAATGTTGTCAAGTATGAAGCCAACTTTACAAGGTTCGAAAGGCATGTTGTAGACTACATATGTAATCCAAGGAGAAAAATTTATTAATTCATTGATGGTTTAAAACCATTCCTCTGAAGGGCTCTAGTCTCCAAAAGTTTCTATTCATATGAAGATATAGTCTTAAGTGATATCAAGACAAAAAATTAATTTTCTAGGTCTTATGACTTTAAAGGAAAACAAGAGAAGAAGAGGCTACCGAAAACTCTAGAAAAGGAAATAAGGAAATGGGGATGAAGGGAAGAGTTGAACCTCCATCTTGCAGTAATTGTGGGAAGAAACACCCTGGAACTTGCCTGAAGGTAATGAGAGTCTGTTACAAGTATGAAGAAAAAGGTTACCTATCTCGAAATTGTAAGAGGAATAAAGAAGCTAAAAATGTTCAATGATACAATTTTATGGAGATGGGACATTATGAACATGAATATCCTAAGTGATAGGGAAACATTCCCCAAAGAAGGCCAAGGGAGAAAGTCTAAGCTTGTGTAGTCAAAACTACGAAGGTTGAAGTACCTAACAAAGTGGTGGTAGGTACATTGATCATTTAATCAAACTTTTACAATGCTTTATTTGATTATAGATTTTCACATTCATTTATATCTTACCATTTTTCAAGAAAATTAGACATGTCCAATTTTATTTAATAAATGAGTTATTAGTCAAAAATCATTGTGGATGTATCATTGCAACAAAGGTGTGTCAATTAGTCCCCCACATCACAAATAAACATGATTTAGTTTCTAAAATTATCATCATACCAATGGTTGACTATGGTATAATTCTTATTATGAATTAGCTATCAAATTATGATGTGAATATCTATTGCAAGAAAAAGGAAGTTACAATTTTTTAGAATGGTGTAGAATCTCTAATTTTTAGAGAAAAAACCTTTCCATTTTATTCTCATCTAGATCCACCCCAAATAGCTCTAATGAATTCAATTATTGGGGAGGAAGGTATAGAAATAAATATGGGTGAGTAGAAGAATGTAAATATAGAGTATATACCTATTTTTCAAGAATATGTTGACGTCTTTTCAAAGGATTTACCTGGACATCCTTCAGAGCGGGAAATTGAGTTTTCCATTGACTTAATTCCTGGTTCAAGGTCCATATCAAATACCCCTTATAGAATGTCCACTATGGAGTTAGTGGAACTAAAGAAAAAACTAGAGTAATTGAGTGATAAAGGATTTATTTGACCTAGTATTTCTCTATGGGGTGCCCCAGTCCTCTTTGTCAAGAAGAAAGATGGATCC
Source organism: Viscum album (assembly GCA_963277665.1). Taxonomy (NCBI): domain Eukaryota; kingdom Viridiplantae; phylum Streptophyta; class Magnoliopsida; order Santalales; family Viscaceae; genus Viscum; species Viscum album. The sequence continues at coordinate 649,145,967 of OY728151.1, read as the reverse complement.
ATGAGGCTATGCATTGATTACAGGGAAATCAATGCTATTACAATAAAGAATAAGTTTCCTTTTCCACTAATTGATGATTTATTTGATCAAATTCATGGAGACCAATATTTTTTGAAGATTTATCTTCGATCTGATATCATCAGTTTCTTGTGAGGAAGGAAGACATTCCAAAAACAGCATTTTGAACTAGGTACGGGCATTATGAGTTTACAATAATTCCTTTTGGACTAACTAATGCACCATATATTTTCATGGATCTAATGAACATAGTTTTCAAGGAATATCTTGATGAATTTTTAGTGGTGTTTATTGATGATATCCTAGTATACTATAAAAGATATAAAGATCATGAATATCACTTGCGCGCTATTCTAAAGACACTTAGAAGAAATAAATTATATGGGAAGTTTAACAAGTTTAATTTTTAGCTCTAATAAGTTTTCTTTATGGAATAAATTGTCTCTAAGGATGAAATATCATTAGATACTATGAAGAAAAAAGTTGTGCAAGAATGGCATACTTCAACGAATGTAACTGAGGTATGTAGTTTTATTGGTTTAACAGGTTATTATCGGTGTTTCATTCAGAACATATCCCATTTAGCCAACCCAATGACCAAGATTATATTAAAAGGGGTTAAATTTATATGGAAAAAGGAATTTGAATAATTTTTTAAAGAATTGAAGAGAATATTAGTAAATTATCTAATCTTGACTCTACCATCATGGAATGATGGATTTGTGATCCTTAGCGATGAATCAAAGAAAGGACTTTCTTGTGTCCTTATGCAGAATGATAGAGTGATTGAATATGCCTCTAGGTAGTTAAAAATTCATGAACAAAACTATCCAACTCATGATCTTGAGTTAGCAGTGGTAGTCTTTGATCTAAAGATTTGGAGACATTACCTCTATGGTAAAAAATGTGAGATATATACAGATCATAAGAGTTTGAAATAAATCTTCTCATAGGAAGAACTAAATATTATGAAAAGGAGATGGATTAAGCTACTCAAGGATTATGATTTCATAATACACTACCACATGGGGAAGGAAAATAGGGTGGAAGATGCTTTGAGTAGGAAGGACCACAAAATTCGGAACAAGATGAGAGTTGAAAGAGATCCTATGTTTATAGATCTAGTAAGGATGGATATGGGAATTATCAAGGAAGATAACACATCACTACCTTTTAAAATGGTTTCCAAACCTTCTTTAATAGAGAGGATAAAAATTTCTCAGGCTGATGATGAGGAGTTTCAAAAGAAAATTAAAGTTGTAAATGATGGGAAGTTGATTGAATTCGTATATGAAGGTGGCATATTCAAATTCAGAAAGAGGCTTTGTGTTCCAAATGTTCATAAGCTAAAGAGGGAACTATTTGATGATGATCATAGCTCTAATTTCTATATGGACTTTATAGAAAAAAGATGTATAGAGATTTAAAGAAACATTTTTGGTGGGAAACATAAAGAGGGAGATTTCTGATTACGTGTCAAGATGTTTGGTTTTCCAACAGGTGATGGATATAAAAAAACATCCTGGAGGAGTCATGAAACCTCTTCCTATACTTATGTTGAAATGGAATGATATTATGATGGACTTTATCATGGTTTTGCCAAAGACTCAAAGAAAGAATGATGCGATATGGGTCATTGTTGACCGTATTACAAAATCAGCACATTTTCTTGCTATAATAGAAGATTTACCACTTGAATGTTTAGGAAGACTATATATTAATGATGTTGTAAGAATTCATGGTGTATTATTATCAATTTTTTCTAATCGTGATCCCTATTTTACATCACAATTATGGAATAGTCTTCAGAAGTCCCTAGATACTGATCTTCATTTGAGAACTTCCTACCACCCACAAACTAATGGACAATCATAACAGACTATTCAAACTTTGGAAGACATGTTGAGGTCTTATTCACTAGACTTTCATGGAATGTGGGATCAATATTTACTCCTTGTAGAAATTTCCTATATCAATAGCTTCCATTCAAGTATTTAGATGGCACCATATGAAGCATTGTATGGAAAGAGATGTCGTACACTGACATGCTGGAATGATATTGTTAAAAGAAAGCTCATAGGACTAGAACTTGTTGAGGAAACAATGGAAAAGTGAAGATTATACAAACCCATATCAAAACAGCACAAATTAGGCAAAAGATCTATGTTGATAACTGAATGAGGGATTTATAATTTCAAGAAGGAGAAGATGTTTTCTTAATGGTATCTCCATGGAAGGGTATTATACGATTCAGTATGAGGGGAAAATAAAGTCCTAGGTTTATAGGACCTTTTGAAATTTTGGATCAAATTGGAGTCGTATCTTACCATTTGGAAATGCCACCAAGTATCTCCAAAGTTCACAATGTGTTCCACATATCAATGTTAAGGAAATACATGGCAGACCAAACACATGTACTCACCTATGAAGAAATAGAACTTGAGCCTAATCTGTTTTATTATGAAGAGCCTATCAAGATTCTTGATACCAGAGAACAAGTATTGAGAAATCAGATGACTCATCCCGTAAAGGTTCTTTGGAGGAACCATAATATGGAGGAAGAAACATGGGATCCTGAGGAGCTTATGTTGAACACATACCCGAATCTTTTTAGGTAACAATTTTTTGAATTTTTAGGACGGAATATTAGGGGAGATTGTAAAGACCCAATATTTCCTCAATGGAAATTCCTTTCTTATAAATATGTCATAATCACATGAAATCACAACATAATAAACTACTAAGTGCTATGTGACCTTTAAACATAAGTTTTTCACTTCTTTGATGTGAATTTCAAAAATCTGACATATACGGTTGCGATCAGTAAGTTATTTGGAGCCCGATGAGAAAAACATATTTTTTTGTGAATAGTAACCTAAACTTATGAATAGTAACATAACCTTATGATTAGTGATATACCCTAATTAATAGTAACCTTACCTATTATTTTATATAAATAATATTCAAGTGGAAGTATGATATACCTATTCTTTGGAATAAGTAAATAAATGTTTTAAAACAGTTGTTTTTAGAATAAATTATGATTTTAATTAAATATTAAATTAATCATATTTAGAAAATTATTTTTGAAAAATGGACTTCTTTTTTGGATTCTACATGTTGAAAAATGGTTAGGGTGAATTTTTGATATTTTTCTGAAATACTCGAATTTTTTATGAATAGTGAAATACGGTAAAATACCATATATACAAATTATTAGTTAAATACACAATTTATGATATCATAAGTGATGTATGAACACTTGGTTAGAACTCACATGAATTTATTAATATTCTTGGTCATGGAATTATCACTATTTCTTGTCTTGAGATAAATTAATGAACTAATGATTAAAAAATTATGAAAACCCTCCTCTCCTCCACTATAAATCCCCCCATCATACCCTCTTCTATTCACTCCTCTAAGTCTTGAAGCTCCTCAATGTTCTTCTAAAATACCCTTCCTTAGTCAATACCCATGTCTAAGAATCTCTTGGTCTTTCTAAATGAACAAAATCCTTTCCCTTAAGGTGGTTCTCTAGAAGGTTATTTCAAGAGGTAAAATACCTTTCTTTTTTATTTAGTTTAATTTCAATTTATCTTCTTTTGTTATCCTATCCCCACCTCCTCTATCCTAATGAACATGATAAATCCAGTATCATCTATATACTGGAATTATATCATGTTAATGAAAGAACCATCATCAATATCCTTACTCTCTCTCTCTCTTTTATTTTATAAACGAAATCAACGTCCATGAGGTTCCAATTTATAACCTTTGTGGACGAAGATGTTTTGTTCTTTAATTTATCCTTCATTACTGGTAATGAAACCATTTTTATGGTTTATACATACTATAATATATGTATTATAACCAAATTAATATTCAGGAACCAGTATAAATACATATTATTAAATATTATGACCAAACTAGTTCCTAATAATCAAAATTCCACTAAAATAATCTAAGTGAATGTCATTAATATTACATCTAATGATTCATACTCATTACATGTAACCAAATGATAGAAATTAACATTAAAAATTATTTATGTTCATAAATAATATTTAATTTCAATTCTGGATATTCACAACCATTCCACATGCACTCCATTACTTAAAAACAAGTGAACTGATTATGAAAATTAGGAAAACAAACTCTCCCGAATGACGGAAATCAATATAAAAACTTATCAATAAGGGTATAAATTAACTAAACATAATTATGATAAACTAAATACATGCCTAATAGGTTCTGAAATAATTTATTAATAAGTATAATTTCATATTCCAGGATCTTAAGTTCAAGAGAGGAACACGTTTGGATTTAAGGTAAGTGTTTTTCCACCCGAACTTCCATTTTCATTCGGGTTATTTTTATTGTCTATTTCCTCAATAAAATTATTTTGTATTATTATTTACTCCTCATAAATTCTGTTTTCATGTTCTATATATGTTCACCAACCATAACCCTTCCTTATTTTATGGGTATTTACATGTTTTAAAAGAAACTTTCAGAATTATTTCTGAAATACAAGCTCGATTCAAAAGAATTTTTTAAATTCTTACCTATTTTCAAGGGAACCCTATAATCTGTTTTTGGAAACAATTATATTTATAAAATCACTAATTTTATTATGAAAATTCTATCTCACTTCACTTATGGTTTTATACAAATATTTTTCCAAAAGAACTCTTCTTTTTAAGGTATTTATCTCAAGAATTACTCAAAGATTTTATAAGAGTATCTTCATATATTTCAACACTCTTATTGATTATTATGTATTATTGGGATTAATATTTCATGGTTTCATCTACCATATTTAATTTAATGGTTTGTGATTATTTGGGCTGTGGATGTGCTATCTTAAAACCATTCCCCAATTTACTCTGAATGGTTAGTGTTTATGCTTAATGTATGGGGAAAGTTATTTACACTTCATATATTAGTTTCAATATGAATATATATGTTGTTTATAATTATCCCCATTCATATTTTGAATGAATTGGACATATAAAGTGTCATTTGGGGACCGCTATATCCCCTCGGTGCATGGGTAGGTCTCATGAGACAAACTACGGTCTTGGCACAAGGCCTTGACAAAATGATTATTTATGGGCTTGGCACGAGGCCTTGATGGTATGGTTATGTTGTACCGCATTATGAATTACGTCAATATGAAAATAGTAGTGATTTTTAATGTGGTTATTCGACTAGTAGAATACCCATGATTACGTAATATTATGGCAATATTTTCTCAGCTCATATTTATTCCATATTATGTTCAAGTTTATTTTTAAAGGAATGTGTTTTCAATTATTCACCATGCCTATTGTTTATGTTATTTTCTGTTATATTTCTAACTCTTACTAAGTGTTTGAGATCACCCCTTTCTTTTGTTTTATCATATTAGGACATGATGAATTTTATTATGAATGTCATTCTGAAATAACCTAGGAGTTATGGAAGTTGTCTAAGGAGTTTTTATGTTGTTTTTTATTTAAAGTTGTAATGTTAAACTTATGTATGTATCTTTTTTCCAATAATATTAAACTACTTGGTCCTTTAGGATGCTTATTCCTTGTTTATATGACAATTTAATCAAATAAGGCATCGGCTCTGGGAAACTTGGGTTGGGTCCTTATAGTTGGTATCAGAGGAAGTTTTGTAGAAAACTTGGAAACTAGATTTAGAAAATGTTGATTAGGGAACAAATACCTAAGATAGTATTTGAGGATAAGCATGCAAGAACATCCTGGTATTTTGGTATGGAATATATTATGTGGATCTTTCAAGAAAATACATCCCTTTCGGGATACAAACTGGTAGAGGTGGCTCTGGTACAGATGTACCTAGGAGTGAAAACTCTGACAAGGAGTTTTGGGCTTGACCCGGGGTATCCTAGTTTACGACAAAAGGCATTGCTGCACTCTTGGTATTGAAACTCCAGGGGGATATTCTTAGGATAATTCACATTTTCTTTACAAGCTATTATGAAGGATTTAAATGTAAATTTTTCCTCAAAGAAACCATTTTTGTGATTATGGGAATATTCATGTGAAGGATCTCAATTTATTCTAAGTATTTTGTTAAGTTAAGATTATACATTATGAATCATAACCTAATATATTGTATGCCATTATCTAGAAATGGAACCTAGTGGAAGAAATAAAAACCGAATGAACACGTGTATCCCATGTAGGGATTTCCCTCTAACACAAGATAATGATGTAGGCTATGGATCTACGACTGGTGTAGAGCTGCTTATAAATATACTGGGATAGCTTACTTAGGTTATGAACAATAACCTTACTCATATGGAGCATCCAGATCCACCACATGGAGGAGCTGTGTTAGATCGCTTTATGCAACAAAAATCTCTATCATTCAATGGGACTTAAAACTCATTTATAGTAGAGAAGTGGATATGTTCCCTAGAGAAGATATTTCTTTCTTTGGGATGTAATGAAAGAGATATGGTTGTCATGGAAGTTTATTGTCTATCGGGTGATGTGGATCAGTGGTGGTCGTTAATCCAAAACACAAAGGAGGAAGAAGAAATAGAAGAAATGGAATGGAGGTATTTTAAATAAATATTCCTAGAAAAATAATTCCCTCATGAATAGCGAGCAAATATAGAGAGTCAATTCTTGAATCTGAGGTAGAAGGAGGATGGAAATGTTTCCAAGTATAAATCCAACTTTACAAGGTTGGAAAGGCATGCTGCGGACGACATACATAATCCAAGAAGAAAAATTAATTGATTTTTTGATTGTTTAAAACCATTCCTCTGAAGGGATATAGTCTCCAAAAGTTTCTCTTCATATGAAGATATAGTATCACGTACTATCAAGATAGAAAAGGAATTTTCTAAGTCTCATGAATTTAAAATAAAACAAGAGAAGAAGAGGTCTTCCCAAAACTCTGGAAAAGGAAATAAGGAAATGGGGAAGAAGGGAAGAGTTGAAATTCCATCCTGCAATAATTGTAGGAAGAAACACCCTGGCACTTTCCTGAAGGGAATGAGAGTCTATTACAAGTGAAGAGAAAAAGGCTACCTATATTGGGATTTTAAGGGGAATAAAAAAGCTACAAATGTTTCAGTGCTACAATTTTAGGGAGATGAGAAATTATTCACACGATTTTCCTAAGTTTCGGGGAAACATTTCCCAAAGAATGACAAGGGAGAATGTCCACAATTTTGTGGTCACAACCGTGGAGGTTGAACTTCCTAACAAAGTGGTGGCTGGTACATTGATCATTTCATTAAACATAGTCAATGCTTTATTTGATTATGGACCATCAAATTCATTTATGACTTCCTAGTTTTCCATGAAAATTAGACATGTGCTATTTGATTTTATAAATGAGTTATCAATAAAAACTCTTAGTGGATGTATCATTGCTACAAAGGCATGTCGATTAGTCCCCCTTATGACACATAAATGTGCTTTAGTTTCTAAACTTATCATTATACAAATGGTTGACTGTGATATAATTCTTGGTATGAATTGGCTATCAAATTATGATGCAGAGATCTATTGCAAGAAGAAGGAAGTTGTAATTTTTGAGAATGGTGTAGAATCCCTTATTTTTAGAGTAGAAACCTTACTATTTGATTCTCATATAGATCCACCCCCAGTAGCTCTACTGAATTCAATTATTGGGGAGGAAAGGAATGAAATAAATATGGGTGAGGAGAAGAATGTAAAAATAGAGGATGTACCTATTGTGAAAGAATATGTTGACATCTTTCTATAGGATTTACCTGGACATCCTCTAGAGTGGGAAATTGAGTTTTCCATTAACTTAATTCCTGGTTCAAGGCCCATATCAAAAACCCCTTATAGAATGACCGTTGTGGAATTAGTGGAACTAAATAAACAACTAGAGGAATTGAGTGATAAAGGATTTATTCAACCTAGTGTTTCTCCATGGGGAGACCCTGTCCTCTTTGTCAAGAGGAAAGATAGATCCATGAGGTTGTGCATTGATTATAGGGAAATCAATGATATTACAATAAATAATAAGTATCCTTAACCACAAATTGATGATTTATTTGATCAAATTCATGGAGACCAATATTTTTCAATGATTAATATTCGATCTGGATATCATTAGTTGTTTGTGAGGAAGGAAAACATTCCAAAAACAGCATTTCGAACCAGGTACGAGCATTACGAGTTTATAGTAATGTCTTTTGGAATAAATAATGCACCATCTATTTTCATGGATCTAATGAACAGAGTTTTTAAGGAATATCTTTTTGAATTTGTAGTAGTTTTTATTTATGATATCCTAGTATACTCTAAAAGATATGAAGGTCATGAAAATAACTTGCGCACTATTCTAAAGACACTTAAGAGAAAAAAATTGTATGGGAGGGTTAGCAAGTGTGATTTTTGGCTCCAATCAGTTTGCTTTCTGAACCACATTATCTCTAAGTATGGAATATCTGTAGATCATGAGAAGACAAAGGCTGTGAAAGAATGTCATACTCGAACGAATGTAACTTAGGTACATAGTTTTATTGGTTTAGTAGGTTATTATCGACATTTCTTTCAAAAATTCTCCCATTTAGCCAACACAATGACCAACCTTACAAGAAAAGGGGTTAAATTCGTATGGACAAAGAAATGTGTAGAATGTTTTAAAGAATTGAAGAGAATATTAGTAAATGCTCCAATCTTGACTCTACCATCAAGGAATGTGGATTTTTGATCTTTAGCAATGCATCAAAGAAAGGAATTCGTTGTGTCCTTATTCAAAATGATAGAGTGATTACCTATGCATCTAGGTATCTAAAAATAGATGAAAAAAAATATACAACTCATGATCTTGAGTTAGCAGTGGTAGTATTTTCTCTAATGATTTGGAGACATTACCTCTATGAAAAAAATGTGAGATATATATAGATCATAAGAGTTTAAAATATATCTTCTCATAGAAATAACTCAACATGAGGAAAATGAGATGGATTGAGCTACTCAAGGATTATGATTGCACAATACACTACCACCCAGGGAAGGAAAATAGGGTAGAAGATGATTTGAGTAGGAAGGGCCAAGGAATTCTTAACAAGATGGGAGTTGAAAGGGATCCTATGTTCATGGATCTATTAAATATAGATATGGGAATTATCAAGGAAGTTAACACATCGCTACTTTTTCAAATGGTTTCCAAACCTTCTTTCCTAGAGAGGATAAAAAGTTCTTAAGCTGATGATGAGGAGTTTCAAAAGAAAATTAAATCTATAAATGATGAGAAGTTGATTAAATTCGTATATAAAGGTGGAATTTTGAAATTCAGAAAGAGGATTTGTGTTTCTGCTATTCTTGAGCTAAAGAGGGAACTATTGGATGATTCTCATAGCTCTGATTTCTCTATACACCTTGGTAGAACAAAGATGTATATAGATCTAAAGGATTATTTTTGGTGGGAAAACATGAAGATGGATATTGCAGTTTATGTGTCGAGATGTTTGGTTTGTCAATAGGTGAAGGCTGTAAGACAACATCTTGGAGGAGTAATGAAACCTCTTACTATACCAATGTGGAAATGGGAATATATTATGATGGACTTTGTCATGAGGCTACCAAAGACTCCAAGAAATAATTATGCGATATGGTTCATTGTTGACCGTCTTAAAAAATCTGCACATTTTCTTACAATAATAGAAGATTTAAAACTTGGATGTTTAGAAAGACTATATATTAATGAAGTTGTAAGAATTCATGGTGTACCCTTATCAATTATTTCTGATCATGATCCCCATTTTACATCCCAATTTTGGAAGAGTCTTTAGAAGGCCCTAGATACTGATCTTCATTTGAGCACTGCCTACCACCCACAAACTGATGGAAAATCATAATGGACTATTCAAACATTGGAAGACATGTTGAGGTCTTGTTAACTTGACTTTCAAGGCATGTGGGATTAGTATTTACCTCTCGTAGAATTTTCCTATAACAATAGCTTCCATTTAAGTATTCAGATGGCACCATATGAAGCATTGTGTGGAAAGAGATGTCATACACCAACTTTTTGGGATGATGTTGGTGAAAGAAAGCTCATAGACCCAGAACTTGTTGAGGAAACAATGAAAAAGGTGAAGATTATCCAAACCCATATCAAAACAGATCAAAGTAAGAAAAGATCTATGTTGATAACCAAATTAGGTATTTGGAATTTCAAGAAGGAGAACATGTCTTCCTAAAGGTATCTCTATGGAAGGGTATTATACGATTCGGTAAGAAGGGAAAATTAAGTCTCAGGTATATAAGACCCTTTGAAATTCTAGATTGAATTGGAGCCTTAGCTTACCGTTTGGAAATACCGCCATGTCTCTCCAAAGTTCACAATGTGTTCCGCATATCAATGTTAAGGAAATACATGTCAAACCCAACACATGTACTCACCTATGAAGAAATAGAACTTGAGGACAATCATTCTTATTGTGAAGAGTCTATCAAGATTCTTGATACCAGAGAACAAGTATTGAGAAATCAGATGACTTTTCTGGTAAAGGTTCTTTGGAGTAACTATAAGATGAAGGAAGAAACATGGGATCCTAAGGAGCTTATGTTTAATACATACCCAAATCTTTTTAGGTAACAATTTTTTGAATTTTGAGGATGAAATTTTTGTAAGGAGGGGAGAATGTAACGACCCGATATTTCCTCAATGGAAATTACTTTCTTATAAATATGTCATAATCACACGAAATCACAACATAATGAACTACTAAGTGTTATGTGACCCGTAAACATATGTTTTTCACTTCTGTGATGTGAATTTTGAAAATATGACATACGTGTTTGCGATCAGTAAGTTATTTGGATTACGATAAGAAAAACTTAATTTTTGGTGAATAGTAACTCACCCTTATGAATAGTAACATACCCTTATGAATAGTGATATACCCTAATGAACAGTAACCTTACCTATGATAGTATATAAATAATATTCAAGTGTAATTACGATATTCCTATGCTTTGGAATAAGTAAATAAATATTTTAAAACTGTTGTTTTTAGAATAAATTATGATTTTAATTAAATATAAAATTAATCTCATTTAGAAAATTATTTTAGAATAATGGAATTAATTTTTGGATTCTACATGTTGAAAAATAGTTAGGGTGATTTTTTGGTATTTTTCTGAAATACTCAAATTTTTGATGAGTAGTGAAATATGGTAAAATACCGTATATTCAAATTATCAGTTAAATACACTATTTATGAAATCATAAGTGATGTAATCCCACTTAGTTCAAACCCACATTAATTTATTACTATTCTTTGTTAGGGATTAATCACTATTTCCTGTCTTGAGGGAAATTAATAAACTAATGGTTAAAAAATTATGAAAACCCTCCTCTCCTCTACTATAAAACCCCCCATCACTCCCTCTTCTCTTCACTCCTCTAAGACTTGAAGATCCTAAGTGTTCTGACCAAATACCCTTCCCTAGTCACTCACCACGTCCAAGAATCTCTTGGTATTTCCAAAAGATAAAAATCATTTCCCTTAAGGAGGTTCTCTAGAAGGTTATTTCAAGAGGTAAAACACCATTCTTTTTTATTTAGTTTCATCTCAATGTATCTTATTTTGTTATCCTCTCCCAAACTCCTCTATAAAAATGACCATGATAAATCCATTATCATCTATACACTATAATTATATCTTTTTAATGGAATAAACATCATCAATATCCTTACTCTCTCTATTTTATTTTGTAAATGAAATCAACATTTATGAGGTTCCAATGTATAACTTTCGTGGATGACAAAGTTTAATTCTTATATTTATCCTTCATTTCTGGTCATTAAACCATTTTGATGGTTAAAATATACTATAATATATGTATTATAACCTAATTAATATTCAGGAACCAGTATACATACATATTATTAAATCTTATGACCAAACTAGTTCCTAATAATCAAAATACTGCTAAAATAATCTAAGTGAATGTCATTAATATTCCATCTAATGATTCATCCTCATTCCATGTAAAAAAATGATATAAATGACCATTAAAAATTATGTATGTTCATAAATAATATGTAATTTCAATGATGGAGATTTACAACCATTCCACATGAACTTTATTACTTAAAAACAAGTGAACCGATTATGAAAATAAAGAAAACAAAGACTCTAGAACAACAAAAATCAATATAATAACTTATCAATAAGGGTATAAATGAACTAAACAGAATTATTATAAACTAAATAAATGTCTAATAGGTTCTAAAATAATTTATTTATAAGTATAATTTCATATTCCAGGAGCTTAAGTTCAAGAGAGGAACAAGTTCGGATTTAAGGTAAGTGTTTTTCCACCTGAACCTCCATTTTCATTTAGGTTATTTTTATTGTTTACTTATTCAATAAAATTATTATGTATTATTATTTAATCCTCATAAATTCTATTTCTATGTTCTATATATGTTCACCAACCATAACCCTTCTTTATTTTATGGGTATTTACATGTTTTAAAAGAAACTTTCAAAATTATTTCTAAAATACAAGCCCTATTCAAGAAAATTTCTTCAATTCTTACCTATTTTCAAGGGAACCCTATAATCTGTTTTTGGAAACCATTATATTTATAAAATAAATCGTTTTATTATGAAAATAATATCTTACTTCACTTCTGGTTTTATATAAATATTTTTCCAAAAGAACTCTTCTTTTCAAATAAAAAGGGTATTTATCTCAAGAATTACTCGAAGATTTTATGAGAGTATCTTCATCTATTTCAACACTATTTTTGATTATTATGTATTATTGGGATTGATATTTAATTGTATCATCTAACATATTTAATTTAATGGTTTGTGATTATTTTTCTATGGATGTGCTATCTTAAAACCATTCCCCAATTTACTCGAATGGTTAGTGTTTATATTTAATGTTTGGGGAAAGTTATTTACACTTCATATATTAGTTTCAATATGAATGTATATGTTTCTTATATTTATCCCCATTCATACGAGGAATGAATTGGAAATAGAAATTATTGGGTGGGGCTTGCTATAGCCCCTTGGTGCATCGGTAGGTCTCATGAGCCAAACTACAATCCTGGCACAAGGCCTTGTCAAAATGATTATTTTGGTCTTGGAATGAGGACTTGATGGTATGGTTATGTTGTCCCGCATTATGCATTCCCTCATTATGAAAATATTATTTATGGTTCATTTGGTTATTAGACTAGTAGAATATCTATGATTACGTTATATTATGGCAATATTTACTCATCTCACATTTCTTCCATATTATGTTCAAGTTTATTTTTAAAGGCATGTGTTTTTAATTATTCACCATGTCTAATTTTTATGTTATCTTCCACTATATTGTTTATTCTTACTGAGCATTTGAGCTCACCCATTTCTTATGTTTTATATTCTCAGGACATGAAGAATTTTATTATGAATGACATGCTGAAATAACCTAGGAGTTATGGAAGTTGTATAAGGAGTTTCTATGTTGTTTTTTATTTAAAGTTGTAATGTTGAACTTATGTATGTATCTTGTTTACAATAATACTAAACTACTCAGTCCTTCGGGATGATTATTCCTTGTTTATATGCCAATGTAATCAAATAAGGCACTGGATCCAGGAAAATGGGGTCGGGTACTTACATCCAGTTATGAATGTGTTGTATATTTTTAACTTCAATTTCCTCCCTTATTGATTAAATAAATATCAAGAAAGTAATTTGTAAGTCACAATGATCTTGTAACATATTTTAGATCGGAAATATTTTTCTTCCATAAGCATGTTTTCTAAAATGTTTTCAGAAATGATCATTATAAAAAAAATTATTTCCTAAATCTATTTTACATGACATTATTACTTATTTTAAAAAGGTTTTAAAAAATAAATTTCTTAATGTTTTCCCAAAAGGGTCACTTTTGACTCTTTATTTCAAAATTTTTGAAAATAATATTTATTTTTGTAATCTACCACTTGAATGGATTTTACCATTTTTATGAAAATTATTTTTTGGGGGATTTCTTTATTAAATTTTGTGGTTATTTTCAATGATTTTTTTCAAAATATTTTTTAATTTTTTAGTTTTTAATAGTGATTTTAATGTGAAAAAGATATTTTCATCAAGAATGTTTTTAATGATCCTTTCATGGTAATTCCATTCATCAAAAACAATAACCCATGATATTACCTATGCTTCACTATAGATTTTTTTTAATGAGACCGTCCTTATTTTTCTCTAAATGTATTATTATTTTTTAAAATATATTTTCATGGAACCCATTTCTTTTCCACAAGTTAATCATGTTATGAAAGGAATGATATATTTTAACATATACAACGATAATGACTTTTCCCAACGCCATCATATTTTTTTAATGTTTGGATTCCCTTATAAGATTTCATGTTTTCTTAAAATAAAGAAAATCCCCTTCTCTCATTTTGAGTGATTTATGTTTTGAAAATGAGTTTTTAAAAGGAAAAGGTATTTTGATATCTGAAAGTTTTTTTCAATCTGGTTTAAAAGATATTTTCAAAGGTTTTCTTCATGATAAGGTCCTTGGAATTTGTTTACAAAGGTTTGGGCCCAATTATAGATCATGGGTGAGATTGGAACAACTTATAAAAAGGGTTGATCCCCATTATAGCTCATGGGTGAGCCTGATATTTCTTATATGATGAGTGTTCCCAGATAGTGCTCCAATGTATTAGGTTATGATTTTGTTATTTGAATAGTTATATTGGAAGTAGGTTGTATGGTTATTCTAATTGTAAGGATTATGTAAGGGTTCTATGATGTCGATGTCTCAAAGTACCAAAACATTTTTTTTATTCTTTATATGGGTTATATACAATGGTTCTAGATTTTTACACAAATTATTACATGATTTTAAGAATAATTAACCATTAAATACAAACTAAGGATCATAAAGTCTAGTGTATTTGGAGAATTAGGTATATAAAACTAAAAATATGAAACCAAAATAAAAACATATTTTATTTAATCTTCTTAATAATAACATAACAACCTTTGATACCTTACTTATTCATAGGATAACCTGGTGAATACATGAATAAAGAGATGAGCTAAAAAACCGAGTAAGGGAATACACATGAGAATAAAGCATAACACATGGGTTAGAAGACCTAACATTATGACATAAAAATGAATAAAAATATGGAATCATAACATAAAAAAATTATCATGTAATCATGTAATCATAGTAATTTGGAAGTGGTATAAAACATGACATAAGCACAAGTCAAGGTTAACCACCAAGACCGTTGCACATGGAGCATGAGTAAAGGCAAACCACCAAGACCATTGCACATGACGTCTCATGACACCAAACATTACCCAATGAATTGGAGTGCTATATGTGTTCTCCCATCATAAAATTTTCATGAATATGTATGCCACATAAATAATTATATATAAGGAATCAAACATAAACATAAGGGTTACCCATGGAAAGAATCGTGTATCATAATCATGTCAAAAGGCATATCAAAAAGGAATATGATAATGGTGTGAATGAAATAATTGATTTAACTCATAAATGTAAATTAATAAGGTATAATAGTCATATATCATGAAAAGTTATATCAAAATGAATTGAAAAAAAATGTAAAAATAGTGTTTAAAAAACTTTAGAAATAAAGCATTTTAGTGTGGTTTAAGGGAAACTTTTCAAGATTCTTTTGAACGTAAAAGGAATAGTTGTTTTTATAAAATTAGAAATGAACTAAGTTATTTTTTCAATATAAAATTATTGATTTTATAAAAAATAATGGGGTCTTAAAACATATTTTATAGTTCATTTGAAAATGGGTAAGAAATCGGGAAGTTCCCTTTAATCAGGTCTGCTTATCGGGAAGAATTGCAAAGGGAACCTTTTAAAAACATGTATTCACCCATAAAGAACGATGTAATGATCTGTATATATGATTTTGGAACATATAAATATAATGTATAATAACTATATAAAAATAAAGAGGAGTTTTATTAGTGAAATAGAGAGAAAGTGTAATTTGAAGGAAAAAATAGAGGTTCGGAAAGAATTTCTTACCATATGTACGAAACGGTTCTGCACTTGTACTTAATGACCTAAGTAATCAAATTGAGTCCATTAATTAATTAATTAAAAAAATTATTACATTTATTTTATTTAGTATAATTTTATTAAGTTAATTTATGGATTTTTTGATAAGTTATAAGATACAATCTCATCGTTTGAAAGTGTTCGTTTCCTTGGTTTTCACGATCGGTTTACTTGTATACGTGTATGGAAAATAATGTAAAATGGGAATGGATGTACCAAAATGAAGTTATATTTTATTAATTAAAATAAATAATATTAAATGTTTATATAAGTCATTTGGTTATTTCGGGTGAGTATGAATCAAGCATGACTCAAAAATGCATTTATTTACCTTATACCTTAAATTGCCATGTTTCATTATTCACAAAAAATTCAACAATTTCAGTAAAATCTAGAAAATTCACCATAACCATTTTTTGATGTGTCAAATTAAAAAATGAACTAAATTTTATTAAAATAAATTTATAAATATGAGATTTTTTTTATTTAAAATCATTATTTATTCAGAAAATTTCTGATTTTAAAATTATAATTGATTTTATAACACTTTGAAAAATTAAGGTGTCATAAAATTATATTATAAAAACAAGGAAACAAAATATTAATTTAGGAATCTATTTTAGGAAAATAAATTTTCTTTTAAATAATTATAAAATTGTAAATAAATATTTATGTTTTACAAAAATACCAACACTTAATTTATCATTTTCATAACATTTATTTACTTATACTACGATATAAATATATCATATTTTTATTTATAATATGCTTAAATTTTTTTATACATTTATAGGTGAGGATAATATTCTATAAGATAATTTACTATTCTTAAGGGTCACATTACTATTCCAAAGTTCAAGTTACTATTCCATTGACATAGGTTCCTTAACTTCTAGAAATACCTTTTATTTCATTCATTATTCATTTATAAAGTTTGTATTATGTTCTATATGTGATTTTATGTGATTTACACTATATAACATAATTGTAAGATGGTAATTTACAATGATATAATTCTGTGTTGTTACATTCTTCCCCCCTTATGAAATGTTTCCCTCAAAATTTCATTTTAAAACTATGGGAGAAATATGCGATGGTACTTCTCCTTCATCGCTTCCTCTGGTTCCCATGTTTCCTCTTCATACTTATAGTTCCACCATAGTAATTTGACTATGTGAGTACTCTTGTTTCATAGTACTTTATCTTTATAGTCCAAGATCTTCACCGACTACTCCTTATAAGAGAGTTCATTTTCCAATTGTACCACATCTAAATTCAGTACATGTGAGGGATCTGGTATGTACTTCCTTAAGAGGGATACATGGAATACATCATGTACTTGAGACATAGTAGGTGGAAGTGCTAATTGACAGGACACATCTCCAACATGATCAAGGATCTCAAAGGGTACAATATACCTAGGACCCAACTTTCCTTTTTCCCCAAATCTCCTGATCCCATTCCATGGAGATATGTGGAGGAATACCATGTGTAAAGCCTTAAACTTCAGGTCTCATTGATGATTGTCTGCATAACTCTTCTATCGACTTTGGGCTACCTGGATAAGATTCTGAATGGTTTTCACCTTTTCTACCATTTCTTCAACCATTTCATATCCTAGCAGCTTAGGTTCACTAAATTCATCCCATAATTCTTGTGTTCTACATCTCTTCCCATAAACGGCTTCATATGGATCCATTTGGATTCTTGAGTGGAAACTATTATTGTAGGAGAACTTGACCAGAGACTGATGTTGGTCCCATCCTCCCTTTAAGTCCGTAGAACATTCTCTCAACATGTCTTAGAATTTCTAAATAGTTTGTTCAAATTATCCATCAGTTTTAGGATGATAGGTTGTATTGAAGTTCAACTCAGTGTTTAGATCATATTGGAGGTTTTCCAGAACTTAGAGGTGAATCTCAAATCTCAATCAGATACAATCGATTATGGTACTCCATGCATCCTTAAAACTTCTTTGATGTATATCTATGCAATTTGATCCAGTGATAAGTCCTCTTCAATTGTGATAAACTGATATGTCTTTATGAGATTATCCACAAAAACCCATATAGAATTATTTCTTATGGATGTCTTTGTAAGTTTGATGACAAATTCCATGGTGATGTTTTCCCATTTCCATGTTGGTATGGGTAATGGTTGCATCACCCCCTTATAATTTTGTCTTTATTTCTTCACTTTTTTACATACCAGGAACTTTGATGTATATTTAGTGATATCCCTTTTTATATTGTCCCATTAATAGTTTTCTCGAAGATCTTGATATATATTTATGCTCCCTTAGTGAATAAAGAAGGTTGAGCCATATGCATCATTCAGAATTTATTTCTTTATCTCTAGATCATATAACACACATAATCATGACCCAAATCTCATGAATCCTTCCTCATCCATTTAGAACTATGTGAATTTCAAATTTCTCAGGGCCTCCACCTTCTTATGAATTTGCACATCATTTATTTGAGCATCATTTACTTTCTCCATGGAGGATGGTTGAGAAATAATTTGAGAATGGATTGATTATGATCCATCTTTAATTATTCCCATGTACATACTTTTCAAATCTAAGAAGATTGGATCCTTTTCAATTATCATCATTGATAAAGATGTAGGATCCATTATACTTAGAGCATCTGCCACTTTATTCACTTTGTTAGGATAGTAATGGATTGGGCATTCATAATCCTTGATGAGCTCTAACCACATTTGTTGGTTCATATTAAGCTCCATCTACGTGAATATATGTTTAGGTCTTCTATGATCAGTATATATCTCACACTTCTCCCCATAGAGATATTGTTGCTAGATTTTCAACACAAAGATCATAGCTGCTAAATCTAAATCATTCATAGAATAGTTTTATCATAAATTTTCAACTTCATTGAGGCATAGGTTGTCACTTTATCATTTTTCATCATTACATAACCTAATACCTCCTTTAAAGAATCAATTTACACCACAAAGAGTTCCCCAATTGTCATTAGTATGAGCACTGGTGCAGTGATAAGCCTCTTTTTCAACTCTTTGAAACAGTCTTCACATTCACTAGTCCATATAAACTTTACTCCCTTCCAAATAAACTTTGTTAGTGGGTTTTAAAATCATGATATTTTCTTCAAAAATCATCAGTAATACCTAGATAAACCAAGGAAACTATAGATCTCTGTTACTGATGTTGGCTTGGGCCACTCATTGATTACCTTTGTCTTGGGAGGGTCAACAGATATTCCTTTTATGGTCATAACATGCCCCAAGAATGATACTTCCTCTATCCAAAACTCACATTTACTATACTTTGAATAAAGTTTCTCCCTTCATAATGTCTTCATCATAGTATTCAAATACTCCTCATGTTTCTCCTTTCTCTTGGAGCATATCATAATATCATCAATAAAGACTACCAATTTTTTTTTGAGGTAATATTTAAAGACTCCTTTCATCATGTCCCTGAAACTTTCTGGATCATTAGTGATTTTGAAGAGCATTACTTTGAACTCATATTGTCTATACCTTATCCAAAAGGCAGTCTTGAGAATATACTTCTTCCTCACCTTTAATTCGTGGCATCCTGACCAAAGGTCTACCTTAGAAAAATAATTATCCCCACATAGTTGAAAAACAAGTCATATATCCATGGAAGGGTATACTTTTTATTTATCATTATTTTTTTGATCTCACAATAATAAATACATATGCACATTGATCAATCCTTCTTATTGGAAAAGAGGACTTGTGCACCCCATTGTGAAGCACTCAGTCATATAAAATCCTTGTTCATACTTTCTTGTAACTACTTATTCAATTATTCTAGCTCAACAGTTTCCATTCTATAAGGTGTCTTTAATATAGAAAAATATTCAAGAATAAGTTCAATTGGGAACTCAACCTCTCGATTAGGAGGAAGACCAGATAATTCTTCAGGGAATACATTAGTGTAATCCCTCACAATGGGCATGTCTTAAAATATGATTCTCTCCTTTTTCTCAATCATTTTAGTTAGATATGATTGCTCATAAGGCAACAATATCCACAATTGAGATTTTGATTCAAAAGAAGATTCATCTTCCTCTTTACTCTGGTACAAAATTAGAGAATGCTTCAGGATGTGAAGATTGATCTCCCTTTCCCAATAATTGATGTTATCTTTTTATAAATATAGCCAATCCATGTCCAATATAGCTACAAACTCCACCAAAGGGAGTAGGACATGATTTTATGGGAGGTTCAGTCCAAAAACATTAATTGAGGAGGATTTATATACTTTGGATTCAATAATTGACTCATTTTTTGTTCTAAAAATTCACTCAATCTTCATATTTTGAGGTGGTGTTTGAATAGTTCAATTAAACTTGCAAGATATGAAAGAATTAATACAACCAAAATCAATAGCATATTCAATGTTCTTGAATGAATAACCAACGTACCTATCACCACATCATTTTTTGTCTTCAGCTTTAGCAGTAGTGATAGCATATACACTTCCTTGTTGTCTTGGAGGTTTTTATTATTGACCACATCAAAAAACCCTTAGCTTAGGGAAATGGTTTGAATAATTCCCATGTTACTTGTAGTTTTAACACTGCACTATAGGATGAGTGTTGATCTTAACCTTCTCTTATTCTTTCACATTAGTGGGATTCTTCATATCCCTTCAGAAGTTTTTAGCTAGATTCCCCATTCTTCTACATTTTAAGCATTTCCTAGTTCCCTTTAGATAGTTCCCAAGATTATTCTTCCCACATTTTTTACATGTTGGATATTGGGTTTTCTTTCTATCATGGTATTTATCTGCTGATCCTCCCATATTAAAATCCATTTTATTCTTTCTCCCTCGATACCACAAGACCACTAAGAGTCTCTGATCTCCATTTCAACCTTAAGGGAACAATGGAAAATTTCCTCAAATTATTTAATGTCTCGAATCGAAAAAAAATTTCATAGACATGGATTTAGACTTCTAATGATGTGATCCACCTTGATTTCAGTGTTCATGAAAACTTTGGGGTGTATCATGAACATGTTGTGAAGTTTGTTTCATACGCCTCGATAGATTCGTCTTCCCTCTGATTCAGACCGAGGAACTCCCTTTCCATATTAAGATGAAGTGTTCAAGGAAAATATTTATTGAAAAAAATTCTTGAATTCATCCTAATCCATGGAATCAATTTCATCCTTAGAATTTACGTTATTAACCAGTGTCTACCACTGATTAGATTCCCCATAAAAATGATAGAACACCAGCAAAACTTTCTCTTCTTATGAGCACTAAAGGATAGAGAATATCTTTTTAGTGGAGTTAATCCTTTATTCTGTGAAGAGGGGATTAGAAGATCCACTTAACATAGGAGGCCTTTAATGAATGAAGGAATATTCAACCACAACTTGTAATCTATTAAGAGAAAGAGTGAATTCCACATGATTTATGTTATTATTCAAAACATTATTCAGTTGATCAAGTATTGTCATGAAGTTTTGACCACTCATTTCCATCATATTTGGCATTTCATTAGGGAAATCATCTCATTGCCTTGTTGGTACGATTTCTTCTATTCCCATACATTAACTAATAAAAAGAAATTATAATTTGGGAGATTTAATACATAGTTAATAAGAATAATAAAAGGAAACTTTGAACATATAAGGATAATCCTATAAAGGAAAAGTATATCCTAACTTGTGTTACCCTGTGTTTCAATCTAGGTTATCCATGGTGATAGATTTATCCCTAGGGATCTTACTAATGTTCTCTAGTACTAATCTCCAAAAATAACTAGACCTTTCCTCTAATACCAACTATAACATTCCAAGCCTTTTACACAAATTATTACATGATTTTAAGCACAATTAACCATTAAATACAAACCAAGGATCATAAAGTCTAGTGTATTTGGAGGATTAGGTACATAAAATTAAAAACATGAAACCAAAAAAATAACTTTTATTTAAAATTCATAATGATCTTATAACACCATTCGAGCCCGTACATATTCATATGATAACCTGGGGAATACATGAACATATGGATGATCTAAAAATCCCAATAAGAGAATATATAAAGGCTTGGATCTGTGTGGATCAACCCTTTGTGTGTTTTTGAAGATCAAAGTGCTCGAAGGTGGCATGGAAGATCTTTGGAGGGGTTTGGTTAATTAAAATATGGAAAGAGGAGATTACCCATCATGTAACTGTATTACCTGAAGTGACATCCTATTTCATGGGTTTTTTCATAGTGTGAAATAGGGGTTCACAGCATGAAATATATTGGTGTTTTAAAAATAAAATAAATCATTGAGGTGATGTATTTTTCGGTGGAACTTTACCTCAAGGCACTACATGACGTGAAAGGGGTTTACACATATTTTAATGCCCTGAAATTGTATGTTTTAAGTGTTTTCCAGCTTCTCAGTTTTTGTCAAAACCTACAGTTGCAGTGGATCTCCCTCAACCCCGGGCGACCTAACAACCCTCTCTTCAACCTTTTGTAATTCCTTCATCAAGGAATAATCCCTAGCTCCCTCGTTTTATCTTTAGCAATCCATCTTCGATATAAGGTATGATCTACCTTTGTTTTTGAGGTTTTTTCAATATGTTTCCTTTCATTTCTCATTTCCATGTGATGGTGTGTGATATCCATATTTCTAATGGAGTTTTCTTGGTTGTTGGTTGGTGTGGTTGTTCCATGGTGTCCTTGGATGGATGAAGTTGTTGCGGGATAGGTGATCGTGATCCATTGCTTTAATCTATTCTTGTACGAATGACGTCAATGACCTTTTGAGGTCATGGATTCGATGTTTCTCTATTTATTTATGTGAAATTTTGGAGTCATCATGATTTATCCCCTTAGATTTGAATGAAATTGTCCTAATAATTATATGAACCAGATTAAAGAAATTGGTATCGATCGTATGTTGTTGCTTTATACCATGATAACGGGTTGCCTCTTGATTTTCTAGATAGTGTGATATTTTTACCTTTATTGAATTAGCATATCATTCTTGATGGAAATTGTTAAAGAATGTAAAGTCAGAATTAATTGATAATTAATTGGCTAAAATATAAAGAGGTATCTTTAAAGAATCTGGTAGTTGTTTTTGTAATTTGATGATAATCAAATTGATGCATGTGAGAATGTTTAATGGAATTGGTTAATGAACTAGAAATATGTTGATGCTTGTGGATAAAGGAATTAGAGGGATTTAAATTAATTTTTGAATTAATTTGGTGATAGCTTGTGATAGCTTGTTATTTAGGTTTCGCGTAGTTGGAACCTGTGAATAATAAATCAGTTAATTCAAGATAGAATAAGGCTTGGTTGTGTGATAAATTTAATGCCTTGTAGGACCTAAGTTTCCCACTTTCTTATAAAGGCTGAGTGGTTGTGATTTGGATCAGTGATATATCATTGTGTGTGAAGGTTGAATGCCTTTATTTGGGGATAAGAGCCCATTTCTATGTTTGTTCTTTCTGTTTGTGATGTTCTTTGGATACGAGACTTGTGGTTATGGGGGAAAGGAGGCCCATATGTGATGTGAGCCTAGGATGGCTAATCCTGGAGGGTTATTATGGTATGTGGGGGAAGGTAGGCCCAATAGTTGTGGAATTAGTTGATGCATAGAGTGGAGAGATGCATCAATATATGCATGTGGGTGTCGGGGAGGACACCGGGGATGATGGAGCGGGTTGAAGTTGGGCTTACCTGTTGATGTGAAAGTGGGTTTTGTTGAATTTTTTGTTTTTTTATCTAATTTACTTTCCCCACTACTTGAGGCGGATGGACTTACTCACTCTCCTAAAATAGGAGAATACATGTGGGGTATTCCACATATTTTTTGTGTTTATCTTCTCATTGATGGATGGGTCTACACTCTTGATATAGGTGGAATAGACTTGATCGGTAGCTCATCTACACACCATGTTGAGCCCTTTCATGTGGTAGCATAGAACGTTTTTTTAGAATAACTAAAAATATGGTAAGTGATAATGTTATTATTAATAAATGAATGAATGTTTAACCCGTGGGGTTAGAGGTTGCTGGGATGAAATGATGAGGTTATATTTTCTAAGAAGTCATGGACTCGGTTTGGTTATGCCTGGAGGGTATGGAACCTTATTGTGTTGCTAATGCAATGAAATGTGGGAAATGATAATGGTTAATTAATATCTAAAGAATTAATTAACATAAATTGAAACTAATAAAAAATGGAGAAATTAATTTAATGTAGCTCTTTAAATGGTTGTGTGCTTATAGGATATCTAGTCTTAGAGTGGAATTAGGGAGTCCAAGAGACATTATCTATAGTTGATTCTAAGAATAGGTTTTGCCTATAGTGTGGTTGTGAGCTATATTATACCATGTACTTTTTGTGTTTCTATATGCTACTCCACCCTATCGGTTTGGACGATTGACACCCATAGGATTTTGAGCCCTGGGGGGTGTTTTCTCTAACATCCTGGTGGGAGGATGGATGGTTGACTACCCTCTTTGGCCCTGCTCTCTTCTCTTGGTAGTTACTTGTGCTGGTATTCACAGTGGTTAGTTTTCCCAATATATGTGTGTAGAGGGATGAAATGTTTTGGTGGTTATTTCACACACGTATATCTTGGATATAGTTTGCTAATGGATACTATAGGTATGACATGTATAGGTTGTGATGGCTTGAGGATCCTTACTTCGTGTATGGGATGTAATGGCTTGAGGTATAATACCTGACGTATGATACACGTTATGTGAGCTATGGTGGCTTCCAAAAACTACCTGGTTACTTTTGGTTATGTCGATGTGGTGGTGGTGTGTTGCATGAGGTGTAGGTTATGGTGCTTCACCCAGGTGTCTTTGGGCAAGCCTTTTTGTAAAGAGATGCTTAGGACGTGCGATGTTGGGGAAAAGTGGAAAACCAGTGTGGAAGTGGTAGTGGGGTACCTTTGATATTCTTTATTATATTATATACTCTTGTATGTGATACTTGGTGAGAGTATTCATGGTGAGGTTGGGAACATATAATATCAGTTTAGGTTATGAGTTAGTTTCACTTGTTGTTCATTGTGCTTTAGCATGATTTTTTTAATTTTTTATGAGAGGATCTGGGGAGTATCCTACTGTGTATACGGTTATACTCAACCTATGTTATATAATTTTTTTCCAGTCACTTGGATCAGGTTAGAGATTAAGATGGTTACTACTAGCTTTCGGTTTTTGTAGGGGTTGTTCGAGATTCTTGGTCACTACCGTTTTACTTTCTTTTGGTACTTACAGTTTTCCCTTTCAGTTGTAGTAGTCTTTGCATGAAATTACATATACATACATGGGTTTTTTTATATTTTAGAATGAGCAAGAGTTGGTTGGTGTCCATCTTATCTCTCTCTTCTTCTTATTTTATATT
Source organism: Viscum album (assembly GCA_963277665.1). NCBI lineage: Eukaryota > Viridiplantae > Streptophyta > Magnoliopsida > Santalales > Viscaceae > Viscum > Viscum album. The sequence continues at coordinate 649,120,448 of OY728151.1, read as the reverse complement.
AAAGGGTAATGCCACCCAACTGTGTTTTTGCTATACCCTTGGTGCTAGTCTCCAACCTGGGGCCTACTAGAGGCGGGACTCGATGGTAATTATCTCTCTTCTCACATTTCTGGACCAAAAGGGGTACACTTTGTGGGTAGGGGCCATGAAAGAGTAGTATCAGAGGCTCTGGTTGAGGGATATGATGGAGTTTGGAGTTATACACAGGTGAGGTTGCATGGGTTTGTAGGGAAACAATGTTAGTCAAGTTAAAAAAGTGTTGTTAACACTGATGACTGGCTGGGACATAGTTATTTAGGGTCCCCTGTGATTTGATGCATAGAAAAATAAGTTTACAATGGCTACTAAACAAGGTGATACTGGTTGTATGGTAGAGGCCTAGGAAAGGATCATGCATCGTTCTTATTTATACATGTGTTTTAATGGGTATACCTTGGGATAAGTTAACCTAAAATAAATAGGAAAAAAACTAATTAATATTAAAGTCTTCCATATTTCAGGTTTAGTAGCTCTAACTTTTTATCCTTTTATAGGTATGGCTTCGGGTCGACGTCCTTATCAGGTTCATGCAGAAGTTGTTCAGCAGGCTACCCCTGTAGATCTCTGCAGATTAGAGGTTGATGATGATGATACTTGGAGGAAGACACTCTGAGAGTTTTATCACCATAGTCTATAGAGGTATGAGGTTTCTGTTTCATATTCATTCATAGAAGACTGGTTGGAGGAGGTTGAGATGGATTTTAGTTCGATATGTGCTCAGAAGGAGCACTAGGTGTCATTGGTTGTGGAGATGCTACATGGGGTAGCGAGGTAGTGGTGGTTCTTATTCCTTAGGGATTGCAAGGAGTCGACAGTCTCATGGGAGGAGTTCCAAAACCATTTCAGAGTTAAGTTTTTTCTTCAACCATGAAGGCGACCAGTTTCCAGGAACTACTTACCATTCAACAAGGGAGCTCCTATAGAGGCCCTTCCTTTTTTTACATTACTATTAAATCATTATAAAGATAACAACATAATGTTATTACAACATAAGGAGTCATAGGTTTATTGTCTTGGGAAAACTAAGACCAAACATAACATTTACAATATCAAACATAAACATTTATTTAATTCATTCTTCTCTAGCTTCTTATTGTCCTTTGAGAACTCCTTAGTACACATAATCACCTGAGGATATACATAAAAAAAGGGTGAGATAAAAGCCCAGTAAGTGTATAGATAAGAACAAAATAGCATGGGGTAAGAATAATCATAACATCATCATCAAAAATCATGAGAGGAAACATTAAATAAATTCACGGAATGTGGCAATGCATAAAAATGAACCATCATGTCTTAGTGGTCATCTACCACACATAGTTGTGAACAATTACAGCATCATATTAATGCATCATCTTACTTTTACTCATGAGATGCATCACTTTACCCAATTAATTTGAGCGTTGTATAATTCCGGGTTCACCTGTCACATTCAAATATTTACATTGCGCTATGTAATTCCAGGCGTACTAGTCACATCATAATATTTACATTATCATGCATTCCAGATTAAAAATTTATAAAACATGAACATAATATAAACCATGTAAATAAATAGGTTTCACATAATAAATAATACTTTCATAAACATTTTGTTCCCAAAATAAAGAGGGAATACCATTGTTGATAAAGAACCATTAACCACGAGTGAAGAGTGAAAAAATATTCAAGAAGTAAAAAGGGTGTGTTTATTTGAAAGAAAAGTTCTTTTGGAAAACCTTGGGTTTTTCATAAAATCAGTTATAGAACATGTATATCCTAGAAATGGTAAGATAATAATGAATAAATTATTTTTAAGGAGAACCCATACTGAACATGGAGTGAAAGAGGGAGAACCCGAAGAAAGAAAGTTGGGTTCGAGAATTTCACCTTACCTTGTATCTGAATGCTTTCTTCACATTAATTCCTGTATAATGACATTATATTCATTAATTAACAAATCCATTACCTTTTATACATGAACATGGATCATTATAGTTTCATTAAGTTTTTTATGGGCCTTTGGATGAGTTATAGCATTTAAATTTGTTGTTTGGGAATGTTCGTTTTTATAATTTTCTTGAACAGTTCACATGTATTCATGAATGGAAGTTCATTTAAAATGTCGATGTACATCCAGATTTGTTAATATATAATATTAGTGAAATTAAAGAGATATAAATTATCTTATAATGAATTTGGTTATGTACCATGGGGATGAATCATTAGATAAAGTTTAATGATGATCATTTTTGGTTAATTTGGATGGTTTTTCGATCACAACGAACTTGTTTTATTTTATCACTTAGTGTCATGTAAACAAGTTATATACAGAACATAAAAGGGGATAAAACATAAACTTTAAAATTATTTTTCAACCATTTGATTGTTTTATTTACATCCTTTTAGGAGTTGAAGGAAAACGGAATTTCATCACCCATGATGTAGGTAATTTAACACATCATGGGCAACGATTTCATTTTTATTAACAAAGAGTGGGAGGGAGGAGTATAATTAATAATATTCAATTAACATGATATTATACCAGTATATGAATCATACTGGATTTATCATGAAATTTGGATAAGAGAAGTTGAGTATAAGAGAAGAAAATAAATGACACTTGAAAGGAAATTGAAAGAAAAGATAGAGAGAAATTACTCTTGAATCCTCCTCTTGAGGTCCTCCTTAAGGAACTTAGGCTTAGTCATTTGATGAGAAAAAAATCTCATGGACGTGGGAGAAGGGCTAGGGAAGATGTTTGGGCAGAGTTTATACAAGTCTTCAAGCTTGAGAGGTGTGAGGAAATGAGGGTGTGAAGGGTGGTATTTATAGTGGAGGGGAGAGGGGTTCTCTTAATATTTTAATCATTAGTTTATTAATTTACACCAAGATAAGAAATAGTGATGATTAAATGATCAATAATAGTAAATATGGCATGTGCGTTCGAGATTTGGGTGCTTACATCACTTGTGATGTTAGGAATAGTGGATTTAAATTATAATGTATTTATACGGTAAATTAATGTATTTTATTATTCACCAAAAATTCAAATATTTCAGAAAAATACCAAAAAACTAACCTAACCATTTTTTGACGTGTATAATCCAAAAATGAACTCCATTTTTCGGAAATAATTTTCTATATATGATTAATTTAATTTTTAATTAAAATCATAATTTACTTGAAAAATACATTTTTTAAAACTAAATCTGATTTTGTATTGCTTTCAAAAATTACATAAGGTCTTATAAAATTATCTTAAAACTAGAAGACATATAATAGTTAATTTATGAACACATTCAAGGAAAATAAATTTTCTTTTAAATTAATTAATTAATTTTAATTAATTATTTATGACTTTCAATAATACTAATACTTTTACTATGGTCAAATTGTCACTTCTAAGATGCCTAAATTTTATTTAATCATTAAGTGGTAAGGTTACTATTATTTTGGATGATTTACTATAAGGGTCATAGTACTATTCATAAGGGTATGTTACTATTCATAAGGGTAGGTTACTATTCACCAAAAATTATGTTTTTCCTATCGGACTCCAAACATCTTACTAATCGCAACCGTGTAAGTCTGATTTTCAAAATTCAAAACATATAAGTGGAAAAATTATGTTTAATGGTCACATAGTATTTAGTATCATTATATGTCATTTTGATTCCTAATGTGATTATACTATAAGGAATAATTATAAGAAGGGAATTCCATTGATAAAACCTTGGATCGTTACACCTCTAGTGTACAAGAGTTCAGGATCTATTTCAAGAACATTTTACAATATGCTTCGGACCTATTGCTAGATGAGGAGGAAAGGGTGAGGTATTTCAAGGAGGATTTTCATCTAGAGATCCAGCGTCAGGTCACCCTGTTTATGCTAAAGACCTATCTTTAGGTGTTGGTGAGGGTAGAGGTCATTGAGAAGATGTTAGCCAGAACAGGATCATCATGAGAGGGGAGTCTCCAGTATTCCTCACAAAGTAGAACTGTGGTTCAGGGTTCCTGGTTTTCTGGGAAGAAGAGTTTTAAACCATCTGAGGGTAGTTCCCAGCCATCAATGTCTTGTTTCTCTGGGGATAGCAGCTCACAGGCATATGCTAAGGGATCATGCGCTTGTTTTTATTGTGGATGTCATGGTCATCTGCAGCAAGAGTGATCGACCTTTCCAATCATTCATTGTGCATTATGTGTTCTACTTCGGGTTCCGCTATTAAGGTAGTTCCAACCTAGGCAGCAGTAGTAGGTTGCACCAGTTTTGGATAAGCGGAGAGAATATGGGGTAGGCAAAGGATAGCCCTAAGATGCTCCTCATCCTCAAAGAGAAGAGCACATCCATGAAGTTTATTGCCAGTAGGGTCAAAGAGGTCTTGGGGAAGGTCATGGTCAGCTTCATGTGTTAGAGTTTCCAGTTCCAGAAAATTCAAACGTCGTTCAAGGTACCCTTTTCTTGTTTTCTACTTGGGTGCATGCCTTATTTGATTCAGGGGTGATTCACTCCTTCATATCACATGACTTTTTCCCTACTTTAGGACTTCACGTAGAGAGGATTTCAGTTCCCTTGGCATTGACTACGCTAATTGGAGGTCGAGCTAACTTGTTTGAAGTATGTAGAGACTATGAGCTAGTGTTGGGGAAACACCGCTCTTGGGGAGATTTCCTACATTTACAGATACAACAATATGATGTCATCCTCAACGTGGATTGGTTGAATTTGGTGCAGGATATCATGGATTTCTTCAGGAAATAGGTGTTGTTCTTCGATGCAGATGGAGAGGTAGTAGTGTTTGTTGGTGAGCAAGACCCTCAGATGGCTTAGAGGTGTATTCTGTTCTTATTTTCCTTTATGGATGAGTTAATGTTGAGTTCACCGGAGGTTAATTTGTCAGTGTTTCCTAGTATCTTAGAAGAGTAACTTGATGTCTTCCCAGAAGAGGTTGTAGCATTATCCCATCAACGAAAGATCGATTTTGGGATCAAACTACAACCAGGAGTGTCCCTAATCTTGATGTCTCTGTATAGGATGGTGCCTTCTGAGCTGAGAGATTTGTATATACACCTAGATGGTTTGTTGTAGTTTAGTTTTTTTCAGCCTATTGTGTCACCATGGGTGCACTGATTTTGTTCATGAAGAAGGCTAATGGAATTTTGTGGTTGCGTGTTGACTATTGTCGCTTGAACTGAGCGATAGCGAAGAACCTCTATCCTCTTCTGCGAATTGATGATTTATTTGATCAACCAAAGGGTTCAAGTTGGTTCTCGAATATCAATTTGTAGTTAGGATATTATCAGATGCATGTGAATGATGGGGATATCCTGAAGACTACATTTCATTGTCATCATGGGCATTTGAGTTCGTTGTGATGTCATTCAGTGTGACGAATGCTCCAACTGTGTTCATGGGGTTGATGAACACTATGTTTTGTGAGTTACTAGATAAGTTCTTAGTGGTTTTAATTGATGACATCATTGTGTACTCTACATATGAGGAGGAGAATATAGAGCATTTGCGTGCCACTTTGGGAGTTCTTCGTCGATAGCAGTTATTTGGGTAGTTTTCAAAGTGTGAGTTTTGGGATCAAGAAGTCTATTTCTTAGGACATGTTAGACACCAGTAGGGAGTATCTATGGATCCATCAAATATAGAAGTAGTTGTGTCTTGGGAATCCCCCAATATATTGGCAGAGGTATGAAGTTTCGTTGGTCTCTCAGGCTATTACAAGAGGTTCGTAATCGATTTCTCTCTGGTTGCGACTCCTATGATGGAATTGAATAGAAAGGATCAACTGTTTGTATAGACTAATCAATTTCAGGAATATTTTGAGTATCTAAAGGAGAAGTTGGTCAAAGCTTCGGTTCTTTGTCTTCTAGTAGAAGAAGTTTAGTTTGAGGTTTTCTGTGATGCATCTCGTCTAGAGTTAGGTTGTGTTCTGATGCAACAAATTTTGGTGGTTTCTTATGGGTCCCGGAAATTACTTCCCCGTGAATGTAACTATACCACCCATGATCTCGAGTTGGTGGTTGTGATGTTTTCCCTAAAATTGTGGAGAAATTACCTCATTGGAGAGTGTTTCATGGTCTTCACCGATCATAAGAGTTTGAGGTACATTTTCTCCCAGCATGACTTGAACTTGCGACATCGTCGTGGATGGAGTTCTTACAAGATTATGACTTCGAAATCTCGTATACACTTGGTAAGGGGAATTTTTTAGCCGATGCGCTAAGAAAGAATTTCCATAGTGATGCAGTGCGTGAATCAGGTGATTCATAGAGAGTAAAGAAGAACTTTCACCAATACATCTTGATATGGGAGAAGTTGGGGTAGGGGTTGTATTTTTCAGATGATGGTGCAGTCATCTATAAGGAAACTGGTGGAGGAATTTTAATTGGGGGATCTTGAAGCGGAGGTCTGGAGAGACTGAGTTGTCAGTGGTGAGGCCCCTGATATCTGGACATAGGATGAATAACATTGGGTGTTGTTTTAGGGACATATTTTTGTTCCTTTGGATATTTGTGAGATGGTTCTCATAGAATTCCATAATTCTATTTTTGGGGTAAATCCTAGTTTGAAAAGATGTACAAGATTTGAGTATTTAGTTTTAGTGGTCTGGGTTAAAGCATTCATTTGTTGATTTTGTGTCTCAATGCTTAGTTTGCTAGAAGGTGAAGGTCAAACACCACGTTCCCAGTGGTTTGCTCTAGCCATTAGATGTTCCTCAATGGAAGTGGGAGAACATCTTGATGGAATTTTTTACCGGTTTACCTCAAGCTTAGGGAGGATATGATTCAATATGGGTGGTAGTGGATCATTTGAAAAAATCAGTTCACTTTATAGAGAATAAGGAGTCGAGCTTAATGGAGTTTTTGTCAAGACATTATCTAGAGGGGGTGGTGGGACTCCACGGAGTCTCGAGGGTGATCATTTCTGATCGAGATCATCATTTTACCTCTATGGTGTGGAGAGATATCAATCATGCTTTTGGTTCTCAATTAATCCTTAGCACTGCTTTTCATCCATAGACGGACGGTCTGACATAGTGGACTATCCAGACTCTTGAACACATGTTGCGCTCTTGTGTACTAGATTTTGGAGGTTCATGGATGATGTACTTAAAGTTGTTAGAGTTTGATTATAATAATAGTTTTCACTCCACCATCATTATGGACCCATTTGAAGCCTTGTATGGGCGACCATTCTGTTCATAGTTGTGTTAAACTGGGGTCGAAGAGTCATCAATTACCGAGACGGAACTGGTATAGAGTATGACATAGATGGTTCAGATGATTCATTAGTAGATAAAGGTAGTTCAAGATCATCAGAAGTCCTATTCCAATCATAGGAGGTCGGACACACCAAACATTTTTCTCGCGTAATGATAATATTGTATGGTTTTACTTTGTTTAATTTTCATTCTATCCAAACAATGTTTTCATGATAAAAACAAGGCATGTTTTATTTAATTAAACACTGATACGATTAAATTGCATCAAGGAAAAAAAACCTTACTACCCTAGGAAACCTACTAAGAGACCTATCAAAATCATAAGGAGACCACCAAATACAAAAAAAAAGCCCAAGCAAATAGTGGGGGTCCTTTGGATCTGTCACGATGAAGACCATTATAGACAGAACCACATCAACCATGCTAAGCATCAGAGGAATGATGAACACCATCTTTGCCAAGTTTTCTTGAAGTTGAAATATGCTAAACTTGTATTTATAAGGGTCTTCTTGACCATTGGAAATACATATGACCATTATTTCCATTTTTAGGGCCATTGGAGTTTAAAATGAAGTGATCGTTAGTATCTTGTTAATCTAGAATAATTTAAGTGAAAATTTTAAGATATATTGTATAATTTTTCATAAAACCTATATAATTTCCTTAAGCATTTTAACTGTTTTGATATGTTTTACATATCTTAAGTTTTATCTTTAACATCATGATTTTAAATTTAAAAGCATATTTTATGAAACATAGTATGATTTTAAAACTTAGGTAAGTATTTCAAATACTTTTTAAATGTTTAAAATGTTTTAAATATCCTAGTGTTATAATGGTATTTTAAAGATGTTTTTAATTAATGGTTTATTTAATATAAGTATTCGGTTTTATAAATTAATTTTCTATATAGTTATTATAAATTTTATTTTTGAACATAAAAAATAATGATTTTACTAAGTATTTTAAGTATAAAAGCATCTTGAATGTTCTAAGTATTTGAGTACTTTAAAGTCGTATCTTTGAACACATTTAACTGAAATTACCTTTTGGAAGAATAATTTTTTAAAAACATAAAATGAATTTAAAACCATGACTTTTGGGTTTTTAGTGAAAATATAAAGTACATATATTTACTTTAATTAATTCAAAGGGAAGTATACATTTTGTTTTTTGAATTTGAGAACATGTTTATGAATAATTTTATTAATGAAAAGTTATACTCTTGGTTATGTGATGACAAAATATAATTTATATGTTGATTTGTCTAATTTAATGTTCCAAAGTTTAAAATAAATTACAAATCATTTTTTATAAAATTAAAGATATTATTTAATTAATTAACTTGATTATTTGTAAATTTAATTTATTTTTCTATGGTTATATGGTTTATTTGAATGTTGGGTTTATAAAATCATTTACTTTATTAAACTAACAAACGGGCCTTAACCAACCACTCAACACCAACCTATTTTCAGAAGAACCAACACGCGCCAACTCACTTCCAAAGAATCAAAGAAACACCACTTTCAATCTCACAACCATTTGAAACCCCATTTAAGAAATCCATTTTAAAAACCCGAACACATTTGCAACCCAAGCCACTCTTTAAAAGAAACTCAATTTACTTACAAAGGCCAACTGAGCATTTTATCAACACTAATTATGCACATTTGAAAGAAAACATTTTCAAGTAATTCAAGCACAAGAGAGAACCACTATCTTTCACAACAAACGTTATTTCTAAAACTAATTACTAAATATTATTTACCATTTATTTAAAATCAATGAAATGCCAAAAAATTAATAAATTCTAAATATAATGGTAAGTGCAGTGGGGGACCTATCTTGACTCGCAATCCAAACACGATGACGCGACGCGCCTCGCGCAGGCGCACAAGCACGCGCAAGATGATGACCGCAATACCGCGGAATTACCTCGTCAATGCGCCGCAACAAACGCACAACTAAAATACATAAACACGAACTTAAAACAATCCAAACAAACAAACAGCGCAAAAGAACCACTTCGACATATTTTCAAAACACAACTCGCATCATCTACACTATTTAGTAAACCTCTTTAAAATTTATAAAACAATTCCAAATAGTATCTCACGGCTTTACACACTCAAAGCCCCTTCAAAACCTCTTTTATGATCAACCGCAGATCCCCAACATACCAGAACAGAAAACGCACGACTTGCATGGTCAAACAAACTAATTGCGCAACTTAATAAAAATACACCGCACGTCAAAAATCCATTTTTGAAACAATACACACCGCTTTAAAAAAACCGTAATCCAAAAGTCCACTTGGGAACCCATTTAAGGAAAACTAACCACCATTTTGAATTCAAAATAGATTCATAAGGGTCAACCGGGCTTTTAATAAACACTTGGTATGCATAACACAATCAAACAGCTTGAAAAGTGTCAAACGGTCCTTACACAATTTTCCTCAAATCAACTATTTTCACACAAAAGCGCAACAAGCCACTTTCAAACCAGAGTACTTTGGAAATAGGAATTTCAATCACCAATTTCCACATCACGTTTATACTTTTAAACCAAAACATGTTTCAAAAAAACTACCAATCGCTTGCGAAACTAACCGGCGAATTCTTAAATAAAAAGAGTGTGCACTATTTAACAATTCAAGCCAAAAGATCAAAGCAATTGAACCAAACACCGCATATCACAAAGAATGGCAATGATAAATATACTAAATCGCTAATTAACAACTAAGGGTAGTAAGAAAACAAGAATTCAGTGAAATCCTAAATTTAAAGGTAACGCGCAAAGGGATTGAACCTCAACTCCCAGGCGGAATGAAAACGCACGCCCGAGACCGATGCGCGATCTCATTTGCACCTCAACTGCATGCTCCGAAAGCTTAATTAAACCCTGCGCAATCAAGATTGAACCCCAACACATAGGGTTTTAGCAAAAATCAAACCATATTCAAAGAACATACTAACCACGAACCCTTACCGAAGGGGAGGGTCGTCGCCGAAGGGAGAGGGCGCCGACAAGGGGCGACGCTGGCGAGGGGGCGATGCCGGCGAATAGCAACTCATCGGAGGCTGCGGGTCAGGGCGGTGCACGTTGAACAGGGGACGCTGGGGGTTTGCAGGTTGGCCAGAGGCGGCCGCAAGCTGGCCGGAGAAAGGGGCGTCGGCCGCGGGTCAGGGCAGCTCGCCGAAGGCCGCGCTGCACTCAGGAGGGGCGTCGGCTGCGAGTCAGGGTGGCTGGAGGGCGCGAGTGGGTTGAGGCGCAAGGGCGCGCGACCAGTGGTGCGTGGCCGAGGCGGTGCATGGCCGGTGGGCAACGCGCAGACACCAGGTGTGGGGAGGCGGATGGAGGGCACTGCACCGGAACAGGGGAAAAAGGAGGGGTGCGACGGCCTAGGGAGAGGAGATCCGGTGAGGGGGGCGACCTGCTCGCAACGGGGAGAAAGAGGGGAGTGTGTAGGGTTGGGAGAGGAAAAGAAAGAGAAAAAAAATAAAAAATAAAAAGGAAAAGAGAAGAAAAAAAGAAAAAAAATAAAACTAATAAAAACAATAAAATTTTAATCTATAATAATAATAATAGCATTGACAATTATAATAATAATAATGCTCGTAATAATAATAAAACAAACATAAAAAAGATCAAAATATTCATTTCATTTTAATGATAATTATAAAATTATTAACAATAAAAAATTTTAAATAACACAATAAATTACAAATTTTACTCATTTTAATTTTTCAAAAACAGACGGATCATGCAATTGCTTGAACGAAGCTGGGCGGGGTTTCCAAAACGCACTCTACTCGTGCGCCCAACGACGTCGGCTCAAAAACACACTTTTTTTGCAAAACTCAAAAATCTCGTTCGGAATTAACCCAAACCTCGACAAAAAGTTTAAAAAACCAAAGAAATAATAAAATAAAATAATTATATAGGTCGGAGCGTGACAAAACCTAATGATTTTTTTTTCACTAAATTAATATGTTATGAAAATATATTAGGTTTTTAAGTTATAAAAATAATAATATTTTTTATTTTTGTACATGAATTTATTAATTAAATATAAATTATTATTTAATATTTTTTTAATATTTTTTTTTCAATAACTGAATATTTTAAGAAAAAACTTTAAATTAGTAATTTAAAAAAACAATATTTTATATTATTAATTTATGATAAAATATTATTTATTAAATTTTTTAATTTTTAATTAGTTATTTTTTACTAAGCATATAGGTCAAGAAAAATTTATAAATTACTAATTTATGAAAATAATATTAATTTTTCTTGCATAACTTGTTTTATTTAATTTGTTTAAATTATAATTAAATAATTTCATTAATATTTAAGTTTTGTGACTAAAAAAATACATTTAGAAAGAATGTTTACGGATCCTGTGAATTTCTACTGTACTTAGCAAGAATGTTTTTTATCAAATTGAACATTATCAGGGGTGGAGGGGGGGATATAATGTTGATGAATCCATTGCTAAAACGATCATGCAGAAGGGGCTATTATAGGATAAGAGAACCACCCTTTGTATGGGAGTAATGGGGATTTCCCCCGCAGAAGCTTTGGATAGAAGTTTGGGATCTGATTTCTATTTTAGATCAGCAAGCGACTGCCAATGTCACCAGGTCAGAAAACGGAAGCATCGTCGTCTATGAAGATCCAATCCCATTTAAGCAAAGACTCGGCCTCTTTAAAATTTTGATCATCTGTCACATCATCCATGCCAATCGAGATAATTAATGGACCGATCAAGAATTGAAGATGAAATTGATTAATCTCTGGATTTAGTAATTGGAAGCTGATTGCGATTGAAAAGGGGTATTTCCGCATCATCATCGATAATTAGGAAGCATATAATAAACTTTGGAAATTTTTGAATGTCAATTTAAATCCAAGTGCATTCAGGATACTTGATTGTGAAGTAAATTTAAATTCATATGCACAAAATAAAACCAATGTTGAAATTTGGGTAAGGCTTCACATATTGAGTAGGATTTAAATCCATATACACAAAATAAAACCAATGTTGAAATTTGGGTAAGGCTTCAAATATTGAGTAGGGTCCTTTGGCACCTTAAAATTCTCAAATGTTTTCCTCAATTCCAATGGTTCGAGGATCAAGGTTTGTATAGAATATTAATACATTCCCCATTCTTTAACATCTGCAATGTAGTGGGGAATATGACTTTTAATTGAAAGACTGATGGTGTTGTTGAAAACTTGTGGAACTGATAGGAATTCTTATAAGTGGGTAGGGGAAACTGACATGACCGAACCCATTACGGTTTTACCTGAACCGGCGATAAGCCGAGTATTTTAAAGGCTGATGACTAGCATCGAGTAGCCACATCACATATATGGGAGGTCTTAGCCTAAACACCCCGCAACAAAGATATATCACCAATCCACAAGGGAAAACACATCCATTGCGGAATAAAACATGCGACCGGCTAAAACATAAATATGCAAGCATACATGGAGAGAAGTGGCTCACCCTGCCACATGTCGGTCCACAGTTCGAACACCATCAGTCATAGGGGAAACTGGAGGGTTAACCACTCAACTCCTAAAGGATGAATATAATCCAGTCCTATAGGGGACATATATAAATGAAAGCAGGATATCCACTCGTCCTGAAGGGACTCACACCAATGAGGACTCGCACCAATGAACCTCCCAGCTCAACACCTGCCAGAACCCGGAAGGTCTGCTTCATAGGTCCACCAGGGGAGGGGACAGTCATCTAGAGAACCACAAACACCACGGGAACCAAATGAGGGAGGTCCCACTAAATGAGGACATGTAACAATGATCTATACCATCCGTCGCATCACAGCCGCCATCATGTTCCACCTGGATCATAATCAGGACACCCCTGTTCTTCATCACTCCCATAACGTTGCCCAATATCAAGGTAGAATAATGGAGACATCAGCCATCGGTGCCCAGCACCCTAGATTCCAGTAAACAAAGATCTGGACCACCATCGTACATACGCATCGTGAGAAGGGTGTTGGATTGGTGTTGCCCGATCCGGTTGGGCCGAATGCTTGTGGCCCGCAACTATCGCGGGTCGAGCTCCGCGGTGAGCTCGTTGGGGGTTGCAGGGGGCAACGCGCCCCTGCTCCGGGGGTCCGGGGGCCGAAGGCCCCCGGCCCAATTTTTTCGGCACTGTAGCATCTCTGACCACTGTAGCGGAGCTGACCGACCGACACCGACATGCACTGTAGCGGTGCGGACTTCGGGGTCAACAGTACTGTAGCGCTTTTGACTTCCAGCCGGCAGACACTGTAGCACTTTTGACAAAGTGAGCCGCCGATCACTGTAGCAACGCGGACTACTATTCAGAACAGTAGACCGTCTTCTTCATATGTAGCCCATTTCGGGCTAGGGTTTGTAATGTTGGAAATCCTCTGTAATTTCTGTGCTCCCGAATCATAGTGAAAATCTGCCTCTCCCGTGGACGTAGGGATTTTTCCCGAACCACGTAAATCGTCGTGTTCTTTGTTGCTTTTTCTTTCTTTCGTTTTCTCGTTTTTCTGTCGTTCTGTCTCCCGGTGATTCCGCATCAAAGGGGTAACGTAGATCACAACTAGCCACGTTGGGTACTCCCCAACCATCCAAGCCACAACTCTCTCTAGGGGGCTTGCTATGGGTATCATCATCTGACATCGACTATCTATTCCTGAATCCAAATCTCCACACGAGGAATGTCTCATGGGCATGAGGAGAGACATCTCATTCAGTCAAGGCTCCTACCGAACCCAAACCTATAGTGAAGGATCCACACCTCACCAGTCAAGGGATTACCAACTTCACCAGTGGCAGATCACACGCCTCTATTCAGGGAAAATGGGTTCACACCACATAGGGTAGGATAATCATACCCAGAACTGCATCGATCACCATCCTCTACAAATGGAGGACCTGCAAACTGTCTCATAGAGGAGTGCCAACTCCACTGTTGTATAGGGGACCCACACCTCATCAAATTCGAGAGTACCGACCCCTCTCATGGAGAACCCGGCACCCCAATCACGCGTGGAGTAACGACTCACATGGACATTAACACATCCTCTCAAAACACCAATCTCTGCTGATGGAGGACCCACACCCTGCTCAGCAAGGGAGTACCAAACCCATCATAGTATGGGGGAACCCGTGCCACATCGGGACTGAGGGGGTACCAAACCATGCCCGAATGGAGGACCCACTCCCAATGAATGGTAGTCATGGCCCCTGTATCCATGGTGGAGTATTGAACTCCACGCTCTCATATGGGGGACCCGCGTCTCACTGGATAGCACTACAACTAAGGGAGTACCGGCCCCAATGAAGGATTCTAATCTCCTCTACATCTCTAGGACGAGAAAGAGACTAACTCCCTAATTTTATATCGGGTTCTCCGGCCTTGTCATGTTACACGTGGCAGACGAGAGGGATTCAACCCCAACGGAGGATTTTTACCCAGTCTGAGGTCTTAGATTGGGAAAATCCCAACTCCGCAGATATAGGATCACACGCCCCACATAGGGGAAAATACGGATCCTATCTGTATTAGCCACAAAAGAGACTTCTCAGAGTTTTGTGTGTTAAAATCGCAATAGGGTAAACAAGGTCAGCAATGAATTCTGAAAGCAATTCCGCATTTTCGGAATGTTGTCCAACTGCACCTTTGAGTTGTGAAACGTGAAAAACCGGATGGAGCCTACTATTTGCTGGAAGTTTGAGGCGGTAAGCAACTGGTCCAACACTTCCCAAAACTTCAAAAGGGCCAAAATAGCGTGCAGCCAACTTGGGATTTATCTTTAAACGCACTCCTGGTTGATTTGGCCGTAGTTTGACCCAAACTAAATCTCCCTCCTTGTATGTGACATGACACCTAAAGCGATTAGCATTCTTCACCATTGTTTGTTGTTCCCAATGAAGATTTTCTCACAACTGTTTGAGAAAAACATATGGTGGAACTCGCCCATACACAACCTCAAACGGAGTACGCCCGACAGATGTATGAAAGGAAGTATTATAATGATACTTTGCCCAAGGTAGTCAGGTCGCCCAATGCTTAGGATGATTTAATGAAAAACACCTGAGATATGTTTCTAAGCAACGATTTAATACTTTGGTATGTTCGTCACTTTGAGGATGATAGGAGGAACTCATTTTAAGAATGGTACCTTGTAACTTGAATAGCTCTTGCCAAAAAAAACTAGTAAAAAGTGGATCTTTGTCGCTTACAATAGCATTAGGAACTCCACGTAATTTTACTATTTCTCTCACAAAAACTTCTACAACTGTTTTAGCAGAGTACGGAGGGCGTAGTAAAAGGAAATGTGAATATTTGCTTAATCTATCAACGACCACCAGAATAACATCATACCCTTTAGATTTCAGCAAACCTGTAATAAAATCCCTAGATACCTCCTCCCAAACCAAATTTGGAAGAGGTAGTGGTTGTAATAAACCAGCATGATTCAAAGCCTCATATTTGTGTCGTTGACACACTTCACATGACCGAATAAAGTGTTGAATGTCGCGGGTCATTCCTATCCAATATACTCCATTTGCAAGGCATTTGTAGATTTTCAAAAACCCTGAATGCCCCCCAATAGGTGATGAATGAAAGTGATGCAATAATCTTGGGATCATATCTGAAAGTTTAGGTACAACCAGCCTGTTCTTGTAGAATATAAGATCCCCTTTTGTCAAATAACCCTGCCTAGAAGAGGTGTCTGCATGTAAAGACTGAATAATCGCCTGCAATGTCATATCTCTCTGCACCTCCTGCTTAATTGTCTGAATATCCAGCCAAGTGGGTCTGGAAATGGACAGATGAGAACATTCCTTGTCTCCAGCTCCGTGATAAAGCATCAGCATCATTATTCAACCGCCCAGGTTTATAGATTACTTCAAAGTCGTATCCCAATAACTTGGCTTGCCAACATTGTTGGCTCATTGATACCACCCGTTGACTCAACAAATGCTTGAGACTTCGGTGATCCGTATAGACCTTAAACTGTCTTCCCATAAGAGCCTCCAATGTTGTACAGATTGAACTAATGCTGTTAATTCTTTCTTGTACACTAATTTTTTCAAATTGGTCTCAGATAAAGCCTTGCTAAAATAAGCAAGAGGGCGCCCCTCCTGCATTAATACCGCACCAATTCCAGCACCTAATGCATCACATTCTACCACGAACTCTTTCGAAAAATTAGGCATGTCGAGGAAAGGAGATGTCATTTTCAGTTTTAAATGTTCGAAAGTTTCCTGAGCTGCAGAAGTCCATAGAAATCCCTCCTTGGTAAGTACAATAAAGGGTTTAACAATTTTTCCATAATCTTTTATAAACCTTCTATAATAACCTGTTAAGCCTAAAAATCCTCTGATCTCACGGACATTCTTGGGCTGCTGCCACAAGTTTATGGATTGCAACTTCTTAGGATCCATTGATACCCTTTTTTCTAAAATTATATGCCCCAAATACTCTATTGATTTCCTACCAAAGGCACTTCTTAAGGTCGACATATAGAATATTGTCTTCCATAGTCTGTAAAACTTTATGCAAAGCCCTGATATGCTCCTCTCAATCTCTACTATAAATCAAAATATCGTCAAAGAACACCAACACTATTTCCCTTAGCATAAAATCGAAACACTGAATTCATCGTCGCCTGGAAAGTGGCAGGAGCATTTGTGAATTCAAAGGGCATGACGAGATATTCATAGTGCCCTTCGTGAGTTTTGAAGTTTGTTTTCTCTATATCCTCTTCTCGCATCTGAACATATGAAATCCAGATTTCAAGTCAATTTTTGAGAAAAAGGTTGCTCCAAAGAGCTCATCTAATAGCTCCTCGATAACATGAAGTGGGTATCTATCGGGTATCGTTAGCTGGTTTAGAGCCCAATAATCGACACACATCCCCCACACACGGTCCTTTTTTACCAAAATAATTGGACTAGGATAAGGTCCAGTACTAGGTCTTATTAACCCCTGTTACAGCAGTTCTTGAATTTGCTTTTCGATTTCATTCTTCCTTTAGTCTGATGAAATGGTTTGCTTCTCTCTTTGGTGGGAGTGCTCTAGGAGCTTCAAAAACTGTCTCATGACTATCCAATAGTTCCGGAAGCTGCTTCGACTGGAGGCTGGACAGAGGGTCCTCTTTCTGTTCTAACTCACTAGGATCGTTCCAACACAATCCTTGGACCTGATATTTAATTCCCCCAAGAAATTCTCGCAGAGCCCCAGTAGTGCTTTGTAAAGATGGTCGTACGCCTTTAACGATAACATGCCTTCCTTGCCACACAAAACTCATTGTCATCTCTTTCCAATGCATAGTAACATATCCCAAGGTCTCCAGCCAAGTTATGCCGAGAACTAAATCTGGTCCAGAAGTATCAAAAATATAAGCATCAACAATAAATTCTTCTTTTCCCAATTCCACTCTCAAAGACTTGAAAATGCCCCTAGATTGCACCCTTTGGACGTCTCCCAATCGGATAATGAATGGCCTGGTATCCAGTACGTGTGGAGAAAAAAATTTAACAGTCGCTTAGAGATGAAGTTATGGGTGGCCCCTACTGTCAATAAGAACCAGCATTGGTACTTCATCAATTCTTCCTTCTAGCATCATAGATTTAGCCCCTTTTTCCTGTATTTTCTCTTCAACACAGGCAATTGTACCTTGCATTTGCATTTCTAAGGTTCCTTACTCTTGGTTTTCTGTAATTCTTTTTTATGTCTCAGAAATTTTTGCCTCCTTTTCTACTTCTTCACAGAGCTCTATACACTCTCATATCATCAATTTGTATTTCTTCTCCGAACACTTGTGCCCAGGTTGGTATCTCTACCCACAAGCATAACACAATCTCTTTGCCCTCCTTTCTTCATATTCTTCCCTTGGCAAACTCGTTACTCCCTTCCCTCTCGGTTCAGATTTCATTTTTCGCTCCCTGTTCAAGGTGTTTGAAGGAAAAGTCGGTCTCGGTGCATTCATTCCCCAATTCCGATTCTGGCTACTCAGTGTTGCGCATCTTCCTCTAGGCTTTGGCTGTTTGATTACTCCCTGTACTATCAGTTCCCTCTCCACTCACCGAGACAAGGTCAAAAGTCAAGGCTTGTTCTGAGGTTCATGAGTCATAACAGAACTTCCAATCCCTGGACGTAGTCCTCCTATAAACATGCTTGCATACCAACGCTCCTTCAAATCTGGAATTTGTAACGCTACTCGTTCAAACTCTTCTATGTATTCATCCACCAAACCAGTCTGCCGTAATTCATTCAAATAAATGACACGATCCTCCTCAGTTGCATTCCCATATCGGCCAAGTAATTCCTCTTTAAGCTATATCCAGGTAAGTGCCGATTTGACTGACCTCAAGGATATAATCCAATATTGAACCATTTCATCCATGTTTAATTGTGCTAAAGGAACCTTCATTTCCTCATGAATTCACGGAAGTGAAAAATGTTTCTGCTCTTACAATCCAAGAAATAGGATCCTCGCCAAAAAAAAACTTGGTAATTCTACTAGTTTTGCAACAGTACATATCGCCTCCCACTCTAATTCTCGATCATTATTCTCTACTTCAGTCTGCATCGCATTTCCATTTCTTCTTCCCTCCATTTTGTTTTCACTTCACCTTTTCTCTAATTACTTCCTCCTTCCTCTATTTCCATAGTTTTTCCTTCTTTTCTTTCTCATTCTGATTTCTCTTCACGAGTCGTTCCTGTCGTAAAACTTCCACCATCATCTCCTTCATTTGTGATTCAATTTGAAGCATCGCATTCTCCTGTCGTTCCTCCTGACGTTGAATTTCGACCTGCAATTCCGCAACTGAGCTCCAAGTCCAGTAATAGAAGTCTCCAGTCCAGCAACTCGAGTCTCCATTCGTGTGGACATGAAACCGCAACTCCTGTTTCAATCTCCTTTCTAGAACTCCTATCTGCAAAGCTTCAACTTCTCCCTCAATGAAAGCACCAAATGATAGGAGAGAACTAAAAGAAGTAATTAATCTAGAATTATGTTATAGTGTTCACTACAACGTACCGGAAAAGCATATTCTACTGCATTCCCTCCCGGAGAGCTCCCCCTCTCAAGCCCAGGCAACAAGCCGATAATCCCATTCACACCCCTTTATCCAAGTTATTCCGTACTTATAACAGGAAAACAGGGAACAAAAACATAACTACCCCTCGTAGTTACATAACCAATTCTGGTAATTAGGCAGTTACCCCAATCCCCTTCCCTTTCCTATGATAGGTGAAACATACAACAGGCATGTCACTCTGGGAGCCCATCATTTGCAGAAGGTCCATCCCACACCTCCATCAAAAGCATTTCATGAGGGAAAACCAATATCCTTACCACACAGCACTAACACTATTAATAAGATGTTACACTATGAAATCACAAATGCACAAATTGGTATATGATGCATAGACCTAGTCAATTGTACCCAGTGACTGGTGCTCTAAATACTCAAGTTAGTAATAGGGTTATCACAGTCCGTACTTAGGAATACATCGGCCACCACACCCTATCTGGATTTCTTAGTCTGACCACTAAACCTAAGCACCAAAAACATCGTCTCCCCGTGCCTCGAACCACATCTCACATGAAATCAAACTCCAAACTTCATCTTAAGGTTATGCCTACTCTGATATCACTCTGACCCGACCCAACCCACCAGGCCCCGCCTAGACCGGAGATGAGCCGAGTGTGTCACCCCAAGCCCGCCTCCAATAACCTAGGAGATGGTGACGAGCACCGAATGGGCATATCACACATATGAGAGGCCTTAGCCAAAACATAGTACAACAAAGATATACCACAAATCGACAAGGGAAAGCACAACTAATTCTAAATATAACATGCGACTAACTGAAACATAAATATGCAAGCATACCTGGAGAGAAGCGGCTCACCAAACCACACCGATCGATGGGCTGAACACCATCAATCATAGATTCTCTTCAACCAAACCAAGGATTCAGGACCACAACTCTAAACAATTATAAGCTTATATGTCGTCTACAAAGACGCAACAAGTGTGGGTGCAAAAAACATGCATGGGTGAGTATAAAATACCTAGTAGGACACCCCAAAAACAACAAAGGGAAACAATGACACAGGTCAACACTCCTGTGTGGTCGAACCATGCTACTGCCGAACCCAACAAGGAAAGGGGGAGACTCAAGGAGGGTTAACCACTCAACTCCTAAAGGAAGAATGCCATCTAGTACTAAAGGGGGTGGATATAAATGAAAGTAGGATATCCACTCATCCTAGAGGACTTCCACCAACGAGTCACACTACACGGGGGGGGGAGTCACAACCTTGGCCAACACCTGCAGGAGATGAACCTCCCCACTCAACACGCGCCACAACCCGGAAGATTTGATTCATTGGTCCACCATGGGAGGGGACTCTCATCCATAGAACCACCAACACACCATGAGAACCCAATGAGGGAGGTCCCACTGAATGAGGACATATATCATGATCTATACCATCTGTCACATCCGCTGCCATCATTTTCTATCAAGTTAATAATCAGGATTCAACGGTTCTTCATCACACCCAAAACGCAGCCCAATATCAAGGTAGAATACTGGAGACATCAGCAATTGGTGCTCAGCACCCTAGATTACAATGAAAAAATATCTAGACCTACTTCCCGGGGGAAGAGAGAGAGAGTCGTGAGGGAAGACACCTCCTCACCGTGATCAATATCTAAGATAGAAGTCTTGTGTCCCATACGCAACCATAGAAGGGAAGAGGGGTCATTCACTGAATAAATGATTAACCAAAACCAAATAACCAAACCCCGCCAAGAGAGAAGGGAGCCATCATTGCCCCACCACTATAGATCTGATCTATCAAGGCAACTACGACGCTCAGGTCTGAAATTCTTCAACCAACCATGGTATAGGTCATAGGAGGCGGACCGCGACTCACCCGATCAATCATAAAAATCATGAAACAGACGATCTCTCACCCGAGCTCAGTCAAAGGGTGACCATTGATATCTATAGCATAATCTCCCGCTACCCTGTTGCGATAGAAAACTCAGGAAAGCATCCTTTTTAATGGGCATCTCAATTACTAAAACTAATGAGGGGAAACCATCGCCCCTAAAGGATGTCTCATGCCACACTGGTAGACCATGGGTGTCACAAAAGCCTCAGTCATGCCGTCAAGATATCCCAACATCGAAAACACATGCTAGCACCATCGCTCATAAGCATCGCGAGAGGGGGTAACAAAGAACACAACATGCCACGTCGGGTACTACACAATAATCCATGCCACAGCTCTCTCTAGTGGGCTCGCTATAGGGATCATCATCCATTATAAACCATTTATTCATGAATCCAAATCTCCACACGAGGAAAGACATCTCATTCAATCAAGGCTCCCACCAAACCCAAACCTATAGTGAAGGATCCATGCCTCACCAGTAGAGAGATTCCCAACTTCACCAGTGGCAGAACCCATGCCTCTGTTCGGGGAAAAAGGGTTCACACCACATAGGGTAAGATAATCATACCCATAACTGTATCGATCACTAACCTTTACAAATGGGATACATGCTCCCTATCTCGTAGAGGAGTACTGACTCCTCTGTAGTATAGGGGACCCGCGCCTCATCAAAATCGAGAGAGTACCGACCACTGTCATGGAGGACCCGCGCCCTAAGCATGCTTGGGAAAGTACCAACTCACATGGATAGTCTCACATCCCCTCTCAAAACACCAATCTCTAATGATGGAGGATATGAACCCTAAAGGGAGTACCAACCCCATCGCAGTATGGGGTAACCCACACCACGCCAGGACTGAGGGAGAAACAAACCCATGCCCGAATGGAGAACTCGCGCCCAATGAATGGTAGTCATGGCCCCTTTATCCGTGGAAGAGTATTGAACTCCACGCTCTCATATGGGAGACCTGCGCCTCACTAGATAACACCACAGCTAAGGGAGTACCGACCCCAACGGAGGAATCTAATCCCGTATGCATCGCTAGGACGAGCGAAATACCAACTCCACAATTTTATATGGGGATCTCAGGCATCATCAGGTAACACGCAGCAGACGACGGTGATTCAACCCCAACAAAGGATTTTTATCGTGTCTGAGCTCTTAGACGGGGAAAATCTCAACTCCACAGATAGAGGATCTCACGCCCCCACATAAGAATGGGGGAAAATATTGACCCTGTCTGTAGATGGCTCTAACCATTAGATCATTGAGAGGGCTCCTCTTGAGAGACGAACACGTCTACGAGTAGTCTCTGGGTACCCATCATCCACAAAAGGACCATCACACACTTCCAGCAAAAGCATTTCATGAGGGAAAACCAACATCCTCACCACACAACCATAACATCGTTAATATGAAGTTACGCTATGAAATCAAAAATGCACAAACCGTTATATGATGAATAGAGCTAGTCAACTGTACCCTATGACCAATGCTCTGAGAACTCACGTTAGTAGGCAAAGACCGTACTTAGGAATGCATCATCCGCCGCACCTTGGATGGGAACTCTGTTCTTTAAACTAAACCTAAGCACCAAAAACATGGTCTCCCCATAACTCCCGAACCACATCTCACGGGACATCAATCTTCAAACTCCAAACTTCGTCCTAAGGATCGGCCAACTTTGATCCCACTCTAACCCGACCAGACCCATTGAGGCCCCACCTAAGCCAGCGATGAGCCGAGTGTGTCGCCCCAAGCCCGCCTCTAATTGGTCAATGGCTTGTAGCCCATACCGATTAGACATATCACACATATGGGAGGCCTTGGCCTAAATATCCCGCAACAATGATATACCACCAATCCACTAGGGAAAGTACAACTAATTCGGAATATAACATGTGACTGGTTGAGACATAAATATGCAAGCGTGCCTTGAGAGAAGCGGCTCACCATGCCAAACCGGTCCACGGGTTAAACACCATCAGTTATAGATTCTCCTCGAGCACAACAAGGATTCGAGTTCACAACTTTGAAAGGCTACAAACTTGTACATTGTCTGCAATGACACAACAAGTGTGGGAACAAGGACCGTTCAGGGGTGAGTATAAAATACCAAGTAGGACGCCCCAAAAACAACAAAGGGCAACAAGGCTGCAGGTCAGCACTCCCATGTGGCCAAACCATACAACCACCCAACCCAACAAAATAAAAGGGAAACTCAAGGAGGGTTAACCACTCAACTCCTGAAGGAAGAATACCATCCAGTCCCAAAGGGGGCAGAAGCAAACAAAAGCAGGATATCCACTCATCCTTGAGGACTCTCACCAACGAGTCACGCTACACAGGGGGAATTCACAGCCCTGTCCAACACCTGTAGGGGATGAACCTCCTTGCTCAACACCCGCCACAACCCGGATGATCTGCTTCATCGGTCCACCAGGGGAGGGGACCGTCATCCAAAGCACTTCCAACACACCACGGGAACCCAATGAGGGAGGTCCCACCAAAGGAGGACATGTAACCATGATATACCATATGTTGCATCAGCGACATTATCATGTTCCACTAAGTTTAAAATGGGGATACGCAGGTTCTCCATCACTCCCAGAAGGCACCCGAATGTCAAAGTGGAATACTGGAGACTTCAGCCATCAGCGCCAAACACCCTAGATTCCAACGTGGAAAGATCTAGACATTCTTCCTGGGGACAAAGAGAGACAGACTGAGGGAGAGAGGGAGGGAGAGAGGGAGGGGGGGAGAGAGAGAGAGAGAGAGAGAGAGTCATGAGGGGAAGACACCTCACCATCATCAATATCCAAGATAGAAGTCATGTGCCCCATATGCAACCATAAAAGGGAAGAGGGATATTTACTAAATTAATGAGAAACCAAAAAAATAACCAAGTTCCACCAAGAGATCTCTCTGAAGGGGGGAATGACGGAGCACTCCACACTCCATGAACATTCAAGCTTCAAACCAGACATGAAGCCCAGTTGTCATTGTCTCCACCACCTAAGAAATCTGAAAACATCAAGGGGGGAACCTTGCACCTCGCCGAAGCAAGCCCACTCATCGATGGGGTACCATCCCCTGACACTAAGTCATCTCAATAACATACCAACTACTAGCATGGGAACATCATACCGAAACTGCATCAGGGGTTTTATAGATCAACTAAAGCTAAGAGAAACCAAGGAGCACCATCGCGGCTCACAAAGGAATCATCCCGCACCTCAAGGTGGGAGCTCCAAGAACCATAGCCAAGCATAGAGGACCCACACCCCGCAGCTCCAGGGAAGTACAAACTCCAGCAAGAAAGGGACAACCCGAATCTCATCATGATATAAGCCCAAGGAGGAAACCCATCTCAACTTCGACTGCTCAAGTCAAAAGGTTGACAGGTTGAAGGTCTGGCAACAAGGTCCATAAAGAAGGCCCTACAATCTATACTTCATCTCCCATTAAAACGACTCATGGAAAAACAAGGAAGAGAGGAGACATCTATCTTCTAAGAGGGACCAGCCACGAATCCACTACGAAGGGAAAAGCGGACAATCAGTATCTCCTCCTATTAAACCCAAAGCACCCACGCTGATGCCACCTCTAGGTTCACAAGAAGGTTAGAGTATCCTTGAGCTCAATGATCTCCCATATGATCAGTCCACTGTCTAGCCACAAAAGGAGCACCGCCCGCATTCAGTCAAAAAACCAAACGTCTCTGATCCTCAATCATCACAGACTCATCACTATCAGTGAAGCCCCATAAAGGATGTCAATCCTCGGAATCACGCGAGAGTTCCATGTCCAATATTCGGAGTGCTAACCAGGGGATTGATCGTCCTCGAACAATCTCTAGATGGGTAACGAACTCTAAAATCTCACGAGGGGTTCCACTCCCACATTAGAACACAGTCCTCGGACTAGCTCTATGTTGTCTCCGGAGTCCATTAACTGGTCATTGCGGGGTTAAGATCCTTTAATAACCCCGAATAATCTCATCGGAGGCATTCAGTCGAGGGACAAGACTCACCATCACGTCTTACGTGGAATGATACCCAAAATAGACTTCTTATTTATCCAAATCCAACCCCAGGGTGTTAAATTGAACCATCTACCTCAAGTAGAACTGCACACAGCCTGTACTATGGAGTACAGGGCGTGTGCTCACAATCCCAGCTCTCGGTCGTGTATACCGGTTTGGCTCAGCGTGTCTGCAGTACACGACATGTTCTCAACTATAAGGCGTGCAGAGTACTCGGGACCCTGGCCATGTACCTCAGTCCCGGTCATGTCGTGCAATCTAGACCGGGGGTCGTGTTCTCAGGGACCTCGCACGCACAGCGTGTGCATCTGGTTTACACACCGTGTAGTCTACATCATCAACCTACGGCGCACATAGGACACTACACGGCGTGTGTTCTTGAGAGAACACACCGTGTAGTAGTAGGGATTTCTCAGCGCAGAACTTCTACGCACCCCAATCTCACCCCTAAATGCCCGAAAACGATCCGAAACAAGAGAAACGACCAGGAGATCAAAATAATCATAGAGGCATAGCCAGTAATTATATAAGAACCCAAACGAGGAGATAAATAAATAAAAGATGTCCTGCCTTTTGGCGGATCGTCAAAGCTTCATCGTCGCAAGGTTCTGATTTCCGGTTCTTGCTCGCAGCAACCTAATCCTGCCTCCGATCATCTTCCGATGAGATTTCCTGCGACAGCTCTCCTCAGGATCTCCCCACATTGTTCTGAGTCATCAAAAGAATAGGAGGAGAGCGCGGGTGATACGCGGTTTCCAATTAATAAAGACCATTGTAAATAATTAAAAAGATATTTACCAATTTCTCCCCGTAGCGGAGTCAATCATGGAGTCAGGCTTTTCTTGTGAAGCTTTGTTTAGGAGATATCGCCGTTCAAACATGCAGAAACAAATAACATATAATTTAATAAATATGAAAAATTCTGAATAAACTTCCCCGTTCAGAATCTCAACAAATTCCAGCTCAGGTCGCTGCACAAATAATGAAAAAATAACTACTTTTATGAAAGAAAATTCTTGCCATGACCCAATTGAAAGGTCAGGAAAAAAGTAAAGGATGTAAGAGCTACATTGAACAGGAGATTACTAAGGGTATAAATGCAGTGAGAAAACTTTAAGTGGTTGATTCCTCAAGCAGAGCTACATTGAATATTGAAACTAGGACTCTGTCTGAAGATGATAATGCAATATAGGAGAAACATGAAATCATAAACGGTGTAGGGAAAGACTACACTATAAGAAAATCATACATTTGGATGGTTGAGGAAGGGGGGTATTGGGATGCAAATTTCAATAGCAATTAGACATTTGAGGAAGGGGAAATGTGCAACGACTCGTGTTTTGAGCCGAGGTAATATTTCAAGAGAATTTGAATTTTGATGTTTACTGGACGGGATGTTCTTTGAACCAAGTTTCAGAACGTAATTATGAGAGTTGTGGCACTTCAATGTGTTGTTTTTAAACTTGGGTAATGGCTCGAGGGGTTTCTCGAGTGCCTCGTTGTGTTTCGGGAGTGCTGGTCTTGAAATCACAAGTTTGGAAGGTCTACACAGGGCGCACGGTTTGTCTAAAACCGTACGACCCCCAACAACAATTTGTGTGACTGTAGTAGGTGAGCAGGGGTGAAGCGCACGGGTTGCGCACGATTTACCCAAACGGGGCGCCTTTCTCGCACAATTAGTGCTGCTCAAGCGGTACCTATGCGCTATTCATCGCATGGTAGGCGCACAGTTGGGATAACTGTGTGGGATAAACCGTGTGAGGTGGGTTTCCTAGACAGTGGAAGCCACACGGTTGGCACACGATTTGACTAAACCGTGCGACCCAATTTTAAAGGGTGAAATGAACAAAATGTCCTTAATGAGATTTAAATCTTTATTTCATCTTTCTTCTTCCTCCAACAGGTGAGCCCCTCTCCTCTTGCATCGTGGCTTCCTTCAACACATAACTCGGGCTTCAATGGATCTCCTTTGTTCGTCGTCCTATTCGAATGTCGTCAGTCTATGAATCCACATCTGTAAGCTGTCAATTTCTCTTGAATTTTTCTTCGTTTAATCTCATCTCGACTGAGTTATCGTGGTGCAAGTTCATTTGCCCTATTTTCTAGATGGATGTCCGTTTATTAGATTTCTTCCAAATTAGGCTGAATCAGACACTAATATTGGACGAGTGAAACGTCCAAAGCATAAGGTAGGTGGTATGCAGCCTTTTCCCTAAAATTTTCATCGTTTTATAATTAGCGCCGTTGTGTTGCATGCAGGCGTTTGCCACACGTTGCCTTAAAAATATTTTTTTCGATTTAAATTGGTATATGCACCTTGTATTACTCCTGTTGAGCCATGTCTTGTAGTTTGAGGATGTCAACCTCGATCATAGACACCCCTCTGTGTGCCGACTTAATTTCCCCCCTTTTTATTTAATTGAATTAAATGCATGGAACGTCTTCTAAGCGTTCGACTTGGAATATAAAATGGATTTCCCCTTGTAGGTAGGCCCAAATTGATAATAGCACCCCTTGGGTGCCATGTGGAGCTTTGTAAATTAATTGCCATGCATGGTGGCTTCCTAAAATGCTCTCTTTGATAAATTGAGTGGTGACTCTTGTATCTGATACTTAATTGTGCTAAATTGAAATGTGATGCTTAAATGTGAATAAATGAATTGTTTTTTAAACAATGTTATGATTTTATAACAAAACCTCTCGATTGAGGTGTGTTGTCTTCTAAAATTATAAAGTGGTGATTAGTGTTTCGCATCTTGTTTGGATTTATGGCAAGAAAGTTTACCTATGCCTTTTGTTGTTGTTAGAGTTATGTCATGTTTAGTACATGACCTTTATTGATGTTATAAAATGGAGTTCCCCTCCTTTCATATAAACGTGTGTGTGTGTGTTGCTTGTTCAACTGCTTCACCTTAGTGCTAGAGTGATATGAGGGGTTCCGACTTAAGGACCTCTTGGACGGACTCTTGTGCCTTAGTTAGACTTATTAGTGTTTTTAAACACGACGGGGGCGACATCAGTTATGCCTGAGATGGGCTCGTCGTGCGTTGTCTGTTTTTGCTTCCAGATGAGTGACACCACTTCCTTAGGGGAGACCCCTTGGATGGGTTCAATGACATGATTGGTTGTACCATGCCACGAGCAAGACTCGAGCCCCTACGTGCGATACTAGGTACGAACTCAGAGGTCTGTTAGACTTTGACTATTTTCACACCATGCCAGAGTGACACTTGGGAATTCATACTTGCGTCACCTTGACAGACTCTTTGACATTGGACTTATACCGAGCCCCTTGAGCGATATTTAGCAAGTCTTTCAGGATTGTCAAGGACGGGCTAAGGGTGACTCCCCATAATCTGTTAAGAGGTTTCAAATTGAATTAAAAGGGAGTTAAATGTTTTCAAAATAAGAAATGATCCTTGGTATAGAAAAAGTAGGGATATGTCCTCCAAGCCCAAGCACAAGCTCAGAGACAGTCCATCATCTTATACATTACCTCTCACTTTACCATTGTAGGATTATTTGGTCAGATTTCTCTTTCCGGCCATGAGCTGAAGCAGGTAGAGCCTCTGGGTGTACTTTAGAAACCTAAGCTGGTTGGTATTTATTTTTGTAGTTTTACTATTTATTCATATTGCATGCACACCGCTTTACTTTATATTCACGGATTGGTTTTAGTTGTAGACACCATGGGCGGTAACCTACTAGGATTTACATCTCACACCCTACTCGGGACGCCATTGAACTGGGGTACCCAATTAGACCTTATATTCACAGTACCATGGATTCTTGCTTGTGGATGTTTGCTTATACCTGGGAGTTTGGAGCACATGACCGAGTTGAAGCTCAGAATGCTCGTGGTGATCACCCTCGGGGATTTTCTTTCTTTTCTTTATTTTGTACTGTACTGTAACTTGTTTCCTGATGTATGTCTACTGTTTTGGATTATGTATTATCATCAGGACATGCATGCATTTGTGAAATATTGGTTTTGGCCATCGTTTATATTTAGTTTATATTATTATTATGTTGTTCTATCTTTTGTTTATTAGTGCTTCCGCTATTGTTTGTTATTTATTATTTGATAAACTGACGTGCTACTCTGATCATGAGGGTATAATATCCCCACAATCACCTCTTTAGACCATCACTGATAGTCGATGACCCCTAACATATGGGGAGGCACACTTGAGGCCATGTGGTGACCGGTCCGACTACCAATTTAATGGTTAGTCGGGCTGGGACATTACAAAGTGGTATCAAAGGGTGTTTTCCTTTTTATTACTGTTTTGGGCCAGTAAACACGAGACTAAGAATGTGTCAATGTTTGGTAAATAGTCGTTCCTAGGAGTGATCAACCCATATACGGGGAAAAGTCCAAGTGGCGAGGGCTGAGATTGTTGTTCATGTCGTTTGTTGTTACAGTTGATGTGATTTTACCTTGAGTGAATGTTGTACTTTCCGCTGCTTATTGATTTATGGAATTTATGGTATATTACCCTTGGCCTGGTATGATAAGGATGAAGCATTACATGCATCATTATACGCACATAGAAATCCACATGTCATTCATATGTCATGCCATGTAGTTGCATTTGTAGGCTGCTTGTTGATTTTGATATTGTGCCTTGAGTGATATGTCATGCTTTTGTTGTCTTTAGCATGTTTTCTTATATAACAAGCTTAGGTGATTATATGACATGATGTCTGTTTATCTAGAATGATTCTCTGTTTTTATAGCCTATGATAACATGCTACTTTGGATTTGATATATAATTGGTTTCATGGGCTAAATATAAAGGTTGCGATCAAACGGGGACCAGTTTTCAGTTGTAAGGTGTATGGGCGCCTTATAATTTGGAAAAGGTAACCCATATACTCGAACCAACTTTTGAGATTTGTATATATATATATATATATATATATATAGACCCTTGTTAAAATGTAAAGGCTGCTAAAGTTCAAATTTTAAAGTGAATTAGTTCTGGTTAAATGGGAGCTAATTTGTGGTCTATAAAGTGTATGGTCACTTTATAGGTTGGGGAAACAAAACCCCATATAATCGGACAATTTTATATGACCATGTTATGTTTTGAAATGGTTATAAATGTGAAATTTATTAAATTAATTTTGATATGAAATGGGTGGTTACCTCTATAACGACTTGTGTCTAAATTCTTAAATGCACAACTGGACCCAAGTAGGTCAGTTGGGGCATGTTTCTTGTGAGATAACCCTCTACGAGTGTTTTGAAAGCTTAATAATTTAACAACTGCTATTGGGTTGCATTTTGATGAACCTAGGTTGGTTAAATGAGACCCTTGTAGGCCACCTTATCTATTACTACTGTGTATTCCTAAAAAGTAATTTAATTCATAAACCGCCTAATTATGACATGATGTCAATAAATATTTAATGTTTAAAAAGGAAGTTTGACAAGACTTACCTGTTATGCCTTAGTGTTTTGTTTTAAATATTTTAAATGTTTAAAGTTTGAATGTGAATCCATGAAATTGATTAGAATGGAACCTTAAGTGGTGTCCTTGTTTAAACCCTCGTGTAAGGGTAGTTTAAACTTCCCTTTGAGTTTCCTTGGAACAAAAGCATGAGCATTTTCCATAGGACTTTCTCCTTTGTATCAATGGCTTAAATAATAGGCATAGGTCTAGTGACTTCATGGTTGGCACGACCTAGTGATAGGGTTGACGCTTATGCTTTTGTAAGGGGATAGCTTGAGGTAGGTATCACCCTTAGAGCTTAAATTCATTACAAATTCCACGAGTTTTCTCTTGTGTAGTACTGTTTAGGTGTCGTTGTCCCCAGTAGAACTCTTATCTTCTAAATGACACACGTGTTCAGATGGGTGATCATGTTTTTATTGGCCTTTATTATGGGCACACGCATTGAGTAATTCTTGGTTTCAGTAGGTTAGACATACCCAGGGCATGGTCAACCACTTCATAGGTCTCGTGACCCTTTTATCATTCCTTGGGTGACTCAGGAGGTCGTCAGTCTATTTTATAGTCACACAGGGCATTGTGACTTGATCCAGTTTTCTACGTGGGCCATTAGATACTTGATTGCATGGGGTGGACAACCTATGGATAGTTTCAATGATGTATCTCTCTACTTTTGTAACCTGGGGTGGTATGCATTGATGTACTTGATACCCATCGAGTTTCAAAATGATATAACAAACTGATTGAGTTCGATGAGATCATTGAACCGTGTGCTATTGATTACGTCCTTAGGTCATATCCATAGTAGAGTAACCAGTGAGTTAAAGGAATCAAGTTCGTCCCAATTCTTGGGATGACTTTCCAAGAGGATCAAGTGTTTTGACACATCGATCATGTTGGTTTTTTCCCTTATGCCAAATGCTATGATGTACTTGAACGTGGCTCGGAGGAGCATCACATGTGCGTCTAAGGTGAATCTGATCTATCATGCTTATGAGTGACTTGTGTATCTCCCCTTTTGATGACTAGGATACTCCTAAGGTGGGGAGCATCGCGTCAGTTCTGGTGAATATGTGTCCTTCCAAATAGAAGGAACACAACCAAAAAGGACCATTTGAAAATGGCCAATCTTGATAGAATTCCCTTTAGGATTACAGGTTTTGAATCATGTCAGTTCTTGCTTGAAATCACAACATTGATATGGTTAACTGTGTATGTAACCCCCTGAGAAACACCGTTTTTATGGACTTTGGTGGTTATGTCGAGCGATAATGGAACACCTTGGGTGGTAAAGGATCATGACCTGTTAATGAAGATGCATCGACAAGTGAAGCTGATATTCTTTCAAGAGGTCGACTAGTAGTGATTTGACTATTCTTATTTTGGTTTCCTTGGTTTCCTCTTAGTGTACTCTTCTTTAAAAGATGAGCATGCCCCCTATCTTGACGTCATCCTTGATGCACTAAGAGAATGTCAGTCTTACTTCGTGATAAAGTTTTAAAAGTTTTTGGGATTGGTAAGTAATCAATACCAGAGTTGCATACTGGAAGCATGGTTTTCTTTGATGTGTGGTTAGTCCTGAGTGATACTTAGGTTCCCAAGTAGGAATTCCTTGGATAGACTCTTGGACACCAGCCATTTTTCTTTAACTTGAACATTATGAGGATGTTTCTTTGGTCTTAGTAAATGATATGATGTGAACGTATTGACCTTGTACCAACATATCTTTATAGACATTGAGTATGGACTACCTTGGGTTAGTTACTTGGACTCTAGTTCATTGAATCTGAGGTTACCCCAGACTTGTTGTCAGGCTAGAAGGTGTTTTTTTAAGGGTGACGATTCCAGTGGGATGGATCTGGGTTACCCCCTTGTTTATATAGAGGCATGAAAGTTAAACTGATCAGGTGATGCTTTGATCATGGAACATCACTGGAAGTCAGGTATAGGCTTTGGTGAATGTGGCCATTGTAAACACAAGATGCCTTGGAGGAAGGCATTGCAGTTCTATTTGTAAACTAGATGACCATATAGGCTGAGAATTTCAAGATAAGTCAGCCGAAGTGGATTGAATCGTTTTCCTTATTATTCAATGTTAAAGTCAAAGGGAACCATTTTAAAGCACGTCGACGGGTGTGGTATAAGGGTTGAAAATGTCTTTTGGGAAAGATTTCATGACCAGTTTTAGTTTATTCAATTAGGATTTGACCATTTATTTACGATGAGGTTTCTATTATGGCCTTATATGTAATCATGTTTTCCATGTTATAGAAATCATGCTATGATTATCTCTAAAATGCTTAGAGGCGTTCTTTTCAAGACAATTCTGACGATGGGGTGTACCGTGGTTCAGAATTTGCTGTTAAATGAAAAAAGACCCATGGTGGGGAGAACCTTTGGCCAGATGTTTAAAGAGATGACGATGTGATCATGTCTCTAGCTAAATGATCTTGAGTAAGCACCGTTATAGTGTTTCAATCAAAAAACTAGTGTTGGATCAGGTTTTGGTGGAGTGTCATATGATTGAGTAATACTTGGAGGTGCGTTGGGTGTTTGGAAACACAACATGACTGTTTGAACAAGACTTCATGATCCTTATAAGCTGGGTGATGTTTTTTTGTTTCCCAATGATTCTTGGGGACAAGAAGTACTAAGGTGAGGAGGTTGTAATGACCCATTTTTTGAGACGAGGTAAAATTCCAAGGGAATTTGAATTTTGGAATTTACTGGACATGTCGTTCTTTGAACCGAGCTTTAGAACATAATTTTGAGAGTTGATACACTTCACTGTGTTGTTTATAGACTTGGGAAAAGTCCAAAGGGGTTCCCTGGTCATCTCATTAAGTTTTGAGAGTGACAATCCCCAAAATCACAAGTTTGGAAGGTCCGCACATGGCACACTGTTTATTTGAAACCGTGCGCCCCCCAGCAGAAAATCATATGACTGTAGTAGGTGAGTAGGGTTAAAGTGAATGGGATATGCATGGTTTACCCAAAATGTGCACCTATATCACATGGTTAGTGCTACTTAGGCAGTACTTATGCACTAGTCATCAAATGGTTAGTGCAGAGTCAGGGTAACCGTGCAGGAAAAACCATGCGAGGTGAGTTTCCTAGGTGGTGGGAGCCACACAATTGGTGCATGGTTTGGCCAAACCATGTGACCAAACCTCGCGACACTTTTTTAAAGGGTGAAATGACCAAAATTACCTTAATGATATTTAAATATTTCTTTCTTATTTCTTCTTATTCCTCCAGGGGGTGAGCCCTCCCCTCTTATGTCATGGATTCCTCCAACACCTAACCTAGGATTCAACAGATCTCCTCCATTGATCATCCAATTCGAGTGCCTCCAGTCTCTATGAATTTGCATCGGTAATCTCTCGATTACTTTTGAATATTTATCTATTTAATCTTCTCTTGATCGAGTTATTATGGTGCACACTCATTTTCCCTATTTTCAAGGAAGATGCCCATTTCTTAAATTTCTTCCAAACTAGAATGAATCAGAACTTGATATTGGACAAGTGGAACATACTAAGAATAAGTTAGGTGGTCTATGTCTAATCTCTAAATTTTACATCATTTTATAATTAGAGTCATCATCGACCTTTGTCGTGCATTTCCTTAAAAATATTTCCTTCGATTTAAACTGGTATATGCACCTTGTATTACTCCTGTTGAGCCTTGTATAAAAGTTTGAGGATGTCAACCTCAATCATGGATACCCCATTGTGTGTTGGATTAATTTTCACCCTTTTATTTAATTGAATCAAATTCCTAGAATGCCTTCTAAGCATCCGACTTAGAATATATAATGGATTTTCCCTTGTAGGTTGGACCAAATTGATAATAGAACCCCTTAAAGTGCTATGTTGAGATTTATAAATTAATTATCATGTATGGTGGATTCCTAAAATTATTATCTTTGATAAATTGAGTGGAAAATCTTGTATATGATACTTAATTGTGATAAATTGAAATGTGATGCTTAAATGTGAATAAATGATTTTTTTTGTTAAATAATGTTATGATTTTGTAATAAAGCCCCTTGATTGGGGTGATATCTATTCTAAAATTACAAAGTGGTAATTAGTGCTTTGCATCTTGCTTGGATTTTCAACATGTTATTTTACTTATGCATTTTTTTGTTATCAGAGTTATGGCATGCTTAGTACATGACCATTATTGATGTTATAAAATGGAGTTCCCCTACTTTCATATAAATGTATATATCTATATATATGTGTGTGTGTTTCTTGTTCAACTACTGCACCTTAGTGTTAGAGTGATATGAGGGATTTTAACTTAAGGACCCCTTGGATGGACTCCCATGCCTTAGTTAGACTTGTTAGTGT
This sequence comes from Viscum album, assembly GCA_963277665.1. Classification (NCBI taxonomy): domain Eukaryota; kingdom Viridiplantae; phylum Streptophyta; class Magnoliopsida; order Santalales; family Viscaceae; genus Viscum; species Viscum album. The sequence goes on along the minus strand of OY728151.1, from coordinate 649,085,323 downwards.
TTTGTAAACACGCCGGGGGAGACATCAGCTATGCCTAAGACAGTCCCACCATGCCTTGTCTATTTTTTCCTCCATACGAGTGACACCATATCCCTAGGGGAGACCCCTTGGATGGGCTCGATGACACGATTGGTTGTACCATTCCATGAGTGAGACTTGGGCACCTACGCACGATACTAGGTACAAACTTGGAGGTTTGTTAGACTTTGAATGTTTTCACACCATGCGAGAGTAACACTTGGGACTTCATACTCACATCACCTTGGACTTACTCCTTGTAATTGGACTTATATTTAGCCCCTTGAGTGATACTTGGAAAGTATTTTAGTATTTTCAAGGATGGGATAAGCGAAACTCCCCATAATCTATTGAGAGGTTTCAAATTGAATTAAAACGGATTTAAATGTTTTCAAAATAAGAAATGATCATTGGTTTATAAAAAATAGGGACGTGTCCTCCAAGCCTAGGAACAAGCTTGAGGATAGTCCATTATCTTATACATTACCCCTCACATTACCATTGTAGGATTATTTGACCACACTTCTCTTTCAAGCCATGAGCTGAAGTAGGTATAGCCACCAGGTGTCCTTCAGGAACCTGAGAAGGCTGGTATTTATTTTTGTAGTTTTGCTATTTATTCATATTTATCGCACACTACTTTACTTTATATTCATAGGCTAGTTTTAGTTGTAGACACCATGGGTGGTAACCTACTGGGATTTATATCTCACACCCTGCTCGGGCTGCCATTGCAATGAGGTACCTGATTAAACCTTATATTCATAGGACCATGGATTATTTCCTATGGATGGTTTCTTGTACCTGAGAGTTAGGAGTAGTTGGATCTCAGAATGCTCATGAAGATTGCCCTTTGGGATTTTCTTTATTTTCTTTATTTTTTACTGTACTATATATTGTTGTCTGCTGTATGTATACTATTTTAGATTATGTATCATCATTAGGAAATTCATGCATCTATGGAATATTGGTATTGGACATCATTTATATTCAGTTTATATTATTCTTATGTTGTTTTATATTTTTTTATTAGTTATTTAGCTATCATATGTTATTTATTATCTGATAAACTATTGTGCTACTCTGATCATGCAGGTAAAATATCCCCAATATCACCTCCTTAGACCCTCGTTGCTAGTCAGCAGTCTCTAGCATATAGGGAGGCGTTCTTGAGGCCATGTGGAGACTAGTCTGACTACTAGTTTAATGGTCAATCGGGCCAGGACGTTACAAAAATAGGGATGAAAATGTCAATTTCATTGCACCTGTGAGTGATGATTCTATAAATGATAATAATGATGAAATAGATGAAGAGTAAGATAACAATATATATAATATGACCTTAGTAAGTATATAAGTGGTGGAAATGTCTTTGGAGGTAAGAGACAAGGGGAATGAAGAAGTGACACTAACTTTAAATAGTGCGGAGAAAGAAAAAGTCATAGATTAAGAAGATTCTAATGTTTCATAGGATGAAATAAAACTGTGAGGAAATTTTAAACAATTGGAGAGGGAGAATCCTTTGAGGTACTTGGAAAAAATAATGAATAATCACATGAAAATTAAAATAATAATGGGACTAAAAATGTCTAAATTGAAGAAAGTTATAGTGTTGAGAAATTAAAGGGGGAGCTATCAAAGTATGAAGACAAGAAAACTGAAAAAATGAGTACCCCTGATAGTGATGATAAATATGTAAATTAGGTAAATAAACCACTATTCTCACTTGTAAAAAGGAATACTAGAGGAGTAATGAAAAAAAGAAAATCAAAGGCCAAATGAAGCTCCTTTTTTGGATTTCTATAGGCTATACAAAAATGATTCTTCTAAAACCCTTAGAAGGAATATTGTGATCCAAAATCCTCATATTATTTGAATTTATAAAACCATTTTTAATGATGATAGTTGGCATGTGGAGTTTTTTTTAAAAAAATTGGTTGAAATATGTTGGGAAGTAACAACACTTTAGTTATAGTGGATACCCTATTGATTATTCCTCACAATTATTTATTGAATTCACCTATTTTACGTATTAGTGATCAGTTGGTTACTATTATATTTGACTATAAGGGAAAAAAATACCATCTATTCACTAGTTTATGCAATGAATATATTCCAATTGTTTAACCCACATTGTATTCTTATTGAATTTTTTGTCAATAACTTTCAATGTGTATAAAGGTATCTTAGGTCATATCAATTTATGAAGAAGTCAAATTTCATGGATGTTAGTTGGAGTGCCCAATATGGTTGATAAAAAGTTATAATTCATTAAATATTTATGTTAATTATTAAAGCAATTCCTTGAAACCTAGAATAGTTGGAGTAGAAAAGATGGTTGTTGAGAAGTTGGAGTTCCCAAGCTATTTTTATTGAGGATTAAAGGAATGCCTTAAATCCTGGAAGTGGTTTTTTTATATTCATATAAAAATGGTAGTGCGATCATTGGATTATTACAAATACATCAACATAATATTGAAAGGATTTGGAGTTTTTAATTGGTGTCAACAATTAATTTTCATGGAGTCTATTTCTTTGGAAACTAAGGTTCAAGGAGTTAATTTTGGAATAAGGTAGTGAGTGATTCATTGAGATACTCAAAGGACTATTTATATGATGTATAAATTTTATGTACTTTTTCTAGGTATTATTAAAGTTGAGTTTGATGTGTCATAATTATTTTTGAGATGACATGAAATTATTGAATTATATTTTTGTATAAAATTAAAAAAATCCTATACTACATTTGAGAAATCTGAAATCATTACTAAAAATATAGGAATATAATTTCATGTTCATATAAGTGGATAAATAACTTTATACGAGTTCATTCTACGTATGATTTCCCTTTTCACCATGTATGAGTTCCTCCTATGTATGAGTGGTTGTGCAGTTTTAATATTCCGGAAAAATAATTTGGACACCATACAAGTCATCAACAAAGGTATTTAGAAAAATGTGGTAGACCTCAAGGATATTGGAATCAAGGAGACACTTATAGAGATCAAAGGTATCCTCAGCCAAGGGAATATATTTAAGAGTAGGTCTAGAGCAACCCTATTATAAACATAGAGATCATGAGGTAGAACTTGGGTAGAGAACTATGGTTTGGAGTAGCACCGTGGACCCCTATCATGGGTTTTTACCATGGGATTTCAATGTATTTCTCTAGAGAGTCTTGATTAATGATGTAACATGCCCTTAATTTTTTACAATGTAGAATTCAAAAATCATTCATGTTTTTCATAATTTTTGTAAGGAATATATAGGATTTAAAAACAATGAGGATTTCTCTTATTTTCTTCAACTTTGTGCAATAAGGATATTCATATAGCGACTTTTAAGTACATTGATATCGAATCTATCTAAAATTTTCTAATACAAAATTTGACATGAGCTCATGTTGCATCTAAGGAGTTTGTTCCATGACAGATTTTTGTATCATGACCACCATTATTGTACTATAACTATCACATGAAAAATTACATGCATTCTATGGATTGAATGAGGACATTTCAAGGAACATTTATTGTACTACAATGATTAAATAACATGGTGATTTAGTCTAAGAAATGATTAAAGTTACTTTAATGATAAAAATTATTGATTCACATACCATGAATACAGAATGATAAAAAGTAATCACTACTATTTTTAAGTCATTTATGCAGCGATATTCAAGTGAAACTTGGTGTGAAGTCAAACGAGACAAGAATAAAAAATAGGAAGAAACTAGTTTTCATAACATGTAAATAATCATTTGATGATAATGATCATGTATAATGCTACAAATATTTCTAGTTAGGTGAGTATTTAAACTACACAGATGAGAAGAATTACATAAGAATATGACTTAGAGTAATAATACTTTGTGGTTCTGAATGAGGAGCCACGATGTAGGTTCTGTTCATACATGTTTATAAATAAATAATAATAAATATTTTTTTTTGTTTTTATAGAAGAAAAAATAATGTAAAAAAGTCCACAATATTTCTTATTATCATGATGTTAATTTTGGGTCTTTAGGTGGTTTAAAAAATGGAAAAATTAGTGTGATAAAGAGGCTAACTATTCTATGTTTTAGATGAAGAGATTTTAAGAACTTGAATATTGAGATTTATTATAATTTGAAATTTAAATATTATGAAAATTATATTTGTATGATGCGGTGAATATATATATATATATATGAGAAGAATAAGAAAGGAGGATGGGATTTTAATATGAATTTGTTTAATATTCTATAAGATAATGAAAAGAGTGAGTGGGAAACCGTTACTGATTTCTATTATGTATTTTGAGCATCGATGGTGGGGAGAACCAATACCTCATATAAAATATAATTATGGTAAAATGAAGAATATGAATAAAGAAATAATTTCTGACCATTCTTATAACCAATAATCTTGGTTGGAGGAGTGAGAGAAATAACACACAATATTTATATTCTATAGAAAACTAAAGTATATTATGGGATCCAATCATATTACCGTAGCTTGAGGTAGATGGTAAGATATTGTTCAAGTCTAGAATATACTTGTATTATCACTCTAAAACATTTATAAGACAAATCCTATATCTATGTTAACATAGATGCATGTTAGTGCCTAAAATAAAATATGGTTGATGCCCACGTCATTATAGGTCCCAAGATATTCCCATGCTTAGGATTTTCTTGATAACAAAATGAAAGTTATATTTGTGGGGTAATAACCATGACACATCTGGGAAATAGTCATCCATATTTGTAATGATTCTCATTAATAAATATTGGTTTCATGTTTCTTTAAATTATTTAATAATTATGTGAATGCAAACTAAAGGCAAGAGAAAAGAGAAGCATAGATCCATTCACTGAAGAAGTACATAGGTAAATAAGGGGATAAACATCTAATTTGTAATAAGTGAACCTACACTAATTCACAATTAACCCCAATGTAGGGAATATAAAATAGTGATCCTAAAAATTTGTATCAAAGAATTTCATATATCTGATTAGATTCCCAAAGATGATGTTTTTTATGATTTGGTTTCTCTTCTAAAAGTTAACATGGTGTGAAAACATGTAGGAGTTATATCAATAGTTGATTATGTTCCCATATCTTCTAAAATACAAAAGAACAGAAAAAATAAGGAGTTTAGAATGATGTTGAAGATATCCCTCTTATATAAAGAGGAATAAAATCCAAATTCAACATGATAAATTCATAATGATACTATACCAAACATGAATATTGATGAATTGGATGAAAAAAATGGTAATAAGATAGATAGAAATTCTATCTTAAGTGAATAATAATTCATCCATGAATATGAGGTAATTATAAATTCTTATCATGATAGCTACTATGATGAAAGATGAAAAATTGAGGAAGACCATAGTTCTAAATATTTATTAGATAAAGAATATGAAGAATCATATAACTACTTGGTAGAAATCCTATAAGGTTTTCCCAAGGGTGTATCTAAATTTATTTTTGGATCAATTAAAGTACTATAAGATGATATCACCAACCATGAGGAAGAGGTGGAAATGATGAAAAAGTCCTTGGTCAAAAAATTATTTATTTGAAAAAACCTTACTAATGAAATAAATACAAAATCACAAGTAATTTGTATCTCTATAAAAAATACTTCACGACTGAAAGAAATTTTCTAAATGATTTCCAAGATAAAGGTGATGCAATATTCAATAAGTTTGATGAGAAGTCTCATTAATTTAAAAATAAATAAATAATATCATTGATATCAAAACTACTCAACTATAAATCAAGTTAAATAGAATTAAAGAGATTGACCATCTATTGTAAAAAAATGAAAAAATACATAAATTTGATATTGATATTGTTAAAAAGAAGTGTTATGACAAAATAAAATAAATGGAGGATGAAAAAAGCATCTTAAATATGAAATTGATTAATCTTGAAATCAAACATGAAAATATAGATGGGGCACAAACTGAGTCTTCACTACATGCTAAGGAAAGATCAATTGTCACACTCAAATATAAGGAAGATTCATGTGTTAAAATATCTCTATATGGTGGATTAAACATTTTAGGACCATATAATGATCAACCATAAGCAATAATAAATGAAAATTTACTACCCATATCAAATAATTATGTTCTTTATAATTTTAAAATTATATAAAATATAGGTATATACTAAAAACCAGTAGAAATGTGGGTATGGAAAATAATGAGGAACCTACCCCTATATTTGTGGTGTATAAAAGAATATGTAAGATAAGTTGTTCCCAAAAGGAAGACTAATAATAGAGTAAAACATCACAAAGACAGTAAGCATGTAATTTTGGACAGATTGGTATTCAATATAAAATATCATGGTATAGCAACCCAAGCTAAATAAACACATAATTTACATGAATAATCATTTCATCTCATAAATAGTCATACAAACTGGATAACCAAAGGTTTAGTGTCATTGAGGACTAGCTACATACGCAATTTATTTTAAAATACATGTGATTTTTTTTATATAATTTAGGAAAAGTAAACTTTTTATAGACTTATTATAAGTTATAATTATGGCATCTGACCTTTTTATTACATAAGTTTTCATTACATTATAAAAATAGAGGATCTTTTAAAGTTTAGTTTCTTGGAAATAAGGTACATAATACATAAAAACTTACAAAATTAGTACAATAAACTTGAAATGATTCTTCATTAGTTCATCCTAAGTACATTTACTACATCTCATAAACTAGAGACATATATTAAAGGAAAGGGGTGAGCATAAGGCCCAGTAAGGGAAACAATTTACATATATTCGTGAGAAATATCAATAAGACCATGAGGAATATAATTGTGGAATGAGAAATGGAAAAATAGGAATATCATAATAAAAATAACATGAGTTATAACATGGAAATGTTCCTGCAATGTTTAATTTATACATTCATAAGCATATCACTAAGGTTAATCATCAAGGTGTCATAAATGGAAATTATCAAGGTTATTCACCAAGGTATAGTAAAAACATGTCATCTCTAGAGATTAAATTATTTAACCAATGCATTGGAGTGATATTAGGGAACATTATTATTATGTATTATTTAATTTTATCTATATATATATCATAATCAAACATTTCATAAATAACCCATGGAGAATAAAAAATGGGTTTCATATCAAAATCATCGTGTTTCAAAAGTTCTTAAAAACATAATCATTATGTCATTTTCAACCTAAGGAAAGAGAATACGAGTTTCATGTAAGTTAATAAAAGAATAAAATAAATCATTTTAACATATAGGTGAATAAAATTGGAAAATAATTAGTCTTTTGTATTCATAAAAAGAAAATAAAATATAATTTCTTGAGGAGAAGAGGGAAATTTTGAGAAGTAAATTCAGCAGCATAACAGGTATAAATGTTGTTTTGAAAAATGGTAAAATGAGAGGGGACAAGGGTATTCCATTTATAAAACATAATTTTAAGTAAATTTAGGATAAAAAAGGTAATAAAATAGATCAATTATAAAAATTAGATAACACTTACAAAAAAAAAACAGTTCTTTAATTGAAGAGAAAGGAAGGAGAATTCCCTTACCTCGAAGAGTAACTACTAAAACTTGAGGATTGAGACCTTGGGGGATTGAGGAAACCTCGAGAGGTAAATATAACATAGTTTCATGAAGTATGGATTGTGAGTGAAATTAAATAGAGAAATGGGTGGGTATTTATAGTAAAAGTGGAAGATTTGTTTATTAATTTCCAAATAAAGGCCTTGGAAATCTAGGTTGTGGAAAATGAAAAACCATGGGCTTGAACATGTTTTTTCCCATGGTTTTAGACATTTGGGAAATATTTTATGTTATTTTAACCCACAATAACCAAAAATCATATTATATTACTTATTTTGGCAAGGAAAAGTAATTTTTTCACAAAATAATAATTTTAATGTTAAACTTTCTATTTTAGACTTTGGAAAGTAACTTAAAGGTTTGAAAATTGATTAAAATATATTAAAATACTTGATATTAATAAAATAAAACATTTTAGGTCATGGATTGTGGTTAAATAATTATTATAAAATTATGAAATAATTATGAAGTCATTAAACATACCTCAAACCTCAAAGTTTATTTTTACTATTCATAAAAAAATAAAGTATTTTAGAAAATTATCATTAATTAATCATAACCTAAATTCAACATATTGATTTAAAAAAAGATGTTTATTTTATCATAATAATTCCACAACTATGATAATTTTAACTTTTAAATATAAAAAATACTTATTTATTAAAAAAATAGCAGGTTGAAAATGCATAGTAAAATTTCTGGCACTAAAAAATTTCAAATGTCATAATAAAATTATCTTATCATTTATATTTAAATACGATTGTCATTATCATAATATTTCATTAAAATAAATATTATTCATAATAACTTAGTTTATTATTAAATATTTACATCCTTTCTAAAAAGTACAATTTGTGTATGAAAAATCAATTCATCAAAACTATTCTTAAAAAAAAATTGATGGAATAACAATTTTATTTATAAAATGGAATTAAAATTTAAGAAACTAAGGCTTGGAAACATAAAATCTTATTACACCCACATAAACCCTAAGATTAAGGTGTGCGATGATGGTAGTTTCATGGGGTTCCACAACTAACATTGACCGAGTGGTAATCTCCACTAACATGAACTTCTCCCGTAGGCGATTTCATTCAAGATTCACTTGTTGAAGCTCATATTGGGATTTATTAAGGGTGAAACCCAGTGATGATACCTCCCTCCCAAGTTCTAACAGATGGGATTCAAATGGAATGACTCTACTGGTTGAGACCATCAACTCTTCTTTCTGTATCAATTATCCTTTGTCAAATTTTACTTATAAACACCAATTATAATGTTAAAATTATTGTAAAGATTACAATTACCAATATTCATATTGACCAATGGTCATATAAAAATCGAATATAGATGGTCAAATTTCCCTTTATATTCAATTCATTATTAAAGAGATATGGTTTTTTGTGTATAAAATAATATAGCACAAATTTTTAGGAAACAATTATCATTAAAAAAGTCTGGGTTGTTACAATAATAATCTTCATAACCTGGGGAAATGGAAACATAATAATGGGGTGAGATTATATGCTCAGTAAGGGTAAACATAAGTAATAACTACCAAATATCATAAGTGAGCATAAGATTATCATATAGGTATAATCATGATACATAAAAATGTTATTCCCAATAAATCATAGATCATAAATCATTCCATAATATAAGAACATATTATGAAATTAGATAATATCAAAGAAATAAGGCATACTTGAGAATTATGGCACAACCATAGCTATAGGTAAACGACACCTTCATGAGTCACACACTTAAACACATGATTACAAGAATATTTGATTATGCACGTGTATATATCACCTTTTTGAGTCACGCACTCACACCCATAGTTGCAAATAGATAAATTATGCCTGTGTATACATATCTTATTAGATTTAAACTTTTAACTAATGGATTATAGGTTAATATATAATCCCACCCATCATTCTTCCATATATATGTGTGATACTTGAAAATAATTCACTTATCACATCATAAATAACCCATATAAATAAAATGGGTTTTATAAAATATTAAAATAGAATCACATAAATAAATCATCAATAATCATAAAAAGATAAAACCATGGAAAATAAATGGGTATCCAATGATATTTAGTAACTTTAAAAGTAAATACCCTTCAATCAAGATATAAAATCATATGGTCTTTACACTATATAGGTAAAGGATATAAAATTAAGATAATAATTTCCCCAATCAATTGATGTATGAAATCAAGGTGAACACCGTTCAATCAAAGGAATCAAAATTAGGATATACATAGTGGAAATGCATTAGAATAAAAATTACGGTTATACACTGAAAATTATTAGGAAAGAAAAAGATAGTGATGGATCATATAGTATCAAGAGTATACAATTATCCACAAGAGGGTTGGGGGTGTGAATCATTGTTTATAAAAATAAAACCTGTAAATTTTACCAACCATTTTAATAAATTTATCAGATAAAGTTTTATACCATTTAAATTTATAATCAGAGTTAGACAAATTTTATAACATACAATATGAAATTTTTATAAATAAATGCACAACAAAATCAAAAACTTATAAAAAAAAAGTACAAAAAAACTTTATAATGTATGTAAGAAAAAATTACAAAATATTTATAATAAAGTTTCCAAACATTAACCTTTATCGTAAAGGTATTATTTAACCTGACTTAAGGTATTTATGATTTTCAACTTATCTTAAATGTTCATCTTCCTCAAAAAAGAATCCCTCAATCACAAAGATCAGACATAACTTCTATTTCCCTTTACCTTTGGAAACTTAAATAAGACCGGTCGGAATAACCTATGTGTCTCTAACCTGAGAGATATCGATCAAACAAGATTGGACACAACTATTAAAAAATAAAAACTTATGGAATTTATAAATATCCCCAGAAACTGATGCCTTAGGTAAAAAATCTCTAAAGACTACAATGAATTGCTCTCTCATAACAATATATTACAAATTATTCATAGTAACTTTATATCATCAAGATTGCAAAAGATTTCACTTTCAAAAAACTAAAGCTTGAAAAGATCATTTTCCTTAATCATGAAACTCTATTTATAATAATTGATAATAATATTACTATTTTTTAACTATTGTATTAGTTTTATGATAATTTATAATTATATTTCTAAAATAATAGTCATGCTTTTACATTAAAAAACATATTATATAAAACTACTGCCAATAAAATAATTAGATAAAAAAATTAACTAATTTTCTATTAAAATAATTACTAATAAATTTTAAAAATAATATATTATAGTAATACCTCCATATTTAATTAAAAATAACTAAATTTAGATACTAAATAGTATATCTAGATCATAATTTTTTTATAAGAGTTAACGTGTTAATACAAGGTATAATTAAAAATAAATTATTAGTGGAAAGGGATGAGAGCATGGAATATATTGTCATATTTTTCATGAAATTCATTTTTTATGGATGTATTAAATCATGAATATTCCACCACTTAATTATTTGTAATGCACATTTGTGATGGAATTGATTATTTGATAAAGTTATTTCTAACGAATTACAAATCCATTGCAAATAGTACCAATCATATTTAAAATTTCTCACATTTATGAAAATTATTTTCATTGGATGTCGTTAATAGTAAATAATAAACCTCCATATTATTTAATCACATATGATATATAATAGAGATATATTGGAATATCTATTGTAATATCTATTATAATGAAAAACATAATATGATTAATAAGTTATTTTCATTGTAAATTTGATTTAAATGAGGTCATGTGCACAATCCCACTAAAGATATTTGGATTGGATTTGAAATCTTTCATAGTAAGTCATAAATAATATAATTATTTGTGATATAATTTGTTTCCATTACAAGAAAAAATTGTTCTATGTTTTTTCCAATAAATGTATTATCATTTGATAATGTCCCATCACAATGAGTGGAAAATTTTATAGTGAATCATCATAAATAGAAGACAAGTATTAAACATTGTTCTGCTAGGCTTATTATGTATACACCATAACACTAATAATTTTATTAATATTTTCAAATAAACATTAATAATGAGGTTATGTGTGAAGCCATGGGGACACAAACAAAATTCTTAGTTAAAGAAGACACAGAGAAAAACATCTATGGATACACAGTATCTTGTATTTTGCCTTGAAACATTAATATTGGCACAAAAACCTAAAAAACATTGAGTAACACCTTAAATTGGGACCCTATTCTATTAAAATTCATCTCGATACCCTATTCCACCATTTTCATTGGGACCCCCTATCATAGTTGCAACCTGAGTAACACTGCAAACCACTACCTATAACTACTAGTGGATGAGATCCCCAAATTTATAGGGAATGAACATAGACTAGGTCTGGAGTAGTAAAATACCAAAGGGGATCATCATTACGACTGTTGTGAATTCATGGAACCAAGGCAACAAAATGAGGAGAAAAAACCTAAAATAGCCACACGAGTCGACCATGAAGAGTTTCTATAAGGATAGAAATGCATATGTACCACAACATCAATGAGAGAACCCCAAAGATATAACTCAAAAGAGATTAAAAAAACAACATAACCAAAAAAACTTCCCCTTATTTTTTCCTAGGATAAATGGTCACCTGTGTACACCAGTATTAGATCGAATGGGAGTGGGAGTCAGATAAAAACCTATAACATGCATTCAAATACTATAATAATGCTGAAGAATCACTTTGGAAGTATTAGCAAGGCCAATACACCCATTTTTTTAGAAAATAATAGTCTCTAAGGAACCATGAAATTGAGGCCACCAACACACGATGATCTAGAGGGGGAAGTAAGTAATGTTGCTAGAGACCATAATAAATAGAAGTTTTTATGACATTTTTATGGTGATCATAGGTGAGAACCACCTTATATTTCAATGGGGTGGAACAGTGAAGAATTTTTAATGTCGCCACCCTAGTTTACTCTATAGTAATAAGATCAGGTTGACACATTACCTCAGGCATGCCTCCCAATATTCCATAGGGTTCCGACTAGTAGTGTGGGTATAGGGAGATACCATGGGAAGACTATACCCCAAATATCAAATTGTAAAACAAAATAGAAATAGCAAATGGGAATCCATAAATAATAAACTTAAAAGCATGCACAATCAATAAACAAAAACATATTCTATTTCAAATGACATGTAGAAGCATACAATAATACATACTCATTGTCATACCAACACATAATAGATGAACTCCCACTGGACCAATCACATATATAAAATAAATAAATAAATAAAAATAAGAATCTCTACCACATCTCTGAGCTTTATCTCAACCACCTCTTCACTTTTTTGAGCTATCTCACTCAATTAATTTGAGGCCACTAGCCAACTCGATCCTGCAATTATTAAATACTGTTCAGGTACCCCAGTGCCAAGGCCATCCAAGTAGAGTGTGATTACAATTAAGTAGGGAACCATCAACATGGTTTCATAAATATATATTAAATAAAGTACATGATCATGTGACATGATCAACTGAATAAATAATATAACTGTAGAATAGTAAATAAATAACCATCATTGATCCTTAGGTTGAAAGGTAACACCTAATATTGACCCAAAAACTTTTTTGGACAATGTCATAGTGTCTCTAAACATGTCATATAATCATTCAAATCAATATCAATCCCATGGAATATTACTAGGAGCGAGTCCTATGCAATACAATATCACAATTATTAATAGATGTATCCTAATTTTTATTCCTAAGAATCCACTGGTATACTAATCACTCAGGGGGTATAGAATCTCCCTCATATCCACTCATATACATGTCGCGTTGGGGGATGGGGGTTGTCCATCCCTACAAAAAATCATGTAAAATACTAAAAATTCAGGGTCATTGTGCCCCTCATTGACCATATCACATATAAATATCATCAGGGATAGTTAATCCCACCCATCTATCTTATATTTCACATCGGTGGGTAGTTCATCCTTCTCATCCCTTACATTTTAGAAAGCCTAGAGCCTAGATGCAAGGAAATAATCTAAGGAATTCCATGTATCTTAGACATCTCATTGGGTAGTGTATCCCAATATAATCATCCCATAAGTGACAATAATGAATGTTAGATCCAAGGAGAACATATAAGTCATCCCATATATCTCAATATACCTTATAGGGTGGTGTATCCCACCTAAATCATCTCCAAGATAGAAAATCTCGATAGGGTATTCTATCTGCCCAAACCTATCCCACATAACTGTGGTCGACCTATAAAGTGTGTGACCTATCACTACCATAACCATAACAATAGCATATAATTGATTCAAGTTCTATGGTAAAACTAACAATCATCGCAACCCATTCCTACAATAGCACTCTCTATGGTATTCCTACAATTTGGGAACCTTCTGGACCCCTATATCTCATCAGTACCTAGACACCCCACACAGGCTCCATTAAACCAAATCACAACTCTCATGTCACACCCTTCACCCATAGATCATGACATCCCTCGGAATACTCATGATCACATCACATTTTCCCCTCACTGGTCTCATAAAAATAGTTGCTCAAGGGGGATGAACTTGACCCCATCCCCTTTTCCATGTCACCCAAGGTATTTCCTCACACCCAAACAATCCAAATCATACCCAAGGAGAACCTAATTAGTGATATCATCTCAAGGGGGAAGAAAAACCCCTCATGCTCATCGTACTTTCCCAAAGATTATAAGTCATTTCACTATTCTGCCATGACCTACTCAGGCCACTCATTACCAACATAATGTTCTCTTATATAGGGTGGAATCCAGGGAACTTAAACAAAGGGACTTTATGATAAATAAATTTATTAAAGACTCACCATTTAGTGTCCATTAATCTCAGGTCATACGATTATAGTCAAGGCCTAAGCCATCAGTGGATGAGGCATCAAGCTGGTGCACATGGTCCCTTATGGACTTGGCACATTGTTTAATTCATTCATAGGAATTCAATTTTAATTAAACAATTTATATAATATTAATACATTTATCTATATCTATGTAGATATCACACATACCACATTACACATAAATCATGCCTAATACCATACAAAAAAAAAATGAAATATGACCACATATCTCAATAACATAGTTACAACTCCTGAAAGTAGGCCAAAACATCCTAATTAACTAACTATAATCAAATTATAATTAATTAAATTATTTCAATATTTTTTATTTTTAAAGAGATTTGGTATATTCATTGAACAAATCATATAACGACCCCGTCACCCCGAAATGATGACCGATGTATTTTAGAAGGTTTGTGGAATACTCCTAACATCATCCTAGAAAAATACCTAATAATAAAAACCCGTTAAATTTATAAAATAACTAAATTAATCCATAAAATCCTAATAATTTCATATGGAAATGTACCTTCAACATAATGATGTACAATGACATGCGATCATCGCCTCAGAGTTTAAGGAAGGGTCTTGGAGTGTCCATGGCTTGTTCAAAGCTCGAATATCTGAATTTTGAAGAATCTATATGAGTCACATGGTTGGATAATGGTTAGTAGTAATCATGTGGCTCAAACACATGACCCATATATATGGGTGCATGTTTTGAAAAACTATACAAGGGAGGCCTCATGGTTGTGTGAAAAACTGCAAACCCGTTGTAGAGGTCATCCACAAAAGTTGTTGGAGATGGTTCCCTAGAACCAACTTATGTGTACTTTATGATAACTTGTATTCATATTTTTGAATATTAATAAATTTCTTATCACATCATGATTTTTCTTCTGTGTAACATAGTATGTGATAATGTCCCTAGGGTAGATATCATACTAAAAGTTCATAGAAGTTACCCACTATGATGAGAACCTAGAAGTGCTACGACACTATTATTAAATATATGTTCTATAGCTAGATGATATCATTTGAGGGACACAAATTATACAAGCCATCATAGGTGGATACTCATAGGACTTTGAGGCACCTTCTCATGGTGTACTTCCTTGGTGATATCCAGTAAGATATTATGAGAAAAAGACCTGCTAGTAGGAAATCCACATTTATATGTTTCATTGGATTTTCCTATTTCTAGAAGTGTGTATTGGTCCTTAGACTTTAAGATTATTATTAATGAGTATTATGAGTCAATTACTTTGTTGTATTGATGAAAAATATGATGATAGGTGTTCGTGGTGAAGTAGAATATGTTGGGTAAGTCACGAGTAATATTACATTAATGAATAACGTGAGAAAGTATTTATCCCTTCCATTATTTAATGGAAGTTAATAACTTAGTCCCTTTGATGAAAATGATATAGACTAAATAAATCTATGGCCATGATGTTCTATAGTAAAGTTATATTTCTATAAAATCAAATAAAGAGACACTGAACACATAGGTTGATGGCACCAACATGAAACCTATTTGATTTGAGATATTGTGATAATGTTAGGTCCACTATGTTAGATATCCTAAGAGGGGGTGAAATAGGATATGACAGATTAAAACAACTTCCCCTTTTGATCTTGTTTCATTGTTAGATAAAACTCTCTTCTCTATCCTTCCCATTGCAGTGGATGAAAAAATCTTAAAGAATGCACATGAAACAAAAATTTTACATGGTTAACCCTCATTGGGATACATCCAAGGAGCATACAACGATGATGTGCCGATATACCAAATTCACTATAAGAGAACTATTTTTTACAAGTTTGAGGTGGACTCACTATCCCTCCTAGTTTACAACCAATCACAATTTGAAAGATCACTGCTCTCTGGACTGAAGTGTGCTCACTTCTTCTTTAGAAGATCCACTCATAGTTTATAGACTTGTAGGTCCCTTAATTATATCAAATGAATGCATCCTCCACTGTATGTAGATGCTCTATTAATGTTCCACTTTCATCCACTGATGAATACCACTTTACCAAAGATGTACTGGGAAACTCCAAATCTTTCATGCAACTTTAATGTATTGTGCACAAGATTCCACTTTTGTTGTGAAACACCCCTTGCACGCAACTTCAATTTTACATGCAACTCAAATAATATGTACAACTTCCTTATCTTGCACGCAACTCAAAATCTTTCATTCAACTCCCTTTTCATAAAATTATTTAGTGTTGATATTTTTGAATGAGGGGGGTCACCTCTTATTTATAGGTGTCATTAACCCCTACGTGGAAGATCCGATGTGCCACGAAAGATTAGACATGTCGTGGAAGATTCAATGTGTCGCACAAGATCCTCCTCGAGTACTCAAACCCCATTTGACATCGCATTGGGTGCACAAGTCTATTTCACGCAACCTCATATTTCATGAACATTTCCAAATATTTCACGCGCATCATGCCTTTTCCATTTTTCGACATTCTAATCCCGAAACATGCCTTGTGTGCAAGTTTCCAAACCACCTTCAATATTGCGTGCAACTTCCTTTAACAAAAACACGTTTCTCTATTTTCAGATTTTGAGGCCCAAAAATTTGGAAAACATTGGATAATGGTGCCACCTTGTATCTGTTCTTTTTGTACCACCTCCAGACCAACCATTCCTTTATCATGGTTATTTTTAAATATAGGTTGTCAAAAATATCTCTGGAACTCGAAAACTAACCACGGAAACCCTATTTGTCAACAAACAAACCCCTTTTATCAACAAACACAATCAACCCAAAAATGCTTCAATTCTTCCTTGAGGTATTTTTCCCAACAATCTCCCCCTTTGGGTTTATTGATAACTCTTTTATAAAATGATACCAATTTATAGATTCATCCACCTTCCACCACCATTCACCTATCGTGATTCAAATAACGATCAAATAATTACTCAACATGTACTCTAATCCCACATGAGCAATGTCCAGCATGAGAAACAAGAGTATAATGAAAAGTTCATCAATGAATAACTTCATTCCTAACACCAATTCTTGAAACTAAAAATACTATTCCACTTTCATCACAAACCTCAACTATCATGATATATACCCTTTGATTGAACACTTATATAATCTTCATATTTGAAACTCCTACTTCCCCTATCTTGTTGCTCCCCCCTATTTCACTGCTCTACCTATCAGTTTCTCCCCGTGTCTTTGAATAAGACATTTTCTCCCTTCTTTAGCCACAGTTTCTCCCCCTTTAGGAGTCACTCTTTCTCCCCCTTTATCATTGAACCCAAAGGTCACTCCTTTGTGGTCTACAATAGATTAGAGAACACAGACCAGTACATTAGAGAAAAACACACCATACCTCGGGGGGGGGGGGGGGGTCCCACATCCACACTTTTTCAAGTGTGAGGAGTCTACTCGACTCTCAGAGCTAGTCAATGCCTATCAAATACTTCTTTGGGTAAGGCCTTTGTTAGAATGTCTTCCACCCATATTTTTTTAGGCACATACTTCAATTTCATAATCCCTTATTCCACCTTCTCCTTGATAAAGTGATATTTGATCTCAATGTGCTTTGTCATTGAGTGATGAACTGTATTTTTTCTATGATTGATTGCACTTGAATTATCACACTGGATTCCAATCAGAGACTTCAATTTAACTCCCATATCATCAAGCTACTGCTTCATCCATAACAACTATGTGCATGCTTGAGTGGAAATAATATACTCAGCTTCTGCGGTGCTCAATGAAATGCAATCTTGATTCTTTCTTAGACAAGAAATACACAAACCACAAAGATAGAAATCACCTCCTAACGTTGATTTTATGTTATCTGCTGATCCAACCCAATCTACATCTACGTATCCCAATAACTTTGGTTGAGATTTGTCATTATACATCAGGCCGAAGTCCATTGTGCCCTTGATATACTGAAGTATTCTTTTTACTAAAATCATATGGATTTCCTTGGGATTGATTTGATACCTCACTACTTGACATGTGGAAAATAAAATATCAGGTCTTTTCATTGTCAAGTATAGTAAGATTCCAATGATTTTTCTATATTCTTTGATATTAAATACCTTGCCATTATCATCTTTTGAAAGTTTTATTCAGGTAGCAACTGGAATTTTCATATCCTTAGAATTTTCTATTCCAAATATTCTCAGAACCTCCTTGGAATATTTGGATTGAGAAATGAAAGTTCCATTCCTTCTTGTATCACCTATAAACCAAGGAAAAACATCATCTCACCAATCATTGACATTTCAAACTCAATTTTCATGAATTTGGAAAACTGTCTACACTGAGCTTCATCTGATCCACCAAATATTATGTCATCAACATAAAACAACACCATCATCCTTTGATTGATATTATTATTGAAATAGAGATTGTAATCAACTCCACCACACTGAAATCCAAGCTTCTTCAAATACTGATCAGTCCTGAATACCATTCTCTTGGTGCTTGTTTCAGCCTATATAGTGCTTTCTTCAACCGATAAACTTTGTTCTCATCTCCATGAATGAGAGAACCATCTGTCTATTTAATATACACTTATTTTTCTAGAAACCCATTCAAAAGTGTAGATTTGACATATATATGGAACACTTTAAACTTTTGTTGCACTGCAACGGACAAGAATAATCTGATTGTCTTCAGTCTTGCAACAAGTGCAAATGTTTCATCGACATCGATACCCTCTATCTAGAAGTAACCTTTGCACACTAATCATGCTTTGTTTTGAATCACTACACCATCTTCGTCATCTTTTCGTGAAATACCTATTTATTCCCAATGACATTCTTATCTATTGACCTTGAAACAATCCTCTACATCCGATTCTTCTTAATATGATCTAGCTCTTCATTCATATCCTAAACCCAATTTTCATATTCAGCTGCATTAGCAAAGAATTTAGGCTCTACCTGAGATAAGGAAAGATGTATTCTATAGTGACTTCATTATTATTATCTAAACTGGTGTTGCCTGATCACCAATGATATTTTTATTGTCAATATCAGATCGACTCTTTGGCTTCTATGTAGATATATACTTTAATTCCTCCTACTCATCATCAATGTCTTCTTCTTAATTAACATCTTCTACATCTTCTCACTGTGTGTTACTTTCCTCCTCACCACTTTCATCAGGAAACTATTCACCCTACTATTGAATTCTCTCTTCATTTTCCAGTACAATGACATAATTTCTCTCAAATACTTTTTCCAACCTCTTATTAAATAATTTATACACTTTACTTTTTCATGAGTAGCCAAGGAATATCCCCTCATCTCCATGTGACTCAAATTTTTTGTGTTTTTCTTTGTTGAGAATAAATCAATTACTTTCAAATATTAGAAATTATTTTACTGTTGGATTCTTTTTGTACCACATCTCATAAAAAGTCTTTCCTTACTTCTTACATAACAGAACCCTGTTAGAAATGTAGACCGATGTCAATACTACTTCCTTACAAAATTTCTATGGAAGGACTTTTTCAATAAACATCGTTCTTTCCATGTTATTGATGATCTGATTTTTCCTTTAAACTAATCCATTCTGTTGAGGAGTTCTCACTGAAGAAACTTGATTCTTTATCCCGTGTTTCTAGAGATATTATTCCACTTGTAAATTTGAGAATTCCATACCATTATTAGTATGATACTTCAGAATTTTCTACCTAAGTATCCTTTCAGATTCCCTATGATAATATTTTATACAACTGAACACATCAAACTTATGGGAAATGAAAAATACTCATGACATTATACTATAGTAATCAATGAAAAGAATTTAATATCTCTTCCCATCAATGGATCTTGGTGAGATAGGTCTACAAACATCAGCATGCACTAACTCAAGCACTCTTGTTAACTTTTTTTCCTTTTCTTTGTATGTATTTTTTATGATCTTTCCTTATTGAAAAGCATCACATGTATGTGTATAATCAGGTGAAAACTTAGGGATGTCTCTAGATACATCACACTTCACTAGATCTTCTAGAGATGGTTGGCATAGATGACCCGATCATTTATGCCATAACTTTTTCTCTTTATCTATAGAAAAAAAACACATATCTTCTTCTCCAATTACAAGGTATAGATTTACCTTTTTCCCTTTTACCTATAGGAAAACTGCACCATATCCTCCTCTGAAAATACACACCTTTTTAGTAAATCTTATAGAATGACTTGAGTCACATAGTTGACTGACGCTAAGAAAATTGTGACTGAGACCTTCTACTACCAAGACATAAGCACATCTCATTTGTTTGCCCCAAACCTGGCCTTTCTTGAGCCAATTATCTTCAGGCCTTCATCATTTACAAACTTGAAAACTTCTTCTTTGTCATATTTTATGCCTATAACAAGATCCTTATTACCTATCATGTGATATGTCCAACTACTATTAAGGATCCACACACCAGAATGGTTTAATGCTTTAAGGAAAATTTCTGCAACCACTGCATTCTCATCTCTCTTCTTCTTGATCCATGTTTTTGACTTCATACTTAGAATGGATTTGAAATCATTATATTCCTCAGAGTATGAAGGAACAACTTTATCCTATAGATCTGCAAATCAATTTTTTGTTTTCAGCTCATTTTTTGATTCTCAAATTTGCTGCTTGCGACCACTTGGGTTCTGATTTGGCACATTCCTCTTCATAATTGATGTACAATATCTATCCATGTTCCCAAATCCTCCGCACAAAAAATAATGTCCCTCAAAAGATGTTCTATAATATTTCACTTTGTTTGGATGCCACTGTTTCTCTTATTCCCTTCAGTATCTTTTGGATATGAAACATACATTCTGTGAATGTCCCATATTTCTATAGTAATAACACATGATGTAGGGTTCATTCATGTGTGTCACTTCTTCAATTATAATTTCTCCTTGGGTTCTTTGAATCTTCTAATTTTTCTTTGTACCCAAACCAATTTTCAATTTCGGAGAAGGTGCTTGCTGTCTGACTTCAATATTCACAGTTTTCTATTTTCGGTCAAGCCCCACATCAGCCTTAACACCTGAACACAATTGTTTCTTCTTTTCTTCTTGCATACTATGCTCCACTTTCAACTTTTTGGTCTTCTGAAATATTTTTTTTCTAGTATCGTACTAGGAGTCAAGAGTTTTTATTGATCCTTTACTTTTCATCATAGACTTACAACTTCTTCTTCAAATTATTCGATACACTTTATTTGATCTTTCACTGTGTTGTTCAAGTCATAAATCTCCATTTTCTGTTATTCAACCTTGAGTTTATGTTCATCAACCTTTTCTGAGATCTCTGGCTTGGAAGACTTATGGTTTTCAACTTCTTTTATCATCTCAAACTTCTTTTCTTCATGTTTTTGCATATAGAGTTTGGTATCATGAACCACTTTGTTGGATTTCTTTGTTTTGTCTCTCCAAATGTATATCTTCTCAAGGGCTTCTTCTAATTCAGCCTCCATATCGACTCTTCCTTCAATTTTTTCTTTTTATTCATCAATGAAAGTTTCTTCCTTTTTCTGAGTACTACTGACAACATACACCATAACATTTTCTCTATGATATTTACAGTTATATATCTCTTCAACTTCTTCTACCTCAGATTCATCTGAACTATCACATTCTTGTGAAAGAAGGTTATTTTTATTAAAGAAATTTCTATTGAATATTTCTTACCTTTCACATAGGCCGGAGACTTCTTCTTGGGAATTTCAACTTCATCCTCATCATATTCTTGGAACATTGTGGGAAATATTTTCACAAGATGACCAACCTTTCCACACCTAAAGCAAGAAAGCAGAAGTTTCCCTTTGAACTTTCCTTTTCCTATTTGTAGATTCGAATAAAGGAATGACATCACCTCATATGTCTCTTATTATTCTTGAGAATATTTAATGGTGATATTATTCATGGCTTTGAATGACAACTCTTTAGATTTCCCCTTTTCCATAGCATCATTATCATAATTTCTCATTTCATATGCTACAAGGTTACTATGAAAGTTATCAAGTGTCAGCTCTTTAGAATCTTTATCTTCTAGTACTAAAACTTTTAGATTGAACTGAGGTGGAAGTTTCTTCAATATATGATTCACAATATTTATGTATTCAATGAATTCTCCAAGACCTCGCATGTCTTCCAATACAATATTTATCCTGTCAAAGAATGCATCAACAGAATCATTCAGGTTCATTCTCAGATCTTCATACTTGTTTCAAAGAACTTGTACCTTTTCCTCTCTAACCTTTGAATCTCCGTCATATATATTCAATAGCTTTTCCCACATGGCATGTGATGTTTTTCATGACATAACCTTCGTATAGATAGTATTGGATAGGTCTCCCCCTAAGGAATTGATTCTCTTGGTGTTAGCATCCAATTCCTTTATCTCAGCATATGATAAAGCACCAATATTGATGTCAGATGAGATACCATGCATTACTACTGTAAACATGTCCATTTCTAAATATTGGAAGTAGTGTTGCATCCGATTCTTCCATAGCTGAAAAATATTCCCATCGGAGATCAGAATCCCTTTTTGATTGGTGACCTACATTGATAGAGAAAACTGATATCAACCTTTACCTATGTTACTAATTATTAGGTCCACTAGGTTAGATACCCTAAGAGGAGGGGGGGGGGGGTGAATCAGGGTATGATAGATTAAAACAACATCTCTTTTTGGTCTTGTTTCTTTGTTAGACAAAAATCTATTCTCTCTCATTCCCATTGTAGAGAATGAACAAATATTAAAGCATGTACATGGCACAATAATTTTACTTGGTTAACCCCCATTGGGATACATCCAAGGATCATACACCGGTGATGTGCCGATGTACTAAATTCACTATAAGCGCACTACTGTTTAGAAGTTTGAAATAGACTCACTGTCCCTCATGGTTTATAACTAATCACAATTTGAAATCTCACTACTCTCTCAACTGAATTTTGCTCACTACTTCTTCAGAAGACCAACTCATAGTTTATAGACTTTTAGGTCCCTTAATTATCTCAAATGAATTCATCCTCCACTATATATAGATGCTATATTGATGTTCCACTTTCATCCATTAATGAATACCACTTTACCACATATATACTAGGAAACTCCAAATCTTTCGCACAACACTTACTGAGTCTTGCGCACAACTTTAATGCCTTGCGAACAAGATTCCACTTTTGTTGCAAAACACCCCTTGCGCACAACTTCAATCTTACATGAAACTTCCTTAGCTTGCGTGCAACTCAAAATATTTTGTGTAACTCCATTTTCATAAAATTATTACGTGATCTGGAGCTCAGATTCTCTCTAAGTGTTGAGATTTTTGAATGAGGGGGGTCACCTCTTATTTATAGGCATCATCAACCCCTGAACGGAAGATTCTACATGTTGCGAAAGATTCGACGTGTCGCAAAGGATCCTCCTCAAGTGTGAAAAACCCCAATTGACATCGCATTAGGTGCACAATTATCTTTCATGAAACCTCATCTTTCACGCACATTTCCAAATCTTTGGAACGCATCATGCATTTTCCATTTTTTGACTTTATGATCTCGAAAAATTCCTTGCACACAAGTTTCCAAACCACCTTCAATCTTGCACACAACTTCCTTTACCAAAAAAACATTTATCTATTTTCCGATTTTGAGGTCAATTTTTTTGGAAAACATTGGAAAATGGGGCCACCTTGTATATGTTATTTTTTGTACCACCTCCAGATTAACCATTCCTTTATCATGGTTCTTTCAACATAGGTTGTAAAAAATATCTCTGGAACTCGAAAACTAACCATGGAAAACCTATTTTTCAACAAACAAACTGGCTTTGTCAACAAACACAATCAACCAAAAAATGATTCAATGCTTCCTTGAGAGGTTTTTCCCAATAGATAAAGGGATTACAATACACAATAAGCATCCATATGAGGTATTATGTCATTGTGGAATTAACATATTTCTCTATGGGTGCCTTGGAATGTTTCTATACTCTAATCTTGGACTTTAGGTTGCTTCACCTAATGCCACTGGGAAAGAGGCCTAGAGGGACACACACTAAGTGTTTCCAGAATCTCAGTTAAATAATATATTATTATTTATTATTTAACAAGTTGAATAAATATTATTCCCATGTGTATTTTAGTAATTATTCATGTTTGCTTTATCACATTTATTTCATCACCATCTATTCATGATAATATAATGTGAGCGGAATATTTAATAAATATTAAATTTCTATTTAGTTAATATAATATTTATTTAGCTAATAATACAATGATATTTATTTAATAAATATGTAACGCCCCGACCCCAGCTACCCAGAGCCGGTGCATTACTTCGTAACATTGGCATGATCCCAAAAGATCAAGTCTCGAAAGACCGATTAGTTTAGTAGCCTTGGAAACACTAGATACATTCATAAGTCTTTCATTACATCAAAATTAAACAAACTAAAAAAAAACATGGTCTTCATAGTCCACACTCATATCTTCACTGATTATTCTTGCAAGTCAGTCATAAAATACTTCTTCACAACCTGGAAAATTTTTAAACATTGAAAGGGGTGAGCTCAAATGCTCAGTAAGGATAACAATAATGCGGAAGCTTTCATAAATAAACATTAACATTTAAGGCAATGTATAACTAAAACAAAAGCCTCTTAAACATGAACTTCAACATAATATGGCAAAAGTAAAATGAGATAATGCCATTTACTTCTTCACATGGATATTCTACTGGTCGAATAATCACATGTAATATCAATAACCACTTTCATAATGAGGGAATGTATAATGCCGGACATTCTGAAACATTTTGTCAAGGCCTCGGCCAAGACATCTAAAATGATTAAGGCCTCGGCCAAAACCATAAATCAAATTGGGAAAGGGCCTCGGCCAATTCCACGTCTAGTTGTCTCATGAGACCTGCCGATGCATCGAGGAGCTATAGCGGGCTCCACCCGTCACTTATTAAGTCCAATACATTCCTCATATGAATAGGTTTAAACATATCATAAACCATAACATAATCATATCACATAAAACATGCATAAAGGAAACATAACATTTCCACATTTCAATCACAAGATATCAATAAGACATATTGATATAATAAAAACTCTTTCAAAACCATTTTCAATACCAAAATAAAAGAAAGTTAAAACTTTGTATTTATTTTTCATTAAAAAAATGATGGCTTGTAGAGGAAGCCGAAACTCAAATAATGGTCACGGCGGCGGAGAAGTCGTTGTCGCCGCATACGTACGACAAAAACATTCCCTTTTGTCGTTTAGTAAACGCTTCGTATAAAAAAGATTCCTTTTGAATAAACTTAAAAGTCAAAGGGGGTTTATACACCGTATAAAAGAAATTTGTGTATAAAACAAAATATGCCTCAATGAAAGGAGATTGAGATGAAGTCCTTAAAAAGATCATTTTTAAAATAAAATAGATATATTATGTGTATTCACTATAGGTACACATAAAGAAAGTAAAAATACAAAATAGGACATAATAACATCATGACATAATTTGAAAGTAGGAGATTAACCCAAAGAATGGAAATTGGGTTAAGAAGTTCCCTTACAAAGATCATTTTTTTAAATAAAGTAGATCTATTATTTGTATTCACTATAAGTACACATAAATAAATTACATATACAAGATAGGACATAATAATATCATGACGTAATTTGAAAATAGAAGATTAACCCAAAGAATGGAAATTGGGTTAAGAAGTTCCCTTACAAATATCATTTAAATAAAATATATCTATTATGTGTATTCACTATAATTACACATAAAGAAAGTACAAATACAAGATATGACATAACAATATCATGACATAATTTGAAAGTAGGAGATTAACCCAAAGAATGGAAGTTGGGTTAAGAAATTCCCTTACCTCGTGTCTGACTTGACTCAACCGTTCTTTAACCTCCTGAATAATAAACTAGAGTTAATATATACCTTATTAAGAACCATTTTCAACTTCATTATCCTTATTATATCACTTATTACAATGATATGAACATTATGTAATTATTTAAGTTAATAATGTTCATTTTGTCGGTATTTGGTTCTTAAGTCAAAAATAGGCTTCTTACACTTACATGTTGTTAATTTGGTCAAAGGTTCATTATATCCAGAATGGTATTCATGATGTAGATATCATATATGTCATATATATCCAGTACATACATTCATTTATAATATTACATCACATTTAGAGGTAAGAAATGAAATGCACCGTTCATGGAGACGGTAAGCCGTACGTACGCATGAACGCTACTTCCATTTCTATTTCATATTTTCTGGAATGGAATCATAATGATATGAGAGTATATTATAATTCCAGTATAATAACATATATAATATCATTAACTTTATCCTTCACACATCCCACATATGGTATTAACGAATCAAATCACTTTCAGGGGGCGGTAGTCCGCGCTTCCTAAAATGAAGATATCGTGTTTTACCCATAATGGAAACCATAAAGGTATGCCCAAAATGAAAAAAACAGAAGCTTAAGGAAAACATAAACATATTATATATCATATATAAAAATAGTGACATCATAATGGCCACCTTTGAAGGTGTTAAATGAGTGTTGAACAATCATCGTTTCGGGAGGCAGAATTTCGCCATCCACGGAAACCTTATGTTCTTTAACCATTTGATGTAGTTGTGTGGAAGTGTAGCTCAAACAAATATTATAACAACATCCTAGTATATTTAAGATACTGGTGTTGTTACAAAAGAAGTAAATAAAAAGAGTTTAGGGGGTTGGAGAAGCAAAATAAAACAAAAGAACATGAGAGAATGAATTACCTTAAAAAGTGTAACTCCTTTTGAGTTGAGCCTAAAGGCTTCCTTTGAAAGGATTCTGCCCAAAGGGAATCCTCTAGGATGAGGAGAGGGATGTGGAGAGAGCAAATGGGCAGGGGTTGGCCGAGCCAATGGCTTGAAGAGTGTGTGAAATGAGGTAGAGGTGGGGGCCTTTTATAAGAGGAGAGGAGGGGCACTTTTGGAAAGTAAAGGAACATTACATTATTTGAAAATGTGTTTCGGTTTTAAAAGGTCCCACATTGATAGAATTCGTGGATAAGGTGATAAGGCATCGAAATCCACTCATCCAATTGGTTTTGTCCATGTGTAGTTCATAGATTTTATATTATCTTTCCATTTTATTTAAATCGTCAAATAATGATGTCATCGCTGCATCATTATTATGTCATAAATAATTAAATTTATTTAATGTCTAAAAATTATAAAAAAAATACTATGATATAGGAAATCTTTTTATCTTTCCAATGACTATTTATAATCAAAATTTGGACTTGTGTAACCCTACTTAAAAATTGTTTTAGTAAAACACTTTATGTTAGTGTCATTTTCACTTTAACATTAAATAAAAAGTAATTTATGTTATTTCCCAACAAAAGTGGATCCATGGGGTCCCCAAGTTAGGCCATGGCTTGTCTTGGTCGGCCATGACACAACCAATGAGGTTGGGACATGTGTCTAGGTCATTTAATATTATTAAAGTATTATTTATACCTTAAACTACCCTAATTACCACTAATCGCGATTAAGAACTTAATAAGTTACTATTCACCGAAAAATTATTTTTATCCCATTGAACCACATTTTACTTCTTAATGACAACCATGTATGTCGGATTTTTGAAAATCAAATCACAGAAGTGGTAATATTTCATTTAAACGAAAAATCAGTTATTTAACAACCACTTAGTGGTTTCACTATTCATCAAAAATTGAAGTTTTTCAGAATAAGGCCAAAATTTCACCCTAAGCTATAATTGATATTCCGAATTGAAAAATGATGTCTATTTTACAAAATTCCAAACATATTAGTTGCATTAATTAATTTTATAATTAATTCCCGCTGTCACAACAAATAGCGTGTTTTTAAGAAACAATTTATATCAAAAGATTGGCAATTGTTTATGTCCAATTTCAATGTTAAATTAATTCTAATGACCACCATTGGATAAAATGGTAAAAATATATTCTAATTATACTTTAAAACCATCAAATATTATAATTTATCACTATAAATTATTTTGATTAAAAAAGTTGTTTTAAGTATTTTTCACTATTTATAAAATTTTAGAAGTTCTCAGAAAAATACCAAAAATTCAACATAGGCTAATTTCGATATTACGAATACAAAAATGAAGTCCATTTTGACATATAAAATTTATAATATTTCAAAAAGAAGGTATTACTATTCATAACGGCTACTTTGATTAGTCGCGGTGTTTTAGAACTCGAAGTTGCGTACAATGCAAGCTATTGTATTACTGAATGAGAAGCGTATCGTGGAAGCTCGGGGTGTTACATTCTCCCCTCCTTCAATAAATTGCGTCCTCGCAATTTGAAATTTTTCTTGGAAAATACAAGGTTGAAAAGAGAAAATACCTTTGAGGAAAACCCACACCGAAAATAAGGTTAATAAATATATAACATTAAAAGAAAGCAGGATAAGTACAAAGGTCACCCGATATAGCCCATTATAGGATTCTATGAAAATATGGATATGGAGGAGAAACAAACCATCAAGGTCTGGTGGGGAGTTATAGAAAACAGGATTAGGAGAAAGTTTAACCACAAGAAAATCACAAACTTGTGATTGGTTAAACGGTCATTGAATCCCTAGTTGGAAAAGTTAACCGACAACATTTTTGTTTTAAGTTACCTTTTATAATGTTGAGGATTTTATTTAGGAGATTTACTAAGAACGTAAGGGAATATACATACTTGTTATGTATACTTTCATTCATTAATGAATTTTTACCACAAACCCATCTTTTACTCCAAATGGTAACAGAACTCAAAAATATTCTATTTATCCTAATTGTATAAGGTTCAAAATGTTAACACATACCATTTAGATTAGTAAAACTATTTTGTAATAACCAGGGACTTCCTGTAGGCTAGTGGTAGGAAATAAAGGCTTGTCGCACTATGGTTGTGGGTTCGATTCCTGCAGCTGTGTCCGACGCGACGGGTTATTCCCCACCCTGAAGGTTGTCCTTTTCCTAAAACTATAGTATTATAATACTCCAAAAATAATCTTCATAAATTTTTTTTAACCTTAAACCATACTATCCAAAAATCAACTTAATCCACTCCAACCTTTATAGTTATCCAAAATACCTCTGTCCAGACTTTCTCTAAAAGGTCTCTTAATTCCAAAATCAATTTATCAGATTCCCCAAACAAAGAAATGTTTCTCTTATTGTCACATACCAAAAATATGATTACCTTAATCATATTAAAACCTTACTGAAATCAAAAAGTAATGCAGTACAATCCATATATATATATTACATTATTCTTATAACCAGAATATAATCCTTGAGTCCAAAAGCACCAATACATTAGTTATTCTGCTTCAACTGTAGTAATAGCATAAGATTGTCCTTGATCCCTTGTCCTTTTCTGAGGTAAGTTTCCTTGACGCTTAGGACATTCATTTGCATAATGACCCATTTCTCTACAATTGTAGCATTCAACTTTGACAGCCTCCTTCTTTCCCTTGCAATCACGAGCCTGGTGACCCTTTTCTCCACATTTATAACAAACTCCCATTCCTTTTAGGCAAGTACCAGGGTGATTCTTCCCACAATTATCACATACTGGAAAATTCTTCTTTCCCTTTTTCCCTTTATCTGTCTCTTGTTCCACCGTTCTCTTCTTCTCTTGCTTTACTTTGTTGTCATAAGACTTAGAGAATTCCTTTTCTGTCTTGATAGCACACGAGACAATATCTTCGTATGATGAGAAGGATTGTGATACCAAAGCTCGATGGAGAAATGGTTTTAACCCATCAAAGAAACGATCAATCTTACTCCTTGGGTTACGTATGTAATCTGCAGCATACCTTGCTAACCTTGTAAAGTTAGCCTCATACTTTGCGACATTCTCATCCTCCTTCTGCCTCAGACTCAGAAATTGCCTTTCCATATCTGCTCGATGGTCACGAGGAAAGTATTTTTCTAAGAAAAGATCTTTGAACTCCCTCCATTCCATATTCGATACGTCATCATCTTCCTTTGTGTTTTGAATCAGCGACCACCACTGATCGACATCTCCAGTGAGGCGGTAAACTGCCATGACAACCTTCTCCCTTTCACTACTCCCCAAGGCATGGAATATTTTCTCTAAGGAATTTATCCATTACTCAGCTACTATAGGATTTGTACTCCCATTAAAGGTTGGTGGTTTTTGCCTCATGAAACGATCTAGCATTGATCCTCCACGTTGCGGATCAGGGTGCTCCATACGAGTAAGGTTATTATTCATAACCTGAGTGAGTTGTCCCAGTATGGTAATAAGTTGATCAGCACCAGTTGTATCTCCAGATCCACAATAATTATCTTGATCAGGAGGGCAATCCCTACACGGAGTTCGTGCATTGATACGGTTTCCATTCCTTCCACTAGGCGCCATTTCTAAACAATGGCATAAACTAGATTAGTTTATGAATCAAAATACATAATTCCATACTTATAAAACACTTAACATAAATTGAACTATTTATGGATATAATCCATAATCATAAAAAGAAATGTTTTCTTTGAGGAAGTATATACTCATAACCCTTCATAGTGGTTTGTAAATAAAATGAGAATTATCCTAAGCATATCCCCCGGGAGTGTCGTAACCAAGAGTGCAGCAAGGCCCGTTGTCGTGCACCAGTTCCCGTTCGAGTCTAGCTCAAAGCGGTGTTTTCGGGTTTTACCCCTAGGTACATCTGTGCCAGAGCTGCCTCTACCTGCTCGTATCCAGACAGGGATGTATTGCTCGGAAAACTCATAACATCTCTATAATACCAAAATTCTAGGAAGTTCTTCTATACTAATCCTCAAAGTCTATCTTTGGGCTATGTGCTCTAATCAGAGTTTATCTAAATCTAGCTTCCAAGGTTAGTACTAAACTGCCTCTGATACCAACTGTAACGCCCCGACCCCAGCTACCCAGAGCCGGTGCATTACTTCGTAACATTGGCATGATCCCAAAAGATCAAGTCTCGAAAGACCGATTAGTTTAGTAGCCTTGGAAACACTAGATACATTCATAAGTCTTTCATTACATCAAAATTAAACAAACTACAAAAAAACATGGTCTTCATAGTCCACACTCATATCTTCACTGATTATTCTTGCAAGTCAGTCATAAAATACTTCTTCACAACCTGGAAAATTTTTAAACATTGAAAGGGGTGAGCTCAAATGCTCAGTAAGGATAACAATAATGCGGAAGCTTTCATAAATAAACATCAACATTTAAGGCAATGTATAACTAAAACAAAAGCCTCTTAAACATGAACTTCAACATAATATGGCAAAAGTAAAATGAGATAATGCCATTTACTTCTTCACATGGATATTCTACTGGTCGAATAATCACATGTAATATCAATAACCACTTTCATAATGAGGGAATGTATAATGCCGGACATTCTGAAACATTTTGTCAAGGCCTCGGCCAAGACATCTAAAATGATTAAGGCCTCGGCCAAAACCATAAATCAAATTGGGAAAGGGCCTCGGCCAATTCCACGTCTAGTTGTCTCATGAGACCTGCCGATGCATCGAGGAGCTATAGCGGGCTCCACCCGTCACTTATTAAGTCCAATACATTCCTCATATGAATAGGTTTAAACATATCATAAACCATAACATAATCATATCACATAAAACATGCATAAAGGAAACATAACATTTCCACATTTCAATCACAAGATATCAATAAGACATATTGATATAATAAAAACTCTTTCAAAACCATTTTCAATACCAAAATAAAAGAAAGTTAAAACTTTGTATTTATTTTTCATTAAAAAAATGATGGCTTGTAGAGGAAGCCGAAACTCAAATAATGGTCACGGCGGCGGAGAAGTCGTTGTCGCCGCATACGTACGACAAAAACATTCCCTTTTGTCGTTTAGTAAACGCTTCGTATAAAAAAGATTCCTTTTGAATAAACTTAAAAGTCAAAGGGGGTTTATACACCGTATAAAAGAAATTTGTGTATAAAACAAAATATGCCTCAATGAAAGGAGATTGAGATGAAGTCCTTAAAAAGATCATTTTTAAAATAAAATAGATATATTATGTGTATTCACTATAGGTACACATAAAGAAAGTAAAAATACAAAATAGGACATAATAACATCATGACATAATTTGAAAGTAGGAGATTAACCCAAAGAATGGAAATTGGGTTAAGAAGTTCCCTTACAAAGATCATTTTTTTAAATAAAGTAGATCTATTATTTGTATTCACTATAAGTACACATAAATAAATTACATATACAAGATAGGACATAATAATATCATGACGTAATTTGAAAATAGAAGATTAACCCAAAGAATGGAAATTGGGTTAAGAAGTTCCCTTACAAATATCATTTAAATAAAATATATCTATTATGTGTATTCACTATAATTACACATAAAGAAAGTACAAATACAAGATATGACATAACAATATCATGACATAATTTGAAAGTAGGAGATTAACCCAAAGAATGGAAGTTGGGTTAAGAAATTCCCTTACCTCGTGTCTGACTTGACTCAACCGTTCTTTAACCTCCTGAATAATAAACTAGAGTTAATATATACCTTATTAAGAACCATTTTCAACTTCATTATCCTTATTATATCACTTATTACAATGATATGAACATTATGTAATTATTTAAGTTAATAATGTTCATTTTGTCGGTATTTGGTTCTTAAGTCAAAAATAGGCTTCTTACACTTACATGTTGTTAATTTGGTCAAAGGTTCATTATATCCAGAATGGTATTCATGATGTAGATATCATATATGTCATATATATCCAGTACATACATTCATTTATAATATTACATCACATTTAGAGGTAAGAAATGAAATGCACCGTTCATGGAGACGGTAAGCCGTACGTACGCATGAACGCTACTTCCATTTCTATTTCATATTTTCTGGAATGGAATCATAATGATATGAGAGTATATTATAATTCCAGTATAATAACATATATAATATCATTAACTTTATCCTTCACACATCCCACATATGGTATTAACGAATCAAATCACTTTCAGGGGGCGGTAGTCCGCGCTTCCTAAAATGAAGATATCGTGTTTTACCCATAATGGAAACCATAAAGGTATGCCCAAAATGAAAAAAACAGAAGCTTAAGGAAAACATAAACATATTATATATCATATATAAAAATAGTGACATCATAATGGCCACCTTTGAAGGTGTTAAATGAGTGTTGAACAATCATCGTTTCGGGAGGCAGAATTTCGCCATCCACGGAAACCTTATGTTCTTTAACCATTTGATGTAGTTGTGTGGAAGTGTAGCTCAAACAAATATTATAACAACATCCTAGTATATTTAAGATACTGGTGTTGTTACAAAAGAAGTAAATAAAAAGAGTTTAGGGGGTTGGAGAAGCAAAATAAAACAAAAGAACATGAGAGAATGAATTACCTTAAAAAGTGTAACTCCTTTTGAGTTGAGCCTAAAGGCTTCCTTTGAAAGGATTCTGCCCAAAGGGAATCCTCTAGGATGAGGAGAGGGATGTGGAGAGAGCAAATGGGCAGGGGTTGGCCGAGCCAATGGCTTGAAGAGTGTGTGAAATGAGGTAGAGGTGGGGGCCTTTTATAAGAGGAGAGGAGGGGCACTTTTGGAAAGTAAAGGAACATTACATTATTTGAAAATGTGTTTCGGTTTTAAAAGGTCCCACATTGATAGAATTCGTGGATAAGGTGATAAGGCATCGAAATCCACTCATCCAATTGGTTTTGTCCATGTGTAGTTCATAGATTTTATATTATCTTTCCATTTTATTTAAATCGTCAAATAATGATGTCATCGCTGCATCATTATTATGTCATAAATAATTAAATTTATTTAATGTCTAAAAATTATAAAAAAAATACTATGATATAGGAAATCTTTTTATCTTTCCAATGACTATTTATAATCAAAATTTGGACTTGTGTAACCCTACTTAAAAATTGTTTTAGTAAAACACTTTATGTTAGTGTCATTTTCACTTTAACATTAAATAAAAAGTAATTTATGTTATTTCCCAACAAAAGTGGATCCATGGGGTCCCCAAGTTAGGCCATGGCTTGTCTTGGTCGGCCATGACACAACCAATGAGGTTGGGACATGTGTCTAGGTCATTTAATATTATTAAAGTATTATTTATACCTTAAACTACCCTAATTACCACTAATCGCGATTAAGAACTTAATAAGTTACTATTCACCGAAAAATTATTTTTATCCCATTGAACCACATTTTACTTCTTAATGACAACCATGTATGTCGGATTTTTGAAAATCAAATCACAGAAGTGGTAATATTTCATTTAAACGAAAAATCAGTTATTTAACAACCACTTAGTGGTTTCACTATTCATCAAAAATTGAAGTTTTTCAGAATAAGGCCAAAATTTCACCCTAAGCTATAATTGATATTCCGAATTGAAAAATGATGTCTATTTTACAAAATTCCAAACATATTAGTTGCATTAATTAATTTTATAATTAATTCCCGCTGTCACAACAAATAGCGTGTTTTTAAGAAACAATTTATATCAAAAGATTGGCAATTGTTTATGTCCAATTTCAATGTTAAATTAATTCTAATGACCACCATTGGATAAAATGGTAAAAATATATTCTAATTATACTTTAAAACCATCAAATATTATAATTTATCACTATAAATTATTTTGATTAAAAAAGTTGTTTTAAGTATTTTTCACTATTTATAAAATTTTAGAAGTTCTCAGAAAAATACCAAAAATTCAACATAGGCTAATTTCGATATTACGAATACAAAAATGAAGTCCATTTTGACATATAAAATTTATAATATTTCAAAAAGAAGGTATTACTATTCATAACGGCTACTTTGATTAGTCGCGGTGTTTTAGAACTCGAAGTTGCGTACAATGCAAGCTATTGTATTACTGAATGAGAAGCGTATCGTGGAAGCTCGGGGTGTTACAAAATAAATAGACATTATTCATGGTATTATAAATATTTTGGAGAAATTATGGATTAGGATTTTAGGTCTGGTGAGAAAATAATAAATATTGAATATTATTTGATTAAATAATATTTAATTTTAATTCAAAAGTTAAGCGCATGTCAATAAATAATAATATTTATTTAACATGGGGAGTTTTCTAGGATTAAATAAATAATTAAGGGCACTTGTTCAATTTTTTTATTTTAACCCTACCAGTATATAAACCTAGTTATGTTATTTTCTCAATAGAACAATTCATTTGTTTTGGGTTGTGCACAATGGAATTGGATAATTCTCTTAATCCATTAAGATCTATATTCTCCAAGATCACTCCCAAGAATGGAG
This sequence comes from Viscum album, assembly GCA_963277665.1. NCBI lineage: Eukaryota > Viridiplantae > Streptophyta > Magnoliopsida > Santalales > Viscaceae > Viscum > Viscum album. The sequence continues at coordinate 649,049,379 of OY728151.1, read as the reverse complement.
AGAAATTTTCCTCTACTAGATCAATAAGAACTCTTTGGAATAAATTCTCTTAGTGATCAAAGGCAGACAACACAAGCGCAAGGATATTCCGTGCCAGTACCCAAATATTTCTTCGGTGACATCTAGAGATTCATGGAATATGTTTGGATCACCATTAGAGGGAATCTGTATTTGATTCCTACAATGCAATGATGGTGCATCATAGATCTGTTACCAGATCCATGAATGAAAAAATAATTCCATCAAGGTAATTCTTATTTAATTAAATTAATTATAAATAATATGTGATGATCCTATCTCTCTGGTTTTGGTGTGATTCATGTTGTCTATCTTAATTAATTAAGTTCTAATAAACACAATGTTTATCATCATGTAGATCTCATATTTATCATTTAACATGGGAAAAATAAAATTTGGGCACCGCCCATCACACGCTTCTGCTGCACCCGTAACCTACAAAGGCTGCACACAGTTTAGAAAACCATGTGCCTAGCCTGCACCCTTAGTGAAACTTAGGTAGTGACCCCACATATATGGAGCCTGGTTTTTCCAAACTGTGTAGGATAGCCTTGCGAGGGATTCCCATGGATAGTGTCTGTTGCACTGTTAGCGCACAATTTGGAAAATTTTACAGCCAAACCATGCGACCTATTAAAGTAGTGTGAATTTATGATTTTACCTTACTTATTTTTAAATAACCATACTATTTTTCTCTCCTATCCATTCACAAAACCCTTATCTCCCATTGAATCTCTTCCATGCCTCTAAGCTAGGCTTTGAGGTTTCTTCCTCATCTGAACTTTGATCTAGCCACCATCTATCAATTTAGATTCCTCTCAATGAGATCTTTGACCCATTACCTTTTTTATTGGTTTATCTTTACATATTAGGTGATATTTAGGTGAGATCTAATATTCCCTATTTTAGGGTATTTATCTATTATTCCATTTTCTTCCATTTTAGACCAAACCAAGGGATTATACTAGATGATTGTTCATCTAACACCATAAAGTATGTGTTCTATGAGTTTTCCCTCAAGTATCTTCAATTTATAATTATATTCATTGCGCCACACGCTAGTTTCACCCATGATTTGTCCCTAAAATCAATTTTCCTTAAGTTAATTGTTTAATTTGGAGTTTAAACACCCTATTAGACCCTCTTATTTTCATTGGAGGTCTATGACCTTGAACCGAGCCATTCTTTTGGGTATGTCATGCATATGCCTATATTCTCCTTTACATTTAATAACCAAAACACCCATTGGTTTGTGTTTGGTATGAATTCCTCAATTATTTGATTTATTTAAGTGGATGAATTAAGAATTTATGATTATGTAATCATATTAATCTTAGATCTTATGTCACACCCCGACCAACACATTATTTTAACTTAATTATTTTGGGTATTTATTTTGAGTTGCGGTTTGAATCGGTCCTATTTTAAAATGGATTTGGGATCTTATATGGGTGTGCGCCCGTACGCGCGACCATGTGTAGCGCCCAATCGCATTTAGACAATGTTTTATTATTAAATGTGTTATTATTTGGGTGCGCGACTTTGCACACGACCGTGCACGTTTCCCGACCTCAATAATAATAATGATATCATTATTTTGGTTTTATTGTTTTAGTTTTATTATTAGTATTCTCATTACTTAAGTTAATATTTTAATTAGATTATCATTATAATTATTATTTTTCAGTAAATATTTTGATTTGATCGTTAATATTAAAATTAATCTTACAATTATAAAATAATTGACTTACATTTACATTACCATTAATTTTGTGATTATGAATAGGTTAGTTTGAGTTTTTTTTTAAAAAAAGTTTCATTTCATTTTATTATTATTATTATTATTATTATTTATTTTCTCATTTATTTCTCTCCTTTTTTCCCTTTATTTTTTTTCTTACCCCTTCCTCCCCTTTGGTCCGTCACGCACAACCTCTCCCCCCTTTTGTTTTTTTTTCATCGAGGCCCTCTCCCTGCAACCCTAACAGCTGCAACCCCCCTTTCCCCTTGCTCCCTCCAGCTCAACGCCGTGTCGCCCCGTCAACCTCCCCATCCAACGCCTCTCCCCTCCTCATCCTCTCCCTCGCTGGACCGCCCTCTCAAGCCCCCTCCGGCGACACACACTCTGACCAGCGCCCTCTTCCCATCTCGGCAAGCCACACAGCACCGCCCCGCCTCTCCCCATCGCGGAAGCCCTGCTGACCCGTACCCCTGCATTCCGGCCAGCCTCTTCCGGCTGTACCGACTGGAAAACGGCAACCCTAACCACCATCTTCCTCGCCGGACAGCTGCGCCGCACCCTCCCTTGGTTGCACCCTCTCTTGACCGCGCACCTCCTTCATATCCGGACCATCCGACAACCTCCCTAGCACTCGACGCACCTGTGACACCTCTCTATTGTGCTCTACCAGCTTCTCGCTCCCCCGCCATAGGTGAGTTTCACCTTGTTTGATTGTTTCTTCTATTTGATAAACTTTTGGATTAGGGTTTCATGTTGTAATTGGTTCGGTTTTTAGGTTTTTGGTTTGATTTATTGATTTTAGGGGTCGTCGGGTTTCGTCGAGGTCAGTTCTAGCCACTGCTGTCAAGGGCAGTGGATTCTCCATGTTTTTTAGGTAAGGATTTTCGAATTTCTTCATTGTGGTTTAATTGTGATTTAAGGGTTTTATTATTTTTGAGTTTTCATCAACTTATTTTGGGTGAAAAAGATGATTTGTAAATATATTATCTTATGTTTGATTTTTATATGGTATTCTTGGGTGAAACAAGGTGCGTTTTGGATAAATCCATTTTGTATTGCATGTTTTTAGGGATTAGTTGTGTTGTTGTGGTGCGTTTGAAGTGCGGAGGACCTTGCGCACCATTTTTTTTGAATTCGGTCTACACCGAGGTAGGTGGATCCACGTATGATTATTAATTTCTAAGTTCATTTGCTTAATTAATTAATTTAGCATGTTTACTAATCAGTTTGTTTGGTGCGCAATGAATTTTTACTTGAGGTTCGGTATGTTTTAATGTGTTTACTAGCGTGTTAATATGAAATGAGTATTTTGCTGTGAAAACCCCTGTCAAACTGCTTGCTAGTGCTTCATAAGTTATGCAGTTTATTTTGTTAGAATGTGCAAAGGGTGTGAATGGTGTTTTGGGAATAGCGTCTATATGCATTTTTTTCATAAGTGAACATTTAATGAGTTTGTGGTGTTTAATTTCGTGCGACGTATTTCGAAATGGTTTGACAAATTTTTCTGGTAGTTCGTTTAATTATAGAAATGGTCTTTTAACTGCACAGATGGTTTTCTTTAATTGCGTGCGTAATGCGGGTTGTGTTCCTAAGGTGACGTCGTGTGCGTATAGTCATGTAAGGGGGGTTTTGGTCGGCTAGGTGTGTAAAGTAGTGGTTTTTCTCTTTAAAAATTTATTTATGAAAATTTGGATTGTTTTATTAAATAATTATTAAAGATGAAAAATTTGTTTTGACTGCATGGTGTAAAGGTTTTCAGTGTTTAAAGTAGTGCAACATAGGTTGAAATTGTTTAATAAATTCTTTTAATGGTTTGTTTGACTTTTAAAGTGTTTTCTTTGACCACACTGTATTTTTTTTAATTAGTCGTGTAAGTAGTGAAAATTTAGTTTTGAAATATTTTTAGTGTGCATATTCTTCCAAAATGGTATTTCTGAGTGAGAGTAGTGGTTTTTGGCATGTGTGGTGTCTTGTTTTATTTGTGTGCATAAATATGACATGTTACATGAACTTGAAAATTGTTTGAGCACAAACTGGGAAGCCCAGGTAGCTAGGAGGGTAGACTAGACTAGTGGTCTAGTGTTCTGGAGGTGACTCGACCTAGTTTCACTAGCAGGACTGACGATTGCAACACTAACTAAACATATGCTTTTCTGAGGGTCGTGGTCTTCTAAGACACGTTTTCTGAGGGTCGTGGCCTTCTAAGACACGTTTTCTGAGGGTCGTGGCCTTCTAATCCATGTTTCACCGAGACACTAAGATCTAGGGACCCAAGCTAGCTAACACCCATGCAACCTCTCCCATATTAGTTCTCATTGGTTAATTTACGCTAATCAGTGTGACACTTTGGTTATTTTAAAAGTAAGTGTGTGTGTTTGTGTGCGTGTGTTGTAATTTAAATTTTTTCTTTTTAAAACTGCTTTCTCTAAACCTGTTTTCTCTAAAGTTGTTTAAGATTTTAGTTCTTTTCTCTAATTAAAGTTTCAAATGTATTTGTCATTTAATAATTGTGCGTGGAAACTTTTCTCGGTGGCATCTTACTGGGATTTTATCTCACACCCTACATACGCCTTTGGGTGTGTGTAGATTCCATTTCTTTTTCTTTCCAGGTTGAGGCATCGGGATTAGCATTGGTGGTTCGGGTTTTCAGTGGCATCCTTGTGTTGGTTTGGTGGCAGTGAGTTGGGGATGTGACTCCTCATGTCGCACAGAGGTGGTCAGCTTATGACTGCGAGGAGGTAGATGCTTCAGACATCAGGGCCCCAACCATAGGTCTCGGGGTGAAGCTTTCACACAGTCAAAACTTGTCGGAAGTGGTGCGAGCTTGGTCCGACTTCAGCCCACAGTGACAGGATGGGGAAAAATTAAATTCTCCTTATTGCGGTATCACCTATGAAGTATCCATTTATGTTGTGATGGGTATGAAGGATGTGTATTCTTGTCGAAGTCTTAGTTTGTGGGAGTTCCTCTTGGGCCTTAAAGAGGTTCAGAAAATCCGTATACTTGTAAAGCTAGTGGGTGTGCTATGTGAACCTTCTTGTGGTCAAAGATGATCATGTCTTGTGTAATTGTCGTGCGCCTGTCTGGTTCGCCTCTTGGTTAGGGGTTTCTGCTATAAAAGCTATCTCATGTGACAAAGTGTTGTCCATTGTAGGAATAAACAGTGCAGGTCGGCCCGTGTGGTGGGTTCACGATGAAGGGTTCAATCAGTATTTCTCAAAGTAAACTGGGAATGCCCGCACGGGTTTCGTGGTGTTAGGAAATTTTTAAATGGTGGGGAGACCCAGTGCGGGTCTCGCTGGCATCCCCTCTTGTGCCGATTGGTTAAAAGTAGGGAGATTGGATGGTCAAGCCAGTGTTATATGTTTGACTGAGTTTGTGAGTCGTCTTGGTTTGGAGAACCAATGTTTGACAAGAATCCTAATATGGTGGGGAGACCACCATAGGATGAACTTGTGGAAGACCTCCATTTTCAATGTGCTCTTGGTGGAGAAACCCCCCACTTCTGCTCTGCCCGACCTCGACCATGCTAATTGGATAGCTTGGGTAGTGGGTCGCTGGATGAGTGTTCTTGGAGATCTTGAGTGGCCCCGATGATCCCTAAGGGGTTGGGGTGTTCCATGTTGTAGTTGTGTTTGGAGGTGATTTCCTTGACGTTGGATTTTCTACTTGGTGGTTCTGGTTTTGAGATCTTTAAAGTTCAGATCATGGGCGTTTCGAATGCTCGGTCTCTGGGCGATTGAGGTTTGGTTTTAAGTATCTTCGTGTTCTTGCTTGGAATCTTGGGTTGACCCGGTCTTTGGGGACTTTTTGGGGGCAGAAAGTGTCATAGTGGAGAGAATTGTCAAACCCTGAGCAACACATTATTTTAACTTAATTATTTTAGGTCTTTATTTTGAGTTGCGGTTTGAATCAGTCCTATTTCAAAATGGATTTGGGATCTTATATGGGTGTGCGCCCGTACACGTGACCGTGTGTAGTTCCCAATCCCATTTAGACAATGTTTTATTATTAAATGTGTTATTATTTGGGCGTGCAACTTTGCACATGACCGTTCACGTTGCCCGACCTCAATAATAATAATGATATCATTATTTTGGTTTTATTGTTTTAGTTTTATTATTAGTATTATCATTACTTAAGTTAATATTTTAATTATATTATGATTATAATTATTATTTTTCAGTAAATATTTTGATTTGGTTGTTAATATTAAAATTAATCTTACAATTATAAAATAATTGACTTACATTTACATTACCATTAATTTTGTGATTATGAATAGGTTAGTTTGAGTTTTTTTAAAAAGTTTCATTGCATTTTATTATTATTATTATTATTTATTTTCTCATTTATTTCTCTCCTTTTTTCCCTTTCTTTTTTTTCTTACCCCTTTCTCCCCTTTGGTTCGTCACACACAGCCTCTCCCCCCATTTGTTTTTTTCGTCACGACCCCCTCCCTGCAACCCTAACAACCGCAACCCCCCTTTCCCCTTGCTCCCTCCGGCTCAACGCCGCGTCGCCCCGTCAGCCTCCCCATCCAACTCCTATCCCCTCCTCATCCTCTCTCTCACCAGACCACCCTCTCAAGCCCCCTCTAGTGACACACACTCTAACCAGCACCCTCTTCCCATCTCGGTGATCCGCACAGCATCGCCCCACCTCTCCCCATCGCGACAGCCCTGCTGACCCGCCCCCTACACTCCGACCGACCTCTTCTGGCTGTACCGACCGGTAAATGGAAACCCGGACCGCCATATTCCTCGCTGAACAGCTGTTCCACACCCTCCCTTGGCTGAACCCTCTCTTGACCGTGCGCCTCCTTCACATCCGGACCCTTTGACGACCTCCCTAGCACTCGGCGCACCTGCGACACCTCTCCATTGTGCTTGACCAGCTTCTCGCTCCCCCACCGTAGGTGCGTTTCACCTTGTTTGATTGTTTCTTCTGTTTGATAAACTTTTTTATTAGGGTTTTGTGTTGTAATTGGTTTGGTTTTGAGGTTTTTGGTTTGATGTATTGATTTTAGGGGTCGTCGGGTTTCATCGAGGTCGGTTCTAGCCACTACTGTCAAGGGCAGTGGATTCACCATGGTTTTCAGGTAAGGATTTTCAAATTTCTTCATTGTGGTTTAATTGTGATTTAGGGGTTTTATTATTTTTGAGTTGTCATCAACTTATTTTTGGTGCAAAAGATGCTTTGGAAATATATTAGTTTATGTTTGATTTTTATATGGTATGCTTGGGTGAAACATGGTGCGTTTTGGATAAATCCATTTTGTATTTCATGTTTTTAGGGATTAGTTGTGTTATTGTGGTGCGTTTGAAGTGCGGAAGACCTTTCACACCATTTTTTTGTGAAGTCTGTCTACACCGAGGTAGGTGGTTCTGCGTATGATTATTAATTGCTAAGTTCATTTGCTTAATTAATTAATTTAGCATGTTTACTAATCAGTTTGTTTGGTGCGCAATTAATTTTTACTTGAGGTTTGGTATGTTTTAATGTGTTTACTAGCGTGTTAATATGAAATGATTATTTTTCTGTGAAAACTCCTGTCGAACTGCTTGCTAGTGCTTCATAAGTTGTACGGTTTATTTTTTTAGAATGTGCAAAGGGTGTGAATGGTGTTTTGGGCGTAGCATCTATATACGTTTTGTCATAAGTGAACATTTAATGAGTTTGTGGTGTTTAATGTTGTGCGGCGTATTTCAAAATGGTTTGACAAATTTTTATGGTAGTTCATTTAATTATAGCAATGGTCTTTTAACTGTGCAGATGGTTTTCTTTAATTGCGTGCGTAATGCGGGTTGTGTTCCTGATGTGACATCGTGTGCGTATGGTCATGTAAAGTAGTGGTTTTTCTTTTAAAAATTTATTTATGAAAATTTGGATTGTTTTATTAAATAATTATTAAAGATGAAAAATTTGTTTTGACTGCATGGTGTAAAGGTTTTCAGTGTTTAAAGTAGTGCAACATAGGTTGAAATTGTTTAATAAATTCTTTTAATGGTTTGTTTGACTTTGAAAGTGTTTTCTTTGACCACACTATATTTTTTTTAATTAGTCGTGTAAGTAGTGAAAATTTAGTTTTGAAATATTTTTAGTGTGCGTATTCTTCCAAAAATGGTATTTCTGAGTGAGAGTAGTGGTTTTTGGCATGTGTGGTGTCTTGTTTTATTTGGGTGCATAAATATGACACGTGACATGAACTTGAAATTTGTTTGAGCACAAAATGGTAAGCCCGGGTAGCTAAGAGGGTAGACTAGACTAGTGGTCTAGTGTTTTGGAGGTGACTCGACCCGGTTTCACTAGCAGGACTGACGATTGTAACAATAACTAAACATATGCTTTTCTGAGGGTCATGGTCTTCTAAGCCACGTTTTCTGAGGGTTGCGGCCTTCTAAGCCACGTTTTCTGAGGGTCATGGCCTTCTAAGCCACGTTTCACCGAGACACGAAGATCTAGGGACCCAAGCTAGCTAACACCCATGCAGCCTCTCCCATATTAGTGCTCATTGGTTAATTTACGCTAATCAGTGTGACACTTTGGTTATTTAAAAAGTAAGTGTGTGTGTTCTTTTTAAAACTTCTTTCTCTAAACCCATTTTCTCTAAAGTTGTTCAATATTTTAGTTCTTTTCTCTAATTAAAGTTGCAAATGTATTTGTCATTTAATAATTGTGCGTGAAACCTTTTCTCAGTGGCATCTTACTGGGATTTTAGCTCACACCCTACATACGCATTTGGGTTTATGTAGATTCTGTTTCTTTTTCTTTCCAGGTTGAGGCATCGGGCTTAGCATTGGTGGTTCAGGTTGTCAGTGGCATCCTCGTGTTGGTTTGGTGGCAGTGGCTTGGGGATGTGACTCCTCATGTCCCACAGAGGTTTGTGTTGGAGTTTTGGTTTCATTTGATGTAGTCTCTTTTGGGTTTTTAGTTCAAGTTGTAAACTTTAAATCTGAACTTGGTATAAGGGTCTGTTTAGTTATCAGTTTTTAGTTTCAATTTATTCAGATTGTTGTCTATTTTATATTTATTCATCCGGGTAAATCGTTCCCAAGTTTATTTTGATACCCGGGCACTTGTGCTAGCCCATGGGGATCGGGAACGCCCTTCGGGTCTTGTCGTAGACCGGGTAGGGCGCCGGGTCAGATGGTGACCCGGCCTGGTTCATGACATCTTATTAGTTTGAAATCAAATGATTAATGGTATGTAATATTATATAGCTCTTTGTCATTGTTGAATGAAAAGGTAAATAATTGAATTGTTTAAAGTGAATGAATTGGAATGGTTATCACATGACCTTGGTTATCTCATTAAATGTAAGGTTCCTATTTCTATTATGGACATTTTTCTTATTATAGGAGTGGTCAGACTTGATCCATCCATGGATTATTCAGGGAATTCCTTTAGCACTTAGAGGATAAAACCTCAATTCATTGGGTCGGTTTCAAAGGGAGATACCCACCTTGTAATTTGTTCAATGTCTTATTTATAATATAATGCCTTGGTGTGGCACTGATGATTCACTAGACTCATCTCCAGACATTAGAATTCCTTGGATACACTCCTTAGATTTAGCTAATGACTTCATACAGGAGGTACCATGGATTCTTACCTTAGGCCCTACTCATTCTTAGCCTAGTATTTACTATGAAAATGATCCATGGACTTAGTTAGACATTATTCTAGTGGAATACATTGGGTTCACCCCCTTGATTACACTCAGACCCCTTAGCTAGGCTGCATAGTTATGTGTTTTGAGCTAGATCGACCTTCTAAGGTCAAGGATACATTGATTTCTATTAGACCATGAATTACTATTATTATGAATTAGACAAACTAGTTTAAAATTGGGTACTATTTTATGATTAATTAAATTGGTACACTTTGGTTATACATGCTATAATATAACCTATTACAGGTCCCTTGTTCATACATTACTAGCATGAGTCGGAGAAGGTATGGTCGATCAGGAATCCCATGAGGAGTTTGATCCTGATGTGTTTATTATTTCACACATGTTACCCCACTACCTAACATTATATCTGCACACTAATTATTTTATATTCATCAACTATAATTGTATATATTTCATTGGTGGTGTCCTACTGAGTAAATCTCACACGTTGTTCAAGCCACAATTTGGCACCCAAAATGACTTCATGGATGCAGGTAGGGACAAAGGAAAGTGCTCAGTTTTGGATGATTTATTGATTATAGCATGGGATCTTAGGAACACAGGACTGAGCCTTAACTCATGATTCTATTAGAGATATCCTTTTTGGTCTTTTTTTCCTTTTAATATACATGTATGTACGTATTCCTACCTTTTTTATTGCTCCATAACATACTCATTATTTTGTATATGGTTCCAATTTTGGCTTGATATATTATTATTACTATCTATACGATTTACCTTCATTTATTAGTTTGAAATTATTATGATTCTGTTATTTATTCATTATATCAACACTTTGCTACTCTGATTATGAGGGTATAGTCTCCTCACTATACCACTATGCATCATTAATGCTAATTAGAAGCCTCTGGCACATGGGGAGTTGCATTTTAGGCCTTATGATCAATCGAGTTCAGTTACTTAGGAGTGAACTGAGGTCGAGGCATTACAAATTGGTATCATAGATTATTTTCCTTTTATCTTACTATTTGGGTTATTAGACAGAAGACTAGGATGTATCAGAATTTGGTAATGATCTTGCGCTTAGGACTAGCTAACCCACATATGGAGGAAAATCCAATTTTTTTTGGGATGGGAATTATTGTTATGGATTATGCCTGTTATGGTTTTACTAATTTCACCATTGGTTGAAGCACATGGATTTTGGATTTTATTATTATTTTGGAATTCATTTTTACCCTAAGACCATCATGGAAAGGTGGTAGTGTCTCATAAATCATTATAGGCACATGAGGATTTACATTTCATGAATTATTCCATGCCATAGTTACTTACTGTGTGCATTTTCTACTATATATTATATGTTCCTTAATAGTTATATTTGGTATTGTTCTAACATTTATTGAAGGGATAAAATGATTAGAATAATTAAAGTGTTTTCATCAACCTAAATGATGCATTCCTATATATTGTGATAATGAAACCTTAATTATAAAATTATATTGAGTTTGATACATGAACCATTGGTCACACGAGCTTAAATGTTATTTGGTTAAAATTACATGTATACTAATTGAAATTTAAAGAGTGTGTGTGACTCTATTAATTGGGGATAGTGATCTATCTAATTGAACCATCATAAAATCCTAGTTTCAGTTTTATGTAGTATAATTTTCAATTTATAAAGTGTAGTACTTTATAACTTCAGAATGATAGATGCATCTAAGTGGAACTTGACATATATATATATATATATATGGATACACATAATTACATGTTTAATAACTATTGAGTTTTAAATTTAAATGGAAATGGTTACTGTTAAATAGTGATTCCAATTGCAACTTAAAGTGCATTTTTCTCTATAACTTGCAATTGAAATTCTATATACAAGAATCCCTAATATAAAATAGAGAACTTGAACCAGAACTGATCATAGTATTGGGTAGTAGGAATTATCTCTAGTGGTTCATCATGGTCTTATACGATGCCCAGACTTGGATTTACGAGTAGGAAGAGGGGTGTGGCTCATATATAGGAAGTCTTGTACCTATCCAATTCTTATATTTACAAATACTATCATTTTAAAATCTTATATGAGGCAAGATACTATAATTTTTAGAGCTATTACACCATGTTTTACTCAAGTAAAGAACCAATAAGGTGGTGATGACCATTTTTCTAAATTGGTGGGACCTAACCCGCCAGTAGTTCCACTTGACACACCTCTAATTATACCCAATTTAGAAACTAAACCTCAGTTTTGAGAGGGTTTACTATGGTTTTATAGTCTATTTAGGGAGATCCATGATCTAGCCCTATTATGTTAGATATGACATGAGAGTTTCAATAGTATCATCCTCACATGTTTTTAGGGGATGGTGGTCCACAGGCTGCTGAGACATGGATAGAGGCTACGTTGTCTATATTTGATCACCTAGAGATTCCTCCATAGATTAAGGCCAATATCATTGCTTATATGATTTTTGGTTATGCCAAGAATTTTTGGGATGTTATTAATTAGAAATACCAACATCATGATATGTTCTGGAGATATTTTAAAGATGCCTTCTGTGAATATATTTTTTGAAGATACTGAGAGCTGATAGGGATAGTGAGTTCCTAAATATGGAGTAAGGATCCCTAAATGTTATGGATTATTTATCTCACTTTACTAAGATTTAGAATTTTTCACCTCCCTTCACCATTGATGAGATTTTAATAATGAGACACTTTGAGTATGTGCTTAGGAATACCATCCGATCTAAGGTAAATGTCTTTCACCCGAATAACTTCATGGGAATTATGAATCAAGACCTTATCACTGAGCTTAATTTGAGGGAAGACAATAGTACATGGCACAATAGTTCAGTACCGAGGTAGGGTGGTAGTTCAAACAGTGGCATGAAACATCATTTGGAGGGTTCTCAATAGAGTAGTGGCATCCAGAGTAGCCACATTGGCAGTTCTATTATATACCATTAGTGTGGGAGGTATGGTCACGTAAAGCCTCACTGTGACCAAGACCCAGTTGAGTGTAGAGACTGTAGAATAATGAGGAATATTTAGATGTTTTTCTAGACCTTTATATCTATTTATAGTGGAAGGAAATACACACTAACTCTTCCCTTCAGGGTAGGATCTATATCTCCATGTCAGGCTAGAAGATGGACTACTACTATTCATATAGATTGAGGAGGTGGATGTGGTCAAGGATTCTAGACTCACGATACACAATGACAGCTGGGGGGACACACTCTGGGTAGTTAAGTTATAACTCATAGATGCGGATCAGTCCATATATATATAGTACAACCTATACCTAAGGATCAGGGTGTCGAGCTTTATATAGTATGAGGTATGATTCTGGTAACCTCTACTTTAGTATATTCCCTTTTTGATACTGGAGATTCACATTATTTTATATCTATGGATATTATAGAAAGACTTTGGATTGAAATTTTGTATTTAAATGGTATTATGAAACTTGATAATACATTGGGAATTTTATCAGAGAGTTTATTCTAGTACAAGGGACACCCCTTGAGGTGGGTTGATATCATTTCATATGGGATCTCTTTATCCTTAAGATGATGGACTTTGATTTCACTTTTGTGATGGACTGGTTGGTTACCTATCATGATTATCTAGAATAATATATCTATAGGATATCATTTACATCACCATATGGTGGTAGATATATTCATAAGGGTGAATGGGATGTCAAGGAAAGTAGAGCTAGACTATAGCATGTGGGCTGAGTGGAGTGAAAAACTAGATTGTTAACCTTTATATGGATGATTAGGGAACATGTGAGGATAATTTCCCTCCTATAGTAGATCATTTCAGGGATTTTTTCCCTAATTTTTTTAGGAATACCTCCTAATAGATAGTTGGAGTTTACTATCTAACTAGTTCTAGGAGCAGCACCGGTATCCATTCATCCTTATAGGATGAATAATATTGAGTTACAGGAGCTCAAGAGGCGGCTAGAGGACTTGGAAGCTAAGGATTTTATAGAGAACATCACTTCACCTTGGGGTTAAACTGTTCCTTTTTCCAATAAGGTTGATGGTACCCTTAGGAATTGTGTGGATTATCTTCGGTTGAACCGAATTAAGGTTAAGAATCAATATCCACTGCCTTGTATAAACAACTTCTTTGACTAAATCCCAAGAGCGAGGGTTTTCACTAAGATCTATTTGAGGTTGGGATACCATTAGATATGAGTTAGAACTTCATAAATTCCTCTTATATAATTTCATAGTAGGTATGGTCTTTATAAGTATCAGGATATTCCATTCTATTTGACAAATTCACCTGCTGTTTTCATGGATTTGATGAATAGGGTTTTCTACCCATAATTGTATTCATTTATGGTAGTCTTCTTGGATGATATCTTAGTGTATTATCATACTTGATATGACCATTTCAAAAATCTTTAGATCATGATGAATACATTAAGAGATGACCAACTATTTTCTAAGATCACAAAATGCCACTTTTGGATCAATGAAGTACACTTCTTGGGTCACATCATTTCAAAGGTAGGAGTATCCATTAACTCATAGAAGGTGTGATTCGTGGTATCTTTAGGGTATCCCAAGATTTTTTTTTTAAATTCATAGTTTCTTGGGGATATTTGGCTATTATAATAACTTTATTAAGGTATTTGACACCTATAAACACCTCTCACTGGCTTGAAGAAAAAGGGTGTTAAATTTTTATAGTTAGAATCATGTGATATAGACTTTTAGAAGTATAAAGGGAGACTGACTTTATCATTGATCCTGATTCCACCAGATATAAGATAAAGCTATAAAATTTATTATGATGTATCAATCATCAAGATAGGATTAGTTATGATATATAAAGATCAATTCAAGACATATGGGTCCCTTCAATTAAGGACACATGAGAGGAATTACCTAATGCATGATCTCAAGATGGTAGCTGTAGTTCACACCTTGTGTTTTTGGAGGAATTATTTGCTTGGAGAGTGGATTTTCGGTGTTTACAGACCAAAATATCCACAAGTACATATTTATACAATGTGAATTAAATTTTAGATAGAATAGGTGGGTCAAATACCTATAGTCCTTCAATTTTGATCTTTCCCATACACCTAGGAAATCTAATGCCATAGTATATGCTCTGAGTCTGAGGACTCAGACGTAGGTAGTTCAAGAGGCCAGTAGTGAGTTTCACTTGATGGAACTAATTTCCGATATGCACTTAGAATTCCAGGAGAATCATGGCCAACATATCCTTATAGTTTTGGCAGTTACCCCTTCAATTCTGGAGAGAGTGAATATGGGTAAGTTATTAGATCTGAAGGGCCTAGTCCTAAGGGAGAGTGTTTTAGGTGATGACATTACACTAGGATGGATCATTGATGAGGATGAGGTCTAGTTCATCCATGTAAGTGTTTGGGTTCCTATAAACATCCAAGAGTAATTGATGTAGGAGTTTTATGCTTCTACTTGGGTGGTACACCTTGGGATTACAAAGATGTATTGTGATCTACATTTCCAATAATGGTGTCTTGGTATGAAAAGGGAGATAACTTTGTTACTCAGTGTTCCACCTGTTAGTTTTTAAAGGTAGAACACTAATGAACAACATGGCTTCTATAACTATTTCCCATTCCTAAGTGAAATGGGATGACGTCACCATGGACTTTGTAACCAGCTTACCAAGATACCCTCAAGGTAATGATGCAATATGGGTGATCATCGATAGGCTCACGATGGTCTCTCACTTTCTACCTATCAAGGAGACATTTTCTATGGATGATCTCAGTAGTCACTATGTTTGTGAGATTATGAGACTTTATGGAGTTCTATAGACTATTGTGTTAGAAAAGGACTCTTATTTCACTTATCAGTTCTAGAAAGGGTTACAAAGGGTGTTAGGTACATAGATACTTTTGATTACAGTATACCACCCTCATACCAATGGGCCATTAGAGCAGACAATACAAGTGTTAAAGTACATGCTTAGAGCATGTGTATTAGATTTTATAGGTTTTTGGAAAAACATATACCTCTATCTGAATTCACTTATAATAAAAACATCCATAAGATGATTCATATGGATCCTTATGAGTCCCTTTATGGTAGGTCATTTCACTCAACTCTATGCTAGTTAGAGGTAGGGGAGAAAATAATACTTGGAACTTGTCTTGTTCAAGATACTTCAGAGTAGGTTCAACTGACCAGAAAGTGAATGGATACAACTCAGTCTAGATATAAGTCCTATTTTGATCACTATAGATGACCTATGGAGTTAGAGGTTGAGGATCAAGTCTTCTTACAAGAATCAACTATACTAGGGCATATAAGATTTAGTAAAAAAGGTAAGCTATCACCTCATTTAGTTGGACAAATTGAGGTTTTGTAGAGGGTCAGAGTAGTTTCTTATCAAATAGAACTTCCTAATAGATACAAATAAATACATGACACATTTCACATATCTTAGTTATATTACTAATACTCATAATAGTATCATGTTTTCTATATTGATGAGGTAAAGCTGGATATTGATGCTTCTTTTGAGGAGCACCCTATTCGTATCGAGGATTAGATCATGAAGGCTCTATGAGGTAGGGAATTTCCTTTAGTACAAGTGCTATGACAACATGACCATGTATAGGTTGAGACCTGAGATAGAAAGGAAAACATACATGCAAAGTGGCTTGAGTGTTTCTTAGATAGTTCGTTATTACCCTCATAAGGGTAACTTGGGGATGAGTTTTATTAAGTGGGGGAGGTTATAACACCCCATTTTTTATCTAAGGTGATAAACCTTTAATTTTTAGTTTTATTCTTATAAATTTTCCTAATAGTTTAAGGAAGGGTTCAGAAGTGTCTGGGGAATTTTTAGAGCCCAGAGCTCCAAATTTTGGAGAAGTCGTATGATGCACACGATTGGAACATGGTTAGTAATAATCGTGAAACCCATATATATGGGAGAATTTTTTGAAAAACCATGCGAGGGAGGTTTCATGGACATGAAAAAAACTACAGACCAATTATTGAGGCCATCCACATGAGTTGAAAACAGTTTGGAAAACCATTCACCTAGACCGCACCCTTAGTGCCACTTAGGTAGTGACCCCACATGTTTGGAGCACAGTTTTTCCAAACCATGTAGGATATCCATTCAATGGGTGCCTATGGAAAGTGACTTTTGTACAATTGGCGCATGGTTTGGAAAACCATGTGTCCTAAGTAGGGTGAATTTAAGATTTCCCTTACTTATTTTTAAACACCCACCCTATTTTTCTCTCCTCTCCACACACAATGCCCCTTCTCCCATTGAAGCTCTTACATGCCTCTAATCCATGATTTGAGGTTTCTTCCTCATCCAAAATCTGATCGATCCACCGTTCGTCTCATTGGATTGCTCTTAGTAAGAGATTAAATAAATTACCTTATTTTTTTGGTTTATATTTCCATCTTTGACACTATTTAGGTGTGAGATAATATACCCTATTTTCAATGTATTTGTATATTATTACATATTAGACCAAACTAAGGGCTGATACTGGATGAGTGTTCATCTAACACTATAAGGTAGGTGGTCTATGAATTTTTCCTCAAGTATCGTCAATTTATAATTTTCTACCTCGTGTCGTGTGCCGGTTTCATCCATGCTTTGACCCTAAAATCAATTTAACTTAAATTAGTTAGTTAATTTGGATTTTAAATGCCCTATTATACCCTATTATTATCATTGGAGGTCCATGAACTCAATATAATCCATCCATTTAGGTGTTCCATATATATACCTATATGCCCCTTTACATATAATAACTAAAACACACATTGGCGTGTGTTTGGTTCGACTTCCTCAATGTTTTGATTAATTTAAGTGGATGAATTGAAACTTTATTATTGGGAAATAATTTTTATCTTGTCTCTTATTAGTTTTAAATCACATAATTAATGGTATGACACCTTATATATATATATATATATATATATATATATATATATCCCTTTTTCATTATTGAATGAAAAGGTAAATACTTGAATTATTTAAAGTGAATGAATTAGCATGGTTATCATATAGAATTGGTTATATCATTAAACATAAGGTGATAGTTTCTATTATAGACCTTTTTATTATTATAGTAGTGGTCAGACTTGAGTCTGCCTTGGATACCCAAGGAAATGCCTTGAGCACTTAGAGGATGCCACCTTGATTCATTGGGTTGGTTTCTAAGGGAGATACACACCATGGAATTTGGTCAATGTCTTATTTATATGTGAAGGACTTGGAGTGGTACCAATGATTCACTAGACTCATCTCTATAAATTAGAATTCCTTGGATACAATCCTTGGATTTATCTAATGTCTTCTGATAGGGGGCACTGTGGATTATACCCTTAGGCCCCAATCATGATTAGACTAAGATCTAATATAGAAATTCTCCATGGAATCAATTAGAAATTATCCCTATTTAATGCCTTGGGTTCACCCCTTGTATTACACTCAGACCCCTTATTCAGGCTACATGATTATATACTGTGATCTGGCTCAACCTTCTAAGGTCAAGGATAACTTTATTTCTCTTAGATCCTACATTACTATTATTATTACCTAGACACCATGGTTTCACCTTGGGTCCTATTTTATGATTACTTAAATTGGTACACTTTGATTATACATGCTAGAATCTAACCTCTTGCAGGTCCCTTGTTTAGTCATTACTGACATGAGCTGAAGCATGTATGGTTGTTCAGGCATCCCATAATGAATCGGATACCGACGAGTTTATTATTTCACACATGTTATTCCACTGCCTATATTTCTATACACACACTGCTGCTTTTATATTCATGGATTGGAATTGTATATATGCCATTGGTGGTGGAATACTGAGTATATCTCATACCCTTTTTGAGTCATCATTTGGTACCTAGATAGACTTCATGGATGTAGGTAGGGATAAGGGAAAGCACCTATTCATGGATGGTTGATTGATTATATCACGAGAGCATGAGACCGATCCTTGGATCATGATTCTATTAGAGATAAAATTTTTAATATTTTGTTTCCTTTTGATATAAATGTATGTACATATGCCTACATTTTGTATAGATCCATGAAATACTCATCATTTTTTATATGGTTCCACTTTTGGCTTGATGTATTATTATTACTGCTTGGATAATTTACCATCATTGATCAGTTTGAAATTATTATGCTTCCACTATTTATTTTCTATCTCACCATTGTGATACTCTGATTATGAGGGTATAGTCTCCCTACTGTACCACCATGGACCCTCACTACTAGTTAGTAGCCTCTGGAATATAGGAAGGTATTATTGTGGCTGTGTGAAAAACCGAATTCGGTTACTTAGGAGTGAAATGGGGTCAGAATGTTACACTCTAAATAATTCCATATAGTGATGTAACTTCAACAGAATGACATGTAATGACTTGCGATCATTTCCTCAAGACATACTCTATCCATCAAATAAAAAATCCTCACTAGAAAAAATGATTTCCACCACGATTCTATGAAAATTATTGTTAAATGCTATTCCAAATAATATAATATTAAAGAAGAATAGATAAGATGATGAATAGAGGAATAATTCCCACTAAATCACACACAAAATTCCATAACATAAACCCAAACTAAGGGGTAATCGAAGAAAAAGTGGAAGGAGGTCAGTTGTCCTATGCATGCGTGAGGGAGGAAGAAAAATGAGTTGAAACCCCATAAATAATATATTGGGAAAATGTATAAAACTACCATAACTTTTACACATGAGAAATAAAAAATAGTATGCACCATGATATGCACTACACCATGGTGTACACCCTAGTATCCCCCAGGGAGCCCAATATTCCCAACCCTTTGGCATGTATCCCTCCCTTCTTCACCATTTCTGATCGGAAGAACACACCCACACAACACCTTGAAAAATACCCAATACCTGGCCCCTATGGCATGGTGGGTTTCCACCCAATGTACTATGAACCACAACTAGTGAAACACATAACTAGGTCATTTTCCCTAGCTGTTTTTGGTAGGCATTCCCCTCAGAAGCTACAACAACCATCAAAATTCCCATCCAGGGTGTCTTGTAGGTTGTTTCACATATTTACAAGCCCAAGGGAACCACAAGCTTACTTAGGTGTTCACCTGACCACTAAACCCATAATGGGTCCCACTCCCCATGAAAAAAATATTCTAAAAATTTCCTCAACATTAAAATATTAATCCGAACACTAGGTATAAAATGAACCCCACTTTAGAAACCAAAATTTCAAATTCTTATATAATTTCTAACAAAAAATAACCTATGGTTTTACAACTTCCATACATAATAATTATCATCATTGAGTAATCTCTACGAACTTTCATCCATTTACCTCAACCTATTATGGTTATCAATTCATATCCAAATTGTCATGTTTTACTATAGAATGTTGATTGAGATTCAACTATGAAAATCCAAACCTAAGGAACACTATTCATAAAAAAATGATCCACCATACGTAACCAACAAAAAAACTGAAGCTCCAAGATGGATTTCTACCAAATCCATCTATCTCAATACACCAAGGTGTTATCAATAGATTAATACATGGATTATGGTTCTCCTCACTATATAACTTAGCTCATATGGGGTCAATGTCAATCCATGATTCTCCCCACCATCAAAATCACATACCAAAACACATTTTAAAATATGCAATAACCTGTTGGGTCATATATCCACATTATCACACCCAAAACCTAGAAAAAACACATGCTATAATCTAGTTACATTCCTCATCTCAATTCCAAACCAAATTAGATTATTCCCCACTAACCTTGCACAAGCCAAGATTCACCATCTCTCATAGCACTAATTTATCCCCAAAATCCACTTATCATATCTAGAATAACACACCCAATACATTTTCCAACCCAACATATCCAATTACACATAAATCATCATTCATACCTCCTCTAGAAGACCTTTCTCAAAATTCTTAGCTTCTATAATGGACATGTCATCACATCACTTGATCCCAATGATTTTACTCTTGAAGGCATCTTGATATCACCCCACACACACATTGAATTTAGAACTTGAAATCTAGTGTAATTACATATTTGGGTTTCCTCATCTTGACAAATCCTCTATTGTACTCCACTCATGAGAACCGACAAATCACTGATCTGACTCATAACCAGATCACATTGAAATATTACTAAGCTTGGTTCCAACATATAGAGTCCAACCAATATCAAATTTGAATTTTAAATCCAAAATTCCCCAAAAAACCATATATAGGTGTATATTATCACACAACGGTATCTCGGTTCATTCTATCCATCAAAAAACCAACCTTATCACACCCAGAACCCCTCCAACAAGATGTTCACACCTCTATGGACCATTATATATCCATTTACTACACATAATTACTGGAAATGGTCATACTTCTCATTCCTGATCACCAAACATGAAACATTAAACACTTCTCTTTCCTGACTCACTAAGAATGTCATCCACAACACTTTCCAAAATTCATTCATAATGAGGGTCACACCCTCTAACAAACTATGGTGTGATCCCCACCATATGTATTTCCTTACACACCACTACTTGAGTGTAACTTTAATAGGTTCTATCATTACCTATGCGTATCTCCTGCCAAGCCATGCTCATCCACTATCAAATCCTAACACCACACCATCCATAGCGTCTTCATTATCCTAGAGGTAACACCTATAATTCAAATCAAGAACCTTAGTCCCAAAATACTACATTAATTCCATCCAAAACATCATTCCTCATCCCACACATAACTTCACACTGATTCATAATTCAACAACACCATGTATTACTAGCACGTACCACACCGATCTCCTTCAAATCCAATTGGTGTGAGCTCCTATACCACCCAGTCACACAACCCGAATCATAATCCCTTGAGTCAAATTTCATTAAACCTAGAATCATGTTCCTATCCACCAACCATGGACTATTAACTTTTTATTATCATCTACCTAGAGAACCCCTGATGTTTCTCTTCAAAACTGATAATTTCACCTATGAAATGATCAACTGCACGAACACCCTTTGATAGAAATTGTATCAAAATAAGTAGCATATACCTATGATATTTCAATCCAAGATTCAACCATTTAGAATCATAATATTAAACATAAATGGGAACCATTTTGGAAATAAATAGGTGTATGTATTCAACTGATTTGGCCCTTTGAAAACAAAACTCAATATAAAAGTACCACAAGTAATTTTTATCACACATTGTAATGACCTGAACATTCATGAATAAAATTACCTTTCTTTTATTTAATGTCTTATGGATATAGAAAACACATGAAATATTTTTTTAATTTATTTTTGGGTTTAAATGACTATTAAGTATCATTACCATTGATAATATAACCATTTAATAGTGATCACATGACTGGTATAAATTTAAGGTTTTTTAAAAGAATCATTTCGAAAAAAAAAGGAGAAGATGACCTCATCCAGTAGACTCGAGCCATACGAATCTCATTTGCTGGAGCTCAGAAAGGAGGTGGCATCACTGGGCTTCTCTCTTGACCAAGCCCAAGCTGAGTTTCAACACATTAAGTTTGAATGGAATCACCTATGGGAGAAGTGGAAGTTAATAGAGATTACCACACGAGTGATGTTATCCGAGCCGCCCCAAGAGTCTGACACCATCACACACTTTACCCTTAAGTATTATATGGGTGTTATAATGGGTTATGTAACAAGTAATTAGTTACTTTTTGTGCAATACCTTTTATAAATAAAAGTCTTATTCCATCAAATCTTGTATGAGTATAGTTTCTCTTAAAACTATAATGAATTAGATAAATTGATTTTTTGGGTAAAATGGTACTTTTTAGAAATATAAAAATTATTATATTAAACTAAGGTTTTATTAATATTGTTATTATAATAGTTTTATAAGAACACTCATTTTAATTATAATTGGTGATTATATTCCTTATTATTTTTACTCTATAAATGATTAAGTATTTAGTTTAATAAGAATTATATTTTCATACGATAAAACCGAAATTGTATTTTTAATTAAAGAATTTATTTTTATGAATTAATGATTTTTTGGAATAAATAATATTTTAATAAAATATTATTATTATATATTTTTTAAATATAAATTATCATATTATTTTTATGAATTCAAATGTAATTTTTATTAATATTTGGAAACTGTTTTTGTCAAAACCCGTTAATTTGAAATAAATGAAGGTTTTTATTTTAAAAGTAAAAATTCACATATTTAGATAAAATGAATATTATTTTTGGAATCATTATGTCAAAATTATCCAATGATGAATTTTTCATAATTTTCTGAGATAATCGAATTTTGGGGTAAAAATGAAATTCCGTATAAATATATAATGTGTTTTATGACATCATAATGACCCAATAGTGATATAATAAAATAATATAACAAGTATATTCGTCCAATATATGTTTTAAATTTAAAATAATGTGATTTTAGATTTTTTTGATTAATTTTATAATGCCTTAGTAGACCCTCCAAGACTTATAAAATATTTTAACATTTTAAAATGATTTTCTTGAGAGCGTGACTCACCTCCACATAAGCAAGCCTAATATTTTAATAAGTTCGGAAATTGGCCTTATAAAATAATTTTTTCCACTCCCCTTTGTAAAAAACCATGGTTAAAAACCATGGGATGGTTTTTGGTTTTGAATATTTAATTATATAGGTTCCAAAACCTAAGTTTGTGAAATATTAAAGAATTCCCCCCTCATTTCCTATATAAAACCACCCAAGATCCCACTTATCTTAACTCAAAATACTTGGAGCACATCACTAATATTTAATCCTCTCTCTATAATCCTCCCAAGTTACCCCAAGCTCTCAAGGAGCCCCTCATCAAGCTCTTGAAGTCGCACACTCAAGTAAGGGATTTCTTCATTTCTCATTTTTGTCCAAGTTTCTTTATGTTGTTACACCCTTTTAATTTCAATTAAAAATGGTGGGGTATGATTTATAACCTCCCCTATACTTCTATACTTATGTTTTAATGATTATAGACCTATTTCTCTCTCATTAATCCCTCCTATGTACACCCGTTACCATGCCAAAATTTCGTAAGAGTTATTCCATTTCTCCTCTTTCTTCAAGATTCTTTATTATGTTATGACTTCTCTTTAAAAATTACATGTGTTAGATAATGTATCTATATGACCCCCTTATTTTCCATTTCATATAAATATTATGAGATACCCCTTTATCCCTCATCAACTATTTTTATGTATTTTTATGTCATGCCATTATGCTGCCGAAATTACACCGCGATTTTCCAAGACAAACTCATTGTGTAGTGAATACCATACCCATTTATCTATCAAGGGTATTCACCTTTATGAAAATATAATTATTTAATGGTACTTAAATTTATGCATTCCACATTTCTTAATCATGAAATAACTTATGATGTTGAATGATTCCATGTTATATGATCCATGTGGCACACTTATGCCTGAAATGAAATTTTATGAAGGGTGCACCCTGATAGCGCTCCAATGCATTGAGTAATGTTTAATATCATGATATTCCATGTTCAATGAGGGTTTACTCATTATAATTTATGTGAAATAAGGTTTTAATCATGCTAATTTATGTGCAATGAGGGTTTACTCATCTAAATTCATGTGCAATGAGGATCTACTCATGCTAATTCATGTGCAATGAGGGTTTACTCATGATAATTCATGTGAAATTAGGGTTTAATCATGCTAATACATGTGCAATGAGACTTGGATCATGCTAATATCATGTTGTATGTTCTTTCCACATTTCCATGTTATAATAATCATGCTATATCATGCCTTTATACTCTTGTTTCTCTTGTGATCCATTGATATGCCTATTGCCTAACATGTATTGTATTCTTCATGTTATGCCTTGTTTAATCCCTTAATAGGATTTATATCTCACCCTTTTCTTATTTATTTCCTTATGTTATCCCAATGCAATTCTAAGTACGAATGAATTTTGTGTTCATGTAAAATAAGTTTTCAATAAAGATGTTGTATTATATGTATTAAGTTGTCATGTAATGTTCCTGATTTCCCAAGACACTAGACCTCTCAATCCTCGGAGTCATCTTAAGTTAAAGTTTATGTAATAAATTATGTTTAAATATGTAATAAAGAGAAGGTTTGTTATACACATACTATGGGATATCCTTATAGATACCACATATTCAATTCCACCTGTCATGAAATGATCTCATCCTGAAGTATCTACCCTTTATTATTTCTATAAATAAATCACAACCTATGCTAACCCTATAATCGTGTAACCAATGTATATCACAACATATTTCATCCATAATGATCTGATCATCAATATACTAATTCATTTTAAAAATCATCTACACTCATCGTCTCAGACCATAAGTTGTATCTAATATATTAAAAACCTCATGGGGAAAATCCTTGTTCCTATCTTAACCATCATAAGGAAACCCATATTTCAAAACTACCCATCTTG
This sequence comes from Viscum album, assembly GCA_963277665.1. Classification (NCBI taxonomy): domain Eukaryota; kingdom Viridiplantae; phylum Streptophyta; class Magnoliopsida; order Santalales; family Viscaceae; genus Viscum; species Viscum album. The sequence goes on along the minus strand of OY728151.1, from coordinate 649,024,427 downwards.
GGTCCTCAAAAATATGTACACCAAACATCAAATACCAATTATTCATCCTATAGGGGCTCTGGTCCTCACCAAACATCCTCATATAGAACTAACCCTATGGAATCATGATATTAGGATAATACTCACCAGACCACATCACACGAGAACAAACCCCTCTAGGATCACTTTCTCATTCATCCTCATATATATATATATATATATATATTATGAAATCATTCTGGATGATCCATGTCAAATAACCATAACCACAAAGTTTATTTAAGTATAATCCCACCAAAGAGCTATATGGGAAAATAACATATAGGTTTTTGTTGACACTTTAAGTAGCTGAACATATTTACTCTAAAAAAAGTACCACAACCACCCTTAAATGGTTTATTAATAAGGTATCAATTCCCATACAACATACTAGGTTCATTATACATCCCTTACAAGAGGGACTGTTTAGGATTCATTTTGAAGCATCTCCCCATAAGATCAACATGACCAATCATCAACATAAAATATATTTTGGTCTAGATGAACATCATTTCACCAATAATTTATACCAGAAAATACCAAATAAATTATTATTGATTATTTAAATAAATGAACCCTCATTTATTAGTGATATAAATAAAAAAAATCATGTGCGTTCCATGTTAATCCTATATACCAAATACATCTCAAGAACACCAACCACCTGCTAATGGGTCGAGATATAAAAACCCATAAATCATAAATCATAACTCCATGAAACTATGTGTGTCATACTAGGTTAACTCATACTATTATAATATCAAAAAATAAGAACATAAATCCAGTATCCTTGGTAACCTAGACTTCCTAAAAAAAGGTGTTCCTGATGCACCTATCTGATATCCCTCACAAGCTTTGATGCATTCAAATATCAGACACATAAATGATCTAGTACCACTTTATAATGTACCATCCCCTATTCAAGATACAATAATTGTATTAAGATTCCACATGACCATAGGTGCACCTTATCATATGCCATAGGCTGCCGATTAGTAGTGGGAGTCTAGGATGTTATTATGGGGAGACTATACCTCCATTATCAGAGTGCACAATAAAAGGAAATTGACCAAAGTGAATTCGTAAATAATAAAATTATGAGTATAAATAATAAATAAACAACAAAAAATGTTATATAGAATTAAATTTAGAAGCATATGTTCATATAAACTTATAGTCATTCCAGTATTAAATAGTTGATTTCCCACTAGGCTGATCACATATATAAAATAAATAAAAGAATAAAAAAGTAGGCTCTACTAAATCTCTAGACAAACCTTATACATTTCATGACTATACCAAGCTATCCTACTCAATATATCCCAAACCTCTACCCAATCAGAACCTATGATTAGTGAAGACTCCTCGAGTAGCCAAATTCCTTGGCCACTCAAGTAGTGTGTGATTACAACTCAGTAAGGAACCATTAATGAAATATCATACATAACAAATCAATGTACTGTATTTTCACATTTCATGCTCAAATAAATAAACAAAATAACCTTGGAAGCATAAATTTTAACATCATAATATTGTATAATTTATTTTCATTAAAACATATATTTGATAGTGTGTGGTATACGCAATACCGAGCTTAAATGAACCACTATATACTCCAAAAATATTATTATTTAAATATGACTATTACCCAGTCATTGGTTTGAAGGGTATGGATAAGAATAAAAACATTATAAAACATATGTATAATTTTTTACTTAAAAAAATTAATAATCTATCTTACATTTATTATAAATTGGTAGAAAATGAAGATAATATTTTTAAAGGTAAAAGAAATAGTTTTCGTAAAACCATCTTTGTGTGCTAGTGTATATTTATCATAATAGATTAAATTAATCCCTATTGATAAATTATTACAATGAAATAATAAGATTATATATTCAATCAAATTAATTAACATTCATTTAATTATGTTTATTAGGAATGAAATGAGAATAGATTCATTTTCTTGTTCAAAAATACATTTTCATCAAAATTGTTTTTATTGCATTTTGTGCACGTATATTATAATTAACTAGTACTCACCTGTGTGTATGCACAATATATTGGATTGATGGTTTTTATTTAATAATAGAATTCTATTTGTAAAATTTACTAAGAAATAGTAATGTTGAATATTTTTTAATCACAAAGTATTAGTGCATAAAAATATAATAGAAGTGGATAAAATATACACACCATTAAAATAATTGAAAAAAGAAAGGATATATAAAATAAATGTTTCAATGATCTAATAAAACATCCATTGGTCATATTAAAAATCTCCACAGAGTACATGATACCATTTTCAAATAAAAATATCACAAGTGTTATACAGTAAAAGTAGAAGAAACTAATAACTAAGAGAAAATAAAATTATCCACTGATCATGAAATCCGCATATTCTTCTCTGTTCCATAATTCTGAGTATATCTCCAAAATCTAGTTATAGTAAACCCTGTCACATTGAATGCATGAAAGAAATCATGCATTAATATTGACTATATTGAAAAGAACTATATTAATCAAAGATACAATGTTCATGATTACTAAAGGAGGAAGAGATATAAAAAACACTATAACTATAAAAACCCAAAATGAACTATTATTAAGTTCCTCCCCACATTGTGATCCCCTTCCCCAATTAAATCCACAACAGTTGAAAAAGGACAAAGTAGTAGCACAGTCTCATAAGTGATCATGAATGTTTTTATATGAACTGAAATAGAACAATAGATATGGAGAGACAATTCCTGGACTTATCCAGCTCTCATGTTACTGGGACTATAGAGGCTGGTGTGGAGATCTAAGGTTGAATAATATAAATAATCTGGTAGGTTCAGTCAATATTCTCTTACAAAATGGAATCCAATTATAAGGAATTATAAACATAGTTAAATGAAAACATATTAAAAGGGTCTACATTACAAAATATATTCCTTAATAACACATAAATTCATGGTGCACCTTTGACACAATAGATTGAATTCAGAAAACAATATCAATTTGATTGCATATGTAAATAACCTTATCAACTTCAATATTGATGCTACTTCAGTATCCTTACCATATATAGACTAATATCACATCCTTAACAATATACCCATATAAATTATCTTTAATCTATAGGTATAATGCATGTAATACATGAATAATTATATGAAAAAGGGATACCAGTATTTTTTCTTTTAAAAAAATGCACCAATGGTGATCCAAATAAATGACCGCGAATCAGATCTGTGTAGAAACTCACCTTTAACCTTCAATTACAAGCATTTAAAATAGATAAGGGAGTGTTTGGGGGAAAGGTGATATGCACATGAAACCTAGATAGCGGATTACTTGTAAAAATAAGGCGGGGAATGGGGAGACCTAGAATACTCACCTCACAGAAAATGATTCAAATACAACAGTGGGATTTGGATTCAAAGTAAATTTCATAAAATGACCATAAGGAGGAGTGGGAGAAGGGGAGGAAGAAAGGAGTAGAATAATGGTGGCGGCAGTATCCTAGGATTATTAAAAATCACTTATTGAAGTCTAGGAATCACCTGATGGAGTCTTTTGCTGTAATAGATGGTTGAAAATTTTCATGAAAATACTCCAACCTGCTTGCAACATCAATAGAAATTCTCACCCTCTACATCCAGTCAATAACAGGTCTAGCCTGTGCATCTTAAACCCCCTTATGACTATGGAGGATGTCATGTAGTAACCCCATGGCAGTAAATTCATAATCCAACACACGTAAATAAAGAGAATAAAAATGTAATACAAAATTTTAATAAACCTAATGTACTAAAATAATAGACATAAAAGATAGTGGGTTGGTTAAAATTGAAATGTTTAAACATCCTAAATTAAATTTTGAAAGGAACCTAATATTGAGTGGATATTATTCATGTAGACAGGATGGTGGTGTCCAACTTCCACGTGAATATGTAGATGGTACTTCCATAATGATCATCTCTGTGCATATGTTGTTTTTGTTGATCTCACTATTCAACTACTTTTGGTATGAGAGAATCCTTTCTGATAGATATGGAAAAGGTGTGAGGGAATGTATGAAAAGTAATTGATGTTGTGAAATATTAAACTAGTGATATTAAAACAGTATTTTTTCACAATGTGAAGTATTTTTCCAATGATTGTGAAAAAAGTAAACCAATAAGATACCTCACGTTGAGTATTTTTTCATTAAATAGTACACATTGTGATATATTAAAACATTAATACGATTTCTGGTGTTTTTTCAGCTAATACTTCCTATAATATTACACTGTATAAAAAACACCAATAATCATATTATATGCGAACCAATAATAATATAACATCACATTATTTAAAAAAAACTACAGTTAAATCTCATTAACATTTTGTATATAGATATGATAAAAATTAAAAAATTAGAGGAAAATATAGTACATAAAATCATCAAATGGGATATTAAAAAACATAATAAAAAACCAATTATCTTCAAGGTATATGGATATGATAAAAACAAACAAATTTCTATCAATTGTATCTCTAAGAAGCACATTGTTAATTTTAATGTGGGGAAACAGTCTAAAAAATAGGGAGGTGAAGGGTGAAAACATATATACAAATGAGAAGGATATAACAGTAGGGAAAGGAGAAATTAAACACCATAAAATGAGACTAAATATCTTTTTATAGAAAAATAGTGGGAAGTATTCAGTATCCTAAGTTGAGAATTCCCTTAATTTTTTATAGAAGACATGGAATGGCCTAACATATAGTCATGGATGTTTCACACCTAACTATAACATTCCAATTGATCTTACATAATGTTTCTTGTGAGGGGTACGTGTTTAACCTCCACAATTATATCCTACATTTCATTATATAAAACCTAGATATTTTTTATATTAGGTAAAACAATCAATTAAGAAATAAAAACCTCAGAAACCGATAATATGGCCAATCGATGATTTATTTTAATGAGATTATAGTTGGGTATGTAATGTTTGACACAACTAAGTACCTAGGTAGGCCATATGTTTAGCAGAGTTGTAAAAATAGATATATATAATGAAATATTTAATAAAAAAACCTTTGTAATATCTCACAACGGCAGTCAAAATAGTTCTTTCAAAATACATGCTTTAGTATAGATAATGGATTTACCTATACATGATTTGGGAATTATAATCCTACATAGTTTTGAATGTATCAAAATCTGAGATCACCATCTTGAACATTAAATTTTCATAGTTATTTTTGTTTTATCTATGAATTTTTTAATAAATATTTCTTAATGCCTCCACCCTATCACTAATTTTAAGACAATTAGGTTCTGAGGTAGATAGTAGATGCACTTCTAAGATAAATATGTTGCTTTACGTTACTAGAATATCAAATTTCAGTAAAAAAAAATTCATTCATCATAAAATGAGATGAATGTTTAAGAATTAATGTCATGATGGTAAATAATTACAAATATTAGGTTATCTTGGAATCATGTATACTATTTCAGTTCTAAAAATCCATAAAAATGACTAGCGAAAATCAACTAAAAAAAATTGAATGGATTTGTTTTCCTTAGAAGGGAATGTACATATCACGAGTGTTCGGGTATGGAATTTTTCCATCATTTAAATTTTGAGTGTATTGTAGACTTAGATCAATACTTTAAACATTAAATAGCTGGAGTTCTTCCTATCTACTCTATGTAAGGTTTAATACATTTTTCTCAATTCCACTAACCTATCATTGATTTTGTGATGATTGGGTTTTTATATAAATAATATACGTGAATTAATGATAAATATTTTTCTTTGTAATGTCACCAAAATACCAAATTTTAGTAGAAAAAATCATCATTTTTATAAATGGGATGTATAAGAATTAAAAGGTACCTTAGAATATTAGGTTACTAAGAAAGGATTTGTACTTATTTGGTGCTAAAAATACATAATAAATGGCTTGAAATATGTAAAATCACGAGTCGTGCTTACCTTGTCGAGGAGGCAGGTGATGAATATGATATATTGTTTTCTTCAGTCACAATATCTACCATAATTATCAATGAATATATTAGATGATGAATAGATTGGTTATACAACCTACATTTTGTTCAGAATAGAACAGTGACATCATACTTACAGAATGAAAGCAAAGATTGTTTGAAGGCATCTGGTCTTTGCTTTCACTTGTTTGATCCTTTAGAAATTGTTTCTCGAGTTGTAGATTTTTGAGGCACTATATATGAATAAATTAAAAATGACTAATTTGTGTTATTCTGTAATTTAGTTAGAAGTATAGGGATTTAGATAGGAAAATTTAAACAGAACTAACCATTGATAGATAAAGGTGCTAATGGCATGCATGTGACTCCATCTGTGGTGCCATTTATAGATAGTGGCTCACTTATTGGAGTACCAGATAGATTAGTAGATGTCATTGAAGAATTTCTAATAGATTTGAACACTGTTATTGTGATAGTTGTAAGTTATACAACTACTGAAAGAATGATAACAAATAAAACATTTTGAACCGAACATAATAGAAAACTCACAATTGTTTTGTCGTTCCTTCATTAGTAGTATCATTTGAAACCTTTCATCTCTAGAGGTTGACATGAGAGAGTAAACGAATCAAAAAATATAGTATGAATTTACACATAAAATCTAGAATAAATCAGAAAAAGTAGTGATAGTCCCAGTGCAATCCATTACTAACTTCATCTGAACCTACACTTTATCATGAAAAAAATTATTCTTCAATTTGATCTCATCTCATGAAATAAATAGAAGCCACACAAAGAAAACCAAAAAAAGTAAAAAATTCCATTAAGTTTACATCAGAGAACAAATGAATCAAAAAATACAGTATGTATTTACACATAATACCAGGAAGAAATTAGAAACATAATTAATATCAGACTTGAAGTGCGAAGATGCTGCAGGAGGGAATAAGAGATGTGGGAAGTGAGCTGAGAAGATATAATCACAGAAATAAAACTAACCACAGTATAAGTTTTTTATTTTAAAACATAACATGAAAAATGACACAAAAAAATTTGAACCTGAAGTAATATATAAGTGAAATGATATGATAAATGCAGAATCAAGGATTTAGGTTTTGGTATAGGTAATTAATCTCATACCTGAACTGTAAAGCAGATGCAGAAGGGAATGAGAGAAATAAATTCTGGAATATAGAAACATTGAATTCCATGTATTAAATAAAATAAGGTATATATACCAATGTTATACAATATGATATAGTGTAAAAGAGAGGTTTCAAATTTGGTATTGAAAGCAGTTGTATAAAAGGTCCAACCGTAGTTCACCGTTTTTCGCCGAGTAACTGTATTAGAAATGTAGTAGTTGGTTTATGGGAAGTTAAATGAGATAGTGAGTCATAGAAGAAAGATTAAATTATTAATAATATATTAATTCTAAATTTATATGCTTCCTACATTAATTTATGAAGAGTTACGAGTTGCAATCCTTTGGCATGAATAGTGCGTCTTGATGTAGTTAACTATTGTTGGCATAGTAACTATAGTGGTAATATAGTAGCAGATTTATGGGAAGTCAAATGAGATAGCGAGTCATAATAATAATAGTAAACTGTTAATAATCTAAGAATCATGAATTTATATGCAGACTACATAAATGAAAGAGGAGTTACTAGTTGGAATCCATTGGAAGGGACAATGCAGCATGATGTCCTATAAAATTGGATGTCCCAGACAAGAAAAATATATCATGTATACGGACCTATCTCGAGGAGCTACCTGAATCTTGATTTTGCATAGACTGATTTGAATTGAATATTCCAACGCTATCGTGTCTGAAATAGAGAGGATGCGGTTACCGTAGCTGGAGAGACTACCAATGTTAATGAAAATGGAGCTTGAAATGATGGAAGGGCTGTCTCAGAGTTTGTAACAGTGGATGAGCATGGGGAATATTTGGAGAATATGAGGGATTCTGAGAGTGTAATGCGGTTTCATAGTTTCTAGGGTTACAAAATATAGTTCGAAGGTTTTTCTGGCGGCAACACATTGTTGTATTAATAGCATTACAAAAGGTAAAGGCTTGGGGTATGTGGGTTTTTTTCGTAGCAGAAGATGTCGAATTTGTCGAGCTGTAGGAAGGGGTTGGTTTGCCAGAAATGGAGGAGGAGTGAAGATATTTTGGGAGTCAGATCTGATGGAGGTAACCGTAGTGGAGGATAAAGAAAAACAAAGGACGTAGGTAGCCGGATCTATGCGAGAGAGGCTGCGGATGATAGAGGATGAAGAGGTGGAGACGTAGCAGAATTCGATTCGTCCACAATGCTTACCGACAGAAGATGGAGGTGAGAGATTTACCAGTATCCTGCAGTGAGAACGATGTTGTCGACTATGATAAGAAAACCGATAGAGATGGTCAAAAAATTAGCGTAAGATTTTAGAAGTTCAAGATCTTTTTGCTTGAAATGTAGCCGAAATCGAAATGTAGTGATAACCAGACAAAACAGTAGAGGAGGAAGAACTCGATGACCAAATAAAATGGAGGAAGTGGAGCTGAGGTGGGTGGTTTTGCGAATCAGTGGAAATCCTAGATTTTCAATATGGAAACTAGAGTGGGAGAGGGAAACCTGAGTGGGGGAGGGAATAAGCAGACGTGAATAGGGTAATGCATATGTGGTTATCGAAAAGTGATGGGTTAGTGGGAGTTGGAAATGCAGAATCTGGTGACGTGGAGTTCACTGGTGTTGACACGTAAGGCTGGATACACCCTGGATTAGTATATATAATAGATTTCATACAATTTTATAAATCTTATTTGAAAAAATGGATGTCATTTTTTAAATCATCATTTCATAATAGGATTAGAATGATTTTTTTTAGATTTTTCTAAAAAGATTTATTTTTGAGTAAATTGTGAAAACTCCTAATTTTCGCACAACTGTATTTTTACATTAAATAGTGAAATTTTAAAGCCCCATTATATTTTGGATTTGGTTTTAAATTAACATGAGATCCATTTTATTAAATATACTCTAAATAATTCCATAGGGATAAATATTATATTTTATTTTGGTGTAAGTTCATTTTTAATCTTAAAAACACAATTTTCTAAAAATACTATTCTCTGTTGTATTTTTCACACCTATATTAAAGGTAATTTCTACCACTTATAAAAATTTAATCATGAAAAATAGATTCTATATTTTTAATTATGAGGTTCAAATTTATTATTAAGTTTAATTTTATTTTTGGTCATTATGAATAATAACTATGATAAAAATGTGTGACCATAGTAAAATGATAAATCATAATAATTAAGATAAAAAATTGTGATATGGAAATAAAATTTCCTATTAATTACTATTGGATGATGGTATTTAGACCCTTTAACTTATAAATTGGATATTTTTGGATCCACTTTATAATGATTAATACTTTATAATATTTAAACATTTATAAAAATTACAAGCGTGACACTCCCATAACTTATAAAAGGGAACCTCCAATCATCTCTTACCCACACATTTTGTGAAATCTAGTTCATAAAATCCCTACCCAAATCTCTCCTCAAAATAACTCCCCATGTCATACAGGTTCTGGTCTTCTCAAATGACTAATCTTAGAAGGCTTAAGGTGTAAGTCAAAGGGAGATATCTGTGGAAAATGTATAAGTCCTAACTGACACATTTCAAGTTTATTTATTTTTCTAAAAAACTAAAATATTATTCATCTATAATGAAATAATAACACAAATATATTAAATATAATTAAATATTATTCTGATGATGTTATAACCCTTTTTTACCTCATTTTCCATCTTATGGGAAATGGAAACACCACTCATGTGTATGTGTGGACTACCACCTCCACGAGGCAATGTGTATTATTTTTCATCACAAACTCACAAGGATGGTTATTAAGATAAATTTAATGAATGTCCCGACCCATCCCAAAGGGTCCCATGACATGACTCCCCAATCCCACCTACAATAGGTCATGGGATGATGACTAGCGCCGAGTAGGCATATAAATAACATGAGAGGCCTTAGCCTAATTACCTACACACACATCTCCAAGACTATACAATGCTAAAATATAAAAACAACTGAACAAATATGAATGCATAAATCTAAATCCCAAAACTAGAGTATGATATTAAGTAAAGGAAAATAAATAGGTCCAAATACAAGCCCACTGTAAAGAGTTTGAAAACAAGTCCAACCTGAAAGTAATATTGGGGACTTCTATCAAGATACTACAGGAACACAACTTGATATGTACAGTATCACTAAGCACCGTCTAGTCATGGTCTGTCTAAGACTTTTTCAAAATGATGATTATCTACACAAGATACGACATGTGTGGGAAAATCTTGTGCATGAGTGAGTATAAAAATATCCAATAGGACACCCCAAAACCACAAAGCATACAAAAAATGAATAACAATTATATCTAGTTAGGTATATGTCTAAAACACATATAATAAGAATATCTAAATATACTCAACAAAGACACATAGTCTAAAGGTAATTCATAACCATTATTCCAGCCTAGGATTCCATCTCAAAGATTCCACATAGCACACATCTAGGAGAAAACACTCCATGAGTCTAGTAGCACTGATAAAGTTCATTCGAGAGGTAGTTCTCATCAGGTCTCACCATAGGAAGTGCACACTGAAGGTCCAAAGAGATATGATAAACATATGAGGATCACTCCCAAGGCCATGGGGTATACCAACAACTCAATCTGGATTAACCCACTAAGTAAAATATTGATGCCTCATGTACCAGTACACAACTTAACTCTTGTAAATTTTTTCTAGGTCGTGTCCGTGTGGGAGTACATGGTTTAACTTTTGTAAATTTTGTCTAGGCCGTGTTTGTGTGGGAGTACATGATATTCCCATTCCCATGTACTCTATCCCATGTTTGTGTACCCACTGAGGTACATGTCGAGCTCTTAGGGAGATGTCACATTCCATGTGATAGGGTGACACGTCACGTGATCCTTAAATTTCTCCTAAAATCCTAGCCATCAATAGGAGTGACCCACCACTACTATAAATAAGCCCATTAGCGACCGCCATTGGCGGTCGCTGTTGCCTCGTCGCTAGAGGCCATTAGCGACCGCCAATGGCGGTCGCTATTATAAAAAAAAAAATTTTTAAATTTTTTTTATTGAATTGAATATAAATATATATATATATATATATATGTGTGTGTGTGTAAAAATATTCATATATATACTATTAAATACAATATTTTAAATATATATATATATATATAATATATTTTAAATGTTTTAATATATATTTAATATATATTTAATATATATATAATATCAAATCATTGTGCTATAATAATTTAAAAACTTCGATTCAAGAAATAATCTCATTTCAGGTCGTTCGGAGCACGTTTGCTCCGAATCGAACCGCCGCACGCCGTTTTGGTGTTTAACGGCGCCGGAAACGCGTTTCCGGCCGCCGCGGTCACACGGCACCTCCATAGACGATCTAATGTGTCCTGAGGGATAGAAGCCCAATCACGCATGGTCAATGAAAATCGATGTGGGTCACGTATGATATGACCCGGCTGACGAATAAATGCCGGGGCATTCGATCCCACAGGATGAAATACCTCATCAAATGAAACATCTGTCGTCGTGTCGGAATTCCATGATAATATGCCACGACCAGGGCCTCTCCTACGAGAGGAAGAACTAGCCGAGTCTGATCCTGTTGAAAACAATTTTATATATAAATTGACAAATGTTATATATATATATATATATGTAAATTACATAAAAAATATAGACAATGACATTCAAACATACCTCTACCCTGAGACGTAGATGCCTCAGATGGATGATGTGGATTTTCTGCCTCTTCCCCTGACATGTCTGCAGTCATACAAAATATCAGTAATGAGTCCAAAGTGTTTAAAAGATAAATTGGATTGTTCTTAATAAATCAAACTTGTACAACTGTTAATCAAACAAAAAATGGATTGAATAATTAGTTGTGAATGAATTTTAAAAAATCAGAAAGTTAATCAACCTAAATATTTATGACTGAATTAACTTACAAAAGTGAGGATTAAAACTTATAAGGATTTATAAAATGATTAGATAATTTATGATATCCTAGGACATTCTACTGAATAGCGGGAAAACAATTATACCTTTCATTAAGCATGCAAATCGACTGTTTCTCCTTCAACAGCCGCTCTGACCCAATAAATATCTTCTTCACGTTGAACTACGGTATGTTGATCAAGTTGTTGGTAAACAAACGGAACAGTCTCGGGTTCATCTTCTTCAAATAAAAACACTCCTCGCCGAGACATTTTGACAACAACTTGACAACTTGGATCCGAAGGCAAAGTAACGAAGAATACTTGTTCCGCTTGTGATGTCAAAATGAAAGGTTCATTCTCAACTCGTTCATTATTTCTGTATAACATATAGTTAAAATTCACCAATGAAAACTGATATTTATCGACTTTACATCCACGCACTAGATCAACCCAATTACACTTTAACAATATGTACTTCAAACCGTGTGTGTATACAACTTCAATGATGTCTATCAATTGACCATAGTAATAACCAGAATCGACAAAGGGACAACCGATGCCACTGTTTTGTGTTGCTCGTTTGTCGTCAACATCTTTAATGCGAAATCGAAAACCATTAGCATCAATAGCTTTATAACGACGAGCCGTTATAGATGGACCCTCAGCCAGTTGGATAAATACTTCAGGTAGCGTGGGGTCCCCTAACTCCCTCAGCTTACGAACATACATAATTTATAAAAATCAATACTAATATATGCAGAAAGAATTAGTTTAACACTTCACTCATAATGAAAATCAATTTATACATATATAATCCTTGAACCAATCATGAAATGCCACATAATGATATTGTTGAATTTGCAACTCAGTCGCACGATGCATCTCTTCTTTTATCTCATTAATGTGTTTCCTGCAAATGATTACGCGATGTTTAAAAGATCAACTTATGCAAAGAAAACATGTAAAAGTTATACAAGCACATTGATAAGATACTTACTGCATTAATGGTGCAACTGATAGAGTATTGAACACGATATATCGATGTGCTTGTATCCACTCGATGTTGTCCATATCAAATGTGGTTCCTTCTCCAACTGGACCATCATGAATCTGAGAGGGCTTATCTAATTTTGTTTCAACATCCGTAAGATATTCTGCACAAAAGGTAGTACACTCATCCATCAAATAACCATTGGCTATTGATGCCTCTGGACGAGCTCTGTTGCGTACAAATCTTTTCAATGTACTCAAATACCGTTCAATAGGATACATCCACCTGAATTGCACTGGACCAGCAGCCATTACTTCATCAGTTAGGTGCACTGTCAAGTGGACCATAACATCGAAAAATGAGGGGGGGAAAAGTTTCTCAAAGTGACAAAGCGTAAGTACAATTCGGTCCTGCAAAATTTTTAAATCACTCATTCGTTGATTTCTTAAACAAAGCTGTCTAAAAAAATTACTCATCTCAATCAAGGGCTGAACAACATTGGGGGATAAACAATCAAAAATTGCGATTGGAATCAACTGCTGAAGTAATATGTGATTGTCATGACTTTTCAACCCTTGCAATGTCTTGCTCGTCAGATTCACACACTTTGAAATATTAGAAGAGTAACCATCAGGCACCTTGACCATCTTCAAAATGGAAAGAAATGTCTCTTTCTCCTCTGTAGTCATCGAATACTGTGCAGCAGGCATATATGCCTTGTTTCCCTCAACTAATTGTAAATGCAACTGTTTCCTTAAACCCATTTCTTCCAAATCACGACGTGCATTAACATGGTCCTTTGACTTTCCACTGACACCTAAAATGGTCCACAATATGTTATCACAAACATTTTTTTCAATGTGCATGACATCCAAATTATGCCTCAAAATGTTAGTTTTCCAATACGGAAGACTATAAAAAATACTTTTCTTTTTCCAATTGTGACTGCGCTGCCTACCCGCAGCACGAATATTACGTACTGGAGGAGCCACCAAATCCTGAATTTCATATACCGTGCGGATGTTTTCTTCCTCAATTTGCGATAACATTTCGACTCCTGTCATGATCTTTGGTGCTGGGCTGAACTCTCTAGAACCATCAAATGCCACTCTGTCCTTTCTGAACCTGTGCTGGGGAGGGAGAAAACGCCTGTGACCCATGTATGCCCATTTTTTGGAATGTTTAAGCCATACAGATTTTTTACTTTTATTGCAACAAGGGCAAGCAAATTCCCCTTTCGTACTCCAGCCTAATAAATTTGCATAAGCTGGGAAGTCATTGATTGTCCACAATAAAGCTGCATGCAGTTTGAACATTTCATTCGTTTCGCAGTCATAAGTCATCACACCATCACCCCAAAATTAATTCAACTCATCAATCAATGGCCGAAGGTAAACATCAATCTTATCCTCCGGACTTTTAGGTCCATCAATAAGAGTGGAAAGTAATATAAATTGTTGCTTCATACAAAGCCACGGAGGAAGATTATATGGAACCAACACCACGGTCCATGTGCTATGAGTTGCACCAACCATAGACTTGAATGGATTGAAACCATCTACTGCCAATCCCAATCGGACATTACGAACATCTTTAGCAAAGTCGGGATGTCTCTTATCAAAATCCTTCCATGCATGAGAGTCTGCCGGGTGGGTTAACATGTCACTTTCATGAACTCTTTCTGCATGCCATCTCATTAAATTAGAAACTTTAGATGACATAAAAAATCTTTTCAACCTCGGTTTAAGGGGAAACTAACGCATTTGCTTTACGGCAATCGGTTTCCCCTGTATCACAATCTGACTTTGATGAGTCTTATTTCCCCTGTTCTCTTTCCACCTGGAAGCGCCAAAAACCGTACAAATATCCAAATGAGCAGTTTCATTTCTAAACAACATACAGTTGTTTGCACATGCATCTATAGTCTCATATGTAAAACCTAAGTTCTCTGTCAACTTACGAGCATAGTAATACGACTCAGGAATCTTAGCGTCGACAGGAAGAACTTTTTTCAATAAAACCAAAAGCATGTCGAATGATGTGTCTGACCAATTATTCAAAGTCTTCAAATGCAACAACTCCACGATAAACGACAGTTTATTGTAAGAAGTACATCCAGGATATAATTCTGTTTTCGCATCATCAAGTACTTAATAAAACCTCCTCGAATCACGATCTGCACCAGAGCGAAGATTTATCTCACCGGTCTCAAGATTCTGGATTTCAATGCCTTCAGGATCAAACCCACGTACCATTTCAGTAAGCATTTCATGCATTGGATCAGTCATCCTTGCATCAACATCCATCTGAGCTGCATCTGTATTTTGACAACGAACATATTCTTCTCCATGACGAGTCCAACTCTTATAATTTTTCAGAAATCCATTAAAGAAAAGGTGCTCCCTCACAGTATCTCGTGTGAATTGATATCTGTTAGCACATTTTCTACATGGACAACTAATATAGTCACTTTCAAATCCTCTCGTGAAGTCAATAAACTGCATAATGCCATTGAAATATTCTCTAGACGTTCGATTTGGAAGATCAATCCAACTCTTATCCATAATAATATCTATATAACAAACATTTACACAATACTTATTACATTTACATTTTTCAAATCAACTATATTCAAAATAAATATTAACCATTTGTTTATGAACCATTGATAAAATAATAATGTAACTGAAAGCTCATGTTACCTGATTGAGCTACAAACCTGAAAGGGAGGGGAGCCGAAGGCGGTGCTGCGAGGGAGAGGAGGAAGCGAAGGGGAGCCGGAGCCAAAGGCGGTGCGGCAAGGGAGGGGACGGGCGGCGGCGGCGGCGGGGAGCTGGAGGAGAGGAGGCGGTGAGGGGACGGGGGACGGGCAACGAGGGGGGGGGGGGGGGTGTCCGGGGTCGGGGGGGGGGGGGGGGGGGGCTGTCCGAGGTGCGGGGAGGGGTTTCCGGGGTGTCGGGGGCCTGTCAGGGGTGCGGGCAGGGGTGTTCGGGGTGCGGGGGTGTCCGGGGTGCAGGGGAGGGGGGGCTGTCTGGGGTGCAGGGGGGCTGTCGGGGGTGCGGGGTGGGGTGTCCGGGGTGCGGGGGGCCTGTCCGGGGTGAGGGGGGGCTGTCCGGGTTCGGAGGGGGGGTGTCCGAGTGCGGGGGGGGGGGGGGGGGGGGGGCTGTCCGGGGTGCGGGGGGGCTGTCCGGGGTGAGGGGGGGCTGTCCGGGTTCGGAGGGGGGGGGGGGTCCGAGTGCGGGGGGGGGGGGGGGGGGCTGTCCGGGGTGCGGGGGGGGCTGTCCGGGTTCAGAGGGGGGTGTCCGAGTGCAGGGGGGGGGGGCTGTCCGGGGTGCGGGGAGGCGTCCGGGGTGCGGGGGGTGGTCCGGAGTGCGCGGGGGGGGGGGGGGGGGGGGGCTGTCCGGGGTGCGGGGAGGCGTCCGGGGTGCGGGGGGCAGTCCGGAGTGCGCGGGGGGGTGCTGTCCGGGGTGCGGGGAGGCGTCAGGGGTGCGGGGGGTGGTCCGGAGTGCGCGCCGGGGGCTGTCCGGGGTGCGGGTGCCGTCCGGGGTGGGGGGGGGGGAGGGCCGAGAGGCCGGAGGGTGGCGGCCAGAGGTCCGAGGGCGGCGGCCGGAGGCCGGATGGCAGGCGGCGGGGGAGGCCGGGCGGCGGGGGAGGGCGGGCGGCGGGGGAGGCCGGGCGGCGGGGGAGGGCGGGCAGCGGGGGAGGCCGGGCGGCGGGAAAGGGCGGGCGGCGGGGGAGGGCGGGCGGCGGGGGAGGCCGGGCGGCGGGGGAGGCCGGGCGGCGGGGGAGGCCGGGTGGCGGGGGAGGGGAGGGCGGCGCGAGGGAGGGCGGCGAGGGAGGGAGGGGGTTAGGGCGAGGGAGATCGAGGGAGATGAGGGTGCGGGGGGGGGGGGGGGGGGCAGAAACCCCCCGAAATTTTTTAGGGAGGTTAGCGACCGCCATTGGCGGTCGCTAATGGTGAGCTATAGCGACCGCCAATGGCGGTCGCCCGAGTCTGGGGGGCTCCAATGCCCCCTTTTCTAGTAGTGCACACACTATGTAATCTTGGATTACATGCAGTGTGTATTGAGTTTTTCTAGAAACCTTGGTTTCTCCTTCCATGCGTGCCCATACCACTATCTCCTCAGATTACATCTTCAATAATTCTGGAAATCATGGATCTACCCCGACCAAACATTTCCATGGTTGTTCTCTAGATTTCATCCCTTTTATTCATTTAGGAAATGGTCACATTTTTCATTATTAATTGTATGATAAAGAACACAAAATCAAGTATCCAAAACTATCTGATCCACCACCACTTCTGTCACCCCACCACCATCGTGTCGTGCTGATCCTGGATCTAGAATATTGAATCGTTTCACTAATAAATGTGTGCACAATGATCAATTTCTCAGTTGATATCAAACCATGGGTCAACGAAGAACACCCACAATAAATAAAGATAAAGGGGATAAGTGTATAACCACAAACATGAGGAATAAACATTAGCCAATTTTCATGTTGGAATCAATCTATCTCCATTATAATGACAAATAAGAATCAAATATCACAAAAAAATTCTCCCAAAATAACCCCACAAATAAACCCATCCCACAAGACGACCGAACCATAAATCAATTTTTTGGTTGATTGATTAACATTAATCATAGGAATTAAGAACTGAGAAAGAAATCAAATCAAACAACATCATAACTCGATATGAATCAATCTCTGACAAATAATGAGCTGACGTCATCATTGTTGGTGAGATATCTGAATCCTATTTCACACCGATAATTGATCTTTAATTTGGTTGATGTTCACCTGAGAGATATACTATAATGATCTATATTAGATTTCTCTAATAGAGCCAAGGATATTCATATAAACCTATAATTATACCAAAATGGTTTACTTAATGAAACATTAGTCACTATGTTAATGAAATAAAAATAAAATAAAATAATTAATTATTTTATTCATTTCACACTTGGGATGAATTTTCCACAAACACCCCATACCGGTAAAGGTTATGTCACGCCTAGGGTAAAACCCATGTTTTGAACTCATTAGTTTCCTCATATTTTTTTATCTAAGTCCCCATTTAGAATTTATTCCACTTTTTTAGGAAAAATGTGCATGTGTTCTATTTAATATATTTCAAAAATTTATTTCGGGCACATCGGGCCTCAAAATTGCACTATGTCTCAGATCTTGGTCTAAAAAATAATACATAAAATATCCAAAAATAATAAATGGAAAATTTAAGTCACTAAATTCTACCCACCTTGAGGATTTATATCCTAAAAATCCAAAACAAGGGATACATAAAGAGATATGGGTACTAAGCATGAATCTAAGCCTCCCACTCCCTAGTTCTCTCCTGAAGATTCCCATACTACCACCTAATATGTACTAAAGGAATCACTCAACCAAGAAATATCCTCTCCTACCAACCCTAAATTTCTACCAGGTACTCAACAAAGGTAGCTCTATTCTTGAAGTATAGCTTTCCCCATTCGATAACGTGCAATGAGTCATACACATACCTCCTCATTTGTGACATGTGGAAGATGTTGTGTACCCAATCTAACTATGAAGGTAGATCTAAGTAGTATTCCACCTCCCCAACTATAAACAATATCTGTAAAGTGATAATTATTCTTAGAGATAGCTTGTCACCCCATAAAAATCTCCACAATCCACTTTGAGGTGAAACCCATAGGAACACATGGTCTCCCTCCTCAAACTCCAAAGGCCTCCATAATTTTTCAATATAATACATCTAATGGATCGGTTCATTCCCCATACACTCCTGGATGACATGTACTTTCTCTCTAGTAGCTCACACAAACTCTGGGTCCATAAGTGTCGACTCTCCTTGGGAAGTCCAACAAAGTAGTGACCTATAGGGTCACCTGTACAGATCCTAAAATGACACCATAATGATGGTGGAATGGTAAATGTTATTGTACTAAAAAAATGATAGTGGTAGGTGGTCCTCCAAACTACAGTCAAAGTCCAACATGCAATCCTATAGCATGTACTCCAAGACTTGAATGGTGCGTTCTGTCTGGCCATCATTTTGGGGGTGAAATGCTACGCTCAAGTGTGACTGAGTCCCAAAATCCTCCTATAATCCCTTCCATAACCGATATTTTAAGTGATAATAATAATTAGAAATGATTTTCAATGGAACACCATGGAGTTGAACTATCTCTTTCATGTAGAGATATCCCAATCTCTCTATAAAACTCTGCTCCTGAATAGATAAGAAGTGAGATGACTTGGTGAGTTAGTCTATGATCACCCAGATGGAATCATGTCCCTTGTACATATGTGGTAATGCCATTATGAAATACATGTATATCCCATATCACATCCACTCTAGAACCTCAAGGGATTGAGATAAATTTTCTAGAACATGTGGATCAACCTTCAGTTACTGATAAGTAAGGTATCAAGAGGCAAACTCTACAACTCCCCTCTTTATCCATGGACACAAAAACTAACATTTGAGGTACTTGAACATTTTTTTACACACCTGGATGTAACATAAAAGGATATGTATGAAACACTCTTAGAACCACCTCCTGAAAAATCACTGGTACCATTGTGAATCCTTTGTAAAGAACAACATACTCCCCACCTTCAAAAAATCCATCTAGAGCATGTCCAGTGGATATCTAGGTACGTAGGGTATCACAGTTGACATACCCAAGACATTCCTCTATGACTCATTATAAAAGCATAGGGGTAAAAACCATCTACTGGAGGTAAAATGCTCTATCTCCATTCACAAAGGATAATTGCAATAATTCCAACTGATCTGACTCTCATTCAACAACTGCAAACAAGATATCTTGTTAAGAGAATCTGCTACCGCATTCCCTTTCCTAGGAGTATAGAAAATCTTGAAGTCATAATCTTTGTGGAACTCTATCCATCACCTATTTCTTAATTTAAGGTCCTTCTAAGAGAAGATATACTTGGGACTCTTGTGATCATAATAGATGATAAACCACTCACCATCATGTAGTTTCACAAAATATTTAATGCGAAGACTACTATTGCTAACTCAAGATCATGGGTCGTGTAGTTTTTCTTGTGTGGTATCAATTAATGTGAACCATAAGAAATAATTTCCTACCTCTACATTAGAACACAACCAATATCTGTTCCTGATGCATCACAAAACACTACGCACTCAACACCCTCCTCTAGAAATCTCAAGATAGGAGAGCTTGTCAATATTCACCTCAATTGATGAAAATCCTATTGAAACATTTTTGTCCACATGAAAATATACACCTTTTGAGTAAAATATTTCATGGGAGATAATATCCTAGAGAAATTAGGTATGAATCTCTAGTAATAGCCTTCCAACCCAAGGAAGCTCCACATCTATGTCATTCTCTTAGAAGACTCCCAAGGTAACACTACCTCGACCTTGGCCAGGTCCAATGACACTCCATCTACTGAGATAACATGTCCCAAAAACTAGACCACCTAAATCTATAACTAGAAATTTGAGAGATTCCCATAAAGTTGGTTCTCTCGAAGTACGTCTAGAACCATCCTCAAGTGTCTTGCGTTCTCCTCTTCGGATGCCGAGTATACAAGGATACCATCGATGAAGACTACCATAAACCAATCTAAGAAAGGATAAAATATCTGGTTCATGAGTCCCATGGAAACTTCTAGGGAATTCATCATACCAAAGGGCATCACCAAGTATTCATAGTGACCTTAGAAAAATTTAAATATTGTCTTTGGTATATCCTTATCCCGTACTCACAACTAGTGATAGCTTGACCTAAAGTCAACCTTCGAGAACCACAGTGACCCTCTCAACTGATAAAATAGAACATCAATCCTTGGTAGTGGATAATTATTCTTCACAGTCACCTGGTTCAAGAATTGGTATTCCACACACAACCTCAAGCTCCCATCATCCTTCTCGGCAAACAAAACTAGGGCTTCCCAGGGTGAAACACTGGGTATAATAAGGCCCTTCCTCTGCAAGTCCTCCAACTACACCCTCATGTCACAAATCTATACGGGAGCCATCTGATATACTAGAATATATATTAGTTATGTACTAGATTGTAAATCAATGCATAAGTCTATCTCTCGATGGGTAGTTAAGCCTAAAATATCCTTGAGGAAGACGTCCTCATACTCCGCCAACACTATAGGAAATTGGAAAATCATAACATACACTACACCAAGGGTCATTCTAGACAATTGATGAGTAATCAACTACAACCTCATATGTATGAGTCCATACTATGATACTTGGATTTTATTTTTACTAAACAAGGAGAACCTAATACCATCATTGTGGACACACTGCATCCTATACCTAAAATAGTTAATCTGGGCATGAATTGTAGATAATTATTCCATACCTTGAATGATGCTGTAAGGCCTCATCAATTCTACAAAGAGATCCCAATAGAAATTATACCCTATAATATTCAGGTCACTCTATCGACACAAGTGCATGATCACTAAGCCACCTCCAATAAGAGTCTTCGAAACCACCACCCTACATACTTCATCCACTGGTTTGTAAGCCTCGACCTCCTACAACTATCCCTACCCCTATCTCTAGATCTATGAGCCTGAAGAGGACCACCTAAGGGTGGTAGTGGTACCAAGTCAAAGTGTCCACCATCTTATGTTACTCTACCAGCTCCTCTTCCACAACCACCACCCTACATACCTATCTTTTCCTGTTTCTATCTCTACTTAAGTGTCCCCTACATGGATTCTCTATGAGCTGTATGATGGGTTGGAAAATCTCAGGCAAGATGTCCCCTGCCATCACTTGAGTAGAACCACATCTCTCTAAGATGGATGGACACATCCCATGGGACCTAAACTATAGAACCTCTATCCTGGGACCTCCTCCTAAAATATCATGCATGTCCAGCTCCTTAAGACTAACATTAGCTCCCTACTACTAAGGTCTCTACTTCTGGTTTCCCACTACCAACAACCACTGGCTTTTTCTGCTTAGCCAAGAAACTATCAACCACCAAAGGTCACTCTAGTACCCCAACATAGGTAGGAATTCATAGAGGTATAAAAATAGATTGGATGTATCTATTTATTCCTCTCTTGATGTTCCAAGACCTAAAAAACTGATCACAAACCATATCCAATGAGTACATATAGAGGTTGGTAAACCTCGATGAATACTTATCTATCATTATGCTACCCTACTGAAGTTGTAGAAGCTCCTAGATATGAAAAACCATCAGTGTAGCTAGAGAGAACTACTTATTAAAAATTCACTCAAACTATGATCACAATAAAGTCACCTCATCAGAAGATAGGGTTACTAACCCCCAACATCACCCTACTAATCCATGAAGAAGGATCACCTTCAGGACCACCATTTGATCTACTGGTGTCTCGACCAGATGGAAAAATCAGGTCACCACATCAATCCAGTCCTCAAACGCCTGTGGGTTGGGCTCACCTTGTAGCATAAGGGGTCTCTGTTGCTGAAACTTTCAAAACACACTCATCCTACGCACCACATCCGCTGGTACTATGGGTACCATCTACTGCTCAATAGGTGGTGGTATAGTTAGTGCATGAATTAGAGGTAACATCTCTGGATCCGGTACCTGTATCGACGCCTCATCACTTAGGGGATCATACTCATGATCCTAATGCTGAATCCTAGCTAGAATACATCATGGAGGAATCCTTAAAGTAAACAAGATGTACCACAGTCAATGAGTATATCTAGAGAGATTAATCAAGAAGTCCATGGAAACCAAAACCCATTCCTATATGATGTATGTACCATTTTTCCATACAACTAGTGTTCACATGTATCAAGTCAAAAAGTAGGTGATAAAATTCCTAGTGTATGGATACGTTGGCCGCCGTACCAACACTAGAGTCCTTGGCCTGAAATCCAGACTCAAAACACTTAACACTATTTCCCAAAACCAATCTCATAGACTCTAATACTAAGATAGAACTGACTCCTATGACACCACTATGTCATAAACCATCCCAAAGGGGTCCGTTCTGTGACTCTCCAAGCTCACCTTCAATAGGACATGGGCTGGATACTCATTCTAAGTAGACATATCACTAACATGGGAGGCCTTAGCCTAAGTACCTATATACACACATGTTGTAATAGTGGATTCCCTAGACCCAACGTGAACTATACTTTTGATTACCATATCATGTATATAGTTAGATATACATGACATATTATTAATATTATAGTGTAGATATTTCTGCTTCCACTATTTAATGGTAATTTCTATAGATTAATTAGCATATCAAAATGATATAGAAGATCCCATTATATAATAAGAACATCGACAAACAATGAAATTAATCTTAAATATATGTCATATGGTCTAGATACATTGTATTGACTTGAAACAATATATATTTGAATATTAGGTGCTAGTGGATCATAATCATTGAGACTGCTTCTCATAAAGTTCATGCTTGGTGATCTCTAAGAGTGAGATCATGAGGAAAAACCTACCAATAGGATCAACACATGTTTCATGTGTCATTGGTTGTTCCTATCTACATACATGTGTATTGGTATCCTAACTTGATATCATTAAAAATGTGTGACATTTTATCACTTACTTTGATGTAAGGAAAAAACCATGATAATGAAATCATGATGAGGTAACTTGTTTTGGGTGTGTCATTGGTGGTATGACATTGGTTGAATGATTAAGAAACAATTTATCACTTTTGGGTCGAGGGAGTAATATATCTTGGCCTGGTTAATCAGGATGGTAGTACCTCTATAAGACCATGGCTATAGAAGTTGAGGGTAAATCCGTTTAGTTAGATCAACAAATAATAAATCAAGAAAAATGTGATAACATGAGTGTGCATCCTACTTTATGATATATTAAAGAAAAAGAGATTATATTACATAGTGTATATTCATAGGTTGGTTGTTGTTGCTATGACTATCCATATCTCTTTAGGGGACTTGATGAGTTGTTAGAATCCGCTCTTGGTCTGTAAATATTATTCACTACTATCGAGATAAGGGCCTAGAGTGTTACACACAATAGCGTATTCAAAAGTCTACCCTATTCTGGTGAATAGTGTTTTTGGATATGGTGGACCCCACCACTGGGGTCTGGGTTTTGTCTAAGGCCATACAATCACAAAAAGTATAAATAAATTCATATTATTCATGTTAAGAATAATTGGTATTGAATTTATTTACTATGAAATATATTATTTGAACACACTTTAGTTTAAAATATTAAAGGTTCATTTAATATTTGTGGGAAAGATGAGTTAAGTTAATGGATCAGGTTTTATTACGTGATATATTTATTATATTATAATAAAGTGATAAAAATATAAATGATATTTATGATTTAATAAAGTATTCATAATATATCATTTATTTAAAAAGAAATAAATATTTGAGTATTTAGAGTGTATTTTGGATATTTATTGATTAACTATAAATAGGATAAAGAGATCTCTCACCAAATATCATTCATTATGGAATGGTGAGAGGTTATCTCTCCCACTTCCTAGAGATCAATGCTCTAGTTTCAAGCACTTGATCATTGAAATTATTCACAAATCGACAGAATAAAGAAACAGTGATCATCAAGATGTCAAAGGCATCATTAGAACTCCATTCTAGCACCCAGATTTTAACAATAGACATTCTCATAGGCTTTTTAAGCATATGTATATGATCTATAAGAATTAAACTTTGGATTATTCAATTAGTGATTGCTGGTGATGAATGGATGTCGAGCACGACTTCAAATCTAACCAGGTTTTTGTGGTTTTATTTTGTGCTTAAAATCACTCACATGAGATCCTTGGGGATTTTACCGGGCAGAGCTTCATCGATGATGATGCAGTCATGTCAATTATCAGTGGGTATTTTTTAAAATCCCAAGTTTTACGACTTATGTTGCACACCCAGTACCTTAAATTGGTATCAAAGCGATGTGTGAGGATTTTAAGCCAAGAAAAAAAATTAAACTAGCATTAAATTTCATAAAGGGCATCGTTCTGGTCCCGATGCCACAAACAACGATTCAATCCGAGGTCAAATGGAAAAGTTGCAGTCATCCAATGTTTTTAAATCAGATTGAAATTATATTTTGTGGGTGTTAAATCAAATAACACACACACACACACACACACATTTATATTTTTAAATACCTGAAGACATCAATAAAAAAGGTTTTCGATGAAACCAAGTTTTTCTATAGCCTGAATAGGGTTCTCTGGCAGAGTCTCAATTCCATTGGTAATATGGATTTTTATAATAATAAAAATAATGATAATTTTTTAAATATTATAATAATAATAATAATTATTTTTTAAAAAAATCTACGTGAATAGCCTTTAGGAAAATTGAAACAAAACAAAATTTGCAGTTTGGGTGGGATGAATTCTTTTTCTAATGAGTTATAAAAAAAGTTTTGAAGTTTTTTTTCCAGCGGATTGACTTTTAAAACCAAAATAATAATAATAAATAGAGTGAAATAAGGACCAAGGGTCTATTTTCTTCCTGTTTTGACTCCCCCTCATCATCTCCTCAAGAGAACCAGGTAGCCCACCACCGCTGACCTCATCAGACGATACCCCACCAGAACCCACCATGGCATAGCACCCCAACACCCTTGTACCTAGACTGCACCATCACCATGGGAGCCTCCCCACCACCAGAAGCTATCTCACCTAGTTAGATCCCACCGACCACCTGGCCACCCTTGGCCGTTGAAGCCGACACCCTGCCAACCTCCTTAGCTGTGCCAGCACCCCGCCATATCTAGCTGCCATGGGTCCTCAGATCCGGCACCACCCTTATCAAGCTCAGACTCTTGACTATACATTGTGTGCTTCTAACTACTTCACTAGTCCCAACATTTATACTGAAAAACTATCCCAGATCCAAAAAAATCCCGCTAGGCCAATGCTGCCTGTCGCGGTGAGCCCCTCTAGCCACTACCTCCCCTTTACTGAGTACCCTAGCAACATACCATTCTAACAGAGTGCCTCCCCTTGATGAATCACTTTCCTTACCCCCTTTTCCAGACCACGACCAGCCACCTCGGGTGCCTCCGGCGACCCCATGTGAGGTAACTTCCCCTAGATAACAAATTTTGGGTTCATTTTTGACTGGATTTGGTTAGAAGTGGTTTTGGGTGGGTTTTTCTAGCTCCAAACAGGTCTGGACAGACCTCCCCGGCCTAGGATACCCCTACACAGGGTTTATACCCGCCCAAATGAGCCTTCATGGGTTCATCCCGACCTGTACAGGCCTTTCCTGGGGTTTTCAGAGCTTGAGTAATTTTAAATAATAAAAAATTAATTAAATTAATTAAATTAATTTTGGTTTTAAATTAAATTAATTAAATTTTAATTTTTGGATTAAAAAATTATTTTTAATTATATTGGTTAATTTAATTTAATTTTTGGCATTAAAATCAAATTAATCAATGGGACTGAATGTCGTAAATATTGAATTAAAAATTAGAGTGAATTTTTAATTCAATAAAACACCCTTAGAAATAATTTAATACAAGTTGAATTTTATTTCTACATTTAATTTTAAATATTTGAGTTTAATTCATATTGATTGATCATGAACCATAGATCGACCAATGTGTGTCCAGTGCATGTTTATTTATTTATTTGATTATTGCACTTGTTTGTAACAATTAATTCCATTTTCTCAGTTGTATTTTTTACTCCCAAGACCCCCTCACCTGCATTTGAGTATTTTTGTACAATGATGAATACATGAAGTGAAGTACTTCACATTGAGTTATGTAAATGACCTAGAAAAGAGTTTGATGCATTGGATGGGCAGGTGCTGCAACTTGAGTCACAAGCGATGTGTCTCAAATATTTACCCCTAGGGTATAGGTTGATCCATTATCCACTCAATGGTTCAACCATTAGTATTGGATCATGATCATGCCATCATTTTATTTTGCATGATTTATTTTTTTTATGTGTAGTTTATGCATGTTCACATAAAATAATAAACAAGAATGCTCAGATAAATTGAACATGTGATGCAATGGGTGTTTTCTATTTATTTCATAGCCAATTGTGAGTGTGATCATATAACAATTTCTTATCAAATATAAAATGATTTATTTTAATCATTTTAAAATATAAAACCCCCAAAGAAATATTAAGTCATAATTACCTTCCATAATTTGAATTTGAACAAAACTAGGTGTTCGAGGTGCTCGACCAACCATAGGTGAAGGTGCCTCTTACTAATGGGGAGTTATTATGTGAACAATGGGTTGAATTAACTGAAGTTGGTATTAAGGATTAGCCATAACTAACTTGATATCACTTTAGAAGAAAACTTTGAGGGAATCAAGGTTATGATTCTGAGAAGCTGATACTTCATTCAACAGATCAAGGAATCGCTAGTTAATGTAGTTAGCCATCCAAACACCTACCTTGAACTCTCCAAGTAGTGGCGTATCCATATCTTTTAGACTATGAGGGGAAGCTTAAGGATCCTTTCCACTAGAATACTAAAGAGATAGAGTATTCCAATTCTAGCATAAAGGGTTCCTAGAATTTGATAAAATAGTGGGATATATTTAATAATTTAATTAATTAATCAAAATGTCTAAACCAGTAATCAAGATAAAAAGTACTAATCTACGAGAATTTTATTTTTGGGGAAAATGAAAATTTATACAACAAGAAATACTGCAATAAATAATGGAAAAAGTAAATATCCTTAAAACCATGAGTTTCTAAGTGTAGTACAGATGCTTTAACACAATACTACGATATCATAAATTCAAGGTGCTGGTATCCCTATACCTATTAAGAAACCTCAGTAAGTGAGGGTGTAAAAATACATACATGAGACTCATGTATGAAGCATATGATGGTTATGTCATTATGCTATCATCAATGTATAATGTCAGTTGTGTTCACTACATCAAGACATGGATGATATAACATGTAGTATCATCTCCAAGAAGTTCACAAGGAAAAAGTGAAGCAAAATTTGAATGGGTGATAATTACATTGACTTTGTGTAAATATGAAAGACAGATAAAAAACTTTCAATGCATCCCATTATTACATCTTTTTTACCCAATTACACTAGTCTCATTTTAGGTTATAAAATGAACAATATTGAGTAAACGCTTTATTACCTTTTTTAGGTAAAGTTTACCAAGTAAATATGAAATTAAAGAAAGTTTAATCTTTAGTTCTTACGAATAAGAAGTTGAAAGGAAAGGTGAAAAGGAAAATGGAAAGTGTAACAACAAAGACACATTTTCAATGACTTTCAATAAAAGGATATTGGTTATTAAACATGAGTTTATTTAATTTACATATTATGAAATAAATTTATGGAAGTTTAAACTAAATAATCTGAATTAAAGAAGCAAGTTATTTATTCTTCTTTAGGTGTATTCATAAATATAAAATTTAATGTTTTGGTCATAATTCTTGGGTGTTGAATACAATATGAATT
Organism: Viscum album; assembly: GCA_963277665.1. NCBI lineage: Eukaryota > Viridiplantae > Streptophyta > Magnoliopsida > Santalales > Viscaceae > Viscum > Viscum album. Next base: position 648,995,856 of record OY728151.1, on the reverse strand, counting down.
TCACATATGTGTATCAAAATATAGAAAATAAGTAAGTAATAGAAACATTAAAATAATTAAGGTGTATTCTCCAAGTGGATGAGAAAGGGTGATTCCTAAGTCAGCAGTGAGAAACACATAACTTCTAATTTCCAAGTTAATGATTCAAGTCAAACTATTATCATGTATAACCAAAAAATTTATCTCATGTGTCCACTGGACACTAAGAAACATTATTCTAGGTTCATGAATGAATGTTTTTTGTGGTATATCATACTCAATTAATAGTTTAGTGATACATGAATCATAGGAAATCTTGATGAATATAAAAATGTAATAATTTTTTACCCAGTTGTGGAAAGATAATTCTTTGTGAAGTAAAAATAAAAGTGGACATCAATGATATACCCAGTTTGGTATTTAGACTCAATAGAGCTAAACACCTTTGGTATTATCAATCAATTTAGTTTGGAAAAAGAAACCTTTATAAATAAAGGTATGCCATAAAGATTTAAAAATTAGTTCAGTTAGTGAATGTGAACTATTACATGGGTAAGATAGTGGTAAATATACCTAATAAAATTCCTTTAAGTAAATGAGGAATGTGAACATGAATTATATAATTTTCATGGTTAAAAGATATAAGATTCTTTGGGCTGGAATACTGAAAAATATATTGACCAAGCATTTATAGATCAATATAATGTAGCGTGGAGTAATTCCTAAATGCACATTACCTTACCTACATTAAGAAATTTATGTTAATAAGGAGGATTGATGATGAGTATTACATGTTAACATTGATCAATAAAATTTAGCATGGAGAAATTCCTAAACGCACATTTTATACATCAAAGTTATGATGTAAGTGGTATCAATGTTGCAACTTGTAGAAACTTTCATTATATTTCAAGATGTGATTTGAAAATAAAAATGATATACCATAACCATATGCCAACTATTATGAGAAATGGATATCATATGAGTCATAATATGATATAAATCTATTATATCATAAGGACATGTATTTAGATGCAAAGAGTTTGTTAGGTTATAAAAAAACCTGCATCAAGAAAAACAGAATGTGCATCTAAAGTAATAATCCTAAAAGTTTCTTAGGATATTACAAAAAAATGCCTAAGATAGAAAATTCATAGTCAAGTGATAGAATATATTTATATAAATGGGTTCACATATCTATTAGAGATAATGGGAGCCAGATTGACTTAGGTTTAGTCAATTCTAGAGATGCACATGTAGTTGGAATAAGAACAAGTTCCACTAGCACATATGGAAGATGAATGTTCCATAGACACATAATGCGTAGGAAGGATAAAACCATGGTGATTGTTTTAATATTCACCACGACTGGTGATACATTATTCATTTAGAATAATAATTCCTACAAGTAATCAGTATTTGGAAATTAGCTATGATTGGAAAAACTAATTAAAATTAAATAATGGATTCCATGTATTAAAGTGTAAATGGGATTATTATTTTGAATACTATGGTGGGTATTTAAATGATATTATACATGGACGGTACCAATAAGTCATGATTGGTTACACCAATTATTTATACCTAAATCCATTAGAATTTTACTTATCATAGCTAATTTATATAATCATTTTATTAAGCATTGGATTTCATGACCATCGATCCAATAAGGTGTATATACGACACAAACAGAAAGTGATGGTCACGTTACATAATGCTAATAAAGGTTTCAAGTTACTGAAATCCAGTTTAGGATCGAATTAAACAACTAGAACATAAAATATTTATTTCAAATGAATGTTTTCCATGTGTCTACCTTGTAAGAGTTGGTGTCTTAGAACCAACTGGCTGTACTTTGATTACATGAATATTTAATATATTTAAAGATTAAACATCTTATTATATATTTTTCATTGTTCTCCATGAATATAGTGTAATAATTTCTTAGAGTATTTATCACATTGAAAAGGTCATAGAAGTTCCCCACTATGATGATAACCTTGTAGTGCTATGACAATATTCTTAAATATAGTTCTGCGGTTGGATGACATACTATAATGAGACACATAGTATACAGACTGTCAGGTGTGAGTACTCATAAGAAGATGAGACTTCCTCTCATAAAGTTTGTACTTGGTAATATTAAAGATGAGAAATTATGAGAACAAACTCACCAGTAGGAATTCCACATGTTTTGGTGTCATTGGATATTCCTATCTTCGAGCACGTGTAATGATCCTTATACTTTAAGATTATCATTAATACATGTCACGACTTTCACACTTTAATTTAATTACGAAAACCGTCATGCAGACAGTTGGCGGTAAGTAGGGTATGTTGGGTGCGTCTTGAGTGGAATGTTATTAATGGATAAGTCAAGGAAGAATTTTTCCCCTCTATTTATGGAAGTTTATATCTCGTCCCTTTGATTTAAATAGAACCATCATGTGAAATTCCATGGCCATGGTGTAATGATGAGTTTATTTCAGGTATTCAAAGAACGACATATCAAACATAAAGGTTGATGACACTATCATGAAACCTACTTGATGAGATATTGAGATAAAGGGATTATATTACATAATGAGCATTCGTATATGGATGTCATTGTTGTGACTTTAAGTTATTTCTCTTGGGTGCCTTGACCTGTTTCTAGATAGTAATCTTGGACTTTAGGCCTGCCTGCCTAATGCTAATGAAAAATAATCCTAGAGGGTCACACACTAAGTGTTTCTAGTGGTCTCGATTAAATTCTATTTGAATTTAATTAATGGAATAAATATTATTCTCAAGACAGTAGAATAATTTTATTCAAGTTAAAATGATTTCATAAATTAAATAAATATCTATTCACTGGATTGTGGGTAAAATATATATATTTATTTTATTTAACATTTAATAAATATTTATTTACTAGTTTTTAAATAAAATATTTATTTAAAATAATAAATTATTTATTTATTTATTCAGGTTTTCAATAAATGTAAGTGGAGTTCGAGCAGACCAAGGCTGGTCCGGTAGTAAAATAATTATTTGTAAGATGATAAATAATTATTAAACTAGTTGGCACAAGTTAACATAATAATAACACTGCTATTATTTTTGTGACATGAAATTTTATTTATAATTCAATTTTGTGCAAGTTGACACACCATAAATAATTACGCGGTATTATTATTAAAATCATGAGTTTTCTATAAGGTTATGAATAAATTTAATTACTGTTATGAAATTAAATATTGTAATCGAATCCCCATGTCGATAAATAGACACATACGTCTATTGTGCCATGTACCAAACTATATGCCTGGTGAATTGAGAATTGTTGAGCTAAATGATTTCTCTCTCGAATCCTCTTCCCGTACCTCTAAAGAATGAGAGATGTTCTTCAAGACTGAAGAACAAGCGATCAAGAATGACCGACATAAGACACTCGCTTCACCGTGCTAGCACCTAGAGAAAGAGTGGTGTTGACCGTAGGCCATCAGAGCACATGTAGATCACCGCTAGAGGGATTTTGGTTTGGATCCTCGCAAGCACAATAAGACAATCCAGAAGGGTCATTCCGGATGATCAACATCATCAATGAAGAAAGTACTGAAGATCCAGTTATTATTTTCTTTATGAAATTAATTAAATTAATTATAAACATGATGTGAAAATCCTCTCTAAAGGTTTTGGGACTCTTCCTTCCTTATCTAAAACTTTGATTCTATTCTGTGTAGGCTGACATTCATTGTCATATTGATCCTAGAATAACCATTGATCTTGGTAAAAATTAAATTTGGGTGCCGACCCAACCATGCTTCCACTGTTCCCATAACCTACAGGTGGTATCATAGGGGTTACATCACAGTTTATAATTATTTAAATAATTCATTGATGATTTATAGTTTAATAATTTAGTTTTTCAATTCAAGGTTAATTGGTCTTGTAATCTGGATTTTGAGATCTGTTCTCCCTATTTTTGTTTCTCACTGATTTCATAGAAACAAAAGATTTTTTTAATTAAAATGAAAATAGAGAACTCATCAGGAGGCCCTGATGATTCTACCCAAGTGAGATGAAAGTACAGTCTGTGTGTTCAGACTTACATTCCATGTTCTATTCCATACACACTGTGTAATCTAGACTACACGTCGTGTAGTCATTTACAACGCATCAAGAGTAATTCAAAAATTACACAAGACGTGTGTATTTATTACATGCGGTGCAATTAATTTTACACCGCGTGTTGACCAGGGTATATAGTCACACATATACCAGATTACATGCCATGTGGACCACTACACATGGCATGTAGTCCCTTCGGGTCAGGGGGGCCAAACTGTGTATCCCATACATGGCTAAGACAACTGGTAAACATGTAACATGGAGACAACATGACGTGTAACCCATTGTACACACAGTGTACTCTGAAATTTCCAAAGTACGCTTCTCACGCCGAGTACCTAAGCATGTACTTCAGGAAATATGGTGAATTTAGTACACGCCGTGTAGTTGGAACTACACACCGTGTACTTTACCAGATTACACAAAGTTAAAACTTTAATGTTTGTGTAATGTTCAGAACTACACATCATGTATAAATCGTACTACAGGTTGTTACTCTAGGAATTGAAACATATTGTATTCCATATTTCATAAGAGTAAGACATTATGTGAATATAATACATGTTGGGTATATTTGAATGGGTATTCACCAGGATACCTCCAAGGTGCATTTATGTACAATGATGAGAATCTCAAGGAAATTAATAAAAGGATTAAGATAAAAGGATTGATTAATTAAAGGTAAAAATTAATCGATTAAATTGAAATTTATCTTAATAAGAATGATTAAAGAATTTAATACTAGTTTTATTAAATGCATAACTCATTGCATGTATGTGGGTGATCATGATCTAGACCAAGACCGTTGTATGTGATTGGGTTCCTTTTAATTTATTTATTAAATTAATTGTTGGCTTGAAAGCCATCTATCCTCATTAATATATAGAGCCTGAATGACCATGGTTTCTTTTATGTAAACCTCCTTTTTACCCCTCACATGCGTGTGAGTTTAAGAGAATATGTAATGGATGTAACCCCCAAGCTAGTGGAGGTAGTTAAAACTGAAGCCGAGACAAAACCAATCCTAGGAGATACACAGGTGGATAGGTGGAAAGCTGCAAACACAAACCCAAAAGGTTCAAGGTGTTTCTTCCCTAGGTCAGGGTTATTTTATAAACCTCTATATAAAATAACAATTATAAAATCTCATGATCATGCCCTTTGATTTATTTTATTTATGTTAGTTTCATAGTTTATCATTATGGATGTGTTGTCACGATCACATAATTAATAAATTAAACAAGCATGAAAGATGGAACTAAAATAAACCAGGCTTATGCATAAATATTATCATGACATGGTTAATCACTTAAGTAAATTCCACTTAATATTAACAAGCATGTGATAATGATAATAAGAAATTCACTCATAAGAGAGAAAATCCATCAAATAAAATATTAAGTCAGACCAAGCCTTCCGTTACTTGATTAAGGGAAAAACTCAATAAAACTATGTGTTTGACCAACCCTTTTTGGGACACTTAATTTTATAAAATAAGCCCTTATGAAAGGTTTCAGGTTGACTTAACCATATTACATCAAGAGGAGTATCCCTTGCTAGACTTGGTGAAATATTGGAGGAAGGAGTTGAGGAAATCCAAATTCAGGATTTCAAGATTGGGGAGTCCACCTAACAAATTAAGGAGATGAAAGCCCACAGTTGACAAAGACCTGTCTACATAAATACCTTCAAATAGCTTGTCCAACCCTTGTTGGTGTTATAGGAAGGGTAATATGGATCCTTTCCACTAGAATTTTATAGATATTAGACATTTTGAGTTCAATGGTGATGGCCATTGGGACTTGATAAAATAGTGGGATACTTAATAAAATTAATTTATTATATTTCATAAAATGTAATCAAGAAATTACTAATGGTATTCTCTTTTAATTGTAGAATAAAAATGACAAGATCGTCAACCAGAGTATCCCTGCAATCAATTCTAGATAAAGACAAAATCCTCACCGATAATAACTTCTAGGAATGGTTTAGACGACTTCAGGTTATCCTACGCCATGAACGGAAGTCTTATGTGTTAGATTCATCATTACCTAATTATCCTTCCAAAGAGGTGAGTGATGAGTATTTTCTAGTCTATGAGAAACATATGAATGATGCAGCCGACATTCAATGTTTGATGCTATCATCAATTTCTAGTGAGCTCATGAAGTCACATGAAAACATGGATGCTTATAGCATGCTCAAGAACCTTCATGGTCTTTACTAGGAGAGAGAAAGACATGAAAGGTTTGAGATATTCAAGGAAGTATTTTAGAGTAATCTTGGAGAGGGCACCCCAGCTGGGCCTCATGTAGTCAAGCTCATTGGCTACATTGAGTGCCTGGAGGTTCTAGGGTTTAAACTCCTCAAAGAACTAGGAACCAATCTCATTATCGCATCAATCTCTTAGAGTTTCTCCATATTTATTGTTAATTTTAATATGAAAAACATCAAGAAGTATCTATCTGATCTTCTTATCCTCATTCTCCATGTGGACAAAGATATTAAGCACAAAAAGTTTTTTATCCTTATGGTGAATAAGAGGAAAGGGAAGGAAAAGAGCTTTAAGCCCAAAGATTCTTCATGATCTTCCAAGAAAAGGAAGATCAAAGGGGAGGCAAGGGAACATAAGGCCATTTGTTTCACATGTGGCAAGAAGGGACACTAGAAGAAAAACTGCACCCAGCCTAAGAAGAAAGGGAAAGCTTTAGGTGCATTTGCTATCTAATGTAATCTATCTTTTCTTACAAATTGGGTATTAGATACAACTTTTGGTGCTCACATATGTATCCAAATATAGGAACCAATTAGATTCAATAATATTGACCAAGGGGAGTTAGATATACAAGCATCTAATAAATCCAAACCTGCTACTATAGCTGTTGGGGACTACCACATCACATTTCCAACTGGGATGATCTTGGTATTAAAGGGTTGTTATTATGTTTCGTCAGTTACTAAAGAAATTATTTATGTATCTAGATTAGATACAGATGGATTTTTTTTCAAGTTTGGAAACGAATATTGCTTCTTTTACAAAGATAGAATTAGTTTTAGTAGGGAACATTTATAAAATGGTCTTTATGTGTTGGATTACACAAACCAAGTAATGGAAATAGATAACAAAGATAATTTACATGACTCATAACACACCCAACTTTGGCATCACCATACAGGTCTTGTAAATGATAAATGATTGACAAAGTTATATCAAGATGGATATTTATATTCTTTCAAACTAAAACAACTTGGTATATATCACACATGTTTACAAGGCAAAATGACCAAAGCCCCATTTAGTGGGAAAGGTGAAAGAGATAAAGAGCTTCTTGAATTGGTTCATACCGATGTGTGTGGAACTTTTCCAGTTGAATCAAGGGGAGGGTATTCATACTTCATAACTTTTAATGATGATTTTAGTAGATATGGATATATCTACTTAATGATGTATAATTCAGATTCTTTTGATAAGTTCAAAGAATACAAGAATGAAGTTGAGAACCATCTTGGTAAGAAGATTAAGAAACTCCACTCAGACTGTGGTGGAGAATATCTTAATAAAGATTTCATTGATTACTTATGGGAGTTTGGGATCCTATCCCAACTCACTCATCCTTACATGCCACAGTGGAATGGTTTGAGCGAAAGGAGGAACCACACCTTGTTAAACATGGTGATATTAGTGATGAGTCATGTGTGTATTCCATTATCCTTTTAGGGATATGCATTACAAACAGTGGTGCACATACTAAAACAAGTACCTACTAAATCAATAAATGGTATTCCATATGAGTTATGGAGTGGAAAGAAAGCCATTATATCAAATTTACATGTGTAGGGAATCAATGCATTTGTTAAGGCCTCTTCAGGTAATAAACTTGCACCTCGAGGCACAAAGTGTAACTTTATAGGATACCCCAAGGAAACAAGGTGATATTAACTATACAATCCCTTAGACAAAAATATTATAGTGGAAAGACATTCCATATTCCTTGAGAGGGAGCACATCTCCAAAAGAGATAGTGGGATAGAGATAGAATTCGATGAAGTCAAGGTTCAAGGGACACAAGAGTTAGTACATGAACAGATTCCACAAAGCCCCATGGAAGAAAGAAATGTTCCAGATACACAAGAACTACGTAGGAGTATAAGAGAGGTTAGAGAACTAGAATGATATGGTTTTATAGTTACCAAGGACAGTGACTCATTTTTAGTTGATAATAATGATCCTCTAACCTACAAGGAAGTAGTAGGTGATACAGACGTTTCCAAGTGGCAAGAATCCATGAATTATGAAATGGATTCCATGTACCAAAACCAAATTTGGATTTTGGTAGATCCTCTAGTTAATGTATGTCTGTTGGTTGCAAATGGGTATTCAAGAAGAAACTGGTCATGGAAGGACAAGTCATCACCTATAAGGCACGACTAGTTGCAAAAGGGTTTAAGAAGCATTAAGGAATTGACTATGAAAAAACCTTTTCACTATTTTCATTGCTGAAATATATCAAAATTATATTGTCCATTGCTGCTTACCATGACTATGAGATTTTAAAAATAGATGTCAAAACGACCTTCCTTAACATGAACCTTCAAGAAGATGTCTACATGACACAACCTGAAGGGTTTATGACTCCAAAGGATGCCAATAAGGTATGAAAGTTGTAGAAATCCATTTATGGATTAAAGAAAACATCATAGTCATGGAATATTTGTTTTGATGAATCCATAATGGAATTTGGTTTTATCAAGAATGAATGTGATCCTTGTGTCTACAAATGGTTTAGTGGGAGTGCAGTCATTTTCTTAATAGTATATGTTGATGACATATTACTTATTGGAAACGAGATACTAGTCTTATAGTCTATTAAGGCATGGTTGAATCAATGCTTATCCATGAAGGACTTGGGTGAGGTAGCATATATTCTTAGGATCAAGATCCATCGTGATAGATCCAAGAGATTTATTGGCCTAATTCAAAGTACATACATTGATAAGATATTGAAGATATTCAGTATGGAATAATCCAAGAGGGGATTGTTTCCATCATTATATGGCATTCATATTTTCAAGAAAAAGTGTCCCCAGACACATGAGGAATGAAAGATAATAGAAAGGACTCCATATGAATCAGCGATAGGGTCGGTCATGTATGTCATTCTATGTACTAAGTTGGATGTCACCTACGCATTGAGTGAGGTCAAAAGATATCAAGCTGACCCAGGTGACCGTCATTGGATGGTAGTCAAGACTATCCTTAAGTATCTGAGGCGTACTAAGGATATGTTACTGGTTTATGGAGGAGATGAGGAACTATTCATCAGAGGATATGCAAATGATAGTTTCTAGACTGATCAAGATGACATGAAGTCACAAATGAGATACATCTTCACTTTGAATGGAGGTGCATTGAGATAAAAGAGATCAAAGAAGAGTGTGGTCACAGATTCTACAACAGATTTAGAGTATATCGTAGCTTCTGAGGTAGTTAAAGAAGTAGTTTGGATGTGAAGCTTCATATAGGAGCTGGATGTGATACCTAATAGTAAAGATCCCATCATAATGTACTATGATAAAACTGCAGTGGTGGCTCTCGCAAAAGAGCCAAGGTCACATCAGCGGACGAAGCACATACTTCGAAAGTTTCATCTCTTGAGGGATTTTTCTCAGATATGTTAAGTTTTAGTGATCGATATTTTCATAGAAGAAAAAATGGTAGACCCCTTGACTAAATCCTTGACTCAGCAGAAACATGATCATCATGTGAGGTCTAGCGAACTGAAAGTTTTAGGCATTTGGCTCTAGTCCAAGTGGGAGTTTGTAAGAGTTGGTGTCCTAGAACCAACTGGTTGTAATTTTATTACATGAATATTTAATATATTTAAATATTAAACATCTTATTATATTTTTTTCATTGTTCTGCATGATTATAGTGTAATAATGTCCTAGAGTATTTGTCGCATTGACAAGTTCATAACAGTTCCCCGCTATGATGAGAACCTCGAAGTGCTATGATAATATTCTTAAATATAGTTTTGCGGTTGGATGACATATTATAATGAGACACATATTATATAGACCATCAAGTGAGGGTGCTCATAAGTAGATGATACTTACTCTCATGAATTTCATACTTGGTAATCTCTAAAACGTGAGATTATGAGAATAGACCCGCTAGTAGGAATTCCGCATGTTTTGGTGTCATCGAATATTCCTATCTGTGAGAGTGTGTAATGATCCTTAGACTTTAAGATTATCATTAATATGTGTCAGGACTCGCACACTTTGATTTACTGATAAAAACTATCACGCAGACAGTTGGTGGGAATTAGGGCATGTTGGGTGAGTCATGAGTGGCATGTTATTAATGGATAAGTCGAGGAAGGATTTGTCCCTTCCATTTATGGAAGTTGATATCTCAGACCTTTGATTAAAATAGAACCTTTGCTAAAATTATATGTCTATAGTGTAATGACAAGTTTATTTGAGGTAGTCAAAGAATGACATATCAAGCACAAAGGTTGATGAAGCTATCATGAAACCTGCTTGATGAGATATTGAGATAAAGGGATTTTATTACATAGTGAGCATTCATATGTAGATGTAATTGTTGATACTTTAAGTTATTTTTCTTAGGTTCCTTGACCCGTTGCTAGAAAGTACTCTTGGAATTTAGGTAAGATCGCTTAATTCCAACATGAAATAATCCTAGAGGGTCACACACTAAGTGTTTCTAGTGGTCTCGGTTAAATTATATTTAAATTTAATTAATGTAATAAATATTATTCTCAAGACAGAAGTATAATTTAATTCAAGTTAAAATGATTACATAAATTAAATAAATATTTATTCATCAGATTGTGGGTAAAATATATTTATTTATTTTATTAAATATTTAATAAATATTTATTTACTAGTTTGTAAATAAAATATTTATTTAAAATAATAATTTATTTATTTATTTATTCAGGTGTTCAATAAATAGAAGTAGAGTTAGAGCAGACCAAGGCCAGTCCAGTAGTAAAATAATTATTTTCAAGATGATAAATAATTATTTAACTAGTTGGCACAAGTTAAAATAATAATAACGGTGCTATTATTTTGTGATGTGTAATTTTATTTATATTTCCGTTTTGTGAAAGTTGGTGCGCCATAAACAATGATGCAGTATTATTATTAAAATCATAGGTTTTATCTAAGTTTATTAATGTATTTAATTTCTGTTACGTAATTAAATATTTTAACTGAATCCCCATATCAATAAATAGACACGTATGTCTATTGTGCCATGTACCGAACTGCACACCCGGTGAATTGAGAATTGTTGAGATAAATGATTTCTCTCTCGAATCCTCTTCCTGTACCTTTCAAGAAATAGATACATTCTTCAAGACCAAAGAAAAAGTGATCAAGAATGAATGACACAAGATACTCGCTTCACCATGCTAGCACTCGGAGAATGAGTGGTATCGATCGAAGGACATTAGAGCACGTGCAGATCACCGCTAGATGGATTCTGGTTTGGATCCTTACAAGTGCAACGAGATAATCCGGAAGGGTCATTCTGGATGATCAACATCATCAACGAAGAAAGTACCAAAGATCCAGGTATTCTTTTCTTTATAAAATTAATTAAATTAATTATAAACATGATGTGAACGATCCTCTCTAAAGGTTTCAGGACTCTTTCTTCTTTATCTAAATCGTTGATTCTATTCCATGAATACTGATGTTAATCGTCATATTGATCCTAGAATAATCATTGATCATAGTAAAAATTAAAGTTGGGTGTTGGCCCAACCATGCTTCCGCTACACCTGGAACCTATATGCCTAATGTTAGTGGGAGAACCATTGATTTCCAAGAGAAATATGTTTAAAAACAAATGGAAAACATATATTGGTCTTACAATTAGTTAAGACCAGGGTGAAAGTAATTCTCCAGTGATTGATTTAAAGTAGAAACCTAAGTTCTAGAGAACATGATCTACTAAGGTAGATCTAATAGTTTCTTGGACCTAATAAATTTAACATATATTGACATGGTATTGAAAAATAAAAGTTTGAACAATTCGATAGAATTGTTTCCAGATTCGCATGGAATATATCTCTTCAGGTTGTCATGTCCAAGACATAGGAGGTGATTAACGTGGTGAGTTGAAATACATACTCTTTAACGTTGGATCAATGAAGTATTACATGATATGTACAAGAAGTGATATTTCCAAGATATACATTATAGTAGGAAAATATCAGTTATATATTGGAAAAATACAAGTGAAGAAGTCAAAACTATCCATTGTACTTGGACTAGTACAAAGGATATGTACCTGGTAAATGGATAAAAAATGATACTTGTTTTCAGGGGACACAAACTAGTATTACTTAGAGCAATGTGATCTAATATCACAGTTAGGGTAAGTTGATGAGTGAGAGATGATCATACAAGACAGTGGTATCCATAGATACAAATAATGAGTATGTTGAAAATTATGTGGTAGCTAAGAAGTAGTTATTAAATGAAATGATTTGTTCTAGTTCTTAGAATCACACCTAATAAGTAAAACATTACCATAATGTAAATTATGTTATTATTACTAGCCAATATGTCAAGTTATTAATATGGACAAAAGGGATATACGTGGTGATAACATCTCTTGAGAAGTTTTTCTCAAGGAGATGTGGTCACATATAATAGAATAGCCACACGGTGGAAATGTGGTCAACCCAACAACTAAAGTCATGATTCAGTAGAAACATTATATTTATCATGTGAGATCTAACAAGGTTCATTATTAAGTTGTCTCTAGTGCAAGTGAGAGTGTTGTAATAGTGGGTTCCTTATACCCAACTTGAATAATACTTTTTATTACCATATCATGTATACAATTATATATACATGATGTATTCTTAACATTATAGAGTAGATATTTCTGTTTCCACTATTTAATGGTAATTCTCATAGATTAATTATTATATCAAAAGTTTATAGTAGATCCCAAACTATAATGAGAACATCAGGATACCATGAAATTAATCTTAAACGTATTCCCCATGGTCATGATACATTGTACTGACTGGACACAGTATATATTTGAATATCAGGTGCTGGGGGATCATAATCATTTGGACATATTCTCATGAAGTTTACACTTGGTGATCTCTAGTGGAAAGTTCATAAGGACAAACCCACCAATAAGAACAACAGACGGTGTAGGTGTCATTGGTTGTTACTATTTATAGACATGTGTATTGGTCTCCGAACATGAGATCATTACCAATGTGTTCCATTTTATTGGGTACTTTTATATAAGAAAAAAACCATGATAATGAAATCATGGTGAGGTATCTTGTGTTGGGAGAATCATTGTTGGTATGACATTGGTTGAATTTTCATGAGAGGATTTTTAAACTCCAGGTTGAGGAAGTAATATATCTCGACCTGGTTGATTGGGATCGTAGTAACTTCATAAGACCATGGCCATGGAATTCAAGGGTAAATCCATAGAGTTATATAAACAAATAATAAAGCAAGAAAAGGGAGATGACATGAGTGTGCATCCTGATTTATGATATATTAAAGACAAAATAGATTATATTACATAGTGTGTGTTCGTAGGTTGGTTGTCATTGCTATGACTATCCTTATCTATTTAGGGGCCTTGATGGGTTTCTAGACACCAATTTTGGTTTGAGAATATTATTCACTGCTATTGAGATAAGGTCCTAGAGGATCACACACAATAACATATTAAAAAAGTATTCCCTATTCTGTTGAATAGGTTTTTTAGACATGGTGGGTCCCACTAATGGAGTCCGGGTTTTTTCCAAGGTTGTACAATCACAAAAGGAATAAATAAATTCATATAATTCATGTTAAGAATAATAGATATTGAATTTATTTATTATGAAATATATTATTTGAATGAATATTAGTTTAAAATATTAAACATTCATTTAATATTTTCTAGAACAACGAGTCAAGTTAATGGATAGAGTTTTATCACATAATATATTTATTATATTACAAGAAATTGATAAAAATATAAATGATATTTATGATTCAGTATAGTAGTCATAATATATTGTTTATTTAGTGATAAATAAATATTTGGGTATTGAGAGTTTATTTAAGATATTTATTGATTAACTATAAATAGAAGAAAGAGACTTGTCACCAAATACTATTCATTATTGAATGGTGAGAGATTATCTCTCTTCTCTCTCCCTTGCTTCTTAGAGAGAGATTCATTGGTTCCAAGTGATTGATCGTATAACTTATTCATGGATCAACTCAATAGAGAAACAATGATCATCAAGATGTTTAAGGCATTGTTGAAAATCCATTCTATCACCCGAATTCTAATTATCGATATTCCCACTAGATTTTGAAGTGCATGTGGAAGATCCATAAGAATTAAACTTCGAATTCTTCGAGTAGTGATTTCTAGATATGATCATATTTCGATCACAACTTCAAATCCAACCAGGTATTTGTGGTTTTATTTTATGCTTAAAATTCCATACGTGAGATCCTCAAGGATTCTAATGGTCATCGCTTCTCCAACAATGATATAGTCATGTCGATCATCAGTGGAAATTTTTTAAAATCCCAAGTTTTGGGTCTTTTTCTGCATGGATGGTACCTACAACACACACATCTCCAAGCCCATACAATGTTGAAATGTAAAAAAAATGAACAACCATGAATTCAAAAATCTAAATCCCACAACCAAAGTATGACAGAAAGTAAAGGAAATTAAAAAGGTCCAAATGCAAGCCCACTAGAAAGAGTCTAAAAACTAGTCCAACCGGAAAGTAATACTAGGGAATCCTGTCAAGATACCACAAGAACACACCATGGTCTGTCTGATCTCACTAAGCACCATCTGGTCCTGGTACATTTAGGACTATATCAAAAGGTTAATTGTCTACACAAGACATGAAACGTGTGGGAAAAGCCCATACATGGGTGTGTATAAAAATACCTAGTAGAACACCCTAGAACCAAAAAAGCATACAATAAAAGAATAATAGTCAGCTATACATTGGTATATGCATACAACACATATAACAAGAATATCTAGATATACTCAACAAAGACACACAATCTAATGGTAATTCAAAATTGTAATGCCAGATTAGGATTCCAGCTCGATGGTTCCACATAACACTCATATTGGAGAACATGCTCCATGAGTCTAGTATCACCGATGACATCCGTTCGAGAGGTAGTTCTCATCAGGTCTCACTATAGGAAGCACACACTGAAGGTATGAAGAGATGAAATACATCGATGAGGATCACTCCCAAGGCCATGGGGTATACCAACAACTCAATCTAAATTAACTTTCTAAACTCAATCAGTATTAACTTTATAAGTAAAATATGGGTTCCCATGTGGTTTTGGTCATGATAATAACAAAAAATCTACCTAGAGAATGAAGATGAATAGATGATCTCACTTCAGGCTTTATAGAGGGATTCCAAAAACTCTATCCAAGAAGTCTTGCTAAAGGGATTGTTGTCCTATGAGAAGGAGGTTACTCTATAATAACCCTTAGGGAATGGATATAGGGAATGTAACCTAATGAAACGTATCTAATATATAGATGAAAATGGATCTAATTCAACATTTAAGGAGTATACAGTGTGTAGTAGGGATACATGTCGTGTCCCTTAGACCCTAGGTCCTACCCATGTAGAGCGGCCCGTTTCCATGTCTATGTGGAAGTACATAGCTTATCCCATGTACCCATATAAATCTTATCCCATGTAAATTTTATCTAGGCCATGTTCATATAGGAGTATGTAGTGTGACCATGCCCATGTACTCCAGCTCGAGTCCGTGTACCCTCCGAGGTACAAACCAAGTTCTTAGGGAGAGGTCACACGTCATGTGATAGGTCCACATGCCATGTGATCCTTAAAATTCTCCCGAAGTCCTAGCCGCCACTAAGAGGGACCCACACACTGTATAATCCCGGATTACATGCCGTGTGGATCAGGTTTTTACAAAAACACTAATTATTTCTTCCGCACAAGCCCATTCCACTATCACCTTGGATTTAAGATTCAATCATGCCATAAATCAAGTATTTACCCCAGTCAATCCTCACCATGTCCATTCACTAGATTTTTATCCTTCAATTCATTCAGAAAATGATTTTTCTTGTCATTATTCATTGCATGTTGAAGAACACAAAATCGGGTATCCAAAACCATTCAATATATCACTTCTTCCATCATCACACCACTATCATGTTATTTCGATCCTAGATCTACAATATTGAATCATTGTTCCATGAAATGGGTGCGTAATGATCTATTTCTCGGTGGATGTCGAACCACAGGTCAATGAAGAACACCCACAATGAATGAAGAAAAAGGGGAGACACGCACAACAAAAAACACGAGGAATGAACCTCGACCATTGTTCTCATTGTCCAGGATCCATTGCTATTAAAATTAAAACAATTAATTTAATATCACAAAGAAATTCTCTCAAAATAAACCCACAAATAAACCCACCTCATAAGATGACCGAACCACAAATCCATATGTTGGTTGATTGATTCATGCTCCTCATAGGAATTAAGAATGGGAAAATAAGCCAAATAAAAAACATCTTACCTCAAGATATATCGATCAATAATGAATAATGAGCTAGTGTCATCATTATTGGTGAGATCTTCGAATCCCATTTCACACCGATCATCGATTTTCAATTCAGTTGATATTCACCTGAGAGAGATCCTCGAACGCTTTATCCAAGGGTTCTACAATAGCTCAAAGGTTATTTGGATAACACTAAAATTATACGATAAAATTATAATTAAAGATACTTTAGTCTCTACATAAACTAAATAAAAATAAAATAAAATAATTAATTATTTTATTTATTTCATGCCTGCAATGAATTTTCCACAAATTCCTTGCACCGACAAAGGTTATTTCATGCCTAGGTAAAACCTGAATTCTAAACTCAAGCATGCCCTTTTATTTACAATTTAGTCCCCTAGTTTAGATGTTATTCAATTTTTTTAAGAAAACCTAATGCGCATGCTATTTAATATATTTCAAACATTTATTCTGGGCACACTGGGCCTCAAAATCGCACACCATCTTAGCGTCTGATCTCGAAAATAATCCATACAATATCCAAAAATATTACTTGGAAAATATGAGTTACTATAATGAATATATCTTAATTAATTAAATAATTATGGTTATGTAAATATAATATATTACTTACCTTCTTACCCTTCCACATGTTAATAATTGATAACATCATTCATGCGTACGTGTGGACTACCACCTCCACGAAGTTATGTGATTCATTTTTCATATCTACATTTAATGGATGATTATAAAATTATATTTAATGTATAAAAATTATAATTATTCCATTATTAATATTCTTGAGATGATGGAACAATTTCCCATTTGACCTTGGTTAACTTACCAAATTTGTTTTGGGATTATGAACCAAACATCCTTAAAACATTCGACATGAACATAACCAATTTTGTGACTACATAAGACGTGGTAGTAATATAAATAAAAGTTATTATGATAAAGGAATAATCCTAAAAAAGGTTCTTATGAAAGTTAATAATTAGTATAAGTTTATTATATAATATTTGAATAATATACATGGCAAGTTAGACTCAAGGTAAGAGATTTTCCATTTCAATTTAATTTCTTTGAGACTAATGCCATTTTCATCACATGTTTTATTTTTTTTGGTGTATATACTACCATATATATTAATTTTATCATAAATTTAATAATATTCAATGGGTTTAAAAATAATTTTAAAATTATAATCTTTAATAACCATTTTATTCGAAAGTTACAAAAGTGGTAATAGATTTTATTTAAAATTTCGTTTTAAAATTTTCTTATCAAAATATTTCTCTTGCATGTAATTGTTCAAGAAAATGTTTCAAGAATGTTATTTAGTGACTATCAAATAATTTTTTTAACATTCTTTGAATATTTATAAAGTTAATAAAAAGGAATATTTTAAAATGTTTTAGAATGGGTTACTATTGAATATTTTTACCAACATGTAAAAGAATGTATTTTAACATATATGATATTATTGAATTTTAATGCTGTAATATAATTTATTCATTATCAAGATTCCTCTACAAGTTTTCATGGGTTTTCAATGAAGAAAATTTTCCCATTATTTTTGGAATTTTTAGTTTTTAAATGTTTTCAAAAGAAAAGGATATTTCATCTCATTTTTATGAGATAACTAAAAGTGGTTTTTCTAATGGGCTGAAATTCCAATTTAATGGGTTTTATAATGAAAAGTGTAATTTATAAAATGTTTAATATTATAGATATGATGAAAATTTAAGGTTTTTAAATGTTTTTATTTTAAAACATGGCACCTAAGAGTTATTTATGAAAGTGGGAATTGGTAGTGAATCAAAACCCTTATGGGATTATGTCCACTAAATGGATCATAGGTATATTAAATCCCTCTAATAAATTAAGAAAAGTGACAGTGTGAACTAATATATGTTTGTAATAATAGAATGTGGAAAAATCTAATTACTCTTATGAGGATACAAAGTTAACCAATATAAGTTAATATTAAGATAATGATGTAATTATCTTTATAGGTGATTCAATGATGAAAGTATGATACCTTAAGTTTCCTATAAGTTTTCTCTATGATTTCAAATGGGTTTTCAGGAAAATATTTTGATTTCAAATGGAAAGTAATGATTTTACGATTTAAAGGTATGTTTATGATCTTTAAAAGGTGAAAATTTTGTTTTACTAGAAAATATTTCATGAAATATGACTTTTTATTTATAGATGTTTACAAATTTTTTTATGAAAACATTTTTCTTTAAAGTTTTTTTCATGATTAGGTAAATTATTATTTTGAGCTCTAATATTTGTTATGTAAAAATGAAAATTTCTGCATGGTTCTTCATGTATTTCAAATGGATTAATATTATTGTTTTATTTTTATAAACATTACTGATAATTTTGTGCTCATCCTAATTTTTAAAATGTTTTTAATAGGGACTAATTATGATTAGAAATTTTAATAAAGTCATAGTTCCAATTATATAAGTTACCTAGATCAAAGTAGGTGTGTCTTTATAAAGAACTTATTTTGTGGAAAAAATGGACATTGTCTAATTTTTTATTTAATGTTTTATCTAATTTTATAAAACTATAAAACAAAAATTTATTAGAAATGTAACAAAGTGAAACTCTTGTAATAAATAATGTATTTATGGTTTGAATAAGATATGAGATATTATAATTAGTATTAGAGGAAATTTTTAGATAACTTTCAAGGTTAGGATGATTAAGATGAGGATATTTTAATAGTTTTAGATACCATCAATGGTTAGTAAGTCTAATATTGATTATAATTTTAAAGAAATAGATACCCCTTTTGAGGTTTTATGTGAATAAATTACTTTGGGAGACATTTATTTAGTTATAATAGATATTTTAAGTATATGTGACTATAATGTTTAGGTTTCATTGTAGTGAAAATATTATTTGAGGAAGAATGCTTCTATATTTTATTGATATAAGTTGAAAGGTATTTGATACCCTTTAAGATTAAATTATCTTTGAAGTTGAGGTAGTTATGGTTAATTGGGATAAAAGGGTTATCAAAATTTTTGAACATATAATTTATCATATAGATAACCATGGGATTTAAAAGTGATTTTGTGACTAAGTGATTAAAGTTATTTTTGAAGAAGATTACTATATTAGAAACATTATATAATTAAGGTTAATGGAGTTATTTTTTGAATATTATAAGAGTTTATTTGAGGAATAAAGGGTGAATTATATTTTTGAAGCATATATGATTTTATTGTGGCTTTATGGTGATTCAATATATTTATGGAAAATATTAGAATATTTTTGAGATTATATGATTTGGGCATATACATTTTTGGTATGTGTCTTTTTGAGTGATTAATGTTATGTGGTGATAAATGTTAAGTATATATTGGAAGAATATGTGACCAAATATTTCCAATTTTTTGGGGTTTGAACTTAGTCAGACACATTTTGAAGAGTTTTAAGGTTAGTTATTTATTGAATGATTTATGATGAAATTTGGGTGTTGTTTTTGAGTCTTTAGACATTAATGTTGTATTTATTCATGTGAAAATTTATTCATATTGGATATTACATTATCTAGTCTTAAAATTTATGGGTTTTTCAGTGTCTAAGGATAGAAGGAATAACTTTTTATCCTTTTGTTGATCATGTGATCTATTAAAAGTTATTTTTTGTGATTCCGACAAGAAAAAATCATCTTAAACATTCATTTCTTGAAGTAAGAAATGAGATAAAAGTGTAAATTGTTCAATAGATAACAAAAGGATGAAATTTTTCTTATGAAATGTACTGAAATCAAGAAAGTATATTTTCTCTTGTTCTCTATCTTGATATTAAAAGAATCCATCAACTTCAGGAAAAACATCTTAAAATAAAAAAGTTATCCTTTTACCTTAATATCAGATGAATTGATGGTATTATTTATTCCTTATAGATTTATGGTTTTTTGGTGATTATGTTTCTCATGATCATGTTATCCATCACTCTATATTATTCCTTGGATGTTATTTTTATCCTTCATGTCTGTATTTTCACTTGCTTCCATTTTTATCCTTATGTGGCAAATTAATTACGTGTTATTCCTGGTGAAATCCATATTTACCTTATCCTATTTTCAAAATGATGTTTTATTATACCTTTTTATGATTTGGGATTTCAAAAAAACTATTTTTAAATATTAAAAATGTTTTTCCTTTCATGATTGTATGTTTTATCTTCCACTCGGAATTTTTAAGACAATGCTTTAAATACTTTTTATAGGACATGAGATAAAATTATGAGGATATAGTTTCTTTTAGTGGGTTATAATGCAACACCCCTAGATTATATAATTTATTTTCATTAAAAAAATATATTCTATATCATGCGGTATACACAATACCTAGCTTAAACAAACCATGATATAATACTGAAATATTATTATTTAAATATAAATGTTATGACCTATAAATTAGTTTGGTGTGTATTAATAGGAATAAAAATCATATTAAATAAGTATATTATATATTAAAATGATTATAAAATAGACATATTCAATTAAATGAAATAATTACATTATCAATTGGTTGGAAATAAAGATAAAACCTTTTAAAGGTAAGATAGATATATTTTATAAAACTATTTTCTTAATAAATTAAATTAACCCCTATTTAAAAATGATTCTAATGAAATAAGTACATTATATATTTAATTAAATGAATTAAAATTAATTTAATTATTATTATTATTATTATTATTATTAAAATAATAACAATAGATTCATTTTATACTACAAAAATATATTTTCTTCAATAATGATTTTATTACATTTTGTACATGAATATTATATTTAATTTCTTCCTATTATAGAAATTTTATTTGAAAAATAGATATTTCTTTTAAAATCATCATTTCGTAGTAGTCATAGGATGAATTTTTGATATTTTTCTAAAAAAAATGATTTTTGAGTGAATAATGTAAAATATCAATTTTGAAAAACTTTTTTTTGAAATAATGTTATTTAAAAGTCCCATTATATTTTAGATTTGATTTTTAATTATAATAGATAAATTTTATTAAACATAATCTAAATAATTTTAAGGGAATGGACATTATATTTCATTTTGGTATAAGTTTTTTTTATTTTAAGAAACAAAATTTTCTTAAAAAATATGTTTTTGTTATGTTTTCCACAATTATATTATAAGTATTTTTTTCTAATTATAATAATTAAATGTTGAAAAATAGATTCCATATTTTATACAAAGAGGTTAAATTTTTTTAATGAGTTAAAATTCATTTTTTTTTCATTATGAATAGTAACCATGGTAAAAATTTATCACCACGATAAAGGGTAAATCAAGTTAATTAAGGTAAAAAATTGTGATAAGGACACAAAATTTCATTTTAATTCATATTTTTTGATGTTATTTTTTCCCTATCACCTCATATTCTTGATTATATAGTTTTTTACACTTTCCCCATTATTAAAACTTTATAATATTTAAAAGTTTAGAAAAATTATAAGTTTGTCACTCCCCTCACTTATAAAATGGAACCTACTCTCATCTCTTCCTAACACATTTTTAGAACTATAGTTCAGAAAATATATTAAAAAATATCTCCTAAATATTTATATCCATGTATTAGAATTATTTTTATTCTCTAAATACCAATCTTATAATTCTTAGGGTGTAATCTAAAGAGAGATATCTTAGGAGAATGTATAAGTCCTAACCAACATAATTCAAGAATATTTATTCTTTTAAACCCTTAAAATATTCTTCAAACATGATAAAATAATAACATAAATACATTACTTATATTAAAATGTTATTATGAAAATTATATAACCCTTTTTTATCTATTTTTACATCTTATAAGAAATGAAAATTTCACTCATGCATACATGTGGACTACCACCTCCACGAAGCGATGTACTTAATTTTTCATCACCTCCACACATAGATGGTTATTATGATGTAATTAATGAATATATATGATATTAATCTAATAATTATGATTATATAAAGATAATATACTACTTAACTTTATACCCTTCCACTGATTAAAAAATTATAACATCACTCCTGCGTTCATGTGGACTACCACCTTCATGAAGCGATGTGATTCATTTTTCATGACCAAATTTTATAGATGATTATAAAAATTTATTTAATATATAAAAATTATATTTATGTAATGATTAATATTTTTTATATGATGGAATATTTACCCATTTGAACTTGATCAACCTATCAAAATTGTTTTTGGATTATGAACTAAACATTCTCAAAATGCCCAACATGAACATAATCGATTATGTAACTATATAATACATGGTAATAAATGAAATAAAAGGGATTTTTATAAGTTAATAAGCATTAAAAAGGTTATTAATAAAGTAAATAATTAATATATGTTTATTATATTGGATTTAAATAATGTACGTTGTGAGTCATACTTGAGATAAGAGATTTCTCATCTCAATTTCCTTTCTTTATTACATACACAATTTACACCAAATATTTTATTTTTTATGGTTTATATACTTACATATAGATGTATTTTATCATTAATTTACTAATATTAAAGTTTTTAAAAATCATTTTAAAATTATATTCTTATATTTCTTTTTGATTGAAAAGTAACAAAAGTGGTAAGAGATGTTCTTTAAAAACTTTATTTTAGAATTCCATAATCAAAATCTTTATCTCTCATGTACTTATTATTTAAAATATTAAAATAATGTTACTCAAAGATTTTGAAAGTAATTTTATAATTATACTTGACTCTTTACTAATGTTTTAGAAAGAATTATTTTAAATGTTTTTAGAATAATTCACTTTTGACTCCTTTTACCAAAGTGAAACATAATATTTTTAACTCATAATACATGAAAAAATTTTCCCACCATAATTTAATTTATTAATTATCAATATTAGGCTAAAAATTTCCATGTTTTTTTCAAATAATATACTTTTAATTTTTTTTAGTAATTTTTTGTTTTTATTTTTTTCCAAAGAAAAGAATATTTCTTCCCATTTTTATAGGATAAATAAAAGTGGTTTTGATTATGGGTTGAAATGAAAATTTTATTATTTTTATGATTAAATTTGAAATTTATAAAATGTTTTATACTCAAGATCTGATGAAATTTAAAAGTTATTTAATGTTTTGATTTTAAAACATGAGACTTATGAATTATTAATGAATGTGGGAATGAGGAGTGATCACAAACCCTTGTGGGTCTATGTAAATTATGTGATGGGTGGGTACATAAAAGCCCCCAAATGAATTGGGTAAAGTGAAAAAGTTAATTGAGGTAATATAATCCTAATATAATTTGGATGGAACTAATTACCCCTATGAAGAGATAGATTTAACTAATATAAGTTACTCTTAAGATAATGTTGTAATTATCCTATTAAGTGATCCCATGATGAAATTATGATTCCTCAAGTTTCATACATGTTTTCTCAATGATTGTAAATGTATTTTCATGGAAATATTTTTATTTCAAAAGTTAAATAATGAGTTTATGTTTTAAAGGAGTTCTTATGATCTTCTAATGGTGAAAGGATTATTTTCGTGGTAATTATTTTATGAATTATGATTTTTTACTTTATTTCTTTCTTATAAAATGTTTTATGAATTCATTAGGATTTTAAGTTTATATCATGATTAGTAAAATTATTATTTTGTGGTCAAAATTATATTATGAAAAAAAGGAAAGCTTCATTTTGGGTTTTCATAAATTTTAAATGGATTAACGAGGTTAATTTATTTTTTATATCCCTTACTTAATTTTTTGTACCCACCCCTAGTTTTCAAACTATTTTCATAGGGCTTAAGGATTCATAGAAATTTTAATAAATTCAAAGTTCTAGTTGTGGAAGTTACCTTGATCGAAGAAGGGTGTCTTTATAAAGAACTTATTTTATGGGAAAAATAGACACTGTCTACTTTATTATGTAATGTTTTACCTAATTATCTAAAACTATAAAACTAAGAGATCTTAAAAATGTTATAAAGTGAATAACTAGTTATAAATCATATATTTATGGATCAAATAAGTTACGAGTCATTATATAAATAAATAAACATAATTGATCCTTGAGTTCAAATACGACACTTGGAATCAACCCAAACCTACTTTGGCTAGTCCCAGAGTGTCTCTGAGAACATCACGTAATAATGCCAACTAGTATTAAAACAATGTCCAATTACTAGTAGAGAGTCATAATAAATCTAAAAGTATTTTTCTTAACATCTAGATCAAAGGATCAAGTCCTAGTAAGTCACTAGTATACTGATCACTTGAGGTGGGGGAGGAGGTGCATCCCTCCCATATAACATCACGTATACATCCTGTTGGTAGGGGGGAGTGCATCCTTCCAAGTTAATCTTACATATAAATCCCATCGAGGAGACAATGTGTCCCTACCAAAACATTTTATAGGATACTTATCACTCAGGTGGAAGTGCATCCCTCCCAGATCATCTCCCATATATGTCTCATCAGGGTTAGTGAACCCCACTCATCCATCTCATATATAACATTAGGGCTGGGGGAAGTGAATTATTCCTATTTATCACATAGTAGTCAGAATGAAGGCCGAATAAAAGAAAATAATCTAAGTCATCCAATGTATCTCATACATCTTTGTGGGTAGTGTGTCCTACCCAAATCATCCCACTTGTGGTTGACATCAAGGTTAGAACCATAGGGAACATGAATGGCATATCATGTGTCTCAATGTATCTTGAGGGGTAGTGAGTCCCACCCACATAATCTCATCAATACCACATATCGATAAGGTCGTCCTTCTACCTAAAACTTTCCACATAAACAAGGTTGGCATATCAGGTGCGCAACATATCACTTCCCTGAACTATAACAGGCTCAAATCATCGATTAAAGTTTTAAGGTAACACTAGAAACCATACTTACCCATTACCTCACTAACCCAATATAGGGTCGTATAACTAATTAGAAACCCCCAATATAAAAAATTATCCTTAAAAATTACACAATCTTGAGTTTTAAGTCAAGAAATCATTCTCTTACATTTGAGGATCTTTTTAAGTTTAGAGTTTTATAAAATTAGGACAACTATTACATAATAAATACACACATCATAAGTTTAAAACTTCTATACAGTATCAATTTTTCCCATAAAGTAATAGTATTTAAATAAGACATGATTTAATTTCATTAAAAATATTCACAACATTGAACTTGGCTTCTTCTTGTATCTTAATCATTCTTAAACCTTGCGAAAAACATTTTTAAAACATGGGATGAGGAAAAAAATATTAGTAAGGGACATAAAAAGAAGAAAAGGATCCGTTATTCCATGAATAATTATAAATAAATGAATAAATTTTCACAAAGATATACTTCTCAAACTTAAAATTAAAATATACTTTCCTCAATATCTTACTTTGTGAAAACATGATATTTCCATAAAACCTAGAAAGAATAAATAAACCATTTAGGTAACTTGGGGAATAATTTTCTTATCAAATTACTTATGATGTAAAAATCATGGAAACAATATTATTATAATACTCATATATAACATAAAATAACCCTCAAAATTATACTTGAATGTAACCATCGTTGTTACACTTGGAATAACCATCATGGTCAACTTCTAACTTACCTAATGAATTGGAGATATATCATAGACCCACCCATATTTGGTTTATAATGGAATCATATATCATCATAAAAAATTCCTAAGATCTAGAAAATAATTATATGGTATTAATTCACCTATAAAAGTTTAAATTATCCCATATATCATTTTTCATTTTGAAATGAGGATTATTCATTTTATAAAACTTTAGTGATAATTGTTTAGTTTATTATGGTGGTTTTTCCGACCATCAAGAATTAGTTTTATTTTACTTAATATCATGTATATATATTATTTTTAGAACATTAAATGACTTATAATATAATTATTACAATATTATTTAACCATAATAATAGTTTTATGACTAGCCATGAAGGCGATAATAGAAAACAAAAACTCATTATCCATAGAGATGGTTAATCACCATAATTTAGACAATGATTTTTTTATTTAAATAAGAGGTGATAAGAAAAAGGATGGATATAAAATATTCTATTATAAATGTAAAATTTCATTATATACATGATATTGGAGTTATTATGACTTTATGTATGAATGAAGTGAGGACAAGTTAGAAAAAGAAAAGAAATTAAGAGAGGTGGTTTAAAGAAGTTGCCTCTTAAATATCACCTCCTTGAAGGATACCTTAAGAAACTTGGAATTGATCTTTTAGTGATAAAAGAAACTATATAATGTTATTTTTGAAGTGAATAAAATAATTTGGTAGAGTATGGTCAAGATAGAAGGCTCAAGGTAGTGAAATGAAATGAAGGAATGTGTTCCCTTTTATAATTGAGATGAGAGGAATTTATCAAAATATTAAAATATAATATGGCTATTATAGGGAAAAAGACATAATAATGGACTATTAATACATAGAGGATTAAATTTTAGACCATATATTATCCCATTTTTCCTTATTAAATATTTTTATAATTTTTAAATAATTTAATAATATATCATATTCAGAAAATATCATTATTGTCAAATTTAATAATATTCATTACTATGACTTTAAAGAAACATTAATATTCAAACCAACTATTTTATTATATCATATAAATTTCATATTTATATATATAATTAATCTATCAACTTAAATATCTCAATTTATATTTATTTTAATATTTTTAATATCATTTATTTGATTTTCCATTAATTTAATAATTAGTGCATCATCGTTGTGTAAGCATTTATGGTATTTATATCTTACATAAAAATGAAAAATAAATTTCCATGATTAATATAAACCTTTTATATTTCCAAATACTATTTATTTCCATATATATATTTTTAAGAAAAATATATTAAAAATTTTATACCAATTAAAAACTATAGTGTAAACAGTTTGACTTTCTTTTAAATAAATTACTATAAGGGACTTAATGTCAACCAAGTGGATCCAATAGGTGATAAATTAGAAAGAAGAATGGTTATGGTAAAAAATTACTCATAAAAAACATTAAATCAATTTTTTGGGTCATTTAATGGTTCTTATAATTTTATTTAAAATCACTTTATTCAACTTTCTTCTACTTGCACAAGCATTGCGTTAGTGTTGCATAAGCATTGAAGGTAATCATTTCATAAAGAAAAATTAAAAAACGAATTAAAATCATAAAATTAAATTAATTATATAAAATATAATCTTTCATATTAGTTAATTATTTATATTTACTCATATCCATTTCAAGATAACTTATTTAATTTTTCAATTTGACTTTTCTTGCCCTATGCAAGCATTGCACAATCATTTGGATAATATTATTGTTATAAAACTCTAAAATTCTAAAATATCAGTAAAAATTATCATTTATACATAATAAGTAATAATAGAATAATTAAAATAATTTTTATCTGTCAATTTTTATCTATGAGGCACCAAATTTTACATTTTCAATGCTACGCAGGCACTGCGTTGGCACTGAAAATGTATTTTATATTTATCCTGAAACAATTTATAATTTATTTGTTTTGGATTATTTTTGTTTAATATGTATATTATAATATCATAATTCAGTTATTAAATAAATTTAATAAATTTAATATCATAATTATGTTTTGATGGTATCACAAAAGATACTGTATTTTATAAAAAAACTATATTTTTTACCATTCACCAAAAATTAAATTTTTTCAAAAAATTCTCAAAAAATCATCCTAAGATAAATTTTCCATGATGAATTAAAATATATATATTTTTTAAAATTAAAATTATATAATTTTAAAATTAAACTTTTAAATATAACTATATAATAAATTATTTTAATAAAACTATTTTCTTTTGGTTTTTAAGAATTACTTAATATATCTATAGTGAATTTAACTATTTAATTCAAGAATAATAAAAAATATGAAAAAAATTGTTCTATTAGTATATGAGTTGTTAAATTATCCCTGTTTTTAATTTTTTTCTCTAAATTTTATTCACTTATTAAGAAAACAGGGATACCTTTCCCTGATAACATTTTCAGATTCTCATGCTACTTTCTCAACCATATCGTTTCACCAAAAAATATTGACCTGGTGAATTACCTTGATCTATAATAATTTCTCTCTATGATTAAGAATTTGAATAGCCTTTTTCTAAAATTAAATTTTATCTTCCAACTTAACTACCTCATGGCCCAAAAAATCAGATGAATCTGGTACATACTTTCTTAACATAGAAACATGAAAAACATTGTGTACAAGGGATAAAATTGGAGGCAAGGATACTCAGTAGGAAACTGATCTAACTTTATCTAGGATTTCATATGGTATAATGAACCATGAACTTAACTTTACCTTCTTATCAAAATGCATAACACTTTTCCATGGAGATATTGTAAGAAAAACATGATCACCTACCTCAAAATAAATGTCTTTCCTCCTGTTATTCACATAAAATTTTTGTCTAATATGAGCCTCCCTCATATGTTGTTGAATCATTTTTACCTTCTCAAGCACTTACTATACCAATTATATTCCCATTAACTTCATTTCACCCAATTCATCCCAAAATTATAGAGTTCGACACTAATTTCCATATAATGCCTCAAAAGGTGATATCTGTATACTAGAATAAAAACGGTTATTATAGGAAAACTAAACTAAAGAAATCTGTTGATCCAAACTTCCTTGGAAATATATTAAAAAAACACATATCATGTATTACAAGGTCTAAAATTTTCATTCTAACCATACATTAGACTGAGGATGAAAGGATGTTCTGAAATTTAATTCAACACCCAATGACTTTTGAAGGCCTTTCCAAAAGTTAGAAGTGAACCTTGGATCATGGTCAAATACAATGGAGAGAGGAAGTCCATGAAACATGACTATCTTCTTAAGATAATGTTATGAAATTTGATCTAAAGATAGATTATCTTTCATGGTTAGTAAATGTGAAAATTTAGTCAGTCAATCAATAATAACCTAAATTTCATTATTACCTTGGGAAGTCTTTGGTAGACCCACCCCAAAATCCATGGATATATTTTCTCATTTCCACCCTGGCACTAGAAGTGGCTAAAGCATCACCTTTGATAATTATTGTTCTACTTTAACCTGTTGACAAGTCAAATATTTCATGGTGAAGTCATCAATATCTCTTTTTATTTAATCCCATCAGTAATACTCCTGAAGATCTTTATACATCTTAATACTGCTGGGATGAATGGAAAACAGAGAGATATGAGCTTTACTTAACAACTCTTTATTCAACTAAGAATCAAAAGGCACACATAATATCTTCCCAAATCATAACACACATTCTTTATCAACATTAAATTCAAGAAACACACCCCTATTAAACAATTCTACCTTTTTTCTATAACTCATAGTTTTCTTTCTAAGCTTTCTCAGTTCTGTTATACAGATACAATTAAACTAACACTTGAAACAAAACAAAGGAATTTTATACACCCACAACTTCCAGGACAAAATTCATTAAATCATTAACCAAAGGGTAATGTTCTAAACTTAACATGGTTAATATAGCATTACTTTTCTAATTAAAATCATTATTCACTTTATTTTATTTTCCAAGATGGCAGTGAATCATGAAATCATAATCCTTGATCAGTTCCAACCATCTTTTCTGTCTCATGTTCAACTATTTTTTACTAAATATATACTTTAAAATTTTATGAAAAATATATATTTCATACTTGTCTCTAGATGAATGATGCCTCAAATTTTTTAAATCAAAAAAACAAAACAACTAATTCCAAATCATGGGTAAGATAATTTAACTCATAATATTTTTGTTTCCTTAAAGAATAAGTTATTACCTGCTCATTATATATCATAACACAACCAAGTCCCTTAAATGAAGCATCATTTTAGATAAAAAAATAAAAAATTCTTGTGGTAAAGGACAAAACTATAAAATTTACTAATATTCTTTTTAATTATTGAAAACAATTATCACAATATTTTGTCTAGATAAATTTAACTTATTTTCTTGTTAACTTAGTTAGTGGGGTAAATAACCATGAAAAGTTTTCAACAAACCACCAATAATATCCTACCAATCCAAGAAAACTTTTAATCTCAGTAACATTTGTTGGTCTTGGCCATTCATCAACCATTTTTTTAGTAGGATCAACTTTTATGCTATCTTTATTGACAATGTGACCAAGGAAAGAAATTTGTTGTAACTAAAAATCATATTTGATAAATTTTTCATACAATTTATTTTATTTTAGGGTTTATAGAATAATCCTTAGATGTTTTTCACGATCCTTATAACTTTTTGAAAAAACCAAAATATCAATAATAAAAACAACCACAAATTTATCCAAATATTCCTGAAATACTTATTCATAATATCCATAAATATAGAAAGGGTATTTGTCAAACCAAAGAGTATAAAAAAATCATAATACCCATATCTAGTATGGAATGTTGTTTTCAGAATTTCATTTTCCTTCATCTTCAGCTGATGATACTCAGATCTTAAGTCAATCTTAGAAAAATACTAATCTCCCTAGAGCTGATAAAAAAAGTCATTGATATGAGGAAATAAATAGTTATTCGTAACAATAATGTTATTAAAAGCTATATAATAAATTCAAATCCTCATCGAACCATATTTATTTTTAATAAAAAACAAGGGTACCCCATTGTGAAGTGCTAGAATAAATTAAAACATTATCAAGTAACTCCTGAAACTACTTTTTCAATTCTATAATTTCCACTTGGGCCAGTCAATAAGGGGGTTTTTAAATTTTCTTAGCATTAGGAACTAAGTGAATAGTACATTCAACTTCCCAATCAGGTATAACATTGGGAAACTCATTAGAAAAAACATCCAGTTATTCATTTACCATCAAAACATTATTAATTTAAAAATTTCCCTTATTTTCAAAAATATGTGCAAGATAACTTTCATTTCCATCTTTTAATAGTTTCTAAACTTCCTAATATGTTATCAATATTATGGTTTCATGTTTTTATACAAACTATAAATATTTACAAAAAACATTCTTTATATCTACAATCTATCTTAGAATGGTAAATAAAAATCCAATGCATACCTAGAATAACATCAAACTATACTAGGGAAAAAACAACAAGGTTTGTAGGTAATTTATTTCTATAGACAATAATAGGAATATTCTTATAATTCATTTTTTTCCTTAATATTTCCCCTTGGTATTTTTATCATAAGCTGAAGTTCCATTTCTTGAGGTGAAAATTTTAATTTACCAGAAAATTTCTCATAAATAAAGCAATGTTTAAACCCCATATCAAATAAGAGATTTATATAATTTGAGTAAACAAACAATGTACCTAATATCAATTCATTGGATGGCCCAACATCTGTTGAATTAGTTACAAATTATTTCACTACACCTTTATACTTATAGTCTGACTTATTTCCATTATTTAGATCCTACTTTGGGTATGTATTTGCATAATTCCCCATCTAACCACATTTAAAACAATTTAAAATTTTCTTATCCTAATTGAACTTACTAACAATAAGACATTTTTCACTATAATTACTGGACATATGTCCAAGATTTCCACATAAAAATCATTTTTTGGTTTTGTTAAGGCATTACCCAGGGTTCTTTTTACCACACTTTCCACAAACTGGAAACTTGATTTTCTTACCTTTAGATTTCTTTGATCGATTCTTACCCATTACCTTCTATCTGGACATTTTCTTCTGTTTTTTATCAAAGTACACGTGATCATAAATAAAATCTATTTATACCCTACTATCAAAATGAACAATTTTCTCATAACTTTTGAACTCACGGGAAGCTGATACCCTTCGATATCTTGGCTTTAATCCTGAGTAAAAACGATTTATTTTACTATTAATATCCCAATTAATATTTAGAGTGCAAATTTATGATCAAGTGAAGTTTTCTTTGTACAAAACCATTGAATATTTATCCTTTTATTTAAATTATACGAATTAATTTTCCATCCTAAGTCAAACCTCCTAAGGAAAATATTTATTAAGTAAAAGATTCTTAAATCCAACCAATTCCAAAGCACTAATCTCTTCTCTTTCCCTAATATTGTTGACCATTTATCCCTAATGGTCAAATTATCCTTAAAAAAGATAAATAGAAATACTAAAATTTTGATTATATGATCACCCCATGAAATCAAATATATTTTCAAGATCTTTAATCCACCATTAATCTACCATTGGATCATAATATCTAATGAAATCAGGAGGATGTTGCCTCATAAAATGTTCCACTATCATCATGTTCCTTTGTGGTAAATATGAAAATTTTATATCATGGATTCCATCACCATTTATAGCATATTTTAACTGATCCATTACTATCACAAACTGATCAGTTCCAATACCCACCATTATAGGCTGCATATTCAGAAGGATATCATCCTCTTGGTGCCTTCCTACTTCAGCTTCCCTATTTCTTCTGTGGAAAAACATTCCGAATAGTTATAATTTAGATAAAGAAACATGAAAATCATCAAATAATATATCATTTAAATGTAAACATAAAGTAAAAACCATTTTTGATATTCTATTAACATTATCATAACCCCTAAAGTTATTTAAACTATCCTATGATACCAACTATAAGGATATAACCTTAAAAATTACATAATCTTTGGTTTTAATTTAAGAAATCATTCTATTACATTTAAGGATATTTTTAGGATTAGAGTTTTATAAAATTAGGACAAACTATTAAATAATAAATTTATACATTAAATGTTAAAAAATTATACATAATATTTATTTTTACCATAAAACAAAAGTATTTAAGAAAAAATGATTTCTTTTCATGAAAAATCTTCATAATATACATCTTGGATTCTTATTTTATATTACCTATCATTAAACCCTATTAAAAACATTTTTATGACATGTTATGAGAAAAAAATATCAATAAGGGTCATAAAAGGAAGGAAAAGAACCATTAGTCCATGAATACTTATAAAAAAATAAATAAATTTTCACAAGTATATAATTATCACCCTTAAAAGTAACATATACTTTCCTCAACATCTTACTTTGTGAAAACATGAGATTTCTATAAAACATAGAAAGAATTAATATTCCATTTAATTAACTTGAGAAATAATTTTCTTATCATACTTACTTATGATATATCCCTCACAGATACTATATGATTTTAACCCTCACTGATACTATAAAATAACCCCTATAGTTATACTTGAATGTAATCATCATAGTTACACTTAGAATAACCATCACGATCAACTTCCAACATACCCAATACATTATAGGGATATCATGGACCTACCCATATTTGATTTATAATAGAACCACCCATCATTATAAATAATTCCCAATATCTAGAACATAGTCATAAAACATGAATACTTGCATTAGAAAAACATTTCTTGAGGAAAATCACTTATTTTGAGGTAATACTGCGCACATAAAAAGGAAAAAAATTTCTTTGAAAATGAAAATGTAATATTATAAAGGAGGATTTAAAACATTAAGGAATCATGAAAGTGGGAAAATCTACTCTTGCTATATAAGTTAAAAAACCATTCTTTTTGAATTTTGTAAAAGGAGATATTAAAGAAGGTTTTTGAAGGAAAGTCACTTACCTTATGCATGAATGTATTCCACACTTGAACCTAATATCATGGATAATAAAATTATATTAATTAATTAAATAATTAAATACCTATTAAAAATATATTTTATTCATTATAATTTTATTAAGTTCATTTATAGCCATTTTTATGAGTTATAAAGATGAATTTCACTGTTCTATGGAGCGTTTGTTACATGGTTTCATGGTTTGTTAACTTTTGTATATTTCCTGTAAAATGGGAATATTACTCTAGAAATGAAATTATATGGTATTAATTCACCTATATATGTTTAAATGGTCCTATATATCATTTTTAATTCTAACATAAGGATGATTTATTTGATATAACTTTAGTGATAAATGTTTAGTTTATTATGGCATTTTTTCCAACCATTAAGAATTAGTTTCATTTTACTAAATATCATGTCTATATATTAATTAAATAACATGGAATAAGTTATAATATACTTATTAAAATACTATTTAACCATAATAATAGTTTTATGACAAGCTATGGAGGTGGTAATATAAAAAGAAAACTCATTATCCATGGAGATGGTTAATTGCCATAAATTGGAAAATGGGTTTTCCCTTTAAATAAGAGGCGAAAGGATGGATAGAAGATATTAGATTATTAATATATAATTATATTATATTAATTATAATGGATTTATTATTCCTTTATGTATTAATTAGGCGAGGATAAGGTAGAATAAGAAAATAAATTAAGATAGGTGGTTTAAGGAAGTTACCTCTTGAATATCACATCCTTGAAGGATCCCTTAAGAAACTTAGAATTGGTCTTTTAGTGAGACATGAGCCTATAGAATGTGTATATGGAAGTGAATAAAATAATTTTTCAGAGTATGGTTGATCTACAAGGTTTAAGGCTGTGAAATTAAGTAAAGGAAGGAGTTCCCTTTTATAATTGAGGTGAGGGGAACTTTAAGAATTTCTCAAAATAATAAAATATAATATGGATATTCTATGGAGAAAGACTTCCAAATGGCTTATTAATATAAAGTTAATGACATTTTTATCCATATATTATCCCATTTTCCTTATTAAATATTTTTATATTTTTTAAATAGTTTAATAAAATATTATATTCATGAAATATTATTATTGTCAAATTTGATACTATTCATTACTATGACTTTAAAAACATAAAAAAAGGATTAATATTCAAAAAAAAAAAAAATCATATCCTAGAAATGTAATATTTATCTATATAATTCATGTATTAACTTAAATATCTCAATTTATATTTATTTTAATATTTTTAATATCATTTATTTTATTTTTTTTCATTAATTTAATAATTAATACATCATCATTATGTAAGAATTTATGGTATTTATATCCTCTCTAAAAATTGAAAATAAATTTCCATGATTGAGATAAATATTTTATCTTTATAATTAATATTTATTATTTAAAATTTCTTTTGGAAAACCATATATTAAAAATTTTATACTATTTAAAAACTATAGTGGGAACAATTTGACTTTCTTTTAAAAAAATACTATAAAGGAATTAATATAAAAAAAGTGGATCCAAAAGTTACTAAATTAGAACCAAGTATGATTTTGTTTTAATAATACTCATACAATAATATTTAGTCAAATTTTTGGTTCATTTAATGATTCTTATAATTTTAATTAAAATCACTTTATTGATCATTCTTCTGCTTGCACAAGCACTGCATTAGTGTTGCATAAGAATTAAAGATAGTTATTTAATACAAAAAAATTTAAAAATAAATTAATTAGGTTCAATATAATATTTAATATTCATTAATTACTTATATTTAATCATATCCATGTCAAGATAACTTATTTAATTTTTTAATTTTACTTTTCTTGCTTTGCACAAGCATTGAACAATCATTTGGATAATATTTTTTTTATATAACTATAAAATTCAAAAATCTTAGTAAAAATCATCATTTATACATAATAATTAATAAAAAAACCATTAAAATACTTTTTATCACTCAATTATTTTCTACAAGGCACCAAATTTGACTTTTGCAATGCTGCACATGCACTGCGTCAACACTGAAAATGGTTTTTATATTTATAATGAAATAATTTATAATTTATATGTTTTAAATTATTGTTTTACAATAATTATATTAAAATATCATAATTTAGTAATTAAATAAGTTTAATAAATTTTATATCATAATTATATCTTGATGGTATCACAAAAGATACTATATTTTATAAAAAAAATGTATTTTTTACTTTTCATAAAAAATTTAACATTTTTTAGAAAATTATAAAAAATTTATACTAAGATAACTTTTCCTTGATGAATTAAAAAAATAATTTTTTTTTTCAAGTTAAAATTCTATAATTTTAAAATTATTCTTTTAAATATAACCATATAAAAAACCAGTTTAATAAAACTATTTCCTTTTTGATTTTGATAACTACTTAACATATTTATAACTAATTTAAATATTTAATTCAATAATAATGATAAATATAAAAAAAATTATTCTACCAGTACCTGGGTTGCTACACTCTAGGTCCTCTATGTATCATAAGTACCCGAACAACCTACATGGGCTCCTTTAACAAAATGAAAACTCTTATGTTACACCCATCCCTAAGAGGGAATGACATCCCATAAAACTCTCATGATCCCATCATATTTTGAATTCAATAGCCTCATAAGTAGTGGCACACATGGGGGATATCCTTAATCCCACACCCTTCACAAATTAACCTAGGTCGATCCTCACACCCAATGTATACACATATTTCCCAAGGAACCCCTAACCGATGCTCCCATATCATTGGGGAAGAAACACCCCAACCCATTATTTTCATAAGATCCCAATGAGTCTAAGTAATATCATGGTATATTCATAACCTACTCAGTCCAATCATTAATAATACAATTCTCTCCTCCCTAAGGAGGAATCAGAGACACCTATACTAAGGGCCTCTTTAATCATTAAATTTTTTAATATCTCACTCATTAGGGTCTATTTATTATAATACTTATAATTTTAGTTAAGGCATCATGAATAAATGTATGAGGAATCAAAATAGTGCATAATTTCTCTCATGTTTATTTTACTTTGTTCAATTTATTCATTTTCATGCAATTTTACTTGAATAATTTATATAATTTAAACTATTCAATTTACCTCAGTAGTGAGACTGCATATACCACATTCCACATAAATCATGCATAATAACCTAGGTAAAATTGAAAATTAACCACATATCTCAAAAAGGAATCACCACCCTATAAAGTATCTTGACCACCCTCGATGAAGCTTTTTCTAAGATCAACCATCTATCACTCATCCTTACGAGGTCCAATCTCATGCCAAAACATATCAATAATTAATTATAATCAAAATATAATTAATTAAATGATTATATATTTTTTTTAATTGATTTTTTATAATTTTTGAACAATTCACTAAGTAACCTATTTATACTGAAGTAGAGACCAACCACTCATGGAATATTTGTGAAGTAATACCAACATTATCTTAGGCATAATCCCTACCAATCAACACTCATTCAATCTCTAAAATAATTTAATTTAGAATAAACTTTAAATAATTTCATATATTAACATACCTTCAATGGAATGATGTAAAATAAGGTGTAATCATCACCTCAGGTCATCCTCTATTCATCACATGAAAAATACCCACTATACCAAACTATTTCCACCATGATCTAGTGGAAATCATCACCAAAGCCTAATCTAAATCATCTAAAATTAGTAATGAATGTATACGATGATGAGTGAAAAAATAATTCATAATTAATCACTGTAAAAAACTCTACAACATCACTAAAAACTAAGAATAAATCAAAGAAAAATTGGGAGTAGGTCATTCGGCCTATTCATGTGTGATGGGGGAAGAAAATGGGGCAAAAAAACCCTAAATAATTGAATGGGAAAATGTTTAAAATCATCCAAAATTTCACATGTGGTCATGAAAAAATGGCATTAACTACATCATGGTGCATGCCTTGGTATCTACCAAGGAGCCTGAAATGCCCAACCCTATGGTGTCACTCCTCCCTTCATTACAGTTTTTATCTAGAATCACACACCCACACCATGCCCCCTGAAATTCCTAAGATTGGGGTGCTACGATATAGTGGGATACCTCCCCATTCACTATACACCACAACCAAAAAGCCACTATTATAATGAATTTTCCTTGGTTATTTTTGATATACATGCTCCCCTTATGCACCACCATAACCATCGAAACAACAATCATGGGAATTTTACAAGATGTTTTACACAAAGACAAGCCTAAGGGCACCATATGCTTACCCGAGATCTCACCTGAGCACCCAAACACCTCCTAAGTATCAATACCATGAAAAAAATATCATTGAGACATCCCAAGAATCATAATATTTATTTGAACCTTACTTTTCAAAAAAACCCTACTCTAGAAAACAAATAATTTTTTTCTAGAATTTATAACCAAAACAAGATCTAGGGTTTTGTTGGAGTATTCATCAAAGGAAGGATGATGTAAAACCAAATATGAACTCATAGTAGATATCCTATCGAAGTTATGTAACACTGGCATTGGATGGATATATATGTTTGGGTCCACTTATCACCCCTTAACACATCCAGAATAATTTTTTTTCACACTGAATATGATTCCATGATAATATATATAACAATTTTCATAATTTATAGTACTTATGATGTAATGAAAATATTATTTATAACAATATCATACATCCAATAATATCATCAACCCATAAGTAATAAACTATTATAAAGGTAAGGAAACATGTGGATAAAAGATTCCAAAATACATTTGAAATATATATCCATATTAAATTAAAAAATATTAGAGTATAAATAGACCATCAAAATGATAAAAGAATGAAAATATTGAAATTGAATGTAATTAATATGGTAATTAAGGAGAGTAACTATAAAAAATGTATAAAATTTTTAAAGGAGAATAAAAAAAGATGAAAAAGATGAAATGGAATGTAAATTAAAGAAAATTAATATGTTTTTATTATATATAAGAAGTAAAATCAATAATATACATTAATTATTTTTAAATATGATAGATAAATAGAAATATATCAAAATGGGATGAATAAAATTTATATATAGGGTTACAGTTAAGATAAGGGGACATTGAAAATAAATAACATCCCAAATTGAAATAATAATTAAAGTAATCGACAAAAATATGGTAGAAAATGTGGCATGAATGATAAAAGGGTGATAAGAATAAGAATAGATCCAAATGAGATATAATTTTATAGTTAAAATCCTTATGATAGGTATCATTTTTCTTTGGAACTATTATAATTCATGTATAACCATTTTTTCTTTATTGAAACATTTCTCCAAAACTATTTTATAATAAATTAGATTTTTTATAAACATTTTTTCCATTAATAATTATTTATTAATGTTTTATTAATGATAAAATTCATGAAAATATATATTTTTCAAATCATTCCATGTTTGTTTCAATATTTTAGTATTGATTATTCAATCTTTGTACATGAGTTACATTGATAGATATAGTTTTTTACATGAAAAATAAAATTCCAGAGCCCTAATTTGGGGTAGAGGAAATACATATTATAAATTTAAATGCTAAATAAAATATTAAAAAGGAATGAATATATGATCACATAAAAGAGTAATATAAATAAAAAGGATGTCTCTCCAAAGGACTATTAGCAAGAAGTTTTTATTTTAATGGATTTAGAACATATATAATATTTATTATTGGTTATGAAACTATATCACATATTCTCATGTATCTTCCTAAATTAATATTTCTTTAGGTATTTACATAAAATTTGGTAATTTTTTTTTCTGAGAATTATAATAGTTATTATTTCTAGAAAACCCCAAGAGGAGAAAATTTTCTTTACTAATATGTATATATATTTCCAAATATGTAGAATTACATTTGAAAATTTTAATAATAGTTTAATTAGCATTAAATTTTTCTATTTAAAGGTGATATTTCATCTATTTAACTTAAATAAAGCCTTTAACAATCAACATTTTGTTATTTTCCTTAATCATATTCCACTATATTAATTTTATACTTACAAATTATTGGACAGTAATTATTATACACATTATTCTCAATGGGTGATGAATGTATATCCCCATTTTCATATGATATTTCCATTTGGGAAACAACATTGATGGAATAATTTTTTTAATTGAAATTTTTAATATTTACTTAATTATTCTTTTCTCTCCCCGCCTTAGCTATGTTTCCTAATGAATCAAAGTTTCCTGCTAAATTTTACCAAGCAATAGGTTTTAAGACACTCATTTTTCTAATAATATGATCTTTTTAAGAATTCACCATTATTTTTTGACTAATATTATACCAAAAGACTACATGACATCCCCCAATGTATCTTCCACAACAAATGACATGGATTTTATTTTAAAGAAAACATCAATGCCTCATACTTTTGTATCAATATCATTTATGGGATTTTGAATTGTATTAATGTCCTGACCTAGAATATAATTTTTTACTAATATTTTTCAATAAATATTTATAGATATTGAATATTTAGGTCACAAAAAAACAGATAACAAGATTGATACCCATAAGAAAACATTTAATTCCCAAATTTCATCCCTTTCCCTAAATTCATTTAAAAGTTAAACTGGATTAGATATTCATCAATTCTAATCACCTCTATAGTTGCAACTCTATTCATTGGAGTCAATAAAAATTGGGATCATCACATTCCATGT
This sequence comes from Viscum album, assembly GCA_963277665.1. Classification (NCBI taxonomy): domain Eukaryota; kingdom Viridiplantae; phylum Streptophyta; class Magnoliopsida; order Santalales; family Viscaceae; genus Viscum; species Viscum album. The sequence goes on along the minus strand of OY728151.1, from coordinate 648,954,693 downwards.
AGATTTAATTTTAATATTAAACTTCATAATTATGTGGGGAGTGTTTTCACAATACAAATCATAGTAAAAATGCTCAACTACATTCCAAATTAAAATTCAGAAAAGTATTATAGAAATATGTAATTATCTATGAAAAATCGAGTGATATAAGACCTAGAAATACTAATGGAAGATGTTTTTATCTTAATGGGATTATTGAGAGTTCTTGAAATTTTAATAATCACATCTGATCTAAATAGTACCATGGGAAAATTGTTAAATCCAACCAAAATACACAACATAAGGGATTAGAAATCTTCAAATACAAAAAAATACCACTTAACAATACTAATTATATATAAAAAAATCATTTATTATTCATTGAGATAAAAATGATAAAATATCACTATAAATGAATTTTATATGAACTTGAAATCTATATAGAAGGCCAATACTAACTTTAATGAATTCAATCATCTTAATCATATTTATTATTGTAGCCATATCCAGTTGGAGACCATTTTAAGAACCAATGATCATGAATTATAAATTTTCATCCAAGATATAAACCCCCTCACCTATAAAGAAAAAAAACAACGATCACTCAAATTGAAAATAATGGTTGAGGGATGAAAATACAAGGAACTATTATGATTATTAATTCAAAAATAAACATTCATGTATGTTGTAAAACTGATAATGTATAGAGGTTTTCTGGGAAAACCTATAAGAGATATGTTAATATTTATATTTTAATTTAATTTTTAAAAAATATATTAATATTTATATTTAGATGATAAAATTATTTATTAATTTTGTGAGGATTAATTTTAAATGGTGATAGATAATGGTTCAAAATAAAATAATAGAAAAGAGACATATGATTTTATATCTTATTTGAAGGCACTCCCTTCTCTAAATGCCTATAAGTATTGATACAAGGTACATGATGTGACTGGAAAATTACAAAAACAAGAAGAATTCTTAGCCCAAAGATTATGGTAATATTTTCAACAATATAAGTGTTTTGATATTTAATTTTAATTAGGGTTAGGCGGGGTATTTAAACAAGAAGGGTGGGGGTTTTCTGAGATAAAATAATGAATATAAATTCATTTAACGAATATAGTCATCAATAAAGCACTCAAATAATAAAATAAATAGTATTAAATACGAGTTTATTTAATAAAAATTACCCCTTATAGCATTAAGGATGTTTTTCAAGATGATATCATCATTATATCATTTTTATATAATAATTCAACTATTAATTTATTTATATTATTTTATTTGGGAAAAAATTAAATATAATTTCATTTTAACTTCCGAATTCAAAATGTTATTTTTTTCATGAAATTAGATTTATAACTATGAAAAAATAATTAAAAAAATATGATAATACATTATTTTTTTTTCATTGTTTACAATATTTCCTAATATTTTTAAAAATGTTAATTTAGGATTAAGAAACTAATTCATATATTTTAAAAATAATAATAAATATCATAGTATAATTTATTTTAACTAATATATAAAATTATTATTATTGATGAATAAAATTTAATATATTACAGACCATATTTTACTATAATCATATAAATTTGACAATTTAAAAATTAAAAAAAATCACCCATTATTAATAATGGAAAGTTGATTAAAAATTAAAGATCAATTTACTAATATTAATATCCCGATTAGGTAATATAAATATTTTTATATAATAAAAAATACTATATTTTGATAAGTAAATAACAATTATATTATAAAAATAACTACCTTATTCTACTTTGATGAAAAAAAAATTTCTATTTATTTCACTAGATATTATTTTATCATATTTTATAAATCTTATAGTTTTTACTTATTAAATTATATATTCATTTAAATAGTATTTAATAATGATCATTTCACAATTCAAATGGTTAGTTTACTATTATAACAAAAATATATCTAATAAATACAGTACACATCATAATGGTTATACCACCATTTAATACACTATATATAATTAATTATTATTAAAGTGGTTTTCATGGACACTATATTTATAAAAGACCATTAACCATAATATTTTTAAGTTTTATCCATGTTAACTACTTCCATTATTATTATATTTCATTTTTTTAATTTTATTTATTCGATTTATACTACATTACTATTTTTTCATTTTGAATGCATAAAATATTTTTTATTTTGTTATGTGATACATACTATTGATTTATATAATACCATATATCACAGGTTCATAAATTTATAATGAAAGGAAATCCATCAGTGAATGAAAACATATAAGTCATGAAAGAAAATTCCATATTGAAAAATCTATGCCTTTAAATTCATCCCCCATTTAAAAATTATATCTATGATATTTTAAATCATTTAGTTTGATAATAAAGTATTATTTAATTTCAAATCATTACATCTTCAGGCTCCTACAATTCTTCATTGATCTTCACCACAATACCATTAATAATAAAGTTATCTTATTTAATAGAACATTTTATACAAGATCCATTATCTTATATGGTTTCCAAAAATTAGAGAGAATATACTATAAGTACAAAAACTCTATATTCTATATTTTTTATAGATATAATTTGTAATCCATTATATAAGATACATGGAACACATTATGAACTGATGTAAATTATAATTGAAGTATCAATTGATAAGATACAACTCCTAAGTGATAAATATCCCCAAAAAGTTAAATATACCTAGGGAATATCATTCCCATAATTATAAACCCTCAAAAACTTTTCCACTGAGATATTTAAAGGAATATTTAAACAAGAATATAAATATACATTTCAAAATGATGATTATCATCATTTCTATTCAATTGACTTTGTCCTAAAATGTTGTGTTATTTAATGTTATATACACTTATATTATTTCCTATTAAAATAAAATTACCAATGGATTTCATTTACTATATTCATCCTAAAAAACTATAAATTTTCATCAATTTTTATATAGGACATTATATATATCCATATGTATATATAGGTAAATATTTTAATTATATGTGATCTCAACCAATGGATTATAAATATCCCAACCTCTATTGATGTATGTTAATAAAGATACCAGTATTAATTATAGTGTTTATACAGGCATTTTATAATTACAATATGTTGGAAGAATATATATAATACTAAAGTTTAACTATTTATTCAATGCCTATTAAATTATCCCCCATAACCATATGATAATCTATACATCTTAGTGATATAAAATCTCAAATGTAAAGACCTGACCCCAGTAGCTTAGACCTAGTGCCTTATTTTATTACATTGGCATGATTATAATAAATTAGTATCCCGAAGTAATGAATAGTTTAGTAGTTTTGGAAAAAAGATACAAAAATAAGTTCAATATTAAAACTTGAAATGAAATACATAATAGAAAATCCATATGACTCCTATATGATCCCTGTAATTAATTCTTAATATTCATCTTCACAACCTAAGGAAAATAAAACACAATAAAGGGGTGATATCAGATGCTTAGTAAGGGTAAGTAATATAATGGGAGTTATCATAAAAATAAAAACTAGACATGGTGAAAAACTAAAAACACATGCCTTTAAAAATATACGTGAGCATAATATGGTTGGAATGAAAGGGGCTAAACATAAACAACATGAACATATGAAATAACTTTCCCCAATTTGTACACATAAACACTAACCATTCCGGGTAATATGGTGAATGATATCAGGATAGAACATCCACATTCAAAATGATATTAAACTATTTAATAAAATATGGTGGATGATAAACATAATATATTAACCTCAATGATATATAAAATTAAATTGAGGTGTTGAAATAAAAAAATACCACAATAAAATTATCGAGGAATTTTTGAGAGAAATACACTTTTACTTTGAAAAGAAGAGTTATTTTGGAAAAATATTGGCATAAAACTAGAAATTAACTAAGGTATTTTTTCCATGATGAAATGAGTGGTTATAGAAAAATGATTTTGGCTTAAAACATACTATATAGTGTACTTGCAAATAGGTAAGAATTTGAGAAGTTCCCTTGAACCAGGCTTGTTTATCGAGAATATTTGAGAAAGATCATTAAAAAAACTTAACTCCCATAAAACAAAGATGGATTATGACTAGAATACATATATAGAAAATTAAAAAAAAATTTATGAGTATTAAATAATAATAATTAACAATTTAATTAGGATTATGTGAGATAAAGAGTAACCCGAAATAAAATGGAGGTTTGGGTAGAAAACCCTTACCTTGTGTCCGAATGTGTTATGCACTTGAGTTTAAAGACATGTATAATCAAATTAAATCTATTAATTATTTAATTAATAACCTTATTTACATTTTTTTATTATTAATAATTTTATTAAGTTTATTTATGGCCTTTTGATGAGTTATAATATACAAATTTATCGCTTGGGAGTGTTCATTTCCTTGGTTTTCATGATCGATATAATTGTATATGATAATGAAAATTCATGTGGAATGAGTAAAATTATCTAGAATTGAATTTATATGATATTTATGAAAATAATGTAGTGTAAATTTTTATACATATCATTTGGTTATATATTATGAGTATTTATCATTAGATAAAACATTTAGTGATAATTGTTTAGATTTTTACGGTATTTTTTTGATCACAACAAAATAGTTTTGTTTTATTATTTAATATCTTTTATAAATTATGGTTACAGAATCATTAAATGATATATAATAAATATTTTAGAATCTTTTTAAACCATAAAAATGGTTTCATGATCATCCTTGAAAAATAAATTAAAGAATGAAACTTCATCATCTACAAAGGTTGTAAATCGGCACCTCCCGGACGATGATTTTGTTTTTAAAATAAAAGAGAGAGAGTAAGGATATTGATGATGGATATTTAATTAACATGATATAATTAAAGTATATATATGATACTTGAGTTAACAAGATCATTTTTATATAGGATGTGGGGTGATAATAATAAAAGAAGTAACTTAAAAGAAATTAAAAGGAAAAGGATTAGGATTTTACCTCTTGAGTACTCCACCTTGGGAACCTCCTTAAGGGAAAAGGTTTTGGTATTTTGGAAAGACCAAGATCTACTGTACGTGGGGATAGACTATAGAAGATTATTTGGGTATAATTTTGATAATTTTGAAGGCCTAGAGGAGGGAAGTGAATAAGGAGTGAGGGGTGTTTTTTATAGTGGAGGAGAGGAGTGATTTTTGAATATTTTATTCATTATTTTATTATTTTTCTCAAGAAAAGAAATAGTTTTTGATTATTGTGACAAAAAATAGTAATAGGTTCATGTGAGTTCTAACCAATGGCCTTTTACATCAGATATGACTTAAGAATGATGTAGAAATTCATTTATTTATCATATTTCGTAAATTATCGAATTCCACTATTCACAAAATTCAAGTATTTCAAAAAAATACCAAAAAACACCATAACCATTTTTTGATGTGTAGATTTCAAAAATGAAATCCATTTTTGAAAAATAATTTTTTATATAAGAGAAATTTAATTTTTAAATAAAATCATTATTTACTTGAAAAATTCATATTTTAAATTTAAAATTGATTTTATGATACTTTCAAAAATTAACTGAGGTCACATAAAATTACCCTAAAATCATAGGACAAAAAAATATTTATTGAGGAATAAATTTTATAAAAATGAATTTTAAATAAATTGATGAATTTAAAATTGTAGTTAAATATTTATTACTCACAAAAATATCAACACTTAATTATTAATTTTTAAAATATTCATTCTCATTTATATGGTGTCTAAATTTTATTTATACACACATGGGTGAGGTTTGTATTCATAAGGGGACATTATTATTCATAAGGGTAAGTTACTATTTATAAGGATAAGTAACTATTCACCAAAAATGTAAGTTGATCCTATAAGACTCTAAATATCTTACTGGTCGCAACCGTGTATGTTATTTTTTTTGAAATTCAAAACACAAAAGTGGAAAAATTATGTTTAGTGGCTAGGTTATAACTATATCCTATAACAAAGTGTTTTTTTTCTCATGGGGTCGGTGTTGCATTCATTCTATATTAAATTTAATTGTAAAACCTTGGGGTGTTACATTCTTCCCCCCTTAAAAAAAATTTCATCTTCGAAATTACTAGAATGTTACCTCATAAAAGATTTGGGTAGGTCTTCATCATAAGTTCCTCAGGCTCCCATGTTGCCTCTTCAATTTTATGATTTTCAAAAGTACCTTTACTAGTCGAGTCATCTGATTCCTCAACACTTGTTCTTTAGTGTCCAAAATCTGGATAGGCTCTTCATAGTAAGATAAGTTAGGTTCCAATTCTATACCTTCAGAAGTGGGTACATGTGTTGGTTCTAGCATGTAATTTCTCAATAATGAGACATATAACACATTTTGTAATTTATAAAGGCTAGGAAATAGTGAAAAAAATTATCCATAACTCCAATTATCTCTAGAATTTCAAAAGGACCAATGTACCTGGGGCTCATTTTACCTTTCTTACCGAATCTTATAACACCCTTCCATGGAGATAATTTTAAGAAAACATGATCTCCCACTTGAAATTAAAAATCCTTCCTTAGATTATCAGCATAGCTATTTTTCATGGTTTAATCTACTTTGATATGAGTTTGAATATTCTTTACCTTCATTATTATTTCCTCCATAACCTCTGGTCCCACAATCTTCCTTTCACCAACTTCTTGCCAATATCTTGGTGTATGACATATCTTTCCATACAATGCTTCATATGGTACCATTTTAATACTTGAATGGAAATTATTATTGTATGAAAACTCCACCAAAGGTAAATATTAATCCCACATACCTTGAAAATCAAGTGAGCATGATCTTAACATGTATTCTAAAGTTTGAATTGTCCTTTCTGACTGCATGTCAGTTTAAGGGTGATAATCAGTACTTAATCAAAGCTCAGTATCCAAATCTTTTTGAAAAATTTCTAGAATTTTGATGTGAATCTTGGATCACGACTAGACACAATTGAGATAGGTTCTCCATTAATTCTTAAAACTTCATCGATATAGATTCGTGCAAGGCACTCCAGTGGAAAATCTTCCCTTATAGCGAGAAAATGTGCAGATTTTGTAAGTCGATCCACAATTACCCATATTGAATCATTCTTTCTTGGAGTTTTGGGTAATCCAATGAAAAAATCCATTCTGATGTCATCCTATTTCCATTTAGGAATAGGTATATGTTGAATGAATCCTCTAGGATGTTGTTGTTCAACCTTCACTTATTGATAGACTAAACATCTTGATACATAATTGACAATTTCCCACTTCATATTGTTCCACCAGAATTGTTCCTTCAAATCTCTATAAATTTTACTACTACCAGGGTGTATAGAGAAATTTGAGCTATGGGCGTCATCCAATAACTCCCTTTTAACTTATATATAGAGGTAACACATATCCTCTTCCCAAATTTCAAAATTCTATCTTCACACACAAATTCATCCAACTTCCAATCATTTGCACCTTTAATTTTCTTTTGAAGATTCTCATCATTAGACTGAGAAGTTTTAATTATTTATAATAAAGATGGTTGGGAAACCAATTGAAAAAGTAAGGATGTTTCATCTTCTTTAATAATTAATCTATCTATATTTACTATATCCATGAATACAATACCCCTTTCAATCCTCATTTTTTTTAAAACCTCATGATTCTTCCTGATCAATGCAGCGACTACCTTATTTTCCTTTCATGGGTGGTAGTGTATGGAATAATCATAATCCTTGAGTAGCTCAAGACATTACCTTTACCTCATCTTGAGTTCTTTATGATAGAAGATATATTTTAAACTCTTGTGATTCATATATATCTCACACCTTTCTCCACAGAGATAGTGTCTCCATATCTTCAGAGAAAATATTACAACTGCTAACTCATGATCAAAAGTTGGATAGTTTTGTTCATGAATTCTTAACTTCCTTGATGCATAGTTAATAACTCTATAATTCTCCATAAGGACACAACCAAGTCCTTTATTTGATACATCACTATAGATCATAAATCCACCATTTCCTGATGGTAGAGTCATGATCTGATCATTCACTAATCTCTTCTTCAATTATTCAAAACATTCTTCACATTATTTTGTCCATATAAACTTAACCCCTTTATGGGTAAGCTTGGTCAAAGGGTTGGATAAATGGGCGAAGTTAATAATGAGACACTGATAATAACCTACTGAACTAATAAAACTATGTACCTAGGTTATGTTTATTGGAGTAGGCCATTCCTAGAAATCCTTTGTCTTTGCAGGATTAAATAAGATTCCATCCTTAGAGATAATATGGCCAAGAAAAGAAAATAACTAAATCCAAAATTCACACTTTCTAAACTTCCCATATAATTCATTTCTTCTAAGATTATTCAGAATAATGAGCAAGTGATTCTCATGATCTTTATAGATTTTGGAGTATACTAAGATATCATTAATAAATACCACAAAAAATTCAACAAAATATTCCTTAAAAACTATATACATTAGATCCATGAAAACAAAGGGTTCATTAGTCAGTCCAAAAGGCATTACTATAAACTATTAATTCCTATACCTGGTTTGAAATGTTGTCTTTGGAATATATTCCTTCCCCACATGCTACTAATGATATCTAGATCGAAGGTTAATATTATAAAAATATTGGGCTCCATGAAGTTGATCAAATAAATCATCAATCCAAGGCAGGGGATACTTGTTCTTTATTATAATATCATTGATTTCTCTATAGTCAATGCACAACTGCATGGATCCATCTTTCTTATTAACAAATAAAACAGGGGCTCCCTATGGAGAAACACTAGGGTGGATAAATCCTTTATCACTCAATTCCTCTATTTGTTTTTTCAGTTCTAATAATTCCAATGTGTCCATTCTATAAAGAGTATTTGATATATTCCTTTCACTAGGAATTAAATAAATAGAAAACTCAATTTCTCACTCTGGAGGATGTCTAGGTAAATCCTCAGAAAATACATCAATGTATTCTTTCACAATAGGTACATCCTCAATTTGAATATTTCTTTCCTTACTCATAGAAATTTAGTTCTCATCCTCCCAAATAATTTCATTCAGTAGATCTACTAGGGGTGGATTTAGATAAGAATCAGATGGAGATGTTTCTACTCTAAAGATAATAGATTCCACACCTTCCTCAAAAATTGTAATTTCCTTCTTCTTGCAATAGATTTTCACATCGTATTTTGAAATCCAATCCATGCTAAGGATTATGTCAAATTAAACCATAGGTATGATGATAACATCATCAAATTAAGAATATTTATATTCTATACTAGGGACTACCTGACACATCTTTATTACAACGAGACTTCCCTTAGGGGTTTTGACTGACAAATCCCTTATTAAGGAGAATTGAAAATATTTAATTTTTAAAGAAAACTAGAAAGATATAAAGGAGTGAGATGATCTAGAATCAAATAAATCATTGACCAAGTTTGAGGAAATTATTATAGTACCTACCACCACATCGTTAGGAACTTCAACTTCAATAGTTGTGATCGCATAAGCTTGGCCTTTCTCCCTTGGCCTTCTCTAGGGAATTTTTCTTTATGCTTAGGAAAATCATTGGCATGATGTCCCATATCATTACAATTTTAACATTAAAAATTGGTAGCTTATTTCTTTCCCTTACAATCTTAATATTGGTGGCCTCTTTCTCTACATTTGTAACAAACTACTTTTCTTTTTAAGAAGGATTTGGGGTGTTTCTTTTAGCAAGTATCATATGTTGTAAAACTACCATTTTATTCTTACCTTTATCCATTATTTCATTTACCACCCTCTTCTTATATTTATTTCCTTTAAATTCATAATATTTTGAGAATTATTTATCTATCTTGATTGCACATGAGACTATATCTTAATATGATGAGAAACTTTGGGAAACTAGTTCCATTCAGAGGAATGATTTTAAACCATCAAAGAATCGATAAATCTTACTCCTTGGATTATGCGTGTAGTCTGTGACATGACTTTATAACCTTGTAAAGTTAGATTTATACTTTGAAACATTCTCATCATCTTTTTACCTCAAATTAAGAAACTGCCTTTCCATATCCTCTTGCTGTTCATGAAGAGAGTATTTTTCTAAGAAGTTTTTGTTAAAATACCTACATTCCACATTTTAAATATATTCCTCCTCCTTTTTGTTTTGAATTAGTGACCACCATTTATCAACATCTCCAGATAAGTGATAAAATACCATAACAAACTTCTCCCTTTTTTTACTTCCCAAAGCAAGAAATATCTTCCCTAAGAAACTTATTCACTGCTCTGCTATGAATGGGTTTGTAGTCCCATTAAATGTTGGAGACTGTCTTCAGATAAAGAGGTCTATATTTTCTCCTACGAATTGTGGTTTAGGGTGCTCCATATGAGTAAGGTTATTATTCATAACCTGATTTAGCTGTCCCAGTATAGTTATAAGTCGTTCAGTACTAGTCACAGATCCAGAAACAACATCATTATCTTACATATGGGGGAAATCCCTTCATGGGATATGTGAATTCATGCAGTTTTCATTCCTTACACTAGGCGCCATTTCTAAATTATGGTATACACTGTATTAGGTTATGCATCATATTTCATAATCTCAACCAGTATAATACTTAACATAAATTAAAATACTATTTATAGCTAATCCCATAATCATAAACATGGTTTATTTGAGGATAAATTTACTTTTAAATCCTTTATAATGGATTTTAAAGGAGATTTGAATTATCCCAATCATATCCCCCAGGAGTGTCAAACCAAGTGTGCAGTAAGCCCCATTGTCGTGTACTATGTTAGCTTAGGTCAAGCCCAAAACACCTTGTCGAAGTTGTTACTTATAGGTACATCTGTTCTAGAACCACATCCACTTGTAGTATTTAGAAAGGGATTTATTTTCTAGGAAGATACACATCATTTATTACTTACCAAAATTCTAGGACGTTCTTGTATGTTTATCCTCAAAGTTTATCTTCTGATTTTGTTCCCTAATCTACATTTCCTAAATCTAGTTTCTAAGTTTTCTACTAAACTTCCTCTGATACCAAATGTAAGAAACTGACCCCAGTAACCCAGAGTCGGTGTCTTATTTTATTACATTATCATGATTACAAGATAGTTGTATCCTGAAGGAACATATAGTTTTGTAGTTTTGTAAAACAAGATACAAACCTAAGTTCAACATTACAACTTGAAATGAAATACATAATAAAAAATCCACATGACTTATAGATTATCCCTAAAAGTCATTCATAATATTCATATTCACAACCTAGGGAAATTAAAACATAATAAAGGGGTGAGCTTAGATTCCCAGTAAGGGTAAGTAATACAACATAAGTTATAATAAAAATAAACACTAGTCTTGGTGAACAACTAAAAACACATGCCTTTAAAAATATACTTGAGCATAATATGAAAGGAATAAAAGTTGATTAAATATGGTTATATAAATGATCATAAGAGAATGAAACATAACCATTGATATTATACTAGTCGAATTATCACATGGTTTATCAGTTACTAATACCATAATGAGGTAATACATAATACTGGACATCTAAAACATATTCTCAAGGCCTCGGCCAAGACGTCTGAAAATACTAGGGTAAGGACTTGGCCAAAACCCAATTCTATTTTGTCTCATGATACCTAATGATGAATTTAGGGAATATAGTAGTCCCCACACATCACTTTATAATTCTAATTAATTACTCATATAAAAGGGTCTAAACATAAACAACATGAACATATGAAATAACTTTCCCCAATCTATACACATAAACACTAACCATTTTGAGTAGTATGGTGAATGGTATCAAGATAACACATACACATTCAAACTGGTTATAAAAAATTTAATAAAATATGGTAGATTATAAACATAATATATTAACCTCAATAAAACATAAAATTCAATAGATGTGTTGAAATAGACAAAAATACTCTAATAAAATCATTGAGGAATTTTTGGGAGAAATTCACTTTTACTTTCAAAATAAGAGTTCTTTTGGAAAAATATTTGCATAAAAAAAAATTAAATAAGGTAGTATTTCCATGATTTAATGGGTGGTTTTATAAAAATAATCATGGCTTAAAATAGATTATATAGTGCACTTAAAAATAGGTAATAATTTGAGAAGTTCCCTTGAATTGGGCTTGTTTATCGGGAAGAATTGAGAATGATCATTATAAAAAATTTAACTCCCATAAATAAATATGGATTATTATTGGTACAAATATTAGAAAATTCACCGATAATTTATGAATATTAAATAATAATAACTAATAATTTAATTTTGATTAAGTGAGACAATGAGTAACCCGAAAGAAAATGGAGGTTCGGGTAGAAAACCCTTACCTTGTGTCCAAATGTGTTCTGCACTTGAGAATAACGTCATGTATAAAAAAATTAAATACATTAATTATTTAATTAATAACATTATTTACATGTTTTTTAATCTTAATAATTTTATTAAGTTCATTTCTTCCCTTTTTATGTGTTATAAGATACAAATTTATCGCTCGTGAGCATTCGTTTCCTTGGTTTTAATGATCAGTATAATTGTATATGATAATTGAAGTTCATATGGAATGGGTATAATTATATAGAATTGAATTTATATGATATTTATAAACATATATTAGTGTATATGGTTATAAATATCATTTGGTTATATAGTATGAGTATGAATCATTAGATAAAACATTTAGTGATAATCGTTTATATTTTTACGGTGGTTTTTCCATCATAACGAACTAGTTTTGTTCTAGTATTTAATATAATGTATAAATGATGGTTCAAAAATAATTGAATAATATAAAATAAATATTTTATAATTTATTTCAACCATAAAAATGGTTTCATGACCATCCTTGAAGAATAAATTGAAGAACGAAACTTCATCATCCATGAAAGTTGTAAATCGGCACCTCCCAGATAGTGATTTTGTTTTTAAAATAAAAGAGAGATAATAAGGATATTGATTATGGATCTTTCATTAAAATAATATAATTCAATTATATATATGATAATGGTGTTACCATGATCATTTTTATAGTGGCGGTTAAGAGATAATAATAAAATAAGGAACTTAAAAGAAATTAAAAGGAAAAAGGAAGAGGATTTTACCTCTTGAGTACTCCTCCTTGAGAACCTCCTTAAAGGAAGGGGTTTTGGTATTTTGGTAAGAAAAATAGATCCTTGACATGGGTAGATACTAGGGAAGAGTATTTCTGCATAAATTTGAGAATCTTAAAGGATTAGAGTATTGAAGAGAAGAGGGAGTGAGGGGTGGTTTTTATAGTGAAGGAGAGGAGTGATTTTTGAATATCTTATTCATTATTTTATTATTTTTCTCAAAATAAGCAATAGTGTTTGATTATTGTGACCAAAAATAGTAATAGGTTCATGTGAGTTAGAAACAATGTCCATTTACATCATCCATGACTCAATAATGATGCAAAAATTCATTTATTTAGCATATTTCGCAAATTATTGAATTTCTCTATTCACCAAAAATTCAAGTATTTTAGAAAAATCCAAAAAATTAACCCTAACCATTTTTAAATGTGTATAATTCAAAAATAAACTCCATTTTATCAAAAACATTTCTAAATAATATAAATTTAATTTTTAAATAGAATCATTATTTACTTAAAAAATACATATTTTAAATTTAAAAATGCTTTTATAATACTTTCAAAAATTAATTGAGGTCTCATAAAAGTATCCTAAAATCACAGTAAAAAAAATATTTATTGAGGAATATATTTTATGAAAATTAATTTTAAATGAATTTATTAATTTAAAATTGTAGTTAAATATTTATTACTCACAAAAATATCAACAGTTAATTATTAATTTTTGAAATATTCACTCTCATTTATATGGTGCCTAAATTTTCTTTATCCATACATGGGTGAGGTTTCTATTCATAAGGTTAAATTACTATTCATAAGGGTAAGTTACTCTTTATAAGGATAAGTTACTATTCACCAAAAATGTGAGTTGATCCTATCAGTCTCTAAATATATTACTTATCACAACTGTGTGTGTTAGTTTTTCAAAATTAAAATCACAGAAGCGGAAAAATTATTTTTAGCAGATAGGTTATAACTATCCCCTATAACAAAGTGTTTGTTTCTCAGGGGATAAGTGTTGCATGCATTCTGTATTAAATTTATTTTCAAAACCTTGGAGTGTTATAATAAATGTTATCCCTTATGGACTCACCAGACCCTTGAACTATATTACTTCAATTTAATATAGAATTAAATATTTTAAAGTGGTGATAAATTGATTAGTCAATGTAAGTTGGTCCAACACAACCATATTATGTTTTTTCATTTTCATATATTTTGAAGTCGTATGAAAAAATACATGGTGATATTCCCTAATTTCTAGGTTTTTATAATAGATGAAAACATTATACCCTTGGGATTATAATGTTTTAACATATATTCTAGAAAAAAATAACATTTAGGTGTATTTGATAGTATCCTAATATCTTTTTTTCCCACCATGAGTTCTCTTAATGATGTTGAACATCTTGTACATCAAAGATAAAACTAAAAAAGAGTTATATGTATCATCTAAATGATATTTATTTATCATTGATGTTGATGTAAGATATAATCATGTTCTAAAATAATGAACCATATTTATTAATGTTGAATTCATAAACATTCCATTCATTATTTTCTTTTTATATGATTCATCACTACAAATAATTATTTTTTTCACCATTATTTCCTATTTCATGGATAATAAAAAAATAAATTATGTTGGGTAGGATGTGTTTTGTGCCTTTCTATTTTTAGATTAAATTCATTGCATATTCATGTAGATTTTATATTCATAAATCCTCATGATATACAGGATAATAAGTTTCATTTTTTTATAGAATATATTACTATATGAGCCATCCCATGGTGTTAGTGTACTAATTTTTCATCAACCTTGATCAAATCCTACCATCTTCATCGATTCATGTTCAATACCATCCACATGAATATACACATTAATAATTTATGATGAGTATATATATCACATTTATATCATTATATTTAATGTCTCTCAATCCCCAATGCATAGAATACACTCCATCTCTCCATGTCATGGAATACTTCCACTAAAAATCCCTCCCAATCCAATAGTGAATTTGAGAGTGACCCCTGAGGTCCGACTTCAATAGGTCTCGATTTGGTGACTAGAATCATGAGTATAAATTGCACTTGAGGGAGATATTATCCTCATAAATCCCAATAATACATAAATTAAAACACTAATCAATACCATAATATAAAATAACCCATGATCTAAAATAATCCCACAATGCATGAATATGTTATAAAAAAATACCCCATATGGGAAAACCCCAAAATAAGTTCTATATAGCATCTACAACCATGAATCATAGACCCATGTTTTCAATACACAGCCCAGTCACTAAACTCTCCATAGAAACCTAAAAAATAATTTTTATAAATAAGAGAGAGTATACATGTATACCTAGTAGGATACTCCCCAATACGACTAATACATATGTGGGATAATCATACTAATGATTTAATGGATAAACTATAGAACCAACATGATACTACCTGGTCATCTATCACTTAGCCTCACCAGGACTCACTCACCAAATATCACATCCATGTATAATAATATAATATATAAAATATATTAATAAGTGTAATATTTAAAAATTTTACCACTGTCTTTCTAGTCTCACACCCCATTGTTAAAAAACCTTATTCTCCCTTCCCATCCATATTATCATAAACATTCGTACATAAAGCATATGAAGTCAAATTTTATGTGTATTAGGCCACAACCTTATTATTCTCAAGCTACATAGGGTCTAATAATCTCAATGCAAATAGTCCATATGCACAACTACGTATCCCATCTCAACTACAGATCACTATCCATAATATAAAGGTATTTTGAAATTGAAGAAAAAAAAACATATTCCATCCTTTAACCATGAATGACCCACACATTATTCTACATCATCATCTCATCAATATCATATTAATTGAACTTAAACCTCAAGACATCACAACCTTTTTACATTTGGAAGAGAGAGTAGGGAAGAGGGAGTAGTTATCCATTTGTTCCTTCACTAACCTATATGTTTGGGGAGGAAATTTAGAACCCAAAACATATAGGCATCTATATGAATATCTATCCCATATGTAGTGTATATGAAAATAACATTATAATATATCATATAGTATAATAACATGCAACCCCAACCTAAAGTGTTCTAAACAAAACTGCACTACCACACCCATGATAATCATCACACTACCTATGCCACAAACAAACCATTGAATCCAATTACTAACCAAAAAACAACCCACTTTCCATGTAAGACTTTCATTGAAACCACTCACAAATTCTAATTAAATCACATCATTTAACTATTTATATATTTATCATTTACTAAACAATTTGAATTCACTATGTAATTTATTTCTATATTTAAGGACAACCCATTCTCATCCATTTTCTGTGTTTAATTAAAACAATTTACCCATTCATTCAAAGTATTCTATTTCCATTTATAACAATATATTATTCATGTTAAACTATACCCTTCACCCATTTTTACCATTCATGAACATGGTCTATTACTACTAGATAACTACCAAACAACCCTTATCACAAAATAATCCAATGTATCAACCCACCACACCTCATGCCATAATATACCATAAATAACATACAAAACATCCATTTACCACACAAAAATACATGAATATCTTCTACACCAACAACCAAATCCTTTTTATATAAAATCCATCATACCATCATTATATATCAACAACCACCTATCCATTTTCTATCTATGGAAGTAAGCCACAACCCTGCTGTAAAACACATCACATTTCAAATAATCCATAATAAATGACCAACTAATGATAAATAATGACAAAATCACAACATGAATCTAGTAGAAAAAATAAAATAGTTATTACATCCACAGTTACCATTTTAAATTCATGTTCATTATAATTTAATCCCTACCCCACAAATTACATTAATTCTATGTCAGTTTCTACTCAAATGGTTTAATTTCAATCTTTATGTTATTATACTTTTAGTAAAGGTTATTTCAGAAGAAATATCATAGAAATAACATAAAAATATTATAATCAACAACAATTTCTATAAATCGTAGTAAACATCCATAAATCTCATTGGGAATATCATGGAAAAGCGTACACACATGTGAAACACACCTACCCTTCATTTTCCTTTTTTGATCAATTAATTTACTTTTATAAATAAATCCTTACCATAAACCCAATTCATGAAAATGTATATAGCTTCCATGATTCATAGTTAAGTAGATTTCTTTAATCCCTTATATTAAACTAGGCTTTACAATTCACTACACAACAACAAAGTAAGGAATATATGATCTCCATGCCTAAATCATATAAGGAAACCCCCCAAAATATAAAATACAATTGTACCCATGAGGAACACAACTCAATGAAGGGAAATAAAAACCAAAACCACTTCCATATCTTTTTATGATTAAGTATAAAGGATAAACATAAGATAAAGGAATATGGGAACCCACCTTAGTTTTCTATTGGTTGATCTCTTAAAGATGATATTCAACACTAATATATATAGGATCAAGGGTCTCTAGGGTTTCAAATTTAGTCACCCATGGTTTAATAAATAATTAAAAAATAGGGTAATTTGGATAAAAATCTAAATTTATATAAAAAATATAAAACACTATGTTTTATTGTGATAAAACATGATCATATTGAAATGGTCTAATTTCACTAATCCCTTAGAAATTGCATCATGATTTACACATATATCTTACTCCATAAAATCATTTAACTTTATAAATAATATTAAATAAAAGGGTCACATCATGTCCAAATAATAAAAATGAAACATCACTTGAAATAGAACCATTAAAACTCAAAACCCAATCCCTTTAACCATGAAAAGTATGTGTATGTTGTAACCAACCAATTAGAAAAAAATATAGGTATCTATGTCTTAAAATCCTAGGTCATTCCATGAAGCTCTCTTTATGGAATATGACCTCACAACTACATATGATACCTTATATAGTGACAAATGTTCTGACACCACGAATCACCACCTAAAAAAATCACCCTATACTATAAGAAACCATTCACATTGTGATGCTTAATGACACATCACGAACTACCTATCCTAGTAGAAATATCAGCACTAAAAACACCTCTCTCATTCTAATCCTTTCCTAAAACCTCCATCCCTCGATTCATGAAATGTAATGGGTTGTAAAAGTTTGGACCATTACATAAAATATATCTCAAATAATTCACATCCTTGAAAATTCAAACCAATCCAGTAGGATAAAACAATAACATCATAAACCAATCACTCCTAAGAGATACCTCTAAAACAGAAAAAACCTAAGACCGAGACATAAATTAACATCAGTTGGATAAATAGAATCAATAAATTATCTTAATAATAATCTAAAAAACTATATTAAAAAATATCTCAATACCGCTTAGAATATAATGATTCATCATTATCTCATATTCCCAATAACTCTCCTCCACGATGATGTTCCTCTATAGAAAATGAATAATGGGAATAACTCACTAATGAAAAACTTTCTATTTTCAATACTTAATATATAATAGACACTCCATGGATGTAAACTCATCCTAAACATCTAACCCCCTTAATAGATAATTTTAGAATCAATGAGAAGATACAAACAATGTTATGAAACATGGAAGACATCATTGATCCAGTACAACTATGGAGGAAGCACTAACTGATACTATACATTACTAATATGTTTTAACACTTAAAAGGACCAATGAACTATGATGAAATATTAGTACCACAACCAAAAATTTTATACCCATGATGAGGGGAAACCCACTAGAATATTTTATCAAAAATATCAAACTCCAAAGGCCTCCTCCTATAATCAAGAGAAGAAAACTGGCAGTCCTATACCACGTTCATCCACTCTCATATCATATGAAAATTCTCTATCATACACTATTAAACATTTAGTATAAGGTCTCACAACTAGAAAATTGGCCTATTACCATAGTTGAAAATTGTGGCAATAGGGTCCAAAACTGTGGTCACAGCCTACGACCATGGTTTTTCCCAACTGTGGGCGCTATCACTATAGCTATAGCCCCGAAAACATTTCAATATCCCAAAAATAACATGTCATCAGCTGGATTAAACCTATGTACCTCACCCATAGGATTCTTACACATAACCACTACACCACCCCGATCTTTGGGTATATATATATATATAAAATATGTTATATATATTATTAAAAACCATAGCAATAAAGCTTCCTGTTCTATTTTTCATGGGAATTTTTTTTCCTGCGCAAGGGAGGGAGAACCATATCCACGGTTTTAGTAAAACCATGGCTATAGACCTTGAAAAAATGAAATATATACATAGTTTTGAAAACCATGGTTATAGACTACCTATAGCCACAATTTTAAAACCGTGGATATAGGTTCGTGGTAATAGCCCAATTTTTTACTTGTGGTTGGTGACTTCCCAAACATGGTCCACTATGATAGAGATCTATAGGTTTGCCTATATAATACCTAAAATTGATACTTTCTAGTGGAATACTAGTATCTATTTTTATATGAAAATTCAACTAAAGGATAGTGCTTCACCCATGATCCACTGAAGTCCAAGACACACATGCAGCTTTTCCTCTATTGTCTGAATGGTTCAATCAATATACTAACCTCTATGATGATTAAAAGAAGTTAAAAGGTATATCATAGAGACAAAATAATACCATATACTTTCTAAAACCCATGAGTAAAAAAATAATCATGATAAAAAATAGTGGTCCTTAGTATCCCGTAAAGCCACACTATCTCATCTGCATTCTGACTCACTAAAATATCTATGGAACCTTACTTCTTAATCACCAAAAAATAAGATAATTTCATCAAATTATCCATGATCACTCAAATATATTCACACCCACCATAGATTTATGTTTTAATAGTGATCAAATCCATATAAATGTACTCTCATATCCAATTAGGAACATCCAATGGATACAAAAAACCCCCATGAAATACCCCAAGATGGATTGACCATTGAGAGAGGGGTGGGTGAACTAGTGGTTTAATTTTTACAAATTTATTATTTTGAATTTAACATCTTTAACTTGATAAGGTACTAGATCAACACAACATTTTCTCTCAATATCACCTCATGTGTAGAATAAAAATAAGAAAGGATAGTACACAATATTTATAAGGTTCTGAAATGAATGATGTACTCATTTCCATGCTGGTTAGACACCCCAACATGGATTCTCTTCACTATCTCCACAAGTGAATACAACTGGTTATAAACCCCAGTTACAATTCTTCCATAATTGGTTAGACACACCAATTTAAATCTATCTATAGTTGATTAGAAACCCCAACTTTTCTTATTATCTACTTTGTTAGGCACCCCAGTCACAAGCCTCCAGTAGCTGGTTAGACACCCAAGCTACAAGCTCCCTATTCAGTTGATCCAGTTATATAAAGTTATTATTCACAAATAGTCTTCCTCCACAAGAAATATTAATGTCCCTTTATTTTGTATAATTATTCAAGGTCTTCAATAGATCCATTAAAATGTATTGTTAGCCTCAAAAATCCTTTCAAATCTTGAATTATCTGAATTCTATTCTTCAAATTTTTAGGCACATGTAATCAACTTCTTTAAAAATTACCTAGCATTGTCTCACTCTAAAAAATCATCTTGCACAATGGATTTAAGAATTCTAAAAATTATCTTTCAATTTTATACATTTTTTCATCATTTTCATGCACATATTTATACACAAACAATATAGTGATTGGGGAAATACCTCCTTAATTCCATGATTTAAAATTTTCATTTAAATCCTCTTATAAACTTGTTTATAAATAAACACTTTTTTCCTCATTCAAATATTAATACTCAATAATTCATAGGAATTATATTTCTCATCCTAAATTCCCTATAAATTGAGGATATTTTTCTTACTCATGTATATTTGAATAATCATGTAGTGTGGCTGTTAATTCATCTGCATGTATTGCATCACAAATACTCAAGGGGTTTTAGGTTAACTTCTCTTCAAGTGTATGAACCTATAAATCTCACTATCCACATTCATGCATCTCAAACATGGAATGAAACTCATCTCAATTTATTTATTCTATATCTCAAATACCCATGGATATTTAGTTCTCACGTGGCTATGAAAATAGCCACAAAACACCACTACATGCATTCATCTCATGCAGCTTCAGAGGAATACCCAAAGGTGTTGGGTCTTCCTTATTATTCAAATGGTGTAGCTTCTATATTTAAACACTTGAAGGATTTGGGTTCCATGATTCTTATTTCATCATGCAGATAACAATCTAAACAAATCATCATACCTTTTTACTCATACTATAAACAAACCCCCAAAGACTCGAGATTCTTTATTCTTCATGAAAACTAATTATCACCTATGAATCACCTAATTTAAACACTTAAAGAAATTTGGATTTATATTTATTCACATTTCATTACACAATGTATTCATTTTTGGAATACACATGACTTCTCACCATACGGGAACTTTATTCAATTTTCATGCATAGAATGTGAAGCTGAATGAATGAGCATTTCAATTGTACCTATGCCACAATCTGGGCATTAAATTTTTCTATGAGGTTATTCTTTATTATAAAATCATCACATATTAGGTTTATTTGTTTATGCATGAATGTGTATAAATATAATTGGAGATGTATAATACAGACTCTCTAAGATCTTTGGATTACAATGGATCCAGCTTGAACCAAGTACATGGATTCGACATGATCTTTGGGGATCGAAAATGGCAGAAAACCTGCAAGATGAAAAATACTTAGATCGAAGATTGAGGAAGCTAATACAACTCCCTCGATTGGATTTAACAAATTGATATGATTCCTACATTTTATCAATATTTTTAATGAAGGATGAACTATGTGCCATATTCGGGAACCCCACATTGATTCTTCTAGTTTTTGAGGTTCAATTTATTAATAATTCCATTCATTAATCTATGAATAAGTGAGTATCAAGGTCCACTCCTAAACCCTCATTGGAATCTCCCCGTGCTGGCTCTCCTTGTCACCATGCCTCTATGCATGGTTGTAATGTCTTGGTTCTGGGTGCCGCCCAAAGGTGCCCCAAACCTGGTTGGTCACATGAACTCAAGCGCATTTACCTAAATTCTAGAGGCTACCAACTAGTAGCGAGGGCCACTGTATGATAATGTGGAAACTATTCCCTCATTAGCAGAGTATACACAATGGAAAGAAAATAGTAAACAATAGTAGAAGCAGTAATATTGGACAACAAAAGTAAACAACAAAAGACTGATAATAATATAGAAACTAGAGCATATATAAATGATGCATGTCATATGTGTCTAGGAAAGTATCCAAACAAGTCACAATGCTAGAAATACAATACTAAAACCAAAATACTGAAAAGTAGTAAACTCCAATAGCATCGCAAGCCTTAGATTGGTCACATGCTCTCCAACTCCAACAACAATCAAGTACCTAATGAATAAGGACTCTTGCCCTTATCTATACCTACAACCATATAATCTATTTGGGTCCCAAACATGACCCCAACAGGGTGTGAGATGAATCCTAGTAGGAAAACACCAAAAGATCTGTGCCTAACTATTAGTGAATATATATTGTAGGAAATATGAATAAATAAAGTAATAAACTAGGAATTACTAAAAAGTAAATAGTCATATAGTTTAAATTACATTAATTTATCATTCAATATTCATCTGTTGAATCATGTAAACCTAAGGGTCTAGCCTAAGATATGTATCCCTTATGGAATAGTAACAAACAATCATCTCAGAAGACCATCTAAACAATCAAGTAAGATAGAGTCCAAGCTAGTGCTTTTGCTCGGAAGACTCGTCACAATCATTCAATTATTCAATAATGAAACTTTTGGGAAAGTTCTCATAGTCTAATCCACCGGTCTAACATAACAACAATTAATTTAATAACAACCCTCTGGGTAGATCTGAAAGTCTAACCCCTCTGGTCTAATCATATCCCTAATAATTTACAAACGACCACCTAGGAAACTCACACGGTCAATACCCCTTGGTCAACATAGCATCAATAAAATATAACGACCACCTGGAAGCTCTCATGATCAATGAACTATGGTCTAAAATACTATCAAAAAATTATAAACAACCACCTAGGAAAGCTCTCATAGTCAAAACCCCTGGTTCGATGACCACGTGATGACTCTCACGGTCAAATTCCCTTTGGTCACACAACAGTAAAACATACATAAATGATCCTACCTTGAGAATCTATCACAATCAAATTTCCCTCGGTCAAACTTCCAAAATGCATAACGCAGGCATCTCATATATTTTTAACTCCATCCTAACAAAATAAGGCATAAAAAAGGCAAGACTAACAGGAATTCTAGACCAAATGACCATAAATAAACAATCAAGAGAAACACACCCATGGGGTGTCCCATAAACAAGGTATCCAACTTACACATAAGAAACTACCCTTTATCAATTAAAAAAACCATAGAAGGTGATAAATATGGTTAAATTCCAAATCAAGCAATACCCCGAACGTGGGTATGAGGCACTTTAAGCATATATAATCCAAATACGATCAACTAAAGGAAAAAACCACCTATATTTATGTCGTACGATCAATACTCTTGAACATCGGCCCTTGAATCATCGTAGAACAACGTAGATCTACAAAAGGTGAAAAATTTTCAACCTTAAATAACCCACGAGAGAGGAAGAATATTGAATAAGGGATCTAGGGGAATTGAGAACTCACCAGTGGGATTCTAACTCACCCAACGATGTCTCAATTAGAGGTTAGACGGAGAAACAGGGGCTTGATCTTTGTTCTTCATTCCCAAGAACTCCTGTACGAAACATGAGAAGAAGAAGTGGGTTCTGGATATGATATGTGACCCCACTCTATTATATCAAATAAAAAGAAAACTTCATGGGGTGTTCATTAAATGTACACTCAGTTTAGTAGCCTTAATCGACCCCTGATTTAAGTGGGTCAGCTAGGTCATTACACGGCCATGTACTCGGCCATTACATGACCAGTACACAGCTGCATGCAGCAACCGAGTACACAACATGTACTAATAAGTACACGGTGTGTACTTAGAAAAATTCCCGTTTCTTCCTTTTTCCTAAAAAACAACCTGAAATAAAGATCCATACCTGAAATAAAGATTTGGGTTCTTACAAAATTACCCCTTAAAGCAATTCTTCCTTGAATTGTCCTTCCAAGGGTGGTTAAGAAGAAACTTCAAACAACTCTGGCCACTATGATCGCACATCGGTCTCCCTCTCCCAAGTATCATCCCACACTCACCTGTTCTTCCATAGAACCCATACTAATGGAACATATCATCCACGAATAACCTTCGTGCTGTGATCCACAATCCGAATAGGTTTCTCCTCGAAGGATGCATCCACCTCCAACTCAACCTCCTCAGGTTGAAAAACATGAGATGAGTCTGAAAAGTAATGTCGTAGCTGAGAAATTTGAAAGAATTCATGCATAGCCCAATACCTCTGAGGTAACTGAAACTGATAGGAAACTGACCCGACTATCTCCAAAACCTCAAACAGCCCGACGTATCTTGGTGAAATCTTCCCCTATCTTCTAATCCTCCTATGTCCCAACCTCGGTGTGACACATAAGAAAACCTGATCTCAGACCTCGAACTCTAAGGGTCATCTCCATAGATCAGCATAAGATTTTTGATGAGATTGTGCTATATCCATCCTCTTTCCAATCAACTCCACCTACTCAGTGGTCTCTTGGACAAGAAGAGGTGCCAGTATAGCTTCCTCTCCTACCTCCAACCAACATAGGGTTGATCGGAATGGTCTACCATACAAAGCCTCATAAGGTTCCATCTGAATTATTACCTAAAAACTATTATTTTAGGAAAAATACACTAGGGGTATGTGTCTCTCCCAAGAACCCCTAAAAATCTAGGACGCATGCTTGAAGCATGTCCTCTAAAACCTGAATCGTTCACTCGGACTGGCCATCTGTCTGGGGATGGTAAGTTGTACTCAAAAGTACCTATATACCCAAGGCCCTCTATAGTCCTTTCCAGACATGATAAGTAAATCAAGAATCCATGTTTGAAATGATAGAGGGAAGAACCCCATGAAAATTTACAATCTATCAGATGTAAAACCTTCCAAGATCATAAACACTAAAGGTCTCTTTGATCATTAGGAAATGTGAAACCTTTGTGAGTCTATCAAAAACAACCCAAACAACATCATTTACTATGTGATAACTTGGTAAACCCATCATGAAATCTATCGTGACATCATTCCATTTTCACTTGAGAATGGGTAACTACTACAAAAGACCTACTAGTTGTTGATGCTCCACCCTAACCTGCTGACAGGTGGAATATATCATAACAAAACTATATAAATCCCTCTTCATATCTGGCTACCAATACTGATGGTCTAAATATTGATACATCTTTGTGAAACCAAGATGAACTGTCTAAACTGAGACATGAAAATCTCGCATCAACTCCTCACGTATGTCTGCTAACACCCATATGCATCCATGAAAACACAAGACCTCATAATCGCCTATGGTCTACCCAGAAGTAGGGTCCTCTCATGATACACTCTCCCTCAAGACTAGGACTTTGGAATCTGATAGCTACCTCATTTTCACTTGATTCAGTAGAGTATAGGTAATAGATATAGAAGAAAGAAATTTCTACCCCTGTATGTCATGCACCTCAAAATGCATCTCAGAGAATAGAGACATAAGCTTCCACTCACTTCTAGCCTTACAAAATTCCAGTATATGAGTCCTCCTACTCAACACATCATCCATTGTATTTACTTTTCCAGGCATATAGGCAAGCTCAAAGTCGAAAGACTAAAGGTACTCAACCCACCTTTGCCGTCTCAAATTTAGATCACATTGAGTAAAGATATACCTGAGAGTTTTGTGGTCAGTGTATACCAAAAAATGATCTCTCAAAATATAATGTATCCAACAGTGTAAAGCATACACAAATTTAGCTAACTCAAGATTGTGCGTAGTGTAATTCCTCTTATGTGGCCTCAATTGCTGAGACCCGTATGCAACAACTCCTTCCCCATACATAAGCACTACTCCCAGCCCGATACCTGATGCATCACTGTAAATAGTGTAACTCTTTACCGACTCTAGAAAAATCAGCATCAGTGCTGAATTCAAACTCCCTTTCAGCTCCTGAAAGGATAAATTGTAGGAATTTTTCCACAAGTACTTCACAACCTTCTTAGTCAGGCCTGACTGTGGCCCTACTAAGCATGAAACATATTGTATAAAGCATCTGTAGTAAATAGTAAGCCCTAGAAAACTCCGTACCTAAAAGAAATTCTTCAGTTGCTCCCAGGAAACTACTGATCTCACTTTCTCTAGGTCTATTGATACTCCTGTCTCTAAGATAACATGACCTAAGAAGTTAATCTAGTCCATCCAAAAGTTGCATTTTGAGAGATTAACATAAAACTGATGCTATATGAGTGTACTCAATATAATATCAAGATGGATGGAATGGTCATGTCAAGTGTGAGAGTACACCAAGATATCTTCCATGAAGACTACCACAAAATAATCCAAGGATGGAAAACTCAGTTCATCAATTCCATGAAAACTGCCGGTGCATTCGTGAGACCGAACAACATAACCAAATACTCGTATAGACCATACCTGCTCTAAAAGGGTGTAAGAGGTATATATGATGGTCTATCACACAACTGATGATAAAAGTATATCAATTCAATCTTTGAGAACACTCTAGATTCTATAATCTAATCAAATAGATCATCAATACTTAGCAAAGGATATCATTTCTTGACCGTTAACTGGTTCAGCTTCTGATAATCCACACAGATTCTGGGGGTACCATCCACCTTCTTCGCAAAAAGGATAGAAGAACCCCAAGGAGAAGTACTGGTTCAGATGAAACCCTTTTCATGTAACCTCTAACTGCTTCTTGATCTCCTGTAACTCTGGTTTATCCATCCTATATGGAGGAATGGACACTGGTTCCACTCCTGGCACAAGATCAATAGAGAAATATACCTCTCTATCGAGAGGTAAACATGAAAAGTTGATTATACAATAAATGAGGCTAATATTCATTGTTAATATATATAATATTCATGTGCATTATTATTCATAAACACCATTTTAGTTCATTTTACACTTTGAACATCATTTCACATTATGATTGTAATACCTTCTTAAATTCCACTATTATGTGGTACATTTTTGAACATCATTTGAAGTACCCAATGATTCATCTGATTATACATATTTTAATTTGATATTTTTGGAAATTGATCTACACTCTAATATGAAAATGTTTCATTCAGGGATCAATGGAGAATTCATGGAAGAATATGGGGATATTTTGTGATGAAAGGAAGTAATTCTAGAGAAGGCAGATTGGACACTAGCCCACTGATGAGACTGTGGGGCCCAACATACAGGCCCAATGAATCTCAAATTTTTTGGTATTCTAGAAGACATGAATAGGAACAAATAACTCTTAACTAGAAAATGATAATTAGTCCTCTATGGTGGTCATTAAGGCGTCCCAAGTTAGAGATACAATTCTGGGCCAGATTCTGCAGCCCAGAAAAACAGTCCACTAATTTTATCATATCTCGGAATCCACAACTCCAAATGGGCCCAAATTTTACAGGAGGTTAGAATACATCCGGATATCCATTTTATTACTCTATGTACCACTCTGATTCTGCCATATAGAAGGTCTTTCAGATGCGTCTGTTCGGTGAAGGAAAGCTGGATGCCACCTCGGGTCAAGGGTGGAAAAATCAACTCTCCCTTACTTTCCACCCACCTATGGCCTACCAAAATTAATTGAGGAGACTTGGAATGTTGTAGGATCGACCCAAGGGCTCAAAAATTCCTATTTAAGGCAGTGGTGTTGGAGGATTGAAGGATATTTGGTGCTTGGTTTCAATGTAGTGTTATGCTGCCGCTTTGTGTTTGTAATCACATTTCTTTCTCATGTAAGTTGTTTAATTCACCTTAGTTTCTTAATAAAAGTTCTTCTTGTCTTATTATTATGTTATTCTTATTATCACTTTGATACTGTTGGTTCAAGGTGTGAACTTGTTCATACCAAACCTTGTGATATTTATCACACAATGGAGGAGTGATCTTTTTTTGTTGTTGTTTTTACTTCTTCAATTCCACCTTTGTAAGTCTACTTCCTGATTCCATTGAAGACACGTCATCAATGGAGGGCTAAATATTTTATGGGTTGATCCAAGGGAGTATCAAGGGGATGGATTGGATGTTATTTATCACTCTATTAATGGAAAATCACTTCTTTTAAATGAGATTTTTATTTGATGATTTTAAAACATCTTCATCCTTATTGAATTTAAGGTCACACATTCAAGTGCTAATACGAACCTCTACCTTGGAGTGCTCAAACTTTGATCCTTCAAGTGTATATGTGATTAGTATTAGGGTGTGTAGGAATTAAAACAGTAAGTGATGATTTCGTTTGATCTTCTTAAATGAATCCATCTCAATTATAAGAAATTGAAATCATTAAAAAAGTAATTCATCCAATCCACCCCGAGCGATAACCTAGGATCAACTCATTCTTTTAAATTGAATTCACTTAAATCTGTTATTTATCCTTTAAACCCATATAAAACAAACCCAAGTTGTCCACTTCATAGCCAAAAACAGTCCATATAATGTACGTGTCTATAGGTTTCTTCTTAGGTCTCTGAGGATTCGATAACCCAAGCTAAACCACAAGGACCGTTCTACCTTCATCTCTTGGGTAAATTTGATCGAGAATCAAATTTTGGAGCTGTTGCCGGGGACCAAAGTAAGTCATATAAACACCCATTCTATTCTCCCCCATTTCTTCTTTTCTCATCCAAATTCTCTTATCTTGTCCCTTTCTCATTTTTTTTCTTTTGGCGCATGTCCGCCTACACCTGCGATCAATCAAACCGTCTAGTTAGGGTGGATAGTCCTGGGGTTGGGGAGTAAAGTAAACCAAGGGAACTAATTCCATTAGATCCTAATCTTCCTAATACTCTAGAGTCAATAATTGAGCCAATTTCAATGGAAGGTATTCAAAGAAACCAACTCATAAACCCGGGTGGGAACCAAAATGGAAACCCAAATGAGGCAGCCCCAAACTTGGGGAATGGAATTGATAAAACCATGAATGACTACCTCACACCTTCCTAGACCAATGCCCCCTCATGAATTAGACACAATTCCCTAGGAGATTACAACTACATATTTAAACCCCATGTCCTAAACCACCTTCCCACATTCCATGGAATGGAGTCCAAGATGACCTACCTACACATTAAGGAGTTCAATGACATTGTAGAAACCATGTGTCCCCCACATCAACTAGAATCAGCTAAGATGAGGCTATTTACTTTTTCTTTAAAGTAGAGAGCTAAAAATTGGATAAACAATTTGAGACCATCATCCATCAACTCTTGGGACCAACTACAAAGAGAATTCTACAAAAAATACTTTCCCCACCATAAAACAATTGCACTTAAAAAGAGTATCCAAAACTTTTTTGAAAAAGAGGGAGAGTCATTCTATGAAACATGGGAGAGGTTCAAAGACACTCTAAACATGGTTCCACACCATGGTTTTTCTATTCCTGAACAAGTGAGAATTTTCTATGAAGGGTTGGGTCTGGGGAACAAACAATTCATTGACATGATGTGTAATGGAACCTTTAAAAACAAAGCCCCAAATGATGCTTACGAGTATCTAGAAAGCCTTTCTGAACAAAACCAAACATGGGGAACTTCACCTTATTATGAAAAGCCACAAAGAACTACTGGAATTCATACAATTAGAGAAGAGGAAAGCCTTATGGCTAAACTCGCAGCACTCTCTAGGAAGGTTGAAGAGATAGACCTTAGTAAAGTCCATGAAATCCAAACTGTTGACCCTGTTTGCACAATTTGTGACAAACATGACCATAAGACAGACAACTACCCAACCATTCCATCCATCAAGGATGTTCTCTTAGGAGGACCCCCAGTAGAAGTAAATGCTTCGAACTTTCAAAAGCCTCAATACCAAAACACCTTCAACCCAAGGTATAACGACCACCCAGGATTCCGCTGGAAAGATAACCAACAACCTAGCCAACCACAGGGAAAAAATCCTTACCCCCATCAGAACTACCAAACCCATAACCAGTTCCAAACCCAACCTATCCAATAAGAACAACCACCGGTCCATTTTCAACAAACCATCCCACTTTCAAAATATCCCCCCTCGGATAAACCAATATTCTCAAGAACCAACCCAAACTGTTCCACAAAGCCTATTAGAACAACTATGCAAACAAATGGAGAGGATGAACTCGGAGGTATCTTCCCTAAAACAAGAACTTCAAACCATCAAAACCGGAAAGGCACCCCTGCCTACTCAGGCGGTTCCATCCTCAACTTCAAGGGGAGAGTCAAGTTGTGCTCAAACAACTCATGAACAACTAAAGGCTGTGACTGTTTTAAGAAGTGGGAAATCAATTGAGAAACCTGAACAACTAATTCAGAACCCACTTAAAGATTCAAACTTGGATGAAAATTCAAATTAACCACAAGATCAAACTGAGGAAACTGATAAAATTGTCAAGGAAACAACTCTTCAACAAAAAACCCCACAGCCTGCACCATTTCCTCAACTCATGAGGGGGAAAACCAAGCCTGAACTGAGTGAAACATTGAGGGAAATCTTTTCACAAGTCAAGTTGAACATACCCCTTCTCGATGCAATCCAAACCATACCTTCTTAATCAAAGTACATTAAGGACTTGTGTACTTTTAAAAGAAAATTTTCACATAAAAACCAAGTCCGTTTGGCTACTAATGTGAGTACCACCATTCAAGGGACCATTCCTCCTAAGTTGAAAGACCTGGGTTGCCCTTACATCAATGTTGAACTAGGAGAAAGCAAAGTTTTCAAGGCCTTGTGTGACCTAGATGCTAGTTTCAATCTCATCCCATATGCTGTGTACTGCCAGTTAGGCCTAGAAGAACTCCAAACCACATCTGTCACACTTCAACTTGCTGATCGTAGCATTAGGGTTCCAAAGGGGATTTTAAAGGACGTTCTAGTAAAGGTTGAAAACTTCATCTACCCTGCTGATTTCATTGTCCTTGACAACCATCCAAACTTAGGAAATAAGGAACAAACCCCAATCATCCTTGGTCGTCCTTTCCTTGCAACAATCAACTCTGTTATCTGAGTCCGAAATGGGAACATGACCATCACATTTGGGAATATGAGTCTAGACTTGAACATATATAATGCAAGCTCACAAATAGGGGATGATGAGGACATTCATGAAGTAAACATGATAGGAAGCATTGATAATGAATCCATGGAACATCAAGGAATATTTGATGAATGTTTAAGTCAGAATGAGATTGATTTCCTTTGTTCATATTAAGGAAGTTTATCTCCTTGGCTTGAATCATTTTCAAATTTCTCTTATGATGAAGTCTTAGGTCCAAAAATCAGTGAAACCTTTCAAGAAACCACTTTCATGGAGACCACTCCAATTTCCTTCCCTAAATCTGATCAAGCCAATCTAGTAGCTGAAACTTCTACATGTGGGGAATAAATCCTATCTGAAACTCTAAAAAAAGAAATTGATCTTGATCCAATGTCCCAATCTTCTGTTGAAATTCTGAACCAACCTGATCTTGAATTGAAGGAACTTCCTGCTACACTAAAGTATGCCTTCCTAGGGGAAAATCAAACACATCCTATTGTAATTTCTTCTTCTCTTGAATCCAATAATGAGAGGATGCTTCTATATGTCCTTAGTAAGCACAAGAAAGCCATTGGTTGGACCCTTTCTGATATTCCTGGGATTATCCCACTTATCGGGACTCAAAGGATTGTTCTGGAATCTGATTCAAAGCCATGTCGTCAACCTCAACGGCGACTCAATCCTAATCTCATGGAGCTAGTAAGGAAGAAACTTCTGAAATTGTTAAAAGCTAGTATCATATATCCCATAGATGAGAGTGAGTGGGTGAGCCCAATCCAAGTGGTTCAAAAAAAGGCCAGAATCACAGTGATAACCAATGAGGATGGAGAGATTCTTCCAACAAGGGTGAGTAGTGGATGGAGGGTCTGCATTGACTATAGGAAGCTAAACTCATTCACCAAGAAGGACCATTTCCCCTTACCATTCATTGACCAAGTCCTTGAGAGAGTGGAAGGTCATGCCTTCTACTGTTTCTTAGATGGGTACTCAGGGTACAATCAAATTGAGGTCTCCCTAGAGGATCAAGGGAAGACTACATTCACATGTCCATTTGGAACCTTTGCTTTCAAACGCATGCCCTTCGGGTTATGCAATTCCCCTGGAACCTTCCAATGGTGCATGATGGGAATCTTCTCAGACATGGTAGGGGATTTTCTAGAGGTCTTCATGGATGAATTCTCTGTGTTTGGGGATACATTTGAGGGATGTCTGCAGAATGTGGAGAGAGTCTTGTCAAGATGTGAAGAAAAGAATCTGGTCCTAAACTGGGAAAAATTCCATTTCATGGTTAAAGAGGGACTTATTCTAGGCCATCTGGTCTTGAGTAGGGGGATTGAAGTTGATAAAGCAAAGGTTGACATCATTCATCACCTTCCATCACCCAAAACTATCAAGGAAGTGAGGTCATTCTTAGGACATGCTGGTTTCTATAGAAGATTCATCAAGGACTTTAGTTCAATATCTCGTCCCCTTTGTGCTCTCCTAGTAAAGGATGCTCCATTTGTTTGGATAGAAAGATGTGAGGGTTCATTCTCAACCCTCAAATCCTCTCTCACCTCTCCTCCCATTATGAAATCTCTAAATTTGAACCTTCATTTTGAACTTATGTGTGATGCCAGTGACTTTGCTGTTGGAGCTGTGTTAGGACAACGTTGTGATAAAACTCCTTATATCTTTTCTTATGCAAGAAAATCCTTAAATGATTCCCAAATAAACTACACCACTACTGAAAAGGAGTTACTTGCTATTGTGTTTTCTCTAGAGAAGTTTAGGTCCTACCTCTTAGGACCCCCCATCACTGTGTTCACTGACCATTCTGCACTAAAATACCTCTTCCAAAAACAAGATGCTAAGGCTAGACTGATTAGGTGGGTCCTTCTCTTACAAGAATTTGACCTCACAATCAAGGATAAAAAGGGAGTTGAAAATATTGTAGCTGATCACCTCTCTAGGATGGAATTCAAAGACAACTCAAATCACCTTTCTGTGTCTGATTCGTTTCCTGATGAACACCTATACTCTGTGAGTGACTGCCCTTGGTATGATGACATAGAAAATTTCTTAGTGACAGGAGTCATTCCAAAATTCTTAGGGACTCAAGCTCGAAGGAAATTACTTTCTGATGTTAGACACTATGTGTTTGATGATCCATACCTCTATAAGTTCTGCCCTGACCAAGTCATTAGGAGGTGTGTTCCAGAATCTGAACAAGAGTCCATCCTTAAATTCTGTCACAGTGAGGAATGTGGAGGTCACTTTTCCTCTAAGAAAACATCTGCTAAGATTCTTCAATGTGGTCTTTTCTGGCCCACCCTCTCAAGGTACTCCTACACATTTTGTCAAAGCTGTCCTAGGTGTCAACAAGTAGGGTCCATCACAAAAAGGAATCAAATGCCACTCACTCCCATCATAGTGGTTGAAATATTTGACTGTTGGGGAATTAACTTCATGGGTCCCTTCCCAAACTCTTGGGGATACCTCTACATACTCTTAGCTGTTGATTATGTCTCAAAATGGGTTGAGTCCATTCCCACTAAGTCCAATGATCATCAAGTTGTGATTCAATTTCTTAAAGAGAACATATTTTCAAGATTTGGAATTCCTAGGGCTATAATCAGTGATCGAGGAACCCATTTCTACAACCGCCCATTCTCTTCACTCATGTCTAAGTATGGTATTTCTCATAAAGTGTCCACTGCATACCATCCTCAAACCAATGGTCAAGCTGAGTTAGCGAATAGGGAGATTAAGAAAATTCTTGAGAAAACTGTCAATCCTTCTAGGAAAGATTGGTCCGAGAAACTCTTAGATGCTCTTTGGGAATATCATACAGCATACAAAACCATTTTAGGAATGCCCCCATATAGGTTGGTTTATGGAAAAGCATTCAATTTTCCAGTGGAGATTGAACATAAGGCCTTTTGGGCAATTAAGAAAATGGATTATGACCTCTCATTGGCCGGAACAAAAAGGAAATTAGATCTCAATGAACTGGAGGAACTAAGGATGTAGGCTTATGAAAATTCAAGGATCAATAAAGATAGAGTTCAAGACTACCAATCTAGGAATATCAAGGTCAAACATTTTGAACCTGGAAAACTTGTGCTCTTGTATAGTTCAAAACTTCATTTACATCCGGGAAAGTTAAGGTCTAGATGGTCAGGACCTTTCATAGTGCATCATGTATTCCCCCATGGGGCAGTAGAGATTCAAGATCCCACAAGTGGTTACATTTTCAAGGTCAATGGTCAAAGGTTAAAACCATTCATTTAATCATTCAATAAACAGGAAATAGAGGCTGAGTTAACTGATCCAACCTATGAACAAGAAAAAAATTGATAGATTTAGGGTCCATGTAGGGCTAACGACATTAAACAAAGCGCTGCATGGGAGGAAAACCATGGTTTTCAAGTTTCTTATCATTTTTTTGTTTTAATAAACTTTATATTTTAAATAGGATTAATTAATCATTTTTACATTTAAAAAAAGGAATATTGACCTATTCTTCTATTATGAGTATGGATGGGTATGAAAGGGGAGCATCATATTCATCCGTGTCATGCGGTGTGATCCCTGAGTAATACCTTACCCAGAAAATTAAAAAGAAGACAATGTATCATTAGTTTGATTTTAAAAAATAAAAAATAAAAAAATAGGAAAAACCATAAAAATGATGATACTTGGAATTAAATAAGTCGTTGTGTTGTTTGTTTTTTCTGGTTTGTTCTTCTTTTTGTTTAGGTACTATTTTGTTTGATACATGTTCAATCAAGGAGGTTCCTACATCCCCCAAGAGATCAAAGGACTAATTTGGAGCAGCAAGAACTTCAGCTTCAACCACCAGGTGAATTCATTCCATGATCCTCAGTTTCAATTTCCTTTTTGAACTTCCATTATCTGCCTCTACTCCTTCTAAATTTTTATTTCTTCAAACACTGGGGACAATGTTGTTTTAATTTGGGGGGGGGGATAAAAAAAGCTTTTGTGTCAAAAAAAATTAATGATTTGAAAAAAAATTAAATGGAAGGAAAAATTCCTTTAACTTTAAACATGGTAATACACATTTCACAGTTTGAAACTGAATATCAAATAATTTAGCATACCCTGATTCTGATTTTAATCCTTGTATAATTTCATGAGCATAGATTTTGGAAAGTTTGGCTGTCCAATGTGATATTTCATCGTT
Organism: Viscum album; assembly: GCA_963277665.1. Taxonomy (NCBI): domain Eukaryota; kingdom Viridiplantae; phylum Streptophyta; class Magnoliopsida; order Santalales; family Viscaceae; genus Viscum; species Viscum album. The sequence continues at coordinate 648,919,004 of OY728151.1, read as the reverse complement.
TATATTTTCATCCAAATAAAAAAAATTCACAATGCACGTCCTTTGGATAGTGGGGTATTAATTTAAGTTCATGGGGTCCCCTAAATAAATAGCATAGGTTTGGTGACCATTTTAGTTTAATATGAGTATTCAAAAAAAAAATTTTTTTTTTTTTGCGCGTAGAGAAATGAAATGACCTAATGCGTGGCTTTCGGCATTTGGGGATCGTGACTCCATAGTTGTTTGGCCCAGAGTTAGTAAATTTATCTCTATTTTTGGTAATTTGAATTTGTTTTTGACTGAGTTAACTCGAGATGATGCCCGAGTATGTGGGATTCACTTGGTGCCCTAAGGTCTTTGAGCCTGAGAGTCATCGACAAAGTCTCGCTACAGGGGTTGACTCTTTTGAGTGCAACTTCAATTACCATGAAAAAATTGCAAAAACAAAAAAAAAACAAAAAAAAACAAAAAAAAATTATACAAAAAAAATGAATACTCATCTTAATATTGAAATGTGATTCCACCTAGCGCTTCCGTAATTTCTCCCTTGAATAAAGATGAACCCCCATGTCTATTGTGATGCACAACACATCCTCATCCTTAATTGATATTGGATGAAATATGGTAATGAATTTGAACAAAGGAATGAGCTTGGGATTGGGATCTGCTTATGAAACTATCTTGTATTAAAATATTTTGATGGGTTTCATGATTGTTAGGTATAAGGTTTTTTGGTGATCATTGTGTATTAAAATGTTTTTGGAAAAGGGAATTCGAATTTCATATTGTTGAGATATATTTTGCTCGGGACTAGCAAAACTCAAGTTGGGGGGTGTGATTATCCAATAAATGAGGCTAATATTCATTGTTAATATATATAATATTCATGTTCCTTATTATTCATAAACACCATTTTAGTTCATTTTACACTTTGAACATCATTTCATATTATGATTGTAATACCTTCTTAAATTGCACTATTATGTGGTACATTTTTGAACATCATTTGAAGTAACCAATGATTCATCTGATTATACATATTTTAATTTGATATTTTTGGAAATTGATCTATACTCCAATATGAACATGTTTCATTCAGGGATCAATGGAGAATTCATGGAAGAAGATGGGGATATTTTGTGATGAAAGGAAGCAATTCTAGAGAAGGCAGATTGGACACTAGCCCACTGATGAGACTGTGGGGCCCAACAGACAAGCCCAATTAATCCCAAATTTTGTGGTATTCTATAAGAAATGAATAGGAACAAATAAATCGTCATTATCCAATGCTAATTCTGCCTCTATGGTGGTCATTAAGGTGGCCCAAGTTAGAGATACAATTCTGGGTCAGATTCTGCGGCCCAGAAAAACAGTATACTAATTTTATCATATCTCGGAGTACTCAACTCCAAATGGGCCCAAATTTTACAAGAGGTTAGAAGACATCCGGATATCCATTTTATTCTTCTATGGCCCACTCTGATTCGGCCATATAGAATGTCTTTCAGATGCGTATGTTCGGTGAAGGAAAGCTGGATGCCACCTCGGGTCAAGGGTGGAAAAATCAACTCTCCCTTACTTTCCACCCACCTATGGCCTACCAAAATTAATTAAGGAGACTTGGACTATTGGAGGCTCGACCCAAGGGCTCAAAAATGCCTATTTAAGGCATTGGTGTTGGAGTATTGAAGGATATTTGGTGCTTGGTTTCATTGTAGTGTTATGCTGCCGCTTTGTGTTTGTAATCACATTTCTTTCTCATGTAAGTTGTTTAATTCACCTTAGTTTCTTAATAAAAGTTCTTATTCTCTTATTATTCTGTTCTTCTCTTTATCACTTTGATACCGTTGGTTCAAGGTGTTAACTTGTTCATACCAAACCTTGTGATATTTATCACACAATGGAGGAGTGATCTTTTTTGTTGTTGTTTTTACTTCTTCAATTCCACCTTTGTAAGTCTACTTCCCGCTTCCGTTGAAGACATGTCATCAATGGAGGGCTAACTCTTTTATGGGTTGATCCAAGGGATTAGCAAGGGGATGTATTGTATGTTATTTATCACTCTATTAATGGAAAATCACTTCTTTTAAATGAGATTTTTATTTTATGATTTTAAAACATCTTCATCCTTATTGAATTTAAGGTCACACATTCAAGTGCTAATACGAACCTCTACCTTGGAGTGCTCAAAACTTTGATCCTTCAAGTGTATAGGTGATTAGTATTAGGGTGTGTAGTCATTAAAACAGTAAGTGATGATTTCGTTTGATATTCTTAAATGAATCCATCTCAATTATAAGAAATTGGAATCATTAAAACAGTAATTCATCCAATCCACCCCGAGCGATAACCTAGGATCAACTCAATCTTTTAAATTGAATTCACTTAAATATGTTAGTTATCCTTTAAAACCATATAAAATCAACCCAAGTTGGCTACTTCATAGCCAAAAATAGTCCATATAATGTACGTGTCTATAGGTTTCTTCTTAGGTCTTTGAGGATTCGATAACCCAAGCTAAACCACAAGGACCGTTCTACCTTCATCTCTTGGGTAAATTTGAGCGAGAATCAAAAGTCATCTGAAAAGACATCTATGAAACAGTCCACCACTGGAGGAAATTCTATCTATGAAGTCCCCTGGTCATCTAGATATATACTAGCAATATGGGGTGTAATTTCTCCCAACCCTTGATGCTCGGGTCCAACTCTGCTTTCCTGGACATCCCATTCTCCCTTGTGTAGAAAAGACCTACCCTTTGGTGATGTGAAACTCACCCTGCGGTGATATCAATCAACAAAGGCCTAAAAGGAGACCAACCAGTCCATTATGAGAATGACATTGAATGTTTTCATCTCTAAGACATAGATATCCCATAAGAAGTGACACCACCAACCTTAAGAGGGAACTCCTTGCACTGACGTACACTAGACATCCTAATCTCCAATGAAGTGTCTAGCATCATAAAATCCTTATAAGTAAAGATACAGAGCCCATGTATATTCAAAATGACAACAAATATAAAACTATTGGAATCCACTGTATCAAAAAGAATAGAAGATAAAACTGAGGCAACCAGAATCATACCTCTAACCATAGAGGGTCCGAGATCCAACTTCTACTGGCTCTACTCCACTACAAAAGTCTGACCTATACCATAGCCCTGTGACCTTTCCTGACTACCCTGAGCTAATTCATCCTATTGTCGCTGAAAATATGCCATTTGGATACCACAACCACAACCTCCTCTACAGCCTGAACAACCTGAAGAACTACAATTCCCTAAGTGATGAGAAATTGGTGGTCCTGCTCCTGAATGCAGAGTCATAATAGATCCCCTCTCACTCGCTTCTGGTGAGAACATTTGGAAAAAATGCTAAAGATGACCCATATTGCCGCAAGATCAGCACTCGACTGGGTCCCTCAGGAAATGTGGTCTTGTATTCCCACTCTTCCCACACTGGTAGCATACCACCTAGCTACCTAAAGAAACATCACATGAAATCTCTCTACAACGCTTCCTGCTATCTGTCAAAGGATTACCAGCCATGGATGCTGAACTGCCCTGAATCACAACTCACAACTCCCTTAGATTGTGCTCAGTAATCAGCACTTGGTTTACTATAGCAGTCACTAAAGTTATCCTGAAACCATTCACATGTGATCAGATGTCATACCTACGACCATCCTTAAATTGCCTAACCAAAGATAACTCATCACCTTCCAAAATAGGTACAAAGCACTGAATCTATTTAAAGTTAGTAGAATAATCCATCACTGAAAGAGCGCCCTTCTCCATGTGCATGAAATCCCAGGCTCAATCATCCCTCAACGTCTCGGGGTAGAAGTAATCATAGAAGGTTCTCTGAAACTCTTCCCAAGCTATATCCTGATGACGTCCCGCATGTGAGATAGAATCCCACCATCTCTTAGAGGAATCACGTAGGCTATAAACTACAAGCTTCACCCTCCTCTCAGGAGGTGTCTCCAGATGCTCAAAGATAGAAAGCATAGACTCCAACCATGAATCTACAGCCTGCATTCTTCCATCCCCTGAAAAAGTGGAAGGATGTTGCTGCTGGAACACCCACATCAACTATGCCATAGTCAGGGTAGGATGTGGTGCTCCTTGAAAAATCTGCATCATCCTCAAAAATCCTTCACAAAATTTACATCAATACCTGCGTTCAGTATAACAGCTAGTGCCAAGACGGGCACGATGGGAGGATCCGCTGGTAGTCCCTGATCTACCATTTTTTGTGTCTGATAATTTCCCTGTACCTGGCGTACAATTGGAGGACGTCTTGGTGGTATGACTCTACAAGGTCAAGCACACAAATCAATACAATATTATCAAGGAAATAAACTTTAAGTGCAAGAATGGAATAGGATAAGGAAAGAATTCAAGTTTTACAAAATATGTTTACATGGCGTGTAGAATCACAACATGGCGTGTTCCCTTAAGCCATAATATGGGCATGTACCCCTACCAAGCTGGTCATGTAACACCCCATAAACACGGCGTGTTCCTTATAAGTCATGACATGTACTTGAATTTTCCCTCTTGGCCAGGTTCTTTTACATGGCTAGAACTACACAGTTCTCTCCTAGTGTATCACTACATGACATGTTCACCCTCGACATGGAATGTACGACTTAAGTTCCACCCACCCATGTTGTTATTCACACAACCAAATACATATTCGATTTCTACAAAACATGTATAATCTAAACACGGTGTGTACAAACCAAGTTTCATCCACCCTCGTCGTTAGTCACACGGCCGGATACATGGTATCTATAGCACGGTGTGTACTACCAGTACACGGCGTGTTCTACCGCGCTTTTATCAACCCTGTGTCTCTTATCTCACAGTAAGTCACACAGTCAAGGACTACATGACTTGTACATACAGTACACAACGTGTACTTAACAAAAGTTTTTTTTTCTAGAACTGGAGAACACATGGTGTGTGTTCATAACATCACATGCCGTGTTGTTTGGGTTTTCAGACAGTAATCCTCTGAAACTTCTCCAGAACCCTTAAAAACATAAAATTTGATCAAGGCATGGAAGGTTTCGATCCATGAGATCCCATACTCCCTGAGAATCAAAATTTGGCATCCTTATTCATGTCATATCATAACATAATCCAATTAAAGTTCAAACATGATCCACACAATTCTAATCCAAGAGGGCCCATAACACCTTAGGGACTAGAGCTTGGCATCCATCCAAATGAAAATTTACATATACCAATACCCTATAAAAAATAGTAGATATTATATCACGGTATCTAGCACAAAAACATGCATATCTTGAACAAAATCTATCACAACAACATGAAATCAATAATGCATCCTAAATGGCATGATAAGAATGCATGAAATGTGATCTCTAGAAAGTGCCTATATGAAGCATGAGATGGAATAACCTCATCTCATAAGGTTGTAATAGAAATAGAACCACAATGATATAAATCATTATAGTACAAAACAAGTGAATCACCCAATGGTGAAATCAAATCAGCTGTAACAATTGCAAAACCAAAAAAACTGCAGTATTTGAGGTAACTTGGATTTTACCTATACACAATTTAGATACTCCTGAGCACAGATTATTACTAACTACCCTTTTCTTCCTATCCCAGTCTATAGGCTTCAAATAGTAAGGAAATTCAGAAAAGAAAACCTCCTCTGATACAACTTTGTAACGTCCTGGTTCTGGGTGCTGCCCAATGGTGCCCCGAACCCGGTTGGTCACATGACCTCAAGCACATTTCCCAAAATGCCAGAGGCTTCCGATCAGTAGCGAGGACCACAATATGATAATGGGGAAACTATTCCCTCATTGGCAGAGTATACACAACAGAAATAAAATAGTAAACAATAACAGAAGCAGTAATACTAGACAACAAAAGTAAACAGTAGAAGACTGATAGTAATATAGCAACTGGAGAATATATAAATGACATATATCACATGTGTCTACAAAATAATCCAAACAAATCACAATGCTATAAATACAATACTGAAACCAAAATACAGAAAAGTAGTAAACTCCAATAGCATTGCAGGCCTCAGCTTGGTCCCATGCTATTAAACTCCAAGAGAAATCAAGTACCTGATGAAGAAGGGCACTTTCCCTTATCTATACCTACAACCATATAATCTATTTGGGTCTAAAACATGACCCAAATAGGGCGTGAGATGAATTCTAGTAGGAAACCACTGAAAGATTTGTTCCTAACTATTAGTGAATATATATAGCAGGAAATATGTATAAATGAAGCAATAAACTAGGAAGTACTCAAAAGTAAACAATAATATAGTTTCAATTACATTCATTTATCATTCATTATTAATATTTTGAATCATGTAAACCTTGGGATCTAGCCTAATATCTATATCCCCTATGTAATAGTAACAAATAGATGTCTCAGAAGACTATCTAAACAATCAAGTAAGACCGAGTTCAAGCTTGTTCTTTGGCTTGGAAGACTCGTCACAATCATTCAATTATTCAATAACAACCATTTTGGGAAATTTATCACAGTATAATCCCACTAGTATAACATAACAAAAATTCATTTAATAATGACCCTTTAGGTAGATCTCATGGTCTAACCCCTCTGGTCTAATCATATCACTAATCATTTACAAACGACCTCCTGGGCAGCTCACACGATCAATACCCCTTGGTCAACATAGCATCAATAAAATATAATGACCACCTGGAAGCTCTCACGGTCAATTTACTAGGGTCCAACATACTATCAAACAATTATAAACAACCACCTAAGTAATCTCTCATAGTATAAACCCCTGGGTTGATGACCACCTTGTGTCTCTCACTGTCAAATTCCCTTTGGTCACACAGCAATAAAACATACATAAATTACCCTACCTCAAGAATCTCTCACAGTAAAATTCACCTTGGTCAAAATTCCACAATGCATATCACAAGCGTCTCATATATTAGTAACTCCATCCTAAAAAAACAAGGCATGGAAAACAAGGCAAGACTAACATACATTCTAGACCAAACGACCATAAACAAACAATTAAGGGAAAAACACCCATGGGGTGTCCCATAAACAAGGTATCCAACCTTACACATAATAAACCACCCTTTATCAATTAAACAGACCATAGAAGGTGATAAACAAAGTTAAATTCCAAATCAAGAAATACCCCAAATGTGGTTATGCGACACTTTAAGAACATATAATCTAAAGACGATTAATGAAAGGCATAAAGCACCTACCCTGATGTCATTCGATCAATAATATTGAATGTCAGCCCTTGAATCAGCCTATAATGGTGTAGATCTACAAAAATGTTAAAAACGTTCGACCTTAAATAATTTATGATAGAGGAAGGATCAGGAAGAAGGGATCTATGGGAATTGAGAACTCACCGGTGGGATTACAATGCACCCAACAACATCTCAATCGGAGGTCAGATGGAGAAACAGGGTCTTGATTTTTGTTCTTTGTTCTTGAGTGCTCCTGCATGAAACACAAGAAGAAGAAGTGGGTTATAGATATGAGACGTGACCCATCTCTATTATATCAAATAAAAAGAAAACTTTATGGGGTGTTCATTAAATTTACACGCTGTGTATTAGCCTTAACTAGCCCCTGGCTTAAGCGTGTCAGCTAGGTCATTACACAACCATGTACTCGGCCGTTACATAGTCAGTACAGGGATGCATGTGGCAACTGGGTACACGATATGTACTCATAAGTACATGATGTGTACTTATAAAAATTTAAATTTCTTCATTTTTCCTAAAAAACAACCTGAAATAAAGATCCATACCTAAAATGAAGATCTGGGTTCTTAAAATGGTGACACCACCATTACTCTTATTTATATGCTCTTGCAAGACTTATACACAAGCCTACCCCGCTCTACCGCCTGCAGGCTTTCTTGAGATGGTTTACTTGGGTGTGGTATGACCCTAGTCCCACTAGTTACATTGGTTGAGCTAGCCTATGTATGCTCATGGGTTGGCCATATTTTTTGTTAGAGGACAAAAAAATATTTCAATAAAATACCTTGGCCAATAAAATACCCAAGCTTCTTTATGTATTTCCTCAATAATTTTCCAAGACTGACTCTTTATCTCTTTATCTTTTCTAGTAAAACCATCATGAAAAATATACAAATATAGTTTTTCATGGAATTAGAAACCTATTATTCACTTCATTAAAATCAATATTTTCATGGACAATATTTTTATTCATATAGTAAAAACATCATGCTGCATATATAAATATATATTTTCATTGCATTATAAACATATTCTTCACTTCATGAAAATAAATATTTTCATGAAAAATATTATTTTTTATCTTGTAGGAAATCTAGTGTAATCAATTACACAATTATTTGGAACTTAAGATCAATTAAACAATGATTAGAGTTAAATAATTATAATTATCCATGTGTGAAATCTAATTCTATAATATGATTCCATAATAATTATCCAAGAGTCATCACTTCATATTCACTCACATATTGAATCATTGAAAAAAATGAAACATCCGGGAATAAAAATCTCACCCATTTTATTTTTTTATTAATATTATATCACTTCATGAAAGTAAATATATGGAAATATCAATTCTTACTCCCCTTATTGATAAAAAATCAAAAAGTTAATTATGGTGTCTCCTCATCTCATATTTCTTCTAAAAACATATTTACATATTTTAAAAGAAAGGGATGATATCACATGATACTTATAAAAGAGACTTTAACTAATCAACTCTAATTATATTTGGGAAAAACTGGTGTAGGAAAAAAGAGTGAAATAACCAAGGTTGTCTAAGCTATCCATAAAACATACTCACATGTGATATCAAGATTATAATTTCTCAATTATTAATTAAGGATTTACCAAAAATCAGAATTATCAATGAAATTAAAAATCCTACACACTTAAATAAATACATTAGAATGTTCAGGTGAAAATAAATATTCTATCTTTGTCTTATTTTCCCATTAATCAAGTACTCCCCATTAATGAATAAAATTAATTAAAAAAGGATGAGAGTGTGATTGGAATGCCTCATGTCTTATAAAATCTTCCCCTCAAGGGATAGACTCTTATTTATCATTATAAAAGTTAATGAAATCCATGATGAACAATACTTCTCCTTCAATTCCCTTCTTTTTAGCTCATAACACATAAAATAATAGGGAATAAGGAGGGAATTAATTGTTCTTCAATGTGAACAAAAAGGTTGAGATGCTTTTTTCATCCAAGTTTCTTCACATTCTCCAGTCTTCATGCTTCCACATTTGATTTTAAAATCTAATTTAGCCTTTGGTAGCATGGATCTTATCACACATACCATTTCATTGTTTGACATATTTATTTTATTTTATCTATAAAATCATATTCATCTCCCAATGCAAGCTTCATTCTCTTCAAGGATTATTTTTGTTCTAGAAATGTGGATAAATATCTTCTTTCATTGGGTCCAGATTTATTATACATCTCACACATAACTTCTTTAATATGAGAGTTATCCTTTGTTGACAACCTCTCATAAAATTTTTCTTCTTCATGTGAAATATTTATTTTACCTTCAAAACTATATTTTTCTTATTCTTTTTTATATATTTCTGGAATTCTCTAAATCAGCTGAAAAAATCACAAGAATGTTTTTGGGAATATTGAAAACTTGTTTAGAGTTTCCACATGTCTTCACATGAATTCCTTTATTCAAATATTTCTTCTTATTTCCAATCTCATCATGGGATGTTATTTCTTTCTTGTTGGAATGCTTTATGAATTTGACACATATTTTCTTCCTATGGATTGGTTTCTCATGTGGAGTTGTTTTTTCAACTTCAATATTTAGGTTATCTTTTGCAAGTGATACATTAGCCACCTATTTTCCTTGAAACTTGGCACTAATTTTTGAATATTCACTTTTTTTAGTCTTGGACAATTTATTAGGCCTAACCAAACACTCATTCTTAGATTGACCAACTTCTTTAGGCTTCTTATATTTTATATGATATTTTTCCTAGTTTCTCACCATATCCCCACTTGGTTATTACCTCTATCCTGATAAAGAGATATTTAACCAATAAGAATAAGCTTTGTAACCATGCATACCAAAACACTAGAAAAAATATCTGAATTTTGATCCCCCAAATTCATCATTTTAAGAATTATTTTTCTTATGGGGAAATGATATTCTTGGACTCATTTCTTCCTTTTATGGGGAATATTTTCTCTTAATCTATTTCTTGGTCCAAAATTATATTTTTTTATCATAAAGACTTTCATTATTAGATATAGAACATTTATTTTGATAATTATATTTTACTAGTTTTTTGGAACCATTTATCTCATCAACATCAATCTATACTAATTTTTTGAGGTCTTCTATGGATTTATTCAACTCATATTGAACTATGAAACATATGGATTGTGTATTGAACAACTCTTCTTCCATTTCACCCAGTTTCTTCTTGAGATCAATGATAATTTTTTTGTTCTACTTATCTAAGCTTATTATTACTCATATCATCAATGTAAGTTAATTTATTTTTAACAAAATTTTGCTTCTCATGAAAGGAAATAATATGGATTTCATCTCTGAATTGGGATAACAAGGATGAATCAACTTTATTCTTTCTATTTCCTTTATTCTTCACTTTACCCATATTGAATTTTCTTGAAATAAGTGAAATTATCTCATTAAAATCGTTATTCGATTACATATTCAAAATTTCTTGGATCTTAAGAGGTAACCTTCACTTTTATACCACTTGAAATTCCCATTTCCAAATTAAAAATTGAGGGGGGGGGGGGGGGGGTGAATAAGTGGTTTACATTTTACATTTTTTTGAATATATCCTCTTAAACTTTTTAAGTTTCATGATTCACTCAATAATTTCTATCAATATCACCTTGTGTGTAGTAGAAAAATAAGACAAGGAATCACATGATATTTAAAAGGTTTGGTAATGAAAGGCCTACTCTTTTCCATGTAGGTTAAACACCCCAAAAATGATTCTATTCACTATATCCACAAGTGAATACAACCAGTTAGACACCCTACTTACAATTTCTCCACAATTGGTTATACACTCCAATTACAATCTCTCCATAGTTGGTTAGAAACCCCAACTACTCTTCTTATCTGATTGGTTAAACACCCTAATTTTAAATCTCTAGTAGCTATTTATACACTCTAGCTACAATCTTCCTCTTCAGTTGTTCCAATGGTATAAATATCTTATTCACAGATAGTCTTCCTCCACAAGAAATTCAAATGTCCCTTCCTTGTGTGAAATTATTCAAGGACTTTAAATGATGTATTGAACAATATTATTGGCCTAAAATATCTTTTTAGATCTTAAATTATCTGAATTATCTTCTTCAAATGATTAGGTATATACAATCACCTTCTTCAAGAATTAACCAACTTTGGCCCACTCTCAAAATTATTCTTTCATAATGTAAGTAAGGAGTCTCAAAATGATCTTGATTTACATAAATTTTTATCATCACCTACAAACACATATTTATACACAATCAATATAGTGCATAGGGGTAATATCTCATTAATTACATGATTTAAATTCTCTATTTAAATCCTCATATAAATATATTTATAAATAAACACATTTATTTTTACTCATTCAAATATGAATACCCAATAATTATTAGGTATTATATTTCTCATCTTTAATACCCCATAAATTGAGGGTATTATATTTACTCATGAATATTTTAATACCCATTAAGTTTGGGTATTAATTCATCTCCATAGATCACATCACAAATACCCAAGGGGTTTCAGATTCACTTCTCTTTAAGAGGATGAACCTCCAAAACTCACTATCCACATGCATTCCACTTAAACATGACATGAAACTAATCTATGATAAATAACATGATATCAAAAATACCAATGGATATTTACTTCTCACAAGGATATGAAAATAGTCTTGGATCACCAATGCATGTATGCATCTCATACACATCAAGAGGAAAACCCGGAGGTGTTAGGTATCCCTTATTATTCAGATGGTATAGATTTTATATTTAATCACCCAAAGGATTTGATTTATGTTCTTCTTGTTTCATTACATGAATAACAATCTCTATGATTTATCATACCTATTTACTCACACTATAAATAAATTCCAAAAGGCCCAGGCTTCTTTATTCTTCATGTGGTCTCATTATCACCCATGAATAACCTCATTTAAACACACCAAGGGATTGAGATTTTTATTTATTGACATTTAATTACATAGTATATTAATTTTTGGAATACCTGTGGAATATCATCATGTGGAAACTTCATTCGATTTTCATGCATGAAATGTGAAGATGTATGCATGAGAATTGTGATTGTACCTAAAAAATAATCTTGGTATTAATTTTTTCTAAGTGGTTCTTATTCATCTAATGATCGTCATGGATCAAGGTTATTTTTTATGCATAGTATTTCATAAATATCATTGGAAATGAATGCTACATACTCTTAAAGATCTTAGGAGTACAATGAGGACCACTCGAACTCAGTATATGGATTTGGAATGATCATCATGGCTCAAAAAATGGTAGATAATCTACATGCTGTATAAGCCTTTAATCTCATATGGAGGAAGAAAACATAGCTCCCTTGACTGGATGACATAGATTGAAATGATTTAGTAGTCGATGTTCTTTCCATCATTTTAATGATGTATGAACATTTCACTATGCTTGAGAATCCCAAATCAATTATTCTGGTGATTCAACCATGCTTTATTAATAATTATGTTCCTTTATCTCTCCATAAGAGTGTACCAGGGTACGATCTTGAACCCCTACTAGAACCACCCTAGTATGACTCTCCCTATCACCATTACACCCCACATGGTGACACCACCAATTCTCTTATTTATGTGCTCCTAAGAGCCTTATACATAGCCCCACCTCTCTCCGATGACTGTGGTATTTCCCGGACTAGTTCCATTGGGAGTGGTAGAACCTTGGTACCATAATTTCCCTTGTTTGATATAGTCGAGATAGTTTCATGTTTTGGCCATATTTCTTGTGAAGGGGAAACAAAATATTTTAATAAATACATACCTTGGATAATAAAATACCAAATCTTCTTCAAGTTTTTCCTCAATAATTTTCCAATACCAACTCTGAATCTCTTTATCTTATTCTAGTAAAAACAACATGTAAAATATATAATTTTTTTTATGGAATTAGAAACCTCTTCTTCACTTAATGCAAATCAATATTTTCATGGAAAATATATTTCTTCATCTAGTAAAAACATCATGAAAAATATATAAATCTATTTTTTAATTTCATTAGAAACCTATTAACCACTTCATCAAAATCAATATTTTCATGGAAAATATTCTTATTCATATTATAGCAAACAAAGTTTAATAAATGACACAAGTATTTGGAACTTAATATCACTTCAACAATCATTAGAGTTAAATAACAAGGATAATTTTCCAAGTGTGACATCTAATGCCATAATATGAATACATAAAAATTCTCTAAGAATCACCACTTCATCTTCACTCACATATTGAATAATTGACAATAAATGAAACACTTGGTCACAACACCCTAAAACATGATTCTCTACCTTTACACTCTATTAGACGAAACACTGTAACATGAACTCAACTATATACTGCTTTATCTTAGACCATCTAAATTGACTCCTAAAAGCATGAAATATGCTTTATATAGAAGGGTTCACTATTGAGGTTGATCTATGTAACTAAAAAATAACTTTCACATGTTTTAATAATTTAACAAATAAACTCTAAGGGATTAACATTTAATGTCAATAATCTTCCAACCATCCCTCAAGAGGGTCACCAAGAAATATGTGATCCCACATCACCTCAAATCTGGAGTCACTGTAGTGTGATTCCACCACTTTATAAATAAAGGATGATTTCACTATCATATATCATAAGAAAGCATTACCCCAATCATTTACTTTGTAAATGTGTATCATTGTAAGTACCACATCACCCTACAAACATCTCTAGACTCTTAAAAACATCTTTAGGTGACATACCACTTAAAAAATCATGAGATTTGTTCATTTTCCTAGAGATGTAGTAGATATCAAAATTATGGTCATGTAGAAACTCTATCAATATTTAATGATATAGATTTAAATCCCACTGATAGAAAATATACCTAAAAATCTTGTGATTTGTGAAGACCATACAATCCCTTCCCATGATTTAATATGGCCAATCCATTAAACTCAAAACTAGGACATCCAAATTGAGGTCATGGGCGAAAAAATTATACTCATGTGAATATAACTTCCTAGATACATATGAGGTCAATACCCTCACTACATCAAGACACATCTAAAACTGATATGGGAAACATCATAGAAAATAAAAAGCACCACTCCCTCCTATAGTATCCATAAAATGATAACATAGATCAATCCCCCATTCTAGTAATAAAAGGTGGGATCAAATTGAATAGTCTATACAAAATATTGGTCCTTCATCACCATGGTTTTCAATGAGGAACAACCCAAGATAACTTATACAAAAACCACTAGTAGTATCTCAGAGACCTAAGAAACTTGGAACCTTAAAAAAATTATTCTTTATTATCTAAGAAATAATTACATCAAACTTTGAAGGAATCACTACTTTCCGAAAAGGGACACCATTTGTCTAAAAAATGAACCTCCCGAATCCAAATACTAAACTTTAAAAATAGTCCATATAGATTATAGTGTTGAATTAAAATTAAAATATCCTTATGAATACCATCACACTCCTCCATAATCCTCAAGTATATGAGAATGAAATTTATTAACACTACCATGTACTGATATAGTAACACATGGGACATGTATTTCTTGATTCCCATTAAAATATATGGGGTGTTCATGATAGCTAAAAACATAAATATGATCTTGAATCAACCATAAAGGAAAAAGGTAGTATTTATGATATAATCCTCTATCAATTTAATCTACGGATATATAAGCTATATATGAATATTTAAAAAAACGTTTTCCCCTTACATTGATCAATTAATCACCCTTCACCTAATTTATCCATTGATAGTATATATACATCCTTAAGAAACTATTCACCTTCTTAGTGGATAACACTTGAAAAACCAATGATTATATACTTGGATAGTTGAATCCCTTTAGCATCAGATCATCAATCTAAATCATCAACTTTCATATCTTAAAAAATTTTATTTGATTAGGGTATATCAAATTTGGGAAGTCACCCAATTATATTTCTATCCTAAATTTGATATCTTATTCAGAGGAAAATAGTACAACCTGATCTATAAATAAATATTGAAACACCATGACCACTCCGAGGTACTCTAACACCGACTCCTCTACCAAATCCAATAAAACTACTACTAACTAAGACAACAATGACTTTTTCCACCTAGTCCTAATATTAGAATCCTACTCGTGAATGAATAAAACACATTGGGCCTACTCATAACATAACAATACTATCCTCTATAAAAATTTGAGGACCAATCACATGAAATAAAACTAGTCAATGCAAAGGATTACAGCATATGGTTGTATATTTAGAAAGAAAAAAAATCCCCATATGTTTTATGTTTCCACATTATCATCACACAACTTTAAAAAACATCTAGAAAACTCATCTAACCTTATGCTGGAAAAATAAACACTAGGGGAAATGGTATCCCCTCCACCATGAGTCCTAAGGAACAGATTAGGGTGGGTATAATAAAGGGGTGTGATGATCTAGAATCAAAAAATGAATAAACCACTATAGATGATAAACATATGTTACCTTAGATGATATCTATATCATTTAGAATTGGAACCTCTATGGAATGAAATTTAAAAGTCCTAGATATTATACTTTGTATCTTTTAAACACTTACATGGATACACTAATCCTGATATACCATAAGTTTTATAAAATAATGGGGTTTACCTCTACCAACTCCATATCCTCTCAATAAATAATATATATTTTCTCTATGGATGATACAGAATATGAGACAATAGTTGCTGATGGGGAGGATATGGAATATGGACTCTCATACCATGATTATAACCATACATGGTTGACCACTAATATAATTGGTGGATACATAATCTAAAAAAGAATATTAGAATTGATATCCCTATGGATGTATGAGAACTACTAGATGTATAGAAATGTGAAGAGGTAAATTATTGATCCTAGCTCACAATTAGTTGAATCCTTGATGAACCACACATTTGAGATCCTAAACCAATATCCTTTCTCATAGGGAGCTATGATGAATCCCCTCTCGAGATGATCCAAACTGTGTATTCATCTTATTAATCACCTTATCCATCTTTTTCACCTATAAATACATAGTCAACATAAATGGAGTGATAAAATATAGAATAACTAAGTATAGTTCCTTCTCCAAATGTCACTGTATAGACTCATAATATTAGAGTAGATCCAAGGAGAAGTATGTAAGGTCTATAAAACTCAGACCAAGTTATTTAATGATATGGTTTACTTTCTAAATAGAGAGAATATCATACCTCTTAAATATCCTCATCATTAATGACTGAAACTCTATAAAATACTTCCTTTAAAATCAATCACAATGGCCATTTTAATCCTTACACTCCCCAAGATATATAACCCTCAAATAGCATGACATCCATTGCATCTAATTTCTATCTAGAATATCTTGATACAATTTTATAACATGGAACAAACTAATTATGATCTTGAGCTCCTCCAACTAGTACTCGATATTTAAATTGAAGACACTCCCTTATACACCATAAACCACTAATACTAGAACTCACATAGATTATTCCTTTAAAAATCATCATACTTAGCTGATTTGAACCTATATTACTCAACATGATCATCTTGATGAACTTGACCAGCCTAAACTACACAATGATGACATAATAAATTCATATCTAAAAATAAATTAGAAACATCCTATTTTGGATAATATAGAATTTAATTTTAAATAATTTAATTAAATTCATTTCAAATGTCCACAAATCACCCGATTTTAAACACAATGAAAAAGATGAATTATAAATATACCTCACCAAGGTTACTGTACTGTAAGAAAAAATTATTATATTGTCCATTTAGTAAACTTAGGGTTGTCACATCATATCATAGAGGGAACTAAAATTCCATGTCCCATCTAACCTCTTGAGTTGATGTTACACACTAAGATTGACTTGTATTATTTACCTACAAACCTCTATAGTCCTTATTAGTGTCTAAAAAAAAATTCCACACTAAATCTTATCAAAAATATTTTCTACCACATTTTCTCAACTCTCCCACTCTAGAAACCCCTCATGGTCATTTAGTAAAGATGAAATTATCCCTTGAGGCCCACATCTAATTTTCTTTAGGTTGGTGACTATCACCAAGATTATAAATAAATAATATTGGAGGGATCAACCCCATAGATTATAGGAATAAATAAATAAAAAAATGAATAAATAATATAATATAAAATAAAAAAGTTCCTTAATAATCACATAATATAAAGATAGAGTATACAAAAAAACCTTCATGAATGGAAAATCTCAAAATAAACTCATAAAAAGCAACTCAAACCATGAATCCTAACACCAAGTTTTTAATTCTCAACTTGAGCTCTGAAAATTCCTTAGAAACTTGAAAAATAGTTTATATAGATAGAGGTTAGAGGATATGCACACTCTGTATGATCCTCTTCAAGAAAACTCTTGAAAATGTGGAAGAATAATATTATTTCTTAATTGATGGGATAAGAGAACCAATACACACCTGTCATGTAATATATTAACTATCCTTACCAAGGATCACTCCTTATATATCACATACAAGTGTAATAATATAATATCGATGAATATATAAAAGAAGGACAATCCTCAACCACTCCACCAGTGATGTTTCACTCTCACACCCCAATGTCAAACTTTATGGGAATTTAATCCATTATATTTTATCATAAACATATCCATATAATATATATTTAGTCATATATGATGTGTGTTATATTGAAACCCCAACTACCAAAACCCATGTAGGGACCACTAATCTTATTGACCAATCCAAAACCAAAACTGTATATCTGCATCTTAACTGAAGACCATTAATCATAATAGTAAGATATCCTAAAAATGAAGGACATAGACCATTATAACTCTTACTACCATGCATGTAACCTATTTTATATTAGCCCATTATCTCATTAATATCACATCAATTACATATAAACCTTAGTCCATTATAGTGTTTCCACATCTGAATGGGAGATCATAGAAGAATAAGTAGTCAACCATCTATTCTCTCACCAACCATGATATTTATAGAAAACACTACAAAACCATAACATTTGGGTGTCATTAATAATATATGACTATCATGGTATGAATTTAAAAATCACATGAAAATTAATTATATAGTACAAGATCCTATAATACCATCTTATAGGGTCTTCACCAAAACATCACCACCACACCCATCATAACCATCACCCTAATTTTACTAAAAAATAAACATCAGTGATAATCACCAAGAAAAAAACCAACCCCATATCCCAAAAAAATTCTATAATAACTATCCAAGAATACCCATTAAATAACACTATTTAACTATTTTTAGATTTACCACTAACCATCCAAATTACATTCATTTATAAATCAATGAAAACCAATTTTCAGCTATCACCCATTTTAAATTAAAACCATATACTCATTTATTCCATGTATTCACATTTCATTTGAATATATATTTTATTCAATTTCAACCATAACCTTTAGAAAGTGTTACAATTCATAGACATATTCAATTACTATCGATAATCTACCAAATATCACATGTGACACAACCATCCACTAAATAAACCCCCAAGCACCAATTTCTATCATTAACCATAAAAAATAATAAAAACATATGGTTACCACACAACATATCATTCATCTCTTTAACATGAAAAACAAATTACTAATTTTTTACAATCCACTATATAATTAGTTTAAATTAACAACCACATATCTTCTCAAAAACTGTGTCATGAAAGAAGTAGCCTCATTGCCCAACAATTCTCATATTAATCCCACCATATCAAATGACTATAAAAGAAAACAAATGAAAAAAATCACAACATGAATATAGAAACAAAATTTCAGAAATAACCACTTTCACGATTCCCATTTTAAATCCTTCTTTCATAGAAATTCATTATATCCCCATAAGAAGTATTACTTAATTTTCATTTTCCACACAACAATTTTAAATATCTTCTTTATTATATTAGTTTTTTTAATGATGATTCTATAAATAATATCACATTAAATAAAAAAAATATTAGTATTAGGAAAAAATTATAGCAATGGAAATAAACATTCCTCAATCTGATGAGAAATATCATGGAAACAAGTTAAAATATATGAAACAACCCCTAAAATGAATTTCATTTTTAGTAAAATTCCTTATCTTCATTAAATAATTAATTACCATAAACCTAAATAAAGTAAAATCATGAAACTTCCATGATTCACACATAAATAGTAAGAGTTCAACAATACCCTATCTCAATCGAAGCTTCACAATTCTCTACAAAATGAAAAAGTGAGTATGTGATAATCAATAGAATGGAATCATCCTAGGAAACCTAAATTAATCTTAAAAATAACAACATCCATAATAAAAAAACTAAAATATAGATAATCCATCTCCCATACTATTTATATATATAATATAGATGATGAAAAATACAAAACAAAATAAAAAAGGAGAGGGAAAGTCACTTTGGATCGTTATCGGCCAATTTCTTGAAATTAAGAGCCAACACCAATCAATGGGGGATCAAGGGTCTCTAGGGTCGCACCTTTGTTCACTATAGTACTGGAAAAATAATGAGAAATATAGAGAATCAGATAAAATTATAAATTTATATCAACAATAGAAAACACATTATTATGATGTTCCAGACTATGGTCACACCATGGTGGTCAAATTTCATTAAACCCCTAAGAAATCATGTTGTGAATCTTCTATATATTTCATTATTGAAAATTTAACACAATTCCAAATATGATAAAATAATAAGAGTTTTATTTTTAAAAAATATTCATTGAAAAACATCACTCAAAATAGAACCATTATAACATGAATCCCAATCCCTCACTATGTGATAAGGATTGTAGTGTCATGACCAAATAATAAGAATAATAAAAAAATTTAGCCTTTATTTGTCTACACTGTGAAATTATAGGTTACACTATATATCCCCCATAATGGAAATAATTATAAAAAATTTCTATGAGATATTGCATTGTAAAAAATTCTCTCTCGCCATGATGCATAAGGACATGTCACGACCTACCACTCCCAGCTAAAATCTCATTTCTTACAACACCTCTCTCTCTTTAATCACATTCAACACCTCTAACACATGAATCATAAAATGTAATGATCTAAAATGGTATGATCCATTACACTCTATATCAAGAAACATGAAAATTTTCATATTAATAATTTATTTTCATTATCTATATGATATTATTTTATTATTTTACAGGACTATACAACCCAAAATCTTCTTCTAAGTATGAAAATATATCATGAATCATTCACTTTATGACGATATAAAATTTAGAGGTTTATTTACTAGCATTTTATTGATCTCCTTGATTCCTCCATATCAATCCTCTATTAATATAAACATTACTCCCTTATATGTTCTCATAGAAAATATCTCAAACAATCATGATAAATTATTATCACATCATCTTTATTATAATATAATCTAATAAAATGATAGATCTCCCTCATATATTTAATATGAAAAATTCTTTAATTTATTTTCATTGATCACTTATAAAAATTTATTTTCTTGATATAAAATATCATAATATTTTGAATTTATTTATTGAAAGGTATCATTTAATAAAATTTATTATCAAAATATCCATTCATAATATATATAACAACCATAAAATATTTGTTTTTTTCATAATTATTTTTGGTGTATATTATAGTACTTTTAATAAATACCACTACAATCTTATTGAGGTAATTTATAAAAAAATATTCATAATGTATTTTATTATTTTTGGTTTGTTTTCAAGACTAAAAGGAATTAAAATCAACTTATAATATCAATATTTTGTATGGAAGGATATCTATTTAATATCATATAATATTTCCTTTCATGAGTGATATATAAAATGAGCCTCATATTTTGAGAAGTATTGGTATCCATGATTCTGATTAAAAAATTTATCAATCTATAGCAGTGGATACTTTTTCATCATGTTGATCTTGTTAATATATCAATAATTAATGAATTTTCTCATTGAACCATACTTATTGTTAATAAATACAACATTTTCTTTCCAAGATATTTCACTGGGGAAAATAATCACATTCTCCAAATTATATTGTTATCTTCTTAATTTTCTCATCAATATGATATATTTTATAGGGGACATTAAAAATTTATAATAATACAATTATAATTTCTAGTAATAACATCACTTCCGAATAATGGGGAATGTATGGAAATTTTTTAAGGAGGATATCTAATGCAATAATAGTTTTTTGGTTTTATTTTTTCAAATAATATTAGTTAAATTTTAAATTACTATTTGAAACTATTAATGTGATCATAAAGATAGTTTTGTTAAAATATAAAGGGGGAAATGTATCCAAAGGTTATAATATTGAATGTGGATAGTGTATCAACCATGGAGTACATAGTGATGTATATATAATATTAAAAAAATATTAAATTGGTGCATAAGTATATAAATGGGAAACCATGAGTTGAATTGAAGGGTGATAATAAACCTGTAAATAAAATGAATGAGATGAGGTAATCATTTTTTATTTTTCCTTATCATATTTTTAAGGGAGAATAATATTTCAAGGAATCATTTATAGATATATAAGTGTTTTTTTGATGTAATCCCCACACCATAATGGAATGGACTATGTAATAGTGATGATAACCATAATAAGAGAAATGAATTCATGGGAAATGAGATTATATTTTTTCATTTGGAGAATTTTTTATAGAATATGGAATTAATATTTATGTTTTAGTGGTGACCATAGTGATGATTAAAATATGTTAGACCACATGGTTTGAAGAGGATTTTAGACATTTTTTATTCTAGTGATCTTGATACAATATGTTCATGTCATGCCATGCCATAATGTTTTTTTTCAGTCAAGGAAATAAAAAAGGGAAGTAAAAAATGAGGAATTAACTATTTAATAAATGATCCATGACAATAGATAGTTTTGATAAAATGAAAAGGAATAAAATTTTCACCATATCACAGTAAAATCCATGGTGAATTCCTGAAAATTTTCAACATGTGAAACAAAATTCTAGACATAGTGTAGATTTTAGTGAATTGAACTATTTATATTATGAACATAAAATGGGGTTTCATATATCATTATACAATATTTAATGTCTTAGGGTGTCAAAAATTTCTTTTTGTTCCACAGGGAAATGTATAATCGGAAATATGGAATCTATGGAGGGAACACATAAGATTACATGAAATAGAGACATAAATATGGTTATTTCATAGTGAAATCCATAGTGATTACTAGATTTTTCTTTCTTGAATTTAAAATAAGAAATAATCTATAGAGTAATCCATAGTGGAAACTAATTAATCTTAAGGCATATTATATCATAGATAAAATATGATTATTTTAGGGTGGTTAAATATTTAGTAAACATAAATAATCAAAATGTATAAGATAATCATGGTATAATGTTTATGTTTTCATTTTATTCCATGGTAAATGGTGAGATAGATATCTCCAAATTTATGTGAAGTGGTGACAATACTATGACCATAAAAATCTAGAAAAATAGTATGTCTGGATTGAATTAAAATCTAGAAGATGGGGATTGAAATTTTTAACATTATCTCTGAATTTATGGGTACAATTGACTATATTATAATGTCTGATGCACTTGTAATGATATTAGATGAATAAGTATAAACTGATTGATCTCAACTATTAATTGAAGGGTTATATAACATAATGTGTTATAAGAACATCTATTAAATTTATATAAAATGGTATAAATACATGGTGGAATCTAGTTTTGTATGATGAAAAATAGATTAGATATAAAAGATATAAAATTTAATTGACACACCTAGTTTGTTTTATGAATACATAAATTAGTATGATGTTATATTTATTATATCTAGTAATTGATAAATAAGACAATTAATTATAAAATAATTAGAGTGTAAAATAATTATTTATCTAGGGTATTTGTTTTTAATGTTGTGATCATGTGAAGTTTATAGATTTTCCTCTCTCAATGAGAATTTGATGTTATTTTTCTTTAGAGGAGGAGTGTAGTGATGTAGAGTATAATGATGTATCAATTTTGGATATTCCTAATTTAAATTAATCCATCTCTATATATTGTTAATAGAGAGACCACCATATATATTAATCAATTACTTCTTTCAATTAATGCACAAAATGATAAATAAAGATATTCATCCTTGTAATAAATTATTACACCACTAATAATTATGTTGGTAGTGATCCTCTATTAAATAACCAAGATCTAGTCTTGTGATTATATAATTAGTGAGTTGATAATGGATTTTTCTCACATTGATGCTTAATTGTGTGTATACTCCTTTGATATATCCCAGAGTTGGTGAACTAAATATTATCCTTTATATTAAAGTGTTTTGAGTTTTTATATGTTGTTTATAATTTTTTACTATATTCAAATTAGTTTTAGAGTCAACGTGTTCCTTCTAATTTAGAAACAATATATAATGTTAGGTTAAGGTTTTAGAAATAGATGTTTTAATTGTGTAGAATAATGGTTCAACCCACCTATTAGGATGTCATGGGACATTCATAATCACCATTTGTTACAAAAAATTTATATTAGGGGAAACATGGTCAAATTTTATGTTTCATACTATCATATTAATTTTTCATTTTGTTTCACTAGTGGAATCATTAATTAGGGCTTCTGTCTTTAATGGGATTCGGTTTTATGGCTAGATTTCGATGATTATTGTTTTTATAAGATTTTAGTGATAGTTTTTGTGTGTTTATAAATTATGATTCCAATTTGACAACTTATATTGGAAGTAATTTTTATATATATAATCAAAAGGATATTCATTATCAAATAATAATCAAGGTACAAAATAACACAATTTTAGGTGTTAGTTTATTTAATATATGGGAATCATTAGTGTATGTATATGGTAAATCTTTGAAATATATGGATGTTTTAGCATCATATCAATTAAATTATTATTTTTCCATTAATGATGATCATTTAATTTATATATCTAATAATTATTTCCATATGAAAAAACACATGAAGAGAAAGAACATGAAAAAGAAATCTCACAAGAAGGACACACCTACTGTGGTATCTATGATTGGTTATATTGATCAAGAAATTAAAAATAATTTTATGTAATGCTCTTGAAAATATAAAAATATGAATTACCCAATGTAGGTGCATTGAAATAATTATTATGGTGATAAAGTGAAAGAAAAATCAATTAAATAATATATATATTTGTTGCGATAATGATGATCAGATGCATATATTAAATAAGAAAGTAGATTAACTTGATTTTAAGCAAGGAATCAACTATTATTCCAAAAATTATTTGTTTTTTGACAATAATAGGTTAATTAAAGTTAATATAGTGATGAGATAATTTATTAGATGAATGGTTTTGAATTTAACTAATCAAATTTATTTAATCATATATGCTCACATGAATTGGAGGATCAAATTTCCAAATAAAACTAAATTAAAACATGTTTTATTCCTTTTGAATCCAAACATAAAGAGAGGATCAAGTCATAAAAATAAACATTCACTTGGATATATCCCATGTAATCACAATTTAAGGTTATGGTAATTTTTATTATGTATCTTGAAATATTATTCGAAACCATTAATTATTTCTTTTTGTCTTCTCACATTATAGCCTCATAAACTTAAGTTAATCAACATAAGAATTTGGAATCATTGGTTAAATATAATTTTCTTGTTAAATATGTAAGAGAAAATTTTTAATTAAGGGTTGAATGTTAGTTATACTTCTATAGAGTAGCAGGACACACCATGGAAATGTTTATAGATAAAAATAGATCAATGATATTTGAACAAAATCCACAACATATCAACAAAAACAAATATAAACATGGTACATATTCTTATTATGACACAAATTGGAATATGGGAAGAAATTAAATAATGGTATGAGTTTAATATATTAAGAATAAAGAATATTCTCATATTACATAGTGTAGTAATGAATAAAAGAAGTAATAAATTATTGATCCGGAAAAAAAATTTATAGTGTTTGAGGAAATTTATACTAGAATGAAGTGGGAGTTGTATCATTAAGTAATATTTTATTACTCATAAAATATATTTTTGGAGTAAACAAAACAAATATAATTAAATAAGGTGAAATATTCCCCTACTAAACAAAATAAAGATATATATTTAATGAATGTTTCACCAAGGATAAATGAATTTGAGGTAGTATAATTGGATATCGAAGAGGAAAAAATTAATAATGAAAAAATGGTGTCACAAATAATATAGTAATTAATGAGGAAAATATTGGAGTAAAGTAACTATTATAGTAAAGGAAGGGTGTAAAAGGATACATGGATGATGTATCAATGATGAAATCCTAGATAAGTGGGACTCTGATATAAAAGATATGTAGGATTAAAATAAAAATTTCAGGTGTGAATTTTTCATAATTGATATCCTTCAAAATAGATCCACTAATAATTGTTTGAAATAATCTATAAGAAAAGGGTTGCCTTGAAAATACTAACTACATTTTTTTTATGATAATTTAAATTAAGTACCCCTCTCTTTATGATACTAATTTCATTAACTATTTTTTTGAGTGTGGAATGATTAAGTGGGAAATAAAATCCAAGTGGTGATTACATTGAAATGATGTGAATGTGTCCCAAGTGGTTAATATAATAATTGGTTTGGAAAAAATTACCATTATAAATATGTCATGAGGGTATTTACCTAGATTAGATACCATATACATGCATCTTCATGGGTACCTCCTATGGTTTCTTTTTTAGCTAAGTAATACAAGAATTTCTCATCCTTGTATCATGTTAGTGATAATTTAGTTATATTATCTGGTTCATGCCTCTCCCCCCAAACTCTAACTTTCTAGTCTAGAGGGTTCAAAATAAATATTTGCCTATGGATATGGTGGTTAAACAGAAAAGTATCTATTTGGAATCAAGATGCTCATGCTGTAAGTCTCATAAAAAGGATTCTATGCCACACCTTTTTCTCCATAACGAATGGGCCTGGAAATTCTAGAGAGTGATGGGTGATTTCATTGGATATACCCCTTTGATGGTTCCCCTAGATGAATTTCTTCAGTAGTGGTTTAGAAACAATAATAATAACAGGCTTGAACTAAGGGATCGTTCCCTTCTATTTAATACTGGATGTTGGATCTTATGGTAGGAAAAGAACCACACAGGACACAAAAATCCCCCCTATAATGTGGTTATTGTATCTAGGAATAGATGTTTAGTGTCATACTTTTCTGGACTTCTCATTTAGGGGGAGTACACCCCTTCTCTATGGTGATTTTTGGCCAGGCAACACCACCATGTATCTTCCGGCCCCCCACCCATGGGATAGTGGATGAGATGGACTCCCCCTTACAGTGTTCTCAAACCGAATATGGATGGGTCTTATGTCCAAGTCTTGATGCGGGGTGGTGGAATGGTTCATGACTCAAGGGACTCAGTGTTACTCGCTTTTAGATCCTATTATAGATTTGGGAATTCACTCAAGGTGGAATCAAAAGCCATGCTGAATGGTCTTAAAATTTTCTATGCTAGGGGAATCTCTTTAGCTAATGTAGAAACAAACTCAAAGCTTATATGGAACTATTTAAAAGGAATTTCCTATATTCCTTGGGAAATTACTTATCTAATTCTCCGATGCGAATCTCTCCTCCCAACTGGCAATGATATTTCTCACATGTGGTGGGAAGGAAATCACATGGCTAATTGTATGGTCTCTAAGGCCTATGAGGAGGTCCCAAAAAGGGTGTTAAATTGTGTTGGATCTCTTCTCCATGGGGGTACTCATGTTTTTTTTGGTGACACACTCGGTATCCAATTTTATATACCCCCTTTATGCTTTTGTACTCCGTTCTTTTATCTAATAAAAAATTTCATGTTGTTGTTATCGAAAACTCTCTCAATTTCAATTATTTTTAATGCCTAATATAATGTAATAAATTTTATCATGGGGAATATTATATTAAAAAGGATATACAGGTCATATACCATGTGATGTCAGAACCTTTTGTAAAAAATATGGAAACTTAAGGGAAAATCATAAATATTCATAGAGGAGTTATTGATTTATTTGTTTTCTATATAATAAATTTGAATCATCTATTTCAATTTCAAAATATTTAATGATGTTGAGTGGAGACTCCCATTGGTTATATTGCCAAAGGAACACTACAAAAGATTGGTATTAAGATTTAAAGGTTGTCTAGCATTATATGAATGGAGCAGAAGCCTTATAAAGTTGAGGAAGAATTATTTCAATATGTGGTGTGAAAAATTTATCATTAATGGAGATATGAATTGTTTAAAAATGTAGTATAATAAAAATTCATTGTTATTTACTTATTATTCTAGAATGATATTTTGTTTTTCTGATTGATATAATAGGTAGATAGTTTTATGTAAGTGAAATATGAAGTTGATTATATTTATATATGTATATGAGTGAAATAGAAAAAAATATAAATGTTATTTTATTTATAATTTTATTTCCTACAATGAGTTCCAACTTAGTTATATTAGATTATTTATTAATGAATCATTTAAATTTGGTATTCTTATTAATTTAAAATATTTTAAAAGTAAACTAGATTTTGAAGAGTATTTTAATTTTAATGATAAAATTTTAATTAATCTAAAGAAGCGTTATTACTTCCATTAGAAATTTTTTTTACTATTAAAAATGAATCAAAAGAGATATAATAAGGTGGTGAACATGGGTATTGGTAGTGATTATTTTCTAGAGTAGTATATATTGGGAATTAAAGATAAAAAATATTCATTAACTCTCCCCACTATAAACCATAATGGGTAAATAGTGACATTATGTGCAACCACTAAATATAGTCTCAAATATGTTATGGGTAAGAAACTAGAACTATTAACACGATATTGGAAGTATGAACATTTTGATTATGATAAAAAAATTGGAAAAATATCAAAACCAATTCCATAGGTAAATAAAAATAGAAAATCCCAATAATAATACAACATTATAGGGAGTGTTATATAAAATTGATGAGAAAATATAGAGATAAAAACTATGAGTAAAAACATTTAACTAAATAAATACCCGTACTAACTCACGATGACACCATGAGATAGTTAGTTAAATCACTCTTATAGTATTTATCCTAAAAATATTTAATATATATATAGTAGTATAATTTTTCATAAAAGTGAAACTAAATGGTTCCTCTTTTGGACCAAAGAGAAAAAATCATAAAAAATCTCCTAAGAATAAATAATGAAACCAAATTCTATACCATACCATTTCAATTAAAAAACACTAACCACAAGATTATAGTTCAAATTATTATGAAAAATAATAGTATATAAAATCATAAATGTATATCAATTGAGGTACATAGAACCCACTTCTCCATTAAACTATCCTCCAAGAAATCCTCAAAGGGATATATCATAGTTCTCTCATACTTTACCATGTCTAAATAAATCAAAAAATAAACTATATTTACATATCATAGTTATATATAAAAATATGATTTCATATAAACAAGTCAAAACTATATTCCCCAACCAATTACACCCCTTGTTATAAAACATACAATTACCACATAGCCACACTATGGATAGAGGGAAGAGTACGAGACTTGTTGTTATCATTCATCTGTATCACCCACATTCTTGATGTTTTTGAGATCACTCATTACAAATGGCCTTATATAGGCATAATTCATGATACACAACTTTATTTTCTTTCGTAATATATAAAAAAATTAAAATGAAATATAGAATAATCTCAATCACTCTATTATTTATTCTTAGAATTATGAAAAAAATACCATACACATTAAAAATACAAAATTCATTCATTCTTTTCATTATTTAATGTATCTATAACCTAAAATATTACACGAAAAAAACTTTACCAACCACTATATATTGTCCCATTAAACAAATAGTACTATGACCACTTATATTACCATGTTCACCTAATATAGATTTACCAAAACCTATTTAACTTAATTTAATTACCAAAATAAAAAATCACAAAAAATATTTTTAACCACCTATTTATTATGCTTCCACCCAATCCATTTTAATAAAATCATTAAAAATATTATTTAATAAATATCACTAACAAATGATTTTTTTTCTTCCAAAAAGTATTAATTCATTGATCTATGTCATTCCAACGTTTGATTTAATTCATATTCAAGAATTAAGTAAAATATAATCTATATACTCAAATAAGGTCTTATGAAATAAATAAACATAAGAATAATATAAAAAAATATATAGTGTATATCTCTTATCTAAAAACTAATGGTTGAAACATCATGACACAATGAAGATAAAAATTTAATGACGAAACATCCAAAATATCTCAGGGATCCTCCAAAAAACCTATAATTCGTCTACCTCGTATCAATAAACCTCTTTTTTCATCCATAAATACCTATATTAAGGCCTAAAAAATATAAAATAATAGAAATTATAAATAAAAAATATATGGTGCACATATATTGTAACACCTTGAGATTTTATGAAATATTGTTTTTAAATAAATTTAATATTTTTGATATTTTTCATTACACAAAACACTGAGTTTATATTTCATTACATGAAACATAAATTTTATATAATGTTACATGAAACAACTAGTTTATATTGTGTCATAAGAACACTTATTTTAGCTTGCATTAAACACTGAGTTTTAATGAAACATGAAAGACTATTAAAACATTATTATTTAATATGATAGTTACCAACTTGTGATTGTATTAGAGGGTATGAATAAGATTAAATAAATTATGAATATATTTGATTTAAACATGTATATATAATGAATTATTGGGTGACCAATTAATTTTAAATAAAAACAAGACCATTTGAAAATAATGGAAATCATTTTCGGAAAAACTATTTTTATGTGTACGAACATGTTTCACCTCAATAAATAAAAAATAACTTTTTTAGAAATATTTTAATTAATTTTTTTATTATATATTAAATAATATGTTCAAAATTCATCTTATGTGTTTTCTATACAATAGATAAGAATAAATAAAATTTTGTGCTTTGAAATAATATTTTTCTAAAAAACTTTTTTGTCTCCTTTTGCACACTTATTTGAAAATTTAAGATATTCAAATTTTTAAAAAATATTTTATAAAACAAAATTCATTTTTGAAATCATAATTTTAAATTATCTTAGATTTAATTTTTTATAATTTTTTGAAAAATACATTTTTCGATGAATAGTGAAAAATAATGGTTTTTATTAAGGAATTTCATTTATTTTAAAGAATTTAAAATTTTAAAAATTATTTTAAGATGGGTTTAAAATTAAAATTATTTTGATTATATATTTTTTAATACAATTTATTTCATTTTAATATTTTTAATATTTAATTTTTATATTAAACTTTTTAAATGTTTAACAATTTTCCCTTTGGAAAACCACATTTTCATCGCTTCTACAAGATTAATTTTAAATTAAATTATTCAAATTCCATAGGTTTAATTTGGAAAAATAGATTAAATAATTTTAATCATCATAATTTATATTATATAATAATTTCAACTTATTTTTGACTATAATTAATAATTAAAATAGTAAAAATTATTCACCGTTATTAGGGTGAAAATGAGTTTATTGGGGGTTAAAATAAAATGAAAAGGGATAAAAATGAATTTTAAACCTGGAAAAAATTAATTTTATGACCATATTTAGACCTTATAATCTCTAATATTTGATAATGTCCCATTTTTAACCTTTTGTCATGTGAAAAACGTGGGTACACCTTCTTCTTTTTAAAGATAATAAGTGTGCCACTCACCTCACTTATAAAAGGTCACCCCCTCTCTTCTCCAATCCACACATCCAAAACGATTTCGTTTAGAAAATACCTACCCAAATAAATTATTTAATTTCATACTATCATCATAGAAGCATTATTTTTATCATAAATCCAATTTAGGAAGGCTTTTGGTGCAATCCTAAGGAGGTTACCCAAAGAAGAGGTAACGTTCTTCAATGAGCATTTTTATTTTATTTCTTTCCCAGATCCTTCAAATATTATTAAAAAATAATAATATAATAAAAAAATAATCTTAAATATAATTAGATATTATTATTTTATGGGAATTAATTACACCCATCTCCCATTTTCTCAAATTAGAAATGATAACATCACTCGTATGTACGACAAATTATTTCTCACAAACTGATGTGACACGTTTTCCATCAACACATCTCACAGTTGGGTATGATTATGGATATAATGTATATATAATATATTTTTAAAATAAATATAATTATATAAATATATTATTATATAAAACCTTTTTACTTTCCATTTAACGGGGGATACGATAACATCGATAATATATATGGCAGATTACAGCCTCGCGAAGTGATGCGATTCGTTTTTTACTAAATATTTTCATGGAAGGTAATTAGGGTAAATTTAATGAATATATGTGATATATATATATATATATTAATTAATAATTATTCTTTAAAGTTAATATATTATTCACCTTTCTTTTATTTCATCCACTTAGGAAATGGAAACAATGTTCATTCGTACGTACGACCTACCGTCTCCATAAAAGGTATATGCCATCTTATATATCTAACATTTATAAATTAATCTAAATAAATATATACTAATAATATATGATATTTATATCTTGTTTAAAATTATTTATATTATTTAACCATGATCAAATTAAGAGGACTAAAAACTAAAAATCAAAACATACACAAAAAACAATGTAGTTATTTATCGAAACACGATTTTAATAAGGAATTGCTAATAAATGGGTAATAAAAGGTCATAAGTAAATAACATATGGAATGATATATATAAATTTGGTTATTAAATATATTTATAATAAACTTATATTTATTATTCGTTTGGTTTGATCATGTATTAAGGAAGTCGAAACTTATGGTAAGGGATTTCCGTCTCACTTTTTTTACTTCTATAAGACACATGACATATTCACAACCTATTTATTTTATGTGGTGTATATAATGAATATAAATGTATTTTATGATTATTATAATAAAAATTATGGGGATTTACATATCCATTTTAGTATATATCTTTCATGGGGATTATAGTTTAAAAGTTACCAAAGAGATAAGATATTTTTGTCTCAATTTTCCTTCTTTGAGACATAAGTTATGTTCTGTACCTATCTTCTTATATGAGGTGTATATACTAACCCTATGACATGTTATATAATGAATATAATTATTTTAATGATATTAAATGTTTCATTTGATTTTATTATTTAATGTGTCCTATGATTCATAAAATACCAAAGTGGTAAAGGTTTGATGTTACAATCTCATTGTTTATCAGGATTGTTTATGTTTATGATTCCCATGATAAAATATTACGATCCATATCTCAAGAAACTCATGAAATTTATTATCCCATGGTTATGTCAAGAGAATACATGTTTTAAATTCATCTTTATCTCTTTTTTTACTCAATAGTTCAAAATAATGTTTTAAATAAATCCGACTTTATTTTTATCATCTGTCGAAAATCATTTGTGTTCCAAAATAATGATTTTAAAAAATTATTTCAAAAATATTTTTAAAATTATCTAAATTGTTTATTAAATAATTTTTACTAAAATGTTTTGAAAGGAATATTCATTTTATTTTCCAAATAATGCATGTTTTTATTTTACCAAAAATGTTAAAGAATCTTTGTTTTAACATGTATGACATGAATGGAATTTATGCCATCAAAACCCTCTATGTTTTAAATTGTCTTTTCTATGTTTCTATTTTTTTTAAATAAAAATATTTCCCAAATATTTTATGAATTTTTAGTGATTTTCAAAATGGAAAGGATATTTTCCTTAAGAAATGTTTTAAATATTTTTTAAATATTCTTTTATAAGTTTCCAAGATTATTTTAAAAGAAAAGGATTTTGATTTTTTTTATGTTTTCAAAAGTTTTTTTTCAAATTAGAAAGAGTATTTTTCTTAGGTAATGTCCCAAGAGATATTTCAAAATCTTTATTGAAGTAAAATGACATCATTTGATGTTACTTACGATTTACTAGGGATAATATTGATTGAAACCATCATTATTATTTCTCTATATGGTTAATTTTTATGTTGATGAAATTCTTATAAAACCCATTTAGTTTTCATTAGTTATGCTATGGTGAATGGATGAAATGTTTATGAATTTTTTTTTATTTACATGTGTTATGATGTGATGATATGATGAATGTTTTATGGTATTGTGGCACACATAAGTATGGTTTTAATTATGAAATGGGAGGGAACTATATATCCCTCCAATGAATTGGTTAAATATTTATATCTCATAAGAAAACAATGGAAAATAATTCAATGGTATTGATCCACTATGGGAAGCAAGTGTGTCCTAATCCACTATGGAAAATAGGTTTATCACGATCCACACTGGGCAATAGGTGATGAATCTTCATCAACTATATTGATGTTCTTAGCAGTTAACCTTGAAATAAAAAACTATTTTCTATATTTATGATGGTTCCAAACTTTTATGAGATGATATTATAGTTAATGATTGATTTGTGATGATTTATCACTATTATAGGTTATGTGTTCAGAAATGATAACATTTTATGCCATGAATCATGTTTATGATCTATGAAAGGTTGGGTATGAACATAATACATTTTTTTCATGATCAGATATGCTTTTTATTATCTTATTATTTCATATGATCATTGATTGATATCTCTTATGTTTACCCTTATTGATTATATATGCTCACCATTTCTAATTTTTTCTTCTCTAGGTTATGAATAATTTTTTAGGCAGTGTATGCCTAAGAGGAGTAATATGTGGGAAGATATCTGTGGGAGTTGTTTAATATATTTCATGAAATAAAAAGATTTTGTTTCTAGACTCTAAAGACATTAAAATATTTCAGTCCTCATGCGCATGTTTATGAAATTTATTGAATGTTCATAAAAAATAATGAGATATTTATATATGAAAAACCTGGGTCTTTACACATATGATCATGAATAATTAATTTCATAATTATTAGAATTCAATGATCTACTAATGGTAACTGGGAATTCTATGTATGGGCCTCTCTACTACGTTGGGTTTTTGTATAGATAAAAAACCAAGGAAGTGATGTTGGGAATATTAATTAATTATTAAACCATTAGTGGAGAAAACCATTTAATGATAACTGAAACCACATCATTGTTTTATTTAACCAATATATTTATGAAAATCATAACTCCATAAACATAAAAAATTAAGTTCACTCTAACAATTTTCTTTCTATCAAGATAAATTTGAACAATATAATGTAGTTTCTATAATATTAATATGTTTTTATATTTATTCTCCTTTCAAAACATGAAATAACTATAGATATGATGTTATTCAGTTAGTTATGATGTTTTTACCCAGACTATGTCCTCACAACACCACAATTTCACCTCCCAATTTGTAAAGTTTGGTATAAACAACAAAGGTCTAATGATACTCAATTGGGAAGTGGTTTTACCCCTTAGAAGTAAAATATTACAAGACATTAGGTCTATAGAGAATAATTTATTACTGTGGTGATTATAATAAATAAAAACCCAAATAGTCATATTTAGTTATTAGTGTACTAATAGATTGACCATGAGAACCATAAGAAAATATAATAATTATATAGGTAATTCCCAAAAAAATCAAAACATAATTTCATGTATATTCCATGATTTAGGATAAATAGGTTAAAACCTTATAAAACAAATATGTATAATAAAATGAGACATTAGGTATATCAAGAAGAGGTTTAATATGTGGAATCATCATAGAAAAACTATAAAAGACCACAATATCCACCCCATAGGACTATTGGGAGCTCCATAAAAACTCCAACTAATATCTAGTCTAAATATGGGTTTGAATCCTATAATAACTAGGACCAGTACAACCTCACATATCTAGAAATATGAATTTATTAGCATGGAATGTTGCATTGGGCCTTTCCCTACAAGGTCAACCAATAAAACCCAGGCAATGAAAGTTAATGAGAAATATTAATTCCATTGAATGATAATTTTTTATACATGATCTAATGCCACAACCTAATCCTTGATGAGTAGGGTAATGAGTATAGAATGTTAGAGAATTATGAACATATCTCATGGATTAAGGGAAAGTGTATACTCATTCAAGGTTAAAAAACTAATTCCATGAAATATAATTACTTAAAAAGTTCGTATGGAGTGATCGCATATATATAAAAAAAACAGATAGATTTTTTATCAATGATAAAAGAATTATACATTTTTTAGAACTAATCATCTATAAAAGTCATTGTTCTCAATATACTGATCATTACAAGAATTGTATTTGAACTCATATAGATGATATCATTTTAACATAAATTCTTAATAGTAATAAAAAAAATGTCCCAAACCATGTAACCACATTTTATCTAT
Organism: Viscum album; assembly: GCA_963277665.1. Classification (NCBI taxonomy): domain Eukaryota; kingdom Viridiplantae; phylum Streptophyta; class Magnoliopsida; order Santalales; family Viscaceae; genus Viscum; species Viscum album. The sequence goes on along the minus strand of OY728151.1, from coordinate 648,883,170 downwards.
GGAATATATGTGGTAAATCATTTTATTCTTTCATTTTTTCATAAATAGAATTTCAATAATTATTTCAAATTATTGCATAAAATAATCAAATCAGATCATGGATATAATAATAAGTTTTTATAGGTAATATATTGGGATATGTATTGGTTATAAGAAATAATTAATTATTTTAACCTATGAAAGAGTTTCACAAAACACTAGAATATAGTTCAACATTTTAATTCATAAGGAATTAATTTCTATAAATTAATTATTTTCACTTATACAAAAATTCAATAAATAATATTCCTTGAAATATGAGGAACACAAAATTTTTAATGAAACGTTTATTACTTATTTAAAATCTTTATTAATGCGTGTTTTCAACCCTTTACTTAAATTCCATACTAAATTAAAAATATTAATTTTTATTTTGTCTAAGTAGAAGTGGTACTATGAAATCAAAAACAGAGTTTTCTATCCTAATAACCAACTAATTTTTTTTACTCCATTAATGTGGAAAAAAATTTATAGTCTAAAAAATTATGTGATTTTATGAAAAAATTAAAGAAGTAATAGTCCAAACACTTACAAGAGTCATTATTGCATCACAACTATTTAACTACACCATCAACTCACCCCAATGAATCTCTTAATCACTTTTTTGTTAAGATTATTAGCTTTTAAATAAGTGATGTTACCATGAGTTGAACTGATTGTCAATGATGTTACAGAAAAAAGAGTTAAGGGATCATGTTCTCAATATGTAATTGTCACACCAATTAAATTATTATCTTATAGGTTTCATAATTATTTAATGAATGTTTGATAATAATTTTTAAAAACTATTTAAAAATAACAATATTAAATATCATTTAACAATGTTACACACATGAATAGGGGAATATGTGAAAACAATTGGTGAAAAAATCTAACAAAAGAAATATGAGTTTTCAACTAATTAGGTGGAACATTAGTATAAAAAATAAATTGAAATCAATTTTTTTAATGAAAAATGAAAACCAATGATCCAAATATTTAAATTTATATATAACTCTCTTCTAAGGGATTTATAATGAAATGATATTAATAGAAAGTAATTATTTTATAAGTAATCAGATATTTGATCATTCTTGATTGTTGATATATGTATTAGTTAAGAATAATGAAATTTCATTATAGGTGGGGATATATTCAACATTTACCTAGTTGATTATTTATCAGAAACTATTATGGTATACTAAATATTAATAAGAATAAATTTAAATAGTAAAGGTTTCAAATTTATATATAATTTTTTCAAATTTAATTGGATGTTGTATGTTTGTGGGAACTAAATTAATGTTTTTTTTATTTTCTAGATATCAATATATATTTTAATAATGTAAAAAATATTCTGGTTAAGGATATTGATTCAAATATCATATAATATTTGAATCACTACCTCAGACATGGAGAGATATATTTAAAGGCACCATAAAGATGGATTTTCAGAAGTTTTTAATTATGACCCAATAAATTATTGCGAGTATAGTTTATATATAAAGAAAATTAATCCTGAATTGGGTGAAAAATTATAATTATTTATTTAAATTTTGGGCCTAATAAATATTGGGTTATGTGTCATAATATAAAAACATACTAGTGATTGTTTCATGTTGTTTGAAACATTAACTAATCACTTTAGAAAATATGGTTATGTGTTTTTTTATTATATATGTTTCTGAATCATTTTAAATGTTTATAAAGTTCAGAAATGTAAAACCTAATTGATATAATAAAATAATTTATTTAATTCATTCATATTGAGGTGTATAAAACTTGAGGTACGTATAAATGTGATAACCTAAGTATTTTTAATAAGATATTACTTTTATGGTTCTTTATTATTCATGATCATGAATATATTTATTTTCTTTGAACATGTGTATATGTTTATTTTATTTCAAAAAATATATTATATAATTAATTATATAGTTATTATATATTTTAAACTAATTTTTTCACTTCATGGTAGGAAATATTTTTTATTTAAAGATTATATATATTTTCTTATCATGATTGGTACTTTTAATTATTGGATATTTTATAAATATATATTCACATTAATTCTATAAATTCTTAATCATATTTATTGTGATAAATAATTTTATCATGGTATGAAATAGTGATAAGTTTTCTCATTTGAAAAAAACATGTTTTTTAAATAAAATTTTCCCATGTATTATATGGTTTTATATCAAAGTAAATTATCTAATTTTTATAATTTTAATTTGATTAAAAGAAAATATTTTTTTGGAATGTCAAATATATCATAGGATGAATTTTATTTATTTTTAAAAAAATGTTGTTTTTTGGGAGAATAGTAGAGAATACATTTTTTACAAAAAAATCATAACTTTTATGATTTCATTATGATATCTCCATGACAGTAAAATTTATGAAACCTTTTTCTCAAAAAAAAAATTTAGGATTATAATAATTCATTTAGAAATAATATTTTGAATTTATAAACCAATGATCATCACTTTTCAATGCAAGTTATATTTTTTTCATAAAAACTATTTTTAGGATATTTTCCTATAATTAATTATTCACATTGATCCATTTGGATTTGGATTAGTTTGAAAGTACCCTAGCACTATTTTTTATTAAAATAATAATAAAATTTATGATAATCCACAAAATACATGATTTTGGTAATAAATATTTTTTTATGATTAAAAATAATTTTTCTGAAAATAATTTTTCATTATATTAAGCCCACTTATATAAAAATTAAATTTTAAAACCTCTATATATTTAATAATGTTTTTTTAAAATTAATAATATGAATGTTAAAATTTGGAAACATGGATAATTTCATTTTTGGCCATAAAAATGAGTTTCCATAGTAAAGATTTTTTTCCACAATGACAATTGAAAGGGTTAAGCTAGGGTTAAACTAAAGGAAAAGCTTCAAACATCCCAAAAAACATGTACCTAATTGAATGGTCGAGTGTAATCTTGAAACTCACAATATTATATTCAATTTTTTCTATTTTTTTAAATTTTTCTTTGAGTATGAAATTTATTATATATTAAGAAAATAAGTATTTAAAAGAGTACCACTCCTCTCACTTATAAAAGGATCCCTACACCACCTTACTTCTCCACATTATTTGAACACCATAAATAAAAAAATACCCAAAATAATCATTTCAAAAATATCTTTCCCAATATTAGATGTTTTTTTCTTCCCAAATGACCAATATAATAAGTCTTAAAAAGATTCCTAAAGGAGGATATCCAAGGAAGGGGAAATTGTCTTAACCAAGTTCTTTCAAATTCCATTCTTCTTCCACCTCATCAAAATCCATTATAACCATAATGATATAATAAAATTATTATTATTAGTATAAATAAATATTATTGATTATATAACCATTGTCTACCTTCTTTCCAACCATTGGAAAATGAAAATGTCACCAGTGTTACATGAAGACTTTCACCTCCAAGAATGGCGTATTTCATTTTTCTTCACCACCTTATATATATGGTTCTAAAAATTAATTTAAAGAATTAATATAACATTAATAACATGAATAATATTATTTAAATGTAAATTCTCCTTTATATAATTTTTTTAACATTAAGTGGTCATCATAAAAATTAACCACATAAAACGAGCATACATAGACACTTTGTAAATAATTACTTCATATCATTTTCATTAATTAATATTATATATTTAAATCTTATTAATTATTATTTTTCTATTTAATATAATATTTTTTATTTCAATAATATTTTTTAAATATGGTACTAATACTATAAAATAATATATTCTTACTCATTCGGTCGTTATAACATGTTCATGTTTGGTTCAGTTTTACAACCTATATGAACTGTGTTATAATGTTGATGTTATTAATGATATAGAAAGCATAAATTCTGGTAATATAGTTTAATAATACAAAATTTAATATGCTTTCATGCTTATATAATTTCAATATACATAAATTTTCTAGTTAATTAAATCAATTACCTTTTTAGAAAACAAAATTTAAAAAAATAGAAATTTTCAAGTGTTCTACGCAAATCATTTTAATAGGTTCTAGAAAATGACCTTGAGAAACTAAAAATATATCAATTTTTTATTAAATATACATGAAACTTATGGAATATTTAAATATAAATCATAAAAATGGAATTAAAAGTGAACATTCATGGCTATTTTAAAACATAAAAAACAAGCTTATTAAAGAAGTGTAACAGAAAAGTAAATATCATGTAACCTATAGAAATATTATGTTTATAAAATCATATTAACCCTATATAATGACACATATAGAACTTTTTGAACCATTTTAAAAGTAATATTTTAAATTACTTGGTACTAAATCCATTTTGGAGAATATGAATTGAATGGCCTCAAAATGACCAATGTGAACTATACTAATTTAGTAAAAAAAAGAAATATAAAAATAAATGAAATAAAAAGAATAATAATAAGATAAAGAACATTATTAAATTTCTTAATTTAGTAAATAATTAATATATTTTTTTCTCAAGAGGTTAAAGGATTCACAAAGTTAGATAGGACTCAAGGGAATGTATTTATCTTTTAAAATTTGTTTTAAATGTGTCAACCATTTTCTTTCAACTCTTGATGTTAATTGTCCACATTTATTCAATAATTATTTTTTCCAAACATAATTTTTTTTCTTAAATTCATTTTATATTATCTTTGATATCCCTTAAAAAGGTTCAAAATTTAATTTTTAATGTTTTAAATACATGATATTTTTGAATTTCATTATAATGGTGGGAAAATAATATTTTTTTAACATTTACCAATTGATTAAATTTTCATACTATAATTTACATTATTTCTTATAAAGATTAATTCTAATTTTTTCATTTTTTTTTCAATGTAAATTCAATTCCAACTGTTTTTTTAATTTTTAATTTTAAATAGTTATTAAAGAAAAGTATATTTACACTTATTTCTATGTGATAACAATATATGTTTGTGCATATGGATTCAAATAAATGTTTTTTTTGATTTTATGGTGAAATTTAAAGACTAATGTTTTTTATTCATCTTATGATTATTAGATATATATGATGGAGTGTGGGTCTAATATAGCCCTTCAATGCATTGGGTAATGATAATAGACTAAAATATATATAATTTACTCCTATAAATATGTTGTAATTATCTGGTTTGGTGGTTAAATTAAGATATGATATTGGAATTAACTATTTATGTTATTTCATTATGGGTTTATGATTTTGGAAGTAACATGTTACATTATTACACTATGAATGATGATGGAATTAACTGGGTAAGATATTCTATTTAAAGGGTGATATGAATATCATGTCCCAAGTAACCTTTTGATTATATATATTTTTTTCATTATACTTATTCATGAGATGTTTTAAGAAATTTTTTGGGTAATGAATTTGATTTCATGAGTAAGTGACTATTTCAGCTCAAATTTTATTATGTAAAATCCAGAAATTGTCATGGGTTTTCTTATTTCTCTATGAACTAATATATTTACTTTCATTTTATATCCCTTACTAATATTTATTTTACTATCCCACATTATCAAATGATTTTAAAGGATTTATAGATATATAGGGATTCAAGAAAGGTCAATATTTTAGTTATAAGAACTCATCTTGAATGATGCATGTTTTTAATGAATGAAAAATGAGTGTCAATTTAAGATTTTTGTTGTTAAAATAATTTATACCATGTAGAAGTGTACTATTTTATAATTTAATGGTTTTCATAATTATATATAACTATAAACTTAAAATTTCTTGTGAATATAATGAAATTAAATCCTTTTTATAAATCATGTAATTATAGGCTGGTCATGTATGATCTCTTACAGTTGGTAACAAATATAGTATTTACATGATATGTATTTATCATTGGATTTAGGCATATGGGTCTAGAGAATCATAGTTTCTATTAGAGTAGGTTTGAGATAAATTTATAGGTAATTAAATTATCAGATTATGATAATTTAAATGTTTTTAAAACCATTATTGTTTGATAAGTTTAAGATTGATCATAAGTCAAAAGGAATATATACCCCTTTTAAGGTATAACATGATTAGATTTTGAGGAGATTATTTATATTTTGGGTGTTTTTTTACTGATTCTTAGGAATAATACATGATGTAGGTTTATACGATCATTTTGGTTAGTATATGATAATATGTTGAAGTAAATATGGTTAATTGGTAAAATGAGTTAATTAATTTTGGGAATATATATTGAGTAGTATATACTACCTATGGGATTGAAAAAATGTTTTGGTGATAAGGTGAATAAAGTTATTTTTGGAAAAGTTTTGATTTATTTTTGAGAAAATTAATAGATTATTGTATATTTTACTCTATTATATGATTTTTTGTCAATGTGGTTAAAGTTATTTGAAGGGTAGAGATTGAGTAATTTTTTTAAGTATATATAATTTTGTTACGGATTTACATCATGGTGATTCAAGTTATTTCTATAAAGAATTAATATTTTTTTTGGGTTTAGGAAATGGTAAGTAATATTTTATATAATTATTGAGGTTATTTAATTTTATTGTAATGGTTAAGATTATTTTGGAAAAATAGGTAAGCTGGTTTATCTGATTTATGGATTTCAAATTTGGTCAATCATATTTTAGAATTTTTTTTTTATTTTGTTATTTGTGGAATAATTTAAGGTGTTAATTATAAGGACCCAACCATAAACACTACTTAATCTTGAGTTAAATCAAGAATTCACATTATGGATATTTTCAGGTTTAGAGTTTTAGATAATTAGGCCATAACTATTATATATAAACTTAAATATTACATGTAGACACCACTACTCAGTACACATTTTTTTATAAAATAATTACTCTTAAAAAGAAACATGTCTAGTTCCATGTTCTAGACAACATGACTTTTCCTTGATCCCATCCTTGACCCTTATTCATCTTTAAGTCCCATGGAAAACATTTCAAAAACTTAGGATAATCATAAAAAAGTCAGTAAGGGTTATAAAATAATAATGGAAAAAATTATCCCATTAATAAATACAAATCAATGACACCATACTTTTCAATCATAACATACCTTATAAAATAATTAGATTTATGAATAACACACAGAAATCATAAATCATAAAGGTAACTTATGGCATACATAACATACTTACATTGTAGATTTCAGAGATATGTGGGAAGTTATGTTTGGAATACCCATCATAGTATATTCCCTAAATCTCTTAGGAGAAGCATTAACATTTACCTCCGTCATGTTACCCAATGCACTGGAGTGTTATCTCAGGATCACCCGCCCTAGGTTTATCACAGAACCACCCGTATACGTAAGTAATTCCCAATAACCATAATATATTCATGACACATAAAACAAGAATAAAATAAAGACAAAATATCCACATTTCAATCACAATATATCATTTCAAGATATTGACAAAATCAATGCTTTATCAAACCATTTTCAAAACCATTTAAAACATTTAATAAATAGATTTTTGAATCAAAGTGTTCCATACCACTTTGAAGATTTTAAAGGGATTAAAATTTTAAAACATTAATGTCTATATAATTAAATACTTAAAACCATTTTGAAAACATGGACATTAATGATATATATTTGGAGGATTAAATCTTTAAAACATTTAAAACAATGTTTTATCTAAAGTGTCTATTACCACTTAAAAAATAATTGAATAAAAATAATAATATAATTACATTAAACAAAACATATAATATCATGAGAATAAATATATTCATGATATAATATGTCAAAGGTTTGTATATACAACATATAAAAGTTAATTGGTGTATAATAACAAATAAGTCTCAATGGAATGAAAATTGAGACAAATTCACTTACAAAGATCATATCCTTATATTAAGAACAAATTAATGATGTAATTATGTGTGAAAAATAATTATACACCCAATATAAGTGGATATTAAGTGTAAAAAAATCAAATTTCATTCACACATATTCATATCATGACATAATCAATAATTATAAGTTTAACCCAAAGAATTGAAATTGGGTTAAGAAGTTCTCTTACAGAAATTCGATAGCATAATGACATCGCTTTAAAATTAAGAAAACGAGTTTATGAGAGATAAAAGGGTATATCATCACATGGAAATCAAATTTACAGCAATAAGGATATATAATAACATATACCATCATATTAAGATGTTAATTAAAAGACATAACAAAAAGAAGTCTTATAAAAAGAGGAGGGTGAAAGGTTCCCTTACAAATTTGGTAACTTACGAAACATACACTCCATAAAAGAAGGATCATACAATGAAGATAAAAATACACCCAAATTAAATTATATTACACAAATAATACAATCATGGGTAGTACATAAAACATACAAAAACAAATAGTGGCAATATAGCATGAATCTCACGGGAATAAAAAGTGAGATGAAAAACCATTACCACGTTGTAATCAATCAATTTGTATGACCAAAAGTTAATAACCACCAAATGAATCACAGAATACCATGAATATAAAGATAATCATGATAATATACATCAAATTTTAGTACACAATACATCACATGCAATAAATAAGTGGCGAATAATAGAAATCTTACAGAAATGAAAGTGAGATGAGAAAACCCTTACCTCAAGTCCGACTTGTCTTGTATGTTCCTTGTTCTTCATGAATAATAAACTTAAGTTAATTTATATTTTCTAAATAACATTTTTTAAGTTTATTATTCCTTTTATGTCACTTATTACTTTTCTATAACAATTATTTAATTATTTGAGTTCATATCAGACATTTTTTTGATGATTGGAACTTGAATAAAAAATGAACTTCTTTTAATTACAAGTTGTCCCTATGGTAAAAATTCCATTATCTCCAGAATTATATTCATGATTTATATATCATATATATAATATATATCTAGTATATATATATATATATATTTATAATAGTACATGACATTTGGAGATAAGAAATGAAATGCACCATTCATGGAGACGGTAAGCCGTACGTACACATGAACGCTAATTTCATTTCTATTTCATATTTAATGGAATGGAAACTTAATTATACATAGGTAAATTATAATTACAGTATTATATTATATATATGTTACATAATTTCATAATTACATCCTTTATACATTCCATGTATGTCATGAACGGATCATATCACATTGAGGGGGCGGTAGTCCGCACTTCCTCAATTGAAATTATCATGTTTACACATATTGGAAATCATAAAGGTACATTTTTAAATAAATAACACATAATCATAGAGAAACCATAAAAATAATATATATCAAATATAAATATAGTGCCATCATAATGCCACCATGAGCGGCGATTAGAGATATTTGAACAATCATCATTTCGTGAGGCAATAGTTCGTCGTCCACAGAAACAGTATGTTCGTATCCATTAGATGGAGGTGTGTGGAAGTTTATTTCGAATAATTCTCATAGAAACAACCAAGTATATTTATTATTCTAGAGTTTTTATAAAATAAAGGAATAAAGAGAGCTTAGGGGGTTGAAGAAGTAAAATAAAAGAAAATAACTTAAGAGAAGACATTACCTTTGAATCAGGTATCTCCCATTAGTTTTAAACCAAAAGGTTTAATTTAATTTCCTTCTTCTGAGGGGAAGGATTATAGGAGGAGTGTAGAGATTTAGGTAGCTTAATTGGGAAGAGGTTGGACGAGCCAAGGGGCTTGAGAAGTGTGAGGAATCAGTTAGAAGTGAGGGATTTTTATAAAGGGGAGGAGAGGCTCTTTAGAAATGTTTAAAAATATTATTCTATTATATAATGCTTTTCGGTTTATAAAGTTAAAAAACTTATTAAAGTATAATATAAGATGAATCATGTTCGAAATAAAATCATCCAATAAAAATTGGATAGGTTTTGGATATTGATTTAATCTTTATAATCTTATTTATTTAAATCATTCATTAATGAGGTAAACACTGCATCATTATTGTGTCATAAATAATTTTATTTATTTTATGTCTAAAAATTATAAAAAATATATCATGATGTAATAAATAATTTTATATTTAAAATTAATATTTATAGTTGAATAGATAACTTATATAACCCCATGTAATAATTGATTTACTAAAATATATATGTTTAAGTCAATTTTGTCTTTACTTTAAATTAATTAATATAAAGTGTCATTATCAATCTTAAGTGGCTCCATGGGGTACCAAAATAGACCCAAGGATTCCTATGGTCGGACATGTATCAACCAATAGTATTAGAACACATTTTAGGGTAATTTAAGATTATTATAATAATATTTTGTTACCCTTATTTACCAGATTTACCCTTTAACTCAATAAATTTTTTACTAAAGTAAATATTCATAATTTATAAAAATCAAAGTTACCTATTTACACAATTTGGACCTCCTGATTAAAAATATGGAATCCATTTTTCCAAATTCAAAACACAAAAGTGGCATAAATTAATTTAAAATTAATTACCGCTGTCAAAGCAAAAAGCGTGTTTTTAAGAAAAAATAACTATCAAAAGATTGACACTTATTTATGTCTAATTTCAAAGTGAAATTACATCCAATGAACAAAATTGGATTAAATGGTAAAAACATAATATAATTACAATTTTAAACCAATTAAAAAGATAATATAACCTTATAAATAAATTAGATTGAAAGACAGTTTTGAATTAAAGTACAGTATTTTTCACTATTCATTAAAAAAATGAATTTTATCAAAAAAATACCAAAAAAATACCCAAAGTAAATTTTTTTATCTTTATTATAAAGAAGAATTTTATTTTTTCAAATAAAACATATAAAAGTAACAAAAACATGATTGAAAAAGGGTTCTCCATCAAATGGAGGTAAAATTACCTTTTTGAGTATTTCATGCTTAAAATCATATTAATTATTATTTTAAGCCTCTAAAATTTATTGGATAAATATAAAGACATTTAAAAAAAAATATAATCATAATTTAGTTAATTTTATTCATTCTTTCCAATACAATGGATATGCCTTAACTACCATTTAAAATAACAATATTATATTATTATTTTTCAGTATGACTCAACGTTGTGTGCAACGTAAGATTTCAAAGAAACACATTGTTGCATATTGGGTACGACATCGAAAATATCATCCCCTATAAAGTAAAATTTATATTTAATCCATAAATATTAATAAATATGAAAATTTCATGTTCTTTATTTACTTGGGATGTTACATCCTTGCCCCCTTTTGGAAATTGCGGCCTCACAATTTTAAAACTGGGCTTGGAAACTTAATTGAAAGTACAACATCGGGAAAAGAGTCAATAAAACTATCACTTTAAAAGAAAGAAAAAAATTTGTACAAAGGTTACCCGAGATAACCCATACTAGGATTCCATGTAGGAAAACATAGATATGGAAGAGAAACTAACAATCAAGTTCTAATGGAGAATATTAGAAAATATGATCAGGAGAAAGTTAACAACCAGAAAATCACAAACTTATGATGGGTTAAATAGTCTTTGATTACCCAGTAGGAAAAGTTAAAAGACAACGTTTTTGTTTTAAGTTCCTTTTCATAATTTTGAGGAATTCATTTACTATAAAGAATAAGAACATAAGGAAATATACTTACCTTTAAGTAGAGTTTTATCCTTTAATAAGTTTCTACCAAAAACACATATTTTCTCCAAATGATGAGTATACATGATGACATGGTCACACCTGACAGAATCAATCTTCTAGAGAATCACATAATCCAAAAAATAAGAACTATATATTTCCTTGGTATTTAGATATTAACCAAAACCAAAATGGTTAGTACATGATCAAATATTCCCCAAAAAAGATAACCTCTTATAAAAATAATTACTACTATTAATCTACAAAATTGAACCAAAAATACCCATTTTTCAACAAAGACCATTCAACAAACAATTTTCTATAAATTCCTTCAATATAATTCAAACTTATATTGAAACCCAAAACTCAGAATAATTTAATCACATAGTCTTCAATAGTAAATCTTAACATTTATCTCCAGTTAACATCGAATATTCTTAAAGTATCATACTAAAGTGTAATTAACCAAATCACGTATTCTCTATGATAGGTTAATCATTTTCATAAATAAACCAAATCACTATATGTCCACAATAAAAATATATATTCATCCAAAATAAAATTTCAACCATTACTCCACTAATGAGATCCCATAGTATTCTATTTTCCTTAAGCATATAGTGTTTCAAAAAGAGAGAACGTATTCTAAAATAACTTTTATCACTTAATCACCAAATCATTTTCCTATACTAAGGATATTCATTTGATAAAACATAATATCCCAAATCAACTTATTATTGATCAATAAAATCATTTAACTAAAAATAATAAGTCATACTTACCAGCTTTTTATAAAACTCAAAAAAAACCTTAACATGTTTTATCCTAAATGGTTTTATTATACCTATAATTTTCATCCCAAATCATTATGAACTCAAAATATTAATTCTTGAAGTCTTATATATATTTTAATTTTTTTATTTCACCACCATATGATAAAATAAAACTATCCCCAAAATAAATAACATCATACCTTGATCATGGTGTCCACTTGGTTTCATCGTTATCTTGTTCACGTAGTTAAAAGGTCCAGACATTACAACAATGATTTAGATATCCTTCAAAATCATTTACTTCCTTCATCCAAATACACCTTTTACAACTTGGGTCATAAGGGTGTTCACATAAAAATAGTTTTTGTAAAATAATCATGTATGAAATATAATTTCAAAACATCTGATAATACTTGATTTTTATAAAATAGTCAGACTGAGTTTGAGTTTAAACTTTAAATCAATGGTCCTTTTAAAATATCCTAAGTATGTGCTGAGAGACTATATTTTAAAAGAAAATATAAATATGTTGCACAAGGGTTTCCTTCTTCAACACCCTTTTCAAAATCAGAATATGCTTCAAAATCTTGTGATAAGGTAAAATATTTAAAAATTCCTTGAAAATATTTACCTTTCTTGAAAATATGAGAATATTGTGAAAATATTATTTGATTAAATACAACCCATGATCCACGATGATATCAGGGTATAGTAGAGGTGTTTTATATCTCAAAAAATTTCTTACAAGTGAGTTATATGTTAGAAAAAGTTTGACAATCATCTGAACACATCTTTCCAATAATTATTGCAAGAAAGTCATCTGGAAGAGATAAGAATGTCATTTGAGATCCTCCTCCTTCCATATGTAACTAACTTTCCTTGATCTAAAAAAGTTATAAATCAAGGATTTAACTAAAATAATAAACATATGGACTAACCATGTGTTTAACGAAAATTCTTAATCCCTAAAGTTGTCTAAACCGACCTCTAATACCAACTATAAGGATCAAGCCTTAAACATTACTTAATCTTGAGTTAAATCAAGAATTCACATTAAGGATCTTTTTAGGTTTAGAGTTTCAGAGAATTAGGCCATAACTATTACATATCAACTTTAATATTACAAGTATACACTACTACATAGTACCCATTTTTTTCATAAAATATTTTTTCTAAAATGAAACATGTCTAGTTCCTTGTTTTAGAAAACATGAATTTTCCTTGATCCCATCCTTGACCCTTATTAATCTTTAAGTCCTATGGAAAACATCTAAAAAACTTGGGATGAGCCTAAAAATCTCAGTAAGGGCTATAAAACAAGGAAAGAAAACATTAGCCCATGAATAAATAAAAATAAATGAAACCATACTTTTCAATCATAACATACCTTATGAAATCATTAGATTTATGAATAACCCACAATAATCATAAATCAAAAAGGTAACTTAGGGAATACATAACATACTTACATTGTAGCTTTCATATCTATGTAGGGAGTTATTTTTGGAATACCCATCATAGTATATTCCCTAAATCTCTTAGGAGAAACATTAATCTTTACCTCCGTCATGTTACCCAATGCATTAGAGAGCTATCTCGGGCTCACCCTCCCTAGGTTTATCACTGAACCACCCATATACGTAAAAAATTCCCAATAACCATAATATATTCATAACATATAAAATAATAAAAAAGGAAAGATAAAATTTCCACATTACAATAACAATATATCATTTCAAGATATTGACATAATCAATGCTTTATCAAACCATTTTCAAAACCATTTAAAAAATTTAATAAATAGATTTTTGAATCAAAGTGTCCCATACCACTTTGAAGATTTTAAATGGATTAACATTTTAAAACATTAATGTCCATATCATTAAATACTTAAAATAATTTTTAAAACATGGACATTAATGATAAAGATTTAGGGGATTAAATCTTTAAAACATTTAAAACAATGTTTTAGATAAACAGTCTGTTACCACTTATAAAATAAACGAATAAAAATAATTCAAGAATTACATTAAAAAAAACTTATAATATCATGAGAATAAGGAGATTCATGATATAATATGTTAAAGGGTAGTATATCCAAAAGGTCCGAGAGACAGGCAAAGGCCTGCTCCCAACAAATTATTATATATAAAGATAAATAGTACAAAGAAACTCAAAAAAGGGGAGCCTTACAAATCCTGGTGTGAAAAACACCATCACAATAATTTCTAACCAAACTATCACAGTATTTTGGTAGAACAAAAGACCAACTAGAACTAACCTCCATGATAGCCCTTTTGGAGAGGGCATCAGTAACCTGGTATGCTTCACGATAAGCATGAGATACATCAAGGTATAACCGTTCAACAAGATTCAGACAAGAGATCCAAGCAGACAACATCCTCCTTAGAACATTCTGGTATCGATCCTTCAAAATATGGACAGCAACTGAAGAATCCGATTCCATCCATACTCTACGCCAACCATAACGAACTGCGTACCTGATGGCCTTAATCATTGCCCACAGTTCAACCTCAATCGCCCGAGCATTCCCAACAGTGGAAGAAGCAACCTTTAATGAAGCCCCGATGGGTTCTAAAGACTCCACCACACCTAGTAGGACCCAGGGCACTGGAAGCCACCCCATCAACATTCACATTTAACCAATTAGAGATGGGTGGAATCCACTGAATCTACTTCAACATTCTTGGCTTCCTTTCCCTGCCACTAACACCAAGAGTTCTCAAAAGAATAAAATCAAAAATATCATTGTTCATGGAACCTGTTTGATTCATCGAAGAAAGTTTAATGCTTCGATTAATCACCATGACCCCTTCACGAAAGCTGGGCATCACATTATTGAAGACCAGTCTGTTCTAAGACTTCCATATGTAAGATATAACTGAGATAGTGGCAACAAGAAGAAAGGATTTCAATTGATCACTGAATAAAGACTGGAGGATAGAGCAGAACATTGATTAGATTGAGCAGAAATTGAGAAAACATTGAAATGTTTCTTACAAATAACTCCATAAACGAGTAGCAAAATTGCATTGAATGAACAAATGCATAAGGGATTCATCACCCGTAAGGAAGAGGAAACATATCGAAGCAGAGATGATACCTGCACGCTGCAAAGCAGATTGGACAGGTAAATGGTGCTTCCAGATTCTTCAGATTAGTATGGCATCATTAGGGAAAATATAAGGCATGCGAATAGCCTCCACCCACGAAGGCATTCCAGTTGGAATGCCACAAATAAGCTTGTAGCAGTCCCTACTAGAGAAGGATCCATTAAGAGATGGTTTCCAGATCAAAACATCAGTGTCAACATAGGAATAATTAATGATATCCACATATAGATCACTAGGAATAAAGTCATAACCAAAAGTATTACCCTGAAGGTCAGATATGGCCAGACTTTTCAAAGCAGGTGGAATGATGAAAAAATCCTTAATTGGAGAGGATAACGATGGAGTGTTCCATCAATTCAAATGTGAGCTAGGGAAAACCATCCATACATATTGAGCCATAATCTTAGAATATGTGATTCTAAATGAAGACCAAACTGAAGATTTCAGATACATATATTTTATATTTTGCAATCTGTCAACAAACCTACCAACAAGAAATTCAAGGAAAAAATCAGGCTTGGCCAAAAGTCTCCTGGTGAAGTTTTGAAGTAGGGAGTCATTGAATATTCTGATATCCTTAACTCCCATTCCTCCCATGTTCACTGGTTTTATACAGTCTTTCCAAGCAACAGTGACAAGTTTCCTTTGATGTGTTGAACCAGTCTAAATAAAATTATGAATCAATCCACTAAATTCATTGAGAAGGTCTCTTGGCCATCTATAAACAGAAAAATAATATACAAACATAGAAGTGATAATAGAATTGACAAGGCAAATTATACCAGCCTGAGACATAGTCTTGTAAAGACCATATCCTTAGATTAAGGAAAAATCAATGAAATAATTACATGTGACAAATAAGTATACACCCAATATAAGTTTATATTAAGTTTAAAACAATAAAATGTAATTAAAACATATTCATAGAATGACATAATCAAGAAGTATAAGTTTAACCCAAATAATTGAAATTGGGTTAAGAAGTTCTCTTACAGAAATTCGACAGCCTAACGACATCACTTTAAAATTCAGAAAATGAGTTGATGAGAGAGAAAAGGGTCTCTCATCAAATGAAAATAAAATTTAGAGAAATAAGGATATAGAAGAACATATCCTATCATATGAATATGTAAATTAAAAGACATAACAAAAAGAATTCTTATAAAAAGAGAAGGGTGAAAGGTTCCCTTACCGATTTGGTAACTTACAAAACATACACCCCATGAAAGAAGGATCATACAATGAAGATGAAAATACCCATATATTAAATTATATTACACATATAATACATCCACGGGTAGTACATACACCACACAAAAATAAATAGTGGCAATATAGCATGAATCTCACAGGAATAAAAAGTGAGATGAAAAACCCTTACCATGTTGTAATCAATCGAGTCATATGAACAAAAGTTAATAACCACCAAATGAATCACAAAATACCATTAATATAAAGAGGATAATGATAATATATATCAAATGGAAGTACACAATTCACCACATGAAATAAATAAGTGGCGAACAATGGATATCTCATAGAAATGAAAGTGAGATGAGAAAACCCTTACCTCAAGTCCGATTTGTCTTGTATGTTCCTTGTTCTTCCTGAATAATAAACATAAGTTAATTTATATTTTCTTAAGAAAATTTTCAAGTTTATTATTCTTTTTATATCACTTATTACCTTGATATAATAATTAGTTAATTATTTGAGTTCATATCAAACGTTTTTTTTGATGTTCAGAACTTGAGTAAAAAATGAACTTCTTTTAATTACAAGTTGTCCCTATGGTAAAAATTCCATTATCTCCAGAATGATATTAATAATTTAGATATCATATATCTCATATATATCTATTATATATATAAATATTTATAATATTACATGACATTTGGAGATAATAAATGAAATGCACCATTCATGGAGACGGTATACCGTACGTATACATGAATGCTACTTTCATTTCTATTTCATATTTAATGGAATGGAAACTTAATTATACATAGGTAAATTATAATTCAAGTATCATATGATATATATGTTACATAATTTCATAATTCCATCCATTATACGTTCCATGTATGTCATGAACGAATCATATCACCTTGAGGGGGCGTTAATCCACACTTCCTCAAATGAAATTATTGTGTTTACACATATTGGAAAGAATAAAGGAATATTTGTAAATAAAAAACACAAAATCATAGAGAAAAAATAAACATAATATATATTATATAAATAAAGTTCCATCATAATGGTCACCATGATAGGCGGTTGGAGATATTTGAACAATCATCGTTTCGTGAGGCAGTAGTTTGCCGTCCACAGAAACAGTATCTTCGTATCCATTAGATAGAGGTGTGTGGAAGTGTAGTTCAAATACTTATCATAAAAAACACCTAGTATATTTATGATATTGGTGTTTTTATAAAATAAAGTAATAAAGGGATCTAAGGGGTTTTTAGAAGTAAAATAAAAGAAAATAACTTAAGAGAAGACGTTACCTTTAAATCGGGTATCTCCCTTTGGTTTGAACGAAAAGGTTTAATTGATTTTCCTTCTACCTAGGGAAAGGATTCTAGGAGGAGGATAGAGATATAGGGAGATTAATTGGGCAGATTTTGGATGATCCAAGGGGCTTGAAAAGTGTTAGGAATGAGTTAGAAGTGATGACTTTTTATAAGGGGGAGGAGGGGTTCTTTAGGAATGTTTAAAAATATTATTTTATTATATAATGATTTTATTTTTCTAAAGGTCCAAAACTTATTAAAGTTGAAGATAATATGACTAATTTTCTAAATAAAATCATCAAATAATAATTTTAAAGGTGTTGGATATTGTTTTAATATTTATAATCTTATTTATTTAAAGCAATCATTAATGAGGTAAACATTGCATCATTATTGTGTCTAAATAATTTTATTTATTTGATTTATAAAAATTATAAAAAAATATCATGATGTAGAAAATATTTTTATATTTCAAATTAATATTTATAGTCGAATATATAAATTATATAACCCCATGTAAGCATTAATTTACTAAAAGATATATGTTTAAGTCATTTTTGTCTTTACTTTAAATTAATTAATATAAAGTGTCATTATCACTCTTAAGTGGCTTCATGGGGTCCCAAAATCAATACAAGGTTGACCATGTATGGAAATGTATCAACCAATAGTATTAGGACACATTTTATGGTAATTTAGGATTATTATAATAATATTTTGTTACCCTTATTTACTAGATTTACCCTTTAACCATGGTAAATAAAATTTTTACTGAAGTAAATATTCATAATGTATAAAAATAAAAGTTACATATTTAAAAAAATTGGAAATCATGATTCCAAATATAAAATCTATTTTTACAAATTCAAAACATATAAGTGGAAGAAATTAATTTAAAATTAATTCCTGGTGTCAAAACAGAAAGCCTGTTTTTAAGAAATAATAACTGTCAAAAGATTGACACTTATTTATGTCTAATTTCAAAATGAAATTACTTCCAATGACCAAAATTGGATTAAATGGTAAAAAAAAAATTTAATTACACTTTAAAACCAAATAAAAAGATAATCTAACCTTATAAATAAATTAGATTAAAAGTTAGTTTTGAATTAAATTACAGTATTTTTCTCTATTCATTAAAAAATGAATTTTATCAAAAAAAATACCAAAAATAGACAAAAAGTAAATTTTTATGTCCTGATTCTAAATAATAATTTTATTTTTTCATATAGGACATATATAAATGACAAAAAAATGATTTAAAAAGGGTTCCCCATCAAAAAGTGATAAAATGACCTTTTTGAGTATTTAATGCTTAAAATCGTATTAATTCTTATTTTAAGCCTCTAAAATTTATTGGGTAAATGTAAAGACATTTAACAAACATGTATAATCATAATATAGTTAATTTTATTCATTCCTGTCAATACAATGACTAGTAATTATCTACCATTTAATATAATATTATTATATTTTTATTTTTTAGTATGACTCAACGTTGTGTGCAACGTAAGATTTCAAAGAAATCCATTGTTGCGTATCGAGTACACCATAAAACATAGCATCCACAATAAAGTAAAATTAATATTTAATCCATAAATATTAATAAATATGAAAATTTCATGTTCTTCATTTACCTGGGATGTTAAATTAATTTTTCTATTATTTTTAGAGACTAATTTCTTACTTACTCTTATTATATTTCATTTATATTTCATTTAATATTATATTTACTTGTTCTAACTATTTTGGTTTTTAATAATTGTTTAGAAAATGGAGAAATAACATGCAATAAAAAATCCTTCTTACTACAATAACAATATCCTTTGATGGGTCTCATGATCCATTATGATATCATTTTTATTCTTCAATAATGAAAAATTCATCTTATTAATCCATTATCTGGAGTTTTATATGAATCTGAGGTGGAAAATGATCGAAAGACACAACCAAGGTATGAAATAAAGATTATGAAATGTAAAGGAATTAAGTTAGAATATTTCCTATATTCTCTATATAAATGGTAAAATAATTCCTAAAACATAAGAAGAAAGGTAGATAGATCTATCAAGACTTATGGGTAAAAAATAACTTGAATATTAGGGTACTCCTTTGAAAATTATTCACAATTATAAGTCTTATAAAAGTAGTGGAATTTATGGAATGTTTATTAGTCTGATATAGAAATTAAAATTAATGATATTTATAATATATTTTATATATCTCCATTCATTTCATGAATAGTTTTTCCATTTCATATATTCTTCTCTATATAAAAAAAGACCTTGAAATGAAAATTAAACTCTTTTATATTCATTTGTGATGAATTAATGGTATCTTTTCTTCTCTTAGGGATTTATAGTTCACACACCACATTATTTGTAATAATTTGTCTTGAATCAATCTCTATTAATGAATTCATGTATTCTCATCATTGAATTTGATCTTACATGATCCCTTACTCTACCCTATTATTTTATTATATTTTAATTATTCTTTATTTTTTTTATAGATTTACATTTAAATCTCATAATTTTTTAGTCTATTCTGAACTAAATTTACTTTTATTGGGATATAAAACTTCTCAATTGACTATGTTTTACTATTATTATTTGTCTTATTAACTATGATTTATTTATGTTATATTTCCACTTATTTTATGTAGAATTTTATTTTTTTCTCATAATCAATTTGATGAAAGATTTTTTACTTCAAATATTGTAATCTTCATAAAAGTTTCTAAGTATCAATTTAAATTAGTTGATACATGTTTCATAATGTGAACCATTATTACTTTTATATGGTTTCCTAGTTATTTACTTCCACATGAATTTCCTGTACTATTTTACTAATGATATTCCTGGGATTACCACTTTTAAATCAAGATCTTTATTTAAATGGATTTGTATTTGAAGTTTTATTATATCCATAAGTGTTTGATATCTAAAATTTATTTTTTAAAGATTTTTTTTCAATCTGTATATATTTTCTTTTATATGGGGTATATATTTCCTCTTTAAAATTCCATATTAAAATTTTCTCTTTATTCATGGAATTTAATGTTTTATTTATAGTTCTCTCCTTCCATGGTTATGATTCAATGTTTACCAAAATCATAATAATTCTTCATCTTAATTTTCCTTCTCTCAGACACATATCATATTATTCACTAATATTCATTTATTTGGTATATATACTTTCTATTTGATATATTAGATCATGTTTTATGTTAATTAACTTTATTTAATATTCCATTTAATGTTATTTATTTCAAGAGATTTAGATTTGAAAATCCATAAGGGTATTAATTTAAAATCATTTCTTGAAAGGTTTTGAAGTCATTTACCTAAATATTTTTCCTCTACATCTATATTCTTTACGATGTTTTAATAATGTTATAATATATTTTATTAATTAACATTTAAGGGTATTTTCAATTAACTTTAACTCTGTTTCTTTTCAAGGCTCCATTATTTGATATTCTTTTGAAAATTATGGGTTTTTAATTCCTCTTTCACCATTTGAAATTTATTTTGGAAACATTTTAATTTTTTTTTTCACTTGATAAACCTTTACTCATCTATGTTTAGATAAAATTGTTAGGATGATTTTTTTTAAGGTGGGAGAATGTGACAACCTATGTATTTTTAATATGATATCACTTTTTCATTATATTAACATTAATGATTAAGAATTTATTTATTTACATTAAACACACACACACACACATATATATACATGTTTATTTCATGAAACATAAGATATTTTATAATTAATTATAAACTCATTACATATTTAAAATTACTCTGTTCACTTAATGACATAAAATATGTTTTATATAAAGGTTGGGTATATTTTATTATCATGATTGGTACTTTTATAAATCATAAAATTATATAATTATTGGATATTTTTAACTGAATATTAATGTTAATTTTATAAATATTCGTCCTTGTTATAATAAATGTTTTTTTCAAGGTATGAAATAATGATATGCTTTTTTATTTGAAAAAAGTGGTTTTATTTTAAATAAATTATTTTACATTTATTATATAATTATATTTAAATGTCAATTTTCTAAAATTTTGAATTTTAATTTGATAAAAAAGTTTTTAATTTTTGGTTTCATAATGTTAAATATATTTTAGGATGATTTTTTTGGGATTTTTATAAAAAGTTTATTTTTTGGGATAATAGTTTAAAATTCAATTTTTACAAAAAAACCATAACTTTTATGACATCATCATCATATAAGCAAGAATTAAAAATTTATGAGACCTTTTACCAATAAAAAATGTATTAAGGGAGTAAAAAAATGAATTTAAAAACAATATATTAAATTTAAAAACCTATTCTTTAAAATTTGGATCCTATGTTATGTTAATTTTTTATAAATTTTTGGCGATATTTTCTATTAATTTTGTATTAAAAATAATCCATTCAATTTTTGTTTAGTTTCAATGTCACATAAAAATAAATTATTTAGAAATAATCTATAAATTATCTTAAAAATAAATACTATTATATAATTCTAAAATAAACATATCTTTATTTTACATCATTAAGATAATATAAACATTGCATATCATAGAAAAAATAACAAAATCCCAAGAACTAAAGGTGTAAAGACCCCAACCCTAGTAGTCTTGATTTGGTGGTTACTTTATTTAATTGGCATAATATATAAGGAATCACATCCCAAAGTACTGAATAGTTTAGTAGTTTTGTAAAACTAGATACATGATTTATCTTTTAATTAAAATTTTAAATATAAAATACAACATAGTGAATCCTTTGAGAACACCATTATTCTTATATATTAACCCAACATATCAATCATAATAAACATCTTAGAATCCTGGGGAAAAATATAACATAATAAAGGGGTGATATCATATTATTTATGAGGGTCAAGTACAAAGAAATCTATCATAGATAATAATAAATAATTATGGCATGATAAATAACTAAAACACATGCCATTTAATCAATAACATGAGAATAATATGGTTGGAATAAAAGATAATTAAATAACACTATATAAATAATCACTTGTGCTAGAAAACATAATCATGGATATTATACTAATCAAATAATCACACAGAAATCAATAAATTATCTCTTAATGAGGGAATGTATAATGACAGACATCATAAACATACTGTTAAAGCTTTTCCCAAGGCACCATACATAAATGGGTTAGACATTATCCAATACCCAAACTAGTTTGTCTAATGAGATATACCAATGTATCAAGGGTATATAGTAATCCACTCCCATAACTTACTAAGTCCAATGAATTTATTATATGAATGGGGTAAAAAATAACCAACATATAAATTTTTATTTAATATATCAAACAAAATGTAAATAACTTGCCACAATCAGTAAACATAATCACAATCCTTCTAGAGTAATATGGTGATTGATATGTAAATATTACATTCCCAATCAAACTGATCATAAACCATTCAATAAAATATGTTATATGATATCATAAGAGATTAAACTCAATGAAAAATAAGATTCAAAAAAGTATTTTTACATAGATGAAAATTCTTTATTTATATCATTGAATAATTCTTGAGGAAAATATCTTTTATTTCATTGAAATCACTTATTTTTTTAAAAAATACACAATTATAAAATATTTTTTTTGAAAATAACCTTATAAACTTTTATAAAAATCTGAATAACATTAAGGTTTTATTTATGTGGGAAAATATTCTCATGTCTTATATGTTAAAAAATTATTCCTTGCACATTTTTTTCAAAAAAGTCACAAAGTACCTCATTTGGAAGTTGAAAAAATTATTCCTTTAAAACCATTTTTAAATAAGTAAAATATGTGTAAAAATAACTTCAAAAAATCACAGTATAATAGTAAAAAATATTTTTGAAAATATTTTTATGAAACATGGATATGGAAGAGAAATATTCCCCAGTGAAGACTTATATATAAAAAATAATAAACAATGATGAGATTGCAAAATAAAACCTTACCAATTTTTAATTAGTCAAATTGTATGAAACATAATAGAATAACATTTAGAAAAACATAAAATATTATAAGAATAAATACATTCATGATATAAAATGTAAAAGGGGTGTTATATACATATCTGATAAGATTATAGGGGTATAACATCAAAATATGCCTTAATAAAAGAAAATTGAGATGAAGTCCTTTATAAAGATCATATCATTAAATAAAGCATTAATAAAATTAATATATTATGTGTATTCATTGTAAATAAACATAAAAAAATTAAAATACAATAAAAATTCATTCCACACATAATATAGCATGACATAATCAATGAAGTATAATTTTAACCCAATGAATGGAAATTGAGTTAAGAAATCCCTTACCCCACGCTTACCTTTAGTTTCGTGTACCTAAAAATCCTATATAATAGTTTTAATAATGATATTAATTTTTTCTAGAAATAAATTAATATTTTTAATACCTTATATGATCATTTATAACATATTACCACCCATTCATTAGTAATATTTCATTATTTTTATTGTTTTGGGTGCATTCGTTTCATGGTCGATTTACTTGTGTATAATTATGGATGTTCTTGTAAAATGGAAATAAAACTATATAAGTGAAATGAAATGGTATTAATTCAATTAAATTTTTTTAAATGGTACTATACATCATTTTTATTTTTTATATGAAGATGAAACATTTGATAAAATGTAAATGATAAATGTTTAGTTTATTTTGGCATTTTTTCTGACCACCATGAACTAGTTTTGTTTTATATAATATTATGTATATATATTAGCTGTAGAACATGAAATAGGTTATAATATAATTATTAAAAATATTATTTAACCATAATAATACTTTTTTTCCAACCCTAAAGGTGGTAACAGAAAACAAAAAAAATCATTATTCACAGAGACAGTTAATCACCAAAATTTAGACAATGGTTTCATTTCTTTGAATAATAGGAGGTGAGAAAAGAGGTGGATTTAAAAATTTACAATAGAAATATAAAATTATAGTATAAAAATGATAATATAGTTATTATGATTTTATGGGTGAAGGAGGTTAAGATAAGGTAGGAGAAGAAAAGAAATTAAGGGAGGTTGTTTGAGAAAGTTACCTCTTGAACATCACCTCCTTGAAGAACTGCTTTATGGAACATGGAATAGGTATTTTGGAGATACCAAAAAAAACATGGAAATTAGGAGAATGGGTAGGATAGGTTTTGGTATATACCTTAAGTGATTAAAATCTTGTGAGGAGAAATCGGGTGGTGAGGGGTGGTATTTATTGTGGAGGAGGGGTGGTTTTAAGTGATTAAATAACAATTATTTTATATTTAAAGCCAAACACATTTTTATGGAATTAATTCCAATGAATTGGGTTGATGATTAATGTTGTAAAGTCTCTTTAAGATCTAGAAACACATAAAAGACCCATTTAATTTTTTAGTTTTAGGTATTTTAATATATTCCTTTTTAACTTTAACCCACTACATTATTTTACATATATTGTGGTAAATGTTTTTTTACCAAGATAAAATTTTTATTACTAAAAATAAAAATGAAATTATAATATAATTAAAACCTATTGATTCCAAATATAGAATATATTTTACTTTATTCAATTTATAAAATGGATAAAAATAAATTCTAATTATGTTACGTGTATAACTCATGAACATAGTTTTTTAAAGTTAAAATTAGGGTTTTCAAAATTGTTAAGAATATATTTTTAAATGTAACATCATATGTATTATGTTATAACCAAAATTAATTTTGATCAATCATAAGGGTTAATAAATTTTAAATTATGATCATATAATAATTATTTCATAAGATTTATGGTATTTTGTAAAATCTATATCTTCACTTTTTAGCCCAAAAATTAAATTTATAAGAAAGTTACCAAAAAATTACACTAAGATAAATTTGAAATTATGAGTCAAAAAATGAAGTTTATTTTTTCAAAATAATTTTCTAAAAATTTAAAAAATTAATTATATTTATTTTCTCATAGAAATCAATACAAATATCTTTTTTTAAAGAAAACATTTAGAATAAAATAACTTTAATAAAATTATGTGTTCATTTCTTAAGCATAATTAAATTTTTATTGAATATAAATGTAATTTTTATTTCATAATATTGTGAAACATATTTAAACCCACCAATTTAATGTCTAGTTTATAACTATTGTGTTAAAATAATGATATTTTGGGTATTATTTAACCTCCGTGTTCTATGCAACACAATATATCAAACACAATGTTATTTTAAATTCATAGGGATTTACATTATACCCTAATTCAAAAAATTGCATGCTTTAAAATTGAAATTTAAATTTTAAAAACAAAGGTTAATATTTTAAAATTCTTTTTGGGAAAACCACATCGTAATAAGGGTTAGCAAAACATCCTTTTAAAAAGTGGGAAAGTAAAATACAAAGGTCACCACAAAACTAGGTTTCTGAATAGGATAACATTAACAGGAAGTGAAAACATAGACATAGAAAAGAAATTTGTCTATAAATTTTTGATTTAGTGTGATAGAGAACATGGTCATTAGAAATTTTTCCATCAAAAAACCATAAATCTATGATGGGTTAAAAGACTATTAATTTATCAGTAATAAAATTAAATGAATAAGTTTTTTTTTCCAAATTATTTTTACTATATTTGAGGAATTATCATACTTCCTAGAGTAAGAACATAAGGAAATATACTTACTTGATAAGTAGAGATTCATACATTAAAATTTTATCACTATAAAATCATTTTTTTATCTAAAATACAATTTAACCTTTATTCCCCAAATAAAATTACAAAATATTATATTTATCTTAATAATATAGGGCTGAAAATGAACTTATAATTTATCTATCATACCATTTAAATAAAGAAAATCTATGTTATACTAATTAGGACACAATATTGGCTTGTGGTAGTTGATGCACCCTTATCGCCCTTCAGTTGCGGGTTCAAGTCTTACGACCTTTCCAGATGCGATGGGTTATCGTATGACCTTCATGATGTCCTTTTTATGAAAATATATTAATATAATCCTTATAAAATTACAAAAATAACCTTAATATATCCAATATTAAAAAAATGTTTGAACCTCAAAGGTTATCTCATATGTTTCAATTTTCATTCCCAAAAATATTGTAACCCATATTGCATTATTCTTTCTTGGAGTCTTGGGTAAATTAGTGACAAAGTACATAATGATTTCATCCCTTACCCTATGAAATAAATATCCAAAAATGATTTTTTTATTCCCAAAGAACTGAAATTTACTTTTAACGAATTATAAAATATATAAAGAGTGACATTTCATTCCATCTGTCTTAAACTATTTTAAAAAACCAATATGGTCGGCATAAGTTATCCAATATTAATAAACAAATTAATATTTAAAACCTTATCCAAAGTTCAAATTAAACCATTTTATAAATGGAAAACCTTATAACCCTTCCAAAATATCATGATCCAAAAATTTTTAATTTTCAAAATTAACTTACCATTATCTCTCAAACAACATTAAGTAGATTTTAATCATCACTTGGAAAACATGTGAATAGCTTCATCATGTATTCTCTTGAAATATGGTAATAACTTGAATTACCATAAAGTCTTATTAAAAACATGAATTATTCCTTATTCCTTATGTAAAACATAGATTATCAGATATTTTACTCAAATAAAAAAAAGTTGTCAACTCATTCAATGGTAGCATAAAACACTTTTTCAAAAAATCATTAATCAGATACAAGGTATATCATCTCTTCATCCCAATATCATTATCTCAAAAATAGGAACATATTAAGGGTTATATTTCCTTCAAACACATGTTTTAAAAAAGACCAACTTTCAACTAAATCACTTTTCATGGTCATTGGTACTATTCAACACATGATTTCAAATACATTAAGAAATAGTGCTGCAGTACAATCCTTAAAATTTTTGATAATATCATAAATATAATAATTTTAAAGAATATTTCTTATATCCAAATACACAATAACATTAATCATTACACTTCGGCTATATTAATAACATAATATTGACATTCATCCCTATAATTCTTCTGTGTTATATTCCCTTGATGCTTGGGGCATTAATTTACATAATTCCCTATCTTCTTATAGTTGAAACATTTCACAAAATATTTATTTTCCTTGATACCATGATCTTGGAGGGCTTTCTATCAAAAATTGTAACAAACTCCCATTAGCTTAAAGAAAGTACTGGAATGTTTCTTTTAACAATGATCACATGTGAGAAAATCCTTCTTTCTTTTCATCCACTTATCCATTTTTTTCTCTTCCATCCTTATATTCTCTTGATTTCCTTAAAAACATCAAGACTTATAGAATTATTGCTTAGTATTGATAGCACAAGATACTATATCCTCATTTGATGAACTTTTTTTTATAATAGTTCCTTTCTAAGGATGGGTTTAAGCCCATTAAAAAAATGATCAATCTTACTATTTAGATTACATATATAATCTATGACATGACTTTCTAACCTTGTAATGTTGATTTATATTTTTTAATATTATCATCATCATTTTACCTTATACTCAAAAATTTTCTCTCCATATCTTCTCGTTGTTCATGAGTAAACTATTTTTCCATGAAAATATCCATAAAATCCTTCCATTCCATGTTTTATATTTCCTTCTTCTCCTAAGTGTTTTGAATTTATGACCACCATTTATTCGAATCTCCTAAGATATGATAAAATTCCATAAAAAATATATTACTTTCATTAATTATCAAATTGAAAAATATCTTCTCTAAGGAAATTATGCATTTTTTAGTTATAAAAGGATTTATGGTCCCACTGAATTATGGAGGTTGTTGTCACATGAATCAGTTTAACATTTTTACACCATGTTATAGATCAGGACACTCCATGTGGGTAAGGTTATTTATTATAACCAGAGTTAGTTGTCCCATTATAGTTATAATTTTTTCATCTATAATTGTAGCTCTATTTCGAACATCATCATATTTCTTTGATGAAAATCCTTACACGGATTATGTGCATTGATATAATTTCCATTCCTTCTACTAGGTTCCATTTCAAAAAAATATAATACACTAGATTAGATCATAAAATTAGAAAACATAATGTATAAACTAAAAACTAGTATAACACTTAACATAAATTGAAATTTTAGGAATAAATAATATCTTAATCATAATCTTGGAATATTTGGGAATATTTCCAAATTCTATCATAAGTTTTCATACTTTAATCCATGTTTTCATAAATAGATTTTGAAAAGTATCTTATAAACTTCCTTTGATACTGACTATAAACACCCTGAACCTTGTATCCTAGATTTGGTGGTTACTTTAATACATTGGCATAATATAAAAGGAATCTCATCCCAAAGGACTTAACGATTTAATAGTTTTGGAAAACTAGATACATGATTGAACCTTACATTACAATTTAAAATATTAAATACAACATAGTGAATAATTTTAGAAGAAAATTAGTTTTCTAGATTAAACCTTCATATTAATCATATTTTAACATCCCAATATTTGAATAAGGAAGCACTATATTCTATATCTTACATGATATTCCACATCGATATTAAATGAATAACTAAATTTTATTATTTAAATGTTACCATTATAACCTAGATATTAGAATGGAGGATATGAAAATGAATAATTGAATTATGAAAATATGGTTTACACATGTATATATAATTAATTCTTTAGTTACCAATTTATTATAAATGAAAATAATACCCTTTTTGAAAATAAACTAATTTGTTTTTCCTAAAAAACTATTTAAATGCATACAATTGTGTTCTATACCAATAAAATAAATGAATAAAACTTCTTTTATTATATTAAAAAAATATATAGATAATATATTCAACATAATTTTTAACATTCGTACTATATTTTTTCTAAATATAATATAAAAATAAATCCAATTTCATGCATAAAAAGCTGTATTTTTCTAAAGGCAGTTTTATAGCATTTTGAAGGAATAATTGTTTTAAAACTAAATTTTGACACTTATAAATTTTATTTGAAAAAATAAAAAGTATTTTTTAAATATTATTATCAAAATTAATTTTAGTTTATTTCTTGGTATTTTCTTGATAAGTTTCATTTTTGATGAATCGTGAAAAAGACTACATTTTAATTGAAAACTGACTTTTTATCTAAATAATTTAAATTGATTAATTGTATTTTAAATTAATTTTAAAGTAAAATTAGATATATTATACATATATTAATCCAATTTATGTAATTTTAATTTTTTTATATTTAATTTGGTTATAAAAACATTTCAAACATTTGAATTTTTTTAGTTTAAAAACCCGTTTTCTCACCTCATCTATAAGATTAATTTTAAATAAATTTTAGCCACTTATGTGTTTTGAATTTTTAAAAAATGTATTCCATATTTTGAACATAGGTTTCAAATTTATTAAATATATTCCTTTTATTTTTGGGCAATATGAATAGTAAACTTAGTAATTTTTATTATGACGGTTAAGGGTAAATTGGGTAATTAATAGTAAAATTAATATTATAAATATTATAAAATTACCTTAACACATATCCTAATTTTATTAGATGAGTGATTTTATACCAAAATCAACATTGGGAAGATTTTATAACCTCTTAGAGGCACTTTTATGACTTTAATCCCCTTATAGTATTTTATTTTAAGAAAAGTCAAACTTATCACACTCATGTTTTTTATAAGTATTACATTTTTGATACGTGTTATTAAGAAGATACATTCAAATATAAATATTCATTTGAAATATAAAATATTTATCTTCATAATGATAATTTATTTTTAATTTCTTTAGGAGATAAATAATTACCTTAAAGGCTTACACAATAATGATGCATTTATTGTTTAATTACTGAAAATATAAAATAAATAACATTAAAAATGTTAGTTTGAGATAATTAATGTCATAAAAATTTTTATAGATAAATGTGACATATTTGTGATGTGTTATAAGTTTTTTAATTTATATTGTTGTATTTATTTTTTTAAAAGTCAAAATAATGAATAATGTCAAAATTGACATTAATGATATTTTAAAATAAATAATATTTTATTAAATGATATAAAATTTCTAAAAATATAATTTTTTTTCAAAATTATTGGTATAAGGCTTAAAATTTCATTAATTATTCATTTATGGTTAATTTTTTTTTATAATAATTATATTAACCCTCAAAGTGCAAAATACATGTTGTCACAATAAGTGTTAAAGGGGTTAAATAAAAGTTAAAACCCAAAAGATAAGCATTAATAAATAGTAAAAACATGTATTATTTTCAATGTATGGATTTATTTAGACCCATTATCATCATATCTTTGAAATAAATCAATTTTTATCCATTTGTAAAAGAAAATTAATTTATATTAATTTAATATTTTGAGAAATTCCAAGAGTTCCCCTCCCCTCTCTTATAAAATGGCACATTTTTCTCTCTTTTCTTCACACTTAAAAACCTATTTTTTTTAGACCAAATATTTCCAAATCCCATACTATAATCATTATAAAAATTTTAGATCTCTTATTTTAAAAATAACACCACCCTTGGTAGTGTTAAAGTGTTAAGAAAATAAGAATGTTCGAAGAAGAGGTTTCATTTTTAATTAAGTGTTTCAATTTTGTTTCTTCTTCAACTATCCTTAAAATCTTAATAAAACATGATGAAATAATAAATATAGTATCATACATATACATAAATTTAATTATGTTAATATTATCACCTAAATCAATCTCCAATTTCATCAAATGAGAAAAGTATCCATCGTTCGTTTGTACAGTGGACCACCACCTCGCGAATCGATGAATTTTTTTTCCATCACTATCTCTAGAGAAGGGTTATAATTATGGAATTAATTATTATATATGATATTAATGATATATATATATTTTAAATAATTATATATCATTTATGTTCTTACCTTTCCGTGCATTGAAAAATGATAATGTCGTTCGTGTGTACGTGTAAATTATCACCTCCATAGAGTGATGTGATTCTTTTTTCATCACAAAATCACTTGGGTTTTATATATAAGTATATTTAAATGATTAATATGATATTAATTATATTATTATATTTTTTTAAAAATAAAATTATTCTTACCTTCATTCAATAATGATCATTGAATAATGCAAGCGTTACTCAAGCGTACGTACGACCTACCATCTCCATGATTATAATGTAACGACCCAAAATTTTATTAATAAAAAATCCTCTTGATATAATTAAATGTATTATTATGTAAAATGGTTATATAACATATGAAATTAATTGTTTTTATGTTTTTGGATTTAAAAATACCATTAATAATTGTTACCATTGCTAATATAACCATTGAGCAGTGATCACATGATTAGTATAAATATAGGGCTATAACAAATCCAATTTACTCAGAAAAAGGAATTGATGGCCTCATCCAGTAGAATTGCTACATACAAAGCCCATTTTTTAGAGCTCAAAAAGGAGGTGGTGTCATTGGGCTTCGCTCTTGACCAAGCCCAAGATGAGCTTCAACATGTTAAGCTTGAACGGAACTGCCCACAAGAGAAGTGGAAGTTGATAGAGATTACCAGCTGAGCGATGCTATCCGTGTCACCCCAAGAGTCTTTCACCATCGCACACCTTACCCTTAGGTATTATGCGGGTGTTATAAGGGGTTATGTTACAAGACCTTAGCACTATGATTATGTGCATTATTGTTTTATATAATAAATAATATACATTCATTTTATTATTGTTACTTTGTAAATGATTTTTAAAGCACAAATAATATTTTTAGTGAATATTTAATTAAGAAATCTATTTTAACGAATTAATTTATTTTTTAATTAAATAATATTTTAATAAAATATTATTAATAAATTAATTTTTTATTAAATATAAATGATCTTATAATTTTTATGAATACAATCGTAATTTTTATTAAGGTTTGATACCTGTTTTTTCCAAAACCCATGAATTTTTGATAAATATCGGTTTTTATTTTAAAAGTAAAAATTTACATATTTAAAAAATTATTTATATAAAATGAATATTATTTTTGGAATTATGACATCAAAATTATCCAATGGTGAATTTTTCATAATTTTCTGAGACAACAAAATTTTTGGGTAAAAATTAAATACCGTTTAAATATAAAATGTGTTTTATGACATCATAATGACCCAATAGTGACATAATAAAATACATTAAATAAGGTTTTAGGAAAATATATGTTTTATATTTAAAATAATGTGATTTTACATTTGTTTGATTAATTTTATGGTGACTTCACTACAAAATATTTCACTTTTTCCAACAGGGACATATCTGTTGGTAAAAGCGCATTTTCTGTTGGTAAATTTTTTTTCCAACATATATGTTCCTGTCACTAAACTATTGGTAAAAACTCTGTCGCTAAATGTTTTTGTGACAGATAAAATAGTTCTGTTGCAATTATAATAATATCAATAGATAATATATATGTTGGTTAAAGTTTTTAGCAACAGGTTCTGGTGACAAATTTATCTGTAGGTAATAATATAACCAATATATAATATTTTTTTATAAATTATATTTAAATAAAAATTATAAATTTTTATTGCCAGTAAAATTTTATATTATATTTATTAATTTATCATATATAATACATATATTTTAATTATTAAATTAAAGATTATTTTAACACATGTTCAAAATTAGACAAGAATTAATTATATTAATAATGAAATTCATTACAAACAGAACCTCTTGGATCCCCACAAGGATTGTTCCACAATTCTATCTCACAATTCAAGACAACCCTACCCTACCCATCCACCCCCACTAGATCCCCCCAAAAAGGATCAACCACCGTAGCAGCTCCAACTCATCATCGTCAGCAACTCTAGCACCATAAGCTCCAACTCATCCATGTCATCTCCAGACCCAACCCATCCATGCCAGTTCTAACCCTATTCATGATAACATCAGTCTATTCCAACTCATCCAGCTCTAGCCGCATCCATGTCAGCTCCAGTCCATGCCAGCTCCAGCTCCAGCCCATCCATGCCAGCTCTAGTCTATGCCAACTCTGGTTTATGCCCCATCCATGTCATCTCTTGTCTATGCACAAACATATGAGCAAATACATAATATGGAATTGGTATACAAACAAGTGATGAAAATACACCTACATGATAGAGATAAAGGTAGTACCTTCACAATAAGAAATAAACATCTGTGTTGAAATTTCTACCTTTGTGTTTAACTTTATTTTGACTTTCAACAAAGGTAGTACTTGCACAATAAGGAAATAAACATTCAAAGATATAATTTTATTTAGAAAAAATATAATATATGGCATTAGGTTTGAAATAATAACTTGCAAAGTACCCATGATATCATATTTTTCTAGTCAATGGACCTAATGTCTGAACACACCTCTAATCATCACTATCACCATCCTCTACCCAGATCTTAACAATATAATTATAGCTGCAAGAGAGTAAAACATAAAAAAATGGGTGAGAATGAACCATTTTAATAGACAAACTTTGAAAAAATCAATTAACTGGGTAATGGGCATACCTACTCTTACCAAAAACTAGATATTTAATGATTAAATCAATGCTGGAAACATGGATGAAGTCACAAGTTCATGGATGTGTTTAGAATGGTTCACAACTACAAAACTTGAACATGTGAACCTGCATATTGTAAGGTTTGTAGTTCAGAGATGAACCTGTATATTGCAAGATGAAAACATGTAACCTATAATCTTGAAAATCAAAAAACATTAATTGAAAAACCTGTAAAACCGTAAACATATATACCTAAACTATAAAACCTATAAAATTATAAACCACTAATCAAGATTATTCTTACATATAAACATGTAAACAAATAATCATGGAACCTGCAAACCTCTAACATACCAACCTACAAAACTAAATCCTACAAACAATTAAATTTTAACTAGATGACATACAAACCGAAAAACTTGTAATTTTGTAACATAGAAACACATAACCAAGAAAAATATAATCCTACAAACCTGTTTGTGAAAACTAAAAATTATTGAACATAAAAATTAGTAAAAACCATGTCTGCTGGGGGAGAATGAGATTGTGCAGACCTGTTTGTGAAAACCTATTTGTGAAAAAATGGGAATACATGGGCTCCTACAAAATAAAA
Organism: Viscum album; assembly: GCA_963277665.1. Lineage (NCBI taxonomy): Eukaryota > Viridiplantae > Streptophyta > Magnoliopsida > Santalales > Viscaceae > Viscum > Viscum album. The sequence continues at coordinate 648,847,902 of OY728151.1, read as the reverse complement.
ATATAATTGTGAAAACCTGAAAACCTGTTTGCGCAACCCTTTTTGTGCAAACTACAATCCTATTTGTGAAAACATGTTTTGCAAACCTATAAACCTGTTTGTGCAAACCTGCAAACATATTTGTGCATACATGGGTTCCCACAAACTACAAACTATTGAATATAAAACATAATATCTTGTAAAACCAACCTTCAATTTACAAACCTGGAACCTGAAGCCTGGAAACATGTATCCTAAAAATTAGTAAAACAATCAATATAGAAACCTGTAATCCTATAACATGAAAAAATTGAAGTCTATAAACATGGAAACATTTGAATAACCATCATGTATACCTAAAAAGGAAATTCAAATCTGATCATCCACATAAGTCTTCCATAACATTTCTGTATTTTTCTTACTAATAATCCCAGATACCCTGATAAATAGAAAAGGATGAAATCAGATAAGAAGAATAATATAGGACAAAAAAAATCTATTTTAGTATAATAAGAACTAAAGAATTCAATAACACATGATTACAAAAAAACATATACTTTCATAAATTCCAAATGGCTCGTGACCAAATTCCCATCATTTTTATTATTGTTCTTGTTCTTGTAATGTTAAAAAACACTTATCCTAGAAAGGTGAACAAGGCTGATGATTCTCTAAGCAGAAAATAACATGCTACTCTTTCCATGTTGCAGTTTGTGAAAGACCCTATCGTGATTCCATCATCTCTTGGAAAAAATGAGTGCTCCCGGAGGTTCTTCTTCTGCTGCTCTGTCATCGTCGTTTTTTCCGGCAACTTTCAGTGGTGTGTCTGGAGCTGGGGGTGGAGTGTCCCCGAAGGCGTCTTTTAAGGAGGTCCTGGGCGGTGACGCTTCCAGAGGCTGTGCGGGATTTTCTACTTCCACGTCTGATTCTCTTCCGGATATTCCTCCCGTTTTGGTGGAGAGACACCCGACTAAGAAGGTTGAGGGGGTCCCGGGGATTTTTTTTTTTTTTACGTTTTTCTGAAAAAATTTTTCTGAAAAACGGCCTAGGTCAAAATTTTTTTTAAAAATACGCTACAAAGGCGGCATCTGCGATGCCGCCTTTGTATTAGCGCACAAAGGCGGCATCTGCGATGCCGCCTTTGCTCCCCCGCGCCGCCTTTGGCCCGGATCGATGACATGGCAAAGGCGGCCGGGAGGAGGCCGCCTTTCGGCTCAGGGTAAGGCGAAAGGCGGCATCGCCGAAGCCGCCTTTCGCCATACGCAGAGGCGAAAGGCGGCTTCCGAGATGCCGCCTTTGCCTGAAGTCCCTATAAAAGGGCGGCCACCCCCCCCTCTCCTCACTTCTTCATTGCAACCTCTCTCTCGAATTTGCTCTCTCTCTCTCTAAATTTTTTTTTGCTGTGCGAGCTTTTACGAAGCTTCATTTAGAGGTATGTTTCTTTATTTAATTTAATGTTTTTATTTAATTAATTTAATTTTGTTTAGTTTTAAATCTTTCATTTGTTAAGCAGTTTAGGTAGTTCTTAATATTTAGTTATTTAGTTTTTGTAATTAGTTATATATAGTTTTAAATAATTACTGTTAGGTAGTATAGATTAACTTAAGATTAACTTAAGATTAAGTATTTAGAAATTTTGGTAGCTTAAAGATTATGTGATTATCTACGCAATTAAATTCCTGTCTGGATACAAACAAGTGGATGTGGCTCTGGTACAGATGTACATAGGGGTAAAACCCGAAAACACCGCTTCGAGCTAGACTCGAACGGGAACTGGTGCACGATAACGGGCCTTGCTGCATCCTGGTTTGACACTCCCGGGGAATATGCTTAAGATGATTCATATTTTCTTTATAAACTACTAAAATTTCTAAGAGAAGAAAAAGCAAATCAGTATATTTATCAATGATAAATGATAAATATAATTTTATAGAATGAAATAAGGATATAAGAATTAACGAATTAATGTTATTATTAGTTAATTATAAAATAATAGAATAATTAATGATTAGTTGTTATTAGTTAATTTTAGAATAATTAATAAATAACATAGGATTAAAACATGAATTCATATAATGATTAGCTAACGATACTAATGATCTGTATATTTATCAATGATAAATGATAAGTATAATGTTATAGAATCAAATAAGGACATAAGAATTAACAAATTAAAGTTATTATTAGTTAATTATAGAATAATAGAATAATTAACGATTAGTTATTATTAGTTAATTTTAGAATAATTAATAAATAACATAGGATTAAAACATGAATTCATATAATGATTAACTAACGATACTAATGAACATATAAAGTGAAATGAAGAAGAACAAACAAACTAAATAAAAAGGCGCTCTAAAATTACATTCTAATAAATATCATACGGTGAAACATCAGTAGCATAGTTTATGGTATAGAAAGGCGCAATAAAATTACATTATAATAAACATCATATCGTCAAACATAATTGTTAATATTTTGTTATACTATCATAATTTTGATGAAAGAACACATTTTTGACGTAGAGAGCCATGTATGCCTGTGTGTACTGTTATGGGGAGATTATTCAAACTGAGCAAGGAGCTTCTTACAGTACACAACCAATTACGGTGGTTAGTACAGTGGATTGTGTTACCATAAGTGACCTTCAAGAGAGAATTCATGTTTCCTTAAATTTGGGACCCGATCAAGAGATAATGTCTATGAGCTATAGACATTTGCAATTTCCAACAACAATGTGGCATATAGCTTGTCCATTGGTTGCTGATGCGCAGTGGGTCCAAGCAGTTAATTTATTTTCTCAACGGTTAGATGGTACCATGATGGAGTTATACGTTGTTGTTGCTACTGTACAACAACAACGTCCATTTGTACAAAGACGTAGAAATACAAGAGTGGTTGAAGACAGTCTACCTCATGACATTGAGCCTATTCCAAATGATGCAGCAGAAGAGGACAACCTAAATGATCTTCCGGATATACATGTCAATCCGACTTCTGATGAGGAGTTTCGTAATGATGGATCGGATGGCGACAATAGTGCTGATGAGGAGGGACCAACAAAAGATATAGAGGAGGTTTTGAGAAATGCAGTTGTTGTACATCAACCTCGGTCAATAAATCATCCACCATTATTTTCATCTTGGTCAGAAGCAATGACACGTGTGCCTGAATTCGATAATACTGTTCTCACACCGGCAACTGAGTTCCCTGGAGTTGTACCAGATAGGTTTAGTGAGGTGGACAAAACCTTATATATTGGAAGGAATTTTCCCAGTAAAGATGCCTTAAAAAGCACGTTAAAGAGATTTCATATTGAGAGAAACTTCAACTATGTAGTTCACGAATCATGCCGTAGTAAATATGTTATACGGTGCGTGAAGTATGGGGATGATTGTAGATTTCGCTTAAGGGCTATTCCAGACATTACCTTTGGAGGTTGGAGAATCTCAAGGATTGAGGCGGCTCATAGTTGCGTTCAGCCAAGTCTCACACAAGATCATACTTCATTGGATGCAGAATTTGTGTCATCTATTGTTGTTGAGATGATTAGGACATGCCAAGATGTTCCAATATCCCTTGTGCAAGAGAGGATTCTACAGACATTCGGTTATAAGATTTCCTATAATAAGGCATGGATGGCGAAACAGAAGGCAATTGTGAAGGTATATGGTGATTGGGATGACTCATATCGAGTATTGCCGCAATTGCTAGCCATACTGAGGCATCATAACCAAGTTGTCTTCCATCTGGATACAAACGAACATGTGTCTCCTGATAATCGACTTGATCCATCTCGTGTTCAATTTCATCGGTTGTTCTGGGCATTCCTTCCTTGTATCTCTGCATTTCGTTTTTGCAAACAATTTATTCAGATTGATGGAACATTTCTGTATGGAAAATACAAGGGCGTATTGTTGATTGCGGCAACCCAAGATGGAAACCGTTCACCTCTTCCGCTTGCCTTTGCCATTGTAGAGAAAGAAAACTATGAATCATGGAGTTGGTTTCTGGCATGTATCAGCAACCATTTCACCAACATTCAGGGAGTTTGTTTGATATCTGATCGTCATCGAGCAATTAATGAGGCAATCAATGCAGATCCTGATACATGGAGATACCCAAATGCACATCATCGGTTCTGCATTAGACACATTGCTAGCAATGTACATAAAAAATTCCACAACGAACCGATGAAGAAGGCAATCACGAGGCTTGGTACGTATTTTATTCATTCTGTTTTACTGTTTCAATATAAATATAAAATCAATTTATGTGAAATATCATCTACGTGTTGTAGCATATGAGTCGGACCAACGACGATTTGAAGAACGTTTTGAACAAATTCGTCAGGCTAATCAAGAAGTTTATGATTATATGATGCGGATTCCAAAAGAGAAATGGACATTGGCATACGACGGGGGAAAGAGGTACGGACACATGACGACAAACATTGTGGAGTGCATCAATGGTATCTTCAAAGGACTTCGCAAGCTACCTATAACCGCATTAGTTCAGGAGACATTATATCGATGCGTGAAGTACTTTGTGGATAGACAAAAACTAGCATCAGACAGAATACATCAAGGGATAAGATATGGAATACACTTTCAACGAGAGATTGAAAAAAATATTGAAGAAGCTTCTGGTTATCACGTATGTCTATTTCGAAGAGAAGATTCCCGATTTGAAGTTCAAGAGCGTTCAGACCCCATCACAAATCACGTCGGTGAAAAAATGGTGGTATTACTGGAAACAAGGCAATGTCAATGTGGAAAATTTCAGGCCTTACGGTTTCCATGTACACACGTCATCGCAGCATGTGCCTCTGTGAACATCTCATGGGAAGCATATGTTGATCCAGTGTACCAGATGGATATCATTGCCAACTGTTATGCTGCACCATGGACACCTATTGGGGAGTATCGTTATTTCCCAATGCCTGAAGGCCAGCCGATAGTGATACCTGACATGAATCGGTTACGTCCTCGTGGGAGACCAAAGGCGAGTAGGATGCGTAATGAGATGGACTGGCCTCAAGAACAAGGGCAGAGTTTGCGATGCACAATATGTCATAAAGAAGGTCATAATCGGAAGCGATGCCCTAACGTTGTTGGGTCGACTTCACAGTCTCATTCATAATGATGTATTGTCTTCATTGTGACATTCTCATATTGTGAACTAAATGTTGTTATCTCTTTTTTAGAAAACTGTTCTATAAGAAATTTATAGTATCATAATAATTAGCATAAGATATTGAATACATAAAATTTGATAAATTCTAAAAACATCATTACTAATTGACATGGTTTATCTTAATCCAATCCATAAGTAGTTAATCACAAAGCTCCCCCAAAATATGTGTAACCAAATTCAAGACTCAATATTTTAGATAACATAACTTATTTCATATTAATATTCATGCTTTCAAGAAATAACTTTGAATATGAAATAATAGAATTTATTTCAAAACTCCGAAAGCGGAACACTTAACCCATATTGAAATGTGTATGTCAGTTAACCCATTAATGTTATATTTACATTTTACACTTACGACTCATTTTCTTTGTTTATATGCAGATGGATGATACCATACTACTCACTCAGCAGCCTACCCATATTTCGCAGGCCGTGTTAGAGGGTCATCCAGATCGATTTGTGAAGGTGCGTCGAGCGCACCATTTTCATCACATGGAGCCTCCACATGCCATTAGACCTTACTTGCGCCGTGCTGGCTTCTATGGCCTTGCCGTATCAGATTTCACATTTGTAGATCATTACCTACTTGCTGCCCTCGTTGAGAGATGGAGACCAGAGACACACACATTCCACTTGCCTGAGGGGGAGATGACCATCACCCTCGAGGATGTCGCAGTTCTTCTCGGTCTTCCTATCCAGGGGAGACCCGTTATTGGACCCACTCGTGCAGCTTGGCCAGACCTTGCTCAACGCTTGTTAGGCGTTGATATTTTGTCCGACCGTAGGGCTACAGATGGATCGTCCATATCTATGCGTTGGTTGGAGTCGCAGATTCCACATTTACAGGATGATGATGATGAGCAGACCGTCATGCGTTACGCCCGTGCATATATCTTACGACTCATTGGTGGGACCATGTGTACTGATCACTCGGGGATGCACGTGCATATGATGTATCTACCCCTACTAGAGGACTTTGATCGGGCTGGGACGTACAGTTGGGGATCAGCCTGCTTGGCATACACGTACAGATCATTATGCAGACTATCCCATAGGGACCGTACAGGTCTTGGAGGATGCGTCATCCTTATTCAGATGTGGGCATGGGAGCGCATCCCATCATTCCGCCCTGACCTTGCTGGTCCACCGGTCGAGATGGAGGTGCTGCATGACGCTCCGCGTGGACGCTGGTATGATAAGTCATTTCTATTGGTTTTTTATTCTACTATGAGTTATTGACTATAATTTCTCATTATTTGTCATTATCGTTGTATTTTACAGGTGGTGTCAGCGACACAATTTCGACGTGGTTCCGAGACAGCATTTGGGCGTATATCGGCTACAGTTGGACTGTCTCTTACCTGATCAGGTATGTATATACAATCTATCACTGTCTAACATTTTTAATAATAACATCAATTTTGATTTTTAGTTGGGTGTTTTTTTTGACAAAATCACTTGTCATTTCAGATTTCATGGCTTCCATACTGGAGTATTATGGACCAGTTGCCAGCATACTGCACTGTTGGTCTTGAGGATGCTATGGCTGTAGTGCCCCTCATTCACTTTCATATTATTGAGTGGCAGCAGCCTGACAGGGTCATGCGCCAATTTTTTCGTACTCAGCCGATTCCATTACCATCTAGACAGACAGACAAGCTTCATGGGATGAAGCTGACAGGGAGGCAGGATGATGACTGGTCCCAAGTACATGCGAGTTTTATCGACTGCTGGCACAGACGTGCAGAGTTACGTATTCAAGGTGTTCCTACAAATCGATTCTCTCTTTCAGAGCAGGTTGACTATGCGCCCTGGTATAGACTAAAATCTATACTGTATCTTACCCAAGCTGGCATAGAGATGCAGAGGATGGTAAGTTAATAAATTCCTATTACTTTGTTTATTGAATTATTTTCTAATTCCATTTGAATCTATTTACAGGGAAGTCACACAGAGCAGCTTGTTCGCATGAGCGATGAAGAGGAGGAGGGGGTCTTTAGCCGGGCAGCCGTCCATGCTACAGCGCTGGAGGCGAGGGCATCTTTTCATGCGTTTTCCGAGAGCATCTTCACGCGTCTGGCTCGGAGACAGGAGGTTCCTGCCCCAGAGGAACATCCTCCAGCTGCTGCTGGTGCTGAGGAGCCACGACCACGGCGACGTAGACAGCGTCGTGCTGCACGTGAGGCATCGCCTGTTCCACAGGCAGAGGTCGGGCCTCTAGTAGTCCAGGATCAGCCTATTCAGGATGTGCCTCAGGTGGCATGGGATCCGTCTTTCCTGACAGGATATCCGCAGTTCTCTCCATCTTGGGTTCCAGATCCTTCCCAGCCTTGGATTCTAGAGCCGTCGTCGTCTTGGGGTATAGCTCCATCACAGGCTTCGTTCCCCTCTGCGATGGAGGCAGGTCCTTCTACCACCCTAGTGGGAGAAGGATCTGGATGGCAGTACGAGATGCAGTTGACGGCTCCTCCAACTGACACACAGATGGAGGATGCGACAGTCGACGTTTCAGTGCCCGAGGATCAGCCTTCTCCAGGTCATCAGACTCCACTGCGCACTCGACGCGGACGTCCTATTCGCAGACCACCATGTGGGACAGAATCTCCTCGCCACAGACATAGGCATTGATTGTACATTATTGTTTACATGTTTTATGTGTACTGAAATCAAAATACTATTTTTACTTGTTGGTCAGAGTGGAATCTCAGGAGGGGGTAAATTAGGTTTTATTTATATATATTTATATAACCATACGAACATAATAATAAAACATTAATAATTACTAATTAACTATTTAATTAGTATATAATTAATATTTACAAAAAAATGTTAATGAAAAATAATTTATAAGCTTTCAAAACCGCCTACTTGAAACTTAAAAATGTTTCAAGTACGTGACTTTGAAAGACTGTAAAATATAAACTATAAAACGAATATAATTGAAACTTTAAACATTGATTAAACATATAATAAATAGTTGAAAACAAAAGAAATTTCCAAAAAAACGTTGATGAAAAGAAATTTATAAGCTTTCAAAACCGCATACTTGAAACTTAAAATTTTTCAAGTACGTGACTTTGAAAGACCATAAAACATAAAATAGAAGACCAATATAAATGAAACTTAAAACATGGATTAAACATATAAAAAATAGTTTAAAACAAAAGCAATTTACAAAAAAATGTTAATGAAAAATAATTTATAAGCTTTCAAAACCGCCTACTTGAAACTTAAAAATGTTTCAAGTACGTCACTTTGAAAGATTATAATTATATTACTAATTAACTAATTAATTATTATATAATTAATAGTTATATTAATAATTAACTAATTATTTATTATATAAGTAATAATTAATGAGTAATAATTAATAATTAATAATTTAATGAATAGCTATAATTAATATTTATATTACTAATTTACTAATTAATAATTACTAATTACTTATTAATAATTATTAATTACTAATTACTAATTATAATGAATAATTATAATAAATATTTATATTACTAATTAGCTAATTAATAATTAATAATTACTAATTAATTAGTTAGAATTATTAATTGTATTTCTAATTAACTAAATATTTATTATATATGTAATAATTATATTAATAATTAATTATTATATAATTAATGATAATATTACTAATTAACTAATTAATTATGACATATTTAATTATTAATAATTACTAATTAATAATTAAAAATTATAATGAATAAATGTAATTAAAAATTATAATGAATAAATGTAATTAAAAAATAAAAAAATATATTTTTAAGAGAAAGGCGGCATCCGCGATGCCGCCTTTCACCCGCAGCGCAAAGGCGGCATCGCAGATGCCGCCTTGCCCCGAAATGCAAAGGCGGCATCCCGGATGCCGCCTTTGAGGTGTATTTTTAAAATTTGTTTTGCCAGAACCGTTTTCTGGCAAATTTTTTTTTTAAAAAACGTAAACAAAAAAAAAATCCGGGTCCCGGTTGTGAGTCTCTCGGCTCAGGAGCTTAAGGAGGCTGTGTCTTTCCATGACCTGAAACTGGTGGCTCGCTTTGGCCGCAACAAACCTTCTTGGGAATTTTTCTAGAGTTTTGAAGACTCCTGGGGTCTTTCTCGTCCGGCGGTGGTTTCTGAGTTGTCTCTGGTGGCTTTCTGCATTCATCTTGCATCCAGGGAATATTTTATCAAGGCACGGTCACGGGAGGTCATAAGATGTGGTTCTTGGCGCTTTTCTCTAACGAGATGGTCATGGGACTGCCACTTTGGTCGGGAGTCTTCTTTGGATGCGGTGTGGATTTCACTACCAGGGTTGCCTCTACCTCTTCATAACCCGGAGATCCTCAGGGAAGTTGGTAACTCGTTAGGGGCCTTTCTCTGTGCTGACGAGAAAACCAGAACCCTTCAAGCAGCGGCGAACCCCATAATATGTGTGGAGTTAGATCTGGATTTTCAACGGCCGTCCTCGGTTTTGATAGAAGCATGCGATGGATTTTCCTGGAAACAAAGGTTATTTTATCATCAGGTACTGCGTTTTTGCACCTTCTGTGGCTTGCACGGTCACCTGGAGGTTACCTGCCGGCGGCATAAGGAGCTGGCGAGGTCCCGTCTTTCCCCTCAATGAAGATTTTTGGTGTCTTTGGTCTAAGGGGACTGGGGGTCAGACTCTATGGGCTATCGACCTTCTGGGAGGGCGTCTATCCTGGAGGATGATGATGCTGCCTTCAAGAAAGTAATCTTGTCTCCAAAGAAGAGCTTGTGCGAAGTGGGTCTGTCGGGGCCTCTTACTCGTTCCATGAACAAGGGGAAAGGTATTCTTACCCCCCCTCCATCTCAAGTGCACCGCTCATCTTTTCCAAAGGCCCGTAAGGGCACTCTATAATGTTATCAATTATCATTTGGAATGCATGTGGCTTTGGTGCTCAAGCCAAGCGTGCGTTTTTGGCTACAAAAGGTAGGAAAGCTAAAGTTTCTACGGTGGTGGTGTTAGAACCGAAGCTCGATTCAAGCAAGTGGACTTGGGTTGCTAAGAGGTTGGGGTTCTCGAATTCCTTGCATGGAGGTGATGTTAACTCTCAGATTTGGATTGGCTGGAAGAATAACATTTCAGTGGAGGTGGTGAATATCATACCTCAGTGTATTGATACCAGGATAGATATTGGTGAAGTTCATTTGTTATTCTCGTTTGTTTATGCGAGCACTTCGGTTAGCAGAAGAAGGGAACTTTGGAATCATTTAAAAACAACACAAACCGGCTCTCTACCATGGTTTGTGGGAGGGGATTTTAACACTGTTGTGGACCTGTTAGAATAGAAAGGCGGATCGTGGGCTAGTCAGGATAGCATCTTGGAGTTTCAGGAGTGCATGGTGTATGCAGGGCTTTTGGATTTAGGTTTCTTGGGTTCGAAATACACGTGGTGCAACAACCGTAAATGCTCGTGTCTCATATGGAGTCGGCTGGATAGATGCCTCACCAACTTGCAAGGTCTGGATCTATTTTCGAAAGCTTCGGTCACTCATCTACCCTGTATTCTATCAGATCATGCACCTATCTTAATAGAGATCATACGTGAAGTGGTGTTGTCCAGGTCGTTCCACTACTCGGAGGAGTGGCACTGCGACCTAGGATTTTTTCACTTGTTGAAAACTTCTTGGCTTAAGGAAGAGAGAGAGTGATCTTGGGTAGGGCTGGTGAATCACCTCAAACGACTTAAGCCGGATATCAGGGATTGGTTGATCATTCAACAAGACTCTTCTAACGGGGTAGTTATCATGCAGGCCGACATTGAGAGTTTGGAGGGTGATCTACAGGTGGCCTAGGATGAGAACACATTTATTGTTCTTTGTGATAAGAAGGTCGCCCTTGCTGAAAAACTCCTTGAGATGGAAAGAGTCTTCAAGGAACGGTCTCAGGTTAGATGGCTCAGAGAAGGCGACCGTAATAATGCCTTCTTCCAAGATTTCATTAAGGAAAAGAGAAGCACACAGATTAATATTAAGATGGAGGATGGTTCTTTCATGGAAGATGTGAATATTGCTGGAAATATAGCGTTGAAACATTTCGAGGGTCTTCTGGCTGGGGAGTCCATGTCGGGTTTTGTGAGAGATGATATGGATAACACTGGTTTCTTAAGTTGTCTTCCTCTCTTGGTGAATGATAGTGACAATGAGTGTCTCTCTTCTCTTCCCCAGGAGGAGGAGATCAGGGAGGTCGTGATGAGCATGCCCAAGGGAATTGAACCCGGTCCAGACAGATTCCCTGCATCGTTCTACAGTTTTTCCTGGGGCGTTGTTGGGTCAGTTGTTGTACACGCTATCCAAGGCTTCTTCAAGGGGGGACACTTAAACAAGGGTGTATCTGCATCGAGGGTGGTTCTTGTTCTAAAAGTAAAAGATCCGAACCTCATCAGCCATTTCCGGACCATATGTCTTTGTAACGTATATTATAAGATCTTAGCCATGGTGATTGGGAGGAGGCTTTCAAGGATTATTCCCAAAGTGGTCTCGGCAGAACAACACGGGTTCATACAGGGTCGGAATATACAGGGGGTAGTCGACATCGCGAGTGAGTTGGTTCAGGACATCAACAAGCGCACGGTTGGGTCAAATGTCATTCTCCAAGTCGATATGAACAAGGCTTATGATCAAATGGAATGGAGCTTCATCATCAGGGTAATGAAGGGGTTCGGGTTCCAGGAGTGGTTTTGTGATTTGTGTTTCAGGTGCTACTCCTCACCATGACTTTCGGTGGCTATTATGGGGAAAAGTTTTGTTTTTTTTCAAAACTGTCCGTGGTGTGAGGCAAGGTGACCCCCTTTCTCCAACCTTGTTTGTTATAGATCAGGACACTCTGTCAAGGAATCTGAAGAAAGGATTGTTAGAGGGAAAGCTGAAACCGTATGCTGGAAAAAGTAATTCGGGGAACATAACCCACGTGATATTTGCTGACGACATTCTGTTTTTCATGAATGGCCGGTGCAGATCCTTGCGCAATTTCAGAGACATCATGTCTAGTTACAACAAGCTCAGTGGGGAATCCATCAACCACTCAAAGAGTCATGTCTTTATCTCTGATAAATGTTCGAGGAGGAGGTATAGAGATATACAGAGAGTTATTGGTTGCAAGCAGAAACATCTGTCCATTTTGTATCTTGGGGTACCTATATCCTCTGGCCGGGTCAAGAAACAACATTTTAATGGAGTCATGGATCGTATACTTGGGAGGATTCTCAACTGGAAGAATAAGATGCTTTCGTTTGGGGGACGGGTCATGCTAATTAACAGCGTGCTTCTGTCTATTCCCATGCATGTGTTTTTAGTTATTAAACCTCTGAAGGGCATGGTACAGAAGATGGAAAATATCCTTACAGCTTTTCTTTGGGATGAAAAGGCAGAAGGAAGGTGTCATTTGGCCTCCTGGAAGAGGATGGCGCGTCCAATTGATGAAGGAGGCGTCGGCCTGTATGACATTCAGGATACCATCCTTGGTTTACAGGCTCGTCTTGCATGGTAGATTATCACTGGGGAGACACTGTGGGCAAAATTCTTTAGAGGACGTTACGGATGGAGTGAGGAGATCAACATGCATGGCGTGATGAGGATGGCCATGTGTATGTTTGATCGTATAGAGGAGTTTCATGGTTGCTCTAGGTGGATTATCGGCAATGGGAATATTAGCTTCTGGCATGACAACTGGGCGGGTGGAAAGCTGGCCTTCGAAGGATGCCCGTCTCCAGATGTTACTTTCAGGGAAGCTTGTAACGGGTATGATATTATACATGCGGCATTAAGCCACACCCAGATGAGTCTTTTTGAAGAAATTGTGATGAACGAGGAACCAGATGTATGTTGCTTCACAGAGGATTCTTCCGGTAGGTTCAGCTTCCGCAACTACAGGAGAAACCTTCGGAGAGAGAGGCCCATGTTGGAAGGGGGACAGGTCATTTGGTGCAAGGAGATTCCGACGAGGATGAACTTCTTGGTGTGTAGAGTCAATAATAGAGCACTACCGATGGAGGAGAATATTCAGAAAAAAGGGATCTGCATGGCATCTCGGTGTTATTGCTGTGAGCAATCTAGTATTGAGACAATGGTTTATCTTTTCTTCCGAGGGAAATGGACCTCACTTCTATGGTCCTCCTTCACCCACTCTCCGCTTGAGGATGGAGAACATGGGACCTATCGGGAGTTTGTTGTAGCTTGGTTCGTGGGGAGGCATAACAGGGCCATGGAAAAAACGATTAGGACCATCATCTTGGTTGCTGTCTGCTGGGTCATTTGGGAGGCACATAACCAGGTTAGGCTGGGCTCCAAAAGGTCTCCTTTGTCAATTCTGATTAATCTTAAATCTCTCATTGGGGAACTGGCGTCCTTGGTTAAAGGGGGGAGTGATTCGGTGTTGCTTTGTAACTTCCTTAAGAGACCATGCATGCTTCAAAGGAGGGATGGTTTTTGGGTAAAGTGGCAGCCACCTAGATAAGGGTTGAAACTGAATATCAATGGGTCTTGCATGGAGGGAGTGACGAGGGGAAGAGGTTTACTTCGAGACTGTTGGGGCTCGGTGTACATTGCCTTTAGTGCATTTTATGGTCCTAGTAACTCCTTGGGGGCAGAGGCTTGTGCTCTTCTTTCTAGCCTTATGATTTTCAAGAGGAAGGGCTTGAAGGTGACAGAGGTGGAATCAGATTCAAAGGTCCTAGTTAGGGCTGTCTAGGGGAGTTATGGGATTCCTTGGGAGATGAATTACATTATTCGAAGGTGAAAGACGGAAACAAGTCTAGGAAGGTTAATTCATCATAGCTTGTGGGAATCCAACTTTGCAGCTGACTCGCTGGCTCGTTTGGGCAGGCAGGAGGACACTATTTTAGTTTATGATAGTCTTCATTCTCTTCCCCTGGAGTGTTTATGTGTTGTTCAAGGGGATGCCCTGGGCCTGCACCACTTTCTCCCCCCTTGAAGGGTTGTCTTTGATCATTCTTGTTTTCCTTTAAAATATTAATAAAAAATAACTTTCAGACCAGTTAAACAACACTTTATTTCAATTTAGAGAGAATTCTTGTAAGTATATGATAGCTTTATGAGTGTGATTTTGTAGATTTATGTGTGTGCATTGGTAGTTGTTTTCCACAAACATAATTTAGTATGATTATGATGGATAGGTGAAATTATTTAATTGATTTATATCTATTTTTAGATTAAAAAATAAAAAAATACAAAAAATATACTCAAATTGGAATTCACAGCTTTTACACATTTTCAAATGGATTAGATTTCTGGAATTCTCACTGTATAAATCTTATGAGTGTTAATCCAAAAGCCTCAAGAAGATAGATCAATAGAAAAGATGAGGAGTATCAACTACCTTTATTGAAAAATCTACGTGAAAGATGTTGAGTTTTCACCCAATCTCAAAATACATTATCTTGAGAGTTCAAAAACACATCAGTAATGGTGAAACCTCCTTCATGTAGGCTCAGATTGTGATTGATGAATCCTATTCAATTATCTGAAAACCAAATCCAGAAGAAAGTGAAATGCATCAATTGAAATATGCAGTATCAGAAGCTCCATTGGATAGAAAATCATATTACATTCTGTGTAATAACAGTAGAGTCAATGTAGTATAATAATCATATTGCAGTCACTTATCATATATCTTGTCAGTGTACTACAGTCTGTATATGACTCTACTACAAATATATATGATGTACTATAGTATGTGTGACTGCTGCTATTACATAGACATTTGCATGTGACTACTAATATTACATACATTTGGGTGTGCAATAGCAGTAGAGTCATCAATCAGTATGTGTGCGACTAATGCAATGTGCACCTGAATTCTAGCAGTCTTCATTGCCTAGCACACCGTGCAGACGTTCACGAACCCACCACAGAACCTATACAAGCACACCAATAGGTCGCTCTTTTAATATATATAATATAAATTAAATATAAAAAAATATTCCTTTATAAATATACATAGTTTTGCAATAAGGGATTGTGCGACCACACTTTCAACCCATTAAAAAATATATATTGTTAAAGGATAAAATGAGAGACCCGAACCCCCAAGGTGTTCTCTCTAAAGGAGCCCTTGGGGTGATTTTATAACAAATAGTAAAGACCACACCAGACCTCAAGTCCGATGTGGGATGAAGACTCTAACACTCCCCCTCAAGCTAGGTGAACCTAGCTTGGACACATAAAGAAAAAACAAGCCAAACAAATGAAGACAAAGCAATCAACAGACTGCAAACACTCCCCCTCAAGCTGGACCTACCCAGCTTGGTGACAAAAAAGACAAAGCAGAATAAAAGATAAAAGTTTCAAGGATGATGCTCCGCCTCACGATCGTAGCTCCCCCTCACGATGATGGATTGATGATGTCGCGGGCACAGTAGAAAAAACCACTCAGACCGACCAGTTGACAGAGCGCCAGGAATGCCGTACTAGTGGGGCCGGTCGATGAAATGCTGGGGAATCCACACTAGCACCGGGAAAACCGCACTTGCGGGGCCAGTGACGGGAGGCAGGGATTATGCAGAAGTGTTGCGGGAACTGGCGGTGCCAACGGGCCTAGATCCTAGGTGGTTGAGCTACTACACCACAATGGGTAAACACCGAAAAATTGTGGGTATGAACAAGAGAGCATCGAGAAATACACACTAGCGGATCGGTCGTCAGAGCGTTGGGAAATCCGCACTACGGGCCGGTCGATCAGAGCACCGAGAAACCTGCATGAGAGGGCCGGTCATCAAAGCACCAAGGAATCCACAGGAGGCACTGATGATGGGATGCAATGATTCCGTAGGAGGCGCCGGGCAGAGAGGCGGGGATTCCATAGGAGGCACCGGGCAGGAAGGCGAGGATTCTGCAGGAAGCAGGAGGAGGCCGACATGGTGGGAGCAGCCTGGACCGGTTTTCCAAGAGGGAGCCGATTCTGGAAGGGAAGAAACCAGATGGGCGGGTGTCGACGTGAGGGATCCACCGGGAAGGGATCACCAGATGGAGCGGGGACAGTGCGAGGGATCCAAAGGGAAGGGAGAAACCAGATGGAGTGGGCCTGGTGTGAGGGATCCGCTAGGAAGGGAGCAGCCGAACGGAGAGGGGCCGACGCGAGGGATCTGCCAGGAAGGGAGCAGTTGAACGGATAGGGGTAGACGTTGGAGAGCCTCTCTGACGGATGCGGGACGATCTTCTAGGGTAGGGAGAGGCGGGCCGGACAAAACCGGAAACTGTAGGAGAGGCGCAGGGAGATGCCGAAAAGGGGAGATCTTCCAGGAGAGAGTCACGCACAGGAGGGAAGAAGGAGCCACTAGACAACATCAGACCGCCGTCAGGATCTGGAGGCGCGACCTAGGCAGAAGGGCCGAGAGCCAACGGGCGTCGGGAAATCGCGCTGGATCGCGAGGGAGAGACACCGAAGTGAGGAAGATGCTGCAAACTCGCAGCGGAGGAGGGCGGGCCGGGACGTTGTGAAAGAGAGCCGCGAGTCGTGGGCTTCCGGAAAGTGCCGCAACAAAGGAGGTGCTGTGAGAGAGGATTTCGCCGAATAGAACATGAAGGCTAGCTGGAAAATGACACCGGAGGGAGCAGCGCCGGAGGAAGGAGGCGGGCTTGGATGAACGAGGAATCCGCAGAGGCCGGCCAGGGGCGACGACTGTTTTAGGGCTTGATGGCCTTTGGCAGAGCTGCCACCTCCACCGGGGAAATTATTAGGAACCCTAAACGGGATAAAAAAATAGATGGGAGGGGGGGGGTCGGGATTAGGTTCCCTCGGATACCATGTAGAAGGATAAAATAGGTGAACCTGAACCCCCAAGGTTTTCTCTCTAAAGGATCCCTTGGGGTGATTTTATAACAAATAGTAAAGACCACACTGGACCTCAAGTTCTATGTGGGATGTAGACTCCAACATATATATATATATATATAGTGCAATTATTTAACTCTAACTTATGGCACCAAAGAGGAAGATCAAATGACAACAACAAATTATACGAGTTCATCAATCTCTACACTAGTCATCCATGTAAGAAGAATAGTTAAAACTCAATGTATGATGTAATTATAAATTTATCCTTCTCCAAACTGATCCTTTGTGCGTATAGACCTCTCATGAAAACTGAACACACAAAAACAAAGTCAGAGAGATGAGTTTCCATTGAAGTCACAAAAAAAGTTACTTTCACTTGATGACACGGGTTTGGTCCTTATTGAAAATCAATATAGGAAGGTATGATTTCAGTCTAAGGTAGTTCCATGAAAAATGAAGGAAAATAATGCAGGAAAAATATGAAGACGACTACTAGTGGTTAAAATATTAAGACATAAAAACATGTGGAAGCAAGTCGAAGGAATCAGAATATTGGGAAGCTATTTGTTATGCCCACTACCATTAGGATTTTGATGAATCCCACTTACCGACTCCATTAAGAGTTGAAGAACCAATATAGAGGAATCCATACCTTCATTTTTTCTCCAAATATGCCATCAAGTAGAACTTCATAGTCCTTATGTGTGACACTTTGATCAAATCCTTTGCCTGACGCCTCATTCGAGAACAATCTCATGTTCAAGACCTGAGTGTGTATATGGCCCTATCTTGAGGATCTTTAAGAAACTACCTAGCATAAATCCACCAAATTCCATGCCCAATTTCTCATTCTTTTTTATCCATGTAACCATGTGAACTTGTGATTGAGTTGTGTGTAACTTCGTTGTAGAATTGTTAACAAGAGATTAGGGATGGAATATGGATTTGTAGTGGGTCTAGTTGAAGTGAAATGGTGGGCTGAGTTAGAGTGGCATAGGGGATAGTGATAGTGATGGGACAAGCTGGTTGTTGGGAAACCTAGTTGGGTGCTAAAGTTGTGGTCCTGGATATTGTGATTGGTTGGGTAGGGGCTGCATGGTTAGGATTAAGGCAAGATTAGAGGTAGGAGTGTTTGGTCTGTAATATAAGTTACATGCTTCATTTTAAATAGTGTTATTAGGGGATATAATGGCTTACCATGGGATAGATTTATATGGACTGGCCTTATGGATTTTAGGTATGGAATGGTTGAAGTGGAGGTGGGTTTTGTTTTGGGATAGGATTTGAATAAAGTGAGCTTGAAGTGGTTTGAGAAGTGGGGCTGGAAGTGTGGGTCCAGTATAATTTGACGTGTGCAGAGGAGTAGAATGTGGATAGACTTAGAGTGTTGGGTGAGGATAACGTGAAGAGAGAGGAAGGGGATGACATAGCTTTGACATTATATCAAGAACCTAACGTTTAATGGCTTGAACTAAACATTGAGCATCTTAGGAAGTAATGAATAGCCTCTAAAAATTTCAGCTGAGTTAAAAAAACACCCAGCTAATGCGATATTCTGCAACAGGAGAACTCCTCTATCTGGGTTCAGAAGCAGCTCTAAATCAGACCTGATAGTAGTAGTTATGCCTCCTTCGATCTCGAATACAGAAAACAATGGCCTCTCTGGCCGGATTTGTAGTGGATTCCTTCTGGGAAATGGAACACAAACAAAAAAGGAGACCCACCAAACATGCATTAGTGCAGATGTATCAGAGCATGACATCCCTCAAATAAGCTAAGTGTAAAAACAGGATTATCAAAAACATTTTCTATGAATGTTTGTGAATTCATGTGTTTTAACTATTTTTGAATAGGCACCACCAAATAATATTAGAAACAAAAGGAGAAAAAACAAGGATATTTTTAGAGTGTAATAATTCATAACACCAAGAAACCAATATGAAAATCCATCTAGATTAAAGAAATCAAGTGACCACCAATGAAACCTGATCCTACAGTAAATCTCAATGCATCATGCGAGGCAAATAAAATTACCAGTAATGAAAGTAATGTATAATGTGATTCTATATGGGAGAATTCATAAGTGAAACATATTTTTAATGACAATACCCCCCAATTTCCCCATTTGAATATAATATGAGTACTGACTAATCCCCCATCATGAACATCTTGAATCAAATTGAATGCTCCAAACATGCCCCATTTGTTAGAGGAAGGTTCACTTCTTCACCTTAAGTGTTTAACATCACATTCCATTTTAACAAAAAAACCATTCAGGGATGATTTAAAATCATGTAATCGAGATTCTACGGTAACAAAAAAACCTTAATCTCCCATGTTTTATAATGTATGGGGTGAATCTTTTCTGGAACCATCCTGGCTACCCACATATATAAATCTAAAACCATAAAGAACTTATCCACCACAATTATAGATGACCTGGAAAATTCATCCTTCATATTCTTTAGGAAACCCCTATATTGGATTGCTGAATTAGAAGCATAAGCATGAATCAATACTACACCCCAATAATGATGATAAAAACCATTTTATCTAGGATTGAAACTATTCCATGAAGTTGCATTCAGTAGGCCAAACCTCCATACAGATAATATCAATAATATGATTTAAAGTCCTCACATATAGGTTTTTAGTATCCACAGACCGTTAACCATACCATTAATGTGTCTATTAAAGATAAATGAAGGTGAACCTTTGATTTTTTCCTCAAGTGAATGATACTCCATGTTTCTGAAATAAAGTTGGAAGATTGCACCCCTTCCTCTAATCAAGCTATTGATTTAATAATCTGCGAGGGATAGAGAGGAAAAAAGGATAATAAAGGATGGGACATCACTCAATTTAAATCTACAAAATATGTTTCTATACCCAAAACTAAATTGTTTCATACAAAAAAAAAACAATCGATGGGTTGATGATTTGAATCATCCACCAAAAAATATCTTCGCGCTCCTTGATCTTTTACTGTGATTCTAATCTTTGTCAGTGATAGGGAATTGAATCCACGGAAGCTGGTAAGATATCTGGGGCGGTAATGATCATCTAGTGAGGAAGAACATGAAGCAATGGCGTAGGGGTAGGATTGAGGATGACAGTGACTGGAAGGTGGGAGGCGGAACATAGGTAGGTGGAACATAGGGAGGCGATGGCAGGGGGGTGGAACTTGGGGAGTCGGAACAATGGGTGGCGGTGATAGGGGAGGCGGAACGTGGGGAGGCGGAACACAGGGAGGTGGAACACCAGGAGGTGGTGGCAGGGGAGGTAGAACATAGGGAGGCGTTGGGAGGGGAGGAAGAATGTGGGGGAGGTGGTGGTAGGGGAGGCAGAACGGCGAGAGGCGGTGGCAGGGGAGGCAGAACACGGGGAGGCAGAACACGGGGAGGCGGAACACCGGGAGGTTGTGGCGGGGGAAGCCGAACCTGGGAAGGAGGTGGTAGGGGAGGAGGAACGCATGGATGCGGTAGGGGTTCAATCAAATAATTAGGGTCAAGCCCCTATTTTATGTTTTTACATATTATTATTATTATTGAATATATATTTTAAATTCATTCTAAATGCTAATATTTTTAAATGGCATTTTATTTATTTTTCACAATTTTCTGTAAATTTTTTTTAAAAATTATTTAGAATGGAATTGAAATTATCTCCATTGGTTTTTTGATAAGATGATGTAAAATAATAAAAATATAATTATAATAGGTCAATACTACAATCCTTCATTTTTTCCACGATTAGTGAGTTGAATGTTAATCAGGTGTGAGTTTCAAAAAACTTGGGTAACTTGTTAATAAATACACACAAAAAATATATGCGTGTGTGTGTGCATGCATGCATGCATTTATGTATGTATGTACGTATTCATTCAAACAAATATGTTTCATTTAAAAATTAATTTAATTCGATGTATAAATGTATATTTTTATTAACAAATTATTTGTTGGTATACATATATATATTCAATTATTTGTATAACATTTTTTTATAAAACAATTTATTGGAACAAACCTTCTAACAATAA
Source organism: Viscum album (assembly GCA_963277665.1). Classification (NCBI taxonomy): domain Eukaryota; kingdom Viridiplantae; phylum Streptophyta; class Magnoliopsida; order Santalales; family Viscaceae; genus Viscum; species Viscum album. Next base: position 648,826,870 of record OY728151.1, on the reverse strand, counting down.
AATATTTTTTGGTACTAATAGGTGTTAATAAAATATTCATGTTTTGGAAGAAAAATGTTGGTATTAATATGAAAAAATAACAGATTTAACTGTTGGTAAAAGATATGTTGGTATTGGACAATTTATACCAACAGATATACCTGTCAGTAAAAAAAATTGTTGGTACATAAAATCTATACAAATAAAATTAAATATATGTTGGAATTAATAATTTTTACCAATAGATATATTATCTGTTAATAAATTTCTGTTGATCTAAGCCATTTTTTTTGTAGTTCTTAGTGGACCCTCCACGATTTATGAAACATTTTAACGATTTAAATTGATTTCCTTGAGAGTGTGACTCTACTCCACATAAGCAAGAAAAATATTTTAAGAAGTTAGGAAATTTTCCTTATAAAATAATTTTTTCCAATTACATTTGGAAAAAACCATGGGAAAAAACAATGGGTTCGTTTGTGGTTTTGGTTAGTTTAATATGTGGTGTCCAAAACCTAAATAATAAAGAATCCCCTCTCTTTTCCTATATAAACCCACCCAAACTACCACTTCGTCTTCACTAAAAACCTTTTGAGATCTACCCACCTCTTCCCTCATCTCTCTATAATCCTCCCAAGGCACCCCAAGCTCCCAAGAAGCCTCTCTCAAGCCTCTCCCAAGCCTTTGGGATCACACTTCAAAGTAAGGAATTTCTTCCTCTCTCATTTTCTTTTCCATGTTTCTTTATATTGACATACCCTTGTATTTTCAATTAAAAATGTTGGGGTATGATTTAACACCTCCCATATACTTCCCTCCTCATGTATTAATGATGAAAGACCCCTTTATATCTCATTGATGCCTCCCAAGTACACCCGTTACCATGCCGAAATTCCATAAGGGATTTCTTGTTTTCTTATTTTACCCAACTTTTTATATGTTTTTATACATTAAAGATGTTGGGGTATGATTTCCAACCCCCCATACTGCCCTTCTTATTATTGAATTATGAGAGACTCCTTTATCTCTCATTAAAGATTCCCATGTACACCCGTTACCATGCCAAAATTCCGTAAGGAATTTATATCTTCTCATTTACCTTCAAGTAATTCTTTTGTATTATGAATATAAATTAAATTACATGTAACACCCCATGATTTCATAGTAAGTTATTTTTTTTAAAGTAATTCAATAGCTTGCGCTGCACACAACACCGAGTTTGAGCGCACCATGAATTACCAAACTAGTCGTTCAAAAAGAAGTTATGAATAATATTAACTGAATTTTGAATTTTATATACTCCATAAAATTTTAGAATCCATATTATGTGTTTATTAGACATAATATAAGAAAAAAATCAATTTTTCAGATAAAAGAAGTATTTTTCAAAAAATGAAATTTTACCACCTTTTAATGGAAAACCCTTTTTAAAACCAATATTTGACACTTTTATATATTCAATTTAATGAAATTAAATTATTATTTAGAATAGGGACATAAAAATTTATTTTGGATACACTTTTGGTACTTTTATGATAAAAGTCATATTTTGATGAATAATGAAAAATACTAAATTTTAATTGAAAACAACTTTTTTAATAGAAATAATTTATAGTATTAAATTATTAATTTTAATGTTTTTAAGTATAATAAGATTATATTTTTATCATTTAATACAATTTAGGTCATTATAAGTAATTTCACATTTAAATTTGACATAAACACATGTCAATCTTTGGATAATTTTTACTTCTTAAAAACCCTCTTTTTGGTTTTGAAAACGGGAATTAATTTTAAATTAATTAATTCTAGTTATATTTTTTTAATTTTATAAAATAAAATTAATTTTTGAATTTGGAATATAAAAATTATATTAGGGTGCATTTTTGGTATTTTTTTGAAAACATTCAATTTTTGATGAATAGTGAAAAACACTGCGTTATTGTTTAAAAACTGACTTTTTATTTAAATAATTATTTATTTTATTTATTTAAGTAAATATAGATAAATAATACCTATATTAGTTAAATGTGATTTATTGGAGTCATTTTTATAATAAAATTAGATATTTAAAATTTTATTGAACTTTTTACCGGTTTTTACCCACCTTCTAGGAGCATTTGCAAATTTGCATAAAACTTAATTTTACCACTTCTGTAAGTTGAATTTAAAAAATACAATAAACACGGTTTACATCAGTAAGTAAAATGTTGTTCAATAATATGAAAATAATTTTTGGTGAACATTAACTTTTGACTTTTATTTACTACGGTTAAAAGTAAATAGGGTAATTAAAGTTAAAAATGATATTATAATTACCCTAACACATGTACTAATTCTATTGGATAAATATAAATCGACCAAAAACAACCTTAGTAATAAAATATGATCTTTTTGGTCCACTTGAATTAGATTAGGACATTAATTATTATTTTATTTAAAGAAGAGTTAAAAGTGTTAAATTCAAAGTTTAATAACTAAATCATTTTTAATATAGGGTTACACATAAGATAATTCGACTATAAATATTAATTATAAATATAAAAATATTTCATACATAATTATATTTTATTTATAATTTTTAGACATTAAATAATTAAATTTATTTATGACACAATGATGATGTAGTAATTACCTTATTAATGAAATATTAAAATAATTGATATTATAAATATCTAAATAAATGTAATTTGAGAATTTTGATAAATTAAAATAATTTTATAGGTTAATATGAAATTTTAGGGATGATTAAATATTTTCTTGAAGTAATCATGCTGTTATGATTTTCAAAAAAATCAAATACCAAATAGTGTCAAAATTGACATAATTGAGTTTTAAAAAAAAATACTATATTATTAATTGATATAATATTCCTAAAAATCTAAGGTTCGGCCAAAGGAATTATATAAGGTTATATATATTAATAATTAACCACTAGGGGTTCACTTGTCTTTTTATAGTAAGTTTATTAACCATATAATATAAAAATACAAAGAGACATGGTAAATGTCAAACTATTTAACTAAGAGTTAAAACTAAAAGATAAGGTTAATATGGTGTCCTAAACCTGTATAAAAACTATTGGTTGAGAGGTTTTAGACCCATACACACCTTATCCTAGAAATAAATCATTTTTTATCCATTAGAAACTGAAAATTATTTTATTATAAAATAATATTTCAAGTTTTTCCTAAAGTGACCCTCACCCCTCTTATAAAAGGGTACTTCCCCTTTTCATAATTTCACACCTACAAAGCCATTTGGCTCAGCCAAAACCTGTCCAAATATCCTCCCAAATATTGTAACTAAATCATATAGTCATTTATTTGATCAGAAAACCAACCTAAGGATCCCTTTTGATCAAATCAAAAGGAAGCACCCGAAAAAGAGGTAATAATTTCACCACCCTCTTTCAAGTTATTTTCTTCTTCCACTTCTTCTTTATTTATTGATTACATACCAAAATAATTACACTAGTACCTCCTACATTTTGTGATCTTATTATAAATATGGTACAAATATATTAATTATTCTATCCATCCTATAAATGACAAAGTCACCATACGTGCGTACGTACGGCTTATCGTCTCCACGCCATGGTGTAGTTTGTTATTCAAAAACATCATTATTTGGATGGGTATAATAATGATTATAACTGATGAAAATAATAAATATAACATGTTAATGATTCTTTATATATTATATAACATCCAATTATATACGATTTCACCATCAGAAGAATGATATTGTCGCTCATGCATACGTACGACTTACCGTCTCCACAACGCGATGAGATGTCATTCCCCATCGCAACAATTCAAGACTAATTTTTATTTGATGATTAAAAATAATTTTTAAAGACTTGATATAATTTTGGATATAAATCAAATACATCCTATCCATAAGAAACATGAATTATGTAACAAAACATATAAAGGAAAACGAATCAGTTAACACCCGAAACAATGATACTACTAAAATATTATTAACAAAGAAATATTAGAAGATCATATATGATATCATATTTCGGTATGTGATTATTGTATAATTTAATAACAATTATTTAACTATTATAAAGTAGTTTAACGTACCCTAGACTAAGGAAAAGCACAAGGTAAGGGGTTTTCATCTCACTTTTTATTCCCGTGAGATTAATGATATATTGGACACTATTTCCTTTTGTGTGGTGTATGTACTACCCATGATTGTATTCTTGGTGTAATATAATTTAATTTATGGGTATTTACATCTTAATTGTATGATCCTTCTTTCATGGGATGTATGTTTCATAATTTACCAAATCGGTAAGGGAATTTCAAATTTCAATTTCCACTCACTGGGCTTTACACATACTTCATTGATTACTTTACTCCAAGATTATGTGTGGAATCACTATTTATTTACTTATGTATTAATTTAAACTCCACTTTTTGTGGATATAATTTTGATACACATAATCACTCCATTGATAAATTCTCAATTCATCAATATAAACTTGATAAGAGTAATTTTAACTCAATTTCTATTCATTGAGTTAAACATCCAAGTCATTGGTGTTGTTTTTACAAGAATATGTGTGAATGTCCTCTGATTGATTTACACTGAATATACAATAATCTTGAGTGTATTTATATTTTTCACACATAATTATGTCATTGATTTATCCTTAACCTAAGAATACAGTCTTTATAAAGGAATTCATCTCAACTTACATTCCATTGAGACTTCTTTGTTGTTATGCTCCAATTCACTTTTATTTGGTGTATATACTGTAATTTGACATAGTATATCATGAATATATTTATTCTATTGATATTATAAAGTTTTTATTACCTCAATTTTTTGTATTCAAGAGTCTCTCATTTGGTTAGGAACTATAACTAAAATATCATTTTAAATATTTTAAAAAATTTATTCTTCTAAATATTTCTCATTAATGTCCATGTTTTAAAAATGGTTTTAAGGATTTATTTATATGGAAATTAATGTTTTAAAATTGTAATTACTTTTAAAAGTTTCAAAGTGGTATGGGACACTTTGATTCAAAAATCTATTTGAAACAGCTTTTTGATAAACAGTGTGACTTTTAAATGTTTTCAAGAAAAAGGGGGATATTTCTCACAAAGAGTTTTGATGATTGTTTTCATCTATGTCAATATACTTCATTATTATCGATTGAGGTTAATTTATTATAATAAAATATTTCATATTGTATTTAATGAGTTATGTTTGACTGTGGATATGTTATTTTTATACCATTCATGGTTAGTGGTTAAAATATTGACATTTCATATGCTATTTTTAATACGAATGTTTAGATTATGTTTCAACATTTTCATATAAGGAATGCATTGGACTTAGTATGTGATAGGTGGAGCCCGCTATAGCTCCTCAATGCATTGGTAGGTCTCATAAGACAAACTAGTGTCTTATCACAAGGCCTTGACAAAATATTACTTGTAGTCTTGGCACACATCATTGACTATGTGGTTATAATGTCCGACATTATGAATTAAATCATTATGAAATTGTCTATTGATATTACATGTGATTATTAGACTAGTATAATATCCATGTGAATAATTAAATGGAATTATTTGATTAATATTTTCCATATTATACTGAAGTTTAAGTTTAAAAGGCTTGTGCTCTAGTATTATACACTGCCTTAAATGTTTATTCTTATTTATGACTAATTCTACTATATTTTTTTCCTTACTGAGCATCTGAGCTCACCCTTTCTTATGTTTTGTTTTTTCCAGGATGCAAAGAAGTATATTACGATTAACCTACAGGGATAGTCTAAGGGATATAAGAGTGTTCAAAGGGGACACAATTTTTCTTTTTTATTTCATGATGTAATGTAAAACTTATGTATATATCTAGTACTTCCAAGGATACTAAACTGGTCGGTATTTCGGGACATGATTCCATGTATCAGGCCAATGTTATATAATAATGCACTAATTCTAGGTAACTGGGGTCGGGGCATTACATTACATATATTGGGAAATGTATCTATATGACCCCCTTACTATCAATTTTATGTAAATATGATGAGAAACCCCTTTATATATCATCAACCTTTTTTTATTAATCCTTATGTCATGCTATTCTGTTGCCGAAATTACACCACAATTTTCCAAGTCAAAGTCATTGTGTACTGAATACCATGCCCATTTGTCTATCAAGGGAATTCACCTTTATGAACATTTATTTATTGATTATTAAGTTTCATGTATGAATTATAAATTCATTTATAGTATAATAAATGATGATATTTAATGAAACCATGTTATATGATCCATGTGGCACACTTATGCATGAAATGAAATGACTAAGAAGGGTGCGCCCTAATAGCTCTCCAATGCATTGGGTAAAGATTAGTATCATGATAAATCAAGTGAAATGAGGGTTTAATCATGATAATTCAAGTGCAATGAGGTTTTACTCATTCTATACGTGTAATGAGCCTTAGCTCATGCTAAAATCATGTTAAATGTTGTTTCCACATTTCCATGTTATGATAATCATGATATATCATGACTTTATGTTCATGTTTCTCTTATGATCCATTGATATGACTATTTCCTAACATGTACTGTATTATCCATGTTATTACTTGTTTACTACCTTACTAAGCTTTATAGCTCACCCTTTTCTTATGCATATCCCCAGGTTATCCCCTGCCGTGTTAAGTACGGAGGAATGTTGTGGTCATGTAAATGAAGTTTTCAATAAATATGTTATATTTCATGTTATAAGTTGGTATGTAATGTTCCTAATTTTCCAAGACACTAGACCTATCGATCCTCAGAGTTTTATTAAGTGAAAGTTTATGTAATAAATTATGTTTATGTGTGTAATAAATAGCAGAGTTGTTATAGTTGGCATCAAAGGATAAGTTTAGTTATTTTTGGGATTAGGATTAGAAAACCATAGTGAAATCCTTAGGGATAAGGCTAAGTATAATAAAAACATCCCTAAATTTTGGTTAGTATTGAGTAAGTGGTTTATCAGGAAAATATATCTGTGTCTGGATATGAGCAGGTAGAGGTGACTCTAGCACAAATTTATCCAAGGGTAAAACCCAAAAACACCTCTTTGAGCTAGAATCTAACAAGAACTGGTGCACAAAGATGACCCTTAATGCACTATTGGTTATGAAACTCCCAGGGGATATGCTTTTTTAAATCAATAATCTTAGTATGAACTATTATTAAAGGAATAAAAAAGTTCCCCTAATAATATATGTTGGGAAGTAAGTCATGGATAATATAGATTAAAGTCTATAAATTCATAGGTTAAGGAAATAAAAGTAATTTATAAGTTATAACTTTTTTTCTTTGGATTCCCCTTTATGTGTTACCCATAAAATTACTTTTATTCTATCTAATGGCTGGTAATAGGAGGAATCAGGCTAACAATTGATGCAAAGATCAATGTGATGAATATTCTAATGAGATGTTCAATCTGATGGGAGTGGGAATCATGAAATTTGTCACGATACTATCTCAGTTAACTCCTGTTTTTAATAGAAACAAGTGTCAAGAGGAATGTTCAACCCCCAATAAGAAAGAAAAAGTCACAATCGAGAGCTTCATGAAATAAAGACCTCATACTTTTAATGGATCATCTGATCCCTCAATTGCTGAACAATGGATCAAATCCATTGAAAAGATCTTCTCTATCCTTCAATGTTCTGAACAAGAGTGGGTTATTCTTGCTGCTTATCGTATGGAGGGTGAAGATGATCAATAGTGGAAATTGATAAAAAATATGAAGCATGAGGAGGAGATCGAGGTGTTGGGATGGAAGGATTTCTGGAAGATTATTTTTGATAAATATTTTCCATGCACCCTCTGACATAAGATAGAAAGGGACTTCCTTTCCCTCATGAAAAAAGATGACGAATCTAACATAGCATATGAGGAAAACTTCACAAGGATTGCATGATATGCCTTCATATTTGTCGTTACCCCTGAATGCAATGTTGACCACTTATTTGGTGGGATAAAACATAGCCTACAAAAATCCCTAGTGATCCATGACTTCGAGAGCTATGAGGACATTGTACAATGTGCCCGCAAAGTTGAAATGGAGATCAACGAATCTCAAGGATATCATTGAGATAAGAAGCATAAGGTGGACCTCAATTCTAGTGGTCCTATGGATAAATCCAATTGTTCTAAGAAAATAAATCACCCCACTTGACAAATGTGAGGAAAGAAGCACCTAGAAAATTGCCGGAAGGGGATGAGGAAATGATTTAGGTGTTGAAGAGAAGGGCACCTAGCCATTAACTGTCGACAAGAAAAACCCGTAACTGCAACAGAGGAGAGAAACACTCTGTTTGACTCTCAACACATTGTTCATTTCTTCAACTGCAATTAACTGGGACAATTTGCAACCTAGTTCCCTAAGCCAAGGGTTTTTGGAGGAAAACAACAACCTCAAAGGAAGCAAGGGTGGGAGTTTTCCATCACTACCTCCGAAGTGAACCCCAAAAATGAAGTGGTGACAGGTAATCTAGTTATTCATTCCAGAATAGTGAATGTACTTTTTTATTATGGTTTTACGCATTCTTTTATATCCCAAAAGTTTAGTAGAACAATCCCAACACCACCACAAATCATGGAAGTAAAGATGTCAGTGAGACTGGAAAACGGGCCAATCATTGCATCCCATGAATATAACTCCTCCCCTGTCATAATTTGTGGATTGAAATTCCAAGAAAACCTCTTTATACTCCCTCTAGTAGAATTTTATGAAATTATTGTCATGGATTGGATTTCCTTATATAGATCCAACATAAATTTCCGTGAGAGGGAAATCACTCTTTATATGGAAAATCGACCCCCAATTCTGTACAAGTGCAAGGAGGAGGATGAATCTTATTTAGTACCATAATCTAAAGCGTGGATATTACTACCCAATGAGAATGCATATCTTGATTCTATGATTGTGTCTAAGGAAGTAACCATCCTTGAATACATGCCTATTGTGAGGGAATTTGCTGAAGTGTTTCCCGAGGAATTACCTGGTCTTCCTCCTAGAAGGGATATTGAATTCAAAATCGATCTTATACCTGGGGTGTTGAAAATATCCAAGACTCTATATAGAATTGATTTTGTAGATCTTGAGGAGATGAAGAAACAACTACAGGAGAATCTGGATAAAGGGTTTATACACCCAATTGCTTCACCACGGGGTGAACCAATCCTCTTCATCAAGAAAACGGATGGGTCAATGCGCATTTTCAGTGATCATTGTGAGCTCAACAAAATCACAATAAAGAAAAAGTATCCTCTGCCAATAATTTATGTCTTGTTCGATCAGATATGAAGATCAAAATACTTCTCCAAGGTGGATTTGCAGTCGAGATATTAACAAGTAAGGGTAAAGGAGGATATCCCCAAGACTGCTTTTCGTACAAGATACATGCACTATGAATTCACAGTAATGCCTTTAGAACTCACTAATGCTCTTGAAATATTTATGAACTTGATTAATAGAGTCTTTAGAGATTACCTTGATAAATTTTTGGTAGTATTTATAGATGATATTCTAATATACTCCAAAACCAAGGAGGACCATGAGGAGAATATAAGCACTATACTAGAAACCTTGTGAAAGGAGAATCCCTATGAAAAGTACATCAAGTGTGAGTTATGGTTGAAGGAGGTCTCATTATTGGGTCATATCATCACAAGCAATGGGATATCTATGGATCCCTCCAAGATATCTACAATTGAGGGATGACCTAGGCCAACATCGGTAACGGATATCCGTACCTTCTTGGGGTTAGTAGGATGTTCTTGTTGATTTGTGGGAAATTTATCACAATTGTATAACCCTATTAACAAGATAACTTGTAAGTAAGTAAAGTTTTATTGGAGTGATGAATGTGAAGAGAGATTCAAGGAGTTGAAAAGGAGGCTTATCACTACACCCATGATCACATTACCCACAAGTAGAGAACTTTTTTTTGGTATTCAGTGATGCTTAAAATAAGGGAATGAGTTGTGTGTTGATGAAAAATGAAAAATTCATTACATATTCTTCAATACAATTGAAAGTTCATGAGAAAAAATATCCAAAACATGATCTTGAGTTGGCTGTAGTAATCTTTTCTTTGAAAATTTGGCAGCATTACCTCTTTGGGGAGAAGTGTGAAATTTACACGGATCATAAAAGCCTCAAGTATATATTCACATAGAAAGAGTTGAATATATGCCAAAGATGATGGTTAGAGCTGATCAATGACTATGAATTCTCAATATATTACCAACCTAGGAAATTGAACAAGGTGGTGGATGATCTATATAGAAATGACCCAACAATTCTATCATTAATGATATTTTAAAAAGATCCAATATTCTTAGATTTGATGAAGATGGACATGGGAATCACAAATAAGGGAACATCATTAATCCTTTCACAAATGATTTCTCAACTGTCTATTTTGGAATGGTTAAAGGATTCTCAAAAGGATGATGTGAGAATTTAGAAGAAAGTGGAAACTTTTAGAAAAGGGAAATTTTTGGAGTTTAATGTTGATGAGGAAGGAATTTTGAGATTTGGGTTAGGACTATGTGTTACATCAAATCCAGAGTTGAAGAAGTAACTTTTAGATGATGCACATAGTTAAAATTTCTCCATTCACTAAGGGAACACAAATATGTATCGAGATATCCGAGATAATTGTTTATGGGAAAACATGAAGAAGGATATCGCTGAGTATACATCAAAGTTATTGGTATGTTATAAAGTGAAGGGTGAGAGGTAGGAGTCTAAGGGGATGATTCAACTATTACCCATACCTACATGGAAATGGGAGAACATCAACATGGACTTAATCACCGGACTTACGAAGACATCCAAATGAAATAATGATATATGGGTTATTGTGGATCATCTTAAAAAGACTGCACAATTCATTACAATTCAGGAGGATTTCTCATTGGATCAACTGGAACAAATATATATCAGAGATGTGGTAAGTCTTCATGGGGTACCACTATCTATTGTATCTAATTGAGATCCAATATTCACCTCCAAGTTCTGGAAGAGTCTTCAACATGCTCTGAATACTGAGTTTAACTTCTGTACGGATTATCATCCTCAAACTAATGGCCAATCTGAGTGGACTATCCAAACACTTGAGGACATGTTGAGAGAATGATCAATGGAATTCAATGGTGGATGGGATCAATATCTTACTCTAGTTGAGTTATCTTACAAAAAGATTTTCCAATCAAGCATCCAAATTGATCCTTATGAATCCATTTATTGGAAGAGGTGCAGGATACCGACATGTTGGGATGAATTTGGGGAGTGAAAAATCCTATGTCTAGAAATGGTCGAAGAAATGGTGGAGAAGGTTAATACCATCCAACAACACATTAAAGCTACTCATGGCCGACAAAAGTGCTACGATGATAATCATCGACAAGACCTAGAGTTTGATGTCGGAGACATGGTATTCCTCTGCATATTACTATGGAAGATAGTTATGAGATTTGGGAAGAAGGGAAAACTTAGTCCAAGGTACACCAGCCCTTTTGAGATCCTTGATTGCATTGGAGTTGTGGCCTATCGACTAGCACTCCCACCGAACCTATCTTAAGTACATGATGTATTCCATGTATCACCCTTGAATAAGTACATACCTGAACCATTTCATGTACTTATTCTAGAGGTGGTACCATTAGATAATGACCTCTCCTATGAAGAGAAGCCGGTGAAGATCTTAGATTGTAAGGAAAAAGTTCTACAAAATAATAAAATGCCCCTATTCAAGGTGTTGTGGTGCACAACATTGAAGAAGCAACGTGAGAATCATAAGAAGTAATGAAGAAGAGTTACCCACATCTGTTTTAGTGTGGAAAAAGGAAATTTTGAGGGAAAAATTTCTTAAGGGGAGAAGATTGTAACAACCCAAACTTTTATTAATGAAAAATCCTCTTAATCTAATTAAATGTATTATTATGTAAAATGGTTATATAACATATGCACATCCTTGGTTTTATGTTTTTGGATTTCAAAATACCATTAAGAATTGTTACTGTTGATAATATATCAATTAAATTGTGATTGCATGATTAGTATAAATATAGGGCTTTAACAAATCCAATTTACTTAGACAAAGGAAGCGATGACCTAATCTAGTAGAATTGATCCATACAAAGCCCATTTGTCAGAGCTCAAAAAGGAGGTGGAATCACTGGGCTTTGATCTTGACCAAGACCAAGCTAATATTCAACACATTAAGATTGAACGAAACTGCCTATGGGAGAAGTGGAAGTTAATAGAGATTACCACCTGAGCGGTGTTATCCGAGCCACCCCAAGAGTCTTTCACCATCACACACCTTACACTTAGGTATTATGTAGGTGTTATAAGGGATTATGTAACAAGAAATTATCACTATTATTATGTGCATTATTTTTTTATACAATAAAGAATATACATTCATTTTATTATTATTACTTTGTAAATGGGTTTTAAATCACAAATAGTATTTTTAGTTAATATTCAATTAAGAAATCTATTTTGATGAATTAATGGATTTTTAGATTAAATAAAATTTTAATAAAATATTATTAATAAATTAATTTTTTTATAAAATATAAATGATCATATAATTTTTATGAATACAATTGTAATTTTTATTAATGTTTAAATCCCATTTTTCCCAAACCCATGAATTTTTGATAAATGTCGGTTTTTATTTTAAAAGTAAAAATTTAGATATTTAGAAAATTATTTATATAAAATGAATATTATTTTTGGAATCATGACATAAAAATTATCCAATGGTGAATTTTCCATAATTTTCTGAGATAGCCGAATTTTTGGGTCAAAATTAAATACCGTTTAAAAATAAAATGTGTTTTATAACATCATAATGATATAATAGTGATATAATAAAAAAAATTAAATGATATTTTCTTCTAATATATGTTTTATCTTTAAAATAATCCGATTTTATATTTTTTTGTTTAATTTTATGGTGCCTTAGTGTACCCTCCAAGATTTATAAAACATTTTAACTTTTGAAATTGATGTACTGGAAAGTGTGACTCACCTCTACATAATAAAGCCAAATATTTTTAGAAGTTCAGCCATTGGGATTATAAAATATTTTTTCCAATCCCATTTGGAAATAAACCATGGGAAAAAACAATGGTTTGGTTTGTGGTTTTGATTAGTTTAACGTGTGGTGTCCAAAACCTAAATAATAAATAATTCCGTCTCTTTTCCTATATAAACCCACCTAGGATCACACTTACTCTTAAATAAAAGCCTTTGGAGCTCTACCAACCTATTCCATCCTCTCTCTATAATCCTCCCAAGGTTACCCAATCTCCCAAGAATACTCTCTCAAGCCTCTCCCAAGCCTTTGTGATCACACTTCCAAGTAAGAGATTTCTTCCTCTCTCATTTTTTATCCATGTTTCTTTATATTTCTATACCATTTTATTTTCAATTAAAAATTTTGGGGTATGATTTTGCACCTCCCCCATAATTCCCTAATTATGTTTGAATGATTAGAGACCCCTTTCTCTCTCATTAAATCCTCCCATATACACCCGTTACCAAACCAAAATTTCGTAAGGAATTTCTCTCTTCTCATTTACATTCAAGAAATTATTCTGTATTATGAATCTAAATTCCATTAAATATGTTGGGAAATGTATCTATATGAACCCATTACAGTAAATTTCATTTAAATATTATGAGAAAACCCTTTCTCTCATCATCCCTTTTTATTAATTTTTATGTCACGCCGTTATGCGGCTGAAATTGCATCGCGATTTTCCAAGCCAAAGTCATTTTGTAGTGAATACCATGCCCATTTCTCTATCAAAGGTTTTCACCTTTATGAACATTTACTTATTGATTATTTATTTTACTATATGAATTCCACATTACTTTATTGTGGAATAAATGACAATTTTTAATGAAACCATGTTATATGATCCATGTGGCACACTTATGCATGAAATGAAATGATTAAGAAGGGTGTGCCCTGATAGCGCTCCAATGAATTGGGTAAAGATTAGTATCATGATACATAAATTGAAATGAGGGTTTAATCATGCTAATTAAATTTCAATGAGGTTTTACTCATGCACAATGTGCAATGAGCCTTGGATCATGCTAAAATCATGTTAAATGTTGTTTCCACATTTCCATGTTATGATAATCATGCTATATCATGAATTTATGTTCATGTTTCTCTTATAATACATTGATATGACTATTGACTAAAATTTACTGTATTATTCATGTAATTCCTTATTTACTCTCTTACTGGGCTTTATAGCTCACCTTTTTCTTATGCATGTCCTCAGGTTATCCCATGCAATGTTAAGAACGAAGGAATGTTGTGGTCATGTAAAGGAAGTTTTCAATAAAGATGTTATGTTTTATGTTCTAAGTTATTATTAAATGTTCTTAATTTACCAAGAAACTAGACCACTTGATCCTCATATTTTTATTAAGTTAAAGTTTATGTAATAAATCATGTTTATGTGGGTAATAAAGAGCATGGTTGTTATATATAATGTAGTTCATTTTTTATATCCATACAATTTTTTCTGAATTAAATGTATAATTGATGTATAGAAATGATAATTATGTCATTAATATTATTCTAGATATTATGGGATAATGAAAACTTTGAATATATAAATCATACCAAATTCATTTTAGAATCAAGTACCGAATATCGTCAAAATCACCGTTATAAACTTAAATAATTAAGTAATTGTTATAACATGGTAATAAGTGATATAAAATAAATAATAAAAATTTAAAAGGTTATAAAGAAATTAAATAATTAACATAGTTTTATTATTTAGGAATATAAATAACATACATGATGTGTCCGACTTAATATAAGAGACTTTTTAACTAAAAACATCGTTTTAAATGTTTTAAAGATTTATTTTCTAAATATTTCTATTTCTTGTCCCTATTTTTAAAAAATTAATTTTATGAATGTATTTATATGGAAATGAATATTTTAAAATGGTAATTTTCAATTTTTTCTAAATTTTTTTCAAAAAGGAATATTTTCAACATTTTATATAAAGGAATTTCTTTTAGAAACCATCTTTTAATGTTACTCTTTCAACTATTTTTACAAAAATCCAAAAATAATGTTTTTTAACATATATGGAATGAAATTAATTTTTCGATTCTATTTCTCCTTAATATTTTTAATATTAACAGAAAATTTTGTATGGTTACTTTAAAATAAATTTTTTTCCAATTTACATGTGCATTTTTTCAAATTAAGTTATTTCAAAATGGAATGTTTATTTCTTAAAAAAGTGTTTTATGAGGAATATTTTCCTGATTTATGTTTATGTTAGGGTGATTTGGGATTTTTATGATGAAAATTGGTTAATTTATAAACCAATTACTGGTGTTTATGTGATAAACCATTGACGAGTGGTTACGTGATAAACTAATGACGGGTAGTTCTGTGATAAACCAAGGACACGTGGTTACATTATAACCTCTAATGCATTGGGTACTATAAAGTTGGTGGTTGAATATATTATTTATTCTATTTTTCATATTTATATATTAAAATTATATCCCAATTTACCTAATTATATCTTATATTCTTGCTTATGAGTTTTTTTTAAAAATCAATTGATTTTTAAAAGTCAAGATAATTATCTTTTTGAAAAGTTGATTCATTTTTTCAGGGTAAAAGTGTATGTTTTAAAGAAAATGTTTTATCCATTTTCACTGGACTAAAAATTTTATTTATTTTATGACCATTAATAATATTTTTTTATCATATCAAGTATTAAATTTTTTTTTCACAGGTTTTGAGGAAGATTAGGGATATGGATGAGATTAAGGGGAAAATTTTAAAGATTTATTATAAAAAAAGCATGTTTTATTTTAAAAGGGCTTCCTTTAGTAGAAAAAATAGATACTAAGGATAAGTTTACACTTATAATTTATGGGTTTATAATGTAAGATTAGGTATTAATTCTCTAAAACTCTAATCCTAAATGATCTTTAGGAAAACAAAGTGATTTATAGTTTTAAAATAACTAGAATAAGTAATGATTTAGGCCAGATCCTTATAATTGGTATTAGAGTAGGATTTAGATAAATTTGAATATTAGGATGTATTAATAAGAGTTATTTAAATACTTGTAGGTTTATAATATTAGGTTTTATCACAAGTTCAATGTCTTAGAAACCCCATTTTGGGCTTAAAATTTTGAAATTTTAAGGCGACTAATGATATTTTTGGAGACATTTTTTTGAGTAAATAACGGGGTTATACAATTCTGGAACCCTATATGATTAAGTTAAACATAATAATATGTAATTATATTTTAAAATAAAGTCTAAATTATCTTTTGAGTCATATATGATTTTGTAATTTTGGTTTTTTTAAAAAATGGTTATCATAATTAGAGATTATGTAATTTTGGAAATTACCTTTTTGTATGAGACATTAAGATTGATTGATGTTATTTAGAATACTATGTGATCAAAACCTTATGATTTTTGGGTTTTAATCTTAGTATTGAATAGTTTTAAGGAATTTTATGTATATTTATTTTTCTATGTTGAATTTTGGGAGTTACTATAGAATTTTGGGGATTAAAATAGTTGTTGGTCATATAAAGGTTTATTCTTTTTAAATAATTGTCTTATATTGTAATTTTTTTAGTTTTGGTTAATGAATAAATATAGAAAGAAAAGAGTTATTTTATTTCATGGATTTTACAATTCAGAGAATTTGATTCTAGTGCTTCAGACATGAGAAATTCATCTTGAATACCATATGGAGAAAAAAGAAGAGTTTGTGGTTAAAATTGATTTAAGGATGAAACTATAATTTTCAATTAATTATTTTTCCTTATGTTCTTTTTTCATGTAGTAAAATAATTCCTAAACTCTATAAAAAGGATATTTAAACAAAAAAATTATCTATTTACTTTTCTTACTATTAAATCAATGACCTTTTAAACCATCATATATTTACTGTTTTGTGATGGTTAACCTTATAATGACCGTGTTATATTTCACTCCCCATCAGAACTTAATTGTTCTTTTTTTTCTCTTCTATTTCCATGTTTTCTTACATGGAATCCTAGTACGTGTTATCTCAAATGGCCTTTATAATTCCCTTTTTTTCTTTTAAAGTGGATGATTTATTAATCCTTTTTATGATGTGGGATTTAAATAAAGGTATTTTGAATAGTCAAACCCTGGTTACCAAGATCGAGTTAAAATTGTGAGGGAAAAATTTATTGGTGGTGGGATGTATCATCCTAATATTTTAATAATAAAACATTATTCTTGATAGCATAAAAGATACGCAACATCGAGGTTAAAGAAACATCTAAATATTATTATTTAAATATTACCATTATAACCTAGCTATTAGAATAGAGGGTATGAAAATGATTAAATAAATTATGAAAATATGGTTTACACATGTAAATATATTAAATTATTTGGTGAAATATTAATCATAAATTAAAATAAAACACTTTTTAAAAAATAAATGGAAATATTTTTTTGAGAAACTATTTTAATGTGCACAAGTGCAGTTTATACCAATAAAATAAAAAAATCACACTTGTTGGATTATATTAATTAAATCTATAAATAATATATTTAATTTAATTTTTAAAATTTATCCCATGTTTTTTCTGGACATAATATAAAAATTAAATCCAATTTTACACATAAAAAGATTTATTTTTCTAAAGGCAGTTTTTTCACCTTTTGATGGCGAAATTGTTTTAAAATTAAAATTTGAAACTTTTATAAAATTTATTTGAAAAAATAAAATTCATTTTTGAGTGAGGAATATAAATGTTTTACTTTGGTTTAATTTTTCACATTTTTTCTGATAAGTTTTATTTTTGATGAATTGTGAAAAATACTGAATTCTAAGTGAAATATAACTTTTAATCTAAAGAATTTATAATGTTAAATTATATTTTAAATTGTTTTTAAAGAAAAATTAAATAAATTTAACATCTATTTATCCAATTTAGGTCATTTTAATCATTTTTATATTGAATTTACATATAAAAACATTTCAAACTTTTGAACATTTTAATTTTTATAAATTGTTTTCTCACCCCATCTACGAGATCAATTTTAAATTAATTTTAGTCACTTATATGTTTTCAATTTTGAAAAATAGATTAAAAATTTTGAATCAGAATTTAAAAATTTATTAAATAGTTTCTTGTATTTTTGGATAATATGAATAGTAAACTTAGTTGTTTTTATTACGACCTTTAAGGGTAAATCAGGTAATTAAGGGTAAAAATAATAATATAAATATTAGAAATTACCATAAAAAATTTCATAATTTTACTTTATGAGTGAGTGTTGACCAAAATCCATGGGACTATTTTGTGACCTCTTGAAGTCACTTGGACAACGTTAATCCCCTTATAGTATTTTATTTTAAAAAAATTCAATCTTATCAAAAAAATGATTCAAATAAGAATTACATTTTGAATATGTAGTTATTTAGAATATATATTTGAATATAAATATTATTTATAATTATAAATTTTTTATTATAATCATGGAAATTTATTTTTAAATTTTTATGAAATAAATAATTACCTTAAAGGCTTACACAATGAAGATGCATTAATTTCTTAATTAATGGAAACATTAAATAAGTGATGTTAAAAAATGTGAAAATAAACATTATTTGAGATAATTAATGCCATATATGAATTTTATAGATAAATGTGTCATCTTAGTGTTGTTTTAGAAGTTTTGGTTCTAATTTATACTGTTTTATTTATTTTTTTTAAATGTAAAAATAATGAATAGTTTCAAAATTGACATTAATGATATTTTAAAATAAATAATATTTTATTAAATGAAATAATTAAAAAAAATAATAAATTTCGGCCAAATTATTTAGATAAGGTTAAAAATTTCATCAATGATTCATTTATGGGTCTTTTGGAATTTTATAGTAATTATATTAACCCTCAAAGAGTAAAATACATGTTTTCACAATGAGAGTCAAATGTGTTAAATAAGGGTTAAAACCCAAAATAACATTCTAAAATACCTCCTCACAATATGAATCTCTTATTATAGGAATAAAACCACACTTAGTGGTCTTAAGGTGTTAAGCAATGGAGACAATCCAAAGAGGAGGTTTCATTTTTTAATTAAGTGTTTATATTTTGTTTCTTATTCAAACTCCTTAAAATATTATTCAACCATGATTAGATAATAAATAAATTATCCAACATATAATGGGATTTTATAATGTTAATGTCATCACTTAAATAAGTTTACAATTCCATCAATTGGGAAAATAATTTATTATTCGTGTGAACGGCAGACTATCGACTTGCGAATCGATGAAATTAATTTTTCATAACCATCTCTAAAGACTAGTTATAATGATGAAATTAATTATTATATATTATATTCATGAAATATTTAAATTTTTTAAAATATAATATATCATTTACATTCTTACCTTTCTATGCACAGAAAAATGATAACATCGTTCGTGTGTACGTGTGAATTATCACTTCGATGAAGTGATATGATTCTTTTTTCATCACCCTATAAAAAGGATGATATATATAAGTACATTTAAATTATTAATATTATATTAATTATATTATGATATTTTTTAAAGATAAATTGATACTTACCTTATTTCCATAATGATCATTGAAAAATAGAAATATTACTCATGTGTATGTATGACCTACCATCTCCATGATTATAACATAGTTCATTTTCCATAACCATACATAATGGTTTTATTTTAAAGTATATTTTATATATAAAAATGATAATTAATTCATGAATATAATTATATATATGATGTAATAATGACCGCCTAGACATCATACCAAATTCATTTTAGAATCAAGTACTAAATATCATCAAAACATCTGACATAAACTTAAATAACTAAGTAATTTTTATAACATTGTAATAAGTGATATAAAAATAATAATAAACATTAAATTTTTTTCCAAGAAAGTAAATAGTTAACCTAATTTTATTATTTTAGAAGATAAATAATGTACGCAATGAGATAGACTCAAGGTAAGGGACTTTTTAACTAAAAACCTCATTTTAATTGTTCTAAATAATTATTTTCTAAATATTTATATTTCATGTCCATATTTAAAATAAATAAATTTATGAATAAATTTATATAGAAATTAATTTATTAAAAGGTAAATTTTTTAATTTCTCTCAAATTTTTTCAAAAAGGAATCTTTTCATGGTTTTATGTAAATGACTTTCTTTTAAGAATATTCTTTTATAGTTACTCTTTCAACTATTTTTACAAATGACAAAATTAATTTTTTTAGCATATATTTAATGAATTTAATTTCCAAGTTTAATATCCCCTTTATATTTTTAAGCTTACCTTACAAGTTTATATGGTTACTTTAAAAGAAAATGTTTTCTATTGTATGTGCACATTTTTTAAAATTAAGTGATTTCAAAATGGAAAGTATATTTATTAAAAAAGTATTATATGTGGAAAGTTTTCATGATTTATGTTTATTTTATATCTCTTTGGAATTGTTTATAATGATGGGTGGTTATGTGATAAACAAATAATGATTGGTTACATGATAAATCAATTATGGGTGGTGCCGTGATGAATTAAGGATGGATAGTAACGTTATAACCTCCAATGCATTGGGTACTCTAGAGTTGAAGGTTGACCATATTGGTTAATCCATTTATAAGAGTGATATGAAAAGTTATGTACCAAGTTACCTACTTATATATTATATTATTTCTTATGATATTTTTTTTTAAAAATAACTTTATTTTTAAAAGGTAAGATAATGATATTTTTTAGTAGAAGATTCATTTTTCTTGGTAAAAATGTGTTTTGATGAAAATGTTTTTATGGGTTTTCAATAGACTATTTTTTATTATTTTATGACCCTTACTGATATTTTATTATCATACTAAGTTTTTAAATGTTTTTCATAGGGTTTAAAGAAGAGTTGGGATAAAGATGAGATCAATAGAAGGATTGTAAAGATTTATTATGAAAAGAAATCATGTTTTATTTTAAAAGGTTTTCCTTTGGTATAAAAAATGGATACTAAGTATAAATATAAACTTTTAATGTATGGGTTTACAATTAAAGTGTTTGAACTTATTATATAAAACTCTAATCCTAAACTATCTTTTGGAAAAGAAAGTTATTTGTAGTTGTAAAATAACTAAAATAAGTAATGTTTTAGTCTGAGTTCTTAAAGTTGGTATTAGAGTAGGGTTTAGAAAAATCTAGAGACTATGATGTCTTCTTAAGAGTTATTTAAATACTCATAGGTTTATTATATTATGTGTTATCATAAGTTTAATGTCTTGAAAACCCCATTTGAGGCTTTAGGTTATGCAATTTTAAGGCAATTAATGATATTTTCGGTGACTTTCATTTTTATAGTAATCATGGGATGTTAAAATTTTAGAACCCTATATGATTAAGTTAAAAATAATACTATGAAAATTTATTTAAGAATAAATTTTGGATTATATTTTGATTCATATATGATTTTTTAATTTTTGTGATTCAGTAAATGGTTAGCATACTTAGATATTATATGATTTGGGAAATTACTTTTTGGTATGGGAAATTAAGAGTGATTGATATTATTTGAAAGACAATGTGATAAAACAATTATGATTTTTAGGGTTAAATATAAATCTATAATAGTTTTTAATAATTTTAAGTATAGTTATTTGTCTATGTTGAACTTTTGGTGTTACTGTTGAAATTTGGAGATTAAAATATTTTTTGGTCATATAAAGGTGTATTCTTTTTAGACAATTGTATTATCTTGTACTAACTATTTTGTTTTTGTATAATACCTAAAAATATGAATAATATTTTTTTTAATAAATCTTACAATTTTTAGAAGTAGAATATAGCGCTTCAGGCCTGAAAAATTAAATTTGAATACTCATCATTTAGAGAAAAAATACGATTTTTTGGTCAAAATTGATTGAAGGATGAAACTAAAAGTTTTAAGTATGTTTCCTTATTTTATTATTCCAATTAGTAAAATTATTTCTTAACTTTATGAAAGGGATCTTGAAGAAAAAGCATTATCCATTTACTTTTATTACTATGAAATCAATGACCTTTTAACCTGTTACATATTTATGATTTTATGGTGGTTATACTTATAATGACCATATTTTCTATCACTCTCTTTTAGAACTTTATAGTCTATTTTCTCTTACATGTCTTTGTTTTAATATAATTAATTATCGTGTGTATTATCTCAGGTGACCATCATACTTCCCTTTCTTTCTTTTAAAGTAGAAGTTTTATTAATCCTTTTTCCAATGTGGGATTTTAATAAATGTATTTTGAATAGTCAAACCCCTCTTACCAAGTCCACTTTCAAATTGTGAGGATTAAATTTATTGATGGGGGGGATATAATGTAATATCCTAATATTTTAAAAAGGAAACTGTTTTTCAACCGAGAACATGATATGGCACATCAAGATTAAACGAATAACTAAATATTATTATTTAAATGTTACCATTATAAAAAAACCATTAGAATGGTGGGAATTAATAGGATTAATTGAATTATGAAAATATGGTTTACACATGTATATATAATTAATTATTTTGTGACCAATTTATTATAAATTAAAATAAAAACCTTTTTGAAAATAAAAGATAATCTCTTTTTGAAAAACTATTAAAATGAGCACAAGTGTGTTTTATAACAATAAAATAAATGAATCAACATTGTTGGATTATATTAATAAAATATATAAATAATATATTTAATATAATATTTTACATTCATACTATGTGTTTTTTGGACATAATATAAAAATAAATCAAATTCTATGCATAAAAGTTGTATTTTTCTAAAGATAGTTTTACTGCCTTTTGATAGTGCACTTATTTTAAAAATAAATTTTGAAAATTTAATAAATTTTATTTTAAAAAATAAACTTTATTTTTTAAAAATGAATATAAAAATTTACTTTGGTTTGATTTTTGGTATTTTTTTGATAAGTTTCTTTTTTGATGAGCAGTGAAAAATACTACTTTTTAATTAAAATTTAACTATTCATATAAATTATTCATAGCACTAAATTATATTTTAAATTGGGTTTAAATAAAAATTAGATAAATTTTACATATTTTAATCCAATTTAGGTCATTGGAACCATTTTTATATTAAATTTGGATATAAAAACAATTGAAACTTTTTAACATTTTCACTTTAAAAACTTATTTTCTCATCTCGTCTATGTGATTAATTTTCAATTAATTTTAAACACTTATATGTTTTGAATTTTGAAAAAGGGATTCCTTATTTGTAATTATAATATAAAAATTTAGTAAACATATTCCTTTTATTTTTAGACAATATGAATAGTAATCATAGCAATCTTTATTACGATGGTTAAGGGTAAAAATAATATCATAAATATTATAAAATTACCTTAAAAGTTATTCTAATTTTATTGTATGATTGAGTTTATAATAGAATATTTCTTGGTCTAATTTTATGACATATTGGGGCCACTTTTATTACTTTAATCCCCTTATATTATTTTATTTTAAGAAAAGTGAAACTTATCATAGTAATGTTTTTAATAAGTATTAAAATTTTAATATGTGGTTATTCTGAAGATATATTAGAAAAAAATATTAATTTTAAATATAAAATTTTTATATTCATCATGTTAAATTTTTTAATTTTTGAAGAAATAAATAAATACCTTAAAGGCTAGCACAATGATGATGAAGTAATTATTCAATTAATGGAAATATCAAATTAATGATATTAAAAATATTAAAATAAATACAATTTGAGATAATTAATGTCATAGAAGAAATTTAAAGATTTTTTTACATTTTAGGGATGTTTTGAAAGTTTTTTTAAATTTATATTGTTTTATTTATTTTTTTGAAAGTCAAAATAATGAATAGTGTTTAAATTAACATTAATGATATTATAAAATAAATAATATTTTATTAAATGATATAAAATTTATAAAAATATAAAATTTGTCCTAATGATTGAAATAAGGTTTAAAATTTAATATATTATTCATTTATAGGTCATTTAGTATTTTATAGTAGTTATATTAACCCTAAAACTGTAAAATACATGTTTTCACGATAAGAGTTAAAGGGGTTAAATAAGGGTCAAAACCCAAAAGATAAGGATTACAAAATAGTCAAAAAAATTATAATTTTTATTAGATTAATTTATTTCAACCCAAAATAATCTTAACTTATAAATAAATTAATTTTTATACATTTGGATTAGAAAATTAATTTATATTAATTTAATATTTTGAGAAATTCGAAGAGTACCCCTCCCATATCTTATAAAATGGAACATCTTCTTATCTTTTATTCATAATTCCAAACCTATTTGGTTTAGAAAATATTTGATGAAATACCTTCCTATAATCTCTAAAAACATTCTATATCTCTTATTTTAGGAATAACACTAACCTTATTGGTCATAAGATGTTAAGAAAAAGAGATTGTCTGAAGAAGCAGTATCATTTTTAATTAATTGTTTTTTTGCTTATTATTTCACATCCTTAAAATATTATTAAACAATGATGAAATAATAAATCAAGTATCCTAAATATTATGTTATTTTATTATGTTAATATCATCACCTAAATCCATTTCTAATTCCATGAAATGGATAAATTAGTTATCATTCATGTGTACAACAGACTATTGCCTTGCGAACCGATGAAATTCATTTTCTATAATTATCTCTAAAGACTGGTTATAATGATGGAAATAATAATTATATATTATATTCATTAAATAATTAATATTTTTTAAATATAATATTTCATTTAACTTCATTCATTTCAATGCACATAAAAAGGATAACATCATTCGTGCGTATGTGTGAATTATCACCTCCATGAAACAATACGATTCATTTTTCATCACCACATCACATGGATAATACATATAAGTGTATTTAAATGATTAATAGTATATTAATTATATTATAGTAAATTTCTAAAGATAAAATTATTATTACCTTTTTTCTATAATGATCATTAAAAAATAGAAACGTTACTCATGCACACGTATGACCTTCCATCTCCTTGATTATAACATAATCATTTCTCATAAACATACATAATAGTTTGATTTAAAATTATTATTTATGTATAAAAATTATAATTATTTTAATAATTATAATCTAGATATGATTTAATGATAAACACTTTGACTATATACATCATGCCAAAGTCATTTTGGAATCAAGTACCGAATATCATCAAAACGTCTGATGTGAACATAAATAATTAATTGTTATAACATGATAATAAGTGATATAAAATTAATAATAAACATTAAAAATTTTGTCAATTAATTAAATAATTAACCTAAGTTTATTATTCAATAATATAATGAAAATACACGATGAGACAAACTCAAGGTAAGGGTCCTTTTAACTAAAATATTATTTTAAATGTTTTAAATATTTATTTTATAAATCATTATAATTCATGTACACATTTTTAAAAAATGAATTTTATGAATTTATTTAGAAGAAAATGAATATTTTAAAATTATAATTTTCAAATTTCAATCAATTTTTTAAAAAAGGAACCTTTTTAAGATTTTATGTAAAGAACTTTCTCTTAAAAACCCCCTTTTAAAGTTGCTCTATCAAATATTTTTTCAAAAGACAAAAGTAATATTTTTTTACATATATAGAATGAATTTTTTTTCCACTTTCATGTCGCGTTAATATTTTGAATCTCACTTTAAAAGTTTATATGGTTTCTTTCAAAGAATTTTTTTCCATTGTACGTGCCCATTTTTTCAAATTAAGTGATTTCAAAATGGAAAGTTTATTTCTTAAAAAATTATTTTAGGAGGAAATTTTTCAAGATTTATGTTTATTTTATGGTTATTGGGAATTTTTAAGATGATGGGTGGTTTAGAATAATTACTGGTGGTTGCATTATAAATCAATTATGGATGGTTTTATGATAAACCAATGATGGATGGTTCCATGATAAACTAAGGATGAGTGGTTATATTATAACCTCCATTGTATTGTGTACTACAAAGTTGTAGGTTGACCATCATTGTAACTCCATTTTTAATATTAATAAAGAAAATTATGTCTCAAGTTACCTACTTATATATATATTATACACTTGATTATGAGTTTTTTTTAAAATAAATTAATTTTCAAAAGGTAATATAATGATATTTTTAAAAGGCAGTTTATTTTTCATGGTAAAAGGTATGTTTTAAATAAAATGTTATTATTGGTTTTTACTAGACTAATAGTTTTTTTATTTTTTGTCCCTTACTGAGATTATGTGCACATTTTATGTTTTAAAATGTTTTATCACAGGGTTTAAAGAATATTAAGGATAACGATGAGATCAAGGGGAAAATTGTGATGATTTATTATGAAAATAAATCATGTTTTATTTTAAAATGGTTTCCTCTAGTAAAAAAAATGGATACTGAGTATAAGTGTCCAATTTTAATGTATGAGTTTACAATGTTATATTTTTTTCCTAATTATCTAAAACTATAACCCTAAATATAATTATTAAAATTAAGTGATTTCTAGTTTTAGAATAGTAAGAATAAGTAATGTTTTAGACAGAGTCTTTATAGTTGCTATTGGGGAAGGGTTTGTATAACAATGGAGACTAGGATGTCTTCTTAAGAGTTATTAAAATCATAATAGATTTATAATATTAAGTATGATCAAAATTTCAATATATTAGAAACCTCATTTGAGGCTTTAAGTTATAAAAGTTTAAGGTGACTAACAGTATTTTTGAAGACATTCATTTTTAAAGGAACCATGAGTTGTTAAAATTTGGGAACCCTATATGATTAAGGAAAAAAAATAATATGGAATTTTATTTGAGAATACAGGGTTAGTTATATTTTTATTCATATATTATTGTGGAAATTTCTTGATTCAGGAAATGGTTAGCATACTTAGATATTATGTGGTTTGGGAGATTACTTTTTGGTATGAGAAATTAAGAGTGATTGATGTTATTTAGAAGAATATGTGATCAAAACCTTCTAATTTTTGGTTTGAATCTTAGTCTAGAATAGTTTTTAAGAATTTTAAGTATTTTTACTTACCTATGTTGAACATTGGGTGTTACTATTTAATTTTAGATATTAAAATAGTGTTTGGACATATAAAGGTTTTTTATTTTTAGATAATTGTCTAATATTGTACTATAAATTTTGGTTTTATTTATTGACTAAATAGAGGAAGAACATATTATTTTTATTTTTGTGATTTTACAATTCCACGAAGTTGATTCTAGTACTTCAGGTGGGAAACATTCATCTTGAACACTCATTGTTTGGAGAAAAAAAAGATAAGTATATTGTCAAAATTGATTAAAGAATGAAACTATATTTTTTAAGTAAGTGTATTTCCTTATGTTCTTATTCTTGGTAGTGAAATAATTCCACAAATCTATGAAAAGTATCTTGAAACAAAAACATTATCCATTTAATTTTCTTACTATAAAATCAATGACCATTTAACCCATCACATATTTATGGTTTTGTGATGGTTAACCATATAATTACCATGTTATATATCACTATTAATCATAACTTTATATCTCATTATCTCTTATATGTCCATTTTAACCTGGAATCCTAGTATGTTTTGTATCAGGTGATCTTTTTACTTCCCTTTCATTCTTTTAAAGTGAAGTTTTTTTAATCCTTATTCTGATGTGGGATTTCAATAAAGGTATCTTGAATAGTCGGACCTTGTTTACCAATAATGAGTTAAATATTTTAGGATTCAATTTATTAGGGGGTTGGGGATGTAACATCTCATGATTTTAGGAAAGAAACACTATGTTTTATAGCATACATGATACTCCACATCGAGCTTAAATAAACAACAAAATATTATTATTTAAATGTTACCATTATAACAAAGCAACTAGAATTGTGGGTTTAAAAAATATTAACTAAATTATGAAAATGTGGTTTACACATGTATATATAATGAATTATTTTGTGACTAACTAATTATAAATGAAAATAAAACCCTTTTTGAAAATAAAATGAAATATTGTTCTAAAAAACTATTTAAATGCGAACAAGTGTGTTTTATACAAATAAACTAAAATAATAACCCTTATTAGATTATATTAATTAAATATATAAATAATTTATCCAACCTAATGTTTAACATTCATCCTATGTGTTTTCTTAACATAATATAAAAATAAAACCAATGTTATGCATAAAAAGATGTATTTTTCTAAAGGGAGTTTTGCTGACTTTTGATGGTACACTAATTTTAATTTTTTACAATTTTATAAATTTTATTTTTAAAAATAAACCTCATTATTGAAATATTAATATAAAAATTCACTTTTGTTGAATTTTTGGTATTTTTATGATACGTTTCATTTTTGATGAATAATGAAAAATACTGCTATTTAATTGAATGATGACTTTTCATCTAAATAATTAATTATGTTAAATTATATTATAAATTAATTTTAAAGTAAAAATATATGCATTTTACGTCTATTAATCTAATTTAGTTCATTTTTATCTTTTTTATATTGAAATTTCATATAAAAAATTTTCAAACTTTTGAACGTTTTCACTTTTAAAACCCGTTTTATCACCTTTTCTACAAGATTAATTTAAAATTAATTTTAGACAATTATGTGTTTTGAATTTTGAAAAATATATTACATATTTTTAATCATAATGTTAAAATTTAATAAATATTTTTTATTTTATTTTTGGACAATATAAATAGAAAACATAGTAATTTTTATTACGATAATTAAGGTTAAATTGGGTAATTAAGGGTAAAAATAATATTATAAATATTATAAAATTACCCTACAACTTGTATTAATATTATTGTATGAGTTATTTTCAACAAAAATCATCCTTGGGTATATTTTATTACCTCTTGAATCCAGCTTAATGACTTTAAGCCCCATATAGTATTTTAATAGAAGTCAAACTTATCACACTTATATTCTTAATAAGTAATACATTTTTAATATGTGGTTATTCAGAAGATATATTAGACTATAAATAGAAATATTAAATATTAAATTTTTATATTAATCATGGAAATTTATTTTAACTTTTTTAGGAATGAAATAATTTCTATAAAGGGTTTAACAATGATAATGGAGTAATTTTTTAATTAATGAAAATATCAAATAAATGATATTAAAAATATTACAGTAAATATAATTTGATATAATTAATGTTATTTAGTAATTTTATATATAACTTTGACATGTTAGTGATGTGTTATAAATTTTAGTTCAAATTTATCTTCTTTTATTTATTTTTTAAAATCCAAAATAATGAATGATGTCAAAATTGACATTAATGATATTTTAAAATAAATAATATTTTATTAAATGATATAAAATTTACAAAAATGTAAAATTAATTCAAATGATTTTTATAAGGTTGAAAATTTCATAATTGATCTATTTATGGATCATTTGTCATTTTATAGTAAATATATTAACCCTCAAAGTGTAAAATACATGTCACGGTAAGAGTTAAAGTGGTTAAATAAAGGTTAAAGTCCAAAAGATAAGGATTAAAAAATAGTAAAAAAATATCTGATTTTCATTGGGTGAATTTATTTCAACCCATTATAATTATATATTATAAATAAATAAATTTTTATCTATTTTTAATATAAAATAAAATAATATTAATTTACTATTTTGAGAAATTCCAAGAGTTCCCCTATCCTCTCTTATAAAAGGGTACATCTTATTCTCTTTTATTAAAACATAAAAACCTATTTTTATCAGCCAATATATTCCAAAATAAATTCCTATAATCCCTAACCATATTTTAGAGATCTTATTTTAAGAATAACACCACCCTTATTGGTCTTAAGGTGTTAAGCTAAGAAGATTGTCCGAAGAAGAGGTTCCATTTTTAATTAAGTGTCTCTATTTTGTTTCTTATTCCACCTCCATAAAAAATTATTAAATCATGGTTAAATAATAAATCCATTATTCCACATATAATTAGATTTTTGTTTTTTAATATCATCACCAAAATCTATCTCCAATTCCATAAAATGGGAAAATAAGTTATCGTTCATGTGTACGGAGAACTACCGCCTCATGAACTGATGAAATTCATTTTCCATCACTGTCTCTCAAGACTAGTTATAATGATAGAATTAATGCTTATATATTAAACTTATGAAATTTTTATCATTTTTAAAAGTTAATATATCATTTATGTTCTTAACTTTCTATGCACAGAAAAATGATAATGTCATTCTTGTGTACGTGTGAATTATCCCCACTACGAAGTGATGTGATTATTTTTCCATCACCATATCACATAGATGATATATAAAAGTATATTTAAATGATTAATATTATATTAATTATATTATGATATTTTTTAATAATAAAACAACACTTACCTTCTTTCCATAATGATCTTTGAAAAATGGAAACGTTACTCATGAATACGTACGACCTACCATCTCCACGATTATAAAATAGTTCATTTTTCATAACCATACACAATGGTTTTATTTAAAAGTATAATTGATGTATAAAAATTAAAATTATTTAATTAATATTATTTTTTAGATGATTAAATAATTAAAAATTTGATTATAGACATCATACCAAATTCATTTTGGAATCAAGTACTAAATATTGTCAAAATGACTGAAGTGAACTTAAATAATTAATTAATTGTTATAACATGTAAATAAGTGATATAAAAGGAATAATAAAAATAAAAATGTTATTAATAAAGTAAATAATTAACCTAAGTTTATTATCCAGGATGATAAAGAATGCACGTGATGAGACTGAGTCAAGATCAGTGAATTTTTAACTAAAAACCTCATTTTAAATATTTTAAATATTTATTTTATAAATATCCCCCTTTCATGTCCATGTTTTAAAAAAAATTACTTTTATGAATTTATTTATATAGATTTTTTTAAAATAAAATTTTTCTAATTTCTCTCTAATTTTATTAAAAATGAATCTTTTTAATTTTTTATGTAAAGGACTTTCTTTTAAAAAACCTCTTTTAATATAATCTTTCAACTATTTTTACAAAATTCAAAAGTAAATTTTTTAACATATATGGAATGAATGAAATTCCAAGATTTTATGTCACCTTAATATTTTTAATCTTACTTTAAAATTTTTATGGTTACATTCAAAGAAAATGTTTTCCATTGTATATGTTTATTTTTTTAAATTACGTTATTTCAAAATGGAATGTTTATTTATCAAAAAAGTGTTTTTTTGGGAAATTTTTTCATGATTTATGTTTATGTTATGGTTCTTGGTAATATTTTATAATGAATATTGGTTATATTATAAACCAATTATGAGTGGTTATGTGATAAACCAATTATGGGTTGTTACATGATAAACTAATGGTGGGTGGTTCTTTGATAAAACAAGGATGAGTTGTTGCATTAAAACCACCAATGCATTGGGTACTTTGAAGTAGGAGGTTGACCGTATTGGTTATTATATTTAAAATATTGATATGGATAATGATGTACCATGTTACCTAATTAAATATTATATTCTTACTTTTTTGTTTTTTAAAAATCACTTGATTTTAAAAAGTTAAGATAATGATATATTTGAAAAGATGATTCCTTTTTTTCAGGGTAAAAAAGTATGTTTTAAAGATATTGTTTTTATTGGTTTTCTACAGAATAATAGTTTTTATTATTTGATATTATTTACTGATATTTTTTTCTCATCCCAAGTTTTAAAATATTTTTCACAAGATTTAAGTAATATTAGGGATAAGGATGAGATCAAGGGGAAAATGGTGATGATTTATTATACAAATAAATCATATTTTATTTTAAAAGGGTTTCCTTTAGATTGAAAACTTGCATACTGAGTATAAGTGTCCACTTGTAATATGTGGGTTTAAAATTTAAGAATTTTTACTAATTTAATAAAACTATAATCCTAAAAGATATTTGGGAAAATATAGTGATTTATAGTTTTAAAATAACTAGAATAAGTAATGTTTTAGGTTGGTTCCTTAAAATAACAAACTTCTTGGAATCTTGGGAAAAAATAAAACATAAAAAAGGGGTGAGATCAGATTCTTAGTAAGGTTTAAGTACAAAAAGGCTATATTTAATAAGAATAAATAATTATGGATAGTTAAATAATTGAAACACATTCAATTTAATTAATAATTTGATCATAATATAGTTAGAATAAAATATGTTCAAATAATTCCATATAAATAATAATGCGAGCTAAAAAATTAGCCATAAATATTATAATAATAAAATAATCACATTAGAATCAATAAATAGTCTCATAATTTGGGAATGAATAATTATAAAAATTACAAAAATACCATTAAGGATTCAACCAAGATACTATACACAAATGGGAAACACATCATCCAATACCTAAACTAGTTTATCTCAAGAGACCCATCGATGCATCTAGGGGATATAGCAGGCACTACCCATCCATTAAAAATTACAATTAATTAATCATATAAAAGGGGTGAAAATAATAAAAATATCCATTTTAATTGAAACTAGCACACACCATGTTAATAACATTCCCTAATCATTAAAATAATCACAAACCATCAAGTGTAATATGGTGAAAGATATCTAAATGTTATATAACCAATAAAACTAATCATAAACCATTCAGTAAAACATGATAGATGATATCATAAGATATTAAAATCAATGAATCATAATATTCAATAAATAATGTTTATATAGATGAAAATAATTTAATAATACCATTGAAAAACTCTTGAGGAGAATATCTTTTTTTTACATTGAAATCAGATATTTTTAGAGAAATGAACAATTATAAAATAAAAAATTTTATTTAAGAAGAAAATTATAAACCTATAGAGTAAGATTCAAATCATTAAGGATTTATCAAGGTGGAAAAATCCTATCATGTTGTACAAGTTAAAAAATACTCCTATATTTTTTTCCAAAAAGGCCACACAGAACCTCTTTTGGAAAATGAAAACAAATTCCTTTAAAACCATTTTGAAATAAGTAAAAATGTGTAAAAATGAATTTAAAAATAATATTATTATATTAAAAAACATTTTTAATAAACATGGATATGAGATAGAAATATTCCTCAATAGAGTCTTAAATATAAACAATCCTGAATAATGATGTGATTGTGAAATAAACCCTTACCACTTTATAATCGGTCTAATAACATAAACCATTAAATAATAAAATTAAAAAAAACATAAAAAATAATGAGAATAAATAAATTCATGATTTAAAATTTCAAAGGGACTTTATATACACTTAAGAGAAGATTATTGGGGTATAATTTCAAAATATGACTCAATTAAAGAAAATTGAAATGAGTTCCCTATAAAAGATCATATCATTGAAGTTAGAATTAATAAAATTATTATATTATGTTCATTAAATGTAAATAAAAATAAAAAATTATAAATACAGTAAAATTTTATTCCACACGTAATCTTGGTATGACATAATCAATGACGTAGGAGTTCGACCTAGTGAATGGAAATTGAGTTAAGAAATCCCTTACCTAACACTTATATTTAGTTTTGTGTAATTAAACATCCTATATAATGGAATAGATAATTTTATTAATTTATTATATAACTACATTCATATTTATAATACATTATATGGTCCTTTTATGACTTATTACCACCCAGTTATTAATAATATTTCATTATTTTTATTATTTCTGGTGCGTCTGTTTCATGGTTTCATGGTCAATTCACCTATGTATAATTATGCATGTTCTTTTAAAATGAAAATAAAACTACATAAGTTAAATGAAATGGTATTAACACACTTAAATAATTTTAAATGTTCCATTAAATCATTTTTATTTCTGATATGTGGGTGATTCATTTGATAAAACGTTAATGATAAATGTTTAGTTTATTTTGGTGGGTTTTCCAATCATCAGGAATTATTTTTGTTTTATTTAAGATTATTTATATATATTAGTTCTATAACATTAAATAAGTTATAATATAACTATTACCATAATATTTAACCATAATAATACTTTTATGACCAGTCTTGACGGTGGTAATGGAAAATGAAAAAAATCATTATTCACAAAGACAGTTAATCACTATAATTTGAACAATGGTTTAGTTTATTTTAATAATAGGAGATGATAAAAGGGGTGGATATTATATTTTACATTATAAATATAATATTAAAGAATATATATGATGCTAGAGTTATTATGATTTTCTTAGTGAAGGAGGTGAAGTCAAGGAGGTGAAGAGAAAGTAGGAGAAGAAAATAAATTAATAGAGGTTGTTTGAGAAAGTAACCTCTTGAATATCATATCCTTGAAGAATAAATTAAGGAACATGGAATGGTATTTGGGTGATACTAGCATAAATTTTACACATATAACTCATAAAGTAGTTTTTAAGGGTAAAATCATGGTTTTCAAAATTACTAGGCATGTGTTTATAAATGTTACAAATTATGTATTATGTCATTACATAAATAAATTTTGATCAAGAATAATGGTTGGTAAATTTTAAATCATAATCGTTTAAAAATTATTTCATAAGAGTTATAGTATTTCGTAAAAACTATATTTTCACATTTTAACTGAAAAATAATTTTTTTAGAAAATTCCTAAAAAATTACCCTAAGATAATTTTAGTGTGATGATTAGAAAAATGAAGTTTACTTTTTAAAATAAATTCTATAAAAGTTTCAGAAATTAATTATATTTATTTTTTCATAGAAATTAATAGAAATTTTGTTTTTGAAGAAAAAATTTAGAATAAAATGACTTTACTAAAAATTATTTTTTCATTTTCTAAGAATAATTAAATTTTTATTGAATATGAAATTATTATTTATCTCATAATATAGTTAATCCTATTTCCACCCTCCAATTTAATAGCTAGTTTATAATGGTTGTGTTAAAATATTGATATTTTTGAGTTCGTTTAAGCTCAGTGAACTATTCATTGTAAGCTATCAAACATAGTGTTATTTTAAAATATCAGGGTGTTATAGAAGGTTTAGTGTATTTGTGAACTATTTATATAGGGAAATTATATTAAAAAACTTGTGAACATTTCACCATAATCAAACCAAATTATATCCCCTCTAGACTCATCATAAGTTACACTCATCTTCATAATGAGTGTGATAGAAACATAAGAAAGGGGTGATATCAGATTCTTAGTAAGGGTAAACATACATGATAAAAATAAAAGTTCATAAGTTAGAATAAAATGATAATTTGGATACAATAAAGACACATATGAAAATTTTACCCAACAAAGAATAGAAATTAAATCACAATTCATCAAATAAGTCTTGGTATAACATAAGAAAAAAATCAAAAGTGTGTGGAATAATTATTCAATATACATGATCCATGAGAGAATGACATATGCATAAGTGTTTGCATAAGAGTGCGGCATAAACATAAAAATACGAAAATATATCATTTTGAACACATATTTATAGGATAGCTAAACTATAATTATACCAATAGAAAACCTTATGAGAATAGATGACCTAAAATTATACCCACACACATCCTTGTGATCATAGATAAACCACAATTATACCCATAAAAATCTTATGAGCAAAGCTAAACTGCAATTATAACCACAAAAAAATCATTATATCATGAGATATAAAAACATTATCTAGTTCATTGGAGGGACATATATAACCCCACTTTTCAACATCTATATATACGAGCTCTACTTAAAATCAAATCATTCATCTTATCTTAAATAAACCAAAAGAAGAAAATGAGTTTCCTAACTTTCCTAAATGGTTTCTCATAAAAAATGACCATTTGATGCCAAAAATATAATCTCCAAAAATCATTATTTAATAATAGGACATATAAATTTATTTATTTACCCTTACTCTATTATAGAATAATCCATTTAAAATGGAAGAGAAATCACAAAAAATATTTTTATTTAAAAAGTGTTTCTGAATATCATCTTAAAAACACATGATTTTCAAGTCACTTTCCAGATTTTTTTTTCAAAGACGAAGAGAAAAATTATTAAAACATTACTTTAAAAAAATTCCAATAAACATTCCTTGATAATAAATAAATCATATGTAAAAAAATTTAATTTCTAAGGGAAGAACATAAAACCATAGAAAAGAAAATCATTTTAAATATTTTAAAATGCCTTTATCGAAAACCCACATCATTAAAAGGATAATTTTTTTTTACAAAATTAATAATAGGGAATAAAAGGATAACTTATGATAAAAAGAATTTTAGTTTTCCATAGGGAAATGAGAATATTGGTGGGAAGTAAAAACATGGATTTCATACCCGAACCTTTTCACTAATTTTATTTTATTTTTTTATTTGTCTTTGAGTTATTTTGTCAAGTTACAGGCCAAGTTTGATTGTTTTTTTTCATTTTGCTGATAAGTGAGTGTTTTGGAATTGTCAGCTCCTAATACACAGGGAAGGCAGGGCACGATTGAAGCTACTCATCTTTGCTGAATCACCATGCGGACTATCCGGTGCATGGTTAAATAATTAATTAATAAAATGAATGATACAGTGGAAACATAATAAACTGTGAAAAATAAATAAACAAATAAAATGAATTAAGAATGGTTTTAATAATAATAATAATATTAATGTGACTTGAGAATATTATTATTATTATTATCTTGGATAATAATTTAATTGACGGTATTATGTTTATTATTAACTTGATTATTATATAGTTTAATATATAGTCTATTAAGTTTGCTATTATCTTATTATTATTATTATTATTATAATTTTTATAACTTATTATTATTTTTTTTAATTTTTTTTCTTTTATTTTGTTTTAGTTAGGGTTGAGTCTTCTCCTTCCCCTTCTCCTAAAATGTGCCACAACCTCACCCCTACCAAATCCCATCGATCCCCTAATCATCCCCTGTGCACCATGCTGCGGGTGCCCTACACCCTGCGTGTTACCCTCTTCCTCCTGGCAGCTGGCCCTGAGCGCCACCCTCTCTCTTCCGGTGCGACCTAATTATGGCGTCCTGCCTCCCTGCATAGAGCCTCTCTGGCAAACCACGTTCTTATTGGCCACTCCTATGGCTATATTCCCATCTCCCTCCATCCAAACTCTCTTCAGCACACCGCTCGGGTTCCTTACGCCATGATCTGCGACCTCCAGTGCAACTCCTCTGGGTAGTTCTATCCTCTTATCCCTTGAGTTTTGGGGTTTCTGATGGGTATAAGGTTCATTTTAGGGTTCAATTTTGATTATTTTTGGTTCAAATTCTTGATTTAGGGTCCAATTTTGATTCCTCATTGTGCGTTTGTGGTGCGAGTGGAGTTTGAAACTAATTTTTGGGAGTTTTTGACACCTGATGTAAGTTATTCTATCGATAATTTTTTTGGTGAATTGTTTGTTTGCTTGATTAATTTAGTATTCTTCATGATTAATTTATGTGGTAAAAAATTAGTTTTTAAGAGAGTTTATTATGTGTTTGTTTTTTAAAGTGGTATATTTATATGAGAGGTGGTGTGTTCTTTTTGAAAAAAACCATGTGTGTCATTGAAATGTGTTTTACAGAATGTTAATTTCATTTATTTAACTATGTAAGTGATGCATATTCTATTTTAGTAGGTTGTGGGTATGCGTTTGATCAAAAATGTGTTCTTTGGATAAGTTTTGGGTGTGTAAATCCATGGGGTTCTCTTTAAATTTTTTTTATAAATTTTAAAGTGGTTCATTAAATAGTGAAGATGGTGAGAATTATGTTTTGAAAGTATTTCGAGGTGGATTTTGCACCGTATGTTCATTTGGAATGTTTTAAGTTAGTGGTTATCTATTTTTAGTTGTTTTGAATTTCTTTCAGCGCATTGGTGAGGTAATTCTGAGATACTGTAGTCGTTAGCAGGTTGCACGTACTTGTGCGCAAGTGTGAGATGTATCGTGTCATCTTAATCGAGATGCAAGTCGAGGTAGATTCCCCAATTCACTCGCCTTTGAATATAGAATTTATTAATTACTTGTTATTTTATTGTTTCCTATTAAATGGGAATTAATATTAAATAATTATTTTTATAATAGTTATTTTCTGTAATTGAGACTATTTATTTTTATGCATCCCACTGAAGTTATTTTGTTGATGATTTGTTGCACAATAGTGAAAAATTCTTGTTTGGACTTTGAACATTGTTCATGGATTTTCAAGTGTGATTATGGATTGATGATAAGTGTTTTCTTCTGAAGTGTGAGAAAATGTTTGGTTTCTCTTGAGAAATTATGTTTTTATTTAAAGTTAGTTAAGGCCCGTTTGACACTTTAATAAAATAAATTATTTTGAAAACCCTCTTTAGAGGACTTAGGGTGACCTTGCTATGCACATCGATTTTGTGGGTTGTTGTTCGCGATGTTTGTATATTATAATTGGTTTCTTGTTAGACATTGGCGACTCACCCCCTTTTTATTTAGTACTCAACATGGAAACCTGACATAGTAAGTGAATTTTCTTTGAATGATTACTGCACTAGTTTGGATTATGCACTGGCTAGTGGCCCCTAGTATGGATTTTTCTTTGATAGGGGATTGGGACCCTCAGTTAGGACATGTATGGAAATACCAAGCATTAGGGAGTTATGACGTCATCGAGAGTAGGCATGTCTTTAGAATGAGTGACATGTATAGTGCATTCTAGATTTTTCACAAGCACCTAGGTTCGACCCATGTTTTCTTTGGTGCTTATTTGTATGTGGCGTACAATTGAGGGGACTTTTTCGGTTGTTAGTCCCCATTTTCTACATTCTCATTGCTCTTATTGTGTGTTGTGTGTGGTTTTCCTCTTGACTAACAGCTAAATTTTTAGATTTTAAATTGTTCGTGAAATTTTTTAAAATGTAATACACCTTTTCCATTCAAACATTAAACTTGTTTTTAAATTAAAAATGGCAATGGGCTTTTACTTGTTTTAGAACTGAAAGTGAGTGTGGAAACCCATATTTTATATAATTTAGTCCAAACCTGGAATTAGTAAATTATTTATTTAAAGGTAGTGCTTTGAGAATAATTTTTTGGCACACCTACTGAGTTTTACTAATCATTCATATAGTGTTTTCTTGTTTTTAATTTTTCCTACAGGTTATATCTCTGTTTTAGATAACCTTGGGTGACGTTTGGTTCTAGAGTTGGAGAGTGACTCTCAGGGTCACTTAGAGTTTTGGGGTTGGTCAAGATAGTTTATGTTGTTGTCCATTCTTTATCTTTCGTGTCATTTATTTATTTTACACTGTTCTATTTTATTTCTTCTACTTATTTCATTTTTATTAGGTGAAATAATTCCCTTGTTATTCTCTATTGATTCTCTAGCGCTTGTCTCCAACCAGGGAGGATTGGTAATGCCTCTCAATCCTTGCCATGGATCGGCTCGGGTGACCGGTTTAGGGTCGACCTGGGTTGGTTCATGACAAAATGGCATCAGATCCAGGTTTTCTCTCTTGGGTTGTGTTCCTTTGGGATAGATTTAGGGTAGAACAAAATTAATGGTCTCATAACTCAATGTTCTAGATAAGAGTATGGTTCCTGGCTAGCACACCTCATGGCGGGAATTGAGTTACCAAAGTAAGTTGAGGTGTGTCTGAGTCATTGGTCCTTGTGTGTAATCTTGTTTAGGGGAAATGAAAAGGGGTGGGGTTAGTGGTACCAGTGAGCTAGCAGGGTCTGGAAAGCCATATGGAGCTAGGGAATCTATCCTAGAATGCTCTCCATGGCGGTGGCATGATAGGCAGATGACCGCCAACCATATATTCCAGTTACCCACAAATACTAGTTTCCTATTACATAGTTCCTCATATCCTTGTTTGGATTTGTGAAAATATGTTTTTTAAGTTAAAATAATTTGGTCTTGGAAAATGTTTTGAAATTAAGAGCTTTAAAAACAAAATGATGTGTAAGGTTTGAAAAGTGTGGGTTGAATGTTTTGGTTTTGAAAAATGTAATGGTCTGGTTTTGATCCTTGGTGTTCTCATGGAAAACCACTTGCATGGGTTTATATATGAAGAATAAATGGTCAATAGTACGAGTGAATGAGTTCTTGTATGGACATGAGGTGAGTGTCGGTGAGGCATGTGAACATACAGGTATGAATCCCAAGAAACCCCATTGGTGTCTGTGAAACCCACCAGCTTTGTTTATTTTCAAAAAGTTTTTTAATGGAAAATTTGGTGTTTTAATAATTGGTAATTTTGTGGCATGTCTTTGTATTTTGGAAATGTTATATGTGAGGCGTTACGATCCAAGTATCCTTTTTGAATGATTTGTGTCTTAATTATGAATTCTTATAGGTAAGTTAGTGTGAAAGCATGTGGTTAGTGGTTTCTTTTGAAAAGTGCTTCGGGAAGCCCTTGGAGTGGTTCCCCCTTCACATTTAGTGTTTTATTGTGGTATATCTTGGACATTGGACCTATTTGATTAAGTCTATGGTTTTCTTTCTTGACTAGTGCAGACCCCCATAAAGCATTAACATGAGATTGAAGTGTGGCCGGGATTAATTCACTGTTGGCCGACCCTCCAATTGATTAAACTAAGGACTATCCCTTTTGAGTGATTGTGCTAAGACTATACCTTAACCTTTTTGGTTAAGAGGATCCTCTCACAGTAGGATGGAAGATGCGAGGGTATTTGAAGGGATTTTTGGTCTTTTTGAGTTGTATGAATCGTCTGGTATGAAGTTTGATACTATTGTGTCTGTAGGTCCCCTTAGAAATGGTGAAATGAATTCTAGTGGGGATGGGTGAAGGCAGTTCAGAATTATCAGTGCTGGCCAGTGTCTTGAAAGGATTTTAGTGCTTTCATCGGTTGTGATGGTCATGTTTGGTGGCATCTTGTAGAGTGAGTTCCATTTGAAGATCAAGGGAATATTTTTTAGAATCCTTCAGAAATCCCTATTTTCATAAGAGTGTGTCCTCCTCTTAGGGATTTCTAATTTTTTTGTTTAAATGGGAGTGTTTGTCGTGCGTCCTTCCCTTCTTAAGTTTCTTGGTTAAGTCAAAGAGGTGATGCATGTGCATTATCTAAACCCCTATTTTGGTGGATGTTCTGCGAGGGAGTAGTTGAATCTCGTGGTGTGTTGTGTATGTTGGTGTTGTATCAGTTGTGGTGTGGTTTCATGTGGAACCAAAAGGAGAAGATCCATCTTGGGGTATTCAATACCTGAATGCGAGGAAGGAGATGCTTCAAACATCAGGGATCTAGCCATATGCCTCAGAGTGAAGCCGGTGTGTAGTCAGGAAACCTAGGAGTGTGTGGGACCCTGAATTTATTTCTATTATCAGGGTTAAAGGTTAAGGCAGTTTAGATTGTTTTCTGTAGCTATTCTATTCTGAATGACCCATTTGGGTTCATAGGGTTTCTCATGGCTATGAGGAAGTGTGGTCATCTCGTTACCTTAAAGTCCTTAGGGTTGCGTCCCACTGAATGTAATCTCTTTTAGTGGTCCTTATGGGGTCTATTGGGTAAATCAGTCACAAATTTGAATAGTACTCATCCAGGGATGTGGAAATGATGGTTTGTCTTGGGTCATGGTTTTGAGACTCCAGTAGTTGGGCCATTCCCTCCCCATCCCTTGTGGTGGGGTGTTTGGTCACTGTTGGGAGATTTTCAAAGTTTATGTATCTTTCGTTAGTTATAATGGTGGGGATACCCACGATAGGTCTCACTCAAATGTATCTAGAATGAATCGGTTTTGGAATTCTTCATAATAGTGGGGAGTCTGCTCAGGCATCCCCATATCAAGCATTTGGTACTTTTCTCGAGCATTGGTAGATTTCTAATGGAGAGGAACCCCTTCGGCATTTCCCATGTTGGCCTTTTGGTTATGTTCTTAAATATGGCTTGGTGGTAAGTGATAAGAGTTTCATTGGATGTGGTTTGATCTTCTTTTTTCATTCCATTCAAATGGAGTGGTTTTCGTTTAATGGTGCTTAGGGTGTTTTGGGTTGTGATGTTTGGTTCTGTGGGTGTGAGATAGTTCCTTTCCTTGATCAATCAACTAGAGGTGTTCTAGCTCTTTAGGGCGAGTGACACTTAGCACAAAGTCTTTTTATGGGTTTCTTACAGTTTTCTTTTGAGTTACTTTGTCTGAGCATGGTTCATTTGCCTCTTTTTTCTTGTTTTTCCTAAGGATCCCCTTTGAAACTTAAGGGAATATGAGTT
The DNA here is from genome assembly GCA_963277665.1 of Viscum album. Lineage (NCBI taxonomy): Eukaryota > Viridiplantae > Streptophyta > Magnoliopsida > Santalales > Viscaceae > Viscum > Viscum album. The sequence goes on along the minus strand of OY728151.1, from coordinate 648,784,585 downwards.
TTGTTTGGTCTAAGTCTTGTTGGGCCTTTTTGGGGGAATAAATCTTTATGGTGGGGAGAATTGTCACACTCGAAGCTTTTCACTAATCTTATTTTATTATTTTATTTGGCTTCAAGATATTTGTTTTGAGTTTCGGGCCAAGTCCGATTGATTTTTTTTCATTTTGCTAATAAGTGAGTGTTTTGGGATTGTCAGCGCCCGATGCATGGGCAAGGTAGGGCATAATTGAAGCCACACGACTTCACTGAATCACCATGCGACCTGACCAGTGCACAGTTAATTAATTAATTAATAAAATGGATGATAAAGTGAAAAACAAAATAAACTATGAAAAATAAATAAATAAATAAAATGAATTAAGAATGGTTTTAATAATAATAATAATATTAATGTCACTTGAGAAAATTTTTAGTATTATTATATTGGATAATAATTTAATTGAGAGTATTTTTTTATTATTAAGTTGACTATTATATAGTTTATAATTTATTTTATTAAATTTGCTATTATCATATTATTATTATTATTAAAATTGTTATAAATTATTATTATTATTCTCTATTTTTTTCTTTTATTTTTTTTTGGTCAGGGTTGAGTCTTCTCCTTCCCCCATTCTCCCAAAATGCACCACAACCCCACCCCCTAACCAATCCCATCGAGCCCCTAATCCTCCCCTACGCACCACGCTGCCGGCACCCTACGCCTTGCGCACCACCCTCTTCCTCCCGGCCAGTCGGTCCTACGTGCCACCCTCTGCCTTCCAGTGCGACCTTCTTTCAGCATCCCGTCTCCCTGCGCAACACCTCTTCAGCAAACCACCTCTTTCTTGACTACTCTTATGGCCAGCGCCCCATCTCACTCCAGCCTAACTCTATCCGGTGTGCTGCCCGGGTTCCCTATGCCATGACCTGCGACCTCCGGCGTAACTCCTCCAGGTAGTTCTCTCCTCTTATCCCTTGAGTTTTTGGGTTTCCGGTGGGTATGAGGTTCTTTTTAGGGTTTTATTTTGATACTTTTTGGTTTTAATTCTTGATTTAGGGTCCAATTTGGATTCTTCGTTGTGTGTTTGTTGTGCGAGTGGAGTTTGAAACTAATTTTTTTGGAGTTTTCAACACCTAATGTATGTTGTTCTATCGATAAACATTTTTTTAGGTGAATTATTTGTTTTCTTGATTAATTTAGTATGCTTCATGATTAATTTATGTGGTAAAAAATAGTTTTTAAGAAAGTTGATTATTTGTTGGGTTTTTAAAGTGGTATGTTCATATGAAAGGTGGTGTTTTCTTTTTGAAAAAAAAGCTATGTGTGTCATTGAAATGTGTTTTACAGAATGTTTATTTCATTTATTTAACTGTGAAAGTGATTCATATTCTATTTTAGTAGGTTGTGGGTGTGTGTTTGATCAAAAATGAGTTCTTTGGATTATATTTGGGTGCATAAAGCCATGGGTTTCTCTTAGGAATTGTTTTATAAATTTTAAATTTCTTTATTAAATAGTGAAGATGGTGAGAATTATGTTTTGAAAGTATATCGAGGTGGTTTTTGCACCTTTTTTCATTTGGATTTTTTAAGTAATTGGTTACATGTTTCTAGTTATTGTGCATTTATTACAACACATTGGAAATGTAATTACATTATATTGTGGTTGTCAGTAGGTTTCACGTACTTGTGCCCAAGTGTGAGACGTGTCGTGTCTTTGTAATCGAGCTGCTAGTCGAGGTAGGTTCCCCACTGCACTTGCATTTGAATATAGAATTTACCAATTACTTGTTATTTTATTATTTATCGATAAATGGGAATTAATATTAAATAATTATTTTCAGAATAATTATTTTTTGTAAATGAGACTATTTATTTTAATGCATCCCATTGAATTTATTTTGTTGATGATTTGTTTCACAATAGTGATAAATTCGCATTTGTACTTTGAACATAATTCATGGATTTTCAAGTGTGATCCTGGATTGATGATAAAATTTTTCTTTTAATGCATGAGAAAATGATTGGTTTCTCTTGGGAAATGATGTTTTTCTTTAAAGTTGGTTAAGGTCTGTTTGACACTTTATTAAAATAAATTATTTTGAAAACCCTCTTTGAAGTAACTCAGGGGTGACCTTGTTGTGCACGTCGATTTTGTGGGTTTTTATGCGTGATGTTTATGCATTGGAAATGGTTGCTTGTTTGACATTATTGACTCGCCCTATTTTTATTTAGCACTCAACCTGGGAACCTTGCATAATAAGTGAATTTTTTATGAATTATTGTTGTGCTAGTTTAGATTATGAACTGGCTAGTGGCCCTTAGTATGGATTTTTCTCTTCTAGGGGATTGGGTCCCTCGATTAGGCCAGGTAGGGAAATACCGAGCATTATGGTGTTATGAAGTCATTGAGAGTAGGAATGCATTTAGGATGAGTCACATGTATAGTAAGTTCTGGATTGTTCACGAGCTCCTAGGTTTGACCCCTGTTTTCTTTAGTGCTATTTGTATATGGAAGACGATTGAGGGGCCTAGTTCAGTTACTATTCACCTTTTGCTACTTTACTATTACCCTTATTGTGTGTTGTGTGTTGTTTGTGGTTTTCCTCTTGACTAACAAATAAATTTTCAGATTTTAAATTGTTCGAGAAAATGTTTTAAAATGTAATGCACCTTTTCCCTTCAAACAGTAAACTTGTTTTCAAATTAAAAAGCGCGATGGACTGTTACTTGTTTTAGAACTAAAAATGTGTGTGGAAACCCATATTTTAAATAATTTAATTCAAACCTAGAATTATTAAATTATTTATTTAGAGGTAGTTCTTTGGGAATAGTTTTTTATGCACGCCTACTGAGTTTTAATACTCATGCCTATAGTATTTTATTGTTTTTAGTTTTTCTTATTGGTTCTAGCTCTATTTTGAATCACCCTGGGTGATGTTTGGTTTGGGTGTTGGAGAGTGACTCTCAGGATCACATGAAGTTTTGGCCATGGTCAGGTTAGTATGTGTTGTTGGCCGATCTTTCTCTTTCATGTCGTTTATTTATTTTATGTTGTTCTATTTTATTTCGACTACTTAGTTTATTTTTATTGGAAAAAATTATTCCCCTGTTGTTCTCTGTTGATTCCCGGGTGCTTGTCTCTAACCCGAGAGGATCGGGAATGCCTCTCGGGCCTTCCCACGAATCAACTTAGGTGACCGGTCTAGGGTCGACCCGGGTTGGTTCGTGACAATGGATATGAGGGGAAATCTATTAAAAGTAATGGGAATAATTCTAAAAAATGTAGTTTCATGAAATAATAGAATAATCAAGGAGGAATACATTGGTACAAAGAATTATTTCTATATAAATGAAGGTTTAAGTATAATATAACATCATCATAGGTTAGAATATACCAGTCTTGAAATATTATAGTCAAAGAGGAGCGACTATGATCTAGAGAAAATATTTGAGTCATGAAAACCCATTACCTTTATTTATGATTAGTTTAATGCACTCTAATATCCTATAAAAAATCACAAATATGTTAATATAATCTTTTATAACCATACTAATTTATAATAATATATACAATTCTCATTTATATTCTTTATCTACATGTATATTAGTTAGTTTTTTACTATTTTCCCACATCGACTGTATATAGTTTTATCATTTGTACTAGTTTAGTAAAAGTGGTGTTGTTATTTATTAGTCTTCCAAAGTTAATTATTACTAGATAATATAAGGTACCAAAAATAAATCGTTTTTTATTGATTTATAATTATATTATCACATTCCATTCTTGTATTATTTTTGTTTCATGAAAGTGGAATCAATGTCGATTTATTTTAGTAATTTTAGTGATCAAAGATGATATTTCAAAAATTAGTAAAATACTTTATATAACCATTCAAAATTTATAAAAAATATTATTTTAGTATTAAATTGTAATAAAATTATTATTTATGTTCTATTTTTCATCCATGATAGAGTGTTATAACATTGTTAATGTTGCTGGTTAAACCGGACCAAACATGAACATACTACAATTAATGGATGATTATGATTATGTAAGTGGTTTATTTTGAAAATAATATAATTATTATAAGATAAAAATGATATTATTTAGATAATTTTAAGGTGATGAGTTCAATTAAAACTAATATTAAGAAATAATAAATAAATTAGAAAAAATGAGATATATTACTTTGTGGAGGTGGTAGTCCATACAATGCATAGTCAGAATTATGGTATATAATAATTATATATTTAATAATCATATTTATTAATATATAGCATATTTATGCATTAATACCATCATTAAAATAATCCATGAGAGATGGTATGATAAAAAGAAGCCATCGATTCATGGAGGCGGTAGTCTCCACACACATGCTAATGATGATTTTCTTCTTTTCTTAATGGATGGAGAGGAACAAAAAAAGGATTGTTACTTTCACAAAATAAAATATCATTATAATAATTATACTAATGTCATTATATTTTTATGGATATAAGAGGTTGGGAAGAGGAAGAGTACAAATAAAAGACCAAGAGGAAGATAATACTTACATCACGAGCTTGAGTTTTCTATTAGATATATCCTTAGGAATAGAGGCCTTAATCTAATTAATATAGAATAGAGGAATAATTAAATGTGTTAGGGTTATAGGATGAAAATAATTACCATGTTTTAAGAAAAAATTAAAAAGTCTATGTGTAGTATGAAATTAAATAAGTGATCCTATTTTATAAGTGAAGAGAAGGGAACTTTTGTGAATACTTGTTACTTTTCTATGATATCATTACCCTATTCAAAGTTCAGTGTCTCCAAATATTCAAAATAATAGATCATTGGGAATCCTTGGTTCTATAAATATTCATCCAAGTATTTCCACACATTTTTTAAACATCTTTCATGATTATTTACCATTTATTGTTTTACATTTTCTAATTCTTGTTTTTACATTGGTAATAAGTTTTTAACTAATTAATTTATATTTTATTATAAATATATGGTAACCCATCTAAATATAATTAAATTAATATATAAATTAAATCATATAATATATAGAAAAAAGGTTTTTGTAGATAATGATGATTTGAAAGTTAAGTGTTCTTAATCATATTTAGTATTGATTACTAAATCAATGAGTATTAATATATTTATATATATGTTTAATAAAAATTTACAAATGATTAATTTTTTGATTTGATAAAAAATTTAAAAATATTTTATACAAAGGAACCCGCTTGTTATTCTGGGCAGAGGGATCCCATTACATTGCCTTTTTAGGCCTAGTGGGAATTAAACCCCAGTAAAAGAGGCCCATAGGCCCAGAATCGTGTAGTTCATTGAATCCCATGCACAATGTTCTTGATACACCATACATCGCCTTTAACCATCCTTACCAATTTTTGTGCATGGCCTCGCCCATGAACATCGCCTTCACCACCTTATCCTAAAATCACTATCATCACCCATAAACACTACCTCACCCTTGCTTGCATAAGGTCACCACCATTAGCTAGTAGTGACCACTGCACTATGTCCCACCAAATTTTTTTTGATCCACTGATGATCCTTTCTTTGTCACCCATCACCGTTGTGGCCCACCTCTGACGTCAACTTCCACTGCCTATATCGTATCCTTTACCCCTTGACTAGCATCCAAAATCTCTATAAAATTTGGGGCTACCAAGAATTGATCTCAGAATGATGTAGTATTACAGGGTAGTGTTAACCACTTGGAAAATACCCCAAGTTTATAAAAAATTTATAATGTTAATAAAAAAATTCTCTGAGAAAAATAGTTTTACAATTATCACGGTAATTAACTTTATTCCGCATAATATTATTTTTATGCCTAAAAATAAATTGATTCATTTAAATAATTATGAAATAATGATTCCAAATATCAAAATCATTATTTATGGTTCAATTTATAAAAGTGTTAAAAAATAATTCTAAAATAAAAATGTATAATGTATTATTTTTAAAAAAATTAATTAATTATGTTCAAAAATATAAAATATTGGTTTGTAATTATAAAATAATATTTTAAATTATATAATTTTTCTTATAAAACATATATTTGGTCAATAAAAAATTTCATAAGGATCATGTTCTCTTTATATCCAAGTCATGTTCTAAAATCCACAATATTTTGAAAAATAGTTTAATACATTAATCATTGAAAAATAAATTATTAAATAAAAAATCTTCTTAAGATTATATTATCATTTTTAATCCAAAAATGATGTTCATTTTTTAAAATTAAATTTCAATAATTTTAGAATTCAATATTTAAAGAAAATCCTAAAATATTTTTGAAAACAGTTTATATTGGAAAATAAAATTTTAAAATCTCAACTATTATTTTATTATTATTTATTAGTAATTTATAATTAATTTATTGGAAATATATTATTCATATCATAAATATATTTTATTATTATTTAATTATAATACACATTGTTTGTTTAAATAAAACACCAATTTTAGGAAAATATATTTTTAGGCATAAATTGATTTTCTTAATTATTCGAACTATAATAATTGAATTGAATTAATAATAAAAGTAGAATTTATTTACCTTATACCAATATCTCATAATGTGGTTACACCTGTTAGTACCCTATAATTCAATGACTATGTTTTTATGGTTATATTTAATACTTTCATTTTTATCTAAACGTATCGTGGTTTTCATTTAAGTTTAGTACAACTCGTGGAGAAAGCTATCAGACATATTATTTATATAAGGAATATATATAGTGAAATATTGGTTCATTATAAATATACATGATTTTGGTGAAATTTATTTCTTATGATTAAAAATAAATTATTCTAAAAATTCTATTCCTTTACATTAAGCCTAATTATACTAAAATTAATTTTTACCACCACTAAAATTTAATCTTATAAAATGGTTTTCAGATTTTGAATCTAAAGGTTAAAATTTGGTAATAGGTTTAGTTTCATTTTTTTATAAAATTGAGTTATTATGGTAAAAGTCTGTCACAACCGAAACAATTAAAAGGGTTGAATAGGGGTTTAAACTAAGGGAAAAGGCTTCAAATATCTCAAAAATATTTTCCCCTAATATATTGGTTTAGAAGATTCTAGACTCTAAATATCTTATCTTAATGTTTTGGATAATTTTTCCACTTTTTTTTATTATGAAATTTATTATATTTTATGAAAACAAGTATTTATAAGAGTTTCACTCCTCTAACTTATAAAACTATCCCTTCACCATCTCACTTAATAACTAACATTAAGAACCTTATATTGAAAAATACTAGAGAAAATCCATCCCCAACTATATTTTAAAATTACTAGAGGTTTTGACCTTCCAAAAATACCAATCCAAGGATGTGTAAGGAGAGTTATAATGGATGATATCCAAAAAAGAGATAATTTTCTTAACTATGTTCATTCAAGTCTCTCTCTTCACACACCTCCTCCAAATAAATTATAACCATAATAATATTATGAAATTAATATCATTAATATACTAAAATATTATTATGTTGATGGAACTAACATTATCTACCTTCCTTTTATCCATTTGGGAATGAAAACATCCCCTGTGTTATGTATGGATTACCACCTCCACAAATAATGAATTTAATTTTTCATAACCCCCTTACATGGATGGTTATAAAAACGAATTTAATGAATTAATATGATATTTATATCGTTATTAATATTTTAATTGATAAATTTTACATTCTAATAAAAAAATTAAAATTAAATGGTCCCTATAAATTTTAACCACCTAAAATGAGCATACCTTTACACTTTTTAAGTAATAACTTATTACCATTCCATTTCATTTATCTTATGCATCCACCTATTCTTGAATCTGATTTACCACTTTAATAACATATTTATGAAATCATTAGGTTTCATTAAAATTTATATTATTACTATATAATAATATATTATTACTCATTCAATTGTTATAATATGTTATTTTTTGGGTCGGTTTTACCATATTTATAAACAATATTCTAATTTTTTATATCATGAATCATTAAGAAAAATAAAATACTGTTAATATTATAAAATAATGAAAAATTTTTATGTTTTAATGATTAATTATTATTAATATATATAATTATATTTATTAAGAAAATCAATTCTTTTTATGAAATCAAAATCTAAAAAACTAATAATTTTTAAGTGTTTCGTGTGAACCATCTCCATAAGTTCCATAAAATGACCATGGGACTCTATAAATATATCAAAAAAATTATTAAATATAAATGAGAATTATGTAATAGCAAAATATTCATCATAATAATTGAATTAAATATGAATATTCATAGTTATTTTAAACTATAATGAACAAGAATACAAAGGATGATTAACAAAATTGGAATTATTTCATAACCTGTACAATTACGTTGTTTCTAAAATGTTATTAACCATATAAAATGACATATATAACTTATAGAAACATTTTAAAATAATTTTTTTACTGTTACTAGGATACTAGAGCTGTTTTTGAGATTAGGAACTGGAAAATTCCAAAATGACCTACGAGAACTATACTGATTTAGTAAATAAATGAATCAATATCATAAATGGAATAAAAGGATTAATAATAATGAAATTAACATGAAAAATTCTATTAATAATAAATAATTAACATAATTTTCATAATTATGAGTGTATATGATGTATGAATCGCATCAAGAATCGAGGTAAAAGAATTTTATTTTCAAAATTAATTTAAATGTTTTAATTCTTTCCTTTCAACTCTTTCTCTTCCATATCAAAATTATTTATAGAATCTCTTTCTCTAAAATTAAATGTTTTCTTAAATTCATTTAAATTATCATTTTTATTCCTTATTAAGGTTTAGAAATGATTTTTTTAAATTTTTCTATAGATGCCATTTTTTAATTTCTTTATAAAGGCATGTGAATAAAATTTTAACATTTATTGTTTGATAAACTCTTATCACCATAATTTATATTCTATAATATAAATATTACTTATCATGTTTCCATTTATTTTGAATGTAAATTTAATTCAAATTATTTTTTTAATTGTTAATTTTAAAAATTTATCATAAAAGGATATTTATTCATATTTTTATGTGTAACAATAAGTTCTTATACATATGGTTTCAAATGAATGTTTTTTTGAGTTTTATGATTAATCATCAAGACCCTATTTATTTATTCATGTTATAGTTCATGTAATTTATATATGATGAATTTTGGGTCTAATATAACCCTTAAATGCATTAGGTAATGATTATAGACTTGAATCGATATAAGTTACTCTAATAAAGTTGTTTTAATTATTTTTTATGTGATTAGATTAATATATGAAGTTAAAATTAACTAGTTTAGCAATTTAATTATGGGTTTTTGATGTTGGAATTAAATGGTTATGTTATTCCATGATGAATGATGATGTAATTAACTGGGAAAGTTATTCTATTAAAAAGGTGATATGAATATGATATCCCAAGTAACCATAATGATTATGTTTTTTTCCTTTAATCTTTATTGTAAGATGTTTTATGAAAATATTATGGAATATAAGTTGATTTCATGAGTATTTAAGTAATTATTTGAGATTAATGTTTATTATGTATAAAAGGTAATATTTAACATGTGTTTTAATGTTTTTAATAAACTAATAGGATTTATTTATTTTTAAAACCCTTATAGAGTTTTATTTTCTAATCCTAATTTTTCAAGTTATTTTACATGATATAAATAAATGTAGGAACTCTATAATGATCAATAGTTTAGTTATAAATAATAACCTTGAACCAAGTAAGTTTGTTATAAATGAAATGTAAGTGTCAATTTAAGAAACTGATTTTGTGGAATAAATGTAAACGATGTCCATGCGAACTCTTTTATAATGTAATTATTTTTTAATTATCTAAAAAACTAAACATAAAAGTTCATAATAATTTAGGGAAATGGAATCCTTGATATAAATCATTAAATCATGGGATATTATAGTTGGTATCAAATAAAATATTTAGAGAATATGTTTTAGGTATCAGATTTAAGTATATGGGTCTAGGGTGTCACTATTAGTATGAGATGAGGGTTAAAATAAATTTAGTGTTTAGGAAGTTATCAGATGCGGATAATTTAAAAGTTGCAGATACTATTATGTGTTGATATGTTTAAGGTTAATTATAAATTTAAAGGCATAGATACCACTTCTGTGGTATTATGTGATCATATATTGAGGTGATACATGATATTTTGGGAGGTTTTTATTGGGTATTAGGAAGAATACATGATTTTGGTTTATATAACTCTTTTGTTTGGTATGTTATTTGAAGTTGAGGTAAATATGGTTAATTGGGACAATGTATTAATTGATTTTGGGAATATTAATTGAGTAGTATGGGGAAATTTTGGGATTTAAAATTTATTTCATTGATAAGATCACTAAAGTTAATTTTAAGATAAATTTTCTATAATTTTCAAAATAATAAACGGTAATGGTATATATATTTTATATTATATCATTTTATGTCAAAGTAGTTGAATTTATATAAAATATAGATATTGTGTAAATTTTTATAAGTGAATATAGTTTTGTTATAGATTCATGTCATGGTGATTCAAGTTATTTTAATAAAAAATGAATATATTTTGGATTTGGGAATTAATAAAGAATATTCTAGATGATTATTTAGGTTCCATAATTTTTTGGGTAATGGGTAATTTAATTTTGGAAGAATAAGTACGAATGTTTTTCAGATTTATGAGTTTTAAATTTAGATGTCCATATTTTGGAATGGTTATAGTGTTCTGTTATTTTTGGAATGATTTATGGGGATAAAATTTATGTTAAGGTTTTATAAACTAGAGTATTAATTCCTCATATGATCTTTTACTCATATATAATTGAATATTATCTTTACTAATGCTAACCATTTTGGTTTTTAGTATCTATTGATAAATATATAGAATATATTTATGAGAAAAATCTATTATACTAAAAAGAAAACTTCCTTTATGTAATATCTTGATCTAGTATGAGTTTATTTTTTTCACTTCATGCATGAAAAATTCATCTTAGTCATTCATCATCTGGTATTTTAGAGGAATCTATGGTGGAAACTTTTCAAAACCCGTAACTGGGGGATGAAATTAAGCTTATCAAATGTAAATAAATCAAGTAAGTATATTTTCTTATATTCTCTCTAAAAATGGTAAAATAACTCCTAGAACATACAAAAAAATGTAGATATATCTATCAAGTATTATATGGAAAACATGACTCAACTATCAATTTACGCCTTAGAAATTCATTTACAAGTATAAATATTATAAAAGTGTAAAAATTTATGATTAGTTTCATAGACATGGCCTATAGATTAAAATTATTTATATTTAGGTTCTCTTTTCCAAATATCTATTCATTTCATTAGTTTTTCTTCTATTTCATATCATCTTCTCTATACCTCAAATAAAATATCATGAAATGGAAATTTTACTCTTTTAATATCATTTCTAATGAATTCATGATCTCTTTTCCACTCGTAGGGATTTAAAATTCCAAGACAATGTTATTCAAGTGAATTTCTATTTACTAAATCTCCAAAAATAGAGTCTTTTATTCTCTTATTTTCATATTTTATTATATTATTAGTTACTCTATACTATGATTACACTATATTTTGTAACATATCTATGTTACATTCAGGTACTTACAACCCATTGTTTTGAGAATATCTAGTTATAGGTTTATCTTAGGTCATTTCAAGTGGAACATTAGAGTTTTTAGAGTTTTATGGGCTTGTAATTATTTTGGTGTATAGTTAGAATGGACCATGTTGGTCATCCTAAGAAACATTTCACATGTATTGGAATTCAAGAGGATGGAACACAGTTAGGTTCATTTTTAGTCCAAACCATAAAACCTTCTCCTCAAAACCATAAAATATGAGACATATACAATTCATATAGTTGGAACATGGTTTTTCAAACCATATGGCTAGAGAATGTGGCTTCTCCATTAGCTTAGAAAGGGGCACATAGTAGACACGTGGTTTAAAAAAATATAGATCCAAATATTATGAAATGAATTTATTAATCTAGATTTTTATTTTAAAATCTTATATACCTCCATTTGGCCTTATTTTTTCTCTCGGTGTAATAAGATCTTGACTTAGGAGACTCGTATTATATATTTTAGAGATTATTTTCCTCACAGTTTTTGATTTTGACAGATCCTTGGGTGTTGGATCTAGTTTTTAAAGTCAATGACTCCATCCTTAATTGTTTTTCTTGATCCTATCACCTTAAAAATAATAATAGATCAAGGTTATTGATGATATATTAAAGGGTCATGGCATAATATAATTAGTTTTCTTATATATTATACATATAATTGAGGGTTCTTTATGAGATGTCCAATATTCCTAGTGTGTTGTTTGATAATTATGGTGGTAAGTGATTACTTTTAAATCCTTCATTATAGAATGTAAAAATATAGAGATTATTGATTGGGAATTATTTATTTTGGATCCTTGGTTCATCTTGGCTTATGAATTCTATGTGAGTGTTGATATTTCAAGTTATTCAAGGTATGTGGTTGAATGAATTGGATTTGTTCTATAAAACTTGTTTTCTCATTCCTTGAAACTGGTTTCCAAAATGTATAGAAAAAATATTTTATGGATTTATCATGAAAATGGATTTCAAATGGGTTTAAAGGAACGAATTGTGGAATCTGAATGTTTTGGAAAAAAATTTATGTAAATGGATATCTCCCTTGGAATTATTGATGATAATGGTTTTAAAGCATGTTTTTTATTGTTTCTGAGATAAAATTCCCATTGAATTATGATAATAGGGTAAACACATTGGTGATCAATGATGAGGTAGGGATCCATACTTTGGGATTAACACTTACCCCTTATACTTGTTCTTCTAGGGTAATGTGTGCTCTATATTGCCTAAGTTGTGCCAAGGATTCACTCTCATGAGTGAACTCTTACCCCTAGGCCTATTATACTAGGGTAATGTGTACACTAGGTGGACTAATAGTATCAAGAATGGAATTAGGATCCTCACTAACGTTAAACTAATGTGAACCAAGTTATAGTTTTACATGTTTATTAACTTTGAAATGTTTTATTACGGTATTTATGTAAATGCATTGAAAGCTGCGTAATCTGTATATTTTAATAAAGCATGAAATGGGTTTAATTTCCTTGTTTTATATTAAAATATGTGAAATTATTTGTCATGAATTTATTTTAATTAATCCAGAATAATTGATGCATTTTATAAGGTCTTATTATAATAAACTTGGTGGGATCCCACTCAGTCTATTTTTCTCACACCCTTTACACGCCTTTGAGTGTATGCAGATCATGTTTGGTATAATTCATGTAAATATATGTCTCCATAGAGTGGTATAAGGATGTATCATTTATAGGGTGTGATATTTTGGAGGTGACTACACATCACATAGATTTAGGATTTTTGGATCACTTTGTGTTTTAGTATTGTGCTATAGTTTTAGGACACCTATTCAATCTTACTTTTATATCCTTTCCATTTTGGGTTTGTATTGGAATAATAATGTTTATTTTATTCATGTTTTCATGTTTATGTTATAATGTGAAAAAATAAATACCATAGGTAGTTATTGACACCTATGAATTAGTCACCACCCTTTGGGGATCATGAATTCCATTTGGGCTATTTCAGAACTAGTTTGGGCTTTGGGTAGCTTCATAATCTTGGGAGATTCAATAAAAATTTATATCAAAGGTTGTTTGGTCTGTTTTCATTATTGGTATTAATTTTAGGATGTATTATTAGAAAGGATATAGGAATGTGGGAACTTAAGGTTAAGGTTGCGAGTGAGTTATTGGCTATATCTCATCATAATGAGATTTAAGTTACTATAGGTTGTCAGTAATTTTGTCTTTTAGGATTTAGAGTGTTTTGATCCCAATATTTATTTTCCCAAATATCTTTATAATTATTGTTTAATTATACTATTATAAGGTAGTTTTGAGTCTTGGATCCTATGTTACCATGTATATTGTATGAAGATGTGTAGTACAATGCCCCGTAAAAGACATCTAGTGATTCTATGGGAGGGTTATACTAATGAACCATGATAGGGAAACCATCCATTTGATCATAATCTCATCAAAATAGTTATATGTAGAGTATGAGCTATAGACCATGGTGAAGCACCTACCCTTATTCAGGATAGAGATGTAGTACCATGAAGGTACAAGGATAGTAATTGAACCCATGAGTTTCTTCATTAGAAACCACTATCTTTATAAGATTAAAATGATTCTACAGAGGTATACGATTAGTTATTAAAGATTAAATGACACTTTGAATTCCTAGAGACCCTGGATTATATCAAGGAGAGGGGTTTTGTCTTTAATCTTGTAGGACTTATTAGAATATGGTGGGACTTAGTTATTTTCCCCCTGAAGCTTTATGGATTAAAGTGGAAAGAATTTAAGGCCATATTAACTGAGAAATTTTCCCTCGAGTCATTAACCTTGATGAAATCTATAGAGTTCTTCACCCATGATCATGGGAATTAGACAGTGATGGAGAATGATAATCGCTTCACTAAGTTCACTTTGTTTTCATCTGAGGAAGGGTTTTAAGAGAATATTAAGGCTCATATGTTTCAGATGGGTTTTATACCTAATATGAAGTCTCAGGTATTCATGTTAAATCTAACAATCTATGATAAGGTTATAGATAGGGTGTTGATAGTAGAGATTGAAATGGATGGTAAGTTAGGGATGATCAGAGTTCATCCAAATTATAGGGTTATTTTCAATGGTTCTTATAGGGGGAAGGGTTATTAGAGAGAGTTTTATAGATGAAATAGTGAATGTTCTTCACAAAATAATTTTCCTATACCGAAATCTATATTTGGTGGCTTGAATTGTTATCAATGTGGCAAGAAGGGAACCATAAAGTGTTTTTGTACCATGCCTCCAAAGACTTGAAATTCATGTGAACATCTTGGTCACTTAAAAACGTTTTGTTATATTTTTTATTCTCCTCACTCTATAAAAGGAACTTAGAAACCTTTAGGATTTTTGGCATAGTCAAATGATTCATAGACAACCGGGTTCCATCAACATGACTCTATAACAAAAGAGTTTCACGTAGTTGAGGATCTTCCAATGGAAGTTTATGTGGGTCCTTCCCATTATGATATAGGTTCCTATCACTATTTCATGTCTACTCATATGGTATATCTTTTAAAAAATATAATATAAATAATTCCAATCATTATGGAATTGGTGATGCCTTTGGGAAAAAAGAAGAATCAGGGTTACTGATGCCCCTAATTCACATTCTTAATATGAGATGTTGAGATGGTTTGGGATTTTAAGGTTCTTTAATTAGACCTATTCAATTTTAGTAATGTGATATATTAGTTTATTTTTTTAAAAAAATTAGTTGATTATTTTTAATGGTGGGTTTCCTTTATTACATCTTATGGCATCTACCATGCGTTTCAAGTAGAATGGGACCCAAGGACTAGTCGGGCGAGACATCCTATTTTAGAGTTCAGTAATTGTTTGTATTTTTCTATTATTGAAACGTGTCATGAATATTTATATGGATATTTTCCTATGTTTTCCATATTTTTAGGAGTTTTTTACTAATGAGTTTTCAAGTTTACTCTCGAGAGGGAAGTGAAGTTCACAGTTTACATAATTCTGAGAACTCAGTCAACATCAATGTCATATCACTGTATGGATCTAGATAAGTTAAAAAAGTGTAAAAATAATCCAGTTTAGTGATTTTACAGCAAAGTGTTTTATTATAATGAGGGTGTTTCTATGGACATACCTAGAGTTTTTATCAATAATGTTGATGAAAATTTCCATCCATGCATTAATTATCAAAATACAATCAAGTAATGGTTAATAATAAATATATTGTGCCTTGTATTGATGATTTTTTGATTATTTGAAAGGGGGAATGTGGTTCTTGAGGATAGATCTATTGTATGGTTATCAAAAACTCAAAATCAAGGATTAAAATATTCCAATAACCCCCTTCCGGGTAGGAATTGATATTTTCTGCACCTCATTATAGAGTTCATGATATCTAACCCTCCTTCTGTCTTCATGGAACTAATGAAAAAATCTTTCCACTAGTGTCTAAACACTTTTGTCATGGTGTTTGAGGATGAAATTTAGGTGTACTATAGGACTGAAGAAAATCACGTGTTTCAATTGATACATGTTTTGGGAATCCTAAGGGATCAATACCTATATGAAAAATTATCAAAATTCCAATTCTAGATTTGAGATGTTAAGTTCTTATGATACATGATTCCAAAACATGGTATCTCTATTTAACCTGAAAATTTAATTTTTTTCAAATCACCGAAAGAACCAAAAAATTCCTTTAATATTTAATGAATCCTGGGTTTGGAAGGATATTATCTATAGTTCATTAATGATCTATTAAAACTTGTATAACCTTTTTCCAGCCTCACCTATAAGTTGGTAAAGTTCTTGTGGGATATGAACCATTAAAAATACTTCAATTAATTGAATCAACATTTAAACTCAGCAAAAATTATGATTCTACTAGAGGAAAGATATGTATATATAGTTTATTGTGATCTTTTAGTTTAGGTTTGGGTTGAATTATTATATAAATAGATCATTTGGTGGATTATGGTTATTGTTAGCTTAGATCTCATGAGAGGATGTAGCCCACTCATGATTTAGATCTCATAGTTTTTGGGCATGCCCTTAAAAATTTGGGATATTATCATTTTGTGGAAAATTTTATCATTTAAACTAATCACAAGAGTTTTTGGTACACCATTTTTCAAAAAATATCTTAATATTTGATAGATATGATGGGTGGAATACCTCCAGTGACATTTCCTATATCCCATGAAAGTGTAATGTGGTTGCTGGTATCTATAGTAGGAGGTTTCCTTATCAGGATATGAAGGAAGTAAAGGATGAATAAATCTTGATGGCACTGTTTACTCAAATTAAACATAAATTCATAGATTAGGATTTTTATTTTGTGATAGTTAGTGTTCATTTTATATCCTATCCCCTTAAGATGACTATCCATGAGGAGCAACAAGATGACGTGTTCCAGAATATCATTGATTATTTTTATGATGGGGGAGACAATCAATTGGTGGTATCTCTCTAAGTAAGAAATTCTTTACTTTATAAACTTGTTTGTTCTTACATAGACTATGATGGAGGCCATGTTGAATAATTATAATTATTATTTGTGGGTTTTCCTCCTAAACACAAAAAAGTTTATTTATGACATGAAGTGTTAGTTATGATGGCTTGGAATGAAATAAGATATAGATAAATTTATATCTTGATTCTAAAAATTCTCAAAAATAATGACTAATCACTGAAACACTTTAAATGTGAGTCATAATATTATAGGGACAACATTTAAATGGAATGACATATCAATTGATTTCATTATTGGTTTACTTTATACTCATTGGGGTAAGAATTCAATTTGGGTAATGATTGGTCAGTTGACCTAGAAAGAATGTTTTATATCAATTAATGAGACCACCTGTGTGTAAAAACTGGGAAATTTGCATGTGTATGTGGTTATAAGGTTTCATGGGATTACAGTGACTATTGTCTCAGATAGAGACCGTTTTTTTACATCTTGGTTTTTGAAGGGTCTCTAAGATGTGATGGGAAGTTAGGTTAAGTGGAGCATGAAATATCATCCTTAGATGAATTTGAGGATAGAAAGGTGACAAAGACAACATTTTAACATATTTATAATATAATTAAATGTTTTAAATCCCACCATAGTGTTATTTTATGGGAAATTGTCACATTGTTAGGTTTTAGAGGAATTTTGAGAAAAATTGCTAAATAACCTAATTTTGAGATTTAATTATTTTATTTTTATTATGTATTTCGGCCATAACTTCTTCTAAAAAAACTGAAATTGTGAAATTAGTTTTTTTAGGTTTCCTTAAATAATACGTATCATTTCATCTTTATGGAGTCAAAGATCAATCATTCATTTGGAGGCCTAAATTATGCTCACAAATCATACATTGAAAAATGTGTAAAGATCTGAACAATTTAACTATTGAGATTATATCACTCTTTGGACCAGTACAATGAATCTCCAATTTGGCATGGAGATAGAAACATATATGGAGATCGACATTAATAAATGAGTATACATGGTATTCAACTTTATTAAAGGTCATAGTGGTGTGGATGTTGGAAAAGTATAATATGAAAAGTCAACTAACCATATTAAATGTTCCGGACTAAAACAGTCATAATTATCTACAAATATATCAATTAAAGATGAAATTTGGAGGGTAGACGCAAGAAAAAAACGAAATAAACTTTATGAGGTAAAGTTTCCAAGATTCGGCCATTTTATGAGGTTAAAGTGTGGATTAATCAGGAGGTTAGATTTGGTTGCAAAATTTCTCACCCATTTTCTCTATAAATTGTCATCTCTTCTATATCATACATATATCCATTTTAAAGAGGTCATGGTGGAGTTTGTTATCTATGATAGTTTTTTATATTTTAATTATATTTTATCTTAGTTATTCTTCTTATTCTATGAATTTCTATTCTCTTTCATTTTCTATTTTGTGCTCCCCCACAATGATCCTTCTAATCTCCATGCAAATGGAGAACTAAACCTCATTGTTCTTCGAGGGGGGGGGGGGAGTGGTGGTTCTTGAGTTATTTGTGCTTAAATATTTCTCTCTATTTTATTTTGAGAATTTTAATAGTGGTAAAATGAGTTTGTTGTAGGGTTCACCCCACTTTCACAGCTATTTATTTCTTCTTCCCATTTTAATATTTTCCTCTCCATGATCATAATATTGCTTCCAAGGTGGAGTATCATTTTAGGGATGATGTGAGGGAGTATTATCTTGTACGCAAAGGGTCAGTATAGGATAATAACAATTCATGGGAAGTTTTTGAGTGATAAGGTTGATCTCAACATTTATTAGAGTATTGAGAATAAATATTTTTAAAGAACAATGATTTTATCACCACGATCTCCCAAGAGCGACAACGATTCTTCACTAACTTATTTGTGTCTTCTTTCTTTCCTTTGTGTTTTTAATTTTATTGTTAATATATATTATATTATATGAATTTTCAAAATCAAACACCCATTTATATTAGTATATAATTAGTTTTGTTTTAGTTAGGTTATAAACAGTGACAATATAAATTTGGCATGTTGTGAGCGGCCTCTTCACGACTGACCCTAGTTTGTGCCACTATAGTACACTCTTAGGTAATAATAATTTATTGGTGAGGGATCTGCATCAAACCCATATAATCAATTTGGAACCATTTTTAGGGAATTCAAGTCCTTACTCACACTGTTTTTAAAAAAAAAAACAAAAAAGGAAAAAATTTCAGAAACCAATTTTTTTGAACATCATTGCATATATTTATTTTCTTGGTTCAGTGATGGATTTTCAAGGTCATTTTTCATATGATTTTCATGATAAAAATATTTTTGAGTCTATAAAACAAGTATCATTGAAGATTAAGTGGGATGAGAATAAAAAATGATAGAATAGTTAAGGAATGAAATGGAATTTATTTCATCTTCCTTGAAAGAATTGGAAGCTGAAAAGAGGCTCAAGAAAAATTGGAATCAAAGATTATTTTTCCAACATTCTCAATTGAAGAGCCATGTGAGGATAAAATTATGAAGGAACTATCCTCAAGACTATCCATATCATTTCTAGAGGAGGATGAAGAAGAAGACTTTCCAGCTGATGAACATGTGGGAGATCAAGGTGAATTGGATGAATATTGGGATGATTTTGTTGAAGCTGAAAAGGTATGAAATTCTCTCATATTTGATAATGAAAAATCATCACCATTCTACCTCTCTATTGCTTTGGTATATGATATAGAAGATATACCTATTGATATAGAGTTTCCAATGGCCTTGTCTGAAGAGATCAATTTCCAAGATGAATTACTTGAAAGGGAATATTTCATTATTGATTTTTTCAAGTTTTAATCTTATTGAATATGAACTATTTGTAGACTTTTACTTTACTAAAATTTCATAAAGATCACAAATGGAGCGGACCTTCGATGTTAACACCTAAGTGGTGGTGGTCAAAGAAGAAGTAGAGATAGAGAAGAATGTTGTTCGAATACCTCCTCTACATAAAATTACATACTATATGGAGGAGGACATCATGAAATTCATTAGGGAGTAACCTGATCTTCTTTTCCCTCCCGTACTGGACCTTAATTTATATCGTTATTATCTCTTGGGGGTTGTGGATTTTCTTATCTTATTTGGGGTTTTCCATTCTTGGTGTATACTAATGGACACTAGAAAAGTAACATGTGGTGGTTAAACTCCATGAAACCACACCCACCATATGATTGGGGTTAAACCACTGTAACTTTATAACTAGGAGAAGTAAAATCCTATAACCCAATATGGGGGTCCAAACATTGTTATAACCTATTTTCCCTACCTAAATATTTTTTATTTATTTTTCTTATTTATTTCTTTATTTATTTTTTTCTAGGAAGAAGTGGTAGCAGCTAGGAGATTATCTCAAATTTTCCACTGGAAAATAAAGTTAGGTTTTATCTTTCCTTCCCTTTATTTTTCGGCCCTTATATTTATTTTTATTATGCTAAAATTAGGGGTAGTGAAATCTATGTTTGGGGGGAGCGTCAACCTTCTTAGTTGTTCATATGTGATTTTCCTTTTTATTTTTCATCTTTTTTGGAATATTTAGATTCAATGTAAATTTTGATAATTTTTTAGACATAAATTTATTTCATGAAAATTGAATTGATTTTTGAAAAATGGATTTTAAATGATTTTTTATGTGAAAACGTTTTCCTTAAATTGGATTTTTAATAATTTTTATGATTTTGACCAATTTTTGAAATCCATGACCACGAAACACTGATTCAAATAATTTTTCCAATCCTATAAGGTATTCTAAACCACTTTGAAATATTTTTATTAATACCCAAACATTCTTAAGGGAAACTTGGATTTTGTGTGAGAACCAGAATTTTTTATTTTTCTCTTTCAAAGCTTTAGATTTCATAGAATGTTTTTGATATGATTTATGCATCTATTTGGCTAGCCAATTTTTTATATTTATACCCACCCTTACATCTATCCTTAATTATCCCTTATATTCATGTATTTTCTTATAGGTTTAATCCTCATTAAATTACAATTTTTCCTTACCTACCCGCACTCTTGGTAATTTTCCATGGATATTTCAAGTTTGAGTGTAGGGGAAGGGCCTTTAGTGAGTGTTTTTTTGGGATGTGTTTCACTTGTTGGTGGTGTGAGGTTTGTGTCAATATTATGGGAAATATATAATGAGAGAATTGGGCTTGATTCATCATTTCATTGTGCTTTATTTCATTCATCTAGTTCTACTTCAAAAAAAATGAAAAAATGATGCAAAAAGTGTATATGAGCTTGAATATTTCATTATAACTCCTTTTATGAATCATAATACTCTTTCAAATATAGGTAATGATTTTTATCCATTAATTTTATTCAATTTTCATCTCATTATCTATGAAAAAACAAAGAAAAAGAAAAAAAGGAAAATAAAGCTGTGCGTTTCTAGAGCTTTAAAAAATGAGAAAAAAGGGGGAGAATTTGGATGATATCATTAATTTTAATCACTTATTGGCTCATGTACCATGTCATAAAAGGGGGTTTGGAGTTGTGTTTCACACTTTCAAGGGTATTTGAGTGAGCTTCATCTTATGTTTTCACTTGAATATTCAAGCATGGTACATAAGAGTCAAAACCTCATCTTTTCGGCCTTAAATTTTCAATATTTTTATCATCAACCCTAAGAAACATAATTTCCCTAGAAAAGACCTCATGATTGAAAATATTTTCATGTTTCACATTGTAGAGAAATGATAATTTCCACAACCATATAGTGATACATGAAATTTCCAACTATGAGAAAAAATCAAGATTTAATTTCTCTTGAGTGAAGAGTGACATAACATTCAATGTGAGGTAGGTTGTGACTGGGCCATGGATGGATTTATGAGGTTGAAAAAATTTAAATGTAAGGAATTAAAATGAGAGTGAATTGTTTTTCATATAGAATATATGATGGAATTCTACTTTGAAAAATGATCATTGATGTTTTCTCATGGTTGATTGTTGTATGGATTATGATTTTAATATATGATAATTTCCTGGGAGTGCAATGGTTAAGTTTGTGGGAGTGAAAAATAAAGCATTTTAACATATTTTATACTATAATTAAATTATTTAAATCCCACCATAGTGTTATTTTATGGGAAATTGTCACATTGTTAGGATTTAGATGAATTTTGAGAATAATTGCTAAATGGACTAATTTTGGGATTTAATTATTTTATTTGTATTTTGTATTTCAGACATAACTTCTTCTAAACTAATCGAAATTGTAAAATACTTTTTTTTATGTTTCCTTAAATCATGGGTATCATTCATTTGGGGGCCTAAATCCTATTCACAAATCATGCCTTAAAAACTATGTACAGATCTAGACACTTTTACTACAAAGATTATATCTTTTTGTGGACCAGTACAATGAAGCTTAAATTAGGCATGGATATAAAAAAGAATCTTTGGATCAACTTTAATAAATGAGTCCATGGAGTATTCCTCTTTATTGAAGGTCATAATGGCATGGGAATTTGGAAAAGTAGAATATGAAAATTCAACTGACCATATTAAATGTTCTGGAGTAAAAAGTCATAACTATCTACACACGTCTCCATTAAATATGAAATGTTGAGGGTGGATGCAGGAAAAAAATGTAAGAAACTTTGTGAAGAAAAATTTCCAATATTACACAATTTAATTAGAATAAAGTGAGTATTAATCAAGAGGACATATTTGGAACCAAAATTTCTCACCGATTTTCTCTATAAATTATCATCTCTTATACCTTATACATATAGCCATTTTCAAGGGGGAATGGTAGAGTTTGGTATCTGTAATATTTTTTTATATTTTAATTATATTTTATCTTATTTATTCTTCTTATTTTTTGAATTTCTATTCTCTTTCATTTTATATTTTGTGTTCCCCCACAATGATCCTTCCAATATTCATGCAAATGGAGAACTAAATCTCATTGTTGTTCAAGGGGGGAGTGGTGGTTTTTGAGTTCAATGTGCCTAAATATTTCTCTCTATTTTATTATGAGAATTTTAATAGTGGTGAAATTGGTTTATTGTATAGTTCATGCCACATTCACAACTATTTAGTTTTTCTTCCCATTTTAATATTTTCGTCTCCATCATTATATTATTGCATCTAAGGTGGAGTAGAATTTTAGTTATGATGTGAGAGAGTATTATATTGCACGTGGAGGGTTGGTATGGGATAATAAAAATTCACGAGAAGGTGTTGATTGATAGGGTTGATCTCAATATTGAGTAGAGTATTGAGAATAAATATTTTTAAAGAATAATTATTTTATCACCACGATCTCCCAAGAACGACAACGATTCTTCACTAACTTCTATGTATCTTCTTACTTTCCTTTGTATTGTTAAATTTATTATTAATATATATTATATTTTATGTATTTTTATAATCAACCCCCCATTTATATTAGTATATAAGTAGTTATATTTTATTTAGGTTATAAATAGTGATAATAGAAATTCGACATGTTGTGAGTGGCCTCCTCAAGATTGAACCTAGGTTGTGCCACTACGGTATACTCTTAGGTAATAATAATTTATTGGTGAGGGATCTGTGAAAAACCCCTCTCATCAAAAGATATAACAAAATTATGAATAATATGCTATGTTCCTATATATTATACTTCAGGTTTTCTTGAGATAGAGATTTGGGACAAGTTGAGTTTGTGTATATTGAAAGTTACCAATAAACCATAAATATGGTACTTTTTATGATTTATTTGGATAAACCTATGACTCACCTCTCTATTGGTATGATATTGGTAAGTATTCCTTGATATTACCAATATTAGTTCATGAAACAATAATGAAGGTCCAATTGATGCATTAGTGTTTGGTGATGGGTCAAATCTGATTCAAGTCTTTTACAGATCATTGTCATCATCCTTTGGAGTTTTTGGTTATTGACCATGTTTTCATAAAATTTTCACCTCTGTTGGGTCACTGATGGATCAATAATCAAGGGAAGCTAAGCCCTAGGTATTCAAGGATATTTGAGATCATTGAAAAACATGGAATGTATTTATATCTCGGGGATTTACCACCTCATTTAATTTTATAAATAATAGTTTACATGTGTTCCAACTAAAAAAGTATATCTGGACCCCTCAAATGTTTTGAATTGGGAATAATTCAAAGATTGAGCAACCATTTTAGGCTTTTTACGAGCAATTAATGGTTCTACCTTGAAAGTCTATATCATTGGTTCAAATTTTATGGCAGCATGGATCATAATCTCCTGAGATGTGGGTGTGGGAGCCTATGACATGGAAGTAGTGGCCTTATCTCATTATAGACCAACCCTATTTGGCTTATATTTCTAGGTTCCAAAATTAAAATTGTGGAGATAATTTTCAAATACCATTATTTCTTTTAGGTACTTACATCCATTTTTTAGACTATCTTTATTTAGGTTTGTCTTGGGTCATTTTGTGTGAAACTAAAGAGTATTTATAGTTTTCTAGGCCCAATGCATTGTTTATGGCATGATTATGGTAAACCATGTAGGTTATCACATGAAACTAGTTTTTTAATTCTATAGGAGGGTACACGATTAGGCACATGGTTAGTCAAAACCATGTGAAATTTTCTTCATAATCATGCAACATGAAGAAAAGTCATTTCACATGTCTAGCACATGGTTTTTAAAAACACAAGGATAAACTGTGAAACATATCAAGTAGCCAAGAAAGGGGTGCATGATTGGAGTTTTTTTGGAAAACCATGCACTACTGGAAATGTGGTTTTTACCCACAGTTCTTTACCAACAGTTTGCTTAAACCGTTTGTAAAGAAGGTTTATGAAAGCCTTTCCCAATGGTTTATTAGAACCATTGGGAAAGGGTACCCCTTTGCCAACGGTTTCATAAAACCGTTGGCAAAGGGGTATTTACGTTACCCTTTCCCAACGGTTCTACTGAATCGTTAAGAAAGGGTACCCTAAACATCCATTTTCTAATGGTTTTTAAAAACCATTGGAAAACGTTTTCCCCAAATACAATCGGGCCACTTCTCTACCCCATTCACGAAAGAACCCTAAAATCAATCCGGCGCTCTGTTTCTCTCGCGAACTCCCCCATCCGAACATGTGAAAAACCATCTGAATCATCTAAAATTAGGTATTTTATTTTTTATACACATATTCTACCTGGTTTTTATTGTTATTGATCTAATATTTTTGTTTTAAGTTTGTATTTTGATGTGATTTCACTGTGAAAAATAGGGAAATGAATGAATATTTTGTTAATTAATTAGTTTCCCATGGAATATCATTTGTGTTATAATGTCCATGCTAAATAAAGGGGTAATGTAATAAAATACCTTGAATAAATTGTGGAAGTTGGGGTATGTTTCTTCTATGAGAGGTTTTTTTTTGTTTTTCATTGTATGTTGTAGGATGTTGTATGGTGATTGAGGTGACCAGTTGGGCTTTTTGATATGTGGGGTTGTAATGTGATGGTTAGTGGGCATGGATGTGACATGTGAAGTTGTGTGATAGTGATGATGTGTAGTGGTGTTGTGCCGTGTGGAGGTGTTGTGTGATGAGGTTGTGGTGTATGATGTGGTGAGGTGGTTTTGGTTTTGCGGTGGTTTGTGATGTGCAATAGTTTTGTTGTGATATTTGGTTATTTTGGTGAGATGGTCGGCCGATGTAACATGGCAACGATGGTTATTATGAGATGGTGAGTTGTTGTGTGGTGGTTTTATTAGTTTCTTGGTTATCCATGGAATAAATTATGTAGTTAAAACAAGAAAACAATATAGTAAATAAATGATATGGAATATAAATGGATGTGTGGTAAATGGATTTAATTAATTTAACATTAAATGAATGGACAATGTAAGTGTGAATGAAGTGGCTTATAAATGAAAGTGGGAAATTCTATGTGTCTTGTGTGGTGGTGGTGTGGTGTAGTGTTGCATATAGTGGTGAAAGTGGTTGTGATGGTTTATGTGTTGTATGGTAGTAGTGAAGTGTGTGATTATGTAGTTAATGTGAACCCATAGGTTGGGTATTTTGTGCTATCTATATATCATGTATTTTATGTTATTTCTTCACATTCCCAACCAGAGTTGGATAAACATACCAACGATCAGAGGTTTTGAGTTATGGGTATTTTTTCTAATATATAGGATGGTGGTTATATGGTTGGATAGCTACCATGTCTTCCCTACTCTTCCTTTATAATTGATTGACCATGCGCTTTTAAGAAATTTGTGATGTGATTGTCCATGTGTCTTCAGGTCAGATGTACAATGATTTCCCTAGTGTCTTCAGGTGAGGTGCGATGTGATAAGGCTATAATAAGATGTGGCATGTGGTTGGGGTCATGTAGGGTAGGAGGATGGAACAAGGTTGATGTTTTTCATGTTCATGATACCCTACTAATATTGTTATGGGATGAGGCATGCTGTGATGTGATAACACATTACGTTCTTGTTGGTTTTACATTTTTTCAATAACACATTAGTATGTTTTTTTTCACATGTGTAGTTGATACCTTGATTATTTTCTTCCTTAATCGTTTACTTAAATTTATTTTCTATTAAAGTTCAATCCTATTGAATTGTTTATGACAAAATGAATTATATAAATTCTTTTTACAGAATGGACCAAAGTTGGATGTATGAAACCGATCAGATCTCAAGCGATTTTCAAAACAATTTGGAGAGCATTATAGATTTTTCATTTCACAATGATTCAGATAGTGGTCGCATACTGTGCCCATGTTCCAATTGTGTTGGTAGACCTTGGTTGATCCGTGAAGATGTTAGCTACCACATAACCAAAAATGGTTTTCAAGCAAACTACTTTATGTGGTATCACAATGGGGAGAAAATGAAATCTCAAATTGGTGATGATCGAAATGAAAGGATTGGAATGGAGAATTTGTTAGGTGATCGGTTTCCGTTTATTCGTCATCATGAAAAAGAAAGGATTTATACTTAAGAAGACTTCGATATGAGGACAGCTGATGCATCTAGTGAAAATGATGATATTGATAGGGTGAAAAAAATTGAATGATGCTTCCACGACTCCAGTATATCGACAATGCGATAAAATAAAAAAGATGGAATTTTTAATCCGATTGTTTCATGGGAAAACTATGTATGGGATTTCTAATACAACAATCGATTACATTCTTACCCTCTCGAAGGATTTACTTCCAAATGATGCAGATATTCCCTCAAACCACTATATGGAATGGAAGTTAGTT
Source organism: Viscum album (assembly GCA_963277665.1). Lineage (NCBI taxonomy): Eukaryota > Viridiplantae > Streptophyta > Magnoliopsida > Santalales > Viscaceae > Viscum > Viscum album. Next base: position 648,757,150 of record OY728151.1, on the reverse strand, counting down.
AAGGAACTTGGATTTTCAAGAAACAAAATTCATGATTTCCCGAAAGATTGTAGTTTATTATGGGAGGAAACCGCTGAACGAAATGATTGTATAAAATGTGGCACATCCCATTGGAAGTGAAAATCTAATGGAACACCATCCCGCGTTCCACAGAAAGTAATGTGGCACTTTCCATTGATCCCCAGACTCCAGAATCTTTTTATGTCTGATGAAATATTAATAAAAATGATATGACATGATACCGAGATAAAGAAGACTAATGATGAGTTGGTTCATCCTGCAAATGGATTTTCATGGCAGAGATTTGATGCTTGACATCCTGATTTTGCAGCTGACGTGTATAATGTGAGGCTGGGTCTTTCATGCGACGGTTTTAATCTGTTTGGGAAGATGCTTTCTTCACATAGCACATGGCCAGTTTTTAAACACATTTATAATCTTCCCCTATGGTTGTGTATGAAAAAACCTTTCACTTTCTTGAGTATACTCATTTCTGGTCCTTCTGATCCCGACATTGATATTGATGTATACATGCAACCTTTAATAAAAGAGTTGAAACTTCTTTGGGATGTGGGTGTGCGCACATACGATGCATGTTCGAAAGGCATATTTTAGACGCATGTTGTGCTTATGTGGGAGATCAATGATTTTCTGGACTATGCAATGATGTCTGGATGGAGCACGAAGGGAAAATAGTCATGTCCAGTTTGTATGAAGAATACACGATCTAGAAGACTGAAACATCACTGTAGTTTCAGTTTTATGGGACATCGACAATTCTTTCCAAAGGATCATCCATATAGAATGAATTGTCTAAGATTTGATAATACCATAGAGACCCATGATCCACCTCAGCGTATGTCTGGAACTGATGTTTTTAATGAATTGAAAGTTTTCAGTTTTTCGTTCGGGAAGGGTCAAATGAAATCTGGAAAGAGAAAGAATGTTTCCACTGAAACCTGTTACAATTAGAGGAAGAGGAGTATCTTTTTTGATTTACCTTATTGGTCAACCAATTTGTTACGTAATTTCTTAGATGTAATGTATATTGAAAAGAATATATGAGAAATGTTGCTTTTGGTTATTCTAAATGTCAAGGGGAAGACAAAAGATGATTTACGATCTCAGCGTGACTTCGTGGATTGTTGCATCAGACCAGAATTGCATCCTGTGCGTATCAGTGAAAATAAATGGCAACTTCCATGTGCTTCTTATGTGATGACACCTATGAAAAAAACAATTTCTGGAAGTATTAGAGACTATTAGAGTTCCTGATGGTTATTCAAGCAACATATCTAAATGGTTCAACAGAAGAGAGTTAAAGCTAAAATATTTGAAGACTCATGATTATCATATTCTACTGCATGAGTTGCTTCCAATAGCAATCCATCATCTTTTGTCAAATAATGTAAGGGTGGCTATTATTCTGTTGTGCCATTTGTTTAGAGATCTTTGTGCTAAGAAGTTGTCCAAGTCTTTCTTGCAAAAAATGTTGACAGATGCCCCATTAATTTTGTGTGAGTTGGAGAAAATATTTCCTCCATCATTTTTCATATGCATGCTGCATCTGATTGTGTCGTGTACGAGTCAACCCCGCCTCAATCCGAGATGCGGTGTGGCCGACACCATTCACAATGTCTCTCTTCTGTTTAAAATGGACAAGATTATAAGTGAAAAGAACAACTGACATATGAAAAACTGACCAAACGCATTAGAAATGTGTTGATTCTTTAGGACAACGATCCATGGGTCATATGTGACGTGTACGAGTCAACCCAGGCTCAATCTGAGGCACGATGTGGCCGAGATCACTCTAAGTGGCTCCCTTTTGTTTAAAATGGACAACATTTTAAGTACATATGGAAAACCAACCAAATGCATTCGGTTTCCATTGAAACATTAGGAGAACGATCCATGGGTCATATGTGATGTGTATGAATCAACCCCACCTCAATCTGAGACGTGGTGTTGCCGACACCACTCAAAGTGTCTGTCTTTTGTTTCAAAAGGACGTCATTTTAATTGAAAAACATCAACTGGCATATGGAAAACCGACCAAATGCATTCGGATTGTGTCGATACTTTATCACAATGATCCACAGGTCATATGTGACGTGTACGAGTCAACACCGCCTCAATCTGAGGCTAGGTGTGGCCGATACCATTCAGAGTGTCTCTCTTTTGTTTAAAATGGATAAGATTATAAGTGAAAAGAACAACTGACATACGAAAAACCTACCAAACACATTAGAAATTTGTTGATGCTTTAGGAAAAAAGTTCATGGGTCATATGTGACGTGTACGAGTCAAACCGGGCTCAATCCGAGGCACGATGTGGCCGAGATCACTCTAAGTGGCTCCCTTTTGTTTAAAATGGACAACATTTTAAGTACATACTAAAAACCGACCAAACGTATTCGGTTTCTGTTGAAACATTAGGATAATGATCCATGGGTCATATGTGACGTGTATGAATCAAGACCGCCTGAATCCGAGACACGGTGTGGCCGACACCACTCAAAGTGTCTGTCTTTTGTTTCAAAAGGACATCATTTTAAGTGGAAAACATCAACTGCCATATGGAAAACCGACCAAACACATTCGGATTGTGTCGATACTTTAGAAAAATGATCAACTGGTCATATGTGTCGTGTATGAGTCAACCCTGCCTCAATCTGAGGTGCGGTGTGGCCAACACCATTCACAGTGTCTCTCTTTTGTTTAAAATTGACAAGATTATAAGTGAAAAGAACAATTGACATACGAAAAACCGACCAAACGCATTCGAAATGTGTTGATTCTTTAGGAAAGCAATCCATGGGTCATATGTGACGTGTAAAAGTCAACCCGGGCTCAATCCGAGGCACAGTGTGGTTGGGATCACTCTAAGTGGATCCCTTTTGTTTAAAATGGACAACATTTTAAGTACATACAGAAAACTGACCAAAAGCGTTCGGTTTCCATTGAAACTTTAGGAGACCAATCCATGGGTCATATGTGACGTGTACGAATCAACCCTACCTCAATTTGAGATGCGGTGTGGCCGGCACCACTCCAAGTGTCTGTCTTTTGTTTCAAAAGGATGTCATTTTAATTGAAAAACATCAACTGGCATACAGAAAACTGACCAAACACATTCGGATTGTGTCAATACTTTAGCACAATGATCCACAGGTCATATGTGACGTGTACGATTCAACCCCGCCTCAATCTGATGTGCGGTGTGGCCGACACCATTCAGGGTGTCTCTCTTTTTTTTAAAAAAATGGACAAGATTATAAGTGAAAAGAAAAACTGACATACGAAAAACCAACCAAACACATTCGAAATGTGTTTATGCTTTAGGAAAACAATCCATGGGTTATATGTGACGTGTACGAGTCAACCCGAGCTCAATCCGAGGCATGGTGTGGCTGGGATCACTCTAAGTGGCTCCCTTTTGTTTAAAATGGACAACATTTTAAGTACATATGGAAAACCGACCAAACGCATTCGGTTTCTGTTGAAACTTTAGGAGAATGATCCATGGGTCATATGTGACGTGTAAAAATCAACCCCGCCTCAAAATGAGGCGCGGTGTGGCCGGAACCACTCAAAGTGTCTGTCTTTTGTTTCAAAAGGACATCATTTTAAGTGAAAAACATCAACTGACATACGGAAAACCGACCAAACGCATTCAGATTTTGTCGATACTTAAGCACAACGATCCATGAGTCATATGTGATGTGTACGAGTCAACCCTGCTTCAATCCAAGGCGCGGTATGGCCGACACCATTCAGAGTGTCTCTCTTTTGTTTAAAATGGATAGGATTATAAGTGAAAAGAACAAATGACATACGGAAAACCAACCAAACGCATTCAAAATGTGTTGATGGTTCAGTAAAACGATCCATGGGTCATATGTGACGTGTATGAGTCAACCCGGGCTCAATTAGAGGCACAGTGTGGCCGAGATCACTCTAAGTGTCCCCCTTTTGTTTAAATTGGACAACAATTTAAGTACATATGGAAAACCGACCAAACGCATTCAGTTTCCGTTGAAAATTTCGGAGAACAATCCATGGGTCATATGTGACGTCTACGAATCAACCCCGTCTCAATCTGAGATGCATTGTGGCTGGTGCTACTCAAAGTGTCTATCTTTTGTTTCAAAAGGACGCCATTTTAAATGAAAAACATCTACTTGCATATGGAAAACTGAGCAAACGCTTTTGGATTGTGTCGATACTTTAGGAAAACGATCCACAGGTCATTTGTGACATGTTCGAGTCAACCCCACCTCAATCCGAGGTGCGGTGTGGTCGACACCATTCATAGTGTCTCTCTTTTGTTTAAAATAGACACGATTATAAGTGAAAAGAACAACTGACATACAAAAAACAAACCAAAGGCATTAGAAATGTGTTGATGATTTAGGACAATGATCCATGGGTCATATGTGACGTGTACGAGTCAACCAGGACTCAATCCGAGACACGGTGTGGCCGGGATCACTCTAAGTGGATCCCTTTTGTTTAAAATGGACAACATTTTAAGTATATATGGAAAACCGACCAAACGCATTCGGTTTCCGTTGAAACTTTTGGAGAACGATCCATGGGTCATATGTGACGCGTATGAATCAACCCCTCCTCAATTTGAGATGTGGTGTGGCCGTCACCACTCAAAGTTTCTGTCTTTTGTTTCAAAAGGACGTTATTTTAAGTGAAAAACATCAACTGACATACGGAAAACTAACCAAACGCATTCAGATTGTGTTGATACTTTATCACAACGATCCACGGGTCATATGTGACGTGTACGAGTCAACCCTGCCTCAATCCGAGGCGTGGTGTGGCCGGAACCATTCATAGTGTCTCTCTTTTGTTTAAAATGGACAGGATTATAAGTGAAAAGAACAACTGACATACAGAAAACCGACCAAACGCATTCGAAATGTGTTTATGCTTTAGGAAAACGATCCATGGGGAATATGTGAAGTGTACGAGTCAACTTGGACTCAATCCGAGGCACAGTGTGGCCAAGATCACTCTAAGTGGCTCCCTTTTGTTTAAAATGGACATCAATTTAAGTACATACGGAAAATCGACCAAACACATTCGGTTTACATTGAAACTTTATGAGAATAATAAATAGGTCATATGTGACGTGTAAAAATCAACCCCGTCTCAATCTGAGATGTGGTGTGACCGACACCACTCAAAGTGTCTGTCTTTTGTTTCAAAAGGACGTCATTTTAAATGAAAAAAATAAACTGGAATACGGAAAACCGAGAAAACGCTTTCGGATTGTGTCGATACTTTAGGATAACAATCCACGGGTCATTTGTGATGTGTACAAGTCAACCCCGCCTCAATCTGAGGCACGGTGTGGCCGACACCATTCAGAGTGTCTCTTTTTTTAAATGGACATGATTATAAGTGAAAAGAACTACTGACATAAAAAAAATCGACCAAACACATTTGAAATGTGTTGATGCTTTAGGAAAACGATCCATGGGTCATATGTGACATGTACGAGTCAACTCGGGCTCAATCCGAGGCACAGTGTGGCCAAGATCACTCTAAGTGGCTCCTTTTGTTTAAAATGGACAACATTTTAAGTACATTCGAAAAACTGACCAAACGCATTAGGTTTCCATTGAAACTTTGGGAGAATGATCCATGTGTCATATGTGATGTGTACGAATCAACCTCGCCTCAATATGAGACATGGTGTGGCCGGAACAACTCAAAGTGTCTGTCTTTTGTTTCAAAAGAACATTATTTGAAGTGAAAAACATCAACTGACATACGCAAAACCGACCAAACGCATTCAGATTGTGTTAATACTTTAGAACAACGATCCATGGGTCATATGTGATGTGTACGAGTCAACCCCGCCTCAATCTAAGGTGCGGTGTGGCTGACACCATTCAGAGTGTCTCTCTTTTGTTTAAAATGGACATGATTATAAGTGAAAAGAACAATTGACATTCAGAAAACCGACCAAACACATTCAAAATGTGTTGATGCTTTAGGACAATGATCCATGGTTCATATGTGATGTGTATGAGTCAAACCCGCCTTAATCTGAGGCACGGTGTGTCCGGGATCACTCTAAGTGGCTCTCTTTTGTTTAAAATGGACAACATTTTAAGTACATACGAAAAACGGACCAAACGCATTCGGTTTCCATTGAAAATTTAGGAGAACGATCCATGGGTAATATCTGACGTGTACAACTCAACCCCGCCTCAATCTGAGAGATGGTGTGGCTGACACCACTCAAAGTGTCTGTCTTTCGTTTCAAAAGGACGCCATTTTAAATGAAAAACATCAACTGGAATATGGAAAACCGAGCAAATGCTTTCGGAATGTGTTGATACTTTAGGACAATGATCGATGGGTCATTTGTGACGTGTACGAGTTAACCTCACCTCAATCTGAGGCACGGTGTAGCCGGTATCACTCTAGGTGTATGTATATTGTTTAAAATGGACATCATTTCAAGTAAAAATATATGGTATACGAAAAAACTATCAAATTATGAATTGAATTCCAGATTCCACATATAATTTTCATCTAAATTTTAAATTGAATTTTAAATGAATTATTTATGTTTATAATTACATTATGAATTCTAATTTAATTATGGATGTGTATAGTTCCATGATGCATTATATGTTAAATGTGTATGAATTTTTTCTCTATATGTATGTGTTAGTTGGTTATTGCAGGTATAATAATTGTATATGTATGTATTAGTTTATTGCAGGTACAATAATTGGATTGAAAATGAGAGGGAACACACAAAATGAGACCTGGTGGGAAAATTGCAGAGCTGCTATACAAATTGCAAGCTGCTGTGCAATTTGCACAACATAGGCTATGCCAATGGTTTGAAACCGTTGGAATAACATCTCTGGGCTTTGTTTTACCAACGGTTTAGAAACCTTTAGGAAAGAGGAGACTGCTTGGGTTTTTTCCAATAGTTCGGTAGAACCGTTGGGATAGGGTAATTTTTCTCCACCCTATCCCAATGGTTCACTATAAACCGTTGGGAAAATATTTCCCAACGGCTTACTTCCCTACGGTTTGTAGAACTGTTGGTATAAAATATACTAACAGTTCTACAGCCTTTCCCAACTGTTTAGAACCGTTGGGAAAGACTGTATTTCCAGTAGTGATGTGTCCAAACCATGTGATATGAATTAATTTATCTAAATTTTTATTTTAATACCTGATACACCTTTTTTCCTCATTTTTCTTATAGTGGAATGTAATCTCGACTGAGGAGACTCTTATTAGACATTTTGAGACTAATTTACTCCCAATGTTTGATTTTGATAGATCATTTAGATTTGTTGATATTCACTGTTATTCTTGATCTTCTATTTTTCACATTGAACCAAATGTTATATGACAGTTGTTGATGACATATCTATGTTTTGGAATAATCTAATTGTTTTTATTATAAATACTTCATGGAATTGAGGAGTATTTTTGAGATCTCCAATCCACTTGGTGTGTTGATTGAGAATTGTGGTGGTAATTGATTTATTTTGTTTCCTTCATTCTATAAAGTTAAAATTTAGAAATTCTTGATTGAGAATTCATGATTTAAAATCCTTAGTTCATATTGGATTATGTATTCCGTGTGAGTGTTGATATTATAAGGGTTTTATGTTAGGTGGTTTTATAAATTTTATTTGTTCTAGAAACCTAATTTTCTCATTCCATGAAATCAGTTTCTAATTTTTTTTGATATCATGGTTTTTGGATTTATCTTGAATATGGATTCCGAAATGGTTTTAAAGGCACAACTTGTAAAATACGGTTGTTTTGGTAAGGTTTTATTAAAATTGATTTTTACCTTGGTGTTGTTGATCTAAATGGATTTAAATAATGTTTTTTATGATCTCAAATATTAAATTCCCTATTAATAATTTTAATATGGAAAACACATTTCTGATCAAGGGTGAGGTTGGGAGACATCCTTAGGGATGAAATCTTACCCCATACACTTGTTCTACCATGGAATTTTTTTTTACCTTTTTTCCTATGTTGTGGAAATAATCCACTCTTAGGAGTAAACTCTTACACCATAGGCCCATTCTACTAGGGTAAATTTCACACTAGGTAGATTACTAATCATGATAATGTAACAATAATCCTCATTAACATGGAACTAATGTTACTCAAGGGATAATGTTCCATGTTTATTATCGTTGAGATGTTTATCTGGGATGTTTATAGAAATTATTTGAAAACTATGTTATTGAAATATTTTAATAAATAGTAAAATGGTTGAATTCTAAGGTCTTATATTGAACTATGTAAAGTTGTATCTCATGAATTGATTTTATTTACTCAAGCATAATTGGTTTATATTATAAAATATATTTATAAAACACTTAGTGGGATTCCAATGGGTTTGTTTTTATGATAACCTACACATACCATCGGGTGCACGTATATATTGTTTGTTTTGATGTAGTTAAATTTAATGTTTCACAAGGTGGATGTGGGTTTTATTGTTAGTAAGGTGTGTGAATTTGGAGGTGACTATATGTCCCATGGAGTTTGTGTTTTTGTAGTACTTTGTTATTTGGTTTGGAATTGTGTTTTTTGGAGAAATGTTTATCTTACTTTTGTATCCTTTATATTGTGGAATTTTATTTGCATACCAACACTTCTTTTATTCATGTTATCTTGTTTATGTTATCTTATAGAAAAATAGTCCCTAAAGGTAGTTCTTGATGCCTAGGATCTAGTCACCAACCCTTGGGGATCCATAAATCCATTTGGGACATTTCATGACTAGTTAGGGTACTGGGTAGTTGGGTAATTTGGGTTGGTTTATGGAATTTTACAATACCTTTTTCTTTTTTGGTGATGCGCATTTTTTTCTCATAGTTCATATGGCGATTCTTAACTCAATTTCTTTTAATTGGGTTATATCACTTATTCATTGAATATGTTATGCCATGATTATGTTTATTACAAATTATAATTGTTTTATATTATATTCTATATTATTTTATATGGGTTTAGATTTTTTTCACATAAAAACATAATTTAATGATTCTTACTTTAAAATTTATGATCTTTGTAAGGGTTTCTTGGTCTCAATATCAACTCCTTGATAAAAGTTTCATATTTTTCACTATGTTTCCTTTTATATTGGGTTATTTTGATTCATCACCCCATGAATTTATTATAATATGTTGTTTATGAAATTCATGGGATTTACAATGAAAAATAAATCTCTTTTATTAAAGGTATTTTTATTTCAGTGTCATAAAATTCATAAGGGGGTTTCATCTCAAATTTTCTTCTTTGAGACATGTTTTGTAATGTGAAAATATTTTATTTTATATGGTTTTCATTATAAATAATTGGAATTATATATCACGATACAATATTTATTTATGTAATTTAATGTTTTACTTCATGTTCTATACTTAAAGGTGTTATGACAAAAATGTCACAAAAGTTGTAAAGATTATTTGTCTCAATTTTCCTTTATTGAGACATGTATCATATTATCAAACTATATTCCATTATATGGTGTTTATACTTACTATTTGATATATTAGATCATGATTCTATTTTATTCACGGTATTTAATGTTCCTTTTCATGTTCCTTATTTCAAGGAATTTTTATTCAAAAAGATATACAATGTTTTTCTTAAAAAACACAACTTTAATGGGTTTGAATACTTTTACCCAACTCTTATTCCTCCATATCTATATTGTTTAATCTATTTCATGAATGACATTCTTAATTTTTCAAATGAATTATTATGGTCATTTTAAATTGTCTCTATCCTTATTACTTTTCAAGGATATATTATTAGAACTTCTTTTGAATATTATACATTTTGAAGTCCTATTACACACTTTCAAATGGATTTTGGAAAAGTTTTACATTATTTTTTCACATAATAACCCCTTAATCATATAAAATAAGATAAATTCATGATGTTACAATTTCATTAAGTGGGAGAATGTGACAACCCATGTATTTTTAATAAGGCATTATAATTATGGTATATTAATATTTATGATTAGGAATTTATTTTTTTAATTTAAACATGTATACATGATTCTTTCATATAAAAAATATAATATATAATCAATTAGAAACCCATTATTTTTTTTAAAATTATAATGTTTACATTAAGACATAAAATATATTTTATTTAAAATTTTAACATATTTTCCTATCATGTTTTTTAATTTTATCTATATTAAGAATTTTTTAATTACTGGATATTTTATAAATGTATTTTCATTTTATTTAAAAAAAATAAATATTTGTATATTTTATGATAAATAATTTCATCAAGGTATGAAACAATGAAAAGATTTTTTCTTTTGAAAAAATAGATTTTATTTTAAATTAACTATTTTCTCATCTATTATGATTGTTTATTTGAATTATAATTTTATAAATTTTAGAATTTAAAATTCATTAAAATATTTTTTTGTTTCATAATTAGATGCATATCATAGGATGATTTTCGTAATTTTTTTAAAATGGTTGAATTTTGGGTGGATTATAGAAAATACAGTTTTTACCCAAATTTTTATCTTATATGACATCATCATGATATAAGAATGAATTTAAAGTTTATGAAACTTTTTTATTGAACAAAATTTTTTAAGGAGTAATATTATACATTTTACGATAATATTTTGAATTTATAAACCTTTTAGCGACATTTTTGAACCTAGGTTATTTTTTTAATAAATACTTTTTTTGGGATCTTTTCCTTTTATTAAGTATTAAAAAGGATTTATTCAGTTTTGGATTTGTTTCAAAGTCACATACCACTATTTATTTAATTATTAAATTAATAAATTATATAATAATTAGTATTATACATTCTTTTGGTAAAAATTCATTTTTTATTCTTAAAAAATCATATTTAGAAAAACCATTTTTCATTTAGTCAATCCTACTTATATTAAAATTAATTTTTATCACCTATAGAAATTTAATATTTTAAAATGGTTTTCATATTTATAATAATAAGGTTCAAATTTTTTAGTATGGTCAATTTCATTTTTTTTCAAAACTTAATTACCATGGTAAAAGTCTGTAACCATGATAAAGGTTAAATTGGTTAAAGAAGGGATTACACTAAGGGATACAACATCACATATCATAAAAAATGCCCCTAATTTATTATTCGAGTGCATTATCTATGATTCCTATATTATCTTTGAATTTTTACTTTTTTGGGAAGTTTTTTTGAGTATGAAATTTATTAAATATTAAGAAAACTAATATTTACAAGAGTGCTACCCCACTTACTTTTAAAAGTATCCCTTCACCTCCTCACTTTTACACACACATTGAGAACCTTATATAATCAATGACATGAAAAATACAACCGCAACTATATTTTACATATCCAATAGGTTATGTTTTTCCTAAAAGACCAATCTATGAATTCTTAACTAGATTCCTAAAGGAGGATATCCAAGGAAGAGATAACTATCTTAATAAAGTGTTGAAATAGTGGGTGCCCTAGAACCAACTATACAGTACTTTTTGATTACCATATCATGTGTATAGTTAGATATGCATGATGTTATCTTACCATTATAGTGCAGACTTTTCTGCGTCCACTATAATAATGGAAATGTCCAAAGGTTAATTGTCATGTAGAGAGGTTATAACAGATCCCGGGCTATAATGAGAACCTATAGATTCAATGAAATTGATCTTAAATATATGTTCTATAGTCTAGATACATCTTACTGAATGGTCACAGTAGATTTCTGACTATCAGGTGCTCAGGGCTCATAAGCATTGAGACTTCTTCTCATGAAGTTCTCACTTGGTGATCTCTAGTAGTGAGATCATGAGGACAAACCCATAAATAAGAACACCACATGTTTTGGGTGTCATTGGTTGTTCCTACCTATAGACATGTGTATTGGTCTCCTAACTTGAGACCATTTCCAATGTATATTATTTGATTACATACTTTGATGCAAGATGAAAATGATGGCAATGATGTCGTGGCGAGGTAGTTTGTGTTGGGTGTGTTGTTGGTGGTATAACGTTGGCTGAATGGTCAAGAAAGGATTTGTCGCTTCCAAGTTCAAGAAGTTGTATATCTCATGCCTGGTTGATCAGGATGGTTCCACCTTCATAAGTATTTGGCCAAAGTAGTAGAAAGGAAAATCCATCTAGATAGATCAACAAATAATAAAGCAAAATAAGGAAGATGTCACAAGAGTGCATCCTGCTTTATGAGATATTTAATGACAAAGAGATTATTGTACACAGTCAGTGTTCGTAGAATGGTAGTCATTGCTATGATTGTCCTTATCTCTTTAGGAGTTAATGATGAGTTTCTATACTCTGCTCTTGGTCTGTGGATTTTATTCACTGCTATCGAGATAAGGGCCTAGTGGGTCACACACAATAGCGTATTCAAGAATCCACCCTATTTAGTCGAATAGGTATATGGACATAGTGGGCCCTACCATGGGTTCTGAGCATTTTACAAGTTATCGATCACCAAAAGAATTAAATAAATTCATTAATATTCAAGTTACAAATATTTGGGATTGAATTTATTTAATGTATTTATGAGTTCAGTAAATATGAGAAAAATATTAACCGAACGAATATTATTTTAATATTCAAGGATCGTTTAATATTAAGCGGGAAAGCGAGTCAATTTAAATGGCTCGGATTTTATCACGTAATATATTTCATATATATTACAAGTATGTGATAAAAATAATAAATAATATTGGCGTAGTTAAGTTCATCAAAATTATTTATTTAGTGAAAGTTGAAATAAACGAGGCCGGGGAACCCTATCCAGTATTTATCAATGTCTCTATAAATAAGAGAGGAGACTCTCTCTCTTTGGTGTGACAATCACTATTCATTCATTTTATGAAATGAAAGTTGAGAGCCTCTCTCCCCTCCTCTCTAGAGAGAGAAGCTCTCGATCCAAGAAGCTTAGATCAAGATCTGTCTAATGCATTGAAGGCTTCTCGATGCGGTAATCGTTGGGACTTCTAAAGGATCATCAGATCGCCACGCTAGCACCTGGAGTTTGATGATCGACGTTCTGACGAATTTTTAGAGCACGTGTGGACGATCTAGAGGGATCCTATTTTGGATTATTCAAGTTACAATCACCATAGACTAGTTGCAATCGAACGCGACTTCAGATTTAAAATGGGTACATTTTTTTTAATTTTGTGCTCTTTACAATTTACGCGAGATCCTCAGACCTCTCCGGGGCTCGGATCGTCGACGTCGACAAGTACCGTCGATCCACCGACAAAAAGGTCATAGACTCAGCTCAAACCAGGATTTTTCATTATCGAAACCGTAACTGCTGAAGAGCTCCGTCTCTGATGAGTACAATGATCCTGTCACGACTCCGAGGTACTGCTCACTAAACTAAGACTGCTGAGGTACTCTTCCTGTCGAGTACCGTGGGTCAGCCACCCAAACACAGTAGTGCTTCCCGCCGGGGTCTTCCACCCAAACATAGTAGTGCACCCCCCTAATAGCCTGCAGAGGTACTCCTTCTGTCGAGTACCGTGGGTCTGCCACCCAAACACAGTAGTGCTCCCCACCGTGGGTTTTCCACTGAAACACAGTAGTGCTCCCCACTGGGCTATACAAGTCACTCCGACTCGAGTCAGACAAGCAGTCTTCAGGTCTCAGCCAGCTACACGATCTCCGTACTCCGTAAGCTCGTCTCCGGGAGGGTCCGCTACACGAGCTACAAGTCGATAATCCAAGTATCACAAAGTCCCATTAAGAAGTATCTCAGAGGACCGCCTCGTCATAGGGGTCTCAACGCAACAGATGGCGCGTCAATCAGACGGCCGGTATGTGAGTTATTATTCTTTTCATCCCAGGGGCCTGGTTGGTTTCGTGTACGAACCAACCCGACTGTATCTCAACTATACTTTGAACTCTCATAGGTTATACTCGTAGGACCATTTTTCAACGTGATCACCAACGCCACTGACGGTTCGTCAAACGGACGTCCGGTCTGAAAGTTATCAGCTTTTCTGTTCCAGGGGCCCAGTTGGATTTCAGGTACAATACAACACGACCATACTTAAACTGTGTCCAAACCTCAGGCGAAGTATGCTAAAAGTTCTGTCTCATCAAGAGGAATCCAACAAAGTGGACGACACGTCAATCGGACGTCCGGAGCTCAAGTTATAAGCGTTTCCGCTCCAAGGGCCCGGTTGGTTTCGGGATCGAACCAACCCGGCCATACCCAAAGTTCTCCAAAAACTTGAGTGTAATATACTGAAATGACCGCCTCGATCCAAGAATCACGTCGCAACTGACGGTGCATTGATCGGAGGCCCGTAGCCGAAGTTATGAGCGTTTCAACGAAAACTGTCCGGAAATAGGGGTTTCGGGCCCAGTACGACCCGGCCCAAGACCCCCTGGGTCGGCCCGAACCGGGTCGACCCGACCTGGTTCTGGGTCCGGCCCAATTGGGCGCGGCCTGGACCAGTCGGCGCGGCCCGGCCTGGGCGCGTTCGGGCGGCCCGCGTGGCCAGCTCGGCTGGCCGAGCTGAGCGGAACAGGGGGGGGGGGGGGCGCTGCCCCCCGGATTGAAGCCACGACCCCCCCCCCCCCCACGTGGGGGATGCTCCCTTTTACCACAGGGGGTTATGACCCCAGGTCTCCCCTTGGTCCCGCGGGGCCGCGGGACCGCAGCCTGTCTCCGCGGCTTCGGTCGCGGAAGACCCTCCTGGCGGCGCGCCGACAGGCTATTCTGCAGACCACCGGACGTGCTCCAGTGGTCCGTTTTGCCTGCGGTCTTTGCCAGTGGTCCTCCTGGGACCGACTCTTCACTACGAAGTATTCAAATTGACTTTGCGGCCCTGTTTGTTGTCGCCTGTCAATCCGCTCACAACGATCAACCTGCGGAGTCTTTGAATTTCCTCAGCGGCCCCGACTCCTGCCGCGCTTTCGTTCGGCCTCAACGGCGCAGCGTGACGGCGCCACGCTTCTTTGTCGCGTTCTTTCTTTTTTCCACGCGGTGTCGTAGCACTGCGCCGCCTTCGTTTGAGCCGCAACATTATCAACAATAAGGGGGAGGATGGTCGGCCGTGTTCTAGCAGTCTGACCTCCTCCTGTTACAACAATAACAAGCGGTTTAAAAATAAAGATGAAGAATGACAAAGGATAATTCAAGAACAAAACGTAATCAACCCCTACCTCGAAATTGGCGTCGCACGTCGTCGAGTCACGGAAGTTGAACATTGCGGTAGTTAGGTGTCGTAGAAGAACGGTATCGATTCCGTCGACGTCGGAAGAAGTAGAATAATGTTGTTGTCGGCGTCGGTCTCCACAGTCAGCGTCTCCTTCCTTGTCATGGAGGAGAAAGGGAATGGAGATAACAGAGTCGCTGAGTCGTTATTCTTTGAAGAGATGACGTTCTTCACGGAAGGATTGAAGCTCTTCGTGGAAGGATGATGTTCTTCCCCAGAGAAAAGAGTTCTATCTCCCCAATATCCTCACACAACAACCAACCCTCTCAAATAAAATAAGACTTATCTTATTTTATTACATCAAGTAAAGCGTTTCAATTTTTAAAAATCAAACACATAACTCACATAATTAAGTGAGTGTGCATGATTAAAGAAGAGAGAGGGGGGGGGGGGGGTGAGTGGTCTCACATTAAAGGGGGGTTATGGAGTTAAAGAAAATGAGGGGTTGGGCTCGTGTGAGCCCCACCCCACCTTTATCCTCTCATGGTTGGTTAACAACATGTGGGTCCCACCCCCAACTCCCTTACTTAGGTTATAACTACCTAGAGGAAAATAAATAAAATTGTAATATAATTTTATTTATTCCTCACTAAAACCACAAAATTAACAAATCCTCCCGAGCAAACGCACCTTCAGAAAAGGTGCTCCTAAGAAATTACCGACGCTGTGGTTTCATCGGTGCCCTCAGATTTCAATTCCGAGCACCAGTTCAAAATTTATAAAAACTCGCTCGTTCTTCACTGAACGTACCCGAGCTAAACTTCGGAACTTGATTCCGGGCACAACGAGCCTCAGAATTAGGTACCATCAGAAGCCGCAGTCTCGTAAAATTCCAAAGAAATTAAGTAAAAAATTTCCTTGAAATTTCTGGGTGTTTAAATTACTCCCAACTCAGGGCTTTACGTCCCTGTAAAGCTATAACACAAACTAGGGAAACAAAAGAGGTAATGAGCACACAACTGAGCCTCCCGCTCCGATGTGCTCTCCTGGAGGTTCCCGAGCTGCCAATGAAAGCGCACCTAAGGAATTGACCATCCAACTCCCTACGGTCGACGATGTGTGAAGGGTCATGCACATATCTTTTTAGCTGAGATACAAGGATGACATCGTGCACCCGGTGCAACTGAGGTAGAAAGGTGAAGAGGTAAACCACCCTGCCTACCTTGCTGAGGACCTAGAAAGGTCCGTTGAACCTTGGAGATAACTTGCCGCCTTGGCCACAACTATGTAAACCTCTTCGAGGTGAGACCATTATAAGGACATGGTTGTCATCGTCGAACTCAAGAGGCCTCCATTTCCTGATTAGAACAGAATCTCAAAACTCCCACTACCACGAGGGTAAGGTTGATTGACTCTAGGGTGATCGACCACACCCTCCTGTGCATGAGTTTATCCTGTGCTGCCTGGGGTTTCCTTTTCGCTGACCAAGGAAAACCCATATCGACGTTGTAGTTAGACCACAACCTTTTTTCCTAATACTGTCAATCCGTGTATGAACTGTGGTTGCCCCATCCATACCCAAACTAACGTCTTAAGGCCTCGACGCTGCCTCCAAGAGGTTCCAACCGAAACTCTCATCTCAAGGGCCAGATCACACCATCGGCGTAAGTGTGATTATTGAGTCTCCTCCCAAAGGTATCTCCAGACGTGAGGGTCAAGTCAATAGCTTAACCAGAAACTCTAGGTATGGGACAAGATTTGTGGAAGGAAGGGATGATTCGTATCAAAGTCTTGTTGTTACGACAGCTAGTAGAAGACACAATCCGTACTTCGAATCATCCTTAGAGCCTTTTGGTCGCACTTCTTGACCGCATGCAGCTACTCTTTCCCCCTGACCTCCAGCTCCCTGAGCCTGGCGGGGACTACAAAGGTGGGTGGTTGTAACATGTCGAAATTTACACCACTTCATGCTGCTCTCCAAGCTCTGCTTCCATATCTGCTGCTCTGCAGATTCATCTGTCCTTAAAACTTCCACTTCTTGAAACATTTTACATGCCCAAGTCTCTGAGACTGACGCCAGTTCGTATATTACCACTACTAACATTCATTGTCTATAACCGATCATCCAAAGAACATTCAACCACAAAGGTTCTCTCTAGCACCCTAACATAAGTAGGAATGCATATAGGAAAGAGTGCTTAATCGGATATCCTTAAACACACCTCACTCAGAGGTCCGAGCTCTCTAAGCACTGATCGTATCATATTCCTCAAATACCAAGATCGATCGGTACACCTCGACGAACACTCAGCTACTGACATGTCGTCCTGCCGAAGCTGTATAAGCTCTAGAAAACTCTCAGCCACCTCCTCAAGCCAGTCCTCAGCCACCTGTCAGTCAGGCTTGTTTCGAAACTTGAGGTTATCTGATGTTGGAACAGGTGTAAGGCAGCAAGCCTATATGTGTCACCTACCGGTACCACCTGTTGTAACTTCTGACCAACAGGTAGTGATGTATAGCTGACACACTACCCGAAGGTACTATCTCATGCATCGGTCCACGTACCGAAGCCTCATCACTATGCAGACCATCCTCATGGTAACTCACTGGAAAACACTAGTAGCCAAGTCCACCATCCACTATAATGATGTCTCAGCTAGGAGGAAAACTCTAGAAATTTCCTCCATCCAGTGCTCTGCTGTCTGGGAATCTGCATCGCCTCGTAACCTCGGAGTCCTCTACTGCTAGAACTCGTGCAACGCGCTCTGCCAGTGTGCACGGTTCGCTTGTATGGATGGTGGCATCTGCTGCCCAACAAGTGGTGGTGCTGCTGGTACACCACCCGAGGGTGCCAATATAGTAAAAAGGGCCCCGCACTGGAGCCTCGTCGCTCGGTGGGCCGTCATAGTGTACTATCTCAGAACTCCAACTGACTGTCTGCGTGGAGACATCCTGAATAGATGCGACACGGTCAAATGATTTATACCTGGTGAGCTGACCTAGTTTGAGCTGACTTATAAAACTCTTTGAAACACACACGCAATCAGTGTTTTCGTGCACAAAGTTGGAAATCAGTAGTTAGGGTCCTGGTGTATGGATACGTCGGCCGCCGCACCAACACTGGATTCCCTGAACTGAAAACCACTCTTAATACCCTTAACACTATTGCTTCACAGAAATAAAATATCAGAGTCCTAAGTTCTGCGGTAGAACCGACTCCTCTGATACCAATTTTTCACGACCCGTCCTTGGGGCCCGTGCTATGACTAACCCAAGCCCACCTTCCATAGGCCAGGGGCTGGCGACTAGCACCAAAGGCGTAAATCCCGATAACTAGGAAGGCATTGCCTTAATAAAACATAAACACATCCAACCAGAGTATAGGAGGAAGTAATAAACTAAGTACAAAATAAAGTGCTGAAAAGTAAATGGGCCAGAATACAAACCCAACTGAAAAGTACAGCTACAACTGAACGGAAGTACAACAGAAAAGGCAAACAGCTGGAAGATAGAAGCAGCTCCTGGGGCTTCCACCTCGGATCCTACCTGAAGGGTAGGTACATATAGCCTCCTCAACGCTCTCTCCTGCCAACCTCCTCCAAGTACCATCTCGTCGTGAAGTCCACCTCCGGGTACTGACTCGTTGTGAGGTCCACCTCCAGGTACCGTCCAGTCCTCGAACACTCGATCTCAGTCAGCACTGTCCGTCGTCTGCATCCAACACAATGAGGTGCGGGTATAGCCCGTGCAGGGGTGAGTATACGATACTCATTAGGGACCCTGAGACCCTCAGGGTCTCACTAAATCCAACAAGGATAACCACAAAGAAGGATCTCAACAGATAACCCTTACTTAGGTATAATCCCATACTTATACCTAAGTTATCAAGTAACCAATCTCAATCATGAGGAAACACAAATGTTATGAAATCAATGGATAACCACTACCTAGGTATATGCCCATACATATACCTATGTTATTAAGTGACCCATCTCAATCATGAGGTAAACACAAAGGTCATAGACTCAGCTCAAAACATGATTTTTCATTATCGAAACCGTAACTGCTGAAGAGAACCATCTCTGATGAGTACAATGATCCTGTCAAAACTCTGAGGTACTACTCACTAACCTAAGACTGCTGAGGTACTCCTCCTATCGAGTACCACGGGTCAGTCACCCAAACACAGTAGTGCTTCCCGCCAGGGTCTGCCACCCAACCACAGTAGTGCACCCCCCCTAATAGCCTGCAGAGGTACTCCTTCTGTCGAGTACCGCGGGTCTGCCACCCAAACACAGTAGTGCTCCCCGCCGTGGGTCTGCCACCCAAACACAGTAGTGCTCCCCACTGGGCTATACAAGTCACTCCGACTTGAGTTGGACAAGCAGTCTTTAGGTCTCAGCCAGCTTCACGGTCTCCGTACTCCGTACGCTTGTCTCCGGGAGGGTCCGCTCCATGAGCTACAGGTCGATACTCCAAGTATCAAAAATTCCCACGAAGAAGTATCTCAGAGGACCGCATCATCATAGGGGTCTCAACGCAACAGACGATGCGTCAATCAGACGCCCAGTCTGTGAGTTATTAGTCTTTTCGTCCCAGGGGCCCGGTTGGCTTCGTGTACGAACCAAACTGACCGTATCTAAACTGTACCCCGAACTCTCATAAGGTATACTCATAGGGACCGTTTCTCAACGTGATCACCAATGCCGCTGACGGTTCGTCAAACGGACGTCCGGTCTGAAAGTTATCAGCTTTTCTGTTCTAGGGGCCCGGTTGGATTTCGGGTAAAATCCAACCCGACCATACTCCAACTACGTCCAAACGCTAGGCGAAGTATTCTGAAAGTTCCGTCTCATCAATAGGAATCCAACAAAGTCGACGACACATCAATCAGACGTCTAAAGCTCAAGTTATAAGCGTTTCCGCTCCGAGGGCCCGGTTGGTTTCGGGTTCGAACCAACCCGACCGTACCCAAATTTCTCTAAAACCTTGAGTGTAATATACCAAAACGACCGCCTCGATCCAAGAATCATATCACAACTGACGATGCATTGATCGGAGGTCCATAGAATAAGGTATGGTTGTTTTAACGGAAATTGTCCGGAAATAAGGGGTTTCGGGCCCGATCCGACCCGGCCCGAGACCCCCAGGGTCAGGCCGAACCGTGTTGATCTGACCCATGTCCATGTTTGACCCAATTGGGCGTGGCCCGGCCCGGCTTGGGCGCACTCGGGCGGCCCGCGTGGCCAGCTCGGCTGGCCGAGCTGAGCGGAACAAGGGGGGCGCTGCCCCCCAGATTGAAGCCGCGACCCCCCCACATGGGGGATGCTCCCTTTGACTGCCGGAGGTTATGGATATCGGTCTCCCCTTGGTCCCGTGTGGCCGTGGGACCACCGCTTGCCGCCGCTGTTTCAGCCACGGCAGATCCTCCTGGCGGCGCGCCGGGCGCCGCTGCCTCCTGGCGGCCGGCCGGTGCCGGCCGCTGCCTCCGGCTGCCGGCACCGCCGTGCCGGCGTGGCGCGCCGGTAGGCTCTTCTGCGGACCACCGGACGTGCTCCGGTTTTCCATTTTGCCTGCGGTCTTTGCCAGCGGTCCTCCCGGGACCGACTCTTCACTGCGAAGTCTTCAGATTGACTTTGCGGCCCCGTTTGTCATCGCCCGTCAATCCGTGCACAACAATCAACCAGCGAAGCCTTCGAATTTCCTCTACGGCCCCGACTCCGTCCACGGTTTTGTTCAGCCTCAAAGGCGCGGCGCGACGGCGCCGGGCTTCTTCATTGTGATGGCTCCGCGCTTCTTCGTCGCGTTCTTTCTTGTTTCCGCGCGGTGCCGTAGCACCGCGCCGCCTTCGTTCGAGCCGCAACATAATCAACAACAAAGGGTAGGAGGGTCGGCCGTGTTTGGGCGATCCGACCTCCTCCCGTTACAACAATAACAAGCGGTCCAAAAATAAAGACGAAGAACGACAAAGGATAATTCACGAACAAAAATTAATCAACCCCTACCTCAAAATTGACGTCACACGTCGTCGAGTCACGGAAGTCGAACGTCGCGGTAGTCGGGTGTCGCGGAATAACGGTATCGATTCCTTCGACGTTAGAAGAAGTAGAAGAACGTTTTTGTTGGCGTCGGTCTCCATGGTCGGCGTCTCCTTCCTTGTCACGGAGGAGAAAGGGAATGGAGATACCGGAGTCGCTGAGTCGTTCTTCATTGAAGAGATGACGTCCTTCGCGGAAGGATTGAAGCTCTTCACGGAAGGATGAAGTTCTTCCGCAGAGAAAAGAGTTCTATCTCCCCAATCTCCTTACACAACAGCCAACCCTCTCAAATAAAATAAGACTTATCTTATTTTATTACATCAACCAAAGCATTTCAATTTTTAAAAATCAAACACATAACTCACTTAATTAATTGAGTTGGCATGATTAAAGAAGAGATAGGGGGAGTTGAGTGGTCTCACATTAAAGGGGGGTTATGGAGTAAAGGAAAATGA
Organism: Viscum album; assembly: GCA_963277665.1. Taxonomy (NCBI): domain Eukaryota; kingdom Viridiplantae; phylum Streptophyta; class Magnoliopsida; order Santalales; family Viscaceae; genus Viscum; species Viscum album. The sequence continues at coordinate 648,735,443 of OY728151.1, read as the reverse complement.
GGGGTTGGGCTCATGTGGGCCCCACCCCACCTTTATCCTTTCATGGTTAGTTAACAACATGTGGGTCCCACCCCAACTCCCTTACTTAGGTTATAACTACCTAGAGGAAAATAAATAAAATTGTAATATAATTTTATTTATTCCTCACTAAAACCACAAAATTATAAACTCCTCCTGAGCAAAATCACCTTAAAAAAAGGTGCTCCTAAGCAATTACCGACGCTATGGTTTCATCGGTGCCCTCAGATTTCAATTCCGAGCGCTGATTCAAAAGTTAGAAAAACTCGCTCGTTCGTTCACTGAACGTACCTGAGCTAAACTTCAGAACTTGATTATGGGAACACTGGGCCTCAGAATCAGGTGTCGTCAGAAGCCAAAGTCTCGTAAAATTCCAAAAAAATTAAGAAAAAATTTCCCTTGAAATTTCCGGGTCTTTACAGGCACGACACACAGCCCAGGGCCGCCGACGCCGCACCCCGTCCGCACGCCGCATGAGGGGCTCGACCTTCCACCACCCCTTCTCCCTACGAGGAGCTGCAATGGAACCTCCAGGAACCCCACACCATGATCCTCCCCGCACCAGGCCTCACTTCCCCTAACACTTCCCCACGACCCGCCGTCCTGCATTCCCTCCTGAGGTCGCTGTCCTGCCTTCCTTCCTGAGGTCCACTACCCCGGCGCATTGTGCCTCACTTCTCACCCTGCATGCAAGCCCAGTGCTCCAGGCCGCAACCTCCAGAGCCCCGGACCCCCATGCACTACCAACAAAACCCTTATCCGGGTAGTCACTGGCTTCCTCTCATTTCGCATGACACAAGGCTAAGGCGCCGCACCCCGCAACGTCCAGCTTGCACTCGTGCAACTTCTTTGTTGTCTCCTAGCCTTGCAACCATGTAGAACGCTGTAACATAATATCCGCGACCTTTCCGTAATGCTTACTCCCGCCGTCGCTACCTCTGGATCAGGAGTAGATGCACCGGGCGTCACCGCGCCATTGGTCAAGGTCTGAGAGGTACTTTTATTTTGTTTGAAAGCCTTTCTGTAGGACAAAAATTGACCCCAAAACAGTCCAAGCGGACCTGGCCAACCCGGAGCGGGTTTGGGCAGATCGTCCCGATCCATTTCAGCCATGGCATGGCCCTGCATGGGTTTCGCCTGACCCGCAAAGGCCATGCAACAGTATTTTTGGGGATCAACCACTTTAAATTAATCAAGATTAATTAAATTAACTAATTTTATTTTAGTTTATAAATTAAATTGTTTAAAATTAATTTGGGTTAATTATTTTAATACCTGGATAAAATTTTATTCAATTTAATTAATTTAATTTTGGAATTAAAATTAAATTAATTAGTAGACTGATGATTAATTAAATTATTTGAATTTATTAATTCATTTAATTTAATTAAATAAACCCTCATACTTGATAAATGCATTTTAATTTTATCATGCTTTATTATACCCACCTACTGGTCTTGAGCATCGACCCTTGTATGTTTCCTTTTATTTAATTAATTATTTAAATGCGTGCGATGATTGTAATTAATTAAATAGATGATATGTGCATCATCTTTATTTTTTGGTTAAAATGTATAAGGGCCTGTGCACCCAATTTACTTGATATACATTTATACCCGAGTCCCCCTCACCTACGCGCGAGTATTATTGTACTTTGGATGAAGATGATGAGCGACGTTGACCCCGTCAAGACGAGGCAGTGCTCCAAGACGTGACGTGGACCTCGCCAAGACAGGGTGATGTTCCAGATGCGAAGCGAACATACAAGACAAGGGGAAAGTGGCATCAAGATTCAAGCATTTGACTCAGGTACGATTCCCTTAGGTTGTTTAGATGCTCAAGACCAGTCAGTTAATAGTTTTCCTTTATGCGTTTATTTATTATTTTATGCATTTTAGAACAATGGGAAAATACATAAAATAATAGATAATAAAATGCACAAAGAAGTGGCGTGTGTTTCTCTATTAAAGTTCAGTTGTGAGCACGACAACATAGATGAACAAGTTTAATAGAAATGGATCACATTTGTCAAGAGAGAAAACAATAAAACCCTCAAAGATAATATTAAGTCACAGACATCCTTCCATCATTCAAGTTTGAAAAAACCAGGTGTTCAAGGTTCCGGTCATGCCTTAGCTGAGGGTGGATCTTACTATAGGGGAGTTATTATTCGTGTGGTGGGTCGAATTAACTAAAATTGCAGCAAAGAAATAGACTTATCTAGATTGTTGTAATTTTAGAGGCAAGTGTTGAGTAAATCAGTAAATTATTTTTGAAGTTGGGAATTCACTCAACAGTTCAAGGAACCGCAAGTTAATGCGGTTGGCCAGCCAAAGGCCTACCTTGGAACCTCCGAGTAGTGTTGTAGACATATCTTGTAGACTATGAGGGAGGTTCAGGGATCCTTGCCACTAGAATATTCAAGAGTACTCTGATTCTAGTATAGAGGGTTCCTAGAATTTAAAAAATTAGTGGGATACATTTAATGATTAAATAATCAGTAATGTCACATTAGGTATTCACATAAAAGTACAATCTGCTAAAGTATATTTGTAGATAATGGTAAGTAATACCATGATAAAACTACGATAAACATTGGAAAATGTTAATTTCTAACCAAGCATGAAATTCTAAGTGTAGTATAGGCGCTTGCGCACATTAATTCCATAATGGAAATTCAAGGTGCCTGTGTCCCAACCTGTTAAACCACCTTAGGAAGAAAGGGTGTAAAATTGATTACAAAATACCCATGAAAAAATAATATGATGGATCTTTCATAATTCTATCATCAACGTCTGATGTTAGATGTGGTCTCTACACCCTGACTTGGATGATGATCACATGTAGTCTCATCTCCAAGATCCTTTCAAGGAGAAATTGAAGCAAGATTTGAATGTGATGGTTGCACTCGGTTTGTGTAAAGTGAAAGATAGTTCACAATCTTTCATGTCATCCCATTCTTATAACTTTGAAACCCAATTACTCTAGTTTCATTTAAGGATACAAACAAATGGTATAGAGTAAGCACTTCATTACCTTTAAGGTTACATTCGCCAAGTAATAAGAATATTGGAGATAACTCCATCTTTTATTCTTATGGAAAATACATTGAATGACTAGGTGAAAAGGCTTATGGAAAGTTACTCCAAAGGAACCTTCTTCATGTCCTTCAATGAAAAGTGGTCAATTATTTAACAGGAGGTTATTTGCATCACATAATGAAATGAATTCATGGAAGTTTAAAAAATAAAACACAAGAAGAAAGTACCCGCTTCTTGTTCAGTTTATATTCATCAAATATATTAATGTTTCTAACGTAATTCTTGGGTATTGAATATAATATTCCAATAACATATATGTATTGAAATAAAATAACCAAGAAAGTATAGAAACATTACTAGAAGTAAAGTGTATTCTCTAAGAAGCTGAGAAAGGGTGATTCCTAAGTTAGTGGTGAGAAACACCAAACTTCTAATTGCCAAGGGATTGATTCAAATAGAAAAAGGTGTATAGTATAACCAAAAACTTTATCTCACATACCCCTTTTGGACATTATGAGACATTAATCCATGTTTTGGAATGAATGTTGTTTGTGGTAACATACTCAACAAATAGTTCTCTACTACTTGAATCAAAGGCAATACATGAGGAATATAAAATGTAAGACCTACCCAGTTGTGGAAATATGGTTCTTTGTCAAGTAAAAATAAAAGGGGATTTCAAGAATATACCCAGTATGGTATTTAGGCTTGGAACGGCTGAACACCTTTGGTATTATTAACATCCTGAGTTTGGACAAAGAGACCTTTAAAAATAAAGGTATGCCAAAAAGATTTCCGAGGATAGTTCAACAAGACAATAGGAACTATTCCAAAGAAATAAAGAGGTAAATATACTTCATAAGGTTCCTTTAAGTCATTAAGTAATGTACCAGTGATGTATAAGTTTGGTAAGAAGGTATGAGTTTCTTCGGATCGGCATGCCGAAGAATATCTTTACCAAACTATCATCAATCATGAAAATGTAGCATGGAGTAATTCCTAAATTCATGTTACCTTATCTACATTACCATATTGATGTTTATAGGGAGGATTGATGAAGAGTCTTATATATTAACATTGATCAACAAAATTTAGCGTGGAGAAATTCGTAAATTTACATTTTATACATCAAAGTTATGATGTAAGTTGTATCAATGTTACAACCTGCAGTAACTTCCATTATATTTCATGATGTGCTTTGCAAATAACGGTTTAAACCCATAACCAATATGCCAACTAAAATGACAAATGGATATCATACGAGTCATAGTATGATGGAAAATCCATTATGTCATAGGGCATGTTTAGATGCAAATTGTTTCTTAGGATTTAAAAAAACATGCATCAAGTTAAACACGTTGTGCATCTAAGGTAATTATCCTAACAGTTTCTTAAGATATTACCTAAATTCCTAAGATAGAAAAGATGTAGTCAAGTATTTGACTACATTTATATACAAGGATGCACATATCTATTAGAGGTAGTGGGATCTGAATTGACTTGGACTTAGTCAATGATCAAAATGCACAAATGGTTGGCATAGGGAACAAGTTCCACAAGTACATGTGTAATAGGCATGTTCCAGTGACACATACTGTGTAGAAAGAATGAAACCATGGTGATGGTTTTATATTCACCGCGATCGGTGATACATTATTCATTAAGAATAATAAATCCTACATGTAAGCAGTATATGGTAACGAGCTAAGATTTACAAGATCAACTAAAATTCAATAATGGATTCCATGTATCTAATTGAAAAGGGGCTTATAAATTGAATAATATGGTGGGTATTCAAATGAAATGATACATGGATGGTACAAGTATGGTACCAATATGGCTCGATTGGTTATACCAAGTCGGTACACCTAAATCTATTAGAATTTTACTTTTCATAGCTGAACTTCTAAGATCATTTTATTAGTCATTGGATGTCAAGATCATATTTCATGGAAGGTGTCTATACGATGCAACCAGAAAGAGATGATTACATAAAATGATGCCAATAAGGGTTGAAAGTTATTAAAATCCAATTCTGGATTAAAGTAAGCAATGAGATCTTTGATCAGTCATTATAAATGAATATTTTCCTTGTGTATACCAAAGGTTAGTGAGAGAACCAAGGTTTTCCAAATGAAATATGTTCGAAAAAATATGGAAAACAAATTTTAATCTTACATCTAGATAAGATCAGGTTAAAAGAAATTCTCCAATGATTGACTTCAAGTAGCAACCTAAGTTCTAGGGAACAAGATCCACTGAGGTAGATCCAAAGGTTGCTTGGTCCTAGTCAATCATACATATAGTGACATTGTATTGAAAAATACAAGTTGGAAAAATTTAAGTTCAGAATTGTTGCCTATGTCACATGGATTAATCTCTTCAAGTTAACATGTTTGGAACATAGGAAGAGATTAAAGTTTTTAACTGATACCATATGATTTAGCAATGGATCAATCACATATTCCATAATATGTACAATAATTGATACATCCAAGATATAATTTATTATAGGCAGATATCAATTATTTCCAGGATCACTACAAGTGATGCAGTCAGAACTATCATCTTGTATTTAGGCAAGTACAAATGATATGTACCTGGAATATAGAGAAGAAGGTATACTAGTTATGGTGGGACACAAACTAGTAATCATTAGATCAATTTGATCTAGTTTCACAGTTAGGAAAAAGAGATGAGCGAGTCAAGCTCATAAAAACTTGTGGTATCCATACCTACAAATACAGAGTACGTTGCAGCTTATAAGGTAGCTAAGAAGTAGTTATAAATTGAAACGATTTGTTCTAGTTCTTAGATTCTAACCTAGTGATAAAAGTATTATCATAATGAGAATTATGATATTATTACTAGCCAAGTTCTCAAGTTATGACAATGAAAAAAAGTAATATACTTGGGGATAACCTATCTTGAGAAGATTTACTCAAGTAGATGAGGTCGCATATAGAAGATATGCCATGCGAAAAAAACATGGCAGGTCCAGCAGTTAAAGCCATTACTCAGTAGAAGAATGATATTTATCATGTGAGTAGCTAACAAGTTTTGTTAGCAAGTTGGCTCTAGTTCAAGTGGGAGTGTTGAAATAGTGGGTTCCCTAGACCCAACTATACAGTACTTTTTGATTACCATATCATGTGTATAGTTATCTATGCATGATGTTATCTTACCATTATAGTGCAGAATTTTATGCGTCCAAATAATAAGGTAATGTCCAAAGGTTAATTGTTGTGTTGAGAGGTTATAGCAGATCCCGGGCTATAATGAGAACCTCGAGATACAATGACATTGATCTTAAATATAATTTATATAGTTTAGATACATCTTACTGACAGGACACAGTATATGTCTTACTATCAGGTGTCGGGGGCTCATAAGCATCGAGACTTATTCTCATGAAGTTCGCACTTGGTGATCTTTATTAGTGAGATCATGAGGAAAGACCCGTCAATAGGAACACCATATGTTTTGGGTGTCATTGTTTGTTCCTATCTACATACATGTGTATTGGTCTATTTAATTGAGACCATTACCAATGTATATCATTTGATTATGTACTTTGATGCAAGACGAAAACCAAGGCAGTGAGGTCGTGGAGAGGTAGTTTGTGTTGGGTGCGTCGTTGGTGGTATGACGTTGGCTGAATGGTCAAGAAAGGATTTGTCGCTTCCATGTTCAGGAACTTGTATATCTCATGTCTGGTTGATCAGGATGCTTCCAGCTTCATTAGTATTTGGACAAAGCAGTAGAAAGGCAAATCCATTAGGATAGATCAACAAATAATAAAGCAAGATAAGGATGATGACACAAGAGTGCGTCCTGATTTATGATATATTTAATGACAAAGATATTATAGTACAAAATCAGTGTTCATAGGATGGTAGTCGTTTCTATGACTAGCCTTATCTTTTTAGGGGCCATAATGAGTTTCTAGACTCTGCTCTTGGTCTGTGGATTTTATTCACTACTATCAAGATGAGGGCCTAGAGGGTCACACACAATAGCATATTCAAGAATCCTCCCTATTCAGTCTAATATGTATATGGACATAGTGGGCTCCACCACAGGGTCCGAATGTTGTCCAAGTTATCAATCACCAAAAAAATTAAATAAATTCATTAATATTCAAGTTATGAATATTTGGGATTGAATTTATTTAATGTATTTACGAGTTTAGTAAATACGAGAAAAATATTAACCGAACGATTATTATTTTAATATTCAAGATTTATTTAATATTAAGCCGGACAACGAGTCGAGTTAAATGGCTCAGATTTTATCACATAATATATATCATATATATTACAAGTATGTGATAAAAATAATAAAAAATATTGACATAATTAAGTTTGTCAAAATTATTTATTTAGTGAACATTGAAATAAACAGGGCCGGGGAACCCTACTGAGTATTTATCAACGTCTCTATAAATAAGAGAGGAGGATCTCTCTCTTTGGTGTGAAAATCACTATTAATTCATTTTATGGAATGAAAGTTGAGAGCCTCTCTCTCCTACCACTCTCTAGAGAGAGAATCTCTCGATATAAAAAGCTCAGATCAATATCTCTCATGCATCAAAGGCTTCTCGATGTGGTGATCATCGGGACGTCGAATGGATCGTCGGATTTCCGCGCTAGCACCCAGAGTTTGACGATCGATGTTCCAGAGGATTTTTGGAGCGCGTGTGGATGATCTAGAGGGATCCTTCAAGCAACGATCGCCATCGACTAGTTGCATTCGACCGCGACTTCAGATTTGAAATGGGTACATTTTTATTTTAATTTTGTGCTCTTTACAATTTATGCAAGATCCTCGGACCTCTTCGGAGCTCGGATCGTCAAAGTAGACAAGTACGGTCGATCCACTGATGAAAATTTTAAAATCCCCAGCCCACCAGCTTCCACTACGGGCCCCGGAACCTAACACAAAGTTGTTTGAAGTTTTTTTATTCTTTCACCTCTTCAAAATAAATTATAATTATACTAATATAATGAAATCAGTATTATTTGTATACTTAAATATAATTATTTTGATGGATCAACCATTATCCACCTTCTTTCAATCCACTAGAAAATATATACGCCTCCTGTGTTACATTGGAATACTACCTCCATGAAAGAAGTATTTTATGTTTCACTACACCTTAAAGGGATAGTTCTAATAATTAACTTAATAAATAAAATTGATATATATAACATAATTAAGATCATTTAAGAATATATTTTAGAATATATTAAAATAAATACTATTAATGATCATCATAAAATTTAACCACCTAAAACGAGCATACTTAGACACTTTGTAATTGATAATTTATTACCATTGCCTTTCATTTATTTTTTATATCTAAAATTTCCTAAAAATATTTAATAACCATAATAAAATATATTTGAAATAATTAAGATTATTTAAAAGTGATATTATTAATATACCATAATTACTGTAACACCCCAAGCTTCCATGGTACGTTTCCCTTTGAATAATGCAATAGCGTGTGTTGTACGCAAATTCGAGTTCTAACACACACCACAACCAATCAAACTAGCCGTTATGAATAGTAATACCCAATTTTTGAAATTTTATAAATTTTATCTTTCAAAATGGACTTCAATTTTGGATTCATAATATCGAAATTAGCTTAGGGTGAATTTTTGGTATTTTTCTGAAAACTTTCAATTTTTGATGAATAGTGAAAAAACACTGAGTTATAGTTTAAAAACGAATTTTTATTTAAATAATTATTTATTTTATTTAAATTTAATTAAGGTCAAAATAGATACATAATAACTATATAAGTTCAATGTAATTAATTGGAGTTAGTTTAGAATAATTTTAGATATATAAAAATTTTATGGAACTTTTCACTGTCTTTTACCCACCTCCTAGGAGAATTTGGAAATTCACGTAAAACTTAATTTTACCGCTTTTGTGAGTAGAATTTCGAAAATCCAAGAGACATAGTTAATATAAAGGAGTAAAATGTGGTTCAATAAGATAAAAAAAATTTCTGGTGAATAGTAACTTTTTACTTTTATTACCACGGTTAAAAGTAAATATGGTAATTAAGGGTAAAAATGATATTAATATTTCCCTAACACATGTCTTAATTCTATTGGACAAGTGTATATCGATCAAAAAAAAAACCTTGGGAATAAAATATTATCATTTTGGTCCACATGGATTAGATTAGGACATTTATTATTATTTAATTAAAAGAAGAGTTAAAAGAGTTAAAATCAAAGTTTAATTACTAAACCATTTTTAATATAGGGTTATACATAAGATAAATTCGATTGTAAATATTAATTAGAAAGATAAAAAGATTTCCTACATAATGGTATTTTATTTATAATTTTTAGATATTAAATAATTTAATTTATTTATGACACAATGGTGATTCAGTAATTACCGAATTAATGAAATATTAAAATAATTGATATTATAAATATCCAAATAAATGTAATTTGAGACTTTTTATGTATTAAAATAATTTTATATGTTAATATTACATATTATTATTGTTTAGATTAATTTTATTCGAAGTAATAATTATTTAATTAATTTAGCAAAAACAAAATACCCAATAGTGTCCAAATTGACATAAAAGAGTTTTTAAAACAAATATTATATTATTAATTGATATTATATTCCTAAAAATATAAGGTTCGGCCATAGGACTTATATAATTATAGTTGTATCATTAATGGACCACTTGGGGGTCTCTTGGAAGTATATAGAATGTTTATTAACTATATAATATAAAAATACAAAGAGACATGGTAAATGTCAAAGTATTTAACTAAGAGTTAAATCTAAAAGATAAGGTTACTATAGTGACCCAAACCTGTCTAAAATATATTGGTTGGGTAATTTTAGACTCATACCTACCTTATAAATTGAATAATTCACTTTTTAGCCATTAGAAACTGAATATGAATTTAGTATAAATCAATACTTTATGTTTTTTCTAAAGAGCCCCTCCCCCCTTATAAAAGGGGACCACTTATAACCAATTCCTCACACCTCTCATGCCTTTTTTATCGGCCAAAATCTACCCAAATATCCTCCAAACGTCCCTAAATTCAACCTAGAGGCCATATTTTGATCATAAAGACAACCTAATGAGCCCTTTTGATCAAATCAAAAGGAACAACTTGAAGAAGAGGTAATGTTTTCCCCACCCTCCTTCAAGTTCCTTTCTTCTTCAACTTATTCTTTATTTGTTATTTACATTCTAAAATAATAACTCCAGTATCTTCTATATACTATGATGTTATTATAAATATGTTACAACCATATTCAATATTCTATCCATCCTTTGAATGACATGTCACCATACGTGCGTATGTACGGCTTACCGTCTCCACGTTGTGGTGTAATTATTATTGAAAACATTATTATTTAGATGGGTATAATAGTGATGTGTAATTCATGTAAATAATAAACATAACATGATAATGATTCTGTATATATGATATAACATCCAATTATATATGATTTTAATATCAAAATAATGATATTATCGCTCGTGCGTATGTACAGACTACCGTCTCCACGAACATGATGAGATTAATTCCCCATCGTATCTATACAAGTATAATTCTGATTTTATGATTAAAAATAATGTTTAAGGAATTAATATAATTCTTTATATGATTAAGATACTAACTATCAATAACAAACACAACTTACGTAACAAAAAATATAAAATAAAACGAGTAAGTTAACACCCGTAATGATGATAATACTAAGATATTATTAACAAAGAAATGTTAAAAGATCATATATGATATCATATTAATGTATATGATTCTTGATTAATTCAATAACAATTATTTAAATATTATACATGAGGCTAACCTACCCTCGACCAAGGAAAAATTACAAAGTAAGGGGTTTCTTATCTCATTTTTAATTCCGTGAGGTTTCCATTGTTCACCACTTATTTATTGAATGTGGTGTGTGTACTGCCCATGTTTGTATTCATTGTGTAATATACATTAATTAATGGATATTTACATAATAATTTTATGATCCTTCTTTCATGGTTGTATGTTTCTTAAGTTACCAAATCAATAAGGGAATTTGAAATTTCAATTTCCACTCATTCGACTTTAAGCATACTTCATTGATTATTTTACTCCAAGATTATATGTGGAATCACTATTAATTTGATTATGTCATAATTTCCACTCCACTTTATGTGGATATACTTTTGATACAAATAATCACTCCATTTATGAATTCTCATGTGATCAGTATGAACTTGATAAGAGTAATTTTTACTCAATCTCCATTTGTTGAGTTAAACATCCAATTCATTGGTGTTGTTTTTACAAGAATATGTGTGAATGTCCTTTGATTGTTGTACACTGAATATCCAATAATATTGAGTGTATTTATATTTTTCACACATAATTATGTCGTTGATTTATCCTTAACCTAAGGATACTGCCTTTATGAGAGATTTCATCTCAATTTACATTCCATTGAGACTCCTTTGTTGTTATACACCAAATCAATTTTATATGGTGTAGATAATGTACTTTGACATAGTATATCATGAATCCCTTTATTCTTATGGTATTCTAAATATTTTATTACCTCAATTATTTTTATTCAAGTGTCTCTCTTTTGGGTAGGAACTCTTACTAAAATATGATTTTAAAATGTTTTAAATATTTATTATTCTAAATCTTTCTCATTAAGGTCCATGTTTTAGAAATGGTTTTAAGGATTTATTTATAAGTACATTAAAGTTTTCAAATAAAAATTCCTTTTAGAAGTTATAAATTGGTATGGGAAACTTTGATTCAAAAATATATTTTAAATGTCTTCTTGACAAATAGTGTGACTTTTAAATGTTTTTAAAAAAGGGGGATATTTCTCTCAATAGTTTGATGATTATTTTAATCTATGTCAATATCCTTCATTATTCACGATTGAGGTTAATATGATATAATAAAATCTTCCATATTGTATCGAATGAGTTATGTTTGACTATGGATGTGCTATTTTTATACCATTCATGGTTTGTGGTTAAAGTATTGACATTTCGTATGCTAGTTTTAATAAGAATGTCTATGTTATGTTTGAAAATTTTCATATGAGGAATGTATTGGACTTAGTAAGTGACGGGTGGAGCCCACTATAGCTCCTCAATGCATCGGTAGGTCTCATGAGACAAACTAGTGTCTTGGCATGAGGCCTTGACAAAATCTTATTTGTATTCTTGGCATGAGGCCTTGGCTACGTGGTTATGATAGTCTGGAATTATGAATTCCATCACTATGAAAGTGGTTATTGATATTGAATGTGGTTATTCAACTAGTAGAATATCCATGTGAATAAGTAAATGGCATTATTTCATTTTATCTTTTCCATATTATGCTGAATTTGAAGTTTAAAAAGGCTTTTTTTAGTTATACATTGCCTTAAATGTTTATGCTTATCTATGAAAGTTTCCGCTATATTGTTATCCTTACTGAGCATCTGAGCTCACCCCTTTAAATGTTTTATTTTTCCCATGATGTGAATAAGTAATTTATGAATGACCTATATGGATAGTATGTGGGGATATGAAGACAAGACGTTGTTGTAGTTTTCTTTACTTTATGATGTAATGTAAGACATATGAATATATCTAGTGTTTCTAAGACTACTAAACTAATCAGTCTTTTGAGACTTGATCTTTTGTGATCATGCAAATATTATGTAATAATGCACCGACTCTGGGTAACTGGGGTCGGGGCATTACAGTTGGTATCAAAGGAAGTTTAGTACAAACCATGGAAGCTAGATTTAGATAAACTCTGATTAGAGAACATAGCCCTAGGAAAGAATTTGAGGATTTGTATAGAAGAACTTCCAAGAATTTTGGTATTGTATAGATTTTGTGAGTTTTCCATGCAATATATCCCTATCTGGATATGATCAGGTAGAGGCGGCTCTAGCACAGATGTACCTACGTGTAAAACCCAAAAACACTGCTTTTAGCTAGACTCGAACAGGAACTGGTGCCTGACGGGCCTTGCGGCACTCTTGGTTACGACCCTCTTGGGGGATATTCTTAGGATAATTTACATTTTCTTTACAAACCTATTTGAATTATTATGAGATTAAATGACATTGGTTAATACTAATGTGTTTCAAATTGAGAATATGGTGACATGATATTCTCTAAATGATTTTATGACTACTGTTACTCTCACAATGCTTTTTGGTTTTAGTCAATGGCTGGATTCCAAGGAAGTCATAGTGACTTTGAGAATGATCTAAAAGGTGGGAACATGGGTGTAAATTAGAAACAAAATGGAATGTTGATAGGCGTAAAAGATATAATCTTCATGCCAAATAAATTTTCCAAAAATATGATAAAAAATATATATATTAACCAATTCCCAGACTCAACAAAGAAGATAAAGGTGATGAATGATAAGAGCTCCAGCAGTGGAGACCATGGAGAAAAGAATACTCAATTTCCATCATGCAGGAAATGTGGGAGGAGACACCCAAGAAAGTGTCTCAATGGAACAAAGAAATGCTTTACGTGTGGGAAGGAAGGACATAAAGTGAAGAATTGCTGAGGAAAAATGAAGAGTACTATGGAAAAAAATAAAAATGGTCCCAATATTCCAATTATGGTCATTTGTCGTAAATGTAAGGGACCTTGGCATCACCCAAGTCAATGCCCTATTCTATAGGATAACCTCTTGGTCAAGGAAGAACCTATGTGGAAATAAATGGATGGAAAAATATTTAAAGGTATTAGTGATCCTTGTTGTTGAGATTACTTTGGGTGAATTTTCTCTTATATGTGTAACCCTTCAATTTATCATGTGTGAATGATATTTGAGTAAGACTTGTCTTTTCTCTTGTTGATATAGTTATAAATAACCATTTGGTTTTATATGATCATTGGGTTTGAGGCAATTACAATTTATTATATTTTGTGATGAAAATTCAAGGTATGAGATAACATTTGTGGTTAAATTATGTTATGGTTATTTTGTGGAATTTATCTCATTTTGGTAATGTTATAAAATATAGTTTTTGAAAAAGGGCAACACGCAGACCGTGTGACAACCCGTCACATCGGACAAAGCTGTGGGAATCGAACCCACAACCAAAATGCGATAGGGATTTATCACCTACCACTGTACTACATGAAGTCCCTAGTTAGTGTGACTAATTATTTTTAGTTAAATTATTTTATTGATCAATAATAAGTTTATTTGGGATCTTATGTCTTATCAAGTGAATACCCTTAGTATAGGAAAATGATTTGGTGATTAAGTGATAAATGTTATTTTGGAAGATGTTCACTTTGTTGGGAACACTATATGCCCAAGGAAAAAATAATACTATGGGATTTCATTTGAGGAGTAATGGTGGATTGTTATCTATGTTTTAATTTTGGATTTATAGTGATTTGGGTTATTTATGGAAATGATTAACCTATAATAGAGAATATGTGGTTAGGTTAATTACTTTTAAGTATGTGACTTTAAGAGTAGTTGATGTCATTTAGAGATACAATTTAATGTGTAAGACTACATAACCAAGTTATTCTAAGTTTTGGGTCTAAAGATTAGTTTGGATTATATTGAAGGATTTTAAGGACAATTGTTTATTGAATGGTATTTATTTATCTTTGGGGTATTGTTGGTTTAATTTTAGAAATTAATATTAGTGTTTCTTTCTCTAATGGAATATCCTTTTAGGGGATCATCAGATCTTATACTAACCATTTTGGTTTTGATTAATCTCTAAAGACAAGGTAAATATATAGTTTATCCTTCGTAGATCATGTGATTCTATAAGAATTTTATTCTATCTCTTCTAGTGTGACCAAGTCTTCTTGAATACTCATCATTTAAAAATGATTTAGTAGTAGGAATTTATTAAGGAATGAAACTTTACTCAAAAAGTATGTATATCTATTTATATTCTTAGTCAATCTCAGAAATGAATTCCTCATATTTATGTAATGTAACTTAAAACAAAAAGAATATTGTGTGATTACTTTTCCTACTGGGAAACTAATGACCATTTGTCCCATCACAAGTTTGTGGTTTCTTGTTGTAAACTTTCTCTTGATCATGTTCTCTATCCCTCTCTATCAGAACTTGACACTTAGTTTATCATCCATATCTATGTTTTTCTACATGGAATCTTAGTATAGGTTATATCGAGTGACCTTTTTACTTGTCTTTCTTTCTTTTAAAGTGATAGTTTTATTGACTCTTTTTCTGATGTGGGACTTTCCATTATATTCCCAAGCGAAATTTTAAAAATTGTGAGGACACAATTTATTGAATGAGGGGTAATGTAACACCCCAACCTTCCAAGGTACGTTTCCCTTTGAATAATGCAATAGCGTGTGTTGTACGCAACTTCGAGTTCTAACACACACCACAACCAATCAAACTATCCACTATGAATAGTAATACCCACTTTTTAAAATTTTATAAATTTTATCTTTAAAAATGGACTTCATTTTTGGATTCAGAATATCGGAATTATCTTAGGGTGATTTTTTTCTATTTTTCTGAAAACTTTCAATTTTTGATGAATAGTGAAAAAACACTGAGTTATAGTTTAAAAACAAATTTTTATTTAAATAATTATTTATTTTATTTAATTTTAATTAAGATCAAAATAGATACATAATACCTATATAAGTTAAATGAAATTCATTGGAGTTAGTTTAGAATAATTTTAGATATATAAACATTTTATGGAACTTTTCACCGTCTTTTACCCACCTCCTAGGAGAATTTGGAAATTCACGTAAAAATTAATTTTACTGCTTCTATGAGTGTAATTTATAAAATCCAAGAGACACGATTAATATCAAGGAGTAAAATTTGGTTCAATAAGATAAAAATAATTTTTTTGAATAGTAACCTTTTACTTTTATTTACCACGATTAAAAGTAAATAGGGCAATTAAGGGTAAAAATGATATTAATATTATCCTAACACATGTCCTAATTCTATTGGACAAGTGTATATCGACAAAAAAAACCTTAGTAATAAAATATTATCATTTAGGTCCACTTGGATTAGATTAGGACATTTATTATTATTTAATTAAAAGAAGAGTTAAAAGAGTTAAAATCAAAGTTTAATTACTAACACTTTTTTAATATAGGGTTATACATAAGATAAATTCAATTGTAAATATTCATAAGAAAGATAAAAGTATTTCATAAATAATGGTATTTTATTTATAATTTTTAGACATTAAATAATTTAATTATTTTATGACACAATGGTGATGCGGTAATTACCAAATTAATGAAATATTAAAATAATTGATATTACAAATATCCAAATAAATGTAATTTGAGACTTTTTATGAATTAAAATAATTTTCTTGGTTAATATGACATATTATTATTGGTTATATGAATTTTATTTGAAGTAATAATGCTATTATAAATTTATCAAAAACACAATACCCAATAGTGTCAAAATTGACATAAAAGTGTTTTTAAAACAAATATTATATTATTAATTGATATTATATTCCTAAAAATCTAAGGTTCGGCCACAAGACTTATATAATGATAGGTTTATCCTTAATGGACCACTTGGGGATCTATTGGAATTATATAGTAAGTTTATTAACTATATAATATAAAAATACAAAGAGACATGGTAAATGTCAAACTATTTAACTAAAAGTTAAATATAAACGATAAGGTTACTATAGTGACCCAAAACTGTCTAAAATCTTATTTTTGGGTGGTTTTCGACCCATACACACCTTATAAATTTAATAATCTACTTTGTATCCATTATAAAGCAAATATGAATTTATTATAAATTAATACTTTAAGTTTTTCCTAAAGAGCCACTCCTCCCACTTATAAAAGGGCACCACTTCTAACCAATTCCTCACACCTCTCAAGCCTTTTGGATCAGCCAACCTCTTCCAAAATATCCTCCCAACTTCCCTCACTTAAACCTAGAGGCCTTAGTTTGATCATAAATCCAACCTAAGGATCCCTTTTGATCAAATCAAAAGGAAGAACCCGAAGAAGAGGTAACGTTTTCACCACCCTCTTTCAAGTTCCTTTCTTCTTCAATTTATTCTTTCTTTTTTATTTCCATTATAAAATAATAAATACAGTGTCTTATATATACTATGATGTTATTATAAATATGTTACAACCATATTCAGTATTCTATCCATCCTTTGAATGACTTTTCACCATACATGCGTACGTACAACTTACCGTCTCCACGTTGTGGTGTAATTGTTATTGAAAACATTATTATTTATATGGGTATAATAATGATATGTAATTCATGTAAATAATAAATATAACATGATAATGATTCTGTATATATGATATACCATCCAATTATATATGATTTTAATATCAAAAGAATGATATTATCGCTCATGGGTACGTACGGACTACCGTCTCCATGAACGCAACAAGATTCATTCGCCATCGTATCTATACAAGTCTAATTCTCATTTTATGATTAAAAATAATGTTTAAGGACTTAATATAATTTTTTATATGAATAATATAAAACCTATCCATAACAAACATTACTTATTTAACAAAACATATAAAAGAAAACGAGTAAGTTAACACCCGAAACGACGACAATACTAAGATATTATTAACAAAGAAATGTTAAAAGATCATATATGATATCATATTAATATATATTATTCTTGTATAATTCATAAAAATTATTTTAAAATTATACAGGAGGATAACCTACCCTATATCAAGTAAAAATTACAAAGTAAGGGGTTTCTTATGTCATTTTTAATTCTGTGAGATTTCCATTGTTCACCACTTATTTATTGCATGTGGTGTGTGTACTGCCCATGTTTGTATTAATTATTTAATATAATTTAATTCATGGATATTTACATCATCATTGTATGATCCTTATTTTATGGGTGTATGTTTCATAAGTTACCAAATCAATAAGGGAATTTGAAATTTCAATTTCCACTCATTCGGCTTTAAGCATACTTCATTGATTATTTTACTCCAAGATTATGTGTGGAATCAATATTCATTTTCTAATGTCATAATTTACACTCCCATTTATATGGATATAATTTTGATACACATAATCACTCCATTGATGAATTCTTATGTCATCAGTATGAACTTGATAAGAGTAATTTTTACTCAATCTCCATTTGTTGAGTTAGACATCCAATTCATTGGTGTTGTTTTTACAAGAATATGTGTGAATGTCCTTTGATTGTTTTACATTGAATATACAATCATATTGAGTGTATTTATATTTGTCACACATAATTATGTCATTGATTTATCGTTAACCTAAGGGTACAACCTTTATGAGATATTTCACTTCAAGTTACATTCCATTGAGACTCCTTTATTGTTATACACCAAATAACTTTTATATGGTGTATATAATGTACTTTGAAATAGTTTATCATGAATCCCTTTATTATCATGATATTACAAAGTTTTTATTATCTAAATTATTTGTATTAAAGTGTCTCTCTTTTGGTTATGAACTCTAACTAAAATATCATTTTCAAATGTTTTAAAGATTTATTATTCTAAATCTTTCTCATTAATGTCCATGTTCTAAAAATGGTTTTAAGGATTTATTTATATGGAAATTAAAGTTTTCAAATCAAAATTACTTTTAAAATTTTCATAGTGGTATGGGACACTTTGATTTAAAAATCTATTTTAAATGGATTCTTGACAAATAGTGTGACTTTTAAACTTTTTAATGAAAAAAAGATATATTTCTCTCAATAGTTTGATGATTATTTTAATCTATGTCAATATCCTTTATTATTATCGATTGAGGTTAATATGATATAATAAAATCTTCCATATTGTATCGAATGAGTTATGTTTGACTGTGGATGTGCTAATTTTATACGATTCATGGTTTGTGGTTAAAGTATTGACATTTCATATGAATGTTTATGTTATGTTTCAAACTTTTCATATGAGGAATGTATTGGACTTAGTAAGTGATGGGTGGAGCCAGATATAGATCCTCGATGCATCGGTGGGTATCATGAGATAAACTAGTGTCTTGGCACAAGGCCTTGACAAAATCTTATTTGTAGTCTTGGTACGAGGCCTTAGATACGTGATTATGATAGTCTGGAATTATGCATTCCATCATTATGAAAGTGGTTATTGATATTGCATGTTGTTATTTGACTAGTAGAATATCCATGTAAATAAGTAAATGAAATTATTTCATTTTATCTTTTCTATATTATGCAGAATTTCAAGTTTAAAAGGATTTTGTTTTTGTTATACATTACCTTAAATGTTTATGCTTATCTATGAAAGTTTTCGCTATATTGTTATCCTTACTGAGAATCTGAGCTCACCCCTTTCAAGGTTTTATTTTTCCCAGGATGTGAAGAAGTAATTTATGAATGAATTGTTGGTATAATATGAGGGAATATGAAGACAAGATGTTGTTGTATTTTTTTATACTTTATGATGTAATGTAAGACTTATGAATATATCTAGTGTTTCCAAGACTACTAAACTAATCAGTCTTTCGAGACTTGATCTTTTTTGATCATGCCAATGTTATGTAATAATGCACCGAATCTGGGTAATTGGGGTTGGGGGGTTACAATTACTTATTATCATTTGGTTGTTATAACATGTTCTTGTTTGGGTAGGTTTTTCCACCTACATGAATGATGTTATAATGTTTATTTCACGAATGATTAAGAAAATATAAAAACTGGTAATAAAATGTAATAATGAAAATTTTAATATTTTTTCATGATTATATAATATTAATATGTGTATTTATACTTTTTAATAAAATAAATTCCTTTCAAGAAATCAAAATTTACAAAAAATATATATTTTTAAGCGTTTTGTTCTAATGGTCATCATAAGCTCCATATAATGACCATGGGACTCCATAACTATATAATTTTTTTATTATATCTACATCAATATTTTGGAATAGTTAAATATCCATCATAATAAGTTAATTAAATATGAATAATAATATTTATTTTAAACCCTAAAAAACAATAATATCAAGGAATATTCATGGAAAAGTAACTGCTTCATAACCTATTGAACTCATTTTTTTTCTAGATTGATATTAAAACTATATTTTTACATATCAATAACATATGAAACCATATTAAAATTTATTTTATCCATTAATATGATACTAAATATATTTTAGTTATTATAAACTAAATGACCCCAAAATGACCAATGTTAACTATACCGATTCAGTAAAAAACTAAAAATGATGATAAATAAAATATAAGGAATAATAATAAAAGATTAAAAATTAAAATGGTTATTAATCATGTAATAATTAATAAATACTTTTACATAGGATACAATAACTCCAATTTTGATGTTTGAACACAATGGATATTTCTATATATTAATCGAGGTATTTCTTTTGGAGTTGGTATGGGGGTACGAATGTCATAGGACCCCAAAATTGATATATTAAGAATATTAAATATATCAAACCATATGCACAAATATTTTTTGAAATAATAGAATTATTATTGATTATAACCTTATATGGTAAATTTTATACTATAGTTGGATTAAAAACATGTTTTTTACCCTAGGTGAAATATAATTTTTTTATCAGACCTCTGGTCGACACATTTACAAAAGTAGATTTTATATAAAATAAATAAATTAAAATAAAATTTTAATTTATTTGGATAATTTAGTATTAATAACCCTATTTCTCCACTTATTAAACGTTATTAGGGAAAATCCTTTGGGTTATTTGTATTACCCTAATATATTTCTAGAGGAGAGGGAGTGTTCCTTAGGCAAGTCTCATTACTTAAGAACCGTTGCCTTGTTATTTATGAATTGGTAGCATGGATTTTTATTTTGGATTTAAATAAATAATTTCACCCCCTTTGGCATGATCTTATTGGATGTTGATCATTTTATATTAAATAATTGTTATGTTGGATTTATCTTCTATTTTGATTTATGAACTCTTTATTGATGATTTGGTTCATAAAAAACATTAATTAATTCACTTTATAAATAGTGTCTTTCTCCCATTTGTTCTTCACAAGATTTTCTTTGGCCTGTAGTAGTATGATGATTAAACTACCAATTACAATCAAAGTATGATCAAACCACATAACCACTTTGATTTGTGTGATTGATGATAGAGATGGTGATTTTCAAATGTGATGATGATCTATGGTGGATTTTGGATAGAACACAATGGGTAGAACCCTCATATGACAACAAAAAATGCGATAGATATAATGTGTTTTAAAATAAATTTTGATTTCCAATCACTAGAGGTAAGAGGTTAGTGAATAGATTAATTTTCATCTAATATGGAGAAATGGATGAAGGTACCAATAAGATATGTAGTGGTATAGATAGAAACAATGAAGTTTTAGGAAAAAGATGAACTTTCTACAAGAAATATGACTACTTGACCTGTGTTATAGAGGAACTAGGGAGGTTAGATTTTCGCGATTGAGTTAAATATCACACAATATGTGGCTAGGTCCACACATTATGTGAATCTACTCAACCAACTATGTTGTGTAGGGGAGATACATGCCCCAGTCCCCAGGTAGTCCCACAAGCCAGGTGCCTTGGCAACACGTCATATGTTTTATTTTACACATGATGAGTCATGATGTGGGACCAAACAAATATTTTACATTGTGGTACACACCATGTACCCCAAGATACACACCACTTACTTTTATTTGATGGACCCACCTCTCATATGTACTTCTTTAGGACATGGAGTTAAGCCCAAAAACATTCCATTATTATTAGAATTATGTGTAGGATACAATGGTGCCTTTTATATTGAAATTAGAAATATGATGTGAGATGGAATGATCAAGTATTTCCTTCCATCTCGATTAGAATATGTTGAAACATGAGTGTGATATCTATAGTGACATCGAGGTTGGAAACCCTCATGACTGAAAGTGTAAGTTAGAATAGGGGTACCCCATTTCCTATATGGGTCTTATTTTTAACCTTCCCATATATACCCTAGGGAATGGGTCTTAAATATATGGAGTAGAAACCTAGTTTTCATCATTCATAAATGAGGCATCAGTCCTCCACCCTCTTGGGGTTAGTATTTTCATAGATGTGATGTTACATTAGTGTGGAATGGGTCCCTCATATCTTGTGAGGTATACATTGTGCTACAAACATCAAGATAATATTAACACTTAGAGATATAGATAGACTGATCATATTTAGACAGTTATGATGATTGAGATCTTAGACTCTCTTTCTCTCTCCCTTTATCTCCCCCATATCTTCCTCTCTTTGTTCATTTACCTCTATGATTATATTTTTTTATTGGGTTTCTTATCCCTTATTTTTTATTGAGTTGACTCTCTATTTTTTTCTTCCCTCTTTTAATTGTGGTGAATAATATTAGGTATGTATATACTCACCCATGTATGGGATTTTACCCCATGTTTCATGTGTTATGAAGATGACAATAAATTTTATGATGACCCTGGTAGGCCTCATATTGGTGAAGCTCTTCTGTATAGAGAAATTGTGATCATAGGTGGTGTTTGGTTTTGATTTTCTTGAGTAGGACTCTCCCTTGATTTTTGTTTATAGGATGGGACATCCTTTATTTCTTGTTGAATATAAAATTTTTCACTTTAAACTTTGGATGAATTTACAATGATTTAATCTAGTTAGTTTAGATATTATTACATTAATTTGTTTATTTATGGATTATTATCGTTTTATTATCTTATATAATTGTGATGTACTTGTAGGTGTGTGTTTATAAAAGTTCATTAGTCTAAGGCCTCACATTGTGTAATATGCTGTAACATCCCGCCCCTCCTCATTGGATTGAGTCAAGGTGGAAGTGCTACTTGGCCTTATGCAACACCCCCAAAGCACCAAAGTCTAACAATAAATACCGAGGGATTCATTAATGATTAGGGGATGATTTCACCTTTAAATTAAATAATCCAAACTAAAATTCCATTACCAAAAAAAACTACATAATTCAAGTCAAAAACAAATTAAAATTTAACATCATAGCAATTAATACTTTTCAAAATCACCAAAATAACAAATTGGAGTACCAAGAGGAAGACTAATACAAAACCACTCAAGATACAACGACATAACTCCATAACCCATAACCACAATCCATGCTCAAACTCCACAATAGATCAAGAATTACTAGGCACCATTAGAGAATTGATATGCTTTATCTTTTCCTGTGTCTTAGAATACAACATCTACAAAATCACTAAAGTACAAAAGTAGGAGGTGAGTCATGAAACTCAGTAGGCTTTCCCTAAATGAATTCCCTACTCACTCCACTAGGATAAAATGAGTTAGATAATTTATATAAAAAAATTCATATAAAACCATTTAAGAAGTTCAATAATTTCCAACAAACCAAACACATCCTTTCCAAAAAAAATTATCCAAATAAAAAAATTTACAAGGAAAGAAATCAAACAAGTCATTACCTATTTTCCAATTTCATTTTGGCACAACCCATTTCATCTCACATGACTGCATGCATATCTCAACTATACACACATTACAACCACAAAAGCACAGTGTTACCATTTATGATGAAACTTCATGTCAATACCCCATCCCCTTTTTATAGTGGTTCATCACACCACATTCCAATCCTTCAATGACGATACTTCCTGTCCACTATCCATTACATCCAACTCATTTTTAGCCACTTATGCTAACAAAAATCAAATAACATTTAACCAAAATCATATCTATAAATATTTTCCAAACCAAGTTACCACATAATTACCAAACCTAATTAAAACTTTAAGCAAAAAAAATTTCCAACAAAAATTCCATAACCATTTCAATAAAATCATGAATTTATTGAAAATGCATTTATTCAAAACATCATTTCAATAAAACCACATTTTATTGAAAACCATTTTCACAAACCATTTACATAAATAAAACCAAGTAATAAATTTTAAATTCCTCATTTTAAAATCCAATAACAAAGCATATGGAACAATAAAATCTCATTTACACCAAAACCTACAACCATACTCAATGAGGTTTCACACAAGATTTTCACATAAATTTCACATCTAATTTCAATAAAAAAATTAACTTGAAATTAATCCTTCTAGTTATAGAAAGAGTATTTGAGCGTGACACCACCAACCTCTAGGGTTTTGAAAAAAATGACCAACGTCACAAACGCTCATCAAATCTAGGTAAAAACTCCATAAATCTTCCTTATATCCCTTTATTTAATAAAAAAAAGGACAAATCTAACCATTATTGGAAAAAAGACCATAGATCTATTTGCAACATAATTAGATCTAAGAAAAAAAAGATAGAGAATAGTAGATCTATGAAAAACCAAGAAACTACTAAGAAAGAAGACTTACTAGAAAAGATTTGCCTTCAAAGAACCAGAAAAACCCTTCAAAAGTATTTTGGAATGATGGAAAGAGGTTCTGTAGCCTTGAAGAGAAGGAAATACTAGGTGAGGGTCAAAATGGGGAATAAATGAGGGGTTTAGTGTTAAAATTATGTACAGACTATTTTTAAAAAACAATTTTTAAACTGTGCATGGTTATCCACGTAGTTTGGAAAACTGTGCACTAACTGTGAACTTGCTACTACCTCAAGTGGATGTCTTTAATGGTTGGCCTTCATGGTTAGAAAAAATGTTCTATAACCATGAAAAATCCCACTTTCCTAAGTTTCACAGCTAGACTAGGGAGGTTTCATGGTTTCTGAAACAGTGTGACTTAACTATGAGCCAACCCCCAACCCACTACCTCATCTTACACAGTTTCTTAGGAAATTTTCATGCTTTTCACCAACCATGCTCAAACTGTGCACCCTTATAAAATCCCCAAAAACTTCCAAAAAACCTTCAAAAGTGTGACAAAGTTTACCAAAACACATTATATACATAAAAAAGGAATAAATAAGGGTTATATACCTCAAACCAAGGTGCTACATTCTCCCTACCATTGGACTTTTTGTCATTGGAAAGTAGAAAAACATCATTTTCCAAACTGATCTTGGGCCATTACTCAACCATTTCTTTCTCCCATTCCCATATTGCCTCCTAAATCTGACCATGTTTCCACAAAACCCACACTAGACCAATGATTTTCCCCTGTTAGACTTTTTTTTCCTATACACAATGCAGACTAGCACATGCACCAATAAAGCATCTGACTCTAGCTCAATATGATCCTAGAGAGTCACATGGTTAGGATATGGCTGATACTTATTCAACTGAGATACACGAAATACATTATACACCACACTAAATGCTGGTGGAAAGTCCAACTGATATTCCACATCTCCAACCAACTCAATTATCTCAAAAGGTCCAATGTATCTCAAAGATAACTTTCCCTATTTTAAAAAATGATAATGTCCATGCTTAGGATAGATTCTCAAGAACACATGATTATCCACCTCTAACGACAAAAAATGTCGATGATGATCTAAATACTAATTCTGATAACTCCAAGCCATCTATATTCTATTCCCGATTAACTTAATCTTCTCCATGGTCTCTTAGATAAGGCTCGTACCATCCACTGAGGTCTCACCACTTTCCATCCAACAAATCGGAGAATGACACATACACTCATACAATTCTTCTGATGGATCCATATGTATCAATTCATGATAACTATTATTATACAATAACTACACTAATGGTAAGTACTTCTCCAATTATCCACAAAAATCCATCACACAATCCCACAAAATTTCTTCCAACATTTGAGTCATTCTCATAGATTTCCCATCCTTCTAGGGATGATACGCCATACTCATAGTCAATTGATTCCTAAGGGATTTTTGTAAGGATTTCAAAAAACGAGACATGAACCTAGGATCTCTATCTGGTACACTCGAAACTAGTACAACATGCCTCTTTACCACCTCGTGGATATAGATTTTGGATAGATACTCCACTGTATGAGATTCATAAATAGGGATGAAATGGGATGACATTATGATCTGATCCACCATCACCCATATGGAATCTTGCTTTCAAACCATTCTTGGGATAACTATAATAAAATCTGTATCAATCTACTCCCATTTTTATATAGGGATAGTTAAATACTATAACATACCTACTAGTTTCTAATGCTCTTCCTAGACTTACTAACAAGTCAAGAATCTCAAAATGAACTTAGCCACCTTCATCTTCATACTTTCTCACCAAAACTATACTCTCAATGCCTTATACATATTCTGAATTCTAAGGTGGAAATCCCATCTCTAATAATGATACGAAATAAGAAGTTGTTACTTAAAATACAATGGTACAAACATCTAATTATGAAACCAAAAAACTGAATTCTCATCAAGTTTCCATCTCTCAATAGTCTCCTCAAAATCGAGTTTCAACCTCATAGTCACACCTTCTGAATCAGATGTCTGTACCTCTTTAAGTAATGCAACCATATTAGAAACGAATGAAACTCAAATGAAAACCGCTACATCAACCCAGTATTCACATTCCAAATGTGTGTAGACTATGAAAGAAATTAACATTCACTGATTTGAAGCTTCTTTTTCCACTTGAGCATATAACTTTCTTCTTAATGCAACTACCACCGAATTTCCTTTACCTAGTGTGTACATCAAGTAAAAGTAAAATATCTAGAGATAATCCATCCATCTCCTCTGTCACAAATTTAATATATCTCTATGATAAAATATGATTCAGACTCTTATGATTGGTAAAAAATGTGAATTTCTCACCAAGGAGATAATGGTGTCAAGTTTTCAAAGCACAAACCACAACCAAAAACACCAAAACCTGCGTTGGGTAGTTCTGGTCATGAAACCTCAACTATCATGAGATATAAGAAACAACATGATTCCATTTCATGAGAATTTATACCAACCCTAATCACAATCCATAACAACAAAACATGTACACTTTCCCTGGTTTTGAAAAAACAATGTTTGGTGTTGATGTAAGGAAACCCTTAAGATCTTCAAAATATTTCTGACACTGTTAATTCCATTTAATGGGAAAATTATTCCTTGTAAAATATTTCATCGGTGAAGCTAGTTGTGACAATTCATGAACAATGAATCAGTAGTAACTTGGTTAAGCTCATGATAATCCACACATAGCCAAAGAGTTCTATCCACCTTTTTAACGAACAAGACTCATGCTGTCCACATAAATGTTCTAGGCTGGATAAACCATTTGTTTTCTAGCTCTTCCAAATTCACTTTCAATTTTATCTATTATATTGGTGGTATCTATTATGATAGAAGGGAAATAAGACTTTTCCTCGGAAGGAGATCAATCTTAAAATCCACTTCCCTTAATATTGTAAAACATGATTAATCTTCAAGAAAGACATCCAGATTATGATCAACAACTGTTAGAATTTTTTTATCGCAATATCTTCCATCAATTCCAAAGATAGATCCACCAATTGATATGAGATAATCCTAATTTCTGGTTCCAACAAGTTCATTTCACCCACCTTTTCCTTCTTCTATCCTCTAAAGAGATGATCGATGCCATTATGAATCATATAACTAACCATTTGTGCATAATAGTCAATGTCAGCCTTAAAAATCATCAACCAATCCATACCCAGGATTATATCATAAACAACCATATCAAGCATTGAGAAGTCCCATATTAACTCAAACCCATCAATAGCTATACGACATGCTCTACACAGAAAGTCTCGACACTCTCTTTGACCAAGAGGAGTTTGAAGTTTAAAAACATAAGGCATATTTTACTCATTTAAACCCAAAAAATAAATATCATGAGAAGCAATGAAGGAATGAGACACACCCATATCAAATAACACATTCATAAACATAGAATTCAAAAGAATTGCACCTCTCACCATGGATTGTCCATACTGATCATCCATCGTAATCTACTCATATTTATATACCTTCTTACTCACCAAACCTTTTCCTTTTTACCATACTGAAAATTTCCCTTGCTGAGAAGTCATGGTATTCCTAGAATCACCATAGATGAATTCATTCTGCTGACAAGGGGTATGATTCTGCCCTCATCCTATCAACACATAAGATGCCTGTGACCCATGAGAAGTCACCCAAATAATTGACCTTGGAGCATTGCAAAAATAATGCCAGAGATTCCCATTATGGCACGGTCTAGGTGGTTCCATAAATTATCGCATCACGTGTCTTAGAGAGCCACTTTACAAACATCCTCTCTTACTCTTAGGATTCAGAGAAAGATTCCCCAATCTTTCCATTATATTCTGATCCATACTCCCACCTTGTAAATAAGTGTCCCTCTTCCACTTCCTCCCCACATTAAAGTTCCCACCATTTTATATGGGTATCAATATACCTACTCCACCCATAGCTCCAATGATATCTCTTTTATCCATTGTTTTTCTATTTACAATATCTATATAATCTATTATAAAAAGCACCATAATTTTCAAATAGATTTCTTACCTCATCCTCGATTCAACAATATGCGCCTTCAATGATGTACTAGTAGCACCCTCAGTTGAAAACTGGAATAAATTCATGAATTTATCTGAATACTCAATCAAAAAAAGGTATTTCTACTTCAATATAATAAAATAAAATTTTAAATGAATTCTGAATGTGTGAGTATAGAATTGTTTTTTAACAAATTCCTCCAAATCCTCCCATGCCATTCCTTGGTCAAATTTAGTCTGGACCACCAACTTCCACCACTAACATACAAGATCTTCAAACATGTATATCACTAACTTGAATTTCAACTCTGATGATGTGTCTAGGAAATCAAAGATTCGATTCATCCTATGCATCCACACCTGAACCCTTTATGATTTTGAATCACATCGAAAGATGAGTGGATTCTTCGTTTGAAACTATGCTAAATTTTTCACATGCCTTAGTTCATCCCTTCTCTTTCGACAATCCACAACCTAAAAGGCTTAAACTATTCTCTGAACCAGCTACTGGTTCATAAGGAGATCAGATGAAACCACATTTTCAAAAGCTTCCTTCTGTTGGTCTATACGACACCTACCCAATGCCATTTCTATAAACACAACAATTACCATAAATATCACTTTATATCAAATTAAGTCTTACAATATCAAATTCTATCACATTGAAACTATCACAACATTGATTTAAAAGATTCAACATTTACCATGCTCTATTATTTTTTTAAAATTCACCATGTTTTGAAAATCGACACATTTACCAAAATACTGGAAGCATTCCATTTTCAAAATAACACATTTGAATACAATTTGTAGATTTTTCAAAAATAAACACATTCATATCACACATAAATCATCACACCAAATGAGATAAGAAATCCTAGTGGAAAGTGATTCCTCTAATTCATGTCATGCTAATATCATTGGATGAACCCATGATAATGAGATTCCAATGCCTATAAGTGCATCCAAAACACTTATGTATCCAATTTCTTGGTAACTTGAATTTCAACATAAAAAGTTTATCTATATCTTTTTTATGTTATAAATTTCAAGTTCCAAAAATCCTACTCCGTACTACCATTCCAACTCAAGGTATAAACTGAGAATGAATTCTAACTCAATGATCGAAAATCGATGCCAAAGGACTGAACACATTGATACCACTTGTAATATCCTAACCCTCCTCATTGGCTTTAGTCATGGAGAAAGTGCTACTTAGCCTTAATATACATTCACAAGGCACCAAATTATGGTAATAAATATCTAGGGATTCATGAATGATTGGGTGATGATTTTTCCTTTGAATTAAAGAAACCAACCAAACATGCCATTATAAAAAACAACTACATGATTCATGTCAAAAACACATTAAAATTCAACATAATACCATTTAATACAATATAAAACCATACCAATAGCAAATAATAGTACCAAGAGGAAGTATAAAACAAAAAAAAAACTCAAGATACAATGACATAACTCCACATCCCCATACCAAGATCTATGCTACAACTCCACAACACCTCAAGCATCATGAGGCACCACTAAAGAAATGAGATGCCTTAACTTTACCTATTTTTTGGAACACAACATCTACAAAAGCACCAAAGTTCCAAAGCTAGGTGCGAGTCATGAAACTCAGTAGGATTTCCCCAAATGACTTCCCTAATAATTCCACCAGGATAGAATAAGTTATATCATTTATAAAAAATAATTCATACAAAACCATTTAAACAGTTCAACAATTTCCAACAAACCAAACACATCCTTAGAAAAACATTTTACCCAAATCAACACATTTACAAGGAAATCTATCAAACAAGTCATTACCCATTTTCCTATATCAAGTTGGAATAATCCATTTAATCTCGCATGACCTCATGAATATCTCAACCATATACACATTAAAACCACATGAGATCCATGTTTTCATTGATGATGGAACTTCATGTCTATACCCCATCCCCTTTTTGTAGTGGTGCTTCATGCCATATTCCAATACTTTTATGGTGGTACTTTACATCCACTATCCATACCATCCAACTCATGCTTAGCCACTTATTCCAACAACCATAAATTCACATTTACCCAAAATCATATCAACCAATATTTTCCAAACCATGGTACCCCAAAATTTCTAAACAAAATATTCCCTTTAAGTCAAAAAACCATTCTAAAAAACATTCCAAAAACACTCCAATAAAATCAACCATTTATTAAAAATGAATTTGTGCCCAAAATCCTTCTAATAAAACCAAATTTTATTGAAAACCATTTTCACAAACCATTTCCATAAATCAAACAAAGAAATCAATTTTAAAATCATCATTTTAAAATACAATAACAAAGAATATTTCACAATAATATCACAATTCCCCAAAAACCTGCAAACTATCCTTAAATAGGTTTCACATAAGATTCTCATATCAATTTCATAATGAATTTCAAGAAAAAAAATTAATTTGAAATTAATTCTTCTAGTTCTAGGAATAGGAGTTGAGAGCGAATCCACCTACCTTTAGGGTTTTGTATAAAATGACCAATGATACAAAATCTCACCAAATATGGGTAAAAATTATACAAATCTACCTTTGATCCCTTTTCCTAACAACAATAAGGCCAAATCTGACCATTATTGGAAAAAAAACCCTATATTTATCCACGAGAAAAGTATATTTAAGAAATTGGGATATAGATAAGAGTAGATCTATGTAAAAACAAGAAAATACTAAGAAAAGAGACTTACTAAGGGAGATCCACTTTGAAAACACTAAGAAACCCCTTTGAATTGCTTTTGGAATAATAGGGAGAGGTTCCATAACCTTTGAGAGAAGGAAATCCTTAGTGAGGGTTGAAATGGGGAGGAAATGATGGTTTAGGTTTAAAATAACATGAGGTATATTTTTAAAAACCCACTTCTTAAACTGTGTAGGGTCAGTTGAATGGATTTGAAAACTGTGAACTAACTGTGCGCCTACTACCGCCTTAAGAGGGTGCCTCACATGGTTGGCCCACACAGTTAAAATAACCATGTGCTAACCGTGAAAAATACCATACTCCTAAGTTACATGGATAGATTGGGGAGGACTCATAGTTTTTCAAACTATGTGCCTTAACCGTACACCATCCCCCAACCCACTACCTCATCTAGTACAGTTTCCTGGGGAAGTTTAACAGTTTTTACTAACCATGTTCAATTTGTTCACCCTTAGGAAAGACCAAAACCTTCCAAAAAACCTTTCAAACTCCCCAAATATTTACCAAACTAGTTTATATACAAATAAAGGAATAAATAAGGGTTACATACCTTAAACTGGGGAGTTCTACATATGCCTTCATGGAACTAGTCTCTATCCCCTAGCCTATTGAAGGTGGGTGTGGGGTGTCACTCTCATCTTACTTTTGGTTTAGGTGGGGCCCCTATGGGTTGGGTGATGGTAGAGTTATATTAGATGGGTTATATATTAAGAAAAATATTTAGAGTAAGATGTGTTATGAGGATTGGTTTGATAACATAAGGAAACCATGTTAAGATGTCTCGTGTTTGGATCTTAGGCCACATAATACAATGATAATGTGGAGGTTGACATATACATACACTAAGAATCTGAACACCTACTTATTGAATATATATATCGAGGCATAAATTGTTGGTAAACCATAGGTATATGAATCATATTTAAATGGATCATTAAATTTCATATCCTTATTGAGTCATTTCCCCAAATATGATCATCTAACTATAGTATTTCCTGTTGAATTTTAGGATTCCACTATGATGAGAACATGATAGGATTCCGAGAAAGGGATTTCATGAATACCATTTGAGTTATGAGGCTTTAGTACAAGGTCATATTAATTAGGTGTTCACTCCAGGTGAGTATATAAGAGTTCCTCCACCCAATGAGAGGTGTGTGGACTCACCCTAAGTAGTTTATGATGATGTTTGACTATAGGTTGCACATATAATATTTCCTACAATTTAAAATGATAATGCAAGAAGGATGAGTGAAATATGATAGTTTTAGAGATAGAAACAACTTGAATTTCATAGATAACTAGACCCTTAGGTAGGGTTATGTTATCTTGAGTTGGAAGTCCAAGTTTTCCAACTTTTGTGGACAATGAAAAATCATATAGTTGAACTTGCAACTAGTATTCTTCAAGGATCAGCGGGGAGCTAAAGGAATTTAGTTACCTGGTCCTAAGATGAGATTACAAACAAGTATATGAATTTGTAACACTTGTTTTGTGATAATTAATATCATTAAATATTCCTCTCTGTGAGAATTAAGGATCTTCTATAATTACAATTGGGTGATTTCACAATTTCATATTGTACATCATGGTTCAATGACCACACACACTAATCTCTTGAATTTTTTTGAGTTTAGTAATTTTATTAATAGTAGTTTGAGTAAGAAAATCATAGAGACATTTGATATAGTCTAGTATCTCTATTATTTTTTATGTCGGGGTTCTTGACCAGGCCTTGACGATAGAGATCTTCCTAGAAGAGAAGCATAATGTAGTAAGAGATGATACTGGACATTGTAGAGAATAGTCGTTTGATGAAACTTGAGGATGTTAGACTTCAATTTCTTATAATACGAGTTCTTTTCAAAAGAATTATCAGTCTCAAGTATTATAAAAAAAATCATCCCACCAAATATCTTATCATCTGATAGATAGGTGGTAGTATGTTTGCAATAGTAGAGGTCATGTGGAATGCGATTGCTGAACCTAGTATACTTTAGATGGTGGATAGGTAGTGGAAAAAACTCCAATAAAAATTCCATATCATGATTATGGATTTCTTAGAGGTGGTTAGGGTGTAACCCAGGGTGGGGATGCTAATAGAGTAATAGGTAGAGTTCTAGTCAGAGAAACTATAGGTGGAGGATAACAATATGACTTACTTCTACCATTAGCCCCATAGGGTTCATGCTAGGTTAAGAGGGATAGTGGCTGAGGTTATAGTCATATAAAATTTATATATGGATCTAATTATAATAAAATTTATATGATTCAAGTTATGATATTTGTGTTCTCTGTATTATAACCAGTACTTTTAGATAGAAGAATGAGTCATTTTTATCACCTTATCCATTGTTTGAGAGATTGAGGTTCACATGGGGCCTTTAGAACATCAGTTTTTAGGTGATTAATATTAGGGTGAATTCTAAATTTTTTCAAATTTTCCTCTACTGGTAAATGGTTCTTAGTAGAGAGATATTTACATGTAACCTATTGTAAGTTTTGATAAAATCATACGATTTTATTCTGGGTATAGAATGGCTGTCTAGGGTTCATATTTAGATAGAATGTCACTAATGGAGGGTTTGGTTCTAACTAGAATATGAGGTGAGATTCTTTAATAGTGGATATAGGGTCCTTCTAGATGAATGAGTGGCTATTATAAGTAGAAATTGGTAAATTATATCTCATCAATTGTAATGTTTGGCCCCTAGATCATCGATATTTTCACACACTTATCTTGTAGCAGTAGTGAACAAGTACAATGATACTTTACCAAAATCTATTTTAAGAATTCCTCTATGTATTTAATTACATGTTTAATTTTACCCTTGTATTGAACTAATATATTATGCATTATATGAGGTTTACCCTGCTGAGCTTTGGGAGATGATGTGGTGGTTATCAGACCTTCAAGAGAATATTTTTGTTAGTCCCAATGTGTCCCTCAATGAAACTATGGTGTTATGTACTAAAAATTTAGATGTGATATTGAGGATATGTGTTGATTATAGTCACCTAAACCAAGTGAATATAATTTTTTTACCACTTTCTAAGGATTTAAGTCTTATTCAACCTATATAATGGTTCAAGATGGTTCTTGAAGTTTGAGCTCAGTTCTACTACCACTAGTTGCTAGTTCATGAGGAGAATATTATGAAGATGGAATTATGATGTCTCTACAAGAACTATTAAAACCTTATGATTCCATTTAGTGTGATTAATGCCCACATTAACTTCACGAGTATTATGAACTATATATTTCACCCTTTATTGGATTTATTCATGGTTGTCTTTGTTGATAACATTCCTATTTACTAACCAGAGGAAGAGTATTTCGATAATTTTAAGACAATTATAGAATTACTTTGTGATAAATATTTATATAGTAAGCTATTAATGTTACAGTTCCGTATTATAGAGGCTTAAATTCTAGGGAATGTCATCTCTAGGCATGGTGTATCTATAGATCCAAAAAATATAGAGTTAATTATAGCTTGGGACCTTCCAACGATTTTGTCTAAGGTAATGAGTTTTCTTATTTTGGATGGGTACTATCAGATGTTTATTTCATATTGTTATATGATTTTTTCCTTTTTATTTACATGAAAATAAAAGGTAATCTATTCACTAGGATAGTGAAGGGTCAAAAATCCTTCTAAGAATTGAGACAAATCTTGAACAATGCTAATTTTTTGAGATGTCTAGTAGAGGTATTTGAGTACATGGTTTTCAATGATTCTTCTAGATATGGGACTAAGTTCATGTTGACTTATAGGTAGTTGGTTATTTTTTACGAGTCTAGGAATTTGTGACCCCATGAGTAGAACTACACAACCCATGACTTGGAGATGGAAGTATTACTCTTCTCCTTGAATATGTGGAGACATTATATTTTAGGTGAGTGGTTTGTAGTTTACTCAGACCACAAGAATCTTAGGTATGCCTTTTCTCAAAGATACCACAACCATCATCAGATACTTAGGATAGAGTTCTAATAGTACTATGAAATTAAGATAGTTTATACTTTGGGGAAATGCAACACAGTGGTAGATTCCCATAACAGGAAATACTAATCTCACATGGTGGAGAATACATTAGAGAAGTTGGAATCTTTACAGCTAAATCTAGATGATTGGAGATAGAAAACTAATCTTTAGTCAATAGTAGTGACTCAACTACTTCTACATTGAGTGAGAGAGGCTTGGTTATGATACATGAATTGTAATGTTATATTTTATTAGATATCTTACAGAGATACACCAGTCATATTATTTAAAAGTGGAGAGAATACCGAAAATTTTCAAGGTTGAACAATGGATCTAGTAGTGTTTTATAAATAAGTGTTGAGAGAGATTCACACCTCCCTCTTTGTGGTATATGCTATAGTTATGATGATGTATTGGGACATTCATCTATAGTTTCAGTGGTCAAGAATGAAAAAAGTATTGTAGAGGAATCTTCTTTAGGCCTCACCTTCTAATAAGTGAATATAGACAATTAGGTTCTATCTATTTTGACTCAACCTCTTGATATCCCAAAGTGAAAGTGGGATGACATATCAATGTACATTTTTATGGGTCTTCTGTGTATAGTGAGAGAAAACAAAACTATATGGGTGATTTTTGGTTAACTTACTAGGTTATATCACTTTCTTCCCATCCAAGAGTAGGGTTTGGTGGAGATATTTTTTAAGAACCCCAATTCTAGTAACTCAAATTAAATTTATACTTTATTAAATTCGAACAAGATAAAAATTATAATCACCAAATATTCACGAGTTTAGTAGTATTCAAGAACTATATATAATCATTCTTACAATTTTTACATTAGAAATAAAATATAAAAACACATTGAAATTAAATATGTTATATCCTTGAACTATTTGAAAAATTAATCCGTCATATAATGGGGAAAGGAAACAAAACAAGGGTGATCTCAAATTATTATTAAGTGTTACATAAAATGAAAACTATAATAGAATAAATAATGCATGAAAAATAGGGTAGGAATAAATTATGATCAAATAATTCCATATAAATAATAACATGAGCTTTAAACTTATCCATGCATGAAATAAATGTTTGAATAATCACATGGATATCAATAAATGATTTCACAATAATGGAATTCATAATACCGAACATCTTAAACTTATCATCGAGGCCTTATGATAAGACATCTTACATAAATGGGTAAGGGCTTAGCTAAATACCCAACCTATTTTTTATCATGAGACCTATTGATACATTGAGGGGCTATATAATTCTATCCCCCACCCATCACATAATAAGTCCAATGCATTCATCATATGAAAAAATAGTACAACTTAATAAACATTCCTTAATAATCAAAAACTATTATTGTTAGAAGATATATCATAAATAATGTCAATACTTTACCATATCAAACTGATCATAAAACATCTGGAGAAAAAATGATTTATTATATCATTTAAATATATCTGTTGTAAATTATAATATTAAATAAAGGATATTGAAATATATAAAAATAATTAAAAATATCACTGGAAAAGTTCTTGGGGAAAATACATTTTTCATATTGAAATAACTTATTCAAAATCTAAAAATTTATAAAATAATAAAAAAAAATTTCATATAGAAAGAACAACAAAATATTTTAAGGTAATTATAAAAACATTGAGTGGTCATGATGGCAGGAAATTATATCCATATCATGTACATTAAAAAAAATAACCCCTTAACATTTTCAGTAAAATTAAAAAGTAATACATTCTAAAAAAGAAAAAATGATCATTTTGAAACATTAATATAAAGTCAAACATGGGTAAAATGACTTTAAAAATCATATTATAATAGTAAAAAAAATATTGAAGTCATATAAAATAAAACATGAACATAAAAGAAATTGATTTGTGACTGAAATAAAATAAATTTGGTATTTTCATAAAAACATTATTTATGTCGCTTGTATAATTAAATAGTGGAAAATGAAAGGAAAACATATAATTTACATAAATAAACTGATGAGAAAAAAAATATTTTAAGATATTAATATTAAATAATTTTCCCAATAAAGATTTAAACATAAAAATTCCAAATAATGATGAGATTATGAAATAAACCCTTACAAATACCATACCATTGAAGTGATAATTAATAAATGAAGAGATTATGAATAAAAATATAAATAAAAACAAGTTATGTGTCAATAAAACTTTAAATAAACAATTTTAATTTCAAAAATTATATTTACATAATAGAATCAATGAAGAAGTGATATAACCTTATGAATAGAAATTGAGTTAAAAAACCCCTTACCCAATGATTCTACTATATGTTTAATGGTTTTAAACTTGTTATTAATTTATAAAAAACCATATACATATTTATAATATCATATATTATCCACTTATATCATATTATAACCCATTATTCAATAATAATTTTTTATTCTCATTATTTTGGGGGTTAACTCTTTAGTTTTATCATATATGTTTCATGATGTATGTTCTAATTATTGTGAGTAGGGTGAAATTTTTCCATAAATAGAATTATATTAATGTTATAAATGTTATATTTATTCATTAGATACATTTTTAGAATCATTATTGAATGGTGGACCTGAAAAATGAATCACATCACTTTGTAGAGATGGTAATCCATATGTACATACGAGTGATGTTGTCTTTTTTAATGGGTTAAAGTCCAAAGAAATAGATGATATATTAAATTAATATAATAAATATTATTTCATAATTATAATATATATTCATTAGTTACATAATTATAACCATCCATGTGAGAGAGTGATGGAAAACAAATTACATCAATTCATAAGATGGTAGTCTGTCGTATTCACAAAAGATGGTTATGTTTTCCATTTGATGGAAAATGTGATGGATAAATACTATTAAGTAAAAATAAAAACATATTAGTACATGTGATATAATTTTTTAATTATATTTTAATTTTTTGGATATAATTTATGGTTGTAAAAGAAGTAGTAAAAAAGAAAGAGTTTGGTTAAGATGATTACCTTCTCTTAGAGAAACCTCCTTTTAATCTCTACTTAAAGACCCTAGGGATGGTATTTTGGGAATAAAAACAACCTTATAACACATATGAGTTTGTTTTAGAGAGATATTTTTAGGTTTTATTCAATATATATGGCTCAGTAGGTGTGAATAAGTGAGGGGAGGATGTTCCCTTTTATAATTGATGTGAGTGTCAAACTTGTAATTTTTCAAAGTTTTAAAATATTATTAAGAAACTTTCTCATAAAAATTTCTCCAAAATGAATAATATTATTAGGTGATAGTTTTAAGTTATAAATCCAATAAAAAAGAAAGTTTAATAAACTTTTTAGGATATTGAAACCCTATTCTTCTGTTTCAACTCATTTATTAACCATTTTTAACCTTAACTGCGGTAAATTTTTTTTCAATCATAAAAGGTTATAATGTTACTTATAAGTTAAAAATTGTCTCAAAAATGGAAAAGGTGTTAAATTTTAAACCACTTATAATCATAATTTTCCCTTTTAAATATTTTTATGATATTTAAATAATTTAATAAAATATTATTTTTCAAAAAATACCATTAATGATATTTTTTTACATTGTTCATTTAAAATGACTTTAATTACAAAAATAAAAATATAGAATTAGAATATAATCCTTTTAACAACCAATAAAATATTATTATAAACTATTAAATTATTTTTGAACCATAATTCATCATAAAAACATTACTTTTAATGCAGTTAAAATTATTTTCTTTTATTTTTCTACTGCAATCACAAGCACTATATTGGTGTTTTATAAGAGTTTAATATAATTAAATAATAAATAGAAAAATAATTAAATTAAAATAATTAAAATAATTTCATTATGATAAAAATAAACTTTAATATTCATTCAAAACATATTTTTATCCCTATGTGAACATATAAGATAAATTTAAAGGTAAGAAAGTGAAATTTTGTATTTTTCTTTACTTAAAATAATATAAATGTCATTATCAAAGGAAAATGGTACCAACATTCCATATATTAAAATTTAGGATATATATTTTTAAATTAATCCCATATAATATAATAAACAAATGTTTTAGATATATTATTCATGCCTTATCACATTAATTTTAACCTTAATTACTTGATTTAACCTTTAGCGATGACATAAAATTTACCACGATTACTATTTATAATGAAAAAAATAAAAAAGTTCTATTTATGAAATATAATATTTATAATCCAAAGAATAGTTAATTTTTTTTTAATTTTAAATATCTTTAACTTTTGTAATTCAATTTTAATATAAATGTATAAAACTCATTGAAAAAAGTTTTTTTTGAAAAAAATGCATTTTTAAGTATAAAAATTAAATTATATAAAAGTCACGAATATTTCTGATTAAAATGGAATTAATTAGATTATTATTAATAAAATGGATCATATTTAAATTTAATACCAAATTCAAAATATAATTCTAATTTTAAATTACTTTATTTAATGAAAATAAATGAGAGTATTTGAAAAATCAGTATTTTTCACTATTCATTGAAAAATCCATCATTTCAAAAAAATACCAAATTTTCAACCAAATTTGATTTTGATATACTTATTTTGAAAATAATTTTCCTTTTATGAAATATAAATTCTCTAAAAGGAATCAATTAATTATAATTTTTTATGGAAAAAGTGCAATAAAACCACTTTTAAAGAAAATACATTTCTAAAGCATAATATGGCTTTACTAAAAAATGAGTGCTTATTTATTAAGGATTAATAAATACATTATTACTGAGTGGGATCATTATAATTATATTTCATAATTTGATTAATCATATTCATACCCACGAATTTAACATCTTGGTTAAAATGGTCACATTTAAATAATAATATTCTTATAAATAACTCTATTATCATAAAGCTCATTTTTCTTATTAAGGAATCTATTGAGCTTATTGTAATTGTAAAAAAAAAATTTAGGGTTCTAAATTCTCCCCTATTAATTAAATTATTACCTAAAAATTTTATTTCTACCATCAAAGGTTCAATATCTAAAAATACCTTTTTTGAAAATCCACATCATACAAAGGGATAATAAAAATTATTATAAAAAAGGGATGTGATAAAGAAAAAGGTTACTTGAAATAAATCATAATAATGTTCCAATATAATGATAACATTGGTAGTATTCTAAAATATAGACAAGGAGAAGAAAATAAAAGTACTAATAGAGAGTGATATAGAACATGTTCATGAGAAATTTAATGACCAAAAAACTACAAATCAGTGAGGGGTGATAAGACCATCAGTTCACTAGAAATGAAGGTAAAAGGATAACACTTTTATTTAAATATACCTTTCCAAAAATATAGGGATTATTTTAGTGTTAAGATATAGAACACAATAAAATATTATTACTAGATTTATCTCCATTTAATAAACAAAATTTATTCCTTTGGTTTTTCTTTAATGAATTTACACTTCATCTATTATTCCAATAAATGAATATTAAAGATGAATTTTTTATGAAAAAAATAATAAAATTAAATTTTAATGGATCATAAAATCCATTAAATAATGAAAATTCAATCCTTGTTTCTCTAAATATTTTTAATGAAACCAAAATAGGCAACACAAGTTTCCTAATATGGATAAATATAATACATTAATATTTAAAACCTCAACAATAACCTGTCAAGTTCAAATTAATCCATTACATAATTAGTTAAACTTGAGAAACCTCCAAAATATGTCTGAACAAATAAAATATCCAAAAAATTAATTATTTGACAAAATTTTTATCCCCAAACAACATAACATAGCTTATAATGTTATATACCAAACATGTGATTACCATGTTCATATAGTCTATAGAATATAATAATAATTTCAAAATATAACCTGAATCACCATAAAATCACTTCAAAATCATATATGCTTCTATAATATAACTTAATATTTATCCCTAAAATGAAATACCATCCAAGAAAAAAATATTCCCTTTTTCTTAATCATATAATGTTCCAAAAAAATACAGTGACCTTATTCTGAAATAATTCTAATCACTTAGTCACCGAATAAATTTTCAATCCCATGGTTATATATATGATAAAACACATATTCCAAAAATGTAATAACCCATAATTACTTCAATATCAAAGATCATATTAAACCTTAAGGTTATTAATACATTTTATCACATATTCCCATAATTCATATTTTCTAACCCTTCCATAAAACATCATTAAATTAAATATTTATAAAATAATCCTTGGATGTCGAAATAAGATTAGTAAATACTAATAAATCATAATTTTCTAAACCCAATACACAGGTTTACCAATTATTCAACATTCTTAATAAAATTATGACCATGATTTATTGTTTTATTTTACAACACTTCCTTTATAAAATTAAAAACATGTATTGTATCTCAAACTTTCTCAATATCAATCTAATAATATTTCCTTTTAAGT
The DNA here is from genome assembly GCA_963277665.1 of Viscum album. Classification (NCBI taxonomy): domain Eukaryota; kingdom Viridiplantae; phylum Streptophyta; class Magnoliopsida; order Santalales; family Viscaceae; genus Viscum; species Viscum album. Next base: position 648,693,661 of record OY728151.1, on the reverse strand, counting down.
GTAATAACTAAATTAATTCAAAAATCTTATATGTTACTTATAGATTCTTTATCTTCAACTATATATCATATTACATTTCTAATCCTTTATTTTCCAGACCTTACTGATCATTCTCATGATTTTTCATACTATTAACTTTTCAATTGTATTTTATTACTTGATTACCTCTTTCTCTACATGTAAAACATATTCATGCTCCTTTAAGACATTTCACAAAGTTACTCTTATGACATTATTGAAATGTAGAGTGTTGAATCATTTTATTCTCATAGTTATTATCACATGAAATTCCATGAAAATTCATCTTTATATTATTTTATATTTTAGGTAATTCAGTCAGGTTGATATTTTTAATCATATAAAAATATAGCTGATTAGGCTTAATCATATGGTTTTTCTTTCTATATATTTATATATTTAGTTTATCATGAGTAAAATCATTCTATTTTCCATCAAATTCAGCATTAAAATAGTTACTTCTATTTCTATTCATTGAATGAAACCAAAAATAAATTTATGATAAAATAAATCATAGTCAGAAACTACATAATCATGGAAATCATTATTAGGATGTCTAATTATTAACACATTCTTTTAAAAATATGATAATGTAGGTGTAACCTAGGCCATCCATGGCCATCATCAATTAAAATAATTAATTATGGTATTTAAATAAAATATTATTTTACCTGATCATATCCCCTAAGAGTGTCAAAATAGTTTTATAGTAATGGTACACTCACAATACACTAGAATTATGGATGAGATATATTTAACCAACTCATTTTAGGGTTATTACCCCTAGATGCATCTATACCAAAACCACATACATATGTAGTATCCATAAAGGGATGTGTTTCTTAAAAAACCACATGATATTTACCTTACTAAATCATTAATATGTTATTATATACTTATACATATCCTCAATGTCTATTATAGTGTTATGTTCCCTAATATATGTTTTCCTAAATATTTTTCCCATAGTTTCTATTAAAAATTCTTTGATACCAACTATAACAACCAAAACTATAGTAACCAAAATTCAATGTCTACATTATTAAATTGGAATAAGATACCAGTGATCACATCAAAAATGATTGATCAGTTCCGTAGTCTTGAAGAACCAAATAAAAAAATCCTTCCAATTTTATGTTGGAAACAAAATAAAAAAAACATAGTGAATTTAAATATTCAGCATCCTTGATCTCATTTAAATATTACTTTTTCATATCTTGGGTAAAGGAAACAAAATAAGGGTGATCTCAACATCTTAGTAAGGTTTATGTATAATGGAAGCTATCATAGAATAAATAAGGAATGAATAATATGATAGGAATAAATGATGATCAAATAATGCCATATAAATAGTCACATTAGCTTAGAACTTATCCATGGATGAAATAACAATTATAATAATCACATGGACATAAATACATGATTTTATAATAATTTAATTCATAATGGAATACATCTTAAAATTTTAATTAATTCATCATTCGAATAAATATTACCTAAATAGGTAAATACTCAACAAATACCTATTCTATTTTGTATCATGAGATCCACCAATGCATAGAGGGACTATATCATTCAATGACCCACCTATCACTTAATTATTCTAATGAATTAATCATAAGAATAAATAATAAAACATAATCAATATGACTTTATAATGAAAAACTATCCATAATGAAATAACTAGCATATAAAACTTCAATACATTCCCCATTAAAACTGATCATAAAATATCAAGAGAATAAAATTTGAATGGTATCATTAGAATATATCCTTATTAACTCATAATATTCAACAAATTATATTGACATATATAAAAATAGTTTAAAAATATCAAGATATTTTTTGTGAGTAAAAGACCCTTTTTTATTTTGAAATCACTTATTCAAAATCTAAATATTACTAAAATATTAGTCAAAACATTTTATTTGGAATGAAATATGGAATCTTTTTAATGAATATTCAAATTATTGACTAATCATGATAATGATAAATTATATTCAAGCTAAGTATGTTAAAATAGGGATTCCTTTCACATTTTTAGTGAAATTTTAAATTACCTAATTTGAAAAAAGACAAAAATATTCATTTAAAATATTTATATAAATTAAATATGGGTAAATATGACATTTAAAAATCATAGTATAATAGTTAAAATATTCTTGAAAATATCTTAAATGAAACATGACCATGGATGAAAAAGATCCCTGATTTAAAGAAAAACCAATTCAGTTTTTCATAAACAAATTATTTTAGTCTTTTGAATACATAAATAGAGGAAAATTAAAGGAAAATGTGTGATTTACATAAATAAATAGATGATAAGAAAATAATTTTGGTTTAAGATATAAATTTTAAATAATTCCCCCAATAGAGACATAAACATAAGCAATTTCAATTAATGGCGAGATTGTGGAATAAACCCTTAAAAGGTTGTATCATTGAAGTGAGAAATAATCAATGTATTTATTATATGTGACAAATGTAAATAACCACCACTAAACCAAATTTAGAAATTAGCAGTGGTCTTTTAGTAGTGTTTTCTTAAACCATCACTATTTTTTCCAAAATATAGTGATAGTTTTTAAAAAACTACTGCTAAATTTTTTTTTTAATGAACAAAAATTCTTCTTCTCCCCACCCCTAATCCCGACACCCCACCTCATTTTCCCCCGAACCCATTGAACCCCTCTCCGCTAGCCTCCAAACCTGTCAAACCCCTCATCGCTGGCCCCCGACCTCGTCGAACCCCTTACCACCAGCCCCAGACCCCATCGACCCCCTCTCTCCATCGAGCCCTAGACCCTCACCACTGGTCCTCAGACCCTTCGAACCCTAGCCCCACACCACCGAACCCAACCCCATCAAACCCTATCCCACTAAACCCTAAACCCTTGCCAACTATAGACCTTCTCCACTTACCCCCTTATCCCCTCACTGTCTTCCCCCTTCTCTGTTGCTACCTTGATGCACTACCACTCCCCAGATTGAGGTAATTCACCCTTTTATTATATATTCTTTGATTTTATATAATGTTTGGGTTTGAGAAGTGGTATTTTCTAGATAAGGTAACCTTGTATTCATGTATATGTGATGACTTGACCAGTAGGATAAGGTTCTTTATAACGAGTTAGGAATGCTTCTAGTTGGATGCATGCATTTTTTGTTTATGTTTGTGAATGTGGAATTTATATGACAAGTTTGTGGAATGGATAAATTATTCATGATTTTTATATTTAATTTAAATAAATTAGTATATTTTTTGGTTTTTCTCTATGTAGTTTTATTTATATTTCTAACTATGAGCTAAGCAGTTCTATTCCTAGTGGCTTGTGTGGTAATATTTTGGTTGGATTTCTTATTGGGTATGATTACTATCCCCATACATATGAACATCAGTGCATATTCTAGGATTTTATAGACTAAAAAACAAACTATAATCTTCCTAGAAATTTTAATTTTTGGTAGGGACATGCAATAAGGAAGTAGGTGTGCTCTGAGTCGGTAAGCCTATGTACATTGTAGATACAAAATTTGAATGTAGAAATTTATTGTTATATTTTTTTTTGTCTTCGATGGTATCACTAATATACCTAAGTATATCCAATGATATATTACCCCAACACTTGGATTTGGTAATTTTTATGTATCTCTGATCACTTGATAGTTACTCAACACTAGAATTTCAACATTTGAACTCCTTTTATTATATCTGTTTGATTGTTATGAGGCACATTTTTTACTAATTTATATTTCTTGATAAGATTTATTCCTCATAGGTACAAGGTAAATACTCATAGAATCAATATTGTTAGAACCCAGATCTTTTTTTCAGGTATGTTATTCTTTTTTTGGTGTTTTTGAGAAAAAAGAGCAGTTTTTAGAAGTTTTTAAAGTGCACGCTGTGTACTTTATGAGTAGATGTTGTGTACTTATTTACTGTAGGTAGCTGTGTGATGGTCGTGTAGTGGCTGCGCACCTGGCTGTGTGTAGTGACTTGGAGTCCACATAAAGCGGGTCTCACTAAGGTAAAGTACACGCAATGTACTTACAAAGTACATGACGTATACTTTTTTTCTTTAAACGGACCAGCGTCGCATCTAATTGGCAGAAAGCCCTCCTTCTAGGTATGGTATGTTCGAGAGCATCTTCATGGACACCATACTTCACTGAGCCCCCGATCGAGCATCTATTCTCTGAATCGACCAACATCAATTGCGTTGGGATCGAATTGGTAAGCTATTCCTTCTACTAGAGCTTCATTTCCCAATTCCCCCTCTCTCAATAGTTATCCTCGGTTGAAGGTTTTAGACATTTTTTTAGATCTATGGTGTTCTGGGGTGATTCAAGGCTTGAGGTTCACGCATAATGATCCCGAAACATTGAGGTAGATGGTTTGTGCCTTTCTGTATAAAGTTTTTGAGTTATATGTACAAAATTGTCCAATACCCTTGAACGGGGTATTACGTGTTTACTGTTTTAGCCTAGTTAGTTTTGTGCTATGATTGTATACTGGAATAGAGGTTAATTTAATGTAAACAGTGCAAATTTCTATGCTTTGGAAGTGTTTTCCCATGCATGTTTATTTATGACCATTTGGTCCTACTTATCATGTTAGGCTACCTTGTTTTTCACCAAGACTAGTACTGTAGGACTGACTGATTTGTTTATCTGACATGCTGATATGCTGTAGACTTCTAGACAAGTAGTTCTTGAGGTTTACTTTGGCTGAAATTCATTTCTATGCTTTCTTGACTTACACAGGGCCGCGAGAACCTGGTTTAGTAGACCATAGGAAGAATGGACATAAGGGCTTCTCCAGAGTGTCTGTTTTACTATTACGATGCGAGACCATAGGGGTAATTGACATAAGTGATTCATCAGAGTGTCTGTAGTTCCTTGACGTGGGCCATAGGGGGAAAGTGATGTAAGTGCTTCCCTAGTGTGCCTTTAGTTTTCAATACCAGACTATAGGAGGAATTGACGGTGAGTGCTTCCCTAGAGAGTCTATTCTAAAGCTAGACCAGAGGGGTGAGACTGTGTTTACTGCCTAGAGGGTTGCCTGTCTTTTTTGGTTGAACCAGAGGGGTTAGGCTTTGAGTACTTCCCAGAGGGTTACCGTTTGTGTTTAGGTGCTTGGTTGTACTTTTTTGGTTGAACTAGAGGTGTTAGGATGTGAATACTACCTAGAGGGTTACCTGATTTGATTAGCTATTGCTTGATATATGAGACTGAATGCATTGAAACTGTAGATTGGTTAATAATGAGTACTTCCTTGTTTACTTCTTTCTTTTACTTATTACCTGCCATATATTCTCGACTATTAGACACATATCTTTTGGTGGTTTCCTATTGGGATTAGTCTCACACCCTGTTTGTGTCATGCTTTTGGGCCCAAACAGATTATATTGCTACTGGTATAGATAAGGGAAAGCGCCCTTCTACTTCAGGTACATGACTGCTGTGGAGCTGGAGAGGATGAGACCAAGTTGAGGCCTGCGATGCTGAGGAGTTTTTCTGTTTTCTTTTGTACTTTGGTTTAGTACTGTATTTCAGCATTGTGACTTGTTTGGATGTTTTCTCAGACATATTAATCATGCATCATTTATATATATGCTCCAGTTGTTTCTTACTTTCAGTCATCTACTATTTACTGTTGTATGATATTATTACTGCTTCCACTATTATTATCTATTTTACTTTCACTGTGTTACTCTATCAATGAGGGCATAGTTTCCCCACTATCACACCCAAGGCCCTCGTTGTTAGTCGATAGCCTATGGCATTCAGGGAAATGCGCTTAAGGCCATGTGACCAACCGGGTACAGGGTGCCTCTGGGTGGCTTCTGGAACTGGGACATTACAAAGTGGTATCAGATGATTTCTTTTCTTCTTGACTTACTGTTTGGATCCTATAGTCAGGGCTAAGACAGAATAGGTACTTGGTAATAAGCTGTGCCTGGGAGTATCTAACTCGTGTACAAGAAAAAACCAATCTACCCTATTTATTTCAATTTTTCTGGTTTTTCAATTTTATGGTTGATTTTATTTTCACCATTGGGAGATTCACATGCTTTGTGCTATTATCATTGATATTATTGAGGTTCTATTGCTGTTGCAACTCGATGAGATGAGGGTATGCCTTCTCATGCATCATATATACACTTGCTAGAGATCACATGTCATGCATTCTGGTTATGCCATTTAGGGTGAATTAGCGATTGCGTGTTATTGTGATAGATATTGTTCTAGATATGCATGAAGTTGTGATAGATTCCTTGATTAAATACCTGCTGTTTGATAGGGTATTAAAATGTGAAAGATTTTGTTTTAATGAACACCAAACTTTGGTTCTTGAGGTGTTATGGGCCCTCATGGACTGGAATTTGGTGGATCATTGCACTGTTATCCTTATTATGACATGTATAAGATTCCAAGATTTGATTTGTGGGGAGTATGGGCCCTCACGGATCAAAATTTGGAACTTTAGTGTTCATTTTAATGTTTTTACGGGTTCCAGAGTAGTTTCTGAGGCTTATTGTCCGGAAAAACCCAGATTACATGGTGTGGAATGATGAATACATTCCATTTTTTCTTCTTTTTGAGAAGAAACTTCTTTTCTTAAGTACCAACCATGTACTGTATGTACATGCCGTGTAGTCTCTATCTGTGTCTCAGACTGTGTGGGTGGGGACATGGGGTTTGGAAATCTTTGGTAGGACATGTCGTGTACCGGCTATACATGCCGTGTTGTAGAACCGTGTAACCAGCCGCGTCACTAACAACACGGGTCAGTTGAGACTTTTATAATACACACCTTGTCCATATAGAACACACCGTGTAGTGTAACCCATGTATCCAACCGTGTCGATAACAACACAGGCCGGTACAATCTTCCTAGTACACACCGTGTCCATCTGGAACACATCGTGTAGTGTGAGCTGTGTATCTAGCCGTGTCACTAAAAACATGGGTCGATAAAGCTCATCTTGTACACGCCGTGTCTATCTTGAACACGTCATGTAGTCTTGTTTAGGACAACCATGTGGGTTAGCCATGTAAGAGAACATAGACTGGGGAAGAGAAGTCAAGTACACACCGTGTGTTAGGACAATACACCATGTGTATGGGGTGTTACATGACCAGTTTTGGAATAAGTACACGCCCTTGTGAAGGACCAAGGGGAACACGCCATGTATGTAGTTATACAATCTGTGTATCCATGTTTTGGGAAACATGAATGATTTATTTCTCCTGTTACTTTCTTACACTTATAGTTTTCAGTCTTGGATAATCTTGTTCTAAGGTTTGTGATTGACCTTACAGAGTCATGCCACCGAGACGTCCTCTGGTTGTCTGCCAGTTGCAAGGCATTGATCAGACACCAGACATGGCTGATCAGGGTTTACCAGGAGATCCACCAGTTGTTCCAGTCTTGGCACCAGCTGTCATTCCGAACACAAGTGCTAACACAAAATTCCGAGAGGGATTCATTAGGTACGTCCAGACCTTCTGCGGAGTACCACTTCCTACCCTGTCGATGGCAGAGCTGATGTGGGGTTTTCAGTAGTAGCAGGCTTCCACTTTCACTGGGGAAGGAGGAACATAGGCTGTAGAGTCATGGTTAGAGGCCATTCTGTCTATCTTCGATCACCTGGAGATTCCCCGGGAGAGGAGGGTGAAACTTTCCACTAATATGCTTGGATATTCCTCCAAGAGATGGTGGGATGTGATTTTTCAGGTGGGATTCCAGCAAGTCCTAGATTGGGATGAGTTCTAACATGATTTCTATGACTACTTCTATCCGGAGACTTTGAGGGCCGATCGAGCATGAGAGTTCATGAGTCTGGAGTAGGGTACTCTTTCTGTTATGGAGTATTCCTATCACTTTACAAAGCTGCAATGCTTCACACCTATTCCAGGAGGCGATGAGTTATTCCTGGAAAGGAAGTTTGAGGATGGTCTATGGAATGACATCTGATATCAGGTGAACATATTCTAGTTGACTCCCATCACTTCTATAGTCAACCAGGCACTGATCATAGAGCAGAATTTGAGGGATTCTGGAGTTGTGAGCCAGGGCATCTTGACATATAGAGTTAGTATCTCTCCTGCTGACACTAGAAAGTGCCATAGGGGGTCTTCGTGCGGTGATCCAAGGATGTGAGATACTTCTTTAGGTATCCAGGTGGTGTGATACCAATTTGGGAAGAGCGGGCATATGAGACCACATTGCACGAGAGACCCAGTTGAGTGCCAATATTGTGGAAATATGGGTCACCTTCAACTCTTCTATCTAATCTTCTCACCAGCAGCTAGTGACAAGGGTTCTTATTTGACTCTGCGTTCAAGAGAATCACCACCAGTTACTTCTCAGTCAGGAAACTAGAGTTATTCTGGCCTTTCAAGTCGAGGTGGAGGTCATGGGCATGGTAATAAGTCTCCAAGCTTTCAGCGATAGTAGGGTGGATCAGCTTAGAGTGGTCAGGAAGGGTCACAGGACCACAATGTTTGTCAAACCCTTGTATTGGAGTAGACCCAATAGGAGTAGGATCCCAAACCCTCTACAGTTCAAGGAATGATCTTAGTTGCCTCAGTTTTAGCTTCTTCTCTTTTCGATACAGGGGCTTCCCATAGCTTTATATCTATTGTTATTGTGGAGATCCTTGGGTTCTATCTATTTTCTTCTACTGATATCTTGACACTAGACACATCGTTGGGTACAAGAACAACTATTATACGTTAGTGCAAGGAGTTCCCTCTTGAGGTTGGTGGGTGTAACTTCTTATGGGACCTCTATGTCTTAGAGATGACATGCTATGATGTCATTATCGGAATGGACTGGTTAGTTCCCTTCCAGGCTGTTTTCAGTTTCTATCACTGTAGGGTGAGTTTAAAATCACTGGAGGGCGAATCATTTCTTTATAAGGGAGAATGGGATGTCCAGGCGAGCAGAGCGGGACCCGAGCATCATGGGTTAGGAGGAGTTACAACCCATATTTCTAGTCTATATCTGGATGACTAGGGGACTTCACAAATGGACTTTCCACTAGTGGTGAATCATTTTAGGGACTTCTTTATAGAGGACTTTTCAGGTTTACCTCCAGAGAAAGAGGTGGAATTTTGGATTGAGCTTGTTCCAGGAGCGGCACCAGTGTCCATTCATCCTTATAGGATGGCTACACCAAAGTTATAGGAGATCAAGAAGTAATTAGAGGAGTTTCAGGCTAAGGGTTCCATCCGACCCAATACTTATCCTTGGGGTTCACCTGTCCTGTTTGCGAAGAAGGCAGATGGTACCCTCATAATTTGTGTGGATTATCAAAAGTTGAACCAGTTGATGGTCAAGAAACGATATCCCTTGTTGAGGATTGATGATCTATTTGATCATCTTTGATGATCCCATGTGTTCTCGAAGATTTACTTGAGGTTCGGTTACCATTAGTTTCGTGGTAAACCATCTGATATACCTCTTACAACCTTCCAGATTAGGTAAGGTCTATAAGAGTATGTATTTATGTTGTTCGGCCTCACGAATGTGCCTGCAGTCTTTACGGAACTGATGAACCGAGTGTTCCATCCATACATGGATTCTTTCATGGTAGTCTTCATGGATGATATCTAGGTGTACTCTCACACTCGACACGACCATGCCACAAATCTTGAGATCATTATGAGTACACTAAGGGAGCAATAGTTAGATGCTAAGCTCTCAAAATGCCACTTTTTTATGAACCAAATTCACTTCTTGGGTCATTTTATCTCAGAGAGAGGACTATTAGTAGACCCAGAGAAAGTGAGATCAGTAGTTTCCTAGGAGCAGTCAAAGAACGTCTTTGAGGTAGAGAGTTTTCTAGGGATTTCTAGATACTATAGAAATTTAATACTGGAATTTTCATATTTAGTAGCACCACTGACGGGCCTGACTAAGAAAGGTGCAATGTTATTGTAGACATATTCTTGTTTGTTAGCCTTTCCAGAGCTGAAATGGAGGTTGACATCAGCACCAATAATAGTATTTCTAGAGCTGGGAAATAGATACACTATTTATTATGATTCTTCAGGTATCAGGCTGGGAGCAGTGCTTATGCAAGGAGAAGGAGTCGTCATGTAAAGGTCTTGGCAGTTTAGGCCACTTGAGAGGAATTACCCGACACACTATCTTGAGTTGGCAGTAGTTGTTCATGCCTTATGATGTTGGAGAAATTATCTTCTGGGAGAGATTTTTGTGGTTTTCACTGACCACAAAAGTCTCAAGTATATCTTCACTCATCATTACCTAAATTTGAGACAATGAAGGTGGGTTGAGTACTTTCAGTATTTTGGATTTGAGCTTGCCTACACGCTTGGGAAAGGAAACACTGTGGTTGATGCACTGAGTAGGAGGACTTAGATACATGAAGTTCAGAAGGATAATAGTGGGTGGTGGGTTATGGCTCTGTTCTCTGAGATGCATTTTGAGGTGCACGACAAATAGGGGTAGACCTTTCTTTTTTCTGTAGATCTTAACTCTACTCTTCTTGATCGAGTGTGAATGAGGAAGCTATCATATTCTGAAGACCTAGTCCTATGGGAAAGTGTGTTAGTAGAGGACCCTATTCCTGGTTGGACCATAGGTGAGGATGAGATCTTGCATTTTCATGGGCGCATATGGGTTTCATCAGACATACATGAGGAGCTAATGTAGAAATTTTGTTCCTTAGTTTGGGCAGTTCATCCTAGTGTCACCAAGATGTATCATGATCTACACTGTCAGTATTTGTGGCCAGGTATGAAGATGGATGTTGCAAGTTTCATGATGAGGTGTTCCACCTGTCTGTAGGTGAAGGCATAGCATCAGTGTCTAGCCATGATTTTGCAGCAGTTACCCATTCCCAAGTGGATGTGGAATGATGTTGTGATGGATTTTGTGATAGGTTTGCTGAGGTCGCCTCAAGGGAATGATGCAGTATGGGTTGTCATTGACAGACTCACGAAGGTTGCTCACTTCTTTCCGATTAAGGAGACCTTCAATGTTGATGAGTTGAGACAATGGTACATCTGAGAGATTGTACGTCTACATGGATTTCCACACTCTATTGTTTCAGATAGGGATGATCGTTTTACTTCTTGGGTATGGCAGGGGCTTTAGAAGGCTTTGGGTACATAGGTGCTTTTGAGTACAACTTACCATCCCCAGATAGATGGCCAGTCTGAGCATATGATTCAGGTTTTTGAGGACATGCTACGAGCATGCATCCTTGATTTTGGGGGTTCTTGGGAGAAGCACATACCTCTTGTGGAGTTTTCCTACCACAATAGTTTTTAAGAAACTATTCAGATGGCACATTATGAGGATTTGTATGGTAGGCCATGCCGATCACCCTTATATTGGCTGGAGGTAGGAGAGGTAGCTATGCTGGGACCTCATCTTGTCCAGGAGACCACAGAGAAGATAGAGTTGATTCAGAAGAGGATGGCTATTGCACAGTATCGACAGAAGTCTTATTCTAATAGAAGGAGATGACCACTGGAGTTCGAGGTCGGAGATCAGGTTTTCCTACATGTCACACTGAGGTTGGGACATAGGAGGGTTAAGAGACATGGTAATCTTTCATTGAGGTACATCGGACCGTTTGAGGTTTTGGAGAGAGTTGGGCTGGTTGCCTATCAGTTGTAGTTACCTTAGATGTACCGAGCTATGCACGAAATTTTCCACGTTTCTCATATTTGATTTTACTTCTCAGACCCGTTTCATTATTTCTAACCCGAGGAAGTAGAGTTAGAGGGGGATGCATTATTCAAGGAGCATCCTATCTATATTGTTGATCAAAGTATAAAGGTTCTCTGGGGATGGTCTGTTCCTCTGGTACGGGTGCTATGGTAGCACAGGCGAGTATAGGACGAGACTTGGGAGAGGGAGGCCAATGTTCTATCTTAGTGGCCAGAGCTGTTTAGGGATTCTTCTTCTACGCCGCCTTTTTACAAAAATTTGAGGACACATTTATTTATTGGGGAAAGTTTATAAGAACATGGATCTTATTTTCAGGTGTGTTTTTCCTTTTCTGGTGTTTTTGAGTTAAAAGAGTATATTTTGGAAATATTTGAAGTACATGTCATGTACTTTTTGAGTACACACCATGTACTCAGTTACCATGGTTAGCCGTGTGCTGGCCATGTAGAAGCCGTGCACATGGCCCTGTGTGGTGACTTGGAGGCCGCCTAAATTAGGGCTCGGTAAGGGCAAGTACACACCATGTAATTACAATGTACACGCGGTGTACATTCTTTTTTTCTTTAAATGGGCCGGGGGTCACATCCAATTTGCAGAAAGCCCTCTTTCTAGGTCTGGTTTGTCTGAGAGCATCCGCACAGTCTTGATCCTTCTCTGATCCCCCGATCGAGAATCTGTTCTCCAAATCGACTGCCATCAATTGCGTTGGGATCACCTCGATAATCTCTTCCTTATTCTAGAGGTTTGTTTCCCGATACCTTCTCTTTTAAGAGTTATCCTTTGTTGAAAATTTTATACATTTTTGTAGATCTATGGTGTTATTAGGAGATTCAGGGCTTGAGGTTCATGTATAACGATTCTGCAACACCGAGGTAGGTGGTTTGTGCCCTTCTATAGAAATTCTTTGAGTTAAATGTGAAAAATTGTCCAATACCCTTGAATGGGGTATTGTTTGTTTACTATTTTAGCCTTATTAATTTCCTTTTATGCTTGTATGCTAGAATAGAGGTTAACTAAATGTGAATAGGGTGAATTTCTATGCTTTGGAAGTGTTTGACCATGCTTGTTTTTTATGACCATTTGGTCCTACTTAGCCTGTTAGGCTGCATTGTTTTTCACCATTCCTAGTACTGTAGGATGGATTGATTTGTTAATATGACATGTTGATATGCTTTAGACTGCTATCCAAGTAGTTCTTGAGGTTTACATTGGCCGATACGCGTTGCTATGCTTTCTTGACTTACACAGGGTCATGAGAACCTAGTGTAGTAGACCATAGAGAGAATTGATGTAAGGGCTTCTCCAGAGTGTCTATTTTACTATTACTATGCGAGACCATAGAGGGAATTGATGTAATTTCTTCCTCAAAGTGTCTGTAGTTCCTCGATGTGGGCCACAGGGGGAATGTGATGTATGTTCTTCTCCAGAGTTACTTTATTTATTGATACCAGACTATTGGGAAAATTGACAACGAGTGCTTCCCCAGAGAGTCTATTCTAATGCTAAACCAGAGGGGTGAGACTATGTGTACTGCCCAGAGTGTTTCCTGTCTTGTTTGGTTGAACCAGAGGGGTTAGGCTGTGAGTACTTCCCAGTGGGTTACTGTTTGTGTTTAGCTGCTTTCTTGTACTTGTTTGGTTGAACCAGAGGGGTTAGGATATGGATACTACCCAAAGGGTTACCTACTTTGATTAGCTGTTTCTTGATATACCAGACTGAATGCATTGAAACTATGGATTGGTTACTACTGAGTACTTCCCTGTTTACTGCTTTCTTTTACTTATTACCTGCCATATATTTACAGACTCTTAGGCACATATATTTTGGTGGTTTCCTATTGGGATTAGTCTTACACCCTATTTGGGTCATTCTTTTGGTCCCAAATAGATTATATTGTTGTAGGTATAGATTAGGGAAAGCGTCCTTCTACTTCAGGTACTTGACTGCTGTGGAGCTGGAGAGTATGGGACCAAGATGAGGCTTGCGATGCTGAGGAGTTTATATGTTTTCTTTTATACTTTGGTTTAGTACTATATTTTATTATTGTGACTTGTTTGGTTGTTTTCCTAGACATATGAATCGTTCATAATTTATATATGTGCTCCAGTTGTTTCATACTTTCAGTATTTTGCTGTTTATTATTGTATGATATTATTACTGCTTCTACTATTGTTATCTGTTTTACTTCCACTGTGTTACTCTGCCAATGAGGGAATAGTTTCCCCACTATCACATGCAAGTCCCTCGCTACTAGCCTGCAGCCTTTGGTGTTTGGGGAAATGCACTTGAGGCCATGTGACCAACCGGGTATGGGGCACCTCCGGGTGGCTTCCAGAACCGGGATGTTACAATTATCAATTATTTTCATTGGATTATGATAGTTTATTTCAAATGATTTTTATAAGAATATTTTTATTAAAAATGTATTTCAATTTTTATTTTTACTCTTGGGGTTCTTAATGGTTTTTAAATGAAAAATGAAAATCTTTTACACACCATTTTCCTCACAACTAGACTTTATGGATTTCAATTATAACTTTTAAAATTCTTCATTATTTACCATATGTATTTATAGGATCACATAGTACTATTTATATTTTTGGAATAAGATCACATAGTTCTATGTATAGATTTGGAATAGGAACACACAATCATCCTAAAAATAGAGTACCATTAAATAGACACTATACATTATATCCCATTTTTTGTGTATGTTTAGGTGAATCTATTTGATCACCTTGATAATTTATTTATAATTTTTCTTTAAGAGGATTTCTCTCAAATTGTATTAATATTTATTCTCCTCTTTTAGATGTTAATTAAGAAGATTTAGAAAAAAATATTGGTTTAGGAATAAATTTATAGAATAAATTTATATATATATTTCAATTTAATCATTGAACCTACATTAATGATATTGGACTAGTTATATTGATAGTGGTAATTCTTAGAGCATAGAATATAATCAACGCATAATTTACTAAGTATTAAGTTATCATATTATGATAAATTAAACATTCAATAATACAAATAAAGTAGAAGAACATATATTTACATCTATAGAAAATTTAATGATGACTAAAAAATAGAAAGTTTTTAAACTAGAAAATTTAAGTGATTTATTCATGAGGTCCTCCAGCTCTAGCAATGCTAGTGAAGCATTAGTTACATCCCCTTTAGTACTTATATGCCTCTTCTAATATGACTACACTTTTAAATACTTGAGTTGTGATTTTTTCACTTCCATTTATCTATTTTAGTATTTAGTAATAGTTATGTATTTTAATCTTTTTAATAATGTGTAGGGACATTGTGATATATATGGATAAAAGATGGATCAAATTATCGAGAAAAACACATCATTATGGTAAGGGTTTGGAAGAGTTTTTAGATTTTTCAATTTCTAATAGATTCGTTGATGGAAGAATAGGATTTCTAAATCCTAAATGTAAATTTAAAATATTGTTGAAGAGAGATAAAGTTTATGAACACTTAATATTGAAGTAATTACCTACTCAATATTTTTGTTGGATTTGACATCTAAAATCGAATATTATATAAACTTTAAGCACTAATGTCCATTGGAATAATGATCTCCTAGCTTCATTGATAATGGAAAATGAAATGGAAAACTTATAAATGACGCTTTCGGCATTGCAAGGCAACAAAATCAACATCGAAACATATCAAAACAACTAGTTGTGGGTGCTACAAATAGCAACAGGAATGATGATATTTTTGAGACTATAGGGCAACCAAATCAAGATGGTAACATATCATTTGATCCTCATCTTGATTATGGGAATAATAATGTAAGAGAAAACATCACTAAGAATAAAAATTCATTTCATGGTTTATTTGATGATGAAAATCAAGAGTTGTATAGTGGATGTCTGAAATATTCAAAACGTTCTTTTCTGATATAGTTGTACGATATCAAATGCCTATATGTAATTAAAAATAAGGTTATTTCCATGATATTGGAATTGTTTCATGATGGATTTACTTAAGAAAATATTTATGATTATTTTTATGATATGAGAAAAATTGTTAACAATCTTGGTCTGAATTATAAAAAAATACATGCGTTTCCTATTGATTTTATGCTTTATAGGGGGTGAGTATTCAAGAAGATAGGATTGAAAAAATGTTCTTATTCTAGATGGTAGTAAATGAGGGATGTTGGATGTTTGAACCAACATGTTAATATGAGGAAAAAGATAAGGAACACACCTGTAAGGGTTTTGAATTACTTTCCTTTAAATCATCTATTGCAAAGATTATTCATGTCATCAAAAACTGCCGAAACATGAAGTGGCATTCTGTAGATAATAACAATGACAGATTAATGCGACATCCAAGATATTCAAAATCATGGAATAAATTTGATTCATTACATACAAATTTCTCATCTGATCCTAGGAATGTTTTATTGGGATTTGATCTTGATGGATTTAACCCATTTGGGACTTTGAGCAGTATTTATAGCATATGGTCAGTTGTTTTGATCTCTTATAATCTACCTCCATGGATGTGTTTGAAAAAAATGTCTTTTATCATTTAAATGATTATTCATGGAAAAATAATTCTTGGAAATCATATTGATGTATACTTGTAGCCTTTAATTGAATAATTATAGGAGTTATAGAGCAATGATGTTATGATATATGATGCATCTTCTAGAACAATGTTCAAAATGAAAGCTACTCAAATGTGGACCATTAGTGACTTCTCTAGACTTAAGAATTTAACTAGCTGGTATTCTTACATGGGTTTGGATTATCCTATTTATAACTTTGATTTTGAGCTCAAGTAACTACTTCACAGTAGAAAATGTTACTTCTTGTTTCATCGAATATTTCTAAATGCATCTCATATATTTCGGTTGGACAAGTCAAAATTCAATGGTTCAATTGATTATAGACCACCTCCAAAGTTGTTGACATGTTATAAAATATTCGAATAAATTGGAAATGTTAAAATAATATTTGGGAAGGTGTATCATTTGAATGATAGTGGTAAAACAGTTCTAAGTGCATCATCAAGTGAAATTTAAACACAAAAATGAAAGAAAAAAAGTATATCCTTCAAACTTCCGTACTGAGAATTTAAATTGTTACAACATAATCTTGATGTGATGCATATTGAGTATAATGTTTCTGAAAATTTAACCTTCACATTTATTAATGATCTTGGAAAATAAAAGAATCATCTCATTGTTTGGAAAGACTTATAAGCAATGGACATAAAGCATGATCTCTGTCCAGATGAGAATGGAAAGTTTGATCTGATAATTTTTGCAATGAAAAATAGGGATAAAGATAAATTACTTCAAATTTTAAAACATTTCATGGTATCTGATGGGTATTCAAGTAACATATCAGGGTGTTTTCACTTAAAGTATCATAGGTTAAATGGAATGAAAAGTCATGATTCACATATTTTTTATAGTAGTTGCTACAATTGGAATTGTGTATATTATAACCTGAAAAGGTTACCACTGTTTTACTCAATATTTTTACATTTTTAAAAAAACCATGTGCAAAAAATATATAACCATTTCATCTTGACAACCTTTAGGAGAGATTTTTATTGAAACTTTTTGAAATGGATATGATCTTTCCTCCAATGTTTTTTACAGTCATGATGCATTAAACTGTGCATTTGGTTAAGGAATCTAAATTAGGAGGACCCGTACATTATTGATGGATAATCCAATTGAAAGGTACTTTATTTATATGATTTTAATTTATGTAAAAAATTATTTTCACTTCATTAAATACATAATTATTTTGTTTTCTTTTATTTCATAGATATTTTGGGAATTTGAAATGATACGTGAAAAATAAAGCTCAACCTGAAGTCTCTATTTCAGAAGGCTATTTTGTAGAGGAGTTTCTTACCTTTTGTTCAAGATAATTTGATGATATTGAGACAAGATTCAATAAAGTTTTACATGTTGATGAAATATCAACTCAATCTCAACTACATGGGAAATCAAAAATCATTGCTCCAATTGGCCGATCTATTGGGAGGAGCTCAAATGTTACACTGACCGAATTGGAATTATCACAAGCACATTGATATGTGCTTCTGAATATTGAAATTGGAGATACATTTATTGAAGAGTTGAGAATATAATCAAGGAGATGAATGAGTGGTCAAAAAAATGAGAAATATATAACAAAATGTGTTAATAAAGATATTGTAGAATGGTTTGCATGATGTGTATGTTCATAAATATTATAATCAATATAGATATTATGTTGAAACATATATTTTTTAAATCTAATAATTCATATTACTTTTTGTAGATCATGAATAATAATACTCGATATGATTTTTTAGAAGATTTGATGTTTCTTGATCGAGGTCCTCTAAAATAGGCTAGAAAGTTCAACGCTTACAATGTGAATGGATTTAAATTTCATATAGTTGATCAATAATAGAGTTTAAAAACACAGAATAAGGGTATATTTATGTTTTCTAAAGTGGTATACTATGGAAAGTTGACTGATATTATCGAATTAAACTACTCCAATCACTTTTTAGTTGTTTTATTCAAATTAAATTGGGTCGATTTTATTAGGCGTGTTAAAAGAGCCTCCTTAAAATTTAATTTTGTGAACTTTTCTCTCTTTATGGATGTTGGTGATAGTGAATTATGTGATCTGTGTATCTTATCATCAAAAGAGAAAATGGTATATTATGTGGAAGATTTCATAGATGAAGGGTGGAGGGTAGTTTCTCATGTAAAACAATGAGACTTGTATGATATGGGTGATGAAGTGGAAGATTTAACCTCTAACATTGAATACCATCAGCAACAAGATGCGAACTTATTTTTACATCATTGTGTTGAAAATATTAGCATTTAAAGGGTGAATGAAGTAGATGAAGTAATAAGGGAGTAGGAAAATGACATGATTAAAGGATAAAATAACTATATGTGCAGTCATCCATTTATTTATCAACCACTTATGTCATTTGTGTAGTCATTCATTATCATAGTTATGTAAATTTTCTTTTTAGTAGTGTGAATATGTTATCATTTATAATTTTTGTTTTCTGCATGAATGTTTTTGAAATATATGTTCTGAAGTTACTTTTATTCGATAAAATGACAAGAATTCCAAGGAGGGAGCATTATATTGATACCATTAAAACCTCAACAGCGAGGCAACATTCCACTCCTAGTTCTTCGCGAGGATATTGGAGGGTCACTGTTATAGGTACAAATTTTAATATAAATAATGTTATTGTAGATTTTTTATACGATAAACTTTTTTTTCATAAAATATTGAAACAATGCTACTAAGGAGAAAAATATAAAAAGTCCAGATGTTTGGAATATGAACGGACTAAAGATAATTGCCCATTTGACTACTATGAGGTCCCTATAAATAACATTATGAGATTATTTGGCTAGATTATAAGCCAGCTGGAAGAAGAGCTAGTTACCCATCCAATTACGCATAATGATTGGAGACATATGCATTCATCTTTTAAAAATGAATTTTTTCATTCATATATGGTAATTTTAATACATTATGGTGTAATTTAATTTCATTATGTTATTAAATTGTAATATTTTCAAAAAAAATCTCTTTGTATAGATGTTTTTACACTTTCCCATTGTGAATGTTATAGAATGAAAGTGGACATTGAAAGTGTTGGTTGATTTATATTAGAGGAAAATTGGCTATTTCCTCGGTGATATTTAATATGTGACTAGTGTTGAGCAGGTAAATCACATAACTTCAAAATCTCTTAGTTCACACAATTTTATTAGTTTTAAGTTTAAATATAAATATACAACCCTATTTAATTTTCAAAATAATTTTCTTATAGGTTCTGCTAGCAGGAAGTAGATATGAAGATGAAGATGAAGATAGATATGGAGAAGGTGATGAGAAGAGTTCACTTGTCAGTGATTTTTGGTCTTTTTGATGTTTTGGACTAATATTGATTGAGAGGGTTTATTGATGTATTATTTACAACACAGACCTGAAACAATTTATGGTTGGATGTGAACTAATATACTTGTTTATTGATTCTATATTCGATATATATGAGTGATTTTATCTGATTCTAATAGATATTTTGTGTGTTAATGATAGGTGATACACTTTTTTTTCATTTGTTTTTTTTCATGGAAGTTTTGGGGATGCAGAATATGCAGTTGTTTTTTTTGTAAATCAACATTTAGTGGTTATTTAAACTGATTATACATATAGAATATTATTATTTGTGGTGTTTAAAACCCCATCTATAATATGTATTTTTTTAGTGGTTAAAACCACCGCTAAATATAACACACTCTTATTTTGCGGTGGTTGATCTGTCTAGTGGCGTTTTTGGGGGGATTTTTTTTTGGATTTAACGATTGTTTTAACCACTGATGAATCCTCATTCCACCCAGAAAACTACTAAAAAAATAGAATTAACCACTTCTAAATATGATTTCTACAATTATTACAAGAAATCATGTAACGCCCCGACCCCAGCTACCCAGAGTCGGTGCATTACTTCGTAACATTGGCATGATCACAAAAGATCAAGTCTCGAAAGACCGATTAGTTTAGTAGCCTTGGAAACACTAGATACATTCATAAGTCTTTCATTACATCAAAAAGTGAAAAACTACAATAACAAAGTCTCCATAGTCCACACTCATATCCTCTTCCGACTATCCCTGTAGGTCATTCATAAAATACTTCTTCACATCCTGGAAAATATTAAAACATTGAAAGGGGTGAGCTCAGATGCTCAGTAAGGATAACAATAATGCGGAAGCTTTCATAAATAAACATTAACATTTAAGGCAATGTATAACTAAAACAAAAGCCTTTTAAACATGAACTTCAACATAATATGGCAAAAGTAAAATGAGATAATGCCATTTACTTCTTCACATGGATATTCTACTGGTCGAATAATCACATGCAATATCAATAACCACTTTCATAATGATGGAATGCATAATGCCAGACTATCTTAACCACGTAGTCAAGGCCTCGTGCCAAGACCACAAATAATATTTTGTCAAGGCCTCGTGCCAAGACACTAGTTTGTCTCATGAGACCTGCCGATGCATCGAGGAGCTATAGCGGGCTCCACCCGTCACTTATTAGGTCCAATGCATTCCTCATATGAATAGGTTTAAACATATCATAAACCATAACATAATCATATCACATAAACAATGCATAAAGGAAACATAACATTTCCACATTTCAATCACAAGATATCAATACAAAACATTGATATAATAAAAACGCTTTCAAAACCATTTTCAATACCAAAATAAAAGAATGTTAAAACATTGTATTTATTTTTCTTTTTAAAAAAAGGTATGGCTTGTAAAGGAAGCCGAAACTCAAATAATGTTCACGGCGGCGGAGAAGTCGTTGTCGCCGCATAAGTACGGAATGAAAAACATTCCCTTTTTGTCGTTTAGTAAAATGCTTCGTATAAAAAGATTCCTTTTGAATAAACTTAAAAGTCAAAGGGGTTTATACACCGTATAAAAGAAAGTTGTGTATAAAACCAAATATGCCTCAATGAAAGGAGATTGAGACGAAGTCCTTAAAAAGATCATTTTTAAAATAAAATAGATATATTATGTGTATTCACTATAGGTACACATAAAGAAAGTAAAAATACAAAATAAGACATAATAATATCATGACATAATTTGAAAGTAGGAGATTAACCCAAAGAATGGAAGTTGGGTTAAGAAGTTCCCTTACCTCGTGTCTGACTTGACTCAACCGTTCTTTAACCTCCTGAATAATAAACTAGAGTTAATATATACCTTATTAAGAACCATTTTCAATTTCATTATCCTTATTATATCACTTATTACAATGATATGAACATTATGTAATTATTTAAGTTAATAACGGTCGTTTTGTTGATCTTTGGTACTTGAGTCAACAATAAGCTTCTTATAATTACAAGTTGTTCATGTGGTGAAATATCCATTATATCCAGAATTATATTAATGATTTAGATGTCATATATATCTTATATATCCAGTATATACATACATTTATAATATTACGTAACATTTAGAGGTAAGAAATGAAATGCACCGTTCATGGAGACGGTAAGCCGCACGTACGCATGAACGCTACTTTCATTTCAATTTCATATTTAATGGAACTAAATCATAATGATATAAATGTATAATATAATTCCAGTATAATATAGTGTATAATACCATTTACTCCATCCTTTATACATCCCACACATGGCATTAACGATTCAAATCACTTTGAGGGGGCGGTAGTCCGCACTTCCTAAAATGAAATTATCGCGTTTTACCCATAATGGAAATCATAAAGTATGCCATAAATGAGAAATACAGAAGCATAAGTAAAACAAAAACATATTATATATCATATATAAAAATAGTGACATCTTAATGGCCACCTTTGGAGGTGTTATATGAGTGTTGAACAATCATCGTTTCGTGAGGCAGAAATTCGCCATCCACAGAAACCGTATGTTCTTTAACCATTAGATGTAGGTGTGTGTAAGTGTAGCTCGAATCCTTCTTATAACAACATCCTAGTATATTGAGGATACTGGTGTTGTTACAAAAGAAATGAATAAAAAGAGTTTAGGGGGTTGGAGAAGAAAAATAAAACAAAACAACATTAGAAAAGACATTACCTCAAAATCGGGTAACTCTTTTTGATTTGAGCTAAAGGCTTCCTTGGGAAGAGTTCTGCCCAAAGTGAGGTTTCTAGGAGTAAGGAAGGAATGTTGGGAGAGTATTTGGGCAGAGGTTGGCCGAGCCAAATTGCTTGATGGTGTGAATAAGGTGGGAGAGGTGGGGGCCTTTTATAAGTGGAGAGGAGGGGCACTTTTGGAAAGTAATGAAATGTTACATTATTTCAAAATGCTTTTCGGATTCTAAAGGTCCCACATCTATATAATTCGAGGATAAGGTGATAAGGTTTCGAAATATCTTCATCCAATAGGCTTTGGACAAGTGTAAGCCTCGGATTTTGCATTATCTTCTCATTTTATTTAAATCGTCAAATAATGATGTCATCGCTGCATCATTATTATGTCATAAATACTTTAATTTATTTAATGTCTAAAAATTATAAAACAAATACTATGATGTAGGAAATCTTTTTAGCTTTCCAATGACTATTTATAATCAAAATTTGGACTTGTGTAACCCTACTTAAAAATTGTTTTAGTAAAACACTTTATGTTAGTGTCATTTTCACTTTAACATTAAATAAAAAGTAATTTATGTTATTTCCCAACAAAAGTGGATCCATGGGGTCCCCAAGTTAGGCCATGGCTTGTCTTGGTCGGCCATGACACAACCAATGAGGTTGGGACATGTGTCTAGGTCATTTAATATTATTAAAGTATTATTTATACCTTAAACTACCCTAATTACCACTAATCGCGATTAAGAACTTAATAAGTTACTATTCACCAAAAAATTATTTTTATCCCATTAAACCACATTTTACTTCTTAATGACAACCATGTATGTCGGATTTTTGAAAATCAAATCACAGAAGTTGTAATATTTCATTTAAACGAAAAATCAGTTATTTAACTACCACTTAGTGGTTTCACTATTCATCAAAAATTGAAGTTTTTCAGAATAAGGCCAAAATTTCACCCTAAGCTATAATTGATATTCCGAATTCAAAAATGATGTCTATTTTACAAAATTCCAAACATATAAGTTGTATTAATTAATTTCATAATTAATTCCCGCTGTTACAACAAATAGCGTGTTTTTAAGAAACAATTTATATCAAAAGTTTGGCAATTGTTTATGTCCAATTTCAATGTTAAATTAATTCTAATGACCACCATTGGATAAAATGGTAAAAATATTTTCTAATTATACCTTAAAACCACTAAATAGTATAATTTATCTGTATAAATTATTTTGATTAAAAAAAGTTGTTTTTATGTATTTTTCACTATTCATAAAAAATTAGAAGTTCTCAGAAAAATACCAAAAATTCAACATAGGCTAATTTCGATATTACGAATACAAAAATGAAGTCCATTTTGAAATATAAAATTTCTATAATTTTAAAAAGTGGTTATTACTATTCATAACGGCTATTTTGATTAGTTAGAGTGTGTTAGAACTCGAACTTGCGTACAATGCAAGCTATTGCATTATTGAATGAGAAGCGTATCGTGGAAGCTCGGGGTGTTACATTCTCCCCTCCTTCAGTAAATTGCGTCCTCGCAATTTGAAATTTTTCTTTGATAATAAAAGGCTGAAAATAGAAAATACCTTTGTGGAAAACCCACATCGGAAATAAGGTTAATAAATTTAGCCTTAATAAGAGGTAAATGGAAATAAGAAAGTCACCACCAAATTATAATCTCGATAAGGAGAACATTGGTGGCAATTAGAGACATATAATTGGAGGAAAAACGTAAATATTTGTAGGGAGTGATTGAGGTCATCAATAACAATCAACTGTCAAATTGAGGGCCTCAAAGCCTTCAATCTATATTGATTTAAAATATCATCAGTTCAACAAGACATGAGGTATTAGGATAACACATTTTTTGTTTTAATGTCCCTTTACTAAAGTTTAAGAATTAATTTATTCATTGAATAAGAGATAGGTATATATATATTTATGCTTGACAATTAGAGTTTCAACCTTCAACTCATCTTTCACTCAAAAAGATAATAGAACTCAAAAATATCATACTTATCCTAATTGTATAAGGTTCAAAATGTTAAAACATACCATTTAGATTAGTAAAATTATTTTGTAATAACCAGGGACTTCCTGTAGGCCAGTGGTAGGAAATAAAGGCTTGTCGCACTTTGATTGTGGGTTCGATTCCTACAGCTTTGTCCGACGCGACGGTTTATGCCCCACCCTGCAGGTTGTCCTTTTCCTAAAACTATAGTATTATAATACTCCAAAAACAATCTTCATTAATTTTTTAACCTTAAACCATACTATCCAAAGATCAACTTAATCCACTCCAAAATAACTCCGTCCAGACTTTCTCTAAAATGTCTCTTAATTCCAAAATCAATTGTAGCATCAGATTCCCCATAAAAAGAAAAGTTTCTCTTATTGTCACATACTAAAAATATGATTACCTTAATCATATTAAAACCTTACTGAAATCAAAAAGTACTGCAGTACAATCCTTATATAGATCACATTATTCTAATAACCAGAATATAATCCATGAGTCCAAAAGCACCAATACATTAGTTATTCTGCTTCAACTGTAGTAATAGCATAAGATTGTCCTTGATCCCTTGGCCTTTTCTGAGGTAAGTTTCCTTGACGCTTAGGACATTCATTTGCATAATGACCCATTTCTCTACAATTGTAGCATTCAACTTTGACAGCCTCTTTCTTTCCCTTGCAATCACGTGCCTGGTGACCTTTTTCTCCACATTTATAACAGACTCCCATTCCTTTTAGGCAAGTACCAGGGTGATTCTTCCCACAATTATCACATAATGGAAAATCCTTCTTTCCCTTTTTCCCTTTATCTGTCTCTTGTTCCACCGTTCTCTTCTTCTCTTGCTTTACTTTGTTGTCATAAGACTTAGAGAATTCCTTTTCTGTCTTGATAGCACATGAGACTATATCTTCGTATGTTGAGAAAGATTGTGACACTAGAGCTCGACGGAGAAATGGTTTTAACCCATCAAAGAAACGATCAATCTTACTTCTTGGGTTACGTATATAATCGGCAGCATGCCTCGCTAACCTTGTAAAGTTAGCCTCATACTTTGCGACATTCTCATCCTCCTTCTGCCTCAAACTCAGAAATTGCCTTTCCATATCTGCTCGATGGTCTCGAGGAAAGTATTTTTCTAAGAACAGCTCTTTGAACTCCTGCCATTCCATGTTTTTTAATTCATCATCTTCCTTTGTGTTTTGAATTAGTGACCACCATTGATCGGCATCTCCAGTGAGGCGGTAAACTGCCATGACAACATTCTCCCTTTCACTACTCCCCAGGGCATGGAATATTTTCTCTAAGGAATTTATCCATTGCTCAGCTACTATAGGATTTGTACTCCCATTGAAGGTTGGCGGTTGTTGCCTCATGAAACGGTCTAGCATTGATCCTCCACGTTGCGGATCAGGGTGCTCCATACGAGTAAGGTTGTTATTCATAACCTGCGTGAGTTGTCCCAGTATGGTGAGAAGCTGATCAGCACCAGTTGTATCACTAGCTCCACCATAATTATCCTGAGCAGGAGGGCAATCCCTACACGGAGTTCGTGCATTGATACAGTTTCCATTCCTTCTACTAGGCGCCATTTCTAAACAATGGCATAAACTAGATTAGTTTATGAATCAAAATACATAATTCCATACTTGTAAAACACTTAACATAAATTGAACTAATTATGGATATAATCCATAATTATAAAAATGTATTCTTTGAGGAAGTATATACTCGTAACCCTTCATAGTGGTTTGTAAAGAAAATGGGAATTATCCAAAGCATATCCCCCGGGAGTGTCGTAACCAAGAGTGCAGCAAGGCCCGTTTTCGTGCACCAGTTCCCGTTCGAGTCTAGCTCAAAGCGGTGTTTTCGGGTTTTACCCCTAGGTACATCTGTGCCAGAGCCGCCTCTACCTGCTCGTATCCAGACAGGAATGTATTGCTTGGAAAACTCACAAAATCTCTACAATACCAATATTCTAAGATGTTCTTTTATACTAATCCTCAAAGTCTATCTTCGGGCTATGTGCTCTAATCAGAGTTTATCTAAATCTAGCTTCCAAGGTTAGTACTAAACTGCCTCTGATACCAACTGTAACGCCCCGACCCCAGCTACCCAGAGTCGGTGCATTACTTCGTAACATTGGCATGATCACAAAAGATCAAGTCTCGAAAGACCGATTAGTTTAGTAGCCTTGGAAACACTAGATACATTCATAAGTCTTTCATTACATCAAAAAGTGAAAAACTACAATAACAAAGTCTCCATAGTCCACACTCATATCCTCTTCCGACTATCCCTGTAGGTCATTCATAAAATACTTCTTCACATCCTGGAAAATATTAAAACATTGAAAGGGGTGAGCTCAGATGCTCAGTAAGGATAACAATAATGCGGAAGCTTTCATAAATAAACATTAACATTTAAGGCAATGTATAACTAAAACAAAAGCCTTTTAAACATGAACTTCAACATAATATGGCAAAAGTAAAATGAGATAATGCCATTTACTTCTTCACATGGATATTCTACTGGTCGAATAATCACATGCAATATCAATAACCACTTTCATAATGATGGAATGCATAATGCCAGACTATCTTAACCACGTAGTCAAGGCCTCGTGCCAAGACCACAAATAATATTTTGTCAAGGCCTCGTGCCAAGACACTAGTTTGTCTCATGAGACCTGCCGATGCATCGAGGAGCTATAGCGGGCTCCACCCGTCACTTATTAAGTCCAATGCATTCCTCATATGAATAGGTTTAAACATATCATAAACCATAACATAATCATATCACATAAACAATGCATAAAGGAAACATAACATTTCCACATTTCAATCACAAGATATCAATACAAAACATTGATATAATAAAAACGCTTTCAAAACCATTTTCAATACCAAAATAAAAGAATGTTAAAACATTGTATTTATTTTTCTTTTTAAAAAAAGGTATGGCTTGTAAAGGAAGCCGAAACTCAAATAATGTTCACGGCGGCGGAGAAGTCGTTGTCGCCGCATAAGTACGGAATGAAAAACATTCCCTTTTTGTCGTTTAGTAAAATGCTTCGTATAAAAAGATTCCTTTTGAATAAACTTAAAAGTCAAAGGGGTTTATACACCGTATAAAAGAAAGTTGTGTATAAAACCAAATATGCCTCAATGAAAGGAGATTGAGACGAAGTCCTTAAAAAGATCATTTTTAAAATAAAATAGATATATTATGTGTATTCACTATAGGTACACATAAAGAAAGTAAAAATACAAAATAAGACATAATAATATCATGACATAATTTGAAAGTAGGAGATTAACCCAAAGAATGGAAGTTGGGTTAAGAAGTTCCCTTACCTCGTGTCTGACTTGACTCAACCGTTCTTTAACCTCCTGAATAATAAACTAGAGTTAATATATACCTTATTAAGAACCATTTTCAATTTCATTATCCTTATTATATCACTTATTACAATGATATGAACATTATGTAATTATTTAAGTTAATAACGGTCGTTTTGTTGATCTTTGGTACTTGAGTCAACAATAAGCTTCTTATAATTACAAGTTGTTCATGTGGTGAAATATCCATTATATCCAGAATTATATTAATGATTTAGATGTCATATATATCTTATATATCCAGTATATACATACATTTATAATATTACGTAACATTTAGAGGTAAGAAATGAAATGCACCGTTCATGGAGACGGTAAGCCGCACGTACGCATGAACGCTACTTTCATTTCAATTTCATATTTAATGGAACTAAATCATAATGATATAAATGTATAATATAATTCCAGTATAATATAGTGTATAATACCATTTACTCCATCCTTTATACATCCCACACATGGCATTAACGATTCAAATCACTTTGAGGGGGCGGTAGTCCGCACTTCCTAAAATGAAATTATCGCGTTTTACCCATAATGGAAATCATAAAGTATGCCATAAATGAGAAATACAGAAGCATAAGTAAAACAAAAACATATTATATATCATATATAAAAATAGTGACATCTTAATGGCCACCTTTGGAGGTGTTATATGAGTGTTGAACAATCATCGTTTCGTGAGGCAGAAATTCGCCATCCACAGAAACCGTATGTTCTTTAACCATTAGATGTAGGTGTGTGTAAGTGTAGCTCGAATCCTTCTTATAACAACATCCTAGTATATTGAGGATACTGGTGTTGTTACAAAAGAAATGAATAAAAAGAGTTTAGGGGGTTGGAGAAGAAAAATAAAACAAAACAACATTAGAAAAGACATTACCTCAAAATCGGGTAACTCTTTTTGATTTGAGCTAAAGGCTTCCTTGGGAAGAGTTCTGCCCAAAGTGAGGTTTCTAGGAGTAAGGAAGGAATGTTGGGAGAGTATTTGGGCAGAGGTTGGCCGAGCCAAATGGCTTGATGGTGTGAATAAGGTGGGAGAGGTGGGGGCCTTTTATAAGTGGAGAGGAGGGGCACTTTTGGAAAGTAATGAAATGTTACATTATTTCAAAATGCTTTTCGGATTCTAAAGGTCCCACATCTATATAATTCGAGGCTAAGGTGATAAGGGTTCTAAATATCTTCATCCAATAGGCTTTGGACAAGTGTAAGCCTCGGATTTTGCATTATCTTCTCATTTTATTTAAATCGTCAAATAATGATGTCATCGCTGCATCATTATTATGTCATAAATACTTTAATTTATTTAATGTCTAAAAATTATAAAACAAATACTATGATGTAGGAAATCTTTTTAGCTTTCCAATTACTATTTATAATCAAAATTTGGACTTGTGTAACCCTACTTAAAAATTGTTTTAGTAAAACACTTTATGTTAGTGTCATTTTCACTTTAACATTAAATAAAAAGTAATTTATGTTATTTCCCAACAAAAGTGGATCCATGGGGTCCCCAAGTTAGGCCATGGCTTGTCTTGGTCGGCCATGACACAACCAATGAGGTTGGGACATGTGTCTAGGTCATTTAATATTATTAAAGTATTATTTATACCTTAAACTACCCTAATTACCACTAATCGCGATTAAGAACTTAATAAGTTACTATTCACCAAAAAATTATTTTTATCCCATTGAACCACATTTTACTTCTTAATGACAACCATGTATGTCGGATTTTTGAAAATCAAATCACAGAAGTTGTAATATTTCATTTAAACGAAAAATCAGTTATTTAACTACCACTTAGTGGTTTCACTATTCATCAAAAATTGAAGTTTTTCAGAATAAGGCCAAAATTTCACCCTAAGCTATAATTGATATTCCGAATTCAAAAATGATGTCTATTTTACAAAATTCCAAACATATAAGTTGTATTAATTAATTTCATAATTAATTCCTGCTGTTACAACAAATAGCGTGTTTTTAAGAAACAATTTATATCAAAAGTTTGGCAATTGTTTATGTCCAATTTCAATGTTAAATTAATTCTAATGACCACCATTGGATAAAATGGTAAAAATATTTTCTAATTATACCTTAAAACCACTAAATAGTATAATTTATCTGTATAAATTATTTTGATTAAAAAAAGTTGTTTTTATGTATTTTTCACTATTCATAAAAAATTAGAAGTTCTCAGAAAAATACCAAAAATTCAACATAGGCTAATTTCGATATTACGAATACAAAAATGAAGTCCATTTTGAAATATAAAATTTCTATAATTTTAAAAAGTGGTTATTACTATTCATAACGGCTATTTTGATTAGTTGCGGTGTGTTAGAACTCGAACTTGCGTACAATGCAAGCTATTGCATTATTGAATGAGAAGCGTATCGTGGAAGCTCGGGGTGTTACAAATCACCTCTAAATGGAAGAAACTATCATGTATTGGATTCTCACACATGATTGAGTGGCGATTTTTTGAAAATGTCGTAGAACCATATAACAACAGTTTAAACCGCTAAAAAATGAAAAAAACCCTCCACTACTCAAAAATTTTCTTCTAGTTCAAAATATAAGTTGAAATATGACATAAAATATTCATATTTCATTTCACATAAAATCTCGATATAATAGAATCAATGAAGAAGTGACATAACCCAATGAATTGAAATTGAGATAAGAAATAACTTACCTCATGCTACCAATTTTTTAAAATTACTTAACATACTATATATTGATTTTAAACTTGTAATTAATTTATATTAGAACCGTATTAATATTTATAATATCATATATGATGCACTTATAACATCTTATCAACCATTTTTCAATAATCTTTCATTATTATCACTGTTCTGGTGTTACCTTCTTATTTTTATCATATATGTTTCATCATGAATGTTATAGTTCTTATTAATAGGTTATATTTTCACCATAACCATAATTATATTAATGTTTTAAATATCACATTTATTAACTAGATATATTTTTATTGTTATTATTTAAAGGTGGACATGGAAAATGAATCATATCATTTCATGGGAATAGTAAGCTGTACATACGCATGACTGACATTATAATTTTTAATGGGTAAAAGGGTAAGGGAGTGGTGATATATAAAATTTTATGAATAAATATTATGTAATAATATCATATATATTCATTATTTCCATCATTTTTACTATCCATGTGAGGAAGTGGTGGAAAACATATTACAAAAACTCGTGAGGCTGTAGTCTTCCATATACATGTATGATAGTTTTGTTTCCCATTTTATGGAGAAGGACATGGATAAATATTATTCCAAAAATAAAATAAAATCCAATTATATGGGATATACTAGTTCTATTATATTGGAACTTTTAGGGCATAATATAAGGTGGTAAAACAAAAAGTAAAAAATTAAGATCTTGGTTAAGATGACTACCTCCTCTTATATGAACCTACTTTGGCTCTTCTTAAGGGCCCTAGAGTTGGTATTTTAGAAAGCCCAAAACATCTATCAATTTTATATATATTTTTGGAGAGTTTTTTAGGAATTTTCTAAGATAAATGGCTCAAGAGGTGTGAATAATCAAGGGGAGGAGGTGACCTTTTATAATTTAGGTTAGTGGAATACTTGTAGTTTTTTAAAGTTTTAAAATATTATTAAGCCATTTTCTTATAAAAATGGATCTAAAATGACTCATATTATAATATGATAAGGGTAATATCTAAATCCAACCAACCAGTTTTTATTAATCAAGTTTTAAGGTTATTTTAACTCTAATATTTTGGTTTAACATATTTGTTAACCATTTTTAATCGTAAGATCATTATAAATTTTTTCAATATTAAAGGATTAAAATATTAGTTATAAGGTAAAATTTGACTCATAATTTGTCTAGGGATTAAATATTTCAATTTTTATCATATTAATTGACCTATTTCTATATTTTTATAATTTTTAAATAATTTTATAAAATATTATTTTTATAAATACCAATAATGTCATTTTGAAACTATTCATTTAATTTGACATTAAAGACATTAATACATAGATAGAATTTTAATATAATAATTTTAGATATAAAAAATATATTATTATTAACTATAAAATTTGGTCGGAAGCATTATTCATCATAAAAATATTAATTTTATTGTTTTTTAAATTTTTTACTTTGATTTTCCATTTCTTACACAAGCACCATGTAGGCATTATATAAGCATTTAATGTAATTATATAATCACTAAAAATTATAAATAAATTAACATCTTAAAAATAATTTCATTATGCTAAAAATTATAATCATTAAATGTTTTTTATCCCTATTGAACAAATATGACAAATTTAAAGGTAAGAGAGTGACATTTTGTATTTTTCTATTCTTAAAATAACATAAATGTCATTATCAAAGGAAAATAGAACAAAATTACTTAGATCAGAATTTATTATGAATGTAGTCAAATTAAACTTATAAAATGAAATAATATAATGTTTTGGATATATTTTTAATGTCATAGCACACTATTTTTAACCATAATTTCTCGATTTACCATTTAATAAGAAGAAAAATTTAATCATGATTACTATTCATAAATACCAAAATTAAAAGGAAACTATTTACCATATTTGAATATCTTGATTATAAAAATGGTACCAATTTTTAAAAATTATGTCTATGTTATTTTCATAAATAAATTTTAATATAATTTCTTAAAACATAATGGAAAAATATTTTTGAGAAAAAATGTGTTATTGAGTATAAAAATTAACTTATATCAAAATCATAAATATTATTGATTAAAATATAATTAATTATATTATTATAAATAAAATGGATCTTATAAAAATTTAATTACTACTACAAAATATAATGAACCTTTTAAATTATTTTATTTAATGAAAATGATTGATTGTATTTGAAAAATCAGTATTTTTTTACTATTCACTGAAAAATCAACCATTTTGAAAAAATAAAAAATTTTAAACCTATGTTAATTTTGATATGATAATTTGAAAAATTATGGTAATATTATTAATTTTTTTTCTAAAATTGGTAAAAATTAATTATTATTTTCATGCACAAAATGTCAAAAAATCAGTTTTGAGGAAAATGCATTTTTAAAGAATAGAATGACTTTACTAAAATTTGGGTTCCTATTTCATTAGAATTTTTCATTATATTTATATTGAGTAATAGAATTATAAATATATTTCATAATGCGCTTACTCATATTCATACCTTCCAATTAAATAGCTAGGTTATAACTGTCACATTTAAATAATAATATTTTAATAATATATCTCAATTCCCTTAATGCCCAGTGTTTGATGTTAAGTAATTTATGAAGATTATTATTCCTTTAAACTATTTTTGGGGTGTTAATGTTTTGGGAGATTTTTGAGTATTATTCTAAAGACCCAAAAATTCGGTGGAATTTTTTTTCTTAAATACATGGGAATTTTACGAGTCCTCGAAAACTGACGGTGCGTGATTATGAGGCCCAGTGTGCCCAGAATCAATTTTGAATGTTTTTTTTAGGTACGTTCAGTAAAATTACAAGCAGGTTTTTATAACTTTTAAACCAGTGCTTGGAATTAAAATCTGAGGGCACCGTTGAACTCTCAACGTCAGTTTTTGCTTAAGGAGACTTTCACATCGACGGTAGTGAGTCGAGAATAGAGAATAGTTTTGGGGATTTCGTGGAATGTAATAAAATAAAGTGAGATTCAATTTATTTATTTTGAGCCTCCAGGTGAGTGTTGGGTGGTTAAAACCTCCTCAAGGAAGTTTAAGGTGGGGCCACCAAACCTTAACTTCCCTTGAGAGGTTATGGTGGTGGGTCCCACCTGAACATAACCTCCCGTGAGAGGTTACGATGTGGGGACCACATGAGACTATAACCCCCCAATTAATGAGAGAATAGGTAGTGTTAAGGAAAAATGAATCTGCAGGGCAACAGATGTGGAAGCAGAGCTAGGAGAGCAGCTTGAGGTGGTGTACATTTTGACATGTTACAACCACCCGCCTTTGTAGTCCCCACCAGGCTCTGGGATCTAGAGGGAAGGGTAGGATATTAGCTGCATGCTGTCAAGGAGTGTGACCCAAGGGCTCTAGGAATAATTCGAGGTACAGTATGTGTCTAATACTAGATGCCGTATCAATAGACAGAGGTAACAATCATTCCTTCCTTCCACGAATATTTTCCCAGACCTAGAGTTTCCGGTTAAACCGTTGACTTAAACCTCCCGCCTGGAGATACCTTTGGGAGGAGACTCGATAATCACACTTACATCGACGATGTGATATGACCCTTTAGGAACGAGTTTCAGTTGGAACCTCTTGGTGGCAGCATCGATGCCTTACGACGTTAGTTTGGGTATGAACTGGGCAACCACAGTTCATACACAGATTGACTGTATTAGGAAAAAAGTATGTGGTTTATCTACAACGTTGATATGAGGTTTCACTTAGTCAGTGAAAAAGGAAACCCATGCAGCACAAGTTAAACTCATGCATAGGAGGGTGCATCCGATCACTCTTGAGTCAGCCAACCTTACCCTCATGGTAGCAGGAGTTTTGAGTTTTCAGTTCCAAACAAGAGTGTCAGAACATGGGGACATCTTTTCAAAAAATGTTTTCAGGATTACCCCCCCCCCCAAAGGAGGAGGCATGTATTATTTGGTTGGATACTACCAGAGGTTCGTTCTAGACTTCTCCAGAGTTGCAACACCACTATCATCCTTGACAAAGAAGGGGAAACCCTTAGTGTGGTCGGAGAGATGCCAGCAGAGCTTTAAGGAGCTGAGGCAGAGGCTGACTGGTGCCTCCATCTTGAGGCTTCCAGAGGAAGGCATAGGGTACGTAGTATACTACGATGAATCAATAACAAGACTCAGGTGTGTCCTGATGCAGGAGAGAGCAGTGATCTCATATGGTTCTCGGTAGCTCAGACAACACGAGCAGAACTACACTACCCATGACCTGGAGTTAGTAGCAGTGGTATTCGACTTGAACATATGGCGGAAATATCTTATGGGTGATTGTTTTACCGTTTACTATGATCACAAGAGTCTCGAGTATATATTCTATAAAAAGGAACTAAACCTAAGAAAGTGACGATGGGTTGAGTTCCTCCAGGACTATGACTTCGTGATAATCTATACTCCTGGGAAGGGGAACATTGTTACAGATGCACTCTGTAGGATGTATGGTATACGGTAGCTAGGCGAGGCGACAGAGCAGCAGGATGCTTTATAGATACCCTTTTTGGATAGAGATGGATCAGTGTTTCTACAGTCTCTTACATTCACTCCCCCACTTATTCAGCGAGTTAGGGAGGCGCAGCATGGAGACGCTGATTGCGAGATGCGACGTGCTTAGATATCCACAGGGGAGGCACCTGATGAATTTTCTGAAGGTGGGGAGAACGTCATCCATTTCAGAGGACGTACCATGGTACCAGTGGAACTTCAGGAGGAAGTGTTGAGGGAGTTACACACTTCCTCTCTAGAGGTACATCCAGGAGTGGCGAAGATGTACCAAGAACTTCTACCACATCACTGGTGGCCAGTTATGAAGAAGAAAATTGCGGAGTTTGTCTCTCGATGCCTCACTTGTTATAAAGTGAAGGTAGAGAACCAGGTACCAACAATCTTGGTTTATCCTTTAGAGGTCCCAGAGTGGAAGTGGGATGAGATATCCATAGAGTTTGTGATGGGGCTTCCACGTACATCTAGGGGTTCCGAATCGATTTGGTTGATCATTGACCAACTCACCAAGTCGTCCCACTTCCTACCGATCAGATTGTAGGGTTTAGTATAGGGCTTGAGATGCCTCTATGTGTAGAAGATTGTGAGTTTACATGGTATAACTTTGATGATTTTCTCCGATCGTGACACACGGTTTACTTCTTGGCTATGGAAGGGGATGCAGGAGGCTTTGGGACATAGCTTCGTCTGAGCACTACCTTCCATCCTCAGACAGATGGTCAGATTGAGTATACCATTCAGACCCTCGAGCAAATGCTCCGTACTTGTGTCCTTAACTTTGGTCGCAGCTTAGAGGATCACTTACCTTTGTTGGAGTTTTCATACAATAACAACTATCACACCACCATAGGGATGGCACCTTTTGAGGTGTTGTACTGACAACCTTGCAGATCACCCTTGTTCTGGAAATACCCAGGGGAGTCAGCACTGGTGGGAACAAATATGGTACAGGCTACCACAGAGAAGGTTCATATCATCCAGGAGTGGATGAAGACTACCCATAGTATCCAAAATTCATATGCTGACAGGAGACGAATACCTCTAGAGTTTGAGGATGGCAACCACATCTTTCTACAGGTTTCACCTCGACGAGGTCTACAAAGATTTGGCCGATATGGAAAGTTATCTCCAAGGTTTATCGGACCATTCTAGGTCCTCAGCAGAGTAGGAGAGGTGGATTACCTCTTGTCTCTTCCACCTTAGTTTCACTAGGTGCACAACGTGTTACCCGTATCTCAACTGTGGAGATACGTGCATAACACTTCTCACATCATCGACCATGGAGAGTTGGACATCGATGATGGGGAGACATTCACAGAGGTTCCAATGGAGATCGAGGATCGACAGGAGCGGGTCCTACGTGGATGGTCGATACCTCTGGTGCGTGTTCGCTAGCAGCATGGGAACCTCCATGAGAGCACATGGGAGCGAGAGGCTCATATGCATGCTCAGTACCCCCACTTGCTCCCTTAGTTTGAGTTATAGATTATGGGGACATAAATCCTTGAGGTGGGGAGAAGGTAAAGGCCTTGAAATTCTGTGGAATTTTTTTTCTTAAATACATGGGAATTTTACGAGTTCGTGAAAACTGACGACATGTGATTTCGAGGCCTGGTGTGCCCGGAATCAATTTCAGAAGTTTTGTTCGGGTATGTTCAGTAAACGTATGAGCGGGTTTTTATAAATTTTGAACTAGTGCTCATAATTGAAATCTGAGGGCACCTTTGAACTCGTAGATCCGATTTTCGCTTAAGGATACTTTCACTTCGACGACAGTGAGTCGAGAATAGAGAATAGTTTTTGGGCTTTCATGGAATGTAATAAAATAAAGTGTGGTTCACTTTATTTATTTTGAGCTTCCAGGTGAGTGTTGGGTGGTTAAAACCTCCTCATGGAAGTTGGAGGTGCATCCACCACACCTTAACATCCCTTGAGAGGTTGTGGTGGTGGGTCCCACCCGAATATAACCTCCCATGAGAGGTTACGACATGGGGACCACACGAGACTAAACCCCCCCAATTAATGGGAGGAGTGGAAAATGTCTCAACTCCCCTCATTAATGAGGGGGGAGTCCCTTGACCTCCTCTACCATTTGTGGTGCCACCACCTCCCATTTAATTAACTGAGGAAACACATAGTTTATTATGCCAACTCCACCCCATTAATTAAATGAGTCATCTCATTTAATTAAATCCCACAATTTAAATTTTAAACTTAATAATATAAAATAAAACACAATATTTTATTTGGAGGGGATAACTTTTCATTTGTTGGAAAAAGAGGATTAGAGGATCATTGGGAGAAAGCTCCCAACGAAGAATCATTCTCCCAATGAAGAACGAAGAACGCGTTCATCCAACGAAGAATGCCGACAATGATCTTCCACAAAGTTTTTCCTCAGACTTCTTCCCCGGACACCTACCGACATGAAGTGTCTTCCACAACCGCCGTGTGTATTCGGGAGTGGAAGAGTGTGGTGGACATGGCGAGTGAAAACTCCGTATTCTTTCTGCGACTTCACCATCAACGACCGATAATCAAAAGGTAGGGTTTATTGGATGTTGATGCTTTTCTTTTCTTATTATCACCATCGAATGAAAGGAATTGATGCAAAGTGATGTAATTAATTGTTGTTCATCTTCTTTTCTTAATGAACCAATTGATACCACCTTAAACGCGGAGGATGCGGGACAACCGAACATGGCCTGAAATCCTATGTCGATTTTTCTTTCTTGTGGTGTTCTTCGAAGTGGCAACAAGGTGACGAAGGCAGCAATGACTAAGGTCACGCTACCCGCGGCCTCCGCGAACCGCGCCGCCGTCGCGGCACAACAGTGTTCCCGGCCGAACACCGCCGGCCCGAGCCACGCTGAACCGGCCTACCCGCGGCCTCCCGCACGCCCTACCTGCAGCCCTCTAGGCCGCCCTATCACCCTTCCCATGCCCCGCGCGGCCTTCCCGGTGCCCTGCCGCCCTGCCGACGCTTCGCGCGGCCTACCCGACTCCCTCCCAGCCACCCTGTCACCCTGCCCATGCCCCACGTGGCATGCCTGCACCCTGTGTGGCTTGCCCGATGCCCTTCCGACCTGCCCGTGCCCCGTGCGCCCTGCCCGCGACCTGCTTGGAGCCCCGCCGACCTGCCCAGGCCGCCACCCTGCCTACCCGTCCGCCCCGCCAGCCTACCCGGGCCGCACCTTGGCTCTCGGCCGAGCCACGCCAGCCTCCCGAGCCAGTCCACGACATTCCTCAAGGAATCTCTGACTAAACTGGCTCAGCCTTCCGGGCTGAGTTGCCCAAGCTGCACCTCTCGAGTTGCTGGCCGAACCGTCCCCGGCCACCAGGCTGAGCCGCCTACACGGCGACCTCTGGGCCAAACCTCCCCCGCAGTCCGCTGGGCTAGGCCCAGCGGACCAGGCCAAACCTAGCGGGCTAACTGGGTCGACCCAGATTGGGTCGGGCCAGCCTGGGTTGGGCCGAGTTGGTCCGACCGGGTCGGACTGGGCCCAGGCCAATTATCGACCCCTTTACTTTTTTGGCCATATCTTTGGCACCGTACGTCAGTTTGACAAACCGCCAGTGACACTGGTATTCTTGGAATGTGAAGATACCATTGAATATACCCCACTGGAGTTCGGGTTAATGTTTATATACCGTTAGGTTGGATCGTACACGAATCTAACCAGGCCCCTGGGACTAAAAGGCTTATAACTCACAGACCGGGTATCCAATTGACACGTCGTCTATTGCGTTGAGACCCCTATGATGAGGCACACCTTTGAGATACTTCTATGTGGGAATTCATGAAATTTGGAGTATCGAACCATAGCTCATAGAGAGGACCCTCCTGGAGACGAGCGAACGGAGTATGGAGACCTAGTAGCTGGTTGATACCCGACGACTGCTTGACAGATTCGACTCAGAGTGATTCGACTAGCACAATGGGGAGTGCCTTGTAGTTGGAGGAATACCCACGATGGAGGAGTGCCTGGTAGTTGGTGGTAGACCCGTGGTACTCGACAGGAGTAGTACCTCTACTATCTATTAGGGGGAGCGCCTTGTATTTGGCGGTAAACCCACAGTGGGGAGCGCCTTTGTGTGAGCACGACAGACCCACAATACTCAATAGGAGGAGTAGCTCAATAGTCCAAGGTTAGTGGGAAGCACCTTGGTGTCGTGGCAGGACCACTATACTCGACAGAGGAAGAGTTCTCCCGCAGCCGTGGTTTTGTTAATGTGAATAAAAATCCTGGTTGATCTGAGTCAGTAACTTTGTGTTTCCTCATGATTGAGATGAATTACTTGATAACTTAGGTATATGTATGGGCATATTACTATGTGAGGATATCTGTTGAATTAATACTTTGTGCTATATACTTGTTGGATTTTTGAGACCTTGAGGGTCTTAGGGTCCCTACTGAGTATCATTATACTCACCCCTGCACGGGCTATGCCTGCACCTCGTTGTGTTGGATGCTGACGACATACAACGCTGACCGAGGCTGAGTGTACTAGGACTGGACGGTACCTAGAGGTGGACCACACGGAGTGATGGTACACGGAGGAGACAGACGGATGTGGAGTGATGTAGAGGCTATCTGTACCTACCCTTCAGGTAGGATCCCTGGTGGACGATCCAGGAGTTGCTTTCACCTTTCAGCTGTTTTATCCCTTTTTAGTTGTATTTGTACTTTCCTGTTGGTCTTGTATTTCAGA
Organism: Viscum album; assembly: GCA_963277665.1. NCBI lineage: Eukaryota > Viridiplantae > Streptophyta > Magnoliopsida > Santalales > Viscaceae > Viscum > Viscum album. Next base: position 648,653,832 of record OY728151.1, on the reverse strand, counting down.
CCCTTCACTTTTCAACACTCATTTGTATACAGTTTTCTTAGTGTTTTTCTTCCAGCTTACTCTGATTGTGTGTGTTTATGATTTATAAAGTCAATTCCTTCCTAGCGTAGGGATTTATGCGTTTGGTGCTAGTCACCATCCCCTGGCCTATGGAAGGCGGGCTTGGGGTAGTCACCGCACGAGCCCCAGGGGACGAGTTATGACAATTATATCATTTAGATTCATGGGGTACATTTATAATGAACCAATTTGGTTCAACTAGACAAGCCACATGAGCTATCCCGTCACGATGGTGAGGTGAACCAAAGATAATGGAATCAATTCTTGAATATTACAAAACAATGACATACAAAAAAGTTAAAATGTGGAAGAAAATGATACAAAATGATCCATAAAACCCAATTCAAATAGTCTAAACCTGAAACTTATGATAAGATAAGACCAACAAGTCTCTATGTGACCAACTGTCACCTCCAAACCATCCTTCTATAAAGGAAATGGTGGAAAGAGAATCCGACATACTAAAAGATGCACATCCCTTTATCTAGGTTTTGAAAAAAATAATACAACTTCCTAAAGTAAAATTTAGTGTGTGATCATAAATCCCAGTATGATACTATCATATAGTCTATATAAGGTATAATAATAATAATGAAGCAGTTCTAACTTTTAAAACAAAAATTGTTTAACAAGGCATTTTCATAAATCCAAACTCATTTGTAAATCATTCACTTTGGTATTCATAAAATAATTTCTCATTAAAAAATCCACTAATATTACAAGTATAAGTGATAAAATATGAAGTCATATCTACAAACCATAAGGTAATAAATTAAACACATATCCATGAAGTAATCCATCATGTGAAACCATGTGATACAACCTCATTTGAAAAACATTTGAGCAAAAATCCATGACAAAATCCATCATGAGATAAATAAAACGAAAATTAAAAAGTAAACCGTATTGGTATATTGACTATGGGAATATATTCTAGACCTAAAATAGACTAAAGCAGGTAAATTTTGGCACTCACTAATATCGATTCACTCTATAGTCTGTCGATATCTTAAAACCTCTAGTGGCATTATAGACACTATGAGTTACATGTCTATTCTCAAAGCACCCAAGGTTCCCAATGTGCCAAGTTTATCAAAATCCATTTCAATACCATGATCAATATTTTTAAAACAATTTTAAATAAAATCAAATATTCTTTAGTTTTTGAAAACCCTTTTCCAAACTAAATCCACCATTCAATCATTTAATCAAACACTTTGTGTGAAAAAACCCATTTTTAATGAAAACCCCCTTTAAAAACATGAATATTTATAATATATAACTTTAAACTAAAAATAAATAAATTAAATGAAAAAACCAAAACAATTTTACTAGAATAATATTCAATTAATATAATTAACCCATTATATAAAAACACAAACCTCAATAATGAAGGTAGAACTATTCACCTTTGACAATGGTGATCAGGGGAGAGTAGACTGGGTCCTCACAATCCTAGATCCAAAATAAATATGTCAATACTATTTAAAAACCATTATATATTGAATATACACCCCATTAATGTTCTAAAAGACTAGAGGAGAATGGATCTAATGAGGATTTAATAAGAAAAGGAAAAACCGGATAAAAAATTATACAAACCTTGAGTTGATCCATTAAGAACCAATAAATCTACCTAGAATCCCAATAGAGAATACTTTAGACCAGTTGGAAAGGATTAGGTTTATACAATATAATAATAGGGGGTAATTATAGGATAAAGTGGGGTCCTGATGATTTTTAATTAAATATTAAGAGTATTAATGACCTGTACACATGATTTGATAGAGATCCCACATGGTTAAGAGTAACCACACGCCTTAACCATGCACCCTATATAGAGATTATATTTGGGGTGCATGTTTTGGATATACTATTAGTTTAATTATGATCCAACTATTCTAACCTCTCTATACAGGGGTGTATAGTTGGGGGGGGGGTCGCACGGTTTGGAAAACCATGAAACTACTTTCAGAAGACTATTCTTGTTCGAAAAGTTTCCTTACCAAGAATGCCTAGTTTTCCTTAATCGTATGCCAAACATGAACATCGACATGAGATTATATTTTTTTAAAGAAAATCTTGAAACAACCCCAATGAAATACTCAACCAAATAATGGTCTAAATAAGGTCCAGTAAGTACCTATAAAAAAGTTACTAAACATTATAATCTCTCCACCATAAAAGATTTTTTCCCTAGAAAGTTATATAGATTATAGAATAAAAAAAGGCCACTACTAACTCCTAAATGATTCCTTATACCAAGTATAATGGTTATCCATTTTGCAATCACAGAGTTCCCAAACAAGAAGAATCATTTTACTATGCATCACCTTATCCTAGTGATCCATAATCTATAATTTTTGCTAAAAACAGTGGTTTTTGGATAAAAAACATCCTCCCACTCAATCAAATGAGAAGGATCTAGGTGATACCTCATCATATTTGAAACAAAAAACATGTCATTAATCAACGTCATGAAAGATGGTAAGTCCAACAGATATGCCACCTCTCTAAGTCATTCCATAATCTCAAAGAGGACAATGGACCTCAATGCCGACTTACCTTTCTTACCCAAATAACGATGTCCCAATCAAGGTAAAACTCTAAGAAAAACCTAATCACCAACCTCAAACTATATATGCTGAATAGGACGGTTTACAGAATATTTTTGATTCATTTGTTATGTGACCAACCTCTTCTAGATCAAATGCACCTTTTCCATCATATCCTGAATGAGACTCACCCTAAATAAGGACCACTCTCCTAACTCTTCCCATCATAAGGGATATCTATATGGATTCCCATATAATTATTCAAAGGGAACCATATTTATCTAAGAGTGATAAATATTTTTATAGGAAAATTCAACCATAGGAATATTATTTTCCCAAGATCCACTAAAATCAAGCACACAATCCTAAAGCATGTCCTTAAGAACCTGGATATCTGTCTCTTTATATCCATCAATCTACAGATGATAATATGTGCCCAATTTTAACTAGGAACCCATCACCTCTTGAAAATTTTTCTACAGCCTAGATGCGAACCTCGGTTCCCGGTCAAAAATAATAATAGACTGAATTCCATAAAGTTTTACAATATTTCAGATATAAAATCCTTCTAGATGTATCACATTCATTGTCTCCTTGATAGGTGAAAAATGTACTTCATAATTCAATAAATGATCAACTGAATCACATCATTCCCATTAGAAGTATGTTCCAAACCAATGAAAATGTCTTTAGAAATATCGACCCACTTCCATACCAGAATGGGAAAAGGTTACATAAAACCAGTAGGTATTTGGTGTTCTGATTTAATTTTCCTATAAATGAGACACCATGAGACAAAATATACAATCTAACACATCATCTCCAACCACCAATAACAACATATAAAATCATGATATATCCTTGTAGTCATAGGGTGAATAGAATAACAATATCCTTGTATATCATCCATTAACTCCTACCTCAGAGAATTTGAACCAACTAACCTACTGAATAAGCACAAAGCTAAACTAGGAGTCTATGAACACTCAACTGAGGTCTCCCAATCATAAATTATATTACTAAATCATTGGAACTTGGTGTATATCATATACTCCATCCAAACCTTCTAAGTAAAAGGATATTCAGATTTTATCAAAGACTTGAACACTTGTACACCAACGTCTTCTACTAACAGGACCAATTAAATAAATAAACTCATCAGAGATCACTCCTAAATTGATTCATTTATGAATTATGTTGATAATTTTATTCTAAATTATTCAGAAACTAGATTATGTTTCCAAGGAATTTATACAATATCACAATCGAATGTCTGAAATACTCCACCCAACATCGCTGTTGCATGTTTAGATCTCTCTGAGTGAAAATAAATTTTAGGATCATATGATTAGAATATACTATAAATCAATCCCCAAAGAGATAGTGAAAACATGTTTTGAGTGCATGAATAATTGCCGCCAACTCAATATTGTGGGTTGGGTAGTTCTTCTCATGAGGTTATAACTGGAAAGATCTATAGGACACCACATGTTTCCCCTACATCAGGATACATCCCAAACCCATACCATAATAATCTTATAAAAAAAATTTCCAAAAGAATAAACAATGGTGATAAATTTGACCTCACATTAAGTTCCTCAAAGGATCTCTGTCATTTTTCATTCCATTCAAAAATTTACACCCTTATGGGTTAAATTTGTCATCAAAGATATGAAGTTGGATAAATCTTGAATAAATAGTCTATAGTAACAAAAAAACCCAAGAAGACCCATATTTCAAACTCATTTCTGGGATACAGCCAAGACATAACTGCTTATATATTTTTAGGATCAATTGAGATGCCCCTCTCATATGTGGCATAACACATAAATTTCAATTCTTGGATCCAAAATTCAAATTTAGAAAGATTAACATATAGAAATGTTCCTTCAAGGTTCAAGGAATGATATCCAGATAGTCTATACGCTCATCCTCTACCTTATCATACACAAAAATAACATTCATGAACACAAAAATGAAAGTGTCCAAGAAAGGATGAAATATTCTACTCGTCAAAGCCCTAAATACCAAATGTGTCTTAGTGAAACTGAATGGAATAACCAAAAACTAAAAATTCCCATACCATATCTTAAACACTGTCTTAGTTATACCCTCTTCTCGAACTCTAAATTGGTGTTACCCTAACCAAAGGTCAAGCATTGAAAACCAACATACCATTATAAGCTAGTCAAAAATATAATAAATCATGGAGAAATGTTGTTTTTTCGTAATAATAAACCAATTTAACTTTTGATAATACACAAAATTTTTGGTAGTTTCATCTTATTTTTTAGTAAAGAGTACAAGTGAAGCCCATGGTGACACACTGGGATGAATAAATCCCCTAGACTCTAGATCCTCAAACTGGAATTTAATTTCCAGTATATTTGTTGGTTCTATTAGATAAGATGGCATATAAATGGGTATTATACCAGAGAGTAGTTAAATAATAAAATCAACCTCTCTTTATAGTGGTAAACTAGAAAAATCATCTATAAAGACCTCATGGTATGTATTTACCACTTTAAAGAATCAATATTTCCAAAAAAGGGTCAATAAATTTGAGAAACATCTCTGAAAATTGTCATGAGATTACCCTTTCTTAAGGAACAAAAGGCCCCTAACTTCCTGATCTAGTGTCCCACTCACATTGAATAACATGAGTGACCCCATCACATGATAAAAATTAAACCCAAAGATGATAAAATACTCTTTGGGATTTATTGCTAATAATCGAATACATGTGATGTATTAGGTTGAATATTCCAATATCAAAAACCAAAAAGTCCCACACCACCTTGAATTTTTCTATCATCACCTGAAACATGGGTCACTTGAAAACTTGTTCGGAACTCTTTCCCAAATGCATGGAAAGATCCAAAAATAATGAAATAAGTTAAATGCATAATGCCAAAATGTAAAATAACTTTTATTATATAAATGAATGAGTAGGAATTATATCAAACAAATACAACACCATAAAATAAGAAATTAGCACCATACGTATAACAGTAGATGTCCCTACTTTAGATTAATCTAGAAAATAATATTCAGCATAAATTCATTCAATATTAGCCACATTAACACCCCCATTGAACTAGGTATTAAAACCCCTAACCTTGGAAGTATCAATATGATCATGAGAACCCATGGTAAAATTGGATCCTACCTTACTTCCGTAGGACATTCTTACAAGAAAATGCTTTATATGACTAGGTTTTCCACAATGATGAAAATTATTAGGAGCCTCTGCATAGTTGGTCTTGGTATGACCATACACACTTCACCAGTATATAACTTGTTGCTACCCCTGATGAATCCCTTGAAACAAGTCCTGAATGAAACTTTCCACCCTTGTGCTTTCTTTTCTGGATAGAAAACAAACCCTTTATAAAAACCACACCCACCAAAGTGCCACTGAAATATATCTTTTCAAATATGTATGCCTCATCCAAAGCTACTTTACTGACTAGCTCCATAAAGGTCTAAAGACACATGAGAGTCAAAATTGACCGAATATCCTACCTCAATCCCAAATTAAACCTTCAAGCCTTTAGGTACACATTAGTGACTACATTCAGTTCTGGATACCCCAACTTAGTAAAATGGGTGGAATAATCTTTGAAGGTATGCTCCCCTTACTCCAAGGACATAAATTCCTAGGTCTTCACTGTATATAATTTATCAGGGTAAAACTAGTGGTTGAATATTTTATTTAAATATATCTAGGTAATGTTCTTGTGTAACTTAGATTGAATGATGGAGTGCCACTACCTCCTCAAATTCATAGGTTCCCTTATCACCATGGAAGATGGTTGGATGATACTTAGTAAATTTTGAGCTGTGATCCGCTGGTCATCCCAGGTTCCCAAAAACCACTTGACCAAAAGTCTAAATTGATTGGATTAGAGATTCAACCAAAGAAGGGCCCACTAGAGGATCCACCTATGGATCCTATGTCAAAACATCCTCTCTCAGATTTGGAATATCTCTCCTCTGAGTCATTTACTATTAAGTATCAAACAATGGATAATCTTCTATAGAGAATGTTCTAAAATCTTAGGACCAACTTCAAGAATTCATGTCCATGCTTTAAAAAATCTTGAATTTAAATCAATAATGAACTATTCTAATGAAAGAAGAATATTTAAGATGAAAATTTTCATTTAAATAAAATTCCCATTCATTTCATTCAAATGACCTCAAAAACTAAGTCCAAAACCTGGTTAAAACTTTCTATCCCCCTTTTGTAACTCGAGATTATAAATGGAAGTGAGATGGAAAGGAACCCTCTCAAACTTAGTTCACAAATTCTGATAGTCCTGAATCTTGTTTACCAAAGATACATAACCAAACTCAGGTAGTGTCAACACTCTTTACACTATGCACCTTTTAATATTATTCTATAACAAACCAACCCGATTCAACTAGACAAGCCACATAATCTAGCTCATCTTGGTGACAAGGTGTAATAAAGATAATGTAAAAAGTCTTGAATATAACAAAAAAATACAGAAAACTAGAGATAAATTTAGAAGAAATAGATACAAAATGATCCATACAACCCAATACAAACAAGATAAACTAGGAAAAAATGAAAATAAAAGACTAAAAAGTCTCTATGTGACAAAAAATCACCTCCAAACCATCCCTATATGACGGAGATGATGAAAATAGACACCAACATGCTATAAGATTCCATTCCTGTTACCTAGGTCCTCCAAAAAAACGTATACAACCACCAAATGAAAAACATAGGTTATGCTACACAATGACCAGTAGGATACTACCAAAGAGTATATATAAGGTATAATAAAAAGAATACAAAAAATTATATCTTGAAAAAATGGTTTTAAAAATAATTATCATAAATCTAAATCCATTGTAAAACATTTCAATTTGTTTTCATAAAATAATTTCCGATTCAAAAAGACAATATTATGAGAAGTATAAGTTCCAAAATAGAAATTCATATCTACACAACATAAGTTAATAATTTTAAAACATATCTGTGAAATAATCCATCATGTGAAACCACGTGATACAACCTCATGTGAAAAGCTTGTTAGAAAAAATCCATAAAAAAATCCATCATGTGATAAATAAACAATAAATAAAAAATACCACCCTATTGGGACCTATCATACAGAAATACATACTATAAATAAAATATCATAAACTAATCATATATTGGTACCAACTGATATTGATTCCTTTAATAGTCTGTTAATAACCTAAAACCTTTAGTGTCATTATGTACACTATAAGTGACATGTCTATTCCCAATGCACAAAATGTTCCAAATGTGACAAGTTTATCAAAATCCATTTCAAAACCATGATCACAATTTATAAAACATTTTCAAATCCACTCCAATCCTATTTGGTGTTTAAAAACCCATTTCTGAACCAAAACCACCATTTAAGAATTTAATCAAACCCTTGGTGTGAAAAAAATCCATTTTTAATGAAAACCCATTTAAAAACACACATATTTCTAATAAATCCTTTTAAACAAAAAAAAAACAATTAAATGGATAAACCAAAGTAATTTTACATGAATAATAATCAATTATTAGAATAATCCCTTTATATAGAAACACCTACCTCAAGAATAGAGGTTAAACTATTTACCTTTAATAATGATGAATGAGGAACAATAGATCTGGTCCTCAGGATCCTTGATCCATAATAAATAAATAAATCCTATAATAAACCCATTATATCTAGAATAAACATCTCATTTAGGTTCCACAAGATTATAGGAGAATATATTCCTTGAGGATCTAAGAATAAATAGAAAAGCAGATAAAAAAATTAACATGCCTTATGTTAATCCCTCAAGAATGAAGGAAATACACCTAGAATACCAAGAGGGAATCCTATTGACCATTAAGAAAGGATTAAATAAATATTATAGGAAACTAGGTGGTCATTAAAGGATAATAAAGGGCCCCAAGTATATTTATTTAAAAATTCAAAGTATTAAAAACCCACAAGATGGTTTACAACCCTCAAAAAGTTTCTCCAACTGTGATGCTCAGTTTTCATAATGGTTATGTATAGGACTAAATGATGATTTTAGGACCTAGTTATGGATGATAATGGAATTCCATCCCTAGAGAAATTTCCCAACAGAATGAAAAATCTAGGTTTTAAATGATATATTTTTGGCCAATCTATTAGACTTCATATTTGTAGTTGGGAGAATCACTTACCTTTGGTAGAACTTGTGTATAAAAATAAATATCACTCCATTATCCGTATGGAACCATTAAAAGATCTATACTATTGACCATAAAGGTCACCCCTATACTGTATGGAGATAGGTGATCCATCACATATGGGATCAGAGTTGGTGTTTGTGATGATGAAGAAAGTTTAGGTGATCCATGAGGGAATGAAGATCGCTCCAAGTCAAACAAAATCTTATACAAACCAAAATCATAAACCCTTTAAGTTTGATCAAGGATAACATGTGTTCTATAAGGTATCCCCAATGTAGATTGCATAGGTTTGGTTGGGTTATCAAGCTACCACTGAGATTTATTAGGTTATTATTGGTCCTGCATAGGGTTAAATAAGGTTTTTACCTCCTAGACTTACCCAAATAGTTATAATGGGTGCATGAATTTCTCCACATGTCATAATTGAGGCAATACATGCATGAACCATCGCATGTTTTTGGTTGGGTAAAGTTGTATGTTGAGGATGGAGATGCCTCTTCATAGTATCTGATGTCCATTAAGGATCATCCGGAGAGGATTCATCGTGGGTGAAATATACCACTAGTGTGAGTTTTTTAACATCATGGGAACCTATATGAGATAATATAGGAGAGGGATATAAAAATTTAGGCTCATTAACCTCACCATTCTGAGTAGTTTTTTTCTTTTTAGGGTGAAATTACTTGAAGTTGAGGTGAATGTAACAACTCTGGTTTTAATGATTGTACCCTTTTAGTTTTTATATATATTAATATTGATTTTTCATCTGAGTTGGCATAATTTTATTGGATTAATAAGAACTATGAATTTATATATAAAATATATTTAATATATTAAACCATTTTAATGCATCTATTTGTAAATAATGTAATTAAAAATCATAATAACCTTGGATGGGAAATTGGAGACCATTTTTGGATTCCTAACACGGGGTTTACCCTAGTCATGACATAATGTTTGTTCACAATAGACCTTTGGTCGATGAGATATCATGTGAGGATATTAATTTTTTTTATTTCTTTGTTTAATTTAATTTTACTAAACCTAGTTATCCTATTTTTAGACCCTATTGTGGAAAATCCTGTTTGTAATCCATAAAACCATGAGATATTACTATAGGAGAGGGAGTGCCCTCATTGGGAGGATCATCTAAGTTGAGTATATGGATTTTAGGATCATTAATCATATTCTATAAGGCAATTTATCAACTATGAAATTCTAGGAGATCTAAAATTGTATCATTACAAACTCTTTTTTACTAAACATCGATCCAAAAATTTTGTAGGGCTCTTTAATTATGGATTACTTACTTGTTATTTTTAAATTTATAACATTTATTATGATTTATTCTTTGAATCTCATATTTCATTCTATTTATCATGGTCAAATTTATTATCTATTTGTATCTATAAAATAATAACTGTGTCAGATTTTTTTTTATCTCCAAAATTTTGATCAATAGATAGGTTTTAAAAAAATTGAATAATTAACTTAGTTAATTATTCCATTTTACTCTAATTACTTTTGTGGTCATCCTTGGCCTACCATAGGCCAATGATTTGAACATTTTTTCATTTATAAGAATGATCGAACCTTGAAATGATATTTTTTTTGAGAGATGAAAAATACGGTGATTTGATGAAGCAATGACGATCCAAGGTGGATTCAGTTAGAATATGAAGGGATTAACCCTTATATGACAACATAATATGTGTTAAAATTCATGTTGGTTGATGATAATCATGATTTACCACCACTTAAGGTTACATATCGGTTACCAGAAGAGTTTTTTTGTATTTTAGAGCCATATAATAAGATACTGGTTAGATATGTGGTGGGATTAACAGATGTAATGAAGTTTTGAGAAGAAGATAAACTTTATATGTAAATTTCTATTACACATATTTTACTTCATAGGAACAAATTTAATGTATTTTTTTGTATGTTTTCTATTTTTTCTATTTGAGTTAAATATCACAAACCATATAGCTAAGTTCACACATCATGTGACTCTACTTGGGAATCTAGGACATGTAGAGGAGATACATGCCTATGACTCTAGTTGGTCCCACACATCATGTTCCTCATTTCACACATCATGTGGTTTCATTTTCAAATTTAGAGAGGAGAATAGGGGTACACTGAGGAATTGAATTAGAAGTATACCCAGTGTACCCCAATGAACATGCCATGTTTATTTATTGAAGGTTATACCTCCCATATCCTATTTATAATGACTCATAATTGGGTCTATGAGTAGTTCATTATTAGAATAATTCCATATAGGATGAATTGGTGTCCTTTATTATGACACTATAGATACAAAATAGGCTAGTACAATCAAATATCATATTCTAAAATTATTAAATAACATTGATACTTGAGTGTGATCTCTATAGTGAAAATGGGGATAAAAACCCTCTTAAGTCATGCATAGGTTAGGGAGGGGGTCCCCATTCCCTTTCTAGGTAATATTGGAAACCCCACAACCTTATTACACACCACATTTCATGGTTATTATATCTATGGAGTCGAACCATCTCAACATAATGCACATATGAGGTATGGATCCTTGACCCTATTAGGGCATGAAAATCCTTGGTAGTGATGTTCCATCATTAAGGCATGGGTACCCTATATATTGTGGAGTTTATGTTTGGATACTGAAATTAGTACAATGCTAACACAAAGAGCTAAAGATATACTCATAATCTATAGTTGTATGAGAAGATTGAGGGTTTCCTCTCTCTCTTAATTTGGTTACCTCTACAAGTATATCTATTTTTTGGGTTTATTATCCCTTTTTGTGGTCGAATTGGATATCTTTTTATTTTTCTTCCCTCTTTGTATTTTAGGGAATACTACTTGTTATGTATATAATCACCCATGTTTGTGATTTATGCACACCTTTCATGTCTTATAAAGATGTTATGTAGTTAGATGATGACATTAAACATTTTGGTTTTGGTGGATCTTTGTAGTTAGGGTGAAAATGATCATATGTGGTGGTCAGTTTTGGTGTTCTTGAGTAGGACTCCCCTCCCCTTTTGATATTAGGCTGGGAGTCCTTTTTTTTCTAGTACAGTATGTATTTTTCCCCTTCATATTTTTTTATTTACATTACTATACTCTAATTATTCTATAGGTTATTACATGAATTTCCTTCCTCATTTTTTAGTATAATTTCATTATCATATATGATTGTGATGATATTTTATTGTGAAAGTGTCCATGTTCATTAATCCAATGACTTGAATTATGTTATATGCCTATTTTATTCTAGTCTCCAACCCCTTACCTATTATAACTGGTATTAGGGAATAAATCTTCGCTTACTACTAGTCTAGGTAGGGTCCCAACATGTCAGGTCAAGATACAAGATACTATAATTCGTATGTAGGGAGTTGGGACTCAAGATAAGGGATGTTCCTTTTAAACCTTATCTAAAATGATTCAAAGATTTATTTTCAACTATTTACCTCCCATATTCATATTCTTTCAAAAAATTTCCCCTCAACACTTTATTTTTTTCTTAAAATAATTTTCTATTTTCTTTGGATTTCATTAAATATGTTTAAAAAGAAATAGTTTTAATGTTTTTTATATTTGGCCATTTTTTACTTTCTTTATGAATGTATCAAAATAATATTTTTTTCAATATTTACTACCTAATATTTTTTTCCTGTAAACTTATTCATTCTTCATTATACAACCACCCCTTCATTTTTTCATGGGTTTCCATTGTAAATTCAATTCCTAATGTTTTTTCAATTTTTCATTTTAAATAGTTATCAAATAAAATGATATTTCCTCTTCTTTTTATGTGATAACTATAATTTCACATCCACATGGGTTCAAATAAATGTTATTATGAGTTTTATGATGATTTTGAAAGCCCATATGTGTTTTTTTCATGTTATAGTTATTATAAATTATATATATTATTATGGGTGGGTCTCATATAGCCTTCCAATGCATTGAGTAATGATGATGGAGTTAAATAGATATAAGTTACTCCTATGATGAGGTTGGAATTATCTGGTCAGGTTATCCCGTTGCTATATGATATTGTAATTAACTAGTTATGTTATTTCATTATGGTTTTATGAGGTTGTAATTAACGAGTTGTGTTATTACACTATAAATGATTATGGAATTAAATAGGTAAGTAATTCTACTAAAATGGTCATATGAATATATTGTATAGTGTAACCTTCATGATAATGTTTGAAAAATTCTACTTATTTACCATATGTTTTATAAAATCTTTAGGTAATAAAGTTTATTTAATTATAAATTAAGTGATTATTTGAGATCAATGTTCATTATGTAAAAAAGGTAAAATTTATCATGGATTTTATTTTTCATTGAAATAATGTGTTTTATTTATTTTTATATACCCAACTAATATTTATATTCTATTACATATTTTCAAATGGTTTTACAGGTTTTAAGGATTCAAAGGAAGTTTAAAAAGGCCAATTATTTACTTATGAAGACTCATAATAAATGAAGAAAAATTTTATTGAATAAAATAGGTGTATCAATTTAAGAACTTGTTTTTATAGAAAAAATGTGCACTATTTAAAATTGATCACTATTAAAATAAAATATATTTCCCAATTCTACAAAAATAAAAAATTAAAAGGACATGTGAATGTTGGTAAATGAAATACTTACTATAAATAACGCAATATTGGGATAGTTATTATAGGTTTTTACTACTGATATCAAATCTAGTATGTAAATAATATATTTTTCCACCAGATCTAGGTATGAAGGTCTGGTGAATCATAATAAACAAATCATTTAAGGAAGAATGATATTTCATCATAACTCCATCCTCACAAAATGATACAATGAAATGATCTATTTGAGTAGTGGAATAAAGTTTTCCTAGATAATATAAAATATATTATAATTCAAAGAGGTATTCTTATTTTATTTTGGGTTTATGCCCAAAAAAATTATTTTTAATATAGTTGTGTTTATTCTAAGTAAACTGAAAATAACCTATTTGATATATGGACTCAAAAGGTATAATACTTTCATTTTATGATGATTTTGGGTTATAAAAAATATATACAATATACACCATATAAAAAATATACTAGTCATATAAATTATTATTTATTTCATTTCCAATGTATGGGTTATTACCTTTATTATATGACTATACATAAAGTGTTTTAGGATCAATATTGAGTATTTCTCAAAAATAAAATTATCAGTAGAAAAAAATATTAGATTAGTATTAATATTAAATAATTTAAAATACAATAAATATTAAATATTCATAATTTTGAACATGAGTTGGTTTCACATGAGGTTTTGAAAACTCAATTAGCTTATATTATATAAGAACATCAACTTTCATGTTATATATATTATGATATTGAAAAAAGATGATTTTTCATGGAAATAAATGTTGATGTAATGTTCATAAGGGATGAAAATGAATCCTATCAATTTTCCATAGATATTTTTAATTTTATTTGGAGAAATTGATGAAGGTCATGAATTTTAAGATACATCTCATATATTTAATCATTTTTTGAATTTTGTTGATTTACCTAGACGAGTAATAACCACAGGGTGAAAGTGTGTTTTTCTAAGAAAATCAATATTAATGGTAGATTTATTTCCTAACAAAATCATATGGTATAAATATTTATAAATAAATTATTCTTATACAATTTAAAGACACATTATCACTAATAAATATGATAAAATATGTATGAATCCTACTCATCATATAGAATAAAAATAATGCAAGATTTACCAAATACAAGTTGAAATTTTATTGCTTAACATTAATATATTTTAGGATATATTTTGTAATGACGTAACCCAAATCACTCAAATAACTATACTAAACTATTATAACACCTAAAACATGATTTCTAATAACAAAAATCTTGTGTAAATTTTAGGGGATAAGTTATTATATAATGATATACTATTTTACATCTTTTTAAATTAACTTATAAATTAGAAAATCATATAAAAAACCCATAAAACCAATTTATACATATAATATTACATAAAAAATATACACCATATTAAAATAATCTATATACTGAAGGATACACATCTATCATGTATAGTATTTTTACCACTTGATATTTGTTTATAAACTTAATGTAAACCATAGATAAAACATATAGCCAATATAAAATCCAAAAGTGAAATGATAAAACCTACAAACATACATAATATATAAATAAATAAGACTCACACCATACATTGGTGAGGAACATCTGAATACATGGTGTCAAATACAAAATTCAACCACTCTAAGATCATGTATCTATCATCCTTAATACATGGGTGTCTTTCTTATACCTAGATAAAAATAGAAAAGTCATCATATATCCCGAGGGAGCACATGTATTGAGTGAGTGCATCATAAACACTAAGAGGTAACTTCCCAAACCTTACTTATCCATCAAAATATCATGTTTATATAGTAATAAAATAACATATGCATGAATTACAAAAAACCAGTAATATTTTATAAATAACATGTCTAATAATGAAAACTATCCAACTTCAATTTTTTATACTCATGAATCTATAATGAAATTTAAAAAACGTAATTTGATCAATGCATAGAATCCTAGATTTTTGAACATATAAATCCTCTATAAGAGAGAAATAATGACATATTGTGATATATGTATGAAGATATTTATTTATATCATGGTTTCAAAAGAATATTTTATCATAGGAAAGAATGTATATATATGTATATATATATATTTATCCCAAAATAAGAGGTCTTTTCATAGCAAGGAGTATAATACTTTGTATATAAAGTCTTACATAAATCTAGTGTACATATATTAATCCAAAACTTTTATTATCCAAGCTTGTAATTCATATATCACTACCAAAAAACAGGGCAAGGGAATCACTTCTCTTTATTAGTGCCAAGAAAAAAGTGCTGATAAAGGGTTGGGCCTTTATCGGTGCTAAAACAAGTGCTAATAAAGTGTACATTTATCAGCACTATTATTAGCGCTGATAAAAGTTTTTATTATTAATTTATATAAAATTATAATATTCATATTAAAAAATAATGTTTATTTGAATACATTAAATAAAAAACAAATTTTTATAATTAATATATATTTTTTAATAATTCAAATATATATATATAAAGTTTTAATTGAAAAAAGTATTTCTAAGATTATAATTATATATATATATATATAATTATAATATTATAATAAATTACATTATATAATAAATATATTTATTATATTTATTATAGATTTATTAGATTTATTAGATTAATTCATTGTATTTCTTATATTTGTTATATTTAATATATATGTGTTTCCAATGAATTTGGTCAATGAATATATGTGTATATGTTATGTACCATATACATGAATGTTCTTTTGTACATTACATGATTTGGTATACTGATTAATTCATAATGTTATCCATATGAACTATATATGTTCTAAAAAATGTACTTACAAAATTACTTAAATATATTTAAATAATAAAAATATTTTATTATATTTTTAATGATATATATAAATACTTTTCAAATACATTTGTAATTATAATTTTATTATATAAATATATTAACAATTACATACTAATATTTAAAAATATATACTATTTATAGTTATACTTTTTAATAAATAAATATATATTTATCCTATATACCATTTTAAATAAATATATAAGAATATAAATAAATTATTAAAATCATACCTTTATCAAATCTTTTTTTTGTGCTGATAAAGGCATATATTTATCATCCCTAAAAAGGACTGATAAAATAAGTATTTATCAGCGCTATAATTTTATCACTAATAAATATGTGTTTTATCAATGATTTTTGAGCACTAATAAAGTTATGTTTTATTAGTTCTTTTAACTAGAATTTATAAAGGTCCTAATGACTTTTATAAGATAACCATAACTGACCCTTACTCCATCGGACCCTTTCAAGCCTTCGTGGAAGATGAACCCTACACCACGACCCCTCCTCCACTGCAACCCACCTCCTCCTCCTTCCCCTCTGTCACCACTGCCTTTTCCCCCTCTTCTTCCATGACCATCCTCCTCCTCCTCCTCCGGTGCTGCCTTTCCCTCCTCCTCCACCGTGATCCCTCCACCGCCGCGACCCTGTTTCCCCTCCTCCGCCGTCGCCGCTGCATCCTCCTCTGGACACCAACTCATCGTCCTCCACCAGAGCCACCTCCTCATGTATTTTGAAAATGGATGATGGATATTGATCGAGCCTAGATGATCTTAGGATATGGTGGTTGAGCATTATTAAGGGTTCAACTCTACTTTGAGGTTGGTGGTTTTAAACCATTACTAATGTTTTATGTATTGTTTCATGCATTGTGTGATATATAGTCTTTCCACCCTTGTGTAGTTGTTATTAAATAAACTCAAATTGTTTTCCTTGACCATATGTATTGGTAAAAAAATATAGGGATGTTGTAGAGCCTCTGAGTATTATGCCTTAATACCACAACCATCATGGGTTTTTGAAAAAAAATAAATATGTTTAACATTTCATTCAAGAGCCATTGGGGGATTCCCTTGTTTTATACTATGATTCCTAGGACCTTGGTTAAGTGTATTTTTTCCACCCTTGATATGGGATAATCCTATAATTGAGAGATTACATTTTGAGTTTTTTACTAGGATGTTTTTAATTCACCACCTAAGAGTAGGTAAGTTCTTTATGGGCTATGTTCTGTCCTTACATGTGATGTAGAGAGATTCAATGGAAAATATGTTCCATGTTTGAAAATTAAATTATTGGTATTTATGTTCTCTATAACCAATATTTATTCTTCCTCGGTATAAAATAACATTGAGGGAACAAAAAAGGTTCCCTTATCCTCCCTTGAATAAGAGTTGTGTGGATTATGTGAGGTCAATGTGAGCCTTGACCCAAATGTAACATAGTATTTCATCATAGATTTTTTGAATTATTTGACTATATTATGGGGTGAGTGTTCCTCTGCCTTCTAACCTGTAATATCCGATTGGGTTATAGCCTAGTTTTGGATTTGGATATGGGTTTGGCATGTGTGGATCAACTAATCTTAACTCTGAGAGATTCATATGTTAAGAAAACCTTGTTATTTCTTATTTAGTATTTTCTAAGATGTTTATTATTTTATTTTATGTTTTTTATATAATATATGACACTATTACCATTGGTAATTCTATTTTTATGTGGTGGAAGTGCTTCCCCTTGATTAATATCTTTGTTTGGGTGTGGGATAACCTGCCAAATCACTTAGACATGGCCTATGGACTAGGGTGATATGAAAATTAATATTGAAGATGCCTAAAGAATGGGATGATATACTTGATGTGATACTGTGATGTGTTGTATGAGTTTTATTTCCCAGTTACAATATAATAATGTGATTCGAGATACTATACCAATTATGAAATATTAAAATGGTTTAAGATGCACTGCCCAATAATATTGATATCTTAAAGGAATTCATTTGATGGATGATATACATATTCTATGGTGATCCCATGACTAGAGAAATTATACATTAGTGTTGGGAAATTATGCCCACTCCTTCTCCTCTGCCACCACTGCCTTTTACTCCTCCTCCACCGTGAACCTTCTCTTTCTCCACCGCCGCTACCTTCTCCTCCTCCTCCACCGTGATCCCTCCTCCACTGCAACCCTTCTTCTCCTCCTCCTCCATAGTTGTTGCCTCCTCCTCCTCCAGCTACCGACTCATCCTCCTTTTCTATGACTACCTCCTCCTCCTCCTCCTCATATACATTCTCATCCTATTCCTTGCACGCTCCCCTTGTCCACGTGACCTGCTTTAGCACACCCCCTTCATCTGAAAACTGTCCCAACATCCTCCTCTACAGTTCATAGATTCCCCCGGTGAGTCTCTTATGCAATGACTTTTTACTCTTCCACATTAAAAAGACAGTTGGTGTGTAGAGTTAGGTATAATGAACCCTATAATGGTATTGGTTCATGTTATTAATTACTAATATCCTAGGTTGAAACTTTATTAATGTGATTATGATCAATCATGTTGTAAGGGTCATGGGTGGAGGTTTCTGTGAGGGAAGAAAAATGGTAATCACATGGAAAGGGTATTTATATGGATTGTTAATTGGTGTAGAGTGATAGTGATGTAAAATTTATTATTAAAGACCCTGAATTTACTAGATATTTGGCTATCCTGAGGTATGGGCCTTTGTGGTAGTACTATATAGTCTGATGGGGATATGACTTGGTGGGTACTAGTGATGGAATAACCAGTTGGTAGGTTGTTGTGTGGGATATATCAAGGATTATTTTAAATATTATATCATGTTGAATACATGGTTTGTATTGATTATGCCACATAAAATATTTATCATGGATATATGAAATTTTGATATCTCCCTTAGAACCCTTATAGGTACAACACATGGAAAGGGTTTGATTATGATGTTAGTAAAAATGATAATGTGGAATCCTTATGACCTTAAGGGTAGGGAAATCCACACATGGGGTGGTGTAGGTTGGTAACTAAATATGAATAATGAGATTTATTGTTGATATATTTTCACCTATAGATCTTGGGATCATCATGATATATTTTTTAACTATATGATATTCTAATGATGGATACATTTAGTGAGGCAGCCTAGGATGTGTCATGTATGAGCTACTTATGTAATATCCTCTTTCTCAATGCTAGGTATCAATAATTGGATAGCTAAAATCTAGTATGAGGCTTATATTCCATCTTTTTCATTATATAATAATCATTATTATATATCTATAATGAGGATGATACCTAGATACCTTGAGATTGCAATATAGAGATACTCCACCCAGGTGAATATTCTTTCAATTTTTTTAAATTTTATGTTTGGCTATACATCATGGGGTATATGCAATTTTACACAAGACATAAATTATTTTAGTGGTTCAGATTGTGTTGAAGGTTATCTATGTTATAACCTCCCTAGGATCTCCTTTATGTATGTTTATTTAGCCAAGGGATCTGTCTTACATTGGTAGTCCTTCTCAGGAAGTAATTTGGATCTTTTATGACCTTCTCATGATCTACTTCTAGTATATATTATTATCCATGCTGAATACCTTGTATTAGTGATTTAGATTGTGTTAGAGGTTAGATTGGTTATTCATATTTAGGTCCTCTTTTATATATGCGAGTTTATCTATGGGAACCGCCTTATGTTAATGGTTTAGATCACATGGGAGGTTGGCTATGTTATTCCCTCCATACTATTTTTGGGGGGTGGATGTTATTCCATGAGGTATATAGTCACATCACAGTTCATGATCAAGATTTAATGGTTCTGCCTATGGGATGAGTGTTGTAGTGTATACCTTATGATAATTCAACAATGTGACATCATAGGGTGCACTATAAAATAGACCCAAAGGCCACACCATATTGTACCATATTCTTTAATTGAAAAGAGATTTTGTAGTATTCTTAATGACGTTCTCCTATTCCTTATTAGTTATTCAACCCCATCACCCAAACCCCTATTCCCCATAATTTTCCCCTCTCATAATTCACTCTTTAGGATCCCTAATGGTTATTTCATAGTGGACAGCTCACCCCCCTCTATGGACAACCCACACCCCCTCCCCACACCCCTGCAGCCCCCACCTTGACAACCCACCCCCTCCCTGGATAGCCCGCACCCCTACAACCCCCTACCATTTAGATATCCTAACCCCTCACCCTTTAAAACTTTTATGTTTTACTGTATTTCCACCTTTTCTCGCCTAAAACCCCTTCGTGCTAGCCAACCTCTCCCTCCTCTCCTATTGGGTTGTTCACCCTCACTCGATGTATGTTTAATCTTTCATCACTTTTATTGGAGAGCCTAGGATAATTTTTACCACTCTTATTCCTTCTATACATTAGTGTCTGACCCCCCAAATTCTATATTTAAATGGACATGGGTCAATTACAATTGGAAATGTAATGATACGACCCAGGCTAGTATCATAACCAACAACTGACCTAACTTTCCTGTAACCTAAGAGGTATTCATGATCCCTATGGGATAACGACGATCCACTGGAAAAAAATACAATTAATTTGGAATATTTTACACCTAAATTAGAGAAAATTAAAAATGATCTTTCTTCTGAAAAGCATACACATCCCATTCATAAGTTGAACATATAAGAAAATAGTAGATACACAAAAAAGAAATAAACAGGAAGTAGATATCATAGATGGAAAATAAAATCCCACTATTTACCAATAAAATCATTTAACAAGTGAGTTCTCATTTTAAGTTTTCTTTTCAGGTGAAAATCTCCTCTACCACGCACCTCTCCTCTACCACGAACGCACCTCTTCCGCACGCTGAACAACACATTCATGGTGAGTTATATCATCTTACTCATTGGTTTCCTATTGTTATCATGTTATCACTATTTGATATTTATGGTTATGTTGTTAAATATATGGGCTAAACACCCCTCTGAAAATCATGGTCGTTGGTGGTCCTTATTTGTGCACTAAATGAATTGCATGTTGGTTGGTTCCTCTTGAAAATTTGAATATAAAATTTATAATTTTCATATACTAACTAAAGAATGAATTCCCAAGGACGATAAAACTTATGTGATAACTCCTAAATTAACAAACAAAATTGAATAAGGGATTCTTTTTGAAATATGAAATTGTGATTGTTTTGTTTGTATGATGTTGAGATTGTGAGAACGATTGTGTGTTTGTATGGTGTTGCGGTTGTTGGCATGATTTCTATGCCATTTTTTTCAATGTTTTAGTTCTTCCACCATTGAATATCAATCCAAAATTTATCCATTTCAATGGAATCACCACTTTGTTACTAGTGAAATTCCATTGAATCTTAGAAAAACACTTCACTAGAGGACTCTATGAGACACTTTATGGACACCCTAGTCAAATAACCATAACAACACATGTAATGAATCCTTCCACTCACAATAAATCCATTGAAAATAATATCATCATTTAGTTTAGTACCATAGTTCTTGACTAGAGTCATTATTTTTTTGTAGAAACACTAAAAAACTGGTTTACAACAATTCATATAGATCACATGTGGGATACTAAAACATTATAGTACAAGGGCTTCTCATAGATAGTTCTATTGATCAGGTGGTTGGGAAGATGGGTATAACCTACTTTGGTCCTAAGTAATGCATGGAGAGGTAAGAGTATTGTTTACCATAGCTACTTCCATTTATTATAGTTTGATGACGACCCTAGTTGAACATCTTTTGTGTAATTATTTTTTTAAATATTAATATTATCGTATCAAATAGGATGAATATGAATAGAGAATGGATGAATGCCAATCAGTTGACAAAAGTTTATGAAGATGGTGTGAAAGAGTTTATCAATTTTGAAAAAGATCATGAATATGACCCTTATCAAATCCTTTGTCCATGTTTACACTGTTGTTATTCAAGTAACATTAGTCGAGAGGAGTAAGGAGAACACCTGATCTATCCCGGAATAGATCGAAGTTATACATGTTGGAATAAACATAATGAAAAATTGAATGCAGGTAGTGGCTAGGATAGAACTGCATTTTATGGATCATATTATTTGATTACAAGCATGAACAATGAATATGATCATATGGAGGATGTGATTATAGATGTGAATGATAATAAAGATCGTATTGAGGAAATGACAAGAAAAATTGAATATGAACTTCGGGGTTATACAAAATTTTTTGAGAAGTTAAAGAGTTGTAAAAAGATTCCATTGTATGTTGGTTGCACTAAATATATAGCATTGTCAACCATACTAAAGCTGTATAATTTGAATGCAAACAACAGGTGGAGTAACGCTAATTTTACGGAAGTACTTGCTCTCCTCAATGACATGCTCCGAGAAGATAATGAGCTCCCAAGCCAAACATATGATGAAAAATGAATGCTACACTCGATGGGTATGATCTCTGAAAGAATACACACCATCTCAAATGACTATATATTGTTTTTAAAGGACCACAATTCACTTAAAGAATTCCCAAAGTGTGGTTCTTCACGATACAAGAAATATAAATCTAGTTCTACGAAAGTTTTATGGTACTTTCCAATCATTCCAAGGTTTAGGCGCCTATATGGAAGTGAGGAGACTGTAAGACAATTGACAAGGGATGTATATAAAAGAATTAAGGATGGGAAACTATGTCACTCGACAGTTCAATAGAATAGAATTGATCATGAGTATCCTGAATTTGGAAACGATCCAAGAAACCTTCGTCTTGCATTATCTACAGATAGAATGAATTATTTTGGTTTTCAAAGCAGTAGTCACAGTACATGGCCGGTTATGTTGGTAAATTATAACTTACCACCGTGGTTATAGATGAAACAAAAATACATCATTTTATCTATTTTTATATCAGGACCAAAACAACCGGGTAATGATATTGATGTTTATTTGGATCCATTGATCGAGGATTTGAAATTATTTTGGGATTTAGATGTTACATTGTATGATGCTTACGAAAATGATGATTTCACATTGAGATCCATGTTTTCCGGGACGATAAATGAATTTCCTTATTATGGAAATTTTTCAGGATATAGCATTAAAGGAACTCAAGGGTGTCTCATTTACGAACAAGGTAGACAATAAATTAGGTTGAGACATTCATCAAAAACCGTGTTTCTAGGACATCGTAGATTTCTACCCCGATGACATAAATACTGATCTTGGATGACATCATTCGATGGAAGTTAAAAAGAACATACAACACCATCCCTACTAATAGACGATCAATTGTTGGAGAAAGTAAAATGTTTGGACACTACTTTTGGTAAACCGTTTTCGAAAAACCAAATGAAACCCAGTTGGAAAAAGAGATAAGGGTTTTTTGAATTACCATACTGGAATTTTCTATATTTTAGAAATTTTATTGATGTTATGCATGTTGAAATAAATGTATGTGATAGTTTCATCAACACGTTGCAAAATGCACCCAACAAAACAAAGGATGGAATTAAGGCTAGATTGGAAATGGTCGAGATGAAAATACGAGAAGATTTGGCATCAGTGAAGGGTTAAAAATGAACATTTCTTCCTCTTACTGCTTAAACTATTTCTAGGCATGAGTGATATTAGTTTTGAAATTTCTTTAATGAATTAATGTTTCTAGAGGGGTATTAATCAAATATCAAGAACATCATTTCAATGATAAATTTAAAGTTAAAGGGTTTGAAATTACACGACTGCCATGTTTTGATGCAAGATCTAATTCCTATATCTTTACATTTTATTTTTCTTAAGAATTTATGACATACATTAATAAATCTATGTTTCTTCTGCAAATCTACATGAAACAAAGTTATAGACCTGAAAAATTGCCAACTATGGAAAGAGAAATTGCCATCATATGATGTGAATTGGAAATGTTCTTCCAACTGACATTCTTTGACAAGATGGTTCATTAGATGGTTCATTTGATGAAAGATATTTGACTATGTGGTCCTGTACATTATAGATGGATGTAACCCATTGAACGGTATATGAAGATTTTGAAATAGTATGTCAAAAATCGAAGTCGGCCAGAGGGTTGTATTGCAGAACAATATATTATCGAGGAATCCATTGAATTATGTACCGAATACATGTCTGGTGTGGAAATCATCAGCCTACTTAAATTTTTTCACACTGGGTGGGTTGAGTGTGAAGGAATTTCTGGAAGAGAAGTTGTCACTATCAATATTACAGATCAGGTGCATGCCCACCTTTACGTTTTTCATAATAGTTTCAATATTGACCCATAATTTCAAACCCAAAAATAAATTTTCAGGCATTTGAATCCATCTGGGGATGAAAAATGGATATCAAGTACACATAATCAACAATTTAAAGAATAGTTTTGGGGCTATATTTTTAAGAAGTTATATGAAAATTCGTACTCAATTTCAGAATGACTTCGATGGATAACCGAAGGAGAAAGTGTGTATGTATTATCTTACAATGATTATGTTGTTAATGGTAACACATTCTATACCAATGAACATGATGAAGATAATACCATGCAGAATAGTGGGGTTACACTTGTGGCTGAAGCGATGTATGTTTCTGGTGCTAAAGATAGAAATCCAATTTATGAGAATTTGTCATACTTTGGCATCATCAAACAAATATGGGAGTTGGATTTTACCAAATTCCAAGTGACAATTTTTCAATTCAAGTGGGTTGATAACATGAGTGCTATTAAAATATACAAATTGGGATTTGTAATAGTTTATTTCAGTAAGGAAGCGGTGAAATACGAACCATTTATAATGGAATCCCTAGAAGTACAAGTATTTTATGTTCTAGATCTCGCAAACCAAAACTGGTCAATTGTTTTGTTATCGACCAAAACAATTGAAAGGTTAGATAAAAGTTAAATAGAGGATAACCATTTCATTCGAACTTTGTAATCATTTTGTAGTTGTCCCAATGTAGCTGATGTTTTTTATGTCATATTATACCATAATGAAGGGATTTACATAGTCGATAGAGGGGTAAAATCACTTCATCCATTAAAAAAAAAGTTCCATAATTAGGTTATTTTTTATTGTAATATACATTGTGTTACGTTATGTTATTATCTATTCACTGATGCTTTTATATTATCTAAATTAAATGTTAATCCAATTCTGTAGATAATGACTTCTACACCTGCTGATGTGCCCAATCTCGAGGTACAACAGGTCTCTCAACCTGCTGCTGCTATTCCCAGTGCAGAACAACAACATGTTTCTTAACCTGTTGCCGCTGGTCCCAGTGATGAGGTACAACAAGTTTCTCAACCTTTTGCTGCTAGTCCCATTTTTGATTATAGTACTCCAAAGGAATATAATGATGATGCTTATGAATAAATTATAGGAAATGAATACCTGACAACACAAAAAAAAAACAGGAGCGTCGTAGTTTGGAAGTTTTAGCCAAAATCCTTTAGGTAAAACCCAAAGACATCAAATTTGAGGTGGGATGGAATAACCAAGGCTAACATGTTAACCCCAAAAGATCCATCATTAGTAGCTACATTGAAATCGTCACTTGGAAACGCATGCCAATTGATGTACAATCATGGCACTATTTTTTCACCGGGCTTAAGACACTAATGTGAGAAGAGATTATGGTAACAATATGATATCATTTATTTAATTTATTAAAATGAAATAAAATACTAAAACATTGACTTACTCTTTATCATCCATTGTAGAGTGCATTTATAGTATATTCCTCACACAAGGTATATGTATTAAGAGTTACAAGAAGGATTCGTAGAGGATTCTGAAATTTTTTAACAAAATATCATCTTAAAGATGCTGAAGGGAAAATCAAGATGCACCCAAATCCTCTTTATGCACACCTGATATCTCAAGGAGTCTGGGATGCGTTTTGCAACTGTTGTGGGGAGTATAATTTTTAGGTACATTGTGCTTGGTAATACGTTGTTTGACGTTTCTTGTCTTCATCACTTTGATTGATAGTTTTTTATTTTTGAAATAGTAACTGAGTGATGAAAATAAAGAACAAGAAACAAAACAAGCGCACCCCTATTGTAAAGCCAGGATGGGTTATGCTTCACTTGAGAAAAAATTGGTTCATATTTTAAATCTACCATAATACTTTTTGTGACATGAAACAAAACCATAACCATGTTACTATATTTATATGAAGATTGATGAATTGAAATCGAAAGCCACTTCCATCCTAGGCCATGTTCTATGGAATGAGTCTTGTGTAAATAAAGAGGGGATACTCATAGATGAAAACAAAAAAAAAGTGTGGGAAACATGTTTAAGTATGACATAATATAAATTTGATTTTATTTAAATCTCTATTACATAACAATGATTACTTATTTTGCTATATTTTCTACTCGACATAGTCACAGAAATCAACAACACCCGCACCAGATGAATACATACTTTCAACGGCCTTGAAGTATCCAGAACAGTATGGACACTTCAGAGGTGCAGGTTTTGGGGTGACACACAAAATATATTTTCTGAAAAAAACTAGTCGAGGATCAAAATGAGGAAATAAAAATGACGAGGGAAACAATATCTATTTTCAAGAATAATTACAATACCAAAGAGAGATGATAGAAAGTTTGATGGGGGGAGGAAAAGAGAAGAAGCAAGTCAACAACAACCCATTCATGAAAATCTCGCCCCACCCCCACCAGCTTTGAGGTGAGCCATTCCATAAAAAACCCGACTTAGCCGAGGTAATCAATGTTATAATAATTGTTTCTAAAACAACCCTTATTTTATTACAAACTTAAACATGATTTATTACATTAACCCTTCACTTGATAAAACATGGAATATTGAGATGTCTAGTGTCTTTGGGGCTTAGGATCATTACATAACAACTTATAATATGAAATATAACATCTTTATTAAAAACTTCTTTTACATGACCACTACCTTCCCTTGTACTTAGCAATGCATAGGATAACTTGAGGACATGCATAAGAAAAGGGTGAGCAATAAAGCCCAGTAAGGTAATAAACATGGAATAACATAAAGAATAAAATACATTTTAGAAAATAGGCATATCAATGGTGCACAAGAAAAACATGAACATAAAGGCATGATAAAACATGATAATCATAACATGGAAGTGTGGCAACAACACCTAACATGGAATTAGAATGAACTAAGGCTCATTGCACATGAAGCATGAGTAAACCCTCATTTCACATGAAGCACGAGTAATCCCTCATTTAAATTTAATTATCATGAGTCAACACTCATTTCACATGACATATCATGATACTATACTTTACCCAATGCATTGGAGCGCTATCAGGGCACACCCTTCTTAAACATTTCATTTCATGCATAAGTGTGCCACATGGATCATATAACATGGAATCAATCAACATAATAAGTTATTCCACAATTAAGTAATGTAAAATAAATACATGAAAGTACCATTCAATATGTATATGTGCATAAAGGTGAATACTATTGATAGAGACATGGGTATGATATTCACTACACAATGATCTTGGCTTGAAAAAAACGCAGTACAATTTCGGCAGCATAACGACGTGACATAAAGATTAATGAAAATGGTTGAAGAGAGAGAAAATGGTATCTCATAATATTTACATGAAATTTATAGTAAGGGGGTCATATATATACATGTCCCAACAAACTTAATAGAATTTATATACATAATATAAAATAATTACATGGATGTAAAAGAGGAGAGAGAAATCCCTCACAGAATTTCAGCATGGTAACAGGTGTACATGGGAGGCATTAATGAGAGGGAAATGGGTATACCATTATCCAAACAAAAAGAGGGAATTATGGGGAACATGCGAAATCATACCCCCACATTTTTAATTGAAAAAAAGGGAATAACAGCTTAAAGAAAATTGGACAAAATGAGAAAGGAAGAAATCCCTTAGTTGGAACTGTGATCCCAAAGGCTTGGGAGAGGATTGAGAGAGGATTATTGGGAGATTGGGGCACCATGGGAGAATTATAGAGAGAGGATTTCAGGGGGTGGTTTAACTCTAAAGGATTTGAGTGAAGAGGATGTGGGAGCTAGAGTGGGTTTATAAAAAAATGAGAGTGAATTCTTTATTATTTAGGTTTGGGACACCTCACATTAAACTAATCAATACCACAAACCAGACCATGGTTTTTGTCCATGGTTTTTGCCAAAGGAGAGTGGAAATAAATATTTTATGATGCCAATGGCCGAAATTCTTAAAATAATAGGGTTTCTTATGTGGGGGTGAGTCACACTCTCAAGGAAAATAATTTAAAAAGACAAAATGTTTTATAAGTCTAGGAGGGTCCACTAAAGCTTTGAAAAATAAATCAAACAAATATAAAAAAAATTATTTTAATGATAAAACATATATTGTCCGAAAATAATGTTTATATTATTTTATTACATCACTATTGGTTCATTATGATGTCATAAAACATATTATATATTTAAATGGTATTTAATTTTTACCCAAAAATTTGACTGTCTCAAAAAATTATAAAAAATTACCTATTGTATAATTTCAACATCCTGATTCCAAAAATAATACTTATTTTATTTAAATAATTTATCAAATATGTGAATTTTTACTTTTAAAAATAAATACCAACATTTACAAAAAATTAATGGGGTTTGACAAAAATAGTTTTCAAACCTTAATAGAAATTACAATTGCATTCATAAAATTATACGATCATTTATATTTAATAAAAATTAATCAAATTATAATAATATTTTATTAAAATATAATTTAATTCAAAAATACATTAATTCATAAAAATAGATTTATTAGTTGAATATTAACTAAAAATACTATTTGTGCTTTAAAAACTATTTACAAAGTAACAATAATAAAATGAATGCACATTCTTTATACAAAAATAATGTACATAGTCATAGTGCTAGGGTATTGTTATATTTTACCTTATAACACCTGTATAAGACCGAAGGGTAAGCTGTGCGATGGTGACAGAATCTTGTGGTGGCTCGGATAACATCGCTTGGGTGGTAATATCTATTAACTTCCACTTCTCCCATAGTCGGTTCTGCTCAAGCTTAACATGTTCAAGCTCATCTTGGGTTTGGTCTAGAGTGAAGCCCAATGACACCACCTCCTTTTCAAGCTCTAACAAATGAGCTTCGTATGGGGAAAGTCCACTGGATGTGGCCATCACTTCCTTTTTCTGGGTAAATTGGATTTGTTAAAGCCCTATTTTTATACTAATCATGTGATCCTTGTTCAATGGATATATTAGCAATGATCACAATTCATATTTGAAAATATAGAAACATAAAACCAATGAAGTTCACATTTTATATAACCATAACAAGACATTTAATTAGATCAAGAGGAATTTTTATTATTGGATGTTTGGGTCATTACAATCTTCCTCCCTTAAGAAATTTCACCCTCGAAATTTTATTTTACATTCTAATCCATAAATAAGTGTGGGTACTTTTCTGTTATTTTCTTGACGACATCTTCATTCTTTCCTATTATCATTGCCTTCATGTAGAAAGGTTTCATACATCACAATGGTTCCTCAGGGTATTTTCAAAATCATCTACTTCTGTTTCCCAAAAACACCTCATGCTTCTTGGTTTATATCAATGGAAGCATCGATAATTCATTAAAAAGTTATTTCTTATATATAATTTTGAAATATCTTCTTGAACTTGTTTTTTATAAAAATGTCTTGCTGATTCATCTTCAAATATTTCAAAATAGGGATTTAGTAAATCAGTTTTTTTTTATTTCCCCATAGACAAAAATCTATAATTTCATATATATAGGCAGCTCGAAGGTCTCCCTCTTTTTTAGCATATAGAAAATATTTTTTTTATTCATAATTTTAAAATAAAGAGAATAATTTGAAAAGACCATGATGGTACTTCCCACGCTTAGCATGGTATGAAATTTGAGAGAAAAATATTCCCCAATAGACTGTACTTGATCCTTGAATGAATCATGCAACAATATATTTATTAGATTCCTCATAAAGTTCTTTACATGCAACATGGATATTTGAAAAAGTTTCAAAGTCATTTGAGCAAGACTTCAGGATGATCATTCCGAGTAGTTCTTCTGGAAGAGAGAGAAGAGTTGTTCGTGATCTTCCTCCTTCCATATTTTAACTATGAAAAAAGGAATACAATTAGGGGGTTTGAATACCTATTTATGGAGCATAAAAATGAAACTTTGGTCATAAAAGGATAAAGTTGTAAAGGATAAGTATATCCTAACTTGTGACTCCTCAGGTTTCAATCTAGGTTTTGCTTGATCTATTTCTTAACATATATTCTTATGGGTATTTCTTTATTCCCTTAATAATGGGTCATAATAAGATTGTGAATTTACTAATACATATCCCCTGGTATTTTCATAACCAAGAGTGTAGCAAGGCCCATTTTCGTGCACCAGTTCCCATTCGAGTCTAGCTCAAAGCAGTGTTTTCGGGATTTTACCCCTAGGATACATCTGTGCCAGAGCCGCCTCTACCTGTTCATATCCAGGAAGGGATGTATTTTCTTGAAAAACCACTTACTCAATACTCAAAAATACATAGGTATGTTTTTATTATACTTATTATTGTATCTAATTCTTTTCTATGATTTTCTAATCCTAATCCCAAAAATAACTAAACCTATCCTCTAATACCAACTAAAACAACCCTACTTTTGTTATAAAATTAAACATGGTCTATTACATAGACTCTTCACTTGATGTAACATGGAATATCAAGAGGTATAGTGTCTTTGGGGCTTAGGATAATTACATAACACCTTAAAAAAATGAAATACAACATCTTTATTAAAGACATCCTTTACAAGACCACTGCATTCCAATGTACTTAGCAATGCATGGGATAACCTGAGGACATGCATAAGAAAAGTGTGAGCTATAAAGCCTAGTAAGGGAATAAACATGGAATAACATGAATAATATAATATATGTTAGAAAATAGGCATATCAATGGGGAACAAGAGAAATATTAACATAAAGGAATGATAAAGCATGATAATCGTAACATGGAAATGTGGCAACAACACTTAACATGGAATTAGCATGAGCCAAGGCTCATTGCACATGGAGCATGAGTAAACCCTCAATGCACATGAAGCATGAGTAAAACCTCATTGCACATGAATTATAATGAGTCAACACTCATTTCACATGTTGTATCATGATACTATACTTTACCCAATTCATTGGAGTGCTTTCAGGGAGCACCCTTCTTAAACATTTCATTTCATGCATAAGTGTGCCACATGGATCATATAACATGGAATCAATCAATATAATAAGTTATTACACGATTTAGTAATGTGGAATAAATACATGAATGTACCACTGAATATGTATGTGTTCATAAAGGTGAATAACTTTGATAGAGACATGGGTATGGTATTCACTACACAATGATCTTGGCTTGGAAAATCGCGGTGCAATTTCGGCAGCATAACGACATGACATAAGGATTCATGAAAAAGGTTGATTAGAGAGAAAATGGGGTCTCATAATATTTACATGAAATGGAAATCAAGGGGTTCATATAGATAAATTTCCCAACAAACTTAATAGAATATAGAGGCATAATAAAAAAGAATTACTTGAATGTAAAAGAGGAGAGAGAAATCCCTCACATAATTTCCGCATGATAACGGGTGTACATGGGAGGAATTAATGAGAGAGAAAGGGTTCTACCATTATCCAAACATAAATATGGTATTACAGGGAAGGTGAGAAATCATACCCCAACATTTTTAATTGAAAACAAAAGGGCATAACAACTTAAAGAAAATTGGAAAAAATGAGAAAGCAAGAAATCCCTTACTTGGAAGTGTGATCCCAAAGGCTTGGGAGAGTCTTGAGAAAGGATTCTTGAGAGATTGGGGAACCTTGGGAGGATTATTGAGAAAGGATGGAAGTGTTTGGTCTTACTACAAAGGATTTGAGTGAAGATGAAGTAGGAGCTTGGGTGGGTTTATATAGGAAATGAGAGGGAATTCTTTATTATTTAGGTTTGGGACACCTCACATTAAACTAATCAATACCACATACCAGTCCATGATTTTTGCCCATGGTTTTTTCAAAAGCAGAGTGGATAACAATATTTTATAAGTAAAATGGCCGAAATTCTTAAAATAATAGGGTTTCTTATGTGGAGGTGAGTCACACTCTCAAGGAAAACATTTTAAAAAGACAAAATGTTTTATAAGCCTTGAAGGGTCCACTAATGCTTTGTAAAATAAATTAAACAAACCCAAAATCAAATTATTTTAATTTTAAAACATATATTGTCCGAACATAATGTTTATATTATTTTATTACATCACTATTGTGTCATTATGATGTCATTAAACAAATTATATATTTAAACGGTATTTAATTTTTACCCAAAAATTTGACTTTCTTAGAAAATTATGAAAAACTCACCATTGGATAATTTAGAAATCCCAATTCAAAATATAATATTAATTTTATCTAAATAATTTTATAAATATGTGAATTTTTTACTTTTAAAACAAAAACCGACATTTAATGAAAATTCATGGGTTTTGAAAAATACAGTTTTCAAACCTTAATACAAATTACCATTGCATTCATAAAATTATATGATCATTTATATTTAATAAAAATTAATTTAATTATAATAATATTTTATTAAAATATTATTTAATTCAAAAATCCATTAATTTATCAAAATATATTTCTTAGATGAATATTAAATAAAAATACTATTTGTGCTTTAAAAAGTATTTACAAAGTAACAATAATAAAATGAATGCACATTATTTATACAAAAATAATGTACATAGTCATAGTGCTAGGGTCTTTTTACATAACCCCTTATAACACCCTCATTAGATTGAAGGGTAAGGTGTGCGATGGTGACAGACTCTTAGGGTGGCTAGGATAACATCGCTCGGGTGGTAATCTCTATTAACTTCGGCTACTCCCGTAGTCGGTTCCGCTCAGTATTAACATGTTCAAGATCAGATGGGGCTTGGTCAAGAGAAAAGCCCAATGATGCCACCTCCTTTCTGAGCTCCGAAAAATGGGCTTTATATGGGGAAAGTCTACTAGATGAGGCTATCGCTTCATTTTTCCGAGTAAATTGGATTTGTTAAAGCCCTATATTTATACTAATGATGTGATCTCTGTTCAAGGGATCTATTAGCAATGGTCAAAATTAATAACGGTATTTTAAAATCTAGAAACATAAAACTAATGAAGTTCACATTTTATATAACCATAATAAGGCATTTAATTAGATCAAGAGGAATTTTCATTAATGAAAGTTTGGGTCATTACAGTTGCTGTGAAATGTGAATCACAGAGACACCGATACCTTTCCCTTACTAATATTAAATAGGGTGAAAGTAACAGTGATTTATATCTTTCAACTCCCACATATTGCCCTGTGGAGAGGGCTACATTGTTTAATCTGTAGAACAATATGATAAACAACCAAAAACTTCCAACAGATCATGTTAGAGTGTTGATTAACATAGCTAATGAGCCGAGTGCCGAGCTACCTGTTCCAAATGATGATGACAACATTCATATAGTCAAACAAGCTGTTGTAACATTAATCGCATGGCCATTAATTCTTGTAAAAAACATGTCGAAAAAGAGGTATCCATTTCCAATATATCTTTCAATATGAACCTGTAACATTTAATGAAAAAAGTCTGAACTGATGAATGTTATTACAGAATGAAGAAGAGAAGGGGGTGAAATGAAATATCAGCTCAAAAACTATCTCAAGGATCAACCAACAAATTAAAATGATCTACAAAGAGCACCTTCACCCCGCCCATTCTATATCAACATTTAAAATCATTGTAGGATCATGTGGATACAATGTTGATAGATGACAATGATCACATAGTTTATTTTGAAAAAAATATGCATAGAGAGGAAAAATCATATTTCATTAGTACTGGAAATGTATATGAAATCCTCAAGTATGAATGGCTAGGCACGTCAGTTGTAAATGTATACATGAGGTATGTTTTTATGATTTTATTTTACAAAATATGATACAATATGATAATTATAACTAAATACATTTCATATTTTTTAGGCACATATATAAAAAACTTATTGAAGGGATTTAACCATGAACAAAAATGTGGACTCGTTAGTCCTCACACCACCTCTTCAAAAGAAGAAATAAATTATGATAAAGAGGTTCAAATAATGTCATCCCTGCTTAAATCATTTGAAAATAAAATTATGGATGATAGAATCTTTTTAATACCAATGATGCAGGGGTAAAACTATACAATTTAATCATATAAACTATATTTTCATTTCTTTCATTACTTATTCCTTTTTGTGTTTTTAGGCAATATTGGATGCTGATTGTTGTCAATTTGGATACTCCAAATATTTGTTTTCTAGATTCAATGCATGGATATAGAAAAAACCGAGCACACATGATGGAGTTTATAAATTTTTAATACACTAGATCAAACATTTTATAACTAAACATATAGTTATATAATTTATATTACCTTTTAATGAGGAATCTATTATGACATGGCGATGTATCAATATCGTCTAATTCATGGAATGAATCCAGGGCATAAAAACAAGAACGCCTACAAGATCTAAAACTGAAAAAATATCCTAGTATATATAATAATATTACACTATCCAAACACATATCAAAACAAATAAATTATTTTTCATGATGTTTCTGCAGTGTCCAAAACAAACAAACAGAAAGGACTATGGTTATTATGCTTGTAAATTTATGAAAGAGATCGTATTTAATCAAAAAACTATCATCCTTGAAGAGGTATTTTTAAAATATTTATAAATCATTTGTGTATTTATATTTATTTCATTACTACCATGAATGTCACAAAAACTCATATACATAAGATGATATAGATGTGTTTAGAAACGAATGTGCAACATACTTGATAGAAGACTATATAAAAATAGGATGATGGTGAATTCCTACTACTTATGTTGTCATTATATGATCATTGATATCTTCCTTTTTTACACTTATTGATCATATATGATCACTCCTTATTATGTTTTATATCCTTAGGTTATGAAGAATGGTTTTAGAAATGATTTTTCTTTATAATAAAGCACAAATTAATGAGAGACTCTTATGAACAAGTTCTTTATGTTTCCATGTTTTCAAAAGAACTAGACCTAAACTATTATGGAATGGATCATTTATATTCTATATTTTGGTCATTTAGGTAGCTATTTCTATTGATGTAGTGTGTTGGAAGAATATTGGTTGTTCACCAATCACAAATTTAATAACAAAACTAAGGATTCTTTACTACTGTTGGTTAACTACCACTTAGCAAAGCATCTGATCTGAACTTATGACCTGGTGTCCCTGTGATGCTCTCATCCCACACCATCTCTATTATATCATCATTCAATGTTCAATTTTCCTTCTCTTCATGCACCCATTTACTAGGTAAATGGGTGCATGAAGAGAAGGGAACGTGAATGCTGGATGATGATATCATAGAGATGGTGTGGGATGAGAGCATGACAGGGGAACCACATTGGAAGTTCATATCAGATGTTATGCTAAGAGTTAGTTAACCAACAGTAGTAAAGTGAAAAAAGAATAATTAGTTTTGTTATTAGCTTATATTTGGTCAAAAAAAAATGTTTGGAAAGATGTAAAGGTAGTATTACGATATAATATGTCTATTTTAACAAAAAAATTATATAATGAAACATTGATTTGATTTTAATTATTCCTTATAGGGTTCATTTATTTTATAAGATTTCTGTCCA
The DNA here is from genome assembly GCA_963277665.1 of Viscum album. Classification (NCBI taxonomy): domain Eukaryota; kingdom Viridiplantae; phylum Streptophyta; class Magnoliopsida; order Santalales; family Viscaceae; genus Viscum; species Viscum album. The sequence goes on along the minus strand of OY728151.1, from coordinate 648,617,658 downwards.
TGTGACATGCCTTTGCAGGAAGAGGAACAACACTGTGTCTGCTCAATCACAGAGGTAATCTTGATGTTTGCACAGTAAAATCATTTCCCATAGATCTTGCATCTCAACAATTGATCAAATAAATCGGAATCATATATACATATGCATGACCATCAAAATATGGGGGCCTAAGAACTTCATATAGATCCTGTATCACGTCAATTCCTAGATGCACACACACCTCACATACAAATTCCAGAAGAATAAAAAAGGACTTTGTTATTAGGAACTGAATACCTGACTGATTCTCTTGGGATTCTATTTTTATTTTAGTATTCTAAGATACTCTTGGTATTCTGTGAAATTTCCTTTAGATAGGAGAGTAATGGGAAATATCTTTCACTAATGACTCAATATTTCATATCTCTACGAGAACTCTTAGGTTTTTTTCTCTACTTCACATGAGCCTCTTTATGTGATCGTGTCACATAAGCTTCATTGTATGAATTCTTCACGTGAACTGAACGTGTGATCTCATTACCTGATCAATTCACATAAACAAATCACATAATCAATGTAATTTACTTGAACCATGATTCGTTTATTCTTGTCTTATTTACATGATAACATAAATCTTCAAGGGTAGTGTAATCATATAAATCTCTCAGGTTCATTTGATCATGTGATCCTATTATGGTCATGTGATTACATGACATTGAACAAATCAGACACTTAATATGATATTTCTAATTAGTTATGTGCCCCTATATTACTCAAGTCCATTTTTAACCCAAAATCCTCCATTTTCATAATTAATCTAAATTTTCTCTTTCTTATGATACAAATTAATTCATGAATTTAAGCTAAGCAGGCTATAGTTCATTGAACTATAATGGTAGATAGTGTGGAGGTCGACTAGTGCATAGTCAGTCAATCCACTCATGAGCATCTAAAATGCTTGATGGGAACCAATATATTGGATTTTAAATTTTGTAATTATTTTCCCTTATATGGATTTGTTATTTGAAATGATACTATGATATCTCCAAATCCTAAAGGGATCATGCCTCTATCCTACATCCTTAAGACTAATAATATGTTCTGGGAGAACATCTCATATGTGGGTAATTTCATCTCCAAAGAATAAATCTCTAACGGTCAATTTTGAAGCCTATATGGATTTATTTTAAAGGGTTATAAATTTATTTAAAGCTTAAAACCCATATTTAATGATAAAAAATGTAGAATTATATATTAAATTAGAAGTTTGGTTGGTTTTTTGGTAGGGTTATTTGATCAGGAGGAAGCTTTGGGATGAACTGGGGTTTTCCCTTATTGGTTCATTTTACAACCACAAAGTTTGTCGTTTAGCTGAAAAATATAGGATTTTATGATTCTATATAGTCTTACCAAAACCTTAGTTGTTGCAAAAAAATTCTTATGGTAGGCTTGTTCAGTTTATAGAGTCAATACATGAACACATTTCAATTTATGTATGGTGAGTTCGACATTAGTATATGAGAAATTAAGATGATCTATGGTGCGATGATTTTAGAAGAAAAGTATGATGAGTAAATTTATCCCCCATATACTCGAGATGACAAAGAATAGAATCCTCCAATTATGAAGGATCTCATCAATCTGACCAGAATATCTCTTGGGAAGGACCCATATCCAGGAGTTGATATCCCCTTCAAGAAGTGGTATGACTTGTTCATCAAGAAGATTTCACATGAGTGTCTGAATAATAATCCCAAGGTTTTTCCATCATTATAATACTATAGAGAATAGGTTTATCACTTTAAAATAGTTTAAGAGTGTCAATTAAATGACTTGGGATGGCCAGTCACCTCCCAGGACAATCACTTTCTTCATCTAGTAAGCTTCTTAGCAATGTACGTAAGCGTGTACTTATTCTAAATGTAGAAAAAGGTTTAGTTATGGTCACCACCTTAATTATGGTAGAGGTGACTATATAGGGTATGATTATCATCTTGCTTGTTCCCATTTTGGCTAAGTTATATTTCCAACTTAACCACATCTATAGGGGTATGCCTCGTTTAGAATATTCAGCCCCTTCCAACTTATGCGGGGTTGGATGGGGGCCCACATTAGTGGATATGAGTTACATAATACTCACAACATTATAATTTACCAATTTAGGAAATTCTATAATTTATTGGTGGGGTTTATCTAATCACACTAAATAACTAGAAAATCAAGAGAAAAGTGAACTGGTATGATAAGTTTTTTATACCATACAGAGCACCAACCTGTGAAATTACCAATAATGTAAATAGTGATCATATAGACTAAGACTATATTTTATCCATATGTGTGGGTGTTTTATCCACTTGGATTAACTTCAAGATATTCTACAAGTGTTATGCATCATACCAATTTGAGAGATAGTTCATTGCATTTAGATGAAATTCCCCACTCCTCCCCACATCTGTTCAGAAATGCATCCCATGGTGGATCAAGAATTGTGGATAATGTTCCCCTGATTGGAAACTTAGGTTAAGGTGACCTTCGCTCTAGATAGTGTAGGTTTTGGCCTCTTCAAGTCTTATGTCGATACCTTGGTCCGATCATACCCAAATGGTCATTTGGATCTATTGGTGATAACACACGTTGATCTTATAATAGTGGATGAGGATAAGAAAACAATGGCTTTGGAATCATCAAAAAGATAGATTCTAGACAAAAAAACATGTTTCATAAGACCCAAAACTCTTTAGATGTATTATAAGCAAGTGAGGTACTTAGATCCTACACCATCAAAAATAAGGGTGCCGACAGATTTTGTAACAATGTATGGGGTTCCTATGAAAGAAGTTCCAATCAATGGAGGATATGCTCTAATTATGTTGGTTTTTCCCATCGCATTCCAATACTGGGATAACTAGAGGAGGAATAAATTTACCATATAGTTTTGGGAAGTGTTGTGTCAATTGTAAATAGAGCTAGAGGGATTTGGGAGTGTGATCGCTCCCAAATGAATCTTCTATGAACCACATCCCATTGAAGTCTAATCACTTCTCCATTAACTTTTTGTGGTGATTCATTCTATCAAAGGTCAAGTCCATTACACACCACTAGCTTAGAGAATGATAATTCCTAGAACAATGGTAACTAGTGATGATGAGGGAGACTAAGATGGATCTAGTGAAGAGGTAAGATAAGCTTTATCATAACTTTTATATATTCATTGATATTTTTAGGACTATGGTGAACTTTCTTTTCTCTTGGATATTTCAAGAGGCTATAAAAATTTGGTCACCTCTAACCTCTCTAGTTTAATTTCCCCGGGACACGATGGAAAAAGATGGTTCAAAAAGTGACTAAGAGGATGATTATCAGGGCTATCCATGTCAAATGGAGCTCATGGATGTGGTTGTTTCTAATCCAAAGGAAACACCATTTGTGCCTCAATCAGCAAAACCTTTGGCACCTCAAGTTATCTTTTGATGTTTCTTCCTCTAAGAGGACTAAGAAGAGAAAGTGGGAAGTCCATACACTAAAAAACCTATCAAAATCATAAATTTCTGTACTTTGTGGACTTTTTTCATTTTCATTACTCTATAAGATTATCATGGCCGCTTACCTACCCATATCAAGGTCAAGTATCAAGTATCATCTAGTCTTATGGCCCCTACCTACCCAAATGTATCTTTTTTATTAAAAATTGACATTTTATTAATGTATTATTTTATATTAATGTTTAATTTATTTAATTATTGTATTACTAACATAATATTTATTTTCTTATATAGGTGTGATATTTTTTCTAAGTTTAGATGCTTTGTTCGGCAACTAATACCATGGACTCCAATTTTTGAGAGAGGATCACGAATGCAAAAAGGATGAAACATTAATGTTTTAACTATTTGTTTGATAATTTTAATTTTAACCATATACAACATTTTTTGAAATGTATATAGTAGTGTAATTTTTGTATTATTTATTTCATATAAATGTATGTAGATTTTTTTTAAAAAACACTTGTGTGCTCTGTTTTGTTCTTCTATTCGTTTTTTGTGAGTAGGTGTTGTTTTGTGAAGCTATTTTGTGTGCAAGTGTTGTTTTGTGCTGTCTGTGTAGGTGTTATCTCAGGTGTGTAGGTTCTGTGCAGGTGCTGAGTTTGCTCAGAAAAATTGACCTTTATCAGTGCTAATTGATCAATGATAAAATGAGACTTTATCAACACTCAAAATAGTTCTCATAAAGGATACCTTTATTAGCACTCAAATTAGTACTGATAAAGGGTTACCTTTATCAGTGATTTTTTAGTGCGGATAAAGGGAACCCTTTATCATAAAATTTTTAGCGTTTTTAAAGGGTACCCCCTTTATTTTTTCCGTGATTAACAGTGCTTTTATATCACTATTAAAGGTGGTTTTTAGCGCTTTTAAAATCCCTATTTGTTTTAGTGTATATTTAATATAAAACGATTCCAAGGATTTATATATCCAATACAAATTATGGAAGCATATGATCATAGTATAAATGATAATAAATAGATAAGGTAAAATAAAAACATAGATTACATATCATTAATATGCATAGAGATAATCAATGAAGTTTTTTTAATTTGTGATGATCAAGATAACATTGAAGAAAAACCATTATTGAGATTTGAGTTTTAAATAAAAATAATGTAAAAAGATATTTTAAAATAAATCATTTTCCCAGTTATTTTTTACTCTACCCCATGAAATTGTTATCATAACCATTTCAATAATAAAATAGAAATTAGGTTTCTCTAACTAAATGATTTATTGAACCGAAAATATGCATATAGTTGAAAAGAATATACTACTTCTTGATAAATTAGGGAAATTTATTTAAGATTAAATTATATATTGATATCAATACTTTATTAAGATTATAAGTTATGATAAAGAATGATTTTAATCTCCATTTTATTACTAAATACATTATCTATTCCCCACTTCAAAGAGGAATGGCCAAATAAGATGAGAAATATAGAACTCTTCATAAAAATAATATTTATGGATTCATATTTTGTATAAAAAAGTAGAATATATCTTGGTTAAATAAGGGTTTAAAGAACTAAACATCAATTAAATATAGGGTATGTTGTATCTTAGAGAAAAATTTATAAAATTAATGGAGGGGTTCACTTGAGGGAGAAAGTAAATTATAGGAGAGCTCCAAGTTTATCCATAACTGGGTTTTCCCAAAAATTCTAAAGGAATGTATTTATATGAGTATAATTTTAAATATGAAGATACTAATTTTACACCTAATTTAATAAAACCACCCTAGTGTTTTCTAGGTACTATGTACAATGTCACTAGGAACCCGTTGGTAATTTCACGAGGGTATGAAAACTATACCAAACAAAATCTTGTATACATTATTGGGACACCAAGTATCTTACACCACTCAAGAACAAATTGAAATATTATTTTACACCAATCCATTTTTCTGCACTCCAAAGAAACCATAAAATTTTAAATTCCAACATTTTTACAATTAAATAAAAAAATTAAAATAAATAAATAACCTAGTAATAAAAGAGTATTACAAATAAATTTCCATTAAGATTATCATCCTTGAGAAGAATCATTGAGGTTATAAAGTAAAAAACATTTTCCATTGAGCTTGATCCCCATTATGAAAATTTTAAGTTTCATAAAATAGATAACCATTATTCCACTATTCTTGAAGAAAAGGAATGACATTTCCCTTAATATATTCTCACTCTAGTCCATTATTTAAGAAAGATTCTCTATTAAAGAACTATAAGCTTCCAATATCATATGATTAAACTACAGAACACTGGTAGGATTAGGAAAATATTTAATTGGAGAGCACACGTGGATAATATTATTCATAGTGTTTAAAAAAGAGTAATTATAATTGTATAAGAAATTTATCTTATTAATTTGAATCTTTAATGTAGTCCAATAAACAAATGTGTTAGCTTTACTTAAATTCCCATACATTAGTGTCCAAATCAAGGAGAAAGTCATAGAAATATGTGATCACTAACCTGAAATTATAAAATCCATTTCTTATGATCAACATTGGCTTTCTAAAATCTATGTGCAGTCATAAAATAATTTTGGTTCAAATTTATATAAAAATTAATTTTATGAAGCTTTGTAGGATCAGTAAATGTTTTCAAACTAATAATTTTCAATACAATTAATAATGAGAACACCAAATGTAGATAGCCATAAAAGAATCCATTTGGCTGTAGGAATGGTGGTTAATATTTTAGGAAAACTCCATGAGTGATGATTTATTATCTTACAAGGCACTAACTTCAAGGATATAGAATTAAAGAATATCTGTTAGTAAAAAAATTATTCATTCAAACTAGAAATAAATCTATGGGTGATAATTTTTACATAGTTTTAACTAAGTACTAAATATAATGGAAACCATTAACTAATCATTTAAGTAAACAATGTGTCTAAAAAATAGTACTAGCTAAAACAATAAGATGCATCACTATTTACAAGACACACAAAGTCCTAAACTCATCCATAAAATTCAATTCCATGATTTGTACAAAATGAACATTCATGGACAAGTAATCTAATTTCACCCAAAATATATCTATCAATCTTGAATATTTATCTATAGTAGTTATGAAGTCCATCATTTTTTTCTATTTCTATACTGATATAGATAGTGGTTTTAATTCATTTATAGATACTTGGTGTTATAATTTTAGTTGTTGAAAAATTTAAACTTATGAAATGAAACCAGAAATAATGTTTTCATTACAGATCACCATAAAAAAAAATTAATATCATGATAAAACATAGATATTACATGGTGAATATCCTATCATAATGAATGTTATTCCTATATAAAATCTAACTTAATGTTTATAGTAACTAATAAACATTTTTAGAAAAAAGGTATAAATTAGTATATTGGGTTCATCCATTAAGGATCCCCCACCATAGAGTCTATCTTGAATCATGAAATTATCATAAAAAATGAATTAGAATTACTTTATACACTCTTAGACCAATTATGAATGATCAATATGATTTAAATATAACCTATTCCAATATTAGGAATATTTATGTTATGATTATGAATAAAATACATCAATTCCTATTATTCCATAGATTTTTATACATTATATGGTGGTTACATTTTACTAGATAAATTTACTACCATGTTTCCATTTATAGGATCATAATAAATGTAAAAAATGATTACAATTATTCATCCTAATAAAACTTCCTAATATTTAAATCCTATATTAAAAATGTATAATTGGAAATTATTTGGTATATATTGGTCATGAATCGATCCCTAAAAAGATACCAACACTAGTACTTCAAAGCGTGAACTATAGTGGAAAATTAAAGATTATGGGTTTGATATATCTTAAGGATAGACATATCAATATCCATAGGCTAATACATTATGATTCTATACAATAATATTTATGTCTCCCATAGAAGTGAAATTATAATAAAAATATAATCTATTACCTAATATTGTAATGATCATGATAGGAATTATTTTTTTCCCATTTTCAATTCCTAAAACGTTAAATAATATTGATAAGACCAAATAATGTATTCCAATTCTTATCAAAGTAGTCATTGGAGTAGCTATCTAATAATATTTCAACGTGAATTGATAATAATATATAGTAAGTTTAAGGGAATTCCAAATATCAAATATGTTATTAGGTACTTTCCTAGACATCATTGCCTCTAATTTGTTCAAATTCATTGAAAATATCACTTTTAATAAAATATTTCCTATGAATTTTAATTCTTAAATACATAAAAAATATATAGAAAAATTATTTAATGACTGTGCTATGGTAACATCCCTAAGAAAACCTAATGATACGTGTTGTGATATATTTTGGATCTTTCGTTCATAAGTACTTTATCCATGAATAAAATCACAATTGAGTCTAAGGGTTGATTAAAAATTTTATTCATTAATGTCATAAAAATATAGAGTGCATTATTTATCCTAAAAAAATTATCTAATAATAAAAATGACTATAAAATGTTCAAAAATAAATATTTGGAATATCTTATGGTCTCAAATAATTCATTTTTATTTCTTAAGGGTTTTCAATTTTAAATGATCACCAAATTTGAGATATGATGGTCAACATATAATCATAATATCCTATATATTTTTAAAGTTAAAATACTAGGTGATCCTGAAGGAGATAGTGTATATTTAATAAAATTATTCAACAAAATACCCTTAAATTGAATTTTAAATTTACCTAGATTTGTATGGTATATTAATTTTTCTAAGGGAGTATAATTACCTATAATTATCTGAGATATGTCTACCCCAGTCCATGATGAGATGAAAGTTGATCAAATATAAAGTAATGAGAAGCTCTTTTTTTAAACAAAGAATGAATAATCATTAGAAGATATAAAAAAATATGTCTAATAGTAGATGGACTATCCCTAGAACAAGTTATAAATTTTTTCCTATAAATCCCCTACTAGTTCTTTTATGATGAACTTGGGTTAGAAAAAATTTCTTAGAATTATGTTTCACTAATTCAAAACTCTGACCACCCCACAAGTATCCTTGACCAAGAGTACCTGTAAAATTTCAATGACCCTCAACATCTTTTCCAACAATATGAACATGAGATTTCTGAATGTATAGTGGTCACTAAACACCACTATCAAATAGAGTAACCTTTTGAAATTTCTATAGGTGTCTATAATGACCACATAGATGGAACATATTATCTACCATTATAAAATATAATGAGTATACTAAATGGCTACAAAAAATGCATAATATATAAATTATCCCATAAATATAAGATAAAAGAGTTTTTTCATATCGATTAACCTATATATATCTACATCAACTCATCACTTATTGGTTCTTATTTTATCCATTAGAATATACTAAGATTATTATATAACTTTAAGTAAAACCCCAAACCCCTAGTTTACCATAGAACATATCTGATCTAATACTAATTTCTTCACACATTTTAGAAATATGAGTGGTTGAATAACAAAACCTAAGTATATAGAGTCTTTTTCAACCCTCAATAAAATAATATGGCCTTTAATTCCTAAAAAACACTAATTAAGGAGAAAATTGCGAAAAATATTAAGCATGACATCATAAACCATCTTATTCATCTTTCCCAACATGATTTACATGAACTTTAAGGATTGAAACTGAAAAATGTAATCCAAATATAATAACTCAAAAAATTCCCCTAAAATTAATTTTAAATAGATAAATTTTGTTTATTCACTTTAATAATCACATACCACCATTCATTAGAATCCACTTCATGAACTGAGGTCAATAATATTAATTTATACTTCTCTGGGATCTTGATGCTCTAATAGTTGTGATGAATTCATTCAAAACATCCCTCTTCCTTTCATTGGAAGCCATATCAGCAAAAAATATAAGGGATGATGAATCTTAAAATCATACTTGATATTATTTTTAGTAGGTTCATGTATAGGCCCACCTTGACCAATAACTTGAAGAAGTTGAGTCACTCTATATAGGATCTTCTGATCTACAACAAGCCTTGCGTTAGGATCATTCTCAATACCCCTTTCCTTAAATGACATAAGTTTTCATTATCATGATGCAATATATATATTTTTATAGAATCACATTACATTATTATTATAAGAATATAAAATGTTATTAAATTTCATGATTACATAATAATAATTTCCTAGATAAAACCCCACAATTTTCTCATTTACATGATATATATTTCTCTTTTAAATCATTAAAAATTATTAAAAATAATTTTAGAAAATATTTTCCAGGATAATAAAATATATCTAACCATTAATAATAATAAAATATATTAATTGAAGTTTATTATTAATATTTTTATCATGATTAAATAAAAAATACACAATTTATTTATTATTGAGTTCAAATTTTTATAAACCTCCAAATCATTTCAAAAAATATATAAAAAATAAACAAAAAATGTTACTTTATTTAATGATATCCTACCATTGATTTATTATAAATACCTTCTCATAATGAATGAGACTCAAAATACAATGTTTTAATCAAAGTAAATCCTAATTAAAGCATGTGATATACCTATTAACCAATGGTTCTACTATAATTATATTTTATAGACATAGTGATAGATTATATTCTAAGTCTTGGTAATTATACCTAAAATATATTCTTAATTCCACTACCTTAGACAATGATAAGATACTATTTTTTAATTACTTGTCCTATATCACTTTATGAACAAAATTGTACATATATAAGTATTCTTGCATGATTCATAATCACCTAATGTTATTATAATTGTTGAAATACAAGTTGTGGTATAAGTGTAAGTGAATTTACATATTTATAAATTATCTCATATTTCAAAAAATGATGAAAAAAAATATGATGGAATATTCATGCATCAGAAGTCACTAAAATAATAATCTTTGTGATGAAGGAAATGAACTTGTATGAAAAGTGATAACTAACTAAACAGTACAATAATATAAATAAATTCCTATATATATATAATGACTCTAGGTTAATCATAAAATAAATACACACTCAATATATAATATAAACAAAAAATCGAACAAACAATGTATAAACATGATCCAAGGAAAAAATAGCAATAAAAAAAGGTGAGAAGTATCCCAAATCATGATGTCATAGGAAATTACCAAAGTATTCCATGTCTGTCTATATATAAGATGACTATATTTCAATCTAAAACACTAATACTCCTGTCTCATTCTTCTATTAACCCTTAATAAAATATTCCTTTACTTTACCTAGATCATATATAAAAAATTCTATATGCATCTCTAGTAGATACATTAAATCAATAGTGGAAAATAATATTTTAACATTTTTTTTTCAATTTTTAACAATGTATTTTAGCTGATGTTTTTCCTGATGACTTTAAAAATAATAGTTTAAACTTTGATATTTTTAAAACTAATGTTGATAATTAAAATAAAACCAAATGTAAATTATGTTTCAATGTCAGTTCATAAAGAAACCGGATGTTGAAATAATATTTCCACATCCATTTTATAATTTTAACTGAAGTGGAAGGAAAAATATATATCAAAATTTCCACATCAGTTTTATAATAAAACTAATGTGGAAGCTAACTTTTGACATAAGTTTTTACTAAAAACCAATTTTAAAATTATTATTATTTTTATTTTTGAAATTAATGTCCACATAAGTTTTCTAAAAAATGACTTGGAATATTTAATTTGATGTCATTTTTTACCAAAAAACCACATTGAAAGTCCTTAAATTTTGATTTAACATTGGATTATAAAAAAATGAAAAGGAAACATGTCAATTAAAAAACTGAATAAATTAAATGTGTTAAAAACTTCTTAGAACCTTTGAAAACAAACAGAGTGTACCAACTTAAAGAAAATAACAACCTTGTAAAAAAACATAATATACAAACATAGAGTAAAAAATGGTTCTCTAAATACTCATTTTAAGAATTAATTAAAGGAGGCATACCTAAAATATCTAAAAACCTATGAAAAAATAGAGTATACCAACTTAAAATAAGAAATGATTTTCTAAATATTCATTTTTTAAACTTTAATTAAAAGAGACATACCTAAAACACCCAAAACCCTATGAAAAATATAATATGTCAACTTAAAGTAGAAAATGGTTTCTAATTACTCTTTTTTTTAAACTTAAATTAAAAGATAAATACCTAATAATTTAAAATTTTCCCATACTTAAAAAATTGTTTGAAAAAAATCATTGAATATGGGAAAGTTCTTCATTTGTATGTAAGTCGACATAATTGAAAGTCTACAATGAAAATTATTGTTATAAGATTATAAAATGTAATTTTTTATATAAAATATAAAATAATTATTTTAATTAACATTATCAAATTTAGTCATTTACCTAGTTGTGATTATCTTAAACATGAATCTTAAAACTTAATAAACACATTCCTCCCTTTCTTTTTGACAATAATACTATGGTTATGAAAATTTAACATGAAAATTAAAATCATCAAATATATATAGGAGAAAACAAATATTATTTAATATAAAATATATTTACCAATAAGTTTACATAGTTGATTTTATTTTTCTTTTTTATAAACAATTGATCATTGTAAAAACTTTTCTAGGACCCATATCTTTATATATCAATTATCAAAAAATTTATACACAATAAGAAATCAGAATAAATAACTTATAAAAAAGAATAAAAATTAATTGTTTCATTTTTCATTAAAATATTTACAAATTCCGCCTAAAAAAGAAAATAATCAATATAATATGATTTCATGTGGGAATAATATTCCTAACATCCAATGAAAATTACAATATAAAAAAATTTAATATCAATGAAATTTTAATGAATATTATTTTATAATTTTCTTAGTCTTCTTACCCATAAAGGAATAGAAAAAACTAACACCCGATATCTGTATTTTCTAATTTTTCAAATATATATGTATCTCTAGAATCATAATCAATATATTTCAAATGCATTTAAATTCATTATAGATCTATAATACCATAAATAAAAGTGGATTCATTTTCAATGAAAATAACACGTAAACCCTTAAATAAATTATATAGTAAGTCACTTAAGGTCATATTTATTTAAAGAAAGAGAAACTAAAAATTCTATTTAATTTTATGGAAAAAAACTACAATACATACATGCTAATATCAAAAAAATAACAAGATCTATGATATATTTTTAAATATTTTCAACGGATATTCTCTTCCACATATATCATACATCATCCGTAACTCATAAATATAATCCAAGAAGAATAAATATATGATAATATTTTTATCCCATTAAAAATATCATAAGTATCTGAAGTTATTAGTTTAAAAACATTTTGTTTATTTTATACTAGTTTTTAGATATTTTTATATAAATTAAATATAAGAAAATATTATAAGTGATTTTCAATAAAATGTATGTAATATTTGAAAATAAATTAATACATCATATATCAGATGACGAAGAAGGATATCCTGAAAAAGTAAAAATGCACCCACATAGTCTCTAGCTTTGGTAGAATCCTATGTAGGTAATGGAAGTAGAACATTTGGATGAACAATATCATGTACTGATACTCTTACTTGAACTAACGTGCATATGTTATTGATATACCAAATCTCCAAAAATAATTATGACTTCTTTCACTATAATAATTACATGGGAATATTTTGTATAAAACTTATAGTATAATGTCAGGTCCGAATGGGGAGGTGGAGGATATTAGTAGGTAGGCTGTGTAGGCTATGATTATTCAATCATTTTTTCAAACATAGACTGAAAAAGTGTTTTACTTTGATCTCCCATGGACTCTTTTAGGTATTTCAACTTAGATTTTAAGAAATCTATTTATGTATCCATAAATTTCTTACTTTGATGACCAAAAAGTTTCCTAATACTGACACCCGCCTCATATCCTCTTACACAATAGTGTTATTCTAGCTTTATTAATGTGTTAGATAGAATTTCCATCCTATGAATAGGGATAAAAGTTCTCTGTGTTTCTTTCTCTTGAAGTACATATTAAAATGATAAATTAAAATGGTATATTAGTTTTATTAATTTAGAAATTATAAAAATTCAAGGGAAAAAATTAATTTATTACAATAATTTAAGATACTTTCTTGGATTATTATATATGATAATTTTCATTTTATTCCTTCTCACTCTTTTCCAATTTTTATGGTTAGTGGTGGGAGATGGAGGACTAAACTGGACCTCATCCAAACCATTACTAGATTTAGTTCTTAATTCATAAAATTTGCATCAATAATTTTTTACTCTAGTAAATGAAACTCTCCACGTGACAAAGTATGAGGGTATACATTCTCCAACTGGAACTCTTGGTGAGATCTCCTGGAGTCATGTTATATAAAAATAAACTAATAATTAATCAGGTAATATATAAGAAATTTTACAAGACAAAATAATTATCATATCATAATTCTTCATCATGTCGGCTGGGGAAATATTTATTCCATGTATCTATATCTAATATCCCATACTTGAGGAATGTATTTTCATTCATTAAATTCCCAAAAATATATTCTTTTTTGTCAATTTTTTTAAAAAATATCTATTAGACCACTGATAAATAAATATATATTTTCTTAATTTATTTTTCCTGAAAGTTGAATGTCATCTATAATGGAGTACATTAAATATTAGTCATATATATTATATAATATTCAAATAATGAGATATAAATATATTAACTAAGATAATTTACTATTATAGACTTCTAAAATGTCTATTTCATCATCTTGTCGAAATACTTCCAATGAGGATATAAAATGATAATTCTACAATGACTCTACATGGAGATATAGCTCATAAATTACATTTCATTTGGGATAGTTATATTATTATTATCATAAAAATTGATATGTGTTATTTTTTCTCCATGAGCAAGTAAAATTTTTGGTAAACATTTAATCCTAGTTATACCAAATATATGAATCTTTTTCCCAGGGGAAGAAGAAGACTCCACCTTAGTAGGCACACGAGTAGTCCTAAAAATAATTTTTATAAATTAAAATTTTACTTTATTTAAATAATTTTATTATTTAATAATTAATAATATGAAAAAATAGACATATACCTCGATAAATGTTCATATTACTCTTTGTATATTATTCAAATAGAAGAATGTAATGATATTATGTGTACCTATATATTATTAGAAAAGTGAATAACTAAAAACTGTAAGTACAAAAAAATATTAAACTTAAAAAATGGTGCTACACATTTTTATGTTTTAAAAAATAACAATGACATCATTGTTCTTAATTAAAAATTATGCAACTCAAACTATTAAATATAAAATTTAATTATAAAATTATAGAAATGATCAGTATTTCTAAATTTAAATATCACAATTAAAAAAAGTTCTTTTATATGCATAAATTTAACCAAATCACAATGATGCATGTCAGGGGTTTCAGTCACAAAATGTTTAACAATAACTGTTGGATGTAAAATTTAACAAAAAATTCATTTAAATAATCGGTGTATATAGAATTAAACATCAAGATTGAAAAAATAGAGTTTTTAAAAATGTGATTTTTAAAAATAAATAAAATATAAATACTTTCCTAAATAATTAAGAGAGTAATTTAGTGTTTTCCCATATCCCCTCAGAATGATCATTTTACACAACATGAAATATTTCAATATTATATTCATTTTTATTATCTTAAAATCATGTAATAGATGATGAAACATCACATAAATCCATAACATCATCCTCAAACTCATCAAAAAAATTAATTTTTTTTTATTACAGAATAATGGGCCATGAATCATTTGATGGATAAATAACATAAAATATTTAATTTTCATGCGTCCCCATGATAAATGGTTCCTCTTTCCAACTAAATATTTTAAAATCAATAAGTGTAAATCTAGAAAAATCATGTTTCACACAACTGTTACTACCAACCTAATTATACTTAAATATAGTAACTCAAAATTTAGTATAATCAATTTCCCATATATTATAAAAAACGTAAAAATATTTTGTTGATGTTCAAATTGGGATTATATCTTTTTACTCAAAAATAGATGGATTTATTAATGACCATTACCCAAATATTTTGAATTTTACTCTTATCATCCTATTTTTGTGTGTGTCAAATGTGTAACTATTAATGTCAAAACCAGACCATGGGATTAATTTAAGAGATAACCCCTTAACAACCATTTTAATATTTCTGATACAGATAAATCTATGTTAAATTTCTCTCCAAACCATGAAACAAATGTCTTTTTATGGTAAATAATAGAATAATTTTTATTTCTTTTTAGATTTTATAACTTTAATATAGAAATATGTGATGATATATGTGGTTGAACCAAATTTGTGTTGTTCAAAGTGTATAAATGTGTTTGCATTACTTCATCACATTGAATGAAAACTACCTTTAAGACATGAATCCAACTACCTTCACTATAAACTATCAACTTTTGAGATATAGGGAGAGAAATATGCTCCACTTAATACAAATAATTAGTACATAACTAAATTACCTATTTCGATATATATTTTTGTATAATAGAGACATCCAGTATAAGGCCCCAACCTTAAACATTAAATAATCCTGAATTTAAGTCCCAAATTTTACTTTTTTCACATTGATGATGTTTTTAGGTTAAAAGTTTTATAAAATTTGTCCATAACCCATACACAATAAAACAATAAAACACAAAGTTGAAACTTATGATTAATATATATATTTTCCCATAATATAAATTTTTTAAAACAAATCATGATCTCTTTTAATAAAAAATATTTAAAACTTTGAAGTTGACAACTTCTTTTCCCTTACAAATCCTCAAACCCTGTAAAAACATTTTTAAAATATTGGTATTATAAAATAAACTCAGTAATAGATATAAGAATAAAGGAAATTTTTAGTTCAGTAGAAACATGAAATCTCATGAAAAATGGTTTCTTGAAAACCTAACATTTTCTTTTAAAGGGAATTATCATTCCGTAAAAAAGATCATTTATTTTACCTTTTGAAAAAAATGGTTTCCATGAAAACTCATTAGAAATAATAGAAAATCCTTTTAGTTACCTTGTTAAATAATTTCATATAATCCTTACATAACCCTTAAATAACCCTTAAATAACCCTTAAAAATAGTAATAACTATACAAATAAATCCCAATATCATTCTCCAGAGAATATAATCATTACCCAATGCATTGGAGTGCTATATAGGTGCGTCCATAATTTAATCTATAACTAGATCGCCCGACACAATCTAGGAACACCCATAATTTATAATATCTAAGAACCACAACAATAATAAAACATTTTACTTTTTGAATAACACTTTTAAACTCGTATGAAAATCACTTTCTAATATTAAAATTCCATTTTATTTCAAAATACAATTTTAAATAAAAAATATAATATTATTTTGGAAAACCATTTTCAATAAAAAATGACCAAAAAAATATAAAGTGTGTTTTTTATTGAATAAAATATACAATATTTAAAAGGAATCTATAGATGATATAATAGTCATAGCGGAATAAAAATTCTTTATTTACATTTCGTTTGAAACACATAAAATGATTACTTTTGAAAACCTTTGAAATAAATTAAATGATAGATAAAATTAGATTTATAAATATTTTATTTTCATATTATAACATTTCAAATATTATTTTAAATACATGGAAATGTAATGGAAATATAGTTTAAAGAAAAACCTTAAAAGATGGGATTTTTTAAAGAAAAGACCTTTATCACTTGGGAAACACTTTAATCATAAAACCCAAAAAATAATGAAATTTAAAAAATATTAAATACCATTATAATAGATAAATTATTGATATATAATGTTAAATGTGATGTATATACACCTTATAAAATAATAAAGGTGCATAACATTAAGAATTACCTCAATGAAAGGAAATTGAGATGAAGTCCTTTACGTAGAGTTCGAATTGTAATATGTGTATTTATCTTACTGAAAATAAACATATGTTGATTATTTACTTTATTGAGAAATTTTTTATAGTTTATTATTAATTTTATTTCACTTATTAATAATTTATATACAATTACTTAATAAATTAAGTTTAAGTCGTGTGTTTTGACCATATTTAGTTTATGTGTCAGAAACAACTTTTGTAGGTCGACTATAGTCAAAGAGTTCATTATTTAAACATATCCAGAATAATAACAATGATATAATAATCATATTTATACATAAATAATACTTTTAATATAAATCATTAAATATGGTTTTGAAAAATGGACCATTATTGCGATTAGGGAGATGACAAGCCGTGTGTACGCATGAGTAAAATTCCAATTTTTCAATGATCATTATGAAAAGAAGGTATATAATATTTTATTTTTCTAGAAAGATAATTATATCATAAATAAAGTTATTTTTAATTATATATATCTATATAAATATCATTCATTTTATGTAAAAGAAATCACATCGCTTTGAGGAGGCGGTAGTCCACACATCCATGAACGACGTTATAACTTTTATAGTTATTGAAATGGTAAGAATAAAATTATATATTATCTTTATAGAAACATAATTATGTTATGAATATAAAAGTTATTTCATGTATATCATATATATTCATTATAGTTACCATAATTATCTTTCATGTAACATGTTAGTGAAAAATAGTTCACATCGCTTCATGAGGCGGTAGTCCACTGTACACACAATAAATGTTATCATATCCCATACAATATAAAATTTATAATGGGTGGATATTATATAATTACTAAATATGTATAATAATATTATAAATATCATTAATATAATATATAAACTATATTTCCATCATTATCTCCAACCATGATAGGAGATAACGAAAAAATGACATCATTTCGTGAGGCAGTAGTCCATTATACACATGAGTGATGATTTTGTAACCCATTTAATGGTTGTGTGTGTGGGTATAGGTAATAACTTTTACAAAAAAATAATTATATTTATTATAATTTGTTTTATTATATAATCATGATGTAACACTAATTTATGGTTGTGGAGAAAGAAATAAAACAAAAACGCATGTTGATGAATGAAACTACTTTTTCGAGTAACTCTATTTTCTTTGCACCAAAGGCTTTCCATGGATAGATTTATCCCAAAAGTATGTATTTTATGATGAGATTATGGAATTATAGAAGTTATTTTGTCAGGTATTTGTTGATCCAATGGTCTTGATAGGTGTGAAGAGAGGAGGATAGGAATAGGCCTTTTATAAGGGCAGTGGGTGGAAGACTTGTAAATTTTTGAAAGTGGGAATTCCACCCATGTTTTTTCATGTAAATTGGATCCGATAATGAAATAAATTTTATAATATAAGGGATAAGTTCAAAAAATTTACATAAAATAGTCTATTTATAATTTTATAAGTTATTTTTTCCCTTAAGATTAAATATTTGTCACTGGGTAATTCTCATTTTTACATTAATCACTATAATTAATTTTAATTTTTTTCACTACTAATTTTGGTAAATTATTAAGTTGAACTTATTAAAAATTAAAAATTATTATTATTAAAAATATGGAATTCATTTTTATAAATTCAATTCACATAAGTGAAAAAATTTAACTCAATACTAATCCCATAGTCGCTGCAAGACAACACATTTTTAAGACGAGTATTTTTTTTGAAAAATATGATCTATATTAACTCTATGAATAATAATAATAATTTATGAAATGAAATTAATATTTATCTATATATATTATATAATTTTATTTAAAAAATTCTCCATTATTTGTTATTATAATTAATTAAAAAGATAAAATATTATTCATTTTAAAATAGATTTTAGAAAACCCATTCTTTCAACCCAAAAAGAAACCATTGTTAAAAACCATTATAAACATGATTAAAAATTAATTAAGTAAATTAAATATAACTAAATAATAATTAGTTTACATGAAATAATATTCAAAACATATTGAGGATTTTATATTACTTAATTTATTAAAATAAATTACTTTCTTAGAAAAAACTGTATTTTTCAATATTCACTGAAAAATATATATTTTCCAAAAAATCCCATAATTTCGCCTAGAGTAAATTTTGATATTATAATTTAATAAATGATATTAATTTTATCAAATTAAAATTATAAAATTTTAAAAATAATGTGTTAAATAAAACCTTATAAGAAAAGTGTTTAATTAAACTATTTCCTATTGATTAAAAATTACTTAATATTTTTATAAACAAGGTTAATATATAATTAATTTTTCAAAAAATGGAAATGATTTATTATATCATTCCCTGGGTTTTACATACTTACCCCCTTTTAGAAATTACATCCTCATAATTTTATTCACTTATTAAATAGGTGGTAATTTCTTTCCATCATAACATTTTCAAATTCCTATGTTGCCTCCTCAACCATATGGTTTGTCCATAATACCTTGACTTGATGAATCACATTATTCCACAAAAATTATAATTTATTGTCAATAATATGAACTGGATGTTCCTCATAATAATGATTCTATTCCAATTGAACTAATTGAGGGCTTATAACAAGTTATTAATCCATCACATAGTTCCTTAACATTGAAATATGTAATAAATTATATACTTGATATAAAATTGAATGTAAGGACACTTGGTAGAAAATTGATCTAAATTTCTCCAGGATTTCATATGATCTAATGAAATATGGACTCATCTTACCCTTCTTACCAAAACACATCACACGTTTCCGTAGAGAATCTGAGAAATACATTACCACCTACCTCCAAATATTGATCTTTCCTCTTGTCATCCCAAAATGTTGGTGTCTTGCACCACTTTTCAAATAATTCCTCAAACGGTGCTATTACTATACTGAAATGAAAATAGTTATTATAAGAAAACACAACCAAAGTAATATGTTGATATCAACTTCCCTAATAATCAAATGATCAAGAACAAACAAAATATTCCATGTTCTAAATCATCCAATTAGACTGTACATCAGTTTGAAGATGAAAATCTATACTAAAATTTAATTCAATAACCAACTACTTCTAAAGTCCTTTCCAAAAGTTACATGTGAACCTGAGATCATGGTATGATATAATAAACAGAGGAACTCCATGTAACATGACTATATCCTTTAGATACAGTCTATAAATTGGATCTAAAGTCATCATGTCTCAAATGGGATGAAAATGTGTAGAGTTATTTAATAAATTTAGAATAACCCAAATTATATTATTACCTTGAGAATTCTTTGGAAATCCTACCAAAAAATAAATTGATATATTTTAATATTTCTACTCTGACATCGGAAAAGGTTAAATTATCCCCTTATATATCCATCGTTATATATTAATCTAATGATAAGTAAGAAAAATTCATGGTGAAGTTATACATATCTATCTTCATTCCCTCCCACCGGTAATACTCTTGAAGGTATCTGTACATCTTAGTGCTACATGAATGGATAGAAAACAGAGAACTATGAGCTTCACATAAAAAATCTATCCTTAATTGGGAATAATAAGGAACACATAATATTTCGAAAAGTCATAAAACACCTTCTTACCCAATATTAAAATAAGGTAACTTACCCTTGTTAACTAATTCTACCTTTTTCTGAAAAGATTGATCCTCCTTCTAAGAAATCTCAATTATTTGTAACAAAGTTTACTACACTGATTCTTGAAAAAAACAAAGGATTTCCCTACATCCACAACTTCTAGGACAAAATTCATCAAATCATTAACCAAAGAGTCATGTTCCAAATGTTACATGGTTAATGTATAGATAATTGTTTTTGACTCAAAGCATCAACCACTTTGTTTTCTTTTCCCAAGTGGTAATGAATTGTGAAATCATAATCCTTAATTTTTTCCAGCCATATACATTTTCTCATGTTAAATTATTTTAGAGTCAATATATATTTCAATTTTTTATTAATATTTATTTCAAAATTTAATTTATACAAGTGATGCCTTAAAATTTTTAATGTAGAAAAAATAGTAGATAATTTAAATCATGTGCAGTGTAATTTAACTAATGAGGTTTCAACTAATGTAAATCATAAGTAATTACCTAATCATTATACATCGAAAAACAGAAAAGTAAATTCAGAAAAACAGAAATATAGAAGAAAATTTCAACTTTTCTAGAAGCTAGGGACAAAATTAGAGCATTCACCAATATTTTTTCTCAGTTCCTAAAAACAATCATATCATTAGTTTATCCAAATGAAATTAAAAACATTTTGAGTTAACTTAGTTAATGATCTAGACAACTGTGGATTTTTTCAATAAACCTCTAGTAGTAACCTACTAATCTAATAAAACTATGAATCATGGTGATATTTTTGTGTCTTATCTATTCTTCAACAAAGTTTCTTAGAAGGGTCAATAGTTATTCCATATTTAGAAACAAAATTTCTTAGGAATGATTCTTTTTGAAAAAAAATTCACACCTGGTAAATTTCCCACATAGTTACTTTTCTTTTATGGGTTTTAAAAAAACCCTCAGTTTCCTTTCATGTCCCTCCTAACTTTTAGAATATAACAAAATTTCATCAACATATATAATCAAAAACATGACCAAGAACTCATGAAAAATTATATTTAACTGGACCATAAATACAACATGTGCATTATAGAACCCAAATAACATAAATAAAAATTCATAGTGTCAATATCTAGTCCTAAATGTAGTCTTTATAATATATAATTCCTTCACATTCAAATGATGGTACCCTAACCTCATGTCCACCTTTGAAAAAAATGTTCTCCTTGGATCTGATAAAAAATAATTGATATGAGGAAAATGATACCTATTCTTAATAGTGATGTTATTCAAGGCTCTATAGTCAATGAAAATTATTTTTGAACCATCTTTATTTTTTGAAAACAATAAGAGCACCCTCTGGTTAAGTGCTTGGTCAAATGAATCCTTTATTTAACAAATTGTACAATTTATTTTTCAATTTAAAAAGTTCCACTTGGGACATTCGATAAGGGGGATTAGAAATTATCTTAGAATTAGCTGAAAATTCAATAATAAAATAAACCTCTTGATCAGAAATAAAAACCTAAAAACCATATAGAAAAAAATCCATGTATTCATTCAATATTAACACATCACTAATCTAAATATTTTCTTTATTTTTAAAAATATGAGCTAGGTAACTTTCACTGATATCTCTAATAAATATCTCATCTTCTTAGAAAGTTATCAATGGTATTAAATCATTAAACAAAATTTTATTATAAATGGAATCTATATTATCATGATAAACTAAAATTCAATCCATACCAAGAATGAAATAAAACTCTACTATGGCTAGTTACACAAGATTTTCAGGAAAGGCCATCCCACTGATAATAATAGGATGATTCTTATAAATATTGGTTACTATAATACTTACACCAAGAGTTTTCACCAAAATATATATCTTACTTTCATTAGGTGATACTCCCAATTTACTTAAAATTTTCCCATAAATTAAAGAATGAGAATATCTGAAGTAAAACAGGTTATGGGAATAATTTTAATAAAAAAGGAACATAGCTATCACCACTTCATTTTATGTCCCAACATCAACTTTAGTAGTATAAAATGCCCTCACCACACCTACCTATTTACAATCATGAATATTTCCATCATGTGAAACTAACATTTGACATGGATTTTCATAATTACCTATATCATTGCAACTAAAAAATCATTCCATCAGATAGATATCGGTTACCACATTCATTGATTCTTCATGATTCATTTCAATACATTTTTGTTCTATGTCGACAAACATTCCACATCCAATACACTTACCTGAATTCATAATACATTCTCTAATGTGCTTTTTTACCACACTAACCACAATATTGGAACTTCATTTTTTTACCTTTAGGTTTCTTTTTTTTATGATTCCCCATCACCTTCCATCCTAGATGCTTCTTACTTTCCTCATCACGAGACACATTATAGTAAAAAAAATCTCATCATTTTTAGTACAATGAGATACTTTCTCATAGATTTTAAATTCCCATGCAGCCAAAACACTACATAGAATTAGTTTCAATCCTTATAAAAATACTATTAATATTGAAATCGGTGTCTCGAATAAAATATGGCACATTAATGGCCAATATTGTGAAGTTTTCTTCATATAAAACTAAATAATATTCATCATTTTCCCTCAATTTCAAGAATCTGTTTTCCAATTAGAATAAAAAACCATAGGGAAATATTTCTCAAGAAAAATATACCTAAATGTTTCACATTCCATGTCATTAAGATCATCTTTCACTCTGGTATTATTAACCCAAGTCCATAATTGATTAGATTCACCTTAAAAATGATAAATGGAAAGGGTTACCATTTGAAGTACTGAACATCCCATTACATCAAATATCTTTTTCCAAAGAATCCATACATCCTTCAGCTACCACGGGGTCAGATGATATAATAAATTATGGGGAATTTTTCCTCATGAAATTCTCCTCAAAATACATTTCACTTTAGGGTAGATTGGGTTCCTCTCTGGAATTGATACCACCACCATTTATCGCCTGATTCAACTGAGCCATCACCAAAAGATGTTTTATTTTATTAAAAGGATAAATGGATGAATATCCTATAAGAAATAGTTATGGGGGTATGAAATAATGTATCCCTAGAGAATCATCCTGAAAAAGTTAATGCCCCTAGGGAGAAATAACCAAAGATTATAAAAGACCAAGATCCTATTAGTCTAAGATGCTATAGAAGCAAGAAATTATACCACAATATTTCCTTCATGCTAAGTATAAATAATGGACATGTGATTGTCAATTAGTATCTTTCAAATTCTGAACGTATATTCAACAGACCAAGGAATTCAACCCTTACCTAATATTGCATTGATGATTTCTAATGAATCAATCTCAATCTATCTGATGGGAATACCCCTCTCGCTACAGAGTATAAGGCATATGAGGATATCATGAGCCTCCTCTTAAAGATAGTAACCATTCCCAAAGAAAGTTGAGAAATATTCTATGACCAAGCCATTAGAGTCTCTGACAACTCCACCACCATGCATAGATCCCATACATCTAGAACCATTAGCATTTAACTTGTTCCCCAATAAGGGAGGAAACCATTATATTTATTTCCCTCGGATAGTGGCGTTGTTGGTGGGGTAGTTTGATGGAACTAGGGTCATAATGGAAGGAGTAAACTCTATATTTTTTCATAGCCTACAAAAATCCATAATTAAGCTTAAATTCATGAGTATTATACCTATGATGGAAACCAGAGAAGAGTTATGTCTCATTCAATTTCTTGATGATGAAAGAATTGAACAACCTACAATGAAGATCATAGACCTGGACTTCCTTTCTGCTCCCGGTTTTTCCACCCCCTGAAACAATTATTTAACGACCGACTCTGAATTAACTACTTATTCAGGCCACCCATTGAACTGACCAAACATCCCCAATATCGATTTCTACCATTCTATGCTAAAAAATAGGTGATCCATGGATTTGGGTCTTGATTCACTACAACATAATCATTTAGAAGTGAGGTTGATTCCTCTATACTGTACACTGTGATCAGTAAGAAATAAATTGTTTCAGACACAAAATATAAGGAAGTAGAACTTTAAAGGGACCTCTCTACACCTTAATATTTCTCCCCTAATATCCTAAGGGGTGATCACCAATTGTGTTTTATTAAAATATTTATTTTTCATAGTACCATATACAAATCCAGTGAAAACACATTTTCTTACGCTCATTAGACATCACAATGCAGTCAAAAACACTACTTTGATTATCATCCAAGGTGGCACTGATAAAGGTGGGGGTGTATACTGGCCTCCCTAAAACTTATATAGGGTGAGGGGCATCCTGAGTTTAACACCCCAATGATTTAAAAATAAATTTAATATTGAATGCTTGAAATAATACTTTTTATATCCAAGACAATAAACCTAATTTGTTTGCTTAGGTGATTTGAATTTCTAAACATTGATGAAAACGATAACATTTAGTAAGATATTTAGAGTCTGATAGGATCAAATTACTTTTGTTGTGAATAGTAACACGACACTTATGAATAATAATATACCCTTATGAATAGTAATGTTACCCTTATGAATAGTAATATGACCCTTATGAATAGTAACATCACCCATGAAAGTATAAATAAAATTTAGGTACCTTAAAAATGAAATATAATATTTTAAAAATTAATAATTAAGTGTTGGTATTTTTGCGGGTTATAAATTTTTAATTATAATTTTATAATTAATAAATTTATTTAGTAGAAAATTAATTTTCATAAAATCTATTTCTAAATAAATATGTTGTTTTCAAATGATTTTAGGATAATTCAATAAGACCTTAATTATTCATTTAGGGTGTTATAAAATCTGTTTTAATTTTAAAAAATATATTTTTCGAGAAAATGATCATTTTAATGAAAAATTAAATTTATCTTATTTAGAAAATTATTTTTATAAAATTCAATTCCTTTTTGAATTATACACATAAAATAATGGTTTGTATTAATTTTTTGTATTTTTATGAAATACTTTATTTTTTGGTGAATAGTAAACACATACAGTTTTTATAAAATAAGGTATTTTTTGTGACTTCATAATAAAACTATTATGATATAAAGATTTATTTAAAATATGTAATAACTAATAATTATTCTATAAGTGTAATATTTTATATAATTAATTTAGAAAATGAAAATTATAATTTTTTATAATAAGTGTAAAAATCATTGTTATTGTCGATGCAGTCCCTACACAACACTAACAAAGTCAAAATTGGAAACTTATATATAATAGTTTAGTTCTAAAAATTATTTTCCTGAATTATTTATTAATTATTATGTATTATTGTTTTATTTGGTTAATGATTTAAAATTTTAGTGTTATATAACATGAGTATTATGCAAATATCTTTACAATATTTGTGGAGGGAAAGAAAATACAATATAAAAAATATAATAAGATTTCTTGTCATGTATAAGAGTGAATATACATAATGAATGAATTTAGAATTTTATTTTGAACCTAATTTATTTTATAGTAATTTATTTTTAATTATTTATATATGAAATAATTAACATTAATTCTCATGAAACACTGATGCAGTGCTTGTGCAAGAATAAGAAAAATAAATAAAATGTTTTTAATTAAAACTATTAGAATTATTAAATGACCCATTTTTTCTAAAACATTTTATATAAGTATGTTTTGACCAATACCTATTTTTTATTTGATTTTGGGATACTTTTAACCCTAAAGAATCAATTTAAGACCTTTATAATGTTTTATTTAAAAGTAAAATAAGGTGTTCAAACTATAAACATTACTTTGTATAAAATTTTTAATTTAAAATTTTCCAAGAGTTTTATTCTAAAAATAATATTATTTAAAAATATAATAAAATTATATTTCTTATATAATTTTATTTTTTAATCTTTATACAATAAATAAATACGATAATGGATTTCCCAATGATTATTCAATATTAATTTATTTAATGAATAAATCAAATTAATGATATTAAAAACAATAAAATAAATATGATTTGATATTTTAAAGATAATTTTGTAATTTCCTAGATTTATAGGATAATTCTAAGATATAATAAAAATTGGATTTGAATTTGAAACTTTGTTTTTATGTTTTAAAGTCAAATGTTATGAATAGTGTTTAATTTGACAAAATCATTTTTCATGAATATAATACTTAATTAAAATGTTTAAAAATAAAAAAATATTAAAAAAAGACAAAAATAAAAATATTTGGTCTAAATTGTGATATTATATGATTTTATACCATTTTATAGTCTTAAAAACTATATTATATTTATTATATTTTAATAAATTGAGTAATTCCTAAGTTACCCTTCTTATCAAATATAAATAACCCTTCCCCTTCCTTTGGAAAACCACTCATTCAACCCTTTAGAAAGACAAATATATATCAAAATCTTTCCTCTTATGCCTATAATACCTAGGTACGTTACAGAGTCATCTAACTCCAATAACCAAGGGAGTTATAGGTCTGTGAAAGAGAAGTCACATCGAGGAAAGAGTAATTCTCTATTAACTCTTCCCTCTTTTCTTCTTATCCTTCTTATATTCCATTTACTTTCAAAACCATGTAATATAAAAATTATTTATAGAGTAAGTAAACATTATATTAATTATGTTAACCTACTTCATGTATTATATATATAACATATATAATTTTTTCACTCCCACTCTTACGATAACGCCCCTTTAATGGTCGGTTAACCACTTACAGAGACATTGCCAAAAACAGTTCTTATAACCACATTCATGGATGGAAAATATAGATTATATATAAAATATAAAAATATAATTACATTTATTTTATGATTATGGAATTATTTAAACTAATGTATAAATTAAATTTAATAAAATAGTCAAATTGGTGAAAGGTGGGGAATTGTTAAGTAAAATATGATATCAAAACGCTTCAATTTCATCAATAGAAATTAAGAAATATAATCAAATGTTTATAATTTATAATTTTTTTTATAAAATTACTATAATTCACATCTAGATTATTGTTTTAATAAACATTATTTTATTATTCAAGAGGCTAAAAATCAACGTAATTAAGCGGGACATTAGGTAAGGGGTTTCTCATCTCACTTTTATTTTCATGAGATTTACATTGTTTGTCACTTATTCATTGTATGTTGTATATGTATGATTCCATTTGATATATAATATCATTATTCTCTTTATATTAATGTTATTCAATGATTTATTTGAATATTATTACTTTTTGGTCAGGTGATTCGATTGATTACAATGTAGTAATGGACTTCATCTCAATTTCCATTTCTTTGAGACTTACTCGGTATTTTGAACAGTATAATTTTTATGTGTTGTATCTATAACCCATTTGAGATAATTTTTAATTTGAAATTAATTTACATTATATATCCATATTCTTCTAAAATGTATATGATTATTATCTTATCTATATACCCTTTTACATATGGTGTTTATTTTGAATGTTATTTTAACTGTAAAAATATTAATGAATCTGTATTATCTACTCAATATAGAAATTGAGAAGGAATATTGTTATGGAATTAAAACTTTGTATAAGAATGATTTGGACTTGTAGTGAGAGTAATTTCCTGCTATATCCCCTGGATGCATCAACATGTCTCATGAGACAAACTAGTTGGCGATAAACCCTTTGAGTTTATTCCCAAAAATTTATCAGATGGGTTTATACCCTCAGAATTAAATCGTTTCGATGGCATGATAGTTCATGTTACAAATAAATGAAATCCAAATAATAAGAATTATATTTATTCAGAATTCAGTTATTACTTTCCATGAGGTTTTCACAATGAAAAAAACTATAAATGCATTTTCATTCTTAGTTTATTGATGGAGTGCGTTTCTCAATTATTAACAATGACATGTTGATTATGTCTAATTGATTATGATTAAATTATTATTGTTTCATTATTCCAATATATGTAACCCTTACTGAGAATTTAAGTTCACACCTTTCATTTATTTCCTTCGCCAGGTTATGAATAAGAGATCATTTATTAAATTTTCAAGGATGCAGTTATTAGCTTTTATTATGTATTATATGTTGTTTTCTTCTCCCAATGTTAAACGAGTTCCATGTATGTATAATTTTTCTTCAATAATACCAAACTAATCGATCCTTCTATATTTTACTCATTGTAATAATTCCAATCTAATAAAATAATACACCGGCTCTAGGCTTCTGGGGTTGGGGCATTACACCGGGAAACCAATGATATCTTCAGAACAATTGTGGTTCCAGTAGCTAATATTACCTCTACCTATTAACCAATGAGTATGTTATTGGTTGAACATAATATATGTCCAGATAAACTTCTGAATTTTGTAAGGTTTAAATCTAGATATAATCCCTTTCCTTCCATAAGTATTTTTCATATGTTTACCCCACAAGGAATTCCCCTCTAAAATTTTCTAGGAAAGCTTGGCATGAAGAACGTCCATGGTACTAGAGATGATCTTAAAGTTGATACCCCACCAATGATGGTTTAGAAAGTATATTCTAAGAGGTCTAGTGACTTTTCCCTTCCAAATGGATATCCCAATAAAAATATATTAGAGATCTCTCAAAGGTCAAAATCACCTTATTTGGATCCTTCATAGTGGAAATGATATACATGAGAATGAAGGAAATGGAATAATTGATCAAAGTAATATGGCCTCCAAAAGATAAAAACATGTTTTTCCAATTAATAATGCAACCCATGATCATCTTGGTAACCATATCAAAGTGATTTATGAGAAGAGTATTTGGGGACACTGGGGAACCCATGTAGATCATTGAAAAAGATCTTTTAAGCATACCAAGACTAGTTCCCAAATCCATCATCCTCCTCTCTAAGCATTTGTTGGGAACAGAAAAGCTACTCTTATCACAGTTGATAACCTGACAAATCCAAGCATAATACACCACTAAAGCTTCATTCACCCCCTGAATAGACCTTATTCCACCATTAAAAAATTGAACTATGTCAACAGTGAACATAAGATGGGAGATATCCCAAATTAATTTTTTATTATGGAAGGGGATAACCTTTCCCACATTAATATAGTTATTAAAGAACTGGATGAAAGCATCATGAGTAATGAAAAAAATGTAAGGGGTGAGGGGATCTCCCTACCTCAAACCTCTAACTACTTTGAAATATGCAAACCATTTTCCCATGAATGAAGTTGGAAAACATGGGGATCTAAAACACCAAAAGAGGATATCAATGACCCGCATAGAGGATCCCATGTGAGTGAGGACCATTTTGATGTTAGTCCATTAAAATATATCATATGATTTGTCATTATCCAAATTGATTACCACATTGCTACCAAAAAACATCAAATTGATTTCATTGATCACATCATGGGCCAAGGCAATAGACTCTTGGATAAATATACCCTACACAAATCAGTGATGATCCTCATCCAGCCAACTAGGAAGGAGGGGGGAAATAATTTTATTGAAAATGAAAAAAATAACATTATAAGGAACATTACACAAGATGATGGGGTGTTAATAGTTCAAGGACTATGGGTTTTTGAACTTGGGCACAAAAACAATTTTTGTTGCACATGCCACTCGAAGAAGATTAATACCTGGGAAAAAATCCTACACCGCAATGACCAGTATATGCATTACAAAACACCATGAATACCTATAGAAGGAAGTTGGAATGGAATCCACTCTAGGATAACTGATATGACTTATAGACCACACCACATCTCTGATTTCATCCTCATCCTGAATTGCCTTCATATTTTCATTCACTTATCTATAAACAGAGTAGGGAATAACTTCAAACTGATCATTGGAACCAGTTAGACAGACACTCTCCATGATCAAGTTAGGAGAATCCAGAAGATATTTAACGTATATATCCACCATATTTCCTAATACATCCCTATCATTAGTATAAGATCAATATTCTAGAAGTAGATTCAGAGATGTGAGCCTGTGTTTTAATTTAATATAAGTGTGTAAATACTAGGTGTTTATGTCTCCTTCATAAACCCATTTCACTCTTTACTTTTAACAAGAAATAAAACCATGTTTCAATAATAGATCTTCTAAGGAGTCCTTCTTGCATCTCAAATTTGTAAAGACATCATCACCAGAATAAGTTTCTAGGCTCGACTCTAATTGCCAGATTTCTCTATAAATTGACTCAAGGTCTTGATCCACCAATGAAAGAATCTTGGCCTAGGAGTGAAGATGTCCTTTAATCTACCTTAAATTATTATGTAGAGAAATCTAGGAGTTACCTCTAGAGGAGTTATCATATGAACTCCTCACAATATCCAGAAACTCTGAGTTATCTTCTCAAGTGGAGGAGAAATGTGTAGGATCAAAATGTGATGTAGATGCTCAACATAAAAGAGGCGAGGAGGGGGGGGGGGGTGAATTTTATACCTTAAAAAATTACTTTGGAACTTTTAAAGATGGTATAAAACATTCTATTTTTTAACAATGTTAAACAAGGTAAATTCACAAGACCTCTTAGTTCCACAGACTTGATAGATTCCAAAAATATGGTTCCAAAAATGAAACTTAAGAGAAGTTTACAAGGACAAAGATTCTACCTTAAAGAATATAGAATCTTACTAATCAGATTATACAAATATAATGAAGTATAAGATAGTTATACTTTCCTTAATAATCAAAATGCAACAGAAAACAAACTTGAAACAATACAAGTAAAAAGTATGAAATCTTTTAACCCAAAGATTAGGGTATCCAACAACCTTGGATAAAGGTACCTTGATTTATAATTTCAAGAAAGTCTATGTTACCCACACTAGGGTAAGTCCTCAATAGGAATATCAGAGTCTGTCTTTCTATCCTTGCAATCCCTCAAACATCAAGGTAGTCGATACCTATGCCTTCCTTATCAAGGAAGTCCCCAAACATTAAGGTAGTCAACACCTCTGTCTTCCTATCCCCGGAAGCCCTAGATTGTACATATCAATAATCAGAGTCGCCCAAAGAAATATGGACAAGATATTCAGTACACACAAATCATGAGATTCTCTCTCTTTAGAAATTACTTTAGCTTCATGTAATCACTAGAGTTGTAGAACAGTTATAAAAAGTTATGATCTCGTTTTAATGAGATCATATTTATAGGCATTTTCCCAATGATCGGCTCCCTCCTCCAATGGTCATATTTTTCCTTGAATCTCGGAGGGACCTGTACACATGTCACTCAAACAACAGTTGGTTAGAAAGAGAATGCACAACATCATTTCATAACTATAACAAGGGTAAGTAAAATATGGTTTCTCTATCAAATCTATTTTTGGGAGTCTATAGAAAAATAAAGTTCGAAGACTAAGATAAAAAAATTCGGAGTCTATATTAAATGGATATTCAAATTCTATTTTTCAAGGAATTTGGAATCAGAATTCTGTAGACTTGAGAGTCTGAATTCTGAGGAATTCGGAGTCCGAATTCTATAGAATTTGGAACCTGAATTCTAAGGAATTCAGAGTCTGAATTATAAGGAATTCAGAATCTTAATTCAGAGGAATTCAGAGTCTAAATTCAGATGAATTCAGAGTCGAAATTTAAGAGAATTTGGAACCTGAATTTTAAAGAATTTGGAACCTGAATTTCAGAGAATTCAAATTCTAAATTTCAGAGAATTCAGAACCTGAATATTAGAGAATTTTGATTCTGAATTTCAGAGAATTTGGAATCATAATTTCAATGATTTTGGAACCTGAATTCGGATCCTGAAAACAGAATACTCAATATCTAAGTATTTATAGAATTCTGAAGTTTTAGATGTGAAATCAAATTTTTCAGTTAGGAATAATAAGAGTTAGATTTAGATAAACTAAAATATGAGAAATTAAAAACATGTAAGGATAAATTTTCCTTTGGGAATAAAAATTTTCCTTATTAAGGAAAATCTGAATAAAATGAGAATTTCTTTGAGGATAGAAAATCTTCTTTATTAAAATAAATCTTAGTGAAAATAAAAATTTCTTTGAGATAGAGTGTTTGTGATTTTCAAAACATAAAGGAATGTAAAATTCATAAGGAAACCTTATTGACTCAACAATCTCCCTCTTTTTGGAAAGTACAAACATCTTTACTAAAATGAATATAAGGACTTTGAAATTTTTATGAACTTAAAAACAAAAACTTATCTCCCTTTACTTATGGATCACAATAAATACTAAAAACTCCCCCTTAGGATTTGAAATCCCTAAGGATTGTATTCTTGATTTACTGAATGAGATTTTACATTTTCTTTCATACGAAAATTGTCATGATAAAAACTTTCCCTTAAATGTAATCCCCCTTAGGGAAATTTCTTCTTTACTTAGTTTTATTTTCTTGACATTCCTTTCTCCCCCTTTGTTATTTTCAAAAAGGAATAAAGGGAATGGAAAAGAAAATACAGTACCTGAAATATTAGTACTAAACAACCAAAAATATAAAGTGAATTTTTTTTATTAATATTTGAATGAATTTTTACAACAGGGAAATACAACAAAAGTTCAGATTTGAATGAAATTTTCCTTCTTTCTCTTTCTACATCTGCTTCTTCACAATAGTTTTCAACTTCTTGAGTTCCTTGTGATCATCTTCCACACGCTTGAGTAGCTGATCTTGATCTTCACTTTTCTTTTATAAGGCTTTAATTTTTTCTTCCTTAGACTTAAACATATTAGCCAGAGACTTCAAGGATTATTCTTGTTTAGAATGTTTTTCCTCAAAATCGATTCTAAGATCCCTTCACCTCATCCAACTCCGAGCAACTAAATAAAATTTTCCATTCAGATATTTCACTTCTTGATTTTGAGTAGTTTCTTTAAGAGATAGCTGTTCTTTAGAAGACTTGGTGAGATCTTTGGACTTAGCTTCTTCAGTTTCAAAAATCATCCTAGGTATTTTCCTGAAATTCATCAAGAATTCTGATCTCTTCAATAGTTTTCCTTGACCAACTAGTCAACTTCTTGCAAGAAATTTTATGGGCTTCATAATAAATGAAAAAAGTTCTGAAATTGGCCTCAAGTTTGATACACTTATCCATAACCATGGATACTAAATCTATTTTATGATTTAAGGAATGCTAAAACATTTGGTATCTTGAATATATGCTTAGAAATAACATAATAGTACCTACTAGCTTCTTCAAAGATTGAACAACAAAGTCATGGCCAAGAGAAGATTATTATGAATTCAAATTATTTGTTTATGAGGATTGATTTTCAAGCACATAAATTTTCCTCTTTGATGAAGCACTGACATATTTCTTACTGACCAAAGACTTGGTATGAGTATCAACCATCACCTACTTTCCCTTATCGGTTCTTGAAATTATTTCTTCTTGTTTAGGTGATTCATGTTCACTATCTGATAGTTGAAAAATCTTATCTTCATCAACTTATTCATTCTCATCTCTTGCCTCAACATCCTCTAGACGTATGAAAACATGATTTCTACTTTCTTCTTCAGAAAATTTATTTATTTCTTCCTCACCGTTCTCATTATTTCTTGAGGTATCAAGTTTTGAAGACTCGACATCAGAAGTTCGGATTGATAAATTCTCAGAAGGACTCTCCTTCTAATGATAATCTTCTATTATATTTATCATATCCTCAATATCACTAGTCCCTTATTCTTCTTATTCCACTTCTTTTTATTACACTATTTATTATCTTTATTTTACTTATCAAGCTCTTCAGCAGCCTTTTCTTTTTACGCTTTTGCCTCAGCAGGGTCCAAGACAAACTGAGGCTCCCATTATTTGTTTTTTTCTTATCTTCTATCCATTTTGAAACTACTTCATCAGGATAAGTGTAAAGACCTAGAAATTTTGTGGAAAACATTTTCTTAAATACATGAGAATTTTACGAGTCCACAGTTTCTAACGGAACCTGATTCCAAGGCCCGGTGTGCCCGGAATCATTTTCTGAAGTTTTGTTTGGGTATGTTTAGTAAACATACATGCGGGATTTTATATCTTTTGAACCGATGCTCGAAATTGAAATCTGAGGACACCGATGAACTCACAGTGTCGATATTCGCTTAAGGAGACCTTTACTACAGTTGCGTTTCAATCTGGATGGAAGTTATTTTTTGGAGTTACTATTTAAGATAACAAATTAAATAAAAATGTGTGTGTAATACATTTTTATTTTGATGGTGGTTAAAGTATCTAGGTGGAGGTTAGGGGTGGGGCCCACCAAACCCTAACCTCTCTTGATAGG
The DNA here is from genome assembly GCA_963277665.1 of Viscum album. NCBI lineage: Eukaryota > Viridiplantae > Streptophyta > Magnoliopsida > Santalales > Viscaceae > Viscum > Viscum album. Next base: position 648,582,345 of record OY728151.1, on the reverse strand, counting down.
ATATAACCAATGGTGGGTCCCACATGAACACCAAACCCTTGAACTCCCTTAATCTTTTGGACTTACCATTAAAGTGCCAACACACCCATGTAATTAATTTTTGTGACCTTTGAAGTTCTTGCCAACTCAATGTAATTAATTAAGTGAATCAACTTAATTAATTAATTTGGAGTGATTGAATTCTTTTGAATTCATTTTTTGCCAACATTAAAAGGAGGGGTGATATTCTCTTATTTTGGTTGGATATATTACCCTGGGAGGTTTTGGAGGATTAGAAAGAAAGTGTTCTTCCCACAAAAAACATGAAGGGAATCTTCAATATCTTCCTCCGCATCAAGGGAGAGGACGCCTCCAGAAAAAGATGCCACTAATGACAATGTTATTTCCTACGACGTTGACAGAACGACGTCTGTCTTCCGCGATACCCGTCTTCCTTGGCTCATCAACGTACAACATCCAATACGAGGTAGGGGTTGGATTTTATTTATGATTATATTCCCAAGTTCTTATTTTTAAGAACACAGATGTTTTATTTTTCAGGATGACTTAGAGATTATGCTGGGGTTAGTTTCTGGTTCTATTATATGTTGGATTACTGTTTGAGACTCTAACATGGAGGGAACAAGCTAACGAACAAGTTCAGACACTCCTCTATTTCATTCTTGATTCGCGATTTGTTGGGCGATGGGTCAACGGAATAAAAACCATGATTTGAGGCAGTCACAGTGAATAGCAGGACCTGAGGAGGCCTTAGGCACAGATGGGTGGAAAAAAGGATCACCGGAACGACTCCGGTGGCCCGCAGAAGAGCGGGGCGGCACTGATGACCGGAGGCGGCGGTGGAGCGGAACCCACATCGCGGGTTCTGGGAGGGATGGGCGGTGCCAGCTGGAGCCACCGTTATGGAACACCGGGGGTCCGCGCCCTCCCGCTCCGCACTTGTCCAGTTGGCCGAGCCGCGGCCAGCCATCGGGCCGGGCCGCCTGCCGTGCGTGCCGGGCCGACCTCGCGCAGGCCGAGCTGCCTGCCACGTGTGCTGGTCAGCCCTTGAGCGGTCCGAGCCATATCCGCTGGGCCGGGCCACACCCAATTGGTCTGGACCTGGATCCGGGTCGGGTCGACCCAGGGCGGGTTGGGCTGGGTCGGACCGGACCCAGACCCCCCTCTTCGGACCACTTTTGGTTTTGCGCCAATAACTTGAGCTATAGACCTCTGATGGACACACCATCAGTTGAGTAGGATTCCTTTGATCGAGGTGGTCATTTTGGTATATTACACTCAAGGTTTTGGAAAACTTTGTGTACGTTCGGGTTGGTTCGAACTCGAAATCAACCGGGCCCTTAGAGCGGAAACACTTATAACTTAAGGACCGGACGTCCGATTGACATGCCGTCAACTACATTGGATTCCTTTTGATGAGACGGTACCTTTGGAATAATCAAAACAAGATTCATATGAGGTTGGAGTTTGGCCAGGTTTGATTGTACCCGAAATCCAACCGGCCCCTTGGAACGGAAATGCCAATAACTCTCAGACCGGGCATCCGATTGATGCACCGTCAGTCGCGTTGGGTTCCTTATGACGAGACAGAACTATGAGATACATCAAATCAAGAATTCGTGATAGTTGATGTATCGAAACTTGGCTGGAGGAGCGGACTCTCTTGGAATCGAGCATGCTGTGTGCGGGAACCCTATGGCTAGCTTCGACAGTGACGACTTCTGTACCAGGATCCTCCGTGGGTTTTACAGTAGTGAATACTGTACCAGGATCCTATGTGGGTTTGACAGTGATGACTATTGTACCGGAATCCTACGTGGGTTCGATAGTGATGACTTCTGTACTAGGATCCCCCGTGGGTTTGACAGTAGTGACTTATGTACCAGGATCCTACGTGGGTTCGACAATGATGACTACTGTACCGGAATCCTACGTGGGTTTGACAGTGACGAATTCTGTACCAGGATCCTCCGTGGGTTCGACAACAGTGACTTCTGTACCAGGATCCTACGTGGGTTCGGCAACGATGACTACTGTACCGGAATCCTACGTGGGTTCGATAGTGATGAATTTTGTACTAGGATCCTCCGTGGATTCGACAGCAGTGACTTCTGTACCAGGATCCTACGTGGGTTTGACAACGATGACTACTATACCGGAATCCTACGTGGGTTCGACAGTGACGACATCTGTACTAGGATCCTCTATGGGTTTGACAACAGTGACTTCTGTACCAGGATCCTACGTGGGTTCGACAGCGATGACTACTATACCGGAATCCTACTTGGGTTCGACAGTGATGACTTCTGTGCCAGGATCCTATGTGGGTTCGACATAACTGATATTGTTCTAGGATCCTACATGGGTTCGACATGGGAGATGATTCATAGGCTATAACTAATCACCTATACCACTCTTCGTGAGTTGTATACCTGTGTGAGATGAGTCATTTCATTCAACCATTACCAACGTGGTGATTGACTTTCTTCCTTTGTGGTATGGTTTGTTCTTGGTCTCGAGAGTTGGAGCCGGGCTGTTATTGATAACTTAGGTATATGTATGGGAATATACCTAAGTTGGGTTGGTTGATACTTTGTGATTGTATCTTTCTACTGTGGTTTATCCTTTGTGGATTTTGTGAGACCCTGAGGGTCTCAGGGTCCCTAATGAGTATCTTTATACTCACCCCTTCATGGTCTATGCCCACACCTTGTTGTGTTGGATGCAGAAAATGGACAGCGCTGACGGAGGCGGAGTGTACGAGGACTGGACGGTGCTCGGAGGTGGAACTCATGACGATTCGGGACCCAGAGGAGACAGACGGACATGGAGCACTTAGAGTTTTCTTCCACTTGTCCTCTGGTTGTGTTTGTTGCATTTATAAAGGAAATTCCTTCCCAGTTTAGGGATTTATGCCTTTGGTACTAATCGCCAACCCCTGGTTTATGGAAGGTGGGCTTGGGGTAGTTACGACATGGGCCCCGGGGGACGGGTCGTGAAGAATTGGTATCATAAGAGTCGGTTCTACCACAAAACATATACTCTAATTCTTTTAACGATAATAGTGTTATGTGTTTTGGGTGTGGTTATCAGTTTAGGGAAACCAGTGTTGGTGCGGCGGCCGACATATCCATACACTAGGGCACTGACTTCTGATTTTCGACTTAGCGCATGAAAACACTAATTGCGTGTGTGTTTCCTTTGATAAAAAGTTTTCTTCGTGATTACTTTGTGTTCAGATCACAAGGTATACTATTTTAACCATGGAGCACTTGTTTCTTTTCAGGATGGCCCCACGAAGGTAGCCAGCTAGGCTTCCGATTTTCATACGAGATGGTAGCCAACCGAGCAATGAGGTTTCAGTACAAGGCCCCATCACGGCGAAGGTACCAGCTGTACCACTACCCGCTGGGCCACCAATACCACTAGCTCTAGCAGTATAGAGTGCACGCTATCTGAGTGCGTTGCATGAGTTCCAGTTCCAGAGACCACCCAGGTTCCGGGGAGAGATAGACCCACAAGAAGCTGAGGATTGTATGGAGGGTTTTTTGAGATTTTTTCTATTGTTAGGGACACCAGACGACCTCATGGTGATCCTTGTCGTGAGTCTCCTGCAGGCAGAAACAGGTAGATGGTAGAGCCTGATGCTCCAGGAGCATGATGAGGCATCACTACTCTGGACAGACTTTGAGATCCTGTTCCATGTAGAGTTTGTACCAACCACCCTTCGTGCAGTGCGGATTCAGGAGTTACTTCATCTCCAGCAGGACAACATGACAATATCTCAGTACTCAGTGAGGTTCCCTGACCTCTCGCACTACTCCAAAAATATGGTACGAGACCCAATCTTCAGGCCCCAGACCTTTGATCAGGGACTTAGGCATGAGATCAGGGCTTCGATGATCTCCCACAACATCCCGACATAGACGGGGGTATTGGAGTGAGCCCTCATAGTGGAGAGTTTCCTTCTGAGCAGTTTCCAGTAGCGAGACCCACCACTAGTCGACACGCACCAGAGTCTTATGCAACTAGCAGTGGATAGATGACGCGGGGGTCCTAGAGGACCAGAACCACAAGTGGTCAATTGCACAACTCAGGTTCGGTTGTGCGGGGCACACGATACAAATCTATCCATACGAGTAGCATGCAGTGCTATGCATGCGGCGGGCAGGGTCACATGGCTCGAGACTGCCCGACCCGCCCTACAGATGAGCAGCAGGTAGTAGAGGGACCTCCCAGGCAGAGGTAGAGGTTCGAACATGGTGGTCTTCCAGAGGCAGGCAGACGTGGCAGAGGAGATGACCGAGCATTAGGTGGTGGATGGCATTTCGAGGCCCTAACACCACCACCAGGAGGTCCACCCTGACCACAGGGAATGAGTGGACGGGGGAGAGATCACCTTCAGGCAGCTGAGGCCTATAACCATAGTGCTCCGGGAGTAGGTGGATAGGAGCGGGACAAGTTCCAAGCATAAAGTCCTTTGTTCATGAAGCTTATAGCTTCGTTGATGTCTTTGTTTGTGGTTGCTTTGTGTCTATGTACTTTGAGCTATAGTAATTAAAGACACAAGTCCTTGTGAAATTTGATTTCCTACCTTTTTTGTGGATAATTTTAAGAGATTCCGGATAAAACCATTAACTTGAAACTCAAATTCAAGACTCCTACTAGAGGAGACCCAGTGACCACACACTGATGCCAACAGTGTGACTCAACCCTTGGAGGTGAGAGTAGTAGTTGGATCTCTTAGTAGTAGCGTCGAGGCCATACAACATCATCCATGGAATGAATTAGTACCGTTCATCTCTTGATATACTGTATTAGGCAATGGGAATGGTTCATCTTGGGAATGAGACTAGATTTATCTTTTCGGAAAAGGATAAATCTTATCAAATCTTATAGGATGTAGGCGAAGAAGGGTGTAGACGAGTTTTAAAAAATTGGCTAGTCTCACCCATAGTTCGTTGGGCGAACGCTTGGCAGTATACTCTGACCACCAGATTCTCAGGTATATCTTCTCACAGAAGTACCTAAAAATGAGACAACGACGATGACTTGAATGAAGAAGACAGTAGAAGAGTTTGTCTCTCGATGCCTCACTTGTCAGCAAGTGAAAACAATGCATCAGGTACCAGCATGCTTGGTTCAGCCTCTAGAGGTCCCAAAGTGGAATAGGGATGAGATATCCATGGACTTCGTGATGGGTCTTCCAGGTACGTCCAGGGGAAACGACTCGATTTTTGTGATCGTCGACTGAATTACCAAGTCGGACCACTTACTACTAACCAAAGATGGTACGAGCTATGACGTTGAAGGTGAAGATCATCCAAGGGCGGATGAAGACTGCACAGAGAAGGAAAAAGTCATATGCTGACTGGAGATAGAGACCACTAGAATTCGAAGATAGCAACCATGTCTTTCTATGGGTCTCACCTTGACGTGGTCTATGAAGATTTTTCCGAGGTGACAAGTTATCTCCGCGATTCTTCGGACCTATTCAGGTCCTCATCAAGGTAGGCGAGGTGGATTACCACTTGGCCCTTCCACCTCAGTTGCACTGGGTGCATGACGTCTTCCACGTTTCTCAGCTGAGAAGATACATGCATGATTCGTCCCACATCATAGAACACAGGGAGATAGATATTGATGACGAGGCGAATTTCATAGAGGTTCTAGTTGAGATTGAAGATCGACAGAAGTGGGTCCTATGTGGACGGTCGATTCCTCTAGTTCACATTCACTGGCAGTACGAGAACCTCCTTGAGAGCACATGAGAGCGGGAGGCTCAGATGCGTGCTCAGTACCCCCATTTATTCTCTTAGTATGTGATGTAGCTTATGGGGATGTAAAGACCTGAGGTGGGTACAATTTAAAGACCTGTAAATTTTGTGGAAATTTTTTTCTTAAATACATGGGAATTTTACGAGTCCACAGTTTCTGATGGCACCTGATTCTGAGGCCCGGTGTGCCTAGAATCAATTTCTGAAGTTTTGTTCGGGTACATTCAGTAAATGTACGTGTGAGATTCTCTATCTTTTAAACTGATGCTCATAATTGAAATCCGAGGACACTGATGAACTCACAACACCTGTATTCACTTAAGGGGACCTTTATTGCAGTTGCGTTTCAACATGGATGGATGTTATTATTTGTATTTACTATTTAAGATAACAAATTAAATAAAAATGTGTGTGTGACACATTTCTATTTTGATGGTTGTTAAAGTCTCTACGTGGAGGTTAGGGGTGGGGCCCACCACACCCTAACCTCTCTTTATATGATATAACCAAAGGTGGGGCCCACATGAACACCAAACCCTTGAACTCCCCTATACTTTTGGACTTCCCATTAAACTGAAAACACACCCATGTAATTAATTTTTGAGAACTTTGAAGTTCTTGAAAACTCCATGTAATTAATTAAGTGAATCAACTTAATTAATTAATTTGGAGTGATTTAATTCTTTTGAATTCATTTTTGCCAACATTAAAAGGAGGGGTGATATTCTCTTATTTTGGTTGGACATATTACCTTGGGAGGTTTTGGAGGATTAGAAATAAAGTGTTCTTCCCACAAAGAACACGAAGGAAATCTTCAAGATCTTCCTCCGCATCAAGGGAGAGGATGCCACCCACAAAGGATGCCGCCAATGACAACGTTATTTCCTCCGACGTTAACGAAATGATGTCCGTCTTCCGCGATGCCTGTCTTCTGCGGTTCATCGATGTGCAACGTCAAATACGAGGTAGGGGTTGGATATGAAGTATGATTATATTCCACCGTTCTTCTTTTTAATAATTCGGATGTTTTATTTTGCGGGATGGGTTAGAGATTTTGTTGGGATTAGTTTCTGGTTCTATTATATGTTGGATTACTGTTTGAGCCTCTAATGCGTAGGGCACAAGAAAACGAACAAGTCTGGACCCTTCGCCATCTCGTTATTGATGCGCGGTTTGTTCGACGATGGGTGAAGGGAATGACAACCCTGATTTGAGGACGTTGTAGTGAAAAGAAGGACTCGAGGAGGCCGTAGGCACAGACTAGAGGCAAAACAGACCACCATAAGTGTTAACCTAAGCTAAGTGGTTGAGTGAGAGTCTCTATCTCTAGAAATCACTTTCTGCGCTACATATTTTATTTTTATTTAAGGAAGTGTTAACCTAAGCTAAGTGGTTGAGTGGGACCCACATCCTAACTAATCCACTATGTAGGATATTAGTGGGGTGGGGCCAACAAAAGCCTCACCCTTTCAACTTCCTCAACCCCTATTAATTAAGGTAACACACCTGCACCCCCCTTTTTAAGTGAAGTCAACTCGTGCGTTTAATTAAATATTAAACGCCTCTATTAATTGGGCGGTTTAAACGTTGCAATTAATTCAATTAATTGTTTGATTCGTTTTTGAATTTCTAAACGCTTGGATTGAGAAATAAAATAAGACAAACTCTTATTTTATTAGAGTTGTTGGGTTGTGAGAGGATTGGGAGAAAAAGCTCTAAGCCTTGAAGTTCTTCCTCTTCATCGAAGAACGCGAAGAATGCGAAGAACGCCGACCTCCAACGACGGACGATGGTGAGTGACACCTTCCTCGGAGATCGATGACCAGACCCACTTTCTTTCATTCCTTCTTCCCGCGTCAAAGGAAGGGAGACACCGTTCCTCCTCGAACGATCTCCGTCAACGTGTACGAAACCTTCTTCCGCGACGAGCCTTCGTTCAACTACACTTGATGTAGGGGATTTATTGATTTTATTCGTGAATTCTTCTGTTGTCGTTCCTTGTTTCAATTGGACCGCTTGCTATCAATTAACGGGAGGTGGCTGGACTGCACAAACATGGCCGATCCTCCCCCCTTGATTCTGTTGATTATCCTTGTTGTGGTTTGGAATGGAGAGGGCGCGGTGTCATCGCACTGTGCGGGATCATGTGGCAAGGATGTGCGGTGCCGTTGCGCCGCACCGTTGAAGTTGAACAAGGTTGCGGCACCATCCCGCCATGCTGGAGAATCACAAAAAACACCGCGGCCAGAGCGGGGCCGTGGCGGAGGGGCGTGGTGCCATCGCACCACGCCGGACGGACCACGGCCGCAGCGGAGCAGGGACCGGCGGCCAACTTCCGGCCACCGGCGTCAGAGCAGGGGGACCGGCCCGCGCCGGTCCCGTGGTACAGTAGCCGGCCGAAGCAGTCTGGCTGGTCAGAGGAGGAGCTGGGGGTTTGTAAACCTCGCCAGGCCGGACAGCAGTGGCCCCCACATGGGGGCCGCGCTTACGCAACAGTGGGCAGCGCTCCCCCCCATAAACCGCTCAACCATTTCGGTCGAGCCACCTAGCTGCGCTGGCCGCACCAGTGCGTCGGGCTGCGCCAGCTAGGCCGATCCATGCCCAAGTGGGCCGGACCCAGACCCGGGTCTGGTCGACCTAGTTCGGGCCGACCCAGGGGGGTATCGGGCCGGGTCGGACCTGGCCCGAACCCCTATTCGCGGACCTATTCGTTATTTTGCCCATAACTTGGGCTGCAAACCTCCGATTGATGCACCGTCAGCTGAGATGTGATCCTTGGATCGAGACGTTTGTTTCGAAATATTACACTCAAGGTTTCAGAGAACTTTGAGTATGGCCGGGTTGGTTCAGATACGAAACTAACCGGGCCCTCGGAGTAGGAACACTTATATCTTGAGCTCCGGACGTCCGATTGATGTGACGTCGACTTTGTTGGATTCCTCTTGATGATATGGAACTTTTGGCATACTTCTCCTGAGTTTTGGTTGCAGTTGGATAGTGGCCGGGTTGGATTGTACCTGAAATCAAACCAGGCCCCTGGAATGGAAAAACTGATAACTTTTAGACCGGATGTCCGTTTGACGAACCGTCAGTGGCGTTGGTGATCAAATTGAGAAACGGTCCCTATGATCATACCCTATGAGGGTTCAGGGTATAGTTGAGATACGTCCTGGTTGGTTCGCACACGAAACCAACCGGGCCCCTAGGACGAAAATGCTAGTAACTCACAGACCGGGCGTCCGATTGACGCGTTGTCTGTTGCGTTGAGACCCCTATGACAAGGCGGTTCATTGAGATACTTCTTCATGGGACTTTGTGATACTTGGAGTATCGGACAGTAGCTTGTGGAGAGGACCCTCTCAGAGATGAGCGTGCGGAGTACGGAGACCATGTAGCCGGCTGAGACCTGATGACTGCTTGACCGACTCGACTTGGAGTGAGTCGACTAGCCCAGTGGACGGAGCACTACTTTGTTTGGGTGCAGACCCATGTCAGATGAAGCACTACTCAGTTTGGGTGCAGACCCATGATACTCGTCCGGAGATTACCTCTGCAGGCTATTAGGGGGGATGCACAACTGTGTTTGGGTGGCATACCCCGGTGGGAAGCACTACTGTGTTTGGGTGGCTGACCCATGGTACTCGATAGGAGGAGTACCTAAGCAGTCTTAGGTTAGTGAACAGTACCTCAAAGTCGTGACAGGATCACTGTACACTCCAGATATGGGGCTCTTTAGCAGTTACGGTTTCGATAATGAAAATCTTGGTTTGAACTGAGTCTATGAACTTTGTGTTTCCTCATGATTGAGATTGGTCTCTTGATAACTTAGGTATATGTATAGGCATATACCTAGGTAGTGGTTATCCGTTGATTTCATGACCTTTTTGTTTCCTCATGATTGAGATGGGTCACTTGATAACTTAGGTATATGTATGGGAATATACCTAGGTAGTGGTTATCCGTTGATTTCATAACCTTTGTGTTTCCTCAAGACTGAGATGGGTTACTTGATAACTTAGGTATAATTATGGGCTTATACCTAAGTAAGGGTTATCTATTGTTTTTCTACTTTGTTGTTATCCTTGTTGGATTTAGAGAGACCTTGAGGGTCTCGGGGTCCCTACTGAGTATTGTTATACTCACCCCTGTAAGGGATATGCCCGCACCTCGTTGTGTTGGTTGTAGACGACAGGCAGTGCTAACAGAGGCTGAGTGTTCGAAGACTGGACGATACCCGGAGGTGGACCTCATGACGAGTCAGTATCAGGAGGTGGACTTCAAGGCGAGACGATACTCAGAGGAGGTTGATGGGAAAGAGCGTTGTGGATGCTATCTTTACCTACCATTCAGGTAGGATCCGTGGTGGATGATCCAGGAGCTGCGCTATCTGTACCTACCCTTCAGGTAGGATTTGAGTAGGATGACCCAGGAGCTTCTTCCGTTCTTCTAGATGTTTGTATTTTTCTGTTGTACTTTCGTTCAGTTGTAGCTGTACTTTCAGTTGGGTTTGTATTCTGGCCCACTTACTTTTCAACACTTTCTTTTGTTCTTAGTGTATTACTTCTGCTTGTACTCTATGATGTTTTTTTTAATTTTATAAAGGAAATTCCTTCCTAGTTATTGAGATTTATGTCCTTAGTGCTACTCATCAGCCCCTGGACTATGGAAGGTGGGCTTGGGGTAGTCACGGAACGGGCCCCGAGGACGGGTCGTGACAAATTGGTATCTGAGGAGTAGGTTCTACCGCAGAACTTATAACTCTGATATTTTCTTTCTGTGAAGTGATAGTGTTAAGAGTACTAAGTGTGGTTTTCAGTTCAGGGAGTCTAGTGTTGGTGCGGGCGGCCGACGTATCCATTCACCAAGACCGTGAAAATTGATTTCTGACTTTGAGCATGAAAACACTGATTGCGTGTGTGTTTCCAGAAGTTTTTAAAAGACAGCTCAAACCGGGTCAACTCACCAGGTATAATCATTTGACCAAGTCACTTTGTTTCTTTTAGGATGCCTTTCTATAGACGACCATCTAGAGCCCAGAGGGATGTGCGTACTGACAGCCTTTCGAACGACGAGGCTTCGGTATAGGGCCCTCTTATAGTAGAGGCACCAGCGGAGGCACCAGCGGTACTACCATACATTGGGCCACCGATTCCACCAGCAACAGAAGTAGGTGATGCATGCCGCTTGAGCGCGCTGCACATGTTCCAGCGCCAGAGATCACCCAGGTTCTGGGGAGAGACGAACCTGCAGGCGGCTGAGGATTGGCTGGAGGCTGTGGTGAGAGTCTTTAGGCTAGTGGGGATGCCAACAGACTTTATGGTGATCATTGCTTCCATCCTTCTTCATGCAGCAGCAGGCAGGTGGTGGAGCCGCTTGTTCCAGTTTTGTGATGGGATGATCTTCACATGGCAAGACTTCGAGTCCTTCTTCAGGGTGGAGTTTGTGCCTGTAGCTCTATACCCCGAGCGTGTACAGAAGCTGCTGCCTTTGCCGCAGGATTTTCAATCAGTAGTCGGGTCATCTGTGGGCAGTAGATAGATTATGCAGAGGTCAAGGAGGACCAGACCAGCAGATGGGAGATATTGGGTTTTAAGATCGGTGGTGTGGGGCACCCGAGGTGGGGTCATATCCAGACATGCTAGAAACAGACAGTGTTACTTCTGCGGCAGGAAGGGTCACATGGCATGTGACTGTCTGACTCCCCGCACAGTTGATCCGTAGACGTTGGAGGAGACACTGAGACAGAAGCAGTGACAGTTTCTTGAGCAACAACCGAGCGGTGGACAAGGCGGTAGAGCTCTGGGAGTAGGTTGACAAGAGCAGAACTAGTGGATTCCTTTTTGTTCTTGGTACTTCTAGTTCCATGTTGCTGTTGTATTTATGTCTTTGTACTATGATCTACAATAATAAAAGACACTTATCCTAGTGACACTTTCTTTCCTTTCCTTTTGTTTGGTTGATACTAAGAGGTTCCAGTTAAAATCTATTAACTTGACCCTCACTTTTGATATTTCTACTAGAGGAGACCCAATGACCTCACACTGATTCCGACAGTTTGACTCGACCCTTGGAGGCGAGAGTGAAAGTTGGATCTCTTGGTAGTTACATCATGGCCTTACGACGTCATCCATGGCATGAATACATCATTCATGTCAGGATTTACTATATTAGGCAATGGGCGTGGTTCATCCGGGGGATGAGACCGAGTTTCTTTTTTCGACAAGGGAGAAATCTTATCATCTCTTTCAGATCGTAGGCCAAGAAGGTGCAGATCATCCAAGAGCGGATGAAGACTGCACAGTGCAGTAAGAAACAGGAAACCAGCGCCATTCTTAGAGACTCGGGTGTGTTAAATGTTTCAAGAAGAGGAAGCTTTAAAGAGAGATGATTCTGCGAAGCAGTATACATAGAGGTAGAGCTAGTAGAGGAGCATGAGTTGGTGTACATTTTAATATGCTACAACCAACCTCCTTAGTTGTCCCCACCAGGCTCAGGGAGCTGGAGGGAGGAGGAAGAGTGCAGCTGCATGTGGTCAAGGAGTGTGACCCAATGACTCTAAAAATGATTCAAGGGATAGTCTATGTACACTACTAGCTACCGTAGTAACAGACGTTGATATGAATCATTCCTTCCTTTCACAAATCTTGTCCTAGCCCTAAAGTTTCCGGTAAGCCGTAGACTTGACCCTCACGTCTGGAGATACCCTGGGAGAAGACTCGATAATCACACTTACACCGACAGTGTGGTCAGACCCTCGAGGCGAGAGTTTCAGTTGGAATATCTTAGTGGCAGCATCGAGGCCTTACGATGTTGGTTTGAGTATGGACTGGGCAATCACAGTTCATGCACAAATTGATGGTATTAGGCAAAAAGGTTGTGGTTTAACTACGACGTTAGGATGGGTTTTCCTTGGTCGGTGAAAAGGAAACCCTAGGAAGCACAGGATAAACTCATGCTTAGCAGTGTGTAGCCGATCACTCTTGGGTTCTCCAAATTTACCCTCGTGGCAGCAGGAGTTTTGAGTTTCAGTTCTAATCAGGAAAGGGAGACCTCTAGAGTTCAAGTATGATGATCACGACCTTATACGGGTCTCACCTCGATGAGGTTTACGGAGATGTGGAAGATGTGACAAGTTATCTCCGAGGTTCAACATACCTTTATAGGTCCTCAGCTGGGTAGGTGAGGTAGTTTACCACTTGACCTTTCCACCCCAGTTGCACCGGGTGCATGATGTTATCCACGTACCTCGGCTGAGGAGGAACGTGCATGATCCTTCACACATCATCGACCATGGGGAGCTGGACTTGGGCGATGGGGTGACTCTCACGGAGGTTCCAGTGGGGATCGAGGAATGACAGGAGTGGATCCTATGAGGATGGTTGATTCCTTGGGTATTCTTTCTTTGACAGTACAGGATCCTCCAAGAGAGCACATGGGAGCGGAAGGCTCAGATGCGTGCTCAGTACCATTTTTGTATCCCTAGTTTGTGTTAATCTTTATGAGGATGTAAATCCCTGAGGTGGGATTAATGTAAAGACCCGGAAATTTCAAGGGAATTTTTTTTCTTAATTTCTTTGGAATTTTACAAGAACGCAGTTTCTGAAGGCACCTGATTCCGAGGCCCGGTGTTCCCAGAATCATTTTCCGAAGTTTAGCTCGAGTATGTTCAGTGAACGAACAAACAGGTTTTCCTAACTTTTGAACCGCTGCTCAGAATCGAAATCTGAGGACACCGATGGAATCGCAGCACCAGTAATTACTTAAAAACACCTTTTTCAGAGTTGCGTTTGCTCAGGTGGAGTTTTACTTAATTGGGTTAACTAATGAATAAAATAAAATACTGCGCTGCATATTTTATTTTTATTCAAGGAAGTGTTAACCTAAGCTAAGTGGTTGAGTGGGACCCACATCCTAACTAATCCACTATGTAGGATATTAGTGGGATGGGGCCCACACGAGGCCCTCCCTTTCAACTTCCTAAACCCCTATTAATTAAGGTAATGCACCCGCACCCCCCCCCCCTTTTAAGTGAAGTCAACTCATGCGTTTAATTAAATATTAAACGCCTCTATTAATTGGGCAGTTTAAACGTTTCAATTAATTCAATTAATTGTTTGATTAGTTTTTGAATTTCAAAATGCTTGGATTGAGAAATAAAATAAGAGAAACTCTTATTTTATTAGAGTTGTTGGGTTGTGAGAGGATTGGGAGAAAAATCTCTAAGCCTTGACGTTCTTCCTCTTCATCGAAGAACGCAAAGAATGGGAAGAACGCCAACCTCCGATGACGGACGACGGTGAGTGACGCCTTCCTCGGAGATCAACGACCTGACGCGCTTTCTTTTGTTCCATCTTCCCGCGTCAAAGGAAGGGAGACACCATTCCTCCTGGGACAATCTCCGTCAACGTGTACGGAACCTTCTTCCGCGACGAGCCTTCGTTCAACTACGCTCGAGGTAGGGGATTTATTGTTTTTGTTTGTGAATTTTTCCGTCGTCGTTCCTCGCTTCAATTGAACCACTTTATATCAATTAAAGGGAAGGGACCGGACTGCACAAACACGGCCGACTCTCCTCCCTCGATTATGTTGATTAACCTTGTTGCTGTTTGGAACGGAGATGGCGCGGTGCAGTTGCACCGCGCGGGATCATGCGGCAAGGATGCGCAGCGCCGTCGCGCCGTGCCATTGAATTAGAACAAGGTCGCGGCACCGTCATTCTGTGCCGGAGAATCATGAAAAACACCGCGACCGGAGTGGGGCCACAGAAGAGGGGCGCGGCGGAGCAGGGACCGACGACCAACTTCTGGCCGCCGGCGTCGGAGAAGGGGGACCGGCCCGCTCCGGTCCCGTGGTACAGCAGCCAGCCGGCTAGAGCGGGCCAGCTGGTCAGAGGAGGAGCCGGGGGTTCGTAACCCCAACTGGCCAGACAGCAGCGACCACCCACATGGGGGCCGCAGTTACGCAACAGGGGGGTAGCGCCCCCCCAAACCGCTCGGCCATTTCGACCGAGCCACCTTGTCGTGCTGGTCGTGCCAGCACGCTAGGCCGGGCTGCCCAGGCCGTTCCGAGCCGCGCCCAAGTGAGCCGGACCTAGACCCGGGTCGGGTCGACCCAGTTTGGGCTGACCCAGGGGGTATCGGGCCGGGTCGGACCGGGCCTGAACCCCCTATTCGCGGACCTCTTCGGTATTTTACCCATAACATGGGATGCGAACCTCCGATCAATGCACCGTCAGCTGAGATGTGATCCTTGGATAGAGATGGTTGTTTCGGTATAGTACACTTAAGGATTCGGAGAACTTTGAGTATGGCCGGGTTGGTTCGGATATGAAACCAACCGGGCCCTCGGAGCGGAAACACTTATATCTTGAGCTTCGAACGTCTGATTGATGTGCCGTCGACTTTGTTGGATTCCTCTTGATGAGACGAAACTTTTGGAATAATTCACCTGAGTTTTGGTTGCAGTTGGATAGTGGCCGGGTTGGATTGTACTCAAAATCCAACCGGGCCCCTAGAACGGAAAAACTGATAACTTTCAGACCGGACGTCCATTTGACGAACCGTCAGCGGCGTTGATGATCACGTTGAGAAATGGTCCCTATGAGAATACCCTATGAGAGTTCGGGGTACAGTTGAGATACGGCCAGGTTGGTTTTCACACGAAACCAACCGGGCCCCTGGGACGAAAAGGCTAGTAACTCACAGACCGGGCATCCGATTGATGCACCGTCTGTTGCGTTGAGACCCATATGATGAGGCGGTACTTTGAGATACTTCTTCATGGGACTTTGTAATACTTGGAGTATCTACTAGTAGCTCGTTGAGCAGACCCTCCCGAATACGAGCGTGTGGAATATGGAGACCGTGTAGCCGGCTGAGACCTGACGACCGCTTGACCGACTCGACTTGGAGTGAGTCGACTAGCCCAGTGGACGGAGAACTACTTTTTTTGGGTGTAGACCCATGGCAGACAGAGAACTATTCAATTTGGTTGCAGATCAGCGGTACTCGTCCGGAGAGTACCTCTGCAGGCTATTAGGGGGGATGCACTACTGTGTTTGGGTGGCATACCCCGGCGGGAAGCACTATTGTGTTTGGGTGGCTGACCCACGGTACTCGACAGGAGAAGTACCTCAGCAGTCTTAGGTTAGTGATAAGTACCTCGGTGTCGTGACAGGATCACTGTACACTCTAGATATGGGGCTCTTCAGCAGTTACAATTTCGATAATTCAAATCCTGGTTTGAGCTGAGTCTATAACCTTTGTGTTTCCTCATGATTGAGATGGGTCACTTTATAACTTAGGTATATGTATGAGCATATACCTAGGTAGTGGTTATCTGTTTATTTCATGAACTTTGTGTTTCCTCATGATTGAGATGGGTCACTTGATAACTTAGTTATATGTATGGGCATATACCTAGGTAGTGGTTATCCGTTGATTTCATAACCTTTGGGTTTCCTCAAGATTGAGATGGGTTACTTGATAACATAAGTATAAGTATGGGCTTATACCTAAGTAGGGGTTATCTATTTTTTTTCTACTTTGTGGTTATCCTTATTGGATTTAGAGAGTCCTTGAGGGTCTCGGGGTCCCTACTGAGTATTGTTATACTCACCCCTGCACGGGCTATGCCTGCACCTCGTTGTGTTGGTTGCAGATGACGGGCAGTGCCGACGGAGGCCGAGTGTTGGAAGACTGGAAGATACCCAGAGGTGGACCTCATGGAGATTCAGTATCAGGAGGTGGAATTCAAGGCGAGATGATACTCGGAGGAGGTTGACGGTCAAGAGCGTTGTGGAGGCTATCTGTACCTACCCTTCAGGTAGGATCTGTGGTGGACGATCTAGGAGCTGCGCTATCTGTACTTACCCTTCAGGTTGGATTCGAGAAGGACGACCCAGGAGCTACTTCCGTTATTCTAGCTATTTGCCTTTTTTTGTTGTACTTTTGTTCAGTTGTAGCTGTACTTTCAGTTGGGTTTGTATTCTGGACCACTTACTTTTCAGCACTTTCTTTTGTTCTTAGTGTATTACTTCCGCTTGTACTCTGTGATGTTTTTTTAATTTTATAAAGGCAATTCTTTCCCAGTTATTGGGATTTACGTCTTTGGTGCTAGTCGCCAACACCTCGCCTATGGAAGGCGGGCTTGGGGTAGTCACGACACGGGCCCCGAGGACGAGTCGTGACATTATACACCAATTCAATTTTATATATTGCATATAATCCAATTGAAATATTATATCACGAATCTCCTTATTCTCATGGTATTATAAGTTTTGTTTAATGTAATTCTTTAATTATTTTTATTCAAGTATATTCTAAGTGGTAGCAGAATCTTTAGTTAAAATATTGTTTTAAATGTTTTAATGATTTATTCCTATAAATATTTCTCATTAATATCCAGGTTTTAAAAATGGTTTTATGTATTTAATTATATGGAAATTAATGTTTTAAAATATTAACCCCTTTAAAATATTAAAATTGGTATGGGATATTTTTATTCAAAAATATATTTATTAAATGTTTTAAATGGGTTTGAAAATGGTTTTATAAAGGATTGATTATGTCAATATCTTGAAATGATATATTGTGATTATAATGTGGAAATGTTATCTCTCCTTTATTATTTATTTATTTGTTATCAATATATTATGGTTATTGGGAATTGTTTACATATATGGGTGGTTCCGTGATAAACCTAGGGTGTGTGAGCTCGAGATAACTCTCCAATGCATTGGGTAACATGACAGAGGTAAACGTTAATGTTTCTCCTAAGAGATTTAGGGAATATAATATAATGGATATTACAAACATAACTCCCTACATAGCTATGAAAGCTATAATGTAAGTATTTTGTGTATTCCATAAGTTACCTTTACGATTTATGATTTCAGTGTGTTATTCATAAATCTAATGATTTCATAAGGTATGTTATGATCGAAAAGTATGGTTTCATTGATTTTTATTTATTAATGGGATAATATTTTTCTTCCTTATTTTATAACCCTTAATGAGATTTTAATGCACATACCATGTTTTTGAAATGTTTTCCACAGGACTTAAAGATGAATAAGGGTCAAGGATGGGATCAAGGAAAATTCATGCTGTCTAAAACATGGAACTAGACATGTTTCTTTTTTATGGTTTTTATTTTATGAAAAAATTGGTACTGAGTAGTAGTGTTAACATTCAATATTTAAGTTGATATTTAATATTTATGGCATAAAAGATCTTCAATGTGAATTCTTGATTTAAATCAATATTAAGTAATGTATAAGGATGTGCCCTTATACGAATATAGCATGTAATACATCTTTTTTTCCTTTTATGTCTGTAAAAGCTCTAACCAAACATTCTCATATGTTTTTAAACCTGCATAACATTAATGTTATGTTTTATATATAAAAATCTAAAAAAAGGTAGTTCAAATAAGATAGATTGTTTCTTCTAGATATTTTTTTGATGACCAAAACTTCTTTTGTTTCCAAATGCGAAATCAATATTTTTCAAATTGTCATAATATTATTCAGCAGAAAATGGGTTTGGAGGGATATTATATTATTTTAAACCATTAAATGTATTTTTTTCAATCTATTATAAGGATTATAAATTCACAATATCTTCAATTTACCGTGTTCATCACCTTTCTTCCATTGAGTAATTGAAAATATGAAGCATCCTCTTCATAAATTGGACATGATTTATGTCCCATAACCTTGTATCTAGATAAGTTTCCATATGAAGGAAATTAATTTATTGTGATCATTATCATAACACAAAAAATAAAATAAACATTCTTTTAAGAAAAAAAATTAAAATACCAATCTTCCATAGAAGTTTTAAATCACCAATCAATGGTGAAATATACACATAAATATATTTTCTTGGCTGTTTTGTTCTAGAAATCGTCTTGATCATCATAACATATTTTTTCTCCAAATATATTTATAGAGAAAAGTTATAAGATTCCCAAAAAATGTAACAAACTAATTTGGATACTGAGGCTTTGATAGGGATTCATTCCATCCATACCCAATCCCATTTTATGATTTTTAGATTCGCTTCCAAAATCAGTAATTTTTTAACAAATGTCTTCCAATATGGTGAAACAATAGGGTGAAATTAGTCTCCATTAGATATGCACTCATCTTTAATCCATCTTACTATTTTTCACCATTTTAATTTTCAAATGGATGCCTGAAATGAGGAATTATTGGAAGTAAAACATTTATTTAGGAAGATTTTTGTGGTCAGTACCTGAGAATGAATCATAGATGAATTTTACATCCATCTTATATCATTATGACCCACAATCAGGAATTTTTGAAAATGATTCATATAATTTATTATAAAAAAATAATCATTAGCGAAAGAAGGTATCTTTTTATACCTCAATCCTATTGGGAATAATTTTTTCTGCATCATAATTGGAATTTGGAAGCCCGCTGCATTTTAGAAATAGAACTTTAGTTCATGAAATTCAGATAATTGTTTTTACTCCACCCATTTATTACATTTAAGTTAACTAATCTCAAGAATTTTAATTGAAACATAAATTTAGTGAAACTTGAAAATAATGTTTTCTCCTAATTTATATACAATCTTTCAATAGTTTTTTTTAAAATTTCAATGCCTATATAAGGAATTAATTCTTCAATATGATCCTCTTTCTCATGTAGAGTAGTTTGATCTAAACTAGATGTTAACTTTATATTATTAAACCATTCTAGATCCAAAATGTATAATTATGAATAGATCAATACTAAATATATAATCCTTTCTTTATATGGAATTTAACTTTTTCATATTTAAATGGTTCATGCATGGAAAGAAAATTAAATACTTTCTTTAAAGATATTGTTTACGAAATTCCAATAAATCATCAAATATTTTATCATATTCATTAAGTGTTATTCATAAATTTATCCAATTATGATCAATTAATTACCAACGTACCTAATATAAAATTTCAATATATTTAAACATGAAAAAATTTAAAAATATATATAAATAAATATATTTTAAACCTAAAAACATTTCATAAAAATATTATTAATACATGATAAAAAAATAGCACTGAAAAAATTAAATACAAGTGATTAAGTATATATAAAAATTAATAATTTACTCATGAATATTTTTTTACAAATAAATTTTATTAAAAATAATTTAAAAATGAAAAAATATTGTAAAAAAATATTAACAAAAGTTCAATATATCCACAATAAAAATTTATCAATTTATAAAGGATTGAATCAGAAAAAACAATTTAAACCACAAAAATATACAACAATAAAGAAATTATAAATAAAAACACTAATAATATAAATAGTTCTAGAAAAAAACAAATAATAGTGAAAAATAATTTATGATTAGAATAAATTTATAAAATTAAACAATTTTTAACAAAAAAATTTATAACTGATTATAAAATTATTAAAAATAAATGAATAGATGAATCAAATTTATAATTAATGGATAAAAAATTTATCTTGAAAAAAAAAAAACATAAAAAATTTCGAGGTTAGTAATGAAAAATAGATCTTAAATTTTGATGAAATCACTCAGATTCGGTAGCAATATGGTGAACGCTGCAAGATTGAAGGAAAAATATGAAAAAATAAATGCCAAAAAAGTACTAACAAAAACCCTGAACCATGGTTGAAAAACAACCAAAATATGGTTTCTAGGAATTGAATAATATCATGGATCATGAAACAAGGACTATGGATGGAATATTGAGGAAAAATTGTCTCGAAAAGATTATTAAAAAACTCTAAAAATAGACATTGATCCTCATAGAAGGATATTAGGTACTGTCATAGTTCAAGAGGAAGAGGATTTTGAATGAAAATTAATGAGGGTTCTGGGGTCTTGAGAATTTTTTAAAATAATTTTAACATCTATTTTTTTAAATTGACATGAAAATATGTTTTTATTATTTTTTTTAAGTTTTTTAAAAACTTGTCTTAAAAGTGTTTTTTATAACTTTTAATGTAAGTTTTTTATAAAATTGATGTTAAAAGATATTCCGGGGAACCTGTAATGTAGTTTTATATAAAATCGATTTTAAAAGTTATTCAGAAGACCATTTAACATCAGTTTAACAAAAAACTGACATTATAAGTTCACTGCATCACTTTTAACATCAATTTCTAAGAAACCAATGTTAAAACCATGATATAGAAGCCTCAATTTCATCTAGTAAATGTGTGATTAAATCATACCAAGTAGGTGGTTACAAATAAATTCCTATAAATATATCATAAGATCAATTTTATAAATTATAATAAAAGTAGGAATGTTCCATAATATAACAATCACAATTCATTAATAAGTTACAGAATAAATTAAACTAATAAATGTAAATTAATATGATAATAAATTAAAAAGTTGAACTAATTAAACTTTCTTTGATCCATGCATTTAATCAAATATGGAAAAATATGGACATCTTTTAAAGAAGGTGAATAACCATATATATTCATACATATATATAGATATCTATATTTATCTACACATGAGAAGCCTATCTTATAATATGAATGAATGTATTCATATATATATATATACATATATATCCATAAACATATCAATCCTTACCTAAGAGTAAACTCTTCTTATAGAAAAATTATAATCATCTATACACAAATCCAAACATGAGGTTAGTGTGCATGTACCAATCTACAACCACCATTATCAAATCCAATAATAGATTGTAAGAAATATTAAACACTAATAAGTATATATATATATATATATAATACCACCTATGGAAGAATCAAGCCATAATATAAATGTAATTAAACATACATGGAAGTATATAAATATGGATTACATTTCATAAACTGACTTGAATATAACCCAAGAATCATGGAATAGAATAATGTTTAAGATAACATGGTAAAATTTACATTTATAATATTTTAATTAATTTTTTAATGATTTTTTTTAAAATGAAACACATTATTAATTATTCATCCCTACCTCATGTTGAAAATATCATAACCAATATAAAATTAATAATGAAAATGAAGGATCAACTACCTATTGATTTTATAAACCCAAAATCTAAATCTAGATAAATAGAATACTCCATCATAAAACAAATCAACAAAATCTATGTATATTGAAATTAGAGAATTATATTTTTTCATAAATAAGTATAGAAATATAGATTAATAATGGAAATACTTTACTAATGATCTAGAAATAATATATCCTACTACCACTTAGAGAAATAAAAAAACATAATGATTGATTTATAAATCTAAAAGAATGATAGATTTAAATCTTTATCTTTCTATGAAAAAATTAAAGAAAAATAGGTGTATATACTACAAAAAAACCTTATATTCATCAAAAAATATAACTCACAACACTTTTTAGAGAAATTTAGATGAATAGAAAAGGATGATTAACTAGATGGAGAAGGTAATAGAGGGTGGATCTCTATATTAAGCCAAAAATGAGTTTTTACTAAGAATTTTGACATAATCGGTTAATATTGGTCAAATATTTAATTTGTAATAATTATTTTAATCAACATTTATAAATACTCCACATAAGTTTATCAGGTACCCATTGAAAATCCATTAATTACCCATTATTATTATCCATAGAATATATGACATGCACTAGACACCACTAGATTCTTGTTAGTAGGTAATTTGACACCCATTAATACTATTTTACCACCCCCACCAGTTTCCTCAATTTTTAATTCATTGAATCAAGTCATCCTTAAGCTTTTAAATTCTATCATTTAATAGTTAAATAAAAAAATTAAAATAGGTAACTAACATGAAATGCTTAGAGATAATACAAATATTATTTATCATAATGGTTTTGATCATTGCAATTGTTCAACTAGTGTTTGAAAATTATTGTGATTAATTTAGGAATATAATAAATATATTTGTATTCATAACATTAATTTGGAGATTAAATATATGATTTTTTATTAGTAATAAATTAGTTATTTTATTTATTTTAAAATATTGTTTTTGTGGTGACATGGTATTTCAAGGTAAAACACACCCAAATTGTACCTTTGTCTCACTAAGTTTGTATTATTGATGACATTGTGTTATTTTTCTTTAGGAAGGTATCTTATTTACTTTTGAAATATTTTTTATAATGAAGGATTGTTGAAAAAAGTGATTAATATAAAGGTTATGTTATTAAAAAGAAACTATAAAAAAAGTAAACTTATATAAGTAAACAAATATTTATAAAAAAATAATGTAAATTAACCTAATGTTTGTTCCAATATTTATACCCTAATTAATGGTATACTAGATTTAATGTTCACTAAACTAATTCAATTCCATTAAAATTACCAAATTTAAATGTAATAAAGATAATTCATTCACAATCATCCATTAGATACAATCATTTCCACTTGATAAGAATTATAAAAATATAAGATTTAGTTAAGACCTCAGTTTATTAAATACTAGCCTTAAAATAAAATTAAGTATTAAATATAATTAAATTATAATAGAATTAATTCACATTACATAAAAAAGACATGAATTTCCATAATAAATACTTATAGATAATGGAATTATGAAATAAGAAACATCTAACTTCTAGATTTGCAACTAGAAAATCGAATTAAGATTAAATTTTAGATCTATTATTGTTTCTAATACTAGAAATAAAGAATAAAAAAATAGAAAACATAAGAAGAATAATTGGGGAATAAGACTACTTATAAATTATAGTGATTATAGACAATAGAAAACTAGGAACTAGAAAAATAAAATAAATAGAGAGAAATTATGAGGTACCATTGAATTGTAGACTTATCACAAACCTCCACATATCCTAAAACAAAATGATCCTAGAAACAAAGGGGAAGAAGGCCAATAAACTATTAAATAGTGAGAGGATGCGCTTATAATCTGACTAGCTCTCTACCTCTTTTAAATAATAATGATCAATTATTGACCTCCTATACTAAATTATTTATTTGGATCATAAAAGAAACCACCTTCAATTTCAAAAATTATTTTTTTAATCAAAGACACTCTATTCCATCAAATTCAAGAAATTAATTCAGTAGAACTCATTCTTTAAATAATTAATGTTAAAATAATTTATTATTTACAAAAAATATATTAAAAATTAAAAATAAAACATGATTTAAAAAATCAAGCATCATTCACATTGGTCTGAACCCTTCAATCATTGAAAATCTTTATCAATTAGTGATTGTAATAATCTTCCACCTCTTCATTACCCTATATGTGTGTCTCATTGATTAATTAAAAGCCTTATAAGTACATGAATAATAGTGCTCCTCACCTAGAAGATTAGTGGGACTCTTATGAAATTATGCTGGAAAGGCTTAATCACAGGATTCCCAGAACCATGATACCCATCTCCACCTTCAAGTGAGTGTATGAGGATATCCATCATAAAAACTAATAGTCTCATGAATAATCCCCTATTTTATATAAAATATATTATAATTACAAATTTATTCATTATTAAAATAATAATAAAAATAATAAAAGTATATTAAATAAATATTTTATTAATGTTTCATATTTATTAGTTTTATTTAAAAGTTTTTTACTAATAATTACTATTAAAATATTTTTATTAAAGTATTATATTTATTTATTATTAAATTGAAAAAATAATTATTTTTTATTTCTATGAAGACATTTAACACTATTCTTTATTTTATTCATTATTTATTTTTCAAAACAACATATATAAGTAAAAAAACAAATGTGGCATTTTAATTAGTCAGAAACAAAATATAAATAGATATATAGTTTGTTATTCAAATTTCTATATCAAATTCATATATTATAATTATTAAATTAATTATTTAGAAATTAAAAATTCGAAAATAAATAATTATCTAAGTATAAAGCATATAAAATAAAAAATCGGTTAATAAATTTAATAATAAATATGGAAAATAACGTTAGAAAATTATTTTTTATGACGAATATATTATTTTTTTAAATAATTAATATATATAGTATAATATAAAAAATATATATTTAGGTAATTAAATATATAAATAGCAGTAATCATATATTTTTTTTGAAACAAGCTAGTGGGAGTGTATTTATCTGTTTAGTATTGTATATTAATTAAATCACATTGACTAGAGATTATATCATGAAATTATAATCAATAAACAACTGTTTAGTAAATTTCTTCTTGATGATACACATGTAATAAGTAGCCTCCATGCCGTGTATAATGATTTATTATGATAAATAAAATTGTATGACTATTATAAATAAAAAATTTATATTAATAATGTACTAAAGTAGTTTATCATGGGGAATTTGAAGAATATAACTTTACCAGTGTTACATAGATAGTGATTTATGGAGGATCAATGTCATTTTAAGGATGTATAAAAAATATTCATGAATAAGATTCATAAATCTACAATAATAGGAAATATCAAGTATGTCATCTATTATGCTCTTATAAATGTTTTATATGCTTTGAGACTAACCTTAAATTATAAGTAAATCCCATATAATATTTATTGGTTCAATGTCTGAAATATCATTAGTTATAAAAGAAAAATTGGGGATCGATCCTTTATCCTAGAAATTTGTAATAACAGGGTCTGAAGTATTTAACAGATGCAAGTTATAAAAATAGAAAAAATAATTCTGATTTTTTTATTATTTTTAGTTATAGATCTATAATAAATAATTGATCTAGAAAAGTTCATAATAGTCAATCCTAGTTGATTATGAAACAAAAGTTATAAATATTGCAGCATCAATTTTTGTGAAGGGAGAAAGTAACCACCAAGCTCGAGATTTATCTAATTTAAATTTGTATCATAAAAAAATTAGGTATATATACTTATATGTTAGAGGTTTTTAGCTAGGGTTGAGATATTTAACTAAGACTAGAGTACACGGTTAAAAAAGCATGTTTCATCCGTATCTCATACATACAAACTTTTAGACAAGAACATTGAGACCATAACTTAGCATTCCCCATTCTCAATAAAAAAAATAAAGTAATTATTTATATGCGATGTACAGACTTATATAGAATATACAAAAAAAATATGAAAAAATAAATATATAAGGTCATATAACCAATAACCTATGTATTTTAAAATAATCATATTCATTATATTAACTCGAAATTCTCTAGGTGATCCATTGGTAACCATAACCATAATCAGAGCGAGCCACAATTTCTATCTAAGATTTACTATATAAAAATACATATCAAAAAGTTTATAATCATATAAGAATGGACACAACACCATTTTTATAGGTTGGGGTGAGTATAAATGGTATTGTAGGATTTATAATTGTGATATTTTCTTTTACAAGAGTGTGATAAATATCGATAAATGTGAAAGTTTATATGTTGAGTGACAATCATCCCACCTCAAGATATAATAGAAAATAATTAAAAAGTAGAAGGTATATAGAATATAATTAAATAATACACACACATTTATTATATGGATTCACTCAACCAAGTTTTCATTCTAGACACACTTATAGTTACAATGAGATAAATAATTTGATCAAACCTTTTGATTCTTGTTCCTACCAAATAAAACAAACCCCAGTCACTATCATCACTAAAATTAAAAAAAGGTCAAATACATTATATTAATGTAAATAAATTATCACAATACATTAATAACAAATACAAAAAATACCAATTTCCCATTGATACAAAACTATCACATATAGAGAATGAATAATTAAAAGATAAAAAATCTAGCTACTAATTAAAGTCACCCAATAAACCCCAATATATTAATAAATGCCAACCATGGGTATAAAAAAATTAATATGTTTTATTTTCTTTAGGATTCCAATAATAAATAAGGTAAATTTCCATGTTAATGGACTGAAATTTTATGCACCAAGTAAAAAGAACCGTATATAGGATCAATAAAATAAATATATTAATGTGATTATAAGTCTCAACTACAACCATCATGTTTAACATAATAATTTTTATTACATCACATCCAATACAAACATGATCCAAAGACTCAAGAGTAAGAATAAATGGATATTGGTACTTCCAACCACTAGGGGAGTTAATTTTGACAAATATCTAGTAAAAAATAGAAGGTAATAAAATTTAAAATCCATTCCAAAAATCTTAGATCCAAAAATGTTCTTTCAAAATAAAATAAAATCATGAAAAAATATAGATAAATTGTGATTATTTAACTTATATAATTTACCTAAAATAATTAAATAAATATAATCGTATTCAATAATAATGAATCTATTATGTAACTAATGTTACATGAATATTATAAGGAAAGAAAACCGATTTGATGGTGGATTTTCTCTTATAATTTTCCTAATTTTGTTGAATTTTATTAATCCATGTACTCATAATGTTGTTAAAATAATAAATTTATCTTAGAAATGGAGTAATTTTATCATCACAGTGATATTTATTAGAAGGAATGTGATTTTTTATGATAATTTTCATAGTGAAGGATGAATAAAAAACTTTTATAACATATCAAGATGGTTTATAAGTGATTGATCCATGGGTAGGAGAACCTTTGAAATGTTATCTTTGTTCTAAAATTGATTAATCCCTATAAAATAATTTATTAAAATTTTATTCAAAATTATGAGTCCATCACCCTTGGTTGTTAGTTTTGGTGATCTTTATTACTATAATCCTCAGTGGAAGATGATATTATTTCATATGTTCACGAGGGGGAAAATTAAAATTTCCCAAACCTCTAGTAGAGGACTCAATCTCAACTCTCTTTAAAATCCAAATTAAAAGATATTGATTACAAATATTTAATGATGATATTATACATTCCAAAAATTTGTTGAAAATCTCGAAGAAAACCACCACTCACTTTCTCTTCGTCCATCACATATAGGATTGATTAATTGTAGGTCTTGGATGAATGAATATCAAATTAAGTATCAAAAAATGACTTATTTTTTTTATAATTTCAATTAAACTAATCATTAAATGTAAAAAATATAACTAACAAAATAATTGGAATTATAAATATATTAATACTCCAAAATGTACATGTATATCCCTCACAAGTTGAACCACAAACACAGGTTTTATCCCTCATTGAGAAGCATTACAACTATGCACAATGAAATTATAATGGATTAAACTACTTAATACCCTTAAATAGAACAAGTCCCTTCATGAAAATATTTATGCAACATTTATAATCATATCCATCCCCCTGAATTTTTCAATGTGACATAGAGGATCTCCAAATGAATTCTAGTTTCAGGTATAGTTCCCCCTTGAATGAATGAGTCAATGTTAATATATCCATGACCCCAACTAATTATTTCTCTTCTAATGATCATGCGACATATGTTATTATTCTCTAATTTAGTTAGATATAATTAATTAAATATTCTTCTAATACACATATGTCCAACATGTTCTCGTCATGGATGACTCAATCTTGATCAAATATATCCCATTACTCAGACAATCTCCCTTGCATCATTTAAGAACCCCTAAGAATATTTCTAGGTCAAATGAATAGATTTAAATTTTCATTTATTTTTTACTTGATAAACAATTGAAATTTATTAATTTTAGACATAATAATATTCTTTCTTTAACATATACTATATAAGGCCCCAGCCTTAAACCTTACTTGACATTGAATTAAATGAATAATTCACATTGAGGATCTTTTCACGGTTTAGTGTTTTTGAGAATTAGGACATAACTATTACATCTCAAAAGATTACAAAGTAGAAACTCTTACTAAGTTTCCATAAAATAAAAAATCTTAAAAGGAAACATGTCTAGTTCCATATTTTAGATAGCATGAATTTCCCTTGATCCCATACTTGACCCTTTTCCACATTAATTCCTATAAAAAACATTTCAAAAAAAAACTTTGGGTGAGCATAAAAAGCTCATTAAGTGATACACAATGAATAAAAACTGTTAGTTTTTCAAAACAACAAGTAAACCATGTATACTTTATCAAAGTAATACTTTTCACCTTTATGAAGTAGTAAAAAATCTTAACTGAAATAAAAGATCATTACTTACCATTTTGTAACCAAAATATTACCATAAAACCCATATAAAGATCACATAACATATATAGGTAACTTGGGACATAAACAAACTTAAATGGAATAACCATACGGTCGACTTCCACACATATCACTTAATGGAATATCTATACGGACGACTTCCATACCCAATGCATTGGAGGTTATAACGTAACCACCCGTCCTGGTATTCACGGTACCACCTATCATACAGTTTATCACGTAACCACCCATCAAATGTCCAAGTACCATTATAAAATCATAAGACAAAAAACAAACATAACGGAAAGAAAACATTTCCACATTCTGATCACAATATATCACTTAAATATATTGACATAAAAAATACATTATAAAAACCATTCTCAATACCAAAATACATAAAAGAGTATATGGTATTTATTTCATTTTAAAAAAACATTACAGCTTGTTGAGGAAGCCAAAGACCAAATAATACTCACGGCGGCAGAAAAAGTCGTTGTCACCGCGTATGTTAAAAGAAACATTCTTTTTTGTCGTTTTGTAAAACTATTCATAGAAAAAGATTCCGTTTGTATAAAATTAAAAGTAAAAGGGGTTTATAAATCATATAAAATAAAGCCTTGTATTATAACAAAATAGGCCTCAATGAAAGGAGATTGAGACGAAGTCCCTTACCTCGGGTCCGACTTGAATCGATCGTTCTTTAACGTACTGAATAATAAAATTGAGTTAATTTATACTTGATTAATAACCTTTTTTCAAGTTCATTATTCCTTTTATATCACTTATTACCTTGTTATGAGCAATATGTAATTATTTATGTTAATAAAGGTCATTTTGTCAATCATTGGTACTTGAGTCAAAAATAAACTCTTTATAATTACAAGTTTTTCATGTGGTAAAATATCCATTATATCAAAAATTATATTCATTATGTAGATATCATATATATAATATATATCCAGTATATAAATTTATTTATAATATTACATAATCATTTAAAGGTAAGAAATGAAATGCACCGTTCATGGAGACGGTAAGCCGTACGTACGCATGAACGCTACTTTCATTTCTATGTCATATTAATGGAATTAAAACTAAATGAGAGATATGAATATTTTAATTCCAGAATTTTATTCATCATTTAGATATAACATACATCATATATATCCATTATATATATGTACTTATAATAGTACATTACATTTGGGAATAAGAAATGAAATGCACCGTTCATGGAGACGGTAAGCCATACGTAAGCATGAACGCTACTTTAATTTATATCTCATACATTAATGGAAAGAAATAATAATGATATAAAGGTATATTATAATCCCAGTATAAAATCATATATAATAACTTTAACTCCATCCTTTATACGTCCCACATATGGCATTAACGAATCAAATCACTTTGAGGGGGCGGTAGTCCGCACTTCCTAAAATGAAGATATCACGTTTACCCATAATGGAAACCATAAAGGTATTCCATAAATGAAAAATACAGAAGAATAATTACAATATAAACACAATATATATCATATATAAATATAGTGACATCTTAATGGCCACCATTAAAGGTGTTAAAATAATATTGAACAATCATCGTTTCGTTAGGCAGAAATTCTCCAACCACAGAAACAATATGTTCTTTAACCATTAGATGGAGCTGTGTGTACGTGTAGCTAGAATAATTCTTATAAAAACATCCTAGAATATTGAAGATACTGGTTATGTTACAAAATAAAGGAATAAAAAGAGTTTATAGGGTTGGAGAAGCAAAATAAAACAAAAGAACACAGGAGAAAACACTACCTTTAAAACGGGTAACTATTTTTGATTTGAGATGAAAGGCTTATTGGGAAGACTTATGCCGAAAGTGAGGCTTCTAGGAGTAAGAGAGGGATTTGGAGAGACAAAAGAAGCAGATATTGGCCAAAAAAGGCTTGAGAGGTGTGGGTAAAGAGGTAGAGGTGGGGGCCTTTTATAAGAGAAGAGGAGGGACACTCTTGGAAAGTTAAGAAAAGATACTTTATTATAAAATGATTTTCGGATAAAAAGGGTCCCAAAATTATATATTTAGAGGATAAGGTGATAATAGTTCGAAATAAACCCATCCAATAGGTTTTTGACATGTGTAGGTCTTAGATTTTACATTATCTTTTCATTTTATTTAAATCGTTAAATAATGAGGTAATCACTGCATCATCATGGTGTCATAAATAATTTAATTTATTTAATGTCTAAAAATTATAAAACAAAATATAACGATGTAGGAAATATTTTTTATATTTCTAATGAATATTAATAGTAAAAAATCTGACTTTTATAAACCCATTTAATAATTGTTTTAGTACAACAACTCATGTTTGTGACATTTTTATTTTAACTTTAAATAAAAAGTTTTTAATGTCATTTTCCTACCAAAGTGGCTCCATGGGGTCCCCAACTTCACCCATGGATTGTCTTGGTCGGCCATGACACATTAAATAATGGTAGGACATGTGTCAAGTTCATTTCATATTATTAAAATATTATTTTTACCTTAAATTACACTAATTACCTCTAATCGCGATTAATAAACATAAAAGTTACTATTCACCAAAAAATTATTTTAATCCAATTGAACCACATTTTTCTTCTTAATTACAATCATGTATGTTGGATTTTTGAAATTCAAAACACAGAGGTGGTAAAATTTCATTTAAACGAAAAATCAGTTTTTTAAGTACCACTTAGTGGTTTCACTATTCCTCAAAATTGAAGTTTTTCAGAAAAATACCAAAACATCACCCTAAGCTATATTTGATATTCCGAATTCAAAAATGAAGTCTATTTTACAAAATTCAAAAAATATAAGTTTAATTAATTAATTTAATAATTAATTCCCGCTATCAGAGCAAATAGCGTGTTTTTATGAAACAATAAGTATCAAAAGATTGACAATAGTTTAAGTCCGATTTCAAAGTGAAATTAATTCCAACAACCACTATTGGATTAAATGGTAAAAATATATTCTAATTTAACTTTAAAACTAATTAAAAATATAATCAAATCATATTAATAAATTATATTAAAAAGAGGTTTTGAATTAAAATACAACATTTTTCACTATTCATTAAAAAATGATCTTTATCGGAAAAATACCAAAAAATTAAACAAATTAAATTTTGATGTCCTGATTATAAGGAAGAATTTTATTTGGTCCAATAGAATATATAAGATTGACCAAAACTATATTTAATGAAGGTTCTCCATCAAAAGGTGATAAGTGGACCTTTAGTGAATATTAGAGTATCTATGCCTAAAATTGAATTATTTTATTATTTTAAGACATTATCCATTATTGGATAAATGTAAAAACATTTAACATATATAATCATATTTTAGTTATTTCTATTCATTCTCACCAATACAACGGCTACGTGTTAACTACCATTTAAAATAATATTATTTTATTACTAGTGTGCAACATAAGATTTCAAAGAAACTCTTTGTTCCGTATCAGGTACACTATCGAACATTGAAACCCCTTTAAAGTAAAATTAATTTTTAATTTGTAAATTTCATTAAACATGAAAATGTATTATTCTTTATTTACCTAGGATGTTACATCCTTCCCCCTTTTTGGGAATTGCGTCCTCGCAATTTTATTCACTTATCAAAATAAGTGGGGGTATTTATCCCTCATTGCATTTTCAGATTCTCACATTGCCTCTTCAACCATATGGTTTTTCCATAAAACCTTTACTAGGTGAATTACCTTATTTCACAACACTTTCTCTCTTCGGTCAATAATCTGGTTTAGTTTTTCTTCATAAGAGAGATTCTCTTCCAGCTGAGCTACCTCTGGGCTCAAAACATGAGATGGATCTGACATATACTTTCTCAACAGTGAAACATGAAAAACATTGTGTACCTGAGATAAACTCGGAGGTAAAGCCACTCGGTATGCAACTGATCTAACTCTCTCCAGAATTTCATATGGTCAAATAAACCTTGGACTCAGCTTTCCTTTCTTACCAAACCACATCACACTTTTCCATGGATAAACCTTGAGAAAAACATGATCACCTACCTCAAAAGATAGATCATTCCTCCGGTTATTTGCATAACTTTTCTGTCTGCTCTGAGCTGTTCTCATGTGTTTCTAAATCAACTGAACTTTTTCTGCCATCTCTTCTACCAATTCTGGTCCCATCATCTTCCTTTCACCTACTTCATCATAAAAAAGCTGGAGTTTGACACCGCTTCCAATATAATGACTCAAATGAATCCATCTGTATACTGGAATGAAAACTGTTATTATATGAAAATTCTACCAAAGAAAGATGTTGGTCCCAAATTCCCTGATAATCCATAGAGAAAGCTCGTAGCATATCCTCCAAGGTCTGAATTGTTCGTTCTGACTTCCTATCTTATTTCGGATGAAAAGTTGTACTAAAAATTAATTCAGTACCCAATGACTTCTGAAGGCCTTTGAAAAATATAGAAGCAAACCTGAGATCACGATAAGATACAATGGAGAGAGGAACTCCATGTAACCTGATTATCTTTTTAAGATACAAATGGGAAAGTTGATCTAGGGAAAAAGTATCTCGTATAGCAAGGAAATGAGCAGATTTAGTCAACCAATCAACAATAACCCAGATTTCATTTTTACCTCGAGGTGTCTTCGGAAATCCCACAATGAAGTCCATGAATATATTCTCCCATTTCAATTATGGTACTGGTAAATGCTGAAGAATACCTTTAGGTAACTGCCGCTCTGCTTTAAGCTGCTAACAAGTCAAACACTTCACAGTAAAATCAGCAATATCTCTTTTCATTCCATCCCACCAGTAATACTCCTGTAGATCTCTGTACATCTTAGTACTGCCAAGATGAACTGAAAACGGGGAACCATGAGCCTCAAATAACAACTCACCCTTCAACTATGAATCACAAGTCACACATAATCTCTTCCCAATTCTCAAAACACAATCATTATCAATGTTAAATTCAGGAAACTTACCCTTCTGAACTAGCTCTACCTTTTTCTATAACTCACTGTCTTGCTTCTGTGCTTGCTTGATTCTGTCTGATAGAGAATATTTCACTGATACCTGAAACAAAATAGAAGGACATCCTGCACCAACAACCTTTATGCTAAATTTCATCAAATCCTTAACCAAAGGATCTCGTTCTAAACGTAGCATGGTTAATGAAGCATTACTTTTTTCGACTCAAAGCATCATCCACTTTATTTGCGTTTCTCGGATGGTAATGAATTGTACAATAATAATCCTTGATTAATTCTAGACATCTCCTATGTCTCATGTTCAATTATTTCTGATTGAATATATACTTTAAACTTTTGTGATCGGTATATATTTCACACTTTACTCCATACAAATGATGCCTCCAAATTTTTAGAGCGAAAACAACAGCAGCTAATTCCAAATCATGTGTAGGGTATTTATCTCATTAGTTTTCAACTGACGTGAAGCATAAGGAATTACCTGATCATTATGCATTAGGACACAACCAAGTCCTTTCAATGAAGCATAACTATAGATAACAAACTCACCATTCCTGGAAGGTAGTGCCAAAACTGGGGCATTCACCAATCTTCTTTTCAATTCTTGAAAACAATCATCACATTCTTTTTTCCAGATAAACTTAACACCCTTCCAAGTTAGCTTAGTCATTGGACAAGATAACCGTGAAAAATTTCTAACAAACCTTCAGTGATAGCCTGCCAAACCAAGGAAACTACGAATCTCAGTTACATTTGTGGGTCTTGGACATTCTTCAACATCCTTTGTTTTTGTAGGATCATTAGTTATCCCATCTTTAGAAACAATATTACCATGGAAATAAATTTTTTTTCAACCAAAACTCACACTTCCTGAATTTCCCTCAAAATTTATTTTCTTTTAAGGTTTCCAAAATAACCCTTAAATGACATTAATTCTCCTATTTACTTTTATAAAACACCAAAATATCATCAATAAAGACAACCAACATTTTTCACCTGAGTCAACTGAGCCATCACTACAAAAAACTATTTAGTTCTGATTCTGACCATATTAGGATACTGATTTGAAAGGTCATTTCCCTCTATATGCCTTCCTAGAAAATCTATTCAGTTTCTTCTATGAAAAACCATTCTTAACAAAAAAATATATTAGGAGAAGCAACATGGTAATCTTCAAATGCTATATCATTTCAATTTGACCATAAAAAAATATTTTTGGATAATCATTTAATATAATTATAACTCCTAAAGTTATCTAAACCGACCTCTGGTACCAACTATAAGGCCCCAGCCTTAAACCATACTTAAAATTGAATTAAATGAATAATTCATATTCAGGATCATTTCACGGTTTAGAGTTTTAGAGAATTAGGACATTACTATTACATCTCAAAATATTACAAAGTAGAAACTTCTACTAAGTTTCCATAAAATAAAAACTCTTAAAAGGAAACATGTCTAGTTCCATATTTTAAATAGTATGAATTTCCCTTGATCCCATCCTTGACCCTATTCCACATTAAGTCCTATGAAAAACATTTCATAAAAAACATGGGGTGAGCATAAAAAGCTCAGTAAGGGATACACAACGAATGAAAACTGTTAGTTTTTCAAAACAACAAGTAAACCATGTATACTTTATCAAAGTAATAATTTTCACCTTTATGAAGTTGTAAAAACACTTCACTGAAATAAAAAATCATTACTTACCCTTTTGTAACCAAAAGATTACCATAAAACCCATATAAATATCACATAACATATATAGGTAACTTGGGACATAAACATACTTAAATGGAATAACCATACGGTCGACTTCCACACATATCACTTAATGGAATAGCCATACGGTTAACTTCATACCCAATTCATTGCAGGTTATAATGTAACCACCCATCCTGGTATTCACGGCACCACCCGCCATATGGTTTATCACGTAACCACCTGTCAAATGTCCAAGTAGCATTATAAAATCATAAGACATAAAGCAAACATAATGGAAAGAAAACATCTCCACATTCCGATCACAATATATAACTTAAATATATTGACATAACAAATCCATTATAAAAACCATTTTCAATACCAAAAATACATAAAAGAGTATATGGTATTTATTTCATTTTAGAAAACATTACGACTTGTTGAGGAATCCAAAGACCAAATAATACTCACGGCGGTGGAAAAGGTCGTTGCCACTGCGTACGTTAAAAGAAACATTCCTTTTTTTTGTTTTGTAAAACGCTTAATAGAAAAATATTCCTTTTGTATAAAATTAAAAATCAAAGGAGTTTACACACCGTATAAAATAAATCCTTGTATTAGAACAAAATATGCCTCAATGAATGGAGATTGAGACGAAGTCCCTTACCTTGGGTCCGACTTGACTCGATCGTTCTTTAACGTCCTGAATAATAAACATGAGTTAATTTCTACTTGATTAAGAACCTTTTTTCAAGTTCATTATTCCATTTATATCACTTATTACAATTTTATAAACACTATATAATTATTTAGGTTAATAATGGTCATTTTGTCAATCATTGGTACTTGTGTCAAAAATAAACTCTTTATAATTACAAGTTCCTCATGTGGTAAAATATCCATTATATAAAGAATTATATTCATGATGTAGATATCATATATATCATATATATCAAGTATATACATGCATTTATAATATTACATAATCATTTAAAGGTAAGAAATGAAATGCACCGTTTATGGAGACGGTAAGCCATACGTACGCATGAACGCTACTTTCATTTCTATGTCATATTAAAGGAATTAATACTAAATGAGAGATATGTATATTTTAATTCCATAATCTTATTCATAATTTAGATATAACATAAATCATATATATCCATTATATATATGTACTTATAATAGTACATTACATTTGGGGATAAGAAATGAAATGCACCGTTCATGGAGACGGTAAGCCGTACGTACGCATGAACGCTACTTTCATTTCTATCTCATACATTAATGGAAAGAAATAATAATGATATAAAGGTATATTTTAATTCCAGTATAACATCATATATAATAACTTTAACTCCATACTTTATACGTCCCACATATGGCATTAACGAATCAAATCACTTTGAGGGGGCGGTAGTCCGCACTTCCGAAAATGAAGATATCACGTTTACCCATAATGGAAACCATAAAGGTATGCCATAAA
Source organism: Viscum album (assembly GCA_963277665.1). Classification (NCBI taxonomy): domain Eukaryota; kingdom Viridiplantae; phylum Streptophyta; class Magnoliopsida; order Santalales; family Viscaceae; genus Viscum; species Viscum album. The sequence continues at coordinate 648,545,318 of OY728151.1, read as the reverse complement.
TGTAAAATACAGAAGCATAAGGAAAACATAAACATAATATATATCATATATAAATAGAGTTAAATCTTAATGGCCACCATTATAGGTGTTAAAAGAAGATTGAACAATCATCGTTTCGTGAGGCAGAAATTCGCCAACCACAGAAATAGTATGTTCTTTAACCATTAGACAGAGGTGTGTGTAGGTGTAGCTCATATCCTTCTTATAAAAACATCCTAGTAAATTGAAAATACTAGTTTTTTTACAAAATAAAGGAATAAAAAGTGTTTATAGGGTTGGAGAAGCAAAATAAAACAAAAGAACACAAGAGAAGTCACTACCTTTAAAACGGGTAACTCTTTTTGATTTGAGCTCAAAAGCTTCCTTGGGAAGAATTCTGCCCAAAGTGAGGCTTTTAGGAGTAATATAGGTATGTGGAGAGACAAAAAGAGTAGAGAATGGCCGAACCAAAGTCTTGAGAGGTGTGGGTAAATAGGTAGAGGTGGGGGCCTTTTATAAGAGGAGAGGAGGGGCACTCTTGGAATGTTAAGAAAATATACTTTATTATAAAATTATTTACGGATAAAAGCGTCCCACAATTATATATTTAGAGGATAAGGTGATAAGAGTTCGATATCTCCCCATCCAATAGGTTTTTGACATGTGTAGGTCTTAGATTTTACATTATCTTTTCATTTTATTTAAATCGTTAAATAATGAGGTAATCGCTGCATCATCATGGTGTCATAAATAATTTAATTTATTTAATGTATAAAAATCATAAAACAAATATCATGATGTAGGAAATCTTTTTAGATTTCTAATTAATATTAATAGTAAAAAATATGACTTGTATAACCCCATTTAAGAATTGTTTGAGTAAAACAACTCATGTTTGTGACATTTTTATTTTAACTTTAAATAAAAAGTTTTTAATGTCATTTTCCTTCCAAAGTGGCTCCATGGGGTCCCCAAGTTAACCCATGGATTGTCTTGGTCGGCCATGACACATCCAATAAGGGTAGGGCATGTTTCAAGTTCATTCCATATTTTAAAAATATTATTTTTACCTTAAATTACACTAATTACCTCTAATCGCGATTAATAAACTTAAAAGTTACTATTCAACAAAAAATAATTTTAATCCAATTGAACCACATTTTACTTATTAATTACAACCATGTATGTCGGATTTTTGAAATTCAAAACACAGATGTGGTAAAATTTCATTTAAACAAAAAATCAGTTTTAAGTACCATTTAGTGGTTTCACTATTCTTAAAAATTGAAGTTTTTCAGAAAAATACCAAAACTTCAACCTAAGATATAATTGATATTCAGAATTAAAAAATGAAGTCTATTTTACAAAATTCAAAAAATATTAGTTGAATTAATTAATTTAATAATTAATTCCCACTGTCAGAGAAAATAACGTGTTTTTATGAAACAATAAGTATCAAAACATTGACACTAGTTTAAGTTCGATTTCAATGTGAATTTAATTCCAACAACCACTATTGGATTAAATGGTAAAAATATATTATAATTTCACTTTAAAACTAATTCAAAACATAATCTAATCATATTAATAAATTATATTAAAAAGAGGTTTTGAATTAAAATACAACATTTTTCACTATTCATTAAAAAATGATCTTTATCGGAAAAATACCAAAAAATTACACAAAGTAAATTTTGATGTCCTGATTCTAAAGAAGAATTTTATTTGGTCCAATAGAATGTATAAGAGTGACCAAAACTATATTTAATGAAGGTTCTCCATCAAAAGGTGATAATTGTACCTTTAGTGAATATTAGAGTATCTATGCCTAAAATTGAATTCTTTTCTTATTTTAAGCCTTTATCCATTATTGGATAAATTTAAAAACATTTAAAATATATAATCATATTTTAATAATTTCTATTCATTCCCTCCAATACAACGACTACATGTTTACTACCATTTAAAATAATATTATTTTATTACTAGTGTGCAACGTATGATTTCAAAGAAACTCTTTGTTGCGTATCGGGAACGCTATCGAACATAGAAATCCCTTTAAAGTAAAATTAATTTTTAATTCGTAAATGTTAATAAATATAAAAATGTATTATTCTTTATTTACCTGGGATGTTGCAAACTATGTTGTATTATTTCATGTAATTCGGTAGATAATATATTATTAGGATGTTCTTATATTTTTTATATTATATTATTAATGGAACATGAGTTGTTTTATGATATTTCAGTAGAGGGTGAATGAATCATCGAGACGTGTAACAATTTTTATTTAATTTTTCATAACCTAAAAATATAACATCAATCACATCACATAGTGGAGTATTCTCAATTTACAAACATTTTATCTTTCAAAATATTGGGAATCCTAATGCTCATTATGTTAAATTGAGTGCATAATGTGCATTGGAATGAAACATACAATTAGGTGGAGATCATGGACCACATTATTTCAGTGAGTCTGTGTTGGTGATGGTGGAATCTTGGGGTTTTTTACATATTGAATTAGAGTTATCACAATCATTTTAAATTGAAGAATCATTAATTGAGTATTGAATAAAACCTCAAGATAATAAATGAAGTATTTAATTAGAGCACCAATGCACACTCAGGATCTGTCATGGGCTCTGTATATTATTAAATAGTAAGAGTCGTAGTAGAACTATTCTTATGGATCCCTCCATGAGATTCCATTAGAGGAATAACATAGCCTCACACTCTAAAATGAGACATAATTCATTGATTAATAGATTTATGGGATGCATTATGATTTTTTATTATAATCTTGATGTACTCCTTAGTCTCAAGTTTCACTAAGAAAAATATTCCAAGGCTTAATGAAATTCAATTTTAGTCGTACACAGTCATCTTGGTTATATATATTTCATTATTCAGAAATTTGTCAACATCAACTTTAAATTTTCAACCTAATTATTATTCCTTTACATAAAATGATTTATCCAATTTTTTAAAATAAAAAATTTAAATGACTAAGAATAGTTGGACATTCATTTTATTCAATAAACCTAATTAACCATTAGTGTTCCTAAATTTTCCATTTTAAGAAATAATAACAAAATCACATGAAATAATATATTTAAAAATTTTATCACAAAATGATAGTTTATTACTCATATGGAGGAATAAAATGAATAAATAAGAAATAAGATATTATAAATTATTTACATGAATCACTTACTCCACACTTGAACTATTTCTTGTCCCCATGAAATCACATTCAAAAACATCAAAAAAATTTCATCTCCTATTATGTTCTATCCCCATGAAAATTAAGTTATGTAAAAATATATTAGTTCAATCAAATTATCATCAACTAATACCTCCATAAATCCCTTTTTCTTAATCTCTACAAAGAAATCCTAATTCTTTTTATACTTGATAGGAATTCTTATAAATCACCACCCATTCTTCATTTTAATGATGAATTCTCTATAATTTTCCATCCTTTTGATAAAATAGTAACTTTTTAAAATTTATCAAGATATATTTTTCCTAAGAACTTATTAAAAGGGTATAACTAACTTAGAACAAAAACCTACCAAACCACTGGAACTCCCCAATGATATTTGTGATAGTTGGGATATGAAATAAAAGTATGAGTTGCTAGTTATAAAGACAATATTATATTATTTATGGTTTAATAAAATAAAAAAGAATCCAATTATCTCACAAATATTTATCAATTGGTTTCAATATTCTCATTTTCTACTATTCTTATAATACATGAGAATTTTATTTTAGAATACTCCCTAAGTCGTTAATTTTTATGGAATAAAATTACCAAAAGATTGAGTCCATGTTTCCAACAAGTTAGTGTCAAAATTGATGCACCATAATCCTTTTTAGTTATCCTATTTTTATCCCTTTTAATGAAAAAAATTCCATTTTCCAAGTGTGTCAATGTATTTAGTTATTACAATGGCTCCCAGTTCATTTAAATTTTGTTTCTAAACCCTAAAAAACACATGAATAATAGGTAAGTATTTAACTAAGTAAAGGTGAGATATGAGCCAATTGTTTTATTTGTAAAATTATTTGAGGAGTTCCACCTTATTGAATGGATCATCTGGTTATATCTGATAATATTTCATAACTATTAGGTTGATTATAATAAAGTGTTTATTTTCTCCTATATTTATAGTTTTAACTAAACTATAAGGTATAACATTAAAAATAATAAATGGTATTACCCATATTAAATAATGAATGCATGAAAATAAACCTAACTAAAATTAACTTTTTATCAACCAAACATTATTTCTATATGAGAATTATAAAATTTTGAAGTTCTTTTCTATGAATTTCAACTAGATTCAATAAACAAAACATCATTTCATATCCATCTCTTATAAATCAATTCCAATGTTTTTTATCACGTCATTTTATTTATGCTCTAATTTGACAATGATGTGATAGATATTCTCATATACTAGCATGTATAAACTCATTCCTATATGTTTCATATAGGATACTCTATAATCTCATAATATTTCTTTCAACCTTTGTCTTCAATCATGGAAATTATGAATTAACAATCACCTCAAGAGTATTTTTGAATTCTCTATTGGTTTTCTTGTATGGCACAATAATTTGGGGTGGTTATGGTGTTGATTTTAAATGGTTCCATCTATTTTTATTAATCAATGTTTCTGTAATTCTATTATATAAGTGCGTTTCTTGGTTACTAGTGATAAACCTCGGTATTATAGATATAAAAAATATGTTAAATCTAAAAAAAACCTAAATAACAGATGAATAATCTATCCTAGTGGACTTGGCTTCCACCTATATAGAAACATAATAAATATATATAAAACAATAAAAACATCCAAAATATATGAGAAATATTCTATAAATATCATGCCTCATACATGAATGGTATAAAAACTTTTCATGGTATTTTGAGGAATTTATTATCTTTTTCAACCATTTCCATAGAATTTGAATTATTAGTATTTTGAGAAACAGTTTTGGGTATAATTATAAATTTCATCCCACAATAGTTTAGTTTCTAACTCTTTCTAATTAGTTAATTAGTATCCAAAGTTTCCTCTATTTTACAAGGTGTCGAAGAAGGTAAGTATATGCTGTAATTCACATTAATGTAGGCACCTTTTAGTGGCCCGATCACTATAGATTTTTCAATGGTGAGAATCTACCCATATTTAAAAATTATCCTACATAAAATATGAAGAATTCAATTGTAATTCATGTAACACCCCAAGGTTTTAAAAATAAATTTAAATACATGAAACACTGAGTCTCTACATATTGTTTTTTTGGAGATAGTTATAAACTATATGTTAAAAATAATTTTCCCCTTCTATGATTTGAATTTTGAAAAATGGACTCACACAACTATGATCAGTAAGTTTTTGGGAGTCTGATAGGGAAACCATAATTTTTTTGTGAATAGTAACATACCCTTATGAATAATAATGTCACCCTTATGAATAGTAATATGATCCATATGCATAGTAAAATGGCTAAATGAATAGTAATATCACCAATTAATGTATAATTTAAAGGCATATTATAAGTGAAAATATGATCATTATATAAGTGTTGGTATTTTTGTAATACAAAAATATTTAATTAAAATTTTATGATTAATTAAATAATTTAAATGAAAATTTAATTTCAAAAAATTTAATAAGAAATTATTATTTTATTTTATTATTGTAATAATATAATTTTATGATACCATCATTAATTTTTCAAGGTGTTATAAAATGTGTTATAGTTTTATAATTGTTGTTTTTAAATAAATTATGATCTTATTTAAAAAATAAATTTAATTTTTTTGGAAAATTATTTTTTAGAAATGAAGTTAATTTTTAATTATAAACTTCATAAAATTATTATAGTGATTTTTTGGGTTTTTTTCTAAAATATTTGAATTTCTGAGGAATAGTTAAATACGATAATTTACCGTATATATACATTATATGTTAAATACACTATTTCTAGCATCCTTAATGATATAAGCACCCTTGGATCCAACTAACATGATATCTTTACTATTTTGGGTCACATGAATCCAGAATATTCATATTCTTGAGAAAATATAATAAAATAACGATTAAAATAATGGAAAACCCCTCCTCTCCTCCACTATAAATACGACCCCCACCCCCTCTTCCTCTGACACCTATAAAGATATAAAAATTGTCTAAACTCTACCCAATATCATTTCCAAGGCTATGTTCCACTTCAAATACCTATTGGTATCACCAAAAGGCCAATACCTAGGGCCTTAAGGAGGATCTCATGGATAAGAGATCAAGAGGAAAAAAATCCTCTTTCATTTTCTTTTGTTTTATTTTTAAAAATTTTCCTTTCATATACTATATTCAAGAAACCTTATACAAGATGCATGAAAGGTCCATAAATCTATATATTATGTATCATTATCATTTTTATGAAAAAAATCATCATCATTCTCCCTCTTCTCTTCCTCTACTTCAAAAAAAAATTAAAACACCGTTTATGATGTGTCGATTTACCAAAATCATGGATGATGTGTTTTCAATTTCCTTTACTTCCTTAAAATATGGTTGTAAAACCATTTTAATGGTTGAAATTTTCTTATCTTTTATTATATAAACTCTTTAATTTTATGTAATTAACTTATATGTATGATATTAAATTATATAATGAAACTAGTTTGTGATTGTCAAGGAACCACCAAAATGATCTAAACGAATATCACTAGTGATTTATTTAATGACTCATCCTAATACCATATAACCAAAATGATTTATGGTGTAATTTGATATTATAAAAACATATTAATACCATTTCATTCCATTAATTGAGTTTTTCTTCCATTCAACAAGAAAATCCTTTACGAACCGAGCATGGGAATCATATAAAGAACGCACATGAAATAATGGAAATAACAAAATATTATTAATAAATGGGTCAAATGATGTAATAAAATGATCATTTAATGTGTTATAAACAAAAAATTTTTTATTTAAAATATTAATAACACTCATTTAACCATTATACTATAGTTTTAAACATGTTTTAATTATGTCAAACCTGAGGTAGGGGAATTCTTAACCCTATTTCCATTCATTGGGATAACATTCTTCTTCATTGATTTTATGGTTCTAATATTATTTTTGTAAGGAATATTTATTTTATATTATGTTTTTATATGTTTATTTATAGTGTATATGTCACGACCTGACCCTACGGGGCTCGAGCCGCGACTCCCCAAGCCCGCCTCCAATAGGCCAGGGGCTGGTGACTAGGGACGAGTAGGCTATCACACAGACATGGGAGGCATTAGCCTAAGGTACCTGTACGCACGCACCAACAAAAATCTCCAAGCAACAGTGCAGAGATAAGTAAAACTGAAAAGTAAAATTCATGCATACATCTATCCCAAACCAGAGTACAGTAGAAGTACAAAAGGGAAAAACAGGGCCCACCAAAAGAAAACTACAAAGCACGTCCAACCTGCTCTGAAGAAGGGAAACGCTGCCACAAACACCTACTGGAATGCTCCCTCGGCACCGCACCGGTAAACACCCCAGTCAGTCTCTCTCACTCAGCTCCACCAGCTTCGGGTCCTCCTGGGACTCCGTCAAAAGGCCAGTGGTCTGCACAAGACACAAACTTGTGCGGGCAAAGCCCATGCAGGGGTGAGTATAAACATACTTAGTAGGCACCCCAAAAACCCAAAACAAAATAGAGCAACTGAAATGCAACAGTCCGATCATCCAAGGCAGAGGGAACCCATACGAGAGAAAAACTCCATCTCGTAACCATCCTCGGTTAAACACAACTAGTCAGCTCAGCTCAGGTGTATGCCCATACTTACACCTTGAACAATCCAGATATACCCAGCTCATGCACCAAGCCCCAAGAGGTACCGACCTCATCACCAGAAACTGTCCACAACTAGGAGAGAACCCTCAACGATCACTGTCATCCCAGATGACACTCGTCCGAGAGATACACTCCATCAGTTTTCATACAAACATCTTAGACGCTCACCCGAGAGATCTCGCTCATCAGATAGCGTCACTGAGGAAAACCACACTGACTCAGAAAGAATAAAAAACTCCTCAGATAGGGGATCACTCCTAGGGTCCACTAGGGGATACCCGAACCCACTCCAGTATACGAAGCTCATAGATAAGGGATCACTCCCAAGTTCCGCTGGGGGATACCACGACCCGATCTGGCATACGTAGTTCTCACAGATAGGGGATCACACCTAGGATCTGTTGAGGGATACCACAACTCGATCTGGCGCTCAATAGAAGCACATCACTCAGATAGAGAATCATCGCCCATATAAAGGTGGTCATGAAGATACCGGAACCCTACATGGTATAACTCGCGATGTTGGTGATCGAACCGACGATGTCGCAACCCCACTAAAACCATGCACTGAGTAGGGGATCGTATAAACAATGATACCGCAACCCCACTAAGACCACACTTTGAGTAGGGGATCATATAGTCAATGATACCGCAACCCCACCATAATCATCATGCTGAGTAGGGGATCATATACCCGACGATACCACAACACTACTGAGTACAGCCCACTGCGTAGAGGATCATATTCCCAATGATGCCACAAACCCAACGGGGTTAACCTAGTAGACATGGGATCACCACTCATGGATAAATGGTCATAGCGATACCAAGAACCCGATCTAGGGAAACGATAATAGATGATCCCGCTCCGGGCCCACCGGAGGTATGCCAAAACTCTAACTGATTAGACATCCCGTCGAGAGGATCACAAGCCTATACAAGGGTTGTGATGCCGCGTGAACCCTCGTAGGAATGAACCAATAGAGTACCCTCAACCACTGTGGGTCAAAACATTGCTAACCCGAGTGAACCGTAGCAACGCCACCCTGTGTAGCACCAAATCCGATACTGAGGCAACCATCGCGATCCACGCGAAAAAACACGCAGGATAGGTAGTTTACTCACCCAAAACGGACAACAGGTGAAAAAGGAACAATTCACCATAGCTTGACCCTGTGGGGCCCACGCAATGATCCTGAAACTCATCAAGCGGATCATACCATGGTGATCCCCTCGAAAAAACACATGGAATCGACTACTCGTTCACCCAAAACAGCCACCCGGTGAATAAGGTAATATCCACCAACGCCCGCTCGGGCGGGGCCCACACCTCAATCCCGAAACTCATCGAACGGATCGCACCACGATGATCCCCTCAGAAAAACAAATAGGATCGACTATTCATCCACCAAAATCGGACTCCTGGTGCGAAAGTTGCGTTTCTCCGCAAACGCCAAAACCCGGCCTTGTGAGACCTGAACCCCGTTCTCTGTCCCAACACCTGGAAACCATCTCAAAAAGTCCGTCGTACCACCAGGGTCTCAACGCCACTAAAGGCACGTCATTCGGACGCTCCGGGTAGAAGTTACAACGACTCGAAGTCGTAAAATAATAAAATAATATTATTTTATACGACGTTTCTAACTCCCGGGCCACGATCCCGAACCCTTAATCCCCCGAACACAATGGAGGGTTCGCCTCGTCGTCAGGATCGCATCGCCGCAAACGACACGTGAATCCGACTCCCGGATTGCATGATACATGGGTTTAAAGACCCCTGTATGACAAAAAGAGGTCGGATCGGCCCCGACCGGCCGGTCCGGCCGGCCCGGACCGGTCGCCGCCGCTGGCCCGCCTCGGCAGGCGGCCCTCCACCGCGCTGGGTGGCCGGCCGCCTCGGCTCCGCTGGTGGATCTTCTGCGGTCCGCCGGGGGCACCCCGGTTGTCCGTTTTGCGATCCGGATGCGTCTACATGACCCTCGGGACCCTATCTACACTGCTATGGCTTCAATTTGTAGGAAAACGCAGTAAAAACGGGATCGAGTGTTAAAACTCAAATCTGCCTACCTCGCGGGTGAAACGCCGATGTTCTGCCTTAGATCCGCGATCATGAGCTTCTGCTGCACGCTCCTGGAATGTCCGCCGTCAAAATCCGGGCTCGTGGGCGCTTCGTTTGCTCGATTCGGCGGATCGGTGGCAAAGAAAAGTGAAGAACGCCGAGAGGAATGAGAAAGGGGGGGATGCTGATATTTATTTCTGTTTTAGAAAATAAATATCTGCCCCCCGCCGGCGCCAAACCTGCCTCGGACCCGACGCCCGATGCGAACAAAGGTAAGGTCACCCCTTGGGTAAAAGTGTCATTCTGAACGCAGTGGAGGAATCCGATTTTTGTTTCGACACTCCGTTCAGAAGTTATTCGAGCCGACGCTCGCACACTAACTTCTCCATTTATTTACGAAAATGCCCCTGGTGGCACTTTCTACCGCAGGCCCACGCCCGCAATGTTTAGACCTCGCCTATGGTAAACGGCACGTTCCGGACACAACTACAACCTCAGTTTCCCGTTATGAGCTACCGTTTGAGAGATATCACACCCCCTCCACGTTCATAGTATAAAAATACTTAATATTTTTATAAAATTAATTTTGGGCACACCGGGCCTCGAAATCGCACGACGTCTTCGCGCCTAGCTCTGGAATTATTCGTAGAAATAATTCAACGTCTAACATGGCCAAAATCCGAGTCGCTATATCCTCCCCTCCTTAGAACTTTTCATCCCCGAAAATCCCTAAGCTCAAGGCAAGCGACAGGACTCTCAACTGTGTCTCACACACCAGTGAGTTCGCCAACAAACACCCATGCCCGAACACATAAGTCAGAGGGAATCATTCACCGCACCTCAAAATTATCCTCTTTGGACGTCATTGACTCACCCACACGGTTTTAATCACGTCACAAAAACGTGTCTCAGTGGGGGAAGGATCCCTCTTCCTCACGCATTCGAAGCACACCGAACAACACCCACACAGGGTCTTACCAATGCCCTGAACAAAACTCGATCAAGCAACGGAAAAAAAAGAGTAACGCTAAATAATGTCTAACAAACTACTATAGTAAGTAGAAAGGACAGAAGGTGTACCTATATCCATCCGCGGTGCCTCTGGGTCAACAGTCTCCAGGGCATGCAGCTGTCCTCGCCCTCGGCCACCAGCTCCTTGAGCTTGGCTTGGACCACCTGGGGGTGGAGGTGGTGGAAACTGGTACTGCCTACCATCTCCTCCAGTTGCACCCGCTCCGCCGCCACGTCTGCCGCCCTGTGGACCACCTTGCTCGAGACGCTGCCTCTGCCAAGGAGGTTCATCGACCAGCTCCTTGTTAGCATCACGTTGGGTCGGACAATCCCTAGCATGATGTCCCCGACCATCGCAAGCATAACACCGCCTCCCCTGAGGCTGACCAAAACTGGCCTGTGAGCCATGTGAGCCCTGAGCCTCAGATCCTCCATCCTGGGGTCGCCTCCTGAAACGTCGACCATGTCCAGACCCCTGAGTCTGTCATCGGCTACCAGATGCCAACATCTCATCTCCCACATGTCCAACACTAATAGGGGGAATCTGCTCAGCTAGAAAGCTCTCACCACCAATGCTCGCTCCAGCACCCCAGCATAGGTGGGAAGACACAAAGAAATCACACCTGCCCAGATGTCCTTGTGTAGTCCCTGCTCGAAGGTCCAAACCCTAAATAACGGGTTCCGAACCATATCCAGGGAGTAACACGACAGGTCTGTAAACCTCGCTGAGTACTCTGACACAGTCAGGCCCTCCTGCCGAAGCTGCAGAAACTCATGAATCCGATCTGAACTCAACATCACCGGATATAACTCCTCCCTAAAGAGCTGCTCGAAATCTGCCCACATGAGCGTCTCCTCATCATGGGACTGCGTCACCAGGCTCCACCATCGCCTGACCGAACTATGCAGAAGGCTCGCCGCAAGGACCACCATCTGATCTGTAGGTGTCCTCACTAGGTGGAAAACTCGAGTGAATGCCTCAAGCCAGTCATCAGCTGCCTCGGGGTCTCGATCACCCCGGAACCTCAGAGGTCACTGCCTCTAGAACTCGTGCTGCGCACTCATACTACACGCAAACTCATTCTGCACTTCCAGCACAACCAGTTTCTCGACAAGTGGTGGCTCAACTGGCGGACCAACTAGAGGCCTAGCCTCAGAACCTGTGCCCTAGTCCACAACCTCTACACCAGGCAGGTCATCACCACAATCTTGCTACAGATCTCTTGTTGGCGGTCGTCATGGCAGAATCCTGAAATACATTCAAGACACACCACAATCAATGAGTATATCTGGAGAGCTCACTCAAGGACAAGGAAAAACCCAAAACCCAGTCCTGTATGATACATGTACCATTATGTCCCTATGACCAGTGTATGAATGTCCCAAGTAGAAAGGCAGGTTATCAGAGTCCTGGTGTATGGATACATCGGCCACCGCACTAATACTGGAGTCTCTGGCCAGAAATCCGAACTCGAACCATCCTAAAACTGCCGCTATGCAATCCAAACCAAACTCACAGCTAGACCAGCTACGCTCTGAGATCCTAAAGGTGTAACCTCCTTTGATACCAATCTATCACGACCCGACCCAAAGGGTCTCCAGCCGCGACTCCCCATGCCCGCCTCCAATAGGCCATGGGATGGAGACTAGCGTCGAGTAGGCTATCACACACACATGGGAGACATTAGCCTAAGGTACCTGTACCCACGCACCCACAAACATCTCCAAGAAACAGTGTAGAGATAAGTAAAACTGAAAAGTAAAATGCATGCATATATCTATCCGAAACCAGAGTACAACAGAAGTAAAAAAGGGATGAACAGAGCCCACTAAAAGAAAACTACAAAGTGCGTCCAACCTGCTCTAAAGAAGGGGAACACTACCACAAACACCCACAGGAAAGCTCACTCAGCACCGCACCAGTAAACACCCCGGTCAGTCTCACTCACTCAGCTCCACCTGCTCTGGGTCCTCCTAGGACTCCGTCAAAAGGCCAGTGGTCTGCACAAGACACAAACATGTGCGGGAAAAGCCTGTGCAGGGGTGAGTATAAAAATAATTAGTAGGAACACCAAAAACCTTAAACAAAAGAGAGAAACTGAAAGGAAACAGTCCGCTCATCCCAGCCAGAGGGAACCCAGATGAGAGAAAAACTCCATCTCGTAACCATCCTCGGCTAAACACGACTAGTCAGATCAGCTCAGGTGTATGCCCATAAATACACCTTGAACAATAAAGATATACCCAGCTCACGCACCAATCCCCAAGAGGTACCGACCTCATCACCAGCAACTGTCCACAACCAAGAGAGCACCCTCCATGATCACTGTCATTCCAGATGACACTCATATAAGAGATACACTCCATCGGGTTTCATACAAACATCACTGACGCTCACCCGAGAGATCTCGCTCGTCGGATATCGCCACTGAGGAAAACCACACTGAAAAAGCAAGAACAACAAACTCCTAGGATAGGGGATCGCTCCTAGGGTCCGCTAGGGGACACCAGAACCCACTCCGGTAAACGAAGCTCACAGATAGGGAATCACTCCTAGGGTCCGCTGGGGAATACCACGGCCCGAACTGGCATACGCAGTTCTCACAGATAGGGGATCACACCCAGGATCCGCTGGGGGATACCAAAACCTGATCTGGCACTCGACAGAAGCAAATCACTCATATAGAGGATCATCTCCGATATAAAGGTGGTCACGATGATACCGAAACCCTACCTGGTATAACTCGCGATGTAGGGGATCGAACCGACGATGCTGCAACCCCACTGAAACCACGCACTGAGTAGGGGATCGTATAACCAACAATACAACAACCCCACTGAAACCACGCTCTGAGTAGGGGATCGTATAGTCAATGATACCGAAACCCTACCATAATCCTCATACTGAGTAGGGGATCGTATAGTCAACATTACCGTAACCCTGCCATAATCCTCATGCAGAGTAGGGGATCATATACCTGACGATACCACAACCCTACTGAGTACAGCCCACTGCGTAGGGGATCATATTCCCAATGATTCCAAAAACCCTATGGGGTTAATCTGCTAGACAGGGGATCACCACTCTTGGATAAATGGTCATAGCGATACCAAGAACCCGATCTAGGGAAACGATGATAGAGGATCCCGCTCCGGGCCTAATGGAGGGATGCCACAACTCTAACAGATTAAGCATCCCGTTGAGAGGATCACAAGCCTATACTAGGATTGTGATGCCGCGCGAACCCTCATAGGAACGAACCAAGGGAGTAACCTCAACCACTGCTAGTCCAAACATCGCTAACCCGAGTGAACCACATCAATGCCACCCTGCGTAGCACCAAAGCCGATACCGAGGCCACCATCACGATCCACACAGAAAAACATGCAGGATAGGTAGTTTACTCACCCAAAACGGACAACCGGTGAAAAAGGAACTATTCACCATAGCTTTCCCATGTGGGGCCCATGTAAAGATCCCGAAACTCATCAAGCAGATCGTACCATGGTGATCCCCTCGGAAAAACACATGGAATTGACTACTTGTTCACCCAAAGCGGCCACCCAGTGAAAAAGGTACTATTCACCGACGCCAGCACGGGCGGGGCCCACACCTCGATCCTGAAACTCATTGAACGGATCGCACCATGGTGATCCCCTCGAAAATACACATAGATTGATTATTCATCTGCCAAAATCGGACTCCTGGTGCGAAAGTTGCGTTTCTCCGCAAATGCCAAAACCCTTCCTCATGGGTCCCACACCCTGTTCTCAGTCCCAACACCCGGAAAGCATCTCAACAATTCCACCGTACCACCAGGGTCTCAACTCCACTAACGACACTTCATTCGGACGCTCCGGGTAGAAGTTACAATGACCCAAAGTCGTAAAATAATAAAATAATATTATTTTATACAACGTTTCAAACTCCCGGGCCACGATCCAAAACCCTTAAACCCTCGAACCCACACCGGAGGGTTCGTCACATCATCAGGGTCGCATCGCCAAAAACGTCACGTGAATCCGACTCCCGGATTGCAAGATACAGGGGTTTAAAGACCCCAGTATGACAAAAAGAGGTCGGACCGTCCTCGACCGGCCGGTCCGCCCGGCCCGCCCTGGCCGGCAGCCGTCCGCCGCGCGGCTTATAGCGCCACCGCGCTTCGCCGGCGCGCCGCCTCGCTGGGCAGCCGGCAGCCCCGGCTCCTCCGCGGTCCGCCGCGGGCGGCCATGCTCCGCCGGCGCCGGGGCCACCGCAATGGTGCCGCGCAGGCGGATCATCCGCAGACCGCCGGGGGGCACCCCAGTGGTCCATTTTGCAATCTAGAGGCATCTACACGACCCTCGGGATCTGATCTACACTGCTACGACTTCAATTTGCAGGAAAACGGAGCAAAAATGGGATCAGGGGTTAAAACTGAAATCTGCCTACCTCGTGGGTGAAACGTCGACGTTCTGCCTTAGATCTGCACTCTAGAGCTTCCGCTGCACGCTCCTGGAATGTCTGCCATCAAAATCCGAGCTCGTGGGTGCTTCGTTTGCTCAATTCGGCGGATCAGCGGTGAAGAACGACGAATAACGCTGAGAGGAATGAGAAGGGGGGGCAGTGCTGATATTTATTTCTGTTTTAGAAAATAAATATCTGCCGCCCGCCGGCGCCAGACTCGCCTCAGACCCGACGCCCGATGTGAACAAAGGTAAGGTCACCCCTAGGGTAAATGTGCCGTTCTAAACACAACGGAGTACTCAGATTTGCGATCCAACACTCCGTTCAAAAGTTATTAGAGCCGATGCTTGCACTCTAACTTCTCCATTTATTTACGAAAATGCCCCTGGTGGTGCTTTCCACCGCAGGCCCGTGCCCACAAAGTTTACACCTCGCATAGGGTAAACAGAACATTTCAGACGCAACCGCACCCTCAGATTCCCATTCTGAGCTACTTTTTGGGAGATATCACACCCCCACCATGTGCATAGTATAAAAATACTTAGTATTTTTATAAAATTAATTCTGGGCACACCGGGCCTTAGAATTGCATGCCGTCTCCGCACCTAGCTCTGGAATTATTCATAGAAACAATCCAAAGTCTGACAAGGCCAAAATCAGAGTCGCTAAAGTATACACACATTTTTTTTTCTGTTATTTGTCACTTCAATTATATTACATTTGTAGGGGACTTTTTTTGAAAAACTATATTTTAAAATTCTTTTTTCCGTATGTCAAAAGTAATGTTTTTCTGGAATTATTTATGTTTTATAATTATGTTATGGTTCTTGGGAATTGATTATGATGAAGGTATGGATCTATATATCTATCTACTGCATTAGGTATGTGTATGTTGGAGGTCGGCCGTATGGTTACTCTCAGTGTAACTGCGATAGTTACACCATAGTGTAGCATTGAGGGTTACATTGTAAGGTAACTATAAGGGTTACAAATCATAAGGTAGCCATGTGGGTTACAATATAAGTATGTAATTCCCCAAGAAACCTTAATGTACTTATATATGTTCTCTAATGTTGTATGGAAGTCTCATGTTTCACAAAGTAAGTATATATGGGTTAGAAGTATGTGTTTGTTAAAATGATTTCATATGTTTATAAGTATTCTTGGAATAATGGTTTATTTTCTTATTTTTGTGTCCCTTAGTAATATTTTTATGAACATACCATTTTTTAAACGTTTTTCATAGGTAATAATGATATGTAAGAAAAAGATGGAAGTTATGTTAAATGTTACGAAGATTTTTCAAAGAAATCATGTTGTTGTTTTGTGTTAAAAATTTTTTGTTTTGGAAGAAATGGATGCTATTTTAGTGGTACCCACTTTGTATGCTTGTGGGTTGATATGTATGAGTTATGTACTAACTTTATAAAACTGTAAAACAAAAAGACATTTTTTAATGTAAATAAGTGAAATCTTGTTGAAATAGCTAGATTATGTAATGTTTAAGGTTGGGTTTTTATAGTTGGTATGAGAGAATGATTTAGAAAACTTTAGCAGTTAGTATGATGTTAAAATAATAAAATAAATGATTTTCATATTTTTTTATGTTGAAATGTTATATAATTTAAAGAATATCATGTCGATTCATCTAAGATATGTATGTTTAGAATTTCTTTTCATAGAAGAAAAATAGAAGATAAAGTTGGAAGGAATCGAGAGGCTGATATCTTTCCAAATCCGAAATTGGGAATGATGGGAACTGGAACAGAAAATTTTGTGATGGTAATGGCTCAGCTGACGTAGATAATAAATGGAGGTGAAATCCATGCAAGAAAATAACCAGAGCTACCAAAAAGGAACATGATGATAGTGGAACATTTATGAGACAACACCCTTCTGCTTTCAGTGAATCCTCTGACCCAGTTGATATTGAAGAATGAATTAAAGATCTTGAAAATATATTCAATGTTATAGGATATTCATATAATCAATAGGTTAGTCTTTCGATTTATAATTTTGAAGGTGAAGCTGATCAGTCGAGTTAAATGATCAAGAATATCTGAGATAGAGAAAAGATTTAAGCTATAGAGTGGGATGAATTTAAAATTAATTTTCCCCGAAAAATATTTCCCTAAGGTGGGTAGAATTAGAATGGATAAAAAATTACTTGAATTTAATTAAAAGGAGGAAGATTTAGTCGCTGTGTATGAAGAAAAATTCACATTACTAGAAATCAATGCTCTGAATATTATTCTGGATCTTGATAGAAAAATAAACAGTTTTTACTCAGGATTTAAGCCAATATATCAAAGAGAATTAGATTCCCATGAGTTTAAAATTCATGAAAAAAATTCTTTGATGTTTTGAGAGTGTATAAATAGAGTTTTATGATGATAACATGTACTTTAAAAAAATAGAATAATAGATCCAAATGGACAGTGATGGGTAAGAATCACTTATAGAAATCTGATAACAAGAAAGTTCAATTTATAGTTTGTGAAATGTGTGATAAAAATGACCATGGGGAATTCCATAACAAAACTAGGAAGTGTTTTCTATGTGGTAAGTTTGGAAATATGGCCTGAAATTTTAATGAAAATGATCCTTAGAATAATTGTGATAAGAAAACTATAAAGTGTTTTAAATGTGGTGAGATGGGTCATTATGAAAATACCTTCCCAAAGAAATATCCAAATGATATAAAGAAGTTAGAATATAAATAGAAAGGTGTAGTGAGATCCATTGTGACTATGTAAGTAGATATCAGGCCAACCAATGAAGTGGCATAAGTTACTTTGTTTACTCAGATCTTTCTAAAGTCTTGTTTGATTTGGTGTTTACACATTCCTTTATTTTTGATAAATTTTCTAGTAAATTGGAAAGATCACCTCAACAATTGAGACAAAAAATCACTGTCAAAATACTAGGGAGAAATGTTACAACAGAGAGTCATTTTAGAAATCTTCCTATTATTATCCAGGTAAAGACATTACCTAAAAACCTTGTTGTTTTTTTCCTAGTATAGTTGGTGTCATTATAGGTATGGATTGGCTTTCTCTTTATCATAGTAAGATTGATTGTAGAGTTAAAGAATTTGTTTTTAAAAAAGAGTTTTAGAATGTATACATGAAAAAACCCATACAATTTATAACATAATAATAAGATGAGAAATTGCTGAAAGATGGAAATGAATGTTATCTTGTTCATATTTTTAAAAATTAGGGAACCATTAAAATTAATGTTGTGCCTGTGGTAAATGAATATCTTGATGTTTTTCTTGATGAGTTAACCAGTGCTGTACATGATTGGGAAGTTGATTTTACAATTGAATTGGTTCCTGATGCTAAGACAATTTCAGAACCCCCAAATCAACTTGATCCAATGGAACTTCTTGAATTGAAAAATTAGTTATAGGAGTTTCTTGATAAAGGCTTCATTTTTCCCAGCACTTCACCATAGAGTGCTCATATTTTGTTCATTTAAAATAATTACGGTTCCATGATACTTTTTATTGATTATAGAGCATTGAATAAATTTACTATTAGGAATATGAATTCTTTTCCTCATATCTATGACTTGTTTGATCAGCTCTAGGGAGATCTATATTCTTCCAAGATTGACTTGAGATCCGGATACCATCTGCTGAAGGTGAAGGAGGTTGACATCCTGAAAACAACTTTTTGTACTAGATATGAGAATTATGAGTTTATTTTTATTCCCTTCGGTTTAAAAAACGCGCCTTATGTATTCATGGATCTTATGAATAGAATATTCCATGAATATTTGGATAAGTTTGTTGTTGTATTTATTGATTATATTTTAGTCTTTTCAAAAATTTATAAGGATTATGAAAAATATTTAAGGATGGTCTTGCAAACTATTAATGAAAAGAAGTTATATGGAAATTTTAACAAATGTCATTTTTGTTTGCAATAGATTTATTTTCATAGAACATTGCAAATAAGGATAGAATAATATTTGATCCTACCAAAACAAATGTTGTTGATGAATGGATAAGACCTACAAATATTGTATATATTCATAGTTTTCTTGTATTATTTTGTTATTATTGATGGTTTTTAAAAAAAAATCACAATTATCTATCACACTAACTATGCTAACAAAAAAGAGGTTAAATTTATTTGGTGAGAGGAATGTGACGTTTTGTAGGAAATGAAGAAGAAATTATTGAATTCTCAAATTTTGGGTCTGCCTTCCAGAAATTGTGAGTTTTTTATATACAAAAAATTTTCATTTAAGGGAAATTGGTTGTGTTATGATATAGAATGATCAAGTAATTTCTTACGATTTAAGAAAACTGAAACCTAATGAGTTAAATTAACATTGATAAAGGTTGTGTTTTTAAATATGGAAAAAGATAGTGTATGCCTTGTGTTTCCCATCTGATGAAAGAATTGTAGTGTGAAGATCATAGTTTTATATTTTTAATTAATCTTAAAAGCAATAAGACGCACAGAGACCTTAGAGAATATTATCAGAGGAATGAAATGAAAAGAGATATTATATATTTTATCAGGAAAATTTTGACATGTAAATAGGTTAGATAAGAGAGAAAACTACCAAATGGGATGACTCAACCTTTTCTAGTTCCAGAGTGGAAATGAGAAAACATATCTATTGAATTTTTTGTGGGACTACCAAAGAAATCTGAAGGTAACAATGTGATTTGGGTTATTGTTGATCAGCTGAACAATCTTCCCATTTCCTTACTATTTGAGATAATAGGTATTTGGATCAGATTTCTTGACCATACGAAAAAGAGATTCTCAGGTTACATTGAGTCCTATCTCCATTGTATCTGACCATGATCCCAGGTTCAATTATTACTTTTGGAAAGGTCTTTAGAAGTACTTTGGCATAGAATTTAATTTTAGCACTACTTTTTATCTTCAATATGGTGTATAGACCAAGAGAACAATTTAGAAATTGGAATATATTCTTTGATATTATTTAATGGACTACTAGGGAAGACGAGATAAACATATTTCTTTAGTTGAGTAATATTTTTCCAACTAGTATAAAGATTTCAACTTTTTAGGAATTATGTGGGAAGTAGTGTTAAACCCTTGATTTATGGGATGAACTTGGGGAAAGTAAGTTCATTGGACAAGAATTATTAGAAGGAGAGGCTGAGAAAGAGAAGAAGATCCAGAAATACATGGGGACAACTCAGAGTATACAAAAATGTTATATAGATAATGGGGTGAAAGGCTTTTCATTTGAGGTAGGTGATCTTGTTTTTATTATAATATCTCAATGGAAAAGTGTTATGCATTTTGGTAAGAAAGGGAAGCTGAGTCCATGATTCATTGAACCTTATGAAATCTTAGGGAAAGGTAGAATGGTTCCCTACTGATTATCTTTCCCTATATGTTTATCAAAGGTACACAATGTTTTTCATGTGTCAATTTTGAGAAAGTATGTACCAAATTCATCTCATATTTTGAGCCCAGAAGTAGTTCAACTGGAAGAGAACATTTCTTATAAATAGAAACCTTTTTAGATTCTTGATATAAGAGAACAAGTATTGTTGAATAAGGTAATCCACTCGGTAAAGGTTTTGTGGAGAAACCACATGGTTGAAGAAGAAACATGGGAATCTAAAAATGCTATGAAGGAAAGTTACCCTCAATTGATTAATAAGTAAATAAAATTGTGAAAATAAATTTTTAGATGGGGGGGGGGAGAATGTAACACCCCATGGTTTTAAAAAAAAATTGAAATAAATGAAACACTAAGTCTATATATATTGGAACTTTGTTTTAAGGGTATATTTATAAACTATCCTTTAAATATAAGTTTTTCTCTTCTATGATTTGATTTTGAAAAAACAGACATACACGGTTGCGATCAATATGTTATTTAGAGTCTGAAAGGACAAACATAATATTTTTCTGCGAATACTGATCTACCCTTATGAATAGTAATGTAACCATTATGAATAGTAATATTACCCCTATGAACAGTAAAATGTTCAATATTAATAGGAACCTCACGAATGAATGTATAATAAAAATGAATCTTATAAGAGACAATATGATCATTATATTAGTGTTGGTATTTTTTGTAAGTCAAAAATATTTAATTACAAATTTATAATTAATTAAATAATTTAAATGAAAATTTATTTTCGTAAAATGTAATCATAAATTATTGAATCATTGTCTTATGGTTATAATATAATTTTATGGGACCATGGTTAATTTTTCAAGGTGTTATACAAAAATTTATAGTTTTAATTTTTTTATTTTTTGAATAAATTAAGATTTTAATTTAAAATTAAATTTTACATTTTTGGAAACTTATTTTGATAAAATAGAGTTCATTTTTTAATTCTAAACTTCTAAAAATGGTTAGGGATATTTTTTTGGTTTTTTTTTTGAAATACTTGAATTTTTTATGAATAGTGAAATTCGGTAATTTACCGTATATATACATTATATGATAAATAAACTATTCCTATAATCATGGATGATGTAATCACCCATGGTTCAAACTCACAAGATATCTTTAATATTTTTGGGTCACATGAATCAAGACTATTGATAGTCTTGATAAAAAATATTAAACTAATGATTAAAATAATGGAAAACCCCTCCTCTCCTCCACTATAAACACCAGCCTAACCCCCTCATCCTCTCACACCTCTAAAGCTTTAAGCACTATCTAACCTCTTCATGACCCCATTATCAAGGATATTACACAATTCCAAGACTTTATGTTCTAACAAAAAGGCTAACACCCAAGGCCTTAAGGAGGATCTCATGGATAAGAGATCAAGAGATAAAAACCCTCTTTAATTTTCTTGTGTTTTCTTTTCAATTCTTTACTTTTCTTATAATCTATTAACAACCCCTTATACAAGAGACATGAAATCTAAAAAATTATATATATTATGTATAATTATCATGTTTATATAAAATTTAATCATAATTCTTCTTCTCCTCTTACTATTATTATAAAAAATGAAAACATCGTCCGTAATGTGTCGATTTACCAAAATCATGGATGATGTGTTTTCAATTTCTTTTACTTACTTCAAATATGGTTATAAAAAAAATTTAATGGTTGAAAAATATTTTAATAGGTATGATATAACCTCTTTTATTTTATATAATTAACTTATATCTATGATATTAAATTACATAATGAAACTAGTTTTTGATTGTCAAAGAATAACCAAAATGATCTAAATGAATATCACTAGTGTTTTATTTAATAACTCATCCTCATACCATTTAAAAAAATGATTTATGATGTAATTTAGTATCATAAAAAAATATTAATACCATTTCATTCCACTTATGAATTTCTTATTCCATTCAAAAATAAAATCCTTTACGAATAGACCATGGGAATCATATAAAGAACACATATAAAAAAATGGTAATAACAAAATATTATTAATTAATGGGTCTAATGATGTTATAAAATGATCAAATAAGGTTTTATAAACATAGAAAAGTTTATTTAAAATATTAATAACACTCTTTTAACCATTATAATGTAGTTTTAAACAATTTTTAAGTAAGCCGTACCCGAGGTAAGGGAATTCTTAACCTAATTTCTGTTATTTGGGTTAAACTTCTACTTCATTGATTATATGGTACTATGATTATTTTTGTAATGAATATATTTTTTATATTATGTTTTATTATGTGTATTTATATTTTATAAATATATTTGATTTTTTCAATTCATTACCACTTCAATTATATGATATTAATAAGGGACGTTTCTTTAAAAATCCTATTTTAAAATTCTAGTTTACATGTGTCAAAAGAAATTTTCTTTATAAAATTATTCATGTTTTATGACTATGTTCTAGTTCTTGTAAATTTATTATGATAAAGGGTGGTATCTATATATCCATCTAATTCATTAGGTATATGTATGTTGTAGGTTGACCATATGGTTACTCTAAGTGGAACTATCATAGTTACACCATATAGTAGCCATGAGGGTTACATTATAAGGTAACTATGAGGGTTACAAATCATGATGTAGCCATGAGGGTTAAAATATAAGTATTTAATTACCCAAGATACCATTATGGTTTTATAGTTGTTCTCTAATGTTTTATGAAAATCTCATGTTTCACAAAGTAAGTATATATGGGTGAGAAGTATGTATTTTTGAAAATGATTTCATATGTTTATAATTATTCTTTGACTAATGGTTTATTTCCAAATTTTTATATCCCTTTATAATGTTTTTACTAAAATCACATCTTTTTAAATTTTATTCATAGGTTATAATTTTTTTAGAAAAATAAGGAAGTTAAGTTAAATGTTTTGAAGATTTTTCAAAGAAATCATGTTGTTGTTCTGTGTTAAAAATTTTATGTTTTAGAAGAAATGGATAATATTTTAGTGGTACCCAATTTTATGCTTGTGGGTTGATATGTATGATTTATATAATTACTTTCTAAAACTCAAAACTAAAAATATATTTGGGAATTTAAATAAGTGAAATCTTTTTGAAATAGCTAGATTATGTAATGTTTAAGGTTGAGTCCTTATAGATGGTATCAAAGAACGATTTAGATAACTTTTGTAGTTAGTATGAAGTTAACAGAATACCATAAATAAATTTTGTGATATGTTTATGTTGAAATGGTATAGAATCTAAAGAATACCATATTTATTCATCTATGATATGTCTGTTCATAATGGTTTTTCATAGAAGAAAAAGGGAAGATAAAGTTGGAAGGAACCGAGAGGATGATATCTATCTGAATTCGAAATTAGGAATGATGGGAATTGGAACCATGAAGTTTATGACAACAATGGATCAGATGACATAGATAATAAATGGCGGAAAATTCCATGCAAGATAATAACTAGATCTACCATAAAGGAACATGATGATAGTGTAAAACTTTATGAGACAACACCCTCTTGGTTTTAGTGGATCTTCTTTCCCTGTTGTAATTGAAAGATGAATTAAATCCCTTGAAAAGATAGTAAATGTTACGAGATGTTCATATAATCACAAGGATAGTCTTTCCATTTATCATTTAGGTGAAACTGATCAGTAGTGGCCAATGGTCAAGAATATCAGGGATAGAGAGAAGATTAAATCCTTAGAGTGTGATGAATTTAAAATCATTTTCCTTGAAAAATATTTTTTTGAAGGTTTCTAGAATTTGGATAGAGAAGAAATTCATTGAATTGAAGGAAAAGGAGGAATATTCTTTGGTTTTGTATGAATAAAAACTCACATGACTGGAAATCTATGCTCTAAATCTTATTCTGGATCTTGATAAAAAAATAAATCATTTTTACTAAGGATTAAAGCCAATATATCGAAGGGAAATGGATTCCCATGAGTTTAAAAGATTTGAAAAAGTTTATTGATATTATGAGAGGGTAGAAATAGAGTTTTCTAATGATCACATGTACTTTATAAAAAAAACCGAAGAAGAGTTCCAAATGGAAAGTGATGAGTAAGAATCAATCAAAGAAATATGATGGTAATAAATTCCAATTTATAGTTTGTGAAAAGTGTGGTAAAAAGCACCATCTAGAATTCCTTACTATATCTAAGAAGTGTTTTCAATGGGTTAAGTTTGGACATATGGCCTGAGATTGTAATGAAAATGATCCTTAGACTAATCTTGTTAAGAAAACTATAAGGTATTTTAAATTTGGTGAGATGGGTCATTATGAAAATACCTTCCCAATGAAAAATGAAAATGATGTAAAGAAGCTAGACCATAATTAAAAAGGTGTAGTGAGATCCATTACGACTATGTCAGCCGATGTCGGGCCATCCAATGAAGTGGTATCAGTTACATTGTTTTTTTACTGAGATATTTCAAAAGTCTTGTTTTATACAGAGTCCACACATTCCATTATTTTTGACACACTTTAGGTTAAATTGGAAATATCACCTCAATAATTGAGACAAAAAATCACTGTTAAAACACCTGGGGGAAATGTTACAACAAAAAGTAATTTTAATAATCTTCCTATTATTATCTGTTGAAAGAAATTACCCAAAAAACTTGTTGTTTTTTCCCTTGTAGAGTTTGATTTCATTTTGAGTATGGATTGGCTTTCTGTTTATCTTGCTAAGATTGATTATTGAGCTAAAGAAGTTGTTTTTTTCAGAATGAGTTTTAGTTTTTATATAGGAATAAACCCTTAAAATTTATGACATATCAAGAAGATGATAAATTATTGAAATATGTAAATGAATGTTATCTTGCTCTTATTATTGAAAATAATGGAACTGTTCATATTAATGATGTGCTGGTGGTAATTGAATATCTTGATTATTTCCTTGATGAGTTACCCAGTGTTATACATGACTGGAATTTTGATTTTATAATTGAATGGTGGTTCCATGATACTTTTTATTGATTATAGATATTTTAAAAACATTACTATTAATAATATGTATCATTTGACTCATATAGATGACTTGTTTGATCAGCACCAGGGAGATAATAATTTTTCTATGATTTACTTGAGATTCAGATACCATCAGTTGAAGGTGAAGGTTGATGACATCTCGAAAACATATTTTTGTACTTGATATGGCCATTATGAGTTTTTTATTATTCCCTTTGGTTCAAAAAATTCCCCTTATGTATTGATGTATCCTATGAATAGAATATTCCATGAATATTTGGACAAGTTTGTTGTTGTATTTATTGATGATTTTTTGGTAATTTCATAATTATATAAGGATCATGAATGATATTTACGGATTTTCTTGCAAACTCTTAAAGAAAAGTTGTTATACATAAAATTTAAAAAATGTGATTTTTGGTTTCAATAGATTTCTTTTCTTGGGAACATCGTAAATAAGGTTAGAATAATAGTTGATCCTTCCAAAACAAAAGTGGTTCATGAATGGATAAGACCTATAAATATTATAGAGATTTGTTTTCTTCTTGGATTAGCTGTTTATTACTGACGGTTTTTTAAAAACATTGGATGATAATCTAGACCACTAACTAAGTTAACACAAAAGGGGTTAAACTTATTTAGATAGAAGAATGTGATATTTTTTATGGAATGAGGAAGAAATTGTTTAATTCTACAATTTTGGACCTGCCTTCCAGAAATTGTGAGTTTTTCATCTACCGTGATGTTTCATTGAAGGGACATGGTTGTGTTCTGATACAGAATGATAAAGTAATTGATAATTCTTTTAGAAAACTTAAACCTAATGAGTAAAATTATTCCACACATGATATGGAATTATTAGCTCTGATTTTTTTGCTTTAAATATTTGGAGGCATCACTTATAGAGATCCAAATGTGAAATAAATACCGACCACAAAATTCTAAAGTATATATTCCCTCAGAATGAATTAAATATGATGAATATAATATGTATTGAATTGATAAATTATTATGACTACACGATCAATTACCATCATAGAAAAGAAATCAAAGTGGAAGATGTCTTGAACTGAAAACACCGTACATCATTAACCATATTATGTTTGGAACATCACTCCTAGATTAATTATTTAATGAATTATTTATTATATGTTTTTGGTGTAGGAAATTCCTCTGTTTTGTTTTAGGTTTCATCACATCATATTTGTTAGATAAAATTAAGAAAGCACATAAGGAATACGTGGAGTTATAGAAAAATGTAGAATTGGGTAAAATGGGTAAGTTTCTAGAATTTAACATTTATAAAGATTGTGTTTTGATCTATGGAAAAAGAAAGTGTGTGCCCTGTGTTTCCCAGTCAAAGAAATAATTGTTGTGTGAAGATCATAGTTCTCTATTTTCAGTTCATCCTAAAAGCACTAAGACATATAGAGACTTTCGATAATATTTTCAGAGAGATGAAATGAATAGAGATATTATAGATTTTATCATGAAATGTTTGAGATGTCAATAGGTTAAAGAAGAGTGACAACTAACCAAGGGGATGCTTCAACCTTTTCCAGTTCCATAATAGGGATGAAAAAATATATCCATGGACTTCGTGGTGGGACTAAAAAAGATGTCTTGAGGTAAAAATGTGATTTGGGTTATTGTTGATCAGCTGAATAATCTGCCCACTTCCTTTCTATTTGAGATACTATATATTTGGATCTGATTTTTAGACCATACCTTGAAGAGATTATCAGGTTAAATTGAGTTCCTATTTCTATTATATCTAACTATGATCCAAGGATCACTTCAATATTTTGGAAAGGTCTTCAAAAGTTGTTTGGAACAAAATTAAATTTCATCACTACTTGTCATACTCAATTTGGTGTACAGACTGAGAGAAAAATTCAGACATCGGAAGATATGCTTTGAGCTTGTTCAATGGACCACAAAGGAGGTTGGGATAAACATCTTTATTTAGTTGTATGTTCTTATAATAACAGTTTTCAAACCAGTATAGAGATGGCACATTTTAAGGCATTATGTGGGAAGCAGTGTAAAACTCTAAATTTTTGGTATGAAGTCAGAAAAAGGAAGTTGATGGGACCAGAATTAGTAGAGGGAGTGGGTGAGAAAGTGAAGATAATCCAAAAATACATGAGGATAACATAGAGCAGACATAAATGTTATACAGATAACATAAGGAAGACTTTTCATTTGAGGTAGGTGATCTCATTTTTCTTAGAATATCACTATGAAAAAGTGTTATGCATTTTGGAAATAAAGGAAATCTGAGTCCACAATTCCTTGAACCTTTGGAAATACTAGATAAATTTGGACCGGTTTCCTATTGAGTAGATTTTTCCTATGAGTTTATCTTATGTACACAATGTTTTTCATGTGTCGATGTTGAGAAAGTATGTTCCAAATTCATCCCATGTTTTGATCCTAGAAGTAGTTCAACTAGAAAATAACCTTTCTTATGAAGATAAACCTATTTAGATTCTTGATAGAAGAGAACCAGTATTATAGAATAAGGTAATCCACTGGGTAAAGGTTTTGTGGAGAAACCACATGGTTGAAGAAGCAACATGGGAATATAAAAATGATATGAAGGAAGGGTACCCTCAATTGATTAATAAGTAAATAAAATTTTGAGGATGAAATTTCTAGAAGGTGGGGATAATTTAACACACTAAGGTTTTAATAATAAATTGTAATAAATGAAACACTAAGTCTCTATATAATGGATCTTTCTTTTAAGGATATTTTTATAAACTATCCATTAAATATAATGTTTCCTCTTCAATGATTTGATTTCAAAAAAACAGACATACATGGTTGCGATCAGTAATTTATTTAGAGTCTAATAGAAAAAACTTAATTTTTTTTGTGAATAATAACCTACCCTTATGAATAGTAATGTAACTCTTATGAATAGTAATATGACCCCTATGAATTGTAAAATGGCCAAAATTAAGAGGAACCTCACCAATGAATGTATAATAAAAATGAATCTTATAAGTGACAATATGATCATTATATAAGTGTTGGTATTTTTGTAAGTCAAAAATATTTAATTAAAAATTTATGATTTATTAAATAATTTAAATGAAAATTTATTTTCATAAAATTTAATTATAAATAATTGAATTATTTTCTTATGGTTATAATATAATTTAATGAGTCCATGATTACATTTTCAAGGTGTTATAAAATTATTTATGGTTTTAAAAGTGTTATTTTTTGAATAAATTAAGATTTTATTTAAAAATTTAATTAGAAATTTTTGGAAAATTATTTTGATAAAATGGAGTTCTTTTTTTAATTCTAAACCTCTAAAAATGGTTCGGGATATTTTTTGGTATTTTTATGAAATATTAGAATTTTTGATGAATAGCGAAATATGGTAATTTACTATATATATACATTATATTTTAATTACACTATTTCAATAATCACTGGTGATATTAAAACAATTGGTTCAATCTAAAATGCTCTCTTCACTGTTTTGGGTCACATTAATCAAGACTATTCATAGTCTTGAGAAAAAAATATTAAACTAATGATTAAAATAATGGAAAACACCTCCTCTCCCCCACTATAAATACCAACCTCACCCCCTCTTCATCTCAAAAATCCAAATATTTGATAATTGTTTAAATTATACCCAATCCCCTTACCAATGATCTTCCCCACTTCCTAGACCTTCTGGTCTCACCAAAAGGCCAATACCCAAGGCCTTGAGGAGGATCTCCTGAATAAGAGATCAAGAATTAAAAATCCTCTTTCATTTTCATGTGTTTTCTTTTCAATTATTTTCTTTTATTATACTATATTCATGAAACCTTATTAAAAATGAATTAAATATCCATAAATATATATATTATATATCATTATGTTTTTTATGAAAAAATTTATCATCATTATTTCTCTCCACTTCTTCTTATTCAAAAAAATAAAAACACCCTCTGTGATGTGCCGATTTACCTAAATCACGGATAATGTGTTTTCAATTTACTTTACTTACCTAAAATATTGCTGTAAAACCATTTTAATGGTTGAAAAATATTTTAATGTGTATGATATAACCAATTTTATTTTATGAAATTAACTAATATGCAAGATATTAAATTATATAATGAAACTAGTTTGTGATTGTCAAAGAACCCCCAAAATGATCTAAACAAATATCAAAAGTGATTTATTTAATGACTCATCCTCATACCATATAAACAAAATGATATGTGGTGTAATTTAATATCATAAAAACACATTAATACCATTTCATTCCACTTATGGATTTTTTATTCCATTTAACAAGAAAATCCATTACACACCGACCATATGAGTTATATAAGGAACGTACATGAAATAATGGAAATAAAAAAATATTATTAATAAATGGGTCAAATGATGTTATAAAATTATCATATATGGTTTTATAAACATAAATATGTTTCTTTATAATATTAGTAACACTCTTATAACCATTATACCAGAGTTTTAAAAACAAGTTTTAAGTAAGTCAGAATCGAGGTAAGGGAATTCTTAACCCAATTTCCATTCTTTGTGTTATCCTTCTACTTCATTGATTATATGGTAATTAGATTATTTTTGTAATAAATATTTATTTTATATTATGTTTTATAATGTTTGTTTATAGTTTATACACATATTTAATTTGTTCTATTAATTATCACTTTAATTATATGTTCATTTGTTCTATTAATTATCACTTCAATTATATGATATTTGTAAGGTACTTTTTATTAGAAATCCTATTTTAAAAATCTATTTTATAAATTTCAAAATTAATGTTTTTAGGGAATTATTCATGTTTTATGATTTTTTATGGTTCTTGGGAATTTATTATGATGAAGGGTGGGATATATATATATATATCCCTATAATGAATTAGGTATGTGTATGATGGAGGTTGGGTGTATGGTTACTACAAGTGTAACTATGATAGTTACATGATAAGGTAGTCATGAGAGTTACATTGTAAGTTAACTATGAGGGTCACAAATATTAAGGTATCCAAATGGGTTACAATATATGTAAGTAGTTCCCCAATATACATTTATGGTTTTATATATGTTCTCTACTATTTTATCTAAATCCATGTTTCACAAAGTAAGTAAATATGGGTGAAAAATATGTATTTGTTAAAATGATTTCATATGTCTATAAGTATTCTTGGACTGATGTTTTCATTCCTTTTTTTATATCCCTTAATAATATTTTTATGAACATCCCCTTTTTTTAAATGTTTTTTCATAGGTTATAATGATGTGTAAGAAAAAGAAGGATGTTATGTTAAATGTTATGATGATTTTTCAAATAAATCAGGTTGTTTTTTTATGTTAAAATTTTATGCTTTGGAAGAAATGGATTCTATTTTAGTGGTACCCACATTATATGCTTGTGGGTTGATATTTATGAGTTATATCCAAACTTTATAAAACTCTAAACTGAAAAGATATTTGGAAATTTAAATAAGTGAAATCTTGTTGAAATAACTTTATTATGTAATGTTTAAGGTTGAGTCTTTATAGTTGGTGTCCAAGCTTGATTTAGATAACATTAGAAGTTAGTATGATGTTAAAATTTGAAGTTAAATGATACAATGTTGATTCATCCAATATATGCTTGTTCAGAATGGTATTTCATAGAATAAAAAGGAAAGATGCAGTTGGAAGGAACCGAGAGGCTGATATCCATCCAAATTCGAAATTGGGAATGATGGGAATTGGAACCGCAAAGATTTTTACAACAATGGATCAGGTGACTTAGATAATAAATGGTGGTGAAATCCATGCAAGAGAGTAATCAGAGCTACCATAAAGGAACATGATGATAGTGGAACATTTTATGAGACAACACCCTCCTCCTTTCAGTGGATCTTCTGACCCAGTTGCAATTGAAGGAAGAATTAAAGCCCTTGAAAAGATATTCAATATCATGGGATGTTCAGATAATCTAGAGGTTAGTCTTTCCATTTATTATTTTGAAGGTGAAGCTGATCATTGGTGGTCAATGGTCAATAATATCAGAGATAAAGAGAAGATTTACGCTTTAGAGTGGGGTGAATTAAAAATTATTTTACATTAAAATTATTATCCTATGGTGGTTAAAATTAGGATGGAGAAGCAATTACTTGAATTGATACAAAAGAAGGGATATTCAGTGGCTGTGTATGATGAAAAATTCACATGATTGAAAATATATGATCTAAATATTATTATGAATCTTGATAAAAAAATATATCATTTTTACTAAGGATTAAAGCCAATATATCGAAGTGCATTGGCTTCCCATGATATTAAAAGTTATGAAAAACGTGTTTGATGTGCTGAGATCGTAGAAATAGAGTTTTTGGATGACCACATGTACATAAACAAAATAAAAGAAGAGTTATAAATGGAAACTAATGGGTAAGAATCAATAAAAGAAATTTGACGGTAAAAAAGTTCAATTTATAGTTTGTGAAAATTGTGGTAAAAAGCACCATGGGAAATGCCTTACCAAAAATAGGAAGTGTTTTCGATGTGGTAAGTTTGGACATATGGCCTGATATTGTAATGAAAATGATCCTCTAAATAATCATGATGAGAAAACTATAAAGTGTTTTAAATGTGGTGAGATGGATCATTTCAAAAATACCATCCCAAAGAAAGATCCAAATGACTGAAAGAATCTAGAATATAAGTAGAAAAGAGTGGTGAGATACATTTCAACTATTTCAGAAGATGTCAGGCCATCCAATGAAGTAGAA
Source organism: Viscum album (assembly GCA_963277665.1). Lineage (NCBI taxonomy): Eukaryota > Viridiplantae > Streptophyta > Magnoliopsida > Santalales > Viscaceae > Viscum > Viscum album. The sequence continues at coordinate 648,512,793 of OY728151.1, read as the reverse complement.
TTAGTTACCCAGTTTTTTTACTCAGATCTTTCTAAAGTCTTGTTTGATATAGGGTCTACACATTCCTTTATTTTTGATAAATTTTCTTGTAAATTGGAAATATCACCTCAACAATTGAGACAAAAAATCACTGTTAAAACACCCGGGGGGATATTTTATAGCCAAAATCCATTTTAGGAATCTTCCTATTATTATTTGTGGAAAGAAATTACCTAAAAAAATTTATTTTTTTCCCCTAGTAAGGTTTGATGTCATTATGTGTATAGATTGGCTTTTTTTTATCATGCTAAGATTGATTTTAGTGTTAAAGAAGTTGTTTTTTTCAGAAAGAGTTATATTTTGTATACAGGAATGAACCCATACAATTGATAACATATCAAGAAGATAAGAAATTGTTAAAATATGGAAAATGAAATTTATCTTGCTCATATTGTTAAAAATAAGGGAACTATTCAGATTCATGATGTGCCTGTGTTAAAGTAATATCTTGATGTTTTTCTTGATGAGTTACCCAGAGTTTTACATGATAGATAAGTTAAATTTATAATTGAATTGGTTCTTAATGCTAAGACAATCCCAAGAACCCAATATCAAATGGATCAAATGGAAGATCTTGAATTGAAAAATCAGTTGTATGAGTTTCTTATTAAGGGATTAATTTTTCCCAGCACTTCACCATATGGTTCTTCTACTTTGTTTGTTAAAAGGAATGATGGTTCCATTATAATTTTCATTGATTATAGATCTTTGAAAAAAATTACTATTAAGAATATTTATCCTTTGCCTCATATTTATGACTTATTTGATCAGCTCCAAGGAGATCAGTATTTTTCCAAGATTAAATTGAGATCCAGATAACATCAGCTGATGGTGAAGGAGGATGACATCCCAAAAACAGCTTTTCGTACTAGATATGGGCATTATGAGTTTTTGGTTATTCCATTTGGATTGAAAAATTCCCTTTTTATATTCATGTATCTTATGAATAGAGTATTCCTTGAATATTTGGATATGTTTTTTGTTGTATTTAATGATTATATTTTTGTCTTTTCAAAAAGTTATAATGATCATGATGAATATTTAAGGATATTCTTGAAAACTATGAAAGGAAATAAGTTATATGGAAATTTTTTGAAATATCGTTTTTGGTTGTAATATATTTATTTTCTTGGGAACATTGTAAATAAGGATAGAATAATAGTTGATCCTACCAAAACAAAAGTGACTAACGAATGGATAAGAACTAAAAATGTTGTAGATATTCATAGTTTTCTTGGATTATCATGTTATTACTAACAGTTTTTTAAAAACTTTTCATGGTTATCTATACCACCAACTAACTTAATACAAAAATGGGTTAAATTTATTTGGATAGAATAATGTAATGTTTTTTAGGAAATGAGGAAGAAATTTTTGAATAACCCAAATTTGGCCCTACCTTTTAGAAATTTTGAGTTTTTCATCTACAATGATGTTTCATTGAAGGGACTTGGTTGTGTTCTGATATAGAATGATCATGTAAATTCTTATGCTTCAAGAAAACTAAAAAGTAATGAGTTAAATTTTTTGAAACATGATTTAGAATAAGCAATTGAGATTTTTTTCTTTGAAAAATTGGAGACATCATTTATACAGTTCAAAATGTGAAATATATACTAACCATAAAATTATGAAGAATATATTCATTTAGAATGAATTAAACTCGAGGAAAATAATATGGCTAGAATTGATAAAGGATTACGATTAAAAGATCAATTACCATATTGGAAAAGAAAACAATGTGGGAGATGTATTGAGATGAAAACATCATACATCATTAACCATACTATGTTTGGAACATGAACCCTTGATTAATGATTTAATGAATTTTATCTTGGATGTTTATGGGGTATAAAATTACCATGTTTTGTTTTAGGTTTCAGTGCAGTCATATTTTTTAGATAGAATTAAGAAATAACAGAAGGAATACAGGGAGTTATAGAAAAATGTAGAATTTTTTAAAATGGGTAAGTTTCCAAAATCTAACATTGGTAAAGACTGTGTTTTGATTTTTGGAAAAATATGGTGTGTGCCTTTTGTATCCCAGCTGAAGAATGAATTATTGTGTTAAAATCATTGTTATATATTTTTAGTTCATCATGGAAGCACTAATATGTATAGATACTTTTGAGAATATTATCGGAGGGATGAAATGAAAATAGATATTGTAGTTTTTATCATGAAATTTTTGACTTGTCAATAGGTTATATAAGAGAGAAAACTACCAAAGGGGATGCTTCAACTTTTTGCAGTGCCAGAGTGGGAATGCGAAGATATATCTATGAACTTTGTGGTAGGAATACAGAAGAAATCTTGAGGTAACAATGTGATTTGGGTTATTTTTGATCGGCTGAATAATCTTCCCATTTCTTTCCTATTTGAGATACAATGTCTTTAAATATTATTTCTCGACCATACCTCAAAGTGATTTGCAGGTTACATGGAGTTCCCCTTTATATTGTATCTGACCATGATCACATGTTCATTTATAACTTTTTGAATGGCCTTCAGAAGTCATTTGGAATAAAATTAAATATCAACACAACTTTTCTTCCTCAATCTGGTGTACATACCGAGAGAAAAATTCAGCTATTGGAAGACATGATTCAAGCTTGTTCAATGGATTACTATGGAAGTTGGGATTAACATATTTCATTAGTTGAGTTTTCTTATAATAACAGTTTTAAAACTAGTATATAGATGGGAAATTATAAAGAATTATGTGGGAAACGGTGTAGAATTCAAGCTTTTTGGGATAATGTCAGGGAAAGGAAGATGAAGGGATCAGAATTAGTAGTGGGAGTGGCTTTAAAAGTGAATATGATCCATCAATACAAAAGGATAGCTTTGATCAGATAGAAATGTTATGCCGATAACATTGGGAAATAATTTTTATTCGAGTAAGGGGATCACATTTTTCTTAGAATCTCATTATGGAGACGTGTTATAAATTTTGGTAATAAAGGAATGCTTAGTCCACAATTCATTGAACCTTTTGAAATCCTAGAGAAAGTTGGACTAGTTGCCTACCGAGTAGCTTTGACTCTGAGATTATCTTAGGTACACAGTCTTTTTCAGGTGTAAATGTTGTGAAAGTATGTACCAAATTCATCTCATGTTTTGAGCCCAGAAGCAGTTCAACTAGAAGTGAACATTTCTTATGAAGAGGAACCTATTTAGATTCTTCATAGAAGAGAAAAAGTATTGTGGAATAAGTTAGTCCCCTGGGTAAAGGTTTTGTAGAGAAACCACATGGTTGAAGAAGCAACATGGGAATTTAAAAATGATAAGAGGGAATGGTACCCTCATTTTATAAATAAGTAAATAAAATTGGCAGGACACAATTTCCAGATGGTGGGGAGAATGTAACACCCCAAGGTTTTAAAAATAAATTGAAATATATTAAACACTAAGTCTCTAAATAATGACCCTTTTTAAGGATATATTTATAAACTATCTATTAAATATATATTTTTGGCTTCTATTATTTGATTTGAAAAAAAATGTACACGGTTGCAATCAATACATTTTTTGGAGTATGATAGGAAAAACTTAATTTTTTTGTGAATCGTAACGTACCCTTATGAATATTAATGTCATGCTTATGAATATTAATATGAACCCTAGGAATAGTAAAATGGCCTAATGAATAGAAACCTCACTAATGAATGTATAATAAAAAGGCATCTTATAAGTGAAAATATGATTACTATATAAGTGTTGGTATTTTTGTAAGTCAAAAATATTTAATTACAAATTTATGAATAATTAATTAAAATAAATGAAAATTTATTTTCATAAAATGTAATAATAAATTATTGTTTTATTTTATTATGGTTATAATATTATTTTATGATACTCTTATTAATTTTGAAAGGAATTATAAAATTATTTATAGTTTTAAAATTGTTATTTTTTGAATAAATTATGATTTTTTTTAAAAATTTACTACGAAATTTTTGGAAAATTATTTTGATAAAATGAATTTCATATTTTAATTATAAAAATAGAAAAATGGTTAGGGTAATTGTTTTTTAATTTTTCTGAAATACGTGAATTTTTTATGTATAGTGAAATACGGTAATTTACCGTATATATACATTATATGCTAAATACACTATACCTAGAATCATGGATAATTTAATCACCCTTGGATCAAAATAACATGCTCTATTTAATATTTTGGGTCACATGAATCAATACTATTTATATTATTAAGAAAAAATATTAAATCAAAGATTAAAATAATGGAAAACCCATCCTCTCCTCCACTACAAATACGACCCCATTCACCTCTTCCTATAACACCTATAAAGAATTGATAATTGTATAAATTATGGCCAATAACCTTCCCAAGTATCTTCAATATGTACAAGACCTGATGGTATCACCAAAAGGCCAATACAATAAGAAGGATCTCAAGGAGAAGAGATCTTGAGGTGAAAATTCTATTTCATTTTCTTGTGTTTTCTTTTCAATTCTTTTATTTTCACACACTCTCTTCACCAACCCTTTTCAAAGAGGCATGAAAGTTGTAGTATTATATATTTTGGATCTTTATCATGTTTATGGAAAAATTAATTTTCATTCTTCCTCTTCTATTCTTCTTATTCAAAAAAAATTAAAAACACCATCCATGATGTGTCGATTTACTAAAATCATAGACGATGTGTTTTAATTTACATCACTTCCTTAAAATATGTTTTTAAAACCATATTAATGGTTGAAATATATTTTTAGGTATTTTATATGACCTTTTTTATGTTCTATAATTAACTTATAATCATGATATTAAATTATACAATGAAACTAGTTTGTGATTATTGAAGAACCACAAAATGATCTAAAAGAATTTCACTAATGATTTATCTTATGATTGATCCTCATACCATATAAAAAAAATTATTTATGGAAATATTTAATATTCTAAAAAAATATTAATACCATTTCATTCCACTTATTTATTTTTTCTTCTATTTGACGAGAAAATCCTTTACGAACAGACCATGGAAATCATATAACGAATGCACTTGAAATAATGTAACAAAAAAATATTATTAATAAATGGGTTTAATGATGTTATAAAATGGTCATTTATTGTGTTATAAAGTAAATAATTTTAATTAAAATATTAATAACACTATTTTAACCACTATACAAATGTTTTAAATAAGTTAGAAGTAAGACAGACCTGAGGTAAGGGAATTCTTAACCCAATTTCCATTATTTAGGTTAACATTCTATTTTATATATTATATTATACTAATATTATTTCTATAATGATTATTTTTTGTTTATATTATGTTTTTTTTGTTTATTTATAGTGTATAGACATATTCCATTCGTTCTATTATTTCTCACTTCAATTATATGATATTTGTACGGGACCTTTCATTAATAATCCTCTTTTAAAAATTTGTTTTACAAATTACAGAAGAAATGTTTTTATGGAATTATTAATGTTTTATGATTATTTTCTGGTAATTTGGAACTTTTTATAATGAAGGGTGGGACCGATATGTACCTCCAATGCATTGGGTATGTGTAATTTGGATGTTGGCCGTATGGTTACTCCATGTTTAACTGTGATAGTTACACTATAAGGTAGCCATGAGGGTTACATTGTAAGGTATCCACGAGGGTTACAAATCACAAGGTATCCATGTGGGTTACAATATAAGTAATTAATTCCCCAAGATACATTTATTGTTTTATATATTTTCTCCAATGTTTTATGGAAGTCTCATGTTTCACAAATTAAGTATATATGGGTGAGAAGTATGTCTTTGTGAAAATGATTTCATATGTTTATAAGTATTCATAGACAAATAGTTTATTTACTTATTTTTTATATCACTTACTAATATTTTTAGGATAATCCTATGTTTTTAAACTATTTTCATAGATTATAAGGATATGTAATAGAAATAAAGAAGTCATGTTAAATTTTATGAATATTTTTAAAAGAAATCTTGTTATTATTTTATGTTAGAAACTTTTGTTTTTGAAAAAATGGACATTGTTTTAGTAGTACCCACTTTATATGCATGTGGGTTGATATGAATGAGTTATGTCATAACTTTATAAAACATTAAACATAAAATATCTTTGAGAATGTAAAGAAGTTAAATCTAGTACAAATAGTAAGATTATGTAATGTTTAATACTGGGTCCGTATAGTTCAAAATCATGTTTTTATTTGGTATACATGAAAATGGAGTGGATTATTTATTTCTCTTCAACTCATCTAATTATTTTATATAAGAATATTAAAAAATGTCAGTGTCATACATAATAAAAAGGGAAGGTGGTTAAAATATCTTTTTGAACTCCAAAACGTTCCTCTTATATATACCTTTATTCATTGATAATTATTTAAAATGATTAAATATTGTGGGGTAAGGTTAGGGAGTAATTATTTCAATAATTTATTTATCAAATTAAATTAAATTTATAAAATTATATATCACAAAACAATTATTCTTCTATAAATTAATTATAAATTTTCAAAAAATTTGGGCACAAGATTGTTTTCAATGTATCTTATTAAGAATTAATCTAGGTTAGATAAGAATTTATGAAGTAAATTAAAAAACAACGATTTCATCCATGAAAATTTCAAAATGGTCCCCAAATTAAATAAAAAAATGATTAACATATATATTATAAATTTACTAGGGAAATTAAATAATATTATTGGCATCTTAATGCAGGAAGAGGATCCAATGGGAAAGTGATTTTTTTTTTATTTTGGTTATCCGAATTAATTATAATTTAAAAATACAATAAAAATATATACAATAATTAGTAATGGGTATTTTAAAATTATATTTAAAAATAATATCCTTTGAAGGGTAGTGGGAAATAATCATTTATTTTTACTTTTTTAGCATTATAATGATATTTCACACTCTCATACTATTTTTCATGATTATAGTGATGATATTATTCTTTTCATTATTGACAATTGTGAGTCCAATATTCCTAGGAATAAATTTTATTGGATATAATCATCATGAGTTTGAAATTATATTGATTTTTTATTCTTATAAAACTTTATCAATATATTTTAAAAACTCCTATAATGATTGGGTTTCACCTCATTCGGTGTTGTATAACATGATTATCATTATCTTCAACAATCAATCATTACACATTGATCATATGAAATTTTCCAAGTATACATATTATAATAATTTTTATGTATTTTACATTATATCTCAAAATATTAATGATATTATGGTCATTATCAATTGATATGTAAATTGCAGCGATCACAAACAACTTATTACTACCAATTAGATTCATATAATTCAATTTACACTGAAATATTTTCAATTAAGATTTGATTAAGTGGATTAGATATAAAAAAATAATAGGTTAACATAACTAAAAAAATATAATCTCCTATAATAAAGTCACATATTTAGATTCATAATATGAAAATAAATACTCAAACCCATTGATTAAACAAAAATATTCCTCATCTACTAATTGTAAAAATTGATTTATCCAGTTAGGAAAATCTCATTGAATAAAAAATGATGAAATGTACTATGTTTTCTATAGAAGATATAACTAGAGTGCTTTCATAGACATTGATATTATGTTAGGTATATTTTTAGAAATAACTATCCCAAGATGATTGATCATTAGGTATGTGTTCTTTCTTCATATGTGTTAAGGATATAAATTTTTTCTAAGAATACAAGTTCTGAAAAATGAAAATCACATCCTCCAAAACATCAACTGAAAATGATTTGGAATAGTTGTAAAGTTTATATACCACTCTGGTGGGATTTGGACCTACATGTTTTAATAAAAAAGAAAAACAATACATACAATTAATGGAAAAACCAAGATATCATAAATAATTTTCAAATAATAAGGATCTAATGGTATATGGAATATATAATTTTTATTTATTTTTAATTTTTTCTAAAATTATTGCGTTATTAAGGATGACATATTTCTCTTAAATCTCTCTATTTCATTCACATGAAGAATTATTTTCTTAGTTAATATCTCTTTAATGAACATAATATTTTGGAATCAATTTTAGGGAATTAGGAAGGGTTTTCTTGATTTCAATTTTTTTGAATGCATCAGAGATTTCTTTTTTAATTTTTTTCTTCATAAATATTGTTAGATTGATTCATCCATGTTGGGTAGGATAAGGGAATGTATCATCATCCTTTTTTTTGAGTTTTCATAACATGTTATTTATTTTTTCACTCTTATTTGAGGATAAGATTCAAAATTTTAATTAGATTGTTTTTGATATTATAGTGTGGGATTTTGGGTCACGATGGTATATTTACCACTCTATGTTGTTACAAAATTTTCATTAATTTTAAAATATGGAAATAATTAAGCAAGAAATTCCTAGGGTTTATGGTTATCATTCCAACTATACTCTCTATCTGGTTATATAATTATTTCATGTGATTTTTTAATTCCTTATGATTTAATTTTGATGATTTATGATAATGAGAGTTTAATGATGGTTTATTAGTGGGTTTAAACTATTAAAATAGCATATGCTCATAATTTTATTGGTACACTTTCTTGATAAGGTGGTATGGATGGATTCTATTGACTTAAAAATCCATACTATACTTGAAAATTTTATCTCCATCATTTTTTAGGTTTTTAAAAGTGTCTATTTTGATTTGAAGAAACACAATAGTTATTATACAACACATAAACACATTGATCAAATCATTATTGAGTAAAGAAAAATTTCAACACTACTTAACAAGTTTTGGTTGTTCACTGTATTTTTAAGTTACATTTATGTTACAAGTTATTTTTATATCTTCTTTTTTTTATTCAAAAATAGATGATTTGATAGAAATTAACTTATGAATAACCTTGGTGATAATACCTATCATTCCAAATTATTGTGAGTTTGGTTAAATAATTTCTATGAAACAGCTGACTTCAACCAGTTATTATTAAATTTGTTCACCTATAAATGATGTAGTAAGTCGGTTTCTATCACTCTTAAGAGATCCTTGGTATATGAACCCTAGTAAATAATTTTACTCAATGGTTGATGTGTACATTTTACACATAACTTTATAAATCTACCACATTACTAAAATAATGTTTATTCTTTTACTTTTATGATGGAATATATTTCCTCTATTAAGATAGTTCTCTCTAAATCAGGGATGGATATTTGAAGTAAATGCCTCTAAAACACATTTATGATTTTGAATTGTCTTTGATATATGTTATATTGACACTCCTTAGACACTATATAAAGAGATATGGGAAATTATTTCCTCATAAACTACACCTCTATCCCTCCTCTATTATTCAAGTTTGAACACACCATAAAAAATACTTGGTATTAATTTTTGAATCCTCTCTTGAAATACATTAAAAAAATAGAAATTGAATTATTCATATACTAAATTATCATTGATATTGTAATATAAGATATATAATCTGATGATTCTGATAGAAATTATGAGGTAAAAAAACATTTTAATGTTTTTTCAAGATTATCAACACAAGATCTAGATTCAAAATGAAAACTGTGACTATCACTTGAGACTAAAAATGTTATTTTCATAAATTCTATTTAAATATTTTCAAGTATTATTAGTTTTATAACTATATATGAAAAGGTCCCCTCAATATCTAGATCAAGAATGAATTTTTTATTAGTTTGAGATGTTACCATCCAATGTGTGTGGTAATATGTTTAGAGATTAGCATCACATTCTTGTAAATTGTGAAAAAATGATTCAATTATGGATTTGTCTCAAAATTAGTATAAGTTTGTTAGAAATAAATTTAAATATTAGTTAATATAGTGTAGTGGAAACTCTAATTTTTTCTATGTAAGTGTTTTATTTCATCATACTAGTGTTATGTGTTAATAGGATGGCAATTTTTATATGATTTTTGTGTATATAAAGGAGAAAAAAGTCATAGAGAAATTATCAAGATGATAGATTAGTAAATTTTCAATGGGAAGGACTGCTAGTGAAATATTATTATAGTTCTAAAATTTCTAAACCTGTTTCCTACTATTTATTAATGATATATTCATAATTATTCATACCAAACCCTTGAATATTGGTTTTATAGTTCATAGGCACTACAATATTCATTAGAATAATATCATTCTCAATTTTTTGAATTAGGGTGAAAAGGTAATTACTCAAACCTGTATTAGAGGAAACATGTATAACTATTTAGGAACCTCTCAATCAGGATATTTTTATCAGAAGTTGATAATGATGATATTCATCCTTATACTCACATGTTTATGATATCCATGTAATTAAATTCTTAATCAATAATTTTCTAACACAGAAAAATTTTATTTAGTTGTTTGAGAAAATATCTCAATATCCATGAAAGAATAAAAAAATGACTTATAGATTGATTACAATCATAAACAACCAATAACACATTGTCAAAACAAATGTTAATGGAAAAATAGAAAGTTGAAATGTATTAGAACTCCATCATATACTTGGATCTCCCTTGATGAACCAATCATTGATAAGAGGTTTATCCCTCTATTTGATGGATCATAACCATGAACATCAAGTTTGTATATGAATGAACTATAGAATATATAAAACTAGAAAAATTCACCTAATTAAAGTGTTCATCATAAATTTATAAGCTTCTACATCTTCTTGGATCCTTCAACACACTATCGAGGTGATCCTGATGAATTCCATGTGGAATGTGTAGAACTTACTTGAATTCATGAGTAAAGGCCACTTTCTCTATGATCAACAATAATTTTACCTCCTCCAATTATTATGTTGTATCGTTCCTTATTTATTGATTTAGTTAAATATAATAAATTAAATATCATTCTCATACACATATTTGTTTCATGTTCCCTGTGTGTCATCACCCATCTAGATCATTGGATCCTAATGATTAGATATTATCCCCTTGTTCATTTATGTCCATTAGATAGTGCTTTGAGGGAATATTAATAGATTTAAATTAACTCTAGTTTTAGAAATTTTGAATTGTAGTAATTTGGAAACATTATCCATAAAAGAATGTTTGATTTGAAAATTCGTGTGTTGGCTTGCAACATGTCAATGAGTAGTCAATGAAATATTAATTTTTCCTCCTCTAGATTACATTAGTGCATGATAATAGTTTTATTTATATCATGGTATTTCATTGTAGGGGAAAAATCCTCAGGAGGTGACACTAGTAATTTTTCCATGGGAACAACGCCAAAATATAGAACAATTCACATGACATAATGGTGTATCCTTAGTCACCTGACTTTACTGCTTCTAAAAAATAATAAATCATAATTATCTATATATTTCATTGAGTTTTTAGAATGTGTTAGATCCCAGTATGTCATTAGGTGGAAATCATTGGTCATTTTATTTTCTTCTTGTCCATGTTGGTGATAGTGATATCTCTGGGTTTTTCACCATTTTGCATTGGAGGTTGTGTAATCTTGATAGGTCGAGGAAATTTTCCTTTAGTGGGGTATGTAGAATCATGGTAGTTGAAGTGATATGGTTTTATATATATAATGTAATATCATGTATGATCACATTATTTATTTATTAAAATATATCTTGTGACTTTATATAATTATTCTTATAATGTCATCCATGAGATGTCATTGGTGGCCTGGTGTAATATCACAATGTAATGTGGGAAAACATTAATTGATTGATGGATGATTGAAAATAATTGGAAGGTTATGTTTTCCTCTAAATTTATTCAATATTATCAAGTTAAAACCTTGTAAATTTTAATTATCAATGGGAAATTCCCATTTTATATGTATATATCGAGTTTAGCTATGCATATTTCATTTTTCTATGTGGTCTCAATATCCTATTTATATTTTCAACTCCCTTAGTATTATATATATTCTAATGGTTCATCCTCTTCCTTGAATTCAATAAATCAATTTATTATTAATAACTTGGAATTAATTTTACTTCAAAAACATAATTAATTAACGATGATCATAAATTTCAGGATTTAAACAGTAATCACTAAATACAATGAAATAAGATATTAACCATATTTAATTATATAATTACAGTTACTAACATATGTGGGGGAATAAAATGAATTCATTATAGAAAATATATTATAAATTCTTTACATGAATCAAAAGTCATTTTGAACATCCTTCACAATCCATTTTAATGTCAAAATCCTATCTCTAAGTGGTAGGACATCAAAAGACTTTAAAATAAATTCTATAGAATATATAGAGTGATCCAACATTGTTAATTAAATTTTATTTTTAATTCTATAAAGGATCTATATTTGAATAAAAAATTATCCCTTTATGAATCCAAACAACACACAGTTCCTTGAGAAGTATGACTATGCTGAAAATCTTCTTTTATTAACAGGAATCTTGAATTATCACATAAAATATTTCAAATGACTATACAAAATCTTTAATAATTTTATTTCAATGCAGGAATAGTCTAAATAATAACTAAAACAACGCATTTTAATGCTAATCATTTAAAATGATCAAATTAAGGTTATATTTACAAAATATGACCACTACTCAACTAAAATACTAAGATAATCCCATGTTTGATTCATCCCAACAACCTTTGTAATCCCAAAACAACACAAAAACACCACACACTTCTAGTCAGGTCATAAGAATATCAAAGCAAATAATCCACCCTTTCAAAAAATAATTAACTCAAGTTATCAAAACTAAAATAATCCTTCAATAAAAATGTTCATTTCATCCTTCGAAGAAAACATTCCAAATAAGAACATTTTTATTTCAATAAAAACATTGAAAAACATTCCCTTAAAAATAATTATTTCACTCACGTGTGAAAATAAAATTTAAATCAAAAACCAATTCTAATTATTAATCAACTATATCCATATAATAATTTTCTAAATTTCTTCAATAAACTTATTCATTAAATTAATAAAAATATACATTTGAGATATTTATGAAAAAATAATATTTAAAAATACAATTATAGACCATCCATTGTGATTTTAAATTCCAAGAAATGTTTTATTTTATATTTAAGGACACCATGACCAACCAAATAAAAAATAAAACTGGAATATAATAAAATAAAAAATAAATTAATTCATCAAATAATTTTTTAATACGAAACCTTAGATGGTAAACTCTTTATCAGATTTCTAATATATTATTCATAATATAAATATTATATTAATTTTAAAAAAATATTCTCCCCCACCTTTTAGAAATCATGTTGTAGACAATATATTAACAAAGAATCCTAAAAAATACTATACAATTTAATATGAAATTAAAATTTATCATATTATATAAAAAATATCACGAATGGTTAAGGGATCATAAATTTTACCATATAACATGAGTTGATACACTAGGATCTCACCTAAAAAGATAATGAGATTAGTGTGCCACATCAACCCTACACCTAATGAATAAGGTCAAAAAACAAGCACCAATAAAGTATAATTATACATGTTTGGAATTATACAAAAAAATGAATAAAAAATGTATCTATAAAATATTATAAAAAATAATAACACCAGTTATATATTATAAACTAAACTATATAATAATTTATTCATGGAACAATAGATACCTCGTACACTACTACAATTTCATGTCCTAAATATTTAAGTACAATGTTAAAATAAAAAACCATTAGGTAATCCAAACTCTAATAATGGAGAAAACTAACCCTATAAACAAACAAACAAAATATATTGTATTAAAAATAGTCTCACACAATGCATAATCTATAATAATTACTTCTATATTTACACCCACAAAGTTCATCTATGGACTGTGAAATGAGTTCACAAACCCAACACATGTATTAACACGACCTATATGGCGTGATAATAAAAATACCAAGTTGGAAACCCCAAAACATATTAATTAAAAATGGAACAATTAGTCATCTTAAACGAATTTTTATACTCTAAAGTGAAGGAAAATATATGTAAGGTAGGAATAAAACACTTTATATCTAGCTTTAAATAAGGATCATATCATAAAATAAATTAGTGTTACCTATTGAAGATCGACCTACCCTAGGGCCCTCAAAAAAATATAATTTATCCCAGTAGTTGGATAGGGTCATCTCCTAAGGTGTAAAGAAAAGTGATTTACTATTATAGAACTTTATGATTGTTTATTTTGTTTTCTATTTTTCAATGTATGTTAATGGTGGGGATTGATGCATGAAACATGAAAGGGAACCAGGAATGGAAAATGAAAAAAATTAATTCAAAAAATGATACACCTCTAGACTCAACTAAGTTATATTTCAGTATCTAATAAATATGACCACTTATTCTATTATCTGTATGTTTCAAATTTCAACACATAACTTCACTACATAAATTGGGTGGATGAAAATCACACTCAAGGAGGTCTACCTAAATTATCATCCCACCACTCTCTTTGATGGGTCACAATCATGAATCCATGCACTACTCAGAACATTGATCCAAATCATACATCAGTGATTTGGGAAAATATAGAGGAAATGGTTTTTAGCTGTGTTATGTAAAACAATAATTAAATAAGCACGAGGTATAATTAAATTCATATCCCTTCACTCACCAAATATCCTTATAATAAAACCAAAAGAATAAAAAAAGGCATATTGACTCTGGTTCACTAGTTTTTTTCCAGTGCAAGATACTCAAGATTTACTATCATTATTGAATAGATATTGATAATCACCATTAATTCATAGATGAAAAAATACTAGAAAAGGGATAAAAAGATAACTATATAATATTCATAATAAACATAATTAGTTGACCTTAAAATAATAGAAATAAAAATTAATAACTATAATAATAAGGATATAAATACATTTTAATATAAGAGATGGCGTATATTTCAAAGAGTAAAACCACATTATTCCTCTTCATTGGGTTTTAATATAGTAAACTATAAGTTCCTTATTCTTAAGATAACCGAAGAGTGTCCAGATCAAGGGTCACAATTGATGAAGATATGCATCTAAAATCTTAGATATATGTTTGATATTATCCCACAATTTACACTTCCTTATTTATTTATATGGTAACCACTTGGATAATCTATTAATTTTTTTCCTTATTTTTCAAAACTAGAAGTTTGTAAGTGATTTCAGGTTAACCTTTTCAAATTTTGGAATCTTAGTATTTTAATTTTTCTTTGTTAACCCTCATGTTGATCTTGAATTTGAACCTTATACAAATTCATTGGTATATCAGGTGATGAAATCCTTTACTTTTACCTAGCATATGGAATGTAGTGATACCCATTCATAGATCATGTAACTCAATCATCACCATTAGATAGCTTTTAGTATTTTTCAATGATCTTTACAAAAGTCTGGATATTACTCAAACACACAACTTGTATCCAATAGGACCATTACATAGTGAATATTAACATGACGTAGCATGTCGAGTGGTGAACATAAAATTATTTCTTAGATGATGTCATAAATTGAAGGTTCTTTGGAATTAATACAATGTGTGGTAGAGAGAAAAACATACAACATAGCAATTTCATATGAGCCTTCATTATACTTTACGTGATGAAAAAGTAATGCGTACTATGAAAGCTCATAAGATCCTTTGAAGTGGTATATGAAATCTTCACAAATTGGTATTTGAAAAATTATTAAATTAACTCTATCATTCAAGAAAATAGATATGATGGGAAAGTCTTATGTTTTCTCCCCTCCAATGTCATATGATGGGCCAGAAAAAAGTCACATGCTGTTATCCTGAGTCTAAAAAATGACATTTTGTAGTCATATAATCCTGTCTTTAAACATAAAATCCATTATCAGTATTGGAATTTCTTAAATTATTCTAGAAATTTTTTAAATAATGAAAATCATAATTAAAAAACCATTGAATAGTTTATTCTGAAAATTTAAATATCAATGCATGGGTTCCCAAGTAGATGAAAATAATATAGAAAACCACTAAAAGTATTGGTTAAATATATTCAAAAAAATAGATCTATATTTTAAAAAATTAAAATATTAATTAATTACCTATATTTTATATATATTAGGGGATAATTTAAAAGGAAAAAACAATATATTTTTTAGGAAATTATGTTTCTCAACATTTCCCCAAGCATGTATATTACACTCCTAGGAAATCCAATGAATTCAAGCTTTTAAAAAGGTAGTCCTGATTAGGTTCAAATACACACACTATAAAAAACGAAATAAAATAGGAAACTATTGATGAAAGTTACATGCCTCCTATTTGAATTAATACAACTATTTCAATTCTACTAAATTCCATGTTATAGTTCTAAGAATCAAACAAATTTTAAATTAGTGGAATTAAAACATTAACAAGGGGCACATGAAAAATCACTTTCCCCTAAATTCATTGTACCAAAGATCCATTTTACACTTCCATTACACAAATCAAAAGATATTATTTTAAATCAGTTTCCAATTCTTTACTTGGGTTCAATATTTCCCCTACCCTAATTCGTTGATTTTCTATAAATAGAAACTTTTTTAAAATTTTTTCTTAGAATACATGTGAAAATTCCTCATTTAATTTACAAATAGATTTTATTAATCACACACCCCATGCTTAATAAACTTTTATCTTCATTATGAGAACCCAATTATTTATTTTAACCATTTTTCAAAGGACTTATTTGACTATCATGATAGTTTTACCCCTTATGTGTTCTTTTTTTATAAAGGCCAAATTACTTAGTTTCATGTTCCAAAATATGGTTTCCTCATGTTTTGATTCCAAATAAGCTACACAATTTTCATTCAAGAATGTTTTTCATAGTTATAAAATATAATTTTTATGATATATTAACTAAATATAATTCATAAATTATCCAAATTAAAATAATATATAAATCAATGAAATATTAAAACTAGAATGAATTCACACACTAGGAAACACGACATTAAAGATAAATTTTTTCCAAAAGGGCACAATAAAAATATAAAGTAGGAAATAAAAGAGAAAAAAAGTATTTAGATATTCTTGAATTTTTTTCTTAACTAATCTAAATGGGATTTTTTGTTTCATCCCCAACATGTATCAAACACTACTCAACTCTTTACCAACAAAATTCAAAAAAATTACATTGAGAAGTTATGTGCAAAATGACACGAAGTGCCCTATAATTGGTATGAATCCATCATTAAATTTAATTGTGTGTATTACTAAGATGCATACGTTAATGAAAAAATTCATAAAATATATATTTAAATTTTAAAAATTTAATGAAGATTTTTTTTTGAAAAATTAAGAGAAAAGGGAAAGAAAATTCGGGGTTTCGATCTAAATAGGGTATATGGTTTTGATTTTATATCATTATAAAACTATATAGACATGTAAAATATTTTTGAGTATATAGTTTATAATATTAAAAACACTACATAACCTTATTTACACTTTAGGAAATGTAGGTTTTCCCAATTCTTTTATACCAATGGTTTGAAAAAAATGTTGTTATTCCGCAAAACATCATCCTTTACCATTGGTTTGAAGAAGCCGTTGGAATTGTGTTTTTAAAATGAATATTTCCCAAAAGTTTACTCAAAACATTGGAAAATATTTAATTTATATAATGTATATCAATGGTTTTTTAAAACTGTTGGGAAATGTTTCCCCCAAATACACAACAACCCATGTCCCCCATCCGCACGATTGCAGGACCTAATCTAAAGCTCCCCCGAATTTCTATCTTTAACCTAGGATGCGAAACTCCTTCCACTAAATAGATTCATCTTCAATTAAGAAATTTTTTATTTATACAATTCAAATTAGTAAGTTATATCTTATTTTTAAAGTTATTCATATTTTTTTTGTTTTCTAATTTGATTTGGCTTAAACTAGAGTTCTGTGTGGTATGTGGCATAATATACCAAAAACTATGATTTGTTTTCTATTTTTGTTCTAAACATAAAGTTTCATGCTTGTGTGAGTCACCTTTATTTGAAGTCTTTATAGCTACTCCTTCTGTATAGAGTTCATGAACTATATGAACCAATAAGTGCTGGAGAGATGTGTCCCTACTCAAAGATGGTAAAAGGTTTATTTAGTCATATGGTCTCGAGGTGGGTAATGAATATAAGGATGGTCCATGTGAAGGGATTGGGAATATTTGGGGTAGTGGTGTAGGTTGGTTTCCATTTTTTTAGTGGGGTGATATGGTAGTTTCTATGGACTTTAGTTTAGTTGAAAATTGGATTTGGATTTTGTATTTATAGTTTTTGTACAAGGAATAATGGGAAGGGTAGTGATACTGAGGATGAATTGGCTATTGGTTTAGTGATGGATTGGAATTGTGATGTTGGTTGGATTGGGTATAGGTAATTTTCAAGGTATTATATGGGTATTGACTACCCTGAACACCCCACCCGCCCCTCAACATACCCACCCCCTTGGACAGCCCCCACCACCCTACAGACCACCTAGACACCCCCCATGGGATAACCCCTACCCCCTTCACACCCCCACCCCCATGGGAAGACCCACCTAGACACCCCCACCCCTGGAGACCCCTAACCCCCCATGGATAGTCCCCACCCCCTAGACACCCCCACCCCCTTGGATAGCCCCCGCCCTTAGACACCCACACCACCTTAGACAACCCCCACCCCCTGAACACCCCCACCACCAGGACACCCCACCCCTAGAAACCCCCACCCCATAAACACCCTACACCCCTTGGATAGCCCCCACCCGCATGGAGAACCCCCTGGACACCACCCCACCTCCTAGACACCACCCCATTTCCTTAGTGATTGGCCCATTTTTTAATTTGGAATTAACAATGTAGGTGACTTCCCCTTTCCCCAATGACATTTTCTAAGTTACTCATAGATCATTATAAATTAAATTTTTCATGTTTTGAAAAATTGAATGGGTTATTTGAATGAAATGGGTAATTCATGATGGTTTTACTTTCTTAATTAATAAAACGGTTTTTAAAAAATAATCTTAAGGGGGGGGACTATAGGGGGGGGGGGTTGTCTAGGTGGGGGTGGGAAGTCCAGGTGGGGAGTGGGAGGGGGGTGTCCAGGTGGGGTTGGGGGGCTATCTAAGTGTGGGGTGGGGGTGGGATGTTTAGGTGGGGGGGGGGGTGTCCACAAAGGATGGTGGGCTGTCTAGTTGGGGAGGGAAATTGTGGGAAATCCAGGGGGTGGGATGTCCAAGGGGTGGGGGGGGGGTGTGGGCTGTCCAGGTGGGGCAGGGGGTGAGTTGTCCAGGGGGGAGGTGGGGTGGGCTGTCTAGGTGGAGTGGGGGGGGGGGTGGGCTGTGTAGGTGGGGTGGGGTGGAGGGATATCCATGTGGGGTTAAGGGCAGGCTATACATGTGTGTCTGTGGGGGGGGGAGTAGGGAGGGCTACAGGGGTGTTGGGGGTGGGATGTCCAGGGAGGGGGTGGGTTGTCCACTTCGATACTCTAAAAAAAATAGGAATCACATATAACCAATGTATAGTCTCTTTTACATGTTAAGACTTTTCTTGATGTTTCATTCTAACACTCACGATTACCCTTCCAAGAAGAAGTGATGTCTACAAAGATATCTCACTCAGGTTCTTATCCACTATCCATATTGATATCATACAAATTTAACATTTTTAAAACTCTATATCACCTAATAATATAACAAGTCTCATACTCCCATGAGTAGTGTCCGATCAAAAATTGGGTCATATGCCTATACAACATGCATAGAATCATATTTGACACATACAAATTTTTTTTTAAACATACACATTGTATCATAACCTGGAATTATCTCTTAGCTAGCCTCTCAAGGCATCAATAAGCCACATGCCTAGCTCAAAATTTGGAGGTGTGTCTATAATTAGGTGCGTTTTTTTTATAATTCAAGTATGAAATTTAGACTGGAATATAAAATGCGATCCACGTATGATATTTGGAGGCATTTTTACCATTAGGTGTATTGTGATTTATATGTATGATATTCATGTTTTACACCAATAGTCTTATGGGAAATCTATAATAGAACTAAATTCAAGCTACAATTGGATAGAGATTGAATTTTATAACCCTTTTTTGGGGGTAAACACCCCCACCTCCTTGGAAAGCCCCCCAACCTACCCCTGGAAACCCCACCGCTGGACACATCCACACCCTGGACACCCCACCCCCATGGACAGCCCCCACCCCCGGGATAGCCCCCCAGAAACCCCCAATCACCCCCTTGGAAAACTGCCCCCTTGACACCACCCCACCCTTAGACACCCCCACCACCCTGGTATAACGACCCATACTTTACATACATTGTTAATACTTAAAAATTGAAGCACACTTATTACAACATATGACAAAACCACAAAGGACCGTATAGGTATAGTGTCTTTAGAAACCGGGAAACATAAACAACTGGTTCATAAATCTTCTACAGTATCTCCCGTTTATTTCATCATAACTAGGGTCCCTTTTAGCATATTCAATTTAATATCCATCTTCCTGACCTGGGGAAAAGAAAACATAAAAGGGTGAGCTCAAATGCTCAGCAAGGGCAAATAAAGGAAATAAAAATCATATCATATCTTTATGAAGATCAAAACCTGCAAAAGAGATCATAATATCTTAACATAGAATAAATCATAGAAGTGAAAATGAGATCCCCATAATCATAACATAAAACTTGAAACTTTGTGGCATGCACACATAATCATGGAAAATCATTTCTTGTTAGTCATGACTCATTGCCAAGACTATCTTAGTGGACAAAGTCCCTTTCTGAACCGAGTTCACTCCTCGTTTCAGTCCTGTATCACTGAACCGAAATAACCTTCCGTTTCAGCCATGCCTATCTCATGAGATATAAAATCTTTACCCAATGCATTGGAGGGAGATATAGGTCCCACCCATCTTATAATGAATCCTTTCTTATGTGTGCCACATAATCATAAAACATACATCATCGCATAACACATATAACAAAAATGGGATTCTTGAAACATCATGACATCATAAATCAATTCATATATGATAAAGGAATTCATAAACATAATTCCATCACAACATAGTCAAACCAATGTAAAAATATGGATAGAAACAGAACCCTTTATTATCTTAGATGGAAAATAATTTTGATAAAACACTTGTATTGAATTCTTGAGGAAAATATCCTTTCTTCTTCAAAATTTTTTTTCCTTTCATAACATGTCATACAACTTTAAGATAAAAGAATTTGATTAAAAATAAACTTGAAAACTTGTAAAGGAAGCTTCTTGGAAACAATGTTTTAAAAATCCATTCATGCCGTATAAGTTAAAAAAAACATTCTTCGTACTTTTGTCGGAAAAGTCAAAAAGTACCTCGTACGGAAAAACGACAAAAGATTCCTTTCATATTCTTTACTAAAAACTCACCTATGGGTAAAATTGGATTTAAACTATTGCAAGTGGATGGAAACAATATTTCATATTGAGGGAACATGGATGTGGATGATAAAATACACCCTAGTAAATACTTACGAATAAACAATCTCGGATAAAAATGAGATTGTGATATTTCCCTTACCTTAGGTCCAATTTGCTTTGTACGTGTCCGAAGCTCCTGTATAATGGTTTAAATAATGTTATTGACTTATTCCAGAATCATACATATTTATATGATATCATATATGGTCATATTATTAGCTTCTTGTTAGTAATATTTCATTGTTACTTGTTACTCGGGTCTTTATAACTTTTTGTTCTTATGCGTGTTTTGTCGAATAAATTCTTATTCTTATCTTTAGGTTATAGATAATTCATTTCCAGAATGGTATTAGTGTAGTATATACCATATTTATTCATTCAATTAATTTATATAATCATTATGAAATGAAGATCATGTAGAACGAGTCGCATCACATCGTGGAGACGGTATTCCGTACGTACGCACGAGTGATGATATCGTTCCTATGATCGTGGAATTGTATTGGAGTATATATATATATTATTTCAGTATCAATATTACTTAATAATAATCATATATAGTTACTCATTACACCATTATACCCATCCTTGTAAGGTGATGGTGGAAAATAGATTACACCACGGCGTGGAGACGGTATTCCGTACGTACGCACGCGCGGTGATTTCATTTTTTCCGTAGGATGGATAGAAGGTGAATTAGGGTTGTTTCATATTTATAATAACATATCAGTATGTAAGTAATACTGATGTTATTACTTTATCATGAAACAACTAAAGAAGAAGAAGTTGAAGAAGAATGAAATTGAAAAGATCGGTAATGGATATTACCTCTTCTTTGGAACGCCTCTTTGAATCCTCCACTTAAGGAACTAAGATTGGTCTTTGGAGAAGACCAGGACCTCTAGGATTATTATAGGGAAGTGGAGAGGAGAAAATGGCAGGGGTTGGCCGAGCTTGAGTGCTCAAATTGGTGTGAGGAGGAGGGGGAGGAGGTGCCCTTTTATAAGGGAGGAGAGGGGCACCTTAGGAATATCTCAAAATATTATTTTATATTAAAGTCAAAATCGGTTTATAATGGTTCCAAAGGGTCTTATTTCGAAGCTAAAGTGGGGATGGGTCGAAATCCTATCAACCAATAGGATTTAGACAAGTTTAGGGTATTATTTTAACCTTATCAATTAGATTTAACTCTAAGTTAATTAATTTAACTTTTACCGTGTCTTTTTGTTTTCTTTCACTATATGGTTAATACACTTACTATAACATGCCAAACGAACCCCAAATTGTTTATTATTAATATATATATCCTTATCTAAGTTATTTGGCCGAACCATAGATTTTTAGGAATAAAATAACAATTAATAATATAATATTTGATTTAAAAACTATTTTGTGTCAATTTTGACACTATTTGATATATGATTTTTGTGAAAGTCATAACAGAATTATATGTTCGAACCAAGTTAATTAAATCATTACTAATATATCATAGTAACCTAGAAAATTAGTGGAATTCATAAAAAGTCTCAAATTACATTTATTTTGGTATTTATATTATCAATTGTTTCAATATTTCATTAATAAGATAATTACTGCATCATCTTTGTGTCATAATTAAATTAAATTATTTGATGTCTAAAAATTACAAATAAAATACCATAATGTAGGAAATCTTTTTATCTTTCTAATGAATATTTACAATCGAATTTATCTTATGTATAACCCTATATTAAAAATGATTTACTTATTAAACTTTGATTTTAACTATTTTAACCCTTCTTTAAATAAATTAATAATAAATATCCTAATCTAATCCAAGTGGGCCTAAATGGTCATATTTTATTCCTAAGTTTGTTTTTGGTCGAATTACACTTGTCCAATAGAATTAGGACATGTGTTAGGGTAATATTAATATCATATTTACCCTTAGTTACCCTATTTACTATTAACCGCGGTAAAAATAGTAAAAAGTTACTATTCACCAAAAAATTATTTTCATCTCATTGAACCACATTTTAGTCCTTGATATTAACCGTGTCTCTCGGATTTTTGAAATTCCATTCACAGAAGCGGTAAAATTAAGTTTTATGCAAAATTCAGTTTTAACCTACCACTTAGTGGTTTCACTATTCATCAAAAATTGAAAGTTTTCAGAAAAATACCAAAATTTCACCCTAGGCTAATTTCGATATTCTGAGTCCAAAAATGAAGTCCATTTTGAAAAATAAAATTTATAAAATTTCAAAAAGTGGTTATTACTATTCATAACGGCTAGTTTTAATAGCATATTGTTGTTTAGTGAAACTCGGTATTGCGTACGACGCAAGCTATCGAGGAAGGTCGCGATTGCGTGTAAAGCAAGCCAAGCAAGTGTTGTGTAGAAAAAGATTCCTTTGATGATAACATAAAAGTCTCGGGTGTTACATTCTACCCCCCTTAAAAAGAATTTCGCCCTCGAAATTCGTCACGTTGCAACAAACAAATGAGGATACTTCTCCCTCATCATATCCTCAAGCTCCCATGTAGCTTCTTCAAGTTGGTGGTTTCTCCATAAAACTTTCACCAAGCGAGTGGTCTTGTTTCGTAGGACTTTTTCGCTACGATCTAGAATCTCTATCGGCTGTTCTTCATAAGAAAGATCTTGCTCCAGCGGTACAACTTCTGAGCTGAGTACATGTGAAGGATCTGGTATGTACTTTCTCAGGAGAGATACGTGGAACACATCGTGAACTTGAGAGAGATTCGGTGGAAGCGCCAATCGGTAAGCTACCTTCCCAACACAATCCAGTATTTCAAAAGGACCGATATATCTAGGGCTCAACTTCCCCTTCTTTCCAAATCTCATAACCCTCTTCCAGGGAGATATTCGTAAGAACACTTTATCGCCCACTTCAAACTCTAGGTCTTTTCTTCGGTTGTCGGCATAACTTTTCTGTCGACTCTGAGCTGCTCTTATGTGTTGTTGAATAGATCTAACCTTTTCTGCCATTTCATCAACGAGATCAGGTCCTAATAGCTTTCTTTCCCCAACTTCATCCCAGCAAGTTGGAGTCCTGCATTTCTTTCCATAGAGAGCTTCATAAGGAGCCATCTGAATACTGGAGTGAAAGCTATTATTATAAGAAAATTCCACCAAAGGTAGGTGTTGATCCCAACCTCCTTTGAAATCCATAGAGCAAGCTCTCAACATATCTTCTAGGGTTTGAATTGTTCTCTCAGACTGACCGTCTGTCTGGGGATGATAAGCAGTGCTGAAACTCAACTCTGTATCCAGAGTATGCTGAAGACTTCGCCAGAACTTCGAGGTAAATCTCGGATCTCGATCAGATATAATAGAAAGTGGTACTCCATGCAATCTTACCACTTCCTTTACATATATCCTGGCAAGCTGATCTAGAGAGAAATCCTCTCTAATAGCAATGAAGTGTGCAGACTTTGTAAGACGATCAACTATGACCCAGATAGTATTATTTCCTTTGGATGTTTTAGGAAGTCCTGTGACAAAGTCCATAGTGATGTTTTCCCATTTCCATTCGGGTATGGGTAATGGTTGTAACATCCCCTTAGACTTCTGTCTCTCAGCTTTAACTTGTTGACAAATCAAGCATCGAGAGACATACTCAGCAACATCTCTTTTCATGCCATCCCACCAGAAGTACTCTTTCAGGTCCCTATACATCTTCGTGCTTCCAGGATGAATAGAGAATGATGAACTATGAGCCTCATCCAGCAGCTCATTCTTTAATTCGGGGATGGGAGGAACGCAAACCCGATTCCTGAACTTTATTATCCCATCACAATCAAGGTTGAATTCAGGAACATTTCTCACCTTCTTTTGTAACTCGACATCTTCTTTCTGTGCCTCATTAATCTTCACATGTATAGATGGTTGAACATTCATTTGGGAAAGATAAGATTTTTCCCTTTCCATTATAATTCCAAGATCCATCCTTTGTAAATCCATAAATATTGGATCTTTTGTGATCCTCATCATGGATAAACTAGCATGGTCTTGTCGACTTAATGCATCTGCCACCTTGTTTGCTTTCCCAGGGTGGTAATGGATTGAGCAGTCATAATCCTTAATCAGCTCCAACCATCTTCTTTGACGCATATTCAACTCCTTTTGTGTGAAAATATACTTTAAACTTTTATGATCAGTATAAATATCACACCTTTCACCATAAAGGTAATGCCTCCAAATCTTTAATGCAAAGATTACCGCAGCCAACTCCAAATCATGTGTTGGGTAATTTTGCTCATGGATTTTCAACTGTCGTGAGGCATAAGCTATCACCATATCATTTTGCATAAGAACACACCCCAATCCCTTCTTGGATGCATCACTGTAGATCACAAACCTTTCTCCACTACAAGGCAGTGTGAGCACAGGTGCACTGGATAACCTTCTTTTCAACTCCTTGAAATTCTCTTCACATTCCTCTGTCCAGACAAACTTAACTCCTTTCCGAGTCAACTTGGTGAGTGGATTAGATAATCGTGAAAAATATTTTACAAAACGTCGATAATATCCAGCCAAACCAAGAAAACTTCGGATCTCAGTTACTGTTGTTGGTCTTGACCATCTTTCGATAACCTCTGTTTTTGCTGGATCCACAGATATCCCCTCTTTTGAGATTATATGACCCAAAAATGCAACTTTTTGAAGCCAAAATTCACACTTGGTAAATTTGGCATAAAGCTTCTCCTTTCTCAGGGTCTTCAATATAATTCTCAAGTGATCTTCATGCTCTTCCTTGCTCTTTGAATAGACAAGAATATCGTCTATAAAGACTACCACAAATTGATCAAGATAGTCTCTAAAGACTCTATTCATTAGATCCATGAAGATAGGAGGGGCATTAGTAAGACCAAATGGCATCACTATAAATTCATAGTGTCCATACCTTGTACGGAAAGCCGTCTTTGGTATATCCTCCCTTTTGACCCTTAATTGATGATACCCTGAACGAAGATCAATCTTGGAAAAGTATTGAGCTCCGCGTAGTTGGTCAAATAAGTCATCAATGCGTGGGAGAGGATATTTGTTCTTGATAGTGATCTTGTTAAGTTCTCGATAATCAATGCAGAGTCTCATTGATCCATCTTTCTTCTTAACAAATAGAACAGGTGCTCCCCAAGGTGACGCACTAGGGCGTATGAATCCCTTATCAAGATTCTCTTGGAGTTGCTTCTTCAATTCCTGCAACTCAATTGGGGCCATTCTATAAGGTGTCTTTGAAATAGGCAAAACACCCGGTACGAGTTCTATTGAAAACTCAACTTCACGATTTGGTGGAAGACCCGGTAATTCCTCCGGAAAGACATCATCAAACTCCCGTACAATGGGCATATTCTTAATCGTGAGTTTCTCACCAACCATTTGAGATAAATAACCTTCATTTAGTGGAATCAATACCCATAAGATGGAAGAAATTTCCACTGGAAGGTTATGTTCATCCTTGCATTGATAGACGATCGTAGATTGATCTGGAATATGAAATGTGACTTCCCTTCTTTGGCAATCGATATGAGCTCTATGTAGAGAAATCCAATCCATGCCAAGAATCACATCAAATTCCACTAAAGGAAGGATCACAAGATTTGCAGGAAGCACTTTCCCACAAACTTCGATCGGAGAAGAATTATAAACTTCTGATGCGATTGATGTGCCATTAGGTGTTGTCACAGCTAACTCAACATCTAATTGTTGAGGTAATACGGTGATACCCTTAGAAAATTTTTCAGAAATAAAAGAGTGGGTGGATCCAGAATCAAATAAAACATTTGCTACTTTAGAGTGGGTGGTAAGTGTACCTTTCACCACATCGTTATCGTACTCCACCTCGCTGATAGAAATTGCATGTGACTTTCCTTTGTCTTTAGCCTTAAGAGTTTGTTGACGTCGACCATCATCATCAACCCTCGGATTTGGGCATTGATTGGCATAATGCCCCATCTCCTTGCACTTGAAACATTGAAGTGTTGTAGGTTCATTCTGTGTATCCCTTCCTTTGTTTGCGTCATTAGACATCTTCTTCCCATTATCACGGCATTCAAATGCCCGATGACCTTCCTTTCCACATTTAAAACATTTACTTGTCCCTTTAAGACAACTCCCTCCATGTTTCTTTCCACACTTTGAGCATAAGGAAAAGTTCATCTTCTTTTCCGTGTGCTCTTTAGATTTTTCTTTGAATTCCATCTTCCTCTTCTTATCAAACCCATGTGACTGATGGGTTACTCCAATCTCCATCTCGACTTTGAGAGCACATCGAACGATTTCCTCGTAGCTATTGAAGTCCCTTATGGATAACGCCCTTCGAAGACTTGGTTTTAAGCCACTAAAGAATCGATCGATCTTACTCTCAGGTTGGATAATAATACCAGAAGCGTACCTTTCAAGTCTTGTAAAATTTGCTTCATAGGTACTAACAGATTCATCATCCCTTTGCTTCAGTTCAAGGAACTCTTTCTCCATCTTTGTTTGGAGAATACGAGGGAAGTACTTATTGAAAAATAAGTTCTTGAACTCGTCCCATTCCATAGACTCAATTTCATCCCTTTGCCTCGTATTCTTAACAAGATTCCACCATTGATCAGCATCTCCTTCCAAACGATACACTGCTAGGATGACTTTATCATGCTCAGAACATTGAAGAACTGAAAATATCTTTTCAGTAGTACTAATCCATTGTTCAGCAACTAATGGATCAGTAGACCCGCTGAAAGAAGGTGGACGCTGCCTCATGAAGGATTCAACAGAATGTTGCTCCCTCCTTTGCTCGTTTGGAAATCCTGCATGATTCATAGCTTGAGAAAGTTGTGTGAGCATGGCTACAAGATTTTGCATTCCAGCTCCCATATCGTTTGGTTGCTCAGGGGGACAATCATTGCATTGCCCATCGCATTCCGCATTAACACAGTTCCTTCGGGTTCCAGCCATTGACTAAAACCAAGAAGAATAGTGTGAGCAACACTAATTATAATAGGAAACCACATAATTCAAGAATAAAATTTTCATGCTTAAGGTCTTATCCTAGGTTATTCAAGGCCATTTCTAAAACACTAAGATTGTGTTCTATGCTTAGACTTATCCTTTGGGTTCTTACTAAGGCTTTCACATCCTAGTTTCCAAAGGTTGACTATACCTTTCCTCTGATACCAACTATAACGACCCATACTTTACATACATTGTTAATACTTCAAAATTGAAGCACACTTATTACAACATATGACAAAACCACAAAGGACCGTATAGGTATAGTGTCTTTAGAAACTGGGAAACATAAACAACTGGTTCATAAATCTTCTACAGTATCTCCCGTTTATTTCATCATATCTAGGGTCCCTTTTAGCATATTCAATTTAATATCCATCTTCCTGACCTGGGGAAAAGAAAACATAAAAGGGTGAGCTCAAATGCTCAGCAAGGGCAAATAAAGGAAATAAAAATCATATCATATCTTTATGAAGATCAAAACCTGCAAAAGAGATCATAATATCTTAACATAGAATAAATCATAGAAGTGAAAATGAGATCCCCATAATCATAACATAAAACTTGAAACTTTGTGGCATGCACACATAATCATGTAAAATCATTTCTTGTTAGTCATGACTCATTGCCAAGACTATCTTAGTGGACAAAGTCCCTTTCTGAACCGAGTTCACTCCTCGTTTCAGTCCTGTATCACTGAACCGAAATAACCTTCCGTTCCAGCCATGCCTATCTCATGAGATATAAAATCTTTACCCAATGCATTGGAGGTAGATATAGGTCCCACCCATCTTATAATGAATCCTTTCTTATGTGTGCCACATAATCATAAAACATACATCATCGCATAACACATATAACAAAAATGGGATTCTTGAAACATCATGACATCATAAATCAATTCATATATGATAAAGGAATTCATAAACATAATTCCATCACAACATAGTCAAACCAATGTAAAAATATGGATAGAAACAGAACCCTTTATTATCTTAGATGGAAAATAATTTTGATAAAACACTTGTATTGAATTCTTGAGGAAAATATCCTTTCTTCTTCAAAAACAATTTTCCTTTCATAACATGTCATACAACTTTAAAATAAAAGAAGTTGATTAAAAATAAACTTGAAAACTTGTAAAGGAAGCTTCTTGGAAACAATGTTTTAAAAATCCATTCATGCCGTATAAGTTAAAAAAAACATTCTTCGTACTTTTGTCGGAAAAGTCAAAAAGTACCTCGTACGGAAAAACGACAAAAGATTCCTTTCATATTCTTTACTAAAAACTCACCTATGGGTAAAATTGGATTTAAACTATTGCAAGTGGATGGAAACAATATTTCATATTGAGGGAACATGGATGTGGATGATAAAATACACCCCAGTAAATACTTACGAATAAACAATCTCGGATAAAAATGAGATTGTGATATTTCCCTTACCTTAGGTCCAATTTGCTTTGTACGTGTCCGAAGCTCCTGTATAATGGTTTAAATAATGTTATTGACTTATTCCAGAATCATACATATTTATATGATATCATATATGGTCATATTATTAGCTTCTTGTTAGTAATATTTCATTGTTACTTGTTACTCGGGTCTTTATAACTTTTTGTTCTTATGCGTGTTTTGTCGAATAAATTCTTATTCTTATCTTTAGGTTATAGATAATTCATTTCCAGAATGTCATTAGTGTAGTATATACCATATTCATTCATTCAATTCATTTATATAATCATTATGAAATGAAGATCATGTAGAACGAGTCGCATCACATCGTGGAGACGGTATTCCGTACGTACGCACGAGTGATGATATCGTTCCTATGATCGTGGAATTGTATTGGAGTATATATATATATTATTTCAGTATCAATATTACTTAATAATAATCATATATAGTTACTCATTACACCATTATACCCATCCTTGTAAGGTGATGGTGGAAACTAGATTACACCACGGCGTGGAGACGGTATTCCGTACGTACGCACGCGCGGTGATTTCATTTTTTCCGTAGGATGGATAGAAGGTGAATTAGGGTTGTTTCATATTTATAATAACATATCAGTATGTAAGTAATACTGATGTTATTACTTTATCATGAAACAACTAAAGAAGAAGAAGTTGAAGAAGAATGAAATTGAAAAGATCGGTAATGGATATTACCTCTTCTTTGGAACGCCTCTTTGAATCCTCCACTTAAGGAACTAAGATTGGTCTTTGGAGAAGACCAGGACCTCTAGGATTATTCTAGGGAAGTGGAGAGGAGAAAATGGCAGGGGTTGGCCGAGCTTGAGTGCTCAAATTGGTGTGAGGAGGAGGGGGAGGAGGTGCCCTTTTATAAGGGAGGAGAGGGGCACCTTAGGAATATCTCAAAATATTATTTTATATTAAAGTCAAAATCGGTTTATAATGGTTCCAAAGGGTCTTATTTCGAAGCTAAAGTGGGGATGGGTCGAAATCCTATCAACCAATAGGATTTAGACAAGTTTAGGGTATTATTTTAACCTTATCAATTAGATTTAACTCCAAGTTAATTAATTTAACTTTTACCGTGTCTTTTTGTTTTCTTTCACTATATGGTTAATATACTTACTATAACATGCCAAACGAACCCCAAATTGTTTATTATTAATATATATATCCTTATCTAAGTTATTTGGCCGAACCATAGATTTTTAGGAATAAAATAACAATTAATAATATAATATTTGATTTAAAAACTATTTTGTGTCAATTTTGACACTATTTGATATATGATTTTTGTGAAAGTCATAACAGAATTATATGTTCGAACCAAGTTAATTAAATCATTACTAATATATCATAGTAACCTATAAAATTAGTGGAATTCATAAAAAGTCTCAAATTACATTTATTTTGGTATTTATATTATCAATTTTTTCAATATTTCATTAATAAGATAATTACTGCATCATCTTTGTGTCATAATTAAATTAAATTATTTGATGTCTAAAAATTACAAATAAAATACCATCATGTAGGAAATCTTTTTAGCTTTCTAATGAATATTTACAATCGAATTTATCTTATGTATAACCCTATATTAAAAATGCTTTACTTATTAAACTTTGATTTTAACTATTTTAACCCTTCTTTAAATAAATTAATAATAAATATCCTAATCTAATCCAAGTGGGCCTAAATGGTCATATTTTATTCCTAAGTTTGTTTTTGGTCGAATTACACTTGTCCAATAGAATTAGGACATGTGTTAGGGTAATATTAATATCATATTTACCCTTAGTTACCCTATTTACTATTAACCGCGGTAAAAATAGTAAAAAGTTACTATTCACCAAAAAATTATTTTCATCTCATTGAACCACATTTTAGTCCTTGATATTAACCGTGTCTCTCGGATTTTTGAAATTCCATTCACAGAAGCGGTAAAATTAAGTTTTATGCAAAATTCAGTTTTTAACCTACCACTTAGTGGTTTCACTATTCATCAAAAATTGAAAGTTTTCAGAAAAATACAAAAATTTCACCCTAGGCTAATTTCGATATTCTGAGTCCAAAAATGAAGTCCATTTTGAAAAATAAAATTTATAAAATTTCAAAAAGTGGTTATTACTATTCATAACGGCTAGTTTTAATAGCATATTGTTGTTTAGTGAAACTCGGTATTGCGTACGACGCAAGCTATCGAGGAAGGTCGCGATTGCGTGTAAAGCAAGCCAAGCAAGTATTGTGTAGAAAAAGATTCCTTTGATGATAACATAAAAGTCTCGGGTGTTACACCTGGACACCCCCACCCCCACTGGATAGCCCCCAACCCTAGAAATCCCCCCTATACACCCACCCACCCCTTGGACAACCCCACCCCTTAGACACCCCCGCCCCTGGATAGCCCCACCGCTTGGAAACCCCCCATCCTTGGACATCCTGAACCCCCTGGGTACCCCACCCCTTGAATATCCCCCACCCCTAGGGACAACCCCCCACCACTTGGACACCCCCTAGACCCCCACCCCCTTTTGCAGTGTATA
Source organism: Viscum album (assembly GCA_963277665.1). Lineage (NCBI taxonomy): Eukaryota > Viridiplantae > Streptophyta > Magnoliopsida > Santalales > Viscaceae > Viscum > Viscum album. Next base: position 648,480,301 of record OY728151.1, on the reverse strand, counting down.
TGATCACTCAAATAATCTACTAAAATATAAAATTTCTTCAATCAAAAAATTTAATCAACTCATGAATAATTCTCCTCCTCAAGTGTCTATGATCCTATACACTCATTTATAGTTCTTCAAATATTTTTTGTTATAAATATTGTATTTTGTTGTCTGTTATATGTTAATTCTTAAAAAGAGCAGTGTGTCTGTTATGTTTTCATATAAAGTGAAAAATTATTTTTTACTTAAATATATTTTCTATGAAACATAAATATTATAGAATTTATTTTATGAAATAACGTATAACAAATTTTCTATAGAACGGATAAAAGTTGGATGTATGAAACTGATCATATTTCAAGAAATTTACAAAACAATTTGGGGAGCTTTTTAGATTTTTTATTTCACAATGCTTCAGATAGTGGTCACATACATTTCCCATGTTACAGTTGTGTTGGAAGACCTTAGTTGGCTCGTCAAGAAGTCAGCTACCACATAAAAAAATATGGTTTTGAAGAAAAATACTATGAGTGGCATCACAATGGAGACCAAATGAAATCTCAAAATGTTGATGATCTAAATGAGAGGACAGGATTGGATAATTTGTTATATGACCGGTTTACATTTATTCATCATCATGAAAAAGAATGGATTTTTACCCAAGAAGACTTCGATGTGAGAACACATGATGCGTCTAATGAGAATGATGATAATGTGAGGTTGAAAATATTGAATGATGTTGCCACAACTCTAGTATATCGACAATGTGGTAAAATGAAAAAGATGGAATTTTTAATCCGATTGTTTCATGGGAAAACTATGTATGGGATTTATAATACTACCATCAATTACATTCTTACTTTATTAAAGGAATTACTTCCATATGATGCAGATATTCCCTCAAACCACTATTTGTAATATAATTTAGTTGAAGAACTTGGATCTTCAAGAAAAAAAATTCATGCTTTCCCAAAGGATTTCTATTTAATATGGGAGGAAACTGGTAAATAAAATGATTGTATAAAATGTGGAATATCTCACAAGAACCCAAAAGCTGATCGAACACCATCCTGTGTTCCATATAAAGTAATGTGTTACATTCCATTGATCCACAGACTCTAGAATATTTTTATATCTGATGAAATATCAATAAAAATGTGATGTCTTGATACCGAGATAAAGAAGACTAATGATTAGTTGGTTCACCCTAAAGATGGATTTTCATTGTAGAGATTTGATGCTCGATATCTTGATTTTCAGCTGACATGCGTAATGTGAGGATGGGTCTTTTTTGTGCCGGTTTTAATCCGTTCGGGCAGATGATTACTTCACATAGTACATGGATTATTTACAAACATTTATAACCTTCACCATCATTGTGTATGAAAAAACCTTTAATTTCATGAGTATACTAATATGCGGCCCTTTTTTATCTTGACAATGATATAAATGTATACATGGAACCTTTAATAAAAGAGTTGAAACTTTTTGTGATGTGGGTGTGCACACATACGGTGCATGTTTGAAAGACATATTTCAGATGCGTGCTGCACTTATGTAGATTATCAAGGATTTTACTTATTATGTTATGATTTCTGGATGGACCACGAAGGGAAAAATATCATGTCCTATTTTTAGGAAGAATACATGATCCAGAAGACTGAAACATCACTGTAGTTTCAGTTTTATGGTACATCAATGGATCTTACCAGTGGACCATCCATATAGAAATAATCGTCAAAAATTTGACAATACCATGGAGACTGATGATCCACCTCAGTGTATTTTTGGAACTAATGTTCTTAATGAATTGAAAGATTTCATTTTTTCATTTTTGAAGGGTCAAATGAAATCTGGAATGAGAAGGAATGTTTCCACTGAAACCTGTTACAATTTGAAGAAGAGAAGTATCTTCTTTGATTTGCCTTATTGGTCATCCAATTTGTTACGTCATTTCATAGATGTAATGAAAATTGAAAAAAATATATGTGAAATGTTGCATTAGATTCTTCAAAATTTTAAAGGAAAGACAAAATATTATTTATAGTCTTAGCATGACTTTGTGGATTGGGGAATCAGACCAGAATTGCATCCTATGCCTATCAGTGAAAATAAATGGAAAGTTCCATGTGATTCTTATGTGATGACACCTACAGGAAAAAATAAATTTCTAGAAGTACTAGAGACTATTAATGTTCCTGATGGATATTCAAGCAACATATCTAAATAGGTCAACAGAAGAGAGTTGAAGATAAAATCATTAAAGACTCATGATTATCACATCCTTCTGCATGAGTTGATTCCAATATCAATCTGTCATCTTTTGTCCAATAATGTATGGGTGGATGTTATTTGGTTGTGCCATTTTTTATAGATCATCGTTCTAAGAAGTTGTCCAAGTCTTTCTTGTAAAAAAATTTGGTAGATGCCCCATTAATTTTTTTTGAGTTAGAGAAAATATTTCCCCCATTATTTTTCACATGCAAGATACATCTGAATGTCCATATTCCAACTGAAATACTTCTCAAAGGACATATTTTATTTCGTTGGATGTATCCAACTGAAAGAAATATGTACACATTAATGTCTTATGTCAGAAACATGAATCATATTGATGGTTCTATCGTGAATGTGTACATGGCTCAAGAATGCATGGATTTTTTCTCCATGTATTTTTCTGATCTTACTACAAGAATTAATAGACCAATGGGAAAAAAGAAGAAAAATATGAGAAAATTAAACCTAGTTTTCAATCACTTCTTCAAACTAGAGGAATTCCAGGATCTTATTCATTGACGACCTTAATCCTTGAAGAGCGAGAGATGGGACATACACATTTTTGTTCAACTATGATTTGTTCAATGACTACATCATGTAAGTAAATTTAATATGTATATCTTACATATATATTTGTTAAACTATTCCTATTTTTATCTACAGGGAACATAAATCAATAATAAATAGAAAGCATCATTCTTTATCTTTTAGAAGGTGGGAGAATTTGCATAAGAAATAGTTTTTAGCTTGGTTAAAATTATAGGTAAAAATATTACCCTCTAAAATATTTAAATCAATTATTTAACTAAGTTTAATACTCACTTATATTTCAGGTGTTGAGTTTTCCTGCTGACTCTGTCTCCAAGGAAATAAGAGCTGTTGTTTTTGGTCCTAATATTGTGGTTCGTGACTATAAATCAATTGTTATCAATGGGTACAGATTTATTATCAGTAAACTAGAAAAGAACATGAGAAAAAAAACATGATGGTGTTATGGTTACTTTAACAATAGACTGTTATGCTAGTGCATTAGATAGTAGACCTCTATTGGAAAATGTAGGTTTTTATGGAGTCGTTGAAAAAATAATAATATTGAATTATTATTCTCATGGATGAGTCATGATGATGAAATGCCAATGGTTCGATTCGATGAATAGGTATGGCACATTTATTGATGAATTTGGATTTTGAGTAATTGATATGACTTACACTTTTGCTACCAATGAACTATATGTATTGGAATCAATGAAGAAACACGTTTTTTATGTCAAAGACCATCTTCGATCTGAATTTGGTGTCATTATTGAAGTTATTCCATGACATATTTATGATGATGGTGATGATGGAATTGAAACCATCCCTATAGCCATTGGAAACGATCCCTTTATTACTTTTGATGACTCTAATAGCTCAATTTTTAGAGTTGTCTATGAACCTGATGTTGTGGTGAAAAATATATAAATTATTCCATCCATGTTCTTAATTATTTTAGTTTAACTCGAATTGGGTTGTTACGATTAGTACTGTTCAAATTGATTTAATATTTTTTACAAATATTTTGTATCTGACTTGGTAATTATGTGAATTTTCAATGTTTATTGGTACAATTAAAATTGATTTATTCCCTCCCTTTAACATTTCACCAGATAATGATCATGATGGGTTTTCTTCTTCTACAAAACATGTATAGAAGCTTGCATCATCTACCTGGGCTAAAGAAATTAAATTTTTCCATAATTTTGACATTTTCTTTACCATTTATGAATCTGGTAGATATCTTATCCTTGTTCATATGTTTATATCATCATTCCCAACTATCTTAAGGGTTTAGTCATTCATAATGTATACCATTCTGAATTTTTTAGAGGCATCATTCAGTACACACTCTCTCTTGGGTTTTTAGTGAAATAAATCCAAAAAAACAATCTTCCATGATTTTAATATACTGATGACATTTTTTAAATAACCATCCCACGAAAAATTAAATTTCCTTATCATATCTTGTATGATTTATTAAATTTATTAAATATCTATTCAAGCTCACCTAAAATAATGGATAGTTAAATTATCCATGAATCCCCCTATTCCCTGTAATTTATTTTGTTTTTTGGGTTTCACATTATTTACCCTTATCTAATTACTTCCATATTTTTTTTAATATAGTAAATGAAACCAGTTGAAGAAAGGCGATGGAAAAAGATGATGGACAATAATCGTCACATGGCTATGATGGGCGTTCCCCCACTAGTTCCTGTAGTGAGTATTTGATTATAAATATATATATTTAAATAATATATAATGTCATGTGATTAATTTTTTTAAACATTTTTGTAGGATTTACCTCTTCGGTGATAATTATTTGATGATAATACTAGTAGTGGTCCTAGTACTAAGGGTGTTTGTACTAGGGGTGGGGGTACGAGAGCTAGGCGATCTGGTCAGTATACCCAATTAGACCCTACCCCTCCCACTAACATACCATATATCCCACATTCTGATTCTGGTGAGCCGTTAGGGACACACGAGATCTTTAAACCTCACATGTTTTCACCACTCTTTACATTTGAGTCTCCTCACCCGTCTTTACCATATATGATGATGATTCCCACTCTCTATCTAGCATTTGGCCAACCATCCATGCCATATTATTTTACTTCTACTTCCTTCTCTCCGAGCTTCTATATTCCATCTTATTCAACTCCTACTCTACTAGAGTTTGTCCCTGTAGAGCATACATTGGGACCCACTCCACCTGTACAAGGTGTTTCTTCGGTTTATAAGGATCTAGTGGAATACATTGATTAGACCTCAACAGGTATATTTAAATAACCCTAACAAAATTTTATACCAATTTTTATTTTAATTATAACATGTATTGATAAAATATTTTTTTTCATTCATAATAGATACATCTACTGATTGGAAGCTAGTGTGGGGGAATACACTCATGCATGTGGTGTGGAACTACTACACACAGTTGAGGTGGACTACAATGAAGGAAGACAAATGATTAAAAAAATGGGGCAACAATGTCGGAGGTTTTTGGTGATACTTTCCAAATACTCCGACATCATTCCTGTCAGCCCACTCCCATGGAAATAGTTTCCAAATGAAGTCAAGGATAAGGATTGTGCCATATGGGTAAAAAAAATTGTTGTATCTAATGCAATTTTTTAATATGAATTAATATTTTAGTGTCATCTTCGGTTCAATTTCCCTGATAGAGATGGTGCACGACCAGCACGTCTAAAGGATTTAGGTGAGATTTGGAGAGCCTATAAGCACGAGTTTTATATTGGATGGAGTGTTAGAGTTGGCACCGAGTTAGAAAATGTCCTTGTCTAGGATGATTTTTTATTAGAAAATTATCGACAGATGACTACTCATTAGACAACTATCCAGTTTATTATATTAATCACATTTTAGGTATTTAATTGAAAAAATTCATGTTTTTCATTAATACTATCTTTTTTATTATTTATTTTTATATTGGAATCATTTAGAAGAAATAAAAAAACATTGATTCCAAAAAATACCTCCACACATCAGGACGTACTATGATTCCAAATCATGAGAGGAAGTAGGTATGAATGTTTTTTATAATATTTCTTTACAACTTGCACTTTCAATTGTTTCCTCGATAATTTATTCAATTCCTAAAGTTATTATATAATTTTAGTTATGAAATTATTTATGGGTAAACTATTTATTAATTATTGTTTCCTAAATTTAATATCATTGTAGAGGAAAAAATTTAATATTAAAGGACATGTGCCTTGACAAAAACAGTTTTTCACGAGTCAAAGGAAGAAATATGGAAGTGCGGTTGTTGAACCAACTCAACAATAGATTGTAAGTTTTACATTGTTGATTTTAAATTTTAAAATCAAATTTGTAACTTAATAATCAATTTATGGTGAACTAGGTGGCAGTTCTAGTGGTGGTTGAGATGATGGTGAGAAGAAGGCCGAGGTGAAGGAGGAGGAGGGCTAGGTGGAGTTTGAGGTGGAGGAGGAGGGAGAGGAGGAGGCCAAGGTAGAGGAGGAGGGTGAGGAGGAGGCTGAGGTAGAGTATGAGGATGATGAGGTGGGCGTTAAAGAGGGCAGAGATGATGATGGGAATGAAGATGAGGATGGGGGTGAGGCTGACGTTGATGTTGATTATAGTAATGATGATGAGGGAGAAATTGATCTATTACATTTTTGAATGATATTACTAACATTGGATGTTTGATGATTTGTTGTGCCTAAATATATGTGTGATTAGGTTGGTCACATTATCTTTATTTCTATATCTAAAAATAATAAAACTTGAATTGATGATTTTCTATTACTGATTCACCCCTCCCTTGGACACCCCACCCCCTTAGATAGCCCCACACCCCCTGCACAGTGCCAAACCCTGGGCACACCTACCCCCAAGACACCACTGCCCCCTTGGACAACCCCAAAAACCTTGGAAAACCCCCACCCTATTGACACCCTACCCCCTTGGACAACCTCCTCATCCTCGGGATATCCCCCACCCTTGGACACCCCCACCTCCTAGACACCCCCTACCCCCTTGGACAGAACCCACCCCCAAGGACAGACCCAACCCTCTCGACACCCCCACCAACCCTGGACACCACCACCACCATGGATAGACCCCCACCCCCAAGACAGCCCCCACCCCTAGACACCCCGGCCCCCTAGACACCCCAACCCCATTGGACATCCCCCAACCCACTAGATAACCACCACCCCCATGGACACCAAAACACCCCCCTGAACACTCCCACCCAATGGGAATCCCCCCTAACCCTTGGACAACCCCAACCCCCTGGATAACCCCCCACCCCTAGACACCACACCATCATAGACACCCCCACCCCCTGGATACACCACCCACTGGAAAACCCCCACACCCCTGGACACCCCACCCCCTGGAAACCCCTACCCCCTTGGACAACCCCCAACCACCTCGACAGTCCCACCCCTGGATACCAACCCACCTCTGGAGACCCCACCCCCTGGACACCCCCACCCCCAAAGACAACCCTTACTGCCCTCGACAGCCCCACAACCCTTGGACAACCCCCACCCCTCTAATACCCACCATCCCCCTAGAAACCCCCACTCCATGGACACCCCCTCCCCCTTGGACATCCCCCACCCCGTCGACACCCCCACCCCCTAGACACCACCCCACAACCTTGACACCCCCAGCCCTGGACACCCCACCCCCATGCATAAACCCCATCTCCTGGACACCCCCACCCCTAGACACCCCCACCCCTAGGACACCCCTACCCCCTTTGACAGCCCGCAACCCCCTGGACAGCCTCCCACCCCCCAGGGACACCACCCCACCACTCGGACACCACCCCACCAGCTGGACACCCCACCCCCTTGGAGAGACCCCACCCCCTAGACACCCCCACCCCCTAGACACCCCACCCCCCAAACACCTCCCACCCCCATGGACAACCCCCACCCCAAGACACCCCCACCACCTAAAAAGCCCACCCCCTTAGACAACCCCCACACCCCCTAGACACCACCCACCCCCTGAACAGCCCCCACCCCTTGGACACCCCCTGGACACCCCCACCCCCTTGGACAACCCCCACCCCATGGAAACCCCAACCCCTTGGAAAGCCACCCACCCCCTGGACACCACACCACCCCTTGGACAGCCCCACCCCTAGACAGCCCACCCCTATGGACCACCCCTACACCTTGGACACCCATGGAAACTCCCACCCCATGGACACCCCACCCCCATTGAAAACCCCCGCCCCCTAGACACCCCACACCACCTTGGACAGCCCCCATCCCCTGGACATCACACACCCCTGGAAAGCCCCCCCGGGACACAATCACTCCCTTGGATAGAGCCACCCCCTGGACACCCCCCACCTTGGATATCCCCCCATCCCCCTGGACACCACCCCACCCCCTTGGACTACCCCCACCCCCAGGACACCGCACCCCTTAGACAACCCCCATAAGTTTTTTTTGAATTCTATACATTGTATCGTGTGCATGATTCTTTTTTGTGATTTTTATATTTTTAGGATTTAGAAAATTATTATATATTATCTATTGTATCTTTAGGTGTTGAATTACATATATTGGAGAGGTGAAGCAAGAGGGGGTGTAGGTCGATGGGTAATTTGGTAGAGGCTGTACAGGGTAGGCAAGAGGGAAGAATTCTATACATTGTAGGCTGGAGTACTATATACCAACGGTTTATGAACCGTTAGTATAAAGCCGAATAAACCTTATATACCAACAATTCAGGTAAAACCATTGGTAAAACACTATACCAACTGTTCAGAAACCATTGGTATATAGGCTTTATAAATAATATATACCAATGGTTATAGGAAAACTTTTGGAGAACCTATACACCAATGATTTGTAAACTATTGGTATAGGTTATAGAGTTATATTTTCCAACGGTTACAAACCGTTGGTACTTCTATATTTCAACAGTTGGCCAAAAGTGTAGGGAAGTTGAATTTTTTACTGGTCTAACCTTACGGTTTCAAAAAGAACTCTTGGTATAGGTCTATCCCCACACATTATCACCCAACAGTTTTCCAAACCGTTGGTATAACATATACCAATGGTTTGGAATCCTTTCCCAAAAGTTTTAAACTATTGATAAAGCGTTGGTTTCTAGAAATTTTACATAGTTTATTTACATCATTTATTCTGGGGTCCCCATTGATAGAGTGCTTCATTCCCACCCCTGGTCACTGTGTTGGGTCTTATAAATTTTGGGTTGAAGGATGATGTATGGATCCTCCTCTATTATAGATATTATATAGTTTTTTACTCTTTTTGATAATAAAATATTTCATATTAGATATGTTCAACATTGGGGGATTCAATATACAATAAAAATTGAATAAGATTAAAATAGGTTTTGTTCTAATAAAATCCACTAACCTCTAATATATAACATCTTGAAATATTTTTCCTTCATGATAGAACACTAGGAACTCATCTATGATTCCTACCTCTATATATTATTCTTGGTTTTCCCAAGTGATTATTTTTGGGTATCTTTGCAAGTGGTTAAATGTTTTCTACAAATAAATACATTTATTGAGTAGACATGTGTTAACTATACAGGGTTTATTACATAATTTGTTCTTCAAAATTGTCAATTTTTATGTATGTAATTGTTTTTCAAACCATTGGTGTAACTTTGTATTAAATTTTCTCCAAATAGAATTTCCATAGATTATCATAGATATTTATCCAACTATTTTTCATTATCTGGGAATCATTTTCTTAGATTTTTTGTTCTAGCATCTCTCCCATAGTGGATGAGTCAATTTTATATTATTTATCCAAGATTAGAATCTATTAATATGAATATATTATTTTAGAAAAAAGTATGAAATATTTTAAATTACTAGGAGTAATGTGTAAATAAATTGAGATCATTTTAGTGTTATCAGCCACTTTTTTCAGCAAGAAGTTAAACCACTGATTGAAAAGCCTCCTTAATGGATTTAAGTGTAGATTGGGGGTAGCAATGGACAATATTGATTCTATTTATGGTAGGTTAAATTTATAAAATATTTATATTCATTATATTAGGCTCACATCAACCCTTACAATTATAAATTTTTAAGATAATTGAGATCAATAGATAGTTGAGTTTTAGTAAAATTAATGAAAGGAAAGTAAAAATAAAATGATTCTACTTCAATGATATCAGAATTTAGTTCCAATTTAAAGTGAAAGGACATTGCACAGATATTTTAAAGCATAAAAGTTTTGGTTATTAGTCATTAATAACTTACACAACCTTTAATAGTGATATAAGCAAGGGGAAACTCTCATGTTTATCTTCCTCCACCTTATGATCCTCTTCATCATCATTGAAAGTAAACTCCATAATATCCTTCTATTATTCTTCTTATTATACACGAGTTTGAAATGTAAATTTGGTATGATCCAGAAGATAATTTTTTTCATATATGATGAGTTTTTATTCATCCCTCTCATCCTAAAAATGGGAAATTAAACCTTGTGTGTAATTATTTTTTGTTAACTCTTTAATAAAATTTTGATGATTTTCCAAAGTAGTTAATTAATTTAGAGACATATTTTCAAAATTCACTTGGACTATGAGGATTATATTAAATGATTAAAATAAATAAATTAAATTAAAGAATGAATCAATATATTTATTCTGGAATAAAGATAAAGAATTAATATCCTAACTGCCTAGAAATAGTATTGTGTTGATGATTGATATGTCGCGGTCCCCCATTTTTTTTGAAAAACTATGAATAAATACTAGTGGCTAACTGGGTCCATCTATTATAGAGTTATACATAGGTATTAACTATCCTATCACTTTATGATAATTCACTTTTTCCATATTTTTATCAAAGATAAGGTTGAGGGTTAATTCACAAAATAGGAAAATATAATAAAAACATAGAAAAAAAATTAATTCAAAATAGGAGATACCCATCAATTAAACTTAGTGATATTTAATTGTTTCATAGATTTGACCCTTTATCTTATTATATATATTTTACAATCATATATAAAAAGAATCACTTTCTAAATAATATGTATGAATATCACACTCTAGAAAATCACCCCAATTGAATAGACCACCACTCTCTCGAATGATTCATAATCATGTATCCATAAAATTCATATACCAATAATACCAATATTAAATTGTTGATTCAGAATAAGAGAGATGAAATTGTTTTTCAATGTTGTGATAGGAAGTGGAGAAGAAATAATTTTTACGTGTAAAATTTACCTTATCCCATCAATCACCATATAACCTTCGACTAATATAGAATGAAAAAAACCTATGTGTGGATTCTGGTTAACTATTTTTCATCTAGTAGGTAATCCTAGGGTTATACACTAATCAATGATGAAAATATATGAATCACCATGTCTTAGTAGTGGTAGAAACATGATCAAATGGAGAAGAAGTGAAAACATAGTGATAATAGTACACAAAATGAATAAACATTAAAATTCAAGAAACATAAACACCTATATATAATCATAAGGATAAAAACACTTTAAAAATGTGTAGAGGGAATATATTTATAGAAATCAAAACATCTTCGTATTCATCAATGGGTTTTTATGAAACAATTTCAATATCCTTCATCCTTGAATGGTCAACATGTGTCCATCTCGAGGGTCACAATTGATGAATTTTGCAATCTTAAATACTACATAATTGCTCAAAATTGTCTTATAATCTCCAATTACTTCTTTATTTAGATTATCACTATGTGTGTTATATTTTATAATTCATCCCAATTTTTCCAGATTAGTAAAATCAATTTTTTGGGTAAACCTTCACTAACATAAAAATATCAATGATACTGTTAGACACACTTTTGTATCTCATAAATTTTACCCTTCTATAACATCATTGATACTTTTAAGGATTATATCTATGAATTTTATGATGTTGAGAGACTATGGTGATACCCTTACATTGATCACGTGTCCTGATCTTTACTCTTATGTAGCATGTTATATTCCATGGTGACCAATACATATGTCTTAATTTTACCCTTATATAGAACTATTATCTTGTGGAACCTTTATATAGCACATTTTTACCTTGAAAAAGAATTTGTAGTAGTGTATGTACCCTAAAGTCTTGAAGGAAGTTTTACGGTGAAAGGTTATTCAAAGTCATATGATGGGAAGTGGATAGAAAATTCACATTGCATGGAAATTTTATATAGGACATTAATTCTCCAACACATGGTGAAAATTTAATATGAGTGGTTAAATCAGATATGATACACTGAAATGTATTAAAAAATACCCATGGCTTAGAATTTTATAATGTCTTAATGTCATATCCTCACCCATAAAAAATCGTACGATTAGAAAGTCTTATGATCTACCCTCTCCAATGTCATATGATGGACTGAGACAATATAATATGACGTTGGAAATAGTTTTATAATTGGAATTTTAAATGCACATGCTCTTTCCTTCGAGCATAAAAAAAATTCCCAATATAGGTTTCTTTTATATTATTCTTGAAATAATTTAAAAAATGAAAATAATAATTAGAAAGTGATTAAATAGCTTAAGCCCAAAATTCAAATATGAATGTATTTATTGTAAATTTAATAATATATATATATATTTATATAACCACTGAAAAATATGATTAAATCCATTAAAAAAATTAGTTAAAACTTTCCAAAAGTAACAAAAATGAATAAATTACTTACGTTTGATCAATATTATAGAGATAATTTAGAATGAAAAGTAATAAAAATTTTAGAAACTATTGGATCTAAAATCCTATGATAATAAAATACCCAAAAATCATGGAGTCGATACCCTAGGTTTAATCCATATATAAAGGGAACAAAAAGTCTCCACATGCCATTAATATCTCAAAGGCATCCAATTGTGCCAATATATCACAAGGACACAAATTCATGAACTACTAAACTTCCATAACATTCATGATACCTAATTGAAAGTATATTTTTAAATCATTCCTCATTGAAATATTTGTTCGTATACTTTAATACACCAATATTTTTGTATATATTTTCCTATAAATAAATACTATATTCAAATTTTTTTTCCACACACAACACTGAACTAAAAAAAGTAGTAACATATAAGAAAAATCCTATTAATTTTTTATAATAATAATAAAACCTCTTAAAAATTAATATATGTTACTCAACTAAAACGACTAACATTTATAGGATAAATAATTTATATAATTTAATATTAAAAAGGACAATCCTTTCTCAAATAACTATTTTTCAGTGTTGTATATTTTAACTTAATAAACCAAAAAAACAATTTTAAAATATTATTATATATAAAATTATATATAAACCTTCTTTAAATTATAAAATTGTATGAAATAATATTGAGAACACATAATTTATAAAAGTGAGATTAATCAATAAAAGAAACTTATCCTTATATTTTTAATTTTTATTTAAAAGATAAATTTATAAATTTTATAATATAAAATTTATAAAATGAACTAATTTTATTTGAATCATAATAAAAAAATTATATTTGGGTATTTTGTTTGGTATTTTTTAAAAGAATTTATTTTTTGGCGAATAGTGAGCAATAAAGTTTATACTAAAACTGTATCATTTATGAATATTTCAAGATGAAAGTATAACTTAAAAAGATATAAAATATATTTCATGATTTTTTATAGAGTGAAAAAATTAATTTAAAAGTAATATTTTTAATTTATATAATCCATGTTTAACATTTTTAAAATCAAGAATTATTTTTAATAACTACTATATATAGTTTTTTTTTTCAAAGGTGGGGCTAGGCCCCAAAATATTATATTAAAAGAAGATCAAAGGAGAACACCGAAAGTCAACATGTAGGATAATACATCAAGTTCCCTGTCCCGGTGAACCAATCTTTTTCCTTACCTTGTCAGCAATTAATCTTTCTTTCTCTCTCCATTCGTTCCATGTTTTGGCACTGATATGCCTTCGACCTCTTCCTCTCGTATAGTGGCTTTCAAGCTCCTTGGCTTGCTGTAGCAATGATTCTACATCTTCATCCGAGCTGTCAGCTTGCACCTCCTCCTTCATCTTCAAGGCCTCCTTTCCTACCCTTTTTTGACTTCTAGTTCTGACTTGTTGCCAAGTACCTTCATCATCTCCATCTTTTTGGTGGCTTTTCCTTGGTTTATCTGTTTTCTGTTCTCTCTCCTGCACATCCAGTGTAGAGATAAGAGATGATTCTTTCAAGGTGTTACTCACCTTCCCCGCTGGAGTGGCCGAGGTGTTTTCCACCACTTCATTAGCCGGAGTGATTGAGTCTTCAACAGCCACTACAACAGGTTCATAAATTGATGGAGCCAGAGAAAGAGAAGCAGAAACAGCCTTTTCAGAAAATCCAGGTGAAGCAGTAGCTTCACAGTTTTTAAAACACCCACTCAAGTCAGAAGGTGTCTGCTGAATTTCCAGCAGTTTTTGTGGGTGCAAAGTCGTGGTTTCCACCTCTTTCCGAGGGGGATCAACAATTACAGCCTTTAACTGGCCTGCAGCACTACATGGAAAATTGGAATTTCTCACATGCTCATGAGGAGAGATCTGCCTATCATCCTTGCCAGGTGAGGGAAACGTGGGTGATGTAGCCCCAATATCCCCCTCAACTCCAGGAGGAACAACCACAGTGGGATCAGAAGTTGGATACAAAGGCATTTTTTCAGCTTTTTTATCAGCACAAGAATGTGTGTCAGAGGAGGAAGAAACTACTTTCACCAAAAAAGAATCATCTTGAACCTTGGGCAGGGGAGTCTGGGAAACAGTGAGCCCCGCCTTTGCCGGAACCTGAGTGAGGTCCTTGGCAATATGGGTCTCACAATTCTCCCCGTGCTCAACAATATCAGCCCAAGACCGAGTGCCATGTTGTCCAGTGATCAACTGAGATTGATCATGTACAAAAGATGGATCCACAATATGATCTGCTGTGTTATCCGCCAAAGTATTATGCATAGCAATAGGCGGAGGTGAAACAACCTTCTTTTGATTATTGTCAAGATCACATTGGACATAAGGAACAGACATCGTCTGAGCAGTATTAACAGAAATCAGGACATCCCCATTAAGACCAGCAGTCTGTGTAGTTAAACCAGAAATACTGGTCTTCTGGTGATGTGATTTTTTGAAGCAGGAATGCATATCATGCCCACGTTTAGCACAGGAAGCGCAAACAATTGATCTTCTACAATTTGAAGACTCATGACCTATAGTCTTACAGTCTGAACAAAACTTGGGGAGGTTTTCATATTCGATTTTCAGTTCCAATTCATCAACATCAGTAGAGAGAAAGACCTTATCAATTAGTGTAGAACAAAGATCAATTTCAACTAAAAACCTGGCATAGTGTCCATACCTGGCAGCTTCCGTTTCCTTGTCCAATTTGATTGGAACTCCCATTGCTAGAGCAATATCATATAGAATGCGAGGGTGCCAAAGGATCCAATTTAAACCAAATACCTTCACCCAAGTCTGAACTGTCGTATTTCCTATTTCTAGTGGGTTAAAGCTTCTGTCCCATTCTCGGATATGCAAGGCTCCAGGCTTGAAGGAGATAGAGCCGTGACCCCAGGCATGCATCTTATGGTCTTCGGATGGAAATAAGATGTGGTAAAACCCTTTCCCTAAGGAGATGCATTTCCAGGAATCGAAACCCCAGACTTCCGTCAAGCGTTGTATCAGAAGTTCAAGCTTCCATGGCGTAGAGCCTTTCGGCAAGATGAGTCTGGCAATGATAGAGTGCGCACCCATCTCCAGTCTTTCCGATATAGCATCCATATCAGCTTTGACGTGAGCTACTGTGCCTTTCCTACGAATACCAGCATTCGAAGCTTTGAAGGAAGTAAAGTTGCGGTTATGAGAACTGACCTCATTTCTATTCGAATCCGAAGATTTTCGATTCACGAGCGCTGATGCTGCCTGGAGTTTATGAGAATCGAAACGCCCTTGTGCGAGAAATTCCGCCATTGATGTTGAAGACGGAGGATGCAAACCCTAATCGACATATCGAAAAGCCAGGGTGCGTTCCGCGCTGCTCGCCATCCCCCGAACAGATCTGAGAGCCAATAACTACTATATATAGTCTTTATATTTTAATTATGTTTTTTCTGGGTGAATTTATGTTCTTGATTTCTTTTATTGTCACATAAATATAATTTGGTTAATAATAAATCAATTTATTTCATTAAAATTAATTAAATTCATAATTTTTCCCCAAATATAATATATATTCTTAAAATACTTCTAAAGATAAATTTTTACGGATTACATACAGTAATATTAAAATAAAATTTTCTTACACATCAATTTTTTTTCCATAGAATGTATTTATATTTTGAAATATAAGGTCTAAATTATTTAATCATTTCATGTTTATTTTTAGGGATTGAATGTAAATTACTTTTGTAAAAATTAATTACCACTTTAAAAACAAAAAATATTAAAAGTGAAAAATATAATTGTTAAAGTCATTAAAAATGTTTAAATAATGTTTTAAAATAAATGGTTTATGGATTATCATCCTTATCCATTTAACCTAAACATTATTTTCTTTTATTGGATCCATTTGACCCTTTAATAGTTACTTTATCGTTTATATGTTACAAAAATTCTACTCCCTATACTTATAAAAGGTGGCTTGGCCACCCTAATTCTCTTCACCCAAAATGACACTTATTTTGACTTAAAAACTACAAAAATAGCTCAAAAATATTCTTATATAGATATTTGTGGTTATATTAAACTTAAAAAAACTCTTCATAGGATTAATGTTATTTCAAAAAGGAGTTTTCCTAGGATTAATGTAAAAATTTCTAATCACTCCATTTCAATTATATTATATTATTTATTCATAAACTAAAATAAGTCTTACATTATGAATTATGTTATAAATAAATACATATTTTTATTATAATTTAATGATATTATATTGATATACTATTAATTCAATAAATTTTCCTTTTTAAAATATAAAAACTAAAATGTCATCATGCATATGTGCACACTACCGCATCTATGAACGACATGTTCATTTTTTCACCACCATGTTACATGGGTTGTTCAAAAGGGATATTAAGTTTATTAATATGTTATTTATAAAAAAACTAATATTCATAAATTATAAATAATTACTAGAATTCCTCCTATTCTATAGAAAATGAATTCATCGCTTTTGTATATGTGTGGACTACCACTTCCATGAAAGTGTCAAATTTCATTTCTCACTCTAGTATTTCCTTATATATCCAAATATATTTTAATATAGTTCAAAAAATTAATAAAATATAAGTAATATCATTATTATTTTGTAATAATTATACTATTCTTAAATAGTCACTTTTAAAACCATACTCATTCATCGATTATAATATGTTTATATGGGGGTCAGTTTATACTCTTTTATGAATAATACTAAAAATTTACATAATGGAAGAATATATAAAATTAAATAATAATATTTTATACATTAATTATTAGATAATATTTTTTTATGGTTATTTAAAGGTTATATTATTGATTAACTTATTATTAATATACCACCCTTTGTTCATCAAAGCTATCGAAACAATCTTGTTATAAATCTCACATATACACATCCTGACTAAAACTCTTATGGGATGAACATAGATCTTAATATATTAAAATAAAAAACTATATTAAAGTAAATTAAATAATCCTGTAATAATAAAATTTGAATATATATCCAAGGATCAACACCACTATTACAAAACTAATACTAAACAAATAATCGAAACTATTAAAAATCTATTGATGAAAATAAACTATAACTAAAAATTGTATTTATAAAAAATTAATAGAAATAAATTTCATAAAAGGCTAAATAAATGAATAAGGTTCTAAAATAAGTTTTTAGGATAGAAATTTTTATTATATAAGACTTTCAATCACTATAGTGGATTTCACGAATTAAGCTAAGGGGTTTCCCAACTGAATCTTCATTCTTCACAACTTATTCCATATCCACCACAAGTTCTTTTTTGTGTGGTGTATAAAATTCCTACCTATATATTTTTATTATATTTTTAAGGAGAATAAAAGGATATTATAGATCCATATGATGCTTTATATTTCAAGGAAATTTGGTTAAAACGTTATATAAGTTGTAAGGTTTCTATCTAATATCATTTACAAGTAGATATTTTTTTTGAATGATAATCCATATAGGGAATTTTAATGTCCATTTCATCTATTATTTTTGTGAATGATGTTATCAATAGTTTTTTTATTTCTTATGTTCTTTTTAAATGAACATGAATACATTTTTAAAAGTAATATTATTATAATGTTTTTGGTACAGTTGTTTTATAAATATATAGAAAAGTTTTAAATAATGTTAAAGGAATATTATTTTTAAAATTTTTCTACAATAACATATTTTACAGATAGTTTTTTTCTGAAATTTTTATGAAATTTCCTCTCAAAATTTTCATTCTTATATAAATAAATATTTATTTCCTTGTTTTAAGAATGTTTTCTCAAAAGTGATAAAAATCATAAAGAGTATTTATTCTTCATTCACTGAGTAATTTTTAAAGATCTTTTAATTTTTTTTGTCCATGTCAACATCCTTTTATGTTACATATATTGCAATAAATAACATGTTCATATTCCACTATCCACTTTATTTATCTGTATAACTTATGGAATACTCTATTGATGTTTTAATGAAACCCCTCTATTTTTCATTAGGTTAATTTACAAATGATGGAAAAACTAATTATTTAAGATCTTTTAGAAGAAATATGTATAGTTTTTAATTAAGTGATATTTGGGTCTTTTATAACCCCAAAATTCATTGGGTAAATATTTATATCTCATAAAAAAATGGGATATGAGTTGTGATGCTTTATACAACAAGGGAAACCTGTAGTGACTCCCGATCCACCATTGGAATCACGTACCGATGTCTGATCAACCAAGGTGAATAGGTATAGACACCTTATATAACTAGGGAAATAGTTATTAATGCTGGATTTAATATTTAAAAATATGTTGTAATGACTATTTCACTATTATATGATACATATGATTATGTTTTTGTCACATTATTTTATATATATATATAATTATGTTATGATGATCGTGTATTATGATCAAGGTTTCATCTGTATCTGTTTTTCCTAATGTCATATTCATGGATCATAATTATGATTTAATAAACACATACATATCTTTTTATCACTTATGAGCTTATTTATTTATCTAAATATTTTCCTAACAGCTCATCTAAGCTCACAAATTTGTTATATTTTCATTCCCTAGGTTATGAATATGAGTATAAATTTTGAAAAGTCTAGAAGGGATTCTAGTGTTAGTAAATTATTGAGAAATGTTCACAAGTGTTATAGAATAACATTCTTATATAGATATTAACCAAACACACTAAACCTTCCATTCTTAGGTTCTTGTGTCTATTTTTAAGATAAAAATAATTATTGATGTTAAATAGTGAATTAAGTGTGTTTATCTCAGTTGGGTTGCTTTAGTTTGTATCAAAGATGAGTTTAATTATTTTTATGGATTATTTTAGTTATTTTTTGGAATTATAATAGTATTTTTATGGATTATTGTGATAAAAAATAAATTAAAACCCTAAGAATAAATATAATTATAGGAAAATATCTTGTAATTTTGGTAATGTTTGAGTATGTGGTTTTCTATGCAATTAAATATCTTGTATGGATATTAGAAAGTTGATGTGGTTTTTGAAAAAAACACCTTGGGGTAAACACCCTAAACCAGGTTGGTTGTGTATCAAATCGATCTTCACTCGATTTATAATGAGTAAGCCTTTGACTGTACACTAGGCGAGACACTATTGTGAAAAATACACAAAAAATTAATACACTCTCTATCAAACATTATAACATATTTCTATATATTTAACTTAAAGAACCTAATATTAAAATGACTTTAGATAACCTAGTATAAAATAATAGATCTATAGGATGAACCAAGTCTGACATAGTCAAAAAAAAATATCATAGGTTTACATGAAGGTGTTATAAGAGAATAAAACTTATGTTTTAGTTTTTATATTTATATGATCATTTAATAAGATATTACTGGATATTAGCATAAAAATTCTGTTTATAATTTTTTTTGGATGTAGGATCATAAAAAATAATATATCAATGGTATGCCAAAAAAAATTCCTATAACCAACTAAAGAAGCATATTTGGAACAAATTTTTAAGATAAAATGAAATCTAAATTCATTCCTATTATTTGGGAAAAGATGAGTCTCATAATATATAATATTGTGAGGTTGATATCTAAGTAGAAAATATATATTGAGTTTCATATAGATCCCTGAACATATTTCAATAGGCAACTATAATTAAAATTGTGTGGATGAAATTTACTTATTGTAGGGAGAATATAACTTCCCAATATTTTCTGTAAATATTTTTATTTAATTGTGTATTATGTTTAATAGCTTTATACACATAAAAAAGTGAAATAAAATGATCCAAAAAGTATTATATTAATTTTATTAATAAATTAAAAAAATAATAAAACAAATAAAAAATAAAAAATGTTACTCAATTAAAATTTATTGCATTTAATAGATAAATAATTAATATGATTTTTTATTTACAAGGACTATTCTTCCTTAAATAAATTACTTTCAAGTGTTGTAAATTTTAACCAGATAAATTAAAATTAACAATTTTAAAATATTATTATATATGAAATAATATATTATCATTCATTAAATACTAAATTAGTATGAAAGAATAATGACAATGCGTAATTTATAAGAAGGCAATTTCTCAATAAAAATAATTTTTTCTTTATATTTTGAATTTTATTTGAAAATATAGATTTATAAATTTTATAATATAAATTTTACAAAATGAACATTATTTTTCATTTAGATAATACTAGTTTAGGAAAATAATTTTGGTTTCTTCTTTTTAAAAATTGATATTTAGGTGAATGTGAAATATATTTTTCTAAAAATATAGCATTTATTACTATATCAACAGGTAAGTTAATCATAAAAATGTATAAAACATATTTCATAATAAAAACATTTATTTATAAAATGAAATGATTCATTTAAAAATATTATTTTTATTTTATAAAACACATGTTTAAAATTTTTCTAAATTAAGAAACGTATTTTACAAAATATATTCTTATTATTCATTTTTAATAATGTTTTATCTTGATGAAATTTGGTTTTTAATTTAATTTAAAGCCACATAAATCTATTTTGGTTAATAATAAACAAGTTTACATCATTAAAATCAAAAAACTTGATAATTTTTTCTTAAAGATAATATTTATTCTTAAAAATACACTTTTTTTAAATGGGGTTTTACGCATTATATGTGTTAATTTTTAAACTATTATTTTTTTGAATATAAATTTTATATAATAAAATGGATTAAATATTATGGAATTATTATTTTAAAATTATTTATTATGTCTTATTTTAGTTTTGGGCATCAATGGTAAATTACTTAAGTAAAAATTAGTTAACTCGTAAAAAACCAAAAAAGGTAAAATAAAAAAAAATATGAATAAAAGACCCAAAAAAATATGTTAAAATGAATGTTTTGGGGACGATAGATCTTAAACCTTTCATATATCAATAATTTAGCATTTTTGGATCCATTTTACCATTGAATGGTTTCTTTTCGTTTTATATATTAGGAAAATATACTCCCTCCAATTTCAAATAGAGCCTTCACTAGCTCACGTTTCTTTACCCCCAAATCCACTTATTTAAAAAAAATAAAACTGAATACATCCCCAAAATTTATATCCACTTCATGGTGGTTATGTTATTCTGAAAATACTACCTTTAAAAGGATTAATAAGTTTTAAAAAATTAGTTGTGTAAGGAGAAAAGAAAAAATTCCTAAATTCTCTCTTATTATTTCAATTCTTTTAATTATTATTCCACTTACATAAGAAATATTTCTTCCATGATATTATAATTAAATAAGTACTATTAATACTATTTTTTTAAAAATATTTAATAATAATTAAATACACTTTTCTTTTTATTTAGAAAAATGAAAACCTTTCCATGTGTACATGTAAAATGTTACCTCCTTTCACGACATGTTTGGTTTTTCATCACCACCTTGAATGAATGGATCAAAAGGTGTATTTAATGGATTAATATGATATTTATAGCATTAGTAATATTATTATATTATAAAATTATATATACCTTCCTTCCATTATCTATAAAATGAATACGTCTTATGAATATGCGCATACTATAACATCCACAAAAATGATATATTTAAATTTTCACTCTAATAATTTATTATATATAAAAATCTCTTAATCTTTAGTGAAAAATATTAATAAAATATAAATAAAATTATAATTATTCTACTAAAATGATATTATTAAAAAATATCCTCTTTCTTAACCATACTCACCCATTATTTATATCATTTTCTTATTACAGTCAGTTTGACTAGCTACACGAACAATGATATAAATTTTTATCATAGATGTTTATTGTACAAGATCCATGATTTTTGATGTGGTATTAAAATTTTAATTTTTTTTATTTAAATTTTTTATCTTTATAATAGAACATAAAGTATTTAATATGGGTTTATGAGTATTTTGGTCTTGTTTGGAGCTCGGAGCACGAGTTTTTAGACAACTTGTGTGAGGTGCATTGGTGACACACAATTAGTGATAACCATACAGGTCAACCATGAGGTGAAAAAGGAAGAGCATAGTTTTTTTAACTCTATGAGGGAATATTCATGGCCTTGAAAAAATATAAAAAATTGTTGTACTGTTTATCATGATTTGTGAATAGTGCCTCCTAACTACGTAAGGGGTGAAAGTTATAAATAGAGAGAACACATGGGCTGTGCATTATTTGTCAACATGTGTGCCTAGATGTTTGATGGGGGTGCCATCTTGGGATGTAGTTGTGCATAGTTGGTTCATAGTTTGGCCAACCATGTAGAAAAACCATGTAACCAAATAAAGATTATGTTTCCACAGTTTTTACCTCTAACCATTTAACCATTATCCCCCCTTTTCTTCTTCCCATTTCATGCATAGAATCCATATATTGAGATATTTCATCATACTATTACTTGTATTTGAGATAAATCCTCTATATGGACTTCAAATTAAATGTTATTGGTAGCGTTTGACCACCCATGATAAGAATATGGCCCCCATTATTTTCTATTTTTTCATATTAGATGCTATTAAAATGTGAGATAATATGCACTATTTTTAGAGTGTCCATATAGTTTTGTGACTTGTCCCATTATAACCAAAATATAAAGTAAATATTGGATAGGGAGTCATCAAAAAGTATAAGGTAGGTAGTATCATACATTTCCCTAATTTTTTATATGTTTATAACATGTTCTTTCATGCCACATGCCATAATTTCCACGAGTCACCTCTAAAATTCAATCTTACATTGATTAAATTATCATACCTAGATTATATGCCCCCATAAACCATTGACGTTGTTAGATGTTAATGAAATTGACTCGACCACCCCTTTGGTTATGTTTATTATGTGTCCTTGACACTTTTTCCATGACCATATGACCAAAAAACCACCTAAGGTGGGTATATCTTAACATTTATGATCCAAGTGAGTAAATGGATTTAATTGAAATGTAAAAAAAAATTAAACAATAATATAAAGGCCATGTAAATCGACCCTTTGAAACTGTGAATTATGCTAATAACCAAATGGTGTTCAATAAAATTTTAAATGATATAAATGTATTACATGGACCTTATTAA
Organism: Viscum album; assembly: GCA_963277665.1. NCBI lineage: Eukaryota > Viridiplantae > Streptophyta > Magnoliopsida > Santalales > Viscaceae > Viscum > Viscum album. The sequence goes on along the minus strand of OY728151.1, from coordinate 648,456,699 downwards.
ATGAAAATTTATGCTCCTAAATAAATGGGTTTAAGTGAATAGTTAATTTTCTTATACTTCACAAGGATTTTTTTATGAACATTATATACTATTATATGAGGACCTACCTTGGGTATTCCTTGGATTCACCACTTGGGATTTCCTTGTCTGCCAAGATTATTCCATGTGATTCATTGATGCATTTTCCAAGACTTGATACCCCTATTGGAATTAGTAGATGTCTTACAATAAAGACTACCAGGATGTGGTTCCATGGATTCATTCATGACATTATCTAGATATTAGAATTCCTTAGATTATATCATTTAATTATTGTTGACATATTAGGATGTTGACCACCTCAGATTATATCCTTGGGTTTCAATTAGTTCCAGCTCGAGGATATATAGAAATTACTCATAGGGATTAATATAGTTATCTTTATAGGAGTGAAATGTCAAGGGTTCATCCCTAGATAAACTCAGATCCCCATAACTAAATCACATGAGTTACTCCTATTAGTGGGCTTTCTCATCTCTATTAAATGATTCCTTAATTACACTATGGTTACTATATTATTATTATTATTATCAAATGATCACTTACTCATAGACATTTAAGATTAGGGTGAAGAAGGTTGGGTTGGACGAGTATTATCTTGAAACCTGATCTGACTTGGTATCACTTATTTTATTTATTCACTTATCATATAACCTTTACACTATTAATTTTCTATTCATTGACTAGACAACTTTAGAAATTGTTGGTAGTGGACTACTGAGTTTTACTCTCACCCTTTTTGGGATGCTTATTGGTATACGCACAAACTTCATAGATTCATGTAATTACAAGAGAAAGTTCTTTAATATGGATGCTTTATTTATATTCTAGAATGAATTATAAGAGTAAAGGACTGATCTAGTCCTCTTTATTCAACTAGACTTTAGTTTTTAGTTTTTTTCTACTTTTTTATAGCATGATATGATGTATGCATGCTTTACATTTTTTATAAAATTATGTAATAATTATTTTTATATGACATAATATACTATCCTATGGATTATTATTATATATTAATAATATAATTCCCCGATGTTTCCATTATATCTTTTTTCTATTATTTATATATTATTCACCATTGTGTTACACTCTAATTATGAGGGTGTAGTCTCCCTACTATACCACCATAGACCCTTAATTCTAGTTGGCATTCTATAGTGTATGGGGAAGCATTATTGAGGCCACGTGGACACTAGGTCAAGTCACTTATTAGTGGAACATGCTTCGGACATTACAAAGAGGTATTAGAAAAGGTTTTATTTTAATTCTATAATATTTTTGGATGGTAGAAATGATATTTTTATGTGTTGGAATTTTATAATGAGCCTGCACCTGAGAGCAGCTAACCCACATATAAGAAAAAATACTAGTTTCTAGGAATGGGAATTATTATTTTGGTTTTTTCCTATTACATATTTACTAAGTTAATTATAGGGTGACACAAATTTTTATGATGTTTTTTATGATTAGGATTTCTTACACTTGTCTGGTACAATAAGCAAGTACTATAAAAGAATAGTTAAAGGAATTTGAGAAATTATATATCATGAATATTCCATGACATGTTTATTTTATTATATATATTACGTAGAACATTTCATATGTGCCTTAATTTATATATCATGATTGTACTAAAATTCACTACTATAAAAGGATAAAATAATTGGTTAATTAAAGTGTCAACACGAACGTAAATGGGTTTTTACCATATAAATTGATAGTGTAACCTTAACTAACAAATTATCACATGTTGAGATATGTAACTATTGTTAAAAAATCTTCAACATTATTGGTTACAATTAAATGAATGAAAATTAAAATTTATAAGGTTTTTGTGCCTCTATAAGTTTGGAATGGTGATATATATAATGAAACCAATGTTTATGAAATTGATACATCATAAAATCAAATATAATTTATAATGATTGTTCCAGTTAAATGAAATATAAATTGCAACATATAAAGAATAGAATATTATAACTTGGTAGTTGAAGAGGAATCTTACTTAACCATGCTATATTTATACAATTAATTCTTGGAAATTTTTAAAGGAAACGATTAATGTTAAATAGGTACTCCAATTTCAATTTAAAGGGTGTTTTCCTCTATAACTTTCAAAAAAAAATCTATATAATGGGACCTCTGTTATGAAATTTTTATTATTAATATAATATTTTTAATAGGATATTAGGAGTGTGTCTTGTGTTCCTTTATAACATTCTGAGATACCCATACCGAGCTTTAAGAGTGGGTAATCGTGTTTTGAACCTTTTATAGGAAGGCCTTGTACATGTCCTATATTTTAACTAAGTTATTTTTAGATAATTAAATATAATTTTGAGGAATGTTCCTGGAATGTATAAAAATATTCCTCCATTATCACCTCTAGTTGAATTTGTGGAAGATGCTGATGACCACGCAATGAAGGTAGTGGGACCTGAACCACCCATGATACCTTTAATAATTCCACTCATGACACCAATTGTTTTTCCAATCATGGGAATAAATTCCCATATTCAAGAGGGAATTATATACTTAGTATAGTCCATGAATGGAGCTCCATAAACTACACTTACTATGTCATATTTTAATCAAGAGTTGAAACAACAATATCGTCCTAACTTTTTAGTGGAAGGAAGTCCCTAGGGAACTGATTCATGTCTAGAGGCAACACTTACCATATTAAAAAAAAATCTAGAGACACTTATAGATAGGATGGTGAAACTCACAACTTATATTCTTAGAGCTTCTTTCATGAGATGGATTAATTTTTGACCTAGCATGATCAATATTGTGTTATGGTTTAGATATATTTACAATCTTTCTTTTACAACTATTTCTTTCCTAGAATTATGAGTGATTAATGAGAGATAGAGTTTATATATATGGTGTAGGGAAATTTATCTATTGTGGAATAATTTTATCATTTCTTGGAGATCATATGTTTACTTCTAGTATCCTTAGTGAAAAGTTATCTTGATCTAAGTGATTGGTATTAGGTATTCTATATGATCATAGATAAATTTCTATCATCTAATGAATATTTTTGAGGAATTTTAGAGGGCCCTTATCTCCAAGAAGAACCCATGTGATGTTTAATGCGTGGGACATATTAGTTTAACACATAGTCAGTGAAACAATTATAGTGGCAGAAAGTCTTACCTCAAGTTTTCTCATCAAAGAAGTGGCAACCAATGTATCTATACTGGTTGTAGTGTGGTATGACATTAGTGTGGGAGGCTAGGACATATGATCACCCCTTTCCCTAGATATTTGGTTAAGTGTCGATATTGTAGCTAAATGGTCCATATTGAGTAGTTTTTCAAAACTATTCCTATGGTGGATAGTGAGATAGGATCTTAACTATCTTTAGGTTCTAGAGTAGGATCAACGACACCACATCAGGAAGAGAGCTAGAGTAATAGTGGCTGTATAGGATGAGGAGTTGGTCAAGTCTATGGGAGTTCAAATTTTGAAGTAAAAGATAAAAAATACCTACTCTAGGTCATTAGGTTAGAACATAGGTCTATGGATTGGGCTAGATATATATAGTACAATCAACACCCGAGGATAAGGGTTTTAATACATCTATGGATTGAGGTATGATTTTTGTAACCTTGACTTTTGTATCTTTTTAAGCATATTCTATTTCAAATTCATAATATCTTTGTCTATTATAGAGAATCTTGGTCTATAAATTGATTATTTCCATAGATCTATTACACTTGACACTCTATGGGTGATCCGATCAGAAAGTGTGCACCTATGCAAGGAATGCCCCCTTGAGATAGGATGCTATCATTTTTTATTGAACATTTTCAACATTGAGATGAAATTCATTGACATAATTCTCAGGATTTACTAGTTTGTACCCTATTTTTTCCATATCAATTTTTATTATCATAGATTTTCCTTTACATTAGTAAAGGGTAGCTACTATGTTTACAAGGTATAATGAGATGTACGGGGAGTCAAACTAGACCAGAGCATTATGGGATGGGTGGTGTAATAAACCGAATTGCTATTAATTTTGTAGATGACCCGGGAATACATGAGACAACATTCCCTCCAATGGTGGATCATTTTATTGATGTTTTACCTAATATTTTTTGGGATACCACCAGAGAGGGAGGTTGAATTCACCATTGACCTAGTTCCAAGAGCAACACCAGTATCCATTCTACCTTACAGGATGGATTCTATTGATATTTAAGAACTCAAATGGTAGTCAGAGGACCTATAATCTAAGGGGTTCATATGGCCAAACAAATTATCTTGGGATTTAACTGTACTTTTCTCCAAGAATTTAGATGTAACTCTTAGACTATGCATGGATTATCAAAAATTGAACTTGTTTACCATTAAGAATCGATACCCTCTCTTACTAATAAATGATCTCTTTGACCATCTTTGAGGAAGTAAGATCTTCTCAATTTTTTTTGAGGTCAGACTAACATCTAGTATGAGTTATTACTTTATATATGCTTTATAAAAACTTTCAAAGTAGATATGTCCTTTAGGAGAATTTATTAATTCTATTAGGTCTGACAAATGTGCTGAATATTTTCATGGAAATAATAATTAATTTTTTCCACTCGTACTTGGATTCATTAATTATGGTTTTTTGGATGATATATTGATGTACTCACATACATTATATAATCATGTTAAACATATAGAAATCATATCAACTACATTGAGATAACATAGATTGTATGCCAATATCATAAAATGTCACTTGTGGATTGATAAAGTTCACTTCTTGCAACACATAATATTAGAATTAAGAGTGTCTGTATACCCAAAGAATGCTAGAGATATGGTTTCATGGGAGAATCCTAATAATTTCTTTGAATTATGGAGTTTTCTATGGATAGATGAATATTCTCATCATTTTATTTAGGATTTATCATTCCTTGAAGCACCTCTTACAGGATTTACCAATAAAGGTATCAAATTTTCATAGTCTAAAGCTTGTGAGAACAAATTTCAGGGGATAAAAGTTATATAGACATGTGGATCTTGACTCGTCAACATCCTGTTATAGGTTATACAGTTTATTTTGAGGCAAAAAATAATTGGATTGGAGATGTTTTGATGCAAGGGGAAGGATACATGGCATACAAGTCACACTATTTTAGTCCTCATTAGTGTAATTACTTGATGAATGATATCAAATTAGTAGTTGTGGTTTATTATTTTCAATAATCGATACATTATTTGTTGGGATATAATTTAATTTTATTCAGATAACATAAGAGCCTTAAATAAAAATTCACTCAATGTGAGATGAATCTTAGAAATTATAGATGGTTTGAAAACCTGTAGTCTTTTAATTTTGAGTTTACTTATATTCATGGGAAGGGAAATGCAGTGGCCGATGCTTTGATCTCAAAGACTAATGAACAAGTTTTTTATGAAGTTAGTAGTGAATGAAAGTTGATGGGTCAATTTTCTGAGATGCATCATGAGATCCTGAAGTTTCAAAAAAACTACATATTCTTATCTATTAATAGTGAAATCTTTATTTTTGGATTGCATGAAGGTGATACAACTTTCAAATATCAAAGTAGTAGTCCATAGGGAAAGAGTTTTGGGTGAGGATGCACTACCATATTTGGTCATTGATGATGATGATATATTTCTCATTCATGGGAATGTATGCATACCTATAGACATGTGATAGGACTTGATTTAAGAATTACATGCCTCTAATTGGGAAGTAAAACCTTGATACACCAAGATATACTATGACTAATGCCATAATAATTAATGGATTGGCATGTAGAGTTAGATAGTGGGGTTTGTTACTTAGTGTTCCACCTGCCAACAGGTGAAGATAGAACAACAGTGACTTTCTAGGGTTTTATACAAGTTACCCATTCTAGAATTGAAATGGGATTATTTTACCATGGATTTAATTATGGATTACGGAATTCACCTCAAGGATGTGGCACACTATAAGTAATCATGAATAAGATCATGAAGTCCACCCACTTATTTCCTATTTGAGAGACCCTATTACTGGATGGTCTTGGGAGGATCTATATTTGAGATATTATCTGATTTCATGGATTTCCATGTATCATTGTATCATAAATGGATGATCATTTTACATCATGGTTCTTGTAGGGGTTGTATAAGGATCTGGATTCATAAATGATTCTCAATACAACCTATAAACCTCAGATCGATGGTCACTCTATGTGTATGATACCAGTGTTAGAGGGAATTATATAAGCATGTGTCCTTGATTTTGGAGGTTCATAGAAAAACCTCTTATCTCATGGTGAGTATTCTTATAGTAGAAATTTCAAAGATACATTTAAAAGGACCCCTTATGAGGACCTATATGGTAGGCCATATTGTTCACCAATGTTCTTGTAAGAGGTAGGAGAGGTAGCACTACTTTGACCTCATATCATTCAAGAGACCTCAGTGTAGGTAAAAATTATTAGGAAGTGAATGGATACAAATTAGTCTTGGTAGAGGTCATATGTTGATCATCACCACTGACCTATCATGTTTTTGGTGGTAGATCATAACTTCCTTCATTTTCCCTAGATAGGATCATTGATGAATTCATAGTTAGGGTAATATACCAATAGGATTCATCAATATTTTTATGATTTTAGAGAGGGTCAGAACATAGGCCTACTAGATAATCCTCCCTCTAAGATACATGGATATGAAAGATATGTTTCAAATTTCTTAGTTATATCATTATCATTCAGACCCATCTCCAATATTTCATCCAGATGAGGTTGAGTTGGATGTTTATTATTATTTTGAGGAGTATTCTATTTGAATTGTAGATCTAAGTATGAAGTCTCTACAAGGAAACTCAGTTCCTCTAGTATGAGTTTTGTGGTAGAAAAAACATTAAAAGGATAAGACTTGGGAGAGAGATTCTAATATATGTTCTTAGTGGATAGAGATATTATTAGATGATTTCTAACCATACATTGAAGGGAAACTTGGGGACAAGTATTTTTAAGGAGGGGAGGTTTTACAATCCTGATTTTTTATGAGGTATGAATCATTAAATTATTAGTCTAAAGCTATGTTTATCCTTGAACTAATACAAAACAATTATGGAATTTCTTGAGAGTGTCTTAAGATTTTTTAAGGATAGATTTCTTGTTTTTTAGAACTACAGTGAGGTTCATGGTTGGAACATGGTTAATGATCACTGTGCAGCTCAATCGTGCATCCAAAATAGTAGGATCAGGATTTTTTTAACCCTTAATGGGAAGATATATAGATTTGAAAATCCTGAAATCAATTATAGTTGTGTGTCACATGTTTGGTTCATGGTTTCTCCTAACTATATACCTAACCATGTGAGTGGTGGGGAATTAAGATAGTCAAAACACATGGGATGCACATTGTTTTTCAAATCGTGTTCCTAACCATAAAAGGGGGGGGGTGCCACCTTGGATAGTAGGTGAAAAATGTTGTCACATAGTTTTTCCAACCATTCATAAAAATCATGAAAACATTTAAATTTTTTGATTATACCGTTTTTGTTATACCCTTAAACCCTTAAACCCTCCTGACCCCATTTCTTCTTCCAATTCCATGCACAATTTCACTCTATTGAGTGCTTTACTCATATTATTCCTAGTATTTGAGACAACTCCTCTATCAAGACTCCAAATCGGATGTCGTAAATCAAGTTTATCCACCCTTAGTAAGAATCTAATTTCTATTCTTTTATTTTCCATTTAATTGGTCCATATTGAATTATATTTCCATGTGAGATCATATTTCCTATTTTTAGTGTGTTTGTATAGTTTTTTTGATTTCTCCCATTCTAGATAGAATCTAAAGCTAACATTGGATTAGTGGTCATTTATTGGTATATAATAGTTTGTATCATACTTTCCCCTAAAATTTTTGATGTTATAATCTACAGAATCATGTTTTGTTCCAGACTTTCCATGTGTCACCTCTAAATTGTGGGTTTCCTTTAATTAAATGATTATACCATGATGGGATACTCCCATATACCCATGACATTGTTAGATATTGAATACCATTAATTTTCCACCCATTTGGTTGTGTTTAGTTTGCATTGTTGACACTTTTACCATTCCTATATGACCAATCCACCTCTTAATGTGGTTATGGAATTATATTTATGATCCAAATGAGTAAATGGAATTAATGGAAATAAAAAATAAAAATAAAATGAAATGTGAATGGAAAGGCCATTTCACCAATTATTGTTAACCATGAATTATACCTATTAATAAATGTGATTCAATGAAATGTTAAATGGTATAATTTTTTTACATGATACTTATTAAATGAATAGTTATTATCATGAAAAAATGTGATTAAGTAAAAGATGAAATTGAATATTATTTACTTGGATGTTATTATGATCATTATATACTATTATAGGATGACCCACTGTGGGTATGTCTTGGAATCCCCACCTAGGATTTCCTTGAATTTCTAGAGGATACCACAAAATTAATGTATTCATTTTACAAGAATAGATAATCCTATTGGGACTGGTCCTTGTCTTTCGTTGATAAATACCTAGATGTGGTTCTTTGGACTTCTATTTCACATTATATGGATATTATAAATCCTTGGATTATTTTCATGGATTCAGAATGATGTTTTAGGATGAAGATATCCTTAGATTATCTCATTGGGAACTAATAAGGTCTAGCCTATTACTATCTGGGACATGTTTATTGGGTTGAGAAATTTTATCTTTATAGGGATAAACTACCATGGGTTCATCCCTTGATTACACTCATACCCCTATAGTTGAACTGTATAAGTTACTAAATTGTGTTTTCTTGACCTTATAAGGTCAAGGATTCTATGATTAGACATTAGGTCATATATTATTATTATTATCACATAGTCCCTTACTTAGAGACAATCCATCCTATGTTGAAGCTAGTAGGGTTGGATGGGTATCATCCATAAAATCAAGCTGATATGGTATCACTAATTTCACTACTTCACTTATCATATTACAAACACACTATTCATTTTATATTCACTAACAGGATAATATTAGATGGATTTGGTGGTGTGCTACTTAGTTTTACTCACACCCTTTTGGGCTACTTATTGGTACCCGAATAGACTTCATGGATGAAGGTGGGAACAATGAAAAGTTCCCAACTATGGATGTTTTATTTATATTATAGGACTGTGTATGATAGAAGAGGACCAATATAGTTCTAGTGATGCAATATTAGTTTATTTTTTGGTCTTTTTATAATTTTTTATAGAATTATATAATGTATTCCAACATATAATTTTTGTATAGAATCATGACATAAATATTTTGTATATGACATCATCTACTATCTGGTTGATTATTATTACATATAAATGATTTACTTCCACAATTCCTTCTATGATATAGTTTCTAATATTTTTTTTATATATTATTCACTACTACGTTTCACTCTAATTATGAGATCATAGTCTCCCCACTATACCACCATAGAACCACACTACTAGTCGATCACCTTTGACATATGAGGAGGTGCACTTGAAGACATGTGGACATAGGTTAAAGTCACTTATCAATGGACCATAATCAAGATGTCACAATTTAAACATAACTATTATTATTATTAATTAAATATAAAATATTTTGTGGATAATATTTTTTTCAATGTTATATTATTATTTAACAAATTATTAATATACCACACTTTATTCATTAAAAATATTGAAACATGCTTGATATAAATCTCACATATACATTTGATGACTAAAACACATATTGAATTAACTTATAACATTAAATATAAATTTGAAAAATAAATTATAGTATATTAGATGATATCAGAACAATATGATTTGAATATAAGTTCATGGATCAAAACTTCCATTTTGAAACTGATACAAAATAAATAATTGATACTAATAACATCTTATGATGAAAATAAATTATAAATTAACAATGCATTTACAATAAATGAATATAAATTAAATTTATAAATGTTTTGTTATGAATAAGGTGTTAAAATAATCAAATAGGATAGTTATTTGGTTATAAATTATATTCAATAACTATTATGGAAGTCATAAATTAAGGTAAGAGTTTTCTTATCCAAATATTTATTATTTTTGACTTGTTATATAAACACTATGTTTTCTATTTTTTATATTGTATGTACTTCCCATGGATTTTTTATTATGTTTTTAATGATGATAAAGGGTTACAAATCCATACCAAGTTTGATCATTCAATGGTTATAAGTTAAAAGGTTACCAAAGCTATAATGTTTGTTTCCAATCTCATTTTCAGGTCAAGATTTATTATAAAATATAATCCATATGGGGGATTTTCTTTTCTATATTCCTTAACTATTTTATTAATTATATAATCTCTAATTATATGATATCATAAGGATTTTAAAAAAAAGACATGGATCTATTTTTAATAGAAAACATAATATAATGTTTTTGGACCAGTATGTTTCCACAAATATTGATCATTTTAGCAAAAGTGAAAGGAATCATCTTTTTAAACATTTTATGCACCAATATATTTTTCTACTACCTTAATAGGGTCTTTTTATGTAACTTCCTCTCCATTTTTTTCCTCTAAATTTTTTTATTCCATTATTTTAATTTTTTTCTATAAAGTGGTAAAAAATATAAAGTGTGTTTATTGTTCATTCCCCATGTAATTTTTAATGATCTTAAAAAATATATTTTTATCAATGTCAACATCCTTTGATGTTCGCTATATTTTACCGATGGATATGTTCTTATTTTACAATCCACTTTCTATCTATAGAAGGAATATCAAAAGGTATATTGATATTTTTATGAAACCTATCACATTTCATTGTTTTAATTATGTTATATTGGAAGAATGAATGTTTTAATGATCTTATAGAACACATATGTATGTCTTTTCATTAAGTGATAATCAGAACCTATATAGACCTTAAATGAATTTAATAAAGCATTATATCTCATTAGATGATGGGAAAAGAGTTATGATGAACAATGCACTAATGGAAACAAGTAGTGATTCTTGATCCAACTAGGGATACATATAGTGAGGCCCAATCTACTAAGGGAAATATGTAGTGACACTTAATCCACCAAGGAAAACATGTTTTGAATCTTGATCTAATATGTTATGATACTTTTGATTATGTTGGTGAAAAATTATTTTGTTTTCAACATACATATGTAATAATGGATAATATATTATTCTCCATGTTTTACGTGGGTATGTTTTTCTTAATATCATTCTAAAATATTTTAATTATTCTATAATGTACACATGATTATATTTTCCTCACACATGATCATATTTAGTCATCTATATATTCATGTTACTGAGTGGTTGATATAATGTATTTCTCATGTTTCCATTACCCATGTTTAGAAGATAAACATAACTTATGATAAGTATAGAAGGGATTATATCATGGGTCAATTATAGAGAAATGCTCACAAGTGCTATAAAATATGTTTCTTATGTAACTATTCATCAAAGACACTAAACCTAACATTATTGAGATTGTGTATATATTTGAATGATAAAAATATTATTGATTTATTATAAGGAATTTACTATGTTTATCTAGATCATGATACCTAATTGACTAAGGGATTACCTAACACTTGTAGAGGATCATTCCACGACACATGGAGAAGTACACAATCCAAGGATGGTGTACTGTTCCTTAACGCAAATGGGTATTTTTAATTCACATTTCATATAGGCGATCAGACCCTATCAAGAGTATTCCAAATATAGCATATTTGACCCCATGTAATAAGTACAACATTCACTCGCACAACAAATCTTTCAGGAAGTTTTTTCTTCTATTTACTTATTTTATAATTATTTCTCATTTCCGAATTTTCTTTTTGAAATTTTGGATTTTTTGGAAAAAAGTGGGTGTCACGTAGTTAGTTCGTGGTTAGGAGTAAGCATGTATAATTCATGTGAAATTATTATCAATATGACAGTGAACATTCACATTATTAGTACATGGTTTTCCAAACCATGGTGGAAACCATGAATGTGTATTGGTGTGGTAGTGTTCAACACATGGTTTATGCACATTTTGATAAACTATTCTGCCAAACCATCTGTCTTTCCTAGAAAATTAAAAGTGTTAAATTTATAGTTTTACCTCTTTATTTATAACACCTCTCACTATCATTTTTCATGTCATTCAAACTCAGTGTCCCCCCATACACAATAACTCTTCTACCTTCCGCCATGTATTTTTTTTTTGAGATTTTACATGTTTTCTTCATGATCAACTCAATTAATTATATCCTCTTTTTTCTTATTTATGTTTACTTCCTTTCTCTTGATTTTACCTCTTCCATAAAGTCAATAAAACTATAGGTTCATGTTGGATAATTATTATAGCTTGGGTTTTGGTATTTAAATTTTTTCTTGTCTTTTTAAGATCCCTCATGGAGTCCAGAGTTGTTTTAAATTGTCGGAAAAAGTTTTATCTTCATCAAAGGAAGGTTATTCCCTAACAAACTATTTTTTAATAAAAATATTGATATGTTTTATAAAGGTAACTTTCTTTAATTAGTTCCACAATAGGACAGTTTGGTGGTTTAATTTATTCCTTATGATGATTCTAAATGTTTTATCCTTCATTTAAGAAAGATAATGGTTTCCAATGTTTAGTTTTAATTTGATAAAGGTAATTAAATTATGATATATTGATGTGAAACTCTTGGAATTGAAATGTGATATGTTTTAAATGAGAATATACACATAGGATCAGAGGTTTCTAAGAAGGGAAGACTACTATTAAGTATTACATGTTTTATTATGCCAAATTATATTAATACATTGAATCTAAGTGGAGTTTACGGTTTTATGGATAGATGAAACCACACCACTAGGCCAATTCATGCACTCCATGATAGTTAGTTGGATGTTGGGTCATGGGATGGGTGAAACCATATCTGTAAGCCAAGGAATGATTTTATTAGATGCTTGTTAACACAATTGGAATGATCATTAGATCATAAGTCAATACATGGACCTTGGTTTCCCAAAACCCAAGAATGACATGGGAGTTACTAGGGTTCATGAATAATGATGGTTTATTTTTAGGAAATTGTTTTTCTCAAAAAAAAATTTCTACATGATACTTTCTTGCCTCCCCCAAAATATAAATTCCCACATTATTATTGTTTATTAATATTTTATATGATTATGTTTATCTTAAAATGTTCAATCAAGGATCACTTAGTTTGATCCCACTATTCCTATATTTTTCCCACCTTATATACAACCAATTCGTGAAATAGACCTTGTTTTGATAGGTTCATATAAATATAAAGAACTCAATGATGGTGGTTGTTATTCAAGATAGTGGATCTTGGGAATATGATAGTGGCATGGAGATAAATTTACCCCCTTCTCACAAATATATGATAATCCTTTTGTAATATTTTTATGATGTTTATAATATCATGTATCACACATTAGACATTCATCCTTATTCCTTTTGAACTTGTTTATTTTCCGCTCACCTCTTGGGTTATATTATGAATGTTGTTTATGATATAATTTACTATATTTTTTTAATTTTGAGTTACTATCATATTATGGAATGTTCTTAAATTATTTTTGTCACATAAAACATTTTAGAAATAATTTTTAATGAGTTGAATAATCATGTTAGTTTAATGGATCAATCTTTTGTAATGTTTCTATTGGGAAAAATGTTCCCAAAAGAGTTCTATAACACCTATAAATGTGTTTAAATCTAGTGGAGATTAGTATATTCAATCAATACATAAAAAAATTTAGATCTTATATCCAATTTAGCGGCAGCCTAGGTTGGTTCATGAATAAATGGAATTATATTATTCTCTTCTGTGTTCTATTTTATTTAGTTAATTGGATAAACATGATCTAGGATTCTCAAGAATAATGTATGTTTGGGAGAAGTAGTGTCTGGATAACAATATTGGTATCATCCCTTGAGTTACCATGGAATGTAGGGAATGCAGTTTAATATTGGATTTATTTTCCCCTCTTTGTGCATTGGGTTCTTGGTTCACTAACCTTTCACACATTTCTTATTCAGGAAAAGATGTGGTTTGTTATATTATACACTTAATATAATTTTTATGACATTTTATTATGAAATTGTGTTTTGGATTGAATATATATTATTAGTTTTGATTTTCTTCCCTTTTTTTGATTTTTTGTCGAATTATGCCCCCTGAAAAGTGAACCATGAACCATCTAAAGGATGTTGCAGATAATATTCTATAAAATAACCCAATAGTTAATTAGAATATATTTGAGTTAATGGTTTGAGATATTTTGAGTTAAGGAATAACGGATGTTTTCTTGAACCAAACTAGTCAAGGAAGTTTCTTTTATTCACGTTAAATATGGATCATAGGAGTTCCTTAAGCATAATTTTAACACCTTATAAGGAAATAATGATGCTAAAGAAGCTACGGATTAAATGAAAAATACTAGGATTATTTTTGAGTTTCTTGAGACTCCATCTTATATTAAGGTAATTTGTGAAACTAGTGTATTCAAAGGTCATAGTTGTAGATGGTTGAAATCAATCATTTATGTGAAGTAGCATGAGAACCATGAATTAAATGATTTCAAGGAGATATTCACCCATTAACTTTATCCAGAAACCATTAATTTGGTGACTTATACGAAATTTTTTACTCTCTAGTGGGGTGATAGATTAGTTATAGAGAATGTAATATTATTCACTGAGCTTGTTTGTTTTCACCAGAGATGAAATCAAATGATAAATTGGGGGATAAAATGGTTAAAATGGGTCTTCGGTGTGACATCTGATTGTAAGAATTTTTCTTGAAGATACCAACATATATAGAGGGCTTGGATCAGGACATGATGTTAGGAATTGATCATGATAGATTGTTAGTGATGAATATAATGCATTATTAGTTGGGTGGAAGAAGAAAAAATCATTTTAAAAAGAATATGAATCATGACGAGTTGAGAATGGTGGTTAGCTGTGTCCATAGACACCCAACCCAGTTTTTACAATCAGTAGAATCGGGAGGGGATATCTTAATTTATATTAGTGTTATAGTTATAGGAATATGAGGGCACCATAGTAATATACCCTAATGTATTACTATTTATATGGGTGTATAGGCAACATGTAGTGGTATTTTTGGATAATACATATCCATATTGTAGCATATTCTCCTCAGTACCATTGTTGAGTCAGATTACTCTAATTAAGGCCTATATCATAGGGTTATAGTGTCTAGAAATGATCATCATATGGTTAGAGTTATCATAGGAAAAAACCACTAGTTAGTGGTAGACCTCATAATTATACTAGGACTATGTTTCCTTATCAAGGGGAGAAATCCCCCATGGATTCTGAGACATGGTAGATGACCACGAAAAATGTCAAGATCATTGAAATATATATATTTGATGAATTTATTTGATGTAGTTTTTTTGCACTCAATTTTATATTATCATGTTATGGATTTGTTTAATATTACCTCAGATATCAAGTAATACATCATACAAATCTCAACACCCCTCAAGAAGAACAATGAGTAAGGATATTAGTTTTAGTTATGTGTTGTCTCCATATTAGGAGTTTAGTAGTCATGGGACATACTCATCCTTGTTATTGATTTCATTGAATTTATTATTAGGATGAGATAGATTATCTCCTTTAATTATCATGTGGATTAATAAATTAATATTGTTAACTTCACTACTCTAAATGGGAATCCACTTATTTTTTAGGGAAATTGGGATCCAAAATCGAGTTAAGAAAAACAACCCTTTCTAAAGTGGGAAACTTGTAATGTTGGATAGTGTCTTTCTTGGAGATGATTGATAAATAGAATCGTGAATAAGAATTTACAACTATCAAAAGGGAATTATGATAGGTGTTTCTTGATGACTCAATGAGTTTATACCCAGAATGGGAAGCCTATTTTTCTATTTACTCGTTCCTAATAAATTAGCCAAGTTATTTTATTTCATATCATATTGAACCCATAGATATGAAATATTAGAAGGTTTATATTGATTACATAGAAGATAAATTATTTATTCTATTGAGAGTGTACCCTTGGGAAAAACCATTCCTCTTATCTAAAAAAGAAGATTCTACCCATCCCTTATTCATCAATTATCAAAAATTGATTCTAATAATAGTTAAAAAAATACCTTTTTCTTCATATTGATGAATTCCTTAACTAGTTGATAGTGTTGAGGTGTTTTTCAAAAATTAATCTCATTTCAGGGTATTAATAGGTCATGTGATGTTCCCAAGATAGTATTTCAGAGAAGGTATGGTCATTTTGAGTAAATATTGATTAGTTTTTGGTAAACTTATTCTATAATTATATTTGTAGAATTGATGAACAATATGTTAAATTAATTCATAAATTCCTTCTTTTTAGATTTTCTAGATGATATCCTAGTATATTAAAAGACTATAAAGCAACATGATCATCATATAATAATTTTTTTTTGGAAACCAATAGGACTGAAAAATCAATGTTAAACCAACCAAATGAATTTTTTGGATCCAAGTGCAGAAGTACTGAAGGAATGTGGTGTTTAAACATCACATATACGTAGAGCCCAAAAAGGTAGATAATATTAGTTCATAGTATCATCTATGGAATGTTTTTTAAATTAGTTGATTTTTTGGATTAGTTAGTTAATACCATTGGTTTATCAATAAATTCTCTAAGTTGGAATTTCCTTTGATGGATCTTACTCAAAAAGTATTGAAATTTATATGTAATTTTGGATGACAAACCTCGTTTGAGGATCAGAATCCTCATTTGACTTCAACCACAATTTGGATCCTTTTATAAGAGTGTATTTTATTTTTTTATCACGATGATTTTGAAATGGGGTTGGCTTGTGTTTTGAAGCAAGGAGACCATTTTCTTTACTATGAATCTTGGTTAATCTAACAAAAATAGAGGAATTATCCTACTAATCACAAATATTTAGTTGTTTTCATGGATACACTTAATTACTGGTGGAATTTTATCTTTGAAAAGAAGCACACAATGTTTTATGATCATAAAATAATTCATTATGTTTTTATCTTAAATGGATTTAGACCTCATATAGAGGTTTTCGGTTTAATATAGCCAAGAATTTTATTTCAATATAACTTATATACAAGGTAAAGATAATATTATTGTGGATTATCTTATACAATAGTTTCCATATATTTAATTGACTGATTCCAATGAGGATTAGAAGATAATGTGTCTCTTGAATGAGTAACATCTTACAGAAAAATATTAAAAGATTATTTTTTGGAAATGATCATTTGAATACTTCCCTACTTGGGCTAATTCTCCAAGAGTAGGTAGAACATATCAAGGGAACACATCTTAGTGGTGATTTATATGGTTGGGATGCCCCTATTAATGGTCTCTATCTCAAGGATGCTATATTTATTTTAATGAAAGGATCATGGTTCCCTTATCATCGAGGAAGGCTGTTATGGAAGATTGAAATCATTCATAATGAGTAGTCCACCCCGGTGTAACAAATATTTATGATGATATAAAACAGTGATACTAGTGTATATGCATGATGGGAGATATAGAATAATTAGTTTCCTGATTTTATACCAATAAATAGGTAATGTTAAAAAAAATACCCTATAGATTACTTAGACCTCTTAATATCCATACTTTTAATTGGGATGAATTGTCCATGTACGTTATTATTGAATAAAAAATACCCCTAAAGGATGGAATAATATTTTGGTAGTTATACACATTTAAAAAAACCCCGCACTTTATATATTTCAAAGAACTGACTAAAGTGGAGGATATTGGATGGCTATATGTACAATAATTGGTGAGATTTCTTGGAGTTCCCTCTACTTTCAAATCTGATCAAGACCCCCATTTTATGTCCCAATTTAGAAATGGAATCTAACACATGAATGGATATTAGGTTAAAATAATCACAAAATACCATCCCCAGATGGATAGGAAAATAGAACGGTCCAACCAGATAATAGAATATAGTTTGGTAATTTTTTTTTACAATAATAGATAATAGTCATCTATGTAGATGGAACCATTAAAATATCTATATGGTCAACCATGTTTCTATCTTTTATTCAGGAAAATAGTATTTGAGGCCACATTGGTAAGATGAATCCTTTTATAGGAAATAACCTGAAAGATTAAGGCTATTTGGAAATAATTGGCAATGGGTTAGAGTCATCATAAATGTCATGTCAACTATCATCTTCTACACTTTGATTTTTTGATAGGTGGATGAGTTTTTATGAGTGTATCACCCTGTTTGGGTCAACAGAGACTAGGGATGCATGGAAAACTCACTCAGGGGAATGTTTTCCTCTTTGAGACCATATGATGTGTCAGGAATGTCTCTCAAAGATTCAGATTTCTTCATCAACAAAAAAAATCCACAATATGTTCCATGTTTATACAATAAATAAATTCCAAACCTATCTATACCATGTTATTAAAGGAGAATAGATCAAATTAGAATAAAAATGAAAATAATTGTGTGACTAATTTTAAGTGTCAACTCATTAGTGATGATCCTCTATGGAAAATCCATTATGTTTGTTTTTTATGGATGTTCAGACTAGAAAAAAATGAGATAAATGATTGAGAAGGTTATATGATGATGATATGGTATCTTATATTTAATTATTTCGAATATTATTGGATTTACAAGGATATAAATTGATATGGTGGTTGTAATTTTCACTACCAAAGTGTCTCATTAATGTATGTTTATCCTTTATTTTTTGTCATTAATTTTTTTTCTATTTTCTCATTGGAACATTGGATTTTTTGAAAAAAATATTATGTGTATCATGGTTATTAGTAACTATGTAGAAACTATGAGACACAAACACAAAATATGACAATGCATATTAACACAGTTAGTTGATTGTTTACCCAACTATGCAAGAAAACCATGTGAGTTCCGAGGTGAGGCATTGGAAATCACACATTTAGGATATAGTTTGGTAATATCTATAACCTTAATTTATCTATTCAGTCAGACTAGTATCCTCTCTATTGTAAAACCCCTCTTCTAAATTCTTCCATGGCTTCATTTCTGGTGGTATTTTACCTATTTTCTTCAAGATTCATTCATGTAAGTGTCTCATATTCCTTCATATTGATGTATCCTCACACTTTTTTAGAGTTTTTATCTTCCATATAATTAAGGTAAAGTATGTTCCATGTTAACCAATTGTTATCTCTTAGGTTTTGATATTTATACAACATTATTTTACCTTTTGGATCACTTTTGGAATCATAGGTAGTTTTTCATTGTCAGAGAAAGGTTTAGCTTAGTCATAGATACATGGTCCTATATAGAACTTTAGATTTTTGAAATAATAATTCTTTCTATGAATGATAAAAGAATATTTCAATTAATTAAAGCTATTCTATGATAGTTTGTTGTCTAATTTTATACCACATAATGGGTTTAAATGCTTTCTTCTTGATTTAAGAAATGTAGTGGTTACCAAAACATAATTTTAATTTGATAAACAATATTGTCTTATTTTATATTGATGATAAATACTTCATATTGAAATATGATATGTTTGAAATGGGAGTGTGTAAATAAAAACCAAATCATTTAAGGGGGAAGACATGATTTAATTTTCCCTTTTGGATTTTTATACCTTAACATAATCATTGAACATAGATAAAGGTATTGAAATCATGGATGGGAAACACTACACCACTAGGAAAAGTCTTATACTCCTTAGCAGTTGGATGGATGTAGTGTCATGGGATGGGTGAAACTATACCACCAGGCCTAGGAAATAACTCTTAGGTGACTTGATCATAGCATACCCAAATATTACATCATTTAATATGAATATTCAAAAAATATCACAATTATACATGCCTGAGGACTCTAAAGGTTTAATGTATTTGACGACTACATATATAGTCAACTTATTTTATAAAATATCTTAAAAAACTATTTTAAATTTATATATATTAGTAAACTTCATGTCATATCCTACTTATATCCTTCCCTAAAATTTTGGCGTAGGATGACATAAGAATGGGTGAGCTCAAATGATCAATAAGGGTAAATATGGGTGTTATCAAACATAAGAGAGCATAATATGGTCATAAGGGTTTGATAAAATAACCATGTTCCAATAATCATCATAAAATATTCATTCCCATAAAATATTATACCATAAACTATAAAATCACATCATATCCAAATGAATGATTCATAAGGGTGTCAAAGTAGTAATCATCATTCATGAGTCGTAACATAATCATAAGGCATAAAATTCATTGGAAATCATAAGTTTGTGAAAATAGATATTAAAAATTATTTCCATACATAATATATTGGGAATATCTAGAATTATTCATAATCAAACAACAAAATTTGATCATAGGTATTTATAATAATTCCCACACTTAATCACTATAGAATATATAGAAGTAATCATACTCCCACATAAAGATGTAAACATAACTATTTATAATCATATCCATTATTATGATTATTATAATCTCAAGAGATATCAATATCATATTACCCAATTCCATGGATATAAAAAACTAACCCACCCATTACATTAACATAATTTGTTCATATATATGCCATAAGATCATGAAAATATTTATCATTTCCTCTTAAATTAATCCATGAAAAAGAAAATTCATTCCATCAAGATTTAAAAATCATAATAAATATCCATTTTGTGAAAAAATAGTGATTGTATCATTGGATCATATATTAAGTGAAGTATAAGTAACATCAATGGTTTTTATCATGGATGAATATCCTATTAAAATATCACTTAAGAATTTCTTAAGGAAAATATCAATTTAATTTTAATAACCACTACTTTAAAACAAAAATATTTCCAAATTATTATGAAAAATAGTTTATTTGAAAATAGACATACAAGTGTTTAAATTATTAATCAAATTAAAGGGTATCCATGATATCTGTAAAATTCCTTCAGGCCATATATGTTAAAATAAATATTTAGTTCATGCATTTGGTAAAAAGTACATCATTTAGAAAAAACAAGAATATTATTTTTAAACTTATTTATATGTTATGAGATATGGATAATAATAACTTTAATTTATCATTTTATAATATAAATAAATTATTGAAATCATTTTAAATAATATACAGAAATCAAAGAAAAAGGTTCCCAACCAATGGGGGAAAATTCAATTTTTTGTTAAAATTTTCTCAGTTTTTATCAACTAAAGAGTATAAAATTAAGGTAAAAGTTACAAAAAACCATAAATAATAATATGAAAATAAAATATATATGTTTTAAAGGATAAGGATCATATAATTTCCCCCACCAAATATTTAACTTAAACAATCCTGAAAGATTGATATTGTAACATAAATAATTTACCTCAAGTATCTTACTTCTTAATTTGTGTTCAAACATAATTTATAATAAATATATGTTTACTATAAATAAATACAAATACAATATTAATATATATATAAATTATAATATATAATTCCTTAATAAATTCAAATTCTCTCTTTATAAAATTTAATTCATTAAAATCATTATTCAGGTTAAAATTTATTCATTTTCAATGAATGTTTGAGTTTAACAATATATGTACTTATAAATTGGTCATGATTTCATCATCTAAAAAATATAAATAATTTCATAAATATTTAATTTTTTTCCGTTTTATATACTTCTATAACCATTCATAAAAAGTGGTGGTCAAAAATTTATTACATCACTTCATCGAGACAGTAGTTCTTATGTACACAAGAGTGATGTTTTCAATTTTCAATGGATGAAATGAAAGAAAGGTAAATAATATATCACCATTAAAAATAATTAATATGTCATAAATATATTATATATTAATTAAATATATCCTTATTACCATTCATGTAAATGATAAATAAAAAATAATTACATCGCTTCGTGGAGGTGGTAGTCCACACATATACATTCTCGACGTTATTGTTTCCAATGCATGATAAGGTAAAGAGGTATATAAAGTATTATAGTTAAAGAATAATAATAATTTCATAAATATAACATATAATAATTAAATACATTATAATAACCAATCATGAATGGTGGTGATTGAAAATAAAAAACATCACTTTATAGAGATGGTAATCCGTACCTACGCATGAGGGGATTGTTATTATTTTCAATAAAATGTAAAGAATATAGGTAATATTTTTATGATAAAAAATTAATTTTAATAAATATAATTATTTATTAATGTTTATATGGTTATGTATTATTTATATATGCTTTAATAAGTATGAAATTTAAAAATTATCGGTATCAACATATACATATTCTTTGACAAACCTCCATCAAATATCTTACATAGGATCCTTGGGTTTTTTTAAGAGATAATAAACTCTAGAAAATGGATAGGGAAGTTGAGAAGATATCTGGTTAGATATTTTCAAGATAAATGGCTCATGTTGTGTTTATAAGAGAAGAGATCATGTTCCATTTATAAGTTATGGTAGTTACACACTTGTAATTATTAAGAATATTAAAATATAATAAATTCAATTTCATGAAAAATTACCACCAAAATAGTTAATGTTAGAATATAAAATGATATATGATATAAATAAATTCATTTAATATGGTTTATACAAGTATTTATTATATTTTAACCCTTATATCTTTTGTTTAACCCCTCAATAACCCAATATAACCCTTATTACACTATTAAAGTTTTCCTATGTTACTATTCATAATGACTAAATTAATGTTGAGATTATTAAATAAAATTAATTAATACTATTAAAATAATGGAATAAATTTTAGAATTTATCAATTTTTAAAATTGGAATAAATTCATTTCAAAACAAGTGCGTAAGATATAGTGAAAACTATTTTAAAAAAACATTTTATGCTTAAAATTTTATTTATTCTTATTCCATGGCTAGTAACAACCATTAGGTGAAAGTTAAAATATTTCATTGAATATATTACCTTAAATAATAAATAAAATCATTCATCAATTAATATTAATTTTTTTATTGTGATAGAAACACTTTTCAAGCATAATAACAATTTTTAAAAAAAATCACATTTTACCTTCTAATGAGTTTTTATACAATTGATAACCAATAAATTTATTTTATAAATGTGTAAAAACATTTATCCATAGTGAATTTATATCTATTCAAACACACCGAACCAATGGTTTGGATGTAACTACCTCATGAAACCGAAATATTTCAGTAGTATACCAATTTTTGTTTAAACTCGATGTTTCATGCAAAACAAGCTATTATTGAAATAATATTTATTTAAAGAAGGATATTACCTAAAATATTTAGGTTCTATATTATAAAACCTTATAATTATTTCAACTTTTATATTACATCTCTCTAATATAATAAATTGAGGATACTTTTGTTCCATCACATCTCCAAGTTCCCACGTAGCAACTTGAGATTTATAGTTTCACAACAAAACATTGACCAGGTGAGTAGTATCATTATGAATAACTTTATCTACTTGATCCATAATCTCTATTACATATTCCAAATAATATAGATAATTATTTAGTGATAAAATATTTGAGTTTAGTATATGTGAAGGATGGGGTCTAAACTTCTGCAAGAGAGATACATGAAACGCATTGGGAATTTGAGAGAGATTTAGGGGAAGTGCTAAGTAATAAACAACAATACCATTATAATGCCGAAATTTGAATATGGTGATATATATAGGGATCAATTTTTCATTATTTCCAAATATCATGACCTTATTGCATGTATTTATTTATAGTAACACACTATCACTATCATTAAACTATAGTTCTCACAGATTACAGTCAACATAAGTTTTCTGACAACTCTAAGATGACCTAATGTTTAGTTAAAAGGTTCTTACATTTTCTATAATATAAATATCTAAATAATTTACTAATAAAATTATGTTCCCATATTTATCCCATCATGTTGGATTTATTCACCTCCAACCATATAGGAATTTATAAGTATCCATCTAAGTGCTCGAGTAAAATTTAATACTTTACTAAAATTAAGCCAAAAGAATTTGTTCGTCCCAACCTACATTGAACCCAATAGAACAAGATATTATCATGTCCTATAGGGCTTTAATGGTCCCCTAATACTGGCTATATTTTTTAGTATGGTATACAATACTAAATTTCCACGATGTATTCAATGAATGTAGAAGACTTCTTCTAAAAATTAAGGTAATCCTCAAATACTAATCAGATTCAATATAATGTGGTAGACCATGCTACCGTACCACATAATAAATGTAGATCATATAAATATAATTAAGTGATAAATTTTATATTATTTTAATATAATGTTATGAATTCATACGATGAATGACTACAACCCAAATAGAATTATTCCATTTGGATGTTTTGGGGAGTTCGACAATGAAATCAACAGTAATGTTTTCCCACATTCATTATGGTATATGTAATAGTTATAATATATACTTATTTTTTTATATCTCAGCCTTGACTTACTATCAATCCAAGCATCAGGATTCATACATAGAAATATCCCATTTTTATTTTATCTCACATGAAATGCCCTTTTAGATTTCTATAAATCATTTTACTTCTACGGTGAACAAAGAATGAAAAAATGAGATTTAAACAATAGATCCATTTTCAAGTATAGTATTTAGGAGACATTTACTTGATTACAGAATTTTATTATTCCACCAAAATAATTTTTGAAATTAGGAACATTTATCCCCTTCTTTTACTGTTTAACATCCTCATTCTACACCTCTTTAATCCTCACATAGATGAACAATTGAACACATATTTGAATTTTTTTATCCTTTCTTAAAAATTTCAAATTTTATCCTTTTAAAATCCGTAAATATTGGATTTATTTAAATATTTACAGTGGAAGGACTAGCATGGTCTATCCAACTCTTATCATCAACCACCCAGATCGATTTCCTAGGGTGGTTGTGTACTAAGTAGTTAAAATATATAATCATTTCCAACCATCTCCTTTATAGAATATTCAAATATTTGTGTGTGAATATATACTTTAATATTGTCATGATACATATATATATATATCAAAATTTTCACCCTTAAGATGGTTCCTTAGTATTTTCAATGGAAAAATGACCACTTCTAGTTCTAAATTATAGGTTGGGTATTTTTTCTCATGACTTTTTATTTTCATGATGCATAAGCTATCACCATGTCATTATTCATGAGCACACATCTCAATTCATTATTTGACAAGTCATTATAGATTCAAAAAACTAATCCACTATTGGGTAGTGTGAGAATATGTGCCCTGAACTGTGTTGTTTTCAACGCATTGTAATTTTCCTCACATTTATCTGATAAAAAGAACTTAGTTCCCATATATGATAACTTGGTTAATGGATTAGATATCCGTGATAAGTCCCTAAAAATGTGTCAATACTGTTGGAATAACACCATAAATGTATAGATCTCAGTTAATATGGTTGGTCTGGGCCATTGGTACATAACTTCCCTCTTTAAAGGGTACTCTTATATACTCTCCCATGAGATTATATGACCTAATACTGAGCCCTTTTATTGCCAAAATTTACACTTGATAAATTTGGAATAGTGTTTCTCCTTCGGTAGTGTCACAAACACAATCATAAAATGATATTCATGCTCTTCCATACTCATTTAATGTATAATAATATCATCTATAAAGAAAAACTCAACTGATCATGGTAATCTGGAAAGAATATATTCTTTATTTCCACGGAGATAGAATGGGAATTTATAAGTTAAAATGGATTTACTATAAATTCATAATGATCATAGCTCATATAGAGGGATTTATTTGTTATATACTCCTTCTTTATCCTCAATTTCTGATTTATAATATGAAGTGAAATGATTAAAAAGTATCATTCTCTTTGTATTTGATCAAAATATTTATCAATACTGGGTAAAGGTTATTTTTGACATAGATCTTGTTTAATTCTTGAAAATAAATGAAAAGGACAATTTTCCCATCTTTATTCTTAAGAAAATAATATTTATACTCAATGGTGAAGCACTCAAATGTATGCATTAATTTTTAATATTCTATTATTCATTATTTTTCAATTACTATAACACAATTTGGTCCATTATATAAGGGGTCTTTGAAATTTTCATATCACAATGTATGAGTTCTATTGAACAAAAAACTTCACAGTTTGAGGGAATACTAGGAATGTTTTTATGAAAACCATCCGAATACTCTAAAACAATATGAATATATTAAATTTTGAGTTTCTACACAAAAGTTTTAGATAAATAATCCTCATGAATAGGTAGTAAAACTTATACAATGGATGTAATTCCCATTGTAAGTACATGTCATCCTCACACCGATAGGCAATTATAGACTGATTCAGAATATCAAATGAGACATATCTTCCTTGAAAATCAATATGATATCTTTATAAATAATGAAAATACATACCCAATATAAAATGAAATTAAATTTTATAGATTATAAAAATATTTTAAGAATGTATATTCACATTAACTTCTATTAGGGAAGAGCCATAAACATGATATGTCACCATCATACCATTATGTGCTTTTACTTCCAAATCAACATCTAATCATTGATTTGGTAACATGATAATGTTATCTAATTCATATGATATAAAATAATGGGTAGAGATAGAATAAAATAAGATATTTTACCTCTAGATTAGATTTTAAGTCTACATGTCACCATGCCATTCTAATGACCCACTTTATCTGTGATAGAAAAGTATATCACTTTAACATTTTTGTAAGGGGTAATTGAGGACTACCATCCTAATTAGATATTAGATTTATGAATTGATTCTCATAATTCCCAATATCCTTGTATTTTGATCATCAAACATTATTAGATGAATCCTTATTTACCTCTATTTCATTTCCCAACCTTTCCATCCCTTGTCGACAATCACTAGAATTATGACCAAACTCTCCGCACAAGAATTATTTCCAAGATAATTTTAATATATTAGTGGATTTATTTCCAAAATTTTTTTTATGTGGTTAAAATTCTGTTCATACATGGTATTTAGCATTTGAGTTTCCATGAAGCTCCATTTTCTCTTCTTTTCACTAAAACCAGAAGAGCAATTTGTGATCACCATATCCATTTCTACCATCAAATCACATTGAATGATTTATTCATAGATACTAATGTATATTATAGATAAAGAATTTAAATATTTTTTTAGGCATATAATGAATCTATAAATGATTATCATATGATCAATGATAAAGCTATAAGCCTTTATAGGGACTAATGGATTCATCAACCTTCAATTCCATCCCCCAAAAGTTCCTTTCCTTCATAGTATTAAGGGTTCAAGAAAATTATTTATTGAGAAATTTACTCACAAAATCTACTCCTTCATAGAGTTTATTTATACATATTTCTTCATGTTTCTAAAAATATTATTCAATTTATAAGATTTTCTTTCTAAGATTTAGACTACTATGAAAACTTTCTCATTGTTTTAGAATTTAATAAAGAAAAATATATTTCCCATATTATTGATCCATTTCTCAGTAACTAGTGGATCAGAAGACCCAAAAAATGATGGTATACAATGTCACATAAAATAGTCATTGAAATGTTCTTCCCTCCAAGGTGAATTAATAAGATCACATGTTTTTAATTGTTACTCATATATTTAGAGATTTTAGTGATCATATCAAGAAGATATTTCATCCTACAACGAAATCTACTTGGTTTCTCATGAACAAGGTCATTGAATTTCCAATAAAATTTGATAGCATAATTCATTCTAATTTCATCCATTAACTAAAACTAGAATAAACTATCCTATATATTGATAAAAAATAAAAATAAAAATAAATAATAAGAAGATAATTCTAGATATTTCCTAATTTATAACACCTTATTATCATCCTATGAATCTTTAGGTTCATCCTATATCAATTTTGGTTCACCACTGCTTTCCATAGGTTATTTATTCATATTTACCATAATATAATCTCAAAAAATAACTAAACCATCCTCTAATAAAAACTGATTCAACTTGAGTATAACATATATAAATATGAAATCATTTCAAAAGAATATTCAATACATATCAATAGTGACCCTAAAATTTATTATGTGGCTCTTAATTCATTTTTAAGGTAAATAATTGAATAGTGATACAATCCAATATTCAGAGGTTTAATATGTTGTGAAAATTAGGCCCATGTATCACATGTACATAATAAAAAATACAAATTATTTAAATAATTATTATTTATCTCCTTAAATGATATCACATTATTCTTAGTACATGTAATCACCTAAGTATATACACCAAAAGAAGGGGTGTGCTAAAATAATAGTAAGGGGGTGGATAATATATAAGTAATAAGAGACATGAATGAATAATACATGGGTGAGAACAATAATTATCATAATTTCATATGAATGAGATCATTATTTTATGAAATATAGAAACATTTGATAAAGAACTAGAATATGGTATATGCATAATAATGAAACATCACATCATTATAGTGAAATATCACACATACTTGTGAAAAAAGTAGTATCATGTTCATGCATAACATTTGTGCATAAATTATAACATACTAATTGTGAGAAAATATAGAATAATGATCATTAATAATACACATACAATCACATGTTATATCACATTACCCAATTCATTAGAGGTACATATAATTCTAGGCTCACTTGTCACATAATAAAATGATCGTAATAATTCATTCCCCATGGAAAGAGAACATATATAAATACTAATCATTGAAAACCCCATAAAAATGATTGTATTAGACAACAGTTTCATAAAGAAATCTTTCATGAATAAACTATGGGGTTCCAAAATGAATAAAGGAATCAATTTTTTATAGATAATCATTATTATTCAGTGGATAAGAAATAACTATAGAAGAGTCAATGTGATGTTTTTGGAATTAAATCCTTTTGAAAAAATATTTTTAAATGGATTAGAATATATTTAGAAAGGTAATAAATATTTATATCCTCAAAAAGAAATGAAAAAAATAGTGGAAATAAATTTTTCAGTACATTTGAAGAACATTCACACAAAAATAATGTGAAAGTGGTGATAACCCAAAAATAAGGAATGAGTTTTGAGAATCCCCTTAATATAAATTCTTCTTTATTTCATCATTTTGAACTTCATGAGTAATAATATTAGTTTTATTAAAACAAGGGTCTATAATTGATATATTTTTACTATGTAACTCTTGATCAATTATAATCATTGGATTATATTTCTCAATTCCCTTTGTTTATGGTGAAATGTTTTGAAATCAAATTTTTCTTAAAATATCACATATATCTTTGATTTAGTGATATTAATTTATTTATATTTATACATCTTTAGTATTAAATCAAAAATATTTTAATATATTTATTTATTAATTTATATTATAACTAATTTACTATAATCCTCCTTGATGGTGTTTATAATTTTTTTGGAAATGTTGTCATTGGCGATTAATGGGATGTTAATGACACTTTGTTCAAAAAAAATGTGCGAGTTATAAAATATGTTCTTTTATTAAAAATATATTTTTTATAGTATAATAAGATCATATAGATTATATTAAAATACTTTTTAATTATTTTAATAAGGGGTTTTTTATAAAATAAAAGGATGATATTAAATTTGAAAAGGGAAACAAAATAAAAGGGTGAAAGGATATTAAATCTTTAATAAAGATTTTATTTTTATAAAATACTTAAATAATTTAAATCTTGGTGTTTCATTACAATAAAATGTCCATAAGGATGATAAGGGGAATTACAGTAGAAATTTGGGTAGGGATTTTTCTTTGGAAAGTAGAAGGTAAGTGGTTTTCTAAGGGTGTGGTGAGGGGATATTTATACTTGAGGAAAATGGTATTTTAATGATAAAATATTTAATAAATTATTATGTAAAAGGTAAACATTTAAATACTTATATATATATAATATTATGAATCATATATAAATAAAATAAATTGACTTAATACTTTAAAACCATTTATAAAACAAATTCACTTTTTTATTAAAAATGAATTAAAAAAAGAAAAAAATGTTATTTTAATGTAATACTTTTGACTTTAGTCTTTGGAAAATATTTCTTAGGTTTGAAATTATATTTATTGTTTTTAAATGACCCATTTATATTATTTAATTTATTTTGGGATGAAATAACCAATTTATCATTTATTAAGAAATTATTATGTTATCATTATTTACTAAATCATGTGGTATTTGAAAAAAAATATTTGTAATATTAATATAAAAATTAAAGTATTTCATAAAAAAACAATTGTGAAATTTAAAAATTATTATTCTAAAAATGACATTCATATTGTCAAAATAATTTTCTAACATAGAAATTATTAATTTTTTTGTAAAAAATTATTATTTTTACAAAATAAATTAAAATACAATTTATTAAAAATGTGCTTATATTTTATCAATGTTTCTAATATTTATATTCATTTTGTGTTATTATAGTTTTTAAATTGTCTTAAATTACTCATAGTAAATATTATTTATGTTACATTTTATTATTTTAGGTGAAGTTACATTTCCCAATGATCTGGTTACTACTACGATGGTCACATTACTATTCCAATGATCACATTACCTCCTATACATAACACTTCATTACCTCATTATAAATTAACTAAAATTACCCCCATGGTTCTATATTTTCATTTTCTTAAATGATGATTATTTTACTAATATTTTTTACTTTTCCATAAGGTTGTCTGTGTGAGTGATAATTCGAGTAGATTGGAATGATCTATTTTTTCCAATTCTAAATTGTCTATTTAAGATTTTTTACTATTATAATATTTGTAAATTTCATGGATTTAGTTACTGAATAATGTAACTATATAAATTTATGAATGAATGTTTTCTCAGCTTCTCTACATGATGTATGAGTATAATGATATATAATATAACAAAAATTTATTCAAGGAAAAGAATCATTTACAAAGTTTGGGTCATTACATTCTTCCTCCCTTTGGAAATTTCACCCTGAAAAGTTCAACTCACATTCTCAGTTAATAACAGATGAGGGTACTTATGTTTCATCATTACCTCTAGTTTCTATATCGCATCTTCATATTTATAGTTCCACCACAACACTTTTACAAGGTGAGATATATTATTTCATAGAAGACTGTTTCTATAGTCCAAGATCCTCAGCTAAATCTCCTTATAAGAGAGGTTATTATCCAGTTATATCACCTATAGATTTGGTACATATGACGTATTAGGTATGTAATTTCTTAGGATAAATATGCGCAACACATCATAAAGCTGATCTATGTTTTTAGAAGTTTAAGTTGATTCTCCAATGATCATATGTGATGAAGAATCTCAAAGGGGCCAATGTACTTATGTATAAGCTTCCATTTCATTAAAAACTACATAAATCTCTTCCATGGAGATATTTAATGAAAACAATTATCACTAACATCAAATTAAAAGTCCCTTCTATGGATTCCAACATAGATCCTTTTCTGAATCTGATCAGCTTTTGTATACCCTTGGATGGATTGAACCTTTTTAATCATATCTTACAGAAGATCAGTTCCAAGTATCTTTTTTTTTCACATGCTTTATCCCAATAGGTAGAAGTTATACATACTTCTATTACAAATATTCATATAGATCCATTTCAATTATTGAGTTAAATTATTTTTTCTATGAGAACTCAACTAGTTGGATATGTTGGTTCTATCTATATTTTAATTCCATTGTGAAGGATATCAACATTTCCTCAAATGTCGGGATTCTTCTTCTAGACTTGACATCAATTTGGGGGTGATAATAATGACATAATATAAATTCAGTATTTTGATCATATTGAATAATTATACAAAATTTAGTAGTAAACATTGTATCACAAAAAGATATGATCGAATGTGTAACCACATGTAGTCTCATCAATTACTTTACATCTATCATACCAATACATTCAAGAAAGAAATATTCTCTAACAGTTATCAAGTATGCAGTCTTGGTTATTCGATCCACCACAACCCATATCACAGTGCTTCAATTGGATATCTTTAGGAGAACAGTGGAAAATTACATGGTGATGTTATCCTACTTCCACAAGAGAATGTGAAATGGTGGAATCATCCCTTTATACTTATATATCTCTTCATTAACTTACTAAAATTATATGAACTATGAGGTGAAATCAGTTATATCTTTATTCATTTTATCCTTTCAGATGAGATCTCCAAGACTATAATATATCGTGGTACTTCTGAGATGTATTGAGAAATATGTGTTATGTGCATTATCTTATAGTTCTTTCTTTAACTTAGGTTATTTTGGAACAAGAAGTATAGTTCCAAACCAAATGACACCATCTTTATAAATGTTGAATTCATGATGCCTCCACTCCTTTACTTCTTCCATCATCTTTTGAAGATCCAAATAATTTATTTGTTCCATTTTGATATTATATTATATTGATAGTTGGGAAATAATTTTGGCATGGTTAGATGTATTCCCTTCATTTATTATTTTCATATCTTTCCTTTTCATATCAATGAAGATATGGTCTTTCTCAATCTACATCATGGATAGAGTTTCATGTTATATTCTGGTAACAACATCGAATACATTTTTATCTTTTTTAGGATTATGGTGAATAGAGAAATCATTGTCCTTGATCAGATTTAATAGTATTCTTTGATGCATTTTTATCTCTTTCTTTGTGAATATATAACTTATAATCATGTGATCTATATATATGGAACAATTCTCACCACAGAGGTAGTGTCGCCAAATCTTGAAGGAAAAGATCACTTCTACTAACTTTAGTTTATAAATCATGTTTTTATCCATATGGATGTTCAACTTTATTGAGGCATAATCTATCACATTATAATTCTATATGAGTAGATAACACATTTATTTCTTTAAAGCATTAATGTATTTCACAAAAAATTCTCCACTTGATGGTAGTGTGAGTACAAGCCTAGTTAATAGACTCTTTTTTGATCCACAAATAATTCCTCACATTCTTATATATAAACATACTTTACAACTTTTTTGTGTTTACTTATAAGGACATATAATCATGAGATTTTTTCTCAAAAATAATTGACTAAACTATGTTAAACCAAAAAAAAATTTCATGAAACGTGAGGATATGGACCATTCCTCAATTTCATTTGTCATTGAGGGGTATATAAAAATTACTTCACTTTTGATCACGTTCCCCAAGAATTTAACTTGTTTTTTCTAAAATTTATAGTGGATAAAAATAAAATACATTTTCTTCTTTATTAATATCATAAATAGAATCCTTAGATGCTCTTAAAGTCACCCTTAATCTTAGAGTAAATGAGAATATCATCAATCAAGAAAACCAATTTTTTGAGGTTTTCTCTAAATAATCTATTCATCAAATCCATGGATTCTAAATGGGAATTAGTAAGTCTAAAATTAATCATTATGAACTCATAGTGACCATATCTTGTACGGAAGGTTAACTTATGAATATATTCATTTTATACCTTCAGTAGATGATATCTGGAATAAATATCCACCTTTGAGAAGTACTAGGATCCTAATTATTGACCGAACAAGCAATTAATCCTTTTAAAGGGTTAATTTTTCATTATGGTTATATCTTTTATCTCATATTAATTGATATACAACAATACTGGTCAATCATTTTTTTGAAAAAGAGCACTTGTGCCCCCCAAGGTGGTGCATAAGGGCGTATGAACCATTTTTTCAAATGCACTTTCATATACTTCTTTAACTCCTCTGATTCAATCAGGGAAATACTATATGGGGATCTGGAGATAAGAGTGGATCCAGGTATAAGATCTATTGATAAATCTACCTCACAATTTGGAGGAAGGTCAGGTAAATCTTCCAGAAATACATCAATATATTCCCTTAATATAGGAATTTCATAAAGATTGATTCTTTCCTTTAAGTAAACAATTTGGTCAAGGCATGGTTCTTCATTGGGTACCAAAACCCGCACTCTTTTGGGATTATAAAAACTTTATTGATAATAATCCTTTCATTTTCTCAAGATCATGGGATGGTTTAAAATTTAAAAACCATATTTCCTTTTCATAATTGTTGATGTGATATCTATTTAATGAAAGAAAATCCATGCCCAGAACAGAATCAAATTACTTTGAGGGAGGGATTATGAGATTCATTGGAAGAAACATCCCTGAGATGTTAATAGTAGAATATTCCAACTGTTGGGTTGAATATATTTCACCACTAGTTATTTTTATTGGTATCTCCACAAAAAAATTGTTTCGATTTAATAGTTCTAGAAAACTTTCAGTATACAAATGAATGCATAGAATAAAAATTAAATAGAACTTTTTATATTATTTTTTTAATTATAAGGGTACCTTTTATAACATCAATTTCATGTTTCATATTAAAAGTGGTTATGGAATATTATTTACCTTTATCCTTTATATTTGGTGGTTACTGATATTGATTACAATCGATGATCAATAGTTTAGTGCACTAACATTCAAAATTCCCCTTCTCCCAATAGATGAAGTTATGAACAATGCGTAGAAGCTTCTTTTCCTCTATCACATTGAACATGTTATTCAAGTCTCTTAAATATTTATTATCTTAGTGGACTTATCTCCCAGACTTGAAGCATTTTCCTTTCACTTTGAGGTGATTTCCATGATGATTCCTCCCATATTATTGACTTAGTTGGTGTTTAGGTCTTCCTTCCTCCTTTTTCATTCTATCTAATGGATTTAAAGTATATATATAATTTATAATCTCTATAATCATGGGAATACTCTATAAAATCCATCTCTACATTGATATCACATCGAACTACATCGTCATAAATAAAAAATTATTTGATGGATAGAGAATTTTATAGGTATAGTTTTAAACCACTAAATAATAAATCTATTATAATATCACTATTTATAAAAAAATTTAATCATATCATGAAATAATTTTTAATTATTCCTCATAATCCATGAAACCATCCTTTTTCTTAATCTATTGGAATTATTTCTCCATATTTGTTCAAAGAGTTTGAGAGAAATACTTTATAAGAAATAACACCTTAAAGTATTTTATCTCTATTTGTTCCATTTCTTACTTTGGATTAATATTATTTATCAGTACACACAATTTATTATCCTATTAATCAAAATGATAGAAATAAAAAGTGAATTTATCATTATTAGAAAAATGGATCACAAAAAATATCATCTCCATTGAGTGAAATTATTTCTTCAAAACAAGTGGATCAGAATATCTGATAAATATCGATGGTTATTACCACATAAAAAACATAATCACCAGTTTCTTCTTCTAAGGTGAAGATAGATGTTCTAAATGATTCAGGTTATTTTTTATAGCATGTGACCACTAGGTAAGCATCACCATGAAGTTTTAAACTCCACATCCCATTTAATTTTGGATGTTTTATACAGTACTTGCATTTTCCCTTATATGGGTTGTTGGTCTGGTTTTTTACTAGTTCTCACCATTTTATAAAATAAAAAATGTTTTAAGAAAACGTATTTCAACAATGAATGAATAAATAATTTATTCTTATACATGAATTATTTTCCAAAATCATATATTATATGATCCAGATGTTTATAAATTTTATCAAAATATTCTTATGGGATCATGTAATTTAATAATTTTATAATTTTAAGGGGAATAATTAATTTAGTTATATATCTTTTATAATGGTTTGTATAGATCTTGTGATTTATATAATCATATCCATGGGGAGTTTCAAACTAGGTGTGCAATAAGAACACTTATTCATTCACCAGGTTACAATGTAGGTAATACCCAATACTCCCTTGTAGGGGTTTTTATCTATAGGTACATTTGTTCCAAAGACACATCCAATTATAATATTATGACATGGATTTAATTTGTTGAAAACCATGAGCTCTAATAATTTACCAAAACAATGGGTGTTTATCTGTACTTAGACTTATCCATATAGTTTTCACATATATTTTCCAATCATAATTACAAAATTAACTAAGACATTCTCTTATACCAATGAAATATAACCAAATTTTTATTACATTACTACTACATCAGTTATAAGGTAAACAACATAATAGTGATAAATTTTGGGATCCAAAGGTTTTGTATCTCTGGAAAATTAGGCTCATACATTAATAGTACATAATAAAATAGAAAAATTATTTAAATACTTCTTATTTATCCTTCTAAAAGTTCTCATGTTATCCTTAGTGCATGTAATCACCAGAGGATATACATTAAATGAAAGGAAAGATAAAGCCTTTCAAGTGGAGGGATAACAAATAAGGACTTGTAGAAATGAATCAATAGTATATATGTGAGAATAATTATTGTCATCATTTTACAATCATGGGATCATAATCATAAGAATTAGTGAAACATTGAATAATGGAATGGAATATAGAATCCCCAGAATAATAAAATAATGCAACATAGTTTTAAAATTCCACACAAATTTGGTAACAAATCTTGTATCATGTTCATTTATAACCAATATACATAAATCATAACATCATAATTGTGAACAAATATAGCATCATGTTCACAAATAATTAACATAATATCACAATATATGTCACATTAACTAATTCATTAGTGTGATATATAATTCTGGACACACTCGTTACAAAATAAAATGATCATAATTATGAATGCCACATGTAAATAGAACATATACCAACTATAGTCATGTAAAACAACCATGAAAAAAATTGGTTCCATAAATGTTTAATAAATAATACAGTCATGAATAACATTTTTGTTACCCAAATGAATAAAAAAAATCATAATTTGGCATAAAACATAATCATTCTTGACTGGACAAGAAAATACTCAAGAGATTTCAATGCAATGCTTTGGAAATTAATGACTTATTGAAAACGATTTGAAAAATTGATTTAATAAAATTTATAAAGGGTGTCAAAATTATTATCCTCAAAAAAGGGAAAGAATTATTGAAGGAAATATTTAAGAAAATTTAAAGAATATTCATACAGAAAATAATTTGAAAGAGGTGATAACCCAAAAATAAGGAATTGGTTTCGCGAATCCCCACACCTTAAATCCCAATTTATTTCCTGTATTTTACACCAACTAAAAAACAAAATTCTATTTATTTAAACATAGAAACTAAATTTAAATATTTTAATTTTTTCCCTCATGATAAATTATAGTGAATGTTTCATATTTCTCAATTACCTCTGTTAAAGGTGAAACGTTTTGATATCATATTTTCCTTAAAATATCCTTTCATGTTTTTGAATTAATGATCTTTCTTTATTGAAACTTATAAATTATTAATGTTAAATATAGAAGAATATAAATACATATATTTATAAATTTATATATTTTAAATAATTTTTTATAATCCTCCTTAAGTATGGTGATAATAAAAGAATTTAAAATGTTCTTTTTGGTGCTTAACTGACCATTAATTGCACATTTTCCAAAGAAAATGTGCGAGATATGTATATGTGATTATATTAAAAATAGATTTTTTTATATATTTACATTATAAAAATAATTTTAATATCTATTTTTATTGTTTTAATATGTTTTTTATTAAAAAATAAAATGATAATATGAAATTAGGAAAGGAAAACAAAATTATAGGATGAGAATACATTACCCATTTCCTAAAGTAGTTACTTTTCTATGACCATTATATTCTTTAAAATGTGGAATTTGATTACTCCCGAACATACAAAAGGATTATAAGGGTCTTGAGAGGGGTATTTTGGAAGAGATATGTCTTTTTCAAATCGATGTTATGTGGTTTTATGAAGGATGTGTGATGGGTTATTTATACCTAAGGAGAGGAGTATTTTAAGGACAAAATATTGAATAAATTATTATATCTAAGGAAAACCTTTAAATAGTGATATTATTTGAATTATTAATAATATATAAATAGAATTAGATAAATTTATAACATTGATCCCATACATAAAATGGATTCAATTGTTTATCAAAAAAATAAAGTGAAACATATTATTATTTTAAATGAATACTTTTGACTTTTGACTTTGGAAAATAATGTTTTTTTGTTTCTAAATTACATTTAAGAGTTTTAAATGACCCATTTATAATATTTAATTTATTTTGGAATTAAATAACCAATTGATAAATAATTAATTTTTTATTTATTCATTATTATGTCATAAAAATGCAATATTTGAAAAACAATATTTTTTTTTCTATTCATGGAAAAATTGAAGTATTCCATAAAATTATTAAAAAATCACCAATATAAAATTTTGATAGGTTGTTCTAAAAATGAAATTCATTTTTTCCAATTAATTTTTAACCATATGTAATTTTAATTTTTATTATAAAAAATATGATTTTTATAAAATACATTGAAATAAAATCTATTAAAAATGTGCTTATATTTTCCTGAGTTCATAATCTGGATATTTATTTTATGGGATGATAATATTTAAATATTATTAAATTACTCATGATAAATATTATTTAAATTAAAATTTATTATTTTAAGTTGAAGTTACTATTCCCAATGTCTATGTCACTATTCCAACGGTCACATTTACCTCTATAAATACCACTTCATTCATTAATTAAATATTTACTACCATTGCTCTCATGGTTATATATTTTCATGTTCTAAAAATATATATTTATTTACTAATATTTTGATTCTTTTCCATAGTGTTGTTTTTGGGAGTGATAATTTTGGAATATTGGAATTTTCTATGTTTACATATTATATTTTTGTCAATTCAATATATTTTCATATTATAATATTTGGGGTTTTCAAGGGCTTAGTTGGTGAACGATTAAATAACTCAATGAAGGAAATAGAGATTTTTTAGTTTCTCTTTGTGAGGTATTTTTATAATGGAAGGTATTATAAAATATTATTATTTAAGAAACAACTATCATTTATAAATTTTGAGTCATTAAAAAATCATAATTATACATGCCTCAGGACCATAAAGGATTACTATCTTTGGAGTTTATATAAATAATCAACATATCTCTTAAAATATATTTAATATATCGTATAAAGTTATTCATATTAGTA
Organism: Viscum album; assembly: GCA_963277665.1. Lineage (NCBI taxonomy): Eukaryota > Viridiplantae > Streptophyta > Magnoliopsida > Santalales > Viscaceae > Viscum > Viscum album. The sequence goes on along the minus strand of OY728151.1, from coordinate 648,417,520 downwards.
ACCTTATATATATATTTATAATACTTATAACCATTGATCAGAACTATGGAAATAAAACATAAGAAAAGATGAGAATAGATCCTTAGTAAGGGAAAACATTTTAGATATCAATCATAATAGAGAATATTATGGTCATAAGGGTATGATAATACAATATAGTGAAATTTCTCATCATGAAAAATTCATAACTAGAATGTTATAGACCATACCCTCTAAAATTATGTCATATATTGAATCACGATTTGTGAGTGTTTCAATGTAGTAATCATAATTCAAGAGGCATAACCTAGTAATGTGGCATAATAAGAATTTTAAATCATATTATTTTAAATATGTTTATTCAAAATAATGTTCATGAGTTAACTTGTGAGAATAGCTATAAAAAATCATACCCTAGCATCCAAATTTTAACAAAGATATTAAAAATCACGTCCATGCTTATCATCATCATGATTATCTCATGTGACATCATTATCACGTTACCTAATTCATTATAAGGATGTAATGTAACATATGATTGCCAAAAAATAACTTTTATACTATTAAGAGATTTTATTTTACAATTAATATTTTATTATGATCACATATAAATACTAAAAAATTTTATAATAAAATTACATATCCTTAAATAATATTAACTATAAAAGATAATAAAAAATACTTGGAGATAATGAAAAAAATAATTCACACCCTCATGTAAACTCATTTGGGTTTAATTCACCAATGAATATCACACCTAATAGAAACATAGTAAAACTAAAAAGAGGGGTTATGAATATGATATAAATTATAAAAGGATGTATAGAACTGGTGTAAGAAGTATAATGAATTTGGATATATGACAATGATGGAGAAATTAAACAGTTAGGATCTAACCACTACTTAACCATTGGGAATTATGACCACTATTAATAATTTTAACATTAAAATTTGTGTATGTAAAGGGTAATTAAAAAAGGTAGTTGATGTAGAAGAGAGAAGATATGTCTTTAACCAGTTGGATTATTATTTAGAAAGCTCATTTATCAGAATATGGGAGGGAGGTAGTTTTACTATGGTTCACCCTTGACCAAGCCCATACAGAGCTTCCATAATTAAATCCCATTCAAAATATACTAAAGGATAAGTTCAAGTCAATGGAGATCCCCACTACATTAATGTTAGCTAAGCCACCCACTTAAAGTTCCACCATCACACACCTTACACTTAGGAAGTATACCAATGTGAAAAGGGGCTATGTATTTAAACCTTAATATTATAATGGAGTAATTTTCCTTCTAGAAATGAAATAGTGGTATCTTTATTCCAATTTTAATTATTATTTTATTTATTAAAGTAAACATGAAAATAAGATGAATATGAAAAATAATTATTTAGATACAAATAAAACATATTTTATTGAATATATATATACACACTTCTATGATAAATTCAAGTATAATAAAAATGATATTTTTATTCGATAGTCTTATAAAACACTATTTATTTGAATATTATTGATAATACAATTTTATAATGTCATTGGTATTTTTTTTCTAATGGTCAAAAAGTAGTCTAAGTCATAAAAATAATGATTTTTCAATAAATATGGTTATTTATTTAAAAGTTAAAATTACTATATTTAATGATATATTTTTATAAAATAAACATTATATTTGAAATCAAGCCCTCAAATTAGGTTAGTGAATTTTTTTTGATAATTTTCTAAAATAATTTATCTTTTTATCAATAGTAAAAATACAGTTTCATGTTAATAATATGTTTTAGAACTTCATAAACATGTAATAATAATGTAATAATTAATAAAAAGTAATCAAAATCTAAAAATAATCTATTTTATTAATATAGTTTCTTTCGATGAATTAAAATGAATTCAAAAACCTATAAATAATCATCAATAGTCTAAAATGGAAATTAAGGATTTAAAAACATTATTTTGGGGAAGATGTTTTCAACCATAAAAAATGTAATATGAAACATTGAAGTATCATTCTAAAAACTAAAATATGAAAAAAAACATTCTTTAAATCATAAAAAATGAATCAAATCCATGGGTAAGCTAATGATTTTCCATTTTCAATAACCTAGAATTACATGGCCTATATTTAAATATTATGAAAAAATCCTCCCACATTTCCTATAAATATCCACATCTCCACCCAATTTTATTCACTCTTAAGATATTATACATGAATTAACCCTCATTTTACCTTCCTAGAGAATTACCAAATAGTTTATAAGGTTTTGAATAACTCTCCTCATGATTTAAGAAGCTACCCTAAAAGCTAAGGGATCCTCTTCCTCTTCATTTTTTTCCACGTACTCCCTTTGTAGTCTGTATTCTAATTTCATTTTTATCACCAGACCATATACTTTTAATCATTCCATTAATATCTGAACTATGTTTTATCAGTGATAAACTCCCATTATCTCCCATTAACCCCCTTACATAAACCACTATGTATAACTATTATTCTTATGAAATCCTCTTTTGATTTTCCATGCCTCTCTTTTTATATTAGGAATACCCAAAATATGTTTATTAATTTTTATTAATATATATATATAAATATATAATTTTAATTCATTGATTGTGATTTCCATGTAAGAAACTCACATTCATTTCCATTGAGTGAAAAATGATTAAATGTTCATGTATTTGATCATATATGAACTTGTTGATTTTATATGAGACTCATTATTTATCCACAATTAGTTATTAATGAAATCATTTATTTTGAACTATATGGCACAAATGAATTAATAAATATGAAGGGAGTTCCCTGATATTAGTATATTTAATTGGTTAATGAATTAATATTAATTCATGACATGTTTTACGATTCCTTGGATAATAACCTTAATAATATTTTTTGTGACACATTTGAATTTAACCATGGTGATATGCTATGAATGCATCATTTTTATATTGTAGACACATTTACATATGATTAATAATATACGTATTACTATTATATCTTCTTATTTCTCATGTTTTATCCATGATGCATTCTCACATTCCATTTATTTTATTTATCCCTTACTCTACTTTATACTCACCATTTTCTATTGATATATGTCCCTGAGAAATCATTCACTGTGAGGTGAACTTGGATGGAGTAATAAATGAGTATTTAAATAAGATTATTTGAATTTTATGTTTATGTTTTTATTTTTTACCTGATTTATTATGTACATAGTTTTCAAGAAACTAAACATCCATAGCTCATTCAAAGTTATTAATGTAATATTTTGTTAAGTAATTATCATGTATGAAAAAGAGGGACCTCTATAATTGGTCTTAATAGTGGGATTTTGTTATTTTTGGAAACATGGATTAAAAAAATTAGTATAAATAATTGGGACAATTCTAAATATAGTAAAACATCACAAAATTATATTGAATTATAAATAAAGTGGTTTCTAAGAAATGAAATCCCTATCTAGATATTACAAGTTGATGTTTCTTTGGCATATTTTTACTTAGGGTTAATAAATAAAAAATTGTCGAATGGTTATTCAATCGATTATCACCTAGTGTAAGAAAAATATTACAAAATAAAAAACTAGTTTGACACTTATTGGGGATATTCTTTAGTTAATCACATTATTTTTACAAACTGTTACCAAGGATACATAGATATTGTACAAATGTTTAAAATTATTAAAGTGTCATCCTAGAATCATAATATCATCAAATTTTAGGATTTATATTACTTTTATAATTATTATTATAAGATATATAAACGACAAAATTTCTCACATAGCATTTCTTAATATAGAGAAATGGAATGAGATAAAATAACTTTTGTAAATAATGGATGAAATTTACAACACTACAATGGTCTTCCTAATATTATGGAAGTTGGAGTTGAAATGTTCATGATGATGATAATGCATCAGTTATCTCATATTATTAATATCCAATTAATACAAGTGGATCTTATGGATTCACCAATGAAGGAAAAACTAAGATTTTAATCCTTCATATTTTAATGACCACTGTTTTTAGTAGAATGATTATTCCTCTGAACACATAATAAAATATAAATATTATAAAAAAGATATTTTATATACGATATTGTTCCAAGAAAGAAAATGTTTTGTGATTGTGTATCTATAGAAAAATATGGTAATGTTAATATTAGAAAATTTTTATACCTTATTAACAATAATTAGTTATATTTTATAATGTTATATTCAAAAAAATAATATTAAGTATATTTACCAATAAAAAAGGGAATAGTTTTATTCTCACTAAATTTGATTTCTTGAATTATGTAGTTTTTATTTTCATATATATATTTCTAAATTTTTTAATTTTAATTTTAAAAAATTTAATTCAATTTTGATATCATATATTCAAAATAATCATAGAGTTATTTTTTGGGATTTTTTTTGGAAAATATGAATTTTGGTTGAATAATAGAAAATACTCATTTCTATTAAAAATTACCTTTTCGTTTCAATCATTTAAAAAGTTATATTATATTTTAAAATGGTTTTAATGTAATATTATTTTACTTATATTATGAATAATATAATTAAGTTTATGGTAATTAATTTTATGCTTGATTTTGTTCGAAAAATATTTTATATTTAAAAATAATTCTTTCCTCTTGGGAAAACAATTTTCACCATGTATTATGGGTTTAATTTTAATTAAATTCTTCAAATTATATGAATTGAAATTGATAAAATGGATAAAATATTTTTAATTAGAATAATTTATATTAGGTAATATTTTCAACATAATTTTTGTTCGTAATGAATGGTTATAATAATAAAATTATGTTACCATGGTTATAGTTAAAACATGTTTTCCTGGGGATTAAGTTAAAGTGATAGGGGTTAAAATGGCTTAAAAATTTGTATAAATAATATTTTATTGAAATATTTAGACAATATATAATTTAATATTAATAAATGGTTCATTTTTATCCATTTTACATTAGTGATATATTAATGTATGTTAGTCTTTTTTATAAATTCTTTGTGAGTCCCCTCCCCCACTTATAAAAATACACTCTTTATCCTCTCTTATACACAATAAAAATGACTTTTTTCAACAAATATCTACCAAATTCCATTGATAAAATACATTAACATTTCTAGTATTTCTTATATTAGTCATAATACCAAACTTATATGGATTAAGGTATAATGTAAACGATGTTTTCTAAAGAAGAGGTATAATACTCAATCGATAATTTTAATTTTATTTTGTCCTAAAATCCTTCAAATATTATTCAACCAAAATAAAATAATACAATTAGAATAAATAATATACTTGAATTCTATTATTATTATTTTATAAAAAAATTTAATTGAAATAACCCTCTAACAAAAAAAAACATCACTCATGTGTACTTGGACACTACCACCTCATGAGATGATGTGTTTCTTTTTTCACCACGGATTATTAAGAATGGATATAAAGATGGATATATTTGTAATAATAAAATATTTAGGAAATTAATGACATATTTATCATTACATAATTATAATATATCATTTATTTTTATTACCTTTCCATCCATTGGAAAATGATAATTTCATTCATGCGTACGTATCGATTACCACCTTCAGGAAGTGATGTGATTAATTTTTCATCACTACGCAATGTAAATATTATATGTACATTTATTTTAAAAAAATTATATTATATTTATGATATAATAATCATTATGGAAGAAAATGATAATTACCTTATTTATCTCACATTATTTTGAAAATATAAATTTTACTCATGCATTCATACGACCTATCATCTCCATGATTGTAACATAAGTCTATTTTATTTACCATCAAACATAGTTTGTTATAAAATTATAATTAATGTATAAAAAATATAAATATAACATTATTATAATTTTATAAATTCTATATTCCTGATCCATTTTACCAAATTCAACATATAAAATTCATTTTGGACATGTGAACTAAACATACCTAAAACATTAAAGGTAAAATTAATCAATTATGTAATAATTTTTCATATGGATTTTAGTGAAATAAGATAAATAATAAACTTGAATAATGTTATTAATAAGGTTAATAATTAACATAAGTATTATATTTAGTAATATAATTAATTTACTTGAGATGTCAGGCTCATTGAAAGGGATACTTTACTCCAAAAACATATTTCAAATGTTCTAAATATTTCTCTTCTAAATCATTTTATTAAATGTCCATAATTTGGAAAAATCCATTTTATGAATTATTTTATATGAACATTAATGATTTATAAATAAAATTTTATATATCTTTTTTTTCATTCAATTAATTGATATGAAAAGTAATATTTTTATATATTTTATATGAATTGTTTTGACATTATTTAAAATTGGATAAAATAATGTTTGATTTTATTTTTCACATTGTTGATGGATTTTTTAGCCACCAAAAAAGTTATTTGATGTTTGGATTCATTTAAAAATCTTTCATGTTATAATAAAAAAAATCTATGTTCCTTTTATTCATGAATTGTTTTTGAAAATTGGGTTTTAAAGAAAACATATATTTCAATATATGAAAATTATTAAATTATGGGTTTAGAAAAAACATTTATGATCTTGATGATGTGAATAAATATTTTATCTGTTCAATTTATGTTATGTTTATTAAAAATTGGTTATCGATGATGGGTGATCCTTATACATCACTCCAATGCATTAGGTAATGATTATATTATATGTAGAATTATATTGGAAGTTGATCATGTAGATTATTACATTTATAAGCGTTATTATATTGGTTATTGTAAGGGTTTTATAAATATGACTTTCAAAAAAACTTACATGAACATTCTAGGTTTTCTAATGATTTTTTAAAAAAATAATTTTATTTCACAAGGTAAGATAATTATAATTTTTTTTAATGTAATTATTATTAACTTTTAGGGTAAAAAGGTATATTTTTAAGAAATGTTTTTTGGGTTATCATGTTTTATACGATATACTCATGATTATTATTTTTTCATTTATTTTATCTTAAAAAGTGTTTTTAGAAAAACATTGGGCAGTAAATTTGATTTCATGTGTCATAAAATGATTATTTGTGCTCAAAGAGTATTATATTAAAGAAACAACATATTTTATGATATCGTGGTTTTGAAATGGACTAATGGGTTTATTTTTTTAGTTTTTATAAATACCTTACTAAGCATTTTGTTCTCATCTGACATTTTTAGATGTTTTTAAAATGTTCAAAGGAGGAGTACGAACAATGATTAACTAAATTTGAAAATTGTGAAGACTTACATGAAAGGAAAATATTTCTCTTTTTAAAAGTATTATATTGTTTAAAAAATGGATACTAAGAGTAATTATCCAACTTTTAATGTATGAATTTTTACATGTGTTTTATAAACTAATATTTTAAAAATATATAGTTGAAAAGATCGTTGATATTACATGAAATGTAATTCTTGCTTAAAAATAAAATTAAGTATTCAATAAGGATATATTCATTATATTTAGTCTCAATTATGTGTTTATATAATTTTATATGTTGGGATAATTAGGGTAAATACCCTTAAGAGAGTAAAATTTATGGTTTCCATGATATTTAATTTGAATTTTCCATGTTTTTGTATCTTAATAGTGTCTATTTAGATTTTTTTTTCCACACAGAGAATATGGAAGTTACAGTAAGAAGAAATAAAGAGGATAATATCCTTGAAAATCAGCTAGCAAGAATAACTGAAATTGGAATAGATTTTTTTTGATGGATAAAATTATGTAGGCTATAAATTTGGTGGTATATATGCAAGAGAGAGACCATATTCACAACAGAGTAACTTGTCCATTATAGGTCATTTGATGAAACCAAACCCCCATAATTCGGGGTATCATCTAACCCAATGATAGTTGAATAATGGATTAAAGGTTTGGAGAAGATTTTAAAATTCAAGAGTTGTTTTAAACATCAAAAGGAAACTCTTTATATTACTATTTTAAAGGTGAATTCAATAAGTGATTGTCAATGATTAAGAATATAAATGAAAGAGAATATATTAATATATTTTAATGAGATGAATTTAAGACTATTTTTCATTAGAAATATTTTTCAATAGATTCTCAACTTTGGATGGAGAAATATTTCTTGAAATTGATCAATAAAGAGAAATATTTAATGTATTAATATAAAGTAAATTGAACCCAGTTGGAAAAGTACAGTTGATATTGTATTCGAGATCCTCATAGTAAAATTACTCAATCTTACTTAGGATTAAAGCTAAGATACCAAATGGAATTTAATTTTTGTGAATTTAAAATATATGAGAAACTTTATTTATGTGGAAAGAAGGTAGAAATAGTGTTTTTTAATGATCATGTTTTCCACGAAAACAAGAAAAAAAGTGGTCTAAGTGGTTGGAAAAGAGGAATAATTATTTGATAAAATCATAATATAATAGAATAAAGTGTCCAAATTGTCATAATTTTTGTAAAAATAACCCTAGATAATGTCTTATAAAATTTTGGAAGTTTTTATAATATTGTATGGTTTAAAATTTGGATCATAAATATATTTAAAAGGGTCACACTAATGATATGGAAAATAATGAAAGGTTTTGTGTAATATTTTTTAATTTAAATGAAATGTGTATTTATATGATGCATTTTTTGATGATATGAACAAATGGTGTAAGTGTTAAAGATAAAAAGTAGAAAGCTACAACTAAATACTTTGTTAATACTTGAGTAGACGGTGTACCATCCAATAGTGCGGTGTTAGGTAAAGTACTTATTTATTTAGAATATGTTAATGTATTTTTTGATTTAGGGTCTACAAAATCTACCATTTAAGACAAATTTGTTGGTAAATTTTAAATCTTACATCAGGAAATGAATCCATAAATTTTGGTAAAAAACATTAGGGTAATGTAAAGGAAAAATATATGTTATAAGAATATTGTTGTTATTATATATTAAAAGGATTTTTTTAAAGGATTTTTTTTAACTTTATCTTTATAGAGTTTGATATTATTCTGTGTGTGGACTGACTTTCTGTTTATCATGCTTTGATAGATTTCAGAGCTAAAGAAGTATTTTTTCAAAATGATTTTCAGTTTGTATACAATAATGAATTAATATCTTTGATAAGATATCTGTCATGTTATATTTCACATATTATTTAGAATAAATGAGACTGTTTATGTAGTTTTTGTTCCAATAGAAAATTAATTTCTAAATGTACCTGATGAAAAGCTTGGTATTATAGTTGACAAGAATATTGAATTTACTGTTGACATAGTTCCTGATGGTAAGATAATATCAGAACCTCTATATTGAATAGATCATGTAGAACTTATTTAATTTAAAAAGTAGTTATAAGTGTTTATTAATTAAGGATTAATTTATCCTATAACTTTACTATGGGATATTCCTATTTTGTGTTTTTTAAACTAAATATAGTTCTATAAGGAACTAAATTTATTATTGAGAATTCGATAAAAACTATTAAGAATAAGTATTTGTTTCTTTATATATATGACTTGTTAGGTCTGCTATAGGAAGCTCAATATCTTTCATATGTTGGTATCAGGTTTAGGATATATCAAATGAAGGTTATAATGATGAAGTTTTGAAGAATACATTTCAGATGAGTTCTGGGCATTATGCGATTGTGTTAATTCCCTTTTCATTGAAAATTTCTCAAACTCTATTTATTGTCCTTATGAATATATTTTTACATGAGTTACAAGATAAATTTTAAAATGTTCTTATTAATGAAATCCAAATATTTTTTAATTCATATGATGATCATAAGAAACATTTTAGAGTAATTCTACAAACCTTGAAAAAAATAATTTATATGAAAATGTTAGTAAATGCGAATTATGGTTGTGAAAGATTTATTTCCATGTATATATTATAAATAATGATTTAATAACTATTATTGAATATAAAAATGATGTGGTTGAAGAGTTTCCATGTCTTAAAAAATTCACATAGATTTATAGATTTTGTGGTTTAGTGGGTTACTACTGGTAGTTTGTTTAAAACTCTTCCCAGTTATATTTCCCACTAACTTTATTGACATGAAAATGAGTTAAATTTATCTGCATGAAATATAGTGATAAATATTTCTGGGGATGGAAATAAAGAGTATTTAATGCTCTAGTTTTGGCCCTACCATCCAAAAAATGGTGACCTTGTTATCCTCAATGATGATTTTTTGAAGGGACTATGTTTTTCTATAATATAGAATGATCAGGAATTTTTTATACATCAACTTAATTGAAACCTCATTAGAAAAATTATGATATACGTGACCTTAAAATAGATCAGGTAACATTATATTTAAAAATCTAGATATATCATTTATGTGAAGTAAAGTGTGAAATACATACTAATAATAAAAGTTTAAAGTAGTTATTCACCTAGAAATATTTGAATATGTGGTTGAGAAGAAGGATTGAACTGATTAAGGATTATAACTGGATGATTTATTTCCATCCAATAAAATAAAAGAGTGTAAATAAGGCTTTAAGTTGGAAATATAATGCACCGATAACAATGATATGTTTATATTAAGATCCATTGTTAAATTATTTAGTGAATATTGGTCTCAAAATTGTAAATGCATAGAATTCCTCTATATTATTTTAGGTATTAGTGTAGTTGCCTTTTTAATAAATAATTAAGAAATTTAGATGAAGGATTTTTTATTAGAAAAGGTATATTTGTCATGAAGGGTAATTTGATGGAGTTTCATATTGACAAATAATGTTTTATCTAATTTAGATGGATATTATGTGTGCCTTGTGATTCCCAGTTTAAGATATAATTATTAATTGAAACTTATATTTCTATATTTCTTTTTGTTCTTGGTAGTGCTATGATGTATAGAGGCCTTCCTGAACTTTTTTGGTGGGATGGAATGAAAAAAGTTATTATTGACTTTACTATGAAATGTTTGACTATTCAATAGGATAAATCAAAATGAAAATTACTAAATGTGATTATTCATGTTTTCTATTTCCATAATAGAAATGGGAAAATATATCTATGTATTTTTGGTTGGTTTACTAAATACATCTCAATGTAATAATGTTTTATGGGTTATTATTGATCATTTAAATAAATCTAATAATTTTCATTCTTATTTGAGATATTATATCTTCAGATCATATTTTCTAACTATATAGAAAAGAGATAATATTAGTACAAGGATTTTCTCTCTCCATTTAATTAGATTATGATCCAAGATTTACTTATAATTTATTGAAAAGTATCAAGAATTTGAAAGATATCAAATTAAATATCAGTAAAAATTATCATCCTCAATCTAATGAATGATCAGCTTAAATGAATCTGAATTTTCAAGAAATTATTTATAATTTTTTAGTACATTACCTTGAAATATAGGATTAAAATATTTTAGTAGTTGAATTTTCTTATAATATTGGTTTTCATTATAGTATATAGATCAAATATTTTGTTGAATTATATGAAAACTAGTGTCAAACAGTAGATTGATGGTATGATTTCGGTGAAAGAAATTTGTGGGGATAATAATTGGAAAAGAAAAGTTTAAGAAGGTATAGATGATTCAACAACATATGAATATGGATTATAGCAGGTATAAATGTTATGAAAATTATTGGAGGAAATATTTTTCATTTGTGATAGGTGATCATTTTTCTCTTAATGTATCCCCATGTCACTGTGTTATGTATGTTTGTAAAAAGGTAAATTTAAGTGCTTGTTTGATTAGACACTGTTAAAATCCAGTTAATATTACACTAGATTATTATTGAGTGGACTATCCTCTGATTTTATCCTGGGTGGATTATGTTTTTCTAGTTTTATTGTTGTGAAATCATGTGTGAGAAGCATATCATGTTTTTATCCCTAAAGTAGTTTAGTTGGAAGGAAAAATTTCTAATGAGGGAAAACCATTTCAGACTCATTATTATATATATTAGATGTTATGGAATAAGGTGAGTCATTAGGATATATATTTTTGTAAAAACTATATGATTTAAGGAGTATGAAAATATTAAAATCTTATAAAGTAACATATCTAAAATTGTTTAAGAATTGAGTAAAATTATGAGGAAACAATTTCTAAAAGGGGTAATATTGTTAAAACCCAGTTAATGTTAATATTATATAAATTTAATTTTATAGAGTTATATTTACTATAAAATATTATTTAATTTTTCCAATAAAAAATGGATTATTTTTATTCATACTAAATTTTTTTACATACATTGCCTTTTTTATTTAAAATAATTATTTCCAAATTTTATAATTTTAATTGTAAATAATTAAAATCATTTTTATATTATAGTGTAAAATTTAACTTATAGTTATTTTATTGGGAATTTTATGAAATAGTTGATTTTTTGTGAATAGTTGATAGTACATTTTTTTTATTAAAAACATCCATTTAGTTTCAATCAATAAAAAAGTTTATTTATTTAAAAATGGTTTCACACTATAGTTAATCAATTTATAATATGAATAATAGAATTTAGTTCATTGGAATCAATATTATTCTTTCTTTTGATATAAAAAATTTGTTTACATAAGAAGACTTTTATTTTGAAAAATTGCTTTTTATAATGTCTGATGAGTTCAATTTTAAGTTAAATTATACTAGTGATATATATTAAATTTTAAAAAATGGATTCCATGTTGTGAATCAGCATAATTAATATTATGGAATGATGCCCACTCATGTTATTTCATAATGAATAGTAATAATAGTAAAAAATTGTTACCACAATTGAGGTTAAAACAGGTTTACCAATGGTTAAACTAAACTGATCAAGGTTATAACTATCTAAAAAAATATTTCAATCCTATTTGGTTCCCATATTTAGACCCTATACAATATAGTATTTTGAAATGGTCCATTTTTGTAGCAATTTGTCTTCGGTAAGACATTAATATATTTTGGACTTTTTAAAATTTCTAAGTGTATCCCCTCCATCACTTATAAAATGAAACCCCTTTCCCCTCTTCTAAACAATTTAAAAGAATTTTAATTCTAAAAAGAGCTTCCCAAATCCATTCCTAACATCCCTCCCCATCATAGAGGTTTTAATTTGGGTAGAATACCGAACTTAAATGTAAAATCCCAATACTTTCTTTTTTAGTATGTTCATTGGTTTGTGATATTCCTTTCGATTTCAAATGTTTTTGGGAATTTCCATGAAATTTAGAACCATCTATGTATTTAGATTATAATTATTTTTTAAAGTAAATATAAATTTTTATGTTAATATTTACCCTTATATATAAAATGGGTTTGATAAGGGGAATGATTCTCTACCCATATGTAGGAGGTGTTTCTTAAAGGAAAACCTAAATTTTCAAGGGCTACGTAAGGGTAAAAAACCACTATGTAAAATTAAGGGTAAAACCCTATATTCTATGTGAAGGTAAATATGATCTATGTAAGTGTAAATACCTTCATCAATATACTATTTTAGGGAAAATTATAACTTAAGTAAGGGGAACCTGTAATATATAATGTTAATCCAGAATGTGTGTAAGAGAATACTACATCCATGTAAGGGTAAGTTGATATTTTTAAAATATATTATAAGGGAAAATTAATGTTTTATAAGGGTAACTCAATTTTTCTAAAGGGTGCTAGGGTACCCTATTTTCCACATAAGCATAATCTATATAGTGTAAGGGTATACCAATGTTTTCCAAAGTTTCATAAGGTTAAAAAATCTTACTCTTATATAGACGCGAATATTTTCATAGGGGTAAACCATGTTACCCTTATGCAATACCCTTTTAATGAAAAATTCATTTTAAAAACCTGATTTCTATTTTTATCTTCCAAAACACCACTAATTATATTTTGGTTAATTCAAAAGCTATAAAACATGAGAAATAAGTTCTTTTGACCCAATAATGGTAGTAACTACTATTCAAAATGATTTTAAACCCTTCACATTCATGATTCATTTGAAAATAAAAAAATAAATTAAATTTTATATTCACATTTTTTATTTTGCGAGATAGAATTCCTATGATATTTCTAATGTACCTGAACATATATTACTTTGATTATGGTTATCCTCTTGATTGGATTTTAGGGATACCAGTAGTTGGGTGATTGATAGAGGATATATTTTTTCGTCTTAATTTTATCATAAGGTGAAGAATTCCTCCTATCTCTTATTACATATCCCTTAGTAGGTATTTTTGATATTATAATTAAGTTAGGTGATTTTATAAATCAATTTGTGTCACTTAAATCATTTAGTTATTCATTATTTTATGTTGGTTTCTAATTAATTTATAAATATCAATTTGAAATATTGAGATATGATTTTGAAATGGCTTGGTGTGTGTGTTGAAAACCTTTTACAATGGCTGTTGAATATTTATCATTGATTTTCACAAAAACATTATTGAATTGAAATAAATATTTTTTATAGGGAAATTTATAAAATTAAATCCATGATATATGTTATGATTCGAAATCAGATGATCGATGAGTTTTGATAAAAACCACTAGATGATTTTTTTTATAATAGATGCCTTACGTTTTTTTATGGAAATAATTTATTATTGATATTTGAAAATAAATAATGCTTCTAAACATTCACTTGGGGCCGTTTGAAATGATTATTTAAATAATTTGAGTTTGATAGAATTGAATTATTTCCCCAAAAATGATTGAATTACCATGAATAAAATGGGAGTTTGGGTAGTTAGGTAGGAATAATGAATATTGGGAATTTGTTATCCCCAACCAATAGTTCCTTAGGGATATTTTCTTATTCATTCATAGGGGTGTTTTTTTGGAAGGAATGTATGTTCTTAGAGATCTTATCCTATTTATCCTTACGAGTGTCCAAATTTTTACAATCATAGGACTATTTTAGTTGGCCTAGGCCTAAGAACATGTGTACATTGAGAACCATAATTTAATAATATGTTTGATAATACTTAAATAAACCTTCTCATTATTCTCATAACTATTATTCTATGATTGAATATTAGTTTACATTCTAATGATATGCAATGTTTTACTCAGGACAGTTTTGATATAAATGTTTACTCATGTCTCTTTTGATGAAATTTTATACTCATGTCAACTTTGATGGAAATTATCTTTGTAACTATTTTATTGTATTTGTTTAAATATTTAATTATGTATTTTTTTACATAAACCATGAAAATATTTCAATGCCATGTTTTATTTAAAATTAATAATAATTGGTTCATTTGTTAGGAATTTATTATAAAATTATTGTTGGGACCTACTGGTAGTTTTATTTCACACCTTACCTTTTCCATTATACATTTTTAAATTTTCTTATACCATATCTTGGTAACGGAAAGTCATTTTTTGATGGTGGTGGGTGTACTTAACATACAAGAACTCTAGGATTTGGATAAAAACTAAATAGTTTGTGATTCACATATTGTGCATTATTAAACATTCATGTTTGTGACTCGTGTTAGAGTGTTTGTGGATATTTTATTCACGTGGAAT
Organism: Viscum album; assembly: GCA_963277665.1. Taxonomy (NCBI): domain Eukaryota; kingdom Viridiplantae; phylum Streptophyta; class Magnoliopsida; order Santalales; family Viscaceae; genus Viscum; species Viscum album. Next base: position 648,402,037 of record OY728151.1, on the reverse strand, counting down.
GATTTTCATATAGATTTTATTATTTGTTCATATATACTACTTTTATTTGATTAGTAGCTCTGGTGGTAAATTTTCCCTATTTTTTCTTTATTACATTGTGCTAGTCACTATCCCTTGGGGATTAAAAACAAGCTTTGAGTAATGTCAAAATTAGGTTGGGTACTATTTAAGAAGGTTATCCCAGTCAGTTCAGTATATATTGGTATAAAAGGTGGTCTATAATTTTTATTTTGGATTTTTTTATATTTTTAGGTATATCTTTATAGACATAAGATGTGGTTTTCAGGACATAACTGGTAGGTTAGGGAGTGTTTGGAAAACTCCCATTATAATGAGTCTTATGTTATGACTGATTGTTGGGAAAAAAATTTCTGAGTAAATTTTATGGAATTATTCTCAAATTTTATAGGGGTTGATATAAGTTTTCTATATTGCAATTTACATGTTAAAGATGTTGACCTCATGCCACTTGACTAAGATTTTCATTATTACCTATTAAAACCGAATAGTATCGTACCTCCAAAAATATGTATAAAAAGGCCTTTGGAGGAAGCTATTAATGATCCATATTATGTGAAACCTCTCATTTTTCAAAACACTGTTTATGTTTTCATAGATATATTAGAGGATTTAGGATAGGTAGAAACATCTACTACTTTTTTGGCTGAATAGGTTTTACCCCGAAGGGATGGTTCTATTGACCATTACTTGGAATTTCTTTATTTGAAGCCACCATATTTATAGGTTACTAATGATCTTAAAGAGGCTAAGTATTGGTTGAATGAATTTAAGGAACTATATGAGTTCATGGATACTCTATAATGTGTTTAATAAATGGAGTTTCTTAATCACGAGTTGGGCAATAGAATTGTGACTCAGTATTCTAACCACTTTCCCAAGCATGTTCACTTCTCACTTGAGGTGGTATCAAATGTGAAGATGAAATACTAGTGATTTGAAATTATTTATTCACTAGATATTAAATATTATGTTTTACAAGTAAATATCACCTCTTATATTGATTCTCCTAATAAATATTTAATTGTACAAATTGACTTAACTGTAAATTCAGTGCTGACAAGTGTTACTCTTACTCATAGTGGTGGAATCAGTGGTCCTTTGAAGGGGAAGAGGAAGTTGGATGAGTTTTTTTGGTAGAAACTGTTGTTCAGGATTGTATAATAATAACTTTAATGAATAATTTAAAATATATAGATAAGTCCCTTTCACTAGCTTCCAAAGTGGAAAGGTTGGACACACAAAGTGTACTTTCACTTATGCAATAAAGATCTGTAGCCCTTGTAGATGCCCATGTCACTTGTGGAGGTTTTTCCATATGTTCACTATTTCATGAGGTGGTTTTGTAACACCCCAGGTAAATAAAGAATATGACATTTTCACATTTATCCATATTTTTGAATAAAATATTAATATTACTTTAAAGGGGACGCTATGCTCGATGGCGTACCCAATACGCAACAACGTGTTTCTTGGGAATCTTACGTTGCACTCTAATAATAAAATAATATTATTTTAAATGGTAGTTAACGCCTAGACGTAGTAATGGATGGAATGAACAGAACTAACTACAAAATGATTATATATGTTTGTCAAATATTTTTACTCTTTACAATAAATGTTAGAGGATTAAAATTGTGAATGAATCCAATTTTAAGCGTAAACATTCTAATATTCTTTAAAAGGTCGATTAACCGCCTTTTAATGGAGAACCTCTTTTAAATCCACTTTTTGACAATTTTATGTGTTATATTTTAAAAAAAAATTCTTCTTTAGAATCGGGACATCAAAATTTACTTTGTGTAAATTTTTGGTATTTTTCCGATAAAGTTCATTTTTTAATGAATAGTGAAAAATGTTGTTTTTAATTCAAAACATGTTTTTCATATAATTTATTTATATGATTATATTATCTTTTTAATTGGTTTTAAAGTGAAATTATAGTATATTTTTACAATTTAATCCAATAGTGGTCGTTGGAATTGATTTCACTTTGAAATTTGACTTAAACTAGTGTCAATCTTTTGATATATATTGTTTCATAAAAACACGCTATTTGTCATGACAGCAGGAATTAATTATTAAATTAATTAATGTAACTTATATGATTTGAATTTTTTAAAATAGACATAATTTTTTAATTCAGAATATCAAATATAGCTTAGGGTTAAGTATTGGTATTTTTCTGAAAAACATCAATTTTTGATGAATAGTGAAACCACTAAGTGGTACTTAAAAAACTGATTTTTCGTTTAAATGAAACATTACCACTTATGTGTTTGGAATTTCAAAAATCCTACATACATGGTTTTCATTATGAAGTAAAATGTGGTTCAATGGGATTAAAATAATTTTTTGGTGAATAGTAACTTTTATGTTTTTAATCGCGATTAGAGTTAATTAGTGTAATTTAAGGTAAAAATAATGTTTTAATAATATTAAATGAACTTGAAACATGTCCTACCTTTATTGGATGTGTCATGGACGACCAAGAAAATCCATGGGTCAACTTAGGGACCCCATGGAGCAACTTTGGTTGGAAAATGACATTAATACCGTTTTATTTAAAGTTAAAATTAAAATGTCACAAACATGTGTTGTTTTACTAAAACAATTTTTACATGGGATTATATAAGTAATATTTTTTATTATAAATATTAATTAGAAATATAAAAAGATTTCCTACATCATGATATTTGTTTTATAATTTTTAGACATTAAATAAATTAATTTATTTATGACACCGTGATGATGCAGTGATTACCTCATAAATGAATGATTTAATTAAAATGAAAAGATAATGTAGAATATAAGACATAAACTTGTCAAAAAACTATTGGATGTGTGGATTTAGAACTATTATCACCTTATAATAGAAATATATAGTTGCGGTACCTTTAAAATCCGAAAATAATTTTATAATAAAGTAATATTTTATAACTTTCCAAGAGTTCCCCTCTTCTCCTCTTATAAAAGGCCACCACCTCTACAACCTTACACACACCTCTCAAGCTTTTGTCTCAGCCAAACCCTACCCATTACATCTCTCCACATCCCTCTCTTCATCATTGAAGCCTCACTTTGGGCATAATCCTTTCCAAGGAATCCTTTGAGCTTAAATCAAAGAGAGTTACCCGTTTTAAAGGTAGTGTTTTCTCTTGTGTTCTTATGTTTTATTTTGCTTCTCCAGACCCCTAAAATATTTTTATTATTTTGTTTTTTAAAAAAAAATTATCTTAAATATACTAGGATGTTTTTATGTGAAGGATTCTTGATACACTTATACACACCTTCGGCTAATGGTTAAAGAACATACTGTTTCTGTGGGTGGTGATTTTTTGCCTCACGAAACGATGATTGTTCAATATTATTTTAACACCTTTAATGGTGTCCATTATGATGTAATTGTATTTTATATATGAGATATATGGTATTTATGTTTACTATATGATTATGTATTATATATTTAAAATATACCTTTATTCATTTCATGTTGTGCAAATGCGATAATTTCATATAAGGAAGTGTGGACTACCTCCCTCTCAAGTGATGTGACTTGTTAGTGCAATACATGGAATGTATAAAGAAATAAATTAATGAACATATGTGACATATATAAAATATATATTAGAATGGAATTATAATATATATATATATATATCTCTATCATTTATTTTTAATTCCATTAATATGAAAAAAATAAAAGTAGCGTTCATGCTTACGTACGACCTACCATCTCCATGAAAGGTGCTTTTCATTTTTTATCTCCATATATTATGGAATAGTATAAAATTAATATGTAATGGATATATATGATATTTTAATCATTAATACTATTCTGTATATGATTTACTTATAACTACATGGGCAATCATTTTCAAACAAGTTTATTTTATTTACTCATGTACCAAACATCGACAAAAACATCTGATATGTACTAACATTATTAAACAATTATTATAACATTATAATATGTGATATGAACTGAATAATAATCTTTAATGTATTTCCATAAGAAATTATAAAATGACCAACGTTTATTATTCTGGAATAGAAAGAAACGAACAAGACAAGTCGGACTTGAGGTAAGGGATCCGACTTCTCGCTTTCTTTTCAAGTACACTCTTTTATGTCATTTCATTTATGCTACATGTTCTTATGTTGGAGGATGTTATTTTATATTAGCCATACTGTAATTTTTATTTTTATATGATGAGATACCCCCTCTTAATCTCATCAATTCTTTTTTTTATAATTTTTTAGAGGCGCCGTTAGGATGCCTAGTTTTCGTAAGGGATTTTTCATCTCACTTTTATTCCTGTGAGATTTATGCTACATTTGCCACCATTTGCTTTGATTTGTATATGTACTACCCATTATTCTACTATTTTTTTAATATACTTTTGTTTATGAGTATTTACATTAATGTTGTATTGTCCTTCTTTCATGGGGTGTATGTTTTGAAAGATACCCAAGTCGTAAGGGAACCTTTCACCCTCCTCTTTTTAAAAGACTTCTTTTGTTATGTATTTTAATTCACATACTATTAAGTTGGGATATTTTCTTATATATCCTTATTAATGTAAATTTTATGTCCAAGTGATGGGATACCCTTTTTATCTCTCATAAACTCTTTTTCTGAATTTTTAAGTGATGCCGTTAGGCTGTCGAATTTTTGAAAGGGAACTTCTTAACCCAATTTTGATTCTTTGGGATAAACTTGTAATCCTTGAATATGTCATTATATGAATATGTGTGAATAACCTGCGATTGTTTTACACTTAATATCCACTTATATTTGGTGTATTCGTTTTTCACACATAATTATGTAATTGATTTATCCTTAATTCAAGGATACCGTCTTTGTAAGGGACTTCGTCTCAATCTCCATTCATTGATGTATATTTTGTTTTATACACAACTTTCTTTCATACAGTGTATAAAACCCTTTGACTTTTATTCATATTCAAAAGGAATATTTTTTTTATATGAAGCATTTTACTAAACGATAAAATGAATGTTTCTTTGTCGTACGTATGCGGCGACACTGACTTCTCCGCCACCGTGACCATTATTTGAGTTTAGGCTTCCTCTACAAGCCATATCTTTTTTTTAAAAAAGAAAAATAAATACCATGTTTTACTTTATTTTATTTTTTTTATTGAAAATGGTTTTCATAATGTTTTTATATCAATGGGTTGTATTGATATCTTTTGATTAAAAAGTGGAAATGTTATGTTTCCTTTATGCATGTTTTATGTGATACGATTATGTTATGGTTCTTTGGCATTATTATGAAGACGGGTGGTTCCATGATAAACTATGGGCGGGTGAGCCTGATATAGCTCTCCAATGCATTGGGTTACGCGAAAGAGTTAAATGTTAACGTTTATCCAAAGAGATTTAGGGAATATACTGTGATGGGTATTTCCAAACATAACCAAGGGGGTTACTCCCAACGTAAGAATGTTATGAATGTCTCAAGTTACCTTTATGCCTTATGATTTCTATGATTTATTCGTTATTTGATGAGGTATGTTAAAATGCTTATGTTTTATGAGTAAATTATGATTTCATACATGGACTAATGTTTTCTTTTCATACTTTTATATCCCTTACTGAGCTTTTTATCCTCACCCCAAGGTTTTGAAATTTTTTTCACAGGTCAAGGGAAAGGTGCATGATATGATGATAGTGTCAAGGATGTGTCAAGAAAGAAACCATGTTTTATTTTAAATATGTTTCCATTGATGGGGGAAAACCAATACTATCTTTTATGTAACCACATTGTTTAAATATGGAATGTAATTCATTATTTATGATATAATTCTCTAAAACTATAAACTTGAAAAGATCCTTAATGTAAATTATTCATTTAATTCAAAATTAAGTAAGGTTTAAGGCCGGGGCCTTATAGTTGTTATCAGAGGTTGGTTTAGAAAACTTTATGGATTATGAGTTTTTGTTAGACACATGATTAGTCCCTATATCTATTATTTCAGTTAAATCCTTGTTTTATAACTTTTTTCAGGTCAATTAAAGTCGGTTATGAATGGAAGGAGAAGGATCTCAAATGGGATTTCTATCTCTTCCTGATGACATGCTTGCAATAATTATTGCAAAGTCCTGTTCGGATGATTGTGAAACTTTTTCTAGCATACAACTCACTTGCAAGCAGTTGTTTGAGATATAAAACACATCCACTATACCTCGTTATCATCGCAGATCATTGGTTGTATTTAGACAAATAATATTTTCACAAAATTCTCATATTTTCAAGAAAGGTAAATATTATCAAGGTATTTTCAAATATTTTACCTTATCACAAGAATTTGAAGCATATTATGATTTTAAAAATGGTGCAGAGGAAGGAGACCCTTTCACAACCTAATTATATTTTCTTTTAAAATATAGTCTCTCAGAAAATACTTATGGTATTTTAAAAGAACCATTAACAGAAAGTTTCAACTCAAATTCTGTCCGACTATTTTATAGAAATCATGTTTTATCAGATATTTTGGAATTATATGTCATACATGATTATTTTCCAAAACTGTTTTTCTGTGAACACCCATATGACCAATGTTGTACAAGGTGTATTTGTATGGAGGAAGAAAATGACTTTGAAGGATCTCTAAACCATTGTTGTAATGCATGGTACTTCCACCTACGTGAGCAAGATGACGATGAAACCGAGTGGACGCCATGATCAAGGTATGATGTTATTCATTTTGGGAATCGTTTTATTTTATCTTATGGTGGTGAAACAAGACTTCATGAATTAAGATGTTGAGATCGTAATGAATTTGGATGAAAATGAGAGGTATAAGAAAACTATTGAGGTTAAAACATGTTAGGGTTATTTTTGGATATTTATAAAAATGACAACACGCAGACCGTGTGACAACCTGTCGCGTCGATCAAAGCTGTGGGAATCGAACCCACAACCAAAGTGCGACTGGTATTTATCGCCTACCAATGGACTACGTGAAGTCCCTAGTTAGTATGACTTATTCTTTTTAGTTAGATGATTTTATTAATTAAGAGTAAGTTGATTTTGAGTTATCTATGGAAATTATTAACCTATCATGGAAGATTTGTGATTAGGTTATTTACTTTTCAATATGAGACTAAGAGAAATTGATTTTATTTGGAGATAAGTGTTAATTTGTACCTTGGAAGAGTATGTGATTAAATCCTTCAAATATTTGGGTTTCAATCTTAGTTTGGTTTACTTTGAAGAATTTTATGGACAAATTGTTTATTGAATGGTCTTTGTTGAACTTTGGGTATTGTTTGACAAATTTTGGAGATTAAGAATAGATTTTTTTATAAAGGATTATCCTTTTTGGGTATTTTCTGGTCTCATACTAACCTTTTAGGTTTTAGTTTTAGTTAAGGTCTAAATACATGGAAAGTATATAGTTATCTTTTGTGGATTAGGCGATTCTCTAGTAGTTGATTATAGCTCTCTTAATGTAAACAAGTCTTCCTAAATACTCATTATTTGGGGAAAGTACGAGTTTGTGTAAGAAATCTTGTAAAATTTGAATGTCAACATGACAAGTAAGTATGTTTCCTTAAGATCAAAAATAAATTCCTCAATGAAAAGTAACTTAAAAAAATGTGGTCTATTAACTTTTCCTACGGGGGAATCGAATACCGTTTAACCCACCACAAGTATGTGATTTTATTGTGGTTAACTTTATCCTAAATATGTTTTCTATCACTCCCCCTCAGAACATGAAACTTTGTTTTTTCCTCCATATCCATGTTTTACTACATGTATTCCAAGTATGGGTTCACTTGGATGACCTTTTTACTTCTCTTTCTTTATTTTAAAGTGATTGTTTTACTGACTCTTGTTCCGATGTGGGATTTTCAATGAAGTTTCCAAGCCCAATTTTAAAATTGCGAGGACGCAATTCCCTAAAGGGGGGAAGGATGTAACACCCAAGGTAAATACAGAATATGACATTTTCACATTTATCCATATTTGTGAATAAAATATTAATATTACTTTAAAGGGGACGCTATGCTCGACGGCGTACCTAATACGAAACAACGAGTTTCTTGGGAATCTTACGTTGCACTCTAATAATAAAATAATATTATTTTAAATAGTGGTTAACGCCTAGACGTTATAATGGCGGGAATGAACAGAACTAACTAAAAAATGATTATATATGTTTGTCAAATATTTTTACTCTTTACAATAAATGTTAGAGGATTAAAAATGCGAATGAATCCAATTTTAAGCGTAAACATTCTAATATTCTTTAAAAGGTCAATTAACTGCCTTTTGATGGAGAACCTATTTTAAATCCAATTTTTTAAAATAATATGTGTTATATTTGACAAAATAAAATTCGTTTTTTAGAATCGGGACATCAAAATTTAATTTGTGTAAATTTTTGGTATTTTTCCGATAATGTTCGTTTTTTTAATAAATAGTTAAAAATGTGGTATTTTAATTCAAAACCTCCTTTTAATATAATTTTTTTATACGATTATATTATCTTTTGAATTGGTTTTAAAGTGAAATTAGAATATATTTTTACCATTTAATTCAATAGTGGTCGTTGGAATTTATTTCACTTTGAAATTTGACTTAAACTAGTGTCAATCTTTTGATATATATTGTTTCATAAAAACACGCTATTTGTCATGACAGCGGGAATTAATTATTAAATTAATTAATGTATCTTATATGATTTTAATTTTTTAAAATAGACAAAATTTTTGAATTCATAAAATCAAATATAGCTTAGGGTGAAGTTTTGGTATTTTTCTGAAAAACATCAATTTTTGATAAATAGTGAAACCACTAAGTGGTACTTAAAAACTGATTTTTCGTTTAAATAAAACTTTACCACTTCTGTGTTTGGAATTTCAAAAATCCCACATACATGGTTGTCATTAGGATGTAAAATGTGGTTCAATGGGATTAAAATAATTTTTTTTGTGAATAGTAACTTTTATGTTTTTAATCGCGATTAGAGGTAATTAGTGTATTTGAAGGTAAAAATAATGTTTTAATAATATGAAATGAACTTGACACATGTACTACCCTTATTTTATGTGTCATGTCCGACCAAGAAAATCCATGGGTCAGCTTGGGGACCCCATGGAGCCACATTGGTTGGAAAATGACATTAATACCTTTTTATTTAAAGTTAAAATTAAAATGTCACAAACATGTGTTGTTTTACTAAAACAATTTTTACATGGGGTTATGTAAATCATATTTTTGACTATAAATATTAATTATAAAGATAAAAAGATTTCCTACATCATGATATTTTTTTTATAATTTTTATACATTAAATAAATTAATTTATTTATGACACCGTGATGATGCAGTGATTACCTCATAAATGAACGATTTAAATAAAATGAAAATATAATGTAAAATATATGAACTACACTTGTAAAAAACCTATAGGATGTGTGGATTTCGAACTATTATCACCTTATCCTCTAAATATATAATTTTTGGACCTTTAAAATCCGAAAATAATTTTATAATAAAGTAATATTTTATAACTTTCCAAGAGTGCCCCTCTTCTCCTCTTATAAAAGGCCCCCACCTATTACACACACCTCTCAAGCCTTTGGCTCAGCCAAACCCTGAATATTACATATCTCCAAATCCCTCTATTAATCATTGAATCCTAACTTTGGGAAGAATACATTCCAAGGAAGCCTTTGAGATTAAATCAAAGAGAGTTACCCGTTTTAAAGGTAGTGTTTTCCCTTGTGTTCTTATGTTTTATTTTGCTTCTCCAACCCCCTAAAATCTTTTTATTATTTTTTCTGTAACAAAAACAGTATATTAAATATACTAGGATGTTTTTATATGAATTATTAGAGCTACACTTACACACAACTTCGTCTAATGGTTAAAGAACATATTGTTTCTATAGTTGGCAATTTTCTACCTCACAAAACGACGATTGCTCATTAATCTTTTAACACATTTAAATGTGGCCATTATGATGTCACTGTATTTTATATATGATATATATGGTATTGATTTTTAATATATGCTTCTATATTTTTTATTTAAAACATACCCTTATTCTTTTCATGTTGTGCAAATGCAATAATTTCATATAAGGATGTGTGGACTACCACCCCCTCAAGTGATGTGACTCATTAATGCAATACATAAAATGTATAAAGAATGAAATTAATGAACATATGTGACCTATATAACATATATATTATAATGGAATTTTAATATATATATATATATATATCATTTATTTTTAATTCCATTAATATGACTAAAAAAATGAAAGTAGCGTTCATGCGTACGTACGGCCTACCGTCTCCATGAACGATGCTTTTCATTTTTTATCTCCAAATGTTGTGGAATAGTATAAAATGAATATGTAATAGATATATATGATATTTTAATCATTAATACTATTCTTTAAATTATTTACATATAACTACACGGGCAATCATTTTCAAACAAGTTCATATTTTTTACTCATATACCAAACATCGGCAAAAACATTTGATATAAACTAACATTATTAAACAATTATTATAACATTATAATATGTGATATGAACTGAATAATAATCTTTAAAAGAGGTACTTAAGCAATTATAAATTGACTAAAGGTTATTATTCAGGAATATAAAGAAACCAACAAGACAAGTCGGACTTGAGGTAAGGGATCCGACTTCTCGCTTTCTTTTCATGTACCCTCTTTTATGTCATTTCATTTATGCTCCATGTTATTATGTTAGAGGATGTTATTTTATATTAACAATACTGTAATTTTTATTTCTATATGATGAGATACCACCTCTTACCCTCATCAATTCTTTTTTTTATAATTTTTAAGTGGCACCGTCAGGCTGCCGAGTTTTCGTAAGGGATTTTTCATCTCACTTTTATTCCTGTGAGATTTATGCTACATTTTCCACCATTTTCTTTTATTGGAATATTTACTTCCCATTATTCTACTCTTTGTGTAATATACTTTCATTTATGAGTATTTACATCAATGTTGTATTGTCCTTCCTTCATGGGGTGTATGTTTTGAACGATACCCAAGTCGGTAAGGGAACCTTTCACCCTCCTCTTTTTAAAAGAATTATTTTGTTATGTCTTTTAATTCACATACTATTAAGTTGGGATATGTTCTTCTATATCCTTATTAATGTAAATTTTATGTCCAAGTGAGGAGATACCCTTTTTATCTCCCATAAACTCTTTTTCTAAATTTTTTAGTGAGACCGTTAGGCTGTCGTATTTTTGAAATGGAACTTCTTAACCCAATTTTGATTCTTTGGGATAAACTTGTACTCCTTGAATATGTCATTCTATGAATATGTGTGAATATCTTGTGATTGTTTTACACTTAATATCCACTTATATTTGGTGTATTCATTTGTCACACATAATTATGTAATTTATTTATCCTTATTCCAAGGATACCGTCTTTGTAAGGGACTTCATCTCAATCTCCATTCATTGAGGCATATTTTGTTTTATACAAAACTTTCTTTCATACGGTGTATAAAACCCTATGACTTTTAGGCTTATTCAAAAGGAATCTTTTTTTATACGAAGCATTTTACTAAATGACAAAAGGAATGTTTCTTTGTCGTACGTATGTGGCGACAATGACTTCTCCGCCGCCGTGACCATTATTTGAGTTTCAGCTTCCTCTACAAGCCATAACTTTTTTTTAAAAATGAAAAATAAATACCATGTTTTACTTTTCTTTTATTTTGGTATTGAAAATGTTTTTATAATGTTTTTATATCAATGGGTTTTATTGATATCTTGTGATTGAAAAGTGGAAATGTTATGTTTCCTTTATGCATGTTTTATGTGATACGATTATGTTATGGTTCTTGGGAATTATTATGATGATAGGTGGTTCCATGATAAGCTAAGGGAGGTTGAGCCCGATATAGCTCTCCAATGCATTGGGTAACACAGAAGAGTTTAACATTAAGGTTTATACAATGAAATTTAGGGAATATACTGTGACGGGTATTTCCAAACGTAACCAATAGGGTTACTCCCTACGTAAGAATGTTATGAATGCATCAAGTTACCTTTATGCCTTATGATTTATATGATTTATTCGTGATTTGATGAGGTATGTTAAAATTCTTATGTTTTATGAGTAAAGTATGATTTCATACATGGACTAATGTTTTCTTTTCATACTTTTATATCCCTTACTGAGCTTTTTATACTCACCCCATGTTTTTGAAATGTTTTTCACAGGTCAAGGGAAAGGTGCATGATATGGCGATCATGTCAAGGATATGTTAGGAAAGAAACCATATTTTATTTTAAATATGTTTCCGTTGATGGGGAAAAAACCAATACTATCTTTTATGTAACCAATTTGTTTAAATGTGGAATGTAATTCATGATTTATGATCTAATTTTCTAAAACTATAAACCTGAAAAGATCCTTAATGTGAATGATTCATTTAATTCAACATTATGTATGGTATAAATCCGGGGCCTTATAGGTTTGGGATATATAGTACAAGTAGGATCTATAATGTAGTCATATTCTTCAAGAATAAAGGGGTTATAACCGTAGTCAATGGGAATGAAGATTCTCACTGCAGCGGAAAAGTCTCTTGTGGAAGTTGTTGTAGGTCCTATAATGGTGAGCGGTACTTTTATCATTACTTTATATTTAATGACTGATTTATTTGATATTGGTTCCTCTCATTCCTTCATATCTATCTCAATCTTGTAATTTTTAAATCATCATATCGAGATAATAACTTATGATAGGGAGATTTCAACACCTCCTGATACAAAGAGAGTGCAAGGTCTCTGATTCCCTTCATGTATTTTATCTTTATCAAAAGGCAATATTGCTTAGGAATTTTTGGTTCTGGATATGAAACCTTTGGATTCCATTCTTGAAATGGATTATTTGATCACTCATAAACCACATATCAACTGTTACTTTCAATGGGTTTCTTTTACTAGCCTTGATAGGGTGTGTCATGACTTTTAGGGATAATGGGACATGAGGTTAAGTTGAGCTAGACCTATTCTTCTATATTTGGACTGGGTGATATCCTTATTTTCTACTGATCTATAGTGTTAAACCTTAGGTGTTGATATTTCTCCAATAATTACTAAGTTTAGAGATTTTTTTTCATCAAAATTTTATAGTTTACCACTGGTAAGGGTGACAGAGTTTTCTATCGACGTACTTCAAGGCACAAAATATATTTCTATTAAATCTTACAATATAGAACCAACTAAAAAAAGGATTGAAATATCAACTGAATGGTCTATTACCCAAAGGATTAATTCTCCCTAGCATGTCACCTTGGACATCACCCATTCATTTTTTTAGAAAGAATGATGAAACCCTTCACCTTTCTATATATTATATAATGATCAATTAGTTCATGGTTAAGAACAAATATCCATTGATATGAATTTATAATTTGTTTTATTATTTAAAATTGTGTATGGGGTTATCAAAGATTGATGTTTTTTCTGGTTATCAATAACTTAGTATTAAGTAGTCTTACATTTATAAGACTTTCTTCAAGATAATACATGGCTATTAAGAGTACATTGTTATGAATTTTGGTCTAAAAAATGATTATACAGTGTTCATGGAATTGATGTACAATATTTTACATGAGTTATTTTGTTATTTTTATTGGTATTTGTGGATGATATTATTGATTAATCTGAGACTAAGAATTACTATGTACATTATCTAAGAATAATACTTGATATCTTGATAAATAAAAAACATCATGAAAAGATTTAAAAAATAAAATTATGAATGTGGGAAGTAAAATTCATGGTTCAAGAGGTTATTAATTGTGGTATATCACTTGATCCTGAGAAGGTAAAAGTTATTATGAACTGGCAGGAGCCTGGAAATGCCTTTCTGATTCGATGATATTTGGGCCTAGAATCACCCTCTTGTGAAGTATTTCTCTAAGCTCGGTTATATAATGACCTCTCTTACCTAAAATAGAGTAAATAATGTATGGAATTAGAAATCTCATGATTCTTTATATGATTTAAAGTTTTAGTTTAATTTAGTATATGTTTTGACTCTTATAGAAGTCATTTAGGGATATATGGTATTTTGTGAGGCAACAACTTTAGGTTTGGGTTTTGTTCTTATATGTGGTAATCACATGGTGGAATATAGTTCTAATCAGCTTAGGACTCATGAGAAGATCTATCCTAAACATTATATTGAACTCATAGCTTTGATGAATGATCTAAGGATTTGGCAAAATTAGCACCTCAATGAATGGTTTATAGTTTTCTTAAAATATAAAATTTTGAATAATATTTTCTTGAAAATAATATTTAAACCTTTGTTAGTGATAATGGGTGGAGTACCTAAAAAAATTTGATTTTTATGTCACACACACTCCTGGTAAGGGCAATATCATTGCTGATGCATTTAACAAGAGAATTCCAACCCAAGCCATGAAATAATTCTATGAGGATTGTATTTTAATGTATATATCTACTATTATTTATTTTTTGTGTCTTGAAGGATGAGACTGGGGCACCTAAATAAGTTTTCAGTCATCGTCCCTTATCGGGTTGATTCTTCATGAAAAACAACTTGATGATGAGTTCTAGGGGATTATATATTCTATTTATTATAAGGAGAATATTTGCAAGTGGTCTCTATCTTAGGAGTTTATCCAATGATTCTATAGCTAATTTTTTTCATTCACACGCCTTTTAGGATATTCTTTATAGGATATTTCCATAACTCCCAGTAGGTGGTACACCTAAGCATCAAAAGATATTTTTTGACATGAGGTGATGATTTTGGTGGCAAGGTATGAAATGAAATATTGATGATTCTGTTTCCTATTGTTATACCGATCATAAGGTCAAATCCAAGAATCATAAGTCTTTATGTTCTCTTCATACCATTCTAGTGAAAACATGAATTGGTATGATATATATATAGACTTCGTGTTCATATTTCCACATAATGATCCAGAAAATAATATGATATGGGTGGTGATTGATCAATTGACTAAAATGAATCTATTTATTATGATTCATTATATAACCCAATTTTTGGACTTCAAAAATCATGTATGTATAAGAAATTATCAAGTTTCATGGAGTTACGTCTACTATAATTTTTTGTTCAGAATCCCCAAATTACATATCATTTTTACTGGGGCCTATAAGAGGTGATGGGATCCAAGTTTAAGTTAAACATGACTTACCATCCTTAGACTGATGGTCAGAAAATATGATCTATTCATATTCTGGAGGATATGCTCTATTATTATGTCCATGGATTTGGAGGATATGGGTATAGCCATTTGGGACTGGTTGAGATTTCCTATAATAACATCTACTAGTCAATAATCAATATGGAACCCTTTAAATCAATGTTTGGAGACCTATGTAAATCTATTCCTTGTTGGATTGAGGATAGAGAAACTTCCCTAGTTGTACCTAGTTTGGTCCAAGAGACGTTGATAATGATTCAATAGATTTATTAGGCAATTTTAACGATGTAGATCCATTATAAACCATATGTTGATCATCATCGATGACCTTCATATTTTAGATATGGTGACATGTATTTTTTGAATGTTTCTTTATGGTTAGTTCCCCAATGACTTAAAATGATAGGGACATTAAGCACTAAGATATGTGGGGCCATTTGAGGTTGTTGAGTAGATTGGAAAGTTACCAACATAGATGACATCAACCCACAATGTTTTACATGTGTCATAGGTTATAAAGTAACTCTCTAAACCATTTCAAATGTTTATCTTGGAGTATATTCATGAAGAACCTAGTTTATCCATGATTTACTATCTATTTCAGATTATTTATTCATTATTAATGTTTTTCACAGCCATGATTCCTTTCTTTTGGTATTTATAATTTATTTTTGGGACATTAAATTCATAAATGTATTTTCTAAGTCATTTCCTTTAAAAATTGATTTTCATAAGGAGACAGATGCTGGTACATGGTGTGAAAAATCCATGTTCCAACCTATGAAAATCATGTAAGAGGGGAGAATGACACCAGTGTACCAGCCTATCTAGGAACAATGTTTTTGAAACAACGAACCTAAACCATGAATACACTTCTATGAGAGATAGAGGCACTCACACAGTTTATGTACATTTTAGAAAATTATGCAGTCTAACAATGTGGTAATCCCAGTTTTTGAAAATAATAGATTTTCTAAACTAACCCCTTAATTTAAAACCAATCACCCATAATTTTATCCCACTATTTACTCCTCTAGACCTAAGAACACCCTCCTCACTATCCTCTCCCATATTGGTTTGATTTTAGGTGGAGTGTTCCTAGGATTTATCAAAAAAAATTCAAGTAAGTGTTCCCTTTTATTTCTCCATGTCCTCTCTCCCCTTATTTCTTCAGTTTTTATTCAAACTAATGGTTGGGATTACCTAGGGTTGGTTTAATCTATATTTTGTGGATTGGGTTTTATGTTTGTGGTTTATCATTACATTCATAGGGTCTCATCTCATTTTTTCTTTTTTATTAACATTAAATTCTATATGTTTTCAAGGAAAATGGTTGGTTGTTTGATGTTGTGATATTTTTTGACAATTTATTTATGCATGCTTCTAAATCCAATGGACCTTTGAGTGGATTATTGTGAGTAAATGGGGGGTATTAACGTGTTTTTTGTGTGTTTCATGGTTCTGAAATGTTTCTCCCACAATACTGTAGTTGGAAATGTTGTTCTTTAGCATGTAATGGTTGGATTATTACAAAATAAGTTTTTTATTTTTTGTAAAATGGGATAAAGTGCATGTTATTTTTAGGTATCTAGAAGCATATTCTATGAAATTTATGATAGATATGACCTATCCTACCTAGTTGGATTACATAATAACAATTACTAAACTATTTAAGATTATGTGGTTTTAGATGGCTCAAGAATGGGAACAAAACATCATTTCCATGGTACAATAACTGAGAGTACTAAGATTATATATTCCCACTAGCCCTAGCTACATAGGTGTTACCCACAACACTAGAGTGGTATTTTAACTTCTTTTCAATTAATCCAATTTTTCATCATATTTATTTTAAATCTTATGAATCTTTTTAATATCTAATTTTCTTCATTCTTTTAAAAATATCATATATATTTTTATTATAATGGATATTCATGGTACACTTGGTAGGATCCTACTCAGAATGTAAGTTCAACCCCTTTATATACCTAATGGACACATGTAAAAATGAGTTTTTAAGATTTAAGAAAATTCATGGTTTCGTATAGAGGTGGAAGATACTCTTGTTAATAGATTTTGTATTATTTTTTTGGTGACATAACTGGAGTTTGTCCCTTTGATCATTTGTAATTTTTTTGTATTCCTTTATTGGTCACTTTTTTTTGTTCATTTCAATTTTTTAATATGGATGCTACACGTAATATTTTATATGATTCTTTATTATAGATGTTTTGATGGATGTTTTTATAATGTTTATTGTTTTTTTCATTATTATTATAATGGAAAAAAACATTCTCAATGGAGTTCCATGATTCTATAGCACTATTTTCTAACTCATGGGGATCAGGAATGCCCTTCAGTCCACGCCACATGCTATATTTGGCATTGGGATAAAAGGAATCCTTGACCAGTTCATGAAAAAATGGTACTAGAGTTGTGGTTTTCTATTTTCTTGGGTCTTTATATTTGGGGAAGTCTATATATACAGTACCAAGTAATGTAGGGTATTTATTGTTTTGGTTGTGAGTAGGGTGTCTAGAAAACACACAATGCGACAGGCCTTAGGTCACAATTGGAATTTCGAAAATTGTGTTGACTCCTTCCTAAAGTCTAATGCATAAGAATATGACTGGGAATGTGATCCATGATAACGCGGAGTTGTTTCAGTTTTTTTGGTTTGATTCTAATTTATTTGAATGATATATTATGTCATTTTATAGATTTCTAATGGGTTTTTGTATTGATTATTTCCCTCTTTTTTTGACTTGTATAGTATCATTCCTCCCAGAGACCTCCAACATTTCCATCAGAGGAGGCATGTTAGAATTATACATTGGATAACCCACTAGTTGATCAGAGAGTTATATAGGTGGTGGTTTAGGTAATTTAAGTTATGGATTAGGGGGTTTTCTTAGGTCTTACTCTAGTTAGGGAAGCTGAATATGGTCCAAAGTAAGATCGAGTTTAGTAGTTCTTAAACCATAAGCCCCTTTCCTTCCAATGAAGAAGTGATCCCTTGGAATTAGATGATTGGGTGGAGAAAATAAAGAAGATATTTGAGTTCCTTGGAATAGATAAAGTTGTTAAAATGGATTTTGTTTTTCTTATATTGGAAAACCCAAGTCATATGTGGTGGGGACCATGGTTCAAGATATGATTTATTGTAATATGGGTTGGATGGAATTTAAAAATGTCTTCATTTAGTAGTTTTACCCTAAGACATTGGACCTTGAAAAGTCTTTAGAGTTTCTGTCCCTTCACTAGGGGGATTTTTTTGGTCTTATAATTTGCCAACTGCTTTACATAGCTAGTCCACTTTTATTCTAATTTGATCATAAATGATAAGACTAAGGCTTGGTGGGTTTTAATTGTTCTACATCCTTAAATTTGATTCTATATCTTCTTATTAAAACTGAAGCCCTATGAATAAGTGGTTTAATGGGATTTAATGGTGGGTATCTACTTGGAAGGTTTGTCAGACTCAAATAGGATACTTACAAGGTCAGGTCAGAGTAGGATTATCTCATCTGAAAAGAAGAAGAAGTGGGAGGAGTAAATGAAAAAGAGTGGTAGTAGCTCTTGATATCCACATAAAACACATTTTTAAGATATATGTTGAAATAAAGTTGTGTGGAATCGATGTGGAATATATAGGAACATTAAGTCCTTATGTATAGTCTTACACTAGGCATGTCATATTTTTGGAAACATGGGATATATATAGTGTCTTTATAGGAATTATTTTCTATCTCAGAAGGGAATAGGTTCCACAACTTCTCCAGGAACATCAACTTAGTAAGATTCTTTATGGTCTATGAGATCTCGTTTTGGTGGACATAGAAGTAAGGATGGGTATTTTTATGGTTATATTCCACTTAATGTGGATACACAAGTTATAAGTTATCCTCTATCTTAGAAAAAGATGACACATATTCTTACTATGGATCAAGCATGGGTGGAATCTAATATTGGCCCTATGACTATCATAGGTACTATTCTAGTTGCACCATCCATTGTTATTTATTTTTTTCAATATAGGTTAATCACAATATTTTATATCCTCCAATTTTCTATACTTTTCAAAACTCTCAACTGAGCTTATGCCATATGCCCTGGAGATGGTCACACCAATTCTCAAAAGAAAGAAGTAGGGTTTTCAATTCCCATATTGTGTAATATCCTTTCTAGATGTTGAACTAAACTAGGACTTCATTTTACAAGAAATGAAAATATTTTAAATTATCCAAGGGATGGATTGGATTATGTTTTTCAAGGACCACATCAAATGCTATCATCAGCAAGTTACCTTCACAAACCCTGATGGGAGCACTCAATATTTTAAGGGGGAATTGAATCCCTGGTCAGGATGAGAAGGGTCTCTACTTATGGGGTTGGGTAGGATTTATTTTCATGAGTCCTCCATATTTTTGGATGTTTATATGGAAGTATCATATAATGAGTTTTCTTATTTGGTTCAAAAGTTTCATAAAGTGTTCCTAGATTATTTCTTTGGTTTTCCTCTTTAATGATATGTGGAGTTCACCATTGACCTAGTAATGGGGACACAATCAATATTTACCCCATTATATCATATGGAACCCATTGAGTTAAAGTAGTTAATGGTTCAAATGGAAAATTTGGAGTTTAATGGTTTCATTTATATGATCATGTCACCATGGGACACTGTAGTAATTTTTGATAAGAAATATGATGGGTCTCATTAGTTTTATATCAACTATCAGAAGCTAAATTGGGTCACGATCAATATTAAATATCCCTTACCCCATATTGATGATAAATTTAAAAAAATAAATGGGGCATTGTTTTTTTAATATTTACCTCTGTTTATGGTATCAATAGGTCATTGTAATAGAATATAGTGTCCCAAATACTACTTTATGAAGAAGGTAAAATTATATTGAATACCAAGTAAAGTCAATCGAGTTAATAAGTGATACCATTGTTTTGATGGAACTTATGAACTGCGTGTTCTATAGATTTATTAACTCGTTTATCATGGTGTTTTTGGATAAAATTTTGATTTAATCAAAATCAAAACATGAGACTAAAAAATATTTAATGATCATTATAAGAATATTAAAAGACCATATTATTTATTGAAAATTATTTAAATGTAGTTTATGGATCTTGGATGTAAATTTTTAGGCCATATGATATCAGAACATGGGGTTGAAGTTGATGTAGTGAAATTTAGGGTAGTGATGTCATTTGAAGAATCGATAAAAGTTATAAATATCAAAAAATTTAAGCATGGTAGGGTATTACTAGTGATTTGTTATAGATTTTTCTCAACTTTCATCGCCTTTGTAGACTCTTACCTAAAAAATGGGTAAAATTTTTTAGAGTCCAAAGTGTAAAGTGTCTTTTGTGAAGCTTATGTGGTTGTTGACCACCACCCATATCTTTATCTTTCTTAAGGATTGAGAATGTTAGGTGGTTTAACATAATGCTTTAAGTGTAGTTCTAGATTGTTTGATAATTTAGGGTTACCATGTGGTTGTGTATGGATATCATAAACTCTAGACATAAGATAAGAGTTACCCAATCCATGACCTTAAGAATGTGTTTGATTCCCTCAAGTTTTGGTGCCAATATTTTTAGGGGAACATTTCAGGGTTTACTAAAACTTTAAAATCCTATAATATATCATTTCTTAAAAATATTTGAACATGATGAAGATCAGCGGATAGAGTATCTTAATGGGTTTTACATTGATATAATTTATACTATCTGTAAATGGAACATCATCGATGTTTCCTTATGATTAAAGATTCAAAATAAAGATATGAAGGAATCTAGATGTGATTCTAATGGTTGTTTTTTTCTATATACACCTGGAATTTAAAAAGGATAGAGGGTGTGTGTCCTTATCTTACATCCAATTGACGCCTTACCTTCTTGAATTGATCCTAGAATTGTTCATGAATAGTTGCGTTAGAATGATATTCAGGTTCTTAATGGTGGGTAGGTATATAATTAATAGTATTTATCTTCCGAAGGATTTCATTCCTTCATGGGTCATTCTGTTATATCATTATCTCTAAGGAAGGTGGTAATGTAGGGTTGTCATTAGTCTCATAAGGTTTTCCATCATAGTTCCACCAAGATTTTATATGATGTGTAACATGAATTATAGTGGGAATTTATGTGACATGACATGTGTGGATTTATTTATCAATGTTATACCATTTAGTAAGTTAATAATGTTTATTAGAGGCCCTGAGGCTTGCTTCAGCCTCTTTCTATCCCTACATGAATGTGGGATGAGACATACATGGATTTTATCACTAGTTTACCTTGTACAAAATATGGGTGGAATTCTATTTTGGTGTTTTTTATTACTTGTCTAAATAAACCCACTTTATCCCGACCATGGACACTACCAAGTTAGAGGAGATGGGAAAGTTACATATCAATGAGATCATGGGGATTCATGGTTTTACATATGCCATTTTTTCTGAAAGAGACCCCCATTTATCTCATTTCTAGGAAGGCCTTCAAAAATAAATGGTGTCTTAGGTTATGATTAGTATGATATACCACCTCCAAATGGATACCCAAAAAGAGAGGAAAAACCAGATCCTATAAGAAATTATTTATGTGTGTGTGTTAGAATTTGGTGGATTATGGGATAATGATATGGAATTGGAAGAATTTGAATATAAGAGCAGTTTACAATCCTTAATCAGGATGGATCCCTTTAAATCCATTTATGTCCATTGAAGATAGTTTCTTTTATGATGGATATAAATGGGTGAGATATCTATATTCCAACCAAGAATCGTACAATAAATGAAAAATAATATTTAGATGATCATGAAGTATTTTATAACAACTCAAAGATAGAATAAATCTTATGATGATAATTGATTCCAAGCCTTGAAATTGTCAGTTAGTGGCCAAGTGTCTCTAAAGGAGATAACTCGATTGGGTCATCACCATCTTAGGAATCGGGGAAATCTCAATATGAGGTATGTAAGAACTTTTTAGATGGATGAGGGGATTGGGAAGGTTTTTTTTCATTTGAAACCACCATCACATTTGATGTCAACTCATGATGTTTTTAAAATACCTTATTTGAAAATATATAATCCATATCCTTAGTATGTGTTGATTTGGGAAGATATTGACATGGAACTCAATTTTTCAATGAACAAATATCCAATTCAAAATTTATAATTTCCTAGTGAATGCTCTTTGAGGGAAATATATTCCTCTTGTTTAGGTCTAATAGAAACATGATAATGATGAGAAAAAGATAAGTGAATGAAATACTTTAGTTAAAAAATAGTGTCATCATTTACAGTATAATCAAACTATAGATTGGATTCCCTATGTTGGAAAGTGAAATTGTGGGGAGATTTTTCACACCAATGGTTCCGTTTTTTTGTATTTATCATTTTTTTGGATCTTTTATTTAATATTTGTATTTTTCATGTCATTTTCTTAAATAATTAATATTTTTTGGAGATAGAGACTCACACATGTTTAGAGGAAACCATGAACCAACATATATAAATCATGTTAGAGGAAACAATGGCACTAGTATATCCACATAGTTAGGAATTTAGTTTGTGAAACCATGTGACTTCAACCATGTGACCTCTTCTAGGGGAGCCAAAGAAACCACATGATTGATCCAATATTTGGAAAACCGTATGGCCTAACTATTTGTTCTTCCCAGCTTTTATAAATATTGAATTTCTTAAACTAACACTATCTGATTTAAACCCTCTCACCCCTTTCATTACCCCACTTTTGAATCTTCCTTACCTAGGTGCACCATACCCTTTTCCTCTATCCTCTTTGATTTATTTTTAGTGATTTGTTTCTTGTATTATTCCAAGAAACATCAAATATGTTTCCCTTTTCT
The DNA here is from genome assembly GCA_963277665.1 of Viscum album. Taxonomy (NCBI): domain Eukaryota; kingdom Viridiplantae; phylum Streptophyta; class Magnoliopsida; order Santalales; family Viscaceae; genus Viscum; species Viscum album. The sequence goes on along the minus strand of OY728151.1, from coordinate 648,378,874 downwards.
TTCTCCATGGTCTCTCCCCTCTTTTTTTTTTGATATTTTCTACAACCTAGTGGTTGGGATAACCTAGGGTTTGTATAATGAAATTTGTATGGATTGGGTTATGATAGTTTTGGTTTACTGGTGCTTCCATATGATATTCTCTCATCCTAGACTGTGATTATCAATAAATTATTAGTGGTTTCATGGAAAAAGGAATTTAGTTTTATGTTTTTACATTATTTTATAATTTAATTATGATTGATTCTAAATCTAATGGTTTTATTAATTGTTTTGTGTTTTTAATGGGTGGTTAGAAGGTATCTTTATAAGTGTGAAATGGGTTTGAAATAGTTCTCCCCTATTAAAATAGTAGTTTTATTGTAATGTGATGGTTGGTTTGTGATAAAAGAGGTTTTTTTGTGGTTTGGAATAAGGCATAAAGTACATAAAAATCCTGTGTACTTTAGAGGGAAGACCAGGAAAAGTATTATAGTAATTATCTACACTACCTATGTAGATTAATTTACAACAATAACCAAACTATTTATGATGGTGTATTTCGGAGATGGATTGAGCATAGGAATGAACCTTCATGTCCGTGGTATGATAACTGAGAGTATAAGGATACCCGTTCCACAGTAAACTGAGCTACTTAGGGATTTACCATGGTACATGTACAATATTTTTCCTACTTTCCAGTCACTCATGTTTTTCTTCTCTTTTATTATAAATAATTTGCTTGTTTTAAAATAAAAAAAACTTTATTTTAAAACTAGCATATTTAATTTTGTTATAATTGGTATTCATGGAACACTTGGTGGGATCCTATTGGGAATGTGATATCACACCCTATATACACCCAATGGGTGTATATTAACTAGGTTTTATCATACTCAAATATAGGTAAGGCTTCATATGGAGGGGGGGGGGGGGGTTAGGGGTACTCTTGTTAGCATATTTTGGGTAGGTTTTGGTGGTGAGATAATTTTTTGTCATCCCTTACGTCATGTGAATATTTTTTCATATCCCTTATTTGGTCTCTTTTTTTGGGTTGTAGAAGTTACTATGAACATTTTACATGGTTATTTGTTATAGATATTGGGATGAATAATTTTCATAGTGATTATGTTTTGATGTTAACTATTATTATTATGGAAAAATCATTTTCAATGGAGTTCTTATATTCCCATGCACTATTTTACACCCATAGGGATTAAGAATACACAATAGTCTAAGCCACAAGTTATAACAAGTTTGAGTATGGATGGAATACCCAACTTTTTCTTGTTAAGATATTCATTATAAATCCATACCCTTAGTTTTGGTGTTATAGGATCCTGGTTTGGATTCACATGAAACTTAGGAGTGGGAGGCACTAATTGGAGGAAAGAGACATCATATCCTTATTTTGGAGTCTTCAAAATAGGGGTTTTGGGGGAAAACAATTATGGTGAGGATAATTGTAACATAAAAATCTTTTACTTCAGGTAAATTATTTGGTTTGTGATGTTTATTTTGGTTTCATATTTTTTGGGTACTTTACATGCTCAATAGAGCCATTTCTAGTTTTAGTTTATATTTTTTAAATATAATTTATTATTTTAAATTTAATCTATATCCTTATATAGGGAATAATGGTTTCGTAAGGTTAATGAATCTATAACTATATATAAAAGGTAATACATAATGTCAACTCTAAATTTTCAATGGTTACATAAGTGTAAAACACCACTCTATAAAGGAAATCCTGAAATCCAATACACTACATAAGGGTAAATCCCTTTATCAATATGTTTCATAAAGGTATGACATGACTTGTGCATGGTTAACCTGATATGTGTAAATTTAATCTAGTCTATGGATAAGGGTAACATGTACTAAATAATGTCAAGATAGTCTCTTTAAAAGTCTTTGAAAGTGTATATTCATGTTGCATATGAGAAATTTATTTTTTCATAAGGGTGAGGAAGGGTGCCTTAGGAACTGTGTAACTGTAAGACACACTAGGTAAGGGTAAAATGAAGTTTTCAAAATATTCTTAAGGATAAAACCTCTTTCCCTAATATAGAGGTTGTGATATATGTAAGGTTAAACCATGTCACCCAGACATAGTTCTCTTTAAGTGAAAAATTCATTTAAAAACCCTAATTTCTCTATTTATTATTCCATAACACAAGTAACACCATTTTGATTAATTCATAATCAAATAAAACATGGTAATTAAATTTTTATTAGCTGTTAAAGGTTTAATATTCTATTTTAAATTATTTTAAACCATCTTCATTCATGATTCATTTGAAAGAGTAAATTAAATTTATGTTTTGACTAAGGGTTATTATTTTGTAGATCATAATTCCTATGATATTTTTCAAAATACCTAGACCTATATTGCATGGATTTTGGTTATCCAATTGATTATATTTTAGGTAGAGTAGTAACTGGGTGATTGAAGTGGGAGTGTTTTTATAGTATTATTTTGATCATGGGGCATGAACACCCTCTAATTTTTTTTATATGAGATTTTGTAAATCAATTTGTGTCACTTGAAACCCTTGGTTATTGATTATTTTATATTGGTTTAGAATTTATTTATAAACTCAATTAAAAATATTGAGATATGATTTTGAAATGGAATAGTGTGTGTGATGAAAGCCCATGACAGTAGCTATTTAAAATTGATGGTTTACCTTAATAAAAATTTTATTGAATTAAAATAAAGATTTGTTGAAGGATTCAAATGAAATTAAAATACATGAGATATTTCAATATTTGAAATGATATAATTAAAGAGTCATGTTAAAAACCACTCGAATAATAGTTTTTTAATAAAAGGCCTATGTTTTTTATAAAAACCATTTGGTATTGGTTTCTGGAAGGAATGAATGTTTGGAAACTTGAATTTGGGTCCATTTGAAATGATAATTTGAATTATTTGGGTTTGATGGAATTGAATGATATCCCCAAAAATGTTTTTATTTTCCATAAATCACATGGGATACTTCGTATTTAAGTGTGAAGAACACACACTAGTCATGTGTTAGCCCTACCTAGATTGTCCTTAGTCACTATATTCTATTCATAATTAGGGGTGTTACTTTCTTTGGAATTATGATTAGTCCGTAGGGATATCACCTTATTTAATATAAGGGGTAATCCTATTTCCCCAGTGTTAGGAATAATTTTTCTGCCTCAGGTATAAAAATTTGTGCACACCTGGTGCTGTAATTTACAATGATTTGTGTGAAGCCTTAAACAAACCTAACCCTTGGTCAAATATGCATAGTCGTATGATTAAATATGTTTTTACATTACCAATATATGAAATGTTATACTTATGTAAGTTTTGATTGAATAGTTTATTAATTACACTTTTGATAAAATGTCATATTATCACCATATTTGATAAAAATTCTCTTTATAAATATTTTATTATTATCCATTAAAATTGTTCTTCACATATGTTATGATATGAACAATGAAAACATTTCCTTATAATTTTTGTTCAAAATTTATCACAAATGGTTTATCTGATATGGAATACTTATGGAATTATTGGATAACTGCTACAATGATTTTTATCTCAAACCCAAACTATTCCTTTGATCATTTTTATATTTTCTTATTTTAGGTCCAGTAATAGGGGAGGCACCACGTGAAGGTGGTGGTTTTAATTGACTTACAAGACCAATGGGAGTTGGAAGAAATAGATGGAGTTCATGATCCAACTATTATGTGATTTTAGAAATACCATATTTGAGGATTATGTTATAGTGTTTATCGAACCTTTTCTTATATATTATATTTTAATACCAACAGTTTTATTTCATTATAACTTGTTCCTTGTTATGTTGAGTAACTCTTGTGGTGAAATCATTCCCCACTTTTCCCTCATTGATTTCATGGTGTTAGTCACTAGTTTGTAGAAATTGGGAAATTCCATTAGGGTCTTGTAAGAATTGGATATATTACTATTTAGTTCATTTATCCTTATTGGTTTATTAAATTAGAGGGATTAATGTGTAATTTAAAGGAAGTTGTTTGAAGAATAGGTATAGTTCTTAAACAAACGTTTTCATTTTATTTCATCTTATACATCATCAAATTATTATTAAAAATTATGAAATAATAACATCATAATATCCCATATAGTAAAATATTATTATGATTATAGTATAACCTATTTTTGTCCACTTTACAGTACAATTAATAATAAAAACATCAATCATGTGTATTTGTAGACTTTCACCACACAAGATGATATATTTCTTTTTTTCATCACTGACTCTTATGGATGGTCATAGAGATCAATCCAAATTTAATAGTATAATATTTATGATAGTTAAGAAATCATTATCATTCTAGAAACATAATATATTTTCTATTTTCTTACCTTTCTATCATTTGAAAAATTATTACATTGTTCATGTGTACCTAAGAATGACCACCTCCACGAAGTGATGTGATTCATTCTTCATCACCACGTAACATGGATAGTATATATAAGTATATTTAAAGAAATAATATGATATTTATAATATAATAATAACTATAGAAATATATTATGATACAAACCTTCTTTTGTCATGTTTATTGAAAAATGGAATCTTTACTCATTCGTATATACAACCTACCATCACCATGATTGTATCACAATTAATTTTTCACAAAACATATAAAATAGTTGGTTATAAAAGGATAATAAATGTATAAAAATTATAATTATAACAATATTATTATTATTTAAATTGAATAATCATTATCAATTTGACCAAAGGCGACCTATCAATGTTATTTTGGACTTGTGAACCAAACAACCTCAAAACACTTGAGGTAAACTTAATCAATTAAGTAATTAAGTTAAACATTAATATAAGTGAAATAATATGAATAATAAGGTTGAAAATATTATTAATAATGTAAATAATGAACATATGTTTATTATTTATGAATAAAAATAAGTTAAGTGACAATTTAGACTCATGGTGAGGGACAATTTACCTTTAAATATCATTTTGGTTTTTTAATGATTAATTTTCTAAATGTTTTCCTTCTATGTCCATATTATTTTAAAAATATTTTTTTATAAATGTTTTTATATATAAATAAATTAATTTTAATATCAATTTTATGACCGTTTTTACCCTTTTTAAAAGGTTTTAAAATGGAATACTTTTACATATTTTATATGGAACATTTTGAATTTCATTACATAAGGAATAAAGTATATTTTATTTTCATGTATAAGACATCAAGGAATTTCACAGCCACTATAAGTTTTATTTTAGGTCTGTATTACATTACATGATTCTATGTTTTATTCAATAAAAAACCCCCACTCAATTTTTTTTGGATATTTTAGTTTTTAAAATTAGGTTTTGAAGGAAAAGGTCATATCAATATCCAAACATGTCTTACTTATGGCTTCAAAAGTATATTTGTTTTCAAGTTTAATGATGAAAATTTATGATTTTATATTTATTATGCATGTTATGGTCCTTATAATTTTATATGAATGATTGGTGAGCTCAATAAAGCTCTGATTATGGGTGAGCCTGATATAAATCTCTAATGAATTGGGTATTGTTTACATTTTTAAGATAATTATATTGTATGTTGACCATGTAGTTTATTCCATTTCTAATATTTTTTTTGAGGATTAAGTCTTAAGGATCATATTTGACTTTTATTTGATTTATAATGAGTTTTCATGGAAATATATATAATTAAAAAGTTAAGAAAATGATATTTTGTTTTAAATAAATGATTACACCCTTTTAGTGTAAAAGGCATGTTTTTAGGAATATGTTTTTCAAGGGTTCTCATGTTGTCTAAGAAAACTTCATGACTATGTTTTTTATTTTATGTATTCAGATAAAGTGTTATTTGAAAAAACCCTAGGTAATAAATTTGATATAATTTTTACATAAATGATCATTTTATCTCAAAATTTATTAATTTATAGGAAAAATGCTTTCTATTATCTCATGGTATTGAAACAGACTAACAAGTTTTATTCTTCCTTTTGATATGCCCCATTATTGATCTTTCTATGATAATAAAAAAATATTATTCATAGGTTTTTAGAATTTTTAGGAAAAGTGAAGAAATCATGTTGATGTTTGTGAATGTTGTACATAAAAATAAGGCATATTTAATTTTAAAAGTATTATTTTTTAGGAAAAAGGGATATTAAGAGGAAGTTCCAAAACTTTAATGTATGAGCCTATTACGTAACAATTATGACCAAATATTCTAAACATTTAAACTTAAAAAGATTTTATGAAATAAATAGCGATTTTAAAATTATAAATTTTTAATTGATAGTGTGTGTAACACATAAAACCGAGCTTAATCAACCAATGAAATTGTTTTTTCAAATTCTCTTCTTTAATTGGGAAACAAGCAACCCTGAGCCTAAATAAATCACAATATAGTAGAAAATTATAAACTAGAATTTATTTCTTAAGGTATTAGAATTAAAAAATTAATTAGGAATACTTTTTTATCTGATGATTATAAATTAAATAAGAATCATTTATAAGAAAATGAAATGTTTTCCAAAAAACTACATCTTTCTAAAAAACAATTTAGTCACCATTTGTGCTTATTATTTCAAAAACATTTAACGATATTAAAAAATTACTATTTAAAAATTAATTTTATTTCTTTAAATCATAATATCAAAATAATATTAGGTTTCTTTTTATGATATTACTCCAATGTTTCATTTTTCGATGAATAGTGAAAAGTATTGATTTTTGTTAAAAATTTACTTTTCCATGAATTAATTTAAAATGTTAAGATTGATTTTAAAGTAAAATTTGTTAAATTATATTATATTTAATCTAATTTAGGCAATATGCATCAATTTAATATATAATTTTGATATGATGACATTCTATATTAATGATAATTTCCTCTTTGGAAACATTATTTTTTGTCATGTTTATGGGTATAATTTAAGATATATTTAGACCTGAAAATTTATATGTTTATAAAATTAACAATTTTTATGTCTTTTGGAATGATAAAAACAAGGATTTAATTGGTTATTTACCAAAATTCTATGTGTATCTACTCCCCCACATATAAAAGGCCACCCTCCCATCTCCTCTTCTCACTTAAATGGTAATTTGGTTCGGAAAATCCATGAATGAAACACTTAAATTATCACATAAAAACATCATAGTTCCATTTTTTTCATCAATACAAACTAGGAATGGTTTTGGTGCAAATATAAAAATGTTTTCCGAAGATGGGATAATTTTATTAAACGAGCGTTTATATTTTGTTTCTTATTCCACATAATTATAATATTATTAAAACATTATTTTATAATAATATTAGTACATTTAATATAATTATATTTTAACATATTAAGGTAATGACCTATATCCTTATCCACTTCCTTAAAATGGTAAAAAAATCCATAGATCATTTGTTTGGAAGACAACAACCTCACAAACCAATGTAATTCATTTTCCACCACCGCATTTAAATGTATGATATAATGATGTATTTGAAAAATTTATATGATATTTATTATATTTTTATAATTATTAAATTTTAATATCTCATATACAATTTTAATTTCAATTTCATTTAAAATAAGATAACGTCACTCATGTGTATGGGGGAATACTGCCTTATGAAGTGATGTGATTAGTTTTTCACATCCACTTTACATAGAAGGTAATAATGATACGTTTAGTTAATATATGTGATATATATGACATTATATCAATTCTTAAAAATTAATATATTATATATTTTCTTTCCCTTTCACCCATTAAGGAAATAATAATGTCGCATGTGCGTACGTATGACCTACCATCTCCATGAAATAATATGATCCATTCTCCTTATTAAAATGTCATTAATGAATGTAAAAATGTATATAATTTGAAAATTTATATTTATAACACTAATATATTTTTTTATATGATTTAAATATATAATATATGTATGAACTAGAACTTTCATGACATAACACACATTAGAAAATAATGCGATTAACACAAAAAACAATGAAAATAAAGAAATATTATAAACAAACAAGTGATAAGATGTTATAAGAGGATGTTATTTGATATTTTAAATATAAATATGGATATGGTATAAATTATTATGATTTTTAAAACCATTTTATAGGATTGTCAGACATGTTTATCCAAAATAATCGTGGGGTAAATGACTTCATCTAAATTTCCCCAAATTGAGGCATATTGAAGATTTATGCACCTAATTTAGTTTATATGGAATATATACTGCCCCATTGACATGTAATATAAAAATTAATTAATAAATTATTTTATTTTAAGTGTAAATTTTAATTATTTCATCACAGTGGTTTCTCATGAATGCTACCCAATACAAAGGGATTTCGTCTCAATTTCCCTTTATTGAGGCATATTATAATGTTATGCACCTAATTTCCTTTATATGTTGAAACTAATTCCACTATAAAATTTAATACCATTATGAATTAATAATTAAAGAATTTTATATTTTAATGGGAATTATTTAAGGTTATTTGTCTTAATATTTATTTAGTAGTAAAGAATTTCTTATCTCAATTTCTTTTTATTGGGTTATGTTACTTTTTCATTGTCTTTAACATTGTAAGATAAGATGTTTTATGACTTTTTAATATATTATTATTGTTATATTCTTGTTTAATGTGGATTTAAAGTTAATACAGATAATTGATTCGTTGGTTAATACTCACCTCAACATTATGATTTTTAAGGGTTTATTTCATAGTCTCATTTTAATCGGGATGGTTTATGCCTTAATTTGCATTAAAGAAAATTATTTTATAATTTAAAATAAGAAATAAATTTTCTTTTATATTGGTTATTTATGAATTATTCACAAAATAATACAATTTTTTAAACTTTGGTACCTACAAAAAATTTAAAAAATATTTTATATAAACTCCAAAATCATTTCTCTATTCTGTCAAAAATCACTTTTCTTCCAATTTTTTTTATAAATATGTTTTCCATTTTATTAAATTTATAAAATTTACTTTTTAATGATTTTTTACCCATGTTCTACTTTTAATTTTTTAAAGGAATTTTCAAGTCATTTTTAAATTAAGGCCCGTTTTCTTTTACAATAAATTTGGAATGAATCTTTAATTTAATGTGTATGAAATGTATGAAATTTTCTATCATGACTACCAATAAATGTTTTAAAACTTATTATATATGATAAAAATTTATTTTAAAATAAAATTATTTTCAAAATATTTTTTAGATATTTAGTTTTGAAAAAAAATATATTTTTAAAGTGGAAGGGATATTTTCCTAATTTTTTTAAAGATATCTTTATTGTATTTATATTAATATATGAAATAAACCTTAATTTTTTAGAATACACTCGGTATATGTTTTATTTATAACAAACTTATTATTTTTATGGATAGTTTATTATCATTTTTTCCATGTAAAGTGTTGAAATTATCATTTTTTATTCATCTCTGTAGGAATTAACCTTCCCTTGAAATAGTTACATTCCTATGATCATTGAACATTAATTTTCCCCTAAATATATATTTTATTTATCATGGATATTCTTATATATTAAAATGTACATCCATTATATAAAATGTGTTCTACATTTAATGTTATATATTTTATCTAGGAAAATAATTATAAATTCATATTCTTTATTCATTGTGAATATTTGATGATAAGACACATTGTTCATGAATTAAACCAATTATTTGATTTATAAGGATTAATTTGGACATTAAATTATAGGAGATACCTAGAATTATATATCCCCGTGATGAATCAGTAGCCTCAAGAGGTATATCAGTATGATGACATTAAATTGGATTTTACCTTAGTTTTAAACCGTCTTCTTAAAGATCTTGATGGTAGAGGTATCATGATTCCTAAGATCATGACATCCAATAATAAAGAATTTCCTTCCTTAATAATTTATTTATTATTTTCCATGTGTTTTTTCAATGATATTATATTCCTATTAATTTAATTCTAAGTTAATTATTAAATTTAATGTTTTTTTTATTTATTTAGCTTTCTATACTGATTATGTCTTATCTATTCATGATAGTCATGTTATGTAAATGGAATGAATGTTTATCTATTTACATTTCCATACTGGTTATTATTTATTTACTCATGATAGTCAAGACATTTAAATGATATGTGTGTTCAATTATTTATCTTTCCATATTGATTATATTTTATCAAATAATGATAGCAATGATATTTAAATGGATTATGGTTTTAGTTATTCACCTTTCCATATTCATTATGTCATATCAATTATTCTACATTTACTAATGATAGATTCTGCTATACATAACTATTATTGATCATCTATGATCACCTTTATTTTTTTCTTTCCTAGGAATCCAGGATGTACATTATAAATGATATATATGGATATTATAGATGAAATATTTATGTTATCAAAAAATGAATATCTTTTAGTTTTGGTATTCAAATGTAATACAAAACTCAAGTGTGTATCCAGATTATCTGACTACTAAACTATTCGGTCCTTCCAAATATAATTCCATGTATCATATAACAATGTAATAAAGTAGAAACTGACTCCAGGTTATTGGGGTTGGGTTTGTTATAGTTTCTATTATAGGATGTTTAGTTTAAAACTTGGGAACAAGATTTTGGAAATCATAAACAAGGGAACATAACCCTATGATTGAATTTGAGGATAATTATAGAAGAAAAATCTAATGTTTTTGTAAGGTAGATATTTTGTTGTTTTTATGAGAAATTATTCCCTATCTAGATAAAACAAGTGAATGTAGATCTGTAACAAATGTTCCTAGGGGTAATAACTTTGTAAAAGGCATATTTCCTATAACTTGAGCATTACCGGGAATATGAAAATAGGCCTTACTATGCACCTAGTTTGACACTCCTAGGGGATATGATTTGGTTAACTCACATTTTCTCTAAAAACAATTATAATGAATTTAAAAAGATGATGATAAGGAATGAATTAGGTTAAAATTAATATGTTTAGATTAAAAATAATGTTTCATGATTTACACATCGTATAATTGATTATATGGTTTTCCCGATATGATTATTATCGCTAACACTATGGTTTTTTTGGTTTTAGTAAATGAATGGATCCAAAAGGAAACATGTTAACATTAAAAATTAAGCATAATGTGGTGACATTGAGAAATTAAATGGTATAATGAATGAAGTTAAAATTTTATGATTATGACTAAAAATTTATCCAATAATACGATTAACAATGAAAACCCTAACCAACTCTCAGACTCTTTAAAGAAGAGTGGATATAGTTTTTTATTATATTGAGTGGTGGATACCATATAGGAGAGAAGGATCAATTTATTTTATGTCAGAAATATGGAAAGACACAAATAGTATTATATCTTAATGTAATGTTAAATATTCTTACATGTGGAAAAGAAGGGAATAAAGTAATTAATTGATAAAGAAAAATGAAGAGTATGATGAAAGTAATTAAATTTTAATCTAGGAATCCACTTTTATTTTTTTGTCTTAAATGTGGGGAAATTAGGCATTATCAATTCCAATGCCATATTATATAGGTTAACCCCTAGAACAAGGATGTAACTTTTTTGAAATTTAATGGATAAAGTATTTATGAATTAGGATTTAAGAATTAAATGGTACAAGTAATTTTACAAATGTTATTTTTTATAGGAATCATGAAATATCTAAGGATTATGCTAAATTTTAGAAACATATATGTAATTTTTAACTTATGAGTTGTTGATACTATCATATATTTATGAGTTTAATGTTGACTATAAGTTTAGAGTTTTAAAATCCCATTTTGAATTTTTTTGGTAGTAATATAACACGATTTTGGATATTTATTGAAATCATTTATGGGAATAAAAAATATTGGTTTGGTATATATAAAATTTATTTGAAGAATAATTCATTTACTTTTTCTTGACTTCTTTATAAAGATATCGTTAACCATTATGGTTTATTTTATCATTGATGTTGAGGAAATTATGGGTTATTAAAATTATTTAATTCTATATTAATAATATTCATATGGTTTTATGCTGGGTGACAACCCATCACATCTAGAAAGGATGTGGGAATTGAACCCACAACTGATGTGTGAAAAGAGTGTTATTCCTACCACTAGCCTATGTGATGTACTAGTTAAGAGGACATCGTTTTAAAATAAATATTTTGACACTTAAATAATATGTTGATTTTGTGAAACATATTATAATATCAAATATTTTTTATTTATAGATAATTATTGATATTTCTGGAGAAGTTTTATTTGGTTGATGTATATATAACCATTAGTTTTAACATAATGTATTATTTAGGAATAATTAAATTACAATTTTTGGTATGTAAGTTAAAAAGGTATGAGATCACCTTTATTGTAAAAAATTAAAATGTTATTATTATAGAGGATACTTGTAATGTAGGGTTATTTATTTGTTGAATAATATAAGCTGAATGATTGGTGGAATTTTTTTAAGTAAAATGTATCATTTCTTCATACGAGGTTTATACAATTTTGTTATATCTTAACTTATGGTAACCATTTATTTTTTGGTTAATATTTAAATATATGGGGAATGTATAATTATTATTTTATTAATATTAAAATCAATTTAAAATTAATTTTAGTGATTCAGTCATAAAAAAATCATATTGGATATTCATTTTATTAAGTAAATAATTATGTGGAAATGTATTAATCATTAAATAAGATGAAACCATACTTAAAAATGTCAAGAAAAAATATTTCCATATATTATTCAATAGTAAAATAATTAAAAAAAGTTAAAAAAAGGATATTAAATTTTTTTATCCTATTACATTCATATTGGATGAATAAATGAACATTTTAATCATAAAAAATTTCTGTTTTTTTTCTTAACCATCCATTGATCATTCACATTCTTATATTCATTAATATATATTAGTCATATAATTATTAAAACATTTCTTCTATTTATATATCTTCACATGGAACACATATTTTCTTTCATGCACACCTACTTATGTGTTATTCTAAATGAACTTCATATTTCCCTCTCTCTTATCAAGATGATGTTTTATTATCGATTTTATGATGTGGGTTTTTTAGAAATGGTATTTTCAAATGTTAGACCCTTCATTATTGAGTTCAATTTTAAACTGTGAGAATTTTTTTATTGAAAGTGAATAGAGTGTAACACCCCAATATTTTAAAATAATAATGTGGGATTTGATATTATATCTGATACACAACCCCAATATTAAACAACCCACAAAATATACTTCATTAAATTTAATATCTACAATAGCTTGCGAAACACGCAACCCTTAGTCTAAATGAATCATAATATTCAATATCATTAAAACCTGTCCATTAAATTGCAGAGTATGAATTATAATAACAAAATTAAAAAAATATGTATATTTTTATATAATAAATAAGATGACAATAATTTATAATAAAAATAAATGTTTTCCAAAAAAATGTATTCTTCTAAAAAATGGTATTTTCAAACCTTGAGCATATAATAAAAATGATTTTTACAACTTTTAGAAAATTTATTTTAAAAAATTATCCAAATTTTGGAAATCATAAAATCAAAATTATCTTAGGGTGAAAATTAGGTTTTTTATGAACAGTTTCTTTTTTCGATGAATAGTAAAAATACACTTTTTTATTAAAAACATCATTTTTGTTTAAATAATAAATTAGAATAAATTATATTAAAAAATAGTTTTAAAAATATAATTTTATCAATAGATTAAAATTTATCCAATATAAGTTATTTTAATTAATTTCATATTGAATATGGATGTTAAGACATTTTATTTTTAGAGTTTTCTCTATAGAAACCCAATTTTTCAGTAGGTATGTAGGTATAATTTTAAATTGGATTATGCTTATTATATTATTTGAATTTGAAAAAACAGATTCCATATATTTTATCATAATAAATTTTTAACTAAAAATTTCAATCTTAAAATTTTACAATTATGAATAGTAAAAGAAGTAATTTTTAATTACCACAGTTAAGGAAAAAATGATTTTCTGGGGGGGGGGGGTAAAAATAAAACAATAATGGTCAAAATAATCTAAATAATTTCCCAAAAATAAATTTATATATGTATTTACCTTATAACCTCTATGTTTTATGAATGACTTATTTTTTAGGCTTTTTGAATTATAAAATCATTGGTGTAATTGATTCTTTTCCAAAATTCCAATTATACCCTCTCCCTTATGTATAAAAGGCCACATCCTCTGATCACCTATCCACACATACATAACCATTTAGTTTGGAAAATAAATTAATAACTTTATTAATCTCTAAAAAACATCCTAGATCCCTTTTTATCATAAATCCATCCACGGGACGATTTTGGTGAAAACCTAAAGAAGTTGTCTAAAGAAGAGGTAACATTCTTAAACAAGGATTTTTATTCTATTTCTTATTGAAAATCATTAAAATATTATTAATGAATAATTATATAATAACATAAGTATCTTATATGTAATTAGATGATATTATGATTAAGTAATACCTATATCTATACACTCTTCCATCATATGAGAAATAAAACTATCGGTCATGTGTATGGCAGACTACTGCCTCGCGAATCGATGTAATTAATTTTCCCTATCTATATTTCAAGGTGGAATATAATTATATATTTAAAAAATTTATTTTATATTTCTGATATTATAATACTTATATAATTATAATATCACATATACTATCTTATATTCCATTTTGTTCTACATAAGATAACGTATCTCATATGTACGGAGAACTACCTTCTCATGGAGTGATGTGATTTGTTTTTCACATACTGTTTACATATAAGGTAATAAGGATAAATTTAGTTAATTTTTGTGATATATATGACATTAAATTGATTCTATAAAATTAACATGTCACACACATCCTTACTCTTTCACCCATTAATGAAATGATAACTTCACTCATGTGTATGTATGACCTACCATCTCAACAATGTGATGAGATCTATTTTCAATGTTTGAATATTAAAAATGATTATAAAAAATTATATAATTAAAAAATTATATTTATAATATTAATATAATTTTTTTGGGGATGTGACCATATAATATGTTCATAAACCTACTCCTATTTTGGGCGGTGATGATTTGATGGACATGATAGTTGTTGACAATGATCAGACTCATTTGGATGTTTTAGATTAAATCTCGACACAACCACATTTTGGGAAAGGATTCATGTAGCTAGAGAATCCCCCATGCTTACTAATCACCACTCTAGAAACCAAAGAGCACACAAACCCAAGAAATAACAAAAAATCTCAAAAATACTATAGAAAATCAACAATCTAAGAGAAACATTGGGTATATATGAAAAATGGGATGATATTGAAGATGATTCCTCAAAAAATATCTCATTTATTCAAGCTCTATCTAAAAAAATGATCTTATATTTGTTGAAGGATTCCAACCCACCCTCTGTGGAAATCAAGATATAGGAAAGACTAATCATACCTTAGGACAACTATGATCACCAGGTCTCATAGACCATTAGGCTCAGAATCAGAATTGTATGGAAATTATGACTCTTTATATCATTTTGATTATGACTTTTGAGGCATCTTATCTGGTTTTGTAATGAGGGAATAAATTCTTTTATGGCCCCATCCATATTTCCTTGTCATTTTTTTATTTTTCATAAAAAAGGATCACCTTTTAATATTAAAAAAATATAGATGATGTAACTATATAATATGTTAAATAACCAAAACATACATAATAAAACACACATGAGAAAAAGGAAATTAATAGTCAAAATAATAAAAATAAAGAGATATTATTAACGTACGGGGGATAAGATGTTACAATAGGATAATATATTAAATTATAATCATTAATAGCATTCTTTAATAAATTAATAACATTCTTTATATAACTATGTATGTGATTAAATCAAATTGAACCAAAATAAAGTGTGAGATAAGGAACTTTGTCTCAAATTAACCTCATTGAGGTATATTAAAATGTTATGCACCTATTTTCTTTTATTGTGTGTATATACTTCCCTCTTTGACATGTAATATCATTATTTTTTAACAAGTAAATATGTTTTACGTCTCGATTTTAATTATTCACCCGTGAAGATTTTACTTGAACGTAACTAAGTGGAAAGGGAATTCTTTTCAATTTCCATTCATTGCTGCATACTATAATATTATACTCTGAATTTATTTTGTATAGTGTATATATTAACCCTATACCATTTATTATCATGATTATATAATAATTCATAGTATATTATGTTTCAAATTTAACTATTTAATTGTTTTTTACTTAAAAGTTACTACGTGGTAAATAATTTTAAAACTCAATTTATTTTTATTGGGTTATATTAATTCTCCATTATCTTTGATATTCTAAAATTAAGTGTGTAATAAATTATGACAACATTATTTAGTATATTCAGTTGTTTTAAGTGGATTTAAATTTTATAGAAAAAAAAATTCATTGGTTAAATCTGACATAAATGTTATGATATTTGTAAGTGTTTATTTCACACTCTCATTTTGATCAGGATTAGTTATGATTAAATTTACATTAGAGGAAATTATTTTCTCATTGGATAATAAAACCATTTAATTTTATAATTCTTTTTAATTTTTTAATTTTTCAAGTAATAATACCATTATACACTATCTAGTATTTGGAATGGATGAGAAAATGTTTTAAATGCACTCTCACACTATTTCTATCTTTGGCCAAATTTTTTTTCTTCAAAATAATGGTTCCTAAAAATTATTTCAAAAATGTTTTGAACATTCTAAAAATTATTTATTAAATAAATTTTAATAAATTTTTGAATTCCTACAAAATATTTTAATGGAATCTTCATGTATTTTTCTAAATAAGGCCTCTTTGTATTTTTCTAAAAATATAAAAAGAATATCTATTTAAATGTGCATGGAATGTATATAATTTCCAATTATATTGACCACTAAATGTTTTAAAGTTTAATTTATAAGATTTATGTTTATTTTCAAAGAAAATTATTTTTAAAATATTTTGTGAACTTTTAGTTTAAAAAAATATATTTTCAATGGGATAAGGGTATTTTCCTCATGAATGTTTTTAAAGATCATTTTATGGTAAATATATTAATAGATGAAAACCCCTTTATTGTACTTATTTTATTATAGGATATCCTGTATTGATACTATACTTATTATTTCAATGGATTTTTTTATGATAATTTTAACCAAGGATAATATAATTATTCAATTTCTTTATTCATTTTTCTAGTGATTAAATTTTTGTTAAAATCTTCACTTTCATTTTATTATCGGATAATAAATTTACCAAAAATATACATATTATTTATCATGTTATGTTAATTTCATAAACCACATATATTTTCATCTATGGTGTCCTACATAAAAATTTATTTTATTATTTTGGGAAATTTGATAAATCATTATTCTTTACCAAATATGAATATTTTATGAAAAGAAACATTGTTCATAAACAAAATATATTATTTGATATATAGGGAATGATTTGGATATGCAGTGAAAGGTGGGGTCTATAATTATATAGCCCCTCAATGCATCAGTAGTCTCATGAGGTGACTCAGTAAGCTATAATGGAATGGATTTTTACCCATAGTTTTAAATAGTCAGGTGAATGTTATTAACGGTAGAGTTATAATGATTCTTATGATCAAAACTTCAAATAATTAATAATATCATTCATTAATAATTGAACTATTATTATCCATGATATTTTCATGATGATATTATCTTTGGATGCATTTCATTTTTAATTATTGATTAAATGGAATGTGTTTTTAGTTTTTTACCTTTCCATATTGATTATGAATTATCTATTCATAATATTCATGTTATATGAATGGAACAAGTGTTTTGTTATTTACCATTCTATATTGGTTATTCTTATGAATTCATGATGGTTAATTTATTTTACTTGTGTTTTCTTTCAGTTATTTAACTTCTTCTCTTTATTATTCCTCATCTATTAATGATGATGAAGTTATTTAAATAACATATATTCCAATTATTTAAATTTACATATTTATTATTCCTTACCCAATCATGATATTCAAGTTATTTAAACGGAGTTTGTGTTCATTTATTTACCTCGCCATATTGATTATAGGATATTGATTATTATTTATTTTCTCATAATTTCTTCCACTTTGTATAATTATTATCAAGCATCTGAGCCCACCATTTTTTTCATTTCCTTGGAATCCTAGAAGTTAACTATTAATGATATACAAGGATATTCAAGAGGTAATAATGATATTATCAAAAAAAAATTATGTATTATTTTTTGTATTCAAGTATAATGAATTACTCAAGAATGTATCTATCTTAAAAGACTACTAGAATATTCATTCCATGAAAATGTGTTTCCTTACAACTTATTCCAATGTAATAATTTATAAATAATCTCTAGGATACTAGGTTGGGGTCGTTACATATTCATGAAATAAAATAATTATTATTTATAAATGAAGTTATTGGTTGAATGTGGATTGTTTATTAATAATATTAATTATTGATAACAGAAGGTCAATGGTAGAAACTGTTAATAAACAAAAAACCTGAGGGATGAAGTAAAATATATGGAATGGGAAGAATTTAATTTTTTTTCAAAAATTATTTCCCTCATACTCGATAGAAAATGATAAATATGAATTTATATGTGTTAAAATAAAGAGAAAATGAATCTGTGGGGAATTATAATATGAACCTTACAAGGATTACAAGATATAGTTCTATATTTTTGATTGATTCTGATAAAAATATCAATCAGTTTGTTTGTGATCCAAAACAAAATCAATGGAAATATATTACAATCTGGGACTTTGGGAGTTATGATTAAATAGTATAATGTGATCTAAAATGTGGAATTAGGGATTGAAGATGCTTAGTGGTATCATGGAATAAATGACAAGAAGAGGGTTATGGATCCACATTTTGAAAATAATTTTGAGAATTGAAGATATGGAAATAATCAATAATTACTAGTTTGAAATAAATTTTCAATGAATAATTTAGGGAATTTATTGCAAGAAAAAAGAAAGTGACATAAGTGTGGAAGATATGTCTATATAGATCGAATCAATGATGGAGATATAATTGCTAAACATTATATTTATAATAAGAAGGACAATATAGTTAAGTAACAACCTTCCGTGTAATGAATAAAGTGCGAGGATCATGGGTATTTTATTAATCAAGGTCCAAATAAGAAGATTGTGGAGGGAAATCTCAATTAACCCCAACATAGTCCAAATAAAACAAGGTCTTCCTTTTTCAGTTACAATTTCCATAGTTAAGGATCAAAATTATATTGTGGTTTGTAAAATCATTGTATACTCAATGTTAGAAAGTATATTATTTTATTTTATCTCGAAAAAATATTTAATTTCATTCATGTTTACAAATAACAACAAGTTTACCTATAAACTACTAGTGGTTGAGCTATAGTTTAAAACATAGGAAGGATATATTCATGAATCAATGATATATAGGGATTAATATTTTAAATTTTGAGAGTAATATATCTTAGTAGACCTATTTTTTATTAAAATGTTAGAATTTGATATAATACTTTGGATAGATTTATTATCAAAGTATATTTCTACGATCCACAATAGAAAAAGTATATTTTAGTTCTTATGAAGGGAAAAACTATAACAGTATTCAACATAGATATATCCTTACCCGAGTCTTGAAAAGAACCACATCCAATTGTATTCATTATAAAAAACATTATTGAATAAGTAGAACAAATAAAAAGTACAAATATAGGATATCTACCCATTTCTTAGGAATACATTGATGTATTATTACATGATGATTTACCTATAGAACCTCCATAAAGAGAGGTATTTTTCTCAATTTAACTCGTACATGCATCCTAGAGAATATATAAGACACCATATTGAATGATATATGTTGAGTTTGATAAATTAAAGAAGAAAATTCATGATTTTTTTAGAATGGTTTTATTCAACCAAGTGTGTCTCATTGGGGAGAACTGGTTCTCATTGGAATGAATAATTTTGGATCAATCAGGTTATACATTGACTATAGATAAATAAATGGGATTATAAAAAATATCAAATAATATCTTCCCATAATAAATACTTTTTTTAACCAGATTCATAGGGTTCCATTATTCTCTTAGACTGACCTCTGATCAGGGTATCACTGACTGAGTGTGATGAAATTAGATATCGCAAAGGCTCCCTTTTGAATAAGATACAATCATTAAAAGATTATTTATTATACCCATTGTATTGAATAATTATCCCACTATATTTAATTATTTTTTGAACATAGTATTTAGGGGTTGCATCAATAAATATGTTATTGTATTTAATAATGATATCATGATATATTTGAAAATTCAGGATGAGTATGCGGACCAACTAAGGATTATATTAAAAACAATGAATAATGAAAATCTTTTTGGTAAATTCCAAAAATGAAATTTATGGTTAAAATATGTCTTATTAATGGGACACATCATAACCAATGAAATAATATTAGTGGATCCATCAAATACAAATGTTGTAGATTTGTGGTCATGTCCTACAAAAATAATTCATAGTTTCCTTGGTATAGATGGGCGATATAATATTTTTTTGAAAATAAAGTTATTGGCATTATAAGCCACTAACCATGATAACATGAAAATAGGTTATTTTTATCTGCACAATAGAGTGCAACGAACGTCTCCATGAACTAAAGAAGAGTCTGGTTAGTGAACCTATACTATAAATACCCTATAATAGGGAAGGATTAATCATTTATATTGATTCATCCATTAAGGTACTTGGATGTGAAATAATGACGTACAAAAAAGTGGTTACCTTTGAATCTTGATAGTTTATGAATATTTAAAATAATTATCTTATACATGATATATAGTTAGTTATATTTATCTTTCCATTAAACATTTGGAGACACCTATTATTATAAGAAGAATAATTATATATACACTAGCGACCAAATAAAAAACAATATATTCATACAAAAGGTAACAAATATGAGATAAATTTGGTGGTGGGAGATTCTTAAGATTCTGGTAGTTCAATACATTATCACCCTATAAATTTAAACAAAGTCTCTAATTCATTAATAAAGATGGACCTCAACATTCTTGAGATGATGGGGAAAGGAGTCCCATTGATCAATGATTTATTAATGATAAACATAAAATTTTTAAGGGAAGGGACATCATCAATCATATCCCAAATTATTTTCCAACCATCATTACTAGAGAACATAAATAATTAATAATGAGATGATCTTGTATTGTAAAAGATGATAAAATCTGTGAAAAAATATAATCATTTTTAGTTCAATGTTGATAAATAAAATGTAATGTGTTTTGGTACAAGGCTATATATCCCATATATAATAGAGTTATATAAAGAGATAATTGATAAAGCTCAGAACTCTTCATTCTCTATATATCCTGGAAGAACGAAAATTTATTGATATATATGAGAACTTAAATTATGGTATTTTATGAAAAGAGAATTTTTGTATTATACAATAGGTTTTTTGGTATGTCAAAAAATGAAGTTTTATTGAACACTACACAAAAAAGTTATTTAAATAGTACTCATACCTATATGAAAGTGGGATAAAATCACAATGAACATTGTTAATACCCTTTTAGAGATATTGAAGGGAAGTAATTCAATATAGTTAAATGTCGATAGATTAACAAATTATTATCATTTTATCATTATATGAGAATATTCATCCCTTTATCACCATACTCATCTGTATATTCAAGATGTGGTGAACTTAATGGGTAATTACTTCCAATTATTTAATACCACGATCCAATATTTACTTCTATGTTTTGGAGGATCCTTCAAATGGCTATTAATATATATGTAAAATGTAGCACAACCTATCATCCTCAAACTAATGGGATGTTCGAGAGTACTATTCAAACATCTGTAGACATGTTATATCATAGTTCCCTTGAATTTAATGGGGGTTAATATAAAACATTTCCACTTGTTAAATTATCCCATAAAAAAGTTTTTATTCAAGAATTCAAATTTTCCCATATTAATAACTCTATGGAAAGAGGTGTATAACTCCCACTTTTTAGAAGGATTTTGGAGAAGAAAAATCATTGGGATATACATTGTGAATAATTAGAAAATAAGATACAAGTGGTCCAATATAATATGAAGGACACTCATAGTTGAAAAAATAGTTATTATGAAAATCAAATGAAGGACATAGAGTTTCATTTCAGGGATAATTTATTCATCAAAATATCACTATGTAAAAGGGGTCATGGGGTTTGAGGAAAATGGAAAACTAAGACCATGTTAAGTTGGAACCTTTGATATCCTGGAACATGTTCGAGTATTTTACTCTCTTTTATCACTAACTAAAAATAATTCCAACATATATGATGAAATCCACATTTCCTAGTTAATAAAGTATATCTTACACTAAAAACATATACTAGACCCAAATGATATGTAATTGTAACCTAACTGATCATACTAAATAACCAATCCAAATTATTAATGAAAGATAAAAAGTATATAGGAAAAATGAAACCCTAACTTAGGAAAGTGTTCTGAAGACATCAAAAGTCTTTAGAAGTAACCTGGGACCCAAAATAATATAATAAATATAAATAACCCAATTTTTTAATTGGACAAATTTTATTAGTGAAACCATTATTGGGGGGGGGGTATATTGTAATGACAAAAAAATTACTTAAATTTTTTATAGGAACTTATTTTAGATTGCTATTTTTATTATTATCACATAAAAATAGTATAATATTTCATAAGAAAATGACATATATTGGATTAATATTGAATAAATCCGAAAGAAATGATTCATGTAGATGAAAAATAGATCAATTTGCACATTAATGTAAACTCTACAACATTGGAATCCCTAATGATGATCTCTGTTTCTATAAAAACATGTTAAAAAAATATATGGTTTAGGAATATAGAAACAAATTATTAATGGAAGTGCAGAACCTTTTTATTTTTTTAATGAATGATTAGTTTTGAGGATGGAGAATATATTGGGTACAAAGGTTAATGTTATAGTTAATATATTACATTTACCTAGACTTTGGTCGATATAAACGTATGAAAATATTACCTTTAGAAATTATATCCAATGATAATAATGTTAAAGTTATAACTAGTTCATATAAAGGGTAGAGAAGAAATAAAACAGAAGTATAAGGGATATGTTATGGAATCAAGTAGTAGGATCCCACCTTTTGAAGTCTGTTTTCTAGAACATGGGGGGGAGTTAGTTTCAATGGGATTTATTGTTAATCAATCCCAAGAAAAGATTCGATAATAATCTATTGATCAGAATCAAATTTGAGATATGTTTTAGTTAGTGAAGATCGTCCCTAGGTTAGTGAAAGCTAAGCTCCCCATTTAAAGTACAATTATCACACACCTGACCCTAAGGGTGATTTCTAGTGTAATAAGATGTTATGAATCTAGAGTTTAGTATTATAAATGTGTAATTTTATTTTTATAAGTGAAATGATATTTTATTCAATCCTACTATCATTATTATTTATTTGATAAAATACACATGCATTTAAGAAAAATATGATAAATAGATTTTATAATACAAATAAAGTATAATTTTATTTTTAAAAAATATATACACTTTTTTGATAAATCTAATTATTAAAAATCTAATTTATTTTCAATAAATATTCATATAGAATATAATTTATAAAAACATTAATCTTAATATGTGTCTTAGGTAATTTTTATAATAGTCTTAAAGTTAACTCTTCCATGAAAATTAATATTTTTATATAAGTTATGATTTCATTTAATATTTAAAATTTATATAATTAGAGAAATATTTTGATAAAATAAAATTTATATTTGAAATCCTAATTTCGAAACTAGATTAGGGTAATTTTTTAAGAATTTTATAAAATAATTATTTTTCAATGAATAGTAGCAATATGTTTTTGTTTTTCATATATTTTATGAAATTATAAATATGTAATAATATTTTAATATTTAATAAGAAATAATCCATGAAAACATTAATTTATATTTTTAATATATAGTTTTTTACTGAAATAAATTGAAATTCAAAACCTATAAATAACATTCAAAATTAAAAAATGGAAATTAAGTTTTTAAAAGTATTATTTTATGGATATATTTTTCTCCAATGAATAATGTAATATAAAATATTAAACTTCTGGTATAAAAATAAAATATGCCATAATACCCTCTCTTTATGTTATAAACCTTGATCAAAAGCCATGGGTAAGCCAAATATTTTCAATTTTCCACAACCTAGAATTCTAAGGCCAATATATAAAAATTAATAAACATTCTTCCCACATTTCATAAATATACCCACCTTGGCACTCTATTTCATTCACTCTAAAGACACTAATAATGAAATTAACATCATTTTTCCTCTATAGAGCCTTATGAAAGAGTTTATATGGTTTTATGTAACTCTCCTCATGCTTTAGGAAGCTATCCCATAAGGTAAGGTTTTCTCTCCCTCTTAAATTTTTTCCAAGAAATTCTTTTTTAGTTAGTCTCCTTATTTCAAAGTAATTTTGTTATAATTAACTTATTATCATTTCATTAACATCAAAATGATGTCCTATCAATAGAATACTTATATTAAATATCATGAATTCCATTTCATATACGACTTCGTATATGTTTTATGCTTGTGATGTATCAAATTTTCCTGAAGGAAAAAAATCATTTTTTTTTCTATTTTGAATTCCTCTTTTTCTATTAGTAAAATTGTCCCAAGTAGTAATGAAGCTTTTAGGATAATCTATGGATTTTTTGATCCCATGAATCTAGGAATTGGGGAGGGAGACTGAGTCATATGGTTAGTGCACAGTTAGTGCTAACCATTTGAATCAACCATGCATTGGACTTAGTGCACAAATAAGGCCACACAATTTTTATAGAACCATGTAACCCAAGATATCTACTTGTATAGGTGTTGCAGACATATTGATATAGTTATTTCGGAAAACATTCATCTGGTTAGGCAAACCACGCACCAACCCCATGTGAATGGGGTTCTTGGATAGTGGTTGGCGCATGATTGGCGCATAGTTAGGCCAACTGTGTGGCCAAACCGTGAAACCTATAAAATGAAGGGGAAATGACTTTTATGATGAAAAAATGTTTTAAACCCATTATAATATTTCCCTTACCAATCTTTAGGATAACCTCATTTTCCACACTCTTGGGTTCTTTGGACTTCTTTACTAGGTTCATTGATAACTCCTCCAACTGGACTCTCATTTTATTTTCATAATTTACATTGGTTTGAAAATGGTAAGCTCTTTAATCCTTTTAATTCAAATCATTTTATATCATCCCATCTATTTAATTTTTTCATGTGAGATCATATGACCTATTTTCAGGGAATTTTTATGGGCATTTTATTTCTTCGATTATTCTTTGAATAAAAGCCTAATACCAGAAGAGTGGTTGTCCATAGACCAATGATAGGAAATCCAGAAATGTTCCCTAAAAGTTTAGCTATTTTATAGAGTTTTTCCATTGTGTCTCACACAAAAAATTTCCACATGATACCATAGAGTGTTTTTTTCTTTTTACACAAATTAAACCATGTTGAGATACTTCCATTCGACCACATTCGATTTTTAAATGAAGCCTACACCTTTGAATACCACCCCATTGGGTGTGTTAAATTAATTTTCATCCTTATGTAAATTCTTAATGGACTGAGAAACCTTCTATGTGGTTCTATAAGGCCCCAGCCTTAAACCTTACTTAATCTTGAGTTATTACAAGATTACACGTTGAGGATCTTTTCGGGTTTAGAGTTTTAGAGAATTAGATCATAAAACTTGCATTACATTCCACATATAAACAAAATGGTTACATAAAGATAGTATTCTTCATTCCCATCAATGGAAACACATTTAAAATAAAACATGGATTATTTCTTGACACATCCTTGACTCTATCATCTTATCATGTACCTTTCCCTTGACCTGTGAAAAACATTTCAAAAACTTGGGATGAGCGTAAAAACTCAGTATGGGTTATAAAAACATGGAAAGGAAACATGAGTTCATATATACATAAGAATGAAATCATACTTTACCCATAAAACATAGGCACTTTAACATACCTCATAAAAACATGAATAAATCATATAAATCATAATACGTAAAGGTAACTTGAGGCATTCATAACATTCTTACGTAGGGGGTAACCCTCTTGGTTACGTTTGGAATACCCATCACAGTATATTCCCTAAAATCTCTTCGGAGAAACCTTAACGTTTCACTCCTTCGCGTTACCCAATGCATTGGAGAGCTATAACGGGCTCACCCGCCCTTAGTTTATCACGGAACCACCCGTCTTCATAATAATGCCCAAGAACCATAACATAATCATATCACATAAAACATGCATAAAGGAAACATAACATTTCCACATTTCAATCACGAGATATCAATACAACACATTGATATAATAAAAACATTATGAAAACCATTTTCAATACCAAAGTAAAACATGGTATTTATTTTTCTTTAAAAAAAAAGGTATGGCTTGTAGAGGAAGCCAAAACTCAAATAACGGTTACGACGGCGGAGAAGTCGTTGTCGCCGCATACGTACGACAAAAGCATTCCCTTTTGTCGTTTAGTAAACGCTTCGTATAAAAAAGATTCCTTTTGAGTAAACGTAAAAGTCAAAGGGGTTTATACACCGTATAAAAGAAAGTTGTGTATAAAATAAAATATGCCTCAACGAAAGGAGATTGAGACGAAGTCCCATACCTCGTATCCGACTTGACCCGACCGTTCTTTAAACTCCTGAATAATAAACTTTAGTTAATCTCTACTTGATTATGAATCTTTTCCAAGTTCATTATTTCTTTTATACCATGTTATGAACATCATGTAATCATTTAAGTTAATAATGTTCATTTTGTCGGTATTTGGTTCTTAAGTCAAAAATAGACTTCTTACACTTACATGTTGTTAATTTGGTCAATGTTTCATTATATCCAGAATGGTATTCATGATGTAGATATCATATATGTCATATATATCCAGTACATACATGTATTTAAAATATTACATAATCATTTAGAGGTAAGAAATGAAATGCACCGTTCATGGAGACGGTAAGCCGTACGTACGCATGAACGCTACTTTCATTTCTTTGTCATATTAACGGAATTAAAACTAAATGAGACTTATGTATATTTTAATTCCAGAATTATATTCATCATTTAGATATATCATTAATTATATATATCCATTATATACATGTACTTTTAATAGTACATTACATTTGGGGATAAGAAATGAAATGCACCGTTCATGGAGACGGTAGTCCGTACGTACGCATGAACGCTACTTTCATTTCTATCTCATAATTTAATGGAAATAAATGATAATGATATATATAGGTATATTATAATTCCAGTATAACATCATATATAATAACTTTAAATCCATCCTTTACACGTCCCACATATGGCATTAACGAATCACATCACTTTGAGGGGGCGGTAGTCCGCACTTCCTTAAATGAAGATATCGCGTATACCCATAATGGAAGCCATAAAGGTAAGACACAAATGAAAAATACAGAAGCATAAGTAAAACATAAACATATTACATATCATATATAAAAATAGTGACATCATAATGGCCACCTTTGAAGGTGTTAAATGAGTATTGAACAATCATCGTTTCGGGAGGCAGAATTTCGCCATCCACAGAAACCGTATGTTCTTTAACCATTTGATGTAGTTGTGTGAGAGTGTAGATCAAATAAATCTTATAACAACATCCTAGTATATTGAAGATACTGGTGTTGTTAAAAAATAAGTAAATAAAAAGAGTTTAGGGGGTCGGAGAAGCAAAATAAAACAAATGATCATGAGAGAATGAAATACCTTAAAAAGTGTAACTTCTTTTGGTTTGAGCCTAAAGGCTTCCTTTGAAAGGATTCTGCCCAAAGGGAATCCTCTAGGATGAGGAGAGGGATGTGGAGAGAGCAAATGGGCAGGGGTTGGCCGAGCCAATGGCTTGAAGAGTGTGTGAAATGAGGTAGAGGTGGGGGCCTTTTATAAGGGGAGAGGAGGGGCACTTTTGGAAAGTAAAGAAACATTACATTATTTGAAAATGTGTTTCGGTTTTAAAAGGTCCCACATTGATGGAATTCGTGGATAAGGTGATAAGGCATCGAAATCCATTCATCCAATTGGTTTTGGACATGTGTAGTTCATAGATTTTATTTTATCTTTCCATTTTATTTAAATCGTCAAATAATGATGTCATCGCTGCATCATTATTATGTCATAAATAATTAAATTTATTTAATGTCTAAAAATTATAAACAAATTACTATGATGTAGGAAATCTTTTTAGCTTTCCATTGAATATTTATAATCAAAATTTGGACTTGTATAACCCCACTTAAAAATTGTTTTCTCAAAACATATTATGTTTGTGTCATTTTCACTTTAACATTTAATAAAAAGTAATTTATGTTATTTCCCAACAAAAGTGGATACATGGGGTCCCCAAGTTAGGCCATGACTTGTCTTGGTCGGCCATGACACAACCAATGAGGTTGGGACATGTGTCTAGGTCATTTTATATTATTAAAGCATTATTTATACATTAAACTACCCTAATTACCACTAATCGCGATTAAGAACTTAATAAGTTACTATTCACCAAAAAATTATTTTAATCTCATTGAACCACATTTTACTTCTTAATGACAACCATGTATGTCGGATTTTCAAAATTCAATACACATTAGTGGTAAACTTTAATTTAACTGAAAAAACAGTTTGCTTGATTACCACTTAGTGGTTTCACTATTCATCAAAATTGAAGTTTTTCAGAAAATTACCAAAAATTCACTCTAAGCTATATTTGATATTACAAATTCAAAAATGAAGTCTATTTTACAAAATTCAAATCATATAAGTCACATTAATTAATTTAATAATTAATTCCCGCTGCCAGAGCAAATAGCGTGTTTTTACAAAACAATAAGTATCAAAAGATTGACACCAGTTTAAGTCTAATTTCAAATCGAAATTGATTCCAATGACCACCATTGGATAAAATGGTAAAAATATATTCTAATTTCACTTCAAAACCAATTCAAAACATAATCTAATCATATAAATAAATTTGATTAAAAAGTAGTTTTGATGTAAAATGCAGTATTTTTCACTATTCATTTAAAAATGAACATTGTCGGAAAATTACCAAAAATTCACACAAGGTAAATTTTGATGTCCCAATCATAAAGGATAATTTTATTTTGACAAACATAGTTTCTAAAATTGTCAAAATATAGATTCAAAAATGGTTTTCCATCAAAAGGCACTAAAACAATCCTTTAAGAATATTAGTGTATTCCATGCATAAGATTGTATTTATTTTCATTTTAAGCCTCTAAAACACTATCTTTATCATTAATAGACATAGATAAAAATATCTATTATTCATTACTTACTTGGGATGTTACATCCTTCCCCCCTTTAGAAAATTGCGTCCCCGCAATTTATTTACTTATCAAATAAATTGGGGTACTTATCCCTCATTGCATTTTCGGATTCCCATGTTGCCTCTTCAATCATGTGGTTTTTCCACAAAACCTTTACCTGCTTAATCACCTTATTCCGTAACACTTGCTCCCTGTGGTCAAGAATCTGGACCGGTTGTTCCTCATAAGATAGGTTCTCTTCCAGCTGAACTACCTCTGGACTCAAAACATGAGATGGATCTGGCATATACTTTCTCAACATCGAAACGTGAAAAACATTGTGTACCTGAGATAAACTCGGAGGTAAAGCCACTCGGTATGCAACTAATCCAACTCTCTCTAGAACTTCGTATGGTCCAATGAACCTTGGACTCAACTTTCCTTTCTTACCAAATCTCATCACACTTTTCCAAGGAGAAACCTTGAGAAAAACATGATCACCTACCTCGAAAGATAGATCCTTCCTCCGGTTATCCGCATAACTCTTCTGCCTGCTCTGAGCTGTTCTCTTGTGTTTCTGAATCAGCTGAACTTTTTCTGCCATTTCTTCTAACAATTCTGGTCCCATCAACTTCCTTTCACCCACTTCATCCCAGAAAGCTGGAGTTCGGCACCGCTTCCCATATAAAGCCTGAAATGGTGCCATCTGTATACTGGAATGAAAACTGTTATTATATGAAAACTGAACCAAAGAAAGATGTTGGTCCCAACTTCCCTGATAATCCATAGAACAAGCTCGTAGCATATCCTCCAATGTCTGAATTGTTCGTTCTAACTGCCCATCTGATTGAGGATGAAAAGCTGTACTAAAATTTAATTCAGTACCCAACGACTTCTGAAGGCCTTTCCAAAAGTTAGAAGTAAACCTGGGATCACGATCCGATACAATGGAGAGAGGAACTCCATGTAACCTGACTATCTCTTTAAGATACAAACGGGAAAGTTGATCAAGAGAGAAAGTATCTCGTATAGCAAGGAAATGAGCAGATTTGGTCAAGCGATCAACAATAACCCAGATTGCATTATTACCTCGAGATGTCTTCAGTAATCCAACAACAAAGTCCATGGATATATTCTCCCATTTCCACTCTGGCACTGGTAAAGGCTGAAGCATCCCTTTCGATAACTGCCGCTCAGCTTTAACCTGCTGACAAGTCAAACACTTCACAGTAAAATCAGCAATATCTCTTTTCATTCCATCCCACCAGTAATACTCCCGCAGATCTCTATACATCTTAGTACTGCCCGGATGAACTGAAAACGGAGAACTATGAGCTTCACATAACAACTCTCTCTTCAACTGTGAATCACAAGGCACACATAACCTCTTCACAAACCTCAAAACACAAACACAAACTTATCCAAGAACTCATGGAAAATTTTATTCATAAGGTCCATGAATACAGCAGGTGCATTGGTTAACCCAAAAGGCATAACTACAAATTCATAATGGCCATATCTAGTACAGAACGCAGTCTTCGGAACGTCTTCTTCTTTTACATTCAACTGATGGTACCCCGACCTCAAGTCAATCTTCGAAAAATACTGAGCTCCCTGGAGCTGACACCACTTCATTCGATGGCCCAACATCTGCTGAAGTAGTTGCAAAGGATTTCACCACCCCTTTCTGCTTGTAGTCTAACTGCTTCCCATCACTCAAGCTCCTTGTCGGACACTCGTTTGCATAGTGACCCATCTCATTGCACTTATAACATTTCACTAACTGTAAATCAAATTTATTCTTACCTTCACCTTGATCTTTTTCAGTGCAATCACGAGCCTTATGTCCCATCTTACCACATCGGTAGCACTTTCCAGAATTCAGAAGACATTCCCCAGCATGCCTTTTGCCACATTTATCACAAACTGGAAACTTAGTTCTCTTACCATCAGACTTTTTTGAAGAATTCTTACCTTTCTCCTGCCACCTCGGTCTCTTCTTCTGCTGGTTGTTATAGAAAACTTGGTCATCGGCAAACTCCATTTCCACCTTCTCAGCACATCGAACAAGCTTTTCATAACTTTTAAACTCTCGAGAAGCTAATGCCCTTCGATACTTTGGCTTTAATCCTGAGTAAAAACGATTGATTTTACTATCAAGGTCCCGGATAAAATTGGGAGCATACCTTGCCAATCGAGTGAACCTTTCTTCATAGGCAGCCACTGAGTCTTCCTCTTGCCTCAATTCCAAGAATTGCTTTTCCATCCTAAGTCGAACAGCCTTAGGAAAATACTTCTCAAGAAACATACCTTTGAATTCATCCCAGTCAAGAGCATCAATCTCATCGGCATCCCTGATATTTTTAACCATAGACCACCACTGATCTGCTTCACCTTCCAGA
Organism: Viscum album; assembly: GCA_963277665.1. NCBI lineage: Eukaryota > Viridiplantae > Streptophyta > Magnoliopsida > Santalales > Viscaceae > Viscum > Viscum album. The sequence continues at coordinate 648,346,910 of OY728151.1, read as the reverse complement.
CGATAAATAGCAAGACTAACCTTTTGATTGTCTGAACACCCCATGACATCGAAAATCTTCTCCAGTGCTTTAATCCACCATTCAGCTTGCACAGGGTCAGATGATCCTCTGAATGATGGGGGATGTTGCCTCATGAAATGTTCCACCACTGACATGTTCCTCTGCGGCTGATCTGGCTGATCTCGTGCATGGATACCACCACCATTTATAGCCTGAGTCAACTGCGCCATTACTGCAACAAACTGTTCAGTTCCGATTCCGACCATCTCAGGTTGCTGATTTGGAAGGCTGTCTTCCTCCTGATGTCGTCCCAACATAGCTGCTTTGTTTCCCCTACGGAAAACCATTCTGAACATGGAAATATCTTAGGCGAAGCAACATGGTAATCCGTAAATGCTATATCATTTCAATCATATTATAATTTAACACTTTTCTAACTCCTAAAGTTGTCTAAACCGACCTCTGATACCAACTATAAGGCCCCAGCCTTAAACCTTACTTAATCTTGAGTTATTACAAGATTACACGTTGAGGATCTTTTCGGGTTTAGAGTTTTAGAGAATTAGATCATAAAACTTGCATTACATTCCACATATAAACAAAATGGTTACATAAAGATAGTATTCTTCATTCCCATCAATGGAAACACATTTAAAATAAAACATGGATTATTTCTTGACACATCCTTGACTCTATCATCTTATCATGTACCTTTCCCTTGACCTGTGAAAAACATTTCAAAAACTTGGGATGAGCGTAAAAACTCAGTATGGGTTATAAAAACATGGAAAGGAAACATGAGTTCATATATACATAAGAATGAAATCATACTTTACCCATAAAACATAGGCACTTTAACATACCTCATAAAAACATGAATAAATCATATAAATCATAATACGTAAAGGTAACTTGAGGCATTCATAACATTCTTACGTAGGGGGTAACCCTCTTGGTTACGTTTGGAATACCCATCACAGTATATTCCCTAAAATCTCTTCGGAGAAACCTTAACGTTTCACTCCTTCGCGTTACCCAATGCATTGGAGAGCTATAACGGGCTCACCCGCCCTTAGTTTATCACGGAACCACCCGTCTTCATAATAATGCCCAAGAACCATAACATAATCATATCACATAAAACATGCATAAAGGAAACATAACATTTCCACATTTCAATCACGAGATATCAATACAACACATTGATATAATAAAAACATTATGAAAACCATTTTCAATACCAAAGTAAAACATGGTATTTATTTTTCTTTTAAAAAAAAAGGTATGGCTTGTAGAGGAAGCCAAAACTCAAATAACGGTTACGACGGCGGAGAAGTCGTTGTCGCCGCATACGTACGACAAAAACATTCCCTTTTGTCGTTTAGTAAACGCTTCGTATAAAAAAGATTCCTTTTGAGTAAACGTAAAAGTCAAAGGGGTTTATACACCGTATAAAAGAAAGTTGTGTATAAAATAAAATATGCCTCAACGAAAGGAGATTGAGACGAAGTCCCATACCTCGTATCCGACTTGACCCGACCGTTCTTTAAACTCCTGAATAATAAACTTTAGTTAATCTCTACTTGATTATGAATCTTTTCCAAGTTCATTATTTCTTTTATACCATGTTATGAACATCATGTAATCATTTAAGTTAATAATGTTCATTTTGTCGGTATTTGGTTCTTAAGTCAAAAATAGACTTCTTACACTTACATGTTGTTAATTTGGTCAATGTTTCATTATATCCAGAATGGTATTCATGATGTAGATATCATATATGTCATATATATCCAGTACATACATGTATTTAAAATATTACATAATCATTTAGAGGTAAGAAATGAAATGCACCGTTCATGGAGACGGTAAGCCGTACGTACGCATGAACGCTACTTTCATTTCTTTGTCATATTAACGGAATTAAAACTAAATGAGACTTATGTATATTTTAATTCCAGAATTATATTCATCATTTATATATATCATTAATTATATATATCCATTATATACATGTACTTTTAATAGTACATTACATTTGGGGATAAGAAATGAAATGCACCGTTCATGGAGACGGTAGTCCGTACGTACGCATGAACGCTACTTTCATTTCTATCTCATAATTTAATGGAAATAAATGATAATGATATATATAGGTATATTATAATTCCAGTATAACATCATATATAATAACTTTAAATCCATCCTTTACACGTCCCACATATGGCATTAACGAATCACATCACTTTGAGGGGGCGGTAGTCCGCACTTCCTTAAATGAAGATATCGCGTATACCCATAATGGAAGCCATAAAGGTAAGACACAAATGAAAAATACAGAAGCATAAGTAAAACATAAACATATTACATATCATATATAAAAATAGTGACATCATAATGGCCACCTTTGAAGGTGTTAAATGAGTATTGAACAATCATCGTTTCGGGAGGCAGAATTTCGCCATCCACAGAAACCGTATGTTCTTTAACCATTTGATGTAGTTGTGTGAGAGTGTAGATCAAATAAATCTTATAACAACATCCTAGTATATTGAAGATACTGGTGTTGTTACAAAATAAGTAAATAAAAAGAGTTTAGGGGGTCGGAGAAGCAAAATAAAACAAATGATCATGAGAGAATGAAATACCTTAAAAAGTGTAACTTCTTTTGGTTTGAGCCTAAAGGCTTCCTTTGAAAGGATTCTGCCCAAAGGGAATCCTCTAGGATGAGGAGAGGGATGTGGAGAGAGCAAATGGGCAGGGGTTGGCCGAGCCAATGGCTTGAAGAGTGTGTGAAATGAGGTAGAGGTGGGGGCCTTTTATAAGGGGAGAGGAGGGGCACTTTTGGAAAGTAAAGAAACATTACATTATTTGAAAATGTGTTTCGGTTTTAAAAGGTCCCACATTGATGGAATTCGTGGATAAGGTGATAAGGCATCGAAATCCATTCATCCAATTGGTTTTGGACATGTGTAGTTCATAGATTTTATTTTATCTTTCCATTTTATTTAAATCGTCAAATAATGATGTCATCGCTGCATCATTATTATGTCATAAATAATTAAATTTATTTAATGTCTAAAAATTATAAACAAATTACTATGATGTAGGAAATCTTTTTAGCTTTCCATTGAATATTTATAATCAAAATTTGGACTTGTATAACCCCACTTAAAAATTGTTTTCGCAAAACATATTATGTTTGTGTCATTTTCACTTTAACATTTAATAAAAAGTAATTTATGTTATTTCCCAACAAAAGTGGATACATGGGGTCCCCAAGTTAGGCCATGACTTCTCTTGGTCGGCCATGACACAACCAATGAGGTTGGGACATGTGTCTAGGTCATTTTATATTATTAAAGCATTATTTATACATTAAACTACCCTAATTACCACTAATCGCGATTAAGAACTTAATAAGTTACTATTCACCAAAAAATTATTTTAATCTCATTGAACCACATTTTACTTCTTAATGACAACCATGTATGTCGGATTTTCAAAATTCAATACACATTAGTGGTAAACTTTAATTTAACTGAAAAAAACAGTTTGCTTGATTACCACTTAGTGGTTTCACTATTCATCAAAATTGAAGTTTTTCAGAAAATTACCAAAAATTCACTCTAAGCTATATTTGATATTACGAATTCAAAAATGAAGTCTATTTTACAAAATTCAAATCATATAAGTCACATTAATTAATTTAATAATTAATTCCCGCTGCCAGAGCAAATAGCGTGTTTTTACAAAACAATAAGTATCAAAAGATTGACACCAGTTTAAGTCTAATTTCAAATCGAAATTGATTCCAATGACCACCATTGGATAAAATGGTAAAAATATATTCTAATTTCACTTCAAAACCAATTCAAAACATAATCTAATCATATAAATAAATTTGATTAAAAAGTAGTTTTGATGTAAAATGCAGTATTTTTCACTATTCATTTAAAAATGAACATTGTCGGAAAATTACCAAAAATTCACACAAGGTAAATTTTGATGTCCCAATCATAAAGGATAATTTTATTTTGACAAACATAGTTTCTAAAATTGTCAAAATATAGATTCAAAAATGGTTTTCCATCAAAAGGCACTAAAACAATCCTTTAAGAATATTAGTGTATTCCATGCATAAGATTGTATTTATTTTCATTTTAAGCCTCTAAAACACTATCTTTATCATTAATAGACATAGATAAAAATATCTATTATTCATTACTTACTTGGGATGTTACAGGTTCGACCTGACATGAAATTTTAATTTCATAGGTTTATTAAGTAAATAAATTATTTTAATTAAATGGAAGGTAGTGTCAAGGATACACCATATATTTTATAATTATAAATGCGAGTTATATGTATTATGAACCCCGGGTAAAATTGGGTTAAATGATTATAAGAATTTATATATAATACCTCATGATTATTATTAGGATTAAACCATGGTTATTAGTCATTAGACAATGGTTATGTGCTTTTTTGATCATTTTATTTCATGCTCCCTTTACGTTGGGTGATGGGGATGATGGCTCACAACTTTAACCTTACATGGATGATGGGAATAATGGTTTGTGTTTCTCGACATCGAGTATTGGTAATGATGACTCAACACACTGTCTCGAGTTACAGGAATTGAATCTTGAATTCATATGAGATTCTAGGCTTGCACACTTGAAAGGGACTTTTTCTTGTTATACTAGTCATACATGTTTGAGTTATATCCAAGGTCTAGATTGCAACTTGTATCCAGGTGTATTCCTCTTGAAGTCATCACATATAGAGTGTATATACGTGAATAGATATTACACACACACACATGATTACTTATATATACAGTATGATAAAGCTTATCTTAGCCTACGCTAAAGAAAGTAAAGTCTTCTATGTGTAGTACCAAAACCCGAGATGACTAGAATTTACATTACAACATTAGTTATTATTAATTATACCCATACACTATAATTCTATATACACCAAATAGATTATTATAGACACCATTTCTTGTGAACTAATGTGTTTGTATCACACCCTTCATGGGTTTCTATTGGTACCTGAGTAGACTTCATGACTCTAGGTGTAGATAAGGGTAGGTTCCCTATCAGAAATGTCTGACCTATTTCCTTTTAAGCATGGATCATGGGAGTAGAGGACTGAGCTTATACTCATGATGAGAGTGGAGATGTCTATTTGTCTTTTTGTATTTTTTATAGGATATTATATATTCCTATGAAGGATACACCATATTCCCCATTTTTGTATATCATCATACCATAACATCATTTGGTATATGACTCGTCATTTTTAATTTGGTTATAATTACTTTTGATTGGAATTTTACACTTCCATTATTTATTTTTTCTTGTGATTACACTATTCCTTATTTTATATCATGATTTACATATTTATTATAATTTTATACCCATATTTCTACTTTGATATGAGGTTAGAGTCTCCCCACCATACCACCTTGGACTATCACTCCTTGTTGATAAACTATGGAATACGTGGTGGAACTCTCAAGGCCACGGGACCTAGTGGTTTGGGGTACCATTTTAGCGGATCTTAGTTCATATAATTATAAAGTGGTATTAGATCCTTTTTTTAGTTTGGACATAATTTTTGGGTCTTATATAGAATTATAAGATGTAATGGATTTAAAGTAATGATATTGTGCTAGGGATAATCTAAACAACATATAGGGGAAACCCAAACTACATGGGATCAATTGTTGTTATTATTGGATCAAGCATGTTTAATATGATAAAATTTCACAATTTAATGACATGCATGTTTTGTGATTTTATTAATGTTGATAATATTATGATATTTATTTCCTTTTCCCATGGACAATTAAGGAAAAGAGTTAGCATATCAAACATCATTATAGGAACTTTAGGACTTAAATTCTAGGAATTTTTCAACGACATGTTTACTTACTATATGAATTTCCTGCTATTTGTATATTATTTTTCCTTGTTATGTATTTGATATGTGATAGCACTTTTTTCAAGATAAAATAACAAGGTTAATAAAAGTTCCTACATCAATCTAAACAGTGTTTTCCCACATAGATTGATTATGACACCTTAATTGGCCAATTATATTGTGTTGTGGGTTTTATACCTACTAGTTCCCTAGAGAATGACAATGTTAGTGGTTTTGAACTGAATGGAAATGGTAATTTATGAATAATGGAATTTTATAAATCCTAAAAATGCGATTAATATAATCATATAATTTCTTATGACCTGTTACATCCTGATACAAGATGTAAGGGTTTGGTTACAGTAAAATGTGGTACAAATTGAAATTTATAAACAGTAGGGATTTTATGAATTCGGAAAGGAAACACATATGACTAGACCATGTTATATATATATATATATATCACCATATATTCAATGAGTATGAACAAAAATGAAATTATGCCTTTTAATGAAATGCTTAAATTGAAATGGGTAATCTAATTTCAAAGTAAAGAGTGTTTTCTAATATACCATTCAATTGAAACCCCACATATCAGAACCTTTATTATGATATATGAGAAATAAACTTAAACCCAACACTAGTAGTGGATTGTTGGTAGTGTGTATTATGTTCTTATGGTCTACTATGGTCTTTCTTTGTCACATAGACCAAAATTTTTGGAGTAGGTAGAGATGTGTGATCTTTTCCATGGGAAGGCCTTATATCCTTCCTATTACCTATATGAAATATTTTATACTGTTAAATTATATTCTGAATAATGATTTTGGAATTATAGAGTCATTTCATAATGAGAAATGTGATTTTTACTCAAAGAGGGATGTGATGAATTTTCATCAAAGGGGGTGGTTTGTGTGCCGCCAGTGGTACCTCCCATAGCGTCATGTATGGAAACATCTTATATTCCTGACATGAGAACTAATTCCCAATTTTTATAAGGTTTATTTCATCTTATTTAGTATATGCATAGAGTTTCTCGACCATCCCTAACTATGGCAGAGTGGACCCCAAAGTTTCTGTTGCATCATCATCCTACCTTTTCAAGGGACGGTGGACCACATGTTTCCGAGTCATTGATGGAGTCCATTCTCTATATAGTAGTGCATCTTGAGACACCTCCATAGCGAAGGTTCAAGTTCACTACCTATATGTTTCATGGTTCTTCCATGTGTTGATGTGATTTCTTTACCTTGGTAGACTAACATCAAGATATGTTCTAGAGGGACTTCGATATGTTGTTCTATGATTACTTATTTCCATAGGATTTGAGAGTTTTCTGGAAAATAGTGTTCCTATATTTCATGTCACAACCCGAACCTACCTGGGCACGAGCTGCAACTATCCAAATTCCGCCTCCATAGGACAGGGGCTGGCGACCAATTCCAAAAGCTAAACAACTCGGGGAGGCATTTTCCTAAGTACCTGTACACACACACGCAGCCCACTCAATGCAGAAGTGCAGAATAAAAAGAAAAGTAAAGTACCAATTCCTATAAGTAAACCAAAAGTGAATCGTCCTCTAAACAGTACAAAGAAAGTGCTGAAGGTAAACTGAAAAGAAAAGGGGAGAAACATGCACCCAACTAGAAAAGTGCGACAACCCAGCAACATGTAAACAAAAGTAATAGTCCCACACCAAGAACTGAACTACGACCACCACACACGGTCCAAGATCCCAAACTCCTAAGCTCTAATGAAGTCACGACCAACCTATCTGTCATCTGCAAGGGCACACCAAGTGAGGGAAAAGCCCAAGTAGGGGTGAGTATAAAAATACTCAGTAGGATGCCCCGATTGCTCGAGGGAGCAACAAAAGATGTACTGAAGAGGTGAGCAGTGAATAGAACAAGGAAAATTAAAGGAGTACAACTGAGAGTGTAGTAAAGATTGCAACTTAACCCAACAAGAGGATGTAAGTAGACTCATCCAAACGCAAGGAGCTATGAACTGTGAGAAGATGAACTCCTCATCGATTCTTCACTGCCTATAGCTGGAGAGTAGACTCATCCAACCATGAGAAGCTAGACACGGAAATCCCGTGGCGTACCTCACGTGTCTTCGCCTCTCCTGGAAGGAGAGGAACCAAAACCCAAGGATTGGGTATTGAAACAAGGTATATACATAACCATATGTTCAATCAAGAAGCCCGAACAAGACTGTTAGGGGATCGCCATCCCGTAGGTCAGCCTAAGAATGTGAGCATCCAATTGTCCTATAAGTAAACACCATCGATGCCCAACATCTCGCACATCTGCCCCGAACTGCAAGTCAAGGGGATCAAATCACTGCACCTTGACAGTATCCGCTTTGGGCAGCACTAACTCACCCGCAAAGTTTTAGGTCGCATCGCAAGGATGCGTCTCGGTGGGGAAAGCACCCCTCATACTTGAATGTTATGGGGAATGTAAAACCGCACCTCGTCACTGCCCCACAGTCGAGAGGTCTCCTCAAAGTCAATAGGCAACCCCCTGCCGAGGCCCGTTGGAGGGTAATCCTTGGAAGTCGACGGGTTCCCACTGGAGGGAGACACGGAAAAAGTCGACGGGTTCCACTCTACCTAGTCCCATAAAAGTGTAATCCACTGGAGGGAGAACCAGAAAAAGTCATCAACAAGTCCCAATGCCCAGTCCCGTAAAATGGTACTCCACTGGAGGGAGGCTCGGAACCGTCATCATGGACCACTTCCCAGCCCAGCTGGAGGTAAACCCAGCATCGGGGACCACTTCCAAGCCCCACTAGAGGTAAACCCAGAACCGCTCTTGCCATCCCTGCTGGATGGTACTGCTCAGTGAACACCGATGTACTGGCCATCCATGCTGGATGGTAGCTCACTAGCCATCCCTCCTGGATGGTAACCCACTAGCCATCCCTGCTAGATGGTACCGCACTGGCCACCCTTGCTGGATGGTACAACTAGCCACCCCTGCTGGATAGTACCCCACTGGCCATCCCTACTGGAAACAAACTCCAGGAAAGCCCTGCTGGAAACAACCTCCTGGGAAGAGGATCAGTGCCCGCGTAATGTGTTGGTCACACCGAATCCAAAAGAACTCTACCAGGTAACACGAAGGAACTCTGCCGGCCAAACCATCGAGAACAGAACCATGGGAAAACCACTCAACCCTACTGGTCGAAACCATGGTGAACAGGACTAGGGGGAATCCCACGCAACCCTACTGGTCGAACAAACGAGAACAGAATTAGGGGAAACTCAACCCTGGTGGTCAAACAAATGAGAACAGAACCAGGGGGAAACTCAACCCTGCTGGTCAAAAAAAAACGAGAACAGAAGGACCCTCTACGTCGCAAGAGGTCAAGGGTACGCAAAGTAGAACCCGACACACACATAGGGCCCACATGACATGTGGACCCAAGTCAACTCCAACCAAGAGCACAAAAGTTCTCAGGTACAAACGACCACATGTACCTCCAAGCATTCTCGTATACTCCCAGATTATAGCACATTTTCAGCCTAAAGGCTAGCGTGTACATGGAACCCAACGTCAACGTGAAGGGCGTAAACGTAACAACTCCAACTTGGAACCTCATCGGCCCAGGCACAACCAAATTCCACTACTAGAAATTCAGGCAATAGAAATAGTTTAAAACAGTGGCTATAGGTAATATCCACGGTTTGAGAAACCGTGGCTAAGTTTGGTGTGGCTATAGGACTAGAATTATAGCCACGGTTCCAAACCATGTCTTAAGGTCTATAGCCACGGTTCAAACCGTGGCTTTAGGTATACAGTCGTGATTCAAACCGTGGTAATATCTCTATAGCCACGGTTTAGAACTGTGGCTATACTAGAGGAGGGATACATTTTATTGCCACGGTTAGAAACCGTGGAATTAGACCTTTAGCTACGGTTTGTAACCGTGGAAATAGACATATATCCATGGTTAAAAACTGTGGCTATAAGGTCTGGAAAACCATAAAAAAATATCCCCCACCACCCTGCACACACCCCCTACAGTAGCCCACCCCCTACAGACCCCTCCCTCATGGAAATTGGACACCCCCTAGACAGACCCTGGACACCCTCGGACAGACCCTAGAAACCCCCTCGATACACCCTAGACACCCCTCGGATAGACCCTGGACACCCCCTAGACACACCCTGGACACCCTCCGGACAGACCCTAGACACCCCCCCCCCAGAGAGACCCAGGACACCCCCAGACCCTGGACACCCCCCCAGAAAGACCCTGGACACCCCCCAGAAAGACCCTGGACACCCCCCAGACAGACCCTGGACACCCCCCAGATAGACCCAGGACACCGCCCATACACTAGACACCCCCAGACCCTGGACAGATCCCCTGGAAAGCCCAGACATCCACTCCCTTGGACAGCCACCGCCACCCTCTTGGACAGACCATGGACCCCCCAGAACCTGGACACCCCCTAGACCCCCCCACTCCCCTGGACAGACCCCTCCCCCCCTCCTGGACAGACCCTGAACCCCCCCTCCACTTCTAGAAAAATTAGTATTTACGACGGGCCATTTGCGACGGGATCCCGTCGCAAATGGCCCGTTGCTGAAAATGGCGTCACAACAACAATTATTTGTGACGGGCCCGTAGCTAAAGACTTTTTTTGCGATTTGGATTCTCCCCGTCGCAAATAGTACTTCGTATATTTGTAAAAACTTTTAAAATAGTAATTGCGACGGGCCCCGTCGCAAATACCTGTTGCGATGGGCCCACCACAAATAGTATTTGCGACGGGCCCACCGCAAATAGTATTTGCGACGGGACCCATCGAAAATACTATTTAAAAAAAATAAAAAACTATTAATAAATTATTTTAATGCATATAATAATAATTCTATTTACGACGGGCATAGTATCCCGTCGCAAATACTATAAAAAAAATTAAAAAAAATTATTAATAATTTATTTTAATTAATATAATAATAATACAATTATAATTCAAAAATAAAAAATAATAAAATATTAATAAATTATTTTAATTAATATAATAATAGAATTATAATTCACAAATAAAAATAATAAATTATTAATAAAATATTTTAATTAATATAATAATAATAGAATTATAATTCAAAAATAAAAAATAATAAAATATTAATAAATGATATAATTAATATAATAATATTAGAATTATAATTCATAAATAAAAAAATATTAATAAGTTATTTTAATTAATATAAAAATAATAGAATTATTTTACATTCAAATATCAAAATAATTCAAATATTACAAAAAAATATAATTAAATTATAATATTATAAAATTTTAATATATATATATATATAATTTAATATTATAAAATATAAATAATATTATTATTCATATTAATATTGTTATTTCAAAATATAATATTATTAATATTTTATAATGAGACAGAAACTACGAATAGAAAAAAAATCATATTTTGATTTAACAAATTTTATAACATAAAAAAAACTCTAATCTGAAGGAGGGGGGAGGGGGGATCTGCAGATGGTGGTGGAGGAAACTCCATCCCTAAAGCATGAGTGAGTCGGCGCATGTACTCTATCTGCTCCTGATGCTGCTACTGCCACCGACTCGTTTGATCCTCGTACAGCTGCTGCTGGCGTCGACGCTCCTCCTCATGCTGTTGACACATCTTCTCTTGCTCCTATCGGAGACTCTCTATCAGTGCAGTCTAAGATCGCAACTAATCCTCATAATGTGTAGGAGAAGAAGATGCACGAGCTCCTCTCGAGCTGGACGCCGGCATCGCAGCACTGCCATAATAATCTCCGGGAGTCAGTTGAGAGCTGATACTAACTACCCGGCCCTTTTCGAAGGCATACTGGGTGTCCTGCATCCATGCCGCCTCATCAAACTGACGGCCAGTGGTCTGATCTGATGATGCGGCCTGACTCTCAGGCCGGGTCTATGACGCTGCGGCCTCATATGACTTCTGTAGTTGCAATTTAAAATTATAATTGTGAATATATTATATGCAGTTAATTTTTAAACTTGAAAACAAATAATACTGACTACGATGTGATGCTGACGATTACCTCTGAGCTCCCCAGTAGCAGGATCACTATACATCCTCTGATATACGTCGTACTCCGTAATATCGGGGTGCTCGACAGCCTATAAGAATAAAAAATAAACTGTTAATATTTATAGTTATATAAAATATTTATAAATAATGTACGTACCAGATGCTGTCTATGAGTACTGAAATAACGACTCCCAGCTCGATGAGTCACCTCCTGCCTCCCCCGATTCTGCCTCCCCACCGATGATCTCCTCTGAAAAGCACAACTCAACCAGTGCGCACATAATCCATCCCATACATGGGATGAAATGTACTCTGGTCGGTGTGCTCTACATGACTCGTCAAAATCTGACACTCCTTCTTTCTTCATGGAAGCTTTTCTTAAATTGTGCAAAAACTGACGAAAGCGATCACACATGGCCACCTCCCATGCCTCATGGATGACGTCACACATGGTATCCTTGATCGGATACCATAAACCCTACAAATAAATCAAAATATCAAGTTATAAAGGAAATAATTTTCAAAATAAAAATTATTTATTTACGTACGTACCAACCAATGGCCGAACATGGCCTGCTACACATCAATGGGAATCTGCTCCCATGTGGTCCACGACTGAGAGAAATAGTTGCGCAAAATAGCGCTGCCCTGTCCGACTGCTATATGCGGAAAACTGTAAAAATAATAAACATTTATTATGTGAATATATTAATGAAATCTTAGTCAAATCCACAGGTTATCACACAGGTTATCACACCTCCGTGTGCGTGGATCAAACCCAAGACGTGGACATCGCTCGGGGATGGGGTTAGAAATCATCAATCGTGCAAGACCGCGCCCCCTCCGCGTACTCCCTGGAGCGCCTACAGGCTGAGGGTCATCTGCCAGCAACTCATCTGCATCGAAAGGCAAGTCAGCATCCGCCAACTCACGAAATGTATCGTCTTCCATCTGAAATAGAAAATGTTAATGTTGTTAGCAAATAATTGATAATTACTATTATATATACATATATATATATATATATATATATATATTATTATTATTGTATATAACTACCATAGAATTCTATCAGTGTTCATCTTCATCATCATCTTCATATATGTCAATGTCATCTTCATATTTCTCCTCAACATCATCGATATCTATTCGAGTTCCAGTTTCTTCATCTCTTACCATTTCAAATTCATATGTGGCATCATTAACATCATCATCATCACCGACTCTTAAATGTGGGGTGTCGTCATCGATACTCATGTCTCTTTGTAAGAAAGATTGATTTTGAGTACTCTCTTGAAAAAACTTCAATTCTTTTCACAGCAGTGAAAGCACATTCACTTTGAATAAACTGATTGTCTCGAATTTTGATTTTTATTACACTCCACCAATCATTCAAGTCTCTTGATGTAGCACAGTACTTTGCGTAATAAACTTGATGTGCCTGTTGAGCCAATAAGAATGGTTCATTTACTGTGAGAACACTTTTACATTTAATATCGATGATTCCATGAGTCGGATGAACACGCATGCCTCTCTCTGTATCAAACCACCGACATTTGAACATTGTTATGTAATGTTGTCCAAGATAACAGAGTTCAATGATTTCATCAACTATGCCATAAAAGTCAACTTCATTTTCTCGATGATGAGATCCTCTCAAGATAACTCCATTGTTCATTGTTTTTTTTGATTCCCCATATGCATGTGTGTGAAATCGAAATTCATTCACCACATATTCATTATAAGTTTTAACAAGTTTGGAAGGTGGGTTACTCAATATACATAACCGTTTTTCAATTTTATCAGAATGTCTAGACACCTGAAAATTTGTGAAATAATTATCAATATAGTAAACTATACATTTAATGAGTTGCTAAAAGATAAAGAATTTATGTCACCAATTTTTGAAACCACTGAGAGAAATATTTCTGTCGGCGTTCTTCGAGGGAAGCTGCTGTAATTTGTGGAATTTGTTTCTTGATATGATTATCATAAAACCTATAAAAAACAAAGTTATTTACTGTAACATAAATGATATAATAATTGATATAAAAACTTACAGTACGACTGATGTCATCTCTTCACAGTTGAGAAGAACATATGTATGAGCTCTGTGATGTTCATCATCTGAAAGCCAGCGTTCATAAACTCCACAAAAACCAAGCTCTGGCTGGTTGAAAACAGATAATTGATTGTCTATTTCATCAATATTCCTCTCGTTTTGTCCCATTCGGTTTTGTTTTGAAGGATACTCAGATTCAAAATAATGGGAGCAGAAAAAAAGATATTTCCTCTTTCAAATAAGCTTCTGCAATAGATCCTTCAACAAATGATTTGTTACGTACTTTTCTTTTTAATTTTTGCATGCATCTTTCAAATGGATACATCCATCGAAACTATACTGGACCTCCACATATGGCTTCATATGGAAAATGTAACATCAAATGTTCCATTGAGTCGAAGAAAGACAGCAGAAATATTTTTTCCAGTTTACATATAATTACAACAACATCTTCTTCATGTTTGCATAGAGCATCATAATCTGTTGTAGCCGCATAAATTTCCCGAAAAAAATGAGACATGTCTGTTATGGAATCCCAAATCACAGAATTCAACAGACCTCTTAATCCAATGGGTAGAAGTCTTTCCATTATAACATGACAACCATGACTTTTTAATCCAGTAATATGACCATTCTTTACAAATCTACCCAAATTGGAAGCAAAACCATCTAGAAGTCTCAAATATGAAATCCACTGACAAAATAATAAACGGTTTCCTTTAGAAAGTGTATAAGATGCTTTTGGTTTTAGTAACCTTTCTGTTCTGACATTCTCAAATAGTTCCAGTTCTGGACACCTACAAATTTGGACAAGATCTAAACGTGCATTTACACTGTCTTTGCTCTTTCCGAGCGTATCCAAAACTGTATGAAACAAATTATCAAAACAGTTCTTCTCAATATGCATGAAATCCAACATGTGGTGGACCAACAAATCAGACCAATATGGAAAATCCAAAAATATGCTACGTTTAATCCAATTGTGTTCTTTCCCAAAACCAGAAATTTTCTGTTTGTTTATTGTGGGACCAAGAGTGATGGGAGGTAATGAAAATACAACTGATTTTAACTCCGAACCTGATATCATTTTTGGTGCTCCATCCCTTTCAATTGTTCCTTTTCTGAAATGAGATCTGTTTCTGGGAAAAGGATGATCAGTTGGAAGAAATCTATGATGACAGTCAAAATAACAAGTTTTCTTTCCATGAATGAGCATAAATGCTCTGTTCTCTCCCATATAGTAAGGACATGATTTTTGACCATGTGTACTCCAGCCAGATAACATCCCATAAGCCGGGAAGTCACTAATTGTCCACATCAATGCTGCTCTCAGTATGAAATTCTGTTTCGTAGCAACATCATATGTACTGACACCAGTACTCCACAATAAACTTAATTCATCAATCAATGGTTTCAAATAAACATCAATATTTTTCTTCAGATGTCCTGGAATTAGTAAAGTCAAAAAGATATATGGCTCTTTCATCAACATCCATGGAGGTAAACTGTACGGAGTTAAAAAAACAGGCCAACATGAATATTGACTACCATAAGATCCGAACGGATAGAAACCATCATTGGAAAGGCACATTCGAACATTTCTAGCTTCTAAAGCAAAGGATGGATGCAATCTATCGAAATGTTTCCATGAATCACCATCGGCTGGATGATTCAAGCTTTTATCGGTTGAAATATTCGCTTTATGCCATGACATCATTGTCGCTGTATTCTTAGACATGAATAAACGCTGAAGTCTGGATGTAAGAGGAAAATATCTCAATTGTTTTACAGGAATCAAACCAGACTTCCCATGTTACCCTTCTTTATATCTCAATTGCCCACATGTGGGACAAATATCCAACGACTCATTTTCCCCAGAATATAAAATACAATCATTTGAACATGCATGAATATACTGACAAGTAAGTCCCAAATTTCGAACCATATCTTACTCTCATAGTAATTTGTAGGAAAAACATTTCCTTTGGGTAACAGTGTTTTAAGAAAATAAAATATCTGGTTAAAACAGGTGTTTGACATTCTGTTATCTGATTTGATAGCCATAAATTTTGCAACTACTTCTAATTTGCTAATCTTGCAGCCAGGATATAATGCATCCTCAGCAGACCTCAACAACTCATAAATTTCAGACAGTTCCAACTCAGGATTTGAATCTATATCATCTAGAGTTTCTGTATGTTGAAAAGATGAACCTGCAACATCATGTACTAAATCTTGAAACCGGGATGGATCTAGAATCAAGTTGGTATCACCTACTCTGGAACTGCATTCACCGTGTTGATACCAAAAAACATAATCTGGTTGAAAACCAAAACGCAAGAGATGTCCCCCCACTTTGTCAAACATGTCAAACGTTCTCAATGCACATTTTCTACATGGGCATTTTATTTTTCCTTCTGAAACAAAATCTGGATTTGATGCCGCAAATGATAAAAAAGTCTCCACACCTTCTATATATACTAGATTTAAACCAGAACCATTTGGATTTCTACGTTGATTTCTCCATATGCGGTCATCTAATAATGAATGTTGACAACCTCGTTGTTCTATATTTTTCTATAAAATATAAAATCATTACTGGTTTTGAATAATTTTATAGAAAAAACACTCAAGCAAGGATTGAATATGTTGAGAATAAAGAAAAACCTGTTACAAATATTGATAATTTTAATATTATATTTTTTTTTTTTTTTTTAATAATACTAATATTATTTTTTAATAAATATTAATTATATAATAATAAAATTATTACATTATTAGTATATTTTATTATTAATATTAAAATAATATAATTTTCTATATTATATACAATTCTCCTTTCATCTGTGTGTTTAAAATTCTGTCTCCACATGTAATATTTACATTCACTTTCACCTCTCCATTGGCGAGTAGGTTGATAATTTTGAAAAATAATGCCAATATTACATGTGGAGATAGAAAACACACAGATGAAAAGATAATTGTATATAATATAGAAAATTATATTATTTTAATATTAATAATAAAATATACAAATAATGTAATAATGTAATTATTCCTAATTATTGGAAATTATTCCTAATTATTTGTAATTATTCCTAATTATTGGTAATTGTTCCAAATTATTGGTAATTATTCCAAATTATTGGTAATTATTCCAAATTATTGGTAATTATTCCAAATTATTGGTAATTATTCATAATTCTTGGTAATTATTCCTAATTATTGGTAAATATTGGTAATTATTGGTAAATATTGGTAAATATTGGTAAATATTGGTAAATATTGGAAAATATTGGTAATTATTGGAAAATATTGGTAATTATTGGAAAATATTCGTAATTATTGGTAAATATTGGTAATTATTGCTAATTATTGTAAATTATTTCTAATTATTGGTAATTATTACTAATTATTACTAATTATTACTAATTATTACTAATTATTACTAATTATTACTAATTATTGATAATTATTGGTAATTATTGGTAATTATTACTAATTATTGGTAATTATTACAAATTATTACGAATTATTACTAATTATTGGTAATTATTACTAATTATAACTAATTATTGGTAATTATTACTAATTATTGGTAATTATTACTAATTATTGGTAATTATTACTAATTATTGGTAATTATTAATAATTATTGTTAATTGTTACTAATTATGGGTAATTATTGCTAATTATTGGTAATTATTACTAATTATTGGTAATTATTGGTAATTATTACTAATTATTGGTAATTATTACTAATTATTACTAATTATTACTAATTATTACTAATTATTAATAATTATTATTAATTATTACTAATTATTACTAATTATTACTAATTATTGGTAATTATTGGTAATTATTACTAATTATTGGTAATTATTACGAATTATTACTAATTATGACTAATTATTGGTAATTATTACTAATTATTACTAATTATTGGTAATTATAACTAATTATTGTTAGTTATTACTAATTATTGGTAATTATTGGTAATTATTACTAATTATTGGTAATTATTACTAATTATTACTAATTATTACTAATTATTACTAATTATTACTAATTATTACCAATTATTACTAATTATTGGTAATTATTGGTAATTATTACTAATTATTGGTAATTATTACGAATTATAACTAATTATTACTAATTATTGGTAATTATTACTAATTGTTACTAATTATTGGTAATTATTACTAATTATTGTTAATTATTACTAATTATTGGTAATTATTACAAATTATTAATAATTATTAATAATTATTACTAATTATTACTAATTATTACTAATTATTGGTAATTATTGGTAATTATTGGTAATTATTACTAATTATTACTAATTATTACTAATTATTACTAATTATTACTAATTATTACAAATTATTACTAATTATTACTAATTATAGGTAATTATTGGTAATTATTGGTAATTATTACTAATTATTGATAATTATTACGAATTATTACTAATTATTACTAATTATTGGTAATTATTACTAATTATTACTAATTATTGGTAATTAATACTAATTATTGTTAATTATTACTAATTATTGGTAAATACTACGAATTATTACTAATTATTACTGATTATTGTTAATTATTACTAATTATTGTCAATTATTACTAATTATTGGTAATTATTACTAATTATTGTTAATTAATATTAATTATTGGTTATTATTACTAATTATTGTTAATTATTACTAATTATTGGTAATTATTACGAATTATTACTAATTATTACTAATTATTGGTAATTATTACTAATCTTTACTAATTATTGGTAATTATTACTAATTATTGTTAATTATTACTAATTATTGGTAATTATTACTAATTATTGTTAATTATTACTAATTATTGTTAATTATTACTAATTATTGTTAATTATTAGTAATTATTGTTAATTATTACTAATTATTGGTAATTATTACTATTTATTACTAATTATTACGAATTATTACGGATTATTACTAATTATTACGAATTATTGGTAATTATTACTAATTATTGGTAATTATTACTAGTTATTGGTAATTATTACTAATTATTGATAATTATTGGTAATTATTACTAATTATTATTAATTATTACTAATTATTGGTAATTATTACTAATTATTGGTAATTATTACAAATTATTGGTAATTTTTACTAATTATTGGTAATTATTAATAATTATTGGTAATTATTACTAATTATTGGTAATTATTACTAATTATTGGTAATTATTACTAATTATTTACTAATTATTACGAATTATTACTAATTATTGGTAATTATTGGTAATTATTACTCATTATTACTAATTATTACTAATTATTCCTAATTATTGGTAATTATTACTAATTATTACTAATTATTGATAATTATTGGTAATTATTACTAATTATTACTAATTATTGGTAATTATTGGTAATTATTGGTAATTATTACTAATTATTGGTAATTATTTCTAATTATTGGTAAGTATTACTAATTATTGGTAATTATTACTAATTATTGGTAATTATTAATAATTATTTACTAATTATTACTAATTATTACTAATTATTGGTAATTATTACTAATTATTACTAATTATTACTAATTATTCCTAATTATTGGTATTTATTACTAATTATTAATATTTATTCTTAATTATTTGTAATTATTACTAATTATTCCTAATTACCATTTAAATACGAACAATGAATACTAATAATTTAAATTTATTAAGTAACAAAACAATGTAAACATAATTAAATTACAACTAATTAAGAATAATTGAAACTAATAAAAACTTTAAAATAAATATTAAATTAAAATGAAAATAAATACCTTTAAAATTGATCTGAGGTTGATCTCTGATCGTTGTTGAAAACTTCAATATCAACTCCAGAAAAAAAATTAAACTCAAGAAACGCTAAACTCTAAAAATAGAGTTTTGAGAGAAGTAGAAGATCGATTTTGAGAATGAATGAAAAAAAAACGGATGAGGGGTATTTATAGGTTAGATTATTTGTGACGGGGCTATTTGTGACGGGTATCCCGTCGCAAATACCTTAGCCCGCATTTATTACGGTCAACAGTTAAATAGTTATTTGCGACGGGACCCGTCGCAAATAATAACCTGCCGACTTACTATTTGCGATGGGGGTATACCCCCGTCGCAAATACCTTTTACCGCCGCCAGTTATTTGCGACGGGCGGTTACTGCCCGTCGCAAATAAGCTTCCCGCGATTTGGCGCGGAAAGCGCGCCAGCCCTTTTGCGACGGGGAAAGCCAACCCGTCGCAAATAACGACTTATTTACGACGGGGGAATTCTCCCATTGCAAATAAGTTTTTAACGGGACTATTTGCGATGGGATTTTTCCCTGTCGCAAAAAACCCATCGCAAATGCCCATTTCTCACGTAGTGCCCAAACCTACACACCCCCAAGACCCTAGATAGATCCCCTTGGACACCCACGCCTTTCACCCCCCTTCCAGTTACCCCCTCCCCCTGCCAGTCTCCCTACCAGTCCCCTCCCACTGCTAATTCCCCCCTCCCCTGCCAATTCCCCCCTCTCCCCCTGCCAGTCCTGCCCCCCAGAACCTGGACACCCAACCCCTTGCACCACCCTTTCCTGTTACCCCCCTCCCCTACCAGCCCCCTCCCCCTGCTAGTTTCCCCCCTCCCCTGCTGGTCCCCCCTGCCAGTCCTGTCCCCCCCAAAAAAAACCTAGACACCCCTGAGACTGCCTGGAAAACTCCCCAGATAGACCCTGGACAGCCCCCCAGACCCTGGACACCCCCCCAGAACCTGAACACTGCACCCCTTGCACCCCCTACCAGTTACCCCCCTCCCCCTTCCAGTTCCCGCTCCCCACCTGCTTGTCCTGCCCCCCCCCCCCAGAACCTAGACACCCCACCCCTTGCACCCCCTTGCCAGTTACCCCCTACCAGTCCCCTCCCCCCTGCTAGTTCCCCCCCTCCCCTTGCTAGTTACCCCTGCCAGTCCTACCCCCCAAACAAAAACCTATGCACCCCCAAGAACCCATGGAAAAACCCCCCCAGATAGACCCTAGACAGAACCCCCCGGATAGACCCCCCCCCAGACCATGGACACCCCCCTGGACACCCCCCACAGAACCTGGACACCCCCTAGACCCTAGACAGATCCCCCTGGACCCCCCAAAACCTAGACACCCCACCCCTTGCACCCCCCTGCCAGTTACCCCCTCCCCTATACTAGTCCTTCAAGAGACCAACCCAACAAGAAAGCAGATTTATGCATTGAAAAAAAACAGCAGCACTTGATGACATTAAGGAAAATATAAAATCTATTAATATTAGAATGGTCAGATTTGAGTAACTTGATTGAGGAACTTAAACAGCCGCAGGAGAAATTAGAGGAGCATAGAGAATCGTTGCATGCTTACCATGAAAAGATTCTGGATCGGTTCGAGTGTGTAGAAAAACTGGAGAATGTGAAACTAGTTTCGGACAGTTTAGTTGCAGTCGAGATGGAGAATTCTATTTTGGGTGGCAGCCGACTGAGAGTATATACAAAAAAAATAAGTAAAGCAGAAGCCTAAGGTGGATTCACCGACATGTGTGCCTTTATATCTTAAAACCGACAGCGGGTCTCCTACTAGTGTGACTCATTTTGGATGGGTCAATCGATGTGCTGATATGATATTTAAGAATTCTCATGAGAATATTGCATAGATCAATGATGGAATGCCTTCAATATCTGAATTTAAATATGAATTCTATGCCACAACATAACATTTGAATCAATCTAATGGATTTGAAGAACAAAAGTTGGATGAAAATGGGGAGGAAGGCAATGGTGAAGTGATGGAGTGGGTGAATGAGCTGAAAGTAATACTTGAAGTTCTTTCTACTATTAAAGATGTTTTGAATTTGAACTCAGGAATTAAGGCTGATGCAAGTGAAGGTTCTTCCCATTCACATTCTGAGCCAGGGTTTCATGTAGATAAGAGAAAGAGAGCTAAGGGCACCTTTTCCAGTAAAGGTGTTGATTATCCTTCCAGGTAGTTGGAGAATAAGAAAATGAGGAAACAATGTGAAGATGCAAGCCAAAATCTATTTGAAGACATAGCAGCTGACATGTAATATTCCTCATGTGGTGAGAGGTATGGTTGTTTAACGGGCTGGGTGAAACCTGACATGGACTGGGCCTAGGATAAAAAAATTGTCCCTGGTCTGGTTTGCATGTGGACCGGCCTAGCCGACTGGTCTACTTAGCCTGCAAGATTTTTTTGGGTTTATCTTTTCTTTCTCATATGGAAATCATATTTTTTCTAATCCTAACCCATTATGTTAATGTGGGCCCACACTACTGCCAATTATTGGCTCCACATGTATTCTTACCTGGTCTTTTACTGGTCCACTGAACTGTTCATCTCCTTGTAGTGTTGACAGGAAGGGTGATGCCATGGGCCTGTTGCCGATTAGAAATGCAGCCTTAGCATGACTGATTGGGAGAAGTTGAATTGGTGTTGGTGATAGTCTTCTTCATTGAACAAAAGATTGTAAAAAAAGAAATTTTTAGTTGTATGTTTTCCCTAGCTTTGTGGGGCCTAGTTTAGTGATTTAGTGGTGATTTTGGTGCTTGTGTTGTTCTTGGGTTGCTATTATTGTGTGTATTGTTTCTCTGATCTGTTCATTTTCTGGCTGTTTGTACCTCTGATATAAATACATCATTATGTGTCAGGTTTTGTAAACTTTGAAGTTTTTTAGTGTAACTAAAAAACCATTGAAAGAGAATACAACAAGGAATTCATCTAATAGATTCTGGGTGTGGGAAATTTTGTACTTTCATCTTTACTTGTCCATCCAAGCAGGTACCCAACTCTAACCTCACCAAAAATGATGAACCCACATTCAGTAAAAGGGATACAATATCTCTACCTATTCACATAAAAGGCAATGATTACAGCTTAAGCACTACAACTAAGCACAATGTTGATCATTTTCTACAAGCTGTGGTTGAAACCAGCTGCTCAGATATGATTTCTAGATAGAACCAAACCCCCCTACTGACCTCTACTACTACTCAAGAGATAATAAATGGGACCAACAATTAGAAAAATGTCTTAGGTTCCCTTCCCAATGTTCAAACAACGACACAATCAAATATCGCCAAGGGTAATTTTGGTACTAAAGGACTATTCTGAACAGCCTGTTATTCTGTTAAATAAACAAAACACCACTTATTTGATGCTATGTAATAAAAACAGAACATACTCAATTATGAATGATTCAAGAAATGAAACTACAAAGAAGAACCCTGTCACTACCAACAACAAACATGAATATACCACTAACAATAACAATGCTCAAAGCATTAGAAGGGCTTCTAGAAATAAAGGCTATGGAAAGAAGAAAAAAGGGAGTTCTAACACCAAAAACAGGTTTAAATGAAGATTCTTTTTTGGAATTGTCAGGGTATTGCGAACTCTGGCATGTAAAATGTTCTAAAAAGAATTGTGAACACTCACCATCCCAAGTTATTTTCTATTGCCAAACAAAAAATTGCTTATTCTCCTAAATACTCTCACTTGTGTCAACACAATTATATCTTTACTTGATCAATATCAAATACCCACAATGCTGAATTTCTATGGATTTTTTATCACTCTTACAAAATGTTAACACCTTTAATGTCACTGATCAAATCTTTACTTTCAATTTTAATACTGATGGAATAAACCTCTTCTTCTCATTTGTCTATGAAAAAAATAGATACCAAGAAAGGAGAACTCTTTGGAATGACCTTTCTTACCTAAGCACTAATATTAATAACCCTTGGTTTATTCTTGGAGACATCAATGCCATTCTCAACTCAAGTGAGAAAATTGGACATTCTCATTCCTCTAATTCCACGAGAGAATTTAATGCATCGATTGAAGAAAACAGTCTCATTGAAATTAATCTCACTGGTTCGAAATACACTTGGTACAAAAAACAGTACAATAGAGTGGTTGCTTCCAAATTAGATAGAGCCTTCACGAATGTACATGGTTTTTAAAGAGGATAAGAGTGCCCTTTTTTCTCTAAATCTTGAGAGTGTGGCTGGTCCTGATGGGTTCAAAAATTAATTCTTTATGGTCTGTGGGACATAGTTCATGATGAGCTGCTTAACGCTATGAGGGAGTTCTTTAAACATGCCTCAATTCCTTATGGAATCAACTCCAATTTTATTACCCTTATCCCAAAGAAGGAAAATGTTATTGATGTAAAGGATTTCAAACCTATTGCTATTGGGAATACCTTTCCAAAAATCATTAGCAAAATTATTCCATGTGGGGCTGTTTTGTAGGTGATAGAGAGCTGGAACTGGTGGTTGTGGCTATTTTGCAGGTGGCAGAGGGCCGGCATGAGTGTTTTTCCGGAGGCTGGGGGTGGTGATTGGTGTGGTGGCTGGTGCGGGCTGGATTGAAGGTGGTTGGGGGCTGGTGCGGACTCGAATGTCGGTGGAAAGGGGCTAGAGCCAGGCTAAATGACAGCGTGACCACGGTGTGACCGCGGGGTGACCGCAACGTGACTGTGGTGTGACCACGGCGTGACCGCAGCATGTTGGCCCGGTCTAGCGACATCCGCGAGGCAGCATCTTCCTGCCAGGAGCGAAGGGAGCGAGAGGAGGTGGGGAAACATTCCGGTCATCACCCCACCTGCAGAAATTGTGATTAGTCAGTCTCAACATTGATCACAAGACTAATGGAATACTATCAGTGTGAACCGTCGTGGGGTGTCATCCTGGAGCAGGGCCCAATCACGGCATGAACGCAGCGTCACCATGGCGTGACCACGGTGTGACTGTGGCGTGACCGCGGCTTGACCACAACGTGTTGGCCCGGTCCAATGACATCCGCGGGGTAACATCTTCCGGTCAGGAGCGAAGGGAGTGAGAGGAGGTGGGGAAACATTCCGGTCGTCGCCCCACCGGCAGAAATTGTGATTAGTCAGTCCCAAAATTGATCACAAGACTAATGGAATACTATCACTGCGAACCGCCATACGGTGTTGTCCTGGAGCAGGGCCAAATCACAGCCCGACCGCAGCGTGATGGAGGTGTGACCGTGGCGTGACCGTGGCGTGACCGAGGCTTGACTGCGGCATGTTGGCCCAGTCCAGCGACATCCGTGGGGCAGCATCTTTCGGCCAGGAGCGAAGGGAGCAGGAGAAGGCAGGGTAACATTCTGGTCGTCGCCTCGCCGGCAGAAATTGTGATTAGTCACTCTCAACATTGATCACAAAACTAATGGAATATTATCACTGTGAACTATCACGGGGTTTCATCCTGGAGCAGGGCCAAATCACGACATGACCGCAACATGAACACAGCGTGACCTCAGCGTGACTATGGCGTGACTGCGGCGTGACCGCAATGTGACCGCGACATGACCACAACGTGGTGTCCCGGTCCAGAAACATCAGTGGGGCAGCATCTTCCGGACAGGAGCGAGAGGAGGCGGGGCAACATTCTGGTCATCGCTCCACTGGTAGAAATTATGATTAGTGAGTCTCGACATTGATCACAAGACTCATGGAATACTATCACTACGACCTGCCACAGGGTGTCATCCTAGAGCAGGGCCAAATCACAGCGTGACCGCGGTGTGTTGGCCCGGTCGAACAACATCTGCAGGGCAGCATCTTCCAGCTAGGAGCGAAGGGAGCGGGAGGAGGTGGGGAAAATAAACTCTAGATGTTTCTTATAAAGGTAAATCTCTACAAAAAAAATAATGAATGAGATGTTTCCCTCTAAGAATCTTCTGATCGACCTAAAATATTTCCAAGAATGTTGCTGCAAATAGTAAGAAAAGAAGGATTTAAAAAAGGAAGATACAATTTGATAATCTAAATCCATTGGGATGAAAACTGAGAGTCTCTCCAATAGTGAACAATTTGGTTCCACTGGTAGAGGAAACATGGTCAACAGTTGATAGAACATGAATATTTGGACAAAGAAAAAGCCAGATCCACCACTTCATGCAACCTGAGAAAGAATCAATGAGAACTCATTGAGGGAAAACATTTGAAAAATACTGAAACATTCTGGTTAACCTGAATACTAGTGATTGATATTGAAAGAAGTGATTTCAAAATTGATGCATGTCAAACCCTAGGAAAAAAGTCATAGAAGAAGAAGGTAAATGATACTTCAAGGTACCAAATAATAGATAATGTGTTGGAATACCTAGAGTAATACCCCATGGGATCATAAAAATCACAGGTTACATAACATGAAATATGATATTACTGGTACTATGGGACCCCTGGGATGTGGAACTGGGCTTTTGGTTGGATTTAAATATCACATTCCATGTTACATGGTCACACAACATGGGGACCCATCTTAAAATTCTAACTTAAAGAGTGTCTTGGTTCAAACAACCGTTTTAATAAAAAGATGGAAACCCCCTGCAGGGATATAAAAAGGGTCAAGTAAAATGTGTGCTTTATGACTAACAATGACATCAAGTATAAGGAAAACATCAATGCAATAATGTTAAGAATGGTATACCACTGTGAGTTTTCACATACATCGCACCTCTATTGGAGGGGTTTTATTAAAAAACCATGACTTATTTATCAAACGAAACAAATATATTAACTAACACTTATTCAAGAATTGAAATTTAATATGAACATGCAAAATTAAGAAGGAAACTAAATGAAATTTAAAAAAAATCTTGAATTAAAGAGGCCATGAGAGGGACCCTACCTCAACCTCAAGGCGCGTTTTCTTTTGACGATGAAAACTCAAATCTTCCTTTTTTCTACTTGCACGCATATGAAACTTCACATATATATAAGGACAACTAGCCCCTTTGTACATATTTTAATGGAAAAATACACACAAGGGGGTCCTTAGATATATATTTATACTTGAATATACCCCTTTACACTTACACATGTATGAATTTTTCATATCCATATATAAGCACACCTAGCCCCAATATATATATTCACACTTCCATGAGTGAATATATATAAAGGGGGAACATATATATGTATATGCCTAACTATGCATACACATGTAATTCTTCATCAACGGAGACTCGAATCCACCTCAATTAAATCTAAAAACGCACTGCAAAAATACAAGGAACCCAAAAATCACAAATGCCCTAATGAAAATTGGCCCAAAGAATAAAAACAGAATAAACCTTACCCAAATCCGATGTTGAAATCATTGTCATCGATGGTGGTGGATAGTACCAACCTCATCATAAGAAACCATCTATAATAAAATAGTGGGAAAAATGAGATATACCGGCTTCTTATATATATGTGATCAGTGTGTCAACTATACATGATAAATGACTCATGAATCCATAACCAACAATGAAAAAATAATATTTAGATTGATATGTACATACCAATACTAAATAACATGATCATTAATAAACCTCTTTATTTTTAAAACAGAACCTTCAATTGCCTATTCAAAAATCAGAAATCACCAAAATATGGAAATAAAGTAAACATCTATGAGCACTTAAATGTGAAAAATAGATATTAGACATTGTTCTCAACCTAGAAAATCCATTCCTTGAACAAGATTTTGTTGTTTTTCTTTTCAACAATAATACAATAAACATTTTGTATATTTATTTCACAATATAATTGTTACAAAATAACGTTTAATAAAATGTTAGTTTAAAATACTTGTATATTTATGGCTATTAAAATCCAAAATAGTTATAGTTTTGGGAAATGATCAACATGGTAATCCTCTGGTGATAACAGTGGAATGATTCAATTATTTAACTCCCATGATTTTAAAAATAAAAAACTGATCTCCTGTTTTCATAAACACCCCTTTCCCTTACAACGACCTATAACTAACACAAAATACCCGTTCTCATAAATACTTGGCCAACTAAGGAAGCTCCTTGCATTCACCAAGCTTACATTTGCACCAATCACCCCTTTTAATACTTTTTTAGAAAATAATTTTCAATACACAATTAAAAATACAATTACTCACCCAATTCTGAAGGGTTAATCCCACCATAGAAATGCTTCTCCATTTCCTACACACATGCATGAGACGCTCACCACTAACTGCATTAAGTTAACAAAAATCACAACATGCTTGTTAGTGAGACATTTTAATCAAAAAAAAATTGTCCAAAATTCATATCATAATTCATTATGTAAATATTTCTCAACCAAACTTGTCAAGATCAATAACTTCACCTTTTCGAATGCAGTCTCCCCCATTTTTATTTTGTAAAGCTCACACACCATTGCAATCAAAAATATTCTACCGAATTGGCATCAGTTTTTCATTACCTACATTAAAATAAAAATGACCGACAAGCAATTTGGAAAACTTATAACGAACCATTATCATAAAAAACATTGAAAACAAAGTAGAAACACGAACCTAGATGTTTGTTTATGCTTCCAACAATAGTATGATTCAATATTTAACAAGTGAATGAGTTGTTGTACAACTTTTTTCGTGCCCAGAAAACACAAGAAAAATGCTATTAAATAGTAAAATAACTAAAGGACATAAACGAAAAGAAAAGGGAAAATAATTTTTAGGTTTCAAACCCAAAACATGGGATTTTGTTAACCTGTCCACAGCTGCACCCCTCCACCCTCCCCCCTGCCCCTGCCCCTGCCCCCCTCTACCCTGCCCCCTGCCCCCCTCTATCCTGCACCCTGCCCCTGCCCCCTGCACCCAGCCCCCTAGCCTGCACAGCCCCCCCTGCACCCCACCCCTACCCCCTGCCCCCCTCCACCCCCTGCCCCCTCCACCTAGCCCCCTAGCCTGCACAGCCCCCCCTGCACCCCTCTGCACCCTGCACCCTGCCCCTACCCCTACCCCCTGCCCCTGCCCCCTCCACCCTACCCCCTCCACCCAGCTCCTAGCCCACATAGCCCCCCCTGCACCCCCTTCCATCCATTTCCAGTTTCTAAATTTTGTTTTTGCATTATGGAAAAGTGTTTTATGAACCTAATTTTCCTATGATACTAAACATTTAGATCCTTGAATGTATTTTTATGTTATTTATCTTAAAAGTTCTGTAATAGACATGTAAAAATAATTTGGTTTTCTATATAATGACATCCCAATGTCCCTTTACATGATTTTACATGAATATGATAATAAATACCACTATAATCACAATACATTATTGAGTAAATATCATTGTATACATTAAAATTCCAACACCCGAGGAATATGGAACTTTCTCCATGTATTGGCACTCTTCTTATATTGTGTGTTCTTATGCCTTGGTCAAGTTGAAGTGGCATGAAAGATGGGAATTCATAGTTTCTCATCTATTGATGCCCAAACTTTTGATGATACTATTGATATGATCCTTTTGGGTTATTACTAAATCTACATTCTTATTATGTATTTCTATACTTATCAACAACGCGCTGCTGGTTCCCTTCATCGGACGATCATGCTACCGAGGTTTATTTGCATCAGACGCCTCGTGTTCAGCAACGACACACTCAACCACAACTTGTTAGATGGGGTGCGCACCCCCAGGTGGCTGCCCGAATTGTTTTTTAGGAAGGCCAAAAAAAATATTGAGTTCGGAGCTTGATATTTCCATTGAAAAAACAAGGGGAGATAAACAGGGTATTCCGAGTTTTTGTTTTGGAGGAGAGTATTGCTCTCATTGGATGATGACAATATCAAGAGATGAGGTGCTCCAGTAACTCAAGAAGCTTCAAGCGACTCTCTTCTCGATCGAACAATGCCATCTAGACCATGAACTGGTGATGAGTTCCGGAACGACAGTTCGAGAAATCTTTGAAGCTATAGGACGTCGCCGAGAGCTGATGTCGCAGCTCGAGACAAATGTCTGGGAATAGTTCATGGACCATCAATTTTCTTCTGGGCCGTAGGTGCAACCCGAAGATCGCCTAGATCCGCCTCCACTGCCTCACTCATTCGCACTGTCTATAGTACATCCGGGATGTCTAGTGATTTAGAGGTGTAGAAGCGTGTTGCACTGACACTGTCTTATTTGATTACAATGGAAGATTCAATTACGCCGGATACGATAGTTCAGTCCTAGGTTGACGACTGAGATGCACCACTCAAGAATTTAGGAATTTGGTGACGGAGGAGGGATTTGGGTTCTAGTTTGTAGAGAAGGACCAGATTGTATTTGCGAGCATGAAGGCTGATGAATATGAGCGATTTCTTGGCACCAAGTGTGTGCAAGATGTTTTTTCAAGGACTTTAACAATAGAGTACTCCATTTGCAGTGCTGGGCATCAAACTGATGTTTGGTACTACTCAAAAAATCTTTGTATGGAGAAGAATTTGGAATATCTCTTGACTCGTTTGCATACATGACACGTTTCCCCATTCTTGAGGACAAGACTAATTTTCAAGGTGGTGTGAGTGATAAACACTTTACTATTGGAGAGCGAGGGTAAAAACATAATTATAGTCAAAGAATTAAATTTTTTAGAATGTGGTTAGTATTTTTCTAGGATAGTACCATGTGAAGGAAGGGGGAGCTATTATAAATAAGTAGAAAGTGGGTGAGAGGAGGCAGGGAAAATTAACCTGGTATCAGCTTCGGCTTGGATCGACTTTCTGGATGGGGCGAGGAGCACTTTCCCTCTCGAAGTGTCCTCCTAAATCTTATTCCACTACACTATAGTTATCTGATTCTATTCACACATATATATACAACAATTCTTCTTCTCTTATCACACTCTTTCACTTTTCCTTCAGTATTTTATTTCCTTGTTTTAGTAGTTTAGGTTTTAAATAAGCCCTTAGACTTTTATCTATCTTCTCGATGGTTCAACCCTAGTTGGAACTATCTAGTAAGACCATGTGATAAAAATTGTATTTGATAGTAAAAATGAAAAGCTATAAAAATTCTGGCATAATTTTTAGGGAAGGTTTAGTGTTGAGTGTCTAGAGTAAAAAAACAAATAAAAAAAATCGCTGCTGTTTTTGGGCTTGAAATTCTTAAAACTGCCTTTAGAAATTGTTTCTATCTACTGTAGTTGCATTTACATCTATTTTTCTATGTGAATTTTCTGTTGTTGAATCTGTTTTATTTTTAATAACAGCTTTGAAAATTTTCAAAAATGCATAGAATAACTAGTCAGAGATATAGTCACCATAGGATCTAGATCACCAATTTCATTAAAGGGTAGCATGAAGAGATATAACGATGCATGAGATAGATTTAATGAATTTCTTATTCAATGTACATACCACTGTTTTTCCTTGAGAGTGTTGTTACATTCCTTTTTGATGGATTAAATGATGACAAGAAACATGATTTGAAAAAATTCACTCACGGGTTTCATGCGTATCACGGTGATGAGAAGTAATGGAAATTTTATGTTGATCTAGCCAGAAAAGATAGGAATAAATCCCAACTTTTTAATGATAAAATCTCATTTTGGATTCTTCGAATGAACAATTGTTAGAGCTGGTGATTATTTAAATACACACATTCTCTAAACGTATCAAAGATGAAATCTCTGAATTTGAGGAAAGAACTATGAACATGAAGTAGATTTATGAAAAAAATGATCAAATGTCCAACACTTTTAAGAGTTTAAGAGATAAAATATTTCAATAAAATCAAACTACAATTCAAGATTTACAAAATCAAGAGGCAAAATTGATCAAAATATGGAATTTGAAGATGTTCAGATAAGTGATCTTTTTTTGGAAGACAAACCCACCTCCAAAATCTGAAATTAGGTAGATAATAAAATGTTTGTGGAGTTTGTCTTAATGGAAGATTAAATGGAACTCATCAGTCATTTCTCAATAAAAAACTTTATATTTTCCACTGATTGGGAACCAGGTTAGCTGAAATTGTTTTTGAAGATTAGATAAAAGTGGAAAGGATTTTAAATTCATTTTAAATGCCCATAAATCTTTTCAAACTGAACTTGAAAACCCTCTTTCTGGATTGTTTTTCAAAAACTAAGCCACTTTCACATTTTTTATTGAAAACTCAGTGGTGAAAAATGTGGATGCTTCAAGAGGGTATGGAAATCATCAGTTATTGAAAAATTATAGAACTGGACAGCATGCTTTCCAGCATTGTTAAAGGGTACATTCATGGGTATTTTGTAGTTGTTAAGGGATTTAGTTTTATCCCTAAATAGAGTGAAGCAGAAATAATTAAATTCTCATCAAAAAATGAATGGACCAAACATATATGGTGGTTTATAGATAAAAAACTACACCCCCAAGAGACTATGGATAGATTTTTAGTGGTGTCTAGTTGGGTACTTGAAACCTATCATTGCATGAGAGGAAACTCATAGTTTATTATTATTATTTTGTTGGTTTATTTTCTTTCAAGTAAAAATCCATCCCTGTTTTATTGATCTTCTCCCCTTGCTCTCCCATTTATTTCATCAATGACTTGGATTCATTGATATATCTTCTCACCTTTTAAATTGGATTTATTTTTTTGAATTTCAATGTTTGGATTAAATTTTAATCTTTTTCACCCTTGTTAATGGATATGCCAAGCAGAGAATTTTTCCAGAGAGTTTCTAACTTGGCTATTTTAAAGAAAAAAACCAACTACAAAGGGAGTCTTCTTAATCATTTATACTGAATTTAAAAAATTTAAATTAATGCACAATGCCTTGAATATGATTACTTGAATTCTCAAAAATGTGTCCCCATGTAGGAAAATCCATCTATTAGAAAACATGGTTATAAACCCCTCTAGTGGAAGGCTTGGGGATACCTCTTGTCTCAGTCATTGGCCCCATGTGGTATACTCCCTAGATTCAAGGATGGCCCAATATAATCTTGTTCTATTGTGAACCTATTAGGAAGAGCATCGATGAGGGTGTATAGTAGTTGGTCGAGACCTGTTGTGGTAGAGAAATATATTAATCCAATCCTTAAAAGAAACAAGTGATTGTAGTTTCAGATCCTTCCTTAACTTATCCTTAACAATGGTGAGAACATCCCTTTCCAATATCAAATCTCGTGAGGTGTCATACCAAAAATCTTTAATTGGAAGATTTTAT
This sequence comes from Viscum album, assembly GCA_963277665.1. Taxonomy (NCBI): domain Eukaryota; kingdom Viridiplantae; phylum Streptophyta; class Magnoliopsida; order Santalales; family Viscaceae; genus Viscum; species Viscum album. The sequence goes on along the minus strand of OY728151.1, from coordinate 648,313,817 downwards.
TCATACATCTCCCAAAGAGGAGGTATTAAACCCAATCAATAAAAATTCCAAACATCAATCCCTACTTTTCCATGGGATAAAAGGAAAGAATTTGTTCCAGGAAACCAATGGATAATTAAATCTTTACATTTTTATTGATGATACATGATGAAATGAGAAGTCCATACTACATCATAAAGATAGATAACAAGTAACTAGTCAGAGAATTATGATCATCTCTTCCTAACCTAAAAAGATCATGCACATTCATCGGATAAGTTACCCTTAGGTCATAAGTCCCACTTAGAGATCCAACCACTTGTAAGAGAATTCAAGGAGGAGATGAGTGTGCTCAAATAAAATTGATCAATTGGTTGGTGGAAAATATTTAAACCTTCTAGATCTCTAGGGGAGTTAACCAAAATTTAGGATAACCCATGGAGGAGTGGTACAAAAAATTGAGTGTCTTTATAAATCATTGTTTGAATAAAATCAAGGGGATATGACAGTCAGTAATATGAAAGATTATAACCACATGAAGGAGTGTAAACATCATCCAGTATACTGAATCCATTCAAATAAATTTAGTGTAATAGGGGATATCTCTTAAGTTCATGAGGTATAATCCCTTTAAAATCCTTGTTGGAAGAGAACACATCATAATGAGGGTTGAAATTTGATTCCCAGTAATCATATTACTATGTATGGTTACATTGGAAGATTTCTATGAACTAGATTCCATCTATATGAACATAAGAAACACATATATTTTATCATCAATAATTCTTATACAACCATCCCTGTGTATGGTTCCCATATATGTTCAACATCATCACACCAATATGCCTTCAATTTCTACTCATACTCTACCCATGTCTTATATAAATACAAGAGGAAGGGAGATCGAAATAACCATCACATGAAATTCAAATCACAATATAACCTTAAAATCAGAACATTGATGAAAAAGTATGGTATAAAATACCTGTGTGGAATGGAAGCCAGCAGGAGGGCGTCGTGGTGAGAGAGGTCTCCGGGGATGAGGGTGCCGCTGTGAGAGAGGTCGTCGGGAGGAGGGCACCGCAGTGAGAGAGTTCGACGGAGAGGAGGGCACCGTGGTGAGGAGAGTACGGGGAGGAGAGGTTGGGGAGGAGAAGTCGTCGGGGGAGGAGGGTGCTGATGTGAGGAGAAAACGTTGGTGAGGAGAAGTCATCGAGGAGTAGGGCGCCACGGTCAGGCGAGGTCGGGGAGGAGGGCGGCACGGTCAGGCAAGGTCGGGGAGGAGAACTCGTCAGGAGGAGAAGAAGCCGGGAGGAGAAAGAAGTCTGGAGGAGCACGATAGTAGAGAATCGGGGACCCTAATATCAAATTGGAAAACATGTTGTATAGCCACAATTATTAAATTAAACTGTGGAAATTATGAAGATATAGCCACAGACCAATAAAACCATGGCTATAGGTCTGTGGAAATATCTTTAATTTTTAGTAGTGGTAATCATTATTAGGGAGGAAAATACTAAACATAATCTATAAATTTGATCATCATTCAATATTTCATTTCACATTTTCCAAACAAGAAGATGAGTATATCAATAAGGTTCTATGTTTTCACTAGGGATAACTATGATACACAATGTATGTTAAAAAATGTTCCTTCATTTGAGGAGGGCGTGACACATCAACAATAGTAGATCATTTAATCAGATAATATTCATTTCACTACTAGTCTCCTAGATCTTCTACACCATAACCTAGCTTTTCCAATATCCTCCACTATGTGCAGGCAAATACCTGAAGAGTGATAGTGGAATTTTTCTTCAAAACTACTATTATTATCTCTCATCATAATGACCAAAGAAATATATGTCTCTAGAAATTAATCAAACATTAATTCCAAGAAAACAACACTCATTGATAACATTCAATCTATATGTTTGACCATCATGTTCTTGGTGTTGTAGGATTAATTTCTTCACAATCTAATCATGTATATGTTATTTGTAAAATAATTCTGAATGATCTGAATTTATACCCACATTTATAATAAATAACATCAAAACATATCTCAAGGAAGACTAGTGCACTCTAAAAATGTCCTAGGAACCAAAAAATAACAAAAACCCTAATTAAAATTGGGATAAAAGAAAAAGGAAGATGAAAGTCAACCACAAAACGGTGGTGGGCGATCCAAAACCGTCTGATTTTCTTCGAATTCAGTGGAAAATGTGGAAACACGGCCTAAGCCGACCCAAGAGGCTCATTGCTCACCCTAACAAAGAAAAAAATCAAAATAATCTGGGTGACCCATGAACTAGGGTTCGGCTGAACAAAATAGGGTGACAGAGAGAATAGAAATTGGAAAAAATAGGAAGAATAATGGAAGATGATAGATTACCTCGAGACACGGACCAAGAAACTGGAATAAATCCTATGAAATCACAGGAAGAAGAGGACTCGGGAGAGGGACGGTGGTGCGCGTGGCTAGAGAGGAGAGGGGAGAGATGGTCGTATGAGACGGGAACTAGAGATTTGGCAGGGAGGAGGTGACGTGAACTGGAAATTTAGAGGGAGGAGGAGGAGGTAACTAGATAGGTTGGAGGGAACAATATTGATCATAAGGGGATAGAATTCGGGAGGATCGCATCAGGGACCTCGATATCAAATTGGAAAACACGCTGTATAGCCATGGTTATTAAATTAAACCGTGGATATTAGGAATATATAGCCACGAACCAATAAAACTGTGGCTATAGGTCTGTGGATATAGATTTAATTTTTAGTAGTGTACATGTCTTCAAAAATTTACTTCACTCACACGGGAGTGCACGCGATCACACGCCAAGGATTCGCTTCCAAACACAGTAGGAAGAACTGCCACCAGAGCACCTTTCATGCTTCCACATTTAATAAGATCACGTAAGATGCTTCGCTCGCCTGAACAGATTACACCATTGTAATCCTCACAGAAAAACATGTGATGTAGACTATTTACTCACCTCCAATAGACATCCTACATAAAAGTCGTTCAACACCGCTTTATTCCCAAAAGGAATCCCATGGTCCCAAGCCTCAGCCCCAAAAACAGTCGGGCGCATCGCACCATTGGGATCCCCTCAGGAAAAAACGTCAAATTGACTACACACTTGAGTGCAATGGATATCCAGAGAAAAGGATGCATTTATCCGTGCTGCAAATGAGCGGTGCTTCGTGGTACCCACATCCCGATCCTGAAGCACAATGAACAGATCACACCATTGTGATCTTCTCGAAAAAGTACACAAGATGGGATATTTACTTGTCCAAAATGGACACCCGGCGATAAAGTTGGAAATCACTGCCAACTCCCAAAACGACCCTTATGGGGCCCACACCACAGTGTAGAATTAAATCTGGTGGATTTCTCCATTGCAATGCCCTCGGAAAGACACCCAAAATTGACTGGTCGTACGCACCGAAGGGACGTCCGATTAAAAAGTTTTAAAGCACTGCACACAGCTCGAAAGACGGGTCGTGGGGCCCAAGCCTCAACTCTGGATTCAATGCCTGAAACCACCATGGAAATTTTTTTCTCAACTCCAGGGTCTCAACTCCACTGACAGCACTCAAAACGGATATCGGATGTGTCCGCGCCTCTCAAAACATGAATCTCGGGAAAAAACGCTAACCCACATAACAGAGTGTCTCCGTAGACGACATGCGAATCTGACGCCCAGTCTATATTTTATGGACGTTTTAATTTTTAACGGACGAAGACAGGTGGGCCGGGCCGGTTCCGTTGGCCCACCCTTCCTGAACCGGCCCTCGATCGCGCGGGCCGGACCACCTCGCCCAGACCGGCTCAGCCGGTCCGGCAGAACTCCCACGGAACCCGCAAAGGGCAGGTCCCTGTCTGCTCCTCGGGATCACGAGGACCCCAGCATACCACATCAACCTAGAAGGATTTGAAGGCCGGTCACCTGTGCGTTGCGCGCCTGAGGAGGCCGCCCATCCAGCTTCTTGCGCCGACGCCCTCAGCAGCCCAGCCGAAGCCCCTGACTGCCTGCAGCCACCTGTTCTGCTCGATCGCGAGCCCCAACCACCTCGTCGACGCACTCGACCGCCTCCTGAAACACCCCGAGATTTTATGAGATATATTATTGTTAATTTCTTTCATATCATGTGTTGTATGCTACACCAAGATTACCTTGCGCTATACGCAATACCGTATTAGCTTGCAGTATACGCAACACTATTCTTGGATCATGTTACACACAATTTTGAAAGAAGTTATTCTATGGAACATTGAGTGTATATATATATATATATATTCAATGTATAAATGAAATATGGTTGGATTCTGTTATATGAAACAATCAAAGAGTCTTGCACCACATGCAACCCTGACTTGCCTTGCATTACACGTAATCACGACCTTCCTCGATAGCGTGTATTGTACACAATATCAGGTTTTACTAAACAACAATATATGGTTATAATATTATTATAAACTAGCTGTTATGAATAGTATTAACTAAATTTAAATTTTATAACATTATTATTAATCTTAGAAATTTTCTAGTATATGGAATGAGAACAAAATAAATTTTTCATGTAAAATATTTATTTTTCAAAAATTGCAGTTTTCCTGCCTTTTGATGGCACACCAACTTTAAATATTATTTTTGACATCTATATAAGTTAAATTTGACAAAATAAAATTCTTCTTTGAAATCAATGTAGAGACCCGAAGCTTGACGTACATGGACATTACATTACTTTTGCGGAATACATAGTACATAAGAAAAACACAAACACACGGATCATAATAGTTTAGTGTCTTTGGAAACTCAGAATATAATCTTATAATCGTGGTGAAAGATCTTCAACATCTCCCATAAATATATTCCTTTTTTTACCAAAAACCTTTCTTTATATCCTGGGGAAAAGAAAACATAAAAGGGTGAGCTCAAATGCTCATCAAGGGTAAACAAAAGAAATCTCAATCACATCATATTCATAAGAACATAACATTTTGGAAATCTTAACCTGCAAAAGAGATCATAATTTCATAACATGGGATAAATCATAGTAGTGAAATGTAATCCCAATAATCACAACTTAAAACATGAAACTTTGTGGCATACACACATAATCATATAGAATCATTTCTTATTAGTCAAGACTCATTGCCAAGACTATCTTAGTGGACAAAGTCCATTTCTGAACCAAGTCACCCTCATTTCAGTCCTGTTTCACTGAACTGGTATAACCTACCATTCCAGCCATGTATATTTCATGAGATATAAAATCTTTACCCAATTCATTGGAGGGAGATATAGGTCCCACCCATCTCTTAATGATACCATTCTTATGTGTGCCACAAAATCAGAAAACCATACATCATAACATAACCCATGTAATAAAAATGGGAATCTTAAACATCGTGACATCATAAAACAATTCATATAAGATAAAGGACATGAGAATATAATTCCATCATAACATAATCAAATAAATGTAATAATAGGGATAAAAACAAAACCCTTTATTATCTTAGATGGAAAATAATTTTGATAAAACACTTGAACTCCATTCATGAGAAAAATATCCTTTCTACTTCAAAAACATTTTTCCTTTATTAAAATGTCATACAATTTTAAACTAAAAGAAGTTGATTAAAAATAAACTTGGAAACTTGTAAAGGAATATTCTTGGAAGTAATGCTTTAAAAATCCATTCATTCCATATAAGTTAAAAAAACATTCTTCTCGTACTTTTGTTGGAAAAGTCAAAAAGTACCTCGTACGAAAAACGAAAAAAGATTACTTTCATATCTTTTACTAAAAACTCGCCGAAGGGTAAAATTGGATTTAAAAAATTGTAGGTGCAGGGAAATAAAATTACATATTGAGAAAACATGGATGTTGATGATAAAATACACCCTAGTAAATACCAAAGTATAAACAATCTCGGATAAAAATGAGATTGTGATATTTTCCCTTACCTTAGGTATGATTTGCTTCGTATGTGTCCGAACCTCCTGTATAATGATTTAAATAATGTTATTGACTTATTCCAGAATCATACTTATTTTTATGATATCATATATGGTCATATTCTTAGCTTCTTAGTAGTAATATTTCATTGCTACTTGTTATTCGGGTGTTTATAACTTTTTTGTTCTTATGCGTGTTTTGTCGAAAAAATTCTTATTCTTCTCTTTAGGTTATAGATACCTCATTTACATAATGGTATTATTGTAATATATATCATATTCATTCATTCAATTCATTTATATAATCATTATGAAATGAAGTTCATGTAGAACGAGTCGCATCACATCGTGGAGACGGTATTCCGTATGTACACAAGAGTGATGATATCGTTCCTATGATCATGAAATTGTATTTGAGTGTATGTATAATATTTCAGAATCAATATAACTTTATAATAGTCATATATAGTCATTATTTACACCATTATACCCATCCATGTAAGGTGGTAGTGGAAAATAGATTGCACCATGGCGTGAAGACGGTATTCCGTACGTACGCACGCGCGGTGATTTCTTTTTCCGTAGGATGGATAAGTGGTGAAATAGGGTTGTTTCATACTTATAATAAAATATCGGTTTATGATTGATACTGATGTTATTACTTCATAATTAAACAACTAATGAAGAAGAAGTGGAATAAGAAATAAAGATGAAAGAATCGGTAACGGACATTACCTCTTCTTTGAAGTGCTTCTTTGAGCCCTTCTTTTAGGGCACTAAAATTGGTATTTGAAGAAGACCAGGACCTTTAGGATGTCTCTATAGAAGTGGAGAGGATAAAATGGCAGGGGTTGTCCAAGCTTTAAGGCTCAAAGTGGTGTGAGGAAGAGGGGGAGGAGGTGCCCTTTTATAAGGGAGAAGAGGGGCACCTTCGGAATACCTAAAAATATTATTTTATTATAAAGGAAAGTTCGGTTTTAAATAGCTCCAAATTGAGTTATTTCGAAGATAAGGTGGGGATGGGTCTAAAGACTCTCATAAAATAGAATTTAGACAAGTTTATTTCATTATATTAACCTTATCTTTTAGTTTTAACTCTTAGTTAATTAGATTGACATTTACCATGTCACTTTGTATTTTTATATTATATAGTTAATAAACTTACCATATAAATCCAAGAGACCACCAAGTTGTGTTTTATTAATATATATAACCTTTTATAAGTCATTTGGCCGAACCTTAGATTTTTAGGAATAAAATAATAATTGTTAATTTAATATTTTTTTTAAAAACTATTTTATGTCAATTTTGACACTATTCAATAGTTGATTTTTTTGAAACTCATAACAGAATTATTACTTCGACAAAAGTTAATTAAATTAATCCTATCATGTCATATTAACCTGTAAAATTATTATAAATATAAAAAGTCTCAAATTATACTTATTTATGTATTTATAATATCAATTATGTCAGTATTTAATTAATAAGATAATTACTGCATCATCTTTGTGTCACAAATAAATTAAATTATTTAATTTCTAAAAATTAAAAATAAAAAACCATTATGTAGGAAATCTTTTTATATTTCTAATTAATATTTATAGTCGAATTTATCTTATGTATAACCCCATATTAAAAATGATTTACTTATTAAACTTTGATTTTAACTATTTTAACCCTTCTTTAAATAAATTAATAATAAATGTCCTAATCTAATCCAAGTGGGCCTAAATGGTCATATTTTATTCCTATGGTTGTTTTAGGTCGAATTACACTTTTCCAATAGAATTAGGAAATGTGTTAGGGTAATAATAATATCATTTTTACCCTTAATTACCCTATTTACTTTTAACCGTGGTAAAAAAAGTAAAAAGTTACTATTCACCAAAAAATTATTTTCATCTAATTGAAGCACATTTTACTTACTAACATCAACCGTGTCTCTCGGATTTTTGAAATTCTACTCACAGAAGCGGTAAAATTAAGTTTTATGAAAAATTCTTTTTTTTAACTACCACTAAGTCGTTTCACTATTCATCAAAAAATGAAAGTTTCCAGAAAAATACCAAAAATTAGGCCTAAGCTATATTTGATATTATGAACTCAAAAATGATGTCTATTTTACCAAATTCAAAAGATATCAGTTACATTAACTAATTTAAAAATTAATTGCCGTCTTCAAAACAAATAGCGTGTTTTTAAGAGATAATTACTATCAAAAGATTGACACTTGTTTATAATGGGTTTAAATGTGAAATTACCTAAAATGACCAACATTGTATTAAATTGTAAAAATATATCCTAAATATATTTTAAAACCACTCAAATTAATCATCTATCACTATTAATTATTTCGATTAAAAAGGTTGTTTTTAATTAAAATTTAGTAATTTTCGCTATTCATCAGAAAATGAAAATTATCCGAAAAGTTCCAAAATTTCACCCTAAGATAATTTCGATATTATGAATCCAAAAATGAAGTCCATTTTGAAAAATAAAATTTACAAAATTTCAAAAAGTGGTTATTACTATTCATAACGCCTAGTTTTAATAATATTTTAATAGCACATCATTGTTTAGAGAAACTCGGTATTGCGTACAACACACGCTTTCGCGGAAGGTCACGCTTGCGTGTAATGTAAGGAAAGTCAAGGATGCGTGTTGTGCAAGCTTCTTTTGGTGTAGCATACAACACAATACATTAATGAAATTAAAATTAATATTTTTAATAAAATCTCGGGGTGTTACATTCTACCCCCCTTAAAATGAATTTCACCCTCGAAATTCGTCGGGGTTATAAATGGTTTACTACTTGAAAGTTTCATTAATAGAAACCCACATCGTAAAAAGGAATACCAAAACCAATCTTTAAAAACAAAAATATGAAATGTAACGGTTTCCCAAATAAACTAATCACTGGGTTTCCACCTAGGTGAAAATATGGATATGGAAGAGAAATCTAACCATCATGTTCTGATGGAGAGTGGTAGAGAACATGGCTATGGAAAATCCATCAATAACAAATCCATAAATTTGTGATGATCTAAGGTACCATCTGATTCATCAGATATAAGAGCACTAGGACAACATTTTTGGTTTTCAAGATCATTTCCATAAAGTTGATGAAATTGGAATTAGAAGAAATACTTTAGTGATTTTGGTATAGTCTCACCGTTTGTCGTTCTTTGGAAAATTTCCACTTCATCTCTTAAAGAAATGAAGTTGAATTTGTCATTCGTGATGTGTTAGCAGAATGATGGGTCATTCCATCTATCTCAAACATAAGGTTAGAAAAGTTATCAAAAAATACATAAGTCCATCTATAGTGATATTAATCATATATGGTTCCTAAAATGGACATATACTTCATATATCATACTGATTAATATAATAAAACTAGTTTCTACTAAACAGGGACTTCCTGTAGGCCAATGGTAGGCGATAAAGGCCAGTCGCACTTCGGTTGTGGATTCGATTCCCACAACCTTGTCCGACGCGATGGGCTGTAGCCCGTCCTGCAGGTTGTCCTTTTTCTAAATCTATATTACTATAACATCCCATCAATAATATCGAAAAAAGTTCTATACTAACTTATGTCCAACATAATCCATTCCAATCTTTAGGCTTATCCATAATACTGCAGTCCACTTCTCATAATATAGTGAAAATGATTACCATCGTTGATCCCCATATATCATAAGATATGTCTTGTTGGTCACATTCCAAACATTCAAAGGCCTTAATCATGTATTCTCTTGAATAACCATTGAACCTTAGTGAAAACATGAATGCAGTTAAAAGTTAACACTTTCCACATACCAAAATCCTCAAAATTGTATATAATCAAACCATGATATCACTTAGTCCTTATATCAATCAAGAGCTCATGAATACATTCAAACATTTCATTTTTTCCTTATCCCTTCATTATGCGCATATCATCTTTTTTACAAAAATATCTCAATAACTTTCCATGGTTACCGGTACCATAAAATTATTGAAAGCCACAATAGACCAATACATAAATATTCCAATATTCCACGATACTATATACAACATTATTCTGGAATCCAATTACACAAACACTTAATCATTCCACCACATCATTATCATATTCAACATCGCCAATGGTGATCACATGTGACTTCCCTTTGTCTTTTACCTTAAGTGGTTGCTCATGTTGATCATCACTAACCCTTGGATTAGGACATTTATTAGCATAATGCCCCATTTCCTTGCACTAGAAGAATTGAAGTGTTGGTGGTGCATTTTCTGTAGTCTTTTCTTTATTCACATCATTAGAATCCCTTTTTCCATTACTTAGACACTCAGCTGCTCGATGACCTTCTTTTCCACACTTAAAACATTTTCTAGTCCCTTTAGGACAATCTCCACCATGCTTCTTTCCACACTTTGAGCATAAGGAAACATTCATCTTCTTTTCACCATTATTCTGATATTTCTCCTTGAACTCCATCTTTCGTTTCTTGTCAAAACTACTAGATGGATAAGTATCACCAACTTCCATTTCTACCTTGATAGCACAACGCACAATTTCTTCATAGCTACTGATGTCTCTTATAGCTAATGCCCTTCGAAGATTTGGTTTTAAGCCACTGAAGAATCGATCAACTTTACTTTCAGGTTGGATGATAAATCCAGATGCATACCTTGCAAGCCTTGTAAAATTCGATTCGTATACACCAACAGATTCATCATCCTTTTGCTTTAGTTCAAGAAACTCCTTCTCCATCTTTGTTCGAACAATACGAGGGAAGTACTTATTGAAAAATAAGTTCTTGAACTTGTCCCATTCTATGGACTCAATTTCATATCTTTGCCTTGTATTTTTGATAAGAATCCACCATTGATCAGCTTCACCTTCTAAACGATATACTGCTAAGATGACTTTATCATGTTCAGAACATTGAAGAACTGAAAATATCTTTTCATTAGTACTGATCCATTGTTCAGCAACAAGTGGATCAGAAGGCCCACTAAAAGAAGGTGGACGTTGCCTCATGAAGGACTCAATAGAATATTGTTCCCTTCTCTGCTCATTTGGAAGTCCATAATGATTCATAGCTTGTGTAAGTATAGCAATAAGATTTTTTACTCTGTCTCCCATAACATTTGTTTGTTCAGGAGGACAATCATTGCATTGTCCATTACATTGATCAACGTGGTTCCTTCGGGTTCCAGCCATCGTCTAAAACCCAAAAAGAATAGTGTGAGAGGAAAAAATCATTCTAGGGAAAACAACATAGTAAAGGGGGAGCACCCTCAATATCTAACATCTTAGTTTAAATTCTAAGATCGTTACCATAGTTCTAGGACTGTATCTTATACGCATGATTATCTTTAGGGACATCCCTAGACATACATTATAAACATATCTAGGGATCTCACTAACGTTTTTGCAACCTAGTTTCCAAAGGTTGACTAAACCTTTCCTCTGATACCAACTGTAGAGACCCGAAGCTTGACGTACATGGACATTACATTACTTTTGAGGAATACTTAGTACATAACAAAAACACACACACAAGGATCATAATAGTTTAGTGTCTTTGGAAACTCGGAATATAATCTTCTAATCATGGTGAAAGATCTTCAACATCTCCCATAAAGATCTTCCCTTTTTTTACCTAAAACCTTTCTTTATATCCTGGGGAAAAGAAAACATAAAAGGGGGAGCTCAAATTCTCAGTAAGGGTAAAAAAAAGAAAAATCAATAACATCATATTCATAAGAACATAACATTTTGGAAATCTTAACCTGCAAAAGAGATCATAATTTCATAACATGGGATAAATCATAGTAGTGAAATGTAATCACAATAATCATAACTTAAAACATGAAACTTTGTGGCATACACACATAATCATAGAGAATCATTTCTTATTAGTCAAGACTCGTTGCCAAGACTATCTTAGTGAACAAAGTCCATTTCTGAACCGAGTCACCCTCGTTTCAGTCCTGTTTCACTGAACCGGTATAACCTACCATTCCAGCCATGTCTATCTCATGAGATATAAAATCTTTACCCAATGCATTGGAGGGAGATATAGGTCCCACCCATCTCTTAATGATACAATTCTTATGTGTGCCACAAAATCAGAAAACCATACATCATAGCATAACCCATGTAATAAAAATGGGAATCATAAACATCGTGACATCATAAAACAATTCATATAAGATAATGGAATTCATGAAAATATAATTCCATCACAACATAATCAAATCAATGTAATAATAGGGATAAAAACAGAACCCTTTATTATCTTAGATGGAAAATAATTTTGATAAAACACTTGAACTCCATTCTTGAAGAAAATATCCTTTCTACTTCAAAAACAATTTTCCTTTCTTAAAATTTCATACAATTTTAAACTAAAAGAAGTTGATTAAAAATAAACTTGTAAACTTGTAAAGGAAGATTCTTGGAAATAATTCTTTAAAAAACCATTCATGCTGTATAAGTTAAAAAAAACATTCTTCTCGTACTTTTGTCGGAAAAGTCAAAAAGTACCTCATACGAAAAACGACAAAAGATTCCTTTCATATCTTTTACTAAAAACTCGCCGAAGGGTAAAATAGGATTTAAAAAATTGTAGGTGTAGGGAAATAAAATTACAGATTGAGAAAACATGGATGTGGATGATAAAATACACCCCAGTAAATACCAAAGTATAAACAATCTCGGATAAAAATGAGATTGTGATATTTTTCCTTACCTTAGGTCTGATTTGCTTTGTATGTGTCGGAACCTCCTGTATAATGATTTAAATAATGTTATTGACTTATTCCAGAATCATAATTATTTTTATGATATCATATATGGTCATATTCTTAGCTTCTTAGTAGTAATATTTCATTGCTACTTGTTATTCGGGTCTTTATAACATTTTGTTCTTATGCGTGTTTTGTCGAATAAATTCTTATTATTCTCTTTAGGTTATAGATACCTCATTTACAGAATGGTATTAGTGTAATATATATCATATTCATTCATACAATTCATTTATATAATCATTATGAAATTAAGATCATGTAGAACGAGTCGCATCACATCGTGGAGACGGTATTCCGTACGTACGCACGAGTGATGATATCGTTCCTATGATCGTGGAATTGTATTGGAGTGTCTGTATACTATTTCAGAATCAATATCACTTTATAACAGTCATATATAGTCATTATTTACACTATTATACCCATCCAAGTAAGGTGGTAGTGGAAAATAGATTACACCACGGCGTGGAGACGGTATTCCGTACGTATGCACGCGCAGTGATTTCTTTTTCCGTAGGATGGATAGATGGTGAAATAGGGTTGTTTCGTACTTATAATAACATATCAGTATATGAGTGATACTGATGTTATTAATTCATAATGAAACAACTAAAGAAGAAGAAGTGGAAGAAGAAATAAAGATGAAAGAATCGGTAACAGACATTACCTCTTCTTTGAAGTGCTTCTTTGAGACCTTCTTTTAGGGAACTAAAATTGGTCTTTGAAGAAGAGAAGAACCTCCAGGATGTCTCTAGGGAAGTGGAGAGGAGAAAATGGCAGGGGTTGACCGAGCTTGAAGGCTCAAAGTGGTGTGAGTAAGAGGGGGAGGAGGTGCCCTTTTATAAGGGAGGAGAGGGGCACCTTTGGAATAACTAAAAATATAATTTTATTATAAAGTAAAGTTCGGTTTTAAATAGATCCAAATTGAGTTATTTAGAAGATAAGGTGGGGATGGGTTGAAATCCTTTCATCCAACAGAATTTAGACATGTTTAGGTCATTATATTAACCTTATCTTTTAGTTTTAACTCTTAGTTAATTAGATTGACATTTACCATTTCACTTTGTATTTTTATATTATATAGTTAATAAACTTACCATATACATCCAATCGACCCCCAAGTTGTGTTTTATTAATATATATAACCTTATAGAAGTCATTTGGCCGATCCTTAGATTTTTAGGAACAAAATAACAATTAATAATATAATATTTGTTTTAAAAACTATTTTATGTCAATTTTGACACTATTCAATAGTTGATTTTTTTGAAACTCATAACAGAATTATTACTTCAAAAAAAGTTAATTAAATTACTCGTAAAACGTCATATTAACCTAGATAATTAGTTTAATTCATAAAAAGTCTCAAATTATACTTATTTAGGTATTTATAATATCAATTATGTCAGTATTTCATTAATAAGATAATTACTGCATCATCTTTGTGTCATAAATAAATTAAATTATTTAATGTCTAAAAATTAAAAATAAAATACCATTATGTAGGAAATCTTTTTATCTTTATAATTAATATTTATAGCCGAATTTATCTTATTTATAACCCCATATTAAAAATGCTTTACTTATTAAACTATGATTTTAACTATTTTAACCCTTCTTTAAATAAATTAATAATAAATGTCCTAATCTAATCCAAATGGGACAAAATGGTCATATTTTATTACTAAGGTTGTTTTTGGTCGAATTACACTTGTCCAATTGAATTTTTACATGTGTTAGGGTAATAATAATATCATTTTTACCCTTAATTACCCTATTTACTTTTAACCGCGGAAAAAAAGTAAAAAGTTACTATTCACCAAAAAATCATTTTCATCTCATTGAACCACATTTTTCTTACTAACATCAACCGTGTCTCTCAGATTTTTTAAATTCTACTAACAGAAGCGGTAAAATTATGTTTTATGAAAAATTCATTTTTTTTAACTACCACTTAGTGGTTTCACTATTCATCAAAAAATGAAAGTTTCCAGAAAAATACCAAAAATTTGGCCTAAGAAATATTTGATATTATGAACCAAAAAATGATTCCTATTTTACCAAATTCAAAACATATTAGTTACATTAACTAATTTAGAAATTAATTCCTGTCATCAAAAAAAATAGCATGTTTTTAAGAGATAATAACTATCAAAAGATTGACACTTGTTTATAACTGGTTTAAATGTGAAATTACATACAATGACCAACATTGTATTAAATTCTAAAAATATATCCGAAATATACTTTAAAACCACTCAAATTAATATTTTTTCACTATTAATTATTTCTATTAAAAAGGTTTTTTTAATTAAAATTTAGTAATTTTCGCTATTCATCAGAAAATGAAAATTATCCGAAAAGTACCAAAATTTTACCCTAAGCTAATTTCGATATTCTGAATCCAAGAATGAAGTCCATTTTGAAAAATAAAATTTAAAAAATTTCAAAAAGTGGTTATTACTATTCATAACAGCTAGTTTTAATAATATTTTAATAGTATATCATTGTTTAGCGAAACTCAGTATTGCATACAACACACGTTCTCGCAGAAGGTCGCGTTTGCGTGTAATGCAAGGAAAGTCCAGGATGCATGTTGTGCAAGCTTCTTTTGGTGTAGCATACAACACAAGAAATTAATGAAATTAAAAATAATATTTTTCATAAAATCTTAGGGTGTTACAATCAATATATAAAAATTTAATTTGGATAAAATTTTAATATTATTCTGATAACTTTCATATTTTAATGAATAGTAAAAACACGCTATATTTTAATTAAAAGGAACTTTTTTCATCACAATAATTTATATGGTTATATTATCTTTTTAATTTGTTTTATAGTGTAATTAGAATATATTTTTACCATTTAATCCAATATTGGTCATTGGAATTAATTTCAATTTGAAATTGAACATAAACAAGTATCAATCTTTTGATAGTTATTGTTTCTTAAAACACGCTATTTGTTTTGATACAAGGAATTAATTTTAAAATTAATTAATGCCACTTCTATGTTTTGAATTTGAAATAATGGAAATCATTTTTTTAA
Organism: Viscum album; assembly: GCA_963277665.1. Lineage (NCBI taxonomy): Eukaryota > Viridiplantae > Streptophyta > Magnoliopsida > Santalales > Viscaceae > Viscum > Viscum album. The sequence goes on along the minus strand of OY728151.1, from coordinate 648,298,012 downwards.
TTAAGAATATCAAATATAGCTTAGGCTGAATTTTTGGTATTTTTCTGAAAACCTTCAATTTTTTTATGAATAGTGAAAACACTGGGTTACTGTTTAAAAACCGAATTTTTATTTAAATAATTGTATATTTTATTTAAATTTATTTTAGGTAAAAATTGATACATAATACCTATATAAGTTCAATGTAATTAATTGGATTCATTTTATAATATTTTTAGATATATAAAATTTTATTTAACTTTTCACCGTCTTTTACCCACCTCCTAGTAGAATTTGGAAATTCACATAAAACTTAATTTTACCACTTCTGTGAGTGGAATTTCGCAAATCCGAGAGACACGGTTAATATCAAGGACTAAAATATGGTTCAATGAGATGAAAATAATTTTTTGGTGAATAGTAACGTTTTACTTTTATTTACTATGGTTAAAGATAAATAGGGTAATTCGAGGTTAAAAGAATATTATAATAATTCAAAATTACCTTAACACTTTCCCAAACCTTATTGTATGAGTAATGACAGACCATGGGAATCCTTGGATCGATTTGGGACCCCATGGAGCCACTTATGAAAGACAATGACACATTAGATTAATTAATTTAATGTAAAGACAAAATTGACATTAACAAAAAAATTTAGTAATTAATTTTTATAAGGGGCTATATAAATTCTATTTTCAACTATAAATATTCAATGGAAATATAAACATATTTCCCACATCATGGTATTTGTTTTATAATTTTTAGACATCATATAAATTATATTATTTATGACACAATAATGATGCAGTATTTATCTCATTAATAAATGATTTAAATAAATAAGATTATAATGATTAAAATATTATCCAAAACATGTCCAATTCTGATTGGATGATTATATATAGACCATGAGTCATCTTATATTCGACTATAATGATTTTTGGACCATTAGAAACCGAATATAATAAAATTATATATTAATATTTTCACTCTTTCATAAAGAGCCCCTCCTCTCCCTTATAAAAGGAGACCATTTATTTCCAATTCCTCAAACCTATCAAGCCATTTTTCTTGTCCAACCTCTGCCCAATTAAGCTCCCTATATCCCTCTCCTCCCTCTAGAATCCTAAAATTAGGCATAAGTCACTTCAAGAAGTCATTTTGGTTCAAACCAAAGGAAGATACCCAAATTAAAGGTAACCTTTTCTATTAAGTTGTTTTCTTTTATTCTACTTCTCCAAACCCTAAACTCTTTTAAATCATTTCTTTTGTAACAACACCAGTATCCTCAATATACAAGGATTTTGTTATGAGAATTATTAGAACTAAACTTACACACACCTCTATTTAATGGATGAAGAATATAATGTTTCTGTGGATTACAAAGTAACGCCTCACGAAACGATCACTACTGGAAAACTAACCTATACCAACGGTTTGGAACCATTGGTATAGGCCTCGAAATAGTTGGTATAGCCTATACCAATGGATTTGAGAACCGTTGCCAAGTAATCCATTGAGATAGGTCTATACCAACAATTTTGGGAAAACCGTTGGTATAGACCTATACTAACGGTTTTGGAAACGGTTGGTATAAGTAATATGGAAATATATACCAACGGTTATGGAACCGTTGGTATATGTATTTTAGAAAAAATCTGCTGTGATTTGATCCCAGGACCCCTAGTTTATCATTGAACGACTTAACCACTAACCTAACATGACTTTTGTGAACATAATTACATAAATATATATATGTATTCTCATAATTATTTTAAATTTTGATTTATATAATGTTCTCGGTAAGAAGAACTGATAAAACATCAAAGGATCTATACCAGCGGTTGTCAAAACCGTTTGTATAGACCTATACCAACGGTTTTGACAACCATTGGTATAGATTTTTAGTTTGGAAAATCATTCTGGGTGATGGTTGATTCCTGGGGGAACCTTTCCCAATGTTTTGGCCAAACCGTTGGGAAAAGTGGCCACAAAGGGGACTTTTCCCAACGGTTTGGCCAAACCGTTGGGAAAGGTGGTCACAAAGGGGACTTTTCCCAACGGTTTGGCCAAACCGTTGGGAAAGCCATACTCTTTCCCAATGGTTTGGCCAAACCATTGGGAAAAGTGGCATCAAAGTGGGATTTCCCAACGGTTTGGCCAAACCGTTGGGAAAAGAAACCTATACCAATGGTTTTTACAAACCGTTGGTATAGAAGCGTTGGGAAAAGTCATATTTCCAGTAGTGGATGATTGTTTTATTTTCTCCTATCGCCTCTCATGGTGGCCATTATGATGGAACTGTATTCATATATGATATATATTATGTTTATTATTTCCTTATACTTTTTTACTTCCCAATTAGATCAAGCCTTTATGGTTTCCATAGTTGGTAAATACGTTAATCTCATTTGAGGAAGTGCGGACTACCGCCCCCTCAAACTGATGTGATTCGTTAATGCCTTATGTGGGATGTATAAAGGATGTAGTTAATGATATTATATATGATATTATATTGTAATTATAATATACCTATGTATAATTATGATTTAATTCCATTTAAATAAGAAATAGAAATGAAAGTAGCGTTCATGTGTACGTACGACTTACCGTCTCCATGAACGGTGCATTTCATTTTTTACCTCCATTTGTTATGTACAATTATAAATACATGTATATAATGGATATATATGATTTATATTATATATAAATCATTTGTATCATTTTGGATATAATTAACCTTTGACCACATGAACAACATGTAATTATAAGAAGTCCATTTTTGACTCAAGTACCAAATATCGACAAAATGAACATTATTAACTTAAATGGTTACATAATGTTTATAACATGGTAATAAGTGATATAAATGGAATAATAAAATTTAAAAAGGTTCTTAAGAAAGTATAAATTAACTTTCTTTTATTATTCAGGACATTAAAGAAATATCGAGTCAAGTCGGACACGAGGTAACGGAACATCTTAACCCAATTTTTGTTCTTTGGGTTGATCTTCTATTTCTTGTTTATGTCATTCTTTGATTATGTGACAAATGAATTTTTATATCTTATCATTTATTTATAATTTCTTTATGTGACTTTATAGTGAATACACATAAGTGATATATTTACAAAAATATCTTTGTAAGGGATAATGTTGCAATCTCAATTGTTTTCTATCCGAGATTGCTTATACGTAAGTATTTACTAGGGTTATATTTATAATCCATTTCCATGTTTTATAAAAATGTTTTCCTGTATGTTTAAATTTATTTTTACCCATTTTTGACTTTTACTACATGGTATGTAAGGAATCTTTTTTTTTTCTACTATATGAGGTACTTTTTAACTTTTCCGGAAAAAGTATGAGAAGAATGTTTTTTTTAATTTATACGGCATGAACAGATATTTACGGTTTCATAAATCCTTATTTTCAAGAAGCTTAATCTACAATATTTCATGATTATTTTCAAAAAGATCCCTTTCTTTTAAAATTTCATGGCATTTTTTTAAAAGAAAATTTTTTCGAAGAAGAAAGGATGTTTTCCTCAAGAATTCATTTCATGTGTTTTGTCAAAACTATTTTCCATCCAAGATGACATTATTTAGTATGATTATGTTTCATGTATAATTTCTCTATGATTTACATGGTTTCACTTTTCTTATGATGAAATGATATCCATTTTTTTATTTTGATTATGTTATTATGGGATGATGTTTATGAAACCCATTTTTATTCTTTGGGTTATGATGAATGATTTATGTTTATGTTGTGGCAAAAGTAAGAATGATTTCATTAAGAGATGGGTGGGACCTATATATCCCTCAAATGCATTAGGTAAAGATTTATATATAATGAGATAGACATGGATGAAACTTCAACTAAATTCGGTTCAGTAATACAGGGCTGGAACAACAAGTAAACCCGGTTCAGTAAGGGACTTTTTCCACAAATATGGTCTTGGAAGCAATGCCTTGGCTACTATGGAAATCATATCATGTGTGTAATGTTTTTACACAATTAAAACTTTTATTCCGATGATATTTTATCATGATTGATGTTCCATTATGATCTATGCCTTACTTACTACCATGTTTTATGTCATTTCTCAAGATCTTGATGTTTAATCATTGTGTTCATGTTTTTAAGTTCAAATGTTTATGGTTTGTCTTATTTTATCCATGCTTACCCTTACTGATAATTTGAGCTCACCCTTTATATGTTTTATTTTCCCTAGGATATAAAGAGAGGTTTTTAGGTATGAAAACCAAAAGGGGAAGATCTTTATGGGAGATGTTGAAGATCTTTCACCACGATTAGAAGATTACGTTCCGAGTTTCCAAAGAAACTAAACTATTACTGTCCTTGTGTGTCTGTTTTTGTTATATATTAAGTATTCTGAAAAAGTAATGTAATGTCCATGTAAGTTGAGCTTCAGACCTCTATAGTTGGTATCAGAGGAAAGGTTTAGTCAACCTTTGGGAAATAAGATGCAAGAACTTTAGTGAGATCTCTAGAGATATTTCTAAGGTATGTCTAGGGATGTCCCTAAGGTTAAGTATAAGTATAGGTTATTTTCCTAGAATTATGGTAATGATATTAGATTAAACATTAGATGTTAGATATTAATGTTACTCCCCCTTTATTATTTTTTTTACCTATCATGATTTTTTCCTCTCACACTATTCTTTTTGGGTTTTAGAAAATGGCTAGAAACAGGAAGATTCGCAATAATGGAGAATATGATGGACAATGGAATAATATTATTCAGGATCAAGAAAATGAAATGGGATTTGGAAGGAGAAACATCATTATTATGTCTAATTAGCAATCTCATAATATGATCAATAATCTCATATTTGGTAAGTTTTCTGACTCAGCTAATAAAATAATGATGGAGTTTCATGATGATCATAGAGGAAAGAAAGTTCAATTTACCTCATGTAAGTCATGTGGGAAGAGGCATCAAGGAGAATGTTTCAAAGGAACTGGAAGATTCTTTGGGTGTGGAAAAGATGGAAACAAATCTAGTAATTTTAAAGGAAGAGGTTCAGTTAACACCATGGACAAGGATAATGGTATTGCTAAGACATCAAAAATGGTTAAGTGTTTTAAATGTGGAAAGTATGGGCATTATGTAAACCAATGCCCTAAGGGAAAATCTCTTAAAGAGAATCAGCATGATCATATGGGTAGTATTTATGTGGATGATGATGAAGAGACTACAAATGATATGTGAGATTAACGAATTGTTGAATCTCGGTCAATGGTTTAAAAAGGTAGTGGAATAATTACATGTTTATAAAGAGTAATGTTTTATAAGTAATCTCATGGTACTATGGAATAAAGAGACATCTAAGTATTGCTAAACTGTTGTCTTTCCATAATATTTGAAAGTGTATGATTAATGGAACCAGTAACCATGAAAGGTTATTCAAATATTTTTGGAAAGCACCTAACATGCGCATAAATAAGTGCTAAGGAGATAATGAAATTATTTATAGTATTAATGATCTCAAGAATTATATAAGGAGAAAGTGATATCATGGTTTGAGTATATATAATTTTTGGGATTTTAGTATGTGGAAAGAGTTAAATTTTGACAACATTCATGTTTTCACTAAGGTTCAATGGGTATTCATTTTTCAATAGAATACATGATTAAGGTATTCACAAGATTGGAGTGTGATCAAAAAGATATATCTTATATGGGGGATAAATTATGGTATTCACATGCTTGGTTGATGACATTTCTAGTAATCATTTTCTTTATACTATAAGATTGGACAAAAGTATTTTCGATAATCTTAAAGGTTGGAATGGATTAAGTTGGATATCAAATAGAATTGTTTAATGCTAGAACTTTTTTCGATACTATTTTTGGAATGTTATAATAGTGTAGTTTTAGAAAAAGGATAAAACATAGGACAGAAGACAACACATTGCATCGGACTAAGCTGTGGGAATCAAACTCACAACCAAAGTGTGACTGGACTTTATCACCTACCACTGGCCAACAAGAAGTCCCTGGTTAGTAGAGAGTAGTTTTATTTTATTAAGTGATGTGATAGATGAAGTATAAGTCCATTTTTGGAACCATATACGAATAATATCACCATAGATAGACTTATGCATATTTAATAACTTTTTCTAACCTTTTATTTGACATATATAGAATGACACACCATTCTATCACATGATCTGCTAATGCTTCACGAATGACAAATTCAACTTCATTTCTTTAAGAGATGAAGTGGAAGTTGTTCAAGGCACAAACAATGGTGAGATTGTACCAAAATCAAGTAAGTATTTCTTTTAATTCAAAAATTATTCAACTTCAGGTAAATGATCTTGAAAACAAAAAAATGTTATCCTAGTATCCTTTTATCCAATGAATCAAATGGTACCTTAGATAATCACAAATTTATGGCTTTGTGATTGTTGGCTTTTTTATAGCCATGTTCTCTACCACACTCCATCAGAACTTGATGGTTAGATTTTTCTTCCATATCCATATATTCACCTATGTTCTCCTATATGGAAACCCAGTGATGAGTTACTTTGGTTAATCATTACATTTCATACTTTAGTTTTTAAAATTATGTTTAATATTCTTTTTTACGATGTGGGTTTCAATGAATAGTAAACGATTTATAACCCCAAATAATTTGAAGGGAAAAATTCATTTTAAGGGGGGTAGAATGTAACACCCCGATATTTTATGAGATATATTATTTTTAATTTCTTTTATATCATGTGTTGTACGCTACTCCAAGATTACCTTACACCATACGCAACACCATGTTAGCTTGCAGTATATGCAACACTATTCTTGGATCATGTTACACACAATTTTGAGAGTAGTTATTATACGAAACATTGAGTGTATATATATATATATATTCAATGTATAAATGAAATATGGTTGGATTATGTTATAAAAAACAGTGAATGAGTCTTGCACCACACACAACCTTGACATGACTTGCATTACACGTAATCGCGACCTTCCTCGATAGCATATGTTGTACGCAATATCAGGTTTCAATAAACAATGATATATGGTTATAATATTATTATAAAATAGCCATTATGAATATTATTAACTACATTTTGAATTTTATAACTTTATTATTCATCTTACACATTTTCTAGAACATGGTATGAGAACAAAATAATTTTTTCGTGTAAAATATGTATTTTTTTAAAAATTAATGTTTTCCCACGTTTTGATGGTGCACCCACTTTAAATATTGTTTTTGACATGTCTATAAGTTAAATATGAAAAAATAAAATTATTCTTTGGAATCAGGATATAAAAATTTAATTTGGATAAAATTTTCATATTATTCTGGTAACTTTCATATTTTAATGAATAGTAAAAACATGCTATATTTTAATTAATTTTTTTTCATCACAATAATTTATATGGTTAGATAACATTTTTAATTGGGTTTATAGTGTAATTAGAATATATTTTTACAATTTAATCCAATGTTGGTCATTGGAATTAATTTCACTTTGAAATTGGATATAAACAAGTATCAATCTTTTGATAATTATTGTTTCTTAGAAACAAGCTATTTGTTTTGATAATATGAATTAATTTTAAAATTAATTAATTCCACTTCTATGTTTTGAATTTGGAAAAATGGACATCATTTTTGAATTCAGAATATCAAATATAGCTTAATCTGAATTTTTGGTATTTTTCTGAAAACTTTCAATTTTTGATGAATAGTGAAAACACTAGGTTACTATTTAAAAACCGACTTTTTATTTAAATAATTATTTATTTTATCTAAATTTATTTTAGGTCAAAATTGATACAGAATACCTATATAAGTTCAATGTAATTAATTGGAGTCATTTTATAATAATTTTAGATATATAAAAATTTTATTGAACTTTTCACCGTCTTTTACCCACCTCCTAGGAGAATTTGGAAATTAACATAAAACTTAATTTTACCACTTCTGTGAGTGAAATTTAGAAAATCTGAGAGACACGGTTAATATCAAGGACTAAAATTTGGTTCAATGAGATGAAAATAATTTTTGGTGAATAATAACTTTTTACTTTTATTTATTGCGGTTAAAGATAAATAGAGTAATTCAAGGTTAAAAGAATATTATAATAATTCAAAATTACCTTAACAGTTGACCAAACCTTATGGGATGAGTAATGGATGACCATGGGAATCCTTGGGTCGATTTTTGGACCCCATGGAGGCACTTATGAAAGACAATGACACGTTAGATTAATTAATTTAATGTAAAAACAAAATTGACATTAACAAAAATCTTTTAGTAATTAGTTTTTATAAGGGGTTATATAAATTATTTTTTCTACTATAAATATTAAATGGAAAGATAAAAATATTTCCTACATCATGGTATTGTTTATATAATTTTTAGACATCAAAAAAATTTAATTATTTATGACACAATAATGATGCTGTATTTTACTCATTAATAAATGATTTAAATAAATAAGATTATAATGATTAAAATATTATCCAAAACATGTCCAATTCTGATTGGATGATTATATCACGACCACGAGTCATCTTATATTCAACTATAATGATTTTTGGACCATTATAAAGAAATTATCATTATATTATAAAATAATATTTTCACTCTTTCCTAAAGAGCCCCTCCTCTCCATTATAAAAGTAGACCATTTCTATCCAATTCCTCACACCTCTCAAGCCATTTGTATCATCCAACCTCTGCCCAATTAATCTCCCTACATCTCTTTCCTCCCTCTACAAGACTTAACTTATGCATAAGGAACTTCAAGAAGTCCTTTTGGTTCAAACCAAAAGAAGTTACCCAAATTAAAGGTAATGGTTTCTCTTAAGTTGTTTTATTTTATTATACTTCTGTAACCCCTAAAATCTTTTTAATCCTTTATTTTGTAACAACAATAGTATCCTAAATAAACTTGGATGTTTTTATTAGAATTATTAGAACTAAACTTACACACACCTCCATCTAATGGATTATGAACATAATGTTTCTGTGGATGGAAAACTAATGCCCAACGAAACGATGATTGTTCGATTTTCTTCTACCGCCTACCATGGCGGCCTGTATGATGTCACTGTATTCATATATGATATATATTTTGTTTATTATTTCCTTATTCGTCTTTACTTCCCAATTATATCAAGACTTTATGTTTTCCATAGTTGGTAAATACGATAATATCATTTGAGGAAGTGTGGACTACCGCCCCTCGAAGTGATGTGATTCGTTAATGCCTTATGTGGGATGTATAAAGAATGTAGTTAATGATATTATATATGATATTATATTGTAATTATAATATAACTATGTAACATTATGTTTTAATTCCATTAAAATAAGAAATATAAATGAAAGTAGTGTTCATGTGTACGTACGGCCTACCATCTCCATGAACGGTGCATTTCATTTCTTACCTCCATATGTTATGTACAATTATAAATACAAGCATATGATTGATATATATGATATATATGATATATGAATCATTCATATCATTCTGCATATAATTAACCTTTGAACACATGAACTACATGTAATTATAAGAAGTCCATTTTTGACTCAAATACCAAATATCGACAAATCAAACATTATTAACTCAAATGGTTACATAATGTTTATAACATGGTAATAAGTGATATAAATGGAATAATAAATTTGAAAAAGGTTCTTAATCAAGTAGAAATTATCTTTGGTTTATTATTCAGGATATTAAAGAACGACCGAGTCAAGTCGGACACGAGGTAAGGGAACATCTTAACCCAATTTCCGTTCTTTGGGTTGATCTTCTCTTTCTTGTTTCTGTCGTTCTTTGATTATGTGAGAAATGAATTTTTATATCTTATCATGAATTTATAATTTCTTTATGTGACTTTATATTGAATAAACATAAGTTAAATATTTAAAAAAAGATCTCTGTAAGGGATAATGTTGCAATCCCAATTGTTTTCTCTCCAAGATTGCTTATACGTAAGTATTTACTGGGGTAATATTTATCACCCATGTCCAAGTTTTATAAAAATGTTTTCATGTATGTTTAGAGTCCTTTTTACCCATTTTTTACTTTTACTACATGGTATCAAAGGAATCTTTTTTTTCTTTACCATATGAGGTAATTTTTGAATTTTCCAGCAAAAGTACAAGAAGAATGTTTTTTTAACTTATACAGCATGAACGGATTTTTACAGTTTCATAAAGCCTTATTTTCAAGAAGCTTAATCTACAATATTTCATGATTATTTTTAAAAATATTCTTTTATTTTAAAATTTCATGGAATTTTGTGAAAAGAAAATGTTTTTGAATAAGAAAGGATATTTTCCTCAAGAATTCATTTCAAGTGTTTTGTCAAAACTATTTTCCATCCAAGATGACATTATTTAGTATGATTATGTTTCAAGTATATTGTTTCTATGATTTACATGGTTTCAATTTTGTTATGATGAAATGATATCTATTTTTTTATTTGAATTATGTTATGATTGGACGATTTTTATGAAACCCATTTTTATTCTTTTGGTTATGATGAATGATATATGTTTATGTTGTGGAACATGTAAGAATGATTTCATTAAGAGACGGGTGGGACCTATATCTCCCTCCAATGAATTGGGTAAAAATTTTTATCTCATGAGATAGACATGACTGAAATGGAAAGTAAATCCAGTTCAGTAATACAGGGCTGGAACGACAAGTAAACCCAGTTAAGTAAGGGACTTTGTCCACTAAGATGGTCTTGGCAGCAATGCCTTGGCTACGATGGAAATCATATCTTGTGATTAATGCTTTTCCACAGTTACATGTTTTATTACCATGTTATTTTATCATTATTTATGTTCCATTATGATCTATGCCTTACGTACTGCTATGTTTTATGTCACTGCTCAAGATCTTGATGTTTAAACATTGTATTCATGTTTTTAAGTTGAAATGTATATGGTTTGTTTTATTTTATCCATGCTTACCCTTACTGAGCATTTGAGCTCACCCTTTATATGTTTTCTTTTCCCTAGGATATTAAAGAAAGATTTTTAGGTAAGAAAATAAAAAGGGGAAGATCTTTATGGGAGATGTTGAAGATCTTTCACCACGATTAGAAGATTACTTTCCGAGTTTCCAAAGACACTAAACTATTGCGATCCTTGTGTGTCTGTTTATGTTATGTATTAAGTATTCTGCAAAAGTAATTTAATGTCCATTTATGTCGATCTACGGGCCTCTACACCTCCGCCCGAAGAAGCCTGCGCCACTACCTGCTGCTCCGAGCTGCCGTGGAGCTGCTGCCTAGGATGGTCGGACTACCGCTGGATCAGGCTGAAGTCGCCGAAAAATACCCAATACACCCGAAAATTTTTCCGAAATGATGCGGTCACCTCGTAACTCGGAAATTTGACCTAAAACAAGCATCGGAGAGATCAGAAAATATACTACGCATTCGTGTGATTTTCTTGAAAATCAAACAGCAATTCGACGTGATTAATCATGCTCAATGTAGGTGTGGGAAAAATAAAATGAAAAGCACAATCCTACCCTGTTTGGCATTGCCCGGAGATTCGCCACACATGCCGACACTCGATGATGCCTTGATCAGAGGAGGTAGGGGGATAGAAGAGGAGAGGATATCATCTTTAACCGTTGGTAGAGTTTGCGCAAGGAGGAAAACGAACAAAGATTGGGTGGATGGACTTTTTAAATAGAAAACACTTAAACTCCCCTCCTGTAGGCCCCATACCCGAACCCCCAGCGAGGTAGAGGTTAAGCCTCCCCTAGGATATACACCTCCTACCAAGCACAACGGCAATCTCATAAATTTAATATGAGCCACTATTCGAAAGTTATAAAATTTGGCGTCCAAAGCTGCTAGATTACGAAAACGCCCCTAGGGCCATTTTCCACAGAAGGGCCGCGCCCGCGAAACGTATACCCCTCCTAGGGTAAACGGTACACTCCGAACTCAATGGTGCCCTTAGTTTTCCCTTCCGAGCAACCATTTAAGAGATACTTGAGTTAAGCCATTAAATGGATAAATTAATCATTTAATTTACCTAATTCACGTTTCGATAGTGATCGAGGGGTCCAAACAGCCCACGCCGACATGTTCTATGTCGTTCATAGGGTAGAAACCCCATTTCGGACCAATCCATACACTCAGATATCTAATCTGAAACACAGTTTAGGAGTTATCCCATTTATTTGTCATTCCCAGTGTGAACGTACTGAAAATTTAATTCCGGCCACATCGGGGCTCGGAATCGCACACCGTCTGAAGGTAATGCTCTGGAATAACATCAAGAATATTCCAAAGTCTTTTATAGAAAAATGTTCTTACATTTCAATAGGTATCCATGATTGTAATGGAATATTCTACATATTTTTAAGCTGTAGAGATTCAAACATACCTTACTCGGTGATGTGATCATGACCATGATGTGATTTACGGATGGGATAATATATTACATCTGATCACGGGTCAATGTTTTTTGGTTGACCACTATTTCATATATAATCAACCAGGCCCTCATTACTGAGTGGAATTTTATGGAATATGAAAATGTGAACCCAAGATGTTCAGTACCCTGACCTTCTAGTGGTTAATCTAATGGAAATAAGTATATTATTGAGGTTTCATATATGAGATGTGGTAGTTAGAAATCTCATAGTGACTGATTTTTTATATGTCCCCATTTTTGGAAGATGTTACAAAAGAAACCCCAGTGTTTGAATTATCTAGTTGAGTGTGGAAGCTACGGTAGGATGGGACACGTCCCGATATTATGTAGTACGTTTCCATTAGTTACTAGTGGGATATGATTTACACATACTCCATGCTTTAGAGTGAGACCAGTAGTATCTCTCCAGGTATGAAGCTCGAGTACCATCGGAAGGTCAGGCCAAGGTGGTGGTTGAGGCAGAGGGAATCAAACTCATGACACATAATGCCAACATAGTGGACCTGCTTAGTAGATTTTGGTTGTGACTCAGAATTGCAGTACATTCCAATTACATATAGTGTAACCTATGATAGCGGAGTAGAGAACTATACATTTTACTACTTTATGTACTAATCTAATATCATTTAATCAAGATTATTCTTTATTTGGCATAGGTGCATCACACTTTTATATATTTAGGAAAATTATGGAGAGTCTATGCCTCGAAATTGAGTACTTTTATTGCATGATGAAACTTGATATATTTTTGGGTATCTGTTTTGATAGTTTTTTATAATGTAATCTTTGTACCCTTGAGATAGGTGGATATCATTTCATATGGACTATTTTCATCCCCAAAAAGACATGGTTTGATGTAATCCTTGAGATAGAATGGTTAGTTAACTATTGAGATAATAACATTTTTTATCACCAAAGGGTGATGTTTATATCAATAGAGAGTGATAGACATGTTCAAAAGGGAGAATGTGATGTACACACGTCTCAAGCTAGACATGAGCAGTAGGTGTTGGGTAGAGTGTCAACATAGAAATCTAGTCTCTTCTTGGATTATTATGGAATATGGACATATATTTTCCCTCAAGTAGTAGATCATTTCATGGATGAATACCCTAAATTATTTTCTTGGCTACCTCCAGGGAGAGAGGTAGAATTAACAATTGATCTAGTTCTTGTAGAAGAAAATTTTTCCATTCATCCATACATGTTTGAACCTATAGAGCATTTACAGATCATGAAGTAGTTGGAATATTTAGAGGCTAAGGGTTTTATATTCCCCAACACTTATCAATGGGGTTCACCGGTATTTTTTTATAAGAAGGCATATGGAACACTATGGCTTTTCATGAATTACTGATAGATGAAATAACTCACAGTTAAGAATTGGTATCCAATTCCTTGAATATAAAGCCTATTTGATCAACTTTGATGACATAGGGTTCTTTAAAATATTTATTTGAGGTTGGGGTATCATTATCTAAACATCATGTCTTTAGAAATACCTTATACAACTTTCTTGAGTAGGTATGGTCTTTATGAGTACCTGGCAATTTCATTAAATCTTACAAACATGCCTCATTTATTTTTTGCTCTGATGAATCACTTTTTATACCCATATTCATATCCCTTCATTGTAGTATTTGTGGAAGATATATTTTTCAATTATCAAAAACTGCACAACCATGAAAAACATCTTAAGATTGTATTGAATATACTTAGTGAGCACCATCTTAATGCATAGCTCACCAAATGAATCTTTTGGATCGACATAGTCTATATCCTGATTCTTATAATTTATGTATTAGGAGTAACAATAGATCAAAAAAACGGGATAGATATAGTTTCCTAAGAGAATCCCAAGAATTTATTTGATATATGATGTTTCTAGGAGCTAGTAGGGTATTAATGATTTTTCATACTGGATTTATCATACCTAGTAGCAACTATTACATGCTTAAATATGGAGGGTGGGAAATTCTTGTGGTCATAAGCATGTGAAAGTTCCTTTTAAGAATTTACTTGTAGGTTGAATTAATCACCAATTCGGATTCTTTAAAATCCAGGTAAGAGCTACACATCTTATTCTCACACATTAGGTATCGAGATGGGGGGCGTTTTGATACAGGATGAGCGAGTCATGGAATATAGGTCTCGTTAGTTGAGTAATCATTAGTGGAATTACCTATTGCATGAATTTTATATAGATAATATTATTCATGATTTACAATTTTGGAGGCATTATTTTTTTGGGGATAATTTTGTGGTATTCATTTATAACAAAATCGTCAAGTAAATCCTTCCAAAACATGATATGAATCTCAGGCAGCACAGATGGGTTGAATACCTATAGTTTTTCAATTTTTAGATGTCTTATATTATTAGTAAATAGAATTTAGTTGTTGATGATCTAAAATAGAAGAATTAAACCATGGATCATTATGTTTTATGTAGTGAATGGTAAGTTATTGCCATGTTTTCTGAGTTCATGTTGAGCTTCCAGAGGATCATGGTTAGACAATCCTCTTAACTTTAAAAGTGATCTATAATATTTTCAAGTAGGTAATGATGAGCAAGCTATCAAATCATGAGGGATTAATCCTAATGAATATTATTTTAGATATTTATTAATCTACAAGGTTGACTGTGGATAAGGACAAGATCTTACATATACATGGGTATGTTTGGGTCAAAACGGGTATATGAGTGGAAATTATGAGGAAATATCATGCCTAAGTTTGGGTGGCTTATCCTTGGGTCACCAAGATATATCAAGACTTGTGTCACCAGAATTTTTTTCCTTTTAGGAAACAAGATATTTATAGATTTATTACTCTATATTATCCCTGTCTATAGGTGAAATAATAATAACAATTATTGGTTGGAATTTTTTAGTGGTTGTCCATTCCCAACTGTAAATGGGATGATGTCCACATGGAATTCATGACATGTTTTCCTAGTCCACCATGAGGAAATGACATAGTTTGGGATTTCATTGATCGATTTGAGAAGGTTTCACACTTCTTACCCATTCGAGAGAACTTTTCGACAGATGAGTTAGGGATGCTATATATCTAGGAGGTCAAATATCATCACGAAGCTCCATAATATGTCATATTTGAGAGGGGGATTCATTTAAAATCATAGTTCTCAAAGGGTTTATAGAAGGAATTGGTTCCACGTACTGTTCTGATCATTTCCTACCACACATAGATTAATGGTCACAAAAAGTTCATGATTCAGGTGATAGAGGACATGCTCTATGCATGGGTCCTTGAGAATAGGGGTTCATGGGAGACACAAATACCCCAAGTTGAGTTTCCTTATAATAAGAACTTATTGGATACCATTAATATGGTTCTTTATGAGGAATTATATTATAGTCTATTATGATCAGCTCTATGTAATTTAGATGTAGGAGAGGAATCCCTACTTGGACTATGTCTTATTTAAGATATTTAGAACAAGTACAACTGATCTAAAATCACATGTTAAAATGTCAGTCTACATTGTAGGCTTATTCTAATCGATGATGATGAAATCTAAATTTTGTGGTTTGGGATAAGGTTTTTTGGTGTGTTTCACCCAGATTGGGCCATCGTTAGACTCATAAGTAGGGTAAACATTTTCCTCGATTCCTGATACACTTTGAGGTTTTGGAATGAATTGAGCTATTGGATTACCAGATAGCACTCTATATGAGATACATGTCTTTGCATGATGTTTTTCATAAGAATAATATTCATCAATATGATCCAAACCCATTGAATGTTTTATAACCTAAATTGGTTGAGTTTGATGTGGACACTTCATTTGAGGAGTACTTAGTGTGTATTGTGGATTGGAGCATAAAGGCACTTCGAGGAATGTTAGTTCCTTAAGTATGGGTGATATGGTAGCACAATTTAGTAAATTATGAGCCATGGTATTTAGAGCACAAGTGGGATACGTAGTGGCTATATTTTTCTCAAAAAATCCATTTTTACTCTTAGAAGGCTATCCCGGGGACAGGTTGCTTTAAGGAGGGTATGTTGTAATGACCCAACTTTCAAAAAACGTAAGAATCACTATTTCTATATTTTTATTTCGTATTTTTCTCTTAGTAAATGAGATATAAGGTTTAAGGTAGGTTTCAAGAGAATCCATGGCTTGTTCGAATCATAGAACATTTAGAATTGGGGAGAATGACTGAGTCGCATGGTTAGCACCCAATTAGTCCAAACCATGCAACTCAAATATGTGGGGAACTCAGTTCATAATTGAGGTAAAATAATTATTTTTAAACCATTTGACCAAGGGAAGAAACACATGTAGGTGATACATATATCATATTAGAGGATTTTCACACATATTTTTCAAGGTTAAGAAAAGTATGCACCTAATCCATCCAAGTGGGGTTCTACGATAGCAACTATCGCATGATTGGTGAATGATAAATGAAATTTTTCCCCATGAAATAATTTCAACCTTTTTCTCCTATTTTTCCTTCCTCATCTAGTGGAAAACCTTCTCTTATTATCTCTTGGGTTTTCCTCTTTTTTAGGTTTTTTCAAAACTCCTTTAATAATTCTACAATATCATCATAATTA
The DNA here is from genome assembly GCA_963277665.1 of Viscum album. NCBI lineage: Eukaryota > Viridiplantae > Streptophyta > Magnoliopsida > Santalales > Viscaceae > Viscum > Viscum album. The sequence continues at coordinate 648,280,965 of OY728151.1, read as the reverse complement.
GTAAAGTTGGATTGAAAATGGTAAGATCCATAATCATCTTTCCAACTATCTATATTTTTTATTCCCATCACTTATATTATTTTGGAGCGAGCTCATATTCCTTATTTTCAGGGCATTGGAATATTCTTTTGATTTCATCGCTTGTTCGTAAAATAAAAAGATGATACCTGAAGAGTGGTCATCTATGGACCTAATGTAGGTGGTCTAGAAACATTCCATAAAATTTTAGGTGTTTTATATTGTTTTTTCATCATTCCACATGTCAAAAATTTCCACAAAATAACATAAAGTGTTTTTTTCCTTTTTAAATGAATCCAACCCTGTTGAGATAATTTTGGTGGCCTTTATTTATTTTCTAGTGAACAAAAACTTCTTTTATTACTGCTCCATTAGGAGTGTTATGTTAATTTCCCTCCTTATATAAATTATTAATGGACTGAGACACCTCCTATGTTGTTATTTTTGAGATGAAATTGAATTTTTCCGGCTTTATTAATTAAATGGATTGAATTAATTAAATAGAAGTGGGAGGAAAGGCCACACTGCTGGTTTTATAATTATAAACACAGATTATCTGAATATTAAACCCTTGGTTAAATTGTGTTAAATAATTATAAATATTTAGAGGTAATAAGTTATGAGGATTATTATTATTATTAGACCATGGTTATTTGTTGTTAAGAAATTGTAAGGGTTTTTTTGATCCTAAAATTTCATGCCCTCTTATATTCAGTGATAGACATGATGTCTTACACCATTGACCATACCTAGATAATGGGAATTATGTTCCATGTTTCTCTATATTGGGTGTTGGGTATGAAAATTCACCCCATAATCTCTACTAATGAGCATGATGTCTCACATTCATAAGAGATTGAGGAAATGTACCCTTGCTAGGGCCTTTGGCTCGTTAGACTAGTCATGGACACTTGAGTTACAATTTGTGTCATTTTTCACCGAGTTTCCATGTATATGCCTCTAGATTTCCCCACATATAGAGTGTATATAGAAGTATATATATTACACACACACACAAACACACACACACATGTATATATTTATGATCATTTATTTATATTGTATACTAATTAGAATAATCCTAGATTATCCCAAAGTAAGTAAATTCTACCCGGTGTCCTATCAAAACGTGAGACGACATATTTTTACATTCAAAAATTGGTTTTTATTCATTATACCTTCAAAATAATATGATATATACACTTACTAGATTATTCTAGACACTATTTATTGTGGTCTTCTGATTTGGTTTCACACCCTACTCATGCCTCCATTGGTAACTAAAATGACTACACGACTACTGGTGTGGAAAAGGGAATGTTCCATGTCATAGATGCTCAACATTTTTCCTTTTTAACTCGAAGCACATGAGAAGAGGATCAAACATTTATTAGTGATTCTAGTGTATATTTCTCTTGGTATTTTTATATTTTTGTATATAAAGTTGTATATACTTGTGCCCAATACCCCTATTTTTTAAATTTTGTATATGGACATTCCATGATATCATTTTTTATATGACTCGGCCTTTTGATTTTCGTTATCATTACTATTTTTTGGTTGTTTTACACTTCCACAATTTATTGTTTTCTATTTTTATGCTATGAAATCTATTATATCATGAATCTGATATTTATTATATTTTTTATAACCTTTGTAACACTATTATACGAGGTTATCATCCCTTTAAAACAAAACATTGGACCCTCACTACTAGTTAACGTCCTTTGGCATACGGAGAGGCTTGCTTATGGACATGCGACCTATTGGCCTGTTGCACTATTTTAGGGGATTTCAGGCCCTGATGTTACAATGATTTCAAAATAATTCTTTGATTTTTCAAAACACTAATTTTATATTATTAACACCAACCATATTTTTATTCATGGGTATTCATATATTTGTAATTGTAATTAATTTTTAGGATTTTCCATGTATGGAACCCATATTCCACTCTCATGAGTTAAACTAATAAAATATTCAAGTTTTTAGTAACTTATATACTCAATGAGTTCATATAAAACCTGATCTTTATCTTTCATGAGATATTAATTATTTTTTTGATCCTTATGACACACATGAATTATGATATATAGGGTAAACCCTTCTAGTTATCCAATTCAATGGGTAAAGAATTAATATTTAGAAATGACATGTTTTGTAATACCTTGGTGAATAACCATGGAAATATTTTTTATGATACATTGTACATAACCTTAGTGATTTTCTATGAATGTATCAATTTAATTTTATATTGACATTTACTTGTTATGTATCAGAAACTTATGATTATGATCTCATATTATGACTAATGTTTTCTCCAGGATGATCACTAATGTTCTATTTTTATTGTTTATCCCTTATTAGGCTTAATGCTCGAAATTTTATATTAATATATGTACCTATGTAAAAAATTAGTGAGGTGGACTAGGATGAAATAAAAATGATTTCTTCAAAAGGATTTTTTAGTTATTATATTAATATTTTCATCATGTACTTGTGTATTATGAATTTAATTTTCAAGACACTAAATCTCAAGGGGTCCTTTGTTGAAATTAATGTAATATTTTTATACGGAAAATTAATCTATGAAAAAATGGGTCTCCAAAGACCCACCCATCACATAATAATAATATATTCTTATATAATCCACCAAATATGAAAACATTTATAACATCATCATAGATTAAACAATGCAAAAGAAAATGGGATTCATAATTATTTCACTATAATAATAATTAACCATACATAGAAAAAATAAGGTCCGTGTCATTAGATCATATAACGAGTGAACTATAAAGAACCTTAATGTTTTTTTAATAGATAAAAATACCATTAAAATATCACTGAGACATTTCATGAAGAAAATACTATTTTCATTTTGAAATAACCTATTTAATAAATCAAGAAATATAGAATAGTATGAAAAAATATTTCAATTAAAATAATAAAGGAAACTAATAAATTAAAATTCAAAGATAAATGTATTCATGAGGGTGTAAAAATCCATTTACACGATATATTTTAAAGTAATGATTTTGTTCACACAATTAGATAAAATTAACTTTTTTTAGAAAATGAATAGAAGATTATTTTTAACCATTTTTGAAGAGTGTAAAATACAATTTAAAATTAATTTAAAAACTAATTTAACAATATAAAAAAATTATTGAAAACATTTTATAAAATATACGGACATGAAGGAAAAATATTTCAGACAAAAGATAAAATAATGTCAACATTTCATGAAAAAAATTTCAATGTTGTTTTATATACCAAAGATAAGAGAATGAAAGAAAAAATATGAGAACTACATAAATAAACATTGGATAAGAGAATATATTGGGTTTATAGTACAAGGATAATATAATTCCACTTAATTTAAATTTAACATAAACAATCACAAAATGAAATAAGTAATACCTTACCTCAAGTATCATCCAATCTAGAATGCATTCAGAGCTCTTATATAATAAATGAAGATTTATTATAAACATATATAAGAAAAATATTCATGAATATATATATATATATATATGTATAATAATATATATTTTTATCTTATAAGTTATAAATATCAATTTATTAATTATTCTTCCTAAAAATCGTTATTCGGTGTGAAAGCAAGATCATTTTCTATGAATGTTTGGGTTTAATGGGTCTTATAATTGTAATTTGGTCATGTTTTCATCATATAAATAATTTAAATCATGTAATAATTATTATATTTAATAATTTTATATAATTTTATAACCATTAATATTTTTTTGTTAAAAATGAATTACATCACTTTGTGGTGACAATATATTGTACATACATACGAGTGATGTTTCAAATTTTTAATGGATGGAATAAAATAAAGGTGAGAAATAAATATAATTTACAGAATCATTATTACACTATAACTATCATATATATTTATTAAATCAATCCTACTTACCATCCATGTAAATAGGAATGAAAAATGAATCACATCACTTTGTGGAGGTGGTAGTCCACACATGTGCATGAGCGACATTGTCATTTTACAATAGAAGAGAAGCTAATATTTTAGGTAATATAATATAATTACATAAGAATAATTATATCATAAATATTTGATATAATCATTAAATCCATCATAACATCTGTCCTTGAGTTGTAGTGATGAAAATGAAATATAACGCTTTGTGGAGATGGTAATCTTTATGTTTACATGATTGATATTTTTTATTTGAAATTAAATATAAATGAGACGTAAAATGGTTATAAAATTAAAATTACATAATTCTAATATTTTAAATGTACTTATTTTTTATGGTTTTATTATATTTATAAGTTGTACTATAAAAATTAAATGTAAGAAAGGTCTGTGAGAACACACACATCTTCCTTGAGAAACTTCCTTTGAGTCACTTATTAAGGACACTTCGGATGACAATTTAAGAGGAGAATAAAATCTAATAAATATATAAGGATGTTTATAAGATATTTGGGTAGGTTTTGGTCAAGATAATGGGATAATTTACTACATATAAGATAGAAGAGTGGCTTCCCTATTATAGGTGAGGGTAGTGGAAAACATCTAATTATTTAGAAAATTAAAATATAATAAATTCACTCTTATGGGAATGTGGTGATAAATTAGATCATGTTAGATTACAGTAAGATATAGGATCAATATAAATTTATAAAATGGGATTTATAAAATCTTTTTATGTCATTTTGACAATTATATCATTAGTTTAGCACACTATTAACCTATTTTAACCTTTACCATAGTCATGAAATTTTACCTTGGTTAATATTTATATTGAAGAAAATAAATTTTCAAGATTAATATTATCAATTAATATAATTTAAAATATTTAATAAATTTATAAAAATTAAATTTATATAAGTGTAAAAATTCATTTCAAAATAATTGTGAAAAACACAATGAAGACCTGTTTTTGAAAAATGCATGCTAAACATAAATTAGATTTATTATTTTTCCATAATTATAAGAAATATTAGATGAATATTAAAATATATTATATAAAATATTACCTTATAATTTTATTAAAGTCAATCATTAATAGTGTAATACCATGGGATTTAATAAAAGGATGTTCTACTCAATACTGTACAAGACACGCAAAACCGAGCTTAAATGAATAATGAAATAATATTATTTTAAATATGACTATTATAACATAATATTAAAATTATAAGGTATTAATAGTATTAAATACTTAATTTTATTCATTAAAGATATTTTTTCTTCAAAAATATTTTTTATTATTTTTCGTGAAAAAATAGTCTAATTAATTAATAAAAAATATAATATTTTAATTTTAAAAATGATTTTAATTTTTAAATCATCACATAAAAATTATTTTATGTTGAAATTTTGATATTTCTCAAAAAATATTAATTTTTAGTGAATAGGGAGAAATTCCGATTCTTTGTAAAAATATAATTTATTTTCAATATATTAAAAAAATGTAAATGTATCATTATTTTTTTAATAATAATAAAAAAAAAATTATTTATTAGTTTTAATTATTCCAATTAATTAAAATTTAAACATTTTAATATAATATTTTAGTATTAGCATATTTTTGGGTTAAAAAATAGGTTTTTTCTTTTAGAAAACTATTTTAAAGTTTATAATTTTTCACCATTTTAATAAATTAAAATGACCCCTAATAAGGAATGATTTAAATTAATTTCCAAGATTATATATCACTAAATATGAATTTAAGTTCATATAATTATTTTTACAAGTCATACAATTAATATAAAATAATCTAATGGTTCAAAAATATATTTATTGATAACTCGCTTTTACATCACAACTAAGTGTATCATTTTAAATTAAACTATTCCACATCTATAAATTTAATTTTTTTTAAATAAATTCAATAGATTATAATAATAATAATTTATATTATCTAATAAGTTAAAAATAATTTTTTTTCATAATGAATTGTGAAAACGGTAAAAAATATTTAACCATAGTTAAGGTGAAAACAAGTTTACCCAGGGTTTAAACTAAAAAAATTTGGATGCTTTTTCCAATTAAACATTTAAAAATACTATTTTATAGAAATAGTTCAATATTATAATTACTAAATTATAATATATATTCATTTTTATGTTTTACCTTTGTAATGACTTTATTATTTGGGATTCTTTTTGGGAAATTTCCAAGTAGTTTCCATATTTTTTCATTTCTCCTCTTATAAAAGGCCAACCACTCTCCTCTCCACTTCACACATTATAATACCTTTGTATAAGAAAATTTAGGAAAAAAAATTCCTATATTTCCTCCCCAGGATCTATTTCCAATGGTTTCATCATAAATCCATTCTAATAAGGCTTTTGATGCAAACCTATGGAGGTTTTCCGAAACCGTTATCGTGCCTAACTGAGAATTATTATATTTTTTATTTCACCTCCTACAAATATTCATAAATTATGATTATAGAATTTCACCAGTATCTTCCATATAATAATATTTTATTATGTTAATTTAATAATATAAATCCATCTCCTCTTCTATAAAATGGGAAGAAAAACCATCATTGGTGTGTAAAATGGGGTTCCACCTCATGAACCAACATAATTCGTTTTCCATCACGATCATTCAAGACATGTTATAATAATAGATATATATACTTATATATGATATTTTTAACATAATTTGACTTCTAGAATTAAGATATCTCATATAAATTTTAGTTTACCTTTTGTGGGGGATACAATAACATTTTTTTTGTGTACAACGGACTATCGTCTCACGACGCGATGTGATTTGTTTTTCACTAACAACATAAATGGAAGGTTATAAGGATAAATTTAATGAATATAATGTTATTAATATGAAATAACAATTAAATTAATGACATATTTATCATTCTAAAAAGATAATATATCATTATATTTCTTACCTTTCCACTCACTAAAAAATGATAACATCATTTGTATATATATATAGAATACCACCTCTACAAAGTGAAGTGATTATTTTTTCATCACCAAATCACATGGATGATATATATAAGTATATTAAATGAAATTATATGTTAATGATGATATAATTATAATTATTTAAAAATGAACTATTACTCACCATCTTACCATAATGATCGTTGAAAAATGAAAACATTACTTCAGACTATGTTTTGCCAACCTTCTCTATGATTACAATGTTGTTAATTTTTCATAAAAATATTAAATAATTGATTTCAATAGTAAAAGTTATTAATATAAATTCTAATTATTTCATGATTATTTTTCTTGATATGATGGAATAATGAACTATTTTACCACAGTTAGCACACCGAAGCCATTTTGAAGTAATGAACCAAACATCCTTAAAGCACATGACATGGACTTAACTAATTAAGTAGTTACACAAGTCCACAAAAAGAAAAAAAATAATTTATTTAATTATAATTTATTAAAACTTTGGAAAATTCATTTTTAATCTAATAAATGATGTAATCTTATTATATAGTAGTTAAAGTACATACGTAGAATGTTTGGACTTGAGGCAAGGGTTTCTTATCTCAATTTTATTTCTGTGATTCAAATGAAATATTCACCACTTTTTTCTATTGTGTGGTTTATATATTGAAGATGAATATATTTTAGGATTATTTTTTGAATAATATTTATATTTACATATCCATATGTGCTTTTATCTTTAATGGGGGTTTGATCCAGAGATCACCAAAACCGTAAGGGACTTCATCAAAATTTTCCTTCATTGAAGGATAGATTAATGTTATGCACCTAATTTATTTTATATGGTGTATATAATTCCAATTTTATATTTAATAATAGGAATAATTCATGCATCCTGGTTATTTTTGATTCAATTTGAAATATTTTATTTAAAGGGATTTTAATTGAATGTTACCATGTCGTAAATTATTTCATAACTCTTTTTCTGTTTGATTGGGTTATATCACTTATTCATTTTATTTGATATAATAGGATTATATGTGTAATGTATTATTATTATATTATGTTATTTTTACACTTGTTTAATGTGGATTTAATCTTTCATCTAATTTTATTCATTGATGAGGTTTATGATTGAGGAGTTACCAAAGTGGAAAAGACTCTGTGAAAAAATCTGTTTATTTTTCGGGATTGTTTATTTTTATGGTAATTTGGGAAAAAATAATATGATCTTATTTTCTTTAAAATATCTCATTTATTCTCACAATGTTAGGAATTCAGTTCATATATTTAATTTAGACACCCAAAAATATTGATTGAGTAAATATAAAGAAATATGTTCTGAAGTGATACATATATTTAAAATTTATTTTAGACCAGGAAAATTTTCTTGTAGATACTAATATTTTATAAAATGTTTTCAAATATGTAATTTTATAAACACTAATGATTTACTAAATTTAGTTTTCAGGATCTAGAAATTATTCTATAATGTTTTTAAAAGGAAATTTATTAATTTTTTTCAAATGGTTAATGTTGAAACCCATTACCAAATATATTTTAATAATGTTTATTTTCTAAATTTACTCAGCATGAACAAAATTAGACACCATCAAGACCAACCAATTTATTAAATATTACTTTTTTATGTTTTAATTTTTTTTAAAATAAAATTATATCTTTGATTCATTAGTTTTGAAACAAGTTTTTTCAAAATTAAAATAACATTTTACTTAAGAAATCTTCTAAGTGATCATTCCAAATCATTTTACATATAAACGAAATCCTTTGATGTTATTAAAATTGAAAAGGTTATTTTTCTAAAAAATATTTTTAATGATATTATAATGGAATTTCAATTCATCAACATCAAAAACCATTGATGTTACTTATACTCCACTAGGACATTTTGAAACGATACCATCCATATTATTTATATTGAAGGATAATAACTATTTCAATAGATTTTTATGTAACTCTTTTCATTTTAAACGGTTAATAATGATATGAACATATTAATGGATGTTTCTATGAGTTTTTTATAAGATGAAATAAATAATATTTTAATAATATTTTATGTTTATTTGGATTTTTTAATGATTATCGGTGGTTTTATTATAAACTATGGATATATAGTTATGATATTATCCAAGTATGGGTAGTTCCAGGATAAACCAAGGATGGATGGTTTCATGATAAACCAAGGAGGGTGGATCTAATAGAAAACTACATTTCATTGGGTATCAAAGTCACATGTATGGTTATTCAATTTCTTATATGATTATATGAGTGATTTTAAAAGAATTTACAAAATTTAAATACATGATTATTTATTCTTACTAGGAGTTTGTAAATGTTTCCTTTGATCAATACTAACATCACATGGCTCATGATTATTTATTTTCATGACACTTAAAATTTTCAAATATTTATCCCAGGAGAATTTTTTATTGATGTCTGTTTTTTGGGTATTAATTCTCTCATGTTATTCTAAATCACTTTGATTATGTAATCATACCCTTATTCTCATATTATTATCACTCATGAAATTCAGTTTTTGATGATTATGATTACCCATTATAATCACTTGAGCTAACTATATCACACTCCAACATCAAACAACCATTTCATTTATTTTTTTATCGGTCTCGTGTCATTTGGATGCGGATTAGTTGAGTCCCAATTTGGAATTTTTCGAAGTTTTGACGTTTTTTGTGGATTTAGGGCCAGATTGCAGTCACTGAACCACTAGCGGCGACCGTACATTCAGTCCTAGTGGAGGCACGGTTTCCTGATCGTTCAAATAAATAATAAAAATAGTTGTATAAATGAAATTGACTGAAAAATAAATCTAGACAAATTTTTTCAATGATAAAAAGGGTTAATGTTTAAACCATAATAAAAAATTTTATTGTGCCGATGATAATATTATAATTATTTAATTTGATAATAACACTATTATGGTAATTTTTTTTATAAATATAATTATTATTTAAAATGAAATGAAACAAAGATATCATTTTAATTTTTATTAATTTTGTTATTAATATCATTTTTTTGTTGTTATAATTATTATTATCATTTTACTACTACTATTATTATTATTATAAAAAAGGAGGGTTGAAACCTTAATGGGGAGGCACGTCCCCCTATTTTCCCCCTCCGCACGAGGTGCTGCAGGCGCAACCCTTCCCTATATTACCTAGTAAGCTATGGTCAATCCCCTCAGTGTGCTCCCCCCTTCGTCGTCAACTCCCCCTCTCACCGCTCTAGCTTCAGTAGCCTGACCTCACACCCCTTCGCTCGACCCACTTCTTGCACAACTATTCTCTAGCTAATCTCATCTTCAAGATAAACACCTCCTCCGACCTCCCCACTCCCAGCAGCTCGAACAACCCTACTCTGGCCATGGACTTCTCCAGCGAACCCGACTCCAGTAACCACCTCTCTTGTCCCTTCATTAAGAATCCTCCATTTTTAGGGTCCTTAATTGTGTATTTTCCCCATTCTTCCGAGCCCTAATAGTTAGGGTTTTGTTTGGTTCAATTTTCATCGATTCAAGGCGATGTTAATTGTTCCTTGAGATGTATTCTTCTTATCAATGAAGTTTTATTTTGTTCTCATGACTTCGAGGTATATTTTTCCATATCTTCCCATTCCAATTCAATTCATATAATGTTTAACGAATCTAATTATTTTTTTGGCATGATTTTCACCACTATAATTTCTTTCGATAACTTATGCTGGTGTTTTTTTGATATTTTAATTTTCAAGAAATAGATTTTCTAGTATTTTATTATTTATGCCTATGTTTTTTATGCCAATTGTCTATGGTTAAATGTTAATTGGTCTTTAATAGTGATGTTGGATTATTTATATGTTGTTTCCCCATAGAATTATTGTGTTAAAATGGTTGGGTCAAAATTTGGGCTCTTTTGTGATGCAATACCTATTTTTATGGTGTGATTTATAAGTTGTTTGAGAAAGATTTATTGGTTTATAAAATGTTCATTTGATCTATTTTAATGAGTTGAAATTGATGAGTTGGGTTTGAAAATAAAGTGATAGTTTTAAAAGTGGTTTGTATCTTTTCATGGAATTTAGAGGGTTTCATTGGATAATGGCAGACCCATGAGTTCACCAAGTGCACACATGGATGTGCAATCAAACAAAAAGGGTAATGCTTACTTCAAAAATATTTTCTTCCTTTAACATTGTTTTTCTCTAAAGTTTGTTGGTTTTTGAATTTTATATAGGTTCCTTTTTTTGAAGTAATTCTATTTTATGGTATTATGATGTTTATGGATTCTTTTTTTAATTATGGTGCGTTGGTCACTTCTTGGTGGTTTCGAGTCACCGAGTCTAAGGAGACTCACCTACATATGTGTAGAAATATATATATATATATATATATATATGTAGGTTCCTTTGTTGTGTGTATATTAATCCATGGTAGTGAATATACATGTATGTGTCTAGGTGTTCCTATATATATTTGGAAATGAATATGTAGGTGAGTAGAGATTGGTATATGCATATAAGCATATATGTAAGGATCCCCTTTCACACGTTCATGTCAATATAGGTGTCTTCATAGGGGATATGTGTCTTTATATGTATGTGAAGATTCATATGCTCAGTGGGGGAGAGGAAACACTTAGTTAGAAAGCGTCAAGGTCCAAATTTTCGATTTGGTTCCACTCCGAGGTACTATCTCTATGGATTGGACATTAAATTTAAGAATAATTTATTTATTGCTTTTCACACCTAGTTTTAATATTAATTATTGATATATAATTGTTAGTAAAGTTATATTTTTTTAATTGGAGAGGTTTTTTCGTGTAATGGATTGTAAAAAATGGGTTCGTTGTGTTTTTCAAATCAAATTCTTGATAAAATTCCTTGTCTTCCTTTGTTGATGTGTTTTGGATTTAAAATTCTTATTTGGGTTTCTTAAATGGGTTTTGAAGCAAGTTTTGGGTTTTCAAAGCAGCGTGTGTGTTGTTATTTAAGAAAAGGTTAGCATGTGATGGTTTTTCATGTCCCGATTGGCACTTTAAAAATATGGTTTCATCAAAACCCTCTCTAGAATGGGCCCTCGCCTTGTTGGTTGAGAAAATATGAGAGTTTCTTTGGTTTCAGGTTCCTTTGGGTTATGATTGTTTAAAGGTGAGATAATTGTTCCATGGGTTGACTGTTAGTGAAATTTTGGTCTGTGTTGACTGTGTGTGATGAATATCCGGATACTTGTTTGACATACTTGTCTCACCCCCTTTTTAGTATGAGCATGGGAACCTATAATGGCTAGTGATTTCTCCGAGAACGATTTTTGCACAATTTTAGATTATACATTGTCTCATGGCCTATAGCAGGGGGATGTTTTTTTTATTTTTATAGGATTGAGCCCCTCGAACAGGCCATGTAGGGTGACAGTGAGGTGTTAGGAGTTATAACGTCATCGAGTAGGGAATTCCTTTAGGAATAGTCTCATGTATAGTATTTTATAGACTATTCACGATCTCCTATGTTCTCACATGTATTTTGGCACTTAGAAGTTTGTGGAAGATGATTGTGTCACCTTTTTGGGCTAGTTATTAATGTTTTCAATTTTCCATTTCCCTTATTGTGTGTTTGTCGTCCTTACATCCTTGTGTCATGTAACCTCTTTGAGAAAGTGAAGAGTTAGTTTGAAATTGTTTACCGAAAATAAGTTAATTTTTTCCCATTTTTTATTTTCCTTTTTAAATGAAAGAATTTTTTTGTCTCTGTAATATGTTAACGTCACTTTCATGAAGAGGAACATGGTTTTAAATAGAAATTTTAAATGGATCATGATTAATTTTAAAGAAGAAAACGTATAAAAACATAGTTCTATACATTATATTTCAAACATGAAATTGATGGATATTTCCTTTAAAGGAAATAAATATGAGAATATATTATTTTGGAATTCCTACAGAGTTTTAATATTAACAACTACAGTATTAGTTTTGTTTTTATCTTTGGGTGCTACGTCTTACTTTGATTTGGTCACCATAGTGCCACATTGGCTTGAGGTCAGTGGTGATCAGTAGGGTCACAAGGAGGTATTTATGACTTTGTTTTCTCAAGGATCCTAGTTTTTATTTTTAATTTTCAGTTTTGTTATTTTTCATTCATTTATGGGCTAAATCATTCCCACCTATTTAATCTTTATGCCTGGAACTAGTTTCCAGATCGTGGGGATTGAGAATTCCCTATAGGCCATGTCGTGGGCCAGTTCGGGTGATCGGTTCAGGGTCTAACTAGGTTAGTTGATGAAAAAATAGTATCATATGGGGTTCTTCTTATTTAGGGTGTCTAATAGATAGAGATTGGGATTTTTAGAGCTTTGGAGGTAGGTTATGGGTTGGTTCTTGGTCACCACTTCTTGTGATGAGACTTGAGTTACCAGGGGTAGTCTGGGTTTTGAGTGTTTTGCCTTTTTTTAATTGAGGTTTGAAAATAGAGGCGACTCGATGTCACGTTATGAACCTTCATGGAGTGGTGACCCATGTGGATCCCATGTTCCTGGTTCAATGTCTTCTAGTGTTATGTCTTACCTATGGCGTGGCTCTGTACCATGTCGTCGAGTTGGGAATAAGCACTAGTTCCTCATTCTGGTTGTTCATTTTTAGATGTGCTTAGTCTATATTTTGGTTGGTGTTAGAGTGTTTTTGGAAATGAAGGTGGTTTTGAATTGAATGGTCTCTTTCTCAACTGGTTTTAAAGTTGAAAAAGGGGATTTCATTGATTTTTTTGAAATAGGTGAATTGTATTTTTTAAAGAGGAAATGTTTCGATATGGAAAATTTGGCCTATGTTTGGATTTGGTAATAGAACGAAAAGTGAGACCCTTGGTTGTCCTTAGGATAGTCTGCAAATGTGTGGGTAGACATATGAATTTCATGGGGGAACATATGTATGAGTGAGTTGATAGTAAATGGATGAAGGTTAATGTGGAGCTTTATAGGATTCCATGGGATTGGTTTTGGAACTTAAGGCTTGGCATGATTTTTCTAAAATGGACTTGAATAAAAAAAAATTGATTCCAAGACTGGGTTGTTTTTGAAAAGAAGGTTTTGGTATTTTAAAAAGAGTTTTTTCCTATGTTTGTATATGTTTGAATTATGAGTCTGTTACCCATGGCTTGGGGTGTTTCTTTTGGTTGTGTTTAAGCATGTCCGAAATTCTGGGCTGGTTGTCTTGGCTCGAGGTGCTTCTTTTGATTGAGTTTTGGCTTCATTATAGTTTTGATTTTGTTTTTCATGTTCTGAATTTTATGCTTAGAAATTTCCTCTGATGTTGTTAATAATTCATGCCCAATTTAGGTTTCTATCGAGTGTTTCTTTTCCTTCGAGGAATTCAGGTTTCATTATGGGAAATGAAGCGGTTTGAGGGGTGTAGAGCATGTCTTCGGGTGGTTGGGGACTCCTGTGTTTTTTATAGTTCCTATTGTCTGGGGTTTAGTTGAGGGTCCATACATGGACTAGAGGATGTGGATGTCTCTTCATAGTTGGAGATGGGATGATGTGAGAGGTGTTGAAGTGAATATTTATCCAATGGATCATACTTGAGGAGGTGAATGTGAAAGTAGGTAAGAGGACACCCATAGTTAAGAAGGCTAGTGGTTGGTGATGGCCTATGTCTGATGCTTTAAGGAGTCAGCATCTGAATCATAAGTGCTCGGAAAATCCAGAGACTCTCACTATTCATGAGGGTTCCCTATCTAGTGAGTGGGGTGTACCCAAGGAACCTGTTTATGAAGAATCCCTTTCATATGTGTCAGTTTCTAGATTGTGAGACCACTTTCTGATGTGCCATCAGTATGGCTAGTTCACGCATTCTAAGACATCATGTTGCATCTCATTTAAAACATACCACTATTATGGTAGTTTGAATCATCAGGATGATAAAGATGTTGGGGAATGGATGATGTAGTTGCTATACTGTGAGGCAGGTTACACTTTAGCCATCAGGGCCCCTACCATAGGTCTCAAGTTCAAGCTCATGCACATTCATGAGATTCCTAGGGTGTGTGGATCTATGGTCTGGTTTATGTTTTCAGTATTGGGATGAAAATTTCCAATTTTTCATTATTCTATTCTTGTTTTCTTCATACGATCATCCTTGTTGTGGTGGTGTGATGATCTTGTACTACCTCAATTCAAGCGGGATAATATGCTCTTACCATGATTTCGATGCCACTAAAATCCCTAGAAGGGGTATTGGGCCCATAAATAAATAGACCTGTTCTAATTTTGATTTTGGTATTAGCTGTTTTCTTTACAGAAATGTTTGGTGAAATTAATGGGTGTTATCTCTGGGCTCTTTCATAGTTCGGCTGCCTCTCGGGGTTTTTCCTCCAATGTGTTTCCATTCTGTGGGGGGAATTCCTTTGTTCTAGTGTTTCAGTGTATCAATTTTCCCCGTAATGTATTTAGATTTTAGTTCTGATGGGGGAACTATTTTTCTTGTTCTATAGAAGACGGATTGGATCATTTGGATGTTCAAGAATTATTATCCCCCCCCTCATTGGGGTGGTATGTTTGGGTTTTTCCACTTTAGTAGAATCATTGTGGTGGGGAGAACCTTCCCATGTTCCACCTTGTTTTGAGTTGTGGTTTTGTCGTGGTTTGTCAGGTGTGACTTGGTGAATAAATATTCACCCTTGAAGCTCGTTGTTTCTTCCAGATGGGTTTGGGAATGGACTCAATTCTTGGCTATCTTTGGGCTTGGTGACTTTATGGTGGTAGAAAGTGTATGTGGTGGGGAGAATTGTCATACCCAGACCTTAGACAACCATTTATTTTATTCTTTTATCAGTCTCACGTCCTTCACATGAGTTTTAGTTGGGTCTCAATTTTAAATTATTTGATGTATGATGTTTTTGCTAGGTCTCGGGATAGTGAGCGGTCACCGCACCGCTAGTGGAAACCGTGAGTTTGGTCATGGTGGATGTGCGGTCTCCCAGTCATTGAAATAGATATTATAATTAGATGTATAAATTAAATTGACTGAAAAATAATGCTAAATAAAATTTTATATTGATAAAACAGTGTTAATTTTTAAACCATTAAAAAAATAATGTCAATATATAAATGATAATAATATTATTTTTTGATTTGATAATAATACTATTATTGTTAAATTTTAATAAATTTAATTATTATTTAGAATGAAACAAAACAAATTTATCATTTTTATTATTTTTATGTTTGTTATTAATATCATCTTGTTGTTGTTATTATTATTAATATTATTATCATTTTACAATTATTATTAATATTATTATTGTAGTAATAATAATAATAATAATATTATTATTATTATAAAAAAAGGAGGATAAAAACCCTAAGGGGGAGGCACATCCCCTCCATTTTCCTCCTCTGTGCGAGGTGCTGTAGGCGCAACCCTCCCCTCATTCTCCCGAATGACTAGGACCCTACCCTCGTCATTCCCCCCTTCATGGTTGGCTCCCCCTCTTGTCGCTCCATGTTCAGCAGCCTGACCTCTCACCCCATTTCTTGGCCCTCTACTCGTGCAGCGGTCCTCCGACCGACCTCCTCTTTGGGTGCGACACCTCCTCTAACCTCCCCACTACGGACAGCCCAAACCCCTTTCTCCGGACATGGACTTCTTCAGAGAGCCCGACATCAGTGGCCTCCTCTATTCCTCCACATGTATGTATCCACCATTTTTATGGTCTTTAATTATGGATTTTTCCTTTTCTATAAATCCCTAATAATTTGGGTTGCGTTTAGTTCAATTTTCTTGGATTCTAGGTGATAAGAGTTGTTCCTCGAGGTGTATTCTTCTTACCACTAAAGTTCTGTTGCATTCAAATGCATATGAGGTATATGTTTCAATTTATCCCCATTCCAATAAAATTAGTATAATGTTTGGAGGATATAATTATTGTTTTTTCATGATTCTCAACCCTATAATGGGTTTTGTTAACTTATGTTGGTATTTTTCATAGTAGAATTTTCTAAAAATTTCTTTGGAAGTATTTTATTATTATTATATTTTTTTATTCCAATTTTGTTAGATTAAATTTTAATTGGTCTTTAATAATGAATTTGGATGATTTTTGTGTTGTTTCCCCTTATAATTATTGTGTTAAAATGGTTGGATTGATATTCAGGCTCTAATGTGATGAAATAATGATTTTTATGGTGTGATTTGTCTGTTGTTTAAGAAAAATTTATTTATTTCTATAATGTTCATTTATAATTTTCTAATTAGTGGGAATTAATGAGTTGGGTTTGAAAATAATGTGATATATTTATAAATGGTTTGGATATTTTCATGTAATTTAGTGGCTGTCACTGGATGATGGTCTATATATAGGCACACCATGTGCACACATGGGTGTGGAATGAGAAGAAAAGGGAACTTCTTACTTTAAAAGTATTGTCTTACTTTAACATTGTTTTTATTGAAAGAAACTTGGTTTCTAAATAGTATTTGGGTTCTTTTGTTTGAATTAATTTTATTTTATGGTATTAAGATGTTTTGGTATTCTTGTTTCTTTTTAATTAAGGTGTGTTCGTCACTTCTTGATGGTTTTGATTTGGCGAGTCTATGTCAACTCGCCTGTGAATGTATAGGTATGTATAAATATATATTTATGTTCCCTTGTAATGTGTATATTCATCCATGGTAGTGAATATACATTTATGGGTCTAGGTTTTCTTATGAATATATTTGGAAATGCATACGTAGGTGACCAGAGATAGGTAAATGCATATAAGAATATATGTATGGATCCCCTTATATGTGTTTATGGCCATGATAGTGTGTGCATAGGGGATATGTCTCCTTATATGTATGTGAAGATGCAAATGCTTAGTGGGGAGCAACAACTCTTTGTTAGAAAGCGTCAAGGGATGAATTTTCAGTTTGGTTCTACTCTGAGGTAGGATCTCTATGCATTGACCTTTACATATAATAATAATTTATTTATTGATTTTCACACTTAGATTGAATATTAATTATTGATATATAATTCTTAGTAAAGTATTTTTTTCTTGAATTGAAGTGGTTTTTTTCTTATAATGGATTGAAATAAAGGGTTTGGTTGCATTTTTCAAATCAAATGCTTGAAGAAATTCCCCACTGGACTTTATAGATGTGTTTTTTATTTATAATTCTTTTATGGGTATCTAAAATGGGTTTTAAAGTTTGATTATAGTTTTTAGAGTGACATGCGTGTGGTTTTTAAGAAAAGTTTTACCAAGTGATGGTTGCGCAATGCCCAGTTGACACATTAAATAAAATGGTTTCATCGAAAACACTCCTTGGAATGGGCCCTATCCTTATTGGTTGACAAAAAATGGGAATTTCATTAGTTTGGGGATTCCTTTGTGTTATGATGGTTTAAAGGTGAGAGACTTGTACCTTGGGGTGACTTGGGATGACCTTGTAGTGTGTATTGACTCTATGTAATGAATGTCTAGATATTTGTTTGACATAAATATCTCACCCACTTTTTAGTTAGAACAAGGGAACCTAGCATAGCTATAGAATTATACAAGAACGATTGTTGCACTAGTTCAGATTACGCACTGGCTAGTGGCCCATATCAGGGGGATATTTTGTTATTATTGCTATGGGATTGGGACCCACGACCAGGAAAGGTAGGGTGACGGTTGGGCATTAGGGCGTTATGATGTCATCGGGAAGGGTATGCCTTTGGGATGTGTGTCATGTAGAGTATGTTCTAGACTATTCACATTCTCCTAGGTTCTCCCATATATTTTGGAACTTAGTGGTCTATGGTAGATGATTGTGGTGCTATGTTTGGCTAGTTATTCATATGATCTATTTTCCATTAACCTTATTGTGTGGTTTTTGTCCCTATTTCTTTGGGGTGGTGTAACCTCTTTGAGAAAGTGATGAGTTGTTTTGAAAAACTTTACAGAAAATAACATAAAAATGATTTCTACGTTATATCTTCCATTTTAATTAAAATAAAACATTCTATATCTCTATGATTCTAATGTATCTTCGATGAAGAAGAACCCGGTTTTAAATATAAATGGGTAATGGACAGAGATTGATTTTAATGTTGAAAACCTATAAAAAACTAATTCTATACATTGTATTTCCAACCTGAAATTGAAATATATCTCATTTAAAAGAAATTGCATATGAGAATATATTTTTTGGGCATGCCTAATGAGTTTTAATACTCACAATTATAGTTTTATTTTTGTTTTTATCTTTGGGTTCTACATATTTCTTGGATTTGGTCGCTATAGTGAGACGTTGGTTTGGGGTCTGTGGTGATCTATAGGGTCACATGGGGCTATGTATGACTTTGTTTTCTCACAGCTCCTAGTTTTTATTTTCATTGATTAGTTTTTTTAAATTAATGTTTCCTTCATTTATGGGCCAAATTGTTCCCACCTATTTAATCTTGATGCCCGACAATAGTCTCCAGCTCGAGGGGACCGGGAACTCCATTTGGGCCATGCCATGAGCTGGCTCAGGTGACCGGTTCAGGGTCGACTCAGGCTGGTTTGTGACCCACCCTACTTATGTTTCCTTTTCCCTAGTTTATCAATAACTGTTTTAAATTAATAATTTATATAATGTATTCATTTGTACAATGATTGGGACTTAATGATAAATATGGAATATCAATTTAGTTTGAGGAAGACTCACATGAAGACATTGGTATTGTTTATGTAATATTTTTTTTCATAATTCATTAAAACAATAAATATAAAAGGTCTTGGGGTATGTAAGTGATCGAATATTTCATTATGATTTTATAGGTCTTGGATGGAAAAAAATTGTTCACATTTATTGGTATAAAATCTTGAAATTTAAATTTTAGGATTTTAGCACCAAATCCGGGAGTGTGGGTCCACATTTTTGATAATCTGTATAATTACAGGGTTTAGATAACTTTTGATATTAGGATTTCTTCATGAGAAATTTTCCAACAAGATATGGATATAATAATGAGTTTATGAGATAAATGTTGATCATAAGTTTAAATTCTTAGACACAAGTTTTGAGTTTATAATCAATGATATCATAAAGTGATTAATGAAATTTTAGGAGATAATTTATTAGCCTGAATTATAAGTAAATATTTGGTTTAATGTGAAATATGCCATTATAAATTTTCTGTATATATGTTATAAGGTATTGATAAACCTTATGGGTGATATGATCTCCTATATTGAGGTAATTATGGGAACGTATGTTTTATCATACATAAGACCATTGGATTGAAAGGTGATTTGGTGACTAAGTGGTTAATATTATTTTAGATGAGGATCACAATATTTGTGGTCTCGTAATATGAATGGTATGATATACCATTTTATGTAAAAAACATTAATGTTTTATTTATTGAGTATATTTAGAATATTGGTTCATTTATATATGAAAAAATTTAGTTTGAACAATGGGTATTACAGTTGAATGTTGGATATTAATGTATTATTTCATCATATGAAGGATTAATAATCTTGGGAATTACCTTATCTGGTTTTAATTCTTTTTTTCTAATTTCAAATGACACAAGGAATATTTTTCCCATTTATGGGTATGTGATATTTTAAAAGTTAATTTCTGTGATTTAGGCCTGAAAAATTCATCTTTGATACCCATAATTGGGAGAAAAAGTTGATATTGTGGTGAATATTGATTAATGGATAGAATAATACATATCAAGTAAGTATATTTTATTATATTATTTATTTATATAGTAATAACATTTTAAAATATTGAAAAAGTATCTTCAAAATGATTTTTACTTTTTATGTTTAATTCTGTTGAATAAATGGACATTTTTACAGTTCTTTGGTTTTAGATTTTTGTGGTTATTAAATTACTTACGATCGTTCACTTTTTTTTGATCAATGATTTATGTCACTCTACATCATTATTTGGGAATTACAATTTACTTACACATCCATATCATCACTTACCATAAATTTATTCATACTAGACAACCTATTTATTTTTTATTGTAGATGTCCATTGTAATTTTTTTCTCTCTTATCATGAGGAAGTTTTATTAACCTTTTTAAGACGTGGGTTTCCAAAATAGTATTTTAAAATGTATAAAATTTTATTAATGATAAAAATTTAAAATTTTTATGATGAAATTTATTATGTGTGGGATAATGTAATTCTCTATGATTTAAAAAAAAGAATCTAGGCTCGATAGCATATAAAATTCAACACACCGAGATTAAATAAACCATGAAGTAATATTATTTTATATATGACCATTATAACATAACTGTTAAATTTATGAGTATAAATATTATTAAATACATTATAATATATATTTTCTATTAAATATAAATTTATTGATAATATTTTTAGTAAATATGTTATTAATTTTTAGTAATGTAATTTTTTTCATCAAAAATATATTTTCTTCAAGAATGATTTTTATTCCATTTTGTGAGATATTATAATGTTTAAATTATATAATTTATTGAAGTTTAATTTTAAAAAAATAATATAATTTTTAAATAACAAAATAAAAATTAATTAAGGGGGAAATTTTGATATTTTTTAGAAAATGTTGAATTTTCAATGAATAGTGAATAATACCATTGTTTGTAAAAATATTATTTATCTTAAATATACTAAGAAATTTTAAAGTACAATTATGTTTTTAATATTTTTAATTTAACAGAATTATTATTTTGTTTTATTTAATCCTCTTAATTAAATTTTAATCATAATTATATGGGATTTTATTATATGTTTATTTTCTTGTTTAAAAACTGGTTTTTTAATGAAAGCTGTTTTAATGTTATTATTGTTTCTCCATTTAAAAAAATTTAAAAAAATAACAATGGGGAATTATTTAAATGATATATATATTATATATAAATTAATATGAATTTAAATTTATTCAATAAAGATTTATATTCATAGATGTAATATAAAATCATCTTATTATTGAAAAATACATTTATGGGAAAAAACGTTTTCTCACATTTGTGTGTTCTATTTTAAAATAAATTATTAAACATGTGATAATTTAATTTTATAAAATGAATACCATATTTAGAATCATCATTATATTTATTATCAATAATGGTAACTTAATTCTTAGTTATAAGGAATAACAAAAACAACTAAAAAATATTTCACCACGATTAATGTTAAAACTGGTTTATTTTGTGGTTAAACTAAACATATAATGGTAATGTTTTATAATTAAACAAGTAAAAATCATATTTTATGGACATATTTATATCTTGTACTTATAAATTTTAAATATATTAAATAATTTGATATTTTTCTTGGGAATGAATTCATCATTTTGGATTCTTTTGGGGAATTTCCATGTAGTTTCCTTGTGAATTCCTTTCCCCACATATAAAAGACTACCCATTATACTCTCATATAAACACCTTAAAATCCATTTTGATCAAAAATTAAATTCTCTAATTCCTTATCTATTACCCTCCTAAGGACCCAGAACCCATGATTTTATCATAAAGTCATCCTATGATGGATTTTTGGGCTAACCTAAGGTGGGTTTTCAAAGAAGATGTATGGTCCCTAACCGTGTGTTTTTATTTTATTTCTTATTCAACCTCCATTAAATGTTACATAATTATAAATATATAATAAAAAAATTATATCACAAATAATTAAATTTTTTATTTTAACTACATAACACAAATCCAACTCATCTTTCATAAAATGGGAATTAGAACCATCATTTGTGTGTCCGGTGGACTACCGCATTGTGGACCTATGTAATTATTTTTTCGTAGTCACCTCCCACAGATTGTTACAATGATGATGTGAATAATTTGAATGATATTTATAAAATAATTATAATTTTTGAATTATTATATCACATAATACTTATTAATTTATATTCCACGGGGGATATGATAACATCTCTTGTGTGTACGGTGGACAACCGCCTTGTAATGCGATGTGATTTGTTTTCACTAACACCTTAAATGGAAGGAAATAAGGTTAATGTTAATTAATATATGTCATATAAATATGAAATAATTATGATATTCATGAAATATTTGTCATTATAAGAATCTAATTTATTATTTTGTGCTTATATTTCCACTTATTGAGAAATGATTACATCATTCGGGCGTACGTGTGGACCACTACCACTATGATGTGATGTGATTATTTTTTCATCACCACATCAAATAGATGATATATATAAGTATATTCGAATAAATAATATGTAATTTATTATATTATGATAATTCTTATAGATAATATATTAATTTCATTCTTTTTATAATGATCATTTAAAATGCTAACATTACTCATGTGTATATACAGCCAACCAACACTATGATTGTAACACAATTAATTTTTCATAACCATATTTTGTGATTGGATTTAAAAGTATGAATAATTTAAATAAATTATTCTTTTTTCATGATTATTATTCTATTTATTATGGAATAATTATATCTGTGACCACATTCAATAAATTCAAGCTATTTTGAAACAATGAAATTAACACTTTAAAAACACCGGACACAGAATTAACTAATTAATTATTTAATATATCATAAAAAAGAAAAAAAATAAATTATTTAAGTATAAGGTATTAAAACTATGAAAAGGGTGTTATTGAACAGAATAATTTTTATTATCTTTTTTATAGGAGTTAAATGACATATATGGAATATCTTGACTCATGGTAAGGGTTTCTCATCTCACTTTTATTTATGTGAGACATATGATATATTCACCACTTATTTTTATTGTTAGGGGCATATACTGAATATGAATTTATTTTATTATTAATTTCATTGAAATTATTTGGATTTCAAAATTCATATGTGGTTCTATCTCTCCTGGGGTTTTTTATCCACCGATTACTAAATCCACAACGGACTTCATCTCAGTTTTCCTTTATTGAGGTTTATTATAATTTTTTGCACCAAATTAATTTTATATGGTGTATATAGTACCAATTTTAAAATTTATATCATGAATAATTCATAAATAACATTATTATAGTTTCAATTTGATTTAGATTATCCTAGGGCATTTGACATGAAAATTACCAAGTGGCAACGAATTTCACTACTCAATTTCATTTCACTAGGTTAAATTAATTCTACATTTTGTTTGATATAATAATATTATGGGTGTAATGAATTTTTATTATATTATTTTGTATCTCCACTATTTTAAGTGGATTTATATTTTTTACACATAATCGAGTAATTGAATAATTCTCAATTCAACGTTAAGATTATTATAAGGGTTGATTATTTTAAATTGTCTTCTTTGGGAAATATGTTATGTTATATAAAAATATACTTTTATTAGGTGTATCTAAATTCACTTTGATATGTTAAATCATTAATATAATTATGTTCATGATATTTAAATTTTTATATGATGTTATTTTTTCCTGGGGATTATGATTGAGGTGTTAGCGAAGTGGTAAAAGATTTATGATATAATGTCCTTTGTTTTTGGGATTTTATTATGATTAAGGTTTTTGGGAAGGAAATAATATGATATTATTTTCTTAAACCACATATAATTTATAATCATATTGTTATTAATTTGGTTTAAATGTTAAATTTCCATTTAATCATGTATTTATTGAAGAAATATAAATAATGATTTTGTAAGTGATATATATCTTGTATCATTGTTTTTTATTAGGAATCATTTTTGGTCAATAATAGTGTTTTATATAATGTTCTCAAGTTTTTTTTTTCAGAATTTGTTTTCCTAAATCTATTTTTAATTTTGTTGGTATTATTTTAAAATGTTTTATGGAGAAATTTTATTATCAATTTCAAAATGGTTCACTTTTACATCCTTTAAAAAATGTTTGAAAATCTTTTTTGTTTATATAATTTACTTGATTAGAATATAATTTTCCACTTCCATGAACACTCAATGATTTAAAAATTCTATTTTATGTTTCAAATGATTTTTAAAATAAAATAATGTAATTATTTATTTATATTCTAAAAAAGAATTTTTAAAATGGAAAGGATATTTTCCTTAAGAAATGTTCCAAGTAACCTTTCAAAATAATTTTACATCTAAGATGTCATCATTAGATATTATAAAAATTGAAAAGTTATTTTCCTTAAAAAAGTTTTTAATTATTTGATAATGGTATTTACAATTTTATACATAAAAAATTCTTGATGTTACTTATGCTCTAATGAGATTTCTTGTAGTGATACCATTTTATTCTTTATATGGATGAATTATGATTGTTTCAATAGAATCTTATATAAATAACATCTTTTACATGAGTTAATTAAGTTATGAAACGATTAATGGACATCTATTTGAGTTTTATAATGATATTAAATATTTATTTTTAATGATTATTTTATGAATCTTGGGATTTTTTATAATGATAGGTGGGTATTTTATAAACAAGGATAGATGGTCGCCTTATTAACCAAGGATGAGTGGTTACATGATAAAGAAATCATAGGGGGTTTCGTGATAGACAAAGGATGGATGGGTCCATGATAGACCTTCAATTAATTGGGTATGGAATTCAAGAGTATGGTTATTTTATTTGTAAGAGTTATTGTATGAGTGATATTTAAATGAGGTACCAAAGTTACCTATATAAATTTTTATGATTTTTATGGGTTTTAAATGTTTCGTTTGATGAGTATTGACATCACATGGCTCATGATTATTGATTCTCATGAAACTTTCCTTTATTAAAAACTTATTCCATGTAACAGTTTTATCGATCTTGGTTTAATAGTTATAAGTTCTCTTTTGTTATTCTTAGGAAATTTGATTATGTCAACCGACCGTTATACTCATCTTGTTATCACCGATGAAAACCATTTGTTAGTGCTTCTATTTTCCCTTAATAAGAATTTTATTTCACCCTTATTTTGAATCATTTTCTACAGTTTATGAATAATGATGTTAAATTAATAAAGTATATAATGGTTTTATATGGATGATGATGATGACTTAATGTGAAATAATAAATATGGACTTTAGTGGGAGGACTAATCAGTGGAAGACAAGTATATTATTTATATAAGAGTTTGTTTGAATTTAATAAATCTCAAAACCTAAAAGGTATTTTTATATATTATTGATTTAATATTTGATTTGTCAGTTTTAAAGTTTGGATTGAAAAATTTTGGTCACATTTATCATTTTCAAATCCCTTGATTTAATGTTTATGATTTTATCACCCAATATTGGAGTACGAGTCCATGGCTTCTATAAATAAAGATTAATTTTATTAATAATATAATAAAATACTTCTTATATAAAAATTGTTTCATACGAAAACATCCCATTTACCTTATTATTATTTTATTTTAATTTCTAACAAATGAATTAATTTTATAAATATGTAAAAAATTAATTTTCATATTAAATTTAGTTCAATTAACACATTAAAATATAATAGCAAGTTGATAACTATTATATAAAATAATAATATTTCAACAGCACGACCCAGTTTCTTCAAATTTAGTGTTTCATGGAATGAAAGTTCTCAACAAAATAAAATTTATTTTATGAGAAATGTATAATAAAATCATAGGGTGTTAAAACCTTCTTAGTGTTTATTCAAACATCTCTATTGAAAATTATATCACAATTAGATTTAAGTACCTGGGGTGTCTATAATCTTATAATGGCTTGTGAATTTTCCATCGTACACAATAATATTAGATTTATATTTATGGAATTGTTTTTATCAATAAAACTTTATAATAATTTTACCATATATCCTACATATAAAATATAAATTTTTTACTTTATTATAGTATATTTTAAACTTGTCTGATTTTGTTTTTCTAACAATGGTCACTCATGTATCAATTTGTGGGATCCTAATAGTATAGTGTTTCTCAAACCCTACATACTACCAATAGGTGTATGTATACCTTATTTTTACTAGTTTAGGTAATGTAAAATATAAATATGGAGGAAGTGAGTTATCTAGCTAGTAGAGATGGGGTTGAATATGGTTACTTGGAAGGTACATGTCCCTCGTGAAACATTGAGATTGGTAGAATTATTTACTGCAACTTGATTTAACTTTTATAACACATTCATCAATGATATAGGTCAACTTTTTTACTTGTGTATATATAATTATTTACTTGGGATATTTTATAAATGATGTTTAATTTATTATTTAGTGTTTGTTTTTCAATTTTGAGTTATTTTAATATTATGGATTATTGTGAAATTATTGTATATCTATACTACATTGGAGCATGAATTTACATGTTATGGAATGGCCATGCTGAATTCTTAGAGTGACCCCATTTGATGTTATTCTAAGGTTTTGTGATGTCCTTTGAGTTTTTGGAACGGATTTTTGTAGGTGTTTTCAAGAATGATATTTGTTAGAATGGGTTTCTTATAATGTGTGTGGATCTCATATTTTACAGAAGAGGTATAACTGATGTATGTTTTTTTGATGATATGTTTTATGTAATAAAAGTATATTTTTGATATATGGGAATCACAAATTTCCATTGTTCATCAACAGTCAATTTGATGGTGTAATAGTATATCTGATGTTTCCTCAGTCAATTGAAGGAAAACCACAATCATTAGAAGATAGTGGAACTGATTTACTAGAAGATAACTTCTATATATTTGAGGATGCACTAGATATCTTGGATACAAAAAGACATAAAATATACTGAATATTGAGGATCATAAGTCATTTAATAGAGACATAAATTAAGTGATATAGTTGAGGATTTTGTAATATATTGTTCTTAAATTTTATCATAGTGATTACCTTGTTTTCCAATAGGTGTTTATTTGTTTTTCAAATCACATAATTCTTATGTGTGGTTCTATTTTCTCTTTTTATTCAATAGTTGATGTGTGTATGGATGATTTTATGTGATTATTATCTTATATATATCATTATTATTGGAAAAAATTCGAAGGGGTTATAATATATCTGAAGGTTGGAATTTGGAAGGATGTTTTTCCGAATTTTAGCCGTAATGGTTTATCTGGAGATTAGTTGGTACCAAATAAAGTTCCATCGAATGGTTTTGCATCAGTTGTAAACACCTGGATATAGGTATAATGGAATCATATGAATAAATGATAAGTATTAACATGTTTTATGGGATATATGTTGTATACATGTGAATAAAATTGGAATATTTTATGATTTAAAAATCTATTGATTCTTTATTGGTTCAAAAATTTCTATAAAAGATGGAAAAATAAAAATGAAAGTATATATAAATAAAGCATATATCCTTTGTATAAATGTATCTTTCATAAAATATAGATTTTGACATTTGGTATTGGAAAATAATAGCTAAATATATGAATGTGTTAGATGATACATATGAGAAGACACCTACACTCAAACAAGACTTAATGACGTAGTGATTATTCATCTCGATATAATCCGAAGGAAGACTAAAGTATACTATTTGAATGATTTCTACATGATTCGAGGATAACTTGAATTGGTGAAGGAATCTTTTGAGGGAAATGTATGAGAATTAATTCTTTTATATTGACTTCTAGAAGGAAGGGATATTATGGTGGAAACAATGAGTAGTTTGAGTGGATGGATAGACCTTGTACATTATGAAATTCTAAATCAAATACTTATTGAGGAGTTGAGATAGAAATAAGTCCACAACCCTCTATAAGTGCTCTCAATACTAGTGGGTGGGGATGTTCACCACATTAGAAGGATCATCCGAAGAAGACATCCAAGTATAATTACCAACTATGATGTTAAGGTAGATTGGTCAAAAAAGGTTTTACATTTTGGAATTATAGAATTAAAGGGAGTACAATAAAGGAAAATAGAAATAAATAGGAGTCCATTGGTAAGGATTCGTGATCTATAAGCACAAAATATGTTATTATTATGGAAGGTGGTAGGAGTTTTTTGATGAGTGTGAATATTATAATAGAATAATGGGTTATTAAATTGGGGGAATCATTTCATTTTAATGGTGAGATGGGGTTTATTGTGGATAATATTTATGGAATATAGAGCAATGTAAGTATAGTAGATTACAAAACATTCGGGATAGTTATAAAAATAAATTTCAACATTCGAATGAATAATAGAGTTTCCATAAAACTGTAAGATCTTAGACACATTTAATTATCTGAAAGAAGATCATATCAGTTAGATAATGTAATGAATTTTATTTTAGAACAACATTATCTAATTGAGTGTGGAATATAACTATTGGATATATGGTGATTACTCAAGGGGTAAGGAATGGAACCTTATACATGAATGGAATAAAAAAATGTGAAATGATTACAATCATTTTACTAATAGATTAGAATGTATGGAACTATAGATACAATAACCTAAGGGATAATATTATGAAGGTTTTAGTATAAATTTGCATAAATAAACTCAATCATATAAATATTGGTAGATGTTAAGACTTTTCTTGGGGGAAAAATAATTTCTTCATTTTTCATGGATATAAAAATAGGAGTCAAATGATTGAACTTTTTCATTATGATGTTTGGGGACCTGTACCTATGAATTCCAATATATTATCTTTTTCACTTTGTTCATTTTATAAACAATTCCACTTAGAAGGTCTAGTTATACAACACAATGAATAAATATTGTATTTTATTATTTTATTAAGTTTAAATATTTGGTTGAAAGGAAGTGGGATCACATGTCGAGGTTCCTTAATGTAAGATTTTTTTGAGAGTGTAGCATAAAAAAATTCCAAGAATGATTTCGAAGCAAGGGATTTGAGAATTAGAAGGCAATTTATGTAACTCCACAATTGAATAGATTATAAAAAACAATAAATACGACTACATAAAGAAATATTATCATACCATACTTATTTAAAAAATGTTTAGGGGAATTTTGGAATAATATATAAACAAGATAGATTACTTATTCAGTAAAAGTAATTCTTTAAATGTGGGATAAGAACATCCAAAAGAATGCTGCTTTGGTAACAGATGAGAATTGAACCATCTCAAAAGTTATGGGAGAATTTTATATTCTCATGTTTATTTTAAATGTTTGGAATATATCATAGGATAATTACAATATGTATTTTCTTATTGGATATAGTGATGAGAACATTGTATTTTTTTTGGTGTGATGAGAAGAAGCAATTAATCTATTGCAGTGATGTTTTAATCAAGTAGAAAATTATGTGAAAAGATATATACATGGAAGAAATAGATGTTGAAAAAAAAATAAACTATTGATGTTCAAGTTGACTAGAATAATATTAATAAAAAGATATAATAAGAAATATAAAATTTTTAAGGAGATGAGTCTCAAGAGATAGTAGATAAAGTAATATTTTTAAAATGTTGATTGGATCCTAGTTTTAAAAAAATAAAAAATTCAGTTGAGGAGATCAAATAATTTCTAGAAAATGCTTCAAGTGTTTGTGGCTTATATATATATTTTTAATTTTGACAGCTACCGATGAACTAAAAAGTCTAAAAGAATAATTTTCTCTCTGTGATATAGACCAATGGTATTTTTCTATGGAGGATGAAATGAATTTATTTATATTTAATAAAACACGTGTGTTGGATAAAAATCGAGATAGAAAATTCTATTTTAAAAAAGTGGGGTTTCCATAAAAAGGAAGATGATGATGGATATTAGAGTTATAATGAATATATGGTGGTGGAAGGTTTCCAAAAAAGGAAATAATTGAATTTTCTAATATTTTCATAGTGATCATTTATCACACTACAACCTGGATGTTTCTAAAGATTGTTTCCTCTGTTAATTTTCAATTGGAGATGATGTATATTAATATATACTTTCTACATGATTATTTATAGGAAAATATCAACATGGTTCTACCCTAGGGTCATGAAGATTATCAAAAGTGAAATCTAGTTTGTAATTTGGAGATAAGTTTATATATATTTAAAGAATCACCTCAAAATTGGGATAAATGTTTTGATACATTCATTCTTAAAGAAACATAAATATCATTTGATTTATATCATTATTGAAATTGGAATAAATGAAATTATGGAAAATTTATTATAAAACTCTTTTACGTTCAAATTATATTACATACAAGAGAAAATAATCAAAATACAAGGAAGTTAAATAGAAACTTTTCAAGAATGTTTGAGTTGATAGATCCTAGATATGCTAAGAATTTCATAGGGATAAAAATTTATAGGGATATGGAAGATTTAACATTGGTTTTATCCAATAAATAAAACAATGGGAAGGTCATTAAAATATTATGAATTTATAAATATTAAATTATCTCAACCCACATTGTTGGAAACTTCAAAATTTAGAAGGAATAAACACCATATTCTGAAGAAGATGTATTGAACAATGAATTAGTTCCTTATGCTTTCACTATTTGAATTTTTATGTATGTAATTATTTTAATATATCATGTTATTTTCTTTATCATGGGTGATGTGAGATTCATCAGTTAATTATTGAAAGTACACATTAGGAGGCTATAAAATAGATCATCTGAGATAAAAAACTATTTTAAGTATATATCATTATGTTTTTATTGTAAATATCCCTTAATAATTTTGGTGGATGTATATTTTACTAGAGACACATATTATTAGAATATAATTTCTGGTTTTGTGACCACTTTCAAAAGGTCTTTGAGGAGTTAGATTTCCTGATTCTTGCATGTGGTCACCCTATCAATAAAATTGTAATATATTTTTATTACAAATGCATGAAATTATTTTTAAGGTTTATGTGATCTGTGAAGTAACTTAAGAAATTATTTAAATGATTAAAAATTTTCTATGATAGGTATATTATCATTCAACTTTCTATGAATAATATATTTCATGCTGGAAAAAATACATTGAACTGAAATTACATTTCATCAGAAGTCTATTAAAATATAGAGTGATAGTTATTTGGAATGTGGATTAAAAAAAGAATATTTCAGAAATTTTTATGATGTTTTTTCCACGAATGCATGAGATAATATTATACCTCAGTTTTACTTAGATAAACACAAGGATATGGAAGACTCTATATGCACTAAAGGAATGTGAACTCTAATGAAAACAAAAGGAGGTGGGAATTTTGGAAGTAAACTTCAATTGATATATTTTTGGGTTTTGTGAAGTCTCTCCAGTTTTATTTAAGGTTATGTTTTTAAATGATTTTTTTGAAATGGTTATACACATTTGATTTTCTAAAATTATTCTAATTGAAATATATTTTTATGAATATTCTTTGAATGTATTGGATGGAAAATTTCAATACTTGGGATGCATTTATTTTCACATGTTATCACCTATCATTATGAATGTGTAATTGTGTATCATATGATGCCTCCATCAATGGAAAGATATTTTTGAATCTCATAGGTAGGTGGAACTGATTTACCAGAAGAATAACTCAATATATACGAGGATCAAACAACAGTTGAGGATGAAACAAAACAAAAAAATAACTATTGAATTTGAAAACATAAAATTCATATAATAGATACATTTTTTATGTGATATTATAGAGTGTTTGTTATTTTATTTTACTTCCATTTGATCATTTTGATTTTAGTGTTCTACCATGGTTGTATTACATTTTTTTGAACCATATAATTCCTATGTGAGAGTCCAATTTTCTTTTTTCCTTCATTAATAAAAGTGTGTATGGATTATTTTGTTTGTTTAATAGGTTTTATATCTCATAGTTATAAAACATGAATTAAAGGGATTAGAAATTTCCATATGGTTGGTAGTTGGATAGATGTTATTTTGAATTGCTGTTGTGAGGGTTCATCTGAAGACCAGTCGACACCCCAATTTTTTTATAGGGAAAATAATTCCCAATGGATCTATATGATATTAAGTGACATGTTTCCATACCATATGGTTTGGGGATACACTTATAGAATTTACACATGTTATATTAGTTACCCAGTTTGTGGACGGACTGAGTTGTTTTATGAAAACCATACCCTAATGCACAATCATGTATTTGAATCTCATGTATAGGAGAACAAAAATTTCTCAAACCTTATTATCATATCCGGGGAGAAAAGACCCATAAACATCTCAAAACATCACATCACATGATTTTGGTTTATAAAAGTATCATACCATCATGATCTATAAATATTTATACTAATAATGCACTACTTATACACAAAAAAATACATCTATGGAATAAATAATGATGAATAATATAAGACACCCAATAAATGGAACATCTTTTAGTGTATAATATATGGAAGTCTATTTGAAAATTCATGTCATGTATTAAAAACTCTAAATAAATGTTATGTAAAGATGAATAATATGAATAGTTGGGTATATAATGTTTAAGACCTCACTAGGTGTATATTCCGTCACTGAGGAATACTCAGTGTATTCTTTCACATCAATTTCTAGTGTGTATAACATATATATTTCGAGTGACCCAAAAAAGTACATATGGAATGTTTAAATGATTCACACATTGTGTGGGTATATATCACTATCATATTATGTATTCAGGTTTATGTAGAAGTATCTAGTTTAGATATTTTCATCGGGTGACCCACACCCACATTGAATATACTATTTAAAAATACATGAAAACCAACAACTACTATGTTCAAGTCACACAATGATAATTAAAGGGTCACATGTCATGTGGTATTAATGACATTAAGTAAAAAGTGGATGAATAAGTACATGGGAAATGACCAAATACAACATGTTGGATAATCATGATTATTTCAAAATCCAAAAACCATTATTTTCACAATGATAACTTCACAATCACCTCCATTAATTTTAATGCCTCCACTTATGGTTGAAACATATGCCTCATAGCCTCTAAGTCATTTCATCAATGTGATTTCTAACCATCCATCTCTATCCAGTTCATTTTCATCAAACCATTTATAAAACAATGCTTGAAACCCATCATGTAATCACTTCTACGATCCAAAACCCATGTTATTTTGACATCCATTAATTGTAGCATATTTAAAATGTAATCAGGAATAAGTGAGAATGAAGGAAATTTTTTTGAGAAGGTTATGGTCAGAGGAATACTAGACCACCCAAGAATATGATATAATTTATGATACTTTGAGAACATGAGTATGTGAAGAGGATTATGTTGATATTAACAGTGTAAAATCATTTAACATGATATGGACATTTGAATAATTTATTATTTTTTAAATAAGTAATTTTTCAAATATAAATAATAATTTTATTATAAATTCAATGAAAAAAAATTGTTTGAGAATTAAACCAAGGATAATTTCTCAACATAAAATACTTGACAGACATGGAGTTTGTATCTAGTTTTTTATTCCATGATACAAATTAAATAATTAATTGTTCAAACATATATTATTTGGTTTAAAATATTATAGATGTAAATAAAATATATTCTTTTGATGAGAGAAAAATCCAATAAAATTATCAAATGGAATATTCTTTAATTCCATGCCATTAGGGTATTATAAAAAATTATCAAATATTTTAGGACATGTAATGAAAATTTGAGAAATAATAAAATCATTTTTGTTTCATATTTGATGACAGTAAAAGAAAAATATTCAATTATTGTTGATTTTAAAAATCCAATTAACTTACATGGAGAATTTAAATCGTTTTTCTCAGTGGGAAAATTCATTTGAAAAAATTTAATTATATATTAATAATAATTTCCATCAATAGCCACCAAAAACCATTTTTTAAAGAAAAACCACAAAATCAAATTTATTCAATTTTAAAATCTGAATTATTTTTTCCTACGAATAAATTTACATTAAATAACATAAAAATATATTCCAATTAATTATATATTTATCCCTAAATAATTTAAGTAATTTCATAACTGTGGAATTTTTTTCTTATATCATCATAAAAAGAGGCTTTAATCGTATAATAAAATCATGGTAAGAGGTTTTGGAAATTTTTTTTACATTGATGGAATATTTTCATCACTTGGTGATATTATCACCTTCATTGATCATATTTTCATTACTATTGTGAAGTATATGAAAAACATAAAAATATCCTCCATTATAAAAATAGAGAAATAGATATGGATTTCTATTTAGAGTTTCATAAACCAACAGAAAAGTATTTTAGAGAGTGATAATTTTTAGTTAAAATGAAAAAATATTTAGTTTTCTTAATATATACCCATAAATCACAATTAATTTAACATAATAAATTAATTTCATTAAATCCCCTTAGAAAGGCTGATAAAACATAAAAAAAATGCAACTTATAGAATCCTTTAAGGAAATTTTCTAATGTTATTAAATGTACATTGTTGGACACTAATGAGAATTGGTGTTTCCATTTATTGTATATTATATTTATTGTAATCCCTAGAAGATTCAACCTTATTGAGTTGGTGTATTAGTTATGGTGTTTCCATTGACATTGTGTGGTAATGCATGTTGGATTTAATTTTAACCATCCCAATTACTATATAAAATGGTGATGTTACTAATAAAGGTAAAGTGGAAGAGTTTATGAAATATTATGCGATCTCGGATTATCAATCATGACAATACTGAGAGACGGGTTGAAGCTATCGAAGGAAGAGGAGGACATAGATAGGTATGAATCATGAAAAGGTCCTATGCTAAATTTATAGTGATATTTTTGACTAGGTGTTGTTAAAAAATATTCAATTCATAGGTAAGGAAGCTTTGGAAGTGGTACATAAAATTACGTATACAAGGAGGCGTTATTATGCAGTGTGTGTCAAATTTTTGGGGTAAAAAATTTAAAGGATAAATAATTTTTGTGAAAGTTACATTATTAGGATTACAAAATAAAAATATGGAAAAGTCTATAAATTTAAGAAAGTTCATTGTTTCAAGAATGTGTGGTGTTTACCAAAACATTGGTGCTTCCATAATGTTTTGTTTGTGAAGGTTTAGATATTCATGAAATAATTTTTTGGAAAACATAGATTATCTTCAAAGGGAAAATGGTATGTTATATGATTAGGATAAGTTTCAAAAATAGATAATTTAATTGAAATTTCACAAAGATAGATAGTTTCGTGTACTTTTATGAAGTGTTTCAGGTAAACGCATTGTTGAGTAATAATGTTTTAAAAGGGGGTGAAAACCTCTATAAATAGGTTTCCTCCACTCTCATTTGAATTATCCAAACTTGTTAGAGATCAAAAGGAATTGAATTCATGAAAGAGTTTTGTGAAGGGTTTTCTTACAGAAAGGAATTGTATAAATATATGTTCCATGAAAAAATAAATTGTGTCAATCTGATCCATTGGTTTCACGATGATTTAGAAATAATCAAAAGGTATAAATTTTCATGAAATACTATGAGTTTTATGAATGTATGTAATGTATTTAATAAGAAGAATGTTTTACAAATTTTTTGAAAAGTTTTCAGAAAATCATTACGTTTCATGACATAGAAATTTATTGGAACTTCATGAATATTTTTCCATTGGATGTTGGTATTCATTATAGACTAGTCCAATAAGGGAAGTGAAGTTTCTATAATTATGAAATTCACAACTAGTTTTTGAATGAGTAGAGTAATGATCAATGGGAACTAAACAGTGAATAAACAATCGAAAAATTCATCTTTTTATTGGACAATGAGAAAAAAAAGTATTCCCTCAAAAAGTAGTGTGAAAAGGGAGTGGTCAAATGGAATGACCCTTAGGTAGTAATGATACAAACCCCAAATCATGTAAAGGTTGTAAGCATGGAGTAGAGTGACTATAATCGAAACATTTTATCCAAAATTCTAGTGATGATTAGTGTATTTTCCTCATCGATACAACATTAGTGTGTATACCATAGATGCAGCCTAGTACGAGTAAACCATTCAATTTTTTGTCTTGTATGATTAATTTAATTACAATATGTAAGATGAAAATCCGTTTATGTGGATTGAGAGAACATTAATATTATCCGAATAAGGGAAAGTTAAAAACCTCAATTAATTGAATCATAAATTGATAGGTAAAGACAAGAGTGACCCTACTAATAAGTTATATTGAAACTGGTTAGGATAGTGAGAGTTTCACGGGTTCATGGGGAAATGAAAATGAGTTTCTTACTCTGATTCAACCCCTCCCTCTCAGGGAATAAATCACAAAAGTTCCCTATGGGTCCATCAATTGGAATAAGACAAAATGTTTCTCATGTTTGATTTTTTTTGAGAAGAATTTTCATGATCATTTTTTAGAGTTGAAATCTTTTCTTCCTATAAAATATGTGAATGAGAAATAATCTAAAGAATAGGTAGAAATCTAAAGATATTCTTTATAATGTAATATATTTTGAGAAGCATGTGATTAAGATAAAGTATCCTAGTGTATTAAAAAAAGATGGCATGGATGAATATGATTATCTATCTAATTATTCATACAATGATGTTGTAGGTATATCTAAAGTGTTTGATATTCCCAGATATTTTGGAACTACTAATGATGATGATAATTAAATATATTCAAAGGTGGGATATATTCACATATCTAATGAGATCTATTAGGAAATTAATGGAGAAAACATGGATCATAGAAAGAAGAATAAATCTCAATGGATCCATGTTGATGTGATGAAAATAATGGTTATTGAACTAAAAACCCTTAATCAAAGAAGAATTTATGTGGATAGAAATATAAGGGAGAAATATAAAACTAAGATAAATAATTGGAAGATATTTCTTCAAGTATTCAAGAGTCTAAATATAGTTTCAGAGATAACTACATTAACCCAATTGAGGTACAAAATATAAGGGCTATGAATGATGGATTAGATGTGCACATGTAAGTGTTGGTTTAAGAGAACTAAAGGATGATGCAATTAAATATGGCTCAGAATGATGAAATTATGAAGATGGGTGAAGATATGAGGAGTTAATGAGACTTATGTGATGAAAATTAACATTAAGTGGAAGAACAGATGGCCACTAAGAATGATATGAAAGATGGAATTATCTATCTCAAAAAACAATTTGAAGAGATGTTATATATATAATATTAGTTAGATCAAGTCTAAAGAAGATTGTATATAAAATAAAGGAGAAGAATTAGAAGATCAAAGATCTCCAAAGGAGACTGAAACCCATAAAAGACAAGGCAAAAATCCCACTTATGGGAGCATTGAAAAGTGGAGTCCAAAAATATAAAAATTCTAAGTAAAAAATTAATCTAAATTATAATGAAAAAAAATATATGAGATAACTCTTAATGGATGATATCCACTATGTTCTACTACTGTGAAATCATGGGACATACCATGAGTGTTTTCCTGGAATCCCATGTGTTTAAAAGAAGGATGACATCAAATATAATAACATCCCAATTATGATTTTACTATACCAGAAAGTGAACTAAAAGTGATATAAATAGTTCATCCATTCAAAAGACTAATGAGAAATTTTTTTTAATTAAATAAGTCATATTAATCTTAATAACATATTTACCAATCTTGAAGAAACCATTGGAGAAAAAAAGGTGCATTCGTAATCAACCCTAGTTTACTCACAACAACCCGCTTAGAAATAAAGAAAAAAAATTCGGAGGAAAAATAAGGAATATGGTCATGTTATGAGAGTGGAGGATAATCATGGAATTAAATATCGACTATCGAATAAATCATATAATGTAAATCTATTTCTTATTAAAGAATACATGTGTGAGGTGTTATTGTGTGAGGTTGAAAAATGTAACACAAGATAAGAGAAGAAGATAATTGGGATAGTACCCATGAAAATGGAAAAAATTAGATTGAACAGAAGATTAAAATGACATGTTGGAAGAAATTATTTCTTGAAAAAATAAAAAGAATGTTTGGAAACCTGAAAGGACTCAAAAATACACTCATACAAAGTAAATATCCTAAAAAATGACAAGGGCCTTGAAATTTTATAATTTAGGTGGTGGAAAAAAGTCCTAAAAAATATGTAGTAAGGAAGGATAAAATCTGTAACGTGTGAAGATGTCCTTATTGGTAAGAGTACCAAAGGAATAAGATTTTGTGAGTTGGATATGAAGAATTTTATGAGGTGATAAAATTATTATACATGAATATGAAAATTGGAAAATTAATTTTCTATATTGAAGGGGTGGTTCACAGTGACCAGCCTCATTCATGAAAAAACTCACTATATGTGTTTAAATTATATTAACTACTATTGATGTGTTTTGGGTTTTAGGGGAGATATGATTAGTGGGGAAGTTTCATGAAAAGATAAAAAGTGGTGTTGTGAGGTACTTCAAAATTTAAAATGATTTAAATCAGTAGGAGAAGAAATTTTAACATTTCTAAAATCAAAATGAATAAAAATAAAATAAAAATTAGACTAGTAATTAAGAGTCACAATTTTTGGAATCAGGAATTTAGTGTCTATATTTTAATTTATTTAAAGTGGAATTGAAATCCATGAGTTATTAATGTCAAGAGAATATTATCTATCTGATTTCATATCTTGATGAAATAAAAATAGGGAAGTAGAAAAAATAAGAGTTGTCATCATTTATTTGTTCTTTATTTAACATATAATTTATTATAAGTATTTTTAATATATTAGAGGATACTAGGGATGGATAAGTATTATACTGAATTTTTGTGCTATATTTAGTGAAAATGATGAGAAAATTAGAGGGATTTTTTAAATAAAAATATGACTGATAGTATCCCTATAATGTTAGTAAAGAAAACCTATGGATGAGAGATAAAATCATTCAGTGGGTAAATTTTTGGAATTTACTTGAAAATTTGAACAAACGAGTCATCATTTCATCATTTGGCATCGAGAAAGATTTAAAAAATTGTATCATCCAACATAGTGATATCTATGAGAGATGGAATATATTTCAAAAAATATTATCGGCTCAGTGTGTAGATATAAAGAAGAAATATGGATGAATTCCTTGAAAAGATATACTATTTTATTACTTCTAGATATTTTTGGAAGTAAGTGTGTGAAATATACATAAATGATGTTATTTACTTTATCTATTGTTTCCTACACTGAGTTACGACTCATTAGGCTTAATGGTTTTGTTGATGAATCTTTTCCAAGTGGTAGGTTTAGCCACGAGAAATATTTTTGAGTGTACCAATAAAAAGGATGTTGTTTTCTAGCTGGAGAGTTTCCTTAAACCTATAGTAACATGTGAATGAATAATGCAGGAGAAGATTAGAGTTTATGGGTCTAACTAGTGGTCCTAACAATATGAAGAGTTGCATATAATAGGTGAAACATTATCTCTCCTTATCATATACAAGGACCATATGGGTAAATGGATATAAATAGATATACCCATATACACATCATTAATAAAGGATATAGAGTTCAATAACAAAATCAAATATACCAATGGTTTAAAACATATGGAAGAGCATGTTTTCTGGAATCAAGAAGATAGTGGTGAAAACTAACATTGTTGAAGGTGACACCCTTGTTTACCATGGGACATTTTTATAATTATTCTATATATAGAACATATAGTATTTGGTATACTTTCTGTTTTATTTCAAAGGTGGAGCAGGAAGAACTGTGAATCCATGTGTAGTTTCTATCAAGAAAATAAAAGATCATTAACCAATCCTTTCAGAAGCGGATTATTAGGTGAAGGATATATTTGATGAGGATAAAGTTATTGATTAAAGAAAATATAAAT
The DNA here is from genome assembly GCA_963277665.1 of Viscum album. Classification (NCBI taxonomy): domain Eukaryota; kingdom Viridiplantae; phylum Streptophyta; class Magnoliopsida; order Santalales; family Viscaceae; genus Viscum; species Viscum album. The sequence goes on along the minus strand of OY728151.1, from coordinate 648,240,390 downwards.
CAAGAAAAATTTTGTGATGAATTATGTTTCCCCGAGGGTTGAATAAGTATTCTTCTTGTATGCCACATAATATTATATAGTGGATATCGATCACCATTAGGTGGTATCAAGATATCAGAAAAGTACTCATGAAAGTGTTTCAAATAAATCTAAAGAGGGAGATTATTGGACACAAATGATAACTGGTGTTTCTATGTGTTTTGTGTTGGATTCATTGGAAAACATGTCACTATCATCCATGGGATGTTTGTGCATTGGATGCAGAATTTTCATTGATATGGTGCGGTGAATCCTATTGGATTTTCTATTTACCATTCCAAATACAGTAGAAGTGGGTGATGTTCTCAATATAGTGAATTTGGTGGAGTCCATGAAGAAATATGTGAGTCCAGAATGTCGATCATGATAATAATGAGATGTTGGTTGAAGATATCAGAGAAATAAGAGCATGAATATAGTGTTGTATCAAGAAAAGTATAGTTGTAGATGTTCCAACATGATTATTGATCAGGTCTTATGAAAAATAATTCAGGCAGAGGAATGGAAGCTTTGGAGGTGGTACATAAAATTATTTGTACAATGTTGCTTCATTTACAGTGTTTTACAAAAAATTTTGTGTCGAATATTTTGTAGATGAAACAAGTTTCATGAAATTTGGATTTCATGAGATAACTCATAAAAACACAGAAAATGTATGAAATTCGTTATTTTTTTGTATTTTGTAAAATTTTTATGTTTCCCATATGTTTTATGTTTTTTGAAAGTATGGTTTCATGAAGGTGTGGATATTCATGTATTAATATTATCTGAAATATGGATAAAGCGTGAAGGAAAGATGATAATTTATAATATCAATAAAAGTTTCATGAATAGAAAATTTCCCTAAATTTTCCAAAATAAAAAGAGTTTCATGAATATGTATGAATAGTTTCATGAAATTGTAGTGGTTAGTGAGAAGGATTCATGAAGGGGACACAATTTCAAAAAGTAGTTTACTTCCCCTCTAATTTGAAGTATCTAGACTTATTGAACATCAATAGGCTATGCATTCATGAAATTGATTCACAATGGGTTTTGTGTGTTGAAGGTTCATATAATTATATGTTTTTTTTGAAGAAAGTAATTATGTCAATCTAACCAAAGTTTCATGAAGGTTTATAAAGCATCATTAAATGTTGGGAGTGTTATGAAAGATGTGAGTTTCATGAAATTATGTAATTTCATGATCAAGAATAAATTTTTAGAATGTTGGGAAAACGTTTCATGAAAGTTTCATGTTTCATGAAACAGAAAGTTATTTTCACTTGATAAAGAATTTTACAATGGAAGTTGGTATTCATTGAAGACTAATTCAATAGGGAATCTGAAGCTACTGAAATGGTGATATTCACAACTAGTTTTTGAAAGATAAGAGTAAAGATCAATGGGAAAAATAAGTGCATCAACTATTAGACCGTAAATATTTTTTTATCACCCATGAGCCAAAATGTATTATTTTCTAATGTAGTGATAAAAGGGAGAGGTTAAAGGATGTTACCCTTTGGTGGTAGTGAGAGAAAACATAAATATAATAAAGGTAATGATCATGGAAAAAAGTTAACATATATAAAACATTGTATCCATAATACTAGAGTAGATTAGTGGACTTTCGTACATTAACACAACATCAATTTTTCTCCTTGGACATAAAGAAGTTTTGGTGCACCATTTAAAATTATTGTTTCTTTTGTTCTTTCATTAATTACATTCTATAGGATAAAAATCAGTGCATGTGGATTGAGTGATCAGTGATGTTATATGAATAAGTCTAAGTTAATCACAACTGTTAAACATATAATCACTAGATATGTGAACATAAGAGTGTACCAATAAATAAGTGACCTCAATACTAGTTAGGACAATGATATTTTCATGGTTTCATGGGGAAATGAAAATGAGTTTCATACCTTGATTCAACCCCTCTCAGGTTATCTATCATTAAAATCCTTTATGGGTCCATCCTAAATTCCATGTCACTACTACAAGTGAATTACAATTCGACCCCACTAAATAATAAATAAAAACATTAATAGAGTCTAAAATTCTCATTCTATGTATTGAGACACAAGTACATAATTTTAAAATTTCTTAGGAAAATATAATGTTATAGTCTCCCCTTTCATGTTTAAATTTCAATATATGGTTCTTTTTCAAAGCATATTAATATTTATGTGCTTGGAAGTAATACTGATTTATTTAACAAAGTCTAAATAAACATAAAATTTATCAAGATTTATACCTCCAAAATATTAATCCCACGGGTAAACACATAATTATGATTCCAATGTGTTTGGCCCAGTGTTTAATTTTCTATCAATGATATGTGAATATGTGTTTCGAGAGTTTGGATGAAGTGTTAATTACTATAGATTTGTATCGAAATCATTAAATTACATTAGATTTTATCATTTTACAATTCAATATGTTTTTAATATGACGATTATTGAAATGATCTTCCTTAATTGACGACATGAACTATAGATTTTGAAATTTTTTTACCACATGTGATGACCATGAAAATATTTAATTTCACTATAAATTGATGATTCCATGAATAATTGTTTATGTCCATGAAATAATATTGAAGAAAAAATGAATAATGATGTTGAGTTTAAGGCATTCATTAAGAAATATAAGTTCATATATATTTTTCATGAAGAACAAGTGAGGAAGAATGAATGAGATTAGTGAATAAATATCATTGATTTTTAATTGAGTTTGTAATTCAATATCATTTGATACATAGATTTAATATAAGATATTTATATTGATTGCCTTACTAAAAAATGAGCCGATTAATAGCCTCATGCCGGACCTAGAGTTCAATCATTCCCAAGGAATCTAGACCATGAGTGACAATAAAGGGAAATCCAATGTATATGTCCCACATAGTATGTATGGTAATAGTTGATAAATCACTATGTGTGTGTGTGTTTGGGTGGGTGGGTGGGGGGGGGGGTGGAATGACAACACTGTGTTCCACTAACGTATGGTTCAAGTTGGGTTTTGGATTTCTAGATACTCAATAGAAGAGATTGATTATTACACCTCATCCTTGACATATGAAAAAAATCAATTTGGGTACTATTTCCTCATCCTTTAAATATTCTAATTTCTCCTATCCATTAAATCTGGATGATCTTAGTTGTTTGATCGAGGCATCACCTTCATCTTCCCCCAAACTCATTCAAGGATTTTTCATGTGGTGTATCTTATGAACATTTTAAATCCTTGATACTCATGGCCTCGTACGATGGATTTTACGAAAGACCCTGACGGTCTCCAATGATCTAGGTGAGTTAGAGATATACATTTCCCATAGTTTTCGTGAATGGAAATGTATGAAATGGAGAAACCCAAACAATGATTCCAACCGATGACATGAGTTCCTAGAGGATGGAAATGTGATATTTATGCACTATTATGATCAAAATTGTGTAAAGTTTCACTTGTATTCATTGATTAAGGTGTTTTAATGAGGAACCCAATTCTATTGGGTGAATGTGACGAGTTCACATCATGAGGATGTAATGTTTTTTTATCTATATAATGAAATAAAGGACATGAGGATTCAGGTATTTTTATGAGACTAGAATTCACGAATTAATAGATAAATATCCCGGGTGAAGGAATTAGAAGCCTAATTAATAAGGCATTTATAGTGATCCATAGAGGCTGTCAGTAGCATGAGATGATGACACATGATTCTCTCAAGAATTTTATAATGAGGACATGCATAAATTCTTGCATGAGGGGTGGACCATAACTGTTTCATATTCCATGTTAGGAGATGAAGGTGAAAATTTATTATAGAAAGCAACGAGTATGCATGAACAAGAATACCCCTCCGATATTCATTTTATAGAGAAATATGTGAATACTTTAGTTATTTTGAGTTGTAGATAAAATAAAAAAAACCTTCAGTTTGTTTATATAAATGTATTGAAAATAATAATAACCATGATTTATATGGAGTAAAATGATATTAATAAATGAAATAATATCGATGGTATTTGGGGTATTTGAATGAGTGATATAAATACATAAGATTCATTTATATATTTATTTTTTCATAAAGATAATTAATGTGTATATTTATTAAGAAATTAATATGGAGATATAAATGAAGGAATTTAAATCATGGAGTAATTCAGTTCCCCATGCACAAAATTTTGGTATAAATATTTGCATTTAGGTGTTATGAAAATTATATAATACTATTTAATTATTTATTAGAGACCCCAATACAATTTTTGTGATAAAGATAATTGGAGAAAAAGACAGGTTTTTCTTCAAGAAGGTGATAACCTGAACCTGAGAATTTTTGGAGAAGTATCAAGAGCCACATCATTGAATATATTTTTTAACTAAGGAAGGAAATAGGAAAAATATTTCTTGTGCATAAAGACTATTCCTGAATAACTGATGGTTCTACTATAAAAAACTCAAATGAAAATCAGTGGTTCCATTATAGAAAACTCCATTTGTACTTTTATTGGTTGCAGATGTTACCTCTCTAATATTATGCACCAATTCAAGGAGTTTGGGATCATTGAAAATTTATAATGATAACTAAATCCATGAAAAAATCACAGGTCAATCTTAGAAAGTTGTAGGTCTTTGTAACAACCCTTGTAAAAGTACATGGATTTTGTGATTTTATTTTATTTCATAATTATAGGAGGAGATAAGTAATATAAGAACACTGGTTTGAGGTTGTAATCATCAAAAAATGTTTAATTAAGGAAAAATAATTTGTAAAAAAATGGTATCACTAATTTACCCCCCTCTAAGTCATCTCACAGTGATCGAAGAAAAACAAGTGGAATCAGAGAACATATTTCCTTTAGAATGTTTAAATCATAATAATGATTAATTATGGGGAGTTTTAATTCAGTCAATAGAATATGAAAAGGAAAATTTCTAGGTTTTATTCGATTAAAATGTTTTATCTTTGGGTGAATTGTAAATTTTTCATTTGGATATTCCAAAAAGAGTAATATGATATGTCAAAAAATAATAATGATGACTCATCAACATAGAATGACTTAGAGGATTAAGGTTCAACTAAAATTCATAAAACCTTTATAGAACAATATAATAGAAATGAATATTCATTAATTAATTATGAAAATATAATGTTAAATATTCAGTGGAAAAAAGCATGAAATCAGTTGAACATGAAAAGATTTATCTCAATATTAATTTTCTTGAATTAGAAGTGAAACTGATTAATTTTAAAATGACATAATCTTAGAGATACCATGTTTTTGAGAAAATAATTACTTCCAATAATTAATCACATAATATTATTATTTTATAAAAGACTAAATATAGTGGCAATGAGATCTTGAGATTATCTAAGGATAAATATAACATAGGGTCATTAAAAAATGTTAACCGTATTTTGTGATAAATCTGTGAGTAATAATGTTGTGTAGACTAATAGTATAGACTCAACATTAAAATCAGAAAATAATTAGGTAAACATTTATTATTAGGAATATAGTATTTCAATAAAAAATGGATTTGTAGAATTATAGGAATACTTGTTTCTCAATGAATACACAAAATAAGAATTTTTTTTGTCTAGAATCAGAAAGATGTTAAAAACAATAAGAATGTGTCACCAAAGAAGAAATCATGATTTTTTATGTTTTTGTAATTTTAGACATCAATGATTTTTTTTTAATATTATGTCATTATGTGAAAATCACAATATTTATACGTTTAGGTGGAGAAAAGCTAAAGAGAAGAGGAAACATGAAAAAAATGAACAATTCAAGGGAAAGGAATAAATATATGATGAATAAATATGAATATATTTATTATCTATAAATATTGAAAATGAAGTGGTCATTATTATTATGGCTGTTGGTTTGTTCCAATCCGGAAAAAATCATATATTGACGAAAAAATAGCATAAAAATGTTTAAGGAAGTTATGAAATGACGAAAATAAGTCCTTATTTAGATTTGAACAAAATAAGAATACTATTTAACCAAATATCACTAAGGAGAATAATGACAGAACCTATTAAATATCAAAGGTATAAATAAATGTATAAAAAATAGGAAGATAAGAGAAAAAGAAAAATAATTCATAGAATTGGGTAGACACATAAAATTTTTTCAGATAAAATTAATATCGAGAAGTTTCAGATAATGATTAGAAGTAGATATACTTATCAGAAGAATTTTTTCAATAATGGAACACATATAAAGATATGTGGAGACTCTAAATGAGATATCAACATTCTTAAAGGCATTCTTCTATTTTTTTCAGCTCATTTGGGTAAATCCATAAATTTACAATAAATATAAGAAACATCTAGTGAGAAAGGTAAAATGAAGACTACACATTAATAAGTTAAATTTCATGATATTTTTTCAACAAAGGATACCATTTTTATTGAATAATTTCTATGAGAGAGTTGAAATAAAGGTGGGAACACTGCTAAAAGATGTCTAACGAAATTTCTAGTATAAGAATTATACTTGAAAATAATGAATCTTACATACAATAATACATATGATTTGATGGATAAAATGGGAATAAATATATCATAATATAAAGTGGTGTGAGGGATAAGATCCATTTTTGAAAAGGATAAATCAGATTAAAAAATCAGATGTGGAAGCATGAAGATTGAAGAAATGGGAGTAACTTGGTTGAGAAAACCATCTCAACCTTATTCTTCACATAGAGAACCAAACATGTCCCTATTTTCTCCCTTATATATGAATTTTCTTTGTACTTATAGTTAGGGATTTAAATGAGATGGTTTCATCACCTGAGGTGGGGGGATTTTTTGGATAAATATGTTTAATTATCAATAAATAGTGAATTTGTAGCTTATTAACAACTTCATAAATTTGGAAGATGAGGTATGATGATCACAAATTCATCCCTCATTCATAATTTTATTTATCATGTCAATTATTGGGGAGCTCATGGTTGATGAAAACATGATTCAAAGTGGGTGATTTATCTTTTTCTCTTTAACTTTCTAATGTGTTTTTAAGTATGTGTAGTATTAATAATTTTATTTATAAATTTGAATTTATCCAATTCATAATATGAGAATTGATAATTTCTAAGAATTATTTAATATTCCTAATAATTTATGGACATATTATTCAAACCTGGGTGTATCTATTTTGTTTTCTGTACTGGTTTAGCCCATATAGACTTATAGTTGATTATCTAATTTCTCTCTCCTAAGAAAATGATGTTGAATTCTCCATATCATTAAATTGATTGACAAATTTTCATTTAAGGTTTAAGATCATGGTTTTGTGAAAAAGAACTGATGAAAATACCCCCAACTAATATTTTCTTTGAAACTTCAAAGGGGGATAATTTTTTTGAGAAAAAATATTGATGTTTTAATATGTGATGATTTATTAACAACAAAATACAAATGGGGTGATTATTGTACCAAATGTTTTTTTCTAATAAAATTTCAATAAGTGTTTATTTAGTTTTGATGATGTGGTGATTCCTGATGATTTATTATGGATCCATGAAATAGAATTGGAGGTCATGATTAAAATATTCTCCATTTTTAAATGTGATGATTTTTGAACGGATCTTTAATGATTGAAGACGTTTTATATGGAGTATGCACATTGTTTATCATATGTGATAACCAAGAAAATATTAATTTTCATGGTGAATTGAAGAGTCCAGGAATAATTGTAGATGTCCATGAAACAATGTTGAAGTTAAATTCATGTGGATGTTGAATTGATGGCAGTAATTCAAAAATATAATTCCTTATATATTTTCCATGAATAATATTTGAGGTATAATAAAAGATGTTAGAGATGAATTTGGATTTAAATTTTAATTGAGGATAGATTTGAGTTATATTTGATAATTAGAATTATTATATGTTATTTATATTGATGGGATTGGGAAAAATGGTCCAACCAATAGCCCGTGATGGACCGTGGGTAAAGGTTATGGGAGTGCCTATGTGTAAGTCCCCACAAAGTGTCTATGGGATTAGAGGAAGCACACCATGCAGGGTTAGGTATAGTGGAAAGGTGTTCTAGGCTAAGGTAGTGCTATTGGGAGATAATAATTTATGGCCACTCAATTTTATTTATTGATTGTTATACTGCATACTTGAAATATGAAAAATTATTTCTTAGATGAATGGATCCGGGTACTATTCCTACATAATTTAAAGATATAGACTTTTCCTATCCATCAAAACTCGATGATCTTTGCTTTTAGATTGATCTACTTCCATATTCTTCCACTATCCATGCTCAAGGTTTCTATATGGAGTGGTTTTTTTAAAATTTTTAAGTTACAAATCTCATGGCCTCATCCACTATATTTTACTGAAGTCCCAAATGATCTTCTATTATCTATGTGAGTCTGAGATACACATTTCACATAGGATTCATTCATAGAAATACGTGAATATATGAAAACCAACTGGTCATTCCTCTTGATGATGTTGATTTCATGAATAATTATAGATGTGAGATTAATTCTTGGTGAGATAAAAAATTCATGTAGTTTTAGTTGAAATAATTAATGAAGTAGTTTCAATGAGGAACATAATTATATCAGTTGAATGTGATATGGATGCATCATGAGGAGGTGATGTTTTATTATCCACATCATGTAATATAAGGACTCTATAATTTTGGTATTTTGATGATATTGATATATAATTATTCAAATATAAATATTTCATGTGATGTAATTCAAATCCTGATAATTTTGGAATTTACAGTGATCCATAGTGGATGTTAGCCTTATGAGAAGATAATACCTGCCTCTCTGGTACTTCAAAACGAGGAGACAAATGCATGAGGGTTGAGACAAAACTATTTCCTATTCCACAGGAGTAGATGAAGCTATTAATTTATAGTCAGAATAAATGAGTATAAATAAATAAGAATACCCCTCAGGGACCCATTACATGGAGAAATATGAGAACCCCTAAAGTATGTTTAGATTCAGATAAAATAGAAAATACCCATTGGGTATTGTATATTAATGAATATAAAAGAATAATTCCGTAATTTATGTGGCATTCAAATGATATGAATGAGAAAAATAATACCCATGGTCTCTAGGGTATTTAAATGAGTGATATAAATTCTTAATCATAATTTATGTATTTATATTTGAAGAATAATTAATTTTATTGTTTATTAAAACATTAATATTAGGATTTAAATGAAATAATTTAAATCATGGAATAATTTAGTTCCCCATGCCCCAAAAATTTGTATAAATATGTTGATCTAGGTGTTGATAAAATTATATACAACTATATAAATATCTTTTCGAGATTCCAATAATGTTTCTTGTATCAAAGAAAATAGTATTCAATGTTGGGTACTTTTCAAGAAGGTTATCAAATGAACCCATGAATTTGAACATAAGTCTCAAGACCATCATCGTTGAAGTTATTTAGAATGTTCACAAGTATAGAGAAGCAATATTTCACGTTTATTAATAATATTTATGAAGAACTTGAGGTGCTAGTATAAATAGAACCATTGAATACTGGTGGTACCAGTATAAAGAATTAAATCTATTCTTTATAGGGTATGGATTTTACCTATATAACATTGTGAACCAATTAAATGTGTTTGTGATCATTACAAAATGATAATAATTAGAGAATCTGTGAAACAACCACTGTTTGATATGGTAAAGGATAAGGTCTTATTACAGAACCTTGTAGAAATTATTATGTTTTGTGAGATTATTTTACATCATTATTCAAGGAGAGACTAAGTAAGAGAAGAATAGTGTATCGAGGCATTAATCAGACAGATAGGCTGAATTGAAAAGTAAAAATTTTTTAAATGATAAAGGCTCACTGATTCACCCCTCCCCCTCTCAGTCATCTCACACTAATCAGGGATCAACACAATGAATTCATCATAAAATTTTCATAAGAACACCATTTAGGGTAAATTTAATGATTTTACATCTATAAAGGACCCATGATTAAAAAAACAAAGTAAATCATTTCTTATTAGTGAAAAATCCAGGTCTCTAAATCCTTCTTATAATATCCCGATATTTTATAAGAACACTATGTTATATAGCGTATACAACACTCAATATCATGCTTAAAAGAAATAAAATATATTTTTATTTAAATGTTTTAATTACATTCTAATAATTAAATTATTAGTTATTAATAATATCAAAGACATTTTGAAGTATCTATAAAATTCATTGTCAATAAAATTGAATTGATTAATTCATAAAAAATAAGCACTCAATTTATAGTAGTCATTTTATTATTTAAAATAAAATTTCTTTCCAAAATTATTTTTATTGATTTATATGATCTAATATTATAATTAATTTATCGAAAATTTAGGAAGTTTATTTTAAAAAATTAAATCCAATTTTTAATACATCATGTCATTATTATCTATGTTGTATTTTTTATTTGAATTTTCTGAAAGGTTAGATTTATCAATGAATAGTAAAAAAATGATGATTTCTAATGAAAATTGTCTATTCTTTTCAATCACCTATAATGTTATATACTATTTAGGATTAGTTATTAAATTTAATTAGTTAATCTTTATGATACATAATCAAAGTAATTCTATGGAAATTAGCATTATACATGCATTTGATTTTTGTTTTTATTCTTAAAAAGTATTTCCTTATAGAAAATAGCTTTTTGTCATGTTTAGTGGGTTTAATTTTCAATTAAATGACAAAAATTAAATGAATTGATTTTGAAAAAATTTGTTTCAATTTTTGAAAAATGATAATTAATTTACTTTATCAGGGCCAACAAATTTTTTTGTCCTAATTAATAGTAAAAATAATAAAAATATCCTACCATATTTATGGTTAAAACATGTTTTTAATGATGTTAAACTAAAGATATAAATGCTATAATTACCTGAAAAATTGATTTATCCTATTGGATATGTTTTTAAAAATGAAATATCTATTTAATTATTTAACTATTTTATTTTAAAACGTTTTTTAAATCTGGGAAAACAAACTTGACTTTTTGAGAAAATAATTACTTCCAATAATTAATCACATAATATTATTATTTTATAAAAGACTAAATATAGTGGCAATGAGATCTTGAGATTATCTAAGGATAAATATAATATAGGGTTATTAAAAAATGTTAACCGTATTTTGTGATAAATCTGTGAGTAATAATGTTGTGTAGACTAATAGTATAGACTCAACATTAAAATCAGAAAATAATTAGGTAAACATTTATTATTAGGAATCTAGTATTTCAATAAAAAATGGATTTGTAGAATTATAGGAATACTTGTTTCTCAATGAATACACAAAATAAGAATTTTTTTTGTCCAGAATCAGAAAGATGTTAAAAACAATAAGAATGTGTCACCAAAGAAGAAATCATGATTTTTTATGTTTTTGTAATTTTAGACATGAAGGATATTTTTTTTAATATTATGTCATTATGTGAAAATCACAATATTTATACATTTAGGTGGAGAAAAGCTAAAGAGAAGAGGAAACATGAAAAAAATGAACAATTCAAGGGAAAGGAATAAATATATGATGAATAAATATGAATATATTTATTATCTATAAATATTGAAAATGAAGTGGTCATTTTTATTATGGCTGTTGGTTTGTTCCAATCCGGAAAAAATCATATATTGATGAAAAAATAGCATAAAAATGTTTAAGGAAGTTATGAAAAGACGAAAATAAGTCATTATTTAGATTTGAACAAAATAAGAATACTATTTAACCAAATATCACTAAGGAGAATAATGACAGAACCTATTAAATATCAAAGGTATAAATAAATGTATAAAAAATAGGAAGATAAGAGAAAAAGAAAAATAATTCATAGAATTGGGTAGACACCTAAAATTTTTTCAGATAAAATTAATATCGAGAAGTTTCAGATAATGATTAGAAGTAGATATACTTATCAGAAGAATTTTTTCAATAATGGAACACATATAAAGATATGTGGAGACTCTAAATGAGATATCAACATTCTTAAAGGCATTCTTCTATTTTTTTCAGCTCATTTGGGTAAATCCATAAATTTAGAATAAATATAAGAAACATCTAGTGAGAAAGGTAAAATGAAGACTACACATTAATAAGTTAAATTTCATGATATTTTTTCAACAAAGGATACCATTTTTATTGAATAATTTCTATGAGAGAGTTGAAACAAAGGTGGGCACACTGCTAAAAGATGTCTAACGAAATTTCTAGTATAAGAATTATACTTGAAAATAATGAATCTTACATACAATAATACATATGATTTTATGGATAAAATGGGAATAAATATATCATAATATAAAGTGGTGTGAGGGATAAGATCCATTTTTGAAAAGGATAAATCAGATTAAAAAATCAGATGTGGAAGCATGAAGATTGAAGAAATGGGAGTAACTTGGTTGAGAAAACCATATCAACCTTATTCTTCACATAGAGAACCAAACATGTCCCTATTTTCTCCCTTATATATGAATTTTCTTTGTACTTATAGTTAGGGAGTTAAAGGAGATGGTTTCATCACCTGAGGTGGGGGGATTTTTGGGATAAATATGTTTAATTATCAATAAATAGTGAATTTGTAGCTTATTAACAACTTCAAAAATTTGGAAGATGAGGTATGATGATCACACATTCATCCCTCATTCATAATTTTATTTATCATTTCAATTATTGGGGAGCTCATGGTTGATGAAAACATGATTCAAAGTGGGTGATTTATCTTTTTCTCTTTAACTTTCTAATGTGTTTTTAAGTATGTGTAGTATTTATAATTTTATTTATAAATTTGAATTTATCCAATTCATAATATGAGAATTGATAATTTCTAAGAATTATTTAATATTCCTAATAATTTATGGACATATTATTCAAACCTAGGTGTATCTATTTTTTTTTCTGTACTGGTTTAGCCCATATAGACTTATAGTTGATTATCTAATTTCTCTCTCCTAAGAAAACGATGTTCAATTCTCCATATCATTAAATTGATTGAAAAATTTTCATTTAAGGTTTAAGATCATGTTTTTGTGAAAAAGAACTGATGAAAATACCCCCAACTAATATTTTCTTTGAAACTTCAAAGGGGGATAATTTTTTTGAGAAAAAATATTGATGTTTTAATATGTGATGATTTATTAACAACAAAATACAAATGGGGTGATTATTGTACCAAATGTTTTTTTCTAATCAAATTTCAATAAGTGTTTAGTTAGTTTTGATGATGTGGTGATTCCTGATGATTTATTATGGATCCATGAAATAGAATTGGAGGTCATGATTAAAATATTCTCCATTTTTTAAATGTGATGATTTTTGAACTGATATTTAATGATTGAAGACATTTTATATGGAGTATGCACATTGTTTATAATATGTGATAACCAAGAAAATATTAATTTTCATGGTGAATTGAAGAGTCCAGGAATAATTGTAGATGTCCATGAAACAATGTTGAAGTTAAATTCATGTGGATGTTGAATTAATGGCAGTAATTCAAAAATATAATTCCTTATATATTTTCCATGAATAATATTTGAGGTATAATAAAAGATGTTTGAGATGAATTTGGATTTAAATTTTAATTGAGGATAGATTTGAGTTATATTTGATAATTAGAATTATTATATGTTATTTATATTGATGGGATTGGGAAAAATGGTCCAACCAATAGCCCGTGAAGGACCGTGGGTAAAGGTTATGGGAGTGCCTATGTGTAAGTCCCCACAAAGTGTCTATGGGATTAGAGGAAGCACACCATGCAGGGTTAGGTATAGTGGAAAGGTGTTCTAGGCTAAGGTAGTGCTATTGGGAGATAATGATTTATGGCCACTCAATTTTATTTATTTATTGTTATACTGCATACTTGAAATATGAAAAATTATTTCTTAGATGAATGGATCCAGGTACTATTCCTACATAATTTAAAGATATAGACTTTTCCTATCCATCAAAACTCGATGATCTTTGCTTTTAGATTGATCTACTTCCATATTCTTCCACTATCCATGCTCAAGGTTTCTATATGGAGTGGTTTTTTTAAAATTTTTAAGTTACAAATCTCATGGCCTCATCCACTATATTTTACTGAAGTCCCAAATGATCTTCTATTGTCTATGTGAGTCTGAGATACACATTTCACATAGGATTCATTCATAAAAATACGTGAATATATGAAAACCAACTGGTCATTCCTCTTGATGATGTTGATTTCATGAATAATTATAAATGTGAGATTAATTCTTGGTGAGATAAAAAATTCATGTAGTTTTAGTTGAAATAAATAATGAAGTAGTTTCAATGAGGAACATAATTATATCAGTTGAATGTGATATGGATGCATCATGAGGAGGTGATGTTTTATTATCCACATCATGTAATATAAGGACTCTATAATTTTGGTATTTTGAGGATATTGATATATAATTATTCAAATATAAATATTTCAGGTGATGTAATTCAAATCCTGATACTTTAGGAATTTACAGTGATACATAGTGGATGTTAGCCTTATGAGAAGATAATATCTGCCTCTCTGGTACTTCAAAACGAGGAGACAAATGCATGAGGGTTGAGACAAAACTATTTCCTATTCCACAGGAGTAGATGAAGCTATTAATTTATAGTCAGGATAAATGAGTATAAATAAATAAGAATACCCCTCAGGGACCCATTACATGGAGAAATATGAGAACCCCTAAAGTATGTTTAGATTCAGATAAAATAGAAAATACCTATTGGGTATTGTATATTAATGAATATAAAAGAATAATTCCGTAATTTATGTGGCATTCAAATGATATGAATGAGAAAAATAATACCCATGGTCTCTAGGGTATTTAAATGAGTGATATAAATTCTTAATCATAATTTATGTATTTATATTTGAAGAATAATTAATTTTATTGTTTATTAAAACATTAATATTAGGATTTAAATGAAATAATTTAAATCATGGAATAATTGAGTTCCCCATGCCCCAAAAATTTGTATAAATATGTTGATCTAGGTGTTGATAAAATTATATACAACTATATAAATATCTTTTCGAGATTCCAATAATGTTTCTTGTATCAAAGAAAATAGTATTCAATGTTGGGTACTTTTCAAGAAGGTTATCAAATGAACCCATGAATTTGAAAATAAGTCTCAAGACCATCATCGTTGAAGTTATTTAGAATGTTCACAAGTATAGAGAAGCCATATTTCACGTTTATTAATAATATTTATGATGAACTTGAGGTGCTAGTATAAATAGAACCATTGAATACTGGTGGTACCAGTATAAATAATTAAATCTATTCTTTATAGGGTATAGATTTTACCTATATAACATTGTGAACCAATTCAATGTGTTTGTGATCATTACAAAATGATAATAATTAGAGAATCTGTGAAACAACCACTGTTTGATATGGTAAAGGATAAGGTCTTATTACAGAACCTTGTAGAAATTATTATGTTTTGTGAGATTATTTTACATTATTATTCAAGGAGAGACTAAGTAAGAGAAGAATAGTGTATCGAGGCATTAATCAGACAGATAGGCTAAATTGAAAAGTAAAAATTTTTAAAATGATAAAGGATCACTGATTCACCCCTCCCCCTCTCAGTCATCTCACACTAATCTGGGATCAACACAATGAATTCATCATAAAATTTTCATAAGAACACCATTTAGGGTAAATTTAATGATTTTACATCTATAAAGGACCCATGATTAAAAAAAACAAAGTAAATAATTTCTTATTAGTGGAAAATCCAGGT
This sequence comes from Viscum album, assembly GCA_963277665.1. NCBI lineage: Eukaryota > Viridiplantae > Streptophyta > Magnoliopsida > Santalales > Viscaceae > Viscum > Viscum album. Next base: position 648,224,562 of record OY728151.1, on the reverse strand, counting down.
CTCTAAATCCTTCTTATAATATCCCGATATTTTATAAGAACACTATGTTATATAGCGTATACAACACTCAATATCATGCTTAAAAGAAATAAAATATATTTTTATTTAAATGTTTTAATTACATCCTAATAATTAAATTATTAGTTATTAATAATATCAAAGACATTTTGAAGTATCTATAAAATTCATTGTCAATAAAATTGAATTGATTAATTCATAAAAAATAAGCACTCAATTTATAGTAGTCATTTTATTATTTAAAATAAAATTTATTTCCAAATTTATTTTTATTGATTTATATGATCTAATATTATAATTAATTTATTGAAAATTTAGGAAGTTTATTTTAAAAAATTAAAGTCAATTTTTAATACATCATGTCATAATTATCTATGCTGTATATTTTATTTGAATTTTCTGAAAGGTTAGATTTATCAATGAATAGTAAAAAAATGATGATTTCTAATGAAAATTGTCTATTCTTTTCAATCACCTATAATGTTATATACTATTTAGGATTAGTTATTAAATTTAATTAGTTAATCTTTATGATACATAATCAAAGTAATTATATGGAAATTAGCATTATACATGCATTTGATTTTTGTTTTTATTCTTAAAAAGTATTTCCTTATAGAAAATAGCTTTTTGTCATGTTTAGTGGGTTTAATTTTAAATTAAATGACAAAAATTAAATGAATTGATTTTGAAAAAATTTGTTTCAATTTTTGAAAAATGATAATTAATTTACTTTATCAGGGGCAACAAATTTTTTTGTCCTAATGAATAGTAAAAATAATAAAAATATCCTACCATATTTATGGTTAAAACATGTTTTTAATGATGTTAAACTAAAGATATAAATGCTATAATTACCTGAAAAATTTATTTGTCCTATTGGATATGTTTTTAAAAATGAAATATCTATTTAATTATTTAACTATTTTATTTTAAAACGTTTTTTAAATCTGGGAAAACAAACTTGACTTTTGAGAAAATAAGTTATATTTTGTTCAAATTGAAAACAATTTTTTGGGTATTTGAATTTTATGGAATTGATGGAAGATTACATTGGGTTATTTATATATAAAAAGTCAAAAAAATTAATTTTATTTATTTTAAAAAATTAATTCTTGGAAACTAATTTATGACTTTATTTCAAGATAATGTTATTTTATACCTAAATTAGGTAATTTACGAAAAATTGTTTTCCATGCGTTTTATGTTATTATATTAAAATTAATATCTTTTAACTATAAAATTTTAACATGATAATATGTATTAAAAATTTAGAATCACCATGTAGATTTTTTTAGAGATTTAGTTTTATTGTTTATCATATAATTATGTTATCAAAGAAAACATTTATGTTACCATGATCAAAGTTAAAATGAGTTTAAAGTGGTTTAACAAAAATATATATATTTAAATGTATCAGAAACATTTATAAATGTGATTTTTGAGTTTATTAAAACCATATCAGACCTTATATTTGAATTTTGGGTTCCATGGTTCACATTGTCTATAATAATTTATTTATATTAATTTAATACATTATGTAATTCCAATATTTCCCCTCCCCTCACTTTTAAAAGAGATTCTCCAATCCTTTATTTTACACACTTTTGAGAACATATATAAACCAATACATACAAAAATAAATCAATTTAACCCCACATATGTCATGGATTCTATTTTTTGTTCCAAAAAATAATCATGTAAGTCTTTATGTACAATCCTAAATAAGTTGTCTAAAGAATATATATGATTTTTAACAAGTGCTTTCATTTTATTTCTTATTCTAACTCCTTAAAATATTATTCACCCATGTTGAAATAATAAAACAATTATATTACATATTATTGTGTATTTTTATGTAAATTTAATTAACTATAACCATCACTAGTCCCATTAAATGGGAAATGAAACAATCATTCATGTAAACTGCGGACTATTGCCTTGCAAATCAATGTAATTCATTTTCCTTCACTTCCTCTCATAGCTAGCTGTAATGATGGTTTTAGGGGTTATATATGATTTTAATAACATAATTATAATTCTCTATATATAATATATTATATAATTTCATAATATTCTATCCATTTAAAAATTATAATTTTGTTCGTGCATACTTTTGGATTACCACCTCCATGAAGAGATACAAATAATCTTTTTGAACAAGTCACAAGGATATAATATAAAAGAATATTTAGTGAAATAATATTATATTTATAATATAATAATAATTAAATAATGTTAAAAGAATACTGACCTTTTTTCTATCATTTTATTTGAAAATGGAAATTGCATTATTCCCAACACATGACCTACTATCTTCATGATGGTAATTTAATTTATTTTTCAAAAACATATTCCATAGTTTCTTTTAAAAGTATAACTTATGTATATAAATTATAATCATATGGTGATTATTATTTTTGATATAATTTAATAATATCCACTTTGACCATATTAATCATACCAAAGCCATTTTGGATATATGAACTGAATATCATCATGACATCCAATGTGAACTCAATTGATTAAGTAAATTGTATATATCAAGGTAATAATTAAATTTAAAGGAATAATATGCATAAAAACATTACTAATAAAGGAAATAATCATCATAATTTTATTATTTAGTAAGATAAATAATGTATGTGTTGTTTTAAACTTGAGTTAAATGATACTTTATCTTAAGACATATTTTAAATGTTTTAATAATTTTTAAGCCATTTTATTCCATTTTAATATTATTAAAATTATTTTATGGATGTATTTATCTAGACAGAAATTAATTTCAAAAACATAATTATATTTTTAATTTTCGTTAAATGATTTCAAAAGGAATCTTCTTTTAGAACCTTTTTTATTTTCTTTACAAATGGGAAAAGGAATGTTTAATTCTAACGTATAAAATATTAGTCGATATTCTTTTAGGGACAACCATTATTTGATGTTTTGGATTCATTTATAATATTCCATGGTTTATTAAATTAAACCACATTTTTTAATTTTCGAAATTTTAGGTTTGATAATTTGGTTTTAAAAGAAAGAGATACATTAATATCTGACAATGTTTTTCTTATGGGTTTAAATGTATATTTTTAGGAGTTTGATGATGAAATTCATGATTATATATTCTTTATACTGGTTATGGTCCATGAATTTGTTTTTATAATTGAGGGGTGACATAGATATATCTCATGATGAAGGGTGAGCCTGATATAGATCTCCAATTAATTTGGTATTGTTTATGTTCCCTAGAGAATTATATTGGATATTGACTATATATGTTATTCCTCTTATAAGTGTTATTTTAATGGTTTTATGAAGAAGATGTCACAAAGAACCAACACAAATTATCTATTATTTTTATAAGATTTAATTGAAATATTTTTATTTCAAAAGATAATAAAATTATATTTTATTTTAAAATAAGTATTATTCTTTTTCAGGGTAAAGAGTTATGTTAATAAGAAAAGGGTTTTCATGGGTTATCCTATTTTATAAATATTCCTCATGATTATGATTTTGCCTTTCTGTTTTCTTATAAATAATTTATCAATATATTTGTATGGTAATGTTTATTTTTTGTGTAATTAAATGATTATTTGAGAAAAATGTTTATTATGTTAATAGAAAGATCTCTTTTTTGATCACAATATTTTAAATTAGACTAACATGTTTATTTATTTTTTATCTTCCTTAGTTAGTTTTTTTCTCATACTAAGTTTTAAAATGTGTTTCATGAGTTTTAATTATGAGTTAGAAAAAATTAAAATTTAATTTTAGAAATATATTTATTTTCATGAAAATAAAACCTATTTTATTCTAAAAGTATTATATTGTACAAAAGATGGATACTAATCGAATTTTTCAAAATTGTAATGTATAGACTTTTTATATAAGTGTTATGAACTAATTCCATAAAACTATGATATTTAAAATATATTAGTTAGGAAAAAATTAATTCTTGTATAAAAATGAAATTATGGATTGAATAAGGACCATGTATCTACATTTGGTATTAAAGAAAAGGATTATATACCTTTAGAGGTTAGGATATTATTTTAGAATAAGTAAAAATTCCTCTATAACCAAAAATGTTATTATATTATGGAAAAGTATGGAAATATTGGATAAATTGATAGAGTTTTATATAATTTGACATAGATAAGTATATATTATTTTTTATCATCCTCATAAGATTGTTTATTATGATTTCATTGATAAAATCTTAATAACCAATTTTTTATTTTAGTTAATGGATTGAACAAAGATGAAGTAAATTGATATAGTATGTCATGAACATTATGTTGGTTGTATAAACAAGTAATTTAATTAAATGGGAGTTGTATTGAAACTATAATATTTATTATTAACAAGACATCACGAGTTATAACTAATAACATGAACCTGGGTGAGTTTTCTAAAAAACTAAATTAGAGAAAAATGAATTTATATGGAATTTTAGGTGATAAAGATAATAAAGGTAAAAATATTCAATTTTATATGTGTAAAAAATGTTCTAAAAATCACTGTAGTAAATTTATTAAAATAATGGAAAGATGTTTTGTATCTAGTAAAAGAGGTAATAAATAAAAAATATTATAAGAAAAATAAAGAGTTAAATTAAAACCATAGTGTGAAATAAATTTATAACTATGGTATAAATTAAATGTTTTAATTGTGGTTAGTTGGGAATTATAAAAATAATCAAGAACATAATTAGAAATACCATATAGATAATTTATTAGAAATGCATAATTATATTATATCTGTTGATGTGTAAATTTTGAATGGCATATGAATGGTATAGATTCTATTTTTGGTTTATGTTTTCATATTGATGAATCTTACGGAATGATTTTTATTATTTGACTGTAGGATGTAATTATTAATTAATAAGATGGAAAATTATGGTTAATGGATTATGAATAATGTTAAATTATTAAGGTGTCTATATATAGGGAATCAAGAGTTATGATGTAGTGGTATATTTATAGATGATCATACATTTAAAATAATTAATTCCATTTTTATGTTTTATGCAATGGGTGTTCCTTGGAGAAATTTATTTGGTCTTAATAAATGATTCAGATATATTTATAACTTATGATTAATTTTTGTTAAAATGAATGTTTATTTGAGGGAAAAGGATTATATATTTTGTGGACATAAGTTGAATAATATTGACAATATTTAGGGATAACACAATCTATTATGTTGAAGTAATTATGGATAGTAGAGTTAAAAGGGTTATTAAATTGTTGGAAAATATGTTTTGTAGAAAAAAATGTGATGGAAAACTGATTTGGAAACTAATTGATTGTTGTTATTTCAGAAACATTTAATAGTATATTTGGGTGCATTATAAGATTAGGGTAAATAGAAATACATTTATCTTAGATGGAAATTTATCTAATTAATAAATTATAAATTATCTTTTGGAAGTATATATGATTTTTTATGGAGATTCTTATTATTTATTAAAATTATTATCATATTTTAGAGATTTTATGATTAGGGAATATATATTTTTGGGTTTAATATTTTATTTGTGTCTAATTTTAATGGGGGGGATGTTAAATTAATCTCTGATGAATATGTGATCAAATACTTATGATTCCTAGGTTTTGAACTCGATTGAGAATAATTTGAATAATTCTAAGGTTTTTTATTTAAAAAATGATATAAGTTGTTATTTTGGTGTTATTTATGAGGATTTGGAGATTGATTTTGTATATATTTATTTGATGTTTTATTACTTTATAGAATTATCTTATCTTATTTGAACCATTTTGGTGTTGGTTAATTTATAAATATTTTAATAATATCTTGTTATCATTTTAGGTTTTATTTCATAGGATATAAGTTTATTTTAGTTTATAAAGCATGAAAATTTCATCTTTAATTCACTTATTTTGGAGTAGATGATGAAATTGTGGTTGAAATTTATTAATGGATGAAATTTTATGTTTAATATTATTATATTTAATAATTATTTTGTATATGGTAAAATAATTAAATAACTATATAAAAAATATTTTGAAACAAAAATATTATCCTTCAACCTTATTATCTAATAAATAAATGGTCATTCTCACATAGCTTTGCTTTTCAGTTTTTTGTTCCTTAACATTCTCATGACCACTCAATTGCGATCAATGATATATATTACTCTCTATAATTATTTGGAAATTAATTTTCCTCCATTTAAATATTTTTACTCCCGAATAATATTATTTTACTTATAAAACTAGTGATATGTTATTCTAGATATGCTTCTTATTTATCTCTCTTTTTCAATTGGATGTTTTATTAACCCTTTTTATGAAGAGGTATTTCAAATAATGGTATTTTCAAATGTGGAAACATTTATTATTGAGTTGTAGTTCAAATCATTAGGGTGAAATTCCTTAATGTTTGGGGAGGGTGGAGAATTTATAATCCCAATATTTTAAAATAACAATATGTTATGTTTTTTATACAACATGCAACACCGAGCTTAAATGAACCAAAAAAACCTATATTTTAAATGTTATAGTTAATGTATAGACATTACATTGGTATGTATGAATAAAATTAACCACATTCTTAAATATATGTAAATATATATATTATTCCTTATCAGTACAAATTTACTTATTAATTCTTAAGAAATAAATACTGATGTTTTATTAAACCCATTCTAATATTCCAATATTTGTTTACTTTAAAAATGATTTTCATTTATTTTTGTGAGAAAATATTGTAATTTATTTCTCAATGAATTAGAAAATTATTTTTCACAAACAAATTCATAATATAAATACTATATTAGGCTGATTTGTCCAGAACTTGTTAAAATTTTGATCTTTTAATAAATAGTAAAAAATAGAGATTATTATTGAAAACTGTCTTTTCTTATAATGAACATAGAAAGTAAAATTAAAATTTTTATTAGTTTTAAAATTAAATTATCTAATTTATATAAAAATAATCCAATAATTGGTATTGTAATAAATTCTATAATTTAATTTTATATAAAAAAGTTTTTATACTTAAAAATTCATTTTCCTGGAGAATCGCTTTGTGTAAAATTTTATGAGTTTGATTTTATAATAAAAAACATAACTTTTGTGAATTGAATTTATAAAATTTATTCCATATTCTTAATAATCATAGTTAATATAATTTAACACATTCAACTTAATTTTTGGTTATAATGAATAGTAAATATAGTAAAAATCTGTTACATGTTAAAATAGGTTTACTATGGTGTGGGGGTAAAACTAAAAAAGTTAAGGGATATAATTACCAAAGAAATTACATTATAATATTGGACGAATTTTTATCAAAAAAATATAAATTTAATTCGTTAAATATTGTATTTTAAAACATTATTTTTAATTTTAGAACATATTTATCACTTTTGAGAAGATAAGGTATATTTTATTCAAATTTAAAACTATTTGTTGGTATTCCCATTTAATGAGAATGTTGGAAGATTCCATTCAGTTTTAAATTTCTCAAAATGTATAATTTAAATGAATTTATAATTTAAATTAAAAAATAAAAGAAATCTATTTATTACTTGATTTCAAGGAGATATGATTTTTATACCTAAATACGGTAATTTCTAAAAGACTAAGATTCATTAATTTTGTGTTCTCATATAAATATTAGTTTCTTCTACCTAAATAATTTTTACCTGATAAAATGGATTAAAAATTTTCAATCTTGATTTTAATTTCTTTACATGGCCTCTTTAATTTTTGGTCATATAATTATATTTTATGGAAAGAAGTAAAGTTATCACAGATAAGGTTAAAATAACATTAAACGGGTTTAATATTGGTATATGTTTTAAAATGTAATTAAAAATGCATAAATGTGAATTTTTGAGTTTCATTTTGACCCTATAACACCTTGCCTTTTAATTTTTGGTTCCTTAGTGTCAATTTGCAATGAAAATTAATTTATATTAATGTAATAATTTATGTAATTCCAAGAGTACCCCTTCCCTCACATATAAAAGTGAATATACTCTCTTATATACTAACTGTTTTAGTACTCTAGATAGGATAAACCATCTGAAAATACCATGTATAAATCAATTATAACATCTTATAGGCCATAGTTTGATCACCAAACCATCAAAATATGACTTTAACTATAATCCTAAATAGGTTTTCTGAAAAGAGATATAGTTCTTAACTGATAATTTTCCTTCTATTTATTCATCAACCTCATTAAAATCTTCTTAAAAAATGATAAAATAAAAAAATTAAAATTTTAAATAAACTTTTTTGTGATGATGTAAATTTTGTAGCCTATATCCATCTTCAATTCCATCAAATGGGAAATAGAACCATCATTTGTGTGTAGGGTAGAATATAACCTTATTAACCAATGTAATTCATTTTCCACAGCTACCTCTAATTACTAGTGAAATACTTTACATAAATTAAAGAATTTATGGATATATTTTCTCATAATAATAACCATGGTTTCTTTTGGGATATTTTTATTTTTGAAATCATTCACAATGGTTTGCAATGAAGATGTAAATTTTTCTAAGAATATCCCCTTCATGTTTCAAAATAGGTGTGTAGAAAGGATCATTTTCTTGCAACACTAGATGATCTATTCAAGCCTAATTCACCATTTTATGAGTTATTAAAGAATGTTACATCTGTTTCAGAACCACATCCACTAGTAGTATCAATCTGGAGATGTATTTTCTATGATAAACCATATAATCTTTTCTATACCAAACTATTAGTATGTTCCTACATACTTAACCTCAAATTTGATCATAGAGTTATGTTACATAGTCTATGTATTAAAAAAATCATAACCATGTTTTTCAATTAACTTCCTTTGGTAACAACTATAGCATCCCCGATCCGAGTAGCCTATATTTGATGTCAACATTGTTACATTTCCATACGTTGTAAGGAATTGAATTCTGAAGGACTGAATAGTTTAATAGTGTTTCTAAAATAGGTAAATCCTTGAAATTTAGATTATAATTTATATCATAAAATATAAAAACATTTTTTTTATTTTATCCCATTATTCAGGATAATGTATCACTATATATCCATCAAAAAGAAGTTCCTGATAGTATAGGGTGAAAAACATAAAGGTGTGTGCACAGATTCTCAATAAGCACAAGTGTTAAAAAATCTATTAATAAATAAGTCATAATCAACATAAAAATATATATAACTTAAACATAACACAATTACCAACACCTAATCAGAATATAGTTGGAATAAATGATGATCAATTAATTAAATATAAATAATCGTGTGAGCGTGAAACTAACCAAAAATATTCAAACTAATAAATTAATCACAAGGAATATCAATAAATGATTTTATAATGATTTAATGGATTATTATGGACATATAAAACATCACATCATTGAATAATTCCAAGACATATAATACCATCAAGGACTTGTGTCGAGACATCTATATAAATGGGCAGTGCCTCTGCCCAAACTGAACATAGTTTGTCTCATGAGACATACTGATGCATCGAGGGTATATATTAGGCCTCACCTATCACATAAAAAGTACAATGAATTCATAATATGAAAGTGGTGAAAAAAATCAACATAAATATTTAAATTTGAAAGCTAGCATACATAGTGATAATACATTACCTAATCAATAAATAAGTTCATAAACCATCAATAGTAATATGGGGAATGGTAATAATATTATACAAAACCAATAACAATGATCCTAAAACATTCAAATAATGAATAAGTATGATAAAAATACAACATATATGCATAAGATCATAATTTAATGAAAGGGAATATGGAATTGATCAGTTTAAATACCATAAAAATATCTTTAAAAAAATAATGTGGAAAAGAACATTGTCACTTTGAGAAAATTTATAAAACTAAAAGATCAAAAAATATTTTTCAAAAAAAATTATTTGAAAATAACCATTGAAAAATTTTAAATAATATTTTAAAATTTTATTTTTCATGATGATGTAAAATTCCATTCATGACATACATGTTAAAATAAAAATACTTTTTATATTTTTAGTAAAACCCAAACATGAATTGTTTTGAAAACGATAACAACATTCCTTTGAATTTTCTTTTCTAAAAAGATAAAATTGGTAAAAATGTGCATAATAAATAATTTTTAAAATTTTGAAGACATTTTTTAAATCATTTTTATAAAACATGGTGTTTTATGAAGAAGGATTTCCAATTGAAGAGAGTAATAAACCCGATTTTATGAAAAACATTTTATCAATCATTTTATGTAATAAAATTTGAAAAAATGTTCTAATTGATTGAAAATTTTCACGAATAAATATAGGTTATGAAAATAAATTTATTCTATGATAGAAATATCAAATAGTTCTCCCTTTGGGGGCTTAAATAAAAAGAATAATGTATAATGATGAGATTGTTAAATAAACCACTACCACATTGGTAACTTTGGAATCATAAGACCCATAAAAAATAGAAATAAATTAAACATTAAATACCACTAAATTAAATTTATTCATGGCGTATCATATTAAACTATATGTATATACACTGAGAAATAAATAAGTGGTGAATATGGTGTATCTTTTATAGAAGTAAAATTGAGGTGAGAAAACCTTACCTTGAGTTTTTATCATCACACACATTATTAATAATCCTAAATAATAAATTTATGTAATTATTAACATTATTAAGAACATTTTAGATGTTTATTAATCATAATATTTAAATTTTTACCATGTTATATATTATTATTTAATCAAATAAGTTTTCATCGAACGTTTTGATGATATTTTTCTTAGGTGTGAAAAATGACTTTGGTAGGATGACTGTTATCAAAGAGGTCATTATATAAAAATATCTAGAATAATAATCATAATAAATTATTATATTTATAAATCAATTATTCTTTTAAAACCATTCATGGAATTTTTTATGAAAAATGAATACATAACAATCATGAGGACAATAGGCCATACGTACGCATGAGAGACATTTCCATTTTTTAGTGATCATTATGAAAAGAAGGTAATTAAAATTTAAATTAAAATATTATCATAATAACATGTATTCAATATTAATTTTATAAATGTAATTATATATACCTTTCATGTGTTTTGGTGAGGAGAATAGAGTCACATCGCTCTGTAAGGGTGGTAGTCCACACGTACACGAAAAACATTATCATTTTTTTGTGTAAGAAATAAAATGATATATATTTTCTTTTAAGAAAGACAAATATGTAATGAATATCATAATTATGTAATATATATATATATATAATATACTCATTTTAATTATCCTTATTACCTTCCATGTAAATAATTAGTCAACGTAGAATCACATTGCTTCACGAGGCGGTAGTCTGGAGCACACACGAGCAATATTATAATATCCTCTATGGAATAGAAATTATATATATATGTTATAATGAATAAAAAGATATAAATATTATATTAATATTATATATATATATATTATATCAATCATAATATCCAATCATGATAGGTGGTAATGGAAAAATGATTGACATTGGTTTAAGAGGTGATAATCTACCTTATAGAAGAATAGTGATTTCATAAACCATTTGATGGAAGGGGGATGGTTGTAGGTAATTACCTAAACATAAATAAATATTATCAAATTTAATATAATGATGTTATTATATTATAATTGTAAAATAGTAATATAATAGGGAGGAGGAAGAAATAAAATAAAAATACTCATTGAAGAACATTACAACTTCTTCGGGAAACCACTTTAAAGTTTTACATAAAGGATTACTTGGATAAATTTAGGCAAAAAATAAGGCCTATATAATTATATTATGGAATATTAGATGCGATTTGGGTAGGTATTTTCCCAACCAAAATGGTTTTACGGTGTGAATAAGAGATGAGATAGGGTGACCTTTTAGAAGTGAGGTGAGTAACACACTTGTATTTTTGGTAAAGAAAGTGGTGTACCCCATTTTTCACGTACATAAAAGGTAAAAAATAGATTATTATAGATCATTATAAATTTAAGAGTCTAAATATTTCCATAAATTTTATTTTAGAGAAGTTTTTATGTTATTTTAACTACTAAATTTTTAGTTTAACCAGACTATAAAATCATTTTTACCTTATCCGTGGTAAATAATATTTACTATTTTTATTATAAATTAGGGAAAAATTTTGTTTTAAATTATTATATAAATAAATTAATATTATAAAAAATATTGAATCCAATTTTTCAAATTTAAATCATATTTGTGGAAAATTTTAATTTAAAATGTTTCCTATAGATGGTATAAGAAACCAAGTTTTTAAAGAGAAAATGTTGAAAATATTACATATTTTTTATAGAAAAATTCAAAATGAAAATTGTTGCAATGAAATAAATTGGATTAATCGATATAAAATCGAAATAAATTTCTATTTACACCAATTTTAAAGATAATTTACCTTTACAAATAATTTAAATTTAAATTCTGTTTTTAATTAAAATTTAGTAAGTTTAACTATTCATCATAAAATGCATTTTTTAGAAAAATCCTAAAAAATCACTCAAAGATATGATTTATATGTATATTTTAAAAAAATATTTTAAATTTTAAAATAAGTTTTCTAAAAGTGATAAAATGTATTTCTAAACATCGTGTTAAAATCACTATTAAAGGGTATTTTAGAAAAAATATATTTTTCCATAAAATGTTAATTTTTTATTTTAATTTATTTCTTTATTTCTAGTAAATAGATAACCAATGAATTTTTTTACATGTGTAAACCATATTATTTTCATAAATTTGTTAGTAATATTCATACCCACTAATTTAATGGCTAGGTTATAACAATATGCAATATTACATTTTATTTAGACTTGGGGTTGTTTGTTCCACAAATATTGAAGTGATTAAATTTACTAAAATATATTTCATGAGTATTTTAGGATGAGTGTTTAATGTCACATATGATATTAAATAAAATTTCCTTATTTCAGATTTTTGAGGTGTTACATTTTGCATACCATAAATAAATTTTATCCTCACAATTTGATCCTACACTCAAAAATCATAGGTTTGATATTTTTAAAATTCACTTCTTGAAAAAAAATATCATGATAAGGGTTAATAAAAAATTATCTTGATATGATAGAAATGGGAGCAAAAAAATAAAATGTAATAAACCCATTACTGGGTTTCCCAGAAGGATAACATAGTTTCGAAATGAAATTATGGACGTGGAAGTGAATGTTAATGCCCCAGGATTAGAATAGAGTGATAGAGATCAATGGTCACAAGAAAGTGGGTTATCCAAATAAGGTTAAAGACCAAAAATTAAATAAGAAATTAATTATTTAAGTAACCATTTAATTCATATGATGTGAAAGTACTAGGAGGAAATTTAGTTTGAAGATCTATTCCTAGAGATGATGAATTATTTTTCTATCTATACTAAGGAAATATTAAAATAAACACACTTAATATCTTTATATTTTATAGTAATAAAATCATCTTTTGGATGTGGTCAATAATTTTCTCTTTAATGTTTTTCTACATGATATAAAAATCCAAGATAAAACTTTTATAGATTAATAACTAAAATTACCTTTTAATAGATATTAAGATCCCTAAAAGTGTAACAAGAAATTCCTTTTTTATTTAAAAAAACTAAAATGGTTATCAAAATTTTTCCCACACCACAATATGTTAAATTAATCCATTACATAAGTAGTTAAACTTAAATCTCATCATAGAATATAACTCTCTAAATTCAGATGGAAGGTTACTAAATAAACATTATTTTCCCTAGATAAAAATAAAGTGGATCTTAATGTCATATTAAAAATATGTGAATTCCTTTATCACCATAAAAATTTAACCATAACAAGAATACTTTCAAAAATAAAATCCATGGTTTTCAAATATATCCCATAAATCGATACTTGTAGTAAACTTTTGTAAATATGACATAAACCATAAAAACTCTTACCAATTTCAGGATCAAAAAAAATATATCATAACATCCCATTTTTATCTCATAAACTTGAATAAATTAAGTTTTATCCTCCCTAAATATTGTGTATTAAATGAGGTTTAGCTTATTACTGAATCACTTTTCTTGGTCACTGGTACCATTCAACAGATGTTCTCAAATCCATAATATAATTGTAATCTTGTATAATATTTGTATAATTTATAAAAATTATATACATAATATCATTGATTAAAATAATATTATAAAATTAATATTGAATCCAAACCCAAGTATAATAATAATCCCACATCATTTATAATAATAGCATATTATATACCTTGATCCCATAACCTATTTAGAGGTATATTTTCTTGATTCATGTAGAATTCATTTGTGTAGTGCCCCATCTCCTTACATTGGAAGAATTTTAAATTGAAGGATTATTTTATTCCCTTTAAATATTGAGTATGATGTAATTTTTATCCACACATGAAGAAAAATTATGTTCTTTTTAATCTTGTACCATGGTGATTTCTTCCACAAGTATCACATGTTTGAAAATCCTTATATCCCTTATTCCCATTATATGTTTTTTCTATATCATCCTATTTTTCTCTTTCTTCCCTTAAAATCCATAAAAGTAATATAATTATTTCTATATCTTATTATCACATGATAATATGTCCTCATATGATGAGAATGTTTGGGAGACATGATGGCTTTAAAGGATTGACTTAGTCCTATTAAATAAATTATCATTATTAATCTTTTGATTATATGAATTGATGTAGTTCCCATTCCTTTATATAGGAAACATTTTTATGTGATTACATACAAAAAATTATGTCATTTCTATATTAGAAATTATGTATAATAAAAAATTATTGAAATTCTTAACAAAAAAATTGAAATTTATTCATAGATAATCTCATTATCATAAAAATGGTCTCTTTGGGTATATATTTATTTTCAAATCCTATATAATTTCTTGTAAAAAATGATATATACACAAATCATATCCGTTATGAATTTAAAACCATATTCATAATAAGGCCTATTCTCATGTATTAGTTGATGATCAGGTTAAGCTTAATGTGCCTTTTCTAGAGATATTACTCCAAGGTACATCTATTCTATAACCACAACTACATGTAGTATCCAAAATGGTCTGTATTCTCTAAGATAAAACCATAAAATATCTTCCTTACCAAAACATTACGATGCACTTATATGATTATCCTCAAATTCTATCATTGGGTCATGTTCCATAATCTATTTTTTTCCAAGTCTAGTGACAAATGTTTCTTCTGAACATTATCTAATACCAACTATAGTGACCCTGAACCCAGTAGGCTAGAGATGGTGTCTACTTTTTTACAGTGAAATAAAATACAATTAATCACATCTCATAGGACCTAATAGTAAATTAGTCATGGTAAACTAGATACATATGTTAAATTATCATTATATTTTAAAACATAATGTACAAAAATATTTTTCTTTCATACATATATTATTTCCCTTATAGTATCTATGCATATCAATTATAAAAAACTACTTGGTTTCCTTGGAAAAAATAAGACATAAGAAAGGGGTGTTCTTAGATGCTAAACAAGGTTGTGTGTACCGTTAAAGATATCAATTAATAAGTAATAACAAATAGTTCAAGGTAAATAACAGAAATAGTGTCAATCTAATCATTACTTGTGTATATTATGTCTTTAATAAATTATGATCAAATAATTCCATATAATTAATCACATGACCATGAAACATAACCATGTATATTCCAACTAATCGAATAATCACATGGAATATCAATAACTGAATTTAAAATATTGGAATGCACAATGTTGGAAATCTAAAATATATCATCGATGCCTTATGCCAAGAAATCTATTACCATATAGGCCTTAGGGGAAGAAAACTATATAAATGGGTAAGACTTTGGAAAAAACCAAACATATTTTTTCTTATGAGACATACCAATGTATCTAGGTGCTATAGTGGGATATGAAAATCACCCAAAAATTCCAATGCATTTGACATATGAAAGAGTCCAAAAAAACAACATAAATATTAATATTGGAAAAATTGAAAAGAAAATTTTAATACTTTCCTCAATCAATAAACATAATCGCAAACTATCCAGATTAATACGGTGAATAAGAATAAAATTTTTCATCATTATTTAAAATGATCATAAACCTTCAAAATAAATAATAAGGATGATATAAATACAACATATCAGTATTTGATCATATGTTCAATAAAGGGTTGATGTAGTTGATTAGAAAAAATTCCATAAAAAGATATTTCAAACCCTTTCGTAGTAAAATAACATTTTCACTTTGATTATTTTAAAATAAAAGTTCACAAAGTATTTTGAAAATATATTATTTGAAAATAAAAACTTAAGACTTGTAAAATAATCTTTAAAATATTGATTGTACATGGTGATTTGAAATTTCGTTCATATCATACACACTAAACCAAATATTTCCTTTCACATTTTTGATAAAAGAAAAATATAGAATCTTTTGAGAATGACTGGATACTTCTTTGAGATTTTTAAAAAATTAAAATCGGAAAAAATGTCTTCCATAAATATTTTGAAAAATATTTTCATCATTTTATAAAAACATTTTTATAATACATTGGTTTTTAAAAAGAAGTATTTCAGATCGAAGATTGAAATAAATCATATTTTCTTAAAAAACACTATCCGTAATTTTAAGTACTAAAGTGTGGAAAAAATAGTACCATTGCTTGAAAAAATTCCTGAATAAATAGAGGTGAAGAAGATATATTTATTTTAAGATATAAATATCAAATAATTACACCAAGGTTGTCTTAAATAAATGTAATCTTAAATAATGATGAGATTGGGAAATAAACACTCATAACATTGGTAACATTTGAATCATAAGCACCATGAAATAAAGAATTTTTAATAAGATATCATTTTACATAAAGATAAATTAATTCTTTATATAACATAAAAAAATGTGAATATATACACCCCAAAAAATAATTAAGTGGTGAATATGGAATATGTCTCTTTTGAGTAAAATTGATATTAGAAACCCATACCGTAAGTCTCACTCACCACATACATTATTTATCATCATAAATAAAAAACTTATATTAATTATTTAATTTATTTAGGATTTTATTTCTAGTTTATTATTCAATTTATTTCACTTATTACAATTTTATATACGACTAATTAATCAGTTTTTTATATGTTTCTGTTGGGAAAAAATCCCTCAAGGTAACATTGCAGTATTTTTGGGTTGATTGTGTTTATTGGAAAATCAGGTTTCCATGGAGAATTGTCGAGTTCCCGAGAAGTTGTTGACATTCCATGTTGACAATGAACTATGACAAAGGAAAGGACGATCTGGAGGTTGTACAAAAGAGCAGTACAAGGTGGCGCCATTTCCCAGTGTTTGCCAAATTTTTGGGGGTCCAAAATTTGGTGTTTGGTGAGCATTGCGAAAAGTGGATTTCCATGAAGATCATAATTTCATATGGAAAAGGCATGAATTTTGCGAATATAGGATTCATGGTTTGGAAATCGCGAAGACCAGAAGAATGGAGGCGGTGATGCTTCACGATTACGTCAAGCTTCGCGAACGGCAGAGCTGAAGCGCATCGCGGCGGTGAAGGGCTTTGCGAGGGAGCTTCGAAGAAAAGGTGCGGAGGAATGTTGGGCTTCGCGAGGGAGCTTCATGGAGAAGTCCCTAAGGTATGTTGATGTTGATTCTTCGCGACTACGTCATGCTCCGCGAATGGAAGATTGTCATGGAGCTTGGCGATTTGGACACCATCCCGGCAGAAACTTTGGAGCTTCGTGATTTGAGATGACGTGGCGTTGAATTCGCGCAGAAAGTTCGAGGGTCGGTGGAATCGCCTATAAATAGAGGCCGACCCCTTCGAGCAAAGTAGAGAGAATTTTCAGAGAAAATACTTCGCTCTCGATTTGAGAAGGTGGTTCGCGGAGCCAGTGTGCTTCGTGAAAGAGGTGCTTCGCGTAGGCTATTGTAGCTCCACGAAACCTGCGAGCTCCGCGTTGGATTACTTAGCTTCGCGAGGGTCGTTGCTTTGCGAAGGCTTGAGCATCGCGAGCATGCTTCGCGGCGGAGCTTCATGAGTGAGCTTTACGAAAAGGCAGGACCTTCACGAAGGCTTGTTTGAGATTCACGAAATTGGGAGCCTCGCATTGTAGGGTGCTTTGCGAAGGTCTTTCCAAAGGTAGTTTGCCCAGTGGATAGTGCCAAAGGGGTATTCATCTACAGGTGAAAGTTTAACTTCAACAGAGCATCTACATATAGAGAAAGATGCATTCCTTAATGGAGATTAAGAGACTTACAGGTCTATAAATTGTGAGTTGATTCCCTTCATAGTGCAGTGAGCTTAGGAAGAGGAAGAAGGCGATCCTCTCCACCGGCAGTGAGCCAGAGAGAGAGAAACAGGGAGTGACCCTTGGGAAAGTAGTGAGCTGACCCTAAACCTTGTAAAGGCAGTGAGCCTGGGCATAGAAGTGATCTAGCCCGAACATTGTAATCCACAGCTAGTGAAGTCTAGTGGAATTTGGTACGAACCGACAACTTGTCGGCGTATGCTCCTTGGATGTAGCCCTTAGCGGTGAACCAAGTAAAAATCTATGTGTCTGCCTACTTACTTCCCTGCATTGCATTCAAAGAATCATCATCAGGTAAAGGTGACAAGTGATCACAGTAACCACACAAGTGCAAACAAAGTGACCCTTGTAACAAAGAGGTCAAGATCCAGTGGGGCAGAAAGAACTTTGAAAAATAATATCCATACCCTGATTCACCCCCCCCTCTCAGGGTATATAGACCCCTATTGGTCCTAACAATTGGTATCAGAGGGATAGGTTTCTTTTGTCAGATTTTTTTGCTTCAAATTTGTGTAGTCGATCTGTGTGGTTGAAGATTCAGTTTTCTCTTATCATAATCTGCCATGGGAAAAGGAAAATCATCGAAGACGAATCAGAAGTCTGGTAATTTCCCTCAATGTGGAAGTGTGTTTGGAAAACGTGTGATTCAACTAAAAGAATCAAACAGTTTACTGAAGGAAGTTCTTGATGAATCTGATAGGGAAAAGATTGATTCACTCAATCATGATGTTGGAATGAGTGAAGTACATAAGCATCAGAGTGATACTGAAACAGAAGAAAAAATTGAAGGAAGAATAGATATGCGAGCTGAGTTAGAGGATACTCTTGAGGAGATAGATGTTTGGAGAGCTAAAACAAAGAAATCTAACAAAGTTGTTCACGATGTCAAACTCTATATGCAGGAGCCGGAAGAAGAGAAGTCTGAGTTGATGGAAGAAATTGAGAAACTCAAGTTATCAAAACGAGAGAACTCAGAATCAGTTAGTGAGTATAAGCTTAAGATTGAAGAACAGAAAAGGGAGATTGATGGCTTGAATAGAAAAGTGAAAGATCAAGTCAAGTGTATCGAAGAACCTGATATTTCAAGTGACTTTAGAAACACTGATGAAATTAAATCTAAAGATATTCTGATCCAAGCACTGAGAACTGAGATCAACAAGCTAAGAGGCTTGAATCAAAGGCTTATTGATGTAGCTACTGATCTGAGGGAGAAAAATGATTCTCAAGATGAATAACTGTGAAAGAGATCGAAAAAATTTGAAAAATCAAAAGTTGATGTCAAGGGAATGAATCTAAACACAGATGAAATTCAGAATCTCAAAGTCAGAAACGATGATATAGCTACACAGTTGTCTGAACAAGTTCAAAAGAATCAAAGGCTCCAACGAGAGAATGAATCTATCTGTGAATCTGTTTCTCAAGAAAAATTGAATGTAAAGGAGCAAGGTGGTATGGTAGAAAAGCTCACACAAGAATTGGCAGATGAGATGAGTCGTGGTAAGAATCACAGAAGGGAATTCAATGCCCAACTTGAATCAAGTGATATGATGATTCAAAAGTTGGAAGAGGAGATAGAATCAGTAAAGAAGGAAGTGGAGAAATCCAATGCTAAAGGAATACCAAAAATGAAGGATGCCTTACACTTTCTATTTGATCATCCTTCGACAAGTGATGATAAAATGAAGAACAAATATGCCATTTCTGAAGAGAAACAACAGAATATTTTCTCAGCTCAAAGACCAGAATGTTTCGAAAAAGCTGGTATTCGATTTGATGAATCACCTCCCATGCATGATAAGAAGAGAGACATGAATAGTTCTTGGAGTGGAGAAAACCCTGATGGTACTGGAGATAGGCCAAAAAGGTCATTTACAAAAAGAAGTGACGGCATGTGCTATTTCTGCGGGATTCATGGTCACACGTCAAGCTTCTGTTCAGAGGCGCTGGAATACTTTTCAGGCTGTGAAAACAGAAACCTTACTAAATATGAGAATAAGAAGAAGAATCAAGATAAATCATAGAGAAGAGTTTCTCATAGGAGAACATTCATCAGATGCTATTACTGTTGAAGGATGGGACACACCATGAGTATGTGTCAGGAAGCTCAGGAGATCGATGCCAGAAGAAGAAAACAAGTTGCATCAACATCTCAGCAGAGAAGTGATGAAATGAGTTATGCCTTTAATATAAAATGTTTCATATGTTCTGATCATGGGCATTTGGCCAGAGAGTGCAGCAAGAAGAAAGCAGGGAAGGAAAAGGAACCCAGAAGAAGATTACCAACTCCAGTGATGCATAATGAGAAATTCTACACTAGGAGACAAAGTGGTAAGGTAAAGAATAGGCCTAGAGCCTCAGGGGAACCACAAGGAGCTGGGTGAAAGGTGTATCAGTCACCTCCTCTGTCACACTCACAACATATCTATCAGAGGGAACATGAAAAAATCTGGAAGAAAAAGGGTGGATATGCTACAATTGTGAGAAAGAAGAATGAACATTCAATAAAAGACTCACCACCGATGAAAAATAGTGTGGTGACTGAGATATCTAATAAAAGAAAGATGAACAAAGAATGCATTGAAAAATTTGCATGTCTTGTTTCTCAGCGAGAAGTGGAGGAAAGGGAAAGACACCTAAAATGGGAGAATAAGAAAGGGAAGATGCCAAACAAAGATATTCCTACTCTGAGAAATAATCAAGGAAAATGATATTTTGGTAGAAACACAAAGAAGGAAATGTGTACTAGTGGGTTTATACCCCAATCGGTGAGAAAGGCCGAGCCTACCAAATCTACATATCAGAAAAGGGCTCAGAATGTAGGCAATGAATGCCTAGTCATATGGCCAGAACAGTTGAAGTTGGCTAGGCAGCTGGAGGAAGAAATAAAGGAGTGTGATTCCCTCCAAGAAAAAATCAAAGGGTTGACCCATCAGGATCAACCACTATCCTCGTTGTGAGGATTCGAAAAACATCCCATCTCCCTATGTATAAAAATTCTATTAACTGATGATTCATGTGTTTTAGGTTCTAGGGAGATACGATCCAAGGGGAAGTGGCATACAAGGATGCAAAGTGGATAAGTGATATGCTCTAGAGTTTCAATTGATTCAAATCAGGTACTAGAGTTGAAGAAGAAAGGGAGAAACAGAGCACAATAGAATGTTATTGTGTTTTTATCTTTGTCTCTTGTTTCCTACACCGAGTTTCAACTCAGTAGGCTTATAGATTTTGTTAATGGCTCAAATCTGAGTGGAAGATGAGAACAAATGATGCAGGAGGAAAAGACATGTTATGGGTCTAAACTGTTGGTCCTAACAACTGGAAGAGTTGCATAACACAGGGGGAGCATTCTATATCCAAATCAGATTCAAGAGCTATTAATGCAATAATTGGATGACTCGGCTCAGGTGTTTCCTATTGAGGGAAGAAAGAAACATAGGGAGAAGCAGCAATAACAATGCATTTCATTCTTATCTATTTGCTCTAAAAATATGGTATCAGCTGACTGTTTTCAGGATACCAAGAAGCTGCAAGAGAAAATCAAAGGCGTCTCAACAAAAATCTGAGTAACGTAGCTGAAAGAAATGAAACCACTGAAAAATGAGTCAGTGAACAAATTCCTGATGGAAGTGTTGAGGAAGAAAGCAACACAGGGAGAGCAGAAGTGGCTTATGTTGATTCAGAAGAAGACACTAATGATGAATATGAAAGTGTCTAGTTTGTGCCTACAAGGAAGCCAAAGAGATGAGCTGAAATTGATAGAAAAAATATCATTGGTGATCAGGCAGCTCCTGTTCAAACAAGAATAATGAATTCACTGCAGCAGACATCTTTCTTACCTCAAGTAGAGCTGAAATGCTTTGCTGATGCAACTGACGTTGAAAGCTGGGTTCATGCTATGAATAAAACGCTTGATCAGATTACGAAGAACTAGATGTGGGAGATTGTTTCGAGGCCAGCAGATAAAAACATAATCAGGACTAAATGGGTATTTTAAGACAAGATGAATGAATATGGCACAGTGATTCGGAACAAAGCACGACTGATGTGCAATGGAGACTCCCAGATAGAGGGAATAGATGGCCATGAGACATTTTCACCGATTGCGAGGCTGGAGACAATCAGATTATTCTTATCCATTGCAGTGAAAAGAATGTTCAAAGAGTTCCAGTTGGTTGTAAAGACTGCATTTCTCAATGGGTTTCTGGAAGAAGAGGTGTACATTGAGCATCATGAAGATATGGGAGTTGAAGTGAAGTCTCCGATCGGAATCCAGTGCGACAACTCAAGTGCTATAAATCATAGAAAAAATCCCGTCCATCACTCACGGAAAAAGTACACTGAGATAAAGTATCATTTTATCAAAGAGAAAGTTGAGCAGGGGATTGTGAAGTTGGAGTATATGCCTACAGAACTACAGGTTGCAGACATCCTGACAAAGGCCTTACCGAAGGAAGCATTTGAAGGGCATCGACTGGCTCTGGGAGTTCAGTTGCTTCCCTGCACTTGAAATAGTGTGGATGTGGCCCCCCCCTCTCCCCGAGGTATGATATATTTTTCCCTGTTGTGCTGATCTGTGTTCTCTACCGTATTACAGACTACAACGGCGTGACCTTTGGGTTCGTTGACAAAGGGGGAGAAAAGTGTTTGTTAATGGGGGAGAAAATAGTGATTGTTCAAGGGGTAGACAATGCGGAGATTTGATAAATTATAATTTATACGGGGAGAAGCTGACAGGTGGAGCAGCCAGAAAGGGGGAGCAATGAGAAAGGGGAGATTTTCAAATCTGACGATGCTAGAAGTGATCGGTCAAAGCATAGATATCACGACAGCTGAGGATCGTGATAAAAGCAGAACAGTGGTGTTGGAATGGTGTGAGACGGTGTCCAGATATCAACAATTTGTATCAACTTAAGAATTCACCAATTGGTATCTGTGTGGTTCAAAAATTGGTATCAATTTAAGAATTGGTATCAGGGTGGAATCGACAATTGTGGTCTGACATAAAGTGATTCATTGATGAAGTTTTCATACTACTCTTGTTTCTCACGCCGAGCATTGCTCATGTGGGATTAGAGTATGTGTGAAGTGAATCCTTGAATGCTATCAGAATCGCAAGAGGCGAATGGTGGTAGCGGCTGGAAGAAGACTCAGTGAGGTATCAAAGTGCAGAAAATCTTTCTGAGAAGAGTTGTGAAGAGTTGTCAACAAACCCAAAGGGAAAGATTGTTGGGCAAAAATCTCTCAAGGTATCATTGCAGTATTTTTGGGTTGATTTTGTTTGTTGAAAAATCATGTTTCCATGGAGAATTGTCGAGTTCCCGAGAAGTTGTTGACATTCCATGTTGACAAAGAACTATGACAAAGTAAAGGACAATCTGGAGGCGGTACAAAAGAGAAGTACAAGGTGGCTCCATTTCCTAGTGTTTTCCAAATTTTTGGGGGTCCAAAATTTGGAGTTTGGTGAGCATCGCGAAATGTGGATTTCCATGACGATCATAATTTCATATGGAAAAGGCATGAATTTCGCGAAGATAGGATGCATGGTTTGGAAATCGCGAAGACCAGAAGAATGGAGGCAGTGATGCTTCGCGATTAAGTCAAGTTTCGCGAACATTAGAGCTGAAGTGCATCGCGGCGGTGAAGGGATTTGCGAGGGAGCTTCGCGGCCAAGGTTCGAAGGAATGTTGGGCTTCGCGAGGGAGCTTTGTGGAGAAGTCGCGAAGGTATGTTGACGGTGATTATTCGCGACTACATCAAGCTCCTAGAATGGAAGATTACCAAGGAGCTTCGTGATTTGGACACAATCCCGGCAGAAACTTTGGAGCTTCGCGATTTGAGATGACGTGGCGTTGACTTCGCGCGGAAAGTTTGAGGGTCGGTGGAATCTCCTATAAATAGAGGTCGACCCCTTCGAGCGAAGTAGAGAGAATTTTCAGAGAAAGTAATTTTCTCTCGATTTGCAAAGGTGGTTTGCGGAGCCAGTGTGCTTCGCGAAAGAGGTGCTTCGCGGTGGCTATTGTAGCTCCGTGAAACCTGCGAGCTCCGCGTTGGATTACTTAGCTTCGCGAGGGTCGTTTCTTTGCGACGGCTTGAGCATTGCGAGCGTGCTTCGCGAGGGAGATTCACGAGTGAGCTTCGCAAAAAGGCAGGAGCTTCGTGAAGGCTTGTTTGAGATTCACGAAATTGGGAGCCTCACATTGCAGGGTGCTTTGCGAAGGTCTTTCCAAAGGAGGTTTTCCCAGTGGATAGTGGCAAAGGGTTATTCATCTACGGGTGAAAGTTTAACTTCAACAAAGCATCTACATACAGAGAAAGATGCATTACTTAATGGAAATGAAGAGACCTATAGGTCTATAAACTGTGATTTGATTCCCTTCACAGAGCAGTGAGCTTAGAAAGAGGAAGAAGGTGATTCTCTCCACCGGCAGTGAGTCAGAGAGAGAGAAATAGGGAGTGACCCTTGGGAAAGCAGTGAGCTGACCCTAATCCTTGTAAAGGCAGTGAGCCTGGGCATAGAAGTGATCTAGCCCGAACATTGTAATCCACAGCTAGTGAAGTCTAGTGGAATTTGGTACGAACTAGCAACTTGTCGCCGTATGCTCCTTGGATGTAGCCCATAGCGGTGAACCAAGTAAAAATCTCTGTGTCTGCCTGCTTACTTCCCTGCATTGCATTCAAAGCATCATCATCAGGTAAAGGTGACAAGTGATCACAGTAACCACACAAGTGCAAACAAAGTGACCCTTGTAACAAAGAGGTCAAGATCCGGTGGGGCAGAAAGAACTTTGAAAAAGAATATCCATACCCAGATTCACCCCCCCCTCTCAGGGTATATAGACCCCTATTGGTCCTAACAGTTTCGTTGATATTTTTCTTATGTGAAAAGATGAATTTTTTTCTTATTGACTACGGTCGAAGAGGTGATCATTTAAGCATATACATAATAATAATCATGAAATAATTATCATATTTATATGTCAGTTATAAATTTAAAACAAATAAAAAAATATTATTATGAAAAATGAACTAAGTTATAATCATGGAGACTGTAGGTCATACGTACGCATGGGTAACATTTTCATTTTTCAATTATCTTTATAGAAAAAATATGAGTAATATTATATCTCTAAAAAATGATCACAATATCATTTATAAAATATTATTTCTTTAAATATACATAGATATATTATCCATGTGGCTTTTTGTTGAAAATAGAGTCATATCGCTTCATAAAGGCAATAGTCCACACATACATGAACAAAATTATCATTTTTAGTTTAATAAAGGAAATGATATATATTATTTGTTTAGAAGTTTAAATATGTCATTAATATAACAATTATTTAATTTACATCACATATATTTATTAATATTATCCATATCACCTTCAAAATATAGCATTAGTGAAGGATGAATCACATTGCTTCATAAGGCAGTAGTCTATAGTACAGACGAGTGACACTATCATATCAAATAAAAAATGTTAATTAAAAAGGTATAAATGATATTGTTTTTAAATTTTTATAATTATATTATAAATATAATATATATAAGTTATATCCATCATCATACCCTACAGTGTTAGGTGGAAATGTAAAAATGAATGACATCGGTTCGTGTGGTCGTAGTCCACTGTACACATGAATGATGATTTTGTAACCCATTTTATAGAACTGGGGATAATTATTGGTCATTATATTAACATAAAAGCATCAAATTAAATATAATATAATGATTTTATTATATCATAATGGAAAAATAATAATTAAATAAGGTATAATAGTCAATAAAAAATGCCTTTTGAAGAACGTTACTACTTCTTCAGGTAACCACCTTAGGTTTACATTAAAATCCATACTAAGATGGATTTATTCCCAAAATGATGATTAAATGATGATATGAGGGATTTTAGGAAGTGAAATTTATAGGTGTTGGCTAAAAAAATGGTTTTAAGGTGTTAATAAGAGAGGATTGGAGGTGGCCTTTTGCATGTGAGGTTGGTGACACACTTGTAATTTTTGGAAAGAAGATGGTGTATATAAGTTATTCACATGACAAAAGAAACAAAAATGGATTATTATAGAGGTTTATAATTTAAATGGTTTAAATATGGCATATAATATATTTTATATAAGTTTTTAGGTCATTTTATCCCATATTTTTTTAGTTTAACACTCATAAATCCATCTTTACATTATCTGTGGTAAATAATTTTTAATGTTTTTATTATTCATTACTGTAAAAAATAATGTTTTACATATTATATTATATAAATTATTCTTATTTTAAATATTTAATACATTTTTCCAAGTTAAATTCATATACACTCCAAAATTTAATTTAAAATTAATCCCACATATGCGATGAGAAAGGGAGTTTTTAAAGAGAAAATATTCAAAAGATTAAAATTATTTCATATCAAAATTCAATACAAAAATGATTCCAATGAAAAAAATATTAATAAATATATAATTACACGATTTTTAATTTTAAAATAAATTTTAATAGAACTTATCTTTGTTAATAATTTTAATGAAAATGCAATTTTGAATTAAAATTCATTAACGCCCACTATTAATCAAAAAATGAATCTTTTTAGAAACATCCAAAAAATTCACCCTATGTTAATATTGAAATTTAGACATAAAAAATTATTTCCTTTAATGTAATTTACATGAATTTTTTAAATATTAGTTTTAAATTTTTTATAGAAAGCAGTACTAAAGGGTCTTTAAAAAAACACATTTTTTGGAGAATATTTATTTTTTTCTTTTAATTGACTCCTATTTTATTTCAAATAAATAGATAACTAATGAATATGTTTGTACATGTTAAAAACATATAATTTAATTCATTTATGTTATACTATTCATACACTCTAATTTGACAACTACGTTACATTGGAACTCTATGTTAGAGTTCGTTTAGACTTGGGGTTGCCTGTTCCGCAAGCAATCAAAGAGATTAAATTTGTAGAAATACATTTCATGGGTTGTCTTAGATTGTTCTTGCATGTTATAAATTATACCAAATAACATTTTCTTATTTCATAATTTTGGAGTGTTACACCAAACAAGGAATCCATTTTATTAAACTCTGTTCATAGGTGTGGTAGAATGTAATTTATAATTAAACACAAAAAACACAATGAAAAACAATTTTTTAGAAAAATGTATTATTAAGAATAAAAAGTATTTACAAATAAATTAAGAATAATATTTATACCAATTTCTTCAATTTTATTACTCATAATATAGATTTTCTAATTTATCTTTGAAAACCTTCTAAAAAATGGGATTTTGTAAATGATTCAAACAAAAAGACGGATTTCTATAAATATTAGTATTTTTCACAATTCATCAAAAAATAAAACTTTTTATAAAATTCTTAAAATTTGATTATAAGATAATTTTTACAGGCTAATTTAAAAATATTTTTTCATTTAGTAAAATAAATTTTCCAAAATTAGAAAAAATTAGTTATAATAATTTCTCAAAAAAAAAATAAAAAAAATTATTCAAAGGGAATAATGTATTTTTGAACTGTAAAATGACTTTTCTAAAAATTCAATGCTTATTTACAAAGAATTAATCAATTAATTGTTATTTATTAATAACATTTAATAATGTGATTATTTATATTCATAATGACCAATAAAATGTTTAGGTTATGACAATTATATTTTTATAATAATATTTCATTGTCCAATTAAGTTCGTTGTTGAATGTTGTATACACCAGATAACATAATGTTTTTTAAATATAGAGGTGTTACATTCTATAATTATTTATTAAATTTCATCCTAAAAATATTATATTGGTCTTAGAAATAATGGTTCTATCATTTGAAAATACTTTTATTTGAAGTCATACATCTTATAAATGATTAATAAGACATAAAAATGAAAATTTATTGGAAAACATATAAAGATAATATGCAATAACGCATTTATATATTTCTAAATATATGGAAATTAATGGGAATTAAAAATATGGACATGTAGAATAAAATTAATTCTCAAATACTGAAGAAGTGTTATAGATAACATTGATCACAATAATGTGAATTATCAAGATAAGGTAAATTACCATAAAACCACAAACAAATGTGTTTTCAAAAAGACCTTAAATTCCTCAATAATGAATTTAACAGGATCATATTTTTAAAAAAAAATTCACTTTTCTGGAGTAATGTAACTCTTCAACCTTAAATGCTATGAAAATAAAGAAATATACATATTTGAGTTGTATAATTTCATCCTTTAATCAGAATTTTCCAAAATTTTATATTTATCTCTAAAAAATTAATAACTAAGATGAATTTTTCCTACCTAAAGAACTAAAATCTCCCTCTAAATGACCGCATAATAAAAAATGGATAAAAATATTCTCCTCATTTCATTAGATATTATAAAAAAACTAAAATGGATAGAATTAGGTAATGTATGTTTCCCTATATATAAACTGTAAAATAATGAAATAAAAAATTTAACTCTGAAATTTCGTCATAACACCATATTTTCAGGAAATATCCTTCCATAAATAATTAACCAATATCCCAATTAACCAAAAAGACATAAAAATTATTTTTTTTAACATTAATGTTTTCCCATAACTTTTATCTTACATCTATAAATATTAAATAACATTCTTTCGAAATAATCATTCAGGTAAAATCACGTTTAAAAAAAGGTTAAATACAACTAACCCCAATAAATCATATAACAAAAATATTATTAGTCAGCATAATAAATCACTATATAGTATTATAATACAATGTAATTCACCAAAGTATCATGAAATCAAATTTAGATACCAACTTGAAAGGTAATCCTTTCCATTACCATAAATATATATAAAATTATTTCATTTTCAATTAATCACTTTTTAACAATAAATATGAACTGTATCTGATAATATAATAGAATATAATAAACATAAAATAAAATCAATTACTAACCAAAATGTATATTTAAACCCCAATAGAGTATTCTTCCTAAAGTATAGTAAAAGTTTTGATTCACCTTATATTATAATCAATTATAATCTTAAAAAAACTATTTCTATATTGAACAGATGATAATTAATAATCTCATAAACAGATGATGGTATCCATAAATCATAAGTTACCTCACCTGAAAACATCATAAACTAAAAATTTATCTAAAACCTTCTTTGATGGAAACTATAATAGCCCCAAATATTAACTCTTATATATAATTCTAGAAACATGATCTTAACATTTATGGATTCGATATTGATAAATATGACCCAATTTTAGCCAAATATAACTTAAAACATAAAAATTTACTAATGGATCACTTACAAAACCATTGACCTTCTAGGTTCAGAGTTTTAGAGAATTAGGGAAACTATTTCCCAATTATACACATGTATTTTGGTGACCATTTTTTCTACTAAACTTGGATATTAATATTATATAATTTTTTTTTAAAACATCTCATATAAAATTCATTACACATGAAATTGTTCTGGATATAATTCTATTAAAATCATTATTCATAACCAAGGTGATTTTAAAAACATAGAAGTGTGAGTTCAAATGCAGAGTATGGGTAAATATAAGCACTAAAAATTGAATTTAATTATTGAGAATAATATGATAATAAGTGTATGATGACATAATCAATGTTCATGATCATAAAAAATTGATTTCATACCCATAAAAACTTGTGTCATTAAATAAGTGACATGACATGATGATTTTAAAAAGTAAAGATTCATAAAAATTTATTACCATGCATCATTTTATTATTGAGATCACTTTTAGATGACCACACTTGGAGGGGGGAGAGGTAAATGTAACAAACCAAACATTTAAAAAGAAAAACTGTCTTTTGATTAATTTTAATATCTAATTTTACAATTATCAAAATCAAATGCACTTATTTAGTGTTATTATATCCTATTAGATTCAAATAACCATTAAGAATTTTTAATGTTGGTAAAATAACAATTTAACAATGATGATATAATGAGTGTAAATATTGGGTTTTAATAAATCCAATTGATAGGTACAAAGGAAGTGATGAACTCAACCCATATGGTCGTACCATATGAAGCACATTTATAAGAGCTTCTGAGTGAGATAATATTATTTGAATTTTCCCTTGATTAATCCCAAGATGAGATTTAACAACATAAAAATGAGTGAAACCATTAATGGGAGCAGTTCAAGATCATCGAGATCAAGGCCCAAACCATGTATACCGAACCACCCCATGAAAGTCTAACTATTGTTCACCTTACTCATAGGGAGTTTTCTACTATATTAAAGGGATATTTATTAAGTCCCTAGAAATATGAGTCTGTACAATATAAAATAATGAATATATTTTCATCCTATTATTATGAATTTATAAATGTTTTATATTTTCATTTGATAAAACAAAAATTTTATTTTTAATTAGTATTAAATTTCAATTAAGAAATTTATTTTTATGAATTAATAAATTTTTGAAATAAAAAATATTTTAATGAAATATTATTATTAAATAATGTTTATTAAATATAATGATCATGTAATTTTTATGATGTCAAATATATATTTTTAAAGGTTTAAAAACTATTACTGTAAAAAATCCAAACATTTCCCAATAAACGTTGAATATATTTTAAAAATGAAAATGAAAATATTTAATTTTTTTATATCAAAAATATTATTTTTTGAATCAGAATTTCAAAATTATCCAACGTGTAATTTTTCATAATTTTCTGAGATTTTAAAATTTTCAGGTAAAAATTAAATACCTTATAAATATACTTTGTGTATTATGACATAATAATGACCGAAAATTGATGTGATAAGCACTTTAAATGAGATAAAATATGGAATATATGTTTTCCCTTTAAAATAATGTGATATTTTGTTTATTTGGTTAATTTTATAATATCTTTTTGAATTATCTAAAACAATTAATATATTTTAATATTTTAAAATCATTTCTTTAATAGTATGAATCACATACATATAATAAATGATTTTTATTATTTTTGGATATTTTCCTTATAAAATAATAAAAAACAATCCCATTTGGTAGAAACCATTAGAAAAACCATGTGATGTTTTTTTGGTTTCTAATATTCAAATGAACCACACATGAGATACATCGACGTCACATTTATTTTGTATAGAAATTAATACATTACATAAATAGACACCCCAATATAATATTAGTTTAGTGACTTTAGAAACTTGGAACGAAATCATATAATTTGGTGAAATATCTTCAACATCTCCCATAAATAACTTCCCCTTTAGTTTTTCCACATAAAACCTTTGTTTATATCACGGGGAAATAAAAACACAAAAAGGGTGAACATAAATGTTCAGTAAGTGTAAACATGGATAACATAAAAAAACATAAACATAAGAAATTAAAAACATGAACATAATTATTGAATATAAAAATCACGAGCCATGAAATAAATATTGGAAGTTCGTAAGGCATAAATCATAAAGGAACATGATCCATGATAAATTAGCATTTGAGTAAAACATGGAATTATGGAGAAAAATTAATCATAGAAATTTATTTACATATTATCCAAGGATAATTGACAATTCCATCATAGTGGAAAAAGTTCATTACTGATTCGATTTCACTCCTCGTTCCAGCCCTGTATTACTGAACCAGATTTACTTGATGTTCCTAACCTGTATTACTAAACTAGATTTACATTCCATTCCAATCATATCTATCTCATGAGATATAAATATTTACCCAATTCATTGAAGGGATATATAGGTCCCACCAATATCATAATGAAAACCATACATATGTGTGCCACAAAAAACACAAATCATTCTTCAAAACGTAACTAAAGGAATAAAATTTGTTTCACAAAAATAATTCCATCATAATATAATCCATTTAAAACAATTGTATTTCACATATAATATTAACTTATAAAAATAATCAACCATAATGATAATATGGATAGTATACTACAAAATACCCTTAATATTATATTGAAAATAATTTTAATAAAACACTTGATATTAATTATTGAGGAAAATATCATTCTTCTTCTAAAACATTTTCTTTTTCAGAAAATGTCATTCAATTTAAACAGAAAAAGATTTATTTGAAAATAAACATTAAATTGTGTATTGGAATATTCTTGTAAAAAAGTAACTATGATAGCATAAAACTACATTCATTCTCTATAATTTAAAAAAATATCCTTGTACGTTTTCCAAAAAATTCAAATTGTACCTAAAAAACATAACAGAAAATTTCTTTAAAACCATTTAATAAAAATTCAATCAAATTTAAAATTGAGTTTATTATATTTTATATGAATAAAAATAATATTATATATTTCAGAAACAAGGATACTAATGATAAATATATTATACAAAATACATACGTATAAAAAATCTTGGATAATAATGAGATTTTGAAATTATGTCTTACCATAGGTGTAATATCCATTATATATATCCAAAACTCATGTATAATAATTTAAATTATCTCATTGACTTATTCAAAAAACATACTTATTTTTAGGATATCATATATTACCATATTATCATCTATTTGGTAATAAAATTTCATTATTTCTCGTTATTCGGGTATGAAATGCTTCATTTTTTCATACATTTTTTTCGAATAAGTTATGGTTATCCTTATTTAGTCATATTTATATCATTTAAAAATGATAATAACATAATATATATATATATCATATTTATATGGTTTTTTATTTATATAATCAAGATTTAATGTATATAATTTAGAATGAATTACATCGCATCGTGAGTACGTTATGTCGTTCGTACGCACAAGAGATGGTATCATTGAATTAATTTTAAAATGGTATCAAATTTAATGGTATATATATTTTAATATAATAAATAAAATTTTATAATAATAATATATAGTTATTATATCCATCATTATACCTATCCAGGTCATGTGGTGGTGGAAAACTGATTACACCACGGCGTGGAGACGATAAGTCGTACCAACGCACATGTGGTGATTTCATTTTTTATAAGATGGATAGAAGGTGTAATATGATTGTTCCATAATCTTCATAACATTATATTATATAAGTTATTATTTAATTACTAATTTATAATGTAAAAAACTCATGAAGAGGAATTAGAATATGTAATAATTTGATGGAATCAGTAGTGGAGATTACCTCTTCTTAGACATCTTCCCTCTAGATCTCCTATTAATGGTACTAGAGTTGGTTTTCTGAGAATAAAAGAACCTCCAAAACGTGACTAAGTATGTTTATAAAGTCAATGGGTAGGCTATAGTCGATATTGAAGTCTCAATGAGAATTGAAATTGTGATGGATGATGTTCCCTTTTATAATTGAGGTTAGGGGCACACTTGAAATCTCTAAAAATATTAATTTATAGTAAAATAAAAACACATAAAAACATCCAAAATTTCATGTTTTAGATGATGATATGAGATAAAGTTATAATATAATAAACCAATAATTTTTGGACATATTTATAAGTCAATTTAGACATTATCATTTCAATTTTACCCGTAGTTAATCTATTTAATTTTAACTTGTGTAACAATTATTTCAATAATATAATGGTGAAATATTTACTTATTTGATGTAAATTAAATCATAAAAAATTAATTTTTAATATTTGGACCAGATAATAATAATTCTATATTTTACAAATTGACTTAGGTTTTTTGATAGTTTAATTAATCAATGTTTTAACAAAACAACAACAGTGTCATTTTTGATAGTATTCAATTCATAAATTTTTAAAAATATCAGTATAAGATTTTTTCATTAAAAAAATATTTTATTATATCCCTATGGGGTCTAATAAATCAATAAAATTCATTGGATATATAAATTATGAAAAATTATATTTATTTTAATAATTTTCATAATTTTAATTTGATATTTCCATGAATAAAGTAATTTCTACATCTGTTTTATGTAATTATAAAATATAATTATTTGTTGGATAAAAATTAAAAATAAAGTACTATGATTCATAGAAATATAATATATTTCATTATAATACTTTTATTCAAATACATATTGTGAACAAACCCATCATTAAAAATGGTATACCTATTAAAACATTAATGCGACAAGTTCAACGTAACTTTAAATAAAATAATATAATTTTCATACTCTCTACTATATGGCTCAAAATGGTCCACGAATAGAAAGTTAGATGACTATGGTCAATATATACTCTCCCAAAAACATTAATTCAATTTTTTTGGTCTTTTAATAATTATTAAAATTTAAAGAATAATTAGTTTATTGATTTTTTATCAATTAAGTAATTTCTGGATCATCAATATATAATCCTTTTAAGGTAATTATTTATTACCTAAAAATTACAAAAAAATTACCATGATAAATAAAAATGTTTTAGAGTTAAAATTAGTATTTATAAACGAATTTACCTTAGTAATAGCCCTATTTTAAAATTGATATATTATTTAAAACATTATTGCGACATATTTAAATTTTCATTAAATAAAATATTTTCAATACCATAATCTCTCCAAAATGGACTCAAAACCTAGAAAATAAATTTATATAAGAGAAATATGTTTATTAAGTTAAAAATTATCATTTATATTCGTTGATACCACCTATTTTACATATGTGGACACATAATAGATATTAAAAACTATGAAAATGACACTTTGGGCCTTTTATTGATTTTAATATTATTTAAGTCATTTTGAAGATAATGTGTCCATTAAATGACATAATTTTTATTAATAAGTATTAAGTGTAGAATTAAATAAATAGGATAAAATATTTCATTTTTTATCATCATTTTATAATAATTCTAAGTATAATTTTAAACTAAATTACATTATTTACCATTTACCACGGTAACAAAATTTACAATGGTTACTAATCATATTGATACAAAATAAATGGGGAATACTTACCAAATTTGGAACTAATGAATCCCAATTTTTTATTGACTTTTCAATATTCAAAATAAAGAACCTTCAAAATTAAATTTAATATAATACCGGTAAAATGTGACGAAAAATATTTTTTTTTGAAAAATGCCCATTTTTAAATGGAAAATGTTTTTGTAATATATTTAGGTATAAAATAATATTAAAAAATAATAAATGGATAAAAATGATCTAATTAAAATTTAAAACTAATTAATTACATAATTATGTAATGAATTTAAAATAAATTAATGTTTTTAATAAAAATCAATATTTACACTATTCATCGAAAAAATAAAACTTAACATAAAAATACAAATATTTCAACCAAAGTAATTTCTAAATTCAAAATTAAAATAATACTTTTATTTTTTAAAATTGAATATAAAAATGTGTCCAAATCATAATTTAAACTGGGTGTTCCATCAAAAGGTGACAAGATTTCTTTTTTTGAAAAATACTTCTTTTTAAATATAATTCAATATGTTCCTATATCATCCATTGAAAAAAATAAGACTAGTTTTAAACATTATATTGAGTATATTAAATATATTTTTCATTAATAAAATCAATCAGGAGTGTTTTTATAAATCTATAGACTCACTTATTTGAATTAAAAATAGTTTTTCAGAAGAATGTTAATACTATTCATACCCACTATTATAATTAATATGTTATAATATTTGGTTGTTCAATTATATTTGGTATTACATGAAATGAATTCTATAAAAAGGTATTGAAATTATATGTAACACAACCATGAGTAAGTGTTGCATACATCACATGCTAAGACAATATTGTGTATTGCGCAAGACAATATTGGTGTTGCGTAAAACCCAAGATGTCAAAGTAATTAAAAACTATATGTAATAAAAATATCAGCGTGTTATATTCAACCCCCCTTAAATTGAATTTCTCCCTCAAAATTCATCAGGTTTATGAAAGTTTTACTACTTGAATGTTTTATTCATAGAAACCTACATAATGAAAATAAATACAAAAAACTTCATTTAAAAAATAAATGAAAGAAACATAATGGTTAACCAAAGTAGATACTCATTATGTTTTCACATAGAATAACATATGTAGGAAGTTAAAACATGGATATGTAAGAAAAATAAAACCATCAAATTCTGATGGAGAGTGATAAGGAACAAGGTTCGAAGAAAGTTAACAATCAGACGTCCATAAACTGAAATGATTTAAGGTGCCATTTGATTCATCAGATAAGAAGGTACTAGGATAATGTTTTGGGTTTTCAAGATCCTTTCCATAATTTTTAAGAACATGAGAAGAAATAATTAAATTATTTCAATAAAATATCATCATTTTTCATGGCTTGAAAAATTTTCACCTCATATCTTATTCAGATAAATAATTTTTAATTTTCCATTCCTAAAGTGTTAACAGATCATGTGATCCATAAATAGAATTATTGTTTATTACTTATTTATTTATCTCAAAAAAGGTTATTAGATGAAATAAAATATGCATATGTCCACCTATAATGAGATAAGAATTTATTCTAGAAAATTCAATTTTATGGTTAACTTAATCATTCCATGAATTTATAACATTACCATCCTTTTAAATGCTAAAAATCCAAAACATTAGATAAAGGTGAACTAAATAAGCTTAAAAGTAATCTCCATATCTCATGAGGTAGTTTGTGGTTGTCACATTCCAATAATTTGAATACCTTAATCATATATTCTCATGAAACATAGTAATAACATGAATTACCATAGAACCCTAGTGAAAACATGAATTATACAAAAAACTAACTCTTTTTACATAATAAAAATATAAAAAATTCTATATACTCAAACCATGATATCATTTTTCCCTTATATCAGTCTGGAGATCATTAATAATATCAAAAATTTCATTATCTTCTTATCCCATCATTATGAACATATTCTGTGTTTTTCAAAAAAATATATCAATCCGTTTTCATTTTTATTGGTACCTTATATTTATGGAAAACCACAATGGATCAAAAAATTGATATTTCAACATTCCATAATACTATAAAGCATATTATAGAACTTTATTCTGGAATCCCATTACATAAACACTCAATAATTCCACCACTTTATTTTCATACTCAACATCACCAATACTGATCGAATTTGATTTGACATTATTTTTTTCTTAAGTGGTTATTGATATTGATAATCATTGATAAAACATAAATTACGGCACTAGAAAATATAATTCCCCATTTCCATACACTTGTAGCATTGTAGTTTGGGCGGTCCGTTCTCTATAGCATTTTCTCTATTCAAATAATTAGCTCCATTTTTTATTACTTCGACACTCAACTACCTAATGAAAAACTTTTCCAAACATAAATACTTTTCCTATACCTTTAATAAAAACACTACCATGCTTCATTATACACATTTCATATAAGTAAATAATCATATTCTTTTCAATATTGTTTTGATATTTTCCATTGAATTACATCTTTAATTTCATGTCAAAACCATGATATTGATATGTAATTCAAACATAAATTCCTACCATGATAGCGCAATTCACAATATATTCATAGATAAAAAAGTATATTATAGCTAACACCCTTCAAATACATGTTTTTAAGACACTGAAGAATACATTCAGGTTTAATGACAAATCTATAAGCATACCTCGCAAGTCTTGTAAAATTTGTCACGTATGTACAAACAGATTCATCATCCTTTTGCTTAACTCAAGGTACTACTTTTCCATCTTCATTTGCAGACTGTGAAGAAAATACATATTGATAAATAATTTCTTAAACTCATACCATTCCAGGGATTGAATTTCATCTTCCTGCCTTGTATTCTTGATTAGATTCCACTACTAGTCCGCTTCACATTCTAAATAATAAACAACCAAAATGAATTTTTCATGTTTCTAAATGTGAAGGATGGAAAATATATTTTCCATGGTACTATTCCATTGTTCAAAAAGGGGATTAGAAGACAGACTGATAGAAGGTGGTTGTTTCCTCATGAAGGACTCTACACAATGTTGTTCCCCTCTCTTCTCATTTGGAATTCCAAAATGATTCATATCATAAGTAAGTATAACGATACTATTTTTCATTCAAGTACCCATAACATTTCTTTGTTCTAGAGGACAATATTTTCATTTCCCATTGCATTGAATATTAAAATAGTTATGTTGGGATCTAGCTATTATCTATAACCCAAAAATAATAGTTTTAGTGGAAGAAATCATAAAAGGAAAACATCATAATCTAGGGGGTATACTTTCAATCTCAAACATCTTCGGTGTAATATTTGGTTATTCAAAATTTTTACTATAATTATAGCACTATAATCTATATTTGGACTTACCATTAGGGATAACCCAAGACATATCACTATAAATTATTCTAGGGATCTCACTAATGTTTTCACATCATAGTTTCCAAAGGATAACTAAACCTTTGCACTGATACCCACTCAAACGACCCAGAAATGATGTACATGGATGATAAATTTCTTTTACAGAAAAATTATTAAATTAAACTAATAAAAAACTGAATGAAATATTAGTTTAGTGTCATTGGAGACTCATAATATAATTCTCTAACTTGGTGAAATATATTCAACATCTCCTAAAAAGATCTTTCCCTTTAGTCTTCCTACCAAAATCCTTTCTTTATATACTTGGGAAAATATAACATATAAAGGGTAGCATAAAATTCACAGTAAGGGTAAAAATTTATAACATCAAATAAAACATAAAAATAAGAATGTAAAAACATAATAATGAATTTTGAATATCATATTCTTGAGTTATGAAATAAATTGTGGTAGTTCAATAATAAAGGAACACATACCAAAATAATTTAAAATGTTCATAAAAATGGAATTGTTTAAAACAGATAAGAAATAAAATAAATCACATATCAAACAAGGCTCATTTAAAACACCAACACAGTGGAAAATATTCATTAATAAACTATGTTCAATCCTCATTTCAAACATGTATTATTGAGCTAGATTTACATTTCGTTCCAGCCCTGTATTACTAAATTGAATTTACTTGCCTTTCCAGTCCTGTCTATCTCATTAGATATAAATCTTTACCTATTTCATTGGCGGAATATATTGGTTCCACCCATCACATAATAAAAAAAATACATATGTGGGCCACAAAAAACATAAATCATTCATCATAATATAACCCATGGAATAAAATGGGTTTCCTAATCATCATTCCATCATAACATAATCCATGTAAAATAAATTTATTTTATAAATATAATTCCATCACAAACATAATAAATACTAATAATAATATGGTTATTATATTTCAAAAATATACTTAATATTATATGTAAAATAATTTTGATAAAACACTATATATAAATTCTCGAGAAAAATATCATTTCATCTTGCAAAAATATTTATTTTATCAAAATTCCATTCAATTTTAAAAGAAATGAATTTATTTGGAAAAAAAATTTAATTTTTTAAATAAATACTCATGTAAATAAGTAATTATGAAATTTTAAAAATCTATTCATGTTTTATAAGTTAAAAAACATTATCCTCATACTTTTTCCAGAAAAGTCAAAAATTACTGCATACCAAAAATTACAAATGATTCCATTCATACCATTTAATAAAAATTCACCAATTTTAATTATTGAATATAAAATATTATTGAAGAACAAAAATATTAATATATATTTCAAAAACATGGATGCATTTGATAAATATACCTCAGTAAATACAAACGTATAAATAGTCTTGTATAATAATGTGACTCTAAAATTATCATTTTCATTATTTCTGATATCCGGTGTATGTATCTGAACCTCATGTATAATGATTTAAATAATTTCATTGACTTATTATAGAATCATATATATTTTAGGATATAATATATTTCCATTTTATCATCCATTTGTTAATAATATTTCATTATTTTTTGTTATTCTGGTATTAAAGTCTTCATTTTATCATGGATGTTTTGTCAAATAATTTATGGTTCTTCTTCTTAGGACATAGTTATATCATTCAAAAATTATATTTAAATTTTATATGTCATATTTATTTATTCTTAACATTTATATAATCATGGTTTAAGGGATATCATTTATAATGAATTGGATCATATCGGGGAGAAGGTAGGACATACGTACGCACGGGCAATGATTTCATTCATCTAATATTGAAATGGTATCAAAGAGGATGGTATATATATTGTTCTATAATAAATGAATTTTTATAATAATCATATCTAGTTTTTTTCTCATAATTATACCATTCTTAGTCATGTGGTGGTGAAAAAAAATTATAGTACGATGCAGAGATGGTAAGTCATGCGTACACACACATGATGATTTCATTTTTTGTAGGATAGATAGAAAGAAAAATACAGTAGTTCCATAATATAAATAATGTAAATTTATAAAATTTATAATTT
This sequence comes from Viscum album, assembly GCA_963277665.1. Lineage (NCBI taxonomy): Eukaryota > Viridiplantae > Streptophyta > Magnoliopsida > Santalales > Viscaceae > Viscum > Viscum album. The sequence goes on along the minus strand of OY728151.1, from coordinate 648,183,778 downwards.
AATAATTAATTTACAACTGAAAAAACTCACGAAGAGGAATTAGAAGAATATATAATTTGAACGAATCGGTAGAGGAGATTACCTCTTCTTCGATGATCTCCTCCTAGATATCCTATTAAAGGATGTAGAGTTGGTCTTTTGAAAAGATCGGAACCTCTTGAATGTGATTAATGAATATAGTAAGAGAAATTGGTAGGGTATAGTAGAGATTTTAGGCACAAAGTGAATTTAAAATGTGAGGAAGGATATGCCCTTTTATAATTGAGGTGAGGGGTATATTTGGAATCTCAAAAAATATTAATTTATAATAAAATAAAACCACATAAAAAAACATCCAAAATGTAAAAGTTTTAAATATGAGAATATATAAGGTTTTAATTTCATAAGCTAATAATTAATTGTAAATTTTTTAATGTAATCTTAAATCTAATCATTTTAAGTTAACACTTAGTTATTATATATAATTTTAAATAGGTTAACAATTTTTTCAAAATTAATATGGTGAAATATTTACTTATTTAATGAAAATTAATTCATAAATAAATAATTTGGATAACTTTAGATGATATAATAATTATTATATTTTTAAAATCTTTTTTTTTATTTTAAATAATTTAATAGTACAAAGTTTTGACAAATGAACAATAGTGCAAATTTTGGCACTATTTAATTCATTGATTTTTAAAAGTGTCAAGATAAGATGTTATTATCAAATAAAATGTTTTATTATATCCTTAATGGGTCTAGGTAATCTAGAAAATTAATTGTATATATTATGTATCCAAAATTATATTCATTTTAAAATTTTTAATAAGATTTCTTTTCTATTTCCATTAAAAACATAATTACTACATCTATTTTTTGTAAATATTTAATATAATTTTTTTGGGAGAAAATAAAAATATAAAACTATAATAAAGATAAATATAATATATTTCAGTATAATACATGTTTTAGAATATATCTTATGGAAAATCTATCATTCAAAATGCGACACTTAATAAAACATGAATATGACAAGTTTAACATCACTTTAAATAAAATTATATAAGTGTAGTAATATCATATATAAGGCTCAAAATGATCAATAACTATATAATTGTATGATTATGGTTGATATATAATCTAAAAAAATATTTGGTCACGTTTTTTGTCTTTTAATAGTTATTATAAATTTTTTAAAAATTAGATTTTTGATTTTTCATTAATTAAATAATATACACATCATCAGTATATAGACCCTTTAATTAATTAATTATTTCTTCAAAATTAAAAATAATATAAAGTGATAAATAAATTTATATTTCAAATTAGTATTTATAGTTGAATTTATCTTCTATATATCCTTATTTTAAAAATGATATTTTATTTAAAAAAATAAATGTGACGTCTTTAAATTATCTTTAAATTAAATATTATAAATATTATTATCTCTCTAAAATGGACCCAAAAACTCAAAAATAATTTTAGGTCAAGGAAATAAATTTATTAAGATAAAAATTACAATTCTTATTCATTTATACAACCCTTTTTTTTATATGTGGACACATAATAGATTTTAAAAACAAGGAAAATGACACTTTGTGTCATTATTTGATTTAAATATTATTTATGTAATTTTCATGGAAAAATGTCTATTAAATGACATGATTTATATCCTTAAGTGTCAATATTCGAATTAAATTAATTATTTTTTGCCACTTTATAACCATTATAATTTTATTTATAACCTAAATTACCTAATTTACCCTTTACCGCGGTAACAAAATTTACCACGGTTTCTGTTCAAATTGGTCAAAAATAAAAGGGGCGTACTTACCAAATATGGACCTCATGATTCAAAATTGGACATTAATTTTTCAAAATTCAAACCACCGATGTTGCAGAATTATATTTAAAATAAATCTTTTAAAATTTTAAGAAAAAATGTTTTTTGGAAAAATACCACATTGTAAATGGAAAATGTTTTTTATAATAAATTAATGTATAAAAATATTTTCAAAAAATTTATTTTGATAAAAATAACTAATTAAAATTTAAAACTAATCTAAAACATAATTATTTAATGAATTTAAAATAAAATAATGTTTTCAATAAAATTCAATATTTTCACTATTTATAAAAAAACTTATCTGAAAAATACTAAAAATTCAACAAAAGAAATTTTTTATATTCCAAATTAAAATAAGATGTTTATTATATCAAATTTAATAAAAAATTGTCAAAAATAAATTTAAAATGGGTGCACCATCAAAAGGTGGGAAACAACATTTTGTTGAAAAATACTTCTTTTTATGTTTTTTGAATATGTTACTATATCTTGTCTAGAAACCATATAAGATGACTTTAAATAATTATATTTAATATATAACATAGATTCTTCATTAATAAAATCCATAAATAGTGATCTTAGTATTTTATAGACTCACTTATTTTCATATAATTTTTTTAGAAGAAAGTTAATACTATTCATACTTGTTATTATAATTAATAGGTTAAAATATATAGTTTTTCACTTATACATGGTCTTACATTAATTTAATTCTATCAAAATAACATGAAGTTGTGTGTAACAGAAGACAATAATAGTTTTTCCTATACCGAAAGCTAAGCCAGTGTTACATATTCCATAAGAAAATATTTGTGTAGTGTACCACTCAAGACATCAAAGAAATTATAAACTCCATCTCATAAAAATCTATTTATGTTATAATTATTTTATTATATAGAGTCCCTAACCTAAGATTGATAAACAGTAAATAAATCCACACTTTTTCCTATATAAAACCACCCAATATCTCACTTCTCTTCACTATAAATCCCTTGAGAATGTACTTACTATTTCATCCCATATCTAGATATATCCCAAGGTTCCCTGAAGCTCTCATGGAGATCCTCCCAGTTATTTGGATCCACACACTCAAGTAAGGGATCCTCACATTCTCTTCCTTATTCAAGTTTGTTTACTATATTATGCCATATATTTCAAATTATTTATGTTGGTAAATATCCTTCAATTCCCCTATTATTTCCCATTTTATCTCCAAATCACTAGAGCCCATTTCTCTCTCATAACCCCATTTTATGAATTTTTATGTGAATCCAGTATACAACTAAAAGTTGACCATGATTTTCCATGAAAAAAATTGTGTAGTGAATACCAAACGCATTTTCTATCAAGGGTTTTAAACTATATACACTTATATTTGTTTTCATCTGTTCATTAATGTAAGTATTTCACACTCCATGATCATGGAAAAAAATATAATGATGAATGAATCAATTTTTTATGAAATATTTGGAGTACATAATCATGAGAATAAAATTAATGTGATTGGTTCACCCAGAATTATATAGCACTCCAATGAATTGGGTAATGTTTAGTCTCATGGGATTCTATATTGGTATAAGGAGGGAATCTAATTCCTTTATGGGAATCTATCCTTCATGATGTCTTGGAAGTTATCCTCAGCCTATGATTATGATATAGTTTTTTAATATGTTAACACATTTAGAATGTTATAATGCTATATCAAGCCTCGAGTTAATATATATGATTCTTACCCCTTTTATTCCCCATTGACTAGCCTGTTTTATAACATATATTATTCACTTCATGTTATTCCATGTTTATTCCATTACTAGGATTTATACCTCACCCCTTACTTATTCATGTCCCTAGGTTTTCCAATGCAGTTTTAAAATCCATGGAATTTTAGAATCATGTTAAGGAAGCTTTCAATAATGTTGTCGTATCCCATGATTAAGATGTTATTCTTTGTACCTAATTCAAAAATACACTAGACTTCATGATTTTTCAAGTTATATTATGTGTACTTTATATAAAAAATTATTAATTAATCCATAATAGAGAGAAGAGTTATTATAGCTGGTATTAATAAAAATGATGAGTTATTTTTATAGATTAAGATAAAAAACTCTAGTGAAAGCCTTATAGATAATACTATGTATAAGAAAATATCCCTACATTTGGGTAATTATAGATTATATAGTTTATAAATAAAATACATCACTTTTTGGATACAATAAGTTTATGAGGATATGGAACATATGTATGTAGTTGTAAAATCTAAAAACACTACATTGAGCTCGGGTCGACTAGGAATTGGTGCATGTTAATGAGCCTTGCTATACAGATGGTTTGACACTCTAGGTGGATATGATTTGGTAAATATAGAAGCTGAATATGAACCATTATTAAGGGAATATATGAATATCCATATCATGATGTGTTAGGAAATTCATCATTTAGAACATAGATAGAAGCCTAGAAATTCAAAAGATAATGAAATAATTGTAATTTATTTGTTATCCCTTTAGCATAATTGAATTCAGTTTTATTTGTGTAATAGTTTAAAAGTAATCATCACTAATTTTCACTTTATTCAATACAATTGATAGAAATTGGAGGAATGAGGTAAAAAATCAATGAAAAGAGAAGTATGATGACTATCCCATTAATAATCCCAACCATATTGGACTAAGAATCATAAAACATTGTGATGATTATATCTCAACTAGATAAGGTTTTGAATTGAATCCAATATCATGATTAGTTCCCAAATCCCCCTAAAAAAGAACAAGATTCAATTGAGTCCTTTATATAAAAAAGTATTCTGAATTTCAATGGATCGTTTGATCACTTAATCATGGAACAATGGATCAAAATCATTGAGAATATCTTCTTCATACTTCAATGTTCCATACAAGTGGAGGTTCTATTTTATGATTATCATATATAGAGTGAATATGATTATTGGTGTAAATTGTTTAAGCATATGAAGCCTGAGGAAGAGATCAAAGCAATTAGGTTGAAGGAATTGCAAATTTTTTATAAATATTTTTTCTCACTCTCTGACATAATGTAGAAAGGGATTTCCATTACCTCATGATAAAATTCAGTGAACTGTATAAGAAAAAATTAAGAATACTAGCATGATATTCTTATACCTTTGTCATTATACCCATATTCAAGGTTTAATGTTTAAATTTTGGGCTAAAACTTAGTCCTTGAGAAGCCCTGACAATCCATGAAATTGATAGCAATGATAAAATATTCTAATGATCCCTAAAATCCAAAATAAAGAATAGATACTATCAATGATATAAAGGTGATAAGAATTATAAATTATAATTTAAATATATAAATTTTATGGATAAATCTAATGATTCTATGAAAGTTCAACATCCCATTTGTCAAAGGTGTAGAAAGAATCACCCAGGAAATTGCCTATGGGGGAAAAGAAAATAATTCGATGTGAGAAAGAAGGGAACCTAGATAGCAATTTATAACTATAGAAACCCACAAATATGATGGTGTAAATAAATTATCTAGTCAATATTGAATGAATTTTTCATTACTTCAACTACAAAGAACCATGGAACATTGAAAATCAATTCAATAAGATAAGGATTTTCGAAGACAACCAACAACCTTCAAGGCAGCAAGGGAGAGATTTTTCCATCACAACCTCTAAGGTGGATACCGACAAATAAGTGGTCACATGAACACTATATATTCATTTAAGGATTACGAACATACTTTTTAATTCTGGTTCTACACATTCGTTCATATCATGAATGTTTAGTATAACTATTAATGTACCACCGTAATTCATGGAAGCGGATGTATTGTTGTAAACAATCAATGGGGAAATTATTGAATCGCTTTTATATAACTCCTCCTTTATCCAAAATTTCTTTCTAAAATTCAATGAGAATCTTTTAATACCCCCTTTGGTGGAATTTAATGCAATTCTAGGTATGTATTGGATTTCCATATATAGAGCCAACATAAATTTTTTTGAGAAGGGAATCACTCTATGTATTAGGAATCGACCCCCAATTCTATAAAAGTCAAATTAGGAGGATTAATCTTCTTTAGAATCTACATCCTAAGAGTGGATATTATTTACCTATGATAAAGTGTAGCTAGCTCAAATAATTGGGACTAACAAAGAATCATCATCAATGAAATGACTATTGTGGGGAATATGCTGATGTGTTTCATGAGGAATTTCTTTTTATTTTTAATTACTTATAGGTTGAATTTTCAATTGAGATTATGTTTGGGAAATAATATTATCTAAGAATTTATATATAATTGATTTTTTGGAACATGAGTATCTAAAGAAACAACTATAGATGAATCTGGATTAAGGGTTCATATGCCCATGTACTTTATGATGGGGTTCACCAGTCCACTTTGTCAGGAAGAAGGATGGGTCAATGTGCCTTTGCATTGTTTATCATGAGATCAAAAAGATCACGATAAAGAATAAGTATCCATTTCCTTATATTGATGAATTTTTTCGATCAGCTATGTATAACACAATATTTTTCAAAGGTGGATCAGTGGTCGAGATAGTATCAAGTTAGGGTGAAGAAAGAAGATATTATCAAGACTTGGTTTTCTATGAGGTATGGGAACTATTAGTTCATAGAGATTCCTTTCAGGCTCCCTTATTCTCAAACAATGTTCATAGACCTATTGACTAAAGACTTTATAGATTACCTCAATATATTTTTGGTATAATTTATCGATGATATTCTAATATAGTACAAAACTAAGGAGGGTCATGAGGAGTATCTGAGAAATGTACTAAATACATTAAAAATCATAAGATTTATGAAAAGTATAGAAAATGTGAGTTCTATTCAATGGAAGTCTCATTTTTGGTATATATCATCATAATCAATTGGATTTCTACGGACCATTAAATAATAGAGGCAATTTAATGATGATCAAGGCCTATATTTGTGAAATATATCAATTGTTTCCATGTATTACTAGAGTACTATCATCTATTTGAAAGATATTTATTGCGATTTTGAAACCCTCTAACCAAGATAACCTGAAATGGAGTCATGTGTCTTGGAATTATGAATGTAAATAGGTATTCAATGAGCTAAAAAGATGAGTATCCCTGCCCATGTGCTAACACTACCTAGAGGTGGAGAATATCTCATCGTATTCAATGACTCTTAGAATAATTGATTGATATATGTTTTAATGAATATTTAAAAATTAAAAGAATATGCTTCAAGGTAGTTGAAAGATCATGAACATAACTACCCCACACATGATATGAATCTAGTTCTAGTAATTATTTCTTTGAAAATATGATGGAATTATATCTTTGGGGAGAAGTGTGAAATATATACAAATAAAAAATATTTCAAATATATATTCACACGGAATGAAATAAATATTCACCAACAAAGATGGTTAGAGATGATCAAGCACTATGAATTCTCAATCCATTATAATCTTTGGTAATGCAAATAATGTGGTAGATTCCCTATGTAGAAATGATTGTACAATTCTATCATTGATGATAATTCAGAGGTGTCTAGTATTCGTAGATTAGAAAATTATTAACATGGGAATCATAAAGGAATGTATATCATCAATCATTTGAAAAATTATTTCTCAACCGTCCCTTCTTGAAAAGTTAATGGATTCTCAGAAAAATGATGTGGGAATTCAGAAGAAAGTTGAAACTATATGAAAAATAAAATCCTTCGAGTTAAATTTTAATGAAAGTGGATTTTCGTGATTTGGGTCAAAACTATGTGTACAATAAAATATTATGTTATAGAAGGATATATTGAATGATTCAGAAGAATTGGCCTTCTCCATCCTCCCAGGAAGCCCAAAGATCTATAGATATCTTTGAGAACACTATTTGTGGGACAATATAATGTTTTATATCAGGAAGTATACATCTAGACGTCTTGTATAACAACAAGTGAAAGTGGAAAGAAAAATTCCAAGTGGATGATGCAAACATTAGCCACACCAACATGGAAATTGGAAAACATCACCATGGACATTGTCACTAGTCTTCCAAAGACATATAGAGGGAATAATGATATATGGGTTTCGGTGGATCTTTCTACAAAGATTACACACTTCACTGAGAATAGATAGGATTTATTAGTAGATAATCTTGTAAGGATGTACATTATATAATTGGCGAGTCTTCATAGAAAACCACTATAAATTGTACGTGATCAAGATATAATAATCACCTATAAGTTCTAGAAGAGTGTCCAACATGCTCTGAATACTGATTTGAACTTCAACACGACAAATCACCCTCAAAATGATAGTCAATATGAAAAAACTATCCAAACAATTGAGTACATGTTGAGAGAATTATAAATTGATTTAAAAGGATAATTTGACAAACATCTTCATCTGGTTAATTTATCTTACAATAATTGATTCCACTCGAGGAAACAAACAGATCCCTATAATGGCCTTTATGGGATGAGGTGAAAAAACACCTGCTTGTTGGGATGATGTTGGGGAAAAAAATTTCTAGGTCGTAAAAAGGATGAAGAAATAGTGGAAAAGGTGGAGACCATTCAATAACACAACATGGATGCTCAGATATTATTGATGATATATGTAAACAATCATTGAGGATACCTAGAGTTTTATGTTGGAGACATGGTATTACTATAGAGATCTCCATGGAAGAAAGTGATGAGATTTTTGAAGAAGTTAAATCTTAGTCAAAAATAGATCGACTGCTTCGAGATCCATGATCAAATTAGAGTGGAGGACTACCGAGTAGCACTCCCAACTAACCTATCTCAAGTACATGATGTATTCCTTGAATCCTTATTGATAAAGTACATACCGAACCCCTGACATATAATCAATCCAGATGTGGTACTGTTGTATAATGATATTTTATATGAAGAGAATCCAGTGAAGATCTTATATTATAGAGAAACTATTATAATAAAGAAGAAAATTAACCTTGTCAAAGTGCTATGAAAAAAAACAACATGTTTGAAGTAGTGATGTGGGAACACGAGGAGGTGATGAAACAGAGTCACCCTAATCTATTTTAGTGTGGGAAATGAAAATTTCAATAGAAAACTTTCTTAAATAGGGAATATTTTAATGACCCAAATAATTATAAATAAAATTCTTATATTTATTTTTTAAATGTCTTATTTTAAGGTTTTAGAAAACCCATGAACTTATTTTCTCTTATGATATCCAATCTGATTTAAATGAATGTTAATCATACTTACCATTGGTAAAATATTAATTGTACAATTATCACGTGATTAGTATATATATAGGGTTTTCACAAGTCCAATTGACATAGACAATGGATGTGATGGCCTCAACCATTAGGATTATACCATATGCAACACATTTATTAGAGCTTCTGAGGGAGATAACAACACTAGTCTTTTTCCATGACAAATCCCAAGTTGAGATCAAAAAAATTATGAATTAGTGAAAAAATATATAGGATATGTTCAAGCTCATCGATATCACAACCAAAATCATGTATGCCAAACCACAATATGAAATTATCACCATTAAACACCTTACTCTTAGGAAGTTTTCATGTGTATTAAAGGGAAATGTATGAAGAACCTATAAAAATGTGTATGTACATTATACAATAATGAATATATTTTTAGGATATTATTATTACATTATAAATTATTTTTATTTTGTTACAATAAAACCAAACTTTTATTTTTTAATTAGTATTAAATTTTAATTAAGACATTTATTTTTATAATTAATGGATTTTAAAATAAATAGTATTTTAATAAATATTATTTATAATATTTTTTATTAAATATATATGACAATGAATTTTTTTTGACTTCAAATATGATTTTTGTAAGGGTTTAAAATCTGTTACTGTTAAAAAATTAATCATTTCTCAATACATTTATATTATTATATTAAAAGTTTAAATACACATCTTTAGAAAATTATTTTGATTAAATGAATATTATTTTTTTGAATGATATTTTTGAAATTATCCAATAGGAAGTTTATCATAATTTTCCAAGACAATCAAACTCTCAGGTACAAATTAAATACCGTATAAATATACTTTGTGTATAATGACATCATAATGAACCAAAAGTGATGTAATAAATAATATAAATGAAATACATGACCAAATATATATTCTAACCTAAAAATAATGTCATTTTATTTATATTTGATTAATTTTATAAATCCCTTATGAATCCTCCAAAACCATTAATATATTTTAAGATTTTAAAATCATTTTTTAGTATGACTCATTTATTCCAAAAAAGGGGTTTTATTTTATAATTTATAGACCCTTGGCTTATAAAATAATGAAAAAAAATCCTATTTTGAAGAAATAATGGTAAAAAACCATGTTAAATTTTTTGGTTTTGTTTATTTTATTATATAGAGTTGAAAACCTATATTTGAGAAATAAATAATAAATCCACACTCTTTTCCTATATTAAACCACCAAATTTATGACTTCACCTTACTAAAAATAATTGAATCACGCCCTTACTCTTCCCTCCCCCTCTTTAGAGTTCTCTAAGGGTTCCCCAATCTCTCAAGAGGATCCTCTCAAGCATTTAGAGTCACACAGTCAAGTAAGGGATCCTCACCTCATCTTAATTTTTCAAGTCTCATTTTAATCTTATACCATCTATTTCCAATTCCTAATTTTGGTACATATCCTTCCATGTACCTATTAATGAATTTTATTTCAAAATTATTGGATACCAATTTATTTCTTATCAACCCATTTTATGAATGTTTAGGTGACATTGTTCTGTGGATGAAATATCACCACGATTTTCCATGACAAAACAATTTTGTAGTGAATACCAAACCCATTTCATATCAAGGGTGTTCAGATTTATACACTTATAATTATTTGATTTGGGGATTACATATATGTACTAAAAACTCAATGTTTGTGGAATAAAATATTATAATGAATGAATCCTTGTTGTATAATCTATGTGGAGAACTTAAGCCTAAGAATTAAATGAAATTGATGGGTGGTCCCAGAATTATATAGGGGAAAATAGAATTAGGTAATGTTTAGTCTCATGAGACATATTTTTGGGACTGAGGGTGAACCTAATTCCTTAATGTATCTTTTTCCATCATGATGTCTCAGTAGTTATCCTAGACCTATGTTTATGATACAATGTTTTAGGTTTTTTCAATGTTTCCAAGGTTCCATTTATTATTATCATGCTATATAATGTCTCACTGTTTATGCTTATGTTTACCAATACTTTTATACCCCATTGATATTCATATTGTATAACATGTATTATTTTCTTCATGTTATACCATATTTTTTCCCTTATTGGTATTTATAGATCACCCTTTTCTAATGTATGTCCCTAGGTTATCCCATGAAGTTTTAAAAGACATGGAATTTTAGGAGCCTGTGAAGGATGTTTTCAATAATATTGATATATCACAGGTTCAAGATGTTATTCTATGTACTAAATTCCAAAATAAACTAGTATTTTATATCTTCCATGTTATATTATTTATAATTTTCTGTAATAACATATGTAATAATGTGTAATAATGTATAGGGTTATTATGGTGAAACAATGTGGGATGACTATTTATCATACTAAAACTTTCATCCTTGTATTATACTGATATCACTTGTTTAGTGAATTTTTACCTTTCATTATTCACCAATGATAATAAGAATGTACATATAATATTAAATCATAAATATATCTTTAATTTTTTATGAAATTTTTCTCTAATTTGGATGACTTCATCCCTTGTGCATGCTAATTATTATCCCACATGCACAAATATTTTCTTTTATTATGAAGAAAATTACACACAATGGTATTACCTTGAACCTATTCTCCTATCATTGACTAAGTACAATACTAGATTTATCCTTAAATTCCAAGAATGTAGGATATTTTCATTTCCCTTTCATAGTGATTAGTAGTGTAGTACAAATCTTCTTCAATTGATAGTTATAATTATAATAAGATTCCACAACTAATATCAATCAAAAGTGTTGCCTCAAATATATCAATCAATGTAAAAAAGTAGAAATGTAGAAATCTAGTAGGGTTCCAATTTTGTTTCTTATATCAGAATAATACGAATAGGATGTGGATTTCATATATCAAAAAATCCTCAACATAGAATATTATAAATTTTAATTTTATAATTTCTCCTCTAATATTTTTTTTGTAGAAAATATATTTTTATAGCTGAATCACAATGAACATTAAATATAATTTTATTAAAGAATTAAATTTTAAAATATCAAATATAGATCGTAAAATTAGTAATCCATATCTCAAATAAAATATTACTCTTATTATTTTATGTTCTATTTCAATTTTATTGAATGTTAAAATTTATAATTCCATGTACATTAGTATCAACTACATATATAGATGTTTAGTTATTATTTTCCATGTGAATGTGCATGTATTCTTCACAACTGATCATTCATGCACACTTTCTTCCTCCTAAAAACTGAACAAGAAATAATATATTGGATGAGTTACACTTCTTTGAAAAAGTGTTTAGAAGTTGTTATATCTCATTCCTAAGAGTAATCCAAATCTTTGAAAAATTTCATGAAATAATGTTTTTTTGGTATCTCTCATTTCCATTAAGCCAAAAAATTGGATTTGTAGAAACTCTAATCTAACAATATATTTGTGTAAAAGTGTAAATAAAATAAGAAAATGTTTATTGTTTTTTGGTGACCCTCTATGGTTTTATGATCACAATAGAGTATATAGAACATTCCCTCATAAGATAAGGAAGATTTTAGTTATTATTTTTCATTCAATAGTTGATCCCAAAACCCCTAGACGAAGCAACAAGTTCTAGAGATTCTCTTTTTTAACAGAGGTAATAAAGAGCTTTAAAAGAATCAATAACAAATCATATATCTCATGTGATTTCATTATCTCATAATGTTGCATCAACTCTACTTCTTTGATTAATTCCATATCAATACTCAATAAAAAATTAGCATTTTATGCCATGTGTAATAATAGTGGTGAGCCATGGATGATTTTAATATAACCAAATCTCTTGGATATTCCAGACCTTGAGGTAAAAAAAGTTAAATCTTCACATCATAATTTTATTATCTCATGAATCCAAACTCACTTGAATTGACCCACACTACCTCGAATGTTCAACTTTTCATATTCATTTGGTAGTGTTATTTTCTTCCAACAAATGGTTACAAACACGTCGAATCGTGCATGCATGTTGGTCCATATTTTTACTATTTAAAATTTCAATAGATAGATTTTTTTTTTCAATATATGTATTTCAGAAGCTGTAATTTTTTCCAATGAACATAAGGGTATTAGTCAAACTTGGTTTTATTGTGATTGAAGATGAGGGAATTAGTTTAAACATTAATGGTGTGGGATATCCAAAAACCCATATTGATGGAATTAGATAGACCTACTTATTTGGATACATTTATAATAGGTTAAAAAATAACCCACATTCCATGTTCGATGTAAAAAATTATATCATTTTTTGTAACATCCATAACCCAGTAGCCACTAAATATGGTTCCCCAAGCTAGGTCATTGCATGAACTCCGGAGTGCTGCCCCATATGCCTAAGGTGATCAACAAGAATCATGGGTATATAGATATATGTTGGGGAGACTATAAATTCTTATGATAGTGATACCACTAAATAAATAATCTCAACATATAAACGAACCAATATAAACTAATAATGGAAAACATACAACAAAACAAAAAAGTAAACTAGTATCCCATTCATTGACAATCTGATGAATACAATAAATATATGGAATTCCTAAAAATAACAACACAACACAAAAAATATAATAATACCTTTAACACACCCCCAAGTCCCAACCCAGTCCTGATATCCTATAATCCAACCAACAACCCATGAATGAACCATGCACCATGTACCTTTCATAAATAGGTACTTGAAAACAATTGGAATCTAATTGGGTACCCATGTGTTATGAAATCCTAAGGAGGGTATGATTAAAGCTATATATGACACCAAAAATAAAATTTAAATTAATAACTAGCTTGTACAAAAATTTATGCAGATAAATATGTTTAACAAAAGTGGAAGGAATTTGGAAGAACATGTCTGAAAATTAAGCAATGATAAAAATAACCATTTTATCCAATATGTCCCCTAGGGTTATCCCACCAAAAAAATATTTGTAATCAAACTGAATGCCTAATCCATAACATAAGGGTAACAATCTTTTAATCACAAGGGTAATTCACTAATCATACAATTCCTCAACTTGTGTCATAGCCTCAGTCTTATAATCAAGCCATATCCATATGTTTGGGAAGAAAAGAACCTTAGTATGACATCCTAAATCATGATAACCATAGGTGAATATAGCCGTAATCTGATATCCAATCCATGGAAAACATAGGTAGACTTAGAGAATCAGTCTAGCCGAATCTAAAACAGAGGATCATTAGTCCCTAAGTTAGGAGCATATAGCCTTGGTCTAACACTCTAACTAAAGAAACATAAGGGTGGGGCCTAGAGCCTCAGCCTATATCAAATCTTGAGTGTATAACCTTGTTCCAATTCCCAATTAATATAAAATAACATTAACCCATGTTCACATTCCATAAGGATTTTATTTTCATTTCCAAACATTTCAAATAAATATTGAAACGTCTACACAAACAAATGGGGAACCACACCCTCATTTCAAATAATCATTTGAAATATATAAATAAAACCACATTCTAAATCAACTTGAGGCCAATAAATCTATTTATAACATCACCCACGTTCTAAACATCATATTAATCATTTTAATCCACAACTGGGACAAAACCCCGAACACATCAATTAAGCAATTTTAAATCTTCTTAGGTGTTTCCAAAAATACATCCAATAATAAAAAAATCCACATTTAAACAAAAAAAATATTAAAATTACTAGTCACAACCCATTCACTTTCATTATTTTATTATATAAACATTTGTTGACTCATTACACATTTTTAAGGGTTCGACATGCCCTGTGTGTATCCCTAGGTCTTATGTTACATCATCAACTAACCCAAATGGGTATATAAAGTGTCTCACATGTCAATATAATTCCATAAAATTCGTTCCATATCTGATGAAATCCAAACCCAACAAAGAAGTGAATTGGAAAAACTTAATAAATATTTGAAACATTAGGAATATGGGAAAATATTTATAAACACCAACCTCATTTCATTTGGAAAACACTATCTTAAAATAAACCCTTGATTCCATTTAAATCGACCTCACACACCATGGATAAAAATACCCTAGAAAATAAGGGATTAGGGATTTATAAGGAGTAAAAACCCAAAATAATGACTCTTTCATAAAATAGAAGGAAAAAAATAGGAAGACTTACCTAGAGCATTAATTTCTACTAAAAGACACACCAAATGGATAATAATTGAAGTATAAACATCCATGGAGGAAGATGGGTATAATGGTTCGTCCCCCAAGAGGGAGGGGGTCAAAAGTAGGAGATATTTAGGGGATAACCATATAACCCAAATAGGGAAAACTAGATATTTAAACTTCTTTAGGGCCGCATTGATGTTTTCACAATTAGAAAAACTATGAGCCAATTGTGTGGATCCCTCTATCCAAGAGGGGCCAAGACATACGGTCTCCTGGGAGTACCTAGATAGTTTGGAAACCATTTTAGTGCATGTGTTCTAACCTCTATTCAGGTGGAGGCCTCAAAAACATGATCTCTCTAATCAGGAATGTAGTTAGTACTAATTGTGTGCCAATTGTGTGCTACACACTGTTTGGCCTATTTTCTTCTCAAAACCATGCCCAGACCCTTAACACACCACAAGAAACATAGCATAAACACAATAACCATTACATTATTCAAAAACAAGGATATATATGTAAAATTTAAACAAGGATGTACCTCTGTGATAGTTTAGGATCTTACAACCCCCTTATAATAGTTTTTCCTTTGGATACCCACCTAAGCATCACCAAACCTCTAAAAAAACGGCTGACATGCAGGCCTACCCATCAACTTTTATTTCCCAAGATTCCTCCTAAACATTTCCATGAATTCACCAAACTCAGACCAATAAATTGTCTTACCCCAAAAAAATTCCCCCATCCTGATCCATAATCTTGAACCCATAAATCCTCAAGTATGAATCCACCTCAAACTCATCATTTTCCACATCAAACAGAAGATAATGGTGGGGTGAACATCAAGGAATCTCAAAAAAAGAGTACTGAAAAACAATTCACTACCTGGGGAGAGCCAATTGAAACAAATTTGGTTCAATCCTCTCCAAAAATCACTGAATAAATAACATGGTTACATCTCACTCACCTCATTCAAAGCTCTAATGTTGACCCAATATTAGTGTCCTCCAATGGAACATAAGGTTTTCCAACCACATTTACACGGACCTACCTTAGTCCACAACTCAATGCCCAATATCACCATTCCATAGCCAAACATTCAAAGTACAAATCATGCATAATAATTATCACAAGATACTAAACCTGTCAAAACACAAGGCAATTCCTTTTACCAAACCAAAATAGGATGATGGCTCCAACCCAAGTCCATCTAACTTGAAACACCCATCACATCATCTCCTAACTACTCTTTAGAGCTATGGTGATCCTCATCAAAATTTTTATCTTACCACTATGCTCTTCTAGTGGTTATAACCTTCACCATAAAAAATTCCACCATAACCTCAACCCAACATTTACAATACGTCTGATATGTTTCCAAACTCACAATGCCCAATATCATTGTAAAATACAACAAAAAATGAAATCCATCCTTTTCACCAAAACCACATAGAAACAAATGCATACCCCAGACATCTATTAACAAAGAAAAAATTGATCACTGTTATGTTATATTTCATTCCCAAAACACACATTCCATTAAAAAAATCAAACTAGAGGTGGCTCATATCGTTTCTTATTCATTCCCCTTAACATACCTTATCAAACCATCCTCAACAAGAATATCCCAAAACACCAATATACCTCTACTAACATGCTATTGTTTTTTCCTAACCAATGATTACTACTACTTAAGGAGTACCAACATCATCCAAAAAACTTACTAGTGTTTTTCCCCAACTCCTGATAAAAATAAACAATCAACGGATCCCAAATTTCCACATCATTACTGTTCTCTATCACACAAATCACCATTCCAAATAGAAGAACCTCATATATCCCTGCATTTTTTTGAATATGTCTATGTTCATTGTTAAAACCCATTCCAATTTTTAAAAAGCACCCATTATATCAAAACATCAACCAAATGAGGTTTAAGACTCACCACATCTCAACCCCTTTTATATCTGAGTCAATCCACTCCTAGACAACTCATCCTAGGAACACCCAACATCACGTTTGGAATGACAGAACTTCACAACACTAATATTCCTTCACATTTAAAAACATTTCAAGGTCACCCAAACACATATACTTGAGTCTAAGCTTGAATTTCAATGATGTTCTTGCACTGACAATTTTTTCTAAAAACCTTTTTCTTAAGTTATCATATCCATCAATGATCATAACATAATCATATCAGATTTATTTTAGAACAACTAAGAGAACAAAAACAACACTAGGATCGATCAACCACCACATATAATACCCACCTAGACCTTCTTTAGGAATCCAATCATATTTGTCATAAAATTCTCATTGCAACCCCAATGCCACCATGACCTCTCCAATGTCGGCCCCACACATCCATGACTAACTCATTGCTCCCAAATTTTGGAGTTTCATTATTACCGAGTTACTTAAGAAATTTCCATCTCCACATATAACATTTCATCCATTAGATGAAACCTAAAACCTAGATGCGACCATTTGTGTTTTCTCGGAAAAAAATTCACCAACCACTACCTAATCTCGTATTTCACGAATGACACCCATAAAATATTTTGTTATCTGGTCTATCTTCTAGACTTCACCTTGTAATGGTCGATGGTGTACTTTCCACCATACAACTCCACATATCATACTCAAAGAGCATAACCTCCATGATACCCCATATCCAACCAAACACATTCAGGTTGTGAGGTGTAAATCCAGAGTTCTCATATTGTACCTGTGATGATTACAAGATATTGGGCATGATATTTACTAGTTAAATGTGTTCTAAAATTTGTTGATGAGAACCACCACAACTATCCATCACTGATATAACATGCCACTATGAGTACAACTTCACTTATAAGATGTCTTGGGATTCCCTTCCCTCTAACCACTGATCAAAACCTGGCCACAACAGCTCATGTGGGATTACCCACCAAACATAAAACTACATTGTAACTCTTTTCCAAGAATCCATGAACCAACACTTCTTGTTGCACTACCGCAAACCCCCCTCTTGTGTTATCCAAACATGACCCTGATGACACACAATATAACAAAAATATCCATCACACCTATCCAAAACCAATTTGTCTCATTCATAAATAGAACATTCGACATTGGTTTCATAAAAAATGGTAGGTTCTTATTATGGGAAACATTTTTACTAATCCCAAACTACATCATGGCTTACCCAAACATGACAGTATTAGAACCTCATTAGATCCCTTGAGGCATCTCACATTACTAAGACCACACTCTAAACCTAACAATAGATCAAAAAAGCTGTACACCTCCAAAGTTATGCCCCAAAATCCTTCCCACTCATTTGAAAATGCCTGATTGTCTTTAAGGATCATTAAAATAAAGGAATTTTTTCGACGTTCTCATCTAACAACCCAACCATTCATAAAACAAAACCCGAACCCACGATGAACCCTCACCTTGGGAGTCACTTATATAGAAAAAGAGACCGCACCTGCTTTGATCACCCTTTCCTTTTCTGTCCAAGATCTAAATCTATATCTGTATCAAACACTATAAAACCATAAGTTCTGGTATTTCAACTATCCTATCCATTATATCTAACTGTAAAACCAATGTTAGCTCTCATGTTATTCCCTGAGGGAGAGCCCAGGGATATATATACACATTTACCAAAACTCGATGGAACCCAATGCACATCAGTTCCACCACTGTTGAAACCACTCCCGCTTCACATTCCAAGGCTCCTATAACACTGGGCCAACCTCACACAAAGAAACCCTTGATTTCCCAATATTGTAAACGTATAGCCACAAGTCATGTAACACCTACATGATGATTAACATTTTCAAATAGTACCCTATGACAATATCACAATAAGAAACAATATCTATGTGACACTACCAAATTCCAAAATATCTAGCTATGACATACGCTCCCAAAACAAAATAAACCCTACAAACCCCTCTTGTGGTTAATCTAAAAGGTTTAATAATACCAAATCCTCAATTTGGATTAAAAATAATAAAATTCTACTAGATTTATCTATAATCTATACACATAAATATTTAAAGAACTCACTACCCATGAGTGGAAGTCTTGCACCTATTGCACACAGGCTGTGTCTGACGAACTTGAAAATAATATACTCAAGGTTTCACACCTCGGTTACCCATACACATAAATCAAAACTACAAGCTAAAAAACACTCTAGGTTCAAAAACCCAACTCGAATGATCATAATCGACGAGGTCCACAATAACCAAAATACTTGAAAATATCTAATATCATAAAGCCTATGACCCTAATGAAGGTACAATAAGGAACATCCCTCCAATCACACATCAAAACCCAACAAGGCCTCATGAATCATAATCAAGCTCTCAAAATTGGACACTCTCACTACTTATACATCTTATACATTGGTCCAATCACCAACAAAAGGGGTTCTCACCACCAGTTTCAAAAAAATTCCCACCATTTTGAATTCTTCATTTATTTATATTAACATTTTAAAACCTAATAATTCAAATTATAAAAATTTCCATCTACAAATCCCAAATATTTACACTTTCCAAAACATTTTTTTCAAACCAAATTTTCAAAATCCACACTTTAAAAAAAATTCACATTTCAAAAAATTTAATTAAAAATCATTTTAAGAAATACCAACAGGAATAATGTAGAACAGAAAAGTAAACCACCAGAATATGAATCCCAAAGAACTACCAATGATAGGAAACATATAGATGGCCTATTAATGATTTGTGACTAGAATGACACATGAACCTACAGACCCTTGATTTCTATACCGATCTAATAGATAAATCATAATATATTAATAAAATCACATATAATTTCACTACTCAGGTGGAAGTATCCATCAAATATAAAAAACAACAATTCCAACATAGGGAAACATGGGTCACCCCATTCATGGGGATACATGCAGCAAGGAATGAGCTCATTACCAAGCCCCAATCAGATCCTAGTCTGATGTCTACCATTCCCAAATAGTAAGATAAAATATAGTCCTATAATAAAACATTTCAACATCCCTAACCTAATATCCAATAAATCGACTACCCTGATCCACGTCACCACATGACCTCAGGCACTCCTCGCCATAAAGTAGAGCATACCAAATAACAATGTAGGTCTATAGAGATACATAAGAGAGACTATACCCATATATTATATTGATACCTTTATAGAAATAATATCAATAGATAATAGAACCAATATTATCAAATAATTGAAAACATATGATAAAAATTAACCATATAGCCCATTATATAATAATATAATGAAATCACTACATATTAGACATACATAAAAATAAATTCCAAAAACCAAAACTACCTTAAAGATATTGAAGACAACCGTGAGTCCCAAGATAGTCTATAAATCCAATGCTCCATTCGATAGCTTATAAATGATGCATGCACTTGGAATTTATCCTAAACCTATATCTTAAAAAAGTATCATCAACTCAAGTTCCCAAGTGTCATGGAGGCTCGATAAGTGTTTGAGTGTAACTCAATAGGCCTCCACCAATTGTTTCTAAATATAAAATAGCCTATAAAAAAGTCTAGGAAGATAAAAATTGCAATAAAAAAAAGGTAAACCACACTAAAATGTCTCATAATTACGAAATCATAAAAATAACCATTTTATACATTATGTACCCTTGTATCAACAAACCAAATGATCTATCTTTTGTTACATTAGGATCATATTCCATAACAAGATGGGTTACAATATTTTAATCTCAAGGGGAATTCACTAATAAAAAAATTCATCAAATTAACCCAAAGTATCGATTCTATAATTAATCCATGTCTATATGTTTAGGAAGCATAGATCCTAAGTCTAACATCCCACACCATACCAAACTAAAGAGTATATGGCATTTATCTGACATTTTAACCATGGAAAATATAGGTTTTCCAAGAGAATTAGTCTAGCACGAATTGAAAAAGAGGAGCCTGAGTCCCTACTTTAGGATTATAGTGCCTTAGTCAGACATCCTAATAAGAGAAACAGATGTTTGGGGCTTAAAGCCTCAATATGCACTATACCTTGGGTGTAGAGCCTCAATCCAATTCCACAATCACACAACACACCATTATGCAATGTGAAAATTATTATTTAACCATTTTACACATTGATCATTTACAAATCTTAACCCATTTAACACATATACCAATTAAAAATCATAAATCATAAAATACCTCCATATTATACAAAACACCCCATTATAACATATTTAAAACTAAAAAACAATTAATATCAATTTCATTTCACAATACATGATAAGATAGAAGTCAAAAATAAAAATTCAAAATCATCTTGATTCCACCCATTTAAAATAAATGTCTTCCTCTTTTAAAACGAAATAATTCCCAAAGGATTTCATTTCAATTTCAAACCATTTCAAATAAATATGAAAACATTTTCACAAAAAAGAGAATTATTCCCTTACTTGGAATCATCATTAGAAATTTTTAAATATAACCAATTTATAAATTTTCTTTTGGATAAATCCTCTATTTAAATCATATCCCATGTCCAAAACATCATATTCCTCATTTTAAACCCCAAATGGATCAAAAATCAAAACAGATGCTTTAAAAAATTTTAAATTCATCATAAGAATTTACCAAAATTAATAATATAATCAATAAAATTTCCCATTTAACCAAGAAGACATATAAAATTACTAATAACATCCAATTTAATTTCATAATTATCGTATAACAATATTTATTGACTCATTCCATATTTTTCAAGGGTTTATCATACCCCATGGGTAGCTCTAGGTTTGATATCGCACCATTGATGAACCTAATTGTGTTAATGAATGTTATTGAACCTCAATATAGGTCCTAAACATACATTAATTACCCAAGGAAATTAAGAAAACAAGTAAGTGAATTGTAATAATCACATCCACTTATGAAACATTATGACTATTGGAAAAATATTGAAGACCACTGACCTCATGTCTGTTTAAAACCGATTAATTAAATGAAACATTTGATTTCAAATAAATTGGTCTCAAAAACCATTTAGAATAACACCATAGAGAACAAGGGTTTATGGATTCATATGGAGAGAATACCACACACTAGATATATTTTAGAAAATAGAAGGAAACAAATTCCCTGACATACATGGAGATTTAATTCACACTAAGTGACACTCCAAATGCCTAATAATAAAAGGAAACACCCATGTAGGGGGAGGGGGACATTGGTTCCTCACCAAATATATAGGGGTTGGAGTGGAGTGAAATTTAGGGAAGAATCATTTAATCCTAATAGGTCAAAAATGTGAATTTCCACTTTTTATGGGTAGCATGGTTTGGCAGCATGATTGGCCAAACTATGTGCCAACAATGCAGATCACTACATCCAAGAGGAGTTAAGAGGCATGGTAACCTGAGAGTACCCACATGGTTGGAAAAATAGTGTAGTTACTATTCGTCATCATCTATCCAATAGGAGGTCATGGCCATAAGGTTTCCCTGGATAGGTGCATGGTTTCCCTGAGTAGGAAAATAGTTAGTAGTAACCTTGAACAAACTATAAAAAACACACTCTTTGGTCTCTTTTCCTATCCTAACCATGTAACAAAAACCCAGAACACACACAAATCATCCCATAAAACCAAGAACCATTCCATTTACCAAATGAAATAGAGTTTAACCAAAATTTAAATAAGGACGTACCTCCAAAAAATTTCAGTATCTTACATTCTTGGTCCCCTTAATAATACCAAAAATTCCATCCTCTTCTCAATCCAACACTGGGATCGACCCTTGGGTACAAATGAATACACCTACCCATTATGGACTATGACTCACACTTGTGTGGTCCCTTAGGAATCATATTGGAACTATTCACATTCCATTCATATGCACTTCCATTTTCCCTCACTATGGGTTCTATAAAACCCCAATCTCATACATATTACATTATTATAGTTAGTGTTAAATAAATTACTTATGAAAAGAGATAATGTCATGGTCTTATGAACTTTAAATGGTGTAGAAATTGAGATACCCACTAGAACATGTGATTTAAATATGTATACTAGTACATTAATCAATAGACATAAATCAACTTCATAAAAATAATATATGATCTTTGAACTTCTTGAGGATATAAATTAAAACTCAAATACTTAAAATACTTCTTGAAAAGACATTGTTACTTATATGATCACTCACAATGTAATGCACATAATATCTTGGGAATTTATAGATTAACATATTAATAATCTTGGGAACAAAAACACACAGTACTATGATATTATTCTTATTCAATAAGAGAAAAATGAGAACATAACATAGTAATTAAATAACCATTCCTTATTAAGGGTAATAAATTACCTTTATTAATTTTCATGATCATTTTCTATTAAATTTTCTTATTATGTTACTTAAGATCTATTTGGATTTTCCATGAAAATGGTGTGATAACACACATCTTTATAGTTATAAATAGTGGTATTGGGTGTATGCCACTGTTTCAACAACCCTATACCCATAGATTTTAAATCACGGGTATATGATTAAAAAAACACAATTCATTGGTTACAATCCATGGACCGACTGTATAAAATTCACGCGCCTAACCATTATACCACATTGAGTTATCATTATAATATATATATATATATATATCTAAACCTTGTCTATAGGTGGAGAACCATGGATATAGGGTTTCACATAGAATATTTTTGTCCGAGAGAATTTTTCCCCATGATTACACGGGAAATCTATTGCCACAGTTTACCAAATACTTGACTATAGGCATGACCTACACCCATGTTTTTTGGATAACCACATTTATAGGTTTGAAATATACCCATTGTTTTGTTGAGAACCATGGGTATATGTCTGGAAAAGAACCATATACCCACATTTTCTCAACAATTGTGGGTATAGGGGTGACATATACCCTCGTTTTTGATAAAACTATGGGTATATGGGAAACCTATACACTCAGTTTGGTTGAAACCATGTGTATAGGTGGGACTGTAAAAAATATACCCATGGTTTACAAAATACATGTATATAGGTTCTTAAAGAATCCATATACCCATTGTTTTTGAAAAACCATGGGTATAGTGTTACTTATACCCATGGTTATTTCGACTTGGTTGTAGGTTCATTTTGCTGTAGTTCTTATAAGACATAAATCATAAATAAAAAATGATCATTGAGAAAATAACCTTGGAATAAAACAAATAATTGTGCAAAACATAAAAAATTATAACTTTTTGAATTTGAATAAATAGAAATAGTTCTACTCATTAAGTAAATGACATGAAATCAGGCTCATATATAACTTTTTTTACATGAAACTAGGTCCATGCATAAACTTATGGACATGAAAAACAAGATCATACATAGAATTGTGAACATGAAACCATTTCCACACATAATTTTTTTCCTGGTTAGTTATCCATACTTACCCAATGTATTGGATAAAGATAGAGGTCCCACGTGTTACTTAAGGAAATCATACAAATGTGTGCCACAAGATTATAAAAATTTACTATATCCTAACCCAAAAAATGAACTAGTTTTTATAAAAGTCATGAAATAAAAGAATAAAATATTAATAGAAATAATATGAATTTTATTATTAGATCATATCCCGATTACGTAATAGGTTACATAAACATATTTCATCTTATATGGAAAATAATTTTGAATGATATTTTAAAAACATTTATGGAGGAATATATCATTTAAAATTCAGAAAATTATTTTTATATCATAAGACATTTAAATAAGTCTTTTTATGAAAATAAGCTTCAAATATTATAAATTAAACCATTAAAACCAATTTCAACACTTTAAAACATAATTTTTTTAAAAATCATTTAAATTTAAAATCATCTAAAAATATCATTTTAAAAAACATTTTTTAAAACATGTTCTACAAACAAGGTTTTTGAAATGAACATATTTT
The DNA here is from genome assembly GCA_963277665.1 of Viscum album. Classification (NCBI taxonomy): domain Eukaryota; kingdom Viridiplantae; phylum Streptophyta; class Magnoliopsida; order Santalales; family Viscaceae; genus Viscum; species Viscum album. Next base: position 648,158,579 of record OY728151.1, on the reverse strand, counting down.
CTCCCGAAGAGAGAATAAAATTACATAAAACATATAAAATTATGAAAATAAGGATATTCATGGTTAGAAATTTCAAAGTTCAGTATATATACCATTAAAAATAATAGTGGTTAAAAACATAACATGTGTCTCAACGAAAGAAAATTGAGACAAAATTAACACACCGATTTGGTAAATATTATCCCATAAACCTCATTAAAGAGATATAATATATTGGATATGAATATATAAATAATTTTAAGGATAATTATTTTATATTAAATTCATGGGAAGTATATAAATCATATAAAATAAACGAGTGGTGAATATAGAATAAGACACGCAGAAATAAAATTTGGACTATAAATCCCCTTACCATAAGTCTTGACTTACATTTTATGTGTTTGAGCATACTGTATCAAAAATATAATTTTATTATAAATATATCACATGAAAATATTTATATATTTAATTCCATATTTTTTTTAAATAAGAAATTTTATTACTCATTGTAAATAATTCAATGTCAAAATTATGTTTCACATAATAACCTATTTGTTTTTTCATAATTGTTTTTACTTGTTATTCTTGATCCTAATTCAGAGATCATTATTTAAACATATCTAAACTGAAAACCCTGAAAAAATATTTTATATTATCAGTATATATTTATATATGTTGATTTATAAAATTGACAAGTAGAAAATAGAATACCCATTCATGGAGACGGTAGGTCGTACGTATGCATAAATGCTATTTAAATTTTCTTATCAGATTAAAGAAAAAATAATATAAAATATTACAATTATAGAGTAATTTTTTTGTAATATATATCATATAAGTTTATTAAAACCATCTATAATACTTTCTATTTAAGGATTTAATGAATCACATTACTTCGAGAGGAGGTAGTTTACCGTACACACGACTGATGTTATTATATTCCCAAAAAATTGTAAGAATGATGGTTTGTGTGATATAAAAAATAAAAAATAACAATAAAATCATAAAAATAATATATATAATATATAAACTATAAATACATCATTATTACAAACCATGAATTTTGGTAATATAAGAACAAACGATATCATTTTACGTGATGGTAGTTCATCGTACACACAAATGATGATTGTGTATCCCATTCGATAAAAGTGTTTGAAGTTGTAGGTAGTTAAAATATAATAAAAAAGTATCAATATATTAAATATTATTTTGTTATCATATAAAAAATATATAAAGGTTTCAGGAAGAAATAAAAAAAATATTTGTTGATGAACATTACCTCTTCTTCAGATATATCTTTTTAGAATGCACCGAAGGAATTTCTTGGTTGTATTTATTCGCAATGGAAGGATTATAAGATTAATTTAAATAATTTTCTTGTATATTTGGATAGGTTTTTTTTGTGAAATTTTTTTTTTTTTAATTTTGGAGAAAGGAGAAGAAGGGGATCACATTATAAGAGAGGGGAGGGGCACACATGGATTTTTTCAAAATACATAATTGATATAAATTAATTTCCAATTAAAAAATGATAAAAATGATTTATTTTAAATATAAAACTATTATGGGTCTAAATATAGTAATAAAATGAATGTTATACAATTTTTTAATTTTTATTCCATATATTTCGGTTTTACCCCTTATTTAACTCCGTTTATTCTGACTGTGACAACATGGATATTTACTCTTTGAGAGTTAATATTGTTACTCTAAAATTAAAATATAACCATAAATTAACCAGGGATGAAATTTTAAATTTTATATAAATAATTTTTAATAATTTACTACTAGATACCCATTTAGGGTGTGAGTAATAAACATTGTAAGACACAACCAATGTGTCATCATTATATGTGAAAATATTATACAACAATTTATGTCATTAAATAATGTAAATAATCAAATAAACATTCATCAACTCATGTTTTGAGCCATCATGGGCTAACTAAGTTTCCATGAGCCTCAATTCCACCTCTTTCAACATGATTCTGGTAAAAAAAAGAATAGTCTATCACCACAGATCTCAAACTCAACAGAACCCACCAAGTTGAGGGTCTTTATTAGGAACACCACACGTCTCTCCATGATAGTGTTCATTACTCTTGGATGATAGTAAGTACCACCATACATATCTGAAGAAATTTAGAAATATGAAGTCCCCTATATGGAATTATCATAGTTTTTTCTTTCTTAAAAATAACCATCATTTCTAATTCAAGGTACCCTCCCACAAGAAATAGTCATGTCAATGGTCGGAAGCATACCACTAATGATCCATAGTCTGTATCCAAAACTATTTTTATACAATCCCTCAACAAGGGGACACCAAATAGAAACTTGGAAACCATTTCATCATTATAGTTGAAATAAGGTTCCAAAATATATACAATACTAGAAGTAGTATATATAATATTAAGGAACAACAATAAATATTAATAATATTTATCATTGGTCTATACAAAAATCATATGATCACATTTCAATCTTCGGTCTCAAGGTACACTGACCCATCCACACACAACTTGTAACATGCATGAGTTAAATATCATAAAATATTAAATAATTAAAACCCAATATAAAAATACCATTATGGTGAGATTATTCCTAATTCATGGTTATCAACATCAATTCCACGTTTCTTCAATGGTTTCATCTTCTGAACCACAATCTATCACCAACTATAACAATCTCACATGTAAAGAATATATAGATCTCATTCCCAAAAAAACATGGGTTCCAAAGAAAGGCTGACGATGAAGAAATCAAAGGTTAGAATAATCCCAAACAAGATAGAAATAACTCTTAATGATCCTATTAATGTCTATTTGAAGAAGTGGAAATGTTTCTATTGGGTATAAATAAGAGGAGAAAACCACTATTTAAAACATGATTGAGGCATCATAGAATGCCAAAGATACTCAAGAAAGGCTATTTGAATTGAAAGTATAAAAAATACTTATAATACAACTAAAACTAAAGTATAAGATATGAAAACATAATTTAAGGATTTAAAAAATAGAAATTGTGGAAATATTTCCAAACAGGAAAGGCATAACAAAGTTCTTCACCAAATCATTCAAATAAAGAAGGACCAAAAAGGACGATGAAATAAGGCCTTAGATGGATCAAATGAATTTTTTATCAAACTAAAAAATGTAACATGTTAAAACATCCTGATATATTTATATAAATAGATTTAATTTCATTAATATACTATGTTACATGTAAAATAGAGTATTAACAAACCATACTATACTAATAATATTAACATTTAAAAATGACCATTAAAACATAGAAATTAAATTTGGAAGTATCTATAGGAATGTAAAATATTTTAAATTTATTTATAATGTTATTCTAGAAATAAATAATATTGATAAAAAAATTATTTTTTAGTAATGTTTTTATATGATTCAAAATTAGATTTTTTCTCAAAGAATGGAATTTTTTATTTTTGTGAAAAATATTCAAAGTAAAATTTTACAATTTTATTAAATTTATTTAAAAACATATTTTTAAGTAAAACATGTAAAAATTATCTTAAGGTTAATTTTTGAGATATTTTTGAAAATCGTATTTATTCAATAAATAGTAAAAAATAACTATTTATATTGATAATCAACTTTTCATTCATTGAATTTTCAAAGATAAATATTATTTTAAAAAGATTTAAAATAAATATGAGTAAATTTATATTTTTATTAATCCAATAAATTTAATTTGAATAATTTTTATGATAAATTTAGATACAATAACTTTTCATACTTTTGAAAATGTTCTCATTGGGAAACTACATATTTGTCGCATCGGTGTGTTTAATTTTAATGTAATTAGTTCCACTTTTTTGAATTTAATTTTTTTAAAAATGGATTAAAAAATTTTAAATCTCATCATAAATATTATATAACATGTTCAACATAATTTTTTTTCAAAATGATCAATATACTAGTAAAAAATAAATTTCTATTATTAATGTTAAAACGGTTTTTACATGGTGTTAAACTAAAAGATAAGTTGTGAAATAACCTAAAAACATGTAAAAATATTATTTTATAGACATATATAGACATTATAAATTCAAAATTTATATAATTAATCTCATTGGATCCTTATGTACTGTGTAAATCATATGTATAACTTTTTATTTTTTAAAATTTCAACCATGCCCTCTCCCCCACTTATAATAGGGCATGCACTATCATATCCTTTTAGCAGTTGGTAAGACTTTTTTATAAAAAAATACCTATATAAATATTTTCATTACGTCCTTCCCCACATGTTAGATGCCACTCAAATATTATTTGGCCCTCTTATAACGGATTTTGGCCCACACCTAATGTTGTTGTTTGAAGAAGAGGTATTGTCATTCGCTGAACATTTTTGTATTATTTCATTCTACACCTCATTACAATATTCCTGAACATGGATACTATAATAACATATGTATAAAAAATATAATTATATGTTTTTATATTAGTTAAAGAACCTATATCTGTATCCTCCCCCATTTAATAGGGAAAAACTATCAATCTTGTGTATGATAGACTACTGCCTCGCAAACCAATGAAATTCATTTTTTCAACTATACCTCTAATGGATAAGGATAATGATGGATTTAATTATTTTATATAATATTTATGAAATTTTTATACTCATGGAATTATAATATCACATTTACCTGATTACCTTCTATTCCATTGGAAAAATGATAACATCGCTCATGTTTACGTGTAGACTACCTTCTCCACGAAGCGATGTGATTTGTTATTAATTTTATTTTCATATCTATGGAATTAAGAATATATTAATTAATATAAATTATATCTCATACAATATATTGAAAATATTAAAACAATGTTCAAGCGTACATATGACCAATCATCTCTACGAATGATGTAATAAATTTTATATTAATAACAATACGGGTATACATGAAATTCATATATAATGAAGATATATTAAATTTATATAACAGTTAATTTTTTTTATAAAACCATGATCAAAGTAAAAAAACTGAAAATAACATACCAAAAAAGACATGAAAAATGATGAATTTATTACCAAAAATGCAATTTTTAAAATGGAATTGTTAACAAATCGGTGATAAATGGTTGTAAGTAAATCATATATTTCATGAAACTAATGGTTCACTATTAGAATTATAATAAATATATATTTAATATAATAGAGTTTAAAATGTTTATGAATAATTTCGTGACTTGATTTATGGGATTCTCATCTCACTTTTAATTTTGAAGGACATATTCCATATTCACCACTTCTTTCCTTTATGTGGTGTATATACTAACACTGACTGTATTTTATGATAATCCTATATAATATAACATGATATAAATACACATTAATTCTTCTTTATATCATGTGCATTACAATACAAATGTTAACATAGTGTTAAAATTTTTATGTTATAATCTCATTATTTATCAAGATAGTTTTTGATTAATTTTATGATGGTGAAACATTATAAAATTATTCTATACTAGCCTCATGAATGAACTTTTCTCTAGTTAAATCTATGGAATAAATATTTGTAATTTCAATTTAATCTCTTTAATTATTATATATTTTAAAAAATGTTTTGAATAAAAATTACCTTTATTTCTCTCTTTGAACTAAAAATATTTTTCATCCATTCCCCCGATTTCCAAAAAAAATTATATAAATTTTTTACTATTATAAAATGATTTTATAAATAAATTTTCCTACTTTTTAAATTTTGTATATATTTTTTAAAATGAATCTTCATGTAATTTTTTGGTTAAGTTACTTTTGAATTTTTACCAGAATAATGAATGGAGTCATTGTTTTTAAATGTTCAACATGAATAGAATTTATCACCACCATGAATGCTCAATGACATAATGTTGTCCATAAAAGTTTCTAACGATCATTTAACATAATAAATTTAAATAATATTTAAAAACATCTTAAATTTTAAATAATTTATTTCAAAATGGAAATGATATTTTCCCAAGAAATTTTTAATGATATTTTTAAGGATTTTCCATTCATAAATGATCACAATAATTGTTAATACTTATATTTAATTAGGGATATGATCCAATGATACCATCCTTATTCATTATTTTAATGGTTTACTATTATGATGATAAATATCTATGAAACCCATTTCGATCCCATGGGTTATTCTATAATGAATTTTTTATTAAAATGATTTCCTTTTCAAGGGAAATGATACGATGAATGATTTTATGCTCACATTTGTATGGTTTTCATTATTGTGATATGTGGGCCAATAATTATATATCCCTACAATCCACGTGGTAATGTTTCATGTTATATGATATCAATGGGTACATTGGATGTCATCCGAATTGGAAAAACAATATGGTAAATGAGTGGTTATCCCAATCCCAAATGTGGGTACAATCAATTTTACCAAAATACTTAATTAGTTATATGGGTGGTTTACCCAATATTAACATATTATGAATTTCTGGTTGGGAAGCTTTGACATAATAATTTTTATTCATATATGTGTCCCACAAATTGATCTCTTATTCCAATGTTATGATATTTTGTATTATGTTCATTGATTACATTATGATTCATTTCATATGAACTAAGAATATATATTCCATGGATATATTTCATGATATATTTTATATAGGGTATGGTTTTCAAAAGTCATTCTAATGTTATCATACCATTATTCTCATATCATGTTGATATCTCTCTTTATTAACCTTACTAAGAATCCAAAATCATCCATTATTTTTTTCTATTACATAGGTTATGAAGAAAGGTATTACATACGATATTTTTAATAAGTGTGACAGTTACAAAGAACCTAGTTGGAGATGATTTAGTTCACTTATGAACTAATTTTTCACCTCTCTAGGATTCCAAAGATACGAGACATATATGATTATGTCCTAGATCATTATGTTATATAATTAATATTAATCTTATATTATGTGATATATATATATATATATGAAATTTGTGGGTTAATAAAGTGGGAATCAGAGCAAGGTTGAGTTAACCATTGGAAACTGGTATGATCAAACATCAGTTAGAACCCCATGGACAAGTCGAAGGAAAAGTAAATTTCTATGAAAATGTCCTATAATTTTGTGAAATGATAGAGTGATTACTTTGAAAGAAAATACATCCCATTTTTGATACTCTAAGTGGATGTGGAATGGGACCCACTGTATTGAGGGTTAATAAATCATAAAACAATGTATTAAGCTTTGAAATATCCATAATCTATTGTATGACAATGGGCCCAGTTCCACACCTATTTTGAAACTTCTAAAGGACATGTTTAATTGATTCAAAAAATATTTTTGAACCATCATGAATTATTATAATATATGATTAACATTAATAAATAATTTCAAAACACTGGTTTCTTTGATTGAGAAGAAGATGTCATGATGTAGACATCCTATGAATGATTTTTCACGATTGACCTATTTGATCAAATATCCATGATGGCCACACAAACCATTTTTGTTTTAATATGGGATTGGATATTGGATTATGACGTTTGGTTGATAATAGTAAGGATCAAATTATGAATTACCTTATATGATCAAAGTTATATAAATTAATATATATAAAAAAAATTCTGAAAGAATGTAAATTCATATCCTTAACAGTTAAATATTGAATTATCCGAGAAAACCCATAATGGTATGAGGATAAAATATCGAGTTAACAATTCATATCTGGTTGAATTTAGTGTGAATGTCATTAATCTATATTTTTTTATTCCCATATAGTTCAACTTAATGTTATCTTAGTAATTGATTGGATTTCTATATGCGAATCACAAATTAATTACTAAGGATGGGAACTCATGTTTGATATTCCAAAGAAACATATGATAACCAATCTGTGCGATAAAAATATGATATTACAATCAAAATCACATCCACTATATGGATCATGATTTATATTTAGAGTTTTTTTAAATTATATGGTTTGGGAAAAATAGAACATCAATGATACACATATTTTGTGGTAGTTTGTTGATGTAATTACAAAATAGTTTCCATGTATTCTTCCAAATCTTAATGTCAAGTTATCAATTAAACTCATAAATAGTTCAAAACATATTTAAAATTATCTATATAGAATTTTTCTTATTGAGTTGAAATAATTGAATATGAAACTCCATGAAAATATTGAACACATATTTATTTATACATGTGTTTCACTTTAGGGTGCACCAAGTCTTTCTATTAAGAGAAATATCGACCGATGATACAATTCATTGATTATAGAGTACTACTAAAGATCAAAATAAATAACATGGTTCATCTACTCCATATTGATAATGTTTTTTATCGACTATGGATAGATAAGTATTTTTTCAAGGCATACCTACATTTTCGATATCATCATTTAAGGATCAAGAAGGAGGATATACCCAAGAAGACGTTTCATAAAGTGTACACACATTGTTATTATATCAAGATTCCATGTCATCTTACTAATTCCCACACCATCTTAAAGGATTTAATAAATAGTGTCTATAAATATTACCATGACCAGTTCATGTTAGACTATATAGATTATATTCATATCAATTCAAATATAAAGGAATAGATTTAATATAAAATTTTAATTATGCAGAAGTCCCCATGGAATTTTTATTGTTCAAAAGTTATCAATTATGAATTTTGGATTGAAAATGATTTATTTCAAGGTCATATTATCTCAATAGATGGTATATTGGTGGATCCATCAAAGCTAGAGGCCATTTAATGTTTTCATATAACAACCACGATGACAAAGATAAATATTATTCATGGGTTGGATAGATATTATATATTAATTAAAGATAAATTTTCTTGACATTCGAATACACTAACTTGGTTAACTCAAAATGGATCCATGTTTCTTTGGATAGAGGAATGTGAATAGAATTTCTAGGATCAAAAGAGAAGGTTATTTAGTGCATTGATTCTTATATTACCCTATAAAGGCGATGTGATTGTAATCTATAGTGATTCATCAAATAATGGATTGTGATGAATTATAATGTATAATTATATAGTTATAACTAATTGCACATTATCGTTGAAGGTTTATGATTAAAATTACCCAACTAATGATTTGATGTTAGGTGTGTAAAATTTTTAATCAAAGATATGGTAAAATAATCATTATAGCGAAAGGTGTGATATATATACTGATTATAAGAGTCTAAAGTTTAAATTCGAATAGAAAGATCTGAAAATGTATTAAAGAATATGTTTGGATATCATTAATCATTATGATTGATCAATACATTACCACAATAAGAATGTGAACAAGGTGGAAGAATCTTTGAGTCGAAAGAATCATGTTTGGGTGTTCTTCAGTTCAGGATGTGCAACATTCATCGGTTCCATTCAATCTTTTGGGTTCACATTGGAGTTTCCCTTCTGGGTGCTCACTGGAGTCTTCATTGAAAGAGTTGTTTCATGGTTTGATGGGGTGGTCGTTATTTTCTCTTTTATGATTCAATTTATCTCAATAATTTTTACTTGATATTGATAGTGGAATGATGGTTAATTGGATGGTGATTTGGTCTTGTGAAGACAACGATGGAGTGGTAACGATGTGGTTTTAGGGGTATTCTGTGGTATTGTTTTGGGTCATTGGTACTAGTTTACAGTGGGTCATAGTCATGGAGACAATGCTATGTGGGTGGTTTTTTGTCAGAGGTAGGATGAGGTTGTGTGGGGCTTGGTAATGGTGGTTGAGTCGCCAATCACGGTTACAATATGACAGCCTTCCCTGCCTCTTTCATTTCTTTCATGTTTTTGAAATTTAAATTCAGGTCATGAAGTTTAGTTTTATACTGGTGTTGGGGTTGTTTTGGAACATTTATATGTGTCTTTATCACTTATCCTCGTTGAGGATTAATAAGAAATAAAAAATGGATTTGTAGCATAATCATTAGTGTGATCTAGAATTTAAAATTGGTGAGAAGGTATTTCATTGAATATCTCCATATAAAATGGTTATAAAACATGGGAATTAGGGAAATCTAATACCTTGGTATGTTTTACATTTCATGATTTTTGTCAATCAGGGAAAACTTTTTATTGATTTGCACTTCCACTGAACATATCTCAAGTCCAAAATGTGTTCCACGTATCAATCCTGATGATGTACATAACTGATCCATCACTTGTATAGAAATAAGATATCATACAACTAGATTATGATAATTTCCATCAAAAATATTTTTATAGATTTTGGATCTAATAGAGAGAGTTCTACAAAACAAGACCACTCACATGGTCAATGTTTTTTTGGTGAAACCACCAACTTAAAGAAGCTACATTGGAACGTGAGGATATAATTACGTGATCATATCGTTATATTTTTGTATTAAAATGCAAATTTTTATGGATAAATTCCTTTTAAGGGGGGGTTTATTGTTACAACATGATATCTTATAAAATATATCTGTTTTAAAATAGATTTAAATTTTTATATAGATTATATTACACAAATCACCGAGTTTTAACGAATCATAATACACTATTAACTGTACTTTTTAAACATTAATGTTATAATATAGACCCGAATTTTTTTGTATGAATATTAATAAATAGATTTTGAATTGAAATCAATACCATTTTATATAAAACAATCTTACTAATAAAAATTACATAATTTTTATGTATAATATCAGTATGATTTGAAAATTCCTTTTTCTCAAGAAATGTTTTTATTACTATTTATTAACAAATACTAAACGATTTTTTTGGAAAATTTTAGAAAATGTTTTCAAAAATGAAATTATTTTTTTAAATGAATATGTGGAAATTATCATAGAGTTAAATTTTAAAAAATTTATTTAAAAATGAAAATTTTAGATGAATAATGGAAAATACATATTTTTATTGACCTCTACCTTTTCATTTAATAAATTCGCATATTTAAATATTATTTTTAAATTTTATAAAAGTAAAATAATGTCAATTATATAATTATTATTTCAATTTATGTAACTAGAATTATTTCCATGTTGATGTTAAATAAAAAAACATTAATACTTATGTGAATTTTCTCTTTGAAAAACTACCTTTTCATCGCATATGCTGTTTTAAATTTAAATTATACTATGCCACAAAATTGTATTGAATATTTAAATAATGATATCCACATTTTTTATCAGAATAATTAACATTATATAATATGGTTAAATTATTATCTGACAAAAATAATAGTAAAAATAGTAAATATTGATTACCTCAGTAAAGGTTAAAATGAGTATAATGGGGGGAGGGTAATTAAAAAAATATAATAGTTATAATGACTAAAAAACTTGATAAAATACTATTATATGGACATGTATAGAGATTTCATCACCTAATGTTCATTAATGAGTCATTTTTTTCCATGTTTCAAGTGTAAATCGTGGATGTAACTTTCTAATCTTTAAATCATTCAAGCATGTTACCTTCCCCATTTATAAAAGGGCACCTCCTGTAATATCATATTCAAACATCAAAATAATATTGGTTCATTAATGACCTATAAAAATACCATTATCAATCTCTTCAGCAAGATATAATGTAATTTTTAGATTAGTAATCCCTCTTAAGATACTTTTTTCTATAAACAAAAGTGGGTTTATCTCACGACCTGTCCCCTAGGGCCCCTTTTCTGACTACCCCAAGCGCACCTTCCATAGGGTAGGGGTTGATGACTTCAGTAAGAAAGGAATTTCCTTAAATGGGAAGGCATTTTCTCAAAATATTTACACAGATAGACATGGTACACTACGCACAAGTAAAACAAAATGGAATAAGAAAGGTGAAACCACAACTAAAAACCACCATAGAGTGTAAAATTAATTACCAAAGTAAAGGGACCAGAATAAAATCTGAATTGTAATGAAAATAAAAAAAAGGAAAACAACTCCTAAGGTCATCTCCCAAGGATCCTATATGATGGGTAGGTAAATCTCATCTCTGTATCTCTCCCCATCAACCAGTCACCTCCGTGTACCGCATGGTCCTATCTCTCTGAAGTCTCAGCCAAGCTACCCGTCATCTTTATAAGACACAAGAAGGTGCTAGCGAAACCCATGAATGTTTGAGTATAATAATTCTCAGTAGGGACCCTGAGAACCCCAATGGTCTCTCATAATTTTACAATGGAAAACCACAAAGCATAATCTACATCACAAATCACAAAGAAAATAACAACACACACAAGGTATTCAATAAAGAGATGATGAATAAAGATGATTAGTCTTAAGCTATATCATTTTATTCTATTATAAAGTTCCAAAACTAAACCATAATCATTTTATCCATTCTCTATCCATGCATTGTTATTTGTCGCTGATCTACAATGGGTCGTTCGATCGCTGGTCCTTATCGGGTCACACACTACTGATCCATACAAGGTCACTATGATGTTGATCTACTCAGGGTCTTTATGATGCAGATCCACACAAGGTCTCTATGATGTTGATCCACACAACTTATCTATGATGCAGATCCACCCAGGGTCTCTCTGATGCTAATCTGCATAGGGTCTCTATGATGGTGATTCACAGAGGGTTTCTATGATATTAATCCACATCAGATCTCTATTTAAATTATACCCAACCATTGGATTACCCTCACTCGGTGTGCTTGAGTTCCATAAAAATTTCTCCTCAAGATACCATTTGTGCCGCAAATCCCATGAAGATCCATAAACGGGAAACCTAAAGGATCGAAATTTCATTAGGGTTCTAAAATGGTAGATGATGCGTACATTGGACGCATGATCTGTGAGTTATAAGAATTTCAATAATGAGGGCCTGGTTAGATTCATGGTCAATCCATCTCAGCCATAATTATAATTTCTCAAAAAACTCAAGTGGAGTATCTCAAAAGGACTGTCTTGTTCCGTGGATTCCAGCACCGTAGACGGTTCGTCAATTGGACGTCTGGTTTGTGAGATACGTCCTTTAAGGTGTATCTGGAACGAAAATGGTCTAGGTCTGGTCAGACCCGGTCGAACCGACCCGAACCTAACCTCCCTTAACTGGGTCGACCCAACCGAGTTCTGGTCTGACCAAGGTCTGACCTTCCCCAACCTGAATCGGATGGGTCATCCTGAGTGGGATGGGTTGCAGACTCGGACCGCTAGGTCGCGGACCGGCCCAACCCAACTTGGTTGTGCATTGCCCCCCTCGGATGGTCATGAAATTCTATGTTGTGCAGGTTCCATTCCCATTCCTGAACAGACATTCTGTCTCTTCAGATTGAAATGGCGGTGACACGTGATGCCGCACCCTGTCAGCTGGACCCGTGGGGCACGGGTCTCCTTCACCGCGGCTCGAAGGCGCGGCGTGCGGAAGTGCGATGCTGATTGAGAAAATATTTTCAATTAAATTTACATTGAATTTAATTTTTTAAAACCCACAAAAGTGTAACTCAAAGATTAATTGCTTCATTTTTATGATATTGGGGTTATTTTGAGCTGAACTGTAAAAATGGGACATTTCAAATTTTTATCTGTTTTAAATTATTTCTATTGTTTGGCCATAACATATTCTATTCAACTCCAAATTGAAAAATTCTTTCTTTTCCATATTCTAAACATCTATGAATTCAATTAAAATTTATATACAAAAATCGGAATCTACCATATAGAATCTCAATAGAATCTCACAATGTGTCTCAAGAAAACTATTTACAGTTATGCCGATTATTGGTGTGGGGTACATAACACATTCTTGGTGGGCCCAATTGTTATAGAATTCGATGGATGGATGTGAAAGGATTTGGGGAATATCTTTCACGAAGTCATGGCCATGTGAATTGGCTGTTTATGGGTCCATTAAAGCTTTATAATCCGGTGGTGGTGTTTTGGAGAGTCTGAATGGATATAATAAATGGTCAGAGTAAAACGAGCATAACTCTCATAATACTTGTCCAAATCGATTGATATTTTTAGGGGAAGAATCCATGAATATAATTTAAGAAGGTTGAAACACGTGAAAATGTCATTTAATGGGTCCAGAATGCGTCAAAATTCGGGGGAAAAATTCTGGCTGTGAAGGGAGGAAAGCACCTCCCTCTTAAAGCTTCTCTCATTCGATCCCATTCCTTCTGGAACACCAAGGAAGAGAACTTTTCGGATTTCTCTTTTATTTCTTTTCATTTTCATAGATTTGTAATGCCTTATTGTATTATCATTCATCTCTATTGCCCTTACCATGGTGGGGTAAACATTTTGAGTGATTGGAGAAGGGTTGGTTTTCTATTTTGTAATGCTGGAGTTCTTGGACATAATTGAATTAAATTTCATTCTTCTTCAAAGTTGTCTTCAATTTCATATAGCAGATTTTATTATCAAGTGCGATAATTCTTGAATTTTAATTCCATTAGTTTTTTTAGTATTGGTAAAATAATCATTATCTCCCTCCACTAATTTATGATTTATATACGATAGAATAGACTAGTGACTAGTGGTGAAGTACTCGACGATCATCATTACATGTAAAAGGGGTAGTGAATGTTCTTGATTGTTTAGGATAAACAAGACCCGATCGGGTATTGCCCATGTAAATTAAGGCTATTCAATACAACTATTTTACACATGGAAAGAGAGTTGACCATACAATGATCTTGGTATGTTTTTATCCCACCATCAAAATTTCACCATGGATGTGAGAGAAATCGATTGTGGAAACTATCAAGACCCCCTCCCACCAATGATGCCCCTCCTGAGCTGGCAACGGTGAAAGGGAGATAATGACCCCTGAGTCCCGCCTCCAGTAGGCCCTGGGGTGGCGACTAGCACCAAGGGTATGATTTTTCACAAGTATGGGAGGCATTACCCTTTTTATTTATTTAGGTTCGGGAAATAGGACAAGTCAACCACCAAATAGGAAAAAGAACAAGTGTATAGAAATCAAACCAAACCAAGCCCACATGCACGTTTAAACAATTTTATAGCAAGGTACAAGTACATGAAATCTTAATGTACAATACCAAAAGAAAACAAGAGAACAACAACTGCAACAACTCCAACTGTTCAACTAGTAGGGTCCCACACAGCCCTGGTAGTCCTCCTAGAAACCTGAAAGTAAACGTAGGGTGAGCATACAAGTATACTCAATAGGGAAACCTAAAGCACTCGTGCTAAAGTGCGGAGACATCCTAATGTCCCATGAGAACAACAGAAGAAACCTAGCAAGGAATTCTATCCACACAACCCCACTAGACACACTCACCAAAACACAAGCACAACAGGTAGTAGTATATAAGAAACACGAGTATTGTGTACCCTGCACCAGTTCCCTTTAGTTAGCTACTCTTCCTAACGACGAACGTCCTGATGCTGCCACACACTCCCCGCCCGCACACACCTGGGCCTCACCACCACATATCCCACCCACACACACATGGGACTCACAACCACGAATCCCGACCGCACACAACTGGGCCTCACAACCACGTATCTCGCCCGCACACACCGGGCCGTCACAACCACGTATCCCGCCCACACACACGTGGGCCTCATCCCGATGATTCATGGAAAATAGTAGAACCATCTCGAAGAGTTTAGGCTAAAACCACCCCAATCTAAACATACCCAAAGAGTCTTAAGTGTAAGGTCACCTCAAGCCATCACAGCCTAGGGGAGAAGGAGCAGGAAGAAGCGATTAACTAATGGAAAAACACCCTCTCCCATAAAATGGGAGTGTTCGGTACACAGTGCTCAACATGGGTGGGGTGCGATAAAAAACAAAAGATACAGATATATATATACCGACCACACCGCCCAACCTACAGCTTCTAAAAAGAGAAACTGAGCACGTGCCTCGACACTGCTACTACGAAGCATGCATACAACAAACAAACCCAACCCCCTTTAGGTTTTCACGTCTCAGTAGAATTAGTTTATTTAGTTCCATAACTACAGGGAAACTATCCACAACCAACCACTTCGATCGTTCGTAAAACATATCCCTACCATCCACAGATCATGTTAGGAAAATGCAAGCAATACAACCAAGACCTTCTTATAAACCAACCAGCCCCATTGATTAATACTTCCGTTCCATTACCACGCCCCACCATTCATTAACTCTTTCACTTTTATTTATTAAACACAACCCACTGTTCATTCACACTCAAACACATCACTGCAACCCCGCTGCCAACCACCATAACCACAACCACACCAAACACGTACATCATCATCCCTTCAATACCATTTATTGCAGCCCCACTGCCCATCAATAACACAACATTCACACCAACCCATAACCAAGTCAACCGCAGCCCCGCTGCTCACCCTATCCAAAAACACCCACAAAACACCCCCATCACATTCCACGTAACCAAGGCAACACCCACATGTTCATTATTCCATTTTTTTAACTGGGGTGATCAAACAAGGGTTCCAGATTTTATCAGCCAACTTTACGTGACTAACCAATTTCCACATTCCAAAATGTTCCACTCACAAAAACGGTCTAGAAATATAGGGAAACACAAAGCCCCCCAACGACCATGATTTTTATTAGGTATAAGCCTATTAATTTCATAACATATCAAAAGGATATAAAGAAACAACAAATCACAAACATCCCAACCCCGTTTTTTAACTGATTATTATATTTATTAAAATATATTCAAAAGTGTTTCATGTAAACGAGAAGACACCCACCCCACATGATGCAAAAATTAGAGAGACGAAGGTTAAATCACTACCTCAACAGGTTCTTGATCACAACGCTTCCCCGGATCAACCTTAGAAGACATCCGTCGGCGTCCGTCACTTCTGTCGGGTCCCAGCAAAACCTCCTCGAGTGTAAGTCAGAAATAAAAGGCCAAAGGAAAGACAACGTATCCAAGCTCGGAAGCTCCGCCTCATCGTTACGATCCCGTGGCCACTGACGGATCGTAAATCGGAGCTCGGACGAAGAAGCTATGGAAGGAAGAGCCTTTGAGTATCTTGAGAGAGCTCTGCTCAGAGGAGAGGAGAGGAGAGGAGAGGAGAGGGGAGAGTTGAAAGAAGAAGGGGACCCCCTCCTTTTATAGGCATGAAAAGAAAAAGTAAACGACATGTACTTTATGGTACATGGCGTGTACTCAGTTCTTTAACACGGTCTCCACTTGGCTTCCAACATGGATCCACGACCGTTGACTGTTCAACACAAGGTTTGAGGGTAACGCATATGCGGGGAAGGACTACACGGCGTATAGTTTAGACACATGGTGTGTACTCATTTATTGCACATGGCAAGGACACGGCTCCAACACAATACACGACTGTTTACTGGTAACGCGTACACGGGTAAGGACTACACGGCGTGTAGAACTGGACACATGGCGTGCACCAATTACTCCACCCAGCAAGGACATGGCCTGCAACACGAGGTATACCCAGGAAGGGGGTACACGACGTGTACTCCTACAACACGGCGTATAGTTTCAAAATTATAGAAATTGTGGGAAAAGTCCATTTTACCCTCTAGTACACTTCTTGACCTTCTTTTTGACAAATGAATGGTCCAGAGAGGTCCGGGCCATTACATTAGATACCACTTAAAACATTCTCGTCCTCGAGAATTCAAAATCCAACCCAGAGGAACCCGAAAAGATACCTCTTAGGGGTCTCGTTATAAAAGGAACCCAACAAACAACCCTAACCATATGTGTTAGGAATTCCTTCTCCTATGTCGAGATATTATCCCCTTTAGGCGGCACTGACTCCCCTGCACGGGTTTAATCGCATACTCATTAATGCGTCTCAATTAAGAATTGGGTCTTCCCACTTTCAAACATTAGTATTTTTCAACTCGCACTAACCCTAACATCACACAACCAACACACTACCCGAACACATGGGTTTGGGAAATTCCTTCACCTACGTCGAGATATTATCCGCATTAGGTGGCACTGACTCTCCCGCATGGGTTCAATTGCATCCACATGAATGCGTCTCGATTAAGGGTTATGTTTTTCCCTTTCCCACACATCCAGACATGTTACACATTACCATGGAATAAGGAAACAAAAGGTCTCACAACTGACAAGCCAAGAATTCCATATCTCCAAGGTACAAAGTACAACATCAACACAATGCTCAGAAGAACAGGGGAAAAACAGAAGTCAAAACAACTCCAGGTACTGAGCGTGCATCTGGGTCTCCCACTCCCATGTGCTCTCCTCGAGGCCGCCATGCATCCACAACACACGAACCAAGGGAATGGTTCATCCACAGAGCAACTTCCCTTTATGACCTTCGATTCTGACTGGTCGTTCCTCGAAGGTCGCATCGTCTCCCATATCTAACTCTACCTAGTCAATAACCTGGGAGTCGTCGTGTAAGTATCGACGAAGCTGGGAGATGTGGAAGACATCGTGAACCTTCTCCAACTGAGGTGGTAGGGCAAGATGATAAGCCCCCTCGCCAAATCGCCTCAACACCTCAAAAAGTCCAATGAACTAGGTGAGATCTTGCTCCCTTTCCCTAACCTCCGCTGCCCCGATCGAGGGGAAACCTTCAAGAAAACATGATCCCCCACCTCAAAATCCAAGGGCCTCCTCCGAAGATCAGAATAAGACTTCTTTCGGTCCTAAGCCGCTTTCATCCTCTCACGTACAAGCTGGACTTTCTCTGTGGTGCTCTGCACTACCTCTGGTCCAAGAGAACCTGTCTCACCAACCTCTGCCGAGAAAATGGGTGAACAACATGGCCTTCCATACAAAGCCTCAAACGGTGCCATGCCAATAGCAGAGTGGAAGCTGTTGTTATAGGAAAACTCCACTAAAGGCAAGTTTCATACCCATGATCCTCCAAAATCCAGAACACATGCTCACAGCATTTCCTCCAACGTCTGGATAGTCCGATCTGTCTTCCCATCGGTCTGGGGGTGTAAAGCAATGATATGGCGTAGCTGGGTGCCAAAAGAATGTTGTAACCCCTTCAGACTCATGAGTAAACCGAGTATCCCGATCTGAGACGATAGTCTTTGGGACTCCATGCAACCACACAACCTCGTCTACGTACCTCTGTGCTAAGGTACTCACCGGGCCTGACTCCTTAATTGCTAAGAAGTGATCCGATTTCGTCAGATGATCCACCACTACCCAGATAGCATCATAACCACCCTGAGATATGGGCAGTCTTGTGACGAAGTCCATCGAGATGTCATCCCACTTCCACTCGGGGAAATTTATAGGATGAAACAAAACACTGGGAACACGGTGTTCAGCCTTTACTTTCTGACACACTAGGCATTTAGCCACAAACTTCGCCACTACCCGTTTCACCCTGGGCCACCAAAACTGATCCCTCAGGCCTTAGTACATTTTTGAAACTCCTGGATGTACCTCCAAGGGTGAGCTATGGAACTCACAGAGGACACCCTCACGCATTGTCTCCGGGACAAAAAACCTTCCATGGAAAAGCATCTGATGTCGGCTATCCTCTGACCATCACTCTAGAGCGTTCCCCTGATCGACACGATCCCGCATCACTTCTGCCTCAGAGTCCCCCAACTAGGACTCTTCCACCTGGTGCAATAATGAGGACTGCACCGTCATCTGAAACAAACATCACCTAACACCTTCTACCCTGGAATCCAAGTGCAAGGCGGCCAACTCTCCCATTGCCTTCCAAGCATCAGTGGATTCACGAACTACTTCCTGATGTGACTTCCTGCTAGGGCATCATCCACAACATTGCCCTTACCTTAATTTTAAGAGATCTCAAAGTCATAGTCTTGGAGGAACTCGACCCATCTCCACTGCCGCAAGTTCAGGTCACGCTGGGAGAAGATATAACACAAGCTCTTGTGATCTGAGAAGACCACAAAGAACTCCCCAAATAGGAAATTTCGCCACAACTTCAGTGAAAACACTACCGCTGCAAGATTTAGGTCATGGGTGGCATAGTTACGCTCATGAGGGCATAACTGCCTAGACCCATAACATATCACTCCCTTATTCTACATCAGCTCGAACCCTAGGCCAAGTCCAGAAGCATCACAAAACACCTCATACAACAACCTTTCCTCTGGCAACCTGAGTATAGGATCACTGACCAAATTCTCCTTCATGTAGTCAAAAGCCTTCTAGCACTACTTGCTCCATAGGAAGACCTGGTTCTTCCTCGTCAAAGTTGTCAAAGGAGCAGCAACAAGAGAGAAGTCTGAAACGAAACTCCGATAGTAACCCGCTAACACCAGGAAACTACCAACTTCTGCCACGCTCTTGGGTTCTTCCCAAGAAACAACTACCTCCACCTTCGATGGGTCCACTGACAATCCATGCTGAGACACCATGTACCCAAGGAAGTGTACTTATTGTGTCAAGAACTTACACTTCGAAAATTTCCCGTAAATCTGGTGGTGTCGAAGGACTACCAAGACTACCCTGAGATGCTCAACGTGCTCCTCCTCTGACCTTGAGTAGATCAGGGTGTCATCGATAAACACAACGACGAACTGGTTTAGAATCTCCCGGAAGACAAAGTTCATAATTCCCATGAACACATCCGGTGCATTCGTAACTCCAAACGGCATCACCACAAACTCAAAGTGCCCATACCTGCACCTCCAAGCCATCTTTGAGATGTCACTGTCCTTTACCATCAGCTAATGATATCCAGATCATAGATCAATCTTGGAAAACCCACATGATCCCCTCAGTTGGTCGAAGAGATCATCTATCCTTAGGAGGGGATAGAGGTTCTTGACCGTTACCTGGTTCAACCTTCGGTAGTCTATGCATAGCATGAGACAACCATATGCCTTCTTCACGAACAAAACTAGAGGACCCCATGGCGACACGCTAGGTCAAACAAAACCCTTCTCCATCACATCTTCAATCTGAATCTGCAACTCCCGCAACTCCGAAGGTGCCATCCGATAAAGAGCCATCGAAATCGGACGGGCACCAGGCTGTAAGTCTATCCCGAACTCAATGTCTCGTCGGGGGGGGGGGGGGGGGGGGGGTAGAGTCTCATCCTCCCCAGGAAAAACATTGAGGAACTCCCCAAAAACTTCTGGGACATTCATTATCTCGGTATCAGCTGGAACCACTGATAACCCGCCTAACAAGGAAAGGAGAGGGTCTACACGCCGGCTTCCCGCCTGATAGCTCCTCTCACCAACAAATGTTACACGCTACCCATCTATGTCGAAGAACACGACTGTTCTCCAGAAGCAGTCGATAATGGCACTAACAGATAAAAAACTAGTTGATTCCTAGGATGACATCGTATGGCTACATCTGTAACATAAGAAGGTCCCCAATAGATCGATGTAGTCCCAATGTCAGCCCACACCCCCGAAAAACACAAGATACGCTGGTCTGGCCCCCAAATGGTGTACTCAGTACCAGTGGTATGAAAAGTCTCTCTAAGTCTAGTCCCAAGGAATGGGCTAGACCAGGTGCAAAAAAGGAGTGTGAGGATCCCAAATCAAACAAAGTAGAAACAAGAGTACTGAACAAACAAATCGTACCTCGCACCACCTTTGGTCCTGCTAGAGCTGTCAACTCTACTGTGTGAAACTGTCCATGCCCAGCTCCTCTACCTCTCTGATGTCTTCCACCTCCCCGACCACGCCCTGGTAGAGGTCCCTGAGGAGCACCCTGAGGTCGGCATCCTCTTGCAAAGTCTGCCCTCAGAGGATCATGAGCCTTCTACTACTGGAAGGGCCTCGCTTGCAACTAGTGCTACTGAGGTGGGCGTTTAACCTACCCATCTCCACCGTACTGAGCTAGGGTCGGGCACCGGCTCTGAACGTGCCTGAAACCTCCACAAGAAAAACACCTCGGTCCTGTGCTTGTGGAAAAGGGATGAGGACCCGAAGATCTGAAGTGGAACTGCTTGGGCCTGCTCCCCACTGGCCTGAACATGGAAGGTCCCGTTGCAGGAGCCCTGCTACAGATTGCCTTCCCCTTCGACGAGCCTAGCTGGATCCCCTCTCGGGGTGCACCTCCCAACGAGTGCATCCTCTCTACAACCTCTGCCTTCTTATGTACTGCCAAGTACGTCGGAAGGGTGAAGGGGGTGGCAGCATACTAAAGCGAAGGACGAAGAACCTCCTCCAAACGTCTCGCCCGAGACTCCTCATCCGGAAAGAGATCCGAAGCAAAGTGCAGAAGATCTTTGAACTTGATCCCCAGCTCTCATACCATCATACTCCCCTGCTGAAGGGAGAGTAACTCATGCCGCTTCTCCACCTTGATCATGGAAGAAAGGAATTCCTCTTTGAATTCCTTCTCAATATCAGCCCATGGAACCTCTGCATCTATCCTCTCTCCGAGGTAGAGAGTCCACCACTGTCGTGCTGCACCTCTCAGCTGACTGTCTGCTAGGGGAACCCAGTACTCCCTCGGAGCACGGATCAAGGTAAAATCGATCCCTAGATCCTCAAGCCACCTCTCCTTCTCTGTATCTGAAGTACTACCCCCGTACTTCTTAAGGGTATGCTGCTAGAAATAATGGAGATTCTTCTGCCAGTGGCTATCTTCCTCCTCTCGGTCAATCCTCAACTGATCGAATGCCTGAATCTGCTAGGCCTCGACCATTTGAGCCACCCGGGGATGACATCCAGGTGCTATAGCTGTACAGTAAACAAAGATCGCCTAAGACCAAGTTGTAAGGAAAACTCAAGGTTTTATTTTATCATTTTATGTCAATTTCTTTCCCAGAACACCCAAATCAAGTAAAACACAATCATGATGATGCATGTACATTCCCTAGGGTCTCTCACCTGCAATCAATGTAGTCTCACTTGGATGTTCGGTAGGCTCAGAGTCCTGGCATCAGATCACGGGGGTCCGTAAAATCCCGTGTCCTAGCCGGTCTTCCCTGGCCTAGGTCACGCACCAAGATTGACTAACACAGTTTCCCTACCATCCCATGAAATCCTCACTGTGCCTAACACTAGACTCCATCCTATCTCTCAACCATCACTTTTTATACCATTCTGTCACGACCCCCTCCCACCAAAGATGCCCCTTATGTGCTAGAAATGTTAAAAGGGAGATAATGACCCCCGAGTCCCGCCTCCAGTAGGCCCCGGGGTGGCGACTAGAACCAAGTGTATGAGTTTTCACAAGTATGGGAGGCATTACCCTTTTTATTTATTTAGGATCGGGAAGTAGGACAAGCCAACCACCAAAAAGGAATAAGAACAAGTGTATAGAAATAAACCCAAACCAAGCCCACATGCATGTTTAAACAATTTTATAGCAAGGTAAAAGTACAAGAAAGCTCAAAGTACAATACCAAAAGAAAAAAAGAGAAAAACAACTGCAAAAACTCCAACTGTCCGACTAGTAGGGTCCCGCACAGCCCTGGTAGTCCTCCTGGAAACCTGAATGTAATCGTAGGGTGAGCATACAAGTATACTCAGTAGGGAATCCAAAAGCTCTTTTTCACAACTGGGGAGATATCCTAATGTCCCATAGGAACAACAGAAGAAAACTAGCAAATAATTCTATCCACCCAACCCCACCAGCCACACTCACCAAAACACAAGCACAACAGGTAGTAGTATATAATAAACAAGAGTATTGGGTACCCCACACAAGTTCCCTTTAGTTAGATTCTCTTCCAAACGACGAACGTCCTGACGCTGCCACACTCTCCCCGCCCGCACACACCTGGGCATCACCACCACATATCCCGCTCGTACACACCTAGTACTCACAACCATGTATCCCGCCCACACACACCTGGGCCTCACAGCCACGTATCCCGCCCGCACACACTTGGGCCTCACACCCACGTATCCCGCCCGCACACACCTGGGCCTCATCCTGAAGATTCTTGAGAAACAGTAGAACCTGCCCGAAGAGTCTAGGGCTAAAACCACCCCAATCGAAACCTACCCGAAGAGTCTTAGGTGTAATGTCACCTCAAGCCATCATAGCCTATGGGAGAAGGAGCAGGAAGGAGCGAGTAACTAAGGGGAAAACACCCTCTCCCATAAAATGGGAGTGTTCAGCACTAAGTGCTCAACATGGGTGGGGTGCGATAAAACACAAAAGATACATATATATATATGTACCTACCACACAACCCAATCTATGTCTTCTAAAAAGAGAAACTGAGCACGTGCCTCGACACTGCTACTACGAAGCATGCATACAACAAAAAAACCCAACCCCCTTTAGGTTATCATGTCTCAGCAGAATTAGTTTATTTAGTTCCTTAACTACTGGGAAACTATCCACAACCAACCACATCGATCATTCATAAAACATATCCCTACCATCCACAAATCAAGTTAGGAAAATGCAAGCCATACAACCAACCCCTTCTTATCAACCAACCAGCCCCATTGATTATTATTTCTGTTCCATTACCATGCCCCACCATTCATTAACTCTTTCACTTTTATTTATTAAAGACATCCCACTATCCTTTCACACTTAAACACATCCCTGCATCCCCGCTGCCAACCACCATAACCACAACCACACTGAACCCGCACATCATCAGCCCTTTAATACCATTTATTGCAGCCCCGCTGCCCATCACTAACACAACATTCACACCAACCCATAACGAAGTCAACTGGAGACCCACTGCTCACCCTATACACAACAACCCACAAAACACCCCCATCACATGCCACGTAACTAAGCCAACACCCACATGTTCATTATTCAATTTTTGTTTAACCGGGGTGATCACACAAGGGTTCCGGATTTTATTAGCCAACTTTACGTGATTAACCAATTTCCACATTCCACAAAGTTCCACTCACAAAAATTATCTAGAAAGGTAGGTCAACATTTAATTGCGCATGAAAAGGCCCCCAACGACCGTGATTTTCAGTAGAAATAAGCCTATTCAATTCATAACATATCAAAAGGATATTTAGTAATAGCAAATCACAAACTTCTCAACTTCGTTCTTTAACCGGCTATTATCTTTATTAAAATAGATTCAAAAGTGTTCCACGTAAAGAAGAAGACACCCACCCCGCATGATGCACAAATTATAGAGACGAAGATAAAATCCCTACCTCAACAGGTTCTTGATCGCAACACGCCCCCAGATCAACCTTAGAAGACATCCTTCGGCATTCATCACTTCTGTCGGGTCCCGGCAAAACCTCTTCGGGTGGAAGTCAGAATGAAAAGTCCGAAGGAAAGACAACGGATCCAAGATCGGAATCTCCGCCTCGTTGTTACGATCCCGTGGCCACTTACGGATCATATATCGGAGCTCGGACTAAGAAGATATAGATGGAAGAGCCTTCGAGTCTCTTGAGAGAGCTCTACTCAGAGGATAGGAGAGGAGAGGAGAGGGGTGAGGTGAAAGGAGGAGGGGACCCCTCCTTTTATAGGCATGAAAAGAAAAAGTACACGGCGTGTACTTTATGGTACACGGTGTGCACTCAGTTCTTTCACACGGTCTCCATGTAGCTTCCGACATGGCTCTGTGGCTGGTGACTAGTCAACACACGGTTTGAGGGTAATGCATATGTGGGGAAGGACTACACGGCGTGTAGTTTAGACACACAACGTTTAATCATTTATTTCACATGGCAAGAACACGACTCGAACACAGTACACGACCGTTGACTGGTAATGCATACGCGGGGAAGGACTACACGGCGTGTAGAACTGGACACATGGCATGCACCCATTACTCCACCCACCAAGGACACGACCTGCAACACGGGGTATACCCGGGAAGGGGGTACACAGCGTGTACTGAAACTACACGGCGTGTAGTTTCAATATTCTGGAAAGTGTGGGAAAAGTCCATTTTACCCTCCAGAACACTTCTTGACCTTATTTTTGATAAAGGAATGGGATGGAGAGGTCCAGGCCATTACAGAAACTCACATTAATCAAATTAGAAGAAGTGTTTTGAATTAAATTGAACAAGGATAGAATTACAATTAGGAAACATTCCCCGACCTAATCAACCGTTTAATATAATATTTTTCAATCAATTGAATTGAAATTTCTATTCAATCATCATCCAAAAAAAAACACACCACATTTACCCTCATTTAAAAGTGGAAAACTATTTTGTGTGC
The DNA here is from genome assembly GCA_963277665.1 of Viscum album. NCBI lineage: Eukaryota > Viridiplantae > Streptophyta > Magnoliopsida > Santalales > Viscaceae > Viscum > Viscum album. The sequence continues at coordinate 648,132,562 of OY728151.1, read as the reverse complement.
ACTACTCTTGGAAAGATATTCTAGGACAACCACAATACTGCATTTTAACATAGGAAATAATTGTTTTTCTATGCCCTATGATAGTCGTGCGTCTAATTTGGGACCATTTCCGAGGAGGCAGTACCATAACCTTATATTAAATACTTCAAACTATTTCATATTAAAAAAACAAAAAAAAACACTTTCCATGTTGTTTTTAAATCATTATTTCGTTAATTTTTGAAAAAATTACCCACCAATAAATGAAGCAATTATTGACTCAACTTTTTCAGAGGAGGATGTTGTTTCTTCTATTGTTAAACATGTGAGGTTATGTTGGAAAAAAATAAAGAGGGGAAAACATTAAAAAAATTCATAGTTGGGCTAAGGGAGGACATGAACAAATAAGTTTTTGAAGCGATGGCCCCAAAGCTAACTGAGTTCTCCCAATAGTTTCCATAATTTTATGAAGTTTCCAAGATCCAAGAATACCCCCCATTAGTCATCCCTAATTTTTATATGGAGATTCATGATATAAGGTAGAAAGACTACCTACCTCTACCTGGTATTACTCAACTCCAAGAGGTGTTTTCCATAGAAGAAGAGATTGAAGATGAGCAGACTCAGAGAAATAGTCCTTTCATGAAATCATTATCTTTTGATTTTGATGAAACTGAATTTAGTGTTACCTCCCCTAGTTATAATTTTTCTGACTCATCCAATACATGTATTTCCTTTAGGGAAGGTGACGAAAAAAAATTCCTCTGAAGTGGAACATCTGGAGCTCCTCGAACTTGTTGAAAATTTATTGGAGGGTGTTCAAGAGGAGATGGAATTGGATTTTCATGTGGAAATAGAGACACAATATATAGAAATTGAAAGTTAAAAATTTGATATTAAAACATCATGCTTTAATTTTGTTCAAATATAATTACAGTATCACATTCCCTTTGATTTTTCTATTAATATAGCATACCTTCAACAACCACTGGAGCATATGGAAGATGTTATGAAAGTGGAAACCAAGGAGGAAGTGGACTCATTCATTATCTTACCCCCACCTTTCAGGTATTATATAATTCTCATAGGGGTTTATTTTTTGTGCTTTATACTTGGAGTCCTCAACAAAAAGGAAGAGGTGTATGCTAGAAAGAATATTTTTTATTGGTTCATGAGAAGGAAACCTCACCCACCATCAAATTGCGGATAAACGATTAGAACTTCCCGTCTAGAGGCAGTCTAAACCTAGGGCCCATTTTGGGGATTAAACTGAGTTTTATCCTTCTATTATCATTCTATTTATACTTTTGTTTATTTCAATTAGTATCTTATGATTTCTTTTGTTCATTTATTTGTAGGATTTTAGAGTGCAACACTTAGGAGATTAACTCAATGTTGCACTACGAATAAATCAGATTTTACATCTTCTTTATAATTAATTGATTGTTTTAATTCATTTAAAAATTGTCTTACATGTTAAATCCAACTCAATTCATTGAGGATACTACATCATTTAAGTGTGTGGGAGGGAACCTTTGTAGTTTAGTATTTTCATTTTGTGTTTCATACAAAAATTCTTTGAGTGTTTTTATATTTATGTGTGTTTATTTTTCAATTTTTGGTGTGTTTTTGAAACTATTGAGATGAAATGATTATTATTACCATTTTTTACATCCATTTAAATGAGTGAAACAATCTATTCTATGAAACTAAGAATAAATGAATGCTGAAATGACTTTGTTTCATGTTCAAATCTTTTGTAATTTCATGAAAAGTACATAGATTTTTGAATCCCATGCCATATTTCAATGTATATATCATTGAAATCACTTTCTTGTAAGTATTATAAACTATTTTTTTCATATTCATTTCATTCTCATCATTTCTTGTGAGAACCATAGCATTCTTTCTTTAACCAAAATTTGATTTATTCCGTTCAAAACATAAGGGTTTGGGGTACACGTGTTTTAAATGATTGGGAAATTTATTTGGTTTTAAGCCCCTTTTTCAAAATAATATTTTTCATTATGGCCTACCATAAATTAATAATTTTATTCCCTTGAATACACAAACAACCTATTAGGTTAGCCATGTTACACGCCAATTTTCCCTGTACAACCTGCTCTTGAAATGAAATTGCATGATCTAGTTTAACTTTAGTGTGGGAGAAGATTTATTGTGGTGTAATACCTAATTTGGTTTTAATTTTGGGTGGAAAATAAATTATTTAAGAGATTTGTGTGCTACTAATAAATTATTCTGTTGAAATATGTTCCTTTTCTGGAGCTTTCATGATAAGAGAAGTTGTGCCTTTCTGGAGCTTCTGATGTAAAAAGAAAGTTGTGCCTATCTGGAGCTTTCAAAAAAATCATGTTTGAAAAGATTTAAATTTTTTCTACTGAAATCCTGAGTTGATTGAATGATGATGGAGCCAAATTTTTTAGAAAGGAGAATAGAATGAGACCATTCTTGAGTGAAATTTAGAATCTTGCAATTTTTCTTCAAAAAGAGCTAAGCCCTCCTTTTTTGGCCTCAGAATTTTTAACATCTAAATCCTACCAACCAGAAGAAACAAAACAAACCTGAAAAGTCCTCATGAGAAACACATGTATTTGACACACATTGGGTGGAGAAATAAGAATTTATTAAGTCTATGGTGACTCTTGTGTGATTTTGGATGAGAAAGGCCTTGTTCAGTATTTACATTTGTGGGATTTGAGAAAATTCATGTGAGGTAGGTGTTTTTTGTGCATGTGATAAGAAATGAAGTGAAAATATGTTAAATAATCTGAAACGATGGACCTGAAATAATTATTTTTGATGAGGAATTATATCTTTTTATTTATTAGTATGGATTTGATAGATCTCATTGGTATGTGTTTTGGATTTGACTTGATTTGATTTTTACTTTTCCAGAAGTCCAAGTGCCATGTGTGAAGGAATTAATTGAGAAAATATTTTCAATTAAATTTACATTGACATTAATTTTTCTAAACCCAAGAAATTGTAACTCTAAGATGAATTGATTCATTTTTATGATATTGGTGTTATTTTGAGCTGAATAGTAAAAATGGCCCATTCTGGGTTTTTAACTGTTTTAAATTATTTTTGTAGTTTGGCCATAACATATTCTACTATAATAAAAATTGCAAAACTCTTTCTTTTTCAGATTCTAAACATCAAGGTCTTCACTTAATCATTTTGGACCAAAATCTTAATCTATCATATAGAATCTCAAAATAACCTAACAAGGTGTCTCAAGAAAACTCTTTACGGTTCTACGGATTTATAGTATGGGGTCCATAACTCATTCTTGGTGAGCCCAATTGTTGTGGAATTCAGTGAATGGACGTGCAAGGTGTTGGGTAATATCATTCATGAATTCAATGCCCCGTGAATGGGCCGTTAAAGAGACATTACATCTTTCTAATCCGGGGGTTGGCGTTTTTGAGAGTCTGAGTGGACACAATAAATGGTCAGACTAAAATAAACATAACTCTCAGAATACTTGTACAAATACGCTATTATTTTGAGGGGAATCACCCAAGATAATTACGAACAACATTCAAGAAGGAAAAAACACGCGAAGATGTCATTTAATTCGGCCATAATGCATCAAAATTTGGGGGAAAATACTAGATATAAAAGGAGGAGAGATCCTCCCTCTCAAAGAATTTCTCATTCAATCCCATTACTTCTGGGACACAAAGGAAGAAACATTTCAGATTTTTTTTTCATTTCATTTTGATACTTTTGTAATGCCTTATTATTCCCCATTCATCTCTATTACCCTTACCATGGTGGATAAAAATTTTGAGTAATTGGTGAAGGGTTGGTTTCTATTTTGTAATGCTTCAGTTCTAGGAAGTAATTGGATGAAATTTATTTCTTATTCAAAGTTGTTTTCAATTTTGAATAGAGGATTTTATTATCAAGTGAGATCATTCTTGAATTTTAATTCTGTTATTGATTTTGGCATTGTGAAAATAATCATTATCTCCCTCCACTAATTTCTGGTTTATATACTATAGAATAGACTAGAGATTAGTGGTGAAGTACTCGACGATCGTCAATACGTGTAAAAGGGGTATTGAATGTTCTTGATTGTTTGGAATAAACAAGATCTGGTTGTGTATTTACCATGATAATTAAGGATATTCAATAGAACTATTTTACACATTGAAGGAGAGTTGACCAAACCGATATCTTGGAAATGTTTTCTATCACCATTATAATTTTACCAAGGAAGTGAGAGGAAACGATTATTGAAACTCACTTTAATCAACTAAGAAAGAGATATTTGAATTTAATTGAACAATGATAGTATTAATATTAGGAAACTGACCCTGAACTAATCATCCTTTTAATGTCATAGTCTTCCAATCATTTTAATTTTAATTTCCATTCAATCATTTTCCAACAAAAACACACTATTTTTACCATCATTTAAAAGTGAAAAACTGTGTTGTGTTCACTCCTCTTTGAGAGAAATCCTCAGTCAACCACATTAATTCCTTTTAAGATAAGAAATAATATTTTTTTCCACTCTCTATGTCAGGCGTGCATCAGCTTCCCTACTGCCAACGCAGTGGGTAGTAGGGCCGATCACCCTTGCTGCTCACCAGGGCGTCTTTGTGCACCGATGTCCCACGCGGCCGCCACCGTTGCTCGCTAGCACTGGTGTCATGCCGACGTGTCTTCTGTGGGAAACTATAGGATCTCTAGTGGTATGTTTTCCCATCTGATTGTGCCTATGGGCCTCCTGGGATGCTTCCAACATTGCGTGAATCCTGAATTGCTTTTGCCTCTATATCTTTTGAATTTCCATGAAGAACTCCCCCACAACCAAGTTTGGTGGAGTGTCAATGGTTTTTTAGTTTGTCCCACACCCTCTGCATTATCATAAAAACATTGGAAGGATATTTTAATTATAAAAACTCCCATAATGAAAAACCGGAAAGATACTCTCATATTAAAGAATGAAACATGAAACAACTCGTTGGACGGTTGATATGTGTTCTTCATAATATTCATGATCATGGTAAAGGGGAGGAATCAAGCATAAAACCCCTACCTCAAGTTCGTTGGGAGTCGCAACGGATGAGGAAGACATTTCCACGTTCATTGCGTCTTTTTTGGCATTATTCAAACTCTAGATTGTATCCTCTAAAGCGCTGAAGCTCCATTTAATGCTGGAGGAAGTCATCATGGATCATCGTCAGAGGTTGCTCACTGGAGTGAAAAAACCCATGCCCGATCATCGTTTAAATAGATATGAGGAAACAACCACATTTCATAACATTAATGTGGTTCATTAATGAACCTCATTTAGTGTTCCATTAATACAAACAACATTGAGATGACGCAACCCAAGGGTCAATCATTGAATGAACTATTAATTATTTAGTCCCACCTCATCACTCAATAGCTACCAAAGAGATAATATAACTCATAGAGTTATTTTATTATTATTTTTGTGATGTCAAAAAAATATCTTTTTTTTCTAACCCATGATGATAAAATCTATGCATTACCTAAGAGAATCCTGGGGCTGTGAATTCTAAAATTTCCTCAGATTTTTTATCCGAGCACCAGTTCAAAAGATATAAATCGCCGCTCACACGTTTACTGAACATACAATAAAAAAAGTTCACCAATTGTTGACAGTTACTATCAACCCGTACTGGTCGAGGTTATGCTCTGACTAAGGGGAACACACCCTCATGTGCTCAATGATACTCTCTAATTTCCAATCCAAGTTACTGTTTAGGAGACATATAATATAACAATTAAATAATTGTTACATAATTTTTTAATTTATGGCCAAAAACTAACTATGACTATTGGGTCGTGATCTCCAATGTTAGGATCTACCAATGAAAAGAATACCCTCCAGAGATCAGAGGTGGTATTAGAATTTTAATTGGAGTCTCTGTTTGAGAGTTATAAGCATTTTAAAAATAATATTATTTAATTTAATTATTTTATTTATGATTATTCCATTTTTGGGTTTTCTCATCAGAGGCATGTGCTGAAAAATAAACATTGTTCCTAGGGTAAACCTGCCATTCTAAATGCAACGGTGCCCTCATATTTCTGATCTGGGCACCCGTTTAACCATTATTTCACTTTTTTCAGGAAAATCACTCAAGCACACTATTTAATTATAAACATTTTTGACGGACCATTTCGGTTACTCTGGTCCCCAGAATCATGTACCATCAATATTCACAGACTTGTAATAATTCCATATAATAGAAAAAGTATTATAAAAAATTTATGGGATGTTACATTCTCCCAACCTTTGGGATTTATGTCCCCAAAATCCAAAAAGGAAAATCAAATAAATGAGGGTACTGAGTCTGAATCTGAGCCTCCTTATCCTATGTGCTATCCTGGAGGGTCTCATGCTACCACAAAACTCGCACCAGAGGGATTGAAAATTCATGAAGGGCTCTCTCTTGTCAATCATCTATCAGTACTAGGAACTCCATAAAATTCTCCCCATCGTCACAGTCTAACTATCCCTAGTCAATAACATTCGATTTATAATGTACACATCTCCTCAGCGGCAACACATGAAAACAATTATGCACCTGGTGTATATGTGGGGGAGGAACTAGACGGTACGCCACCTTTACCACTCTTATGAGAATTTGGAAAGGTCAGACGAACCTAGGAGATATCTTTCCACCTTGGACAAATCTCTATAATCCTCGTCGGGTGAGACCAGTAGGAAGACATTGGCTCCCTCCTTGAACTTGAATGGTATATGCCTCCGGTTGGAATAAGACATATGTTAGCTCTATACAGTCTTGATCCACTATTGGATGATTTGTAACTTCTCAGTGGTAGCCCGCACCAACTATGGACCCATAAGTGCTTACTCCCCTGGGTCTGTCCAGCATAGAGGTGATCTACATGGTCACCCATACGAATCCTCAAACAGTTCCATGAAAATGGTGGAGTGATAAATGTTGATGTATGCAAACTCCACCACTAACATGTGGTCCACCCACCTGTGACCAAAATCAAGGACGGAAGCATGATGCATGTCCTTCAGTGTTTTCATAGTCTTGTCCATATAACTATATGTTTGAGGATGGAAGGTGGTGCCCAAGCATAACTGAGTCTCAAACTCACCCTATAATCCCTTATACAACTGGGATGTAAACAAGCATCTCAATCTGAGATGATCATCGATGAAACCCCATGATGCTTCAAAATCTTCTTTATGTAGAGGCTTCCCAAGCCCTATACTGATCCCTGCTCTCGAATGGGTAGTAAGTGGGCCGACTTTGGGAGTCAGTCAATGATCACCTAGATAGAATCGTGGCCCCTAATGTACAGGGTAGTCTCTTCAAAATTACCATGGATATATCATCCCACTTCCATTTCGGCACATCATGTGGTTGTGCTAATCCTATTGGAACTTGATGCTCAGCCTTCAATTGCTGACAATGGATGCGTCGTGAAATGAACTCTGCCACAAATTTGTCCATCCCAAGCCCCCTGTATTGATCCAGGAGGTCTTGGTACATCTTCACCACTCCAGAATGTACTAGAAATGGGGATGTGTGGAACTCCATCAAAACATCCTTATGCAGTGTCATTGGTACCCTGGTGCATCATCTGAAGAGGATTACATGCTCCCCACCTTCAGAAAATCCTTCAAGAGCCTGTCCTGAGGATATCTGAGCACGTCAGGTCTCGCAGTCAACTTCCCCACGTTGTGCCTCCCAAACTCGCCTTAGAAGTGGGGGAGTCTCTATCATAGACTCATGGTAAGCTTCTCCATCATTTTCTATGATGGATATCTAAATGCGGCAAGTTTCTCTCTCGCCTCACTCAGCAGGTGTAGAGACGACCTTTTTCTGAGTGCATCTACTACTATGTTTTCCTTTCCAGGGAGTGTAGACTATCTCAAATTCATAGTCGTGGAGGAACTCCATCACCGCTATCTCAGGCTCATGTCCTTCTGTGAGAAGATATATATAAGACTCTTGTGATCTGTGTTGATAATTAATTGTTCTCCCAACTATACTCTCAGCTCCCAGAGCTCAGTAGAATCCATCCGATATATAGTTGTAGAATTTGGTGCCATCCTTAGGTACAAGACAATGTAGAAGACACTATTCTTATAGGGAGGTAATCCAGGAAACATCATTTGAAAGGATTTTCCCAAACTCTTCCACTACTATATGGGACTAAAAACTAAAAACACATGCTTACATGAAGATAAGGCTGACTGACTCAAGAGTGATCAGCTGCACCCTCGCACGAATTAGTTTATCCCATGATTCCTGTGTTTTCTTTTTGCCGACCAAGGAAAACCCTATTCCAACATTGTATATATACCACAACGTTTTTTCCCAAAAACAATCAATTTGATCATGATCTTTGGATAACATTTCCATACCCAAAATAACATTATAAGGCCCCGACGAGGCCACAAAGAGGTTTCAACTGAACCCCTCTCTTCAAGGGACAAATCACAAAATCGTTATAAGTGTGATTATCAAGTCTCCTCTGATAGGTATCTCCAGATGTAAGGGTCAAGACAATGGTTTAACGATAAAATCATGGTCTTGAACAATATTTGCAACAAGGAATGATCAATATCTAGGTATATGCATTACGACAAGTAGTAGTAGACATAGAACGTACCTCAATTAATTTTTGGAGCCTACGGGTCACACTCATTGACCACTAACAGATACTCCCTTTCCATATCCTCCAACTCCATGAGCATAGTGGGGACCACAATGTGGTGGTGGTTGTAACATGTCAAAATGTATACCACCTCCTGCTGCATTGCAGTTTTATCTACCATATCACTTCCTCATCCCACAAAATTTTAGATATCCATGTCTCTAATACTGACATTGGTTTCTGGCTTTCCATTAGCTGACATTCACTGGTTTTTTATGCCCATCCGAAGAATTTTCAACCAAAAAGGTTCTCTCTATAACCCTAAAATAAGTAGAAATGCACGATGGAATAATGTTAGCTCGGATATCCCTAAACATATCTCACATAGAGGTCCAAGATCTGAAGCACTAGACGTATCATATTAATATTGTACATAGAATGGTAAGTAATCCTTAATTAATAATCAACTACTGACATGTTTTCCTATTGAAGTTGTAGAAGCTCTTGGGAACACAAACCCCTTAGCTTTTCAAGGAAAGAGACCCACTTCTCTAAGGAAGGTTCTCAAGATCTGTCCACATAAATGTTTCCTCATCATAAGATAGGGGAAATATAAACCCTTCCATTACCCTGTTGGTCCACATAGAAGGATCAATAATAGGACCTCTATATGATCTAATTCTCACCTGGCTATATGAAAACTTGATATCCACATGAAGCCAGTTCTTAGCCGCCTGTGAGTTGGGCTCACCTATGAACCTGAGGTTTATCGTTCACTGAAACATATGTAAGGCATGGAGCCTATATGTTTCATCTACCGGAATCAACAGTAGTAACTACTGACCAAGAGGTATTGGTATCACTAGGACACTGCCGGAAGGACCATCTCGGGCATCAATCATTGTACTGAAGGCTCATCACACTATAAACCATCCCCATGATCACACATTATAATCATGGATGGTTGTCTTCATGAATTAATCTTGAAATATAATTAAGATGAACCACAGTCAATAAGTTATACCTGGTGAGAAGATTCAAAATAGATAAATTTTTTTCCAAAATGCACGCAATGAGTGTTTTTTTACTGAGTTGGTGAACAGAATTTAGGGTCCTGCTGTATGGATATGTTGGCCCCTACACCGACACTGGACTCCCTTGACTGAAATCTGATCTCAAGACACTTACCCCTATTTCTCCATTGAAAACAAGGGCTTTTAGTTCTTCGGGTATAACTTACCACCCTTTGATACTACTTTTTCATGACCCGTCCCCTAGGGCCCATGTCGTGACTACCCCAAGCCTAGATTTTATAGTCTAGGGGTTGACGACTAGTACCAGAATGTATTTACCTAAATGGTAATGAATTTTTTCAAAACATGTACACACACAGATTTGGTAAACTATGCACAAGTAAAACAAAACGGATGGAAAAAGATGCAACCACAACTCAAAAACTACCACATGATGTAAAAGTACGTACTAATGTATAGGGGCCACAATACTAGCCCAACTGAAATGAAAATTTAGAAAAAGGGAAAACAGCTCTTGAGGTCATATACCAAGGTTCCTACCTGAAGGGTAGGTACATATCATCTCCGTAGATCTCCATGTCAACTAGTCACCTCCATGTACTGCATGGTCTTGGTTCCCTACAGTCTCAGCCAAGCTGCTCGTCATCTTCCAAATACACGAAAAGGTTCAGGAGAAGCCTGTGCAGGGGTGAGTATTATAATACCTAATAAGGACCCCAAGACCCCCAAAGGTCTCTCATGTTTCCACAAATGAAAAACCAAAAGCGTGATCTCAATCACAAAGCATAAATAAAAAGATAGCTCACACCAGGTATACAACTCAGAGATAAATAATAAAGATTATTAGTCTTAAGCTATATCATTTAATTCCATTAGGAAGTTCAACAACTGATCCATGATGATGTTGTTCCATTATTGATCCAAAAAATGGTCATATGTCACTGATCCACGCAGATCTTCTCTAAGGATAGTCCCCATAGGGTTGCACACTATAGGTCCACATAGGGTCGTCGTGATGTTGATCCACACATAGTCTCTATGATGCTGATCCATGAACGGTCACTATGATGATGATCCACACAGGGTCCCATTGATGCTGATCCAGACAAGGTCACTATGATGTTGATCCACACAAAGTCACAATGATACTGATCCCCACTAGGTCTTTATGATTCTGATCCACACATGGTCACAATGACACTTGTCCATAGAGTATCACTATTCAAATGACTACTAGTCAGTGGATTATCCACACTAGGTGCAATAGAGTTCCATAGAAACTGCCTCTAAAGATATCGGTCATTCCCAAACATCCATGAATTTCTTAAAAGGAGTAACACAAAGGACTGCAATGTCATAAGGGTTCCAATGTGAGAGACAGTGCGTCAATCGGACACCCGGTCTGTGAGTTATAAGCAATTTAGTACCAAAGGCCCGGTTAGATTTGGGTTCAATCCAACACTGGTGTACTCTAGCTTTCTACAAAAATTCGGGTGGAGTATCTCAAAAGGACCATATTATTCCATGTATTATAATGCTATAGATGGTTCGTCAAACAGATGTCTGGTTTGTGAGATACAACCTTTTAAGCATATTTGGGACGAAAAGGGTCCCGGTCAGGTCTGACCCGGTTTGCCTGACTCGACCTACCCCGACCTCATCTGGGTTCGACCTGACCCAACCCGAACCGTTGATGCCTTCCAGAGGGAGGTAGGGCTGATGTTCGGTTCTCTGGGTCGTGGACCAGATGGCCCACCTTGGCTAGTCACAACCTATCACATTTGGGTGCGCCCGATCATGGCACCCGGGGTCTTCTCCCCTTCTAGAATCGATATTCTATCCATTCGGATTGAAAAGGTGGCACGACGTGGCACCGAACCCAATCAGTAGGACCCGTGGGGCGTGGGTACACTCCACCATGGCTCAATGCTACGACCTCCATGGAAGGCGCGCGATGGTGCGCCTGCCTACTGCCAATGTGACCGACGAAGGGTCGACTGCCCTTGATGCCAGTTGGAGTGCCTTCGGGCTCCGCCGTCCTTTGTGGCTGGCGAGAGCCTACCGCTGCCGTCACCCACTGGTGCCGATCACCGGTAGCACCACACCGGTGCCGCGACAACGAGGCATCCACATGCCATCCAGTGATCTCTAGTTGTCCATTTTCCCTTTTTATTACACCCACAGGCCGCCAAGGATGCTGCCAATAGTATGTGGCTCCCATATTCATCTTTCTACCATGTCATATAGTTGTCCAAAAAGAACTCCACCAATACCAAGTTTGGAGGACGGTTTGGGCCTTTTTTGTTTGGATCGTGACCTCAGTAATAACTTAACCTCATTGCATGGATATTTTAATCATAAAAACATCAATAAAGAAAACCCTGCAATGTCCTACTTCATTAAAGAACGAAACACTAAACAAACTTTTGGAAAGTTGATTCATTTTCTTCATAATATTCGCGAATGGTGTAAAGGATATGAATAAATCATAAACCCCCCAACCTTGTGTTTGCTGGAAGTCAATGCAGATAAAGATGATGGGTGTGCCTTTCTAGCGTGTTCAATGTTGTTCGTCAAACTCCATATTGAATCCTCGGAAGCGTCGATGCTCCCTTCTATAATGGAGGAATTCTTCGCGGCACTTCATCTCAGGTTCACCACTTGAGTACCAAAAACCGATGCCCATGATTCATTTAAGTAGACGTGAGGATCTAACCACGTTGCATAACATTATTGTGGTTCATTAATGAACCACATTTATTGTTCAATTAAAACAACCAATGCTGAGGTTATGCAACCCAAGGGTCAAGTCATTGAATGACCTATAAACTATATGGTCCCACCACATAACTCATCGGTTAAAAAAATAACTCATGGAGTAATTTTTATTATTTTCTTGTAATGTCCAAAAAATAACTTTTTTCTTTCAACCCTTGTCGGGAAAAGTAAAGCTTTAACTAAGAGAATCCCAGCGTAACGAATTCAACCGTGCCATCATATTTTTAATTTGAGAACTAGTTCAAAAGATATAAATCACCGTACGCACCTTTACTGAATGTATCATAAGAAATATTAAAAAATTATTAACAATCACCCTCGACCTATGTCGGTCATGTTTAGGATCTGCCTATAGGGAAAACCCTCTCACGAGCTCAACGGTACTCTCAGATTTTCAATCCAAGTTACCATATAGGTGATATAGAATTTAAAAATAAAATAATTGTTACTTAATTATCTAATTTAGGGCAAAAAACTATCTTCCACTATTGGGCTGCAACAGCCAATGTTAAGATCTTCCTAAGGAAAGCATACCCTCACGAGTTACACGATGGTCTCGTATTTTTAATCCAAGTCTCCATTCATGATTTATAAGCATGTGAAACATAAAATAAAATCATTTAATTATTTTATTTATAGTTATGCCATTTTCGGGTTTCTTAACTACATGCCTTTTCTGACTAAACATAAGTCTAACCTGGGGTAAAACTGCCATCCTGAATGCAATGATGCCTTCATATTTCTAATCTAGGTACCTGTTATATAGTTATTCCACATTTTCAGGAAAACAACTAACACAAACTATTTAAATATTATCATTTTTTTACAGATCATTATGGGAACTATGGGCCTCAAAATTATGTGTTATCAATTTTCACAAACTTGTAATAATTCTATATAATAAAAAATCATAATTCATGGGACATTACAGTTTACTAAAGAAGTACTATTTTTTAACGCCATTTTATTATTAATTATTCAACCTCCATCAAAATATTATTCAAATATTATAATATTACAAAATAATTCCCTCCCATATTATTATATTTTTATTATTTATTAGGAATAAACCATATCTATCTCTTCCTCTATCAAATTGGGCCCAAAACCATCGATCATTTCTATGAAAAACTACCCTCATACAAATAGATGTCATTCATTTTACATTACCACATATCATAGATAGAGATAATGATGGATTTAATATTTCTACATTATATTTATGGATTGTTAATACTCATGATATTATAATATCATAAAATCTTTACTACCTTCCAATATATTTTAAAATGATAATGTTTCTCATGCATACGTGCAAACTACAACCTCTATGAGCAATGCCATTTGTTTTTCGTTTTATTTTGACAAGTATTATAAAAATGATAGATTTAATGAATATAAATTATACTGATGAAATTAAAATGATTCTAAAATTGTGATAATTTATTTACACGTAATTTATTTAATCCATCCATAAAATTGAAACAACTTTCATGATTATGTACAACCTACCATCTCTATGAATGATATAAACCATTTTCTACCTAGAGCATTAATTGATTAGTATAAATACATATATATTGAATATATATGATATTAATTTCATTTATATCATTATGGATATTATTTAGTGATGATAAAATTTAAAGGACCTAAAATAACAAACCAAAACATACAAGCTAAATGAAGAAATTGTTACCCGAAACATGATTTTTAACAAGGGGTTGTTAACAAATAGATGATAAAAGGTTATAATAGAATAATATATTTGTTATTACATATAAAATATTATTTATAATAATTTTTTATTTTACTATAGGAATAGATGTGTATGATGAAATCTCAGAGTTAAGGTAAGGGATTCTCCTCTCACTTTTACTTCGGTGGGATATATGCAATATTCAGCATCTTATTCATTGGTGTGGTGTATATACTGACTCTAAAATTTAAATTCTAATAAAATAATTAAAATTATATGTTTCAAATATCCATATATGGTTCTTTATTTCATGGTTATTATGATTCAAATGCAAACAAAGTAGTAAAAGTTTTATATTAGAATGTCAATGTTTAATAGCATTGGTTATGATTATGTTTTTGATGATGAAATATTATGATTATCCTATCAAGAAAACTATCGACTATTATTATCATCTAGATAATACTATGGAATAAATTTTACCTTTAAGTTTCCTTCCTTCAAGTATTAATGATTCCGAATTCCTGTTTTTAATAAAAAACTACTTTATTTTTACCTTCGATCAAAAATACAAATTCGTCTATATCCATGTTTTCTAAATAAGTTTAAAATAATGTTTTTAATATTATAAATTGATTTTAATGAAATTTTTACCCATATTTAAAATTTTATCAAATCATTTGAATGGAATTTCCTTGTAATTTTATGGATAAGTCGCTTTTGACTTCTTTCTTAAAATGTGAATAGAATATTTGTTATAAAATGTATGATATGAATGAAAATTCACACCATTATAACTGGTCAATGATTTAATTATTACCTTATATGTTTCTATGGTTATTCTAAAATAATTTTTTTTACTTCTATTAGTGAATTTTTTATACTTTAAAGGATTGATTACAAAATATAGAGGATATATTCACAAAGAATATTTTAGTGAACCTTTAATGTAATTTATATTCATAAACAACAACATGATTTTTTGTTGATTATGTTTTACTAGAGATATGATACAATCATACCATATTTCTTAATTAATTGGATGGTTTATTATTATTAAGATATTTTTAATGACACACATTTGTACAATGGGTTTTTCTATTATAAAATTTTTATTATACCAATTTAATTTTCCTAGGTTATGATATGATGAATGATTTTATGGAACACATTTTTATGATTTTAATTTTTTTAGGGGTGGGATTTAAATTATATAGCTCGATAATACATTGGATAAAGATTAATGTACTTTCATCTCAAAGGGTACATTATATGTTAACCCAATCCTAAAAGAGGGTACAAGAGAGGTTATACATAGCCTAAAAGAAGAGTGTACACATGAGGTTATGTCAAAGAACAAAAGTGGGTACATGGGAGATTATCTAAATCGTAATGTTGGTACACATGTCGTTATCCCAAGCCCAACATGTAATGAATATCTAGGTGGGTAGAATTTCTATAATATTTTCCATGATTATGAATATTCCATAATACTATTTATTATGAAAATATTATGATATCAGGGATTATGTTCCTTTATTCAATTTTAAGACATATATAATTAACTTTCATGATTTATTTCATGTGTTAGGGCCAATAGGGGCCTATATACCCTGAGAGGGGGGGTGAATCAGGGTATGGATATTATTTTTCGATATACTTTCTGCCCCACTGGATCTTGACCTCTTTGTTACAAGGGTCACTTTGTTTGCACTTGTGTGGTTAATGTGATCACTTGTCTCATTTACCTGATGATGATGCTTTGAATGCAATGCAGGAAAGTAAGTAGGCAGACACAAAGATTTTTACTTGGTTCACCGCTAAGGGCTACGTCCAAGGAGCATACGCCGACAAGTTGCCGGTTCGTACCAAATTCCACTAGGCTTCACTAGCTGTGGATTACAATGTTCGGGCTAGATCACTTCTATGCCCAGGCTCACTGCCTATACAAGGTTTAGGGTCAGCTCACTGCTTTCCCAAGGGTCACTCCCTGTTTCTCTCTCTCTGGCTCACTGCCGGTGGAGAGGATCACCTTCTTCCTCTTCCTAAGCTCACTGCTCTTGGAAGGGATTCACTCACAGTTTATAGACCTGTAGGTCTCCTCATTTCCATGAAGGAATGCATCTTTCTCTGTATGTAGATGCTCTTTTGAAGTTCAACTTTCACCCGTAGATGAATCTCACTTTGCACCGGATGTACCGGGCAACCTCAATTTTTACGCGCAACCCTTACGGTGTCTTGCGCGCAATTTCTATGCTTTGCGCGAAATTCCTTTTTCGCGCAACCTCCAAATTTTACGCGCAGCCTGGAAACTGCCTTGCGCGCAATTCACTGCCTTTGCGCGAAATCCACTTTTCGCGCAACCTTCCTTTTACGCGCCAACTCAAACTTTCTGCGCAGCCTTTGCTTTTCGCGCAATCTGACTTTACGCGCAAACTTTAAGTTTACGCGCAACACCCTTTCAAACTTCAATTTCGCGCACCAGAGCTCGGGTATTTTCTATGTCTTGAACTCTACTGAATGGAGGAGGGTCACTTCATATTTATAGGCAAAATCGACCCCGCGCGAAAAACCCTCTTTGAGCGCGTAATCCGCTTTGATCGCGAAATCCAAATCTTCCGCGCACAACCATTTTTCGCGCACTGCTCCATAATTTCGCGCACCTCATGCCTTTGCCATTTTACGAGCTTCGGACCTCGTAACACCTCTTGCGCGAAATACTTCATCCTCTATTTCGCGCGCCACTTCAATTTTCCGCGCACGCCTCCAAAATTTCGCGCGCCTCATGCCTTTACCGATTTTCAAGCTTTCGGCCTTGAAACATCTTTTGCGCGAAATACAATTTCGCGCAACCCGCTGTTTTGCGCACCACACTTCAATATTTCGCGCAACCCTCTAGTTTTGCGCGCCACGCTTGATTTTTTCCGCACACCTCCTTCATTTCTCTCTCCTCAACCTTCGCCAACAACATATCACTCCATTTTCCATTGGCGATTTTCAGGCCCAAAAATTTGGCAAACACTGGAAAACGGCGCCACCTTGTACTGCTCTTTTGTACCGCCTCCAGATCGTCCTTTCCTTTGTCAAAGTTCTTTGTCAACATGGAATGTCAACAACTTCTCGGGAACTCGACAATTCTCCATGGAAACCTGCTTTGTCAACAAACACAATCAACCCAAAAATGCTGCAATGTTACCTTGAGGGATTTTTGCCCAACAATCTCCCCCTTTGGGTTTGTTGACAACTCTTCACAACTCTGCTCAGAAATATTTTCTGCACTTTGATACCTCACTGAGTCTTCTTCCAGCTGCTACCACCATTCGCCTCTTGCGATTATGACAGCGTTCAAGGATTCACTTAACATGTACTCTAAGCCCACATGAGCAATGCTCGGCGTGAGAAACAAGAGTAGTATGAAAAGTTCATCAATGAATCACTTCATGTCAGACCCCAATTGTCGATTCCACCCTGATACCAATTCTTAAAATAAAACCAGTTGTTGAACCACACTGATACCAATTGGTGAATTCTTAAGTTGATACCAATTGTTGATAGCTGGACACCGTCTCACACCATTCCAACACCACTGTTCTGCTTTTATCACGATCCTCAGCTGTCGTGATTTCTATGATTTGATCGATCACGTCTAGCATCGTCAGATTTAAAAATCTCTCCCCCTTTCTCATTGCTCCCCCTTTCTGGCTGCTCCACCTGTCAGCTTCTCCCCGTATCAATTATGATTTATCAAATCTCCGCACTATTTTCTCTCTTGAACAAACACTGTTCTCCCCCTTTGTCAAGCACTTGTCAAGCACTTTTCTCCCCCTTTGTCAACGAACCCAAAGGTCACGCCTTTGTAGTCTGTAACATAGTAGAGAACACATATCAGCGCATTAGGGAAAAACACACCATACCTCGGGGAGAGGGGGGGGTGTGGGGGACCCACATCCACACTATTTCAAGTGCGGGGAATCGACTGAACTCCCAGAGCCAGTCGATGCCTCTCAAAAGCTTCCTTGGGTAAGGCCTTTGTCAGAATGTCTGCAACCTGTAGTTCTGTAGGCACGTACTCCAACTTTACAATTCCCTGCTCAACCTTCTCCTTGATAAAATGATACTTAATCTCAATGTGCTTTGTCCTTGAATGATGGACGGGATTTTTGCTAAGATTTATAGCACTTGAGTTATCGCACTGGGTTCCGATCGGAGACTTCACTTCAACTCTCATATCTTCAAGCTGATGCTTCATCCACAATAACTGTGTGCATGCTTGAGTGGCCGCAATAGACTCAGCTTCTGCGGTGCATAATGAAATTCAATCCTGCTTCTTGCTTAACCAAGCAATACATAGTCCGCCAAGATAAAATGCACCACCTGACGTTGATTTTCTATCATCTACTGAACCGGCCCTATCTACATCAGTATATCCCAATAACTCTGTCTGAGATTTGTCGTTGTAGGTCAAGCCGAAGTCCACCGTGCCCTTGATATACCGAAGTATTCTTTTCACTGCAAGCATGTGACTTTCCTTGGGATTACTCTGATATCTCACTGCTTGGCATGTGGCGAAAACAATATCAGGCCTTGTTGCGGTTAAGTACAACAGACTTCCAATGATTTGCCTGTATTCTGTGATATTAACTGCCCTGCCACTGTCATCTTTTGATGATTTCATACGGGTAGAAACTGGAGTCTTCATCTCCTTGGAATTTTCCATTCCAAATCATTCCAAAGCATCCTTGGCATACTCGGATTCAGAAATGAATGTTCTATTCCTGCCTTGTGTAACTATGTTTCATCTGATCTTCCAAATATTATGTCTTCTTCCTTGACCAGCCTCACCATCCTTTGATTACTATTGTTGTTGAAATAAAGATTGTAATCAAATACCCCACACTGAAAACCAATCTTCTTCAAATACTGATATAGCCTTAAGTACCATTCTCTTGGGGTGTATGCTTTGCACACCAGTCATGCTTTGTTTCGAATCATTGTGCCATCTTCGTTCATCTTGTCTAAATAGACCCATTTTGTCCTGATGACGTTTTTATCATCTGGCCTCGAAACAATTTCCCAGGTCTGATTCTTCTCAATTCTGACCTATCTCTTCATTCATGGCATGATCCCAGTTTTCATCTTCAGCTGCATCAGCAAATCATTTCGACTCAACCTGAGATAGTAATGATATCTGCTGTAGTGATTTCATTCTCTTTGTCTGAACTGGATCTCACTGATCACTGATGATAGTCTGCCTGTCAATTTCAGCTCGATTCTTTGTATTTTGTGCAGATAAGGATTTTACATCCTTGTACTCATCATCAGTATCTTATTCTGAGTCACCCTCAGCCACTTCTTCTCCCCCTGTGTTGCTTTCTTCCTCAACACTTTCGTCAGGAAATTGTTCACTGACTCGTTTTTCAGTGTCTTCATTTCATTCAGCTACTTTTCGCAGCTTCTTGGTATCCTGAAAACAGTCAGCTGATACCATATTGTTAGAGCAAATAGATAAGCATGAAATGCATTGTTATTGCTGCTTCTCCCTGTGTGTCTTTCTTCCCTCAATAGAAAACACCTGAGCCGAGTCATCCAATTATTGCATTGATGGCTCTTGAATTTGATTTGGATATAGAATGCTCCCCCTGTGTTATGCAACTCTTCCAGTTGTTAGGCCCAACAGTTTAGACCCATTACACGTCTTTTCCTCCTACATCATTTGTTCTCATCTTCCACTCAAATTTGAGCCATTAACAAAATCTCTAAGCCTACGGAGTTGAAACTCGGTGTAGGAAACAAGAGATAAAGTTAATAACACAATCACTTCCTATTGTGCTCTGTTGCTCCCTTTCTTCATCAACTCTAGTACCTGATTTGAATCAATTGAAATTCTAGAGCATATCATTTCTCCACTTCGCATCCTTAGATGCCACTTCCCCTTGGATTGTATCTCCCTAAAACCTGAAATACAAGAATCATCAGTTAATAGCATTTATATACATAGGGAGAGGGGTTTCTTCTAGAATCCTCAACATGAGGATGATGGTTGATCCTGATGGGTCAACCCTTTGATTCTTTCTTGGAGCGCATCACACTCCTTTCTTGCTTCCTCCAACTGCCTGACCAACTTCAACTGTTCTGGCCATATGACTAGGCATTCTTTGCTCACATATTGAGCCTTTTTCTGATATGAAGATTCTGCAGACTTGGCCTTTCTCACAATCTGGGGTTTAGACCAACTGGTACACATTTCGATCTTTGATGTTCTACCGAAATTCCATTTCCCTTGATTGTTTCTCGGTGCAGGAATCTCCTTTCTTGTCATCTTCCCTGTCTTCTTTGTCCATTGTAGGGATCTGCCTTTTTCTTCCACTTCTCGTTGCAAAACACGACATGTGGATTTTTCGATGCATTCTTTGCTTATCTGCCTTTTATCAGATTTATGAGTCACCGCCCTATTTTTCATTGGTGGTGGGTCCTCCATTGAACGTCCATTCTTCTTTATCACCACTGGAGTAGATCTCCCTTTAATCTTCCAGGTTTGCTCACATTCTCTCCTTGAGAGCTGTTGTGAGTATGACATAGGAGGTGACTGATACACCTTTCGTTCAGCTCCACGTGATTTCCCCGAGGCTCGAAGCCTATTATTCTCCTTACCACTTTGTCTCCCAGTACATGCTTCTTTCTTGTACACTTCTTGTGGTGGAGATCTCTTTTCTTGTTCCTTTCCCTTTCCGGCTTTCTTCTTACTGCAATGTCTCGCCATGTGCCCATAGTGAGAACATATAAAACATTTTCCCTCAAAGGCATACCTCATTTTATCATCTCTCTGCTGAGATGTTGATGCACCTTGAGTTCTTCCTCTGATATTGTTCTCCTGAGCTTCCTGACACATGCTCATGGTGTGTCCCATTCTTCCGCAGTAATAGCACCTAATGTATTCTTTCCTATGAGAAGCTCTTCTTTCTAATTTCTCATGATGCTTCTTCCTGTTCTCAGATTTATTAATGTTTCTCTTTTCACAGCCTGAAATGTACTCCAGAGCCACTGTACAGAAGCTTGATGTGTGGCCATGGACTCCGCAGAAATAGCACATATCATCACTCCTTGAAACTATCCTCATAGGCCTATCTCCAGCACCTACATGATTTTTCTTACCCTTGGAATTTTTCACTGCATTTTTCTTATCATCCATAGGAGTGGAATTATCATATCCAATTCCAGATTTTCCCAAAAAGGTTGACCTTTGGGAAGATACAATCCTTTCATGCTTCTCCTCTGATGCAGCATATTTGGACTTCATTTTATCATCACCTTCTGAAGGATGATCAAATAATAAGTGCAGTGAATCCTTCAACTTGGGCTTATCTTTGGATTTAGACTTCTCCATTTCCTTCTTGACTGATTGTAGCTCTTCTTCCAACTTTTGAATCTTCAAATCTCTTGATACAAGTTGACCATCAAGTTCTTTTCTGAGATTCTTTCCACACCTCATCTCATCTTCCAGTTCATGCTTCAGCTTACTAACCACGTCATTTTTCTCTTTTACTTTCAATTTTTCTTGAGCAAGATAATCGGAGAAACATGCATTATCTTGTTGTAGTCTTTGATTCTTCTGAACTAACTCAGACAACTGTGTAGCTAGATCATCATTCTTGGCTTTCAGATTCCGAACATCATCGGACTCTTGATTCTCTTCACACTTACCAGCCTTTTGTTTTCCTTTTCCTTTAGCCATCTTCTGTAGTTCCTCACCTTGAGAATCATTCTTCTTTGTTAGGTCAGTAACTATATCAATAAGCCTTTGATTTGAGCCTCTTAGCTTGTTGACCTCAGTTTCCAGAGCATGGATCTGTATGCCTTTAGATTTAATTTCTTCAGTGGATTTCTGATCCAATTCTTTAGTCCCATAGACAACTTCCACCTTTTTGTTTAGGCCATCGATCTCTCTTTTCTGTTCTTCAACCTTCAGCATATACTTACTAACGGATTCTGAGTTCTCTGATGTTGATAAGTTTAGTTTCTCAATTTCTTCCATCATCTCAGATTTCTCTTCTTCCTGCTGCTGCATATAGAGTTTTGCATCGCGAACAATTTTGTTAGCTTTCTTGGTTTTGGCCCTCCAAACATCTATCTCTTCAAGAGCAGCCTCCAACTCAGCTCGCATATCAATTCTTCCTTCAATTTCTTCTTCTTCATCGTCAGTGGTTCCAACGTCACTTGGAAAGTCAGGTTCTTCACTCATTCCGTCAACATCTTTGAATGAGTAAGTATTTTTGTTGTATGATTTATCCAAATCATTTTTCTGTTCACTACATGATTCATTTAGTAAGCTATTTGATTCTTTTAGTTGAATCACACTTTTTCCAAAAACACTTCCACACTGAGGGATACCACCTGACTTCTGATTCTTCTTTGAAGATTTTCTTTTCCCCATGGTAGACCGAGATAAGTGAAAACAATATCTTCAACTACACAGAAAGGCTACACCAAGTCCAAGCAAACAAATCTGATAAAAGCAACCTTCCCTCTGATACCAATTGTTAGGGCCAATAGGGGCCTATATACCCTGAGAGGGGGGGTGAATCAGGGTATGGATATTATTTTTCGATATACTTTCTGCCCCACTGGATCTTGACCTCTTTGTTACAAGGGTCACTTTGTTTGCACTTGTGTGGTTAATGTGATCACTTGTCTCATTTACCTGATGATGATGCTTTGAATGCAATGCAGGAAAGTAAGTAGGCAGACACAAAGATTTTTACTTGGTTCACCGCTAAGGGCTACGTCCAAGGAGCATACGCCGACAAGTTGCCGGTTCGTACCAAATTCCACTAGGCTTCACTAGCTGTGGATTACAATGTTCGGGCTAGATCACTTCTATGCCCAGGCTCACTGCCTATACAAGGTTTAGGGTCAGCTCACTGCTTTCCCAAGGGTCACTCCCTGTTTCTCTCTCTCTGGCTCACTGCCGGTGGAGAGGATCACCTTCTTCCTCTTCCTAAGCTCACTGCTCTTGGAAGGGATTCACTCACAGTTTATAGACCTGTAGGTCTCCTCATTTCCATGAAGGAATGCATCTTTCTCTGTATGTAGATGCTCTTTTGAAGTTCAACTTTCACCCGTAGATGAATCTCACTTTGCACCGGATGTACCGGGCAACCTCAATTTTTACGCGCAACCCTTACGGTGTCTTGCGCGCAATTTCTATGCTTTGCGCGAAATTCCTTTTTCGCGCAACCTCCAAATTTTACGCGCAGCCTGGAAACTGCCTTGCGCGCAATTCACTGCCTTTGCGCGAAATCCACTTTTCGCGCAACCTTCCTTTTACGCGCCAACTCAAACTTTCTGCGCAGCCTTTGCTTTTCGCGCAATCTGACTTTACGCGCAAACTTTAAGTTTACGCGCAACACCCTTTCAAACTTCAATTTCGCGCACCAGAGCTCGGGTATTTTCTATGTCTTGAACTCTACTGAATGGAGGAGGGTCACTTCATATTTATAGGCAAAATCGACCCCGCGCGAAAAACCCTCTTTGAGCGCGTAATCCGCTTTGATCGCGAAATCCAAATCTTCCGCGCACAACCATTTTTCGCGCACTGCTCCATAATTTCGCGCACCTCATGCCTTTGCCATTTTACGAGCTTCGGACCTCGTAACACCTCTTGCGCGAAATACTTCATCCTCTATTTCGCGCGCCACTTCAATTTTCCGCGCACGCCTCCAAAATTTCGCGCGCCTCATGCCTTTACCGATTTTCAAGCTTTCGGCCTTGAAACATCTTTTGCGCGAAATACAATTTCGCGCAACCCGCTGTTTTGCGCACCACACTTCAATATTTCGCGCAACCCTCTAGTTTTGCGCGCCACGCTTGATTTTTTCCGCACACCTCCTTCATTTCTCTCTCCTCAACCTTCGCCAACAACATATCACTCCATTTTCCATTGGCGATTTTCAGGCCCAAAAATTTGGCAAACACTGGAAAACGGCGCCACCTTGTACTGCTCTTTTGTACCGCCTCCAGATCGTCCTTTCCTTTGTCAAAGTTCTTTGTCAACATGGAATGTCAACAACTTCTCGGGAACTCGACAATTCTCCATGGAAACCTGCTTTGTCAACAAACACAATCAACCCAAAAATGCTGCAATGTTACCTTGAGGGATTTTTGCCCAACATCATGACTCATGTATATAGTCATTTATTTGTAGGGAATAGTTTTCAAATTTTAATATCATATTCTCATACCCTTATTCCCATGTAATGATGATTTCAAACTTTCTTACCCATTCTAATAATCTGAGCTCACCCTTTATTATGTGCAATCCCAATGTTTTTAATGATGTTACTTTGTATCACATGTCTAAAAAGGTATTTATTTATGAATATCCTAGATGGTGTTGTTTTAGTTCACTTAAGAAATAGTTATTTATGTGTCCAATTTTCCATTGATAATAAACCTTTTTGATCCTATTGTATATCATTATATTTTTTAATCTATAATAATCTAATAATATTTGATCTATATCTTGGAAAATTATGTTTCTCAATATATATATCAGATGAAGATAAAAGTACAAAATTGGCCCTCTGATCAATAACATCCCAAAATCACCATAATTTTAATTAGAATGAAAAAAAATCTAGCTAACATGAGGGATAATGGTATAAATAACCCCCAAATATGTTATAACACACTTTGATGAAGAATCATAGTTAATTAAGATATAATAAGGAAGGAGAAGTTTTGGCCTCCATAATGTAATCTCAACACTGAAACAACTCCACCTGACCATACTGTCTATGATTGGTTCATTTTAAACTCACTACGACCTCCGAAATAGATGACAAACTATTTTACTATTCACATTTTAGATAGATGAAATCCATGACCAATGTGGCATACAATTGGGAATGCTGTTAGGAATTATTTATAGTGAGATATCTAAAACTATATTTTACACTTCTATAAGCTACTCAATGTCCTCCGAGATTCATTGAAAGATAGATCAACCTAAAAATAATAAAAAAATGATTAAAATATGGACTTCAAATGTGTTAAATTAAATTTCTTGGTTGTAATAATCAGTCTCAATATCCATTTATCATCTGTAATAAGATTCTTCATGCATTTTTCTCAGTCACCAGAGACCACTTAGCCAAAAAAACTACCTCCTACTCCCAAGTCTCTTATTTGATCTATCCAAGATTCCATTTAATATGGAAAATTTGTTTGATATTCCCAATTAGGTCTTTATTTCAATGGTTTATGATCCTCACATGATGATCCTTGTATAATGTGTTCGTCTTGAGATCAATATCTTCATAGTTTATGACACGTTTGTAATTATTGATATACATCTGGAGCTGAGACACATGAAACACATTGTTCCTAACATAATAATGGGAGGGAGTATCAAGATAGTATACAAATATCCCAACATGGTCCGCAGTCAAAAAAGTTCGAACATATCATGAAACTAGCTTCAATTACTTCCTCAAATGTTGGTGGACTATCCGCACAGTCACTCTAAAAAACATGATCACATAATGATAAATCTAGAGGTCTCCTCCAACAGTCAAAATTAGAAAAATATCTACTTTGAGTTGTGATAAAAATCATCAAAATTAGTTTCACCCACTTAAAGGTTGGTTGTACAATACTGATCCCCACAAGTGAAATCGCACTAGTCCTATACCAAAAAACTAGTGATTAAAATGGTCTCTCAAAAAGGGCCTCATAAGTATTCATATTAATCGAATCTTGGTAACTATAATTGTATGTGAACTCAACCAGGTTTAAATGATCATCACATTATCAATAAAATTCTAGGATGTAAGATCAAATCATATCCTCTAAGATATTTACAATCCCCTATTATTATCTATCTATATGCTGATCGTATGCTATGGTCAATCCAAATTGAAACCTTAGGGATTTCAACAATCCCTTAAAAAATCATGATAGAAAATTTCAATTTATATTATTCTCAATGGAAATCCATGTATGTGTATAAACACATTAACATATACCATTCCAATATTATATACTGAGTGACTCTAAAATATTGGTAATAAATGGGAAACATTGGTTAACTGATCAATAATCAACCATACAATTTCATGGAACTTCAATTTCCTATGTAACACCATAACATTGTCCATCGTGACATACTTACACGTCCACATAGGCACAAAAAGTAGATGGAGTAAATAAATATGAATTTGATGCTCAACATTATCCCTTGGGAGGGTAGGAATTCAATAATAATAATCCATCAATATCCATATTTATCCTTAGCTACTAGAGTTTCTTCCTAAATTCATGGAACAACATTTTATCCCCTTGATATGCTACCCTATTATAGGTATGCAAGCCAACCATCAGATTTTACACTTTTAAAATAGATACTACAACTATCTTACATAATAGGATCATATCATCACCATCCATTAACAAAACATGTATTATAATACTACCTGCTAAAATTTGTAGCATCAAAACACACTCAAGTTCATATTTTTTACCATCTTCTACCTAGTATACTGAAGATTATATTATAACTAATGGGGCACACATCATTAATCTGTGGTCCATGGAAGTGTCCATCCTATAATTGGAAAACATGTTCCTTAGGAGATACTATTTCTTAAGTGTTCATTCACCAAGATACAGAGATCCATGTGTCTTATAACTAAGGGTATCTATATTGAGGTTTCCTTTACATGGTTCATATTACATCAAAATGTTAAACATTTGTTAATACAATACCCAATTCCCCTTCTTAATGATATGTTCTCTCTATGTTAATATATTGTGAAGGAATTTGTGGTTCGTATAAATATAACAATTCTTTCTTAAGAGATAGTATCACCAAAACATTAGATTGTAGACCATGGATTGGTTATATAATTCCAGGGTTTGACAGTTCCACTCCTGGGTTTATCACTGTTGGGACCCATAAACTATTACCTAATTTTCCTAAATCTAAACTACCAAAAACTTACTCGTAGTTCATCAAAATATAATACATATCTTATTTTAGGATATGGAATAATCAACATTAGATTAATATTCCTATTTTATAACACATGAAAATAATCCTCACACTATTATAACCACTAATACATCACTCTTTAAATTGATAGTGATATTCTAGGTGCTGAAAATCTAGAGAATTCCCAAGTAAAATACTAATAGTATACTGTTAATTATAGAAATATTCTAATCTCAAAAATGGTAAAAGGAAATTTCTTGGAAATAACATCCTCTATTTTATCAAGGTATATTAATATTCCATTCTCAAAAACCATATTCTCAATGATTTACACATCATGAAAAAATATAGCCTTTAATATCTTCATGTAATGATGATGTTCTCCAAGTGTTTGTAGAAAATTCTCATGATTTATCACACGTTTCTTTAAGGATGTTGAGTAAATGACTATACTATTAGAAGAAACCATAATGAATGAGTTTATATATGGGCAGATGACCTTATTCATGAGATTCATGAATAGTTAAAAAAATCATCAGTCCAAACACCATCACCAAGTACTCAAGTAGTCCATATTTTCTCTTAAACACCATTTTATAGATATCCTCCACTCTAATACACAATTGGTGATAGCTAGAATGAATTTTAATTTTGGAGAACCATGTGGATGCTAAAAACTATTCCATGAGATGATTGATCTTAGGAATAGGTTACCTATTTCTCATGATCACCTTTTTTCAATTTTGGAAATATATGAATATTATATGCATAATAATTGATTTCTTGATGATAAAAAAGGTATACCCAATTGTGATGTAATCATCCTAATAAAGACCTTATATTCCAAGTCCTCATTTTGTACCTTGAGTTCATTCATCTTTGCCAATTCCATTTGATAAGGTGGTATCATTATAATCTATTCATCTACCAAGAGTTCTATATTAATATAAACTCTTCAATTATGGGAAATTATTATAATTTTATCCATGAAGATATCCTAAGAGATATCCACAACTATATAAAAATACAACAAGTTTTCCATTTAACCTACTAAAAGAAGAAAAAACACAATCCGTATTGTAACCAACCCAATCTGGAACTCGTCTAAACCCACTTTACCAGCAACTAATACATATTTACCTGTGAAAATAATGTTCCATCCATTTGAGGATGTAAATGGTACCCATAAATGATAGTAGTTGATGTAGGATTAAAAGATAGTTGACCAGGCGTTGAAAATAATAAAATTTAAGCACTTAATCTCGAGAATCATGGAGTCCCATAGATTTACACAACAAAAATTAATTATAACACAAAATAGGAATTATTGAAGTTCATCGTTATTCATACCCAATGGTCTATCAATGAATTAGGGCATAGAAAATAACTGTATAAACAATTTGGTTAGAGTAACATCTTATTTAGAAATGAATTAATGGGTACATTTGTTTATCAAATGATGAAACACACAATGAATAAGTGATCAAGAACAAACCAAAAATAGTAGATGGCCCCTAACTTCCATTAGAGGGATCCTAATACACTATAAAATCTTAAATTCTTTAGATCTAAGACCTTACCCTAGAAACATATAATTTTTAGAAGTCAAAATCCTCTTCATCGGCCCTTTTCTTCTGACATGTCCAGTCCTACGGACACTCTTCCAAGAACCCCTCCAGAAATTTTTTTGAAGATGACCAGCCATTCCAGATTGGTGGCACTACAATAAATTTTTTCACCATGAATTTTATAAAAGAATCCATTTGTCAAAATTAATTATTTTTATAGATTCATATTTTATTTATTAAATTGAATATATACATATCTAACTAATATTCCAAATACACAGTTACAATTGATCAATCTTTCTATTCCAACAATGAGAAGGAACTCCCATAAGAGTGAGAGAAATCATTTTCATCAGTCTTCTATGGACAAGAGGTAAGCATAATAATGTGTCATCCTATTTCCCCTTTTCAATGCCCAGGTATTTATAAAGAACTTATGTGTACATTTTTAGGTCAAAACCATCATTTCCATTCAAATATATAGAAGAAGGAAAATCTCAAATGTTCAATCCTTATATAACTCATTTCCATCATGTAGATAAGAAATAATAAGTTACTACTTGAATCAATCATAAAACATATAGATAAAGATAGACCCCTACTTAACTTCCTTGAACTCCTATTCTCATTCTATCATTAGTATATTGGGAAAGAATTCCCCAATGAACAATTCATCAAAGGCCTCTCAGGTGAGACCCTCACATCTTACAATATATCACATCAAACTCCACCACATCGTGGAAAATTTCTATAGCCATAAAAATTCCATATTAACTTTTCATTCCACCAGTGTATCAATAATGTTGAATATACAATCAATGATATATATAGAGTACTCTATATCCTATAAACTTATAATACCCTAAAAGTATGGTGGATTCTCAAGATAAAATTATGATGCATAGATTACCTTGGACCTCGATACCCCTATACTCAGGGAAGGAATAAGCAAATGGAAACCTAGATGATATTGGATTATGATCTATACCACCTGAGCAAAAAAAGGGGAATCCCCATCTACACCCTATTGAAAAATGTATTGTGGAATAGGGATATCCTCTTAAGGGGTAGTATATTATCCTACTTCTGTTTGTGGTCCCCTAAGTCTTCTTCAAGGAATTTTTTTGAAAAATTAATGAAACATTGGAATTTATAAATTCATTAGTGTAGATGATAATCAAACTATGGGATGACACAAAGGTTCTCTTAGTTGGCTACCCATATCCAAAGTTATAACCAACCCATAACATACAAAGATCCTCTAACCCTACACATTAGTCACAATTATACACACATATACACAAAAAACGTATCCTCAAACTCATGTTAAACTAATTAATGCCAGAAATTTTATCACAACCATATAGAAGATAGATATGTCACTCAATCAATGAATATAGGTCTATAATGAATAGATAAAACAAACCAAGGCATTAAATAAAAAAGTACATTGATGAAAACAGTAGAAATATATATGAAATTTAATCCTATGTGCCTAATCATGATGCATGAATGCACCAAAATCACATAAATCTAAAACAACAATCCCACCAATGTTAAATCAATATTTTGTTACACATGAGCTAGATGGAAACATTGAAACTCCAATTCCCAAGTCACATACTACCTATATCCTTTCTAAAATGTCCCAAAGTAATAATATAGATAAATAAATCCTCCGCTGATAAAATATTGAAACACCCCCAACCCAAATCACTATGTTCAATCTAATAATCCAAATATCCTTGCACATGACTCCATGTAAAAAAGAGGTTGATAACTAGTAGTGAGTGTACCAGGGAAACCATTTGGGAGAGTCTTCCAAAACTATCAATAAATTAAAACACAGCTAAATTCTGTATATGAGAAGAGGAATAAAAAAAGTGATTTAAAAAGTTGGAATAGTAAGTATTTAATGTTATATAGGAAAATAAAAATGCACCCACAAACCTGGCTAGTCCAACCAAGTAATAAAAATAGAAAAGAAAATAAATATAAAAACAATAGTCTAATGTATTTCCAGAAATCTCCTCTGCCTCTTTGATAATATCTCCTTAACTCCTTATCATAGTGTATTTTCCCTTCACTTAATCCTTGGTAATGAAATATACCAGTGCATCAAGATTCCCATATAGGGTTTGTGTAATAAAACATGTAATATATTACCAATGATTCCTTAAAATAAATGCACATAATATATAATAGTGAATGATATAATAAAAAATTAGTAATCAAATAAACATATAACAATTCATGTTCTGAGTCATCATGTGTTAAACAGTTTACCAGAAAACATAGACTATCCTTCCTCAATATGATGTCTGTAAGAATGTAAAGTATTTTTCCACATGTATAAAATTCAACACACTATACCGTGATGATGGTTGTCATCAGGTACATAGTACATCCCACATTAATGGTTGTTGTTACTCTATGATAATGATAAGTCCCAATGATATATATATGAAAAACTTATTATCACATTACCCTTTTATTTCACTATCGCACGTAATCATATTTCTTCAAGAATATCATTTCCAATTTCTTGTTTACTCACATGTCAGCAATTAATTTTGTGATCTGACATGTACCACTAATGATAAACAGTTTATAGCCATCCTCATTTTATCACACTCTACCCGAAAGGGACATATCAATGAAACTGGGTAACCTAGACATCTAAATACATGAATGATGTTTCATTAGGATATACAATACAAAAATAATTATGAATCTTATAAATAAAAATTATGTATTATCAAGAATATTTATCATAAGGTTACACACAAGTCCTCTAACAACACATCAACCATGGGTCTCATGGGACACATAATCACCCCCACATATGAACACATAAAATACGAGTTTTCATGAATGAGTACATAAATCATGATAGAAACATATTAAATGTACTTTATGGTATATAACTTATAACCATATAGTTTTTAACATCAAAATTAATTTTTATCAACAATGTCATCTTTAGGACCATGTTATCACACAAATCTGTACAATCTAACATGACAAGAACTCTTAGATCTTGATCCAAAAAAATAATTGAGGTTCCAAAAAAGGCTCAAGAAAAATAAATAAAGGGAAAGGATAATCACATACCTAACTAAAATAAAATTTAATTGTGGTTCTCATGTTAGGTTTAAAGAGATGAAACACCACTCCTGGGTAGAGACAATAGGAGAAAGGGAACAAGATAAACACCATCAAGGCGTTATAAAACACCAACATTCTTATATAAATGATGTTACTATAATAAATCGGGATTAACCTCCATAAAATACACAATAAACCCATGTAAAATACATAAAAACATTATTCCATGATAAAAAATGATATTGGAGTTGAAATTGATCCAATAAAGTAAGTGTTTCTAGATTTATTCAATGGACTACTAATATTCAGCAGCACTAGAAACGGAGGATGAATAGATTCCAATGATTTATCAAAGTAAAAAAAAAGATTTTATCAAATAAAAACTATGGAAAATGATCATATAAATTTCATAGAAAAAAATATTCCCTATTTTAATGAACACACCAAAATTGTGAATCTCAAAAAATGGAATGGAAAACCAAAAAATTAAATCTGGGGAATATTAGTGAAAAGGGTACTAACCAACCCCTCCTTAGGATTGAACACATTTTTATGAAAAAAATTATCTTACTTATGGAGATATAAGGGAACAATAATTTTATCCATTACATAGCAATCTTGATGCAAAAATTGCTTCCACTACAGTGTGTTTTTGACATCCATGGTGTTTCCCTATCACCACAACCACCAAGATGTAGTGTCAATAAATTTTCATGTTATCATTTTACATTGGATAAATATAAAATTTAAATATATTTCACTAGGTAATGGTATTTTCAATTATGGATAGTGATATTTCTAAAACCCAATTTTATTATTCATTAATATACTCTAAGTATACTAGGCTTCACCCAATCGCCACTCATCATAAAAATTATATTAAAATGGATTAAACAAGGTATTTAGATATATAAAATACTATTTTAAGGTCATTAAAAATAATTAATAAATTTATTAGAAAATTTGTGAGGATACCCCATACATTGACGTTACCATATCCAATAGTACTAAATCCTTGATTATAAGATTATTTTTAATAAAAAACATGGTTATGATTCAATCATCCCTCAAACTAAATGAATCTACAACGTTTTTTTCCTGTCCAAGGAGTTATTATATCATGGGAAAAAAATATTAGATTAGTTACAATTATAATCATTTTCATACATTGATATATTCTTGAGAATATATGTATATCAAAAATTCTAGGCCATATATACGTTGCATCATTTATTATAGAGAAAATTCTACTTTATGTTCATGTAAAATTTTAGAGCTTGTAAATAAATATCACAAGTTGAATATTTTTAATTATCGATCCTCATATTCCTTGATGCATGTAAAATGACTCTACCATATTACATAATGACGAAACCTAGTCCTTTATACAACACATATGTATATATTAAAAATTATTCCATTGAGGATATTAAATATAATATATTATTTTCATTATGAAATATATTCATTATCTCCTAAAATAATTCTTCCCATTCATTTAATGATGTGAATTTCACTCCACTATAACTCAACTTTTTTAACAAGATGAGAAATCATTATTTTCTAAAAAAAATCTGATATTATCTTACTAAACCTAGGAAACAACTTATCTAAATTGTATTCATAGACGTGGTATATTCTTTAAAAACCATTATTATTAAAAAATAAAAAAATATTTCAACCTCAGATATAATATGCATAGGATAAGAAACATCCTTAAGAAGAAATTTAATCTTAATTAAATTTTGTTATATTTATTTTTCTTTGAGAGTCTCACGATTTATTTCATAAAGACTTTCATACTCTTTATGGATTTCATATTATTTTATGAAATCTTCGATGAATTCACCCATGAAGTTATAATGGTAATCCATGAATACTATCTTCATTGAATAATTAAAAATTGGATGTGGATTATTCAATATAATGATATTTACTAAAAACACATAATTTACATAACTAAAATGAAATATGAAATATTTTAAATCATTATTTGTCACATTTAAATGTTGATAATTAGATATATGGCCAGTCATTCAATAAAAAATATGGTTCTTTATATTTATCAAATAAATTATATATTCATGGAAAAAGATACTTATTCATTATAGTAATTGTATTGATCTCCCAATAATCGGTGCAAAATCTCATAGACACATCATTATTTTTCACAAGTAAGCCACTAGCTCCCCTAAGTAAATCAATAGGGAATATAAATACCTTATCTCACAACTCCTTTAGTTATTTCTTCATCTCTATTTATTCCAATGGTTATATTATATAGAGTTTTTGGGATATTGGGTTTTCATCAGGGTAGAGTTCAATAGAAAAATAAACTTCACATTGAGGTTTATGCCCTGGTAATTCTTTTAGAAATAATTCATCTTATTCCTGATGATAAAATATTACATTTATCATTAGGAAATCTTTCCAATCAATATATAGTTTATCTTATCCTAATATACAAAAATTTTATTATTGTATTCTATATGTGGGGGATAACTAATGAATTTATATTATGAAATTTCAATCCTAAATACATGTTATTATATCCCCCCATTAAAAATAATAATCTTCTTCTCTCAATAATTAATTAATCAATTATAAAATGATGGAAAATCAATACTGAGGATTATGTGAAAGTTAATCATAGGTATGGCCCTCAAGTTTTATACATGGGAATATGAATGCATCAGAACATTGGTTTCATCATATATCCTTATTGAAATAATATTTCAAGTAAGTTTCTTTATTATCAAATCTTTACTTAGAGTGTGGTGGGATAATTTTCCTTTTTTATAAAACATTCAATATTTAATATATTATGTTGGTCCTGTATATAATAAAACCGTAGATGACTTTTAGTTAATTATAAAATTACCTACTATCACATCATTGAGGACATAAAATTTAGAAGTTGTAATTTAAAAATCCTAGCCTTTATCATGTGGCAATTTATAAGGTAAATTCTCTAGATTATTAGGAAATTCATTCAATCATTTCTCTATCTTCATATAGATAAACCACTAACCATTGAAATATTTTTCCTTGACCATAAGTTAATGATTCTGAAGAATGTTATCAGAATACATGAATCACACTCCAATTTCTTTGTACCATGTTTTATTAGGTTAATTTCCACTACTATTACATGTTTGAAATAACACCATTACCCTCTTCCATTTTATCATATTTATTTTTATATATTGTTATGTTGCGGGCATATTTTTTTAATTCACATTAATAAATAAGAGTTAGTGAATATTTTCTTTATCACGATGGAAGGTAATACTATATCCTCTAATAAAAAATATTTTTACAAACTAAATCCATTTAATGGATATTTTTTTCCTCTCAGGAAGTGATCAATATTAATTCTTATATTGCATACATAATCTATAGAATTATTTGTTAACATTTTAAAATTAGATTAATATAGAGCATCATTTTCTCCTTAATTTTTCTTTAAATTGAATAATTTTCTTTCTATATATGCTTTTTTTTCTCACGCTAAAATTATTTATCAGAAAAAATATCCTTAAAAATCATTCATTAAATACTATTTATCTCTACTAACTAATCATTTTTATTGATCATTAAACACTATTGATTAAAAAAACCCTTCAGATCATATTATTCCGAGTAAAAATTCTCTGGTTCACTACATCCCATGGTGATATATATCTTCTCTAATGACTTAATCCATTCAAAAACTACTAATAGACATGTATTCCCATTGAATTATGGATTTATTTTTCACATAATGTGTCTAACATTTTGTACAATATATTAGGGATATGCACCTAGATCTATATGGGAATGGTTATTGGTCATGATATTAAAAAGATGACCCGAAATAGTTATATTTTACTAAAAAACATTTCATTCCATATTATATTTATTTACATGATGATGATGGATATCCCAACATAACATAAATGCGTGGATGTGATTTTATTTCCTTCTACTACACTCCATTTGATTATAATCAAAATCAATAGATTATTTTGTCACATTATCAATATTGAATCATAATTTATAATTATAAATCTTGAGAAAAACATAATATAAATTAAATATTTTCTCATATATAATCCCATAATCATAATCTTGTTGAATTTGAGTATATCAGGAAATCATAACAATATGTTTGAATCATGAAAAATGGTTCATAAATAAATTATCAATCAACCAATGTTTATCCCCCATGAGTGTCAAAATAGGTGTTCAATTTGGACTATTTTTTGTGTGCTTAGTAATGATAATATTAATACCCAACAAACCATTTTAGGGCTATTACCCGAAGGTGAATCTATCCCAGATCCGGATTCCACTTCTCTGTAATAAGAAAAGTTAATTGTTTCTATAATATCACCACTTTATACTTTTCCAAAATATTAGGATGTTTTCCTAAACATAGAATTATAACTAGAGTTTTCCCTAGAGTTATGTTTTCTAATATATGTTTTCATAAATCATGTTATAAAATATTCTAATAAACATTATCGAATACAAATTGTAACAACCCTGAATTTAGAATCCCATATTTAGTGTAAACTATGATACATTATTAGATGTTATATCATATCACATAACATGAGATGTAATTGTTTAGTAGTCGTTAGAGAGTTGATACTTAAAAAATTCTCATATAACACTAAACCAAAAATAATATGTAAATCAAATTCATATCATAATTATTTATTTTAATATATCCCTAAAATCATTAAATGTTCCCTTTTGGATGCATGGGGATAAGAAACGAAATTAGAAGGAAATCTCAGATTCAGAGTAAGGGAAAACAGACAACAAATTATATCACATAATAAATAATGTATGAAAAATATATAATTGGTAAACAAAAATAAAATATTATTTTAAACTAATATCATGAAAAAGAAATATATCAATATATGATAGGGATACATAGAAAATAACATTCATTTCAATAAATAGTTTTGCAGTGATATAATTTATAATGTCGAGCATCATAATCTTATAATCAATCTTACGTGATAAGATATCACAGATAAATAGTTAAGACATATTCTAAATATGCAAACAAGTTTGACTTATAAAATCTACCAATATATCATGTGGATATCTAATATCCATCTACACCCATAACATACTATGCTAAAATCATCCTCAAATGAAATTAATGGATTATAATAAAATAAATAATCATTATTCTGTAGTAATAAATAAACATATTCAATTGAAATCCTACATAAAAAATGCCAATTTTTCCCAACATAATAAATGAATCAAAATTATGTTAATAAATTTAGAGAAATAGTCATAATATTTTCATTAGAGTATTTTCCTAGTGAATCATAATAATATTTATTTTATTTTTAAATTGATTGAAATCCCTTGATAAACATATTAGAATGTCTCTTGGTAAATAATATTAAAATTAATTTTATTTTAAAAAAACATAAAACTAAATATTCCCAATATAATGGGATAAGATTTTCCTTTTAGAAAATATTTAATAATACCGAATAATATTGATTATAATTAATAGTTATGATTGATGAAAAATGTGATCATCTAGTATATATTGGGAAAAAATTATTTTCCTGATTTTTAAAGGGAAAGGAATAACTTATATGAAAGAAATTATTTTGAAACATTGAATATAAAGTAAAAGATAAATAGGTTTAAAATAAAAAATCATTAATATGTATAAAAGAAAAATATTGAATAAAAATAATTAATATAGATGTGGAGGAAAACAATTCATGGCCTCAATGATGAAATAATGTTTTCTTTTCATAAAATTGTTATTTTAGTCTTTTTTAGTACTAATGGGTGGAAAATTTGTGATGTCCTTAACCCTGATTCCAATTAATAGGTGCCCTGAGCCTAGTGGAACACATGTAATCTAACATTTCTTGGAAAAATTGAGAGTCTGACATCTATTAGGGTAGGCCTAGGGTTATCCCATGGGGAGACTATTCCCTCGTTACCAAAGTGTTTCAAAACATATATATATAAATAGAGGTAAATAAAAGAAGGAATATATGTAAACATAAGGAACCATAAAAATAAACAATGATTTCAGCAATTAAATTATTGAAACAACATACTAAAATTTATGAGGATATTTCATGAATCTAGTATGCTGGAAAACTGGGATACAAATTAGCACAAATAAATTCAAAATCCAATATAGAAAAAAAGAAATACATAAACTTCCCCAAACATCCAGAGCCTCATCTCTGTCATTTGATACCAGATCTATCTCAGAACAGCAAGAAATCATGTTTTTAAAACATTATGCTTCCATTTATCTACACATACATACATGTAATCTTCTATAGGTACCGAACATCACTCGGAGAGGGTGTTTGATAAATCTCTGTGGACCACCACCAATAGTGTATATATCATCCAGGTAGTGTATTGCCAATGTAATAGTGTTCATGCATTCCAATATAAAGTATAGTAGTATAATTTACTAAATACCCAATTACATACTTCAACCCCCATCTATTGTCTTAACAAGTTACTATTTCATTATTTTTTTGTTACCGGTCTATAAAAATGTCACATGTTACAGATAGTGAAGGTTCCAAGATGTGACATGACAACCTATAATGATATTTATTAATTATGTTACAAGGAAATAACCGTAGAAACGTAGAACTCAAGGGTTACCAACACAGTAATAATTTTATCTTAGATAATGTTAAGCGTGTAATTGATGGTGTA
This sequence comes from Viscum album, assembly GCA_963277665.1. Taxonomy (NCBI): domain Eukaryota; kingdom Viridiplantae; phylum Streptophyta; class Magnoliopsida; order Santalales; family Viscaceae; genus Viscum; species Viscum album. The sequence continues at coordinate 648,094,036 of OY728151.1, read as the reverse complement.
TAGTCCATGGAATTACAAAATAATATGCCTAACGAGTCCAAGGATTTCATCCATGGTAAAATGGGGCTGCGAACTGACTGGGCCTAATATGATTTAACCATGGATGGAACTATTTAATTCTAGATCTGAGGGAATCCTAAAATATTGTTGAACGGAACCTGCAGTGTCTTCCTGGGTATCCATGAAAAGAGAAGGATCAAGAACTGGGTGGGTCTCAGCCAAAGAAAGCTACATCCATGAATCAGAATGTGGTTCCCAAGTTCCCAAAGAATCCCATAGTGATATTGACTTAGGAAACTAGTATTTTTATAATGAGGTCATATATAATTCACGATGTTAAAGAAATTACCTTTCATTATTTTGACAATTCTAATTGATCCGGCAACCATTTAATCATTTATTTATTAATCAATAAGTCAACTGGGTTAAATCTTTTTCTTTCATTAGTGTGACAAGGCCATGTATCATGAAACCATTCATTTTATCCATTTAAGGAATTTTCAAAAGTCAAGCTTCACTCATTTACCTTACATTAACAAGGTAATGGGTATTAAATAGATGTAACCTATTATTCAATTATATTTAGAAAGAAAAATTCATATACTATGTATACATTCCAATTTCCATTTCACATTTTCTTATCAAAATGAAGCACAAACCATAGGAAAGTCAAGTGCTGAGCATAAATTGTTATTTCCAATATGATGTTAAAAATTTAAAACAAGAAATTTAATATAGGAATTCCTACCCTTAGAAAGTTCAAGACAAGTCATACCCTAACAATAGATCAAACATGCCAAAACACCAAAACAAAAAAATGGAAAAAAATCATACATCGAATGGATTGAGATTTGTGTGTAACCAATAACGACTAATCACATATATGGAATGATCATAAAAATATGATTCTAATGATTATAAACATGTCATATAAATTTAACAAATGAGACATGGTAAAATTAGAAGGACCCACATGATAATTAAATAATGAACAAACACGAGGGATGTATTATAGACCACCCCCATATGCTTGTACCACTCTCCTCCTCTAATATTAACCTATAATTCATTATAGAATAGACTAGATCTAACAAAAGTGTAAAAATTTGAATGAACCCAAATCATTATTTTAGGTATGGATATTGATTTGAGGCTATTTTGCAGAAAAATAATGAAATGGGGTTTTCCAGGTACATGTCGTGTACTTTTATGTACACACTGTGTACCAAGATTCCAAGTACAACCACATACTAGTCAGGTAACAGCCGAGCACATGGATATGTGGTGACCTATAACACTTCTGAATTCAGGGTATGGTCGAGGCTAATACACGGCGTGTAGTTTTAATGATAATTTTCTATAATTTTCTTTTTAATTTGATACATCAGATCAGGGTCATGTCTTATATTCGTGAACATTTTCTTCTTCTAGTGGTTTGTACAGGAGAGTGACGGAACGACCGATGAAGTTCAAACCCCTCCCAATTATCCATCTGTTCTTCAATTGAGATGTTGTTTTGTGCATTAGAATCCCACAAATGAGTTCTCAAAACTCCAAGATCCCATCTTCATGATTCATCCTCTCTCTTGAGTTATTCAAGGTTGGATGTTTTTCACTATTTTGTTGATCTACACATAACTAGGATGATTCAAGGGTCAAAGTTCAAGTATATCAATCATATGTGAAGCTTATCCATATTTGGGGTCTTTGATTATTTTGAATTTAACCCTATAATTTGATTGATTGATAAAGAGTTTTTTCTTATGAATAAGGTTAGATACCTTGTTTATGGGGCACCACGTGTGTGTGTTTACCATGAATGATTATTTATGATATTTTGGTCTAGGATGCTAGTTTTGATTTCCTTGTTTTCCAGGCCTTGTTTGTTAGGATGGAGTTCCTAATTATATGAGATACGTGTGATATACATTGTGAATGTGCACCAAAGGGGATTAGACTCTGAGAGCTTCCCAAAGGGGTTAGACCGTGAGAGATACCCAGGTGGTCATCTATAATTGTTGGGTTAGAATTTGAGAGCTACCCAGGTGATCTCAATTATTTGATTTAATGAATTTTGGACCTAAGGGTTTAGATTGTTAGAGCTGATCAGGTGGTCATTTATAAATTATTGATTCTAGGTTAGACCAAAGGGGTTAAATCATGGTATATTTCCTAATATGTATTTATTTAATTGACTAATGTTGTGTTATATCAAATGGGATATATTGTGGGAGCATCATGTAGGGTAGATATCTAATGAATTGATGTTATTAGAGACCAGAGGGGTTAGACTATAATATCATTCTCATAGGATTGTTTGTGAAAAATTTAATAATCGTGACATGTTTTCCAAGACAATGTACAAGTTTGGACTTGATATTACTTGATTGTTTAGGTGGTTTTCTAAGATAGGTATTTTGTTAATATTACATGGGGGGATATATAGATTTGGTTAGATACTATGATTACATGATTAAAATGAGGAAAAATATATTTAATTGAATGTAATTGAAAACTATAACATTGTTTACTTTTGAGTACTTCCTATTTTATTTCTTTATTTTTCTTATTACATGAAATATATAATAACTGATAGTAATGAAAAAATCTTTTGGTGGATTCCAACTAGGATTCATCTCACACCCTATTTCAGTCATGCATTTGGGAACAAATATATTATATGATTGTAGGTATAGAAAAAGGAAATATATCTTCTTCATTAGATACTTGATTTTTGATTGATCTAGGGATCATATGACCAAGATGAGGCTTGCGATGCTATTGGAGTTTACTTGCTATTATATACTTTGGTTTTAGTATTGTATTTATATTATTGTGACTTATTTAGATGACTTCATATTCACATGTGACATGCATCTTTTATATATATGACCCAATTGTTTTATTACTGTCATTGTTCCACTGTGTACTTACGTTGTAGGGCATTACAACCTTTTCTATTGTTTAATATTTGTTTTTTAGCTCTGTATTGTCCTCCAATGAGGGAATAATTTATCCATTATCACACATTGGCCATCATTTCTAGTCGGATCCTCTGGAATTTCGGGAAATGCTCTTGAGGTTATGTGACCAACTGGGTCCTGGGCACCTTTAGGCGGAACCCGGATTCAGGACGGTACAAAGTGGTAATCATGGTAGGTTTCATTTTATGCTTTTCCTTACTATTCGGATCTAGAAGAATGGGATATGAGGGAATAAGTATTTGTTAATAATATCTTCTCGGTTGTAGAAAACCCGTGTACAGGGAAAATCCCATTTTCCTTGAATATTGCAATTTTTGTGGTTTTTTCAATTCTTATAGTTGATTTAATTTCACCATTGCATTATTAAATGGTTTTGTGTTGTTACGATTGATTTCATTTGGTTTATATTTCTATTCAAACCCTATGAAATGAGGGAATTTCATCTCATGTATCATATTGGAAGTAGTTAAAAATCACTTTCCATGCATTCCTTCCATGCCATTTAGAGAGTATTACTGAATTACATGCTGTTATGAAAGATGTTTTGGAAGATATGCATGATGTTGTGATGGATTTACTAATAATAATACTTAATATTTTGTTTGGATATTAGAATATGTAATGTTTCAATTTGATGGACTCCATGCTTTGGTCCCTGAGGTGTTATGGAACCTCTTGGATCAGAATTTGGTTGATCATGTTTGAAAATTAATTGAATTATATTAACATATGACCTGAATAAGGATAAAAAACATTGATTTGTGGGAGTATGGGATCTCACGGACTTGAACATGGAATTACTTGGCCAAACGTTTATGGGTTTGGGGGTTCCAGAGAAGATTTAGAGGCATAGTTTTAGGAAACCCATACAACATGGCGTGTGATGTCACGAAATCATACCATGTGTTATTCTGTACTGGATGAAATGATGTTTCCTAAGTACATGACATATACCATATGTACACACCATGTAGTTGATGATAGTGTGACTAACTGTGTGAGTAGAGACATGGGATTGATAAATGTTTGGTAGAACACACCATGTTCTAGGAGAACACTTCATGTTGTAAAAGACCATTTATCCAACCATGTGACAAATGAAACGGGTGGATGAAACATGGGTTGTACACACCATTTCTATCATATACATGTTGTGTATTAATATACCATGTATTCGTCCATGTGACTAAGGACATAGGTGGATGGAACATATGTAGTATAAATCGTGTCTAGAGTGTGCATGTATTGTACTGTTACACCAAGAGAAAATCGCGTAGTTCTAGCCATGTGGAAGAAATTGGGTCGGAGGGAATATTAAAGTACATACTGTGTCGCAGGATGAAGATTCTATGTGTAGGGGGTGTTGCATGACTAGGTTTCTAGGAATACACAGACATGTTAAGGCTTTAGGGAACACACCTTGTAGTGGTTATACATTCAGTGTAACCCTCTTTTTTAAAACATGAATGTTTTCATTGTGTTTTTCCTTCCTTTCACATCTAAGTTATCATCCTTGATAAGATTGAACTGAGGTGTGAAATTGATTTTTAAGAGTCATTCCACAAATAATTCCTCAGGTTGTACACCATGTACAGGGAATTGATAAGACCTCGATAATGGTAGATCAAGGACTACCAAAAGATCATTAATTCACTCCCATCATGACACAAACTGTTATATGAGACATAGGTGATGATGCACAGTTCCATGAATGATTTAAGTGGATGATGTATAATTTTTAGGGATCACCAAATTATACCCCAACTATGTAATATTTTATGCAGTTTCTCCAGTAGTATAATCCTCCCAATTTTTAGGGGATATAAGACTATTGGATACAAAGTCATGGTTGGAGTCTATACTTTCTATCTTTTATAATCTAGAGAAACCTCCTGAGATAAGGGTGAATCTAGGGACTTACATGAAAAGTGAATCTACCAAGAGATTCTAGGATGTTATCACATAGGTGGGAATTCATTGAGATATGGTTTGGGAAGAGTTTCAAAGGTCCTTCTATGATTATTTCTACCCAGAGGCCTTGAGGGCCAACGGAACCTAGGAGTTCATGCATTTGGAGTAGGGTGATCATTCAGTGATGGATTAATATTCTTTCTTTATATAGATTTAGTGCTTTGAACCTATTTTGGGAGGGGATGAGTATTCATAGGCTAGGTGATTTTTGGATTTCCTTAGGTATGAAATCTAATCATAAGTGGATTTTTTTATTAAGACATCGATGACTGCTATAGTAATACATGAACTTATCACAGAGCACAATATGGGGGAGTTTGGAGTAGTGATATAGGTCAGTTCAGCATCCTGTGATGGTACTCCTTTTAACGACAATAGGATGATCTACAAGGATGTTTTTTTAGACAGCGATGTGATTTTCTACCAATGCATAGATTGTGGTAATATAGGACCACAATACACAGAGGACCCAATCGAGTGCCGATGTTGCGGCGTGATGGGCCATATTTAGCATCTTTGCAGTATGTTATCATCAGCAGTGAGTGATATGGGATCAGTTATGACTCATTGTTTAGGAGAAGGACCACCAGTTGTTTATCAGTTAGGAAATTGGTGTTTGTCATGCTATATAGATTGAGGTGGGTTCGTGGCCACGGTATCCAAAAGGATGGTTTTTAGTGACAACATGGAGGATCATCTCAGCTTAACCAGGTAGGGTCTCAATGCCATGGTATAGGTCATAAATTTGTGATGGAGAATACCTAGAAGGAGCATAATCCCAAAATCTCTACGATTAGACGTACGATTTTAGTTGACTCTGTTTTAGGTTTTTTTATATAGGGTCTTCCCATATTTTTATATCTGATATCATTGTGGAGATCCTTGGGCTCTGTATCTCTACATATGTTTATTTTATGATGTTAGACACTCTATTCTGGATTAGGAAGGCTAGTGGACATCAGTGCAAGAGGTGCCCTCTTGAGATTGGTGGTTGTCACTTTTTATGAGACCTATATGTATTAAAAATGACCAGATTTTATTTCATTCTAAAAAAAGTCTTTTTAATCTCTATTTAGGGATTTGTTGACTGGGATCACCAGTGGGTGTGCTTCTTGTCACCATAGGGAGAATATTTTCTAAAGAAGGGCGAAAAGGATGTCCATGTAAGTAGATTTGTTCTTTATCATAATGGGTTAGGAGATATTACAATACATATTTCTAGTTTATATATTGATAACTAAGGGAAATCACATATATACATTCCTCCAATGGTGGTTCATTTCAGAGATTTATTTTCAGACAACATTTTTGGTTTACATCTGGAGCGAGAGGTGGATTTCCCTATTGAGCTACTTCTAAGAGTGGCACTAGATTCCATTCCTCATTATAGGATGGCTAGTACTAAGTTACAAAAGCTTAGTAAGTAGTTAGAGGAGTTGCAAGAAAATAGTTTCATATGACCCAGTACTTCTCCTTGGGGTTCTTCTGTCCATTTTTTGAAGAAGTTAGATGATACCCATAGAAATTCTGTGGATAATCGGAAACTGAACCTACTAATTATTGAGATCCAATATCCATTGATGAGGATTGATGATCTCTTTGATCAATTTTGAGGAGAAATGATGTTCTCAAACACAGACATGAGATATGGTTATCATTAGTTGCACGTTAGAACATCAAATATAATTTTTATAGCCTTTTAGATCTAGTAAGGTCTATATGAGTATTTGGTTATTCCATTCTGTCTCACAAATGTGCCAATAGTTTTCAGGGAACAGATGAACTGAATGATCCATCCTTGCATGGAATATTTTGTGGTAGTCTTTGTGGATGATATCTTGGTCTCTTCTAACACACGACATGACCATGTAACCTATATTGAGACCATATTGAGTAAATTGAGGGAGCATCAGTTGTATATTAACCTCCCAAAGTCCCACATTTTGATGGACTAGATTCACTTCATGGGTCATGTAATCTCAGAGACATGAGGATTAGTAAACCTAGAGAAGTTTAGAGTTATAGTTTACAGCAACCATCCAAAGAATGTATTTGAGGTACAAAGTTTTTTAGGGCTCGATGGTTACTATAGATTCTGTATACATGACTTTTCTTACTTATAAGCACCACCGATAGGTCTAAATAAGAATGGTGTGAATTACATGTGGACAGATCTGTGTGAATCAGACTTTTTAGAGTTTAAAGGGCGACTGACATCAGCACCAATACTTATTTTTCTGGATCAAGGTAAGAGTTACTCCATTTACTGCAATTCATAAAGTATCGACATGGGACCATTGTTTATACAGGGGAGAAATAGTCATTGCGTATGAGTCTCAGTAGTTGAGGCCACATGAGAGGAATTACCTGATGTACGATCATAAGTTGGCTATAGTTGTGAATGCTTTTCACTATTGGAAACATTATCTTTTGGGAGAGAATTTTGTTGCTTACACTAACCACAAAATCCTTAATTAAATATTTACTCAGCGTGATATGAATTTCAGACAGAGACTGTGGTTTGAGTACCTTCATTTGTTTGACAATGAGTTTGCCTACATGCCTAGGAAATTCAAAACAGTGGCTAATTCATTGCACAAGAGGAATTAGATATAGGATGTTCTGGAGGCCAAGAAGTGAGTGGCAGCTAGTGGCTATGTTCTCTTAAATGCATTAAGATGTGCACAAAAACTAGGTCTAGACATTTCATTCATCTATAGATATTACCTCTACTCTACTAGATCATGGACGAATGATTCATCTATCAGATTCCTATAGCCGAGTCCTATAGAATATTGTGTTAAGTGAAGACCCTACTCTTGGGTGGACAATAGGAGAGGATGAGGTTTTGCATTTTCCTGGGCATGCATGGGTGGTATAAGACATACATTATGATTTGATGTGATATTGTCATTCCTAGGAATGGGTGGTTCATCCTTGTGTCACTAAGATGTATCGAGATTTACGTCATCAGTATTGGTGGCCAGGTATGAAGAGGGATGTAGCCAGTTATGTAATGAGATGTTCCACCTATCAGTAGGTGAAGGCATAACATTAGAGACTGGCTTGGACTTTTCAGTAGTTACCCATTCTTGAGTGTAAGTGGAATGATGCCATGGTGGATTTTGTGACAGTTCTACTAAGTTCATGATGAGGGAATGCTGCATTTTCAGATGTTATCGATAGGCTCATTAAGGAATATCATTTCCTGTAGATTAAGTAGACCATCAATGTTGATGAGATTGGATGGTTTTACATCCAAGAGATAGAACATTTCTATGGGGTTCCATACTCTATCATTTTAGATAGGGATGCCCAGTTTACTTCTTGTTTCTATAAACGAATACATGGGATTTGGGTATAGAGGTACTTTTGAGTACAACATACCATCCTCGGATAGATGGCCAGTATGAGCGCACAATTCAGGTTTTAGAGGTTATTCTTCAAGCATGAGTTGTACATTTATTGGGGAACTTGGGAGAGACACATATCCTGGGTGAATTTTTCCTAAAAAAATAGTTTTTATGAAATGATTGAGTGGGAACCTTATGAGGTTTTGTATGGTGGTCCATGCTGACCAACCCTACATTGGCTAGAGGCCGGACAGGCAGCTATGTTGGGACCTCGTCTTGTCTAGGAGACCACTAAAAAAGTGTAGCTGATTCAAAAGAGTAAAACTACAAAAAAAATATCACTATAAATATTATGCTGATCGATAGAGGAAACCTATAGAGATTGATGTCAGATATTAGGTTTTACTACTTGTCACACCGAGGTTGGGACACAAGAGGATTAAGAGATAGGGTAAGTGTAACGAACTAAACATTCATGAATAACATTCATATTTATTTAATTTAATTTAATGTGTTATGGTTATAGAAAACACATGAACTTTTTTTATTTTATCCTGTTGAATTTAAATTACCATTAAATATCATTGTTGTTGATAATATAGCCTTTTAATAGTGATCACTAGACTAGTAGAAGTATAATTTTTCAACAAATCCTTTCGATACATACAAAGGAGGTGATAACCTCATCCAGTACACTCGGGCCCTACAGAGCTCATTTGTCAGAACTCAGGAAGGAGGTAGCATCACTGATATTTTCTCTTAACCAAGCCCAAGCTAAGATTCAACATTTTAAGATTGAATGTAATTTATTATAGGAGATGTACAAGAGAATATAAATTACCACCTGGGTGATGTTATTTGAGCCACCCCAAGAGTTTGTTACCTTCTCACACCTTACCCTTAGGACTTAAGCTGGTGTTATAAGTGATTATGTATTAAGGTATTAGTTACTAGTTGAGTACTATCTTTTATAAATAAAATTCTTATTCCTTCAATTCCTTAATGAGAATAGTTTTTCTTTAAAATATAATGAATTAGATAAAATAACATTTCGGGTAAAAATGTACTTTTCATAAATATAGAAATTGTTACATTAAACTATGTTTTTATTAGTAATGTTATTATAACAGTGTTATATGATCCCTTATTTTAATTAAAAATTATGATTATATTTATTACATATTTTTTACTGTATAAAAGATTATGTATTTTGTTTGATAAGAATTATATTTTTATATGATAAAACAGAAATTTTATTTTTAATAAATGAATTTATTTTGATGAATTAATGAAATTTTGGAATAATTAATATTTCAATAAAATATTATAATCAAATTACTTTTCTAAATAATAAATTATCTTATAATTTTAATGAATTCAAATGTAATTTTTATTATTGTTTAAAAATATTTTTTTAAAACATGAATTTTTTTCATAAATGTTGGTTTTTATATTAATAGTGAAAATTAACATATTTAGAAAACTATTTAGATAAAATAATTATTTTTTTTAATCAAAATGTCAAAATTATCCAATGATAAATTTTACATAAATTTTTAAGACAACCGAATTTTTGGGTTAAATGTAAATACCAAATAAATATAGTGTGTTTTATGACATCATAATGACCCAATATAAATTTAATAAAAAAAATATAAAATGGGTATTAGGACAATATATGTTTTACCTTTAAAATAATGTGATTATATATTTGTTTGAATAATTTTATAATTCATTAGTGATCGCTCCAAGACTTATAAAATATTAACACATTAAAGTGACCTCAATGAGAGTGTGACTCACCTCCACATAAGAAAGCCTAATATATTAACATTTTCGGCCCTAGGAAATATAAATTACTGAATTCCACTCCCATTTTCCTTAACCCATGGTCAAAAACCATGGGATGGTTTGTGGTTCTTATTAGTTTAATGTGTAGTCTCCAAAACCTAGATAATAATTAATTCCCTCTCTTTTTCTATAGAAGACTTCCCAATACCACATTACTCTTCACTAAAACCATTTGGATCTCAACAAAACTCTACCCCATACTCTTTAGAGTCCTTCCAAGGCACCCCTAGCTCGAAATAAGCCTCTCGCATGCCTTTGGGGTCACACTTCCAAGTAAGGTCTCCTCAGTTTCCTCTCCTTTCAAATTAATGCATCTAATTTGAATTTAGTTCTTGTAATTTAGAATGGATATAATGTAATTATTTTATAATCATTCTATAAATATCAATTTTATTTAATTTTAATGTGGAATTATTTTTCCTTCTTCATTTTCACCCTTACCTATGTCGTTATTCTGCAGAAATTCATGAAGGGATTTTACTCTTCTCATTTCCATTGAGGCTACTCTTTTACATTACACTTCTTATGTTCCATATTTATATTCTGTTTTATGATTTTATGTAACACCCCAAGCTTCTACGGTACACTTCTCCTTGAAGAATTCAACAACGTGTGTTGTACGCAACATCGAGTTCTAACACACCACAACTAATCAAACTAGCTGTTATGAATATTAATACCCACATTTTAAAAATTTATAAATTTTACTTTTCAAAATGGACTTCATTTTTGGATTCATAATATCGAAATTATCCTAGGGTGATTTTTTGGTATTTTTCTGAAAAACGTCATTTTTTGATGAATAGTGAAACCACTAAGTGGTAGTTAAAAAAACTGAATTTTTCATAAAACTTATTTTTACCGCTTCTCTGAGTGGAATTTCGAAAATTCTAGAGACACAGTTAATATCAAGGAGTAAAATTTGGTTCAATGAGATAAAAATAATTTTTGGTGAATAGTAACTTCTTACTTTTATTTACCACGGTTAAAAGTAAATAGGGTAATTAAGTGTAAAAATGATATTAATATTACCCTAACACATGACCTAATTCTATTGGACAAGTTTATCTCGACAAAAAACAACCTTAGGAATAAAATATTATCATTTAGGTCCACTTGGATTAGATTAGGACATTTATTATTATTTAATTCAAAGAAGAGTTAAAGGAGTTAAAATCAAAGTTTATTTAATAAAACATTTTTAATATAGGGTTACACATAAGATAAATTCGATTATGAATATTAGTTAGAAATTTAAAACGATTTCCTACATAATACTATTTTATTTATAATTTTTAGACTTCAAATAATTTAATTTATTTATGACCCAATGATGATGCAGTAACTACCATAATAGTGAAAAATTAAAATAATTGATATTATAAATACCACAATAAATATAATTTAGACTTTTTATGATTTAAACTAATTTCCTAGTTTAATATGTATTTTTAGGAATGATTTAATTATCTTTTATCTATTTAATCATTCTTTTATGATTTTCACAAAAATCAATTTTCCAAATAGTGTCAAAATTGACAAAAAAGAGTTTTTAAAACAAATATTATATTATTAATTGATATTCAATTCCTAAAAATCTAAGGGTCGGCCAAGAGACTTATATCATGATAGGTGTATCATTAATGGACCACTTGGGGGTCTCTAGGAGGTATATAGTATGTTAATTAACTATATAATATAAAAATACAAAGTGACATGGTAGGTGTCAAACTAATTAACTAAGAGTTAAAACTAAAAGATAAGGTTAATATAATGACCCAAACCTGTCGAAATCCTATTGGTTGAGTGGTTTTCGACGCATGACCACATTAAACTTTAAATTATTCAATTTGGTGCCATTATAAACCGAATATGAATTTATTATAAAATAATATTTTGAGCTTTTCCAAATGTGCCTCTCTCCCCTCTTATAAAAGGGAACCCCCCCCCCTTCTCATTAATTCACACCTTCAAAGCCATTTGGCTTGGCCAAACTCTTCCCAAATACTCTCTAAACTTCCCTCTGTTCATCCTAGATGCCTTACTTTAGTCAGAAAGCCATCATAAGGATCCCTTTTGATCAAATCAAAAGGAAGAACCCAAAAAAGAGGTAATGATATCGCCACCCCTTTTCAAGTTCCTTTCATATTCCACTTCATCATTATTTGTTATTCCCATTATAAAATAATGAATCCAGAATCTACTATATAATGTAATATTATTATAAATATGGTACAACCATATTCAGTATTCTATCCATCCTTTTAATGACATGTCACCATACGGCGTATGTACGACTTACCGTCTCCACGTCGTGGTGTAATTGTTATTCAGTATATTATTATTTGAATGGGTATAATAATGATTTGTAATTCATTCAAATAATAAATATAACATGATAATTATTCTGTATATATGACATACCATCCAATTATATATTATTTTAATATCAAAAGAATGATATTGTCGCTCGTGCGTACGTACGGACTACCGTCTCCAAGAACACGATGAGATTCATTCTCCATCATAATCCATTCAAGTCTAATTCTCATTTTAAGATTAATAATAATGAATATGTTCTCAATTTCATTCTGGATATGAATAAGATACAATATATCCATAACAAACATGGCTTACGTAACAAAACATATAAAAGAAATTGGTTATGTTAACACCCTAAACAACGATAATACTAAGATATTATTAACAAAGCAATGATAAAAAATCATATATGATATCGTATTAATATATATGATTCTTGTATAATTTAATAACAATTATTTCACCATTATACAAGAGTTTAACCTACCTCAACCAAGGAAAATTACAAGGTAAGGGTTTATTTCGCAATCTCTTCATTATCTGAGGTTGTTTATACATAATAATCTACTGGGACTTCATTATCATCCACATCCATGTTTCATAAAAATGTATTTCAAAACATTTTTACTATTTACTAGAATATTGTTAAAAGTAATTTATAACCTTGTTGACTTTAATAAGTGGTTTATAAAGGAATCTTTCCATCATTTTCCAAACAAGGTTTTTTTAACCTTTTCGACAGAATTAAGGTTAGAATGTTTTTTTAATTTATATCGGGGGTGCAGCTATTTTCCACCGTTATAAAATCATCAAAGCATCCCCTACGAAATTATAAGAATATTTTCAAATAAAATGTTTTAATTTATAAATATATGACTCTTAAATTATTTCCAAATAGAAAGAGATGTTTCTCTAAAAAGAGTTTTGATTTCATCTATACTAACATCCTTTGATTGATTTTATGCATATTTGAAGTTGATTTATTATGATACAAAACTTCTATATTGTATTGATGGTTTTGTTATATGTTTGACTATGGATGTGTTATTTTTATACAATTCATGGTTTATGGATGTGATATTTACATTTCGTATGCTAGTTTTCATACGAATGTTTATGTTATGTTTAAACCTTTTCATATGGGAATTCATTGGACTTAATATGTGACGGGTGGAGCCCGCTATAGCTCCTCGATGCATTGGTAGGTCTCATGAGACAAACTAGTTTCTTGGAACAAGGCTTTCACAAAATCTTATTTGTTGTCTTGGAAGAGGCCTTGGCTTTGTGGTTATGATAGTCTGGCATTATGCATTCCATTATTATGAAAGTGGTTATTGATATTGCATGTGATTATTCTATTAGTAGAATATGCATGTGAATAAGTAATTGGCATTATTTAATTTTATTTTTTCCATACTATGTTGATGTTCATGTTTAAAAGGCTTCTGTTATAGTTATACATTGCCCTGAATGTTTATTATTATTTATGAAAGTTTCCGCTATATTGTTATCCTTACTGGGAATTTGAGCTCACCCCATCTCTATGTTTTATTTTTCCCAAAATGTGAAGAAGTAGTTTATGAATGACATGTAGGGATAGTATGAGGGGATAAGGGTGTGGAATATGGAGACTATATTGTTTTAGTTTTCATTTTATTATGTAATGTAAAACATTATGAATATATCTACTATTTCAAAGGATATTAAACTAATCCCTGTTTCTATATATGATCTTTCTTGTGATCATTCCAATGTTATGTAATAATGCACCGACTCTGGGTAACTGGGGTCGGGGCGTTACAGTTGGTATCAGAGAAGTTTAGTACAAACCTTGGAATCTAGATTTAGAGAAACTCTGATTGGAGCACATAGATTTAAGATGGACTTTGAGGATTAGTATAGGAGAACTTCCTATAATTTTGGTATTGTAGAGATTTTGTGCGTTTTCTGAGCAATACATCACTATCTGGATACGAGCAGGTAGAGGCGGTTCTGGCACAGATTTACCTAGGGGTAAAACCCGAAAACACCGCTTTGAGCTAGACTCAAACAGGAACTGGTGCACGACAACGGGCCTTACTCCACTCTTGGTTACGACACTCCCGGGGGATATGCTTAGGATAACTCTAATTTTCTTTAAAAATCATTATGAAGGGTTTATGAGTATATAATTCCTCAAATAAAACATTTTTATGATTATGGATTATATCCATAAATAGTTCAATTTATGTTAAGTGTTTTATAAGTATGAAAATATGTATTTTGATTCATTAACTGATCTAGTTTATGCCATTTTTTAATAAATGGACACTAGTGGATGAAATGGAAACCGTATCAATGCACGCACTCCATGTAGGGATTTCCATCCTTCTCAATATAATTATAGTGGAGGTGGTGATGCAACTAGTTCCAATCAACTAATCACCATACTGGGACAACTCACTCAGGTTATGAATAATAACCTTACCCATATGAAGCACCCTGATCTGCAGCATGGAGGATCAATGTTAGATCGGTTAATGAGGCAGTAACCACCAATGTTCAATGGGAGTAAAAATCCCTTATTAGCTGAGCAATGGATAAGTTCCCTAGAGAAAATATTTCAGGCTTTGGGGAGTAGTGAAAGAGAAAAAGTTGTCATGGAAGTTTATCACCTCACTGGAGTTGCTGATCAATGGTGGTTATTGATTCAAAACACGAAGAAAGATGATGAAGTATCAAATATGGAATGGAGGGAGTTCAAAGATCTGTTTTTAGAAAAATACTTTCCTTGTGACCATCGAGAAGACAAGGAAAGGCAATTTCTGAGTCTGAGACAAAAGGATGATGAGAATGTCGTAAATTATGAGGCTAACTTTACAAGGTTAACAAGTTATGCTAGATATTATATACATAACCCAAGAAGTAATATTGATCATTTCTTTGATGAGTTAAAACCATTTCTCTATCAAGCATTAGTCTCACAATCCTTCTCGTCGTACGAAGAAATTTTCTCATGTGCTATCAAGACAGAGAAAGAATTCTCTAAGTCATATGACTTTAAAGAAAAGTAAGAGAAGAAGATATTTTCTGATCAATCTGGGAATGGAAATAAAGTGAAGAAGGGAAAATTTGAATATACATCCTGCAGTAAATGTGGGAAGAAACACCCTGGTACTTGCCTAAAAGAACATGAGTCTTTTACAAGTGTGGTGAAAAAGGCCACAAAACTCGTGATTGAAAGGGGAAGAAAGAAGCTACCGATGTCCAATGCTACAATCACAGGGAGATGGGACATTATGAAAATGAATGTCTTAAGCGTCAGGGGAACTTACCTCAGAAAAGGCCAAGGGATCAAGGCCAAGATTATGCTATCACCACTGATGAGGTAGAAGCTCCGAAAGAAATTGTGGCAGGTAATTTAATGGTTTCCTCAAGTTTAGAAAATGCATTATTTGATTCTGGATCATCACATTGTTTCATATATTCTTAGTTTGCTAAGAAAATTAGATATTTCCAATTTGATTTAACAAGTGATTTTTCAGTTAAAACTCCTAAGGGAAGTATCATTGCAACAAAGTTTTGTGAATCAGTCCCCATTAGAGCACATAAATGTTCTTTATCCGCTGATCTCATCGTCATACCAATGATTGTTTTTGATATAATCCTCGGTATGGATTGGATTTCAGACCATGATGTGAAAATTTATTGTAAGAAGAAGAAGGTTACGATTTTTGATGATGATGATAAGGACCACCTTATCTTTAGAGTAGAATCGTCACCACCTAATTCTTATCTAGGTCCACCCCCAATAGCTCAACTAAATTTAATTATTGGGGAGGAAGAGGTTGAAATTACAGTGGGCGAGGAAAATAATGTTCAAATAGAGGATGTACCTATTATGAATGAATATGTAGATGTGTTTCCGAAAGATTTACCTAGACATCCTCCAGAACGAGAAGTTGATTTTTCCACTGATTTAATTCCTGGATCAAGGCCTATATCGAAGACCCCTTATAGAATGGCCACTGTATAATTTGTTTAACTAAAGAAAAAACTAGAGGAATTGAGTAATAAGGGATTTATTTTACCTAGTGTTTATCCATGGGGAACCCCTATTATTTTTGTTAAAAATAAAGATGGATCTATGAGGTTATGTATCGACTATAGAGAGATCAATGCTATAACAATAAAGAACAAGTATCCCCTACCTCACATTGATGATTTATTTGACCAACTGCATGGAGCTCAATAATTTTCAAAGATTGACCTTCAATCTGGATACCATCAGTTGTGTGTGAGGAAGGAAGACATTCCAAAGATATCATTTCGAACCAGGTACGAGAATTACGAGTTTACAATAATGCCTTTTTGATTGACTAATGAACCCTCTGTATTCATGGATCTGATTATTAGAGTTTTCAAGGAATATCTCGATGAATTTGTGGTGGTATTTATTGATGATCTCTTGGTATACTCCAAAATCTATGAAGATCATGAAAATCGCTTCCACATTATCCTTAAGCCTTAGAGAAGACATGAATTATATTGGAATTTTAGCAAGTGTGAATTCTGTCTTTAGGAGATTTCTTTTCTTGGCCATATTGTCTCTAAAGATGGAATCTCTATTAATCCTTCTATGACCAAGGCAATCAATGAATGGCCAGCACCTATGAGTATAACTGAGGTACGCAGTTTTATTGGTTTGGAAGGTTATTATCGATGTTTCGCCGAGAATTTTGCCCGATTGGAAAACCCATTAACGAAGCTCAAACATAATGGGGTTAAATTTGTTTGGACAAAAGAATGTGATGAATGTTTCGAATAACTGAAGATAAGATTATTCAATGCTTCTATATTGACTCTACCATCGGGGAATGATGGGTTCGTTATGTATAGTGATGCATCGAATAAAGGACTTGATTGTGTACTTATGCAGAATGATAGAGTTATTGCCTATGCATCACGACAGCTGAAAATTCATGAACAAAACTATCCTACTCATGATCTCGAGTTAGCAGCTATGATCTTTGCTTTGAAGATATGGAGACACTACCTCTATGGTGAAAAATGTGAGATTTATACTGATCACAAGAGTTTGAAGTATATTTTCTCACAAAAATAACTCAACATGAGGCAAAGGAGATGGCTTGAATTACTCAAGGATTATGATTGTACGATACACTACCACCCGGGGAAAGCAAACAAGGTGGAAGATGCTTTGAGTAGAAAAGACCATGGAGTTTTGAACAATATGAGAATTGAGAGGGATCCAATTTTCATGGATCTAGTGACGATGGAAATGGGAATAACCAGGGAAGGTGAAACCACAATGATTTTTCAAATGGTTTCCAAACCATCTTTACTAGAAAGGATTAAGAGTTCTCAGTCCAATGATGAAGAATTTCAAAAAAAGATTAATGCTGCGAATGATGGGAGATTGAGAGACATTGTGTATGAAGATGGAATTTTGAAATTCGAGAAGAGATTTTGTGTTCCCGATATACCTGATCTAAAAAGGGAATTTCTGGATGATGCTCATAGTTCCAATTTCTCTATACACCCTGGGAGTAGAAAAATGTATAGATACTTGAAGGAACATTTTTGGTGGGACAACATGAAGATGGAGATTTCTGATTTTGTGTCAAGATGTATGCTTTGTCAACAAGTGAAAGATGGAAGGAAACAACCTGATGGAGTATTGCAACCTCTTCCCATACCTGAGTGGAAATGGGATAATATCACGATGGACTTTGTCCTGGGACTACCAAAGAATCCTATAAGGAATGATGCAATATGGGTTATTATTGATCGTCATACCAAGTCAGCACATTTTCTTTCTATAAGAGAAGATCTACCACTGGAACGTCTAGCAAGATTATATATTGATGAAGTTGTGAGACTTCATGGAGTACCCCTATCGATTGTTTCTGATCGTGATCTCCATTTTACTTAAAGATTCTGGAAAAGTCTTCAGAAAGCCTTAGATAATGAACTTCATTTGAGCACTGCCTACCACCCTCAAACAGATGGACAAACAGAACAAACTATTCAAACCGTAGAAGACATGTTGAGATCCTGGTCACTTGACTTTCAGGGTATGTGGGATCAATATTTACCTCTGGTAGAATTTTCCTATAACAATAGCTTCCATTCGAGTATTAAGATGGCACCATATGAAGCATTATATGTAAAGAGATGTCGCACACCAACCTGTTGGGATGACATTGGTGAAAGAAAACATGTAGGCCCAGAACTGGCGGAGGAAACGATGGAAAAGGTGAAGGTAATCCAAAACCATATCAAAGCAGCTCGAAGCAGGTAGAAGAGCTATGCCGATAATCGAATGAAGGATTTGGAATTTCAAGTCAGTGATCATGTTTTCTTGAAGGTATCTCCATGGAATGGAGTCATACGTTTTGGTAAGAAAGGTAAATTGAGTCCCAGGTACATCCGACCTTTAGAAATTATAGAACGAATTGGGGTTGTAGCTTACCGATTGGTAATGCTGCCAAGTCTATCCAAAGTTCACGATGTGTTCCACGTAACTCTGTTGAGGAAATAAATGCCTGACCAAATGCATGTACTCACTTATGAGGAATTAGAATGGGAACCTGATCTGTCTTATTGCGAAAATTCCATCAAGATTCTTGATACTAGAGAACAAGTACTGAGAAACCGGATGACTTTTCTGGTAAAAGTTTTGTGGAGAAACCATAAGATGGAAGAGGCAACGTGGGAACCTGAGGAACTTATGATGAAGAAACACCCGAATTTTTTCATGCGGTTGTATTCTAGAATTTCTAGGACACAATTATTTGAAGGAGGGGATAATGTAACACCCCAAGCTTCTACGGTATGCTTCTCTTTGAATAATGCAATAGCGTGTGTTGTACGCAACATCGAGTTCTAACACACCACAACCAATCAAAGTAGCCGTTATTAATAGTAATACCCATTTTTTGAAAATTTAAAAATTTTATTTTTCAAAATGGACTTCATTTTTGGATTCGTAATATTGAAAGTATCCTAGGGTGAATTTTTGGTATTTTTCTGAAAAACATCATTTTTTGATGAATAGTGAAACCACTATGTGGTAGTTAAAAAAACGAAATTTTTCATAAAACTTAATTTTACCTCTTCTTTGAGTGGAATTTAGAAAATCCGATAGACACGGTTAATATCAAAGAGTAGAATGTGGTTCAATGAGATGGAAATATTTTTTTGGTGAATACTAACTTTTTACTTTTATTTACCACGCGTAAAAGTAAATAGGGTAATTAAGGGTAAAAATGATATTAATATTACACTAACACATGTACTAATTCTATTGGACAAGTGTATATCAACCAAAAACAATCTTAAAAATAAAATATTATCATTTAGGTCAACTTGGATAAGATTAGGACATTTATTATTATTTAATTCAAATAATAGTTAAAAGACTAAAAGTCAAAGTTTATTTACTAAAAAATTTTTAATATAGGGTTACACATAAGATAAATTAGATTATAATTATTCATTAGAAAGATAAAAATATTTCCTAAATAATTATATTTTATTTATAATTTTTAGACATTAAATAATTTAATTTATTTACGACCCAATGATGATGCAATAATTACCATAATAGTGAAAAATTAAAATATTTGATATTATAAATACCCCAATAAATATAATTTGAGACTATTTATGAATTACACTAATTTTATAGGTTAATATGACATGTTAGGAAAAATTTAATTAACATTTTTGAAGTAATCATTCTGTTAGGATTTTCAAAAAAATCAGTTTTCCAAATAGTGTCAAAATTGACATAAAAGAGTTTTTAAAACAAATATTATATTATTAATTGATATTAAATTCTTAAAAATATATGGATTGGCCAAAAGACTTATATCATGATTGGTGTATCATTAATGGACCACTTGGGGGTCTCTTGTAGCTATATAGTAAGTTTATGAACTATATAATATAAAAATACAAAGTGACATGGTAAGTGTCAAACTAATTAACTAAGAGTTAAAACTAAAAGATAAGGTTAATATAATCACCCAAACCTGTCTAAATCCTATTTGTTGAGTGGTTTTAGACCCATCCCCATCTTAAACTTTAAATAATAAACTTTGGATCCCTTAGAAACCAAATATGAATTTATTATAAAATAATATTTCTAGCTTTTTCAAAGGTTCCCCTCACCCCTCTTAGAAAAGGGAACTCCCCATTCTCTTTAATTCACACCATAAAAGCCATTTGGATCGGCCAAAATCTGCCCAAATACTCTCTAAACATTCCTCAATTAATCTTAGAGGCCTTCCTTTTGGTCATAAAACCAACCTATGGATCCCTTTTGATCGAATCAAATGGAAGAACCCGAAGAAGAGGTAATGATTTCACCACCCCTTTTCAAGTTCCTTTCTTCTTCCAATTCTTCTTTCATTGTTATTCCATTTCTAAAATAATGAATACAGTGTCTCCTATATATTGTAATACTATTATAAATATGTTACAATAATATTCATAATTATATCCATCCTTTGAATGACGTTTCACCGTACATGCGTACGTACGGCTTACCGTCT
The DNA here is from genome assembly GCA_963277665.1 of Viscum album. Classification (NCBI taxonomy): domain Eukaryota; kingdom Viridiplantae; phylum Streptophyta; class Magnoliopsida; order Santalales; family Viscaceae; genus Viscum; species Viscum album. Next base: position 648,072,994 of record OY728151.1, on the reverse strand, counting down.
CCACGTCGTGGTGTAATAGTTATTTAATATATTATTATTTGGATGGGTATAATAATGATTTTTAATTCATTTAAATAATAATTATAACATGATAATGATTCTTTATATATGATATACCATCCAATTATATATTATTTTAATTTCAAAAGAATGATATTGTCGCTAGTGCGTACGTACGGACTACCGTCTCCACGAACGCGATGAGATTCATTCTCCATTGTAATCCATTCAAGTATAATTCTCATATTAAGATTAATAATAATGATTAAGGACTTAATATAATTCTGGATATGAATAAGATACAACCTTTTGATCACAAACATGGCTTACTTAACAAAACATATAAAAGAAAACGAGTAAGTTAACACCCGAAACAACGATAATAAAAAGATATTATTAACAAAGAAATGTTAAAAGATCGTATATGATATGATATTAATATATATGATTCTTTTATAATTTAATAACAATTATTTCACCATTATACAGGAGGTTACCTAACCCAACCAAGAAAAATTACAAGGTAAGGGTTTATTTCATAATCTCTTCACTATCTGAGGTTGTTTATACGTAATAATCTACTAGGACTTCTTTATCATCCACATCCATGTTTCATAAAAATGTATTTCAAAACATTTTTACTATTTACTAGAATATGGGTTAAAGTCATTTATACCCTTGTTGAATTTTATAAGTGATTTATAAAATAATCATTCCGCCATTTTCCAAACAAGTTTTTTTAACCTTTTTGACAGAGTTAAGGTAATAATGTTTTTTAAACTTATATGGCGGGTGCGGCTATTTTCCGCCGTTATGAAATCGTCGAAGCTTACCTTACAAGATTAAAAGAATATTTTCAAAAAAAATGTTTTATTTTATTAATATATGACTCTTAAAGGATTTCAAAATAGAAAGGGATATTTCTCTAAAAAGAGTTTTGATTTCATCTATGTCAACATCCTTTGATTGATTTTACGCTTATTTGATGTTGATTTATTATGATACAAAACATCTATATTGTACTGAAGGTTTTGTGATATATTTGACTGTAGATGTGTTATTTTTATACCATTCATTGTATATGGATAAAGTATTTACATTTTGTATGCTAGTTTTAATACGAATGTTTATGTTATGTTTAAACCTTTTCATATGGGAATGCATTGGACTTAATATGTGACGTGTGGAGCCCAGTATAGCTCCTCGATGCATCGGTTGGTCTAATGGGACAAACTACTATCTTGGAACAAGGAATTGACAAAATCTTATTTGTAGTATTGGCACGAGGCTGTGGCTATGTGGTTATGATAGTCTGGCATTATGCATTCCATTATTATGAAAGTTGATATTGATATTTCATGTTATTATTCTAGTAGTAGAATATCCATGTGAATAAGTAAATGGAATTATTCCATTTTATTTTTTCTATACTATTTTGATGTTCAGGTTTAAAAGGATTTTGTTTTAGTTATACATTTCCTTGAATGTTTATTCTTATTTATGAATGTTTCTGCTATATTGTTATCCTTACTGGGCATTTGAGCTCACCCCTTTTCTATGTTTTATTTTTCCCAGGATGTGAAGAAGAAATTTATGAATGACCTATAGGGATAGTATGAGGGGATAATAGTGTTGACTATGGATACTATATTTTTGTAGTTTTAATTTTATGATGTAATGTAAAACTTTATGAATATATCTAGTGTTTCCAAGGCTACTAAACTAATCGGTCTTTCGAGATTTGATCTTTCTTGTGATCATGCCAATGTTATGTAATAATGCACCGACTCTGGGTAACTAGGGTCGGGACATTACATTTTACAAAACCCAAATAATTTCCATATAATGAATATATGATGAGATATACCTTTAAAAATCATCAACCCTCTATGATCCTTTAAGAAAACTCGATACTATGCCAAAATTCCATAAGGGATCTTCCACTCTTCTTTTTTAATCAAGAATTATTTTCAGGTTAGGTATTTTAATTATATTTATTCCAACTATTAGATATGATATTAAATAACATAATTACAGGAAATTTTATTTAAAAATCATGATATCCCCTTTCACTCTCATTTATCCCTCTTATGAACCCTTTTGTACACCCGTTACCGTGCTGAATTTTTGAAAAGGATTTCTTCTTTTATATTTTTTTCAATGTATCTCCATGTTATTTTACCCAAATTATTTTCAATTAAAAATGTTGGGATATTATTTATCACCTACACCATACTGACCTCATTATGTTTGAATGATTAGATACCAATTTTTCTATAATTAATGCCTTCCGTGAACACCCATTACCATGCCAAAATTCTGTATCAGATTTCACTCTTCTTATTTAAATTAAAGTATTTATCCAATATTACTCATCTAAATTCTATTTAATATGTTGGGATTGTAATGCCTTGACCCTAGTTACCCAGATTCGGTGCATTATTACATAACATTGACATGATCACAAGAAATATCAAGTCTCTAAAGATAGATTAGTTTAGTATCCTTTGAAACCGTAGATACATTCAGAAAGTTTACATTACATAATAAAGAAAAAAACTACAACAACATCTTGTATTCATATCCCCTCATACTATCCATACAGGTCATTCATAAATTACTTCTTCAATTCCTAGGAAAAATAAAACATTGAAAGGGGTGAGCTCAGATTCTCAGTAAGGATAACAATATAGCAAAAGCTTTCATAGATAAGCATAAAAATTTAAGGTAATGTATAACTAAAAAAATCCATTTAATCTTAAACTTCAAAATAATATGGAAAAGATAAAAGGAAATACTTCCATTTACTTATTCACATGGAAATTCTACTAGTCGAATAATCACATGCAATATAAATAACCACTTTCATAATGATGGAATGCATAATGCAAAACTATCATAACCACATAGCCAAGGCATCGTGCCAAGAATACAAATAAGATTTTTACAAGGCCTCATTCCAAGACACTAGTTTGTCTCCTGAGACCTACCGATTCATCGAGGAGCTATAGCGGGCTCCACCCGTCACTTATTATGTCTAATGAATTCCTTATATGAACAGGTTTAAACATAACATAAACATTCGTATTAAAACTAGCATACGAAATGTCATTACTTTCTCCATAAACCATGAATGGTATAAAAATAAAACATACACTGTAAAATGTATCACAAAACATTCAATACAATATGGAAGCTTTGTATCATAATAAACCAACTTCAAATAATCTTCAAACCCATCAAAGGATGTTGACATAGATGAAATCAAAACTATTTGAGAGAAATATCTCTTTTTATGAAATCATTTAAACGTATCATAACTATAAAATAAAACATTTACTTTGAAAATATTCTTATAATATTGTAAGGAAATATTTAATGATTTTACAATGGTGGAAAATAGCCGCACCCGCCGTATAAGTTAATAAAATACATTCTTACCTTAATTTGTCGAAAAGGTTAAAAAGGGTCATTGTTTGGAAAATGACATAAAGATTCCTTTATAAACTTCTTTTAAAATGTAAAACAAGGGTATACATATATTTAACCCATATTATTTAAACTAGTAAGAATGTTTTGAATTAAATTTTTAAGAAACATGGATGTGAAAGATAAAGAGGTCCCAGTAGATAATTACGTATAAACAACCTCAGATAATGAAGAGATTGTGAAATAAACCCTTACCTTGTAATTTTCCTTGGATAAGGGTAGGTTAACCTTGTGTATAATAGGGAAATAATTGATATTAAATTATACAAGAATCATACACATTAATATTATATCATATATGATCTTCTAACATTTCTTTGTTAATAATATCTTTGTATTATTGTGGTTTTGGGTGTTAACAGATTCATTTTCCTTTATATGCTTTGTTACGTAAGCTGTGTTTGTTATGGATAGGTTGTATCATATTCATATCCAGAATGATATTATATCTTTAAAAATTATTTTTAACAATAAAATGAATATTATTCTTGAATGGATACGATGGGGAATGAATCTCATCGAGTTCGTGGAGACGGTAGTCCGCACGTACGCACAGACGCTACTTCCATTTCATTTTTTATTTTAAAAGGAATCAAAACCCAAAGATACATATGTATATTATTATTCCAGTATAATATAATATCTTATATGTGTTACTTATGTTCATTAACAACTTCTTTTATATGTTCCATGTATAGTATGAATGAGTCATATCACTTTGAGGGGGCAGTAGTCCGCACTTCCTCAAATAAAATTATCATATATATATACAACATGAAACGAATAATGGTATGCTATAAAATTGAATAAAAGAAGCTTATATATAACATAAATATCATCAATATAATATTTTATTATAGTTCCATCATAATGGCCACCATGAGTGGTGGTAGGAGATTATTGAACAATCATCGTTTCGTGAGGCGTTTGGTTCCCATCCACAGAAACATTATATTCTTGACCCATTAGATGAAGGTGTGTGTAATTTTATTTCTAATAATTCTCATAAAAATATCCTATTATATTGATTATACTGGTGTTGTTACAAAATAAAATAATAAGAAAAGTTTAGGGGTTGGATAAGTAAAATAAAAGAAAAGAAGCGAAGAGAAATCGTTACCTTTAATTTGGGTAACTCCCTTTGGTTTGAACCAAAACAGAAACTTGAAGTTCCTTATGCCTAAGTTAAGGATTCTATGAGGAGTATAGGGAAATAGGTAGCTTAATTGGGATGAATTTGGACCATCCAAAAGGCTTTAGATGTGTGATAAATACGTTATATGTTGTGTCCTTTTATAAGGGGGCGGAGGGGCTCTTTAGGAAAAACTGAAGTTATTATTATATAATAAATTCATATTCGGTTTCTAATGGTTCCAAAGTGTATTATTCAATGTATAAAGAGGGTATAGGTCGATAATCACTCAACTAATAGGTTATAGACAGGTTTGGGTTAGTATATTAACCATATCTTTTAGTTTTCACTCTTAGTTAATTAGTTTGACATTTACCATGTAACATTGTATTTTTTTATTATTTAGTTAATAAACATACTATATACATCAAAGAGACCCCCATGTGTTCATATAATTATACACCTATCATGATAAAAGTTCCCTGTCCAATCCTTATATTTTTAGGAATAAAATATCAATTAATAATATAATATTTGTTTTAAAAACTCATTTATGTCAATTTTGACACTATTCAATAATTGATTTTTGTTAAAGTCATAAAAAATTTATTATTTAAAAACAAATTCATTTAAGCAATACTAAAATTTCATATTAACCAATAAAATTCATGTATAGCATCAATACTTTCAAATTATATTTATTTTAACATTTATAATACTAATTATTTGCTTCTTTCATTAATAAGGAAAATACTACATCATTATTGTGCCCCAAATAAATTTATTATTCAATGTATAAAAATTATAAATAAAATACCAATATTTAAGAAATATTTGTAAATTTCTAAATATTATTTATAGTATAAAATATAACATATATAACCCTATGTAAATTTTTTTTGTTAAAAGATATATGCTTATGTCATTTTTCTATTCACATTAACTTAATTAATATAAAGTGTCCATATCACCTAAAAGTGGATCCATGGGGTCCCAAAATCGACGCAAAGTTGTCCATGGTCGGAAATGTATCAAAAAACAGGGTTAGGACACATTTTAGGGTAAAATAATATTCTTATAATATTATTTTGTTTACCCTTATTTACCGGATGTACCCTTTATGCATGGTAAATAAAATATTTACCGAAATAATTATTCAAAATGTCTAAAAATAAGAGTTTCCCATTTACAGAATTTGGATATCCTGATTCGAAATATGGAATCCATTTTTTGAAATTCAAAACACAGAAGTGGCAGAAATTAATTTAAAATTAATTCCTCTTGTCAAAACAAAAAGCGTGTTTTTAACAAATAATAACTATAAAAACAATGACACTTTCTTATGTCCATCTTAAATATGAAAATATTTCTAATGACAAAAATTGTATTAAATGGTAAAATTATAATCTGATTATACTTTAAAATCACTCAAATGCATAATTTATATATATTAATTATTTCGATTAAAAAAGATATTTTTAGTTAAAATTTAATAATTTTCACTATTCGTCAAAATTTGAAAGTTATCAGAAAAGTACCAAAATTTCACCCTAATATAATTTCAATATTCCTAATCCAAAAATGAATTATATTTTAAATAAATTAAAACATAAAAGTTTCATTTATTAATATATAATTAATTCCCGCTATTAAAACAAAAAGCGTGTTTTTAATAAATATCAAAAGTTTGACACTTGTTTATATCCAATTTCAATGTAAAATTACTTAAAATGGCCATCATTGGATTAAATGGTAGAAATTTAATCTATTTATACTTCTATACCATTAAAATGTATAATTTAACAATATAAATTATGTTGATTAAAAAGTTGTTTTCATTTAAAATATAGTATTTTTCACTATTCACCCAAATATGAAAGTTATCAGAAAAACACCAAAACTTTTTTGAAACTAAATTCATATGTCACAATTCTAAAGAATAAGTTTATTTTGTCAAATTGAATAAATGTTTCAAATATTAGATTTAAAAAGGCTTCTCTATTAAAAGGTGGTAAAATATCATTTTTTGAAAAATGTTTCTTTTATGTGAAAAAATGAATTTATTCTTAAATTATGTCTAAGAAACTTATAATATAGATTCTAAAAGTATAATGATTATATAATGTTAAATATTCAGTTAATACTATACATAACTTCTTTTGAGCGACTTGTTTGGTAAGTCATGGGGCGCTATAACTCGGTGTTGCGTGTAGTGAAAGTTATTGAATTACTTTGAATAAATAATGTACTATGAAATCATGGGGTGTTACATTATTCCATCCTTCAATAAATTGAATTCTCGCAATTTGAAATTATTTTTCAAAAATAAAAGTTTGAAAATAGAAAATATGTTTGGGAAAACCCACATCAGAAATTAGGTTAGTAAAATTTAGTCTTAATATGAGGAAAAAGAAAATGAAAGGGTCACCACCAAATTATGATCTCGATTAGGAGAACATTGTTGGATATTAGAGACATATAATTGGAGGAAATACCTAAATATTTATAGGTAGTGATTGTGGTCATAAATCACAAAAAATTGTAAAATTGAGGGCCTTAAATTCATCAATCTATGATGATTTAAAATACAATCGGTTCAATAAAACATATGGTATTAGGATAACACGATTTTTTTAAGATCCCCTTCAATAATTAATTTCTTCATTGAAAAATAAAAAAAGAAAAATATATACTTGAAAACTAGAGTCTCATCCTTTAACTGAGTTCTACCACAAACTCATCTTTCACTTTAAAAGATAATAGAACATAAAAATAATATTCTATTTATCCTATTCATATAGGGTTAAAAAAATGAATTTATAATTCATCTAGAAGAACCATTAGAAAAACTAAATTATTCAATCCAAGACATCATGTGGGTAAGTGGTAGGTGATACACCCTTGTCTCCCTTCGGTTTTGGGTTCAAGTCTCTTGGACTTGCCGGACGCGACGTGTTGCTGCCCGACCTTTGGGTTGTCCTTTTTATGAAAATCGAAAAATAATATCAAACTAGAATTATCAAAAATACTTCTATCCAAACTCACAGTACAAAATTTATAATGTAGGTAAACACAATTTAGATCCTTTTCCCCACGTAATAGCATGTGAACACCATCATCATGTATTCTTTTAAAACACATCAACATCCTGAAATACCATAAAACCTTATTGATTATGTCAATGATCCCTTATTACTTATAGAATACTGGATATGCTCCTTCTATCCAAAATTGATGTAAACTCCAACAATGATGGAGTATAAAAATCATTAATCAGTTTCATGGTAGTCAAGAATATCCAATAATTTATCCAAATCAATCATGTATTATTCCAAAATCACTGCCTCGGTATCAGAACCATATTATTGTTTATCTTACTCTCAACCATATATTTTAAAAAAATTCAACCTACTATTGATTCACTTTTCTTTTTTCCACATAATCTCAAGTCCTTAATGAAATAGTACTGCAGCACAATCCTTATATACTCCATAGTTATTATAACCAGTACATTGTTGATACAACACTCAAATGACGTAATTCTCTAATAAGAACTCTAATCATTCCTACTCATCTGTGGTAGAATCATTACTTGACTATTATCTAATAGCATCATTTGGGGCATACTATGATGTTTTTTGCATTGGTTCACGTAGTGTCCCAAATCCTTGCAGATGAAAGATTGTACATTTGAAACCTTTTTCTTACACTTACAGTACGTACATGGTGTCCTTATTCTCCACAATTATAACAAACTCCCTTTCCTTTTATGCATGTTCCAGGGTGTTTCTTCCCACAATTATCACATATGGGAAAATTATTCTTTTCTCTCTTCCCTTTATTCATTTTTCTCTCTTCCACTATTTTCTTCTCTTTCTTCCCTTCAACGCCATAGGGCTCAGAGAATTATTTTCATATCTTATTAACACATGATATTATTTCTTCATATATTGAGAATACATGGGAGGATATTTCCCTTATATATGTTGGCTTAATACCGTGAAAGATATTATCCTTTTTAATCATTGGATCATACGTATTTCTGGAGTTCACATTCCTTTTACTGGGCTCTATTTCTATACAATAGCAAAAACTAGGTCAGTTTAGGAATTACAATGAATAATTCCAAACTTATAAATAACCTAACGTGAATTGAGCAGTTTATGGATATAATACATAATCATAAAAATGTTTTCTTTGAGTAAGTATATACTCATAAACCCTTCATAACGGTTTGTAATGAAAATGAGAATTATCCCAAGCATATACCCCGGGAGTGTCGTAACCAATAGTGCAGCAAGGCCTGTGGTCGTGCACCAGTTCCCATTTGAGTCAAGCTCAAAGAGGTGTTTTTGGGTTTTACTCTTAGATACATTTCTGCCAGAGCCTCTTCTACCTGCTCGTTTTGAGATAGGGATGTAATGCTCTGAAAAATCACAAAAAATATACAATACCAATATTCTAGGAAGTTCATCTATACTAATCCTCAAAGTCCATCTTAGGTCCATGTGTTCTAATCAGAGTTTATCTAAATCTAGTTTCCAAGGTTTGTACTAAACTTCCTCTAATACAAACTGTAACACCCCGACCCCAGTTACCCAGAGTCAGTGCAATATTACATAACATTGGCATGATCACAAGAAATATCAAGTCTCGAATGACCGATTGGTTTAATAGCCATGGAAACACTATATACATTCATAATGTTTACATTACATCATAATGTAAAAAAAAACTACAACCACAACTTTTCTTCATATCCCCACATACTATACAAGCAGGTCATTCATAAATTACTTCTTCACATCATGGAAAAAATAAAACATTTAAAGGGGTGAGCTCAAATGCTCAGTAAGGATAACAATATAGCGGAAACTTTCATAGATAAGCACAAACATTTAAGGCAATGTTCAACTAAAACAAAAACCTTTTAAACATGAATTTAAGCATAATATGGAAAAGATAAAATGAAATAATGCCATTTACTTATTCACATGGATGTTCTACTAGTGTAATAAACACATGAAATATCAATAACCACTTTCATAATGATGGAATGGATAATGCCAGAATATCATAACCACGTAGACAAGGCCTCATGCCAAGAATAAAACTAAGATTTTGTCAAGGTCTAGTGCCAAGACACTATTTTGTCTCATTAGACCTACCGATGCATTGAGGAGCTATAGCGGGCTCTACCCATCACTTATTAAGTCCAATTCATTCCTCATATGAATAGGTTTAAACATAATATAAACATTCGTATTAAAAACAGCATACAAAATGTCAATACTTTATCCATAAACAATGAATGGTATAAAAATAACATATCCACAGACAAACATATCACAAAACCTTCAATACAATGTGGAAGTTTTGTATCATAATAAACCAACTTCAAATAAACTTAAAATCCATCAAAGGATGTTGACATTGATGAAATCAAAACTATTTGAGAGAAATATATCTTTTTTAAATCATTTAAATGTTACATAATAATAAAATAAAACATTTACATTGAAAATATTCTTATAATATTTTAAGGGAAGCTTCAAAGATTTTACAATGGTCGAAAATAGCCGCACCCGCCCTATAAGTTAAAAAAAAGACATTCTTAACTTAATTTGTCGAAAAGGTTAAAAAGGTCCTTATTTTGAAAATGATGTATTGATTCCTTTATAAATATCTTATAAAAAGTAAAACAGGGGTATAAATGAATTTAACCCATATTCTGTAAAACAGTACGAATTTTTTGAAATACATTTTTTTGAAACATGGATGTGGATGATAAAGAGGTCATAGTAGATAATTATCTATAAACAACCTCGGATAATGAAGAGATTGTAGAAATAAACCCTTACCCTGTACTTTTACTTTGATGAGGTTTGGTTAAACTCATGTATAATGGTGAAATAATTGTTATTAAATTATAAAATAATTATATACATTAATATGATATCATATATGATATTTAAACATTGCTTTGTTAATAATATCTTTGTATTATCGTGGTTTCGGGTGTTAACTGATTCGTTTTCCTTTATATGCTTTGTTACATAAGCCGTGTTTATTATGGATAGCTTGTATCTTACTTATATCCAGAATGATATTAAGTCTATAAACATTATTTTTAACAATAAAATTAAAATTATTTTTTAATGGATATGATGGAGAATGAATCTCATCACGTTCGTGGAGACGGTAGTCCGTACGTACGCACGAACGCTATTTCAATTTAATTTTTTATTTTAAAAGGAATAAAAAACCAAAAGATACATAGGTATATTATTATTACAGTATAATATAATATCTTATATTTGTTACTTATGTTCATTAACACATTCTTTTATACGTTTGATGTATGGTATGAACGATTTATATCACTTTGAGGGGGCGGTAGTCCGCACTTCCTCAAATGAAATTATTGTATATATATACAACATTAAACGAATAATGGTATGCAATAAAATGGAACTAAAGAAGCCTATATATAAAACAAATATCATTAATAACATATTAAATTGTATTTCCATCATAATGGACACCGTGTGAGGTGGTAAGAGATAATTTAACAATCATCATTTCGTGAGGCGTTTTGTTGCCATCCACAGAAACATTATGTTCTTCATCCATTAGATGGAGGTGTGTGTAAGTATAGTTTGAATACATCTCTTAAAAATATCCTAGTATATTGACTATACTGTTGTTTTTACAAATGAAAAGAATAAGAAGAGTTGAGGGGTTGGATTAGTAAAATAAAAGAAAAGAAGCTAAGAGAAATCGTTACCTTTAATTTTGGTAAATACCTTTGGTTTGAACCAAAAAGGATTCTTGAAATGACTTCTGACTAAGTTAAGGCTTCAATGAGGAGGAGAGATATATTAGGAGCATAAATAGGCAGAGTTTTTAAGATCCAAAAGGCTTTAGAGGTGTGAGTAATTGTTTATATTTGTGTCCTTTTATAAGGTGGAGGAGGGGATCTTTAGAAAAAACATAAAGTATTATTTTATAATAAATTCATATTCGGTTTATATTGTCTAAAAAGTGTATTATTCAACATATATGATGGGAATAGGTTGAAAACCACTCATCCAATAGGTTTTAGATTGGTTTGGGTCACTATATTAACCTTATCTTTTAGTTTTCACTCTTTGTTAATTAGTTTTACATTTACCTTGTCACTTTATATTTTTATATTATATAGTCAATAAACTTACTATATACATCCAAAAGACCCACATGTGTTACATTAATGATACAACTATCATGATATAAGTCCATTTTCTGAACCTTAGATTTTTAGGAATGGAATATCAATTAATAATATAATATTTGTTTTAAAAACACATTTATGTCAATTTTTATACTATTCAATAATTGATTTTTTTAAAAGTCATTACAACTTTATTAATTCGAAAAAAAAACTCATTTAAGAAAAAAAAAGGTCATATTAACCAATAAAATTCTTTTATGGCATAAAAACATTCAAATTATATTTTTCTTAATATTTATAATACTAATTTTTTGATTCATTCATTAATAAGTAAAATACTAAATCATTTTTGTGTGATAAATAAATTTAATTATTAAATGTATAAAAATTATAAATAAAATAAAACTATGTAGGAAATATTTTTATATTTCTAATAAATATTTATAGTAGAAAATATAACATATATACCCTATGTAAAAATTGTTTTTCTAAAAGATATATGCTAATGTCATTTTTGTATTTTCTTTAACTTAATTAATATAACGTGCCCTTATCCCCTACTAGTGGCTCTATGAGGTCCCAAAATCGACCCAAAGATTCCCATGGTCGAAAATATATCAACCAATAGGGTTAGGACACGTTTTAGGGTTAAATAATAATATTATAATATTATTTGTTTACCCTTATTTACCGGATTTACCCTTTAACCATTGTAAATAAAATATTTACCGAAGTAATTATTCAAAATGTCTACAAATAAGAGTTACATATTTAAATAATTTGGACATCTTGATTCCAAATATGGAATCCATTTTTCCAAATTCAAAACACATAATAGGCATAAATTAATTTAAAATTAATTATCAAGGTCGAAACAAAAAGCGTGTTCTTAACAAATAATAACTATCAAAAGATTGACACTTTCTTATGTCCAATTTAAATAGGAAATTTTGTCCAATGACAAAAATTGTATTAAATGGAAAAATTATAATCTGATTATACTTTAAAATCACTCAAATGCATAATATATCACTATTAATTATTTTTATTAAAAAAGTTTTTTTTAATTAAAATTTAGTAATTTTCACTATTCATCAAAATATGAAAGTTATCAGAAAAGTACCAAAATTCCACCCAAAGATAATTTCGATATTCTGAATCAAAATATGAAGTCTATGTTACCATATTGAAAACATAAAAGTTTAATTTATTAATTTACAATTAATTCCCGCTACTAAAACCAATAGGTGTATTTTTAATAAATATCAAAGGTTTGACACTTGTTTATGTCCAATTTCAAAGTGAAATTACATACAATGACCATCATTGGATTAAATTATAAAAATATAATATATATATATATACACACTTCCATACCATTAAAATGTATAATTTTACAATATAAATTATTTTGATTAAAAAAGTTGTTTTTAGTTAAAATATAGTATTTTTCACTATTCACCCAAATATGAAAGTTATCATAAAAACACAAAAACATTATTGAAACTAAATTCTTATATTATAATTCTAAAGAAGAATTTTATTTTTTCAAATTGAATAAAAGCATCAAGTCATGGATTTATAAAGGCTTCGTAATTAAAAGGTGGTAAAATTTCATTTTTTGAAAAATACATCTTTTAAGTGAAAAATATGTATTTTTTCTTACATTATGTATAAGAAAATAATAATATGGATTCTAAAATTATAAATATTATATAAAGTTCACAACTATGTTAATACTATTCATAACTGCTTTTGAACGACTTGTTTGGTAAGTAATGGTGCACTAGAACTCAATGTTGCGTGTAGTGAAAGTTATTGAATTACATTGACTAAATAACGTACTATGAAATCTTGGGGTGTTATAAGGATATAATGTTAATTGATCTGCTTACTATATATTTCATGTATAACTGATGATATACCCCTTTATCTCTCATCAACAGAATTTATGAATTTCCATATGATGATGTTATGCTGTCGAAACTCAACTACAATTTCCAATCCAAAATCATCATGTATTGAATACCATACACATTTCTCTATCAAGGGTAATCAAATTTATGGAAATATACATATTCAATGGTACTATAATTAATGTACTCTAAATTACATTATCCTGTAATAAATGATGATGTTGAATGATTCCATATTATATGATCCATGTGACACACTTAAGCATGAAATGAAATGTTTTTAAAGGGCGTGCCCTAGTAGCACTCCAATGAACTGGGGAATGTTTATTATCATGATACTCTATGTGAAAAAAGTGTTTAATAATTATAATTCATTTTAAATAGGGGTTTACCCATTCTAATTCACGTTCAACGAGGTTTTACTCATTTTAATTCTTCTACAATGAGGGTTTACTTATGCTAATTCAAGTGCAATGAGCATTTACTCATGCTAATTTATGTGAAATGAGGGTTTAATCATGATAATCCATGTGAAATGGGCCCTGTATCATTAAAATTTCATGTTGTATATTATTTCCACATTTCCATGTTATGATAATCAAGCTATATGATGCATTTATGTTCATGTTTCTATTATGATCCGTTGATATTTCTATTGCATAACATGTACAGTATTCATCATGTTATGAATTTTTTACTCCCTTAATGGGATTTATATCTAACCCTTTTCTTATGTATGTCTGTAGGTTATCACATATAATGCTAAGTATGAAGGATTTTTTTGGTCATGTAAAAGAATTTTTCAATAGGGATACTGTATTTTATGTCTTCAGTTGTCATGTAATGTTCCTAATTTCCTAAGACACTAGTACTCTCTATCCTTGAAGATGTTTTAATGGAATGTTTATGTAATAAATCATGTTTAAATATGTAATAAAGAGTACTTTTTTTAGTTGTTATGAGAGGATAGGGTTAGGTATTTATGGGATTAGGATTAGGAAACTCTTGTGACATCCTTATGTATAAGAAAATATATAACATAAAAATTCCTTAATTTTGGTGAGGGTAGTATAAGTAGTTTATCACGAAAAACATCCCTCTCTGGATATGAACAAGTATAGGTGTACCTAGCACATAGGTATCTAGGGGTAAAACCAAAAAACACTACTTTGAGCTAGACATGAATGGGAACTAGTGCACGACAATGGGCCTTGCTGCATTCTTGGTTTGAAACTCCTAGGAGATATGCTTTGATAAATTCATAATCATAGTTTGAACCATTATAATGTGAATGAAAAATGCCCCTAACAAAATATGTTGGGAAGTAGATCATGGATAATATATATTGAAGCCTATAAATACCTAACATAATGAAACTAGTGTAATTTATATATTATCCCCTTTTTCATTGAATCCCACTTTTGTGTTAATATATTTTAGAAAATCATCCATAATTTTTCATTAATTTATATTGATATCTGGTAATATGAGTAATCTAACTAACAATCGATGTGAAGGGAAATGTGATGAATGCCCCTAATGATATTCCCAATAAAATGGGAGATTAGGTAGGAAATTTCATGATTATGAAAAACCAGATATCAAAAACAATGCTTAATAATTTGTACATATTTGAATGGCCAAGGAAATCAATGAACATGAAAATAAAATCTCATGAAAGTCTATCTGATAAAGTTGATTTGGGAAAGAAGACCCAATTTCCGTCGAGTAAAAAATTTTGAAAGTGGAACCAGGTAAAATGTCATAATAGGACTAGGAGATTCTTTATGTGTGGAAAGGAAGGGCACAAAGTAGACAATTGACATGAAATAAGCGATAACGTGATAGATGGAAATAAAGTTTCATATATGGAATATTACACGATTCTATGTCATAAAACTGGAGATGTCAGGAATTATCACAAATGATGCTCTATTGCAAGTTCTAAGAACCCCAGGGAGCATAAAAAATTTCCATGAACAAGAGAGCACGATAAGTTTAATGCTAATATGGATAATCAAGAAAGGATTATATTTAACCAGTAATACAAAGTATTTAATGTCATATTGTATTTCAATTCATGTATTATTCATATATCTTTTATGTTTTTAAGAACATTGAGTCCTTAAAAGAAATTATATTAAATCATTAGGAAAAAAATTCTAAAAGTGTTGTCTAACATGTTGAAGTTTGTGGGAATGTTCTTCATGAAAATTTCTTAAGTCTCCCTTTGAGGTAATTTTAGTAAAAAACGAAATATTCATTGCCTATGCCCAAAGATAGTTGATTGTTCATGAGAAAAACTATACAACACATGATTTGGAGTTAGATGCAGTAATATTCACTTTAAAAATTGAACAAAATTACCTCTCTGGGGATAAGTGAGAAATATATACATATAAGAAAATCATAAAATATATATTCACATAGAAAGATTTGAATATTCCCAAATGAATATGATTAGAGATGATCAAATACTAGGACTGATCAATTCCATTACTACCCTAGAAAAGTGAATAAGGTGGTATATGCTCAAAGTAGAAAGGCCTAATTATTATATCTTTTATGATAATTGAAAAGGATCTAATATTATTTGATTTTATAAATATGGTAATGGGAATCATAAAGTTGGGATCATTATTAATCCTTTCACAAATGATTTCTCAACCATAACTTTTGGAAAAGTTAAATGTCGCTCAAAAATATGATATGTGAATTCTGAAGAAAGTGGAAACAATTAGAAAAAGTAAATCATTAGATTTTAATATTAATGAAGAAGGAATTGTGATATTTTGGTCAATACTATGTGTTCCATCAAATAAAAATTTAAATAATGAACTATTGGATTAATCACTATATTAAAATTTCCATATTCACCTAGGAAACACAAAGATGTATCAATATATCCAAGAGAATTATGGGTGGGATAACATAAAGCTGGAGATCAATGAGTATACATAAATGTTCCTAGTATATCAACATGTGAAGGCTGAGAGGTATAATTATAAGGTAATTATGCAACCATTATCTATACCAACATGGAAATAGGAGAACATCACCATTGACTTTGCCATTGGAGATTCGATGAAAACCAAATAAAACAATTTCATTTGGGTTTTTGGGGATCATCTTGTAATGACAGAACACTTCATTGTAATTAAAGAGGATTTATTATTGGATAAAATGACACAGATAAACATCACAGAAGTGGTAAGGATTCATGGAGTACCACTATCGATTGTATCTAATCAAGATCCAAGATTCACCTCTTAATTCTGGAAGAGTCTGTAACATTATTTGAATATTGATCTTAACTTTTGTACAACATATCACCCTCAAACTGATGGCCAATCTGAGTGGACTATCCCAAAACATGATAACATGTGGAGAGCATGCTCAGTGGACTCAAAAATAGTATGTGACAAACTAATTTCTTTGGATGAGTTATCTTACAACAACATTTTACACTCAAGAATCAAAATGGATCCTTATGAAGACTTTTATGGGAAGAGGAGTAGAATGACAATATTTGGGATGAAGTTGGGGAGAAAAAACTTATAGATCCAGAAATGGTTGAAAAAATGGTGGAGAATGTTAATACCATCCAAAAACACATCAATGCTACTCAGAGTCAACAAAATAGGTATACTTACAACCTTCGACATGTCCCAGAGTTTGATGTTGGAGATATAGTTTTTTATAAAATATCTTCATGGAATAGAGCAATTATATTTGGGAAAAAGGTAATGCTTAGTACAAGGTACATCAGCTCTTTTGAAATCCTTGATCACATTAGAGTACTGGACTGACGACTAGAACTCCCACAAAACCTATATCAAGTACCTCATGTATTCCATGTATCATTTTTTAGGAAGTACTTACCCGACTCATCGAATGTACTTAATCCAGTGGTTGTAATATTAGAGAATAACCTCTCCTATGAATATAAGATGACGAAGATCTTATATCCTAAGGAAAAAGTTTTACAAAATAAGACAATACCCCTCTTCAATGTGTTGTTGAGAAACCACATGTTTGAAGAAGCAATGTGGGAACTGGATGAAGTGCTGAGAAAAAGATGCCCCCATTTGGTTTAGTGTGGTAAAAGAAAAATTCAAGGGAGAAATTTATTAAGGGGGGATGGTTGTAACAACCCAAACATTCCTGAATAAAAATCCATTTAATTTATTTAATTAAATGTATAATGGATATAGGAAACACATGATATTTGATTTAAATTGGATTTATATGACTATTAAGTATCATTACCATAGATAATATAGCCTGTGAATTGTTATTACATGAAAATTACAAATATAATTTTTTAACAAATCCTTTCGATACAAACAATGGAGGTGATTGCCTCTTCTATTAGACTCAGGACATAAAGAGATCATTTTTCAGATCTTGGTATGGAGGTATCATCATTGGGCTCTTCTATTGACCAAGCCCAATAAAAGCTTCAACACATGATTCTTGAATATAATCGTCAATTGTAAAAGTAAAAGTAAATAGAGATTACAACCAGAGTAATGTTATCTGAGCCACTCCAAGAGTCTTTCACAATCTGACACCTTACCCTTAGGTTTTATGTGGGTGTTAAAAGGTATTATGAAACATCGTATTAGTTAATTATTTTGTAATCCCTTTTAGAAGTAATTTTTTCATCTATTCTTTTATGAGAATAGTCTATTTTAAAAATATAATGAATCAAACAAATGGACTTTTTCGGGTAAAATGGTACTTTTCATAAATATATATATTTTTATATTAAAATATGTTTTTGTTAATAATGTTATTGAAGTAGTGTTATAAGAACACTCATTTTAATTATAAAATATAATTATATTTATTTCTTATTGTTTTTACTCTATAAATGGTCAAGTTTTCAGTTTGACAAGAATTGTATTTTTATACGATAAAACAAATATTTTATTTTTAATTAAAGAATTATTTTTGATGAATTAATGAATTCTTTAAAGAATTAATATTTAAAAAAAATATTATTGTCAAATTACTTTTATGAATAACCAATGAGTATATAATTTTTATGAAATAAAAAATAAATTTTATTAATGTTTAAAAACAATTTTTTCTCCCAACCCGACAATTTTCAGTAAATGTTGGTTTTTATATTAAAAGTGAAAATTAAAATATTTAAAAAATTATTAAGATAAAATAAATATTATTTTTTGAATCATTATATCAAAATTATCCAATGGTGATTTTTTTTTATAATTTAATGTGACACTTGAATTTGTGCGTAAAAATTAAATACTGAATAAATATATAAAGTGTTTTATGACATCATAATGACCTAATAGTTATTTAATTAAATAATATTAAAGTTATATTCATCAAATATGTGTATTAATTTTAAAATAATGAATTATTATATTTTTTTGATTAATTTTATAATGCGTTTGTGGACCATCCAAGACTTATAAAATATTTTATGATTTTAAAATGAGTTTATTAATAGTGTGACTCACCACCACATAAGAAAACCTAATATGTTAATATATTCAGACCATGAACTTATTTAATATTTTATTTCAATACCCTTTACCAGAAACTATGGGGGAAAACCCTGGTATGGATTGTGGTTTTTATTACATTAATATGTAGAGTCCAAAACCAAAATAATAAAGTATTACCTATTCATTCCTTTATAAACCCTCCACATATCCCATTCATCTTCACTAAAACCATTTAGAGCTCAAGAAAACACTGAACCATACTCTCTATAGTCCTCCCAAGTCTCCCAATGCTTCCCAGAAGCCTCTCCCAAGCCTTTGGGATAACACTTCCAAGTAAGGAATACTCACATTCATCTATTTTCAAATTCAAGCATCTTATTTGAATGTAGTTCTAGTAATTTATAATAGTTATAAAGTCATTATTTTAAAATAATTATATTACACTAAATTTGATGTTATATTAATGTGGTATTATTTATCCTTCCTCATTTTTACCCATACTTAAGCTGTTATTATGCGGTATTTCCATAATGGATTTCACTCTTCCCATTTCCATTCAAGCTACTTTTTTACATTATGCATCTTATGTTCTATATTTATATGTTTGTTTATGATGTTTAAAAACCCCCATATTATTATTTTGATGTATATATGATGTGATATTCCATTAACCATCACTAACCCCATATAATCTTTTAAACAAACTCATTACTATACTAAAATTCCATAAGGGATCTTCCAACCACCTCTTTTGTCAAGCATTTTTTCATGTTAAGTATCTTAATTTATTTTATTAATATGTTTAGATATGTTATTAAGTAATATAATTACATCACATTTGATTTACAAATAATGATAAACCCTTTCACTCTCAATTATATGTATTTTGAACCCTTATGTACACCCGTTACCGTGCCAAATTTCAATAAGAGATTCATTCCTTTATCTTTTTGGTCCAAATTTCTATATGTTTTCTTAACCATTTTATTTTCAATTAAAAATGAAGTATTATTATGTTTTACCTCTCCATACTTCCCTCCTTATGTTAAAATGACGACATACCACTTTCTCTCTCATTAATTCCTTTTGTGTACACCCCTTACCAGGCCAAAATACCGTAAGGGATTTCTATTTTCAAATTTCAATTTGGGTATTTATCCTATATTATGCATCTAAATTGAATTTTATATATAGGGATATTATGATACTTGATCCCCTAACATTATAATTCATGTATAAATGATTATATACCACTTTCTCTATCATCATCCCAATTTATGAATTTCTATATGATCATGCAATGCGGCTGAAATTGCTCCACGTTTTTCCAAGCCAAAATCATCATTTAGAGAATACGATACCCATTTACCGATCATGGGTATTCAACGTAATAAAATATAAATATTCAATGATACATACATGTATGTATCCCACAATCCTTTATCATGGAATAAATTATGATTCTGAATGATTCCATGTTATATGATTCAAGCTGAACACTTATGAATGAAATGAAAAGTTTATAAAGGGTGCACCTTGATAAACCTCCAATGCATTCGGTAATTTTAGTATCATGATATGCTTTGTTCAATGAGGTTTTAATCATGATAATTCATGTGAAATTAGGTTTTAATCATGATAATTCATGTGCAATGAGGGATTACTAATTCTAATTAATGTGAAATGAGGGTTTACTTATGTAATGCTATATGATTCCATTATGTTCATGTTTCTCTTATGGTCCATTTATATGGATATTTCCTAACATGTACTATATTCTTCATGTAATTACTTGTTTAATCCTTTACTAGGCTTTATAGTTCACCCTTTTCTTATGTGTGTCCTTAGGTTATCCCGTGTAATGCCTTGTTTTCTCCTTTACAAAGTAAAGGACATCGCCTCAATCTCCATCCATTAAGGAATATTTAAATATTATACAAAACTATTATTTTGTGAGTTTTATATACATACCATTTGACATGTCATATATTTAATTAATTTATTATCATTTTTTAATGATTTTAAAAACATTATTCTTTCATTGGGTTTATTATTTAAATGTTCAAAGTGGTATGAGAGGCATTGAATATCTATGTAATTAATCCATTATCCATTTCATTATTCTTTATATTATCATACATATTCATTTACCTGTATATAAATAATTGTAAAATAAATTTTATTTATTTTTCTAATTTAATTCAAATGTTTTAAAAAGAAATATTTTTAAGGTTTTATTTATGGTTTAATTTTATAATCTTATTATTATCCGAGACTGCTTGTACGTAAGTATCAAATAGGGAATCACTACCATCAATGTCCATGTATTCTAAAAATGTAAATAAAAAAATATTAGTATCCCATTAAATAGTTTAAATTAATTTTTACCCATTCTTGAATTTTTATAAAATATTTTTAAATGAACCATTCTATCATTTTCCAAACAAGGTACATTATGAACTATTAGAAACATTAATGAAGAAATGTTTTTTAACATATACGACATTAGAGGTTTTTTCCATCATGACACCATAACATTTTGAATATTACATTTAAATATTACATGTTTTTTTTCTCAAAATAAATGTTTTCCTTTAATATATTTTATATTTTAAATTATTTATACAAAAAGTGATATTTCTATAAAAGAGTTTTAATGATTATTTTCATCTACATAAATATCCTTTTAGGATTTTATATTTAATTGAGGTTGTTTTATTATTATAAAATCTTCCATTCTGTGGTTATTGGTATGTGATATGTTTAACTATGGTTTACTATTTTGATATCATTCATGGTTTATGGTTAATGTATTGACATTTCTTATGCTAATTTTAATACGAATGTTTTATGTTCGTTATATTTCACCCTGTTCATATGAGGAAGGAATTGGACTTTTTAAGTGGTGGCAGAGGCCCATTATAGCCCCTCTATGCATCAGTAGGTCTCATTAGACAAAATATTTTAGTTTTTTCATTTATAAATTACCTTGGAATAATTCATTGGTATTATATCTATGATATTCAACAATATACATTCCCACATTATCAGATTAGGTATTGTTATTACTTGTGTTTATTAAATTATTATAATATCCATGTGTATGTTTAAATGAAATTATTTGATTTATTATTTCAATCTTATGCTTAGGATTATGCTTAAAAGTCTTGTGATTCTATTTTATACCATTTTGATAAATGGTTATGATTATTTTTGATAGCAAATGGTATATTTTTTTTACCCTTAATGAGTATATGAGATTACTCTTTTTATTATGTTTTACTTTCCCAGGTTTCCAAGATGTGTATTAAGACAGATATGTAAGGTTATGATAATAAAATAATGGTATCTTCAATGGAGAAACTATGTTGTATTTTATGTTATGAATTGAAATTAATGGTTCATGTATGCAACCCATTTTCCATGACTCCTAATTCAACCAGTCATTCAAAATTGGATTCCTTATAATCATGTCAATGTGATAAAATAAATCACATTATTAGGGCTTCTTGGGTCGAGGGGTTATAGTTTGTATCAGAGAGAGGTTTAGCAACAACATTAGAAACTAGATTATGAAAACATATATTAGGGAACTGAAACATAAGAATGACTTTTAGGGTTACTATAGAATAATATACTAGAATTTTGGTAAGGAAGACATTATGTGTGTAAACATGAAAATATATCCTTTTTTGGATACCATAACTGGACATCGTTCAAGAATATATGTACCAAGGGGTGAGAAATATAACAAGGTGTCTGGGGCTTGACATAGGGTTACATTGTGCATGACAACAAGCCTTAATACACACCTAGTTTTACACACCTAAAAGATATTCTTAGGATAATTCACATTTTCTTTAATAACCATTATGAATTATTAAATAGTATATATGTCCCAAAAGAGAAAATTTTTATGATTATAAAATTATCTAGTCATAATTTTTCCAATTTATGAAAAATATTATGAAATATATTGGATTTTAATTTTGGATATGATCAATCCACATGTATTTCTTCTTTTAAAAATGGTTCCTAGAAAGAATGTGAATATAACCAATGCATATAAATCAATTAGTATGAAGGATCATATATTTCATGGTCTTAATAAATTATTTGGAATGGAAATAGTCTCCCAAAAATTCTCATCATATGAGGACATAATTTCATGTGATAATGAAATGGGTAATGAATTATACAAGTCCCATGGATTCAATGTAACGTAAGAATGGAAGGGGATGGAATGTTAAAAAATGTATAATGGAAATAAGGGAAATATTTATTTTCCAATAAGTGACAACTGTGGAAGGAAACACCATAGTTCTTGATTAAATTGAGAAGTAGTTTTCTTAATGTGTGGGAAGAAAGTCCATCATGATCATGATTTCAAGGGTTAGAAATGAGCTACCAATGTTCAATGTTACCTCGATAAAGAGTTTGTACACTACGCAAATAAACATCTCATGAATCAATGGAATATACCCTAAATGAGTTCAATAGATCACAGTAAAGATTATGATACTACCACAGATGGAGAGGAATTATTAATGTGATTATGTTGGGATTGAATACTTTTTTCACTTGAGTATTTTTTCAAACATTTACGGATTATATGAATTATGGATGTAAATAAGGATTGTGCTACCACTATTATTATCTAAGGATTTGGAAGCATGATCATTTTTATTATTGTTTGTAAGGTGACAATATATTTGATATGTGAAAAAATAGCTACATTACATTAATTGGGAAATTTTTTGTTAGGACTGAATTTGGAAATTTAGAGACCTTATTTGACTACCTATTCAATGCATGTATTTTGGTGAAGTGTCAATGTTGAAATGGATTGTGTTGACTTGGGGAAATTTTTATTTTAGGATAAAATTCTTAATTAATGTTTATTATAAAAAATTTATTTTTGGAATTTTATAATAATATTGTTTTTAAAAAGGACAACCAAAAGGTCATGTGACAAACTGTCGTGTCTGGAATGGCCGAATGAAATGAACCCGCAACTATTGGGGAATAACATTGCATCACTGACCACTAGCCTACGTGATGTCCTGGTAAGTATAACATAGTATTATTTATTTAAATGGTATCTAATATTAAGTATAAGTTCATATTTACAACTCTATATGATTATGATAAATCATTGATTTTTTAATTTTATTGTCTTTTAGAGAGAAATATGATTTTATAAAGAAATTGATTAAAGGATGAAACTATATTTTCAATTAAAATTTTTTTATTATATTATTATTCTATGAAGTGATGGGATTCATAAAATATAGTTAAATGATCTTGAATCGTAAAATTATGTACTAATATTTTTTTTGACAAATCAAATGATCCCTTAGATAATTGTAGATTTATAGATTTGTAATTGTTAAACCTCTCTTAATCAAATTCTCTATCACTATCTACTACAACATGATAATTAAAATTTTCCTTTATTTACATGTTTTATAATATGAAACCATTTTATGTGTTATATGTGGTATGCTTCATACATACCTTTATTCCAAATTGTATGTTTTATCAACCCTTGTTCTGATGTGGGATTCCAAAAATGGAATTTTGAAAAGCCAACCACTAAATTTTTTCTTACCAAGAATAAATTGTGAGGAGTTAATTTATTAATGGAAGGGAAAATTTAACATCCCATGATTTTATAGTATGCATCTTTTCAATTTAATGTCTTCGACAGATTATGTTGAACACGACACCAAAATTAAAAGAACAATGATATACAATTAATTATCATTATTTTAATATGATCAATATAACCTAGCTATTACATCGTTGGGGACGAATAGTATTAACCAAATTATGAAATTAATATATTTTATATTAAATCAAATTTTTTACATTCATCAAAATTATTTATTATAATTTGATTAGAATGAATCAAGTTGTATGCATTAAATGGATTCGATTTTCTAAAGGTAATATTAATGCCTTCTAATGCCACGCCTATTTTAAAACTATATATTCGAAATTTAATAAATTATATTTTTAAAAATTTAATTTAATTTATAATTTAATATATAAAAATTAATTTAGGGTAAAGTTTTATTATTTTTCTAAGAAGCATCATTTTTTGATGAATACTAAATAATAACACATTCAAGTTAAAAAACTGACATTTGGTATAAATAATTATTATAATTTTAATTTATTTTAAAGTCACAATAGATAAATCCAATATAAAATAATGTTTTATTTTTCTTATATTTAAATTTAATATAAAATTTTATTGAACTTTGGAGTGTCACTTTTACCCACATTCTGACTACATTTTCTAGATTAACATGAAACCTAATTTTCCTTTTTTTATGAATTTAATTTCTAAAAACTGACATATATGGTTGAAATTATTTTGAAATTTGTGTTCTAATAGGAAGAACTTAATTTTTTGTGAATATTTTCTTTAGTAGTTTTTTATTTATTTACTATAGTTATGGGTAAGCTGAGTAATTAAAGGTATAATGATTATATAATATTTTTATAAAATTACCCTAACACCTGTCCTAATTTCATTGGATGTGGTGATTCAACCAAAATAATACTTGGGTATATTTTTAGAACACATGAATCCACATGGATGACTTATAAATATACATAATGATATATTAAAAAAATTAAATTTTGTTATACTTTTGTTTTTAACTTGTGAAATATTTTTTAATAGGATGTTATTTATGTAATATGGTCAACTATAATTAGTATTTAAAAAGTTATAATTTTTATCTAACTCACTATAATTTATTTAAAATTTTCAAAAATATATAATTAAATTAAATAGTGAAATAATATTGATGTACTAATTCATTTATTAAATGAATAATCAATTAAATGATGTTAATAATTTTATAATAAATATAATCTGAAATATTTGATGCAATAAAAGAGTATTTTGGATGAAAATAAAATGATAATAATGAGTTAATGTATTCATTTTAATGAATAAATGTAAATTTTTTTAAAATGTTATGTAGTGAATATTATCAAAATTTACAAAATGAGATTTTAAAATAAATAATATTTTATTAAGTGATATAAAATTCATAAAAATATATATTTCCTAAATTTGACGAGGATAATGTAAAATATATCATAAATTATCTAATTAGAGTACCTTTGGATTTTTATAATAAATATATTAATCTTATTGAGTAAAAAATACAAGTTGTGACGGTAAGAGTTGGATTATTTTACTGAGGGTTAAAGCCAAAAGATAATGTAAATTTTGTGAATAAACATTCTGAAAATTCATTTATTGAGATGATTTCAACCCAAATTCGCCTTATCATTTAAATAAACCACATTGAATCTATTTTAAAAAAATAAATTTATATTAAAATAGTTGTTTTGGAAATTGCTATAGTGCCCCTCCCCTCTCTTATAAAAAGGTGAATATCATTCTCTTTTATTCACATATCTAAATAATTTTTGGCTCAGAAAAAACCTGAAACTTTCACCTTCCAGCTTCCTTCATATATTTTTAGTGGCCATACATTGGGTGGAAACCCATCCAAAGAAGTCCTTTTGTACAAATCGAAAAGAGATACTTGAAGAATAAATAATTGTTTTACCAATGTAAACCAATTTATATTATTATTCTACTTCCTCATACTATATTTATTAAATACTAAAGTCATAAATAAATTCTAATATATATGATTATATTTCATTATTATAATTGGAAAATATAGTCAACCTTTCAACCATCCTATGAATAACAATACCACTATGTGTACGTGCATACGACTTACCATCTCCATAATGGGTTGTCAATTTTTATTAATCAGTAAATTATTTAGATGGGTATATTGATAGACATAAAGGTATTAAATAATAAATATTACATTATATTGAATATTTATTATTAAAATACATCCAATTCCTTACCCAAATACCATTAAGGAAATGATACCCTTCCTCAGGCTTACGAACAACTCACTATCTCTATGACCTAATGAGATTCATCTTCCATGTAAAAAATCATGAATGATTATAAAAAATTATTAATATATTAAATATATGACATAGTAATTAAAATGGATATATATATATATATATATATAATATGTGATTTTCCTTCTTCTATTAAATATAACTAGAAAACAGAAACAATGTTCATGCGTACGTATAGACTACTGTCTCCATGAATTATGTATTTCATTATATATATATATACCATTTATAAATATATATATATAATCAATATATATGATAAATAAATCATTTTTACATTATTTAAGTAAGTATACCACAATCTATGTAATATGATAAATAATATCATGTCAAAACAGATATGATAAATAATGTGGTTATTACCCAAAACAATGTTTTAACATGGAATTATTAATAACTGGATAATAGAATGTCTTAAATGTTTCATATATGATATTA
The DNA here is from genome assembly GCA_963277665.1 of Viscum album. Taxonomy (NCBI): domain Eukaryota; kingdom Viridiplantae; phylum Streptophyta; class Magnoliopsida; order Santalales; family Viscaceae; genus Viscum; species Viscum album. The sequence continues at coordinate 648,045,346 of OY728151.1, read as the reverse complement.
TAAATATAATTATAGTACTTTTATAAGTTAATAAAATATTTAATCCCATTATACAGGTGTTTAAAATACGTTCACCCAAATTGAATCATAAGGCAAGGGACTTCGTCTAATTATCCTTTCATTGGGGTATTGTTTGATATTATAAAAATTCCTTTTTGTATGAGGCATGTATATATCCTCATTGAATTATCATATAATTAAATAATTTATTATGAACTTATTTAATGTGACGCTTTGACTGTTTAAAGAGTTAATCCTTTCTTCATTTCAACATTCTTGATATTATCATAAATATTTATTTATATGAAAATAAAGGATTATACATATAATTTTATTTCAGTTTCTAATTTAATTCCATTTTTTTAAAATAAATTTTTTTAAGGTTTTATTTAAGGCTTAATTTCAAAATCTTATTATTATTTCATATTTCTTGTACGTAAGCATCTACCGGACTATCTTTATCTTCAATGTTTGTGTTTCTTAAAAATGTATCCCAAAATATACTTATTATTCCATTAAAATAGTTTAATGTTCTTTTTTACCCTTGATTTAATTTTTATAAAACGTTTCAAAAGGAATCTTTCTATCATTTTCCCAAAAGGCACCTTCTGTAATTTTCTATAAATTAAGTAAGGAAGGTTTTTATCTTCTGTGGCACGAGTGGATTTTTCTAATGTCCTGATGCATTAACGTTTTAAATATCCCCTTACAAAATTACAAGGTTAGTTTAAAACGATTTTTTTATTTTACAATGGAACAACATTAAAATGATTTCAAAATAAAATGAGATAATTCTTTGAAAGAGTATGAATGATTATTTTCATCTTTGTCAACATATTTTCATGGATTTTATAATTAATTGGGGTTTCTTTAATACGATAAAAACTAACATTTTGCCTTGATTTCTTTATGATTTGTTTGACTGTGGATGTTCTATATTGATACCATTCATGGTTTGTAGCTAAAGTATTAACATTTTATATGTTAGTTTTAATACGAATGTTTCAGCCTTTTAGTATGAAGAATGCATTAGACAAAGTAATTAATGGGTGGGGCCAAATATAACACCTTGAGGAATTCATATGTCTAATGAGACAAACTAGTTTGGGGTTTTATTCATTTATCCTTGGTCTTTGCATGATGCATTGACAGTATGGTTATGACGTATGAAATTTTCCATTCCCACATTATGTGATTAGTTATTGAGATTACATGTGATTTTTTGACTAATTTCATTTACATATGCATGTTTAAATGGAATTATGTGATTTATTATTTCCATATTTTTCTCAAGAATATGTTTAAAAGCATGGAGATTAAGTTTTATACCTTGGTTTAAAAGTATATGATTATTTATGGTATCATCCTCTATATTGTTAACCCTTGCAGAGCATCTGAGCTCACCCCTTTCTTATATATTACTTTCCCCAATTCCTAAGATGTGTATTATGAATGACATGAAGGTAGAAACTAAAATAATAATGGAATTATAAAAGTATTATCTATGTTTTATTTATTGTTTTGAATTAAAATTAATGGTTTATGTATTTAAAATTTTTTCATGACTTTTAAACTAATAGTCCATTAGGATTTGATTCACAGTAATCATGCCAATGTATTAAAATAATTCATTTTCGTAGATATTTTGGGGTCAGGGAGTTACATAAAAATAGAATTATTACAAGATTACCTTATAAAAAGTTAAAATAGAATAAAATATATTAGGTTTAGGATATAGATAATATACAGTTTTCCCTTCATGTAAATTGAAAAATAAATAATAATAACTAAAAAAGATTATAAAACACACCCTGGCCTCTGAATTCCTCTAGGAAAAAGGTCTCTAATATATTATAAAATAAATTTAATATTTTTATAAATATATGAAAGCACTATATTTGTATATAAATCACTATATAAAATTCAATTATAATATCTTCATTCTCATTTATTAATATTTCACTGTTGAAATTATTATTTTAGTCTATTAGACTTTATGTTTTTACAATGTTTTCATATTCTATGGATTGAATATCTGTATACTAGTGATTGTTTTATTACCAATTGTATATTAATCATGTCATATATATATTATATTTATATATAATATAATTTTAGATGCATCCATGTAAGAATTTTATGAAATTGAATTGAATATATTTATGGATGCGGTAGTCAAAACACATAAAGTAGTATATCATTATATAATAATATTTATGTTATAAATATTATATGTATTCATTAAATCCAACAATTTCCAAAACAATGTTAATCTATTTGGCAAATTTAAATACATCACTTCAGTGAAGTGGTAGTCTGACATATGCATGAGAGACGTTTTCATTTATCATTTTATATATATGTGATACATAAGGATATTAAAATTATCAGAAAAGATTTGGTTATATTACATAACATTATTTAATAATTTTTATGCCATTATAAAATTTTTGGAGCAGGTTTTCGAATAATTTAACTTGAAACACATTTTTTCGAATATATACCTCTTCAATGGAAAATATACTTTTAAAAACACCATAATAATTCTAGAGCAGGCCTTTAAGGAATAATGCTTCGTATTGATCTTCAATAAAGATGTTGATATGGAATAAAGATTGATATTATTCAATGTACAGTGCTCAATGTGTGTGGAAATGTGAAGAGAGGATGTTCTATTTTCCACCTGAGATCAGTGGAACATTTGTAAATATTAAGAAAATTTAAATTAATTTTTTCCCTGAATTCATGTGGAAAAGTTTAGAACACTATTTAATATGGGATTATTTAAGGTATAAATATACTAATCCAATCAAATTTGGAAATTATATATATATATATGAAGTGAAATTTATTTATTTAGTCTACTTTTTTACCCCTTTTAACTATGATGAAAAACATTTAACATCTTAATGAATTTTTATGAAAAAAATAATTTAATGTAATCCCATAATTTTTATTATCATAATTAAATGTATTGAATTTATTTTAGAATTAAATTACTTAAGGGGGTAAAAATTAAAATTTGAATAATTATGAATATAAAACGAAACCCATGTCTTGAAAAAAAGTGTCTTTAAGAATGAAATGAATTTTAAACCCAAATAATGTATAATATTTATCCTCATTGAATTTTTTGAATTATGGAAAAAATATGTGATTTATGACTTCAAAATAAATTAAAAAGTAAATGATTATTTGTGAATACTCAATTAATGTAAAAGGACTAAAATTGTTTTTATTAGAATAAAATATATATTAGTGTAAAACAATAAAGGAATGGGTTTCAAAATGTGTCATCCCAAGACCAACTCACTCATATGTATGATGATATGGATTACGACATGGCCATATGTGTACATCACTGTATGATAATGGCTACCAAATTGTAGTGAGGTTCTATGGTGATATAATGGAGAGACTATACCCTCACATACATAGTGAAGAAGAACTATATAATAAATGGCTAAATAGTGAAATGTAGTAATAATGATCAAGATCCCCAGAATTAATCATATAGATAAATAATATAGGTAATGGAAAATAATACTAGAGTAATATATAAAATTATGTCATTTTTTCAATTCTATACCAAATGATAATCAGACATACATAGAAAGATTCATACAATACAATACATGTGCAAAAATAGAAATATTTCCAAAAACTCTCCCAATAACATTATGGGTATTATCTCTATCATATTCTATAAAGTTCCCATACGAACAAGATAATCAAACATCCATTACTGGATTCATTCTATTGTTCCTACATAAATCATTGAATTCTGTTCGACTACAAAAATATGTCTTAAATATTGTGTGTGTAAAACATTGTAGTCCACCACCAATGATGTCTAGTATAATCCAAATAGTGTACATAAAATGAGTTGTGTGTAGGTATACTATATAAGGAAAAAGAAAAAATAACTAAGCTTAGTGGGCTCTGGTTCCACGAGGATACCCATCCAACACTACCTAATTCATCCTAAGCGATGATGTCTCTGAACACATGACACCACATATATATATATATATATATATATATATATATATGTATGTGTGTATATATATTTACATTGTATATTTATAAAATATATAATCATATATATATATACACAATACTATAAAGAACCCAAGTTATAACCGAGGCATTTATACATAATCAAAAGAGTCTCTTTCTATAGACAATGGCATCATCCCATGAATTCAATCGGGGATACATATTTCATCATATTCATCAACCATATGAGCGATGTGAAACACCATTTCCAAAATCTGCCTAGATAATCTGAAGAATAATTTCCAAAAAACAAATAAATAATGTGAAACATCATTTACCACCTCACACATCAAGGGTTCAATAAGCAGCATGTCCAACACTGGCCATAACTATGTCTCAAAAAACATTAATAATTCTATGCAATAGTAATAATCAATCTTTCATAAAATTGATTAACATAATATAAAAAATGGGTTTTAACCACTCCAATTTTTCTAAATGGAATAATATACAATTTTAACATGGTCATGTGAAATGATCATACCATTCACATATATTTAATTTAAATCAATCCAAACCCACATAGATGGTTGTTCGGAAAAAATTAGCATTTATAATCTCATGAAAATAGGTATGAACACCCTATGTGGTAGAAATAGTCTAGGTAGATGGCCTTTGATAATGGAAAGGGGATATATGAGAATATACAACTTCGATAAAATTTAATTTAAGAGAAATAATATTTGAAGGAATCACATAAATGTTTTTCCATGAAGTATCATGACACAAGATATAAAACAAATATAACATTATATTAAAGTACAAGACCAAATACCTTATATAATTAATAAAATTCTATTCCAATATAGTCTTATAATCTATTTATAATAAAAGAAATCAAAATAATATAAGAATAACCTAAAAATAGAGTATTATCCAACTGAGATATACAATTCTATATAGGGAAAAAAATGATGAAAAAATTAAGTGGATTAAATATCTTACAAATGTATTTCGAATATAATAAACATTGAGTTATTATAATTAATGACAATTTTGGAGGATCAAATCCTATGGAAGGAGGATAATATTTCTTGAGCATAGGAGGATAGGTCTTTTGTGTGAATGGGAGGAAGGTAGAAGGAATAAAGTGAAAGAGAAGGTGATGAAAATCAACATTTGATCGATTTTTAAAAGAATCATGGTTTGGAATAATAATTTACAAAACCATGGGCCGAACATATTCACTCCCTACCTAGGCTGGTGACCCTTACAAGGATAGGCATAGGGTTTGACAAACCGTGCATAGCCTATATGGATAACTTCATCCACCCACCTGCACTAATTATTAAGGTCATGTGGACTCCCTTTCATAGATTGAAAAATCTTGAACATACCCTTTTATTGGCACACAACTAAGATTTAGGTTTACATATAAGTAGTCACCAACCATGAAATTCTACTTTCATTTCCAAAAAATAGGGGATCTATACTCCGAATGATCTCATAGTGACCATATCCCTTTCCTCAAACTCATAGACAGATTTATTATTGTAAAAAAGTGGTTTAAAATTAAATGAAAATGGTCTATAACTATATGAAAAGATGATATGTCACATCATACAATCCTTAAAATAACTTCCCCATGAGTCAATATTCTAAGGGTGGTAAAGAATAATTTACAAATGGCTCTGACCATAGAGCTTTTACATTGGCCTACCTCTCTCAGGTTTTACCCTATTCAAAGTTGTGCTTCTATAACACCCATACTAGAGAAACTAACCTACCTCAGAGGGAATTGTTTCTCTAATTAATAATAAGAACTAGATATTCATCAAAAATAAGTATCAAAATATATCCCGTACTCACCACAAATAAGGATATGAGATGGGTCAGCATATTAAAAGTGAATATGTGAAACATGGAAGACATCCTACATAAATTGGTACCATTGAGTTATTTGAAATCGTTAGTCTACCAACCTGAATCTCTCCAAGACTATGAAAGGAATGAAATTTTATGGTAAGATATTATCTTGTTTAAAAATCAATCATTGTCTCATCCAAGTTAAAACCAATTAAAAAACTAAATATCCCACTTAAAAATATAGACGTCCACCATGATGACTAATAGAATACTTCTACATAGACATAGTTATATCTCCACACATTCTAATAGGTTATATATTCCCTATGAATCCTAAATGTGATGAAGTCCAAATAGTTTTACCTCTCTAGCCTCTAACTAATACAAGTGAGAATTACATGACCTAACAAATATGGTCTCATACATATACATCCATATAGTTTCTAAGAAGATGTTATTATAAGAAAATATTCCAAGAGTTATATGATTCTACCTATAAACTCCAAAAATCAAGGAAACATGCTTGGAACCTATCCTTTTACACTTGTATCAGATGCCAGGACAATCAATAGGTTGGTGGGTGATATGATGTACTTATAATAACATGTAAATCCAATGCCTTCTTCAGACACTATCAGAAGTGCAATGTAAAGAAAGCATCCGCATATGATATGATAGTATGAGGGATACCATTAAATCTAATAATATGATGGAAGTTGATTTTATGACTCTCTTCCACTGAAAAGTTATCACTAAAAGGTAGAAAGTGGGAAACACTCATCATTTGGTCAATGATATCCCATACTACAAAACATCCTTGATTGGACCAAGGTAAACCCATAAAAAGTTATCGGTGATCTCATCCAAATTTCACTATGGAATGAATAATCGTTGTAAAATCCCATGTGTTATCTAGTGTTCATCCATCACCTACTGAAAGGTGGGCCATCGAGTAACAAATCTCCCAATATCTATTTTCATACTAGGACACCGATACTTGTGGAGTAAGTCAATACAAACATGGTAAGAATGTTATGTGCTTCCCATAAAGAGGAAAAATAATCTCACCTAAATTACTCATGGAAGACTATATGAACACTGACATATCCATGAATGTAAAGGATATCATCTTCATTATTAACCTAAATAGGTAGTGTATCTTCACCTGAAATGATTTCCAATAAGATCAAGCCCTTATATTTTGAAAGTCAGCACATCTATATACTATCAAGAATTGAATAGGTCGCTAATAAAGTATTAAAAATACGATTCATGTGAATCTATCAATCCTAATGATGAATCTTATAATATAAGGCCATTAAAATCCATTTTCTACTAGCCTCCAGAACCATGTGTGTCTAAGTCATCCATCTCAAATTGTCAAACATGAAATTAAATTTTTTAGGCATATTAGAGAGATCAATGTACAATGATTGAGGTTATTATAGTAACATTGATTGTATGAGCATTGTTTCATAATATTTCAATGATATATTAGAGGTTTTTTGTCTTAGTACATGAAATACTTCTCTCCAAACATGTAATGACCCTAATAACAGAAGGCTTGATCTAGAACTACTAACTCAAGATCACGTTTTGTGTAATTATAGTCCTGAGGTCTCAACTAGAAAGACTAAAATCCCATGAATAACACATTAAGGATCAACACAAAACAAATACATATTTTTAGAGAATAAATAAACCTTAAAACTTTTTACTAGATTTTTCATAATCAATATTGGTGAAAAATTTAACCATAATTATAATTCATAAATAGGTTCCTCTCATTCTTTAGGCCTTGAAATTTTTACAAACATATTTTTTTATAACATAAGTGGTGTTGAAAGGTGTGATAAATCCTAAATAAAAAAATTTTAATATCCATATAACATGAAGAAAATAAATATATCAATTAATTAATTCAGTTTCTACTAGAAAACATTGAGTCTCACCTTTTATGGAAAAATAGATACTCTATCCTCTGAGAAAATGTAACCTATAAAAGAAAAAATTGTCAATAAAAAATTGGAATTTTATGAGATTAACATACCATCAGTTCTCTCTCAGCTTTCTCAAAATGGTATCATGATTTTTAGAATGTTTGGGTCATTTATGTGGGTACACCATGATGTTTTTCAAGAATAATTACACAAAAAATATAGATATGGGTGAAAAAACTGATTCCTCATGGACATAAAAATCACTGTCATGTTCATGAGACGAAAAAAATCACCAATTCTAATATAACACATATCAACTATCGATTAATTTACATGGTATGTATGAGGGTCTGACACATTCTAGGTGGTAGGCCAACCACCCATCAATCTCTGTATAAACCCAATATCTTCAATTTTGATCAAATAGGTCATCTATATGAGTTAAAGGATATTGATTCTTAACCATAGGATTATTTAATTTCTAGTAATTCACACAATTCCCAAGGGTTCATTCCAACATCATGTGTAAAATCAAGGGTGAACCCATAGTAGAGGTACTGGGCCAGATAAACCCCATCGCCATTCTATCCTCCAATAACCTCTTGAGTTCTTAAAGCTCAATAGTCTTCATTATATAAGGAGGAATTTATAACAGTATTGATCATGGAATTAGATCAATATTAAACTCTTCTTTTCTCATATGAGTTATCTCGGAGAAGTATTTAGGGAATATGTACTCAAACCAATCCACTACTGGAGGAAAATCTACATGTCACATTCCATGGTCAACAAGAATGTGGCTACCAATTTGTGCTTTCACCCCTCCCTTCCCATGATGCTCTGGTCTAGATCAAATCACATGAACATCCCATTCTCATCTATGAATTCCGATACTACCCTCAGGTTATGTGATATACAATCTAGTGATTAAAATTATCGTGATCATGGAAGGGAACAAACTAGTCTATCCTGAAAAAGTTGTAAATCCCCATCATCGTGAGGATGGATAGGTTCCATAAAAAATGATATATTTATATTTTATAGTGTAATTCCTTACACCTATGTAACATATCATATTATATCCCTAAAAAAGTATTGAGAGTCATTACCGCATATATATACTCTATCTAAAGGCCCATACATTCCATAGTAGACATAGATATATAAAAGTATGAAGGGGATGTGTCAAATAAAAGAGGCACCAAATTAGAGGATTATAATATCATACATTGTATAGTAGAAGGTCTCATACTCTTATCCTTAGGTTATAGATTTAATGAATTTAACCCTCTGAACCCAACACTGATGTAGTGTCCTGACCCGAGAGCCACTAAAACGTTGCACCGTGCTAGTTGGCCACTAGACCTCAAGTACGCCTTCCTATAAACCAGTGGTTGAGGAATATAATTGAGGTTATAGAGGTTGTACAATTGGGATATTAGAACATCTATATGAATGATAAATACACCTAAAATAGTAATAAATAATGGTATGTGAAATTATAATAACAGGCTACTACTGATGAATAAATAAATGATCATTCATGAACATTATACATTCTACATAAAGGTATATAGTGTATACACATAAAAAATTGAAAGACTAACACAAATATTAAATAAATTAATTAATCAATGACTATTTACAATATAATTTGGAGAAGAAGATTAATCATCATCTCCAATACACCATTATAGTTTAGAAGGACAACAATAATCAAGTTAAATCCAAACACATGATCCTATAATCATGACGTATGTTCAAGTACTTGTTGTTTGAAAAATTCAATTTAATGTATTCCAGGTTTTAGTATAAACACACAAAATGTTAGGAATCTGGATGAATAATGTTAATTTATAAAAAAAATGAAACAATCGGGTAAAACCAACCAGAGCACCTACCTAATATATAAATTTGTAAAATATCCCAAAAACATGCTATTATTTGACCTAGAATAAGAGAAATTAAAAGAATATAAAAAGTACATAAAAAATTAGTGAATTACCTCGAATTAATATATAGAAAAATATGGTGAGATAAATTTGGAAATAAAACATGAGGAGTTATATAACCTGCATGGGGATTTTATTACATTTGATGAAATTCGACTTGGATAATTAATGAGGGAGATTCACCTCGGGAATATACAATAAGAGGAGGTTTACACGAATGAGGTTTCTTGGATGAATGGGAGGAGAAAAGGGTGTAAATCATATTTAAGGCTAAAGGGGAAAATAGTGAGTTTTCCCACTAAATGAGGCGCATGATTACCTCAAATGTTTTATCTATCCACGTGCCAGCCATGTGAAAACACTGTACTAAGGGAACATGACCACACATAGCTACGCACACGGTTTGAGTAACCATGCAGAACCCTTATAGAGATACTATACCAGTGGCTCACCCACTATCGTTGTTAGGTTCATGGTTTAACAAACAACACATATCCTATGTGTCGCCCTCTACCATTAATTTTGGACATTTCACATGGTCGTACGACCTCATGTGCATAGTTTGAACAAATGTGTGACACCCTCTAAGGCCCACACCATTTACTAGGGTTATCATAGAAAGATAAGAAAAATATGTTCTTTATTAAATTAGGAATCAAGATTGATCAAAAAATTCAGTATTAACTATACTCTAATCGTGTGTCTAAGGATAACTCTTCTTGAGTTGATATCTCAAATCCAAACAATATTTAAACTCATCCAAACATATGAGACACCTATTGGGACATAAAACACATTATAAAACCACAATTTTAGTTTTCATTATCCAAGAAATTTTTTCAGGACAACAGTTAATATTTAGCCCATCCACTAAATGAAATGTTCAGTTTCAATTATAATTTTCAACCAGTTCCGAAAAATGATACATTAAAATCTCCAATTATTATAACATCTCATAACTTTGAATCCTCAAGGAACAAAAAAAAACCTCATCCTTATTAGGTTGTTGAGGTTTGTTCAAATAGTCACATAGTGTTCCCAAACACCAAATGAACCTCTAGTTTTCACTTCCAAAACATGGTATGTGGACTATTAAAATTGATAAAATTATCGAACCCTAAGATGAATCTTTGAGATAGATGTTACCTAAGCCTATTTTACCCAAGAAAATATAATCCATAATCTCTTAGATAATCTATCTTGTAGAACTCTCCAACATATGTTATAGTTTTTAAGTGGACAATTATGAGTCATGGTACTCCAATCATCAGAATATCCTACCAAATCACATCTATAGAATTATAGAGACACTTATGAAATCCCAGTCATATTACACATGTGGGAAAATTATTGAATCCTTGGTTAACTGAATTGGTCAAACTATGATAATCCAAGACACACTGTTTTCATGGAATTTTCCTTGTAGATCCCCAATCATCCTTTAATGTTTCATGTGTCTCATCCCAACAAGGTGATCAGTGAAATTTCCTCCCCATCCACATCCCACTTACTTCTAAAACTCATTTTGAAATACTTCTGGTCAACTACTTGATGAAATTTTTTCTCATTAGTGGTGGACACATCTCTAAGTGTATTATGAGTCATTTATCACAAGGAATACCAAGATCAATATAGGAATTCTCACTGAAGCCCTTACCAAAATTCAGGTGACATATATAGACCAAACAATCAACCAAGAAATAATACTTCTTAATATAACCCCAAATAAAAAATTATAATAATCCAATATCCTTGGATCTTCATTAGTTACTTAGGGTTTACCTATTACATTTAAATTCCACCAAAACATTAATCAAACCCTTACATGGATGTTACCAAGGATTTTAGCCTCACTCTATTCATTTTAGTTAATTATATATGAGTGTCAACACCATAACTATCCAACCAGTCTCAAGGTTCCATGTCATTCCCCTCATAATATTTTCCCATAAATGAATGTCATCCCACTCCCCCTTGGAGCATCCCTGTTGATTCTTTGATAAAAAACTAATTACCTCATCACATGCATTGTCCATCCAAGACGTGTGATTTAAATTTATAAAACCACCCATATCCACATGTTTGGTAACATCACACATCAAAAATTGATGGTTTTTGAGAATGGTACTCACAAAATTTGTTGAAATACAAACTCATCGAGGTTCATCGCCTTCCAACAACCATTGGGGTACTATAAAAAATTTATATTAGCATAAAACAAATCCTTTATTTAAACTCCTAAAGTGTAATTTCATCAAAACATAATATATTTTGAACTTAATATGTTGATGTATAACTAATTCTATATTAGTATAATTAGTTTCATGTCATGATAAAGGGAATGGTCACCTCTTTATTAAGAGCACACTACAATTTTTTCAATACGCAGGTATAGATTTGTCTGATCCATGATCACATCCAATGGTGCAAAACTATGTTATTCCACTCCTGATACCATGTATCACTACCAAGCATGTCCTGGTCCATTATATTTTATCCCCCATCTCAAGAAATTCTTATTGAAAGTTCAATAAGATCTAGGTTACCATGCTTGACAAGCATCACATGAGATACTATTTATCCTTAACCCGTACAAGGTCACTCACCATTATTTAATTATAAATATTTTGTACGTGAAACATACATGAGTAGTCTTATAATTTAAAGAATGTTTAATATCTCATACCACCAAATTAAATAAACCCTACTAATGTGTCTAATAATCATCATCCAACAATGTCAAATTGGCCATGCTAAATAGTACACCACTTTATATTATGCTGGGAGTTTCCCTGGAACTCCTTTTCAAAATTGGAAATCTCACCTATGACACAATTTAAAGAATGATTTATACCCTCATGGTGTTGTTTCAGAAATGAAATAATCAACCACACAATCAATAATAGTCAAATAGGCTTGGAACCTGAACTGTTCTTCTAATTAACCAGATTTGGTAAACAAGAACAAATGTTAATTTCAAAAACCATAGGAATAAAAATGTCTATTTCAAAATACTCGATCACATACCATGCACTGTTCTTGAAAATAGAATAAATCCATTCTTACAATAAGGAGGAAAAATGAAATCTCTTTCCAACCTCTTCCATAGGTTGTCCTTTAACAGAATAATATCATTTATCTATTAGGGCTTGGGTCAACGCATTTTAATAAAGGTATTTTAACCTAGACCAATAATCAATAACACTTTATCCACATCCCATTTATGGAAATCAATTATACGACATCTAATTATTTTTATAACTTGTTTATAAGGGATTAGACTCGTTTAGGTAAGGATTCATTAACCTCAAATGTTCAGAATATATCATCATAAGCATAATGAAATGACCTTCCAAAATAAAGCTACTCATCCCTGATCATCATTGAGAATCCAAATAGAGTAGTACATATTGGAAGTCCTGGTCACTAATGTAAAGGATAACGAGTTGATACATTGTGATGTCCATATATGATACTACCGCCACGAATTACAAATTTCCAAACAACCAACCATCTACCAAGGAGTTTCCTTTCATTTTTTAGGATTCCTACCAAACTCAACATGATGAAACTTGTCGTAATTTATGAACATAGTAACTATACTCAGGGATATATTGAATTCTCATATCTAATGGTTATATTAAATAGATGACCTATCATTTTAAAAGTAGTGAACTATTTAAACTAGAGTCACAACAAAAATGATCACTAGGGTATACCTCCTATAAGAAATTATAAACACTAATACAAGGTAATTGTTGCCTAGGAAAAATTATCACTTTACCACTCAAATAAATTATAAATATGACCGTTAAAAACTGTTTTCACTATAAACAATAATAAAAGGTTTCATTTTAAGGCATTCAAAATGATTTATTTAAACATTTAAATATCTAACATATAAGTGATTTGAAGTACAGTTTAAAAAATATAAAATATAAAATTATATAGCTCATATCACATATAATTTCCATAAAATTATCTCATGTTTTCCTCATTAACTATTTGTTTTTTTAGAGTTATCAAAAATGGATCAATTAATGAAAATATAAATAAATACTTGAAAGGAAAACAATCATAAAGTTAAAATTGGAATTTTATTTAACTGATAATTGATAATAATAAATATCAAAAGAATATAAAAATAGTTTATTAATTATGTGTTTTGGCCATTTAATTTTCCACTATGTCTTTATATGTAACAATATATAAGCATTTACAGACACTTTAAATGATCATCCCTTTAGCATGTAAACACCCCTATGGGTTATGTACCAACGTATGAGAAGGAGGAGTTTACATATGAGGGCCCAAATAATTCTTTTATGATCTATAAATCCTCATTGAAATGTTCAACCTATAGGAATATCATATCAAGACTGGCCTATATAGGTCGATTCAAGTTATATCATAATCCACATGCCCTAAGATACCAACTTGGGTCCAGTTTTTCATTTTTTGAAATTAAATATATGGGTTATCATGTCCATGAGATAGAGGTACAAGAATTATACGTCAAAATTTAACGTTCATTTTAAATTATTCATTTTCGTAGAGAAATTATAATTCTGTATTTACACATATATACATCATGGTATAGTTAGATGAATCCTCACTCAGAAATTATACCGGTACATTCCATTATATTATACAATTGGGATTCATTTAATGAGCACCATGTTTTATCAATTGTCTTAGAATATTGTGTTTCCATATTTAATCATTCAATTATATGGGCCATCATTCTCAAATTTTTGAAGGTCCATACACATTATAAATTTAACACTTTGGTTCCATTTTATTGGGACAATTATAGTTTTTTCCAATGTAACAAAATGTATATGGCTGAAATATAGAATAATTTGTTTATTAAGGTTCCAACATCATTATATATGAGAAAATACAATTTAGGATGATGTGAACACTTTAATAACAAAATATTTGATCTTAAATATAAAAAAAATCCCATCGCAAGAATTTTGTATCAATATATAGGAAGGTAGGCACAAAATCATGGTATAAAAATAATAATTGTTATAAATCAAGCAATAATGTTATATATGTGATCATAATAGAGATTTATAAAACCTAATTTGTAGGTATGGATGAAAAATTATAATGTATGGCACATTTATAACATGTATCAAGATTTTTATAAATGAAACCAACATGGAATGGAATTTTCAAGGAAATGTGAATAACGATGTGACTATAATGATGGATGAAAGCACATCACTTACCTAACCAAACCTGGACAAGAGGTAAAAACCCATAAATAAGTAACTACGAATAATAAATAAATCACATAATGTGAAATATTAATCAAATGTAATTAAAAAATTATAATCAATATTCCCAATCATAAGAAGGTTGATGTTTCCATCGAGCATCAAGTTTCTTGACAGTGAAAATCTATCGACCTATTGTTGACACATTTATAGTATACTATATACCATTTCATGGAATAATAAAATTAAGGAAAATAAACCTATCATACCACTTGTAGTGTCTGGACCATAGATCCACTAAATATATTACTCATGATGGTTGTCCACTCAACATCAAACATGCCTTCTTGTACACCAGAGGTTAGAAACTAGTATCTAGGGTCTTGAGGTCATATAACAAGGATAATATTACATTTAATCTAGTGTTAAATAATTTATAGTGATTAATAAATAAAATAATTAGAATATAATAATAAATTCAAGTCAATAAGGAGTGGGTAAATAATATTTCTCTAATGTGCAATAACTTATAGATAGAGATAAAATTTTTATACACGATACACAGAAAGAATAAGAATAAAAGTAATTAAATAAATGATACATGTGTATCTCTAATATAATAAATTGAATATGAGTCGTGCTATTCTCTTGTACACTATCCCAGATAAGAAGTATATCCTCAAGAAATCTCAATCTATCCACCTAATCCTATAATCATGACATCTATTAGAGTACCCCAAAGTAATGAAGCACAATCATGGTGTGAGATATACTCAGTAGGCCACCACCGTCAGCGTCTAATACTATCCAGTCTGTGTATATAAAATAATAAGTTTGGAGGTTTATCAAGAAAGAAGTAAATAAATAGATGTAAACCACTCAAAATCATGTTTCTCAAGGGCACCTATCAAACCATACAGACTTCATCATAAGCAGGAATATTATTGAACATGACCACATGTATATATAAGAAAATTTAAAATAGATATATGTAGATTTATATGTGATTATGTGAGTATCAAAGGAATCCACATAGTAGTATATGTGATAATAGTAATTTAGTCTAAGGATCCATGGATATAACCCCAAGCATCCAAATATTAGTGTGATAAACATCATTATGAATTGACCATTAGTTTTATTTAGTAATAATAAAATCATTATAGAATTCATTTTCCAAGTCATCCCTTCTAAATAATTAGGTATAGTTGAACCCTAGTATCACTTAATGAGTATGATGATTCCATTTATTCTATGATCCCATATATGGTGTTTGGTAAAGAGGAAACCCAAATATCACTTTTAATATTCTATATATCTAGGGGAGCTTCCATGGAGTTCTATAATGTAGAAACCCAAGTATTCTTATGAGCATAGGAAAAATATATCCAATGAGCCTGTCCATGAAATTTCATAATAAGGGGAATCATTTATCACTCAAGACATAGAATAATTCATGTAATCTATGATCCCATCCATGGATTTTCTTAAAAATGAAAATTTCCTAAAGCACATGGAATTGATAATTTAAAATAGCATATGGGTCCATCCATGGCCTACCACAAGAATGATATCGAGTGTCACTAATGGTGCACAAAAATCATTTAATTATCTATTTTTATGTAATAGAGTCTTCCATGTATATAATAATTCAACACATTATAATAAATATTAATAATTAAGAGGTCATGTGCTTTATCATTTTATACCACAATCTAATTCAACATGGAAAAAGGGGTTTAACTAAACAATTTTAATTATTCAATCTATTTATAAATATTACAAATAATTTATGAACACTACCGAGGGGTGGTTAAATCATTAAAATAAAAGGTACATATATTATCAAATTGAACACACAATATGATGTGATTTTGGCATAGGTTATCGACCTCCTGCCAATTAAATTTAATATGGGTAAATTAGATTATGGCCTAAATAATTCAATTTAATATTTTTCATGATTTAGGATCAAAAATTAGATATTAATATATGGGACACAATGAAATTAATTAATAAATGATGAAAATTAATGTAAAATAATAAATAGCACCTACCGCATTCATTGGGTGGTCCACTCATCCATAATCTTGCTTTGATTTGATATGGAATTAGATAAATCATAATAATCACCAAATGATATGAAAATAATTTGAATTAGGTAGAACAGATATAGTTAATAATATGGAGAGTTAAACAAAGAAATAAAACATTAAGCTTTTAAGACAGATTGGTGTCTTAAAATAAATTTGTTTGGTTTTTTTCAAATAATATGATTATCATAGGGTGTAGTGAAGCATAATTTCTATATCACTCCTAATACAGCCTAGTTGATGACTAGGGTCAAATCACAAGGACAAGGGTTTGAGAGTATGACTATCCTAACACTTATAGATATATTTTTTGTTGATGTTTTCCTAATATTTAATGTAACCATGGATACTGATTGCTTTTTTTGTTTTTGATTTAAAAGAATTAAAACAGACAAAATAGAAGTCAAACACACTAATGGGTGAAAGGGGTTGGATCCGTTGTCAATCACATAGATTTTTAATGATATTATTCTTATCATTTAAAATGGAATCAATATCATTATTCAATTACCCTTCCTAATCTAATTTGTGGTTATTCACATACGCAATAGAAAACTCCCATGATATATCCACTATTCACCTCCTCCATAATGAAGAGGCAATGAACATGCATGATTGGGGAATCACCTATATCATCTACAATCTCCATCATTTCATGTTTATCAATTAATCCAAAGTTATCTAATGTTATGCACTATAAGTTAAGATATTTTGAGAAGGATTATTTTATAGATTCAAGGATGAAATAGATTATCAAAAAGAGAAACAGAATTTCATTGATCTTCTTCTTTTTATTTTTCAACTACCTCAAGAATAGAATTAATATTTTTATAAAGAATAGAGTTTCTATGTGATCTACCTTGCGGAAATAGACCATGGGTTACATATCCATGACATATAGTTTATTAGATCATATTACATCATAAATAATGGGTATGAACATGAATGAAATATTAGGGAATAGAATAACATAACATAATTAATAAAATAGGGCAGAATTAGTATTAACATGTGTAATGAAATTACCTAATGAAACCTATTAAGAAAGAAAAATACATTTTTAAATGGGAAAATTCTGAATGTTATGAATGGGGTTGATTGGATGATATATATATATATATGATGAAATATCCCTCCACCTATCATTAATTTATGATCAACAAGATTATTTTTCTACTATAGAAGTGTTCCATGTTTGTCGTCAACGATTGAGATTAATAATGTTAGAAACATCTAAGTTACATGATCATGGGTGAATTTATAATTTTCTTTGTGATTTATGACACTTATTTAATTTAGAAGAATCTTTAATTCCCTACATTTTTGTTTGGGTTACAAATTATTAGGTCGAAGGATTGTTTAGACTTTATTTGGTAATTGGGCCCGGGGATGGATGAATTATAACTCCAATTTTGGGCTTCGACCTCTGAACATCATTGCAATTGAAATAAAAAATAAAAAAAGTAATCACACACACAAATAAATATATTTATATTTATATAAATATTAATAAAATGTAATATTATATACTGTTATTATTTTTTATTTTTTACTTTTTTTCTTTTCATTTTTTAAGATGAAGAGGATTTGGGGTGGATTGGCTCTCTCTCGATGCATTCTTCCACATTCATAGTGGTAGGTGGTCAAATATGGACCATTTTTTCTCTATGTACTTTGGACTATATAAGACTAGAGTCATAGGTGGGAGTGTGAATATTTATTTTTCTTCATCCCATGAGCTTCAATAGTGGTTTGATCATGCGTCTCAGACAAGAAAGTGAAAGTTGATGGATTCAATATGGGGTGGTCAACAAGTTTGGGTTCTTTTGTATCCTCAAAAAGGTTTGGGGTTGGTTTTTTATGAGTTATTTAATGTATTTTTATCTAGTGATGGATAATAATTCATAGTGTTCCTCAAATATTCATCACTAATGGATTTATTTTCTTCCTTGTAGTGATTTGGATTTAGGTAATGCAATATGTACGACATCGGTAGAAATCATGATAGTTCTAGTTTGGGATTTTAGGATGGTTGTATGTGATGAGTGGTGACCATGAAAACTTTTCAATGTTAGAAATGCAGGTTTCCATGGATGGAATAGATGCCTACTATCACATTGTTGGTATAAG
Source organism: Viscum album (assembly GCA_963277665.1). Classification (NCBI taxonomy): domain Eukaryota; kingdom Viridiplantae; phylum Streptophyta; class Magnoliopsida; order Santalales; family Viscaceae; genus Viscum; species Viscum album. The sequence continues at coordinate 648,026,138 of OY728151.1, read as the reverse complement.
GAATACGGACTTAGGGTTAGTGTAATTAACTTGAGAAGGGTGTGTAGTTAGCAAAATCCTGGATGAGTAATTTTCAATTTAATGTGTCTGGTCAAATGTGCTATATTAGTGTAGTGAACAATCAATGAAAAATCACTTCCTTCCTTTGAAATTTTCGAACTGAATTTCAATAATTTTTTTCTATTTATTATTTTCCCCCAAAAAAATTATAATTAAATAATACATCAATTAAATTCATAAATTCTACATTCCATCAAACAATTTATAATTAATTTTAATTAATTCATTTATCATTTTAATTCTATGATTATATTTTCAAAAATAAATCCCAAATCTCTAGTCCAATTACAAATTGGGATTTACATATATCATATGATTCAAGAAAAATTACTAGAATAATGAATACTAAAATTAAATCCATTCAAGAACAAACATAAATCCCTTGTCCCAAGGACTCCACAATGTATCCTAATTGATCATTATTTTCTTGATGGAAAGTAATTATGTCATTTTAAATAGTGTGGGTTACCTATTTTTTCAGATATATATAATGATACGTTAGACTGATTTTATAATTAAATTCACTTAATGATATAATTTTGATTACATAAGAATATTTTCAATAACATCAGTTTTACTACCTATAAGGAAAAACCATCATAAATGATGTGAAAATTTTCAATCAGCAATCATCTATGTATCATAATTTTAGAGTCAATTAACTACTCAAATAAAGAATTATTATTTTCAATCTAGAGAGGATAGTGATGAAGTTTATGAAATGTCTGAAAAAAAATCGAAAACCGTACAATGGTTTATACAATATTTAATTCACAACAAATTTTTTTAATTGATAAAAATAGAAACAAACAAAAAGTATTTATGGATTCCTAATTTTATTATTATTTTGTTTTTTAATGTAAATTAATTTTTGAACCAAAATTTAAAATAGAAAATGATATTTAAAATATTTAAAGAAATAACATTTTTTTAATCATATATTTTTTTATTTTTTTATTTACAAATTCTTTTATATTAACTAAAATGAAATTAGATAGTAGATTAAGTTGGTTTAGTTCCTCCTGCTCAATTTCTCTACAATTCGCAATAATTTTGGATCAAAATGGACAAAAATTAAGTCAATAAATCATAAAGAAGGATTGATACCACCAAGTATTTATTATTGTATAATAGTTCTGAGGATAGATCTGCTATAGATGTATGCATACAAATTATATATTACCTCCAAGGTGCTATCCACATAGGTAAAAATAAGAGATAATAGAATAAGAAATTATAAAAAATTCATAAAAAATAATAGTGAAAAATGATAATGAAAAAAAGAGATGGGTAAAGATTCATAAATTATCTCTCTTAAGAGTGTATGTGGTTAGAATATCAAAAATTTGATAGTCCTATAGATCTTCCTAGTCAAAAGGGGGCTAAAGTGTTTTTGGTAAGAACCTCCACATTGTTTTCTTCAACATCTTCTCTTCTTTACATTTTAGAGGTCCACATAAAGATAGTACGACATTTCTAGCACATCAACATTATATATCATCATCAATGTTTGGGCTGGACGGAAGATAAATGGGACCTCCTTTGGTTGTAACATAACATTAGTGGCCTCTTCATCTAGTGTCTCCTATATTAATCTTTCTTCATAGTAATAAAATAAGGAGAAATCGATAGGAATCTTAAACTAAAAATATTAATAACAGTGTGATTTTAAATCTATATAACCCCTTCATATGTAGGAAATTATTCTATATTTTCATGAGGGATCACTATAAATTCCAATGTTTTTTTTCTTGCCTCCTATAATTGGTGTTCAAATTGAGGTTGAGGGAGTACATTCATTAACAAATTTTGAGAGACATATTCTTTTCTAGATACTTATACTATAATATCATCTTCATATTTCTCAATTGAATATGAAAGATGTTTGTTAATATAATCTTTTTTGAGCCCTTATTTCTCATCATCATGGTCACCCCTTTCCTCAATTTCCATCAAATTTGGTTCCTCCACTTATATTGTGACTCTAATTTTTCTTCAAGGGGGGTAATGATAGTTTCATCACCATCTTCATCAGGGGTATGCATCAATTGGGATGAATCAAAAAAAAAATTAAAATTTGGGATATTAAAAGACAAATCAAATTTCAAAATATTAAAATAGAATAAACATAATTTTGTTATAACTATTTCATCAATTTCATCATATGGATCTCTATCATGGTTTAATGCCTCTTTATAGTTTTGTCGTGTGGATGTTGGAAATATTGGGATGATTATATTCTATTCAAATGTTATATCATCCACCTTTTCATATTCATTTTTGAGGATAGGTAGTCGTATTTGAATATTGTGATTATATTTAATGTAGAATGAAGATCAAATGACAACAATTTTTTAGTACAATCAGAGAAAGATAATTTAAAAACAAGATCTCCCACACTAAATATTTAATGTATCTTTAAAGGTTGGTATAGTATATTTGGGAAGATTTGATCATGTGCGAACAATAGGAGATCATTTGATATTAAAAAGTATCATTTCTATCTTGAAAATCTTATTTATAAAATATCTTTTTCCATAAATCATCACCATCTCATGGTTTCTTTTTAGTTATGAGTTCTTCAAGGGAAAGGAAAACTACAACTTACATTCCTTTTAATTCCATAATCATTTATGTATGTTCCTATATTTACTGTTTATCATTCAATTGTAATCCATCCAACATAGATGAGTTTCTCAGAATTTCTTCCAGTGTATTCTATTATTCATATTAATGGTGTGGGGGAATGAATTATTAATGTTAATTATTTTGATTTAAGTATTATATTCTTTCCTCGCACCAAATAGTGTTTCATGAAGGTGATTTTCGGTAATTAAATTGAAATTTCATCTCTTGGGATTCCTAGGGGAATGTCCATAGGGAATATGGATAAGGATCAATTAAATACTTTTCCCACTTTAATGTTTATCCTAGTTTGAGAAATTATTAAAGAAGAATAAAAAAATAATTAAAATCTTAAAATTAAGAAAAAACATATTTATAGATGTGTTTGGAATGATGTAATTCAACCTTTCTCCCAGGAATGTATTTCATGTTGATCACATGGTTATAAAAGGCTATGGTCCCAAAGAATTTCTACTTTACTCCTAATGTATAGTATGGACTGACTTGTGTTTTATACTAAGGAGAAGTGGTTGGGAGTCTCACTATATGAGAACTAATGGATTTTTTTTACTTCTATGTTCTTAATTTTTTATGTATTCAAATTTTATGGTTGTTTTTTTGTGATTTTACATAAATACAAAAAAATGAAAAATAAGTTAAACACAACAATGGGTAAATGTGGTTCGATCTAGTGTCAATCATAAAAGTTTTACATTGTCTTACTGTTCTCATTTAAAAATAGAATCAATATAATTATTCAATCACTTCCTTCTATCTATTTTATGGTTCTTAATGTACAAAAGGGAAATATAATCTGATACATATAGTTCCACCTCCTCTACATGGATGAGGAAATGAACTCGCTCGAACAAGGAATCTATTATATCATCCCCCAACTCCACCATACACCAATCATCCCTTAATCTGTAGTGCTAAAATAGAATTCACTATGAGATGAGAGTAGGATAGAGATATGACTTGGTAGAGTTGAGGATACACCAGCTCATCGATAGAAGAAGATGAATATCACCACTCTTTTTCATTGTGTTTTTCCACTCCATCAAGGATGAAGTTAATATTATTCAAGGAAGAGGGTTCTTATGTGGTCTCCCCATGAAATTATACCACTATTTAGTTCTCCATGATTTGTAGTTTAAACGATCACATTATAATGTGAAGAGAGGGAAAGGAAATGATGAAAAATATGGTAATGGGACAACACAACACAATTAACAAAATACAACTGAATCAGTACTAACAAGTGGAATTAGATTACTTAAATAAATATATTGTGGAATAAAACCCTAGATTAATTCATAAGATTTAAAATTTATTTACTTGGTTATAGTGAATGATTTTTATATATGACGACCTCTCCCTTCACCTAGAATTCATTAATAATCAATAAGCTCCTCATCTACTTCGGAGGAGTTCCACATTTCACTGTTGACATATGGGATTGGTCTTAGGGTGGTAGGGAACCTTCTTGATTGATTCTTCTTCATGATCGGTGAAATATGGTCAGATATTAGTTGGTGTATCTTGGATTGAAAAAAACATGGAAACCACAAAGTCACACAAGAAAGTGTGTATCTTAAAGTGTTCTGTATACCTTTCACATCAATAGTTGTGATCTCACACAACATACATAGGAAAGTGATGAAAACTGGGCTCAACATGGGGTGGTTGGATAGGGTGGGTTTCATTGTATATTTAAATATATATGGGTTATAGGTTTTTATAGTATCAGCCTAATATTCTTTTAGGTGATGGAGTTTTATTCTAGATTAATCTCGGTGAGTTAGCATTAGATAATCTATTTTCTTCATCAAGGTAGTTCAGATTAGGGGAGTGTGGAGTGGAAGGCTTATGTTATAATTAAGAGATATTTGTTTTAGTCACCATAGACATAAATAGTAGAAAATATGTGATCATCAAAACTAATCATGTTTAATATAGGGGGTGGCCATAGATAGTAGGGATACATACCATCTCAATTTATGTTCGAGGAAGAGGGACTCACAGTTAGTGTACTAACCATGGGAGGGGTTTATGTAATGCTAGGTGTTAGAAGAGTTAATTAATAATCATTCTATGATGTCATATATGAAGGATAAGGGTAGTTACCATTTAAGTGTTGTCACAATCAGCCTTTGATATCATCTAATCTGAATTTGAAAAAAAATCAATGTATTTTTTTCTCTAATTAAATCCATATGAAAAGTAAATCAATTTTAATCATAATTTCTACATTACATCAACTAATATCAAAATCATTCCAATTACATAAGTAATTATTTGAATTAACAAACTTTGTTCACAAATAAGAACATAATTTCAATCCCAATTACAAAATCAGAATTATGGGACTTATATGATTCAAGAAAAATTATTGAAAAAATTAATACTAAAGTTAAATGTATTAATGAATTTTTCTTATAGATTCAAAATGTTTAGATGTAAACTTCTATTTAAAATATCTAGCTTATTAATTTTAATTCTAATAATAATTTGATAATAATTATTAATTGTAGCCACTAATCGATAAAGTCGATATATCAATATTATAAAAAAATCATCATTTTACTATATATTTACTTAAATAATATGTGTATCTTCATGGAAAAAATAAAACAATGTTGAAAATTATGGTTCCAATTATATTAATATAAATAACATAGGAGTCTAACCAAGGGAAGAGGGAGGAAGATGAGGTGTGTGTAGGAGAGGTTGTTAGCCAAATGGGAGGAGAAAATGGGTCAATTTACATTTAAGTTCTAAGGGAGAAACAATAATTTACCCCTTTAAATGAAGCTCTTGGTTAGAATACATGAAAAACTACACCAGTTCCAACCATGCAATAACACTTTCCTAAAGAAACATGACCTTGCATAACTAGGTGCATGGTTTTACTAACCCTGTAAACCCCATGCCGAGCTACTATCGAAGTGGATCACCACCTAACATGACTAGGACCAAGATTCAAAAAACCATTCGCAACCCATGTATCTCCCTAGAAAATTTATTTTAATCATTTATAATGGTTGTGAGACCCCAGGTTGATGATTTGAAAACCTTGTGACACAGTATAAGGACTACACAATTTTCATGGGGTTAGGATACATGGTCCAGCTAACTATGTTACTCATCAAATTCTGCTACATGATTGAGTTGCATAATTAGTACTAATCATGTGCCCTCTTCGCATCTAAGGTTGTATCTTCTAGAGTTTATCATTCAAAACCAAATTTTCCATAAACACATTGAAAAATTTGAGAAAACTCACTAGCCTTTAACTACATCCAAAAAACAAATTTTTTTAGTGTTTAATCTCCCAAAATTATGTTATAGTACTCATTTTAAATTTTGGTTCATCCAAAAAACAAAATGTTCAATTTAATTTGAAATAGACAATTGGTTCCAAAAAACATAATTTTACACCTAACTCCCAACCTAACTACTCTAATCATGACTGATCCACTAACACAAAACACCAAAATTCTGGCCCACTCAGCCATGAACACCCCTCGTCCAAAATGGTCAGTAATACTCTAGCTTCCCACCAGATGAGGATCTATTGATACATATATTTAGGGATTAGATGGAGTAAATTCTCTCCAACAATATATAGATGGAAAAGATCTAAAAATTCATAAATATACCCTTTCCTTCCATAGTATCAACACTCAAGTGTGTCTCCATTTCACTATACAATTGTGTTTCCCAGCTTCCCACACCAATATCTATATATACAGCTATCATTGTGAGTCATCTAACTAATACTTCCACTTTTACATTACCCTAGAAGTCTCTTCATACCATCAAATCAACTACTCCCATATTTATGTACTAAACTACCCAAGACCACACCATATAATTACCTCATATTATACTTAGTGATGATTAATTGGTTTACTATCTCATAAATAGTAGTCAACCAAAGGATATTTACATGAGATCAAATTGATCTATGAGCCCATCCTCCAACCACCTTTTGTTTGATAACTCAACACTAGCAAGATATGGTGTGAAACTCTGTATCTCTATGAAAAATGTTGAATAATCCATCATGTACATAAAGATATAGTGTATGTGAATAAATTCCATATCCCATTATACTCTTAGTGTCTTAGAAAAATGTAATCATGAAAGAATGATGTAAAATTTTCTATAGACTCTCTCTAAATGCTCACCATCCTAGGTGAAAATGAACCACCATATCTTGGTATAATATCATAGTATATATGGTGCTTTCTTTACCCTAATTTTAGAGGAATTTATTGGTTCTGAAATTTATATAGAATGGCTTATAGACATGATTTAGAATCCTATTTGTCACCATCCCATGAGAATGATATTGGATAATGATATTGAAAATCCCATATGAAATCTGACATAATATGTTTAGGTCCTGGAGATCCATGCATGAACTCAAAAAATCATTGGAATATCTATTGAAATTGATCCCTAGTTCCATGATTAGGAATAATGAGAGGTTCCTCATGTGCATTATAGGCGATAATACTGGTGGCTCATATATCACAAAATCTTGAGAATGATAATCTCTACCCTATTAGTATATTACTTGAGGCCGTCATTGTGTCCTATTTCTACAATTCCAAACACTTGAATCAGAATGGTATTTGATAGTATAAATGAACACATAAAAATGAATAGGACATGTATATTTCTTATAAAAATTGGGTGAATATTACATTTTCTTATACTAAATCCATGTCTGGGTGGTATAAAAGATAATATAGGGTAACATGGGACAAACCCTACTACCCACTTCTGAGGTATATTTAGTTTCATGCTATCACATCACAAATAAGAGATCTCAATATATGGAGTTTCAATTACATGGTATATATGAAAAGACCATTTAAATTAAAATTGATAGAATCAAATAATAGAAACCAGGTTATTTTGGAATTTCAATTCAGAAGTTCATATATATATATATATACATACATATCATGATCTTGTATGATGCAGTTGCCATTACCATGTTATAAAGTCCTCTGATTTATAAGTTCTAACTAAATCATTATGTAACTAAAACCAAATTCTCATAATGGTTAATTTATATGTATCACCATTAGAATTTATAAATATTAATTTTCATCCATTTAATTTGTACCATGAACGTTTATTCCCTTGTGACCAATTCTCCATTGCTCAAACATTGTATAATTGGTTAATTAAGGTCCAATAATCAAGATATAAGGGTTAATACCATCGATGTTGATGTATAAAATTTCACTAATCCAATTATTTTATCCCTTCAAGAAAATTTTACACATTTGAATATATAATAGTAAAAAAACCAGCGATATGTTGTAGGTGATGCATGCAATAATATAAATGTGTCCTTGAATACTCCTAATATCTGAATCCTCATGTGATTATAAGTATTCTTGAGATGATACCTACATTCAGGATTAGGAAAAATGTAATAGATAACTCATAATGATAATAAATTACACAAATCATTTAAATACCATAAAAATGAAATCAATAAAACTATAATAGAGAAAAAATAGAAAAATAAGTCACAGAAAAGGTAATTTAGCATTTCCCCACACATGGGTTAGCAACTCATATGAGAAATATCCTGATAAAATCCAAAAATATCATATTATCAGGTCAACCAACCGAAAATAGTAAGACAAATGGAAATAATTCTCTTATATAACTTTTTAGAATCCCCAGTCAGACTCACTCGTAAGAATCTTAGCCCCGTTTGAAACATGGCTTCAAGATAACCCCCATGGCAGTAAATAATGATAACTACCAAGGAGGGTCTATGATGGTGTGGTGGTGAGACACTACCCCAATGATCATAATGGAAAAATGGTATAATAAATGGATAAAAATGTATGTAGGTAATAACGATGAATATAAGAATAAAAAATCATCTAGATAACTAAAATATCTGAAGGCAAGGACAAAAAAATCATATATAATATTATTCATTTTCTATATACTATAGAAAAATGAAATAATATTTTGTTCAACTAGAATTAAAATATTGTATATGTAAATAGAAGAGAAAAAATTGAAAAAAATAATCCCATGATAATATTGATAACTCCCTCAATCATTTACTACCAAAATCCCATCCTAATAGATAATCAGGCATCCATATCTGGATGCAATCCTTTCTCTATAGTAGCATCCATGAATTTTATTTGGGTACCACACATTGACATGAACTGGATTTGATAAAAAAGATTTTTAGGCCACCGCAGAAATCATCTAGTATAATAGATCAAGAATAATTAAAATGAGTAGATTTTAGGCATAATGATTATGATAAAATATAAACAAAACTAAACCAATTTGCATTGGGATCCATAAGTACACCTTTCCAACAATACCTACTTCAGCCAAAATGAGATGTCTCAGAAAATATGTCATCATATATGTATAATATTGTTTTTGTATATATCAATATACAATATATTTATAACATATATAGGCATATATATATATATTTATATCACTATCTTGGACTTGAGTTGCAAACAAGGAATCTGTGGATAATAAAATGATTATCATGTTGTAGATATGTTAATCGACCCGCACATTAGATTAGAGGTACAAATGTCATCAAATCCATAAACACAGAGACCAATGTGAACTTCCATGTCCAATATCATTTGATGGAACATAAAGTGTCTTATCCAAAATATAAATATATGATGTGAAAAATTATGTCCAACATCACATGTAAATGTAGCATGAAGAATCTTGTCTAATACAAACTTTTATTGTGTTCTTACAACTATAATAAGGTCATTAAATTGTAATAATTTGTCATGAACCAATCTAAGATGGGGATCAAGAAGTCACTACCCCATGATCAACTCTATAGGCCAGGGGTGGTGACCTATTCCATAGGCACTACTAAAATTGGGGAGGCCTTTTCTTAAAATCTATACACATGAACACAGCAAAATCAATAAAAAATTGTAGACTAGAAGTAGAAAAAGTGAAAAATTCTATAATTTAAAATTAACATGCATGATTTTCTGGATGGTATAAGTGTACAAATGTGTCAACTGAAAATTAAAGGGATAAAACACATTCCCAAACTAGAAACCTATCCAAAACTAATATAAAGTGAAATAGAGTTACAATTGAGAGAGATCTGATCTGGTATCCCAATTTTGACCACCGTACATGGTCCATGCAGCTCGTATTCTTAATATTCACTCAGATCATGACCCACCTGTCCACCATCTTCGAAATATATTACATATGTTTGGAAAAACCTATGTATGGGTGAGTATATAAAAACCAATTAGGATGCCACGTAATGGTGAAGGGGGTGAAGTAATAGATATAAATAAAGAGAAGTGGTGGATATAATAAGGTGCAATGATAAAGAATGGTAAGAATACAACTCAGCATGATAATAGAGTGAACATAGACTCATCTGAACATAATGGGACTGAAACGGAGAGTAGATAAACTATTCATTGAGACATCACTACCTATAATTAGAGGGTAGATTTGTCCAACCATGAGAATATAGACATGGAAAACATGTGGCATACCATATGCATCTTCACCTCTCATGAAAAGAGAGTAACTAAGACCCAAGAGTGGATACTATAATAGGATAGATATATATGCTAAGTCAAAGAAACACAAATGATAGAGTATAGGGATCTCCATCTCATAGCTCATGCCAAGAAAGTGAGTAGCCAATAGTGCCCAGGTAAAGTCATATGTGATTCCCAACACCTCATTTCTTTACCAGGGACACATTTGTAAAAGAGGCTCAAATAACCACACCACAATACTTTATATTTTGGTAAGAACTAAGTCCCCCATAAGATTTTTAAGTCGAGTCACAAGAACACATCATTTTTGTTAAAGAGACTCTTTTTCTCATTAGTCTGCTGGTAAGTCCAACCACGCCTTTTCACTAGGCCGCACAGTCCAGGGTATTCTACTGTAGGATCCAAGGAACAACAATACCTAGCCCAATAGAGGGTCCCACTAAGGGAAGTAACTGAAGAATGACACTACCCAAACACTATTGGAGTGTAATACCAATGATTCATCATAGAAATTCCACTACCCAAACTTGTTGGAAGGTTATGCTTGGATAATCATCAGGGAATTCGACTGCCCATCCAAACTAGAGGGTAAGTCCAAAAAATAGAGGTACTCCACTATATAGATCCTACTAGAGGGTATCTTGGGATGATCATCATGGATCACCTGTACCGATTACTATAGGAGGGTAAGACCAAAACATCCATTAGGTAATGTCACTTTCTAGACTGGATGTAGGTTAATCATGACACTACTCTGTTAAACCTTTCTAATCACTACCATCATCTGGTGTTTCCTCTGAGTGTTCCAAACCAAGAAAAATTCCTTTCATAACTCGAAATCTATTTTAGAGTCACCATCACATTATACTATGAAAGAACATAATAGGTGAATATCATGGGGTAAAATCCAAGTTAAATGAAGGGAATGTAGGTGTTTAAATATCACTTAGAGGAACCCAAAATTACACGGCATGTGAGGGACCCTAATGGTGTGTAGTCCTATTATACTACCTGGATGTGTCTCCGGCCAGTAAATGGGTCCCAACCAATGTAGTAGAAATGTCGTTTAGGTGGACTACATGTCGTTTCCTGACTACCTATTACCATGAACATCTATTCTACCCTTTTTGGTGTAAATTGGTACCATGTTGGTGTACTCTGGTACACGATGTATTGGTCCACACTGGATGTTGTTCATGTGGACAACCCATGTAGTTGGCACATGGCATGTGCCTGACCATGTGGTCCTTCAAATGGATTATTCACACAAATAGGTCGGTACACAACATGTCAAGAAGAGTAAATTCCATTTACTCTTTAATGTCTGTAAAATCTTATTTTCTCCACTAGAGGAGGCTACATGCCGACTATTCTTCATTTTACACAGTGTACAGTAGGGTTTTTTCAGAAAACCTGAGGGTTTATTCAATTTCGACCACCGCTTCCAAATCTACATCAACCGATGTCAAGGAAAACTAATTACACAACAAAATCACTAGATATGATTAGAGAATGTAAATTTCCATCACATTTCATCACAAATCTGCCTCATTTAGAAATGTGAGTTGGGCCAGATTATCAGCACATCACCGCAGATTCATTCCTAATCAGTATGAAATGAAACCATCCAATTTTTCAACCTTGCATATTTCTGTTTTCCAATATATTCCTTTCACACAAATATGTCGCCATTCTATAAATCCATTCGAAATATAGGTGTATGATCAAGCATGGGATGCCCAAAAACTGTTTATTTGGGAATTGTAGGGTACTACAAGCGAATAAATAGATATATTAGGGAAGGAAAGGCACATAATCGATTGTTTGAATTGTTGTCCATGAATGATTTTCCAACCGATCAAGAACCGGCATCCGAGTAAGATAAGAAATTTAGGAATAGTGTATTTTCAACAATTAGGTTGGTGAAGAGGGATCAAATTGAAGACTTAATTTACAACATGATCAATTTTTAATTAGAGGCATAAGAATACCGACGAACATTTATACTTGGATTGAATCAATCAATATTGATGAATAATGAATTCTCAGAGATCTGTTGCATTTTTCATGCTTCAATCCACCTAGGTCCAATGTTCTATCTATGTTCTTCATTGGTCGTTTTCCAAGAGAATGGAGGGGAAAGGTTGAATCATTGGAAAAAAAATTTTATGATGCAACCCTCATAAATCACTACAAAAATATACATATAGATTCTCACATAGGTTAAATGATATAAAAATAATTAAATAATTCAGTTTATTTAATCAATTAAACACACCACTAATTAGAGAGTGGTTAGGACATCATTTTATGACTTATTTTTTGAAATGTCTAGGGGAATCACCATTTTCTGGACAAAACTGTGGTCATAGATTTTTGATATGACCATCTGTTTAAGAATTATCCCATTTTCATTAAATAACCATGTGTGTACAATATAAAATATCCTTAATATTTTTATAAAATTAATTTTTGGGACACCAGGTCTCGGAATCACACATCGTCTAAACCCATGGATCTAGAAAAAATATTTTTAAATATTCAATGTCTTATTTGAAAAAACCTAGGTCTTTACATGATTCCCCCTTCATGATTTTCATCTCTCAGTAGTAAAACTAAATAAAAAATATATGGACACTGAGCCCGCATTTGGATTTCCCATTCCTAGGAACTCACCTGCACATTTCTATGCCACAACAACACACAAACTAGATGGATGGTTCATCATTGCAGGGTCCACTCCCGTCAGTCCTCAATTTCCTCTAGGTACTCCACAAATGTGGATCCATCCATGATGTCTAGCTGTCCCCTGTCAATAATGTGTACGGGGTCATGTACATATCTCCTCAACTACGACAATTGAAAAATATTTTGCACCCACTCCAATAGTGCGGGTAAGGGAAGATGATTGGAAACCATGACAATCCTCTATGTGTTCTTAAATAGCCTGATAATGCTCAGTTATTGGTTACCTCACCAGCTGAAACTCTATATTCCATGCTATGGGGAGACTCTCTAGAAGAGCTGGTCTCCCTGATCAAACTCCAAGGGACTATAATAGAAATATTCATAGAAATTATTTCAACTCTAAGCCATGTTCCTCCATTTTGGAATAACCTATACTTTCTCTGTGGTCTCCTACCCAATCTCTAGGCCCATAAGAGAAGACTTTCTAATCATCATCTAGAACAAGGGTGGCCTTATGTGTCTCCCGTATGAGGCCTCAAAAGGTTCCATAATTATTGTGGTGTGGTGGCTATTTTTGTATGAAAACTCCAATAGAGGCATGAAATCCTCCCTGATCTAACCGAAATCCAACACACATGCTCTCAAAATATCCTATAGATCTTGGATACTACACTCAGTCTTCCCATCAGTATGGTAGTGACAATTTATATTCAACCAAATCATGGTCTAGAATGTACCTTGCATGCCTCTAAATAATCGTTATGTAAAATTTATATAATGATCAGGGACAATACTTGGGAGTGCCTCATGAAGGTGTACAATATACAGTACATATAGCTGCCTAAAACTCACCACCAATCTATGCTCCCTGATAGTGAGAAAGTGATCTGAAATCATCAGTCTGTATACTATCACCCAAATAGCAGCATGGCCTTTCTCTGTGCTTGGAATCTTTGTGATAATGTCCATGTATATACCATGTCGTTAATAGTCTGCAATCTCAAGAGGCTGCAACAGACCCACCATAACCTATTTATCATCCCCGACCTACTGATAGGTAAGGCAACAAGAGATGACCTCATCTACACATTGTCTCATTCTAGAACACCAAAAATACTACATAATATTCTTCTAAATCTTCTCCACACTGGTATGTAGAACTAACAGAGAAGTGTAGAAATACATCATCACCTCCTCCCACATCGATATTGGAACCACTATTCTTCAATGGAACAAGATTTCATGAATACCTCAATTAGAATATTTATCTTGTGTTTTACATATGGAAATATCATCATAACGAAAATAATATTCAATGTTTTGTAGTTTGGACTCTTTCACACACTCAAGGAATGAAGAAGTCAACACCATCAACTGTACGAAAAATGTACCTTTTTCTCAATCGGGGTTAGCTGTAGAAAAGATAACTACTTAAAAACATCTGGAATAAGGCAGGATCGGGACTTCTTACTAAGTTAATATACTACAATATTTCCTATAGCTAGCGTATAAACTATCTCGAAGTCGTTGTCCTATATGAACTCCCACCAACTTCACTACCTCGGTTTCAGATCACTCTTGGTGAAGACATACCTGAGACTCTGGTGATCTGAGTAAACCACAAGGAGATCCCTTAGAAGGTACTGCCACAACATATTTAAGACAATGAATACATCTTCTAGCTCAAGAACATGAGTTATATAGTTCTTCTCATTGTGTATTTACTTAAATACCCATATGAAATAATCGTCTGTCATTGCATCAACACGCAACTAATCCCAACTTCCGAGGATTCATAGTACAACCCAAACTCAACCCCTTCTGGTAGTCTCAAAATTAGGGTTCATGTCAATCTCTACATAAATTACATGAGATCCTTTTAACCATACTCAAACTAGCTAAACAATTGTTCATTTCTCCTTAGAGCAGTCAATAGGCATATAATCCTAGAGAAATCTACCATCAATCTCAGTTACTATCTCGCTAAGCAAAAAATCGATGTACCTATAACACATTTTTAGGTGGATCCTAAGAAAGTATTAATTCTATCATCATGGGATCCATGAATAATCCTTGTTTAGAAATGATACTCCCTTGAAATGAACTTTCTATATACAAAACTTTTAGTTCGAGAGCATTCCATAAACCTGATTCACTCGATGTAAATCAAGAACCATTATCATGTGATATACATGTTCTTCATATGATGAAGAGTATATGAGTGTTTTATCAATGAAGTCAATGATAAACTAGTCCATGTATGGCTGGAAGACCTGGTTCATCAAATTCATGAGAATAATAGGGGTATTTAAAACATCAAAGGGCATCACTAGGAACTCAATGTATCCATACCGACATAAAAAATATATATTCAAAATATTGGAATAAAAAAATCACAAATGGTTGTAGTCAGACCTCATATCAATATTGAAGATCCATCTTGCGCCTCAAAACTGATCAAAGTGGTCATTAATCCTTGAAACTGGGGTACTTTTTCTTTATTGCGGCCTCGTTTAGTAGATGTTAATCCACACAAAGACACAAGCTATCATATGCATTCTTCAAAAATAATACTATAACCCCCCAGGGTGACACACCAGGTCTGATAAATCCTTTAACATAGAGGTCCTCTAGTTGAAACCTCTACTCTGATATCTCATTGGCCACCATCTGATGTGTTGTAGAAGATATCTGGGTAGTCAATCATTTAAATTTGATGAAACACTCCATCTATGGCATTAGAGCTATTCTTGAAAAGCCTCCAGAAAAGTCTTCCATATAATCATCCAAAAATGGAGGAATCCAAACACCTAAAGAGTCTTATACACCATGGGACATACTCACTGACTGATGGGTAATAGGTTGTATCCTCTTTCTCAAATCACCTGCTCATATTGGTACGATTTATCTCTCACCTATGAGAGATAGAGCCTCATCCCATCTGCGGCTAGGCATCTGAGTAGTCCTTGGTGACAATAATTATGGGATAAATACATGAAAATAGAATCCATTTATAATATAATGTTGTAGGGATCCATCATGATGACTATTAGGTCCCACATGAACCTCTCTCCTCCAACCTACATCTCGCACCGCCGATAGATGAATGATAAGGAGAAAGCATTCCATGTCGGAACCTTAAGGTATGTTTGATATTCTAGCATCCTAACCAAGAACTACCAACCCCACACCAGATGTTAATAAATAATTTAATGGTTATCACATATGTCTACTAATACCAATGAAATAGTATAATAAATAAATATTTAACATAGAATCATCTCGTTCATTGTAGGATCATAGACGTCCAAAGCCTCTAGCTATTTGTTGCCTTAGATACCAGCTCCTGGTGGTGAACATGGGTCGCCATGTGGTTGTACTATAAGGACCTAATAGGGCCATTCCACACCTCTTTCTCATAATTCTCCTCTTCTAGTTCCACCACCCTAGGGACCACCCTATCCCCCATCGGTGATCCCTTGTCATGGTGTTGTCTTTATCATGGTGGTATGTTTACTACTAGTATGGGTTGCTCAGGGAACCTAATCAGGTAATCCCATTCCATGTATCCCCACATGTAACAAGTATATCATTTTACCTATATGTGATTACCATTATATATATACTTCCTGAGTATTCTACAACCATTCCCACGAGTGTGTTCAGATAAGTGTCTCCTATTTCGAGATCTCACGCATCATCCTGCTACAAAAGATGACTCAACCCTATCACACCTATGAGAATCTCAACCTTTTTGACTTCCCACTATCATGAATCTATCTACAAAAAATGTCTTCTATAATAAACCATTATAGGTGGGATGCACAAGGGAACTATAGTGGAGGAGAACACTTTATAGAGTCCCTACTAAAACTACAATGCTAGGATGTATCCATATCATATCATGTCGATAGAGTAGCACATCTGCTTGGTGAACCTAAAAGTGTACTATGATACTATTAACCCTCCATAATAAACATAAACAAGCTCTTGTATCAAATCTAAAGAATATGATGGTGGGGTTTTAATCCGCATGAAATAGATTCTGGTAGTCATCCCACAAGAGTGTCGACTCATCATTCATATAAGTATCTAATCTTCACTAACTCCGAACTGATCCATGGAAAATACTATCTACCAAATCCACCATCTAATTTGTTGGTGTCCGAACAAGCCTATAGATGTGAAAAACTAACTCCATCCAATCCTTTGATTCTTAAGGATTTGGATCATTATAAAACCTCAGTGATCTCTAGTGATGAAACACACATAGTGCTTACAACATCCACCAATACTCATCCTTATCTTTTGGGACTGTCTTTTTTTCAATGGGTGGGGGTGCTTCTTCCTACCCACCATGAGGAAGGATATCAGATGATGGACTATGAATAGTGGTCTCATAACTCATAGATTCATCTTCAAAAACATGATTTAGTATCCTGGTATGTTTTTATCGAGGAGGTTTCCTAAATATTTTAATGGATTACAACGTTTAGATGAACACACACACACACACACATAAATGAATGCGGGTATATGACTGATTATGGAAAATAAAATATTCAATCCTTTATGATGAATGTACCACTGTTTCTAGAAATAAATGTCTTAGGGTGCTGAGTCGACAAATGAGTAATCAGGGCCCCGCCGAATGGATATGTTGGCCACCCATACCATCATTGGACTCCCTAGCATGAGAGATTCATTTGAGAAGATTCAAAATTGATTCCCGAAATCCCATCCAATTTATTTTAGGGAACATCCAAACAATATCCTATGGAATGAACCACCTAAGAGACCCCTCAGTCATGATCCAACCCAAGACAAGTCTCAAGAAACAACTACCCCAAACCCACCTCTATAATATAGTGGGTGGAAACAAGATCCATGGGAACAAATAAACTCAATGAGGATTTTTCCTAAAACTTGTACACACACATGTATCCAACTCGATGAAAAAGTGTAGTGGAAAAGTAGGAAAAGTGAAAACTACTATAATGTAAAATGAACATGCATGAACCTTTATACAGTAAAATATTATGATAGTTTCATCTGAAAAGTAATGAAAAAAACACCCCCAAACATGAAACATGTCCCAAACTGAAAGAGACTGAAAAAGACTAAATGTTGAGTCATCTCTACTCATGTTTCCCAACTACGACCATCGTACATGGTCTATGTGTCTGGTAACCCTAAGAAACTCTAAGATCATGATCATCTTGTATGCCATCTAAAAAATACATGACATGTGTTGGGAAAAGACGATACAGGGGTGAGTATATTCATACCCAATAGGACACCCCAAAAATGAGTAGGGGTAGCTGTATGAGATAAAACTGAAGCGAATCATTCGACAGAACAAGGTATTATAGAAGAGAGTGGAATGAATACAAATAAACTAGAAAGGATAGTGGATGTAGAATCATCTAAACAAAAGGGTCTCAAAATATTGAAGAGATGAAATCCTCATCAAGTCTTCATTCCAAATAACTGGAGTTTAGACCCATACAGCCATGATAATCTAGTCATGGAATGAATGTTTCATACCACTTACATCTTCATATATCCTAGAAGGATAGTATCCAAGACCCAAGGAGTGGGTATTGAAAATTGATAAATATATATGCTCTGTTAAAGAACCCAAAATGAGAGAGTAAGGAGATCTCAATCTCAAAAATCATTCCAAGAAAGTGGATACCGAATAGTTCCATGGTAAAATCCTCTGTGATTCCCATCACCTCGGGAATCTTTCTAAGAAATATAGAACAAAGGGGATCAAATCACCTTGCCTTAATACTATCCGGTATTGGTGGAACAGTCTCACTTATATGATTTTCAAGTGACTTCACAAGAACACATCTTAGTGAGGAAAGTGACCCTCTTTCACAAGAGTCCAAAGGTACATCTGACTACGGCTTGTCACTATGTTGTACAGTCGATGGTCTTATCTGGTAGCCTAGAATGAACACCACTGCCTGACCTGACTAAAGGGTACCACTCAATATAGTCACCGAGGAACACCAAATCCCATAAACTACTAGAGAGTAAGTCTGGTGAGTCATCCAAGAAATGAAACTTCCCATCCCTGCTGAAGGCTTATTCTTAGAAGATCATCTAGGAATTCTATTTCGAAACCCATCTAGAGGGTAATCCTAGAATTAAAAGGAACTCTACTTCCCATATCAAATGAGAGGTTAACAAGGGATAGGGATCGGTGAATACCTCTACCTAATCCTACTAGAGGGTTAGCCTAAAACTGCCATCATGGAATGACACTGCCCAGCATAGCTGGAGGGAAACCCCAACACTACTATGGTAAATATTTATGATTAATTTTGTATTTGGTTGTCACCTTTGTGCATTCCAAACAATGAACATTCATGTCATAAATCAAAAGCTTCAACTGTAGGCACCATCATTTCTTAAATGGTAAAACACATAGGATAAGACCCTCACATTCCAATATCTGAGTTCAAATGAAGGATATATGGGGGGGTCTAAAGATATCTTAGAGGACCCCAAAATTACATGGAATTTGGGGGACCTACCTGGCGTGTTGTTATTCCCTATTTCCTGGTTGTGTATCAAGCCAATATATGGGTACCACACTATGTAGAATAAAAATTTGTGAAGTTGGACTACATGAATTTTCCTAACTATCTATGGCTGGGACTGGGCATGATGGTTGTGTCGGTGTACTCGGACCCCTTGTTTGTGTACTATTGTATACAAAGTGTTATCCAAATGGGATGTTGTATGTATGGAAAAACATTGAATTCAGAAAAATAGCCTATTCCTAATTTAATTTTCTTTCAAATATCTTATTAACAAGGGGGTTAGGGTATATGAAATGTCTAGGGGAGTATACACCATTTCTTAAAGTTCCCCCAAACCCTAGCACCTCCACTGAGGGAGGCTACATGTCGTGTGTTCTTTGTTTTACACAACATGTAGTTTTGATTATCTAGAAAATCATAGGTTTTTTAATTAGGAAGAAACTTCCAAATATTTTTTTACCACAGTCTAAGTCATCTGATTCCACTCTGAAATCTCCAAATCTATCCAGAGAACGCGGATTCCCATTTTCATTATTCGCTGATCAGCCTCTTCCAGAAATTATATATTGGATGTATCATTGTCACACCACAAAGACATTGATACTCACAAGATTGAAACAAAGAATTCATATTATTCCTCCTTACATAGTTCAATTTATGGATCCATCCCTTGATGAAAAATCCATCACCATTATGAAAATCCATCACGAATTAGGGTTCCCGATCGAGCTCGGGTCACCCATAAATTTTCGATCTAGGAACTATAAGGTTCTTATAATGATGAAAATGAAACATTGGGGAGGGAAAGGAACATAAGGAATGTTTTGGATGATTTTCCTAGAATTCTTGGCCAACTAATTAGGAATGTTCATCCAGGTAAGATGAAAAATCGATGAAGATTATATTCTAAACAATCAGGTATGTACAAGGGGGCACAAATTGAAGAATTAATTGAAAACACGCTCAATGTTTATCAAAGGTGTAAAAAACTAAAGATAATTCTTATTTTGATTGGATCGATCCATGTTGATGAAGAATATATTCACTGAGATCTCTTTCATTCATCACACTTCAATGCAACTAGGTCCAAGGTTCCATCATTGTTCTTCTTTTATCGTTCACCAATGGAAAGGTGGAATCATTTAAAAAGCATAAGATTATAATAAATCCCTAGAAAATATTTATACAGATATAATTATAGATTCTCACTTAGGTCAAATTAAATTTAATTAATTAAATAAATAACCTTATTTAATCAATTAAACATGCTTGTAATGAGCAAGGGTTCCAGATGTCCCACAACAACTTATTTTATATCACACCTAGTGGAAACACTATGTCCCAGACCCAATCTTGGTCTTCGATTTCTGATCCAACAATCCAGTTAAGATTTATCATTTTTCGTTAATTACCCTCATTCATTCAATATAAAATACCTTCAATATTAGTATAAAATTAATTCTGGCCCCACATGACCTTAGAATCACATCTCGTCTCAGTAAATTGCACTGGGAAAAAATATTTACAATCGGCAAGGCCTTATAAAAAAATATCTAGGTATTTAAATAATAAATACTGAACTTAATTATTTAATATAAGAAAAGGTATGGTCTTAAACCATTCAACATATTTTAGAAATGTGAGTAATACACAATTTATAAAAAGGTGACACGACATAGTGATACCATGCATTTTTTTAATTTAAATAAATCCAAAACAACTTAGATAGTTGTTTTGTACAAATGAGCATTTGTAATGTCATGGTCATTGGTGATCACACCCAAAGAAGTGGAACTAGTCAAGGTAGATGACTTCCATCAATAGAAAAGGGGATATGAGAGAATTTCTAACTCAAAGAAAATTAATATTATGGAACTTCAAATTTATTAGGAATCATGTTGGACGTAAGGAATAAAAAATAAGAATGCATGATATAGAAAAACTATAATTTTAGGGTAAAGTATTGAACCACAAAACATATAGTGGTAGATGACTCCTCATCAAACATTGTCATATAAAATAGGATAGAATAGAAAAAATCATAAGAATAAATAAATCCCTTGAAAATAGGGAATAATAGGTCAAACATATTTAGAATTCAATATGGATAGATAAATGAAAAAATAGGAATGTGGGTTAATGATATTATTTATGGGATTCCAATAAAAAGAATATAAACTGATTCTGATACAAGATTAGGAAGGAGGCTTAAAGCCTGTGGAAGGAGGAGAAGGGATCTTATGAAAATGTGAGAGGCTCTCTGAATTGATGGGAAGGATGAAATAAAGGAATATAGTTAATGTAAAGGTTGGTAAAATCAATATTCCATGCATTTTATAAAGGCTCAGGGTTTGGAAACATAGTTTTCCAAACCGTGTGCCAACCCTATGCTCTCACTGCCCAAGGTGGAACCCCCTCTCAAGGATGGGAACTTTGTTTAAAAAACCAACATTATCCCATGAATATCACCTCAAAAACCCACAAATACCAATTGGAATAACAGTTTGGACTCAATTTACAATTTTCCTAACCGCACACCTCCCCTTTCTAGGCATTATGGTTGAGTTACAAGGTTAAAAATGACTATGCTTATTAGAAGTTATATACCAAAAAGATCTACAAGCCCTGACAAAGGAGAATATACTCTATAAACCTTCCTCAAATTCATAGGAACATTTATAAGTGTAAAATATGATGTTTAAAATAAAATTAAAAGTATCCCTACCTCTTTAAAAAATCACTATGCTACAACAATTTCATTATAACTATTTTAATTGATTTATTTTAATCTTTAAAAACTTATATGGTCTTGATAATGATTGAATATTTTTGTAAGATCATGTTATATAATAATGATGTCACAAAAGCTATCATATTTCTAAATTTCATATTTTTAACTATTTACTTAAAAATAAGTTCTTTCAATGAAATTGAATAAAATTACCGTAATCTAAATTCAACTATCTAAACTCAACAATGATATTGATTTTATGATATAAATTTAAAATATTGAAGAATTTTACATTAAGATATAAAATATATTTATTTATATTATAATTAAAAAACAAAATTTCCATTGAATAATATTTAAAGGATGTAATATTTGTATACTATAGGAGGATGTTGTATAATAAAACAAAAACATAACTAACATATTTACTAAAGCATTATTCATGATTATCCATTAAATATCACCATAAAAAAACCCTATAACCTAGAGGTTTAGTATCACTATTGATTACTTACATAAATAAAATATTATACAACCAATTATACATTTCATCTATAATTTCATTACACATTAATATCTTTTAAACATTTGACATGTTATATTAAAACTACATAATAAAATCATAGCCATTAGAATTTTAAATTTTTCCACAAGATAATGATTTTAGAATAAAAATTGAAAATATATAAAGTAATGTTTCATGGATTAAAATTGTTTATCAAGAATAGTTATATAAAGGTATATCATAAATCGAGGATCACAAATATGGAAGTCATCACATAGTAAAAAAATGTTCCATAACATTGTAGAATATCATAGCCTATATTATTAAGTGAAAAAATTCCCAAGAGATATATAGATATAACCAATGGATTTTTGAACAATTTAAATTCATTCCAACCCATAACATGATATTAAATCATACATTTATGTGAATCAACAATATAAAATCATCATCATTCCATAATAAATTAATTAAAAATGAGATAATGAAATTGTTTTGATGGAATCAATCATAAAACATAAAAATATATCATATAGAGATTTAATGTGGATGATTCCATTAAAACATATCTAATGTGAAAAAAAAGAAACACTAGTATATATATACATAGTTGAAAAATTATCACAGAAACATTAAAAAATTATTAAGAAAATAAAAAGACGTATTTATTGAAATTTGATATTTTTTAAAAGAAATAATTAAAATATATGGTTTTTAGAAAAATTAGATATTTAAAAAATATTTATTTATATTAACATGAAAACAAGTTAAGGGATGATTAATAAGAAAACAAAAGAAACAAATGGATAATGTTATCATGTGGGAAACAAAATAGATAGGAGATAAAAAATTCCATTCTAAAAAATTTAACTAATTCAAAACCATTATAAATATACATTAATGAAAAAATAATGTATACAGAATTACATTAAAAAATGTATTGCATATATACGTGGATGATAAATATTCCCAAAAAATGAAGTAATGAAGTATTTACCTAAAAAACATTTTTTGGGTGTATTATGAAACAATATAGTAGGATATGAAAAGAAGAAATATAAATACCAAACATAAAAAAGGAGAAAAAAATGAATAAAAATATACAAAATTTATATATATTATCCAAATGGCTATTTAGGTATCAATATACTGACGTTGGAAGATTTATTTTGAGAGAAAAAGAAACTATTTTACCTAACTAACATGAATACACGTAATCTTATTATACAATAAATATTGACATATAAATAAATTATTTAAAAAAATATTATAAAATATTATATTTAATTCCAAATAATTATGTTAATTTATTCTATATATGGTATAGTTTTCATTTATTTTCATTATCAAAATCTTATAATTTTTATTAATACATGAATGTTTTGTTATTTCAATGTCAATAATCCTTCATTGATAATAAGATCACTATTACTATATTAGTTGATGTAGTAAATAATTGTATTATAATTATTTAAAATATTTCATGTTTATTTAATGGAATCTAAAAGAACAGTTTAATAAAATCAGATCCACACCAACCTCTTTTTTGATGATTTCAGGTCCCAAGAAGTGTTTCTCGTGTATCAGTAATAGATGATTTGGGAAAATCCACCATCATTCAATTTTATATAAGGAAACAACACAAGTGATTCATTTTTACATCAATATGTTTTACAATACCTTCTCTATTACATGGTAGCTTGAATTTAGGTATAATGAAAATAATTATTACAATCTCCACAATACCTTAATCACATTTATTTATCTAGAGTAACATAAATCTCTTACGAGTTAAAATGATTAGTGGACTAGATAATAATGATACATTGAATACAAAGAGTAAAATATATCTAGCTAATCTATACAAAATGTGGATATTTTTTTAAAAAAATTAGTTTTTCACACTACTCCATCACCAATATACATAATAAATTTGTAGATATTCCACCGCTTCTGATCATATGAAAAAAATCCAGTTATTTAACCAAAATGAACAATTTAAAAATCTGGCATAAAATTTTGTATTCCGTGTATTTTTAATCAAATTTCAAATTTTTATTCATTTTCTTCATTTATTAATTAATATATTAGAACAACATCAATAAAGTATAACAAAAATTGATAAAGGTAATCTATAATGACCATTCATCATATCCATGAAGATCAAAGCAGGATCAATATATACGAGATGAATCACTATAAGATTATCATTTTAATATCTATTTATATACATCTTTTTGAATATGTTTAATTTTTATAACTAATTGATGATATCTGGATCAATGGTCTATATATCAGAGGTACCGAGTCCCTCGATGTTGATCAAATATGTTACCAACGTCAGGTTAATTTTATTTCATCTTGATATCGATATTGTTACATTCATAAATTTAGTGTAGAGATAAATTGATTCCAAATTTTCATAAAGAAGAAAATAATATCTCCCCAGGGTAATGTTCCATGTTATATAAATGAATTATCCATATTCACTTATGGATTATTATTTAATTCCTAAAACTTCATTAGGGTTATTCTACAATGACATTACAAAATATACCAATTACTAGGTATGAGATGAATGGTAACCTCAACCTCATGATATAGGTAAGGACCCAAAATATCCTTAGTAAATACAAGATAATATAAAATAATTATTATTATATGCACAATATTGAGTTTTCTACAATCATTTTGGAAGAATATTTTTCATTAGTAGATATTAATAACCATGTAATAGACTTAATATTCATTTAGAGTTTATAGTCATCATTACACTAATAAATGATCATGGGTTGATTTGGGATATAAAATATAATTTTTGAACATTATACAATTAAATTTACCCAATATCGAGAGTCATTAAATTTTAAAAAACACATCATATTGATATAATGGGAGAATAAAAAGTATTTCTTGAAGAATTATCTCAAAATCCTCAATCAATTGATAATAATAGAGTTCAATTATAACTATCAGAATAATATATTTCTTAAGGATTATTAAACATCCACTATATGGGGTGGTGAAGTGATTCTTTTATAGTGATATTCATTTATGTTGGAGTGATTAGATCAGAAATTAAATTGAACACATTCTATTTTTGAATAGAAGATATATATACATTTCGTAATTTATTTTTAAAGACCAACATCAATAGTTATAATTGAACTAGTTTTAAAATTTTTCAATTGATTTGAAAAATCAATACATTTATTTTACTCATTAACAGAATTCTTGGTTTGTTGGATTTTGTAATAAGAATACTCTCTACAGTTAAGGCATGAAATAGTGGGTGGTTCCTTAGGTGTGAGATATATCTTCTCTATTATGTTTTTTGTACAATTTATATCTCTTTAAAATTTTACTATTTATGGTTTTATTTTCTATAGATGAAACACTTTAGTGTTACATTATTTATTTTATTTGAGCATACATTGACATTTTTTTTTGAATTTATGAAGTTATATATCCTTCCCCAACTGATTTATGACATTTGAGTTTATATAAAACATTATTTAATTTTTCTTTTCCAAAAAACAATGAGAATTACGAGAGTCTCTGATATCAATTTTCACCATTAGTGAATATATAAAAATATATTTGTATCTACCAATAACATTCATATCTAATTAATCATATAGAATCATATTTTTTTACAATAATGAAGTTATTGACTTATTTATAGTTGTTGATAAAAATAGAGGAATACCGTGAATGTCTCTTATTGTTTTCATCATAATTAGAAATGGATTCTTCTAGGATTTATTTTATATCAATAAATTTATTCTCTATATTAGTGAATGTAATTTAGGGGAAATATATATTGATATTTATTTTCTTAAACTCTCTCCATTCCATAGTGTAAATTGTATTCTTTTTTCCTTGAGTTCTTAATAAGATACTACTATGATCTACATAATATTCTTATTTATATGTATAAAAGAAATAAAATTTTCACTATATAAACACACAATAATATAAAATTTATTTTCGTATATGTTAATCAATTTCTAAAAAAAATTGATAAGAAGAGTTTTTGATATATGGATGTTTCTTCCACATGAATCACACAATATAAATTGTTTCCTTCTTTAGTTTGTTTTTTATTTGGTAATGGTTCATAATATTTCTTATAAATGTACACATTATGGGTAATAATATCCATGGGATTCCATAATCTTGACCATATATTCTTTTGTATAATATTAGGCCAATAATTATGTTGACATTCACATTCAATGTTCACTTGGTTCCTCTAAGTATCAGACACTGACTAAAACCATACATTAAATCATGAGTATTAAACAATAAAAACAAGAGAAATAATAATATTATAACAAAAATTCATAATAAGATGACTTAACATGTGAAAACATAATTTCAACTCATTACACATTAGTTTCAACTGATATCCCATTAATTGAAAACCGGGATGATTATGGTTTATCCCTTTACTATTCACAAGATAATACATAAAAATTAAATAAATATGGATTTGATTCCAAAACATATAAATCAACAAAAACATTAATACTTATTATATCATTATATATTTTTACCCACTACAGATCATAATAAATTATATCCTTAGAATTTGAAGGATTATTATCTATAGAGATTAGTTGTATTATTGACTGATTTTACAACCCAGTGTGCATTTCATACATAATTACATTACACATGATTCCATTTTAAGCATATAATATGTTTTATTTTTATTTAAAACCCTAGAATTGATTCATATGAAATTGGATTGCTTAAAAAAACATCAAGGGTAGATGATAATAGATATCCATTAGAACAACATAAGGGACTATAACAAAGATCATAAATAAGCCATAGATTTTCATGTTTGTATGAGTGCGTAATCATGTTAAATTACCATTACATAATACAATAATACCAAATGGAATATATAACATAAAAATAAAGACAGATTATATTAAAACAATTTGATTATAACAATAAGCATGATTCAAGGTAACATGATATAATATTTTAATGTTTCACATGTATATTAATAGAAAATGATTTCTTATATTGTGGATAAATGAAGTGACATTCATCACTTATTATATAAAAATATCCTTTAAATATTTGACTAGAAACACCTACCATGACCCATAATATAAAATTCGATGATATATAATGGGGTTTCGAATCAAATGGCGGCCTATATGATTTTAGGCTCGAACATTAAATAATTTTTATCAATGAAAATGTGTGACACATGAAAATAAAATCATTCATAAATAGATTAAATTAGTATGAAACCATAAAAATAATTTTGGATTTTAAAAAACTATAACAACAAATAAAAATATATCATCATGATAAATTATGTGAATGGTTCCTTTAACACATATCACAAGTTAAATATAATAGAAAATAAAATATTATGGATTTGTATAACAGAAATCTATAGAAAAATATTAACTATTGTTTTGTAAAATTAGAAGAAATTTTTATAGTAGGTTCCCCAGATACAAGACACATTTTTAGTTTTTATTAACAAATTGTTGTTAAATAAATTATTAAATGATGATTGTCATCCTATATTTTAGTAACATCAAATTTACTGGGACACTTTTTCTCGTAAAAAGGTTATATAAGTTCAAAATTTTAAAAAGAACCTATAAATTATATAAAAATATTAGATATAATTTCGATGTTCTAGATAAAATATGTCTAATGGGATAAAAATTTTGGTTGATTATCTATTTTTTGGGGCTCATGAGGGACTAATAATTTTTTTAATTATGTTAAAACTATGTGTTATGTTAGATTCTAGGTTATGAAGATGAACAAAAAAATAATTATACTTGTTTATGTGTTATTGGTCATTTTTATTGGTAAATGTGTTTATTGGTCCATAAAGAATACATTATTATAAATATATATTATTTATTTTTATCATTTACATATGAATGAAAACTATAATGATATATTATCATGGATATGTTTCATGTAATAGGTATTTCTTAGGTGATGTGACATTATCTAAATAATTCAATAAATGATTTTCTTCTTCTATCATTGGAAGAAGATATCATGGTCTCATTGATTGCAATGGAACTATATGATGTTATTCATGGCCAGGACTATTCATAAAAAAGTTCATTTACAAAAAATAGAAGAAAATTAATTTTTTTCTGGGTAATGATATGTGTGTGAATATTTTTTATGAGATATTGAGACAAGTGTATTATATTACAAAATAAAATTCACAGAAAACATGTTGTGGTTGTGATATTAACTTCATTCTATACATATTTCAAGACATGTTTCTAGAATGTGATTTTTATCTTTAATTTGTTAACCTAATTCCACTGAGAAATATTCACAATAGATTTAAATCTATGTGTATCAATAATCTCATTATGTTATATTAAATTTTAAATTTTAAATAATTATTATAATTAGATTAATGAATCATGATATAGTTTGTTTTAAAATATGTGATATGAATTTGTATATTTTTTTATTATTTATAGGGTGATAAATAAATATTTATTTATTCATGTGTTTATTAAATAGATTAATATATACACATAATTAGTTATTTGAATATTTAAACACATATTTTTTCTATGTTTAGTTAAAATTATATCTAATTATTTTATGAGAAATATTTATATATTATTGGTTACATAATTCACTATGGAATGTAATGTAAGTAAATAAAACTCTAGTAAACACAGAGGCCCAAGGACATGACCTAGTGACCAGTTAAGCACCCCACTAACCCAAAAAACCCCACCCTCATGGGTAGTGAACCAGAATGTTGTAAATAAATATTATATTATTTGTGGCTTGAAATACTCAACAGAGGATTGAAAAGTCAATTTAAGGGCCAATGTAAATGATATATATTATATTAAATGTTCTATATAAATATAAATTTATTAATTAATCAGATTATATTTAAATAAAAACATGTCAAGAGACTGGGTAATAATAAATATAGTATTATTAATAGAAATGTGGAATTAAATTGAAAAGATATTAAGAAAATATCCATTACACATTAATCAATTATTAACCATTTTTATATATTCGAAATTATATCATTTTTCTTGTAATAGGATTTGTTGTGAATAATAAAAAAATTCTCATGAATTTACCCAAAACATATAGATAAAATCATCCACATTACCTATAAAGAAGAAAGATAGAACTATAAAATTTCTTATAATGATCATCAATGAATGATGGGAGGTAGTAGGTCTTCATGTGTCGCATCATATAATAAAGAGAATATTTTTTAGAAATCCATGGAGAAAATATCAATAAACTAAAGGAGTCATATTTTGTATTCTCAAAATCAACAACAACATGAAAAGAGGATAAATGAAAACTGATAGTAATTAATTAATTATTCAAATTAATTCTTAATATAAATTAATTTTTAATTAAATTTGATGACCCTCTCAATATGATTCCAACGTTGTTTTGTATGTTCATTGGTATAATCTATTAAAACTAAAAAAAATACAATTATCCAACCACCCACTACTTATACCTTTTCTAGGAAAATTCTTTTTTTATGAGAGTGGTCACATTCTAATATAAAATTAATTAAATTATTTGGATCAATTTAAAAGTTTTATTCATCTTTTTTCATCACAATAATATTTTTCATTGTCAAAAAATTGAGATAATAGTTTTAATAAAGATTATATGACCTTGAATAGGTTATAAAAATAATGAATTCTATAATATATCATTCAAGGATTCCAATGACATTAACAACCTTCCATGAAACACAACCTATAATATTAAATTACATTTAATGGCCCTATAATAAACCATACAAGAAAGTTGGTAGAAAAATTTATATCAAGTTGTTTTCATTTGTGAGAAGTGTTATTAAACGCAACATATTTACCCAAGTGTGTAATTGGTTTTCATATATATTACATGAAATATATATGGTGTACATTACCTATATCCCACAAGGGTTTAACCCATTATAAATCACTACAGGCCTTGTGGTTAAGTTGTTATCATTATTACAAGCCATGAATTGATTTTCAATCAGGTGACAGAACTATAAAAAGACTGCACAACCTGGAGTTGGATTTAAAATTTTTGTATCACATAAATTCCCATAATGGGTACACTATAGGATTAAATGAATTATTTATGTGTCAACATGAAGGATAATTTGAGTGAGAGGAAATCAATTTGGCATATATCTCGTTGCACGTACTGTGTGACAAGATTCATTATCCTTAAATTACATGAAAAATGATATTGTAAATTTCATGTGGATATAAACTATAACTAATTAATAACAAGTATATTATTTAACTACACAATTTCAAACTATTTTAATTCTGGTTTTTTACATCTTCCACCTTTCCAATGAGACATACCACATTTATTTATAGTATTTGGTCTATTCATTGATAATATAATGACATTGGGACATAACCCATGAGACTACACATCTTGCGTATCATGAAACATCCCATGGGTATACCTATCATCTAAGTAATTATATATAATAAGGACCATACATATTTTGAGTCAAAAAAAATTTGTTTGATAGTATACATTTCATAAGTATTAAATTCAAAGAATTTATTTAATCCCGTATAGAAAGTATATTTCATACAGCCTCCTATGTAAAAAAATGTATTTATTTAACTTCAAAAATGGACTTAATAATATGAAATAGGTACACATAATGTGTCTTCTAATATATATACAATAAACCTAATTTTTTTATGAATTTAAATTTTATAAATTTATATTATTTAAAATAATATAATATTAGAATAATATTATTGATAAAGGAGTGCTTAGATAGTATATCATGATAAATAAATAATTAATTAAGCAAATAATTTTCTTATTAATTCATTAAATATAGTAAAAAATCATATTCCACTATATACCTAAAAATCATTCTTTTTATAAATATATTAAAAAAATAATCAAATGAGAATATTACAATGATGACTCCTATAATAATGTTCATCTTCTAGAATTAAAATTTTAATAATTATAATGAAAACTATAAAATAAATAGATGATATATAATGATTTTTCTAAGAAAATAACTTTTTTAGAATACTCACCATCCCAATTAATAATTCATATCATTTAATAAGAAAATATTTATTAACCAATATTTCATTTGAAATATATTTTATCATCATTATTAATAAGTTTATTAAAATAGAAATTTTTATCACATTAAAATGAATTATTTAGAAAAATATATGTCTAAGAATAAATTCACATTATTAGACATTTTCTCTATAACATTTACATGTAATTCATTTTAAAATAGCATTTTTAAAAAAATATTTGATAAAGAGGTTAATGTAATTCATTTTAGTGAATTCAATTTAAATGTTTAAAGGGATATAGTAAAAATTTATATTTTATCCAAATATATCATGGTTTTGTTAATGTTTGATGTTATGCATGGAGTATGATATCAAACACATTGAATTTTTCAGTGATAATAATATATTTAAATTTTATGGTGCTACAAATCCCTCCAACGAACTAGTTAATGTTTTTATCTTATAAGATAATTGTGTTTTTTTGTGGATATGATTTCAGATAGATATGTCCTCACATTTTTTTATGTACATAATTCCAGTTATCATTGTTAATATAATGGTTGATTGATATGATATTAGGTAGCTATGAAGATAAATATGGAGGTAGATACCACTTCATTTATCTATGTTCATAATGTTATGTTTTTGTGTGTTTTTACATAGAAAGAAAACTTATTAATTTTACATATGATATGGTCCCATGTCTCATGAATGATAATTAATGATTTCTCACTCTTATGAAGATTGAATTTTGTTATGAAATTTTATTCCCATGATTCATAATTCATGCTCTACAAATTATTATATATGTTTTTAAAAAATATTATTATAACCTCAATTCCATATGATAATCAATTTCATAGAGGTGACTTTCGATGGATAATGCATCTATTTACCCTTACTGAGCATGTAAGATCACCCATATTATGTTATGAAAAACCCAGGTTATGAAGGATTGTATTAGTTAATATATATCTAGAAGGGTATCATATGCAGTGTATATTTTTAGAGTCATTTAATACTTATTTTTTTGATAATAAGTTCATGGTATAATGTTAAAATTTACCATTTGATGAGGAAGAAATGTGTTTTTTAATGAAAATAATTTTTCCTAATTCTCTAAAACACTAAATGTTAATATTAATTGGTGTATAAGATACACAATAAAATCTATTGAAATTGTAATAATAGAAGTGTTTTTTCATGTTTCATTGATATGTATCAAATCTACTATGTAAAGAAGAATGATTTTAATAGTAATTGTGTTGATATTGTGTGTCTTAGTCTGTATTAGTGATGTGTTTAGATAACTTTATTGGTTAAGACGTAATTAGATAATGTTATTTTATAAGTTTTGGATATAATCATGGGTTAATGAATCCATGGTTGATTGTAAGTTTAATTTCATATATATCGTTTCTAAGTTTTCTATGATGGGATATAAAAGTCATTATTTATGTTTTTTCATGTTTTTAAATATTTAGTTGTGTTATATGTAACCCTTAGTATTAACATTTTATTAAGTGTGATGGTTAATTTGGAATATTATTATTTGGGACATTTGTTAAAAGGTACACATAAACATTTGGGTAAATATATTCTATGATATTGACATAATTATGGTTATTGGGTTTTTATATGTTGGGAACATATAGTTTTTATTATAAATAACCATGGGATGGAAAAGTGATATTTTGATTATGATATTAATGAGATTTTGAAAGAATTTCACTATTTATATGAAGACATTATAGGAATGATGTTGAATGGTAGATTATTGGGTATTATGGAATCTTATTCCATAGTAGTAGATATTAATTACATCAAATGTATTGAGTTTACTTTTGGAATAATATATTATTTTATTATAGAATTATAACGATTTAAGTTATTAATAGAAAAGAAAACTATTATTTAGAGAACATATGACTATGTATTATACAATTTTTTTGTGACATGATCAATGAAATATATTGTTTAGAGATAAATTTAATGTTGATTTTGGATGGATATATGATCAAATCATTAAATCCATTGGAATAAAAATATGGATGGCTATTTTTGAAGAATATTAGGGTTAGAAATTTTTTGAGTGATTCATGTTCGATATTGTGAATTTGTTTAGGTTTTGATAATTAATGTTTTATTTTTTTACATGATAGTTTAATATTATTGGATATTATTATAACAGTTGCATTTTCAATGGATGAGTTCTTTGAATATTTATTTGCATATACCTAAACTTGTCCTCGAAGTGATCATAGTGTTAAGGTATATTAGGACCCAAGAGTTAATATATAGACAATATTAATATATTATAAATCACATGGATGAAATAATTGGATAGAAATGGTTTTTCCTTTATTTTTAACCTTATATGGTGAATGCAAGATCATGATTGATCCCCTAATCATGGGTTTACCAAATGTGCAAGCTAAATATAGACAACAGCATATGATCCAGGGAAGATGACAACTAGCATGTGCATTTGATAAAATTAATAAATAAATAGAGAACTTAATTTATTATTTTTATTAAATTAACCAAAAAAATACTTTCATATATGTTTCTAATTATTTAAAATATTTTGGGTTTCCCACATAACTAATTCAGGATTTAAGAGGAGTAAGAGAATTATTTTCTGTCATTGGAAATCATGAGGATGTTTATCAATAGACCAAGAAATGTTGGCCATAATACTGATAATGAAAGTAAAATATATTCTTCTCCATTAGTAATAGACGTGTTATTCACCATCGATCAATCCATAACAAAAGAAGGAATATTTATTTATAGTTTTATGCAATTTTATTTAATTGTAGAAACACCGAATTTATGTCCTCTGTTAAATTTATTTTCATCGCATAATCCCATTCATAAATTGTGATTAAACCTAGTTTTTAATATTTATTCTATTTACATCACCCTTTTTACTATTTATATGATCATGGAATGAGACCACATTAGAAAATTATGGATGCTCCAAATTCTTGTTCATTCCCTAATAATTCATCATGTTCATCATTATAGACCGAAAAGGTCACAGTTTAAAATTATTAGGAGGGTTGGAGCTTGGTCAAACCCCTTGATTCATGCTGGTTGTATGAAAGGTGATTTGATAAATTCTTTTTCAATAAATTCTGGTTTTAAGTGGAAGGTAAAGTAGTGATTCATTGTTTTGTGATACAGAGTGGAGATAGAGGTGAGACAACATCACAAGGGTTTTTGGATTTCTGTTTTCTAGCCATTGGAGGTTGAATATCCATGTTTAATGATGGAGGAATTAGACGTTAGGTGGTCAAATGACTAGAATTGTGATTACATTAGAGAATAAAGAGTCCAAATGAATACCAGCCTTTACAACCTATGAAAAAACTAATTACACACCATACAATATGGTCGAACACATGCCACATACTTCAGATTCAATGAGAGAAATAGTTTTATTTGAGTTAAGTATCACACTCGTTGGGGCTAGGACCACATGATAGGTGACCATATCAATGTCACTAAGATTAATTCTAGATATACACACCCTGAGATCATTCATGGATAGACACACCTTTTCCTCTTATAGAAATAATGTGTGGAAGTACATGGCCAGCTGAGCTATGTTCCAGTGGTACATTCCATGGACCTTAGGAAGACATGTATATCATGTGTCTATGAAGGCAATCCATATAGTTTAATATGGATTCCCAAGCCATTTCCATAGCAGAACATTCCCTGGAATGGAGGCAAAGTTACACACCATGTGACCTCTGTACATGACATATACTTTCCCAAGAATATATACCATCTTTATCTCCTTTTGGAATCCGATTAGGGCCTATGTGAATCATATATTCATAATTTATTTATATATAGTATGATGAGAGATACATTTTTTTCAGTTGAGACTTGACATGTCGTGTTATGATAATGAATATTCCCATAGTGATGCTTGGAATATTGTAGTAATCGATATGATTTTCAAGAGGGATATTGGGTTCAGTACTCCCATATCACACCATCACATTGTTCCCACATATTTATTCACATTGTTAGAGTTTTTTTTCTCCCCCAAACAATTTTAGGATACAATTCTTCTCTCTATGGATTGGTATATCCCATTCTTTGAGATGAAGATGAGAGTGCATCCTCTAATAGAGTTGTGAATCCTTCATCTATGGAGTACCATGATGATGTGTGGGGTCCTTATGATAAATTCTTGCGAGGTTTCATATGATGATGATAATTTGAGATAGTACATTGGACCTATAGAATAACTCATTTTAAATATCTGGGATATTAGAGATGGGGATCCCCTTTCTCTCTAACTTGAGTTTAAATATGATCATATATGTTGGTTTTAGATTCCCCATTTTCATGGGTTGATATATCTTTCTTGACTTTACTACTCTTTCTATCGTATAGATTGTCACAGATGAGATTCATTCCCTCATATCCATATACCTCATGTGAGATTTAGTGTTCTCTATATATACTTTTTCCCAATAGATATCGGTAGTTTTTGTACCTAGAGTGATTATTATTTATTACACATATTTCGGAAATGAGAGCCAATGCTCAGTGAAGGGTGTTTTTCGTGGTAAATATTCATTGACAAGATGAAGCCATAAGACTTTCTCTTGGATGTGAACTACTATTTCATATCTTTTTTACAAATTGACTATCATTGTATGAATATTCAGTTCCTTTTGGTGGATGGGATGATAGATTCCTTTGAGGTCTCAATATACAAACCATTTTTTATAGATTATGATTATTTGGGTGAAAATCATTAAATAATAGATTATTTGATGACTTTTGTTTTGTCGAAATGTTTATTCCAATATTTCTATTCATATATCAAAATTTCACAACTAAGTCAATGCAGTGTTTGGGTGTCTTGGGACTCAAGAAGTAATGTAATAAAAATATTAATATGATTTAAGACACAAGCAAAGAACATTTTATATAAATGGTTTTCCCATTATTTGTGACAACATATGGGAAATTAGTGAGAATTTTTTATTTCAAAATGCATGTTTTATCCAAGGAATGAACTATAGTTTGTTGGAATCAAATGTTTTGTGGGAGGTGAAAATTATTTACTGTATTTAATAAAATAACTAAATAATTTATATATTATTTTTTTATATTAAATATCCAAAAACACTAATCCAACATTATAAATCCCCATTTATATATAATAATCAGGGTTAAAATCAGAGTTTTAGGAGAATTTGGGAGGAGTTGAGGAATTTTTCATCAGAATTGGAAAACCATTGAGATAGATTGATGTGGATTATGATATATATTGAGAATGCAGAAAATAATATTCAACATATCTAGAGGACATGTTAGAAACTAATAATCAATCCTTAAATGCGGTATGACATGTTATTTATAGATTGTACCACTTTTATGAAATTGTTGAAGTTTTTATTTTATATAGATAGTTCTATGTATGTTATTCACATGGAGCCAATCATAAATTTTGACTGATGTTCATTTGTTATAGTAACTAATTTCACATCACCCTATTTTCAGTTTATTTGATTATTTTCTATGAATTAATTATCTATTGGTGGATTCACCATAATCCTGTGATTCTACCCCATTTTTCTTCACATTCTTTTTCATAGGGCCATAGTTTCATATTTTATCATTGTTAGGGTAGTTTTGAGAATGAAAAAACCCACTGATTCAGGGAAGCTATGGTAACGACATATAGATTACATGTTTTCAGAAGGAAAGAAGTTCATTGAGGAATGTTGGAAATGGATTCATTATTTTGGGATCCAAAGTGCAAGAGGAGGGGTGACGACATCGTACAAGTGTTTAGATCTCTCATATCTATCCATTAGAGGCTTTAGATCAATGTTCAGTGATGACACCTTTAGTTTTTTGGAAATTAAATAGTGTTATCTATCCTAATTAAGGTATATCTTGAGTTCACCTAATGATAATGATTTCATGTCTATGAGAAACAAGAATACAAGACATGTAGTGTGGAATAACACATACTTTGTAATTCAGATTCCTTTTGGGCTATGGTTATTGCTGAATTAATGATCACATTCCCATTGGTCGAGTCCACAGACCATGTGACCCTAATCTGGTATCTCATTAGTGTAGTATATATAATCACCCTAGTAACCCATGTGGTCATACATGTTGTGTCCTATTACGATCATGCCACGTGCCAGTACATGGCGATCTAATCTATCTACTATGTGTACACATCTAGGGAAACATGTAGACATATAAGAAAGGTGTCTATGAGGAAATCTTGTGTATTACAAAGTGGATTCCCAATACATGTCTAGAGGAGAATATTCCTAGGTGGCGAGGAGGGGTGATATGATGTGTAACCCCAGGGACACACCATGTACATATCCCGAGAACATATACTTTTCATATCTTATTATTTTGAATATGAGTTTTTTACCATCAAAATAATATCCTAAGATGTTTCATTTGTATTATATGATGTTGTCCACTATTATTGTATCAGATATATTATGAATGGTTTTAAAATGTGGATTCCTTCTTAAGTGATGCTTGCCCAATGGTAGTGTGTGATCTTGTTTTCTAAAGAGATATAAGTCTTGTACTCCCATGTTTCACTAGTATACTGTTCCCCATACTCTTTATATAGGTAAAGTTAGTACTCCACCATGATATAGAAGGGAACATGTCTTCTATATTGGGTGTGTTACACCTTCATCTAAGAGCTATGGTGGGTAGTTGGTTATCCACTAAAGTGGTGTCTCCCTTCCCTTTAGAGAACATCTGTATGGTGTGATCCCCTTCATTCTAATTATTGAGAGTTTCCATGTGATTATGGGTATCAAAAATGGAATTTTTTGTCTATATGGGGACTCATTTTACATTGTTGTAATATAGATATAAATATCCCTTTTATCTCTCTCATAAGATTCTTTATGAGCATATATGATTTGTTTTTTTCATTCTTTCTATGTGTAATGTGAAATTCTGTTATATCATTTTAGTTCTCCCTTTATGGTTCTCAGGGTGTCCCACTAGGTACGTATATTCTCACAACTACAAGTGATTTTGCCTCAAGTTTTAGGTCTTATGTTGTGGAATGGTAGATTTTCTACGACCTTAGTGGATGAGGATGTGGTATAAAATAACAAAACATAGTTTATTTTACTATGTTCAGTGGTAGGACATGATGATTATTATTTGGTAACTCTTCATTTTTTTTTGTTTTTGTTAGGTTTGGAAGACATTTTTGGTTGGGAATTTATTTTTCCTATTTAGGCACTGTTTAATATTTTCATACACTGATATATTACCTATATTTTATTTCATGTTTGGTTTTATTATAGATGTTTCAATATATTATTATAACTGTATAGTTTTTAAAATATATATTTGTGCATGTTCTTACAGGTATGTTAATCTATGGACTCCCATTTCTATTTATAAGTTCTCAAAACTTTTCACCAACCCTACCCTATTGGAGGTGGCATGGAGGAATCCCACTCAGAATGTCTTTATCAAGCCATTCATCGATAGGCTGAGTCATGATAATTATCTTCACATGTGAAAACCATTTTGATTTTTGTTAGTATATAGAAATGGGAGGAACAAATATTCATCCTTTTTTTGTGTGTTTTATGATCAATTAAAAGTTATTATATGTGCTTCTAGAACTATGAACTCAACATTATTACCTATCATATAAAATATGAGATGAATTTAAGAAAAAAATCAACCCAAAGCACTTCAAAAGGAAAAAACTACTCATATTATAAGGAAGTAAAACAAGTAAATACATTTCATTATATTCTAAATTTAAATTGTAAAATAATACCACAATATACATCAAGGGGAAAAAATCAATAAACTCTTATATAGAAAATATTAATCACTTTTTGATCTATGTAATTTGAAACTCATTCTCAATTAAAATTCTCAAATTATAAATAAAACTATTAAGAAATATCTTGGAAATGATTTCTTTCAATATAAGAACATATAAATAAAATTTATATTCAAAATGTAATGTAATTAATGTGTATTGAAATTTATTTCTTTCCTCATATATATATAAATATTTCAACTTCAAATTCCTTCTCTTTTCATATGATTTAAGGTTTCATTTTAAGGGATGCTTTTAAATTAATGGTTTTTAATGTCTTATTCCACCTTTGGGTATTGATTATATTAATTTTTAAGAACTAATCCATAATAAATGAGTTAAAAATTGAATGGTCCCACTTTCATTAATTGTGAATAATGAACACCTATAGATTTTATTATTTATTACATTTAATAAATATAATATTGAATTTATTGTGATATGAGAATAATTGGGAAACATTGATTAATTAATTTTTTAAATAAAATATAAGCATCAATGAATTAGAAATATACAATTTTAAATAAAATAAAATAATACATACTGGTTAATGATATGATATATGGTTAAAAACACTTAATGGTTGAAACATTATTTTTTTATGAAAAATGTTGCATTAGAATTTTTATTCAAATTAATTATCAATATATTTTAAATTCTGAATTTGATATTGATGAAATTAAATTAATTTTTGAGTTCATTATGTCCAAATTCTGATAATGTGAATTTTATATATTTTATGAAAAATATAGATTTTTTTGGGAATAGTGAAGAACACTAATTTTACAAATAATGACTACTTTATGATATTATGATAATGTAAGAATGAATTTAATTTTTTTAAAATAGAAAAGTATAATATTTTATAATAAATATATTCAATTCGAAAATGAAATTGTGGGATTAGAAATATGTGTTTACATTTTAAAAATCATTGTAAGGAATTTATTAAAAAAATATTTACAGTTCTTCTCTTTTAATCAATTATTCAAATTATGAACATATATTTTTTGTTTGGTTGTACAAACAAACTATTATCCTTATATTAATTATAATTAAATTAATTCCATTATAATCAAATCTATAATTGATTTTTGTGTAAAATCATTTCAATACTTACCAATGAAATTTTTTAAATAAATTTTTTCATTACGTTTTAAGATTTCTTATTAAAAATGATTTTTTCCACTAATGTAAATCATATCATAGAAATTAGATTCCATATTTGTAATCATAATGTTCAATTTTTTTAATAAGGTTAACTTAATTTTTAGTGATAATGAATACTTGAAATGATAAAAGTTTCCCACCGTGGTAATGGTTAAAAGGGATAAAGAGAGAGGGGTCAAAATAAGATATAAGGATTAAAATTAAAATTAAAATTTTCTAAAGATTATTTAATAGGTTTATATCAATATTAAAAAATAATTTATTTCAAATTGGATTAATTTGAATCTTTTTTCATGAAAAATATATTTATTATATTTTAATGTTCTAAATATTTACAAGGGTGCCACTACTCTCACTTATAAAGGAGGATATATTCTCTTATCATCTGAACACATATTTATCACCTCATATCAGCCATCATCTTCTTAAATATCTTCCTAAATTTCCTCTTAATCTCCTAGTTGTTATATTCTAATCATTATTCTAATCATACTATTATTAATGTGTAAGAAAAACGAAGATATCCATGAATGATATATAATTCATAATCGGATTCCCACAAATTTAATTCTTGTTATACCTAATTAGAATGTAATGAAATAATACTAATATAATTTATTGTGTATTCAAACTAAATATAAATTTAATATTTTTATGGAAATACTATTTTCTAAATTTTTTGATCCAATAGAAACTAAAAATGTCTTTTGTGTGTACATACATAATACCTTCTCCTAGAAGAAATGTCTTACATTTTATATAACCACCTCACATGACTAGATTTAAATATGTATTTGATCAATATATTATCATTTTGATATTATTATTAATCTGAAAATATAAAATACTCTCATCATTCATTCCATCCAAGTGATTTGAAAATAGAAATGTCTCTCATGCGTATGTCTGGAATACCACATCCTTTAAGGGATGAAATTCTATTTTCATTTCTACCCCCAAAAAAGTAAATAAGGATTGATTTAATTAATATAAATGACATTAATAAATAAATTATTATTATAATATAATAAATTAATACTTATGTACCTTTAATTTCATCCATTGAAAATGGTAAACATCACCTGTGGATATATGCAGACTACCAACTGTATGATGTGATGCAATTCATTTTTCTATAAAAAACATAAATGTCTGGATTTTAAATTATATTTAATGAAAAAATTGGATATTTATGACATGATTAATACTTTTTAATCTATAGAATCTTGATCAAGGTGAAAGGAACATAACATATAAACCATAACATGTGTTTAAAACAAAATAGTTGACATAAAAATATTGATTTTAATATAGAATTGTTATTGATGGGGTAATATTAAATTTTTAAGGAATTATATTTTTTTCTTTTGTAGAATTATGTTTCAAATAAATTTTGACAATTAATATAAATTTATTATATATGAGTTTAATATGTGTATTAACTGATTTAGAAAATTATGTAAGGGTTTTCTCAATTCAATTTCCCATTATAGAGGCATCTTCTATATTAACCACATTCTTTTTTTGTTAGGTATAAATTTACCATTAATGTATTTCATAAATACATTCTATAAAATTATTTGGAT
This sequence comes from Viscum album, assembly GCA_963277665.1. Lineage (NCBI taxonomy): Eukaryota > Viridiplantae > Streptophyta > Magnoliopsida > Santalales > Viscaceae > Viscum > Viscum album. Next base: position 647,983,683 of record OY728151.1, on the reverse strand, counting down.
TATAAAATCAATACAACGATTTCTATATCATTATGTTTCAATTGACAGATTTCCAATGTCCTTAGTATGTATATTATAATCAAACTTTTTATTAGGACTGATTATGCTTGAATTTACATGATAGAAAATTTTATTTTATTTTTCTATAAAACCTAATATTTTTAATTAATCTTTTTTATTAATAATATTTAATATAATTAATTACTTTATCCACAATATGGTCCTCGATAAGTTGAAAAGAATATTTTTATGAAAATATGACATTATTTCAATTTTGGGGAATAATCCTTCTCTCCCAACTCCATTTTATTTAAATTATTTTTTGGATTTTTTATATACACATGAATGTTTTACAAAGAAATTATTTACTATATTATTCAATCTTAAATAATTCTTATAAGATTCATTACATGAAATTTCTATGTGACCAAATTTTTACTTTTTACCAAAAAACAGAATATATTAAAGATTTACGGTCTGAATTCATTTTCCATGTGACATGAATGTTATTCCTTATACATTATCATATAAATGATTTATCATTTCAATTATTATAGTATTTTTAGATTTAGAATTTTTCAAAAATAAGAGTATTTTTTCTTCTTTTAAAAGTAAAACTCTAAGGATTTTATAATTTTTTTAATATTTGTAAACATCCTATTATTATTTTTACAATTCAATATGTTTATGATCGTCGAATATCATCCAATTTTTTTAATTTATGTTATGTGATGGTGATGTTCTATGGAAATTTTTATGATGTTTGATTATTTCTCATGTGTTAATTAATCATTTATTAAATGATGAATGTATTTAGGATCTTGTGGAACACTTACATATGGTATTAATTTTGTGGAGGGTGGTAACATACAAATATATACTTCAAAGGAATTGGGTAATGTTTTTTCATCTCATGAGATATTAAATCTTGTTTGTGTACAGTATTTTAGGTATCTATTTTTACATGTTTGTGTATGAACATGAATGTTTTCGGCTATGTTCTAATGTTAGTTGGTGAACATGATAGAGGTAGATATATTCACATGTATATTCATGGAAATGAATTCAGTTATCTAGGTTTACAATTTTATGATAGTTTATGTTTTATTTTTTCCCAACATCTTATGATATATTCTAATGATAACCTCTCATGTCTCATGATTGATTATTGAGGATTTCACTCTATTATCACTCTTCCCAGTTATTAGACGAAATAATTATAGAATGATTCATTATTTGAATTATGGCCAAGTTTTCATAATTCATGATCATGTTCTCATACCCATTGTAGCATTTTACATTCACTTATGAAAATTAATTCCAAATTACATTTTTTACATTTAATAAGAGATTTATCTCACCCATATTACGTATCCATTTTCCTATTTTATGAATAATAAAATTTTAAAAGACATGTTTAGAAGTTCATCACGTGTAGAAAATTTTATCAGTTATTTTAAAGACATGTTTTGAAATTTTCTATTGTTTTTATAATGGAAAAAATCACCATTCAGTGATAATGACATTGGTTTTGTTAGGTAGAAGTATTTTTTTAAAAATTCAGTGAATCTATAAACCAAAAAGATCATGGTTGTGTATATGAATATGTTTTTTATCAACATTTTAAAAATAAAATTTTAAAATTTGGTTTATTATGTTACTATAGAATCTAGTATATAATTAAGATTATTTTTAACATAATTTATAGGTGTACACATCTGGGGAATGTCAATTATATAATAAACATAGTAAGATACAAGTGAACTTTTCCATGGAAAACAAGAGGTAAATACCTATATGTCATGATATTTATTTTAGAGTTTTTCTTTGGAAACTGAAGTAGGAAACATACATGGAAAAATATAAAAGATGCCCTGGGGTGGTAGTTGAATAAACTATTAGCTATGAATTCATTGATCAATGAAGTATATTGTTGAGTTATTAATAAACTCACAATAAATTATAAACATTCAGGTATTGATGTTAGTAAAAGTATGATATTTAATTAGTACTATTTGTTTTTAATGTTTTCCATAATTCTATTAAAGTAATTTTTCCAAAAAGAAGAATTATCACTAAATAATATTAAACTATGTAAAATAATACATATTGTATAATGTATAATATGGTAAAAATGAATTATGTCATATAATTATTTTTATTTATGATTATAACTAGAAAAAAATAATTTTGGAAGTAATATTAAATAAATAATACACTAAATGTATCTTATTTAATTATCATAAATTGTACATAGGATATTACTATCTCTAAAATAGAGAGGAATTATTCATGTGATAAACTATATTTATATAAGTTGGATATACATCCCTTTGTAGATAGTGGGGAGAATCTATACATCAATAAATTATACCGTCCATATAACATGTGTTGTCCAAAGAACACATACACCACAATATATAGTGGGATTAGTTTTTCTAATGAAACATGTCATGTAGGACATAGAAAAAAATATTTTCATATTCTCCAATATGAAAGATATCTTATTTTATGTGAAAAAAATTCCAAAAAATAGTAAATTGATGCTCTATAAGATTTGATGGTTCAAATGTGTTTAAAATTGGATTCCATGTTCCAAAATTTAGTTCTGTATTTTAGTGGTTTACCTAGTAGATATAAATCTATTATTTAATATTGAACAAGAGAAAAATGTAAATGATAATGTTTTTACCTATAAAGAATTGTTTTTGTGGAAGGATTAAATAAACATTAATGAATATCCTAGAGCAAAACATTTTTCATTAATCATTATAAGCCCTTATAATTATTGATAAAATTGTATATCTTTCCAAACTATTTTAATTTAATGTTTTTTAGTGCTATGGTTATTATGAATATAACATGTGATTATTAGAGATATACTCAAAATTCCAGAAACATATGTTGATAGTATTTTGGGAGGTGAACAATGATTACAACATGAAGGAACCACCCTATATTTTGTATGACTTAATAGTTATCAATCAAGAATTGTGTTTTCATTGTGAGTTGGTGAAATGTAAAATGTGGAATTTAATTTCAAGAAGGCATTTTAAATGGTATACTAACATTTTGTAAAACATTTAATAGTTGACCACATCCATAAAGATTATTTTCTTATCAATGGTCATGTCAAATGGTAACAAACATAAAAATGTTGGGAGATTACACTACCATATAAATTTGTTTATATCATTTTCAGTGTGTATATATTTGTCCAACCCATGAATAATAGGTGATTGTGCACATAAATAGAACATGTAGTTTTTGTATTGGGAAATTAGATGCCATTGTCTACATGATTGATTAAGAATGTTTCCCCGAGTAGACCCAAATTCATTATTAGAATCTATGATATACACTTGTTCTCATTAAGCTTCACCTTCGATATATTTCTATTCTATATGAGATTTTTAGAATCAAGATAATGTTACTATGTCTAGGAAAATATGACGTGATTGCGAGTTTTCAAATAGAATCAAATCTAGAACCCCACATTCTCTTAATTGATATCATCCTCCGAGTATTTATATAGTGCTCATTATATTTTTAGGCCATGATGTTTCATCATGAAACATCCATTATATGATCTATTTTCAACCATAATGTTATCACATCATACATACTCAAGTTCATAATGCTACCAACATCAAGAAATCAAAATTAATTCATATAAGGAGCTCAATGATACTTGTGGTTCTTCATGAGATGACATGTTTCATAGTGATTTGATTGAATTAAATATATTTGTTTATTTTATTGATTTTAACTATTCACACCGATATAGAATTAAATTTTTTATAGACATTAAAGGAATATAGAATGGAGAGTTTAAAGTGAAGAGATCTAGAGCATTAAAAATATTGAGTTTATAACTATGATATTCATAAAAGTAATTTATAATATTGACTCTAAATTAATCATGAATCAAATATAGATAAATAGTAGAAATATATCTCCCTAAATTCCCAAACATCGAGATTGAAAATATTAAAAATAAATTGAGAGGTTTAAGACATCATGTTATTCTTTTCTATAGTATGTGAATTATCCTACGGATATATTATATAAAATATACATCTAATTGATGATCCATTTTAATTATATATGGATTTCAATGAGGATTCTCACTCAACTAGATCTAATTTCATGTTCTATTAATCCATCCTACATTTGTAAAGAAGCCATGATATCAAGTACAAAACATATGTAATGAGAAATGTTTACTCATGAAATCTTTTAGCCTAAATGAAAAAAATCCAAGTACTAAAAAAATTGGAAGAAAGAGAATCTCAGATGTTTACATAGTCACATGAAGGAAAATTTACATTCTGGTTTACATGAGTAAAACCTACACTCATCACTTGTTCCAATTCTACAATGATTTTGTATGAGTTGTGAGTTTTTCTGGTCTCATGAAACTATATGTAAACATTTATCGGGTGTCTGTAAATTTTAATCAACAAAGAAAATATTTTACAGTACAATGTATGATTTATATACACCATTTATGTATAAATTGAAATAATATATCTATTTTTATGATTTTTAATCATTAGATAATAGGAATATAACATTATATAAATAAATTTTAAGGATACAAATATTAAAATTTTGAGACAGATTGAGTTCATGAATAATTTAGTGAGAAACAAATGAAATAATTTTGTGAGGAGGAATAAAGGAAGATACTCATCACCTATTGAAAAAACTCGAAACATATAGTAAACATTGTCATTATTATTTTATTTATTTTATTCCAATTGGGAGTGATTATTCATCTAACATAATGTTACCTTTTATAATATAAGCTTTAATCCTCATTTTTGTTTTCATTTTTAAGTGTCTGGTTATGGACAAAAAGGAATTTGGAGGATACCTATAATGATGATGTCATAGAGTTATTGGATTTCTACCATAAAACCTACTTGTTCTGTTGCCAACTGGGGATTTACATGCTGTGTAATACGCTTACCCAACATGTAAATTGTAAAATAATAATAAATATTTTTTTTAACAAAATACAATGTGGTTTTTGGAGATTTTATTATTTTTCAATTTCACAATGTGTAATTAGGTTACACATCTTGTAAAGTCTTCAGTATTTTTTTAAATACGAATCTTGGATGAAAATGTTGTTTCCTCATCTTCATACTTCAATTATATTGACCTAAGAGACATTACTAGAAGATTTTGGATCACTCAAACTTGTCATTTTTATTCCATTGAAAATTTAAATGTTGTTTCAGTTGTAATTTGACTTCTTGAGTAATCGGTATCCCTTTCAATTAATATCATTATATTTTTGTCTTTAAATTTTATAGTTTTTTTGGGAATGATTGATCTAAGTTTCATGATTTTGAATCCTTTTTCTAGGTTTAGATCCTAGATCATAGGAATCTTCATTTTTGTTGGAGGGTTCTGTTGTAGGATTTTTATTTCTATAAAAAAGGTTGGTGGTTCCATTTTGACTGGACAATTTAATTAACACAATATTTTTTTATTTAAATTCAATTGTTTTTTTTAAATTCAATGGCATGAAATTGCTAACAATTGATTTATTAAAAACCCAATTTCATTGGATTGGGGGGATTTGGATTTAATTTAGAAGGAGTATTTGAAAGACCCCCCATTTCAATTGAATTGGGATGGTTTTGTGAAATTCATGGATAATTGTTGAATTTAAAATTTTGTATTTATATTTATGAAATTGATTTATTGAAAATTTATTTTTGAAATTGATTTTAGTTTTTTATTGAGAATAATTATTTAAAATGGGTTTGACTGAAACTCATTGGTTATATCATTGAAAATGATATGTTTTTATTAGAAACTTATCTGTTTGTTTTTAAATAAAAATTGGAATATTTGATATGTTGAATGGGATAAATTATATTTTAAAAAAATGAAAAAAAATTCACAGCATTTATTCTTATTAAGGAACATGACATCCTAGGTAGTCAGTGAGTTATTGGGATATCACCCTTTTTATGATTTAAAACTGAAAAATACCAACTACAATAGGTCGCACCTCTTATGTGATGGAGACAAGTCAACTTTTGATAATATTAGAGGGATGTATGTATACAAACATTTCAATGATCACCATCTTGTGTGTGAGGATCCTGCAGCCTGGAACTATAATACCATTTGAAATATGACCATTTTCTTGCTTGTTGTATTATAAATTTATGGCATTTATTATTGAAAATTATTTTACACATTCTTTTTCAATTTTCATATTCTATTTTATAAAAAAATTTCTTAGGTAATTTGTTTAAACTCTTTCGATCATTTGAGATTTATTGCATGGATTATTGTAATTATGATCTGAACATCCATACCAGCTTAATTTAAATTGAAATATATATTTAGTTAATCAAATGTTTTCATGTTATTTTCAAATACATGGTGTGACCCTATGTGTATTTTACAAGAAAAACATCCTTTTCCTTCAAGTGTATGTAGATTTGCTTCTTACAGTTTCAATGAAGGTTAAGGCACCACCAAGAGGTAGTTTTAGATATTTATACATGGGCTTGGATTTTTGTTTCTGTTGGGACATTAGTTTTTATCGTATTTTTTGGTACATTTTTGTAGTATATAAGGATATTAATTTTTTTTTAATTCTGGTATTCCACATCTTGTGGAGTTTATTAGGTATGTATACTCACTCGTTTATATTATTCTATAATGATTGTGAAAAAACTTATTCCCATATTCATTTTGTTTTATTCTTAGTGATAGTCAACAATACATTAGGATTATCAATACACTTTCAGCTATGCCTATTCTGGCTCAGATATCAGGTTACTAGGTTACCTAGTTTGGTTCGTGATAATGTGGTATTAAAGAAAGGATTAGCTTCATGTGTTGATATTAGTATGTAATTGTTTAATCTTTTTGGGACATTAGAGGCATTTTCAATTTATTTCCTAGGAAAATATTACACTAACAAACCTTATGTTACTAGGGGTAGTTTTTAATGAGATCATGAAGATTTCTTCTAGTCTTTTCCCTTCTTTTTTGGATATATTTAAATCTCAATCATGTTGTGTGTATGTTGGGATTAATTTCAAATATTTCTCTACTTGAGTGTTAATTTTATGTGTTCATCACTGTTAAGTTACGTATTTAGCATCATTCATTTGAGAAGAAATGAGAATAAAATCTAATAGTAAAATATTGATCAACCTTAGAAAAAAATACTCTTATAGACCCGAGTGTAGTTGAAGATATTGTGCGTATAGTCCATGTAACATCCTTAGAAAATAAAGAATATGACATTTTCATATTTATTAAAATTTGTGAATTAAATATTAATTTTACGTTAAAGGGGATTCTGTGTTCAATGGAATACCTAATACGTAGCAACAGGTTTCTTTGAAATCATACACTGCACACAACGTTGAGTTATACTGAAAAATGATAATATAATATTCTTATATTAAATGGTAGTTAACATATAGAAATTTTATTAGTAGGAATAAACAACACTAACCATATAATAATTTAATATTTTTCTGAAATGTTTTTACATTTATCCAATAAATTTAGAGGCTTAAAATAAGAAAGAATATTATTTTAAGCATAAATACTCTAATATTTATCAAAAGGACAATTTAACTCCCTTTGATGGAAAATTATCTTTAAATATAGTTTTGGTCACTTTTTTATGTTATATTTTACAAAATATTATTCTTTTTTAGAATCGGGACATCAAAATTTACTTTGTGTAAATATTTGGAATTTTTCTGATAAAATACAATTTTTAATGAATAGTAAATGATATAGTATTTTAATTCAAAAAAACCTTTTAATATAATTTATTTATAAGTGTAGATGGTATTTTAAATTTGTTTTAAAGTATAAATATATTATGTTTTTACCATTTAATCCAATGTTTGTCATTGGAAGTAATTTTACGATGAAATTTGACATAGATAAGTGTCAATCTTTTGATTGTTATTTTTTCTTAAAAAAGGCTTTTAGTTCTCACAACGGGAATTTATTTTAAATTAATTTTTTCCACTTCAGTGTTTTGAATTTGGAAAAATGGATTCCATATTTGGAATCTAGAGGTCCAAATTGCGTAGATATATAAATTTTCTTAGACGTTATGAATATTTCTTTCAGTTAAAATTTTACTTACCATGGTTAAATGGTAAATTTGGTAAATAAGGGTAAAAAAATATTATTATAATAATATTAAATTACCCTAAGATGTGTCCTAATTCAATTTATTGATACATGTATGACCATGGGCATCCTTGGGTCGATTTTTTGACACCATGGAGCCACTTAAGATAGATAATGACAGTTTATGTTAATTAATTTAATGTGAAGATAAAAATTACATAAACATATATCTTTTATTAAATAAATTATTACATTGGGATTTATAAGATATATCTTAGACTATAAATATCCATTTTAAAGCTAAAATTATTTCCAAAAACATGATATATTTTTTTTTATAATTATTAGACATCAATTAAATAAAATAATTTATGACACAATAATGATGCAGTGTTTATCTCATTAATGAATGATTTAAATAAAAAATATAATAAAGATTTAAACAATATAAAAAACCTTTACAATTCTTATTGGATGATTTTATTTAAAACATGAGTCATATTATCTTTGACATTAATATGATTTGGATTTTTATAAACTGAAAATCATTACATAATAAAAAAATATTATTAAACATTCCTAAAGAGCACCTCCACCCCAATATAAAAAGCCCTCAATTCTATAAAATTTCCCACACATCATAAGTCCCTAGGCTCATCCAACCTCAGCCCAATTAATCTGCATAATTCTATATCCTCTTCTTATAATCCTTCCCCTATAAAAGAGAAAATTCAATTAAACCATTTGGTTCAAACCAAAGGAAGATACACGATTTAAAGGTAACGACTTCTCTTACGTTTTTATATTTTATTTTACTTCACCAACACCGTAAATTTTTTTATTACATTATATTATAACAAATCCAGTATCCTAAATATACATAGTTATTTTTATGGGATGTATTTTAACTATGTTTACACACACCTCCATCTAATGGGTAAAGAACACATTGTTTTTGTGGACGATGAACTACTGCCTCACGAAACAATGAATGTTCCATCCTCTCTTACCACCAATTTTAATGGCCATTAAGATGGAACTATATTTATATCATATATTATGTCTATGATTTAGTTTTTTAAATTTATGGAATACCTTAATGGTTTCCATAGTGGGTAAATATGATAATTTCATTTGAAGAGGTGCGTACTACTGCCCCCTCAAAGTGATATGACACATTCATGCCAAATGTGGGAGGTATAAAAGATAGAGTTAATTAAATTATATATGATATTATACTGGAATTATAATATACCTATGTATCATTACATTTTTGTTCAATTAAAATACGAAATAGAAATGAAAGTACCATTCATTCGTATGTACGGTTTATCGTCACCATGAAAGGTGAATGTCATTTCTTATATGAAAATGTTATTTATTATTAAAAATACATATATATTCAGGATATAATGATATATATGATATATAAACCATGAATATCATTTTGTATATAATTTACATTTTACCACATGAACAACTTGTAATTATAGGAAGTTCGTTTTTGACTCAAATATCGACAAAACAACCATTATTAACATAAATGATTACATAAGGATTATTACATGGTAATAAGTGATATAAAAAGAATAATAAACATAAAAATGGTTATTAATAAAGTAGTAATTATAATTATTTTATTATTAAGGTGATTAAATAATGAATGTGTCATGTCGGACATGAGTTAAGGGTTTACTCCTCTCACTTTTATTTTTGTGAGATTTCCATTATTCGTCAATTATTTATTACATTTGGGATATTGTGTACATATATTTAATATATATTATCTGGATTATATTTATATTTATGGAATTATGAGATTAAATGGGTGGCTATTATCTTTGGGTCATATGACTCGATTGAATACAACGTGGTAAGGGTTTTTCATCTCACTTTTTATTCTCATGAGATTTGGGCTATATTGCCATTATATCATTTTTGGGGTGTATTTATAGTACATTATTGTATTATTAGTTTAATATAATTTAATTTTTGGGTATTTTAAACTTCATTTAAAGATCCTTCTTTCATGGTATTTATGTTTCGTAAGATACCAAATCGGCAAGGGATCGTTTCCCGCTCCTCTTTTTATAAGACTTATTTTTCTTATGTCTTTTAATTTACATCTTCATATGATGGGATATGTTATTATATATCCTTATTGCTCTAAATTTTATTTCCATGTGATGAGAGACCATTTTATCACTCATCAATTCCTTTTTTGAATTTTAAAGCGATGTTGTTAGTCTATGGAATTTCTGTAAGAGAATTTCTTATCACATTTTCAATTATTTGGGTTAAAATTATTACTCATGATTTTGTCATGCTATGAATTTTTGTGAATGTCCTTTGATTTTTTACACTTAATATACACTTATATTGGATGTATACTTATTTTTCACACATTGTTATGTCATTTATTTGTCTTTAATCTAAGGATATGATCATAGCAATGGATTTTTTTTTGAATATACATTCAATTGAGGATTATTTGTTATTTTACACAAATTCACTTTTATATGTTCTATATACCACCCTTTGAAATATTATATAATTAAAAACCTTATTATCATGATATTAAAAGTTTTTTAATCTAATTATTTAATTATTTATATTGAAGTATTTTCTTAGTGGTAAGAGTATCTTTATCAAAACATTGATTTAAATGTTTTAAATATTTAATCCTCTAAATCTTTCTCATTAATGTCCATGTTTTTAAAATGGTTTTAATTATTTAATTATATAGACATTAATGTTTTAAAATTTTAATCCATTAAAATGCTTCAATGTAGTATGGGATACTTTGATTTAGAAATATCTTTATTAAATGTTTTAAATGGTTTTAAAAATGGGTTGATAACGAATTGAATTTTTCAGTATCGTGAAATGATATATTGTGATTTCAATGTAAATATTTTATCTTTCATTTATGCTTGTTTTATGTGTTATGAATATATTATGGTTATTTGGAATTGTTTATGTTTACAGGTGGTTCCCTAATAAACCTAGAGAGGGTGAGCCCGAGATATCTCTCCAATGCATTGGGTAACGCAACAGAGGTAAATGTTAATTTTTCTCCTAATATATTTACGGACAATACATTGATGGGTATTCCAAACATAACTTTTTATGAAGTAGTAAAATCTATAAGGTATGTATGTTATGTGTTCCATAATTTACCTTTATGATTTATGATTTATGTGTGTTATTCATAAATCTAATGATTTTATAAGGTATGTTATGATTGAAAAGTATGGTTTCATTAATTTGTATTTAATAAAGGGATACTGTTTTCCATCCTTATTTTATAACCCTTACTGAGCTTTTTATGATCATACCCTATTTTTGAAATGTTTTCCATAGGAAATTAGGATGAATAAGGGTCAAGGATGGGATCAATAAAATGGCATGCTATCTAAAACATGGATGTAGACATTTTCTTGAGTTTTTATTTCATTAGAAAATGGGTACCGAGTAGTAGTGTCTACATGTAATATTCAAGTTGATATGTAATATTTATGGCCTAATTATCTAAAACTCCAATCCTAAAATAATCTTCAATGTGAATTCTAGATTTAACTCTAGATTAAGTAATGTTTAAGGCTGGGTCCTTATAGTTGGTATCAAAGGTCCTTTTAGATAACATTAGAGGTTAGGACATTCGTTAAGCATATGTGACATAACCATAATGGTTAGCATTTTAGAAAAATTCATAGAAATTTTAGATAAATTTAATGAGTTTAAGATAACCTGAATAAGTATACCATAGTATTTACCTACCTAATAATATACTATATGATGGTTTTACCAATACACTCACACAGACCTTTTTGGTTTTAGTAAATGGTTGGACCTATCAGGCACCAAAGTAAAAGTGTATGTGAAGAAAACTGTGATGAATTTCTAAATGAGTGAATGACTGAAATAGGATCTTCTATGATAACTCTTGTGGTTATTCTCAACCAACTATCTGGAGTCATGATTGACCAACTGAACCTTGGTGATTTTTATAAGGTATCGTATATTCAAGAAACAAATCCCTTCATAATTTTAGTTAATATCATAAATGTGAGTATATTAGAAAACCTATATGTCATGTTTGTGGAAAGAAACACCGAGAGAAATTTTTTAAATGTTTTGGAAGAAGCTTTAGATGTGAAAATGAAGGTTAAAAATCAAGAATATTCCATATAAAAAGGAAGCACCCAACTGACTCTAGGAAAGGGAAAGAAGTTTTTTCCCAGGGATCAATTGAATGTTTTAAATGTGGGGTGAATGGTCATTATACAAACATATGTCCTACGATGAAGGTTCGGAAATGTGATCACCAAGATCATACAAATATATTTTTACCAATACCTAATGCCATTCAAATTTCGGATGAAGAAACTGACAATGACTAATGAATGGTATGGATTATTTCATAACTAATGTTTTGAAATTATTGAATCATAGGATCTGATTTATGATTTTTTTGTAGGAATGAAGTATTTCAGAATCAGTTGTAAAAGAATGGTTAAACGATCATGAAGAATGTTGAATGAGTAAGAAGTCAACATACAAGGGATTCAAGAGTTATGGTAGATATTAGGATTATGCAATACATAAAATTGTTAAGGATCTTTTGATGATGTGATTACATGGAAGACTTTTTAATGTATGTGTAACATTGAAGTTTGATATAAAATATGTTATTCAATGAATAATTATCATTTTTTGCATAGTAATGGATGAAGTTTTTTGGAAGAATCTTTGTTTTATGTATATTTGGGTTATTTATGGAAATTATTAGCCTATCAAAGAGAATATGTGATTCTGTTAATTACACTTTAGTACGTGACTTTAAGATTAGTCGATGTTATTTGGAGATAAATGTAAATATTTATTGTCCAAGACTATGTGATTAAATTATTTTGAGTTTTGTGATTCAAACAAATTCTAGATTTTTTTGAAAAATTTTATGGACAATTGTGTATTGATTGGTCTTTTTTGAACCTTGGTTATTGTTTGTTGAATTTTGGAGATTAAGAGTAGTTTTTATTTTTATAAAGGATTAAACTTTTTGGGGATCATCTGATCTCGTACTAACATTTTTGTTTTGGTTAATATATAAAGATACGAGAAATATATAGTTCATCTTTTGTGGATTATGTGATACACTAGAAGTTGATTCTAGAACTTCAGGTGTGACCAAGTCATATTTAATACTTTCTATTTATAGAAAATATGCGTTTGTGGTATAATTTTATTAAAGGATGACACTCTACATGATAAGTAAGTATATTTACTTACGATATTAGTATTGTTTTTAATAAAATTATTCTACTCTATGAAAAGGATATTAATGAATTTTTTTTATAATATCTTTTTTATCATCATACTTTTACCCATCCACAAATTTATGGTATTTTGGTGGCTAACATTCTGTGATCAAGTTCTCTACCACTCTCTATTAATATATAAGAGTTAGTTTATCTTCCATAACCATGTTTTACTACATGGAATCATAGTATGGGTAATCTCAGGTGACCTTTGTTCTTCTCTTTCCTTATTTTAATGTGATTGTTTAATTGAATATTTTCCAATGTGGAACTTTTAATTATTTTTCCAAGACCAATTTTAAAATTGCAAGGATGAAATTTCCAAAAGGGGGAAGGATGAAACATCCCAAGAAAATAAATAATATGACATTCATCATATTTATTAAAATCTGAGAATTAAATATTAATTTTAAATTAAATGGTATTATATTTTCTATGTCCTGCCTGATACACAACAATGGGTTTCTTTGAAAACATACGTGGCACACAACGTTATGTTTTACTGAAAAATATTAATATAATATTATTATTTTAAATCGTAGTTAACACATATCTGCTATATTGGTGAGAATTAACAAAACTTACCGTGTTATAGTTAAATAATATTCGTAAATGTTCTTACATTTATTCAATAAATTTTAGTGGTTTTAAAGGAAAAATAATCTGAATTTAAGGATAAATACTCCAATGTTCATTTAAAAGAGGGTTTACCGCCTTTTGATGGAGAACCCACCTTAAATATTTTTTTGTTAACTTTTATATATTATATATGAAAAAATAAAATTCTTCTTTAGAATCATGACATCAAAATTTATTTTGGGTATATATTTTGTATTAATCTGATAAAATTCATTTTTTTAATTAATAGTGAAAAATAATTTATTTTATTTCCAAACTACCATTTAATCAAATTTATTTATAAAGATGTATTATCTTTTTAATTTATTTTAAAGTATAACTATATTAATTTTTTACCATTTTATCAAATTTTGGTCATTGGAAGTAATTTCACTTTGAAATTAGACATAAATAAGTGTCAATCTTTTTATAGTTATTATTTCTTAAAAACACGCTTTTTGGTTTTGCCAGTGAGAATTAATTTTAAATTAACTTTTGCCACTTATGTGATTTTATTTTGGAAAAATGGAATAAATATTTTGAATCATGAGGTCCAAATTGTGTAAATAGCGATCTTTTATTTTTAGACATTATGAATATTTATTTCAGTAAAACAATTTTTTACCAGGGTTAGAGGGTAAATCGGGTAAATACATGTAAAAAAAGATTATTATAATAATATTAAATTACCCTAACATTGTAGATAATACTATTTCTTGATACATTTCCAACAATTGTCATCATTGGGTTGATTTTGGGACCACATAAAGCCTCTAAAGAGTGATAATGACACTTTATATCAACTAATTTAAATTAATGACAAAAATGACTGAAACATGTATCTTTTTGTAAATCAATTTATACATGGGGTTATATAAGATATATCTTTAAATATAAATATTAATTTGAAATATAAAAATATTTCCTACATCAGGACAGTTTTTTATAATTTTTAGACATCAAATAAATAAAATTATAAATGACACAATAATGATGCAATGTTTACCACATCAATGAACGATTTAAATAAATAAGATTATAAAAATAAAAGAATATCCATATCCTATCCAATATTTATTGGATGTTTTTATTTTGATCATGAGTCATATTTTATTCTACCTAAATATTTTTTTGGACATTTAGAAACTGAAAATCATTATGTAATAAAATAATATTTTTAAACATTCCTAAAGAGCCCCTCCTCCCCTTTATAAAAAGTCATCACTACTAAACCATTACTAAAACATGAAAATCCCCACTATTCATAAACACTCTAACCAATTAAGATACCTACATCCCCATAATCCTCCTAGAATCCTTCCTCTAGTCATAAGGCAATTTAATTATACCTTTTGGTTCAAACTAAATGTAGATACCTGATTTACAGGCAACATCTTCTCTAAACTTCTTTTGTATTATTTTACTTGTCCAACACCATTAAATATTTTATTCCTATATTTTATAAAATAAGTATCCGAAATATAATAGGTCATTTTTATGAGATTAATTCTAACTACACATACACACACCTCCATCTAATGGATAACAAACATATTGTTTCTATGGAAGATGAACTACTGGCTCACGAAATGGTGATTGTTAAATATTCTCTGACCTTATCTTATGGTGGAAGTTAATATGGAAATGTATTTATGCGTTATATATTATATTTATATTTTTTTTATTCTTCTATATTTTTCATTTATAGAATACCTTTTTGATTTCCATTGTGGGTAAATACGATAATTTCATTTGGGTAAGTGCCGACCATCGCCCCCTCAAAGTGATATGACTCGTTCATTCCATACGTGGGAGGTATAAAAGATGGAGTTAATGAAATTATATATTATATTATACTGGAATTATTATATACCTTTGTATGATTATATTTTCATTCAATAAAAATACGGAATATAAATGAAAGCTGCGTTCATGCGTACGTACATCTTACCGTCTCCATGAACAGTGCATTTCATTTCTTATCTCCAAATTTTATGAACTATTATATATAAATATATATATAGGATATATATTATATATAATATATCTAATCCATGAATATCATTTTGGAAATTATGTACCATTGACAACATAATCAACTTGTAATTCTAAGATGTTCATTTTTGACTCAAATATCGAAAAAACGACCATTATTAACATAAATCATTAAATAATGTTTATAACGTGGTAATAAGTGATATAAAAGGAATAACAAACATATAAAGTTATCTTAAACATGTATAAATTAACAGTAATTTATTATTCAAGAGATTAAATAACGAACGGGTGACGTTAGACATGAGGTAAGGGTTTTCTGATCTCAGTTTCATTTTTGTGAGGGTTTCATTGTTCGCCTCTTATTTATTGAATGTGGTGTGTTATGTAAGTCAATTTAATATATATTATCCTTATTCTATTTATATTCATGGTATTCTATGATTCATTTGGTGGTTATTATCTTTTGGTCACACGACTCGATTGATTACAACGTTGTATGGGAATTTCATCTCACTTTTTATTCCCGTGAGATTCATGCTATATTGCAACTATTTCTTTTTATGTGGTGTATTTACTGCCCATTTTTGATTTTTTTGGTTAATATAATTTAATTTATTGATATTTAAATCTTCATTGTATGCTCTTTTTTCATGGGATGTATGTTTCGTATGTTACCAAATCGGTACGGAAACCTTTCACCATCATCTTTTTATAAGACTTTTTTTGTTATGTCTTTTAATTTACATTTTAATTTTATGGGATATGTTCTTATATATCCTTATTTTAGTAAATATTATGTCCATGTGATGAGAGAACCATTTATCATTCATCCACTCATTTTGCGAATTCTGATGTGAAATCGTTAGGCTATCAAATTTTTGTTAGAGAACTTCATAACCCAATTTCAATTATTTCGGTTAAACATATACTTCATTATTATGTCATGATATGAATATATATAAATGAACTATGATTTTTTTAATATTAATATCCACTTATATTGGTTGTATACTTATTTTTCACACATAATTATGTCATTGATTTGTCATTAATCATAGGATATTATTTTTGCAAGGGATTATTTTTCAATTTACATTCTATTGAGGCTTATTTGTTATTATACCCCAATTCAATTTTATATACTGTATATACTTATATTTGAAATATTATATCATGAACCATTTTATTCTCATTATATTATGTGTTTTATTTAAGGTAATTCTCTAATTATTTGTATTCATGTATTTTCTAAGTGGAAACAGATTCTTTAGCTAAAACAATGTTTTAAATTATTTAAAGATTTAATCCTCTAAATATTTTTCATTAGTTTCTATGTTTTCAAAATGGTTTTATGTATTTAATTATAAGGACATTATTTTTTTAAAATGATAATCCTTTTGAAATCATCAATGTGGTATGGGGAACTTTGATTCGAAAATATATTTAATAAATGTTTTAAATGGTTTTGAAAATGGTTTGATAAATCATTGATTTTGTTAATATCATAAAATGATATATTGTGATTGCAATGTAGGAATTTAATCATTCCATTATGATTGTTTTATGTGTTATGAATATTTTATGGTTATTGTTCATCATTTATGTATATGGGTGGTTTCGTGATAAACCATGGGCGGCTGAGCCCGAGAGAGATCTCTAATGATTTGGGTAATGTGACGGTGGTAAATGTTACTGTTTCTCCTAATATGTTTAGGGAATATACTGTGATGGTTATTCCGAAAATAACTCCCTATGTAGTTTTGAAATCTATAATGTAAGGATGTTATGTGTGCCACAATTTACCTTTATTATGTATGACTTATGTGTGTTATTCATAAATATAATGATTTCATAAGTTATTTTATTATTGAAAAGTATGGTTTCATTGATTTGTATTTATATATGGGATAATGATTTTCTTCCATATTTTATAAAACTTCATGAGATTTTTATGCTCATCCCATGTTTTTGATAATATTTCCACATAACATAAAAATGATTAAGGGTCAGGGACGTGATATTGGAAAAGTCATGCTGTCTAAAACAAGGAACTGGACATGTTTTTTATGAGTTTTTATTTAATAAAAAAAATATGTACTGAGTAGTAGACTCAACATGTAATATTGAAGTTCATATATAATAGTTATGGCCTAATAATCTAATACTCTAATACTAAAAATATCCTCAATGTGAATTCTTGATTTAACTAAAGATTGAGTAATCTTTAAGGCTCGGTCCTCATAGTCCATGTTATGGGAAAATCACCTTCATCTATTCCTGACCAATCTCTAGTAGTGAAATCATTGAGGGATGCTTTCTGAAATTGATCCCCAGAATTCCTTTTCCACAATCCTCCAGCATTCATAGGCTCCAATGATTCTCAAGAGGGTGAGTAATGACTATGTTTAGTTGAACATTTATTTGAGTTCATGGAGACACCTGATGAAATCAAGGGGACGTGTTTGTCCTTCATGCTGTAGGGCCCGAGTAGATGATGGTGGAAAAAATTGGTGATGTTGAATAAGAACATGGTCAAAGAGTGGAAATAAATCAATAATATTTTCACTGACCAATTCTATCTAAATTCAGTGTTATTATCCAAGGCTTTACAGTTATTCAAACATGAAAAAGATGACAGAATTTTGATAGATTTTGTGAACTATTTTACTAAAATAGTTCAGTGTCCACCAAAGGTAGTATCAAATTTGAAGAAGAAGACTCGATTGTTAAAGTTAGGACATTGAGATGATATTCATTATCTTGTTTTCTGGATAAAGATACCTTGTTATGAAAAAGTTCTAGATAAAGTGTTTATGGTCAAAATCAACAGGGATAGAAAGATAGTGTTTTTTGGAGTTCCATTTTCTCTTAGTGGATGTGATAATCCCTCTAAATGAAAAATGAAGCGTATTGATTCTCATGGTGGTTCTCAATTGAACGGTTTTTCTAAACCTCCTACATCACTACGAGTAATCCCACTGATTTACTACTAGTTTTCCATGGATGGTAACTCTATATTTTTTTTCATTGAGGCACCCAAGAGTTGTGACCCATGTGGATTCATGGGTCATGTGCATATGTACTTTTATATCTATTACACTATGATTAGTTTCACATAATCATCTGCACCTGTAAGTACTATGATGCAATCAGATACATTATGAGCAAAGGGGTTCTAGCCATAGTTATAAAGAAAAATTCTTTTTTACATAGTGCAAGAGTCTCTAGATGAATGAGATATTGGTCCAGTGAAAATTAAGAAGTACCATTACTATATCATCATCATTATTGACTACTTCATTTGATAGTAGTGCATCTCATTTATTTATATCAACAAGTATTATAATTCAACTAAACATATATTTGGATATTTTGTCTTATTTAATGGATATTGATACTCCCCTTGGAACAAAGAGACATTATCTCCTTCGTAGTCCCTATTGTGTTTTCTCTTTATCATATGTCGATCTTTCTTATAGTTTTCTAGTTATCGATGTTAAACAACATGACATCATATTCAGAATGGATTGGATCACTACTAATAAATCATAGATTGAATATTATCATTGATAGGACTCCATTACTACACATTATGGTGTATTCTATATCATTCAATCGGAATGGGGACCATGTTCAAGTAAAGAATACACCTTTTATCTAGAGTTTGGGAATTCATTATCTATGTTTTCCTTTGATATAGAGAAGTATTCCTTAAGTTCTGATATCACTTCAATTGTTTTAGTATTTCCCAATGTGTTTCATTTTGACTTCTTTGGACTTCTGCTAGTACTAGAGGAATAATTTTTCTATCAATTTTGTTGTTTGTAATCAACCATTTTCTATTCTTTTTTACCTCATATAACTAGATAGAATGAAGGAGTTGAAGAATCAGTTAGACTATATTCTAGGGAAATTCATTAAATACCTGAGTGTGTCACCTTAGGTGGTGATGATTGTAGAGACCCTAAGATTGACGTACATTGACATTAAATTACTTTTTCGGAATACATAGTACAAAACAAAAAACACACACACAAGGACCGTAATATTTTAGTGTCTTTGGAAACTCAAAATATAATCTTCTAATCGTGGTGAAAGATCTTCAACATCTCTCATAAAGATCTTCCTTTTTTTCTACCTAAAACCTTTCTTTATATCCTGGGGAAAAGAAACATAAAATGGTGGGCTCAAATGCTCAGTAAGGGTAAACAAAAGAATTATCAATCACATCATATTCATAAGAACATAACATTTTAGAAATCTTAACCTACAAAACAGATCATAATATCATAACATGGGATAAATCATAGTAGTGAAATATAATCCCAATAATCATAACATAAAACATGAATCTTTTTGGCATACACACATAATCATAGAGAATCATTTCTTATTAGTCAAGACTCATTTCCAAGACTATCTTAGTGGACGAAGTCCATTTTTGAACCGAGTCACCCTCATTTCAGTCCTGTTTCACTGAACCGGTATAACCTAGCGTTCCAGCCATGTCAATATCATGAGATATAAAATCCTTACCCAATGCATTGGAGGGAAATACAGGTCCCACCCATCTCATAATGATACCATTCTTATGTGTGCCACAAAATCATAAATCATACATCATTGCATAACCCATGTACTAAAAATGGGATTCTTAAACAACATGACATCATAAAACAATTCATATAAGATAAAGGAATTCATAAAAATATTTCCATCACAACATAATCAAATCCATGTAATAATAGGGATAGAAACAGAACCCTATATTATCTTAGATGGAAAATAATTTTGATAAAACACTTGAACTCCATTCTTGAGGAAAATATCCTTTCTACTTCAAAAACACTTTTCCTTTCTTAATATGTCATACAATTCTAAACTAACAGAAGTTGAATAAAAATAAACTTGAAAACTTGTAAAGGAAGATTCTTGGAAATATTTTTTTAAAAATAAATTCATGCCGTATAAAAAAACATTCTTCTCGTAATTTTGTTGGAATAGTCAAAAAGTACCTCGTACGAAAAATGACAAAAGATTCCGTTCATATCTTTTACTAAAAACTCACCGAAGGGTAAAATGGGATATAAACTATTGTAGAAGGATATAAATATTACATATTGAGGAAACATGGATGTGGATGATAAAATACACCCCAGTAAATGCCAAAGTATAAACAATCTCTGATAAAAATGAGATTGTGATATTTCCCTTACCTTAGGTCCGATTTGCTTCGTAACTGTCCGAACCTCGTCATCTTTGAAGTGCCTCTTTGAGTCCCCCTCTTAGGGTACTAAAATTGGTAATTGAGGAAGACCAAAACCTCTAGTATGTTTCTAGGGAAGTGGAGATGAGAATTTGGTAGAGGTTGGCTGAGCTTGAATGCTCAAAGTGTTGTGAGGAAGAGAGGAAGGGGGTGCCCTTTTATAAGGGATGAGAGGGGCACCTTTGGAATAACTAAAAATATTATTTTATTATAAATAACAATTCGGTTTTAAATAGCTCCAAATTGATTTATTTCGAAGCTAAGGTGGGTATGGGTCGAAATCATCTCATATAATAGAATATAGACATGTTTAGGTTCCTATTTTAACCTTATCATTTAGATTTAACATTAAGTTAAATAATTTTACTCTTATCGTGTCTTCTTGTGTTCTTATAATATAAGGTTAATAAACATACTATAACAATCCAAAAAAACCCCAAGTTGTTTATTATTAACATATATAACCTTATATAAGTCATTTGGCCGAACATTAGATTTTTAGGAATAAAATAACAATTAATAATATAATATTTGTTTTCAAAAATATTTTATGTCAATTTTGACAGAATTTAGTAATTGATTTCTGTGAAAATAATAACAGAATGATATGTTCGAAAAAAGTTAATTAAATCAATACTACCATGTCATATTAAAATAGAAAATTTGTGGAATTCATAAAAAGTCTTAAATTACATTTATTTGGGTATTTATAACATCAATTATGTCAATATTTCATTAATAAGATAATTACTGCATCATCGTTGTATCATTAATAAATTAAAGTTTTTAATGTCTAAAAATTACAAATAAAATACCATTATGTAGGAAATCCTTTTAGCTTTCTAATTAATATTTATAGTCGAATTTATCTTATGTATAACCCCATATTAAAAATTATTTATTTATTAAACTTTGATTTTAACTATTTTAACCCTTCTTTAAATAAATTAATAATAAATGTCCTAATCTAGTCCATGTGGACCTAAATGGTCATATTTTATTCCTAAGGTTGTTTTTGGTCGAATTACACTTGTCCAATAGAATGAAGACATTTGTTAGGGTAATAATAATATCATTTTTACCCTTAATTACCCTATTTACTTTTAACCGTAGTAAAAAAAGTAAAAAGTTACTATTCACCAAAAATTATTTTCATTCATTGAACCACATTTTAGTCCATGATATTAACCGTGTCTCTCAGATTTTCGAAATTCCACTCACAAGAGTATTAGAATTATGTTTTATGAAAAATTCAGTTTTTTTTTACTACCACATAGTGGTTTCATTATTAATCAAAAATAGAAAGTTTTCAGAAAAATACCAAAAATTAGGCCTAAGGTATATTTGATATAATGAATTAAAATATGATTTATATTTTACCAAATTCAAAACATATCATTTTCATTAATTAATTTAACAATTAATTCCCGTCGTCAAAACAAATAGCGTGTTTTTAAGAGATAATAACTACCAAAAGATTGACACTTGTTTATAACTGGTTTTAATGAGAAATTAAATCCAATGACCAACATTGTATTAAATTGTAAAAATATATTCTAAATATACATTAAAACCACTCAAATTAATAATTTAACACTATTAATTATTTCGATTAAAAAAGTTGTTTTTAATTATAATTTAGTAATTTTCACTATTCATCAAAATATGAAAGTTATCCGAAAAGTACCAAAATTTTACCTTAGGCGAAATTCGATACTCAAAATCCAAAAATGAAATCCATTTTGAAAAATAAAATTTACAAAATTTCAAAAAGTGGTTATTACTATTCATAAGAGGTAGTTTTAATAATATTTTAATAGCATATCGTTGTTTAGTGAAACTCGGTATTGCGTACTACACACACTATCGAGGAAGGTCGCGATTGTGTGTAATGCAAGGCAAGTCAAGGATACATGTTGTGCAAGCTCCTTCTGGTGTAGCGTAAAACACATGAGATTAATGAAATTAAAAAGAATATCTTTCATAAAATCTCGGGGTGTTACATTCTACCCCCCTTAAAATGAATTTCTCCCTAGAAATTCGTTGGGGTTATAACTGGTTTATTACTCGAAAGATTCTTTAATAGAAACCCACATCGTAAAAAGGAATACTGAAACTCAGCTTAAAAAACTAAAGTATGAAATATAACGATTACCCAAATAAACTAATCATTGGGTTTCCACATAGGTGAAAATACGGATATGGAAGAGAAATCTAACCATCATGTTCTGATGGAGAGTGGTAGATAACATGGCTATGGAAAAGCCAGAAATCACAAAGCCATAAATTTGTGACGATCTAATGTACCATCTGATTCATCATATATAAGAGCACTAAGACAACATTTTTGGTTTTCAAGATCATTTCCCTAAAGTTGATGAAATTGGAATTAGAAGAAATACATTCATGATTTTGGTATAGTCTCACTATTTGTTGTTCTTTGGAAATTTTCGACTTCATATCTTAAAGAATGAAGTTGAATTTGTCATCCGTGATGTGTTAGCAGATCATTTGATAGAATGATGGGTCATCCCATCTGTCTCAAACAAAAGGATAGAAAAGTTATGAAAAAATACATAAGTCCATCTATAGTTAGATTAATCATATATAGTTCCTAAAATGGACTTATACTTCTCATATTATACTTATTAATATAATAAAACTAGTTTCTACTAAATAGGGACTTCCTGTAGGCTAGTGGTAGGTAATAAAGGCCAGTCGCACTTCGGTTGTGTGTTCGATTCCCACAGCCTTGTCTGACGCGATGGGATGCCGCCCGTCCTGCAGGTTGTCATTTTTCTAAAGCTATATTACTATAACATCCCATAAATAATATCAAAAAAAGTTTTATCCTTAAACAATTATAACTCATGTCCAACATAATCCATTCCAATCTTTAGGATTATCTAAAATACTTCGGTCCAAGCTCATAGTTTAGAGAATATGATCACGTGAATTCCATCATTTATCCCCCATATATCATAATATATATCTTGTTGGTCAAATTAAAAACACGTGAATGCCTTAATCATTCATTCTCTTGAAGAATGAATACCCATTGAACCTTAGTGAAAACATGAATGCAGTTAAAAGTTAACACTTTCCACATACCAAAATCCTCAAAATTCTATATACTCAAACCATGATATCACTTAGTCCTTATATCAATCATGAGCTCATGAATACTATCAAACATATTAGATTCTCTTTATCCCTTCATTATGTGCATATCATCTGCTTTCAAAAAATATTTCAATCACTTTTCATGGTTACCGATGCCATAAAATTATTGAAAACCACAATAGACCAAAACATAAATATTCCAATATTCAACGATACTATATACAACATTATTCTGGAATCCCATTACATAAACACTTAATCATTCCACCACATCATTGTCATATTCAACATCACCAATGGTGATCACATGTTACTTCCCTTCGTCCTTTGCCTTAAGTGGTTTCTCATGTCGATCATCACTAAGACTTGGATTAGGGCATTTATTAGAATAATGCCCCATTTCCTTGCACTTGAAGCATTGAAGTGTAGTAGGTTCATTCTGTGTATCCCTTACTTTTTTTTCATCATTAGGCATCTTCTTCCCATCACTGCGACATTCAAATGCCTGATGACCTTCCTTTCCACATTTGAAACATTTACTTGTCCCTTTACGGAAATCTCCACCATGCTTCATTCTACACTTTGAGAATAAGGAAGCATTCATCTTCTTTTCACCATTATTCTGAGATTTCTACTTGAACTCCATCTTTCGTTTCTTGTCAAAACTATGAGATGGATAAGTAACACCAACTTCCATTTCTACCATGATAGCACAACGCACAATTTATTCATAGCTACTGAAGTCTCTTATAGCTAATGCCCTCCGAAGATTTGGTTTTAAGCCACTGAAGAATCGATCAACTTTAATTTCAGGTTGGATGATAAATCCAGATGCATACCTTGCAAGCCTTGTAAAATTTTCTTCGTATATACCAACAGATTCATCATCCTTTTGCTTTAGTTCAAGAAACTCTTTATCCATCTTTGTTCGAGGAATAAGAGGGAAGTACTTATTGAAAAATAAGTTCTTGAACTCGTCCCATTCCATGGACTCAATTTCATCTCTTTGACTCATATTCTTGATAAGATTCCACCATTGATCAGCTTCACCTTCCAAACGATATACTACTAAGATGACTTTATCTTTTTCAGAACATTGAAGAACTGAAAATATCTTTTCAGAAGTACTGATCCATTGATCAGCAACAAGTGGATCAGAATAACCACTGAAATAAGGTGGACATTGCCTCATGAAGGACTCAATAGAATATTGTTCCCTTCTCTGCTCATTTGGAAGTCCAGAATGATTCATAGCTTGTGTAAGTATAGCAATAAGATTTTTCACTCTATCTCCACTAACATTTGTTTGTTCAGGAGGAAAATCATTGCATTGTCCATTACATTGATCAACACGGTTCCTTCAGGTTCCATCCATCGTCTAAAACCCAAAAATAATAGTGTGAGAGGAAAAAATCATGCTAGGGAAAACAAAAAAAATAAAGGGGGAGTATCCTCAAAATATAACATATTAGGTTAAATTCTATGATCGTTACCGTAGTTCTAGGAATGTATCCTATATGTATACTTTTCCTTAGGGACATCCCTAGACATACCTTAGAAATATCTCTAGCGATCTCACTAACGTTTTCGCGTCCTAGTTTCCAAAGTTTGGCTAAACCTTTCCTCTTATACCAACTATAGAGACCCGAAGCATGATGTACATGGACATTACATTACTTTTGCAGAATACTTAGTACATAACAAAAACACACAAAAAAGGACCTTAATAGTTTAGAGTCTTTGGAAACTCGGAATATAATCTTCTAATCGTGGTGAATGATCTTCAACATCTCACATAAAGATCTTCCTTTTTTTCTACCTAAAACTTTCTTTATATCCTCGGGAAAAGAAAACATAAAAGGGTGAGCTCAAATGCTCAGTAAGGGTAAACAAAATAAATATCAATCACACCATATTCATAAGAACATAACATTTTGGAAATCTTAACCTGCAAAACAAATCATAATATCATAACATGGGATGAATCATAATAGTGAAATTTAATCCCAATAATCATAACATAAAAAATTATACATTTTGTAATACACACATAATCATAGAGAATCATTTCTTATTAGTCAAGACTAATTACCAAGACTATCTTAGTAGACAATGTCCATTTTTGAACCGAGTCACCCTCATTTTAGTCCTGTTTCACTGAACCGGTATAACCTACCATTCCAGCCATGTCTATCTCATGAGATATAAAATTCTTACCCAATGCATTGGAGGGAGATATAGGTCCCACCCATCTCATAATGATACCATTCTTATGTGTGCCACAAAATCATAAATCATACATCATTGCATAACCCATGTAGTAAAAATGGTATTCTTAAACAACATGACATCATAAAACAATTCATATAAGATAAAGGAATTCATAAAAATATTTCCATCACAACATAATAAAATCCATGTAATAATAGGGATAGAAACAGAACCCTATATTATCTTAGATGGAAAATAATTTTGATAAAACACTTGAACTCCATTCTTGAGGAAAATATCCTTTCTACTTCAAAAACACTTTTCCTTTCTTAATATGTCATACAATTCTAAAGTAAAAGAAGTTGATTACAAATAAACTTGAAAACTTGTAAAGGAATATTCTTGGAATTATTTTTTAAAAAATCCCTTCATGCCGTATAAAAAAACATTCTTCTCATACTTTTGTCAGAAATGTCAAAAAGTACCTCGTACGAAAAACGACAAAAGATTCCTTTCATATCTTTTACTAAAAACTAACCGAAGGGTAAAATTGGATATAAACTATTGTAGAAGAATATAAATATTACATATTGAGGAAACATGGATGTGGATGATAAAATAAACCCCAATAAATTCCAAAGTATAAACAATCTCAGATAAAAATGAGATTGTGATATTTCCCTGTCCTTAGGTCTGATTTGCTTCGTAAGTTTCCGAACCTCCTCTTCTTTGAAGTGCCTCTTTGAGTCCTCCTCTTAGGGTACTAAAATTGGACTTTTAGGAAGACCAGAACCTCTAGGATGATTCGAAGGAAGTGGAGAAGATAACTTGGCAGAGGTTTTCCGAGCATGAAGGCTCAAAGTGTTGTGAGGAAGAGAGGAATGGGGTTCCCATTTATAAGGGATGAGAGGGGCACCTTTGGAATAACTAAAAATATTATTTTATTATAAAGCCAAATTCGGTTTTAAATAGCTCCAAATTGATTTATTTATAAGCTAAGGTGGGGATGGGTCGAAATCCTCTCATCCAATAGAATTTAGACAAGTTTAGGTTCCAATTTTAACCTTATCATTTAGATTTAACATTAAGTTAAATAATTTTACTTTTACCGTGTCTTCTTGTGTTCTTGTACTATAAGATTAATAAACTTACTATAACAAGCCATAATAACCCCAAGTTGTTTATTATTAACATATATAACATTATTTAAGTCATTTGGCCGAACCTTATATTTTTAGGAATAAAATAACAATTAATAATATAATATTTTTTTTAAAAACTATTTTATGTCAATTTTGACACTATTTAGTAATTAATTTTTGTGAAAATCATAACAGAATGATAAGTTCTAAAAAAGTTAATTAAATCAATAATAACATGTCATATTAACCTATAAAATTAGTTTAATTCATAAAATGTCTTAAATTACATTTATTTGGGTATTTATAACATCAATTATGTCAAT
Organism: Viscum album; assembly: GCA_963277665.1. NCBI lineage: Eukaryota > Viridiplantae > Streptophyta > Magnoliopsida > Santalales > Viscaceae > Viscum > Viscum album. Next base: position 647,955,542 of record OY728151.1, on the reverse strand, counting down.
ATCTCATTAATAAGATAATTACTGCATCATCATTGTGTCATATATAAATTAACTTATAAAATGTCTAAAAATTAAAAATAAAATACCATTATGTAGGAAAGCTTTTTATCTTTCTAATTAATATTTATAGTCGAATTTATCTTATGTATAACCCCATATTAAAAATGATTTAGTTATTAAGCTTTGATTTTAACTATTTTAAGCCTTCTTTAAATAAATTAATAATAAATGTCCTAATCTAATCCAAGTGGGCCTAAATGGTCATATTTTATTCCTATGGTTGTTTTCGGTCGAATTACACTTGTCCAATAGAATTAGGACATGTGTTAGGGTAATAATAATATCATTTTTACCCTTAATTAACCTATTTACTTTTAACCATAGTAAAAAAAGTAAACAGTTACTATTCACCAAAAATTATTTTCATCTCATTGAACCAAATTTTAGTCCTTGATATTTACCATGTCTCTTAGATTTTTGATATTCCACTCACAAGAGCAAGAAAAATTAAGTTTTATGAAAAATTTAGTTTTTTTAACTACCACTTAGTGGTTTCATTATTCATCAAAAATTGAAAGTTTTCAAAAAAATACCAACAATTAGGCCTAAGATATATTTGATATTATGAATTCAAAAATGATGTCTATTTTACCAAATTCAAAACATATCATTTGCATTAATTAATTTAAAAATTAATTCCAGTCATCAAAACAAATAGCGTGTTTTTAAGAGATAATAACTATCAAAAGATTGACACTTGTTTATAACTGGTTTAAATGTGAAATTACATCCAATGACCATCATTGTATTAAATTGTAAAAATATATTCTAAATATACTTTTAAACCACTCAAATTAATAATTTATCACTATTAATTATTTCGATTAAAGAAGTTGTTTTTAATTATAATTTAGTAATTTTCACTATTAATCAGAATATGAAAGTTATCCGAAAAGTACCAAAATTTCACCTTAGGCTAAATTCGATACTCAGAATCCAAAAATGAAATCCATTTTGAGAAATAAAATTTACAAAATTTCAAAAAGTGGTTATTACTATTCATAACGGCTAGTTTTAATAAAATTTTAATAGCACATCGTTGTTTAGTGAAACTCGGTATTGCGTACTACACACACTATCGAGGAAGGTCGCAATTGCGTGTAACGCAAGGCAAGTCAAGGATTCATGTTGTGCAAGCACCTTTTGGTGTATCATACAACACAAGACATTAATGAAATTAAAAATAGTATCTTTCATAAAATCTCTTTGTGTTGCATTCTACGCCCCTTAAAATGAATTTCGCCCTCGAAATTCGTCGGGGTTATAAATGGTTTACTACTCAAAAGATTATTTAATAGAAACCCACATCGTAAAAAGGAATACCAAAACTTGGATTTAAAAACAAAATTATGAAATGTAACGATTACCCAAATAAACTAATCACTGGGATTCCACATAGGTGAAAATATGGATATGGAAGAGAAATATAACCATCATGTTCTGATTGAGAGTGGTAGAGAACATGGCTATGGAAAATCCAGCAATCACAAAGCTATAAATTTGTGACGATCTAAGGTACCATCTGATTCATCAGATATAAGAGCACTAGGACAACATTTTTGGTTTTAAAGATCATTTCCCTAAAGTTGATGAAATTGGAATTAGAAGAAATACTTTCGTGATTTTGGTATAGTATCACCGTTTTTTGTTCTTTGGAAAATTTCCACTTCATATCTTAAAGAATGAAGTTGAATTTGTCATTCGTGATGTGTTAGCAGATCATGTGATAGAATGATTGGTCATTCCATCTGTCTCGAACAAAAGGATAGAAAAGTTATCAAAAAATACATAAGTCCATCTATAGTGAGAATAATCATATATAGTTTCTAAAATGGACTTATACATCTTAATATAATAAAACTAGTTTCTACTAAACAGGGACTTCTTGTAGGCTAGTGGTAGGTGATAAAGGCCAGTTGCACTTCGGTTGTGGGTTCAATTCCCACAACCGTGTCCGACGCGATGGGCTGTCGCCCGTCCTACAAGTTGTCCCTTTTCTAAAGCTATATTACTATAACATCCCATCAACAATATCAAAAAAAAAAGTTTTATCCTTAAACAATACTAACTTATGTCCAACATATCCATTCCAATCTTTAGGCTTATCTAAAATACTTCGGTCCAAGCTCATAGTTTAAAGAAAATGATCACATGAATGCCATCATTTATCCCCCATATATCATAAGATATATCTTGTTTGTCAAATTACAAACATGTGAATACCTTAATCATGTATTCTCTTGAAGAATGAATACCCATTGAACCTTAGTGAAAACTTGAATTCAGTTAAAAGTTAACACTTTCCACATACCAAAATCCTCAAAATTCTATATACTCAAACTATGATATCACTTAGTCCTTATATCAATCATGAGCTCATGAATACTATCAAACAAATTAGATTCTCTTTATCCCTTCATTATGTTCATATCATCTGCTTTCCAAAAATATTTCAATCACTTTTCATGGTTACCGATGCCATAAAATTATTGAAAACCACAATAGACCAAAACATAAATATTCCAATATTCCATGATACTATATACAACATTATTCTGGAATCCCATTACATAAACACTTAATCATTCCACCACATCATTTCAATATTCAACATCACCAATGGTGATCGCATGTGAATTCCCTTCGTCCTTTGCCTTAAGTGGTTTCTCATGTCGATCATCACTAACCCTTGGATTAGGGCATTTATTAGCATAATGCCCCATTTCCTTGCACTTGAGGAATTGAAGTGTAGTAGGTTCATTCTGTGTATCCCTTCCTTTGTTTTCATCATTAGGCATATTCTTCCCATCACTGCAGCATTCAAATGCCCGATGACCTTCCTTTCCACATTTGAAACATTTACATGTCCCTTTAAGACAATCTCCACCATTCTTCTTTCCACACATTGAGAATAAGGAAACATTCATCTTCTTTTCACCATTATTCTGAGATTTCTCCTTGAACTCCATCTTTCGTTCCTTGTCAAAACTATGAGATGGATAAGTAACACCAACTTCCATTTCTACCATGATAGCACAACGCCTAATTTCTTCATAGATACTGAAGTCTCTTATAGCTAATGCCCTTCTAAGATTTGGTTTTAAGCCACTGAAGAATCGATCAACTTTACTTTTAGGTTGGATGATAAATCCAGATGCATCCCTTACAAGCCTTGTAAAATTTGCTTCATATATACCAACAAATTCATAATCCTTTTGCTCTAGTTCAAGAAACTCCTTCTCCATATTTGTTCGAAGAATACGAGGGAAGTACTTATTGAAAAAATAAGTTCTTTAACTCGTCCCATTCCATGGACTCAATTTCATCTCTTTGCCTCGTATTCTTGATAAGATTCCCCCATTGATCAGCTTAACCTTCCAAACGATATACTGCTAAGATGACGTTATCATGTCCAGAACATTGAATAACTGAAAATATCTTTTCAGTAGTACTGATCCATTGTTCAGCAACAAGTGGATCAGAAGACCCACCGAAAGAAGGTGGACGTTGCCTCATGAAGGACTCAATAGAATATTGTTCCCTTCTCTACTCATTTGGAAGTCCAGAAGGATTCATAGCTTGTGTAAGTATAGCAATTAGGTTTTTCACTCCATCTCCCATAACATTTGTTTGTTCAAGAGGACAATCATTGCATTGTCCATTACATTGGTCAACACGGTTCCTTCGGGTTCCAGCCATCGTCTAAAACCCAAAAAGAATAGTGTGAGTGGCAAAAATCATGCTAAGGAAAACAAAACAATAAAGGGGGAGTATCCTCAAAATCTAACATCTTAGGTTAAATTCTATGATCGTTACCGTAGTTCTAGGACTGTATCCTATACGTATACTTAACCTTCGGGACATCCCTAGGCATACCTTAGAAATATCTCTTGGGATCTCACTAATTTTTTCGCATCCTAGTTTCCAAAGTTTGACTAAACCTTTCCTCTGATACCAACTGTAGAGACCCGAAGCATGATGTACATGGACATTACATTACATTTGCGGAATACTTAGTATATAACAAAAACACACACACAAGGACCGTAATAGTTTAGTGTCTTTGGAAACTCGTAATATAATCTTCTAATTGTGGTGAAATATCTTTAACATCTCTCATAAAGATTTTCCTTTTTTTCTACCTAAAACCTTTCTTTATATCCTGGGGAAAAGAAAACATAAAAGGGTGAGCTAAAATGATCAGTAACAGTAAACAAAATAAATATCAATCACATCATATTCATAAGAACATAACATTTTGGAAATCTTAACCTGCAAAACAGATCATAATATCATAACATGGGATAAATCATAGTTGTGAAATGTAATCCCAATAATCATAACATAAAACATGAAACTTTGTGTCATACACACATAATCATAGAGAATCATTTATTATTAGTCAAGACTCATTTCCAAGACTATCTTAGTGGACAAAGTCCATTTTTGAACCGAGTCACCCTCGTTTCAGTCCTGTTTCACTGAACCAGTGTAACCTACCGTTCTAGCCATGTCTGTCTCGTGAGATATAAAATCCTTACCCAATGAATTGGAGGGAGATATAGGTTCCACCCATCTCATAATGATACCATTCTTATGTGTGTCCCAAAATCATAAATCATACATCATTGCATAACTCATGTTGTAAAAATGGGATTCTTAAACAACATGACATCATAAAACAATTCATATAAGATAAAAGAATTCATAAAAATATTTCTATCACAACATAATAAAATACATGTAATAATAGGGATAGAAACAGAACCCTATATTATCTTAGATGGAAAATAATTTTGATAAAACACTTGAACTCCATTCTTGAAGAAAATATCCTTTCTACTTCAAAAACACTTTTCCTTTCTTAATATGTCAAACAATTCTAAACAAAAATAAGTTGATTAAAAATAAAATTGAAAACTTGTAAAGGAAGATTCTTGGAAATATTTTTTTTAAAATCCATTCATTCCGTATAAAAAAACATTCTTCTTGTACTTTTTTCAGAAATATCATAAAGTACCTCGTACGAAAAACGACAAAAGATTCCTTTCATATCGTTTACTAAAAACTCACTAAAGGGTAAAATTGGATATAAACTATTGTAGAAGGATATAAATATTTCATATTGAGGAAACATGGATGTGGATGATAAAATACACCCCAGTAAATTCCAAAGTATAAACCATCTTGGATAAAATGAGATTGTGATATTTCCCTTACCTTAGGTCCGATTTCTTCGTATGTGTCCGAACCTCCTCTTCTTTGAAGTGCCACTTTGAGTCCTTCTCTTAGGGTACTAAAATATGACTTTGAGGAAGAAAATAAACTCTTGGATGTTTCTAGGTGAGTGGAGAAGATAATTTGGTAGAGGTTGGCCAAGCTTGAAGTCTCAATGTGTTGTGAGGAAGAGGGGAAGGGGGTGCCCTTTTATAAGGGATGAGAGGGGCACCTTTGGAATAACTAAAAATATTATTTTATTATAATTCCAAATTCGGTTTTAAATATCTCCAAATTGATTTATTTAGAAGCTAAGGTGGGTATGGGTCGAAATCCTCTCATCCAAAATAATTTAGAAATGTTTAGGTTCCAATTTTAACCTTATCATTTAGATTTAACATTAAGTTAAATAATTTTACTTTTACCGTGTCTTCTTGTGTTCTTGTACTATAAGGTTAATAAACTTAATATATAAAGCCAAAAAAACCCCAAGTTGTTTATTATTAACATATATAACATTATATAAGTCATTTGGCCGAACCTTAGATTTTTAGGAATAAAATAACAATTAATAATATAATATTTGTTTTAAAAACTATTTTATGTCAATTTTAACACTATTTAGTAATTGTTTTTTGTGAAACTCATAACAGAATGATAAGTAAAAAAAAGTTACTTAAATCAATAATAACATGTCATATTATCCTAAAAAATTATTTTAATTCATAAAAAGTCTTAAATTACATTTATTTTGGTATTTATAACATCAATTATGTCAATATTTCATTAATAAGATAATTACTGGATCATTGTTGTGTCATAAATAAATAAATTTATTTAATTTCTAAAAATTAAAAATAAAATACCATTATGTATAAAATCTTTTTAGCTTTCTAATTAATATTTATAGTGGAATTTATCTTATGTATAACCCCATATTAAAAATTATTTAGTTATTAAAATTTGATTTTAACTATTTTAACCATTCTTTAAATAAATTAATAATAAATGTCCTAATCTAATCCAAGTGGGCATAAATGGTCATATTTTATTCCTAAGGTTGTTTTTCATCTAATTACACTTGTCCAATAGAATTAGTACTTGTGTTAGGGTAATAATGATATCATTTTTACCCTTAATTACCCTATTTACTTTTAACCGTAGTAAAAAAAGTAAAAAGTTACTATTCACCAAAAATTATTTTCATCTCATAGAACCAAATTTTATTCATTGATATTAACCGTGTCTCTTATATTTTCGAAATTACACACACAGAAGCGGTAAAATTATGTTTTCTGAAAAATTTAGTTTTTTTTACTACCACTTAGTGGTTTCATTATTCATCAAAAATTGAAAGTTTTCAGAAAAATACCAAAAATTAGGCCTAAGCTATATTTGATATTATGAATTCAAAAATGATTTATATTTTACCAAATTCAAAACATACCATTTGCATTAATTAATTTAAAAATTAATTCCCGTCATCAAAACAAATAGCGTGTTTTTAAGGGATAATAACTATCAAAATATTGACACTTGTTTATAACTGGTTTAAATGTGAAATTACATCTAATGAACAACATTGTATTAAATTGTAAAAATATATTCTAAATATACTTTAAAACCACTAATATTAATAAATTATCACTATTAATTATTTCTATTAAAAAAGTTGTTTTTAATTATAATTTAGTAATTTTCACTATTCATCATAATATGGAAGTTATCTGAAAAGTACCAAAATTTCACCTTAGGCTAAATTCGATACTCATAATCCAAAAATGAAATCCATTTTAAAAAATAATATTTATAAAATTTCAAAACGTGGTTATTACTATTCATAACGGCTAGTTTTAATAAACTTTTAGTAGCATATCGTTGTTTAGTGAAACTCGGTATTGCGTACAACACACACTATCGAGGAAGGTCACGATTGCGTGTAATGCTAGGAAAGTCAAGGATGCATGTTGTGCAAGCTCCTTTTGGTGTAGGGTACAACACAATACATTAATGAAATTAAAAACAATATCTTTCATAAAATCTCTAGGTGTTACATTCTACCCCCCTTAAAATGAATTTCGCCCTCGAAATTCGTCGGGGTTATAAATGGTTTACTACTCGAAATATTATTTAATAGAAACCCACATCGTAAAAAGGAATACCAAAACTTGGCTTTAAAAACTAAAGTATTAAATGTAATGATTACCCAAATAAACTAATCACGGGGATTCCACATAGGTGAAAATATGTATATGGAAGAGAAATATAACTATCATGTTCTGATAGAGAGTGGTAGAGAACATGGCTAGGGAAATGATAGAAATCAAAAATCCATAAATTTGTGACGATCTAAGGTACCAACTGATTCATCAGATATAAGACCACTAGTACAACATTTTTGGTTTTCAAGATCATTTCCCTAAAGTTGATGAAATTGGAATTAGAAGAAATACTTTCGTGATTTTGGTATAGTCTCGCCGTTTGTTGTTCTTTGGAAAATTTCCACTTCATCTCTTAAATAATGAAGTTGAATTTTTCATTCGTGATGTGTTAGCAGATCATGTGATAGAATGATGGGTCATTCCATCTGTCTCAAACAAAAGGATAGAAAAGTTATCAAAAAATACATAAGTCCATCTATAGTGAGATTAATCATATATAGTTCCTAAAATGGACTTATATTTCTTATATTATAATTCTTAATATAATAAAAATAGTTTCTACTAAATAGGGACTTCATGTAGGCTATTGGTAGGTGATAAAGGCCAGTCGCACTTCGTTTCTGGGTTCAATTCCCACAACCTTGTCCGACGCGATGGGCTGTCGCCCGTCCTGCAGGTTGTCATTTTTCTAAAGCTATATTACTATAACATCCCATCAACAATATCAAAAAAAATGTTTTATCCTGAAACAATACTAACTTATGTCCAACATAATCCATTCCAATCTTTAGGCTTATCTAAAATACTTCGGTCCAAGCTCATAGTTTAAAGAAAATGATCACGTGAATGCCATCATTTATCCCCCATATATCATAAGATATATCTTGTTGGTCCAATTACAAACATGTGAATACCTTAATAATGTATTCTCTTGAAGAATGAATACCCATTGAACCTTAGTGAAAACATGAATGCAGTTAAAAGTTAACACTTTCCACATACCAAAATCCTCAAAATTCTATATACTCAAACCATGATATCACTTAGTCCTTATATCAATCATGAGCTCATGAATACTATCAAACATATTAGATTCTCTTTATCCCTTCATTATGTGCATATCATCTGCTTTCCAAAAATATTTCAATCACTTTTCATGGTTACCGATGCCATAAAATTACTGAAAACCACAATAGACCAAAACATAAATATTCCAATATTCCACGATACTATATACAACATTATTTTGGAATCCCACTACATAAACACTTAATCATTCCACCACATCGTTGTCATATTCAACATACCCAATGGTGATCGCATGTGACTTCCCTTTGTCTTTTTCCTTAAGTGGTTTCTCATGTTGATCATCACTAACCCGTGGATTAGGGCATTTATTAGCATAATGCCCCATTTACTTGCACTTGAAGCATTGAAGTGTAGTTGGTTCATTCTTTGTATCCCTTCATTTTTTTGCATCAGTAGGCATCTTCTTACCATCATTGGGGCATTCAAATTCCCGATGACCTTCCTTTCCACATTTGAAACATTTACTTGTCCCTTTAAGACAATCTCCACCATGCTTCTTTCCACACTTTGAGCATAAGGAAACATTCATCTTCTTTTCACCATTATTCTAAGATTTCTCCTTGAACTCCATCTTTCGTTTCTTGTCAAAACTGTGAGATGGATAAGTAACACCAACTTCCATTTCTACCTTGATAGCACAACGCAAAATTTCTTCATAGCTACTGAAGTCACTTATAGCCAATGACCTTAGAATATTTGGTTTTAAGCCACTGAAGAATCGATCAACTTTACTTTCAGGTTGGATGATAAATCCAGATGCATACCTTTCAAGCCTTGTAAAATTCGCTTCATATATACCAACAGATTCATCATCCTTTTGCTTTAGTTCAATAAAATCCTTCTCCATCTTTGATCGAAGCATACGATGGAAGTACTTATTGAAAAATAAGTTCTTGAACTCGTCCCATTTCATGGAATCAATTTCATCTCTTTGGCTAGTATTCTTGATAAGATTCCACCATTGATCAGATTCACCTTCCAAAAGATATACTGCTAAGATGACTTTATCATGTTCAGAACATTTAAGAACTGAAAATATTTTTTCAATAGTACTGATCCATTGTTCAGAAACAAGTGGATCAGAAGACCCACTGAAAGAAGGTGGACGTTGTCTCATGAAGGACTCAATAGAATATTGTTCCCTTCTCTGCTCATTTGGAAGTCCAGAATGATTCATAGCTTGTGTAAGTATAGCAATAATATTTTTCACTCCATCTCCCATAACATTTGTTTGTTCTGGAGGACAATCATTGCATTGTCCATTACATTGATCTACACAGTTCCCTCGGGTTCCAGCCATCGTCTAAAACCCAAAAAGAATAGCGTGAGAGGAAAAAATCTTTCTTGGGAAAACAACAAAATAAAGGGGGAGTATCCTCAATATCTAACATCTTAGGTTAAATTCTATGATCGTTACTGTAGTTCTAGTACTGTATCCTATACATATACTTATCCTTAGGGACATCCCTAGACATACCTTAGAAATATCTCTAGGGATCTCACTAACGTTTTCGCATCCTAGTTTCCAAAGGTTGACTAAACCTTTCCTCTGATACCAACTGTAGAGACCCGAATCTTGACGTACATGGACATTACATTACTTTTGTGGAATACTTAGTATATAAAAAAAACACACACACAAGGACCGTAATAGTTTAGTGTCTTTGGAAACTACGAATATAATCTTCTAATCGTGTTGAAAGATCTTCAACATCTCTCATAAAGATCTTCCTTTTTTTCTACCTAAAACCTTTCTTTATATCCTGGGGAAAAGAAAAAATAAAAGGGTGAGCTCAAATGATCAGTAATATTAAATAAAATAAATATCAATCACATCATATTCATAAGAACATAACATTTTGGAAATCATAACCTGCAAAACAGATCATAATATCATAACATGGGATAAATTATAGTAGTGAAATTTAATCCCAATACTCATAACTTAAAACATTAAACTTTGTGGCATACACACATAATCATATAGAATCATTTATTATTAGTCAAGACTCATTTCCAAGACTATCTTAGTGGACAAAGTCCATTTCTGAACCAAGTCACCTCGTTTCAGTCCTCTTTCACTGAATCGGTATAACCTACCGTTCCAGCCATGTCTATCTCATGAGATATCAAATCCTTACCCAATGCATTGGAGGGAGATATAGGTCCCACCCATATCATAATGATACCATTCTTATGTGTGCCACAAAATCATAAATAATACATCATTGCATAACCCATGTAGTAAAAATGGGATTCTTAATCAACATGACACCATAAAACAATTCATATAACATAAAGGAATTCATAAAAATATTTCCATCACAACATAATCAAATCCATGTAATAATAGGGATAGAAACAGAACCCTATATTTTCTTAGATGGAAAATAATTTTGATAAAACACTTGAACTCCATTCTTGAGGAAAATATCCTTTCTACCTCAAAAACACTTTTCCTTTCATAATATGTCATACAATTCTAAACTAAAAGAAGTGGATTAAAAATAAACTTGAAAACTTGTAAAGGAATATTCTTGGAAATATTGTTTTAAAAATCCATTCATTCCATATAAAAAAACATTTTCTCATACTTTTTTTGGAAAAGTCAAAAAGTACCTCATACGAAAAATGACAAAAGATTCCTTTCATATCTTTTACTAAAAACTCACCGAAGGGTAAAATTGGATATAAACTATTGTAGATGGATATAAATATTAAATATTGAGGAAACATGGATGTGGATAATAAAATACACCCTATTAAATTCTAAAGTATAATCAATCTTGGATAAAAATGAGATTGTGATATTTCCCATTCCTTAGGTCCGATTTGCTTTGTAAGTGTCCGAACCTCCTCTTCTTTGAAGTGCCTCTTTGTGTCCTCCTCTTAGTGTACTAAAATTGGTCTTTGAGGAAGACCAGAACCTCTAGGATGTTTCTAGGGAAGTGGAGAAGAGAATTTGGCATAGGTTGGCCGAGCTTGAAGGCTCAAAGTGTTGTGAGGAAGAGAGGAAGGGGGTCCCTTTTATAAGGGATGAGAGGGGCACCTTTGGAATAACGAAAAATATTATTTTATTATAAAGCCAAATTCGGTTTTAAATAGCTCCAAATTAATTTTTTTCTAAGCTAAGGTAGGGATGGGTCGAAATCCTCTCATCCAATAGAATTTAGACAATTTTAGGTTCCAATTTTATCCTTATCATTTAGATTTAACATTAATTTAAATAATTTTATTTTACTATGTCTTCTTGTGTTCTTGTACTATAAGGTTAATAAACATACTATAACAAGACAAAAAATCCCAAGTTGTTTATTATTAACATATATAACCCTATCTATGTAATTAGGGAGAACCTTAGATTTTTAGGAATAAAATCACAATTAATAATATAATATTTGTTTTAAAAACTATTTTATGTAAATTTTGACACTATTTAGTAATTGATTTTTGTGAAAATCATAACAGAATGATAAGTTCAAAAAAAATTAATTAAATCAATAATAACATGTCATATTTACCTAGAAAATTAGTGTAATTCATAAAAAGTCTTAAATTACATTTATTTGGGTATTTATAACATCAATTATGTCAATATTTCATTAATAAGATAATTATTACATCATCGTTGTCTCATAAATAAATTAAATTATTTAATGTCTAAAAATTACAAATAAAATATGATTATGTAGGAAATCTTTTTATATTTCTAATTAATATTTATAGTCGAATTTATCTTATGTATAACCCCATATTAAAAGTGATTTAGTTATTAAACATTGATTTTAACTATTTTAACCTTTCTTTAAATAAATTAATAATAAATGTCCTAATCTAATCCAAGTGGGCCTAAATGGTCATATTTTATTCCTAAGGTAGTTTTTGGTCGAATAAAACTTTAACAATAGAATTACGACATGTGTTAGGGTAAAAATAATATCATTTTTACCCTTAATTACCCTATTTACTTTTAACAGTAGTAAAAAAAATTAAAAAGTTACTATTCACCAAAAATTATTTTAATCTCATTGAACCAAATTTTAGTCCATGATATTAACCATGTCTCTCGGATTTTCGAAATTTCACTCACAGAAGCGGGGAAATTATGTTTTATGAAAAATTTTGTTTTTTTAACTACCACTTAGTGGTTTCATTATTAATCAAAAATTGAATGTTTTCCGAAAAATTCCAAAAATTAGGCCTAAGATATATTTGATATTTTGAATTCAAAAATGATGTCTATTTTACCAAATTCAAAACATATCATTTGCATTAATTAATTTAAAAATTAATTCATGTCGTCAAAACAAATAGCGTGTTTTTAAGAGATAATAACTATCAAAATATTGACACTTGTTTATACTGGTTTAAATGTGAAATTACATCCAATGACCAACATTGTATTAAATTGTAAAAATATATTCTAAATATACTTTAAAACCACTCAAATTAATAATTTATCACTATTAATTATTTCGATTAGAAAAGTTGTTTTTAATTATAATTTAGTAATTTTCACTATTCAACAGAATATGAAAGTTATCCAAAAAGTACCAAAATTTCACCTTAGGCTAAATTCGATACTCCTAATCCAAAAATGAAATACATTTTGAAAAATAAAATTTACAAAATTTCAAAAAGTTGTTATTACTATTCATAATGGCTAGTTTTAATAATATTTTAATAGCATATCGTTGTTTAGTGAAACTCGGTATTGCGTACTACACACACTATCGAGGAAGGTCACGATTGCGTGTAATGCAAGTAAAGTCAAGGATTCATGTTTTGAAAGCTCTTTTTGGTGTAGCGTACAACACAAAACATTAATGAAATTAAAAAGAATATCTTTCATAAAATCTTGTGGTGTTATAATGATTCTCATTGCTATGAAAGATAACGTTTCACTTTTCCTTTGTGTTGATTACTGAACACTCAATTCAGTCATGAAAAGAGGAAGTATCTATTTCCATAGATTGATGATTTGATTGATCATTTTAATTTGGAAAGGTGGTTATCAAATATTGATCTTCAACATGGTTTTCAAAATTTGTGCATAAAAGAATTTTACAATAAAAAAACTGCCCTTCGGAGTAGGTATAGACCTTATGAGTACCTTGGAAGTCCTTTTGGTGTAAAAAATGACTAGTTTGTAATTATAGATTTGGTGAATATGATTTTCCTTTAGTATCTTGATATGTTTTTGGTAGTCTTTATAGATGACATCCTCATTTAATCAATGTCTAAGGAGGACCATGTGCATCACCTAAGAGTTGTTATAGAATATGGAATAAATCACTATCTTTATGAAATTATTTTGAAAATTGATTCTGGATAATGAAAAAAAATTATTGGGACATATGGTGTCGAAACAATGAATTTTAGTTCATCCTTAAATGGTAAAGGATTTAATTAAATGGTGGATACCATGTAAGGTTTTTGATATTGACTATTTATTTGGCCTCAATGGGTATTATAACTAGTTCATTATTGAATTCTCAATGTTGGATTATATAATGAATTATCTAGCATCGAAAGAAGTAAATTTTTCTTAGGTAAAATCATTTTGAATTCATTTATTGAGAGGAAATTCCTTTTGACTACATTTCTATTGTTAACTCTCCTAGAGTTCAGGTAGGTCTATGTCGTCTTCTGGTATGGAATGAGTTAATGTTTGGGAAGTGTTCTAATGTATGGAAATCATATTTTTTTCTCATGTATCTCATCATATTATTCCATATAATAAAAAAATATCTGACCCCTGCACATGAACTTGCAGATGTAATTCATGTTCTTAATAGTTGGAAACAAAACCTTTTCAAAGAAAAGTATACCATGTACACTAAGAAAAAAATATTGAGTTGCATATTCTCAAATAAAACATCAATATCCTTCATAGTTATTGGATGTAATACATAAAATATTTCTAATTTGATATCACATATAATAAATTTAATGGGAATGTCATCACTAATTCTTTGAGTAGGAATATTCTAACCCAGGACATGAAATAATCATCATGCGAGTAGAAATTAATGGTTCTCTTTGAACAGTTGCATATTAGAGTCTAAAAATTATTGGTCAAGGATCCTTTGGAAATTATTTAGGTGGCATACTATTTTATTGGGATGATTCTTCATGAACTATAGCTTGATAATGAGTTTTTTAGAATTTGAGACACTATTATTTGTGGGGAGACCGTGGTTGACTGGTTGTTCTCCACCGAGGGAATCATATGTTATTAGAGTAACATTTTTTGTGCTATTAGTAGTACAGAATGTTGTGATGGGGGATTTACATAATTCATTGTGGGCAGTGAACCTAGAACCCATTAATATGTTTCATGACATGAGGCGTAGATTCTGTTGGATAGTAATGAGATGTGGTATTGCTGAATTTATCTCGATGTTATACATACCAACATGACATGAATGAGCACCACAATCCTTCAAGATTTCTTAAAATGTATCCAATTATTACATGGAAGAAGTATGATATATCGATGGACTTTTTGGTTGGGTTATTTTGTGCCCCGAGAATGAAGAATGTGATATGGGTTTTCCTCTATTAGCTAATGAAATAAGCAATTGATTTTCCCATTCATGACAAAAACCAATTTGAGGAGTTGAAAAATTCCTATGTGAAAGGGATTGTTTGTTTTAATGGATTTCCATATACTATAGTCTCCCATAGAGAACCTAGAACAAGTTATCTTTTTTAGAGAGGCCATTAAGATTAACTGGGACCTCATGTTCCATTGAGTAAGACATATCATCCATAGTCAGAGGCACTTATAGAAATAGATATAGATATTCTTGGTTATATGATCTAAACTTGTGCTCATTTCTATGGAGGAGCATGGGATGAACATGTAGGGTCAAATGAGTTATCTTATAAATTTTTTACCAGTATGTGGTCATAATAGATCTATTATAGTCCTTGTATGGTCGGCCTTTCATATCTCTTTTGTGTTGGTCGGAGATTTATGAATGCTCTCTAGTTGGACATAACATTGATATAGAGATGAAAAAAATATTTATTTTATTCGTCAGAGAATTTAGACTAAACTGAACTAGTAAAAATATTATGTTGATTATCATCACAAACTACTGGATTTTATAGTTGGTGACCATGTGTTCTTGAAAGTTTCACCTCGGCTAGGTCTTTAACAACTTTGGTGGTAAAGTAGGATTGCCCCTCATTTTAGGGGACCTTTTTAGGTTATTGAGAAGATATGGAATGTTTCTTACTATTCATCACATACACCATAGATGATGTCGATATATGACATGTTTTATGTATCTCAGTTATGATTTTATCTATCCATTCCATCTCATTTTTTGAGATCTAATTATATTTTCTTAAACCTGAATCATGAGTGATTGAAAAACTAATTAGGAGGGTTGATTATGAAACCACGATAATTTATGAGAGGATGATACCTTTGGTTACTTTTCTATGATATAATGTTTGTGATTCACAAGAGACATGGGAGTGTGAGGCACTAAGGATAGAGTACTGGCCTCACCTTCTTGGTGTTGATAATTTTTAATAGTATTTCTAGGGATACAATGTTTCTAAGGTGGGAAGGTTTTAAAATCACATTACTTTTCATTTAGGTATGTTTTAAACATTATTGTGGTTCTCCTTTATCATTTTTTAGGTAAGGAAGAGAAGGAATTGGGAGGATACCTATAATGGTGAATTAATATTTTTTTGGATTTTCAATGTAAAACCCACTATATCTACAACATGCTACATATTTATACACTGTATAGTATGGTTACACAAAGGGTAAATTCTAAAATAATAATAAATTTGTTTTAAACAAAAGGAAATATTTTTTTCAATGATTTTTGGAATTTTCAATTTCATGACATGTAACTGGATTACAAATTGTTTAATGTACAATCTTTTATTATTCAAATAGTTAGTTTGGGTAAAATTTCCATTTCATCCACTAAATACATTATTTCTATTAATCTAAGAGACACTCCCAGGTTATTTTTGAGTCCTTCAACTCTTTTAAGTCAATATGTTCAACAATTTATCATTATAGCGGTTGCGATGTGACTTTCTAGGTAATGATTCTCTCCATCTATTCATATCTTACTATTTACCTCTATGGATTTAAATAAATCATATTGGGATTGGTGGATATATACTCAGTGTTGTTGAATCATTTTTCTATGCTGAGTTTGTAGATCTTACTCTCCTTCATTCTTGTTGGAAGGTTTCATTGTGGGATTTGAGTTCCCATGAAAATGTTAAGTGGTTTTGTATTAATTTCCAATTTGAATAACCCAAAATTGATTGATTTTAAATCAATAGATTAAAAATTATTTCAATTGATTTATTAAAAACCCAATTCCATTGGACTACTTTATATTAATTTGATTTATAATGAAATTGGGGAAACCTCCAATTCTGTTGAATTAGGTTGTGCTTGTGAAATTTATAGAAAATTTTGGAAGAAATTTTTTTTATTGAAATTATAGAAATTGATTTCAATGTTGTATTGATAATAATGTCTTAAAATGGGTTTTAAAGACTACTAGTGGTCTTATATTAAAAATGTAATGTTTTCATTAAAAACCCATGTGTAGGTTTTTAATTGGAGATTGGAATATTTGAAATGTGGAATTAGATGATTTGTATTTTAAATAGTTTTAAAATAAATTTCTGATAATTTGATTTTATTTGAGAACATAAAAGGCAAGGTAGTTTGTGAGTTATTTGAGCAACACTTAGTATGACACATTACACCTGAAACAAAAAATTGCGTTGTAGGTAACATCCCTAATCAGATGTTGATGAGATTCCTTTGGATAGTTTTATAGGGATGTGTGTATAGACCTATTTTCATCATAAAATTTCTGTGTGTGAGGATCCCATAGCATTGAAAAAATACAACATTTGGAGGATGACCATATTTATAACATGTTATATATGAAAACGATGGCATTGTTTTTTGTAATCTCTTTTATAGATTCCATCTGAATTTATATTATTTTTTTATTAAATTATTATTAAGAAACTTTTGTAATATATTTCTGTCATTTAAAATATCAAACATTAATTTTATTAATTATGTTGTTAAATTATATAACAATTTCTTTAAAAATGAATGATTAATTTTGTTAAGTAAATTCTCTAATATTATTATTTAATAAATGGAGAGACCCTACTGGTATTTTATATCACACCCTACCCATGCCTTCTAGCTTTTGTAATTATCTTATTCTAGGTTCGAGTTTTTGTAAGGTGCCACTATGATGTAGTTATAGCTATTTGTCCTTCAGTTTAGAGAGTTGGGTCTATTAGGAAATGGGTTTTTATATATTTGTATTGTACATTGATGTTATACATTGGGATATTTACTCCAATTTTAATTCTATTACACCACTTCTTATGGAGTTTCTTTTGTATGAATACTTACTTTCTTATCTTCTTTTTCAGTTTTTTGAAAAAACTTGTTCCCAATTCGGCATTTTATGATGTCAGGTTCTAGTCATGATCCCATGGGATGAATAAAACCCTTTAGGATATGCTGGCGATGGATCAGTTATGAAGTTACTATAGTACCCTAGATAGTACATGATAGATCTTGTGGTGGGACTCCAGAAAGAAAAAAGTAACTTTATTCTACTGGTTATTCTACAACATGTTAAAATTTGATTATTGAATAAAATATGTCATCAGGGAATATAATTAATCATGGAAAGGATTATACTATCAATCTATAGGAAAACATGAATAATCCCTATATTACTATTCTATTTATTTCATAATTCTTATAGGTATGGATGAGATATCATATAATAGAAGGTCATATCATAACTGGTTAATATTGGTAGATTTGAATGAAATGAAATTGTAAAAAGGAATTGATGTTTCTCCTACCTTATTTTGGAGTGGTGGAACACATATCACGGATCTTTAATTTGTATCAATGTGAACCCAAATTCTATATTTCATGATCTAAGTGGTTCTATGTAGGGATATTCTAAATTCTATAAATAGAGAAGGTGTCTCTACATTTTAGGGAAATAACAATCAATATTTCAGAAGTATGAAGTTTCTCTATATCATATCACTTTTCCATGAATATTGTGATACAACAACAACGGTGTATCCACATCTTATTAAAGATAAACCTATTACATTTTATGATATGATAAATATGGAATTTCATAGAAATTCTCAATATATAGTTTTGATATATCTTTTTGATGATGTTTACAATAAGTTAATGAGAGTTTAAACAACCTAAGAAATTTGGAAAAAACTAAAAATTATTAACTAATGAAATGTAAAATCTTGAGATAAAATGAAAACATTTAGATGAATATCTGTTCATATTAAGATATAAAATGAATTAAATGTTTTATTCAATATTAAATTATTTGATGAAATAGTTAGAAATATTTGTGTTTTTGGATAAAATATAGATGATTCCACAAATGTATAAAATATGATTTTAAAATTTTCATATAGGTTTTATTCAAATTTTTATTCTCTTAAAGTATAATATGATCTTCTCCCCAATTAGTTACAAAATATTCTCATTTAATATTTCATGTGAAGGATTCTGGCTTTCAAAAAAGGTAATTAAATTTGAAATCTACTTTGAAGATATAAAAAATTGAAAATTAGAGATAATAAATATTTATAATGGAATTATGATAATGTAGATGAAGATGAAAAAAGTAATATTATTCATTATCTTATATAAAAAAATCATAAATAGAAACAACAAGGGTAAATTAAAACTACCACCATAGTGCTATAATTATAATTGAATGTGAGAAAAAATAAATAATGAATAGGTCTCTAAAACCATAAATAGATGATAATTTTAAGATTCCCCATAAAAAATGGGGAAAAATATTTTTCCAATCTTGGTGAATAAAAGGAAAATTTTATTAGAAATAAATGAATTTGATTTATGTGAAAAGAAAACAAAGCTCAATCTACATCATAAAACTAATCAGATAATAAAAATAATTTTTTGGATCATTTTAAATATTTATTTTATTCCTTATCTATAAAGATATTGAATGTGAATGATTAGATATAGAATAGATAAAAAATAATGAATTAGATTCCCTTATTATGAATACATGATGATCAAGAAGGGGAAGAGATGACATGTAAATGAAAGTTAAATTTTATAATTAGTGAAGGTGGAATGTATCATGATTGTGATTTCAAACATTTATGAGATTTATAAATACGCTCTGAAAGTTAACGAATAGTAAAACATTGTAAAAGGATTTGATTAAAAAAATTCACTCAATGAAGAATAATTGACTGAGATAACTGTAGAGTTAGTTAAATATTGAAAAGATTTAATAATCACTATATAATACTTTTATAAAATGAGTTCATGGATGAATCATCACAATCTTGTGGTAACGATTCAACCAATGATGAATTTTTATAAGTATCCCAATACATCTCTAAATAAACTCATTACATCCAACAATACCAGTTTTAAAACCAAATATAGATATGTATAGACAAATAATACTAGTGAAAACCCCTCTAATTACTTGTAATAATAGGGTAATACATCTAGAATATACATCCCCTGAAAAACTATATCAATGGAATATTGGAAGAAAACATAAAAAACATCAGTAAAGATCTATTATCATTATGTAGTATCATGTTTTGAGGATACTACTAGTTTTTTAGATTGTTTGGGAACAAATACTACTAATGTGAGTATAACACATGACTACTAGAAATGATTCCTAAACCAAGGGGTATTTATTCATATAAAATTAGAACTTATTACCAATAAAAGCATGTTATGACCAAGAATTTTACTTATATGCCAACATAGAACAAATCTGAGTGTTTAGAGGAAATATATTATATATTTGAATAGTTTTTTCACATACTAGAGGAATGAAACGCTTTTCTACACATATATATTACCAACAATGTGATATGAAGTGTAATTTTGAATATAATGGGGAAAAATTAAATATTTTGATGTTTCGTTGAATTCTATTTGAGGTACAATGCCATGAATACATTACAGTGGATTCTCGTATCACAAGACAAATGATACAATGTTTTTTAGAAACATTTGAAATCATGAAGGGGGGCCGATGAATTATAGAACTTATAATTCCTTAAAAATTTATGGATTTTTATTGTTGTAAACTTAATTTTAAAATCTATCATCTAATTTTGTTTTGTTTTTTGATGGACCAAAATATGATTTAATTGATGCCAGTCAAATCCATGATGAAGGTCTGAAGGTGGTATTAAATATATATCCATGTATTATAAAAGGGACTAATGATGGAAGGATCAATACTGATGGTAGAATAATAGTTAGAAATCAATTTCAAATTTGTAATCTTAATAATTACTATATCATTATTTCTAAATATAGAAACAATTAATAGAATATAAGTCCATAGTTCTCTTAGTCTAATAAGTATCACTAAATTTTCAAAACATGAAACTATGAGGGATCTACAAAAGCTAAAAAGTGGGATATATTCTATCTAAGAAATATTTTAAAATTTGTTAATGGCTCAAAATTATTATAGAAGAATGTTGATTATCATCTCAAAAAATCATGAGCTTAATCAAAATAACATGTGTAGTCCCATCAGATAAAATTATACTAGAGGATAATGATATTTCATTAAATTAATTAAGTACTATTCTCAAATAAATATTTTCATATTTTTAAAAAATAAACAAAAATCTAATAATTTTTTTAAAATATATAGAATTCATGTAAGATGGAGTTGGGAATATACATCTATAAAATGTGATCTGTTAATATAAATGATTATATATGTTATAGATTTGAAATATATCATTCCAAAAAAGTATTCAATCTATAATATATCACACAATATAATTGTTTATAATATGTAATACTGGATAGGAATAAAGGAATAATATTTGAGATTCATATGACTATTTCAACTAAATAAAACATCCCAAACTATCTCTAGAGATTATTTATATACATTGTTGTCCACATAGAAAACATGCGTGTAGTAAGGTTAAACTAATAAAATATACGATATGTAATTTGGTTCATATGATATCATACTATTAAATAAATTATACGGTTTTAGTATTTAAATCTTAAATATCAACAACAGTAATATGGGAAATTTATATAAGAATTAAGTATAAAATATTTTCATGGTGTTTATATCTAGTGGTTGTGATTATAGATGTTTGAAAAAAATAGGGTAGTTGACTTTTTTGATGTCAAAATTGATGAAAGATTGATCAGGACAGATATAAAAGTTTAAAAAGAATTAGAAAATATTGATGGAGATTACATATTGATGTTATAGAAAAGAAATTTTGAAGTAACTAATAAATTTCCAATGACAGTTGACTTTGATTCTGAAAAACCTATTGATGAGGATGAATCATCTCAATATAAGTATAAAATCTAAAATATATTAATGAAAAACTTTGGGGAAGTAAATATTATTACCAATCAATGGTATCTAAAATAAACTAAACTAAGCCTATGATTTAAAAATTAAACTACAATAATCTCACAAATTGAACAATATACAATAGTTGAAACAATTGATAATGAGTAGTGGATATAATCTATGAATGATGAACTTTATCTTATTTAAAAGTTGGGGGATTTCTTCAAGGCATAAAAATAATAATATTATTTGATCCTGTTGGGTATTTTGATATAAAATGAATGGTAAATGTGAGGATTCCAGAAATAAAGTTAGGATGTTATGTAAAGGCCATTCTCAAATGGAGGTAATTTATAGTGAATAATATTTTTTATAGGATCCAATACAATAGACTATAAGAATGTTCATAGTAGTGGATGAAAATATACAACACATGGGGAATTAAATGGATATGGAATGACCACTTTAAATATAAATCTTTGATGATGAATTTTATAGTGAACAAAAAACAATTTCACCATACACAATGTTGTATGTATGATCCCTATGATAAACAATGCTTTGACAAATTAAAAAATTCTACTAGAGATGAGTATTGAAAATATGATTGATTTATAAGGGATATGATGTTTCCAAAATGGAAGGTTGATTGTAAAAATTATTTGAGTGGTATGTCCACTGGTATAATCATAGACATTATGTATGTGGATGACATCATATTTTCTATGTACAATCATAGAAATTGTGCATGTCAATGACATCATATTTTTAGAACAATCCTCAAGAGTCTCACATGATCATTTATAATGTAATTCAATAATAAATGAAAAGAACTGTGAATTTTTGGCTACTATATCGAAATAGTGATTATTTATATTTACTAAGATTGAAAAATATAATCTAGTATGGTGATTATCTTGATAAAAGATCCTCGTTATATGGAATTATAATTTGTGGAGAGGGATGATTCAGTTGATAAAATAAATAAGAATTCATTAATAATGAAAAAACTATGATATATTATTTATGCAATACACTTACTTGTACACAGGCGATTTGAATAGATGTGAAGCTAAAAAATTTGAATATTTAAATTGCGAAAATGCTAATAATTATCTATAATATTCATAGTATTATTGATCTATCCATGAATCCATTTCATCATTCATGATCTAAGAAAATTTATATTTGATATAACTTTATCTACAAAATGTTGTTTTGTGAAGATATAAACCGGTGATTCATATCATTAAAAATTAGGTTATAAACATTTTCATCAAAGTTATTCCTAGAGTGACTTTTTTGAATCTAGGTCGAAACTTCATATTAAGACTTATCCTCTAATAGAAATATTTATTGTTGTATCCCCCACAAATATTATGATTTTTTTAATACAGGGGTGAGGGAGTTTCATATGCCATGTAAATGGGGGAGTATTACTTTTCAATTTCATTATATTTAGTTACTTGGATATTTTAAAATGGGGGAGAATATTTTAAGATGTGTGAGTATGGAATAAAAAGTAACATGGTGACAAATAAATTTTCACTAAGTGATATAACTCCCTAAAAACATCACCTTATGTTATAGTGTGGTGTAAATTCATATTTATTTGAGGAAATCTATAATATTTCTATACATAATGAGTATTTTTAAATGAGAGATTTAAGAGTTTCTAAAATTAAAAATATAGATATTTAATAACCATTGAAAAAGATGACAACGTAAACCTTATTGTCATCATATCACAATTGAATGTTTTTTAGTTCTATTCTTGTAGTGACATTAACATGTGGTGATTGACAAGATGATAAATTTTTTTACAGCATGTGAAATAGTGTTTGGGGAAGGTCACCAAGTTTTCAACATAAAAAAAGCATCTGGTTGTAATTTATGACTTTTGTATTATCAAAAAAGGGTGATGTTTTTATGAATAAATGTGAAACATTTAGAGGTGTAATGGAATTTTGAGGAATTTAATATGGTGGATTCGAACATATAATTGTAATTATTAATTTATTAATTATATAATATTATGTTTTCAAAAAATAGGCTACCGATAATATGGTTTAGCTAAAAAGGGTAGGAGAATGCTTTAGAATAGGCTGTTGTGGGTATAACAGTAGGTACACGTGAAGGAGTCTAGACCATGCATATCACATGTTTCTTTCAAGGATAAAACATAGAGGTCTGAGAATACATAATTGGATGGTGCTTCCCACATGAGAGGTCATGATATTTTCATAGGGTAGACTTGGACACATCACAATAGAGCTATCTACAAATTGGGGGTTATTAAAAATCATTGTAGAGACCCCAAACATGATGTACATGGACGTTACATTACTTTTTCAGAATACTTAATTCATAACAAAAACAAACTCCAAAGTACCATAGTAGTATAGTGACTTTGGAGACTCGGAACATAATCTTCTAATCGCGGTGAAAGATCTTAAACATATCCCATAAAGATCTTCCCCATTTGTTTTCTTACCTAAAACCTTTCTTTAAATATTGTGGAAAAGAAAACATATAAAGGGTGATCTCAAATGCTTAGTAAGGGTATGCCTGGAGAGAATAAAACAAATCATATACATTTGAACTTAAAAACATGAACATATTGTTTAATCATAAAAATCTTGAGCAATGACATAAAACATGGAAGTATGTAAGGCATAGATCATAAAGAAACATTAATCATGATAAAATAGCATGGGAATAAAACATTTAATTTTGGAAACCCTTAAGCACATAATTTTATTTCCATAGTAGCCAAGGCATTACTGCCAAGACCATCTAAGTGGACAAAGTCCCTTACTGAATGGAGTTCACTCCTCGTTTTAGTCATGTATCACTGAACCAGATTAACTTTCCATTCCAGCCATATCAATCTCATGTGATATAAATATTTATCCAATTCATTATAGGAAGATATAGGTCCCACCCATCTCATAATGAAATCATTCTTATGTGTGTCACAACATGAACATAAATCATTCGTCATTACCCAAAGAATAAAGTGGGTTTCATAAACATAATCCCATCATAACATAATCCATATAAAAAATTGATATCATTTCGTCATATGCAAAGTGAAACCATGTAAATCATAGAGACATTATACTTGAAACACACACATATGAAATAATGTCATCTTAGATGGAAAATGGTTTTGATAAAAAAACCTGAAAAGAATTGTTGGGAAAAATATCTGTTCTTCTTAAAAATATTATTCTTTTCTCAAAATTCCATGAAATTTTAAGAAAAAATCATTTTGTTGAAAACAATCATGATATATTTTACATCAAGCTTCATTAAAATATGGCTTTATGAAACCATTAAAATCCATTCATACCGTATGAGTTAAAAAACATTCTTCTCATACTTTTGCCGGAAAAGTAAAAAAGTATCTCGTACTGAAAACGACAAAAGATACCTTTTGTATATTTTACTAAAAATTAACCAATAGGTAAAATTGGATTTAAATTTTTTTTATAAGGATGTAAATAATATTACGTATTGAATAAACATGGATTTTGATGATAAATATGCCCTAGTAAATACCGAAGTATAAACAATCTCGGATAAAAATTGAGATTGCGAGATTTTCCCATACCTTATGTCTGATATGCTTCGTATGTATTCTAAACCTCTTGTATAATGATTTAAATAATTTCATTGACTTATTGAGGAATAAAATTCATTGTTATTATATCATATAAAGTTCACTTATGACTTTATATTACCCGTTCTTTTGTAAATTCCATATAGAAGCAGCGTTTTGGGTAAAATTGTTTCATTTATCGCATGTGTTTTGATTTGTTGTTCTTGATATTATTAATTATATCCTGATATACTTATTTCCAGAATGTAAAATATTATTTAAATATAATATATATTCAGCATATAAATATATATATGATATATCGTTAAATGGAATGAAATACACCGTTGATGGAGACGGTAGGCCGTACGTACGCATGAACGCTGTTTTCATTTCCTTATTAAATTGAATGGAAGTAAATGAAATATATATATATATACATAAATCCAGTATAATTATTATTTCATATGTTTCATTATTAATTATTATATATACTTTATAATCATTCTTGGATGGTTAACATGGAGAATGAATCTCATCGTATCGTGGAGACGGTAGTTCGTACGTACGCACGAGTGATGATATCATTCCCATAATTATTGAATATAATTGGAATGGATGACATAATATCTCAGATCCATTATGATGTTATAATAACAAAAAATTGTTATTATTTACATCATTATATCCATCCAAGTAAGTTGGTGGTGGAAAAACTGATTAAACCACGACGTGGAGAAGATATTCCGTACGTACGCACGCGAAATGATTTCATTTTCCATAGGATGGATAGAAGGTAAAATGGGGTTGTTTAATATTTATAATAACATATCATTATATTAGTGATACTGATGTTATTAATTTATAATGAAACAACCAATGAAGAATATTTTGAAGAAGAAAGAAAACTTGAAGGAATCGGTAGAAGAGATTAACTCTTCTTCGACGCACCTCTTTTAAGCTTCCTCTTAATGAACTAGAGTTGGTCTTTTTAGGAGACCAGAACCTCTATAATGTTACTAGGGAAGTCAATAAGAGAAATGGGTAGGGGTTGTCTGAGCATGAAAGCTCAAAATTGTGTAAAGAGAAGAGGGAGGAGGTTCCCTTTTATAAGGGAGGAGAGGGGCACCTTAGAAAAAACATAAATATTATTTTATAATAAAGTCATATTCGATTTATAATATCTCCAAATTGATTTATTTCTAAGATAAAGTGTTTATGGGTCAAAATAATCTCAAACAATAGGTTTTAGACAAGTTTAGGTTAATATTTTATACTTATCATTTAGATGTAACTCTAAGTTAAACAATTAAACTTTTATAGTGTCTTCTTGTTTTCTTACACTATATGGATAATAAACTTACTATAACAACCCAAACGAACCCCAAGTGGATCATTATTAATATATATAACCTTATCTAAGTCATTTTTCCGAACCTTAGATTTTTAGGAATAAAATGACAATTAATAATATAATATTAGTTTTAAAAACTTTTTTATGTCAATTTTGACACTATTTGGTAATTGATTTTTGTGAAAATTATAATAGAGGGATTAGTTATAAAAAAGTTAATTTAATCAATACTAACATGTCAAATAAACCAAAAAATAGTGTAATTTATAAAAAGTCTCATATTATATTTATTTGGGTATTTATAACATCAATCTTGTTAATATTTCATTAATACGGTAATTACTGCATCATCATTGTGTCATAAATAAATTAAATTATTTAATGTCTAAAAATTATACATAGAAATACCATTATGTAAGAAATATTTTGAGATTTCTAATGAATATTTATAGTCTAATTTATCTCATGTATAATCCTATATTAAAAATGTTGTAGTTATTAAACTTTGATTTTATCTATTTTAACACTTCTTTAAATAAAATAATAATAAATGTCCTAATCTAATCCAAGTGGACCTAAAGGGTAATATTTTATTCCTAAGATTGTTTTTGGTCGAATTACACTTATCCAAGATAATTAAGACATGTGTTAGGGTAATAATAATATCATTTTACCCTTAGATACCCAATTTACTTTTAACCGTGGTAAATAAAAGTAAAAAGTTACTATGCACCAAAATAAAAATTTATCTTATTGAACCAAATTTTACTCCATGATATTAACCGTGTCTCTCAGATTTTTGAAATTACACTCATAGAAGCGGTAAAAGTTTGTTTTATGTAAGTTTTTAAACTCTCCTCAGAGACGGTGAAAAGTTCAATAAAATTTTTATATATCTAAAATTATTATAAAATTACTCTAATGAATTACATTGAAATTATATAGGTATTATGTATCAATTTTTACCTAAAATAAATTTAAATAAAATAAATAATTATTTAAATAAAAAGTCTGTTTTTAAATAGTAACCCAGTTTTTTCACCATTCATTAAAATTTGAAATTTTTCAGAAAAATACCAAATCATCACCCTAGGCTAATTTCGATATTCCGAATCCAAAAATGTACTATATTTTTAAATATAGAATTTATAAATTTTCAAAAAGTGGGTATTACTATTTATAACGGCTAGTTCATAACAATATTATAATAATATATCGTTTAGTGAAACTCGGTATTGCATACTACACACACTATCAAAGAAGGTCTTGATTGCTTGTAATGTAAGCCATGTCAAGGCTGCATGCAGTGAAATATTCGTTTGGTGTTGCGTATAACATAATAAAAACTTATTTCAATTTTACATTTTAAAAAATCTATACTTAATGTTGTGTAGAATAATTTCCACAAAACGAACTTGAAATTGTGTGTAACACGAGCCAATAATTATGTTGTGTATACTACTAGCTAATACAGTGTTGTGTATAGTAAAATCTAATTTTAGTGTACCGTAAAATAGAAGATATGAAAGAAATTTAATAGAATATATCTCATAATATCTCAGGGTGTTACATTCAACGCCCCTTAAAATGAATTTCGCCCTCAAAATTCGTCGGGTTATAAATGGTTTATTACATGAGAGTTTTTTCATATAAACCCACATCGTAAGAAGGAAT
Organism: Viscum album; assembly: GCA_963277665.1. Lineage (NCBI taxonomy): Eukaryota > Viridiplantae > Streptophyta > Magnoliopsida > Santalales > Viscaceae > Viscum > Viscum album. The sequence continues at coordinate 647,926,952 of OY728151.1, read as the reverse complement.
ACCAAAAATTATCATTAAAAACTAAAGTATAAAATTTAATGGTTACCCAAATTATCTAATCACTGGGTTTCCACATATGATAACATATGTGAAAATATGGATATGGAAGAGAAATCTAACCATCATGTTCTGATGGAGAGTGGTAGTGAACATGGCTATGAAAAGGCCAATAATCCCAAAGCCATAAATTTTTGCGGTTCTAAGGTACCATCTGATTCATCGTATATGAGGACACTAGGAATACATTTTAGGTTTTCAATATCATTTCCCCAAATTTGAAGAATTTTAATTAGAAGAAATACTTACTTTATTTCGGTACAATATCACCGTTGTTCATGCCTTGAACAATTTCCATATCATCTCTTAAAGAAATAAAGTTGAATTTGACTTTCTTGAAGTGTCAGCAGATCATGTGATAGAATGATGGGTCATTCCATCTATCTCAAAAAAGGGTAGAAAAAGTTATCAAATATACATAAGTCCATCTATAGTGAGGTTAATCATATATGATTAGAAAAATGGACTTATACTTCATCTATCATACTTCTGAATAAAATAAAACTAGTTTTTACAAACCAGGGACTTCATGTAGGCCAGTGGTAGGTGATAAATTCCTATCACACTTTGGTTGTGGGTTCGATTCCATTCAACCTTATCCTACATGATGGGTTTTCGCCTGTCCTATAGGTTGTCCTTTTTCTAAAACTATATTATTATATCATTCCAAAAATAATATCAAAAAGTTTAATACAAAAATAATACTATCTTATGTACAACATAATCCATTCCAATTTTTAGGCTTATCTAAAATACTTATGTCAAAGCTCATAGTATAAAGAAAAGAATTACCAGAAATTTCATTTATCGAGCATGTGAATACCATCATTTATCCCCCATTTATCATAAGATATATCTTGTTGATCGCATTACAAACATGTGAATACCTTAATCATGTATTCTCTTGAAACATAAATTATCATAGAACCATTGTGAAATCATGAATTCTATAAAAAGGAAACTTTTTCCACATACCAAATTCCATAAAATTATATATACTCAAACCATGATATCACTTTTTCCTTATATCATTCATGAGCACATTAATACTATCAAACATTTCATTATCTCTTTATCCATTCTTTATGAACATATTAGGTGCTTTCCAAAAATATTTGAATAACCATTCATGGTTACCGGTACCATTCAACATATACATTCAAAAACATAAGGAAAAATTATTGTGTAACAATCTTTATATGTCTCTTTATTCCATAGTACCATGATATTACTTATACAACATTACCCTTGATAAACATGTAATCATTCCACTACCTTCTTAAACCATTGACTGATCGTGAACAATTATTTCATCTCACATATCATTGGTAGTCTCTTCATAATTTTCAACATAAATACTACGGGTACGACCATACTGATTATATTCATGAAATTTTCCCTTAGTGCATTGGTTTGAATAATGCCCATACATTCCACATTCAAAACATTTAACTGTTGTTGATGTCATAGTAATACCATTATCCTTGTCCATGGTATTAACTGAGCTATTTACTTTACAATTACTGGCTTTGGGTCCTTCTTTTCCACACCAAAAGCATCCTCCAGTTCCTTTGAAACATTCTCCCAGATGCCTCTTTCCACATGATTTACATGAGAGAAATTGAACTTTCTTTCCTCTATGATCATCATGAAACTCCATATTTCTCTTATTAGCTGAGCCACAAAACTTACCAAAGTTGAGATTATTGATCATATTATGAGATTGCTGATTAGTAATAATAATGATGTTTGGACATCCAAATCCCATTTCATTTGGTTTCTCATGAAGAATATTATTCCATTGTCCATCATATTCTCTATTAACATGAATCCTCCTGTTTCCTACCATTTCTAAAAACCCAAAAAGAATAGTATGAGAGGCAAAACAACAAAATCAAGGGGGAGTACTTTCAATATCTAACATCTTATGCATAATTATATGATCGTTACCATAATTCTAGGACTATAACCTATACGTTTACTTAACCTTAGGGACATCTCTAGACATACCTTAGAAATATCTCTAGGGATCTCGCTAAAGTTTTCGCATCCCAGTTTCCAAAGGTTTACTAAACCTTTCCTCTGATACCAACTATAGCGATCTAGAATTACTTCCAGTGGACTATAATTGATACCTATCATGGCACTCCATGGGAGGCTACACCCCCTGGGCCAGACACACCACCATCCCTAGTGGCAGCCATTTCCTCATGAAGCCCTTGGGCAGAGAGCCATGCTTCATCCAATGCTCACATGTGAGAGTTCCAAAAGATCAGATTCATTCCTACCTCCTTTGCCTCTGATACCAACTCTAGAGACCCCAAAATTGACGTATATGGAAATTGCATTACTTTTTTGGAATACTTAATACATAAAAAAAATAGACCCCAAAGGACGGTAATAGTTTAATGTCTTTAGAAACTCAGAACATAATCTTCTAATTATGGTGAAAGATATTCAACATCTCCCATAAAGATCTCCCCATATTGTTTTCTTAAATAAAACATTTCTTTAAATCCATTGGAAAAGAAAACATATAAAGGGTGATCTCAAATTCTCAATAAGGGTAAACTTAGAGAAAATAAAACAAATCATATACATTTGAACTTAAAAATATGAACATAATGTTTAAACATCAAAATCTTGAGCAATGACATAAAAAATGGCAGTACGTAAGGCATAGACCATAAAGAAACATTAATCATGATAAAATATTATGGGAATAAAACATGTCATTGTGGCTACCATTAAGTACATGATTTGATTTCAACAGTAGCCAAGGCATTGCTACCAAGACCATCATAGTGGACAAAGTCCCTTACTGAATCGAGTTCACTCCTCATTCCAGTCCTGTATCACTGAACTGGATTAAATTGTCGTTCCATCCATGTCAATCTAATTATATATAAATCCTTACCCAATGAATTGGAGGGAAATATAGGTCCCACCCATATCATAATGAAATCATTCTTACGTGTGCCACAACATGAACATAAATCATTCATCATTACCCAAAGAATAAAATGGGTTTCATAAATATCATCCCAGCATAACATAATCCATTTAAAAAAATGGATATCATTTCATCATAAGAAAATTTAAACCATATAAATCATAGAGAAATTATACTTGAAACACACACATATGAAATAATGTCATATTTTATGGAAAATGGTTTTGATAAAACACATGAAAAGAATTCTTGAGGAAAATAACTTTTCTTCTTAAAAATCATTTTCTTTTCTAAAAATGTGTGAAATTTTAAACGAAAAGTATTTTTTGAAAATAATCATGAAATATTGTACAGGAATCTTCATTAAAATAAGGCATTATGAAACAGTATAAATTTTTTCATGGCGTATGAGTTAAAAAACAATCTTCTCGTACTTTTGTCAGAAAAGTCAAAAAGTATCTCGTATTGAAAACAACAAAATATACCTTTCGTATATTTTAAAAAAAATTAACCAATAGGTAAAATTGGATTTAAAAAATTTTATAAGAATATAAATAATATTACATATTGAGGATACATGGATGTGGATGATAAATATGCCCCAGAAAATACCGAAGTATAAACAATCTCAGATAAACATTGAAATTGCGATATTTTCCCTTACCTTATGTTCTATATGATTCGTATGTATTGCAAAAATCATGTATAAAAATATAAATAATGTCATTGACTTATTAAAGAATAATATTCATTGTTATAATATCATATATGGTTCACTTATGACTTTATATTACCCATTCTTTTGTAAATTCCTTGTTGAAGCAGTGTTTCGGGTAAAATCATTTCATTTATCGTACGTGTTTTGATTTGTTGTTCTTGATATTATTACTTATATCCTGATATACATATTTCCAGAATGTAAAATATGATTTATATATAATATATATTCCGCATACAAATATATATATGATAGATCGATAAATGGAAAGAAATACACCGTTCATGGAGACGGTAGGCCAAACGTACGCATGAACGATGTTTTCGTTTCATTATTAAATTGAATAGAAGTAAATGACACATATATATATAGTATCATTATTATTTCATATTTTTCATTATTAATTATTATATATACTTTATAATCATTCTTGGATGGTTAACATGGAGAATGAATCTCATCGCATCGTCGAGACGGTAGTCCGTACGTACGTACGAGCGATGATATCATTCCCATAATTATTGAATAGAATTGGAGTGGATGATATAATATCTCAGAATCATTATGATGTTATAATAACCATATATATTTATTCTTTACACCATTATATAATCCATGTAAGGTGGTGGTTGAAAAACTGATTACACCAAGACGTAGAGATGGTATTTCGTACGTACGCACGCGCGGTGATTTCATTTTCCATAGGATAGATAGAAGGTGAAATTGTTTTGTTTCATTTATATAATAACATATCAGTATATTAGTGATACTTATTTTATTTCTTTATATTGAAACAACTAAAGAAGAAGAAGTTGAAGAAGAAAGAAAAGGCGAAAGAATCGGTAGAAGAGATTACCTCTTCTTCGACGCACCTCTTTTAAGCTTCCTATTAAGGAACTAGAGTTGGACTTTTGAGGAGACCAAAACCTCTATAATGTTACTAGGTAAGTTTAGAAGGGAAATGGACAGGGTTTGGCTGAGCTCAAATGCTCAAAATTGTGTAAAGAGAATAGGGAAGAGGTTCCCTTTTATAAGGGAGGAGAGGGGAACCATAAGAAAAACTTAAACTATTATTTTATAATAAAGTCATATTTGGTTTATAATAGCTCCAAATTGTTTTATTTAGAAGCTAAAGTGAGGATGGGTTTAATTCCTTTCCACCAATAGGTTTTATACTAGTTTAGTTTACTATTTTATCCTTATCATTTAGATTTAACTCTAAGTTAAACAATTTAACTTTTACAATGTCTTCTTGTTTTCTTACACTATATGGTTAATAAACTTTCTATAACAATCCAAAAAATCCCCAAGTGGGACATTATTAATATATATAACATCAGCTAAGTCATTTGGCCAAACCATATATTTTTATGAATAAAATAACAATTAATAATGTATTATCTTTTTAAAAACTATTTTATGTCAATTTTGACACTATTTGGTAATTGATTTTTGTGAGAATCATAACAGAATTATTAGTTCAAACAATGTTAATTGAATCAGTACTAACATGTCATATTAATAAAAAAATAGTGGAATTTATAAAAAGTATCAAATTACATTTATTTGGGTATTTATATCATCAATTATTTAATATTTCATTAATAAGGTAATTACAACATCATCATTGTGTCATAAATAAATAAAATTATTTGATTTCTAAAAATTATAAATAAAATACCATTATGTAGGAAATAGATTTATAATTCTAATGAGTATTTATTTTAGAATTTATATTATGTATAATCCTATATTAAAACTGTTTTAGTTTTGAAACTTTCATTTTAACTATTTTAACTCATCATTGAATAAGATAATAATAAATGTATTAATCTAATAAATTCGACCTAAAGGGTAATATTTTATTTCTAAGGTTTTTTTTGGTAGAATTACACTTATCCAATAGAATTAGGACTTGTGTTAGGTTAATAATAATATCATTTTCACCCTTAATTACCCTATTTACTTTTAACTGTGGTAAATAAAAGTAAAAAGTTACTATTCACCAAAAAAATATTTTTACCTTATTGAACCACATTTTACTCCTTGATATTAACCGTGTCTCTCGGATTTTTAAAATTCCACTCACAAAAGCGGTAAAATTATGTTTTATGTAAAATTTTAAATTCTTTTAGGAGAAGGTGAAAAGTTCAATAAAATTTATATATATATAAAATTATTATAAAATGACTCCAATGAATTATATTAAACTTATATTAATATTATGTATCAATTTTTACCTAAAATAAATTTAAATAAAATAAATAATTATTTAAATAAGAAGCCAGTTTTTAAATAGTAACCCAGTGTTTTCACAATTCATCAAATATTGAATGTTTTCAAAAAAATATCAAAACTTTATTTTAGGATAATTTCGATAATCCGAATCCAAAAATGAATTCCATTTTGAAAGATAAAATTTATAAGATTTCAAAAATTGGTTATTACTATTTATAATGGCTAGTTCATAAGGATATTATAATAATATCTCGTTTAGTGAAACTCGGTATTGCGTAATACACATGCAATCGAGGAAGGTCTTGATTGTGTGTAATGCAAGACAAGTCGGGGCTACGTGTAGTGAAAGCTCCGTTTAGTGTTGTGTATAACATAATCAAAACTTAATACAATTTAACATTAAAAAAAATATATATTTAATGTTGCATAGAATAATTTTCACAAAACGAACTTCAAATTGTGTGTAACACGAGCCAAGAATAGTGTTATGTACACTACAAGCTAATACTATGTACCGTATAGTACAAGCTAATTTTGGTGTAGCGTAAAATAGAAGATATGAAAGAAATAAAAAAGAATATATCTCATAAAATATTGGGTTGTTACTATCATTATGTTTTTATTATGGTTGATGTGGAACTTATTGTAATAAGGATATGCTTCTCTGTCTTTTAAAATATAAAAATTTCATGAGTCATAAAATTGATGCTAATATGACATCATTTGTGCTTCCAAATTTTCATATTTTTTACATGGATTCGGGTATTTTTAGTTTTTTATAATTTAAGTCATCCATGCTTCGTGAAATAATGTCCACTAAAAGATTCAAGATCAACCAAATCATTATCAAACTCAGCATTTCCTAATCCATGAAGTTATAAACCTCATCTATTTAAAATATCAACATCTAAGGAGTTCAATGACATGGTTAGTTAATCATGTAATGAGTTTCTTCATGAGGTTCTAATTGGATTTAAGGAATAGTTTTTTAGGTTTGAATTTATTCATTTTTGCATCTACAATATCAGGCCTGCACAAAAAAGGGAACAAAAGTTTTATTATAAATCAAATGAAAGACATATAAAGAGTTTAAATGGATGATATCTTCAGATAGTGTGTATCTCGAAGATGTTTATATATTTCAATAATCTATATGAATCATTATTAAATCAGAATAATGTAAATGAAATAAAGGTGAAAAAAATCTATAAATACATGGAAATCATTTATATATATTTTATAATATTAGTTAGAAGAAAAAAATTTCATGTTTTGTATCAGTATTTATATATGACTTTCTTACGTATTTTTATCAGGAAAAACAACACAATGATGATCCTATGGGATTATAATTACATTGTGTTATGTTATCTCACTCAATTAAATTATATTAATAAAAACTAAATCCATTGAACATTCATGATGTAACTGAAGTACCTCTTTCACAACCTATTTTATGATAGCAGGAGACCGTTAGATCCTTAAGACTCTACAAACAAGTGATCTGATAAAGTGAACTATATGAATATTAAGAAGTGCACATGTGTATGGAGTCACATGGTTAAAAATTCCAATACTAGTTTAATTGATTATAAACTATGTGAATCACCTTATTATAAAATATGACGATATAGCATGAGTTGTATGGTTTAGTGGGTTCTCAAAGAAGAAAAAACTATAATTATCGGTCATTTGATTATTTATATGTATATAAAAAATTAGACTAGTTTTGTGTTTTTATTCTTTAAAACATTTGTTCATGTATTTAGCTGATCTAACAATTTTCATGAATTTTTAAGATTGAAATAAATAGAACATGGATAGAATATGTGTGTGTAATGAGAGAAAATATATTCAAGAACTGGGACATGGATATTGGTTGGGTTGTAGATAATTATGTGGGTTCAAGTTATTTTACATAAGGACAGTTGGTTGGGGTATGAATGCGGGTTTTGAAGTAAATGTACGATGTTGTGGGGATTACATGTGCGTTTGATATCCATCTGAAGGTAAGGTGATTCAAGTGGTTGTAGTGAGTGTATAAACTAGGGAATCTAGTTGGATATTAAAAGAATACATCTATGAGATGTATTTTCTACCTCGTTGGAATGGAGGGATGCTCAGGATATTATTATGTATGGAGGGTGGTGGCCATCCAATCACCATATCTCAGAAAACCAGTGGGTCCTAACCAAACTGTATCAATAGGGAATCATAGAACTCTATGTGAGGTGGAATAATGGACCAACCCTGTATGTATGGATGGACTAAAAAAAATCTAATTTATCATGAAGCATTAGCTTAACCACATTGGCTTAGAAATTAGTATTAGTTATTTTAAATCGATCCTCAACCTGGTAAGTAGGATATAATGACCTATGATTTAGAATCCCATATGCTTTTTAAAAAACAAAATCATTATAATTATGGAATTATTCCAATAAATGTAATCCAATTTGAATGATATGAAAATGAAAAAATTATATGGAAAATATTTGATCAAAAAAACAAAAAAAAATATTTTGGTTTTTGTGATTTATTGAATTATGAACAACTATTTCATAACCACATATATACATAAACAATTGGTTGATATACACTAATCAACATTATCAATCACTATATTCTTCTCATTAAGTTTCCTTCTTAAGAATTCCATAATTAAAACATTCCTCCACCACCTAAGGAAAATGAATCATAAGAAGGGTGATTTCAAACACCTTATAATCATAATAATTATTATTAAAATCTAAATTTACTCCATGAGTATAAGATAACTATAAGGGTGTGATGAAATAATCAATGTGGACGATAATAATAAGAAATAACCCATTACCATAAAAACCTATATCATAGTACGTGAGAAACTTTATAATATTAATCGAAGACATGATTTATAGGAATCAATAATAATAAAGAATGTGACGTCAATATTTATCAAAGGACCCACTAAAACTCACAAAAATAACTATAAAATTATTTTTTTATCTTATAACTATATCTAAATAACCCATGTAAGAAACAATAGGATCAAAGATGAATCCATATGAGAAACCACTTCAGTTGTCTCCCAGATCGCATTTGAAGACAATGAATATTCCATAATGCATTGGATATCTATAATGGGGATCACACATATTATAATAATTATCATGTTCAACCATCATAATCATGAAATTATATGTAATATTTATAAATTATACGATTAAAATATTTCTTTTTTCAACATAACTCCCATGAAAAGAGGTTTCCTTATTTTAGGGTTTGTTAACTACTGTAAAAGTAATGGTTTCAATAAAAATCTGTTTATGATATTCATTGTATGTCGTCCATACATAGAATATGGATGGTATCATAAGAACATAATAATAATGAATTTGGGAATTATTAAAAGATGATAAAATAGATTAAAATTCCTTTAAATGAAAATTCATAACATTTTTTAAAAAATTGGGGAAATACCATATGTGAGTAATTTTTTAACAAAAAAATAGAATTTTTTTATTTAGAAATATCCAAAGAAAAATATAATGAAATTTTGAAGTACAATAATATTAATGATGATAGAAAACTATTAATATTCTATATATACATTAAACCATATTTCCGTTCACAATTTTGTAAGAAAGTAAAATATAACTTGATGTTAGTTTTTTAGAAATATTCATGTTCAAATAATCCCAATCTAAAATGGGAATAAAATAAAAACTCTTTATCACTGTACTAACTTTTGATTTGTAAGACCCATTAAAAATTAACATCAAACGAATAATTATATATCAATAACATAAAAATATACATGATATAACATGTAAACTAGTAAGTATATATTCCTAAAAAATAGGATATGTTCATTTTATAAATGTACTCCATAAAGAAAAGGAATTTAAATGAATAAAAATTACAAAGACCATATCATGGGATAGATAATTAATTAGTAGATAGATTATGTTAAAAGAAAATATAAATCAAATCAATCAAATTTCAGTTTAAAAAAATCTTATCATAACACAATCAATTAAAAATTGACATAACAAAATTAAATGAAATTAAATTATGAAATACCTTACCTCGAGTCCAATTATTCCAGGAATATACTTTTAATATTATATAATAAATATATATGAATTATTTTATTTTTTTGATTACTGTTACAAATTTTATTATTCTTTTTATTTTATGTAAAACTATATATATTCTTTTACATGGCCAATTAAGTTCATGTTAGACATTTTGATGATATTCTGATCATATGTCTGAAATGAAATTGGTTGGATATGGTGAATAATATAATTATTACATAATATCTATAATAATAAGGAATAAATAATTAGTATTTATATATTTCAATTATATTTTTAAAATAAAAAATGTTAAATGGTAATGAATAAAGGACTACATTACAATCATGGTGTTAGTAATCCATACGTTCACATAGGTAAGGATTTAATTTCTCAGTTATTGTGATGGAATAAAGGTAAATATTATTTCATATTTACATAATTATAATTATGTCATAAAATCATATTATATCATTCAAGAAGATCATATATGTCATCCACGTGTTGTGGTGATGGAAAATGAATCATATTGCTTTATTGAGGTGGTGGTCCATACGTACGCTCAGATGTCGTTATCATTTTTCAATTGATGGAAAAGTTAGATGGTATTTGGTATTCAAAATTTATTGGTTTACAAATATTTCATTAATATCATATATAAAAATTTATGCCATCATTTTAACAATTTATCATAATCTGTGATGGAAAATGAATTACATCATCTCATCAGGCTCTCGTCCACCATAAACATGAACAATGATTTCGTATCCCATTTTAAAGAATAAGATATGTGTATGTGTTTTGAAATAAACAAGAAAAATAATTTAATATGTATGATTATGGTGTAGTAATACCCTCATGGTTCATGTGGATTTAAAGGAGGTGTGTAAATAAATAAAATGAAATGTTTGGTTAATAACCATACCTCTAGATTGAATAACTTCATTAATTTTATAACTAAATACTTTCGAGAATGAATTTTTGATAAAAAATACTCTATGATGTCTGAGGGATGTAACATAGTTATTTGGTTGGGTATTTTCAATGAAAAATTATCTTAAAGTGTGGACAAAATAGTATAAGATGTGCCATTTTATAATGAGGGGTGATATATTCATGAATTTTCTTAAAGTATTTCATTAATAAATATTAATTTTCATGTTATATTTGATTGAAATTAATAAAATTTTAATTTTTTTAGATAAATTTATGTCCTCTAAAAAAATTCACACGTTAATGTAATTTTTTCACCATTATCATTTTGTTTTAACCATCTATTAAATCTGTTGATGATTACTGTAATAACAAGTTTTTGTATGTTTTAGGGGTAACGATAGTTAAAATAAAAAAACAATTGGGCCATAAATGGACCATTCTTGATATTTTTGTCCATATTAAAATAAATTCAAATAATATAAAATATTTGGAATTTTTAATTTTTTTAATAAAATATTTTTTGGTACAAAATATAATTAATGACATTTTTGAAAATACATGAAATATTAAAATATAATATTTTTGTATATAAGGAAAAATAGTTCAAAAATTACTTTTATTTTAAGATAATTAATATAATTTTTTTATATAGTCATATACTAAAATTTTTATATGTTTTAATATCATTTTAAACTTATTTTTTGATTAATACAGAGATTAAATTTTTTTAACATTATCCATGATGTTGAATTATTCAATATTAAAGGGTTATAATTTTAATTATAAGGTAAGAATTAGAATATAAATGGACATGAAATAAAAGTCTGGACTATTTATTTTCCTAATTTATCATCCTAATTTAACTTTTTCAGTATTCATTATTAGTATTAAATAAATTAGTAAAATATAGTTTAATGTAAAATATCATTAGTATCGTTTTGACGTCATTAAAATTTACTTTGGAAACAATTATTGACAATAATTACAATATAAACATTGAAAACAACAATAAAATTCAAACTTCATCATTAAATTTTTTAGTACATGATAATTCATCACAATTACAAAACATTTTTTATAAATCATTTATAATTTTTTCTATAAATTGAATAAATACTGTGTCGATATTGCGTAACTGTGTAAGGTAATGTGTTCATCAAAAAAAATTATAAATTAATTACTATGATAAAATAAATATGTATATTTCAAATAAATATTTCGTAACAAAACAAATAATCTTTTTATCCTTATATAAAAAAATTTCAGATAAAAAAATAGATTTACATTTTGAATTTTATTTCACTAAATAAATATAAATGTCAAAATAAAAGATATATGAAACCGTTTTCCCATAATTTTGAAATATGGATATATATGGATAATGTGAACATATAAAATAGGGTAAATTAAACTATTGGTTTCATTTTATAGTCCCTATATTATTATTATTTACCATAATAACTCGATTTAAAATTATTATGATGATGATTATTTATTAACAATGCTATTTATAATGATAAAAATAAAATCGTCCCACATAGATTTTTTTGAAATCCATATTCTAAATATAGAATCAATTTTTTATGATTATATTTCCATAAGTGGAAGAAATTTATTTATTATTAAAATTCAAAACCCAATGAAATGCGTTTTTTAGAAAAGTTCATTTTTAAGTATAAAAAATGTTATAATAAAAAATTCAAGAATAAAATTCAATAATGAAACAGTAATTGGAATATTTTGAATAATATTTAAATAATTAAATTTTAAAAATAAAGAAAAATATAATTTTTATTTTTAAATACATTAAAAATATATATAGTATTGAATATAATACCTTATTTTTCTCCTTTAATTGATAAATAAAACTTTTTCATTATCATATAAGAATTTAACCATTATAAAATTTTAATATGATGATTTTAGAAATGATATTAATTTCATAAATAAAATATAAATATTCAATAAATTAATTATATTATACTTTCTAGAATTTTAATGAAACACGTTTTTGAAGAAACTGTTTTTTTGAATAGTAAAATGACTACTAAAATTTGAGTGCTTTTTGAAAGAGTATTAATAAATAGAATTTTAATTTATTAGGAAAATTATATTTATTATAATGAATTTTTTCAATTACACACCTTCCAATTCAATGTCTAGATTATAACGGTCTTATATAAATAATAATATTTCATGGTTCATTTAAGCTCAAGGTTGTGAAGGTTGTATTTAATCCAACATTGTCATTATTTTATAATATCCCTATGTTATACTCACCTTATTAAATAAATTGTGTCTTATATACATGAACATGTTCATGGGAATCAATGGGTTGACATTTGAAAATTTATTAATGAGAAACCCACATCATAAAAGAGGTTAATGAAAAATCCTCTTAGAAAGATGGGAATGGAATGTAACACCCCAAAATTCAAAAGTCGGAACATTAAATTAGTTCGATTTTATAAAATGCAACACCTAGTGAATGATGGAATATAATATACAGAGAATTTGTAATAATTTTACTATTTTAATTAAATTCAACATATTTTATTTTTTTTAATGAACAAGACACTTAATTAGAATACATCGCACGGAATAACGACTTCATTTTATGGATTTAATTACACAAAAGAATTTGTTTTACCGAAAAATAAATAAATTATTATTTAATATAATAAGATATAAACATCAGGTTAAATTATATGTTATGAATGTTAATAAAAAATTTACTAAATTAAATTTCTTACACCAATATATAATATATTAATTTGTTATAATTTAATTAGAAATGAATATAAGAACCAATTGAATTTAAAGGGAATATTTTTATAGAAAAATATTTTAATGCTCTCACAAATATTTTATCCTTGTAAATTGAATTATTTACATATTTTTTGGTGGTAGTTAGTTAAAATATTTATAATATATTCAAAAAATATTATATTTTCCAATAGATTCTATAAAATAGGATAAAAACAAACACAATTTTATGCATAAAATACTATATTTTTAATAAATCAGTTTACCACCTTTAAATAGAAACCAAATTTCAAATCTAATTTTAGAACATTAATAATAAATATATAACAAAATAAAGTTAATATTTGAAATATAAACCTTAGAATTAGCTTAGGGTGAATTTTTCTTATTATTCTTTGATGTTTAATTTTTAATGGATAATAAAAAATTACAGAATTTTAATTAAAAAATTGTATGTTTAACTAATGTAATTATAATGATAAATTATACATTAAATAGTAATAAGGTTTAATTATATCATTTTTAATCAATTAACAAAATTTCTTTCATTGTAATTAAATTACATGTAAAATTGGATATAAAAATATAGAAAAAATTTGAATCTATTTTCTTTAACAACTTGTATTGTTGTCCTGTATGGGAAATTAAATTTAAATAAAATTCTCCACTCATTTGGTTTTAATTTTGAAAAATGGATTCCATATTTCTAATAATAATATTTATTGTTTCTAATGTGTCCAAATTCTTTTTTGTCATGAAATATTAATGAATGTAATTAAAATTACTTATGTCGATTAAGGTAAAATTAAGCTAACAAGGGACTTAATCTTAATATTATGTGAACAAATGACATATAAAATAGTAAAAAAACTAATTGGATGACCATATTTCGTCAAAAAAACCTATAAGGATCCATAATATTCCATTTATAAACTTTTTTAATATGTAATACTTTTGGAATAAACAATTCCATTCAAAAATAATAAGTCTGTCATTTACCTCCAATATAGAAAGGCATCCTCTACTCCCACTTCCTCACACCACTCAATAATCTATTACATGGACAATATCAAACCAAATAGCTCCAAATAATCCCTCCCATAAACCTAGAAGATTTTATTTGGGCATAAACCAATTCAATAAAGACATTTGGTTCAAAACAAATGATGTTTCCTGATGATGATGTAACATCTTTCCTAAGATCAATATATGTATTACCATCCTCAATCCCATAAAATATTATTTTTCCATGATTATATAAAAAAACAATCCTCAATATACTTGGATTTTGTATTAAAAATGGTTCTACTGAAACTCATACACACTTCTATATAATGTGTAATGAATATACTATTTATGTGTACGATGAACTACCACCTCACAAAACAATGATTGATCACTTTCATTTACAACCACTCATGGATGAGAATTATGATGGAAATATTAATTTATTTAATTTATTAATTTTATTTATTATATCTTTAATATTATTTAATTCTATTACCATACATATATTTACACATTCTATTTTATGTAGAAATCATAACATCGTTTGTGGAATTCTAGAATACTGCCCCTCAAAGCGATTTGATTCGTTCACATGACAAAAGGTATGTATAAAAGAATATTTTAGTTAAAAACATGTGTATGAAAAAATTTAAATTATATTATTTACATAAATACCATTCTATTAATATAATATATATCACATTATTTATTACACTTTCACACACATAAAAAGTAATAATTTTATTCTTAGACGTGCTGATTACCTCCTCCTCAACACGATATGAATATTTTTACCTAAAAATAATTATATATATTATTATATTGTATTGATAAATATTTTGTATATAATATAATTATAATTCTATAATAATTGATGTTTTAGAGGTTCTGTCCCCAATTATCATTGAAACAATGGGAACATTACTCATGCGTACTTACGACCTATCATCTTCAAGATCCTAACATCAGTTAATTTTTCATTAACATTTTTAATGATGGATTATAACATTATAAATGATGTATAAATACGATAATTAATTTATGTTTATTATTCTAGAGATTTTATAAACGTATCTTTTTGACTATAGAGTAACTATATAAGTTGTTTTTGACACACAAAACAAACTTCGGCAAAACACCGAACTTAAAAATAAATTTTTTTGTAATTTTATAGGTCATGGTGATAAGTGAAATAAAATTTATGATAAACATTAAATATTTTATCAACAAAATTCAATAATTAACAAGAGTTTTTTATTCTGAAATATAAGTAAACATAAGATAGTTCAGATGCAAGGTAAGGGATTCTTGTCTCATATTTCCTTAATTGTGGCATAATCAATTATTGTACACCTATGTTATTATACATGGTGTACATAATACCCATTAACATGAAATAAAATCAATCATATTATATTAATCTTATTTAAAATTTTTATTTGAGGAATATTCCTATTGAGCTTTTCAATTCATTTGTTACAATATTGGTAAGGTATTTTCATATCAATATTTATATTCATGAGATAAATTTCTTGGTCACCATTTACTTATTTTGTATGGTGTATCTAATGACTATTTTTATCTATTATATCAACAATTATTTTGTCTTCATGGTATTTAGAACATTCATTTAATGTTATTCCTCCATCCGTCTTATGATTTAAAATGATTCAATGTTTTATGAGACACTTTGGGATCATTAATGAATATTTTACTAAAGAATAAAACTAATTAACATTCAATTTAACTTTCATTTGAGGAAATTATATAGTCATTATTATGTAAACTATTTAATTTTATTTTCCTATGGTTATTCATGAACATTTGCAATAAATCGTACCATTTTTACTCTTCAGTAATAAAAATGTTTTATATAATGTTTTTAAGAAAACCCCACATAATTTCCACTTATATTAAAAGAACCCATTTTATTTTAAAATCCATGTTTTATTAAAATGTTATCAAAACTAGTTTTTGCCATTAAAAATAATTTTGTAAACAAATTGTTACCTTTTTTCTTTTTTTTTTGTGTATTTTTAACTGAATCTTATTATTTCTTTCCAATAAAGGCATTTAATATATTTTTACCATGAAATAAGAATTCTATTTTACCACACACAACATGTATGAATATGTCTTCCATTCTTTAATTAAATATTACTTTTCATATTTGAATGGTTAATTTTTAAATATTTTTTTCAAAATTTATTTTCAATGAAATGTTCTATCAAAGGGATTTTCAAAACAAAAGGATATTTTACTTTGGAATGCTTTTAAAATATATCATAATTATTCAATGAAACAACCCTTTATTTTTATTCTCTTGGGCTATGTTGTAATGATACCATACTAATCCATCATCTTTATTGTTTATGATTTATTTGGGAAAGGATAGTATTTAAATTAACATATATGACTCTATTTAGTCTCCTTGAAAATTAACTTTCTTATGATCACTGATCATTTAATTTCCCCAATACATCCATATAATTTTCATAGAAATGATTTTTCACTTAATCATATAACCTATTTCATAAGTTTTCAACATTGAAATTTAATTTAATATTTGTGGATACATGGATAAACCCATATTTGTTATCCAGTATGGATTTTTGAAAATGAATATCGTTTATTTGATAAGATAAATACTTTGTAAAGGTAAGACATAGGTTGGGGAACATTTTTGGAATTCTCTAAGGGTTGGGGACCAGTTAATGAAATCCAATAGACACATCAATACTCTCATGAGGTGAAATTAGTTGGAATCAAAACATTTTGACATTGTTTCTATGTGAAATAGATTGGCTTCTACATTAAATGATAAACTATTTTGTGAAATGTGTAAATGGTACTAGTTCCAAGTACCTAAAAACATAGAATATAATAATTATGAATTTCCTTTTTTAAGGATTCATTTATTTTTTAGCAATGATATTTTTCATATAAATAATTATGGATACATTTAATTATATGTTTCTAGATAAAATGGCTTGTGTTTTAGTTTATTTCCTTAAAATATTTATTTCCCCTTATCTAGATATTTGGATGGCATGTGTTTCTAGTTATTACATTTCCATAATTTTTATGCACTATATTCTCTTTTCTTTATTAAACGGTGTGTGTTTTCATTCATTTACCTAGTCATGAATATTACTGTAATAGATTCATTATTTCATCAGCTATACATCTTCATTACTCGAAAGTTTATCTCACCCTTATTATGTTTCCTTTTCGTTAGAATCCAAAAAGTTAGAAATATATTCAAGGACATGCTTGATTTAATAATTTTATTTCCCTTCATGTTATTTAGATAAAGAAAAAAGAATGTTTTAATTTGTATATAAATTTTAAATTAATGAATCATGTATTATCTAGTTTGAAAAGAAAAATAAACTATCAATCCTTTAATACTTGGTTCCTTTTTGTTTGGCTGATGTAATTGATATCAGGAAAAAAACTCCAGGGCTTTTGGGGTTGTGTTTCTATAGTTGGAATCAATAGTAGTTTAGAAGTGTCATTGAGAACATTATTTTAGAAATAATAGATTATGGAACATAACCCAATGGAGTAATTTGAGAGTTATATAAGAACAACATGTTATTTTGTTTAAATAGAGATTATGCAGGTTTTAATTGAATAAATACATCTCTATATTCTAGAAGTGGATGTGGTTCTGTAATAGTTTTACCAAGGAGTAATAAATCTAACAAGGTTTGTAGGGCCTAACATAGCATAACTTGATACACGACAACAAGCCTTAGTATGCGCCTAGTTTGACACACATGGGGGGTATGCTTCAGATAATGAAAATTTTTTTAAACACCATTACGATGTTTTCTGACAAGGAATAACTTAGGTTAAACCACAGCTGTCTTGAATTGAAAATAAAGTGTCATGATTTTGAAATACTAAAAATAATTTTTCTAATATGATAATTTAGTCTCACACTATTCTTGTTAGTTTTATGAAATACCCTATTCTATTTGATAATCTCCAAATGAAGGAATAACCTATGTTGATATAATTGGATTATGTATTTATGTATTAGGGTTGTATTGAAAACCGTATTTAAACTGATATTTAGTGACTAACCATCATTCAAAGACACACATTATATTTATTTTTGATATTATATAAATTTATATTTAGAAAATGATAACCTGTATGCAAGGTGACAACAAATAAAGTATGGGAAGGCCATAATTCTTGAATCCAAGAAAGAAGAATGATAATGGTTTCATGTGAACCATTAACCTATGAAATTTACTAGCTCATAGCTCATTGTTTTAGTCAAAAAATATAAAAAATATTTATTAATGATAAAATAGAATTGTATTTTTTGAGATTTAGAGATTAATGTATTCATTATATCAGTTCTTTGAAATAGTAAGTGAAAAATATTGAGATTGTTCACTATTTTATGGTCCTGAAGATTTCTTAAATATTTATTTTAGGGCTTTAAGAATCAAACATAATTTCTAGATACCCATTTTTTGATGTAATGGATAAATTGGAACTTCATTGATGCAGAACATAAAAATAGAATTGTTCACATTAAATTAAATCATATTATGTAAGTCATTTACCATATATTCATAGGAATTAATGGCATTTCTCCACACAAGGAATAAGAACATAGATATATGTTTTCCTGATACCATAATTTTTGTTGAACTGATGGTATTCTAAATCATTTCATATTTAAGGATTTCAAGATCTAAATAGTCTATTTATCATTTAATAGTTTTTGATTGACTAACTCAATAAATCCATATAAATATTTACACTTTTCCTCAAAGTACATTTCTCTACATTTCATGAATGTTCTTTTTCATAGAGACCTAGTTCGACGTTATTCATTATGACCTTTACACACCTGATTCTCACATTTATAAATGATTTATTATGAACCCTTATAATGATTTGGTATTGGAAACATAAGAAATATCAATAAATATATCACTAATACTGAGTTTAATTTTCAAGGTGGACATTTAATTAAGTTGGGGATAATGTAACACCTTAAAATTCTGATATAGGAACATTGTATTCGATATCATTTATGACACATAACACCAAGAATGTGAGGGAATATAATATCCCATGATTTTATAATTAATTTAAAAATCTAAATAAATTAAATATATTTTCTTTAAATGCATAGAAATCTGAATTAGAAATGTTTCACACAACAAAGAGTTAGTTTTATGGCTTATGTTACACGCAAGACCGAGTTTTACCAAAATAAAGACATATTGATATTTAATATAATAAGTCATATCAATATAACATACCAAGTAAGTAATGAATAATATATATTCTAATCTATGTCTATTTATTAATTATATATTGTTTTAGAGGATTAAAATAGGAATAAATCCAATCATAAGCATGAAATACACTAATATTTTTAAAAGATTTCTTTACCGCCTTTTGATGAAGAACCATTTTTAAATCAATATTTTGACAATTTTATAATCAATATTTTTTAAAATAAACTTATTATTTATGATTGGGAGATTGAAATTTACATTGGATAATTGTTTGGTATTTTTCTGACAATGTTCATTTTTTAATGAATAGTGAAAAATACTGCATTTTACATCAAAACTACTTTTTCATATAATTAAATTATATGGTTAGATTATATTTTTAATTGGTTTTAAAGTGTATATAGAATATATTTTTACCATTTAATCAAATAGTTTTCATTATAATTTATTTCACTTTAGAATTGGGCATAAACTAATGCCAATCTTTTCATAGATATTGTTTAAAAAAACCCGCTATTTGTTTTGACAACGAGAATTATTTTTTAGATAATTATTGAAATTTCTGTGTTTGGAATTTGGTAAAATGGATTCCATATTAAGAATCAGAAGGTACAAATTATTTAAATATGACTCTTTTGTTTTTAGACATTGTGAATAGTAACGATGGTAATTATCGTTAATTTTCTTGATTAATTAGTAATCGGGTAGTTAAGGATAATAAAATAATATCATAATTATAAAAAAATGACACCAAAATGTTTCCTAATACTAATGGTTGTGTCATGGAAGACCATGGGATTCCTTTTTCCAAACTTGGGGACCCCATGGAATCACTTTTGTGTGATAATGACTTTTTAACTTTTTATTTTTTAAGAAAGTAAATATAACAAAGAATGTATCACCTGAGTAAATCATTTTTTATTTTTTCTACATAAATTATATCTAAGACTATAAATAGTAATTGGAAATATAAAAATATTTCCTATATCATAGTATTTTTTTTATAATTTTTAGACATTAAATAAATTAAATTATATATGAGACCATGTTGATGCAGCGATTACCTCATTATTTAACGATTTAAATAAAATGAAAGGATAATGTAAAATCTAAGACCAAAACGTGTCAAAAACCTATTGGATGGGTGTATTTAGAACCCTTATCACCTTATCCTCTAAATACATCAATGTGGGACCTTTAAAATCCGAAACTCATTTGAAAATAAAGTATCATTTTATACATTTCCAAGAGTGCCCCTCCTCTCCTCTTATAAAAGGCCCCCACCTGTACCTCCTTACCCACAGCTCTCAAGCCTTTGTCTCGGCCAAGATCTGCTCATTTTGTCTCTCCAAATCCCTCTCCTCATCCTATAATCCTTACCTTAGGCAGGAAGCTCTTCAAGAAACCCTTTTGGTTCAAACCAAAGGGAGTTACCTGATTTATAGGTAAAGTCTTCTCTAATGTTCTTTTGTTTTATTTTGCTTCTCCAACCCCCTAAACTCTTTTTATTCATTTCTTTTGAAACAACACCAGTATCTTAAATATACTATAATGTTGTTATATTATGTATTCGAGCTACACTTACACACAAATACATCTAATGGTTAGAGAACATACTGTTTCCATGGATGGATAATTTCTGCCTCACGAAATGATGATTGTTCAACACTCATATAACACCTTCAAAGGTGGCCATTAAGATATCAATATATTTATATAAGATATATAATATGTTTATGTTCACCTTAAGCGGATTTATTTTTTATTTATGGAATACTTTTATGGCTTCCATTATGGGTATAAGAGATATCTTCATTTTAGGAAGTGCAGACTACCGCCCCCTCAAAGTGATTCGATTCGATAATACCATATTTGGTATGTATAAAGGATAGGTTTAATGATATTATATATGATTCCATACTGGAATTATAATACTATTATGTATCATTATATTTTAATTACATTAAATATGAAATAGAAATGGAAGTAGCATTCATGCGTACGTACGGCTTACCCTCTCTATGAACGGTTCATTTCATTTCTTACCTCTAAATGTTCTGTAATATTATAAATACATGTATATAATGGATATATATGATATATATGATATCTATATCATGAATATAGTTCTGGATATAATGAACATTTTACCCCATGAACAACATATAATTACAAGAAGTCCATTTTTGACTCAAGTAATAATGATCGAAAAAACAACCGTTATTAACTTAAATAATTACATAGTCTTCATAACATGGTAATACGTGATATAAAAGGAAAAATGAACTTGAAAAATGCTCTTAAGAAATCCTAAATTAACTCTCGTTTGTTATTCAGGAGGTTAAAGAATGATCAAGTCAAGTCAGACCCGATATATGGGACTTCATCTCAATCTCCTTTCATTGAGACATATTTTTTTATACACAAATCTCTTTTATATGGTGTATGAAAACCTTTGACTTTAACGTCTATTCAAAATCAATCTTTTTTATATGAATATTTTTAGTAAATGACAATCGGATTGTTTTTTTTTGTCGTACGTATGTGGCGACAACGACTTCTCCGCCGTCGTGACCATTTTTTGAGCATCAGCTTCCTCTACAAGCCATAAACTTTTTTAAAATGAAAAATAAATACCATGTTTTAATTTTCATTTATTTGGTATTGAAAATGGTTTTTAAAATGTTTTTATTATATCAATGTGTTTTATCGATATCTTGTGATTGAAATGTGGAAATGTTATGTTTCCTTTATTCATGTTTTATGTGATACAATTATGTTATGGTTCGTGGGCATTGATATGAAGATGGGTGGTTCCGTGATAAACTAAGGGAGGGTGAGACTGATATAGCTCTCCAGTGCATTGGGTAACGTGAAGGAGTTAAACTTTAAGGTTTCTCCAAATAGATTTAGGGAATATACTGTGATGGGTATTCCAAACATAACCAAGAGGGTTACTCCCTACGTAAGAATGTTATGAATGCCTCAAGTTACCTTTATATCTTATGATTTCTATGATTTATTCAAGATTTCATGAGGTATGTTAATGTGCTTATGTTTTATGAGTAAATTATGATTTCATTGATTCTTATGCATACATGTACTCATGTTTTATTTCCATATTTTTATATCCCTTACTGAGATTTTTATGCTCATCCCAAGTTTTTGAGATGTTTTTCACAGGTCAAGTAAAATGTAGATGATGCGATGATAGTGTCAGAGAAGTTTCAAGAAAGAATCCATGCTTCATTTTAAATTTGTTTTCTTTGCTGGAAAAAATGAGTACTATCTTTTATGTAACCACATTGTTTAAATGTGGATTGTAATTCATGTTTTATGATCTAACTCTCTAAAACTCTAAACTTGAAAAGATCCTCAACGTGTATTCTTGAAGTAACTCAAGATTACACAATGTTTAAGGCTGGGGATTTATAATAATAGTCATTAAATTAGCGGTTATGAATAGTAATCACTAATTTTTTATAATATTTGGTTTAAACTAATATAAAATGAATTCATTGGTCACATGTAAATTATAAATGAATATACTTACAAATTAAATATAACATTGATATTTTTATAGAAAATTATTTTTATTCTCTCGAAGTTGTTTTATCCAAAGAAATTAAATTAAATAAAATTAATGGGTGATATTTATGTAATATCTATAAAAAATTTAGTAATATATTTTTTATATTCATCCAATAAACATGATAGACATAAGATAAGAACAAAACCAATATTTTCATAAAATAATATATTTCTATTAAGTCACTTTTAGTATCTATTATTGGATAACCCATTTTAAATAAATTTTTTGATATTTTATAAATATTATATGTAAAAATAAAAAATATATTTGAAAAATAATCATTAAATTTTTTTAGCTTTAATTTTTATTTTTTTGTTTGATGCTTCATTTTTAATGAATAATGAAAAATACATAATTTTAACTCAAAACTGGTATTTCATATAATTTATTTATATTGATAAATTATATTTTAAATTAATTATAATGATTAATTAGATAATGTTTTATAATTTAATTAAACATAGTTTATTGTAATCAATTTACCTTTGAAATTCAATAGAAAAGCAGAACAAATTGTTGAATATTTTTGCTTTAAAACCCCATATTTCATCCCATCCGTGAGATTAAATTTAAATTAATTTGTACCAATTATGACAATAGAATTTTAATAAATGGATATAATACTTTTAATAAGAATATTCTTTTAAATTATAAAGAACTCAACTTATTTTTTGACCTAAAATTATAGATAATGTAATTAAAAAAAATTACCTGGATTAAGGTACAATTTTTCTTAATAATGAACTAACCCTCAATAATAATTGAAAAAATGACCTATAAAAATTTCAAAGACTTATTTTGTGGTTTTAATTTATAAAAAATACTCTAGTGTTCTAGAATATTCTATTTAAACACTTTGGTAATTAAGTAATACTTGGGGAATATGCACTATTTTTCAAAAATTCAAAGTGTCCTTTCCATCCACTATAAAAAGGAATAATATCTTCCCAATTTCTCACACCTATCAAGATAATTTTTCTCGAAAAACATAAACCCAAATAGTTCCTCAAAATTTCATCCCTAATCCATGATTCCTTTTCACTTTTATAATGAAATCCAAAGAATCTTTTTGATTCAAAACAAAATATGTTACCCGATTTAGAGGTAACATATTTCTTTATGATATTTAGTTTTATTTTTTCCATCCACAAAATAAAATCTTCTTATTTCAATATTATATAATAATTTTTTTTCTAATTATATAATAAACTTTTTATTCTATTATTTTTACCAATTTTCAAACACGCTTCCATCTAATGGGAAACAAATTTATTGTTTATATATATGATAAACTATGGCGTCACGAAATAATGGTTGTTCATTTTTCATTTAGCCCCTCTAATGGCTGGGAAATATTTTTGGTAATATGTTGATAAATTTTATATATGAAAATTATTATTTATATATTGTTATTTAATTGTTTCAAAATATATATCCTTATAATTTTCATTTTTTATACAAACATTAACATCGTTTGTGAAAGTGTGGACTACCACTCCTCAAAGAGAATTACTTAGTTCACATGATACCAAGGTTTTATAAATTATGGTTTGGAATAGATATATGTGACATAAAAAAATTACATACTTTATTAATGACATAATTACATATTTAGAAATATAATATATATCATTTTATTTATTATCCTTTAATACACTTAAAAATGATAAATCATTCGTGGACGTATGGACTACCTTCTCATTGACATGATGTGATTTATTTTATATAAAATTTATTATATTTAAAAGTGTATATGAATAAATAATATGTTATTTTTGATATAATTATAAATATGTAAATATTTATGTTACTTATCTTCCTTCCATAGTGATCATTGTAAAATGGGAAGGTTACTCAAGAATTTGTACGACCTACCATCTCTATGATTCCAATATTGGATTATTTTTCATAATCATTATTAATTATTTATTTTAAATGTATAATTTATTTATAAATATGATAATTATTCCATTTTTATTTTTCTTTATATATTATATAATGACCCCTTCATCATAGTTGACCTACAGAAGTTGATTTTGACAAATGAACTGAATTTTGTGAAAACAACCACTCGAAAATAATTTCTTATGTAGTTTTATATATCATGGTAATAAGTGAAATAATGTTTATCATAAAAATATAAAAGGTTCTCAAAAATGTAAACATATAAAATAATTATTCTCTTCAAGAATATAAATACCCACGATAAAATTCAAATGTAATGTTAATGGATTCTTATCTCATTTTTCATTCCATGAGGCATAATTTATTATTCTACACATAATTATTATGCATGGTGTAAATACATACCCATTTACTTTTGAGATCATGAATTATTTTATGTTTATGATATTTTAATGTTTCATAAAATTATTATTACATTTGAGTTTTCTAATTCATATATTATGGTAGTGGTAAGTTATTTTCATTTAACTTTTTTACATCCATAAGATGAATGTAATGATAACCATTTAGTTTTTTTGTGCATTATCTAAAAAAATGTTGATATTTTATATCATGAATTATTTTATCTTCATGGTATTGAAAACATTCATTTTATATTTTTCCTTTGTTAGGCTTATGATTTAAAATGTTTTAAAGTTATACGGGAAACTTTCTGGTGTTTAAAGATTATTTTACACAAGGATAATACTAATGACCTTTAAATGTAATTTCTATTAAATGAAATTATATAAAAATTTTCAAGAAGACCTTTTATTTTATTCTCATTTGATAATACATGACCAATTTCATGTATCAATACCATTTTCTTCTCTTTCGTTCCAATTTTTTTTTAATTTTTTTTAAGTAATCCTAAATTTCTTTCTTTCTTTAATCGCAAACCGAATTTTTTAAAATTATTTTTTTTTAAAAATCATAAATGAATTTTTTAATATAAAAATATTTTTTAAAACAAAAATTTACCCATTTTTCTTTTATCAGTGTTTTCACGGGAATATTCTTGTCTCTTTGAATAAGGCATTTTTTAACATTTACCCTGAAAAAGGAATTTTATTTTACATCTTAGGACATGTTTTTATTTACCAACATTCATTTATTTGAATATTCAATTTCAAGTTTAAATGTTTTATTTCAATGAATTTTTTTTTTCAAAAGTTATTTTAAATGAAATGTAATTTTAAAAGATTTTAAAAAAAGATATTTTCCTTAAGAATGTTTTAAAGGGAGCTCTAAATATGTAAATTAAAACAACCCATTATTTTACTCCACTAAAGGTATGTTGTTTTTATACCATAACAATCATTATTATATATGATCTATGATTGATTTGGCTAAGGATATTATTGGAATAATATTTCTTAATTATTTTTACCCCCTGAAATATTTAATTTCCTATGGTATTTTCACATTTAATTTCCTCTATATTTTTAAAAATTTTATATTGATATGATTATTTCACGCACTATATAAATTTTTCCAAATGATGTTTATTTATATATTTATTTTAATTTTTTGGAAATATTTATAAATAAGTATTCTTTATTCAGTCACTATATTTTATAAGGAATATTTGTTATTTGATACGAGGAGGGCTTTGGATAGTTAATACATGGGATGAGGACCATTTATGTAAGAACTAGGGGTTGGGGGACCGATTATTGATATCTTATTTATGTATCAGTAGTCTCATGAGATGAGATTATTTGATGAAAACCATTTCAAGTATTTCTCCATGTAGAATATACGGCTATATACACGATATGGTAAACTATTTTGTGAATGCTCTTGATGGTATTAGTGACATGTACCCAGGAAACATGTAATCCAATAATTTAATATTTAAGTTGTTGAGAATTAATTTTTTATTTCTGAATGAGATTTTATTTCGACATATCTATTGACACATTTCTGGTTCAGTTCATTTAATAAATGGCCTATGTTTCAGTTTCATTCCTTGTAGTATTTATTTTTCCTTGCTTAGTAATTATAATGACATGTGTTTCTAGTAAATCCCTTTTCATATTTTTAATTTCAAGTTGCTCTATTTTTTATTAAATGGTATTTGTTTTAGGTTATTTACCATTCCTTGATAATTGTTATAATTGATTCATTATTTATTCCACTATAATTTACCATTAATGAGATTTTGATATCAAACTTATCATGTTTACATTCGATAGGAATCCAATAAGTAGGAAATATTATAATGTATATAGTAGATGGGATTATGTTATTATCTTATAAGTTTTTCAGAGAATGAAATTAATTATTTTTAAAATAGTGTTTTCATTTTTAATTCAAGTCTCATGTATACACCAGGTTTATTAAGACTATTGAATACTTGGTTCATTATGATTTTATTTCTTGTAATCATGACAATATTGTTCATATCAGACACTAGATCTGGGATTTATAGTGTTGGGTCACTATATTAAAATGAGAAGTTCATCGGGAATTACAAATAACTATGTTTTGAAGTAAACGAAAATGAGGGGGATGTGAAAATATAAACAAGGAGGTGAAAAATAATTCCAAAGGAATAATAGAGATCAATAAAGGATATAGATAAGATAAGTTTAACGATCATAAAATAAAAAATCATTGATGTGTTCAAAAACCATTGATTTATAAAAAATGATCACAATAAGTTATTTTTTATTTAAATATCCTTTTCTTTGAATTGAAGTATTAATTTACCATATATAATATGAAATTAATTATATATACTAACATGAAAAGTAAATGTTGATCCTTTAATCAATTTCTAATACAATATCATATCATTATCTAAATGATGAGTAATCAAGATGAATTTTTAAATTATAAACAACTGAAATCATATTTTTAGGGACATGAGTATGACTTTTAAGACTTTGGAATATTCCTAATAATATTTTGGATATCAGTCACAAATTTAGGGTGGGAATATTTTTCCAAGAGAGCCTCGATGTAGTTAATTTATAAATATTAAATATATTTTTTTCAAAGCATGCAAAGTTTTTCTTGAAACATGAATAACACTCTAATAGAGTCTCTGATTAGAAATATAAGGTTGTGGTTGATCTCTAGATATCATGTTTACCTTAGGCGTGATATAATTTTATACACACAAAGTGTTTTAGTTAGAATAATGTTAGAGGGGTGTCATGTCGTGGAATGATTCATTAAATGAAAATAAAATTAATTAAATCAAATATAATTCCACCTTACCCTCCCATTTGGAAGAAAACATATAAAAGGGGCGACTCTTTTTCTCTCTCCTTTGTAGAAGGAAGTTATGAAATCCAAATAACCCTAACAAAGCACTACCAATATCCATTATTTGCACCGATCATCATCATATTGAGGAGATGCATGATATGGGTATCTCTTTACACATGAATATATGGATTTTCTCACTCGAGAAATTACATTTCTTGTTTTTGTCCAAGTCCCATTCATTTGTCATTATTTTAAGGTTGTAAATCCATTTTACAATTTTTTTGATATCCCTTATATGTCATTCAATAGGTTTTGGGGTATATCAGGTTTAATCAAGCATTTTTAGGGAAATTACTAGCTTAAATTAACATATACATGGTGTGTAGTCTTGAAATACATTCCATATAGCTCTTTCTATTTGAATAATATTATATTTGGGGGCTAAATGTCATCTATCGGGGTTACACCCCATTTAGTGACCCCAAACAGTGCGTCTAGAGGACATGGCTAGAGAAGTCATGTTATAGTACATGGATATGAAAAAGTTCATGGAAAAAGTACATGGTGACATGCAGTTAGACAAATTCACAAGAAAATATCATGGACAAGTGGTCGTTATTCCAAAACATGCCATGTAGTATGGGATGTATGATGTCTAAGGGACATGGATGGTTGGGCCTTGTTGGAGAAGAACGTAGCCAGAGGCCAGGTGAAGAGGAACACACAATGTAATGGTTGTAGAAAATGTGAAAACCTAATGTTCTTTTTGAAACCTATAATTATGATACAAAAATACGTTCTCTGGAAGGTTCACATGATATGTAGACACTAGTGTATGTCATGTACTCTTTTGATATCCTTATAAGATCATTTTCCATACATATCTCAGTATTTAAGACATAGGTTTTGGTTTCTGAGTTTCATATCCAAAGTATTTTATCTCATATAATTAAATGGTGACCTCCTATATAGAATTGGATATATGGTGTGCCATGTTTTGAGAAATATTATGGAGTAGAAGTGATTAAACAATAGTGTTTATCGATGTGGATCAATCAGTTGACATAGGGGTTAGAATTATTCCCTATCACTATATATACCCTAGTATATTCATTCTAGTAGAGAAGTGCTAACTTGTGGCATCAGGGTGCAGGTCCCCTACATGTGACAGTGTTGTGATGCAAGTAATGAAAAGCTTGATGCTTCTTTTAGTGGTGGTTGACTGATTTTTTGATCGTTGTGGTTGTTAAAGAGAGATGTTGTGAATGGTACTCCCATGGGACATCATAGAATAGGTTTCCCTCTCCACTATTCATTGGAATATATGGGAATCATCGCTTTTTAAGAAGTGGTTCTATTAAATTGGTTAGTTATTCTATGGATTTTACTCCCCGTGAGGGAAACGGGTAATGTTTTCTCATATCGTTCATGTAGTTAAATGAAATTCTCTATTGATGTGTCAGAGATCTCCCCACACTAATTTGATAGGTAGATAAGTCCCTTCTATGATGGAATAGGTTGAAGGTCCTATATATATGGGGTATGTACTCTAATTTTGTGTCAGGGTGCAGGTTCTCTAGATGTGAGATATAGATATATTTGGTACCCTCATATGGTGTTAGGGTGTGGGTACTATATCCTTAGAGTCAAAATTATCATTTCATTAAAGGGTTAGGGTCGTCCATTAGTGTTGTTTTGATAGAGTTGGTACTCACCTGTCATACAAAGATGTAGGTCCTCACTTATTTAGGTGTACATATTTGTCTCAGAGTAGTAGTGGGGAGTGGGTCCTATGTTGGAGTTCTCCATATTTAATTGAGTATAATTACAAGTATCTGACCCATCTAATATTTACATGCTATTAATGGGCAGGATTTAGTGTTTTCTCCATGGACTGAGGTGCATTCCACTCCACACATGAGTGAAAAGGGTTTTATGGGTTAGTCCGAAGTAAGTACTCCCTTGACTGTGGGGTAGTGGAGTGTTGTGGGTTCCTCTGTTCTATCACATTAGAGACTATTAATGTGATGTATAGTATTGATTAGCATTCCCTCATCTATTTTTAGTATTTTGGGGAATGCCTCTCTATTTGGGTTCTTACAACCTTATACAAAGTCTAGGGTACCAATGAATGGACCTATGGTTCCATGCACTAGAGTCAGACCTATTGTCCTCTTCCCAAACGAGCATATATCTTATAAGGCTTACATATAAAATGGGTAACATCAAAAAGTGTGTTCTCCTATGTTTTATTTACCATTAGTGCCTATAATAAAATTCTATTGTGGGATATGTGTTCAAAACCTCATTATACATAGATTCTGTGATTAGTATATCTGGGTGATTTTGGGGGTCCCTGTGTTGTTGTCATGTGTCTGGGTCCACACCACTTGTGGAAAAAGCATAGTGGTCTTGTTTTGCAGAGGATGACTCCATATCAAGTTTCTATTTTTATTAGGTTCCCTCTAGCTAGGTTGAGTGGACTTTTTCCATTAAGTTTCTCCATTCTCATTTGAGTATTTTGGGAGACTACAAAGTATTATTATACTCACCCATTTTATGGTATTTTCCTACACTTTTTGTTTTCTATCAATGCAAAAATCATTTCAAAGGGCTCTTTGGAGGACCTGTGGAATGGGTACATTAGCGAGATAGTAAAGCTGAGGTGTTTACCAGCGCTTGGATGAGGAGGTTTAAATCAGTTTAATTTGACATCAATCCACTACTTCTAAGAATATCTGATGCTTTTACATTTTTAAATGGTTTTGTTTTTTACCCTTATACACATTCATTATTTTTAATATACTCTAGTTTTGGATAGTCGTATGCATGAATTTTAGTATCATGTTTTTTTATATATCTACATTATTACATCGAGGCATTTATTTGTGTGTGCATATAGGTACCTTAGTCAATGGTCTCCAATATATGTGATATGACTTCTAGACTCTAGTCATAAGCCCCTGGCCAATTTGAGATGGGATTGGAGAGTCATCTGGTGTACCCCATCGTGCTAAGTAGTGATATAGTGGTATCAGAGGAGGTTTCTAATTCGGTAATACAATATCATGAGATTGGTTTGGGTTTCATAAAGATAATATTAGGGTGTTTTGTGTTCAATTCTCAAGCCATAGGTTTTAGTGTTGGAGAGGCAACTGACGTATCCTTCAACGAACACTCTGATATTTTTTTTTTCAACTCTCTGCCTTAGAATATTGATCATAGAGAAAAATTTTTACATTCATCATATAAGAATAGGTTGTGGTTGTTACATGTACTTATTTAAAATTCCCAAATATACTCATTGGATACGTGACACCTTGAATTCTGCTTCAGGATACCACTGTGATGAAAATTAAATAGGGTTCCATGGGAGGATTTTGGTGATGATCCGCCCTATGGAAATGATTCAGTTTAGGGAAATGGTTTTAAGGTGGTAACATAGAGTGGTCCACCAGTTATGCCTATAGACATTGAGTATATGGATTACTTCGATGTTCTTTCAAAGGATGAATTCGGAATGAGTTCATTTAATGAGTTCTAAAGGAAGTGAACTTTTAGGTATCAAGGTGATCTAAACATCCAAGTGGATGATGAATGGATCTAACTAATGACATGTGTTTTCCCTATTTTGAGGACACATCCAAATTAGATGGTGGTCCTAGTAGAGAAACTATTATAGGGTTCGACTAGGTTATTATGGAGTTTAAAGACACAATCCCATGATGAGTGTATTCTCACATGGGTAGAGTTTAAGAAAATATTTAGGGAATAGTATCTACCAACCACATTGGGATAATTTCTAATTAAGAATCTTCTATAGTTTCTCAAGTGTATTATTAATGTGATGAAGTACTCAATAAGATTCATATACCCATCATATTACTCCATTGATATAGTAAGTGGCTCTTTCTTCAATGATCAGACCTTTGAGTAGGGCCTCTGTAGAGATGTATGAGAGTGTGTGCTCTCATTATTAATTCCATATTATGAAGGGGGTACTGTAGTGAGATTTGGTGGTAAAGAGCATCCTGGTGGAGGGATAGGATAATTTGGCATGTGTTGGTGGTCATGAGGTTGAGGTGTTTGCAAAAAAAATAGAAGTTAGAAGAAGAAAGGATCACGTCAATATGGATTATAGTTTCCCAAACATAGTCACATGGGACTTTAGACCAAGAGATTCATCGTAGATAATTTCATCCATAACAGAGGACTTGTTACACTTTTAATATCTAGGGAAATCACTAAAGAGATTGTCAGACCCATCATGTAGTCGAGGGGGATCTATTTGATGGGATACATTGAAAGAGGGATTTTTTGGTGTTGGATGTTCTGTAATATATAGGACATGGTGTACGATCTAGAAGAGTATCCATTGGTTCTAGGTGGTTCTAGGTTTTTCTATCACCACCCCCAAGTGGTCGATGCTAGGCTTAGTGAGCTAAAGTACGTAGGAAAGGACAACTACAAGCCATAGTGGAATTTGACACAGATTCTCCAATGATGAATAGAGGCATTCTCTATATGCATTATTCTTTCTCCTGTAGAAATTGTAATACTCTTTTGTGAGGTACTATTTTATACCCTTTTATTGATATAGGTTTAACGAAGGTGACACTAGGAATCAATAAAAACATATGTTTGTGTTGTTCAATATAGCTTTAAATTCATGAGTAAGATGGGTCATTCCTCAACTGAGTTGCATTTTTATTTTCCATGTAAAACTATGTGGGAGAGTCAGTTCCACTCAATGAGGATAGTATCTTGGATTGGTTTACGAGTACCTTTGAGTTGTGTGTTCGGGGCCTGGTTGCTTCTTGGTGGTTGCAATAGATTGACCATAAATAAAAAATGCAATCATATGGTCACAGTTTTATTGATCTTTGTACCCTTATATTATTTAGATCATCTTTGTATGTGAGATTATAAAGTAGGATGTGGTGTGATTTTCCGATATTTGGAATCACTATGAAAAAGAGTGCTTTCCCCATTTAATCACATTTTTTAATGTGATCAAGACCTTGTGGGTGAATTAGTGATTCCAAATGTAGACAATGTCGAGGTGTTGATGGATATTTTTTTAGACTTGTGTCTTAGGTCCGGGTTGTGCACTGGAGTGTCAGAGGAGGTCCTGAAAATGCTAGTAAATTGTTTCTTGACCCTTTTTCTTGGAATCCATGGTGGAGGTATCTTCTTTTTAGAAATGATCTTTAGTATCTTTGGTATACCCTATGATGTTTCTATATTGTGGATTGGGTTCCTACTATCCACACTCAACTGGATCCCACTAGTGTGTGAGGTAGTGTTTCTGTTTTGTAGTGATGTGTTACAGCTAGTGGTTCATAAATGAAGGGCCTGGTAAGTCCCAGTTTCTACACATACGAAACCCTATATTGTTCATTGGTACCTTCTTAGTCTAAGCATCAACATCGATTGCAATATAATTGAGTAGGATGTATTGTAGTCCATCTAGGGGTTGATGTAAATAGTTTTTTTATGTTCGTATCTATGTATGGATATCATGTTGGTGTATTTATATACCATATGACTACAAATGGACCATGTTTCATGGTGTTATTACAACTATTATAATTGAGTAGACATGTTCACATTTTTATCACGATGTAGAATGAGTTAGATATGGATGTTTGTGTGGTTTTTCTTTTGTGGATCCTCTATGTGCATGATTGGAATTAGAACAGTAACCCTGGTATGATCACTGGCATGAGAGTACTAGTGCAGAGCTTAGTTTCCTTCCAGTGTGCCTTGGATTTTGTTTTTTTGGGAGAAAAACCCTTAAATTGGGTAATATCTAGTGACTCCGGTGTGAAATACAAGATTGGTAATATTCTAATGTATATTTTTGAATCCATATAATGAGTCAATATGGGAATGCAGGTCTCAAAGAGCCTCGAAACGGTGATTTTAACAATTTCTAAATATATTTTCTCACATACATAATGATTTTCTGATTACCTGAATAACTACTATGTGGAGTCTCAGATCAAAAATTGAGGTCTTGGTTGGGTTCTTAACAATGTGTTTACACTATATGGGACAATAAGTGTTTTTGTGTATGGAGATTTAGTCGAAGAAGAGATGGTTGGGTTTTATGTGGTGAATTAATAATTAATGGAAAATTTATTTAATAAAATCTAAACTAACCCCCCTCACGTTGGGTACACAATGCACAATATATGAAAATTCTACCATATCCCCTTTAGGGATAGATGAAAATCAAGCCAAATCAATCAAGTGAAGCACTTGTGATATCTGTTTATAGCCCATATCATCAACATATCGAGGATCAACATGACCTAGGCATCCTCCTACACCCAATGATTTAGCATTTCTACCTTGAAGTATGATATATTGAGTTTTTAAATCTATCCCATTCATATTATATTGTATTAAATTTTTAGATCCTTTTAAAATATCTAGTGATCCCTTAGAGGTTGATCTACTTGTTATTTGGTAAATTGGGGAAAATAAAGTGTTTCAAATTGTCATTCATGTTTTTAACTACCAATTACACCATGTGTAGGCTAGTGAGACATGCTATTTAGCTCTTCCTATTCAAGGAAGATTAATTTCACGGACTATACACCGTGTACTAGGGTTAATAAAAAAATAGTAACAACAAAATATGTAACCATAGGACCGGGCTTGGGAATTCATTGTGATAGTACATGTCTATGGAAAAGTAAACAACTAATGTACTTTGAAACGGGGTACCGAACATGGGAAAAGAAAAACCACCAAAAAAATGTCCTTTTATCCTGAACATGTCATATCATATGAAATGAATTATGTGTATGGGACATGGATGGATCAGTAATGTGGGAGAAGAACACCGGAATGGGGATAGTGAAGGGGAACATGTTTTTTATAGGTTTCACATGATGTTTGAACACAACAGGGCTAAGAATGTTTTTTAAATATGATACCTGACCAGGTTCTCAGGAATGTTCAAATGACTTTTGGACCTTAATGTAGGATGGGTACTCAATTGAGATCTTCTCAATTGAATATCTCTTTCTCCATGACATAGATTCTGATTTTGAGTTTCCAATCCTGATTAGTATTCCACATAGAACATGATGGTGGAATCTCTTTCATATAATTAGTAAAGGTGTGGAATTTTCAAAGAAAAATACATAGTGTAGAAGTTCTTAACATTGGGTGGTGATCAGGGTGGATCCTTAGGGTAATTTCGGGGTCTATATCCTTCCCTATCACCTTTGGATGTGGGCCTTGTAGACTCATTAGGTTGGTAAAGTGGTCCCCCTATAGAATTTGGAAATGGGTCCCCAACCTATGGAATTTTTTCCATGCAATGTATGATATGTGTGAAATATCTATTAGACATGGTTGACCAATTATATTGATTAGTGATGTTTTTAATGATATAGGTTGGGAGTGGTACTCCCCTATGACATTAGGGAATGAGTTTCCCTTAACTATTAACTTTTTTAGAGATGGGAGTCCAAATGTCGTGGGATTGGGTTGTATACCTTTGGGTAGTTCTTCTAAAATTGGTCATCCCTAGACTGATTAGGGAGTGGGATCACCTTATTGTTTTTTTAGTTGGATACAGTGCTCCCCTTCCATATAAGAATGAAATACCTTCATATTAATTAGCCAGATAGAGTAGTTACTCCCTTCTTGGACCAAGACCAGGTCCTATAACCATGTGTTGGTACTCCCCTTCCATGTCAGGGATTGGGTCCTCCAAAAGTGACATAAATATATAGAGTGGGTAGTCCCCTATAATGTTAGGGTGCATGTATATATCCTCATATTTGAATCTCCTCTATTGTCCTATGGTGCAAGCCCTCCATACATGTTATTTTGGAATAGTTGGCACTATCCTGTTTTTCCAGGGTACGACTCCTCACCAACAGAATAGTGCTCTTATATATCTGAATAGTAGCAAAGATAGATTACTCAATTAGAGTTAGTCATCCTAATTTTATTGAGTATATTTGTGTGTATCAATCCCATCCACAAGTTATGCATCATACCTGGTTAGGATTTAGTTCTCCCTCGATGGACTGAGATGTGGGCCTCACCACATAAGAGTGATAGAGGTTTTTAAGATAGTTAGGAGCATGAAATATTTTGACTATAGTGCATTGGAATGGATCCTGTCCAACCATTATCTATCATTTGATAGGATACACGTGGTGCATAGTATTGAGTAGATATCCATCAACTATGTGCATAAGTGAGGGGAGGTCCTATGCACTTAGGTTCTAAAAACCTGACTTACGTTAGAGGTTAGAGATGGAATGGCCTCTTGTTGTGGGCAGTAGAGTGGAACCTAATGAGTTGTTACTGATGAAGTGTATCTCTATAATTTCTTCCATATGTGATGGTTGAGCTTTTGGAGTGTGTTCTTCTAGTTGTTTCTTACCATTAGATGATTATTTAGAATCCTATTATGGGATATGAGGTCAGAACCTCAATGGACTTGGTGGTTGAGACATGTATATAAGGTAGATTCGGGGAGATCATGTTGTGTGGTCATGTGATTGGGTTGACACCACATATTAAGTCAGCTAACTAGTCATGTTTATCTAATAATTATTTGTGATAGAGTTTCTCTATTGATTGAGTTACCTCTAGATAGGTCGACTGGATTGATTCATTTCAGTTTCTCACTTTTATTTTGGCTTTTTGGGAGACTAAAATGTATTATCTTACTCACCCCTACATGATATTTACCCAAATGTTTTGTATCTTTTCTAGACTATAGGCCTTTTGACAGAGTCCTGAGGGTGATTAAGTAGGTGGATCTTAGTGAGACAGCCCGTCTGAGGTGTTTTGCCATTGTTGGGCTGAGGAGCATTCTGATAGTTGAATTTGACAGCGATCTACTACTTCTAAGTAGGATGGATTCATTCGCAATTTTTGTTGGGTGTGTGTTCTTCCCTTCTAACTCTTTCAGTACATATATTATACTATGGTTTGGATTGTTTTATTCATGTATTTTAGTTCCCTTATTTTGTATATCTTCACTGATTCATTGAGGTGTTCATGGGTGTGTACTTATAGGTACCTTATGAAATTTACTCCCTTCTATGTGACATGTCTACTCAACACTAGTCTCCAACCCTTGCCTAATTAGTGGTTGTATTGGGGAGTTAGGATTGGACCCCATTATGTCAGATTATGTGAAAATTATAATGGATCATATATTCTATAAAATTATGACATATTATTCCTCCTATCTATAGACGTTAACCAAAACCAAAATGTATTTGACAACGTAGAATATTTTTAGAAATGAATAAAACTTCATATTCCCGTATACAATATGAAAATTTAAATTCTAAATAATAACACATAAATTTCATGTTATATTTTTTGATAAATAACTAACTTTATAATTCATTGAAATATTCCAGAATAAGATTGAAACAAAAAATAATATTAATTGAATCAAAATTTATTCCAAGATAAATGTAAAATTTATCTCTAATTAAAATTAGTCACTCATAAATTCATATACAAGATAATGTATAGTCAGTAATCATATAATTTGAAAAGTTTTTAAATAATTAAAATAAATATTCTAAATCATTATAAAGACACATTCAAATTATATATACTTATAAATGAATATTCAATTTCTAATATAAAAAAATCACATACTATCTAATAATATTCATTTTATCTTAATCATATAATTTCCCAAAAAATTAAACCTCTTCCAAAATAACATTAATCACTAAATAACCAAATCATTTTTCAATACTGTGTTCATTAATAATATAAAAAATAAGTTCCCAAATTATAATAACATAATGTCATATTAATTTCAACGATCATATAATCCTTAATGATTGTCATGACTATTAAACATTTTTCAAAAGAATATTAAATTATTATTCCTCAAATAAAATCTTCACTCAAACACAAACTCAATCAAAGGGAATTTTACTATTATAAATGATTCTGAAATTACTATTATTCATATTAAACTCCCATAACCTAAAATATCTCAATGAATTTCTATGAATTTTAAAATATGATAATATATAAACATATAAACCCATGATGTAGCCCATAAAAATTAATGTAAGCACTCATGAAATAATATTAATCACCAATGTTGTCTCATTCCTACTCTGATTCGAAATATGGTAGCCCAAGACCCGCACTCCTGGATTTAGTGCTAAAAATAATAATTTTTAATTTTTATCTCTT
The DNA here is from genome assembly GCA_963277665.1 of Viscum album. NCBI lineage: Eukaryota > Viridiplantae > Streptophyta > Magnoliopsida > Santalales > Viscaceae > Viscum > Viscum album. The sequence continues at coordinate 647,887,975 of OY728151.1, read as the reverse complement.
GATACTAAGTAATGTAACAAAATAAAAACCAAAAAAATCAAAAAAAGGAAAATATTGGATCAATTAAAAACTTGATGAACTTTTAGGTTTAAAGTTTTAGATAATTTGTAACAATTAATTCATAATAACTTGCATTCTTATAAAACTAGTTCATATATAAAAATAAAAAACATCTCTAACTATGTTATCCACATATAGTAAACATTTTAGGCATAACACATTTTAAACCACTAATCCAAAATTAGAGAAAATGAATAATTAGATAGGTGAGGTCACACTCTTAGTAAGGAACTACATACGCATTAACAATTGACTGTCTTCCATAAGAATAAGATGTGTATGAGGTTGTGATGAAATAATCCATGTGCATGATCATAACTTCAAGAAAATCATACCCTTAAAAACCTAGATCATTATACATAATACACAAGAAAAAAATTCAAAAAAATTAATTTTTTTAGTAATCAATAACCAATATATATTTTATGTTAATCTTTATCAACGATACAGTTAAAAATCATATAAAACATAAAAAAATGTGTTGGTATCTGGGAAAAATATCATTATGATCCCTTTTGGGTATAACTGAAGCCTAGAAAAATTCATATGAGAGGAATTTTATGTTAAATAGTTCTTTATTTCTATTAAATAACATTAAAATTACCCAGTGAATTAGATTTCTTTAATGGGGATCACCTATCATATATTCGGTATTGGGATCACCTGTCATATAAGAAATATTGAGATCACCCACTGTACAACATGTTTCTGTCTCAACCATTGTATAAATTTTATCAATCTCACTTATATTAAACAATAATGTCTATGTAATATTCATTAATACCACATTAATAATCAGACACATTCCTATATAACCCCTTTTAAAGCCACTATCGATCATTTATATATTCGTTAGTATGTGTAAATAAAATTGTTTTCATGAAAATATCTCTTCAAAAGACTTTTTAATCCATCCCAAGATAATATATGGATTTTTTCATAATATAATAATCCAATTGAAGTAATGGAATAATTAATATATTAATAAATATTGGAAAATATATTTAAAATATCATTTCAACAAATTCTTTTAAAAATCATTGAATATACAATTTTTTTGAGTAAGATTGTATAAAAAATTTATATTGTATTCAAAAAAAATATTTTATTTCAAAATAAGAAAATAAATTATCAAAGATTATTCAAACGAATAATCGTTATGTTATATAAAAATTTTATTCAAGTTCAATATGTTTTAGTAATGCATTCCATTAATTTTTGTTGTAAAAAATTAAAACAACCTCTTGATATTTTTTAAAAGATTATTATTTGAACCATTGTAAATAAATTTAAAAATACCAAAAAATAGTCATAATAATTTATTGAACTGTAAATAAAAACATTAATTATTTTTTAGTAAAATTGTTTTGTAAGAAGAATTATTTTGGACCAAATAGGGAAATGATGTTGGGTTTCTATAAAAAACTATTTTAGTCTCATGAGTTCTTTTGGAGAGGATCTTTAAAGGAAAATATAAAATATCCCAAAATAAAGAGTGAATAAAAAATTACATGGATTTATCTAATAACTATCATATATCTTGTCAATGTAAATTCATGCATAATCAATCCCAATTAAGAATAGGATTGATATAAATAACCTTATCAGTTCAGTAATATTTGAATCATATTACATTTTAAATAATAACTTAAAATACATAATTTAATTTCATAAAAATAAATAGTGTCATGATATATCTTGTTAGAGGGGTTGTATATACACCACATAAAATAATAAAGGTCCATATCAGAAATGTATCTCCAAAATAATTTTTTTATGAATTCCAATTACAAATATCATATCATTAAATAGAAAATTAATCGATATAGGAGATTTTTATAAAAAATATAAATTAAAAAATAGTATTAAATAAAAACTAAATCAGAAAAATTAAATTTCACAATATATCTTGGAATAACATAATAAATAAAGAAATGATATTACCCAATGAAGGAATTTAAGGTAAGAAATCTATTCCATCAAGTATAGAATTTCAATGTGTGCCCTTTATATCTTATTTGATAATCATAAATCAAGTATTTAATTAACTATGAAGCTATATCATGTTTATTATTCAAATATTTTTTGTTAATGTGATGATATATAGTACTATAGAGTCAATTAATTTTAGGTTAGACATTTATGTGATATTTATATCATACATTCCAAAATGAAAACAGTGAGTTGAGTTTTGTCAACAGGGTCATTATTAAATAATGTAAATAATATAATAATTAAATAACCATAATTTTATGTAGAAATTATAAATTTTAAACCAAATATGAAATATAGGTATAATAATTAACAATGTTAGAATCAGGAAGATAATAATCCATACAAACACATGAGTGAGAATTCAAATTGTCCACAATCATGATGGAAATAGGTAAATATAATTTTATAATTAAAAAATTATTATAATATCATAAATACTATATTGATTTTTTAATATAATTATATATATCGTGCTTGTATTTTTGTGATAGAAAACGTATCACAATGTTTTGTTAAGGTGGTAGTCAAAACATCTAGATAGCCGACATTATCATTTTTCAATGGATGTACAGGTCACAAGGTGGATGATATATAATATTTTAATAATGATAAATATTTCATTAATATCATATATAAATGTTAAATTCATCATCATAACTATCATTGAGAAGTCATTATGGAAAATAAATTTGTCTGTTCGTTAGACTATAGTCCTCCGTACACTTGAATGATGGTTCTTTTCCCATTTGATGGAAGAGGTGATATATATCGGTTATTTAATTAACATAATAATATATTAGTATGTGGTATATAATAATATTATAATATAACCATTTTTCAAAAATATGTTTTTGGAGGTTGATGTAGAAATTATATAAAAACAGTTTGTTAAAAACCATGCCTCTTCTTTGAACAACCTCTATAGGTTCAAATATTAATCCATAAAAGATTAGATATGTAAACATAAAAATGACACTTGGATAAATGGTGAAATTTAATGAGGCTATTTAAATAAATATTTATTGAACCAAATATATTTACAAGTGTTATGAATAGTAGAGAAAGGGTTACCTTTTAAAGCATGTTAAGTGGCTTAATTTGAAGGTCATAAAGTACTAAATTAATATAAATTATTCATCATGTGAAAATAAATAAAAATAAATTTAATTCTATTATTATATGTGTTTGAGTATAAATAATATTATGAAATAAATATTGGACCATTTTTTGTGATATTTTCACCTTTTTCTTTTTTTTTGACCAACTGTTAGCCATTTTTATAATTAGTGTAATAATAATTGTTTTACTCTTTTAGGGCCAATATAGTTAATATAAAAGTAAAATGGACTAATTTTGGAACATGAATGATATTTAGTCCATATAAAAATCACTTTTCAAATGAAATTATTTTAATAAATTGGAAAATATTATAAAAAATAGTGATCATTATATAATATTACTTCTGTAATTTTTTGAAATACATGAACTATTGTATTAAAATATTTGTCAAACTCGTATAAAATGATTCCATAATTACATTACTTAGATGTTAAGGATGATATGGTATTATTATAATCATTGAATAATTTTTTATTATTTTTCATATTATTTTGTACATTACCATTTGGATTAATCCCTTGCCAAACCAATATTATCATTAACCCTAGTAATGAATTTATGAATTTTGAAGGGTAATAATATTACTTATATTAAAAAAATTGACAATTAATGTCTAATGGATGATATTTTTATCCATTTATCACAAAAAAAATTATTTTTTATTGATTTTTATGGAATCCAAATAAATAAATAAAATATTTTTTAACATAAAATAATAATAATTTAATTTTATACTTTTTTAATTTAATTTGAAATTGAGAACAATATTTTCATAAATTAAATATAATATAAAAATTTTTCAAATTACTAAAATTTTATACTTCTCTAAAAAATAAATTTATCATAATAAGTCATCCATATGATATTAATTTTAATTATTTTAATATGATTTTATTTTTTACCTATTAATTGAATAAATATTATATCGACATTGCCTAAGAATTTAAGGAAATTATTTCACCACATAAAATAAGTTATAAATTTTGATGCTAAAAATAGTTTTTATTTAAAATACTCCTTTTGTAATGAAAAATTACGTCGATTTATCTGTATTTTAAAAAATTATGGATCACATAATAATGAAAATGATATTTCCAAATTTTCTTTACATAAATTTTGTAATGGTAAAAAAAATAAATAAGAAATAATATTTCCATATTATAAATAATTAAATGTATATGGAAAAGATCAACTCATACAATAGGATTAAAGTATGCGTTACAATTAGTTTTAGTCTATATAATATTATTTTTAACCTCAACTACCTGAGTTGTCCTCACCATGGTGAAAAGTAATTACAGTTGTTATTATTCATAATAAAAAAATGGGTAATATTTATAAAAAATCTAAATTATGATTCCAAATATTTAATATATTAGTTAATATAATGTTTTTTATATTGTAGAAATTAATTTAATAATAAATTGTGAAATGCAATGAAAAACTCTTATTCCGAAAAATTATTTTAATGTATAAAAATGTTTTATAGAAAATTCCAGTATAATATTCATTCCAAGGAGTATAATTAAATTTTTATTAATCTAATTTAATTTATAAAATTTTAAAACTAATCTAGAAATTGTATTTTTTTTTATTTTAAATACATTAAAAAATATAGGTATAAAAAATTGTCATTATTCATTGAGAAGTCATGGTTTTAAGACAAATTTCATAATTTCACCCTAAGATAATTGTAATATTAAAATTTTAAAAATTTATTTCATTTTATAAAATGAAATTTATGATTTTGGAAGATATTAATTATAATATTCCATAATATCGTGTAATGGTAACCATTTTTTGATGAAAATTTATATTAGAATAATATAATGGCTTTAGTAAAAATTGAGTTTTTATTTTATATGAATTAAAAAAAATACATTTTTATTTATTAGGACCTTTTTATATTTTCATAAATTTTAATCCTATTCATACATTCGAATTAAATAGATAGTTTGTAAATATCCAACATGAATAATAATATATCATGGTTCGTCTAAACACAATTTTTCGTATCTTGTATGTTACATAACATAGTAATTACTTTAAAATAACAAGGTTATTAAAATAATTGGTTGAGATTGGCCCAACCTAAACTGGCCCTACTAGGGGATATTCTATGATAAAATATTTAGCTACACTTTTTTTCCATAAGTAACATGGAGTGAACATGCACACATGGGGTGTATGCCCCTTGTACTAGTGACTGAGGAATAATATTTTGATGTCACCACACATCATGAATTCTTTTAGAATCAATCAAACGACAAAACAATAATATGAGCAGGGACTATGAATAATATTATTTATTATAAAATCATTTTTTCATTGATAATTATATTTTTCTCTCAAAATGAAGAACACATTAATTTTTTACTACCATTCTTCTCAGTGGAAAATGAATGATGTAAATAACACATGTGATTTTACATGGTTCACCACCACTGCGTTTTGTCCAAGTATAATTTCTTGAAAATTAATTTGTGAAAAAAATTCCACAAAATAACATTGTATAAATTATAATTTGGAGTGCTTGTACTGAAACTCCTTGTTCATTACCATGAAAAAGTAGAGAATTCAGCAGTCATTATTTTGAATCATACATATTCACAAGAATATTGTACAATAATATCATATATAATATTATTGTATTCATCATAGAAATTTTACTTTATTGTGAATATTGGAATCTAATAATAACACCTTCTTTAACCTTAAATCATCCTAATGCGATCTGAAATAATCCTCGGGAAATCATATCCATAAAATATCCCCATGTCTATCACTTTATTATTATTATTTTTTATAATTTTATTCAAAACAACATTATTATTATTTTTATATCAATCCAATAGTTTAGATTAATTGTTCTATCTCCAGGATAATGAAAAGTGTTCCATGTGTTTACTGTAGCCATAATGCACCATAAAATCCAAATTAATTAGTTGGTGTTTCAGCCTCCAAATTCCACTCACATAATATAGTCAGCAGATTCAAATGTATTGGCTACATCATGGCCATATAATATATAACTTTGTATCACTCAATATACTAATACTATGGCATGGTCCCTTCTAATAGTGTTGAAACCATTGATTCCATTGAAATTTATATGGATTCAAAAACAATAATATGGCATAGAATCTTATAGTATACGATATCCAGTTTTCCAAAAAAACCACTTTACATTAACTCCATGCTACACCCATGGTGTTTACATGAATTCTATGAAATGGTTACATATAACGGCAAACAACATTGAAATATTGAATCCTATGAGAATGGGATTACAAATTCATTACCAATACTAATTTTGGTCCTTCTACATAAGAATACATTTCTGTATCATATTACCCTTCCAAATTATATGTATTATTGTGTAGCCATAATTATTTTCGCATTGGTACCACCAAAATTCCATAGGCATTAAAACTCATAAAAGACTCTCTATTCCAGGGTCCATGTAGATGAGTCTTAACAAGTAATAACCCAATGAAATATTGAAATGGAATTTAAAAATACCACAATATATAATCCTATTAAGTCCCATAAAATTATAGATGTGAGTAAAAGGGTCTTCTCCCAACCTTTTCCTCGGTACTGATAAAAAATATGGAACACTTTTTCCATGATTCATCTTCTGTAGTAATGACCACTACATCCATGCACATGATGACTTATTTGAATGCTCTCCTGGTCCCTGGTGCCTTGATGGACATGGTTAGACTTGTTTTTTCCATCCTTCTTCATCCATTATATTGAAACAAACTATACTACAATGCAATAATAGTAGCTATATTGTAGAGAAAAATATTTGACATGGGCAATGTATTTGAGACAAAAATTTTCATTTTTAGTCATCATATTTTCCTAAAACAAGACATAAAAAACATCCAAAATTATATTGGAAATCAATCTCCCCATATAATGTTTTTGAAAATTCTATAAAATCTCAACATATTTTTAAAATTGACATTTTTTAAAAAGGGTATAAAGAACACACTAATCTTCAATTCAATTCCCATGTGAACAATTCTTGGTGTGAAAAACAATAATTGAATGAAATGGTTTTCACGATCACCTTTAAAAGATCATTTCACCTAATCCCATAGATTTATAGATGACATAATCTCTCATTTTATTTTATTTTATCCCCCTGTAAAAACAATTGGATATTTCATCCCCTTCAGTAATGAACTCAATGAGATTTATTATATGAAAAGTTCATAGGAGTGTGTTAGAAATCCAAAAAAAATTATATAATGAAAATATACCTTCTACATGAAATAAATTATTTGTAATGGTGGTTAATCACAAAATCATTTATGTTCAATAATATAGGAAGACTCTAAGATCCAAATGATGCTTCTCAAAAACCAATTTTTATACTTCCATTATTATGGTATTACTACATGATAATATTTTTATAAAAACTCTAAAATAAAAATCACTTGATCCTCCTTCTCCTTTAAAATATGATATTCAACCTCAATGTTCCTAGTTAGTGAGTATTGGATAATATTTTTTGTAGAATTGATATCACTACTCTTATCAATCATGTTTGGAATAAAATAAATCCATTTAAAACAACATTATCATGTTTGTTTTCATCATTAAAAAATAGGTTCCACGATTGAATGTCCATAATATACTTATCATTATAGTGGACAAATATATAAAATCCTTTTTTTTCTTGATATCCATTAACATTAAAGATAAAAAATATCCACTTGAAGAGGATTTTTGATCATCTATTAAACCTAGCCAGTCTAAATTAGTCAATAACATAAAATATCACTTTTCACATTTACTATAGAAAAATTCATATTACAACATAAAATGAATATATCAATGAATATTGTTCACATATTTCTTGTTGTCCTCCATAAAATCAAGCTGAAAATGAGTTTATTGAAAATTAGAATATAATATATCTAGTAGAATGTCAATAAATAATGTAAAATCATAATAAATTGTCAATACATTTTCATATTGACCATATTTCCCTGCTCATATTTTGATTATTTGAATCAAGTCTCCACCGATGTTGTTGTGGACCTATAATAATTCATCTCGAATGTTCAAAATACTTCCTTTGAATATTTATTACTTGAGTGATAATTATCCCTTCAAATATTTTGCTGACTGTAATCCCAAAAAAATTGCATTCCCCATTTAGAGACACCGATATTTTTTAACTAATGAGTTCTAAATACCTTTTTCATTGGTTCTCATTCTAGCATAAAAAATTTATTTCATTAATACATATAAGAACCATCATCCAATATTCATTATATTTCATAATATTGATGTAATGATCAACATTACATCTTAAAATTTAAAATTCTTTTGACTTTTATCAAATCTGGAAGACTATTACTTTGTTTTTTTTGAGGCCATACAAAGCCTTATTTATTCAATAGAAAATTACTTCATCTAAATCAAAATGAAACCAATCTAGTTTTTCAATATATACATACACATAAAATCCATGATTCATGAAGTCATATTTTTCGTCCGTTTGAAAATATTTGAATCCCATTTTAATTACTATAGAATGGAATAACTGAATGGATTCAAGTCATTCTACAGGTGAAAGAATATCCTCCACATAAATTTGTTCAATTTGAGAATAATCATTTCAAATCCATATTCTTTATTTAAAATCATTTTTCCATATTAATTATGTTTATTTTTGAATAACCTCTTTTTTGATGATATTATTGTCAGTTATCCTAGGAATAACTTCCCTTATTTTTTTTATATATTTTTTCTTGATCATTTTTTATATAAATGATCCTAGCCATAGAAATTGTAATATATTTAATGCATTTTGTTTCTTCCAATGATTATAAAGATAACTAACACTAATATTTCATTATTCAGGTTTACACTAGGGCTGTTTAGTACCCAAATATTTTCTTTTAGTAATTTTAGCCCTACCCATTTCTCTTTTTGTCCCTACATGAATTTCTGCAGCTTATTTATAATTATAGTTTTTATAAGGATTCATTTCATTATTTGTAACTCAACAAGAACCTGGTACTTATTAATCACATTCTCATTTATAATGTGGTTAGTTTTTATATAAAACATAATCATTGCATGCTTTAATTTTCCCATTGTTAACCACCACAATGTAACTTATATCAATCATCTTTTGAAGTCTATTGTTATAAGACCAAGAATATTTTATCATGAAAGATAATCCATGAAATAGAACATTGTCACCATAGTCTAAAAATTTTAAATTCTTTTCCATATAATGAATTAAACAATTACTCTTACAATTCAAGAAGTTAATTAGAGTTTTTTTCTATCTATACAAAATTTCATATTGATTTTCCCTTGATTTTCACACAGAAAGTATCTATTAGAGAAGAAAAACACAACAAGAACAACATATCTTCAATTCTATTCTATAATAGATCATTAAATCAATATTTTTCAATTATTTTTTTATTAAATTATATTTTCCACTAACCCGTATTCTGGGGTTTTCTGATAACCTATACCGAATGTTAAATTCCATACATTTAAAAATATTATTCAATTTTACGATTTTTAAATCATATCCCATTTTCAATTAACAATTTAAAGAAAATAAACATTGTATATTTTTATCTCTTCTCTGATATAGGGTGATACATATATACAAAATTGTCTTGTGAGTGATAGGTATGATCGATGATGTCTTGATGAAATAATCATACAAATAGAATATAATACCTAATTCAATATATTAATTTTGTTGAAAATAGGCCATAAAAATCCATGTTTATTATTTTACATATAAATGATTCCATAAAAGTATGTGGATTACCAAACTGATAGACAATCTTCCCTATTTAACATGAATTACATATATGATCGTAATCATATGTGATATAGAGAATATCTCAAGAACTATTTCTCTTAACCAATAGATCTAGATATGTTTGGATCCAATGGATAAACCACCCATGCTAGACTCACTTATTCTATTATATTGGAAACATAATTTTGTTTCATTATATTAAAAAATATATATTTTTGAGGTCCCTTCTTCCCAATTGAATAAGTGAACCACCATTAAGTTTGATGGTGTAACAACCAAATTATTTATTTACGTATGAAATATTTTACATCCAAAAAATTAGCTGCTAAAATATTTAAATACCACCTTATGTGAATTTAATTTTAGTTCATATAGTTTTCAAGGGTGTATGGGTATTTTTTGGAGCATGAAACCCATATTTTTGGGTGTGAAAGACATGTCACAAGATTAGTCGAAGCTATTCGGGGAAGTCCAATCATCTATTACAAAATATTTAATGCTATAATGTTGAATCATATAGTCATTATGGCTTGAATATCCATGAGATATGAGGCCCATGGATGTGTGGAAATTCTTTAATTTTATAAAGTGGAATGAGGAGCATTATAATAATTGTTAGTCAAACAATGTTAAAAAATAGTGCAATGGGACTCTCCCAAAACAATGGTCCAACAGTTAGTGCGTGGATTGGCCAACCATACAACCTAACTATGAGACAATATAATTTTTGAATATAAAACTTTATCCTTAATTAATTTTTATTTAAATGTAATTTTTTTCACTACTCCTCCCATTTATGGCTGGGGGATTTTTAGAGATCTTATTTAAAGCCTCTTCAAAGAATTTCTGACATCTCTTCATCCGTGATGGGAACCAAGAACAATTTCTCTCATTATTCCATGCTGCTAAGATATACATTGCATTTTTTATCCTTATTTTGTTTTTTATTATACCTTCTATTTAGGTTCATTATAATATTCCTAATTTATAGGTCTGTTGTCTGTTATTCATTTTTCTAGTGATCTAGTTCAAAATAAGAGATGACATTGGATGACCAATCCAATACAAGCATATGGTAGGTGGTCTCATTATTTTCCATTAAAATTATATGTTTCATATATATATAAATATGAAACTGTTTCATTGGACCGATTCTCAGAGTGGCGCCATTGAAATTTAATTTAACCCTTGAGTTAAATTCATAAGAGAAGCATATGTAAATAACAAAACCTGTTGATAATTGAATAGAGGTTAATAACATTGAATTTTATCAACCAAATCCATGTTTAGTTTAATTAAATAAAATTAAATTAATTTAGATACCTTTTAGGTGATTATTTTATCCTTTTCCATGGGATCTTTAATATTTAAATTTAATAGGAATTTTAATTGGAAATTAAATTTAATTGAATTGAATTATGTAATTGTAATTGATTATTAATTAATTAAGGGAAGGGAATGGAATAAACATTCCCCTTGTTTAGGTTATTTTTATGGGGTTATTAAAAGATTCCTATGTTTTTAAATTAAATATCCACATGATTAAATTAAGTGGGAATACATCTAAGATTATCCCTATCATAATCTGCATTCTATATTAATTTTTAAATGAAATGACCATTATGATGAACATTGAATTTTTAAATTGGAATTTATTGAATAAATATTGATAAAATAGCTATATGAATCATGATTTATTATACTAATTCCATGGATTAAATAATTTTGCTGCTGTGTTATTTTTCATGAGTGACTCATGGACTCCGTAGATGGATTTCGAAGGATAGACTCATACAAGATTGCTTTTATATGTCTAATTGATACATTGATTCCTTATGAATTTCTTAGGATGGACTTAGAGGGTAGTTGATAATTTATTACAAGGATAAAAATGGGGCTCCATTAGAGGACAACAAAGTATGGACTTGAATGTAAGTGATGTTACACCACATTAAAGCGATATCAGGATTCCCATGAGGAATTCCTTTGATGGGCTTCTAAGGTGTTTTTACTTGATAAACCTCGAAAAATACCTAGATTTCTCATAAGGAATTCTAATAATGGTCTTAAAGTCTAATTCGATTAAATAATTTATTTATATGAATTATACAAGACAAAGTTGAATATTAGATTCATTTAATGCATTATGTCATATAGATGGCTTGGATAGGAATCACTTTAAAAAATTTCATTACAGGGAAGCTGGGGTACATTTCTGGTTTCAATATAAACTTATTAAGTTATATTGATTAATTAAATGAACATTATTTTAATATGGGTTAGTACTTAATTTTAATTTAGAGATTTCTATCTATATTGAAGCATGTAACAGAGGACGGGTGTCCATGGGAACCAATACCTTTAGGGGTTGTTTCATTTTTAATAGTTCCTTGACATTTTTTATAGAATACACAATATTATTATTACGTATTCACATACTAAATAGAACTACATCATTGGGTGGTTTCCTACTTTAATTGAAACTGACACCCTGTTCAGGACACCAATGGGAACCCCAAAAAAACAATATGATTGTAAGTATGGATAAAGGATATTTCCCAATTACAGGTTCCTAATTACTACATAGGACTAGTGTGTAATGGGACCAATCATATTTTCTTGATTCAATATATATTATTTTATTATTCATTTATTTTACATCTTCTATGTATAATTTTTTGGTTTCTTTGTAGAGACATTAATTGTTTAATCATCATCTGTTTGTGAGATTACTTTTGTAATTAGTTAACTATTCCTTAGGTTTATATTTTTTATAAATATTATACAACATAAACTATTGAATTTTATTTATATTCTGTTGTATTACAATATTATAAGATATAATAGTCACCCAAAGTCACACCAGGCCCCTCACATATAGTTAGTAGCCTATGGTGTTTGGGGTGATGCACTTAAGACCATGTGGTCTACTAGGATAGGGGATCCTTTTAGTGGAATTTGAGCATGAGACCTTACAAAGTTGTATAATTGGCATACTTTTTAGTCTTCATTACTATATATAGATAATATTATTTGACCGAAAAGAAATTTAATATGCTATTTATGTTTTACTCAAAGCAGTTAACCCACAAACAATAAAAGTCCAAATTACCACGAATGAAATCAATGTTTCTAGATTTTGACTATTATCGTTGATTGGATTCCACCATAGTGTTATGTACTTGAATTTTTTATTTTATTTATATGATATTGGTTTCTATTTGTTTCAACTAGATGAGATGAGGGTTTTCCATCTCATGCATCATTTTTGGGACTTTTTAGAATTCGCATGCCATGCATTATGCAATTCCATATAAGATGCATCAATAAATTTCATTCTATTATGATATAATACATGATTTATAATACTAATTTGTTATGGATATGGTTTATAAGGAATTGGACATCATTCCTGGTACTTATAGTTCCTTCCATAAGCTTAGTAGTGTTATCTTGATTTGGATATAGTATATTACCTAAGCATCCAATTATTTCATTTTGATTCTGGGACCATGTGTCACATGGACATGAGCATCCTATGATGTGAAATAGGTGGATTCCATATTTTGGTTCATTAGAAGTATGGTCCCATATATATTTGTATTTGGTGAACATTTTTTTTCCTCTTTGAAAATGAATTGTGATATAATGGAATTGAACATTGAGGATAAAATGGAAAATATAATCTTCTTATATTAGAGAACACAACCAAATCCCAAACATGTTAGTTGGATGTAGGTAGTATGTATTTATTTATACGACTTGTATGACCCCCAAACATAACTTAAAGAACATACATGGGGTGTGTTGTTTTTTAGGAATCCTTATTCCTATTATATTTTAATATATGTTCCATGATATGTGACACTTCAATAATGTTCTTAAATGAGGATTTTTATTGGAATTATTGAGTATTTTCACCCTGATGATATCTAGTTGTACAACATAAGGGAGGCAAGGGCCACACACAAGAGGTGTTTGGCCATGGGAAACCATTGGATTCTCCTTTAGCACCAACTAAAGAAACACTAGTTGTATTAGACATTGTTTTTCATGAACAGTTCTATGATGACTTTATGAACAACATAAATACTATTTAGGGAACATCACAACCTAACTCGAAATTGGAAAATTTAGAGCATGATTTCTAATAGTAGCATCCACCAAGGTTTTTGGGGGATTAATGACCATAGGATGCAGAGTCATGGATATATTCCATGCAATCTATCATAAATCTTCTAGAGATACCACCTAGGAGGAAGGTAACGATTGATAGGTATATGCTGCTTGATTCCTCCAAGAGAAGGTGGGATGCCATTAAATAGACTGATCATCTTCATAAGATGTGTTAGATGGATTTTTATATGTCCATATATGATTACTTTTATAAAGATACATTTAGGGTCAATAGATCCTATGATTTCTTGCACATGGAGGACGGTTAGTAATCAGTTACGTATTATTTAGCCCATTTTATAGATCTCAAATGCTTCATTGCTATTATGATAGATGATGAGTTATCTAAAGCCATAAGATTCTTGTATGGTATGAGGTATGAAATTTTATCATATGTTAATGTCTTTTGAATAACCAAAACATACGGAATAGTGAATCAGGTGCTTATCATAGAGCATAACTTGAGAGAGGATGGGGGTATGAGGCTAGGACGTTTGATATATAGATTTCTTACTACATCAAATAGTATTAGTAAGAATCTTTTGTACATTACATGTGGTGATATTAGCATCCAAAGAACATAATCATGTAGCTAGGTGAGGTGACACTGGTGTAGTAGGCCAATACAAATAAGACATAAGTGAACGAGAGACCATATGGAGTCCAAATCATGCGATATGATGGGCCATCTATAGTTATTCTACAAAACCATTCCCCAGTAGTGAAGTGAGTGAGGGTCTACACTAACTCAAAATTCCGGGTAAATATATATATCTTCTCATTAAATCAATAGCTATACTTCAACTTCATGGTCATGTCAAGGTTTTTTTCATGGACATTGTAGTTAGATAAGAGACATGAATTGATGACAGAGCATATCAACTCTTTGTAGCTAGGACATTGATATGTCCTAATATTAGGATAGATATATATAGTGAAACCAAAACTAGAAAAGAATATTCTAAACCATCTACTTGAGTGGAAGTATTCTTATTCCCTCTACTTTATCATCTTCTATATTAAATATAGTTGATTCTCATAGTTTTATATCTTTTCCCATTTTAGAGTGATTGGGATTGGGTTATAATGTAATGATGGGATTATGATTCCTGATTATCCATTGTGTATTTTAACAGAGGATATAAATAAGTACAAGGATCCCCCCATGATATCATTGGGTGTTACATTATATAGTATATCTTTTTCTATGAGATAACCAGTTTTGAATTCATTATCCAGCTGGAATAGTTGGACCCCTTTTATTATTTAATTTTTTTCTCTCATCAACACGCAGCCTTCACATCACCAGAGGGAAGATAGTTTATTCAAAAGGGTGAATTGGATGTCCAGGAGAGTAGTTCTAGACTCGAGAATTATGGGTTGGGTGGGACAATTGCCTTGAAAATGAGGTTTTACCTAGATTATCATGGAACACATCAGCATGATTTCACTGCAATTGTTGGTCATTTATGGGAAATTTTATTGAATGAATTTTTAGGATTTCCAATATTAAGAGAGGTATAGTTCTCATTCGAGCTAGTAATAGGAGATACATCAGTATCTAATCCTCTATAAAGGATGGATACTACTGAGACAAAGGATCCCAAGATACCACTAGTGGATTTTGAGGGAAAGGGGTTTATCTAACCCAATACGTATCTGTGGGATTCACTAGTAATTTCTTAATAAATATTTATTGTATCCTCAGTAATATGTGAGGATTACTATAAATTGAACTAGATAATGGTTAAGAACCAGTTTCCTCTATATTATATAGATGATCAGTTTTACGAGCACTGAGTAGATTTGGTGTATTGAATGAATGATTTGAAGACATGATAACACAATGTGCGTGTTATACCATCAGACATACCTCCCACAACCTTTCATAGTAGGTAAGGGATATATGTGTATTTTTCTATGGATTTTGGTGTCCTGAATGTGCCATCCGTCCTCATGGAACATATAAAATATATTTTCTATACATACCAAGATTCATTTTTCATGTTGTTTATAGAAGACATCTTTGTGTATTCTCACAATTGATATGACCATTAAAAAATATGATATCGTGTTCGAAACACTGATAGAGCATCAATTATAGGATAACCTCATAGTTTTCCACTTTTTCATGGATCAAATTCACTTCATGGGTCACATCATCTCAGAGAAAAAACTATTAGGAGAACAAGTAAAGGTGTGATATATAGAATCCTAGGAGTAGAACCATAATGGATTTTTGTTATTGTGTTTCCTATGGATTTCCAAATATTATTGTCATTTTTTACAATAATTATCACTCCTAGATGTTCCCCTCATGCTCTTGACTAAAAAGTTTGTGAAATTGGTATGGCCATATATAGACAAGACAATATTTGAGGAGTTAAAATGGAGATTGACTATATTAGTGATACTGGTTATTCCAAATCTAAGAAGGTGTTACACTATTTACTATGATTACTCAGGTATTAGTCTAGGATAAGATCTTATTTTGTCAGATAGAGTTGTATAATATGGGTCTCAGTGGTTGAAACCACACGAAAGGAATTACCTAATGCATGATCTTGAGTTGGCTGCAGTTTTTCCAGAATTACACTCTTGGATATATTACTTACATGGAGATTGGTTTTCAGTGTACACAAATCACAAATTCATAAAATATATATTTAAAAAGTTTGATATTAATTCTAGGTATCTATGATGTGTTTAATTCCAATACTATTTCTATTTTGAGATTACCAACATGTATTGACATGGAAATGAAAAGGCAAATGAACTAGGATCGAAGAATAACAATCATGAAGTTTTGTAGGCCAGTTGTGAGTAATGATTATAGATTTTTTTCTCATATATGAACATTAAGGTGAAATAATATTAGGGATAATTTTTTATTTCATCCTTATCTATTTCATATACCTTTACAGATAGAGTGAGGATGAGGTAACTATTATATTCAAATGGACTTGTCGTACTGGACAGTGTTGAAGGTGGCGATCCTCGGCCTACATGGACTGTAGGTGAGGAATAAATTCTAGGAATTCATTGTAATTTATAGTTTTCAGTATACATGCATGAGTAGATAATGTATGAATTCAATGCTTCATCTTGGGAAGATCATATTAGTGTGACCAACATATATTGAGATTTACATCACCAACACAGTCTTCCGAGTATTAAAATATATGTAGGTGGGGTTTTCATAAGATCTTACACCTATCAGTAGATGAAGTTGAAACACTAGTGATAATTTATAAATTTTAAGTAGTTTAACATTCCCAAGTGGAAGTGGGATTAAATTGTGATAGAATTCATGGCTGGTTTACTAGAGTCTCCTTGAGGTAATTATGTCATTTGTGTTGTTGTTGGTAGGATTAAAATGGGTTCTCATTTCCAAACTATCAAGTATAACTTTTATGTAAATGATCTTGAGAGGTTTTATATCTGTGAGATAGTATGTATTCATGGATTTCTGCATACAATAATTCTAGATAAGGATTACCAACTAGCATCATGATTATGGAATGCAATGTAGAGGGCATTAGGTACATAGGTGCTTTTGGGCACAACATACCACCCCCAGACTGATGTCAAATCAAAGATCTTGTTTATATACGTGTTGATATAGTACGAGATTGTATCTATGAATTCCAAGGCTCTTTGGGGAGGCACATACCCCTATAATTATTATCATTTAACAATAGATTTTAATACACTATATATATTTCATATTATGAGCATTTTTATGTAAGGCCATTTTGATCACCCCTATGTGGGTTTGAAGTCATTGATACATTTATTCATGGAACACATCTCATTTTGGTGGCCAGATTATAGGTTCATTTGATTCCCAAGAAAATGGATACTACAGATTATAGACCTAAATCATACTCCAATAATTAAATATGGACAATAATGGTCATGATCAAGGATCATGTATTTTTACATGAACCACCGCTGCTGGGAAACACGATGATTTGGATACAATTCAAAAAAATTCCTTGATATTTCTGGCCATTTGAGATTATGGAGTGAGTTGGAATGTTAGAATATTGGATTCTGTTACCTCATAGGTACCAATACATGAACAATATATCCCACATATCTCAACTATGACACTATCATTCAAAAATGTATCATGAATTTTAGCTAATGAAATATTAGTTACAAGTAGTTTCATCCTTTTTGGAGCATATTATACGTATTAGGTATTAGAACATAGAGTTTATCTGAGGCCAGTGAATTCCAATAGTATATCTATTATGGAAACACAAACGTGTATAGGAAGTCGCTAGGGATTTGTAGTCTAATGTACGATCATCATTGTTGGAGTTATTATGATTCTCTACCCTTGGATGGGATGCTCAAGGATGCATTACATTAATGGGATCCGTTTTCAAGAGCCAATTTATTTCTTGAGGTAAAAAAAAGTTCCATTCAAAAAATTCTCATTTTAAATATATAAATATAGAATAATGTGAATTTTCTTTTAGGACGTGCAGGTTTTGATGGTGTCAAGGCCTTGTTCAAGTCCCAAAACATAACTTCTAGGGTTAAAAGGGCTTATCACACTGTTAGTATAAACCATGCGGGGTAGACTACATCATAACTTCAAACCATGCAAGGCTGGATAGTGGAGTCCTAAAATACATATAATTTGAAAAAATATGCACGATGTGGTTCATGGATATGCAAAAATGTATGTCATTTTGATTGTGGATTGAGGCACATTTTGCACATGACTAGTAAATATTTTGTATAAAACTATATGGGGTTAACCTTTCTAATAGTAAAGGGCATATGATTGGCACATAGTGTGGGGAGCCATGCTAAAACCCCATTTAACCCATTTATTTTGGTGAATTTATAGGTTTCCCTTAATTAATTATTATTTCAACAATTGATTCTTACATATCCTCTATTGAACAACATTGGGGTTTTGAGAGATCATCCTCGATACCTATCATGTGAATTGTCACCAAATCTCTACTCAAGATGCTAATGAAGAACCATTATTTCATTGGATCCAAGATTGTATGATATACATTCATTTTACATCATTCCTCATTCAGTTTTTAATAATATGATCGTTTTATGTGAAGGATAATATTTCTTGTTTTTAGTTTTTTTAATCCACTATTCATTTTCCCCCCAATATGAGTCGAATTAAGAGCTGATACTAGAAAATCTATCCATTATGAGGCTATGGTAGTTGGTTTCATGCTTTTCCATTATTGTATAAATATATATATATAAATATATATACTGATTTTACAAATGAACAAGTGTATTAGAAACTACCTTAAAATGAAATATAACCCTTGGGTTATATTGATAGGAAATGACAACATCAACCATGGATGTCGTTGTTAATTGAATATAGGTTAATAACCTTTAAATTTAACCACCCCTTGGGTGTGTTGATTAATTAATTGATATCAAATGAATTTGGATACCTTTTACATGCTCCTTTCTCCCCATTACCATGGGTATTTTAAAATTGAATTGTAAATTCAATTCAATTGTAATGAATAATTAATATAGATATTGAATTGATTATTTGAAGGGAATTTAATGACAATTCATTGAGGGTAGGTCCATGTAATTTATTTTTAATAATGAGTTTCCTTTAAAAATATAATTCCCACGTGTGTAAATTAAGTGGAAATCCTTCTAATCTATGACATATCTTAATCATTCTTTTGATGTGACATTGAATAAAAATTACCACTACGAAGAAATATTAATTCGTTAAATGAATTATTTAAAAGAATATTGATTAATTAGTTTGGTGAATCATGGGTTCTTATATTAATTCCATGTAAAAACTAATTTTGGTACTTCCTTGATTTTCGTTGATAGACAATTGGACAGCTTATATGGATTTATAAGGATAGACTCATGGGCGCTTATTGATCTATACCTCAGTGATACATGGATTCGTTAGGTATTTCTAATGATGGTCTTAGAGGGTAGATTATAATTTCTTCCATGGGAGACAGATTATCTCCCATAGTGGACCTCCATGGATGGAATCAATTTGGGGAGGTGTTGTACCAAACCAATAATGATTTTAGGTTTCATATGAGAAATGACTTGGATGGGCTAGTAATGCATTGGTTTATAATGCACCTTGATAAATAAATGGGTTCAATATTAAGAATGAAAAGGACATGATATGGTTCCAAATTGATTAATTAAAGAATTGAGTTATATGATGCATCTATCAAGTCAAATCAAGAGCCTAGATTTTATTCAGAGCCTTAAACCTTATAGATGGAATGGTTATGCATATCTTGATTACACAACACTATGAGGAACACTAGGATACATGATAGGTTCTATGATTTAATGATTAAATTATTTTATTTTATTAAATGAACATTATTATGAAATGAAAGAACTCAAACTATTCATTCAGATATTACGAGTTAGGCCAAAGAAGGAAGTAGAGGACATGTGTCCATAGAATCCTAGACCTTTATAGGCTGTATTACTTTTAGTACTTCATACACATATTCTATTAATTTTTACAAACTATTAAAATTATATATCAACTTATTGGATAAAACTAGATATTTTGGTGATTTCTGAATATTATTTTATCGCACACCCTATTTGGTCTATCATAGGGTAACTAAACATATTAAATGAATTTTGGTACGAATAAGGGAAAGCACCCTACATTAGGTTCATGATTTATTTTTAGGATTAATGGAACATGGGACCAATATGAGTATCATGATGCTAGCATGATTTTTGTTTCATTTTTTACATTTGAAACATATAGTTTATATATTCCATGAACACCCATTATGTTATATTTTAATAGATATGACTTGTATCATCATTATATGTATGTGAGGTTAATTCTTGAATTATTTGACAATTACAAATATTTATCTATTTTTTGACTATTATTCTAATTATTTTATTTCTTTTCATTGATAATACAATATGTTACACTCTGAAAAGAGGGAATAATCTCCCCAAAAAAACACCATTATCCCTCACAGCTTTTCTTAAGCCTCTTTCTTTTGGGGAGATGAAATTGAGTCATTGTGGCCAACCACACTCAGGGCACCTTTCAGTGGCATCTAGGTCTGTGAAATTATAGATGGTATAACACTACTTACTAAACTCTAACCCAAGTTAGTGGTATCACAATTTGATGATACTAAGAAGACTGTAACTTTCTTATCAACCAAGAAGATAGAAATTCATATATGATCGTTTAGTCCAATATTTTATTTTTCTAGAACTAATGAACTTCTGGGAAAAATCATTACACAAATTAATAAAACCATATTTAATTTTCTTAAAATTCACAATGAGGTCTTACATTTAGACATGTGTGATAGTCATATTCTTTTTACAATCCAGAAACATGACATTTATATTTCATTGAAAGAATTGTGAATAGTATTATCCATATATGAGTTACCTATCATCACCCGTGATGGTGATTCATGTGTCTCCTCACCATTTGGCATAAATAACATTGATTTTTCATAAAAAATTGATAATCATTTTTGTGTATTTAATCTTTTTTATGAATGTAATATATTATTTTTTCTTTTACGTCAAGGAATTTTTGATGAAATTTGTTCCATTCAAGACAATAATTTTATTTCCTTATTAAAAAATCATTGAAAACAAAACATAATATCCATTGAAAGAAAAATATTAATAATAGAAACTCTAATTTCCAGTCCAGATTAGTTTTTCTCTCGTAAGGACCTCCTACAAATAGAGAAAACATGGTAAGTGCATCCTATATCTATGGGGATAAAAAAATAACTGTTGAACAAATATAATTTTTGTTATTAACATGGTAAATCTCCATTCCAATGTTTAACAGATAAATAATATTTTAAGGATTCAATGATTTATGTTTTGAAATGATCCCAGAAATAGGTATGTTTTCCAACTTATGTGATCCCTATTATTGAATTTTTTATTATTTTTATTTATTTTTTCATAATTTTGAGTGTCGATAATATTTTTGTATCTTTAAAATTTTTATTATAGTTCATAACTTTTTATTCCAACTTATGAATTCTATTTACCCCATCGTTGATTATTTTATCCAAACCATAAATTTGTTTGGGTTGTTCATCATCAAAATGACTCAGTTCAACATTGTTACATAATTTATTTGAAATTAAATATCTATATTTTTTCAATTTTATAATTCACCACAAACACTTCAAATTAATATTGTTTCATGTAAATATTATAATAATGCATCATCACATTGCCATAATTATTATTTTCACTCCACACATGAAGTACGTCATTGGATTTATGATGTTCTTCATATAGATCAATCCTTCCCTCAACCCCATAATTATCATAACTTCTATCATAATTTCATTGATTATATGAAGAAATAATCAACATACTTTCTTCATTATAGTTTTTAACCTCTTATACACCACATTCTATTTGGATTTTTTGGAATAATGATTTCTATTTTTGAAAGACATTAATTGAGAATTCTTATAACAATAATTTTTTTATATTCTTCTATTTTTTATCCACCATCATCTTCTTGTTAGTTTTTATTATAATTTACATATATGATTCTTGACTTCTCTATGAAAAAAGTGGAGGAATCTTACCATTAACCCTTTTATTTCATCTATTTTAATTATATAGAAAATGAAATAATATTGTTAACTTCATTAAATTATGGATATTGTATGATCTAAATATTATTTATGGAATATGGCCCACCTCTACAGTTCTATACATTATTATAAACTCATTTATGTGGTTTCTGATTTAGTAAGACACCATAGTGCTCTAATAGTCATCAAATGAGAAATATTTCAGATCCTTATCTTTATGAACTGAACCTTTTACATTGAAATGTTGAGGGAGTATTCTCAGGATCCACTTCAAGATAATATCATCTTTTAGGTCCTCATAGTGGTTAGATGATTCATAAAAAATAAAATTTAAATGATCGAAAAAAGAATTGTACATATTGTTGGAATTAATTTTCATTTTTTCATATTATTTTTAACAAAACATGGAGAATTGCGTTAGAACCCCTAAAAATAATTCATCAAGTGTAAAAATACATTCAAATCTATAGTTTAATTTTTAAAATTAAAATATCTTTTTTAATATAGGATTTTTAACATAACATGCAATGGAATTTATGGCATTAGTATCTGTATCTAATTCGCAACGACTTATTTCCATCAAGGCACAATTTTTTATATTTTTAGTGATACCATATATGGATTCTATGTAAAATTGTACATGTAAGGTTGTGAAATATTCTGGAATAACTATTTTTAAAAACATGAAATAACTCCCTTCAATGGTTAGAACACATTTATGATTTTGAAATGTTCCCATTATTCATATATAGAATATAAATACACATACTCTATTACCAATTGTTAAAATACATAGATGATAACACCTTGAGGGAATAGGGGTATGGGGGTTAATTAATTTATTTATGGTTAATATAATTCATTATCTATTTTGGATATTTTTTTTCTCACCATCAAGAATACATCGAATTTTCTCTACCATTCCCCTCATTGAGCGATGAACGCATTAAACAAGAAAATGAATTTTACATGGTTCAGCCAAAGTCAAAAATGTACATGGAGATTGCAAAAAATTGAAACTATAAACCAAATTCACTGAAAGATCAATGATTAATTTACAATTCATAGATTCGTCATTACCCCTCTTGGTTTACTACAACAGAAAAATTGAGAATTTACTATTATCCTTCAACAAGGAACTCACCCCCCCTTCTTATTGAATATTTCGTCCTCAAATTACGCTAATATGAACTTAAAACAGAATCAGTGTTCCTATTCATCATAAGAATTTCATGTTATAATATGTATGAGAACCAAAGAATAACCTAGAAATTGTCTCACTAAAGACACAATGTATTTTCATCTCTATTGAAATATATTTTTTTCCAATCTACTACACACCAGAATTCGTACACTATTCATATCAATCCAATGGTAATTGTTTATTCATATATCACCATATTGGTTACTAGTATCCCCTATATTAATTTGGTACATTAAGAACCATAAAATATTATTAATATTTGAGTGTTTCAACCCATAACTCCTCATATCATTAAACAGTTAGTAAAATGAAAATTTATGGCTATGGCATAAAATTTATCTCAAAACATAATATAACCCATTTTAATTTTATTAAAATGTGGTCCATTCTCAATTCAGAAAACCATAACATCGTATGATGTAAATATGGCATGGAGTGCAATGAATGACCATACTCACTCATCTCATAGAAATAACTTTTCTTTAACTCCAATGACACAAGGTGTTGAATGAGAAATGCACCAAGGTTCTATGATTTGTAAAAAAATTGTGGTAAAAAAACTATGACCTTAGAGAGAATAATTATTTACATCTTCTAATTTCATACCCTCCATGTCGCATGGAATAAAATCATTGGGGACCCATCAACACCATACAGAATGTGGAGTAACAATGATCACTGTGGAATGGGATCCTAAAAAATTATAGATGCATTAAAACTAAGTAAAAACCTATCAGTTTCTTGATATATATATATATATATAGATACCACATATCCTTTAAACTCTTCATCCAATATAAAACACTTTTATATAAATACCATAAAATATTATCCACTTCACTCCTTTGATAAAAATGATGTGGGTAAAGTGGGACTATCCAAACCCCATCTATGGTTCAAACTTGTGGTGTGGGCCTCTACATCCATGTTTACACTCTTAAAGAATGAACCATTACTCCCAGACACTCATTAATCTTCATTCATAGTCTCATGATCCACGGTGTCATCATAGTAATGATTTTCCTTCTGTTTCCAATCTCAATATTTCATTATATTAAAATCAATAATAGTAGAACATTTTCATTTTAACTATTTTGTGGACTCTTAAATGTGATGTGGTCTCAGTATTTCATAATTAATTAATATACTTCAACCATCATATTTTTAACAAATACAATATAATAAAACATACAAAGAAGTTTTGAACAAGAATTTATTTCATATGTTATAATTTTAATAAATTTTTCATTGTGTGTGAAAATGGTCAAATAAATAACCTCTCATAAATGATTTTCCTTATAAATAAATATAGCATGTTATATTTGATCAAACCAGGATTTTTTAAGGTCGATATATATATATATATATAATTTAACTCTATAAAGCCAAAAAAAAAATTCTTCTCCATGATAATCAAAGTTCTATTAGTGTTTTAAATCCTCCTTGTAATGTGGTTGTGTATGGTTTTTGGTTTCCCTCAGCATACTTAGGTAGCATTTTAAATACTCCCATAAATTCATGTTGTGTGATAATATTCTTGTGTGTTTATTAGTGTCAATATCTCAATCCACACATACTTCTGGTTTGTGATCCATTTTCTAAATATTTGGAATCCATATATAGAAAGAGCTTAGATAAGGTCTCGTATCCATTATTGGGGTTGGTATAACCCAATTAATATATGGAGTTGTATCATAAACCACTATTCCATTTAAATTTTATAAGTTTCTTGGCATTGACCGTTTGGACCCTAGATCAATAAAATTGTATTGATGGATCAGTGGATGGGGAGTTACAGCAATCAAAAATAATTCATTGATGATCTAAAGACTCATTTTAATGAATTATAAAAATGATGTAGTATTTTAATATGATAATATATATATTCCTTGGGGCCTTGAGACCTCTTAAGACCCTATAGGTTACCTTTGATATGTGTTCTATAGAAGGATATCAATTTCAAGCCTTGTGGACTATTTATTATTCCAAGATCTTCTATTTACTCCTATTTTATTATATAAGAGGATAAGTTATAATATTTCCATGAAATCTCAATATACATGTAAATATAGGTTTTTATATTATATTTTGATAATTTCATTTCTTACTTTTTTTACTCACTCAAATTGAGAATTTTGAGCTATTTTTTAAATATTTCTGTTCCATGGAATTATACTATGCATATTTTTACTCACCATTTCCCCTAAATTATTCACACTAATATTATGTCTATACAAATAATAAAATCTTTCTGATATCATCTTTGTGGATTTATATAGGCGTGGATTGATTGAATTTTATGTTTTGACACACTTTATGCGAAATTATTGGACATGGTATTTTGAGATGGTTTTGATGAGAACAATTTATGTAGATCAATCCAGGTGTGCACATATTGAGGATGAGATTCATATTGACTTATATATTGTAATTTTTGTTACTTTTAACATTAATCTATATATTTTTTATTTTTATTCATAACCTTATACCTGACTTAATTCTCATTCATGTGTTATATACAATTCATTCATTTAAACATATTCTGTTAGAGTTGTTAATTTTATTCACGCTCTAAATATAGATATTGATTACTTCTTATTATAAGATAAATCCAAACACATTATCTTATTTTTATTTCTTTCTAATTAATATCGACAATTATTTTAGTGACTGGATCGGGGTGGAACTCATAGATTACTACAACCATATATAAGCCTCTATGGGACTATTCATGTAAGAATGGCTCAAAAAGGGCGTTAGCCATGGATATAGATTAATGTTAGTAGTCATGGGAGCATTTTTTTTGGTACTTTTAGGCAATGATTTTATGGGGTACAATATTTAGTTATCACACTAAATACTCAATCATACGTGTATAGATTGATGTATGGTATCTCTAGGACTCTAATAACATGTTAATCTACCCAGATCTTCATATGATCTTTTTATGCAACTTTTATGATTTAAAATTATTCATAAAGAAGTTATTTATGATATTTAATTGTGTTTAATATGATCTTCCATTCATATATGATCAAAGATTTGTTCTTTAACCTTATCTAATTAAGGTTTCTACCACTAATAGCCTCTACTAATGTTTCAATAGATATGAGGATCCCATGCTTGTAGTTAAGCCTCTCACCACTGATAAGTAGATGAAGTGAATCTTTATATGATATTTAGAGGATTTATATTCTTAAACCATAATATAAGGTAGTTTATATCCCATTTTCACATTATATAAATTATTCTTTTTCAGAAGATAATTATTTCAACATGGTTAAATGAGACCACTTATTAAATAATTACGGGGCATGAATTTTGATGATGGTGGGATGATGAATTAATTATCGTAGCATAGAAATTTAATGGTGAATAATTATATACATTATTAATATCCAAGTTCTATTATGTTATTATTAACACAAACTAGATGATTATTCTTATATTCAGTTTCTTTTATATCATAATGTCTTATTTATGGATGCTTTTTTCATCAAACTCATGATATGTATACTCTATACAAAATGGTGATTAAGTTATTATTATGGGTGGAGTTATGAATTTGGATTTTAGACGACACAATATATGGTATTATCATATCTTAATAAAAAATAATACTCATAGACCTCAAAATAGGTTTCTTAATCTGGGACTGTTGTGTAAATGCTTGATATTGGTGGTTTGAGTTGGGACATTTGAGGATGATTTATTTATATTTGTTTGTGTTATCATTCAACGCAACTAATATTAGACATATATAAAGAACCATTCCATATTATTATTCATAAAAATAAATTACTTTATATATGTGATAAAGTTATAAATTCACTTGATAAAAGTTACGGTTGTGTTATACATGGGTTTACATGAATTATACCTCAATGAAATGGTACATTTATAAAGATGAATGTCATAGCCAAGAGGGGAGAAGTTAAATTAGAAAAAATTTGTTTTTACAATAAATATTAATGGATGAGGATGTGGAACCTCTCCATCATCCCTATAATTTATTATCCTTTAACA
This sequence comes from Viscum album, assembly GCA_963277665.1. NCBI lineage: Eukaryota > Viridiplantae > Streptophyta > Magnoliopsida > Santalales > Viscaceae > Viscum > Viscum album. The sequence continues at coordinate 647,859,948 of OY728151.1, read as the reverse complement.
GGTGTATAGTGCCAAAATATACTGCTACAAAAAATGAACAAGATGTATAACACATTTTAGGCTCCAACATATATATTCAATGAAAAACTTGTATCCTAAAATAGGGGAAATCATATTGGATTGTTTAAAATCATGTTAATATATTTGGGTAAGATTTTTAGTGGTATTAGATTCTAGTGGAACCCCAATCATGACCGGAGTATGTTATATATTTCCCACCACTCAAAGGGACCTTTCACTCGCCCTCTTCAAATAAGATCACGTTATCTCAATTAAAGAATGTGGTATTAGATGATAAACATTCATTTGAGAGATGAGATACATTAGTACATATCCTAGAATAGATGAATATATGGGTGAGTACTATATATGTTATCACATATTGGATAATGAGGTGAGCTCTACCACTAGTAATGAGTATAACTACTTTTAGTTGTGGCATGTAGTGTGACATTATAAAATCATGGAATTTATTTTTTCTCTATCAAATATTAGTATGTTTAAAATTTTTATCCACATAAAACATATATCTAAAAATATACCCAACATATTAGATGAATATTATTAATAAAATTCAAATAATAATAAAAACTATAGTAAATAATAGTTATTATTCTACTAAGATTTCTTAAATTAAGATGATACATAATTATTGTGATTTAACATTAATATGATTAGTCATTCTCAAAGAATAGTACCATAATGTTTTTTCAATGTTATCTAATTAAAATAAATTTATAACATTTAAAATATTTTTAGATCATAAATAAAATATTAGAATACATTAAATTTAAATCTAATATAATATTGACTACACTTCTAAAATTTTCATTTGGATAAAAATTTGTTTTATCATCATATTTTTTATTTTATTTTATTTTTCTTTTCATTTTATAATTTTTTTGTTTTATAATTAATTTTATTTTTGAATTCAACAGTTCAAAATAAGATGTGTGTACTTTTTGTAATTTTTTATAAAAAGGATGAATATTGAAGTGAATAGAAAAAATTACTAATTTTTTATATACTATAACATTTATGAAGTTATCATATTATAAGAATATTTGGAAGATTTATAAAAAAAATTACAATAAAAAAATACTTTTATAATTTCAAATTCATAATATAATAATTTATTTATCTTATAAAACCCATGCATGAGATTTTGGAAACATAACTAATATTTCATTAAAATAAAACTTATGTTTGTTCTGTTTATATTAAATAAGTATGCACATGATGTAATTTAGTTTTTAATTTAATTTAATTCCATATTACTCTTATTTTTAGAATAATAAGTAACGCAATTTCCTAAAATTAAAAAAAATTGATAATTTTATCTTAATCGTAATTTTTTCCATTAATATTCACTTTTTCTAAAAATTGATATTACTTGATATGTGTTATAATATATGATATAAATTTTGTCACCCGTACACATTTATGTTTATTAAATTTATTTTATATTTATTATCATTATGAACAAATTCTATAACAATTCTCATATTATTTTTTGTAAATAAAATAAAATTACATAGATAAAAATATATTCACATGTTAAAAATTGAATAATTGAATAATTTAAGAGATAAATACTTAGAAACAAGTGTGTAAAATAATGGATAAAGGAATCGTGACATTAAAGCATCATTAACATAATTTTTGTCCATTTTTTTTTCAAATTCCATGGGAAACATGTGGTCTCTTAATATAAAAAATTTATATTTGCAAAAAATACAATTCCCTTCACCAACATAAGGAGCTCATGTTCACCCTCGTTATGTTATAAATTAAATTAATTCTATCAATGGAATAAATACCATATCCCCTATCCAAATCTCTCACCATTTCCTAAAAGAATTATACATGATAACATTTCAATATATATAGACATAAGGTGTTTCCCAATGTAGAAGATCTAAATGGAAAAGAGGTTAGAGAACTTTTGATGAAGTGAGATTAAAGGTTATGGGTTTTTCATAACTCATCTTTTATTCATAGTTCATAATTATTCTTATATCATATTGTTTTTATAAAACAAATTTCTTCTATTTTATGATTATTCTATAATGAAATATCTATTTGTGTAATTAGAAATTAGAAATTTTTTTCTCTTATAATATTCAATTTACTATAGAAAAATAATACCGTTGTTATTAATAAGTCATATCCTTGTTAATGGTTCTTTCTATTATATATAAATATTTTGTCTCTTTCTCAATGTAATACATAATATTTATAGGAAAAATAATATATTTTATCATGTGACCACCATCATTTACTTATTATATTTTATAATATATATATTTTTAATCCCGTTTTATGATATTGGTTTAAAAGAAAGGTATTGTAATTTATATGAATGTTTTTCCTTTCATGATAGTTTTTTATCTTATGCTCAACATTTCATGTAAAAATATTTATATTTCTTTCATGGACACATTATTTTATAAAATTTTAAAATTAAAATATTTTTAATATTTTTATGTTCACCCTTTTGGAAATAGAATTTGAATGTGACTTGTAACTTCCTCTTTTTTTATTTTGGTAAAAATAATTCAAATATATTTTTTTCAATTTTTCTTACTGTATGAGTAATAATTTTATTATTCTTTTATTAATAGTACTAAAATGGATTTCCTAATGATTTGAAATTGTTATATTATTTAAAATAAAAATAAATATTCTTGTGTTTTCCAAAATTAATATTTTTTAAAAAATTAATTCTATATTTTGAAATGTATTTTAACGACTTATATCCTTATGAAATATTTTTTACTGATTTTATGTATTCTAAAATAATTTTACTAAAATTTATTTCCTATAAAATTCATTTTATAGACAAACATTTATTTTATAAACATTATTTTTCTTAATTATTATTTCTTAAATAAAATATTTTTATGTTTTTGTAAAGCCTTTATAAAAATGGGTATTTAATCTCATTTTAAATTGGTTTATACAATGATATTAATATTATATTTTTCATCCATATCAAAATCTTTAAGTCAAATTTTTTTGAAATGTTGATATTTTTCTTCCACCATCCAATAGGATTCACTAAATTGGTAATGGAATGTTATTGAAATGTTTTTCAAGAAACATTCCACTTTTCTACAGGATAATTAGGTGATATTTTAAGTGTGAGTGATTAACTGCAGTAATGGAATCCATATTTGAGGATGACTATTGTTGTGATGTTTGGTGTCCTATATAACTGATCAATTAATTGGTTAAGGATTTATATCTCATGTGATAATAATTGGAAATGAGAAATCTATGACAAAAGAAAATGATTCATGATTCAGTATATGAAACATGATGTAAAAAAAGATCAAATATAAGAAATACGAATTGATACCTTATATTATTTATAAAATAGGTTTGGATTATTTATTTTTTAATGGAAAAAATAAATTATTCCTGATCTAAAATGAGATAATTACTATTTTATTTTTGTGTTTCTATTCATGTCTTTATGCCTATGATTATTTTATGGTGATTTAGTTTATTATCTCACACACTTTTTCTACAGTATTTATTTTATCAATTATGATTACATATAATTATATAAATAGGTATGGAATTAAGATATTTTTTATTCTATTTATAATAATATATTCACCCCTTTTAATGTTTTCTAATATTCTTAGGATCCATCCCTTAATGGCATGTTGTGTTGTCTTCCCTTACTAAGAGTTTGAGGGGAACCCCAAAGATGTATTGTTGAGAATAATATATGAAGAGTATATAATTGACTATGTTGTGGTATAATTATAAATAAAGGGTTCTATTTTTATTTGACGATATACAAATTATCAAAAGTATTGTAAACTAATTTACATATGTAGTTAATCATTAATGATTCTACACCTTATATTCATCGAATTGTTTGTTTATTATGGGATATAATGTTTAACTTATTGATATTATATAAATCATAGTTCTTATTCTACTAGATCATATATCATGGTATCAAAATTAAATTGAATATATTGGTGTTTTGAACAATATACCTAGGAGTTCATGTTTTTGGGTCGTCGGTAGGAATCATATTAGTTAATTGTTTTTTAAGAATTAGATCAGTTATGTTTTTGTATTATAATGATATAACATTATTGAACACACTATTTATAAGTATATGTACATGATCACCTCATAAAATGGTAGTAATTATATATTTTACGGTTTCTTAAAAATTTCTTTCAAATTTGGCTACTAGAATGTGAATGCAAATGTGGATGAGATACACCTTGGGGTAATGACCCTAGAAAATGGTACTTAATTATTAACTCAATCACGAATTGGTATGAAATAAGTGGTCCTAATTTTGGATATATTTCATTTAAATTCCATGCAATTCCATTTTAGTAAATAATATTCTCAATACGTTTTAAAAAATATATTTTATATGTTATAGAATTAGTTTAACAAGGATGAGAGATCCCAACCTTTAGATATAACGATTGAACTGAGAGTGATAATGGTTGATCTAAAAGATAATTTGTTGGTCATAATGTGTAATAAATATTATGGTTGAGTTTCCCAATAAATTTTATATCATAATTATCTTATTGTTTTAATTATTTTTCACCCATATCAACCACTTTTAATTTTAGTGACAAATAAGGCCTAATGAAATATGATTATAATGGATGATATTGATAATTTATGTATGGTACCAACAAGAAACCTAAAGAAAAAAAGGATGGAATGAGAAATATTATGGTTGGGAAAATCATAAATAAAAATTATAATAAAAAATATGAACATAGTAGCATTTCCAAGAGAAAAATAAGATATGGTTGGAGCATAATGGATATTCAAGTGGTGAAGATGAATAAGGAATGGTAATTAAATTTACTTTGTGTAAATAATATTGAAAAATGGTCCTAGTGGAATGTCTTAATGAAACTGGAAGATTTTTTTAGCCATCATAAATTTATTAATCGATATATAATCAATCAAGCATAATGGAAGCATTTTGATAACATGATGGAGAAAAATTATTTTATACCAAAGGATCGACTAGGAATTCCATGTTTTATATGTATTGGATTTTTGAATTATGAAAACCAATGAACTAACCCACTGGATAATATCTGAATTAACACTAATAACCTCTTTGTACATGAGACCATTTAAAATCCTATTCATTGAATACCATTTAATGTTGTAGTGATAATTTATTAAAGGTAAGGTGTTGTTTACTTGGGATATGTGAGTGTCTTATAATGGGTAGGTTTCACCAACTATTAGCTATTTAATTGTAATGAAAAACTCACAGTGATAACATTATTGTATCCATGTCATAATAATATAATTTAATTATTTTGTTATTATGATTTATTCCAAATGTAATATACTTAATTTTGATTAGTTTGATGTGATTTTGGAAATGTATTTTCTATATCAACCAGGAATTCCATTTATGTAAAAAATAGGAAAATGACAATTCACACGAACCTATGATAGTATATAAATAACATCATTATTAATAGTACCCTTACAAATAATATTTTATAATAATGGTCTTGATATCAAATTATCACATACTCTTTTAAGAAATGGTGGGAGAAAAAAAATTCAATATTAGTTATAAGAAAATAATGAGGGAAGATATATTTTTCCAAAATATTGATGGTTGATATCTAACTATGAAATATATAAAAATTTCACAACTATTAGATATATTCGAATAAATTTTCTCATTAGTAAGTGATAATTAAAATTAGGAGGAAACCATTTCTTTGTGGGGGGGGGGGGGGTTATAAACTTATATTTTGAAATATATATTCTTTCTCTAAATCAATAATATAATTTATATTTTAATCCCAAAAAAAAATCAAACTGAAATGTTCATTGAAATATTATTTTAATATTATTAATATATTTAATTGAATATGAAAAAAACTAATAAACATAAAGTTATTACTCAACTAATATTTCTTTCATTTAGAGGATAAATATTTAAAATGATTTATAATTAAAAAAATTATTATTTCCCCAGTAACATTTTTAGTGTTTTTTATATTATCCTAATAAATTGAACATGATAATTTTATTATATTATAATATAATAACTAATATATTAATATTTACTAAATAATTTTTATTTATAATATTATTAATATAAACAATTTTATTTTAATTAAAAACACATTTTTTATAAATTGTAATTTTAATTTAAAACTAAATTTTTTAATTTAAAAATTATAATTTTTTAAAATTAACTATATTTCTGAATTTTTAATATCAAAATCAGATTAGGATATATTTTTAAATTATTTCTATACATGGTCAGTTTTGGGGTGAATATAGAAAAATAAAATTTTGGAAAAGACAATCGATTTTATGACATTATCAAAATACAACAACTATTTGAATGATTACTAATATTTTTCTATAGTAAATATATATTATATTATAAAATATATAATTGGAAATATAAATATGTATTTATAAATCCCATGTTTAGCATTTTTGAAACATAAGTAATATTTTACATTAATTTAAAAAAAATATGGTATGTTTTTTAATATGAATCCACATGTTCGAATTCATATATTTATTGTTATCAAATTCATATTAATATTTTTTTTATAATTAATAAATCAATTTCATATAAATATTTTTTTTATAATTTACTGATAATCATAATGTTCAAGAAAAAAAATACTATTTTTCTAAATTATTTAAGATGTTTCATGCACTAATATTATAATTAATTTTTATCATCCATAGATAATATATTTGAGAATTTTTTTTTTCATACATGGAATCATTATTAGTATATTATTGAATATGTATTATATTAATTTTATCAATTTAAAGTGAATTAATTAAGTAATAATTTAGGACCACTAAAAACCCCTAAAATGGTAAAAGTGACAAATCATAGAGAAAGAGATAGAAATATGTTTATAATATTTTATAAAATGAATAGTAGAGGTATGTTTTAAATTACATCCTCCCACACTCTAATGTTTTACACTTTTTCTCTACATTCCATGTGAAACATGGGCTTCCTTTTTGTTAAAAAGTCCTATTTGAAAAATTATATTTCCTTCACCAATAAAAGGAGCTCAGCTACACCGTATTTTTTGAATCATTATTAAAAGTTATCTCGGTCAAAAAAATTATAGTATCTCATAAAATATATACTTATGTATTAGAAATTCTATTCATTGTTTACGTAAAAATTAATTACCCTTAAAGTGTTTCCCAATGGAAAACATCTAAAAGGAAAGGAGGTTATACCACTTTCTACTAAGTATGATCAAATGTAACGAATCCATTATGACCCACATTCACTTCATGAGTCATAATTATTTATCTCTATTGATGGATTTGAAATATAGTTTTATTTTGTTCTATGTTGATACTATAATAAGTTTTTTGGTGAATATGGAATTTGTAATTCAAATCATTCACATTGATGAATTTCCTTACCAAAACTTATATCTTTTTTTTTCAGTATAATTCACGTACTTTTTAATGATAGTTTCTATTATATGTCAACAGATTATCTTCCAAAATTTATTGTCTTTTATACTTTGGAACCTAATTATTTTTTTTCTCATGTGACCGTTGTATTTCCACTATCCTCTTTTCAATAGTATATTTTACAAAATATATTTTGATGTTGGATTTCAAAAAAGGTATTTTAAAATATTAACAAAATATCCCTTCAATATCTTATGTTTTATAATCCACTAAAACATAAGTACAAAAATATTAATATACTTTGAAAGTATCCAATATGTAATATCCTTTTTAAAATTATGTTTTTTCAAAAATAACTCACCTCTTCTATTTGAAAATGAATTTTTAATGTCCCTCATTAATTCATTTATGAATATGGTAAATATTATTTCAAAAATATAATATATGGTTTCTATTAACATATAGAATTATTCATTATGATGATCACATTATATGCATTAAAAAATTTTCAAATTATTTCAAATCTTCATGTTTTGGAAAAAATGAAAAAATGAAAATATTTTCTAGAGGCAGTATTTTGATATTAAAAAATAATTTTTTATTTTAAAAGATATTATAAGGAATCTTTTATTTGAGAATTAATAATTATTTGTTTATTTGTATTATAAAATAATTGGTTTTGAATAAATATTTCTCGTATAATATTTGTTTTTAAAAACCTATTTAATATTTTCAAGGATATTTTTTACAAATTTCATATTATTTCATTTATGGAAACATTTTTAGTTAATATTCATGAACATAAAAATTGATATTTCATCTCATTTTTAATTTAGTTATTCAATGATATTAATTTATTTTCAATAATTTTAAAAATTGATAATGCTGATTTTGTATCACATGGTATGGTTTCAAGAAACAATCAAACATATTTTTATTTCTACCTAATGTAATTTTCTTGGATTAGTTTTAACTAAAATCATGTCTTTTTAACGGGTTAGTTAGGTGATTTTGGATGTATTTACTTTATCTTGTTCTAATGTGACACCCATATTTTTTTGTTTATTATTATTTTGTTTGGGGATGTATATCTCTCTATATTTCATTGGATATCGATTTATATCTCATTATATAAATTGTAAATTAATAATTATGTTGTATCCACTATGGGAAATAACAAATAATGTCTGATCCACTATAGGAAATATAAAGTAATGTGTAATCAAATGTGGGAAATAGGATGTAATTAATGTTCCACCGTAGGAATGATGATGAAATTCTTGATATTTTAATGAAATCACGTTATGATTCATGGTCCACCAATGAAAACATGAATTGATACAGATCCCACAATATATTGATTATTAATATCATTATTTCAATATTTTTCATTTATAGAGTCTTAATAGTATGCTCCTTGGATCAAGATTGTTATATCACACTCTCATTTCATAGTATATGTTTAATTATTTGATATTACATTTCCTTTTATCATATAATGTGAATTATATTTATTATATAATCATTTTTTTAATTAGATAAATCTCTGATGATATCGTTTTCTTATATGATCATGATCTAACCCTAGATGAAAAGAATGTCAGCTTCACCATGACTACGAATTTGATATCAACCCTTTATTATTTTTCTATTTCCATGATTATGATAACTTGTATATCCTTTCATGATCTTATAAAGGTGTCTAGTGTGGTTATATTATAGATAAATGTTCACAAGTATCATTAAATATATATTTTATGTATCAAATCATTAAATTCAAAAAAACTTTCCTACATGAAGTTGTGTGTTTATTGAAATAGGCAATGAACAACTAATGGAAATGATATAGAATAACGATATGTATTACTTAAATCATATCACATGTTATTAAATATAATGTGAAAATAAATTTAGCTTTAGATCTAGACATGGGAGTGTAGGTATAGGGTTTGACAATTAGTACCCAACCATGAGTATTTGTAGTCATCGACCCATCATGTTGTATTCTTTGTCTCATTTTTCATGAGTGTATATGAGAATTCCCTGATTTTGAGTGTGAAAAAAATCCACGGATTCATATGATGGGTAACTTATTACTATCCCATGATAGGAGATTGAAATATTTATAAAATATTTTTTAGAGATGACATACCATTTTTATTGAGTCGGAAGATGATCTCTTATTTGAACATTAAGGGGTATATGGGCCAAACCCATTTTTATATTACATCACATAGGTGAGTGTTGTGCATATGTGGAATTTTACCTTATCATACCATGATAGAGATGTTTTTACACATTACTAAAGTTACTTATATATAGGATTCATTGGTTTTTACTTGTCAACATGAACTTGATTCCTTCTTGGTTGGTGATATTTTAGTGGTGTTGTAGTGTAATGTGTGTTACTCACTTCTAGTATAGGAATTGATATCAAATGGATAACAGTGGCGTATTTGTATTGGTTATGTTGACAATATTCTTATAATGAGAGGGAGTATTTTTCACTATTTATTGATGGAAATAGACTTATAGTATTCTCATGTTGGTGAGATGACCATGATAATAATGTCCATTTATTATTCATGTGGGATTAGATATTCATAGTTTATAGAAGAAAATTATTATCCTAATTTTCTGGATAACATTTCCAAAATCTCATTGTAGATAGTGGTTTTCATTTTGTAATTTATTAATGTGGTGGAAATCGTCATAGTGGTCTAACATAAAAGAGTGTGACACCCAAGATGGTTTTTCCACTAGATATTCGTAGATGTATCCATCACATGGAAACACTGGATCTGTTGTGTAGTAAATCATTTTCTCAAGAGGTTTTGGATTATCATCACTCACCAGGTTATATATTAATGATTACAGATAACAGAGTAGGTACCTGTGAATTGTTAGGATTATCCACTTTGGGTTTCTATGGATTAAGGGACATTATGGGTATTAGTGTTTTTTAATCTTTTTTTGAGGAATTTATTTTTCTTGGCACTCCCATTACTGGATTTCATGGGATAGTAAAAAGAACACAAATATTATATCTTTGATAGTGGGTGTAATCTAGTTAGAGATTCATTTCTTCATGCATGATTCCCAAATATGATTATAGGGAAGCCAAAAATAATGAATCATGTTTATATAAATATATGTGTTGTTGAAAATGGTTCCCTTTTCATGAATATAATATAATTCAATGAAACTAATGTGGCCCAATAGAAGAACACCACCTTGAAAATATTATTATTTTAGAGTTTCATTTTTACTATGTGCATGATGTGGGATAACATCGTGGATATTTTATCCTCAAATGACATGAATATAGATAATTTATCATTTATGGGGGAAAGAATACTAAAAAATATATGTACATTTTGAAAAAATAGTTTTGAGACAGATATTTTTGTTTTGTGGTCGATCCATTCCATCCCGGGTAGAAGGACAACATTTCAAATCAGGAAAAGGATTATAGTACAAAAGCATGGAAAGGATCTCCATTTCTGGAGAATGAATATATTTTGATATTTATTTATAATTTTTTATATTTAGTATCATTTTTTATAATTTTTTAATATTTAGTTCTAGTAGATTGACTTTTGATTTCACCTTGATCATGTATCACTATATGTGAACAAGGTAGGTGAGAAGATTATTTTTTTTCATTCATGATTAATTTTTTATCATTACTTTTAAGTGGATCTAGTTATTTACCTTTTCAGGTAAACAGTTGTTTAAGGTATGGAAGATATAATGGAAATGAATTTTCCCAATTGTTATATAATTTTTTGTTTGATTGTTTATTTCCATGGATCATTATATGTTTAAATTTTAAACATACACTTATAGTTAACATAAGAAAAAATTAATTTCTTTATTATTTTAGTTCTTATTTCATTAAAAAATTTCCATGTCAAAAATGAGTTTTACCCAAGGATTGGACTCAATTTAGAATATATTAAATATAAAAAATATTTTTTTTAGCACACACATTTAATTTATCTGGAATTATACATTCCTCATTAGAATTGTACATCAGATGGGAAATTTATAAATGGGGGTTTTGTCATACTTTGTTATTAATTTGGTTCATGGTACAGTCTCTAGGGTTCGAAAAACATAAATGTGTATTATTAGAAAAATCAAATTATTATATTAATTAATGTATTTTTAATATGGTATGTTATTCTTCTTACCAATATATTACATATTAGTAAGCAGAATTAAAATAAATTCCCTTGTTATTTTCATAAACTGTAGGGTCTTAGAGTTTTATATATGGAGAGATACTGAATGTAGATTCAAGGAATCATGTGGAATCATGGAACCTAAGAAAGAATATTTTCCATTGTTAAGACTATTCATGGAGATGTAGTCCTCATTAATAAAGGATCTAATCATAGGGTTGGGATTTTTTATTTCATTTTTATTCCTTATTTATGTATTATGTGATGTTATTTTTAATAAACCCAATTATTCATGATTCATTCATCATGTATTACATCATTTATTTAAAATGATTTTTTTTGTATCAAAAACTATAAATATATTTTAATCCCTATTATATTCAATAATAAAGGAATGAATAGTTTTAACCTAGTTTTATTTCTATATTTTATGATGAATACAATGTGTATCAGTAAAGAATGTGAAGGATAGATTATCCTATGTCAATACACTATACTCTCTCACAAACCCTATCATTATCATATATAAGTAAAGGTTCATTAACATTATGTTATTAGTGGTGGTAAGGATTGGTAGTGGAAATTTCCTCATAGTGAACTTTACATGAGGCAAGTAGAAATTGACGTTACATCAATACGTGGTTTTGTAATATTGATAATATGGGTGAAAAGTTAATGTTGATGAAGTATAAGATATAGTTTTGGTGCTGGAAAATATATGTCATTGAGTTGGATTCCACATGGCACATCAGTGGCTTGTGAATATTATGGTTACTATAACTACTCAAATGCATGGGGATACCAGGTGTGGTTTCAGTTCATCAAAAGGAAAGGTAAATCAGGATGTAGTTCAGGGATTCTAGAATAGGGTGGTCTTTAAAAAACATGAAACATTATCACAAGTGAATATCGATGCTACATATATATTGGGGTACACATTTGATGATATTGTTCACGGGGGGGATGGAACCATATAATAACCATAGGCAACCCCAAAATTTTGGCATGAACTAATAGAATGTCCTGATAAACCCATCTCTATTGGCCAGTATGATGTGTGAGGGATTAGTTTGATGTCCAGATAGGCCTACCCTTGTAGGTTAGACTCATGTTCCGTGGTGGCTCAGCCCAACCATAAGAACATAGGCATGATGGGTTAGTTTAAACTAGATCATATAAGGTTTGTCCCATTATCGAATTTTTGCATACATGGGAATGACAAACCGACATATATCTTATGTTTTTAGGTGAGTGCATATTCTATGTGAAATGAATCCTCTATTGGTGAACCATGTGGAATTTTTAGTTTATTCCACATGTCCTAGTTTTTTGACATTTTTTTGTAACTTTATCCTAGAGTGTTCAATTTTAATAATTAAATATCCTATCATGAAAAAATTATCTTATAGGTCATTATTGTATATCATTCTTGGATGTTGACTCTCTTTCTTAGGTGAGGTATATATATTTTTATTTTATATCTACAGGGCTAGTGATGGAGTTCGGGTATAATGAGTAGAGTGATCTCTAGGTCGGATGAAAATCATTGTGGGATGGATGTTTAATGGAGAGAGTTTCCCCTACCAAACATAGATATGGTTAGTTTTACCTCCATATAGTAATGGTGTGTATTTATCTACCTATAGAATGTATAGGTTTAATATACCTACCACGTACTTAAGATATAAAATCATTTATTTGGAATGTCTTTATCCCTAATCTAAGAATCTCAAACAGGTCACATTATCCCCCCATTGGATTTACTACCCCCTTCCCACTTACCATGTTCATGGGTTTTACCAACATAGATTATAAGACATTACATGTGTATCTAGGAATTTTTAATTCATTTTGTGGTTGATGGTATGGTATTGATAAACTAGTGGGGGAAGTTTTTTCTTTATTGGAAATCCTACTTCAACATTGAGAATGTTTTCCATGATTAATTTTGGTAGCAGTATATTAGATAAAAGTACAGTAAAATATATATTATGTAGGAATTATAACCCCTCAACACCTCATTAATTGACTTTGAGTTGTGGAATATAACCAGATATCAACAACAGGATCTGAAGACTCGTTATTGTTTCATGATTTACAGATTTATAATATTGTAAGATAGAATGATATTCATGATGAAATGTATGGGACCTTCCAATATCCTGTTGGCTATTTATTTTGATCATAATGAGATCTTTTCTTATGTTTACCTTGGTTACTCTCTCATATTGTGGTCAATGTAGAAACACATATTATATTTTAGCCATTATTATTTTTAAATTTCCATCCAATTTTAAATCATCTTGGTATGCTATATTTCATGTGGCTCCTCCCTATATAATTAATGGAACAACTCTCTAATAATCATATTGTGTGTAGAGGTAGGATTATGATGTTCTAATTCTTGTTTTAGGGAATCTTTACTCTGATAAGTAGGTAGAAAAGTGTTCTGATTGACATTTGGTTGAGTTATATGTTTTCTCCATCATTTGAAGCAGTTTTAATCTGCATTACACAGTACACATATGCTTATCATATAAAAAATGGTAGTTCCAATTGGTTTATATGTGGATAGCTATATTATTATAATACAACATATATTCCAATTTATGGGTCCTTATGAGTTTATGAGTTGATCTTGGTCTTTTAGGGGAATATGAATTCATGGATTCTGAGACCACATTTCCATATGGTTCAGACTCTCATAGAACATGGAAATATTTCATCACTATGTCCCTTATCTCTCATGGTGATCCATTAGTGGATAAAATTTTTCTAAATTCTATGATGATTTTACCCTACCATTTAAATTATTTCAGCTATTTTTTAGAATAAGGATGTATCAGTGGGCATAGAACCCTTTTTATTGTTGTACGATAATATCTGAGTGAATGATGTAGCAGATAGAAATTACATCATGTTAATAAGACTTTTTTCGTAGTGTAAAATTTTGACCGTAGTGGTTTGAGTGGGGACATTAGATGACTATTTACCAAATTTTTTATCTTTTATCATGAAATTCCAAAAATACTATATATATAATAATAAATTAATATTGAGTACTATTACAGAGGGTTTGATTTTTCTATGGGGGAAGGCGAGAAATTTATTTCATGAAAGGAAGTGTGGTGTGGGGGATTAGTTTCCATGATAAATGTAGTATTGGAATCAATTATTTCACATGTTAATGAAGGGTTATAGATGGTGTCAATTAGTCGTGAAGTGGTTGGTTTTATAGTAAATAAGGATTCATCAAAATGTGGTCCCCACCTATCCTTACCACATTGAGTTATATTCTATTAGCCATAGAGTATTGGAAGGTTGGGGGTTTTCATGGGTTGTGAACTGTATGTTATGTCTAGGTGTGAAAGGATTAATTTAGAGGTCAATTTTTGACTTCTTTTACAGGACATCCATATTGGCTAATATATGAAAAAATAATTCTTCTATTGTTGGATGTCTAAGAGATTAATAGTATAGTGAAGCCCCAAACTAGAACCTAGTAAGCTATAGTTTTTCCACATAATATAATAATCATTCAATAATCCTATTTTAATAATATAAGTTCATCCTATATAGAAAAATACAACTTTGATGAGAATCCACCTTGAATGGGTTGGGTTTTTATGAAACCTATGACAACCAATATGTGTAAAAATATGAGTACTATGTTGTGGAGTTTACTGTTGGACATCAATATGATATATATTTATATTTGGATTGAAGGAATATGTTATTGATGGATCTATTAAAATAGTGGGAATCGTAGATTTTAAAAATCATTATATTAAAAGAGTTTAGACTAAAAAAATTAGAAACCTCTATAACTAAAATGATAATAATTGTACTTGGACCGTAGTCTGAATACATATGTATCATAATTGTGATGATTTCATTATATCAGAGTAAAATATTATAATATGAGTAGATAAAATTATAACAGAGTAAATAAACATAATAACAAAATATTCTTTCATACAAATTTAAATAGACTATATTTACAGAAGGCTTTATTAATAGATTATTTTTTTTATTCAGATATGATATAAAAAAAATAACAATAAAGCACAGTAGAATTAATGACTTATAAGAAACAAGTAATATAATAGATATAATAAATTATGATTTAATTATAGCTATTAATGAAGTAATAAAATTCTTTTTAACATAAGATTATGTTACATAAAAATTATTTCTAAATGTTTCCCTTGTATTATACTTATACTAATGTACTTCATTCATTAGTAAAGAAATACCCCAATATAGATACTGGAATTATTCCATATAACTATCCACAACATCCAATGAACTAATAGATCATCCTTATATATATATCCCCAAAATCCCTCGATAAAAATATTGGATTATTTTTCATGATATCACTATGAGCCTTTGATAGTAATAAAAAATCAGACAGATGATATAAAACGAAATATGATTATTAAGGGGACAACATAATAGTGTTACCTTAAAAAGAAGAAACATTCAATCACCTACTAGTGACTAAGAACCAGATGTTCATTATTTTTAATCTTATGAACACTCACACAAGTGAGTAAATGAAAAATGATTCATAATATAAAAAATGTTCGATTGACAATGATTTTATAAGTAAGAATACCAAAAGTTAAATTTTCTCCCAATAGTTATATTTCCTTCTTTTTTTTGCATGGACTGGGAGACCTAGCATTTGACAGCTCATATTAATATGTAATAAGAGAATTTACAATATCATAATGTCTATACACCATCATATTACAATAAATGTCCTATTACAAGAAAATAAATATTTTTTGTTTTCTAAGTATAAGCATGGTCAGTCTAATGGTATTCTTTATGGATTGAATTATGATAGTCTCCATAAGTGTAAATTTTATTTTTATATATTCTGAAATAAATCTGATTAAAATTAATTTTTAAGTACAACAACATGGTAGAAAGACTTAAATCTGACTTGTTAAAGACAAATATGAAGAATATCAACTTCATACTCATTATTATGATCATAATGATGAATTATTGTTTATATTCATGAATATTATAAAACTATTTATATGTATAGTAGTAGAATATGTTATACACACTAACACACTAAAAACACATTGGAAAAAAAAGTTAATAATAACATATTTATAAATGTGTTTCAGATTTCTAAAACAAATTTTTTGGAAAAGTAACAAGTAATAATTTTAAAATAACAATCTCTCCCTTTTTATAATTCACATACCAAAAAACATAAATAGGAAATAAAATTAAAAGACATAAATTCCATTCTATTTTAAGTACATTGTTTGTAGAATTAAACAATAACTCTCAACTCCACCTAATTTATGATACTCAGTTGAATATATTAATGAATATGTCTAACTACCCCTTAGGGTAAAAACTCCCCCAATGGTTCTAATTCTCTATATTTAATGAATTTAACTCCCTTTGTAGATGAATAAAAAAATTTCTTCCCCAAATAAATATATTTCTCCTCCTTTTTAATTTTCAAAAATAATCAGGAAATTTCATGGGTGTCATGAAAAGGGTTAGAGAGACAAATATACCAAACAAAATAATGATGTAATTATTCATCAATAAAAATAAAATAACAATCAACCAATTAGAATTATAAAACATTAAAAAAATTCATAATGATATGAATAATTCATTCACGTATGAATAGGTTAAAAAAGTAATTTACAACAATATTTCAAAGGAAAAAGGCTATTAATATTTATTCATTAAATATATTAGAATGGTGTAAATATTTTTGAAATGATTCATGTCTTCCTCAAAAATTTATATAACATTAAATTGGGACCCTCTTTTCTCTTCATGAAATATAAGTCTTTTAGATAATTACTCATTTTTTTATTACATTAAAATTTTCATATTTTCAATTTATGAGTTTGCAAAACATTTATTACAAATATTTCATCTTCCCATTTAAGTTCTTCATATACTGAGTTTGAATATCAGTTTTATTCTTGAACTGATCTTTGATTTTTACCCAATCTGACATAACATTGGACAACTCATTGAAGGCTTATGCAGATTTATTCATCATTTTTATAAAATATTTAATAGATTTATCATGTATATTGACATAAGTATTGATATTGTGAGATAATTTTACCACATTATTGTATTCTTTCTTTTGAGCTTGATAACAACCTATAAGGACTTTGGAGGGTAAATCTAAGGATGAATCATGTCATATAATCAAAGAAAACTTACCGAATTGAGAAAAATTATCTTTTCCTTCATCTTAAACAAATTATTCAAATTTATCATTATTATATTTTTAATCTTCTGGATGTTCAAATTCTCCACCATCATTAAATAATTATTCTTCTACAATTCCATCTTAATATTCACTTCTATCTTGAATACCTTCCCTGGAATTATCTAATTCATCAACACCTGTAGCATCTTCTTCTATTGATTTTATAAACCCCAGGTGATGATGATAATTTTACCTAGAATATGATTTTATAGATGGGATAGATTAATTAAAAAAAATTCTATTACCTTATGAATGAAAAATGGAAGTTCATCATTAACAACCACTGTCTCTTGAAATAGAAATCATGCATCTTGAATAGGTTGATTAGATTGAGGAGGAGGTAAATAAAAATTTTCGGAGGCATCCTCAATGAATTTCATTGAATAATATACAATTTTTTCACCTTAAAGTTTCCTTTTTAAATTTCGTTTAATTTTCTTAATTCTTGTGGGGTTTGGCTCCGTGAATCCTTAATAAAAATTCCCCTTCTGGTTCAATTTTGATTTTTGTATCAACATCTTTTCAATCTACATTATTTCTAGTCCACTAACCTATTATATCACATTCCACTGATTGTTGATTATTATCATTATGATGTCGATAAGGATAATATTTACTTTTCATAATCATAACATCCTAATATACATTCTTTTTATTCTTCTCAACACATTCTTTAAATTTCATTAAAGATTTATTGCCTGATGAATTTATGTAAGGATTCCCAAAATAGAGTATTTATTTTGATTAAAAAGTAGACTTCATCTTATTTATAGTATCATCACTGATGAATCGGTTTTTTTTCTTATTCAAATATTACTTACATTCAATGTTGAAAAATTTCATTATCTCCATAATTAAATTTCATAATATGACTAGTGACACAATAATTTGGGATTTAATTGATTCATTATTGATGTAGTTCATGGTGAGAATAATGAATCCTATAAGATCAAAATTTGTAATATTCAGAAGATAATCTATAATGAAAATGTCTATAAACATTATGGTGTCACTATCCCCATCTATCGGAAACATTATATCTAATGGATAACAACCCTATTATTTTTGTGTTGGATAATTATCCTTTTAATATTTTTCAACATGATAAAACAAGGAATCATCGTCCTTATTTTCTTCAAAAGACACATTTTTATCTTGTAACTTATGAGAAGGAAAAAAACTTATTCTTCTCTCTCTGATGGGATTTTAATCATATTGATAGCTTTATTATATGACATTTTAACTAATTTTCATATATAAAGAATTAAATATTTTTTTTTATTCTACTATGAAAAAATAGACTAATAAAAATTCTAATTAAGATAAAGATAAAGAAGATCAAAATTCTCATTAGATCTTTATGCAAAAAATAGATTCCCATCCTTAGAACTTTATATTATTTTTAAAGGTATATTCATAATTTTAATAAAAAAGAATATCAACTAACCTTTCTTTGAAGAGATACAATTCACTATAAACCATAGGAAAAGAAAAAATATTATGATATGTGACCAGATATTCTAATATATAGAGAACCATTGTACTTGAGGCTTTTGAAGGAGGTAACACATCGACCAAAATAGACATAAATTTATGATGTGGGACATAGGGATCCCCATTCATATAAGTGACTGGAGTGAACGATCGACTTCTAGAAATAAACCAAACCATCAAGATTGATTCTCCTTTGACCTGATAGTTGAGAAGTATCTAAACAATTATTTATATATTTTTGATCTCTTATGGTTTTTAGGGAACTAATCATATTGTTAATGAATAATATTTTGTAATTTTTTTAATGAAAAAAGGAAATTCATACAACAAAAAGATAAAACAATTATAAATAAGTAGTGTACGTTATAAAATATAAAAACAATACATATCAGTTTTGAAATGTATCAATGGTATTGATAATGATGTTCTTCATGATTTTCTTTAAATAATTTTATTTCAATATTTTTAAAATAATTATTAGAATAGAATACAAAAATTCATAATGAAAAAAAATTACAAAAAAAAATTTGAATCTGATTTTTTTAGAAAACCATAGTCTAGAATGTTTGTAATTTATACTAATATCAATGATTTATATTGAATATAAAATTTTTTAATAGAAATATGATTCTAAAAGTAACATTATGATATTTTTATAAAAAATATAAATAAATTTTGAAATATTTTTATATTACAAAAAACATATGTACAGTCCCATTAAATAAAAGTAACTTAATAAAGGAGATGAGTAAATAATAAATATATTTTAAAATCAGTTTACATTAATCATTCCACTATTTTGATTCATACATTCAAATTTTTCTGAAAGTAATTATTTAGTAAAAAATTAGTATGGTTATCTAGCATTCTGATCAATTGTAAAACAATATCACATTTAAGTATGAGATCCCTAAGAAAGTGATGAAAAATATATGTATTTTTCATCGGGGTGATGTGTAGGGTTTTCACAGAATGAAATTAAACCAGTATTATAAAATATTATTTGTTTGTTAGTAAAACACATGCCATATTTATTTAGTCCATGTTGCATCTACAACACTTGAGCTGAACAACTTCTGGAAACTACATATTTTGCTTCAAAAAATTTATATGAAGTGTTGTATCATACATGACCAATAAAATTATGAATCATCAATGAAATCACATGTTCTGGATGTACATTTCCTTTTCATTATATAACCAAAAAAGACAAAATCTGGAAATATTTTTAAGTAAAAACCATTTTTATGAGAATATAGATGTTTTAGATACATATTTCCCATTTGATAAAGAAAAATCCATTTTATTTATTATAGATTAGATTATATAATATTTTTTTCATATATTACATATAATTCAACTGAATAAATTAAGACATGATGACTAGTGGTTATGTAAATTATACTTCTTATCCCTACTCTAAATGCATTTTGATTAACTCGTTTCACATCCACATCAATATAAATTATATTTGAGGTACCTATTAGAGTGCTTATAATTATGTTTATTTTCCTATCCATATTATTTAAGAATATATTTGATATACTTATGTTGATATAAATATATTTTTTTCTTTTAGTTTTTGAGAAATTTGAAAACCAATAAAAAGATTAACTCACCCAACATACTCATCGCAAAATCATATTTCATAAGATCCAAAAGTATTTCGGTTAAATATTTTTTCGAGTTCGTCCAAATATAATATAATAATCATATATTTTAATAATAATTATTGTTTTTAAATATTTTATAAAAAGTATGGGATTTGTAGCACCCATAAAAAATTATTTTGTAACAATAATCTTATAATCTATCATACCAAGATCTAGGGGATTATATATGTCTATATAATGTTTTTCAATGTTTATATATGTATTCTGGATGGTTTGTTTATTCCAAATAATAAGGTTGTTCAATAAATAATTCTTCACATATATATATATATATATAAATTAATGAAAGTACATTTCACATCCATTTGAAAATGTTGAAATTAATGAATGATGTAAATGATAGGAGAATATGAAAAACATATAATCTTGCTAAAAATGCACATGTTTCATTATAGTCTTTATCATATTTTTTGTTATAATAGTTGTTAACAATTATTGATTTTTTACAATAATAATTATATTTTAATCACATTTTTTTAAAAAACCCCATTTTAATCTAATTATGTGTCTTTCTTTAGTTCATTAAATAATAGTCCATTATTTATTCATATCAAACTCATTTAGCTCATATTTCATGGCCTTAATCTAATAATCACCACCTAAGACTCATCCATATATTTTGGTTCAAAATGGGATGGGAAAGTAATATGTGCCATATCATTCCATGAGGAACTCTCAATCCTTACATGTAGATCAACATCGCCAATGATACTATAACTAGGATGATTCCAAAGAAACAACTAATTTTTTTAGATTTTTAAACTCTGTTAATCAACATGAGGTAGAAAATATCCCCTTTAATAAACATCAGACACTCTTTTTTGGGTATTTTCCTTATAATAAAAATTTTATAAAAAAAGGATGAAAATTGGTTTTTCGTATAACATCCGAGGAAGTTTGATGAGTTTCAATGAAAACAAAATCTTCATTTTAATAAAACATAACATGCACTATATATTTAACAATATAATAATTTTAATTAAAAAATATATATTCCATAGAATTAGTAGAAGAATGTTAAAATATTCCTTTATCAGATTTGGGTGATAACTTCTAAATATTATCTTTCTTATACATGATGAATACATTACATCCAAATTAAATGAAGTAAGAAAATTTTGGATTTCTAGTTATAAAAAACTCATAAAGTGTTTTATTAAGGAAGTGTCGTATTAATTCTCAATTAATAAAATAATAGACACTACTAATCCCTTATGCTTAAACATGTTTTGCAATTGAGAATTCAATCAACATGGTGCTTGTTATTTTTTAAAGAATAAAATTTATTCTTTTAACAACATTATTTTTTTGAGGGGTTCTAGGAGGTGAAAATTAATTTAATATACATTTATTACAAAAAATGATTCCATATCAGAAATTAATAATTCTCCATCATGATCACTATAAACATATTTCAAGTAATGGTTTTTCTCATTTTTAATATTAGCTACATATTTTTAGAAATAAAAAATGGATCATATTTTATAGTAAAATAATTTTTAGGAGTCATATTCTTTGAACATCCATTATTCACGTTCCATTTTTCTTATTTTCGGTACATTATTTATTCTCTTGGAAATGAAAACATTATATTTTGGGCACACAAAACTTCTTGGGTATGGTAATGTAAGAAAAATACTATTGGAATCAATATTTTTTTTAGAAAAGTAATAATTTTTTAAACCTATGAATTGAACATTATTAAGTGAAAAATTCTTTTTCAAATTCCTTTCATATTGGAATTCAATGAAAAAGAGTGATTTTTTTATGAAAAAAATGTAATTTGTTACTAAAAATTTGGTTTTTATGAGTATAGCCCATTCCAGAACTAGTTTCATTATAATGAATTTGATTATTAATATTATCAAAATTGTATTTAAAAGTGGTGACGTTTGACAAGAGTTTTTTTAAAGAATAAATTATAAACATTTGTTTTAAAACTAGATTCGTGTCCTCTTTTATAATAGTTTCGGAATTGATTTTATTAAAATTAATTTGTCAACTATATTTTTTAGAAATAAATTTTTTTAAATCATTATAAATATATTCTATTTTAAATTTTTTATTATCAAGATATATAATATGGTATGATACTTATTTTTTAAAAATAATTCCTAGAAATATCCTTATTATGTTTTTTAACAACATTTCAATTTTAATTTTTGAGATGTTTTGAAAAAAGACACTTCCTTATAATAAGGTTGATTATTATCTTCCACTGAGAAAGATTCTTCATATGATGAAATAGAATCTATCTCATCCAGATAATTATCATTTAAATTAATATTTGTAATGTTCTCAGTATTTCATACCTTATATATAAGAAAAATAATTACTTTAGGTACCCCGATAAGAAGACTTATAATCCTCTTTCGATAACTATAATTGTCATAATACTTTTTTGTGGAATCAGCACCGATTTCACTCAAAGATTTATTCTATTTAAGTAAATTTTTCCCTTTTTTCTTATAAAACATTTTTGAGTGTTATCATAATTTCATTCATTCATATAATTTTTGCATATTTGGACAATCTAGTCTGATGTGTCCAGTACTATTACATTCAGAATTAGTAACATCATCATTATTATCATTAATTTCCTTGTTACCATTATTATATAGGTATTGTAAATCGTTCCTACAAATATTTTTATTTATTATTCAAGAGATATTTTCCAATTCATTTTTTGAGTGCTCATAAGTAATCGAATCGGATTTTTTAATAACATTATTCATTCTTGAATATCTAAAAATTATTTCATGAGTTTAAACTTTATTAGGTAATTTATTGTTATGTAAAACCTATATAATTATATTTTGTTTATTGGCATCTCTATTAATTATACATTCAGACAGAATCAGTGTTATAATTAGATCATGTAACAAAAGATTAATAACCATTATAGTTTTGACAACAGAAGTTATTTTAGACTCAAATTCAATAGGAATTATGTATATAATATTTTCCACAAGTATATCATCATTTCAACCATTTTAAAAAATATATTGTATAATTTTTATAATTTACATGAATTGTTGATTCATCATGGAAATTATTCTCTAGGTAAAAATTAAAATGATTGATAATCATCTCGTAACATTTCACTTCTTTCTTCGAAAAATTTTTAAGTACAAAAGTTTGTAACATAAATATTTTTACAAATATTATTTTCATCTTCACAAGATGATATTTGACTATATATGCATCTTATCATTGATCACATAAAAGTGTTTATAACTTTGTAATTAAGTTGATTTTATTTATTTTTATTGATGTTTTCATGGTGGAACTTCTTTATCATGTATTTTTTAATCTCCAGTTATCATGAAAAAAGTATCAACCCTCGTGCTGATAATAAATGTCTTTAAAATATATCCCCATTATCCATATATATCACCATAAGAATTATATGGTATATTGGTATTTATATTATTTAAAAATCAAAAATTTAGTTAATCCTTCATAAAATAAAAACACCATTTTTACAAATCATATCAATTTAAAAAAAATATAAAAAATTATTTATAATAAAACATAACAGACTTGGAAAAGTAAAGACAACAAACACCTATCAATTATTTGAGAAGTGTAAACCTATTATTATACCAATTATGGGGATCTATATGAGTTATATTGACAATAGGATTGAAATAATATGTTATTGATGACACTATTACAAGAGGGGGGGTTGGTTAGTTATAGACTAAAAAAATATTTTCCTTAAAATACTTTAAAGTAAACAATTATAAGTGAAAATGTATGATTTAGACATGGCCTTGAGTCTGATTACTTAGGTATTGTAAATAGGATAATTTCGACATATTCAAGTAAAATATCTAATGAATGTTGATATGTTTATATAAGAGTAAAATGAACATAATAACATAATATTTAATTATAACAAAGTATTCATATCAGAGTCATATAAGATCCGACTAGGAGAATAATTTTCATTGTAATATGATTCATTAAGATACAAAAATTTAAAATAATTATAGTCAAATTTAATACTTGTAGGAAATATGTTATACAATAATCATGATAATGTAATTATGACTTATAGTAGTTAAGAAATGAATAAATTACTTTTAACCTTAATAGTAAGGTATCCACAAACATTGGATAAATGTGTCCCTTCTTTAATACATACTAGAAATTATATATTTTTTTAATAAGGTAATCCATTGATTTTAAGATCACCTATTTTCTATCAACCTATCCCACTAATCCATGGATAAAATATATCATTTATGCCTTCCTATCTCCATAATAACGCAATAATAAGATAATTTTTCTATCTACAAAATCCCTCAATTGTAATCAAAATTTGGATTCATGATTTACAATGCGAAATTTCTAAGTGGGACAACCCATAAAGGTTCCCTTAAAAAGGAAATACTCTAAAACACGTATAGGAGTCTAATACCATGATCTTAGTTCTTTTTAATCTATATAGCTCCCACTTAATTGAGAAAATTGAATATTAATCAATAGATTTACACTCATTGAATGACTAGGTATTTATAGCCGACCTTACCGACTAGCATAATTTTATCCAATGTTTATATTGTATCCAATTTTGTGATATGGACTTAGTAACCAAGAATTTTAAATATCATATCATTAAAGAATAACCTAATGTATAATGCTTTATTGATTTCATGCCATTAATGTGAAAAAAATGATCCATTATGATAGAGATCATTTTTTGTAGTCTGATTGTAAACATGGTTAGTTTGATATCCGTACTTATAGGTGTAATAAATGTAATCTCTATTCTTGTGAATTTTATGTTTATTGGTTCCAACATCAGTTGCTTTATAAATACATGGTCAGCGTGAAGAAAAGTCAAATTTTCTTAAATATGATATGATAATGATTAATCTGATGTTTATCTTCTACACAATCATTATTATAATTACAATGAATAAAGTTTTTTTTATATTCATGAATAATTTTTTAAAATTATTCTTTGGTGTGGAGAATAATAATAAAAAATATAAGTACATTTGTAAAAAAATATTTTTGAGATCGATTTATGTTTTGGTGGTTGATTCATTCCATCCCAAGTAGAAGGATAACATTTCCAATCAGGAAAATGATTATGGTACAACAGGATGGAAAAGATATCCATATGTGGAGAGTGATTATATTTAGATATTTATTTAGAATGTGTTATATTTAGTATCATTTTTGATAATTATGGATTATTAATTTCTAGTAGATTGACTATTCTGTTCACATAGATCTCGTATCACTATATGTGATGAAGATGGGTGAGATGGTTACTATTTTTAATTCGGGATTAATTTTTTATCATTTCTTTTTTGGTGGATCTAGTTATTTTTTGAGGTAAAAAATTGTTTAAGGTTTGGAGGATATTATGGTAAATAATTTTCCCAGTTGTTATATAAGTTTTTGTTTGAGTGTTTATTTCCTTGGATCTCTATATGTTTAAAATAGTAAATTTACCCTTATAGACATCCTAAGAAAAAATTAATTTATTAATTATTTCAATTTCTGTTTTATTAATCATTTCATATATATAAAATGAGTTTCACACAAGGATGGGACTCAATTAAAAATAATGTCTATATAAAAATTATTTTTTAGCACACACATTTCCATTCTCTGAAATTATTCTTTTTCATCAGAATAGTATCTCAGATAGAAAAATTTGAGACCATGGTTGTGTTAAGAATAAGAGTTTTATCATACCTTTTTATTAATTTGGTTCAGGGTAAAGTGTACATGGTTTGAATAACATAAATTGGTGTAATTCAATGAACCAAATATTTATATTAATTAATGTAATTTTAATATGGTGAGTTATTCTCTTAATCAATATATTACATATTAATGAGTATAATTAACTCAAATTACCATGTTATTCTCATAAACTTTATGGTTTTACAGTTCCATATATAGAGGGATATTAAATGTAGATTCAAGGAATCATGTGAAATCATCGAACCTAAGAAATAATCATCTCTATTTTCAATAACTATTCATGGAGATGTAGTCCTCATTAATAAATGCACTAATCTCAGGGTAGGGTTTTTTTATTTCATATTCATTACTTATTCATGTATTATATGATATAATTTTTAATAAACTCTATTATTCATGATTCATTCATCATGTATAATCTCATTTATTTAAAATGTTTTTTAGGTAACAAAACTATTAATGGTTTTTAATCCCTATTCTATTCAATAATAAAGGTATGAATAGTTTTATCCTAAACTAATATCATTATTTTTTATGAAGAATACAATGGATATCAGTGATTAATGTGAAGGATAGATTATCCTATGTCTATAAACTATACTCTTTCACATACTACATCATTCTCATATAAAGGAAAAGGTTCATTAATATTATGTTATTGGTGGTGTAAAGGATTGGTAGTGGAAATTTCCTCATAGTGGCCTTAACATGAGGCAAGTAGAAATCGATGTTACATTAGTAGGTGGTGTTGTAATATTTATAGTATGGGTGAAAAAATATTCTGGATGATAGAGAGGATATAGTTTGGGTGGTAGAAAAATATATGGTATCGAGTGTTTTTCCACGAGGAACATTAATGGCTTGTAAATATTGTGGTAGCTATAACTATTCAAGTGCATGGGTATCCTAGGTTTTGTTTGAATTCATCAGAAGGAGAAGTAAATCAACTAGTGGTGGTGGGATTCCAGAATAGGGTAGCCTTTTAGAAATCATGAAACACTATCACATGTGAATATCGATGCTACATATGTATTGGGGTACACTCTAGATGCTATTGTGCATGGGGGAAGTACATTTAAAAAAACCATTGATGACCCCAATAGTTTGGAATGAACCACTAGAATGGCCTGAGAAACCCATATTAAGTGGTCAGTATGGTGTGTGAGGGATAATTTTGATGTCTAGATAGGCTTACCCATGTAGGTCTTCCCCATGAGTCGTGGTGTCTTTTCCCAACCGGAATCAGATAGGCCCGATGGGTCAGTTCAAACTAGATAACATAATGTTTTCCCCAGAAATAAATTTTCGCATACATTGGAATGAATAACTAACACAGATCATAGGGTTTTGGGTTAATTCATGTTCTAGGGGAACATGAAACCTCTTTTAGAGAACCTTGTAGAATTATTTGATAATTCCACATGTCTTAGTTTTTGACCTATTAATAATTTTTTGTAACATTATCATTGAGTTTTTAATTTGGAAAATTAAATAGCACATCATGAAAAAATGATCTTATAGGTCATGATTGAATATCACTTTTGGACATTGAGGCTCATTATTATGTGATGTATATAAATATTGAATTTATATCTATAGGGTTAGTGAGGGGGTTCATGTATAAAGAGTAGAGTGTTCTCTGGGTTGGATGTAAATCATTTTGGGATAGTTGTTTCATGGAGGGAGTTTCTTCGACCATATATAGTTTTGGTTACTAATACCCTCATATAGTGGTGGTGTGGATTTATCTACCTATAGACTAAATACATATAATATACCTCCCACATGATCAAGATATATAATCATTTATATGTGAGGTCTTTTCCCCCAATCTAAAGATCTCAAACATGGAACATTATCCCCTATTTGATTTATTACACCTTCCCACTTACCATGTTCATGAGTTTCCCCAACATAGTTCCTAAGACATTACACGTGTCTCTTTCAATTTTTAATTCATATTACAGTTTGATTGTATATTATTGATAGACTAGAGGGAAAAGAGTTCCCTTCATTGGAAATCCTACTTCCGAATTGAGAATCTTTTCCGTGATTAAATTTGGTTGTAGTATGTTATATAAAAACACAGTAAAATATATATTCCATATGAATTATGACCCCTTAACACACCTTGAATTGACTTTGGGTTTGGTATATAACATGATATCGATATCTACATCTGAGGACTCAACAGTGTTTCAAGATTTACACATTTATAATATTTGTATGATAGAAGGGGATTCATCATGAAATGTTTGGGACATTATAATATCTTGTAGACTATTTATTCAGATCATAATGAGATATTTTCTTATGTTTATCTTGGTTAGTCACTGATATGGTGGTCTATTTAGATACACATATTATATTTTGGTCAATTATTAGTTTTTAATTTCCATGCTATTTTTACTCATCTCGATATGCTATATTTCATGTGGGTTCTCCCTATATAACGAATGGAAATTCCCACTGATAATCATATTGGGTGTAGAGATAGGATTGTTATGATTCCATTATTGTTTTAAGACATATTTACTCTGATTTTTAGGTAATAAGGTGTTTTGTTTTACATTTGGTTGAGTGATATGTTTTCCACATCATCTAATGTAGTATCAATCATCATTACACAATATAGATATACTTATCATATAAAAAATGGTAGTTCCAATTGGTTTAGATTAGGCAACCTATATAATTATAATACTACATATATTACAATTTTTGGGGCCTTATAAGTTAATAATTTAATCATAGTCCTTTAGTGGAATATGATTTCTTGGATTCTGAGACCACAATTCCATATGGTTCAGACTCTCATAGAACATGGAAATATTCATTCACTAAGTCATTTATATGTCATGGTGAGCCATTAGTGCACAACATTTTTTTAAATATTATGATGATTCTACCCTACCATTTTATTAATTTTAGTTATTTTTTATGATAAGGATGTATATGTGTGTATTGAACCCTCTTTAAGGTGGTATGATAGTCTCTGTGTGAATGATAAAGCTCAAAGACATAACAACATGTTAATTGGACTTCTTCATTGTGTAAATATTTTACAATTGTGGTTTTAGTGGGGAAATTTGATAAAGATTCTCCAAATTGTGTATGTGTTATCATGAAATTCTACATATACTAGATATCCGTAATTATAATTTAATTTTGGGTACTATTATATAGGGTTTAATTGGACTATTGATAAAAGGCAAGAAATTTCTTTCATGAAAGGACGTGGGGATGGGGGGTGAGTTTCTACATTAAATATAGTAATGGAATCAACTATTTACTATGTTAATGAAGGGTTGAAGATGGCGTTGTTTAGTCTTGAAGTGGTTGGTTCCAGTGTAAATAATGATGGATGAAAATGTTGTCCCCGCCTATCCTCACAACATTTGGTTAGATTCTATTAGGAATAGAGTGTTGATAGGTGATGGATTTTGGATGATTTGAAATATAGTTGGTTATGTATAGTTGTGAATAGATTAATTTAGATGTCAAAATTTTAATTCTTTTATAGGACTTCCATACAAAATAATATTTGAAAAAATCATTCCTCTAGTGTTGGATGTCTAAGATATTAATAGTATTGTGGAACCCCAAAATAGACACTAGTAAGCGATAGTTTTTTCATAAACTATGATAATCATTCAATAATCAAATTTAGATTATTTATGTTCATCTTATATATGAAAATATGTCTTTCATGAGAATTCCCCTTGAATGGGATTGTATTTTATAAAACCTTTCACTACTAGGATGGTTAAACATTAGAGTACTATGTTGTGTAGTGTACCGTTGGACATCAATATGACATATATTGATATTTGTATTGAAAAAGTATGTTATTGATGGATCTATTAAAATTGGGTATGGTTGAATTATAGATTTAATAAATCGTTATATAAAAAGAGTTGAAACTAAAACAAATTAGAAACCACTTTAACTAAAAAGATCAGATGAGTACAGGGATCGTAGTCTAATTACTTATGTATCATAATTAGGATATTTTCATTATATCATAGTAAAATATCATAATATGAGAATATAAAATTATAACATAGTAAAATAACCATAATAACATAAGATTAAATTATACCAATGTTAATATATTAGATTTATAGAAGATCCTATTAAGAGATTAAGGTTTTTCTTATTCAGATATTTTACGATAAAAAATTTACAATGAAGCACAACATAATTAAGGACATGTAAGAAACAAGAAAGATTATTGATATAATAAACTAAAAATTACTAATAGTTGTTAATGAATTATTAAATCCTTTTTAAAAATGATATTTTATTATAAAAAATCATTTCTAAATGGGTCCTTTTCATTATACTTACACGAAATTACTTCTTTCCACAGCATGGAAATACCCCGATATAGATAATAGCCTTATTCTATAAAGATCCAACCTTAAAACATTATATAATCTTGAATTAAATGAATAATATACATTGAGGATCTTTTCCAGCTTATATTTTTAGATAATATAGTCATAACTGTTACATTATATCCCGAAAGTTACAATGTAGACACTTCTACTTAGTTCAAAAATTTCTCAGAAAATAAAAATTCTTGAAAAAAAGAGTCATGTCTAGTTTCATGTTTTAGACAGCTTGACTTTTTTATGATACCATCCTTGACCATATTCCACTTTATTTCATCTGAAAAAACATTTCAAAAACATGGGATGAGCATAAAAATCTCAGTAAGGGATACACAAAGAAGGAAAACAGTTAGATTTTTTAAAACAAAAAGTTAACCCTGAATGCTTTATAATAAGTAATAATTTTCACTATTATGAAGTAGTAAATACTCTTCACTGCATAAATTATAGTTTCTTACCCTTTGTAACCAAATTATTACCATACATCCCATATAAATAACTCATAACATATATAGGTAACATGGGACATAAACATACTTAAATGGGATAACCATTCGGTTGACTTCCACACATACCACTAAATGGAAAATCCATACGGTTCACTTCCATAACCTATGAATTGGAGGTAATAACGTAACCACTGATCCTGGTTTATCATGGCACCACCCGTCATTTGTTTTATCATGTAACCACCCATCATATGTCCAAGTACCTTTATAAAATCATACCACATACAAGAAATATAAAGGAATGAAAATATTTCTACATTTCAATCACAATATATCACTTAAATATATTAACATAACAAACCCATTATCAAAACCGTTTTCAATATCAAAATTCATAAAAGATTATATGGTATTTATTTTTCTTTTAAAAAAATTACGGCTTGTTAAGGAAGCCAAAGTTCAAATAATACTCACGGTGGTTGAAGGTCGTTGTCACCGCTTAAGTTAAAAGAAACATTATTTTTTCCCTTTAGTAAAACTCTTGGTAGAAAAATTATCTCAATTATTGAAATAAAAAGTTAAATGTGTTCATAAAACGAATAAAAGAATGTAATGTATTATAACAAAATATGTCTCAATGAAAGGAGATGGTGATGAAGTCCTTTGCCTCGTGTCCGACTAGAACCGTTCATTCTTTAATCTCCTGAATAATAAACTGATGTTAATTTATAATTTCATGATAACCATTTTCTAATGTTAATAATTCCTTTTAAATCAATTATTACCATGTTATAACATTATGTAATCATTTATGTAATT
The DNA here is from genome assembly GCA_963277665.1 of Viscum album. Classification (NCBI taxonomy): domain Eukaryota; kingdom Viridiplantae; phylum Streptophyta; class Magnoliopsida; order Santalales; family Viscaceae; genus Viscum; species Viscum album. The sequence goes on along the minus strand of OY728151.1, from coordinate 647,827,479 downwards.
ATAGTCATTTTTTCATTATTTGGTACTTGAGTTAAAAATGATCTTCTTATGATTACAAGTTGTCCATGTGTTCAAATATCCATCTCTCCAGAATTATATTCATGATGTAGATATCATATGTATCATATATATATATATATATATTATATTTATGTATTTATAATAGTACATAAAATTTGGAGATAATAAATGAAATGCACCATTCATGGAGACAGTAAGTCGTAGGTACGCATTAACGCTAATTTCATTTATATTTCTTATTTTAAGGGAATTAAAATAAACTGATAGATAGGTATATTATAATTAAAGTATAATAACATATATTATATCATTAACTCCATCCTTTATATGTCCAACATATGGAATTAACGAGTCATATCACTTTTAGGGGATGGTAGTCCGCATTTTCTCAAATGAGATTATCGTATTTACCTGCTATGGAAACCATAAAGGTATTCTACAAATGAAAAATACAAAAGTATAGAATCAATAATAATATAATATAAATCATATATAAATACAGTTCCATCATAATGTCCACCATGAGAGGAGGTTGGAGATATTTGAACAATCATCGTTTTGTGAGGTAGTAGTTCGCCGTCCACAAAAACAATATGTTCATTACTTATTCGACAGAGGTGTGTTTAAATTTAGTTTTAATCCTTATCATAAATAAAACCAAGTATATTTAGGATACTTATTTTTTAATAAAATATTTGAATGAAAAGAGTTTATGCGGTTGGAGAAGTAAAATTAAACAAGATAAAACAAAATAATTTAATAGAAAATGTTACCTTTAATTAGGGTAACTCCCTTTGGTTAGAACCGAAGGGGCTTCTTAAAGTGTCTTCTACCTAAGGTAAGGATTCTATATGGAATATTGGTATCTTGAGAGCTTATTTGGTAATGGGATGGACGATCCAAGGGTCTTGTGAAGTGTGAGGGGTGGGTTTGAAGTGATGGATTTTTATAAGGGGGGAGGGGCTCTTTAGGAAAGTTTGAAAATATTATTTTATTATATAGTGATTTCATATTTCTAAAGGATCCAAACTTAGTAAAGTTAAATATAAGATTCTTAACAATCAAAAAAAAATCATCTAATAAGAACTAGACATGTATTGGATATTATTTTTATTTTTAAAATAATATATATTTAAATCATTTATTAACGAGGTAAACACTCCGGAATTAGTGTGTAATAAATATATATATTTATTTGATTTCTAAAAATAATAAAAAATACAATGATGTAGTTTATCTTTTTATCTCTCTAAAAAATAGTTATAGTCAAAAATATAACTTATATGACCCTAGGTAAAAATATATTTACTCAAATATATTTGTTTATTTTATTTTGGACTTTACATTAAGTTAATTAAAATTAAGTGTCATTATCACTCTTATGTGGCTCTATGGGGTCCCAAAATCGACCGAAGGATGCCCATGGTCGGACATGACTCATCCAATAAGGTTAAGTCATGTGTTAAGGTAATATTTTATTATTGTGATATTAATTTTACCTTGAATTACACTATTTACCTTTAACAGCGGTAAATAAAAGTCAAAAGTTACTATTCACAGAAAAACTATTAAAATAATAATGAACCAAATTTTACTTACTAATAACATCCATGTATGTCGGATTTTCAAAATTCAATTCACAGAAGTGGTGAAATTTTATTTAAATTAAAAATTCATCTATTTATCTACTACTTAGTGTTTTCACTATTCATCAAAAATTAAAGTTTTCCAGAAAAATACCAAAAATTCTGCTTAATCTATATTTGATATTATAAATTAAAAAATGATGTCTATTTTTTCAAATTCATCACAAATAAGTTGGATTAATTAATTTAAAATTAGTTTCCACTGTCAAAACAAAAGGCATATTTTTAAGAAATATTAACTATCAAAAGATTGACAATTGTTTATGTCCAATTTCAAAGTGAAATCAATTCCAATGAGTTACATTGGATAAAATGGTAAATATATGATTTAAATAAACATTAAAACCATTTAAAAAGATAATCTATCTGGAATTTTTCTATTAAAATTCTTTATTTTCCACTATTCATTAAAAAATAAATTTTTTCAGAAAAATACCAAAAATTTACCCAAAGTAAATTTTGATACCCCGATTCTATAGAAAAATTTTATTTCGTCAAATTTATAATATAAAAGTCACCAAAAATAGATTTAATGAGGGTTCACCATCAAAAAGTGGTAAATAAACCTTTTAAAATAAATTATGTTTAAAATTAGATTCATTCACATTTTAAGCCTCTAACACTTATTGGATAAACGTAGAAACATTTAACAAACATGTATAATCATATTTTAGTTACTTATATTCGTTATCATCAATAAAACCACTAGTTAGTAACTAAAAATTAAAATTATAATATTATACCATTAGTGTGCAACATAAGATTTCCAAGTAACCCGTTTTTATGTATTGGGTACGCCATCAAACATAGCTACCCATTTAAGGTAAAATTAATATTTAATTCACAAATATTAATAAATATATAATTTCATATTTCTCTATTTACTTGGGATATTATATCCTCCCCCCCCCCTTTTGAAAATTGCATCCTCGCAATTTTATTTACTTATCAAATAAATGGAGGTATTTATCTCTCATAGGATTTTCAGATTCCCACATTGCTTCTTCAACCATATGGTTTTTTTTAAAAACCATTACCTATTTAATTACCTTATTCCTCAACACATTCTCTCTACAGTCAAGAATTAATACTGGTTGTTCCTCATAAGAGAGATTCTATTCTAACTGAACTACCTCTGGGATCAAAACAAGAGATGGATCTTGCATATACTTTCTTAACATTGAAACCTAAAAAACGTTGTGTACCAGGGACTAATATGAAGGTAAAGACACTTTTTACACAACTATTCCAACATTCTCTCGGAATTTATATGGTCCAAGGAACCTCAGACTCAACATTCCCTTCTAACCAAAATGCATCACACACTTCCATCTATAAAATTTGAGAAAGACATGATCACCTTCCTCAAAAAAATATCATTCCTTTGATTATCTGCATAACTTTTCTACCTACTCTTAGTTTATATCATCTTCTTCTGAATCAAATGAACTTTTTCTACCATGTCTTCTACCAATTCTAGTCCCATATTCTTCCTTTCACACTCTTCATCTCAAAAAGATGGAGTTTGGAAACACTTTCAATATAATGCTTCAAACGGGGACATCTGTATATTGGAATGAAAACTGTTATTATAAGAAAATAAAACCCAAGAAATATTATGGTTCCTACTTCCCTAGTAATCCATTGACCAGGCATGTAGCATAAACTCCATGGTCTGAATTGTTCATTCTGACTGGCCATATGATTGTGGATGAGAAGCATTACTAATATTTAATTCAATACCCAACGACTTCTCAAGGACTTTCAAAAAGTTAAAGTAAACCTGGTATCATGATCAGATAAAATGGAGAGGGAAACACCATGTAACCTGACTATCTATTTTACATTAAACCATGAAAGTTGATCTGCAGACAAAATATCTCAAATAGGAGGGAAATGAGTAGATTTTTTCAGTCGATCAACAATAACATAGATTTCACTGTTACCTTGAGATGCCTCTTGAAATCACCAAACGATGTGTGTGGATATATTTTCCCATTTTCACTCTGGCACTAGTAAAGACAAAAGTATCTGATTCAGTAGCTGGTGCACTTCTTTAACTTTCTGACAGGTTAAACACTTTAGAGTAAAATCTGCAATATCTCTTTTCATTGCATCCCACCAGTAATACTCCCGAAGATCTTTGTACATCCAAGTACTGTCAGGATGAACTGAAAATGAGGAACTATGTGCTTAACATAACAACTCATTCTTCAACTGTGAATCACAAGTCATGCATAATATTTTCCCAAACCTCAAAATGAAATCATTATCAATGTTAAAATAAAGAAACATACCCTTCTGAACCAACTATATCTCTTTCTACAACACACAATCTTCCTTCTGTGCTAGCTTAATTCTGTCTGATAGAGATGATCTCACTGACACCTAAAACAAAACCAAAGAATTTTCTACACCAAAAACGTCTATGTCAAATTTAATCGAATCAAAAACCAAAGGATCTCATTCCAAACGTTGCATGGTTAGTAAATAATCACTTTTTCGACTCAAATCATTAGCCAGATTATTTTACTTTCCCATATGGTAAAGGATCATGCAATCATAATCATTGATTAATTACAGACATTTCCACTGTCTCATTTTCAATTCTTTTTGAGTGAATATATACATTAAAATTTTTTTGTCAGTATATATTTCACATTTTACTACTTATAAATGATTACTAAAAATTGTTGAAGCAAAAAACCACAACAGGTAATTCCAAAATCATGTGTAAACTAATATAACTCATGAGGTTTCAACTAACATGAAGCATAAGCAATTACCTGGTTATTTTGCACAAGGACACAACCAAGTACCTTTAATGAAGAATCACTATAAATAATAAACAAAACATTTCTAGAAGGCACTACTAAAACACGAGAATTCACCAATCTTATTTGGAATTCCTAAAAAAATTCATCACATTGTTTTGTCCAAATGAACATAACACCTTTTTGAGTTTACATAGTTATTGGACAATACAACCACGAAAAATTCTCAAAGAACCTCCTCAAATAACTAGATAAACCAAGAAAACTATGGATATCAATTACATTTGTGGGCCATAACAATTATTCAACAACATTTGTTTTAGCAGGATCAACAATTATGCCATTTTTTTAAATAATGTGACAAAGGTAAAATATTTGTTGTGACCAAAAATCACATTTTCTAAATTTACCATACAATTTCTTTTCATTTATGGTTTGCAAGACAAAAACTAAGTGACATTCATGTTCCACTATTCTTTTAGAATAAATAAAAATATCATTAATGAAAACAACCACAATCTTATCCAAGAACTCACAGAAAATTATATCCATAAGATCAATGAATATAACTACTGCACTGGTTGAACAAGAAGGCACAACTACAAATTCATAATGTCTATATCTAGTACGAAATGTAGTCTTCAGAATTTTTTCTTCCTTTACTGTTAACATTTGGTACCCCTGACCTCAAGTCTATATTCATAAAATAATGAGCTCCCCAGTGCAGATCAAATAAATCATCCATATAAGGTAGAAGATACTTTTTCTTAATAGTGATGTTATTCAATGGTCTATAATCAATGCATAGTCTCATTGAACCATCATTATTTTTAAAAAATAATACAAGAGAACCCCATGGTGTTGTGCAAGGTTGAATGAATCCTTTATCTAATAACTCTTGTCATTTGTTATTTAACTCTAAAAGATCAATTTTTGCCATTCGATAAGGGGGGTTTGAAATTGGCTTAGCATCATAAACTAATTCAACAGTAAATTCAACTTCCTGATCCGGTATAATACTGGGAAACTAATCAGGAAAAAAAACAAGATAATCATTTACCAATGTCACATCATTAATTGGAGTAGTTCTATTTGTTTTCAATAATATGTGAAAGGTAACAATCATTTCAATGTTTTACTAGTTTCTCAGCTTCCTAATATGTTATCAAAAGTAAGGGGATCATTTTTTTAAACAAAATTAATATCATTCTGAAAAGAAACCTATTTTCTCTATAGTAAATCATAGTATGATAAAACGATAGCCAATACATGCCCAAAATAACATCAAACTCTAATAGAGATAAAACAATATGGTATGTAGGTAGATTCTTTCTGCACAAAAGGACTGGAGGGTTTATATAATTTCTTTTCATCTCAAAATTTCCTTCACCAGTTTTTACCATAAGTTCAGGATTCATATCTAGATATGGATTTCCCAATTTAATATAAAACATCTCAGAAATAAAAGAATGCGTAGACCCTGAATAAAACAACCCATTAGAATAATATGAAAAAATAAAAAAAATACCTGATATTACATTATGTGATGGCCCAACGTCTACCGAAGTAGTTGTGAAGGACTTCGCCACCCCTTTCTACTTGTATTCTGCCTACTTTCCGTCAGTTCAGTTCTTAGTTGGACACACATTTGCATAAGGACCCATTTCATTTCACATTAAACATCTTTTCGGTTTCTTTTCATTGCATTCTTGATCATCTTCCTTATAGTTACGAGAAATATGGCCAGACATTCCACACCAGAAGAACTTTCCAAACATTGATAAACATTCTCCGAGATTCTTTTTACCACACTTCTCACAAGATGAATTTTTATTTTTCTCACATGTAGGCTTCATTAATGAATTATTTTCCTTTTCCTTCCAATAATACCTCTTATTCTATTGTTTTTCAATGAACACATGATCATCAGCTAACTTCATTTTCACCTTCTCTGCACACCGGACAAGTTTTTCATAACTTTTAAACTCACGAGAGGATAATGCTCTTTGATATCACATCTTCTGTCCTGAGTAAAATTGATTTATCATACTATCTGGATCTAGGATAAAATTTGGAGCATACCTTTCTAGTCGAGTGAGAATTCCTTCGTATTTGGCCACTGAGTCATCCTCTTGCCTCAATTCCAAGAATTGTTTTTCCATCCTTTGTGGAACCACCAAAGGGAAATATTTCTCAAAGAACGTACCTTTGAATTCATCCCAATCAAGAGCATAAATATTCTCACTATCCCTGATTTCATTCACCATTGACCACCACTGATCAGCTTTACCTTCAAAACAGTAAACATCGATACTAATATTTTGATATTATGGACACCCCATGACATTAAAATTTTCGCCAGGGATTTAATCCACCCTTCAGTTGGCACATGGGAAGATGATCCTTCGAATTATAGGAGATGTTGCCTCATGAAATTTTCCAATACTGACATGTTCCTCTGTGGTTTATTTGGTAGATCTTGTTCTTGGATACCACCACCATTTATAACCTGATTAAACTATTCCATGACTACAACAAACTGTTCAGTTCTGATTCTGACCATCTTTGGTTGCAGATTTGGATGGTTTTCTTCCAGCTGAGGTCGTCCCAAAAAACATGCCATGTTTCCTCTACGGAAAACCATTATGTAAACAAAAATATCTTAGTCGAAGCAACATGGTAATATATAAATGCAATATCACTTCAATCTTATAATAAATTTATTTATGGATATTAATTTAACAATACCCTAACTCCGAATGTTTTCAAAACTGACATCTAATAACAACTATAAATACCCAACCTTAAAAAATTAAATAATCTGTATTTAAATAACTAATTCACATTGAGGATTGTTTCAGGTTTAGTGTTTTATAGAATTAGGTCAAAATTTTTACATTACTTCCCAAAAGTTACAAAGTAGACACTTCTACATAGTTCTCCTATTTTTCAAAAAATAAAAATTCATGAAAAAAAAGAGTAATGTCTAGTTCCATGTTTTAGATAGCATGACGTTTCCTTGATCCAATCCTTGACCCTATTCCACATTATGTCATGTGAAAAACATTTCAAAAACATGGGATGAGCATTAAAATCTTATTAAAGGATACACAAAGAAGGAAAACTATTAGTTTTTTTAAAACAACAAGTAAACCAGTAATACATTATCATAAGTAATAATTTTAACCTTTATGAATTAGTAAATATTCATCACTAAATAAAAGTTCATTATTACCCTTTTGTAACAAAAATAATACCATAAAACCCATATAATGAACATGGAACATATAAAGGTAACTTGGGATATAAACATAATTAAATGCAATAACCATTCGGTCGACTTCCACACAAATCACTAAATGAAATAGCCATACGACTGACTTCCATACCTAATGCATTCATGGTTATAATGTAACCACCTATCGTGGTTTCTCACGGCACCACCTGTCATTTCGTTTATCATGTAACCACCCATCAAATGTCGAATTACCATTATAAAGTCATAACACATACAAAAAATATAAAATAATGAAAAAATTTCCACATTTCAATCACAGTATATCACATATATATATTGTCATAAAAAATCCATTATCAAAACCATTTTCAATACCAAAATACATAAAAGAGCGTATGATATTTATTTTCCTTTAAAAAAATTACTGCTTGTTAAGGAATCAAATGATCAAAAAATACTTGTGGCAGATGAAGGTCGTTGTCACCGCTTACGTTAGGAAAACAATCATTTTTTTGTCATTTCATAAAATTATTTAGGGAAAAAATTCACTTTTAATGAAATGAAATATCAACAGTGATTATATATCATATAAAATAATTTCATGTATTTAAACAAAATATACATCAATGAGAGGACATTGAGATGGAGTCCCTTACCTTCTGTTCGATAAGACCCATTCGTTCTTTAATCTCTGTCAATAAAAAACTAAAGTTAATTTAAAATTTCATAAGAGCCTTTTTTTCAAGTATATCATTCATTTTAAATCACATATTACCATTTTATAAAAATATGTAATCATTTATGTTAATAATGGTCATTTTGTCGATATTTGGACTTGAGTCAAAATTGAACTTCTTATAATTACAAGTTATTCATGTGGTCAAATATCCATTATCTCTAGAATTATATTAATTATATAGATTTCATTTATATCATATATTTCTAGTATATTTATGTATTTATAATAGTACATATCATTTGGTGATAAGAAATGAAATGCACCGTTCATGGAGATGGTAAGCCGTAGGTACCCGTGAATGCTACATTCATTTCTATTTTCTGTTTTAATGGAATTGATAAAAAATAATAGATACTTATATTATAATTCCTATATAATATCATATATAATATCATTAACTCTATCTTTTATATTTCCTACATATGGCATTAATGTGCCATATCACATTTAGGGGGCGGTTGTCTGCACTTTCCCAAATGAGATTGTCGTATAAACCCACTACAGAAACCATAAAGGTATTCTGTAAGTGAAAAATAAATAAGTATAGAAACAAGAAAAATATAATATATATCATATATTAATAAATTTTCATCATAATGGACACCATGAGAGGTATTTGTAGATATTTGAACAGTCTTCATTTCATGAGGCAGTAGTTTGTTATCCACAGAAACAGTATGTTCATTACCCAGTAGACACAGGTGTGTGTGAGTTTTGTTCAAATAATTCTTATAAAAAACCTATTATATTGAGAATACTGGTGTTGTTAAAAAATAAAGATATAAAAATTGATTATGGGGTTTGAGAAGTAAAATAAAATAAAATAACACAAAATAATTTAAGAGAAAGCGTTAGCTTTAATTCAGGTAACTACCATTAGTTTGAACCAAAATTACTTCTTGAAGTTCCTTCTCAGTAAGGTAAGGAATATATGTGGAAGAAATGGATCTTTAGAGATTATTTGGGAAGTTTTGATATGATAGAAGAGGCTTGTGAAGTGTGAGGAATGAGTTATAGTTTATGGTCTTTTTATAAGCGAGAGGATGGGCTCTTTAGAAAAGTGTGAAAATATTATTTTATTATATAATTATCTTTGGTTTCTAAAGGTCCAAAATCTATTTAAGTAGATGATAATATGATTAATGGTTGTAATACAATCGTTCAATAGAATTGGACAGTTATTGGATATTATTTTAATCATTATAATCTTATTTATTTAAATCTTTTATTAATGAGGTAAGCATTGCATCATTAATGTGTCATATATAATTTCATTTATTTGACGTCGAAAAATTATAAAAAAATACCATGATGTATTAAATCGTTCTATATTTCAAAATAATATTTATTTTCGAAATGATATCATATATAGCCGTATGTGAATATTAATTTACTAAAAGATATTTGTTTTTGTCAGTTTTGTCTTTATTTGATGTTAATTAAAATAAAGTGTCATTATCACTATAAAGTGGCTTTATGGGGACCCAAAATCTACCCAAGGATTTCCATGGTCGTCCATGACATATAAAATAATGTTAGGATGAGTTTTAGGGAAATATATTATTATTATTATATTCTTTATACCTTGAATTTCACTATTTAACTTTAACCACACTAAATAAATGTCAAAAGTTACTATTCAACAAAAAAATAATCTTATTGAACTACATTTTACCTACTAATAACAACTATGTATAACATATTTTCAAAATTCATTTCACTGAAGTGATAGAATATCATTTAAATGAAAAAGTCTGCTTTTTCACTACTAATTAGTGTTTCCACTATTCATCAAAAATTGAAGTTTTTCAGAAAAATACAAAAAATTCAGCCTAAGATATATTTGATATTCTGAATTTAAAAATGATATCTATCTTATCAAATTAAAAACATATATGTTGGATCAATTAATTTAACATTAATTCACATTGTCAAAACAAAAGGCTGGTTTTTAAAAAAAATATTAACTATCAAAAGATTGACACGTGTTTATGTCCAATTCCAAAGTGAAATTAATTAAAATGGTAAAAATATAATCTAATTACACTTTAAAACCAATTAAAAATATAATATATAAATATAAATAAATTATATTAAAAGGAAATTTTGAATTAAAATACATAATTTTCCACAATTCATTAAAAAAATTAATTTTTTTAGAAAAATACCAAATATTTACCAAAAGTAAATTTTGGTATACGAATTCTAAAGAAGAATATTATTTTTTAAAATATAACATATAAAAGTGTCAAAATATAGATTTATAGTAGGTTCTCCATCAAAATGTTGTAAATAAACCTTTTAGAGTAAATTATCCTTAAAATTATATTCATTCACATTTAAAGCCTCTAACTTTTATTAAATAAATGTAAAAACATTTAACAAACATGTATAGTCATATTTTAGTTAGTTTTGTTCATTACCTCTAATACAATAGCTAGGAGTTAACTACTCATTAAAATTATAATATTATATTGTTAGTGTGCAATGTATGATTTTAAAGAAACACATTTTCATTTATCGTGTACTCCAACGAACATAGAAACCTATTTTTGGTAAAATTTATTATTAATTCAAAAATATTATTAAATAATAAAATGTCATATTTCATTATTTACCTGGGATGTTAATTTATTCCATCTCCTTATCCTTGACATCCCTTTATTGGATGGATCATCCCTATAATTATATCCTCAAAAGCTATCGATGATAATATTGGATTCTTTTTCATTTTGTCCTCATATGCCTTTAATTGTAATAAAAAATCTGACACACGATATATAGTGAAATAGAATTCTTATGGGGATAACCTAATAATTTCCCTTAAGAAGAAGAAACACTAAATCACATATGATAAACTAAGAACAAGATGTTCGTTCTTTTAAATCATATGAACTCTCACCCAAGTGAGGAAATGAAAAATGATTCAGAATATCCAAAATCATCGAATGCTAGAGGTATTTAGAAGTAAGTATCCCAAAAGTTATATTTTCTCCCAAAAGTCATATTTCATTTTTTTTGTCGGACAGACTTTGAAACCTTGCATTCGAAAACACATATCATTCTAAAATAATTGAATTTATAATATCATAATGAGTTTACACTATCATAGTATAAGAAATGTACTATAACAATAAAAATATATTTTCTGTATATTGAATATAAGCATGGTCAGTCTAATATTCTTCCTTATATATTCAATTATGATAATATCTATGAGTGGGGTGTTTATTTTTATATATTTTGAAAACCATTGGATTAAAGAGACTTTTCAAGTACAAAAACATGGAATAATGTCTTAAATATAACTTGATAATGATAAATATTACATTTATCTGCTTAATGTTCATTATTAAAATCATAATGAGGAATGTTAGTTTATATTCATTGTAACGCCCTGAACCAAGTTACCCAGATTCAGTGCATTATTACATTACATTGGCATGATCACAAAAGATCAACTCTCAGAAGACCGATTAGTTTAGTAGTATTGGAAACACTAGATATATTCATAAGTATTACATTACATCATAAAGTAAAAAAACTACAACAACATCTTGTCTTTATATCCCCTCATACTATCCATGATGTTCATTCATAAATTATTTCTTCATATCCTGGGAAAAATAAAACATTTAAAGGGGTGAGCTCAGATGCTCAGTAAGGATAACAATATTGAGAAAACTTTCTTAGATAAGCATAAACATTTAAGACAATGTATGACTAAAACAAAAGCCTTTTAAACATGAAATTCAGCATAATATGGCATAGATAAAATGAAATAATTCAATTTACTTATTCAAATGGATATTATACTAGTAGAATAACCACATGAAATTTCAATAACAACTTTAATAATAATGGAATGCATAAATCCAGACTATCATAACCACGCAGCCAAGGCCTCGTGCCAAGACTACAAATAAGATTTTTTCAAGGCCTCGTGCCAAGAAACTAGTTTGTCTCATGAGACCTACCGATGCATAGAAGAGTTATAGAGGGCTCCACGCATCACTTACTAAGTCCAATTCATTACTCATATGAAAAGTTTGAAACATAACATAAAAATTCATATTAAAACTATCTTATGAAATGTCAATACTTTAACCACCAACCAGGAATGGTATAAAACTAGCACATCCATAGTCACACATAACTCATTCGATACAATATGGAAGATTTTATTGTATCAGATTAACCAAAATTGAGATTAATGAAGGATATTGACATATATTAAAATAATCATCAAACTATTGAGAGAAATATCCCCCCTTTTTCTTTAAAACATTTAAAAGTCACAATATTTTTCAAGAATCCATTTAAAATAGATTATTGAATCAAAGTGTCCCATACCACTTTGAATCTTTTAAAAGGAATTTTGATTTGAAAAATTTAACGATCATATAAATAAATCGTTAATCCCATTTTTAAAACATAGACATTAATGAGAAGTATTTATAATAATAAATCTTTAAAACATTTTAAAATGATATTTTAGATGGAGTTCCTAACCTAAAGAGAGAAACTTGAATAAAAATAAATGATTTAATAAAAACTTAGTAATATCATTTAAATAAAGGGATTCATGATATAATATGTCATAGTACATTATATACACTCTATAAAAGCGATTTGGTGTATAACAAAAAAGGAGTCTCAATGGAATGTAAATTTAGATGAAATATCTCATAAAGGCCGAATCCTTAGGTTAAGGATAAATCAATGACATAATTATGTGGGAAAAATATAAATACACTCAATATTATTGGATACTCAGTGTAAAACCATCAATGGACATTCACATATATTCTTGTAAAAACAACACCAATGAATTGGATGTTTAACTCAACAAATTGAGATTGAGTAAAAATTACTCTTATCAAGTTCGTACCGATGACATGATAATTCATCAATAGAGTTATTGTGTGTATCGAAATTATATCCACAGAAAGGGGAGTGTAAATTACGACATAAGCAAATGAATCGTGATTCCACACATAATCATGGAGTAAAATAATTAATGAAGTATGCTTAAAGCCGAATGAGTGGAAATTGAAATTTCAAATTCCCTTATTGATTTGGTAACTTACGAAACATACACCCATGAAAAAAGGATCATTCAATGATGATGTAAATATCCATTAATTAAATTATATTACACAATGAATAAAAACATGGGCAGTACACACACCACATGCAATAAATTAGTGGTGAACAATGGAAATATCACAGAATTGAAAATGAGTTTAGAAACCTCATACATTGTACTTTTTCCTTGGTTTAGGGTAGGTTAGCATCCTTTATAATGTTGAAATAATTTTTATTGAATTATAAAAGAATCATCTACATTAATATTATATCATATATGATCTTTTAACATTGCTTTGTTAATAATATCTTAGTATTATCTTCGTTTTGGGTGTTAACTTACTCGTTTTCTTTTATATGTTTTGTTACAAAAGTCATGTTTATTATAGATAGGTTGTATCTTATTAATATACAGAATTATATTAAGTCCTTAAACATTATTTTTAATCATAAAATGAGAATTAGACTTGTATAGATACGATAGGGAATGAATCTCATCGTGTTCGTGGAGACGGTAGTCCGTACGTACACACGAGCTATAATATCATTCTTTTGATAATAAAATCATATATAATTGTATGGTGTATTATATATATGGAATCATTATCATGGTATATTTATTATTTAAATTAATTACACATAATTATTATACCCATCTAAATAAGAATGCTTTCAATTACAACTACACCACTACGTGGAGATGGTAAGCCGTAGGTACGCACATATAGTGACATGGCATTCAAAGGATGGATAAAATACTGAATATGGTTGTACCATATTTATAATAACATCATAGTATATAAAATATACTGGATTTAATATTTTATAATTGAAATAACAAACAAATAATAAGTTGAAGAAGAAAGGAACTTGAAAGAGGGTGGTGAAATCGTTAACATTTTTTCGGGTTCTTCCTTTTTATTTGATCAAAAGGGCTCCTTAGGTTGTATTTATAATAAAAATAAGGCCACTATGTTGAATTGAGTGAAGTTGGGAGGATATTTGGGTGGATTTTGGCTGACCCAAAAGGAATTAGAGGTGTGAGGAATTAGATAGAAGTGGTTCCCTTATATAAGGGGGAGGCGGGGCTCTTTAGGAAAAACATAAAGTATTAATTTATAATAAATTAATATTCAGTATATAATGGCTCAAAATTTTATTATTAAATTTCTATGGTTGGGATGAGTCTAAAACCACCCAACAAGTAGAATTTAGATAGGTTTGGGTCACTATAGTAAACTTATAATTTAGATTTAACTCCTTGTTAAATAGTTTGACATTTACCATGTCTCTTTGTATTTTTATATTATATAGTTAATAAAATTACTATATACTTTCAATAGACCCTAAAGTGGTCCATTAATGATACAAAAATAATTATATATGTTCTTTGGCCTAACCTTAGATTTTTAAGAATTAAATATCAATTAATAATATAATATTTGTTTTAAAAACTCTTTTATGTCAATTTTGACACTATTGGGTATTTTGTTTTTGATAAATTCATAACATAATTATTACTTCTAATAAAATTAATATAACCAATTATAATATGTTTTAATAACCTACAAAATTATTTTAATTCATAAAAATTCTAAAATTACATTTATTTGGATATTTATAATATCAATTATTTTAATATTTCATTAATTCGGTAATTACTTCATCACCATTGTGTCATAAATAAATTAAATTATTTAATGTCTAAAATTTATAAATAAAATACCATTATGTAGGAAATCTTTTTATATTTATAATTACTATTTAAAATATAATTTATCTTATGTATTAACCTATATTAAAAATGTTTTAGTAATTAAACATTTATTTTATATCTTTTTACTCTTCTTCGAATTAGAATAATAATAAATGTCCTAATCTAATCCATGTCGACCTAAATGATAATATTTTATTCCTAAGGTTTTATTTGGTCGAGATTCAGTTTTCCAATAGAATTAGGGCATGTGTTAGGGTAATATTAATATCATTTTTACCCTTAATTACCCTATTTACTTTTAACTGTGATAAATAAAAGTAAAAAGTTACTATTCATCAAAAATTATTTTTATCTTACTGAACCACATTTTACAGCTTGATATTTACCATGTCTCTCTGATTTTTAAAATTCCACTCATAGAAGCGGTAAAATATAGTTTTACGTGAATTTCCAAATTCTCCTAGGAGGTGGGTAAAAGACTGAGAAAAGATCCATAAGATTTTTATATATCTAAAATTATTCTAAACGGACTCCAATGAATTACATTGAACATATATTGGTATTATGTATCTATTTTGACCTTCATTAAATTTAAATAAAATCACTCATTTTTTAAATAAAAATTCATTTTTAAACTATAACTTAGTGTTATTTCGCTATTCATCAAAAATTGAATGTTTTCAGAAAAATACCAAAAATTCACCCTATGCTAATTTTGATATTCGAAATCCAAAAAATGAAGTCCATCATGAGTGATAAAATTTATTAAATTTCAAAAAGTGTGTATTACTATTCATAACAACTAGTTTGATTGGTTGTGGTGTATGTTAGAACTCGGAGTTGCGCACAACACACACTATTGCATTATTCAAAAGGAAGCGTACCGTGGAAGCTTAGGGTGTTACATTCCCCCCTCTTTCAATAAATTACGTCCTAGAAATTTTTAAAATTGGGCTTCGGAATATAATGTAAAGTCCCGCATTAGAAAAAGAGTCAATAAAACTATTACTTTAAAATAATGAAAGAGAAGTAAAAAAGGTCACCCGAGATAACCTAAACTAGGATTCCATGTAGAAAAACATGGATATGGATGATAAACTAAGTGCTATGTTCTGATGGAGATGGATAGAGAACATGATCAGGATAAAGATCACAATAAGAAACCAAAAACATGTGTTTGGAGAAATGGTCATTAGTTTCCCAGTATGAAAAGTAAACTGACAATATTTTTTTTTATTTTATGTTACATTACATAAAGATGAGGAAATCATTTCTGAGATTGACTAAGAACATAGAGAGATATACATACTTTTTGAGTAAGATTTCATTATTTAATAAATTCTTACTACTAACTCATTTTTAAACGATGAGTATTCAAGAAGTCTTGGTCAAATTAGAATAGATAGAATACACTTCTTATAGAATCACATGATCCAAGAAGGATAAACTATATATTTACCTTGTCTTTAGAGATTAATAAAAACCAAAATGGTTAGTATAAGATCTGATGATCCCCCAAAAGGATATTCCATTAGAGAATGAAACAATAATTTTAATTTCAAAAATTAAACCAACAATACCCCCATTGATAAATAAATACCATTCAATAAACAATTTTCCTTAAAATCCATCAATATTATCCAAACTAATATTGAAACCCAAAACATAGAAGAATTTGGTTATGTAGTCTTCCATATTAAATTGTATCTCTAAATGACATCAACTAATCTTAAAGTCACATACTTAAAAGTAATTATCCTAATCACATATTCTCTATTATAGGATAATAATTTCCATAAATAACCCAAATCAATATAAATTCACAATAAAAACATGGATAATAATCCACCATTACTCCTCAAATGAAATACCATAGTATTCTATTTTTTTGGGCATATAGTGAACCAAAAAAAGAGAACATATTCCTAAATAACATTTATCATTTAATCACCAAATAATTTTCCAATACTAATGGTATTCACTTGATAAGACATAAAATCCCAAATTTACTTATTATTGACAAATAAAATCATTTAACTAAAAATAATCAGCCACACTAACCAGGGACTTCATGTAGTCTAGTGGTAGGAGATAAATCCCTATCACACTTTGCTTGTGGATTCTATTCCCACATCTTTGTCTAACGCGACGGGTTCTCACACGGTCTGATATATTCATAAGTCTTACATTACATCATAATGTAAAAAAAACTATAACAACATCTTTTCTTCATATCCCCTCATACTATCCATGCAGGTCATTCATAAATTACTTCATCACATCCTGGGAAAAATAAAACATTGAAAGGGGTGAGCTCAGATGCTCAGTAATGTTAACAATATAGCGGAAACATTCATAGATAAGCATAAACATTTAAGGCAATGTATAACTAAATCAAAATCCTTTTAAACATGAAATTCAGCATAATATGGAAAAGATAAAATGAAATAATTCCATTTACTTATTCACATGGATATTCAACTAGTCAAATAACCACATGAAATATCAATAACCACTTTTATAATGATGGAATGCATAATGCCAGACTATCATAACCATGAAGCCAAGGCCTCATGCCAAGACTACAAATTATATTTTTTTCAATGCCTCATTCCAAGACACTAGTTTGTCTCATGAGAACTACCGATGCTTCGAGGAGCTATAGTGGGCTCCACCCATCACTTACTAAGTCTAATGATGAAAAGTTTGAAACATAACAATAACATTTGTATTAAAACTAGCATACGAAATATCAATACTTTAACCGCAAACCATGAATGGTATAAAAATAGCAGATCCACGGTCAAAAATAACTCATTTGATATAATATGGATGATTTTATTGTATCAGATTAACCTCAATCGAGAATAATGAATGATATTGACATAGATTAAAATAATCATGAAACTATTGAGAGAAATATCCCTCTTTTTCTTTAAAACATTTAAAAGTCACACTATTTGTCAAGAGGACATTTAAAATAGATTTTTTAATCAATGTATCCCATACCACTTTGAATCATTTAAAAAGAATTTTTATTTTAAAACATTAATGGCCATATAAATAAATTCTTAAAACCATTTTTAAAACATGGACATTAATGAGAAAGATTTATAATAATAAATCTTTAAAACATTTTAAAAAGATATTTTAGTTAGAGTTCCTAACCAAAAGAGAGACACTTGAATAAAAATAATTGAGGTAGTAAAAACTTTTTAATATCATAAGAATAAAGGGATTCATGATATACTTTGTCAAAGTACATTATATACATCATATAAAAGTGATTTTGTGTATAACAGCAAAGGAGCCTCAATGGAATGTAAATTGAGATGAAATCTATCATAAAGGTCGTATCCTTGGGTTAAGGATAACTCAACGACATAATTATGTTTGAAAAATATAAATACACTCAATATGATTGGATATTCAGTGTAAAACAATCAAAGTACATTCACACATATTCTGGTAAAAACCACACCAATGAATTGGATGTTTAACTCAACAAATGGAGATTGAGTAAAAATTACTCTTATCAAGTTCATACCGATGACATGAGAAATCATGAATGGACTGATTATGTGTATAAAAATTATATCCACCGAAAGTGAGTAGAAATTATGACATAAGTAAATGAATAGTGATTCCACAGATAATCTTGGAGTAAAATAATCAATGAAGTATGGTTAAAGACGAATGAGTGGAAATTGAACTTTCAAATTCGCTTGTTGATTTGGTAACATACAAAACATTCAACCATGAAAGAAGGATCATTCAATGATGATGTAAATATCCATGAATTAATATATATTACACAATGAAGACAAACATGGGCATTACACACACTACATGCAATAAATAACTGGTGAACAATGAAAATGTCACGGAATTAAAAATGAGATAGGAAACCCCTTACTTTGTAATTTTCCTTGGTAGAGGGTAGGTTGGCCTCCTGTATAATGTTGAAATACTTGTTATTGAATTATAAAAGAACCATATACACTAATATTATATCATATATGATCTTTTAAAATTTCTTTGTTAATAATATCTTAATATTATCGTCGTTTCAGGTGTTTACTTACTCATTTTCTTTTTTATGTTTTGTTACATAAGATTTGTTAGTTATGGATAGGTTGTATCTTATTCATATAAAAAATTATATTAAGTACTTAAACATTATTTTTAATCATAATATTATAATTAGACATGTATAGATACGATGGGGAATTAATCTCATCATGTTCGTGGAGACGGTAGTCCGTACTTACGCATGAGAAATAATATAATTATTTTGATATTAAAATCATATATAATTGGATGGTATATAATATATACATAATCATTGTTATGTTATATTTATTATTTAAATGAATTACACATCATTATTATATCCATCTAAATAATAATATTTTCATTAACAATTACACCATGACGTGGAGACGGTAAGTCGTACGTACGCACGTATGGTGACATGTCATTCAAAGGATGAATAGAATACTGAATATGGTGGTACCATATTTTTAATAACATCACAGAATATATAATATACTGGATTTATTTTTTCAGAATAGAAATAACATAGAAAGAATAAAATGAGGAAGAAAGGAACTTGAAAGAGGGTGGTGAAAACGTTACCTCTTCTTCGGGTTCTTTCTTTTGATTTGATCAAAAGGGATCATTATGTTGGATTTATGATCAAACTAAGGCCTCTAGGTTGAAGTGTGGGAAGTTGGGAGGATATTTGGGCAGAGGATGGCTGATCCAAAAGGCTTTAGAGGTGTGAGTAATTGGTTATAAGTGGTGCCCTTTTATAAGGGGGAGGAGGGGCTCTTTAGAAAAAAATTAATGTATTAATTTATAATAAATTCATATTCGGTTTCTAATTGCTCAAAAAGAGTATTATTCAATTTATAAGGTGGGTATTGTTATATAACCACCCAACCGATATATTTTAGAATGGTTTGGGTCACTATAGTAACCTTCTATTTTAGATTTAACTACTAGTTAAATAGTTCAACATTTAGCATGTATCTTTGTATTTTTATATTATATAGTTTATAAACATACTATATACTTCCAAGAGACCCCCTAGTGGTCCATTAATGATAAAAATATCATTATATAAGTCCTTTGGAATAACCTTATATATTTAGGAATATAATATCAATTAATAATATAACATTTGTTTTAAAAACTCTTTTATGTCAATCTTGACACTATTGCGTATTTTGTTTTTGATAAATTCATAACAGCATAATTACTTCGAATAAAATTAAAATAAACAATAATAATATGTCATATTAACTTATAAAATTATTGTAATTCATAAAAACTCTCAAGTTACATTTATTTGGATATTTATAATATCAATTATTTTAATACTTCATTAATTCGGTAATTACTGCATAACCATTGTGTCCTTAGTAAATTAAGTTATTTAATGTCTAAAAATTATAAATAAAATACCATTATGTATGAAATCTTATTATATTTCTAATTAATATTTACAACCGAATTTATCTTATGTATATCCCTATATTAAAATTGTTTTAGTAATTAAACTTGGATTTTAACTCTTTTAACTCTTCGTTGAATTAAATAATAATAAATTTCCTCATCTAATCCAAGTGGACCTAAATGATAATATTTTATCCCTAAGGTTGTTTTTGGTCGAGAAACACTTTTCAAATAGAATTAGGACACGTTTTAGGGTAATATTAATATCATTTTTACCCTTAATTACCCTATTTACTTTTAACCGTGGTAAATAAAAGTAAAAAGTTACTATTCACCAAAAATTATTTTTTCCTTATTGAACCACAATTTACTCCTTGATATTAACCATGTTTCTAATATTTTAAAAATTCCACTCATAGAAGTGGTAAAATTATGTTTTATGTGAATTTCCAAATTCTCATAGGAGGTGGGTAAAAAAGGTGATAAGTTCAATAAAAATTTTATATATCTAAAATTATTCTAAACTAACTCCAATGAATTACATTTAACTTATATAGGTATTATGTATCTATTTTAAACTTAATTAAATTTTAATAAGATAAATACTTGTTTAAATAAAAAATTGTTTTTAAACTATAACTCAGTGTTTTTTCACTACTCATCAAAAAATGAACGTTTTCTGAAAAATACCAAAAAATCACCGTAAGCTAATTTCGATATTCTGAATCCAAAAATGAAGTCCATTTTTAAAGCTATAATTTATAAAATTTCAAAATGTGGGTCTTACTATTTATAAGGGCTACTTTGATTAGTTGTGGTGTGTGTTAGAACCCGGAGTTTCATACAACACATGCTATTGCATTATTCAAAGGGAAACGTACCGTGGAAGCTTGGGGTGTCACATTCATAAATATTTTAGAACTATTTATATGTATGGTAATATAACATGTTATCTACAAAAACATTCTAAAATCACATTTAATACAAATATTTAATAATCACATATTTATAAATGTGTTACTGATTTCAAAAACAAATAGAATGGAAAAGTAACAAGTTATAATTTTGACATAACTATCTCCCCCTTTTTATAATTCACATACCACAAAACATAAATAAGAAATAACACTAAAAAACATACAGTCCATTATATATTTAGTACACTATATTTCGAATTAAACAATAACTCTTAACTCCAACTAATTTATGATACTCATTTGAATATGTTAATGAATATGACTAACTACCCATTAGAGTAAAAATTCCCCCTAGGGATAATATTTCATACATCAAATGATATTAACCCCCTTTGTAGAAGAATAAGAAATTTTCTCTGAAAAATACAACTATTTCCCCTCATTTTTAATTTTAAAAATGATTAGGGAAAAGTAATGTCTGACGTTTAAAGGGTTAGAGAAAAAAATATACAAAAATAAATAATGATGTAATTAATTAACCATAAAAATAATCTAACAATTAACCAATTAAAATTGGAAAACATTCAAACAATTCGTAATTATATGAATAATTTATTCATGTAATAATCGGTTTAAAAAGGGAAATTAAAAAAGAGTTCAAAGGAAAAAAGATATTAATATTTCTTCATTAAAGACATCAGAATGATGTATATATTTTTGAAATGTTTCATGTATTCCTCAAACATTTCATTAACATAAAATTGGGACCATCTTTTCTCTTCAGGAAATAAAATTATTTCAAATAATTCTTCATTTTATCATTACATCGATGATTTCATATTTTCAATTTATGAGTTTTGATAACATTTATTACAAATATTTCTTCTTCCCATTTATGTATTTCATATACTGTGTTTGAATATCAGTTTTATTTTTCAACTGGTCCATGAATTTTACCCTATATAATATAACATTGGATAACTCATTTAAGGATTATGTGAATTCATTCATTATTTTCATAAAATATTTAATAGATTGATCATGTATATTTACATAAGCATCGATATTGTGAGATAATTTTACCACATTATTTCAGGTTTTATTTTTATCTTGATAACAAATTATAAGTACTTTGGAGGTAAAATATGGTGATGAATCCCATGATGCTATCAAAGAAAACATACCTTATTGAGCATATTTATCTTCTTTTTCATCTAAATATCTTCTTCATATTTATATTTATTATAATTTTCATATTCTTTTTGTTCAAATTCATCACCATCATTATATAATTATTCTTCAAAGATGTTATCTTCATATTCACTTCCATCTTGAATTACTTCACTATAATTATCTAATTCATCAAAACATATAACATCTTCCTCCATTGATTTAATAAACCCTTGGTTATGATGAGAATTTTTCAAGGAATACGGTTTTATAGATGGTATATATTTAGTAAAAAAAATTCTTTTCCATTATCTATGAAAAATAGTAGTTCATCACTAACAAACATAGTCTCTTGGAAAACAATAATGCATCTTGAATAGGTTTATTACTTTGAGGAGGAGGTATAGAAACATTTTCTAATACTGCCTCAGTGTATATCATAAAATATACAATTTTTTCAACATGATGTTTCTTTTTTCTATTTCCATTCATTTTCATCATTTCATAGGGCTTTGGCTCCTCGAATCCTTAATGAAATGGTCTCTTCTCGGTCAATTTGGATTTAAGGATCACCTTTCTTTCATTATACATTATTCTTAGTTCATTAAAATATTAATTTATATGGCAATTATTGTTTATTATTAACATTATGATGTTGTTAAGGATCATGTTTCCTTTTCATTCCCAGATTATCCTAATCTATATTCTGTTTATTCTTTTCAACATAATCTTTAGATTTCATTGAACCTTTAGTGCCCGAGGAATTGACCCCCGGTTTCCCAAAATTGAACATTGATTTAGAATAAAAAGTATACATCCTCTTATTTATATTATCACCAATGATGAATAGATTTTTTATCTTTTTCATATATGATTTATTTTCAATGATGAAATATTCCATTCTATCAATCATTAACATTACTAAAATGACTAAAAATATATAAATTTGGTATTTAATGGATTTTTTATTTATATAGTTAATGGTGAGAAACATGAATTTTATAAGATCAACTTTTATAATATTTAGAAGGTTATCCAGAATGAAAATATTAGTAAACTTTAGGTTGTTACTATCCCCTTTTATCATAATCATGAAACATTACATATAATGGGTAAGAACCCTATTATTTGTTGTTGGTTGATTCTCCTTCTGATATTTTTCAACATGATAAAAAAATGAATCTTCAACATTATTTTTATCAAAAGAAACTTTTTTATTTATTAACTTATGAAGTGGAAAAAAACATTTCCTTCTCCCTATGATGGAATTTTATTCATATTGGTATCCTTCTTATATTACATTTTAGCCCTTTTTTAAATATATTTAATTAAATAATTTATTTTTCATCTTCTTTGAAAAACATAATAGACTACTAAAAATTCTAAATAAGATAAAGATAAACAAGATCACAATTCTCATTATAGCTTGCTACAAAAAGAGATTCCCATCCTTGTAATTTTATATTACATTTCAAGGTAGATTCATAATTTTCATTAAATTATATATCAACTATCCTTTCTCTAAATACACACCATTTATTGTAATAATTAGGAAAAGAAATAATATTCATAGATGAGACCAGATATTCTGATATATAGAGAACCATTGCACTAGATACTTTTGAGGGTGGAAACAGTTGGACAAAAAGAAAAAAAATATTCTAATGAGGGACATGGGGGTCCCCTTTATATTGGCGATTGGAGTGACAGTTAGACTTATAGAAATAAATAGAACCATCAACATTGAATATTATTTGATTTTACAATTGAGAAATATCTAAAAAATGATTTATAGATTTTTCAACTAGTGAGGTTTTTAGAGAACTAATCATATTGATAATGAATAATATTTTGAAAAAAATTGAAGAAAAAAAATTCTTAGAACAAAAAAGATATAACAATTATAAAAAGTAGTGTTATTGTTAAAATATAATAACAATAAATTTCAGTTTTGGAACGTGTCATTGGTATTTATAATGATGTTATTCATGAATTTTGTAAAATATTTTTATTTTGAAAGGTGAAATATATTTTTTAGAACATAATATGATAATTTATAATGAAAATAATATTATGAAAAAATTCCTAAATCCGAAAAGTTTTTAAAAGACCTATATCTAGAATATTTTTAAAATATACAAATACCAATGATATATATTGAATATAAAATATTTTTGAAGGAAATATGAGTCCAAAAGTCCAATTATGATATTTTTTAAAATATATATATAAATTTTGAAAAACATTTAAATTACAAAAAAATGTACTCCCCTATTGAATAAGAATATATTAATGTATGAGATGAGTAAATAATAAATAGATTTGAAAATTTCTTTACATTAATCATTACATAATCTATTTTCATATATTCCAATTTATCTGAAGGTATTGCTTTTTTAAAATATTAGTATGGTTATCTTGCATTCTGATAAATTGTAAAATGATATCTAATTTAAGTGTGTGATCCTTAAGAAAATGATTCCAAATATATTTTTTTTCATCGGAGTGATTTTTTTTCTTATATAAATAAATTAAACAATTTTTATCAAATATTATTTTATTTTTAGAAATATCATGCATTATTTAGTGAGTCTCTGTTACATCCACTACACTAAAGCTCAATAACTTTTGGCTACCACATATTTTTCTTCATCAAATTTCTATGAAGGGTTGTATCTTACCTAAACAATAATGTAATGAATCTTCAGTGAAATGAAATGTTATGGATGTACTTTTCTTATCTATTATACAACCATGAAAGTCAACATCTAAAAAAATTTTAAAATAAAAAACATTTCTATAATAATATGAAAGTATTAAATACATATTTCCCATGAGATAATGAAAAATCATATTTATTGATTTTATATTGGATTACATAATATATTATTCATATATTACATATAATTATATTGAATAAATTATGTTAGGATGACTAGTGGTTATGTAAATTAGGCTCCCTATCACAACTCAAAAATTGTTTTGATCGACTAGTTTCACATCCACATCAAGATCGAGTGTGTTTGAGGTACCTATTAGAGTTATTATACTTTTTTATTGTCCTATCCATAATTTTTAAGAATAAATTTTATATTTTTATGTAGATATATATATATATGTTCCTGCTGTTTTTTGGGAAATTTGAAAACCAATAAAGAATGTTAACTCACCCATCATACTCATCTCAAACTCATATTTTATAAGATCCAAAAATTGTACTTTTAACTATTTTTGACTTCATTAAAATATAATATAATAATAATATATTTAAAAAATAAAAAAAAATTAAACATATTTTATAAAATGTATGGGATTTTTAGCACCATTAAAAAAATATTTTGTAATAGAAATCCTATAATATATCATACCAATATCCAGGGGATTACATATATCTATATAATTTTTTTCTATGTCTATAAATATATTTGAAAAGGTTTGGTTATTCAAATATATAGGGTTGTTCTACACAGAATTATTCGCATATATATATATATATATATATATATATATATATCAATTAATGATATAACAATTCATGTCAATTTGAAAATGTTGAAATTAAAGAATGATGTAAATTTTATGATAATACTAATAACACATAATATTTCTACCAATGAAAGGGTTTTATTATAGTCTATTTTTTAGTTTTGGATATAACATTTTGAAAAAAATATTGATTTATTTTTAATAATAATTACATTCTCATCACAATTTTTTTAAATCCCATGTTATAGTAATTATAGAATTTTCATTAGTTCATTAAACAATAGTGTATTCCTTGTTCATATCAAACTCATTTAGCTCTTATTACATGGAATTAATCCAATCCTCATCACTTAAGAATCATAAGGACACTTAGTTTCTAATTGAGAAAGGAAATCAAGATGTTCTACATCAATCCTTGTGGAACATCTAAACCTTATAAGTTGATCAGCATCACCCATGATACTATCACTAGGATGATTAAAAATAAAAAACTAATCTATTGGGTTTTTAAACACTATTAATCAACATGAGGTAGAAAATACCCCATAGAAAAATCATTGTAATATAATTTTTTGTATTTTCTTTATAATAAGAATATTAAAAAACAGGTGAAAATATATTTTTGGAATAACATCTGAGGATTTTTGTTTAGGTTTTCCAAAAATAAATTATTTATTTTTATAAAACATAACACGTACTATTTATTCATAAATATAATAATTTTTATTAAAAAACTCTATTCCATAAGAGTAGTAGAATAACCATAAAAAATTCCATTATCCGATTTGGGTGAAAACATATGAAAATTATCATTCTTATTCAGGATGAATACTTTACCTTCAGATACACTAAAGTAAGATACTTTTGGTTTTCTAGTTAGAAACAATAAATTAAGTGTTTTATTAAGTAAGTGTCATATTAATTCTCAATTTAAATAATAATTGACACTACTAATCACTTTTTCTTAAAAATATTTTACAATTAAGTATCCAATCAATATGGTTCCTCTTATTAGATGAAGAATAAAATTTACTATTTTAATAATATTATTTTATTGAGGGATTCTATGAGTTGAAAATTTATGTTATATACATTCATTACAAAAAATGATTCCAAATTAGAATTTAAAAATTCATCACCATGATCACTATGGACATTTTTCAAGGGAATTTTTTCTCATTTTTAATATTGGATAAATATTTTTAGAAATAAAACTTTCCTCATATTTCATTGTAAAATATTTGTTACCATTCACATTACTGGAATATCGATTATCCATGTTCCATTTATTCTTGTTTTTGGTACACTATTTCTTTTCCGAAAAATACATTATATTTTGGGCAACCAAACCTTTTTAGGTATGGTAATGTAATAAAAAGACTATTGGAATCCAAATCAGTTTATAAAAGTACGCTTTGATAAAACCTATGAATTTATTATAATTAAGTGAATAATTATTTTTCCCTTTTCCATCATATTGGAATTCAATGCAATAGAGTTAATTTTAAGGAAAAAAGTAATTTGTTACTAAAAATTAGGTTGTTTAGAGTATAACCCATTACAAAAGTAGTTTCATTAGAATAAATTTGTTTATAAATATTAGTAATTTTATTATAAAATAGGATAGGCTTGAAAATATTTTCATTAACAAATAAATTTGAAACATTATATTTACAACTAAATTTTTGTCCACTTTAGTAACAGTTTCAGAATTGATTTTATCAAAATTTATTTGTCAACTATCTTATTTAGAAATAATTTTTTCAAAATTATTAAAAATGAAATCTATTTTAATTTTTTTTATCATTATATATAGTATGATAAAATTATTATTTTTTTAAAAATATTCCTAGAATTATCCTTATCATATTTTTAACAACATTTCAATTTTAATTTTCATGATGTATAAATAAAAGACACTTATTCATAAGAATTTTGATTATTATCTTCAACTAAGAAAGATTCTCCATATGAGGATATATAATCCTTCTCATCTAAAAAACAATCATTTGAATAAATGCTTTTATGGTTCTCAGTATTTGAAAACTTATCTAAATGAAACCAATTTTCTTTAGGCACCCTGATAAAAAGACATTTGTTCCTCTGTCCATAACTATAATTATCATAATACTTTTATATGGAATCTCTAGCGATTTCACTCCAAAAGTTTTTAGATTAATGTAATTTTTTTCCTTATAAATTTTTTTCTTATTCCTATCAGAATTACATTCATTCATATAATTCATTTTTAACTTTGGACAATCTGGTCTAATGTGTCCAATTCTACTATGTTCAGAATAAGTAACTTCATATTTCATGTCATCTATTTCCCTATTACCATTATTATATAGGTATTGTAATTCTTTCCTACAAATAATTTTATTTATTCTTCTGGGGATACTAGCCAATTCGTTTTCATAATGCTCAGAAGTAATCGAATTGGATTGTAAAATAAAATTCTTCTTCCATGAATATCAAAAAAATAATTCAAGAGTTTGAACTTTATTAGGTATTGTATTAGTTGGAAAAACATCTCCACCATTACTTTTTTCATCTCTTTTCGTTCTACATTTAGATTTCATATGTGTTATAATAAGATCATATAAGGAATCATTAATAACCATTATCATTTTGTCGATTGTAGTTATTTTCGAATCCAATTCAAGAGTCCTGGTGTATATAATATTTTTCATAAGTATATCATCATTTAAACCATTTTCAAAATTATATTGTATACAATTTATTATTTTCATGAATCTCTGTTTCATCATGGAAATGATTCTCTAGGTAAAAAAATCAAATTATTGATAATCATCTCTTAACATTTCACTTCTTATTCTAAAAACTTTTGAAGTACAAAATTTTGTAACATCAATCTTTTAACAAATATTATTTGTATCTGTAAAAGATAATATATTACTATATATTCTTCTTATAATTGATCACATAAAATATTTTCTAACTTTTTAATTTAGTTGATTCTCTTTATATTCTTGTTTTTCTAATGGTGGAACTTCCTTATCAGATATTTTTTATTCTCCAGTTATCATGAAATAAGTTTCAACCAAGGGGTTGATATAAAAATTCTTGATTATATATCTCCATTATCCATTGATAGCACCATAAAAATTAAGTGATATATTTGTATTGATATTTTATAAGAATTAGAAATTTAGTGTTTCCATCTTCAATGAAAAACACTATTTTCACCAAATATGTCAATGTTAAGAAAAATTATAAAAATTTTTTATAAAAAAACATAACAGACTTGAAAAAGTAAATACAATATATTCTTAGAAATTATGTGAGAAGTGTAAAACTATTATGATGGGTATCGATATGATATATACTGTTATTAGGATTGAAATAATATGTAATTGATGAGACTATTACAAGAGGGGTATTTTTGGACTAAAAAATCATTATCTTAAAATTATTTAAATTGAACCAATTTAAAAAACACTTTAAGTGACAATATAATATTTAGACATGGAATTTAGTCCGATTACATAAGTATTTTAATTTGGAAGATTTCGATATACCTAATTAAAATATCTTATTAATGAAGATATGTTTATATAAGGGTAAAATAAAGGCAATCAAATAAGATTCAGTAATAAAGAAGTAAAAATATCAGATTCATAGAAGATCTGACTAAGAGAACAATGTTTATCATAATTAGAAACATTACGATAAAACTATTACAAATAATCATAGTCAAATTTAATACTTGTAATAAATGAGTAATAAAATAGACATAATAAATTAATTATGACATATAGTAGTTATAAAATGAATAAATTATTTTTAACCTTAATAGTATGGTATCCACAGACCTTGGATAAATGTTTCCCTTATTTCATACATACTAAAAAAATTATATTTATTCTGAAAGGTAATCCCTTGATTTTAAGATCGTATTTGTTTTATCTACATATCTCCCTAATACATCGATAAAATAGATCATCTATGCCTTCTTGTCCCTATAATCCTTCAATCTAAAGATATTATTTTTAACTACACAAGCCCTCGATTACAATCACAGATTGGATTCACAATTTAAAATGGAAAATTTCTTAGTGGGACAACTTGAAAAGGGTAAATTAAGAAATAAATACTCTAAAACACGTACAAGATACTTTGAAAATGATCTTCATGATTTTTAATCTTCATACCTCTCACATAATTGAGAGAATGAAAAATGATTCAATATATTTAAACTCATTGAATGACTAGTTATTTATAGCTGACCGTCCCAACTGACATAATTTCCACTAATGTTTATATTGTATCCAATTTTGATGCATGGACTTACTATGAAAGAATTTGAAAGGTAATATCATTATGGAATAACATAATGTACAATGTCTTATTGATTTTACACCATTATTGTGTAAAAAATATTCTATTATGATAGAAAATATATTTATGTATTTTGATTATAGACATTGATAGTTTCATATCCATATTTATAAATTTAATTATGGTAATTTCTATGACTGTGAATTTGATGTATATTCGTTCAAACATTAGTTGAATTATAAATACTTTTCCAGTGTGAAGAAATGAAAAAACCTCTTAAATATGAGATGATAATGATTAATCTGATTTTTATCGTCTGTATACTACTAATGATAAATATAATGAATATAGTTTTTTTATATTCATGAATTCTTAATAAATATTTATAAGTATGGTAAAATTATATATTTCTATGAAAACATTCTAAATATATTTTGGACATAAAAATTAAGTAATGAGATATTTAAGAATGATTCTGTGATATCTAAAAAATGAATAGTGACGTGACTATTCATTCATAAGAATTAACATGAAGTTGGGTGGTTGAGGTGATTTCCACCCCCAATAATGAGTGGAATTCCCCTCATGTCTGGAATGGGGATTCCAACCTCAAGTAGATGTCATTATCTACCCATAATATTATATACATGGATTTTTATGATAAGTGAATAGAAGAGAATTATATTCTTGTTAGAAAACATGAATGAGAAGATAATTCTAATGGGTGACATTATATTTTACCTTGATGGGATAGAGATATATAGAATTTATTTCACTATAATATATAATTAACGTGTGTTTTGGAGCATTATGATAAATTATGTTATATTTTTTGGTCATATTAAATAATAATTTCCATTTATAAATTAATTGATGTAATGATTTGTCATTTTAAGATGATTCCTTTTCCATAACATGAGTTTTCCTACTAAACAATAAACTCTAGTAGTGTAGAAGTGGGATTCCTGGAGTAAAACTAATCTTCATGATGTTGTTTCCATTGTGTTTGATGAAATATTTTTGTTGTATCAGTGGTATGAGTTATTCATGTTTACTGTGGAATAATTTATATATTGAATATTTAAGATGTGAAGAACTTGGTATCTATAGTGTTCTAATTCTTGTCTGTATATGCGGACATGTATCACAATTACTAGATCCTAGAGGACCATCACTCTTCCCATATGTGTAAAATTTTCATTATAGTGATGTAAAATTAATATAACTCTGAAACAAGATGTTCTTATAAGGTACATCAAAAAGGATTCATGAATGTTGGGATCAAAACATCAATATTCCATAGTGGATAGTGGTTTTCCATTAGAATTCATGTTGAATAAAATAATGGAAATATTGATTCGGGAAATCCCTAGTGAAGGATGAAACTCAATGATGCTTGTCCGGTATAAAATATTTATGTATCCATTAGGTGGAGACTCCAATTACACGATGTATGATAAATTTGTGTCACGGGGGGGGGGGGGTGATGATTTTCATCAGTCAAAATGTAAATACCCAACCTCATATGCTCATATATGGTGTATTAATTTATTACATTGGCATAATTAAAAGAATAAAATCCTTAAAAACAAATATTTTTATTATTCTTTGAATACCAGATTACATAAATAACCCCGATTTTATATTGGTAATTAATAAAGAAATACAATACCTGAAAAATAAAATAAGTTGCAACCCTAATTCTAATTCCAAGAATTAATCCTTAAATCCTATTAAAAGGAATAATCATATGTGTTATCTTAAATGAAGATTAAGGGTTATATATATTGGTGAAAATAATGAATCAATGAAAACAATCAATATAATAAGTTAAATAACTAAGAACAGAAGACGTTAAATAATGAATATGAGAATAAAATTCATTAATATATTTTTTTCATAGTGAAAATCACAGGGATAGTAATGACTAATTAATGAACAATGTTAAATTGTAATTATCAGGTGTCATGTTTCCAATGAACATAATAACTTTACCCTTAAGTTCTATCATTAAGACACATTAAATTTTTTTGGGTGAAATCATATCTGATTTGGAAAACCGATTCATGTAATGAGACTACCTATGAATCATAGGGATTAAAGTAACTTGTTACTAACCTATAGGTCTTCCATTAACCGGTCCCCAACCCATAAGTCCATCAATAATAGGTACACAACAATTAGGGATTTTTTTAACCTTTCCAGAACCTATGACATTTTAGTCGAAAACATTCAACATATTTCAAATAATATATTTAATTAATAGAAAATGTGTCTTATCATCAAATATACCAATTAAATAATATATATAAATTTCATAATATTTCCCCAGTAAAAAATTACATTCATTGTAGAAACCATATGTAAAAATGGTATACATTTTAGGAAATAATCAAATCCATCATACCAGAATATGAATATCACAGTGAAATATACGGACCAATGAAAAATTATTATGATCATGTGATTGTTTTAAGATAATTTAAACAATCATATAAGAATGTGATATCATAAGAAAAATTATACCATTGGGTAATTTTCACTATTAAACCCATAGAATGACAACAAATTAGGTCTTTAACAATGTTATCATGAGACCTTTTTAACAGTAAAAAAGTGATGACTACCAAAACATGGTTAAAAGGACTAGAATTTTATTAGTGATATAAAAGAGATGAAAATAGGTGCTTTATTTGGATAAAAAATGTTATGATAAATCATTATATTATAATTTAATTTATTTACCACTGAGAACATGACCATTTTTCAACGCAGCATTATGCGCTGATGAACGATTCCTTTATTAATTCTTCATCGAACATTGATATAGAGTACCTTTATCAGTGTATGAATAAATAATGATAATGGATACCATTAGTAGATCATTTAGTGGAACTATTAAAGGTTAAAACTATAGTGTGATGATACAATATAGTGCATCATCAGAAACATAGCATGTTGTGTGTTGTAACAACACACTACAAATCTGGAAAGCACAAAAAAATTAAACTCATTTACAAATAAATAATTTAAATTAAACCAAACTTGTAATAAAAAAACAGTAAAAAACACTGTTATAAAGAAAAATATCTTACCTATATAAAATAATAAGACACCCTATCCCAAGAAAAAGAATTCACCTATATATGAAAACAATTATTATATTAGTAATAATATAATGAAATAAATTAATTATACGATGTTAATTTGAAACTAAATTTTGAGCCATACCATGAACACTGTGTATTGGATTGAGATGCACATAATTTTAATTTTGAATAAAAATATGTGCAAGGATTCATACTGGAAAAACAGTGATTTAGATTGAGGGGGGGGGGAAGATTCCTACATTTCCAAACTGAAATATGGTTCATTTTTTGAAAGAAATAGAACAATCTGAATATGTTTTCTTAGTTTTGAGTGTATTAATTTTTTATACTAAATTGTCATTCTAATTGAGAAAAAATAGATTTGAGTCATATAGGTCACATTATTTGTGGTTTGAAATGAGACTAATTCATACACATCACAAATGAATAATAAATCATTTCCTTAAATTATCAATACCATCCAAGCTATTATTGTTTATTTTTAGTGAATTACACTTTTTAGAATGGACAAGTAAATTATTAACCAATAACATACACATTGATTCGATCCAGTTACACCATTTGATAGATTGATAAGATATAAATTCTTATAAATCAAAAGGACCTATTGATATTTTTCATAATGTATCAAAACAATCTGAATACAGTTTATTGTTTTGAATATGTCGTTTTTTACAAATATTATTGTAAATTTTTTATAAAAATATGCACTTGAAGTCATATTTGACACACCATACAATAGATAGAGGCGTATCTAATTTCTACACATCCCAAATTACATACGGATCATTTTCCTAAAGCATCAAAACAATTTGAATGTGTTTCCTCATATTTGTGTACCCTTGTTATGGCCCGAACCCTCCTAGTCCATTACTTTTCCAAATTTTCAGCGATTGGATTATCCTGGGGACCATCAGTTACTCTTCAAGGATATTTCAAAAAACATGCCTCCACATAACAGTTCCACAGAAATGGTGGCACCGGTAATGGAGGCATCGTGACGGTGGCATCGTGACATTTACACTGTGATAGTGGCGTTGAGAAGGTGGCATTGTGATAGTGTCATCGTAGCGGTCACAGCATCAAGTTTGCACACAAAAACGGTGGCACCATGACGGTGGCACCGTATCGATCACACCATCAAGATCGCACACTAAAACTGTGGTACATTAATATTGGCACTGTTACGATGTCTCACCAAACGGTGTCCCACCCATTGGTTTTTCCCAGTTTTTGACTTTTTCTAGTTCCACTCCAACAATGTATATTTTGACATACAAGTGGTTTAATACCCCTTTCAAATCCATTTAAATCCCATAAATGATATCTAAAATCACACATGATCCATGTGACCCTTGACTTAACAAAACATGTGTCTTTTTCCTCATTTTCGTCTTTTTTTACCACAACATCCAGTTCTGGCCCTATTAGGTGTTTCCCACAATTTGAAGGAATCCCTTTAACTCATATCTATTATCTCTACCAATTAGAAAAGAATTATTAAATAAACAATAAATTCCATCTTGTGTAACTCTCCAATTGTATGGATAAACCACGATCCACATTTAAAGACATTCAAGATTTTGTTACCCATAACTCTAGGATCTCTCCTTTTATCACACAAAGTCTCTTTATCATTCTTAGAAGGTATTTTATTGTTCTCTTGGTGTGTTAAGATCCTCTCTTCCCGGGTCTAGTTGTGCACCCATCATGGATCCTTTTCTACTCACTCTTGGTGTCCTTGTAGTTCCTCCCTTGTAAATTATGCATCCACTGTTCTTGTAAAAGGAAGAGAACTTCAATATTTGATCATCTAGGTAGGTTTATCCTTCATATCTCTTAACTGTGTATCATGAGGGGTGGTTATGATAATGTTCCTTTGGGGATTGATGAAACCAAACCATAACGAATATAGTAAATGGTTTTAAAGAATGATGGAGTGTTTTTTATGATACTATTGTACTCTTTTATGTTTTCTTATATGTTGTGAACTATACAGGCGTATGTACACTGAAAATTGTGGTTGTTGGTGGTCTTTTATTGCACACTTATGATCCTCAGTTTTTTGGTTAATATTGTGATTGAATGGCAGTAACATTGAAACTGATTAATCACATAAACCCGGTAGATTTAATGGATGGCCAATAAACAAGAATCCCTATGTGATTTCCCTGGTTAACCAAACTGAAATACGAAACATAATGAATGGTGTGATTAAATCTGAGAACTTCCTTTCTTTGTTTTCATTATGTGTATGGTTGTTCTATTTTACACCTTTTTGGGTGACGTGGATGAGGATCAGATCCCCTATTGTGGAGTTATTTTTTGTGGACATGATTCTATGTGGGGCTGTACAATGGGATTTGATTGGTTCCAGTATTTTGTGGGATCTCACAGACCCCATTTGTTGTTGTGACTTTACAAGGGAACCGGGTGTGAATTTTTAAATTACAGCTTGGTTGTTTTTTCTTCCTGGCTCATTTCTGTGCCTGTTAGTTGCACTAAAGTGATTCATTATTTAAAAGAAATTAGTTGAATAAGATAACCATAATGGGTTCAATGGGGAATTTTTTTTTCAAGAATGAATTTTTCTTTGGTTGTAGTTGTTTTTCTTTTGTATGAATGAATAAGAATGAGGGTATTTTTTGGACTGGTTTTATAACCCTTGGGTTATAATGAGTTATTTCCTACCTATGTGGATAAATTTACTCACTAGGTTTCTTATTCTCACCCCACCCACATTGATATCCTTGTTCCAAACAACCCCATTAGATGGTGGAGGTAGTTTTTCCCAACATTCCAAGGAGTGATTGGTCATTTCTGCTTTTTCTATTCCCACATAAAAAGTAGCCCAAGACACTTCAAGAAGGTTGTGATGGCCAGAGGTTCATTATAGCCCATGATTATTTGGACTTGGTGGTAGTGGTGGTTGGACCTGGTGTGTGTGGGCGGGTTTATTTCCCAAGTGACTCATTGATGAGGCCCAGATATCTTTAGATATGGAAGTGGTTGTTCTGTACCAAGTGTCTGTGGTCGTTGTTAAATATGGTTGTGGTGGCCTGGGTGTCTACTGGTGGGATGTATTTCTGTGGTGGACCAGGTGTTTTCGGGTAGGATACGTGGTTATGGGGGTCCATAAGGTTGTTAATAGGGAGGCAGTCGGACTGAATGAAAATGGCGGGGGATGTCTGATGCATACGATGTATTCAATAACCAGTGGTAAAGTGGTGCGGGTACCCAAACATCGATGTTCTATTTATATAATATTATCAAACTTGTGTTATGTAGGTAGTGTTCCATGGTGACGTTGGGTGCATAGTTTCTTTTCCAGGTGCTTTGGTTATCTCCTTTTTTCTCATGGGGAATTAGAATGCATCCCCGCTTGTGCATGATAGATTTTTGTTTTCTCTACTGAATATACTTGTATACTCACCATACGTATATAAAACTACATTCAGGTCTCCAGGTGGACATCGAGGACTGTGTGGGATCGTACTAGATCAGACGTCGAGACAATTGGTATTGATGTTTTCATTGATTTGTTTCTTTCCCTTTGGAGTTTTTCATTTAGTTTTATCAGCTTAACTTTGAACTTTCATATGGGAATAGGTTTTGTCTTTACATTTACCATACTTTTTTGGAGTTTTTGGGGTTTTTTAGGGTTTTACCATCACCATGATTGGATGAAGGTCTGGGTTTGGAACATTAAATATTACATGGGATGGTATGGAAAAAGTGGTATGCAATCATGGTGCATGATATATTCCTAAGAATACTGACTAGGACACCGAATTTTTTCCTCACCGTGATCTGATGTAAGGAATCTAGACCTCCCAAACGACCAAGTGAGGATACACTGATTATAGGGTAAGGGCACTAGGAATGGTACATTCATCCTAATGACTTGTTTTATTATGTTTTCTTGGTGTTCTGTGAATATAAATAAATAACATGTTTAATAAAAATATAAATAAAATTTTCTACACTACTCTAGTTTTGGAATTCTTTGTTTACCTTGGAGTTATGGAACCCAGACGACAACCATGACTAGTGTCGGAAATCGAATCCAGGAAAGATGATATGGATGATCAGTGGAGGACTGATCGATTAGTGGAGGATGTCTAGTTGAAAAAGGTGCTTCATGCCATTCAAAATAAGACCCTCAATAATTACAAGGGTAGTTTCTTAGAAATGGAGACCAAAATCTAGCTTGAGGAGTTGGTGATAACATTCAACTGGATCTGGGCTCTGGATGAGTAAAGGGTTCCATTGTAAGTCAGTCAGATGAAGTTATCCACACTTCAGTGGTGGACGCTATACTTCAGAGAGATAATAGAGTGTTATATATTGTGGACTGACTTCGAGGATGATTTCTATGTGAAATTCCTTACTTATACGATGAATACTGAGAAGAGGTCGGAGATACTCTCCCTTTTATAGGAGAGTATGTAAGTGAGGGATCTAGGGATCATGTTCATGGATATCATTCATTTTTATTCGTATTTTTTTTCTGGATGAGGAGTACCATGTGAGTTGTTTAGAGGAGGCACTCTGATCTTTTTTCGGTATGCTGTTACTTCCCTCACCCTACTGATGTACATGGAGGTCTCGAAGAAGGTTGATTTGGTAGAGAGGATGCAGACGCTATGTGGTGTGCCCTGAGAGGTGATATAGTTGGGCTCATCAAAGGAGAAGGTCTTAGGCAGCAGGCCTATAGTTTCAGGTCCTTCTAGGTTTTGGCTAGTTGGGAGAAGTCCCCAACAGTTACAATTTCGATTTTCTAGTCCTCGCATTTTCCTTGCCGGCCTAGGACCGAGATGCTTCATCTGTGGCAGCTGTGGGAACCATCAGAATCATTGACTAGACCGAGTGAAGTACATTGGGGTGGGCAGGTTTATCCCCTACCATTGTAGTAGCAGTTTCAAGCCAGGCCCTTTCAGCAGCAGCAGTGACTATGAGCTCTTACTCTTCCGAGAGAAGACATTGTTGGAGGAGGCTGACCTTAGGGAGCCCCTTAGAGAACTCGACTGGGGAATGGTTGGGGAGGCGACTGATAGCTGAGGGGTAGAGGAGCTGGATGTGGGAAGTTGGGTGCTATAGAGCCAGTGTTTCCAGCAGGGCCTGAAGCCGTTCGAGGTTTTATCATCTTGTATAACACTCCTTCCTACTACATGTTTGAATTTGGAGCTTCACACACATCTTCTTCACCCAATAAATCCCATTCTATGGGTCTAGATGCCGAATGAATTCACATTGCCCTAGTACTGCGTACGCCAGTTGGAGGTCAGGCCAACTTGTCTTTTGTTGGTCGGGGTTGTAGACTGTTGTTCGAGCCACATTAGTCTAGTGTGGACATTATTTTGATGTATATGTATCCATATGATGTCATTTTAGTCATCAACTGTCTGTTCTCTGTGCGTTCCATAGTCAACTTCTTAAGAAGAAGGGTCATGTTTTTAGATATGGGTGGAAAACATGTGACATTCCTCAGAAAAGAGGGTTGACAGGAGGGAAGCCGGTGAGTGGATCCCCTTCATTCGATGTTTTCTATGTTATCAGTGGAGTTGGAAGATATGGAGATGGTGTAATTACCATAGATCTTCAGTGAGTTCATGTATGCCTTCTCTAGATAGGTGGTGAATCTAACCCATTAATGTGATGTTGAGTTTGGGATTGAATAGCAACTCGGTGCCAATCGAATTTTTTTGGCTCCCTACCAAATGATTCCTTCTCAGTTGCGAGAGTTATGAATTCAAGTTGAAAATATCATGAAGAATGTTTTTGTTCGACTGAGCACATCACCATGGGGTTCTCCAGTCATGTTCTCCAATATGGAAGATGGTGGTCACATGCTATGTATAGACTATAAGAGGCTGAACCAGGTGAATTTAATGTCCCATTACCCCTAATGGGAGGATCAACAAAACTTTTTTATCCAATGAATAAGGCAGGATGGTTCTTCAAGATAGAACTTCATTTAGGATATCACCAGTTGAGGGTGAAGGAGGGTGACATCTCGATGACTGCCTTCAGTTGTAGATATGGGGACTTTGAGTTCGTGGTCATGTCATTCAGCATTATTAATGCAGCATCTATGTTCATGGGGATCATGCACTCTATCTTGAGGGAATATATGGACTGGTTCATAGTCATGTTAATTTAAGATGTCCCGATATACTCAAGACCATAGTAGGATCATTCCATGAATCTGAGGAAGGTTTTAGTGGTCCTTCGACAGCACCAACTCTATGGGAAGTTGTGGAAGTGAATGTTCTGGACATGACATGTGCACCTCCTTGGACACTTGGTGTCCATGTTGGGAAAAGCAGTGTAGCCATTGAAGTCGAAGTAGTTGTTTCTTGGGTGAACCCAAGAATGTGGCAGAGGTTACTACCTGATATTTGTGCCCAACGTCTCATAATTTTTAAAATATTTAACATCCATGACCTAGAAAGACCGTACAATTGTATAGATTGTTGAGTTCTAGGAAACAATCAATTACCTTAACGGGAAGCTGGTTGTGGCCCCAAGGATGAGGTTTCTAGAAGAAGGGTTTTCATTTGAGGTGTTCTGTGATGATTTAGGCCAACGTCATAGGTGTGTACAGATTGAACAACAGAGGTGATCTCTTATGGTTTTAGGTAGTTAGGTACCCATGATGTAACTATGCCACCCATGATCTAGATGTTGAAGTGGTTGTGTTCACACTGATGTTGTGGCGGCATTACCTCATTGCGGAATGCTTCGCGGTCTTCACGGATCCCAAGATCTTGGGGTATATCTTCTCCAAGAGAGACCTGAACATGTGAAATCATATGTTTATGGAGTTTATTTATCACTAATACATCAAAATATCTTACACTGATGGTAAGGGGAATGTGGTGTCCAATGACATGAGCAGGAAGTCACAGAATGATGTGGTTTGAGAATCGGTAGATGCTAAGAAGGTGATGTATGAGTTGGCTGTCGTACACTTGTATGAAAGGGTGAAGGATGGTAGAGGATGTTTTTTGAAGTTGAATGTGTTGTTTTGTATATTGAAGTAGGTGGATATGGCTCAGTGGGAGGACTCATAGGATTAATTGATACAATATCATGTTTGGTGGGGCAATGCTCTGGAACGATGCTGAGAAGATAGAAAAAATAGATGTTGTTTCGGGGAAATTTTTCCATCCCAGTGGAAATGCACAAGAGAGTTCTTGGTTAGTTCCAAAACTCACCTATGGAGGTACACTCAATAGTTTCTAAAAAGTACCAAGGCTTGAGAAGTCAGTTATTGTGGCCAGGGGTGAATCAGGTAGTGGTGGGGTTCAGGGAAATGTGCATCGTGTGTTATTAGGTGAAGGATGATAACTGTGTTCTAACAAGTCTGTTTCATCCATTAGATTTACCTCAGCTAAATTTTGATGACCTCTTGATTGATTTCATCATGGCACTACCCAGGGTTCATAGAGGCTACGATGTTATCTTAGCAGTTTTGGACCGATAGACAAAATCAGCTCACTTCCTGTCAATCAAGGAGTCGAGTACAATGGATGCCTTAGCACAGATGTATGAGGATGAGGCAGGGTAGTTGCATGGAGTTATGAGGTCCATATTTTCAGATCTGAATACATGGTTTACCTCACAAGTTTGTAAAGGATTGCAACATGATTTTGGCACCCAACTATTCCTCAGCACTACTTTCAACCCCAGACATATCGCCAGACAGAGAAAACCATCTAGACTTTGGAGGGAATGATACGAGCATGTGTTTTGGTCTTAAGGGGATAATGGGTGTGACACTTGCCTTAGGTACAGTTTTACTACAACAATATTTATCACTCTAAAAATTTAATGGCTTTGTTCGAAGCCTTTTTTGAGAGATAGTGTCGCTCACCCATGTGTTAGACGGAGGCTAGGGATGCAGGTGTTCTTGGCCCTGAGGTTGTGAAGATCATGACAGAGAAGGATCAGCTTATATGGGAGAGGGTTAAAGTGGATCGTGACCAGGAGAAGTCATTTTCTGATCATAGGAGGATACCCTTGAAGTTGCAATTCGTAGACCACATGTTCATGAAGGTCTCCAATCGGCGTGGGAAACGAAGGTTCAGAAGGGGATGTATGCATTCTATTCGGTTCATAGGACCCTTATAGGTGTTGCAGAGGGTTGACAAAGTGGCTTATCAACCGGCACTACCACCACCTCTACTGAAGGTTCATGACATCTTCCATGATCCTCTGCTCTGTTGGTATCTACACAATGATTCGCACGTCCTTGACTAGGGAATGGTACATATCGAGGATGATGCACCATTTGTAATGTTACCAGTGAGGAGTGAAGATCATGAGAAGAATGTGCTCCATGCCTGATCCATTAAATTAGTTTTTGTTTTATTGAGGCATGATGGCCTCAAGGAGAGTACCTGGGAATGGGTGTCACATATGAGTTCCCATTACCTAGAGCTATTTTTAGTTTTTTTTCTATGATTCTTT
The DNA here is from genome assembly GCA_963277665.1 of Viscum album. Classification (NCBI taxonomy): domain Eukaryota; kingdom Viridiplantae; phylum Streptophyta; class Magnoliopsida; order Santalales; family Viscaceae; genus Viscum; species Viscum album. The sequence goes on along the minus strand of OY728151.1, from coordinate 647,785,336 downwards.
TTTCATTATTGTGATATAATGTTTGACCTTGTCAACCATGAGATGGGATATTTCTCTTGTTATCTGACTGTGTGTGAAGAGTATGGACTATGGAGAGGGGGGGGGGACCTGATCCCTAATTAAGAAACCTTAAGGTGGAAGTGATTAAACCCGTGCACGTGAGTCAGTTCTGCCCAAAGCTGATAATGTCGTGACATGGAAGAAGGGACATCTTAATCCATTTGACTAGATGGTATGACCTTTAAATGATTGTGTGTTGACTTAAAGTAGGCAAGTGGTAGTTCCTATTTAGTTGATATGTATGAGGGATATGTGTTCATATATGTCAACGGGGATTACTCAGTAGATGTATCTTTTGAGTTAGTTCTTCAAACCCCTCTATTTTCTTCGAGTCAAATATGATTCTTGAGGATGAGAATAGTTTGAAAGGTATATGATGTAATGTCCCGGGCCCTCCTAGTTAATTACTTTTCTCCATTTCCAGTGTTTAGGGTGTCCAAGGGACCATTAGTGAGTCATTGAGGAGTTTTACAAAAACTCGATTCCCCCAAATGGTTCCACAAAAATGGAGGCACCGGTCATGACAACACCGTGCTATTGGAACCATAGATGTCGCACCGTCAAAGTCACCCACAAAAATGTTGGAACTTCTTATAGTGTTCCACCGAACTGGTGGCACCCATACGGTGGAACCGTAGTGGTCGGAAAGTCGTGGTTGCACACCGAAATGGTTGCACCGTTATGGTGGAAGAATGATGGTGGCACCATTACGGTGTCTCACCAAATGGTGTCCGAAACTTTTGTTTTTACCCAGTTTCAGAATTTTTCATGTTCTAGTCCCACAACATATCTTTTGATGTAAAAGTGCTTTAATACCCCTTTCAATTCCATTTGTATCCCATTAATGTTATCTAAAATACCCCGATATCTAGGCGACCCATGACTTTCCAAAACATGTGGATTTTCCTTGGATTTCCCAATTTTCCCGTACTTTCTAGTTCTTCCCCTATTAGGTGTCTTCCACCATTGAAATGAAACCCTTTAACTCACTTCCTTTATATCTACCTCTATGATGAGAATTATTAAATAGAAAATTTATTCCATCATGTGTATCTACCAAACCGCATGCAGAAACCATGATCATCCTCTAAATCCAATTATGATTACATATCCCATAACTCTAGGATCTCACCTTTTATCACACATAGATTCTATCTTCTTTTTGATTGGTCACTTTTCATTTCCATGGTGCATTTGGAGTCCCACTTCCTGAGGCTAGTTGTGCATCCGTGTTGGAGCCTTTCCTACTCCCTCTTGGAGTCCTTTGAGTTCCTCCCCCAAAATTCATGCATCCATAGTTCTTAGGACGAGGAAGAAAACTTCAATCGGTGATCATACAGGTAGGGTTTTACTTCGTCTCTATATACAGTGAATCATGTGGGGTGGGTAAAATAGTGTTTCATTAGGTATGGATAAAACACATCCATAATGAATATAATAAATGGTTTTTAATGAATTAATTAGTGTGTTTGATGATGATGTGGTGCCATTTAATCATTGCTTATATATTTTTAACTTTACCGGCTTCTGTCCAATAAAAGTCGTGGTCTTTGATGGGCCTTTCATGCGCACTAATGAACCTCTATTTTCTGGATTATCCATTGGTTAAATAGATTTATCATGGAAACTAGTCAGTCATATAAACTAGTTTGATTAAATGGAAGCATAATAAACAATAATCCTTCTGTTATCACCCTGATTAACCAAAAAGAAAGACAACACTTAATTAATGGCATGATTAAATATGAGAAATCCCTCCTCAGTTAGGGTGATATGTATGGTTGTTCTGTTTGACGCATTTTGGGGTGATGTGTATGAGGATGAGATTCATTGTTTTTCAGTGGTTTTTTTGAAACTAAGTCCATGTGGGGTTATATGATGGGGATTGTATTGGTTCCAGTACTTTGAGGGATCTCACAGATCAATTTTGTTGTTGTGAATTCACAAGAGAACTGGGTGTGAAGGCTTGAATTAATGCTCGACTGTTTTTCATTCAATGGATTGTGGCTATGCCTGTTAGTTTCCTAGTAGTGAAGATTTATTTTAATATAATCACTAGAATATGACAATAGTAATGGGTTCAATGGGAATTTTTTTTTCCAGAAATGTGTTGTGCTTTTGTTGTGGTTTTTTTTTATTTTGTATGAATGAATAGTAATGAGGGTGTTTTTGTATTGGATGGTTTCGGAACCCCTAGGTTAGGATGGGTGATTTCCAACATATGTGTTTATATTTAGTTCTTGTGTTTCTTATTTTCACCATAACAATGTTGACCACTTCATACTGAACAACACCATTTCATGGGGGAGTGTCTTTTTTCAAACACTCCTAGGAATGGATGGTCATTAGCTCCTTTTCTTATCCCTATCCCTCGTATCCCAAGTCTCTTTGGCCAGGTTTCGATGGCATGAGGTTCATTATAGCCCTATATTCGTTGGGAAGGGTGGTTTTGGTGGTCGTCCTAGTTGTGTGCAAGCGGGTTTGTATCCCAAGTTTTTTCAGGATGACGCCTATGTGTCTGCAGGCATGGCATTGGTTGTTCTAGCCCAGGTGTTTGCAACTATGGTTATGAATGGTTGTGGTGGCCCAGGTGTCTGCGTACAGGATATATTATTGTGGTGACCCCAATGTTTTCTGGTAGGATATATGGTTTTGGTGGCCCATAAGGTTTTGTTTGGGAGGCAGTGGGACTGCAGTGAAAATGGTGGGTGAGGTCTAACACATAAAATGTCATCAATAACTAGTCCTAAAGTTGTGAGGGGGTACCCAACCATATACATGCTATTACTAATATTTTACCTGACTTGTGTTATTTGGGTAGTGTTTTTTGGTGAGGTTGGGTCGATAGTTTCCTTTCTAGGTGCTTTAGTTATCTATTTTTTTCTCATAATGAATTAGAATTCCTCCTTGAATGTGAAAGATATATTTTGGGTTTTCGTAAAATGTATACATGTATACTCACCCAGCATTTATGAAACATCGTTCAGGATTCCAGGAGGACTTCATGGACCGTGCAGGACCGTACTATCTCAGACATTAGGATAATTATCATTGATATTTTCTTTCATTTGGAACATTACCTTTAGATTTTATCTTATACTTTTTTGGGTTTATCATTTTACATGAATATGTGAATGGGTTTTCACTTTAATTTTACCATTAGTTTTCGATTTGTTTGGTTTTTACCATTATATCTCTTGATTATATTAAATAAAAAGTTTAATTCCTTCTATATTATGTGTGGTTATATTCCTTTGGTGTTATTCGCCACTCTGGGGCCTATAGAAGTTTTGACTCGAGAGTCATTATCTCTACATTAACTCTTGGAATGAAGGGTCTGGCAGTTTGTTGTCCCTTCCCTCATGATGGTGAAGCTGGATCGTGACAACCCTATAGTTGTTTTTTTATAAAAATTTATTTCGAATTTGAAAAACACACATTGAGTCATACTGGTCGCATCGTGTCAGGGTTTTACATGAAACTTATACATACACATCACAAATGAATTATGAAACATTGTGTTAAGATATCATCAAAATCTGAGATTTTTTTCTAGGTTTCTAGTTCGGGGCATTTTTTTTCAAAATCACTATTTTAAATAGATAATACCCAATATGAGTTATAATGGGAAAATCATGTATTTGATTGGTCTGAGTTTAATTATTACACATTAAAAATTAATTAGGGATCTTTTTTCTAATGAAAATAATTATCTAAATTTATTTTATTTTATTTAGTATTTTAGTTTTCTATACACAAAATAAAGTCAATTTTGAATAAATATTTGTACTCTGAGTCATATCGGTCACAAAATTCATTAGATTGATATTCTACTGATTCTAAAAAATACCTAATGATATATGAATGATATTAAAATAGTATAAAATTAATCAAAACTTGTTTACATAGTATAGAGTACACCATTTTTTTGTTTACTAAATTTTTATTTTAAATTGGAAACATGACTTTGAGTCATAGATGTTGAAACATGTTTGGGTTTCACATGAGATTAATTCATACACATCAAAAAGGAATTATGAATCATTTTCCAAAATCATCATGAAAATAAAATCATTATTACTATGTTTTCAGTCAGTGAAACATTGTTGTATTAAAATGTCAATTATAAACAAATAAAAAACACTTTGAGTTCTACTGGTGACCCCATGCATTAGATTGAGGTTTGTTTTATTTTTAAAACATAAAAATATCTTTTGGATCAGTTTTGAAAATTATAAAAGTAATTAATTTTTTTTCTCAGATTGGAATATGTTAGTTATTATATTATTAAGATTAATGTAAATTTTGAAAAAAGAAAATATTGGGGTCATACTAGTGATGTTTTGCATCATATTGAGGTGAAAATCATTCATAAACTCCTCAAATGACTTATGGATCATTTTCCTAAAGTATAAATTCAATTAGAATTTTTTTCCTTGGTTTTTAGTACTCTAGTTATAATTTTTCCTAAAATTTCATTTTAGAAAAACACACACATTTATTCATACTTGATTCAAAATGTGTGGGTTTTACATGAGAGTGATTCATACACATAATATATGAATTATGAATAATTTTCTTAAATAACCATGGAAATCACAGTGTATTTTATTGGTTTTTAGTGAGTGAAACCTTTTGTAATGGAACTAAAATATAATTGGATGAAGACCACATATTATTTCCACTCTAGAGAAGAGAATATTACACATCCTCATTAGAAACCAACAAATTTTATTCAAGTAATATTTATTCTATAAGAACCCAAATGTTGCATCATTATCAATAACTCTCCAATGGTAAAAATAAATACATAAATAAAATCATGTTTTCTAATTATTGATGATGATGTTGTCATTCAATGAGGAGAAGAGTAATCACCTTACATTATCTCATTCATTGGTTGAGTAGTATCATGATGTATTTTTTAATTAACTTATCGATGGATTCCCACTATATAAAATCAATTTAACATGTTGTGATTTTTTTAAAATAATCCAACTAAAACACTTGAAAAATGGATCATATCATAAATGAAAATTGTTGTGTGCACTTTTTATTAATTGTTCTAAAAAATTAATTATGTGACCCTCATTCAAAATCATTGTCCAAAATTTCATTTATTCCAATCTAGTACTTCGTCTCCTCCTCAACCTATATCTCTATCTCGGTCTCTGTCTCTACCTACTCATCTACCTCAGTCTCGAACTCTAACTCTGACCTTGAATCTTGCTTAGTCTCTGGCACCAACTCTGCCTCTGCCTCTTCCACAACCACCGCATCATCCATTTCACAAAAATATTTTTTTAATTCAGGTCCGAACATCTAAAACATTGTTTTCATCCATTATACTTATCAATGATAAAGAGATAAAAAATAATATATTATAATTATAACAGTAATTATTCACATCCAAAATATATTACTAATGTCATAACTGATAATATACCATAAAAATAGTAGGAAATCCGTTAAATTTGTTGTTTTTATTCATTCTATAAATATTTATGATGCCCACTCATCTTTAAAAAAATGTAGTTCTTATTTGGAGTATGAAGGTTATCAGAAATATTGATAGAAATGGGAAAATGTATACATAGAAAATATTTAAAAATATATTTAAGAAAATTCTAATTACCTTACAAAATTATATATTTTCGGAGTCTTATCATCTCATGCAATATGATATCCCTTATAAATATTCAAAAATAATAACCAAAAGTCATTACAGTAACATTCTTCAAACACTGTATAAAATTTGATGAAATAATTTAAATTGATTTGAAAATTATTGGTAGATAAATATATCTATTTAATCCTTAATTTGATTCCATTTGTACTAATCCATAGGTTTATCTCATCAATCACAGGCTTAATGCCAAGATTTATCCTATATTAAGAGACCCTCTTATCATGAAAAAATAAAATTAAAACAGAGATTGAAACATATAAGTTCTATGATTATCAATAAAACATTTATTGTAATGTATTAATTATAATCAATACACATCATCTGTATTTTTTTTGACGGATATCCATGAATTGGATCCAAAAAATAAATGTTTTGGGGGAATAGATTGACTGCGACCAGCATCCATTTATCCCTAAAAAACAAAAAACAAATAACTAATAAAAAAATTAAAAATATTTTTTATTTTGTTAGATTATATAGTTTTAATTTTTTATTTTTGGCATAAAAAAATTGTACATCGTTTGATACATTTTGGTCAAACTCTTTGAGTAAGTCATCTTTTTTTTCTCAATTTATTCATTATATAAAATATGTTTTTCAATTGAAATTATACATGGATTAATATAGTCAAATCATGATTTTCACAATCACCCCTTTATATAGTTGGTATATAAATGACTATTGAAAATATAAAAAGTCATCTATATTAATAAATATTTTTTATCACTATTTGGTAATACATATTTTGATAATATAACTTTTATATGTATTCAAAACTGAGTTTCTAAGCTCTTCATGATTGAGAATATCAGTTATATGATCAAGCCCAATTACATCTATCTCGAAACATACAAATATTTATTCTTTATATAGAATTTAAGACATATTTTTATCTTTAAATGGGGTCTCTATATGATCTTTTAATGACAATAAAGGTTGTTCTAGAACTTTTGGTAATAAGGTACTCATTGGAATGTCATTATGATTTCATAGTTGATTCACTATATTTTATTGATCTGACCTTTGGATTTTCTTCCACTTAATGAATCTATAATATCATACCTCACTTAAAGCATTTTATAATAAACCATTATAGGTTTCTCATATGATATTTTAATTACATACCACATGTATCATAATAATATTATATGAAAATTCTATGGATGATCTAGTAGAATCATTGACCATTGTAATATCTTGACCATCAAGTGGAATATGAAAATCAGAAATCAACTCATGAGATAACAGTATTCCCACTCACATGTGATCTATTTCGAGGTAGTTATACAGTTTCATGAATCCAGGTAAATGATGCATTATACCCATCACAACATGGTGGTGTGTTTGGGTTAATAGATAAAAATCACATACCACTGTACCCTATACAATTTGAGTAATATAAATTTACTGGATGTTGTTTTATTCAAATTTATGAGAAATAATATCAAAAATTTTTATTACCTCATATACGGTATGTGTTTTGGGGTAATTACTAGACTCAAAAATATGTGGTCTCATATGGTTCATGTGTGGATATTTTCTCCGCCTCCGGTTCACGTTGATCATTTCTCACACATTTGTCTACCAAACGAGACTAATAAATAATAATATCACCATGTGAGTCTATTTTTGTGTCTTCCATAATCTCACCATTTTATATGTATCTTCATGTTGTTTTATTTTCTATAGATATGTTTCAGGAGAGACTAGAAATAATAATACTCTAATATGACCATATTGTTTCTGCCGCTTCAGAGCTAATGATGTAGATGTTTATAGGGTATGATTATTAGTGATTCTTGTGTCCAAACCATATAAAATATATGATCATAAATCGATATATTAATGTAATAGAGTCATAAATCATGAAAAAATACAATTTTTTCATTCTTACACAAGTTTCCCATGCAATTTTTTGTGTTTTTATGAACTAATTTATGCTGTTTATTTACACAATCCTCCTTATATAGAAAATGATGTGATATTGAATTAGATTCATAGTTTTATTAATCATTATTAATATAAATAAAGTATAATAGTTTTTTATATAAAATAATTAAACATTTAGTGTTGATTTAAAATAAATACAAATTTTTTCTTTAATGATGCATTCGGGATCCTTGCATTGTGAGAGGGGCACATTTCATTTCATGATGATTCATTATTTTCAGACCTTTTTTCAATTTTGTAAATTGAATATTTTTATTCATGTTAGATAAAATAAATAACGTCAAATAATATATTATCAACTACAATTCACTTGAGATGATTTATCATTTTGATGATTGATGACTATAGATAATGTTTCCTACTTTATGTGGTGTGCATATCTAACAGGTGGATGAGGATTTACTTTCTCCTCACCATCCCTACGAGGTAACGTCATAAGAAGAGTTAAAAAGCCTATATAGGACTTTGCAATGTCCGTTAAGAAACAATACATATAGAAATTTTCTAAAATAAATAAACTCTTCAAGGAATAACAAAAATTATATCAATATTTCATCACATAATTATTCAGTTAAATAGAGATAGTATATCATAACATTACCATTATATCATTAAAATTGATTTCCTTTGTTGCATGTTTGGAATAGTTCCATTAATAAATATCAATCAGAATAGTCATCATTATCGTGACCCTGTTATAACTAATAAACATTGAATTTTTTGGTTCAATATGTAGGACACTTTGATTATGATCAACCTCAAATTATGTACCTTGATATTTTCATTCAACATTGTAATGCTTCATCATTTTTGTTTATTTCACTAACATGTTATTGATCCCCAAATATTTATATATTGTTATCACAAACAATCCATTCTTCCTTAGGATTGTTAACATCATCATGTGAAACATACCTCTCTATATGTGTTGAAAATAATATAATTTGTCATGAATAAAAAATGTAAACAAGAAGAAAGGATTTGAGATGGGTCAACACATTATTAATATAAAAAAATCGTGAAATAATTAACTAAATATTCATAATATTTTGTCAAATCAATTATAATGAATCAATTTTTATTTAAATGGGTAATTAAATTTAGTAAAAAATTACCCCACTATGGTAGGTGTTATCCTCTAAATTCATCCATTGGTGTATGTTATAGGCAATTTTCATCCACATCATCTTCATCTACTGAGAAATTATTATTGAATTTTGTTTCATGATACTCATCCACAATATATTCTAGAAATCCACCTATGTTTCATGTCTTATTTTAATAAAAATAAATCATATATTAGGTAACAAGGGTCATTTTGGCTAAATAATCTTCAGAGAAGATCAAACCACATAGAAGATATGGAGATGAGTTTCGAGAAACACAACGTTAGAATAAATATTTATGAGAACAAGCTGGTGAGGATAATAATTTCCTTATAAAATAATATTAAATTATCTTTTCATAATTTAAAATTTAATATATCCTCTTAAATGATAAAATACCTCTAACACTATTATGATAACATAAACTCATCCCCACTAATCTACACCAACTCTAAAGTATGTTACAAGTCATTTTCCTTCATCTGTTTCTCAAATATAAGATCTCTTTCTTCAATGTCGTTCATGTGTCAGTTATGGGTGTTAAAATAATAAAGTAACTAATAATTGGTCCCTTCAAAATTACAATTCATGTATATATGGGAATATGTTCAAAGTAGTAACACTCAGAATGCACATGTAAGTCAATTTGTTTTTTACAAAACAAGACACCATGATAAGAAAATGTACTCACTATATATTATTATAGTTAATTATATTATTCATTCCATAAATTTTTTTACCATGGTTATTCCTTGAAATTGAAATAATTTTACTAATTTTTTCCATTAATAAAGAACCACACTATGGGTTCCACAATACATTACATAAAACTAACTAGTGAAACAACATAATGAAGAAAAAAACAAGACAATTTTCAGGTCACACACACCCAAGACCTTGATGAGTCACTAACATGTCTTTGGTAACTCTGATTCTTCCATACCAAAATTATCATGCACATATACCTAACACTAATTATTTTTATAAAATATGATTATCTCAAGTATATTTTTATCCCACACATATTTAAAATCAACCTAATGGAATTTTAATTATGGATTATATCTTATTATATTTAAAAAAATGTAAGAATAAACATTATAATATAAATTGAAAGAAATTTTTATTACCTTAACCTATAAAATTGGATATTCAATTATCCAATCATTTTTCTAATGGAATATTTTTTCATCCCAAACATAGCCTATATTCTAGCTTTTATTAGACTTTTTTGAAACTATATTTACTGTAATTAGAGTCCTTGAGGAAAAATAAAGATGATGAAAATGTATTGATATTTCATTTTATAAAAAAACGTCAATTTCAATGAAGATGAAGCTCCAAGCATGGCCATAGATCCTTGATCATTTTGGGAGGAAAACATTGGAGAGTGATCTAGGATCCCTTTTATATTAATCAAGGATGAAGGGGAATATAATCAAGTGGTGTATTTGGATTCTTTTTTTTACAAATTTTTTTTGCAACATGAGTATTTTCAAGAGTTCACCCATCATAGTAGCATTCTACTGCATGTATGCCTATCTTTAGTGTTCTAATATGATACAATGTTACTGAACCAAAATTTAAAGTAAATTATTATTATGTTTTTCCAATGTAACCACGTGAGATTCATAATATAATTCATATCTAGAATCAAAAAAAATGAATTCATTATGTTTGGATTAATTTTTATTTTTCATTCATTGTGTTCTCAAGAAGTAATAAATGAAGAGGATGAAAAATGAATGATTTTACGAATGGTATTGGATATGAGATATTCAATGACCTGGATATATCATTGATGGAAATTAATGAATACATTGTGAGAGAGATCTATGTGATCAAGGAATGATGAACCACAATGATGGGAGGAAGTCAAGTCTGAAAGGGGGAGTATAATCTATCATCAAGATATTGAAAGAAATCAAGCGTCAGAGGAAAAATTGAATAAATGTTGTGAAGGGTAGTTATTCTGGAGTATTGAAGTATTATATCTCTATTCATGATAGTAACAATTTTTATTTAAGATGGAATAAAATGTGGAATATTTTTTCAATAACTTTATTCTATGGTATTTTAATCTTACCAAAATGAATCGTTATTTTCGCAACCACATTTTTAAAAATTGTGGTCCTTTGTAGAATTTAAAATGATTATGAATTCTTAATCCATAATCATAATCAATGAACACTTTCAAGTAGCACACCCTTGATACTCACATTGAAAATGTTGTATGACCACAATCCAAAATAGAATCCACATTCCATCATAACATACCACTGACCACAATGTAATCCCAAATTAATTTATGGTACAAATTAGCAAAACCCTAAATATAATATAATAGTTCCTAGTACAACGTAATTTTATAATATTTCACACATGTTTTACGTAATGCCATTATGAATTATTGCGTATAGTATATCATCATCTAGTTATTCGATGATATATTCCACATATGAAATAATATACAAATTTAAATTTTAAATAAAAAACAAAAAACAATCATCTGAGATATAATATATTGGAACCACCATAAAATTCAATTATTTTATGATGTAGAAAGAAACATTATTTATTTATTCTACTAAATCACATATAAAACACTAATAATATAATATTAATAAAGGTAAAATATTCACCATTCATTACTTGAAATTTAATGAAGACGGTTTTTAGAATAAATAATAATTTATTCAAATAATAACAATGAGCACTATCAAAATTTTAACATGATATTATATAACAAAAAACATGAAGAAAATAATCACCAGTTTCAAAAACAGATGGAGATGTGGTTTAGAGTGGTATCATATGACGATCAATTGAGTTTACATAGTATGGGTGGAATATTGTATTTATAAGTAAGTAAGAGAGATAGATATAAGATTTAGGGTTCATAATGGTTATGAACAACATATTAACATAAAAGACAGGGCCTAAACAAATAAAACTACAAGAGGGGAATAGGAGGAAATCACATAACTTGGATTCTAGCCTTGATTCGTTTGAGATAACATAGAATGGTAGCTCTTCCAGTAAGGGTGTTCAATAGATTCTTGATAATCATGACAATAATAATAAATAAAATGCTGATTTCCTAAGGATGTTTTAAAATGAGATGGAAGATCAGGTTCCCTTGTAGGATTTAGGTGGTGTTCTTACATCATCTTCTAGGAATAAATCTCCACTAATGTTATCAGTGCATTAAGTGTATTGTTGTTTTAGTCTAGAGGGTGATATCCTTGATCAGCTTCATGTTCAAGGAGATCTACTAGATTCCGACATACTAGGTTCTTGGTCCGAGAGGGAAGATGTTTCTACCGATGTTAATAATTTGGGGAGGGATGAAATGAAAGGGTCATTCCTACAACCCAACTCGTGGAAATGGTGTTGCCAACCTATGTCTTGGAAATTAAGCTACAATAGGTGGGCGTGGCCATTATAAGTGTAAGAATACTACAGGAAAACAAATTCTCAAGGAGATATACATTGTGCTCTTCAATAATATTAACTCACAGTCAAAGCGAATCTACAAATGATATCACTGAACATGATTATTGGGATGGTTGTACTTCTCACCTTTGAAGTTCTATTTAATTGGTGAGGTATTTCTCTTGGTTTGACCCCATCTATCCTTGTTAATTTTGTAATTGTTATTTTTCTAATAATATTTTAGGAGTAGGTCCGCTTGTCTGCTGAAACTTTTGAGCAATTAATTAATGTTAGTTATGTTTATATTTATATCATATATTTATATATATATTTGTTTGTTTGTTTATATTTAATAAATATATGTTTAAATAAATATGTTAATTATTTAAATATATTTATTGTAAATTTATAAATATTTAAGTATATAATTTTCCATTTTTAAAGAAGTGAATAACACATTAAAATAATATTTATATAATTTTATATATATACCCCTAAGGGTGAAACTCAGCGGGAGCTTCTCCCATGGGTCATGGCGAGGTCTCGAGTTCGAGTCTTTCATATTACATACATTCATTGTGTATTAGAAGCTTTTCTTTAAAACATATCCCATTTACCGGAATAGTCTATGGATTTTCCATGAGAATAGATATATATATATATATATTATAAATATAGATATAAATATAGTATATACTATATCCAATAATAAATAAATTTATTATAATTTTATAAATATTTAAAATACATATAATAGTTAATTTATAATTGTATAATAACTTTTTAAATAAATAATATTTATTATATATAATAATTATAAATATATATACATTCATAAAAATAGTAAATAAAAATTTATGAATATATAAATTTATAACTATATTTCTTTACAAATATTTAAATACAAATATATTTTTAAAATTATTAATGAATAAATAATCTAAAATAATGTATCGTACAAATGAGTGAAATTTATTTATTAAAAAATGAATAAAAATTTAATATATTGAAAATGTTGACAAGTTTTATATAATAAATATAAATTATTAAAAAAATATAGATAGATAGATAGATAGATATATATTTATTTATATTAAAGTAAAGATGAATAGATATAGAATGTACAAAAACATAGTAAATATATTTATATAAATAAATAATTAAGAATGATTAGATTCAAAAAGAAAATAAAAAATAAAAAAATATTAAAAATGAATAAATAATTCCTTACATGTGTAATTTTAAAATGAAATATAAAATTGAATGATTAAAAACATAATTTGTTAAATGTATCATCATATAATGAAATTCTAGAATATTCTAAATTTTGAATTGATTGCATAAATATTTGGTGTATATGTTTCTATATAAGATTTCATTAATTTCGTACATATTTCTGTTTATGCATTATATATAAAAATGAATTATGTATGAATATGTATTTGAAATCAATATAATTGATGATTGATATATGTTAAATTGAAAATTCCAATGACATTAAAAATGAATAATTCATTAATATGTTTTTAATTATTATATTTTATTAATTTTATATATATTTATATATAATATATATTATTAATTACTGTTTATGATTAATATATATACATATATTATTTAATAATATTTAAAATTTTCAATTATTACAATTAACTTATTTTTAATTTATTTGTTTAATTATTAAAATTTATCCAGTTTATATATCTAAATTAAATATAAACAATAAGATAATATTTATAATATATATATATGTATATTAAATTTAATCATTTTTATCATTAATTAATTAAGTAGTTCTATGTTTAATATTATTCTCTATTTAATCCTCTTATATTTTTAATTGTTTATGTCATTTTATTCATATATATAAATATTTAATATATAGTATTTATTAATTATATATTATATATATATATATGAATATTTAATTTATTCATTTTTATCAAAAAATATTTAATTAATAACATTGTAAATTTTTTTTTAAAAAAAAAATTATTTTTATTATGGACCATTATCAGTTGTAAGAATGTGTTAATAACGTCTACCCTTTATCAACACTAAAAATAAAGTGATGATAAAGGATAACATCTATCAGCATTAAAAATAAAGCGATGATAAATAGTACAATTTATCAACAATATATAAAAGAGATGATATTTTATAACCTGTATCAGTACTAAAAAATAGTCAGGATCAACTATACCTTTTTTCAGTTCTATTTCAGAACTAATAAAAGGTATAGTTTTTGTAGTACTTTTATATAGCACTGATAAATGACACCATTGTAGAACATCTATTTTGTAGTAGTTTAGGATGAGATAATTAAAATTAAAACCTTAAATACCATGAGGATAAAAGGGTTAATGATTTCATATATCAAACTTGTCAGTGGATACCCCACACAATATTTATATGTGGTGAATATGACATTTATATCATATATGTAAAAAGTGAGAAGAAACTACATTTCCATGATTCTGATGTGTTACACGGTCTCTATATTCCTAAATAATAAACTTAAGTTAATTATTTACTCATTTTGTAAACTTTTTTTATTTTATGTTAAATTTTATTTCACATATTAAAAATTTATATATAATTAATTAATCAATTAAGGGTAAGTTGGATGTTTTGACAGTATTCAGTTCATGTATCAAAATGGCATTAGTAAGTAAATTATGGTTAAATATGACATTATTTAAATATCTAATGCATAATAAAAATGATGTAATTATAATATTTAATCTTCAATTTTTATTTTAAAACCAACCATGTAAAATGGTAATAAAAAATTAACCAACGTTATGATAATGGAGATAGTAGGTCATCCATACGCATGAGTATATATTTATTTTTCAATGATGATTATGGAAATTAAAATTTATCTATCCATAATGATCACTATATCTGAAATTAAATATTTTATAATCATATAGAATTTTATACAGAATTTTTGGGATGAAAAAAGAATCACATCGCTTCTAGGAGGCGATAGTCCATATTCCCACAAAAAACATTATCACTTTTTCGGTGTGTGACCAGGTAAAAAGAAAGTGACAAATTATTTTATCTAAAAGGAAATTATTTCATCAATATAACAATCCATTAATTTATATGAAATATATTATGTTTATATTTATTTATATTATTCTATTATATTTTGTGATAGGAAATGGAATACACCTTTTATGAGGAATGTAGGCCGCACATGCAGATGAACATTGTTTCCATTTTATTGTAATATTGAATGAAAGAAATGTAAATGATATATATATATATGAATATTTTAATTCAATTATCATATTTGTTTCATATATTTAACTTATTTTTATTAATATAGTACATAATAGATTCCATGTAATGCATGAATGAATCACATCACATTGAGTATGTGGTAGTCCACACATCCACAAACGATGCTATCATATTCCCACAAAAAGGAATGAATGAAGGTATGTGTTATGAAATATTTTATAACTATCAATATATTATAAATATAATATATATCATATATACACTATAAATAATGAATTACTTCTATCCATGAAAGGTGGAATTGGAAAAATGAACAACATCAGTTGATGAGGAAATAGTTCGCCAAACACATGAATAGTGATTGTATATCACATTTTATGGAAGATTGTATTAGTTTAGGTTTTAACATATTAATAAAAAATATTTAATTATATTTTTTATAATGGGTCAATTATATAATTATGATATTATATTAATTTAAGGGTTAGTGAATGTAATAAAATAAAAGTGACTGTTGAGTAACATTAACTCTTATTAAAGAACCTCATTTTGGATTATGCCAAAATCCTTCCATGGATTCATTTTTGAAAAAATTGAGACCTCTATAATGAAGGTAGGGATTTTAAGAGACAATTTTTATGGTATAGGATGATCAGATAGGTATTTATAGGTTTATATATGTTTGGGGTCTAACTTCAATTTTATAACTAGGGAGAGGACACATTATTTAATATTGAAACGTGTTGTGTGATCCCCACATTTATACTCATAAATAGGATTCCATAATGTATAAAATTAGATCCATATAGGTTTCAGGTCTAAATATGGATTCAAAAGGTGAGTTATATAGGTTTAACGACATTTTTACCCCTTATATTCTAGTTTTAGTAATTTTGTAGACTCGATTTTAACATAATCACTGTAATTAATTTTTTCTTTATTCGCTAATAACCTTGTTAAAAAAATATGATCTATGTATTATAAATTATAAATTATAATGTTTAAAAATGTGTTATAAATTTTTCTGGATTATAATAACATATGTGGATGAAATTAATTTAAAATTAATTCCACGGACGTGACCTGAAATCAGTTTTTATAGTGAAACTTTCTAAAAGATTACTATGTTTTTATATCTCCAAAAAAGTAAAAATTATTCCAATTAATTAAATTTAATTAATTAATATAAAATTAATGTAATTAAAGTTAAAAAAATATAATAATTAAACACTATATATTATTTGAAAGAAAAGTCAGTTTTTAGTTAACAATCAATAATTTTCAGTATTCATCAAAATTTAAAAGTTATTATAAAAATACCAAAAATCTAACCAACCTAAATTTTTATACTAGAAGATAAAAAATGAAGTTTATTTTGTCATATAAAATTTACAAATGTGTTAATATTTATTTTTAAAACATTTCTTCTATAAAATATGTTACAGAACCACCTTTAGATATATATTGATGTTTAAACAGAAAATTCGATTTGTTCTTATCTTATTCCGATAAAATCAATTGGATAAATGTCCAAAAAAATTGATTGAATATATAATATATATATGAATTTAATTAAAATAAGTCAATAATACTAATTAATCTAATTTTATGATAAAAATGCCTTTGGTCTAGAGTAATAGTTTTTATAAAAAAAATCCATTAAATTTGATTAGTTTCAACATTCACTTCAAATTAATTGGAAAACAAGAATTATATTAAGATATTTGTTTTAAAATTTATTTAATCCTTTTAATATATGATATTATAACAGCTCATTGATAACTATTATATTAAAAAATAATATTTAAAACATACTTTAGTTTGATAAAACTTTGTCTTTCATGTAATGAAATCAATCAATGTAACTCAGTATAATGTGTAACACAGGGAAACATAGGGTAACATTTAATGAAACCTAATACCCATGTTGTTTGTGGTGTTATATTATCTTTGTATTTAATATAAATAAATCAAGAAAAAAAAATTAAAATTAAATCTTCATTGAAAATATGATAAAGTCTTGGGGTGTCACTTTATCCACGTCTATAATAAATTGCATACTCACAATTATATCACGATATCATTAATCAAGGAAATTATATTTCAAAATAATGTTGTTGAAAAAACTAGATCATAACATGGTTTACAAAATAAACTATAAGTAAGACAAAAAGGAGGGATGTACAATTATCACGTAACTAGGTTCTAAAGTAGGATAACATACGTGGTACATGGAAACATGGACTTGAAAGAAAAATATAACTGTCATGTTGGGATGGTGTGTGATAGAAAACATATCCTTGAGAATGTTATTTACCATAAATACATAAAAAAGAGGACTAAAAATGGAAATTGATATCATAAAAAATGTCTATTATAGTACAATAGTTTTGTTTTGAAACCCTTTCTCCAAGAGTTGAGGAATTATTTTACTCTATAATAATTCAAGGGAATATAATTATTTGATACATTTCTATTTAATAAGAATGATATTATCTTCTTGTTTTTCCTCAAACTGTTTCTAAATTATATATTATCACATGTTTTATAATATGGTGAAGTAATACATTAATCTCTAAAACCTCATCCAAATATAAAAATAAACCATTTCATAAATTCTTAAACTTTCTAGAAAAAGAATGATAAAACACTATTAGGTTCCTCTTAAAATTCACATAATAAACATGTGAATTATTTAATTGTTTATTTTTCATAAAACAAGGTAATAAAAAAAATTAAATTATTAAATTATTAAAAATATGCATTCATCCTTAATTCATATGTACAATATAGTATATTGTATATATTTCTTAAATACATAATGGTTTCGAATCCATCAACTATAGCACAACTGCTTTTCTAATATATCATTAATCTGTACCAAGATGGTGAGTAATATCCAATTTAATTTATCCATATTAATCATATCTTTATCCAAAAATCATTACTTCAACATGTGTATCATATTAAGTGCTTCCTTTCAATAAATCATATTTTTTCCCACAAGTCAAACTTGTTACTAAATCATTTTTCTTGGTCATTGGTACCATTAAACAAACTATCTAAATTCTATAATGAAATAGTACTAGATTAAAATCATTATATATTTCATAATAATTATAATTATTACTTCATTGATAAAATAATAAAATTAAAAAACAATAATTACATTAATCATTCTTCTTCAATTTTATCAAAGACACATGATTCTCTATATTCCCTTAGCTTGAACTAAGGTATATTTACATCACGTTTAAATAAATTCATTTGTGCACTTCCAAATATCATCACAGTTGAGTAAATGAGTAAAATTGTATTTGTTCTTCCATTTTCATCTTTACCCTTTTTCCCAAAGATATAAAAAACTCCCAATCCATTCATTAATTTCCCAAGGTGATTCCATACATGGTTAAATTGGTTTTTTCTCTTCTAATTATTGTATATAATAAATTTTTATTCCTGCACATTAATCCTCATATTTCATTTATTACCCTTGGAATGATGAACATGGTGGAATTTTTCTCCCACTTATAGGAAAATACCATTCCTTTTAAGTAAGCAGCAGGGTGTTTTTTCCCACAATTACAACACTTGGAAAATACCACTTTCTATTTTTCCATTTATAGAGAATTTTCCATGTAATCATATTCTCCAATTTCATTACTTAAAAATCATAATACACAATATATTACCACAATAATTCTTATATAAGTTAACTTCATAATAATATGCAATAAATATGTATAAAACAAAAGAATCTTTTTGTTTTATGAATCAAAAAATTAAAATCAGTACAATAACATCTCTTCTGACTATGAAGGTCCTAACACTAAAAATATAACAATTATCATATATAAATAATCTAAACATATAAAAACCTGATAAGTTATAAAAACCTTATAATTGAAAAGATATATCAATTTTTTGGGGTTCATCCATGAGTAGAATCCAAACAAAGAGGATGAGAGTAAGAGCATAATTGAATGTAATATATAAATAATAATTGTAGGTAGAGGATTTAGAATTTGACAATCATGGGTAAACAAAAATTTTGGTCAAAGTATTATATTTTTATATATAAGGATCATTTTTAAAATCCATTTATTTGATAGTAAATAAAACTAAAAATATCTTTTATACTCATATAAATATATCTCTGTGTGCGTGTGTGTTTATGTCATAACAAATTACCACTAAAAAGGGGATTATTTAACTAAATCAATATATTAACATCATATTAGTGTTCTAATTTGTTAATTATAAATTTATTTTCAATGTAATATAAATGTTTTTTGTGAGATGGGGTTTCCCTCAGATGAAATGTATTAACCGTTTATTTTGTGAAAATATAATAGTTTTTAGGAAAATATAATTTTTAATTTCCAACATCAACTCTCAAGAAATCATAATAATATGAATAAATGAACATTTTAATTACATAATTTTGAAACAAAAATTTTATAATAAAATTTTATGAATTATAAAAAATTACTTTTATTATAATAGAGAGTCTTTACAAAAAATACAAGTATGCTAAGTGACTTACATGAAAACAAGTTAATATACGATATATATTTTATGTGAAAATTAAATGACACACTAAATTATTTAATAATTTTAAGAGTATTCATAATAAATGATAAGGGATGAAATATATAATTATAAAATATAACTGATTATAAATTTTATTACTCTGATAAGAATTAATAATATAAATAATAATGTGTTTGATTTTATTTTTTTTCGTCGAACTTTTTTATTTATAATTAATATTATACTTATGTATAGGTTTATCAATAATAATGGATATATATATATATATAATTCAATTATTGAATTACAAAATTATAAATGAAACGAAAAAAGGGGAACGAGGTGTTGGGTTTTCTGAATGATGAATAGTTTTCCCATACCATGTGTGTCATGGTATCCCTCAGAATGACTTGTGATATATAACATTAATCACTATAGATCAAATCCAACACATTATTTTTGTAATTTCAAACCATACTATGATTAGGGCCCCCAATGGTAAGGTTTCATGTAGGTGAAGCTAACACGTCATGTCTTTATCTTCTTCCCACCACCGATGGTCGGTCAACCTATTACCCACACTTTCTACCCAAGATATCTTTGATCAACACGTTGCTCCTAGAATAATTCTCCCATGAATCCCCCTATGAAATGGTAAGACATATTTTATTAGTGATGAGGGACCCAAAATGATTTTGAGGTATTTTATATCGTGAATTTGGGTTATAGGTTCCCATGTTTGATGGACCCTTCTATATTATGGTTTTAATTTAAGGAAAAGTAGGTCTTTATCTTGGTATAAAATATGGATTTATACACTAATCTAGTCATGCATATTTTTTGTGTGTTTGTTATCTATATATAAGACTATAATAAATTTTAGTAGGGATAAATTTGGAGGGGGGATCTCTTGATCCAACATGC
Source organism: Viscum album (assembly GCA_963277665.1). Taxonomy (NCBI): domain Eukaryota; kingdom Viridiplantae; phylum Streptophyta; class Magnoliopsida; order Santalales; family Viscaceae; genus Viscum; species Viscum album. The sequence continues at coordinate 647,764,384 of OY728151.1, read as the reverse complement.
TAAATTTTTTGCATAGTTTTCCATCTTTGATGATCTTTGTACAGTTTTTTTCTCGCCATTTTCATAGGTACAAACCTTTATGGTAGTCCACATTGTAGTAGTTTGCGGTATTAATTCATGAAGTTAGGTAAAAAAATATTTTTCATGAATTTATTCCTTTTTAGATTCTATAAAAAATTGTGATTTGATTCAATTAATGATAACATTTGTTCTCAAGATGAAGATAAATGTATTAAAATTGTCAATCTATTAACCGCGCTATAGAAATTATATGTCATTTTTCCTCAGTCACTTTCTATTATTTATTTCTTGAAATTATAAAAAAAATATTTATTATATCATTTTGATTGTAAGGTAACTAATTATGAATTTATTCATTTTCTCATTTACTAATTTGTAGGAGATTTATTACAAACTATTTGTGTTCATGCTAACCATTTTATTCATGAGTTTCTTTGTAATCATTATAAAACTAGGATATTTTGTTTAAAAATTAGTAATGTGTAAAGGAGTTATTTTTTGAAAAATAATCTTAAACCATTCATGTGATTTCATCATCATAGATATTATATGTCAATTTGTTTTAGTGGATTTTTAATACATACTAATTGAATGTATACATTATTTAAAATTATATATTTATGATAGAAATGACATTTTATTAAAATTATGCTTATATATTTAATGAGATTTTTTAATTTCAGATTTTATATAAAAAATCTGTTTTAGTCAATCAACGTTGTATTTAAAATGGTATTTTTATTGTTTTGTGATGGAAATTGGATCATTTTAATTTTATTCTTTAATGTGTCTTATTTGTATTACCTCAAGTAGTCTATACATTAAATATAACTGGTCTACTGGATATATTATTATGGAATTCTTATTTTTACAAAAATTACTTTTCTCAAATATACATATATGATATATTATTTAATTTTCAAAATTATAGATAAATGTTGCAATGTAATGAATATGTATATATATATACACACATCATTTCACGTAATAAATCATTTTTTCCAATGATTCCTTTTTAAAAAATAATTTTTTCTCTATTAGGCCAATATATGTTCAACAAAATTTATTGAAATTTAAAAACTATTTTTTGAGATAAAATTGATATTATTTTCAACTAGTTAGATGTACATATAAATATCTCATTTAATATTATTTTTTACATATTTTTATATATGTAACTATATATATATATTAGATAAACCTACATTAAATTTAAATAATTAGATACATTTATATATAAATGTTTGTATATATTTATTAATTTCTGTAAAATGATCTTATTATTATAATTTATATATTGGAATCTATATAAATGCATGTCTATACATGTTTCATTTTTACATAGAAATATTTTCATTTTCTTTTGATATCTATAAATTTTCATATGAAAATGAAATCACGTTTTTATTATAATATCTTTATATATTCAAATAAATTTATATGTAGACATATGATGATTTTATTAAATTAAAATATATGTATCTAAATGTAATTTTTAATTTGTAATTTCATGTGAAAAACGTTTTTCATGACATACGAAAAAACCCAATAAATTACTTTTTTAGATGAGGATATTGAAGCATATGTTTTTTATGATAACATCATGGTTTGTATGATGTAAAATACATGTTATATTTCCAATGAATTTCACAAGGATATAAAGTGAATGAAGGAAAGATATGGGGATTGATCCCAAACCCTTTATGAATCATTCCAATCATGTGATGAGTTTGAATGAAATTATATAATGCATCAATGCATTGGTTAATATTTTAATCTAATGAGATTTCATATGCGGTGCCTGTAAGGTGTATACTAAGAACATTATGGGATCCAGGAGTGAACCTAATCCATCGTGGGCCTATGTAAACAACTTTACATTGTATTTGGAGTGAATCGTGACTATATGTTTTTATCCAAGGATCCATTGCGAATTAATTATGAATGCTTATAATTTTTCTAGTGAACGAACTATTATTTTATGAATAAATGTATTAAATTTTCCAAATGTTATATATATTTATATCCTTTATCCTTAATGATTATTTTAAAATGAAATAATAATTTCTTATTTCTATATTATAAAAAATTATAAAATATTTTAGTTTCTATATTGAATTGAAAATCCTAATTTGGTTTTCCTTATGTTTTGAAACCCCTTACTGATCATTTTATCACTAACCATGTGTTTTCAGAACCACTATTCATAGGGAAAGAGGACATGTAGAAGCGAGTTAGTGGATGAGGTCCCACTAATGAGTATGGAAGGGTTTATAATGAATAGGTAAAACTAAGTTTTTCTAATTTTCTCATATGGATCACAAATAGTATCTTATGGTTGACCATCTCATGTTTTTTTTATAGTGAAATGGGAAAATAATGAATTTTTTATTACAAGGATAGATAGTGGATTCAATAAAGTCTATTAGAGTGTTTTAATGGTTGAAAGCCCCTCATTCAATGAAATTTTGTTTATGTGTGGTTTTTCCAAAATATCATTTGGTAAGGTTTGAATCATTCCCCAAAAACTCATGTTGTGTGATCAATTACGTATTGATCTAATTTGTTTAGTATCTCAACATTTTATCTATGTGTGTGATCCTTAATAGACATAGTGAAATCCCAATATATAATGAGTATGGATGGTTTTACAGATCCTCCACTATATTAATGTACCTCCATTCCCACATTACTAGGTTATGGGATCCTAAAACCCATTTCTAGTTATGTTAAGACGACTTTTTGGAAATGGTAGTTTTGATACATGGACATTTTCCTCATATTGATGCACCAAATAAATCTATGTTCCCCAAACTAGAGATATTTACTTATTAGTGAAAATCCCCCTTCATGTGATGTGGTGGTCGTATAGTTGTTAGATATATTATATATAAAAAATTAATTCGACAGTTGTGACCCATTAGAGATCCCATTTTTTCACATATGGTATGTCTTATGAGGATTGGATTTCAGATGAATGTGCGTTATTTTTTCCCTTAGGATTGTTGGTTTTTTGTGTATATCTAGATAAATTATTCTCCGACTCATGTTAATTCACTTATTCTAGGTATTTTAGTGAAAAAATTTCATCAGATTTCCATTTATGGATTCTAAGTGTCATATTGAGTTTTATTATACTCACCCATGCACAATCCTTAAACCAACACATGTTGTGTTTGTAATAGATTCACATGTTTATATATTTTCATATTTATTTATGGAAATGTTATGGGTTTTTTAGAACTAAAACCTTGTGATTCTTGGTAATGAATTAATGTCCATGGTGGTTCATTATGTTAGTAGTAATTTTTATGGGAAGTGATTAATCCAAGAGTATATACCCCAAGGAGGAGCATCATGATGTCTTAGATCTATAAATTTTTTAGACTTATTGGATACATAGTTCTTTTGGTATGTACAATATTGAATAATAATTTTAATTGTTTCCGTATACATTATTTATAAATATGCATTTTGTGTTGTTTTTCATTATTATTAATTTTATATACATATATTTTGTGAATTTAAATATTCTAAGGCTTCTCGTACTGTGGGATTTTCCCACACTGTATTAGTCACTAGGCCCTATATTATTTGAAGTGGGTTTAATGGGTTACTTTACTATAAATTTCAACCTATTAATGGACCTAGTTGGTCTGGCCATGTCAGTTAGTAGAATATGATACTTGTTGACTTCTTCCAATAAAGTATAAAGATGGTGATTTTCAAGAATGGATGTCATGAGGGAATACTATCTTATAATAATTCAACATGTCCATTTCCCTTAAGTATTACTCTTTCAAAAAATATGTATTGGTCCTTAGGAATGTATTATTACTAATATATATTATATATCAAAGGTTTCGATGTATAAATGAATAAATTGATTTCATATTCCCATACTGAGGAAACATACATTGTGTATGTCAAAAGTGATGTCACATTAGATGAATTTGTCATGAAATTATTGGTTACCTTACATATTAATGGATATATATTGGTGGTAATTTGAAAAAAATTTATTAGTCAAAACGATATAATAAAATACAGAAATATCATTTCATTTCATACAAATCTTCAATGCATATCAAAATTATAGACAATATAGGATCGTAAAGGATTAGTGAAATTAGTGCCTATATACATAATAAAGATATTTCATAAATAATCATAAACATATTGAAATATTTTGTTAATATTTGTGAAATTATATAAATATAATAAATATTACATTTCATTAATAATTGAGTATGTAAAACATCAAATGGGTGAGCTCAGATTCTCAATAATGGTAAACATGGGAGACAGAAATTATAAGAGTACTCTAGATAATCATAATGGTATGATAATATAATAAAATGCATATTTTCATTGTATAAGATTCATACCAGAAAAAATATCATAAACTAACAAATAAATTCTTATCTAAAAGTGTTATTGATAAGGGATTCGATCAATAATCATTATTCAAGAGTAATATCATAAGAATGTGGCATCATAACCAAATGAAATAACATTTTATGAACATTTTTATTTAATATCACTTCCATGTATAATATTGTCACCATAACTATAAGAAATCGTACTCATGCAACAAACTTTTACCATTAAGGGTATTTATAGTTTTCATACATAAATATTAGATTATATTATTTTAATATTCAACACAAAAAATTATATCCACATTAGAAACATATTGTTTTATCGCCTTTGGAGACAAGATATTCAAATATATTATTTAGGTTCTATATTCAATATCTCATAAATTTCGTATCACATTATACACATATTGAAATAACCTAATTAAAACCATTCATCATAACATGGGGAAATTAAATACAAGGATACCTAAGCATAGATGCTCGGTTAGGGTAAAAAAGGATATATCATTCGATGATCAAATTCAAGAATAAAATAAGAATTTGGGTATGACATTATGATCATAAATTAAAATTTTATAACAAATATATCATGTAATATAATCATTCATCATAACATTTATCTTTAACTTTTAAATTTTATGAATCATAAGATTGAATAATCTTCACTACTCAATCATGAATCAAAATTTCATTTAAATCATAAAAACGTGTCATAATAGTGTGGTATTAGGATATGAATAGAAATCATTTAATAAGTTAATATTCAATAATGAGACCATCAAATCATAGTGTATTTTACATCAAAACATATATCCCATATCCAAATGGATTAGGGATGACAAACTATTTCCCATAGTGGAGAAGGAATAAGTACATGTCTCCAAAACATGATCGAACACATCAATTAATTTTTCATAATTATCTAATGAGAAATAAATCATTAAATAATGAATTGGATGGACATATAATTTTGGGTCCACCGATCATATAATAAAACCCAAACATATTTGTACTATATGGTCAAAAAATGTTCATCGTATTAGTTTATCATTACATGTGTTAAGAATACGTGTTTCTTAAATATTTTATCAATTCATCATAGAATAACCAATGTAAAATAGATCAGTCTTTAAAACATCTCCTAATCATAATAATATAACATATAAATAAATAACAATTTTTTTTATCATTGTACTATTACCCAATAAAACATAATTAATATCACGGAATGTTATCATTGATGAAAATTTTGTTAATACAATAATAAAATGTTTTTTCAAGGAAAACACACTCTCCATTTTGATATAAAGTTATTTGAAATAAATTTATTTATAAAATAGTAATTAATATTTTTTAATGAAATATGGATACTCACAATAGAATCTCAAAAATTAACAATTATTCATGATGTATGGAAATTTAATTCTTATTGTGTATGATAAAATGAATACTGCATTAAGATTTTCAATAAAAATAAAAAATATGTCATTTAGAGAAGGACAAGAAGGTTCCATTGTAATGTTTTTATATAAATACAAACATGGTTAAAAATTAATTTCAATCATATTTACTAAATATTCCAATGTATTATTGAAAATATTTAAGAAAACATTGATATGGGTGATAAGGGATTTCCGACCGAAAGAGGATAAATTAAGAAAGGATTTCATTAAAACTATTTAGAAACTTGTTGATTATAAAAAAAAATTACGATAAATCATAAATGATTCATATATAATAGGGGGGAATAGAAATTATTGGGTTATAATATAAAATTAACATTTAATTTCTTCAATGAGAATTCGATCATAAATAATCCTGATTAAATTGTGATTAAAACAGAAATCACTTACATCATGTTTCTTCTTGATTCATTCCCATTAAATCCTCCTAGATATAGTTATAGGTTTATTATTATTTTATTATTGAACCGTATTTATATAGATCATACCACATATTATTTCCTTATAAATTTATTTCATCGATTTACGAGAAATAATTTATTAAAATAATTTTTTATATGACAACTACTTCTTTTAACATTTATGTTTTGGTTCATCAATAACAATATTTATACATTGACCATGGTTATATCAATTCAAAAATATTAATAAATTACATAGTTTTATATGTAATAATTATATTATATTTTATAACTTTTAAAATAAAATAGTGATGTAAAATTTGATACATCTCATCATGGAGACAATAATCTATACATATGTAAACTTGATGATTTTATTTTTCAATGGATCAAAATAATGAAATGTAAATAATATTTCAGCTTTCCTGAAACATAATATTATCAATTATATCATATATATCCATTATTTATATCATCATAACCATCAATTTTAATAGTTATGGAAAATGAAACACGTCACTTCAGGGTGGTGGTATCCCGCCCGGACACATATGAGGCATTTTCATTTTTCCTCATGATAGAATAAAGGTGGATAATGGTGATCCCATTATAATAATAAAAATTAATAATGTTGGATATATTTAATTATGTGTTTATAATGTATACCTAAAAATTTGGATGAGGTGGAAGAATAAATAAAATTAAATGTACTCAGGTAAGAGTTATACCACTATATTAACCATCCTTATTTACCTTACACTTTACGCCTTGAATAGATGAAAATTTAGACAGACAAAAAGCTCTTGAATATAGTCAAGAAATATAGAAAGGTTTTATTTTAGTTATTTTATGGGATTTTTGACTCAAAATCTTTGAGTAAGAGAGGAGAATAATTTCTCTTTTACATATTAAGGGAAGGGAATTATTGGAATTAAATATTGTATTAAATTAATATAAATTTAATTTCATATACTATTTGACAAAAATTAATATATTTAAAACACATGATGATTATGACTCTAAATAATCTCATAAAATAGAATTTGGAAATGTATAGATGATTTTTTTCACCCTTATCCTGTAATGTAAGGCTCTGTTAAACCATTTTACAATTGTGACAATGTCATAGATATTTACATTTTAATGGTCTGTTATGTTAACATAAAAAGAAAAGTCAAAAATAAATAGAGCAACGTTTATATTTTCAAACATATCATATTAAATTTGTGGAGTATAAGATTTATATGAATTTTGAATAATTTATTATCTTTTAGTCTATAACATATTGATGAAATTTTTTGGAATTATTAATTTAACATGACATTAATTTTATTAAGATAATAATATAATTAAAATATAAACTTTTAAAGCATCACTATTAAGTTATATTAAAAAAATTATTTATAGCCAAACATTTCTTCCAAAATGATTTATGTTTAAATTTTTTTAAATTAATATATTTTTTTCTAAAAAATAACAATATATTATGCCTATTTTACATAACAAAATTTAGTAAATTTTCAAAAACAAAAATTATATACAAATTACCATGGAAAAAATTAATTCAACTTTCCAATAACCATTTATAAGAAAAAAAATAAACAAACTATTTTTATCATTATGAAAAAATATTAGGTAAATAAAATTCATGTTGGTGCCATTTTGTATTTAATATTTACATAAAATAAAATTACGGTCATAATAAACTAAAAATGGAAATATGTGGAAATATTTTCAAAACATGTGTCTGAATGGTTGATCTAAAATCATAAAATATGATATTTTAGAGTGTTATAAATATTTTAATGCCTTATCACAGTGTTTTAAATATATTTTAACAATTTTATCATTACCATACTGAAGAATATTTTCTATGGATACTATTCTTAATGACCAAAAAATTAAATTTACCATATTAATTAATTAAATTATTCTAATTCAATTTATTAAATTATTATAATATTCAATCTATATAAGTGGAATAATTTAATTTAATTAAATTTATAAATGCTATAAAAAAGTGGTTTTAAAAAAAATTCTTCAAATTTATTATGTATTTATACAAAAATAAATTATAATACAAATTTTAATGACATTAATTAAAATATTTATATTATAAGTGAAATAATTTAGCATTAAATATATTATAAAATAAAATAAAGATAAATTAATTCTTGAAATAAAAATACATTTATTTAAATAAGTATATTTTTCAGTAATCTCTTAAAAATAAATTTAGAAAAAAAATTTAATGTTCACCTTAAATTTTTTTTATTATATAATAAGAAAACTTATCCATTTAATAAAATTAATTTTTTGAATGTTTTTTAAATTGTTATTATAATAACTACACAATTTTTTTAAGAAAAAAAACATTATTTACTTTAAAAAAATAATCATTTCAAACCATTTTATAACTAATAAATTTGTTTTATAAATTTGTAATTTATTTCAAATGATAGTCATCCTTATTCATAAATTCAAATAAAATAGCTAAGAGATAACCATCACATTATTAATTAATATTTCAATAGTATAACATGGATCATAAAAACAAAGGGGAGATGTAATGCAAGATAAAAAATAAATGGAGTTTATTTATAGATAAATATATAAAAAATTATAAGGTGTTACATTCTTCCACATTTATAAGAATTTATCCCTTTAAATTACATCACTAAAATATAAACAACTGAGGTCACTTTTTCTATATCACATTCTTTGGTTCCTGCATAGCTTCCGTAGATTTATTTATTCATTTAAAAAAAATTACTTGATGAGTGATCTTATTTAATAGAATAATCCAAAATTTATACTGACTATTCCCCGTAAGATAGATCATTTTCTTCAGGTATGCTATCTCTGTACAATATTTGTGAAGGGACAGGTATGTACTTCTTTAATAGAGATACATGGATCACATAATGAACATAATAGAGACTCTATGGATATTCCAAATTATAAGACACCATGCCAATATGATCAAGATCTCAAAGAAATAGATGTTTCTTGGGATTATCTTTTGCATTTTTCTTAATTGGATAAGTATTTTCCTTGTATATATTCATGGGAATATGTTATTGTCAAATTTAATATCTAGATCTTGGATATCCTTTATAACATAGCTTATCTATGGACTCGAAGATACACATATTTGATAATTAATGGAATTAACCTTCACTGCCATATATGTGCCCAACTCAGGTCTAAAGAGATTTACATATCCAACCAAATCTCAACAAGTTGATGTTATATAGTTCTACTTATAGAGGTATTCAAAAGGATCCATATAAATTCATGAGTGATTGATATTGATTTATGAAAAACTAGATGAAGGAAGGTGGTTGATACCAACGACCTTTGAGATCTAAATAATACGAAATCGACATATCCTTCAGTGCATGATGGTTCCCTTAAACTAAAAATCTCTCTAAATATGATATGTAGTACTAATACTCCAATTAAAATCAAGATATTTTTAAATAATTCATAGGATAATTGATGTAATCTGTGGATTTTGTCTTGGTAAAATATAATTTCGTGATCTAATAAACATTACCCATAGATTAATATAAATTCTTAATATATGATAAAGAGAAAAATAGAATTAAATAGAAATGAAGTGTGATTAATTTTTAAGGTGATTCAATATAACCAAATGAGAGTTATATCCTTTAGATATTTTTAGGATTCTGATGAAAAAACTCCACATAATTTTTTCCATTTTCATTATGGTTAGAGTAAATGTTGTAAATTTTTCTTATATTTATATACCATATCATTAACATGATGATATATAAGGAATAAAGATACATATTCTATATTATATATGTTAATGTTATCCCACCAAAAAACTCTTTCAAATTTATATACATCATTGTACGTTCATGATGAACAGGGAATGGCGAACTATGTGATTTATCCAATATCTCATTAGACAAATTTTGTACCGATGTGAAACAAACATTGATCTAGAAATATATCATTATATCATAATCATGGTTGAACTCTTAAACATTTCACACCTTTTCTTGTAGTTCTATAATATCATTATTTGCCTCTATAATCCCCACATTGATACATGGTATAACATTATTTTTTTAAAAAAATTATATCGTCCATTTACTTAGGATTTCATGTTCTATTATCTAAAATATATATATATTAGATTATTTTAAGTCATCATCATATAAAAACATTCCTTTTTAACTCAGTACAATATAATCCTTGTCTACCATCCCTAGTTGGCAATTTATTGAGGATTAAAAATCATTAATCAATTAAAATAATATTCCATGGTACATATTCACCTATTTCTATGTAAATATATACTTTAACCATCATGGATTTATATATACTCTAAAACATTCCCGATAAGGAAAATACCTCATCATATTTAATAAAAAAATATAAATTCTGGATTCATATAACCAATATAGTAATTTTGATAATGCATTTTCAATTAACCATAGGCTTATTATATCACTATATCATTATTCAGGTGGAAATATCCCAATCCCTTCTATGATGCACCACTCAAAAAACTTGTATCTAATACAAGGTTATTTGAGAATTGGTTCACTAGGAAACCCTAAAATAAACTCTTTTAAATTTTATTCACATTCATCAGTCAATAATAACTTAACCTCTTTCATGTCAACATTGTTAGTGGATTAGATTTTCATGATAAAAATCTAAATAGAAGTTTTTAATATACAAACATACCAAAACATCATTTCATCTCATTAAATGTGTTTGGTATGAATCATTTCAAATAAAATCATTCTATGAAGGATCCACTGATATACCCTCACTAGATATTAATGACCATGTAATGAATCTTTATGAATGTAATATTATAAATTAAAAAATTTATCATACATTTTCTTCTTTCCTTAGGGTTCCATGTCCCATTAAAAATTAATTTTCACGTGATTAAACCATCACTCAATATTTAATAATATCATCTATAAATACTACAAAAAATTTCAATGTTGTATAGAAAAACACTATTCATTTTATCTATGATGATATTGGGTGAATTAATAAGTTCAAATGGAATCAGTATATTTTTATTGTTTCCATACCTTATAATAATTAATGTCTTGGTAATGTCATAATTTTTCCCAACCAATTGATAGTATCTAGACAGAATATCACTCTAGGAATCATATTGAGTTCATCATAATCGAACAAAAAAATCACATATATATGATAAAAGATGAATTTCTATGATAGTGATATAGTTAAGTAATCAATAATCAATGAAAAGACACATGGTCCCTTCTTTATTTTTAACAAAGAGAAAAGGTTCACCCTATGTTGCACAGTTGGGAATATAAATACCCTATCAAGTTTGTCTCCATGTTTATTCACCAATTACTACAACTCAATCTAGTCAACTCTAGATGAGGTTTTTGAAATTTTAGTAGAACCGTGTATACATTCCTTTAAAAACATGACTTGTGGGATTGAATAAATATATAGAAAACATTTTTTAAATACAATATTAGGCTCTCATAAAATGTGAATATCTTGGATGTTGATTTTATCCCCAACCATCTGAGATAAATACCACTTTTTAATAAAAATCAAGACCTATAAAATGTCAATAATTTCCAATAGAACCTCATATTTATCCTCACACTGAAAAAATATCATATTTTGGTTTTAAATATATAATGTGGCTTTACGTCCTTGGAAATTTATTAGGGATTTAGATAAATAAATTTAATCAATTACCCTAATAACAAATAATTCATCTAGAGTGGCAATATGTAGTTTATTAGGCATCATATTCTCAAAAAAATCAATTAGAGAATAATAAAATATAGGATATCTACTCATCGTCCCTTTTATGGTTTTCAATAATAATTCAACATCTAATAAGTAAGTCTATTAATTTATATTCCTTTATGTATTTCCTAATACATAATAACTCATAAAAATATAAAAAATTGAATACATTAATATTTTAAAATACCTATAACCACCAGAACATTAGCATACTATCTCCAATCCCTTAGTACAAAAAATGGTTTTCATGAATATTAGGCATATTTCATCAGTGCCATCAATCATGAGAAGTAATTCCCAATATAATATATTATAAAAGATTATTTTTAATCAATTATATCTTAGTTTTAAGATATTCCATCCCTGGTTAATATAAATTCAAATACATCATAGTGGTTTGTAAAGATAATCAAAATTAACAAATGTATATCTACTTGAGAGAGTCAAAATTGGAGACTAGTAGGTGTGCACTAACCCTAGACATGAAATATAGTTTATATATATCAAACCTATTCTTTTAGGGTTTATTACCCCTATATGGTTATGAACTAAAAGAACATGCACATTTAGTATCCAGAAATGAATGTATCTAAATAAACAATATAATTTCTATCTTAGGATAACATTTTTATTTTATCATATAATTATGATTATCCCTATTATTGTCACCAAATCACAATAATAAAAATATATATTGATTTTCTAAAACCCATTTTGGTACCGACTAATGTTATCTATCTTATTTAATATAAATAGTACCTTATTTTATAGAACTATTCATTATATAATATTGCAATCACTACTATATCATTTAAGGTTTATTGTCCATGGAAAATAGATATATCAACATATTATTTATGTTGGTCATTCATTATCTCTAACAAATTTATTCTCATTTTATACACATTATAGAGTACCTTACATAAACCATTACATATACCGAGGGAAACAAAACATGATAAAATGTGTGCTCATATGCTCTGTAATTGTAAATAAGAGAGATATAAACCAATGATCAAATGGATGAATAATATAGTTATATGGGTTTGAAATTATAAACATAACACAAATGTTCATAACCAGTTCATCACGGATCATAATCATGAATCATGATATAAACCATTAGCATTTTAATGTCCTGAAACATAAATGTGAGAATCCATTAATAATCAATCATGAAACAAATCGTGGAATCATAATTATTAAAACATGTTACAAAATATTGGCCCCATAATATTTCTAGAAAAAATTTCATATGTCAAGGTACACTACTAATACCATCAAATCATAGTAGAACAGGTATCCAAAATTGTTCCTCATATCATAATAGATCAGAAATCAACACCAGTTTTTCATAGTGGATTAGAACTCCCTACAAGTTTTTGATAGTGGATTTAGCATATCAACTAGTTTTCCCTCAATATACCATGATATATATAGATTTAACCAATGCATTGTAGGGCTATAAAATTATTCCCACCCATCACAAAATAAAGACCATACATATGGATACAATATTGTAAAATATACATCATGTCATAATCTGTGTAATGAAAACGGGTTTCAATAGTGTCCCATTAATTAAAGATATTATACGAGATAGAAAATAAATGAGACTAGCACACATTTCATCATCATATTCATAGACCATCCATAGAAATAAAGAAGATAGTATCATTTGATAATATACCCCTAAAAATGATTAATATAAAGGATATTATCATAGACGAAAAGATAATTTAATGATCAGTGAAAAAATTATTAAAAAATAATTTTAAAATTAGTTATTTAGAATATTAATATATGTAAAAATATTAAGGGAAATATATTTACTTAAAATCAACCAGATATATTTATAAATTCTTCTTAATAAACATTAGTCGATCATGATGGTGTGAAATTCTGATCATAACGTGAATGTTAAAATAATGATACCAGACAAATTTTTTTGTAAAATGCCAAATATAAACCATTCAAAAAATGATAGCAATTTAACATTTAACAATATTAATTGAAACTAAAACAAGCGTAAAAATAAATTTATAAAATATAAACTAATATTTAGATTTTTTTTTAATTTATTTTATAAATCATTCATATGAATTAAATATGTTTTATGAATAATGGAAGTGAATTAAGATAATTATTTCTAAAAAATAAATTCTGAATTACTTTTACTAACAAAGGGAGAAAAACGTATCTAAAATATCAAAATTTAATAAAATCAATATGGGATTATAACAAAAAAATTTGTAATTATATATAGAATATATAATTTCCTCAATTTAAATTCACGCATAATCCATTTGATTAGAATGGTATTGAACCATAATCCATTTCTTAATGTATTATCATCAATAATAAACAATATAAAAATTTGTAGGAAAGGTGTATAATTATTATAAATATATTATATAACCACATATATAAATTTAAAAACAAATATAATTTATTTATAAAATTTTATCATCCTTTTTTAAATAATTATTTATTTAAATCACTCTTCCTTGTGATAACAGTTTCATTTATCATACAAGTATATGTATAGAAATCATGATACTTTTAATTTGATCATGATTACATAATTTATATAATTTAAATTATTTCATTAGAATCATTTTTTATAATTATATTTTCTTTTATACCTATTAATATAATGTTATGATGATAAAGTAATTACACAAGTTTGCTGTGATTGAGTATGTACGTACGCATGGCTGTGGATTCAATTTTTCATAGGATGGAAGAAAAAATTTATATCGAATTCCTATTTATATATCCATAATAATATATTATATATATAATATATATTAATAAATTACAAAAACATAACCATCAATACAATGTTTTTTTGAAAAATTAAATAGATCGCTTCTGGGAGGTGTTAGTCCACATGTGGACATGATCGATGAATAGTTTTCACATATGATAGATAAGAGGTGGATAATTATTGTTAAATAACCATAATAATAATTTTTTATATTTTCAAACTATACGAAATTATTTATAATGAATGAAATATATTTTTTAGTTGGAAGAAGAAGAAATAAAATTGAAAATATTCGTTTAAGAGTAATACCTCTTTTTGGGAAAAAAATTTTTTATTACACCTTAAAAATTTAAAGGAATTAATTTCATAAAGGAGAAATGTTTATGATGATATGGAGGAATATATAATGGTATTACGTTAAGGATTTGATAATATAGAATTCAAAAAAGGTGTGTGGAAGAGTGGTGAATATTTTACATTTTATAAGTTAGGGTATGAGCATTAGTGGAATTTGTTAAATTATTAAATTAATATAAATTTATATTATTGAAATGTGAACCAAAATTGTTTTTTATAAGGGATTTTTATGATGAGTCTATAAATTATCAAAAATTAAAACATGGACCAGTTTAGGTGATTTTTTTCAAACATATCAATTTGATTTAACCACCATCAATCATTTTATAATTACAATAATATCAATGTTTTTTACTCATTAATAGTCATGAATGATTCCATATAAATAAAATTCACAATTAAATATATTGTTCTTGATATTAAAAATCATCCGTGTTTCACATGGTAAATTATGGGTTGTTTATGTTTTTTAAATAAATTATTATAAAATTTTTAATTTTAAAATATCATTAATTTTATTTTTAGAACTATTAATTTCATTTGATATTAATTTCATCGAGACAATATTGGTGTTTGATTATAATATTTGAAAATATCTCTTTTCTAAACTATTTTTAAAAAATGTTCGTGGAAAATAAAAATTCACCTAAAAAATAATGCATTTAATAATTTATTTTATTATTTATTTTACTTTTATATGAATTTAATAAATATTTTATCGACTATATATAAGATATTAAGGTTAATATTCAATAAAATATTTCCAATAAATTAAATTTAATAAAAAAATAATTTTTAATGTTTCATGTTTTCTATGTTTTATTTCTAAAATATTATATAAAATTTTTACAAGACCAGGCGCATAGATGGCGCATCATTCCAAGGCCCAGTGATCCTAGAATGGCTGTTTGAACTTTTTTTAAGGTAATTGAGTTGGAATATGTGTGCAGTTGTGGCATTTTTATAACTGATGCCCGAATTAAATAAATGGGGGAAACGTTGCATTTAAGACGATGACTTTACCTTTGATTGATTCTAACCTCTACTGGTGTGGGTTGAGGGAAAAATATTTTTTTTGGATGTTTTTAGTAAAATAAAATAAAATAAATTCACCATGTTTATTTTATTTTATTTGGAAACATCTGCTACAGTGCAGCGACAGAGAAACTATTTCATTCATTAGTGTCATTCTATAATCACTCTGAAATAGAAATGATGACACATTAATACATCAATGTAATGGAATTCTGAAACGTGTATCCCCTTTTTAATGGGTTAATCGTATGTTTCTCATTGGAATATTTTGAGAGAAAACTCAGGTGGAATCTTGGAACCTTGGGGAGAACACTCAGCGACAATCAGTGACGAATCAAAGTTGTGAATCATTATGCCAACAAAGATGTGAATTGTTGCGCCAACAATATTGAAGGATCACTACGGTGATGATATATTATAAATTATGAATGAATATTTTTTTTAATATAATAATTATATAATTTATATCACATATATTCATTAAATTTATCATTATCATGTTCTATCTAAACCATTAGTGAATGATAAGTCACATCTCTTCCCGAGATAGCAGTATTCCACACACATGAGGGACATTATATTACCATATACATAATAGAATCTAAAAAATAATATGTCATATAATGACTCAATAGGTATAATTAAGTCATAATAATAATATATATACCATATATCCATCATCATACCCAATCATTATATATTTTAATAGAAAAATTGAATGACATTAGTTTGTGAGGCAGTAGTCCACCGTCCACATGAACGATGATTCAATAACCCTTTTGATAGAAGTGGAGATATTGTTAGGTAATAACATTATAATAACAATATAATAGAATTTTTAATATACTGAAATTATAACATCATCTAGTTTTAAAAATAATTAATAGAGGTGGAGATAGAAATAATATAAAAACACTCATTAAAGAATGTTTACATCTTTTCGGGCAACCACATTTGGTTTTTGCCAAAATCAATCATAGGACTGATTTATTCTCAAAATAAGAATTTTAAGATGAGTGTATGAAATTTTATATGTGATTTTGATATGTATTTTTTTAACCAAATATGTTTGAATGTGCCTAGAAGAGATGAGAGGGGGTTCCTTTTGTAAGTGGGGGAGAGGACACACATTGTATTTTTGAAAATAATTGAGTGATCTCATTTTTTTAAAATTTTAAAAGAGAAAAAAGTTTCCCATTATACTTTCATTGAGGTTAAATGGTCAAAATAAGTCTCTAAAATATCCTTTACTATTATGTTTTTAGTTTAACCATATAATAAACAATTTTTTAACTTAACCACAACAATTAATTTCCTAATAATTTGCTATAACTTTTGGTAAAATATTAAGTAGACTGTATTAGATAATATAAATTACAATTAATAAAAATATTTAATCTATTTTTATAAAATAAATTAATATATTTATAAAAATTAAATAAATAATTAATCCAACTAATGTGAAGAAAAATATTATTTTTATAGAGAAAAGCTCAAAAATATTACAATGTTTTTATATCAATATTAAATATAAAATTGATTAAAATGAACTAAATTTAATTAATGGATTTATTATTGAACTAAATAATATTTAAATTTAATTGAAAATATTATTTATACTCATAAATAATTTTATCCAAAAGTCAGTTTAGGATTAATATTAGTATATCTCAATATTCATAAAAAATGTAATATATTTATAAATTGATTAAATATTCACTCAAATATAATTTTAATAATTTTATTTGAAAAAATAATTTTATTTATTCAAATAAATTTTTGAAATTTTTTAAATATTCCATTTTTATAAGAAACCCACAAACACGACCAAAAGCGAGTTTTCAAGGTGTGTATTTTTCAAGAACAAGATGAATATATAAAAACTATGTCTTATAATTAAAATTATATATATATATAAATAACCATTTTAATTTATATTCTATAAATATTATTTATAATATTCCTAATTATGTACTCTTTTTAATAACTAAAATGAAAACACACTATGCATCGTAAAAAAATTTATGAAAACCCCCTTTTCTAAATCCAAAAAAAATACCTTTAATAAAATAAAATATATTGTTTGTTGAAAATCAAGTAATATGGTTATATTTAAAAATAATAATTAAATTTATTTAAATTCTATTTATAACATAACAAAACATTTAATTTCATAATTTGTTGACCAAAAATGGCATTTTTATAGAAATCAGTATTTCTCAATATTCATAAAATATTCAATATTTTTAGAAAACAATTACAAGAGTTTAACAAAATTAATTTTTTATATTTTTATTTAAAAATGAATTTAAATTTATCTAATAAATTTTATAAAAAATCAAAAAATCGAATATAATATTTTTAATCAATACCAATAAAATCATATTTGAAGAAATAATATTTTTGAAAAATAACATCTCTTTCCCAAAAAATAATTGATTATTTGTTAAACATTTAAAAATATTTAATATTGATTAGGTTTTATATATATATATATATTACAAAATGTTGTTATTACTATTCATTTCTGACAGTTTAATATATAGGTTAAAATGATTATAAATATCAAAGGTTGTAGAAACTTGGTTTTTCTCTTCAAATACACTATCGGACATAAAAATCTAGGGGTTTTTCATACAATAATCTCAAGAAGTGATTTTTTTAAAAAAAATAAATATATCATAGATTATTCATGAGTTATATTATTGACTAAGCCCAATGTTTCATTTCATTTATGCTATCCAACATAATTTCCATCATTTAAAATATCCTGGTGTTACATGGTCACCCAATTTAATAAAATGTGTCATTAATATATGAAATTTAAATTTGTAATTAAAGTGTTGTCATTTGAAAAAGAATTAAAAGAAAATTATAAAATGTTTTAACAAAACATCATCTTAATAATAGATAATGGTAAGCAGAAAGGCTATATGTAATAACACATAATTAGGTTTCAACCATTATCTAATTCCTACTAGAGTTACATATTTTTCTCCCACTAATGAGTATTCAAGATTTTGTTTTTCATTCCTGAAGCCCATAGAATAATATTTTAAATGATTATATAACCATATAAGGGATAAATTTATATTCCACATATCATTTATCATTAGAAAAAACCAAAATTGTTAGCTTGTTATTTGATAATTTCAAAAAATGGGTAAACCTTCATATGATAAATTAATTACCAAAATTCAGTAGTAATACTCCAAGTAAAAAATTAATAACTTATAAATAAACTCAAAATAAAATGGTTGATTAAATAATAATTTTATCAAATTACATTCATTTTTTAATCCTAAATATCTATAAATAATTTTTTTTGAAATTACATTAATCACATAGTCAATAATTAAATTTTTAATCGTATGGATATCTTTATGATAAAAATTATGTTCATAAAATTACATATATATAAAAGATTATATAATCCCTAGGGGTTTTAAACACCTTAAAACATATGCCCATAATCTTAATGGAATATTACATATTAAACCAAATATTTATATATATATCAATCAAAGAAGTTGTCTACTAAAGGGTCATTTATCACATTAAGATCTCATTTCTTAAAACCGAAATGTGTATTTTATGATTTTAAACTTATGATCAACCCTATTCTTATATAAGTAATGTGGAATCCATTAATAATAAGTTAATATCTCATGATTACATCCAAATCTCCAATGTTATCTGATCCTCCTATTGATCACAAAAAATATCTTCCCAGAAATTGCACACCCAGATTCATTGGTGAAATCATAATATATTACATTACCAGATTTCAAACCCATAAAAGTGACTGAAGTTTTACCATATGAAATAAACAATATCAAAAAATGGTTCACTCACATTATCAAGTATATGTTATGTTTAATGTTTTATATAATATGGAGAAACTCTTAGAAAAATAAAATCCATGAATTCAAGAGTGTATCGTTCCCACTATAACTAGCTTTTCATATTCCCAACTAAGTAATCAACATCATGCATATGATATAATAAGAAATAAAATTCATTCAATGTCATACATGACAACTTATGGAAGAGGAGACATATAAATGGTGAGCTAAAATAATCATTCAGGGAAAAAATAATCAATAATAGCTGAGATTCATCAATGATAACAAGAAAACCATTAGGGAATGAAGACATAATGATATTAAATGATAAAGTAATAAAATAAACACATAATCATCAATAAATATATCATTGAACATTTGAACAAGGAATTAGGATTAAAAAAAGACAAGATTCGTCAAAATGAATAACAATTATCCATGTGATCACAATCTTTGGAAAAAGAATATCTTATAAACTCGTGGAAATCCTTAATAAAACGTGTTAACATCTTCTAACTTCATCTCTATAGAATAATTATTGAACCCTCAAAATACACTTAAAAATTGATTAACCATACAGTTGATATCCAATATAATTATTTGGAGAACATATTAATTTTCCAATGCATTATATAGTTATCTAGGAGAATCCATATTATAAGATATAACAGGCACACCGGATGCTATCTAGGATACCCCATCATATAATCTATAAGGGGATCACCCAGATCTATGTGGACCGCCATATCGTAATTGTTGTAACAGGATCACCCATTACTGTCATGGAATCCCCATTGTATATAATATCCATTAAAAAGGATTAAAGAACATATCACTTTGAAGTCATTTTAAAACATAATAGAACAAGAATTTTTTTCATAAAATTATTATGAAATAGAAATAAAATAGGTTCCATAATAATCTCTCATAATAATGATTATCCTACAAAAAAGAAATAGGATCCCTATTTTTAAAAAAAATAATATTAATCAATCAATGAAATATAGTGGATTCCTCCAATACCAAATATCCCAAGAGTAGGATAAGTAAAAAAAGAGTTTTTGATGTTGATGAATAAAATTAAAATATCATTAAAAACATTTCTGATAAAAATATCATTTTTATATTGTAAATCACATTTTAATACAAAAAACACTTTTTAAAAACATTTCTATGAAATCCACTTAAAATAAATATTTATTTTCAAAATATAGTGTAAAACAACATTAAAGTATGACCTTATTAAAATTCTAAGGAATATTCAAATAAATGGTCATCATTATGGGAGGTATATCGATACATTTTAAAAATAATATTCCTTTTACATAGAAAAACTGTCATTAAAATTCCTTTTTTAGAAAATGAAAAGTTGATTTCTTTGAAAACATAATATAGTGTAAAAATTTGATAAAAGTTTCACTTTAGAATAATTAGAGAATAATTTTTTTTTGAAAACCTTTTTAGAAAAAAATTTCTTTGGAAGGAAGAGAATTTCGACTAGAGATATATATAATGAATATTTTTCTTTAAAACACATTCTATATTATTTTATGTACAAAATAGTTTAAAAATGGTACTATTACATGAAAATATTAGGAATTATATTATGATAATAAAAAAATTTAGAACCATTGAGAGGTAAATCACATGAATTATACATTGGAGACATAATCATAAATATACCCCAATAAATGATGATATTAAATCATAAAACTCTTACCAATTTGGTATATTTTAATCATTATCCCAATGAAAAGATAACATTAAATGAAACATAACATATAATAAGATTAAAAAATTATTTATTTTTCATATCAAATAGAATTTTTATACACCTTATAGATGAAGATAGGTTCATAATAATACATATGTATCAGAGATGTAAAAGCGAGACAAAATTAACTTATCACTTTAGTAAAGTTTTAGATTCATAATACTCAATTTAAAATAACATTAAATTAAACATTAAATTTCATGAAATGAATGGGATTCAATATTTATCATAAAAAACAATATTTATATAAACAACAAAAAAATTGAGTTTATAATATATTATATGTCTCACAAAAGTAAATGTGAGATGAGAAAACCCCTTACCTCGGCCTTGTTTTTGGTTGATCTTGATTTATCATCCTCTATATTTGTTTTAAAAACCTAATAAATTTATTAAAAAAATATTAATTTTTATAATTTAATTTATGATTCAATAATAACATCTTATCACCCATTTTATAATATTATGTCATTATTTTAATTGTTTTGAATGTTTATCGCATTGAACAATCCATTAATAAATTATAATAAAAATCTTCATTCCTATTCCTATAATATGGTTCTATCGTCTAAAAAATAATAATCCTTAAATAATAATATATATATATTAATAATAATTCTAAAGGAAATCAATAAATATTGTTTTAAAAAATAATTCACATTATGATCATGGAAATGGTAATTTAGACCTACGCCTAAATAACATTTTCATTTCTTAATGATACTTATTTAATGAAGGTATATAATATATTAATGTTGAAAAATGATAAAAAGAAATATATTATATAATATAATATTTATTTAACACACTTCTACATATCATCAAATTTATGCCCTTATGAAAATTTGTCACATCACTTCGTGAATGTGGTCTTACACTTCTACATTATCATTGCTCTAATATTTTTATTATAGAAAAATAAAATGACTTATTATATCTTAATAATTATTAATGTAACACCAAATAATCAAAAAAAATAAAAACATGTCATTCTATAGAATATGTGCCACACAAATTTTTTTTATCTTTTGTTATAGAAAAGACTATTTTTAGCTTTTGTGACCCACAAAAACACGTTTTTTAAAAAGTTTATGTTACACTTAATACAGAGTTTTAGGGAATAATAATATATTATGTAAATTATTATTTAATATGAATATTATACCACATACATTGAAATAGAGTTTAATAACAAGATTAAAAAAAATTTAAAAAAAATATTTTACAACTTTATATTTATTATGTTTTTATTAGTAAAATAATAAGATTAATTTTAAGTATAAAATATTTTTTTTTCTATAAATATATACTTTATTTTTATGAAATATGTTTTAATTGTTCATAACTCAAATAATTTAAAAATAATTTTAAAAAAAATTATATAAAAATGAATCTTTACATTTGAAAGTATAATACAAAAAAAAATAACTTAGCATGGAATTTTTGGATTTTTGTAAGAAGCTTTGATTTTAATGAATTGTTAAAATTATGAATTTTTGTTGAAAACGTTATTTTTTGTTTAATTGATTTATAATGATAAATTTTATTTTTAATTGGTTTTAAAGAAATAATAGATCACTTTTTATAGATTAATCCAATTAATTTCATTATATTCATATTAATATTTAATTTTGATATAAAAATATTGTAATCTTCTTAAAACTATCAAATTTATAACTTGTTTTCTCATCTCATATGTGAGATTTATTTTAAATTAATAACTACCTATTCAATATGTTGAATTTTAAAAAAATAAATATTTGAAATCATACTAATTTATATTATCTAATAAGTTAAACATAAATTTTTTAACTAATGTTTAATGAAAATAGTTAAAATTGATTACGATGATTAAGGTAAAGAGGAGTATATTAGGGGATTAAACTTATTAGACAAGGGGAGAAAGGAAATTCCAACTTGTCCAAAAACAAATTTATAGCCAACTAATGAACATTAAAAAATATGGATCTATTCTATGAAATATTGGGATTCTATTTAGTTAAATTAACCTATATAATAAGATAAGTAAAGAAGATAACAAAAAAACCATCCATGCCTTCAATATGAATAAAAAATTTGGAAAATGTAAAACAAAATATGTTATGTTATATATATATATATATTAATTTCTAAAATAAATAATTTTATTTAACCAAATTTTATATTATTTTTTTAGATTATATAATTAATAGAAGCTCTAAAGAAAGACCAATGCATCAATTAATTATTTATTAATTAAATTGAAGAAACTATTCAAAAAATATTAAAACTGATGAATAAATAATGAATTATAGAATTAAATTATATTTAGATTATTATATTATATTAAAATGGGTTTAAAAAATAATTTAAATCCATCAATGTATTTATATTCTTAAATTCAAATTAGATGAATAATGTAAAAATTTATATGAATGTTATTTCTAATAAATGATATTTTATCAAAGGCTGTGAAATTAATAAATATCCAATCTTTTGAAAAGTGATTTTAAATATATATTAAATATAATATTTGTTAGTTCCATGGTCAAATTATTCTGTTTTAATTACTATATTGACATCTAAATTGTAAGAACTCTTTTTATATGGTTAAATTAAAAATAGTACTTTTTTTTCTTCACATGCATTTGAAATAAAATTAATTTTTAATTGACAGAATATTTTTATTTAATAAATTTAATTTCATATTTATAATCATTTTAACCAAAATATATAATATTTACAACTTTAGTTTATTATTAATGGATAAATTATAATTGTTAAAAAACATGTTACAGCAGCGAATAAAAATTTTAAAAGTATGGAAACTTGTACATTAAAGAAGACAATGAAACATACGTTTCTATTTTGGTTTAATAGAGATGTTTCTATACAATATAATACTTCCCCTAAATTATTACTTATTTAAGGAGGATGATGAGGGAAGTCATATATACCAATAAAAAATACTATTTAGTATTTACATGAATGCCACTCCTCCTCAACCATAAAATGGATCTCATTAACCCTCTTTATCCAATCATTAAAAAAATTTGTTCTAAAAATCCTTGAATTTTTTTTTTCAAACCCTCTAGTAATATTAGAATACTTATTTTGGGATGAAATCCATCCTTTGAAAGATTCAGTGCAAACTAAAATAAAGATACCTGATGAATATGTAATATTCTTCAACGAATGTATTTACTTTACGTTATTATCCACATACTCTAATTACCATTATACCATTATTATATATTCACCCACAAATATTACATATTATTATATGTTTTAGGTTTTATATTTATGACCAAAAACACCACACACTTCCATCAAATGGGTTATGAAATCATTTTCTGTTTGTTTGACAGACTACATCCCCAGGAACCGATTTTTTTCAATTTTCTATTAGCTTCACTAATAGTTGAGTGCGATGATTTATATTGAGAAATATATGATATTTAAAACATTCTTATACCACTTCAATAATTATATCACATAAAAATTAACAATTTATATTATATAAGAGAAACGATAACATCGCTTAGGTGGTTGGAAGACTATTTACTCATAAAGAAATGTGATTTTTAATTCACTAACAAATTATATGAAAGTTGATAAAGAATAATGTTAATTATTATATGTGACATACATGATATAATTATGGTATTTATTGGATATTCATAATTATATAAATACAATTTTTATTTTTGTTACACTTAATGAAAATGACATCATTCATGTGTATGTGGATTAATATCTTCACGAAGTTATGTGAATCTATTTTCATCACCACACCATAATAATGATATTAATATAAGTATAATTGAATAAATATTATTTTATATATGATATTACTATCATTATGTAAAGATACAATACTACTGACACCTTTTCTATAATGGTCATTGACAAATGGAAAAAATTACTCTTTCGTACATACTACATACTGGCTCCTTGATTGTAAGGTATATAATTTTTTATAACCATAATTCATGATTGGTTTTAAAATTATAATTATTTTCAAAATTTTAAAAATTATTTCATTTAATTTATGTTTGTATATGATGATTTATATTATATAAAAATGAATCCAGTCTTTAAAGATAATGAACACATGAGAAAACCAGGCAATTAACAAACAATACAATGAAAATATTTATTTATTATTAATGAAAGGGTGTTAATATATTATAAAATAATAATATATTAAATTATAAAAGTTAATATTATTATTTTTTTAATTTAATTACAAGTTTAAATCCAATATACATGAGGTTAATCCATGTTCATCCAATGTGAACCATGATGTAAGGGATTACTTCTCAATTTACATTCTATTGAGACTTATGTGTTTTAATACACCAGTTCAATTTTATATGGTCTATAAAGTACCTATTTCACTTATAATATTAGTTTTAATTCATAATAAAAGTTATAATAAATTTTAATTTTAAATATTTCATCCAATGGGATGTGACATGAAATTTTTCATAGTGGAATAATTTATTGGACAATCTCACATTCTTTTGTGATTGTATACTTTATCATAAAACAATTACATCATATTGATAATTTTTCATTGTAAATTATATTTACTATAAAAATATATATAGTTTAATGATAGATATGATTATATAAAGAACATATACCAATTTTATTGATGGTGTTTTTTTAAAATTTATTTGATTAACTAGGGAAATATTGATAAATTAATATATTTGACTAAATACATATAGTTGATGATAAGTAAAACTGATTCATGAATTAAATAAATCATTCTATATTCGAAGAATTATTTTTAATAAATGTTATTAGTGGGTTCTAGTTTGATATATCCCCTATTTTCATTAATAGTGCTCACAAAAAAATAATGGTGGAAAAATTAAATAAGGTTCTACCTGTAGTATTTAAACTGTCTTGTGAAAGGTAATGAAGTAAGAGGTACCATGAATCATTAGATAATCGAGTGTAATAATTAATAATTACCTTCATTTAAAATTATGTTATTATTTTCCAGGATATTCTCATGACAATATTGCATATGGATTATTTTCCATCTCAATTAAAGGATTAAATAAATTTTATTTCAGTTATTTACATTCCATATTGATTATTAAATATCATGATATTTAAATGGAATATTTTCCTAGTTATTTACCATTATTTATTGATTAAACTTATTGATTTATGATATAATCCACACTACTTAAACCTAACTAATTATTTATGATCAACATTATTTTGTTTCTCTTCCCCATGATAAAAAGACTAATTCTTGGAATGAGATTAAAAAATGTTTAGTTTTTTACTTGTATAATTAATAAAAATATTACAAAATATTATGAATATCATGTATTTATCCAGTTTTTAAATTTTTTTAAACATTTCAGTCCTTCATGATTTGAATCTTTGTATCCACCGAAATGAAATAATGTACAACACAAGCTCCATGCATCCGAGATCAGGGATGTTACAGTTGGAATCAAAAGATTTTTAGTAGAAACATTTGAAACTATATTTCAAAAAAAATTATATTAGGTAACATATCTATAAGATAAAACATGAGTATAATCATTGAAGAATGTCATACTATTTTGGTGAAGAAGATACATTTTTGGAATTTCTATAAATACATACCTCGCTAGATACTGCAAGAAAATGTTATTTTGGCATAGATGTAGCTAGGTGTAATAACCCCCAAATGGCAGAATTTTATTATCTTGATCATCACATAGTGCATGAAAATATCGTATATTTCACAATTTTTTGAAACTCCCTTTGGATATGAACAATCTAATTCAAATTTTCTTTATAACCCATTATGATATATTAGAAAGTAAATACCTTCATAGTGAAGGAAAATTTTATGATATTTAGATTTATGATCCAATATTTTTTAATTTTTAATTATACATTATGATTTATTATTTCATGACATGATCTATTATAATCTATCATTTATAAATGGAACCCAGTAGAGTGAATTGGAACCACATCAATGCACGTAATCAAATGAATTATAATTGTGGTTTTCTTTTATGGGTTTAAGAAAATATTTCAATGGGAATTAGTCTCCCAATCATAATAATATTATAAGGAAATAATATCTTATTCTAAAAATATAGATAAATTATTATATTAATCTTATTATGTTTATGGGATTTATGACTAGAAGATGTTAATATGGAAAAATAAGGATAATGGAAAGAATATAATTAATTATTTTCCTATAAGTAATAATTGTTTAAAGAAACATTTTGGTATATACATATGGGGGAAATAATTTTTATTAATGTTTGAAGAAAAATGCCACCATGATCCCCATTATAAAGAAATGAACTAATTTTGAAATCTTCAATCATTGAATAATAATTATTTGAGGCTTTATGAAAATTAATACATGACGATTCATTGTAATATAACTAAAAATAAGCTAACTAATTAGTGTTATGCTTATGAAAGTACCAAAGAAGAAGATCTATGATTAATGTTCTTGTTTTAGTATTCATGAATCATGTCATTTGATAAATTATCAATTTTAATCTAGTTATAATAATTATTAAACCTTTATAAATTCTACTACAAAACTATTTCATAAATGATTAGAATGAATATGTTGAATGGTACTAAGAAAATTGATTCAGTGGAATGTTTTACATTTTTAGAAAACATTCTATTTTTGGACATAAAACCCTTAAAATGTTCTTAATGTTGAGATAATGATGTTAGAATAAATATATGATTGACATGGAAAATGTAAATTGGATAATACTGACCACCATGGAACTAATTAAGGATTTATTTAAAAATTACTTTATAATATCATTGATGGAAAAAATGTATTTACTAGATTGGTTTTGGGAATTAATTTAAAATATACAGAAATACATAACACTATTTGAGTATGGGATAAATTAGAAATTGGTTAAATCACAATAGAAGCAAGGGTTTTTTATTTTGAATTATAAATATATAATGTAAGAACGTTTTATTATTTTATTAGAAAATAAATGAATTCCTAAAATTTATAAAGGGGGTCATGAATTTTTTCCTATAGTAATAAATTTTTATGATATCAATTTAATATTTCACACCCATGTATTATGTTTTTGTCTTCATTATCATTCAATAAAAAAATTTATATATCTCTCTCCCTTAGTATTTTTGTGTTTGTTTGCACTTTTATATCCATGTTTTAATATCCCACATATGATAAACTATATAAAAACTAGTAATGATACTACTACAAATGAATTTTGTAGTTATTTTTCAATCTTATTAGGAAAATATTTTAATAACACATTTTATGATGTGGGTTTCATCAAAATAATTTTCAAATGCCAAACCCATGGATTCCATGATCATTTCTAAATTATAAGGATACAATTTATTTAATGTGGGGAGAATGAAACACTGATATATTTTAAAGGAATAAAATTTTATTTTCATGAACATGTGAAATTAAAATATGATTTTTTTCATGTGTTTTATGAATTATTAAGTTTATCTTGAGTTATTCACAATTTCAAGTTTTACAGAATAAAGATATATTATTAATATTCATATATAATATGAATATTAATACCTATGAATTGGAATGAATGGTAAAATATAGGTTTAATAAATAAAGAAAAAACATATTTTACACGTTTTTATTTTTTTACCTATTTATTTGAAATAAAATAAAAATAATTTGAAAGAAGAAAAAAGTTTTTGAAAATAAATGTATTTATTTCTAAAAGAGGTTTAATCATGATCAATGTAAATATTTTATAAATTATTTTTTACACTTTTATAAAATATATAAAAATAAATATACATTATTTTTTAATGGGGAATACAAAACCCATATTAGGGTTAATTTTTGGGATTTTTCTCAAAAGTGTCATTTTTGGATGAATAGTGAAAATAATAATTTTTAATTGAAAACATTCATTTATTTTTTTAATTTATAAGTTAAAATTATATTTTTATTTAGAAATAATGTAATTTTAGGTTAATTATAAACTAATTAATCAAATTTTTGTAATAGAAATCATTTTAATATTTATTTTTTATATATAAAATCTATAATTTTGATCATTTTCACCATTAAATCAAAAATTATCATCGCCCCTATGAGATTAATTTTAAATTAAATTAATATAATTATTTTTTTGAAGTTATAAAAATGGATTGAATAATTGAAGTAAAAAAATTATGTTATATAATATGTAAATTAAAATTTTTACAATATGATTAGTGAAAACAATTAAAATTAATTTCCATAAATTTTGTAAAATAGAGTTTATCTAGTAAATGAACTTATTAAATAAAGGATAAAATTACCAAAAGTATTTCAATCATCTATTATTTGGCCATATTGAAACCCCAAAACCTTAGCATCTATTTTTATGAGCAATTGGGATACTATTCTATGAATGGGCCTATGTAATATGATTATAATAGAATAAAATAGAAAAGGAACCTTCCTTGCTGTTAATATTTATAATTCTTTGGGATAGGAAAAAAATTAGTTTTGTCATATATAATATTTTTGATGATATATAATTTCTTATCATAGTAATTTATTTTAAATTATTCTTGGAGAAATAATTTCATTAAACTCTTGAGAAACTCCATTGAATGAATAAATTAGTTATTAAACAATGAAAATAAATTATACTAAAAATATTATGAGTGTTTTATATTGAATGAATTATTGAGAAAAATAAATTTTACATTATTATATGATTTTAAAAAAGTTCTAAAATATATTATTTTAACTCTATCATTGTATTTATATTTTTTAATTAAAATTAATTGAATAATTCTAATGTTGACATTAATTTAATTTTATAATAAATGATATTTTATCAAAAGATTTAAAATTTATAAAAGATATGTAATATGAATAATGATTTATAGGTATTAATAAATATAATATATGATATAAAAATTTACCATGTTATCTTTAATAATGACTATATTGACCACTAAATAGTAAAAAACATTGTTAGTATGGTAATGGAAAATACAATATGTTTTATGTATCACATATGTTCATATTAAAATTAATTTCCTACACTTATGATTTTGATTTTATAAATTTTAATTAATATATATAATAATTGTATCCAAATTATCTATTAATCTATAATTTTATTTAATATTAATGGATAAACTACCGAGGTTATAAAACATGTTACCATAGTGAATAACCAAAATGGTAACAGTAGGGAAACTTGGATATTATGGAAAAATATGATAAAAATAATTATTTTTTATGGTGTAGGTGTTTTGAAAAAAAAATCTTCTTATGAATTATTATTAAAAAAATTATCCGCGCTCTGTAAGCGAGACATCACAATATTGAATACTTTTCAATATTTACAAGAATTTAACATCTCCTTAACTACAAAAGAGAACTCACTCTCCAACATTATTCAAAGTATCAAAGATATTTCATTCAGAAAATAAATTTTGAAAACACTTCCTAAAACCCCTATAATCATAGAATTGTTATTTTGGGAATAAAGAAAACCTAGGATGGTTTTAGTGCAAAAAAAAAAGAAGGTACCCGAAGAAGAGGAAATGTTCTTCAACGACCATAACTATATTACATCCTTCCAAACATCATTAAATTTCTATTATGAAAATATTATATAATAAAATATTTCTATTCCCTATTCTGTGATGTTTTGGTGTCATGTTTATTACTTAATTCTACACACATGTCTATAAAATGGGTTTCAAAAACATCATTCGTGTGTATGATCGACTACTGCCGTATGAACTAATGTCATTCGTTTTTTCATTAAAATTTATCAAGGTAAGATATGATGATGAGTAAGAATTAGATATATAATATATGAAAAATTATTATTCTTATAGAGTCTATATATCATACATAACGTGTTAATTTCTATTTTTTAGGTGATCTAATAACATCATTCGTGTGTAAAATGCACTACCGCCTCACGAAGTGATGTGATTCATATTTCACTAACACTTTACATCAAAAATCGTAAAGAATAATGTTAATGATTTTATTTAAAAAAAATGAAATAATTATTATAATAATTATATATTTATAATTTTATAAATATAATATTCCATTTTATTTTTTATACATAAAGATGATAACATTGTTCGTGTATATGTGGACTATTGCCTTCAAGATGCTATGTATATCTCTATTCAACGCCACACAAGATGATTGAAATATATAAGTATAAATACATATATAATATTATTTATATATATATGATATTATAATCATTATTGAAAGATAACGTATTACCTACACCCATTCCGTAATTATCATTGACAAAAAGGAAGCATTACTCATGTGTTCGTACGAGTTAACTCTTCCATGATTGTAATGCACATCATTTTTCATAACCATAATTCATGGTTTGTTTTAAAAGTATAATATATATAAGTTGTTTATAATTATGTCAATATTATTATTAATAATATGATATAACTATATAATATACACATGAATCGAAACAGTGATGATAAAGCATAAATTATAAAATAAGGCAATTAACACCCAAAACATCAAAAATAATAAAAGATAATTAATGAACATGTGATATGATATTATAAAAGGATAGTATATGATATATTAAATAGAAAAATGCTAATTTTTTATCTTAATAATATTTTATAATCGGTTATATATGAAGTTAAATCAAATTCAACCAAAATGACGTGTGAGGTAACCAATTTCATCTCAAATTATATTCCACTCAAAATTATTTATTATTATGAATCAATTTACTTTAATGTGGTGTATGTAATACCCCATTTACATGTAATATAAAAATAATATCCTAATTCATATTATTTTATGATTAAATCTGAATTATCTTTCTCTAGTGTATGTTACTTGAATATTACCAATTTGGTATATGTTATTGAACAATCTCGTATTATTTCTTGATTATTAACTTTCTACTTAAGTAATAATTTTCGTAAAATCATTTTATCTAGATGATAATTTTATCATATATATCAATATTTATTAATGATGGATATCATTATTTCCAAAAATATTTATTTATTTTTACATACTATGTTCACATTGAATTTTATTTTATTTATTAGAGATATATTGATAAATATGTATGTTTTACACAATACCGATATTTGGGGATAAGTAATAATGATTCATGATTTAAAAAAATTATTTGATATATGAGTAATTATCTAGCCTTGATGGTATGTGTGGCAATCTATACAATATCACCCCTCAAAACATCAGTTGGTCTCACGAGACAAATTAGGTTGGCCAAATTAAACAAGTTTTTATTTATAGTATTTAAACTATCTTTTCAAAGTTATTTATATTAGGGGAACCATGATTCCATATAATATGGAGTCTAAAAAGTTTAAATTCCATTCATTCTGAATTCAGTTATTGTTATCCCTAATATTTTCATTATGATGTTATGAAGATATTTCTTTTACTCTATGTTTTTTATTGAATGGAAATTGTTTTCAGTTATTTATTATTGAATACTAAAAATTCTTTATCCAATATTTTAAATGGTATGTCTTCACAATTATATATATCTTACATATTATATATTTATATTTATTCTTGATAGATTTGGTTGTACATAACCTTTACTGATAATTTGATATCACTGTTATTTTGTTTCTTTTTTCCAGGATTTTTTTGTTTAATTATTGGATTTAGATTCAAGGAATTTTTTTAATTTTTTATTATTTATTTCCTTTTATGATTATAAAAAGGGTATCATACATATTTCTAGTTTTTCAAAAAGTATATGTTTTTTTCTATTGGGATGTGATTCTTTATCACCATGATAATTTAATAGAGTAGAGAAACAAATATGCTCTTTTAGGGTCAGGGTTGTTACAATAAATATATATTTAATATCATAATTATTTAATTTATATTTCATATGTTAATTATATTTACTATAATTACATTATATGCAAATATTTATATAAAGAAGCATCACATTACTTCATGAGGGGTTTTTCCACCATACATACGAGGAATGTTATTGTATCCCTAATTGAATTAAATGTAAAGGGTATATGTGATATAATGACTCCATAGGTATATTTATGTTCTAAATATCATACAGATACCCTTAATTCATCAACATATACAATGATTATGGGTTTTAATGGAAAAATTAATGACATTGATTCATGAGGCTGTAGTTCACCGTACACAAAAATGATTATTTTTTAAACCATGTGATGTAACAATATACAGACATAAATCATGAAATTATTATAAAAAAATACATGTATCTGTAATAAAATAATTTTATAATAAATTTATTTAATAAAAAAATTAGGATTTTTGGAAATAAATACAATAAAAAAGATCATTGAATAATTATACCTCTTCTTCAGGTATCTACATTTTGTTTCACCAAAATAATTCCTACATGGTATTTTTTTTCCAAATTATAGATTATAGTTTAAATATAGGGAATTTAGAAAGTAATTTGGATAGGTATTATATGAACTGATGATGTTTTATTGTGTGAGGAATAGAGGAGATGGGGTGTCCTTTAATATGTGGGCGAGAGGACACATGTGGTATTTTAGAGACAATTGAGTGCTACTAGGTTTTTCATATCACACATGGTTCCAAAATGGGCCATAAACAAAACATTTATGTTTTGTGAAATAAAATATTATAAAAAAAAATCATATATATGTTTTCTAGTCATTTTTACCGTTATCATTTATGCTTAACACCAGTTTAAACTATTTCTACCTCTACCAGACTAAATAATTTTTACTGAATTCACTATTCATTTTGCTAAAAAATGAATATGAAATTACATGAAAATATAAATTACTATTATTAAAAATTTATAATAAATTTTGTTAAATTCAATTCAAAATAGTGAAAAAATTTCATTTAAAATTAATCTTGTAGATACATCCAGAATGATGGTTTTTCTAAGTGAACATGTAATGAAATTTATGAGTATTTTATAAAAATTGTCGATATGAAATTGGTCCAGATTACCAAAATTGTATTAATTTATTTATTATTTTGATAAATTATCTTTAAAAAAAATTAAATAAACTTGAATCAGAAATAATTTATATGATATGCTAGTTTTTAAATAAATTTCACTATTTTTCATTATTTGTTAAAAATTATAATTTTAAGATAATCCAAAACAAATCATCCAAATATATCATCAACGTGATTATTTGAAAAAAAGTGATTATTTAGTCAAATAAATATTTTAAATGTTCCAAAAAATAAATTTGAACCAAAACCCACAGATGTGATGACAAATATGGTTTTCATGAATTATAATTTTGAAGAAGTATGAGATTTTTTATTAACTCTATGTCTTATAACAATCATTTTATGAATAGAAATTTAAATTAATAAAAATATAATAATCCCATTTCATTTAAAAAATCCTCATTATGGATTATTTAAATTGATTATAATATATAAATCTTATCCGCTTTGAAATAGTTTTTTGAGAAAACCATTTTTTAAAACAAAAATTAAAGGTATACTAAAATTGAATAAAAAATTTATTCATAATTTTTTTTGTTTAATTTAAATATTTTTTAAATATTTTTTATAAAATAATATTCAACACATATTAAGAATATTTAATTTCAGAATTTATTGATGATAATTGATTTTTTTACCAAAATTGGTATTTTACTATTAATTGAAGAAACAATATTTTATGAAGAATTTAAATAGGTCACCAGATGTAAATTATTATATTCAAATTACAAAAAATAAGAAACTTTTAAAAAATAAATTTAAAACATCCAACAAAAAATTATAATATTTTTCCTGAAATGTAATAAAATAATAATTTGTGAACAAAATATATTTTTGAAGAATAAAATAACATTAATAAATATTGATTGAATATTTATTAATAAATTAGATATAATTTAAATTTAGTAGGAAATAAGTATATATATATATATATATATAAAATAATGTAGTTAATAATGTTATTACCCTACAATTAAATAGAGAGGATATAATATATATGTATATCACATTCCGTCTAAGCTAATTTTGAGTGTTGTAGATGAAATTGTACTTTAAAATATTGAGTTATCATGTATCAAAAGATATTAAAGGTAATAATACTTATTAAAAAAATAAAATTGTTGTAGAGTCTTCTCGTGTAATATTATCATCTATGCTCAGTGTCCTATTTCATTTATACTATCATACCCAGTTTTCTTATTTTAAAATATCAAAGTGTTATAATTAATTCTTTAAAAAACGTTCTAAGAGATTTATCTATGGATTTCAGAGGTGGGTAGGATCAATAGAATACTTTAGTGTAATTTTATTATGACAATAATTTTCAATAGAACATTCAGATGGATCACTATGAATCCTTCTACGGTTAGATGTGAATAACACAAACATGCTAGAGTGATGCTGGAGAGAGAAATATATTGGGACCTAATCAAGGTGAGGATATAGAATATAATGTTAGAGAAATTCAACAACATATAAGAGTAGCTCTGACATGAAAAAATGGTATACACACAATCTTTCTAAAGATCTAGGGTTTGACATTGGGGTCAAAGTATAAAAAAAATTAGAAGCGGGTGATGTGTTTTCCCAAGAATAGAAATTTAATCACTAGGAACATTAATCCTTTTGAAATTCATGATCTTTTCCAGATTATATCATATATATTGACAATTCCAGCAAATCTATCTCAAGCACAAAATGTTTTCTATGAGCCTTTATTCATTTTCATTTACAGAAATAAGAAGTCATAATACTAGATAATGATATTTCATATGAAGGAAAAACTATAGAGTTTTAATATAATTGAGGAAAAGTGGTGAAAAACAATACCATTAAGCTGGTCAATGTTTTTATGAAAAAAATATTTTTAAGAAGCAACATGGGAGCATGAGGATGTGGTGAAGAAGAAGTATCCTTATCAACTTATACCATAGAGACAAATTTTGAAGGAAAAAATAATTTTATTGGGAGTACAATTTATCCCATTTATATTTCTCTAAAATAATTCTCTTCAAAAAATATGATTTCTTTAATACATTTTGATACATGTTAAAACCTGTTTAGAATAACAACATAACATTATTTTTTTTATTTGTTCATTATCTCATATCTATTAGATCAACATGTATGAATAGTGTTAACAAGTTATAAAAAATATATGGCCTATAAATTTATAAAATTAAATCATTTGTATTCATATTATTATTATTAAAAAGAAAATGTTTTTCTAAATAATGTGATGTTTTTATATTATATAATATATTTTTAATGAGAATAATTTAATTTATATTAATTATAATTAGTTAGATACTTTAATGAAATATGTATATTATTTACCTGATCAAATAATTTAAATATTAAATGAAAATTTTTCACAGAATATGATAATGAAAAATATAGTTTTATACATAAAATATATTTAAAAAATAAATGTTTTGCCTATTTATAGATACTTAAAATTTTATTAATTCAATATATATAAATTCAATTTGTTAAAATTATTTACATATTTATAATAAGGAGGTTTAAATTTGGTATATCGGCCCATTTATTTTTGGTCAATATGAATAGTAGCCGTTGTAAAATTTATCTCCTTAGTAAATGTAAAATCAAGAAAATGGATGTAAAAAATAAATTATTAGACAATAATTTTTAGTTCTAATTCATATTTCAGGATTGGAATTATTACCAAATAAAAATAATATATAATTCTATTAGATTAATGGAAACTGTTCCATGAAAATGTATTATATATTGTTAAAATTATAGAAAGATGAAAAATGTCACTATATGTTTATTTAATAAATCTTATAGGACCACATAGGAAAAAAATAGAATGAAATAAATGAAAATATGTGTCTATTATGATCTTATTAATATTATTTTGATGATATAATTTTATTTATTTTAGTAATTATATTATGTCTTTAATTTTTTAAGAATCTATGATGTTATATGTCTTTATTTAGTAAAAATATAGAATAAATGATATTTAAAATAAAGAAAATGAGAAAATTTGAAGTAGTTAATGAAATACAATAATATTATAGATTTATATTAAATATTTGGGTGTATATAAATAATTATATTAAAAATATTGATTTTTCTTTATGAACTAATTGTTAAATTAAGTGAATAGTTTCAAAATTGACAATAAGAATATTTTATGAAAATAAATTTTTCTTAAAATAATTAAAATCATTAAAATATTTAATAAATACTAGGTGGTTATGATATATTTTAAAAGTATTTAAATGGGTCATATATTTTCCAATTTCTACTTTAAATGTAATAATTGAATCTTTTTTACCATAATAATTTTTTACATTAGTTAAAAAAATATATTTACTATGGGTTAATCCAAATGATTTTATTTAAAATTACATCCAAACATTTCTAAACATTATTGGTTGATGGGATTATAACCCTATCACATATTATCTTTTATTACCACTCCATTTGGAGGTATTTTTATTGAGAATATATTTTTTATATTTTAATCATTTGAGAAATTTTAAAATAGCTCATCATTTCAATTATAAAAGGTTACAACCTCCTCCACCTATTTACACCACATTGATCTGTATACATCAAAAATAATCTATATATTACTCATATAAAAATATATAGACACTATATATTGGTTACAGGCATATCATTATTCCAACTATAGGGTCCTTAAGAGGATATCTAAAAGATTTAATTTGATGAAGTTAAAATCTCCATTACGGATAAATTTCTTTTATACTCATATTTAACACATCCAAATTTGTGGTATTTGTTATAAAATAAAAAATTTAGTATAAAAAATATTCTAAAATGTTTTTTGGATTATTATAACACTATTGTATAACCTATTTTCTGTCAAATGATTAATGAATATATCGCTCTTGCTTAAGTATGACTTACCATCTCCACATAGAGATACAATTCTGTTTTCATCACCATATTTTATGGATGTGTATTATGATGTGTTAAATTGTTATATCTTATTTTTAGGATACTTTTATACACTTATAAATGATAATATCATTTCTACCATCTTAACATGCACTCTTATTGAAAAATATAACATCATTAATTTTTACCCTGGCTCTACCACATCCCCATAGCGTTGTTAATAATTTTTCATTTATATTTTATGTGTACTGTGATGGTGATAAATTTGATAAAAATATATGATATTGGTATAAGGATTAATATTTTGGAAGTTCTAGATCCAATATAAATTTACAAGGACTAAACTACTAAACTTAAACACCCATGATAAATAAAATAGTAAGAACACAAAAAAATGATTTCAATAAGGGATCATTCATAAATGAAGTGTTGAAATGTTATAAAAGGAATATATATAATAAAATAATTAGGAAACGTAATCTTTTAAAGATGGATAACATATTTATATTTTTTATACAAGAGGTTTGTAAAGGTACAATGGATATCGGACCATAGGTAAGAGTTTAATTGAAAATATCATCATTATTCAAAATTATTTATTGTAATTTATCCCTTATGGGATGTTTACCTTTCCTATAAATGTAGAAGGATTGTTTTTATAACATTTAATTAATGAATATAATTTTTGACCATCTTGCCGATCAATTTATTTAATATTCCATTTTTCTTTTACATGTTTCATCTCAAATATAATGTTTTTCTTTATAATTTCACAACTTTAAAAAAAGAAATAATTTCAAAGTTGAAATGTTATTTTCCTCAATAATTATTCCATGTTTTAATTCAAAATAATTTTTTATTTAATTCTAAATTATTTATTATTATGAATTATCTATTGGGTTTATTATTCAAGGATACCATAATTAGATTTCCTTGTATGTGTTATGTTTGTGATGGAAATATAAAATTTTTATGAAACCCATTTTTTCCATGGATTGTATTATGATGAAATTTATATGAAAGACATTTCTCTCCTCATTTTCATGTTTTGATGAAGTGTTTTGGGAACTAATTTATTTTAATGGTTTCTGATACAATGAGTTATTTGTGACCATATGAAACACATAAATATGATTTTAAAAATGTAATGGGTGGGGCCTATAACTCCCTCTAATGTATTCGTAAATAGTTTATATCCCATGGGATAAACATTAATAGAATGGGGAGTGAAAACAATTTAGTAAAATAATTTTTACACTAGGATTATCTTGGGAGTGAACTTTGACTACTATGATGGGTTGGGTAGTAAAAAAAATCACCATTGATAGTCCTGGAAGATATCCTTAACTACTTAGGGAGTTATTATATACGCTTATTTGTATTCAATAATTCTTTGAATTATAAATGTATTAATCTTTAATGGAACAATATTTCTGATTCCTATATGATTCATTTCTTAAAAATGTCCAAGATTTATTCCATGAGAGGAAATTTTTATATGTGATATGTATGTTATATTTTCAAATGTTAATCTGATGTCATCATGCCCTTTTTCTTAGTTAATCATTATATAATCAATGATTTATCTTTGTCTACCTTTACTGAGCATTAGAGCGCAGACTTTCTTATATTTCCTTTCCGAAATTACAAGTCAATTTTTTATATATGATATGTCTAAGAACATAGATATTTATGAAGATCTAAGTAGATAATGTAGAACTATTATGAACTAGTTTTTTTATATTTCTATTCTTCCAAAGGTGTTACAACTATATGATTCTATCTTGGATCATCCTGTTATATAATTTATATTCATTTATTTTTATGTAATATATAATTGATAAATGTATGGTTTGAATTATTATGAGTACAAGAGGGCCTTAATGAGACCTAAGGGGCCGTTGTATGTTTACAATGACTTTTGACCCGAAGGAGGGAGTTGAATTGGGAATGTGTAGATATGGTATCATGTATCACATTATCACTTGTACCAATGGTGTGATCCATAAGGGTTTTTATTGATGTTATGGGTTTTGTAATTCTCACATGCCATATCTTATGTCTATTAATTTACATATTTACTTTTTATATAGAAATAGGTTCGAAAAATATCTTTTAATAACCCGATATGTTGACCAGATGATATTTAATTTTTTATATGGGGATCCACGTAGGTAATAACTAGGATGTGGATTTGGGTCCATT
This sequence comes from Viscum album, assembly GCA_963277665.1. NCBI lineage: Eukaryota > Viridiplantae > Streptophyta > Magnoliopsida > Santalales > Viscaceae > Viscum > Viscum album. The sequence goes on along the minus strand of OY728151.1, from coordinate 647,723,432 downwards.
TGTGACAGTAATGTGATATTACATGGATTTTATGATGTATTTGGGGATTCCAATATGTGCCTTTTGGGATCTGATTATTGACTGAAATTATAATTCTCATGATCTTGAGATTCATCCATGAGTCTATATGGGTTGTTACTGATTCTTCATGCCCTTATGATTCATAGTAACCTAGGGTCCAACATTTTATGCATGGGGTATTTTGATATTATCACTAATATTTATGGATGATGTTATTCCAAGGTCATCCTTAGAGTCTTCCCATTTGAAAATAAAAATATTACATATTCATTATCAGCCATAGGATGTTTAGAATCAAACCATTTATCATTGAAAAATGGGTGATATATATGATTCAGTTATTTATTTAGATACCTGGGAACTATCCATAATCCATTCATGATACATAGAGTTCATATAGATTAATAGGGATTCATTTATCGATTTTTAAGCTATTTTTAATTGAATGATTTTTTATTTGAGCAAGATATTCCAGGAAAAAAATTTACACCCCATGAACCCAGATATATGTGGCTGATATGGCCATCATGAGCTTATTGGAGACACCAAAAAATTGGTCTATGTAGAGTTGATTGATCCAGGTGATGTGTTTTAGGATTGACACTAGTAAATTGTAGTAGGTAACAAATCCACACTGATATATTATGGTTGGAATAATCATCATGAAACTCTAAGAGACACCATTGAATACTATGAAGCTGTTCGTATGGTGGATATTAATTTTCTATATTTTTTTATTTGTTTATTTGATTAATTCATGTGAACATTGAAATAATATTCAAATTAAGTACATGAATAAATTTTTGAAACCATACTGAGTTATGTACACACACCTTGCTCAATCATTGATGGAAAATTGGTACATAAGATGAACATTCACTAATCATTGGAGTTGGTTTGGAAGTAGCCTGATATGGCATTGATGATCAGTCTGAGATGCTCGAGCATTATCAAATACCGAGACTTTGGTGATGCTCATAGATTTATGTAATCCTCTTATAATGTTATTTTGTTATTTTATATTGTCGTTACATGTATTTGTGATCACCCTTGTGGGATATCCTCTTGGTATGATTCTATGACTTCCAAATTTCATATATTAAAAATTATGATGTCTTATATATCTTATATACTCCCATTTTTTTCATTGATGTATGATAATTTGTTATTTATCGTTTACTTATTACACTAATTTGGGGGAAAAGAATCCCACTGGTAATACACTAGACCCACACTACTAGGTGGCATACTATAGTTCTTGATGAGTATTTTTAAATCTCTTTTGGTGTATGATATATATTTTTATTCATGGGGTGGGAATTGATGAAACATTAAAATGGGGTATTTGGGAATTGTTTTATTATTTTCATATTACAATTTTTTGAGCAGGTAAATTTTAGATAAATGAATGTTTCATGTCTTCTGATTAAAACCATACTTGTGTATAGCTAATACATATTTTGGTGTCTTTATAGGTTAATATGTGTGTGTTTTTGAATTATTGTTTTTCTCTATATTGTTTTTATGATTTCTCCAAAGAGTGACACACAAGAGGTTTATGATTTATAGTCTATGAGTAATTGGACCCTGGATCCTGGCATGTTGGTAGGAGGCATAATACTGTATTTTCAAATCATGTATTATAGAGGTATGAGGTCTATCTTGAATCTTATGGTGTTTTTAGGTTTGACAGGATATATAGGCTTTCTAGTGTGTTATTTCACAAATGACTAAGTCATAGTTTTTTGATGTGTCAGTAACTAGTAATATAATTTTTTTATTCAATATATGTAATTCTATTTATCTAAGATTATTTTTACCAATATATTTCATTTATGTCTGGTTAGGTTGATATACAATGTCATCCCCAATGATTAGAATGATTATTCAGTCTATGTGTATTGTAAGTGCAATAGACGTAATAGTATGATATGGCCACATTATTCTGTGGACTTGACTTTTGGTGGGTTTTGTGGTTATGGTTCTATTATTTAATGTTTCTGTGACAATCGATATGGGGTTTCAAATATATAATTCAAAAAACTCTATATAATTGAAACATATTATGTGGTTAACTTTTCATAGATTTTCTGAAAAATTAATTTTAAATGTATATATGTGGATTTTTGATGTTATGACTCTTGACGGAAAATACTAGTGTATAAATTATAAGTGAGAATTAGTTACCAAATATTATGATGAATCGACATGAGGAGGCTATAATAGGTATACATGATACCCTGAAGTGAGTTTATCACATTTATTTTATGTTTTACATAGATGAGATGGTATATATTTCCATTAGTTTTGACATTTTGAGATTTTGGTTGGGCTATGGGGTAGATCTAATGACCATTAGATTTTTTAGGGGGCTAGAGTGAGTCAATTTATAGTTATTTTAAAGGAAAAACATTGATAAGGGTTATATTGTTCTATGAAGTTATCAATAAATTAAAATGGCATAGATATTCCTTGGGGGTCTTCTTGTTATTGATCACCTTGGGTGATGATTCTTTTTGATTGAGTTTCTTTTTCAGTGAAGAATCATTTAGGGGGCCATGCCCTGCTGACTCAAGAGGTTCTTTATCATCTTGTTGAGAATATGGGTAGATTCTACTGACATGAATAACACTAGGTGGAATATAGTAATGGGGATGGATTAATTAACTAACATTTATTGAATCAAGTTTTGTGTGGAGTGATCAGGTTTTATGATATCATATTCCCATTTAATGGGATGATATTTCACTTTATGTGATACCTTAACCAGATAAAAATTTTAATTTTAAAATATTAAAGTGTATATATGTGAGATGAGGATCAGTGGATTTGATGAAACTCTTATGATATTGGAATTGTGGGGTTCTAGTGAAATTAAAGAAATAACTCTATAGTAGATGATATGTAGGTGTAGGTAAAGTGAGGTGGACTAGATGATCTAGGTGAAATATATGTATAGTATGGATCATACATTGATCCCAGCTTAGACTGAGTGATATGTGTCTCTTTATTGAAACTAATGATGTTACACATGGGGAGTTTTATGAGATATTTATTAAATTGAAATGGGAGCTACTTATAATTTAATTTATATCCCTCGTGAATGAATGGTCTCAAATTTAATTCGACCCATCATCGTGTGGTCATTTAATAATTTTGATAAAAGTAATAAAATATATCTATAGTTCTTTGAATCTGATAGTTAATGTTAGGTAAAAATATTTATGCACTATAAGACAGAGTAGAGTAGTTTTTTCGATATCTGTATTGATTATAGAGATCCTAATACATTGGATTGGATATGAATTGGTTCTCTACATATGATGAAATAATGTTTCAAGAAGGTTGATGTAATAATGGTGGAATTTCACTGTATTATGTTTATGATATTTAGTGAGAACCCATGGTAGATTAGAAAAGTCCTTAGGTTTTGGGGAATCATGATTAGGTGTTTTATTAATGATTTGGATGTTGGATCAGTGTAATTCAATGAAGGATATACCAAAGGAGGTACTTATAGTTGTTTTTCATGTGATTGAATGTAGTGATCCATAAAAAATGAATGTTTTTTTAATTTGGACATGAATTATTGTCTTGAGCATCAGTCATGGCCTTTACCTAAAATACAACATGTTCCTATTATTGTTCGGTGATGGAGGATTGTGTGTATGTGATGGATCATGGGGCGTAGGGGATCAACTAAAGTCTGAACAGCGTTATTAATGGGTTTTTTACATGGAGATAGAAACCACATCAAGCATGTCATTTCAATGTTGATTTAGTGTTTTTCATTTCAATTTCAATAGTGGGTAGTATCATAACAAGAAATCATCCATTTCATGCTTGTTCATATAGTGGGTAGCACTTTTGGATGGATGATAAGTTGGAATGGTACATGTATGTGTATTTAATTCAATGGTGACCATTTAGGGTTTTCATGATTCTTTGGGATGACATGATCATTAGATCATCCTTTAAGGAACTCAACAACATAGGTTTTGGGATTTATCTTATGAATTTTGTTTGATGTTTTGATTTTGAATAAGGTCATTTGATGAAAAGTGGTGGAAGAAGATTTTATGAGAGATATGATTTAATTTCTACTGATACTACATGTGTATGATATGTATATTGTTGGGGTGATTTTTAGACCATGTGTTCATAAGAGTCTGAAAATTTCCATTGGAATTTCAATATTGACTTATTGGATGGGTATAATTTTTATCAGAGATTTGAGATGGATTTATCTATAGGTGAATTTCATAAAGAGATGATTTTTCATTTTTAACTAGATTCATATGGTAACTAAATTGTTTTCTTGCGCCTCAGGATATTTTGGTAAATTTTTAATGTGTTTTGGAGACAAGGGTGCATTGTTTGGGTTTCATTTTTTATAGAAAAACATTTTGTTACCCTTATATATGAATTGTTTTAATTGAATTTTTATAGATCATGATTTCCAAAAATGGATAACAAATGGTTTGAAGGGAAAATTATGTATATTAGTGTAAAACGTGTAACAAAATTTAGATTTTGGGCTTTGTGCATGATTATTACATGGTTGCTGATAAATTGTGAATAGTGTTGCAGAGGTGTTTGCATTGTTTGGAAAATAAGGCATATAAACCATAAAATGTGTTTTTCCTTAGTTAATGAAGATGTCATGATTTTTTCATGATTTATATAATCTTGCAGCAAAGCTGCGAAACTTATTTCAAAGGGAAAATCACAATTTTCCATCCCAGTTTTATAAGATGGAAACCTAAATGTATTATTCTTCTCGTGTGCACATGACCCAGTTGAGACCTTCCTTTAAAACTAACCATCCACCGATTTTTTGGGTGAATTTTTATGTTTTTCATTAGTTATTTCTCATATTTTTATCATTTATTACCTCATTTAATCTCAAAATAATTTTTTTATTTTTTATTTCTTAATATTTTTTTCAGATTCTTCATCCACCACATAATTGTAGAATGAATTAGTATTGATATGAATTTTATATAGATTTTATAGAGGATGTATTGTGATGATTTTTTCCTACAACCACACACCATTTTGATTTATGTAATATACCTCTATAAACATTGTTGTATTTAAGATAAATTATCTATTCATGTACCTATAGAATTTGCGTCAAACATATTTTATTTCTCTCTTATTATATATAGGATATCCCAAGATAGTGTCATCATATGCTCAGAAGTAACTCTTAAGAATTATGTCACCATGTATAATTTTCTATTGTTTTTTCTTAAAATAAACTAATATAAATTTTTTTGGCTTTTTGTGGTTCAGGATTTGGATTCAAATTTATATGGTATTATGGAATCTGTTATTGTGAGTGGTTGTCCATGGCTCTATTTCAAAATGTTTAGCTACTAATATTCTTGTAATTTATTCCTTCTAAAAATATAAATCAAAATTGTTTAATATTATTATTAATTAATTAATTAATTATAATTCAATCACTAATAATTAATATAATGATATGGGATTGAGACTGGGCCTCACATATATTGGATTATGGATGAATGGGATAAGTGATCATTGATGAGAGGTAACAAGATACATTAAAATAGGGGTTTTAGTTGTTTCAAAGTAGGTGGTCCTTACAAATACTCACTTTTATATAATGATCCTTTTCATATTGTTTTTTAATGTGGGGATTAAAAACATTAGGTTTTGAAACTATATATAATTAATTATTTTGTTTTCTAAATATTAAACCCTATGATTAAATATCACAAGGTATCGAGGTCCCTGATTGAACCTTTTCTACTGACTGAACATTTCTGATGCAAATTACCAAGAATATAAATTAATCCTTGAGCAATAGGATACTTGAAAAACATGAGGGTGAGAATTAACTAAATTTAAATGAATAGGTTGTATCACTAAAAAGATGAGTACCATAGTTAACTCTAAATATTGAGGTGTTTTGAGTCTCTATGGTTTCCTAATAGGTTATCCATGAGATATATGTTGTAGAGAATGGTATAAAAGTCATGTTTTCATACAGACCAAGGAATGTCGGCAAAGGGGAACAGTATTAAAGTCATATTCCAAGTGTTTCCTTCCTAAGAGGATGGGAGGGACAAAATGCAACATATGGGACACTAGTAACACACTGTAGTATTTTTAACCATAGTTAGTGGGTTGACTAGAGAATTTTTAGATATTTTACCAGGTTTAAACATAAAACACGGGTTGATGGTGTGACCTTGAGGGGATGTGTAATTATTTGATGGGTTTAGGAGTTCATCCAGAAAATACCTTCTGTTTATCCTTTTATGTATTCAATTTGTATGTAGGTGTGGGGATACATAAGTTAATCATTGAAACAATATCAAGGTCCTGGTGTGATGTGATGGTGTTTTGGGGGATCATATAGTTATTTATTAGAGTCCAACCGCTTAAAATTATGTTATACAGATTTGATATATCAAGGATTTTATAAATTCAGTTTTGATTCTCATATGTGTTCCTTGGGTTCTCAATGTTGATACACCCAAGAATTTCAGCGATGCCACAATTTGACCTCAACCATACATGGGTAATAAAATATCCTCCAAGTCACTAGGATACCTAGAATGTCTTAAACCCATTTGTTCAGTCTTGGGGATTTTTATTATGATTAAATTATTTTGTAATGATGAGACTTCTATTCCATCCCTAGGATCTAGAAAATTAAGGTCGGTGATATTATGTTTTCTAAATCGAAATTCTCCGGATTCTTGAGATCTATTTGTTTGGGATTGAGTCATGGGTGATATTTGTAATCAAGTATTTCCCAAGAATCTTGAGAATAATTCATGTTCTATTATTTATTTGAATAGTTTATAGAGTTTCTCAAGGTTCTCAGGATCTTGAATTGGATCCACTTTTAATGATATATTAGGCTATTTGGGAGTGGGCTTCAGGGATACGTTTGTTTCATCCTAGGATCAAGGATTTCTATGGTTTTAATTATCATCTTAATAGGATAAGAGATACGTTAACTTAATTAGAATATGATATGATTTATATGGATTATGGTCTAGAGGATCGATACTGATAAATATTACCCCAGTCTAACATGGTCCCCCTGGATTGATTATGGTTGGAATAGTCAAGAGAATTTTCATAGAGAAACTGTGACACAATATTTAACATGTAGTATAATGGATTATGGTGTTATAAACTAGTTCATTATGTGGTTTTGTTGGTCACTTTCTACTGATTTATATACTCATATCCTAATCTAGTGTCCATGGAACCTTGGTAATCAAGTAGATCTCTAACATGTTATAATAACAAGTTATCCAATGACCTATTATGTTTTTGATGATCGAGATGGGAACCTCTTGTGTGGTAAAAGACATGGATTGAGGGGAGGCTTAAATATGAAGTTTAGTATATTGTACATTTAATTTATTTTTTTTTACTCATTATATTTATTAGAGTTTGGTGCAGTGGGTGATCATCCTTATATGATAGTATGAAATTCACTATATATATACTTATTAATAGATATGTCTTCTTTATCCTTTCTATTCATATATTTTAATTGATTTATAATAATTATTCATTTATCAATTAAAATTCTCTCTAATTAGGGGTTATAGTCCCCCCCAAGGTACTACTGTAGACCCCTTCTCCTAGATGAAAACTTTTTGCATACTGGGAGACACACCGATGGAATTATGGTGAACCTACATTGTTTTTGTTCATGTAGTGAGAGAAACGAGGAAATTACAGTTAAATATTTATGTTTTGGAAGGTTTTTATTTTTATCTCATTAACTATATTCCTGGTGTTTTGCATAATGTGTTTTTGATGTAGATTTTAGACATTACGTAAGTCCACCAAATGTAAATAAGAATGTGGCCACATGGTTAACATCCTATGAGCATCAAGAATCAACTTACATTTTATATACTTTAATCTTAAAATTTTTTATTCTTGGTTTATGCAAAAAATATCAAGTATTGTGGATTTCGCAAATTGAATAATGACATATTCAAGTTTTAAATTTGTGTGTACAATTTCTAACACTTTTTTATTAATAAAATGGAAATAATTATTATTTTTTATTAATAATATTGTTTCATATGTTTATATAAATATGAAATTTGTTAAATAGATATTTGAAAAAATATTTATTCATACGTTTTGTGAATATAATCATTATTTATTAGTGGAATAGAATAAATTTATTAATTTAAATAAATATTTAAATATAAAATGATTGAAAAATTTTACGGAGGATTTATGGGATTTGAATGCGGATTTATTTAATGATTTTATTTATTTAGATTCATTTTAATAAATATTAATTTATTTATTTAACAATTGATATTTAAATAAGAACATACACATGGATATATTAATGTTAATATTAGAATTATTTTATATAGTTAATTACATAGAATAAATATTTTATAAAAATAAATTATTAAATCATATGATATTATCCATAAGTATATAATCCAATATATATAAATTTCCAATATAAAATATTTATTTTTTATACTAAGAAAAATTTATGCAATTACCATAATCCCTATAGTGAAAATTCACAGCACCCTCTAATGATTATAATGATAATATGATAATTTATTATTCTGAACAATGGTTTATAAAATTATATTTTAACTACCTCTATGCTATAACTTGTAAAACAAGGAACTCTTTTTAGAGATTCATCATGATTTTCTTGATAAAACTAGAGGATTCATCATATGGATTCTCACCAATGCTCACTTCATGAAAATCATGGAAACAATAATTTATCAACTGAAATTCCCTATTTTATATTTTATTGTAAAAATATTAATTTTAATTAAAATAGTAATGATTATATCCATGATATTCTATGGTTGTGATCATCAAATTATTCTAATTAGTTCATTGATATTTAATGGAAAAACAAAAATTCTGCATCCACCCACTACAACTTATTTCACTAGAATACTAAAACTATCCATTAAAATTTAATTTTTTTCATTTTATTTAATAAAAAAATTTCCAATACTAAAAAATAGAAGTGACTAGACATTAACATTAAGAAATAATAAATCTTGTAATGAATATTCATAAATAAAACTAATAAAAGTTGAAGGGGGTGAAAAGTAGCAAAAAACATAATGGTCGAGTGATAAAAAACAATCCATTTAAAAATTTATAAATATGTCTAATTAATTGGGAACATACATTAATAAATTTTATAAATATAAAGAAATAAAAGTAACAAAATAATTTTAAATAATATGATAATGGAAAGGAAATTTTACCAAAGAAAATGATTCAAAATGATAAATCCACATATAGACATCTTTTTAGGTCAATTATAAATCAATGATACGGATGGGGGTACGATGGTTTTGAAAATCCAGAATTCAATTAAATGAGATTATAATAGGGGTACAGATCTACAATGAATACATATTATTTAAATATAATTTCTGTTATCAATATTCTCATATGAGAAGAAATATTAGAATGGATTACCTTATCATTACTCCAACATCTATAAACCCACTCAATCATCATGTATAATAAGCAAAAATATTAATCACTTATTACTGATCTTTATTCAAAAAAAATTAGTTTTTAAAATATATACATATGTTAACATATAACATATATATTAGTTTTTATTTTATTTTCATTATATATGTCCTGGAGTTTACAATATTAAATATTAGATTTAGCATAGGGATGTTGATATTTTAACCCTGATTTTGTTTTCATCATCCAATATTATTAAACATGGTGGAGTCATTATACTATAATTATTTATGTTGTTCTATATTTTTTAATTGATGGTAGGGATATAATTTTCTAGATTAGAATTCATAACACATATAGTTCAAGAGATTTTTTCAATAGTAAGAAAATACATTATAATGATAATTCATATCATTAACACCATTAAAAACTCACGATAAGGGAATTAATTTCTCATTAATATCCAATATTACCAATATATTTGTTTTTACATCCATTTACGTTGAAAATAATGATGAAAATATTTTTTTAATTCTTCTGTATGGTTGAATCGAACCAAATGAGATATTTTAATAAAAATGTATGTGTAAGAGTTATTAGTAGATTAATTTAATATAAAAATTAAAATATTATAATAAATATCATATTATATCATTATTGGAGAATATTTTATCAATAGAGAGTGTATATGGGTAGTTAATGGGGAAACATAGATAAGAACAATAATTATTCTTTTATTGAGTCTGTATTCATAATAACATAAATTAGAATAAAATACATATTAATATATTGTAGGACCAGATAAAAAATGGTATAAAGATATATGATTGGAAATATAAATGGTATTCTAGAATAACTGAAGGAGAAAAGTGTTTTAAAAAGGGTAGATAATGGGATTTGTATAAATGTGTTTGAGTTTATTTTTTACGACTTCACATTAGTTAATGGTAATGAAACGTTTTTTCACATGGAATATGGACCATAAGTGAAAAAGAACTCAGATCTATATTTAATCCATAATTAACATTTAATTTTTATATGCTTTATAAATCATTTTAAATATCTGTTATATTTCATAATTTTTACAGTTTATTACTGTTATTCAATATTTACCCTAATAACTTATTTTTTTATATGATATTGACAATCTTAACTAATTGAAAAGACTATATTACAAAAAAAATCCTTATTATAAAATTAAATTTCTAAATATTTGTAATTGTAAATTTAAATAGAAATAAATATTACATCCCAAAAAAATGTAAAAAATAATTCTATTTGTTTTGATTTATTAAAGATTACTTGTTATCATTCTATATTTAGATTTTCTTAATATTTATTTTACTAGTTGAATATATGTGTTTTAAAATATTATCTATATTTATAGATGGTTTATATTACCAATATATAATTTTCAATATACTCATTGTGTATATGGACTCTCAATTATAATATATAGTTTTCAAAGACATATAATAGCCATATTACACATTTTCACTCATATATAAAAACATGAATACATTTCCTAAATTCAGTAATCCTATTTTTTATCTTCCTCATAAATTTTATTTTATATTCATAATTTCATTCCTTTTTATCACGGTTTTTACTGGTGGTATTATTTGTACGAAATACCATAACAATGATTATTTGAAATTCATCAGTACTTTATTTTAGTTTTATTTTCACCCAACATAGATTTTAATAAATATAGATCATGTTTCATTTTAATAATAATTTAAAATTGAAATTAAAATTAAAAAAAGATCATAAAATAATTAATTTATTCATTTGGATTTAGTGATTATTTATTCATCATATTCATGATAGAATACTTTTATTTGATAAAATATCTAATTTATAAATTGACCACTCATCATTGAGGACATCCATCTAATCAAATGGTGTTGTGAATAAAGTATACAAAATGGTTCACATCTTTAAAAATATCAAATATTCACATCATTTCAAAAAAATTGATCAAATTAAAACTAGTATACCTTTTTATTCTCCTAACATAAAATACATAATTAAATGAAAAATAAAATAATGGAATAATAATTTTAGACTATATTATCATAATGAAATCATAGAAATATTTTGTATACATTTTCAATCACGACATATTTATCCTTAATCAACGAAAATTAATTAAATTCAAATGGATCATCATTGTAACATTAAAAAAAATATGTAATTATTTAACCATTAACAATTAAAATATAAAATTTGATCAAAATCATTTCCTTCTTACAATAAAACCTACATAATGGGTTAATAAATAATTTATTATAAATATTCAGTTTTAATGAAATCAAGTGCAATTTTTTTTCTAAACATATTTGTAAGTTATTGTTAAAACATCATTTCAATTATAATATTTAATATTAAATAATTTCTATATTATTTTAGAAAAGTATAATTTGAAAATATTTTTTCATTATTAATATCAATAATTAGAAAACTCACCATCTATTTCATGGTAGTACAATATATAAAAAATGTTTTGACTGGAATAATAACATCTCATGTGTAAATCATAATTAGAAAATCAGCACTTTTAAACGTTTTAAAGCACAAAAAACAATTTAAAAAATAATAAAATTAATTACAATGGATCATGAAAAATAAAATATTTAATTTATGATACTAAAATGATTATAAAACTACATAGATATGGGATCCACTCTATGACTTGGTGTGAGAAATTTAATGTATCTATCCTACACTAATGGTTTCCTGAAAAATATCACTCATTTATAGTTTCCATGTAATGAATAATCCATGGTGAACCCTCCACATTACCAAATATATATCATCAAAAGGCATTAATTGAGCACTTAATATCCATTTTCATGAAACAAAATCCATAGAATCAACCATACACAACATTGGAATGATTTTTTTGAATATTAAATAAACTCAATTGATCCTCCTCTTATATGTTCTATATGAGAATTATAGATTTTTGGATTTGATGCACAAATAATAATTAATTTCATCAATAATAAGAACCAAACACGAAATAATGTTATGAAATTAAACCCAATAAAAAATCATAATTACTTAACTAACCCTTAATATCCACACTAGAAACTAATAAATCACAGATTGAATTCAAATATAAATAGAGAAAAATAAAAAAAGAAACCCAAAATGGATTTATAAACATTGATACTTTAAATTTTAGTCAATGAAGAAAATAAATTTATAAATTAAACATATCTATATGTCATGACAATATAAACATTAATTTTATCCTCTATATTTAAACCCAAATAAAATAACTCATAAGATCATGAAATAAGATGAAATATACATAAAACGATGATAATGATTCAATAAATACATATATTTTGTGTCTTGGTTATGTAAAAATCATTCTTAGTTAGATTAGATCAAATAATCTTTTGACAAACTTTAAAAAAATTCTATTCACACAGGCTTGAAATATTGTATATCAAATTATAAATTTTTTATGAAAACAATAACAAGAATAGTTCCATATTTATCATATATTTATAGAACCACATTGTTTATTATATAATAAAAAACATTAAAAAATTATTGTTGTGAAAAAAATGTTATGGAAGATTATAAAGAACTGACCCGAGAAACCCTCCAAAGGATTTTAGCTAAATAGAATTTCTAATAACCTGAATGTAATTTTAAATCCCCTAGGGAGGAAAATAGAAAATTCGATTCATACAAAATCTAGAGGGAATTATTTTTTACATACCTTAATAAGATACATAGAATATATATATATATATATATAGAAATAAATAGAAAATGAAAATACATGGTCTACACATCACTAAAGGGGAGTGTATAATTTGAGCTACACAGGATTAGTAGAATCCTACTCAGTTTTTTATATAATTATTACTGAAACAATCATGAAATTCAAATTTTTCAAAAAAAATCCATCTTCTACAAATAAAATAGTTTTATAACATAATCATAGTAAAAATATACCATTCTTCATATTTATAAAATATATCTATGTGAAATATTTGAGTGGAAAATTTTCATGAACCACTTATATTTTTCAAACTGAGGTATATCAAAACAAATACCATAAAAAAATTAAAAAATGAAAACACTACTAAGATAAAACATGGTAATCATACCTATGTCAGTCAATTATCAATTATAATCAGTGTATACTGAAAGACACTAGAACCCAAGAATTAAGGTCTAATGAATTAGAAGGCACCCTAGAAATAAAACCCCCATTGCACAAGAATCTGGTCCTACATCCTAATGAATCTCAATATATGAATGAACAAAAACCCTATAATTTGAACACCTTAGAATAAAAAAACAATTCCCAAAAACTACACCTTACAACTATATACCCTATAATCTCATGTGATTAATTTATTAAGAAATTTCATATCTCTTACCAATTTCAAAATAGGTAAAACAATTTTTTCCCATAAAAAAATTCTATTAGAAACAATTTAACAATTTATTTTTCAATTATTTGAAAAAAACATTTCATTTATAAAAATAGGTGAAACTCATATTTTCATGAGAATACACTTATACAAATATATCAATCAATCATTCCAATTGGTTGATAAAAAATTTTCCATACCAAACAAAAGCATGTATAATCCATCATAGTCCAGACTCGGAACTGCTTACCTCAAAATCAGGTTGAAACCACCCAAAACCAAATACATAAATGTTAGATGATACATGTAAAAATAAATATAATCCCCCTAGGGTCATTAAAACCCAATCTATAATGGGTAAAAAATAGTCATCACATGATCACCAATGTCGCCACCATCATATCCCACTCATACTTTAAAGAACCCAAGATAATCAAGGAATACAAATGGGGAATAGAACACTTACCAATGGAAGTGAAACCAACCACGTCAGAGAATACTGCACCATGTAGAGTGATACAGAAATAAATATATCACCCAAAATAGAATAGATGTCACTTAATATAACAGCCCTGATTTTTCTTACATTGTGATTAAAAAATAAAAATAATAAAAAATATAATATCGTTATATTACCAAGATCTAGTGGATAAGTTTCTTGAGAAAATTAATACCATACACGACATTCTAAAAAAATATATAAACATTTATTTAATTCCTTTTTCCCTATATTCTTATTAGACATTGATTTATCCTTATTAAATGTAATCACATGAGGATATAAATGAATGAAAGGGGTGAGAAAAACCTCATTGGAGGATGGATAAGAAAATTGAAATATATTACATGGGGGAGAATATTTGAAACATTATCCTCATAATCATAAGATGAAGGATTATAAAAGTGCATATAATGTGAAAATTCATAAAAATGAAACATATTGTCTAAGTGGTCAATTACCAAAAGTAGTTATATAAATGGATAGAATCATGTTCATGAATATATCACTTTTCTCATGAGATAAACAAAATTTCCCAATTAATTAGAGTTATATATAATTCCGGGTGCACCCTCCACATCATAACATGTACATTGTGCTATATAATTCTAGGTGTGCCCGTCACATCAAAACATTTAAAATATATTGAATGCCACATAAACCATATATCAATACTGGACATAAAATATCCTATAGAGAGGAATTAGTTTCATTTCATATATCAAAAATTCATAAACATTATGATCCCAATTTAAATATGGAATAACGTACTTGATAAACAAATCATAAACCATGAGTGAAGAAGAACAAATCTCGACAAGAAAAAGCTGTGTGTTTTGAAAGAAGAGTTATTTTGGAAAACATTATGTTTTTTTTAAACTCATTTATATAATTTTAAAATTCTATAAATGGTAAGATAATGATGAATAATTTATATTTAAGATATATTTATTCTAAAAATGGGGTGAATGTGGGAAAATCCAAAGAAAGATGGATTCTAGAATTCCCCATAAATTATGTCTGAACGATTTGTTCACCATAATATATCATATAATCACATTAGATTCATTAAATAAAAAATAATGAACCCTTAATACAATATTTTAATTTAATATGGTTATATTACGTTCATTTATAATCATTTTTATGTGTTATGAGGTTTAATTTCATTGTTACGGGGTGTTAATTTTCTTGATTTCCACTATCTATTTACTTGTATACATGAATTAAATTTCATTTAAAGTGTGGATAAATATAATAAAGATTTTATAAGTTAATAAAGGTATTACATAATGTTTAATGATCTTATAAAGGATTTTTTATATATTGTTAGGAAGGTTTTTTAGATTAAAATTAACGACGGTCATCATACGTTAATTTTGGTAGTTTTTTTTATCACGACAAATTTGTTTACTTTAATCATTTTGTATTATGTATTTATGTTCATTCCAAAAAATAAATATGGTTTTAAAATACATTTTAATTTTTTTTGTCAACCATAATAATGTTTTTATTTTTATCTTTGAAGGAGTTAGTGAAAAATGAAATTACTTCACCCATAATGTCGGAAAATTGACACATCACATGTGAAAATTTCATTTTTAGAATAAAAGATGAAGGGGAGGAAGATTGATTTTGAATATTTGATTGAAATGTTATAATTATAGTATATTAATCATAATAGAGGTATAATGAAATTTTGATAATATAAGGTGAGGATAAACAATGAATATAAATGAAAGTGAAAATAAATTAAATGATAAAGGAAGAGGGTTTTACCTCTTGGATTTATCATCCTTGAGAACCACCTTGAGGAAAATGTTATTTTGTATTCTGATGACATGAAGAGGTCTTGGATGTGGGAGATGGAATTGGAAAGTGGTTTGGGCTGAATTTTTTCAAAACTCAAAGCATTATTTGTGAGAGGGATAGAGGTGGTTAGGGGTGGTATTTATATTGGTGGAGAGGGGTGTTTTCTTTTTTATTTTATTCATTAGTTTATTATTTTTACTAAAGGCAAGAAACATTGAAAATTACGTGAATAAATATATTAAAGAGATAATGATAAATCTATATTATAGTTATTACATTATAGATGACTCAAGGAATTGTGTATTTAATTTATATTGTCTTTATACAATAAATTATCTTCTTTCAAAAATCACCAAAATTTCATTTTTTTCCAAAAAATTCAAAAAATTCACCCTACCCAATTTTCAATGAATATAAATCACGAATGTACACCATTATATATGACTAATGTTCTAAATATGAGAAATTTAATTTTCAATTAAAATCATCCTTTACACGAAAAATACATATTTTAAAAATATAACTGATTTTATAACATACTAAAAAAGTACATAAGTTCTTATAAAATTATATTATAGTAATAGTAAATAATTATATTAATTTATGAATAAATGATATGAAAATAATTTCCTTTATGTTATTCCATTAATAAATGAAATGTACTTAAATATTTATGACTTACAAAATTACCAAAATTTAATTAATAATTTTTAAAACAATTATTCACGTAGACTGTGATATAATATTATTATACTTTCATTTATAAGATACATAAATTTAATTTATAATTTCATGGGTGATTATACTATTCATTTATATAGTTTACTATTCATAAGTCTCATATTACTATTCCAAAGGTTGTGTTATTATTTCATCGGTCTTAGTTACTTAACATCTAGAAATACTTCATTTGTCATTAATTATTTGATTAAAAATTTTATATTATGGTCTATATGTGATGTTATGTAATTAATACTATATGAAATTACTATAATAAGGTATAAATTACATTTATAAAATTTTGTGTCATTAAATTCTTCCCCGTAATTAAAATTTCTCCATCAAAATTTCTTTTCACAAAAACATGTGGTGTTGTTTCTCCTTAATTTCCCCATTCGGTTCCCAAGTTTATTTTCTTAATTAAACTTCCTCTATAACACATTGATAAGGTAATATTTATTATTGTGTAGAACCTTATATCTCCAGTCCAGAATCTTTACTTTCTACTCATGATATGAGAGATGATCTTCTAGTTGTGCCTCCACTTATTTCAGTACAAGTGAGGGATCTGGTAGTAATTTATCCGGAGTGATACGTAGAAAAAATCATCAGCATAAGCAATATTATATGGAACTGTAATAAATTAAGGCACAGTTCTTATGTGATCATGGATATAAAAAGGGCCAATGTACCATGGGATTTTATTTCCTTTCATTCTAGACTGCATGGATCTCTTACATTGTGATATTCGAATGATGAATTTATCTCCAACGTCAAACTCCATGTCCCTTAAATAGTTGTTTGGATAGACTATATCAAACTCTTCTAAACAAATAAATGTTACTAGATGTGACTAGCCTCCTTTTTTATCTCTTACACATGATTAGATTCATGTAGATTTCATTCACCATCTTCATCACAAAATATTTGAGTTCTACAACACTTTCCATGAAGAGCTTTATATGGTGCCATCTAAATACTTGAGTAGAAGGTATTTTTTATGAGAATACAACCAATGGGAGATGTTGATCCCATAAAACAAATAATTCTAAAGGCTATGATCCTAGAATATATTCGAGGTCCTGAATAGTTATTTCATATTGGACATTATCTTGGGGGTGATAGGTTACACTGATATTTAATTTAGTACTCAAAGAATGTTGAATACCCCTCCAAAAATTAGATGTGAATCTTGGATCGTTATTTGAGATAATTTAATGGGGAACCCCATGTAGTTCACCACATCCATTTCATATATCATTTCATGTAACACGACAGTATTTTATTGTACTTTATCTCTTTAAAGTAATTCAATAGCTAGTGTTACACGCAAAACTGAGTTCGAGCACTCCATGACTTACCAAAATATCCATTCAAAAAGAGATTATGTATAATATTAGCTGAATTTTTAATTTTATATACTCCATATTATTTTAACATCAATATTTTTTGTTTCTTAGACATAGCATAACAACAAAATCAATTTTATCGATAAAAGAAGTATCTTTTGAAAATTGCAGTTTTCCCCCTTTTAATGGAAAACCATTTTTAAATCCAATATATGACACTTTTATATATTCAATTTAATGAAATTAAATTCCTATTTAGAATCGGTACATACAGAGTTATCTTGGTAAAATTTTTAGTACTTTTTTGATCACTTTCATTTTATGATGAATATTGAAATGTACTAAATTTCAATTAAATGAACTTTTTTAATCATAATAATTTAGGGTGTTAAATTTTTCATTTGATTGGTTTTAAAGTATAATTATATTATATTTTTATCATTTAGTATAATTTTGGTCATTCTAAATAATTTCACGTTAAAATTAGACATAAACACATGTCAATCTTTTGATAGTTTTTACAAATTAAAAACCTGCTTTATTTTTTTGACAACAGAAATTAATTTTAAATTAGTTAATTCAAATTTTGTGTTTTTAATTTGGTAAAATAGATATCATATTTGAATTTGGAATTTAAAATTTTCATTTGGGTGAATTTTTTGTCTTTTTATGAAAACATTCAATTTTTTATGAATAGTAAGAAACATAGTGTTATAGATAAAAACCGACATTTTCATTTACAAAATTATATTTAACAAAAGATTTATCATCATGTAAAAATAGATACATAATACATATATTAATCCAATTAAATTCATTTGAGTCATTATAAAATACGATTAATCATATAAAATTTTATTGGACTTTTTTAACGTCTTTTACCCACCTTCTAGGAACATTTGAAAATTTGCATAAAATGTTAATTATCTGCTTCTGTGAATTAAAGTTCAAAAATCCAAGATAAGAAATTTAAATCAGTAATTAAAATGTGGATCAATAGGATAAATATAATTTTTGGTGAATAATAACTTTTTAATTTTATTTACCTTGGTTAAAAGTAAATAAGGTAATTAAAGGTAAAAAATAATATTAAAATAACCTCAACACATGTCCTAATTATATTGAATAAGTGTATATAAAAAACTACCATAAAAAAAACTAAGATCATTTTTATACATTTGGATAATATTAAGACATTTAATATTTTTTATTTAAAGAAGAGTTAGTAGTTTTAAATTCAATGTTTAATAACTAAACCATTTTTACTATAGGGTTACACATAAGATAAATTAGACTATAAATATTTATTATAAATATAAAAAGATTTAAAACAGAAATGTATTTTATTTCTAATTTTTAGATATCAAATGATTCAATTTATTTATGACAAAATGATGATGCAATAATTACATTCTTAATGAAATATTACAATAGTTGATATTAAAAAAATTAAAATAAACGTAATTGAAACTTTTGAAGCCATTAAATAACCTTCTAGGATAATTTTAAATTTAGAGATAATTATATATATTTTGTTAGAAGTCATCAAGTTGTTATGACTTTAATAATAATCAATAACTAAATAGTGCCAAAATTTAAATAAATGAGTTCTTAAAACAAATACTATATTATTAAATGATATAATTTTTCTAAAAATATATAGTTTGGCCAAAAGACATATATAATGATATATATTATTAGAGAACCACTTGAGGTTATCATGTAAATTTATTGTATGTTTATTAACCATATATTATTATAATACATGAAAACATAGTCAAAGTTAAACTATTTAACTAATTGTTAACTCTAATAGATAAGGTTAATATGGTTACGTAAACTTGTCTAAAACATATTTTTTTAGAGGATATCGAACCATACCCACCTCATCCATGAAATAAATATATTTAGAGCAATTATAAAACTAAAATTATTTCAAAATAAAATAATATTTGAAGGTTTTCCTAATGTGACCATCACCTCTCTTATAAAAGGGTACATACCCTTCTTTTAATTACACACCTCTGAAGCCATTTAGCTCATCCAAACCCTACTCAAAATTTCTCCCAACCATCATAACATCATCCTAAAGGCGTTATGTGGTTCAAAAATCAAATCTAAAGATCCCTTTTGTTCAAATAAAAAGGAAACACCTAAAGAAGAGATAATTTTTTCATCACCTATTTCAATATTATTTTCTTCTTACACATTTGTTTTCATTTTTTTCCATACCAAAAAATTAACCCTATTACCCTATACCTACTCTTTTTTTATTATAAATATGTTACAAAAATATCCATTATTCAATCCATCCTATGATTTAAAATGTTACCATATGTGTGTACGTACGGCTTACCGTCTCCACGTCGTGGAGTAGTTTTTTATTCGACACTATATTATTTGGATGGGTATAATAATGAGTATAATTAATATAAATAGTGAAAATAAAGTGTTAATGATTATTTATATGTATTATACAATCCAATAAAACACCATTTCACTGTGAATATAATGATATTATCACTCATGTGTACGTACGACTTACAGTCTCCACGACGCGATGAGATTAATATTCAATGATCACCCTTCAAATTTTTTTATAAAAATAAATATATTATCTCTACTAGAAAAATATATATTTATGTAGATAAATATTTGTGGTTTACTTGCTTACATATTATAGGATATGAAAACAGAAACAATGTTCATGCATATATATGGACTACCATCTCCAGGAACAGTGTTTCAATTTCATATAAATCTTGATCTAAGTGATACTATCAAGAATAACAAGTTAAAACATGTACAATAAAGAAAGCGATTATTACCTGAAATTTTATATTAACATGGAAATTATTGTTAAATGGGTAGTATGATTTAATAAATGAATCATATATAATATCATGAATATTAATATGGTTTTGTTGTAATTTAATAACATATTATGGTCATTATATAGTTGGTTAAACATACTCTCGACTAAAGAAAAGTACAAGGTAATAGTTAATTATTCAATCTCATTATTATGCGAGATTTTTTATGTGTCAGTATTTACTGAGAAATTTTTATTATACATTCCCATGTTTCATAAAAATGTTTTCAAAAGGAATGTTTTAAGGGTTTTTTTAAGGGACACATTAGAAATATCATCACTTTAAATATTTTAATGATTTATCTTTTTAAATCTTTTTAATAAATTTCTATGTTTTAAAAATGATTTTAATGATTTATTTATATGGAAATGAATGTTTTGAAATGATAATTCTTTTCAGAAGTTAAAATGAGTTATGGGACACTTTGATTCAATAATCACTTTTAAATGACTTCATTTATAAATGCATGACTCTTGAATGATTTCACAAAAAAGTATATTTCTCTCAAAGTGTTTTTCGGATCACATTTAACTATGTCAACATCCATTACTAGGTATTATTATTGATTGTGGTTAATTTATAATAAAAAATCTTCTATATTGTATTGAATGAGTTATGATATTTTTTTCTGTGGATGTGCTATTTTTATACCATTCTTGGTTTATGGTTAAAGAATTTACATTTAGTATGCTAGCTTTAATACTAATGTTTATCTTATGTTTCAACATTTTCATATGAGGAATGTATTGAACATAATAAGTGACGGGTAGAGCCCACTATAGCTCCTCGATGTATCGATCTGTCTCATGATACAAACTAGTGTTTTGGTATAATCCCTTGAAGAAATCATATTTCTAGTCTTGGAACAATGTCTTTACTATGTGGTTATGATGTCTAACATTATTAATCCCATCATTATTAAATTTACTATTGATATTACATGTGATTATTCCACTAAGATACTATTCATGTGAAGAAGTGAATTGAATTATTTTAATTATATTTTCCATATTATGTTGAAGTTTATGTTTAAAGGTCATGTGTTTTTGTTTTATACATTTCCTTAAATGTTGATGTTTATTTATGGTAGTTTCCACTATATTATATACCCTTAATAAGAATCTGAGCTCACCCCTTTTTTATGAATTGTTATTCCTGGGATTCAATGAAGTGTATTATAATAGATATGCTGGGTTAATCTATGATAATAATGGTGTTCTCCATGGATTTTTTTTGTGTTTTAGGTTTGAATATTTAATGTAACGTTCATGTATGTAATATATTTTACAAGACTGCTATCTAATTAGCCCATCGGGACTTGATTCCTTATAATCATGCCTATGTATTAAAATAATGAATGGGATTTTGGATTCTAGGGGCGGGGAAGTATAGTTGGTATCTGAGAAATTTTAGAAACATCCTTGGAAATATATTTAGATAAACTCTGATATGAAAAATTCCCCTAAGATAGACTTAGAGGATTGTTATAGAATAACTTCCATGAAATTTGGTAATGTAGAAATTTTGGGATTTTTTCCATGCAATATATACCTTACAGGATACATGTAGGTAGAGGCGGCTCAGGAACAGATGTATCTTGGGGTAAAACCCAAAAACTCCGCATTTAGATAGACTCGAATGGGAAATGGTGCACGACAACGGGCCTTTCTACACTCTTGGTTATGACACTCCTGGGGGATATTCTTATGTTAATTCACATTTTCGTTACAAAACATTATGAAATATTTATGGGGAAATATGTCATCATAGAAACCATTTTTTTGATTATGTTACCAGATTTAAAAATATATTTAATTAATGTTGAGGGTTTTTCTAATTTTTTAAAATTATGATATGATCTAACCTAGTCTATTTTGTCATTTAGAATTGGTGCCTAGTAGAAGGAATAAGAACTCTAGAAATACATAAGATCAAAAGTGTAATAAGGATCATATCATTCATGGTCTTAAGACAACATTTAAACGGGAAATAGTAACCAATGTATTATAATCATATGAAAAAATAGTATCATGTGTTAATATAATAAGAAATTTATTCTCTTAGTTGTATAGATTTGAAGGGAATCCCGAGGAGAAGAGGATAGTAGAGAGAAAGATAGATAAAGGGAAGAAAAGAAAGAAGGATTTTACCATGTGAGATAATTGTGGAAAAAATCACCCTGGGAATTTCATGAATGGAATGTGAGTTTGTTATAATTGTGTAGAAAAAGGACACCATGTTTTTTATTGAAAGTGTATGAAAAAAGGATTCAATTGAATAATTTTTCATCTGAAAGTAGTTGGGACACTATGCAAATCAATGTCCCAATCATCAGAGTGGACGCTAAATGACGCTATGGGATAATAATCTAGTTATGATATTACCACCGATTAAGAGGAATGATTAGTGTTCTAAAGTTGTTATTAATGAATTTGGTCATTTTAGAATTGTATTAATTATTTACATGTTACAACAATTATAATGTATATAACGGTTGTACGGTAGTACATTTTCAATTAGGATTTTAGATTTCGTGGTGCCCAGTAATGTAAAAAAGCTTCAAGTTATACATTTTGGAATATATATGGTTGAGAGAATGATACACCTTAATATGGTCCTGATCCTGAGGTAGTGATTTTGGAATAAGATATAATTGAGTTGGATGAAGTATATTGTGTGTTATTGACATCCTTGGAACAGATTAATGATTTGTATATTCCATCACTATTGGAGATTACAACATTTATGGATTTAAGGGGTATATATAGTATTATACAAAGAATAAGGATGCCTGAAAATAATTAAAAATGATTTATGGTAATTTAGTTTGTTACCTTGTTTTAAGAGAATACATGACGAACATATTCACATGTTATAACTTGGGAAAATAGATCATCATTATGTTTACCTTCCTTATAAATTTTGGAATGTGAGTTTGGAATGAAGGATTTTAGATAATTCTAATGGTTGGAATGAATTATTCTAGACATTGGATACTATTGTATAATGTTATAACATTTCTTATGATAATTTTTTATTTTTTTTTAAAATGACAACACGGAGGTCGACCGACAACCCATCACATCTGGAAAGGCTGTGAGACTTGAACCCGCAACCAAAGGGACACAACGGTGCATCACCTATCACTGACCTACGTGATGTCATGGTTTGTATAAGGTTGTGTTTATTTAAATGGTCTTATATATTAATTATAAAATCATTTTTTAAAACCATATACCGCTTGAATAAATTGAATATTTCGAAGTTCTATAATCTATTGTAGTAAAATATGAGTTTGTGGTATAAATTAGTTTATGTATAGAAATCTACATGTCAAGTATTTATTTGTCTTATTCTACGATGAAATTAATTCTTAGGATTTTGGGAAAAGATCTTAAAACCAAAAATGTGTTATCGTATTATCTTATGTTTCGTTGAACTGATGATATTTTAAATCATCCCAGATTTATGTCTTGAGGACCTAAATTTTCCATTCACTTATTTTTGATTGATGACCTCAATCACTCTTTATAAATATTTATAATTTTCCTCTAATTATAATTTCTACTAATTTTCTCTTATTTTAAATCCTAATTTTGTGGTGACTTTTTCATTTCACATACCCTCTTATTAAGGCTAAATTCTATTAACCATATTTGCAATGTCGGTTTTCCACAAAGGTATTTTCTATTATCATCATTTTATTTTCAAATAACTATTTTAAATTACTAAGACACAATTTATTGAAGGAGGGTAGAATGAAAAACCTTAGGATATCACAGTACGTTATCACTTTAATGTAATTCAATAGATTTCATTACACGCAAAAATGAGTTTGAGCCCTCCATGACATACCAAAATAGCAATTCAAAAAGTGTTTATAAATAGTTTTATTTTAATTTTGAATCTTATATACTCCATATAATTTTAAAATCAATATTATGTGTTTCATGGATATAGTATAAGAACAAATTCATTTTTAAGATAAAAGAAATATTTTTCCAAAAATGAAATTTTCTACCATTTATGGGTGAACTATTTTTGAATCCATCATTTGACACATTTATATATTCAATTTAGTGATATTAAATTCCTCTTTAGAATCAGGACATAAAAATTTAGTTTGGACAAATTTTTAGTGCATTTTGGATAACATTCATATTTTGATGAATTGTGAAATATATTAAAATTTAATTATAGACAACTTATTTAATCGAAATAATTGAAAGTGATAAATTATTAATTTGAGTGATTTTAAAGTATATTTAGATAATATTTATATCATTTTAAATAATATAGGTCATTGTATGTAATTTTACATTTAAATTGGTCATAAACACATGTTAATCTATTGATAGTTTTTACTTCTTGAAAACCCATTTCTTGATTTGACAATGAGAATTAATTTTAAATTAACTTATTCAACTTATATATTTAGTATTTTATATAATAGTCATCATTTCTGAATTTGGAATATCAAAAATAGACCTGGATGAATTTTTGGTATTTGTATGAAAACATAAATTTTTTTGATGAATGGAGAAAAACACAATGTTATATATAAAGACCGACATTTTCATTTATATAAGTATTTTTAATTAAAGATTTATCTTAAATTACTAATATATACATAATACATATATTATTTCATTTTAATTAATTGAAGTCATTTTATAACAAGATTAGACATATAAAATTTTACTGAACTTTTTTAACGTCTTTTTCACACCTTCTAGCAACATTTACAAATTTGAATAAAACGTAATTTTACCACTTTATGAATTTAATTTAAAAAAAATCCAAGAGACACGGTTGATATTAGTAATTAAAATGAGGTTCAATAGTATTAATTTGTTATTTAATATTATCTTTTGAATTTTATTTACCATGGTTAAAATTAAATAAGGTAATTAAGGGTAAAAATAATATTAAAATTACCCCAACACATGTCCTGATTCTATTAGATAATTTTATTTCGACCAAAATATATCTTATGACTAAAATATTTTTTTTTATCTATTTGGGTTAGATTAAGACATTTATTATATTTCATTTAATGAAGATTTACAAGTGTTAAATTCAATGTTTAATATCTAAACAATTTTTAATATAAATTAGAATATAAATATTAATTATAAATATAAAAATATTTCATACATCATTGAATTTTATATATAATTTTTAGACATCAAATAATTAATTTATTTATGACAGATTGATAATGCCGTAATTAGCTTCTTAATGAAATTTTAAAATAATTGATATTATAAATAATAAAATAATTTTATTTAATATTTTGAAGCCATAAACTATTTTTATAGATGCATATGACATTTTATGGATTCTTTAATGTATTATTTTCGAATTCATCATGTTATTATAACTATAATAGAAATAAATTACTATATAGTATCAAAATTGACATAAATGAGTTTTTAAAACAAATATTATATTATCAAATGATATAATATTCTTAAAAATATATGGTTCTTAAAAGGACTTATATTAAGATATATATGTTATTAATTAACAACTTGAGGTTATTTTTGAGTTTTATAGTATGTTTATAAACCATGGGTTATAATAATATTAGAAGACATTGTAAAAGTTAATCTATTTAACTAGTGGATAAATTTAAATGATAAGGTAAATATGGTGACCTAAACTTGTCTAAAACATATTGGTTGATAGGATCCCAACCTATCACTACCTCTTCCTCAAAAAATCCATTTGGATCCATTATATATTGAAAATAATTTTATAATAAAATAATATTTCATGTTTTTTCTAAAGTAACCCTCACCTATCTTATAAAATGGTACTTCCACTTCTCATAATATCACACTTTCAAAATCATTTGGCTCTACCAAACCCTACTCAAATATTCTCCCAACTATCCTCACTTCATCATCGAGTCTTTATGTTGATAAAAAAATCTAACATATGGAGCTCTTTTGGTTAAATCAAAAGGAAACACATGAATAAGAGGTAATTATTTCATCACCTCTTTCAAAATTGTTTCTTCTTTCACTTCCACTTTATTGGTTGTTTCCATACCAAAATAATAAATATGTAACCCTATAAAAACTATTATATTATTATAAATATGGTACAAAAATATTCATTATTCTATCCATCCTATTATGACAAAGTCACCATATGTTCATATACATGGCTTACCGTATCCACGTCATGGTTTAGTTTGTTATTTAACAAATAATTATTGGTAGGGGTATAATAATGAGTATAATTAATTTAAATAGTGATTATACCATGGTAACTATTATTTATTTTTAATATAAAATCTAATTAAACACCATTTTACCATCAAGAGAATGATATTATCGCTCGTTCATTTGTAGGGCTAACCATCTTCAGGACGAGATGAGATTCATCTTCAACGATCACCCTTCAAACTTTTTTATAAAAATAAATTCATTAATTAGTTTTTAGGTATATGAAATTATATCGCTACGGGAATAAAATATATTAATTTAGATAATTTTTTTTTACTAACTTTCATACTATACGATAAGAAAATGTAAGCAACGTTCATTGTGTACATACGGACTACCATCTCCCTGAACGGGGTTTCCAGTTCATATATCAATATGTTATACATATTTATATTATGAGAATATATGATATATAAATTATTTTTTATATTCTAGAAGTATGTAACTAGAAGTATGTAAATCATGATCTAAGTGATATGATCCAGAATAACATGCAAACACACATACAATAAAAAAAAGGGATTATTACCCAAAATAATATTTTAACTTTGAAATTATTATTAAATGAGTAGTATAAAGTAATAAATTAATTCTATATGATATCATTAATATTAATATGGTAATGTTTTTATTTAATAATATACTATGGTCATTATATAAGAGGTTAAACATACCCTCTACTGAAGGAAAGTACAAGGTAAGGGTTACTTCCACAATCTCATTACACTACCGGAACATGGTGTTTTCCCAATGGTACTATAGCAACTATTTGAGGAAATAGTTGTTATAGTATAAAAAAAGAGAAGTTTTCAAATGGTCTGTTCAAAAAAATTGTCAATGTGTATATATTCCTAATATTTCCCCAATAGTTTTCTAAAACCATTGGGAAAAAACTATTTTATCTAAGGTATACAAATGGTTTTGAGAAACATTTGGTAAAGAGAAGCTTTCCCAATGGTTTCTAAAAACCATTTGGAACGTTTTCCCCCAAATACCCAGCACCCCCAGCATCTAGTTGGTCTGATTGCAGACCTATTCCAGATCTCCTCTCGAAGTCTTCTAGGCCGTGAAACACCTTATAGCTGAAGATCCTTTTTCAATCAAACAAATTTTTATTTCTACACATCAAATTAGTAAGTGTTACCTTAGTTTTAGTGTTTTTTCCCCTTTTGATTTTATGTTTGATGTTTTGATTTCAGCTAAATTAGAGTTTTTTATGTTGGAGTACCAAACCCTTTTTTTTGTTTTATGTTTTTTTTCTACACATCATACATCCTAAATTGTCTGTTTAGTGGGTTTTTTAGTACAAGGATATAGGGTTTGTTTTTTGGTTTTTTTAGTGGGGTAAAGGGCTTGTTTTCTGTTT
Source organism: Viscum album (assembly GCA_963277665.1). Classification (NCBI taxonomy): domain Eukaryota; kingdom Viridiplantae; phylum Streptophyta; class Magnoliopsida; order Santalales; family Viscaceae; genus Viscum; species Viscum album. The sequence goes on along the minus strand of OY728151.1, from coordinate 647,694,661 downwards.
TTTATGTTTGTTTTATGTTTTCTGTTTAGTGGGTTTGTATGTATTATGTTTAGTGGGGTTTTACTTTTTTTGTTAGTGAAATGGATATTGCATGATAGTTTGGATTTCTTAATGAATAAATTGATTTTAAATAAAAATACCATGAGGGGGCCGCAGGAGGGGAAGGGGTGACTAGGTGTGGGGGGATGTCTAGGTGGGGGTGGGTTGTCAAGGTGGTAGGGGGCTACAGGGGGTAGGGGGAAATAAGGGTGTAGGGGAGGAGGGGTATGGGCTACCCCAAGGAGGGGGGGTAGGCTGTCCTGGGGGATCAGGGTGGGGTGTCCAGGTGGGGGAGGGGTGTAGGGTGTCTAGTTGGGGGGAGGGGGTGTGGGTGTCTAGGGAGGGGTGGGATGTCCAGGTGGGGGATTGTCTAGTTGGGGAGGGTGGTGGTTGTCTAGGTGGGGGTGGCGGTTGGCTCTCCAGGTAAGAGGGGGCTGTAGGTGTTGGGGTGTGGGGTTGTCCAAGGAGGGGGTGGGGCTATCCTGGGGGAGGTCTATCCATGTGGGGAGTGAGGGGGGGGGGGGGGGGGGGGGGGGGGGTGGGGGTTTCCAGGGGGGACTGTCGGGGGGGTGGAGGTAGAGGTGTTGCGGGGTAGGGGGTTTGGGTTGTCCAGGGAGGGGGTGGGGTTGTCCGGGGGTGGTGGTTGGTGGGATTTATAGGTGAGGTAGAGGGTGTGGGCTGTCAAGGGGGGGATGGGTTGTCCAAGGGGGTGGGTTGTCCATGTAGGTGGGGGTGGGCTGTCCTAGTGGGGGAGGGGTGTTGGTTGTCCAATGATGATGGGGGGTGGGCTGTTCAGGGGGTGTTATCCATGGGGGGTGGGGGTGGACTGTCCAAGCCAGCTTGTACCCCCTGGACTTTCCCCCACCCCTAGAAACCCCCTAGGACCCCCCCCCCCCCCCCGACCCCCTGCACAGCCCTGTTACCCTCGTCGAGAGCCCTACCACCCCCAGGACACCCTATACCCCCTAGACAACCCCCCCCCCCCCCCACCTCGTGGACAGCTCGCCCACCCACCTAGACACCCTGTGCCCCCTTGGACAACCACGCCACCCCGTGGATAGCCCGCCCCACCCACCTCGTACCCCTGTGGATAGCCCCGCCCACCCCCTGGACACCCTATCCCTTCATGGATATCCCCACCCCCATGGATAGCCCCGCCCACCCCCTAGGACACCTCGTACTCCCTAGACAACCCTGCCACCCCTACCACCCCCTGGACCAGCCCGCCCACCCCTGGACACCTCGTACCCCCTAGACAGCCCCCACCCCTAGAAATCCCCAAACCCTCTGGAAACTCCCCCCCCCCACCCTCGGACAGCCTTGCCACCCCCGTGAACTGCCCTCCCACCCCCTAGACAGCATGCACCCCCTGGATAGCCCCCCACCCTTGTGGACCCCCCCCCCCCCCCGGACACCCACCCACCACCCCCTGGATACCCCCCATCCCCCCAAAAGCCCCCCACCCCTAGAAATACCCCATCCCTCACCCCCTTGACACCCGAACCCCCACTAGACTTCCCCGCCACCCCCGTGGACCAGCCCGACCACCCCCTTTGGATAGCCCGCCCACCCCCTTTGACACCATGTTCCCCCTAGACCATATGTATTGGCATGAATGACTAAACAAGTTTTTTATGTCCAAGACCAACTTCGGCCTGAATTTGGTGTCACTGTTGAAGTAATTCCAATACATATTTTGGATGATGATGATGATGGAATTGACACCATCCCTACTATTTTTTGGAACCAATCCATTTATTTCTTTTGATGCCTCCAATAGCTAAATTGTCAGAGTTGACTATGAACCTAAAGTTGTGGTGGGATATATATAAAATCATCCATTCATGTTTTGAATTATTTTGTTTTACCTCAATATGGGTTGTTAAGGTTGGTTCTTTTCAAATTGATTAAATATTGATTCCCAATATGTTGTATCCGACTTGACCGTTATGTGAATTTTCAATATTTATTGGTTGAAATTTTTATATGAATTGCACTGTCTAATTTGGAATTGAACTATATTTAAAACCTAAGAAACCAACATTTATAACTTGGTGAACATTTCATTGCTTCAAATTTGATTTGTATAAAAAAATTTTCTAAGACCACTCTTAAATATTTTAGCATGTAATGAACAAGATGGTTTGTATTATTCTGCAAAACATGTATTGAAACCTGCATCATCTACCTAAGATAAAGTAATTACATTTTTCCTTAATTTTGAAAAATTTCTTTTCCACTTATGAATTCTGGTAGAATCAATATTCCATGTTTTTAATAGACTGATACTAGAAATTAAATATCGTTATTACATGTTGTAGGATTTATTGACATCATTATATATTTGTCAAAGCTCACCTAAAACATTGGTTAGTTAAATTAGCCATGAATCCCCCATTTCCCCTTAATTTTTTTCGGTGTCACATTAGTTATGATTTTCTATTTACTTACATATTTGTTTTCAAATACAAGTAATGAAACCAATTGAAGAGAGGAAACAAAATCAAATTATGGACAACAATCGTCTCAAGACTGAGCTGGGAATTTAACCACTAGTGCCTGCAGTGAGTGTTTTTTTCAAATATATTTATTTAGATTATATATAATGTCATGTGATTAATTTTTTTAAACATTTATTCAGGATCCATCTATTAAGAGATAGTTATTTGATGATCATACTAGAAGTGGTCCCAGTACTTGGGGTGTTTTTAAAAGGGGGATGGAATGGGAGATAGAAGATCTGGTTGGCATACCCGATTATATCCGGCCCCTCCCCCTGCCATACCATCCATACAACATTCTAATCCTACTGTCCCATTAGGGACACACTGGATATTTATGCCTCCCATGTTTTCACTATCATTTACATCTAACCCTCTTCACCCTTCAGTACCATATCCAATGATGATTCCCACTCCCCATCCAACATTTGGCCAGCCATCCCAGTCATCTTTTTTTACAACTGCTTCGATCTCTTCAAGATTTTATATTGCATCTTATTCGACTCCTGATCCACCAGAGTCTGTCCATGAAGAGCATACATTGGGACTCACCCCATATGTATAGGGTGTTCCTTCAGTTTCTGCGGATCCAGCGACTCCCATTGATCAGAATACCGCACATATACTTATAAAATCCTAACAAATTGTTACACTATTTTTTATTTTCATCATAACATGTATTGATAATATATATGATATTCTTTCATAATAGATACAACTACTAATGAGATGTGGGGATGGGGATGTACATGCATGCATGTGGTGTGGAACCACCGCACACAATTGATGGTGGACTATAATAAAGATAGTCAGATGATTTAAAAGTCAAGGCAGAAATGTCGGAGTTTTTTGGAGACGCTTTCCAAGTACTCTGATATCATTCATGTCAGCACACTCTCATGGAGAATGCTACCAAATGAAGTCAAGGGCAGAGCCTGGGCAGAGATAGAGGTACAAAAATCTATTGTATTTAATTGAATATATTTAATTTTGTAATTATATGAATTAATATTTTGGTCTCAGTTGCGGTTTAATTTCCCCAATGGTGAGGGTTCACAGCTAGCATGTCTAAAGGATTTAGGAGAGCTTTTGAGAGCTTATAAGAATGAGTTGTACATTGTCTAGCATGATAGAGTGGGCACAGAGTTAGTGGTCGTCCCTATCATGAATTATTTTCCGTTAGAATAGTATCGACAGATGATTACTCATTGGATGACTAGTAAATTTACGATATTAATCAAATTATAGGTATTTATAAGAAAATTTTCATGTTTTTGTTAATAATAATTATTGAGTGGTATTAAGGATGCATATGGAATAAATAAAAAATCATTTATGCTAAAAAATACATCCACACATGGGGACGTACTACGATGCCAGATCATGAGAGACAACATGTATGAAAATTTATAATCTTTATTTACGACTTGCACTTTCTATTTCTTCCTCTACAATTTATTCGATTGCTAAAGTTGTAATATAATTTCAGTTATTCAATTGTTGTTTTTTTGGTATCCTATTTTATAATTATGGTTTTATACATTAAATTCCATTATAGAGGCATAAATTTATTATAAAAGGATGTGTGCCTCGAGCAAAACTATTTTGATTGAGTAGAAAAATGAAATACAGAGTTTCGGTTAATGAACCGACTCAACAGAAAATTTTATGTTTTACATTGGTGGTTTATAATTTTAATCTCACTTTTTTAACATAATAATCAATTTATATTTGTAACAGGATACTTTAGAGGCCCTTGATGCCCAGGAACCAGGCAATTTTGGGCCAAACGATCACTTAAAACAGGTGTTGGGAGATGAGCACCCGGGTAGAGTATGCTGCCGACCTGGGAAGAGTATAGTTCTAATGAGGTATTGGCCCTCCTCAGGTACGAGCTGTAGTGCCATCGAGTTACTGTAGGATAAGGAATAGGTAGAATATGCTGAAAAAGGGCCACAAAAATGGCAGGACAGTTTGCTATGGAAAACATTGCCTTTATGAAACTGATGGAGGCTTTATGTCTAACACATCCACTAGAGGCCATCACAGCTTGTGATGAATATATTTCATCGATGTGTTCTATATATGGTGCACCGGGTGGCTATTTGTTTGGTTGTCGAGACGATGGTGAGGAGGAGGCCGAGGTCTTGGATGAGGGGGCGAGGAGGAGGTCGAGGGGGAGGATGATTATGAGGAGGAGGCCGAGGTGGAGTAGGACGGTGATGAAGAGGCCTAGTCTGAGGAGGAGGGTGATGAGGAGGTTAGGGAAAATAATGGGGAAGATGATGATGATGATGGAGAGGGTGAATATGATGGTGATGAGGGACAGATTGATCTGTTACATTTTTTATTGATATTACTAACCATTGATGTTTATTTATTTGTTATGCCTGAATATATGTCTGATTGGGTAGGTCACATATCTTTATTTTTTATCTATTTTAATGAAATTGTAATTTTTACTGAAATTTTGAAAATTGATGGTCTAATTAGAAGTTGATATATTTAAATTAGTTTTTTATCCTTAAAATAATTTTATTATAAAATATGTAAATACAATCCCATGTGTCTGGAACAGCTCCCCAGAGAGCCCCCATGACATCACCCCACCATCCTCCCTAGACCCCGGACACCCCCCGAACATCCCCCACCCTCCTCCATGGACACCGGACGGCCCCCAAACAGCCCCCAGATAGCCCCCACCCTCTTTTCTGGTCCTCGGATAGCCCCTCCTCCTCCCTAGACCCTAGACAGTCCCCACCCTCCTCCTTGGAACCCAGACATCCCCCGGAGAACCCCACAAGCAGCCCCCTCACCCTCCTCCCTGGACCCCGGATAGCCCCACCCTCCTCCGTGGACCCCTTATAGCCCCTAGACATACCTCCGGATATCCCCACGGAAAGACCCCCCCCCCCCCCCCACCCTCCTACCTGGACCCCGAACAGCCCCTCGGACAGCCCCCACCCTCCCCCCTTGACCCCGTACAGCCCCCCTTCTCTCTGGACCCTGGAAATCCCAACCTCCCTCTTCCCTAGATCCCAAACAACCCTTAGACTTCCCACTAGACAGCCCCTTATATAACCCCTCTAACAGACACCACCCTACCCCTTGGACCCCATACAGCCCCCCGGACAACCCCCATCCTCCTCCCTGGACTACGGATAGCCCCCCCCCCACTCTCCTCCCTCGAACCTGGACAGCCACCTGACCCGACATCCCAACAATGGGTGAGTGGTGATTCAGCATATATAAAACATCTCGATAATTCATGAAAGGCTACGTACCACCTAAATTCATTCTAGAGACAATCTCACTCTTAATTCGGCGTCTTGGATCCCAATCTAGGCTCTCTTTAAATTGCACACCCTTCTATGTAAAAATAAATAGCATATGGAAAACTGACCAAACATATTTTGATTTTGTTGATACATTAGATCAAAGATCCATGGGTTATTTGTGACACGTACAAGTCAACCTTGCCTCAATCCGAGACACATTGTTGTAGGTACCGCTCAAAGTGTCTCACATTTATTTCAAATGGAAAACATTTTAAGTGAAAACAACAACTAGAATACGGAAATCATAACAAACACATTTTTATTCTATTGATACTTTAGGAAAAAGATCCATGGGTCATATGTGACATGTACGAGTCAACCCCACCTCAATATGAGGCACATTGTGGCCGGTACCACTCAAACATTCTCAGTTTTATTTCAAATGGACATGATTTTAAGTGAAAACAAAAACATGCATACAAAAAACTGACCACCCACTTTTTGATTGTATTGATACATCAGAAAACGATTCATTGGTCATTTGTGACATGTACGAGTCAACCCCGCCTTAATATGAAGAACGGTGTGGCCATTATCACTCAAAATGTCTCTCTTTTTTAATGGAAACTATTTTACGTAAAAAAATAGACATTTAGAAAACTGAACAAACATATTCTGATAGTGTTGATACTTTAGCGCAAGGATCTATGGGTAATTTTTGATGTGTATGAGTCAAACCCGCCTCAATTTGAGGCACAGTGTAGCCGGTACATCTAAAAGTGTATCACCTTTATTTGAAATGGACAATATTTCGAGTGAAAACAACAATTGACATATAGAAAACTGACCAAACACATTCGTATTAAGTTGATACTTTAGGAAAACAATCCATGGTTCATATGCGATGTTTATGATTCAACCTCGCCTCAATACAAGGCATGGTGTGGCTGGTATCACTCATATTTTCTTTTTTTGTTTAAAATGGACAACCTTTTATGTAAAACAATTGGCATACGGAAAACTTACCAATCAGATTTAGATTGTGTTGATACTTTTGAATAATGATCCATGGTTCATTTTTGACGTGTATGAGTCAAAATCACCTCAATATGAGGAATAGTGTGGCCAGTACCACTCAAAGTGTCTCACTTTTATTTCAATTGGACAACATTTTAAGTGAAAACAACAACTATCATATAGAAAACTGACCAAACACATTCAGATTTTGTTGATAAATTAGAAAAAAGATACATGGGTAATTTTTGACATGTGTAAATCAAACATGCCTCAATCTGAGGCATAGTGTGGCTGGTTCCACTCAAACTATCTCACATTTATTTGAAATGGACATGATTTTAAGTGAAAAAAAACTTTCTTATGGAAAACTGACCAAACGCATTTGGATTCTATTTATACTTTAGAAAAAATATCCATGTGTCATTTGTGACTTGTACGAGTCAACCCCGCCTCAATCCGAGTCACAGTGTGGCTGGTACCACTGAAACTGTCTCACTTTTATTTGAAATGGACATTATTTTAAGGAAAAAAAATTAATTTCATATAGAAAACCAACCAAAAAGTTTCTGATTATGTTTATACATTATCACAAGGATCCATGGCCCACCCTCACACAATCCAATTATCATGTAAGGAACTCCTACAAAAATTTTAAAACACATGACATTTAATATTCCCATCTCATCCTCAAACAGTGGGTTCTAGGACCAAACCAAAGTCCCTTTGGGAACCCAATACCAGATACATAATTGAATATTCATACCCACTACCCAAAATGGGCATTCATCTCACATCACACCCAGGAGGCCATATTAAAATTATCCACATACCCCCTAATTCCAAATGAAAAGTCTATAAAAAATATGTAGCAATTCTGGTAACCCATCTCATATGTTGATATTGGCCAATGATTCCCACTAACACACCCAACACCATTTATACATGGATACATAGTCATTATATGAATATAAACATCCCAAGTGCTTCCTATAAATCATCCTAGGTCTAAGAACATGACCACTACCATTTTTTATCTTATTGGTATCATGATCCTTTTCCACTCTACCCAATTTTTTCTGTTGGTTTTAATATAGTCAACCCAATACCATGAGTAAACATCCCATGAGCTTCCTTTAACATGAAGTCTTTTTCTATTGTGTGTATTGGTGTGGTGGTTTGAGTGAGTGGATTATAAATTTTAAATACTTTTATGGGTATTATTTCTTTTCAATTCTAATTTTATGAATTATGGATGTATTGGATTCTAGCTGTATTGATAATGAAATCTAAATTTTGAATACTGTTATGTTTATTGGATTCTGGATGTATTTGATTTTAATTCATTATTCATGTTATAAGTGTTATTTCATTTCAATTCTGGATGATTTGGATTGTGGATGTATTAGATTATGATTTTTTTTTCTTTTGTTGTGGTTTGAGTGAGGAATGGATTTTAAATTTCTACATTTCGGAATTAACGATGAATTTTAAACATCCCATGTAGGATTTTGGATTCTGGTTGTATGTGTTCTTACAGATCATGGAGAGATACAGGTTAGAGGTGGCTGCTGGCTGCTAGCTGTTGTGGAGCTGTGTATACCAACAGTTTTCAAAACCATTGGTATAGCCTTTTGATGAATAATATACCAATGGTTTTGTTATAACTGTTGGTATAAACTTCTACTAACTTTTTTCAAAACCATTGTTAAATCCTTTGGATGTATATTGTACATTATATACCAATGATTCTAAATTCTTTGAAAAAGGTTAACATATTCCAATGGTTTCACAAACCGTTGGTATTTCTCTTACATTAACATGTATACCAATGGTTTCCACAGAACCGTTGGTATAAGCATATTCCAATGGATAACTTGGCCACGGTTTGGGAAACCATTGGTATATAATATACCAACAATTTCTTAGCGTTTACCAATGGTTCTGAACCATTGGTAAAGGGTAAAATTCCAGTAATGTTATTATTTGAGATTGTGTAGGTGTAAGTATTCTTTTGTAAATTTTTATCATCCATGTCCATGTTTCAAAGAATTGTTTTCAAAATGAACATTTTAAGGATTAGTGGAAGAGACTCTTTAGCAAGATCATCATTTTAAATTTCTTTGAGACATATCTGTCTAAATATCTTTAAATAATTTCCATGTTTTCAAAATGATTTTACGGATTTATTTATATAGACATGAATTTTTTGAAATTATAATTCTTTTCAAAAGTTTCAAAGTGGTATGGGACAATTTGATTCAAAAATATCTTTTAAATTAAATCCTTTATAAATGTGTGACTTTTAAATGATTTCACAATAAGGGATATTTCTCTAAATAAGTGATGCTGATCATTTTAAACTATGCCAATATCCTTTACTAAATATTATTCTTGATTGAGGTTTATTTATTATAATAAAATCATCCATTTTGTATTGAATGAGTTAGGATATGTTTGACTGTGGAAGTGCTATTTTTATACCAGTCATGGTTTTTGGTTAATGTATTGAAATTTTATATGCTACTTTTAATATGAATTTTTATTTTATGTTTCAAAACATTCATATGAAGAATGTATTGGACTTAGTAAATAATGAGTGGTGCCCGCTATAGCTTCTCGATGCATCATTTGGTATAATAAGAAAATTTTGTTTCTGGGCACAATGCCTTGACAAAATATTATTTGTAGTCTTGACCTGAGGCCTTGACTATGTGGTTATGATTTCTATCATTGTGCATTCCATAATAATGAAATTAGTTATTGATATTACATATGTTTATTATACTAATAATATATGCATTAAAATAAGTAAATTGAATTATTTGATATATCATTTCCATATTATGTTGATGTTTGAGTTTAAATGGAAAGTTTTTTGTCTTATACATTTCTTAAAATGTTCATGTTTATTTACGAGAGTTTATGCTATGTTATTTACCATTACTGAGCATCTGAGCTCACACTTTTCTTATGTTTTTCCAGGATTCCAAGAAGTGTATTATGATTGATATGCAAGGTTAAGGTGGGAGAATAAGGGTGTTCTCAAAAGATTATTTTCATTGTGTTTTTATGTTTGAATGTGTAATGTAATATTCATGTTTGTAATATGTTTTCCAATACCTCAAAACCAATCAATCCTTCGAGACATGATTCCTTTTAATTATGAAAAAGTTTTAAAATAATGCACGGGCTTTAGGATTCTAGGGTCAGGGTGTTATATTTCAGGTTTTTCAAGTGTGATATCATCCAAAATATTGATAAAGTGGTTAGTCTTTGTGAGTCTTCCACCACAACCATTATTTCATTATTTTATTTATATTTCAATGGAAAACCCTTGACAATTTCTATAGTGACATCATACCATTTACACATGGGTTTAAGAAATAGTTTTATATCCCTTTGGACTCCTATCACTCGGATTTAACTTGCTGACATATCAACATCCTTGAGATATAATCTACGATATCTTTCTTCATGTTGTCCCCCCTAAACTATTCTTCAATATCATGATTTATATTGATACACCTCATATGGATAGAGAATGTTGAGTTGTCATCCTCGATATAAAACTTTTGATGTTTCCCTACCTTTACTACATTCACCTTCTTTGGTAACTCTAGATCATCCATTTTGGCCTCAATCATAACATTGATAGATGGTTAGGAAATCATTTTGGAAATATAGGATTTATTCTATACCATTATGATTTTCAAATCCATCTTTTTCATGTATAATATGATATGGTCTTTCCCAATTTGAAACATGGATAGATTAGTGGGTTATTTTATACTAAGATCATTAAAAAACTACTTCTCATTTCCATAATGATAGTGAATAGGGAAATTCTAGTACTTTATTAGCTATAACTATATCCTTGGACACATGTTTTTCTCATTTTTTGTGAATATTTTAATTAGGAACTTTTTATCATTATAGATGTCACACATCTCACCATATAGGTACTGTCTCGTGATTTTCATGGAAAAAATCATAGAAGAAAGATTTAGATCCTAATTGGGGTAGTTCATCTCAATTATATTCAATTTTTGTATGGTTTAGGTTATCAATTTTTCATTTTTCCTAAGTACACAACCCAATACATTCTTTTAATAATCACTATATATCACAAAACATTGTCTACTTTTTGGTAAACTGGGTATCAGTGAAATTATTGGCCTCTTATTTATCTCCATGAATATCTCCTCACATTCTCCCATCCAAATATTCTTTACCCATATACATGTTATGATTTTTAAAATGAATTAAAATAATGAGAAATTTCCAAAAAAAATATTTAGTATCAAAATAATCTAGTGAAAACTACATATTTCAATAAAAATGAAGGGTTTGGGCCATTCCTCAATTTCCATTTTATAAGGGTATATAAAAATTCCCAAATTTGGGATGAAATGTCCCACAAATGTGACTTAATGCATCCAAAATTTACACTTTATGATCTTAAAGTACAAATTCTTTATCCTTATTGTCACAAAAACAACCCTTATATGTCATTCATGTTCCTCATTTCTCTTAGAGTAGAAGTGAATATAATTGATAAACACTACCAAAAAAATTTGAAGGTAATTTATAATGACTTTATCCATCAAATATATAAATATTGAAGGGGAATTAGTAAATCTAAAAGATTCATCTGAAAATCATTGTACCCATTCCTTGTACAAAATTATGTCTTCTAATTATCTTCTTTATTCCCAATTTGTGGATGATATCTATAATGAAGATCCACATTTGACATGTACTAAGCTCCCGACAACTAATTGAACTGGGGGAGTTATAGATATCGATTTGAGCCATCCTATAAGTAAAATTAGAGATAGTAGTAGCTCCATGTATGAGTTCTTATTAAGAAATAAACCTCATGATCTGAGGTAAGTCGGAGTATCTTTTCACAAAATACATCATTGTACTCCATAATAATGGGAATTTCATCTAGGTTGATACATTCCATTGACACAACCTTTTAAGCATGGAATGCATCTTCAATGGGAATCAACACCCACACTATTGAGGGATTTTCTAAAGGGTATTCTTGATCTTCCTTGAATATATAGAGAATCATGGGATGGTTTTCAAATTGAAAGGATATTTAACATTCCTAACAGTTTATATATTTTCTATATAAAAAGATCCAATCCTTTCCCCTTATAGAAAAAAATTCCACCAAGGTAATTATAATGAGATTTGAGGGAATAATCTTTCCATATACATTAATAAGAGATGATTTCATCACTTGTGTTATAATGATTTCATGACTAGGTGATTTTATATATATCTCTATATAAAGGATTTGGGGTTTCAATTCAACAGTTATAGAAATCATTCAAGATATAAAATAATTCTTATAACTATAATCAAATAATTAATTTTACATTAATGAATAGATATGAATTTTACAATTTATAAAGTATTTTATTAGATGCAACTCAATAGTAGTGATGGAATATGTTTGGCCCTACACCTACGGCTTTGATAGATACTAAGGCTGAATACCCTTGAGGAATCAGGGTTTCATGCACAAGCTTGTATTGCCCCATTTCCCCCCTATAGTTTTTATATTCGTCCATGTGTGGTGCTATCCTTTCATCCACCACATTGTCTTTATTACTCATTTATGTTTTACATTCATGATATTAATGTCGTTCTCTACCACACTGAAGCATTTTCCCTTCATTCTAAGGAAGTTCCCATGATTTTTCTTCCCAAATTTTTTCGTATGGGTGGTTGAGTTTTCTTTACACCTTTCTCATTGGATCCCCTATCTTGGAACTGTACCTTTAATTTATTATCAAAAATATCCAATGGACCATTCTAAAAACTCCATCTAAACTTTGTGAGGACATAAAAAAACGTATTCATAACTCCCAATGTCTTGATGTACTAGAACCATTTGATTGTGTGGTTTTAAAATACTTTATAATATAGAAATATTTATATCATTATTTATAAAAAACTAAATCATAAATTTCATGCCTTAAGAAACATTCTGTTTAGGGGATGATAGATTCTCTATACTTTTCCATCATCTTTGTGATTTCTCCCTTCAACTTTGTACAATGATTTTGAGGGACATACGTGTTAAGAAACATTATCATAAATTCTTCGCACTCCATATCATCAATTTTGTCCATCATCTTGGTGTTTTTAATCAAATTCCACCATTGATTGAACTCTCCATCTAATCAATAAATAGATGTTATTACCTTCTCCATATAAGAATAGTGAATCAAAAAAAATATTCTCCATTGAGTTGACCCACTATTCTGTGACTAGTGGATTAGATGACCTACTAAACATAAGTGGCCATTTATGTATAAAATAATAGATAAAAATTTTATCCTTCTTATGTTAAGGTAGACATTCAACATTATTCTGGTTATAGTCATAACATTATAGATTTGGGATATCATCCATAGGGAAATTTAAACTCCCCATACCAAAGAATTAGGGATGTCATTTTGACAATCACTGCATTGTCCCACAGAAGGGTTGTTAGTTTGGTCTCATCATGTTCCCACCATTTTAAAAAATTGAAAAGTTTAGATCAAAACATAAGAGTAGATTTCATGAATAAATAATTTATTCCATGGCTAAATTTTGTCTAAAGTCATTTAATATGGGATCCCTATGTTTAGAATTTTCTAAAATGAATAATCTTGGGTTTGTAAATATAAATAGTATCATTATAAATGTTCTTACAATGGTTCTCTAATCTTAATTATGATGTTAATAAGATGTTCTCTGATACCAAATATAGTGACACTTCTTTTTCACATATTATTATAAAAACATTTATAGATAATCAACACAAAATAATTACATGACCATTATCCAATGGTTTTCTTTCATAGAAAATTTAGCACCATACATAATAGTTACAAAATAAAACATAATCATTGATTTAATTACTTCATCTCAACCTTTTTGTGGCCCTAAAATTCTCTTTAGTATAGGTCATTTACCGATGATATACAACCAAGAAAATGATGTGAAAAAAAGCACAGTAATAGGAGGGATAATAATCTAGAGAAATATAACATTGGTTGAAAATATTCATAATATCATAATCATAATATTCAGATGAAGCATTATATAAAGGCATGGAATGTGATAATGCATAAAAAGGAATCATCATGTCCTAGTGTTCAACTACCAAACATAGTAGTGAACAAATCTAGAAAAATGTTCATGAATATTTCACTTTTATACAGAGATATATCACATCACCCAATGAATTAGAGCACTACATAATTTCGGGTGCACCCATCACATCATAACATTTACATTATCATGTATAGAACATATAACATATAACAATCGTGGTCATAAAATAACCCAACGAAAATAATGGGTCTTATTTCATGAATCATATATTAATAAAAAATGGGCTCTTATATTAAATAATTAATGACATACTTTATATAATATTAGTCAAACTCGAGTGAAGAAGAAATAATATTAGTAACTAAATGTTGTGTTTTTCATAAGAATTGTACTTTTTTGGAAAAAAATTATGTTTTTAATAAACTCTATTAGAAAATATTTAAGCCCTAGAAAAGGTAATATAATGATTAATAAATTATATTTACGTAATATCCACACTTAAAATGGGGTGAAATATTTGAAAACCCAATTAGAGAGAGTTGTGATTGAGAATTCCACTTACATTATGTCAGAATTCATTATTCACATTAATGATCATTTCAATGAGTTATAGAGTTTAATTTCATCATTCTGGGGAGTTTATTTTCTTGATTTTCAAGATTGGTGTGCATGTATAAATCAATAGATGTTCGTGTAAAGTGTGAAAAAATATCTAAAATTTTAATTATTTGTTTTTAATATTATTTAAACAAGTTTTAATGATCCTATAAATAATATTTTATGTTTATGAGGAAGAATAATTATTAAAATGTAAATGATGATTAATTTAGGTAAATTTTGTTTGTTTTCGATCACAGTGAATTTGATTAGTTTTATCATTTATTATTTTGTATAAATGATTTTTTATAACATAATAGGGTTTAAAAATAAATATAAAAAAAATTATCAATGATTAAAATGGTTTTATTAAAATATTTTATGGTGTTACAGGAAATTGATAGCACATCCCCCATGATGTTCGTAAAACGACACATCACGAGCGACGATTTCATTTTTAAATAGAAGAGAGAGTGGAACGAGTTTGATGGTGTATCGTATATTAAAATAAAATAATTATAGAATATAAATAATAATGGATTTATCATGCCATTTGGATATGATAATTTGAGGATAATGGAAGAAAAAAGATGAAATTGAAATGAAATTTAGACACAAAAGAAGAAGCTTTTTCCTCTTGGATTTATTCTGAATGATAACCTTCTTAGGGAAAATGTTATGTTTTTTATGATACCAAGAGGCTATGGGAATATATAAGGGTAATTTAAAGAATAAATTGTATAATTTAGAAATCCTGAAAATCTTTAAAGGTGTTTATAAAAGAGTTGGAGAGGGTAGGTATTTATATAGGAGAAGAGGGGTGCATTCACTTTAATTTATTCATTAGATTATTATTATTCCTTGAGACAAGAAATAGATATAATTACATGAGTAAATAAATTATATATATAATTATAATTCTAAATAATAGTTATGAAATCAATAATGTCTCAAGGAATAGT
This sequence comes from Viscum album, assembly GCA_963277665.1. Taxonomy (NCBI): domain Eukaryota; kingdom Viridiplantae; phylum Streptophyta; class Magnoliopsida; order Santalales; family Viscaceae; genus Viscum; species Viscum album. The sequence continues at coordinate 647,679,145 of OY728151.1, read as the reverse complement.
GTTTTTCATTTATAATTTTTTAGACTTCAAAGTATTATATCTTACTATTCCAAAAAATTCATGTTTTTCATAAAAATTCCAAAAATTCATCCTAACCATTTTTGGTTGAGTAGAATTAGAAAAATGAAATCCATTTGATGAAAATATTTTTCTAAATATTATTAATTTATTTTTTTATTAAAATCATCATTAACTTTGAAAATAGTGATTAAAAAATTATAACATATTTTATAACACATTGAAAAACTAGATAAGTTATAATAATTTTATCTTAAAATAATAATACATAAAAATATTTATTTATTAATACATTTTATAAAGTTATATTTTATTTCATTATAATAAATTAATCATAAAATCGTAATTGAATGTTTATGTCTAAAAAAAGAAAACACATAATTAAAAATTTATTAAAAATTTATTTACATAGACTATGATATAATTATATAATACATTCATTTATAAGATGTCAAAATTATATTATTACTTTCCTGGGAGATTCTCCTATCCAGTTAGAATATATACTATTCATAAGGTTTCTATTACTATCCGTAATGTCATGTTACTTTTTTATCAGTTTTGGTTCATTAACATCTAGAGACACTTATAATTTTAGTAATTCATCACTTATAATGTCTCTTTTGTGGTCAATAAGTTATATTATGCGATTTATAATATATTACCTCGCTATCATAATGTATAAATTCCATTGATAAATGTTTGGGTCGTTACGCCAATGCATGGATAGAGGAGTATGCGAAATGAAATAATTTGAATAAATCATGTAATTCAAATAAATCCAATAAGCACAAAAGATTCACATCATTAATCCCATATTCTTGTAATGAATCCCACAAATTTCATGACCACTAGAAAAGGCCCCGCATAACATTATAAGGCTCGATCAAAAAATTCATGATGTATTTTTCCATATCTTAAACCATTTTATTCCTAAGAATGAAATCCACGAAATATTCCAAGTGACATATTAAGATCATGAATCATATTCATCTGGTACATGTTTCTTGTAGGTAGTTCCCAAAAATGGCTCTGGAGAAAACTCACTGAACACCCCATATCCCTCAAATATCAAGATGAATGATCATACACATTATATAGAGTTTACCTTTTAACTATAATGTTTTAATATTCCCATCATATGAATTTATCTAACCTTGATATCACTTAAAATATGAATAAATTGTAAATAGGATGGGGCACTAATCTCTCACTAATTATACACTCCAATGTCTGGTGAGAGTGTGATCCATGTTTCCATACCACATTGGCCAATAGAATAGACCTTCTATAAAAGTCTATCACATGGGAATAAATTATTTCCACAAGTTTCCCCATAATTGAAACACCTCAATCCAACTAAATCTCCTCCCATATTTTAACCAGAGAGGGGTCTAGATAGTACATCTAGAGCATAGACATATGGGAACCATCATCAATAATATCCTATTATGCTGTAAATTCCAATCGATAAGATGCCTACCCAATCAGTAGTGTCCTAGAATGGTCCAACATACCTTGTAGGTAACATTAACAATTTCCAAAGCTTATAGTGAACCCAATGAGGAAAAACCACCAACAAAACCTCATCCACAAAGAAAAATATCATATGATGATTTTGTTTTCAATGATATTTTTTCTTCTAAAATTGAGCTATAGACATGTGATTTGATATTTCATGCATCCTCAATAATATATCCTAAATAAGAATTTGTCTTACAAGAGGAGCCTCACCATGCTCTTGAAAATATAGAATTGACCTGTATGAGAAGCTATAAAAATACACAATGGGATCTATTCTGGTTGTTGATTGGAAACATTTGGTATATGCATACAAATGTAGTGTTAGATGTCTATCCCATGATCCATAAAAATCCATGACACAGGCATGGATCAAATCCACTATGATTTTAATAGAATTGTATACCTGAACAACCTTATTTGGATGGTTATATATCGTCAACATGATTTACATCCCCATATCCATCTATATACCATTCAAAAACCATGAAATAATCTTTGTATCCATGAAAAAAAAAGGATAGAGGGGATTGCATGAAATTTCACAATATTTTATACATACATATTACCAAGATCTCCAACCATGGAAGTGTCCCTAATTGGAATAAAATGAGAATATTTTATCAACCGATCAATCACCACCCATATAGAATTATTTTCTTTAGGAATCCTTGATAATCATAAAATGACGTCCATAGACACCACATCCCATTTCCAAACAATCAATAGAAAAATATGATTAAACCTGAAAGGATTTAGGTGATCTTATATAAAATTCTAGTAGGTGTAATAGTAGGAAAAATAATTAATGATGTCATACTTCATACTCATCCACCATAAATATAATCTCATGTAATTATACATATTTATAGTTACACAGTGAACAAACCACTAATAACAATTTAAATTATGAAATACTAAATTATGAATGGTTTATGAGATGAAAAATTGATACATTAAATGATTAATACCATCACAAGGGATATACCAATTAGAAATGGAACCCCATCAAATAATATTTCCCTCATTCATATGAAATCACCACCCCATGCGTACCCTATATAATATAATCATGGAACAATGATTATAGGGACCCAGGATTCATGTATATTGATATGAAATTATTTTTTATAAACATTCATCATAAAATGGTTGAGAACTATACTATTTTAGTGTCTTTAGATACATGAGCATATATTCTTTTAACTTAGAAAAAGATCATTAACATATCCAATAATAATATTCCTCTTTAGAACCCATCATAAGTATACCATTATTAAAAATATCATTTATAAAGTAGGGAAGGGAAACATAAGAACATGTGATCTCAGATGCCCAGTAAGGGTAAATAAAAGTGAAATGTAATAATAACATGAACGTAAGGGTATGATGATTTAAAAATATATACGAAGATCAATATCTAAATATCAAATAACCTAAACATAAATCATGTAATAATTTTAGGCATATTGTAGGACACGAATCATATCGGAATTGGGATAATGATCCTTGAAATCATAGAAAAAGAGTATGGTATTTAATTTTTGAAAGAGAAATGAGAATATAAAGTTGTTTACCTAGTATCCATGGCATTCCTTCCAAGAAATCTTCGTGTACTGAGTTCACACCCTAAAAAATCTTAGTTGTCATGGTTCACTACCACGACTATCATAGTAATCATGGTTTACAGACAAGAATATTTTGGTCGACAAAGTCATATACTGAACAAATTTAACTCCATGTTCTAGACCTGTCTGTCTCATAAGGTATAAATCCTTACAAAATGGATGGGAGTTAGATATGGTTCACAGCCTTAACATAATGAAATTTTACATACATGTTCCATAATATAATGAAACGTTAATCATTTCATGATTTATAAAACTAAATTGGTTTCATAAAAAACATACCATAAATCAGGAAATTATATCACTATCATAAACATCATATCAAAACCCATGGGAAAGAGGGAGGATTTTTACTCATTTCATAAAAGGATAACCTATGAAAGGAAGCGGGTTTCAGAAGATTGTTATCATGGCATAACGCATGGAAGTTAAATGGGTTTTATAAATTGGTTTTCATGTAATACGAAATCTATTAAAAGAAATGATAAGAATGGTGTCATTAGATGATATACTTAGTAATGAAAAACAACATCAAAGGATGTCATATTAGATAGGGAATTATTTTGAAGATCACATGATGAATTTATTAAGGGAAAATTTATTTCAATGAAAACAATTTTTTTTCAAATAGAACATTTTGAAAATCCATTTCATTAAAAACAATATAAAAAACACATGATTTAATATTTAAAAATATTTTAAAAATTTTCCTGAAAAAAATATCCTTCCCACATTGAATTTATTTAAATCAAAAAACAATTTTTTAAAAATATATATTTGAAAATACCTTTTAAAACACATAAGGTAATATTGTAAATCATTAAAATCATTTTAATTGAAAATCAACTTTTAGAACACAATATATAGTCTTTTAAAATAATTTGATACTGATTTTCAGTAGAAAACAATTTTTAAATAATTTTCTATGAACATAACATTTTAAAACATAAAAATGATTTTTTGAAAATAATTTAAAATAATTTTTAAACAGAAAACATTTTTCATGTCCTTTTTATTTAAAAATGATCTAGATAACACAAAAAGGAATTTTTTAAAATATTTTTAAGCATTTTTTTAATGTTAAAACAAATTATAAATAAATTTCATGAAAATAAGTTTAAAATATAATTTAAAAACATTTCTGAGATATAGTTTGAAAAAATGGTTTCTGGGGAAATATAAATTTCTCACCGAATAGATAAATAATGTCAGATTTTTATAAAAACAATTTCTTGACACTATTAAGTACTAATGAGTAAGAAAATTCTAACAATACATTAATATATCAATAATAACTATATGATACTAAATTCAATGATAATTCTTGAGAGATAGATTATATATTTTCATCAATAGAAGCATAATAAAAAATAATCTTATTAAATTATGAGATTATAGCAACAAACTCTTACCACATTGATAACATTGAATCTGAATCCCCATAAAATAATTACATTAACATAATATTAAAATACCATTAATATAATTATATTCTTGATTAATCATTTCAATTTTAAGTATACTCACCTTGTAAGAGAGTGTCTGTTCATAATATAACATGTGCCTCAAATAAACAAAAATTGTAAAGCAATTATTTAACAAATAGGTGTCTTTTCATATATAAAAACAATGAGAGATAAATCATAAAATGGATATTAAGGTACCCATAAAATTATGGAAAATAAAAATAAAATAAATTCATGTGATGTATATATACCACACAAATGAAATGAGTAGTGAATATGGTGTAAGTCTCACAGAAAAAATCATATACTAGAAATAGCATTACCTTAAGCCTTGACTCTCATAATACTTATTAGAACACATGTACAATAAATATAAGTTTATTATAATTCTTTAAAATAACCATATTCACATATATATATATATACAAATATATAACATCATGTGTTATGTACATATGACATTATATTACCCGTTTGATAATAATTCTGTGTTAAATTAATGTTTTGGGTTGCAACCGCATTTCCTTTCATATATGTTTCGACTTTTTATTATTTGTAATATTAATTAGATAATTATTATATATATATTTTATAATCTAAAAAATGATACAAAAATGTTATTTATTAATTATATAATTATTTCTAAGAATCAACAAAATATATAAATTTGAAATAAAATACATTGTTCACTAGGACGGTAGGTTGTGTATATGTACGAATGTTGTTTCAATTTTCAAGCAATGTTTTCAAGGAAATTAATGTAAATTATATATATATATATATTATTTATAGAATAATATTTATTTAATATATTTTAGATATTTTTATTAAACCCATCATTAATAAATTTCATGTTAATAGTGAACGAATTGCATTGCCTGGAGGAGGCGGTAGTCCACATGTCAAAAATTGATGTTATTATATTCCCAAAAAATTAGAATCATGAAATAATTGTAATTTAATAATAAAAAAGTATAAATACCTCAAAAATATCATATATATTATATAAATATATTAATTCACTCATTGTTACCAACCTTGAGAGGTGGTAATTTATGAACTAATGACATCAATTCGTGAAAATGCAATATATTGTACAAACAAATGATGATTTTATATTGCCTTTAATGTTATTGTGTGAAGGTGTAGGTTATATACATAAGACAATAAAATATTAGTATATTAATGATTCTATGTTTATTATATAAGCTTTATATATTAATTATTTAATGTGCGTAAAAACAACATAATCAAAAGTTTTTTTTGAGGAACAATACCTATTCTTTAGGTACCTCCTTTTGGTTTCCACCCTTGGACTTCCTATTGATTTTTTATTCAAATCATGATGATTCTAGGATTGGATTTGAGATGTTTATTATCATAGTTGATAACTTTTTAAGGAAAAAGGGATTGGTAGGTGTGAAGTTGTGATGGGGGTGAGTTTCCTTTTATAGTGGAGGAGTGGCATTCATGATGATAGAGAAAGGTAAACACTATTGTGAGGTATCCCTTACATCATGTGTGTCCAGTAATAGTCAATTTAAGATACAATATGTTAAATGGTATAAATATGGGTGGAAAATGGATTTGGAAATGTTTTATTGAATTTATTCCATTACTATTAATGTTAAACCACTAAGTAAACTCGTTTTTACCGTAATTGTTGTAATTAATTTTAATTGTATTCACTATTATTTCTATTAAAAAATAATTTGACTTAATTAGGAATTATATATTATTATGATTCAAATTTTTTTTTTTCAAAATTCTAATCACAGAATTGGAATAAATTATTTTAATATTAATCCCACATTCAGGTAGAAATAACAATTTTTTATGTGAAAAATGTTAATATTTTGAATTATTCTAACTAATTTCAACATGAAATTGATTCTAGTAAACTAAATTGGATTTATTCTTGATTAAGGGATCAAATTATAAATTAAAATTAATTTAAAATAAAATTTAATTGTATAAATATATTAAAAAAATATATTTTTCAATTAAAATTCATTATTTCTCAGAAATCATCAAAAAATAAAATTTTGTAACAAGATATAAAAAATTAAAGGAATGTAAATTTTGATATTTAAAATTAAAAAATTATGTTTATTTTTCGAATTAAAATTTTTTATATAGTCCAAAATAATATTTAATGTTGGTTTCCCAAGAAAAAGTGGTTATGTTACCTTTTAGAAAGAGATATCTTTTATTCATAATATTGGATTTAATCTATTCACATGCCTATAAAATTTATAGGATGAGTGCTATAAAAATAATGAAAATATTTGTAATTTTTTTTAAACATTCATAAATTTTTTTCATAATTAATTGAGATAATAACTAATTCTAAATCAAAAAATATTTCTTTAAGAAAATAAATTTCTTTATTTTGAAATAGTTTTTACTTTTTCTTATAACTAATTGGAAAAAATGATTCATTTTATAGACATGTGTAAACCATATTTTCACACTTTAGTTAATCATATTATCCTCTCCTATTGAAATGGATAAATGATAAGTATAATATTATTTTATTTATAATATTAAAACTATAATGTAGTATAGTAAAACTCAGTCTTACATGAAACACAAGATTTTAAAGGGACTCAACATTATGTGTATCACAAGAAAAAAATTGTTTTGTGTGTGCCACTAGATATTATAATTTTTAAATTTGGGGAATGTTTAACTTCATTTTGTGTATAAATTAGTCATAACATTGTGTATCAAGCAATGAAATCCATCACACAAAATTAAATTTAATAGAAAAATTAAATCATAAAAACAAGGGTGTAATATTTTACCCCCCTTAAAATGAATTTCATCCAATAAATATTTATGGTTAATAAAAGGATTTATTTTTTAAATTTCCTCTCTTATATAACCAAATAATTATAATGAATACTAAAACATCCATTTAAAATGATTGTTGGGAACATAATGACTACTCGTTGTAACCCAAACAATGTATCAACATGGGGGAAAATAGGTCATGATTTCGACATAGAGGAAGAGTTTTAAATATTATAGGTAGTTATAAAAATCAATTATCATAAGAAATTTAGTGAATCAGTGGAATTTTATTATCAAAAAACCATAAACCAAAGTGGCGTGAAGAGGTCATTGATATCCTAAAAAATGATGATAACAAGATATTATTTTATTTCAATTCATATTCATAAGTTTTACAAATTCTCATGAGAATATATAATTACTTTATTTCAATCCATATGAGAAATATAAACCTTGGACTCTAACTGGATCAAGTTCCACTTCAAATATTACATCAATAAAAATTCATGAGTTTGTTATTGATGATGAAATAATTGGTCATATGATAAATGGTTTTCCATAAAACCCTTTTGAATGGCGAAAATCCAAAACATTATAAAGCAGTTGGTTATAATTATCAAAAATAGCATAACATTGATCCCCTATATTTCATAATGTATATATTTGATTCCACATACCAAACATGTGAATAAATTAATCATGCATTGTCTTCAATCAGATTTTGAACGTGAATTATCATAATACCTTCATGAAAAAATGCACGCTTCATCACTATTTACATAGAATAATGATTATTGAATATATTCATTAAATCCAAATATTCTCTAAAAAATTTCATTGACAATAAAAATACACTTTTAAAAATATCTTTAATCAGTTCTAAGGCCGTCAATATTATCCAATTACCTTTATCCATTCAATAATCACATTATCCTAGCTAAACACAATTTTCTCAACATCTAGAACATAATAAGGATTACCATAACATAATCAAAATTTCACCTTACAATAATTAACATTTCTAGGTCATTGTTTTCATTAAATATATTTTCTAAAATCATTAATGATAATCATATACTCCAATGTTCATAAAACATTATTATTGAATTCTAGTATATTTACAGTTTAATATTCTATCTTTTTATTAAACTGTTAATTAGGCTTCAACATATTGTTCATTAATAGCCCTTTATGAGAATATAGAATATTAATCAATTATTATGGTTCCTAAAGCTAAATATAACCATGAATCTAATCTTTAATGTAAAAAATAATGTTAGAATATCACATATTGTTTGTATGTCATTCACGTCATCTTTATCCTTAACATTATAACCAACAATAATTCCAACTTCCTAATTCTCTTCATGAGATTTACACTAAGGACATGAATTTTTATAATGCCGAAACTTTCCACATATTTAAAATTCAATGTTAAACATGCTCTTTATAGATTATGTTATTTACAAATAATAGAATGAATAATGTGACCAACACATACCATGGCATAAAACCACATAATCAAGAAAAATTACATATATGATGTTGAAATCTTGAAAAATTATTATAAATCTATTACACTATATGGTTATCATTATAAACTAACATAAACAATCCTTAGAAATATCATTAGGGAACTCACTATTGTTTTATCATCCTTGTTTCCAATGTTTGATTAACCATTCCTTTGATACCATCTATAGTGACCATAGCTTATCATACTTTGATATTACATCATTTTTTACGAATTTTAATCAGATTAAAAAATTACATGATTTATGACCATATTATATTTGTGTATTTGGATACCTGAAAACATAATATTTTATCATTGTGAAATATATTCAACATCTCTTATAATGATCTTCCTTTCCAGTATTATTCCTATGCATACCCTATCTAAAACTGTTCATCAAAACCTAGGAAAATGAAGTACCACAGAGGGTGATACTAGTTGCTCATTAAGGTTAAATAATAGATATTCATAGTCATAACATGAATAAAATTCTATAAGGACATGATAATAACAATTTGAATCCATACCCTGCATATAGAAGATCATAAACTTAATTCATGGAATAATGTTGGCAGATCATAATATTTGAATCATATGGAAATAAATATCATGATCAATAAAATAATAACATAGGTATTCAACAAGGATTTTTTGGCCAACATATAAGCATATAAATATTTTTACATAGTATTTAAGGGTTACTGATACGTTAGTTTTAGTTGAATGGTTTCACACCCCAAACCATCTTAGTAGTAAATGTTCACTCCCAAGACCATCTTAGTAGTCAAGGATCCCTCCCAATACCATGTTTTAAGATGAAGTCCTTTATTAAAAATATTTTATTATGTATTCCATCCCTCTCCATCCCATGAGACATAAATATTTACCCAATTCATCAGAGGGAGATATAAGTCCCACTTGTAACATAATGAAATCATATTTACATATTCCATCAGATAATACAACATTCGTTATATAAGGATCCATAAAAAGATATGGGATTTATAAACATCATATCATTATATATGAAATGAAATGGGTATCATAAACATTAAATAATAACCCATGGAAGATTGACAAGTTTCAAAATCATTTAATAATAGGATAACATATGAAAAAAGAAAGGTTTTATAAGCGTTTTAACATTGAATAAAACCATGGAATTGAAATAAGTTTCATAAATAACTTTTCATCTTAAACATAAAACATTCAATAAAAATAAAAATAATGGTGTATTATGGCCATATCCCTAGTAAATCAAAAATTATATCAAAGGATGACATCTTTGTGGGAGAAGGATTTTTAAAGATTGCTTGGAGCATTTCTCAAAGAAAATTTCCTCACATTGAAAATCATTTTTTTATATAGAACATTCTCAATATCTTTTTAATATAATACCAATTTGAATAACATGTTAATTATGATTTAATATTCATTTATAACATTTAATGAGAAATAAATTCATTAAAATTTGAAAAACACTTTTTTAAATCATAAAACAATGTGAAAACTATACCAATTAATTTTTAAGAAAACATATAAAAGAATAATTGAAGTCATTAAAATAATTTTATTTGAAAATAACCATTGAAAACTCATAAAATCATACTTTAAAATCATTTAGAATACTTTTTTATGATAATATGTTTTCGGAATCCTTTTCATTTAAAATAACATTTTAAAACACATACGAGTATATATATAGATCATTTAGAAAAAATAAAAATAAGAAATTTATGAAATAATTTTCCTTGAAAATAAACATTTAAAACATATCAACGAATCTTTTAAAATAATTTAAAATAGTTTTTCAATACAAACCATTTATGAAAAATAATTTTTTCGAAATAAACATTGAGAACATATAACAGTATCACATAAAATGAATTAAAAAACATTTTAAAACATAAAAAATATTGGAAATAATTTTCCATAAAAATGATTTTAAAATGTAATTGAAAAAAATATTTTGAATTTATTTATAGAAAATATGGTTTTTTAATAATACATATTTTTTAACAAAGAGATAAATAACATTATTTATTCATAAAAACTCTATCTTATTCATATTAAGTAACAAATAGAGGAAATAGTTATCATTAAATGGAGATACCATTAAAACCCATCGGATAATAGAAATAATTATAGTTATTGATTTATGGGTCATATGATTTCCTAAATCGAAGAATAATCATAAATATTACTAATATATGAAGAGATTTTAGTAATAAACTTTGTCCTATTTGGTAAAATTGAATTCAAATCCCCATTAAATAAAATAATTAAATGATGGTTAAAATATCATTAAAATAATTATTTTCATGATACAACATGTCTCTGTATATTATATACACCTTGAAGAAGAATATAAGTTCCTTACATAACTTGATTCTCAAAGAATTAAAATTGAGACAAAATTACCTTACCTATTTCGCAACATTTTTATAGTTATCAACAATGAAGGGATATAAAAATGGATATTATAATACCCATAAATTTAAGGATAATAAAATTATATTATATTCCGGTTCAATATATATACCACAGAAATTATACTGCTGGTCAATTTGATAAAATACTTACTTAAATAAAAGTCAGACTAGAAATACCGTTACCATATGCATTGACTCTCATCATACTTGTTCAAAACACCTGTATAATTAATTTGTTATGATTATATAATATTACAATATTATAATATTTAATACCATATTTGTGTTAATTAGGACATTATATTACCCATTTATTAATAATTCTAGGTAGAAGTAAAGTTTTGGTAAACAAACTCATAGTATTTTGTATATGTTTTGACATGTTATTATTGCTACTTTTATATAGATCATTTTTTAATTTTCTATAGAATCTATAAAATTAAATAAATATAATATATATTAAGGATATAATTTTTTCTAATAATATATAAAATGTAGAAATATTAAATGAAATAAATAATTCATAAAGATTGTAGGTTATACGTATGCGTGAACACTGTTTCCATGTTCCCATTCCATTTTCATAGAAATAAAAGTAAATGACATATATGTGTATATTATTAAAAAAATAATATTTATTTCATAGATATATCACATTTTTATTGAAATTATATAGTATTAATTTAATTTAATTTTTGAATGAATCACATTTCTTTGGGAAGTTTATAGTCCACACATCCACAAATGATGTTATCATGTTCCCAGAAAATGGAAGGCAAGATGGTATGATATATATCATAATACCAAAATAATAGATAATTGATAAATATAATATATATCACAAATAATTTTAATTACGTTTTTATTACAATTCATGATAGTTTTTAATGGAGGAACCGATGACATTAGTTCATGGTTCGATAGTTTTCGATACAAATGAACGACGATAAAATATCCCATTAGATATAAGTGTGTTATGATGATAGTAATAATCATAAAATAAAAACATATCAGTATGTATAGAATCCTATGGTTTTTATAGTCTTTTTATATAAATAATTGAATTAGTGGAGAATAAAACCAAATAAAATTTCCTGTTGAAGAACGTTCCAACTTCTTATGGTATTTTTTTGTTAGCACCAATGGACATCCCCAGTTTGATTTGATACAAATTTGAGGATTATATAATGATAGGATAAATTGTGGGAGATTATTTGGGAAGTGTTTTTCTAATACAATGATCATGATAGGTATGAATATGTGATGGGATGAGTTCCCATTTATAGTGTACAAGGTGTGGCATTTTTGTAGATACTAATGGGTAAACAATATTGATTTGTAAAAAATAGTCAATGTTCCAATAATATTTTTCCTTCATTGAAAAAATATGTTAAATTGTATAAATATGGGTTGAAATGGATTCTGGGCATGTTTTTAGGCCAATTAGCCCCTTAATATTAATGTTTAACAACTATGTAAACTTTTTTCTATCTTAATCTCTATAATTAATTTTTATTTATTTCACTAATATTATTTGTCAGAGACTAAGTAGAATTAATTATACATTAAAATTTATTATTATTAAAAATATGTATTTAATTTTCCATATCCTCTTCACTTAATTAGTAGAAATTAATTTAAAATTAACCCCTTATATGGACGAAACAATGGAATTTTATAACGAAATGGTTGAAAGGTTTGAAATGATTTTGTAACCGTCCTCATAGTGAAATTGATTCCAATGAAATAAATATGTTTTATTTTTTTATATCAAAATATATTTTATTTAAAACAATTTAACACAAAATTCATCTCTATAAATAAATTAAACCAAATTAATGTTTGAGTTATAATTCGACGCTTTTTACTATTCATGACAACACAATCCTTTGTGAAAAATACCAAAAATACACCCAAAATTAATTTTGATATTCTGATCTAAAAAATGATAATCCTTCTTAAATTATTTTTTCAATATATTCAAAATTATATTTAGAATAGGTGGTCTATAAAAATTTATAAAAATATCCATTTAAAAAATTATATCTTTTATTCAGAGAATTATATTTGTGTACATATTATTTCTATCGAATATATTGGATGAGTGTAAAGAAAATTTATTGAATATATAATATTTAAATTATTAAAAATCATTAATTATAAGTCTTTTATTTAAATTTTGTATAGAAAACTGTTTGTACATAAAAAATAATTTTTTTAGAAAAGGAATTTATGTAGTTTCGAAAAATTCAGAAATTAATTTATAACAAGTTTATAACTAAAGGATTCATTTTATACTCACGTGTAAAAAATAATTTCAATATTTACTTTGACATATTTTTATCTTGAATTATAATCAGAAGGTAATAAATATAATAATATTATATTAAGAATAGTAATAATATAATTTAGTTCTGTAAAACACAATCATCCGTGTAAAACAATCAATTGAAGGAACACATAATTTTGTGTAACAAAAGCCAAAAAGAGTGTTTCACGTACCATAAGATATTATATGCTTTGTTTTTTGTTCAATATTTACTTTTTTTGTGTATAAATCGTGAATGAAATCATGTAGCATGCAATGAAATCCATTATGAAAATATAATTTAATTGATAAAGAATAATTCATATAAACATATGATGTTTTGATGAAGATAACTAAGAACTAGTCAAAATAATAACAATGTCATCTCTCTAAGAATCCAAATGAATTTGAGTGAAAATTCCCATAAGTTTCTACTCTTCATTTGACTCTATGATAATCTATTTTATAACATTTTATATAAGATTGCATGTGATTATATTATACTTCACGACACGTGTATGCAAGGTTGATTTCATATGTTTAGTGGTATAAAACCCATCACTATTGTCTAATATGTTGTTCCTTATTATATAATATATACATCATACACTTATGATCAAAAATTACAATTTAAATCATCCAAAAAAGATAGTGCTTCCTATATTTTAGATCATGCATAACTACAAAAAAGGAGAAAATCATGATTACATTAGTTTTTCTCATACATCCTAAGCTAATGAGAGCCACTAAATTACACATGATCATCCAACATAAGAACACAACACAAACTAGAATCAAAATCAAAAAAATACTGAGCATACCACTAACCATGAATAGGTAAGATCAGATTTAATGATGACGTTAGAAGACATTAAAGATCGTTAAAAGAAGTTTGAAACATATATTTATATATGAACTAAACTATTTTTTTGTAAGAGTTATCAAATTTGATGTGATCAGTGATAAATCATTGCAATAATTTTATATGGTATCCATAAAAACCTAGGAATCTTTTTATCTAGAAGAAATTCTATAGTTTTTCCCTTTAAAAGTCATCCCTCACCATCATATGACAAACTAAAAGTACACTATCATAAATCACATGCCCCTAGAACATCACATATTGGATCTTTAAAATGCATTTATAAATATTTTTTTAATGGTAGTTGATCCTCAATATGTCCAAAAAAAATTATGTTGTTTAGGATCCCGATCAGATCTCAAATAAACCAGGATATCATCCAAAAACCCAATGATAAATGAACTTAGATACTGATAGAATATTTGGTAAATCAATTAATTTACAACTATTGGAGTGTTAATTATACTAATAGGAATAAAAATTTATTCATAATTTCAACAAATTATACTAAAATAAATCTAGAGAATGTTGGTATTCTATAACCTGATATGATGATAACCTCACCAAAGTTCTATTTTCAAAATCCACTTCACCCATTTATCTGATCAAAATTGTCATCACCATGGCTAAAATGGTATTTAATATTAACCTAGACTCAGTTAAATATTTTATAGTACATATAAAATCAATCTGAACCACCAAAGTTCTTGCAAATGATCAGGAGGAATCCCATAAAAAATTATATGGTGAAAAAAACAATATCGATCTAATCAATTAACTAGATATTGATATATTAAATCACCATAAGTGAGATAATATTAGTTGGGTATATAAATTTTATATGTTCCTAATGCTAGATCAACTTTTATGTGTACCCAACTCTGCAAAGGAAGATAAGATAAGTAATCTGGAAGTCATTTGGAAAATCATGATTAACTACAGGAAGATCAACAAGTGGGAAAATATAATTATAGTCAATTGATATTGCAGATAGAAAACACATTAGATTTATATCAGAAGGTCCCCCATGACCAGACCATGGATTACAATCCCCTTTAAAAACTTTATAGCTCCCATATACATCATTTAAATACACACACTAATGATAAAAATGAATCAACTTATATTGAAAAACAAATAAATCCATCTCAATGATGCTGTTAGGAAAATATATATTGTCTTCCAAGAAATCCTACACTATCTCTAAATCATATATCCACAAAGAACAACATAGACATCAAAATCCCTAATAATCAACCTTTCTAAGAATTTTCACTAGTTTCATTACCATGTTAATGAGCTATATTTTTCATTTAAACATATCATAAAAATGGTAATATATAAATGATTGTGATCTACTAGTATAAAAAAAAGAAGTTTCCAAAAGATATGAAAAAAATCATACCTATCACTATATATGGGCCCCCATAATCTTATATTGGAAACCCATCCACTGTGTATAGTGGATTAACTCATGAGGGCTATGGATGGAGCCCTATGGACTTTTATTCTTCTCAATACATGACAGAGGCCTCTCGAGCCAATGATCTGTGACTAAAATTGGGCATAAAATGACATAGTATAACCTATATAGGTGGTCTTAGTATCCATAAAAATAGAATAAGTTTGAGGTTGAAAGAATATTTCATCAGGTTTGTCCTACCATACCATTCTTAAATAAAGTATAAGGCACGCCACTAGATGTGGCTATTGGTGAATCGATGTCCCAAAACTAAGAATCACCTCTTCCACCTCAGTGATTATTCTTACACTTCTTATAGTTCCTCCACATGTTATCAAAACAATAATTTGGAAGAAAATATGTACTAGAATAGAAAATATTTCTAGACCTACTCATCTCATCAATCATATCCATTCCTACCATTTCAAAAAAATTGTATGATTTAGTAAAAAATATTGTGATCATATATCTACTTAAAAACTATATAGTTATTTCTAATCTCTCAATGGATCATGGATCCCAACCACTAGTGAAAAAAAAGGATCCACAAAATTATTGATTTATTTTTAAATTGAATGGCATCTTAGATGGAAGGATAGGAACTCCAAAGACATATCCAATACCAGATACTCATTGAATTACACATCAATTCAGAGAATCTTGAAGCCTTTCCAATCCCTTTACATGTTCTGATCCTCTATTAAAATGGAGTCCAACCATTGCTTATTAAGAACCTCGATTCTAGACATCACTCAACACAATAAAATAGCTTCCAGAATTTCTAGGAAGTCAAAAACCATATCACAAAATACTAAAAGAACTATTACTTTAAAAAACTAAAAACTAAATAAATATAACTTTCAAGATGAAGGATTACACTCTATGGTATGTTTACAATATCCCAAGGGACAACAAAAATATAAAAATCACTACTACATGTGATATGTATGAAAAATCCCACCATCTAACAACTAGGTACCAAATACCCCCACACGAACCATGAAACCTCACGTGGACACATTGACTTTTACTACATCAAATGAAAATATAAGTTATACACATCGCGGAATGGGTGAGCATGTTGTCAGTTAAAAATGAACATTACAATCCCACCATGGTGTTATATATCACGTCTTTGTGAAACAATATGAAAATCCTCAGTTTTTATAAAATAATATATGGTACAATATTTAATAAATTTAAATCAAATTCGATGTAAATAGTTACACCATTCTATAATTCCAAAACTAACTCTGATAAAATTGTATAATGAAAATTCCTCATAAAAATTTACATTTATAAAAAATATAGGTATATCAATTCCAAGTATTTATGAGCTAGAGAAAATAGTTAAACACTACAAGGATAACTCATGTCTTGGCTAGCTCAGTCATTAATGAAACAATAATGCCGAGTGTTTACTATAACTTCATATAACCCATATATGAAGGTCCATTAAATTAATTGACATTCTATAAAGGTAATAATACTAATATTTAAATTAATTACTAATAAAAAATTCATCTCAATCATGGAATGGATGAACATTGAATAAAGAGAACCCTATTAAAAAAGTATGATCCTCAATATTATTCCTAAAACTAAGTACCCAAGCCAAACATTCAATGTATTTATTAAAACATTTCAAAGGGGTTACAAATTTTAGGATATATTAATCACCCTTTCTCCGCAGAAACCTTCTCTGAAAAAGAATTTCAGAAAACATTGCATAGAACTTAGAAAAAATACCATATTTTAAAAAAATGAAAAATCGTTTTTTGGAAAAAAAATGATTTACAGACAGAAATGAATCAACAATTCCAATTCATTTATAAAGAAATATTTAAAGGAAGTCTAAATCTGATTCATCTAATACGAGCTATATATGGAATGATCTAACTAAAATTAAGGTTGAAACAATGCACAACTGAATCAACACACATTATAAGGAATATAGATATATTGATCAAAGTCCCTCTAGGATGATCACACAATATATTTAGAATGGATCAATACAGTATCATCATAGTATAACCAATTCCACTCAATCATACCCCCAACCCACAATAAAAACCCAATAGGAATGATGAAGTATAAATAAGAAAACAAAATTTATAAATGAAAGTTAAACCAACATTTTAGTAAATTAGGTCTTTAACAGAGTTACCAAGAATGAATAAATAACCCAAATCCCATGATAGATAAATATAATTGGAAGTATTATATTGTATAATGAATTAATCATAATCATGAATAAATCATAATAAAACCCACTGGGCTTTACAGATTAACATCAGTAATCCCATATTTTGTGTGGGAATCCCATGATTTAATTGTACATTTAAAAAGGAATTTTCTTTTATTAAAATTCATGGTCTATGAACTAATAATTTCTAATTAGTTAATTCTCTAAACCATTTTCACAACCCAAAATATACCTATGGAATCTACTAAGAGGCATATTAAATTCATTAGTCAAATTTAGAATGTTAATGAGTCCTGCATTTAGCACCGAAACTATGTTCAATAGAAAAGTCCTAGTGATCTTAAAATCCCAATGAAACCAATAAGAAATATCAAAAACATAAAAGAATTTTTACAATTTCTTCATGTTGTTACACAGATAGGGAAAATCATTTTTACAATCATAGTTCCTGTAATTTCGATACATTTAAAAACCTAAACTTATGATTTTTTTAATCAAACAATTTATTAATATTTAGAACACATGGTGTGGTATAATCCCATTTTAAACTAATATAATACAATGATTTAAATATTGAAAAAACATGAATACAAAATATCAAATTTAATAAATTATAGGAATCATTCAGACCATAATGTTCATCCATCGAAAATAATAATAAACTCTATTAAAACATATTAAATTTTAAAAATGAAATATGGTAATATATAAAAAATTTCATCAATGAATGTATCATAATATAACATAAAATTATATAAAATTATATAAAATTTAAAAATATGGGAATTTCATAGAAATCATCCAATAGATATCATGATAAATAATATAGGTAGTAATGGAGAATTCCTAAACAAAACTATAATTGTAATCAATATATGAAAAAATGATCCAAACTACACACATACATTTTTTATCTATAAAATTATCCTTGATCAGCAATTCCATTATCCATAAAAATGGTCATATATTTATGGGAAAATTAGCTGGTGAGTAATATCAATTAGGGTAAAACCAAAATCTCTATGTTTCAAATAGTAAGACCAATTTTACTATAAAATATTATATGTATTTTGTAAAATATATATATATATATATATAACAAATACATTATAATCTATATATAAAAATATTCCTCAACTTTGACCAATGCTCAATTAGGACACCTTTATGAATAATACAATGGGTCCTTTAATTATCCAATCCAAAACACACACCATATTTCCTGAAAAAAATATAACTATAAAATAAAAAATAATTATCTTCAATATTACATTATTAATTATTTAAACTAACAAAATTTTCAAGCAAAAATATTATCTTTTACCCAGGAGTATCATACTCCAAAAAGAATGAAAACCCAATAAAATACGTTTTTGTTATAAAGAAATTACAAGAAATTCAATAGAAATGATATAGAAGATTACATAATTACATGAATGATTTTATAAGTTATAATAACTGTATTCATAATGTGAGATATGTTTGATTGATGGGAATGATTAATATTATCATAATAACCTCCCCATATGACCATTAAAATATTAATTTTGCACTCATACACAAAATCATCCAACACAATATATAAATTAATTTTATAAAAAAATTTATTATGAAATAGTAAAAATATATATCTAACAATAAATAATAATATATATTTATATATATACATGTGTTTTAGAAGAAAAATATTATTTACTCAAAATTTTATTTTATATTTTTTTCCCCAAATGTAGAACCTTGAAATAAACCAATTTTATTTAATAAAAAATATCATATATAGAATATAATTTTCATATAAACAATATTAAATTTGTAAACATCACATTTAAATCTGTATATAGGGATTTTCTTCATAATTTCCATTTATAGTTTAATTTTTCACTAAATAGTATCACATGGTATGAATTCTTGATAGTTATTATGACTTATTTACTACATAAATGTAATTTAATAATTTATATTAGAAAACCATCAAACCAAACATATGTTATTTTATTAACATGATGAGTTTTACTGAATTTAAATAGATTTCCAAAAATATAATTAAATGTAAAATGTCTATAAATTGAATTAATGTTAAATAAAATTAAATAAAAGATACGTCCATCTTCTAAGTAATATAAAATATTGTATTTATATTATGAAACTTATAAATGTCTAAAACTATGTATTAAATGTCTAGAATATCTTTGTAAATGATGGGTGATCCAATTGTTAATCAATTTCCACAACCAGGATTTCTAAGAAATAAAACCCATAACAAATAAGAAGTTTTCCCCCATATTCTACAAATACCAACAAATACTCCCATTTATCATGAAACTAAAATTGATGACCATGGTAATCATCTTCTTCTCCCACTCAAGATTCCCTCTAATGAGTTATCAAAATTCTATGTTGTTCTTTCTTAAGGATTAAGAAGCCACATGCCAAGGAAAGGGTTCAAAATCTACTCACATATATTTTTTATATAATTCAATGAATTTTACTCTTAATTTCACTGTGAAATGTTATTATTATTCATTATCATAAATTATGTTTTATATTATTAGTGGTATATCACAATTCTATTGTATTACACCACCTTTAAAAGATATTATTTTTCTTGAGAATTTCCATTTTAATAAAATTCAAAATATTAAATCCTATATATTCCATGTACACTTAGTATTATGTATGTAATATTTATAATAATTGTACATTGAATAAGGATGAAAAAAAAGTGATGCATTCAAAGGAATCTATAATAGTTTCATAGTTAATTATACTACTTTTTTGAAAGAAAACAACTTTTCCATCAACACATGCAGACATAGATGTCATTCAATATGGAATGTATTTGTAGATAATGCTTTACCAATATATGTAATACATATAGTTGAAATTTTTAAAGTTTGTTTATTAAATTTCATTGGTCACACTACATTAAAAAATATTATATTCAATGACTATTTCTCATTGATATCATAATATAAACAATGAAGCCTACACTATTAATTCATTATCTATCCATTTATAAGTGTATATTATATTTTGTTATTAAAATCATATAGTTTCTACATTGATTCTTGAAATTTATCTATATATTCCAATTGTTCATATGAATGGGTAAATATTGATATCCTATAAATCCACTATTTGAATAAAAAAATATCTATAATTTGGTATTATGTTCTTTACAAAAAATAAGGATATTTATTTTTTATCAATTAACTTCATTTTGATGGAATAATTAGGTTTATTATGTCATATTTGTTCTTTGAGTTATATATCCCCCTGATGCATCGGTATATATCATTAGAAAAACTATGTTTTTTATTTGATATATGCAAAAAAAGTTAATTATGGTGTCTCGGTTGATGTCTTAATTATATCAGAATGATGTCTCCAAATTTTCATTCTATCACTATAATATAGTTATTATTATCTATTTGATTATTTGTTTCATCCTTTTTGTTATCCAAGGATGTATTTTAATTATTTTAACATTTTTATTGTGTCATTGGATTATTAATTGATTAACTATTATTTATAGAATATATATATCCAGTTATTTTTTTTAAACACAATCCCTTACTGAGTATTTTAAATCTCCCCTATATATTTTTTACAACTCACTATGAAACCATAAATAATACTATGTGTGAAATTTGGATAAGCATGTGTTGGTTCCGAAGTATGTGCTACAAGATTAGTCAATGAATCCATATGCAATTTAAATAAAATTAATGGTCAAAGCGACACTCAAGGACTCATATTTGTCTACTTTTTGAATCCATCTCATAAAGTCCCCTCCCATTTGGTGAACCTACCTTGGTATAACTGAATGCATCATTAGTTTGACAGTGATTCAAAACAATGCCAAGGGGTGTTTCTCTGCATCGAGAATCTGACATGGCATCGACTATTCATGAAACCCAAATATGCTTTTTGAACCATATCCACGATCCACAAACCCATGTTGCATAAACATACCAAGATCATTCCAACCATTAGATAATAGCTACCTCAACATTCAACTTCTGAATTACTATTGATTTTTGAAGCACCTGATCATCAAAATCCAAATAAAATAATGGATCATCCAAGGAAACCTATTCATCATGAATAATCCTTTGACATGTTAATGAATATCTATACCTAAGGTGGGGATGAAATTTAAAAATTCCTATGATTTTCATGGAGTAAGAAGTCTGTTAGTGGTACTTAGGGAATCATGGAGAATTAGGTCATCACAAAGAACTCATTTATTGAACAAAGACGTCCTCTTGAGGTAGGTTCACCATGTGTTGTGAAGACCATTTCTCCATAAATCCTGGTAACTCCATGAAGCACCCATGATTCATAATGAAATTATCTATGGGGACCCCAGATTCATAAAAACACAGTTCAAGGCCACTTCAAGTTTTGTCCTTTTTATTGACATATCATCACTATCGTTTAGTTCTCCAAGACACTATACCCATCCAAGATTGGTTTAGTGGAAGTTAAATTCCTCATGTGACCCATGAATCCCATTCCTGTGGCCCACTCCATTATATTTGTGGCCCGAGACTCACATTTATCTTCTGTTTCTAGGTATAGGTACACTAATACCACTGACTTTTCAGCATATGGATGATATCATGGATCTAATGACTAACCAAAACTCCACACTATTACACCCATGAGCATCGAAATACGTGATACTCCAAGAGGTTCATGAGTTGTAGTTATCAAATCATAAGGTGTAAGGAGTGAGTCCTCTACATCCATTCTATGTGATGTAAAATAACCTAGGACTAACATCCTCAAAACACGATGTTAAACTATAGTATCACCCCCATGAAATTCATATGGGATTCCTCTTGTTTTGTAATCATGGGATTCCTTGTATCTCTGTCATGTGCCATAGAACACCTAAAATGGGAAGATTCAATGTATAATCCCCACACACCCCTATTAGGATTCTCTATGTACGAGTGATAGGGAATGTTATCCTCCCCACATAAACTAAAATCATATTCACAGTGAATGAGAACTTCCTCACATAGAATTTTATCATCCAAACATGGAATGACATCGTCCCAAGAAAACATCCATGTGTTATCCCCACACCATTAATCGTTGGTGCATCATTCACGACATGAGAAATTGTTCAATTATTTACTCTTGTTTCCCTTGCCATGAATTACACACATAGGCTTAATGGTTAGAATTGATCAAGACATCTTGTGTCCACCATGGTTCACTCGTACACATAAGCCCCAAACATGTAATATCCAATGAGCCCCATATTTAGTCATAAGACCCAATCATATTCATGTCCCATATAGCCATCTTCCATGTGTATTCGCTGATAATTTTCCCTACTTACTTGAGACTCCTCCTCAATTGTAACCCACAATTCCCCTTCTTAAATACATGGTATTATATTTCCAACTAATAATGATATGTAGGAAACCTCTATAAGGCCCAAATCCAATATTCCAACACTCTATCCATTCCATCAATTGCACTCAAAACGTCATCCTCATTCATCATTATATTAACAACACCACCACATCAAAGTGAGTTCATTCCACCCACAAAGGTATCCCATATTCATAACCTCCATCCACATCTCTAGTCTTGGTAACAAATGGTAAAACTCCATCAGTAATCCCTACACAATTCATCAAATTATGTGGGAATCTATCATTGTATACTAGAAATGGTATGAAGGAGACCTCTTTGAGGATCAATCCAAAAAAATGGCAGTGCGTGGATCCCCCATCCTAGGGATGAAACTCTATGATCCACCTTCAGGGGTGTTCTAAACAACCTTTATTTCTTGAAATCTTCCATTTATGCGACAAAACTCATGGACCAGCCTCCATAGGTCGTTCTGATCCAACCATCAATAAAACATTATATTATTCCCTACAAGGGATGAAATTACTTTTTCTTCCTCTATGTGGGGTTTTGATCTTCTTCATTACGTTTCCACAAGACGTTAAACTCACGACCCTTCTCATGATGATACCCCATGATGACATGGGATGAATGATCTAAAATACATGAAAGGTATGTTCCTATAGTATCTTCCACATAATGATAAACATAAAATGACATTGGTGAAAACCATTAATGATATGCCTTTGGCCCAATGTACCTCATGACCGACCCATGATAAATTGGGTTCTCTGCATAAATTTTTTTCTTTATGATGACCTCCGATATAGAATAAAACAAGTGGCCAATGTTCCTACCGTCTAGACATGACAGTGATGATGAACATAACTACTCTACTAATTGAATTTGGATACCTTTTATAGAACCTTGGGAATGTCTAGATATAAGTAGCATAGTTAATTGGTGTCCAAAAAGAGATGGCACTAGGAATGAGTTTCATGAAGATGACTTAATCTATGAGGGTGACCTATACTAGGCCATGAGTTCCAAGGAGTAATAAATGGAAGCAGTACGGGAATTATGATCATCCTATTTTGATCAGGGAGAATAAATTTACAATGAAATCGATGAATGTAATATACCTTTGGAATGTTGGAACACATGGTAACAATGCTTTCCATCGCACAATAACATTCATGGAACTGAACCCAACCAAAAGCATCGAAAATTGAAACGGTGAACCCATTGTGAACCTCCCCTCAACAAAATGGAGAACAGTAGAATTCAATATTCCAATAAATTATCATGTATCCTGTAATGACCGGAATCCGGAGACCCTCCACTGGTGCCTCATACCCGGTTCGCCACATGACCTCAAGCGTGTTTCCCCAAATTCCAGAGGCTACCAACTAGAATCAAGGACCTTGGTGATTCGGTGGGGAAACTATTCCCTCATTTTGTAAAGTATACAGTGGAAGGACAACCAGGCACAATAGAGGAAACTATAAACAACATACAACAACTGAACTAAACAGTGGAAGCAATGTATAAAATAATAATGATGCAACATGGTACATTTGTCTATGGAAAGAAGTTAACAAACCAACGTGCTGAAATAAAACTAAACCCAAGTACTAAGGAAACAGTAAAAGAAAAACATGTGAGAAACTCTTTAGCATCGCTAGCCTCGGCTCGGTCCCATGTTCTCCATCTTTCGGCAAGTCAGACACCTGAGGTAGAAGGGCGCTTTCCCTTATCTATAACTGCAACAACATAGTCTTCTTGGGCCCAAAATCATGGCCCAAACAGGGTGTGAGATACAATCCCAGTAGGCAATCACCCAAATATTTGTTCCTAACAGTCAATGAATACAAGGCATGTAAGAATGCAGGAAGCAGTAAACAACAAAACACACAACAGCTATAATCCATAGTTTTAACATATAAAGTAAAGACATAAACAATGAGAAAAAATAATAAAACAGGTATCCCTCTGGGTAGATCTCACAGCCTAACCCCTATGTTTCAACTAACAAGTAGTAGAAACCCTCTAGGAGGCACACACAGTCTCACCCCTCTAGTTCAAATAAGAGTATAATTTCAAAAGAAGCACTCACCATTAATTCCCCCTATAGTCTCGTATCGTGATAAAGGCTCTCTGGGGAAGTACTCAACGTCTCATCCCCCTTGTGGCCCGCGTCGAGGAACTAAAGACTCTCTGAGGAAGCACTCATTGTCAATTCCCCCTGTGGTCTCAAATCGTATTAAAAGACACTCTGAAGAAGCCCTTACGTCCATTCTCCCTATGGTTTACTACACTAGTTTCTCACAGTCCTGTGTGTAAATAAAACATGCTCTGCGTGCGTATCATCCCATGTAAACCTCAAGAACTACTCGGATATATTTATAAGGAATAGCAGCATAAAAAACAATTGTTCTACTATCCTACAACAGGGCATGGCAACTGGAAAAATGTCAAACAGGTAGAACATGCATAGAAAACATCCAGAGTATATTGAAAACTACCATAATCATTGGAAAAACATCTAATCTAGCAATTAAGAAAAGCAGGAAATATAACAAGGGGAAAACAGGAAACACCCAATACCCCACTGAAGGGTATTGGTGTAATTTTCACAAAATACTTATCAACTTTCTGTAGAAAGTCACAAACCACCCACCTTGATGCTAGGGGATCGATATACTAGAACAACGACGGCAGATTCTCCCTAGAACGTCTTAGATCTGATAAAACACACAAAACGTCCAACCTTAGATAACTTGAGAAGGAAGAAGAATTAGAAAACAAGGGTCAAGAAAAAGGAAGAACTCACCGCTTCACTAAACGCAATCGACAGAGCTCGAATTGGAGAACGGATGGAGGAACAGTGGCTCGAAGAAGATCTGCAGTCTTACGGTCGCTCTCGGATGAAGAAGCTGTAGAAGAAGATGTTTTCCTTGATTAGGCGTGACCCTAGTGAATTTAGTGAAATAAAAAGAAAAGTACACAGCATGTATAAGTTTTATCTGTACTATGCTAAAATCGGCCTCCACGTCACCCCAACACACAGTGTGTGTGGCCCAGACACAGCCAGTACACTGCTTTGAGCGGGAAAAGAGTACACGATGTGTACTCAGAAAGTACACAGTGTATACTTCCAAAATATTCAAAAAGATTATTTTTCTCAAAAACACCTGAAAAAGGAAAGGCGTACCTGAAACGAAGATTTGGGTTCTTAAAAACTTCCCCCCTTAAAGAAATTCATCACTGAATTTCCCTAGCGAGGCGTAGAAGAAGATACCCCGAACAGCTCCGGCCACTGCGATCGTATATCGACTTCCCTCTCCCATGTCTCGTCTTGTACTTTCCTATACTACCATAGCACTCGTACAATTGGGACAGACCGCCCACGAAGAACCTTTGTACTACGATCGACAATCCGGATGGGATGCTCTTCAAACGATGTATCCACTTCGAGCTCAACTTCCTTAGGCTGAAAGACATTAGATGGGTCCAAAAAGTAACGTCGGCGCTAAGAGACGTGGAAGATGTAGTGCATGGCCTGGTACCTCGGGGGTAGCTACAACATATAGGCGACCGTCCCAACTCTCTCAAAAACCTCAATCGGCCCAACATACATCGGTGAAAGCTTACCCTACCTCTGAGTCCTCTTGTGTCCCAGCCTCGTTATGACACGATGGAAAACCTGATCCCCGACCTTGAACTCTAGAGGTCGTCTCCGCTGACCATCATAAGACTTTTACCGAGATTGTGACGTATCCATCCTCTTCCGAATCAACTCTATCGGCTCTGAAGTCTCCTGAACAATACGAGGTCCCAGCACTTCTACCTCTCCTACCTCGAGCTTGCATAAGGGTGATCAGCATGGCCTACCGTACAAAGCCTCGTATAGTGCCATATCAATTGTCTCATGGAAACTGTTGTTGTAGGAAAACTCCACCAGAGTAATATGCTTCTCCCAAGAACCGCCAAAGTCTAGGATGCAAGCTCTGAGCATATCCTCAAGCACCTGGATCATGCGATCGGACATTCCATCAATCTGGGGATGGTTTGCTGTACTGAAAAGTACATGTGTAACCAGAGACTTCTGAAGTTCCTTCCAGAACTGACAAGTAAAGCGCACATCCCTGTCTGAAACAATAGAGCATGGAACTCCATACAGATGAATGATCTCTCTGATGTAAATTCATCCCAAATAATTGATACTGAAGGTCTCCTTGATCATCAAGAGGTGAGAAACCTTCGTGGTCCTGTCAATGACAACCCAAACAACATCGTTCTCCCGAGGCGACCTTGGCAATCTGGTCACGAATTCCATCGCAACATCATTCCACTTCCACTCCAGAATGGGTAACTATTGCTAGAGGAATTCTGGTCACTAATCCTCTTCTTTCACCTGTTGACAAGTAGAACACCTCATGGAAAATCCAGAAACATCTTTCTTCATACATGGCCACCAGTACTTGCGATGAAGATCCTGTTACAACTTGGTGATTCTAGGATTAACTACCCAAATTGAGGAATGAAAATCCTGCAACATCTCCTCGTGTATGTCTGCTAGCACCCATATGCGTCCCTGGAAACGGAAAATCTCATCCTCGCCCACTGTCTATCCCGGAAGAGGGTCCTCACCTGACACACTCTCCCGGAGGACTAAGCCTTCTGAATATGATAGTTTCCTTATCTATACCTGATCGAGTAGTGTAGAGGTAATAGCTACAGAAGATAGGAAGGTTTATCCCTTCCTATCATGCACCTCCTGATGCATCTCAGAGAACAGAGCCATAAGCTGCCACTAACTTCTATCCTCTTAAACTACTTGAATCTGAGTTCTTCTACTCAATACATCTGCCACCGTGTTTCCCCTTCCCAGCATATAGGCAAGCTCGAAATCAAAAGACTGAACATACTCGACCCACCTGCACTGCCACAGATTTAGATCAAGCTAAGTGAATATATACTTGAGACTGTTGTGGTCAGTGAAGACCTCAATGTGATCTTCTAGAAGATAGTGTATCTAACAACGTAAAGCATGAACAATAGGTGTAAACTCCAGATCGTGTGTCGGGTAGTTCTTCTCATGTGGCCCCAACTACCGAGACCCGTACACAATGACTCTGTCTCCCTGCATAAGCACAGCTCCTTCCCCAAAACATGAAGCATCACAATAGACTGTGTAGCTCTTTCCTGGCTCTGGCAAGACTGGTATTGGTGGCAATGTCAACCTTCCCTTCAGATCTTTAAAGGCTAACTCACAAGAATCTGACCATAATAACTTCGCCCGCTTCTTGGTCAGACATGTTAAAGGTGCTGCTAGGTGTGAAAAGTCCTGAATGAAGCGTTTTTAGTATCCAGCCAGCCCTAGAAAACTCCTTACCTCAAAAACGTTCTTCAGCTGCTTCCAGGAGACTATAGTTCTCACTTTCTCTAGGTCCATAGATACTCTTGCATCTGAGATGACATGACCCAAGAAGTGAATTTCTTCTATCCAAAAGTGTCACTTATAGAGTTTAGCATAAAGATGATGGTGTCTCAGTGTACTCAGAACTATCTCATGATGTGTTGCATGGTCGTGTCGAGTGTGAGAGTACAACAAGATATTGTCCACAAAGACCATGACGAAGGAGTCCAAGTAAGGATGGAACACTCGGTTCATCAGTGCCATGAAAACTGTAGGAGTGTTCTTGAGATCGAACGGCATGACTGTATACTTGTATAGACCATAACTACTATTGAAGGCTGTCAGAGGTATATCCGATGGTCTAACGTGCAATTGATGATAACCGGACCTCATGTTGATCTTCGAGAACATCAGGGATCCTCTAAGCTGATCAAAGATGTCATCTATCCTCGGCAATGGATATCATTTCTTGACCGTCAACTGGTTCTGCTTCTGATAGTCCACACAAAGATGAAGGGTGCCATCTGCCTTCTTTGCAAAAAAGGACAGGTGAACCCCAAGGAGAAGTACTGGGTTGGATGAAACCATTTGCATGCAACTCCTCTAACTGCTTCTTGAGATCCTAAAACTCAGGTGTAGCCATACAATAAGGAGGAATGGACACCAGTGCGGCTCCTGGAACTAGCTCAATAGAATATCTACTTCATGATATGGAGGAAAACCCGAAAAGTCTTTTTGAAAGACATCCCGGAAAAGATCCACCACTAGAGGAAAGTCTAACTGCAAGGTCCCCTGATCAGCCATATTTGGCATCTGATCACTGCCTAACGATAGACGTACAACCAGAGGATGTCTCAGAGGCATAGCTGTGGAAGATCAAAGTACACCATAGATCAAAAAAACTAGGACAGAGAACACAAAACTACAAAACGGGAACTGGGGAAGGAAAACACACAAGTTCACAATACATGACTACACGGAGTGTATAAAAACTACATGGTGTGTCTTCTTAAGCCACTGACATGGGCTTCTACTCATGCCCTACAAGTTGTGTAAAACCTCAAACTACACGGCGTGTTAACCCAACACACGGCGTGTACTTGAAAACTATTCCCCTTCCCTAGTCTCCTTACACGGCTAACCCACATGGTCCGACTTAATGCGTGACTACATGGCGTGTTCTAAAAAAACATGGCGTGTACTGGACAAGGCTTCGGTGGCCCGTGTTGTTAAACACACGGTCGTCTACAAAACTGAAACTTACACAAAATGTTTTGAACAAACACGGCATGTATAGGTGATGGTGAAACTGTCCTGTGTTGTTCATGACACAGCCGGGTTCCTGAACACGACTACACGGCGTGTTCTGAAAAGAACACGGCATGTCGAAGAGAAGGTGACGTCGACCCGTGTTGTTCGTGACATGGTCGGGTACCTGGATAGGACTACAATGTGTTTTCCTTCAGAACATGATGTGTTCTACTTGAGCTTCCCTGTCCCGTGTTGTTAGAGACACGGCCGGTGTAACAGCCCAAGATTTTATAAAAAAATATTCTTTTTAATTTTATTAATGGCTTGTGTTGTACGCTACACAAAAAGGATCTTGCACAACACGCATCCTTGACTTGCCTTGCATTACACGCAATCGCGACCTTCCTCGATAGCGTGTGTAATACGCAATACTGAGTTTCACTAAACAACGATATGCTATTAAAATATTATTAAAACTAGCCGTTATGAATAGTAATAACCACTTTTTAAAATTCCGTAAATCTTATTTTTCAAAATGAACTTCATTCTTGGATTCGGAGTATCGAATTTAGCCTAAGGTGAAATTTTGGTACTTTTCGGATAACTTTCATATTCTGATGAATAGTGAAAATTACTAAATTATAATTAAAAACAACTTTTTTAATCAAAATAATTAATAGTGATAAATCATTAATTTGAGTGGTTTTAAAGTATATTTAGAATATATTTTTACAATTTAATACAATGTTGGTCATTTTATGTAATTTTACATTTAAACCAGACATAATCAAGTGTCAATCTTTTGATAGATATTGTTTCTTAAAAACACGCTATTTGTTTTAACAGCGGGATTTAATTATAAAATTAATTAATTCAATTTCAATGTTATGAATTTGGTAAAATAGACTTCATTTTTGAATTCGGAATATGAAATATAGCTTAGGATGAAATTTTGGCTTTTTTCTGAAAACTTTCAATTTTTGATAAATAGTGAAACCACTAAGTGGTAGGTTAAAAACTGAATTTTGCATAAAACTTAATTTTACCGCTTCTGTGAATGGAATTTAGAAAATCCAACAGACACGGTTGATATCAGTAAGTAAAATATGGTTCAATGAGATAAAAATAATTTTTTGGTGAATAGTAACTTTTTACTTTTTTACCGCGGTTAATAGTAAATAGGGTAACTAAGGGTAAATATGATATTACTATTACCCTAACACATGTACTAATTCTATTTGATAAGTGTAATTCGACCAAAAACAAACTTAGGAATAAAATATGACCATTTAGGCCCACTTGGATTAGATTAGGACATTTATTATTATTTAATTCAAAGAAGAGTTAAAAGAGTTAAAATCAAAGTTTATTTACTAAACCATTTTTAATATAGGGTTATACATATGATAAATTCGATTGAAAATATTCATTAGAAAGCTAAAAATATTTCCTACATGATGGTATTTTATTTGTAATTTTTAGACATCAAATAATATAATTTATTTATGACACAAAGATGATGGAGTTTTTATCTTATTTATGAAATATTGACATAATTGATGTTATAAACACCAAAATAAATGTAATTTGAGACTTTTTATGAATTCCACTAATTTTCTAGGTTACTATGATATATTATTGTTGATTTAATCAACTTGGTTCTAACATATAATTCTGTTATGACTTTCAAAAAAATCATATATCAAATAGTGTCAAAATTGACACAAAATAGTTTTTAAATAAAATATTATATTATTAATTGTTATTTTATTCCTAAAAATCTAAGGTTCGGCCAAATGACTTAGATAAGGATATATATATTAATAATAAACAATTTGGGGTTCGTTTGGCATGTTATAGTAAGTGTATTAACCATATAGTGAAAGAAAACAAAAAGACACGGTAAAAGATAAATTATTTAACTTAGAGTTAAATCTAATTGATAAGGTTAAAATAATACACTAAACATGTCTAAATCCTATTGGTTGATAGGATTTCGACCCATATCCACCTTATCTTCGAAATAAGACCCTTTTTAACCATTATAAACCGATTTTGACTTTAATATAAAATAATATTTTTAGATATTCCTAAGGTGCCCCTCTCCTCCCTTATAAAAGGGCACCTCCTCCCCCTCCTCCTCACACCAATTTGAGCACTCAATCTCGGACAACGCCTGCCATTTTCTCCTCTCCACTTCCCTAGAATAATCCTAGAGGTCCTGGTCTTCTCCAAAGACCAATATTAGTTCCTTAAGTGGAGGATTCAAAGAGGCATTCCAAAGAAGAGGTAATATCCATTACCGATCTTTTCAATTTCTTTCTTCTTCAACTTCTTCTTCTTTAGTTGTTTCAAGATAAAGTAATAACATCAGTATTACTTACATAATGATATGTTATTATAAATATGAAACAACCCTAATTCACCTTCTATCCATCCTACGGAAAAATGAAATCACCGCGCGTGCGTACGTACGGAATACCGTCTCCACGCCGTGGTGTAATCTATTTTCCACCATCACCTTAAAAGGATGGGTATAATGGTGTAATGAGTAACTATATATGATTATTATGAAGTAATATTTATACTGAAATAATATATATATACTCCAATACAATTCCACGATCATAGGAATGATATCATCACTCGTGCGTACGTACGGAATACCGTCTCCACGATGTGATGCGACTCGTTCTACATGATCTTCATTTAATAATGATTATATAAATGAATTGAATGAATGAATATGGAATATACTACACTAATACCATTATGGAAATGAATTATCTATAACCTAAAGATAAGAATAAGGATTTATTCGACAAAACACGCATAAGAACAAAAAGTTATAAAGACCCGAGTAACAAGTAACAATGAAATATTACTAACAAGAAGCTAATAATATGACCATATATGATCTCATATCAATATGTATGATTCTGGAATAAGTCAATAACATTATTTAAACCATTATACAGGAGCTTCGGACACGAACAAAGCAAATCGGACCTAAGGTAAGGGAAATATCACAATCTCATTTTTATCCGAGATTGTTTATTCGTAAGTATTTACTGGGGTGTATTTTATCATCCACATCCATGTTTCATCAATATTTAATATTATTTCCATCCACCTATAATTTTTTAAATCCATTTTTACCCTTCGGTGAGTTTTTAGTAATATCTATGAAAGGAATCTTTTGTCGTACGAGGTACTTTTAGACTTTTCCGAAAAAAGTACGAAGAATGTTTTTTTTAACGTATACGGCATGAATGGATTTTTAAAACATTATTTCCAAGAAGATTCCTTTACAAGTTTTCAAGTTTATTTTTAATCAACTTCTTTTAGTTTATAATTGTATGACATATTAAGAAAAGAAAAGTGTTTTTGAAGAAGAAAGGATATTTTCCTCAAGAATGGTGTTCAAGTGTTTTATCAAAATTATTTTCCATCTAAGATAATAAAGGGTTCTGTTTTTATCCCTTTAATTACATTTATTTGATGATGTTGTGAGGGAATTATTTTTATGAAGTCATTTGCCTTATAAGATTTGTTTTATGATGTCATGATGTTTCAAGAATCCCATTTTTGTTACATGTGTTATGCGATGATGTATGATTTATGATTATGTGGCACACATAAGAAAGGATTCATTATAAGATGGGTGGGACCTATATCTTCCTCCAATGCATTGGGTAAAGATTTTATATCTCATGAGATAGACAGGGCTGGAACGGTAGGTTATACCGGTTCAGTGAAACAGGACTAAAATGAGGGTTACTCGATTCAGAAAGGGACTTTGTCCACTAAGATAGTCTTGGAAATGAGTCTTGACTAACAAGAAATGATTTTCCATGATTATGTGTGCATGCCACAATGTTTCATGTTTTAATTTATTATTATTGGGATTTCATTTCACTACTATGATTTATCCCATGTTATGAAATTATGCTCTCTTTTGCAGGTTAAGATTTCCAAAAGTTATGTTCTTATGAATATGATGTGATTGATTTTTCTTTTGTTTACCCTTACTGAGCATTTGAGCTCACCCTTTTATGTTTTCTTTTCCCCAGGATATAAAGAAAGGTTTTAGGTATAAAAAAGGAAGATCTTTATGGGAGATGTTGAAGATCTTCCACCACGATTAGAAGATTACGTTCCGAGTTTCCAAAGACACTAAACCATTACGATCCTTGTGTGTGTGTTTTTGTTATGTACTAAGTATTCCGCAAAAGTAATGTAATGTCCATGTACGTCAAGATACGGGTCTCTAAAGTTGGTATCAGAGGAAAGGTTTAGTCAACCTTTGGAAACTAGGATGCGAAAACGTTAGTGAGATCCCTAGAGATATTTATAAGGTATGTCTAGGGATGCCCCTAAGGATAAGTATACGTATAGGATATAGTCATAGAACTATGGTAAAGATATTAGATTAAACCAAAGATGTTAGATATTTAAGTTACTCCCCCTTTATTATGATTTTTTTCCTCTCACACTATTCTTTTTGGGTTTTAGAAAATGGCTGGAAACAAGGTGATTCACGATAATGGAGGAAATGATGGACAATGGAATGATATTATTCATGAGAAACCAAATGAAATGGGATTTGGAAGTCCAAACATCATTATTATGCTGAATCAGCAATCTCATAATATGATCAATAAAGTAAAATTTGGTAAGTTTCCTGACTCGGCTAATAAGAGAAAGATGGAGTTTCATGATGATCATAGAGGAAAGAAAGTTCAATTTTCCCTATGTAAATCATGTGGGAAGAGGCATCAAGGAGAATGTTTCAAAGGAACTGGAAGATGCTTTGGGTGTGGAAAAGAAGGACACAAAGCCAGTAAGTGCAAAGGAAAAGGTTCAGTTAACACCAGGGATGAGGATAATGGTATTGCTACGACTTCAACAATGGTTAAATGTTTTAAATGTGGAATGTACGGGAATTATGCAAACCAATGCCCTAAGGGAAAGTCTCATGAAGATAATCAGTATGGTCGTATGGGAAGTATTTATGTGGATGATGATGAAGAGACTACCAATGATATGTGAGATGAAAGAATTGTTGAAGCTCGGTCAATGGTTTAAGAATGTAGTGGAATGACTACATGTTTATCATGTGTAATGTTGTATAAGTAGTCTCATGGTACTATGGAATAAAGAGACATGTAAGGATTGTTACATTGTTGTCTGATTAATGTTACCAGTATCCATGATAGGTTATTTAGATATTTTTGGAATGTAGATGATATGCGCATAATGAAGGGATAAGGAGAAAATGAAATGTTTGACAGTATTCATGAGCTCATGATTGATATAAGGACTAAGTGATATCATGGTTTGAGTATATAGAATTTTGAGTATTTTGGTATGTGGAATGTGTTAACTTTTAACTGCATCCATGTTTTCACTAAGGTATTCAAGAGAATACACGATTAAGGACTTTGAATGTTTGGAATGTGACCAACAAAACATATCTTATGATATATGGGGATCGACGATGGTGTTAAATCTCTGGTAATCGTTTTCACTATATTATGAGAGTCGACTGCAGTATTATGGATAAGACTAAAGATTGGAATGGATTACGTTGGACACAAGTTAGTATTGTTTGTTTTTTTCGATATTATTGATGGGATGTTATAGTAATATAGTTTAGGAAAAAGGGGACAACCTGCAGGACGGGCGACAGCCCATCGCTTCGAACAAGGCTGTGGGAATCGAACCCACAACTGAAGTGCGACTGGCCTTTATCACCTACCACTGGCCTACAGGAAGTCCATGTTTAGTAGAAAATAGTTTTATTTTATTAAGCAGTATGATATATGAAGTATAAGACCATTTTAGGAACCATATATGATTAATCTCACTATAGATCGACTTATGCATATAATTTTTGCTAACCTTTTGTTTGAGACAGATGGAATGACCCGTCATTCTATCACATGATCTGCTAACACTTCACGAATAACAAATTCAACTTCATTTATTTAAGAGATGAAGTGGAAATTGTTCAAGGCACAAACAACATTGAGATTGTACCAAAATAAAGTAATAATTTATTCTAATTCAATTTTCAACTTTAGGGAAATGATCATGAAAACCAAAAATGTTGTCCTAGTGATCTTATACCTGATGAATCAGATGGTACCTTATATCATCACAAATCTATGGATTTGTGATTACTGGCTTTTCCATAGCCATGTTCTCTACCACTCTCCATCAGAACATGATGGTTAGATTTCTCTTCCATATCCATATTTTCACCTATGTGGAAACCCAATGATTAGTTTATTTGGGTAACCGTTACGTTTCATACTTTTGTTTTTAAAGATTGGTTTTGATATTCCTTTTTACTATGTGGGTTTCTATTAAAGAAACTTTCGAATAGTAAACCATTTATAACCCCGACGAATTTCGAGGGCGAAATTCATTTTAAGGGGGGTAGAATGTAACAGCCCAAGATTTTATAAAAAAATCTTCTTTTTAATTTTATTAATGTCTTGTGTTGTACGCTACACAAAAAGGAGCTTGCACAACACACATCCTTGACTTTCCTTGCATTACACACAATCGCGACCTTCCTCGATAGCGTGTGTAATACGCAATACTGAGTTTCACTAAACAACGATATGCTATTAAAATATTATTAAAACTAACTGTTATGAATAGTAATAACCACTTTTTAAAATTCCGTAAATCGTATTTTTCAAAATGAACTTCATTCTTGGATTCGGAGTATCGAATTTAGCCTAAGGTGAAATTTTGGTACTTTTCGGATAACTTTCATATTCTGATGAATAGTGAAAATTACTAAATTATAATTAAAAACAACTTTTTAAATCAAAATAATTAATAGTGATAAATCATTAATTTGAGTGGTTTTAAAGTATATTTAGAATATATTTTTTCAATTTAATAAAATGTTGGTCATTGGATGTAATTTTACATTTAAACCGGAAATAATCAATTGTCAATCTTTTGATAGATATTGTTTCTTAAAAACACGCTATTTGTTTTAACAGCGGGATTTAATTATAAAATTAATAAATTCAATTTCTATGTTATGAATTTGGTAAAATAGACTTCATTTTTGAATTCGGAATATGAAATATAGCTTAGGATGAAATTTTGGCTTTTTTCTGAAAACTTTCAATTTTTGATGAATAGTGAAACCACTAAGTGGTAGGTTAAAAACTGAATTTTGCATAAAACTTAATTTTACCACTTCTGTGAATGGAATTTCGAAAATCCGACAGACACGGTTGATATCAGTAAGTAAAATATGGTTCAATGAGATAAAAATAATTTTTGGTGAATAGTAACTTTTTACTTTTTTTACCGCGGTTAATAGTAAATAGGGTAACTAAGGGTAAATATGATATTACTATTACCCTAACACATGTCCTAATTCTATTTGATAAGTGTAATTCGACCAAAAACAAACTTAGGAATAAAATATGACCATTTAGGCCCACTTGGATTAAATTAGGACATTTATTATTATTTAATTCAAAGAAGAGTTAAAAGAGTTAAAATCAAAGTTTATTTACTAAAACATTTTTAAAATAGGGTTATACATATGATAAATTCGATTTAAAATATTAATTAGAAAGCTAAAAAGATTTCCTACATGATGGTATTTTATTTGTAATTTTTAGACATCAAATAATATAATTTATTTATGACACAAAGATGATGCAATTTTTATCTTATTTATGAAATATTGACATAATTGATGTTATAAACACCAAAATAAATGTAATTTGAGACTTTTTATGAATTCCACTAATTTTCTAGGTTACTATGATATATTATTGTTGATTTAATCAACTTGGTTCGAACATATAATTCTGTTATGACTTTCACAAAATTCATATATCAAATAGTGTCAAAATTGACACAAAATAGTTTTTAAATCAAATATTATATTATTAATTGTTATTTTATTCCTAAAAATCTAAGGTTCGGCCAAATTACTTAGATAAGGATATATATATTAATAATAAACAATTTGGGGTTCGTTTGGCATGTTATAGTAAGTTTATTAACCATATAGTGAAAGAAAACAAAAAGACACGGTAAAAGATAAATTATTTAACTTAGAGTTAAATCTAATTGATAAGGTTAAAATAATACCCTAAACTTTTCTAAATCCTATTGGTTGATAGGATTTAGACCCATCCCCACCTTATCTTCGAAATAAGACCCTTTGGAACCATTATAAACCGATTTTGACTTTAATATAAAATAATATTTTGAGATATTCCTAAGGTGCCCCTCTCCTCCCTTATAAAAGGGCACCTCCTCCCCCTCCTCCTCACACCAATTTGAGCACTCAAGCTCGGCCAACCCCTGCCATTTTCTCCTCTCCACTTCCCTAGAATAATCCTAGTGGTCATGGGCTTCTCCAAAGACCAATCTTAGTTCCTTAAGTGGAGGATTCAAAAAGGCGTTCCAAAGAAGAGGTAATATCCATTACCGATCTTTTCAATTTCTTTCTTCTTCAACTTCTTCTTCTTTAGTTGTTTCATGATAAAGTAATAACATCAGTATTAATTACATACTGATATGTTATTATAAATATGAAACAACCCTAATTCACCTTCTATCCATCCTACGGAAAAATGAAATCACCGCGCGTGCGTACGTACGGAATACCGTCTCCACGCCGTGGTGTAATCTATTTTCCACCATCACCTTACAAGGATGGGTATAATGGTGTAATGAGTAACTATATATGATTATTATGAAGTAATATTGATACTGAAATAATATATATATACTCCAATACAACTCCACGATCATAGGAACGATATCATCACTCGTGCGTACGTACGGAATACCGTCTCCACGATGTGATGCGACTCGTTCTACATGATCTTCATTTCATAATGATTATATAAATGAATTGAATGAATGAATATGGAATATACTACACTAATACCATTATGGAAATGAATTATCTATAACCTAAAGATAAGAATAAGGATTTATTCGACAAAACACGCATAAGAACAAAAAGTTATAAAGACCCGAGTAACAAGTAACAGTGAAATATTACTAACAAGAAGCTAATAATATGACCATATATGATCTCATATCAATATGTATGATTCTGGAATAAGTCAATAACATTATTTAAACCAT
Organism: Viscum album; assembly: GCA_963277665.1. Taxonomy (NCBI): domain Eukaryota; kingdom Viridiplantae; phylum Streptophyta; class Magnoliopsida; order Santalales; family Viscaceae; genus Viscum; species Viscum album. The sequence continues at coordinate 647,639,734 of OY728151.1, read as the reverse complement.
TATACAGGAGCTTCGGACACGAACAAAGCAAATCAGACCTAAGGTAAGGGAAATATCACAATCTCATTTTTATCCGAGATTGTTTATTCGTAAGTATTTACTGGGGTGTATTTTATCATCCACATCCATGTTTCATCAATATGTAATATTATTTCCATCCACCTACAATTGTTTAAATCCATTTTTACCCTTTGGTGAGTTTTTACTAATATCTATGAAAGGAATCTTTTGTCGTACGAGGTACTTTTTGACTTTTCCGACAAAAGTACTAAGAATGTTTTTTTTAACGTATACGGCATGAATGGATTTTTAAAACATTATTTCCAAGAAGCTTCCTTTACAAGTTTTCAAGTTTATTTTTAATCAACTTCTTTTAGTTTATAATTGTATGACATATTAAGAAAAGAAAAGTGTTTTTGAAGAAGAAAGGATATTTTCCTCAAGAATGGTGTTCAAGTGTTTTATCAAAATTATTTTCCATCTAAGATAATAAAGGGTTCTGTTTTTATCCCTTTAATTACATTGATTTTATGATGTTGTGAGGGAATTATTTTTATGAAGTCATTTGCCTTATAATATTTTTTTATGATGTCATGATGTTTCAAGAATCCCATTTTTGTGACATGTGTTATGCGATGATGTATGATTTATGATTATGTGGCACACATAAGAAAGGATTCATTATAAGATGGGTGGGACCTATATCTCCCTCCAATGCATTGAGTAAATATTTTATATCTCATGAGATAGACAGGGCTGGAACGGTAGGTTATACCGGTTCAGTGAAACAGGACTGAAACGAGGGTTACTCGATTCAGAAAGGGACTTTGTCCACTAAGATAGTCTTGGAAATGAGTCTTGACTAACAAGAAATGATTTTCCATGATTATGTGTGCATGCCACAAAGTTTCATGTTTTAAGTTATTATTATTGGGATTTCATTTCACTACTATGATTTATCCCATGTTATGAAATTATGCTCTCTTTTGCAGGTTAAGATTTCCAAAAGTTATGTTCTTATGAATATGATGTGATTGATTTTTCTTTTGTTTACCCTTACTGAGCATTTGAGCTCACCCTTTTATGTTTTCTTTTCCCCAGGATATAAAGAAAGGTTTTAGGTATAAAAAAGAAAGATCTTTATGGGAGATGTTGAAGATCTTCCACCACGATTAGAAGATTACGTTCCGAGTTTCCAAAGACACTAAACTATTATGATCCTTGTGTGTGTGTTTTTGTTATGTACTAAGTATTCCACAAAAGTAATGTAATGTCCATGTACGTCAAGATACGGGTCTCTACAGCCGGGTACATGGCTCCGAACTACATGGCATGTACCTACCGTACACAGCGTGTTCCTAAAGTTATTTCTACAATGTTGTGTCCCTTCTCACATGGTCAGTGACACGGTATAAAAAGTACACGGTGTGTAGTCAAAAAGTACACACCATGTATTCTGGGTTTTTCTAGCCAGTAGCTTAGAAACTACACAAAAGGCCAAAAAACACAGAAAACAAGGCAAAGAGGTGCCAATTTCCGATTCGTGAGGGCCCATACTCCCCGCGAATCAAATTTTGGCATCTCCTACAGTCATTGACAAAAGAAAATCATATCATGATCCACCATTTTTCGAATCAAGAGGATCCCATAACACCTAAAGAATCAAAATTTGGCATTCATTTAAAAAAAGTAGGAAACAAACAATCCTCTAACAAAGCAGTAGAGATTCTATCAAACATCTATCAAAACAGCATGCATAATCTATACAAAGTCTATCACAACAGCATGCAATCGATAATTCACCCATGATGGCATGGCAAGAATGCATGGCATGTTATTTCTACAGGTTCCTATATGATGCATGAGATGGAATACCCTCATCTCATCGGGTTGCGACAGAAATAGAACCACAATAGTCAATAAATTACAACACAAAGCATGTGAATCACTCTAGGTGAAATCATATCAACTGTAAGATCTCAAAACCAGAAAACTGCAATTAACGAGGTAGTATGGCTTTTCCCTGTACACGGGATAGCTAATCCTAAGAACAGCTTAATACCAAGTAAAGAATCAGTCCTATCCCTAGCTAATGTCTCCAAACAGTAAGGCAAGTGAACAAAACTCCTTTGATACCACATTGTGATGACCCGAATCCGGAGCCCCTCCACTGGTGCCCCACACCTGGTTCGCCACATGATCTCAAGCGCATTTCCCCAAACGCCAGAGGCTACCAACTAGCAGCGAGGGAATTGGTGAGTTGTTTGGGATACTATGCCCTCATTCGGTAAAGTATACAGCAGAAGAACAACGAGACACAATAGCGGAAAAAATAAATAGCATACAACAACTGAACTGAACAGCGGAAGCAATGTATAAAATAATAATGATGCAACATTGTAACACTCGATACTTTTATGTTATATAAATAATAAAAATAATCTTTTTCTACACACAACTCTTTCTTGTCTTGCTTTACACAAAATCGCGACCTTTCTCGATAGCTTGCGTCGTACGCAATACCGAGTTTCACTAAACAATGATGTGATATTAAAATATTATTAAAACTAGCCGTTATGAATAGTAATAAGAACTTTTTGAAATTTTATAAATTTTATTTTTTAAAATGGACTTCATTTTTAGATTTTCAATATCGAAATTAGCCTAGGGTGAAATTTTGGTATTTTTCTGAAAACTTTCAATTTTTGATGAATAGTGAAACCACTAAGTGGTAGTTAAAAAACTGAATTTTTCATAAAACTTAATTTTACCACTTATGTGAGTGGAATTTTGAAAATCCGAGAGACACGGTTAATATCAGGGACTAAAATGTGGATCAATGAGATGAAAATAATTTTTGGTGAATAGTACCTTTTTACTTTTTTTTACCACGGTTAAAAGTAAATAGGGTAATTAAGGGTAAAAATGATATTATTATTACCTTAACACATGTCCTAATTCTATTGGACAAGTTTAATTCGACCAAAAACAAACTTAGGAATAAAATATGACCATTTAGGCCCACTTGGAATAGATTAGGACATTTATTATTAATTTATTTAAAGAAGGGTTTTAATAGTTAAAATCAAAATTTAATAACTAAATCATTTTTAATATGGGGTTATACATAAGATAAATTCGACTATAAATATTAATTATAAAGATAAAAATATTTCCTACATAATGGTATTTTATTTGTAATTTTTAGACATTAAAGAATTTAATTTATTTATGACACAACGATGATGCGGTAATTATCTTATTAATAAAATATTTACATAATTGATGTTATAAATACCAAAATAAATATAATTTGAGACTTTTTATGAATTAAAATAATTTTATAGGTTAATATGACATGTTATTATTGATTTAATTAACTTTTTTCTAACTTATAATGCTTTTATGATTTTCACAAAAATCAATTACTATATAGTGTCAAAATTGACATAAAATAGTTTTTAAAACAAATATTATATTATTAATTGTTATTTTATTCCTAAAAATATAAGGTTCGGCAAAATGACTTAGATAAGGTTATATATATTAATAATAAACAACTTGGGGTTCTGTTGGCATGATATAGTAAGTTAATTAACCTTATAGAATTAGAACACAAGAAGACCCGGTAAAAGTAAAATTATTTAACTTAATGTTAAATCTACATGATAAGGTTATTATAGGAGCCTAAACATGTCTAAATCCTATTGGATGAGAGTATTTCGACCCATCCCAATGTAAGCCTCTAAATAAATCAATTTGGATCTATTTAAAACCTAACTTGACTTTATAATAAAATAATATTTTTTGTTATTCCAAAGGTGCCCCTCTCCTCCTTTATAAAAGGGCACCTCTTCCCTCTCTTCCTCACACCACTTTGAGCCTTCATGCTCGGCCAACCCATGCCACGTTCTCCTCTCCACTTCCCTAGAGACATCCTAGATGTCCTGGTCCTCTTAAAATTCCAATTTTTGTTCCCTAAAAGGAGGTCTCAAGGAAGCACCTCAAAGAAGAGGTAATATCCATTACCGATCCTTTCCAATTTCTTTCTTCTTCAACTTCTTCCTCTTTAGTTGTTTCATTATGAAGTAATAACATCAGTATCACTCATATACTGATATGTTATTATAAGTATGAAACAACCCTATTTAACCATCTATCCATCCTACAGAAAATCAAATCATCGCGCGTGCGTACGTACGGAATACCGTCTCCACGCCGTGGTGTAATCTATTTTCCACCACCACCTTACTTGGATGGGTATAATGGTGTAAATAATGACTATATATGACTATTATAATGTTATATTGATTCTGAAATAGTATACATACACTCCAATACAATTCCACGATCATAGGAACGATATCATCACTCGTGCGTACATACGGAATACCGTCTCCACGATGTGATGCAACTTGTTCTACATGATCTTCATTTCATAATGATTATATAAATGAATTGAATGAATTAATATGATATATATTACACTAATACCATTCTAGAAATGAGGTATCTATAACCTAAAGAGAATAATAAGAATTTATTCGACAAAACATGTATAAGAACAAAAAGTTATAAACACCCAAATAACAAGTAGCAATGAAATATTACTACCATGAAACTAAGAATATGACCATATATGATATCATAACAATAATTATGATTCTGTAATAAGTCAATAACATTATTTAAATCATTATACAGGAGTTTCGGACACTTACGAGGAAAATCGGACCTAAGGTAAGGGAAATATCCCAATTTCATTTTTATCCGAGAATACATATACTTTAGTATTTACTGGGGTGTATTTTATCATTCACATCCATGTTTCCTCAATATGTAATATTATTTCCATCCACCTAAAATTGTTTAAATCCAATTTTACCCTTCAGTGAGTTTTTAGTAAAAGATATGAAAGGAATCGTTTTTCGTTTTTCGTACGAGGTACTTTTTGACTTTTCTGACAAAAGTATAGAAGAATGTTTTTTTAACTTATACGGCATTAATGGATTTTTAAAACATTATTTCCAAGAATATTCCTTTACAAGTTTTCAAGTTTATCTTTAATTAACTTATTTTAGTTTAGAATTGTATGACACGTTAATAAAGGAAAAGTGTTTTTGAAGTAGAAAGGATATTTTCCTCAAGAATGGAGTTCAAGTGTTTTATCAAAATTATTTTTTATATAAGATAATAAAGGTTTATTTTTCTATCCCTATTTTTACATTGATTTGATTATTTTGTGATGGAATTATTTTTATGAATTATTTTATCTTATATGAATTGTTTTATGATTTCACGATGTTTAAGATTCCCATATTTATTACATGGGTTATACTATGATGTATGGTTTATGATTTTGTGGCACACATAAGAATGGTATCATTATGAGATGGGTGGGACCTATATCTACCTCCAATGCATTGGGTAAATATTTTATATCTCATGAGATAGACATGGCTGGAACAGTAGGTTATACCGGTTCAATGAAACAGGACTGAAACGAGGGTGACTCGGTTCAGAAAGGGACTTTGTCCACTAAGATAGTCTTGGAAATGAGTCTTGACTGACAAGAAATGATTCTCTATGATTATGTGTGTATTCGACAAAGTTTCATGTTTTATGTTATGATTATTGGGATTACATTTCACTTCTACGATTTATCCCATGTTATGATATTACGATCTCTTTTGCAGGTTAAGATTTACAAAAGTTATGTTCTTATGAATAAGATGTGATTGATATTTCTTTTGTTTACCCTTACTGAGAATTTGAGCCTACCCTTTTGTATGTTTTCTTTCCCCAGGTCAGGAAGAAGGTTATTAAGTAGAATATGTCAAAAAGGGACTCTAGATATGATGAAATAAATGAGAGACAATGTAGACGCTTTATGAACCAGTTGTTTATGTTTCCCAGTTTCTAAAGACACTATACCTATACGGTCCTTTCTTGGTTTTGTTATATGTTGTAATAAGTATGCTTCAATTATGAAGTAATAACAATGTATGTAAAGTATGGGTCGTTATAGTTGGTATAAGAGGAAATGTATAGTCAAACTTTGGAAACTAGGATGTGAAAGCCTTACTAGGAACCCTAAGGATAAGTCTAAGCATAGATCACAATCATAGTGTTTTAGAAATGGCCATGAATAACCTAGGATAAGACCATAAGTGTGAAATTTTATTCTTGATTATGTGTTTTTCCTATTATAATTAGTGTTGCTCACACTATTCTTCTTGGTTTTATTCAATGGCTGGAACCCAAAGGAACCGTGTTAATGCGGAATGCGACGGGCAATGCAATGATTGTCCCCCTGAGCAACCAAACGTTATGGGAGCTGGAATGAAAAATCATGTAGCCATTCTCACACAACTTTCTCAAGCTATGAATCATGCAGGACATCCAAACGAGCAAAGGAAGGAGTAACATTCTATTGAATCCTTTATGAGACAGCGTCCACCTTCATTCAGCGGGTCTACTAACCCATTAGTTGCTGAAAAATTGATTAGTACTACTGAAAAGATATTTTCAGTTCTTCAATGTTATGAGCATGATAAAGTCATCTTAGTAGTGTATCGTTTGGAAGGTGATGTTGATCAATGGTGGAATCATATTAAGAATATGAGGCAAAGGGATGAAATTGAGTCCATGGAATTGGATGAGTTCAAGAACTTATTTTTCAATAAGTACTTCCCTCGTATTCTCCAAACAAAGATGGAGAAAGAGTTTCTTGAACTGAAGCAAAAGGATGATGAATCTGTTGGTACCTATGAAGCAAATTTTACAAGACTTGCAAGGTACGTTTCTGGTATTATTATCCAACCTGAGAGTAAGATCGATAGATTCTTTAGTGGCTTAAAACCAAGTCTTCGAAGGGCCTTAGACATAAGGGACTTCAATAGCTACGAGGAAATCGTTCGATGTGCTCTCAAAGTTGAGATGGAAATTGGAGTAACCCATCAGTCATATGGGTTTGATAAGAAGAGGAAAATGGAATTCAAAGGAAAATATAAAGAGAACACTGAAAAGAAGATGATATTTCCCTTATGCTCCAAGTGTGGAATGAAACATGGAGGGAGTTGTCTAAAAGGGACAAGTAAATGTTTCAAATGTGGAAAGGAAGTTCATCGGGCATTTGAATGCCGCGATGATGGGAAGAAGATGTCTAATGATGCAAACAAAGGAAGGGATACACAGAATGAACCTACTTCACTTCAATGTTTCAAGTGCAAGGATATGGGACATTATGATAATAAATGCCCTAATCCAAGGGTTGATGATGATGGTTGATGTCAACAAACTCTTAAGGCAAAAGACAAAGGAAATTCACATGCAATTTCTATCAGCTATGTGGATTACGATAACGATGTGTTGAAAGGTACACTTACCATCCACTCTAAAGTAGCAAATTTTTTATTTGATTCTGGATCCACCCACTCCTTTATTTCTGAAGAATTTTCTCAGGATGTCACTGTATTACCTCAATATTTAGATGTTGAGTTAGCTGTGACAACCCCTAATGGCACAACAGTCGCATCAAAAGTTTATAATTCTTCTCCGATTGAAGTTTGTGAGAATTTTCTTCTTGCAAATCTTGTGATCCTTCCTATAGTGGAATTTGATGTGATTCTGGGCATGGATTGGCTTTCTCTACATGGAGCTCATATCAATTTCCAAAGAAGGGAAGTCACATTTCATATTCCATATCAATCTATGATTGTCCATCGATGCAAGGATGAACATAACCTTCCAGTGGAAATTTCTTCCATTTTATGGGTATTGATTCCACTAAATGATGGTTATTTTTCTCAAATGGTTGGGAAGAAACTCACGATTAAGAATATTCCCATTGTACGGGAGTTTGATGATGTCTTTCTGGAGGAATTACCAGGTCTTCCACTGAATCGTGAAGTTGATATTTCAATAGAACTCATACCGGGTGCTTTGCCTATTTCAAAGACACCTTATAGAATGTCCCCAATTGACTTGCAGGAATTGAAGAAGCAACTCCAAGAGAATCTTGATAAGGGGTTCATACGCCCTAATGCGTCACCTTGGGGAGCACATGTTCTGTTTGTTAAAAAGAAAGATAGATTAATGAGACTCTGCATTGATTATCGAGAACATAACAAGATCACTATCAAGAACAAATATCCTCTCCCGTGCATTGATGACCTATTTAACCAACTACGTGGAGCTCAATACTTTTCCAAGATTTATCTTCATTCAGGGTATCATCAATTAAGGGTCAAAAGGGAGGATATACCAAAGACGACTTTCCGTACAAGGTATGGACACTATGAATTCATAGTGACGCCATTTGTTCTTACTAATGCCCCTGATATCTTCATGGATCTAATGAATAGAGTCTTTAGAGACTATCATGATAGGTTTGTGGTAGTCTTTATAGATGATATTCTTGTCTATTCAAATAGCAAGGAAGAACACGAAGATCACTCGAAAATTATATTGAGGACCTTGAGAAAGGAGAAGTTTTATGCCAAATTTACCAAGTGTGAATTTTGGCTTCAAAAAGTTTCATTTTTTGGTCACATAATCTCAAAAGAGGGGATATCTATTGATCCAGCAAAAAAAGAGGTTATCTAAAGATGGTCGAGACCAACAACAGTAACTGAGATCCGAAGTTTTCATGGTTTGGCTGGATATTATCGATGTTTTGTGAAAGATTTTTCACAATTATCTAATCCACTAACCAAGTTGAATCGGAAAGGAGTTAAGTTTGTTTAGACGGAGGAATGTGAAGATAATTTCAAGGTGTCGAAAAGAAGGTTATCCAGTGCACCTGTGCTCACACTGCCTTGTAGTGAAGAAAGGTTTGTGATCTACAGTGATGCATCCAATAAGGGATTGGGGTGTGTTATTATGCAAAATGATATGGTGATAGATTATGCCTCACAACAGTTGAAAATCCATGATCAAAATTACCCAACACATTATTTGGAATTAGCTACGGTAATATTTTCATTAAAGATTTGGAGGCATTACCTTTATGGTGAAAGGTGTGATATTGATACTGATCATAAAAGTTTAATGTATATTTTCACACAAAAGGATCTGAATATGCGCCAAAGAAGATGGTTGGAGCTGATTACGGATTACGACTGCTCAATCCATTACCACACTGGGAAAGAAAACAAGGTGGCAGATGAATTAAGTCGACAAGACCATGCCAGTTCATCCATGATGAGGATCACAAAAGATCCAATATTTATGGATTTACAAAGGATGGATCTTGGAATTATAATGGAAGGGGGAAAATCGTATCTTTCTCAAATGAATGTTCAACCATCTATACATGTGAAGATTAAAGAGGCACAGAAAGAAGATGTCGAGTTACAAAAGAAGGTGAGAAATGTTCCTGAATTCAACCTTGATTGTGATGAGATAATAAAGTTCAGGAATTGGGTTTGTGTTCCTCCCATCCCCGAATTAAAGAAGGAGCTACTGGATGAGGCTCATATTTCTTCATTCTCTATTCATCCTGGAATCACGAAGATGTATAGGGACCTGAAGGAGTACATCTGGTGGGATGGCATGAAAAGAGATGTTGCTGAATATGTCTCTAGATGCTTGGTTTGTCAAAAAGTTAAAGCTAAGAGACATAAGTCTAAGGGGATGTTACAACCATTACTCATACCCGAATATAAATGGGAAAACATCACTATGGGCTTTGTCACAGGACTTCCAAAAACATCCAATGGAAATAATGCTATCTGGGTCATAGTTGATCATCTTACAATGTCTGCACACATCGTTACTATTAGAGAGGATTTCCCTCTAGATCAGCTTGCCAGGATATATGTAAAGAAAGTGGTAAGATTGCATGGAGTACCACTTTCTATTATATCTGATCGGGATCTGAGGTTTACCTCCAAGTTTTGTCGAAGTCTTCTACATACTCTTGATACAGAGTTATGTTTCAGCACTGCTTATCATCCTCAGACAGACGGTCAGTCTGAGAGAACAATTCAAACTCTAGAAGATATGTTGAGAGCCTGCTCTATGGATTTCAAAGGTGGTTGGGATCAACACCAACCTTTGGTTGAATTTTCTTATAATAATAGCTTTCACTCCAGTATTCAGATGGCTCCTTATGAAGATCTCTATGGAAAGAAATGCAGGACTCCGACTTGCTGGGATGAAGTTGGGGAAATAAAGCTATTAGGACCTGATCTCGTTGATGAAATGGCAGAAAAGGTCATATCTATTCAACAACACATAAGAGAAGCTCAGAGTCGACAAAAAAGTTATGCCAACAACCGAAGAAAAGACCTAGAGTTTGAAGTGGGTGATTAAGTGTTCTTATGAATATCTCCCTCGAAGAGGGTCATGAGATTTGGAAAGAAGGGGAAGTTGAGCCCTAGATATATCGGTCATTTCGAAATACTGGATCATGTTGGGAAGGTAGCTTACCGATTGGCGCTTCCACCGAATCTATCTCAAGTTCACGATGTGTTCCATGTATCTCTCCTGAGAAAGTACATACCTGATCCTTCACATGTACTCAGCTCAGAAGTTGTACCGCTGGAGCAAGATCTTTCTTATGAAGAACAACCGATAGAGATTCTGGATCGTATTGAAAAAGTCCTATGAAACAAGACCACTCGATTGGTGAAAGTTTAATGGAGGAACCACCAATTAGAATAAGCTACATGGGAGCTTGAGGATATGATGAGGGAGAGGTATCCTCATCTGTTTGTTACAATGTGACGAATTTAGAGTGAGAAATTTATTTTAAGGGGGGTAGAATGTAACACCCGATAATTTTATGTTATATAAATCATCAAAGGAATCTTTTTCTACACACAACACTTTCTTGTCTTGCTTTACACGAAATCGCGACCTTCCTCGATAGCTTGCATCGTACACAATACCGAGTTTCACTAAACAATGATATGCTATTAAAATATTATTAAAACTAGCTGTTATGAATAGTAATAACCACTTTTTGAAATTTTATAAATTTTATTTTTCAAAATGGACTTCATTTTTGGATTCGGAATATTGAAATTATCCTAGGGTGAAATTTTGGTATTTTTCTGAAAACTTTCAATTTTTGATGAATAGTGAAACAACTAAGTGGTAGTTAAAAAACTGAATTTTTCATAAAACTTAATTTTACCGCTTCTGTGAGTGGAATTTCAAAAATCCGAGAGACACGATAATTATCAAGGACTAAAATGTGGTTCAATGAGATGAAAATAATTTTTGGTGAATAGTAACTTTTTACTTTTTTTACCATGGTTAAAAGTAAATTAGGTAATTAAGGGAAACAATGATATTATTATTACCCTAACACATGTCCTAATTCTATTGGACAAGTGTAATTCGACCAAAAACAAACTTAGGAATAAAATATGACCATTTAGGCCCACTTGGATTAGATTAGGACATTTATTATTAATTTATTTAAAGAAGGGTTAAAATAGTTAAAGTCAATGTTTAATAACTAAATCATTTTTAATATGGGTTTCTACATAAGATAAATACGACTATAAATATTCATTAGAAATCTAAAAAGATTTCCTAAATAATGGTGTTTTATTTGTAATTTTTAGACATTAAATAATTTAATTTATTTCTGACACAACGATGATGCAGTAATTATCTTATTAATGAAATATTGACATAATTGATGTTATAAATACCCAAATAAATATAATTTGAGACTTTTGATAAATTAAACTAATTTTCTAGGTTAATAAGACATGTTATTATTGATTTAATTAACTTTTTATAACTTATCATTCTGTTATGATTTTAACAAAAATCAATTACTAAATAGTGTCAAAATTGACATAAATTTGTTTTTAAAACAAATATTATATTATTAATTGTTATTTTATTCCTAAAAATCTAAGGTTCGGCCAAATGACTTAGATAAGGTTATATCTATTAATAATAAACAACTTGGGGTTCGTTTGTCTTGATATAGTAAGTTTATTAACCTTATAGTATAAGAACACAAGAAGACACGGTAAAAGTAAAATTATTTAACTTAATGTTAAATCTACATGATAAGGTTAAAATAGGAACCTAAACTTGTCTAAATTCTATTGGATGAGAATATTTCGACCCATACCCACCTTAGACGCGAAATAAATCAATTTGGAGCTATCTAAAACCGAGCATGACTTTATAATAAAATAATATGTTTATTTATTCCAAAGGTGCCCCTCTCCTCTCTTATAAAAGGGCACCTCCTCCCTCTCTTCCTCACGCCACTTTGAGCCATCAAGCTCGGCCAACCCCTGCCACTTTATCCTCTCCACTTCCCTAGAGACATCCTAGAGTTCCTGGTCTTCTTCAAAGACCAATTTTAGTGCCCTAAAAGGAGGTCTCAAGGAAGCACTTCAAAGAAGAGGTAATATCCATTATCGATCCTTTCCAATTTATTTCTTCTTCAACTTCTTCTCCTATAGTTGTTTAATTATGAAGTAATAACATCAGTATCACTCATATACTGATATGTTATTATAAGTATGAAACAACCCTATTTAACCATCTATCCATCCTACGGAAAATGAAATCACCGCGCGTGCATACGTACGGAATACCGTCTCCACGGCGTGGTGTAATCTATTTTCCACCACCACCTTAATTGGATGGGTATAATGGTGTAAATAATGACTATATATGACAATTATAAAGTTATATTGATTCTGAAATATTATACATACACTCCAATACAATTCCACGATCATAGGAACGATATCATCACTCGTGCGTACTTACGGAATACCGTCTCCACGATGTGATGCGGCTCATTCTACATGATCATCATTTCATAATGATTATATAAATGAATTCAATGAATGAATATGATATATATTACCCTAATACCATTCTGGAAATGAGGTATCTATAACCTAAAGAGAAGAATAAGAATTTATTCGACAAAACATGCATAAGAACAAAAAGTTATAAACACCCGAATAACAAGTAGCAATGAAATATTACTACCAAGAAACTAAGAATATAACCATATATGATATAATAACAATAATTATGATTCTGTAATAAGTCAATAACATTATTTAAATCATTATATAGGAGTTTCAGACACTTACTAGGCAAATCTGACCTAAGGTAAGGGAATAATCACAATCTCATTTCTATCCGAGATTGCTTATACTTTAGTATTTACTGGGGTGTATTTTATCATCCACATCCATGTTTCCTCAATATGTAATATTATTTCCATCCACCTAAAATTGTTTAAATCCAATTTTACCCTTCGGTGAGTTTTTATTAAAAGAGATGGAAGGAATCTTTTGTCGTTTTTCGTACGAGATACTTTTTGACTTTTCTGACAAAAGTAAGAGAAGAAGTTTTTTTTAACTTATACGGCATGAATGGATTTTTAAAACATTATTTCAAAGAAGCTTCCTTTACAATTTTTCAAGTTTATTTATAATCAACTTCTATTATTTTAGAATTGTACGACATGTTAATAAAGGAAAAGTGTTTTTGAAGTAGAAAGGTTATTTTCCTCAAGAATGGAGTTCAAGTGTTTTATCAAAATTATTTTCCATCTAAGATAATAAAGGGTTATGTTTCTATCCCTATTTTTACATTGATTTTATTATGTTGTGATGGAATTATTTTTATGAATTCCTTTATCTTATATGAATTGTTTTATGATGTCATAATTTTTAAGATTCCCATTTTTATTACATGGGTTATACTATGATGTATGGTTTATGATTTTGTGGCACACATAAGAATGGTATAATTATGAGATGGGAGTGACCTATATCTCCCTCCAATGGATTGGCTAAAGATTTTATATCTCATGAGATAGACATGGCTGGAATGGTAGGTTATACCGGTTCAGTGAAACAGGACTGAAACGAGGGTGACTCGGTTCAGAAAGGGACTTTGTCTACTAAGATAGTCTTGGCAATGAGTCATGACTAACAAGAAATGATTCTCTATGTTTATGTGTGTATGCCACATAGATTCATGTTTTAAGTTATGATTATTGGGATTACATTTCACTTCTACAATTTATCCCATGTTATGATATTATTATCTCTTTTGCAGGTTAAGATTTAAAAAAGTTATGTTCTTATGAATATGATGTGATTGATATTTCTTTTGTTTACCCTTACTGAGCATTTCAGCTCACCCTTTTGTATGTTTTCTTTCCCCAGGTCAGGAAGAAGGTTTTTAAGTAGAATATGTCAAAAAGGGACTCTAGATATAATGAAATAAATGGGAGATAGTGTAGACGTTTTATGAACCAGTTGTTTGTGTTTCCCAGTTTCTAAAGACACTATACATATACGGTCCTTTCTTGGTTTTGTTATATATTGTAATAAGTATGCTTCAATTCTGAAGTAATAATAATGTATGTAAAGTATGGGTCATTATAAACATGGTACGTATATCTATGGTAATTAGTAAACAAACCAACGTGATGAAATATAACTGAACACAAGTATTAAAGCAACAAAAAAAAGAAAAACAGGTGAGAAACTCCATAGCATCGCAAGCCTCGACTCGGTACAATGCTCTCCAACTCCCGACAAGTCAAACACCTAAGGTAAAAGGGATCTTGCCCTTATATATACCTGAAACAACATAGTCTACTTGGGCCTAAAAGCATGGCCCAAACAAGGTGTAAGATATAATCCGAGTAGGCAATCACCCAATGATTTGTGCCTAAAAGTCAATGAATACAAGGAAAGTAAGAGTGTAGGAAGCAGTAAACAGCAAAGCCGACAACATCTATAATCAACTGTATTAACGTATAAAGTACAAAAGTAAATAATCAGCAACAAGAAGAAAACAGGTAACCCTCTGGGTAGCTCTCACAGCCTAACCCCTACGGTTCAACCTACAAGTACTAGAAACCCTCTACGAGGCACACACAATATCACCACTCTGGTTCTTCTAAGAGTAGAATTTCTGAGGAAGCACTCACCGTCAATTCCCCCTATAGTCTCATATCATGCTAAAGGCTCTCTGGGGAAGCACTCAATGTCTCATTCTCCCTATGGCCCGCGTTGAGGAACTACAGACTCTCTAAGGAAGCACTCATCGTCAATTCCCCCTGTGGTCTCTCATCATATTAAAAGACACTCTGGAGAAGCCCTTACGTCCATTCTCCCTGTGGTATACTACACTAGGATCTCACAGTCCTGTGTGTAAATAAAACATTCTCCGTGTGCATATCATCCCATGTAAACCTCCAGAACTACTTGGCTATCTTTCTATGGCACAACAGCATAACAAAGCAATAGTTCCACTATCCTACAACTAGGCATGGAAACTGGAAAAACACCAAACAGGCAGAACAAGCATAGAAAACATCTATAGTATAGTGAAAACTACCATAATCCTAGGCAAAACATCTACTCTAGAAATCAAGCAAAGTAGGAAATATAACAGGGGAAAACAGGAAACACCCAATACCCCGTTCAAGGGTATTGGTGGAATTTGCACAAAATAATCATCGAATTTCTTCAGAAAGGCACAAACCACCCACCTTGATGCTAGGGGATCAATATACTTGAACCACGACGACTAATTCTCCCTAGAACATCGTAGATATGAGAAAAAGCACAAAATGTTAAACTTTAGATAACATGATAAGGAAGAAGAATTGGAAAAGAAGGCATAAGAAAAAGTAAGAACTCACCGCTTCGCTTCTAACACAATCGACAGAGCTCAAATTGGAGAACAGATGGAGGAACGGTGGATCGGAGAATATCTGTGGTCGTACGGTCGCTCTCAGACAAAGAAGCTGGAGAAGAAGACGTTTTCCTTGATTAGGCGCGACCCTGGTCCGTTTATTGAAAAAAAAACTACACGACATGTAATTTTAGAGTACATTGCGTGTATTAGGTTTCTCCATAATCCGCCAAAATCGGCCTCCACGTCACCCCTACACACCATGTGTGTGGCACAGACATGGCTAGTACACGCCTTTGAGCGGGAAAAGAGTACACGACATGTAATCAGAAAGTACACGGCGTGTACTTCAAAAATTTCCAGAAAGTTTATTTTTCTCAAAAAATACAGAAAAAGGAAATGCATACCTGAAAGGAAGATCCGTGTTCTTACATATCCAGATCCAGCTATTTGGAATGAGGACCCACATAGAAAATAGTTTCCCCAGTGTGGAACTCACCAGAAATTTTAGAAGTTATAAACTAGGATGTCTGACCTACAAAATCCTTAGTGTGGATCTATCTCTCCAACTACGGATGATTGAGAGATAATGGAGAGTTGGGGATTTTCATCATAGTATTCATTCTAATGGATAAATTTTTATACATTTAAGGACCCAAGATGTAGGAAACCAACAACCCATCTCCCACTAACATAGTGGAAAATGAAATGTCGAAATCAAAATCATTGATCACTCCACGTACATGATGAAGTCCCCTAAACCATCATCTACAAGGCTCGCATGCCCTATATCAACCTCAAATATAATTCAAAGGAGGTTTATGTATTACCTCATATAATAGTATGATCATGAGTGAATACTTTCCAAAAGGGATATGGTTCTCTTATACATGGAGGCTTTTTCTCCACAAAGGCACTACCACCCCACAAGAAGCACAGGGAGCCATTTCTCCCCACTCCAATTAATAATTGATCAATGAGCCTCTTTCTAAATATATATCATGATTCAGTATTCTCTGATGTGGAAATAGTGGATGCCTTATTCATCCCAGAAACTAAAACCATCTCAGTGTCACAAATGATGGCTCCCCAAAGGCCTCATTAGTAGCATCATTGACGGGCCCTACACGCTGATGAATTAGTGGAATACACCATTTCTCTGTCGTCCCAGTATAAATATCCAAATTGCAATGTTGATCTCATAATCAATACAATTCCATACAAGGCGAATCATCTTCCACATCTCCAGTGGATCCTGTCACTACTAATGCATTCAACAAGATGCGTTCCACTTCAGAGAAGGGGCCCATCAAGGTGTGGTTGGGGTTGAGTCCTCAACCACCCCACATGAATCATTGTTTGACTATATAAATCGTTTGAATAATTAGAATCCATTTCAAACATGTCCATGATGATGAGATTTACCATAGAGTACATCCACGTACTATCACCAATAAAAGCGTAGGGCCTCCCCACACTCAGAATTGATATAGTGGTCCTCCCCATGTTCCCAACATCATTGAAATAGGATACCCTCCCTGATTCCTCAAAATCCATTACTGTGGTCCTCACCATACTCATGGTTCCCAATATAGAGGTCTTCCCTGTGTGATAGACCATCAATGTGAATGTCATCCTTGCAATGTTCCCAGCTCAAGTAGATGACATACTCACTCTAACACTGAAGAATCTAGAGTTTCCCTCCACATCATCAATGATCAATACATAGGTCTTCGCCATGCCACATCCAACAGGAGTGTATGTCATACCCACGACATTGATAGTAAAAATGGGTCCCTCCTAATGTTCCTAGAATCTACCAAAGTGGAGGTCCTACTTAGAATTATCACCAGCTAACACAATGGTTATACCAATTTCTAGTTTGATCTATGAGAATGTCCTCTTCACACATCATCCTACTAGAATGGATGTCCCAACTATTCCATCTGTGGTATAGTAGATCTTCTACCAGTTCTGATAGAAACTGATAAAGAGGCCCTTCCCAAATCCCAACCAATCAATGAATAGTTGTAAGGAACCAATAATGATGTAGATGGAAATTAAATTACATTTTTGGGATACTTAATACATGACACAAAAAGATATCCAATGACTATATTAGTATAGTGACTATGGAAACTTGGAACATAATCTAATAACAATGTGAAAGATCATCAACATCTCCAATAAAAATATTCACCTTTTGTTTTCCTACCGAAAACCATTCATTAGATCTTGGAAAAAATAAAAAATAAAAAGGGTGAGCATAAATGCTTAGTAAAGCGAAACATGGAGAACCTAAAACAAACTATAAATATATTAATGTATAAACATGATCATAATTCTTAAATATCAAAATATTGAGTCATGAAATAAATCTGAGTAGTATGCAAGTAATAGATTATAAATGAACATTAACCATGATAAAATAGTATTTGCATAAAACATAGAATTCTGGAAAACAAATAAGTACATAATCTGATTTCTATAGTATCCAATGCATTGTTTCCAATACCGTCATAGTGGAAAAAGTCTATTAATGAACTGGGTTTACTTTTCATTCCATCCAGGTATTATTAAACAAGATTTACATTCCTTTCCAGCACTATATTACTAAACTAGATTTACATTTCATTCCATTCATTTCTATCTCATGAGATATAAACAATTACACAATTAATTGGAGTGAGATATTGTTCCCACCCATATCATAATGAAATTATTCTTACATGTTCCAAAAAAAAGAAATCATTCATCATAAAATAATCCAAGAAATAAAAAAGTCTTTTTAAAAATCATTCCGTTAAATCATAATCCATATAAAATATTTTCCATAATTAACAAAATGAAATCATAATAATAATATAAACATAAAAATAAAACTATGTCATCTTATATGGAATGTAATTTTGATAAAACACATGAGTTTAATTCCTGAGGAAAATATCATTTCTTCTAAAAAAACGTTTTATATTCTAATAATGACATGAAATTATAAAAGAAAAAAATTTAGATAAAAATAAAATTTAAATCACATATAGGAAGCCTCATGAAAATTTGGAATTATAAAATTATGGAATATGGTCATGACGTATAAGTTAACAAACATTCTTCACATACTCTTTCTTGAAATGTAAAAAAGTACCTTTATGGTAAAAGGATGAAATAATCCATCCATGTAATTTTATTAAAATTAACCTATTAGTAAAATTGACATTATAAAATATTATAATAATATAAATAATAATATATATTTAGTAAACAAGGATGTGGGTGTTAAATTTTCCCTAATAAATATGTACAGATAAACGTTCTTGGAAAATATTGAGATTGAAAAATGTTCTCCTACCTCAGGTCTGATTTCATATGTATATGTCTAAAACACTTATATAGTAGTTTTAAAAATATTATTATCTTGTAAAATAACCATAAGAATATCTATTTTATCATGTATGATTCACTTATAACTTTATATTACGCATTTATTTATCAATTCCATGTTAACAACACTTTTTGGGTAATAATTGTTTTATTTATCGTAGATGTTTTGAATTGTTATTATTCATCTTGTTATATAGATCATGATTTACATACTTCAATAATGTGAAACATTATTTATATATCATATATATTCATTAAATATATATAATAGATAGATAAAAGAAATGGAATGAAATGTTCATGGAGATGGTAAGTCGTACGTACACATGCTCACAGTTTCTGTTTCCTTATTGATTTGAATTGAAAAGGTAAATGATATATATATATCAAGTAAAATTATTGTGTCATATATATTTTTTCTTGTTTATTATATATACTTTATAATAATTCATGAATGCTCAATAGGAAGAATTAATCTCATCTTGTGGTGGAGATGGCAGGTCGTACGTACGCACGAGAGATGACTTCATTAACATAATGGTTAAATGGTATAGAATTATAATATATATTAATTATAAATATTACTTATCATGTTATATTCATTATTTAAATCCACTATACTCATCATTAAATATATCCAAATTATGTATTGTTGAATAAAAAATTACACCACTGCGTGGAAATGGGAAACCATACATACGCACGAATGGAGATATTGTAATTAGTAGGATGGATAAAGGATTTATATGGTTGTCCCATAATTTTAATAAAATAAAATAATGTATAATATTTTGGAATTTATAAATTATTGAAAAAATCATAATAAGAAAAGTATAATAAGAAAATAATTTTTAATGAGTTGATAAATCAGTTACCTATTTTTCGAGTATCACCTTTTACCTTGCACCAACGAGCTTCTTCAGATGGATTTCTACCCAATGTATGGCCTATAAGAGGAATGGATGGATTTGGGGAGATTATATTTACAAATTTTGGATATGAAAATAGATTGAATGGTTCGAATAAATGTTTAGCAGTGGAGGCCTCTAATAAGAGGGAGGAGGGGCACTTTATGAAAGACTTGAAATATTAATTTATTGTAAATTGTTTTTGTGGGTTATAATTCCCCATAATCATTTATTTATAATATAATATTATTATGGGTCAAAATTATCTCATAAAATAATATTTATACTGGAATTTATTTTATTCTAATCCTTATCATTTTGATTTATCCTTATTTATTCTATTAAATATTATTTGAGGTAATAATATTATAAATAATAAATGGTTATAAATATTTGTGTATGTGTCTTAATTGGTCTATAATTTGATACTTTTTGAAATTTTAGATTATATAATTTTCAATCTTTAAATTTCACATTTTATTTTGAATTTTATGTAATTTAATAGTATATTATTTTTATAAAATATCAATAGTGTCATTTTTTCAAAAATTCATTTATTTGAAATTTAATAAACACCAAATATGAGATAAATTTAAAAAAAATATTTTATAAACTCTTAACATGTATTGATAACCTAAAAAATTAATTTAGTCCATTAATTAGTTCATCAAATATTTATTATACTATTTTTAAATCCATTTATTTGATATTTCTATCTGTAAAATATTTTCTTCATCACTATTGTGTCTTCAATAATTGTAATTAAATAATATGTAAAAATTAAAAATAAATTTACATGGTGTAGATAAATTCATTATATTCCCAGAGACTATTTAATTTTTATGTTTTATCATGATTATCACTACATTAAAATTAATATACATATAATATATATGAGTGTTAAATGTGTTCATTTTCATTTGTTTTAATTATAACTACATCGAATTCATGGAAACAATTCAATTAAATGAATCAATTCTGACCCTTAGGAGATAATGGATGAACTTATTTCACCCAACTGTATTTTTGAAGGTGTGACAGTAATTTTATTATCTTTATCCTATTGTTGGTTACCCTAAATTACCTGATTTACCTTTAACTATGGTAAATAAAATTTATTGCAAAGACTATTCATAATATCCAAAAATAATAAAAGTAACCAATTAAAATAAATTTTTCTCACTTATCTAAAATATTGAATCCATTTTTCCTTATTTAATATGCATAAATTTCATTAATTAATTTAAAATTAATTCCCAATTTCAAAACTAGAAAGCCGGTATTCTTTAACGAAGTAAAAAACTATCAAAAGATTGAATTGTGTTTATGTCCAATTTAAATGTTAAATTACATCTGATGATAAAAATTATATTAAATTATAAAAATAATCCAGTTACACTTTAAAACAAATTAAATATATAATATTTCTACAATAATAAATTATATGAAGAGGAAGTTTTGAATTAAAATGCTGTAGTTTTAATTATTCATTAAAATATGAATATTACTCGGAAAATACTAAAAATTCAACCAATGTTATTTTTCATGTCCCTATTATGAATAAGTCATTTATTTTATAATATATATAATATATAAACGTGTTAAAAATGATGTAAAATGGGTGCGCCATCAAAATGCAGTAAAATTGAATTTTTTAAAAAATAAATTTTTTATCTGAAAAATAGAATTTTTTCTTATATCATGTTCTAGAAAATACATTATATAAATGTTCATGGTATAAAAAATTAAAAAAAATTCTAATTATACTTATAATTACTACTTTATATCCCATTAAATAATAATATTATAATAATATATTGATGTTTAGTGAATCTCGATATGACATACGTCACAATCAATCGATGAAGGTTGCACTTGCATGTAATGTAATCAAAGTAAGTGTTTTGTTTTGGGAAAAATTCATTTTGTGTTCTATATAACATAATCCAAACATATATCTTTTTTACATTAAACTAAATATATTCTTAGTGTTGCGGGAAATGAATTATATCAAAAGAACATTAAATTGTGTGTAACATAAGCCATGTATAGTGTTGCATATACTGTGAGATTAAATGGTGTTGTGTATAGAACAGGATAATAATGGTGTATTGTAAAACACATGACATCAATGAAATTTAATGAAATCTATTGATTAAAATATTGTGGTGTTACATTATACCCCCATTAAAATGAATTTCTCGCATGGAATTCATCGGGGTTATAAAAGGTTTACTACGTGAAAAAAAATTCATAGAAACACACATCATAATTTTCAATACAAAAGTATTATTTTGAAATGGAATTTTCAAAAGCTAATGGTTACCTAAAGTAACTAATCATTGGGTTTTCACATAGGAGAACATATGTGGGGTGTAAAAACATTGATATGGAATAAAAATATAACCATCGAGTTCTAGTGGATACTGATAGAGAACATGGTTTTGAGAAAGTTAAATACAAAAACCCATAAATCTATGATGATTTAAGGGACCATCAGATTCATCAGAGAAGAATATAAAAAGATAATTTTTTTATTTTAAGTATCATTTCCCTAAATTTGAATAATTTTGTTGAGAATAAATACTTACTTAATTTTGTTGCAATGTCATCATTGTTCGTGCCACGAACAATTTCCACTTCATAACGTATTTAAAGAAATGATGTCAAATTTTTCATTCTTGAAGTGTTAGCAGATCATGCAATAGAATTATTTTTCATTCCATCAATCTCAATAAAAAGGATAACAGATATAATCCAATAAGATTATGTTGACCTATAGTGTGATAATACACTAATATAACAAAGTTTAGCTAGAATATAACTTATACAATACATAAATGAATATCATTAAAATCCTTCCAAAATATAATAATATAAAAATTTAGAATTAGGTGAACTAAATAGACATAACATTTATCTCCCATATCACATAAGGTAGTTATTTTTTGTCTCATTCCAAAAATTTGAATACCTTAGTCATCTATTCACTTAAAATATGGTAAAAACATGAATTACCATAGAACCTTAGTGAAAAAAAGAATTCTATAAAAATTAACTCTATCCACAATAGACCGATACAATGATATTCCAATATTCTATAACACTATAAAATAGATTCAAGAACCCTATTTTGAAATTCTATTACATAAACACATTATCACTCCCCAGCATTTTTGTGATACTCAACATAACAAATAGGGAGCGCATGTGATTTTCCATTGTCTTCCTACTTAAGAGTTTTTTGATGTTGATAATTATCCATAACATTTAGATTAGGCCATTGGATAGAAAAATACCCCATTTCCTTGCACTTGTAACCCAGATTTGTTGGAGGTTCTCTCTTTAAAGATTTCTATTTATTCCTATTACACCAGAAGTAAAATGATTGATGACCTTATTTCCCACACTTATTATAATTAACATTACCCATAAGGAAATTCCCTCCATGTTTCCTCCCACAAAATGAGTATAATGAAAATCTAATATTCTTTTGTCCATAAGATTTATAGATTCCTTTTAACTCTATCTATATTTTCTTATCATAACCATGTGATAGATGAGAATATGCAGAATACCTTTTTGAAAGAAGAATACGAGGAAGGTATATACTTAAAAATAAGTTCTTGAACTCATCTTAATCAATGGATTAATTTTATCTTGTTGCCTTGTATAATTGATAATGTTCCACCACTGATTTTCTTACCTTCTAAAAAATAATTTCCCAAATTTACCTTTTCACATTCTGAACAATGTTGAATGAAAATTATCTTTTCAACGGTATAAATCCATTCCTTTTTTACAAGTGGATTAGTTATTCCACTAAAATAAGGTTGATGTTACCATAAGAAAGATTCAAGAGAACGTTGTTCCCACTTGAGGTCAATTAGGATCCTAGAAGTATTTTTGGTCATAGAGACTAGATTCTTTATTTAAGCTCCATTAACATTTGGATGTTCAGAAGGAAAATCATTTCATTTCCCATCACATCCAGCATTAATTTTGTTCATTTGGGTTTTATCTATTGTCTAAATCCCATAAAAATAGTTTGAGAGGAAAAAATCACACTAATAAAATAAAATAAAATCACAGGGGAGTAATTATCAGGTTTAATCATAGGTTTATCTTGATCATTACTATAATTAGAGAACTCTACATTATCAAATAGACTTACGGTTGGGTACATCCCACGACATACCTTAGAAATATATCCAGGGATCGTACTAATGTCTTCCTATCCATGTTTCCAAAGTTTAACTAAACATTCGCTCTGATACCTACTGTAAGGATCGAAGAAAGATGTACGTGGACATCACATTACCTTTCAAGAATACATAATACATGAAAAAAGCTACCCCCATTAACCATATTAGTTTAGTGTATTTGGAAACATGTAAAAAAACTTCTAAAAAGGTGTAATATCTTCAACATATCCCATTGAGATCGTCTCCTTTTTTCGTAACTAAACCCATTCTATATATCCTCTTGAAAAAAACATAAAAATGTTGAGATTAAATTATCTATACGGGTAAACATGGATAACATAAACAAACCATAAAAATAAAAATCTAAAAACATTAACATAATGTTTAAATATCAAAATCATGAGTCATGAAATAAATCATGTTAGTACAAAAGGAATAGATTATAAATGAATATTAACCACAATAAAATATGATTGGCATAAAAATGGAATTTTGGAAAAAAAATAATCACATAATATGATTTCTATAGGAGACTATGAATTGTTTTCGACACCATCATTGTGGGAAAATTCTGTTACTAAACTGGGTTTACTAGTCGTTCCATCAATGTATTACTGAACCATATTTACTTATTGTTACAACCTTATATTACCAAACTAGATTTACATTCCTTTGTAGTCTTGTCTATCTCTTGTAATATAAGTCATTTCATGATGCATTGGAGTGACATATAGGTCCCACCCAACTCATAATGGAATCATTGTTACACGGTCCACAAAAACATAAATCATTCCTCATAACATAATCAATGAAATAAAATGAGCTTCTTAAACATCAGTCAATCATAACATAATCCATAAAAAATTTCATTCCATAATTAACAAAATAAAATCATAGTGACAATAGGGATATAAAAAAACCTATGTCATGTTTGATGGAAAATAATATTTATAAAACAATTGATCTAAATTGTTGAGGAAAATTTCCTATCTTTATCAATATTATTTTGTATTCTCAGAAAGAGATGGAATTTTAGAATAAATTAATTTAGTTGAAAATAAAATTTAAATCATGTAGAGGAAGATTCAAGGAAATTAGGCCTTATGATGATGTAAAAATCTCTTCATGGAATATATGTTAAAAAACACTCTTCACGTACTCTTGCTGGAAAAGTCAAAAAGTACCTCGCATGGAAAATAAAAGAAAGATTCTATCCAAAAAATTTAATAAAAATTCACCGATGGGTAAATTTAATTTAAAAAATTCTATAAGAATATAAATAATATTATATTTTTTTTAAACATGTATGTGGATGTTAAATATACCCCAATAAATACTAACATATAAACAATCTCAAAAAATAATGTGATTACGAATTTATCACATAACAATGGTCTGATTTCTTCCGTATGTGTGCAAAACTCCAACATAGTGGGTCTAAACATATTATTAATTTGTAAAAAACCCATAATAATAACTATTATGTCATATATGATTCATGAATGACTATATATTACCAGTTTATTTATCAATTCCATGTTAAATCAATGTTTTGGGTAATAATCTTTTTATTTATCGAACATGTTTTGACTTGTTATTTTTTATCTTATTAATCAATAATGATTTAATTAATTCAAAAAAGTAAAACGCAATTTATATATCAGATATATTCTGTATATACATATATATAATAGATATATAAATGAAATGGAATGCACTGTTCGTGGAGACGGTTGGTCGTACGTACGCATGTACGTTATTTTGGTTTCCTTACATATTTTAATGGAAAAATCCAAATGAAATATATATAAATAAATACAGTATAATTATTATTTCATATATTTCATTCTTATTTATTGTATATACATTATGATCCTTTTTTAATGGTTAACATGGAGAATTTATCTCATCGTATTGTGGATATGGTAGGTCATACGTATGCACGAGCGATGATATCATTAACATAATCATTAAATGGTATATAATTGGATGGTATATAAATTGTAAATAATAATTATAATATTATATTAGTTATTTATATCAATTACTCACATCATTATACCCATCAAAATTAAGTATTGTTGAATAAAAAATTATACCACGGTGTGGAGACGGTAATATGTACGTATGCTCGCAAGGTTATATTGTTATTTTTAGGATGTATAAAATGAGGTACAAGATTATACCATAATTATAATAACATATAATAATGTAGATGATACTATATTGATTACTTTAGTATGGAAACTACATAAATAAAAATAAAAGAAAACAATAATTTTGAAAGAGGTGAAAAATAAATTACCTATTTTTCGAGTATCACCTTTTGATGTTAACAAGAAGACACTATAGGACGGATTTCGTCCCAAAATATGGCCTCTAAGAGGAATAGAGGGATGTTGGAAGATTATTTTGGTAGTTTTTTTATGGGATAAAAGGATTGAAATGTGTGACTAAGGGGGTTGTGGTGGGGGCTATTTATAAGAAGTGGGAGTGTCACGTTAGGAATGTCATGAAATATTAATATATTATACATTTATTTTAGGTTTATAATGCTCAAAAACACATTTATTAATAATATAAGATGCGAATGGGTGGAAATGATCTCAAATAATAAAATTTATACATGTTTTCAATTTATTTTAAACTTTTCATTTTGATATATCCTTATTCATTTTATTTAATTTTACTAGTGGTAATAATATTTCAAATATTAAGTAGTTATAAATATTCACATATATGATTTAAATTATCCATAATTGGATACTTTATGAAATTTTAGATCATAAAATTTTCAATATGAAATTTTTTAATATTTCTGTGATTTTTCAGTAATTTAATAATATGTAATTTTTATAAAATATCAATATTGTCAATTGATGACACTCTTCATTTATTTAACTTTAACTAAAATCCACATGGAAGATAAATTGGAAAAAAATTATTAATAAACTAATAATATGTCATAGTCACATAAAAAATTCATGGATCACATTAATTAGTTCATATTCTATTTATTTTAATAATTTTGTAAACATTTATTTGGTATTTCATAATTTCTACATCTCTATTATGTCATAATTAATGATAATTATTTAATCCCAAAAACTTATAAATAAATTCAATGATTTAGATAAAATTATTATCATTCTAATGACTATTTATTTTCGATTTTTGTCATGTTTATAAATACATTTAAAATATTATACTTATAAGATATATGAGAGTGACATGTTGTCGCATTCTTTTTTTAATTAAATATAAACCAGTTTCATGGAAAAAATCAATTAAATGATTTAATTATGACCATTAGGTGATATTAGTCAAATTTAATTCTTTAAATTGGATTTTGGTAGGGTTTATGGTAATATTATTATATTAATCATATTGGTTGTTACCCTAATTTACAAGATTTATCTTTAATTGTGGTAAATAACAATTAACATAGTAACTATTAAAAATATCCACAAAAATAAAATAAACCTATTAACATAATTTGATCCCACCGATTCCAAATATGGAATCCATTTTTAAAAATTAAAAACACATTTGTATCATTAATTAATTTCAAATTAATTCCCTTTGTCTAAACCATAAAGCATGATTTTTAAGATGTAAAACCCTTCAAAAGTTTTACATGTGTTTATGTCCATTTTTAATGTGAAATTACATCCAATGACCATAAATTAATTAAATGATAAAAAAAATACAATAACATTTTTTTTAAAAATCAAATAGTTAATATATATTTAAATAAATGAGTTGAAAATGTAGTTTTGAATTAAAATGAAGCATGTTTCACTATTCATTAAATTATGAGTTGTATCTGAAAGATAAAAAATAAAAACCAATGTAAATTTTGATTTCCCTCTTCCAAAGAAGTAATGTATTTTGTAAAATATTATATAAAAAAGTTTTAAAAGATAGATTTAAAATTGGTTCACTGTCAAAAAGCAGCAAAACTGTATTATTTGAAAAGTATTTTTTTATCCCAAAACTGACTTGTTCTTATATCATGATCTAAAAAATAAATAATGTTAATGTTAATGTTATTTAAAATTAAAAGTCTGTTTAATAATATTCATAACAACTAGTTTATATCCCAACAATAAATATTATTTAAATAATATATCATTGTTTATGGAAACTTGGTATTTCGTACAACACAAGCTATCGGAAATGATCACTCTTTCCTGTAATGAAATCCAAGTCAGTGTTGGGTTTAGTGAAAAGTTTCATTGGTATTCTATGTAACATAATACTAACATCGTTATTTTATACAAAGAACAAGATATATACAGAGTGTTTCAAGAAATGAATTATATCAAAAGAACATAAAATTGTGTGTTACAGAAGCCAAGTGTAATGTTCTATATACTGCAAGATAATAAGGTGTTACATATAGCGCGAGATAATCTTGGTGTAGCATACAACACAAGACATTATAGAAATTAAAAGGAATATATCTCATAAAGTATCACGGAATTACAATAGGTCACCCCCACACCTTCACCCACCAACAAAAAGGTCATAACCATATAAAATAACTTCTTGACCCTGTGGATACATCATTCTGAATAATGGATAATGGTCACCTTCGAAGGTAGAAATATCGTAAGATCCAAGTCATTATAATTCTTGGTACCTTATCAAACTCTGAAGAAGAATGTTATTCAACAATGTAGCCTCCCCCTAGAAATCTACATTTGAGTCTGGGGATAGAGCATGAAATGTGATATTATCCATTCCAGAAGGTGAGAGCCCCAAAATTTTTGTGTCCCATCATAGGTACATGTAGTTGGATAATGATTTGTCTCCCTTATTATATATTAGTGGAGTCATCTTTATCTCCACTTGTTTCATTATCTATCTCTATCTTAAATCACAGAGTGTTATTCAATAGCATGATAGAAAATGATCATTCGATATTCCCTGAAATGAAGGTTTCTTCTCTCACTCATGGGTTAATGAAAAAAACCCCACTTTTTTAGGGACAAAATAATGAATTAGGTTCTTCATTTGAGGGATTACCTAGCGTGAAAAGATCAGACAACTCCAATAAAGACTCCTTCATTGACCAGCTCTCCGTAATAATGATTCACATCCGTGCCACTACTAGTTCCTCATATAACCCCTATTAATGCTTGGGTAAACTATCATTAGAGCCCTACTTCTAAAAAGAGAAACCTATGGGAGAGTATGGTAAGAGAACATTTTATGTCAAGTTATGGCTGAATGTGGTTCCAAACATTGAATGTCACAGTCCCTCACTGTCGACAAGGACACAAGTTTTTCATTGAACTATCTAGATGATGTATGTTTTCCTTCATGCCCACCATTTGGTATACTCAATGATCTAAGAGAACATTGAATAAATTAATCCATAGTTTCACATGGTTTATTTGGTAGCACTCCTACTGTCTCAATACCATGCATCAGCCAACTACTAGTAGACCCTCCAATAAATATGAATCTAGAGGTATACAATGATCCTAAAACTTATTCAAGAGGCATCCCAACATGTGAAGATATATGGTGGGGATAATATGATACTCTCTACATCCGTTGTATCATATGGTTTCTTGAATAACCTATTTATATTAATTATAAGACTATAGGAATTCATATAGTGAATATTATTTTCCCTTAAATAACCATTGACAGGAAGACTAGTTCAAGGACCAATGGGGAGAACCCTATCCCTAGGAAAACAAAATATCATGTAGACACTCATACATGTGTTTTTAATGACATCCAATGGAAGTTACATGTCCTCGAGGATCCCTCTACAACCTTACCCACTGGTCAATATCAATACAAGGATAAGGGACCTCTCAAGACAATAGATCTATTTGATATTGCACAAAAGATATATGTCAATCCCATTGCCACTACTATTAAATAGATGACCATAAATAAGAAAAGTTTTATTATTGATCACATTACAGATCAACATTGTGACTATGGGGAACCTTGAGAGGATCGTGTTTCTCTTGTAATGGCGAAGCAAGGGCATCCATTGTTTTCCCTTGTCTAGTTCCTCCAGAATGATCTCAAATATCTCATACCTCCCAATGGGATAGAGACAAGGGTTTAGGGGAAGTAGTCATCATATGTGTCACCTAATCTACACAAGTAGTTTGATGAACTTCCCAGGGATTAGATAGAGCTACACTACATGATACTCCCTAGGTAGTTCTGTGAGCTGCTAAGCCTACTTACTCAGTTCACAAACCTATCAATGTATTGGTGGTTGGAGATTCTAGTCAATATATAAACCCCCACCGAGATGATTTTATACCTTCTCTCAATGATCTCATAAAATCCCTGGATACATAGAAGGTGGAACTCCCATCTAATAGAAATCCTTATTTATAGTAGGTGTATGAAATTCTTTCTCTCACTGACTTTAGAAATCCGACATTCTCATCCTTCAATTTTATAAGCGGCTTGCTGCATCATCTTCCCTACATCATCTATAGGTGTGTGACCATGTTAGGTACTTTAGATAAGTATTAGGTCATAATTATCTATTTTTTGTTATTAAAATTGGAATGGCTGGATTTTTTATAGTACATCCACTTACAATTTTCATCCTTCACTCGTGGGGAAGACCTTCCCAGGAAATATCGATACTAGTTTAGCTCCACCATTCTGAAGACATGTAATGATGACTCCATTCTATTCATGCATATACAAGATGATCACATTAAAAACATCATTTCCCTATAGAGAGACCACGTGTATTCACTCTATATGCTACGAATCCAGGAACTTCTATTAATGATGTGTACATGGAATGAAAAAACTAAGCTAGTTTATGCACTTATCACTCAAAACATCCCAAGTGGATTTTAGTAATTTTATGAAAAAGACCAATTTTTATAGGATTCCTATCAATAGGATAGTTGGAATGTCTATTGCCTCTCCCAAATCCTACAATATGAACATCCCAGGCAATGAAAATCACAACAGTACAAGTAGAGGCCACTGAGCCCCAACAGTAGTTTCTAGTATAGATTTATGAAGTTAAACCTCATAGTGTGAAGTATCCTAATAAATATTCACCTCACCAAGTACATAATCCATAGGAATGCCCTTTATAGATAAAATTACATTAATGAGATAATTTGTCTTCGAACCCCCTTCAGGCTCTAGCCCCTCGTTAAGGTCAATCTCCCCGAGCTCTGGTCTCAGGTAGGAGAAAACAGACATACTTTTTCAAAGAAGCACATTTACCTAGTTACTTGTGTTGTTACTTGGAATAGAGGGATAGAAATATTCCCAAATTTAATGAAACCCATGTGTATGATCTCACTTACTACACTATCTATTTACCTTACAGGAAAATCCATGCACATACCACCAAGAAATGTTATTTTTTTAAGGATTGGTTCTAATACCATTTGGATAATGGTGTGGTCAAGTTGGGCCACATCCCAAAATAGGTGGTGAACATATATACCAATACTTATTGTGATAAAAATATGATGGTAAATGTCAATCCCAAGACTCAAGAGTGTGATAATTATTATGCATGTATGCCAGTTGATCATGAATATGGCATAATCTTTCCCTGCATAGACCAACCCATACCTCATGTTTAGATTTTACTATCTCATACTGAAACCTTCACATATTCATTGAATACTTCAATGTATTAGAAGAGGAGGGGTGGATATATCAATTGAAATAAAATTCCTCCATCGGTGAAAAATCCTTCATATACTCTCAGGGATTTCAAGCATCTAGAAATGTGAATTACACCTTGGTTCTAACCAACTTTTGAATACACCTCGGAAAATGGTTGGGAGTATGACTCCATGAATATAATTGAAATAGTGGACCCCTAAATGGTCCTCGATGATGAGTAATTTTAGGAAATACCTCCAAACGCACCCAGATGACATCATTGGAGACGGATTCGAGGAAATCCCAATCACTGAAATGCTCTGTTAAATACTTCAGGTAATGTTATGAATTAAACAAAAATTAAATAACTGGTTTTATATAAAGCTAAATAGGAACGGTCCTCTTAGAATGTTTCTTCATAAACATCACAACCAATGACCATGATAATGGACTAGGAAGAACAACCATGACCACATCATGACATGGCATCATCCAGATAAATATTGGCCTCAACCAGCCTACAATCATCCTTCAGTGATTCTGGGTTTGTATTCTAGTGAGAAATAGGTTATTTCCAACACCATTAAGAATCAAGTGGTTCTCCCAGAAGTTTTCTTCATGACTTCGTCAAAGGGGACACCCCTTCAAGTAGAAATATACTCATGACACAGAAGTGCGATGTGTTATAGAACCTTACCATCATTTCAAAAAATCACTCAATCCTTGTGGGCATCCACCTATTATAAAAAATTCACGAGGCCCTCATGGAATATCATAGAGTCCTCCAATAGTTTGAAATTTTGTCCGCATCTAAAAATACCAATTAGACTAAGGAAGATGAGTTAGAATAATGTCGAACTATCATATCATTTACAGATAAGATGAGGTATCCCTAAACCAGGATCATATATACCCTCTATACATCATTGAACATTTCAATATAGTATAAGTTCATTATAGTGGTAGAAATATGATTCAACATAAATCTCATCTTGACCATAACACTCTAAAATTTCGGATTGACTGAAAAAAATTTCGGTCCTTATGACCTGAAGATCCATGTTTATGACATGACTGAGTAGTGTTTGTGTAATGGAATCTTGTTGAAGACCCAATTGTGTGTATTGGTAGTGACCAAAATATTCATTGATGTATCATAGTATACAACCTAAAATAATTTTATTTTTAGGCCCTAGATTCATTTTTA
Organism: Viscum album; assembly: GCA_963277665.1. Lineage (NCBI taxonomy): Eukaryota > Viridiplantae > Streptophyta > Magnoliopsida > Santalales > Viscaceae > Viscum > Viscum album. Next base: position 647,606,741 of record OY728151.1, on the reverse strand, counting down.
AGAATTATTTCTCTATTGTATCTCCAATACTTCAACTACTCCCTCAATGGTCGAGAAAGAATTCTCCAAGGTGAAGCATCTCCATTTTAGTCCTAGAAATATTGTTTCATAAATATTGGATATTAAAAGATAACAAAAAATCATTTCTATACACATGAGGTTATGCACACAACAGTTACATCAAACATGTGTATGGATGTGGATGATACTTTTATCATCTCGATTCATCCTATAGAGCAAATAACCCCAAACATAGAAAGAATCATCAGAATATTTGGGTGAAAAGGGATTTGATTCCCAATGTTAAAAGATCATCTAAAGGTAATAGAACAATATCAGGTGATACCATAACCCCTACCCATATTAGGAATCAAGATGCTCATCCAATAGCTATAATCGTGCATCATACATGCTTATTCTACTGAGTTGGATTGAACCGACTTAAGATGACCAACTATCATTTCTTTGAAATAATGAATTTACCATGAGGTAAAAATAATTATGGAATTTACATGAAATCCAATGTCATATTGGATTAATCATATCAAGAGTTCTCTAGTGAGGATTTCTTATTCTCCCAAGTAGACACTATTGTTCCAGTAAAATCAATCATCCTGAAAGTACCATCTCCTCATGATAGAACTCCAACCTTGGATGATGATAATGTTTTTTAATATTATCCTCTCATATTTTTATATGTTCTATCTACAACTATTGATTAGCTGATTTGGGTAAACTAGGGTACCTTGGTATATGTGAGGCTAACACTAATCAATGAAACTATTCCTCCATAGGTAAAATAGTAGTATGAGGATTTCTAAAGGAAACATCATGAAATATTTTCTGGAGTTTATGATGATATTATAAGAGTATACCCTCAAGTTTTTATCTATTTTCAAGGTATCATAGTAATTCATCATGGGATAAAGAATCATCCCATGAAAAATATTTCTTCGTTAATTGTAACGACCTGGAATTTCCATGTATTTTTTTAATTAAATGAGAATTTTAAGAGTCCTTAAAAATTGACGGTTTGTGATTCCGAGGTTTGGAGTGACCGGAATGAATTTTTGAACTTTTTTTCGGGTACGTTCAGTAAATGTTCGATCATGATTTTCTAACTTTTGAACTCGTGCTCGGAATTGAAATTTGAGGGCACCGTTAAACTCACAGGGCTAGTATTCGCTTAAAGAGACATTCACCACAATGACAGTTGGACGAGGGTGGATGTTATTTTTTGGGTTTTTGAGTGGAAATAATAAAATAAAATAATCAAGCATTTTATTTTATTTGTTAAAACATCTAGTGGATGTTGTGAAGTGGGAACCACCAGACCTTAACTCCCTTGAGAGGTTATGGTGGTGGAGACCACCTGAGCCTAACCTCCCAAGAGAGGTTATGGTGGTGGGTAGTACATGAGGTCTAAAATTCTACAACTCCCTCATTAATGTGAAGGAACCTCTTGATCATTCTCCACATTAATTGTGCCAACCCTCCTTAATGAATTGTGAAAACCCTTCCCCTCTTAATTATGCTAAGTAATTAATTAACCCAATTTGAATTTTATGCCAACAAACCTAATAGATCTCAAAATATATTATTATGGGGGATATCATTTCATTTTTGTATAATTGGAAAGAGGATGAGCTCTTGGAGAAAGAACGCCAATGAATAACTTCTTCTTCGAACGAAGAACTTCTTCTCCAAAAGAAGAACGTTGATCTTGACCTTGACCTTCTTCTTTGAGACATCCTCCATCAGTGTACATTTTCAAAAATGAAGAATCACCACGATTGAATAATGTTAATCCGAAGAACGAGCTCGGGATCGGAAGTTTGTGATGGGTGCGACGAACGTCGACAAATTCGACTTCTCTCTTCGTCATCAAGAGAACGAGGTAGGGGTTTATTTGTGTGTAAATATTTTCCCTATTTATATCCTTGGTTTTTTTACAGTTTTGGAATGAAACATTGTGGGAGGTTATAAAGCTTGATGTTCTTCTTTCATTTTCTTGTTGAGCCATATGCTACCACCCTAATGCGGAGGTACAAGGCAAACCAACATGGCCAGACCCTTCCACAAATATTGTGGTGTTCTTCGCGAAGGTGAAGGATGGAAAGCATACATTTTTGGGGCATGATAATGGAGGTTTCCACCACCGCCAGCCACGAAAAAGATGAAGACGCTCCGGTGCAGCCCTGCGGCCTCCGCACTGACCGTGGCCACCACTGCCATCTGCGGCTATGCACCGCCCCATGGCCGAGGTGCCGCCCCGCGGGCAAGGTGTCTCCCCGAGGCCGGACAGCTGCCCCACGACCGGACCACAGCCCCGCGCAGTCGAGCTGCCACTCTGCGGCCAAGCTTACCTTCCGTCTCGCACCACCCTCGGTCGAGCCGCTCTGGGCCAGGCCAAGCTACCCCACGCCCTCGTAGAACACCTCGACCAGGCCGGCCTCACGGCACCCTCGCGGCCTGCCGGGCCTGACCCAGCGGGCCAGGCCGAACCCAATGGGCCAGGACCGACATAACATGTCGAGCGGGGTCAACTCGACCTCACATGTTAGGTCGGTTCGACTCAAACCAGTTTGTCCCATGCCAGGTCGGCCCGGGTCAGTCCGACCGGGTCGGACCGGACCTAGGCCCACTACAACCCATTGACTTTCTTTTCGCCATAATGTTGGAACCGGACGTCTGTTTGAAGAATCGTAAGTGGTGATGGAAATCATTGAGTGAGATGGTCTCGTTGAGTATATCCCACTGGAGTTTTGGATTGTGATGGGGTATGGCCAGGTTGGATTGGGCATGTATCCAACAGGGCCCCCAGGACTAAAAGACTAATAACTCAAAGACCTGGAATCTAAATGACGTGTCGTCTATTATGTTGAGACCCCTATGACATGGAGGAACTTTGAGATACATCTTCATTGAACTTTGTGGTAGTTGGAGTATCAAACCGTATCTTGTGGAGGGGATCCTCCCAGATAGCAGCGAGCACAGTATGAGAACCTAGTGGATGGCTGAGACTTGGCAACTGCTGACCATTTCTATTTAGAGTTACTCGATAGGCTCAGTGGGGAGCGCCTTTGTAATGCGACAGGCCCACTGTGGGGAGCACCTTGGTAACACAGCTAACCCACAGTACTCGACATGATGATTACCCCAGCAGTCCAAGAGGGGGAGCGCCTTGGTGACACCGAAGACCTATGGTGGGGAGCACCTTGGTGATGTGGCAGAACCATGGTACTCGACTGGAGGAGTACCTCAACAGTCCATGGTTAGTGGGAAGCACATATATGGGATGCGACAGGACCACTATACTCAATAGAAGAGGAGTTCTCTATCATTTGAGGTGTTCTATGTTGTGACTTGGAATGTTACTTGATACTACCCCTAGAATAAATCTGGGTGTGATCTGAGTCAGTTCCTCTGTGTTTTCTTCATGGTTGAGATGGTTTACATGATTACTTATGTATATGTATGGGAATATACCTAAGTAAGGTTGTCTGTTGATTTCATACTTTGTGTGTTATCCTTGGTTTATTTGTGAGACCTTGAGGGTCTCGGGGACCCTACTAAGTATCGTTATACTCACCCCTTCATGGACTATGCCCGCGCCCTGTTGTGTTGGATGTAGACGACAAAAATCACTGACTGAGGATGAGAGTACCAGGACTGGACGGTACCCAGAGGTGGACCACATGGTGTGTCTGTACGCAGAGAATATGGGTGGACATGGAGTGCTGAGGAGGAAATCTATACCAACAATTCAGGTAGGAACCTTGGAGGATGATTCTATAGTTGTCTTTTCTCTTTCTTAAAATGTTATGTATTTTAGTTGTACTTGTACCTTTACTGTTGGGCTTGTATTCTAACCCTTTTACTTTCAGCGCTCTTTTGGTAATACGGTTTGTTTGTGTTCGTATCATGCTGGGTGTTTGGTTACATGACTATACCGGTTATAATGTAAATTTCTTCCCAGTTTTATGGAAAATGCCTTTCGGTGCTAGTCTCCAGCCCCTAGCCTATCGATGACAGACTTAGGGTAGTCACGACACATGCCCCGGGGGACGGGTCGTGACATTAATGAAGTTCAGTACAATTATTGGATAAAAAAACGTCATTCATGTTAGGAATAAGATTGGATATATCAGAGTCTACACAAACATCCTTGTACATAACTACCACTAGATGGAAGAATATTTTACCCTCCCAATGATGAAACTATATATTGATTCAATAACTGGGTTCTTGGATCTCTCCATCAAGTATTGATACTCTATATACAATTAGATCTTGATGCCCCCTGAGGATGCATAGTCTACAGCCTTCAGAGCGCTAGAATGATCTTTTTTTATTAAGTAATTCCCTTAATTCTAAAAATGTAGAAGCCGCAGATTAGTGGTCCATGCACCACATATTTACTCCAATCTATGGTAGTACAGTAGAAAGCAATGGTGATGACATGGTGGTTAATACCACCAATTTTGGGACCATATCGTGCAAATTGAGGAACTTTTCAACTTCCTCTCCTCCTGGATGTTGAAGATAAACACCCTGATGTGTTCATGTACGGTTAAACATAGATTTTTCTCAGATTTTCCACTATATATATAGGCATAAATATTGGACCAAAGAAGATTAAGTCCATCAGCCAAAGCCCACATCCAAGGTGTGTGTGGGAACTCTAAGGCAATCAAGGCCACATCGCCTACAAATGCTTGTTCATCAAGAAACTGGCTGGAAAGTGTATTCCATATTCCAAGATCTTGAAAAAAAAATTCATCAAATGGGATGAATATTGTCATTATGCATTCAAGGAAATAAATCAGTATCTACTATAGGCACCAGTTTTGATGTTACCCATCTCAGGGAAACCTCTATTTCTCTATGTGAATACCATGGAATGATACTATGGAACCCTTCACATACTAATAATGATGAAGGGTTATATGATAATTTATACTATATTAGTCACATAATCCTCAAAAAATATCCCATATACACTATTTTATCGAGAATAGATTGTTTTATAATTTTTTCATAGGGATGATGTAACACACATTTTCTAGAATCCCAAGAAATATATGGTGTCCCGTGTGGTTCAGCTAATGATTATATTGAATCAACCAATACTGAGAAGAAAAATAGGTCATTGGGTGGTTATTCTTATATATTTTTACCTCATGTTCATTCAATAAGAATCAATCCATGGTCATGAAATGGATGAAAATTTGGTATCCAATTCAGCCCGCAAAGAATCTCCACAAGATGTTGATATCCTAGATGAGGCTATCCTTTTCGTGGAACAAGTCATTCCATATTGAAAGAGGTATTTTGATTATTCTTTACATAGACCAATTGGTTGAAGGATAATTGATCTCAAGTTCCATAAAGTCTTCCTAGGGATCATCTTTATCACTCAGGCATGGGTTGTTCTAAACTACATGGTTCGTTATATTAGAAGGTTTCATAGTATATGTTGATGAGTATTAGGCTCTCATTACTGGTCTCAATCATTCCCTTGAGATTAATATCCCCTGATTACATGGGAAGGGAGACCCTGAGTTAGTCATTAAGAAAATGAATGGTGAATATATTGTTAGGAAGCCAGAGCTTGTACCCCTAATAGAGAAAATTCAATAGTTGATGGACCACTTCCCTTACCTACTAAGGGTAACTCATGTTCCTTAGTCACATAATGATTGATAGGATGTTCTATATAGTTTAGTCATATATCATTTAGAGACTGACAATGATGATCTGCTTATTAATGGGTCACGTCGAACGGACATTTCTCTCATTATCCTAGATGATGATGAAATTCAATAGGTGAACAAGTTGACTGCAAGATCTTCAAGATCAATACATGTAGGTCCCCTCAAATTGGAACAAATGTCTATTTAGGAAATAACATCTATTCAATATCTCTAGCAGGTTATCCTCCCACCCGACAGAGCCACGAGTGAAAGAATCCATCATCTAATAGTGCATTTCACCATCCATAGTAATCTTTACCTTGAGAATACTCTATGTATATGATGGATTGATGAAATTATATTTTTTTAATACATTGATTTTATGATCTTGAACATATTCAGGATGTTCATTCCAGGTCCCCTAGTTCTCTGCTAGTATATTTGAATCTCTCCAAATAGATTTGAAGGTTGGGACACTTATGAACCACCCGGGTCTATGAATAAAATGAGGTCTCCAAGAGGTTCATGAATGTCTAATCATTTCCATATTTTTTTCATTGACTAATGGATCCCCTATATACAATCTATTATTATTGGATATTTATAGTATGGGGAATTGGTTTTGTGGGACCACATCCACCACCAAAATCTCACCAGTGCAGGTTCATTCTTACCATAATAAATTTATCTTTTATGTGGGTATAACTGATTCACCTCAAAGATGTGATGGACCAATCAATGGTTCAATTCATTATGTTTAATATCATTAATAAATTTATATTCCTTCATTAAATTCTCATTAAAAATTAAACAAACATTGTTGTTGACAAGATAATGAATTTATACACCAATTAAAATGACAAGTTGCACCAAACATCAAAGTACCATACAATGGATAATGGAATGATCACGTTATAAAAAACAACTCTAACATTCTATAGATAATGGTGGGCTAAAACAAGAAGTTTTATTAAAATAGCCTGCTCAATATCCTATGGGATTATCAGATGATGACTCTAAATTATACCCAAGTGACTCCATATTCATTTTTTTTATGGAATTAGAGTTTTTCTCCACAGGTGAGATACAATTATTGTCACATAGAATGGTGTTATTTGACTAGAAGATGCCAGATAGTATAGAATATTATCATCTATCTAAGTTGGAATCCCTTTATGTGAATAATCTCCAAGCCTTGCACAATATAGAGGCACTGAAACAAGATAGAAATGGCATTCAAGAAGAAGGTTACCCTCAAATCTTTCCTGCAAGTTGACACAATAACGACTCCCAGTGCACTAATGATACCTAGTAGGAATCCTCCAAAGTTATATCCCAAGTGGGATGGACTCCACATAATTTATAAGGTCAATCTAAATGTTGAGTACTCTTCTATCATCATATATGTAGAGATCCTAACTCCTCCAATAAATTCCAAATTCCTCATGATCTACTTCACATAAGGATCCACATTTTCCACCCAACGTGAAGGTAAATTTTGTTTCTATAGTTCTAGATATACAAATTGACATTTCATAGCCTTAGTAAAAGTATCATGAAATTAAAATGCATATAGGATTTTATTCGGACAATGTTATGTGGTGTGGTCCATGTTGTCCCTCATTTAGATTGGGAATTCCATAACAACTCACTATACAAATTCACTTGAAGCCCCTTCCCCGAGGGTCCAAACTCTATATCCTTAAAATAAGAGCCCACTGTCTGAGCTATACAACCATAAAGTAAAATATTAGGTATGGGAATCTTGAATTTAAACTGTACACAAGTATTCTGTTGGAGTTTAATCTAGGGAGTTGTTCTTCATGGTCCTTGTTCATTTCAGGTTTTATTTTTCACTCCATGAACATCTCCTTTTGAAAAATTCTCCTCTTATTCTAAGAAACATGACGTTTAAATCTATTGCTAACATCATATATGTATGATGATAAATTTCATTGAACCAACACCCTAGTTATAAGATGATAAACTATGTTACAACCATCATCCTAGATATATGATGACAAACTACACAACATTATAATGTTATGACCTGAGAGTAAATTTCCCCCAAAATCAGTAATCCACAAAGCCATATTCTAGAACTAGGTTTGTATTGATTTTCATCCTGATGGGATACACAAAGATTAACAAAAATGATTACCTCAGGTCATGATTCATGTTTTTCAAATCATTAGACCCTTGGCCTCACCATATTCCATGCTTCACAACATTATATTTTATTGATGAAAGTACAAACTCTATGAACATAAAATAAGTGATAAAATCCTCAATAAATTATGTTAAAATTTGATTCAACCTTGAACAAATTAATTATCTCTCATGATAACCTTTGGATTCCCTTGTTTCTTTATAAGATACGATTTCTCTCACCATTTTTCATCCCCTAACACAATATATTTTTTATGAACATTTGTATTTATTCCCATTTTCATGGGATACATTAGTGTTTTATTATTATCTTCACTGTTAAAAGGGATTTAATAGTTTATACTACAAAATATTTTTTATTTTTTTGGTATACTTTGGTCTATTATTTCATACTTATTTTTCCACAATTTATTGTTTATATTTATATGAAATTAATATTATTTTGACATAGTGTTTATTTTCATATAAATTAAATGATTTATGGTAAATTTATTTTGTTTTAATGACTATTTTTCCATGAGAAACATTATAATGATATTTCTCTAAATGAAACATTAAGGAATATTTATCACTTCATAATAGTATTTTTTGTTATATTAATTATGAAATTGGTTTTTAAAGGAGTTATAAAAGTGATTATTGGTTTTAAATCTAAAGGACTGGTGGGAAGCTTTAATGAATATTTATTTAAAAATATACCCCAAATGTATACTAATTCCAATGTTACTAAATTATATGTGAATATTTGATTGATATGATTTATTCTTATTTTTGGGTCGTATCATACAAAGGGACTCAATATTGGAGGGTATCCGTGTTTTAATAAGAGTCATAGTTTCAGTTTCCTATATGTTCATCCATAATAATTATGTCACCAAAATTTCATGCATTGGATGATGGAAGGACAAAGTGTTAAATGTAAAATAGACGAATCTCTTTATGGGAAATCATGAGAATCAAGTTATTATATATACTAATGGATCCTTGATGATATGGAATTCATAGTGACTATGAATAAATTATAATGAATTGTCTAAAATGTTTTACCATCATAAGCATTCAAATACAACACATTTATTATAGATCACTAAACACATTCTAATAGAGGATTTTGCATGATTTTTGGAGTCTTGAGAAACCTAGATGATCATATTAAGATATCTATAATAAAATCAACTAGATAACTTATATATTGTACATACTAATTGAAAATATTGATCAAGTGTAATGTAAAATGATCACAAAATTGCAAAAAGTTAATCTTATGTAATGAGTTTTTACATATATTTGTTTCCTTTATTAGAACACTTTTTTTAATTTCAATGTCTAGAATGAAAAACCAATGTTTCTCTCCTACGATCTTTGTATATAACACCCTCTGATATTGTTAATTATTTTAATTAAAGAACATGATATATTAAATTGTTCGTAACAAACACAATAATTAACTAAAAATTGTTGTGAAAAACATTAAATATAATAACAATAATCCTCTATTATAGAGAAATATAATAATCAATTGTAATACTTAAATTATGTTATTTACATTTTAATAATGAAATTTAATGATTTGAATATAAAAATTAAATTTAAAGGATAAATATCACTCACTTGAAAAAATATTATTTTTTCAATGACCATTTTATGAAGTGTTCTATATGTTATTAAATTGATCACTTTTGAAATATTTTAGTAATGTCCCTAGACCGGTTCACTCATAATTATTCAAACCAAAATGGAAAAATTGAATTAAGCTCACATCCCTATATCTAGAGGCTACCAACTAATAATGAGGGTCTTAGGTGGTATAGTTGGGAGAATATACCCTAACAATCCGAATAAAGAATGGTGTATTAAAATGATAACAACGTAAAAATAATAAAATAAAACTAGAATAATAAAATTAAAACATCAATAGGATCATAATAAACAAGACATAAAACGTAACATCTATTACTATATAGAAAATTTTTAATTTTGTATCCCTAAAAAAGAAGAATATGAAACATGGAAGTAGGAACACATACATACATGTACTTCAAGAACCTAAGGGAAACTAAATTATCACCAAATAGCATCGTGAGCTGTTGCTCAGTCCTAGTCTCCCCCACTCACTTTCTACCAAAACTAAATCATGGAACGTAAGCCACATTACCTTATCCTTACTTATATGCATGGAGCCTTTTTGGGTACCAATCAGCAGCCTGAACACTGTGTGATATATACTCATTAGGGAACATCCAATGGTTTTTATTACAAATCCATGTTATGAATATAATGAATAATAATATGAAAGTATAATAGGAGAATATTTATATGAATATCAAATATTACAAGACCAAAAAAGATTATATAATAAGAGCAGGCTATAACAGATGATCATTAATATTTATATATACAAAGCATAAATAGTAGGTAACAAGAACCTTGAGATATGTCACATGTGAAAATACTAACATACCAACATGGGCCCACTCCATGGTATATGACTAGGGAATCATGTATCTAGAGATGTAAATGTTTACAAAGATCGTAGGTTTTTTACCTCAAACCCCATCATTATTTCAGCATTGTAAATATCATATATATGTGTCTTGGTTCCATTACTCACCTAAAATTAGGTTCTATACAATTAGTAATTATACCCATGGGTCACAGGATCCATTCCATGATCCCCTAGTTAGTTTCATACCATAATTCAAAAGGTTCCAAACATTCATAATAATTCACTGTTATACCGAGTGTCCAACATCAAGAATGTAATATAATAATATATGGGAAATATGATAATTTACAAAACAAATTATATAATCTTTATAAATATACCCAACCAAAGGCAATATCCATATCATTCCATATTTACATTTTAAACAAACTATTTATCCATTTTAATAGAATTTAATAACATGGAAAAGGAGGAATGATCATCTTCAACTATCTCATTTAATTTATATAGTCTCCCACTCTAAGAGTTGTGAGATCACACAACCAAAAAGTGGTTTCATAACACATGGCAGGTAAAATATAAGACATAAAGGGTGGATCATGTAGATATTAAAGAATTCCCACGATGATTAGGCTCTACATGGGTGATCCAAATTTGGTGAATTATTTTATTTCAAGCTAATAATTTAATTTGGATGTAACCAATGAATGATCTTCCATTTTACACAACAAATATAGTATAATATCAAAAAACCTTATGGGAAATACATTGACCCCCTATGTTATTATAGTGGTAAAACACATTTCTGTTATCGTCCCTTGGTTTCATCCTGATCAAAAGAATTCATAATATCTAGAAAAAACCTTGAAAATAGGGCATATGAAATCACACAAAAATAACTCTATCGATATAAAGATGAAAAAAAAGATCTAAAATAAATGGGAGATTATCTTTGAAAATACAGCAATAAATATGACACTCATATTGGAGTCCCTATGAATGAAAGGATTCGTGCCATGTGTTTAGTCTTATAAGAACTCAAATTGGAGGAGGATTATGCAATGCATCCACTGGAAAACAAATTAAGTGTATGGTTATTTAAAAATAGATAAGGGAAAATGTAATTCATCACATTTGAAGAGGTCGTAACCTCTGTAGCAGCCCTGTATGGTCATATCCCTCCTCCCATGGTTTATAAAAACTGTGTGGCACCCATACATTGCCACACAATTTTTGGTGCATCATTAGTAATAATAACATGCTAAAATTCATCCCATTATTTTTTGTCGATATCTCTGAGATTATATATTCAAATAATACTTGAAAAATAAAAAAATCTTATTAAGAATTATGAAAATTTATTAGGAAGATACATAGAAAAAAACTGAAAATAACATTTCTTGAAACATGAAAAAATTATGGGATCTTTTGGACTTACTGTATTCAAAAAATTCATCCATGTGTTGTACTCCCATGGGTTGTAAACCATCATCTAATAATAACATAAACTACTAAGAAAGTATATTTTCCTATCACTCCCAAGTGTCATCATGTATGTGGCCATTGTTTTTTAGGAATGGAATTACAGGAACCAACCTACCTAAGATATAATGTGTTCTCTATTCCAAAATACAGATGGCATATTCCACATAGGATGAATCTACCTCGAAATGAACCTAATCAGGAAGAAATATATGTGGTAGATATGAATATTACTAAAAATATTTCAAACATGGTAGAAATAATGCTTACTCCAATACCTCTGTGGTAATTCCTATCGATATGCTAATGGTCAAACTCTCTCGACAACCTCAAAAGGCCTAATGAATCGAGTTTAAACATTCCCCTTCAATCTAAACCATCAAATAAATAGTATAGGTGTAACACATAAGAAAACCTAACTCCCCATCACGAAATATAGTGTTTGATGTTGACAATAGGCATATAACTTCTTCTTATAATACACAGAAAAAATTCACTCCATGATCATCTAAAGCTTCTATGAAGACTCTCGAACATGATGAGATAAATGTAGTGATAACTCACCTTCCTCTAACTAGAACAATGGTTTATAGTATGGATTACTATATAAGGACTATATTAAAACTTCATTATAATTACCTAAAATCTGTTATTGTATGAAAACATGATAAGAATAATATTTTCCTCCAAAAAATACTACAATCAATGATTCATTCAAAGAGCATGTTCAATAGTACTTATATCATCTGTATCGACTAACTACTTGTCCGATGTTGAATGGATTTTCTCAAAACAACCATAGTAATAAAAACATTCTATAACACCTACAAGAACATCAATGTGAAAATAGATTCCCTATCATAAATGATATTATTCGGGACCCCATGTAGGCAAACAATATGACATACATATAGTCTCCAAATTTTATATACTGATACAATATCTTTGATAGGAAATAATTAATATTCCTTCATGGTCCTATCGATGATCTCCCCTACATCATCATTGCCTTCATAGTATATCAATATACTAGTCACAATAGTTTCATCATCCCATTTCAACATAGGAAATGGATACCACTATAGAACCCCTACTGGCCATTGCTGATATGCCTTCAATAGCTGAGAGGTTGAAAATGAGTACCAAAATTATCAATTTCTCTTTTCATACAACAACACCAATACTGGTGATGTAGGCCATGATGTATCTTTTTAATCCCAGCGTGTACCATCCATGTTTAACAATTATAAAATTTTAGTAATTCCCTTCATATTTATGTTGGAATGGTGATGCATCCAAGGATGTGGAAGACCTCATCCCCATGAACGATCCATATTGGTAGTGATTATTCTCCAAAAACACTCTCCCATAGGTATAATCCCTTGATCTCTGATAACTGCCTCATATTCACTGTCTCCAAAAGTTTTGTGGTCATTAATAATGATGAAAATACATAATTTCCATGATTTTCTTGAACATCAAGGTGCATATCAGAATGCATGGCCATAAGTATACAATCAACACTTTCCTCTTAAATTATCTTTGCCTAATTCCTTCATCTTATATAATCATCTACATATTTTACCATAAAATTCATATAGGAAATGTAACAATTGAAGGACTATAGGTATTCAACCCACCATCTATGCATGTAACTTAACTAACGCTGCATGAAAATATACCTAAAGCATTTATGGTCTCTATACACCATAAAACACTCCATAAGAAGGTAATTCATCAAAAACATTTCAAGAACCACAATTTCTAACTTGAGATCATGAATTAGATAATTCATATCAATCGGTCTCAATAGATGAGACATATATGCCCAGAATCAATATTCCAAATTCAAAACTTCTCATAGCCTAATAGTTGAGGCATCAAAATATATGTTTTAACTTTTACATAGTTCATGTATAATAAAAATATGTTTTGATGTTAGTCTCCAGGTCAACTGCAGAATGTATGTCTCAACAAATTACTATAATATGAAATTCACATCATTTTTAATCAATGAAAGAAGAAGTTATTCTAGGAATGAAAATTACTGTATGTGGTGCATGTAATAACCAAAAATACCCACGAAACACTTTATATCAAAAACTTTCTTGGACTTCTCCCAAGAAACTATATATATCCACTTTTATGTTTCATCTAATACACCTATCTCTGATATGATGTTACATAGTAAATTTAATTTATTAATAAAAAATATTCCATTTATAGAGTTTAGAATATAGATGGTTCTCTCTTGGAGTATTTAGAATTATCTCTAGCTGTTTGGCATGGTCGTGTTGGGTATAAGAATATAGTTTGGTGTCATCTATGAAGAAGAACAGAAATTATTCCAGAAAATAAGTAGAAAACTAATTCATAAAATCCATAAAAATATTTGGAATGTTCATGATACCAGATTTCATTACCATATAATCATAAATACCACAAATATTACTAATAATTGTATAAGGTGTGTACGAAGGATTGACACATACATTGTGATTGTTACAACCAATCCCCCGAGGCCTATGTTGTGACTTCCCCAATCCCACCTCCCATAAGCCAGGGGCTGGCGACTAGCACCGGGTAGGAATATCCTAAAAAATTGAGAGAAATATTCCTAAGTACTTGTATAAACACACAAAACTCCACACCACTGATGTCGGACGATGAATAAACTAACTAAGAAAACCCAAGTTAAAAAAGTAAGAAACTAATGGAAAATGGGGATACAATACAATACCAACTACAAAATAAATGAAAAAATAAATTTCTCTAGAACTCCTCCACATAAAACCCAAACTGATGGGTAGGTGAAAAAATAACGGCCTCAAGCTGCAGAAGCACATCTTTTCTGTCAGGTCACTATAAGCGCCACCTAGCCCCTATCCACAATGGAATCCATAAAAGATTCAATCACCTACACATAACATGACACGTGTGGGAGGATCCCATGTAGGGGTGAATAAAACAATACATAGTAGGGAACCCGTACCACAAGGTATACCACAACGAAACACACAAGAAGACAACGAAAAAAGTACATGAAGTGTAGCCTCTATGAAATACAGTCAAGATAGTCACTAGAGTCAGCTGAAATAGGTATAACCTAAATTATAGAAGGAAATACTATTAGTTGCAATGCTTAAAATCATGTACTACCGAGGGCCTCATCCCTAATGAGTCAGCATGGTCAGTAATTCCACTAAGGTCCACTCATCTACTATGAAATTGATTTATGCTCAACTACTTGGACACTAAGGTCTACTCATTTTTTAGGGCATAGAGCTCCACTCCCCTACTAGGATATTGAGGTCCGCTTGTCAACTGCTCCATTGAGTTCCTCTTATCTACTAGGAATCTAAGGTCCGCACTTCTACTGGTCCACTGAGTTGCGCTAGTCTGCTGGATTCCTGCTCATAGCGATCTTGATTATGATAGAATCAACAACATAATCTATTATTCATATATCAAATCCCATGAAAACACAAATTGAATATTTTAAAAGGACCCTCTATTCATGAGGATCACAACACCACAAATAGATAATCAATCAGACGCACAGTTTAGATGTTATGCCCATTTTACTGAAAAGGGGTCTGTCAGGATTGGGTCTTGTCTAGCCTAGTCATACCAACCCAACCCAACATGGTCTAGGGTCCAACGACCTGAACTAGGTCCGACCCACACCCAGTCCAATCATATATGGGTCTAGCCTATGGGGCCACATAGAGTGGCCCACCTTCTCTATCTTGTCCTGCAGTTAGCGGGCCGACTTTGAATGCCCAGATGTGGTGGTGGTCACCATGTCTTCTCACGGTCAACACGTATGTTTTTCCATGTGACCTCCCCACGGGTCACTGTGGACCCACCTTCAAATGTCCCACTAGACCTCGGCCCTACGTTCGTGTTACGCGTCTCATTTTTTCATCCGTCAAAGACCTGCCACTAGTTGTTTCTGGCGGCCCCTTCTACCGCCCTGTGGCCGATGTCATGGGGACCTCGACAGCCATGGTGAATTTCCTCTTGAATTTATCAATCAATTCATGCTACTTACATTCATCTCCAACAACAGTTCTTGTGACGGCGCACCAGTGGTTTCTTCCATAGGCCTCTGGACTCTCTCTGGTGGTCCGACCCTCAATCTGTGAGCGCCTTCAGGGACCTCAAGTCATCAATGTCACTACTATAATGATAATTTAAATCCCCAAGATCAAAAACCCAAACATATAAGTGATTGATCATTCAGTCTCTTTTTCATGTGTTAAGCCACATACATCACTCAAATCAATGAATGGGAAAAAATTAATTAACTTAGAATAAAACCCCTTCCTACGATTTGATTGTTCATCGATGAAGAATGTATTCACATGCCATCATTCATCAATCTTTGATCCATAATCTACCATTATCATTGGAAATCCTTTGACTTTTCTATATAATTGGATATACTTTATAAGAGGTGGATGGGTAGAAGATAGTTCGTCACAATTTTTCGTTCGCTGGCACAAATCCTTCAACGTTTCCAAGAAAAATTCAATGATCATGGCAGTGATCCCACATCCACATTAGGTTTTTATTTGATGAAATTATTTTTGGAATTTCTATTACACTGATTCACCATGTACTTACGTTTCTTCATTTATGAAATGAAACAGATGCGTCATCTCATTGTTACATCAAAATATAGTCATACAAAATAAACATTTAATATTTAATTTATTTTTTCATTAAAGGTCCTGAAAATTAACATTTGCCCTTGAAATGCATCGGTCGAGGTTAGTCCCCACCTATAACACCCGAGAATTTTATGAGAAATATTTTGTTTTTACATTATATAAATCATCAAATGAATCTTTCACTACACACAACACTATCTTGGCTTGCTTCACACGCAACCGCGGCCTTCCTCAATAGCTTGCGTCATACGCAATACTTAGTTTCACTAAACAACGATATGCTATTAAAATATTATTAAAACTAGCCGTTATGAATAGTAATAACCACTTTTTGAAATTTTTTAAATTTTATTTCTCAAAATGGACTTCATTTTTGGATTTGGAATATCGAAATTAGCTTAGGGTGAAATTTTGGTACTTTTCGAATAACTTTCATATTCTGATGAATAGTGAAAATTACTAAATTTTAATTAAAAACAAATTTTTAAATCAAAATAATTAATAGTGATAAAATAGTAATTTGAGTGGTTTTAAAGTATATTTAGAATATATTTTACAATTTAATACAATGTTGTTCATTTGATGTAATTTCACATTTAAACGAGACATAAACAAGTGTCAATCTTGTGATAGTTATTATCTTTTAAAAACACGCTATTTGTTTTAACGACGGGAATTAATTTTTAAATTAGCTAATGTAACTGATATGTTTTGAATTTGGTAAAATAAACATCATTTTTTAATTCATAATATCAAATATATCTTAGGCCTAATTTTTGGTATTTTTCTGGAACCTTTCATTTTTTGATGAATAGTGAAACCACTAAGTCGTAGTTAATAAAACTGAATTTTTCATAAAACATAATGTTACCGCTTCTGTAAGTAGAAATTCGAAAATATGAGAGACACGGTTAATATCAAGGACTAAAATGTGGTTCAATGAGATGAAAATAATATTTGGTGAATAGTAACTTTTTACTTTTTTTTACCACGGTTAAAAGTAAATAGGATAATTAAGGGTAAAAGTGTTATTATTATTAACCTAACACATGTCCTAATTCTATTGGATAAGTGTAATTCGTCCAGAAACAACTTTATGAATAAAATATTACCATTTAGGCCCACATGGATTAGATTAGGACATTTATTATCAATTTATTTAAAGAAGGGTTAAAATAGTTATAATCAAAGTTTAATAACTAAATTATTTTTAATATAGGGTTATACATAAGATAAATTTGACTATAAATATTCATTAGAAATTTAAAAAGAATTACTACATAATATTAGTTTTTTTTGTAATTTTTAGAAAATAAATAAGTTAATTTATTTATGACATAATGATGATGCAGTAATTATCTTATTAATGAAATATTGACATAATTGATGTTATAAATACCCAAATAAATGTAATCTGAGACTTTTTATGAATTAAAATACTTTTATATGTTAATATGACATGTTATTATTGATTTAATTCACTTTTTTCGAACTGATATGTCTGTTATGATTTTTAAAAAAATCAATTACCAAATAGTATCAAAATTGACATAAAATAGTTTTTAAAACAAAGATAATATTATTAATTGTTATTTTATTCATAAAAATCTAAGGTTAGGCCAAATGACTTGTATAAGGTTATATATATTAATATTATGAAACTTGGGGATCTTTTGTCTTGTTATAGTAATTTTATTAACCATATAGTGTAAGAACACAAAAAGACACGGTAAAAGTAAAATTATTTAACTTAAAGATAAATCTAAATGATAAGGTTAATAAAATGACTTAAACATGACTAAATTATATTTGATGAGAGTATTTCGACCCATCCCCACCTTAGCTTCTAAATAAATCAATTTTGAGCTATTAAAAACTGAATATGGCTTTATAATAAAATAATATTTTTAGTTATTCCAAAGGTGCCCCTCTCCTCCCTTATAAAAGGGAACCTCCTCCCTCTCTTCCTCACACCACATTGAGTTTTCAAGCTCGGCCAAACTCTACCAATTTCTACTCTCCACTTCCCTAGAAACATCCTAGAGGTCCTTTTCTTCTTCAAAGACTAATTTTAGTGCCCTAAGAGGAGATCTCAAAGAGGTGTTTCAAAGAAGAGGTAATGTCCATTACCGATTCTTTCAACATTATTTCTTCTTCCAATCCTTATTATTTAGTTTCTTAATTATGAATTAATAACATAAGTATCACTCATATACTGATATGTCATTATAATTATGAAACAACCCTATTTCACCATCTATCCATCCTACGGAAAACGAAATCACTGCGCGTGCGTACGTACGGAATACCATCTCCACACCGTGGTGTAATCTATTTCCCACCACCACCTTACTTTGTTGGGTATAATGGTGTAAATAATGACTAAATATGATTATTTTGAAGTTATATTGATTCTGAAATAGTATACATACACTCCAAAACAATTCCACGATCATGGGAACGATATCATAGCTCGTGCGTACGTACGGAATACCGTCTCCACGATGTGATGCGAATCATTATACATGATCTTCATTTTATAATGATTATATAAATTAATTGAATGAATTAATATGATATATATTACACTAATACCATTATGGAAATGTGGTATCTATAACCTAAAAAGAAAAATAATAATTTATTCGATAAAACAGTCATAAGAACAAAAAGTAATAAACACCCGAATAACAAGAAGTAATGAAATATTACAAATAAGAAGCTAAGAATATGACCATATATGATATCATAAAAATAATTATGATTCTGGAATAAGTCAATAACATTATTTAAATCATTATACAGGAGGTTCGGACACTTACGAAGCAAATCGGACCTAAGGTAAGGGAAAATATCACAATCTCATTTTTATCCGAGATTGTTTATACTTTGGTATTTACTAGGGTGTATTTTATCATCCATGTCCATGTTACCTCAATATTTAATATTGTTTCCATACACCTAAAATTTTTTAAATCCAATTTTACCCTTCGGTGAGTTTTTAGTAAAGGATATGAAAGGAATATTTTGTTGTTTTTCATACGAAGTACTTTTTTAGTTTCCCGACAAAAGTACGAGAAGAATGTTTTTTTAACTTATACAGAAAGAATGGATTTTTAAAACATTATTTCCAAGAAGCTTCCTTTACATGTTTTCATGTTTATTTTTAATCAACTTCTTTTAGTTTACAATGGTATGACATGTTAAGAAAGGAAAAGTGTTTTTGAAGTAAAAAGGATATTTTACTCAAGAATGGAGTTCAAGTGTTTTATCAAAAGTATTTTCAATATAGGAAAATAAAGGGTTATGTTTCTATCCCTATTATTACATTGATTTGATTATGTTGTGATGGAATTTTTTTATGAATTCCTTTATCTTATATGAATTGTTTTATGATTTCATGATGTTTAAGAATCCCATTTTTATTACATGGTTTATGCTATGATGTATGGTTTATGATTTTGTGGCACACATAAGAATGGTATCATTATGAGACGGGTGGGACATATATATCCCTCCAATGCATTGGGTAAAGATTTTATATCTCATGAGATAGACATGTCTGGAACGACAGGTTAAACCGGTTCAGTGAAGCAGGACTGAAATGAGGAACGAACTCAGTTCATAAATGGACTTTGTCCACTAAGATAGTCTTGGAAATGAGTCTTGACTAATAAGAAATGATTCTCTATGATTATTTGTGTATTCCACAAAGATTCATGTTTTATGTTATGATTATTTTGATTACATTTCACTACCATGATTTATCCCATGTTATGAAATTATAATCTCTTTTGCAGGGTAAGATTTCCAAAATGTTATGTTCTTATGAATATGATGTGATTGATATTTCTTTTGTTTACCCTTACTGAGAATTTAAGCTCACCCTTTTGTATGTTTTCATTCCCCAGGTCAGGAAGAAGTTTATTACGTAAGATATGCCAAAATGGACTATAGATATGATGCAATAAATGGCAGACATTGTAGACGCTTTATGAACCAGTTGTTTATGTTTCCCAGTTTCTAAAGACACTATACCTATACGGTCCTTTCATGGTTTTTTTATATGTTGTAATAAGCATACATCAATTTTGACATACTAAGAATGTATGTAATGTATGGGTCGTTATAGTTGGTATTAGATGAAAGGTACAGTCAACCTTTGAAAACTAGGATGTGAAAGCCTTAGTAAGAACCCTAAGGATAATTCTAAGCATAGAACACAATCTTAGTGTTTTAGAAATGACCATGAATAACCTAGGATGAGACCTTAAGTGTGAAATTTAATTCTTTATTATGTGGTTTTCCTATTATAATTAGTTTTTCTAACACTGTTCATCTTGGTTTTAGTCAATGGCTGGAACCTGAAGGAACGGTGTTAATGCGGAATGCGACGGGAAATGCAATGATTGTCCCCCTGAGCAACCAAACGTTATGGGAGCTGGAATGAAAAATCTTGTATCCATTCTCAGAAAACTTTCTCAAGATATGAATCATACAGGACTTCCAAACGAGCAAAGGAAGGAGCAACATTCTGTTGAATCCTTCATGAGGCAGCGTCCACCTTCTTTCATCGGGTCTACTGATCCATTAGTTGATGAACAATGGATTAGTACTACTGGAAAGATATTTTCAGCTCATCAATGTTCTGAACTTGATAAAGTCATCCTAGTAGTGTATTGTTTGGAAGGAGATGCTAATCAATGGTGGAATCTTATTAAGAATACGAGGCAAAGGGATGAAATTGATTCCATGGAATGGGACGAGTTCAAGAACTTATTTTTCATAAGTACTTCCCTTGTATTCTCCGAACAGAGATGGAGAAATAGTTTCTTGAACTGAAGCAAAAGGATGATGAATCTGTTGGTACCTATGAAGCAAATTTTACAAGACTTGCAAGGTACGCTTCTGGTATTATTATCCATCCTGAGAGTAAGATCGATCAATTATTTAGTGGCTTAAAACCAAGTCTTCGATGGTTGTTAGCCATAAGGGACTTCAATAGCTACGAGGAAATCGTTCGATGTGCTCTCAAAGACAAGACGGAGATTGGAGTAACCCATCAATCATATGGGTTTGATAAGAAGAGAAAAATAGAATTCAAAGTAAAATCTAAAGATCACACTGAAAAGAAGATGATTTTTCCCTTATGCTCAAAGTGTGGAAATAAACATGGAGGGAGTTGTCTTAAAGGGACAAGTAAATGTTTTAAATGTGGAAAGGAAGTTCATCAGGCATTTGAATGTCGCAATGATGGGAAGAAGATTTCTAGTGATGTGAACAATGAAAAGGCTACACAGAATGAACCTACTACACTTTAATGTTTCAAAGTGCAAGGAGATGGGGAATTATGCCAATAAATGCCCCAATCCAAGGGTTGTTGATGATGATCGACATCAACAAAATCTTAAGGCTAAAGAAAAAGGAAAGTCACATGCAATTTTTATCAGCAATTTGGAGTACGATAACGATGTGGTGAAAGGTACACTTACCATCCACTCTAAAGTAGAAAATGTTTTATTTGATTCTTTATCCACCCACTCTTTTATTTCTGAAGAATTTTCTAAGAGTATCACCGAATTACCTCAACAATTAGATGTTGAGTTAGCTGTGACAACACCTAATGGAAAAACAATCGCATCAAAAGTTTATAATTCTTCCCCGATTGACGTTTTTGGGAAAGTGCTTCCTGCAAATCTTGTGATCCTTCCTATAGTGAAATTTGATGTGATTCTTCACATTGATTGGATTTCACTATATGGAGATCATATAAATTTCCAAAGAATGGAAGTCACATTTCATATTCTAGATCAATCTTTGATCATCTATTGATGCAAGGATGAACATAAACTTCCAGTGGAAATTTATTCCATCTTATGGGTCTTGATTCCACTGAATGAAGGTTATTTATCTGAAATTGTTGGTGAGAAACTCACGATTAATAATATGCCCATTGTACGAGTGTTTGATGATGTCTTTCCGAAGGAATTTCCAGGTCTTCCACCAAATCGTGAAGTTGAGTTTTCAATAGAACTCGTACCGGGTGCTTTTCCTATTTCAAAGACACCTTATATAATGGCCCCAATTGAGTTGCAGGAATTGAAGAAGCAACTCCAAGAGAATCTTGATAAGGGATTCATACGCCCTAGTGTGTCACCTTGGGGAGCACCAGTTCTGTTTGTTAATAAGAAAGATAGATCAATGAGAATCTTCATTGATTATCGAGAACATAACAAGATCACTATCAAGAAAAAATATCCTCTCCCACGCATTGATAACCTATTTAACTAACTACGCGGAGCTCAATACTTTTCCAAGATTGATCTTCGTTCAGGGTATCATCAATTAAGGGTCAAAAGGGAGGATATACCAAAGATGGCTTTCCGTACAAGGTATGGACACTATGAACTTATAGTGATTCCATTTGGTCTTACTAATGCCCCTGCTAACTTCATGGATATGATGAATAGTGTATTTAAAGACTATCTTGATCAGTTTGTGGTAGTCTTTATAGATGATATTCTTGTATAGAACATGAAGATAACTTGAGAATTATATTGAAGACCCTGAGAAAGGAGAAGCTTTATTCCAAATTTACCATGTGTGAATTTTGGCTTCAAAATTTTTCATTTTTGGGTCACATAATCTCAAAAGAGGGGATATCTGTGGATCCAGCAAAAATAGAAGTTATCGAAAGATGGTCGATACCAACAACAGTAACTGAGATCAGATGTTTTCTTGGTTTGGCCGGATATTATCGACATTTTGTGAAAGATTTTTCACGATTATCTATTCCACTCACCAGGTTGACTTGGAAAGGAGTTAAGTTTGTTTGGACGGAGGAATGTGAAGATAATTTCAAGGAGTTGAAAAGAATGTTATCCAGTTCACCTGTGCTCACACTGCCTTGTAGTAGAGAAAGGTTTGTGATCTACAGTGATGCATCCAAGAAGGGATTGGGGTGTTTTCTTATGCAAAATGATATGGTTATATCTTATGCCTCATGAAAATTTAAAATACATGAGAAAAATTACCCAACTCATGATTTGGAGTTAGCTACGGTAATTTTTGCATTAAAGATTCGGAGCATTATTTTTATGGAGAAAGGTGTGATATTTATACTGATCATAAAAGTTTAAAGTATATTTTCACACAAACGGAGCTGAATATGCGCCAAAGAAGATGGTTGGAGCTGATTAAGGATAACGACTGCTAAATTCATTACCACCTTGGTAAATCAAACAAGGTGGAAGATGCATTAATTCGACAAGACCATGACAGTTTATCCATGATGAGGATCACAAAAGATCAAATATTTATGGATTTACAAAGGATGTATCTTGGAATTATAATGGAAGGGGAAAAATCTTATCTTTTTCAAATGAATGTTCAACCATCTATACATGGGAAGATTAAAGAGGCACAGAATGAAGATGTAGAGTTACAAAAGAAGGTGAGAAATGTACCTAAATTCATCCTTGATTGTTATGGGATAATAAAGTTCAGGAATCAGGTTTGTGTTCCTCCCATCCCAGAATTGAAGAAGGAGCTGCTGGATGAGTCTCATAGTTCTTCATTCTCTATTCATCCTGGAAGAACGAAGATGTATAGGTATCTGAAAGAGTACTTCTAGTGGGATGGCATGAAAAGAGATGTTGTTGAATATGTCTCTCGATGCTTGGTTTGTCAGTAAGTTAATGCTGAGATACAGAAGTCTAAGGGGATGTTACAACCATTACCCATACCCGAATGGAAATGAGAAAACGTCACTATGGACTTTTTCACAGGACTTCCTAAAACATCCAAAGGAAATAATGCTATCTTGGTCATAGTTGATCGTCTTACAAAGTCTGCACACTTCATTGCTATTAGAGAGGATTTCTCTCTGGATCAGCTTGCCAGGATATATGTAGAGGAAGTGGTAAGATTTCATGGAGTACCACTTTCTATTATATCTGATCGGGATCCGAGGTTTACCTCAATGTTTTGGAAAAGTCTTCAGCATACTCTGGATACAGATTTGAGTTTCACCACTGCTTATCATCCTTAGACAGATAGTCAGTCTAAGAGAAAAATTCAAACTCTAGAAGATATGTTGAGAGCTTGCTCTATGGATTTAAAAGGTGGTTGGGATCAACACCTACCTTTGGTGAAATTTTCTTATAATAATATCTTTCACTCCAGTGTTCAGATGGATCCTTATGAAGCTCTCTATGAAAGAAATTAAGAACTCCAACTTGCTAGGATGAAGTTGGGGAAAGAATGCTATTAGGACATGATATTGTTGATGAGATGGCTGAAAAGGTCCTATCTATTCAACAACACATAAGAGTAGATCAGAGTCGACAAAAAATTTATACCGACAACCGAAGAAAAGACCTAGAGTTTGAAGTGGGTGATAAAGTGTTTTACGAATATCTCCCTGAAAGAGGGTCATGAGATTTGGAATGAAGGGGAAGTTGAGCCCTAGATATATCAGTACTTTCAAAATACTGGATCATGTTGGAAAGGTAGCTTACCGATTGGTGCTTCCACTGAATCTATCTCAAGTTCACGATGTGTTCCATGTATCTCTCATGAGAAAGTACATACCTGATCCTTCACATGTACTCAGCCCAGAAGTTGTACCGCTAGAGCAAGATCTTTCTTATGAAGAACAACCGATAGAGATTCTCGATTGTAGTGAAAAAGTCCTACGAAACAAGACCACTCGATTGGTGAAAGTTTTATGGAGGAACCACCAATTTTAAGAAGCTACATGTGAGCTTGAGTATATGATGAGGGAGAAGTATCCTCATCTTTTTGTTACAAAGTGATGAATTTCGAGGGTGAAATTCATTTTAAGGGGGGTAGAATGTAACACCTGAGACTTTTATGAGAAATATTTTGTTTTTATGTTATATAAATCATCAAAGGAATCTTTCACTACAGACAACACTATCTTGGCTTTCTTTACACGCAACCGCGGCCTTCCTCAATAGCTTGCGTCGTACGCAATACCGAGCTTCACTAAACAACGATATGCTATTAAATTATTATTAAAACTAGCCGTTATGAATAGTAGTAACCACTTTTTAAAATTTTTTAAATTTTATTTTTCAAAATGGACTTCATTTTTGGATTCAGAATATCGAAATTAGCTTAGGGTGAAATTTTGGTACTTTTTGGATAACATTCATATTCTGATGAATAGTGAAAATTAATAAATTTTAATTAAAAACAAAATTTTTAATCGAAATAATTAATAGTGATAAATAATTAATTTGAGTGGGTTTAAAGTATATTTATAATATATTTTTACAATTTAATACAATGTTGTTCGTTGGATGTAATTTCACATTTAAACCAGACAGAAACAAGTGTCAATCTTTTGAAAGTTATTATCTTTTAAAAACACGCTAGTTATTTTGATGATGGGAATTAATTTTCAAATTATTTAATGTAACTGATATGTTTTGAATTTGGTAAAATAAAAATCATTTTTGAATTCATAATATCAAATATAGCTTAAGCCTAATTTTTTGTATTTTTCTGGAAAGTTTCATTTTTTGATTAATAGTGAAACCACTAAGTGGTTGTTAAAAAAATTGAATTTTTCATAAAACATAATTTTACCGCTTCTGTGAGTAGAATTTAGAAAATCCAAGAGACACGGTTAATATCAAGGACTAAAATGTTGTTCGATGAGATGAAAATAATTTTTGGTGAATAGTAACTTTTTACTTTTTTTACCACGGTTAAAAGTAAATAGGGTAATTAAGGGTAAAAGTGTTATTATTATTACCCTAACACATGTCCTAATTAAATTGGATAAGTGTAATTTGACCAAAAACAACCTTAGGAATAAAATATGACCATTTAGACCCACTTGGATTAGATTAGGACATTTATTATCAATTTATTTAAAGAAGTGTTAAAATAGTTAAAATCAAAGTTTAATAACTAAATCATTTTTAATATAGGGTTATACATAAGATAAATTCGACTATAAATATTCATTATAAATATAAAGATATTTCATACATAATAGTATTTTATTTTTATATTTTAGACAATAAATAATTTAATTTATTTATGACACAATGATGATGCAGTATTTATCTTATTAATGAAATATTGACAAAATTGATGTTATAAATACCCAAATAAATGTAATTTGATACTTTTTATGAATTAAAATAATTTTATATGTTACTATGACATGTTATTATTGATTTAATTTACTTTTTTAGAACTAATATTTCTGTTATGATTTTCACAAAAATCAATTACCAAATAGAATCAAAATTGACATAAAATAGTTTTTAAAAGAAATATTATATTATTAATTGTTATTTTATTCTTAAAAATCTAAGGATAGGAAAGATGACTTATATTAGGTTATAAATATTATTAACAAACAACTTGGGGTTTTTTTGACTTATTATAGTAATTTTATTAACCTTATAGTGTAAGAACACAAAAAGACACGGTAAAAGTAAAAATATTTAACTTAAAGTTAAATCTAAATGATAAGGTTAATATAATGACCTAAACATGTCTAAATTCTATTGGATTAGAGAATTTAGACTCATAACCACCTTAGCTTCTAAATAAATCAATTTGGAGCTATTAAAAACCAAATATGGATTTATAATAAAATAATATTTTTAGTTATTCCAAAGGTGCCCCTCTCCTCCCTTATAAAAGGGCACCTCCTCCCTCTCTTCCTCACACCACTTTGAGCCTTCAAGCGTGGCCAAACTCTGCCAATTTCTCCTCTCCACTTCTGTATAAACATCCTAGAGGTCCTGGTCTTCTTCAAAGACCAATTTTAGTGCCCTAAGAGGAGATCTCAATGAGGCGCTTCAAAGAAGAGGTAATGTCCGTTACCGATTATTTCACCTTTATTTCTTCTTCCACTCCTTCGTATTTAGTTGATTCATTATGAATTAATAACATCAGTATCACTAATATACTGATATGTTATTATAAGTATGAAACAGCCCTATTTCACCATCTATCCATCCTATAGAAAACGAAATCACCACGCGTGAGTACGTACGGAATACCGTCTCCACGTCGTGGTGTAAACTATTTTCCACCACCACCTTACATGGATGAGTATAATGGTGTAAATAATGACTACATATGATTATTGTAAAGTGATATTTATTCTCAAATAGTATACATACACTCCAATACAATTCCACGATCATGGGAATGATATCATCGTTCGTGCGTACGTACAGAATACCGTCTCCATGATGTGATGCGACTCGTTCTACATGATCTTCATTGCATAATGATTATATAAATTAATTGAATTAATTAATATGATATATATTACACTAATACCATTCTGTAAATGAGGTATCTATAACCTAAAAAGAAAAATAAGAATTTATTCGACAAAACACGAATAAGAACAAAAAGTAATAAACACCTGAATAACAAGAAGTAATGAAATATTACTAATAAGAAGATAATAATATGACTATATATGATATCATAAAAATACTTATGATTCTGGAATAAGTCAATAACATGATTTAAATCATTATACAGTAGTTTCGGACACTTAAGAAGCAAATCGGACCTAAGGTAAGGGAAAATATCAAAATATCATTTTTATCTGAGATTGTTTATACTTTGGTATTTACTAGGGTGTATTTTATCATCCACATCCATGTTCCCTCAATATGTAATATTGTTTCCATCCACCTACAATTTTTTAAATCAAATTTTACCCTTCGGTGAGTTTTTAGTAAAGGATATGAAAGGAATCTTTTGTCTTTTTTCATACAAAGTACTTTTTGACTTTTCTGACAAAAGTATGAGAAGAATGTTTTTTTAACTTATACGGCATGAATGGATTTTTAAAAAATTATTTCCAAAAAGCTTCCTTTACAATTTTTCAAGTTTATTTTTAATCAACTTATTTTAGTTTATAATGGTATGACATGTTAATAAAGGAACAGTTTTTTTGAAGTAGAAAAGATATTTTCCTCAAGAATGGAGTTCAAGTGTTTTATCAAAATTATTTTCCATCTAAGATAATAACGGGTTCTGTTTCTATACCTATTATTGCATTGATTTTATTATGTTGTGATGGAATTATTTTTATGAATTCCTTTATCTTATATGAATTGTTTTATGATTTCTCGATGTTTAAGAATCCCATTTTTATTACATGGGTTATGCTATGATGTATGGTTTATGATTTTGTGGCACACATAAGAATGGTATCATTAAGAGATGGGTGGGAGCTATATCTACCTCCAATGCATTGGGTAAAGATTTTATATCTCATGAGATAGACATGGCTGGAATGGCAGGTTAAACCGGTTCAGTGAAATTGGACTGAAACGAGGAATGAACTCGGTTTAGAGATGGACTTTGTCCACTAAGATAGTCTTGGCAATGAGTCTTGACTAATAAGAAATGATTCTCTATGATTATGTGTGTATGCCACAAAGAATCATGTTTTAAGTTATTATTATTTTGATTACATTTCACTACCATGATTTATCCCATGTTTTGAAATTTTGATCTCTTTTATAGGGTAAGATTTCCAAAATGTTATGTTCTTATGAATATGATGTGATTGATATTTATTTTGTTTACCCTTACTGAGCATTTGAGCTCACCCTTTTTTATGTTTTCTTTCCCCAGGTCAGGAAGAAGGTTATTAAGTAAGATATGCCAAAAGGGACTATAGATATGTTGAAATAAATGGGAGACATTGTAGACGCTTTATGAACCAATTGTTTATGTTTCCCAGTTTCTAAAGACACTATACCTAAACGGTCCTTTCATGGTTTTGTTATATGTTATAATAAGTGTACTTCAATTTTAAAGTACTAACAATGTATATAAATTATGGGTCGTTATACCACCTATGGAAAGTAAACGCTCACAAGATCAATGACTTATTAATATTTCCTATCTGAGTTTCCATTTATGTGTTATAGGATTTGAAAATAAAATAATCTTTATTAATTTATTTTGGTTACAGTCATGTCCCCACAACTACATTCCATTGTTTACCCAAGTGGTACAATGATTGGATTTTCCTAAAGAAATATCCATATTAAAAAATCAACAGTAGTCTCATATTTTCCATCAAAGTCATCGATCATGATTTATAAGGATTTGAAAAATAAAATAATTTTATTTAATTATTTTATTCACAGTTTTACGGTTTTTAGGTTTTCTCACTAGAGGTCTACACCAACAATGTTAATTCACGCCGAGGGTAAACCCACCATCTAGAACACAATGGTGCCCTCAAAATTCTGATATGGGTATCAATTTATGATTTATTCCACTTTCTTCAAAAAAAACTCTCACACACTCTATTAAAAACATAAGAATTTTCAACAGTCCATTCCATAAACACCGGGCTTCAAAAACGTAGAAAGTCTCAACACCTGGTATTATAATTTTCAGAGATATTTTCAAAAAATATAACATTGAAAATACGAGTCATTATAGAGATAATATGGCATAAAATATATATTTGAGAAAAACTGAGTATCTCAGTGCCAATAAAATATGTCATCAATATGAGGTACATGATATCAGTTCAAAAATTTAATCTAATTAAACTTTCATTATTCTGAATAATGATTGAGGGTTCTATTTAAATTTTTAGTGAAAATGAATAGGGAATCTATGGGATAAGTACTAAGGAATATAAAACACCTAGATTATAAGCATTCCAACTATCTCTCGAGAACCTACAACTCAGTTGTGGCCATCTTAAATGGAAAATAAGCACTGGTGTAGCTCTGAGAAATTTCTTAATAGGGTCCTACACCTAACTTTTAAAAGGAGAATATTAAAATTAATTAGAGAATACCACCATGATACGATTTACTATTGGTGGTTTTTTCTCCATGATGTATTCCCTAGTCATCCATATAAAGGCAAGAAATATGGGTGGTCACTCCTCCCATCACATAATACTCTAGTGAATCTCTACCTACATAGACATTCCCCTAACCATTCTGAATATATGTACTTCCCTTTGGTGATGTGTAAGACATACTATGATGATAGTAGCTAATGTAGGAATAATATGTATGTAACTATTTCATACAAATCATATAGTCAGAAATAGAAACCATAATAAGGAACATGTTCCATAGAAAACCAGAGTCTCAAATCTGAACAGATAACTCCTTTCATTGGCATATACTCACTGATGAGACACCCAGTGTATTTTCAAGGGTTCCCACCCAATAGATATACAAACATATAAGAATGAAAAATTATATGCTATGCATAAATATATAGGAATTAAAATCCCATATTTCATAAAAATAGATACCATAGTAGAATTTACGAATATCATACATCAAACTGTAGAAGGTTTGGTTCTATTCCCCCTTGAAAAATGGTTTACTGCATGAAATTGTGCCATTTTGTGGCCCTATGATACACCATTACTTCCATTAGTAGGTCATCTCTGTTAGTGCTATAAAAATAGTTATTAGGTCCCCTAACCATTACCACCACATCATATTGACCAATTGGTAGCACTTTGGGACCCTTATAGACATAGAGGTGTTGATCCCGCTCTCAGACCCAGTGTTAGTATTAATCGTCTCTCATTAAAAATTGTAGGGAATATTATATAAAACCACCATTTATGTCACACCCGTCAATAGTATCATCCCCAATTAAGTACTTCTCACATAGATGGTTTAAATTTCCCTTCATTCCACACCAATTTCAGATTTCAAAACCCCCATTAAATCCACATTGACCGGTACATCCCTCATGAGAGGTGCATAATAAATTATTACTTATAACAGATACTACAATAATAAATTGAGAAAGAGTTGAACCATGATCCATAAATCATGATCCATTTATGATACATTTGGTAATAAGATACTTGTTTGTTATACTATAAGTTGACCTCAACTATAAGAAAATCATTTGATGATAAATAAGAAGTATAATCTAGTCACAATATGTATCTATTTTGATATATCATCTATATTATAGATAGGGAATAATACATATAGATATATTAAATGAGATAAGTAATCCATAATAGATATGAATCCTTAATTTAAGATTATGAACACCCTCAAATGATCATCCAACAAGGTATCTACAATAAATTAGTCATAGATGACTGCCTTAAATCCATCCTGGGACATACCCTAATGACTATCTTCTTGGGTGATAACAACAAACCATTGCTTTGAAAGTTATCAAAGAATATATGTAGAGAACATCACAAACCTCAAAAGATGTGTCTTAAGGGGCATGAAGAGAGAAATTTTGGTATCTAACCATGAGTTTTCATGATGGGGACACCATCCATTGAAAATGCAGGTGGATTCTACTTTTAATACTCTCACTTTAACTTTGCCAAAGAAGAGTAATATCTCAGAGCTCACTCTTTAGTATTTATATTCCATAGAAACCCCATTGAAACCAGAAATAAACACCCACAACTAGAATAATGAAATTTTCTATAAGTGGTACTACCAATGGAAACATAGGCCCCTTAAGCCCCACCACCTTTTAATCATTTTTGTCACAACCCTCCTAACGCATTCCTTATTGTGGTCTTCGTGGCATAGAAATTAAAATTCCAAAAACAAGCCTTAGATAGGTATTAATAATTATAACATCATAGATACAAGATACAATAGGTATAAGACATCTTATAATAGAGTCACACCCATTTACCTACTTCTAATTCTAGTTCAGGGTTATAGGAACAATCCTGATTAACATAAGAGACACTACCTACTACCCAAAACTAAATCAGTTATTGGGTAGAGATCCATGTATCGCTGTATTTTTCTCTGTAGATAGACATTCAATTAAATGTTATAGAGGAACCTACCCTTTATGATAAAAATTCAACCCATTTAATGAAATTAATATTATATTTTATGATTTATCAATTATTCCATTTATATAATAGATCACATAGATGTGAACCATTCCCAATTTATTTAGGTAAATGATTTATAAAATAAAATTGTGAGTTCATTTAACTATATATTGAACATTATATTATAAAGTATAATGTAACATGTAGTACACACTTTTTTAACTAAATGAATCATCATTCCAAATCTATTTTTATACATGAAATCATTAAATATGAAATGAAATTATTGTACTAAAAATGAACTAATGCTTCTGTCTAGGTAACCACAGTTACATAACTCAAACATGTGATAATTATTTAATTATGCTTCCATCATGAATCTATGTGATAAAACCCCAATTAGTTAGATGAAATTAACTTAACTGCCAATTATTTATTTACATTTTTCTATAGAAGCAGTATTTTCATAATAGATATTTCACTCAAGGAACATACAACATATATCATGGAGTTTGGAAATAAAACCCACATGACCTGGAATAATGTATGAAATATTAACCATATCAAGTGCCAAAAATAACGCATGTCTAATTATTCTTGACCCTATTATTCTAAGGAAATCATTAGTCCAATATAATATTATTAATAACATCACATATCTTGTTTTTCACCCAACTGTGGAATCAAAACAATTTTAATTAAAATAAAATATAACATCATGTCACATCACATGGAATTTTTATTTTTCTTCATATGTGGGTTAACTAATCATAGGAACAAGATCTTTACCAAACTAAGAAACTTCATATTCTCATTTATACCATCTTAAAAAGATCATGGAAATGAAAATAAACCTTTAATGCCAATTTGTATTTCCTCAGACCCAGTTCACTCATATGTATCCAAACCTAGTTTCCATATGGAATCAAGTGTACCTCCCTGTACACAAGTGGTTTCATAATAGTAGGGAGGGTTTATGGTGGTATAGTTGGGAGACTATACCTTCTTAATTAGATTAATAACATGTAATAAAAAATTTATAATAAAATAGGATGTATAATAAAATAGGATGTATAAAATTTTATTTAACCTCTTTTACCCACCTTCTAGAGCATTTGAAAATTTTCATAAAACCTAATATTACTTCTTCTATGAGTTGATTTTCAAAAATCCGAGAGACATGATTGACATCAGTATGTAAAATTTGGTTCAATAAGATGAAAATAGTTTTTCATTAATAGTAAATTTTGACTTATATATACCACGGTTAAAAGTAAATAGGGTTATTAAGGGTAAGAATTATATTATAATTAACCAAACACTAGTTCTAATTCTATTGGATAAGATTAATTAGACCAAAAACAACCTTAGTAATAGAATATTATCCTCTTTTGTCCACTTGGGTTAGACTAGGACATTTATTATTATTTTATTTAAAGGAGAGCTTAAAGTGTTAAATTTAATGTTTAATAACTAAACCATTTTTAATATAGGGTTACACACAATATAAATTAGTCTATAAATAATAATTAGTAAGCTAATAAACTTTGCATAATGGAATTTTATTTATAATTTTTTGACAATATATAATTTAATTTATTTTTGACACAATGATGATGCAGTAATTACCTTATTAATGAAATATTAAAATAATTGATATTATAAAAATCCAAATAAATGTAAATTGAAACTTCTAATAAATTATAATAACTTTATAGGTTAATTTGACATGTTATGTTTTATTAGATAAATGTTTATCAAATTGATAATGGTTGTTATGATTTTCAAAAAAACAAAATACCAAATAGTGCCAATATTGACATAAATTAATGTTTTTTAAAAAAATACTATATTATTGGTTGATATAATATTCCTAAAAATATAAGGATTGGCCAAAGGGCTTAAATAATATTATATATGACATTAATGAACATCATGAGTTTATATTGGGAGTTTATAGTAAGCTTATTAACCATATAGTGTAAGAATACGAGATGACACTGTAAAAGATAGACTATTTAACTATGAGATAAATCTAAAAGATTAGGTTAAAATGTTAACTTCAACTAGTCTAAACCCTATTAGTTGCAATTATTTCAACCCATATCTACTTAAGGCTCGAAATAAATTCATTTGGATCCATTATAAACTAAATATTATTGTACAATAAATAAATATTTTAATCTTTTCCTAAAGTTACCCTCACCCCTCATATAAAAGGTCACATCCCCTTCTCTCAAATTCACACCTCCACAGAAATTTGTCTCAGCCAAACCCTGACCAAATATCCTCCCAACGTCCCTAAAATTAAACTAGATTCTTTATTTTGATCAGAAATCCTACCTAAGGTGCACTTTTGATCAACTCAAAAGGAAACAGCCGAAGAAGGGGTAATAATTTCATCACCCTGTTTCAAGTTCTTTTCTTCTTCCACTTCCTCTTTCATTTTTGTTTACATACCAAAATATTAACTCCCACACCTCCTAAAAACTGTGATGTTGTTATAAATTTGGTACATCCATATTTTTTATTCTATCCATCCTATAAATATCATACGTGTGTACGTACGGCTTACGGTCTCCGCGTCGTGGTGTAGTTTTTTATTCAAACACTTAATTATTTGGATGTGTATAATAATGAGTATAACTATTATAAATAATATGTATAACATGTTAATGATTATGTATATATGATATACCATCCAATTACATACGATTTCACCATCAGTATATTGATATTGTTGCTCATGCGTACGTATGAATTACCGTCTCCGTGAACGGAATGAGATTAATTTTCCTTCATAATCATTCAATATTAATTTTCATTTTATTATTAAATATAATTTTTAATAACTTAATATCCATCTAGATATGATTCAAATACATTATATCTATAACAATCATGTCTTACGTAGCCAATCATATAAAATAAAACAGATTAGTTAACACCCAAAACGATAACACCACTAAAATATTATTAACAAAGAATTGTTAGATTATAATATATGATATAATACTTATGTATGTGGTTATTGTATAATTTAATAAAAATTATTTAACTATTATATAGGAGGTTAACGTACCCTTGACCAAGGTAAAGTAAAAGGTAAGGGTTAATTCTACAATCTCTTTATTATCCGAGGTTGTTTTTACATAAGTATCTACTGGGACATATTTATTATCCATCTCCATATTTCATAAATGATTTTTCACAGGGATTATTTTAAGGGTTTTTTTACTAAAACATCATTTTAAATGTTTTAATTATTTATTCTTATAAACCATTATCATTAATGTCCATGTTTTTAAAATGGATTTAATGATTTATTTATATGGATAAGAATGTTTTAAAATATTAATTACTTTCAAAATCATCAAAGTGGTATGGGAACCTTTGATTGAAAACTATATTTTATGTGTCTTAATTTTGAAATTATGTGACTTTTAAATGATTTCATGAAAATGGATATTTCTCTGAAAGATTTTTACTGACCATTTTTTACTATGTCAACATCCATTATGGTATATTATTCTTGATCGAGGATGATTTATTATGATATAAATTATCCATCTTATATTTAAGGTTTTGTGATATGTTTGAAGGTGGATGTGTTATTTTTATACCATTCATGGTTTATGGATAACGTATTGACATATTGTATGCAAGTTTTAATAAAAATTTTAATGTTACTTTTTTTAACCTTTTCGTATTAGATATGCATTGGTCTTAGTATGTGACAGGTGGATCTCACTATAGCTCCTCGATGTATCGGTTGTAACATCCCAACCCTAGTTACCCAGAATCGGTGCATTATTACATAACAATGGCATGATCCCAAGAAAGATCAAATCTCAAAAGACCGATTAATTTAGTAGCCTTGGAAACACTAGATATATTCATAATGTCTTACATTACATCATAAAATGAAAACTAAAAAAATATAGTCTCCATATTCCAAAATCGTATCCCCTCATATTATCCCTGCAGGTCATTCATAAATTACTTCTTCACATCCTGGGAAAAATAAAACATAGAAAAGGGGTGATCTCAAATGCCCCGTAAGGATAAAAATATAGCGGAAATATTCCTAAATAAGAATAAACATTCAAGGCAATGTATAACTAAAACAAAAGCCTTTTAAACTTGAACTTCAACATAGTATAGAAAAACTAATATGAAATAATTCCATTTACTTATTCACATGGATATTATACTAATTGAATAATCACATGCAATAACAATAACCACTTTCATAATAATGGAATGCATAATGCCAGACTATCATAACCACATAGCCAAGGCCTCGTTCCAAGACTACAAATAAGATTTTGTCATGGCCTTGTACCAAGGCACTAGTTTGTCTCATGAGACCTACTGATGCATCGAGGAGCTATAGCGGGCTCCACCTGTCACATATTAAGTCCAATTTATTCCCATATGAAAATGTTTAAACATAACATAAACATTCCTATTAATACTAGCATAAGAAATTTAAATACTTCATCCATAAACCATGAATGGTATAAAAAGAACACATCCATATTCAAACATATCACAAAACCTTCAATACAATTTAGAAGATTTGTATCATAATAAATCAACTTCAAATAAGCGTAAAATTCATCAATGGATGTTGAGATAGATGAAATCAAAACTCTTTTTAGAGAAATATCTCTTTCTATTTTGAAATCATTTTAGAGTCACACATTTATAAAATAGAACATTTTCTTTGAAAATATTCTTATAATCTTGTAAGGGAAGCTTTGATGATTTTATAATGGCAGAAAATAGCCACACCATCCGTATAAGTTAAAAAAAATCATACCTTAATTCTATCGAAAAGGTTAAAAAAACCTTGTTTGGAAAATGACAGAACGATTCCTTTATAAACAACTTATAAAAGTCAACAGGGGTTTAAATGAATTTAAAACATATTCTATTAAATAGTAAAACTGTTTTGAAATACATTTTTATGAAACATGGATGTGGATGATAAAGAAGTCCCAATAGATTATTACATATAAACAACCTAGGATAATGAAGGGATTGCGAAATAAACCCTTACATTGTCATTTTCCTTGGTTGGGGTAGGTTAACCTCCCGTATAATGGTGAAATAATTGTTATTAAATTATACAAGAATTGTATATATTAATATGATATCATATATGATCTTTTAACATTTCCTTGTTAATAATATGTTTGTATTATCGTTGTTTCGGGTGTTAACATACTCGTTTTCTTTTATATGTTTTGTTATATAAGACATGTTTGTTATGGAATGACTTTATCTTATTCATATCCAGAATGATATTAAGTCCTTAATCATTATTATTAATCTTCAAATGAGAATTATACTTGAATCGATTACGATGGAGAATGAATCTCATCGCATTTGTGGAGACGGTAGTCCGTACGTACGCACGAGCGACAATATCATTCCTTTGATATTAATTTAATATATAATTGGATGGTATATCATATATAAATAATCATTATAATGTTATATTTATTATTTACATGAATTAGAAATCATTATTATACCCATCCAAATAATAATATATTGAATAACGATTACACCACGACGTGGAGACGGTAATTCGTACGTACGCATGTATGGTGACATGTCATTAAAAGGATGGATAGAATACTAAATATGGTTGTACCATATTTATAATAATATTATATTATATAGGAGATACTGGATTCCTTATTTTAGAATGGGAATAAAAAATAAAGAAGAAGTGGAAGAAGAAAGGAACTTGAAAAGGGGTGGTGAAATCATTACCTCTTCTTCGGGTTCTTCCTTTTGATTTGATCAAAAGGGAACCTTAGGTTGGCTTTCTGACTAAAGTATTGCCTATGGGATGAATTGAGGGAAGTTTATAGAGTATTTGGGTAGAGTTTTGGCGATCCAAATGGCTTTGATGTTGTGAATTATTGAGAAGGGGGAGTGCCCTTTTGTAAGAGGGGTGAGGGGCACCTATGGAAAAGCTAGAAATATTATTTTATAATAAATTCATATTCGGTTTCTAATGGCTCCAAAGTAAATTATTTAAATTTTATGGTGGGGATGGGTCGAATACCACTCATCCAATAGGATTTATACAGTTTTGGGTCATTATATTAACCATATCTTTTAGTTTTAACTCTTAGTTAATTAGTTTGACACTTACCATGTCACATTGTATTTTTATATTATATAGTTAATAAAAATACAATATACCTCCATGAGACCCCCAAGTGTTCCATTAATGATACACCTATCATGATATAAGTATCTTGTCCGAACCTTATATTTTTAAGAACTGAATATCAATTAATAATATAAAAATTGTTTTAAACACTTTTATGTCAATTTTGACACTATTTGGAAAATTTGTTTTTGTGGAAATCATAACAGAATGATTACTTCAAACCAAATTACTAAATAATTCCTAACATTTCATATTAACCTAGAAAATTAGTTTAATTCATAAAAAGTCTCAAATTATATTTATTGGGGTTTTTATAATATCAATTATTTTAATTTTCACTATTATGGTAATTATTGCATCATCATTGGGTCATAAATAAATTAAATTATTTAATGTCTAAAATTTATAAATAAAATATAATTATGTAGTAAAACGTTCTATATTTCTAATGAATATTTATAATCGAATTTATCTTATGTGTATCCCTATATTAAAAATGTTTTAGTAAATAAACTTTGATTTTAACTCTTTTAACTCTTCTTTGAATTAAATAATAATAAATGTCCTAATCTAATCCAAGTGGACCTAAATGATAATATTTTATTCCTGATGTTGTTTTTGGTCTAGATACACTTGTCCAATATAATTAGGACATGTGTTAAGGTAATATTAATATCATTTTTACCCTTAATTGCCCTATTTACTTTTAATCGTGGTAAATAAAAGTAAAAAGTTATTATTAACCAAAAATTATTTTCATCTCATTAAACCACATTTTACTCCTTGATATTAACCGTGTCTCTCGGATTTTCAAAATTCCACTCACAGAAGCGGTAAAATTAGGTTTTATGAAAATTTCAGTTTTTTTAACTACCACTTAGTGGTTTCACTATTCATCAAAAAATAAAGTTTTTCAGAAAAATACCAAAAATTCACCCTAGGCTAATTTCGATATTTCGAATCCAAAAATGAAGTCCATTTTGAAAAATAAAATTTATATATTTTCAAAACGTAGGTATTACTATTCATAACGGCTAGTTTGATTGGTTGTGGTGTGTTAGAACTTGATGTTGCATACAACACACGCTATTGCATTATTCAAAGAGAAGCATACCATAGAAGCCTAGGGTGTTACATTCTCCCTCCTTCAAATAATTTCATCCTAAAAATTTCTAGTATACTACCGCATGAAAAGACTCTGGTGGTTCTTCATCATAAGTTCCTCAGGTTCCCACATTCCCTCTTCGATCTTATGGTTTCTCCACAAAACATTTACCAGACGAGTCGTCCGGTTTCTCAGTACTTGTTCTCTCGTTTCAAGAATCTTGACAGGCTCTTCACAATAAGACAGATCGGGTTCCAGTTCTAATTCCTCATAGGTGAGTACCTGCGTTGGTTTAGGTATGTATTTCCTCAACAGAGCTACGTGGAACACATCATGAACTTTGAAGAGACTTGGCGGAATTGCCAATCAGTAAGTTAGAGCCCAAATTCATTCTAGAATTTCGAAAGGTCTGATGTACCTGGGACTCAATTTACCATTCTACCAAAACGTATGAATCCCTTCCATGGAGGTACCTTTAAGAAAAAATGGTCACTGACTTGAAATTCTAAATCCTTCCTTCGATTATCGGCATAGCTCTTCTGCCTAGTTTGATCAGCTTTGATATGGTTTTGGATTACCTTCGCCTTTTCCATCATTTCCTCCACCAGTTTTGGGACTACAAGTTTTCTTTCACTAACGTCATCCCAACAGGTTGGTGTGAGACATCTCTTTCCATTTATTGCTTCATATGGTTCCATCTAAATACTCGAATGGAAGCTATTGTTATAGGAAAATTCTACCAGAGGTAAATATTGATCCCACATACCCTGAAATTCAAGTTACCAGGATCTCAACATGTCCTCTAAGGTTTGAATAGTTCGTTCTGATTGTCCATCTATTTGAGTGTGGTAGAAAGTTCTCAAATGAAGTTCAGTATCCAAGGATTTCTAAATACTTTTCTATAATCTTGAAGTAAAACGGGGATCACGATCAGAAACAATCGATAGGGGTACTCCATGAAGTCTCACAACTTCATCAATATATAGTCTTTCTAGACGTTCCAGTGGTATATCTTCTCTTATAGCATGAAAATGTGCTGACTTGGTAAGATGATAAAAAATAACCCATATTGCATCGTTCCTTTTAGGAGTCTTTGTTAGTCCCAGGACAAATTCTGTCGTGATATTATCCCATTTCCACTCAGTTATGGGAAGAGGTTGCAATACTCCACCAGGTTGTTGCCTTCCAACTTTCACTTGTCGAAAACCATACATCTTGACACAAAATCAGAAATCTCTCTCTTCATTTTTTCCCACCAAAAATGTTCTTTCAAGTCTCTATACATTTTGGTGATCCCATGGGTGTATAGAGAAATTGGAACTATGAGCATCATCCAGCAATTCCCTTTTTAGATCAGGTATATCTGGAACACAAAGCCTCTTCCCGAATTTCAAAATTCCATCTTCATATACAAAGTCTCTCAGTCTCCCATCATTCACAGCTTTAATCTTCTTTTGAAAATCTTCATCATCGGTCTGAGAACTGTTAATCTTTTCTAGTAAAGATGGTTTGGCAACCATTTGAAAAAGCATTGATGTTTCACCTTCCCTGGTTATTCCCATGTCCATCATCACTAGATCCATGAAAATTGGATCCCTTTCAATTATCATATTGTTCAAAACTCCATGGTCTTTTCTGCTCAAAGAATCTACCAACTTGTTTGCTTTCCCCAGGTGGTAGTGTATCGTACAATCATAATCCTTGAGTAATTCAAGCCATCTCCTTTGCCTCATGTTGAGTTATTTTTGTGAGAAAATATACTTCAAACTCTTTTGATCAGTATAAATCTCACATTTTCACCATAGAGGTAGTGTCTCCATATCTTCAAAGATAAGATCATAGCTGCTAACTTGAGATCATGAGTAGGATAGTTTTGTTCATGAATTTTCAACTGTCATGATGCATAGGCAATAACCCTATAATTCTGCATAAGGACACAACAAAGTCCTTTCTTCAATGTATAACTGTAAATAATGAACCCATAATTCCCCGATGGTAGAGTCAATATAGGATCATTGACTAATCTTTTATTTATTTCTTCGAAACATTCTTCACTCTTTTTTTGAAACAAATTTAACCACTTTACGTGTGAGCTTTGTTAATGGGTTTGCCAATTGGGCAATATT
Organism: Viscum album; assembly: GCA_963277665.1. NCBI lineage: Eukaryota > Viridiplantae > Streptophyta > Magnoliopsida > Santalales > Viscaceae > Viscum > Viscum album. The sequence goes on along the minus strand of OY728151.1, from coordinate 647,565,001 downwards.
CTGGAAAAAACGTCGATAATAACCTACCAAACCAATAAAATTGCGTACCTCAGTTATACTCGTAGGTGCTGGAAATTCTTGGATTGCCTTGGTCTTAGAAGGATCAACAGAGATTCCATCTTTAAAGACAATATGGCCAAGAAAAGAAATCTCCTGAACCCAGAATTCACACTTGCTAAACTTCCCAAATAATTCATGTCTTCTCAGAGTCTTTAGGATAATGCGCAAGTGATATTCATGATCTTCATAGCTTTTGGAGTATACCAAGATATCATCAATAAATATCGACACAAATTCATCGATATATTCCGTGAAAACTCTATTCATCATATCCATTAATAAAGAGGGTGCATTAGTCAATCCAAAAGGCATTACTGTAAACTTTTAATGCCCGTACCTGGTTTGAAATGATGTCTTCAGAATTTCTTCCTTCATCACACACAACTAATGGTATCTATATCGAATGCCAATCTTTGAAAAGTATTTAGCTCCATGCAGTTGGTAAAATAAATCATCAATGTGAGGTAGGGGATACTTGTTCTTTATTGTTATAGCATTGATCTCCCTGTAGTCGATATATAACCTCATAGATCCATCGTTCTTTTTAACAAAAATAACAGGGGCTCCCCATGGAAAACACTAGGGAGAATAAATCCCTTATTACTCAATTACTCTAGTTGTTTCTTTAGTTCAACTAATTCTAAAGTGGCTATTCTATAAGGGGTCTTCGATATAGGCCTTGATCCATGATTTAAATCATTGGAAAACTCAACTTATCGTTCTGGAGGATGTCCAGGTAAATCTTCCGGAAACACATCTACATATTCTTTCACAATAGGTACATCCTCTATTTGAACATTCATTTCCCCACCCACTGTAATTTCATCCTCTTCCTCCACAATATTTGAATTTAGTTGAGCTACTGGGGGTTGATCTAGATAATAATTAGGTGGTGACGATTCTTCTCTAAAGATAAGGTGTTCCTTATCATCATCATCAAAAATAGTAACCTCCTTATTCTTAAAATAAATCTTCGCATCATTGTCCAAAATCCAATCCATACCGAGGATTATATCAAACTCAATCATAGGTATGACGATGAGATCAGCGGATGAAGAACATTTATGTTCTCTAATGGGGACTGATTCACAAACCTTTGTTGCAATGATACTTCCCTTAGGAGTATTAACTGACAATACCCCTGTTAAATCAAATTGTAAATATCTTATTTTCTTAGAAAACTAAGAAGATATTAAACAATGTGAGGATCCAGAATCAAATAATGCATTTTCTAAACATGAGGAAACCATTAAATTACCTGCCATCATGTCTTTTGGAGCTTCTACCTGAGCAGTAGTGATAACATAATCTTGGCCTTGATCGCTTGGCCTTTTCTGAGGTAAGTTCCCCTGACGCTTATGACATTCATTTTCATAATGTCCCATCTCCCTACAATTGTAGCATTGGACATCGGTAGCTTCCTTCTTCCCCTTGCAATCACGAGCTTGGTGGCATTTTTCACCACACATGTAACAGACTCCCATTCCTTTTAAGAAAGTACCGGGGTGTTTCTTCCCACATTTACTATAGGATGGATATTCAACTTTTCCCTTCTTCCATTTATTTCCATTCCCAGATTGATCAGTAGATCTATTATTCTCTTGCTTTGATTTAAAGTCATATGACAAAGATAATTCTTTCTCGGTCTTGATAGCACATGAGACAATGTCTTTGTACGACGAGAAATATTGTGAGACTAATGCTCGACAGAGAAATGGCTTTAACCCATCAAAGAAACGGTCAATCTTACTTCATGGGTTACATATATAATCTCTAGCATACCTTGATAACCTTGTAAATTTATCCTCATACATTGAGACATTCGCATCGTCCTTTTGTCTCAGACTCAGAAATTGCCTTTCCATGTCTGCTCGACGGTCACGAGGAAAGTATTTTTCTAAAAACAGATCTTTGAACTCCCTCAATTCCATATTTGATACTTCATCATCTTCCTTCATGTTTTGAATCAATGACTATCATTGATCAGCATCTCCAGTGAGGCGATAAACAGCCATGATAACTTTTTCCCTTTCACAACTCCCCAAAGCCTGAAATATTTTCTGTAGGGAACTTATCCATTTCACAGCTACTAAGGTATTTTTACTCCCATTGACTGTTTGTGGTTGCTTCCTCATGAAGAGATCTAACATTGATCCTCCACGCTGCGGATCAGGGTACTCCATACAGGTAAGGTTATTATTCATAACCTGAGTGAGTTGTCCCCGTATGGTGATTAGCTGATCGGGACCAGTTGCATCACCAGCTCCACTATAATTATCTTGAGCAGGAGGGAAATCCCTACATGGAGTGCGTGCATTGATACTATTTCCATTTCTTCTACTCGACCCCATTTCTAAACAATGGAATAAACTAGATAATTTTATGAATTAAAATACATAATTTCATACTTATAAAACACTTAACATAAATTGAACTATTTATGGATATAAACCATAATTATAAAAGTATTATCTTTGAGGAAGTATATACTCAAAAACCCTTCATAATGATTTGAAAAGAAAATGAGAGTTATCCCAAGCATATCCCCCGGGAGTGTCATAACCAAGAGTGAAGTAAGGCCCGTTATCGTGCACCAGTTCCCGTTTGAGTCTAGCTCAAAGTGGCATTTTCAGGTTTTACCCCTAGGTACATTTGTTCCAGATCCACCTCTACCTACTCGTATCTAGACAGGGATGTATTTATTATAGAACTCACAAAATCTATACAAAACCAATGTTTTAGGAAGTTCTTCTATACTAATCCACAAATTCCATCCTAAATCTATGTGCTCTAATCAGAGTTTATCTAAATCTAGCTTCCAAGGTTTTTACTAAACTTTCTCTGATACCTATTGTAACACCCCAACCCCAATTACCCTAAGTCATTGCATTATTACATAACATTGGCATGATCACAAGAATGATCAAATCTCGAAAGACCGATTAGTTTAGTAGCCTTGGAAACACTAGATATATATTCATAATGTTTTATATTACATCATAAAATGAAAACTAAAACAATATAGTCTCCATATTCCACACTCTTATCCCCTAATACTATCCCTGTAGGTCATTCATAAATTACCTCTTCATATCCTGGGAAAAATAAAACACAGACAAGGGGTGAGCTCAAATTCCCTTTAAGGATAACAATATAGAGGAAACTTTGAAAACTAAGAATAAACATTCAAGGAAATGTATTACTAAAACAAAATACTTTTAAACTTGAAATTCAACATATTATGGAAAAAATAAAATGAAATAATTTCATTTACTTATTCACATGGATATTCTACTAATCGAATAATCACATGCAATATCAATAACCACTTTCATAATAATGGAATGCATAATTCCAGACTATCATAACCACATACCCAAGGCCTCATGCCAAGACTAAAAATAATAATTCTTCAAGGCCTTGTGCCAAGACACTAGATTGTCTCATGAGACCTACCGATGCATCGAGGACCTATAACAGGCTCCACCCGTCACATATTAAGTCTAATGCATTCCCATATGAAAAGGTTTAAACATAACATAAACATTCGTATTAAAACTACCATACGAAATGTAAATACTTCATCCATAAACCATGAATGGTATAAAAATAACACATCCATAGTAAAACATATCACAAAACCTTCAATACAATTTAGAAGTTTTGTATCATCATAAATCAACTTCAAATAATTGTAAAATCTATCAAAGGATGTTGACATAAATGAAATCAAAACTTTTTTTAGAGAAATATCTATTTCTATTTTGAAATCATTTAAGAGTAATATATTTATAAAATAAAACATTTTCATTGAAAATATTCTTATATTCTTTTAAGGGAAGCTTTGATTATTTTGTAACGGTAGGAAATAGCCGCACCCACCGTATAAGTTAAAAAAACATTCTTACCTTATTTCTGTTGAAAAGGTTAAAAAAACCTTGTTTGGATAATGATGGAAATATTCCTTTATAAACCTCTTATAAAAGTCAAAAAGGGTATAAATGACTTTAACCCATATTCTAGAAAATATTAAAAATGTTTTGAAATACATTTTTAAGAAACATGGATGTGGATGATAAAGAAGTCCCAGTAAATTATTACGTATAAACAACCTCGGATAATGAAGAGATTGCGAAATAAACCCTTACCTTGTACATTTCCTTGGTTGGGGTAGGTTAACCTAATTTATAATGGTGAAATAATTGTTATTAAATTATACAAGAATCATTTATATTAATATGATATCATATATGATCTTTTAACATCTCTTTGTTAATAATATCTTAGTATTATCGTTGTTTCAGGTGTTAACTTGCTCATTTTATTTTATATGTTTTGTTATGTAAGCCATGTTTGTTATGGATATATTGTATCTTATTCATATCAAGAATGAAATTAAGTCCTTAATAATTATTATTAATCATCAAATTAGAATTAAACTTGAATGGATTGCGATGGAGAATGAATCTCATCGCGTTCGTGGAGACGGTAGTCCGTACGTACGCACGAGCAACAATATCATTCTTTTGATATTAAAATAATATATAATTGGATGGTATATCATATATACAGAAAAATTATCATGTTGTATTTATTATTTACATGAATTAAAAATCATTATTATACCCATCCAAATAATAATATATTGAATAACAATTACACCACGACGTGGAGACGGTAATACGTACGTACGTACGTATGGTGACATGTCATTCAAAGGATGGATAGAATACTGAATATGGTTATAGAATATTATAATAATATTAAAGTATATATTAGATACTGGATTCATTATTTTAGAATGGGAATAACAAATAAAGAAGAAATGGAAGAAGAAAGGAACTTGAAAAGGGGTGGTGAAATCATTACCTCTTCTTCGGGTTCTTCCTTTTGATTTGATCAAAATGGCTCCATAGTTTGGCTTTCTGACTAAAGGAAGGCCTCTAAAATAAAGTTAGGGAAGTTTAGAGAGTATTTGGGCAGATTTTTTCCGATCCAAATGGCTTTGAAGGTGTGAATTAACAAGAAGGGGACGTGGCCTTTTATAAGAGGGGTGAGGGACACCTTTGGAAAAGCTAGAAATATTATTTTATAATAAATTCATATTCGGTTTCTAATGGCTCCAAAGTGGAATATTAAAATTTTAAGGTAGGTATGGGTCTAAAACTACTAAACAAATAGGATTATGACTCGTTTGGGTCATTATATTAACCTTATCTTTTAGTTTTAACTCTTAGTTAATTAGTTTGACACTTACCATGTCACTTTGTATTTTTATATTATATAGTTAATAAACATACTATATACCTCCAAGATACCCCCAAATGGTCCATTAATTATACAACTATAATGATATAAGTCTCTTGTCCGAACCTTAGATTTTTTTAGGAATTGAATATCAATTAATAATATTATATTTGTTTTAAAAACTCTTCTATGTCAATTTTGACACTATTTGGAAAGTTGGTTTTTGTGAAAATCATAACAGGATTATTACTTCTAAAAAAGTTAATTAAATCATTCATAACATGTCATATTAACCAATAAAATTAGTGTAATTCATAAAAAGTCTCAACTTATATTTATTGGGGTATTTATAATATCAATTATTTTAATATTTTACTATTATGTTAATTACTCCATCATCATTGGGTCATAAATAAATAAAATTATTTAATGTCTAAAAATTATAAATAAAATATAATTGTGTATGAAGTATGTTTAGATTTATAATGAATATTTATAATCGAATTTATCTTCTGTGTAACCCTATATTAAAAAATTTTTAGTAAATAAACTTTGATTTTAACTCTTTTAACTCTTCTATGAATTGAATAATAATAAATGTCCTAATCTAATCCAATTGGACCTAAATGATAATATTTTATTCCTAAGGTTGTTTTTGGTCAAGATACACTTGTCCAATAGAATTTGGACATGTTTTTGGGTAATATTAATATCATTTTTACCCTTAATTACCCTATTTACTTTTAACCGTGGTAAATAAAAGTAAAAAGTTACTATTCACCAAAAATTATTTTCATCTCATTGAACCAAATTTTTTTCCTTGATATTAACTGTGTCTCTCGGATTTTCGAAATTCCACTCACAGAAGTGGTAAAATTATGTTTTATTAAATATTCAGTTCTTTTAACTACCACTTAGTTGTTTCACTATTCATCAAAAAATGAAGTTTTTCAGAAAAATACCAAAAATTCACTCTAGGCTAATTTCAATATTCTGAATCCAAAAATGAAGTCCATTTTGAAATATAAAATTTATAAATTTTCAAAACGTGGGTATTACTATTCATAACAGCTAGTTTGATTGGTTGTGGGGTGTTAGAACTCGATGTTGCGTACAACACATGTTATTGCATTATACAAAGAGAAGTGTACCGTAGAAGCTTGGGGTGTTAAATCGGTGGGTATCATGAGAAAAACAAGTTTCTTGGAACCAGGGATTTGAAAAATCCTATTTTTAGTCATGGTATAAGGCTTTGACTATGTGGTTATGAAGTCTGGAATTATGCATTCTGTCATTATAAATGTTGTTATTGATATTGCATGTGATTGTTCGACTAGTTGAATATCCATAGGAATATGTAAATAGAATTATTTGATTTATATTGGCCATATTAAAAAAAATTTGTTTAAAAGAATTTTGTTTTAGTTTTATACATTCCCTTAAATTTTTATGCTTATTTATTAATGTTTCCACTATATTTGTATCCTTAATGAGCATTTTAGCTCACCCCATTCGTAGGTTTCATTTTCCCAGAATTTCAAGAAGTGTATTATGATTGATTAGCAGTGTTAAGCTATGGGATTAATGAAATTTTAAATGGATCATTTATGTTGTGTTTTATTTTCTATTTTGTAATGTAACATTCATGTATGTAATTTATTTTCCTAGATAGATAAACTGACCAGACTTTCGGGACTTGATTCGTTGTAATCATGCCCATGTATTAAAATAATGCACAGACTCTGGGCTTCTAGGGTCGGGGCGTTATAGTTAGTATTAGAGGAATTTTATCAACAACCTTGGAATTAGATTTAGATAAACTCGGATTATAGAATATTACCCTAAGATAGACTTTGAGGATTAGTATAGAAGAACATACTAGAATTTTGGTAATATTGAGATTTTGTGTATTTTCTAAGAAACACATCCATGTCTGGATACAAGCAGGTAGAGGTGGCTCTAGCACAGATGTACATAGGATTGAAAACTCCAACAAGGTGTTTTGGGCCTAACCCAAGGTATCCTGGTACATAACAATGGGTCTTGCTGCACTCTTGGTTACAACACTCTTGGGGGATATGCTTTAGATAAATAAAATTTTCATAAAATCCATTATGAAGGATTTAATAGAAAATACTTCCTTTAAGAAAACATTTTATGATTGAAGATTTTAACAATAATATTTTTTATTTACATAATGAATTATGAATTACGATTCATAATCTAACCTAGTGTAATCCAGTGTTTAGAAATGGGGCCTAGTAGAAGGAATGAAAATTCCAGTAAAACAGATCATCAAAAGATTTAGAAGTATCACATATTTCCTGGTATAAAGACAACATTTAAAAGGGAAATAGTCTCCCAAATATTCTCATCATATGAAGAAATAGTTTCATGTGTTAATAAGATAATTAAATAATTCTCTGGGTCTTATGGTTATTAAGGGAAGAAAGTAAAGAAGAGGATGAAAGAGAGAAATATCTATAAATGGAATATACGAAAAAGGATTTTCCAATCTGTGATAACTATGGAAAGAATAATATTGGTAAATTGTTTAAGGGATTGGGAATTTGTTATATGTGTGGAGAAAAAAGACACCATGTACGTGATTGCAAGGGTAATAAAAAGGTTTCAAATGTACAATGCTTCATCTATAATGATTTGGGACCCTACGCGAAGAAATTTCCAAATCATCATAGTATACACCAAATGTAGTTATTGGATAATAATCAAGTTATGATACTATCGAAGATAAAGGGGAATGATTATATTTCTTATGTTCTTATTTAAGTATGGTTTCTTTTGAGTATTTTAGTAATGATGTACACGTTATAAGAATTATACAGTATAAAAGGATTGTATTGCAGTAATATTTCATTTAGCACTTGAGATTGTGTGGAACCAATAAAAGTGACTAAATAGTAGGTTAATTTTTTTAGAAAAATTATGGTTGAGAGAAAGATAAACCATAATATGGTTCTGATAATAAGGTAGTAATTTTGGAATAATATATAATTGATTTGGACAAATTATATTGGATATTCTTGACTACCTTGTAACCGAATAATGATTTTCACATTCCATCATTGTTGGAGTCTACAACATTTTTGGATAGAAGGAGTATATCTAGAATTCTATAATAAATAACAGAGAATGAATGTAATCAATAAATATTTTTGGTAATTCAGGGTGTTACAGTGTTTTAAAAAAATACATGATAATGGTATTCACATGTTATTACGTGGCAAAAAGGATCTTCATTGTGTTTACCTTCCTTATAATGTGTGGATTGTGAGTTTGGACAAAAGTATTTTGGATAAGTATAAAGGTTGGAATCAATTAAATTTGACATGGGATACTATTGTTAAGGTTAAATCATTTCATGAGACTATTTTGGGATTGCCAAAAAAATGACTACCTGGAGGTCGGGCGGCACCCCATCGCGTCCGGTAAGGCCTCGAGAATTGAACCCGCAACCAAAGGGCAATAGGGGTGGATCACCTACCACAAGAATACGTGATGTCCTGGTTTGTATAATGTATACCTTTTTAAATATTCTGACAAATGAATTAAAAATTCATTATTTTTGGAACCCTATATGATTTGGATAAATATAATATTTTTTGAGTCCTATTTTCTTTTGAAGTGAAAGATGATTTTGTGGTATAAATTAGTTAAAGGATAAAACTCTACTTGTCATGTATAATTGTTTTCCACATATTCTAGAAATAAATTAATTATTAAACATTAGGAAATGGATCTTAAAACCAAATATGTGTTATCCTAATACCTTATATTTTTTTGAACTAAGGATATTTTAAATCATCATTGATTGATGGCTTTGAGGCCCTCAATTTTACACATGTTTGTGATTGATGACCTCAATCACTCCATATAAATATTTAATTTTCTATCCTATTATGTGTCTTAAATTTTCTCCTATTTTCTCTTAATCGATTTCATAATTTTGTGGAGACTTTTTCATTCCTTTTTCCTCTGTTAAGACTAAATTTTATTGACCCAATTTCCTTTGTTGGTTTTCCACAAATGTATTTTTCTATTTTAAAACTTTTTTTTTGAAGAACAATTTCAAATTGGGAGGATGCAATTTATTGGAAGTGGAAAGAATTTAGCACCCCAAAATTTCATATTATGTTATCTCATTAATGTAATTCAATAGCTTGTGCAACACGCAACACTGAGTTTGAGCACATCACAACATACCAAACTAGCCATTCAAAAAGCAGTTATGAATAGTATTAACTGAATTTTAAATCTTATATACTCTATATAATTTTAAAATTCTTATTATGTGTTTCTTATACATAATAAAAGAATAAATAAATATTTTCAAATAAAAGAAGTATTTTTCATAAATTTTATTTTTACCGCCTTTTTATGGTGATCACTTTTTTATAACCAATATTTGACCCTTTTATATATTAAATTTAGTGAAATTAAAATGTTAATTATAAGCAGGAAATAAAAATTTTGTTTGGATAAATTTTTGGTACTTTTCTGATAGCTTTCATATTTTGATGAATAATGAAAAATACTATGTTTTAATTAAAAACATCTTTTTTTGATAGACAAAATTTATACTGTTAAAATATGCATTTGAATGGTTTTGAAGTTTAATTAGATTTTATTTTTACCATTTAATACAATATAGGTCCTTGTAAGTAATTTCACATTTAAATTTGATATAAACACATGTCAATCTTTTGATAGTTTTTACTTTTTAAAAACCCTCTTTTGGGTTTTGACAATAGGAATTAATTTTAGATTAATAAATTCATCTTCTATGTTTTTAATTTGTTAAAATAAACTTCATTTTTGAATTCAAAATATCAAAATTATCTTAGGGTGAATTTTTGGTATTTTTCTGAAAACTATCAATTTTTTATGAATAGTCAAAACCACAACGTTATTATTTTAAACATACATTTAATTTAAATAATTATTTATTTTATTTAAATTAATTTTCAGTAAAAATGGATATATAATACCTATATAAGTTCAATGTAATTCATTTGAGTCTTTTTATAATAAAACTATATGTATAATATTTTATTGAACTTTTTAACTACTTTTACCCACCTTCTAAGAGCATTTGAAAATCTGCATAAAACAAAATTTTACCGCTTATATGAGTTGAATTTAAAAAATACAAGAGAAATGGTTGATATCATTAAGTAAAATGTTGTTCAAGAAGATGTAAATAAGTTTTTATGAATAGTAACTTTGGACTTTATTTTTTCTTGGTTTAAAGTAAATAGGGAAATTAAGGGTAAAAATGATATTATAATTACTCTAATAGAAGTCCTAATTATATTGGATAAGTTTAATTTAAAAAAAAAACATTAGGAAAAAAATATGATCCTATTTGGTCTACTTGTATTAGATTAGAACATTTATTATTATTTTATTTAAAGAAGAGTTAAAAGTGTTAAATTCAATGTTTAATAAAAAAACCATTTTTAATATAGGGTTACACAAAATATAAATTTGACTATAAATATTTATTAGAAATATAAAAAAATTTCTTAAATAATTTAATTTTATTTATAATTTTTAGACATTATATAATTAAATTATTTTATGACACAATGATGATGCAGTAATTACCTTATTAATGAAATATAAAAATAATTGATATTATAAATATAAAAATAAATGTAAATTGAGACTTCTGATGAATTAAAATAATTTTATATCTTAATATGACAGGTTATGGTTGGATAGAAAAAAATTGAAGTGATAAATTTGTTATTACTTTTAAAAAAACACAATAGAAAATAGTTCCAAAATTGACATAAATTAATTATTAAAATAGATACTATATTATTGGTTGAAATAATATTAATAAAAATCATAATTTTGGCCAAAGGGCTTTAAAAATAATATATATTTAATTATAGAACCACTTGAGGTTCTCTTTAGTGTTTAGAGTATGTTTATTAACCATATAGTGTTAGAATACAAGAAGACACGGTAAAAGATAAATTATTTAACTAAGAGTTAAATCTAAAAGATAAGGTTAAAATGGTAACCTAAACTTCTCTAAAACCTATTGGTTTAGATTATTTAGACCCATAACCACCTATGGCTCAAACCAAATTCATTTAGAGACATTATGACCTGAATATGATTGTATAATAAATTAATATTTTATTATTTTCCTAAAGTGACCCTCACCCCTCTTATTAAAGGGAACTTACCTTTATCTCAAAATCACACCTCCAAATCCATTTGGATTCGCAAAACCCTACTCAAATATCCTCACAACTTCCCTAAAATCAACCTAGACTCCATAATTTTATCGGAAAGCCTACCTATGGAGCCGTTTTGATCAACTCAAAAGGAAACACCTGAAGAAGAATAAATAATATCACCACCCTCTTCCATGTTCTTTTCTTCCTCCACTTTCACTTTATTTGTTGTTTCCATAAAAAATTAATAACTCTACTACCTCCTATATACTGTGATGTTATTATAAATATGGTACATCTATATTTTTTCTTCTATCTATCCTATAAATGATAAATTTACCATACATGTGTACGTACAGCTTACCGTCTCCACGTCGTGGTGTAGTTTGTTACTCAAACACTTCATTATTTGGATGGGAATAATAATAAGTATAAATGATATAAATAATAAGTATTAAAAGTAAATGATTAATTATATTCGATATACCATCCAATTACATTTTATTTCACCATCAATATAGTGATATTGTCGCTCATGCGTACGTATGGATTATCGTCTCCACGAATGTGATGAGATTCATTCCCCATCATAATCATTCAAGAATAATTTTCATATTATGATTAAAAATAATGTTTATGAACTTCATATAATTCTGGATATGATTAAAATACACCCTATCGCTAACAAACATGGAATAAGTGACCAAGCATATAAAAGATAAGTCATTAGTTAACACCTGAAATGATGATACTACAAAAATATTATTGACAAAACCATATTAGAAGATCATATATGATATAATATTTATGTATGTGTGTCATGAACCGTCCCCCAGTGCATGTGTCGTGACTACTCCAAGCACTCCTTCCATAGGACATGGGATGGATACTAGCACCAAATGCGTAAATACCTAAAACTGGGAAGGCATTGCCTTTATAAAATAAAAACACACACACAACCGAGTATGAATTGAAAGTAAATGCTATGTAAAGATGTATACAAAAGAGTGATGAAAAGTATAGGGGGCGTAAATACAAGCCCAATTGGAAAGTGCAAGTAAAACTGAAAAAAAAGTACAACTAAAAAAGGAATGTAGCTACTGGGTCATCCTTCGGGGTTCCTATCTGAAAGGTAGGTACAGATGGCCTCCACTGAACTCCACGTCTATCAATCTCCTCCGTTTACCGACTCGTCGTAAGGTCCACCTCTGAGTAGCATCTAGTCCTGTTACACAACCTTAGTTAGTGTTGTTTGTCGCCTGCATCCAACATAATGAGGTTCTAGCATAGCCTATGTAGTGGTGAGTAAAATGATACTCAGTAGGGACTCGGAGACCCACAAGGTCTCACAAAAATCCAGAAATGATAAACCATAGAGAATGAAATCAGTGGACAGTGATTACTTAGGTATATTCCCATATATATACATATTTTATCAATTAAACCATCTCAATCATGAGGAAAACAGATAATTTACTGACACAACTCACACAGGTATACTAATTTTGTAGAGAGATAGGAATGATCGGATGTATCCACTAAATTATCTAAGCTGTTGGACCCAGATACGATCCAGGGCCGTCGGTTAAAACGGTCGGACCAACATAGGATCCAAGATCAGTATTCAGAGCTATCAGGCCGACACATGAACCAGGACCAGCTATTCTATCGAACCAACACATGATCCAATAACATAAGTCAGAACTATAGGACCAACACATGATCCAGGAATAGTAAACAGAACTATCGGACCAACACATGATCCAAGAACAGACAACAGTGCACATCCATCCTCAGGGTTTCCACTATCATGCTGTATTCTGGGAGGGTTTTCTCCTCAAGACAAGAGTGGATACAACAACTATCACGTAGTCCCATGTTGATGTTTCCCGGAGTTCCGTCTTCTCAAAAGGAACACAACGCGACAGACGGTGCATCAATCGGAAGCTCGGTCTGAGATTTATTGGCATTTACATTCCGAGGGCCCGATTGGATTTAGGTTCAATGCTAACCGACCATACCCCAACTACGTCCAAACCTCATGTGGGTTATTCCAATATAATCTCCTCGGTCAATGCTTTTCGCCATCGTAGATGTATCATCAATCGGACACTCGTAGCCCATGTTATGGTTGAAAAGGTGGAAACATGCCAAAAAGGGTCCGGGTCTGGTCTGGCCCAGTCGGACCGACCCATCCCGCGGGTCCAACCTGGCCCGTGGGGGTGGCCCGACCCTTGCTGGGTCCGGCCTGGAGGCCCGACGACCCACGGGGATCCGCCCTAGCTACGTCTAGGGGGAGGTTGTTCCCCCTAGTTCCTGAACATCTTAGCCATTCAGGTGGGTGGAACCAGCGTCAGGTTGGCGCCAGTGTGTCACATGGGACCCTCTAGTCCTGCACCTCCTGGATGGCCGCACGGCCAGCCACCTCCTCCCGTGGAGTCCCGGTTGCGTCGCGCCGCCTTCGGAGAACCGGCGACTCGGGCCGCCAATCTTCTTTGTGGTCGGCCTCGAGCGGGCTGCAGCTGCACCGCCGCCACCCGAGGTTGCGGCCCTCATTCGGTCCACCGCATAGTGTCGGTTGTGCCGCACCTTCTCCGGCATCCCGGCAGCTCGGCCCACTGGATTCCTTCGCGGCCGGCCTTACGCTGACCGCTGCTACACCACCGTGGTCCATCGGTCACATGTCACTCCTCTAGCGGTGCGATTGCACCACCGCTTCACAGTGGTGACATTTGTCTCTCTATCCGTCAGTGAGTTTTCAGCGTGTCACCGGAAAAGGTCTGGTGGCCCTATTTTCATTCCGGAGAAGTCACGCATTCCTCCGGTCATCTCCTTCGATTCACAACCATTGTTGAATAGTAACACTCAACCCAGACTCATGCCGCATTGAGTGTCAAAATCCACAAAGAATGTGGAGGGGTCAGGCTGTGTTTGTTCGGCCCGTGACCTCTGCGTTAGGGTGATATCAAGCGGCTTTGAATTAAAAACCACGATGGAAGGAGAATAACACGCAACAATTATCATGTTGAAACCCCTGCCTCGTTTTCGTTGTTTGTTGACGATGTCACGGAAAGGGGGACGTCGATTCGTTGACTTCAGGAATGAAGATGAAGAAGTCGAGGAGGACGTCATCAGCGTTCTTCAAGGACGAGGCTTCCCCCCTTTCCCATGTTTAAGATCATTCTTCGTTGATGGAATAAGTGTTCTTTTTTGGAGAGTTCTTCTCCTCCCAAGATCCACCAAAAAAAATTCCCAAAAAAATAATAGATTATGGCATCATATTAAATTGTTGGCATAAAATTCAAAAGGATTAAATTAATTAATTTAATGTGTTCAATTAATTAATAGAGAGGGTTGTCACCATAAGGGGGGAGTTCAAGGGGGTTTCTCCCCACTTAATGGGAGGTCCAAGAGGTTATAACCTCGTTTGGTCCCAACAAAATTAATTATTAAGAGGTGTTTAGACCTCAGGTGGGACCCACCACCATAACCTCTCATGGGAGGTTAACGTGTGGTGGAACCCACCCACAACTCCCTCATAGAGGTTTTAACAAACTAAAAATAATAATTCTACTAATTTATTTTTATTTAATTTACTCTTCAAAACCCAAAAACTATCATTTATTCTCGACCAACTATTGTCGAGGTGGAAGTCTTATTCAGAGAATACCGGTGCTGCGAGATCAACAGTGCCCTCAGATTTCAATTCCATGGATTGATTCAAATTTTCTAAAAACCCGCTCGTAGGATTACTGAACATACCTGAACAAAACTTCAGAAATTGATTATGGGCACACCAGGCCTCAGAATCAAGTGCCGTAGATTTTCGCAGACTCGTAAAATTCTCTTGTATTTCTGAAAAAAATATTCCCATGGAAATTATGAGACTTTTTATTCTACCCAACTCAAGCCTTTATGTCTCCGTAAGCTAAAACTCAAACTAATAGAACAAGTGGGGCTACTTAGCACGCATCGGAGCCTCCCACTCAAATGTGCTCTCCTGGAGGTTCTTGTGCTCCCAACGAACATGCACCAGAGGTATCGACCGTCCACAAAGGACCTGATCCTGTCGATCCTTAGTCTCCACTGGAACCACCATGAAAGTCACCCCATCGTCGACATCTAGCTCCCAATGGTCGATGATTTGAGAAGGGTGGTGGACGTATCTCTTCAGGTGAGATACACGGAAGACATCATACACCCAGTGCAACTAAATTGGAAGAGCTAAGCGGTAATCCACCTTGCCAACTCTACTAAGGACCTGTAAAGGGCCGAT
Organism: Viscum album; assembly: GCA_963277665.1. Taxonomy (NCBI): domain Eukaryota; kingdom Viridiplantae; phylum Streptophyta; class Magnoliopsida; order Santalales; family Viscaceae; genus Viscum; species Viscum album. Next base: position 647,549,206 of record OY728151.1, on the reverse strand, counting down.
TAATCTCGGAGATAACTTTCTTCCTCGGCCAAATCTCCATAGACCTCATCGGGGTGAGACCCGTAGAAAGATGTGGTCTCCATCCTTGAACTCTATAGGTCTTCATCTCTGGTTAGCATGTGACTTCTGCCTGCTCTGTGCAGTCTTAATCCACTCATGGATGATCAGCACCTTCTCCATGGTAGCTTGCACCATCTCTGTTCCCACTAGTGCTGACTCCCCAGGGTCTTTCCAGTACAAGGGTGATCTACAAGGTCGCTCGTATAACGCCTCTAAAGGTTCCATCCCTATGGTGGAGTGATAGTTGTTGTTGTATGCAAACTCCACCAATTTCATATGATACTCCTAGATGTGACCAATGTCAAAAAAAGAAACATGTAGCATGTTCTCGAGGGTTTGAATTGTCTTCTCAGTCTGGTCATCCGTCTCAGGATAGAAGGCGGAGGTCACACGTAGCTACGTCCCGAAAGCTTCCTAAAACCCCTTCTATAGTCGGGAATTAAAGTGTGTGTCACGATCATAAATATTATAATAAAGTACTCCATGTATCCACCCAATATCCTGCACATAGAGGCATCCCAAACTCTCTACTAGACCCTGCTCTCTGATCAGTAGGAATAGGGACGACATGGTGAGTCGGTCGACGATCACCCAAATCGAGTGGTGACCCTTGTATGTACGTGGAAGACCCATCATGAAGTCCATGGATATTCCATCCCACATCCAATCTGGGACCTCTAAAGGATGAACCAAGCCTGATGGTATCTGGTGCTCCGCCTTCACTTGCTGACAAGTGAGGCATCGAGAGACAAACTCTACTACAGCCTTCTTCATACCTAGCCACCAGTGTTGTCGTCAGAGGTCTTGATACATCTTCACCACTCCTAGATGTACCGCTAAAGGGGATTTGTGTAACTTCCTCAACCCGTCCTACTGAATTGTCACTGGTACCATAGTACATCCTCTAAAGAGGATGACGTGCTCCCCACCTTCAGAAAATCCATTAGGTGTCTGCCTTGTGGATATCTGAGCACGTAGAGTCTCGTAGTCAGCGTCTCCACGATGTGCCTTCCTTACACGCTGAAATGTGGGGGAGTGACTGTAAGAGACTGTAGAAAGGATATGGAGTTTCAATCCACAAAGGATATATGTAAGGTAGCAAGATGCTCTGTCACCTCTCCAAGCAGTTGTATACCAGATCCCCTACTGAGTGCACCTACTACGATGTTCCACTTTCCATGAGTATATACTACCTCAAAGTCATAGTCTTTTAAGAACTGAAGCCATCACTGATGTCTCATGTTCAGGTCCTTATAAGAGAAGATATACCTGAGTCTCCTGTTATCAGAGTACATGGTAAAACGTTCACCCATCAGATAGTGTCTCCACATCTTCAAGGTGAAGACCACTACTGCTAACTCCAGGTCATGGGTAGCATAGTTCTGCTCATGCGGTCTGAGATGATGAAAATCACAAGCAATCACTAATTTCTCGTGCATCAAAACACACCTGAGTTTGGTCCCTGATGTGTCGGTGTAAACTACATACCCTACGCCTTCCTCTGGAAGCCTTATGATGTGGGCACTAGTCAGCCTCTGTCTCAGATCCTGGAAGATATGTTGGCCTCTTTACGACAACATGAAGGGTTTCCCCTTCATTTTCAAGGCTGGTAGTGGTGCTCCAACTCTAGAGAAGTCTAGTGCGAACCATTGGTAGTATCTAGCCAAACCCAGGAAACACTGCACCTCTGTCACTCTCCTGGGTGGCTCCCAAGCAAGTACTGCTTCAATATTTTCTGGATCCACTACATCTCCAGCCTTCGAGATGACATGTCCCAAAAATTGAACCTCTCATATCCAAAAATGTCACATCGAGAGATTACCATAAAGGTATTGGTCTCAGAGTGTGTCCAGTTATACCAGAAAATGGTTTTCATGCTCCTCATCAATAGTCGAGTAGATTAGAATGCCTTCGATGAAGACTATGACAAAGCGATCGAGTTAGGGCTGGAAGATATTGTTCATGAGTCCAATGAACACTGCTGGAGCATTGGTTATGCCAACGGGAATAACCAAGAACTCATAGTGGTCGTACCGATATCTGAGGTTTGTCTTCTGTACATCCTCATCTAGAAAACTGAGCTGGTGATAGGCTAATCTGAGGTCTATCTTCTAGAACCACTGCACTCCCTTCAGTTAATCAAAAATGGCATCAGTCCTCAGGAGTGGGTACCTGTTATTCACGGTCACCTGGTTCAGGTGACGATAGATGACACAAATACTCAAGCTCCTATCTGCCATTTTGGTGAATAGAATCGGGGCTGCCCTAGGAGAAATACTGGGCCGGATGAATCTCTTCCCCTCCAAGTCCTCTAACTGAACCCGCAGCTTGCGAAGCTCAGCGAGAGCCATCTGATATGCTGGAGTAGATATCAGTGTCGTCCCGAGGTACATGTCAACATATAATTCCACCTATCTGTGAGGAGGCATTCCTAGAACATCGTCAATGAAAACATCTATGTACTGCTCCACCACTACAGGATATCTCGGACTCTCCACATCAACTTCTCTAAGGGTAAGGTAGGACAACTGATGAGTGATCTACTTAACCCTACTCTGAGTGAGTTTTTCTTATGCTGCAAAGGCTACCTTCTCGCCGGTAAAGGTAATCATAGTCTCATCCATGTGGAAACACCGCACATTGCACCTAATACAGTCTATCTGAGCATGGAATGTAGATAACTAGTCCATCCCCAAGATGACGTCGTAAGGCCTCGACGCTGCTACTATGAGATCCCAGCCGAAGCTCCCGCCTCATAAATTATGCTCGCATTGCTGACACCAATTCATAATCATCGAATCATCTCCTATAGGAGTATCTAGACATAAGGATCGAACTATCGGGTCCTTCAGAATCTTCGAGCTCTGAATGATAAATGTGGAAATGAAAGAGTGACTGGCACATGTGACTATAAGAACTGCAACTAAGGTGGAGTAGACATAGATCATACCTCAAATAATCCCTGGAGCTCCATGGTCATATGCCTTAGCTTCCTGAAGCTGAGCTCTCCCGTGTCCAGCTACTCCCTGCGGTCGGGGTGGACCTCCTGGTGGTGGTGGTGGTAACACCTCATAACGTTGTCCACCGTCAACTGCACGTCTAGCTCCTCTGCCATATCTGAATCCTCCCTACAGACCACCTCGATCGAACCTCTGCCTCTGCCTGGGAGGTTCCTCAAGTGTCTGCTGATTTTTAGTATGATGGGTTGGATAGTTTCGAGCCATGTGACCATGCCTTTCGCAAGAGTAACATTGCCCGATCCTGGAATGACTCACTCTGTCTTGTGTGTCCCGCACAAATAAACTTGTATCCTGTGGTCGTGCACCGGATGGCCTGGTCCGCTTGGACCTCTACGACATCTGTCTACTTCTATTTGCAGAAGACTCAGCTGCATGTCGACTAGTGATGGGTCTCACATCTGGTGACTGCTCAGCAAGGAAACTCTCTACTAGGAGGGCTTTCTCTAACTCCCCTGCCAGCGTTGGGATGCTGAGGGAGATCATCAAAGCTTTTATCTCTTTCTTGATCCCCTGTCTAAAGGCCTAGGCCCTGAAGAATGGGTCATGCACCATATCTTTGGAGTATCACGAGAGGTCGGTGAACCTTACTGAGTATTGTGCCACCATCATGTTACCCTGCTGTAGATGTAGTAGCTCCTGTATCCACACCACACATAGGTTGGATGGGACTAACTCTGCCCAAAACAGGCTCTCAAAGTCTTCCCAGAGAAGTTTCACCTCATCATGGACATAGAGCATCAGGATCCACTGTCTTCATGTTGTTTCCTGAAGGAGACTCATGGCAATGATCACCATACGGTCTTCTGGTGTCCCTACTAGTCTGAAAACTCTCACCCTAGGCTTCAGCCAATCCTCAACTGTCTGCGGGTCCATCTCTCCTCTGAACCTGGGTGCCCTATAGCGGTAGAACTCGTGTATCGTTCTCAAGCGGCATGCACTCTCTACTTCTGGGGCTGATGGTATCAGTGGCCCAACGGGTAGTGCTGCCGCTGGTGCCTCTGCTATGATAGGGCCCTGCACCGAGGCCTCATCGCTCGGGGGGCTGTCATCTTGTACAACACTCTGAACCCCAGCTGGCTATCTACATTAACCAATCCTGAAAAGAAACAGGTCCTACATAGTTGATAAGTTATACCAGGTGAGCTGACTCAAAGATATCACAAAGAAAACTCTTAAAACATACATGCAATCAGTGTTTTTGTGCACTGAGTTAGAAATCAGAAGTCAGGGTCTTGGTGTACTGAGATGTCGGCCGCCACACCAACACCGAACTCCCTGGACTAAAAACCATACTCAGTACTCTTAACACTATTCCTTCATAGAAAAAAAAGATCAGATTCCTAAGTTCAATAGTATAACTGACCCCTATGATACCAATTTTTCACGACTCGTCCCCCGGGGCCCGTGTTGCGACTACACCAAGGCCTCCTTCCCAAGTCCAGGGTTTGATGACTAGCACCAAAGGTGTAAATCCCTGAAACTAGGAAGGAATTGCCTTTATAAACTGAAAACACACACACAAAAGAGTACGAGCAGAAAGTAAACACGATGTAAATCTGTATACAAAATAGTGCTGAAAAGTAAAGGGTCCAGAAATACAAGCCTAACTGGAAAGTGCAATTACAACTCAAAAACAAGTACAACTGAAAAGGAAATTCAGCTATTGGGTCGTCCTCTAGGGTTCTACCTGAAGGGTAGGTACCACTACTAGAATTCTATATATTTGCGACGTGTTAATTTCGACGGGATCCCGTCAGAAAGAAATTTTTGCGATGGGGTCCCGTCCCAAATAACTTGTGGAAGAAAAGGGTGTCGCAAAAAATGTTATTTATGATGGCCACATTGCAAATAAGTCTCTGATTATATACTTTATATATATATATATATAAAATTTTTTGCGATGGGCCCGTCGTAAATACTTTTATAAATAAAATTATTTAGACTATTTTTGACATGATCTTGTCATAACAGATCCCTTCGGAAATAATAAATAAGTATTAAAAAAATTAATTTAATAAAATTGTGATTATTGAAAAATTAATTTTAATATGATTAAAATAATTAAAATAAAAATATATTAAAATTCTCAATATTCACAAAATAATATTAAAAAATCATATAATAATAATAATATTATTATTATTATTATTAGTAGTAAAATAAACAAACATTTAATAATATAATACTGAAAAAAATATTTAATAAAATTGTGACTAATGAAATAATATTATTAAAATTATTAAAATAAAAAAATTAAAAGTATTAAATTTATTAAAATTCTCAATATTCACAAAAAAAAATATTAAAAATTAAATTATCTAAAATTCACAGCAATATAGAAGACAAAAACTGTAAATAGATCATATTACAAAAAATGTTAAATTCAAATGTTTTTAACATAAAAAATCACTATGGGTCACCTTCTGGAGGAGGTTGAGGAGCTGAAGGAGATGGTGGAGGAAACTCCATCCCCAAAATATGAGTCAGACAGCACATGTACTCCATCTGCTCCTGATTATGCTACGGCCATCGACGCATCTCTTCCTTGTGTTGTTGCTTCTGCTGCTACTGCTGACGCATCTCTTCTAGATGCTTCTGTAAACTCTCTATAATGTCATTCTGAGCTCGTAACCTCTCCTGATACTGTGAGGCAGATGATGATGCCTCTCCATGTGCTCCTATCGAGAAAGACACCGACATCACATCAGTACCATAATAAGTAACATGAGTCACATGAGAGATGATACCAACTACTCAGATCTTATCAAAGTCATACTAATTCACCTTCATCCATGTCACCTCGTCGAAATGGTGTGCACTGGTCTGATCAGTAGCCTCTACCGAACCCTCATCCGGTGTCCGAGAGGTTGTTTCCTCATATGACTCCTTCAATTCCTATTTGAAATTAAAATTGTGAAAATATTATATGCATTTAATTGTCAAACTGTAAAAAATAATACTAACCACAATACGACGCTGGAGATCACCTCTAATCTCTCTAGTGGCTGGATCATTATACATCCTCTGATAAACGACAAAATCTGTAATATCGGGATTCTTGACTGCCAACAGAAATATAAAATAAAATGTTTAGATTTATGGTTATATAATTTTTTTTTAAAATATACTTACCTGATGCTCTTTTTGCATACTAAATGTGCAGCTACCAGCTTGATGTGTCACCTCCTATCTCCCCTAGTTCTGCCGACCCAATGAAGAACTCCTCTGAAATCCACCACCCAACCATTGTGCACATAATCCATCCCAAACCTGAGATGAAATTTACTCTAGTCGGTGGGCTCTACATGACTCATCAAATGTTGTTTACCCTACTTTCATAATGGTCGTATATCTCAAATTGTGAAAAAACTGACGCAAACGCTCACACATAGACACCTCCCATGCTGAATGGATAGCGTCCCACATGCTATCCTCGATGGGATACCATAAACCCTAAAAATAATATATAATATCCAGTTATTAATAAAATAAATTTAAAAATAAATATTATTTATATACGTACCATCCAATGATTGTACATGGCGAGCTGCACATCAACGGGAATCTGTTCCCATGTGATCTATGGCTGAGAAAAAAAATTGTGCATGATAGCGCTCCCCTATCCAACAGCTACATGCGCAAAACTATGAAAAAAGAAAAAATAATCAAACAATTAGTATATATATATAAATAAAATAATGAAAAGGGTAACTAAAATATACATGTTAACATACCCTTGTGTGCGTGGATTGAATCCAAGACGTAGACGTCGCTCGGAGATAGGGTCAGAAATCATCAGTCGTGCAAGACCGTGACCTCTCCGCGTACCTCATGAACCACCAGTAGGCTAAGGGTCATATGATCCCACATCCACTCATCCAAAGGAAGATCAACATCCTGAAACTCGCGAAATATATCAGGATCCATATGAAACACAAAATTATTTTTGTTAGCAGATAGTTGAAAATAACTATCATATATAGATATATATCAGTTATGATCATAACCATCATTTAATTGTGTAAATGTTCACCTTCATAATCATCTTCATATATGACAATGTCAATGTCTTCATATTCCTCCTCGGAATCATCAATATCCATATGAGTTTCTCTTTCACCATCCCTCATCATTTAAAATTCATTTATAATATCAATAACACCTTCATCACCATCGACCCTTAATTGTGGGCTGTCATCATCGAAATTCAAGTTTCATTGTGAAAACGATGAATTTTGAGTAGTCACTTGAAAAATTTCAATTCCTTCCACTTCAGCAGAACCCGATTTTGTTTTAGTAAATTTATTTCCCTGAGATTTGATTTTTATTATGCTCCACCAATCACTCATGTCTCTTCAAGTAACACGATACTTTGCGTAATAAATTTGATGTGCCTGTTGAGACATTAAAAATGTTCCATTTACGGCAAGATGACTTTTATATTTAATATCGACAATACCATGAGTCGGATGAACACACAAGCCTCTCTCAGTATCCATCCACTGACATTTAAACATAGTTATGTAGTTCTATCCAAGATAACAAAGCTCAATAATTTCATCCAGAATGCCGTAAAAGACAACATTATTTTCTTTGTGATGCGATCCTCTCAAAAAAACTCCAATGTTCATTTTTTTGGATTCCCCATATGCACATGTATGAAATAGAAAACCATTCACCAAATATTCATTACAAGATTTAATCATTTTTTATGGTGGGTTACTCAATATACACAGTCCCTTATCAATTTTATCATCATGTTGAGACAAGTGAAAACTTTTAAAATAATTATCAACATAATAAATATTAAACTTAATTGATATTAAACCATCAATAATTTCTATTATAAGCTTTTGAAACTATTGATATTTTTTTTTGTCTGTGTTCTTCAAGAGCAGATGCTTTAATTTGTGGAAGTTGTTTCTATATATGATTTTCATATAACCTACAAATGAAATATGTTTATATACTGTAAAAAAATTATAAAATAAGTGATAAAAGCACTCACAATACAAATGTTGTCATTTCTTCACAGTTGAGCAGAACATATGTATGAGCTCTGTGATGTTCATTATCTGAAAGCCATCATTCTAGAACTCTATCGAAGCCAAGATTTGGCTAATTAAAAACTGACAATTGATTGACCATTTCATCATTAAAATTTCCCTCATTCCATCCAATGCTTTTTTTAGGAATAATTAGTTTTGAAAGAGTGAGAGCAGAAAAAAGCAATTTTCTCTTGAAAATAAATTTCAACAATTGAGCCTTCAACTGATTCTTGGTTACATACTTTTTTCTTTAATTTCTACATGCATCTCTCAAAGGGGTACATCCATCAAAACTGTACTGGACCTACACATTTAGCTTCATGTGGAAAATGTAATATTATATGTTCCATTAAATCAATGAAAGCAGGCAGGACGATTTTTTCCAGTTCACATATAATTACAACAACATCTTCTTCCAGTTTGCTTAGTGCATCGTAGTATGTTGTCACTGTAAAAATGTCCCAAAAAATATTATATGTTTGTTATCGAATCCCAAATCATAGAATTCAACAAACCTCTAAATACAATCGGAATAAGTATTTCCATTATAACATGACAATCATGACTATTTAATCCAGTAATATGTCCAATATTAACACATCAGCCCAAATTGGATACATAGCCATCTGAAAGTCTCAAATCTACAATTTACTGAAAAAGTAATAAGAGTCTCTATTTGGATAGTGTATAAGCTACTTTTGGATTCATTAACCTCTGTGATATGACATTTTCAAAAAGATCATGTTCTGGTCACCTGTAAATTTGGGCAAGATCTAATCGTGCTTTTATAGTATCTTTGGTCTTACCTAGTGTATCCAAAACTATATTAAATAAATTATTGAAAAATTTATTCTCAATATGCATGAAATCCAACATTTGGGTGACCATCAAATCAAACCAATATGGGAGATCCCAAAAAATGCTTCGTTTTATCCAATTATGTTCTTTCCCAAAGCCATCAACTTTATGTTGGTTTATTGTTGGCCTAAATGTGATGGGAGGTAATGAAAGTACAACAGATTTTAACTCTTTAACTGAGATCATTTTTTGAGTTTCATCCCTTTCAATTTTACCTTTTCTGAAATGAGATTTATTCCTTCGAAAAGGATGATCGGTTGGAAGAAATCTGTGATTATAGTCAAAATAGCATTGTTTTTTTCCATTGATGAGCATAAAAGCTTTGTAGTCTTTTATATAGTATGGACATGATCTCAGACCATGTTTACACCATCCAGATAACATGCCATATGCCGGAAAGTCACTAATCATCCACATCAATGTAGCTTTTAAAGTGAAATTTTGTTTCATACCAATATCATATGTACTAACACCATTACTCCACAATTCATTTAACTCATCAATCAATGGTTTCAAATAAACAGAAATATTCTTTTTCCGATGTCCTGGGATTAATAAGGTCAAAAATATATAGGGCTCCTTCATCAACATCCATGATGGTAGATTGTATGGAGTTATAAAGATAGGACAACATGAGTACTAACTACCATAAGAACCAAACGGATAGAAATAGTTAGTAAAAAGACCCAATCGCACTTTTCGGGCTTCTAAAGAAAAATACGGATGCAGACGATCAAAATGATTCCATTAATCACCAACAGATGGATGATTCAATTTTTTAACAGTTGAAATACTGGTTTTGTGCTATGACATCATTGATGCCGTGTTATGAGACATAAATAAATGTTGCATCCTAGGTGTAAGGGAGAAATATCTCAACTGTTTTATAGGAATCGATCTATACTTCCCAGGTTGAGCATCATTATACCTCAATTGTCCACATGTGGGAAAACTATCCAACAACTCATTTTCACCAGAATACAAGATGCTATCATTTCCACATGCTTGAATATTCTGATAACTAAGTCCCAGATTACGAACCAGCCTCTTTCTCTCATAGTAATATGAAGGAAACACATTTCCTTCAGGTAATATTGTTTTAACCAATGAAAATATCTGATCAAAATAGTTGATTAATATTTCATTATCTGATTTAGTAGCCATAAATTTTTCAACTGCTTCTGATTTTCTTATATTGCAACCAGGATATAATGAATCCCCAGCATACCTCAACAACTCATAAAATTTAGATGGTGCCAAATTAGTAGTCAAATCGATATCATCGTAAGTTTCAGTTCATTGAAGAGGTAGACCTACAACATCATGTACTAAATTTTAGAACTGTGATGGATCTGGAATCAAGTTATTAGTATCTTACCGGGAACTACGTTCACCGTGTTGATACCAAAAATAATAATCTGGTTGAAAACCAAACCGCAAGAGATATCCCCCAACCTTGTCAAATGTGTTAAACATTCTCAGAGAACATTTTTACAAGGACACTTAATTCTGATTTTTGAAACGTATTCTAGATTTGATGATGAAAATTCTAAGAAAGCATCAACTCCCTGAATAAATAGGATTTAAACCAGAACCATTTGGTTTTCTGCGCAGATTTTTCCAAGCGCGATCATCTAATAATGACTGATGTCTGCATCCTTGTTCCGTGTTTTTCTACAAAAAATATAATCATCACTATTTTTTGATAATTTGAAATTATATAAACACTATCTGAAAAAAAAATAACTAATTACTACTACTTCTTAGCAATTACCATTAATTAAGGGCAACACAATTTCAAGTGTATGGACAACTCCTCTTTTGTCTGATGCCTCATTTACTTTCATTTTTCTCTCACTGAAATCACAATGAAGAATCTGGTTGGAGGTACGCATATTCATTCTCGTATTCACATGAATGAATATGCGTATCTCAGACCAGATTCTTCATTGTGAATTCATTGTGAGAAAGATGCAAGTAAATGAGCCATCAGACAAAATAGCTCCCTTTTCATCGATGTATTTTCTTCCTCCAACTGTCACCGCCTAAAAACATTATAAAAAAGGTGATACTATAAATTCATATCCAATATCATGCATATGAGACTGAATATACCTATGTAGCAACACATTTTTCATAATTCTTTGAGTAGGTGAGAGTTGAAAGGAGAAAAGTCATCGAGCAAAAGGAGTGCCTCCAATCCACTAGAAATTGTTCCAAGTTGATAAAATTTATTAAAATTTATTAAAATTTCTTCCTAACTGTTCCTAACTGTTCATAACTAATTATTCCTATTTATTACTAACTATTCCTATTTATTACTAATTATTACTATTTATTACTAACTATTAATATTTATTACTAATTATTACTAATTATTACTAATTATTATTAATTGTTAATAATTATTACTAAGTATTCCTATTTATTACTAATTATTCCTATTTATTACAAATTATTCCTATTTTTTTCTAATTATTGCTAAGTATTTCTAATTATTAGTACTTGTTAGTAATTATTAGTATTTATTAGTATTTATTACTAATTATTACAATTTATTACAATTTATTACAAATTATTATCAATTATTCCTAAATATCCTCAATTATTCCTAAATATTCTTAATTATTACTAAATATTCTTAAATATTCCTGTTTATTACAAATTATGTCTATTTTTTACTAATTATTTCTAATTATTTCTAATTATTTTTAATTATATCTAATTATTTCTAATTATTTCTAATTATTTCTAACTATTGCTAATTATTGCTAATTGTTGCTATTTATTGCTATTTATTGCTAGTTATTTCTAATTATTGCTAACAATTTCTAATTATTGCTATTTAATGATAATTATTTCTATTTATTGTTAATTATTTCTATTTATTTCTTTTTATTGATATTTATTGCTAATTATTTTTATTTATTTTTAATTATTAGTATTTATTCCTAATTATTACTACTTATTGCTAATTATTGGTAATTATTGTTATTATTAGTATTTATTATTAATTATTACTAATTATTCGTAATTATTACAAATTATTCCAAGTTATTCCTAATTATTTCTAATTATTACTAAATATTCCTAAATATTCATAATTTTTCATAATTTTTCCTAATTATTCCTAATTATTTCTTAATTATTCCTAATTATTAATAATTATTACTAATTACTCATAATTATTACTAATTATTACTAATTATTAATAATTATTACTAATTATTAATAATTATTACTAATTATTATTATTTATTACTAATTATTATTAGTTAATACTAATTATAACAAATTATTACAAATTATTACTAATTATTACTAATTATTATAATTTAATACTAACTAATACTATTTATTACAATTTATTACTAGTTATTACAATTTATTACTAATTATTACAATTTCTTACTAACTATTACAATTTTTTAGAATTTATTACTAATTATTACAATTTATTACTAATTATTACAATTTATTACTAATTATTACAATTTATTACTAATTATTGCAATTTATAAGTAATTATTACAATTTATTACTAATTATTACAATTTATTACTAATTGTTACAATTTATTACTAATTATTACAATTTATTACTAATTACTACAATTTACTACAATTTATTACAATTTATTACAATTTATTACAATTTATTACAATTTATTACAATTTATCACAAAATATTACAATTTTTTACAAATTATTACAATTTATTACTAATTATTACAATTTATTTCTAATTATTACAATTTATTGCTAATTAATACAATTTATAACTAATTATTACAATTTATTACTAATTATTACAATGTATTACTCATTATTACTCATTATTACTATTTATTACTATTTATTACTCATTGTTACTATTTATTACTATCTATTAATCATTATTACTATTTATTACTATTTATTAATAATTATAACTATTTATTACTATTTATTACTATTTATTACTATTTATTAATATTTATTACTATTAATTAATTTTTATTAATAATTATTAATATTTATTAATATTTATATGTATTTATTATTATTTATTACCATTTGTTATTAACTACTACAAATTAATTATATATATTACTAATTATCGTTAATAATTACTAATTACTACTAATTATTAAAAATTAACACTAAAAATTTCAATTTATTAATACAAATAAATAGTCATGACAAAACAATTTAAATTCCATTTAATTACAACTAATCAACAATAATAAAAATTAACATAAAAATTGGAAATAAATAATAAATTAAATAAAAAATAAATACCTTTAAACTTGATTTGTTATTGATGTAGATGGCTTCACAACTTCTTCGTGTCCCAAAAAAATTAATTGAGAAAAATTATCCTTCTGAAATCAGAGTCCAGAGAGCCATATCCTGGAATTGAGTGGAATGAGAAGAAAAACAGATGGGGGTATATATAGGTTAGATTATTTGCAACGGGACTATTTGTGACGGGTAACCCGTCGCAAATAGTATCTCTTGCGACGGGACCCGTCACAATTATCTACGCCCGCATTAATTACTGTTGGATGTAAAAAAGTTATTTGCGATGGGACCCGTCACAAATAGTCCCTTCCGACACAACTTTTGCGACTGGAGGACTTCAATCGCAAAAAGCTATTAATAGCCGCTGGGTATTTGCGATGGGGCCCATCACAAATACTTCACTATTTTCTAGGGGGATCCCCCCGTCGCAAATAACCTTCGCGCAGTTTGGCGTGATACCCGTGCCAAACCTTTTGTGATGGGACATGAAATCTCGTCCCAATTAATCGGTTATTTGCGACGGGTTGTTACCCTCGTCGCAAATAACCACTTGGACAGACTTTTTGCGACGCAATTTATTCCCATCACAAAAAGTCCTTTTTCCCATAGTGTACAGATGGCCTCTTTAGTACTCCACGTCAGTCAGTCTCTCTTGTGTACCGACTCGTCGTAAGGTCCACCGCCGGGTATCATCCAGTCCTGCTACTCAGCCTCAGTCAGCGCTGTTCGTTGTCTGCATCCAACACAACGAGGTGCGGGCATAACCCGTGTAAGGGTGAGTATAACAATACTCAGTAGGGACCCCGAGACCCTCAAGGTCTCACAAAAATCCAACAAGGATAAACCACAGAGTATGAAATCAATGGATATTCATTACTTAGGTATAAGACCATACATATACGTAAGTTACCAAGTAACTCATCTTAATCATGAGTAAAAGAGAGAAGTCACTGACTCAGCTCACACAGGTATACAACTTTTGTAGATAGATAGAGGTGATCAGATGTAGCCATTGAATCATCAAAGCTGTCGGACCCCCACAGGATCCATGACCAACGATTAGAACTGTCAGACCCACACAAGATCCAAGAAAAGTAGTCAGAGCTGTTGGACCAACACCTGATCCACGACTAGCTATTCTGTCGTAAAAACACATGATCCAGGAATATAAGTCAGAACTATCGGGCAAACACATGATCCAGGAATACTCATCAGAACTGCCGGACCAACCAATGATCCAGAAACAATCAACAGTGCACAACCAGCCTCAGAGTTTCCACTAGCTTGATTGATTCCGGGAGGGTCTACTCCTCAAGCCAAGTGTCAATACATCAACTTCCACGTTGTCCCAAGTTGATGTATCCCAGAGTTCTGTCTCATCAAAAGAAACACAACGTGATAGACAAAGCGTTAATCGGATGCCCTGTCTGAGAGTTATTGGCATTTCCATTCCGAGGGCCCGGTTGAATTTAGGTTCAATCCAATCGAACAATACCCCAACTGCATCCAAAACCCAAGTGGGGTATTCCAAAAGAATCGCCTTGCTCCATGATTTTCGTCGCCATAGACAGATCGTCAATCGGACACATGTAGCCCAAGTTAAGGGAAAAAAGGTGGAAACAGGCCAAAACAGGTTCGGGTCCTGTCCGGCCCAGTTGGACTGACCCGGTCCACAGGACTATCTCGGTCCGCGAGACTGACCCGGTCTGCGGGTCTGACCCGGCCCGCGGGTCCGACCCGTCCTGTGGGGGAGGCCCGGTCCGCAGGGGCGGCCCGTCCAGCGAAGGCGGCCCGACCCGCAAAGGTGGCCTGACCCATGGGGGTCCGCCCTTGCCGCGTCTAGGGGAGGTCGCACCCCTGGTTCATGAACGACATAGTCGTTCGGGTGGGTGGGACCGGCTCCAGGCTAGCATCGGTGTGTCACGCGGGACCTGCTGGTCCCACACCTCCCGGCTGGCCGAGCGGCCAGCTACCTCCTCCCGCACGGTGCCGTTTGTGCCGCGACGCCGGTTGCGCCACGCCTTCTCTGATGTCCCGGCTGCTCGGGCCACCAGGTTCCTTCATGGTTGGCCTTGCATCGGCCGCTGCTACACCTCTATAGTCCATCGTTCAGAGGTCACTCCTCCGGAGGCGCGATTGCGCCACCGCCGACCCGCGGCAACGTTTGTGGCTGCATCCGTCTGTGAGTTTTCCGCGGGTCACTGGATGAGTTCTGGTGCCCGATTCTCGTTCTGGAGAATTTGTTAATTCCTCGAGTCGCCTGCTTCGATCCACACCAATTGATGACGATTAACTCTCACCCCGGACTCATGCCACATTGACCGTAAAAATCCACAATGAATGTGGATGGGTCGGGCTGTGTTTGTTCGGCCCGCACCCTTCGCGTTAGGGTGATATCAAGTGGCTTCAAATTCTAAAACACGATGGGAGACGAAGAACACATAGTAATTAGCAAGCTTGAAACCCAACCTACGTTTCGTTGTTCATTGACGATGTCCTGGAAAGGCGGACGTCAATTCGTTGATGTCAAGAAAGAAGATGAAGAAGTCGAGGATGATGTCATCAGCTTTTTTCAAGGAGGGCGATTCCCCCCTTGCCCCGATTTAAGATTGTTCTTCTTTGGTGGAAGAAGTTTCCTTCATTGGAGAGTTCTTTTCCTCCCAAGATCCTCCCAAAAGACAAATGCCCAACAAAACGAATGATTATGGCATCTTATTGTATTGTTTTCATAGAATTCAAAAGGTTTAAATTAATTAATTGAATGTGTTCAATTAATTAATTGAGAGGGTTGGCACCATAATTGGGGAGTTCAAGGGGGTTTCTCCACACATAATGGGGGTCCAAGAGGTTATAACCTTGGGTGGTCCCAACCAAATTAATTAAGAAGAGGTGTTTGGACCTAGGGTGGGCCCCACCACCATAACCTCTCATGGGAGGTTAAGGTGTGGTGGTCGACACCCCCAACTCCCAAGTGGAGGTTTTAACAAACTAAAAATAAAAATAAAGCTACTACTTTATATTTATTTAATTTATTCTTTAAAACCCAAAAACTATCCTTTATTCTCGACCAATTTCCATCGAGGTGGAAGTCTTCTTAAGTGAATACTGTAACTGCGAGTTCTACGGTGCCCTCAGATTTCAATTCCGAGCATTGGTTCAAAAGTTATAAAAACTCGCTCGTACGTTTACTGAACTTACTTGAACAAAACATCAGACATTGATTTCGGGCACACCAGGCCTCAGAATCAAGCACCGTAAATTTTCACAGACTACAAAAATTCAAATGTATTTAGGAAAAAAAATCCCATGGAAATTACAAGTCCTTACATTCTCCCCAACTCAATTCTTTATGTCCCCATAAGATGTAACTCGAACTAAGAGAACAAGTGGGGGTACTAAGCATTCATCTGAGCCTCCCGCTCCCATGTGCTCTCTTGTAGGTTCCCATGCTGCCAACGAACATGCACCAGAGGTATCGGCTGTCCACAAAGGACCCACTCCTATCGATCCTCAATATCCACTGGAACCTCCATGAATGTCTCCCAATCGTCGACGTCCAGCTCCCCATGGTCGATGATGTGAGAAGGGTCGTGCATGTATCTCATCGGCTGAGATACGTGGAAGACGTCATGCACCCGGTGCGACTGAGTTGGAAGAGCTAAGTAGTAAGAAACCACGCCAACTCTGCTGAAGACCTGAAAAGGTTTGATGAATCTCAGAGATAACTTGATGACTCGACCAAATCTTCGTAGACCTCGTCGGGGTGAGACCTATAGAAAGATGTGGTCTTCATGCTTTAACTCCAGAGGTATCTGTCTCCTGTTAGCATGTGAATTATGCCTTCTCTGTGCAGTCTTCATCCACTCCAGGATGATCTGCACCTTATCTATGGTAGCTCACACCATCTATGGTCGCACCAGTACTGATTCCTCAGGGTCTGTCTAGCACAAAGTTGATGTGCAAGGTCGCCCGTATAACGCCTCAAAGGGTGCCGTCCATATAGTGTAGTGATAACTGTTGTACGCAAACTCCACCAATGGAAAGTGATCATCCCATCTGCTATTGATGTCAAGGACACGAGCATGTAGCATATTCTCATTGGACTGAATGGTCCTCTCAGTCTGTCAATCCGGCAGAGGATGGATGGTGGTGCTCAAACATAGATGCGTCCCAAAAGCCTCCTACAACCCCTTCTATAGTTGGGAAGTAAACCGTGTGTCACGATCAGAGACAATAGATGAAAGTACTCCATGTATCCTCATAATCTCTTTCACATAGAGGCGTCCTAAGATCTCTATTGAACCCTGCACTCTAATCTGTAGGAAGTGGTCCGACTTGGTGAGTCAGTCAACAATCTCCCAAATCAAGTCATGACACCTAGATGTACGTGGAAGACCCATTACGAAGTACATGGATATTCTATCCCACATTAACTCTAGGACCTCTAAAGTCTGAACCAAGCCTGATGGTACCTGGTGCTCTACCTTCACTGGCTGACAAGTGAGACATTGAGAGACAAACTCTGTTACCGCCTTCTTCATACCTAGCCACCTATGATGTCATCTAAGGTCTTGATACATCATCTCCACTCCTGGATGTACCAAAAAAGGGGATGTGTTAAAATCCCACAACACTTCATTTTGAAGTGACACGGGTACCATAGTACGTCTTCTAAATAAAATGACATGGTCCCCACCTTCAGAAAATCCATTAGGTGCCTTCCATTTGGATAACTAAGCATGTCGTGTCTCGCAGTCAGAGTCTCCTTGCTCCACCTTCCTGACTCATTGAAGAATTGGGGGAGTGACTATAAGAGACAATAGAAAGGATTCTATGTCTCTCTCCATAAAGGATATCTGTAAGGAAGCAAGCTGCTCGGTCGCCTCTTGTTGTAGATGTATAATAGATCTCTTGTTAAGTGCATCTGCTACAACGTTCCCCTTTCTAGGAGTATAGACTATCTTGAAGTCATTGTTCTGGAAGAACTCAAGCCATCGCAACTATCTCAGGTTCAGGTCCTTTTGAGACAAGATATACCTGAGACTCTTGTTATCAAAGTACATGGTAAAATGTTCGTCCATCAGATAGTGTCGCCACATCTTTAAGTCGAAGAGCACTGCTTCTAACTCCAGGTCATGGGTAGCGTAGTTCTGCTCATGCTGTCTCAGCTGACGATAACAATAAGAAATCACTTCTCACTCCTACATCAGGACACTCCCGAGTCTTGTCCTGGATGCGTCGTTGTAAACTACGTACCCTACACCTTCCTTTTGAAGCCTCAAGATGGGTCACTAGTCAGCCTCTACCTCATCTCTTGGATGCTCTGGTGGAATCTCTCTGACCACATGAAGGTTTTACCCTTCTTTTTCAAGCCTGGTAGTTGTGCTGCAACATTGGATAAGTATATTATGATCTTTCGGTAGTATCCATCCAATCCCATGAAACTACGCCCCTCCGTCACACTCCTGGGTGGTTCTCCAGCATATACCGCTTCAATATTCACTAGATCCACTGCAACTGCAGCCTCCGAGATGACATGTCCCAAAATGTGAACCTCTCAGATCCAGAACTAGAACTTTGGGAGCTTACCATAAATATGATGCTCTCGGAGTGTGTCCAGTACTACCTGCAAATGGTAGGCATGCTCATCCTCAGTAGTCGAGTAGATTATAATTTCGTCGATGAAGACTATGCAAAATCGATCAAGGTAAGGTTGGAAGATCATGTTCATGAGTCCCATGAACACTACTAGAGAATTGGTTACACCATAAGGGAAAACCAAGATATCGTAGTGGTCGTACTGGCATATGAAGTCCATCTTCTTCACATCCTCATCTCTAGCTATGAGTTGGTGATAAATTGATCTGGGGTCTATCTTTGAGAACCACCGTGCTCTCTTCAGCTTATCGAAAAGGTCGTCAATCCATGGGAGTGGGTACTTGTTCTTCACGATCACCTGGTTCAGGCAACGGTATTTGAAAAAAATCCCCAAGATCCTATCTTCCTTCTTGGCGAATAGAATCGGGGCTGCCAAGGGAGAAACACTGGGCCGGATGAATCCCTTCCCATGCCAGTCTTCTAGCTGAACCCGCAGCTCGCAAAGCTCCGTGGGAGCCATCTGATATGCGGTAGTAGATATCAGTGTCTTCCCGGGGTATAGGTCAATATAAAAGTCCACCTCTCTGCGAGGAGGTAGTCTTGGAACATCTTCTGAGAAAACAATTGTGTACTGGTCCACCACTACATGATAGTTCAAACTCTCCACATCAACTGCTCCGAGGGTAAGGCAGGCCAACTGATGAGTGATCAGTTTCACCCTCCTCCAAGTAAGTCTGTACTATGTTAAAAAGGCTCCCTTCTCGACGGTGAAGGTAAAACTTATCCTATCTTTGAGGACACACAAATATTTTCACCTAATACAGTCTATCTAATAATGAATTGTAGATAACACGTCCAAACCCAAGATGACGTTGTAAGGCATCGATGCCACTAATAGGAGATCCTAGCCGAAGCTCTATCCTCCTAGAGTAAGATCACACTTCCAGCACCAATACGTAATCATTGAATAAACTCTCGTAAGAGTCTCTAGCTGTAAGGATTGAATTAAGGGATCCTTTAGAATCTCTGACCTCCGAACGAGTGATGTGGAAATGAAAGAGTGACTGGCACCTGTGTCTATAAGAACTGCAGCTAAGGTGGAGTAGAGATAGATCTTACCTCAAATCTTATCTGGAGAACCGTGACCGTATGCCTCAGATTCTTGAATCTGAGCTCTCCCCTATCCACCTACTCCCTACAGTCTGGGTGGACATCTTGGTGGTGATGTTGGTAACACCTCGTAACGTCTTCCACTGCCAGCTGCATGTCCAACTCATCTGCCACGTCTGCCTCCTCCCTACAGACCGCCTCGATCAAACCTCTAACTCTGCCTTGAAGGTCCCTCAACTTTCTATTGATCGTCAGTATGGAGGGTCAGACAGTCATGATCTATGTGACCCTACCTACCGAAAGAGTAACATTGCCCGCTCCTGGTATTACTGGCTCTATTTCGTGTGACCCGCACAACTGAACCCGTATCCTGAGGCTGTCTACTAGATGGCCTGGTCTGCTTGGACTTCTGTGACATCTGACTACTACCAGCTACAGAAGACTCCACTTCATGTTGACTAGTGATGGGTCTCACTGATGGTGACTGCTCAACAAGAAAACTCTCCATTAAGAGGGATATCTCCAACACCCCCTCCTGCATCGGGAAGCTTAGGAAGATGATCGAAGATCTGATCTATCACCTGAGCCCCTGCTCGAAGGTCCATGCCTTAAAGAATGGGTCTCACACCATATCTATGGAGTAGCGTGAGAGGTCAGTGAACCTTTCTACGTACTACACCACTGTCATGCTACCCTGCTGTAGATACAGTAGCTCTTGTATCTGCACCGTACATAGGGTGGATGGGACAAACTCTGCCTGAAATAGGCTCTCGAAGTCTTCCCAGAGAAGTGTATCCTTGTCATGCACCTAGAGAGTCATGCTCCACCAACTGTATGTTGCTTCCAGAAGGAGACTCGCGGAAGGTATCCCTATAATGTATGCCGGTATCCCTACTAGTATTAATACTCTCACTACATCCTCCATCCAATCCTCAGCTGCCTACAGGTCTGTCTTTCCCCTGAACCTGGGTGACCTCTGGTGCTAAAACTCCTGCAACGCGCCCAAGCCGCATGCACTCTCTGCTACTGGGTCTTGTGGTGTCGGTGACCCAATGGGTAGTGTTAATTCTAGTTCCTCTGCTGTGATAGGGCCCTGCACAAAGGACTCGTCACTCGGTGGGTTGTCATCTCGTACAAATCTCGGAACCCACGCTGGCTGTCTGCATGGAGGCATCCTAAAATGAAACATGTGCTCCACTGTCAATAATTTATACATGGTGGGATGACTCAAAGAGATCACAAAGAAAACTATTGAAACATACACGAATTCAGTGTTTTCGTGCACTGAGTCCGAAATCAGAAGTCAAGGTCTTGGTGTATGGATACATCAGCCACCGCACCAACAATGGACTCCCTGGACTGAAAACCACACTCAGTACTCTTAGCACATTTGCTTCAGAGAAAATAAATATCTGAGTCCTATGTTCTGCGGTAGAAACGACTCCTCTGATACCAATTTATCATGACCTATCCCCCGGGGCCCTTGTTGTGACTACCCCATGCCCGCCTTCCATATGCCAGGGGCTAGCGACTAGAACCAAAGGCTTAAATCCCTAAAACTGGGATGGTATTGCCTTTATAAACTGAAAACACACACACAACAGAGTACAAGCTGTAAGTAAATGAAAATTAAATCTGTATACAAAAGAGTGATGAAAAGTAAAGGGGACATAAATACAAGCCCCATTGGAAAGTGCAAGTACAACTAAAAAACAAGTACAAATGAAAAAGAAAATAAGCTACGGGGTCGTCCTCCAGGGTTCTTACCTGAAGGGTAGGTATAGATGGCCTCCTTAGCACTCCACGTCCGTCAGTCTCTTCTGTGTACCGACTCGTCGTAAGGTCCACCTTTGGGTACCATCCAGTCCTGCTAATCAGCCTCAGTCATTGATGTTCGTCGTCTGCATCCAACACAACGAGGTGTGGACATAGCCCATGTATGGGGGATTATTACAATACACGGTAGGGACCCCATGACCATCAAGGTCTCACAAAAATCCAACAAGGATAAACCACATAGTATGAAATCGACAGATAGTCATTACATTGCTATATTCCCATACATATACCAAAGTTATTAAGTAACCCATCTCAATCATGAGGAAAACAAAGAAGTCACTGACTCTTCTCACACATGCATAAAACTTTTGTAAAGAGATAGAGATTATAGGATGAAGCCACTTAATCATCTAAGGTGTCAAACCCACACAGGATCCAGGACCAGCGGTAAGAACTGTCGGACCCACACAGGATCCAGGAACAGTGGTTAGAGGTGTCAGACCAACACATGATCCAGGACCGGCTATTCTATTAGACCAACACATGATCTAGCAATAGAATTCAGAATTATCATCAGAACTATCGGACCAACACATGATCCAGGAACAGTCCACAGTGCACAACCAGCCTCTAGGATTCCACTATCATGCTTGATTGCAGGAGAGTCTACCTCTCAAGCCATGAGTCAATGCATCAACTACCACATCATCCCAAGTTGATGTATCCCATAATTCATTCTTGTCAAAAGGAACACAACGCGGCAGACGGTGCGTTAATCAGATGCCCATTCTGAGTGTTATTGGCATTTCTGTTCTGAGGGCCCAGTTGGATTTAGGTTCAATCCATCCCGACCATACCCCAACTATGTCCAAACCTCCTGTGGGGTTTTCAAAAATAATATTCTCACTCCAAGATATCTGTTGTCATGGATGGTTTGTCAATCGGAGACCTGTAGCTGAAGTTATGGGTGAAAAGGTGGAAACAGGCCAAAACGGGTCTGCGTCCGGTCCGGCCCTGTCGGACCGACCCGGTCCACAGGTCTGACCCGGTCCGTGGGTCCGACCCATCCCACAGGTCCGACCCGGCTTGTGGTGGTGGCTTGGTGGCCCAAGGGGGTCCGCCCAAGCAGCATCAAGGGGGGGGGGAGGCCACACCCCCTTGTTCCAGAACAGCATAGCCTTTCGGGAGGGTGGAACCTGCGCCAGGCTGGCACCAGTGTGTCATGTGGGACCCTCTAGTCCCGCACCTCCCAGATAGCAGAGCGGCCCGCCGCCTCCTCTCGCGCAGTGCTGTTTGCGCCACGCCGCCTCTGGCGGCTTGATCCGGCGGCTGCTTCACCGCCGCGGCTAGGGGCCGCGACCCTCCTCTGGTCCACTGAGTGTCGCTGTTTGCGATGCTCCTTTTCTGGCATCCTGGCGGCTCGGGTCACCGGTTTCCGTTGTGTCTGGCCTTGCGCCAGCCTCCGCTGCACCTCCATGGTCCATCGGTCACGAGTAACTTCTCCGGCAGAGCGGTTGTGCCGCCGCCACCCCACAGTGACGTTTGTTGCTCCATCCATCAACAATCTTTCTGCGGGGCACCGGACGAGTTCCGGTGGCCCGATTCTCGTTTCGGAGAAGTTTTTCATTCCTCTATTTGTATCCATGATCTGAAACCATTGTTGATGAGTAATTCTCAACCTATACTCATGACGTGATGAGCGTCAAAATCCACAAAGAATGCGGAGGGGTAGGGTAATGTTTGTTCAGCCCGCGCCCTCCACATTAGGGTGATATCATGCAGCTTCAAATTCTAAACCATGATAGAAGATGAAGAGAAAAAAAATTTAGCAAGCTTGAACCCCTACCTCGGATTTGTTGTTCCTTGACTATGTCGTGGAAAGGCGGACCTCGATTCGTTGACATCGGGAAATAAGATGAAGAAGTTGAGGACGACGTCATCGATGTTCTTCAAGGATGATGCATCACCCCTTACCTCGGTTGAAGATCATTCTTCATTGGCAGAAGGAGTGTTCTTCATTGGAGAGTTCTTCTCCTCCCAAGATCTAGAAAAAAGACAAATGCCCAATAAAACAATAGATTATGACATCTTATTAAATTGTTTTCATAAAATTCAAAAGGTTTGAATTAGCTAATTGAATGTGTTCAATTAATTAATTGAGAGGGTTTTCACCATAATGGGGGAGTTCAAGGAGGTTTCTCCCCACTTAATGGGGGGTCCAAGAGGTTATAACCTTGGGTGGTCCCCACAAAATTAATTAAGAAAATGTGTTTAGACCTCGGGTGGGACCCACCTCCATAACGTCTCCTGGAAGGTTAAGGTGTGGTGGTCCCCAACCCCAACTCCCATTTGGAGGTTTTAACCAACTAAAAATAAAAATAAAGATACGACTTTATTTTTAATTAATTTATTGGTTAAAACCCAAAAAACTATCCTTTATTCTCCACCAACTACTATCAAGGTGGAAGTCTTTTTAAATGAATATGGGTGCTGCGAGTTCAACGGTGCCCTCAGATTTCAATTCTGAGCACTGGATCAAATGTTATAAAAACCAGCTCGTACGTTTAGAAAATTCACCCGAACAAAACTTCAGAAATTTATTACAGTCATACCGGGCCTCTGAATCAAGCGCCATAAATTTCCACGAAATCGTAAAATTCACATGTATTTAAGAAAAAAATCCACAGAAATTATGGGTCTTTACAATGTGGTTCTTTTATAATTTAATAAGAATTATTTGACTATTATACAGGAGGTTAATGTACCCTTAACCAAGGAAAATTAAAAGGTAAGGGTTAATTTCACAATCACTTTATTATCCAAGGTTTATTTTACATAAGTATCTACTAGGAAATATTTATTATCCTTGTCCATGTTTCATAAAAAAGTTTTAAAAGGGATTCTATTAAGGGACTATTTCACTAAAACATAATTTTAAATGTTTTAATGGTTTATTCTTCTAAACCATTCTCATTAATTTCCATGCTTTTAAAATGGTTTTAAAGATTTATTTATATGGACATGAATGTTTTAAAATGTTAATTCCATTCAAAAGGTTCAATTTGGTATGGGACACATTGATTCAAAACAATATTTTAATTGAATTCCTTTATAAATTTTGTGACTTTTAAATGATTGATTGAAAAAGGGATATTTATCTCAGTGGTTTTTATTGATCATTTTCAACTATGTCAACATCTTTTACGAGATATTATTCTTGATCGAAGTTGATTTATTATGATACTAATCATCCATATTTTATTAATGGTTTTGCGACATGATTGAATGTGGATTAGTTATTTTTATACCATTCATGGTTTATGGATAAATTATTGACATTTCTTATGCTAGTTTTAATATGAATGTTTATGTTATGTTTAAAAATTTTCATATGAGGAATGCATTGGACTTAGTATGTGAAGGGTGGAGCCCGCTATAGTTCCTCGATGCATCAATAGGTCTGATGAGACAAACCAGTGTTTTGGTACAAGTCCATAACAAATTATTAATTGTATTCTTGGAACAAGGCCTTGACTATGTGGTTATGAAGTCTGGAATTATGCATTCCATCCTTATAAAATTGTCTATAGATATTGTATGTGATTATTCAACTAGTACAATATCCATTCGAATAAGTAAATGGAATTATTTAATATATATTGGTCATATTACACAGTAGTTTATGTTTAAAAGGCTTTTGTTTTAGTTTTTTACATTACCTTAAATGTTTATTCTTATTTATGAAAGTTTCATCTATATTGCTATCCTTTCTAAGCATTTGAGATCACCCCTTTCTTATGTTTTATTTTCCTAGGATTCCAAGTAGTTTATTATGATTGATAAACACGGTTATGCTAGGGGATTAATGTAACTCTCAAAGAATCATTTATGTTCTGTTATATTTTTTAGTGTGTAATGTAACATTCATGTATCTAATCTATTTTCCAATACTACTAAACTGATCATCCTTTTAGGACTTGATTCATTGTTAACATGCCAATGTATAAAAATAATTCACTGACTGTGGGATTTTCGGGTCGGGGTGTTACAAAAGTCGTGGGATGTAGTGGTGAAAGATGGAAAGAATAATCAGATGTGTTGGAATTTTTTAGAGTATTTCTTCAACGAGTACTGTTTTCCTATTATATTTTCCTTTTCTTTGTCCTGGGTGTTTTTGGAACTTCATCAGTGGGTCAAACAATTATGTTGTATTCAATCCTTTTCTCTAAGTTAGTTCAGTTCTCACATGAGGTAGCTTCCAATGAGAAGTTTAAGGCTCAAATGTTTGAGATGGGGAAACACTTGTAAATTTGACCCAAAGACTTATTTACCCTTTTTAAGAAATATGTTGATGTTTTTAATCATTCTATGATGGAGGAAATTGATTATAGAGGCAAGTCTAGTTTCTATGGAGTAGGGTCAGTAGTGGGTAGTAGTAGTTAATCATAGGGAAAGAGGAAACAAGATGTTTATGAGAAAAATTGAAGTGATAGTTTAGGCAATACTTTACAGATACCTTCATATGTTGATTTAGGTGATAGGTCACTGAAGTACCACGAGTGCGGGAATGCGTGGAAAATATGATCGTTTAGTGTACCCCCACCTATACCTTTCCATTAGTTCGTATCTATGGCGAGAATGCACCATTTTTTCATGATGGAACACCTATATCAGTGTGGTGCGGATCTGTAGATTACAAAGGGTTGTAATTATGGTCAAAACCATCCAAGAAAGAGGGTACTCAGTACTAAAGCAATGGAATAAATTGAAAATCATAAATTGGTATGATTCCATTACACACAGAGCTATACGTCCATGCTTTTTCTCAAGATTAGGTAGACATGAGGCAATATAATGTTGTGGATTGTGTGCCGGTGGAATTTTATAAAGTTCTTGTGATAGTTCGAGGTGCCATTTTTATTAAGTCATCATTATATGTTGTTATGATTGATATTTTTTATGTATCTTTAATAAAATAACATCTCGTGAATGTGTTAATGTTTCCAACCACTCTTATCCACTATGAAATAGAGTTGGTGAAACTTCATTATTATAATCATATGTAAGGTTATTGGTGTCCATCTTGTGCACTCACCATGTAAGGGTTGAGCTAGAATGGGATTTCTGATTTTTAGATATGGACCTATTTGGCCAAATTCATGATAGGGATCATATTGTACTTATTCAAGTGCATGTTGACTGTTATCGATAGTGAGTATGATTTGTGGGACCTGATGGAAATAGATAGGCTTTTCAATTTTAATGGGATCCTCGATAGGGATGTGCTAGAAATCCATGACCAAAATTAGGAACTCTAATTTGTTATATCTCATTGCTAATAATGGAGGATGGTTATAGTGATCAAGAATATCAGTTACCACCAATTGTGAATGAGTTCCCAGATGTTTTTCCAAACAATTTATCATGTTTCCCCCATTTTAAGGATGTAGATATCATAATTTATTTTGATATGGGAATAGATAAGATGTCTATTACCTAAAATTCTATGGCCCCACTAATTTGAAGGAATTAAAAGTACAACTGGATGATTTGGAATCTAAAGGATTAATTATCTCAGGTGTATCACCTTAGGACATCGCAGTTTTGTTTGTGAAAAAGGATTATAGATTTATCATATTGTTTATCAATAACTAGAATATGAATATGGTGATGATGAAGAAAAAAATAATATATACTCCTTATTGTTGTACTTTTATATCATTTTAAGGGGGAAATGTGGACCAATATGATATATTTGCGTTCTATGTATCACCAAGACGTAGATAGAAAGGTGGATGTTTTAAAAATATCCATCCAATTGATGTATAATCAAATGAATATTTGATCAAGCCTCTTGGATTTATGAACACCCTAACAGTATTTATTAAAATTGTTCCTAGGGTGTTCCCTAAATATCTGTACTAATTTCTTATTGTATTTTTGGAGGCGATCCTAGTCTATTCTGGGACTAAGGAAGAGAATGATTGTAATTTTTGGTTTTTTCTAGGAACCATTTAGGATTATATCATCTATGATCATTTTTTCAAGAGAACTTGCAGAATCAAGGACGTGATGTTCCAAGGACATGTGATCTCAGAATAAGGGGTTTCGTTGGACCCCGAGATGATTTTTGTATTGATTCCATGGGAATATAAATATTTTTTTTGGAGATGAGGATATTTCTAGGAATGATAGAGTATTACATAATGGTTTTTTTGGATTCAACTCATATTTCATCATTCAAGACAATAACTACATGGAAGGGGGAATCCTTTGAGTGGAACACATTATGTTAGAAATTTTTTTAGGTGTTTTAGATGTGGTTTTCAATATCCATTAATTTTTTATTTTCAAAACATGGGAAGGGATACATGTTCTATTGTGATGCTTTATGTATTGGACATGGGAGTGTGATGATGTAGGATGTCCATGTGGTGGAATATGGTTCTTTCCAACTTCGACCACATGAGAAGAATTTCCAAACCTATGTATGGGAGTTAGTAGTGGTGATGTATAACTTGAAGATGTGAAACTATTTAATTTTTAAGGATAAGTTCATGGTTTTTATAAATAATAGTAATTTTTCATAAATATCCTCCCAGAAGGACAAGAATTTGAGTCAGAGTGGTTTGGTTGAGTTCATTTAGAGGTTTGAAGACAATATCGTCTTTTCCCGTGGATATAAAATGTGGTTATAGATGCATTGAGTAGGAATGATCAAGTCAAATAATTGAAAGAGTTCAATGATGATTAGTATTTGATGGGTGTTTTTTCCAGATTGCATATCGAGACCAAGGAGTACGGTGGATGTGTGTTCCTAGCCAGTGATCGGCTGTAACATTCTCTTATGTAATTGATTCAGTAGGATTAGCCGAATGATGACTTGTTCCTGCATTTTTCATAGTTCTTAAATTCTGGGAAGGTTCATTGTGAATGGTCATTGTTTCATAAGGGATATATTTTTTTCATTAGAGGTAACATCATGGCGCAATTAACATTGAAGAAGTTATTGGTGTAAGATATCCAAAAATCTTATTGGGAATCTATTCCTAATGATACAATGATTTTTATAGTGTGTATTGACAGTTTTCATGTACAAGGATGATTCATCATGTATCTAACATTGTTTCATAGAGTTATACATGTCTTCAAGTTAAATAGGAGCACTGAAGTCCCTTTTATTTTGCTTGACTACTACCCATTCCTACCTGAATGTGGGACATGCTTTCAATAGATTTTATTGTTGGCTTACCTTGTACACCTTGAAAAAATAATTCTATTTGGGTAGTGATTGATCATTTGACTCAATAATCCCACTTCATTCAAATAAAAGATTCATTTAAAGTGGATGAGTTAGGAAAGTAGTACATTCAGGAGATAATAAGGCTTCATGGTGTGCGGCCAGCTATTATTTCAGATATAAAACATTAAATTGATGCATTGTTCTGGTAAGTTCTTTATATGGTGATGGGGTTATAGGTTAAGTTATGTACAACATACCACCATCAAATAAATGGTCCAATAGAGTGGGAAAATCATATCCTGGAAGAAATACTTCAAGAATGTGTGTTAGATTTTAAAGGCTCATGGGATATCCATTTGGGGTAAATGTAGTTTTCATCTAATAAAAATTATCAATCATTGATTTGAATGAATAACATTGAGCAACATTATGGTCAGTTGTTCTATTCTCCTTTATCTTGGTTTGATGTGGGTGATAAAATATCAGCGGGGTCAATCCTTGTGCAGTAAATTTTTGATAAATCCATGTTTATAATGAAGTGTTTTGTGATAGATAAAAATATCTATAAGTATCATACTGATCATATGAATTGATAATTGGAGTTCTCTATGGTTTATCTGGTATTCTCAAAATGTGACACCTAATTTTGGTCATCGTCATTTGGGTATTCAAGGGAATAAAACATCGAGGTATGTAAGACCAGTTGAGGTCACCAACAGGGTAATTATGGTGGAATACACATTTGAGTTTCACATCCATTTCACATCAATTAATTAAGTATTCCATGTCTCTTAGATGATAAATTATTATTTAGATCTATCTCATCTGTTTAATAGGGATGAGTTACTAATAGAGCAAAAAATTTCTATGTTTGATCTGTTAGAGCGGATTATGGATTCTCTGGAAAAAAATATTCATTGTATGTCTATTCCAATAATTTGAGTTATTTTGAATCATTATAGGGATGACCATGAGAAATGGTAGAATAAATCCTTGGTTAAGGGGGAGTAGTATTTTTTTTATAATCAAACCTTGTAATGACAATTTTAGAGAAGAAATGTTTCATTATGGGGAGAACTATCAGTTTTTCATTTCTTTGAGGTATTTCTCTATTTATAATTATCTAGATTATTATTCTATGATTTCCCCAAGAGTTTTTGGTAAAAAAATATTGATATTAGGCTCTGCAGTAGGAGGTATAAGGATGGTGCATGGTTTGGGGAAACCATATGCCAGTCTAGAGTAAACCATGAACCATGGAAAGTAAAACTATGTAAGTCACATGGCATTCTACACAATTGTGAACCATTCCCCAGGAAATTATGTGGCCCCATATTACTTGTAAGAGAGGGATGTACGAATTCAGCATGGTTTGGGAAACTATGTGTGCTAACTATGTGACCTATCCATGTAATTAAAAGTGGAAAATACACTAATTTTAACCCAATTTCACCCCTAATATTATCTATATGGGATTTACATCCATGGGATAGTACTATACTCCCTCTTAGACCTCATGAAATATAATCATTTGGTTTATGGATGTTTCCATGTTTGAGGTTGGAGGTTCTATAATATAATGTTATTAGATGATTTGGGATTGTGTTCATGGTAGTTTAAATGTGTTCAATGAATTATTCATGTGTGTGGTACGTAATACTGAGTTTCACGAAACAATGATATGCTATTAAAATATTATTAAAACTAGCCGTTATGAATAGTAATAACCACTTTTTAAATTTTAGAAATTTTAAAATGGACTTCATTTTTGGATTCGGAGTATCGAATTTAGCCTAAGGTGAAATTTTGGTACTTTTCGGATAACTTTCATATTCTGATGAATAGTGAAAATTACTAAATTATAATTAAAAACAACTTTTTTAATCGAAATAATTAATAGTGATAAATCATTAATTTGAGTGGTTTTAAAGTATATTTAGAATATATTTTTACAATTTAATACAATGTTGGTCATTGGATGTAATTTCACATTTAAACTAGACATAAACAAGTGTCAATCTTTTGATAGATATTGTTTCTTAAAAACACGCTATTTGTTTTAACAGCGGGATTTAATTATAAAATTAATGCAACATTTATGTAATGAATTTGTTAAAATAGACTTCATTTTTGAATTCGGAATATGAAATATAGCTTGGGATGAAATTTTGGCACTGTTCTGAAAAACATCAATTTTTGATGAATAGTGAAACTACTAAGTGGTAGTTAAAAACTGAATTTTTCATAAAACTTAATTTTACCGCTTCTGTGAATGGAATTTCAAAAATCCGAGAGACACGGTTGATGTCAGTAAGTAAAATGTGGTTCAATGAGATGAAAATAATTTTTGGTGAATAGTAACTTTTTACTTTTTTTTACCGCGGTTAATAGTAAATAGGGTAACTAAGGGTAAATATGATATTAATATTACCCTAACACATGTCCTAATTCTATTGGACAAGTTTAATTCGACCAAAAACAAACTTAGGAATAAAATATGACCATTTAGGCCCACTTGGATTAGATTAGGACATTTATTATTAATTTATTTAAAGAAGGGTTAAAATAGTTGAAATCAAAGTTTAATAAGTAAATTATTTTTAATATGGGGTTATACATAAGATAAATTCGATTGTAAATATTCATTAGAAATCTAAAAAGATTTACTACATGATGGTATTTTATTTGTAATTTTTAGACATCAAATAATTTAATTTATTTATGACACAATGATGATGCAGTAATTATCTTATTAATGAAATATTGACATAATTGATGTTATAAACACCAAAATAAATATAATTTGAGACTTTTTATGAATTCCACTAATTTTCTAGGTTACTATGATATATTATTGTTGATTTAATCAACTTGGTTCGAACATATAATTCTGTTATGACTTTCACAAAAATCATATATCAAATAGTGTCAAAATTGACACAAAATAGTTTTTAAATCAAATATTATATTATTAATTGTTATTTTATTCCTAAAAATATAATATTCGGCAAAATGACTTAGATAAGGATATATATTTTAATAATAAACAATTTGGGGTTCGTTTGGCATGTTTTAGTAAGTGTATTAACCATATAGTGAAAGAAAACAAAAAGACATGGTAAAAGTTAAATTATTTAACTTAGAGTTAAATCTAATTGATAAGGTTAAAATAATAACCAAAATTTGTCTAAATCCAATTGGTTGATAGGATTTCGACCCATCCCTACTTTATCTTCGAAATAAGACCCTTTGGAACCATTATAAACCGATTTTTACTTTAAAATAAAATAATATTTTGAGGTATTCCTAAGGTGCCCCTCTCCTCCCTTATAAAAGGACACCTCCTCTCCCTCCTCCTCACACCAATTTGAGCACTCAAGCTCGGCCAACCCCTGCCAAAATATCTTCTAAACTTCTCTAAAAACATCCTAGAGGTTCTGGTCTTCCTCAAAGACCAATTTTAGTGCCCTAAGAGGAGGTCTCAAAGAGGCACTTCAAAGAAGAGGTAATTACCGTTACCAATTCTTTCATCTTTATTTCTTCTTCCACTTATTCTTCTTAGGTTGTTTCATTATGAAGTAATAACATCAGTATCACTCATATACTGATATGTTATTATAAGTATGAAACAACCCTATTTCACCATCTATCCATCCTACGGAAAAAGAAATCACCGCGCGTGCGTACGTACGGAATACCGTCTCCACGCCATGGTGTAATCTATTTTCCACCACCACCTTACATGGATGGGTATAATGGTTTAAAGAATAACTATACATAGTTATTACAACATCATATTGATTATGATATATTTTATGATCCACTCCAATTCAATTCAATATTTATAGAAATGATATCATCGCTCGTGCGTACGTACGGACTACCGTCTCCACGACGCGATGAGATTCATTCTCCATGTTAACCATTTAAGAATGATTATAATGTATATATAAGAAATAATAATGAAATATATGACACTATAAAGCTACTGGATTTATGTATATATATACATATGTATGTCATCTACTTACTTCCATTTCAAGACAATAAGGAAAGGAAAACAGCGTTCATGCGTACGTACGGACTACCGTCTCCATGAACGGTGTTTTTCATTTTATTTATCTACCTATTATATATATATATATATACTGAATATATATGATATATAAATCATATTTTATATTCTAGAAGTGAGTAAATCATGATATAAGTAATAATGATGTCAAGAACAACAAGTCAAAACACCTACGATAAATGAAACGATTTTACCCAAAACGCTTCTTTAACATGGAATTTACAAAAGAACGGGTAATATAATGTCATAAGTGAACCATATATGATATCATAACAATGAATATGATTCTTTAATAAGTCAATAACATGATTTAAATCATTATACAGGAGGTTCGGACACTTACAAAGCAAGTCGGACCTAAGGTAAGGGAAATATCACAATCTCATTTTTATCCGAGATTGTTTATTCGTAAGTATTTACTGGGGTGTATTTTATCATCCACATCCATGTTTAATCAATATGTAATATTATTTCCATCCACCTACAATTGTTTAAATCCATTTTTACCCTTCGGTGAGTTTTTAGTAATATGTATGAAAGGAATCTTTTGTCGTTTTTCGTACGAGGTACTTTTTGACTTTTCCGACAAAAGTACGAAGAATGTTTTTTTTAACTTATACGGCATGAATGGATTTCTAAAAAAAATTATTTCCAAGAAGATTACTTTACAAGTATTCAAGTTTATTTTTAATCAACTTCTTTTATTTTAAAATTGTATGACATGTTAAGAAAGGAAAAGTGTTTTTAAAGTAGAAAGGATATTTTCCTCAAGAATGGAGTTCAAGTATTTTATCAAAATTATTTTCCATCTAAGATAATAAAAGGGTTCTGTTTTTATCCCTATTATTACATGGATTTGATTATGTTGGGATGGAAACATTTTTAAGAATTCCTTTATCTTATATGAATTGTTTTATGATGTCATGTTGTTTAAGAATC
This sequence comes from Viscum album, assembly GCA_963277665.1. Lineage (NCBI taxonomy): Eukaryota > Viridiplantae > Streptophyta > Magnoliopsida > Santalales > Viscaceae > Viscum > Viscum album. The sequence continues at coordinate 647,515,193 of OY728151.1, read as the reverse complement.
CCATTTTTATTACATGGGTTACTCTATGATGTATGTTTTATGATTGTGTGGCACACATAAGAAAGGATTCATTATAAGATGGGTGGGACCTATATCTCCCTCCAATGCATTGGGAAAAGAATTTATATCTCATGAGATAGACAGGGCTGGAACGGTAGGTTATACCGGTTCAGTGAAACAGGACTGAAACGAGGGTTACTCGATTCAGAAAGGGACTTTGTCCGCTAAGATAGTCTTGGCAATGAGTCTTGACTAACAAGAAATGATTTTCCATGATTATGTGTGCATGCCACAAAGTTTCAAGTTTTATGTTATGATTATGGGGATCTCATTTTCACTTCTATGATTTATCCCATGTTATGATATTATGAGCTCTTTTGCAGGTTAAGATTTCCAAAAGCTATGTTCTTATGTATATGATGTGATTGATATTTCTTTTGTTTACCCTTACTGAGCATTTGAGCTCACCCTTTTATGTTTTCTTTTCCCCAGGATATAAAGAAAGGTTTTTAGGTAAAAAAAAGGGAAGATCTTTATGGGAGATATTGAAGATCTTTCACCACGATTAGAAGATTACGTTCCGAGTTTCCAAAGACACTAAACTATTACGATCCTTGTGTGTGTTTTTTTGTTATGTACTAAGTATTCCGCAAAAGTAATGTAATGTCCATGTACGATAAGCTTAGGCTCTCTACAGTTGGTATCAGAGGAAAGGTTTAGTCAACCTTTGGAAACTAGGATGTGAAAACGTTAGTGAGATCCCTAGAGATATTTCTACGGTATGTCTAGGGATGTCCCTAAGGTTAAGTATACGTATAGGTTATAGTACTAGAACTATGCTAACGATCATAGAATTAAACCTAAGATGTTAGATATTGAAGGTACTACCCCTTTATTATGTTGTTTTCCCTAGCATGATTTTTGCCTCTCACACTATTCTTTTTGGGTTTTAGACGATGGCTGGAACCCGAAGGAACCGTGTTGATCAATGCAATGGACAATGAAATGATTGCCCTCCTGAACAAACAAATGTTATGGGAGATGGAGTGCAAAATCTTATTGCTATACTTACACAAGCTATGAATCATTCTGGACTTCCAAATGAGCAGAGAAGGGAACAATATTCTATTGAGTCCTTCATGAGGCAACGTCCACCTTCTTTCAGTGGGTCTTCTGATCCACTTGTGGCTGAACAATGGATCAGTACTACTGAAAAGATATTTTCAGTTCTTCAATGTTCTGAACATGATAAAGTCATCTTAGTAGTATATCGTTTGGAAGGTGAAGCTGATCAATGGTGGAATCTTATCAAGAATACGAGGCCAAGAGATGAAATTGAGTCCATGGAATGGGACGAGTTCAAGAACTTGTTTTTCAGTAAGTACTTCCCTCGTATTCTTCGAACAAAGATGGAGAAAGAGTTTCTTGAACTGAAGCAAAGGGACGATGAATCTGTTGGTACCTATGAAGCAAATTTTACAAGACTTGCAAGGTATGCTTCTGGAATTATCATCCAACCTGAAAGTAAAGTTGATCGATTTTTCAGTGGCTTAAAACCAAGTCTTTGAAGGGCATTAGCTATAAGAGACTTCAGTAGCTATGAAGAAATTGTGCGTTGTGCTATCAAGGTAGAAATGGAAGTTGGTGTTACATATCCATCTCATGGTTTTGACAAGAAACGAAAGATGGAGTTCAAGGAGAAATCTCAGAATAATGGTGAAAAGAAGATGAATGTTTCCTTATGCACAAAGTGTGGAAAGAAGCATGGTGGAGATTGTCTTAAAGGGACTAGAAAATGTTTTAAGTGTGGAAAAGAAGGTCATCGAGCAGCTGGGTGTCGAAGTAATGGAAAAAGGGTTTCTAATGATGTGAATAAAGCAAACAATGCAGAGAACGCACCGCCAACACTTCAATGCTTCAAGTGCAAGGAAATGGGGCATTATGCTAATAATTGCCCTAATCCAAGGGTTAGTGATGATCAACATGAGCAACCACTGAAAGAAAAGGACAAAGGGAAATCACATGCGATCACTATTGGCCATGTTGAATATGACAACGATGTGGTGGAATGATTAAGTGTTTATGTAATGGGATTCCAAAATAATGTTGTATCATTGAGTATTGCAATATTTATTGATGTGGAATTCAAAGTGATTGAGATATTTTTTGGAAATAAGATGATATGCGCATAATGAAGATGAGAAAATGAAATGTTTAATAGTATTCATGAGCTCACGATTGATATAAGGACTAAGTGATATCATGGTTTGAGTATATAGAATTTTGAGGATTTTGGTATGTGGAAAGTGTTAACTTTTAACTGCACTCATGTTTTCACTAAGGTATTCAAGAGAATACACGATTAAGGACTTTGAATGTTTGGAATGTGACCAACAAGACATATCTTATGATATGTGGGGATCAACGACAGTATTAAATCTCTGGTAATCGTTGTCACTGTATTATGAGAGTGGACTGCAGTATTATGTATAAGCCTAAAGATTAGACTGGATTATGTTGGACATAAGTTAGTATTGTTTAAGGATAGAAGATTTTCGATATTTTTGATGGGATGTTATAGTAACGTAGTTTTCGAAAAAGGACAACCTGCAGGATGGGCGACAGCCCATCGCTTCGGACAAGGCTGTAGGAATCGAACCCACAACCGAAGTGCGACTGGCCTTTATCGCCTACCCCTGACCTACAGGAAGTCCCTGTTTAGTAGAAACTAGTGTTATTATATTAAGCAGTATGATATATGAAGTATAAGCCCATCTTAGGAACCATATATGATTAATCCCACTATAGATCGACTTATGTATATAAATTTTGCTAACCTTTTGAGACAAATGGAATGACCCGTCATTCTATCACATGATCTGCTAACACTTCACGAATAACAAATTCAACTTCATTTATTTAAGAGATGAAGTGGAAATTGTTAAAGGCACGAACAACTGTGAGATTGTACCAAAATAAAGTAAGTATTTATTCTAATTCAAATTCTTTAACTTTAGGGAAATGATCTTGAAAACCAAAAATGTTGTCCTAGTTCTCTTATACCTGATGAATCAGATGGTACCTTAGATCGTCACAAATTTATGGATTTGTGATTACTGGCTTTTCCATAGCCATGTTCTCTACCACTCTCCATCAGAACATGATGGTTAGATTTCTCTTCCATATCCATATTTTCACCTATGTGGAAACCCAGTGATTAGTTTATTTGGGTAATCGTTACATTTCATACTTTAGTTTTTAAAGCCAAGTTTTGGTATTCCTTTTTTACTATGTGGGTTTCTATTAAAGAAACTTTCGAATAGTAAACCATTTATAACCCCGACGAATTTCGAGGGAGAAATTCATTTTAAGGGGGGTAGAATGTAACAGCCCGAGATTTTATGAAAAATATTCTTTTTTATTTCACTAATGTCTTGTGTTGTACGCTAAACCAAAAGGAGCTTGCACAACATGCATCCTTGACTTGCCTTGCATTACACGCAATCGCATCCTTCCTCGATAGCGTGTGTGGTACGTAATACTGAGTTTCACGAAACAATGATATGCTATTAAAATGTTATTAAAACTAGCCATTATGAATAGTAATAACCACTTTTAAAATTTTATAAATTTTAAAATGGACTTCATTTTTGGATTCGGAGTATCGAATTTAGCCTAAGGTGAAATTTTGGTACTTTTCGGATAACTTTCATATTCTGATGAATAGTGAAAATTACTAAATTATAATTAAAAACAACTTTTTTAATCGAAATAATTAATAGTGATAAATCATTAATTTGAGTGGTTTTAAAGTATATTTAGAATATATTTTTACAATTTAATACAATGTTGGTCATTGGATGTAATTTCACATTTAAACTAGACATAAACAAGTGTCAATCTTTTGATAGATATTGTTTCTTAAAAACACGCTATTTGTTTTAACAGCGGGATTTAATTATAAAATTAATGCAACTTTTATGTAATTAATTTGGTAAAATAGACTTCATTTTTGAATTCGGAATATGAAATATAGCTTGGGATGAAATTTTGGCACTGTTCTGAAAAACATCAATTTTTGATGAATAGTGAAACTACTAAGTGGTAGTTAAAAAACTGAATTTTTCATAAAACTTAATTTTACCGCTTCTGTGAATGGAATTTCAAAAATCCGAGAGACACGGTTGATGTCAGTAAGTAAAATGTGGTTCAATGAGATGAAAATAATTTTTGGTGAATAGTAACTTTTTACTTTTTTTACCGCGGTTAATAGTAAATAGGGTAACTAACGGTAAATATGATATTAATATTACCCTAACACATGTCCTAATTCTATTGGACAAGTGTAATTCGACCAAAAACAAACTTAGGAATAAAATATGACCATTTAGGCCCACTTGGATTAGATTAGGACATTTATTATTAATTTATTTAAAGAAGGGTTAAAATAGTTAAAATCAAAGTTTAATAAGTAAATAATTTTTAATATGGGGTTATACATAAGATAAATTCGATTGTAAATATTAATTAGAAAGATAAAAACCTTTACTACATGATGGTATTTTATTTGTAATTTTTAGACATAAAATAATTTAATTTATTTATGACACAATGATGATGCAGTAATTATCTTATTAATGAAATATTGACATAATTGATGTTATAAACACCAAAATAAATATAATTTGAGACTTTTTATGAATTACACTAATTTTCTAGGTTACTATGATATATTAGTGTTTATTTAATAAACTTGGTTCGAACATATAATTCTGTTATGACTTTCACAAAAATCATATATCAAATAGTGTCAAAATTGACACAAAATAGTTTTTAAATCACATATTATATTATTAATTGTTATTTTATTCCTAAAAATCTAAGATTCAGCCAAATGACTTAGATAAGGATATATATCTTAATAATAAACAATTTGGGGTTCGTTTGGAATGTTATAGTAAGTGTATTAACCATATAGTGAAAGAAAACAAAAAGACACGGTAAAAGTTAAATTATTTAACTTAGAGTTAAATCTAATTGATAAGGTTAAAATAATAACCTAAACTTGTCTAAATCCTATTGGTTGATAGGATTTCGACCCATCCCCACTTTATCTTCGAAATAAGACCCTTTGGAACCATTATAAACCGATTTTGACTTTAAAATAAAATAATATTTTGAGGTATTCCTAAGGTGCCCCTCTCCTCCCTTATAAAAGGACACCTCCTCTCCCTCCTCCTCACACCAATTTGAGCACTCAAGCTCGGCCAACCCCTGCCAAAATCTCTTCTCAACTTCCCTAAAAACATCCTAGAGGTTTTGGTCTTCCTCAAAGACCAATTTTAGTGCCCTAAGAGAAGGTCTCAAAGAGGCACTTCAAAGAAGAGGTAATTATCGTTACCAATTCTTTCATCTTTATTTCGTCTTCCACTTCTTCTTCTTAGGTTGTTTCATTATTAAGTAATAACATCAGTATCACTCATATACTGATATGTTATTATAAGTATGAAACAACCCTATTTCACCACCTATCCATCCTACGGAAAAAGAAATCACCGCGCGTGCGTGCGTACGGAATACCGTCTCCACGCCATGGTGTAATCTATTTTCCACCACCACCTTACATGGATGAGTATAATGATGTAAAGAATAACTATACATAGTTATTACAACATCATATTGATTCTGATATATTGTATGATCCACTCCAATTCAATTCAATATTTATAGAAATGATATCATCGCTCGTGCGTACGTACGGACTACCGTCTCCACGACGCGATGAGATTCATTCTCCATGTTAACCATTTAAGAATGATTATAATGTATATATAAGAAATAATAATGAAATATATGACATTATAAAGCTACTGTATTTATGTATATATATACATATGTATGTCATCTACTTACTTCCATTTCAAGACAATAAGGAAAAGAAAACAGCGTTCATGAGTACGTACGGACTACCGTCTCCATGAACGGTGTTTTTCATTTTATTTATCTACCTATTATATATATATATACTGAATATATATGATATATATATCATATTTGATATTCTGGAAGTGAGTAAATCATGATATAAGTAATAATGATGTCAAGAACAACAAGTCAAAACACCTACGATAAATGAAACGATTTTACCCAAAACGCTTCTTTAACATGGAATTTACAAAAGAACGGGTAATATAATGTCATAAGTGAACCATATATGATATAATAACAATGAATATGATTCTGTAATAAGTCAATAACAAGATTTAAATCATTATACAGGATGTTCGGACACTTACAAAGCAAGTCGGACCTAAGGTAAGGGAAATATCACAATCTCATTTTTATCCGAGATTGTTTATTCGTAAGTATTTACTGGGGTGTATTTTATCATCCACATCCATGTTTACTCAATATGTAATATTATTTCCATCCACCTACAATTGTTTAAATCCATTTTTACCCTTCGGTGAGTTTTTAGTAATATGTATGAAAGGAATCTTTTGTCGTTTTTCGTACGAGGAACTTTTTGACTTTTCCGACAAAAGTACGAAGAATGTTTTTTTAACTTATACGGCATGAATGGATTTCTAAAAAAAATTATTTCCAAGAAGATTACTTTACAATTATTCAAATTTATTTTTAATCAACTTCTTTTATTTTAAAATTGTATGACATGTTAAGAAAGGAAAAGTGTTTTTAAAGTAGAAAGGATATTTTCCTCAAGAATGGAGTTCAAGTATTTTATCAAAATTATTTTCCATCAAAGATAATAAAAGGGTTCTGTTTTTATCCCTATTATTACATGGATTTGATTATGTTGGGATGGAAACATTTTTATGAATTCCTTTATCTTATATGAATTGTTTTATGATGTCATGTTGTTTAAGAATCCCATTTTTATTACATGGGTTACTCTATGATGTATGTTTTATGATTGTGTGGCACACATAAGAAAGGATTCATTATAAGATGGGTGGGACCTATATCTCCCTCCAATGCATTGGGTAAAGATTTTATATCTCATGAGATAGACAGGGCTGGAACGGTAGGTTATACCGGTTCAGTGAAACAGGACTGAAACGAGGGTTACTCGATTCAGAAAGGGACTTTGTCCACTAAGATAGTCTTGGAAATGAGTCTTGACTAACAAGAAATGATTTTCCATGATTATGTGTGCATGCCACAAAGTTTCAAGTTTTATGTTATGATTATGGGGATCTCATTTTCACTTCTATGATTTATCCCATGTTATGATATTATGAGCTCTTTTGCAGGTTAAGATTTCCAAAAGCTATGTTCTTATGTATATGATGTGATTGATATTTCTTTTGTTTACCCTTACTGAGCATTTGAGCTCACCCTTTTATGTTTTCTTTTCCCCAGGATATAAAGAAAGGTTTTTAGGTAAAAAAAAGGGAAGATCTTTATGGGAGATATTGAAGATCTTTCACCACGATTAGAAGATTACGTTCCGAGTTTCCAAAGACACTAAACATTTAAGATCCTTGTGTGTGTGTTTTTTTATGTACTAAGTATTCCGCAAAAGTAATGTAATGTCCATGTACGATAAGCTTAGGGTCTGTACAAAGGGGAACCCGTACATGACCCGTAGGCCCAAGGAACAAGGCCTGACATGACTTGCAATACATGACCCAATCTCCCAGAGGCATAACATGCCCAATACATGACATGTTGGCCCAACCCCCTAGAACTTCCCCTCCCAACCTTCTTTAACATTGATTCCCTATCTCCCCACCATGCATTGCTGATCAGCTAGTACTGTCAAGTACAAAGCTGCTCGGTGCCTAGTCTCTATGGCCATTTCCATACCATCTCATTCTTTCAATCTGGTTAGCTCTGCTTCTAGTGACTAGTATTCTTGTTGCTCTGATCCTCTTCTGGGACCTACTCTATATGAATTTGGCTAATCCATTTCTCAATGTAATGAAAGTCATTGATGGCCTGAAGGCCCTTGAGACCCCTAATCACAAACTGGTGGCCGAAGGCCCAAATCAGGGGAATACTTCTAGCTTCTACATTACCGAATAATAACTACTATAGTAAAGAATAGTAGCTACTACAGTACCTACTACGGTGCTGCTATAGTACCTCCAGAAATTCGCCTCATCTCGGTTTTGAACCTGGGTATCTTGGATGCCAAGCAAGAGGCCTTACCACTTGGGTACAAGCTCGTTGGCTCATGTGTTCTTCATTGTGATGCTTCTTGAATGAATTTTATGATTTCTATGGATGGAGAGAAATGTGTTTTCAATGGGATTTGAATGATTGAGTGTGGTAAAAAATGGTTTTACAAATGAAATGTGGTTTTTGGGATGTTATATTATTTTCATGGTCCTAATTATTTTTTGGAATTGAAGAAGTGATGTAGAGTATGATTTAAAATGGATCTAGTTAGTATGTGGATATGAAAGGGACTTTTCCTATGGAAATGGTTGAATTTAATATATGAACTTAATATTGTGAATTCTAATAGATTTCATTAATTGTGAAATTGGTGTGAATTGTATTTTAAAATTGTTTTAATGGGTCTCTGAATATGAAATTGGATTTTTTATGGAAAATTGAGGTTTTAACAAGAGGCTCAATCATTACATCAATGTGAATTGTGAAAGTGGTGTATTCATTATGTGTTCATCATAATTGGTATGTGTATGTGAATCTGATGAATTATGTGATATGTGAAATGGAATTAGATCATATATAAAGACATCATTATTCTGTTTGGTGAACTAAAACTAGTACGCTAATTGATTTGGCAAAGCCAAGACCCTGTTTCTTCATGAATGGTTGACGATAAAACACTAAATAATAATGTGATATGATCATAGAAAATTATACCTTATGATGAATTACATTATAGTGTCTCATGAATGAGTAGGTTGGGAGATTTTGGCCTATGGTATGTATATCACTAGTCATTCAGATGGGATCCCAACTTATGGCTCTTTTAGAAGAACACTGTTTGTTTATCTTGAAGGATTTTTATCATCAAAGTATGAAGTTCATAGGGCCCCACACGTTCTACATAACAAGAGGGGTTTTCCATGGATCTCTTTTTGACATGATAATTTTCCTGATGGTGTGATAACAATCAGTATATCGTAGACATTGGATAAATATGGACTCAATGCGACATTCATTTGAGAAAACGATTTCATTAAAAACTATTTTCATCAAAAAAATCGATATGTTTGTTTAAAATGTTTCACAATGTTTCTATGAAAATGTGTGTGATGATTTATCTTCTAATGTTATAGCATGTAATACTTTTCACATGACGAAATACTATTGTACTTTCACTTACACCATACATACAAATTTTTTTGCATGTAGACTCTGTAATGAATGACCTAGGTAAATGAATGTTGTTCCATGGTGATTATGGTAGATCAAGTTTATATTTTTCCACTTATTGTAGATATTGGTGTTGGTGGATTGAAGAAAATGAAACAATTTTTAAATAGTGTTTTTTGGGTTGTTTATAATTTTCCTATTCCGTTGTGGTATTATTTATATTAGGTAATGTTGTAAAACATTGGATTTAAAAAATTGGACCATCTCATTTTTTTATTACATGTTATGTGATATTTTTTGTCTTATTCATTATTATATAAATAAGATAAATAGTACCAAAAGAGTATTTTTGAAACCCATGAACTAGTTTACAGACCGTGGGGATTGGAAACACCCTTTTGGGCCTTTCCACATGCTGGGTTGGATGTCTATTTGAATGGAACCCCATCTTGGTTCAAGAAATGCCCATAGTGTACATAACACATAGTCAAGTTTCATATTTATAGTATAATGTGTCATATTTAGTTTATTTTTATGAAAATTCAATAGTGGACAAATGAATGAGAATCAGGACATGCACCAAAGTTGGAATGAGTCTTAGCTATTCATCAGGAGGCTGGAAGTTGGGGTCCCATAGGTCGTTCAAGATGAGGCAGGGAACTTGGTACTCTAGTTCAATAGTTGTAGTAAAAAGAAAGGTATATTTATTAGTTTAGTTATATTGAAGCCTACGGTATAGGGAAATGTCTCACGAACATTATTTAAACCACTTTGACACACTTGGATGTAAGATGGTCTACCATTAGAGGTGTGATTCATGTATCATCTACATAATCTTATGGTTTTTGATACATGATAGAATAATTATTTTATATCTACTCATTTTTCAAATATTTTTGGATTGTATGTGGAAAACATAGGTGGTGTATTAACCTTAAACACACCATTGGGAGGGCATTAAAAAATATCAAATGTTTCAAGGCGTGTTCTATATTGATTGATGGTTACTATTTGTTTTGGGAACTGTTTCTACAAGAAATAACTGGATGTGGCATTATTATTGGTATGGATTGGTTAATTATATACAAATATCATTTAATTTTTATATGAATAGAGTCACATTCTTATCTACATACGAAGGAAGCTATTCTCACTGTGATGAGTTTTATCATTATGTTATTCATGCAAGACCAATTCAGTGTAGATTGGATTTTATCAAGGCTCAGATAGCAGGATTATCTCTAGAAAATTGTGGATTGTAGTATGATTTATTTCCAAAAAGAGTAGATCATTTTTGTATTTTTTTTTTCTAATGATTTATATGTCTTACCTCTAGGAAGAGAGTTTATTTTCATAGTTGTGATGGTATATGGAGAAGTGTGAGTTTCTATCTATCCATATTGAATTGCATCGGGAGAGCTTATAGAGTTCAAATTTATTATTGGATGTGGTAGATTATAATGGAGTAATATATCCTAGTATATATTCTAGGGTTTCATTAATTTTATTCCTCATAAAGGATGATTGTTATTTTTTTATTAGGTTTGGATTATCGAACGTTGAACAAAATAAAGGTAAAAAATAACTATCCTATTCCAAGCATTGATGAAATTTTCTATCAGTTTAGAGGTAATAAGATCTTTTTACATATTTAATTGAGATCAGAATATCATTAGTTATGGTTGAGGCCCTCAAACATACCTTTTACCACTTTTAAATGAATGTACGGCTTGGTTGAATTCTTAGTGATTCGATTTAGGTTGACTAAATAATTTGAAGTAGTCATGAACATAATTAATTAGATCAAACCTTATTTTCTAAAACATATTATTGTGATTTTATTTGATCATATTTTTGTGTACTCCCAGTCAATAGATGATCATGCCAAACATCTTGGCATCATCTTATATACATTGATAGAACATTAGATTTATGAAAAGCTAACCAAATGTAGTTTCTGGATTAATATGGTGTACATCATGGGAAATGTAATATTTTTGGTAGGAGTATCGGTGGACATATAAAAAATTAGAGCCATTTCATTTTGAGAACATCCCAATAATAATTTTTTAATTTGGATCTTTATGGTTTTATCAAGATATTATCGGTGTTTTACAAAATATTTCTCCAATTTGGTAGCACCAATGTCTATCCCAAACGAGAAAGTGGTGATGATTGTTTGGTCTCATATATGAGAATGCAATTTTCTTGAGCTAAAAGGCAGGTTGACCTTAGTACATGTCATGACATTACCTGTCCCAAGGAAAAAAAATATATATTGTGTACTATGATGCATCTTAAGATAGACTCTAAGCTATTCTATTGAAGCATTATTGAGTGGTTTCATATGTCTCTAGGAAGTTGAGGTTGAATGAGTGGAATTATCCTACATATTATATGATGATAGTAAAAATGGTTTATTCTATGGTAATTTGGATACACAATCTCATGGGTGATATGTTTTTGGTACAAAAGGATTACGAGGGCTTAGGTGCATCTTTTCTCAGTGATACCTGAACCTTTGGTGGAGGTGGTGGGTCATGTATATGTAGTAATTTCACATTGAATTGGTTTATATAATAGGTATGGTAAATATAATATCCAATGATTTATGATGAATGAAAAAAATAGAGGCATTAAAGGAGTCTTGTGACGACTAGTGGATAATGGACCTTTTTTAGACATTCAACGGTCATGGATGATGTAGATACAAAATTAGTTAATATGTGTAATGAAAATAAGATGTGTTTTATTTTAAAAGGATTCAATTTGGTGGAAAACGGATATAGAATATATGTGTCCCATTGTAATTTATGGATTTACTATGTATGAGTATTTTCTAATTATATAAAACAATAAACATAAAATATCTCTTGAAAAATAATGTGAATTATAGTTTTAAATTAACATAAATATTTATTGGTTAATGATGGTTCCTTATAATTATTATTAGAGATGTTTTTAGAAAACCTTAGATATTTTGAACATTGGATAAAAATAGGTTATGTTTTCATGTATATTATTTTATTAAAATAATTTTATTATAACTTTATTAGATCAAAGAAAATAATTTATAAATATATGTAATAGAATTTGATACTTTATATCTATATCTTCCTCATGAATTTCAGGCAATAATTCTTGTAATTTCATTCCATTATGAATTGGAATCATTTTCTAACAAACATTTCTCTTTCAAATTTTAATATGAAATATTAAATTACACCTATATATCGATACTATCATGGTTTGTGGGTAGTTTTAAAATTAAATCATAAGCACAAACTATTCGCACCACTTTTAAAAAAGGTAAATATCATCTATGAAATCTCAAACATTTTACCGTTTCCCAAGATAATGAAAAATATTATTATTTTAATATAGTTACTGGTTCATTAGAACCTTGATAAACCAAAATATATTTGGTTTTAATATTTATTATTTTTGGATATAATTTGGTTATTTTAAAATGTCCCTTTATCGGAAGATTCAAAACAACCTCAGTTGACATGTTTTATAAAAATCACATTTTATATAACTCTTTGAAATTATATGTCATAGAAAAAAAATTACCAAAATATTGCCTCTGAAGAAATCCATAAAACCAAATGTGCACAAATTTAATTTGAAAAAATGAATCTGGTGACTTTAAATAATATCTATTTTATTGTTTCATGAATTTTAAAATCTTACAATGTGAAAATAAAATAACCTGAAATTAAGAGGACAACATGATAATGGTAAAACATTATTCTTTGTTAGAATAGGTTTATTTAAATCATAGGGAAATCAAATATCAAATTTTGAGAAATAAAAGGCTTCAGAAATTAATAATTTGAGATAATTTTGGGTTATTAACTTTTTGGATGAAAAATGAAAGGTATGAGATAACATTTGAGGTTAAAAAAATATCTCTATGGATGAATTTATTTTTGAATACCTTCATAATATTTCTCAAAAATATATAAATATAATATATATTTAGAAAAATTACATCTTGTAAACTGTGTGACAACATGGGGTGTCATGTAAGGATTTTGGGCTTGGACCCACAATCCATGAACGTCATGGGTGCTTTTCCTACCATTGTCTTACATAAAGCCCAGGTTTGTATGACTTATTCATTTTAGTTTAATTGTTTTAAATATGATGTATACATTTATTTTGGGAGAAAATTTATTATCTTATAGAATAACATGTGAAATAAATTTTATTTTGTGATTATGTGATTAATGTTATATTTGGAATAAGATCACCATAATTTTGGGATGTATTATAATAATAAGCTAAACATAATACTATTAGATTTAAATTTAGGAATAATTATTGAATTATAATATTGTGGATTCATGAAATATCTAAACGGTATTCATATCATGGAGGTTATATTATTTGGTATATAATTTTGGATATGAGGGTAACTTACTTTCTTTATAGATTAATAGTAAATATACCATATATGAGAATGTGATCAAGTCCTTCATATTTTTGGGTTTTCAATTTTATTCTAGAATATTCCTATGTAATGTTATGTATAGTTATTGAGTGATTTATGATGAAATTTTGGTGTTAATTGTGAATTATGGTGATTAAAGGTATCTTTTCTTGGTTTGATGTTTACTCATTTTTGGGAATTATCTGATAATATCATATAATTTTTTTGTTAATTTTAAATGATATGTAGAATATATTTTCATATTTTTTGGATTTATTGATCTATAGAAGTTGGTTTACAATGCTTTATACTTGAAAAAATTATGTCGAATACTCATTCATTAGAGAAAAATATGAAATTTTATTGGAAATTGATTATATCACAAATCTCTACATTTAATGTATGAATATTTTCTCATGTTCTTAAATAAGGAAGTAGTGTAATTCCATAACTCTATGAAATGGATCGTGAAAAAAATGTTATCCATTTAATATTCATTCCATTAAATCAATGAACTTTTATACCATGACCGATTTATGGTTTTGTGATGGTCAACTTTCTCATAACCATCTTTTCTATCACAAAATATAAGAACATGGGTGTTATCTTTTGTCTTCCATGTCATGGTTTGTCTGCACATAAACCTGGAATGTGTCATCTCATGTGAACTTTGTGCATTATTTTTATATCTCATTAAGATAATGTTTAATTAATCCTTTTCGTGATGTGGTATTTCATAATATATATTTCGATAAGTTAAAACATGGTTACCATGACCAAATTAAAAATTTTGAGGAAATAATTTTCATGGGGAGAATGAAACATTTGGAGGTTTAAAAGAAAGACTACATCTGATAGTTCACATTATACACAACACCTAGAAAAAATGAACAGCTAAATATTTTTATTATGTGACAATTATATCCTAGACATTAAATTTGATGGATTTAACAATTATAATTAATTTAATAAATACACAATGGTTTTACTCATTAAAAATGTATTAATTTTAATAATGTTAATTTAAATTTAAAATATGTTTTATTCAAGAATGATTTTAATTAATTTATTTGGTTAATAATATAAATAAATACTTTAACTTTTAAAATTTTATTTATTTGAAAACATATAATTTTTCAAATCATCAAATAATAATTATTTTATGGTGAAATTTTGACAATTCTATGAAAATTATGATTTTATAATTCATAGTAAAAAGTACATATTTTTGTTGATTTTTTTTAATTTGATAAATTTAAACATTCAAATTATTCTTTAGAATATTTTTAATATATAATTTTCATATTTTGACAAAAAAATCATATTATGGTTTTTAAATTTATTTCAACGTTTAATTTTTTATAAAATAGTTTTATGATATTAAGCGCCACTTTCTGAAAAACTTTTTATCGAATATTTTTTTGATTTAATTTTAAATTTAATCATGAAAAATATTTAAATTAAAGTTTAAAAAATATATTAAGTAATTTTAATTAATTTAATGAATATAGTAAATAAGTGCATTATTTTTTTAGAAAGTATGAACATTAATGTTAGTAAGTTTTTTTTACCACAGTAATGTGTTCATCTAGTAATTTATGGTATAAATAAAAATATGAGGACTAGAAAATGTCCCTAATAGTTGTTTCAATTTACTTTTATGAGTAATTTTATTACACATTAATTCATTATTCGTTTATATTATTTCTTATGGCTAGCAAGATTAGATTATGACCATTATAATATTTTATTTATGTAAAGGACAAACATGTCACACTCTTGTTTTTAAAAACTACTAAATTTTAATATAGTGTTATCCAAGAGATATGTTTGAATGTAAGTGGATTTTGAAATATTATAGATTCATATTCAAAATTGTAATTTATTTTTAATTTTTAGTGCTGGAATAATTCCCTTAAATGCTTTCACAACAATGATGCAGTAATTATTTAATTAATTCAAAAATTAAACAAACTATATTTAAAATATAAAAATTGATATAATATTAGATAATTAATATAATAAATGAAATTTATCTATGAATATTACATTACAATGAATTATTAAAAAAAATTGATGTTAACTTATTTATTTTTGATATTTTCAAATTCGAACAAAATGAATAATGTCAAAATTAAGATAAATTATATTTTAAAATTAATAATATTTTATTAAATGATCTAAAATTCAAAAAAAATATTAAAATCATCCACATGATTTGGATGAGGTTAATAATATCCCCATTTATTTAATTAGGGGTTATTTTTCATTTTATAGTAATAATATTGACCTTCAAAGAGTCAAAATCAATTATATCATGGTAAGAGTTAAATGGGTTAAATAAGGGTTAATCCAAAATGATAAAGATAATAAAGTGATCTAAACATGCCTAAAATTACTAGATAAATATATTTTGAACCATAACATTCTTATATTTGAAATAACTCGCTTTTTAACAATTTTAATTAACAATTAATTAATATTAAATTATTATTTAGGAGAAATTCTAGGAGTGCCCCTTTATTGTACAATAAAAGGGATCATATTATCTGCATATCCTCACACATTAATAATAGTTATAATTCACTAACATCCACACAAATATCTCTATAGAATCCCTCCTCTCATTATATAGGCCTTATTTTTGGAATAACACCATCCCTAATGGTTTTAATGAGTTAATAAAATGAAGTTTTATAAAGAAGAGGTGCCGTTTTATGCACATATTATGTTTTTTTCTTCATCATACACTATCTAATATTTTTCAACTATGCTAAAAAAATAAAAATGGTATAATAATTATTATGGTATTTTTTTATTTGTACATAATAACTTATATACATGTAATAGTCTATGGATTCTTGGTCAGTTACATAGTAGGTTTTGGTCATTGGAGGTGTTCGGGGGAGGCTCAGAGTGAGTTTGGAGATCTTTGGTTGCGAAATTCTAGAAAGGTGGGGGGGTTACATATTGTGTAACAGGATTACCAGACTTGAAAGTATATTTCAATATATTTCATGTAATTTTCATGAGGTTTATAAGTTTTACACGATGTGAAGAATTTTCTCACGATGTGTAATATTTTTGGGTAAGAAAAATAAAATAATATGAAAAGGAAACACATTATTTTTGAAAAAACTAAAACCTGGGTATCACATAATGTGAATAAGGATTACATGTCATCTTATACCCTGATAATGTGAACTTCCAAAAATTATTTTTCATATGAACCCTCATTCATTTGTATTTTCATCCCTTTTTATCTTGTTTGAGGTGAAATCTAGGCACCCCGAGGTTTCCATCAAGCCCTTATGGATTTCTTTTCAATATATTAACCCCAGTGGTTCTTCATCGATGATCCATGTTTGATCGATGGTTATTTATTTTCATTTATGGGATGTTTTATTCCATTATCATCTTAGGGATCCACTATGGCAGTGTTTCTTTGGTTTGGGGTTTGATTTATGTTTTTTTTGATGGATTTATGGGGTGGTATAGGTTTATCTACATGTTTTTATACGACTGTGGTTTCTGGATGGTCTTTTCCCCACCCTATGGTGTGTGATGAATTGTAGACAATCCTTGGGGTAGGATTTCCATTCAGTTAGTTTTTATTCTACATCATGCAGGAGGGGGATTTCAAATTTTTTACGTATTATGTTTGCACTGGATATAATCAAAGATAAAGAGTCAATTAATGGAATTAAAATGGGAAATGAGATTTTATCCATACTTTTTTATGACTTTTATATTTTTTACGATATTAGGATTGAATGAGATAAACACCACCCAAAAATATGGTTGTTAGTGGAATTGTTTGTGCTTGATACATCTGGTACGTTTATTTTATTATTTATGATTATTTTGTTTCATTATAGAAATGAAAATTTTATAACCACATTTACTGGGCCAATGAATTAGTTTCCATAAGATTTGGTATGTTCAATAAATCCCCAATGAAATGTAGTGGAATGTGATTAATGGTTTTGTGAACTAATGAAATTTTTGTTGTGATGATATGTGTGATTATTTGAGGGTTTTTAATGTGTGGGATGTGGTTTTTATATGGTTGTATAGTGGTGATATTTTGGGGTTGGTATGATTATAAAGAATGGATAGAAAATAGGTTGTGTAGTAATTTGTTTTTTTGGATGTGATTGTGAGTTGGGATTTCTTTTGGCAGGTTTGGAGGCTTGTGTAGGATGACTATGAAGAAGAAAAATAGTGTTTGGTATAAATAGTACACCTCTAGTATCATCCTAACTAACATGCATAATGATTTAACCCAGATCAAGAGTCTAGGGTATGAGGTGTTTTTAAAGTGAAGCCTCCTTAATTTATCAGGGGTATTCACCTTCTAAAATGACTATGACTACGTCTCTTGTTGTGTGCACTGCCTGATAGTTCCTTAGTAATTATGGATTGAATAACTAATTCTTTAATGATTCTTGGAATGTATTATCTTGGTTTGGCTAGTAGAATGGAAATTATTAAATAAATTTTTTGAGATTGTGAAATGGGTTTTGTGGTTGGATGTGTGCTGTTTTTTATTTATATGTATTATTAAAGGTGGAATGTGTTCTAGGTTCATAGTTTTTTAAGGAACCATAAGTTAGGTTCTAGTTTTTTTCTATAATATATGTATATAATTGTATTTTATTTTTTATTTCTATATGCACCCCACCCTAGGAGATCCCTATGTGCCATACAATCCCATATCCACGTGGAAGTGTGTATTCCCCAACATCTGGTGAGGATTACAGATGGTTGGGTACCAGACCATTTCTATTATCTCATCATGGAGAGGTTGGTATTGAACATGCACAGATAACATGAGGTTTGTTAGTGTATTAGACGGTTTTTGTGATGGACTATGTGTCTTCACATGAGATGTCATATCCCATGTGTTTGTCAGTGAGGTGGTTTGAACATTCCTTGGTTTCTTTTGGGATGAGATGTAATGTGATTCTCCAAGTGTATATGGAATGATATGTGATGCATTGTGAGTCCTTGGGGTGTAAAGGTGGGATGTGGTGTGAGGAATAGGTGTGTGTGGCCAGTATGTGTTGTGAGGCACATGTGTGTGTAGGGGGGATGTTCTTTGATGCCTAGGCGTGGGCGGGTAGGATGTGTAGTGAGTCTGAGGTGTGTGTGGGTAGGATATGATGTGTTATACGTAATAAATGAGAGTGCTTGAATTTAAGACTTGGGGTGAGAGTAGAATACAAGTTGGACTGTGGCGTGGGGTACGATATAACTTATTTTCATTACATTATATTATATTATACGCCTTGGGTTACTTGGTGAGCATGCCTTGGCGTGGTTAAGATTTTTATTGTACCTTGATAGGTTATGTTTGGTTCTGTTGTATTCTCATAAGATAATTATTATGATTCATTCAAATATGCACTAGAAACATTGGTTTTCTTACTGAGTATACATGTATGCTCACCCTACACACATAAAAATATATTCTGGTTTATATGCGGATTACATGGACCGCGTTGGGAATTACTAGATCATCCCTTATGACAGTTGTTGTGTCACAGCTTTAACTTTCATGTTTTTATTTACGTTGGATACTTTATTGTGTTTGTACCAGTTACACATTCATCAAGCTTGTGGAATTTTTTTAACTATCTCTTTTATATTTAGTCTTGGGGTTATAGAGGTCGATTCATCATATCTCCTGATAGTGGTTCTTATAAAAAGTAATGCCTCTCATATTATGATATTGGAATACCCTTGGTGGTAGTTTCCAACCCCGGGCCTATTGGATACAGAACACAAGGGTCATTTTCTCCATCACATCATTTCCTTCCCAGTAATGGTATATTTGGCTGGAGGTGGTTGTGATAGAGTGGTATTAGAGTTAATGGTTTAGATATTTGTTGGATTTGGATATAGGCACAGTTATGATTACATGGGTAGGAATGGAAACTGTTATTGTTGACCTTTTTGGGTAAAATAAGACAAGGATACCAGCTAGGGCATGATATTATAGATCCCCTCATGAACTTGTGCAAATACACTATTCTTATTGAACGACCATGTGAGGTTTACCTACTTGTTGGTTAGGGACATTTTAAAGGTACAAGAATCATATTGAATTTCTTCCATATTTAAATTGGGTTTTTTGGGAATTATAAAATGAATTTAAATAAGTCATAATAAAATTACATAATACTCAAGATTATGAAATAATTTTCTACCTTTAACTTATGGATTCTGATCATCGTCTGTGTGTAGACTATGAAATAGTGGTTTAGTAGGATAATCTAATTCATCATCGTAGGGTTGTTCAAACTAAGGAATATGACTTGTGGTAGATGACATTGCATGCTTTCTAGTGGCAGGATTTGGGGAAGTAATGGGGAAGTGTTTTTGGTGTGATGAAATTGAGTTTTATAGAGGATATCAAGATTGATTTTAGTTTGATCTTAGCCCCAACAAATGTTCTTGTAACTTTTGGAAATCATTCAGAAGTGGGGAGTTATGTGTTAGTGGTGGATGTTGAATCTAGGAGAGTGGAAGGAGGCAGACATTTTCTGGGTCGACATCCAAAAGTATTTTTGAGGAGAGTTTTTTTATAAACCATGAATATTGGGAAGATGGCAGATATACTCTCGCTTTATAAGGGGAGTGTGTCTGTGCAGGATCTGGGAATCACATTCATGGACCTTCTATGTTTTTTTCCAGACCTTTTTAAGGATGAGGAGTCTCATGCAAGATGTCTTGAGGAGGAACTCTATTATTCTATTTAGTATGAAGATACTAATTTTATGATTCCAATGTATGTGGAGGTTTATAAGAAGGTATTTTTGATCAAGTGGATGAACATATGAGGCTTCCTATTTCAAGAGGGGTTCCATCAGAGTTCTTTAAGAGGAAGACTTTTTAGAGGAAGATCTCAGACACTTGGACCATTGAGAATTTTACTGATTAGGAGATGACCTTGGCATATTACTTTTCATGAATCTGGTTCATGTTTTTTATGTTCTTTTACTTGGTTTTTTGAGACAATTTGATTGATATTTTGTGTTTATGGTCATCACGAGATCTAGGGCCTAGTAGTTCCCTGAGCTCAGTTTGTTGGAGGTGGATAGTTTTAACGCCAGCCTTAAGAGTAGTTTCCAGTGAGACTGTTTCAATTGTAGTGCCAGTAGTATTTCCTCCAATAATGGGACATAGAGTAGATATAGGAATCATTTGAGAGGCATAACAATTGGTTGTGGTTAGTTTCTTGCAATAGAGGAAGCAGTTACAGAGTGTCTAGGGATAGTTAGAGATATTATGAATTTGTTTTTGTAGCCTTTCTTGAGTCTTTTTTTGAATTAAGATATTCATGCATCTTAGTTGTACCCACTCTGTCCCTTTCACTACCATTGGACATAAAAAGGCTTCCCAGGCCCCTAGGGTTGTGTATGCTAGTCAGAATCCCAAACCACTTGTTTGATGTGTACTAGTGGTGTAGAATGATTATGGGACCATTTGAGTCATGTGGGAATCTTTTCTTACAACCTATGATGCCATAAAATTTCACTCTCGACATCTACTGGTTATATTATTTTCATCTCATTATCAATTGGTATTAGAGTACATGCATTTTATCTTTTTTCGATAATCATCATGTGGGTTTTATTTGCGAGATGGTTTCTTTGGTGTGAATTCATCATGTTGATCCACTTTATTCCTTGTTCGCTAAGTTGTTTGGGGAATTAGTGGACAATGAGATGTTTGAGGATCCCATGGTATTTGGATATTTCATGGATTTTTTCACAGAGGTGGTTGTGTGTAATGCACATGGTGTGATGTTGTGTTCGGGATGGACCTGCAGCCCAGTGTTTCTCTGATTTCGATTTTTTCCTAACAGATGTAACCTTATGAGTTGAGGGAGTTGAGGATTCAGATGTATTATGTGATTTAAAAGGTTATTATCTAGACCAGTTATTCATCATTTGGTGTTCCAATATTCTTCTCTATGTAGAAAAATATTAGTCTGAGGTTGTGTATAGACTAGAAGAGTATGAATTAGGTGATTAACAAAACATTTATCCTCTTCAAAAGATATTTTTTTGACCAAGTGATATTGGTGAGTTGGTTTTTTATAATCGTCCTATTATTTGGATATCACCAGATAAGGATGACGGATAGAGATATCCCTATAAATACCTTCAGATGTAGGTATGGGTTCTTCTATTTTGTAGTCATGAAAGTCTATGTTATGAAAAAAAAACTAGTTGTGTTCATGGGTATTTGAATTCCATGTGTCCCAAGACCTGTATGTCATCTTATACAACGATGATATCTTAATCTACTCGATGTGAGAGGAGGATAACATCGAGCATCTAATTACTATTTTACAAGTTCTTCGATTCCACCTGATCCATGGAATTTTTCCCAAGAGTATTTTTGTACATGAGAGTTTCATTTACATGGGAACGTGGTGTCTTATTAGGGTGTAGAAGTATACCTATCAATTGTCTATGATTTTGTTTCATTGGAATCTTGAAAAAATGTGGCATAGGCTCGCACTTTCCTTGGTCTCGTAGGCTATTATCGGATGGTTATAAACAATTCCTCTTGATTTTCAGCCCCCATGATGACTTTTACTAGGAATGAAAAGTATTTTTCCTGAAGTGATAACTGTCATTAAAAATTCAGTTACCTGAAGTTGATGTTGGTTATTGCTCCATTGCTCATGTTTCCACAAGAATGGGTGATGTATGATATGTTTTGCGATGATTCCTATTTGAGATTGGGATGCATGTTGATGAAGTAGTGAGGAATAATATATTATGTTTTCATGGAGTTACATCTCTTTTAGTGTAAATATTCTAACCCTAAAATGAAACTATAAGTCGTTGTGTTCATGTTGACTTTATGGAGACATTACCTCATTAGAGAGAGAATTGTAGTCTTCACAGAACATGAGACTTTGAGGAATATTATTTAT
Organism: Viscum album; assembly: GCA_963277665.1. Lineage (NCBI taxonomy): Eukaryota > Viridiplantae > Streptophyta > Magnoliopsida > Santalales > Viscaceae > Viscum > Viscum album. The sequence continues at coordinate 647,492,487 of OY728151.1, read as the reverse complement.
TAGCATGACAAAAATTTGTGGTAGTAGAGTTGGATGGTGTTTCATTTGAACTCAGATTTTGATATCTCATAAACATTTGGAAAATGAAATTTTGTGGCCGATTCATCGAGTATAAGGTTGTACAATGATATTGTTTGGGAATATGGGGTTTCTAGAAGGTAAATGGGGGAGTTGACATCCTTACAGTTAGATGCAAGGGTGGATAATGGAAGAGGATATTTGTTTTAACTGATAGTAAAATATTCACTGATACAGTATGTGGAGGAGTCTCAATGGGGAGACACAAAGGAAAAGTTGATGCAATATCATTTCGTCCATGGTGATTATCTGGAGAGATTTTCGTAGGATGGTCATAATAGGATGTTGTTTCATGTAATGTTTTTTTTCTAGTGGTGATGCATGATAGATTTCATCATGAGTTTCATTTTTCACCTTTGGTGGTGCGCACCAAGAGTTTCTAAGCTGTATCCTAGATTGAGGATGTAGTTTTGGTGTCCTGGGATGAGATGGGTTGTTATGGAGTTTATGTGATTGTTATGAGTATTCTAGTATGTGAAGGGCAGGCATAATGTTCTGGGTGGTTTTTTTCAGACATTGGATGTCTCTAAATGAAAATGGGATAAAATATCAATGTATTTCATCACAAGTCTACATAGGGATCATGGGTATTGTGATGATATTTTGCTGAGAGGGGAACAATTGTCGAAATTGGTTCACTTATTAGCGATTAAGGAGTCAGTCACATTGGACTAATTATCTATTAGGTATGGGAAATATATATTAAGGTATCCTGAAGTTTTGTGGTCCATTTTCTTAGATTGGTATAAAAACATTATATCTTGAGTCTGGAGGAGATTGCAGCATGCTTTTGGGACCCAATTATGCCTCAGAACTACATTCCTTTCTCAGATAGATGGGATGAAGGAACTTACTATCCAGATGTTTGAAGATATGATGAGAGAATGAATCTTGGAATTTGGTGGGTCTTGGGTATGACACCATTACTTGGTAGAGTTTTCTTATAATAATAACTATCACACTTACATTTGCATGGATCTATTGAAGGCCTTGTAAGATATACCATGTATTTATTTGCTGTTCTAGATAGAAACTAGGGAGGTTCCATTTTTTGACCCAACGTAGTGTAGAGAATGATAAAAAGGCTCAACTTGTTTGTGAGAGGGTGAAAATAGTGCATGACCGGTATAATTCATATGAGGATCATAGAAAGAGTACCTTGGAGTTCAAGGGTGGGGAACGTGTGTCTTTTATGGTCAACAATCTATCGGGGAAGCATAAGTTTGACATTGGGGGTATGATTTACCTAATCTGTTGGTCCCTTTGAAGTGTTGGGGAGAGTCAGTGAGGTGGTGTATCTGTTAGAATTTCCACTATAGTTGTAGATGATCCAGGGCATCTTCCACGAATCTCATGATCTTTCGTATCATCATGATGACTCCCAAGTCATATAATGTAAAGAGTTGTATATCTAAGATGATGTCATGATCGTGGAGAAGTCAATAGAGATCCATGATCATTAGGAGAAGGTGGAATGTGGATAGTCCATTTATCAAGTTCATTTTTTTTGGAGGTTATGAAGCTTGGAGATGTGTACATGGGAGTTAGAGGTGTAGATACATGCCCATTATCTGGAGTAGTTTTTTGTTTCTCCTTGAGCTGTTTTACATTGTTATGTAATATTTGGATCCTTTGGTCTTATGAGATGTGTTGTTTTATTGGTTTATGATTGTGTGTGGTGTGTAATGTGATAAATTTATAATGTATGGAATGTGGAGGAACTGATTACTAATTGATAATAATTAATTGAAATGAACCTAAACTCATGTGTGTGAGTGAGTGCCACCTAGAGTAGAAAGTCTCTTTACATGGATGATAGAATTCCCAGATTCATGTGTTTGTAATGTTGTAGTGTTTTCGTTATAAGAAAGTATGGTTCATTGGATGTAGCAGTTTTTTTGGCGGCATGGAGACCGAGATGGTTTAGTTTTTGTTATGTGGATGTTTAGTTTCAGTTGGCATGCTTGTCTAGTAGTAGTGATTGAGGTATGACAAAATCCATGGGAGGTATCTTAAAGGGTGGTTGATCAGACATCATTTTCATTCTATGTTTTGTTTTTTATTATCGAGGGTTTGAATTATTTTAGAGGCATCTGATGTAATGATTTGTGCCTTCCAGGATCATTAAATTGATGGTTTTTCTTATTTTATGTGTTTTTTGGTGGCTATGAGGGACTATGTAGAAGCTCGATTTCTAAAACTAGGATGGAGGGGTATTACATGTCGTGTAACCGGATTATTAAATGTGAATTTTTTTTCATGGTTTTTCTTTAAGGATTCATGATGTGTATAAATTTTACACGATGTGAAGAGTGGTTTCATAGAATATAATATTTGATTATATGAAAGTAAAATAAATAGAAAATTTGATGCGCTTTTAGAGATACCAAACCATAGGTATTTCGTGATGGGAAAGGGGATTACATGTCATTTAATACCCTAATCATGTGAATAATCTAAAATTATAATCCAATTGAACCATCATTTGTTCAACCTTACATCCTTTTTCATGTTTTTTAGAGAACCCGAGGATCCCCAAGGTGTCCTTCAATCCCCATTCACCCCTCTTCGTTCTGCTAACCCTAATGGTTTTTCATCAGTGATCTTTGGATTATCTTTGTGTGATTTCCCTTCCTTTATTTTTTGTTTTATTCTTTTAATATCCTGGGGATATACTGTAGCAGTGTTTCTTTGGATTCAGGTATGCGTTGTATTCATTATGATGGATCATTGTTGTGGTGTATGTTTATTTTAATGTTTCCTACAGTTAAATGGTTTCTGGATGGTTTTTTCTTCATCCCACAGTGCACAATGTGTTGGAAATAATATTTGAGCCATGATTTACCTTCCTTCCTAATTATTATGCATAATTTTAGAAAGTTTTTAGTCATGTTTGTCTATAGATAATGGTTTTTCCACATCAAATCAATGATAAATAATTAGTTAATCAAATTTAAATCTGTAATGGTATTTGATCTGTTTTATTTTACAACATCGATATTTTTTCAAGATATTGTGATAATATGGGCTAAAAGCCCTGCTGAAAATTATAGTCGTTGGTGGTTTTTTTGTCAATGGAAACAAATTCTATGGGTGTTTTTTTATTTCAGTTATTTTTTCACAATAAAAACGAAAATTTGACAAATGGATATACATGGATAATTATTTTATTTCTCTTGGATTTGTTATATAAACTATCGCCCCATCTAAAAGTAGTATAATGTGATAAATGTTCTTATGAAACTAAAAATAGTTTATTATGAGGAGTTTAATTATTTATGGTTTGTATGTGTTGGGTATGTGGTTGTAATATGTTTTTATAGTGGTTTTGTGATGGAAATGGTATAATTGCATTGAAGGGATAAAAATCATGTTGTGCTATAATTTATGTTGTTGGATGTGGTTGTGAGTTTGGGGTTTATTTTGGCCGGTATTTTTGTTTTTGTAGGGTTACATTTAATATGGATAGTAGTTTTTGGGTTGGCTATTTCTCTTAGATTTTCCTATAAGTAACATGATCAAATATTCACCCCATATTGACTATTCGTGGTACAATGTGTTTTTAATGTGCAACCACCTTAATTAATCAGGTCCCTTCACCTACTCAAATAAATGTGATTGTGTTGCTTGATGTTTGTACTTCTTATTATATTCTAGGCTATGATAAAATAAATAAATAATTGTTTGTTAAAGATTTAAATTCCTTGGGATGTTTTGGAAAATGTAATTTAAATCGATAAAAAAATTGTTTGAGAATTTGAAAAGGGTTTGAGGATTTTAGTGTGGTGTTGTGTATTTATAGGTAGTAGAAATGGGGGAAATTTTTGTTGCTTGGTTGTTTTTCTATGGACCCATTGGTGTTAATTGTGTGTTTGGTTTCATATATTTATATAATTATATTTTCATTGTGATTTCAATACATACCCCACCCTAGTATAAAATTATGTTCTTACACCCCCATCATCAGGGGGAAGGTGTATTTCCCAACATCTGGTGAAGAGTATGGATGGAAGGGAACATGATCTTTTATAATCCATCATTTAGATGATGTTGGTATAGAATAGGCTGTGATGGTCCATAGTCTATTATTGTCTCATATGGTGGATAAGATGGCACGGGTTTCATCGGGCGAGATGTGGTAGCCCAAATGTTTGTGGGAGAGGTGGTTTGGGCATTCCCTGGATTCATTGAGATGTAATTCGATGTGATTCCATAGGAGTTTTTGGAAGGTGATGTGAGGTATTGTGTGGCCCAGGTGTATTTAGGTGAGATGTTTTATGCGACCCAGGTGTATGTGGGGAGATCATGTTGTGATACCCAAGTGTGTGTGGGGTGTGTTGTGCTGTAAGGCACACATGTGTACAAGAGAGATGTACCTTGAGGCCCAAGTGTGGGCGGTCATGATTTTATGTGATATATACATAATTGATGGGAGTTCTATGATGTACTACATTGGGAGATGGTGCAAGAATAATGGGAATGTCATGTGGGTCACCCTATCGTAGATGTTCTTTATATTATATTTTATTAATTGACTTGTGTTACTTGGTGAATGTGCCTTGGTGAGGTTGGGATTATTAGTATACCTTGATAGGTGTTGTTTAGTTCTAATATTTTCTCATAGGGGAATTAGTTTTCTTCTTTCACATGTGCAATGGGTACTTTGGGTTTCCTCGTGAGTATACCGATATTCTAACACTACATATATAGAACTTTACATTTGGTTTCACGAGGATTTCGTTCATATTGATGGGGATCACTAGCTTAGGCCTTGGGACAATTGTTGTCTCACTACATTGTCATTAATTTGAAGTATTTACATTGGGGACTGTATTTTATTTTTATCAGTTCTACTTTTTCCATGCATGTGGGATGGTTTTTGGATTTCTCTTTTAGATTACAACATGTAGTTGTGGGAGATGATTCATTATATCTCTCGAGCTTGTTTCTTATAAAGGGTAATGCCTCTTAAATTGTGACATTTGTACACCCTTAGTGATAGTCACCAACAAAAGGCCTACTAGAGGTGAGACTCAGGTACCATTTTTTATCTTTCCTCATTTACAACCAATGAAGTGTATCTTTGGATGGAGGGGTCATGAAAATCCATCTAAAAGACCATTAAATGAGAAATGACCTTTTTATTTATGTGTAAAAATGACTACCACATCATGAACCGATGTGATTATTTTCCATAACCATCTCTCATGTTTAGATATAATGATGGAATTAATTTTTATACAGTATATTAATGACATATTTATAATTATTAAATGATAATAATTATTTTATTTCATAAAAATACATGTACTAAAAAAATAAAATTTCATTCATGTGTTTGTGTGAGGTGTCACCTCTATGAGGTAATGTGATTATTTTTTCTTGAATATAAAACCCAGATGATATATATAAGTATATTTAAATAAATATTTTGATACATATGATATTATGATAATTATTTAATAATAAAATTACACATACCATATTCCAAAAATGATTACTGAAAAATGAAAATGTCACTCAAGTTTACATACAACCTACAGTCTCCAAGATTGTATCATAAATCATTTTTCATAACCATATTTAATTAAATTATTTAAAAGTATAATACATTTATTAAAATTATATTTATTCCATAAATATTATTCAATATATGGTGGAATAATGATATCTTTTACCATAGTTGTTTCAACGAATCCATTTATAACGAAGGTACAATATATCGTAAAAATTTCTGATGTAATGTTAAATGATTATGCAATTGTATATAAAATATGAATGAGTGATATAAAAGGAATAAAAAACATTAATAATGATATCATCAATGTATAAATTAAATTAATATTTATATTTTGTATGATAATGAACATATAGGACGATTCTAACACATTGTAAGAGAGTATAAATAAAAAATCATGATTAAATTTTTTTAATGATTTATTTTCAAATTCCATCTCTTTAATATCCATACCTATAAAAATTATATATATAAATATATTTATAAGGAAATTAATATTTTATAATGAGAATGTTAAAATTTCCCTCAATTTTTTTAATGTATATTTTCTTTATTTAATGTGGGGGACATTAAAATAACCTCCATTAATAATTTTTTTTATAATTATAAAAAATGAATGGTTTTAATATATATATAGAATGAAATTATTGTCCTGATATCATGAAGGCATACTTTTTTAAGAAACCTTTAATTTTTTATTTTCAAATATATTTTTTTGTATATGCGATGCTTTTAAAAAAATATGACATTTAAAAAAATTGAAATGTTCATTTTACTTAATAATATTTGAATGTTGAAACCATTAATTTATTATTATTATGAACAGGATTCAAGGAAATTTTTATCATCATGGATAGTTATGTTACAATCCAGTTACGGGTGTTTCCATGATAAACCAACAATGGGTTCTTATGTTATTAACCAATGACAAGTGGTTCTGTGATAAACCAAGAAAGGCTGGATTCATTATAACCTCCAATGCATTGGGATACTCTTATTTAGATGTTCAAAACATTGGTAAAAATATTTTTAATAGTGATATGTAAAGTGATGTTATTAGTTACCTACATTACTTCTATGTGCTGGATAACACGATTTATTGGAAATTGTGATATTTTTAGATGATATGATAATTTATTTTTAAAAAATATGATTACGTTTTTGGGAAAATTGGTCTCTTTTTAAGAAAATATTTTTATTGGTTTTCACTTAGAAAATATTTTTCTATATTTATGACCCTCACTAAGATTTTTTTTAATTCCAAATTTATATAATAAATCATATGATTTAATATGATTATAGCTATATGGATTATGTAAATATAAATGTTATGAAGATATATCATGAAAATAAAATATGTTTTATTTTGAAAGGTTATATTTTGGTGAAAAAAATGGATACAGTGTATAAGAGTCCACTAGTAATATATGGGTTTATTAGATAAGTGTTTGTAATAATTATCTATACGATAAACCTAAAATATACTTGTTAAAAGAAAGAGTTTTCTAGTTTTAAAATAACTAGAATATGTGTTCTTTAAGGTCAATCATTACATTTGAAATGAGATTAGGGTTTTGAAAACCATGGATATTAAAAAAATTGGTTAAATAGAGGTTATGTTTTATTTTATATCATTTTAGCAAAATAATGTTTTATTAATGATTTTAGATCTAAGAAAATTAGTTTTAAATGGATGGAGGAGGATCTGAATATACATTTCTATATCCTCCTAATGTCTTTCTAATAATAATTATTACAAAGTACTTTCCTTATGATTTGGAAACATTTTATAACATTAAATCACATTGAAATAGTTTTAGAAAATATAACACACCTGTTATATACCGTGATACTATTGTGGTTCATCGTTTAAAAAAATATTAATTGCAAAATTTTAATATCTTTATAATTGGTTAATATCATTCTGGAATTTCCAAATATTAGACCTTATCATAGGATATTTATTATTTTTATGATTTTAATATATTTACCATTTAAGGAGACCATTGCTGAACCTATTTATATTTGGTTCTCATTTATATAATATCAAGACATATAAATTGTATTTCAAATTGACCCATGATTAAAATATTCACAATAACCTTAGTCACCATGTTTTATAAATATCATCATTTATCTGATATATTGAAATTATAAGTAATAAATAAATATTTTTTGAAATTATTTTCTCTGACAACATCCATACAATCCAAATTGTATATATAGAATTTTGATAAAGTAATAAAGGGACTATGAAGAAAATATAATGCATTTTTTGGATACACAGACCTTCTATATTCCTGAAAAAATGTTAATGCAATTAGGTAGAAAACATGATCAAGGTATGACCTTATTTTCCTTGATATATATTTTATTTAAATCATATGTTGTTGAAATATAAAATTTTTATATGTAAAATACATCATGAATTAAGATATTTTTATACTTATGGGATATTAAATTATGTGATGAAAATGATTAGTATGAGATGACACAGGAGGTAAATACATTATCTATGTTGATGAATTTATTTTTTAACATGTTCATCATATTTATTATAATAATATTATAATTATATTGTTTTAGAAAAAGGAATACCATAAGACCTTCTGAAAACCCATTGTGTTTGGAAAGGTCGTAAGGCATAAACCCCAAACTAAAATGTGATAAGGGTGTAGGGACTACGATTAGTTTTTTTGAAGCAGCTATTTGTATGAATTTTTATTTTTTGGTAATGGATTTTATGGATGATGAATATGTTTATCATCAGATCATTTTTATTATCATATATTATACCATGTGGTTGATCATTAAATTGGGGATTAATTGATTTATGCTGTTTTGGGATAATTGGACTATAATTTTGGGAAACATATAGGAATTAGGTCAATAGAGTACTATGATATTTTAATTCGGGAATAAATATTGAATTACCTATTTTTAATGATGTACTTATGATATTAGCATATCATAACAATTACATGATCTGGGTATATAATTATCTATATAAGAGTAATTTATATTTTATTGAGATAAATATTAAAAATATATTATAAGAAATTGTTATAAAATTCCAAGTAACTTTAGGGTTTAAATATTAGTATGTAATATTATTAAAAAAAATTGGATAGTGATTGAATAATTTAGGTTTAAATTAGGGTATAACTTTTGATGTCTTGATATAATAAATAGTGTTTCTTCATTTTATGGTTTAAAAATTTTGAGTAGTAAAATTATATTATCCTAAAAAAATATGTTTTTCAACTCCTAATTATAGGATGGAGATATTTTCATCCTTTTTTATATTTGGGGATCCATAGAAGCTGAATAAAATGCTTTAGGAATGAAAATTTTATCTTTAATACTTATCATTTGGAGGAAATGTTGATATTGTTGTGAAAATTTATTAAAGGAAGAAACTATACATTTTATTTTAATATTTATTTCATGTTATTATATAAGGAATTAATGACATTCCTCAACTCTATGAAATGGATATTGAAACCAAAACAACATTAGTATTAATTTGATACAAAGAAATCAATGAAATATTAACCCAGAACAAATTTATGGTTTCATTATTGTTCACATTATCATGAACATATAATACATCACTCACTATCAATACTTGGGTGTTATATTTTCTCATCTATGTCCATGTTTCCCTACATATAATCCAAGAATTTTTTTTCTTTAGCGATTTATGTATATCTATTTTCACTCTAATTTTTTTAATGTTTAATTAATCATTTTTCAGATCTGGGATTTCAAAAAATATATTTTTCAAATTAAATCCTTAGATAAAAATCTTGAAATAAAATTTGAGGTGGAAAAGTTTCCTAAAAATGGAAGGGTATAATGTTACAAGCTATGATTTTTTCATGATAGACTATGTTTGATAGTGTATAAGATATGCGACACAAAACATAAACGAATAACTAAATTTTGTTATTATATGACTGTTATAACATTTCCAATAAATTAGTGAAAATGAATATTATTAATTGAATTATGAATTATAAAATTGTTCTACTCATTAATATTTTATTAATTGATGTTTATTAAATTAGACACTTACTTTTTCAAAAGTGATATTATTCTTCAAATACACATTCATGAAGATTGATTTTTGTTTGTTTTATGAGGGATCAATTTAAATAATTTTGGTAAATTTAAAAAAAAATATAAAATAATTTTTTTTAGTTTATAAGATCATAATAACATTATTCTGCAATTTTGATAATTTTCTGAAAAGATTGATTTTTCAATGAATAGTAAAGAATGATGATTTCTATCGAAAAATAATTTTTTATTTTAATTGATTTTCAAATAATAATTATATTTTCAACTAAATTTGAAAATTCAGTTTCTCCATTTTTATTTAATATAATAAAATTATGGTTTTCTTGTGGATTTTATACTTTAATTTAGTGTAAAATCATTTTATGATGAAAAGGAATATTTTTATAAAAAAACTTATTTTTCATTTTGATTTCCCTACTAAATTATGAAACATGTAAGTTTCAAAAAAACCAATAGATTATATATTTAGAATTTGTATGATTAAATATAAATAATGTGTAACTTTTATATTTAAATGATATAAATTGTTACTATAGTAATGTTTATTACCATGGTAATAGGATAAAATGGGTAATTACGGTTAAAAATTAAATGATATAAAATATAAAATAACCAAAAACCGTTACCTGATTTTATTGGATGAGTATTATTCTTCCATAATCATTCTTGGTTCGGTTATATGACCATTTATTTTCATGAGTATTATATTATGACCTTTATAATAGGTTATTTAATGAAAAATAATACTTGCCCCACTCTTTTTTTAATAAGTATCATAATTTTAATATGGTTTTATAAATAATATATATTCACATAAAATAAAATTTTGAAACATTAATCAACTATCTTATACAATCTATTTTAATTTTAATTTTCAGTGATGAAATAATTACCTTAAATTCTTGCACAATGTTTATGTAGTAATTATAAAATCAACATAGTAAGTAAATAAAAATACTATAAATATTAAAATAAATAAAATATTATATTATTAATGTAATAAAATAATATTTATTTTCAATTAAAATGTTATGTTTATATAAATGATTTTTCTATGTTATTTTGATTTTTTGATATTATTAATAGAAAATGTAATTAATAGTCTCCAAATTAACATTAATGGTATTTTCACATAAGTAATATTTTATTAAATGATGTAAATTTTTAAAAAATACAAAATTAAGATTAGTGGTTAAGATATGGTTTAAAATGTCATCTACGATCCAATAATGGGTATTTTGGTATTTTATTATAAAAATATTTACCCTCATAAATTAAAAAATCAATGTTGTCACTATGATAATTAAAGGGGTCATATAATGGTTAAAACTATACGACAAGGTTATGAAAATGTGATAAACATATATAATAATTATTGGATAAAATTATTTCGTCGCACACTAATATTATCTACTAAATTTATCACTTTCCATCCATTTAAAATTCAAAATTAAGTTATATTAATTTTATATTTTTAGAAACTCCTTGAGTGCCCCTCTCCTATAAAAGGGAACCACTCCATCTCATTCCATAACAATTAAAAAAATAGTTCACTACAGATCTTCCAAAGTATCTTCATATAATTTCTCCACACATTATATATTCCTTAATTATTTCATAATACCATCTTTAATAGTTATATGGTGTTCAACAAAGGGGTTTTCTAAAAACAGGTATAGTGTTATCTATATATTTCAGTTTTGTTTCATCATCCAACTCCATCAAATATTTTTCAAATGAAAAATTAATAAAAAAAGTATCATAAATATAATTATATTCTATTATTATTCTACAAAAACGTATATTTATCTCTACTTACATTATATAAGAGTTGAAGTCTTTATTCATGTGTATAGCGGACTACCACCTCATGAGCAGATGTGATTCATTTTCCATCACAATCTCGACTGATTGTATATTAGGATAGAATTTATATATATACAAGGTATTACATAATATTTTATGATTATTAAAATATAATATTTTATTTAACTTCTTTCCATTCCTCCTACTGACAAATGATAACGTTGTTCGTGTGTATGTGTAAATTATCACTTCCACGAAGTGCTGTGATTTTTTTTCATCGCCATACCACAGAAATTATATATGTAAGTATATTTAATAAAATTGAATTATATAAGTTATATTATGGTCATTATGGTAATATAAAATGATACATACATTCTTTTTATAATGATAATTGAAAAATGAAACCATTACTAATGCGTACATATGTCCTACTGTCTCGAAGATTGTAACATAGTCCAATTTCCATAGACATTTTTAATTATGGAATTTTAAATTATAATTTATGTATAAAATTTAAATTCACTTCACTAATATTTTTATGTATATGATGGAAATATGACCAGTTTGACTATAGTTTAGATGCTGAAGCCATTTCATTTTACTGTACCAAATATCGTCAAAATGTCTGATGTGAACATAAATGATTAATTGATATCTTATAACATAGTATTGGGTGATATAAAATGAATATTAATCATTAAATATGTTCTAAATAAAAAATATATTATTTTAAGACTGTTATCCTAGAATATAAATAACGGATGTGATGAGTTTTACCCTGGTTAAGGGACTCTTTGAGTAAAAAAAACCCTATTTCAAATGTATTCTGAATTTAGATTCATTATATTTCCCATTAATGTACATATTTTTAAAATTATTTTTATGTATTTATATATAAGGAAATAAAATATTTAAAAATGTAATTTTTTAATTTCTCTCAAATTTATTCAAAATGAATGTTTTTTGTGGTTTTATACAGGAAACATTTTTTAAAATACTATTTTAATGATCATTTTATAAAAAGTAAAGATATTATGTCATTTAACGTATGTTAAAATATAAAAATATCCAAAATACATTGAAAGTTAATGTTTTTACCCATCATTTAAAATTATACATGGTTATTTTTGATTAATAAATTTTCCCTTATATTTAACAGACTTTTCTAAAAATATTTTATTTAAACTAATTAAATGGATATTTTCATTAATATTATTTTTATAAGGAAATAATTCATGTTTATTATTATGTTATTATCCTTGGGAATTTTTTTAATGGTGTGTGGTTATTTTATAAACTAATAAAAGGTTGTTACATGATAAACCCATGTGGGTGGTTACATTATTGTCCAATGATGGATGGTTCTATGCTAGACTAAGGAAAAGTGGATACATTATAACCTCCAATGAATTGGGTACTACAAAGTTGGAGTTTTCTCATATTAGTTATTCCATTTGTAAGAGTAATATGGATAGTGATATCTTGTGTTTGTTAAATAAATTTCATGTTCTCTCTAAAGATTTTTCATTAAAATATTTTGTTAATGAAAATGTAAGATAATTATTTTATAATAATGTTTTCTTTTTTGGGTAAAAGGTATTTTTTTAAGAAAAAGTGGTTTTTGGGTTTCCATTGTGCTTATTTGGTTCATTATTTTGTGTCAGTTACTAAGATATTGGTTTTCATACCATGTTCTAAAATGTTCTCAAAATGATATTAAAGAATGTAAGGGACACTGATGATTTCATGATCAAATTTGAACATCGGAGTGATGTTAATTATCCGAAATTATAAATCAAAATGATATTTGCGATAATAAATTGATTTTTTTAAAATAAATAGAATATATGTTATTGAAGTTCTGGTCCTAACATATTCAATCTATTTTATCTTGTACCAATGTAACATTTTAACCTCAACTATGGATTACTTTAGTTGGGGGTTATATAGTTTTCATCGGAGTGATGTTAATAATGTGTAATGAGAACTACATTTTAGAAGAAAAAAAGTAAAATAATAATTTTAATAAACCCATTATAATTCTTAATTACAGTTTATTACTGATAATGTTTTATATAACGTATCAATCTTCTAAATGGGAAGTAATGATTAAGAGTATTCCATTTTATAGAGAAGAAAATAATAAAAAGGATGAGAATTCATAATAATGCATAAAATCAATGTCGGGAGTTACCTATTGAGAAATTAAACAAAATAGTTATTGGCAGTTAGAAGATTATATCAATATTAGAGTAATTTTCATAGGAAATTAATTATAAAATATTCGGTAAATATTAACCTATTTCCTTAAAAAATATAGTGAAAAAATAACAGACCACTACATTTATGAAATTACATCCATGAATAGAAAAGACAATCTATTGTTAGTTAAGCAAAAGATCACATCCCTAGAAATGATATTCAGATCATTGGGATATAATAATAGAGATTAGTTTGTTATAGAATTGAATTATTTAATTGTATATACTGATCAAAGGTTGTAATTGGTTAAAAATAAATAGGATGTAAATATAATGAGAATGAAATGGAATAATTTAATGGTAATATTATATGATAAATATTTTATTTACTGAAGCTATGTTGTTATGAAAATAAGATTCATTAATTTTATACAAAGGAAGGAAATTATATTGATGAGTACTAGGAATAATTTGTTGGATCAGTAGGGTATGCTACAAAATAAAACCCCAATTTTAAATCTAATAATGACTATTTAATTTATAGATGTAGGTTAATCCACTAAATGGAACTAGTTCCAAAAACATGTTAAATATATGATGATAGACTATCATTTTCAATAAAGAAAAAACAATAATTTTATATATCATATTTTTAAAGGAAATCAATGGAGTAAATGGATGGTTGAGAAAAAGGGAAAAATAAAATGGGGGAAAGTAAAGGAATGGTAGGATAAACCTTCCAATATGTGATAATTACCAAAAGAAAATTTTTTTGTACATACAAATGGAAACAGAATCTATTTCATGTGTAAAAAAAGAATATATATATTTTGTGTATAAGTGAAATAAATAAGAAACTATTTTTATTTTTTTCAATTATTAACAGATGGCCCACTATTTCAAACAATACCATAATCATATAAATATTTTACCATCGAATAGGTAGAGAGGAAAATTATGAGCTTATGAAATTACAATAGTTAAATTTGAGGTCCCTTAACATTCAATATAAGGTACATTGATATAAAATAGTTTTTTATTTGATACAAGATTTATAAGAAATTGTTTTATTTTGAATGATTGTTAGTCTCCTCCAGACACTATTTAAAAGGAGTTTCCAATAAGGACATATTGTTGGATTGTAGTTGTAATTGGAATGTATACAGTAGTCACTTAGAAAATTCACAAATATTTTATAGTTCCAATCTTTGTATTTATACCTACGGTTCATTTTGGTAAAATAAAAATTATTTAGGATTATAAAACGATAAATTAATATAATAAAACATAAAATACTTTTTGGTTAAAATTGAGTTTTTTATATTGTATAATTTAATGGTTAATTTAATAAAGTAATTTTGTTGTTCAATTTGTAATGTTTTAATAATAAACATATTGTGTTTTAGATTAAGGATTTGTTTATATTGAGTATTATCCTAACATATTTTAATAATTTTTATTTATATATGTGGAACAACATATAATTATTTTTTTTATATTTTTATTCATTAAGGAATAATTTTAGGGATTCAGGATTGAAAAATTAAATATAGTAATTCATCATAAGAAGTGAAAACTAATTGAAACACTAAATATAATAGAACACACTTTATGAATTATAATGAAATTAATTATTTATTCATTTCATATTCCTTAAGAAAATGTGGAAGGAAAATGTCTAATGAGTAAAAAATAAATATCATTCATAATTATAAGTCTTATAAAGATAAAGATATATATTTTTGGAATTCTATTAAAGGTATCCATTTTTATTAATATATATACATGGATTTCTTATCAGAAATTATATACTGATTCATATAAATCTTATTGAAATCCTTAAAAGAATTAAGTAATAAGTAGTAATTGGAATTTTGATGATGAAATTAATTTTAGGGGGAACGAATATGACACCCAAATTTTTTATTATGTATTCTCCTATAATCAATTATTATGTTATTCATCTTGTAACACACTAAACAGTATAAAAAAATGAGTTGTGATATAACAATATGTCCAGAATAATAAAACATTAATAAAATAAATGATTATAATCACATATTATACATACTTTATAGTATTTTATTTTATGGTTATAAAATAAATAATTGATGTGATATGACTAAAATCATTCAATGATAGATAAGGGTAATTTTCAAATGAATATTTTATTAAGTGTTATTTAATTTTATAAATTTATCAGATATATGATATTTGAATGTATGAACTAATAGCTTTACACTAAATTAGTTATAAATCAATATGAAATATAATTAAGAAAACTTGAAGTATAAAAGTGTCATTTTCTATAATTTTTTTATATATTTGTATTTTATATTTAAAAGAAAAATTTACAAATATTTAATTTTTAATTAAAATAAGTAAAAAATATTTTTAATTTATAATTCCAAATATTTCATGCGGTAAACTTAATATAATTTTATAAGAAGATTATTTTTAGTTGAATACTAAAAAAATTATTTTTAAAAAGTTTGTCTGTTTTTTGAGATCAATAAGGTATAAGAATGAATTAAAATTCCATTAATCATTTTTCTTATAGAATATTTTTATTTAATAATTAAAATAAATCATTAAAAAATATTATTATTATTTTAGTAACACAAGATTGAAATTTAAGGACTTAAGTGATGTATTATTATAATTTAAGTACTATTTGTAGTTAATTTCCTTAATTAAGTAATTACAAATTTATGTTTCATTTTCTATTATTTTTAAATACACATAATTTTTTTATTAATAATAAAAAGACATCCGAATCAATTTTTTGTTTTAGTAAAATCTTCTTTATGCATAAAATACATTTTTTTAATAACCAATTATTTCATCACATTTTGTGAACTTATATTAACAAAAAAAATTACCACCAATAAGAATAGAATATTGTAAATTCAATTCACTTTTTGGAATTATCATATTAAATTTATCTAATAGGAAACAATTCATTTTTAGTAATAATTAATAGTTACCATGATAGCAATTGTGTCATAGTGTTATTGGTTAAAAGGTTTTACAAAGGGTTCAAACCACGTTATATAGATTATAATGTCATTAAAACAGATCTAAACATGATTATTATAGTTTATGATAAACATATATTATCCATTTAGAAATATATTTATTTTTTATATAACTTTTCTAGGAAAATGACTTCATAATATTTAAATTTCGTGACTATTTAAAATGGTGCCACAACCCACACTTATAATAGGGAAACCTTCTCTTACGACATATACAAACTACATGTGAAAATTATCAAGAATATTTCATTCTGAAATAATTTCCCAAAATCTTTATCCATTACCTATATGTTTGTTTTCCCAAAATAGATAACTAATATTCATGAATTAGTTTTTAAGAAGATATTCTTAATTGAAAAAGGTATATGTTTTAGAATAATTATTCATGTTTCTTTTTTATTAAACCTTATAAAAATAAAATATAACAATATTAACACAATTAAGTCATTATATTTTTCATAATTACTTAGTTTTATATTAATTTTAACACAATTATCTATCTCATATCCATTAAATGGAAAATAAAAACCTTACAACCATATTTGTGATAACTACATCCTCAATAAGGTGACATATTTATTTATTTATCATGACCTCCAAAAAGTGGATATATATAGTTATTTTAAAAATTAATATTATATTAACATCATTATTAGGATAAAATAATGATAAATCATTATCTAATACATTTTACTTTAATCCATTAAGAAAAGAAAATACCATCCATGATTGTGTGGAGACTACTACATATTTGAATGACCTATTTTATTTTTAAAAAAAATCAAATAGAGTATTATGATATTGTAGTTAATTTATATATTTTATATATGAGACATTAATAAAATTATTTATGATGTGGAACTATGAATAAGGATCAATGACCAGAACCCCCAAATCAAAACATTCTTGAGAAAGAGAAATATTAACACCTAAATAATTGATTTTAACAAATAATTATTAGTATATGGGTAACATATGTTATAAATATATTAAATTCATAAATATATAAAAATTTATTATTTTTATATATATGAATTATAAAAATTATGTAATTATAATGGCATTTGAACTACAACTTACTAAGAATCAATCCCGGATAAGGGTTTATCATCTCATATTTCCTTCATTGAGGCATTTCATATTATGCACCCAATATTGAATACATTATTAATTTCAATTAATTATACATTTCTTTATCATGATTTAATATTTATTGTTGGTATTTAAAATTCCATTTCATTTTATATCCTCTATAATATTATAATTTAAAAAATTCCAATATTGCAAGTGTTTATTTTACTATCTCATTTTTATGTGAGATTATTTATGTTTAAATTTCAACTTGAGTAATTATTTTTTATTTATATATAATCTCCATATATTATTTTTTATGTAACTTGTTATTTTTATTTTGAAATAATCATTATATCTTTCCCTTTATGGTCATCGAAGATAAAAATTTTGTTTTAAATAAAAATGATGTTATTTTTTATTTTAGGTCAGGAATCATTTTACTTTGTGCCTATATTATTGAAATTATTCTGTGATTTTTACACTATATTTTATTAAGGTGATTTAATTTAATTTTTAACTATATTAAAAATTATTTATGTTTTTTAGAATGTATTTATTTTAACATGTTCACATTATTCACATTTGACATTTTAGAAAATAAAATATAAGTCTTTCTGTTAACTCTTATGTATGAATAACATTTTCCAACATAATTACTATAATTTTTATTTTGATTCTATTATCTAATAATATGGTTTAAAAAAATATTCCCCTTTTACTGATTTTTTAAACAAATCATAATGAAAATGATATTTGTTCTTATTTTGAAATCTATATCATAATGTCTTTATAAAATGTGTTTTTCATCAATGTCAACATCCAAATGTTTTAGTAATGTAATTAGTGATGTTTTATAAAAATGGATTTACTTTTTTATATAAACATATGGTTTAAAGATCTGGAAAGGATTAGTCAACAGTTAATAACATAATAAATGATTGGCAGTGTATTCACTAGATCTTTACATTGCGCACGACTAGTGGTCCCAAAATCATGCTTGGTTTGACCCACATAATGGAATTTTATTGGTTATTTAACATTCCTATTTAGAAACCCTAATATATCATTTCTATATTTTTTCACTTTCACACTTCATCCCAATACTAACTAAACATTATACTCTTTATAATATACGATATGAACTAAATGTTTGAATAATATTAATGTTATTATATTGACTTGGGAAATATTGATATTTCATATTACATGATTCAATATTAATATACATCGATTTTTAAGGAATATTGATTAAATATTGTGTTTATTATTAAGGATTTGATAAATAATTTTACATAATATATGAATAATATATTCTAAAATTCGATAGGAACATAATTAATCTATAGGTATTATGGGAAGAACATAATGGGTAGTGTATATTGTATTACATTCCATTTATGTATGATTTGTTATTTGAGTGGCTTGGATTGAATGAAATATATCTTAGTTTATATTCCATGATGATATATAAGATTTCATGGATAATTTTTCTTAATAGTGTACTTATAATTTATTGAATTTTTCATTCAATTATTAATAAATTTGCTATAATTTTCCATTAGATTACGTTGGTTTGTTCTGTGGGTACATATCATGCTCATGTTATTGATTAAATGGAACAATTATTGTATAGCTAATCTATCATATTTTTTTCAACATTATTTCATGATATATTTTTCATAAACATACTCTTAGTGAGAATCTGAGATGTTGAATTATAATTGTTCACATTCCCAATGGTAACGAGATGTGTTAACTGAATGTTTTCTAGGATGTACTAAAGAGAATAATACTTTTTTTATAATGTTTATAATTTATGATTTTGATTTCTTATTTAATATAAAAATAATTTTAGTATATATTATTTGAAACTACTAAACAACTAAATATATTGTGATTCGGTACATCATATATTTTACAACTCCAATAATTTAAACAATGACATTGTGTTACTATAGTGTATGTTATTTTATAGGATAAATAATTATTAGTAAACTAGCACCTTGGATTTTTTATTTTTTTATTTCTTTCATTATTTTTTATTACATTTGTTCGAAATTTTTAGGGCTCATTTAACGAGCTGTGAGTGTGGAAGAGTATGTGTAGTTGGTGGGGTACATTGAATTATTAATTTAAGTACTCTCTATCTAAATATACATGTACATTGTATGATTCTGATACACATCTTCTGGAAGTCTTCATACAGTGGGAAATGATTTTCCTAATAATTATCAATAAGAAATTATAATATATTATTAGAAGAGATAACTGTATTTTCATGTCATATATGTGTTTGAGGTTCATTTCTATCTCATGATATTGGTTTCAATTATTTCAATATCTCTTTCAGTAACCTGATGTCAGATTTATTGGTTGTCTACTATTAGTGAGTTATTTTTTGATTTCAAATTTTGGAATGATCTATATATATTATATTAAAATAATTTTTATTTATTTAGAATAATAATTTTTTATTATAAGATTTAAAAAGACACTACTATATCAATACATGGTTTACACATAGAGAATATGGAAAATTTGGATATTGAATTGCTTGATAGATAATTACTAATCACACTAAGTATTTCATTCTCTTATAATTTGACTTTTAGAATAAATTAAAATAAAATTACAGTCGTAGTTATGAAGGGCCTACTTAATTTTTAACTTAATCCTAAGAAAAAGTGTATTGTATCAATGATATGGTGGTTTCTTAATATAATATTGCTAGAATGAAGACCTGTTGATGATAATTTTAATGAATTCAAAACCATGGATGTATAGTTTTAATAAGAAATAGAACATTAATGGATGACGTTTTTTATCTACTTAATTTATAGTCAATCCTATAAATTTGCATTTTATTGGTCACTATGTTAGTAATTATACTGAAACAGTGATTTAGAGATTTGGGATATATAGAAAGTTATCATGAATAAGGATCCTAAGATGTGGTAAGTATTATTGAATTTAAATAGTTCTATTAATTGTTATGTAAAAGAATATACACTTTAATTAAAAATAATAATTATATGAAATCATCAGACATTAAATATATAGAAAAAATCTAGAGAAATTTATCTAATCGAGGTGAAATATACAAGAGTTGGGTAATATAGGAAATAAAATGCATTATTAATAACATTTCAAGGATAACACCAAAATGGAATAAAATATTCAATGCTAAAATTTAATTTATATAAAAAAAGTTGGAAACAACATGCTTCCATGTTTCAACACTCCAGTAGAAGATTGCATGATGAACTGTGGGACATCCATTCATTCAATATGTGATCAAAGATTCATGGTGCATTATGTATATGGGATGTTAAAAAATTTTATATTGTGGATGATGATTTATAGCATATTTTTGGGATAGGATATCTCAAAACATGAATGAATAATGGTTGATTCATGAATATTATGAATGTTAGGAATACCCCTAATATATGAAAAAAATATTATTTCTATTATAAAAAAAGTTGATGAATTGTTTGGATCTACCATTTTAAATAGGGTATGGAATATCCCTAGAGAGTCTATATTAGGGGAAATTTTGGTAAAATATTAAACTCTTTATATTACATGATGTCTGTAGGGATTTAACTATTATTTTTATAGTAATTACAATGATCTATAAGATTTTAATTATAGGCTCATAGACCTTAGTGAGAAGTACATAGGATTTTTTTTAAAAGATATAATTTTTAATCATGATCACATTTAAATAAGATTGCGAGAATGTTTTTTATGGGAAAATAAATAATTATATTTTTGTACATTAATAACTGGAATACCCAATATCATAATATTGAACGTGTTCACAAATGTTTATTATGGGTGTTCCCCACTCCAATATCAAAGTGGTTCTATTTACATTAATAATTTTGTTAATTAAGTCTCTATAGAGTTCATTATTTATTATTTATAGAGTATGTTATATTTCAATTACGCTTTAAATTAAAGGAATTTTTTTTGAAAAGTGGAATGTTTCCAAAATACGAAGTCCATGCATTCACACAATAGAGGTCAGTTCTTGGGATAAAAATTCCACAATTTATATAAAATAATTGGATAAGTCATGGGATAAGGGTTATTATATTTCCTCAATAATACTATGTAGTTTATAGGATTTATGTGATATTTATGGTAAATTATTGATGTATGTGGTTTTACTCATGAATTAATAAGTTAATTTCGGTTGAATAAGTCAATATAGTAGAATATCACATACAAAGAAGTCTAAAATGATTGATTTTGTTGGATTTTTTGTGGAGAAAATTTTAGAAAATATTATAGTTGTTTCAACCTCAAATTATTTAATATAATTTAATATATTGATTGTGACATGATGGATTGATAAAATATTGATTAAAAAACTAAATTATTTTTTCTCATGGGATATATAGATGCGATCCATGGAAATCAGAAATTAGATGACAATAAGAGATAAAAAAATCTAGAGTAAATATGTTTTTTGAAAAGAGAAAGTTATTTTGAATGATAGAAACATGGAAGAGATGGATGTTTTTTATGAGTAAAATGTTGATTTATATGTTGATAAGACATTGAATACCAAAAGATCACATATTTTGAGGTCTTTGGTTAGAGTGTTGAATTCACCACAAGTATAGTGGTGCGGCCATTATGTAATGACCGGGGTTTTTGGATATCCATTACTTGGTAAAAATTTGATGCTTGAGGTATTATGGGTGGTCTGGATGGCCATCCCATCTTTTCGGTGACTCCTATCAGTAGCCTTGTCCTACCGGTAGCATCGGCCTACCTGTAGACTTAGCCTACCGGTGACCTTGGGGTACCAGTATCTCTCAGCTACCGGTAGCTCTCGGCTACCTGTAGCTATCCCTAACAGGTAGTTGTCGCCAACCCGTAGCTCTTGGGTACCGGTATTTGTCGTCAACCGGTAGCTCTCGGCTACTGGTAGGTATCCCCAAATGTGTAGCTCTCGTCTACTGGTAGATCTCGCATACCAGTAGCTCTCACCAACCCCCCACGGGTTTTTTCAGTAACGTTTCCTTTTTGCATGAATTGGGTTTTAAACCTTGTTTTGACCCCTTTAAGCCTATTTTAAAGCTCATTAATGCCCATTAATGTCATTTAATTAAATTATTTGTGAGTTACCCTAGTGTGTGTTGGTTTAAACCACCCCGAAAGGAGGGAACCCTTTAATTATGTGTGGGGTGTCCGAGCCATGTGGTCAACCCTCGATCCCGCTCCTTACACAGTTCTGAGTTTTTCTCTCTGTATCTTAACTGTCCCGGGGGTGCTGTATCTCAACCCTTATTAGCCTTTATAACCTAAATTCTTCTCCCTACATTTCTTTTTCTCGATCACCCTGTCGTCGGAGTACCCTTCCTCCCAATGATTTGTAACCCTGTGAAGTTTTCCTTGATCATGTTCCGTGGAGCTCCTGCTACTCACGCGGGGAATTAACGTCGATCCTTGATCATTCAGGTAGGGGTTTTACCATCGTCTCTCCATTCTGTGTATCTTGCGGGCTGGGTACGCTACTACTTTTGTAGAATTGGATGAACCAAACTTTAATGAAGATAATAAATGGATTCTAAAGAATGAAGGGGAGGGGTGTGGTCGATAATGCTATTATGTTTTTCTCCTCTTTCATGATCAATGATTTCTGAATTTTCTGGGCTTACGCCTTCTGAAAACCATGGACGTTGGTGGTCTTTCTCTGTGCACTAATAAACCCTAACCCCTTGTGATGTTTAAATGGATTGTATTTTGGTTGCGAACCTTTTGTTGTGTAATGGAAATTGGTTAATTACGTATATTCGGCCAAATAAATTGGAAGCACCAGGATCAACTTCTTTTCTATGATAAACCTGGTTTACGCCAAGTGGAATTGAAATCATGGAGTGTGTCAAATATTTTAAATCTAAAAATACCTGTTGATTCTTCCTTGTGTTGGTAGTATTGGTTTGGTTGTTTCCTCCACGGGCCAAGTACCGGTCACCTAATGGTTTTCCTGGATATGGGCTTAGATTGCTGGGGTGAGGTTGGTGAGGATGGTATCCTCTATTTGTATCCCTAATTAAGGTGGGATCCTCTTCTGTTGTGAAACCTTCTTATTCATAGTTCTGGGAACTTGGTACTGTATCTCACTCTGACCTGCTTTGGTTCCAATACTTGGAGGGGCCGCACTTGATGTGTTTTTATAAGAGAACCGGGTGTGAATGTTTAAATTATTGTTGGGTGTACTTTTTCCTTAGCTTGTGATTATTCTTACTAGTTACCCAAGTAGGTGAAAAACCTTATTTAAACATTATTACTGAACATGAAAACATGGATGGGACAAATGGGAATTTGGTTTGGTGTGAGTTGGGACTTGCGCATGGGTGTTGTTCTCTTCTATTATGAATGAATAGTAAGGATAGTGTTCTTTAGGATGGTTGAAGAAAACCTAGATTGGGTGAGTGGTTTTTACCTATACATATACTTGTAGTTTTTGTGTTTCTTATTCACTCCCCACCCAAGTTGAGAACTTAGTGCCGAACACCCCCATTTGATGGGGGAGGGTGTTTTTCCCAACACTCCCCTGTGTGGATGGTTATTAGCTCTTTTTCTGCTCCCTTTCCCGAATATCCCAAGACTCTAAGGGAAGAATATGATGCCCTGAAGTCCATTATTACCCCAAGAATCTTTGGGCAGGGTAGTGTGGTGGTCAGCCCAGGTGTTTATGGGTAGGTGTTTTCCCAAGTATCTTCGGGATGAGGCCCAGTTGTCTTCGGGAATGGAAGTAGTTCTTCAGGCCCAGGTGTCTTTGGGTGTGGAAGTGGTTGTTCCTGCCATGGTGTTTGCAGGAGTGTTTGTGTGTGGGGTTGTGGCCCAGGTGTGTGCGGCTGGGGTTTGTCAGTGAGACTGCGGTAAGAATGGAGGGATTGGTTCGATGCGTTGGATGTCTTCAATAACTAGTGGGAAAGTGGTGTGGGGTACCCAAACATCGATGTGATATTACAATACATTACCTGACTTGCATTATTTGGGGAGTGTTCCTTGGTGAGGCTTGGGTGGTTAGTTCCCTTTCTAGGTTCTTGGTTATCTCTTTTCTCACAAGGCATTAGTATGCCTCCCCACTTGTGCATGAGTGTCTTTGGTTTTTCCTTACTAATTATACTTGTATGCTCACTCAACATATATAAAATTTCTTTTAGGTTTCCAAGAGGACTTCAGGGATCATGCGGGACCGTACTAGCTTGGACCTTTGGGGAAGCTGCTGTTGGAGTTTCCCTTTTTCTTGGTATCTTTTTACCTTTGGAGTTTTGTGACTTGTATCTTTTACCTTTGAACATGCATATGGGAATGGTTTATTTTCAGTCGTATTTCCACTTTCAGTTTTGTTGTTTTGGGATTTACTATCTTATCTCCCGATCCTATTAAAAGAAAAGGGTAATTTCTTCCATTTAATATGTGATTATATACCCTTGGTGCTGGACGCCACTCAGGGACCTATTGAAGGAGGGTTTCAGGGGACATTATCTCTCCTTCAACTTAAAGAAGGAAGGTCCTGGAAATCTGCTGACACTTCCCTCATTTTGGTGAAGGCGGGTCGTGAATGAATGGTATCAATGGAGGAGGATGAGATATAGCATTGAGTCTAGAGTTAGGCATAGTGAGGATTTCATGGGATGTAAGTGAAACAGTGTTGGATGACCTTGGTTCATGAATTAGGCCAGGGAAGACTGGCTAAGACATGGGATTTAAGGGCCCACCATGATCCGATGCAAGGAATCTAGACCTACCGAACGACCAAGTGAGACTACACTTATTATAGGGTAGAGACCCTATGAAAGGTACATGCATCATAATGACTTGTTTTCTTGTGATTTTGGGGTGTTTTGGGGAATTAAAATGAATAAGAAGTTTAAGGAAAAATTTGAGAACAATATTCTGCAAAACTTGGGCTTAGGTAATCTTTGTTCACCTTTAAGCTATGGAACCTGGAAGACGACAACGGGTTGTGCGGGCGATCAAGGCCCAGGATGTTGACATGGCCGATCTATAGAGGGATGATTGAGAGGTGGAGGATTACCAGTGTAGCAGAAGATGCTTCGAGCCTTCCAGCGACAGACCCTTGAGAAGTATGAGGGCAGCACCTCTGACATGAAGACTGAGAGATGGCTAGAGGAGCTGGTGATATATTTCGGCTTGATCCGGGCTCCGAAGGAGTACTGGGTTCATCTGGACGTCAGCAAAATGCGGGGAGCAGCGCATCAGTTGTGGACACTCTACCTGGGTGAGAGGAGAGAGGCTGAGGTGGCATGGGCTGATTTTCAGAAGCAGTTCTGGGCCGAATTCCTCAATTCTACGATGAAGGCAGAGAAGAGGAAGGAGATACTCTCCCTCCAGTAGGAGAGTATGTCAGTAAGGGAGCTGGGAATCATGTTCAAGGATCTCCTCCATTTTTCTCCGGACCTCTTTCCAGATAAGACGTCTCGGGCGAGACATTTAGAGGAGGCTCTCCGACCCTCCCTCCAATACGTTGTTACCCAATTCACCATGCCGACATAATTGGAGGTCTAGAAGAAGGCCGAAGTGGTGGAGAGGATGCACGTGCTAGGAGGTTTGTCACGAGAGAGGATTCAACTAGGCCCATAAAAGGGAAAGGCCGTCATAACCAGACTTCTAGCATCGGGACCCTCTAGGTTCCGACCAGCAGGGATCATGCCACAGAAGTTCTAGTTCCGTTCCCCCGGTCCTCACCCTTTCCCTTCAGGCCCAGGACTGAGGTTCTTCGTCTTTAGGATCCATGTACATCTCTGGAATCAGTGCCTGTAGCGAGTACAGTATGATGGTGGCTGATAGGCCCAGCACTCACCTCAGTAGCAGCTTCCAGCTAGGCCCTTTCAGCAGCAATAGCAAGGGCAGCGAGCTCCTTCTCCTCTGAGGGCATACATTGCTGAGGGAGGCCGACCTCAGGGCTCTCCTCAGGTACCTCGAACAGGGCGTGGTCGAGGAGGTGGCCGACAGCCAAGGGGTAGAGGAGCTGGGCGTGGACAGTTTCACGCCACGGAGGCTGAAGTTCCAGCAGGACTGGAGGTCGTTCGAGGTACGATCAGTTTGTTTATCACCCTTGCTTATACCTTGTTCAATACCAGAGCTTCTCACTCCTTCTTTGCACTTAGTCTAGCATGTTCTTTGGGTCTAGATGCTGATAGAATTCCAGTGCCCCTGGTGCTGAGCACACCAGTCGGAGGTCAGACCGACTTGTTATATGTTTTTCAAGGATGCAGACTGATGATAGGGCCACATCAGTCAATCAGGGATCTCCTACTATTGCAGATACATCCATACGATGTCATCCTATGAAGCTATGCCCTCAGGAGCGTAATTATGCCACCCATGGTCTGGAACTTTCAGCGGTTGTTTTCTCATTGATGTTATGGTAGCATTACCTCATCGAAGAACGCTTTGTGGTCTTCACAGATCACAAAAGCATGAGGTATGTCTTCTCGCAGCGGGACCTAAACGTACGGAAGTGAAGTTGGATGGATTTCCTATAGGATTACGACGTTGAAATTTCCTCCACTTTAGGAAAAGGGAATTTAGTGGCCGATGTTTTGAGCAGGAGGTCGCGGAAGGATGCGGTCCGAGAGTCGGAAGACGCCTGGAATAAAATGGAGGAGTTTCCTGCCTTGCACCTGGATGCAAGGATGGATAGCGGTGGATGTTGCCTGTATCAGATGGCAGTGTATTCTTCTCTTTTCTGGCAAGTGGAGGAGTCTCATTGGGGGTACCCAGAGTGTGAAGTGATGTGTGGCCGAGTTGACCAGGGCAATGCTCCGGAAGGGTGGACGGAGGATGGTCAGAACCAGATGCTTTTCTGAAGAAAGTAGTTTGTTCCAGAGGTGATGCGTGGCCCGGTTATTCAGGATTTCCACAACTCATCCCTCAAAGTTCACCTGGGAGATTCGAAGATGTACTAGGGTCTGAAGAGCCAGTAATGGTGGGCCAGAGTAAAACGAGCAGTGGTAGTGTTTGTGAACAAGTGCCCAGTGTGTCAGTAGGTGAAAGCTGAACACCGTCTTCTAGGCAGCATGCTACAGTCTCGAGATGTCCCCAAGTGGAAGTGGGATGAAATCTCGATGGACTTTGTCACAGGACTACCCAAGGTGCAAGGAGGCTGTGACGCCATCTGGGTAGTAGTTGACCAGCTGACGAAATCAGATCACTTTATGGTGATTAAGTAGTCGAGTGTAGTAGACGCACTAGCATGGAGATATGTAGACGAGGTAGTGCAGTTTCATGGAGTTCTGCACTCCATAGTCTCGGATAGGGACGCACGATTTACCTCACAAGTCTTGAGGGGTTTGCAGCATGCTTTTGGAAACCATTTTCACCTTAGCACTGCCTTCCACCCCCAGACAGATGGGAAGACAGAGTGCACCATCCAAACCTTGGAGGATATGCTACGGGCTTGTGTTCTGGACTCAGGAAGATCGTGGGTGTGGTACTTGCCTCTGATAGAGTTTGCCTACAATAATAGCTATCACTCAACCATTGGTATGGATCCATTTGAAACCTTGTACGGGAGGCCATGTCACTCACCCGTGTGCTGGACCGAAGTCAGAGAGGCGGGCATCCTTGGCTCGGAGGTGGTGGTGGGAACGATAGAGAAGGTTCAACTTATACAAGAAATGATGTAGGTGACCCAGGAGCGACAAAATTCATATGCTGATAGCAGGAGAAGGCCCTTAGATTTTGAGGTAGGAGACCATGTGTACTTGAAGGTCTCCCCTCGACGTGGACAACGGAGGATCGGTAGGGGAAGTAATATTTCCCCCAGGTTCATCGGACCCTTTGAAGTGTTACGGTGGATCGGAAAAGTGGATTATTAGCTAGTGTTTCCACCACCGCTACTGAGGATACATGACCTCTTCCATGTGTCCCAGCTCCGTTGATATCTGCATGACGATTCACATGTCCTCTGCTGGGGAGAGCTAGACATCGAGGATGATGTGACCTCTGTGGAAAGACCTGTGATGATCAAGGGTCATTAGGATTAGGTGCTTCATGGGAGAACCAATCCCTTTGTTTGTGTGTTATGGAGACATGGTGGGATTTAGGAGATTACCTGGGAGCGGGAAGCATAGATGCGTGCCCAGTACCCAGAGTTTTTTTGAGTTTTTTGTTGTTCTGTTTATACTTGTTTTGATGGAGCGTTTTACCTTGTTTGCTAGAAAATATGGGGTTTTTCTTTTCTCCTAATGTGTGTGAAACGTCTCAACTATAGGTAGGAGAGGACCCAACCCCTAATCAATACGCATTAAGTTGGATTCAATTAAACCCATGCGGGCGAGTCAGTCCTACCCAAAGCGGATAGTATCTTGACATGGGGGAAGATACTCCCCAACCCATAAGACTAGGCAGTTTGACCATGGTATGTTTCTTGGTTCTAGAGATGGATGTGTTTTTAGATAACGATGAGGTTCACTCCTAATAGATATCTTTTGAGGTGGTTGTTCAGACCCTCTATTTCCTTCTGGGTTGTTTTGATTCTCGAGGGCGAGAATAGTTTGAATGGTATCTAATGTAATGGCTCGGGTTTTTGGGGATCCATTACTTGGTAAAAATATGATGTTTGAGGTATTCTGGGTGGTCTGGAAGGCCATCCTTGCTTCTCGGTGACTCGTACAGGTAGCCTTGGCATACCGGTAGCCTCAGCCTACTGGTAGAATTAGACTACGAGTGACCTTGGGGTACCGGTAGCTATTGGATACTAGTAGTTGTTGCCAACTGATAACTCTCGGCTACCGGTAGCTCTCGGCTACCGGTAGCTCTCGGCTACCGGTAGCTGTCTCCAACCCGTAGTTCTTGGCTACCAGTAGTTGTCACCAACCGGTAGCTCTCGTCTACCAGTAGTTCTCACCTACCCCCCACGAGTTTTTTTAGTAGTGCTTCATTTTTGCGCGAATTGGGTTTTAAACATTGTTTTGACCCCTTTATGCATGTCTTAAAGCCCATTAATTCCCATTAATGTTGTTTAATTAAATGATTGGTGAGGTACCCTAGTGTGTGTTGGTTTAAACCACCCCAAAAGGCAAGGAACCTTTAATGACGTTTGGGGTGTCCCAGCCACGTGGTCAACCCACGATCCCACTCCTTACGCGGTTTCGAGTTTATCTCTCCATCTCATAACCGTCCCGGGCATGCTATATCCCATCCCTTATCAGCCTTTATAACCTAAAGGCTTCTCCCTACGTTTCTTTTTCTCGATCACCTTTCTGTCGGATTACCCTTCCTCCTGACGATTTGTAATCCGAAAAACTTTTCCTTGATCATGTTCTGTGGAGCTCTTGCTACTCACGTGGGGACTTAACGTCGATCCTTGATCAGTCAGGTAGGGGTTTCACCATTATCTCTCTTTTCTATGTATCTTGCAGGGTGGGAACACTACTACTTCTGTAGAATTGGATGAACCAATCTTTAATGAAGATAATATATAAATTCTAAAGAATGAAGGTGAGGGGTGTGATTGATAATGCTGCTCTTTTTTCTCCTCCTTCATGAATAATGACTTCTGAATTGTGTGGGATTACACCTACTGAAATTCATGGTTGTTGGTGGTCTTTCTCTATGCACTAATAAACCCTTATACCTTGTGATGTTTAAAAGTCTTCTATTTTGGTTTCAAACCTTTTGCTCTGTAATGGAAATTTGTTAATTATGTATATTCAGCTAAATAAATTGGAAGCACCAGGATAAACTCCTTTTCTATGATAACCCTGGTTTAAGCCCAGTGGAATTAAAATCATGGAGTGTTTTAAATCATTTAAATCTGAAAATACATGTTGATTCTGCCTTGTGTTAGTAGTATTGGTTTGTTTGTTTCCTCCACGGGACGAGTACGGGTGACCTTATGGATTTCATGGATATGGGCTTAGATTGCAGGGGTGATGTGGTTGAGGATGGGATCATCTGTTTGTATCAAAAATTGGGGTGGGATCCTCTTATGTTGTGAAACCTTCTTATTCATATTTCTGGGAACTTGGGATTGTATCCCACTTTGACCTCCTTTGGTTCCAATACTTGTAGAGGTCTCACCTGATGTGTTTTTAAAAGAGAACTAGGTATGAATATGTAAATTTCTTTTGGGTGTACTTTTTAATTGGCTTGTGCTTATGCATACTTTTTGCCCAAGTAGGAACAAAACTTATTTAAACGTTATTACTGAACCTGAAAAATGGATGGGACAAATGGGGATTTGGTTTGGTGTGAGTTGTGACTTGGGCATGGGTGGTGTTCTCTTCTCTTGTGAATTAATAGTAAGGATAGTGTTCTTTAGGATGGCTGAAGAAAAACCTAGATTGGGTGAGTGCTTGTTACCTATAAATATACTTGTAGTTTTTGTGTTTCTTATCCGCACCACACACAAGTAGAGCACTTAGTGCCGAACACCCCCATTTCATGGGGGAGGGTGTTTTTCCCAACACTCTTATGAGTGGCTGGTTATTAGCTCCTTTTGTGTTCCCTTTCCCAAATATCCCAAGACTCTACGGGAAGTTTGTGATGGCCTGAAGTCCATTATTATCCCAAGAATATTCAGGCAGGGTAGTGTGATGGTTTTCCAGGTGTTTACGGGAAGGTGGTTTCCCAAGTATCTTCGGGATGAGGCCTAGGTGTCTTCAGGTGTGGAAGTAGTTCTTCTAGCCTGGGTGTCTTTGGTCATGGCCGTGGTTGTTCCGTCCTAGGTGTTTACAGGCGTGGTTGTGTGTGAGGTTGTGGCCCAGGTGTGTGTGGGCGGGATTAGGTAGTGGGACTGCGGTAAGAATGGTGGGATTGGTTCGATGTGTAGGATGTCTTCAATAACCAATGGAAAAGTGGAGCGGGGTACCCAGACATCGATGTGCTATTATTATACATTTCTTGACTTGAATTATTTGGTGAGTGTGCCTTGGTGAGGTTTGGGTGGTTAGTTCTTTTCCTAGGTGCTTGGTTATCTCTTTTCTCACTGAGCATTAGTATGCCTTTCCACTTGTTCACGAGAGTCTTTGGTTTTTCCCTACTAAGTATACTTGTATGCCCACCCTACATATATAAAAATGCTTTCAGGTTTCTAGGAGGAATTCAGGGATCGCGTAAGACCGCACTAGCTTGGAACTTTGGGGCAATTGCTGTTATTGTTTCCCTTTATCTTGATATCTTTTTACCTATGGAGTTTTTTGACTTGTATCTTTTACCTTTGAACATGCATATGGGAATGGTTTATTTTCAGCCATATTTTCACTTTCAGTTTTGGTTTTGTGGGATTTACAATCTTATCTCCCGATCCTATTAAAAGAAAAATGGTAATGCCTTCCATTTAGTGTTTGATTCTATACCCTTGGTGATAGTCGCCACTTCAGGACCTATTGAAGGAGGGTTTCAGGGATCATTATTTCTCCTTCAACATAAAGAAGGAAGGGCCTGGAAACCTACTAACCCTTCCCTCTTTTTGGTGAAGGTGGGTCATGACACATTAAATGATATGGAATAATGTTTATGGGTGGTTAAATATTCAGTGGGAGCATTATAATTTTACTCTATTGTAGACATAGTAGTGTATTGTGGTGAATAATTTCTTATTTAGTTAAAGAGATAAGTTAGAATATAGAAATTGGATTAATGGTTTAGTAAAATAAATTATATTTTGACTCCTAACAAATTTTTTCAAACCTAAATATTATAATGAAGAATCATATATTAATGATAATGTTAAATAAAATGTTTGAATAGATAAATTCATGTATTTATTAATGTCTAATAGATCATGTGAACATACTTTTACAGAAGGTAGAATATTATATCGTCATAATTAATGGGGTTATCACTGGAAATAACAAGTGAATGGAGGGAATCAATTATTAGAGTAATTAGTGGAAAAGGGATTTCAATATATAAGTTGTTGGTTTCTTATATATTTACTATATTGTAGTTAATGTAAAAATAATATAGATAGTGATAATCACAGTAAAACCATATTATTTATACTTGAAAAATATGGATGATGAGATATATGACCTTCATATTGATATTGATATAGAAATTTAGATAAATAAAATTTTATGTTTTGTAGAAGATAAGAACAATAAAATGGTTGGTGAATTGATAAAAAGTGGTCCTAAATTGATGCAATCTCTATAGTATGGGAATGATATTTTTGACTCAATTATGTTAGAAAAATGTTTTGAAGGGTGAATAAATACTCATTGTTATTATCAAAATAAATGGGATAATTATAATTTCTTTATTTTTTATGTTATTGATATAGACATTATTGGATATAATGAATTAATAATTTAGAAATTAAATTTTATCTTACCCTAAATGATTTAAAAGATTTTTTAAAAAAAATACCTGAAAATATTGATGATGTGGAAAAAATGGGATATGAATTTTATCACGTAATTGTTATCTAAGAGTGACTATAGAAATAAGATCATAGATTTTGTTTTTTGAACAGATGAAACCCTATCTCTACCACATGTTTCTAGAACAAAAAAAAATTAGATGGCATAAAACTATCAATTAAACAAGTGATCAAATACATTCTAAAATATATGTTTGATTCATTTAGTACATCCAAATATTTTAAAAGATAAAAATTACAATTGATAGATTATATGATCCCTAAAATCAATATTTGGCTCGAATTTCACACATTGTGAATTTATGAGATATAATTTATAAAAATAAATTCAATCTTTTGGATATGTTACATTACACACAATGTTGGGTTTATGTAAAACATCATACTCTATTAAAACATGAATTTTAAAATACAATTATTATAACATAGATACTATGTTTCTGGGTATGAATATGACAAAATAAATTAGTAAATTTAGTTTTTTTAAATGTATAAAATAAATTAAATGGTAATATAATTATTATAAAAACCAATCTTTTGAATGAAAAATACTTTTTCTGAAAAACTATATTTTTATAAAAGGCGGTTCATTCTCACTGTATGAACAAAATTAGAAATTAATTTTTAAATATTTAAAAATATTTATTTTAATAAATAAAAAATAATATTAAATAATAATATTAAAATTAACACAGATTAAATTTTATAGGATTTTCTAAACAAGGAAAAAAAATTTCAAATGGATAAAGGTACTAGATTTTATTGAATACTGCATTTTCATTTAAATTAATTACAATGTCAAATTATATTTTAAATAGTTTTAAAATAAAAAATATTTCATTTATATAAAATTTTAAAAAATTTACTCTAGTGGAATCCATTTCATATTGATTTTCAATTTAAAAACAGTGAAATCTCTTGAATTTTTTTCTTTGGAAAACATTTTATTTTGATATGCCAAGGGGTTTGATATAAAATTGTGGAATAAAAAATTTATATATTTAAATTGGAAAATTATATTCAATTTTGTGTATAATAGTATTTTAAATAATATCGTATATTATAAATTGTTATTGAACAAATTTAACAGTGAAAACCTTAAAAATTTATAATTATAGTTAATGTAAAATGGGTTTGTTGGTTTAAACTAAGATGATAAGGGTTAAAAATACCTATATACACACACTATTAGTTTTATAGAAATATTTATACCCTATAAAATATAAGTTTATTTAATGATCCATTCATGTATAATTCCTCATGAGAAAAACATTGGTATCACTTTACCATTGACAAAATTATATATGTGTCATCTCCCCCACATATAAATAGAAACCCCCTATCTTCCCATGTTCACACATCCGTAATATTTTTTTTATAAAATAAAATCCAAAACACCTATATTAATTACATACACACATCCTATTGGAATTGTTTTTATTACTAAGACATCTTAATAATGGTTTAGTTTTAAAACTAAATAGGCTCTCTAAAAAAGTGGTGAAATTATTAAATGTGAACATTTATTTTATTTATTCTTCCACCACCATAAAATCAAATTCATATGTGGTAATATAATAAAAAAATAACATATATAATGATATATAATTATGTTAATTTAATAACATACTACCTTATACATGTCAATAAAATGGGAAACAAAAATATTGATCATGGGTACAACAGACTACCACCCAATGATAAAATTAATGAATATATTATAAATATATAACCTAATAGTTTATTTAAATACAATATTTCATAAAAATTATCAGCCTCAAATTCCGTTGGATAACAATAATGTCACTCTAATGAATGTGTAACCTACCTCCTCCGCACAACATTGTAAAAGTTATGTCATTTTTTGTTTACAAGGATAATAATGGATTCAATTAATTATATATATATATATATGTGTGTGTGTGTGTGTGTGAAATAATTATTACTTTTTATGGTGACTTAATATATATTTTCCTTTTAACCATCTGATTAAAAATGTAAATAACGCTCATGTATATGTATGGTCTATCATCTCCCTGAACTGTGTTATAAATTTTCTTTATTTAACTTTTATTTATTAAAATAAAATCATGTATAATGAATATATATGTTATTTAAATAATTTATTAAATTAGGGGGATAATTTTATAAGTATAAATATTAAAATAAAGAAAATACAAAACCAAAACATAAAAGAAAAATGAAGCAATTATCATCCAAAATATTGATTTGAACATTGAATTGTTAATAAAAAGGTCATTAACGACTATAAGTAAATAATATATGGTATTATATATATGATTATGGTTCTTTAATATATGTATAATATATATATATAATAGGTTTTGTAAAAAATTATGAAATAAATTGACCATGGGGTTAGGGATTCTCAATGCACTTTTTATTTTTTATGATAAATGCCATATTCACTACATAGTTATTCTGTGTGGTTCATATATTTTTCATATGATATGTAAAATAATTAATCCATATTATTAATGGTAATTAGGACATAAATTTAAGCATCTTATTTTGTGGGAATTATTATTTGATAGTTACAAAATATGTAATGTTTTATTTTATAATCTCATTATTTATAGGGATTATTTTTCAATTTCATTCTTGATGAAGAAATATTGTGATGTATCACTCAATAAAATAATATGTTATATAATCCTTTAGTAACAAAATATCATTGGATGGTTTACTTAAATTTTCCTCTCCATTATACACCAAACATATTAAGAATTTTTTGGTAATAAAATTCGTCTTTATTTATCTATTCATTCGAAAATTGTTTTCCTAAAAATACTATGTTTACTAAAAATGCAATTAGATAATGATATAAAGATTATAAATTTTATTTATTAAAAAATCTAGTAACTGTGGTTAAATTTTTTACCAAATTTTTTAAAAGTATCCTTCATGTTATTATCAAATAAAATCACATTATTTATTTAACAAAAATGTTAAAGAGATTAATTCTTAAATGTACATGGCATGTATTGAATTTCCTTCCAAAATGACCACTCAATGTTTTAATGATTATTTTACATGTTCTGGTTATCATTTGAAAAATGTTGTATAAGGTTATAAATTAAAATTGTGATTTTAAAATGAAATGGATATGTTCTATAAGAATGTTTATAATGTAAATTTTAATTGAATTTCAAGTTATAAATGACACCGTAGACATTTGAACCTATAATATATTAGGAATATGATCTAATTATACCATGAAAATTCTTTCATAAAATGGTTTATGATGATTTTATTAGGATTTACCATTTGGAATATATTTTACATATTTTCATAAATGGTTTATGTTTATGCTTTTGGATTGGAGAACAAATTAAAATTTAATATGCTAATTTTTTCAATATCAATTTTTAGTTAAATTATGTTTCATACCTTTCATATAAGGATTTAATTTGACTTATTATGTGATTTTCAGGGAACATTATTTCCCCTTAATCCATTGGTGGGACTTGATGAGAAAAACATTATTGGGTATTTTGTCAAGGCCTAACCGATTTATGTATGACGCTTTGGAATAGGGACTTCATGATATATTTATAAAGTCATAAATTATGAATTCCCACATTATAAGATATATTATTACAAGTCCATGTGAATATTAGATAAATTAGAATATCAATGGTTATATTACAAGGTAACCTAACTGTTTACGAAGAATTATTTGATCAATATTTATTCATTCCACATTATTCTTCTTGTTCTTGTTGTTGGTTCTACTAAATGAGGTTTGGTTATATACTCTTCCATATTTGATATATGTTTTATATTATGAATTTATTTTGATGTATGAATACTCATACTGAGAAAATAATATAACCAATTTATTATCTATTCTTTCCCAAGGTTACCAAGACCTATTTTTGATTGATACACATGGATATTTTAGGAGAAATATAGAGATCTGAAAGAGAAAAAAATTGTTTTTAATGTTTTTAATTTTTTTAATTTTAATATGATATTTTTTTCTTTTCTTACATTACCAAGACTAAAAAACCATTTAGTAATTAAGTATTATTTTCATTTTATCTTATGCCAATATAAAAATGTATACATTGACTCAAGGTTGCTAAAGATGTGGTTATTAGAAATTGTATCATGTTTTTTTATAGAAACCTTAGGAATAGATTTCTGATAACAGTATTTTTTGAATATAAAAATAGGATGGAAATTAAGAAAATTTATAGAAAAAAATATTATGTTTTTGTAAGATAGATAAAATATGGTTTTTCCTAGAAATACATTTCGATATGGATACTACAAGTAAATGTGGTTCTGGCGTAGATATACCGTAGTGTAATGAATCTGAAAATTGTGTGTTTCGCTTTACTTGAGAATTATCTTATATATGAAAACATAAAACACTACTCACATGGGTTGATAATACCAATGGATATTCTTAGGATAAATAAAATGATCATTAAAAACCATTATTATGGTTTTAAACATATTTCCCTTTTTAGAAAACTTTCCAAAATAACCATGTTTTTTATTATTTGATGAGATATGAATAATATTTTCCATTAATATTATTTATTACATTACATATTGTATTATATATTATGTTTAATAATTTAATGATTTAATCTTGTATATAATTATTTTAGAAATGGATCTAAGAGTAAAATAATTGGAATCATATAAATGAACATACCACATATATTGATTTCTAATCTCAGAAAGATAATAATGTCAGGGCTTGAGTTATAGCTTGAATTGAAAATCATATAAACATATTAAGGACACTAAATCGGGTAAGAAGTAATAACCATAACAATATGAAGCAGCCTGATGATCCACAATGTATTGTAACAATGTTATAAATCTTCACAAGCCTTCACAATCTATCATTATATATATCTACAAATCCTTTTTTTGTGGATAAAATGATAATTTCTAGAGAGAAGATATTTCTATCTTGGAATGTAATGAAAGGGAGAATGTTTTCATGGAAGTTTGTCATCCATAAAGTGATAAAGAATAATGGTTTTTGTTGATTCAAGACAATAATTATGATGGATAAATAGTGAGAATGGAATGGAATGATTTTAAGGCCCAATTTTTTGAAATGTATTTTCCTCATGGGAAACAATAGAACATAGAGAGTAAATTTATGAGACTAAGAGAAAAGAAACATGAAAACATTAATATTGTGAATCCAAAATTACATGGTTAGAAAATAATCATTTATACTCTCTAATAAATTCAATGAGAATGATTGACCATTTCCATTATGGGATTATACTAGTACATCAAATGGGATTATTACTCAAAAAATTATCATCATATGTGGACATTGTATCATGTGGTATAGTGATAGAGAAGTAATTTCCTAGGAATATTTTTTTTAAGGATGTAATATATGAAAATGTTTGTAGTTAAAAAATGATAAATCTAGGAAGGAAATGAAGGATTTTCACCTCCTGATAATTATGGTAAGAAATACCCTAGTACGTTCATTAATGTAATTGGAGTTTTCCCCAAATATGGAGATAAATTTCACCATTATCATCATTATAATGGAAGGAAATAAGTTTATAATAATAAATTATTCAATTTTTAGGACATGGGGCCCTACACAAATGAATTTCCCAAGCTTCACAGAATACACCCTAGATAAAGAAACTATGGAAATGTTGTGCTCCTGTAATTGATATATAATATATAGAATGAACAAAGTTCTTATTTTTGAAATCGATAAATACGTTGTAGAAGTATTTTATCAATGATATTATAAATATAAGAATCATGAAGCATGTAAGTATTGAAATATGTATTATTTAATTAAGGATTTGAAATAAAGTTTTCAATGATTCCAAGAAATGTGATTTAGTGGAAAGTTAATATTTTTATAATAACATTACTAAAGGGAGATAACCATTAATAAGTGTTTATTTTGATATAATAATGGAGAATATATGTTAATGGGATAGTATTAGTGCCCTTATAAGTGGTTATTGATTTTATGGTTTACATTATATTTTATAGATTTTACTATATGTTTAGATTTAGGGAATATATTTTGCCACATGAGATTTTATTTTGGAATGAATTTTTCATTTATGAAGGTTTTAAAGTGATAAAGATAATAAAATATTTTTAATTATAAATTAATATATATATTTTTTAAATCGGGTGAAGTTAATGTTAATATGATTTTATAAATTTAGTGGCCTTCCATATACTGTTTTTGGTATATGAATTTGGCCATACATATTTCCTACATTCCTTAAGGTTAACTATTTATGAAATGGATGAAGATGAATTTTAAGAGTTATTATTGAGGTATTAGATATTAATGTATTATCATGGATAACATTTTCTAGTAATTGTTTTAGTAAAAATATGAAGGATAACATGATACCCTTTTATGGATTTACGATAAATTAAATGTTAATTTTAGTACATCATGAATAAAAAATAAATTTTTGATATTAATATTTTGGAGCATGATATGATGTGAAAATTGATATGACCATGAACATAAGATGAAATTGTAGGAAATCATGTATGTATATTTCTAGTTATTCATAAGGAATAAAAAAATTCTTCATCATTAGGAAGAGGATATTGAAAACAATTATAATATTACCTTCACATATGATGAATAATATGGCCTTTTAAATCATCATATGTTTAATGTATTGAGGTCCTTAACATTCCAATTATCATTCAATTTATTATGATCCAGGGTCTATATAACAATCTATGATTTTTTTTCTTTTCTTCTATGTCCATATAATTACTTCCCACCAATGTTACTCTACATAGAATTATAGTTGCATAATGAATATTGTAATTATATTTATATCTAATCAATAGGGTCTATTATTTACCCATTTAAGATGTGGTTTTCCAAAAAATCGATTTTCAAATTTTAAAAGTTTATTTTTTGTTTTCGTGACTAAATTATGAGGATGAAATATTTCAACAGTTCATTAACATAACTTGCAACAATTTCTAAAGATGAACACCATTTTACGTAGAATTTATGACATGAATCACCATGATTATAAGTTAATGTAATAGATTGATTATTTAAAAAATATTTTTTTAAATAAATTCAATATTTTTTGATAGGTCATGATTCACACATTTCTAGTATTAAATGAAACACAATACTCTATTAAAATATTATTATTTAAACATGACCATTATAACCAAGAAGTTAACCTGGATGGTATGATAAGGACTGAATAAATTCTGAAAATTATATGTTTTACACATGCATAAAATTAGTTCAATTGGTATATATTGATTATAAATAAAAGAAGATAAATATTAGTGAAAACAAATGTTTTTTATTGTGTTTTTTTCATTCTTCGGGGACACCACTCAATGCTCATTTTTACCAATTTTATATAAATTATTTGAAAAATGAACCTTTTTAAATAATCATGTGAAACATAATGTAAAGTGAGTTTTGGAGACTTTTTATTAGAAATATTTTTTTCTAAATGAATTGTGGAAAGTACTGGACATTAATGAAAAAATTTATTAACTATAATTTAAGTACATTAGTAAATTATAATTTATATTTTCATATTGTTTAATTATTTAAATTTTATTATATATATTATAATTGTGGTAATTGGAAACATTTTCATATAAAATTAATATATAAAAATAATTTTAACTTTTGAATGTTTCTTATTGGAAACCCCATTTTTTAAACGCATTAGTAGTTTTATTATTAAATTAAATTATAACACTTCTGGGAATGGAATATCTAAAAATTAATTCCATGTTTAGAGTTAGAGTATATAACAATATCTTATAAGTTACATTTAATGTTTTAAAATAATGATTAGTAAAAACAATAAAAATTAAATTACCTAGTTTTTATAAAAATTAATTTTCCAAGGTGCCAAACATAGAAAAAAAGTGTAAATAATAACATAAACATGTCAGAAAATGATAATATGATAATATTTTAGCTTTATCATATCTATGGTCATAGAATTAACCATTTATTAGACTTGTGGAATGATAAAAATATGGGAATCATATTATCTTTAAAAAGATCTATTTATTCCCTCTCCACAACTTCAAAAAGGCATACCCTTTACCCCAATTCATATATCAAAAACTCTTTGGATATACCAAGTGCTACCCAAATCCATTCCATACACTCCACTTTTTATTGAGGCCTTATTATTATTAATATGACCTCATAATAAGGATTTAGGTATACACCTAAAGAGGATATTCAAAGAAGAGTTGAAATTATTAAACATGTGAATTTTTTAATTCTTCCACAAATAGTAATAATTTTTTAAGTTAACTCATAACATATATCCAAATCCACTTCCATAGAATGAGAGTAAAACCATCCATAGTTTTTACGGTGGACTACCACCTCACTCACCGATGTAATTCTTTTTCCATCATGAATGTTCAAGATTGGATATAATGATGGATTATAATTTTTTTTATGACACATATGGTATAATTTTACATATTTAAAAACTATATCACACAAATAATCTTAATTTCCATTCTGTTGGGGTTACGATAACATCGCTCATGGGTAAAATAGACTACATCCTTGTGAAATTATATGATTCATTTTTCTTATACGCTTTACTAGGAATGTAGTAAGATTAAAATTAAAAAAATTAATTTATCGACTAACCATAGATATTGATATATGGTTCTCCTTATAACTACATACCTTTAATATCCATTGGAAGATAGTATCATAACATGTTCATATGTTTGGACTAATGCATCTATATAGAGATATGAAATGTTTTTCATTTTATTATTATATGTATTGTAATAAGAATGAATTTTATAAATATTAACTATATATATTAAATAATATATCTATTAGAATATTTTTGTAATATTTATTTTCCTTTCTGTCCATACTTTTAGAAAAACTAGAAATATCGTTCATGCCTACGTATGATATACAGTCTCCATGAACGATGTAATGAATTTTCAATATTTCACTTGTCTTGATTAATATGAATACATATATAATTAATATATATCTTATTCATATTATTTATATATCCTGGAGATGATATAAACATTATTAATTTACAAGGAAAAAATACCAAACCAAGACATACATCCAAAACGAATCCATTATCACTATAAAATAGTGATTTTAACAAATAACTATTAATAAAATGGTGATAAAAGACGATAAGTAAAACATAAATGGTATGAAATATATGATTATAGTCATTTAATATGTGTATAATAAATATATCTTTGTTATAATGGATGTACACACATGTATGAAGGAAATAAAACTTAAGGTAATGGTATCTCATTTAACTTTAACTTCACTGAAATGTATACCCTATTCACCACATAGTTCATTTGGGTGGTGTATATAAATTTTTATTTTATATGTCATATAATGAATCCATTTATATTCCGAGTATTTAATTTTTCATTTTATGTTATTTATTTCATAGGGATTATGATTCAAAAGTCTCTAACATGGGAAAAATTTAGTTTTTTTATTTTAATATTTAATTATATATAAGAATGTTTTTCCCTCACATATAAAAGGATATATAAAATACCCTATAAAATACACTATAAAATTATAGTATCATAATAAAAATAAAAAATTTACATTAATATTTTATTCTGCAATAATCATAACCTTCTCTTATCTATATACTTTCAAATTCAAATCTAAATTAAGATGTTTTCTAAGAGAAGAGTACATTCTTATAAATAAGTATTTTATCCTATCTAATAATTCATTAATTTCATATATACTATAAAACATGTTTATCATTAAATTA
This sequence comes from Viscum album, assembly GCA_963277665.1. Taxonomy (NCBI): domain Eukaryota; kingdom Viridiplantae; phylum Streptophyta; class Magnoliopsida; order Santalales; family Viscaceae; genus Viscum; species Viscum album. The sequence goes on along the minus strand of OY728151.1, from coordinate 647,449,492 downwards.
TAATGATTTTTAAATCATTTTTATTATGGAAAAATAATATTACAATTATTATATCTTTTACTTATTCATTCAATCAACACAACAAGCTCATGTGGAGTTAGTTTTTACACTTATATTAATGGTGTAATATTGATTATATAATGAATTATAAAGAAATAAAAAATATAATTAATATTTTATGTTAATTATTAATTATCTATATTCTTATATTATTGACCTCCTGTTTCGCTGATATAGCTCACCGTGGCTCAACCCGGTTTTTATGGGGAGGTAATGCGGCTTCTTGAAAACAGTTAGAGGACTCAGGCAAGGCGACCCTCTTTCTCCTAGTATCTTCATTCTGGTGTAAGACATCCTAAGAAAGTTTGTGGACTCCTCTATCCAAAGTAGTCATATCTGTTCTTATCACTGCATGGCCTGTGTCCCGGGAGTGTCTCACCTTCTCTTTGAGGATGACAAGGTCTTCTTCATCAATGGGGGCAGCACATCCATCAGAAGATTTATCAGTATCATGGATGAATATGAATTATGGGGAGGTTAAATGATGAACGGGGATAAAAGAATGGTTTACTTACCCTCTCCTTACCCGGCCAGGAGAAAGGACAACATTGTCTCCACCCTGGGATTTCGGAGTAAAAACTTCCTTATGCTCTACCTCAGAGTTCCTATTTTCCCTGGGCAGGATTCGGCCTTGGGTTTTTGATGGTTTGGACAGCAGAATTACCAACCACATCTACAACTGGAATAATAGGTTCTTGTCCTTTGGAGGAAATACCATCCTCATCAATTGTGGCCTTTCTTTGATCTATATGCATGCTCTCTCCACCCTCAAGGATGCTAAGTCTTCTATTATCGATATTGAGAAGATCATGAATGGATTTGTTTGCGATAACCAAGGGGAGGTGAGCTATCCGTGCTCCTCGTGGAATAAGCATGTCAAAAAAGTGTAGTTGTGAGGCATTGGGGTCAGATACGTGGGCTAGGCCATGTATTTCTTCTAGGGAAGGCTTGTATGGGAGGTTATTGAAAGAAACTATGTGTGGAGCCCACTGATTCGAGGGAATTTCGGCTTCGGTCTCTTCTAGAATGGTAAATCGCCTTCAAGCCTCTGGATATCTCTTCAGACTCGTTTCCCCATGCTTTTGTGCCACTCTCATTGGGTCCTAGGATAGGGGGATCTCAACTTCTGGCAGTGTGATTGGGGGGGGGTGGCCTGCTGGACTTCCTTGGATGCCCTACACAAAACATTTCTTTCTTGGAAGCCAGTGTTCACCCTTCATTCATCCAGGCATTTCTATCTCCCTCTCAAAAATCATTCACTGATAGCATCAGCTTAGATGTCTCCTCGGATAGTTTCATCTTCACTAAATCCCCCATCGGGGTGTTCTCGGCTGAATCCTATCACCAGTGTACGTCTGCCCAGTCTGTGAGAAACCATTGGGGGAGGCGTCTCTAGTGTAAATCCACCCCAATAAAATTCGCATTCCTACTTTGGAGAATCAGAAATCAGGCTCTCCCTTCAGACTAGAAGATTAAAAGAAAGGGGGTCTAGTTTGCCTCCAAATGCGCTTCCTGTTTGAATCCCTCCGAGGAATCCACGATGCACCACTTCTTCCAAAGTGAGTGGGTCATTACGATCTAGAGCGAGCTTGGGGAGTTCCCTCTGCCTCCAAGTGCCATGGATTCCCTAGAGGCTTTCTTTTTGAGCATGTTATGTGGCTTCCTGGATAATATCCACAAGGTTGCGGCCAAAGAAACCCTTCTGTAGGTGGGCTACTAGTGCATATGGTAGTCGTGTAACCAAGAGCATCATGGGACTCGATACTCCACCCTAGAATTGTTGGTCAGAGCCAAGTTCCTCACCTTGGAGCTGATTGGAGTCCTCCGCTATCAGGATTAAGCACCTTCTCTCTATCGCTTCTCCTCTAGGACTGCTTCCCTGGACCTTAATAGCCCCAGGCAGCGGGGACGATGGGTCCACTGGATGCCCCCCATTTCAGGCCTGGAACTCAACGTTGATGGAACTTTCAGCTCTGGCACCATGTGCGGTGGAAGTTTCATACAAGACACAATGGGATCTGTTATTTTCACCTTCAGCAACTTCTTTGGACCAGGTAACTCCCTTTGAGAGGAGGCAATGACGCTGCTCAGTGGCCTCTCTCTTTGATGATCCAGAAACCATCCCCTATCCTCTATTGAAATAGACTTTAGTATTGTGTGGATATTTCTCACTAGAACCTCATCCTACCCCTAGCATATCACTTATCTGATCTGTAAGTGCAAGGCTCTACTCTCCGGAGACATAGAGATTCCTTGTACGTGGTGTGATGGCAACCGAATGGGTGACTTCTTGAGACCCTTTACCTCCCCAGAATTCCCCCTTGAGGAGTTTTCATCCCTTGTATGCATTCCTCCTTGTGGGGTGGCCCATTTTATCAGTGATTCTCTCAGCCTCCATTTCTTCAGGCCGCGTTGAGTTGTACTACTCCTGTTTTACTTTTTGAAATAATATAAAATTTATTTGTGGTGGTTTAACAACCTTCATGAATGGTGCTATAAACATCTATCATGGAAGGTTATGGGAAAAAACTTGTAATATAATATATAAATATAATTTTTTTATTTTAATTCTAGTAGTGGTAATTTAAATATATAATCCAAATGTTAATAAATAATGTTTTTGTGATAGAAATTACAAAAACAATCATGTTATATATATATTTTTTAATTTTTAATCAAGCCATATAGATCCACAGGATGAACATGGTGATACCGTAGCTATTAAAAAAATTATATTTTTCTATAAATTTACCTTTTTGGAGAGTAATTACTTATATTCTTTGATTAAAAACCACAACTTTTATACAGAAGAAACATGGAACAATTATGAAAATTAATTATCAATAACGTATCATAACTAAACAATTAGAAATTATATAAAATTAAAAATAATTGTTATTATAACGTTAATGAAAATTTATTACTTTTTATAATATATGATTAATGGGTCTAAATTGATTATAACGGATTCCAGAATACATTCGACAATGTAGGAATCGATAGTAAGGGTTTTTGTAGACACATTTTTCTTTCACTTAGTCACAAACTACATTATTTTAATGTGATCTTCCATTTATTTTTTATCATTACACAATAATATTATATATTATTTTTTAAATTTTATCATAATAATTCACACTTTCTAAAAAATATATTTATAAATTTAAAATTACCTCCTTCGTAACAAATTTATGTTTTTTTAATAACTTGTACCAGATCTAATTGAAAGTTTTTTTCCATATACATATTTTCTTCTAATAGGAGATTTGATTTATTAATTAAGAAACAAATTATATTTTACAGAAATTATATTTATATTTCCCATTTAATTCTATGAATATAGTGTTTATTGTCTTTTTTAATCTTTTTTTTCAAAATAGTATTTTAAAATAATGGATGATTTAAATTTCAATGAATAGTTATTTATATTCAAGAATATATATATTATCTGTTTATCATTTTACATTTATGTCTCAATAAAATAATATCATTTTTAGTATGAAAATATATAAAATATTAACTTCTATTTTAAAAAATTCTTGCTGGATATATACTTTTAATCTATATTCTTATAATAATGTTATCAATTTTCCTTGAAAACTTTTTTATTTTATTATTAAAAACTCTTCAATAAATATTTACTATTGATAATTGTTATTTAAAACCCTCTGAATGATCTTATGAAATAAATTTTTGGTGATTTGAGTTTTTGGTCATCAAATCAAAGTATTGATGCTCATACAATATATAAATTCCCCTTAAGTAGTCTTATGAAGTAATCCTTTTATAAATCTTGGTTTAATGAAAGATATGTGTACGATTGAGTTTTATCATATTTCAAAATCATAGGAAAGATAGGATTTTTTTGGAAAAGTGTGTTTATGACTGGGTTAGCTCTAAATATTTTCAAATGAATATATTTGTCCCATGTTTCAGATTAAATGACTTATTTTTAGTATGTGACACATTTTTATCCAATTTATGCGTAGTAATGTTTTTTCTTGAAGAGTGTAAGGTAATTACCACTATGTTATATGATTTTACTCCTAGAATAAGTATCGAACATTTATTCTAATAATTTTGGCCTCCTGAAATGGTGAGTTCATCATATTTCATGACTTCTGTATGATTAGATTGAGTTTGAGATTCACATTGATATGTAGCTTGGATTCTCAAAAACATATATCATTAATCTTATCTTGAATCTCTTATATGTATCTGTTTTCCAATAATGGATACTTAATTTCTTAAACTCGTGTTAGATATTTTATATTATAGTGGGATTTTTAGCCTCTATTCTCTATATAGAGTTATATATAGATGTGGAACCATCCATAATTTGGAACGATATTTTTTAATTAGAATATAAGGCTCGTAGATGACATGAGATTTTTTCTATACATGTTTAATATTTGATATTTTTTACCTCAGTGGTTTTTTTGGTGATTATAAGGGAAGAGTCACTAGGTTCTAGTTATGTTATCATGAAACTCAATTTATATTTATGATCCTGAGAGAGAATATTCTGGTGATTATTTCAATATTCCTAGAAATATCACACCTTTGATGTGGGATAATGTTAGTAATTCATCATTATAAAGATAGTGTAGTGTAGTGGAATGACTTAACTGGTAAATATAGTGATGGAATCATATATTGATATTGTCGATGGTTTTGACCTTGGGGGAGTAGTTCAATTGTAATATGGGTGGGGTATGAGTAAATGGGGATCATTGATATGGTCCTCATCACCCATCATCACCACATTATGTTAGTACATGTTAGGTGTGGTGTGTAAAAAAAGGGAAATGAGAAGATTCAATATTTTAAAATTCTATTTAGGTTCCAACCGATGTAATCAGAGTAATATAAATGTCCTCATATAGAAGAATATTTTATTATATTGAGTTATAACAATTTATTGTACATGTGTCAGATGTTTTGGAGTTAAATATCCAAGTGGAACCCGTATCCATAAAAGAGATAGATATTTATTTTGAATGATGGTTTGTGATCATTCAGTGTTCCTTTTATAATAAAATTAGTTCATCCCTAGTAGATAATGTAGTCTTCGAGGAGATTCCATCACTATCTAGAAGAGATATAATTTTTATAATCTAATAAAGTACTGGTACTAATGTGAGTGTTGTGTCATGATGTACTATTAGATGAATAATGTGTGGACAACTATAATAAATGAGTGCAATTATCATTAGGTGTGGCATGTGGTGTAACACAATGGGATTTTAAAATATAAAATTTTCATAATATTAAAATTACGTTCGATATCTTTCCTTACATAAAAAATCTAATAAAAAGGATCAGAAAATACTAGAGTAGTATATTTATGAAAATATAAATATTAAAAAACATATAGTAAATAAAAAAGATTATTCCAATACAAATTCACACATTTAGTGGATTAATAATTAATATGGTTCAATTTAATATTGGATTTTTATCTATTAAATAAGTCTTTCTATATTTTTTTAATTTATTTTAATCTATAAAACTTTTTAATTTTAAAATTTTATTATACATCAACAAATATATGAATATTATTCAAATTGGGAAATGACATAATATTAATATCACTTCAAACATCATTATTTAGAAAATATATTTTAATTTATTATCTGCAATATTAAACAAATTTTATAGATTTTTTAATTTTAATATTTTAAAATTAAATTAATTATTGAACATATTAAATCAAAATTATTAGAGGACAAATATTGTTGATTTTTATGAAAATTATTAACTACTGGATAAGTATTACAAAATAAAAATATCGAAAATATTATCACTTTTATCTCATTCCCATTATAAAAGAATGAATTTAATATTTAAGAATTATTTTGTGTATAGTATATACATGTAAAACCCAAAATTACTAAGATATATTTCTTTTTAAGAAATTTTCATCTCATTGATAGCTTGCGATGCAATCAATATTAAAACTAAACGAGAGATGATAGTTTCAAAAAATATTATTTAAACATGAATATTATATCATACCCATTACATTGGTGTGTATTAATAAGACGAAAGAAATTATTAAAAAATATATATTATAGAAATTAAATTTTTATCTATTTTTTATAAATATCAATAAGATTCAATTGAAATTAAATGTATTTCTTTATGAAAAACTAATTTTTTTTCAAATAAAATAGTTTTACCGCTTCTTTCAAACTTATGTTATAACTATTTTTTTAAACTATTAAAAATTTTATTTCAAAAAATTGAATTAATTAATGAAATCATCATATAAAAATAATATTATACAAAATTAGAGGGATTTGTATGAAAAGATTCATTTTTTGATGAATATTAAAAGTATTAATTTTTATTGAAAACTACGATTTTGAATAATATATTAAAAATACAAATTAAATTTTTAATTTGTATTTAAATTAAAATTATATAAAATATATAAAAAATTTACAAATTCTATTCATTTTGATAATTTTATTATTGAATTTCAATATAAACACTTACCAGACTTATGAAAATTGTCTCTTGGGAAAACAACCTTTTCATCATGTGTGTGAGTATAATTTTAAATTAGATTATATGAATTATATGAACAGAATTTGGAAAAATGGATTCCATATTTTAAATAATAATAATTCATTTTATATAAAAAGGAAAACTAAATTTTTTTGCCAATGTGAATATTTAATACAATAATATTTATTTACTGTCGTTGGGATAAAATATAATTTATTGGGGGTTAAACTAAAGAGATAAGGGTTAAAATAACATTTAAACATATAAAAATCCATTTTTTCCTATAGTTATACATTTGTATCTATAAGGTTCTATAAAAACTCATTTTGGTGTATTTTGGAATGGTTAGAACCTAGGTGTAATTGATTTTGTTATGAAATTTCATGGGTTTCATCTTCACCGCCCATTAAGGGCCACCTCTCACCCCCTACTCACACACAAAAAATTCATTAAAATATGAAAATAACATAAAAAATAAATTATCTAATTCACCCCAATAATATTATAATCCATGTATTTATAATAAATCTATCATAGGAATGATGAGAGTCTAAACCTAATAAACTCATCCCAAGAAATCGTAACAATCGTAAACATAAATTTTTATATTATTTATTATTCCACCATATAAAAATCATATAAAATCATGATATTGTAATAAAAATATTATTCCCCAAATTATGTGATGTTATTATGTTAATTTAATTAAATCTAATTACCTCCACTTACAACAAACGAGAAACAAACCCATTGATTGTTTGTATGACAAAATTTTACCTAAAAAAATAATTTAATTATTTTTCAATCACCCTCATTGAAGAATATATATAATTATTTATTCCAAACATTTATATTATAATCATAATATTACTGTAAATATTTAATTTTAATATCAAATAATTATTTTTACAATACATTCCATTTAAAATATGATAACATCGCTCATGTGTATGAAATATTATCGCCTTTGCATACTATGTGATTCATTTTCCACATACAATTTATATGGAAAGAACTAAGGATATAATTAGTGAATATTTAATAAATATATATATTACATGATACAAATTCTTTAAAAAAAATAACACCCAATTTTATACCCTTTTGTTTGTCAAGGGAATGATATCATCGCTCATTCGAACATATAACTTACCGTCTCCACCAAGCAATGCGATTCATTTTCCATGTATAAAGTTCATAAGTTGATAGAAAATTTATTAAAATGAGACAACATTATATTTTTAAAATTAATATCATTCTAGATAATATGGATTTATGTACAATTTCAAGGAACTAGAAATTTCCATCCCAAACAACCATGAGAAATGATGAAAATTAAAAATAGAAACAATTTGAAATGATGAAATATTAGTAAATAAATACAGTAGAATATAATAATATAATTATATATTAAAATATAAGAATTAATATGGTATTATAATAAATTAATAAAATTATTAAAACCACTATGCAGGATGTAAAGATTTCTCTATGTAAAATAAATTTTTCACGTAAGAGATATCATCTCAATTTCCCTTCAATTAAAAATATTCTATTTTCTTTCATTTTATTACATATATATTTTGTATATAATTATATATATACATTTAATTTCATTAACCATGATTCAATAATAAATGAATCATTTTATGCGTCAATTTTTATTATTTCATCCATAGAGATTTGACATGAATGTTTCTAAGTGATACAAAATTTCCTAACAAAATTTATTTTCAATAGGCTATATTAATTCTTCATTTTCATTCTATATTCAAGAATTATGTATATAATAAATTCTTATTCTATTATTTTTTCCACTTTTCCTATATGGATTTTCAACAAATTTATATAATTTGTTACTTTATAAATTTTCACTTTAATGTTATAAACATTCTAATGGAATTCATCTTAATTTTCATTTCATTGAAAAATATTTCTTAATAAGAAAATTTTCTCATTCAAGTGGTTCATATACTACTCATTCATGTATTTATAATGAATACCTATTTAATCATGATGTTTATGTTTTTAATTAAATATTATCTATATTATCTGTTCCATTGATAGGATTATTTCTTAAATTGTTTACCATTAATACATATAGTGTTACTTTGAATGATATTAGGTTAATTGGGGAAATTTTTATAAATACTTTGTATTTACTCAATGTGTATATTTTTTATAAGAAACATTAATCATGAATTAAATAAAAATTTCATTATATTTGGAATTAATTTTTCATGTATTGAAATGTAGAGAAAAATATTATACATCTCCTTGGTGCATTAATAGGTCACATCGATAGGTCTCTTGAGTATATGTTTATAACAATTCACATTTTTTTACAAACTATTTTTAAGGGTTTGAAAATAAATATATCCCCCGAGAGACAATGATTACTATATTGGCATTAACGATGTATAAAATTTTAATTTATCTTATGTGTTACAGCATAATTGGAATTATATATTATGATTTAAAACATATAATTTTTTGATATAATCTACTATAATCCATTATTATTAATAAAACTTAGAAATAAGTATGGTATTATTATTAATTTCCAATGTAGATATTTTCCTACATTGGAATCCAAAATAGCTCGTATTAGCTGGAGAAAATTATTTTTATATTTGGAATCTTAATCGGGTTGTAAAAATTAACCATCATTATATGGAAAAACATATTCCATTGTGTTATTATACTATCTTTAATCCATTCTTGTGAAATAATCCGCATCATTTGGTTGGAATACTAGTCCAATATTTGGTTGGAAGTGGGTTTATTACCTAGAGAAGATAATTATTGAATTTTGATGTGTTGAAATGTAAAATATTACAACTGATGTTTATTTTCGCAGTGTTGACGATGATCAATAGTGGTATATGATAAAAAGTTATAGGGGTGGGAAAATAGAACTCATAGAATTGAATGATTTTATGGAGACATTATTTGTAAAATATTCCCCCCGTGATCACGGAACTGAGATGAAGAGAATGTTCCTCATCATAATTAAAAAGAAATTAAAAGGTTTTACTAATTAAGAGGATACCTTTAAAATTTTAACATGGTTTGCTATGTATTAAAAAAACAATATGAAGTGCGTGATTGACCATTTTTGACAGGTTTATTGCAAATATATGAAGGAAATTGGTGACTCAAACTTCTTCATCATATGATGATATAGTTGTAGGCATCATCAAAACAGATATTGAATCCCCTAGATATTACATATTCAGGAGAAATAAAGAGAATAAGATGTCATCTGAACACTATAGAAAAGGTGAAGTTTCACCGAATAATTACACCACAAATTAATTTACACATCATGAAAATAGTTGAAAGAATAATCCAGGGAAATTCTTGATGGGCTAGAGAGTTTTTTATTTGTTTGGATATAAGTGTCATATAGATCATGAAAGGAAGGAAAAAAATAAAACAATGATGTCAAATTCATTAGTTGTAAATAACTGGGGATTTATTCAATAAATTTTCAATGTGTCAAGGGAATCTACCACAAGAGAGGCTTTAGGGAAAATTCAAAGCTAACACGTTCATCACAACTGAGGAGGATGTTCCAAATGATATTAGAGTATATACTTTAATCATATCAAAAAATATCTCAAATTCTATATTTTATTCTAGATCCTCAAAACCATTTATATAAACCCAATTTTCTATGAAATTTATACATTTAATTTTTAATTTAGGAAGTAATTTCTTAGATAGAAATCATATGAGATGTATAATAGTATCATTAATGTGTTAGGAAAACATCATTATGATACCAAAATGTTATCTATTGTAGAATTTTTTATTAATCTAATGATTGATTTTTATATTATCCTTGGTATGGATTTTATTTCAAAATATTTATCAAGAATTTACTTCCAAGAGAATAAAATTGTGATTTGTGGAAATGGTGTCTAATTCCTTATATTTATTATGGATATATCATTATTTGAGTCATGTTTCGATACACCCTCAATAGCTCTTCTAAATTACTTTCTTGGGGAAGAATAGAAACCACAATCCCTTGATGGAGAAGTTAATATAAAAATTGTGTTTGAAACTATTTCATATGAGTAAATTGATATATTTCGTGAGGAATTTCCTTGAAATCCTCCGATGAATGAATTTTATTTTTTACCAATTTAGCCAGTAATTCAAGACCGATATCATTGAATATCATTAGAATGGTGACTGTAGAGTTATTGTAGTTGAATAAACAACTAGGGGAGTCCCAGTATATGTGATTTATTTTAAATAGTGCTTCACCATGGGGATCCAATTTTCTCTTCATTAATAAGAATGATTTATCTATGTGGTTCTTCAATTATTACATGTAAATAAATGAAATTACAATAAGGAACATGTATCCCCTACATAACATTGATGATTTTTTCTAACATCACATAGCTCAATATTTTCTGTCATTGACCTGTGATCCATGTATCATCAATTTGAAGTAAGGAAGTTAGATATTTCAATGAATGATTTCTGAAAAATTTATTGACATTATAGTTTACAATAGTTAAATTTGGATTTAAAAATGAACCCTCTATTTCTATGGATCTAATTTATGGAGCAATCAAGTACTATCTTGATGGACTTTTTGTTGTATTCGTTGATGATATCATGGTGTATTAAAAATTATATGGAATCAATTAAAATGAAATTTTCATCATTCCTTAGAATATTAGAGGAAAAATGTTATTTCATAAATTTATTATTTCTTCTTTCTAGTACTATGATGTTTATTTTCATGGATATATTATATCAAAGAATGAAATATCAATTGGTCCCACGAAACTGAAGGTAGTAAGAGAATTTATATAATAAAAATAATAAAATATGTATGTAGATTCATTTTTTGGATAGGTACTAATGGTGAATCATTAACAATTTTCCAAATTGTAGACCCAATTAAACATGTTAACTATTGAAGGGGTTATATTCCCGTGGAAAATGGAATATGAAGATTGTTTTGATGATTTTTAGAGGATATTTTTCAATGATATGATATTGAATTCACCATCTAGAAACTATGGGATTGTTATGTTTAGTTATTTATCTAAGAAACAAATTTTCTATGTCCGTATGAAAATTGATATATCTTTTTGATTTTATTTAATGAAGATGAAGACTCACAAATTGAACTATCCAACCCATGATCTTGAGTTGGATGTTGTAAAATATTCTCTGATGATATATAGACACTATCTCTATTGTGAATGATGCAAGACATATAGACACCATAATATCCAAAAATACATATATTCATAGATATATCTCTTTATGAGTAAATGGTGAGGACTTAAGATACTGAAAGATTATTATTTCACAATAAAACTTAAGATAATGAAATATTATTATTTCATAATAAAAAAACACAATGTGAATGAATATTTAGTTGAAGATGCATTGATAAGAAATGATCCCATATTTGTGAAAAAAAATTAGGATTTAGAGGGATCATGTGTTCATAGATCTATTAAATATATATATATGAATTATTAAGGACGGGGAAACATAAATGATTTTAAAAATGATTGAGAACCCATATTTATTAGAAAAGGGAAAAGGTCTCAATCTTATCAAAAGAATTTTCAAAAGAAAATTAATGATGTGAATGTTGGGAAGATGATAGAATTTAATTACGATGATGTAATCCTAAAATTAAGAATGAAAATATAGGTTCAATAAATACATGAGATAAAAAGGTATTTGGTGGATGAAACTAATAGAAATAATTTATATATACACCCTAGTATAACGTAGATATATTGGGATTTGATGGAACATTTTTTGTGGGAAAACATGAAGCATGAAATTATAGATTATGTGTTTAGATATTTGTTTTGTTAATAATTGAAGCATGATAAATAACATACTAGAGGAGTCATGAAACCTCTTGATTTTCCTATTTAGAATTGGGACAAAATTATTAATGATTTTTTCATTATATTTCCAAATACCCCTATAAATAATTATTCAAAATGGGTTATCATCGACCTCCTAAATTGAGATGAAAATATAATAGCTATATATGAAGGTATAACACTTCATTACATCATAAGAATATATATTATTGAATTTATAATCTTTTTTTGAGAACATCTATTGAACTTTTTATCATTATGATCCATTCATAATATTAAAATTCTGAATGATTCTTAAAAAGGGTCTTAATACATAGCATCATTTCCAAACCTCCTTCTGTCATGTAACTAATTAATAGTCCAAAAGTAGTATTAAAATAATTGAAGGGATATTGAAATTTTTCTCACTTAATTGTCATTGTTTATTAATCAGAGAGTACTATTACTAGAATTATCCGATAATAATAGTATTTATTAATGTATTAAAATTGTTCCATATGATGAATTATATTGAAATAAATTTTATACAATAACATGTTGTGATATAGTTGGTGGATGAAAAATTATATTACAAGAATATTTTAAAGAGGAAACAATAATGGTAAAGATTAATAACGATCAAATTAATGCAGCTCAAAGTGATCGAAAATGTTTTTATGATAATCAGATGATGTATTTGGAGTTCCATTTCCATTATCATGTTCTTGGGAAATTTTCTCAATTAATAAGTGTTATATCTGTCAATACGAAGGTGAAATTCATCCCTAGTTACCTCAAAAGCCTCAAAATTAAGCTAGGAATTGGAACCGTGGATTATCATTTTTGAATGTCATGATATATCTCAAATGTACAAGATAGGTTTCATATATCTATATTATCCATGTAAATTCCTGATTAAATAATCATTCTCACATCTATTGAAGTTTAATTGGATCATGATATACCTATCTCTAAATAACCCATCATGATTATTGACACTAGAGATTAGTTATTGAGTAATATAATGACTATAATTGTAAATATACTTCGTAGAAGTCCTAAAATAAAAGAGAAAATATGGGAACTGTAGGATTTTATGAAGAATAACTAACCTCAACTGTTTAAAAGTAACAATCCAGGAAATTATGTAAATTATTTTAGTAAGGGAGAATTTAACACCTAGATCCTTTATGATTTATTCTCTTTTAAATAAATTTAATCTCTTTGATAGAATGTGATGAATCTAAAATTAGGAATAAATGGAATGATATAATCTATTATATTATCATATAAACATGACCATTATAACTTATATATTAAAATTTAGGTAAAAATATGACTACAAATTTACAAACAAGTTAAAATTTTTAAAAACATTTATTGGTAATCTATATATTAAAAATAAAAATAAGAATAATTTGAGTTTAGTAGAAATTTATTCTAAAATGAAATTATTTTATATCTATTTTATTTCATTTTGTTAAACTTTCTGTCTAATTTTATTATAAAAACATTCCATACTTATGATAATTGTCTCTATGGAAACCCCTTCTTTCATCATGTATATTATGTTAAAAAAAATTATAGCATCATAACCAAATAACATAAAGGGGTAAAATGAATTTTCAATTATTCGAATTCCTATTTTATGGAAATAATTATACTTTATAACCTATAAGTTTCCATAATTATAAATTGTTTAGGTTTTTTCATGATCGAAACATGGTTCTAATTATTTCTATTTAAAAAAATCTAATTGTGTCCTTCTCCATCATAGAAAAGTCCACCCTTACACTCCTATATTCACAATCACAAAGACATATTTATTTTAAATTAAATACTTAATTACATCACTTACCTCATAATAGATTCATATTAGTTATCATGAATTTGTTCATAGATGGGTTTTTTTGTATGCCTAAGGAGGTCATTTGAGGAATAAGTAATGTTTCTAAATGTGTGTTTATATATTATTTATTCTTTCACATCCTTAAAATAACAAAAAATCAATCTATTATAACAAAACTAATATATACCATATATTGAGATGTCATCATGCAAATGTAATTACATATAACCATATGCAATTCTATCAAATGGGAAGAAAAACTATTGACCATGTGTATGGCGGACAACCTTCTAACGAGTAGATTAAATTCATTTTCCATATAACAAATTAATTAATATATATAATATTGGATTTAATATTCTTATATGTTAATTATGATATTATTATTCTTAAATAATTTTAATATCACATATACCTTTTTATATTTTAATTCTTTTAGAAATATGATAACACCGCTCGTGTGTGTGACAGACTACCGCCTCATGAAGCAGTGTGATTCAATTATAAGTTTTTTTTCCTGTAATGTAAATAAAATATAATTAATGAATATATGTGATATATATGATATCATATTTATTTTTTAAATATTACATATCACTTACTTCCATACCCTTTCACTCATGTTTACGTACGACCTACCATATTCATGAAGCGTTGTGAGTCATTTTCATTTACAAACATTAGTAAATGGATCCAAAAAAACTATAAAATATGTAAATATTATATTTATAATATTTATATTATTAATAGAAATATTGATTTATACCGTATACACACTAACCCAAACTTTTATCACTAAATGCTCATTAGAAAACAAGGCACATATTCACATGAAATAATGATAATAATAAAATATTATTTAAAAATTGTTGGTAAAAAGGAATAATTGGATAATATATGAAATTTTCTTTATAAATATAGTTCTAATATAAATTATTACAACTCCTAAAATGTTTATATAGGTGTATAAATAACATTAAACTAAATGAAATTGTGAGGAAAGGTTCATCATCTCAACATCCCATTATTGAGACATATTCTATTTCGAAACATGTAATTTCACTTATATAGTGAATATAATACCCATTTTCTATGTAATATCATGAATGATTCATACTTTATGTAATTTTATATTTCAATTTGAATTATTTCATCAAAGTGTGTTTGACATGAAAGTTACCTGGTGGGAAAAAATCAGAAATGAGTTTCTTTTCAATGGGTTATATTATTTATTTATTTATTTATTATATTATATGATTAAGGGTATAATAAAATTTTATTAAATTATGTATTATTTACAATTTTTTAATATGTATTTTCATTTTAAAAGAAATTATATTCATTGATTTATTCTCATTTCAACATCATGATCATCTTAATTGATTCTGTCTCAATTTCCATTTCATTGAGACATATTAGTTAATATAAACCTATTCACTTTTCTATGATGTAAGTACTGACACATGATATATTTGAAATTTATAGAGTTTTAATCATTATGTTTAATGTTCTAGTTCATGGTTATCCATATTGTTTGAATCATGTATATGAATATTTCCTAAACTATTTAAAATTCCAGCATATAATGTTTATATTAATTTTTTTAAGTGGGGAAATAATGATAAATATTTTTTCATTAATAAATCTATATATATTTTTATATGTAATTTAATTCATGAAAAAAATAAAAAAAAAATTGATTTAAGAGAAATTATTTGGGAATTCAATGATGGGTGATCCCTAGAATTATAACACAAATCGATGTATCAACAAGTCTCATGAGTCAAATCAATTGGCCAAATTATAAAAATATCTACATGTAGTTTAAAATCATTTTTAGAAGGTCTTAATGGTATATGTGTCATGATATGTTAGAACATGACTCCCAAAAATTATTCATTTCATTTACTCGGAATTCATTTATTATTGTTATCCATGATATTTTCCCAATTATACAATCTATGAATGAATTTTATTTTTAGTTGATTGATTAAATGGAATGTATGTTTGTAACGTCCCGGATCTGGGTTCCACACAACGGGTGCCCCAAACCCGGTTGGTCACATGACCTCAAGGGAAATTCTCCAAATGCCAGAGGCTGCCGACTAGAAGAATGGGCCTAGGTCTAATAGTGGGGAAACAATGCCCTCATTTTTCAAAGTGTAGCATAGTGGAAAAAATACAAACATACCAAAAGCGGAAGAAGTAAACAATACCAATGCTGAAATGGACATAGTACTGAAGTAAAGAAAAGTGAAACAATCATATATAATGATGAAATATGTCCCAAAATCTAATAAAGCAACCAAAACAGGATTTACTACAATATGAAACAGTATAATACAAGGGACAAGTATAGAAAAGAAAAATAAAACAGCGCAGTAGGAACTCCGTAGCATCGCAAGCCTAAGCTCGGTCCCATGCTCTCCTATTTTTCTGAAACAATCAAGTACCTGTATATGGACTTTTCCACTTATCTACACCTATATCAATATAATAGGTTTTGGCTAAAGACATGACCCAAACAGGGTGTGAGAAATAAATCCTAGTAGGCAACCACCAAGGGCTTGTGCCCAACAGTCAGTGAATTTGAACAACAACAGTGTGCAGTAATGAGAATGCAGTAAACTAAGAAGTACTAAAAAAGAAGCTACTTCTATCAGTTACATTTCCATTAATCATTATTTAACAATTCAATATAATTGAATTTTATGTTCCCGAGACTCAACTGCAGTTGATAATCTCTTATACAGTGACACGTCAAAACTACAACAAGCTATATAACAAGTACAGGGCAAAACAATACCAAGCCTGTGATTTAGCTTGGCATGAATAACATGTGAAACCACCACAGTGAATATTCAAAGTAAACAGTGTCCTCAGAAATAAAAACCTTTGCCCTCGAGCTAAACAGAATCATACCCTCAGTCTAATCATAACTTTTCTCTCAGGCCTTTCCCTTAGGCAGAATAGAAACGAAAACCTTGTGTGATATCCCTCATTCATGGAAGCTACAGCCCGTAGGCATACAAAACGTTTCCCTCAGGCTAGCAAGCACTTTCCCTCAGGCTGAATAGAACATTGCCCTCCGTCTGAATAGTACCTTTCCATAAGGCTAATCAAAACACTTCCCTCATTCTATATAAGTAACCGGGCCGAGCCCAACACATAAAAAAGCAATATTATATACATTTTATCTCAAGAAAACTCAAAGCATGCTAAGTCACAGCATACCCGTGGGTAACCTGTCCAGATGGCTAAACAAGGTAACACACCCATGTGGTGGCCCTGGATCCAAGCAATGATCCCAAACAGCAGTTATACATATTCATTAAATTACCTTTTCAATTATAGGTATTTAATTAATAAAAACCTCAGCCATTTGACACCCCAAACATGGGTGCATAGCACAATGGTACACAAAACACTCATCGGTTGGAAATAAACACCATAAAAGCTACCTTGATATTCTCTAAACAATATACATGAATGGTGCCTCCCAAAACACACGAGAATGGTGTAGATCTGGGACATACAGAAACATGTTCATATCCAGATAAATTCCCCTCAGGAAATAATTGGAAGGAAGGGTTCAAGAAGAGAGAAGAACTCACCCGCACAGTTCAATCGAGACTGTAAGCGAAGGAATCCATGTTTTGGTGTGTGTTCGCGAGCTCCTCCACGCTCCATCCTTCCATCCCAGCACTCCTCCAATGTTCTAAGCTTCCTCTATCGAAAGAGAAGGATACTACCCATTTTACGACAAAAAACAAACTACACGGCATGTACTCCCATGTACATGGTGTGTACTTCTCATTTTTTTTTACTATTCCTCTAGCGGATACTTTTCACCACCATACTGTTCATTTTTCGACATGACTACACGATATGTACTTATGAGTACATGGTATGTACTGTCGCTCCACCGGCGGCTACTCCCACAGCCTTACTGGTTCACTTCCCGACTGATTACACGGTGACTAAATACCAAGTACACGGCGTGTGACACGTGCCTATCATGGGGTGTAGAAAAAACAATTATTTACTAATTTAAAATATAATATACTGGTTAACCTAGGTTGTCTACAGATAGGAGTTCTCATCAATCGTGTTTGTCACTTAAAATAGGTGGAAAAGGTGATGTTGTTTCTGAAATTTTTTTATTTTGAAAATACAAGAAAGAACCTAAATTAAGTAAAGAAATTTAGTGTAATTTTTTAAAAAAAATTGACAATTGATATGATTATAATCAATGATATAGAATGGTACTCAGTTTAGGGTTGGTTATCAAATTGTAATTATATCACAGTTCACTTTACCCAATTCTCTTCAATTAAATCATTAAGAGTGAGAGTCCACAATTGTTTTTCTCACTCCCTTGGTCAAATAATAATGTGATAATAAAACTTAATAAAACGTCATATTGGTCTACTCTCCTTCCAATGTTTAATATAGTTGTATTGAATACCCCCAATTATCATAGGTAATTCCCTACCGGGTCTTGTTTATCCCAAGCAATTAAGAACATTCACTACTTCTCATACACGCACCAGTGATCACCGAGTACATCACCACCAATTTCTGGTCTATTCCATTATATATAAACCAGTACCTTGTGGAGGTAGAAAATGATAATTGACAAAAATAAAAAAATAACCAACAGAATCTAAAATCAGATACAATCGTACATGATAATAAAAACTGTTTTAAGAAATTGACACTGATTCGCAGAAGAGGAAAGAGGATATTAAAACTTTAAGTGCAATAGATCATGAATTAATAAAGGGTAAACATACCCTCCCCAATCAGTCAGATGATATACCACACCATGGTAAGGGTAACCAAGTTGATGTGGGAAAAGCTGTCATTACAAAGCTAAGAAGAACAAAAGAAAGAGAAGCAAGACAGAAATGTTGATCCTCCAAAATCTGTCCTCCATAATTTTGCATCTATTATTCCCACTAGTCGGTTGAAACACACTGAGCTCCTTTCTGATATAATGTTGGAAATGAAGTCGCCTATCAGCCCTAAAAAATTTAGAGTCATTGGATAGTTGTAAATAAGGATATGGCTGAATCAATAACCATTACATTTCTGTCCACCATAAATATTTTCATCCACTCCACTTGGACATGCCAAAAAGTGGCCTTTGTGAGCTTCATATTTTATAAAATTTATTGTGAGCCATATTTTCAATGTCCTCTATTAACACCAATTAGATGAACACCATTATAAGGTCGGATAAATTAGATATTGTTTATTTAAAATGGTGGGTTCCATTCTGCCAGCCAGACTGAGTTCTCTAATTGATTGATTTTTCTGTACCATTGGGTTTCGAATTGGGTCTTGGTCGAGAAGAAAACATTGAAACCCACGAGCATATGCATCCTAAAAAAATATTCACTTCAATTGGACCAATACTATCAATGTTATTCCCAAAAAACAGAATCTATATAAAACTTTCAATTTTACATAATTACCCCATTTTCATATTTAAGCCCAAAATACACAAAAAACACATAAATGATGCAAATATATTCAAATTGAATAATTGAGAAGGATTAAATCATTGAAAAAATATTAGTAACAATGAAAATATTAACTCAATCAATTCACCCACACTTATCAGTTGTACTCCTGGACAATTCATAATCAAAATAAAATAAAAGTGAATTCAAAACAAATATCCACGAGATCCACCAATTTGAGAACAAGAAACAAAATATATCATTCCTCCTAAAAAACTATTATTTAAAGTTCTTAATTTAAGACCATTGAATATATTTACTCTCCATTTGTCCTCCCATGCACGCAAAACACTTACCTAACTATCATTATCTCTCATCACACAAATTTTTATTTTTTTAGCAATGTCTTTCTCTTCCAAACTCAAACAAGGGTCACCATAGGCTTGATAAATTTCTACATATCCACCCGATGTGAGTCGAATACATATGTTTATCATGAGGAATTTTCTTGTTTGTTCTTGTGGATTTAGGTTTTTTGGATTAGGATTTGAAAATTCTGAGACTGAATGAAGGGGGCATGGCTCTTTTTGAAGCAAAATCACATTTCTCTAAATTTCAAACAAGTATGGTCTCATCTTCACTCCCCTTAGTGGAAAATAAAATCCTTCATCATGGAATATCAAGGAATGTTCACATAGTTCATCATTTCAGAAGAAACCATGTCAATATTCTCAAATATAATATTTCATTAAAGATCAAAAAAGGCACAACTTTATTTTTTTCATTAGATGCTCAAGAAAGGCATAACTTCTCTCTTCGTGAATGCTCCAGAAAAGGCACAGATTTCAGCAGAATGATTTTTTCCATAGAAATAATGTAACACCCCAAGATTTTATGGGATATATTATTTTTAATTTATTTCATATCTTTTGTTGTACACTACACCAATATTACCTTGAGCAATACGCAACACCGTAGTAGCTTATAGTATACATAACACTATTCATGGATCATGTTACACACAATTTTGATAGTAGTTATTCTACGCATCATTGATTGTATATATATATATATATATATTCAATGTATAAATGAAATGTGGTGGGATTATGGTATAAGAAACAATGAAGGATTCTTGAACCACATGCAATCCTAAACTGGCTTGCATTACATGCAATCGCAACCTTCCTCGATAGCGTGTGTTGTACGCAATATCAGGTTACACTAAACAACGATATATGGTTATAATATTATTATAAACTAGCCATTTTGAATAGTATTAAATAAATTTTTAATTTTATAACATTATTATTCATCTTACACATTTTCTAGAATATGGTATTAGAACAAAATAAATTTTTCATGTAAAATATGTATTTTTCAAAAATTGCAATTTCCCGCCTTTTGATGGCGCACCCACTTTAAATCTGGTTTTTGACATGTATATAAGTTCAATTTTACAAAATAAAATTCTTCCTTGGAATCATGATATAAAAATTTACTGTGGATAAATTTTTCATATTATTCTGAGAACTTTAATATATTAATGAATAGTGAAGACATGCTATATTTTAATTAAAAACAACTTTTTTCATCGCAATAATTTATATGGTCAGATTATCTTATTAATTGGTTTTATAGTGTAATTAGAATATATTTTTACCATTTAATCCAATATTGGTCATTAGAATTAATTTCACTTTGAAATTTTACAAAAACAAGTATCAATCTTTTGATAGTTATTATTTCTAAAAAACACGCTATTTGTTTTGATAATAGGAATTAATTTTAAAATTAATTAATTCCAATTCTATGTTTTTAATTTGAAAAAATGGTCATCATTTTAGAATTTGGAATATCAAATATATCTTAGGCTGAATTTTTTGTATTTTTCCGAAAAATTTCAATTTTTGATGAATAGTGAAAACACTGGGTTACTATTTAAAACCTGACTTTTTATTTAAATAATTATTTATTTTATTTAAATCTAATTTAGGAAAAAACTGATACATAATACCTATATAAGTTCAATGTAATTAATTGGAGTTATTTTATAATAATTTTAGATATGTAAAAATTTTATTGAACTTTTTACAGTCTTTTACCCACCTCCTAGGAGAATTTCGAAATTCACATAAAACATAATTTTACCACTTCTGTGAGTGGAATTTTGAGAATCCGAGAACCACAGTTAATATTCAGGACTAAAATGTGTTTCAATGAGATGAAAATAATTTTTGGTGACTAGTAACGTTTTACTTTTATTTACTACGGTTAAAGGTAAATAAGGTAATTCAAGGTTAAAAGAATATTATAATAATTCAAAATTACCTTAAAACATTCCCAAACCTTATTGGATGAGTAATGGCCGACCATGGGAATCCTTGGGTAGATTTGGGGACCCCATTGAGCCACTTATGAAAGACAATGACACATTATATTAATTAATTTCATGTAAAGACAAAATTGACATTAACAAATAACTTTTAGTAATTATTTTTGATAAGGGGCTATATAAATTTTATTTTCGACTAAAAATATTCATTGGAAAATATTAAAAGATTTCCTACATCATGGTATTTTTTTTATAATTTTTAGACATCAAGTAAATTTAATTATTTATGACACAATAATGATGAAGTATTTACCTCATTAATAAATGATTGAAATAAATAAGATTATAATGATTACAATATTATCCAAAACATTTCCAATCCTGATTGGATGATTATATATCGACCATGAGTCATCTTATATTCTACTATAATGATTTTTGGAGAATTATAAAATGAATATAATTATATTATAAATAATATTTTCACTCTTTCCTAAAGAGCCCCTCCTCTCCCTTATAAAAGGAGACCATTTATATCCAATTCCTGACACCTCTCAATCCATTTGGCTCATCCAGCCTCTTCCTAATTAATCTCCCTACATCCCACTCCTCACTCTAGAAGCCTTAAATTAGGAGTAATGTAACACCCCAGGTAAATAAAGAATATGACATTTTCATATTTATCCATATTTGTGAATAAAATATTAATATGACTTTAAAGGGGACGCTATGCTCGATGGCGTACCCAACACGCAACAGCGAGTCTCTTGGGAATCTTACGTTGCACTCTAATAATAAAATAATATTATTTTAAAATGTAGTTAACATGTAGCCGTTGTATTGGCGGGAATGGATAGAAATAACTAAAATGTGATTATATATGTTTTTTAATGTTTTTACATTTATCCAGTAAAAGCTAAAGGCTTAAAATACGGAAAGAATTAAATTTTAGGTGTATATGCCCTAGTTTTCACTAAAGGTTCACTTATCGCCTTTTAATGGAGAAGTGTCATTAAATATAGTTTTGATCACTCTTATACATTCTTTTGGACCAAATAAAACTCTTATTAAGAATCGGGACATCAAATTTTACTTTGTGTAATTTTTTTGGTATTTCTCCGATAAAGTTCATTTTTTAATGAATAGTGTAAAATGTTGTGTTTTAATTCAAAACATCTTTTTAATCTAATTTATTTATATGATTAGATTATATTTTTAATTGGTTTTAAAGTTAAATTAGAAAATATTTTTACCATTAAATCCAATAGTGGTCGTTGGAATCAATTTCACTTTGAAATCAGACTTAAACTAGTGTAAATCTTTTGATACATATTGTTTCATAAAACACACTATTTGTCATGACAGCGGGAATTAATTATTAAATTAATTAATGTGACTTATATGTTTTGAATTTTTTAAAAAGGACTTCATTTTTGAATTCAGAATATCAAATATAGCTTAGGGTGAATTTTTGGTAATTTTCTGAAAAACTTCAATTTTTGATGAATAGTGAAACCACTAAGTGGTAATCAAGCAAACTGATTTTTCAGTTAAATGAATGTTTACCACTAATGTGTATTGAATTTTGAAAATCCTACATACATGGTTGTCATTAAGAAGTAAAATGTGGTTCAGTGAGATTAAAATAATTTTTTGGTGAATAGTAACTTATTAAGTTTTTAATCGCGATTAGTGGTAATTAGTGTAGTTTAAGGTAAAAATAATGCTTTAATAAAATGAGATGAGCATGAAACATGTCTTAACCTCAATGGTTGTATCATGTCTGACCAAGACAAGCCATGGGTCAACTTGGGGACCCCATGGATTTACTTTGGTTGGGAAATGACATAAATAACATTTTATTTAATGTAAAAGTAAAATTGACACAAACATGATATGTTTTACTAAAACAATTTTTAAGTGGGGTTATACAAGTCATCTTTTTTATTATAAATATTCATTGTAAATCTAAAAATATTTCCTACATCATAGTATTTTTTTTATAATTTTTAGACATTATATAAATTAAATTACTTATGACATAATAATGATGCAGCGATGACATCATTATTTGACGATTTAAATAAAATGGAAAGATAATGTAAAATCTATGAACTACACATGTCCAAAACTTATTGGATGATTTTATTTCGAAGCCTTATCACCTTATACATTAATTATATCAATGTGGTACCTTTTGAAACCGAAACACATTTTCAAATAAAGTAATATTTCTTTACATTCCAAAAGTACCCCTCCTCTCCTCTTATAAAAGGCCCCCACCTCTACCTCATTTAACACACTCCTAAAGCCTTTGGCTCGGCCAAAACCTGACCATTTACTCTCTCCACATCCCCCTCCTCATCCTAGAGGATTCACTTTGGGCATAATCCTTTCAAAGGAAGCCTTTAGGCTCAAATCAAAAGGAGTTACACTTTTAAAGGTAATTCTTTCTCTCAGGTTCATTTGTTTTATTTTGCTTCTCCAACCACCTAAACTCTTTTTATTTACTTCTTTTGTAACAAAACCAGTATCTTCAATATACTAGGATGTTTTTATAAGATTTATTAGAGCTACACTCTCACACAACTACATCAAATGGTTAAAGAACATACGGTTTCCGTGGATGGTGAAATTCTGCCTCTCGAAACGATGATTGTTCAATACTCATTTAACACCTTCAAAGGTGGCCATTATGATGTCACTATTCTTATATATGATATATAATATGTTTATGTTTTATTTATGCTTCTGTATTTTTCATTTTTGTCTTACCTTTATGGCTTCCATTATGGGTATACGCGATATCTTCATTTAAGGAAGTGCGGACTACCGCCCCCTAAAAGTGATTTGATTCGTTAAATACCATATGTGGGATGTATAAAGGATGAAAATATGATATTATATATGATATTATACTGAAATTATAATATACCTTTATATCATTATTATTCCATTCTATAAAATACGAAATAGAAATGAAAGTAGCGTTCATGCGTAAGTACGGCTTACCGTCTCCATGAACGGTGCATTTAATTTATTACCTCTAAATGATTATGTAATGTTATAAATTCATGCATGTACTGGATATATATGACATATATGATATCTAAATAATGAATACAATTCTTTATATAATAAACATTTGGCCACACGAACAACATGTAATTGTAAGAAGTCCACTTTCGACTTAAGAACCAAATATCGGCAAAAAAATATTATTAACTTAAATGATTACATAATGTTTATGACATGGTAATAAGTGGTATAAAAGTAATAATGAACTTTAAAAAGTTTCTTAAGGAATTATAAATTAACTCAAGTGTATTATTCATGAGATTAAAGAACGATCGAGTTAAGTCGGACCCGAGGTAAGGGATCCTACAACTCTCTTTCTTTTTAAGTACACTCTTTTATGTCATTTATTTTAAGATCATCTTTCTTATGATTTGGATGTTCTTTTATATTAAATTTACTGTAATTTTTATTTTCATGTGATGAGAGACCCTATTCTCTCTCATCAATCCATTTTTGAAGTTTTGAGTGGCGCCGTTAGGCTGCCGAACTTTCGTAAGAGATCTAACCTCTCTCTTTATTTTTAAGTACTCTCCTTTATGTCACTTCTTTTAAACTCCTCCTTGCAATGTTGGGGGATTTTATTTTATATTCCACTTGCTGTAAATTCTATTATAATATGATGGGATACTCTATTTGATCTCATCAATCCATATTCGGAAGTTTTATGTGGCGTCGTTAGGCTGCCGAGTTTTCGTAAGGGATTGTTCATCTCACTTTTATTCCCGTGAGATTTATTCTATATTTGCCACAAATTCCATTGATTGGTGTATGTAATGCCCATTATTCTACTATTTGTGTAATATACTTTCGTTTATGAGTATTTACATCAATGATCTATTGTCCTTTTTTCATGGGGTGTATGTTTTGAAAGATACCCAAGTCGGTAAGGGAACCTTTCACCCTCCTCTTTTTTTAAAAGACTTCTTTTGTTGGGTCTTTTAATTTAAATATTGTTATGTTGGGATATGTTCTAATATATCCTTATTGATGTAAATTTTATGTCCAAGTGATGAGATACACTTTTTATCTCTCATCAACTCATTTTGATGTGATGCCGTTAGGCTGTCAAGGGAACTTTTTAACCAAATTTCGATTTCTTTGGGTTCAACATGTAGTCATTGAATATGTAATCCATTGAATATGTGTGAATGACCTTTTATTGTTTTACACTTAATATCCACTTATATTGGGTGTATTCATATTTGTCACACATATTTTGAGATTGATTTTTCCTTAATTTAAGGATACCTTCTTTATAAGGGATTTCATCGCATTTGACATTTCTATTGAGGGTTCATTGTTGTTATGCACCAATTCACTCTTATATGGTGTATATACTGTCCTTTGGAGTATTATATCATGAATCCTTTTATTCTCATGATATTATAAAGTTCTGACTAAATGTTATTCCTCAATTATTGTATTCAAGTGTCTCTAATTTTGGTAAAACCCCTTTTACCAGAATATTGTTTTAAATGTTTTAATTATTTGTTCTTATTAATATCCATGTTTTCAAAATGGTTTTAAGGATTTATTTATATGGATATTAATGGTTTAAAATGTTAAAATCTTCAAGGTGGTATGGGACACTTTGATTCAAAAATCTCTTTATTAAATGTTTTAAATGGTTTTGGAAATGGTTTCTTTTTGAATGGATTCATTATTTCAATATCCTAAAATATTATATTGTGATTGAAATGTGGAAATGTTATGTTTCCTTTATTCATGTTTTATGTGATACGATTATGTTATGGTTCTTGGGCATTGTTATGAAGAACAGGTGGTTCCGTGATAAACTAAGGGCGGGTGAGCCTGATATAGCTCTCCAATGCATTGGGTAACGCGAAGGAGTGAAACGTTAAGGTTTCTCCGAAGAGATTTAGGGAATATACTGTGATGGGTATTCCAAACGTAACCAAGAGGGTTACTCCCTACGTAAGAATTTTATGAATGCCTCACGTTACCTTTATGTCTTATGATTTCTATGATTTATTCATGGTTTGATGAGGTATGTTAAAGTGCCTTTGTTTTATGGGTAAAGTATGATTTCATTCTTATGTATATATGAACTCATGTTTCCTTTCCATATTTTAATAACTCTTACTGAGCTTTTTATGCTCATCCCAAGTTTTTGAAATGTTTTTCACAGGTCAAGGTAAAGGTACATGATGTGATGATAGTGTCAAGGATGTGTCAAGAAAGAATCCATGTTATATTTTAAATATGTTCCCGTTGATGGGAAGAATGAATACTGTCTTTTATGTAACCACTTTGTTTAAAAGTGGAATGTAATGAAAGTTTCATGATCTAATTCTCTAAAACTCTAAACCTGAAAAGATCCTCAATGTGTAATCTTGTAATAACTCAAGATTAAGTAAGGTTTAAGGCTGGGGCCTTATAGTTGGTATCAGAGGTCGGTTTAGATAACTTTAGAGGTTAGGGTATTCTTTAAGCATAAGTGACATTACCATAATGGTTAGGATTTCAGACAGAGTCCTAGTTTTAGATAAAGTGAATGAGTAAGAATATCTTATTGTTTATATTCCTCATTAGTACATGATGGTTATGTTGATATACTCACACTGACCTTTTTGGTTTTAGTAAATGGCTGGATCTAGCAGGCACCAAAGTGACAATGGGTTTGAAGGAAACTATGGTGGTTCTCTGATTAAGAGACTGGATGTGATGGGGGATTCAATGAGGAATCTCATGGTTGTTCTAAACCAACTATCAAGGATTCATGATCAACCACTTCAACCTTGGTGAGTTCTCTAATGCATCATGTACAAGATGGCCAACTCGATGTGGAAATTCAGGTAATAATTATTAAGGTAACCATTAGGGTTTATATGATCCTTACTTTTTAGGTAATTATGGGTTACTCTATGATATGATGGAAAATAAAAGGCATGAGATAAACTTGAGGTTAAAATATGAAGATTTTATCTCATTTTGGGGAATGTTTTAAGAATTATATAGTTTTGAAAAAAGGACAACACGCAGACCGTGTGACAACCCGTCGCGTCGGACAAAGCTGCGGGAATCGAACCCACAACCAAAGTGCGACTTGTATTTATCGCCTACCACTGGACTACATGAAGTCCCTGGTTAGTTTGACTGATTATTTTTAGTTATATGATTTTATGAATTAAGAGTATGTTTATTTTGGGTTATTTATGAAAATGATTAACCTATCATGGGGGATATGTGATTAGGTTAATTACTTTTCAATACGAGACTTTAGGAGCAACTGATGTTGTTTGGAGATAAATGTTACTATTTAACTTGGAAGACTATGTGACTAAATCCTTCAAATATTTGGGTTTCAATCTTATATTTGTTTACTTTGAAGAATTTTATGGACAAATTGATTATAGAATGGTACTCGTTGAACTTTGGGTTTTGTTGGACAAATTTTGGAGATTAAGAATAGATTTTCTTTTTATAAAGGGTTATCCTTTTCTGGATTATCTGATCTTGTACTAGCCTTTTTGGTTTTGGATTTGGTTAAAGTCTAAAGACATGGGAAGTATATAGTTCTATTTTGTGGATTAGGTGATTCTCTAGAAGTTGATTATAGTACTCTTAATGTGAACAAGTCTTCCTAAATACTCATCTTTTGGAGAAAATATGAGTTTGTGTAAGGAATCTAATAAAGGTTGAAAGTCAATATGATAAGTGATTATGTTTCCTTATGAATAAATTCCTCAATAAAAAAGTAACTTAAAACAAAAATGTTGTCTATTAACTTTTCCTACTGGGGAATCGAAGACCGTTTAACCCATCACAAGTTTGTGATTTTCTCGTGGTTAACTTTCTCCTAAACATGTTTTCTATCACTCTCCATCAGAACATGACCCTTTGTTTTTTCCTCCATGTCCATATTTTCATACTTGGAATCCTAGTATGGGTTAACTCGGGTGACCTTTGTACTTATCTTCCTTTATTTTAAAGTGATTGTTTTACCGACTCTTGTTCCGATGTGGGACTTTCAAGGATGTTTCCAAGCTCAATTTTAAAATTGCGAGGACGCAATTCCCAAAAGGGGGGAAGGATGTAACACCCCAGGTAAATAAAGAATATGACATTTTCATATTTATCCATATTTGTGAATAAAATATTAATATGACTTTAAAGGGGACTCTATGCTCGATGGCGTACCCAACACGCAACAACGAGTCTCTTGGGAATCTTACGTTGCACTCTAATAATAAAATAATATTATTTTAAATGGTAGTTAACATGTAGCCGTTGTATTGGCGGGAATGGATAGAAATAACTAAAATGTTATTATATATGTTTTTTAATGTTTTTACATTTATCCAATAAAAGCTAAAGGCTTAAAATACGGAAAGAATTAAATTTTAGGTGTATATGCCCTAGTTTTCACTAAAGGTTCACTTATCACCTTTTAATGGAGAAGTGTCATTAAATATAGTTTTGATCACTCTTATACATTCTTTTGGACCAAATAAAACTCTTATTAAGAATCGGGACATCAAATTTTACTTTGTGTAATTTTTTTGGTATTTCTCCGATAAAGTTCATTTTTTAATGAATAGTGTAAAATGTTGTGTTTTAATTCAAAACCTCTTTTTAATCTAATTTATTTATATGATTAGATTATATTTTTAATTGGTTTTAAAGTGAAATTAGAAAATATTTTTACCATTAAATCCAATAGTGGTCGTTGGAATCAATTTCACTTTGAAATCAGACTTAAACTAGTGTAAATCTTTTGATACATATTGTTTCATAAAACACGCTATTTGTCATGACAGCGGGAATTAATTATTAAATTAATTAATGTGACTTATATGTTTTGAATTTTTTAAAAAGGGCTTCATTTTTGAATTCAGAATATCAAATATATCTTAGGGGGAATTTTTGGTAATTTTCTGAAAAACTTCAATTTTTGATGAATAGTGAAACCACTAAGTGGTAATCAAGCAAACTGATTTTTCAGTTAAATGAAAGTTTACCACTAATGTGTATTGAATTTTTAAAATCCTACATACATGGTTGTCATTAAGAATTAAAATGTGCTTCAATGAGATTAAAATAATTTTTTGGTGAATAGTAACTTATTATGTTTTTAATCGTGATTAGTGGTAATTAGTGTAGTTTAAGGTAAAAATAATGCTTTAATAAAATGAGATGAGCATGACACATGTCTTACCCTCATTGGTTGTATCATGGCCGACCAAGACAATCCATGGGTCAACTTGGGGACCCCATGGATCCACTTTGGTTGGGAAATGACATAAATAACATTTTATTTAATGTAAAAGTAAAATTGACACAAACATGATATGTTTTATTAAAACAATTTTTAAGTGGGGTTATACAAGTCATATTTTTGATTATAAATTTTCATTGGAAATATAAAAAGATTTCCTACATCATAGTATTTTTTTTATAATTTTTAGACATTAAATAAATTAAATTATTTATGACATAATAATGATGCAGCGATGACATCATTATTTGACGATTTAAATAAAATGGAAAGATAATGTAAAATCTATGAACTAAACATGTCCAAAACTTATTGTATGAGTGTATTTCGAAGCCTTATCACCTTATCCATGAATTATATCAATGTGGGACCTTTTGAAACCGAAACACATTTTCAAATAAAGTAATATTTCTTTACTTTCCAAAAGTACCCCTCCTCTCCTCTTATAAAAGGCCCCCACCTTTACCTCATTTAACACACTCCTAAAGCCTTTGGATCGGCCAAACCCTGCCCATTTACTCTCTCCCCATCCCCCTCCTCATCCTAGAGGATTCCCTTTGGGCAGAATCCTTTCAAAGGAAGCCTTTAGGCTCAAATCAAAAGGAGTTGCACTTTTAAAGGTAATTCTTTCTCTCATGTTCATTTGTTTTATTTTGCTTCTCCAACCCCCTAAACACTTTTTATTTACTTATTTTGTAAACAAACCAGTATATTCAATATAATAGGATGTTGTTATAAGATTTATTCGAGCTACACTCTCACACAACTACATCAAATGGTTAAAGAACATACGGTTTCCATGGATGGTGAAATTCTGCCTCTCGAAACGATGATTGTTCAATACTCATTTAACACCTTCAAAGGTGGCCATTATGATGTCACTATTTTTATATATGATATATAATATGTTTATGTTTTATTTATGCTTCTGTATTTTTAATTTTTGTCTTACCTTTATGGCTTCCATTATGGGTATACGCGATATCTTCATTTAAGGAAGTGCGGACTACCGCCCCCTAAAAGTGATTTGATTCGTTAAATACCATATGTGGGATGTATAAAGGATGGAAATATGATATTATATATGATATTATACTGGAATTATAATATACCTTTATATAATTATTATTCCATTCTATAAAATACGAAATAGAAATGAAAGTAGCGTTCATGCGTACATACGGCTTACCGTCTCCATGAACGGTGCATTTCATTTCTTACCTCTAAATGATTATGTAATGTTATAAATTCATGCATGTACTGGATATATATGACATATATGATATCTACATAATTAATACAATTCTGGATATAATAAACATTTGGCCACACTAACAACATGTAATTGTAAGAAGTCCACTTTCGACTTAAGAACCAAATATTGGAAAAACAAATATTATTAACTTAAATGATTACATAATGTTTATGACATGGTAATAAGTGGTATAAAAGTAATAATGAACTTGAAAAATTTTCTTAAGGAATTAGAAATTAACTCAAGTTTATTATTCAGGAGATTAAAGAACGATCGAGTCAAGTCAGACCTGAGGTAAGGGATCCTACAACTCTCTTTCTTTTTAAGTACACTCTTTTATGTCATTTATTTTAAGCTAATATTTCTTATGATTGGGATGTTATTTTATATTACATTTACTGTAATTTTTATGTTCATGTGATGAGAGACCCTATTCTCTCTCTTCAATCCATTTTGGAAGTTTTGAGTGGCGCCGTTAGGCTGCCGAACTTTCGTAAGAGATCTAACCTCTCTCTTTATTTTTAAGTACTCTCCTTTATGTCACTTCTTTTAAACTCCTCATTGCAATGTTGGGGGATTTTATTTTATATTCCACTTGCTGTAAATTATATTGTAATATTATGTGATACTCTATTTTATCTCATCAATCCATATTCGGAAGTTTTATGTGGCGCCGTTAGGCGGTCGAGTTTTCATAAGGGATTTTTCATCTCACTTTTATTCCCGTGAGATTTATGCTACATTTGCCACAAATTCCATTGAGTGGTGTATGTACTGCCCATTATTCTACTCTTTGTGTAATATACTTTCGTTTATGAGTATTTACATCAATGATCTATTTTCCTTCTTTGATGGGGTGTATGTTTTGAAAGATACCCAAGTCGGTAAGGGAACCTTTCACCCTCCTCTTTTTTTAAAAGACTTCTTTTTTTGGGTCTTTTAATTTAAATATTGTTATGTTGGTATATGTTCTCATATATCCTTATTGATGTAAATTTTATGTCCAAGTGATGAGATACACTTTTTATCCTTCATCAACTCATTTTGATGTGATGTCGTTAGGCTGTCAAGGGAACTTTTTAACCCAGTTTCGATTTCATTGGGTTCAACATGTAGTCATTGAATATGTCATCCATTGAATATGTGTGAATGACCTTTTATTGTTTTACACTTAATATCCACTTATATTGGGTTTATTTATATTTGTCACACATATTTTGAGATTGATTTGTCCTTAATTTAAGGATACCTTCTTTATAAGGGATTTCATCGCATTTGACATTTCTATTGAGGGTTCATTGTTGTTATGCACCAATTCACTCTTATATGGTGTATATACTGTCCTTTGGAGTATTATATCATGAATCCTTTTATTCTCATGATATTATAAAGTTCTGAATAAATTTTATTCCTCAATTATTGTATTCAAGTGTCTCTAATTTTGGTAAAACCCCTTTTACCATAATATCGTTTTAAATGTTTTAATTATTTGTTCTTATTAATATCCATCTTTTCAAAATGGTTTTAAGGATTTATTTATATGGATATTAATGGTTTAAAATTTTAAAATCTTCAAGGTGGTATGGGACACTTTGATTCAAAAATCTCTTTATTAAATGTTTTAAATGGTTTTGGAAATGGTTTCTTTTTGAATGGATTCATTATTTCAATATCCTAAAATGTTATATTGTGAATGAAATGTGGAAATGTTATGTTTCCTTTATTCATGTTTTATGTGATACGATTATGTTATGGTTCTTGGGCATTATTATGAAGAATGGGTGGTTCCGTGATAAACTAAGGGCGGGTGAGCCCGATATAGCTCTCCAATGCATTGGGTAACGCGAAGGAGTGAAACGTTAAGGTTTCTCCGAAGAGATTTAGGGAATATTCTGTAATGGGTATTCCAAACGTAACCAAGAGGGTTACTCTCTACGTAAGAATGTTATGAATGCCTCAAGTTACCTTTATGTCTTATGATTTCTATGATTTATTCATGGTTTGATGAGGTATGTTAAAGTGCCTTTGTTTTATGGGTAAAGTATGATTTCATTCTTATGTATATATGAACTCATGTTTCCTTTCCATATTTTAATAACTCTTACTGAGCTTTTTATGCTCATCCCAAGTTTTTGAAATGTTTTTCACAGGTCAAGGGAAAGGTACATGATGTGATGATAGTGTCAAGGATGTGTCAAGAAAGAATTCGTGTTATATTTTAAATATGTTCCCGTTGATGGGAAGAATGAATACTGTCTTTTATGTAACCACTTTGTTTAAATGTGGAATGTAATGAAAGTTTCATGATCTAATTCTCTAAAACTCTAAACCTGAAAAGATCCTCAATGTGTAATCTTGTAATAACTCAAGATTAAGTAAGGTTTAAGGCTGGGGCCTTATAAATAATGTACTTCAAGATGTACTTTTGGTTCAAACCAAAGGAAGTTACCCAAATTAAGGGTAACGGTTTCTCTTAAGTTGTTTTCTTTCATTCTACTTCTCTAACCCCTAAAATCTTTTTAATCCTTTATTTTGTAACAACACCAGTATCGTAAATATACTAGGATGTTGTTATGAGAATTATTATAACTATAGTTACACAAACCTCTATCTAATGGATGAAGAACATAATGTTTCTTTGAATGGAAAACTAACACCTCACAAATCGATGATTGATCGATTTTCTCCTACTGCCTCTCATGGTGGCCATTAAGATGGAAATGTATTCATATATTATATATATTATGTTTATTATTTCCTTATTCATCTTTAATTCCAAATTATATCATGCCTTTATGGTTTCCATAGTTGGTAAAGACGATAATCTCAGTTGTGAAAATGCGGACTACCACCCCCTCAATGTGATGTGATTCGTTAATGCCTTATGTGGTATGTATAAAGGATGTAGTTAATGATATTATATATTTTATTATATTGGAATTATAATATAACTATGTATCATTATGTTTTAATTCCATTAAAATAAGAAATAGAAATGAAAGTAGTGTTCATGTGTACGTACGGCTTACCGTCTCCATGAACGGTGCATTTCATTTCTTACCTCCATATGTTATGTACAATTATAAATACATGTATATGAGGATATATATGATATATAAATCATTAATATCATTCTGGATATAATGAACCTTTCACCACATGAACTACATGTTATTATAGGAAGTCCATTTTTGACTCAAGTACCAAATATCTACAAAATGAACATTATTAACTTAAGTGGTTACATAATGTATATAACATGGTAATAAGTGATATAAATGGAATAATAAATTTTAAAAAGGTTCTTAAGCAAGTATAAATTAACTTTGGTTTATTATTCAGGAGATTAAAGAATGATCGAGTCAAGTTGGACACGAGGTAAGGGAACATCTAAACAAATTTTCGTTCTTTGGGTTGATCTCCTCTTTCTTGTTTATGTCCTTATTTGATTATGTGAGAAATGAATTTTTATATATTATCATGTATTTATAAATTCATTATGTGACCTTATAGTGAATACACATAATTTATCTATTTATAAAATGATCTTTGTAAGGGATAATTTTGCAATCTCAATTGTTTTCTATCCGAGATTGCTTATACATAAGTATTTAGTGGGGTTATATTTATCATCCATGTTCAAGTTTCATAAAAAAAATTCATTTATGTTTAAATTCCTTTTTACCCAATTTTGAATTTTACAACATGGTATGTAAGGAATATTTTTTTTTACCATACGAGGTACTTTTTGACTTTTTCACAAAAAGTACGAGAAGAATGTTTTTTTAACTTATATGGCATGAAAGGATTTTTACGGTTTCATAAAGCCTTATTTTCAAGAAGCTTACTCTAAAATATTTCATTATTATTTTCAAAAAGATCCCTTTCTTTTAAAATATCATGGCATTTTGTGAAAAGAAGGTGATTTTGAAGAAGAAAGGATATTTTCCTCAGGAATTCATTTCGAGTGTTTTGTCAAAACTATTTTCCATCCAAGATGACATTATTTAGTATGATTATGTATCAAGTATAATTTATATAGGATATACATGGTTTCACTTTTCTTATTATAAAATGATATCCATTTTTTAATTTGGATTATGTTATGATGGGATGATGTTTATAAAACCCATTTTATTCTTTGGGTTATGATGAATGATTTATGTTTATGTTGTGGCACAAGTAAGAATGATTTCATTAAGAGATGGGTGGGACCTATCTCAACCTACAATGCATTGGGTAAAGATTTATATCTCATGAGATAGACATGGATGAAATGACAAGTAAATCTGGTTCAGTAATACAGGGCTGGAACGGCAAGTAAACCTGATTCAGTAAGGGACTTTGTCCACAAAGATGGTCTTGGTGGCAATGCCTTGGCTACTATGGAAATTGTGTCATGTGATTAATATTTTTCCACAATTACATGTTTTATTCCCATGCTATTTTATCATTATTGTTGTTCCATTATAATTTATTCCCTACGTACTGCCTTATTTTATGTCATTGCTCAAGATCTTGATATTTAAACATTGTGTTCATGTTTTTATGTTCAAATGTATATGGTTCATTTTATTTTTTCCATGTTTATCCTTACTGAGAAATTAAGCTCACCCTTTATATGTTTTCTTTTCCCCAGGATATAAAGAAATGATTTTGGGTAAGAAAACCAAAAGGGTAAGATCTTTATGAGAGATATTGAAGATCTTTCACCACGATTAGAAGATTACTTTCCAAGTTTCCAAAGACACTAAACTATTACAGTCCTTATGTGTCTGTTTTTATTATGTATTAAGTATTCCTCAAAACTAATGTAATGTCCATGTACGTCAAGCTCCGGGCCTCTACAGTTGGTATCAGAGGAATGGTTTAGTCAACCTTTGGAAACTAGAATGTGATAACTTTAGTGAGATCCCTAGAGATATTTCTAAGGCATGTCTATGGATTTCCCTAAGGTTAAGTATAATTATAGGTTATAGTCCTAGGATTATGGTAACGATATTGGATTAAACATAAGATGTTAGATATTGAAGTTAATCCCCCTTTATTATGTTGTTTTACCTATCATGATTTTTGCCTCTCACACTATTCTTTTTGGGTTTTAGAAAATGGCTGGAAACAGGAAGTTTCACTATAATGGAGAATATAATGGACAATGGAATAATATTCTTCATGCTCAAGAAAACGAAATGGGATTTGGAAGGCGAAACATTGTTATTATACCTAATCATAAATCTCATAATATGATCAATAATCTTAGCTTTGGTAAGTTTCTTGACTCATCTAATAAGAGAAAGATGGAGTTTTATGATGATCATAGAGGAAAGAAAGTTCAATTTCCCTCATGTAAGTCATGTGGGAAGAGGCATGAAGGAGAATGTTTCAATGGAACTGGAAGATTCTTTGGGTGTGGAAAATAAGTACACAAAGCTAGTAATTTTAAAGGAAAAGGTTCAGTTAACACCATGTACAAGGATAATGGTATTACTAAGACATCAACAATGGTTAAGTGTTTTAAATGTAGAATGTACAGGCATTATGAAAACCAATTCCCTAAGGGAAAATCTCATAAAGAGAATCAGCATGGTCATATGGGTTGTTTTAATGTGGATGATGATGAAGAGACAACAAATAATATGTGAGATAAAAGAATTGTTGATGCTCGGTCAATGGTTTAAGAAGGTAGTGGAATAATTACGTGTTTATCAAGAGTAATGTTGTATAATTAATCTCATGGTACTATGTAATAAAGAGACATCTAAGAATTGTTACACTATTGTATTTCTGTATGTTTTGAAAGTGTATGATGATTGGTACCAGTAACCATGAATGGTTATTCAGATATTTTTGGAATGCACCTATTATGCACATAAAGAAGTGCTAAGGAGATAATGAAATGTTTGATAGTATTAATGAGCTCATGAATTATATAAGGACAAAGTGATAGCATGGTTTGAGTATATTGAATTTTTGGGATTTTAGTATGTGGAAAGAGTTAACTTTTGACAGCATTCATGTTTTCACTAAGGTTCAATGGGTATTCATTTTTCAAGAGAATACACGATTAAGGTATTCACATGACTGGAATGTGATCCTAAAGATATATCTTATATGGGGGATAAATTATGGTATTCACATGCTTGGTTTTTGACATTTCTAGTAATCGTTTTATTTATACTGTAAGATTGGACAAAAGTATTTTTGATATGCTTAAAGGTTATAATGGATTAAGATGGATATCATATATAATTGTTTAATGCTAGAACTTTTTTCGATACTATTTATGGAATGTTATAATAGTTTAGTTTTAGAAAAAGGACAACCCATAGGACGAGCGACAACCCGTCTCGTCGGACAAGGAAGTGGGATCGAACCCACAACCAAAGTAAGACATGCTTTTATTCCCTACCACTGGCCAACAGGAGGTCCCTGGTTAGTAGAAACTAGTTTT
Source organism: Viscum album (assembly GCA_963277665.1). Classification (NCBI taxonomy): domain Eukaryota; kingdom Viridiplantae; phylum Streptophyta; class Magnoliopsida; order Santalales; family Viscaceae; genus Viscum; species Viscum album. The sequence goes on along the minus strand of OY728151.1, from coordinate 647,411,383 downwards.
ATTTTATTAAGTGGTATGATAGATGAAGTATAAGTCAATTTTTGGAACTATATATAAATAATATCACCATATATGGACTTATGTATATTTAATAACTTTTTATAACTTTTTTTGAGATAGATAGAATGACCCACCGTTCTATCACATGATCTGCTAATGCTTCATAAATGACAAATTCAACTTCATTTATTTAAGAGATGAAGTGGAAATTGTTCAAGGCACGAACAATGGTGAGATTGTACCAAAATCAAGTAATTATTTCTTTTAATTCAACAATTCTTCAACTTTAGGGAAATGATCTTGAAAAAAAAAATTGTCCAAGTATCCTTATATCTGATGAATCATATGGTACCTTAGATCATCACAAATTTAAGTCTTTGTGATTGTTGGATTTTATATAGCCATGTTCTCTTCCACTCTCCATCAGAACTTGATGGTTAGGTTTTTCTTCCATATCCATATTTTCACCTATGTTCTCTTATATGGAAACCTAGTGATGAGTTACTATGGGTAATCGTTATGTTTCATACTTTAGTTTTTAAATTTATGTTTTAGTATTCCATTTTACGATGTGGGTTTCAATGAATAGTAAACGATTTATAACCCCAAAGAATTTCGAGGGAGAAATTCATTTTAAGGGGGGTAGAATGTAACACCCCGATATTTTATTAGATATATTCTATTTAATTTCTTTCATATCTTAGGTTGTACGCTACACCAATATTACCTTGCATTATACGCAACACTGTATTAGCTTGTAGTATACCCAAGAAGATTAGGAGACAGGCTAGCCTACTCCCAATAAAATTTATTAAAAAGTAAATAGTAAAGAGAGTGTTCAGTAAGGTGGTCTACCGAGGCGAGTGTAATACTCACCATGATAATCATCCTGAACAAGGCTATTACAAAACGCAGGTGATATGAAAGACCAACACGAGCTCACATCTTGAATTGCCCTTTTGGAAAGAGCATCTGCAACATGATTAGCCTCAGGGTAGACATGAAAAACTTCAAGGAAAATTGTGTCTACAAGCCGTAGGCAATCATCCCAAGCAGGTAACATATTCCAAGGAACGTTCCTTGATCATTCTCTAAGGATCTGAACTGCAATAGATGAATCTGACTCAAGCCATAATTCATGCCATCCGTATTGGACAGCATATCTAATAGCCTTTATCATAGCTCAGAGCTCCGCCTCAATTGCAAATCCACTGCCAATGAAATGGAAAAGAGAATCCTTTGACAAAGCCACTATGATTACGGAAGACTCCCCCACATCTGGAGGGACCAGGCGCCCCAGCAGCTGCTCCATCAACATTAACCTTCAGCCATCGAAAAATGGGTGGAATCCATCTAATAGATTTCATCATCAACGATTTCTTTGCCCTGCCAGTAACACCAAGAGACCTCAACATCACAAGATCAGATACATAATTATTCATCTTTCCAGTGTGAATCCTAGAAGAATTGCAAACCGCACGATGAATGGACATTACACCATCATGAACAGAGGGTTTTATATTGTTGAACAACAAGGAATTTCTTTCCTTCCATAAAAAAGAAATCAAGCATGCCGAGGCTGCCAATAATAGTCCCTAAACCTGCTCACTCCACTTGGTTTGGCAAATGGATTGTAGAATCTCCCCAACCGAAGCAGAACTAAGATAGCAGTTGAATATTCCCTGGATGTAATTCCACAACCTGCATGAAAAGTTACAAGATACAAGGATATGGGAGGCTATTTCGTCCGCCTCCAAATAGAAAACACAAACTGCTGCAAGTTGGAGACTAGTTCACTATAACATGGCCTACAGCGGGAGTTTTCCCTTCCATATCCTCCAAATTAGCACCGAAGCTGCTGGAGGAATGAAGGTTCTTCTAAACATTGTTACCCAGACCGGAGGCTCCATGGGATCACCAGAAATAGACTGATAATGTTGCTTCGTGTTGAAAATACCATTCAGGTTTTTAGTCCATACCAGCGTGTCGCAGTCGCTATAGCAGTACCTCGAGATTTCGGAGGAAATTTGGAAGGAACTACTTCACAGTGTGATGAACCATTGAAATCAGCAATAGTCATCCGCCGTAGTAGAGGAGGAATGGCCACATCATCACAGATAGGTCGAGACAGCCATGGGGTGTTCCAGAAATTGAGCAGGGAATTCTTACAGACAATCTATTTCGAGCTGGCCATCAGCTCCCTGTAAGCCTGCTTTAAAGAAGACCAAACAGATGAGCGAAGGTAGTTGGAATATCCAGAATGTAGTTTCTCAACAAAACGAGCTTGAAGAAACTCCAGGGATTCATCTGCCTTTGAAATCAAGTTCCATGTAAACTTGCTAATCAAAGTATCATTGAAAAGCCTTATGTCTTTGATACCTATTCCCCCCATTTGGATTCATTTCACACACTATTTCCATGCAACTGTGACCAGTTTCCTCTCATGAATCGAACCAGTCAAAATAAAGATTCTGATTCTTCCAGTGAGATCTTCAATGAGAGCACGAGGCCACCGATACAATGAAAATGAGTAGACAAACATCGAAGTAATCAGGGAGTTGATAGTAGTTATTTTACGAAACATTGAGTGTGTGTATATATATATATATATTCAATTTATAAATGAAATATAGTTAGATTGTGTTATACGAAACAACTAAGGATTCTTGCACCAAACGCAACCCGGACTTGGCTTGCATTACACGCAATCACGACCTTTCTCGATAGTGTGTGTTGTACGCAATATCCGGATTCACTAAATAACGATATATGGTTATAATATTATATTGAACTAGCCGTTATGAATAGTATTAACTACATTTTGAATTTTATAACATTATTATTCATCTTACATATTTTCAAGAATATGGTATGAGAACAAAATAAATTTTTCGTTTAAAATATGTATTTTTAAAAAATTGCAGTTTTCCCGCCTTTTGATGGCACACCCACATTAATTCTTGTTTTTGACATTTCTATATGTTCAATTTGACAAAATAAAATTCTTATTTTGAATCAGGATATAAAAATTTACTTTGGATAAATTTTTCATATTTTTCTGACAACTTTCATATTTTAATGAATAGTACAAATACGTTATATTTTAATTAGAAACAACTTTTTTCGTTGAAATTATTTATATAGTTAGATTATATTTTTTTAATAGGTTTTATATTGTAATTAGAATATATTTTTACCATTTAATCCATTATTGGTCAGTGGAATAAATTTCACTTTGAAATTGGACATAAAAAAGTATCAATCTTTTGATAGTAATTGTTTCTTAAAAACAAGCTATTGGTTTTGATAACAGGAATAAATTTTAAAATTAATTAATTCCACTTATATGTTTTGAATTTGGAAAAATGGACATCATTTTTTAAGTCAGAATATCAAATATAGCTTAGGCTGAATTTTTGGTATTTTTCTGAAAACATTCATTTTTTTATAAATAGTGAAAACACTGGGTTACTATTTAAAAACCAAATTTTTATTTAAATAATTATTTATTTTATTTAAATTTATTTTAGGTCAAAATTGATACATAATACTGATATAAGTTCAATGTAATTAATAGGAGTCATTTTATAATAATTTTAGATATATAAAAATTTTATGGAACTTTTCACCGTCTTTTACCCACCTCCTCGGAGAATTTGGAAATAAACATAAAACATAATTTTACCGCTTCTGTGAGTAGAATTGAAAAAATATAAGAGACATGGTTAATATCGAGGACTAAAATGTGGTTCAATGAGGTGAAAATAATTTTTGGTGAATAGTAACTTTTTAGTTTTATTTAATGCGGTTAAAGGTAAATAGGCTAATTCAAGGTTAAAAGAATATTATAATAATTCAAAATTACCTTAACACTTTCCCAAACCTTATTGTATGAGTAATGGCCGACCCTGGGCATCTTTGGGTCGATTTTCGGACCCCATGGAGCCACTTATGAAAGACAATGACACATTATATTAATTAATTTAATGTAAAGACAAAATTGACGTTAACAAAAATCTTTTAGTACTTAATTTTTATAAGGGGATATATAAATTATCTTTTCGACTATAAATATTCATTGGAAAGATAAAACTATTTCCTACATCATGGTATTTTTTTATAATTTTTAGAAAACAAATAAATTAAATTATTTATGACAAAATACTGATGCTGTATTTACATCATTAATAAATGATTAAAATAAAAAAGATTATAATGATTAAAATATTATACAAAACGTGTCCAATTCTAATTGGATGATTATATCTCGTCCATGAGTCATCTTATCTTCGACTATAATGAGTTTTGGACCATTAGAAACCGAATAACCTTATATTATAAAATAATATTTTCACTCTTTCCTAAAGAGCCCCTCCCCTCCCTTATAAAGGTAGACCATTTCTATCCAATTCCTCACACCTATCAAGCCATATCGCTCATCCACAATCGGCCCAATTAAGCTCCCTACATCCCTCTCTTCCATCGAGAAGCCTCAACTTAGGCATAAGGCACTTCAAGAAGTCCTTTTGGTTCAAACAAAAGGAAGTTACCAAAATTAAAGGTAACAGTTTCTCTTAAGTTGTTTTCTTTTATTCAACTTCTCCAACCCTTAAACTATTTTCAATCTATTATTTTGTAACAACACCATTATCCTAAATATACTAGGATATTGTTATGATAATTATTATAACTACACTTACAAACACCTCCATCTAATTGATGAAGAACATAATGTTTCTGTGGATGGAAAACTAACGCCTCACGAAACGATGATTGTTCGATTTTCTCCTACCGACTCTCATGGTGCCCATTATGATGTCACTGTATTCATATATGATATATATTATATTTATGATTTCCTTTTTCTTATTCACTTCCCAATTATATCAAGCCTTTATGGTTTACATAGTTCGTAAATACGATAATTTCATTTGAGGAAGTGCGGACTACCGCCCCCTCAAAGTGATGTGATTCGTTAATTCCTTATATGGGATGTATAAAGGATGTAGTTAATGATATTATATATGATATAATATTGAAATTATAATATACCTAAGTATAATTATGTTTTAATTCTATTAAAATGATAAATATAACTGAAAGAAGCGTTCATGTGTACGTACGGCTTACCATCTCCATGAACGATGCATTTCATTTCTTACCTCCATATGTTATGTACAATTATAAATACATATATATGATGGATATATATGATATATATGATATATAAATCATTAATATCATTCTGGATATAATGAAACTTTTACCACATGAACAACATGTAATTATAAGAAGTCCATTTTTGACTCAAGAACCAAATATAGACAAAACGAACATTATTAACATAAATGGTTACATAATGTTTATAACATAGTAATAAGTGATTTAAATGGAATAATAAATTTGAAAAATGTTCTTATGAAAGTATAAATTAAATTTGGTTTATTATTCAGGAGATTAAAGAATTATTGAGTCAAGTCGGACACAAGGTAAGGGAACATCTAAACCAATTTATGTTCTTTGGGTAGATCTCCTCTTTCTTGTTTATGTCGTTATTTGATTATGTGAGAAATGAATTTTTATATCTTATCATTTATTTATAATTTCTTTATGTGACCTTATAGTGAATACACATAAGTGATCTATTTACAAAAAGATCTTTGTAAGGGATAATGTTTCAATCTCAATTGTTTTCTATCCGATATTGCTTATACGTAAGTATTTTCTGGGGTTATATTTATCATCCATTTCCAAGTTTTATAAAAATGTTTTCAGGTATGTTTAATGTCATTTTTACCAATTTTTGACTTTTAATACATGGTATGTAAGGAATCGTTTTTTTGTTTACCATATGAGGTACTTTTTGACTTTTCTGGCAAAAGTACGAGAAAATGTTTTTTTAACTTATATGGCATGAACAGATTTTTACGGTTTCATAAAGCCTTATTTTAAAGAAGATTACTCTAAAATACTTCACGATTATTCTCAAAAAGATCCTATTCTTTTAAAATTTCAGGGCATTTTGTGAAAATAAAATGATTTTGAAGAAGAAAGGATATTTTCCTCAAGAATTCATTTCAAGTGTTTGGTCAAAACTATTTTCCATCCAAGAGGACATTATTTAGTATAATTATGTTTCAAGTATAATGTCTCTATGATTTATATGGTTTCACTTTGATGAAATGATATCCATTTTTTTATTTGTATTATGTTATTATGGGATGATGTTTATGAAACCCATTTTTATTCTTTGGGTTATGATGAATGATTTATGTTTATGTTGTGGCACAAGTAAGAATGATTTCATTAAGAGATGGGTGGGACCTATACCTCCCTCCAATGTATTGGGTTATGATTTATATCTCATGAGATAGACATGGCTGAAACGACAAGTAAATCTAGTTTAGTAATATAGGGCTGGAACGGCAAGTAAACCGAGTTCAATAAGGGGCTTTGTCTACTAAGATGGTCTTGGAAGCAATGCCTTGGCTACTATGGAAATCATGTCATATGCTTAATGTTTTTCCACAATTACAAGTTTTATTCCCATTCTATTTTATCATTATTGATGTTCCATTATGATCTATTCCTTACATACAGCCATGTTTTATGTCATTTCTCAAGATCTTGGTGTTTAAACATTGTGTTCATGATTTTAAGTTCAAATGTATATGGTCTGTTTTTTTTTATCCATGCTTACCTTTACTGAGCATTTGAGCTCCCCCTTTAAATGTTTTCTTTTCCCCAGGATATAAAGAAAGGTTTTTAGGTAAGAAAAACAAAAGGGGAAGATCTTTATGGGAGATGTTGATTATCTTTCACCATGATTAGAAGATTACGTTCTGAGTTTCCAAAGACACTAAACTATTACGGGCCTTGTGTGTCTGTTTTTGTTATGTATTAAGTATTCTGAAAAATTAATGTAATGCCCATTTACGTCGACCTTCAGGCCTCTACAAATAACATCTCTTCAGCATTTTATTTTCCACCCAATGTTTTATAAAATTATTTAGCACAACACAAGACATCTTCCCCCACACTTATGTTCAACTAGATCATGAAATTTCACTTAAAGAGCGGATTGGATAGGAAAAATTGGCATCTAATTTGGCTAACCTAATAGGGTGTTAGTGGATTCTATGGGATACAAGGACTAAATTTACAAGGTAGGACTGAATGAAAGGTATTATCTTGAAAATGGGGCTTTAAAACCAATGAAATGCCTCAATCATTTAAAACACATGTACCATAAACCCTCCAGTTTTGAATGGAATAAATCAAATTCTGGTTAAAACAACCATTATTTGGTTCTCTCAAGAAGTGAGTTGAATGTAAATAATATGAAAATAATAGGATCAGAAGCCCCATGGGAATGTGATTTCAAATTTAAAGAAAGTGATATGTAGTAGGGGATTCAAAAAATAGAGTATTTTTTTATGAAATTCCCAAAGAATTGAACTTGAAACAATGTCATTTTAACTATTCATTTAAACTCAATTTCATGGAATAAATTATTTCTCCAATGTAAATGGTTTTCAAAAATGTCATAGATAATCATTTATGCTCAAAATATTCAAAAACATAAAAAATTTAAAAAAAAACTCCAATTTTTTCATTTTGTTTAAAATAGGTGAAAATAGGGAGACAAACAATAAAAATATTAAACTACAAAGGTTCCCACCCCCATATATAAATGATGTAATGTCCTCAATGAATTAAAATGGATTTAAGATGTAATGAGATTTGAAAAAAATGAATCACAACAAACAAGAAAGTGTAAAGGAGAGGTACGACCTAGTGGATTTTAATGATAAACAGGTTGGAGGAGTGTGATCTCCTCCATTGGCTCTGATGGCATGGTCCCAAAGAATTTCTTCAGCATATGCCCATTGATAGTGAATGGACCATGTTCTCCATCTTTCACAATCTACACAGCACCAAAAGGATATACATGAGTAACTATAAATGGACCTTACCACCTGGAACAATGTTTAACATTCATCAGCTTCAGTCTTGAATTGAATAACAACACTATGTCTACAGGATGGAAGTCCTTTGGTTGGATTAGCTTATCATGATATATTCTTTCTTTGTAAATCCTGGAATTATCAAAGGATTATATTATAATTTCTTCTATATCTTATAACTACATTATTCTTTCTTTTCCATCACTTTCGCGATCTAGATTCATCTTCCCCACAACCCAGTACATCTTATGTTGTAATTCCATAGGTAGGTGAAAGATTTTCCCATAAATCAGCCTATATGGACTCATTCCAATTGGGGTTTTTTAGGCTGTAATGTAATCCAATAATGTGTCTTCCAACCTTCATCTCTAATCCTTCCTACCTGGATTAACTATCTTTTCCAAAATTCTTTTAATTTCCCTATTGGACACTTCAGCTTTCCCATTAGTCTGTGGATGATAGAGAGTTGATTTTTTATGACGCACCCCATAATTTTTTAACAAAGCATCCATTTTCCAATTTCAAAAGTGAGTCCCTTGATCACTAATGATAGATCTGGGAACTCCAAACCTACAAAATATGTTATCTGTGACAAAATCCCAAACAACTTTAGCATCATCAGTCCTGATGGCTTTAGCATCAACCGATTTGGAAACATAATCAACAGCAAGCATAATAATAGAATTTCCAAATTACATTGTGAAAGGTACCATAAAATATATCCCCCATAATTCAAAAATTTCACAAAAATTAATTGGATTTTTGGGAATTTTTTGTCTCTTTGAAATATTTCCTATAAACTGACATTTATCACACTGTTTGAAAAATTTATTAGAATTTTGAAAAGTGTTGGCCAATAATGTGTATATTCTAAAACCTTCCTTGCTAACCTTTTAGGTCAAAAGTGGCATGTACTAGATAATGTGTTACAAAACATAAAGACATAATCAATTTCATTTTGAAGAAAACATCTTATTATCTTTTGGTCATTGCAACTCTTTCAAAGAAATGGATCATCCCTGATGTAATATCTAGATATAGACTTCAATTTGTGAATTTGGTGAGATTTTAAATGATAAGGGACCTAATATGTTACTAGATAATTGACCATGTCAGCATACAAAGGTACTTATCCTTCAATCAAGTACAACTTCTCTCTTAGAAGGCGATCATTTAGTGGTTCAGTTTGTAGAATTTCATCTTCAGTGGTGTTGGGTAGTCTACTTATGTGATCAACCACTTGGTTCTCAGATCCAATGTAATATTTGATTTCTATGTTGAACTAATATAGTAGTATCATCCATATCACTAGCCTCGGTTTTGCTTCAGTCTTCTTCATGAAGTACCTAAGAGCGGCATGATCTGAAAACACAATGTCTTTAGTTCCAAACAGATACGATCTAAATCTTTCTAAAGAAAAAACAACTACTAAAAACTCTTTTTATGTAGTTGTGTAGTTGAATTGGGCCACATATAAGGTTTTTAATGAATATGAAATTACTTGTGTCCTTCCCTCAATTCTCTAAGAATGTACTACTCCCACTGCTTGGCTTAAAGCGCCACAAAGTAGCTTGAATGGTTCTTCCCAATTGGGTGGCTACTATACTGGTGGTGTAATCAAACTCATTTTCAACTCATAAAAGGCTTCCCTACATGAACCATTTAAATTGTAATTAGATCCTTTCAAATTTAATCTAGAGAGAGGGAGAAAAATTTTACTAAAATCTTTAATGAACCTCTTGTAGAATCCCGTGTGTCTTAAAAATGATCTAATATGTCTCACATAAGTTGGGTATGGAAATGAATTTATCACTTCAATTTTTGATTTATCAACTTCAATTCATTTCTGTGAAATGACATTCCCAAGGATAATTCCTCTCTCAACCATAAAATGACACTTTACAAAATTCAAAACAAGGTTTTTTTCAATGCATGTTTTCAAAACATTTTCCAGATTTTTCAAAAAATTGTCAAACGAATTTCCGAAAACTATAAAATCTTCCAAGAAAACCTCCAAGAAATATTCAATGTGATTAGGAAATATACTTACCATAAACCTATGAAATGTACATGGAGCATTACTATAACAGCCCGAGATTTTATGAAAAATATTCTTTTTTATTAATGTCTTGTGTTGTACGCTACACCAAAAGGAGCTTGCACAACACGCATCCTTGACTTGCCTTGCATTACACGCAATCGCAACCTTCCTCGATAGCGTGTGTGGTACGTAATACTGAGTTTCACGAAACAATGATATGCTATTAAAATATTATTAAAACTAGCCGTTATGAATAGTAATAACCACTTTTTAAATTTTAGAAATTTTAAAATGGACTTCATTTTTGGATTCGGAGTATCGAATTTAGCCTCAGGTGAAATTTTGGTACTTTTCGGATAACTTTCATATTCTGATGAATAGTGAAAATTACTAAATTATAATTAAAAACAAATTTTTTAATAGAAATAATTAATTGTGATAAATCATTAATTTGAGTGGTTTTAAAGTATATTTAGAATATATTTTTACAATTTAATACAATGTTGGTCATTGGATGTAATTTCACATTTAAACTAGACATAAACAAGTGTCAATCTTTTGATAGATATTGTTTCTTAAAAACACGCTATTTGTTTTAACAGCGGGATTTAATTATAAAATTAATGCAACTTTTATGTAATTAATTTGGTAAAATAGACTTCGTTTTTGAATTCGGAATATGAAATATAGCTTGGGATGAAATTTTGGCACTGTTCTGAAAAACACCAATTTTTGATGAATAGTGAAACTACTAAGTGGTAGTTAAAAAACTGAATTTTTCATAAAACATAATTTTACCGCTTCTGTGAATGGAATTTCAAAAATCCGAGAGACACGGTTGATGTCAGTAAGTAAAATGTGGTTCAGTGAGATGAAAATAATTTTCGGTGAATAGTAACTTTTTACTTTTTTTTCCGCGGTTAATAGTAAATAGGGTAACTAAGGGTAAATATGATATTAATATTACCCTAACACATGTCCTAATTCTATTGGACAAGTTTAATTCGACCAAAAACAAACTTAGGAATAAAATATGACCATTTAGGCCCACTTGGATTAGATTAGGACATTTATTATTAATTTATTTAAAGAAGGGTTAAAATAGTTAAAATCAAAGTTTAATAAGTAAATCATTTTTAATATGGGGTTATACATAAGATAAATTCGATTGTAAATATTCATTAGAAATATAAAAAGATTTACTACATGATGGTATTTTATTTGTAATTTTTAGACATCAAATAATTTAATTTATTTATGACACAATGATGATGCAGTAATTATCTTATTAATGAAATATTGACATAATTGATGTTATAAACGCCAAAATAAATATAATTTGAGACTTTTTATGAATTCCACTAATTCTCTAGGTTACTATGATATATTAGTGTTGATTTAATCAACTTGGTTCGAACATATAATTCTGTTATGACTTTCACAAAAATCATATATCAAATAGTGTCAAAATTGTCACAAAATAGTTTTTAAATAAAATATTATATTATTAATTGTTATTTTATTCCTAAAAATCTAAGATTCGGCCAAATGACTTAGATAAGGATATATATTTTAATAATAAACAATTTGGGGTTCGTTTGGCATGTTATAGTAAGTGTATTAACCATATAGTGAAAGAAAACAAAAAGACACGGTAAAAGTTAAATTATTTAACTTAGAGTTAAATCTAATTGATAAGGTTAAAATAATAACCTAAACTTGTCTAAATCCTATTGGTTGATAGGATTTCGACCCATCCCCACTTTAGCTTCGAAATAAGACCCTTTGGAACCATTATAAACCGATTTTGACTTTAAAATAAAATAATATTTTGAGGTATTCCTAAGGTGCCCCTCTCCTCCCTTATAAAAGGACACCTCCTCTCCCTCCTCCTCACACCAATTTGAGCACTCAAGCTCGGCCAACCCCTGACAAAATATCTTCTCCACTTCCCTAAAAACATCCTAGAGGTTCTGGTCTTCCTCAAAGACCAATTTTAGTGCCCTAAGAGGAGGTCTCAAAGAGGCACTTCAAAGAAGAGGTAATTACCGTTTCCAATTCTTTCATCTTTATTTCTTCTTCCACTTCTTCTTCTTAGGTTGTTTCATTATGAAGTAATAACATCCGTATCACTCATATACTGATATGTTATTATAAGTATGAAACAACCCTATTTCACCATCTATCCATCCTACGGAAAAAGAAATCACCGCGCGTGCGTACGTACGGAATACCGTCTCCACGCCGTGGTGTAATCTATTTTTCCACCACCACCTTACATGGATGGGTATAATGGTGTAAAGAATAACTATACATAGTTATTACAACATCATATTGATTCTTATATATTGTATGATCCACTCCAATTCAATTCAATATTTATAGAAATGATATCATCGCTCATGCGTACGTACGGACTACCGTCTCCACGACGCGATGAGATTCATTCTCCATGTTAACCATTTAAGAATGATTATAATGTATATATATGAAATAATAATGAAATATATGACATTATAAAGATACTGGATTTATGTATATATATACATATGTATGTCATCTACTTACTTCCATTTCAAGACAATAAGGAAAGGAAAACATCGTTCATGCGTACGTACGGACTACCGTCTCCATGAACGGTGTTTTTCATTTTATTTATCTACCTATTATATATATATATATACTGAATATATATGATATATAAACCATATTTTATATTCTGGAAGTGAGTAAATCATGATATAAGAAATAATGATGTGAAGAACAACAAGTCAAAACACCTACGATAAATGAAACGATTTTTCCCAAAACGCTTCTTTAACATGGAATTTACAAAAGAACGGGTAATATAATGACATAAGTGAACCATATATGATATCATAACAATGAATATGATTCTTTAATAAGTCAATAACATGATTTAAATCATTATATAGGAGGTTCGGACACTTACAAAGCAAGTCGGACCTAAGGTAAGGGAAATATCACAATCTCATTTTTATCCGAGATTGTTTATTCGTAAGTATTTACTGGGGTGTATTTTATCATCCACATCCATGTTTAATCAATATGTAATATTATTTCCATCCACCTACAATTGTTTAAATCCATTTTTACCCTTCGGTGAGTTTTTAGTAATATGTACGAAAGGAATCTTTTGTCATTTTTCGTACGAGGTACTTTTTGACTTTTCTGACAAAAGTATGAAGAATGTATTTTTTAACTTATACGGCATGAATGGATTTCTAAAACATTATTTCCAAGAAGTTTCCTTTACAAGTTTTCAAGTTTATTTTTAATCAACTTCTTTTATTTTAAAGTCGTATGACATGTTATGAAAGGAAAAATGTTTTTGAAGAAGAAAGGATATTTTCCTCAAGAATGGAGTTCAAGTGTTTTATCAAAATTATTTTCCATCTAAGATAATAAAGGGTTCTGTTTTTATCCGTATTATTACATTGATTTGATCATGTTGTGATGGAATTATTTTTATGAATTCCTTTATCTTATATGAATTGATTTATGATGTCATGATGTTTCAAGAATCCCATTTTTGTTACATGTGTTATGCGATGATGTATGTTTTATGATTATGTGGCACACATAAGAAAGGATTCATTATAAGATGGGTGGGACCTATATATCCCTCCAATACATTGGGTAAAGATTTTATATCTCATGAGATAGACAGGGCTGGAACGGTAGGTTATACCGGTTCAGTGAAACAGGACTGAAACGAGGGTTACTCGATTCAGAAAAGGTACTTTGTCCACTAAGATAGTCTTGGAAATGAGTCTTGACTAACAAGAAATGATTTTCCATGATTATGTGTGAATGCCACAAAGTTTCAAGTTTTATGTTATGATTATGGGGATCTCATTTTCACTTCTATGATTTATCCCATGTTATGATATTATGAGCTCTTTTGCAGGTTAAGATTTCCAAAAGCTATGTTCTTATGTATATGATGTGATTGATATTTCTTTTGTTTACCCTTACTGAGCATTTGAGATCACCCTTTTATGTTTTCTTTTCCCCAGGATATAAAGAAAGGTTTTTAGGTAAAAAAAAGGAAGATCTTTATGGGAGATATTGAAGATCTTTCACCACGATTAGAAGATTACGTTCCGAGTTTCCAAAGACACTAAACTATTATGATCCTTGTGTGTGTGTTTTTGTTATGTACTAAGTATTCCGCAAAAGTAATGTAATTTCCATGTACGATAAGCTTAGGGTCTCTACAGTTGGTATCAGAGGAAAGGTTTAGTCAACCTTTGGAAACTAGGATGCGAAAACGTTAGTGAGATCCCTAGAGATATTTCTAAGGTATGTCTCGGGATGTCCCTAGGGATAAGTATACGTATAGGTTATAGTAATAGAATTACGCTAACGATCATAGAATTAAACCTAAGATGTTGGATATTGAAGGTACTCCCCCTTTATTATGTTGTTTTCCCTAGCATGATTTTTGCATCTCACACTATTCTTTTTGGGTTTTAGACGATGGCTGGAACCCGAAGGAACCGTGTTGATCAATGCAATGGACAATGCAATGATTTCCCTCCTGAACAAACAAATGTTTTGGGAAATGGAGTGCAAAATCTTATTGCTATACTTACACAAGCTATGAATCATTCTGGACTTCCAAATGAGCAGAGAAGGGAATAATATTCTATTGAGTCCTTTATGAGGCAACGTCCACCTTCTTTCAGTGGGTCTTCTGATCCACTTGTGGATGAACAATGGATCAGTACTACTGAAAAGATATTTTCAGTTCTTCAATGTTCTGAACATGATAAAGTCATCTTAGCAGTATATCATTTGGAAGGTGAAGCTGATAAATGGTGGAATCTTATCAAGAATACGAGGCCAAGAGATGAAATTGAGTCCATGGAATGGGACGAGTTCAAGAACTTGTTTTTCAGTAAGTACTTCCCTCGTATTCTTCGAACAAAGATGGAGAAAGAGTTTCTTGAACTGAATCAAAGGGACGATGAATCTGTTGGTACCTATGAAGCAAATTTTACAAGACTTGAAAGGTATGCTTCTGGAATTATCATCCAACCTGAAAGTAAAGTTGATCGATTTTTCAGTGGCTTAAAACCAAGTCTTCGAAGGGCATTAGCTATAAGAGACTTCAGTAGCTATGAAGAAATTGTGCGTTGTGCTATCAAGGTAGAAATGGAAGTTGGTGTTACATATCCATCTCATGGTTTTGACAAGAAACGAAAGATGGAGTTCAAGGAGAAATCTCAGAATAATGGTGAAAAGAAGATGAATGTTTCCTTATGCACAAAGTGTGGAAAGAAGCATGGTGGAGATTGTCTTAAAGGGACTAGAAAATGTTTTAAGTGTGGAAAAGAAGGTCATCGAGCAGCTGAGTGTCGAAGTAATGGAAAAAGGGTTTCTAATGATGTGAATAAAGCAAACACTGCAGAGAACGCACCGCCAACACTTCAATGCTTCACGTGCAAGGAAATGGGGAATTATGCTAATAATTGCCCTAATCCAAGGGTTAGTGATGATCAACATGAGCAACCACTGAAGGAAAAGGACAAAGAGAAATCACATGCGATCACTATTGGCAATGTTGAATATGACAACGATGTGGTGGAATGATTAAGTGTTTATGTAATGGGATTCCAAAATAATGTTGTATCATTGAGTATTGCAATATTTATTGATGTGGTATTCAAAGTGATTGAGATATTTTTTGGAAATAAGATGATATGCGCATAATGAACACGAGAAAATGAAATGTTTAATAGTATTCATGAGCTCATGATTGATATAAGGACTAAGTGATATCATGGTTTGAGTATATAGAATTTTGAGGATTTTGGTATGTGGAAAGTGTTAACTTTTAACTGCACTCATGTTTTCACTAAGGTATTCAAGAGAATAAACGATTAAGGACTTTGAATGTTTGGAATGTGACCAACAAGACATATCTTATGATATGTGGGGATCAACGACAGTATTAAATCTCTGGTAATCGTTGTCACTATATTATGAGAGTGGACTGCAGTATTATGTATAAGCCTAAAGATTAGGCTGGATTATGTTGGACATAAGTTAGTATTGTTTAAGGATATAAGATTTTCGATATTATTGATGGGATGTTATAGTAACGTAGTTTTAGAAAAAGGACAACCTGCAGGACGGGCGACAGCCCATCGCTTCGGACAAGGCTGTAGGAATCGAACCCACAACCGAAGTGCGACTGGCCTTTATCGCCTACCACTGGCCTACAGAAAGTCCCTGTTTAGTAGAAACTAGTGTTATTATATTAAGCAGTATGATATATGAAGTATAAGCCCATTTTAGGAACAATATATGATTAATCCCACTATAGATCGACTTATGTATATAAATTTTGCTAACCTTTTGAGACAGATGGAATGACCCGTCATTCTATCACATGATCTGCTAACACTTCACGAATAACAAATTCAACTTCATTTATTTAAGAGATGAAGTGGAAATTGTTAAAGGCACGAACAACAGTGAGATTGTACCAAAATAAAGGAAGTATTTATTCTAATTCAAATTCTATAACTTTAGGGAAATGATCTTGAAAACCAAAAATGTTGTCCTAGTTCTCTTATACCTGATGAATCAAATGGTACCTTAGATCGTCACAAATTTATGGATTTGTGATTACTGGCTTTTCCATAGCCATGTTCTCTACCACTCTCCATCAGAACATGATGGTTAGATTTCTCTTCCATATCCATATTTTCACCTATGTAGAAACCCAGTGATTAGTTTATTTGGGTAATCGTTACATTTCATACTTTAGTTTTTAAAGCCAAGTTTTGGTATTCCTTTTTACGATGTGGGTTTCTATTAAAGAAACTTTCTAATAGTAAACCATTTATAACCCCGACGAATTTTGAGGGCGAAATTCATTTTAAGGGGGGTAGAATGTAACAGCCCGAGATTTTATGAAAAATATTCTTTTTTATTAATGTCTTGTGTTGTACGCTACACCAAAAGGATCTTGCACAACACGCATTCTTGACTTGCCTTGCATTACACGCAATCACAACCTTCCTCGATAGCGTGTGTGGTACGTAATACTGAGTTTCACGAAACAATGATATGCTATTAAAATATTATTAAAACTAGCCGTTATGAATAGTAATAACCACTTTTTAAATTTTAGAAATTTTAAAATGGACTTCATTTTTGGATTCGGAGTATCGAATTTAGCCTAAGGTGAAATTTTGGTACTTTTCGGATAACTTTCATATTCTGATGAATAGTGAAAATTACTAAATTATAATTAAAAACAACTTTTTTAATCGAAATAATTAATAGTGATAAATCATTAATTTGAGTGGTTTTAAAGTATATTTAGAATATATTTTTACAATTTAATACAATGTTGGTCATTGGATGTAATTTCACATTTAAACTAGACATAAACAAGTGTCAATCTTTTGATAGATATTGTTTCTTAAAAACACGCTATTTGTTTTAACAGCGGGATTTAATTATAAAATTAATGCAACTTTTATGTAATGAATTTGGTAAAATAGACTTCATTTTTGAATTCTGAATATGAAATATAGCTTGGGATGAAATTTTGGCACTGTTCTGAAAAACATCAATTTTTGATGAATAGTGAAACTACTAAGTGGTAGTTAAAAAACTGAATTTTTCATAAAACTTAATTTTACCGCTTCTGTGAATGGAATTTCAAAAATCCGAGAGACATGGTTGATGTCAGTAAGTAAAATGTGGTTCAATGAGATGAAAATAATTTTTGGTGAATAGTAACTTTTTACTTTTTTTTACCGCGGTTAATAGTAAATAGGGTAACTAAGGGTAAATATGATATTAATATTACCCTAAAACATGTCCTAATTATATTGGACAAGTGTAATTCGACCAAAAACAAACTTAGGAATAAAATATGACCATTTAGGACCACTTGGATTAGATTAGGACATTTATTATTAATTTATTTAAAGAAGGGTTAAAATAGTTAAAATCAAAGTTTAATAAGTAAATCATTTTTAATATCGGGTTATACATAAGATAAATTCGATTGTAAATATTAATTAGAAATATAAAATAATTTACTACATGATGGTATTTTATTTGTAATTTTTAGACATCAAATAATTTAATTTATTTATGACACAATGATGATGCAGTAATTATCTTATTAATGAAATATTGACATAATTGATGTTATAAACACCAAAATAAATATAATTTGAGACTTTTTCTGAATTCCACTAATTTTATAGGTCACTAGGATATATTAGTGTTGATTTAATCAACTTGGTTCGAACATATAATTCTGTTATGACTTTCACAAAAATCATATATCAAATAGTGTCAAAATTGACACAAAATAGTTTTTAAATCAAATATTATATTATTAATTGTTATTTTATTCCTAAAAATCTAATATTCGGCCAAATGACTTAGATAAGGATATATATTTTAATAATAAACAATTTGGGGTTTGTTTGTCATGTTATAGTAAGTGTATTAACAATATAGTGAAAGAAAACAAAAAGACACGGTAAAAGTTAAATTATTTAACTTAGAGTTAAATCTAATTTATAAGGTTAAAATAATAACCTAAACTTGTCTAAATCCTATTGGTTGATAGGATTTCGACCCATCCCCACTTTATCTTCTAAATAAGACCCTTTGGAACCATTATAAACTGATTTTGACTTTAAAATAAAATAATATTTTGAGGTATTTTTAAGGTGCCCCTCTCCTCCCTTATAAAAGGACACCTCCTCTCCCTCCTCCTCACACCAATTTGAGCACTCAAGTTCGGCCAACCCCTGCCAAAATCTCTTCTCCACTTACCTAAAAACATCCTAGAGGTTCTGGTCTTCCTCAAAGACCAATTTTAGTGCCCTAAGAGGAGGCCTCAAAGAGGCATTTCAAAGAAGAGGTAATTACCGTTACCAATTCTTTCATCTTTATTTCTTCTTCCACTTCTTCTTCTTAGGTTGTTTCATTATGAAGTAATAACATAAGTATCACTCATATACTGATATGTTATTATAAGTATTAAACAACCCTATTTCACCATCTATCTATCCTACGGAAAAAGAAATCACCGTGCGTGCGTACGTACGGAATACCGTCTCCATGCCGTGGTGTAATCTATTTTTCCACCACCACCTTACATGGATGGGTATAATGGTGTAAATAATAACTATACATAGTTATTACAACATCATATTGATTCTGATATATTGTATGATCCACTCCAATTCAATTCAATATTTATAGAAATGATATTGTCGCTCGTGCGTACGTACGGACTACCGTCTCCACGACGCGATGAGATTCATTTCTCCATGTTAACCATTTAAGAATGATTATAATGTATATATAAGAAATAATAATGAAATATATGACATTATAAAGCTACTGGATTTATGTATATATATACATATGTATGTCATCTACTTACTTCCATTTCAAGACAATAAGGAAAGGAAAACAGCGTTCATGCGTACGTACGGACTACCGTCTCCATGAACTGTGTTTTTCATTTTATTTATCTACCTATTATATATATATATACTGAATATATATGATATATAAACCATATTTTATATTCTGGAAGTGAGTAAATCATGATATAAGTAATAATGATGTCAAGAACAACAAGTCAAAACACCTACGATAAATGAAACGATTTTACCCAAAACGCTTCTTTAACATGGAATTTACAAAAGAACGGGTAATATAATGTCATAAGTGAACCATATATGATATCATAACAATGAATATGATTCTGTAATAAGTAAATAACATGATTTAAATCATTATACAGGAGGTTCGGACACTTACAAAGCAAGTCGGACCTAAGGTAAGGGAAATATCACAATCTCATTTTTATCCGAGATTGTTTATTCGTAAGTATTTACTGGGGTGTATCTTATCATCCACATCCATGTTTCATCAATATGTAATATTATTTACATCCACCTACAATTGTTTAAATCCATTTTTACCCTTCGGTGAGTTTTTAGTAATATGTACGAAAGGAATCTTTTGTCGTTTTTCGTACGAGGTACTTTTTGACTTTTCCGACAAAAGTACGAAGAATGTTTTTTTTAACTTATACGACATGAATGGATTTCTAAAACATTATTTCCAAGAAGTTTCCTTTACAAGTTTTCAAGTTTATTTTTAATCAACTTATTTTATTTTAAAGTCATATGACATGTTATGAAAGTAAAAATGTTTCTGAAGAAGAAAGGATATTTTCCTCAAGAATGGAGTTCAAGTGTTTTATCAAAATTATTTTCCATCTAAGATAATAAAGGGTTCTGTTTTTATCCCTATTATTACATTGATTTGATCATGTTGTGATGGAATTATTTTTATGAATTCCTTTATCTTATATGAATTGATTTATGATGTCATGATGTTTCAAGAATCCCATTTTTGTTACATGTGTTATGCGATGATGTATGTTTTATGATTATGTGGAACACATAATAAAGGATTCATTATAAGATGGGTGGGACCTATATATCCCTACAATGAATTGTGTAAAGATTTTATATCTCATGAGATAGACAGGGCTGGAACGGAAGGTTATACCGGTTCAGTGAAACAGGACTGAAACGAGGGTTACTCGATTCAGAAAAGGGACTTTGTCCACTAAGATAGTCTTGGCAATGAGTCTTGACTAACAAGAAATGATTTTCCATGATTATGTGTGCATGCCACAAAGTTTCAAGTTTTATGTTATGATTATGGGGATCTCATTTTCACTTCTATGATTTATCCCATGTTATGATATTATGAGCTCTTTTGCAGGTTATGATTTCCAAAAGCTATGTTCTTATGTATATGATGTGATTGATATTTCTTTTGTTTACCCTTACTGAGCATTTTAGCTCACCCTTTTATGTTTTCTTTTCCCCAGGATATAAAGAAAGGTTTTTAGGTTAAAAAAAGGGGAAGATCTTTATGGGAGATATTGAAGATCTTTCACCACGATTAGAAGATTACGTTCCGAGTTTCCAAAGACACTAAACTATTACGATCCTTGTGTGTGTGTTTTTGTTATGTACTAAGTATTCCGCAAAAGTAATGTAATTTCCATGTACGATAAGCTTAGGGTCTCTACAATTACACAATCCAAATGGCATTATTTTTTCTAAAAAAAGTGATGAAAGGACAAGTAAAGGTAGTCTTCTCTTGATGCTCGGGAGCAATGGGTACTTGAAAATAACCTGAAAATCCATCCAAAAAGAAATAATGTGTTATACCTGCCAATCTCTCTAGCATCTAGTCAATGAAAGGTATAGGGAAATGATATTTTCAAGTAACCCGATTCAACTTCCTAATCTCTATGCATACTCTCTAAATATTGTGAATCCTCATAAGGATCAATTCATTCTTCTCATTCCTCACAATGGTTAGGCCAGTATTCCTTGGGACTACATGGATGGGGCTAACCTATTGTGAATCTAATATGGGATAGATGATTGCAGCTTCTAACAGTTTCTCAAGCTCTTTTTTCTAACAACCTCCATCAGGGTGGGGTTCAACCTCCTTTGGGGTTGTGTGACAAGTTTGGAATCTCCTTCAAGAAAAAATCTATGTGAGAAACGTTTTTGGTTCATTCCAGGGATATAACCTATGATCAACCCTATTCCTTGGACATTCTCTCTCAAAATCTCAATCAATGATTTTTCTTGAGTTTTATATATATTATTAGAAATTATTACTGTTAATTCCTCTCCCTCCATAAGGTATTCATATTTTAAATCAGTGGGGAGTGGTTTTAATTATAGATCAGGAGGATTCTCATGGGATGAAACAAATTTTAGGATCTCCACTTCCAATGGTTTTACATCCTATAAATAAGAAATCATATCATCTTCATCATCATTTTACAAATTATCAAAGAAATTAGATTTTACCTCTTCTTCAAACAGGAAATCAAAATCTCAAGGAGTTTGGGAATCCATATGTTAATTGAAATCTTTAATGGAAAAATTCTCTCCTAATGATAAGAATTCATGAAACATTCCTGATTCTTCAATTAGTTCTATACCATCTTCATTGGAGAGTGTGAAGAGTGAATGATCATTTGATGGGTGCCTCATGGATTCAAAAATATTAAAGTGGACCGTGATGTCTCCAATCTCCATGGTAAGTGTCCCATCATGGACATTGATGATGGTTTTGGCGGTCTTCAAGAATATTCTTCCCAAAATTATGGGTGAGTGTGATGGGATCCTATCATCTTCCATATTCAATACATAAAAGTCACCAGGGAAGAAAATATATTTGACATTTACTAGGACATCCTCTACAACTCCTAATGTGAACACTGTTGATCAGTTTTGAAGCTGGACCACCACTCTTGTGGGCTTCAAGTCTCCCATCTGAAAAGAAGTATATACTTAGTGAGGAAATACATAAATTTATTCACCTAAATCGCACAAATCATTAGAGAAATTTAATGAACCAATTGTACATTCAATAGAAAACGTCCCTAGATCATGAAATTTGGTTGGAAATTGTGGTGTGATAAGGGCTGAGAAACTTCTTCCCAAACATATCCTCTCATTCCATTAAATTATCCTTTTCTTGGTTCAAGGATCCTCCAAAAATTTTGCATACTTTGGAATTTTTTTTAGTGCTTCAAGTAGAGGTATGTTGATTTCCACTTTCTGGAAGGTGTCCAGAATTTCTTTTTGTAGTGTTTCTTCTTATAAACTCTTTGATTCAATCATCATTGATGGAAATGGTGGTGGTATATCATTATTATCCCTTTGTTTCCTTTAAAATGGTGTTTCTTGTTTTTTCGTCCTTGGCCCATCCTTATCCTCCTCCTATTTCTTATATTCTTCCTGATGCATTTTCATAGAATTTTCATCATTTCCAACTTCATTCTCTCCCAGATCAGGTAATCTTGTTTTAGGATCAATGGTGGATGGTGATGGGAGTGATTTTACACTTTATGTAGTTATAATATGAACATTCTCTTTTAGTTTTGGGACTGTTTGAGAAGTTATTTTACCTGGGTTTTGGTCATAAATTCCATGAGTCTTTAAATCTTATTGTAAAAATAATTAACGGTGTCCTTAAACCCCTCAAAATCAATTTTTTTTTGCTGGCTTGGAATTGGAGGTTGTGAAATGGTGGATGGACTCTCATAGTGTCTTTGGAAATTTGGTGGTTTTTGGTATGAATTCTTGTTATAAGACTGCATTTGTTGAAATGGTGGTGGGTTATGGAATTGATTCTGGAATGGTGGTTGGTTTTGAAACTGGTTTTGGTACGGGGGTCTAGCTTGATTCTGCGGATTTCAAAACCCATATTCAACATGGTTAGGATCTCTCCATCTTTTATTTTATTTAATTTTCCTTGGTTGAAAGGCTTCTGCACATGTTTCCATTCCCTGTATTTTAGAACACTAGTCAGTAAAACGATCAGGTGATGAGCATAAACCACATACATAACTGGTGCTTGATGGTCACTAACTTGCTTCAAGGACATCTCCCTCACCATACTAGTTATCTCATCAATCATAGTTTCTAGTAAGGGTTATGTATGAGAAGTGTGTACCTCCTGAATACCTCTTGTTCCAATACCTATTGTTCCAAACTGCTACGAGTTCTGGGAAATCTTCTCAATCAAGAACTTGGCTTCTTCTGGTGATTTTCAATCAATGCAGCTCTAGATGATGCATAATGAAGGTTTCTGTCATTTTCCAGTAGTACTTGATAGAATAAGACAAGAAAGTGATGTTCCTCAATGGATTTATGTGGAAAACTGGCACATAGATTCTTAAATCTCTCCCAGTACTCGAAAATGGTTTTTCTAGATGATTGTCGTATGGCGTAGATTTCCATCCAAATGGATGTGCTTCTAGAGGCGGGGAAAAATATTTTCATAAAACATCTTACCCGGTCATTCCAGTCATTTACATCTCCTTTCTATAGGCCATACAACCATTCTTTAGTAACTCCATCCAATGAAAAAAAAATTCCTTCCACTTAACCTGGTCCTCAGTAACTCCACGAGGTCTGAAAGTTTAGGAAACATGAGTGAACTCTTTAATGTGTTTGTTGGGATCTTCACCTTCAAAACCATTAAACTTAGGAAGAAAAAGAATCATATTAGGTTTCATTTCAAAATCATCTTTAACACTGGCAAGTCAAGTTGATTGTTTTTATTAAGGAATTGTGGTGCACAGAGGTCTCTAGGAGTTGGGTTTTGATTTTCATCCGTGATGACAGTCTCAGAGTGAACACTAGAAGTTTCAATTGAGTCTGATAGAGAAATTTATTCATATTTAGATTGAAAATTAATGTTTCTAAGTCTATTTAACATGGTTCTTTTAATTTCAGGATCATTGGGTAAATGTTCAGTTTTTGAGGTTCTAGTCATGCAATTTTGAAGAGAAAAGATGAGAAGAGAGAAATGAAAAGAAAAGAAATGTTGGCGCTACCACCCCGGAAACAGCACCATGTTTTGACACGTTCCTATCTTGGGGTGTGGAAAAAACAATTATTTACTAATTTAATATATAATATATTGGTAAACCTAGGTTGTATTCATAGTGGAGTGCTCGACAATCGTGTTTGTCAGTTAAAATAAGAGGAAAAAGTGATGTTGTTTTTGAAATTGTTTGATTTTGAAAATACAAGAAAGAAACTAAATTATGGGAAAGAATTAAGTGAAATTTTTAAAACAAATTGGAAAATTATGTGATTATAATCAATGAAATAGAATGGTACTCAGGTTAGGGTCGGTTATCCAATTGTAATACTACCACAGTTCACTTTACCCAATTCTATTCTATTAAATCATTAAGAGTGATAATCCACAATCGTTTATTCTCACTCCCTTGGTCAATTAATAATGTGAGAATAAACCTTATCAAAACCTTATATTGGTCTACTCTCCTTCCAATGTGTAATATAGTTGTAGTGAATACCCCCAATTATCTTAGTCAATTCCCTATCGGGTCTTATTTATCCCAAGAAATTAAGAACATTCATTACTTCTCACACACGTACTGATGATCACCGAGTACATCACCACTAAGTCCTGGTCAATTACATTGTATATAAACTACTACCTAGTTGAGGTAGAAATTCATCATTTACTAAATAGAAAAAAATAAACAACAGAATCTAAAATTAGATACAATCATACATGATAATAAAAATTGTTTTATAAAATTGAAACTGATTTCCAGAAGAGAAAAGAGGATATTAAAAAATTAAGTGAAAGTACTCAAGAATTACAAAATGGTAAACCTACCCATCCCCAATCACTCAAATGATCTACCCCACCATGGTAAGGGTAACCGAGTTGAACTGGGAAGATTATGTCACTACAAATCTAAGAAAAACAAAAGAAAGAGAAGCAAGATAGAAATATTGATCCTCTAGAATATGTCCTCCAGAATTTTGCATCGGTTATGCCCACCAGCCGGCCGAAATACACTGAGGTCCCATCTTATATAATGATAGAAATGAAATTGGCTATCGACCCTAAAACTTTTAGAGTCATTGGAGAGTTGTAAATAATTATATGGGAAAATCAATAACCATTAATTTTCTGTACCCCCAAAACTTTTTCACCCAGTCCACTTGGACGCGCCAAAAAGAGGCCTTCATGAGCTTCATATTTTATAAAATTTATTGTGAGCTGTCCTTTGAATGTCCTCTATTGACACCAGTTAGACATACAAAATTAAAAGGTCGGATGAATGAGATATTGTTGATTTAATACGGTGGTTTCCATTCAGCCAGCCGGACTGAGTTCTCTAATTGATTGATTTTTTTGTACCATTGGGTTTCGAATTGGGTCTTGGTCCAGAAGAAAACATTGAATACCATGAGAATATGCAGCCTAAAAATTAATATTCACTTCAATTGGACCAATATTATCAATGTTATTCCCAAAAAATAGAAGCAATATAAAACTGTCATTTTTACAGAATTACCCCATTTTCACATTTTAGCCCAAAATATACCAAAAACACAAAAATGAAGCAAATATATTCAAATTGAATAATAGAGAAGGATTAAATCATTGAAAACATATTATTAATAATGAAAATATTAACTCTATCTGTTCCCACACACTTATCACTTGGAATCCTAGACAAGTCAAGAATCAAAATAAAATCAAAGTAAATTAAAAACAGATATCCATGAGACCCACCAATTTGACAACAAGAAACAAAATATATCATGCCTACTAAAAAATTATTTTTTTCAAGTTCTTAATTTAAGATCATTCAATATATTTAATATTCATTTATCCTCACGTTCACAAAAAACACTTACCTAACTTTCATTATCTCTCATCACACAAATTTCAATTTTTTAGCAATGTCTTACTCTTCCAAATTCATACAAGGGTCACCATAGGATTGATAAATTTCTACATCTCCACCCAATGTGAGTAAAATACATATGTTTATCATGAGGACATTTCAAGATTTCTCTTGTGGATTTAGGTTTTTTGGATTAAGATTTGAAAATTCTAAGGCTAAATGAAGAGGGCATGGCTCTTTTTGAAGAAAAATTTCATTACTCTAAATTTCACACAAGTATGGTCTCCTCTTTATTCTGCTTAGTAGAAAATAAGGTCCTTCATCATTGAATATCAAGTAATGTTCACATAGTTCATCATTTTAGAAGAAAAAATTTCAATCTTCTCAAATATAATATTTCTTGAAAGCTTAAAAAAGGAACAACCCTCTTTTTCATTAGAAGCTCCAGGAAGGCACAACTTATCTCATCGTGAAAGCCCTAGAAAAGGCACAGCTTTCAGCAGAATGATTTTTTTCCATATAAATAACATCTCTTCATATTTTTATTGTCCACCCAAAGTTTCATAAAATGAGATATCACAACACAAGACATCTTACCCCACACTAAATTTCAACTAGATCATGCAATTTCACTTCAAGATCCGGTTGGATAGGAAAAAATGGATTGTAATGTGGCTAACCTATTAGGATGTTCATGGATTATATGGGCTACATGGATTAAATTTACAATATAGACCAGAATGAAAGAGATTATCTTGAAAAGGGGGATTTCAAACCAAAGAAATTCCTCAATTATTTAAAACACATGTTCCCCAAACCCTCTTGTTTTGAAAGGAATAAATCAAATTATAGTTAAAACAATAATGGTTTGGTTGTCTCAAGAAGTGAGGTGAATGTAAAGAATATGAAAATAATAGGTTCAGAAGCCTCATGAGAATGTGATTTCAGATATACTGATAGTGATATGTGGCATGGGATTCAAAAAAACAGAGTATTTTTTTTGAAATTCCAAAAGAATTAAACTTGAAACAATGTCATTTTAATCATTTATTTAAGCTCAGTTTCATGGAATAAATTATTTCTTCAATAGGCCTAGGTTTCAAAAATGTCAAAGATATTCAATTATTCTCAAAAGTTTCAAAAACATAGAAAATTTGAAAAAATAAATGCCATTTTTTCATTTTGTTTAAAATCGGTGAAAATAGGGAGACAATCAATAAAAATCCTAAACTACAAAGATTCCCTTCCCCACACTTAAATGATGCAGTGTCCTAAATGCATTCAAATGGATTTAACATGTAATGAGATTTGAAAAAAAATGAATCACAACAAGCAAGAAAGTGTAAAGGAGAGGCAAGACCTGGTGAATTTTATTGATAAATAAGTTGTAGGAGTGTGATCTCCTCCATTGGCTCTGATGGCATGGTCCCAAGGAATTTTTTCAGTCTATGCCCATTGACAGTGAATGGATCTTGTGCTCTATCATTCAAAATCTGCACTACACCAATAGGATATACATGAGTAACTATAAATAGACCTTCCCACTAGGAACTATTTTTAACTGGCATCATCTTGAGTCTTGAATTGAATAACAACACAGTGTCTCCAGGATGGAAGCCTTTTTGTTGGATCATCTTGTCATGATCCACTCTTGTTCTTTCTTTGTAAATCTTGTAACTCTCAAAG
This sequence comes from Viscum album, assembly GCA_963277665.1. Taxonomy (NCBI): domain Eukaryota; kingdom Viridiplantae; phylum Streptophyta; class Magnoliopsida; order Santalales; family Viscaceae; genus Viscum; species Viscum album. The sequence goes on along the minus strand of OY728151.1, from coordinate 647,383,377 downwards.
GCTTCCATTATAACTTCTTCCAACTCCTGTAACAACAATCTTCTTTCTTTTCCATCACTTTCAATATCTAGATTCATCATCCTCACAACCCAGTATTCCTTGTCTTCCAATTCCACAGGCACGTGACAGCTTTTCCCATAAATCAGCCTATATGGACTCATTTCAATTAGGGTTTTGTAGGCTATCTAGTAAGCCCATAACGTGTCTTACAACCTTTGGATATAATCCTTCCTACTTGGATTAACTGTCTTTTCCAAAATTCCTTTAATTTCCCTATTGGACACTTCAGCTTTTCCATTAGTCTGTGGATGATTAAGAGATGATGATTTATGATGAACCCCATACTTTTTTAACAAAGTGTCCATTATCCAATTACAAAAGTGAGTCCGTTGATCACTAATTATGGCTTTGGGGCTCCAAAACTAAAAAATATGTTATCCCTGACAAGATTACAAACAACTTTAGCATCGTATGTCCTAGTGGCTTTTGCTTCCACCCATTTGGAAACATAAATTAAATTAGGAAAGGGCCCATAAAATATATCCCCCATACATAAAAAATTTCACAAAAATTAAGTGGATTTTGGGGAATTTCTTGTCTCTTTGTAATATTTCCTGTAAACTGACATTTTTCACACTGTTTGAAAAATTCCTGAAAATCTTTGAATAGTGTTGTCCAATAAAGTGTAGATTCTAAAACCTTACTTGCTATACTTTGAGGTCCAAAGTGGCCTTAACAATCTAATTTGTTACAAAACTTAATGAAATAATCAATTTCATTTATAATAAAACATCTTTTTATCATTTGGTAATTACAACTCTTCCATAGAAATGGATCATCCCAGATGTAATATCTAGATTCAGCTCTCAATTTGTGAGTTTGGTGAGAATTTAAATGATATGGGCCTAATATGTTACCATATAATTGACCATGTCAGCATAACAATGTACTTCACCTTCAATCAAGTACAACTACACTATTGGAAGGTGATCATTTAGTGGTTTAGTGTCTGGAATTTCAACTTCAGCGGTGTTGGGTAGTCTACTTAAGTGATCAGCCACTTGGTTCTCATATTCCTTCTTATCTTCGATTTCTATGTTGAACACCTATAGTAGTATCATCCATCTCACTATCCTTAGTTTTTTCTTTATCCTTCTTCATCATGTACCTAAGAGCTGCGTGATCAGAAAACATAATGAATTTACTTCCAAGAAGATACGATTTAAATCTTTCTAAAGAAAAAAATACTGCTAAAAACTCTTCTTTTTGTTGTTTTGTAGTTGAATTGGGCCACATATAAGGTTTTAGAGGAATATTAAATGACTTGTGGCCTACCCTCAATTCTCTAAGAATGTACTGCTCCTACTTCTTGGTTTAAAGCATCACAAAGTAGCTCGAATGGTTATTGCCAATTGAGTGGCTATATTAATGGTGGTGTAATCAATATTTTTTTCAACTCATCAAAGGATTCCCTATATGAACCCTTGAAATTGAAATAAAAACCTTTCAAATGTAGTCTATAGGGATTGAGATAAATCTTACTAAAATCTTTGATAAACCTCCTGTAAAATCTTGCATGTCTTAAAAATTATCTAACATGTTTCACACAAGTTGGGTAAGGAAAACAATTTATCAATTCAATTTTTGATTTATCAACTTCAATTCCTTTCTGTGAAATGAAATTCCCAAGGGCAATTCCTCTCTCAAACATAAAATTACACTTTTCAAAATTCAAAACAAGGTTCTTTTCAATGCACGTTTTCAAAAAAAATTCCGGATTTTTCAAACAATGTTCAAATGATTTTCCAAAAACTGTAAAATCATCCAAGAAAACATCAAATAAATCTTCAATGTGATTAGAAAATATACTTACCATACACCTCTGAAATGTACTTGGAGAATTACACATTCCAAATGGAACCATTTTTTATGAAAAAGTGATGAAATGACATGTAAATGTAGTCTTATCTTGATGCTCAGGAGCAATGGGTACTTGAAAATAACCTGAAAATCCATCCAAAAAAATAATGTGTTCTACCTTCCAACCACACTAGAGTTTGGTCAATGAAAGGGATAGGGAGATTTCCTTTTCGAGTGACCTGATTCAACTTCCTAAAATCTATGCATACTCTCCAGCTATTTTGAATTCTCACAGGGATTAATTCATTCATTTCATTCCCCACAATGGTTAGGCCAGTTTTCCTTGGGACTACATGTATGGGGCTAACCCATTGTGAATATTATATGGAATAGATGATCCCAGCTTCTAACAGTTTCTCAATCTCTTTTTTCACAACCTCCATCATGGTGGGGTACAACCTCCTTTGGGGCTGTCTGACAGTTTTGGAATCTCCTTCATGAAAATATCTATGTGAGAAAATTTTCGGATTCATTCTAGGGATATCACCTATGATCCACCCTATTCCTTGGAAATTCTCTCTCAAAATCTCAATAAATTATTTTTCTTGAGTTTCATATATATTATTAGCAATTATTACTGGTAATTTCTCTCCCTCTATAAGGTAAACATATTTTAAATCAGTAGGTAGTGGTATTAATTCTAGATCAGGAAGATTATCATGGGATGAAAATAAATTGATGTTCTCCAATTCCAATTGTTTTTCATCATTCATATAATAAATCATATCATCTTTATCATCATTTAACAAATTTTCAAATAAATCAGACTTTACCTCTTCTTCAAACAGGAAATCAGAATCTCCAGGTGTTTGGGAATCTATATGTTCAATGACATGATTAATGGAAAAATTCTATCCTAATGATAATAATTCATAAAACATATTTGATTCTTCAATTGTTTCTGTACCATCTTCATGGGAGAGTGTGAAGAGTGAATGATCATCTGATGGGTGCCTCATAGATTCAAAATTATTATAGTGGATAGTGTTGTCTCCAAAGTCCATGGTAAGTGTCCCTTAATGGACATTGATGATGGTTTTGGTGGTCTTCAAGAAAGTTTTTCCCAAAATAATGGGTGAGTGTGATGGGATCCTATCATATTCTATATTCAACACATATAAGTCATCAGGGAAGAAGAGATATTTTACTTTTACCAGGACATCCTCCAGAACTCCTAATGGGAACACTATTGATCTATTTTGAAGCTCGACCACCACTCTTGTAGGCTTCAAGTCTCCCATCTGCAAAGAATTATATACTGATTGAGGAAATACATTAATTTATGAGCCTAAATCTCCCAAAGAATTAGAGAAAATTAATGAACCAATGGTGCATTGAATAGAAAACATCCATGGATCTTGACATTTGGTTGGCAATTGTGGTGTGATAAGGGCTGAGAAACTTCTTCACAAATAGATCCCTTCATTCCATTGAATTATCCTTTTCTTGGTGCAAGGATACTTAAAAAAATTTATCATACATTGGAATTTGTTTGAGTGCTTGAAGCATAGGTATGTTGATTTCCACTTTCTGGATGGTGTCCAGAATTTCTTTTTGCAGTGTTTCTTCTTGCAGCCTCTTTTATTTAATCATCCTTTATGGAAATGGTGGTGGTATATCTTTATTCTCCCTTTGTGGCCTTAGAAATGGTGTTTTGTGTTTCTTCTTCCTTTGCCCATCCTTATCCTCATTCTCTTTCTAATATTCTTCTTGATTCATTTTCATAGAATTTTCATCATTTCCCACTTTATTCTCTCCTAGATCTGGTATTCTTGTTTCAGGTTCAATGGTAGATGGTGGTGGGATTTATTTTCCACTTCTTTTAGTTATAATATGAACATTATCTTTTGGGTTTGGGATTGTTTGAGAATGGATTTTACCTAGATTTTTTGTCAGAATGTCTATGAGACTTTCAAACTTTTTGTAAAAGGATTTTACGGTGTCATTAAACCCCTCAAACTCAGATTTTTTTCTGGATTTGAATTAGAGGTTGTGCACTGGAGGATGGATGCTCATAGGGTCATTACAAATTAAGTGGTTTTTGGTATGAAGGCTAGTTATAAGACTGCATTTTTGGAAATGGTGGTGGGTTCTGAAATTGATTCTGGAATGGTGGTTGGTTTTGAAAATGGTTTTGGTATGGGGGTCTACCTTGATTCTGCTAATATATAAACCCATATTCAACTTGTTTAGGATCTCTCCATCATTTATTTTTTGGGAACTTCATTGGTTGAAAGGCTGCTACACATGTTTCTATTCCCTGTATTTTAGAACACTGGATAGTAAAATGATCAGGTGATGAGCATAAACCACATACCTTAGCTGGTTCTTGTTGGTCACTAACTTTATTCAAGGACATCTACCTCACCTTACTAGTTATCTCTTCAGTATTAGTTTCTAGTAAGGGTGATGGATGACAAGTGTGTACCTCATGAATACCTCTTATTCCAATACCTCTTGTTCCAAACTGTTGCGAGTTCTGGGAAATCTTCTCAATCAAGCCCTTGGCTTCTTCTGGTGACTTGTCAATCAATTCACCTCTAGATGATGAATCAAGAGGGTTTCTATCGTTTTACAATAGACCTTGAATGGATAAGACAATAAAGTGATGTTCCTCAATGGCTTGATGCTGACAACTGACACATAGCTTCTTAAATCTCTCCCAGTACTCATAAAGTGTTTCTCGAGATGATTGTCGTATGCTGTAGATTTCCTTAAGAATGGATGTGCTTCCAGAGGTGGGGAAGAATCTATGCATAAAACATCTTACCAGGTCATTCTAGTCAAGTACGTCTTCTGGTTCTGGGTCGTACAACCATTCTTTAGTAGCTCCATCCAATGAAAACGGAAATGCCTTCCACTTAACCTGGTCCACAGAAACTCCACGAAGTATGAAAGTTTAGCATACATGAGTGAACTCTTTAATGTGTTTGTTGTGATCTTCACCTTACAAACCATTAAACTTTGGAAGAAAAGGAATCTTATTAGTTTTTATTTCAAAATCATATTGTAACACTGGCATGACATGTTGATTTTTTTGATTAAGAAATTATGGTGCACAAAGGTCTCTAAGTGTTAGGTTTTGATTTTCAGCCATGATGACAGTCTCAGAGTGAACACTAGAAGTTTCACTTGAGTCTACTGGGGGAATTTTATCAAATTCATATTGAAAATTAATGTTTCTAAGTCTATTCAACAAGGTTCTTTAAATTTCAGGATCTATGGTTAAATTTTCAGTTTTTGAGGTTCTAGTCATGCAATTTTAAAGATAAAAGACAAGAAGAGTGAAAAGAAAAGAAAAGAAATTTGGGTGCTACCACTCTGAAAACTGCACCAAGATTTGACATGTGCCTATCGTGGGGTGTGGAAAAAAAATTATTTAATAATTTAAAATATATTATATTGGTTGACCTAGGTTGTCTCTAGAGAGGAGTGCTCAATAGTCGTGTTTTTCACTTAAAGTAAGCGGAAAAAGTGATGTTATTTTTTAAATTGTTTGATTTTTAAAATACAAGAAAGAAACTAAATGAAGTAAATAAATTAAGTGAAATTTTTAAAACAAATTTAAAAATGATGTGATTATAATAAGTGATATAAAATGGTACTCAGGTTAGGGTCGGTTTCCCAATTGTAATTCTATCACAGTTCACTTTACCCAATTCACTTCTATTAAGTCGTTAAGAGTGAGAGTCCACACTCGTTTATTCTAACTCCCTTGGTCAAATAATAATGTGAGAATAAACCTTACTAAAATCTCAGATTAGTCTACTCTCCTTCCAATGTGTAATATAGTTGTAGTGAATAACCCCAATTATCTTAGGCAATTCCCTATCGGGTCTTGTTTATCCCAAAAATTTATGAACATTCACTACTTCTCGCACACGTACTGGTGATCACAGAGTACTTCACAACTAAGTCCTAGTCTATTCCATCATATATAAACAAGTACCTTGTGGAGGGAGAAATTGATCATTGACCAAAAAAATAAACAACATAATATAAAATCAGAAACAATCGTACATGATAATAAAAACTGTTTTATGAAATTGAAACTAATTCGCAGAAGATAAAAGAGGATATTAAAACATTAAGTGCAAGAACTCAAAAATTAAAAAATGGTAAACCTACCCCTCCCCAATCACTCAGAAGATCTTCCCCACCACATTAAGGGTAACAAAGTTGATGTGGAAAGATGAATTCATTACAAAGATAAGATGAAAAAAATAAAGAGAATCAAGACAAAAATGTTGATCCTCCAGAATCTGTCCTCCAGAATTTTTCATCTGTTATGCCCACCATAAAGCAGAAAATCACTAAGTTACCTTATGATATAATGTTGGAAATGAAATTTGATACCAAACCTAAAAAGGTTAGAGTCATTGGACATGTTTAGATAATGATATGGCCGAATCAATAACCCTTACATTTCTGTCCGGAAAAAACAGTTTCACCCACTCCACTTGGATGTGCCAAAAAGAGGCCTTTATGAGATTCATATTTTTTAGAATTTATTGTGAGACGTACTTTGAATTTATTATGTCAAAAACAGTTGGAAGAACCTAATTCTAATGTCGGATGAATGATATAATTTTCATTTAATATGGTGGGGTCCATTCTACCAGCCAGACTGAGTTCTCTAATTGATTGATTTTTCTGTACCATTGGGTTTTGAATTGGGTCTTGGTCTAGAAGACAACATTGAAGCCCACGAGCATATGCAGCCTGAAAAAATATTCACTTCAATTGGACCAATATTATCAATGTTATTCTCGAAAAAAAGAAGCTATATTAAACTATCAATTTTACAGAATTACCCTATTTTCACATTTAAGCCCAAAATACACCAAAAACAAATAAAAGATGAAAATATATTCAAATTGAATAATTGAGAAGAATTAAATCATTGAAAACATATTATTAATAATGGAAATATTAACTCAATCAATTCCCCAAAATTTATCACTTGGAATCCTAGACAAGTTAGAATCAAAATAAAATCAAAGTAAATTCAAAACAAATATCCATGAGATCCACCAATTTGACAACAAGAAACAAAATATATCATTCCTACTAAAAAACTATTATGTCATGTTTTTAATTTAATATCATTAAATATGTTTACTCTTTATTTCTCATCCCATTCACACAAAATAGTTAACCAACATTCATTATCTCTCATCACACAAATGTAAATTTGTTTAGCAATGTCTTTCTCATCCAAACTCATACAAGGGTCACTATAGGCTTGATAAATTCCTACATCTCCACCCGATGTGAGTCAAAGACATATGTTTTTCATGAGTACATTTCAAGTTTGTTCTTGTGACTTTAGGTTTATAGGATTAAGATTTGAGAATTCTGAGGCTGAATGAAGAGGGCATGGCTCTTTTTGAAGAAAAATTTACTTACTCAAAATTTCACACAAGTATGGACTCCTCTTCACTTCCCTTAGTAGGAAATAAGCACCTTATTCATGGAATATTAGGTAATGTTCACATATTTCTTCATTTCATAAGACATCATTTCAATCTTCTCAAATATAATATTTCTTGAAAGCTCCAAAAAAAGGAACAACTTTTTTCTTCATTAGAATCTCCAGAAAGGCACAACTACTCTCATCGTGAAAGCTCCAGAAAAGGCACAACTTTCAGCAGAATGATTTTTCTCCATAGAAATAACATCTATTCAGCATTTTATTTTCCACCCAATGTTTCAAAAAATGAGATAGAGAAACACAAGACATCTTCCCCCAGACTTAAGATCAACTAGATCATGCAATTTCACTTCAAGATAAGGTTGGATAGGAAAAATTGGCTTGTAATGTGGCTAACCTAATAGGATGTTCGTGGATTATATGGGATACAAGGATTAAATTTACAAGGTAGGACAGAATAAATGGAATAATCTTGAAAAGGGGGCTTTCAAACCAAAGGAATGCCTCAATTATTTAAAAGATATGTACCCCAAACCCTCATGTTTTGAAAGGAATGAATAAAATTCAGGTTAAAACACGCATTGTTTGGTTCTCTCAAGAAGTGAGGTGAATGTAATAAATATGAAAATAATTGCTTTCTAAGCCTCAAGGGAATGTGATTTCAAATATAAAGACAGTGATATGTGGCATGGGAATAAAAATAGAGTATTTTTTATGAAATTCCCAACGAATTGAACTTTAAACTACGTCATTTTCACCATTCATTTAAGCTCAGTTTCATGGAATAAATTATATATCAAATGAACATGGGTTTCAAAAATGTCAAAGATAATCATTTATTATCAAAAGTTTCAAAAGCATACAAAATTTTAAAAAATAGACTCCATTTTTTTCATTTTGATTAAAATAGGTGAAAATAGGGAGACAAACATTAAAAATCCTAAACGACAAAGGTTTCATCCCCCACACATAAATGATGAAGTATCCTCAATGCATTGAAATGGATTTAACATGTAATGAGATTTGAAAAAAATTAATCACAACAAGCACAAAAGTGTAAAGTATAGGTACGAACTGGTCGATTTTATTGATAAAGCAGTTGAAGGAGTGTGATCTCCTCTATTGGATCTGATGGAATGGTCCCAAGGAATTTCTTCAGCCTATGCCCATTGATAGTGAATGGCTCATGTGCTCCATCTTTCACAATCTGCACAGCTCCAAAAAGATATACATGAGTAACTATAAATGTACCTTCCCACCTGAAATGAAGTTTAACTGACATCATCTTGAGTCTTGAATTGAATAACAACATTGTGTCTCCAGGATAGAAGTATTTTGGTTGGATCATCTTGTCAAGATACACTCTTGTTCTTTATTTTTAAATCCTAAAATTCTAAAAGGCTGCCATTATAATTTCTTCCAGCTCTTGTAAATGCTATCTCCTTTCTTTTCCAGCACTTTCAAGATCCAGATTCATCTTCCTCACATCCCAGTATCCCTTGTGTTCCAATTCCATAGGTAGGTGACAACTTTTCCCATAAATCAGACTATATGGACTCATTCCAATTAGGGTTTTGTAGGTTGTCCTGTATGCCCATAATGTTTCTTCCAAACTCTGGCGCTAATCCTTCCTACTTGGATTATCTAACTTTTCCAAAATTCATTTAATTTTTCTATGGGACACTTCAGCTTTCCCATTAGTCTATGGATGATAGGGATTTGATGTTTTATGATGCACCCCATACTTTTTTTAACAAATCCTCAATTCTCCAATTACAAAATTTAGTCCCTTGATCACTAATAATGGCTTTGGGAACTCCAAACCTACAAAATATGTTATCCCTGACAAAATCAAAAACAACTTTAGCATCATCAGTCCTGGTGGATTTTTCTTTCACTATAGTGACCCGAACATTTCTTACTTTACTATTACATCATTTCAAAGATAAACAACATAATAGTATTACACATAGAGGATCCAAAGGTTTAGTGTATTGGAAAAACTAGTACCACACATAACAAATACAACATCAATCATAATCATTTTTTTAATTTCTTCTTCTATATATTCTTATTGTCACTTGTACTCACTTTTGTACATGTATCCACCTGAGCATATACATCAAAATGGGTGACCTAGAAGCCTAGTAAGAGGATAGTTAAGAACAATATAGCATGGGGTGAGCATAATCATGACATATGCAAAAGATCATGAACATGAGAGGAGCATAAATAAAAGTCTTGAAATGTGGCAATGCATAAAAATGAAAAATAATGTTTTAGTGGTCAACTACCACACATACTTGTGAACCATGCTAGAATCTTGTTCACACATCAAATAAAATTTACTCATGAGATTCATCTCTTTACCCAATGCATTGGAGCACTGTATAATTCCAAGTGCAACTGTCACATCATAACATTATCATCATCATGCTAGCCACATAGAACACATATAAGAAATGTACATAACTAACCCATGGAATGGAACGGGTTTCATATCATAATAACAAATTCATATTCTTTGGGTTCCCAAAAGAAATAGGGAATATCAAACATGTTACAAGAACTGTCCACTTTGAGTGAGAAGTAAAAGGGATGTTCTTAAAAGAAGAGTTCTTTTGGACAAAATTTTGTTTGACATAAAAACCAGTGACAAAAATGTATATCCCCCTAAAGTAAAGACAATGATTAAAAAATTATATTTATGTAGTAACCATATATAAAATGGAATGAATGTGGGGGAACCCGATGGATGAAAATTGGGTTCATGATTTCCCCTTACCTTGTTTGTGAAAGCTTGCTTCTCTTTAATGTCCTGTATAATGACATTATATTCATTAATTAGAAATTGTAAAACATTTTATACATTAATAGGGTTCATTATAGTTTCATTATTTCATTTTATGTTCCTTTTTATGACTTATATTTTTTAAAAGAAAATTTTTAGAATGACCATTTTTACGGTTTTTCTTGGGTGCTTCACTTGTATTCCTAAATTGAAGTTCGTGTAGAACAAGGGTAAACATCCAGAAATGAAATTACATGTCACTAATTATATTAAAGGATTTTTAATAACAATATAATGAATTATAATATATCCATGTGGATGAATCATTAGATAAAAATTAAATGATGGTTATTTGGGTCAATTTGGGCGGTTTTTCGATCACAACGAACTTGTTTTAACTTATCACTTAGTAATATGGCTAGAGATTATTTCCAGAACATTAAATAGGAAATAATACATATAAAATATTATGGTCCAACCATAAAAATGGTTTCATGACCAGATATGAAGGTAGAAATGGAAGAATAAATCATGTCGTTCTTCAAGGTGATAAATTAACACCTCACGAACAACGTTCCCTTTAAATAAAATAAAAGGAAGAGGGAAAGAGGGTTGGATGATATAATATTCCATTATAATCATAAAATAATATTATATGTATAATAATGGAGTTACAGTACCATTTAGATGAAGATAGGTGGGGAGATATCAAGAAATGAACTAGAACATGAAAGGAAATTAAAGGAGAAGAGGGAGAGAAATTACCTCTTGAATCCTTCTCTTGAGAACCTCCTTAAGCATCTAAGCCTGGTTTTTTGATGAGACCAGAATCTCATGGACATGGGGGGAGGGGCTAGGGAAGGTGTTTGGGTAGATTTTATAGATGTAATGGAGCTTGAGAGGTGTGAGGAAATGAGGTTGTGAAGGGTGGCTTTTATAGTGGAGGGGAGAGGGGTTTCCTTAATATAAAATTCATTAGTTTATTAATTTCTCTTAAGACAAGTAACAGTGAGTCTTTAATGACCAAGAATAGTAATTTTGTCATGTGATGCCGAATCAAGTGGGCTTACATCAGAAGAGAATCATTGATGACTCAATTAATCCATTATTTAGCATTTATTGAAAATTATCGGATTCTACTATTTATCAAAAATTCAAGTATCTAAGAAAAATACCAAAAATTTACCCCAACCATTTTTATAAGTTTAGAATCCAAAAATGAAGTCCATTTTTCAAAAATAATTTTCTAAAAATTATTAATTTAATATTTAATTAGAATCATAATTTTCATAAAAAATAGTTTTTAAGATTGAAACTAATTTTATAGTGCTTTCAAAAATTATGTAGGGTCTTATAAAATTATCTAAAAACTATAATACATTGATTAAATAATTTATGAATACATTTTAGGGAAATAAATATTATTTTAAATTAAATAATTAATTATAATTAATTATTTGTGAATTACAAAATTCCAAAACGTTTACTAGGGTCAAATTGTCACTTTCTAAGATGTCTAAATTTTATTTAATTATTCATGGGTATGGTTACTATTATGTTTGATGATTTAATATTAATAAGGATCATATTAATATTCATAAGGGTATGTTACTTTTCCTAATGGTACATTACTATTCACTGAAAATTATTTTTGTTTCATTAGGCTCCAAAAATCATCTTGAACACAATCGTGTATGTCAAATTTTTAAAATTCAAAACACATAAGTGACAAAATTATGTTTAAAGGTCACTTAATTCTTAGTAGTTCATTATGTTGTGTTTTCATGATATTTTATGAAAAAAATATAATCAGGTAATTTCCATTGAAAAACTTTGGGTCGTTACATTCTTCCCCCCTTAAGAAATTTTACCCTCAAAATTTTACTTTACACAAACAGGTGAGGGTGTTTCTCCTTATTGCCTATTATGGTTCGCAAGTTTCATCCTCAAACTTATGGTTCCCCCACAAAACATTGACATGATGGTTTGTCGTGTAACGTAGAACCTTATCTCTTCGATCCATAATCTTTACTTGCTGCTCCTCATAAAAGATATCATCTTCCAGCTGCACCACCTATGAGTTTAGTAAAGGTGAGGGGTCTGGTATGTACTTCTTCAGTAGTGATACATGAAACACATCATGAACTTGATCCATATTCGGTGGAAGTTCAAGACGATAGGCCACAGCTCCTATGCAGTCACGGATCCCAACGGGGCCAATATATCTTGGGATTAGCTTCCCTTGCATCCCGAATAGCATGACTCTCTTCCATGGAGATATTTAAAGGAAGAGTTTATCTCCAACATCGAGCTCCAAGTCCCTTGGATGGTTGTCATCATAGCTCCTTTTCCTACTTTGAGAAGCTTTTATGTGTTTCTGGATGACTTGAACATTCTCTGTCATCTCTTGAATAAGATTACATCCAAGTAGCTTTCTTTCTCCAACTTCATCCCTATAGGTTGCAGTTTTACATCTCTTTCCATACAGAGATTCATATAGATCCATCTGAATAATTGAGTGGAAGCGATTATAGTATGAGAAATCAACCAATGGTAGATGTTGATCCCATCCACCTTTGAATTCTAGAGAGCAGGCTCTGAGCATATCTTCAAGCATCTGAATATTCCTTTCAGACTTGCTATCAGTTTTGGGGTGATAGGCCGTGCTGAAATTTAACTCAGTACTCAAAGCATGTTGAAGGCTCCTCCAGAATTGAGATGTGAACCTTGGAACACGGTTAGAGACAATTGAGAGTGTAACACCATGAAGTCTCACCACTTCCTTCACATATATCTTCGCAATTTGTTCAAGAAAGAGATCTTACCGAATAATAATAAAATGGGCAGTCTTGGTGAGTCGATCAACCACACCTTATATTGCATTATTTATCTTTGACGTCTTCAGGAGACCTATGACAAAGTCCATAGAAAATTTTTCCTATTTCCACATGTTTATAGGCAATGGCTGCATCATACCTTTGGACTTTTATCGCTCATCTTTAATTTGCTGACATACCAAGCACCTCGATATATATTCTGCAATCTCCTTCTACATTTTATCCCACTAGAAGTGTTCTCGGAGATCACGGTACATCTTGGTACTCCCTGGATGGATAGAGAAAGTTGAGCTATGTGCATTTTCCAAAAGCTCCTTCTTTATCCCGGCTGATGAAAGTACACAATGTTGTGTTCCAAACCGAATCACACCATCATTGTCGATATGGAACTCTTGGAGCTTCCCTTCCATTACTACATTCACCATCTTTTTTATCTCCACATCATCCCTTTGTACTTTCTTTATCTTCTCCTGGATGGATGGTTACACAATCATTTGGGAAAGGTAGGATGTATCCCCTACCCTTATGATTTCCAAATCCATCCTTTCAATATATAAGAAGACAGGGACTTTCTAAATCTGTAACATGTATAGAGTAGCGGGTTATTTTCTAGTTAGAGCATCAACTACCTTATTCACCTTTCCAGGATGATAGTGAATTGGGTAATCGTAATCCTTGATTAGTTCTAACCATCTCCTTTGATGAATGTTGAGCTTCTTTTGTGTGAAAATATACTTTAGGCTCTTTTGGTCGGTGCATATGTCACACTTCGAACCATAAAGGTAGTGCCGCCAGATTTTCAAGGAAAAAATCATGGCTTCCTGCTCTAGATCATGTGTCGAGTTGTTCTGCTCATGGATCTTCAACTTCCTTGAGGCGTAGGCTATCATATTGTCATTTTTCATGAGTACACAACCTAAGCCTTTCTTTGAAGCATCACTGTATATAAAAAATCATTCTCAAATTTTCGCAGTGTAAGTACAGGTGCAGTGATTAGCCTTCTCTTTAGCTCCTTGACGCTTCCCTCACATTCTTCTATGTAGACAGACTTTACCCCATTCATTGTTAACTTAGTTAGTGGGGTTGAAAATCATGAGATGTTTCTCACAAAACGTCATTAGTACCCAGAAAATCCAAGAAAACTTCGGATTTCTGTGACACTAGTGGGCCTGGGCCATTCCTCAATCGCCTTTGTTTTTGTAGGATCCATATAAATTCCCTCACTTGTGATCACATGTCCCAAGAACGTGATTTTATTTATCAAAAAGTCACACTTTCTGAACATGGCGTACAACTTATCCTTTCTTAATGTCGCCGACACAAGGCTTAGATGTTCTTCATCTTCCTCCTTTCTCTTTGAGTAGATGATAATATCATCAATAAACACTACCAAAATTTTTTCTAGGTAATTTCTAAAGACTCTATTCATAAAATTCATTAAGATTATAGGGGAATTAGTAGGTCCGAAGGGCATCCCCAAAAACTCATAGTGCCCATACCTTGTACAGAAGACAGTCTTCTGAATATCTTCCTTCTTCACCTTTACTTGATGATATCCAAAACGAAGATCCACCTTTGAGAAGTATTGAGCTCCTCCTAATTAATAAAAAAAGTCATCAATCCATGGGAGATGATACTTATTCTTTATGGTGATCTTTTTGAGTTCCCGATATTTGATACACAGCCACATTGTTCCATCTTTCTTTTTCACAAAGAGCACTGGCGCACCCCAATGTGATGCACTAGAGCGTATGAAAACTTTGTCCAAATTCTCTTGTAGCTTCTTCTTTAACTCCTCCAGTTCGATAGGATCCATCCTATAGGGACACTCCGAGATAGGAGTAGCTCCAGGTATGAGTTCAATTGAGAAATCTACCTCACGATACGGGGGATTTCTGGGTAACTCTTTGGGAAATACATCGCCTTATTCCCTCACAATGGGAATTTCCTCAAGGTTGGCACTTTCCTTCTACACAACCATTTGGGCGAGGTATGATTCTTCATAGGGAATCAACACCCACACCATTGCATGATTTTTCAAAGGAGATTCATGATCAACCTTGCATTTGTAGAGGAGTATGGGATGGTTCGGAATATGAAAAGATATTTCCTTTTCCCGACTTTTGATATGTGCTCTATATAACGAGAGCCAATCCATTCCCATTATAGCATTGAATTCCACCAAGGGAAGTATTACGAGATTTGATAAAAGAATCCTCCCACATACTCCAACAGGAGAAGAGTCAAACACCTCGGTTGCAATGATTGCACCACTTGGTGTTTTTATAGATATCTCTACTTCAAGGTTTTGGGGATTTGATTCTATAGTTCTAAAAAACATTCAAGATATAAAGGAATGCGTAGAACCAGAATAAAATAAGACTTTTTCCATTCTTCAGTTAATAGGAAGTGTACCTTGTATGACAACATTATCATGCTCCACCTCCGTAGTAGTGATGGCATAAGATTTCCCTTGTTCCTTTGGCTTCGATGGTTGCTGACGCCGATTACCCTCAAGAGCTCGAGGTTTAGTGCACTGGTTTTCATAGTGCCCTAGCTCCCTGAAGTTGTAGCATTGAACCATGAGTGGTTCTCTCCTTTAATCAGCTACATTATCCTTCATTTTTGTGTCCTTTCAACACTCTTGAGTATAATGTCCTTCTTTCACACACTTAAAACACTTCCCTGTCCCTGTGAGGCAGTTCCCATGGTGAAACATTCCACATTTTTTGCATGTGGGTCCTTTAGTTTTCTTCCCACCTTTGTCATTAGATCCACTGGCTTGGATATAACGTCCCACACTTTACATACAATATTATTAATTCAGAATTGAAGCATACTTATTACAACATATAAAAAAACCATGGTAGGGCCGTATAGGTATAGTGTATTTATAAACTGGGAAACATAAACAACTGGTTCACAAATCATCGACGGTGTCTCCCATTTATTTCATCATATCTAGAGTCCCTTTTGGAATATCCTACTTAGTGCCCTTCTTCCTGACCTAGGAAAAAGAAAACATACAAAAGGGTGAGCTCAAATGCTTAGTAAGGGTAATCAAAAGAAATATCAATCATATCATATTCATAAGAACATAACATTTTGAAAATCATAACCTGTAAAAGAGATCATAATATCATAACAGGGGATAAATCATAGAAGTGAAATGCAATACCATTAATCATAACATAAAACATTAAACATTTTGGCATAGACACATAATCATAGAAAATAATTTCATATTAGTCAAGACTCATTTCCAAGACTATCATTGTGGACAAAGTCCATTTCTGAACCTAGTTCACTCCTCGTTCCAGTCCAGTATCACTAAACTGGATTAACTTGTCATTCCAGCCATGTCTATCTCATGAGATATAAATATTTACCCAATACATTGGCAGGGGATATAGTTCCCACCCATCCTATAATGAAACCATTCTTATGTGTGCCACAAAATCATAAATCATACATCATTTCATAACCCATGTAAAAAAATGGGATTCTTAAACATCGTGACATCATAAAACAAATAATATAAGTTAAAGGACTTTATAAAAATTATTCCATCACAACATAATCAAATCAATGTAATAATAGGGATAGAAACATAACCCAATATTATCTTAGATAGAAAATAATTTTGATAAAAACACTTGAACTCCATTCTTGAAGAAATTATCCTTTATACTTCAATTTTTTTCTTAACATGTCATAACATTTTAAACTAAAAGAAGTTAATTAAAAATAAACATGAAAATTTGTAAAGGAAGATTCATGGAAATAATTTTATATGGAAATAATAAAAATCCATTCATTCCGTATAAGTTAAAAAAACATTCTTCTCGTACTTTGGCCGAAAAAGTCAAAAAGCATCTCGTACAGAAAATGACAAAATATTAATTTCATATCTCTTACTAAAAATTCACCAATAGGTAAAAACTGGATTTAAACAATTGTAGGAGGATAGAAATAATATTACATATTGAGGAAACATGGATGTGGAAGATAAATATTCCCCAGTAAATTCTAAAGTATAACCAATATCGGATAAAAATGTGATTGTGGGATTTTCCCTTACCTTAGGTCCGATATGCTTTGTACAAATCCAAACCTCCTGTATAATGATTTAAATAATTTCATTGACTTATTACAGAATAATATTTATTGTTATGATATCATATATGATCATATTCTTATCTTCTTATTAGTAATATTTCATTGCTACTTGTTATTCAGGTGTCCATTGCTTTATGTTCTTATGCAAGATTTGTTGAATAAATTCTTATTCCTCTTTTTAGGTTATAGATACCACATTTATAGAATGGTATTAATGTAATATATATCATATTTATTGATTAAATTAATTTATATAATCATTATTAAATGAAGATCATGTAGAACGAGTTGTATCACATCGTGGAGACGGTAGGTCGTATGAACGCACGAGCGATGATATCGTTCCCATGATCATGGAATTGTATTGAAGTGTATGTATACTAGTTTAAGAATCAATATCACATTACAATAATCATTTATAGTTATTATTTACACCATTATACTCATCCAAGTAAGGTGGTGGTGGAAAACAAATTACACCACGGCGTGGAGACGGTATTTCTTACGCAAGCGCGATGATTTCATTTTCCATAGGATGGATAGAAGGTGAAATATGGTTGTTTAATATTTATAATTACATATCAGTATATGAGTGATACTGATGTTATTTTTTCATAATGAAACAAATAAAGAAGAGGAAGTAGAAGAAGAAATAAATTTGAAATAATCGGTAATGGATATTACCTCTTCTTCGACACGCCTCTTTGAAACCTCCTCTTAGGGCACTAAAATTGGTCTTTAAAGAAGACCAAGACATCTAGTATGTTTCAAAGGAAGTTGATTAGGGAAATGGTCAGGTTTTGGCCGAGATTGAAGGCTCAAAATGGTGTGAGGAGGAGAGGGAGGAGGTGCCCTTTTATAAGAGAGGAGAGGGTCACCTTTGGAATTATAAGAAACATTAATTTATAATTAATTCCAAACCCAATTAAAAACCACCAAAAATTACTCAAATCCGAATTGTAGATGAGATAGGGTTGTAATCTCATAAAACAATAAAATTTATACAAGTTGGGAATTTATTTTAAACATTATCAACTTGATTTATCCTTATATAATATATTTAATTTTATTTGTGGTAATAATATTCTAAATTTTAAATCATTATAAATAATTACTTATATTCCGTGAATTTTCCATAATTATATACTTTATTACATTTTAGACCATATAAATTTTAATTTATAATATTTTAATATTTTATTTTATTTTTAAACAATTTTATAATATGTAATTTTTATAAAATAACAATAGTGTTAATTTGGACACTATTCATTTATTTGAATTTAAATAACATATATACAGAATATATGTTCGAAATAAAAAATTTAATAGATTCATAACATTTCATTTTTATTTATAAAATTATTGAAGAAAATTTAATGGTTTATATAATATTTATTTTAATACTTTTAAAAACATTTATTTGATATTTCAATCAATAATATAATTTCAACATCACTATTGTGTCATAATTAATGATAATTATTTAATCCCTAAAAATTATAAATAAATTCATTCGATGTAGATACTTTTATTAGATTTATGGGGACTATTTATATCCGATTTTTATGATGTTTATCACTAAATTAAAATTATTACACTTATAAGATTTAAGAGAGTGACATGTTGTAACTTTCTTTGGTTTTAATAATAATTATATTATTTCATGGTCAAAAGTCAATGAAATTAATATAGTCCGTCCCTTAGGTGATATGAGTCTACTTTTATTCATCCAATAGAATTTTGGAAAGTGTTAGGGTAATTTTATAATCTTATGTGTACCCTTAATTTCCAGATTTACCTTTAATTGTAGTAAATAAAAATTACCGTAGTTACTATTCATAATATCAAAAAAATAAAAGTAACCTATTAACATAATTTGGACCCAATGAATTCAAATATGGAATCCATTTTTCAAAATTCAAAACACAAAAGTTGCAGCAATTAATTTAAAATTAATCTCGTTGTTAAGAAAATGGGTTTTAAAAGTTAAAACATTGCCAAAGATTGAAATTTTTACCTATGAATTCAATTTAAAATTAATGGTAATGACATAAATTATATAAAATGGTAAAAATATATTCTATTTATACTTTAAACCCATTTAATATTATAATTTAACTATATAAATTATTGTGATGAAAAAAGTTGTTTTCAATTAAAATATAGCGTGTTTTTTCTATTCATTAAAATATGAATGTTATCAGAATAATATGAAAATTTTATCCAAAGTAAATTTTTATATCATTATTCCAAATAAGAATTTTATTTTGTCAACTATAATTTATAAACTTGTCAATAACTATATATAAAGTGGGTGTGCCATCAAAATGAGGAAAACTGCATTTTTTTAAAAATACTTATTTTACCTGAATTTTTTTTTGTTCTCATACCATGTTATAGAAAATTTGTAAGATGAATAATAATGTTATAATATTAAAAATTTAGTTAATACTATTAATAACGGAAATTTTATATAATATCTTAATAACATATTGTTTTTTAGTGAAACTCGATATTGCGTTCAACACACGCTATCGAGGAAGGTTGCTTTTGCGTATAACGCAAGACAAGATAGTATTGTGTGTAGTGAAAGATTCCTTTGATGTTAAGTATAACATAAGACATAAAAAACATACTTCTCATAAAATATCAGGGTGTTACATTGAAACTCCATCTTTAGTTTCTTATCCCCATAGCCATGGGACCATTCTCCAAACTCCATCTCCACTTTGAGGGCACATCGAACGACTTCTTCATAACTCCCAAAATCTTGAATTGAAAGAGCCTTTTTAAGGCATGGTTTTAATCCACTAAAGAATCTATCAATTTTTCTAACATTTTTTATAACAAAATCCAAAGCTTACCTTGCAAGCCTTGTGAAATTATCTTCATAGGTTGTGACAGATTCTACTTCTTTTTTATTGAGCTCTAGGAATTCTCCCTCTATCTTCGTGCGAAGAGTTCTTGGGAAATACTTGTTAAGAAACATTATCTTAAAGTCTTCCCATTCCATCTCTTCAATTTCCTCCATTATCTAGATGTTCTTAATCAAATCCCACCATTGATCAGCTTCTCCATCTAGACGATAAACAGCTAGTGTCACCTTCTCTGTCTCAGAATAGTGAAGCACAAAAAAGATCTTCTCCATGGAGTTGACCCACTATTCCACAACTAGTGGATCGGATGATCCACAATACATCAATGGTCGTTGCCACATAAAACATTGGATAGCCAGTTTCTCCCTCTTTGGTGAAGGAGGATATTACCCATTATTATGGTTATTGTTCATAACCTGAGATAATTTGGTAATCATCTCCATGATGTTTTGAACTCCACCTCCAAAATCATTGGGGATGTTGTTCGGGAAATCATTGCATTGGCCCTCGCACGAGTTGTTTTCCTGGTTTTTCCTAGTTCCCACCATTTTCAAAAATAGAAAAGGTTAGAAGAAAACATAAGTAAACAAATTATGAATAAATTATTCATTTAAACAATTTATACCAAAAAAATAACATATGGGATCTCTATATAAATATTCATGTGTGCATATTTGTTCTTAGTCTCATGCTAGTGGTTTTCTCTAGGGTTCACTAATCCTAATTCCCAAATTTACTAAACCTTTCCTATGATACCAATGATAGCGACCTGACGTTTTCTTACTTTACTATTACATCATTTCAAATATAAACAACATAATAATATTACACATAGAGGATCCAAAGGTTTAGTGTCTTGGGAAAACTAAGACCACACAGAATTAATACAACATCAAGCATAAACATTTATTTAATTTCTTCTTCTATAGATTCTTTTTTACAGTTTTCCGCTTTTTAGTACATGTATCCACCTAAGGATATACATCAAATGGGGTGAGAAAGAATTCCATTAAGAGTATTTATAAGAACAATATAGCATGGGTTGAGCATAATCATGACATAGTCAAAAAATCATGAACATGAGATGAGCATAAATAAAAAACATGAAATGTGACAATGCATAAAAATAAAACATCATGTTTTAGTGGTTAACGGCCACACATACTTGTGAACAATTATAGAATCTTGTTCACACATCATTTAACATTTTCTCATGAGATTCATCTCTTTTCCCAGTACATTGGAGCGCTGTATAATTCTGGGTGCACCTGTCACATTGAAACATTCCTATTGCGCAATATAATTCCGGGCGCACCTGTTACATCATAATATTGTCATCATCATGATTTCCACATAGAACACATATACAAAATGTACATAACTAACCCATGGAATGGAATGTGTTTCATCTGATAATAACACATTCATAAGCTTTGGTTTCCCAAAATAAAGAGGGAATATCAAACATGTTATAGGAACCGTCCACTTTGAGTGAGAAGTAAAAGGGGTGTTCTTAAAAGACGAGTTCTTTTGGAAAAAAAATTTTTGACATAAAAACCAGTGACAAACATTTATATCCCAGAAAAGTAAATAAAATGAAGAAAAAATGATCTTTAATAAGTAACCATATCAGAAATGGAGTGGAAGAGGGAGAACCCGAAGGAAGAAAATTGGGTTCAAGATTTCCCCTTACCTTGTATCTGAATGCTTCCTTCTCTTTAATGTCCTATATAATGACATTATATTAATTAATTATAAATTAAATAACCTTATATATATTAATATGTTTCATTCTGGTTTCATTATTTCATTTTATGTTCCTTTGTCTGACTTATAGAGTTTAAAAACATTTCTCGGGAATGATCATTTGTGTGGTTTTTCTTGGGTGGTTCACTTGTATTCATAAATTGAAGTTCGGGTTTAACATTTATAAACATCCATAAATGATATTACATGTCACTAATGATATTACAGGAGTTTTAATGATCTTATAACTGATTATATTATATCCATGTGGATGAATCATTAGATATGAATTAAATGATGGTTATTTGGGTCAATTTGGCCGGTTTTTCGATCAAAATGAACTTGTTTTAACTTATCACGTAGTAATATGGTCATAGATTATTTCTAGAACATCTAATAAGACATTATACATATAAAATATTCTGGTTAAACCATAAAAATTGTTTCATGACCTGATCTGAAGGTAGAAATGGAAGAAGAAAACATGTCGTTCTTCAAGATGATAAATTAACACCTCACGAACAACATTCTCTTTATATAAAATAAAAGGAAGAGGGAAAGGGGGTTGGATGATATAATATCCCATTAGAATCATATAATTTAATTATATGTATAACACGGGAGTTAAAATACCATTTGGATGAAGATAGGTGGGCAGAGATCCAGAAATGAACTTGAACATGAAAGGAAATTAAAGAGGAAGAGGGAGAGAAATTGCCTCTTGAATCCTTCTCTTGAGAACCTCATTAAAGGCCTATGATTGGTCATTTGATAAGACCAGAAGTTCTGGGATGAGGGGGATGGGCTAGAGAATGTGTTTGGGAAGAGTTTAGAGAAGGTTTGAAGCTTGAGAGGTGTGAGGAAATGAGGGTGTGAAGGGTGGCTTTTATAGTGGAGAGAAGAGGGGTTTCCTTAATATAAAATTAAGTAGTTTATTAATTTCCTTAAGACATGGAATAGTGAGTCTTGAATGAACATTAATAGTAATTTTATCATTTATCCCGAACCAAGTGTGCTTACATCAGCAGAGCATCATTGATGACTCAATTAATTGATTATTTAGCATTTATTGTAAATTATCAGATTCTACTATTCATCAAAAATTCACGTATCTTAGAAAAATCCAAATAAATTTAACCCCACAATTTTTTGACGTGTAGAACCCAAAAATGAAGTCCATTTTTCAAAAATATTTCTATAAATATTTCTAATTTAATATTTAATTAAAATCATAATTTACTAGAAAACAGTTTATAAGATTAAAACTGATTTTATAGTGCTTTCAAAAATGATTTAGGGTCTTATAAAATTATCAAAAAACTATAAGACATTGATTAAATAATTTATGATTACATTTTAGGGAAATAATGTTTCTTTTAAATTAATTAATTAATTATAATTAATTATTTATGACTTACAAAATTCCAAAACGTTTACTAAGAGAAACTTGTCACTTTCTAAAATTTCTAAATTTTATTTAATTATTCATGGGTAAGGTTACTTTATGTTGTATGATTTACTATTAATAAGTGTCATATTACTATTCATAAGGGTATGTTACTATTCCTAAGTGTCTGTTACTATTCACCGAAAATTATTTTTGTTTCATTAGACTCCAAAAATCATCTTGTACACAACCGTGTATGTCGGATTTTTGAAATTCCAAACACAGAAGTGAAAAAACATGTTTAAAGGTCACTTAATTCTTATTAGGTCATTATGTTTTGATTTCATGTTATTTTATGACAAAAAATATAAGAAGGGAATTTCCTTTGAAAAACATTGGGTCGTTACATCCACCCATTTGGAAACATAATCAACAACAAGAAGAATATTATAATTTACAAATGAAATTGGGAAAGGGCACATAAAATATATCCCTCATACTTCATAAATTTCACAAAAATTAAGTGGCTTTTGGGGAATTTCTTGTCTCTTTGAAATATTTCCTGTAAACTGACATTTTCACACCATTTGCAAAATTAATGATAATCTTTGAAAGTGTTTCCCAATAAAGTGTAGACTCTAAAACCTTCCTTGCTATCCTTTGAGGTCCAAAGTCGCCTTCACAAGCTAATGTGTTACAATACTTAAAGACAAAATCAATTTCATTTTTAAGAAAACGTATTTATATCATTTGGTCATTTCAACTCTTCCATAGAAATGAATCATATCAGATTTAATTTCTAGATTCATCTTTCAATTTGTGAATTTGGTGAGAATTTAAATGATATGGTACCTGATATGTTACTAGATAATTGACTATGTCAGCATACCAAGGTACTTCTCCTTTAATCAAGTACACCTGCTCTCTTGGTAGGTGATCATTAAGAGGTTCAATGTCTGGAATTTCAACTTCAGTGGTGTTGGGTAGTCTACTTAAGTGATCAGCCACTTGGTTCTCAGATCCCTTCTTAACTTTTATTTCTATGTTGAAATCTTTTAGTAGTATCATCCATCTCAATATCCTCGATTTTTCTTTAGCCTTATTCATCAAGTACCTAAGAGCTGCATGATCAGTAAACACAATGACTTTAGTTCCAAGCAGATACAATCTAAATCTATCTAAAGAAAAAAAATACTGCTAAAAACACTTTTTTTTATTGTGTAGTTGAATTGGGCCGCATATAAGGTTTTTCAGGCATATGCAATGACCTATGGCCTGCCCTCAATTCTCTAAGAATGCATTGCTCCTACTTCTTGGTTTAAAGCTTCACAATGTAGATCGAATGGTTCTTCCCAATTGGGTGGCTACATTACTGGTGGTGTAGTCAATGTCCTTTTCAACTCATCAAAGGATTCCCTGCATGAACCGTTGAAATTGAAATCAGAACCGTTCAGATGTAATCTAGAGAGAGGGAGATAAATCTTAATAAAATCTTTGATAATCCTCCTGTAGAATCTTGCATGTCTTAAAAATTATCTGACATGTTTCGCACAAGTTGGGTATGGCAAAGAATTTATCACTTCAATTTTTGATTTATCAAATTCAATGAATTTCTGTTAAATGAAATTCCCAAGGAAAATTCCTCTCTCAACCATAAAATGAAAATTTTCAAAATTCAAAAAAAGTTCTTTTCAATGCAAGTTTTCAAAACCTTTTCTATATTCTTCAAACAACAGTCAAACGAATTTCCAAAAACTATAAAATCATCCATGAAATCCTCCATGAAATCATCAATGTGATTAGAAAATATACTTACCATACACCTCAGAAATGTACCTGGATAATTACACAATCCAAATGGCATCCTTTTTTATGAAAAAGTGAAGAAAGGACAACTAAATGTAGTCTTCTCTTGATGCTCGGGAGCAATTGGTACATGAAAATAACCTGAAAATCCATCCAAAAAGCAATAATGTGTTCTACCTACCAACATATCTAGCATCTGGTCAATGAAAGGGATATAAAAATGATCTCTTCGAGTGACTTGATTCAACTTCACAAAATATATGCATACTCTCCAGCTATTGTGAATTATTATAGGGATTAATTCATTTTTTTCATTCTTCATAATGTTTAGTCCAGTTTTCCTTGGGACTACATGGATGGGGATAACCAATTGTGAATATGATATGGGATAGTTGATCCTAGATTCTAACAATTTCTAAATCTCTTTTTTCACTACCTCTATCCAGGTGGGGTTCAACCTCCTTTGGGGTTGTCTAATAGGTTTGGAATCTAATTTATGAAAAAATATTTTTTAGAAAAATTTTTGTGTTCATTCCAGGGATATCACCTATGATCCACCATATTTCTTGTCCATTCTCTCTCAAAATCTCAATCGATGATTTTCCTTGAGCTTTAGATATATTATTAGAAATTATTATTGGTAATTTCTCTCCCACCTTAAGGTAAACATATTTTAAATTAGTGGTGAGTGGTTTTAATTCTAGATCAGGAGGATTCTCATGGGATAAAACTAAATTGAGGTTATCCACTTCCAATGGTTTTACATCCTAAACATAATAAATCATATCAACTTCATCATCATTTAACTAATTATCAATGAAATCAGATTTTACGTCTTCTTCAAACAGGAAATCAGAATCTCCAGGAGTTTGGGCATCCATATGTTCAATGACATCTTTAATGGAAAAATTATCTCCTAATGATAAGAATTCATGAAACATACCTGATTATTTAATTGGTTTTATACCATCCTCCTGGGAGAGTGTGAAGAGTGAATTATCATCTGATGGGTGCCTCATGGATCAAAAATATTAAAGTGGACAGTGTTGTCTCCAAACTCCATGGTAAGTTTCCATTCATTGACAATGATAATGGTTTTGGTGGTCTTCAAGAATGGTCTTCCTAGATTGATGGGTGGGTGTGATGGGAACCTATCATCTTCCATATTCAACACATAGAAGTCAATAGGGAAAGAAAGATCTATTACTTTTACCAGGACATCCTCCATAACTCCTAATGGGAACACTGTTGTTCTGTTTTGAATCTAGAACACCACTCTAGTGGGTTCAAGTCTCCCATCTGCAATAAAGTATATACTGAGTTATTCAATACATTAATTTATGCAACTAAATTGCACAAAAAATTAGAGAAATTTAATGAACCAATGGTGCATTGAATAGAAAACGTCCCTGGATCTTTACATTTGGTTGGCAATTGTGGTGTGATAAGGGCTGAGACACTTCTTCCCAAACAGATCCTATCATTCCTTTGAATTCTCCTTTTCCTTATTCAATGATCGCCCCAAAATTTATTGGAATTTGTTTGAGTGCTTTAAGAAGAGGTATGTTGATTTCCACTTTCTGGAAGGTGCCCATAATTTCTTTTTGTAGTGTTTCTTCTTACAACCTCTTTGATTCAGTAATCCTTGATGGAAATGGTGGTGGTATATCATTATCCTCCCTTTTTTCCATTCAAATGGTGTTTCTTGTTTCCTATTCCTAGTCCCATCCTTATCCTCCTCCTCTTTCTTATATTCTCTATGATTTATTTTCAAAGAATTTTCATCATTTCCAACTTCATTCTCTCCCAGATCAGGTATTCTTGTTTCTAGTTCAATGGTGGATGGTGGTGGGAGTTCTTTTCCACTTCTTTTAGTTATAATATGAAGATTCCCTTTTGGGTTTGGGATTTTTTGATAAGGTATTGTACCTGTATTCTTGGTCAGAAAGTCTATGAGACTTTAAAACTTATTGTAATAATATTTAATGGTGGCCTTAAACCCCTCAAACTCAGATTTTTTTGCTATATTTGAATTAGAGGTTGTGAATTGGTGGATGGATGATCATAGGGTCTTTAGAAAGTGGGTGGTTTTTGGTATGAAGGCTGGTTATAAGGCTGCATTTGTTGAAATGATGGTGGGTTCTGGAATTAATTCTAGAACGGTGGCTGGTTTTGAAACTGGTAT
Source organism: Viscum album (assembly GCA_963277665.1). Classification (NCBI taxonomy): domain Eukaryota; kingdom Viridiplantae; phylum Streptophyta; class Magnoliopsida; order Santalales; family Viscaceae; genus Viscum; species Viscum album. Next base: position 647,356,273 of record OY728151.1, on the reverse strand, counting down.
TGGTACGAGGGTCTACCTTGATTCTGCTGATTTCTTAACCCATGTTCAACTTGGTTTGTATCTCTCCATCCTTTATTTTGTTGTAACTGCCTTGGTTGGAAGGCTTCTGCACATTTTTCCGTTCCCCATATTTTAGAACATTGGTCAGTAAAATGATCAGATGATGAACATAAACCACATACCTTAGTTGGTGCTTGTTGGTCACTAACTTGCTTCAAGGCCATCTGCCTCACAATAATAGTTAGCTATTCAATCTTAGTTTATAGTAAGGGTGATGTATGAGAAGTGTGTACCTAATGAATACCTCTTGTTCCAATACCTCTTATTCCAAACTTCTGCGTGTTCTGTAAAATATTCTCAATCAAGCCCTTTGCTTCTTCTGATGACTTGTCAATCAATGCACCTCTAGATGATGCATCAAGAAGCTTTCTGTCATTGTCATGTAGCCCTTGATAGAAGAATACAAGAAAGTGATGTTCCTCAATATCTTGATGTGGACAACTAGAACATAGCTTCTAAAATCTCTCCCATTACTCATAAAGGGTTTCTCTAGATGATTGTCCTATGGCATAGATTTCCTTCTGAATGGATGTGCTTCTAGAGGTAGGGAAGAATCTTTGCATAAAACATCGTACCTCGTCATTCCAGTCATGTACATCTCCTATTTGTAGGCCGTAAAACCATTATTTAGCAGCTCCATCCAATGAAAATGGAAATTCCTTCCACTTAACCTGGTCCTGAGTAACTCCACGAGGTCTGAAAGTTTAGCAAACATGAGTGAACTCTTAAATGTGTTTATTGGGATCTTCACCTGCCAAACCATTAAACATTGGAAGAAAAGTAATCATATTAGGTTTTATTTCCAAATAATTGTGTAACACTGGCATGACAGGTTGATTGTTTTGATTAAGGAATTGTGGTGCACAGAGGTCTCTAAGAGTTAGGTTTTGATTTTCAGCCATGATGACAGTCTCAGAGTGAACACTAGAAGTTTCACTTGATTATTCCAGGGGAATTTCTTCCTATTCAGATTGTAAATTAATGTTTCTAGGTATATTCAACAAGGTTATTTCAATTTTAGGATCTATGGGTAAATGTTTAGTTTTCGAGGTTCTAGTCATGTAATTTTGATGAGAAAATATGACAAGAGAGAAAATAAAAGAAAAGAAATGTTGGCTCTATGTCCCCAGCAATGGTGCCACGTTTTGAAACGTTCCTATCATGGGGTGTGGAAAAAACAATTATTTAATAATTTAAAATATAATATAGTGGTTAACCTAAGATGTCTCCAGAGAAGAGTTCTCAAAATCATGTTTTTCTCTTAAAATAAGAGGAAAAGGTGATGTTGTTTTTGAAATTGATTGATTTTGAAAACACAAGAAAGAAATTATATTAATTGAAGCAAATTAAGTGAAATTTTTAAAAAAAAATTGACAAATGATGTGATTATAATAAGTGATATAGAATGGTACTCATGTTAGGGTCGGTTTTCCAATTGTAATTCTATCACAGATCACTTTACCCAATTCTCTTTGATTTAATCGTTAAGAGTGAGAATACACAATCGTTTATTCTCACTATTTGGTCAAATAATAATGTGAGAATCAAACTTACTAAAACCTCATATTGTTATACTCTCCTTACAATGTTTAATATAGTTGTATTTAATACCCCTAATTATATTAGGAAATTCTCTATTGGGTCTTGTTTATCCCATGCAATTAAGAACATTCACTACTTCTCGCACACGTACCGCTGATCACCAAGTAATTAACCACTAAGTACTTTTTTATTCCATCATATATAAACCAGTACCTAGTGGAGGGATAAATTTATCATTGACCAAATAGAAAAAATAAACAACAGAATCTAGAATCAGATACAATCGTACATGATAATAAAAACAATTTTAAGAAATTGAAACTGATTCGCAGAAGAGAAAAGAGGATATTAAAACATTAAGTGTAAGAACTCAAAAATTAAAAAATGGTAAACTTACCCCTCCCCAATAACTCAGAAGATCTACCCCACCATGTTAAGGGTAACTGAGTTGATGTGGGAAGAAGAAGTCATTACAATGCTAAGAAGAACAAAAGAAAGAGAAGCAAGACAGAAATGTTGATCCTCCAGAATCCGTCCTCCAGAAGTTTGCATCTGTTATGCCAACGAGCCAGCCAAAATTCACTCAAGTCCCTTCTTATATAATGTTTGAAATGAATTTTTATATCAACCATAAAAATTTTAGAGTAATTGGATAGGTATAATGAATGATATAAACAAATCAATAACCATTACTTTTTTGTCTGCCAAAAACTGTTTCACCCACTCCACTTGGACACGCCAAAAAGAGGTCTTTATGAGATTAATATTTTATAAAATTTATTGTGATCCGTCCTTTGAATGTCCTCTGTCGACACCAGGTAGAAGAATATAATTCTATGGTTGGAAGAATGAGATATTGTTGATTTAATATGGTGGGGTCTATTCTTCCAACCATACTGAGTTCTCTAATTGATTGATTTTTCTGTACCATTGGGTTTTGAATTGGGTCTTGGTATAGAAGAAAAATTTGAATTACACGATCATATAAAGGCTATAAAAAATATTCACTTCAATTAGAACAATATTATCAATGTTATTCCTGAAAACGGAAGATATATAAAACATTCAATTTTACAGAATTACCCCATTTTCGTATTTAAGGCCAAAATACACCAAAAACACATAAATGATGCAAATATATTCAAATTGAATAAATGAGAGGGATTAAATCATTTATAACATATTAATAATATGAAAATATTAACTCTATCATCATGTAGTCATTTTTTACACCCTCATCACTGACAGGCCTACACGCCCTGTGTAATCATCCCACACGGCCAAAGTACACGACGTGTGGAACAGTTGATGGCATGTACCTACAAAATTTTGGATTTTTCCCCATTTTACTTATTTTCTCAAAAACACCTAAGGAAAGAGGAATTGAAGAAACTCATACCACAAGAATAAGAACCAGGTTCTTACAAACATCTCTTCTTAAAGCAATTCATCCCCGGAATTTCTCTTCCAAGGGTGGTGAAGAAAAAGCTCAGAAAAACTCTGGCCACTGAGCACGTACATCGGTCTCTCTCTCATAAGTTTTTTCCTGAACTTGGCCTTGCTGCCGTAGCACCCGTACGAGAGGAACTGACCATCCATGAAGAACCTTCATGCTCCTATCAACAATACGAATCAGATGCTCCTCAAATAATGAATCGGCCTAATGTTCAACCTCATATGGATGAAAGATGTGAGACAGGTCTGAGAGATAATGGCGCAACTGAGATACATGGAAGACGTTGTGGAAGGCCCAGTACCTCTATGGTAACTGAAACTGATAGGCAACTGACCCGAATCTCTCCAGAATCTCATAAATCCCAATATACCTCGGTGAATTTTTGCCCTATCTTTTATTCCACATATGTCCCAACCTTGGTGAAACACACAAGAAAACCTAATCCCCGACCACAATATCAATGTGTCTTCTTCAGCGATCAGCTTATAATTTTTGATAAGACTGTGCAGTAGCCATCCGCTTCTGAATCTGCTGGACTGGCTCTGAAGTCTCCTTCACGAGACATGGTCCCAGCAAAGCTGCCTCACCTGCCTCCATCTAGCACAACGGTGATCGTCATGGTCTACTATATAAAGCTTTGTAAGGGTCCATCTCAATAGTTTCCTGAAAACTGTTATTGTAGGAAAACTCAACGAGGGGAATGTTATTCTCCCAAGAGCCCCCAAAGTCCAGGATGCATGCACGTAGCATGTCCTCAAGAACCTGTATCGTACGCTCTGACTGGCCATCGGTCTATGGGTGGTATAGTGTTCTTAGAAGCACTTGTATACCCAGTACACTCTGAAAACTCTGCTATAAATGAGACATAAATCGGGCATCCCTATCTGAAATGATATAATGAGGAACCCCATGAATATGTACTACCTCTTGGATATACAACATCCCGAGCTCATCAACACCGAAGGGCTCCTTGATCAGAAAAAAAAAAGAGATCTACCATTGTAAGTCTGTCTATAAGAACCCACACGGCATCACGGCCTCGAGGTGACCCTGATAACCCAGTCATGAAATCCATCGTGTCATCATCCAATTTCCACTCTGGAATGGGAAACTATTGTAACCATCCGGATGGCCTCTGATGCTCTACCTTCACCTGCTGACAGGTGGAACATCTCGTAAAAAACCACCTACCTCCTGTTTCATACTCGGCCACCAATTCTGATGTCTCAAGTTAGGGTAAATTTTGGTAACTCTTGGATGAACTTCCCAAGATGAAGCATGAAACTCCCACATTAGCTCCTCACGTATATCCCCTGGAACCCACACTCATCCATGGACACACAGTACCTCATCATCGCCTATCATCCAACCAGGAGGAGGGTCCCCACTTTCCACCGACACCCATACAACTAGGCCTTCTGAATCTCATAAATGTCTCATCATCACTCTATCCAAGAGGGTAGAAGTCACAGCTAAAGTAGAAAGATATTCTTTCCAATGGATATCATGAACCTCCAAATGCATCTCAGAGATCAAATCCATGAGCATCCACTCACCACTATCCTCCTGCACTGCTTGTATCTAAGTCCTCATACTTAGTGCGTCAGCTACTATGTTACCCTTACAAGGTGTATGGGCAAGCTCTATGTCGAAGGACTGAAGGTATTAAACCCACCTTTGTTATCTCAAATTCAGGTCACGCTGGGTGAAAAAAGTATTTCAGACATTTGTGGTCTGTAGAAACCACAAAATTCTCACCCAAGAGATAATGTCTCCAACAGCGTAACTCATGAACAACTACAGCCAACTTGAGATCATGCATTGGGTAATTCCTCTCATGTTGCCTCAACTGCCGAGACCTGTACGCAACTACTGAATCACCTTACAAAAAATCTGCTCCCAGACCAATACATGATGCATCACAGTAAACTATATATCTCTTCCCTTGCTCTATAAGTATCAGGACTGGTGTTGATGTCAGCCTTCCCATCAGCTTTTGAAAGGTTGTCTCGCATGATTCTGACCAAACAAACATCACACACTTCTTATTCAAACCTTTAAACAACACTACTATGTGGTAGAAGTCATGTATAAAGCGCATGAAGTAACCATCCATCCCCAAGAAACTCCGAATATCAAACACCTTATTTGGATTCTCCCAGAAGACTACTGCTCACACATTCTCTCGGTCTACCGCAACTCCTGACTCTGAGATAATATTACCTAGGAAGTGTATCTGGTCCATCCAAAAGTTGAATTTTGAGAGCTTAGCATATAGCTGATTCTCTCTTAGTGTACTCAGAACGATCTCAAGATGTGTAGCATGGTCGTGTCGAGGGTGAGAATACACATATATATCATCCACAAAGACTACAACAACAGAATCCAGATATGGGTGGAACACAAGATTCATCAGAGCCATGAAAATAGATGGCACATTCATGAGTCCGAATAGCATGAACAAGTACTTGTATAGACCATATCTACTCTGAAAAGCTATAAGCGGTATGTATGATGGTCTAATGTGTAACTGATAATATCTAGATCTCAATTAAATCTTCGAGAGCACTAGTTCTCCATGAAGTTGATCAAAAAAATCATCAATCCTTGGCAAGGGATATCAGTTCTTGATCATCAGCTGGTTTAGCTTCTGATAATCCACACAAAGTATGAGGGTACCATCTGCTTTCTTAACAAACAAGAAAGGCGAACGCCAAGGAGAAGTATTGGGTCAGATGAAACCCTTTTTCCTACAACAACTCTAACTTCCTCTTGTGATCTTGCAACTCTGGAGTCACCATCCTATAAGGAGGAATGGACACCGGTGCTACTCCTGGAAAAAAATCAATAGAAAAATCAACCTCTCGCACTAGAGAAAGTCCTAAAAAGTCGTCCGAGAAGACATCCGTGAAATTATCATCTACTGGATGGAAATCCTTCTGAAAAGTTCCCTGATCATCCATATATAATCTCGCAATCTGAGCTATTACACCACCTCACCCACGATGCTTGGGTCTAGCTTAGCTCGTCTGGACATCTCATTGGCCCTTGTATAGAAACTCTCAACCCTCTGTTATTGTGACAATCACCCTGCGACGATAGCAATCCACAAAGGCTCGAAAGGGTACCAACCAGTCCATCCCGTGAATGAAATCATAGCTCGTCATCTCTAAGACATATTGGTCCCATAGAAAGTGACACCCACCAACCTCTAGGGGGATCTCCATGAACTGATGCACACCTGCCGTTATATTCCCCAACAGAGTGTCTAGCATCAAAACCCCAGATGATAAAGAAACACAAATCCCAAGGATCTCCACAATAGGCATAGATATAAATCTATGTGTACCACCAGTATCAAAAAGTAATGAAGACCAAACAAAAGAAACTTGAATATTACCTCTAACAGTAGAAGGTACGAGATCCTGCTCCGGTTGGGTCTGTTGTATTGCATATGCATGCCCAGTTCCACTGCCCTATGACACAGCCTGGCTACCCTGAGCTGACCTGCCCTATAGTCTCTGAGATTCTGGTGTCTGGCTACCACGACCATGACCACCACCTCGGCATGTACATCCTGATGTATTCCAATTCCCTAACTGGTAAGAATATATTGGCCCTAATCCTGCATGCAAAGTCTACACAGAACCCCTCTCACTAGCCACTGGTGGAAACTCCCTGCAAAAGCGCGGTAGATGACCCATCATGCCACATGCTCGACACTCCACTAGGTCACGGAGACACTATGTTTTATTGTGCCCCTCTATAAGAATTGGTAGCACATTTTCGGGCCACCTAAAGAAATCTTCTGGATAGTACTTCCACCATGATAGAAATCCATCTATCTCTTCCTCTTTCTAGTACAAATATTACAAGAAACTGGTGCCGAACCGCCCTGGCCTACACCTCTAGCTTCCTGTAAGTTCCGCTCAGTAATCCGTGCCTGGTTTACAATATCATGAACTATAGGAAACCTGAAAACATTACCCAGTGATAAGATTTCATAATGAAGAACATATTTAATGTGTCAATCCCTCAATGTCTCATCTCTCACCAGAATAGGTGTGAAGCGTTGTAGCTCGGTAAAACAGGAAGAATAGTCTATCATTGACATGGCGCCATACTGCAGATTCATGAACTCTCTTTCTCTATCCACCCTCAGAGTCTCTGGAAAGAAAAATTCATAGAATCCTACCTAAAAATATTCCCATTCCATGCCTTTGTGTTACTCAATTGGGGTGGTAACATCCCACCACCTCTTGGCGGAATCACACAGCATTTATGTTGCAAGCTTGACCCTCCGTCCTAGAGGTGTTTCTAGATGCTCGAAAATAGTCTGTATAGAACCTATCCAAGACTCTGCAGCCTACAGTCCGCCATCCCCTAAAAAGGTAGGCGGATGTTGCTACTGGAATATACAAGTCAACTCTTCCATGGATGTAGTAGCTGACGGTGCTCCCTGGAAGGTCTGCATAAACCACCTGAAGCCTTCCCAGAACGACGCCTCCACGCCTGTGTCCGATATAATAGATGGCTCCACATTTGGCTCTGCTGGAGGATCCATCAGTATCCCATGGCCTATCATCTCTATAGTATACCCGTTTCAGCTCTCTTGGTGAACAACTTGAGGTCGTCTCTACGGCATGAATCTACAGGGTCAAGCACCCGCCTTAGATTATGATCATCAAGGACTAAGAACAAGGTGTGTAAGAAGGAAACATGAGAATGAAAACATTAATGTTTTACAAAACAAGACTACACGGTGTGTATAATAACTACACATCATGTTCCCTTAAGTCACTCACATGGGCATGTTCTCTACCAGCAAAGGTCATGTAACACCAAGAACACATGGCGTTTTTTCCCCACACACGACATGTTCTTAAAATTTCTTCCCCTTCCTGAGTCTATCTACATGGATTAGCCACATGGATCTCCTTTAAACAACACTACACGGCATGTATAAGATCTACATGGTGTGTACTAGATGAGCTTCACCAACCCGTGTTGTCTATTACACGGCCGGGTACACAGCTCAGACTACACGGCGTGTTCCAAATAGACACGGCGTGTACTGCTTAGATTCCCACTACCCGTGTTGTTAGTAACACGGCCGACTACCTGGCTGACACTACACGGAATGTTACACCCAAACATGGCATGTACACCACCCTATTTCCCCAGCCACATAGCCAAGTCCATATGGTCCTTTACCGGTCAAGACTACATGGTGTGTCTCTCAGGTACACGGTGTGTACTAGACAAGCTTCACTGACCCATGTTGTTAGTTACACGACTGAATACACGGCTCAGACATCACGGCGTGTTCCATACGGACACGACGTGTACTAGGAAGGATAACACCAACACGTGTTGTTAGTTACACAGACGGATTCCAAGATTACACTACATGGAATGTTCGGTATTGAAACGACAAGTATAAACAATTATTTACTTCGTCCATGTTGGTAGTTACACAGGCAGAAAGAGGGTCCACACGACACGGCGTGTACAAATGGTACACAAAGTGTACCATTACTGTTTCCCAACTCTTGTTTCTTCTTACACGGCCAATGACACAGTTATAAACTACACAGCGTGTACTTACGGTACATGGCATGTACTTAATTTTTTCCGATTTCTTCCAGAACAGATGATTAAATGGTGTGTAATCAAAACTACATGGTGTGTATTCTTGGGTTTCCAGAGATTAATCCTTAGAAACAACTCCAGAACACAGAAAAACACTAAAACCAACACCTATGTGCAAAATTCTGATCTATGAGGGCCCATACTCCCCGTGAATCAATGCATGGCATATTATGCGTGTTATAAAAAGGTAAACAAGTTGATGATCCACCAAATTCCGGTTGATGATGGCCCATAATCCTCAAAAACAAAAGTTTGGTGTTCATTACCATAACCTTACATAACAATTTCCTATCAAATAACATGTATTTTATCAATGCATCTAACACAACAACATGCATTTTCTAGCACAACATCTATCACAGCAACATGCAATTTATAATGATCCTATGTGGCATGGAAACTATGCATGGAGTCTGAATCCAACATATGCCTAAATGATGCATGAGATGGCATACCCTCATCTCATTGGGTTGAAACTAAATAGATCCTAGGTATAAAAATATAATAGCACATCACAAGTGCATCACCCAATTGTGAAAATCAAATCAATTGTAATAATCATAAATAGAAAATCACAATTTACTACGAGGAAATATGGCTTTTACCTATACACAGGGTAGCTACTCCCATGCATAATTATAACTGAATCCCTTAGCAATATATCCCTTTATATTGTCACCAAAAAATTAAATAACTCATAGAAATGATAATCTATCTGATACCAGTTTGTAACATCCTGGATTCGAGTGCCACACAACGGGTACCCCGAACCCGATTGGTCACAAGACCTCAAGTGCATTTCCCCAAACTCAAGAGGCTGCTGACTAGAAGTGAGGACCTTGGTCTGATAGTTGGTAAATTATTCCCTCATTTTTCAAAAAGTAGCGCAGTGGAGAAAATACAAACATACCATAAGCGGAGGCAGTAAACAATACCAATGCTAAAATAGACATAGTATTGAAGTAAATAAAAGATCAACAATAATATATAATGCTTCAATATGTCTATTTGTATAAGAAATCATTCAAAACAAGATTCACTAAAATATGAAATAGTACAAAACAAGGGACAAATATAGAAAAGGAAAATAAAACAGCGCTGTAGGAACTCAGCAGCATTAGAAGCCTAAGATTAGTACCATGCTCTCCTACTCCTCTGCAACAATCAAGTACCTGTATAGGGAATCCTACCCATATCTACACCTATAGAAATATAATCTTTTTGGGCCCAATACATGACCCAAATAGGGTGTGAGAAATAAATCTCAATAGGTGGCCATGAAAGGATTGTGCCCAACTGTCAGTGAATTTGTGCAACAGCAGTGTGTAGTAATGAATATGAAGTAAACTAGGAAGTACTCCAAACAAAACTAATCTTACCAGTTCCATTTCCATTAATCATTTTTTAACAATTAAATATAATTGAATTTTATATTCTTGAGACTCACCCTCAACTGAAAATCTCCTATTTAGTGTTGCATCAATATTACAACAAGCTATCTAACAAGTACAAGGTAAAACAATACCATGCCTATGATTTATATTGGAAGGTATAACATGTGAAACCACCATAGTGAAAATGAAAAGTAAACAATGTCCTCAAATATAAGAAACTTTTTCGTTGGGCTAACCAGAATCACACCCTCAAGCTAATCAGAACTGTTCCCTCGGTCCTTGCCCTTAGGTGAAACAGAAACGAAACCCTCATGTGATTTCCCTATGGCATGGAAGCTAAATCCCTCATGCATATCAAACGTTTCCCTCAGGCTAACAAGCATTAGCCCTCAGGCTAAATAGAACCATGCCCTCTGGCTGAATAGTACCTTGCCCTCAGGCTAATCAAAACACTTCCCTCAGGCTATGTAAGTAACCGGGCCGAGACCAACAAATAAGCAAGCAATTATATATAAATTTTATATCAAGAAAATTCAATCCATGATAAATCATAGCATACACTATAGTGACCTGGACAAATGGATAAATAAGAGAACACACCCACAGGGTGGCCCTGGATCCAAGAAATGATCCCAGACAACAATTACTCATATTCATTAAATTTCCTATGCAATTATAGGTATTGAATTAATCAAGGCCTCATACATACAATACCCCAACATGGGCGCGTAGCACAATGGTACACAAAACGCTCAACAGTTTGAATTAAACACCAGACCACCTTCCTTGATCTCCCTTGATCGATATACGTGAACGATGCCTCGTGAAACACCCATGAATGGTGTAGATATTGGAAAAATGAAAACGTTTTCAATCCCAGATAACTTCTCCTCGGGAATGAATTGGAAGGAAGGGTTCAAGAATAGTGGAGAACTCACCTGCCCGGTTCAATCGAGACTGTCAGCGAAAGAATCCGAGTTTCGGTGTGCGGTCAGGAGATCCTCTAAACTCCATCCTTCTCTCCCAATGCTCCTCCAATGTTCTAAGATTTCATTGTCAAAATAGGAGGCTACTATAGGTTTTAAGTGGAAAAAACAAACTACATGACATGTACTCTCAAGTACACGGCGTGTAGTTTTTATTTTTAACTATTCATCTTTTGATTACTTTTCACCGCCACACTGTTCTTTTGTTGACATGGGTACACGACGTGTATTTATGATTACATGGCGTGTACTGTCTCTCCGCTGGTGGCTACTCCCACTGCCTTACTGTTAACCTACCAACTGATTACACGGCGTTTAAATACCATGTACACGGCATGTAGTCAGTTTTTACACCCTTCATCGCTAACATTCCAACACGCCTTGTGTACTCATCCCACATGGCCAAAGTACACGGTGTGTTGAAAAGTACACCGCATGTACACCAAAAATTTGGGAATTGTCACCATTTTCCTCAGTTTCTTAAAAACACTTAAGGAAATAAGAAAAAAAGAAACCCATACCTCAAGAATAAGAACTGGGTTCTTATAATGTTCACTTATTTACATTGAAATATTTAATATTGTATATAATTAATGATAGGTTCCAGTGTACATATCCATTACTATGTATTTAATCTCACCATTATATGGTTTCTATTCCTGAGAATATAATGAAAAAATCGATGAATGATTTCTAAAGGATAATTTAATATTCTTTTTATAGTATAAAACGTTTTATTTTCAATTCCGAATATAAAATAAATATCTTGTTTTTATCAAATTCTCTATAATTGTCATACTAATTGGTCTTTTGATAACTGACCCCCTTGTATCTAGTCCAAATTAATAAATTAGGTATCAAATCTAGGTTCTTGGAGTCATGGTTTTTATAGTATATACTTATTATATAAAATGAATATTTTAAAAATAAACTTTTTAATTCATATATCAATGTTAAACATTTTGTAAACTTATTTATTATTTTACATTAATAAATATTATTTAATTTTAATTTTAACATAGAATTGATAGGGTGTAATATGGTTTTTATGTCTATTGAAATCCACAAAACTAATATTTTTTTAATATTAAACCAATAAATGTAATAAAAAACAAACATTTATAACTCTATCATAATCATAACTTTTAGGAATAAACATAAATTATTTCTAAATACCTGTTTTAAGCATTTTGTGTTATAATAATAAAATTAACATTAATATACCATATATGTTATTTAAAATTAATTTTATATTTTGAATCATAATTATGAAATTATGTAATATGTGTCATTTTGATGAATTAAAATTAAATTACATATGTAATAATTTATTAGCACTATAAAAAATGTTAATGTTGAAAAAATGTCCTAGTGAGAGATTTAAAAACATTGTTAATAAATGTTTATAAATTTAAAGTCGGGGAATATTAATAAATACATCCCCTCACATTGTATTATTTTTAACATTGGATATATATTAAACATGAAATATTGTCTCTATTTATATGAATAATCTATATTTAATATAAATATTTTCCCTTCACTAATTAATAGAACACACATCCACCCCATTCATGAACTAATTCTAATGAATTATCTCATCCAAAACAATATCATATTTTCCTAAAAAATCTCTCCTCAATGTATATAATGTTTTACCCTCCAAAAATTACAAAAAAAAGATCCTTGGTCTATTTCCAAAGGTATAACATGCAATGGGTGAAATGGTTGGATCACGTTTCCTGATGTTGGACTAAAGTTTAGTTAGTTTTCTTAACTCTATATCCCTTCATAAGTCTTAATTATTCCTATTTTACCACCATTTTATAAGGTTATTTTATTATATTATATAATGTAGAATATTTTATTCTCTATATTGGGAGTGATACAATTTAAATTCATATATTTAGCCCTAATTAATTTCTATCTCAATATTTTATTAATGTATAATATAATTCCAATCATATTTACTTATGGTTTTTCTTCAATGTACATATTTTCTATTCAAAAATGATTTATCAATTATATTTTAAAAACTAATATTTTTTATTTTATGTTTCCATTATTTTCTATTCTTATATATTTAAAATTATGATTTATTAACATTCTTAGGATTTGGCATTTCAATAATGGTATTTTTCTATGTAGAAAAGTTGCTCTATTTAGGATTGTATATTTTATAATCATCTATAAATTTATTCTTAAAAAATTATATGGATTTCAGAAATCCTTAATATAATATATTATTTAAAATAAACTTTTTTTTGAAAATTTATCGCTTCAATGTTTTGATTATTAATTTAGATTGTGTTCGGTTTGTTTTTCTTTTAATAGCATAGTAAACATGTTTTCTAAAAAAATATTATATGTTTTCATTCAATGTTTTAGAATTCCACATTATGAAGAATCCCATATATTTTTTAAAATGGTTTTCCAAATGATTTTAAATATAAATATTTTTGATAATATAAAGAAAATATTTAAATTTTCTAAAAGAAAAAGATTAATTTCAAATAAAATTCCATGCATTTAGAATGTTTTTAAATGGGTTCTATTTTGATAAAAATTTCATGAAGAATTCTATTTTTTCTCAATGAATGTATTTTAATTAATATTTCTAAAATAAAATTTATTTTTTGAAATTTATTTTTTATTTTTAATGTTTATTTTTTTTAATCTCTATCTGTTTGATTTTGAGGAAAATAGCTTTTATTAGTTTTTTAGTGCTGTAAAAAATAATTCATGACCTCTCATTTTTAAAGTGATTTATCCAATGATAATTAAATGTTATTTTTCATCAATTTCATCATATTAATGTTCATTATGATATTATGCGTATTCCTTTAATCCCCCATGCAACTACTTTATCATGATAGATTATGGAATGTTCGTGTAATTGTTCTCATGAAACTCATATCATTTTCAATGTTTTATTAAGAGATTTTTTATGTAAGATTTTTTCATGATTTAATTGATCACATATGTATGAATAATTATTATTATGAGGTGTTGGTGATAGTTTAAAATTAACATAGGTAATTAATTGATTTTCTGATAATGTTTTAGTTTTAAAAACAATTTTAAACTAAATCATATAGTTTATAAAAATATTCTAGTTAACTCAAATAGTGGAAATATACAATATCAGGTTTTTGAATGATATCGCAAAGGGCCAATCATAAACTATATAAATTTTATAACAATATCATTTAACATCCATACAAATAAACTCTCACAATCCACAATACATAAATCATGTATTTTAAAAAAACCATTATAGTGTTTTATATGAAAATAGTATTTGAAGGAATAAGATGAATTTCAAAAGTAAAACAAATTGAAACAAAGAGGACATAAATTCATAATGATCCGTCCATAGGTAAGACCTGATGTAATACATCTGAATTTTACTCTCATCAAAAAAAGATAATTAAATAATAAAAATATAAACATACTGGATTGGCTTTTATAGATATAATTTCATATAAATTAGTCTAGTATATAGACAATATTTACCATAGTTACATGTGAGAAGAAGGGTTAAAAAATATACGGTAAATTTTACTCTAAAATATAAGGAAATGGAATATTATATTAAAATCAAATATAAATTTAATCATATTTATAGGTTATACTAAAATGGAGATACAAATAAATAAGAAGTGAGATGGGGTTCATAAAATATTAATTTGAACCACATGGTGGATGAATTATCTTTAAATATTTCCTTGAAAACTATTTTCATTGATTTTTCAGTAGGAGGTAACAAATAGATTGTTTTCTAATCCCACATATATGTAATCCACAAGATAATTAATTGATCACATGCCACTAATATTTTAGTCCAAAAGAAAAACTTTTTCTTAAAGTTAGAACCTTCTTGAATTATACATTAGAAAATGTTTCTAAATTAATACTAATAATCATTAGTCTGATAGGGAAAAATAAAATTTTCTCCCTTTTTAGTAAATGTTTAATAATATATCCATTCAATTATTAAATATTCCTCACTACTTATGTAAGACATGGTAAACTTGAAATTAGGTAATCATGGTCACTTTGGATTACTATTAGATGAACTATCGGTTACTTGAGTTTTTTATCACTAGACATGGTCCCATGATTATAGTAAAATGAAATAGTTAAATTTATACCATCACATTACATTTTCAATTTCATATAGTCACATGATATATTAAATGGATACAATTACATGATTTCTAAATATAATCACTTCATTTCATCTTTTGGTAGGTTTAATAATGTACCAAAAATTGATTTTCATCTTTAATGTTACAAGAAATCATCATGTGGAAGGTTGAATCCTTTTTGAATTCTGATGAACAATCCCAGATATCAGTTATGTATATTTTCATTCTATTTATGGATTATAGAGAATAAGCTCTCCTATCACAGGATTACTTATTTGTATATGTATTTAGTTATACAAATACATGTGGTAACTTCTATATTGATTGTTGACCACCATGATCTATTAAAACACTATATTTGGTAGCATGATATGATCACATAAATAATTATCCATTTCAATAGTTTTAAATAGAGAAAATAATTTACAATCATAAAACTAAATTTTCATTAGTATCATAAAAATCATTATTTCTGAACAATAAAATATGTATTTCCTTCTGTAAATCATCCCTATTTTGAGTAATAAAATTCATAAATGATTATATCAAATAAATTATGAATAAAATTTTACCCCATTGGGGATTATAAAGAATTATACCAGATATATGATAAAATGAAATTGTTGACATCAAAAATTCATCAAACTTTTTAATGATGAAATTCTAAAACCAAATTGAAAAAAGTCAATACATGTATGAAACAATGTATTTCATTAATACAGTAAATAAGGTTACAATAAAAATAAAATATTGGTAAATATAATTAGAATTATATGTGAAAAAATATATTTGATGTTAGAAGAGATAATAGGATCCTTTTATTTTCCATTTGTGGAATATTAATGAGGTTCATGTTTGGGGGATGTGATGGAAGAGGTGTAACAGCCCGAGATTTTATGAAAAATATTCTTTTTTATTTCACTAATGTCTTGTGTTGTACGCTACATCAAAATGAGCTTGCACAACACGCATCCTTGACTTGCCTTGCATTACACGCAATCGCAACCTTCCTCGATAGCGTGTGTGGTACGTAATACTGAGTTTTACGAAACAATGATATGCTATTAAAATATTATTAAAACTACCTGTTATGAATAGTAATAACCACTTTTTAAATTTTAGAAATTTTATCTCTCAAAATGGACTTCATTTTTGGATTCGGAGTATCGAATTTAGCCTAGGGTGAAATTTTGGTATTTTTCTGAAAACTTTCAATTTTTGATGAATAGTGAAACCACTAAGTGGTAGGTTAAAAAACTGAATTTTGCATAAAACTTAATTTTACCGCTTCTGTGAATGGAATTTCGAAAATCCGACAGACACGGTTGATATCAGTAAGTAAAATGTGGTTCAATGAGATAAAAATAATTTTTTGGTGAATAGTAACTTTTTACGATTTTTACCGCGGTTAATAGTAAATAGGGTAACTAAGGGTAAATATGATATTACTATTACCCTAACACATGTCCTAATTCCACTGGACAAGTGTAATTCGACCAAAAAACAAACTTAGGAATAAAATATGACCATTTAGGCCCACTTGGATTAGATTAGGACATTTATTATTAATTTATTTAAAGAAGGGTTAAAATAGTTAAAATCAAAGTTTAATAAGTAAATAATTTTTAATATGGGGTTATACATAAGATAAATTCGACTATAAATATTCATTAGAAAGCTAAAAAGATTTCCTACATAAGGGTATTTTATTTGTAATTTTTAGACATTAAATAATTTAATTTATTTATGACACAATGATGATGCAGTAATTATCTTATTAATGAAATATTGACATAATTGATGTTATAAACACCAAAATAAATGTAATTTGAGACTTTTTATGAATTCCACTAATTTTCTAGGTTACTATGATATATTATTGTTGATTTAATCAACTTGGTTCGAACATATAATTCTGTTATGACTTTCACAAAAATCATATATCAAATATTGTTAAAATTGACACAAAATAGTTTTTAAATAAAATATTATATTATTAATTGTTATTTTATTCCTAAAAATCTAAGGTTCGGCGCAATGACTTAGATAAGGATATATATATTAATAATAAACAATTTGGGGTTCGTTTGGCATGTTATAGTAAGTGTATTAACCATATAGTGAAAGAAAACAAAAAGACACGGTAAAAGTTAAATTAATTAACTTAGAGTTAAATCTAATTGATAAGGTTAAAATAATACCCTAAACTTGTCTAAATCCTATTGGTTGATAGGATTGCGACCCATACCCACCTTATCTTCGAAATAAGACCCTTTGGAACCATTATAACCCGATTTTGACTTTAATATAAAATAATATTTTGAGATATTCCTAAGGTGCCCCTCTCCTCCCTTATAAAAGGGCACCTCCTCCCCCTCCTCCTCACACCAAATTGAGCACTCAAGCTCGGCCAACCCCTGCCATTTTCTCCTCTACACTTCCCTAGAATAATCCTAGAGGTCCTGGTCTTCTCCAAAGTCCAATCTTAGTTCCTTAAGTGGAGGATTCAAAGAGGCGTTCCAAAAGAAGAGGTAATATCCATTACCGATCTTTTCAATTTCTTTCTTCTTCAACTTATTATTCATTAGTTGTTTCATGATAAAGTAATAACATCAGTATTACTTACATACTGATATGTTATTATAAATATGAAACAACCCTAATTCACCTTCTATCCATCCTACGGAAAAAATGAAATCACCGCGCGTGCGTACGTACGGAATACCGTCTCCACGCCGTGGTGTAATCTATTTTCCACCACCACCTTACATGGATGGGTATAATGGTGTAAAGAATAACTATACATAGTTATTAAAACATCGTATTGATTCTGATATATTGTATAATCCACTCCAATTCAATTCAATATTTATAGAAATGATATCATCGCTCGTGCGTACGTACGGACTACCGTCTCCACGACGCGATGAGATTCATTCTCCATGTTAACCATTTAAGAATGATTATAATGTATATATAAGAAATAATAATTAAATATATGACATTATAAAGCTACTGGATTTATGTATATATATACATATGTATGTCATCTACTTACTTCCATTTCAAGACAATAAGGAAAGGAAAACAGCGTTCATGCGTACGTACGGACTACCGTCTCCATGAACAGTGTTTTTCATTTTATTTATCTACCTATTATATATATATATATATATATATACTGAATATATATGATATATAAATCATATTTTATATTATGTAAGTGAGTAAATCATGATATAAGTAATAATGATGTTAATAACAACAAGTCAAAACACCTACGATAAATGAAACGATTTTACCCAAAACACTTCTTTAACATGGAATTTACAAAAGAACGGGTAATATAATGTCATAAGTGAACCATATATGATATCATAACAATGAATATGATTCTGTAATAAGTCAATAACATTATTTAAATCATTATACAGGAGGTTCGGACACTTACAAAGCAAGTCGGACCTAAGGTAAGGGAAATATCACAATCTCATTTTTATCCGAGATTGTTTATTCGTAAGTATTTACTGGGGTGTATTTTATCATCCACATCCATGTTCCCTCAATATGTAATATTGTTTCCATCCACTTGCAATAGTTTAAATCCAATTTTACCCTTAGGTGAGTTTTTAGTAAAGAATATGAAAGGAATCTTTTGTCGTTTTTCCGTACGAGGTACTTTTTGACTTTTCCGACAAAAGTACGAAGAATGTTTTTTTAACTTATACGGCATGAATGGATTTTTAAAACATTACTTCAAAGAAGCTTCCTTTACAAGTATTCATGTTTATTTTTAATCAAATTCTTTTATTTTAAAATTGTATGACATGTTAAGAAAGGAAAAGTGTTTTTAAAGTAGAAAGGATATTTTCCTCAAGAACGGAGTTCAAGTATTTTATCGAAATTATTTTCCATCTAAGATAATAAAAGGGTTCTGTTTTTATCCCTATTATTACATGGATTTGATTATGTTGGGATGGAAACATTTTTATGAATTCCTTTATCTTATATGAATTGTTTTATGATGTCATGTTGTTTAAGAATCCCATTTTTATTACATGGGTTACTCTATGATGTATGTTTTATGATTATGTGGCACACATAAGAAAGGATTCATTATAAGATGGGTGGGACCTATATCTCCCTCCAATGCATTGGGTAAAGATTTTATATCTCATGAGATAGACAGGGCTGGAACGGTAGGTTATACCGGTTCAGTGAAACAGGACTGAAACGAGGGTTACTCGATTCAGAAAGGGACTTTGTCCACTAAGATAGTCTTGGAAATGAGTCTTGACTAACAAGAAATGATTTTCCATGATTATGTGTGCATGCCAAAAAGTTTCAAGTTTTATGTTATGATTATGGGGATCTCATTTTCACTTCTATGATTTATCCCATGTTATGATATTATGAACTCTTTTGCAGGTTAAGATTTCCAAAAGCTATGTTCTTATGTATATGATGTGATTGATATTTCTTTTGTTTACCCTTACTGAGCATTTGAGCTCACCCTTTTATGTTTTCTTTTGCCCAGGATATAAAGAAAGGTTTTTAGGTAAAAAAAGGGAAGATCTTTATGGGAGATATTGAAGATCTTTCACCACGATTAGAAGATTACGTTCCGAGTTTCCAAAGACACTAAACTATTACGATCCTTGTGTGTGTGTTTTTGTTATGTACTAAGTATTCCGCAAAAGTAATGTAATGTCCATGTACGATAAGCTTAGGGTCTCTACAGTTGGTATCAGAGGAAAGGTTTAGTCAACCTTTGGAAACTAGGATGCGAAAACATTAGTGTGATCCCTAGAGATATTTCTAAGGTATGTCTAGGGATGTCCCTAGGGATAAGTATACGTATAGGTTATAGTAATAGAATTACGCTAACAATCATATAATTAAACCTAAGATGTTGGATATTGAAGGTACTCCCCCTTTATTATGTTTTTTTCCCTAGCATGATTTTTGCCTCTCACACTATTCTTTTTGGGTTTTAGACGATGGCTGGAACCCGAAGGAACCGTGTTGATCAATGCAATGGACAATGCAATGATTGCCCTCCTGAACAAACAAATGTTATGGGAGATGGAGTGCAAAATATTATTGCTATACTTACACAAGCTATGAATCATTCTGGACTTCCAAATGAGCAGAGAATGGAACAATATTCTATTGAGTCCTTCATGAGGCAACGTCCACCTTCTTTCAGTGGGTCTTCTGATCCACTTGTGGCTGAACAATGGATCAGTACTACTGAAAAGATATTTTCAGTTCTTCAATGTTCTGAACATGATAAAGTCATCTTAGCAGTATATCGTTTGGAAGGTGAAGCTGATCAATGGTGGAATCTTATCAAGAATACGAGGCCAAGAGATGAAATTGAGTCCATGGAATGGGACGAGTTCAAGAACTTGTTTTTCAGTAAGTACTTC
The DNA here is from genome assembly GCA_963277665.1 of Viscum album. Taxonomy (NCBI): domain Eukaryota; kingdom Viridiplantae; phylum Streptophyta; class Magnoliopsida; order Santalales; family Viscaceae; genus Viscum; species Viscum album. Next base: position 647,335,600 of record OY728151.1, on the reverse strand, counting down.
CCTCGTATTCTTCGAACAAAGATGGAGAAAGAGTTTCTTGAACTGAAGCAAAGGGATGATGAATCTGTTGGTACCTATGAAGTAAATTTTACAAGACTTGCAAGGTATGCTTCTGGTATTATCATCCAACCTGAAAGTAAAGTTGATCGATTTTTCAGTGGCTTAAAACCAAGTCTTCGAAGGGCATTTTCTATAAGAGACTTCAGTAGCTATGAAGAAATTGTGCGTTGTGCTATCAAGGTAGAAATGGAAGTTGGTGTTACATATCCATCTCATGGTTTTGACAAGAAACGAAAGATGTAGTTCAAGGAGAAATCTCAGAATAATGGTGAAAAGAAGATGAATGTTTCCTTATGCACAAAGTGTGGAAAGAAGCATGGTGGAGATTGTCTTAAAGGGACTAGAAAATGTTTTAAGTGTGGAAAAGAAGGTCATCGAGCAGCTGAGTGTCAAAGTAATGGAAAAAGGGTTTCTAATGATGTGAATAAAGAAAACACTGCAGAGAACGCACCACCAACACTTCAATGCTTCAAGTGCAAGGAAATGGGGCATTATGCTAATAAATGCCCTAATCCAAGGGTTAGTGATGATCAACATGAGCAACCACTGAAGGCAAAGGACAAAGGGAAGTCACATGCGATCACTATTGGCAATGTTGAATATGACAACGATGTGGTGGAATGATTAAGTGTTTATGTAATGGGATTCCAAAATAATGTTGTATCATTGAGTATTGCAATATTTATTGATGTGGTATTCAAAGTGATTGAGATATTTTTTGGAAATAAGATGATATACGCATAATGAAGGGAAAACGAGAAAATGAAATGAGCTCATGATTGATATAAGGACTAAGTGATATCATGGTTTGAGTATATAGAATTTTGAGGATTTTTGTATGTGGAAAGTGTTAACTTTAAACTGCATTCATGTTTTCACTAAGGTATTCAAGAGAATACATGATTAAGGACTTTGAATGTTTGGAATGTGACCAAAAAAAACATATCTTATGATATATGGGGATCAACGATGGTATTAAATCTCTGGTAATCGTTTTCACTATGTTATGAGAGTGGACTGCAGTATTATGGATAAGCCTAAAGATTGAAATGGATTATGTTGGACATAAGTGAGTATTTTTTAAGGATAGAAGTTATTTTTTCGATATTATTGATGGGATGTTATAGTAACGTAGTTTTAGAAAAAGGACAACCTGCAGGATGGGCGACAGCCCATCGCTTCGGACAAGGCTGTAGGAATCGAACCCACAACCGAAGTGTGACTGGCCTTTATCGCCTACCACTGACCTACAGGAAGTCCCTGTTTAGTAGAAAGTACTGTTATTATATTAAGCAGTATGATATATGAAGTATAAGCCCATTTTAGGAACCATATATGATTAATCCAACTATAGATCGACTTATGTATATAAATTTTGCTAACATTTTGAGACAGATGGAATGACCCGTCATTCTATCACATGATCTGCTAACACTTCACGAATAACAAATTCAACTTCATTTATTTAATAGATGAAGTGGAAATTGTTAAAGGCACGAACAACAGTGAGATTGTACCAAAATAATGTAAGTATTTATTCTAATTCAAATTCTTTAACTTTAGGGAAATGATCTTGAAAACCAAAAATGTTGTCCTAGTTCTCTTATACCTGATGAATCAGATGGTACCTTAGATCGTCACAAATTTATGGATTTGTGATTACTGGATTTTCCATAGCCATGTTCTCTACCACTCTCCATCAGAACATGATGGTTAGATTTCTCTTCCATATCCATATTTTCACCTATGTGGAAACCCAGTGATTAGTTTATTTGGGTAATCGTTACATTTCATACTTTAGTTTTTAAAGCCAAGTTTTGGTATTCCTTTTTACGATGTGGGTTTCTATTAAAGAAACTTTCGAATAGTAAACCATTTATAACCCCGACGAATTTCAAGGGCGAAATTCATTTTAAGGGGGGTAGAATGTAACAGCCCGAGATTTTATGAAAAATATTCTTTTTTATTTCACTAATGTCTTGTGTTGTACGCTACACCAAAAGGAGCTTGCACAACACGCATCCTTGACTTGTCTTGCATTACACGCAATCGCAACCTTCCTCGATAGCGTGTGTGGTACGTAATACTGAGTTTTACGAAACAATGATATGCTATTAAAATATTATTAAAACTAGCCGTTATGAATAGTAATAACCACTTTTTAAATTTTAGAAATTTTAACTCTCAAAATGGACTTCATTTTTGGATTCGGAGTATCGAATTTAGCCTAGGGTGAAATTTTGGTATTTTTCTGAAAACTTTCAATTTTTGATGAATAGTGAAACCACTAAGTGGTAGGTTAAAAAACTGAATTTTGCGTAAAACTTAATTTTACCGCTTCTGTGAATGGAATTTCGAAAATCCGACAGACACGGTTGATATCAGTAAGTAAAATGTGGTTCAATGAGATAAAAATAATTTTTTGGTGAATAGTAACTTTTTACGATTTTTACCGCGGTTAATAGTAAATAGGGTAACTAAGGGTAAATATGATATTACTATTACTCTAACACATGTCCTAATTCCATTGGAAAAATGTAATTCGACCAAAAACAAACTTAGGAATAAAATATGACCATTTAGGCCCACTTGGATTAGATTAGGACATTTATTATTAATTTATTTAAAGAAGGGTTAAAATAGTTAAAATCAAAGTTTAATAAGTAAATCATTTTTAATATGGGGTTATACATAAGATAAATTCGACTATAAATATTCATTAGAAAGATAAAAAGATTTCCTACATAAGGGTATTTTATTTGTAATTTTTAGACATTAAATAATTTAATTTATTTATGACACAATGATGATGCAGTAATTATCTTATTAATGAAATATTGACATAATTGATGTTATAAACACCAAAATAAATGTAATTTTAGACTTTTTATGAATTCCACTAATTTTCTAGGTTCCTATGATATATTATTGTTGATTTAATCAACTTGGTTAGAACATATAATTCTGTTATGACTTTCACAAAAATCATATATCAAATAGTGTTAAAATTGACACAAAATAGTTTTTAAATAAAATATTATATTATTAACTGTTATTTTATTCCTAAAAATCTAAGGTTCGGCCAAATGACTTAGATAAGGATATATATATTAATAATAAACAATTTTGGGTTCGTTTGGCATGTTATAGTAAGTGTATTAACCATATAGTGAAAGAAAACAAAAAGACACGGTAAAAGTTAAATTAATTAACTTAGAGTTAAATCTAATTGATAAGGTTAAAATAATACCCTAAACTTGTCTAAATCCTATTGGTTGATAGGATTTCGACCCATCACCACCTTAGCTTCGAAATAAGACCCTTTGGAACCATTATAAACCGATTTTGACTTTAATATAAAATAATATTTTGAGATATTCCTAAGGTGCCCCTCTCCTCCCTTATAAAAGGGCACCTCCTCCCCCTCCTCCTCACACCAAATTGAGCACTCAAGCTCGGCCAACCCCTGCCATTTTCTCCTCTCCACTTCCCTAGAATAATCCTAGAGGTCCTGGTCTTCTCCAAAGACCAATCTTAGTTCCTTAAGTGGAGGATTCAAAGAGGCGTTCCAAAAGAAGAGGTAATATCCATTACCGATCTTTTCAATTTCTTTCTTCTTCAACTTCTTATTCATTAGTTGTTTCATGATAAAGTAATAACATCAGTATTACTTACATACTGATATGTTATTATAAATATGAAACAACCCTAATTCACCTTCTATCTATCCTACGAAAAAAATGAAATCACTGCGCGTGCGTACGTACGGAATACCGTCTCCACGCCGTGGTGTAATCTATTTTCCACCACCACCTTACATGGATGGGTATAATGGTGTAAAGAATAACTATACATAGTTATTAAAACATAATATTGATTCTGATATATTGTATAATCCACTCCAATTCAATTCAATATTTATAAAAATGATATCATCGCTCGTGCGTACGTACAGACTACCGTCTCCACGACGCGATGAGATTCATTCTCCATGTTAACCATTTAAGAATGATTATAATGTATATATAAGAAATAATAATTAAATATATGACATTATAAAGCTACTGGATTTATGTATATATATACATATGTATGTCATCTACTTACTTCCATTTCAAGACAATAAGGAAAGGAAAACAGCGTTAATGCGTACGTACGGACTACCGTCTCCATGAACGGTGTTTTTCATTTTATTTATCTACCTATTATATATATATATACTGAATATATATGATATATAAATCATATTTTATATTCTGTAAGTGAGTAAATCATGATATAAGTAATAATGATGTCAAGAACAATAAGTCAAAACACCTACGATAAATGAAACGATTTTACCCAAAACGCTTCTTTAACATGGAATTTACAAAAGAACGGGTAATATAATGTCATAAGTGAACCATATATGATATCATAACAATGAATATGATTCTGTAATAAGTCAATAACATGATTTAAATCATTATACAGGAGGTTCGGACACTTACAAAGCAATTCGGACCTAAGGTAAGGGAAATATCACAATCTCATTTTTATCCGAGATTGTTTATTCGTAAGTATTTACTGGGGTGTATTTTATCATCCACATCCATGTTCCCTCAATATGTAATATTGTTTCCATCCACTTGCAATAGTTTAAATCCAATTTTACCCTTAGGTGAGTTTTTAGTAAAGAATATGAAAGGAATCTTTTGTCGTTTTTCCGTACGAGGTACTTTTTGACTTTTCCGACAAAAGTACAAAGAATGTTTTTTTTAACTTATACGGCATGAATGGATTTTTAAAACATTACTTCAAAGAAGATTCCTTTACAATTATTCAAGTTTATTTTTAATCAACTTCTTTTATTTTAAAATTGTATGACATGTTAAGAAAGGAAAAGTGTTTTTAAAGTAAAAAGGATATTTTCCTCAAGAATGGAGTTCAAGTATTTTATCAAAATTATTTTCCATCTAAGATAATAAAAGGGTTCTGTTTTTATCCCTATTATTACATGGATTTGATTATGTTGGGATGGAAACATTTTTATGAATTCCTTTATCTTATATGAATTGTTTTATGATGTCATGTTGTTTAAGAATCCCATTTTTATTACATGGGTTACTCTATGATGTATGTTTTATGATTATGTGGCACACATAAGAAAGGATTCATTATAAGATGGGTGGGACCTATATCTCTCTCCAATGCATTGGGTAAAGATTTTATATCTCATGAGATAGACAGGGCTGGAACGGTAGGTTATACCGGTTCAGTGAAACAGGACTGAAACAAGGGTTACTCGATTCAGAAAGGGACTTTGTCCACTAAGATAGTCTTGGCAATGAGTCATGACTAACAAGAATTGATTTTCCATGATTATGTGTGTATGCCACAATGTTTCAAGTTTTATGTTATGATTATGGGGATCTCATTTTGACTTCTATGATTTATCCCATGTTATGATATTATGAACTCTTTTGCAGGTTAAGATTTCCAAAAGCTATGTTCTTATGTATATGATGTGATTGATATTTCTTTTGTTTACCCTTACTGAGCATTTGAGCTCACCCTTTTATGTTTTCTTTTCCCCAGGATATAAAGAAAGGTTTTTAGGTAAAAAAAAGGGAAGATCTTTATGGGAGATATTGAAGATCTTTCACCACGATTAGAAGATTACGTTCCGAGTTTCCAAAGACACTAAACTATTACGATCCTTGTGTGTGTGTTTTTGTTATGTACTAAGTATTCCGCAAAAGTAATGTAATGTCCATGTACGATAAGCTTAGGGTCTCTACAAGAGGGTTCTTGAATGGAGACACACCTAGAAATAAGTTGACGATTGTGACCAAATTTTCATTAGAAAGGAAAAAAAACTGGTATAGATATTGGTTGATGGAGGGGATAAATAATTATTAATGAATAATGTGAGGGAATTGAATAATTTTAAATATAATGTTATTATTTTAAATGTTTATTAAAGTCCACCATTACATAGAAACCATGATACATAAACTGAAAATAATCATTCTTATTCAAAAAAAAGAATTATTGATGAGCAGTAATAACTTTTACTTTCTACGCATGAATTTTGAAGTCTTGATTAAGATAAGAAATCCTGAGATAATTAGAAAAGTATCATAAAATGAAAATTAAATAATATATATTAATGATCATTCTAAGATAAAATATAACCGCACAACAAATTATATCTCTGTCTCTTTTATGTCTTATCACATACCATCTATAAAGTTTAGTAATAATTTTATTATGGGTTTTAAATACATAAAAAACTATTTAAATTTTATTCTAAAACAATTCCAATATCACATTATTCTCACATCTCATAATAAATTCTATTTTATATTTAGAAAAATCACCCTCCATAATTTATGGAGGTGAAACTGAGGATGATTCCAAAAGAGATAATCATATATAAAATTGAAAAAATGATTTCAAAAACAAATAGAATAACTTATACATAATTTTTTCAAAATATATTTAAATGTATCCAATTTAAATTCAATGGACCACATTCACATTTTTGTAAGATCTATCTTGAGATGGTTCTTTGGTGAAAATAGAGAGAAAACAAGATTAATAACCCTAGATATGTCCTCATCTCTAATGGGTTCCATAATGTTCTGAAAGAGAAAAATAAAATATGATAAAACACCCAACATTGTTTTTTTGACGTAATTTATATTTACCATAGTTATAGAGCATTTAGAATAATTATAATAACATATATGGGTATATAGAATAGAAGAAAACTAGATTCATTTAAATTCACCATCAATCATCAGATGTTTTGGTTTAAAATACTGAAATTCTAGTAATTCAATTTCTTCATCCTAATTATATAAATAAATACATGAATGGGAATATCATAGAGGAGTATCATCATTTTCGGTAATTGGTTCCCAAATATCATTAGTAGAAGTTGTGAGAAATATTTCTTCAATAACATTGTTAATAATTTCCGAAGAGGATATAATTAAACTCTCTTCAAATTATATCATAGTAATTAAATACCCTTTATGTAATAACTAATATGAATACAAATAAGGTCTATAATTCATTTAATATTTTTCCAATGATCAATAACATTAAAATATTTTCCCCTACATAAATTTCTTCATATTAACATAAAAATTGATGTACTTCACATGATACCACTCGTTTAAAAAAAATCAGAACATTCTTCAAATATTCTTGTTTCACAAAATTCATTATCCTCTCTTGTTATTCCCTCAATTATATTATTTATTTATACTACAATACCAACAAGGGACTCATCTATTTATTTTATTTTTCAGAGTGTATAGTTAGGGAGAATCAAGAGGTCCAAAAATATAATATGAGAAGGATATATAATATAATAATATTCTTCCACAAATTCCACAATAAAATAATCCAATTATTTTTCTTATTAATAAATTCACAAAGAAGATTCATTTTAATCAAAAGGATAATAAACTACCATATGATGTTCTACACCATGACCTATATTTTCTCTTTGTTTGATAGGATGCTAAATAAGATTTAACATCTCAGATATCATTTCATTATCAACCAATGACTCCAATTTTACAAGGGTTCCAATTGACCTTTAAATTTATCTAGATATTTTGTCTTAGAAAAAAAATTTACCCCCCCTTAGGATGTAATCATATAAGAACTTATCAGTTTGAGATAAATTCTTGGAAGGGTTAGAAATTAACTATGGATGATGGATTACACAATTAACCCTTATGTTTCAGGGTATCTCTTTATAAACATTTTTTAAATTCATTCATCAGAAAATATAGAAAAATTGTACATTGTTGACTCATAATGACGAATCAACTTTTCATGGTACAAATTATATGTTTTATGAACATCAAAAAAAAATTAACTCGACATTTTAATCCATAATATTAGGTTTTTTAGGAGTATTGTACCTAGTTATGTTGTTATTTTAATTCAAAAACTCCGAATGAGAATGATTCAGTGTATATTGGAATTGATAATCCCCGTAACTTTTTATACAAATAATATTTATGATTTTATGTCATAACATTAAAGAGAATGTTTAATGATCTCTATATAAAACTATTTGAATGATATCCCTTAAATCACTAAAACTAATTTCATAATCAAATTATAATATTTTCCCAAATGGGGATAGAATAGATTGAATTATTCTTAACACATTCACTCTATACTTAATTTTTAATTGTCTTATAATCTAATGAATTAGTCTACTTTTTCAATTTTTCATTAACATATTTATCCTCATAAATAGTCTGATATCATATATGCGGTTTTCAATAAATGACAGTTGCACTCAACATGTGTTGATCCTTTTAGATCTATTTAAATGAGGGGAACCTATATGAGATGTGAATACATAATATGTTTTCATTTTAATTATACTTTTACAATGATAAAAAAATATAATGACATTATATTAATATTGAGAGAAAAAGGGTCTTGGAAAAGATACCGTCAAGAGGGGTGAAATCTAGGTATTCAAAAAATGAATTGGATAAGTGGTGTGTGATGAATAAAATAAAAATATGATTTTTTTTCAATAATTTTATGGAATAATATTTTAATTTATAGAAATTAATTTTTCCAAAAATATGGAATTAAAATTTTTAAATCAAATTGTAATGGTAAGATAACTGTCTATAAAATCATTATTTTGTTATAACTAATGACTCATTAGTAGTATATTTACCATAATAAATTTGATTTCGTGTTTTAGAGGGATTGTGGTATGTTATCATAGATTATGACCTATTATAAATGGTTTCCTAACATCACATATGAAAAAAGTCTTCTAATAACATAACTATTCATAAAAACTATGTTTCAATGATTCATATCATGAAAAGATATGAAAAATAAAGATTAAACTTAAATTAAGGGAAATCAATATAAACACATCTATTAAGAACTCCAATCTAAAAATTAATAAAAAATAAATAAATACAAGTGATACAAACTAAAATTAATGAAAAATTATTATTATCAACTCATAACTACAATTTAGGAAAATTTAATCTCTATATATTCAGAGCTTCTCTAAATATTCGTTAGTTTTTTTCTCATTCTGATCAACTCAGGTGTACTATATCCTTTTAGAAATTTTACTCTCAGGTAATGATATATTATATCAATATTCTCATTCATTTAATTAGATACAATATTATTATAAATATTAATTACACTTGAATTTTAACTATTTATAGCTATATGTAAAAATTGATAACCACTATCTTCTAAAGTGAGTTTCCTCTATGTAATTTTTTCCTAAAAATTTCCAATAGTATTGTAAGAATATTTAAAAGTTTATATTTAAACATTCTTCTATTTAAGTCTATAATATGAAACTATAAACTATCCCAAAAGATGAAATGTTCTAGAAGATATTTTTCTATATATTACCACATAATCATTGTCAAAATAAATAATTAATTCAAATTCATGTAAAATATAGTAGAATTAATCAAAATTATTTTTATTCATAATGTATTTGAAAATATTTTTTATAGTATTTTAATGATAATATTTTTTATTTTCTTAAAAGAGACACATACATAGAGAAACATAATTTATTAAACTAGAAATTAAATATATTAATCATAAAATCATACCTATATATTTAGTTTGGTCAACTAAATTTATAGTTTAAACTACATATAACTTATTTATTGTACTCATGGTAGTATCACTAACTTTCATTTTACCCATACAAATGTTTTTAAAGGATCTTCAATGTATCTTTTTTTATTTAAGACAATTCCATTAGAGTTTTAAAATTTAGAAAACCATGAATGAATTTTAGGTCTCTAATTATACAAATTTGAAATTCATTTTCCATTTCATTAATAAATTATTTAGAAAATAAATTTTATAGGTATCCATTTATAATACAATCATAGAAATTATACACACTCAAAACACCCTACGAAAATTTATAAGTAGGGTGTATGTTCTCCAATTAGTTCATAAAATTAATTTTAAATATATAATGAGATTATCTAATGACACCATGATCTCAAATAATGTTCTAACCTTAAAAAGACTTTATAATGTGAAAAAATAGAATTTAAACAATTTCAATTTTGAAATCCAAGAGTTCTCACAAAAAATAATGAATAATATAACCATGTAGATATTCACTCATTATTTCCATTTGAAATAGATTTAAATTATTTTTTATACGAATAATGTATTATAATGGATTCAAGTCTAGCTATAGGTAAAAATATTTCACCTTAATCAATTCACACTTCTTAAAAATTTAATTGTGTAACCAATATAGAATTATTTTGTTAATTAAACTAGATTAACCATCCTTGTTTCTATATAAGAACTTAGTGAGAATGGTTATATAGTTATTAAGTATATCTAATAATTTCTATAAATTATTTTTTTCAAAATATTTCAATTAATCCTTTATATACATTACCCAATTATCATCATTTATTTTCTAATTTATTTTTTTATGTTAAATATTGTAAAAATGGTTAGATCATTAATCCAGTTTTCTTTATTATATATTTATCTTTATACCATTACCTTGGTCTCCATTGAAGCCATATAATGGAGTATTTTTATTTTTTTACAGGCTCTAGTGTCTGAATTACTTGCTTAATCCATGTGTTATTCATGGCCAAGAAATGAATTATTTTTCTATATTGAGATTCATCATGTAATGTTGAAGAATCATCAGAACCATTATGGTTATTATTGATATTTAAATTTGATATATCATCCTCAATATTCTCTATTGTATTTTTGAGTTCATTTGTATCTATCTAATCAAAATTAAAATGAAAAATTTATTCTAAAAATATACATTTTATGTTCAATACTCTATTATCTATACATGTAGTTTAATAACCATTAAAAATAACATCATATATATATTGTGAAAAACTTCTAGAGTTACATTATTATTTAGAATGTATTATTTAAAACAAAAAACCAAATGTAATTTTCATTGGCTTTTATACCATTAAAAAAATAATATGAAGCTAATTTATATACGGTTGTATTAAACGGTAATAATTTCATAAAAAAATTATTAAATTGTTTACTTCAAGAATATATAGGTAAGTCATATTCATTGATAATAGTTCAGATAATTTATTCAAAAGTCCTATATCACCATTCAATAACCAATTTTTTATTTGTTTTAGGGGTAGTGAAATTGTAATTATAAAAATGTAGTGAGAAGAGAGTTTCAAATTCATGATTTTAAAATAGTAGACCATTATTCCATATCTTGTATTTGATTTTGAATCTATTAAAGTTCTATACTAATTTTTCAGATTTTTCAAATAAAGATAGTTCTTCAAGTTTATTTATATGAAAAAATATCTATATATATCTTTAATAATGATCAATAGTAACATATGTATAGACTATTAATGAAAACATTGTCTCCCAAGATGGTTCAAGAAAATCATTATGATATATTTATAATGGTTTAGAGTTATAAACCTTCAAATTCATTTGAATTTTGTTTCTATATACAATTTTCATAAATATATCACATTTTTTCTTTTATAGAATTCTAGATTGTGTGAATCCTTGATATACACCTTCTTATTTAGATATTACTGTGATTATATAATGTAGTGGCCTAGTATAATATTCAATATCCATGATTCACTACAATAACCACCTAAATAATTATAATTATGAGAGAATGTGATATTTAAATTAGCCGACAAAAATTTATCATTTCTTAAAGTAGTAAATAATAAATCTGGCAACAAATAGTAATTTTTTCTCACATTTTTGTTTAAATTACTCATTAATAATAGAATAAAACAACTGATAAGTACTATTGAAATTTATATTTTTACCCACCAACATTTTTTACATTTTAAATAAGAAAATATTCAGAAATACCAATTTATTAGATTATAAAAATCTTTTCTTCTACATTTCCACGATAAGTAAAATTACCAGTATAAAATTTTATAAAATTCATGAATCTTGAATAGTATTTGATCATATTTAATTGAAATACAATGTTAATAAACTGCATATTTTTCATTGTTTTTATAGAAAAATAATTCTAATGTACAATCAAATAAAAATTAAATTTGTTACAGATATTTTATTAGGTAAAAATCATTAAAATAAATCCTCTAGAATCCATATTGGTTACACAAGAATTCCTTAAAAATAAGTAATTGATTTATATAGAAAATATATTTCTGGTCCTACCATTTTATAATGATTTCACAATCTAGTATTTTCTGAAAAAACTAAAATATTTTTTCGAATTGGGAATTTAATAATTTCTATATATCATACATCATTGTCTAGATCCGTACTATTTCCATATTTTGATTTTTTATTTTTTAATTTACCAAGTATAAAATTAAATACCATAATACTTCTATATGTTATTCTAAATCATTTTTAGGGGTTTCATTTAGATATTTTAGATCACCTTTTTACATTTAAATATTGCCTTCTTTTTTTCTATTCAATATTAAGATCATATTTTTTACACCACAAAAATAATCAATTTTCTTATATTTTTTTATTTTTATATTTTATCTTATTCAAGGTATCATAAAATATAAAAAATAAAGATAATTATTCATTTTACATTTCAGTAAAATTAAATATATGTGTAGAATAAATAGTTCATAATAAAAAATTAGATTCTAGAAACCACAAGTTTTTTTATTTGAATATTGTCATTTGTAATCTATCTCCCTAGAGATATCATGAGATTCAATCAATGTGAAACTAATTTCTTTATTTTTACTTTTAGTTATATCAACAAACACCTTCATTTACAAAAGATTTAGAATGTTATCTATTATATTGCCACACCTCTTATATTCAAAATAATTAATATCATTAGTGGTATAATATTTATTCCAAACATTCATAAAATTTCTTCTTCTATCATATGAGTTATTATAATTTAATTTTTTTTTAAAAATTCTTCATTTTTTGATAAATCATAAGTCTCATGGCTAGGGGATACACTTCCCCATCATTATGTGTATCATATTCACTCCCTCCTCTGATGTTTGGTTAAAAAAATACATAGATTTGTTTGTGTGATTCATTAATTAAAATATATTTTAATTTAGATTAATAATATTTATTATTAAATATGATCTCTTTTTTCTAATTTTTATATATCAATTATATCATTGACTTGTATTTTTTGGATTTTATATAACTTTAGAAAAGAAACTGCAACACCACTTTGACGATATAAGATACATCTCAAGATCCTTAATAATTGGGATATGATATCTATTTTTTCAATAGTAATCTCTATGTTTATTATCTCATTATAACTAAGAAACAGGTTAGATATATTTTCATCAGTATAAATTTTGATTGTTTCATACATAATATTATATGTAGATAATTTTATTTTTTATCATTATATTTTTCATCATGATACTTGTAAATGGTATCTCAAATTTGATAACTAGTATTAAATAAGGATATCATATTAAATTCATCCACTCCTAAAGTGAAAAAAATAAATATTTCATGTATTTTTTATTTGAATCATAAGATTATTATGTTTGTAATTGCATTCTATTCGTGTAGGTAGTGGTTTTTCAAATTCCTACTCAAAATATCCCAAAATTTAGAAACACATTCTCTAATAATGAATGTTTATTTTCATTTTCCACTGAGTATATTTTATACATTTCAAATAATGTTGTATATTTATAACATAAAAACTTGATTAACCATTCATACAAAAATATTATATAATAAATTGAAATTATGTGAGCCTTCTGAAAAAATGTCCAAGGTCAAATATAAGTAATGTATATTAAGAAATGTTCCAATTATAGAAAATGATGGTCAAAGTGGACAAATCAAGAGGTCAGGTGATGTTAGTACCAATTAAATATTTATACTTAAAAACAATTAAAGTGAATTCCACTAGTTTTTAATAAACCTAGTTATCTAAAATAGTATAGGTATAAAATTTGATGTTTTCAAATCATTTCTCAATGATTCGATCAAATATAAGGTAAAAAAATAAATATATAACCTTATATTATGGAAAAAAATATAATAAATTCAATCATAGTATATTATTCACTAATTTAATCTAACTATGATAGCATTGGAATTCGAAATTTATTTTAAAGGAATTAGTGTATTTAAAAAAATTAAGATAAAAATTAACACCCATTAGAAATAAATATAAGAGGTTTAGTATCAAGCCAGTACATAAACCTCCCCACTAGAGATTCGCCCACATAAATGATTTTTTTTTAAATAATAAACAGATTCACAACCACAATTAGTTTTAATAGTTACAACTACACACCAAGCATTCCAGGCTTTACAAAATATCTTCAATATTTATTCCTGGGGTAATAGGGATGAAAAAAGGAGATTGTATATATTACTCAAATATATAGTGACATATAATGTTCTAATAAATATATAGGATAATGTAAATATATATCAATGTTATTATAAAATGTAAAAATAAATAAATATAAATAATAAGAGTTTGTATAATATAAATCTGATCTAATTCGATTGATCAAATTCATGTAAAAATGGAATAAATATATAATCAAACTAATATTCTACTGATAGTTAATATAATAGAGTATTATATAATTTAAAAATTATTAATTTTATCTATTAATTATCAATTCATAAGCACTCAATTTTTAATAATACAAGTGGATATTCTTCTTAAATAGATCGTGTTCTCTAATTGTCAATTGGAAAATACTGAAAGATTAATCTGCATACTAGTTAGGTTGATCTCACAACAATAACTGTTTGAAATATTTAGTAAATTATTATAAATATATTTTATTTAAATTTGAATTATTCATCACTGCATAAGTTAGTTATATCCACAAAGACATTACAAAAGAATAGTCACTCAAGCTTAAAATCACTTGAAAACTTAGTTTCATGAGTTTAGAGTCCCTTAACATGGTACTATTCTTGATTTAACATCAGATGATCACATGATTTAATTTACATGATAAGGTAACTTTCATGTGGCCACTTGATATGGTAAATTGATATACTTACTTGGTTTCAACACACGATCACTTTATTTATTTATTTGGTTGGTTCAATTCCATACCAAAATTTGTTGTTCTTCATCATGGTCACTTGAATTCATCATATAATAGGTTTAATCCTTCATGTGGTCACCTAAAAACTCTTTATGTTCGATTTATTATACATGAAGTCAACCTAATACCTAAATGAAACTTTCTTATCTGAAAAATTGTTATTTTTTCATCTATATAGTCAATTAGACTTAATTGTGTGGTCAATTAAGTAGGGTCACTTTACCTTCAGGGAAATTTTAACATAAATTTATTGTAGGATGATGAGGTTATTTTAATACATTTCCATTTTTCATACCTTTGGGAATTTATTTACTACAATAAAACATAATGAACACTAATATTATAATTAACATGATTTATAAGAACTAAAACACAGAGCCTTTAGAAAAAACTAACATGAAGGATGGAGTCCCATATATTCATCTATATAATTTTCATGTAATATATATAATGAGATAATAATGGGAAATTAGTAATGATTCTAAATTACATACGATATATTGGAAGCAATGCATGATCCAATATAGGAAATATGATGTAATGTCAGATCCACTGTGTGAAAGATGTGGTAATACCTAATCTACTATGTGAAACAACTAGTAATTATGTACCTAATATCAGAAATACGTTATGACTCCTAATTCCCTAAGGAAAACATCATTTTTATCGATCATATGTATTATTATTCATATTCTTAATATTTTACCACATATCCATGTTATATGCCTATGATTATGATCTATAGACTATATTTATTCTCTCAAACCCTTATAGTGTGTTATATTATTTTCCTATTTGAGAATTTACATCCTTATATCATGGATTATGGGTATCTCTTGTAATTTTATGTTATTTTTAATAATATATTTTTCCTAGATAAAGTTTCAAATAAAATTATAATTAAACTATAGATGACTTATTGATTATTTATTCCTGTAACAATTAATATAGCTCACCCAATAAATATTATTATGTTCTCTATGTTATATAGGTTTGTTAAACATATGAGGAGTTTATAAGGGTGTGTAGACTGGTTCATCTATTTAAAAATGTTTATCATTATAATAAAATATGTTTCTTATATAGATAATCCACAATGTCAATAATGCATCTATTTTTGTGATTATGAGTTTATTGCATTAATTAATTCTTAACTAGGGGATATGATATAAACGATATATTTTTATATTGGATAATATTACTAGGTATCACATATTATGTTTAAATGTAAGTTTGTTAGCATCTGTCCTAAGAATACAGGTATTGGGTGATTTGGATGGCATCAAAGTAAGGTTTTTTCATATTTTTGGATTAATTTTTTTACTAATTGGCATGATTGGCCATTAGTGAAGACCCCAATGATATGAATAAGTATAAAAAAACACCATGATATTTTTTTTATATTAATTATTATTTTTCTAAAAAATATATCTCTACTTTCACACCATAATGTTTATTTTCCTATAAAAAAGATAAACCTAGGGGTACCACCTCGGAAAAAGGATGGTTGAGTTTTAAAACGAGTATCCCTTTGTTCATAATGAGTTGTCCTAAGACTATACACATGGACAAAAGTACTTGGTGGATATTTTTGTCTTAAAAAAAATCCTCTTTATAATTAATTATAGAAGGATTTATTATTTTAAGGAATAATCATAAGGGGAATGAGGTAATCCAACCTAATAAAACCATGAATGAACTGAGGGTTATCTATGTTGATCTAAAATTCAATTTTAAGGGTTAAATTTGTAATCCATTTCATGGTTGAGACATTATTGAATCTATTTATTTTAATTCTATTATGAAATCAAATTTTTATCAGTCATGCTGATCTCTTATGAATTTTATAATGGATGAATCATAATGGGGCTATGATAACAGTAGATTCAATGGACAATATAAATATTTTTCAAATGAAAATTCAAATGGGATTAGTGTTAGTGGAAAAATATTGTATTTATGGATAATATAATATAAAAAATTATGATTATAATGTGAATTTGGTAAATTTTCAGAACAGACTAATGAAAGTAAGAATGGATTCTTATAGAAGTCTCAGTGATAATGATTATGAAGGAAAATTTATCAATTTTCATCATGTTAAGAATCTGGGAAGTGGATTCTAATGGAATATATCAATGTAATAGGAAGTTGTTTTATATGAGGTAATGTAGTCAATTAAGAATAAAAATTATAAAGAAGATAGATGACTTCAACAAAAATGATAGAGAAACATAAAGTTTATCCTAAGGATCTATTATCTGTTCAGTGTTTTAGATGTTTGGAATATGGGAATAAAATATCACATTGGATAAATCCAAGGAAATAATGTAAAAAATAGAAACCAACAACCTAATCAACCATGTGGACAAGGATAATCCTTTAAAACTCTATTATTTATGTACATAGTGTTGATTAATAGGTTTTAGGTGTTATTTACAAAATAATTATGAATTTATGATGTCTTGAAACATTAATACACTATTAGATATCGATTAAATAATAAAAACACATAGTGGAATTATTTTTCTATTAATGGTGTATTAATATATGTCATCTTTTGATGGGTTGTGATTAATGAAATGATTATTATCCTTCATTTTTATGAATTTGATGTGATTTTGGATATGGATCTATGATGTGAATCTAGAATTTATATAATATAAAAAATGGTAAAATAACATTTTATATGAACCTATAATAGTTAATAAATTAATGTATTGTTATGAATAAAATTACGAATAAAATTACGAATAAAATTACAAGATGTGTTTCTTAATAAAAAAATGATAGTAACTTTTCTAAAATATTTGGACAAGAAACACAATAACAAATATTAGATTATTCCAAAGAAAGATATTTATTTCATATGTTTGAAATAATCATATATATCAAAGAAATATATTTATAATCATTTCAATCATTTATGATTCCAAATATTTTTCCATTATTTTATGATAAAAAAAATTATTCTATGAATATTATTTAAGGGTGAGAATATAACAACTTGAGAATCTAGAATATATATATTTCTATAAATTAATAATAAGTTTCATATCATTATTTAAAAAAAGTCGATATAAATTGAGAGATTATATATTATATAAATATAAAAAAATTAAAAGAATAAAAAAACATCTAGTAAATAATTTATATTACTGAACTAAAATGTATTACATTCAGGGGATAAAAAAATTAATATGATTTATTATTAAACATGATTTTACATTAAAATATAACCTTTTTAATATATATATTTTATTTATAAAATATTAAATTGCACAATTAAAAATTATCATTATATAAGAACTAATATATTGAAATTATTTAAATTACATATTGAAATAATATTAATATAACTTAAAAACATAAATTTTCAATACAAATAGTTTTTCATTATATATTATATTCAAATTTTGAAAATTAATTAATTGATTTTCGAATATTAATTTTATGAAATGGCCTTTATTTTTGAATTTAGATGTTCAAAATTTTATTAAGATGTTTTTTTTTGTTTTTTTTTGTAATATTTGATTTTTTAGGTGAATATTGAAACATCAATTTTGTAAATAAGTTCACTTTTATTACATTTTCATAAATCAAGTGCGATATAAAAGTCAATGAAACATATTTTTTATAAATAATATATACTTTTAATGTGAAATAAATAATTTTAAATAGAATTTTTAATTAATATACTACATGAAAAACAGTTTAGGAAAATAAATAAAATTTACACTCATAAAAAATATTTTTTGTATACTATTTTAGCTAAGTATCCATAAGGTGTAATTTGTTAATTTATTGTTTAAAAAAGACTTTTTTTTAATAATAACCCAATTAGTTCCATTGAAGTAACAAAAATGATATATTTTTTTACAAATCATAATTATTAATAATAAAATTCACAATATATAAAAATTGTTTTTACACACTATATATGCTAATGTAAAATTTAATTCTTATCTAATTCGGAAATATTATCAGATAAATTGTATTACTTATTTCGAAAAGATAGGGAAAAAATTATTTAATAATTCTTATTTTATTTTTGGATTTGAAAATAAATTATTTACCTAATAATTTATTACTATATTAAAGACCAAAAATAGTAGAAGTGAAAAATAAAAGAGTATAGGACTTAAAACATGTTTGAAACATGTATTAAAATAATTTTTTGATTGATTAAAGAACATACCTCATCCAAAACTCAATTATTTTACAAACTGTACATGTATGCCATGTGTAATTTTGCTCTCTTTATATTAAAATGGTTTTTTAAAAAATTTCATTTTATTTGCAGATAAAATGATCTCAGCTATTCCGATTTCTCTAATCTTTATAAAAAATCATAATTAAAATGATTATTTAGCTACTTATTAAATGTATCAATGTTAATTATAAACCATGGTCTTGCAAAAATACTATCCTAAGGATCCATAATTTGTTACCCATTTCATAACATCTAGCAGGCATGGACGTTAGAGCACCTTTAGCTAAGTTGGATTACAGATAAGGGGTTTGTATTTCTTATACATCACTTCTTATGTCATAATTTTTCCTCACTAAAATGGTATTTAAAATATTTTTTTTATATTTTTTATATTATCATAATACAATGACATATATCACAAAAAAAATTAAAATTTTGATTCAAATATTTTTTCATCGATGAATTTATTTTACAAAAATTATATCTTTGTAATGAATAATTATATTTCTTTATTTATGTTGATTACACATCCCTGGCCATATATTAACTTCCCACTAGTGTTCACTATTATTTCTGGATTCTTAATAATGTGTTATATCATGTGACTAATTTCATTACAATATTATCTCTAAAATGTATGTTTTGTAACCCCTTTTTATGTAGTGTGTTTTTTACAATGTTAATTAAAAATTATCATAATATTTTCCTTTCATCATCAAATGTTTTATGTTTCACACAAAATTTCACCTAAAAATATTTTGGTAATTTTGAAGAGCCCATTTTTTAAAATACATTTTGAAAGTAAAAATTATCATAAGATATCAATAACCCTTTTTAAAAATTTATTTTAAATGATAGTCCTAACATCTTCTTTTATATTATGGTAAAAATATTTTCAAAATCTATTGTATGGATTCTATTAATTAATTAACATTAATATTTATTATGTTTTCATTCATGTTAACAAATTGATTTATAAATAACATTTACTCTTGTTGATTTTGAAAATAACTTGACATATTTCATATTTTCTTATAAAAATAAAATCCTCATTTTAAAAAGTTAATTTTCTAAAAAGGATTTTATATTCCTATTTTTGTATGAAAGAATTATTTAGTGTTTCTAAGTCATCTAAAATTTATATTTTGACAAAATATTTATATTATTAAAGATATTTTCTAAAATTATTTTTTTATTTTAATTTTTTTTTTTTTTTAAAAATGAATTAATTTTTCTAAAGATATATTTTATTAGAGTTTTCATGAATAGAAAATAAGGCATATCCTTTCATTTTCATGTGATTTATTAAATGATATTTGAAATTTTTTTCATTAATTTCATCATCCTAATTGATCATTTTGATACAGCCAGTGTATTTTTAAGCCACATTACTTCATCATTTATTGTATTCCTTATGGAATAATCAATGGGTTTTTTTTCCGGAAACTAATATGCTTTATACTAGTTAATTAAGTTATGTTTGATGTATAATCATCAATATTTTGTGAAATATTTTTTACAAATAATTTAATAGTCTTCATTTTACGCAACACTGAATATAGATTGAATTATATTAAAGAACTATGTTTGGATTTCATTTTACACCAAAATTTATGATTTCACAACATAGAATAGTTAGATTATATTTCATTACATTAAACACTATGATTGAAATGTGTTACACAGATTTCCGAGTTCTTTTGATATCTTTCATTACATGAAAGGGTATTTTTTATTGAACTGGTATATACTATTAGTATGTTTATTCAAATTATTAATAATTACCACCTAGAAATTGGAATGGAATTTAAGAATAATATTAACTATTTTTTGATAAAATTATTTTAAAATTTATATAAAATTAATCCTTTGGTTATCAATTAGTTATAAATAAAATTATAAACTATGATAAAATTAATAAATTCTATTTCATAGAATACTATTTTTTTGTGTAAAAACAATTTTATCACAATAAATTTAGAAATAACACTATTGTTATTTATTTTAATAAAATTTACATATTATATTATCAATAAAACTCATTTAAACTCATCCATGTGATTTTATATGTATAATACGAGAATAAATCCATTTTTATAAATAATAAGGCGTGTTTTTATAAAATCTAATTTACAACCTTTAAATGGAGAAACTATTTTAAATACTATTTTTGAGCCATTTATAATTTTTATTTGAAAAAATAAACATCATTTTTTAAGGTTTAATATTATAAATTTCATTGGGTGAATTTGTTGTATTTTTCTAGAAGTTTCGTTTTTTGATGAATAGTGAACCTTGTGAATTTTTATTAAAAACATATTTTCATCTAGTTTATAATTATAGGCAAATTCTTTTTTTAATTTTTTATAATGTTTAATTATTTTTATTAAACAAAACTAAATATAGTTTAGTTCATTATATTCAATTTCACATTAATATTGGATTAAAAAACTATTCAAACTTTGGATCTTTTTCCTTTAAAAATGTATTTTCCAATCACACCTGTAAGATTAGTTTTAAATTATTTTCCACTTATTATATAATTTAAATTTGGGAAAATGGATTCCAAATTCTAAATCATAAAAATTTATAATTTATATTATTTTAGTTTTTTTACCAAAATAGATTTGTGAAAGTAGTTAACATTTATTACATCTGTTAAGGTAAAAACGAGTTTACAAAGTTTTCATACATTATATTAAGGGGAAAATAACCTTGAAACTTGTAAAAATCCATATTATAGACACATTTTGACCATATAATACATTTCCATGTATATGAAAAATTATTTTTGGAATATGATTTAAGGGATACATATCAATAGTTTTTACCTTATAACATTTATTAGAATGTAACTCCTCCTCCCCTATAAATATGAACTCGCCCCCTTACTTGTTTACACCTATAAAGAAATATTATTCAATCAAATACCACAAAAATAATCCAATATAATTCCAAACATTATACTCAAGGCCTCAATTTGGGCATAAATTCAAACACGGAATATTTTTTTCTGAAATATAGAAGGAGTTACCAAAAGAATATGAAACATAATTCAACATGAAATTATTTTTTCATTCTTTATCCACCACCTAAATTATTATTATTATATGAATATTTAATAACATCACAATCCTAAATATACTGATATGTTCTTTTCTAAGGTAACTACCCACACACACATACCAATTAAATGTGATACACAATCATTGTTTGTGTGTACGGAGGACTACTACCTCATGATCTGATGTAGTTCTTTATTCCATTTCCACATGTAAGGGTTATGAATAATGAGGTAATTTATTTTTATTATATGATATATACTATATTTATCATTTAATTATTATTATGGAATTTTTACATAACACATACCATTATGATTTCCATTTTGTGAGAATATGATAACTGCATTTGTGGATGTTGTTCTACTACCTCCTCCAAGTGTGGTCATTTGTTCACACATTACATGGAATGTGTTAGGTATGGGTTTAATACAGATAATTTTTTAATATGATATAATAACCTGACTGGATTTATAATACATATATAAATATATTATATACCTTCTATCATTCAATACTCTATGTGAATGGAAAAAGCACTCACGTGTACGTACTGCATAACATCTCCATAGATACTGTATATCATTTCTTATTTACATATTTTATATATTACTATAAATACGTATAAAAATATATTATATACCTTCTAAACTTATTCTTTTGTATTGGTATATATAATTCCCTAAAAAATTATATATCGTGAATTAAATTTAGATAATGACAATAAAATTTTAATTTTATTATTATTTCATGGATTTCATTTTTCAAAAAACACACATATAGTAAAGGAATTCTAGTCTACCTATTATCAATTCAAGACATATTCCATATTCACCACTCAGGTATTTTGTGTGGTGTATATACATCAAAATAATGTGTTATATTATTTTTATCATTAAATTTATAGGAATTTAAATGACCATTTGTAATATCTCAATTATGGGGTTTACAGTTCAAAAGTTACATAATCTATAAGGCAAGTTTGTCTCAATTTACTTTCATTGAGACACTTGTTTTGAAATGTGCCTGTATACCTTTATATGGTATATATACAGTTGATTGGACAAGTTAGGTAGCGAATTTTATTCTAATTATGATATTATAATCTTCACATAATGTTCTTCTCTCATGTGCATTATGATTCAAAGTTACCAAAGTGGAAAATATAATTGTTACAATCACATCATTTTTTGGGATTTTATATGATTATACTTCCATTGATGAAATATTATAATCCATATGGCATGAAAACTCTTGAATTTTATTTTCCTCTTGTTTTTTATGATATCTTCATGCAATCTTACCAAGATTCTAATCTTTGGTACTTATGATAATTTTGAAAATTCCTTTATTAAATAATGACTTTATTAATATTTTAATTCTGAAATTTGTATTCATCTAAAAAATATTTAATATTATATTAATACTCTTATATTATCATTAGAATACATTTTTCATATGTTTTACCTTTTTAAAAAAATTATTTTTTAACAATAGTCATGTCCTTTTCTAATTGAGGTACTTTTATAAACTTTTTATGACTTAAAAGGAATTTTTTTCATGTATAGATATATCATCCATCATAATAGTCATTTAATTGAATATTCATTTTTAATATTTTATGAATTTTTAATCATTTTTTTAATATTCTAAAAACAAATTAATTTTAATCTGTTTTCAGAGAAAAGGTTTTTAAAAAAAAATTGGATGAAGATGATTTTTAAATTATTTCCCAATGATTATTTATATGTTATCAAAGCTATTAAAAAATTTTCAAAAACAATTATGTATAAAAATTGTTTTAAATTATTTTCAATTCTTTTTTATTATTTACTAAAATAGTTATTTTCAAATAAAATGATTTCAATGATTTAAATGATTTATTTTTATGTTTCAAAATATCTTTTCAAAGAAAAAGGTTTTAAAAATTATTTATGGTAAAAAATAATTTCCCATAGAAAAATTTATATTTTCCCCATGAAACATTTCAAATTATTTTTAATTCTTAATTCAAAATTATTCAGTGTAGTTTTCGAGGATTTTTTTTATAATTATTTATATTTTCAAATTTTATTTTCAATTAATGTTTATTTTTCTTATAAATTAAACCAAGTGAGCTTTAAATGTCCTTCTCACTTTAATATGACATCCTTTGATATATTTTATGATTGTTAAAAATATATTCCAGGTAAACCATTCTTATTTTTTATTTGAATGATTATGATTAAGTTTAAATGTTTTTTATGATCCCCATTAATCATCCATGGGTTCTACCATGATAAAAAAATAATGAGACCATTTTGTTTCCCTAGAATATTATATTATGAAATGATTATGGAATTAGTATATTTTCCAAATGACATGATGTGATGTTTTTGAATCCCATATATTTTTAATTGTCATGATATGATGAATATTTTATTATCTTGTGTCACACAAAAGTATGACTTAATTATATAAATAGTGACACATATATTAACCTCTAATGCATTGGGTAATTATTTATATCTAATGAGAGTAACATGGATTGAATAGTTAGTAAACTATGTTTAGTAAATTATATTTTCCTCTATGGTATTATAGGGAGCTAAACATGAATATTAAGGTGTTCTATTAATATTATGTTTTTTTATTCTATGATAATTTATACTCAGCATATGCTATTTATTTGTAGTCAATAGAGGTTACTATAATGAATTGGGTTAACATTGAATGTGATGGAAAATGTTTAATGACCTGTCAAATGGGATGAGCACGGGTGTGAATGATGTTATGATCATGCCTAATCTCTTTCAACGTAACATTATTGACAATGTTTACCTTTAAAAACTTTATTACTCACCAAAAAATAAAATTAATCAGTTCACTGTGATTTTCGGTAATGTTGACCATTGAGGAAAGAATAGTTTGTTTCATTTTTGTTGAGAATGTGGAAAGAATCATCCACGTGAATGTATTAAAGGCATAATGTGATATTTTTTTGTAAAAAATAATGTCACATTCAAATTAATTACAATTGGAAAATTAAATGTTTAGTTATTTCAATGAATTATATTAATTTCAACCTTTAGAAATCATCGACGATTGAAAGATTTAAATGTGGAATGAATTGGTATTCTGAAAATAAATTTCTTAAGTGGAAAGCATTAAAAATGAATTAGAAAGATGGTTTGAGTAATGGTTATATAGTTTCTAATGATGATACTACAAGTTAACTGTTAAAGTAAATTGGTATTAATTTATAGGATGATGTATCCATATTAAGGGACTGTGGATGAAGTGAAATAATCAAAGTGTTTATATATTTGGATACCAGAATTATGAATTTGGATATATATCATGATTGTTTAGTTTATGTTTTTCAATAAGTATATACAATAATAAGTTTAATGGTGTCAATATACTAGAAAATTGAAATAATGAAAATGTATTATTTATGAGAAACATATGATTTTTCATAATATAATCCTTAATTTTTTTATAATATTATGGTAATGATAATTGGATAAACTAAATTTAATTGTACTATTACCTTGGAATCGATTGTTGATTTTTTTTAACAATGTGTATTATTCTATCAGGGGTGGAGTTTTCATCATTAATGGAATTATGCAATATATCAAATAAACTATATAATATGTAAAAAATCATGTAATTAATAAGCATTTATGGAAATATGAGATATTACTATGTTTTAAGAGAATACATGATGAAGGAATTCCCATGTTTATTATGTGACAACAATGAGATAATCTATTATTTATGGGGACTAATGTTAAATTTTTCTTTGAGAAATTTTATATCCTTATTTCCAATGTTTTAGAAATTAATATTTCTAAAGGGTTATAATGCTTACCATTTATGTAATAGTTTATGTTAAAAATCATTTTAGATTTTTAAGATTAATGTATTATTATTCAATATGAGGATTTATGAATATTGGATAAATTGGGCTAGCATTTTTTAGTGATAAATAAATAACGAAGGAACTAAAATTCTATATATAGATATCATGATCTGATAATGCTTTAGGAATAAAAAATTCTCCTTCTTTTCATTGAATAATATATAAAGTTTAAATTTATTAACGAAAAAAATAAGTGAGGCTATACTAAAATCATATATGTATATATTCTCATGAAAATTATTCAACATTATAAAATGTTAATTGAAATAAAAATATTCAAAGTTATAAATATTTTTTATAATATTAATAGTTTTTTACAATCCACATTAGGTTATAGATTTTGATCAGTAACATCGTAATAGAAATTTTCTCTATCACCCAAATTTATAACTAGATAGTTAGATTTATCTTCATTTTACATGTATTCACTTTCGACCAATGTCTCTTATTTAAAAACCATGTTACATTTATTTAGGTTAGACATTATTTTTTTAACCTTCTATTTTAAAAGATGTTTTGTTATTCATTATTATAATGTGGGTTTCTAAGAAATAATCTTTCTAGTATTAAAGCATTGATAAACCAGAAAAATTTCATGGGAGAAATTCATTTTAACATGGGTTGAATGTAACTCAATAAGATTTTCTAAAATAGTTTTTCTAAATTAATTTAATATTATCAATCTTATATAACACTAAACGTAGATTTTTTTATATGTAATTACTATGTTTTTCTTTAATTTCACATAACACTAATTTAATATTTCACTATATATATCACATTAATTTTCGTGAAGTACATACAAAACTATGATTGTGTTCTATTATACAAAATACAAAATTTCATCGATAGCTTCGATTACATGCTTGATACAATATTAAAGAACTAAAATATACTATTAATATTGTTATCAAAATATTATTTTTGAAACCACGAATATATTAGAATGGATGTGGCGAATAATATTAACTAAATCATAAAAATATTATTTATATAATTATGTAAAATAAATCCTTTGAATATAAATTAATAATAAATGAAACTAATAACTATCTTAATGTAAATGAATTCATTTTCTCGAAAATCTATTTTTCTATATGTAGAAACATTTTTAACTAAATATATTAAACAGAACCTTTTTATTAATATTACAATAATATATATATATAGATATAGATATTATATTCAATCAAATTTTTATAAACTCATCAAAAAAATTTCAATGGTATAAGATACGAATAGGTCATATGTTATGAACAAGAATATGTATTTTTATAATAGATAATTATACTGACTTTTAATGGGACACAACATTTAAATATAATTCCAGAAAATTTATATTTATTATTTGAAGAAATAAATGTCATTTTTTATATCATAAAATCATAATTTCCGTTGGGTGAATGTTTTTTATTTTTCAGAAAATTTTAATTTTTTTAATGAATAGTAAAAATGATGAAATTTAATTGAATATGAATTTTTCATCTAATTGATTTAAAAAATTAAATTATATTTTAAAATATTTAAAACAATAATTTTATAAATTATATAAAAATTAATCCAAATTAGGTCATTGGAATCAATTTCACATAGAAATTTTGTTTAAAAATTATTCAAAATTTTGAACGATTTATTTTAATAGACTTCTTTTTTGTCCTGGCTATTGGATTAATGTTAATTTAATATCCTCAAATTATGTGACTAAAATTTTGACAAAAGAAATCCATATTTGGGACCAGATAAATTTATAATTTCTTGTAACATCAACTTTGTTTTTTAACAAAGAAGATTTGTGAATGTAATTAAAATTAATTACAGTGATTATAGTAAAAACGAGATAACATAGTGGTTAAACATTAATGTAAGGGGACATATAACCAAGATAGAAGTGAAAAATCTATTTAATTAAAATATTTAGACCATGTAATCCCATTTTTTCTAAAATAGACTATTATTGGAGGAATATGATGTAATGGAGACCTCTTAGTAGTTCACAACTTTTTATATTCATAATAATGTCACTCCTCCACTCTAAAAGGGAACTCACACCCCTCGCACATTCACACTTTTCAAGAACACATGATATTCCAAAACCTATCTACATAATATCCCAAATTCCATAAATTAATCTTATATTCCACTAATGTTTCATAAATCAATCCAAGAAATCCATTTGGTGAAAAGCCAAATGTGATGCCCAAATAATAGGTACCATTTTTCAACATGAACTTTTTTATGTCATCCTCCACCACATCAGTTATTATTTTTAAATTATTATGTAATAAATTTCTTAAACTCAATATAATTTGAATTTTTAATCTAAGGTTACAACTTAAAATAATACACAGTTCAATCAAATTTGATACACAGTAATCATTTGTGTGTACGAAAGATTACCGCCTCACGTACAGATGTTATTCATTCCCTCATTTCCAACTATAATGGTTGTAATAATGAAATTAATATTGTTTTTATATGATATATATAATATATAATATTTATTTGTACTTTTTTATTTTTTATATAACAGATATCATCATTCTTTTTAGTTTTATGGTATATGATAACTTTGTTTATGGACATATAGACTATCGCCTCCCCAGAGCGAATTGATTCATTCATCCTTTACATGGAATGTACAAAGGATGGGATTAATAGAAATATGTTTTATATAAGAAATAATAATTATACCTTAATTAAAACATTTATATATTTTTATATACTATATACCTTATTTCTTTCATTAGGCCCTGAAATTGGAAGCAATGTTTATGCCTATGTATGACCTACCATGTGCATGAATAGAGCACTCCATATCCTATTTATATATTATTTATAATATTATAAATAAATTTATACTAAATATATATTATTTTTATTTCATTTTTTACATTTATGAAAATCAGTAAAAGATATTTTATAAAATATAATCAAGAATAAAAGGCAGAATATATAAAAAATAAAGCTTTTATTAGCCAAAACGTAACATTAATAAGAAATTATTAATATATGTGTAATGTAAATTAATAATTAAATAATATATGGTATTAAATATATTTTAATATGGTAATTTAATTGATTTATTATAAACATATTTTTCTTATATAAGAGGATTGAACATGTATAAAGAAATTCGGGGAAAAAGGTCAGGGTTTTCCAATCTCATGTTTCTTTCTTTGAGTTATATGGTATATTAATAACTTATTCTTATTTTTTGGTTTATAAAAACCCCGATATAATGTTATATTATTATTATAAAATTCAAAAATACATTAAAAGTTTTAATTGATATTATTATTCAATGCATTTCATGAATCAAAATTTACTTTAATAGTAAGGGGATTTCAAGTCTCACATTTATTTTTTTGAGACTTATTCTATATTACCCAAATTTTTTATTTTTTTTGGTGTATATAATAGTCATAAATTTATTATATTTTTAGTTTTTAAAAATTTATTAGTATTTAATAATCCATTTTACGACATCTCCATCATGGATTTTACAGTATAAATGTTACATAACTCTTACTAAAATTTTGTCTTAATTTTCCATCATTGTGAAAAATGTTTTTCTATGAACCTATATTATTTTACAATGTTTATATATTGTTCCATTGACGTGTTATATCATTATTAATACTATTTTAAAGTTATTATAAGCTTTATTTATTGTTATTATCCCTTCAGAATTATTATTCTGTGTTTTTATAGTGGGAACAATTTATTACTACAATATCATCATTTATCAGAATTGTTTATGATTATGATTAAATTATTTAAATTTTATAATATATCTATAAAGAACACTCATGAATATTTTTATACTCTGGTTATTTATCATATCCTATTGTAATGGAACCATGTTTCCTCTCTTTAGTACTTATGATAATTATGATTTTTTAATGAAAAACTGAATTTATTTCTCATTTTGTTCCTAATTTGTGTTCTTCTAAAACCATTTAATGTAAAAATGTTTTCCAAATTTTTATATAATATACTATTATATCAAAAAGTAATTTTTACCGATGTCTTATTATTTAAGAAAATGGTCTTTCAAAAATGACCATTTTTGTTCTTTTCTGTTTGAGGGATTATTTTAATTATTTTTTTTCATAAAAGCAATATTTTACATGTGTAGATTTATCTACCATCATGCACATCATTTTATTGAAGTTTACTTTTTATTTTTACAATATTAATTTTATTACAAATTATTTTCTTATTTTTATGAACATTCTTTGCTTTTAATGTGACTTTCAATAAAAAATATTTTCAAAAAATGTCTTCTATTAAATAATTTTTTCAAATTATTTTCAAATATTATATTATATTTCATCTAAATTATTTTCAATGAATTTATTAAATTAAACCATAATTTATAAAAATTATTTTAGGATATCTTAATAGATTCCAAAATATTATTTCAAAAGATTAATTTCAAAGAAAAGGTTTTCAATGATTTCAAAGTTTAATCTATATTTTTTCAATGATTTTTTCAATGAAAATGGTTTTAATTTATTTTATTAAAAATGATTTATTAAATTAGAAAGGAAATTTTTCATAAAAAAAATTTAAAATGAATTTTAAATATTAATTCAATGGATTTCTTTTTGGTTTTTAAGAAAAATAATTCAAAATTTTTTTATGTTTAAAAATAATTCAATGAAATTTTATTTCCCTAATGAAATTATCAATTTATTCTTTCAATGTCCTTCTTTATATAAGACGGTGAACATTGACATTGTTTGTAAATTACTAGGGAAATCATCCAATCCAAGAACTCTTATTATTTCATTTAATAGTTTATGTAAAACATGAAATCTTTTTTATAAAACCCGTTTCTCATATATGGTTTATAAGATGATAAAAACACTTATAAAACTAGGTTCCATTAATTGGTTTTTCAATTATGAAATGACTATGAAACTTATGTTATTTACATAGGTTTTGATATGATGTTTTTTAAATTATTTATTTTATGGGTCATGATATTATGTATGTTTTATTATCTTATAGAACATGTGTATATGATTTAATTATATGACTCATGGGACCTATCTCTCATTCAAATGAATAGTGTGAAGACATATTTCTCATAGAATTGAAATGGATAGAATTTAGAGTAAACTAGGTTCAGTAAAGGAATTTTTCTTCTATGTTGGAAATGTGAGTGAACCTTGACCAAAAATATAGTCTTGGGAGAGATCCTTGATAATAATTATGGAATTTAGAGTGAAAATTAATAATATGGTGGTTTAGGGAGTGAA
The DNA here is from genome assembly GCA_963277665.1 of Viscum album. Classification (NCBI taxonomy): domain Eukaryota; kingdom Viridiplantae; phylum Streptophyta; class Magnoliopsida; order Santalales; family Viscaceae; genus Viscum; species Viscum album. The sequence continues at coordinate 647,303,996 of OY728151.1, read as the reverse complement.
GTCATTACACTATAATGAATGGTCTATGACTGAGAATGGTGTTATGTCACACCCTATTGGGTTAACTTCCATAAAGTTCATTAATAGGTTTGGGAAATAATCATTTTCTTATATGGAATAGTTTTATATTACGAGATGTGTTAAACAAATTCTATGTGTTATTCCTTGGTTATGCTACCATATATTTTGATCTTGATTACCTTATGATTCAAGTATTTTATACTTCTATTATTTATGTCATAACTAATTTAAATGATCAATGATATGGGGGGTATGATCTAAAATTATTATTCTCATGTTATCATACCCTTAAACTCCTGACTATGCTTACAAATCTCATTGTTCACCATTACTGGCATCAAATTTTACCCTTTTTTTATTTCTGCATTCCCATGATTTTGATTACTAGTTTGAAGTATGATTACTAAATGGGAATATATTTAATAGATATTTTTAATATATTTCAAAAAATTAGAAGAATAAATGTCATGTTTCAAACTACACTAAACTATATTGGTCCTTAATTATGTAATTTTATAAAATTATAAATATTCACCCAAAATGATGTGATATCTAGGTGTGTTAAGGCTAGGCCACTATACATTATCTTTTGTTGTTTTCATGTTATAATGGAACCCATATGTGTGGATGTTTTTATTATGATTTTGGGATCATATATATCCCTCTAATGCAATGCTTAAATATTTATATATCATTAAACAACAATGGAAAACAAGTAATTATGCTTGATCAAATATAGGAAATATGTGTTAATTTCTTATCAAATATATTAAATAATTTTTTTAAATAATGAAAAATAATATGTAATGTAAGATATAATATGAGAATCATGGCATACTTATGGATCGATTATGGTAAATATATTTCATAATGACTTTTTTACTAGTGGTTATAGGTTGTGTTTCGTAATCCACTATGGTATGATTTATATGTATATAATTGTGCCACATTTATATGTTATATTCCTATTATTTGGGTCTATTTCTAATGTTTATAATATTACCCTCTTATGAAATTTTATATTTTTATTCAACTATGATTTTATATTCTTTTTTCAGGAAATGTTAGAAAATATTTTTATTCAATTATATTTTTCATAATATATTTATCCTCTCCATATGTTTTCTCATATTATTATAATCCAATCAAATATGAAATATTAATGAAATTTTAACTTACATAATATTTTAGAAAACCATTTATTTTTTTCCATTCCCCATGTCATGTAGTTTAGTATAACCTAAAAGGATTCCAGAAGGTGGTTTATTGAATTTCGATTGTAGAGAAATGATCACAAGTAAAGAAAAATAAGTAATATATATAGCTAATCCATAATATCAATAAACAATCCATTCATGTGATTGTGTATTGATTGTGATATTAGATTTTTGACATTGTGAAATGATGTAAAATAAAGTTATGTTTTCCTTTGAATGGCTCACCACATATCAAGTCATATATGTTAGTGTATTTTTTAAGAGTTTGGACTTAGGGTTCTTCAAGGGGATCCCAGCATCAAGAATTTGTAGTCATCCACCGATCCATAGGTAAAAATAACCTCATATACTAAGTTGATATATTATAGTTCTCTTATATTGATCATGGTTTAATTCATTAATACTTCAAATGCATGACCTATGATTATCCCTTGATAATCTATTAAGTTATGTACAAGTTTTCATTTATATGTGGTGCATGAGTATTAGTTATTAATATATGATTATTTTATAAAGACGTAAAAATTAATTACATTAAATTGATGAGTATGGTTATATAATATTATCTTATCTGTCAGTGTCCTGTTATGATGATGTTAAATTAGAATTCCCATGTGATCATATTTTCATATGAAATAGACCAAAAAGATTCCCTTAATGGTGGGAATAAAATCATTTACCATGAAATGTAAATATTTTATTTCTCTTGGAGTTCATGTTAAATAGTAAATTTTACATACTAGGTGTGGAATTTTCTAGTAGAGAAGGAATCACAAGGTGTTATATCCAAATGATATTTTTGGATATACCCATTGTATTGAAACTATGTCAGTGTGATTGATTATAGGTTTTTCTTTAGAGTTTATGAGTTTCCATCACTTAGAAGGTATTATATTATGGTATAGATATGTTTTTATGGTTATTAGAATTTTTAGAATTATATACCTTTTATTTAGGGTTATTAATTCATATGATAGGTATTAGTGTGTTTTTTGTCATTTTAATGAGTTTTCAACTATTTCAGAAGCTCTATTTAGTGTTTATTACGGACATGTGACAAACAAACCATGTAATATTTCAAAAAGTGTGAGAGAATATTTTTGATTGATATATATATGGAGTATTTTTCTATAAATATTGTAGGAAATATAATAATTATAGAACATTTTACTCAAAATCTATGATTCTATAGGAGCATTCTACCTAGAAAATATTCTACAATCATTGTGTATGTATATCAAAGGGAATGATGACATATTATTTGGGGTATGGGTAATTATCATATATAAATCATCTTTATACCTTTACAATTATTTTGAGAATTTTTCACCCATAAGTGAAAATAGTAGAGTCAAATTATTTGTAGATAGATATGATTGTTTGGTGAATTCGTCATCATGCATAGAAGGATGAAATATCTCAATGGAAAATGTGTCCTATGTTGAGTCTTGATATGAATCTCATAGAGTTAACAATTTTTATTTATTATTCTTGATTTATAATTGATTTGATTTTGTATCATTATTTATTAATATTTAAGTTTCATTCCTTGTCTATTTAGTATTGATTTCACTGAATCCCATATCACTATAAGTGAAAAAGGGTAATATACGGTGGAGTATTTTTACACAAATTTCATTTTTTATCTCAGATTTATAGTGTATCTTGATATTATTTTCTTGGAATAATTTATTTAATGTGGGTATTATATAAATATCTTGACCTTTTCTAGTTCATATTTACTTATATTTTGTGTTTTAGGCATCAGGAAAACATTTTGTGTAAAAAATGAAAACTTTATTAGCTAAAAACCTCAAAAAATTATAATGATTATATTTATTCAAGTGTGTGGAGTTATGAAACATTAAAAAGTGAAATATTAATTTTAGGTTTTCAAATTTCTTAATAAAAAATATATTATGTCTAATAATAGTATCTTTGAAGCATAAGTGTCTCAAAATCATTGGGTTTATCATATAAACTATAGTACATGGTATTGAAAGGGAAGGAGGTATCTTGAATTTTTTTACAGAAACCAATGGAATAATTAAATTAATAAAAGAATAATCTATTTTCCAATAGTATTCTATAGAGAAAAATTAATCATCAATGACTTATTTTATTTCTTTTATGTCTTGTCGATATTTATTTCATGGAGTGTATGGGATAATTTAAAATTAAACCTATGATATTAATGATTGGATTAGGGGTTTTAAATGTCTTGTAAACCCCTTTTAAGGTATCAACCAATTTATATATATTATAATCCATATTTCATTAAATTTTAAAGGTTTAAATTATTTAACCTTAATTGTGTTCTGGGATTTTTTATGATGAAATTGTTTTTTATCGATGAAGAAAATGGTGGAAAGATCATTCTCCCTCAACCATATCTCATTACATCCCTCACTCCCTCACTTTCACTCTCAATCTATCACGATCAATATCATTCTATATATCCCCCTTTCTATATCTCTCCCTCCCCTCCTTCCTCTCTCTCTCACTCGATCACTCTCCCCCTCTCTCCCCCTCTCTCAAATTGTCTCTCCCTCAATTTATATCATTTCACTCCAAATTTTTCTCCCCCGATCTCTCTTTTCTGTCTCACTATATCACTGTCCTTATCACCATATCACTATATAATTGTCCATATCTATCTCTTAATCCCTCAAAATCTCCATCTTTATCTCCCCCACTCCCACTCCCATTGTCACTTTTACTTGATCTCTCTCTCTCTCTGTATCATAGAAACAAACAAAAAAACATACACATAATCTCTCCCTCTCTTTATTATTATCTCTATATATCTCTCCCACCCTCTTTCTCTAGTTACCTATCATCATTGTGTAGATATTGGGGAGAAAATGACTTTACATATGCATTGGGATGGAACGTTTGGATAATAATCATTAAAAGGTGGGGTGAAAATGATGGAAATATAGGGATTTGGGACTAGAGATGCCCAAAAAATATAAGGAAACACTATCACAGGGGAATTGAATTTATTAATATGTACGAGGGACCACTCATAGTTCTTTCAAGAAGGGGTTCCAATATCTTCCTTACTACCATGGATTTCCCAACAGTAGGGCCTTAGCCAATGGAATGATCAATGAATCCCACACCTCAAGGATTGAATTATGTGAAATGGATGATAGTATAGTACAAGTGGTCTTGAATATATATGATGGACCTATGATACCTAGATTCTCAGACAAGATTATTGTAAGGCATAACTGATGGGTATGGTTAGACTCTATCCAAATGATCTAGCCTGATAAAGTTTCATGAAATATCTAAGTTCAACATTACCATATTAACATATATTACTTGTTTGTAACTATGTTAAAGAGGTATGTGTACCCTCTAATAGTTCACAATGTGGCCTAATTGAAATTTTTCACATGTTATGTTCCTTTCATCTATTTAATGTTTGGTAACATTCTCAGTTGTGTCTAAACTAGACAAATAAATACCAGGTCCAATGTGTTTTTGAAATTATGTGAAAATTTTCGATCTTTTTTAACCATATAATTATGTTAGTTATGAGAGGTAATTATATTTTTATTTTTTTATTATATGGGTGGTTATTGGTTTCATGTGTGTTTATCAGAGTGTTCTCAAGTATAGAAATCCTTTAGGAGGTATGGTGGTGTCATTGTGTGGGATTCCCCCACCATCCTCAAATATATATAGTAATACACCTCAAATACTATGAGAATTTTTTGATCTACCTACCACATATAGTGATATTATATCCCACCACCATACTAAGGAAACTAGATCTTCCATTAATGAATTTGGTATCCCCTATCTAAAGAGAATTCTTGGGTTGTAAGATCATCCATTAGAGTCAGCATCCTCCTAAACTTACCATTTTAATGTTTTCCTCCACTATATTTACTCAAATATTACATAGGTTTCTTAATACATGGTTGTTAGTATATTATTTACATACTAGTGGGTGAGAGGCTCCCATGATTGGTGAAACGTTTTTATGGTGAGGAAGCTCCCCTTTATAGGTACTGGTCCTGATGTAGTGGTTGTAGGGGATGGAAAAATAGATTATTGGTACTCAATACACCTCAATACCCCATGAGTTTATACTATGTTATGATATATATAAGGATTTGAACATCAGGATATGAAAAATAATCAATCTTTCATGCTTCCATATTTTACTATATGGTGTGGCTTTTAGTTTGTAGACATGTAATGATAGGGACTTATCTATGTATCTGTTACTATTCATTCCTAAAAAAATTGTACCATTTCATGCCATTATCTTGGTTAATCACACTTATAAATATACAAATAGGGTGACAAATAAATCATATATTAGAAGATAACTATTTATAAATTACCTTCTTGTGTCAACTCATCCAGATATTTTTAAATCTCTATGGGTTCTCCCAATCAAAAGAAGGCATCAACCCACTAATAACTAGCTTGTGTAAAGAGGTATTATGTGATGATCCCATGCCTATTATTTTTATCCTTTCCAATAGTTAGTTGTCTATTATGGTTTTTTATATTTTTATTAATATATCATTTACCCATAATTTAAGGTATTTTTTATCCCCATTAAACATATTAAAAAATATTCTCATAGAGTGGTTGGTAATTACCATTGTGTTAGATGAGACTACATATGGACTGAGTGTACAATATTTGTTAAGACATAATTGGCCTCATGAGACTTATTTTCTAAGATTACTCCTTGAGAGATAGAGGATTTCATTGAGTTTGAGACTCACAATTTAAACTAGTTCTAATAATCACTAACCCAATGATGATTTTTACACTACCTCATATACAATGTATTTTGAGACATTAGTGGATGATGATTTCCTCGCACTCATGATGAGTCTTCTATAACATTGTTCAAATTTTATCTTTTTTAGGTTATAATATTTTATCTGTGATCATTGGAAAATTTTTATGACTATATAATCTTGTCTAATAGAATGATCAGGCCCACATACCAAATGATATTTTCCCTGGACATGATTCATAGTGCAAATATTTGACTTAATAAATTATGTGAGAACATTAAAGGATGAGTTACCAAGCTATAATTTATTTTATCAGGAAATACCATATATAATAGATATCCTATGTAATAATTTTATGATTATTATGTTTAGGATGTTTACACTGTGGATATAGTATCAGGTTTTAAATTCACATTATTAATCAAATATATAAGTGTTTAGTGAGTTTATATTTTAAAAACACTATTTTAAACAAATATTTCTCCTTTCTATGATAGTATCCTAGATGGATCGGTTCTGTTAGGATGTTGGTGGAATAGATGTAGAATGAGTTGGTTGAAATGGTGGTTCAAACGAATCCTCCAAGCCTTCGGTTGGATCTGATAATCATGGTTTTATAAAAATTGAATTATTAAAAATATTTATGTTATAAAAACCCATACTTTACATACATTTTTATTACTTCAGAATTGAAGCACACTTATTACAACATATAAAAAACCATGAAAGTACCATATAGGTATAATGTCTTTAGAAACTAGGAAACATAAACATCTGGTTCATAAAACATCTACATTGTCTGCCTTTTATTTTATCATATCTAGAGTCCCTTTTGGCATATATTACTTAATATCCTCTTCCTGGCCTGGGGAAAAACATACAAAAGGGTGAGCTCAAATGCTCATTAAGGGTAAACAAAAGAAATATCAATCAAATAATATTCATAATAACATAACATTATGGAAATCTTAACCTGCAAAAGAGTTCATAATTTCATAACATGGGATAAATTATAGTAGTGAAATGTAATCCCCATAATCATAACTTAAGACATGAAAATTTGTGGCATACACACATAGTCATAGAGAATCATTTCTTAGTAGTCAAGACTCATTTCCAAGACTATCTTAGCGGAAAAAGTCCATTTCTGAACCGAGTTCACTCCTCGTTTCAGTCCTGTTTCACTGAACCGGTTTAACCTGCCATTCCAACCATATCTATCTCATTAGATATAAATCTTTACCCAATGCACTGGATGGAGATATAGGTCCCACCCATCTCATAATGATACCATTATTATGTGTTCCACAAGATTATAAATCATACATCATAGCATAACCCATGTAATAAAAATGGGATTCTTAAACATCATGCCATCATAACATAATCCATATAAGATAAAAGTACATCATAAAAATAATTCCATCATAACATAATCAAATAAATGTAAAAATAGGGATATAAACAGAACACTATATTATCTTATATGGAAAATAATTTTGATAAAATGCTTGAACTCCATTCTTGAGGAAAATATCCTCTCGACTTCAAAAAATATTCCTTTCTTAATAGGTCATTAAATTTTAAACTAAAAGAAGTTGATTAAAAATAAACATGAAAACATGTAAATGAAGATTCATGGAAATAATGTTCTAAAAATATGTTCATGCCGAATAAGTTAAAAAACATTCTTCTCATACTTTTGCCGAAATATTCAAAAAGAACCTCGTACTGAAAACGACAGAAGATTCCTTTCATATCTTTACCAAAATATCCCCAATAGGTAAAATTGGAATTAAACAAATGTAGTATAATAGAAATAATATTACACATTGAAGAAACATGGATGTGGATGATAAATATTCCCCAGTGACTATCAAAGTATAAACAATCTCGGATAAAAATTGAGATTGTGAAATTTTCCTTTACCTTAGGTCTGATTTGATTCATATGTGTCTGAACCTCCTGTATAATGATTTAATTAATGTTATTGACTTTTTACAGAATCGTACTCATTGTAATTATATCATATATGGTTATATTCTTAGCTTCTTATTAGTAATATTTCATTGTTACCTGATATTCAGGTGTTTATTGCTTTTTGTTCTTATGTGTGTTTTGTCGAATAAATTCTTATTCTTATTTTAGGTTATAGATACCTCATTTACAGAATGGTATTAGTGTAATATATATCATATTTATTAATTCAATTCATTTATATAATCATTATTCAATAAAGATCATGTAGAACGAGTCGCATCACATCGTGGAGATGGTAGGCCGTACGTACGCACGAGCGATGATATCGTTCCCATGATCATGGAATTGTATTTAAGTGTATGTATACTATTTAAGAATAAATATCTATATAAAATAATCATATATAGTTATTCTTTACACCATTATACCCATCCAAGTATGGTGGTGGTGGAAAACAGATTACACCACGGCGTGGAGACGGTATTCCGTACGTACGCGCGCGCGGTGATTTCATTTTCCGTAGGATGGATAAAAGGTGAAATAAGGTTGTTTCATATTTATAATAACATATCATTATATGAGTGATACTTATGTTATTACTTCTTAATAATGAAAAAACTAAATAAGAAGAAGTATAAGAAGAAATAAAGTTGAATGAATCGGTAACAGACATTACCTCTTCTTTGAAGCACCTCTTCTTAACCTTGTCTTAGGGCACTAAAGATGGTCTTCGAAGAATACCAGGACCTCTAGGATATTTATAGGGAATTTTAGAGTAGAAATTGTCAGGGTTTTTCCAAGATTGAAGGCTCAAAGTGGTGTGAGGAGGAGAGGGAGGAGGTGCCCTTTTATAAGGGAGGAGAGGGAGGAGGTGCCCTTTTATAAGGGAGGAGAGGGGCACCTTAGGAAAAACTTAAAGTATTATTTTATTATAAAGTAATATTCGGTTTTTAATAGCTCCAAATTGATTTATTTAGAAGCTAAGGTGGGGATGGGTCTAAATCCAATCATCCATAGATTTTATACAAGTTTAGGTTACTATTTTAACCTTATCATTTAAATTTAACTCTAAGTTAAATAATTTAACCTTTACAATGTCTTCTTGTTTTCTTACGCTATATGGTTAATAAACTTACTATAACAAGCCAAAATAACCACAAGTTGTTTATTATTAATATATATAACTTTATCTAAGTCATTTCTCCTAACCGTAGATTTTTACGAATAAAATAACAACTAATAATATTATATTTATTTTAAAAACTATTTTATGTCAATTTTGACACTATTTGGTAATTTATTTTTTTGAAATTCATAATAGCATTATTAGTTCTAAAAAAGTTAATTAAATCAATACTAACATGTCATATTAACCTATAATATTATTGTAATTCATAAAAAGTCTCAAATGACATTTATTTGGGTATTTATAACATCAATTATGTTAATATTCCATTAATAAGATAATTACTGCATCATCATTGTGTCATACATAAATTAAATTCTTAATGTCTACAATTTATAAATAAAATACCATTATGTAGGAAATATTTTTATATTTCTAATGAATATTTATAGTCCAATTTATCTTATGTATATCCCTATATTAAAAATTATTTAGTTATTAAACTTGGATTTTAACTATTTTAACCCTTCTTTAAATAAATTAATAATAAATGTCATAATCTATTGAAAGTGGAACTAAATGGTCATATTTTATTCTTAAGATTGTATTTGGTCGAATTAAACTTATCCAATAGAATTAGTACATGTGTTAGGGTGATAATAATATCATTTTTACTCTTAATTACTCTATTTACTTTTAACCGTGGAAAATAAAAGTAAAATGTTACTATTCACCAAAAAAAATTATCTCATTGAACCACATTTTAGTCCTTGATATTAATCATGTTTCTAGAATTTTCTAAATTCCACTCACAGAAGCAGTAAAATTACGTTTTATATAAATTTTCAAACTCTCCTAGGATGTGGGTAGAAGATGGTGAAAAGTTCAATAAAATTTTATATATCTAAAATTATTATAAAATGACTCCAATGAATTAAGTTGAACTTATATAGGTATTATGTATCAATTTTGACCTAAAATAAATTTAAATAAAATAAAAAATTATTTAAATAAAAAATCGGTTTTTAAATAGTAACCTAGTGTTTTCACTATTCATCAAAAATTTAAAGTTTTCATAAATATACCAAAATTTCACCCTAGTCTAATTTCGATATTATGAATCCAAAAATGAAGTTCATTTTGAAAAATAAAATTTCAAAAAGTGGGTATTACAATTCATAATGGCTAGTTTTAATAATATTGTTATAGCATATCATTGTTTAGTGAAACTCGGTATTGCGTACAACGCAAGCTATCAAGGAAGGTCGCGACTACGTGTAAAGAAAGCCAATCTAGTGTTGTGTGTAGTGAAAGATTCCTTTTATGATGTATATAACCTCAAAACAAAATATTTCTCATAAAAATCTTGGGTGTTACACTTGTGATGTGCGGTTATTATTAGGTAATTATAGATTTATTCATAGTAAAATTTTGGCCTATATTTAGTTATTCATCAAATATGATGCAGTAAAATAATGTTATTCTTCCTAAAATCTATGTCTATGTTTATAAAGATTTAGTGAAACCCAAAGAAATACCCTAAATAGATATAAATATACCAAATTTTTTGATATTCACTCTTTGATAATATGAAAATAAAATTAGGCCATCCATAATGGGGAAATATTTCATCCACTACTATCCATCCTAACAGAGAAGAGCACAAATAGTACCTATCTCAATATAGATGGGTAGTGGTATAATTATTACATGGGTGATCGTAGTTAGAATATTGAAAGGATGTTCATCCATATTACTAATTCTTATTTAACTCGTTTCGGTAATGTGGACCCCACTATCATTTAGTTTTAGTATTCTAAATATTATATTTCATGCATGTTGTTTTCAAATAATTGGTTATATGACAATTCAATTCTTATGATCCTAGAAGAGTGGAAAATAATTCCAATGGGAGACCTACTATTTTCCCATTATGAGAGAATTTCATATTCATATACTTGAGATCTTTGTTTAAATTAAAAAAAATTGTGGGATGATCATACATTATGTTCAATGTATAGATTATTTAGGATATTATCTTCCTCTTAATAATTCCTTGAAGGGACTATGGGGAATTTATGTAATTTTATTATATAAATATATGAGATTGCATGATATTAAGTAGAATTTCATAGTATGTTATTGGTATAGATGGGGAATCACTAGTCTTAATGAAGTTGATTCCTTGGTTGTTGATATTGTATCAGTGTTGTAGTATTAAAAAGGGTTCTAGAGGTATATGGAGAACAAAATTATATCCAGATTATTGGGGAGGTGTATGAGTAGCACGCTATGGGGTTGTAATACCTTTATAGATATGGCGATATTTCTCATTTTCAGTACATAATGGTGTCCCAATATTCTTTTAATTATTATATAATGGACATGATGTTGATGTGAAGTGTGAATGTGGTTTTTTGGTTGGTACTTTTGGGTTGTTCTTATTTAGTAGCTCTAGTTGTCCTCTTGTGTGATAATAAAATAGAATTCACGTGGGGTTTATATAGTGTCCAGGAACATTATTTATTGGTATGTATTCATTGAGGTTTTGTTTCCTGGAATCTCCCTTGAAGAAGAATGGTCAATTTAATCATGTAGAAGTCCAAACAAAAATTTACTGATGTGTTCACTTATTATATGGTATGGTGTTTACTATGAGGCCGAGTTGGAAAATGAGTTATTGGTGGGAAATGGCCCTGATTAAAATTTGTTAATTATGAAATAATAATTGTATCATGTGCATTTAGTTCATATGAATTATTATTTTTTCTATAAAATGTCTTTATATGGAAAACTGAAGACTACTATTGTTTTTAGAATTTTGGTTTTACCAAATGCGTTTTATAACTATTGTACTATTCAAATACACTAGATTATTTCCTTAATATATATTACATATATAACAATATAATATTATATAAATTTAATTTATCTAATTATGGTTATTTATTTAGGATGTATCAATAATGACAATTTATGAGTAATTGTCTCCAAATCCTTGCATTGGTCACATGAATACTAGGATTTGATATTGATATTAATAGATCAGTGGTTAATGTATTTTCATATAATCTAAATAAACATTGGAACTGAGGACGGAATGATTATTATCACTATTTGATGTCGACATCAAAAAAATATCCATTAATTAATAATCTAATCTCAATATAAGATTTTTTTTATTTCCATCCATTCTTTGTAGATTTTATGCTGAACATATTAACTAAACCTTTGTCATTCATGATATTTTAATGTAGATTATTTAATTTTCTCTATGAATTTGTTTATGTTTTAAACCATTTTATGTCTATTCCAAACCCTAAACTAGTGAATCTTATGCTCATAATTCTTTATTATAACATGTAATTTATTTATATGTAAACTCTTTATGGTTCACTAGGGTTTCACACACAAGATTAGGGTGTGAAAAGTCTCTACTCGTGTCTCGTGAGGAATTTTTGAAAGGATTCAGCAAACTTTTTTTCCTATGATGTATTTTTAATATATTTTACATTTAGTGTATAGAATATATAAATAAATAACAAATTGTAAATAATTTTTCATATTAAACAATGTAATAGTTTAATCGGAGAACATATAGTTATTTCAATGATTGGTTGGACGATTTTTGAATTAATCATTATAGGTTTGTTGTCTGATTTCAGGATTAATGATATGAGTATTCAGAGGTTTATAATCCATCATTTTAGTGTGTTTTTTTCATGTTGTGGTTCTACCCAACATTCATAATAATAGTTTGGTAATCCTCCTCAAATACATAGGGCATCAATGCATCTATTTATGCATCGGATATGATCCTTACTCCCCAAAATACTTTGGTTATGGGAACCCCTATCAAATGAGTCAATATTCACCTATGTCAAAATAGATCATATGGAGAGTGTGATACCCTAATAGATTTTGTACCCCCACCCCCATATTCATAGGGTGTGTGATTCAAAACTGTAGATCCTATGATGAAAATATAGTTGTTTTTTCTAAGTAGTCTAGAAGATTAGTAATTTGAATAGTGTTTTTGGACTAGATAGTTTAGAAATACCTGATATAGGGAGCCTACATAGACAATGATGAGGATCCCATTAATGAATTTTTTAGAGGTATTGAGGTTATAAATGTTATGTTTACATCTTACTTTAGTACTTTTGACCCATCAATGTAACTCTCATAAATTAGACTATATGAAATATCTGGATTGGATTTCAATAGACTAGGGCTTATTTAAGTGACAATGATGGTTGTTTTTAATAGAATATAAGGATCTTATCTTTTCTTTATATTAATTATTGACATAATAAGTTATTTTAAGATAAATTTTTTCATATGTTTTCCATTTCTGGTTTTTGGATTTTCCTATAGAATATTCTTGTAGTCACACTTACAAGAGCCTTTTCTAACTCATGTTGTGTAACACCCCATGGATTTAAATTTATATTTAATATACTATTAAATAAATGAAACATAGAGTATCTACAAAAAAAGTTCATTATAATTATTTAGAGAAGATAGTTATAAACTAGATGTTAAGAAAAGTATGCTTCTATATATTGAATTTTGAAAAAAATGACTTTAAAAGTTGTTATCATTAATAAATTACCAGTCTGATAGGTTCAACTTAATTTTGGGTGAATAATAACTTGAACCTTTTGAATAGTAATTTTACACATATAAATAGTAATATGACCCTTATGAATAGTAAACTGTTCAAATGAATGGTAATCTCACCCATTGATGTATTAATAAAATTGAGTGATCTTATTAGTGACAATATGATAATAGTAAAACTAAATATATATTTCTAAAAATTGTTAATTAAGTGTTGGTATTTTTTCTTTTTCATAAATATTTAATTACAATTTTATGTATAATTTAATAATTTAAATGAAATTTAATTTTAATAAATTCCAATAATAATTTATAATTTTGTTATATTATTTATATAATAATGTTTTATGAGGCCTTTATTAATTTTTCATGGTGTTATAAAATCAGTTATAATATTAAAATGTTTATTTTTTGAATAAATTAGGAATTTATTTAAAAATAAAATTTCTGATATTTAAAAAATTACTTTTATAAAATTGAATTTCTTTTTTAACTATACATGTCAAAATATTGTTATGGTGATGTTTTTGACATTTTTATAACATACATGAATATTTGGTGAATAATGAAATACAATAATTAACGAAATAAGATAAATACATGAATTCTTAAGTAATGGATGATTTTATGTAAAGGTTAGTACCTTTCTTTCAAAATAACATGCACTATATTCTATATTCAGTCACAAAAACTAACACTATTTCTTGTCTTGATCAAAATAATAAAATAATGTTTAATATAATTGACCCCCCATCATGTCCACTATAAATACCACCCCAAACACCCTCTTCATCTGACACCTATCAAAAAATGAAAATTTTACAAATTATTTCTAATCCTTTCCAAAAGCCTCTTCTGCACATCGAAGACTTACTGGTCTCACCAAAAGGGAAAAACCAAGGTCCTTTAAGAGGATCTCAAGGAGAACAGATCATGATGTAAAAAACCTTATTCATTTTTCTTTTATTTTCTTTTTGTCTCTTTAATTATACACTAATAACCTCACCTTATCTGAGATGAATTAAAAACCAAGTATGATATATATTGTGATTTTATAATGTTTATGGGAAATTTCAACCTCAGAATTTATCTCATATCTATTTTATTATAAACATAATTATATCATCCATGATGTGTTGATTTATGCACATCATAAATGTCATGTATTCAACATCCATATATGCCATCATGGATGGTCATAAAACCATTTTAATAGTTGAAAATTATTTTAAAGTGTATTATATTACCTCTTTTATGTTCTAGAATTAACATATTTACATAATAGTAATTATATAGTGAATCTAATTCGTGATTTTTGAATAACTTCCAAAATGATATAAATGAATCTCATTAATGGTTTATCAAATTTTTCATCATGATATCTGAAAAAATGATTTATTGTGTCAATTAATATTCCGGAAACATATTAATACCTTTCCATTCCTATTATGGTGTTTCAAATCCTTTCGATAAGAAATTCTATTATGATCTGACCATTGAAACCATGTAAACACACACCCGAAGCAATGTAAATAACAATATATAATTAATAAATTGGTGGATTTATGTTATAAAATTTTCATATAACGTTTTATTAAAGTGATTATGTTTCATTAAAATATTAATAACACTCTTTTAACTATTATAAATTATGTTTAATCACATTTACAGTTAGATGAACCCACGGTATGGGAATTCTTAGCCCAAATTCAATTGTTTGGGTCAGCCTTGTACTTAATTACTTTTTTCATGATAATATTATGAAATCATAACATATTACGTTTTATTATGGGTATTACAGTGAGTATACATATTCCATTAATTTTATTAATTCTCTCTTCAATGATATGGTATATATAAGGGGCTCCTCTATAAATATCCTCCCTTAAATTTCTATTATTACCAAATTCAAAAATATTATTTAATGAAAGTGTTAATGTTTTAGGATTACGTTCAAGTTCTTGGGGATTGTTTATGATGATTATTGGGACCTTTATATCCCTCGAATGAATTTTTTATGATTATGTTGGAGGTTGGATCTATGTATACTCCATGTGTAACTACGATTGTTATACCATAAGGTAGACGTGATGGTTATATTGTAAGGTACCCATGACGATTACCAATCATATGATAGCTATGATGGTTATATTATTAGTTAATTAACTCCCTATGATACCTTTATGGATTTATTTTTGTTTTATATGTTTTATGGGAATATCATGTTTCACATTGTTATTATATGATACTTTATAGGAGAGAAGTATCTCTTTGTGAAAATGATTTCATATATTTTAATTTATTCATGGATTAATGTTTTATATCCTTATTTTTATATCCCTTAATTATCATTTTGTGAGCATCCCATGTTTTAAAATGTTTTAAACAAGGTATAAGGATGGATAAGAGAAAATTAAAATCCAAGATAAATGTTGTGAAGAATATTTATAAAAACAAACCATGTTATGGTTATCAACCATTGTATTCTGAAAAAATGGATAATATTTTAGTTTTGACCACATTGAATTCTTGTGGGCTGATATGTTTTAATTCTATTTTATCATTATAAATCACTTAAACTAAAAAGATCATTAGGAATGTACAATTTATATTATAATGGAATTTACTATATTACTTAATGTTTATCGATGAGTCCATGTAGTTGGTATCAAAGTATTTCTTACATAACATTATGGGTTTGGATGATGTTAATTGAACACTTTAAATAAATTTTACATTATGTTTATCTTGAAATGATATATAATTAGAAGATTTTAATGTGGTTTTATTTAAGATATTTCTATTCAAAATCATTTTCTGTAGAAGAAAAAGTTATGTTGATGTAGGAAGACATCGAGAGGATGATATCTTTCCAAATCCTCAACATTGAATGGTGGGAATTAGAACCTAATAGGTTGTGATAGTAAAGGATCAGATGACATAGGCTATAAATGGTGGTGTCATATATGTTATAGAACAGTTAGATCTACCACAACAAAAGATGTTGATAATGGAACATTTTATGAGGCAATGTCGTCCTCTATTTAGTGGATTTTCAAACCCAGTTGTAGCTAAAGGATAAATTAATATCCCTGAAAAGATATTCGACGTCATGGGGTGCTCAGAAAATCAAATTTTTAGTCCATCTATGTATCAGTTTGAAGTAAAATATTACAAGTGATCTTAAATGGTCAATAATATCAAGGATAACAAAGATATTGATGCCTAAGAATTGGACGAATTTATGACTATGTTTTGAATAAAATATTTTCCTATGATGATGTAGCTTGAGATGGATTATAAATTCCATGAATTGAAACAAAATGAGGAGATTTATAGGTCATGTGTGATGAAAACTTCACCTGATTGGAATGGTACAATATAAATATTATTCTTAATATTGATAAAAATCATTTATTTTTACTCAGGATTTAAGCCAATATTTCATTGGGAAATGTCTTCTCATGAAATCATAAGTTATGATGAACTTGTTTGTTGTGTTGAGGCAATAGAAATGGAGTTTAATGATGATTATGTGTACTTTGAAAAAAAAACAAGAAGAGGTATATATGAAAATTTATTGACAAGAATCCTTTAAAGAAAAATGATGGTAATAATGTTCAGTACAAGCTTGTGAAAATTGTGGTAAAAATCACCAGGGATAATACCTTACAAAAACTGGGAAGTGTTTTTGATGTGCTATGTTTGGACATATCATATGAGATTTTAATGAAATGATAATATGTTTAATGTAGAAAATAGAAACTATAATGTTTTTTAAACGTGGTGAGATGGTTCATTATTCCAACACATTCCCATAGAATGATCCAAATGATGTAAAACAACCAGATTATAAGATGAAAGGGGCAGTTAGTTAGATCCATTGTGACAACTTCAGTAGATTTTTTGTCTTCTAATGAAATGGAAGTAGGTACAATGTTTATCCACTCATATTTTGATGATGTCTAGATTGATTTGGGGTCTACTCATTCCTCTATTTCTGGGATAATTTCTAGTAAATTTGAAATTTCACATCAATAAATGAGATTGATAGTTATGGTTAAAACACAATGGGGAAATATTTCAGAAAAAAAGGAATTGTAAGAATCTTTTTTTCATTATCATAGAAAAAATATTACATGAAATTTTTTTCCAGTATTAGATTTTTAGGTTAATCTAGGTATGTTTTGGATTTCTATATATTAGGTAAAGAATGATTTTAATTCTAGGGATGTTTTTTTGTAAAGAAATAGTTTCAATTTGTATACAAGAATATACCCATAAAATTGATAACATACTAGGAAGCTTAGAAACTATTAAAATATGGAAATGAATCTTATCCTTCACATATTGTTTATGATAGGGAATAGTTTATATTAATGATGTTCCAGTGGTAAATGAAAACCATGATGTTTTTCTTGATGAGTTACCCAGTTCTACACTTAATTTAGTTGTTGAATTTACTATTGACTTAGTTCATAAGGATAATCCAATTTTTAAACCCCAATATAGAATGCATAAAGTGGAATGTATTGAATTCTATAATTAGTTACATGAGTTTCTTGATAGAGGATGTAATCTTTATAGCACATCACCATAGGTTGCTCCTATTTTTTTCGTGAAAAGACAGACGGTTCCATGAGACGTTGAAAAGATTATAGAGATTTTAATAAAATTATAATTAATAAAAAGTATCTATTTCCTCATCTCAATGACTTGTTTGATAATATCCAATGAGATCAGTATTTTTCTATGATTTAATTGAGATATATCTTCCATCAGCTAAATAGGATGGAGGACAACATCCCTAAAACAAACTCTCATAATAGATATGGGAATAATGAGTTTGTTGTTATGCTATTTTTTTGACAAATGACCATATTTTATTTATGTATCATATTAATAGAATATTCAAGGATTATTTTTATAAGTTTATATATTTTCATATTGATGATATTTTGTTCTTTTTAAAAAAAATTGAGGATCGTGGATTTTTTTAGTATTTTTTTGAAAACTATTAATGAAAATAAGTTATATGGGAATTTTAGAAAATGTCACTTCTCAGGGTAATATATTTCTTTTAATGGGATCATTGTAAATAAGAATGTACTAATAGTTGATCCTTTCAAAACAAAATTTTTTAGTTAATGTCTAATACCTAAAAATGTCTTCAAGATTAGTAGTTTTATTTTATTAGCAGATTATTACTGATGGTTTGTAAAAAACATCTCATTGTTATCTTAACTGATAAAAAGTTAAAATGAAAATGTAATAATATTATTTGGATAGAAATATGTGATGATAGTTTTTAGGAAATGATGAAGAGAACAGTGAATGCTCTATTTTTGGTCCTAACATCTAGAAATGGTGAATTTTTCATCTATTGTGATTCTTCATTGAAAGGAATTTTTTTGTTATGATGAAGAATAGTAAGGTAATTTTCATTCTACATGAAAACTGAAACCTCATGAGTTAAATTATCCCACATATTATTTGGAAGTTGGAGCTTTTTTTTGTTGGTAAGTTTGGAGGAAGTATTTAAACAAAGACATCGGTGAAATATATGATGACCATAAATATTTGAATTACATATTCACTCAAAATGAATTAATCTTGAGGAAGAGAAGATTGATTGAACAGATAAATGATTATGATTGCATGATCAATTACTAACATGGAAAAGAAAACAATATGGATGATTCCTTGAGTCAAAAACAATATATATCATTAATCATCTTACGTTAGTAGCATGACTACTTAATTAATGATTTGATGAATTTTGGATTATATGTAATTGGTGTAGGAAATTCATCTATTTGAATTCATGTTTCAGTGTAGTTATCTTTATCACAATGAATTAAACTAGCATGGAAGCAAGATTGTGTGTTACAAAATAAGGTTAAATTAGTTAAAATTGGAATTTTCTAGAATTTTACATTGATAAATATTGTGTTTCAATATTTTCAATGAGATTATGAGTTCTTTTTTAATCAAAATTTAAGAAAGAGTTTTGTGAAGCTCATAGTTCGCATTTCTTAATTTACTTTGACATTACTATGATATACATAGAACTTCCAGAGTATTATTGGTGGAATGGAATTAAAAGAGATATTGAAGATTTTACCATGAAATTTTGGAAATTACAATAGGTAAACGTAGAGTAAAAACTACCATAGGGGATTCAACATCCTTTCTTAGACCTAGAGTGTAAATATGATACTATATCCATGGAATTCATGGTGGGACAAAAAAATAATTGGGGTAACACTGTAATTTGGGCTATTATTTATTAGAAAATTAAAACTTTAAATATCCCTCTTATTCGAGATATTATTTATCTTAATCATATTTCTCAACTTTACCACAAAGAAATTATCTGGTTACATGGAGTTCCCATTTTAATTCAATCTGACCATGATCGCATATTCACTTCTATCTTTTGTAAAGGCCATCAAAAGTCATTTAGAAGAACATTAAATTTCAGCACTGCTTTTCATCATTAATCATAAGGGAAATCCAAGTAGAAAATTCACTCATTAGAGTACATGCTTAAAGCTTGTTCAATAGACTACCAGGGAATTTGGGATCATCATATTTTTTTAGTTTATTTTTCTTATGATAACAGTTCCCATTCTAGTATACAGATATAAAATTTTGAGGCATTATATGACAAGTGGTGTTGAAAGACATCTTTTTTAGGATAACATCATGGAAAGGAAGTTTATAGTACCATAATTAGTACATTAGGTAGATGAGAAAGTGAATATGATCAAGAAATATATGAGGAAAACTCAAAGCAGGAAGAAAATTTTTGTATATAACTAGTGGAAGGACTTTTCATTTGAGTTAAGTGATCATGTTTTTATTAGAATCTCACAATGGAAAATTTTTAGGTGCCTTTCTAAGAAATGAAAGCTATATCCATGGTTCAGTGGATCTAAAAATGATAGAGAATGCTGGACAAGACCACTTATGAGTAGCTTTACCTTTGAGTTTTTCTCTAGTACATGATATTTTTAGGTTTCAATTTTGAGAAAGTATATTCTAGATTTATCCCATGTATTTAGCCCAGATGTAGTTCTAATAGATGAGAACCATTATTATGAAGTTAACCTAGTTTAGATTTATGACTATAGTGATCATGTATATTGGAATAAGTTAATCTATCAGGTTATGGTTTTTTTGGAGAGACCACATTGTTGAAGAAGAAGTATGTGAATCAAAAAATGATATGAAGGAAAGGTACTCACAATTATTGAATATGTAAATAAAATAATATTGAGGAAACAATTTCTAGAAGGAGGGGAGAAAGTTACATACCTAGGATTTACAATTAAATTTAATATTGATTAGAATGCATGTAATATTGAGTCTCCGTGAAACATCACTCTGTTGGAATTATTTAATGGATATAATTATAACCTATCCATTAAAAATATTTTTTCCACTTCTATGAGATGAATTTTAAAAAACAAATATTCACAATTTTTACAAGTTATTTAGATTCTTATAGGATCAACATAATTTTTTCCAATAGTATCTTAACCATTTTTAATAGTAATGTTACACTTATGAATAGTAATATATCCCTTGTGAATAGTAAAATGGGATAATGAATAGTAACCTCACCCATGAATGTATAAATAAAATTTAGGAATGTTATCTAAGACAATATGGTCATAGTATAACTAAATAATCATTTTCAAAAATTATTAATTATGTGTTTGTATTTTTTATATGTAATAAATATTTGATTAAAATTTTATGATTAATATAATAATATCAATGATTTTTTTTCATAAAATGTAACTGTAAATTTTTATTTTATTATGTTATAGTTATAATACAATTTTATGAGATATAGATTAATTTTACAATGTGTTATAAAATCAGTAAGAGTTTTAAAATTGTTGTTTTTCAATTAAATTATGATTAATTTAAAAATTATATTTCTCATATATAGAAGATTATATTGATAAAATTTAGTTCATATATTAATTATACATGTCGAAAATGTTTTGGAATAATTTTTTAGATTTTTCTCAAATAAATCATTTTTTGTTGAATAGTGAAATATTGTAATTTATGAAATAAGCTAAATACATGAGTAATTAATTCATGGATGATGTTATGTGAATGTATAAATAATTGGATCAAAACCACATAAACTAATTAAATTATTTAGTCCCAATAAACATCATTATTTCTTGTATGGTGAAAAATAATAAAATAATGAAACCCCCACCCTCTCCTCCAATATAAATACCACCCCCACCCCATCTTCTCTTAAGATGACTCAAACCATGATAATTTTTCAAATTCATTAAAATAAACTTCCAAAGCCTCTTCCCTACATCCAAGATCTTATTTTATCCCCAAAAATCCAAATCCAGGGTCCTTAATGAGGATCTCACTGAGAAGATATCAAAGAGTAAAAACCCCCTTTCATTTTTATTCTATTTTATATTAAATTATTTTATTATACTCTCTTAACCAACATTCATCCAAGAAAAATAAAAACTCTATTATCATATATAATATTGAATTTTATCATTTTTATGGAAAAGTAAAACATCAAACTTCTTATCCTGTCCATTTTATTCTAAAAATAAATTCATTATCAGTGGTATGTCAATTTAGCCACATCATGGATGACGTGTTCTCTATTTCCATTACGTTCTCCAAGGATGGTGAAAATGAATTTTTAATGAATGAATCATATTTTAATTTTTATAATATCACATCTTTTATGTTATTTAATTAACATAAATTCATAATTTTAAATTATATAACAAAACATGTTCTGATTATCTAGTAAATGCCAAAATGATCTAAATGAATATCATTAATATTTTATCTAATGATTCAACATAATATCTAAAAAATAACAATTTATGTTATTATTTTATTTAATGGAAACATATTAATAACATTTTATTCCAATTTTGGAGTTTGTATTCCATTCAACATGAAAAATCCATTACTATCCGACCATGGAAGCAATGTAAAGCACGCACCCGAAGCAGTGGAAATAACAAACAATTATTGATAAATGGGTGGAATTATGTTTTATAATTATAATATAAGATGTTATAAAAACTATTATGTTTTTAAATACTAATAACATTGTTTTAACCATTATATGGGAGGTTGAAACACATTTTATGTAAGACAAATTCGATTTAAGGTAATTTATAAACTAATTTCCACTCTTTGGGTTAACCTTCTACATCATAGATTTTTTCATGATAACATAATTATTTTTTAATATAATAGTTTTTATTTTGTGTATATAAAGTTAGTTCACATATTCATTTGATTTTATTAATTTTCTCTTTAATGAAATAGTATATATAAGGGACTCCTTTTTAAAAATCCTCTTTTAAATTTTTATTCTTACAAAATTCAAAAGAAATGTTTTATTCAAATGTTCATGATTTTTTTATTATGTTATGGTTTTTGAGAATTGTTTATAATGAAATGTGGGACCTATATATCTCTTCAATTCATTGGGTATGTGTAATTTTAAGGGAGATAGTATGGTTACTCCATGTGTAATTGTGATGGTTACAACATAAGGTAGTTGTGAGGGTTATATTATAACGTATCCATGAGGGTTACAAATCACAAGTTATCCTTGAGGGTCACAATATTAAATAATTAATTCCCTATTATACCATTATGGATTTATTTATCTTTTCTATGTTTAATGGAAATATCATTTTTCACAAAGTAAGTATATGATAAATTATGGGTGTGAAATATGTCTTTGTGAATATGATTTCATCTTTTTATAAATATTAATGGAATAATAGTTTGTATCCTTTTTTTGGTATCCCTCACTGAAATTTTTACTAACGTGAAGTGAGAAAATGTTTTTCAGAGTCTTTAATAATGGGTAAGTGAAAATTAAAAGACTATATGAATTTTGTGCATATTATTATGAAAAATTTTCATATTTTTATTATACATCGTTGTATTATGTATGAAAAGGGTATTGTTTTAGTTATACCCACATTGTATGATTTGTGGTTAATAAGTGTTAATTATATCCTAATATTCTAAAACTCTAAAACTAAAAATATATTTGGTAATTTAATTCGTGAATTATATTAGAATTTGCTAGATTATGGAATGTTTAAGGCCATGTCCTTATATGTTGCTTATTTTTCGGGGATGAACATGTTTAGAAATATTCATTGTGGATGTGGGGATATTATGGCTTCCTCAAATATGACACATATTGAATAATCCTGATAAATGTGGGAGAAAGGAATTTCATGATGTTACGAGTGACTGTTATGCATATATATCAGTATAAGTCTACATATTACAATGATGATATTCCTTGTGTCTTCGGTATATCAAATTTAGGGGCTTATTATATGTATAATTATTTTTTGAATAATAATAAATGGTGTTATAATATTATTTTAATCCTATAACATGTGTTACACACATATATATATTTGTTATATATATATATATTCCCTTCATAACACCCTGTTTTTTATGATATATTATCCCTTAAAGATTTTTTATTACTTTGACATATTATTTCACACATAACACCGTGTTTAAATGATCTTCCATATTAAATTGAAATTATATTATTAAATGTGAATTTTATAACTCGATAATTTTATTATCAGTATTAAATGTAAATAAATGTACTATGAAAACCTACTTTTTATGAATTTTTAAAACTAATTCATTGTTTATAGACTGGTTAGGGAA
This sequence comes from Viscum album, assembly GCA_963277665.1. Taxonomy (NCBI): domain Eukaryota; kingdom Viridiplantae; phylum Streptophyta; class Magnoliopsida; order Santalales; family Viscaceae; genus Viscum; species Viscum album. The sequence goes on along the minus strand of OY728151.1, from coordinate 647,279,517 downwards.
AAAAATCATTTAATTGATGAAATAATTTTCATTTAAACAAAATTATCTATTTTTATAATATGGTTTTATATTCCAAAAATGGAATTTTTACTATTCATAAATAATTTTATTGAAACTTGTACATAATATATTCTTATAAATATTTCAACAATAATTTTTATTAGTTGAATTGTAATAATGGGAAATTTATTTTTATGAAAAATTATACATTTATTTATATAAAAGTTTTGTTATATTTTTTACACATTTTTTAAAATTAATTTTTTAAACATAATGAAATTTATCCTAATAAAACATTATCCATATTTTTAATCATTATTTGAAAAATGCAGTATTATGATTGAATTATTTTTTTTATTAAAAATAGTAACTGATGTAAAACATCATTAAAATGGAAAATGAGACAAGGTTTACAAGGGGCTAGACCTTGTATATAAGAGTTAAAATAAACTAAAACAATATAAAATATCAAATTGGTTATTTTTTTCATGACTTATAATTTCACCTAATTTTTTTATATTTTCAATAATATTTACTTTAACATGACTTCATTATATTTTAATGTTTTTTTATTTAATATTGTTTCTCCCTCTCATATATAAAATGGAACCTCCGATCCTCATTTATTCACAGCACATGATAAAATTACCTCAACCATTATCTACAAAAATAAATTCCTGCAATCATTATAAAATATTTTTAGGTGACGTTATTCATGAAATATTCATCCAAGAATCCTTATCATGTTTCTTAATGGATGTAACCTCAAAGAGAGGAATAAGTTCTCATTGATCACATTCAAGTTTCTTTATTTTTCAGTATCCAAAAAGTTTTTTATAACCATAATATCATGGAGAAATTAATATCTTATTATAATGATAATATAATATCTATTTGTGTTCTCCTTTATATCTTTTGATAAATGGCAATGTTGATCATGCATACGTATAGACTACCACCTCCATAAGGTGATGTGATTTAATGTTCATATATGATTTATATAGATGGTAATAAGGGAATATTTTATAATATATATGATATTTCTAATATTATTATTATTTTTATGGTGAAATAATAATTACTTTTCTATTATTCCATCCACTAGAATGTGAAAATGAAACTTTTGTGCCTATACAAACTATCAACTCCATGAAGTGATGTATTTCATTATGAAACACTAACATATATGAATGGTTGTGAATGTTTATATATAAAATAAATAGTATTCTTATTACATAATTAATATTCATTAGAATATGATACCATGACCACATTTTATAGAATAGGTCCATTGATTTAAAGTGTGTCTTGAAAATAGAAGTGTTTCACTAAGATATTCCCTTCAATATAGAATTTTTAAAATAGTTTTTTTAAATTTTTATGAAATGATACATATTAATTTAATTATGAATATGATTATATAATATATTTTTATTAATTTTTTTATTAAAAAGTTATTTTCAATAAGAAAATGCAAGATACGACTTTATGTTAAGGTTGTTTTTTCAAAATATAATTTTTTTCAGGATTGTTTATGAAAAATTTATATTGTTGGAAATTATATTATCCTTATCCTTTTAAACTCATATATTTTTATTTGATTAATATGCTAGAAAATTTCTTTTAATATTACTATTTTTTCACTTTGTAATTTATCTTTTCTAAAAAAATGAATAGAAAATAGACTATATTACCTCTATGGTAAATGAAATTTTTCTCACATTTATATTTTATACAATTTTTTTCAGTAATATTCATTTAAATAATTCAATTAAGTCTAAATATAGTATTTTTTTCTAAAATGTTCAAAAAGTGTTTTTTACATTACCTTCAAAATAAGTTTCTTTTGACCTTTTACCAATTGTGTGAAAAAAAAATTCCGAATAAAAAACATATCCCAACTTGAGTACTCTTATTTGGTTTAAATATGACTTTTAATGTTTCAATGGTTATTATAAAGGAAGTTAATTTTATTAATATTCTGGTAATTATTTGTTTTTATGGATAGCAAAAGAACATTTTACTTTCCATATTTTCAATGAAATTAATCAATTCACTCATAATGGAATAATTTCATCTATTCAAACATCCATTAATATCTTTTGTGCTTCACTGGTTATATAAGATTATGATATCATCCACTTTTTATCCCATGATGGTGTTTTAAGGAATAATCCCTTAAACCTGTTATATTACATAAGGTGAATTAATTAATGGTGAAATATGTATGGAACAAGTTTCATTCCAAGGAATATAAAACGATGAAAAATAGATTTTTTTAACTTCTGTAACACTTATGTATAGTTTTTATTATGTGGAAGTTTTCATGGATTTATATATCTTTCTACTTAATTGGGTAATTAATAATATCTAATGATATATTATTGAAATGAATAGGGAGTGAACTCATATCAATAATAGAATCTATAAACTATGATTTTCAAAGTAGTGATACTTGAAAAAGTAAATAATGGAATTGTGATTGAACAAAATAAACTATGATAATTTTTGACTATGTTATCCTTGTGAGTTATCTATGACTATTGAAATGATTATATATCTTTATTTTTATGAAAAAAAACTATTTCGTATGATTAACACAACTTCACATGGCTCATGAATGATTATAAATTACTTATAACTCATAGGACTTATGTGTTTTATGAAAACAATACCATGATATAATAATTATTTAATTATGATATTCTATAGATTGGGTATAATATTAAAATTTTATTATCGTGATATCATTTCCATATTATTATATTATACTCATTGAAGATAAATTATTTATATCTCATATGTTCACCTTTATTGAGCATATTATCTCACCCTTTTTCATTTTTTTATTTTACCATGGTGCTGAAGAATGGTTTCTGGTAGGGTGTGTCTATGAAAGGTAATAAGTGAGAAGAACATTATTGAAAATTATTGAGATATTTCATGAAATTAGTTGATTATTTATTTAGTATCGATGAACAATAAACCATTATAGTTATTGGGTGTTTATTATTATAATATGTTGTCAATTTTCATCTATATTGATGTCATATTTATGTATCTCATTCTTGGATTACCATAGATTTTGTGTTAGTAGTCATTATTATGATTTATAAATATGCATATTTTGTGGGGTTTCAATGTCTAAGGCTTCACATTATATTTTATTTTCATACATGGTGTTTATCAATAGCACCTAACCTATTAAAGGAGGTTTTGGGGTGGAACAATCATATTATATCCTACCTCAGTGGGGCCTATTTGGTTCAATCCCTATCAGTTCAATTGAACATTATTCATAATGAATTCAAATTTTGAAGGTTTAGATGACAAAGATAATAATAATAATTCAACAAGTATATATATCCAAGAAAATTCCTATATATAACTATTTATATTGGTTATTAGAAAGATATTAATATTAGTATATGTGTTGTATCAAATAAATTAGTCTATTGATGAAGACATTGATTCCATATGATCTTGGTGAGTTATAATATGTTGGGTATGTAAAAATTTATGGGTCATTAATTTAATAAATCATGAATGGATTTTTCCCATCCTAATGATATGATGAAAATATTACTCGCCCTTTTATTAAAATATAATGATATGATTAAATACATGACAATGGAAGTTAATCAATTAGTTCACTTCCGATTTTCAAATAAAGGGAAATAAAGTATATAATCCAATGCCACACATATATATATAATTCTTCATGAGATATCAACAAAATCATATTATAATACATAATCAGATTTGTAGGAAATTTTTATTTTAATGAAATTAATTCCATAATGTATGGGTTGCATAACATTATTTGAAGGATGATCAAAGTATTTAAATAATTTTTATGAAGGGTAATTATAATTTAACCTAAAGGGTCACACCCTATATGTGATCATTGTATTATTAAATTATATTTAATTTAATGTTAAAATAAATTTCATTAATTTATTTTTTAATAATAATTATTAATTATTTAATAATGTAAAGAAAATTTAAAATGAGATATTTCAGGTAAAAATATTTGATTTAGATTTTTACCGCATAGTAATTATTCAAAATAAGATAAATAAATTTTTTTATATAATTTTTTATGTATAAATTATGATTAATTTCTAATAAGTTATATTATTATTAAAAAAATATTTACTTATTATTTTTGTGAATATAATATAAATTTATTCATTGAATGAATAATATTTATTTATTTAAATAAATTATTTATCATCCTAGGTTTGAAAAATTCAATGAATTATTAATGGGTTTAGTTAATGGGATGATAGAAATGATAAAATTTAATTAATATTAGTTAAATAAATATTAATTTATTTTTATTAATAATTGATATTTTAATAATACCATACCATGTAATATAATAATAATTTTTTTATTTTTGACATATATATGAAATTATATAGAATAATTTTTTGGTAAAACATCATTATGAAATTATATGATACTAATCCTATGTATAGATTCTAATAAATTTATTTTTTCACATTAAAAGGGACATTTTTTATATAAGAATACACTTTATAATTCTTCTAGGCCCCAGAGGTAAAATCCACCACCCTCATTCGCCTGAATGTAGATAGAATAAGATAATTAAATGTTGTGATCAATAGTAAATTATATCATGATACGGTTTTATCTTTCCTAGATATTCTAGTATCAAGAAAATTTTATAGAGATTCATCGAGACTTTTTCAATAAAACTACAAGAGGGCTCATTTGGATTCTGAAAAATATTGAAAAATAATAGGACCACAAAAAAATTGAGAAATTAAAATTTCGTGTTTAATGTATTTTTGTTTAAAATTAATTTTAAATTAAATGTGAACATTCGTCTCATATATTTTCTTGGGTTTTTTATTCGTGTTCATTGAATTTATATATTGATACTCAAAGAAAAAAAATGTGAATCTAGTCACTGCGTTTTCTATGTCCAAGACCATTAAAAATATAATTTTAATTTCAACAACTTCTATATATGTTATTTTTAAATTAATTTTTCTTATCAAATTTAATTTTAATATTTCTGATTTTGTTAAAATGATGCATTATAATAAAATTTATGAAAACAACGTGGGAATGAAACCATGTAAATAAATAATGGGATACAGAAACAAATATTTCAACTAAACATTTTAGAATATGTCAAAATAATTTGAATGATACCTCATTAAATTATTTTAGTAGAGATGTGATAAGGTAAAAACAAAATATAATTATGTTTTTACATGAATTATGATTCTTGGATTGTGATGATAGTAAAAATAAAAATAAAAATAGAATTAAATGATATGAAAAAAATGATATTTTTATTTAATTTGTATACTTATTATCCCAATATAAGAATAGGTATCGATAATCTCATGTATGAAGAAATAATTTTAAAGATTCCATTATCATTTTGGAAAATTTTCATGAAGACACTCTAACCTCTTATATAATCAACCAAGTCATCTTAATAAATTATTTTAGAATATTAGTCATTTATATTAAATTTTATTAAATTTAATTAAGTTAACATATGACACATAATTCATTTTTTATAGATTATTTTCATCAAATAATATCTTGGCCTCCCATTGTTTCATATTATCATTTGTATGGATGTACCTATCTTTGATCTATCATTAAAATTGAATCATCTAGATATTATTAATGGTATTAGAATCATATAAATATAATTATTTAATCCATTCCATGTTAATTTGTTGGATTCAATGGATAATGTTATCTAGAATCAAATTCAAAACATGCATATTGCATGTGATTATATCAATAATAAAAAGATACATTATAATGATAATTCATTTTAGTTTTCCCTATATGAAACATAATTAGTTAATAAATTTGTATCTAAAATAAAATATAATCTATATTTATGTTTTCTAACCCATCTATGATGAAAAAAATGATTATAGTATGTTATCGTTCATGTATGGTATTGAATCGTCCAGAAAAGAACATTTTAAACTGATGAACGTGTAAGAGTTAGTGTTATATTATACATGGATATTTTTTATTGAATAATAATGATTTTAATATTAAATAATAATAGTATGAAATTTTATTTACAAATTTTTTTAATGAGTTGTTAGTTTAAATAGGATAGATGGGAACTATAAACATACTTTATTATCATTTATCCTCATAAAATCCTCCATTATAATTAAGGAAATAAAAAACATCATGGGACTATAAGATAATTAAAACTATGGAGGAATTTATGTAATGAAATTTATTTATGGTATTTATAATATTTGAATGGGTGAAGTTATTAAGGATGAGTGAATGATAGGTATTTTTATCACTGTTTTTCTGATAAATTTTTTCTAATTCAAATCAATTGATGGTTAAGAAGAGTTTGTTCACATTAAAAGTGTCGAAATACTGGAAAAATAATCTATCAAATAACACCATTTAAAAAAAATATTTTTATTTTATAATTATTATAAATAATTTTATTCAAAATCTATATATTAAAAATTTTAATGTTTACAGACATCATTATGTATTCACCCTAATTACATTTTTTTTCACCCAAAATAGAAATGACCTAATTACAATATTTCAAGAACCTAATTGAAAAAACAATATTCATTTCAAAAAATAAATTTCTAAACATATTTATTTTATGATTTAAATTGAAATAAAACATTCCTAATAAAAACGTTCAATAATATAATTTGTTATCTAATAAATGATTATAATATATTTATTGGCATTCATTATTTATGTATTACATGATTAATATTTATTATACATGGTGAATGTATGTTTTATGAAAAATTATCCATGGGTAAAAAAGGACCAATTTCAAATTATCAAATTAAAAATATAGTTATTTGTTATTTTCATTACCAATGGTAAAATACATTTTCAATAGACATATAATTATAATATTACCCATTTTTACTCATTGATATAAACCCAACCTCTTCTCTAAAAATCATTATTGCAATTTTTTTATATAATAATTTATATTATAGTTTTTTATTTTATATAATTTTTCAACTATTAAAATTAGTTTTCTAGTCCTCAAGGAAAATCATAAGGATGAATATTTCACATTCAGGTTAATTTTATCTAATTATGACATTATATTTCATTTAATTTTGATAATCCATTTTAATGTTTTTTTCTCATAACACAATAATATTTTTTTTTTATTTTTTTTTTATAGATAATGTTTTCAATAGTTAATATTGTTTTGAATGGTTTTGTAAGGAATTTTTGTGAATGTATTCAATTAATAATATTGTGGTGTGTAATAAAACCAAATTTATAAATCTGTAACTCATGACTCCGACAATACATTAAATCATATGGTTTTCAAAAAAACATCTAGAACATGGGTCCCTGTTATAATGATCTAGTATATAAACAACATTTTAAAAATTTATTAACAAAATATAACCACGCATCATTTTACTTCCAATGATCATAATAAATTAATTAAAATTAAAAAAATAATAATTTGAATAGTGATTTTATTCTATTTAATTAGAATCTAAATAAATTAAATCATTAATTTTTTTATAAAAATTTATTTTTATGTCTTAATAAATTAAAAATATTTATACATTATTATTTATTTATTGGCTCATTCTGAAAAATAATGTGTATTGATGTAAAATTTACTATTTAAAATTTCAAAATTAGATCCAAACAAATTCATACTCCCAAAAAAGTGGTCGAATGTATTTCAAAAATTTATTAACACACATAGGGTTTTAATGATGTTAAAACCATTTAGTATTTTTTAAAAATACCGAATAATTTAAAAAATGATTTCAGTTAGAAAATTTAAAAGTAATCGTTTCTAATTTTTTTATAAAACCATATAATTCTGAAACATAATTTTACTAAAAATATCATTAATAAAAATGCATGCCATTTTTTTCCTGGGAAAGTAATATATAATGTACTTTTAAAAATTATCATATCATCCCATATATTATTTTTCATTAAAAATTCTGAAAATTTAAACAGATTAGAACTCCCAAAATCACTTCCATAAATAACAAAATAATTTACAATGGAACATGTGGAACTATATATATTATATATGATACTATAATGATAGATAAAAAATGTATATATGGGATTTTTTTCTTTGAACTAATGTCAAAAACATAATTTATGCAACCCATAAATGGTACATCTTGATAAATCACCAATATATATTGTCCTTGTAAAAATATCAACCAGGGCCAATACACCTAGTTACCCAAGTTAGCTTTCCACAAGATCTTGATGGTACTCTCAATCACCATGGGATAAAAACATGTCACATTGAATCAACATTACTCAACCTTTAAATTATTTTCCAAAAAATGAAAATAAATATTTTAGAACATGTACCATGATGTTATGAAATAAAACTAATATATGTGGAATTAATACATAAAAACTAAATAGTTTCTTCAATAATAATATCCAAACATGAAATAATTTAAAAACATAAATCATAATAACATTAATATTTTACTACAGACCCACCCTTATGAATCCACATAAAAATGTAATCATGAATTATATAAGTCATATTATACATCAATGATCATTTACAATTGAAAACCAAATTATTTTGATACTTAATGGTACCGAAAACACAAGAACAATATGAATACAAAACTGGAAAAGTCACTATAAGAACTCGGTTCTTTTTTGAGGTACAGGCTTCTTCTTTTTCCTTTTCCTTAGGTGTTTTTAAGAAAATATGGAAAATGGGGAAAATGCTAAATTTCGAAACTACACACCGTGTACTTTTTCCACACACCATGTATTTTTGGTCGTGTTGGGATGAGTACACAGGTTGTGTAGCCTTGTCGGCGACGAGGGGTGTAGGAACCGACTACATGCCATGTAGTGGTACCTTACACGACGTGTAGTTAGTCGGCAGGCTTAAACAGTAAGGTGGTAGAGTCGCCGCCAGCTGGGTGACAGTACACGCCGTGTACTCAGGAGTACATGTCGTGTACTCAGGTCGACGGGTGAACACTGTGGCGGTGCCGCCAAATGAACAGTTAAATGAAAGAAGTGCACATCATGTACTCATAAGTACACGCCGTTTACTTTGTTTTTCAGCTTAAAATAGGCAGTAGCCTCGTCATTTGGTAGAGGAGACTCTTGAACCATTTTGGAGCCAAAGGAGGAGGCCAGATCTTTGAATATCCACCGGGAGTTCGTCTGGAATCCGATTCGGCTTCGGACGATCTCGTTGGAACCGCACGGGTAATCCCTCTCCTCTCCTAGTACCGTTCTTACCAATTCTTCTCCTAATGTATGTTATTTACGTTTTAATGGGTTTTGTTCTTAGTCATATCTACACCTTTCCTGGGCGTTTCGGGAACCGGCGTTCGTTTATAACGCTCGTTTGTGTATAAGGTAGGTGGATTTGTGTTTATTTTCCAATTGTCGTGCGTTTTTGTGTGTTTTTGTGCCACGAACCCATGTTGGGGTGTCGTGTGGCTGAGGACATTGCTATAATAAACACCTAGAATTGATTAGGTATTTAATTATGACGTTAAAATGTTGGTTGGGATCATTGCTTGGATCCATGACCATCCCGAGGGGTGCGTTCTTCTGTTTAGCCGATTGGCCAGGATACCCGAGGGTATGCCGTGTTTAAATTATGAATTACTTTTTACTTTAGAGGAATTTTATTCAAATTTCATGTTTGTATATTGGGCATGGCCCGGTTACCTGTTTAGCTTGAGGGAATTGTTGTATTTAGCATGATGGTGTTGTTGTGATTAGCCTAAGGGCGTGACTGTTTTAGCCCGAGGGCTGTCATTATTCTGCCTGAGGGAAACCTTTCGTGCCTGAGGGCTTGACTTCTATGCCTGAGGATGACAATTCATATGCCTGAGGGCAAGAATTCTATTACAATTCCTGAGGGTGAGATTCTGTATATCCTGAGGGAGAGATTCTGTATAGCCTGAGGGCGTGGTTTTACTATATTAGCCTAAGGGAGAGATAATGGTTGGCCTGAGGGCGTGGTACTGTTGAGCACAGAACGAAACTAAATTTAATGGATTAAATAAATAATAAAATGAGAATTTAATTGTTAAGTTATTTTATTTTCAGTACTTCTTACTTTATTGCATTTTACTATTGCACACTGTTGTTGCATGCTTACACGCAGTTGGGCACGAGTCTTTGGTGGGTGCCTACTGAGATATATTTCTCACACCCTGTTTGGGTCATGCCTTTCGGCCTAAACAGATTACGTTTCTGGAGGTGTAGATAGGGTCAAGAGTCCCTATATAGGTACTTGTCTATTGCTGAGGAGTAGGAGGGCAGGGGAGCGATCCTAGGCTCGCGATGCCACTGCCAGCTGATTTGCTTGTTTTGTTGTACCCTGTATTTTGTTGTACTGTATTGATGTATAACATGTTCTGGATGTTTTCTTAGAACCTGAATCATGTAGAATCATCATTTATATACTAGTGGTTATATCCACTACTGTAGTTTATTTCAGTTGTGTATGTTTTACTACAAATGCTGTTTTTTGTATGTTTTATTTTTGTATTCCGATGCGCTACACTTTGAAAAATGAGGGAATAGTTTCCCCACTATCAGAATTGGGCCCTCGCTGCTAGTCGGCAGCCTCTGGCATTTGGGGAAATGCGCTTGAGGTCTCGTGGTGAACCAGCTTCGGGGCGCCCGTTGAGTGGCACCCGGGACCGGGACGTTACAAAGTGGTATCAAAGGAGTTTCTTTTATTTGACTTACTATTTGGAGCCGTAGTCGGGGAAAGGATGGAACGGTAGTTGGTAATAATCTGTGCTCGGGCGTAGCAAACCCATGTACAGGGAAAAGCCAGTCTACCTTTTATTTTTCATTCCTTTGATTTTGAAATTTTACGGTTGATATGTTTTCACCGCTGGGTGACGCACTTTGAGATTGTGCAGTTTATATTTTATCCGTGGTTTCTATTTAGTTGCAACCCGATGAGATGAGTTTATTCCATCTCATGCATCATATAGACACATGCTAGATATCACATTCCATGCATAGTTTCCATTCCATGTAGGTGCATTAGAAATTCTCATGTTGTTGTGATAGTTGTTGTGCTAATAAAGCATGCTGTTGTGATAGCTACTTGATAAATACCTACCTTGCGATATGGTATGTTTGTTTGATCTTGTTTATAGAATGGACACCACACTTTGGTTTTTGGGGAGTTTGGACCCCCATTGACAAAAATTTGGTGGATCATTTACTATTTATTGGTTATAACACAGATAAGATGTCAAACTTTGATTCGTGGGTAGTATGGGCCATCACGGATCGGAATTTGACACTTAGGTGTTGGTTTTTAGTATTTTCTGGGTTTCAGGTAAGTTTCTGAGGCATACTGTCCAGAAACCCAGTATACACACCATGTAGTATTTTTAAACACGCTGTGTATGTTCTTCTGTTCGGGAAGAAAAATGAACTTTTTGAGTACACACCGTGTACCCTGAGTACACGCCATGTAGTCTCTTCACGTGTCACAAACCGTGTGGGCGGCGACATGGGGTAGGGAAGGCCTTGGGTAAAACACTTCGTGTCAATTATAGACACGCCGTGTAGTGTGACCTGGGGACTTGGCCGTGTAACTAACAACATGGGCCGGTGTCACCTCTCCCTGAACACACCGTGTACATATGGGACACGCCGTGTAGTCTTGTCCGAGGATAGACCGTGTGGAGTTAGCCGTGTTGCTGGGAAACAGGGTGTTGTACACGCCGTGTACGGGTGTAACACACCATGTGGAGTTAAGACGAGTAGTCGGCCATGTCACAGACGACACGAGTAGTTGTAAAATAACACCGTACACGCTGTGTAGATATTATACACGCCGTGTAGTGTTGTTGAACGAATGTCCTGTGGCTTAGCCATGTAGAAGGACCCGAGCAGGGGAAAGGAAGTCAAGTACACGCAGTGTAGTCATTTTACACGGCGTTTAGTCTTGTCTTGAAAATTTTGTAATTGCTTTCTTCCTCTTTTTCCTTGTGGTTCCTTTGCTTTCAGTCTTAATAATCTTGATTCTGAGGCGTTCTTTTGAACTTGTAGTGTCATGCCACCTAGAATACTGCGAGTTGTTCGCCAGGAAAGCGGTGAAAATTATAATCTGGAGATGGTGGGCCATGGGCTACCTGTTGATCCTCCAGCAGAGCCAGATGCGGTACCAGCTGTTATACGGGACACAGGCGCGGAGGCGCAGTTCCGAGAAGGCTTATTGCGGTTTATGCAGACCTTTCAAGGAGCACCGCAGACTGCCACATCTATGGCCGAGCTAACGCGCATCTTTCATCAGCAGCATCCACCTTCGTTTTTAGGGGATGGGGGACCACATTTTGTAGAGGCTTGGATAGGATCTATGCATACTAATTTCGAGCACTTGGAGATGCCTCTAGGGCAGAGGGTCAAGCTCATGACTTACATACTGCATGATTCTGCCAAGAGGTGGTGGGATGTTACCACCCAGACAGAGCATCACAGGGACATGGCATGGGAAGATTTTCAGGTAGCCTTCTATGACTTCTTCTTTCCCGAGATGCGGAGGAAAGATAGAGCTCGAGAGTTCATGAATCTGCAGTAGGGCGCTATGTCGGTGATGGACTACTCTGCTCGTTTTACAGAGCTTCAGCGTTTTGCACACGTGATGGTGGGTGATGAGACGTTGAGAGACATATGTTTTGTGGATGGTCTTCGGTATGACATCCGGGCGCTGGTAAATTTTTTCAGGTTTCCTACTGTACACACTATTGTAAACCAGGAGCTAATTTCTGAGAGGAACATGAGGGAAGCTAGTGGTGTGGTCCAGGGCGGTTCAACACCAGTTACTGGTACTATTTCTGCTGGCAAGAGGAAGAAACAGATAAAATTCTCTCAGGGTGGCAGTACCAGCCAGGCAGTCTCTTCAGGTGTTCCGATCAGGTGCTACTAGTATGGCAGAGAGGGGAACAAGAGACCGCAGTGTCCACGATACCCAGTTGAGTGCCGAGCTTGCGGAAAGATGGGTCATCTGTAGCGCTTTTGTAGGGCGTTTCTACTGGTGGCTAGTGAGAGGGGTTCTGTGTAGACTCCACATGCAGGAGCAGGACCAGTGGCTTCTTACCATTCAGGGAACTGGAATATGTCAGGGCGTGCAGGCATAGATGGTGGTCATGGCCGTGGTAGCCAGACACCAGGATCGCAGAGGCAGCAGGGCAGTACTGCTCAGGGTAGCCAGGCTGTGTCGTAGGGCTGCGGCATTGGGTAGGCATATGCAGTGCGACAAACCCAGCAGGAGCAGGATTTCAGACCTTCTACAGTCAGAGGTACTTTTCTAGTAGCTTCTGTCTTGTCTTCAGTACTTTATGATACGGGTGCTACACATAGTCTCATATATGAACCCGTTGTGGAGATCCTTGGGCTCGGTGTTTCTACTTCATCTGATATCTTGATTCTAGACACTCCGTTCGGGACTAGGATGGTTGGTGTGTGTCAGTCTAAGGAGTTCCCCCTTGAGGTTGGAGGGTGTCACTTCCTTTGGGACCTCTATGTCTAAGAGATGACGAGCTATGATGTCATTCTCGGGATGGACTGGTTGGTTCCTTTTCGAGCCTTTATAGACTGTTATCGTCGTAGGGTGCATTTCACGTCACCATAGGGTGGAGAGTTTCTATACAAGGTTGAATGGGAGGTTCATGAGAGTCGAGCTAGACCAGAGCATCATGGGCGAGGTGGAGTCACAGCCCAGATTGTGAGCTTATATCTAGATGATCAGGGGACTTGTCAGACGGATTTCCCTCTAGTTGTTGATCGTTTCAGGGATGTCTGCCCGAATGACTTTTCAAGTCTACCTCTGGTGCGTGAGGTGGATTTCTCTATCGAGCTAGTGCTAGGAGCAGCACCAGTGTCCATTCCTCCTTATAGGATGGCCACGCCTGAGTTTCATGAGCTCAAGAGGCAGTTAGAGGAGCTATAGGAGAAGGGTTTTATCCGACCCAGTACTTCTCCTTGGGGTTCTCTGGTCCTTTTTGCGAAGAAAGTGGATGGCACCCTCAGACTTTGCGTGGATTATCGGAAGCTAAACCAGTTGACGGTTAAGAACCAATATCCCTTGTCGAGGATTGACGATCTGTTTGATCAGCTTCATGGAGCACGAGTGTTCTCAAAGATTGACTTGAGATCCGGATATCATTAGCTGCGCGTGAGACCATCGGATATAACGCTTACAGCTTTTTAGAGCAGATATGGTCTGTATGAGTACATGGTTATGTCGTTCGGACTCACGAACGTGCCAACAGTTTTCATGGCTCTGATGAATCATGTGTTCCATCCGTACCTTGATTCTTTTGTGGTATTATTCATGGAATACATCTTGGTGTACTCTCAAACTCGACACGACCATGCCACCCATCTTGAGATCGTATTGAGTACACTAAGAGAGAATCGTCTATATGCTAAGCTCTCGAAGTGCCACTTTTGGATGGACCAGATTCACCTCCTGGGTCATATCATCTTAGAGGCAGGAGTTGCAATAGACCCTGAGAAGGTGAGAGCAGTAGTTTCTTGGGAGCATCCCAATAACATGTTTGAGATACAGAGTTTCTTAGGTCTAGCTAGTTACTACAGAAACATCATACCATACTTCTCCTGCTTAGTAGCACCATTGACAGGTCTGACTAAGATGGGTGTGAAGTTCTTTTGGTCAGCAGCTTGTGAGACAGCTTTTCAGGACCTGAAAGGAAGGTTGACATCATCACCGATCCTGATACTCCCAGAGCAGGGGAAGAGATATACAGTTTACTGTGATGCATCAGGGATTGGGCTGGGAGTCGTTTTGATGCAGGGTGACCGAGTTTTTGCATATGGGTCTTGGTATTTGAGGCCACATGAGATGAATTACACGACGCATGATCTCGAGTTGGCTGCAGTTGTTCATGCTTTGCGCTATTGGATACATTACCTGTTGGGAGATAATTTTGTGGTTTTCACCGACCAGTGGTGAGTGACAGCTTATGGCTTTGTTCTCTGAGATGCATTTGGAGGTGCATGACAGTCAGGGGAAGACTTATCTTTCCTCGTTATCTGTGAATTCTACCCTCCTGGACAGAGTGAGGATGAGGCAGATATCGGTATCAGAAGGCCTAGTTCTACGGGAGTCGGTGGCAAGTGAGGACCCTCCTCCCAGTTGGATGGTAGGCGATGATGAGGTTTTTCATTTCCGTGGATGGTTATGGGTTCTAGGAGATATACGTGAGGAGATGATGCGGGATTTTTATGCTTCAGCTTGGGCAGTTCATCCCAGGGTTACCAAGATGTACCGAGACTTGAGACGTCAGTACTAGTGGTCGGGTATGAAGAGAGAGATAGCTAGTTTTGTTACGAGGTGTTCCACCTGTCAGTAGGTGAAGGTGGAGCACCAGAGGCCAGCTGGGATGTTATAGAAGTTTCCCATTCCAGAGTGGAAATGGGATGATGTCACGATGGATTTCATGACGGGATTTCCGAGGTCACCTCGAGGTAATGACGCCCTGTGGGTTGTTGTGGACAAACTCACGAAGGTAGCTCACTTCTTGCCAATCAAGGAGACCTTCGGTGTGGACGAGATTGGAAGGTTGTATATCTGAGAGATCGTACGTCTTCATGGGGTCCCTCGTTCTATCATTTCAGATAGGGATGCCCGCTTTACGTCTCGTTTCTGGCAGAGTTTTTAGAGGGCGCTGGGTACACAGGTGCTTCTGAGCACAACATACCACCCTCAAACAGATGGCTAGTCAGAGCGGAAGATACAGGTTCTAGAGGACATGTTGCGTGCATGCGTCCTAGACTTTGGGTGATCTTGGGAGAAGCATATACCATTTCTCGAGTTTTCCTATAAAAATAGTTTTTAGGAAACTATTGGGATGGCACCATACGAGGCTTTATATGGTAGTCCATGCTGATCACCTCTATGCTGGTTAGAGGCAGGTGATGCAGCTTTACTGGGGCCACAGCTTGTACGGGAGACATCTAAGCAGG
Organism: Viscum album; assembly: GCA_963277665.1. Lineage (NCBI taxonomy): Eukaryota > Viridiplantae > Streptophyta > Magnoliopsida > Santalales > Viscaceae > Viscum > Viscum album. The sequence continues at coordinate 647,263,494 of OY728151.1, read as the reverse complement.
TCTAGTTGATTCGGAAGCAGATGGCTACCACTCAGTCTCTTCAGAAATCTTATGTTGATCGCTGCAGACGACCTTTGGAGTTCATGGTCAGGGATCATGTTTTCTTGCATGTTTCACCGAGGCTGGGACAAAAGCGGATCAGGATACAGGGTAATCTTTCACTGAGGTATGTGGGGCAATTCGAGATTCTGGAGAGAGTCGGTTTGGTTGCCTATTGGTTGCAGTTACTCCAGCGGTACCGAGCCATGCACAACGTCTTCCACATGTCTTAGTTGTGTCACTACCATTCAGACCCATATCACACCTTTCAGCCTAAGGAGGTTGAGCTGGAAGCTGATGCATCCTTTGAGGAGCATCTGATCCGTATCATTGACAGGAGCACGGAGGTTCTCTGAGGCTGGTCAGTTCCTCTCGGACGGGTGCTATGACAGCATGGCCGTGTGCAGGATGAGACCTGAGAGTGGGAGGCCTATGTACGTGCTTAGTGGCCAGATCTATTCTGATCACTATCTTTGCCACCCTGGGAAGGGCAATTCGGTGATGAATTGCTATAAAGGGGGAAGTTTGTAAGAACCCGCTACTTTTTTTGAGGTACGGGCTTCTTCTTTTTCCTTTTCCTTAAGTGTTTTTGAGAAAATATAGAAAATGGGGAAATTGCTAAATTTCGAAACTATATGTCGTGTACTTTGTCCACACGCCGTGTACTTTTGGCCATGTTAGGATGAGTACACGGGGCGTGTAGCCTTGTCGGCAACGAGGGGTGTAGGAACCAACTACACGCCGTGTAGTGGTACCTTACACGCCGTGTAGTCAGTCGGCAATCTTAAACAGTAAGGCGGTGGAGTCACCGCCAACTGGGTGACAGTACACGCCATGTACTCAGGAGTACATGTCGTGTACTCAGGTCGACGGGTGAACAGTGTGGCGGTGCCTCCAAATGAACAGTTAAATGAAAGAAGTATACGCCGTGTAATCATAAGTACACGCCGTGTACTTTGTTTTTTCGGCTTAAAACAGGGAGTAGCCTCCTCATTTGGAAGAGGAGACTCTTGAACTGTTTTGGAGCCAAAGGAGGAGGCCAGATATTTGAAGATCCTCCGGGAGTTCGTCTGGAACCCAATTCGTCTTCGTACGATCTTGTTGGAACCACACGGGTAAGCCCTCTCCTTTCCTAGTAACGTTATTTCCAATTCTTCTCCTAACGTAAGTTATTTACATTTGAATGGGTTTTGTTCTTTTTCAGATCTATGTCGTTCTTGGGCGTTTCAGGAACCAACGTTCATGTATAACACTCGTTAGCGTATAAGGTAGGTGGATTTGTGTTTATTTTCCAACTATCATGTGTTTTTTATGTGTTTTGTGCCACAAAACCATGTTGGGGTGTTGTGTGGCGGAGTCCATTGCTATATTAAACACCTATAATTGATTAGGTATTTAATTATAATGTTAAAATGTTGGTTGGGATCATTTCTTGGATCCAGGACCATCCTGAGGGATGAGTTCCCTTATTTAGCCGATTGGCCAGGATACCCGAGGGTATGCCTTGTTTAAATTATGCATTACTTTTTCCTTGAGAGGAATTGTATTCAAATTGCATGTTTATATGTTGGGCATGGCCTGGTTACCTGTTTAGCCTGAGGGCGTTGTTGTATTTAGCCTGAGGGCGTTGTTGTGATTAGCATGAGGGCGTGACTATTTTAGACCGAGGGATGTCGTTATTCCGCCTGAGGGCAACCTTTCGTGCCTGAGGGCTTGACTTCTGTGCCTGAGGGAGACACTTCGTATGTCTGAGGGCGAGAATTCTGTTACAATGGCTAAGGGAGAGATTCTGTATAGCCTGAGGACAATATTCTGTATAGCCTGAGGGTGTCGTTTTACTATATTAGCCTGAGGGCGAGATACTGGTTGGCCTGAGGGCGTGGTGCTGTTGAGCACAGAATGAAACTAAATTTAATGGATTAAATGAATAATAAAATGGAAATTTCATTTTTAAGTTATTTTCGTTTCATTATTGCTTACTTTATTGTATTTTACTATTTCACACTATTGTTGCATGCATACACGCAGTTGAGAACAAGCCTTTGGTGGGTGCCTACTGAGATATATTTCTCACACCCTGTTTGGGTCATGCCTTTCGGCCCAAACAGATTACATTTCTGTCGGTGTAGATAGGGGAAAGATTCCCTATATAGGTACTTGACTGTTGCTGAGGAGTAGGAGGGCAGGGGACCGAGCCTAGGCTTGCGATGCCGCTGCCAGCTGTTTTGCTTGTTTTGTTGTACCCAGTATTTTGTTGTATTGTATTGATGTATAACATGTTCTGGCTATTTTCATAGAACATTAATCATATAGAATGATCATTTATATACTGTTGGTTACATCCACTACTTTAGTTTATTTCAGTTGTGTATAGTTTACTGCTTCTGCTGTTTGTTGTTTGTTTTATTTTTGTATTCCGCTGCGCTACACTTTGACAAATGAGGGCATAGTTTCCCCACTATCAGACCTTGGACCTCACTGTTATTCGGCATCCTCTGGCATTTGAGGAATTGTGCTTGAGGTCTTGTGGCGAACCGGCTTCGGGGCACCCATTGAGTGGCACCCGAGACCGGGACGTTACAGTCACCATATACATGTGTCCTTTATGATTAAAATTTAATTATCCCTTATACTGTGGTCAAACTAGAAAACGCAAACACTTATTAGATCATATAATAAGATAAAACCTATCTAAAAACACATAATACTTTGAGAAGAAATATATCAATGCATCATTATTATTTAAGGATGTAAACTAATTACATGTAAAGTTTATTTTTTATCTTCACACTAAAAACCCATTTTCATTCATTTTGATTGTAAACACATTAAAAATATTATAGATGTGAAAAATTTGAAAACTAATAAGATTAAAATACTTTTTTAAAACCATGTTCTATATATATATAAAAACCAATAATTAAACATTTCAAATTTGATATTGAATTGGAAATGTTATAACCATACTCTTCAATAATCCAAAATAATAGGAAAGGCTACTAAATAATTATAAGAAATAAATAAATAATATAGAAATATATTACTGAAATCATTAGATAATTTTTTATAATTTTACCTAAATAGGGTGAAAACATTATAAACTGACAAATATAGGATTCACGTGGTAATAATATAATGGTAACCTTCTGAAAACACTATTGGAATTATGGGAGGAATTCCTAGAAATAATAAAAATAGTAATCATTATAGGAAATCCCAATTAACCTCAGTAAAATCACATTATTTTATTTATTCCCCAACACCGTGAGATAAAACACTATCATATAAAAAATAATCATACACTAAGAGATGCATTATTCAGTGAGTAATCTAAACAAGTTTAGTAATGATTTCTCGAACTCCCATGTACATACCCCGGGCTTACCATGACATATCCAATGGAGGATAAAAATAAAATAATTGTATATATTTATATCATCAAAAATATATAATAGTATAAACATAAACCCATTCCTCATTTAAATCAATATTTCAATTAACAGACACATTTCTATTAAATAAAAATCCCTATAATTACCTAGTAGACAAGGAGTATACTACTACATGTAAAAAAATACATGGATGTAAACAATAATATCGTTTTATACAATAAATTCCCTTTTATATATCATAATATGATAATATAAAAATAATAATATGGTTATCACTATATCTATAGAAGAGATAATAGTATAGAGAACCAAAATACTTTTGATCTACATAGGATCATACTCTAAAAATAATGTAATAGATATAATATACATTTATATAATGAAAAAAAGCATAAGAAATAAAATATCATTGACATGAAATCTGATAGAATGATCTGAATTATTCTTCATGTTATAGTAATATGTATTTTAATGGGAAATTGGACTATTGGAACACCAATGTTATGGTATGAATAATATGCCCCCAAAAAACTATTAAAATAATACTTTTACACATATACATACACATGTATCAAATAAAATACACAAAATAATTTTTATTTATTTATATTATATATCTCATGATAAATAGTGATATAAACATATATATGCTTTTTACATAAAAATATTCTTTATTAAAAATTATATTTTTATTTTTATTTTCCAAATGTATTATTTTTATGCACAAAGTAAATTTTATTTCATAAAAAAATTATCTTATATAAAAAATTATGTTCATTAAAATTACACTAAATACGAGAATATCACATCATAATTATCTAATAGGGATTTTCCCCTAATTTTCATTGAGATCTACATTTTTTATTAAATAGTAAAATAATGTATGAGTATATTGAAATTATTAGTAAATAATAATGAAACAAAGAAATTTAAATGTTAATATTATTGAACTCTCATCCAATAAATAAATTTAATGATTTTTATAGTTTATATTAATGATTTAAAATAAATTTCTAATCTTATAATGGTCATTCAAATCTCCATAGTTGAAATAATTATTTTTCAAATAAGAATAATTTATAGTGAAATTATACTTCAATTAATATAGTAATATAAAATATTGTCTTTGTATTGTCAAACATAAAAATTTCTAAAATATTTTCCTGAAAGTAAAAAAATAGCTTTTAAAACCATAGATATGCCAATGGTTTTTCATTTTTTATAATTTTTATTTCAATGCCCTAAAATCCAAAAGTGATAAATAGTTTCAACTCATATATTATAAATACACAACAATATTTGTATTCATATTTAATGATAAATTGGAAACCATGTTCATCCTATTATTTTCCCTCTCAGGGGTCCATATAATGAATTTGTATGGTTTTATGGAGTTCTCTCAATAATTTTATAAAGATTCCTCCCATTATAAAGGTTATTATTCTCTTCCATTATTCTATATGTAGAATACATTATATATTTTTTTCAATGTGAAATATTATTGTGATTCATTGTTATAGATTTTGTTTTCCACTGTAAATGTGTTATCACTAATCTCCATTATTTTACCAACTTTATAAGCCATTATAATCCATAAGAATTGAAACTATGATAAACTTCACTATACAAATCACTATATATGCCTTCTTTTTTTAATATGATATCTATATTAATTATATGTGATAGTATTTTTCAAAGAAGCTATGGTAGTGATTTAGCTTCTAGAGCCTCCACTAGATCCCAATTTGATTAAACTTTCTTTTGGATAAACATTACTATTTCCCTTAACGTATGCCGACTTATATGTCTCTCTATTGGGAAATTTTATATCTCTAATGCATGTAAATGATATGTGTAAAAAACATGATATTATAATAGGATATATCTTTCATTACTTAGGTATCTTTATTTAGAAACTATTTTCATCAATGGTTATTTTTAGTTGTTATCAATTTTCTAGGAATATACCATACACTTTACTTCATTATGATTCTTTTTTTGTGGGAATGTTACATTGCATTATTAATATCCTTTTATATATAAGTTTATTATATATTATTTGGTTATATATTCATAATATTCAATTAAGTGTTAGAAATATTGATATTATGAATATAGATTATTTATGTATAAAAACCTATAACCCTGATTATATTCTACGTTCATTGGGGAACATACTGAAATGAATTTTTTATTCATTATATTCATTTGATGGATAAATTGGACTTATTATGTAATGGGTGGGACATAGAATTATTTTTATCTTTTGATTCAATAGTAGGACTCCTATCAGAAATTATATTTTTAATTGAGTGTATGAAAACCGGTTTATTTATGAAGTATTCATTAATTTCTTACCAATACAGTTATGATTCATAGAATTATGCATTCTATCAATGTGATTTCATTATTACTATCCATGTAATAATTTATTTAATTTTTTATGTTATCTATTGATTTATCATACTCATGTTATCATTTATTATATTTTCATTTCATTATTTATTCCTTCCATATTATGTACGAATTTTTTTTTCTATTTCTTATTCTATTATAAGATATCCCTTATAGAGGAAATGATCTTACACCCGTATATTTTTTGTCAATTCTCGATGAAATAATAAATACTACTACTTTTGATATAAGTAATAGAATTTATAATTTATCGTTCCTTCAGGTAATCAAATTATATTCTTTTATTTTCAAATTATATATAATGTTAATTTATGTATCTCATCTCGTAATACTTCTAATAGTTTTTATCCTATGTATTTCTATTTATGTTTTATATTCCATTATAACAAAATAAACACAGCCTCCATGTTACTTGAGTTAGGATAGATAAATTGGGTCAATACATAAATAATAACCAATGGGAATGTCTTCATGAGTGAAAATCATATGATTAATTCATTTAAAATACTCTCAAGAGGGACTCCATAATTAAAAAACATCAATGTAATCAAAATCATAACATAAATTAATTTAAATAAAATCTATTTAATTTAAATATAACTATCACAGATGAAAAAATATAACATAAAAAATAATTTATGATAGTCATGAAGTAATATTTTATAAAAAAATATATTTCTTATTCCCCCATTGTCCATTGAAAATATCCACCTAAATAAGATACTTTTAAATAGTTTTTTCTACAATATTTATACTATTGAAATATTTTTACTATTTTATTAAATATCATTTCAATGAATTTTATCATATATCCTGAGTACAATATTTAAAACTATGTATTAAATAAAATATGTAACATAAAAACCCACTTAGTTAATGATTATTTATCAAAACATAGATGATTTATCATAAGTTTATGGATGTCAGAAACTATAGGTTTCATATACTTGAAATTTTCATTTGAAAAATGAAAAAAGGTAAATGATTTTAGAAAAGGTGAATTGTAATTTATCTCTCATTATAAATGATTAAATCCACAAAAAATAGGTGTTATCAAATCATTTGAAAAGTATATGTTACCATTTATGTCAAAAAAAACCAATCTTGGTTAATCCATTGAGAAAACTATTACAATAATAAACACTGTGATTTTATAGCCATTATATTGATTTAAAAATAGTGGAAATGGATAGGAGTATTGATTGAGATAATCTTGTTGGAAATACCTTAATGAATTTCCCTAAATTTTGAAATAATTCTAATAGAGATAATATTTAACACAATATTTATATGAATTTTAATTATTTTATACCTTCAAAATTATCAATTTGAGCTTGTATGGATCAATTTTTGATTTAGTATATGTCTTGAGAAAAAATGGAGAAAAGTGATTAATTCTGGATTTTTGACAGATATTTACATCAAGTGTATTTTAGTCATTTATTAAAAATTATAATTAAAAATCCAGATATTTTTTATTCTTTATTTTATTTCCTTCTTATTTTTCTTCTGGACCAGGGGCTGAATCGATCATCTAGAGGCCTTAAAATCAATGACGATGAAGAATTTTTTTGGAGGACAGAGTGGACCTCACCATCGTAACCAATGTCTATCATGGCCTACACAACTAAATTTTGATTTATCCACTTGTAATAGAACATGAATACATATTATAGTTTCTCCATTAAATTACATTATGTTCTGAATCAATTAAGCATGCATTGAATGACATGTTGTTGACGGAAAAATCCACAATCCTTCATCCATGAAAAGAAGCCTCCAATTTAAAAATCATAACTCATACATACCATGGAAAATAATTTTATATTTGGAAGGTGAATGACCAACACAATTATGAACAACATTCTTGAAGGGGTCAAAGTTTGAATCATAAAATTATTACTTCCAATACATGATATATTTTGGAAGATGAAATATGCCTATAAAACGAGAGGATCCCCTACCTCTAAAATAATTCCTTCCAATCCACACATCATCTGGGGTACCAAATATAGAAGGCCAAGAACCATTTAGGTTTTTTATATATTTTTCATTTCCATTATAAAAAATGATTATTTTATATTAACGCATTTTTCATTTTCTTCTTCCACCCCTTTTCTCTTCCAATATCAGTCTCACTCTCTCTCTCTTCCATAATTCAATCATGATCTCTATAAACCTCTCCATAACAAGTGACTAACTCGAGGCCTGGACATGGGGGATAATTCATAGTGTTCTTTGTTATTTTTCTTCAATTCAAAGCAAAAATTATTCTATTTATGGTGGAGGAGGGAATATTGCATGGGTAAGGCGGTCATCCACCACAACATTATTCCCAAAACCATTACTTTTCCATGATTCATCATTATCCCTCCCTTCTCTTATTAAAACCCTTCATATGGTGGATTTTTTCTTTCATTAAGGCATGAAACGACATATGGTGGAGCCCAATCTTTTAGGAATACCATTCTCGGTCGAGGTTCTCTCTTATTTTCCTATTAGAGGAGGGGTTGTTTGGTGTGCTGAAGGCATGCTAAAATCACATACTCAATAAATAATTAATGAGTGATAAATTAATGAGGTTTCACTAAATGAATTATCAAATTTACAATTAAAAATAAAAAATAATGAATGAACCCATGTTATCCAACCATAGGACCAAGACCTTTTTTCATTGATTTCATTCTATTTGCATGTAGATTTACATTATGCAATAAAATATTTTAATAACTTGTTATCAAAACCCCCCAAAACTATTATCATTAATAAATATTAAAAACCAAAAAAATTATTTCAATTAGGGGAATTATAAATTAGTTATTTAACCAACTACAATTCTCCTCATGTAAGACCACTCTAGTAAGCCATTGTGATGCACTTGGAAAACATAGATATTTTATTTTGAAACACCCTAAGATAAGCATGAATCAAAACTATTTATTTTTCTAGGGATAGAATTCGATCATATTTTAGAAATTCACATTTTTTTAAAAAAAATTATGTTTTCTTTTTTAAAAAATCCACAAAACAGTTTTTTTCAATGATGTATTCAAATTAAAATCATTATCAATAGAAATATTACTAACGTGTGAAATATGAAGAACCTAAAGTGGATTATAGTAGTCAAAATGAACAATTTGATAGGATTAGTAATACTCTAGATGACTTGAGGAGGAAAATGGAGAGAACATTTTACAATGTTCATGCTTTAATACAGTAACCCATCCCAGAATGAGAAGAAGAACATGAGGTTGTGATGGAAGAAATTTCACAAAAAATCAATGAAGAATTAGAGAATGTAATTGTGGAGGTACATGAAGATGCATTCATCCTCACTCAACCTATTCTACTCGAGATAAATGAAAGGGAGGATGAATTTTCTACTAAACCAAATTTGGTATATCAATAAGAATTGGGTGAATTTTGGAATAAATGTGATAAAATGCTCGATATCCTTGAGCCTTGCAAAGAAGTAGATCCAGCACAACTGAAAAGTGATTCCAACCAAGTGATGTAATTTTAAGTCAAGATGGTGGATACTGACTACCTACCTCTATCTAGTGATGATAATGTCCAAGATTCACTTTCCAAATATGAAAATATTCAAGCCTAAACAGCTTAGGGAGATATTATATTCATGAACTCTAACTCATTTGATTTTATTGAATCTAATTTGAGTCTAACACCGAATTGTTTTGAATTTTCAGAATTGTTTGACTTTTATTACACCTTGAAGGATGATGATTACAAAGAACATTCACCTATTGATGAACACATGATTCTCCTAGAAGACATTTAATATTGACTAGAGGGTGTACAAGAAGAGAAGAAGAATGTTTCACATATAGAAGCAATGGAGGATGGCACTCCATAATTCATCTTACCCCTACCATGCAAGTTGTACCATATTTCAAAGGGGGTGTATCTGGTGTACTCGCCACATGGTGTTATCCTCAATATGAATAAACAAATACAAGTTGGGAAAATCCATATGTGGTGGTTCAGGTCAATGAAGCTTCATCCACCATCAGAATTTGTATAACAGTCAGTACTTCACATTAGAGGTACTAAATATTTAGAGCCCACATGGGGGATTATACCAATATTTATCTTTACAATTTTTCATATATCAAATTCCACTTTTATATTAGTCCATCATGTGCCCCATCCCTCCATTTCTTTTTGAGCTTTAATGACATGGTACTTATTCTTAAGTGAGAAATTCTCTTTTGTAGGGCCGTAAATGGGAAAAAGAATCCTTAAATAGTGGAATAGAAGTACTATGCTTCATAGAAAAGGGAGTTCACTTTTAATTTTTAACTTTTAAACTCCTTAATTTTTTTTTCCAAATCCTGATTTTATCTTTAAAGATAAAATTTCATGCCCACACTTGAATTGTGATATACTTTACATATCAAGGAGACGTGAGTTTCCTAGAAATTCAGTGATTCCATGTTTTTTATTTAAATGTTAATAATATTGAATAGGTAAAATTGAAAATTGGATTTTGGAAATGAATCATGTATATTGAAATGATGACTCATGATTTGAGGTAATTGATTAACTCATGTAAATGAAATTTCTCTATAATTTTTCATGCATTGAATTTAAAAAATTCATGTTAATTGATTTGTTATTATTGATCATTCCTTGAGTGAATTTCCAAATTTCATTTGTATCATTCTCTAGAAGATTTATGAACAAGCACTTCCTATTTTTTCTTGAGCTTACATATTGACTGGTCTTGGGACATGTCACTTACCAGAACATGCATTTGAACTTGTCAAAGCATTGACTAGGAAAAATATATTTAAAATGATTGAGGCTTATTTTGGAAAGCAATTGTCCCTAAATTCCACATTTACATAAATCCTTATTTTATCTCATAGTGACTATGAAAGACCTTTATAGAGATGATCTATGTTTCAATCCATTATTATCCATTCATACTATACTCTTGGAATTTGCATGATATTTTAAAAATGAAGTGTGGGGGGTGACGGGAGTCATAGTAGAAGGGATATTATATATTGTAAAAAAGAGTGTGTGGGTTTTACAGTGTGAATTATAAAAGGATGTGGAATAATTAATCTTAATTAATTTTTTTTCCTCTTGAATTTTAAAAATTGAAAAAAATTGACAAAAAGAACATAAAAAAAGAAGATAAAATTGGTTGTGATTTGAGAGAACCAAAAATCCCCATTTTTTATTCCGATGATCTTAAAATTGGATATGATCGGGTGATGGATGTGAGGTTTGATCTAATCATAACTTTCGATTAAAAAAATAATTTTTTTAATAAAAATTAATTTGGTGCATTAATTACTAATTATAATTTACATTGATCATTAACTTACTTTGAGTTTGGGGGGAAGTGGGTGTCGCTACTTTGAAGGGGAGAATTTCATTACACATTTTGAAACCATGCATTCTACTTAAATGATAATCCTACTCCTTGAGATATAATTTTTAAAACTTCAATTCTTACCAACCTTAAGCCTCAGAGTCATTTGAACCTTTATTGAAAAGTCCTCATGATTTTAATTGTATTTTCACATTAGAAATTGGATAAAGTATATCTTTTACAAGATTCTGGATAAGGAGAATGTTCTTAAGATATGATCTTAAATCCACATTAATTGTATAAATATAGACAACAAAAAATATATAAATTGTGGAAAATAATGACATAACATGTTTAATAATAATGAATTAATAAGCTTGAAAGAATGAAATGAGAAGTTTAATCATTCTTCAAAATGGAAAATTAAAATAAATGATTTTATTGGTTTATAGAAAAATGTGAAATTAATATTATACTTTATGTAAATTTTTTATTTATTTATTTAAAATTGAATATTGTTAACTATTATTACTTTGGAATTTTAATATTTGTAAAATTGGTGTCCTTTGAATTCCATTTTTAAAATTTATGCATGAGGATAAGAATAGTGTAAGTTTGTAAGAATTAATAGAGATAATATTTTCCACATTTCTATATGAATTTTAATTATTTTAACATTACCAAATTATGTATTTGATCTTATATGGTTCAATTTTTGATTTATCATATGCTTTGTGCAATATAGTGAAAACTTCTTAATTCTGGATTTTTTATAGATATTTAAATCAAGCGTCTTTTAGACATCTATTGAATCATATAAATCTAAATTGATTGACTAATGTTTTTTATAATCCTTATTTTATTTCCTTCAACTTTTTATTCTAGACCAAGGGATGAATCGATCATCCAGAGGCCTTAAAATCAATGAAATTGAAGACGTTTTTGTGCGGACAATGTGTCCCCCATCACTATAATGTATGTCTATCTAGGAATAAAAACGATAAATTGTGTTTTAGCCCCCTGTAATTGAATAAGGATACATATTATAGTTTTTCAATTAAATTACATGGAGTTTTTAATCCATTAAAGCATCCATGGAATGATATATTGTTGCAGGAAGCAACCTAGAACTTTCATCCATAAAAAGATACCACCAATGAAAAAATCTTAACATAAAATTTTGGGGGCCAGTTAATATGTCATATTGATGGTGAATGAACAACGCATTTAATAATAACTTTAATGATGGGTTCCACACTTGAAACATCCAATTAATAGGTTAATAATGTGACATATTTTTGGAGGATAAAATCTTCCTATAAAAGGTGAGGAGGTCCTACCTCTCAAATCAATTCATTCCATCCCAACACCCTCAGGGGAACCAAGGGGAAGAGTCCAAGATCCATTTAGGATTATTATTTTTAGTTTTTTAGCTTTTGTTTCTATTGTACCGCATATTTTTTTATATTAAGGTGATTCCCATTTTCTTCTTCCAACAATTTTCTCTTTAAATATCAATAACATTCTCTCTCTTCCATATTTCCATCGTGATCACTATACACTTTTCCATGGCATGTGACTAACTTGAGGTTGGGACCTGGGTGAGGATTCACTATGTAATTTATTATTGCGCATTAATTTAAAATGTTTTTATTTTATTTTTGGTGGAGTCGGAAATATTATATGTGTGTGGCATTCGTCCACAACGACATTATTTCAAAATCCATTTATATTAATTCATTCGTCATTTCCCCTCCTTTCTCATAGGAAAAAAACTTCATCAGGTGGAGTTGGAGTTTCCATAAGGGATTGAATGACAAGCCATGGAGATGGGTCTTTTATGAATTGCATTCTAGATCGAGGTGATCTTGTATGTGACAATTGGAGAAAGTTTGGATTGTTGTTCGAAGGCATGATAAAATCACACACTCAATAAATCTATGGAAAGTAATTAATTAATATGATTTCACTAAATGTATTCTCAAACTGAATTTAAAAAAATAATAAATAATAAATAAACCATTGTTATCCAACCCTAGGACCAAGACCTTTCTTCTCGACTATCATTATATTTGCATCTAGATTGAAATTATATATTGTATTATTTTAATTACATGTTTTCAAAACCCCCCAATACCACTATCTTAAATAAATATTAAAAAAACCCAAAAATAATTATATTAGGTGAATTGGAAATTGTTTATTGAACCATCTGTGATGGTCCTTATGTGAGAAGACTCTGGTCAGCCATTGTGTTGCACTTGGAAATCATAGAAATTTTATTTTTTATCACCCTACGATAGGAGTGCATAAAATAAACATAGAAAATAGGGAAGAATTTTTGCATTTGAATTGGTCTAAATAACGGGTTGAATAACTTTAATGAGAGGCAATGGATATCACTATATTAGAGGGAACTGAGAAAAAAATAAATATTTTAGTATTAAAATAAGACATGTAGTTCGGTTACACAATTTTTCGAACCCTGAACTAATCAAGTGTGATATAATAAAGTCATGAAACAATACAAAGATGGTTTGTATTCATATTTATTATACCACTCCATGATTTCATAGTATATTATCTCTTCAAAGTAATTCAATAACTTACGCTACACACAACAACGAGTTTGAGCGCACCACGACTTACCAAACATGTCATTCAAAAATTGGTTATGAATAGTATTAACGGTATTTGGAATTTTATATATATCCTATATAATTTTAACATTCATATTTTTTTTCTTAGAAATAATATAAGGACAAATTCAATTTTTTAGATAAAAGATGTATTTTTCAAAAAAATGCTATTTTACAAACTATTTAATGGAGAATCCATTTAAAAAAATATTTTACAGTTTTAGATATTGAATATAATGAAATTAAATTCTTCTTCAGAATCTGGGAATAATAATTTAGTTTGGATAATATTTTGGCACTTTTCTGATAACTTTCATATTTTGAAGAATACTGAAAAATACAAAATTTTAAATAAAAACAACTTTTTTAATCGAAATAGTTTCGAGTGTTAAATTATACATTTTAATGGTTTAGATGTATAATTAGATTATATTTTTATCATTTAATACAATGTAGGTTATTATAAGTAATTTCACATTTTAATTTGACCAAAAATCATGTCAATCTTTTTATAGTTTTATTTTTTTTAAACTCGCTTTTTGGTTTTGACAATGGGAATTAATTTTAAATTAATAAAAGAAACATCTATGTTTTGAATTTTATAATATGTACTTCATTTTGTGTATTTATAATATTAAAAATATCTTAGGGTGAATGCTTAGTATTTTTCTGAAAACATTCAATTTTTGATGAATAGTGAAAAACACTGATTTGTTATTTATAACCGACTTTTTTTTAAATAATAATTTATTTTATTTAAATTTATATTAAGTCAAAAAATATATATAATACCTAGATATGTTCAATGTAATTCATTGGAGTAATTTTATAATAAAATTATATTTATAAGTTATTTTTGAACTATATAACGTTTTTTACCCACCTTCTAGGAGCATTTAAAATTTGAAAAAAACACAATTTTATCGCTTCTATGAGATGAATTTTAAAAATCTGAGAGACCCGATTAATATTAGTAAATAAAATGTGGTTTAATAAGATGAAAATAATTTTTGGTGAATAGTAAATTTTTTATTTATTTATAACATTTAAAATTAAATAGGGTAATTAAAGATAAAAATGATAATATAATTACCCTAACAGATGTCCTAATTCTATTATATAAGGGTAATTCGACCAAAAACTAAATTAGTAATAAAATATGATCCTTTAGGTCCACATGGAAAAGATTAGGAAATTTATTATTATATTGTTTAAAGAAGAGTTAAAAGTGTTAAATTTAAAGTTTAATAACTAAACGATTTTTAATATAGGGTTATGCATAAGATAAATATGACTATAAATATTAATTTGAAATATAAAAAGATTTTTCTACATCATCGTATTTTTTTGAATTTTTAGATATTAAATAATTAAATTTAATAATGACACAATGATGATGTAGTAATTACCTTATTAATGAAAGAATAAAATAAATGGTGTTATAAATATTAAAATAAATATAATTTCAATGTTTTTACTACATACACTAATGTACTAGGTGCATATGACTTGTTAGGGTTGATTCATTGTATCTTTTTCTAAGTAATCATCTTTTTATAACTTTCACAAAAACCAAATACTAAATAGTGTCAAAATTAACATAAATGATTTTTTAAAACAAATATTACATTATTAAATGATATAATATTCTTAAAAATCTATGGTTTGTCCAAAGAACATAGATAAGGATATATATATATATATATATATAATGAACCACTTGGGGTTATCTTGGCTTTTTATAGTATGTTTATTAAACATATAATATAAAAACACAAAGAGTCGTGATAAATGGCAAACTATTTAACTAAGACTAAAATCAAAAATATAACGTTAATATGGTGGCCTAAACCTGTCTAAAACCGATTATTTAATAGTTTTAGACCCATAACCACCTTATCCTTAAAATAGATAATTTTGGATCCATTAGAAACTGAAAATTAATTTTTTATAAAGTAATATTTCAATAATTTCCTAAAGTGACCCTCACATATCTTATAAAAGGGCACTTCCCCTTCTCTTAATTTCACACATCCAAAGCCTTTTGATGCGGCCAACACCTACCCAAATATTCTTCCAACTTCCCTCAATTCATCCTAGAGGCCTTACATTGATCAGAAACCCACCCTAAATATTTCATTGGATCAACTAAAAATGAAACACCTGGAGTAGTGGTGATAATTTCACCACCCTCTTTCAAGATCTTTTCTTCATCCACTTCCTCTTTATTTGTTGTTTCCATACCAAATTAATATATATAGTACCTTTTAAATAGTGTGATGTTATTATAAATATGTAAAAACCATATTATTTATTCTATCCTTCCTATAAATTACAAAGTCACCATAAGTGCGTGTGCACGACTTACCATCTCCATGTCGTGGTGTAGTTTCCTTTTTTCTTTTCTTTTATTTCTTATCTCAGGCATCCAACATGGTGTAGTTTATTATTAAAACACTTCATTAATTGTATGGGTATAATAATTGGTATAAAAATTTAAATAATAAATATAACATTTTAATGATTATTTATATATGATATATCATCAAATTAAATTTGATTTCTCCATCTATATAATGATATTGTCGCTCGTGCGTATGTACGGATTACCGTCTCCATGAACGCGATGAGATTCATTTCTCCATCGTAACTATTCAAGAATAATTTTCATTTGATGAATAAAAATAATTTTAAGGAACTTAATATCGTCCGGGATATGAATCAAATACATCCTATCAATAACAACCATGGCTTATGTAAAAAAACATATAAAATAAAAGGAATCATTTAACACCTAAAACGACAATAATACTAAAATACTATTAACAAAGCAATATTATAAGATCATATATGATATCATATTTACGTATATGGTTCTTGTATAATTAAATAACAATTATTTCACTATTATATAGGAGGTTAACGTACCATAAACCAAGGAAACGTACAAGGTAAGGGTTAATTTCACAATCTCATTATTAGACAAGGTTGGTTTCACATAAGTATATACTAGGAAAAATTTATTATCATTTTCCATGTTTCATAAAATAATTTTCAAAGGGATTTTTTTTTGGGGAATTTATAAAAAAACATGATTTTAAATGTTTAAAATATTTATTTTTCTAATATTTTCTCATTAATGTCCATTTTTTTAAATGGTTTTATGGATTTATTTATATGATCATGAATGTTTTTAAATGTTAATTCCTTTCAAAATTTTCAAAGTGGTATGGGAAACTTTTATTCAAATCTTTATTTTAAATAACCTCTTATATAAATTATGTGACTTTTAAATGATTTCATGAAAAAGGGATACTTCTCTCAAAGATTTCTACTGATCATTTTCAACTATGTGAACATCCTTTATGGGATATTACTCTTGATTGAGGTTGATTTTTTATCATACAAATCTTCCAAATTGTATTGAAGGATTTGTGATATATTGGACTTTGGATGTGTTATTTTTATTCTATTCATGATTTAGGGTTAATGTATTGACATTTCGTATGCTAGTTTTAATACGAATTTTTATGTTATGTTTAATACATTTCATATGAGAAATGAATTGGACTTCGTATGTGATTGGTGGATCCCGCTATATCCCCCCAATGTATCGGTAGAAATCTTGAGACAATTAGTCGTGGAATGGGCTGTGGCCATTCCCAATTTGATATATAGTTTTGGTTAAGGCCTAAATCATTTTTAGACTTCTTGGATGAGGCCTTGACAAGATGTTTCAGAATATCAGGTATTATACATTCCCTCATTATGAAAATATTATTGATGGTTCATGTGGTTTTTCGACTAGTTGAATACCCATGACTATGTTTTATTATGGAATTATTTATTCATTTCATATTCTTACCTTAATGTGTTCATGTTTATTATATGTAAATTCATGTGTTTTAAATTATTCACCATGCCTAATGATTATGTTATATTCTACTATATTGATTACCCTTAATGAGAATTTGATCTCACCCATTTATTATGTTTTATTTTCCTAGGATTTAAAGAAGTGTATTATGATTGATAAGAAGGGTTAAGCAAAGAGATTAATGGTATTATCATAGGATTAATTATGTTGTGTTTTATTTTTTAATGTGTAATGTAATGTTCATGTGTGTAATCTATTTTCCAAGATTTCTAAATTGATCGGTCTTATGGGACTTGATTCCTTGTAATCATGCCAATGTTATGTAATAAAGAACCAACTCTAGGGAACTGGGGTCAGGGCGTTATAGTTGGTATCAAAGAATGTTTAGAAACATCCATGGAAATATATTTAGATAAAATCTGATTAGAGAACATTACCCTATGATATACATTGAGGATTAGTATAGAATATCTTCATATAATTTTTTTAATGTAGAGATTTTGTGTATTTTCCAAGCAATACATCGAGATCTGGATACGAGCAGGTAGAGGAGGATCTGGAACAGATGTACATAGGAGTAAAAACTCCCACAAGGAGTTTCGGGCTTATCCTAGGGTATCCTGGTACATGACAACAGGCCTTGTGGAAGTCTTGGTTACGACACTCCCAGGGGATAGGCTTAGGATAATTCACATTTCCATTACAAGACATTATGAAGGATTTAAGAGTAAATAATCTCTCAAAGAAAATATTTTATGATTATAGATTATATGCATAATCATTTCAATTAACATTAGATATTTTACATATTTGTAATTAGGCATTGAGATTCATAAACTAACCTAGTGTATGCCATTGTTTAAAAATGTTTCTTAAAAGAAGGAATTAGAACTTCAATAATACGCATGAACCAAAGATTAAAAAGGATCATATCATTTATGGTATTAAGCCAACATTTAAAATGGAAATTGTCTCCTGCAAATCTCATCATATGAAGAAATAATATAATGTGTTAATAATATAAGTAAATATTTATCTAAAACCTTTGGATTTAAAGGGATATAAGAGAATAAAATGATTGAAGAGAGAAATATCAATAATGGGAAGAGGGTAAAGAAAGATTTTTCCATATGTGATAACTCTGGGAAAAATCACATTGGTAATTGATTGAAGGGAATGTGAGTTTGTTATAAGTGTGGAGAAAAAGGTCACCAAGTACGTTACTACAAGGGTAAGAAAAATAATTCAAATATAAAATGATTCATCTACAAAGAGTTGGAATACTACACGAATCAGTGTCCAAATCATCAAAGTATACCCCAAATTCTACTATTAGATAATAATCAAGATATGATACTACCGAAGATGAAGAGGAATGATTAGAGTTATTATTTAATTATAAATTAATTGAGTCATTTGAGTATTGTATTAATGATTTACATGTTATTATAATTATAGAGTATATAAAGATTGTATTACAACACTATTTCATTAAGGACATGAGATTGTGTGGAACCCATAAAAGTGACTCAATAGCAGGTAAATGTTTTTGGAAAATATATGGTTGAAAGAAAGATAAACCAAAATATGGTTCTAATAGTGAGGTTGTAATTTTGGAATAATATGTGATTTATTTGGATAAATTATATTAGAGATTCTTGACTACCTTAAAACAGATTTGTGATTCGTATATTCCATCATTGTAAGAGTTTACAGAAATTTTGGATAGAAGGACTATATACATTATTTAATAAGGAATAAGGGTGAATTAATGTAATAAATAAGGTTTTATGGTAATTTAGGGTGTTATAGTGTTTTTAAAGATTACATGATGAAGGTATTCACATGTTATTACGTGGAAAAAAGTATCTTCATTGTGTTTACCATCCTTATAAATTTTGGACTGTGAATTTGGAAAGCATTATTTTGGATAAGTATAAAGGATGGAATCGATTATGTTTGACATTGGATATTATTGTTAAGGTTAAATAATTTCTTGATATTATTTCTGTATTGTCATAAAAAGGATAACCCGGAGGTCGGGTTACAACCCGTCGCGTCTGACAAGGCAGCGAGACTGGAACCCGCAATCGAAGGGTGACAATGGTACATCACCTTCCACTGGCCGACGAGATGTCCTATTTTGTATAAAATAGTTTTTTTAAAATTTTCTGACAAATGAATTATAAATTTATTATTTTTGAAACCCTATACTATTAGGATAAATAGAATATTTTTTAATTCTATTATCTTTTGGAGTGGATGATGAGAATGTGGTAAAATTTAGTTGAAGGATAAAACTCTACTTTTCGTGAATATTTTTTTCTATAATTCAATGAATAAATTAACTCTTAAACTTTTGAGAAGAGATCATAAAACCAAAAATGTGTTATCCTAATATATTATGTTTTTTTGAATTGATGATATTTTAAATCATCATAGATCAATGGCTTTGAGGCCCTGAATTGTACACTATTTTTTAATTGATGTCCTCAATCATTCCCTATAAATATTAACGTTTATCATACAATTATGAGTCTCTAATTGCAACCAATGTTCTTCTAATCAAGATCATAATTTTGTGATGACTTTTTCATTTCCCTTTCCCAATAATTAAGACTAAATTTTATTAAACCAATTTTTGATGTGGGTTTTCCACCATGGTATTTTTCTATTTTTAACCTTTTAATTTTGAAGAAAAATTTTAAATTGTGAGGATGAAATTTATTTAAGGAGGGGAGAATGTAACACCCCAATATTTCATATCATGTCATCTTTTCAATGTAATTCAATAACTTGAAATATACACAACAACGAGTTTGAGCGCATCACAACTCACCAAACTAGCCATTCAAAAAGAAATTTTGAATAGTATTAACTATATTTTGAATTTTATATATATCCTATAGAATTTTAGCATTCATATTTAGTGTTTCTTAGACATAATATAAGGAGGAATTCAAATTTTCAGATAAAAGAAGTATTTTTTCAGAAATGCAATTTTACCACCTATTTAATGGAGAATCCTTTTAAAAAAAATATTTGACACATTTATATATTCAATTTAATGAAATTAAATTCTTCTTTAGAATCAAGAAATAAAAATTTAGTTTGGATAAATTTTTGGTACTTTTCTGATAACTTTCAAATTTTGATGAATACTGAAAAATACTAAATTTTAATTGAAAACAACTTTTTTAATAGAAATAATTTATATTGATAAATTATAAAATTAAATGATTTGGATTTATAATTATATTATAATTTATCATATAATATAATTTATGTCATTATTTTTAATTTGACATTTATATTTGACATGAACACATGTTAATCTTTTGATAGTTTTTACTTTTTAAAACTCATTGTTTTGGGTTTGACAATGAAAATTAATTTTAAATTACTAAATGAAACTTCTTTGTTTTGAATTTTGAAAATTAAGAATATCAAAATTATCTTAGGGTGATTTTTTGGTATTTTTTCTGAAAACTATCAATTTTTAATGAATATTGAAAACACTATGTTATTATTTAAAACCAACTTTTTGTGTAAATATTATTTATTTTATTTAAACTTATATTAAGTCAAAATAGATATATAATACCTATATAAGTTCAATGTAATTCATTTGAGTGAATTTATAACAAAATTACATGTATAAGATTTTGTGGAACTTTTTAATATTTTTTACCCACATTCTAGAAGAATTTTAAAATTTGCATAAAACATAAATTTACCTCTTCTGTGAGTTGAATTTAAAAAATATAAGAGATGCAGTTAACATCCGTAAGTAATATGTTGTTCAATAGGATGAAAATAATTTTTGGTTAATAGTAGCTTTTGACTTTTATTTACCACAATTAATAGTAAATATGGTAATTAAAGGTAAAAATGATATTATAATTACCCTAACACATGTCATAACTCTATTGGATAAGAGTAATTTGAGAAAAAACAACCCTAGTAATAAAATAGGATCATTTAGGTCTCTGTGGATTATATTAGAACATTTATTTTTATTTTATTTAAGGAAGTGTTAAAAGTGTTAAATTCAATGTTAAATAAGTAAACCATTTTTAATATAGTGTTATACATAAGAGAAATTCGTCTATAAATATTCATTAGAACGAAAAAAGTATTTTCTGAATCATTTTAATTTATTTAGAATTTTTAGACATTAAATAATTAAATTTATTAATGACACAATGATGATGTAGTAATTACATTATTAATGAAAGAATCAAATAAATTGTATTATAAATATTAAAATAAATATAATTTCAAAGTTTTTATGACATAAAATAATTTTATAGGTGAATATTACTTGTTAGAATTGATTCAATGTATCTTTTTTGAAATAATAATGATGTGATGACTTTACTAAAAACCAAACACTAAATAGTGTCAAAATTGACACAAATGAGTTATTAAAACAAATATTATATTATAAAATGATATAATATTCCTAAAAAAATAATGTTAAGCCAAATAACATAGATAAGGATATATATATATTAATAATGAAAAACTTGGGGTTCTTTTGTCTTCTTATAGTCAGTTTATTAAGCATATAATATAAAAATACAAAGAGTCATGGTAAATGTCAAACAATTTAACTAACAGTTAAATATAAAAGATAAGGTTCATATGATGATATAAGCCAATCTAAAACCTATGGGATGAATTTTTTTTGACCAATTCCTACATTAAACTCGAAATAAAGAATTTTTTATCCTTTAAAAACCAAATATTATTTTATTATAATATAATATTTCAAGATTTTCCAAAACTGACCCTCACCTCTCTTATAAAAGGGAACTTCCGCTTATCTTAATTTCAAACCTCCAAATACTTTTGTCTCAGCCAAAACCTCTGAAAATATCCCCTCTACTTCCCTATATTCATCCTAGAGGCATTATATTTGATCAGAAATCCAACCTTTGGAGCCCTTTTAATCAACTCAAATGGAAACACCCGAAGTAGAGTTAATAATTTCACCACCCTCTTTCAAGTTCGTTTCTTCTTCCACTTCCTCTTTCTTTTTTGTTTCCATTACATAATAAAAAATCAAGTTCCTTATACATATTTTTATGTTATTATAATTTTGTTACAACAATATTCTTTATTTTACCAATCCTATAAATGAAGAAGTCACCATACGTGCGTACGTACGGATTACCGTCTCAACGTCCTGGTGTAGATTTTTATTCAATCACTTCATTACATGGATGGGTATAATAATGAGTATAACTGATTTAAATAATAAATTTAACATTATAATTATTTTTTATATGATATACCATCCATTTACAGCCTATTTCACCATCAATATAATGATATTGTCTATTGTGTGTACGTACGGATTACCATCTCCTCGAACGTGATGAGATTCATTTCCCCATCATAACCATTCAACAATAACATTCATTTTCTGATTATAAACAATGTTTAATAACATACTATAATTATATAAATGAATCAAATACATCCTATCCATATCAAACACGTCTTGTGTAACAAAACATATAAAATAAAATGAATCCGTTAACACCCGAAACGATGATATTACAAAAATATTATTAACAAAGAAATATTAGAAGATCATATATGATATCATATTTACATATATGGTTCTTTTATAATTTAATAAAAATGATTAAACTATTATATATGAGGTTAACATACCCTCAACCAAATAAAAGTACAAGTTAAGGGTTAATTTCACAATCTATTTCTTATACGGGATTGTTTTTACGTAAGTATCTACTAGGAAATATTTATTATCAATGTCCATGATTCATAAAAGAGTTTTCTAAGATATTATTTTTAAGTTACTTTTTACTAAAACATCATTTTAAATCATTTAATGATTTATTCTTCAAAACCTTTCACATTAATATCCATGTTTTCAAATTAGTTTTAAGGATTTATTTATATGGGCATGAATGTTTTAAAATGATTATTCCATTCAAAAGTTTCAAATTTGTATGTGACATATTTATTCAAAACTATATTTTAATTAATTTATTTTATAAATTATGTGAATTTTAAATGGCTTCATAAAAAAGTGATATTTCTCTTAATGATTTCTACTGATTATTTTCAATTATGTAAACATCCTCTATGGGGTATTATTCTTGATTGAGGTTGATTTGTTATGATACAAATATTCTATATTGTATTGAAGGTTTTTTAAATATTTGAATATGGATGTGTTATTTTTATACCATTAATGGTTTAGGGTTAATGTATTTACATTTCATATTCTAGTTGAAATACGAATGTTTATGTTATGTTTAACCCTTTTCATCTAAAGAATGCATTGGACTAAGTAAGTACCGAGTGGAGCCTGCTATAGCTCCACAATGCATCGGTAGGTATCATGAGACAATTAGATGTGGAATTGGAAGAGGCCTTCCCTGATTTGGTATATGGTTTTGGTCTAGGCATTAATCATTTTTAGACGTCTAGGCCGAGGCCTTGAGAATATGTTTCAGATTGTCCAGCATTATACATTACCACATTATGAAAAAAAATCGATGGTTCATGTGGTTATTCTACTAGAAGAATACCCATGACTATGTTTCATTGTTAAATTATTTACTCATCTCATATTCCTGCCACAAAGTATTCAGGTTTATTATTTGTAAAGGCATGTGTTTTAAATTATTAACCATGCCTAATGTTTTTGTTATCTTCTATTGTATTGATTAACCATACTGAGCGTTTGATATCACCCCTTTTTTATTTTTATATTCCCACGATTCTATGAAGTGTATTATGATTGATAAGCAGGGTTATGGTAGGGGATTAATGGTGTTCTAAATAAATCATTTATGTTTTGTTTTATTTTCTAATGTGTAATGTAACGTTCATGTATGTAATCTACTTTCCATGACTGCTAAACTAATCAGTCTTTAGGGACATGATTCATTGTAATCATACTAATGTTAGGTAATGAAGCACTGACTCTAGGGAATTAGGGTCGAGGCATTACATTTACTCGAACTACTAACAAATTATATAGAATTATACAATAGAAGAAAACTATGATGTATGGTTTTTTATTGGAACACATAAATAACCATATTTGAATAAAAGAACTGATTCACATAGTTTATATTCTTTAATATATAATTTATAAACTATTCCTTAACCATTTGTCTTAAAATTTCCAACCAAAAAAGAAAAATTGTAACAATTAAGGAAAGATAGATTAAATAATGAATATTTAAAGTTCTAACAAAATAATTAACTATACTGACATTTGGGGAAGTCACTGTGCATATTACTGACAATCATATTTCCTTTGTAACATGATTTTTCATCATAGTCATATTTTCAATAAAAAAAACACATTATACCATCGATTATATTATATCTTATCTCCATCATAGATGTAATTATTTATCAAAATTTATATATATATATATAATGTTTTTATACAGAGCTATATTTTCACATTCCTAATTCAATTATGTAAATGTTTTTAAAAATTAAACATACCACCATATATTCTAGTGGGTACCATCTAATGGAAAATGATAATATAGCTACATGGAGAGACATATCACTTGGATTTTAGGTCACATTAAATTATAATATAATATAACAAAAAGTTTTGATAACTAGTCAATAATCCAAAAAATCAATCCTATAGAAAATGTGGAATTTCCTTGTTTCTATGTAGTATATTATATTTCATTACCCCAATTTCTCATATCAGGTAGGGACCCCATAATGGATAAAAACAATGAAGCAAATCATCCTGAAATGAATGCAAGAGATTATTAGAAAAACTAATAAAATTATCCATATACAACAAAATATTTTTGATAATAATAATGAGCCTATTATTGATACATAAAATAAAAAAATTGACATTTGAACTTACTCAAAACATCATTGAACTAATACAAATGACTCCATAACACAATAATCAATCTTCTATAATAAACATCTATGAGTCATTAAGAAGAACTATAAAAATACCTAAATGGTCTGGAGTCCATGAATTTTTGTTTATTTTGGATAATACCTTTTTTAACTGGGCTGATAGGGAACACTTACATGACTCGTGGTCCCAGTGGTTGAAGTCCTATAACAGGACATGAAGGACACGAGGAAAAATGACCTATACATGACCTTAAGGCTTGACCAAAATACACCAAAACTACCCCCCCCCCCCAAATATATGCATCATTGAAGGTGCCTAGCTCCCCCCATTTCATTATAGATAGACTTGAATTTCCCTATATATAGCTACCTGGTTACTAGTTCAAATGGAAATTGAATGACGCTCTAGTTCTTCCAATCTGTTTATCTCTTCTCAGGTGGCTCCTACTTTCCCTAAATCATCATTTCGGACCCTCTCTATGTGGTCATCCTATGATTCCCTATGGTAACAATGGACCCATGGTCATGTGTCATGAAGGCCTTTGGTGCCCTGATTTCCCTAGGGGTCGTAGACCCAAAACAGTGGCCCGGTGTCCAAAACTAATGAATAGTTCTTATTAATATTTTGTCTCTATAGTGCCTACAACATTACTTTCATCAATAATGAAATTGAAAATCCAAAATGTTCCTCCTCTGAGAATCAATTTTATGTTTTATACAGACTTATGGGTTGTGTAAACAACATCGTTTTTACCCTAACATTCTAACATAGTTTCTAATAATAAAATCAATTATACACACATGCAGTCAAAACCATACATTGTATAAATATAGGTACATGTCCACTAATCCAAAAAGACATATTTATTTCCCTCAATATACATTGGTGCATAATGTGATATATGATTTATATTGAACATTTATTATGAGTGGATTGAAATAAATTTGAGTCATTTATAAATTAATGAATAAAAATTAATGATTAAAATTGAGATAATTTAGGGCTAAGTTTGTTATTTCAACAAGATTATCCAAAATCTATACTAATATTTATTCAACGTCATATACTAGGTTAATGGTGAGAGTATTATGGTAAAGGAGGGGAAATGTTTCATAACATTGTTAAATTTATCTCTATCAAGACATATGTTGTGATATATCTATTTTTTGCAACACAAATGATAGTAATTAATTCCAAATATGATAAAATTTTCAAAAACATAAAATAAAATATTAATTGGCATCACTAATTCCCTCACATTTATAGAAACCATGTCCATCAATATGAATCCAGAGTCTATAGGAATTCTATATTGTATTCTTTTCCATTCAAAATGTTATTCCAGCCCATAATTTCTTAATTTGTATTGAATTATAATTCATTATTTACTTACATAATCATCATATACTTAGCATCAATGTCAAATTAAAAAGATAGATCACATATTTATGTGGGAATGTCAAAAAATAAATTTGTTTATTTTTTTCTATCAATTAATAAAGGACTACTTAAAATTGTAATTTCAACAATAATCCATGACCCCAATATCACCATTAAGAGATGAATAAGTTATTCAATAAATCTAATTATTATTATTTTTGATATATAAAGTTAATATAGTATGAAATAAATTAATTTATTTCATTTTTTATTTAATGGTATTGGAATGTTATTGGATTTGATATAATGATAACATATACAACAATGTGAAATTTAATTATGACATAAAATACTTATTCTCAATAATTCCATCGTTAGCAATCATTAATAATACATTTGATAAGGATGAATCTCATTAAATAATAGTAATGGTTGAGGCCTAGAAATATATTATTATTTTTATTCTTACCTAATAACACATGAGTTGACTAAAGAAGGGTGGTCAATACTATAAATGGGTGTCTGATGTTGAGTTAAAAAAATAATTATCATTCTTTTAAATCAGAATACACATTAATTTGTTTGAGAATTTTATTAATTCTTTTTTTATAAAATTTTTAAAAATACATAATTCCCTATTGTCTATGTTATTAGAAACAAAAGAATCAAATTAATATGAGAACATTGAAAACATATACAATACTGCTTTATTAGAATATTGAGTTTCATTCATCAATATCTGGATTCATCTACCTCTATTTTTGAAATAATGCTCGGTGATATAAATAAAGATAATTAAATGAATATCTATAACTATTAATGGGATAACGAGTAAATAAACAGGTAAAATTACTTAGTATCCATCACTGAATCATGTATATTATTATGAAATCGTAGGTTTTTTTTCTTTTTATAGTTTTTTATTTACAAGAGGTCCCATGTGTGGGGATTTTTTATAAAACAACATAGTTTTTCATTTGTAATCATTTCTTTCCTATTATTATGATCAATTTAGTATTTTAAATAGAAATTTAAAACTTTTTAATAGATAATTCAATTAATTATTCATACTTAAACCTATTTTGGTTGATTAATAATAAAATATGTGCTCTATGATAATGCGATGCGATGATGACAACTTTTTGGGGAATTTATTTGAGGGAAACATGTATATTCTGATGAGTTTAGATGAAGAAGTTCCCAGTTCAGAAGGTGGTATTTTAATTTATGTTATATAATATATTATCATCTGTGATTAAATTTACTGTGTCATCTAAACTTAATTTTGTCTAAAAATAAATATAATTTAATGGAATATTTTTATTTTTATCCCAAACTATGTGTTTTGTTTTAGGTTTTACTATTTTATTCAATCATCAATTCTGTTGATTACATTATGAATCTTTATTTTCATAATTTTTATGTATCTTTATATGGATATTTTTATTTCTATAAAAACTAAATATTCTAGGAAACATAATTTATATATTGGATGAAAACATTGAGACATCATTTCAGCTTCATTACCCCACCTAATATTGTAATATTTTTACATAAATGGGAAAAAATTGTATCAATGTGGAAACCATAAAAGTTTATGAGATTATCTCATTATATTTTAGAGAATAATCACATCTAATTTAAGCTATTTTTAATATCAATTATTTTTATATATAGGTGGTGAAAGATCAATTTCATTTTCTATAAAAAGGATAAAATGAATAACTGTAGATAGTTTTAATCTTATTCAGCCACACATTCTTGGTAGGGAATAAATTGAATATTAGTGTTATTAGAGGAATATATTTATGATAAATAGTAAAGGTGATCATAAATAGATGGTGACTAGATGTTATATTTTAATAGATTTTGAAATTTCCATGATTTCATGCAAATAAAATATTTAAAATCAAGTAAACAAAATAGTATGGAATACATTATTATGTTCAATAACAATGAACACATATTATCAAATATCATCCTATGATATAACTACTATATTTGGAAGAGAGATTTAGATTTAACACTATATAACATCAAATGAATTAATGACTAGATGGGAAATCAATTGAAGGAATAATCATGAATTTGATTTTATTTGTGATTTAGTTATAAAAATAGGAAAAAGTTGCAGCCTCAAAGCGGTTCCTTCCCTCTCATCCACAGCGCCTAGGGTTTCGACCTGGTGCACTTCCCCTTCCCCATCTGACCTGGTTCAGATCGGTAGCCTCTCTGGTATCAGCTTGGTGAGACGCGTCTGATCTCGGTGTGGCACGACCGGATCGGGCAGAGTTTCATGGTCTCCATGTATTTGGTTGCAACACAACTCCGCTGAGCATGTCGTTTAGCTTAGGCGATGACATCTATTCATCTTGGCCTGGTCTTCAGCAAGGTCGCAGCTCAACCTCCCGATGACATCTTGGATAGGCTTCTCTCTGATCGACATGGTTCGGTGCGTCTTGGTTCGTTCGGCGTCAACGTTATGGTTTCAGTTCTATTTTGTTCGGAGTGGCTAGGTGTGGTCTTTGGCGGGTTCCCAATGTGGCTCTGTTCTTGATCTGCAGTGCCTTAGAGGGGGGAGGATCTTGATCTGGGTGAGGCTGTCAATTTTCTCTGGAATTTCGGTTTGGTTTCCTGCGGATTTGTCTTTATGTTGTTAATTTGGTGGTTTTTATTCTTGTTTGTTTTATCTGGTTTACTCCGGCCCCTTCCCAGTTCTCTCGACATGACCAAATTTCTTTGGAACCTGATTGGGGTTCAGTCATGGTTCTGATTGGAGTAGATCCACGTCCTAAGTGACATTTCTATTGTAGGATGATCAAGATTCTATCAGTGGTGGCATTACCATGGTGCGGGTATGGTCCATCCCGTCCAAGGTGACGATGGATTGGATTCGCATCCTTTGGATTGTCTTTCGGGCCTCGTCACCTGTGGTGGTTGGGGTGTCTTGTGGACTGCAGTGGGGATTTTCCAGGATAGAAGTTGATGGTGATGTTGGGATCCTCAAATTATTGGAACTTTTTATATTTTTGTTGGGTTGGATTTCGACGCTCAGATTTTGAAGATTCAGCCTGACTTGACCTCATGGAATAGGCTTTAGAGCACAAGACCATAACTACTGCATGTCTTTTAGAGTGGAATACTGAGAGGGTATGGCTTTTCCATTTGTTCCATTCCCGTGAATATTTTCACGTGACAGTTTTCCAAGTTTGCATGCTTTGGTGGAGACATTTTAATGTTAAGTTGATGGGAAGAGGCAGGACCAGTCCTTGCTTGGGGTTCTTTTCCTCTCATTTTGGCTTTTTTTTGTTGTTTGATGGACTTGCGGCTTCTTACTTTCCCTTAAAAGTTATTTGATAAAATAAAAATAATAATTTTCAGTCAGTCAGAGCAGGCAGTTCACTTATGCAGGCTGTATGGAATTGGATGTTTGAGAGGGTATGACATCATCCATCAGATCAGGCATGTGCTTTGTCACAGGACAATTTCTAGCTGTACATTCTTGCAATGGTGGAGAGCCTTTTTCATGTTTTAATTGCTAGGGAGAGGCAAATCAAAGGTGTCAGTCTGAGTTTTATTTTCTTGATCTTCGAGTTGTGTTTGTTTTAAGTCCTGAAGTTTGTTCGGGTTTCCCCCCTTCTTCCCTTAGAATGTGTTTTATCATATAATAAAAAAAATCATAGGCCTCCGGGTCATTTGAGGAGTTATAAAAATAGACCAGTGCTTTATGAGGGTTGTTAATGGAATATAATACCAGTGTGATAAGGAAATTACATGTGAAATGTTGGTTGAAATAATTGTTCACATCCGTCTTAATTAATGTGAAACTCTGTAGACAAATATAGATGATAATAATAATCAAATGAATCATAGTCTTGATGATCTAATTGACTATGTCATGAAATATGTTAATATTTTGAGATGATAGATTGAGATAGAAAAAGGAAAAATTTTGATATATTTTCTCAAATTTTTGGATCATTAAATCTATGGTTACAATTCAAATAATTATTGTTAATTCAATAAGATTTCTTTATTACATTTCCATTCCTCTATGTTTTGAAAATCACAGACACTAAATCTTAAGACAAATTTTTTTTCCCTAAGGATTATTTTCATAAGAAAAATTTCCTTTTTTTAAGAAAAATTTTATCGTTACCTCTGTTTTCCTTATTTCATTTTATAATCTCTCTAAAAACTCATTTTATTACTATGTTAAAAATTTG
Organism: Viscum album; assembly: GCA_963277665.1. NCBI lineage: Eukaryota > Viridiplantae > Streptophyta > Magnoliopsida > Santalales > Viscaceae > Viscum > Viscum album. Next base: position 647,232,285 of record OY728151.1, on the reverse strand, counting down.
GATTCTTATGTAAAACCTCATAATATTATAATTCCTTAGATATTGAGTGTTCTGTTTTTATATTCCAAATTATATTATATTCAGACTCTGAATTACCTGAAATACATATTCCGAATTTTCTATTTTTCAGCCTCAAAATTCTCTAAAATTTAGGCTCCAAATTCAATGAAATTTAGATTACAAAATATATGAAATTCAGAATCTGATTTCTCGAAATTTAGATTCAAATTCCCTAGAATTCAGACCCCAAATTCCTTTGAACTCGGACTCTAAATTCCTCAGAACCCACTTAATTTCTCAGAATTCATACTTCGAATTTCTCAAGATTCAGACTCCAAATTCTTCATAATTCTGATCCTGAAATCATGAAAAATCAGAATCTGGATTCTGAATTCTCTGTAAAAAATAATCTGAATGTCAATGTCAAATAGACTCTGAATATATATTTGGTTAGACTCTGAATTCTATTTTTCCTTAGACTCTGTAAAATAGATTTTGTTATGTAATTTCATTTTTCTTAAACATACTTTGAAATGATTATGTATAATCCATTTCTAACAAATCTTTAGGTTGAGTGACATGTGTAAATGTCCTTCCAAAATTCATGGAAAAATATAATAGTTGGAGGAGGGATCCGACCTTTGGAGTTGTGAATATAAATAAGATCTCATATGAAATATCCCAACACCATTCCCTCAATATAAATTTGACATGTTGTGATGTTATTAATAGAGAGAGAGAGACTTTCCTTCCTTGTGTGGATCTGAACAACTTGAATAGTGTGCTTCGTGTGACTTTGATTGTTGTTGAGTACAATCGATGGCTTATAGGGATAGGATGAATGTGGTTCCAGCTACCTCAATGTTCGTGAGCTTGAAGGGATAGCAAGATAAATTCTGATATTTTTATCAAGGGCTTACCCTGGTGTGGGTAAGACAAAATTTATTGAAATTGTAAATCAAAAGGAGCTTTATCCAATGTTTTTGGATACCCTACCCTTTGGGAAAAAAGACTTCCTACTTGTTACTTGTTTTTTTTCATGTTGTATTTTTATTGTATGTTGATAAAGAAAGAAAGTATACCTTTTTAATACATTCTTGTACCCTTTCATACATTGATAAGTAAGATTATTTAAGCATTAAGGTATAATATTTTCCTTGTAAACATTTCTTATGTTTCATTTCAGGAACCATATTTCTGGTAGCTAGATAGTTATTCTTATAGAACTATTTTATGGTTTGTGAATTTATCTTTTTTAACTTTGATAAACATATAATTCCTTAAGGATAAAAATGAATGTTTCTGAACATACAATTCACCCTTCCCTTGTAATTGGGCCTCAAGATTCGTATTATGATCCTACAATTATAACAAAAACATAACATTTTAATAAAAATTGGATAGTAGTTATTAAAAAGTAAGAGAGATAAAATTTGATGATTTTATAGTTGGAATAATAATTTTATGTAAATATAATATTCTAGAATAATTATTAGAAGGATAAATATAACATGAATATAGTCACAAAGGTTTAGGATGAAGGTGAACCCAATCCTAAAATTTATCAATAATACATAAGGGAAATGTTTTGGGATTCTAATATGTTTTAAAAATACGAGTGTGGATATCAATCCACATATCTGAATCTACATGTGGATTGTAAATTTGGAGACCCTGAAGTATCACATTGAAAACATCTCAGTAAACAATATTTTTAAAAGGGAATTTGTATCTTTATTTTCTTCTATATATGTATCATAGAAACTAGGTTTAAATGACTTTTATCCTAACAGAATTCAATACATTAGAGTTAAAATATCTATTAAAAGAACTAGGTTCGTAATTTTTGGTAGTCAATATCCTACTATAGGTTTTAATATATTCAAATAAGTATCTATTTATATCAGATAACATGATTCATATCATGGATAATGGGATATATAATGACTTATTTTTCATTTTTTATTTTTATGTAGTTGCAAAATAGTCATTTGAAGGATTCACAGTGGGCCTAGAAGACACCTCCCCATCTAGAGGTTCATGTCATTTAATATGTTACACAATCAATATTAATTTGATCTATGAAGTAATTATAAGAGTCCAACAAAAGGATTTCATAATCAAATGACTTTCAGAACTATCATTCCCACCTAATTTATAAATGATATTTGTTTAATTAATTACTTTATCAATCACATCTATTTTTAATTTAGTTGTATTAAAATATAGCTGTATGAATAATTGATTGTTTAAATATTATATTTGGGATAATGAATATTGGGCACATCAGGCCTAAAATTCATGAGTTAAAAAATGAATGTTATAGATTGAATTAGGTCTTTTATGTTAAAAAAAGAATTAGTTTAAGGGAAATGAATAATTTAAAGAGTTCTAGTGAGGATCAATCATCCAATGGTATGAGTGGATTTGAAAATGATAAAATATATAATATTACATGATATTTTTTGAGTATTATAAAAATCAATTTTTCTTCACACTGATAATAAAGGCACATTCTATACTACATTATCATTATATAATAATCATGCCTTTTCGTTGGATGATGATGATGATTCATTTTTGTTTTAATGATTTCTATAAATGTGGATTAATTAGAGAAGTTAAATGATTTTTTATGAATGATTATAATCAATAACTGGAAAATACTACTAAAGATGAGGTTATATGCTCCAAATGTAATTCTGATCAATATACTAAATCTACATTTTTTCCAGTCACAATGTGTAATTAATATTTTTAAAATTGAAATAAAATACATTGAAACTTAGTAATTTTCTATTTTATTTTACTTCCCCTATATATAATTTTTATAATATTTTTATATAGTTTAATTCAACTCATATGTATTTCATAATAAATTTTTCTTCCAGAATATCTATCCTTCAGTGTAACTATTTGGATAAAAAAAAATTATCAAATATAAAATAAGATGTCCGTATATGAAGTTGTTTAATTTGGATATGGGTTAACCCTTTCAAACACATAGGGATAATTTTTTATAGAATAAGAAATTTTATAGAATTGTAAATATTGACAAATGAAGATTCCGAAAGTTTTATTTTCTTAAACTAATAGAACCAATAATTTTTTGGGACCAATATTTTTACATATCATTTTAAGGATTATATATTGGGCTCATATGTCTATAATAATTATAAAATAGATATCATATGGTCTTTGAACATTATAGGAATGAATAACTATATTTAGAACATATAGAAAATAAAAGGTTGTTGAGTAATATTGGGAGACAATTCACTACGCCTAAATGGGCCAAAGGCCATCTTTTTTATTATTTTATGGATAATCCTCCTTTAAGGGTTGAAAGATAACCCTTACATGACCTGTAGGCCCAAAGAACAAGGCCTGAGATGAACCAAAGGCCAATACATGACCCAAAGTCCCAGAGGCATATTATGCCCATACATGACCCTGTAGGCCAAACCCACTAGAACTTCCCCTCCCCAGCTTTTGCATCATTGACTACTTGGATCCCTACCTTTCATTACTGATCGGCTAGCATTGTCTCATACAAAGTTGCATGGTTATTTGTCCGGATGGCGGTTGTCATACCCTCTCATTCTTCCAATTCAGTTAGCTCTGCTTCAGGTGACTACTACTCTTTGCTCTGATCCTCTTTTGGGGCCTGCTCTATGTGAACTGAAAAACTCCATGGCCTCTGTGGCCCGAATGCCCTGAGGCATGAATTCCTTTGATGACACAAAGGACCTGAGACCCTGTAGGCCCATTCTGGTGGCCCGAAGGCCCAAATCATGTAAATAGTTCTGGCAATTACAATACTGAATAGTACCTGCTATAGTACTTCTATAGTGCCTACTATAAAACAGCTACAGCACCAAGAACATTTACCTCCACTTATTTTTGAACTTGGGTATCTTGGATTTCAAGAAGGAGCCCTTACCACTCGGGTGTGAGCTTGTAGGAACAATTCACTAGTTAAAATTATTATAATAGATGGTTTTTACATTCACATTAAGACGGATATTTCTACTGTACATAATGCTTAAGAACATAAGCACAATATTTTCAGTGTGGTTGAATAATGTAATAAATCATAATCTATGTAAAATGGGATTGATATATATTCCAACACAAATTTCGTGGGATGATATTTATACATTTGACCTAGAATACCATATTTTTTGGAACATAACTCGAAATAGTGTGATTGAGTATAAGCCATGTATTTAGAATTGCTGGATTATACACATAAATGTTTGGGATATAGTTAAACCATCTATGAAATTTCATTTTTAGGATTAGCCAAAACAAAATCTCAATTCATCCATATATTACGACCCATTCAAATATGGTATTCCAAATATGTTTAGCTTTTATTTGAAAATATAAATATCAAATTATGTTCCATTATAATCAGTGTATATGGATCATTGTTTTCTTAAAATTAGTTGGAATATCATAAGAAAACCCATCACGTATATCTATGCTGATTATTATATAATGCATGATTATTTTCAAGAATTTATTTTAAAAGAACTATTAATTTTTAAAAGATAAAATTGTTTAGTTTTTTCTTTTTTTTCTTTTTCTAAAGATATCATAGCATAGAATCTGTAAATTTAGATTTCAAAATATGTTCTACTAAAAAATTAATTATTCCAATATTCTCATTACAAAAAACTCTACTACATATCTATGTAGTTAAGCGGTTGTATATAACCCTTTTAAAAAAGTTCTGATAATTTTTATGAAGTTTTTTCTAGGAATTTTTTATAGGAATCTATTAATATATCTTTATTTTATAAATAAATATAGTATTACTTCAGATTATTTTAAATAATATACCTTTTGAATTATGGAGTGATACAAATCCAAGAAATTTACACTTTTTATTTTTCTATGAAAATTATTCAACTTGAATACAATAGATAATTTAGTGAATTTAAACCAAAATTCCATGAAAGTATTTTTCATGGATACTCTATCAATAGTAAGGAATATCATGTTTTCAATATATTGAGACATTTCATTGAATAACTATTACATATCATGTTTTTGGAGACCGATACATTTAATAATTTCAAATTCTCACAATTTGAATCCAATAAAGATTTCATTTATGGAAATATCTATATTTTATTAATAAAGGTTAAACAAAATAAATCATAAATTAGCATTCATAAATATAGACTAATAGTTTATTTACTAACATATGATATAATAAAAAATTTAAATTATATAGTAAAATAGAAAAAAATTACCTTTTAAACAAAAATATATTTATCTTGAGGAAAAATACTACTGATAGTTACATTGCAGGTACTGACCACCTAGTTGTAAATAAATGTTCATTAATAGATAAATGTGAGTGTCTATTATTATTATCTCAATTTAAGCCTAAAACATAATATGATCCCATTATAGATGAATGTGGAATAATTTCTATTCATGATTGTTATAATTAATTTGAATAAAACAATTTTTTTAAATTATTTGATGTGAAAATATATCTATTATATATAATATTCAAATGAGACATCCAAAATGTGTCCATAAAGTGGAATATTTTTTTATAATAATTTGACATTAAGTACTATGGTTTAAAATAAAAAATAAGGTTTATACCATTCAAAATGTATTTCTCTATTAGATAAAGTCAAATCCATATAAATTTTATTATTTTCAATATATCATCTAAACATTACTATATTATAAATGGACTAAACGGGAGCCTTCCTTAATGAATATGATTAGGAGGATTTCAATGTTAATAATCATTTTTTTAGATATTAATTCCCTAAAAATTTATACCGAAATTTCAATTTTTTTGTGGAATTAAACAAGCCCTAATATCTTGGTATGTTATATTCTCTATATAATTACATAACGGTTAATTCTTAAAATCAAAAGTATATCCAATTATTTTTATGAAGAATATTTTTGTAATGAATCCATAATTATAAAAACCTATACTGATGAAATTATTTTTCATTCAACTAGTGATCACTCATAGAATGATTTGAAAAAATATAGTGAATTAGATATGAGTGTGATTGGTATAGAAAACTATATTCATTATATCAAAATTACATTGAAATCAAAAGGGATTATTTTAACTCAAAATAATTATATAATAGATTTTATAAAATTTTTCATTGATTAAATATTTCTTTTTTGTCCACTCTTGGGTACCTAATTTAAACATAGTCATGATGAAATATAGAAATATTTTCATAATTCTTTTTTTGAGGGATTATCATAATTTTAAATTAATTAATGAACATTATACTAGATAATTTGTAATATATATTCTTGTGTATAGTATTATAAAAGTAACCTATGGAATCCCCAATTAAATTTTTCTATTGTATATTAAATTTACCAGAATAATAATTGGAACATGGAATTTTTTATTCATGTAGATCATATATTACTCTTATTAGATACTGGGACACTAATTTTAGTGTAAATGGATTATATCTGAAGAGTATGTATCAATTTTGGATACACAAATGGGTGTGGGTTCCTTAAATTACCGTGGTTACAATGCACACTAATTAATTTGGATTTTTGTTTCACTCAAATTGTAATTCTTTACGAGATAATTTTGTTATTTCATTTGATAATAAAAAACAAATAATGTGGGAGAAATACACATATATAATACACAACAACCATTTTTATGACATATAAATTGGAGAAATTAATCGCAATATTATTTTTAATGAAGAACATAATGCTATGGTTTTCACGAAATCAATAAATTATCTAATATTGTAATATATTAAATATTATACATGTATGATTATACTACATGATCATAAGAATTGAATCATTCTTTAATATGTACCTACATTATAAAAATCCTTGAGAAATGGTGAAGAAATAATTTTCCTAAAAGATTCCTAACAGTTCATGTATGTAGATTATATTCTTTTGATGATCATTGATGAAACCTTATTAGATATACATTGAAAATAATTAAAAATTATGAAAAAGCTATGTTACTATGAAATTTTGATCATGATAGTATTTAAAATATAAAAGGTATCATTTATGTCATGTTTTTTCTAACATTATGACCCACTTTATCAATTCAAATTTTTTTCTTACATCACTTTTTTTATATAAGAATATTTTTCTCTTATATGTGTTTTATTTTCTAAGTATGTTTTTTTTTCATTTTCTATAAATATCTTATAAATAAATATCATAGAGTCGATTGTCATTCTTTTTATTCTATGTGTGTGTTTACATACTTTCAAATATTACATTTTTACTAAATCCATGTAAAAGTGTGAGTTTGATTGTTCTAAATAACTCTTATATAATGAATATTATTTTATAATGGTTTCTACCAAATATAATAATTTTTTCTATAAATTGTTTCATAACCATGTTTTTAAAAAAGAATCTTAGTTGTATCAATTAATGGAGACGGTTGGTTATTTGTATGCTTGAATTCTTTTTCCGTTTTCTTATTGAATCGAATGGAAGCAAGTAGATGATGTATATATATATATATGTACATACATACAGTATAATTATTAGGTCATATATTTCATGATAATTTATTATATATACTTTGAAATCATTCTTGAATGGCTAACGTGGAGATTAAATCTCACAACATCATGGAGATGGTAGACCATATGTATGCTCAAGTGAAAATATCATTCACTTAATGTTCAAATAGAATAGAATTGTATGGTATATTAATTTTAAATAGTTATTATCATGTTATATTCATTATTTTCATCAATTATTATCATCATTATATCCATCCAACATAAGTATTATTGAATCACAATTACACCTCGATTTGAAGACGGTTACTCTTACGTACGCGTGCATGGTGATATTGTTATTAATATGATATATAAAAGAAGGTATACAGTTGTACCGTAATTATAAGAACATATAATAATTTTGAATGTAGTTTATTTATTACTTTTTTATGGAAATAACAAAATAAAATGACGTAGCAGAAGAAATGAATTTTGAAAGAGGTGATAAAAAAATTACATCTTTTTCGGGTATCTTGTTTTGATATGCACAAAAGAACTCTTTAAGAATACTTTCAACCCAAATGGTATCCTATAGGACGAAGTGGGGGAATTTTGGATGATATTTGGTCTGGTTTGAGCTGATCCAAATGGATTTAGGTGTGATTGAAGGAGAAGGATATGTGACCATTTATAAGAGAGGGGAGGGAACCTTTGGAATGTATTGAAATATTTATTTATTAAAATTACTTTTTGATTATAATTCACCCAAACTCCCTAAATTAAAATATAATATTTTTATGGGTCTAAGTCCACTAATCCAATAAAATTTAGATATGATTTTGTTTTGTTTTAAAAATTATCTTTTTTATTTATCCTTATTTAATCTATCTAAATTTATTTGTTGTAATTATATTCTAAATATTAAATGGTTATAAATAATTACATATGTGTTTTCAATGATCAATAATTGGATACATTATGATATTTTTGATTATATAAGTTTCACTTTAAATTTTTTAAATATTTTTGTGATTTTTAAATTATTCAATAATATGTTATTTTTATTAAATATCAATACTGTCAAGTTTTACTCTATTCCTTTATTTTTTTCATTAAATAAAATCCATAAACAATATAAATTCTAACCAAAATATTTAATACGGTCCCACCATGTCACAATATTCTAAGAAATTTTTGGAGCACATTACTTTGTTCATATGTTATCTATTTTAACATTTTTCAAACCGCTTATTTAATATATTTATCTACAAAAACATTTTGACATCAACATTGTGTCACTATTAATGGTAATTATTTAACCTATCAAAATTATAAATAAATTCACATGATGTAGATAATTTTATTAAATCTTTTTGGAATATTTATTTTCAATGTATTATCTTGTTGATCACTATATTAAAGTTGTTTTACTTATATGATATATGATACTGACATGTTTTCACCTTCTTCTATTTTAATTATAATAACATCATTTTTCATGTAAATAAAACTCCATTAAATGAAAAAATTCCAACCCATAGGTGATATTGGTCAAATTTAATTTGTCCAATAATATTTTTCATGGTGTTAGGGTAATTTTTTTAATATTTATCATATTTTTAGCTACCCTAATTTACTAGATTTACCTTTAACTATTGTAAATAAGAATTAGCGTAGTTACTATTCATAATATCCCAAAAAATAAAAGTAACCTATTAACATAATTTAGACTCACTAATTCCAAATATAGAATCCATTTTCCATAAATTTTAAACATATAATTGAGTGAAATTAATTTAAAATTAATTCCCATTGTAAACAACCAAAAATCAATTTTTTTTTATGTAAATACGTATCAAAGGATTGTCAAGTGTCCATGTCTATTTTAAATGTAAAATTAAAAAAAATGACCAAAATTGGATTAAAATATAAAAACATAGTCCCATTAAACATTAACATAAATTAAAAAGGTAATATTACTATATATAAAAATTATATAAGAAGGCAATTATGAATTAAAATGAAATTTTTTAACTATTAATTAAAATATAAATTTTATCATAAAAATTAAAAAATAAATTTAAAAAAATAAATTTTTATGTCTCTATTCCTATTAATAATATTTTTTCAAATATAATATATAAATGTGTTAAAACTGTATTTTAAATCGGTGCACCATCCGAAGGAGGAAAAAATGCATTTTTTTTTTGGAAAAATACTTCTTTTATCAGAAAAAATGAACTTGTTCGTATATCATATCTAGAAAATAAATAACATTAATTTCACTGTTATATAAAATTCAAAATTTTGTTAATATAATTCATAATGGATTGTTTTATTCCATTAAATAATCATATTTTAACAATATGTCATTATTTAGTGAAACTTAGTCATGTGTACAATGCAAGATATTGAGGATGGCCGCTCTTGCATGTAATGCATGCCAAGAATAGTGTTGTGTATACTAAAAGCTAATAAAATTTTGTGTATATCACAGTATAATATTGGTGTAGTGTGCGACACAAGACATCAAATAAAGTATAAAATATATATGTCATAAAATCTCAGGGTGTCACATTATACCCCCTTATAAAGAATTTCACCCTCAAAATTCATTGGGGTTACAAAAGGATTACTACTTGAATGTTTCTTTCATAGAAACCCACATTGTAAAAAAGAATACTAAAACATAATTTTAAAAATGGATGTTAGAAACAAAAATATTACCCAATGTAACTCATTACTATGTTTTCAAAAAGGAGAAGATAGGTGGGAAGTGAAAACATGGATATAGAAGAAAAATATAACCATCATGTTCTGATGGTTAGTGATAGAGAATAAGATCTAGATAAAGATGACAACAAAAAAGCCATAAATCTGTGATGATTAATGGGACCATCATATTAATTGGATTAGAAGGTACAAGGATAACATTTTTGGTTTTTAAGATCATTTTCCTATGGTTGAACTATTTTTCATGAGAATAAATACATACATTATTTTGTAAAAATATCACCATCTGTTCCTTCCTTGAACAATTTCCACTCCATCTCTTATTTAATGAAATGTTTTTTAATTTTTTAATCTTGATGTGTTATCTGGTCATGCAATAGGGTGATAGATCATTTCATTTGTCTCAACAAAAATAATATCATAGGTAATCAAATATACATAAGTCCACCTATAGTGAGACAATTGTATAATATACCAACCGAAAATGGAACATAACATATATTATACATAAATGGATTACATTAAAATATATAAAGTATAGAACATTAGAAAGTGGAAAAAAATTGACTTAAAAATTATCTCACATATCTCATAAGGTAGGTCTTGGTTGTGCCATTCCACATATTTGAATACCTTAATCATATATTCTCTGGAATCATGATAATAACCTAAATTACCATAGAACCTTATTGAAATCATATATTCTTTGAAAAATTAACTCTTTCCACATGCAATGAATTCAAAAAATTCAATATAGTCAAACCATGATGTCACTTTGTCTTTATATCAGACATAAGGTCATTAATACTATCAAACATCTCATTATCTCCTTACCTCTTCATTATGCACATATCTTGTTATTTCCAAAAATATTTCAATCACTTTGCATGGGTACTAATACCATATACTTATATGAAACCACAATAGACCAAAACATGGATATTCCAATATTCTATAATACTATAAAAGACATTCAACAACACTATTTTAGAATCCCATTACATACAGACATAATAATTCCACTACTTTATTGTCATAATCAACATCCCCAATAGTAAACGCATGTGATTTTACTTTTTATTTGGACTTAAGAGGTTGATGATGTTGATCGTCATCATTAACCCTTAGATATGGCCATTGGTTACCATAATGCCCCATTTTCTTTCACTTGTAGTATTGACGTGTGGGTGGTTCCTTCTATGTTGTCTTATGTCTATTCACATCATTATAAATCATTTTACCAATACTTCATCACTCAACTTCTCGATGAACTTCTTTATCACACGTAAAAAAATTTATAGACCCATTAAGACAATCTCCACCAATATTTCTTCCACACCTTTACTATAAAGAAACATTCATCTACATTTCACCACTGTTTTGATATTTTCTCATGAACTTCATCATTAATTTCCTTTAAAAACCATAATATTGATATGCCACACCGAATTCTATTTCTACTTTGAAAACATAGCTCAAAATATCTTCATATCTACTAATGTCTCTTATATCTAATTCCTTTTGATGAAATGGTTTTAAACCACTGAATAATTTATCAAATTTACTTTCAGTTTGGATGATAAAACCAAAATTGTACCTTGAAAGTATTCTAAAAATTTTCTCGTTTATACCAAAAGATTCATCAACCTTTTTCTTAAGCTCAAGGGACTCATTTTACATCTTAGTTCTAGTAATTAGATGAAATTAATAAATGGAAAATATTTTTTTGAACTCGCCCCTTTCTGTGGATTCCATTCCATATTACTACCTTGTATTCTGGATTATAGTCCCCCACTGGTCTTCTTCAACTCCAAAATTATAAAAAAAATACTTTTTCATGTTACAAATAGTAAAGTATGGATAATATCTTTTCAATGGTATTTATCCATTGTTCAGTAACAAGTTGATCAGAAGACCCACTGAAGGAAGGTGGATGTTACTTCATGAAGGACTCAAATGAATGTTGTTCCCTTCTCAGCTTATTTGGATGTCCAGAAATAATCATCGCTTGTGTATGTGTAGAAGTAAGATTTTTTATTTCATATCCCATAACATTTGGTTATTCACAAGTACAATCATTCCATTTCCAAGTGCATTAATCATTATCACAGTTCCTTCGGGTTCCATCCATTTTCTAAAACCCATAAAGAATTGTGTGAGAGGTAGAAATCATACTAGGAAAACAACATAATCAAGGTGGAGTACATTCAATCTCTAACATATTAGGTTTAATATCATGTTACTCATGATCGTTACCATAATTCTAGAACATTATCCTATATTTATACTTACCCTTAGAGAAATTCCTAAACATACCTTCGAAATACCTCTATGGATTTAACTAAAGCTATTGCATCTTAATTTCTAAAGGTTTACAAAGCCTTCACTCTGATACAAACTCTAATGTCCCTGTGTAACATCCCCGGTAAATAAATAATATTATATTTTCATATTTATTAATATTTTTTGAATTAAAAATTAATTTTAAATTAAAGGGGAATGTATGATCGATGGCGTACATGACACACAATAATGGGTTTCTCAGAAAATCTCATGTTGCACACAAGGCTGAGTCATACTTAAAAATAATAATATAATATTATTTTAAATGGATGTAAATTCCTAGTCATTTAATTGGTGGGAATGAAAATAAAAAACAATATTATGATAAAACATTTTTGTTAATTTTTTTTACATTTATCCAATAAAATTTTGATGTTTAAAATGAGAATTAATCTTCTTTTAAGCATGAAAAACTCTAAAATTTCTAAATGGTTGTTTTACTACCTTTTTATGGAGAACCAACCTTTAAATATAGGTTTTAAAATTTATATGTTATATACGAAAATATAAAATTATTCTTTATAATTGGGACATCAAAATTTACTTCAGATTAAATTTTGGTATTTATCTGATAATATAATTTTTTAATGAATATTGAAAAGTACTACATTTTATTTCAAAACCACCTTTTCATATGACTTATTTATAAATTTATAATGTCATTTTAATTTTTTTAGGTATCATTGAATTATATTTTTACCATTTAATCTAATTTTATTCATAGGATGTAATTTCACTTTGAAATTGGACATAAACAAATGTCAATCTTTTGACAGCTATTATTTCTTACAAAATGACTTTTGGTTTTGACAATGGGAATTAATTTTGAATTAATTTTTGCAACTTCTATGTTTTTAATTTGGAAAAATGGATTCTATAATTTGAATTAGGAGGTCCAAATTGTGTATATAGGTATCATTTATTTTTAGGCATTGTAAATAGTAACTTCAGTAAATATTTTATTTACCATGGTTAATGGGTAAATCTGGAGAATAATGGTAAAAAATAATATTATAATAATATTTAATTACCTTAACTAATGTCCTAACTCTATTTTATGATACATGTGCGACTATGAGAATCAATAGGTTGATTTTGGGACCCCTTGGAACCCCTTGTATGTGAAAATGACACATTATAAAAATTAATTTAATATTATGGAAATTGTATCATAAACAAATATCTCCTAGTAAAAAAAAATTTATCTAGGGTTATATAAGTAGAATTTTATACTACAAATAATTATTCTAAATATGAATATACTTCCTACATCATGGTATATTAGTTATATTTTTTAGGCATCAAATAAATAAATTTATGATTGACACAATGATGATGTAATGATTACTTCATTAATGAATGTTTTAAATAAATAAGATTACAAATATTAAAATTAAATTATTTTGAAAAATTTTATGCGATAAAAGAATTATATAGATCATTATGACTTGTTATATTTTAATTAATGAAATCGTTTCTAAATAATCATGGTTTTTTGGATTTTTGAAAAGACATGATATAAATAGTATATAAATTGGTAAAAATGAGATTTTAAAACAAATATTATTTTATTAAATGATATAATAATCCAAAATATCTATGAATAGGCCTAATGACTTCGATAAGTTTTTATAATGTCATTAATGAACCACATGATTTTTGTTAGGCTTTTTTTGGTAACTATATTAACCATATTGTAAAAATATTCAAGAGAACGTGGTAAAAGTAAAATTATCTAACTAAAGTTTAAGGCTAAAAGATAAGGTTATTTTTTTCCCTAAATACTTCTAAATACCATTTAAGGATTTTATTTCCAACAAAAATCACCTTATCTTCGAATTAAATGATTTTGGGATCTTTTAGAATATAAATTCAGTTTATAATAAAATAATAATTTCAAACATTCTTAAAGATCCCCTCATCCACCTTATAAAAGCCCATGAACTCTAACCCATTACTCACACCTATCAATGATCTTGGTTCATCCAAACTCTATGACAATAATCTCCGAAAACCCCTCTCTTCCACCTAGATTACATTCTTTGTGTAGAATTCAATTCAATAAAGCCTTTTGGATCAAACCAAAGGGAAATACTCTATTTAAAGGTAATGTCTTCTCTCCAGATATTTTCATTTATTTTCCTTCTCAAACCCCCTAAAATATCTTTATTATATTATATTCTAACAACGGAAGAATATTAAATATACTAGGATTTTTTTATGATATGTATTTTATCTACACATTCACACACCTCTATTTAGTGGATACGAACATATTATTTCTGTGGACGGCTAACTACTGCCTCACGAAACGATGATTGTTCAATTTTATGCTAATGCCTATCATGGTGGACATTATGATAAAACTATATTTATTTTTGATATATATTATATTTATATTGTTTCTATGGTTTTTTGTTTTTTATTTATAGAATACAATTATGGTTTACATAATGGGTAAATACTATATTTTCATTTGATGAAGAGCAAACTACCACCCCCTCTAAGTTATATGGCTCGTTCATGCCATATATAGAACGTATAAAGGAAGGATTTAATGAAATTATATATGATATTATACTATAATTATTATATACTAATGTATCTTTCTATTTTCATTCCATTAAATACGAAATTGAAATGAAAGTAGCGTTCATGCGTACGTACGACTTACCTTCTCTATGAATGATGCACTTCATTTCTTATATTCAAATGTTATGTACTATTATAATAACATGTATATACTGGATATATACGATATATATGATATCTAAATAATGAATATAATTCTAGAGATAATGCACATTTGACCACATGGAAAACATGAAATTATAAGAAGTTCATTTTTGACTCATGTTCCAAATATCGACAAAACGACAGTTATTATCTCAAATGATTATGTAATGTTTATAAAATGTTAGTAAGTGATATAAAAGGAATAATAAACTTGAAAAAGTTTCTGAAGTAAATTGAAATTAATTTTTTTATTATTTAGGAGATTAAAGAAGGAACATGTCAGGTCAGACAAGAGGTAAGGGACTTCGTCTCAATCTCCTTTCACTGAGACATATTTTGGTTTATACATGCCATTCTTTTATATGGTTTATAAACTCGTGTTAATTTTCATTTCATTGATAGGGAACCTTTTTTCTATGTATTATTTTACTAAATAATAAAAAAATATGTTTCTCTTTAATGTACACGGTGACAATGACCTATCCGCCACTATGAGCGTTATTTGATATTTAGCTTCCTTAATAAGGTAGTAAGGTTTTTAAAAAGGAAAATAAATAAAATATATTATTTTATGTTTTTTGGTATTGAAAATAGTTTTGATAAAGTATTGGTTATTTCTTTATATTTAAATGATTTATTATGATTAAAATGTGGAAATTTATATTTCATTATGTTAGTTTTCTGTGTTATGAATATTATATAGTTATTTGTAATTGTTTACATATACTAGTGGTTCTGTGATAAACCTAGGATGGGTGAGCCCGAGATAGCTCTCCAATGCATTGGGTAACATGATTGAGGTAAATTTTAATGTTTCTTCTAAGAGATTTAGGGAATATACTATGATGGGTATTTCAAACGTAACTCCTTATATATCTGTGAAAGCTAAAATGTATGTATGATATGGATTCCACAAGTTACCTTTACGATTTATTATTTCTATTTGTTATTCATAAATCTTATTATTTTGTGAATCATGATAGAGAGATTATGATTTAGGATTGAAAATTATGATTTCATTGAATTATATGTATTGGTGGACTAATGTTTTCTTTCATTATTTTATATCCCCTATTGAGATTTTTATGCCCATCCCTAGTTTTTGAATTATTTTCACAATGTATTAGGAAGGGTATGATAAAGGAATAATTATAAAATAATAATATTAGGAAAATAATACTTGTATTATTTAAGGTGTTTTATTCTTTTGGAAAAAATTTGTTATAGTATATTTATATTCATTGAAATATTTGAGATGTAATGAAATGGTTATGGACTAAATCTATAAAACTCTAAACATTTAAAGATCCTCAATGTGAATTATTAAACTAATTAAATATTATCTAATGTTTACATTTGGGTCTTTATAGTTATTATAAGTGTTCATTTTTTATAACGTTAGAGGTTAGAGTGTTATTGAAGAATAAGTGACATAACCACAATGGTTAGAATATTAGAAAGAGTCATTGTTACATTAGATAAATTTAATGAGTTTAAGATAACATTAATTAGTAGAAATTAGTGTTTGCCATCCTTAAAAGATATTATATGATGATTTTACTAGTGTACTGACACATACCTTTTCTATTTTAGTAAATGGTTAGATCTAGTGCGCCCAAAAGTAATAATATATCTGATAAAACTATGATGGTATTATAAATAAGAAACCAAATGAAATGGGTGATGAAATGAGAACTCCTAGGGTTATTCTCAACCAAAAATCTGGAGTCATGATTGACCATGAGAACCTAGGTGATTTTTCTATGACATTATATATGCGAGAAAATAATCCCAATGGATGTTCAGGTTATAATATTTAAGGTAAGTATATTCAAAAACATATGTGTCATGGATGTGTAATGAAAAACCATTGAAAATGATTCAAAGGGAAAGTAATATGCTATAGATGTGGTAATTAATGTCATAAATCAAGAACATTCCAGGGAAAAAGGAAGTGCCCAGTTGAGTCCAGGAAAAGGTAAAGAAGTTCTTTCTGAAGAATCAATTGAATGTTTTAAATGTGGTGTTCATGGTAATTATACAAATAGATGTCCGGCGTAGAATGTTATGTAATGAGATCCGCAGGACCATACAAATATATTTTTACCAATTCCTAATTTCATTCCTATTGATGATGATAAAATTGAAAATAACCTATGAAATTTATGGATTATTTCTTTGTTCATGTTTGGGCATAACTGAAATATTTGGACATTATGCATGATTTTGTTTTTAGGAAATAAATATAAACGAATAATAAGGAAAAAATGGATAAAGGATAAAGAATAATCATAGATGATTAAGATGTCTACATTTTAGTAACTGAAGAGTTATGTTGGATCTATGGATTATAATATGTTTAAATATATTAATGATTTCATAACTTTTGATGAATTTTTCTAGTATGTGTAACCCTAATGTTTCATATGTGAAAATGATATTCAAGGAAGAATTATATTTTTTTATGGATATATTTATAAAGACCATTTATGTTTATATGATCCCTGAATTCGAGGCAATTATAGGTTATTACATTTTGGGATGAAAATGAAAAGTATGAGATAATATTTTTGGATAAAATATGTTTTGTTAATTTTTTGGGGAATTTATATCATTTTTTGGAATGTTATAAAATAATATAACTTATTAAAAAATACAACACACAGACAGTGTGACATCCCATCACCTCGGAAAAAGCTGCAAGAATCGAACCAATAACGAAAGTGCGATTGGGATTTATCTCCAACCAATGGTCTATGTGAAGTCCCAGTTAACATAAATAATTGTTTTAAGTTAGATGATTTTATGGATCAAGAATAAGTTGATTTTGGGAACTTTTGTTTTATCAAATGGATATCCTTATAATAGAAAAATGATTAGGTGATTAATTGATAAAGGTTATTTTTGAAGACATTCTATCTTTTGGGAACACTATTTGATTAAGTAAAATAGAATACTATGGAATTTAATTTGAGGATTAATGATTGAATTTTATTTTGGAAGAATATATGTTTTTATCATGGACATATATCTTTTGGGTTATTTTTTAAAAGTAATAACCTATCTTTTAGAATATGTGATTAGATTAATAACTTTTCAGTATGAGACTTTATGAGTAGAAAATGTTATTTGTAGATGAATTTTATGATTTACTATAGAAGACTGTGATTAAATTCTTCTTCATTTTGGGTTTCAATATTAGTTGGATTACTTTGATTAATTTTAACAACAATTGTGCACTGAATAGTATATTTTTAACTTTGGGTATAGTTTGTTGAATTTTGGAGACTAAGAGTAGTTTTTCTTTTTTTAAAAGATTATCATTTATGAGGATTTTCTATTCTTTTAAAAACCATTTTGGTTTTGGTTAATATATTATGATAGGGAAAATATATATTTCATCTTTTGTGGATTATGTGATTCTCTATGAGTTGATTCCAGTGATTCAGGTGTTAACAAGTCATATTGATTACTCATTGTTTGGAGGAAAGATGGGTTTTGGTAGACACTTATTAAATGATAAAACTATACATGAAATTTTACTATAATACGGTATGTCCTTAGTAAATATCAAAAATAAATTCCCTAACTTTACCAAAGAGAACATAAAAAAACGTTGATGGTTTTTTTCCTACTAGGGAATCAAAGACTTTTTATCCCATCACAAGTTTGTGGTTTTCTGGTTGTTAACATTCTCCTAGTCATGTTTTAATTCACTCTCCATCCGAACATGAAACTTGGTTTCTCCTCAAAATCCTTGTTTCCATACAAGTAATCCTATTATGTGTTATGTTGGGTGACATTTTTAATTTTCATTCATTATTTTAAAGTGATTGTTTTATTGAAAATTTTTCTAATGTGGGACTTTTAATGAAGTTTTCATGCCAAATTAAAAAATTACGAGGACACAATTTGCAAATGAGGGGAAGGATGTAACCTCCCATGTAAATAAAGAATATGAAATTTTAATATTTTTTTATATTTGTGATTCAAATATTAATTTTACTTTAAAGGGTATACAATGTTCGATAGCATACTTGACACACAACAATGGGTTTCTCTGAAAATTTCATGTTGCGCACAAGTCTCTGTCATACTAAAAAATAATATTATTATTTTATTTTAAATAGTAGTTAATGCCTTGTTATTTTATTGTTGGGAATGAACAGAAAAAAATTATTATTATTAATCTTGTTTGTTAAATGTTTTTACATTTATCAAATACAATTTAGAGGCTTAAAATGAGAATGAATCCAATTTTAAGAATTACAACTCTAATATTTTTAAAAGGAATTTTTAACACCTTTTGTTGATGAACACATTTTAAATCTTGTTTTTATTCAATTTTATATGTTCTATTTGACAAAATAAAATTCTTATTTCGAATTGGGACATAAAAATTTACTTTGGATAACATTTTGGTATTTTTTCTGATAATGAACATTTTTTAATGAAAAGTTAAAATATTACATTATTAATCAATATTGACTTTTCATTTGATATATTTATATAGTTAGATTACCCTTTTAATAGGTTTTAAAGTTTAATTGGATTATATTTTTACCATTTAATCCAATTTTATTCATTTTAATAAATTTCTCTTTGAAATTGGACATAAAAATGATAATATTTTCATAGTTATTATTTCTTAAAAACATGCATTTTAATTTTGACAATGGAAATTAATTTTAAATTAATTCATACAACTTCTTTGTTATCAATTTAGATAAAATACATTCAATATTTTGAATCAGGGGGTCCAATTTGTTTAAATAGGTAACATTTATTTTTAGACATTATAAATAGAAACTTTAATAATTATTTTATTTACCATGGTTAAAGGGTAAATCTAGTAAGTAATGGTAAAAAATAATATTATAATATTATTAAATTACCCTAACACATGTCTTAACCCTATTATATAATACATGTTCGACCATGGGCATCCATGGATCTATTTTGGGACCCCATGGAGCCACTTGTAGGTGAAAATGACCCATTGTAAAAATTAATTTAATGTTAAGGAAAATGTAGCATAAACATAAATCTTTTAGTAAAAAAATTATAATACAAGGTTATATAAGTGATATATTAGACAATAAACATTAATTAGAAATCTTAAAATATTTCTAGAATCATGGTATTTCAGTTATAATTTTCAAACATCAAATAATAAAATTTATGTATGACACAATGATGATGTAATGACTACCTCATTAATGAATTTTTTAAATAAATGAGATTATAATATTAAAATAAATTTATTTTGAAATTCTTTCTACCATAAAATAATTTTAGAGATAATTAATACTTGTTATATTGTAATTAATAAAGGTTATTCTAAATAATTAAGTTGTTTTGGATTTTCTAAAAGTCATGATATGAATAGTATACAAATTGACATAAGTGATTTTTTAAAACAAATATTAATTTATAAATTGACATAATAATCCTAAAAATATATGATTCAACTAAATGACTTATAAAATGTTCATAATGTTATTAATGAACCACTTTTGGTTCTTTAAACATTTTATGGTAAATATATTAACCATATAGTATGAATATATAAGAGGACATGGTAAAAGATAAATTAGTTAACTAAAGGTTAATTCTAAAATATAAGTGTTACTTTTATGCCCTAAACTTGTCTAAAACCAATTTAATGATATAATTTAGAACTATCCTCACCTTATCATTGAATTAAATGAGTTTTTGGCCTTTTGAAATCAAAATTCAGTTTATAATAAAAGAATATTTTCAAATATTCCTAAAGAGCCCCTCCTTCTCCTTATAAAAGGCCATCAACTCTAACCCATTACTCACAAATCTCAAAACCGTTATATCATCCAACCTCTAATATAATTATCTACAATATCCATATCTTCCACCTATATGCATTATGTTGGGAACAGGTAAATTCAATGAATCATTTTGGTTCAATCTAAAGGGAGTTACCTGATTTAAATGTAATGCCTTCTCTCATGTTCTATTATTTTATTTTCCTTATTCAACAACCTAAACACTTTTTATTCCATTATTTTATAACAACACAATATTATTACTCAAACTAGGAAGTTTTTATGAAATTTATTCTAACTACACATTCACACACCACTATCTAATGGATATGAACATACTTTTTCTATAGACGGTGAACTACTACCTCACGAATGGTTGATTGTTCAATTATCTCGTACAACCTATCATGGTGTCCATTATGATGAAAATGTATTTATATTTTTATATATTAAATTTATATTTTCTCTATGATTCAGTTATTTTCATTTATATCATACCTTTATAATTTCCTTAATTGGTAAATACGATAATTTCATTTGAGGAAAGGCGGACTACCGCCCCCTCAAAGTGATATGACTCGTTCATGTCATACATCTAATTTATAGTGGATATAGTTAATGAAATTATATATGATATTATACTATAATTATTATATAATGATTTATCTTTAATTTTTCATTCCATTAAATATGAAATAGAAATGAAATTAGTGTGCATGCGTGCGTACGACTTTCTGTCTCAACGAACAGTGAATTTCATTTCTTAACGTCAAATGTTATGGAATATTATAAAATCATATATATAAATGATATATATTATATATGTGACATCTAAATCATGAATATCATTTTGGATATAATGTACCTTTGACCACATATTCAACATGTAATTATAATTAGTTTATTTTTTAGTTAAGTACTAAATATCTAGAAAATGACTGTAATTTACTAAAATGATAATGTAATGTTTATAACATTTTAATAATTGATATAAAAGGAATAATAAACAAGGAAAATTCTATGAATCAAGTATAAATTACATTTACTTTATTATTCAGGATATTAAAGAATGAATGTATCCAGTTGATCATGAGGTAATGGACTTCGTCTCAATATCCTTTCATTGAAGAATATTTGGATTTATACACAACATTCATTTATATAGTGTATAAACTCTTATGACATTTAATTTCATTAAAAGGGAATTTTTTTACTTTGAGTTTTCCTAAATGACAAAAAAGTCATTCTTTTTAATGTACATGGTGACAACAACCTTTCGGTTGCCGCGAGCGTTATTTGATATTTGGCATCCTTAACAAGTCGCAATGTTTTTAATAGGAAAATTAATACCATATACTCTTTTACATATTTTGGTATTGAAAATGGTTTTGATAATGGATTGGTTATATAAATATATTTAAACAATATATTGTGATTGAAATTTTGAAATTTTATCTTTCCTTTATGTTTTTTTATGTGTTATGAATATGATGTGGTTCTTTGGAAGTGTTTACGTATATGAGTGGTTCTTTGATAATCCTAGGGTGGGTGAGCCCTAGATCTAACTCTAATGCATTAGGTAATGTGATAGAGGTAAACCTTAATGTTTCTCCTAAGATATTTAGGGAATATAATGTGATGGGTATTCCAAACATAATTCCCTATGTAGTTGTGAAAGCTACAATGTCTGTATGATATGAATGCCACAAGTTACATTTATGATTTTTTATTTCTATGTGTTGTTCATAAATCTTATGATTTTGGGAGGTATCATAAAAAGATTACATTTTTTAATTGAAAATTATGATTTCATTTATTTATATTTATTGATGGACTAATGTTTTCATTCTTTATTTTACAACCCTTACTGAGATTTTTATTTTAATCCCACATTTATGAAATGTTTTGGACAGGGTATTAGGCAGGGTAAGAGAAAGGAAGAATTCATGAAGATATATATCAAGGACATAATAATTTTATTATTTATGGAGTATTATTTTTGTGGAAAAAAATTATAGTTGAAGTATCTACTTTTTAATATTTGAGATAAAATTAAAGAGTTATGGCCTAATTACCTAAAACTCTAAAATGGAAAAGATCCTCAATGTGAATTATTAACTGAATTCAAGATTATATAATATTTATGTCTAGGGCCTTATACCAAGTCTTGATGTACTTCGACATTTAATTATGTTTTTAGAATACTTAGTACATGAAAAAAATAGATTCAAAAAGATGGAATTAGTTTAATGTCATTGGAAAGTTGGAACGTAATCATATCACTTGTTGAATTATCGTCAACATCTCCCATAAAGATCATACCCTTTTTTTCTTAGATAAAACCTTTCATTATATCCATGGAAAATAAAACATAAAATCAATGTGCTAAAATGATCAATAAGGTTAAACATTGGTAACATAAAAGTGAACATAAACATAAGATTGTAAAAACATGATCATAATTTTTAAATATCAAAATAATGAGTCATGAAATAAATCTTGGTTGTACGTAAGTAATAGATCATAAAGAAACATTACCCATGAAAAAATAGCACTGGCATAAAACATAGAATTATAGAAAACAAATAAGAAGAAAATATGATTTTCATAGTAGACAAATCATTGTTTCCAAAACCATTATAGTAGACAAAGTCCATTACTGAACCCAGTTTACTTACCATTCCATCCATGTATTACTGAACCAGATATACTTTTCGTTCTAGTCCTGCATTACTGAATTAGATTTACATGTCATTATAGTAATTTATATCTCATGATATATAAATATTTACACAATTCATATTAGGGAGATATATATCCCACCCATCTCATAATGAAACCATTCTTATCTGTGCCACAAAATCATAAAAACATTCTCCATAGTATAACCCATGAAAAAAAATGGGTTTCTTAAACATCATTCCATCATAGTTGATATAAAAAGAATAGATTATCTAAATAATTCAGAATAAAATCATAGTAATAAAATGGTTTTAAATAAATCCCCATTTAAAGAGAGTCATCTTATATGGATAATAATTTTGAAAAAACACTTGAAATTAATTCCTGAGGAAAATATCCTCTCCCCTTCAAAAACAATTTACTTTCTCAAATTGCCACACAATTTTGAAAGAAATGAAATTTGATTAAAAATATCATGAAACCCTGTATAATAATATTCATGGAAATAAGGAATCATGAGACATTAATATTACATTTATGCCATATATGTTAAAAAATTATCCTCATACTTTTTTCAGAAAAGATAAAAAGTACCTCCTAGCAAAAAACAACAAAAGATTCCTATCACTCCATTTAATAAAAAGTTTCCAATGGGTAAAATTGAATTTAAAAAATATTATAACAATCGAAAGAAAATTATATATTTATGAAACATTGACGTTGATGTCAAATATAACCCAATAAACACTTATGAATAAACAATCTTAGATAATAATGAGATTGAAAAATTATCTCTTACCATAGGTCTGATTTCTTTCATCTATGTATGAAACTCTTATATAGATGGTTGAAACATATTATAATCATTTAAAAACCCATTTAATATCTATGATATAATATATGAGTCACTTATGATTCTATATTAACTGTTTATTTATCAATTCCATGTTAAAACATCATTTTGGCTAATAATCGTTTTATTTATCGTACGAGTTTTGAATTGTCATTCTGAATATTATTACATAGATCAGGATTTACCAACTTCTAGAACATAAAATATTATTTATATATCATAAATACTCAGTATATAAATACATATAATTGACAGATAAATTAAATGTAATACATCGTTCATGGAGATGGTAGGACGTACGTATTTACGAACATAGTTTCTGTTTCCGTAATGAATTGAATGGAAGAAAGTAAATGACGTATATATATACACACATAAATATAGTAAAATTATTATTTCATATATTAATTTTTATTTATTATATATACTTTATAATCATTCTCTAATGGATAACATGGAGAATGAATCTGATCGCGTCGTGGAGATGGTAGGTCGTACGTATGCACGAGCAATGATATGATTCACATAATGGTTAAATGGAATGGAATTAGATGATTTATTAATTATATAGAGTAATTATCAGGTTATATTAATTATTTTAAACCATTATACTCATCATTATACCCATCCAAATTATGTATTGTTAAGTAACAATTACACCACGGCGTGGAGAGCATAAGTCGTACGTACGCACACATGGTGATATTGTTATTCATATGGCCGATAAAAAGATGTATAAGGTTGTACCATAATTATAATAAAATCTAAGAATGTATAATATACATTATTTATTACATTATTTTATAACCAACAAAATAAGAGTAATTAATGGAAGAAAATAATTTTGAAATAGGTGATAAAACAATTTCCTCTTTTTTGGGTATCTCCTTTTGGTATGCACAAAATGACAACATAAGTTGGATGTCTGCCGAAAAGGTTCCCCCTAGGATGAATTGAGGGAAGTTGGGAGTATATTGTGGTAGGTTGGGGCCAACCCCAAGTGCTATGGAGGTGTGACTAAACGATAAGGATATGTTCCATTTTATAAGAGAAGGGATGGGATCCTTTGGAAAGTCATGAAATTATAACTTATTATAAATTCTTTTCTATATCTAATGGAACCAAAATAATTTATTTAAAAGGTGATTATGGGTATAAATACTCTCATAAATTAAAATTTATGCATATTTTTAATTTATTTTAATCATTATAATTTTGATTTATCCTTATTTAATATATTTAATTTTATTTTTGGTAACAATATTCTAAATAGTTAATGGTTATAAATATTTACTTATGTGTTGTAAATTCTCAATTATTTGATACTTTATGACATTTTAAACATAATAATTTTCACTTTATAATTTTTAAATATTTTTTTTATTTTTAAATAATATAATAATATTTTATTTTTTTATAAAATATCAATAGTGTCAATTTTGACAGTATTAATTCATTTGACATTAAATAAAATCCAAACCAAAATTAAATTCGAAAAAAATTATTTAATACACTTCTAACATGTCATAGTCACCTTTAATATTCATGGTTAACCTTAATTAGTTCCTATGATATTCATGGAATTATTTTTAAAACCGTTTATTTAAAATTTCTTTTAATAAAATAATTTCTACATGACTATTGTGTCATCATATATGGTAATTATATATTATAAAAAATTATAAATAAATTCAAATGATGTATATTATTCTATTATATTTATTTATAATCTTTATGTAAAAATTTTTATAACTTTTATCACTATATTAAATTTATTATGCATATAAGATATATGAGTGTAAAATCTTATCGCCTTCTTTTGTTTTAGTTATAATTACCTCGCATTAATAAAAAAAGTCAAATGATGAATAAATTCCAACATATAGATGATATTGTTCGACTTTAATTATTCATGTATAATTTTGGTAGGTGTTTGGGTAATTTTATTATCATTATTATATTTTTAGTTACCCTAATTTACTCGATTTACCATTAACTGTGAAAAAAAAATATCGTAGTTACTTTTCATAATATATATATATATAAAGTAACAAATTAACATAATTTGGGCCCAATAATTCTAAATATGGAATCCATATGTCATTATTCAACTCACTTAATAGAGTGAAGTTAATTTTAAATTACTTCGTGCTGTCAAAAAACCAAAAAGCGGGTTTTTAAGAAGTAAAAACATGCCAAAAAAATTCATGTGTTTATGTCCAATTTTAATATAAAATTACATAAAATGACCAAAATTATATTAAACAATAAAAAATAATAAAATTAACTTTAAAACCAATTAAAATGATAATCTGACGGTATAAATAAATTAGATGAAAATGCAATTTTTAATTAAAATGTAGTATTTTTCTGTACTTATTAAAATATGATTTTATCAGAAAAATACAAATAAATCATCCAAATTGAATTTTTATGTCCCACATCCAAAGAAGAATAATATTATTTCAAATATAATATATAAATTTTTTTAAAATTAGATTGAAATTGGGTGCACCATATAAAGGGGGCAGTACTGTATTTTTTTTAAAATACTTCTTTTATCCAAAAAATGGAATTTTTTTTATATATTTTCTAGAATATAAATATAAGATTAATTTAAATGTAGTATAATATTTAAAAATGTGATCAATAATATTCATATCATCTATTTTATATCCATTAAATAATAATATTTTAATAATATATATCTTTTGGAGAAACTCAGTATTGAATACAACGCAAGATATTGAGGATAGTCACTCTAGCATGTAAGGAAAGCCCAAAATAGTGTTGCATATACTGAAATTGAATATAGTGTGGAATTTATCGCAAAATAATATTTGTGTAGTGTGTAACACAAAACATCAAGTAAATTAAAATAATTTATCTCAAGAAATCTCATGCTATTATACTAATTGTATTTGATGTTCTAGTTATATGCCTACAATGAGGGAAAGATATTATACCTCAATGTTTATACATATTTTGGAAAATATTAAGGGTTAAGGAAATTATGCCTTTTATAGATATATGATCATGACTCCCAACATGTGCATATTAATTTTAGGGTCTCCCATTCACTTCCCTATTTGATATGGGCGCACCAATAAAATAATTATCCAATATCTTCAGGCCAACATTAATTGAATATACCTTTTTATCTAGAAATTCAGTATCTATTGAATTAATTTATATAGATGGGTGTTATATTCAAAATTGTGACCTTTCACAACTTTATATGGAAGAAATTATATCTCAAACTACTCTAGGATGACTACCCATGATTCCAAACTTCCTATCAACATAGTATTACAGTGGATATATTTGACTGGGTTATTGTGAGACAATATACAGAACTCATTGTGCTAAATGTAGTTTCTTAGTTTCAAACCCATGAATATTAATACCATGAATAAATTCACTACATCCTAATAATTTTTCTCAATGTCAATTATGGTTTTGAATGAAAAAATAATTCTTTATTTCATTGTCAACATCATTCGTTTTATTGAGTAAAGCACCTTGTTAATATTCTGGATCTATTATATAAAAAATGAGGGGATCCCCTTAAATTAATGGAATTAGCATTACTAGTCACATGAGATATTTCATAAGGATATCACAAGATTATTGATAGTCATTGATCAACTAACATGTGACCCCATTATTCACCATCATGGAGAAAGGATAAAACAGCCATATAAGGATGGCTATAAAGCTATAAATTTCAGTAAGGTGTCCTGGTAAAAGCATTTCGTTTTTTACATTACGAGGTGGTTATATTGTTATGTTGGCCTTTGTCTCTATAGAGTTATGTTCAATGTGAATATGGAATACACTGAAGTCATGAAATTTCCCTGATATTACATGAAAAGAAAATTTCAAGGGATTCATCTTTAGGAAGTGATGTAAAAAATTATCTAAGAAAATTTCAATATCATCATGATTTTTGGAATGTTAATGGGAATTAACCACCAGGTCATTAATTTATCATTCAACAACATTTCCATAGAAACCTTTGATGGTTTGATACATGGTATGTTGTTATATGGAACCTATATTCATCAAGTCAAATGGAATGACCAGATAGTAGAATATTCCATGGGGACCCTGAAGGTGGTGGATTATCCATCATTTAGGTATATATAAATTTTTTTTCCATGAACTTCACCCATGAAAGATATTTCATGATAACTATCTTTTGTATTAATATGTATCTCTATTATCAAAACCCAGAAGACATATTTCAGATTGTGCTAGTTTAAATATAAAAATCTGATGCATGATATTGCTTGAACATTCATATTATTTAGTGAGATTATGTTATCAATCCATTTTAGTTATTGATTATCCCAAGGGATTTTGAACTTTATAAACATTTCCACTTTATCCTCATTTTTTGATGTATGTTTTGGGTCTTTCCTTATGGATTCATTTTTATATCCTATGTGTTTTTCATGAAGTCAATTGTGGTGAGTGGTAATCTCATGATAAAGGCCTATAATATTAGTTTATTTCCATGTGAAAAATTCCAAAGTTTTTTAAAAAGGATGTATATACCTCTAGTTCAATGGAATATATGACCAAACTGATCAATATGGGAAATTAATCTTTTATATACCCATATTTATTTATATGAATTCATTAATAGTGGAAGAGAAACCTTTCTCAAATGATGGAGGGACATCTCAGAGGAATTCTTCCTCTTCATTTTACTTTTTATCCCCATCCTTCACCTCTTCCATGATCATTAGGGGATGTAGATGATGGATAAAACATCTTAGTGTTAGGGGAGGAGTAAATATTTTTAAATTCATAAGGTGGAGAAACATCTCTTGACCTGACTTATGATTTGACTTCCCATTGAAGCTCTAAGTGGGAGAAAACAGAAAAGTAAAGTGTATTGTAATTTTCTATTAATTAAGAGACAACTACACTGGACACAACTGATGAGAAAGATGATTTTTAATGATTAGGGGATAGAATTATAAAATTTTCACCGATGATTTTATAACTGTCCAGAGAGTCCACATCTTCACTAGTTCTGTTGGGTTCAGTTGTTAGGAATAATATCATGGAAGTATATGATTATGTGATACAATTCAGACCCACCACTTTGATTTTATTTATTGTAACCAAATACATTGCACTAAGATTTATTAAGCTAGTAGTCAATGTAAAATCAAAACCAATCAAGGAATTTATTAAAGAAAAAACATCAATCGTGGGATTATTACTTCACATATGGTGTAATTACTCAACAATATCTTATGATTCATATGATTTAAATGTGTTTTATCACCATAAAATGTCCTAGTTGTACAACTAAATAAATATGTTATGAATTCTTTGTATGAATAGTGAATACCACTTGAGGATGTAACCAAGTCCTCCTTAGCATAACATCGAAGGTAATATGTCACTAAGGAACCAGTAATTGTGAGTCAAATATGGGATCCATGAATTATGTTTTGAGTTTGACTTCATTGAGAGGATTTTTCATAATATTTTCGTAACCCTATACCATTATAATGGATGGGGAAAAGTATGAAACATAATTTCCTAGACAATTATATGTTGAGATAATAATGAGAATGATTCTGAATTTGTTGTTAATTAAGGAAAATTAGACATTAACGTATTTTGTCATGGAATATACATAAAATGTTCTGATATGTTTTTATATTATAATATAATTTTCCTACTCCATGAAATTGTTGATCTCGTTTTAGTCTATAGGATCATCAATGTATTATTTAATTTTCTAGAATCATTATTTGAATCAAATTCTTGAGGGCTCGACTGAGCTTCTATGATCAAATCCCATAGGTCATTGGATAGAATCAATGAATCCAAGATGAACAACATGGACAACAGTAGGGAGAGTTTCATTAATATATAATACTCCTTCTATAAATATTTATTTCTTCCCATCATGTAAATTCAATTTAATGGGATCTTTAGGAGCTGAAGTACTCAATGTAGGAAGATTATCCCTAGGAACAACAATTGAAGGTGCTTCTATCCATAGTGGATTATGTCAACTAGGTTTTCCTATGCGCTGAGATTTATTTGTTGGTGAAATATCCTATATTATATCTTCTAAGAGGTATGGGTTAGGAAAAGCCCTATAATGTGTTGGGGAGCATTATTTCTCCTTCTGACCTAATGAAAGGTCACTTCTATTAGTGTTTACCATGTAAAAAGATCAAGTAGGGATGTGGATGGAGTGTTTTTTTGGGCACAATGATACCTTACCCTATATTATCATATCTAGTATTCTATTCCCATAATTCCCAAACCAGATTTTGGTAATTCAAGTTCTTTTTAACATTCATAATCTGAGAATGGATCCATTGTTTTAATATCCTCAAAGGGACCAAGTCTGATGAGGACTCTATCGGGTGGGTCAACTCTTGTTGTACCCTTTTGTGGGGTGATGATTCTTTTCTTTGGACTTTTGGGATGAAGTCAAGAATATCCAATGAAAACTTCGGCCTTAGTAAATATTCATATTTTTGGGTTTTATTCCCTCTATTTTAGCCATGTTATTTCAATAATGATTGGATTTTGGAAGACTAGGGCACTGATGGAGTCAGTTGATTTGTAGTGGAATAGGTCAGGGGCATAAATGGGTATTTCACCTATTATTAGAGGATATAATGTGTGTGAATTATTTTATTTATGAAAATATTGTAACTAAAATTATACTAACACTTTTTTACCTTCCTTATATCCATTTCACTCCTCTAGATTTTCAAAGAAACAGATCCATCCTACATGGGTGTCATTCCCCACAACAATTTCCCAGATTATACCATTTTGGAAAGATTTAATTGACAAAAAATCATTCTTGTTTGGTGTTTCCCAATGTTTTATGTAAGGGGTAATATTTTGGGAGATCATCAACACCATCCTAGTTTGGCTTCTTGTTCTTTGATAACATGATCAATTTGTTCTCCAATGATGAGATTATGTATCTAGGGACTTGGTCATTTCTAAAAGAATAATCCTTATTGTTTTGCCCCATAGTTAGTTTTTTTATTCTCCCTTTGATAATCCTAATTATATGTGAATTTTTTTATTATTAGGGTATGTGAACTCATATAATAATGCAGTATACAGAGTTGGATAGGGTTTACGGGATGGGTTACGTGTAATAGTAGAAACCTTTTCATTCAATATTATCAATGCTAAAACTAATGGAATTACTAATGATTTAGCCTTGTATATTTTTATGGAGTCTTACAATCTTTGAGTAATTGAAAATAGATTCTGAAACCCTAAAGTATAGTTCACAAGTATGAGTGGTGTGGCAACTCATCAATATGATTATCTATACATATGGACAGAAAATCTTCTTGTGAAATTTTCAGAATTAGGGGGTATATAAAACCCATCATTTATGAAATAAAATATGATACCCTCTCATTATCATTATTATTTTTTTGCTTTAGTGGTTGGTGATTTTTATCTTCTACAGTATCGAGGTTAATTTGAAGTGACTTGTATGACATAAATCATCCCATTCTATAATTTAATGAGTAAAAACACTTGTGTACCATAAAAATGATACCCTTTATAGTGTTTTCTTGAAGTAAATGTGTTTCTATTAATTGATTTTTATAGGGGTCCCCTTCATTTAGTTATAGAGTGAAAAAGGCTCAATTTCATCTCTAGGTCTCTCAGTCCATTGAAAATGGGGAATTTAGGGTTCCCTCGAGTTTTGTAGTGGAGGGTTTAAATCAACCAATCCAAAGAAATGTTTCATTTCACGAAATATCGGCACATATCTCACCTTCGTAGATCAAATCAAGTCATTATAGACTCAATAATATTTATGATCCCTTGAGTAATTTCCTACTAAGTGGGAATTTTAACAATGTATGTAACATGTAGGGACAACTGTGGTGGCTGTTGAAGTCTCTACTATACATAACATATAAGGTAATGTCTGTAAAGTTCCACCCGACCCTATTATGGTTGTCTATGCAATGGAGGGAACTACCTATCTACTTATGTAGGATTGAAATATATTTTTTGTTGGTACACATCATTGGGAGGATGTTCTGGCTCTATTTTGATTATTGTAGTGGACCCTATATATTGAGGTATGCTAGTTGGGAGTGTGAGTTAGGGATCTATTTTTCGAACATATCTGGTCATAATTTTTACTCAAATTACTTCTACATTATGTATTCAAAATTATTTTATCTGCTCTAATTAATAGGAAAATATTTCCTCGTGTGTAAGGGTTTACCCTCTTCAGAAGGTGGGTGTATCTCAACCATACCTTCACCCTATTATTTGGTGGATTCTCATTAAGGAGGCCATAATGGAGTGGTTGATGGAATTACAATATTTATAGAAAGACTCTGGTTCAGTGTATGGACTCATTCTTTTGTTGATTAGGTGTTGACTATATTAAGAACAAAAACATCTTCTTCCTTCTCCTCTATATTTTCCTCATGTACATTAGGTTATATTGTGAGGGTGTTAATGACAGCCACCGATGAATAACATATTGTAGAAATTTCATTTGTTTCTTGGTGGGGATGCCTTTTTTTCAACATCCACATGAAATTTTCCTCACATTCATTGGTTCTCCCTGAGCCATTTGAGGGATGACAATCTATAGTTAATCTATAGAAATGTTTTTATTTTTCCTTCCCAAAGAAGAAATAGGATAATGGGATGGGATGAACTTGGGAGATTAAATATTATATCTTCATTATAATCCTCAAAAGAATGAATTCTACCGAGGATGATGTTTTGTGGAAAAATACACAATCATTATTGCCTAGGGCCATTACCTTTACATTTCTAGATACTTTTGAGCATGGTTTTATAGACTCGATGGTTGTCTTATAAATTTCCCCAGGCATGTGGTCTCTGGTTCCTGAGGATTATCATGGATCCTACTATCGCATCTACCTTCTTTATTTTATAGATTTGTTTGTGATCATGGGATTGGGGAATATTTCAGTTTTCACCAGAACCAATTTATTTCAAAAATATATTTTTCATTTGCGAAATTTTCACATTCTAATAATTTAAATAACATAAGAAGGATTTTTGATTGATATTTTCAAATTCCAGATGAAAATTATTTCAATTGATTACACTATAATGTCTCAACATTGGTGACAGTCATCCAACACCTGTTTTTGAAGGGTGTAACTTTGGATGAAAACAGAGTCATTTTGTTGAGGCTTTACTAAAACAACGAAATTTTACCATGTCACATTTGGTGTACTTTAATGAGTTGGGAGTTTGGTGAAATAAAGTTATCCACGTTCACACAATCCTCTTATATGAACACATAATGGAGAATCTTTGTTTTGTTACAATAATTATTTTAATTATTTGAGAAATTTGTGACGAAGTGATTCTCTTTGTTTCCCAAATTTTAGATTTCATGAATCTAGGAAATCTACCAAGTAATTTTAGTGGTGAATACCATCAGTTACCTTTAAATTTTATAGATATTCAACATAATGTATTATATATTCTCTTTTAGGATTAATATTGTTCCAAATATTTAGTAGTATCTCATGCAAACATTCATCCAATATTTCTTCTATAATGTTTTATTCTAGAGTGGGTAAAGGAAATAACAAGACCGATGTGTTGTATATAGAATTACTTTTCTCATGTGAAACATGTGATATTTATCTTTTGTTACTAGTTCCCTAACCTAGTATGACCAAATTGGATGCTTCCCTACTACATTAATAAACTCAAAATATTTTCATGGACTTTCTATTCCACATTGGAAGGATGATGATCCACATGCGGTTAATATAACAGCCTTCTCTATAGAATGTATTCTGGATATGAAAAGATTTTACATAGCTATAAAAATAATTAGATAGTACTGGACTCATTTTCCCATGTTATTAATGATAGGAGGGATTTATAACCATTAAATCGCTTAGATGATGATACTTTTGATGATGTGGAATTCTGTTATGTGGAAAACTACCATCACGGCTTGAAATCTGAATACAGTAAGAGTTAAATATTATATATCATGGGTAGAAAAATCAGGGTAGGGGATATAAAATTGAGGGAATATTTTCTATTTGATCTTATTTTAACATAGATGGACATCATGCAACTTATCCAGAGATGGGCTATCGAGGTTGGTCAAATTCTGGACATGAAGAAAGCCTTCATGGTGATTTTTCTGGAGAGGACATCCGTAACACGACTAATTTTCCATAATTTGGTACTAGGAGAGTAGGAACATGATCTTCTATATATAAATTTTAGATATAATCAAGAAATTCACAATTACGAATCGTTGGATCATGAATCCGATCTTTATTTTCCAGTACTCTCCAATGAATCATATTTATGGATCTTTCTTTTGGGAAACTATAATTTCTTTCAATGCGAATCAGTTTTGATATAATGAATATTTTTTGGTTATGTCATGTATTAATTATGATTATTTCTGGAAGGTTTCCAATATTTTGTCAGGAGTTTGTGTGTTCCACATAGAGTCCATTGGAATAGAATGATTACCTCTAGTAGAAACTGGTTAATGGTCTCAATCTGAGTGAATGTATATCATGGGGGAATTTTGAACATTATCCTATTAGATGGTAGAAAAGGTGTTTTTCTACTCCTAGGTGACATATTGTTGAGAAATCCCAGTAATGATGATTGATTTATGTTTTTTCCCTACTGCAATCATCGATTTTATTATTTCATGGAATGTTTTTCAAATCTAGGATGTAATTTTTACATGTTGTTTCAACATTTTAGGGAAATTCTTAGTGACATTATATAATGGAATAGGGATGTATTCCCATTTATATGTCTAGAAAAGTTTTGTGTGCCTAATCATGTCCTTGATTTCCTTCTAGTGGATACTATATTTACTCTGTTATATGTGAGTATATTTGGGTCTTCCCTTAGAATTCATTAATAAAATCGTAGATAATTTCTCAATATGCTTCTACATGAGGCTAATGGAAATCTTTATGGATATGTGTAATTGTTTGTGCCTAATAAATGTTTGACATTGAAATTTATTGGAATACTATATTGATAAGGAAAGTTGTGTATCCCTGCTGATGGTTCAATGCTAAATTTTATGAGAGAGATTCTATGGATGTTGATAGATGAGGCTGCTATACTGTCAATCTGTTTTGGCTAGGTGTGTTTTCCTTCTAACATTTTTTCACCAAACTTCTTGTAGTGGCCATTTGGGTGTGGGTTGAAGATTTTTTCTACTAATTTTTTCATTAATATTTTATTTAAAGGGTTATATGGAGTGGAAAATGATGTGTCCTTGTTCCCTGTTGATAGGTTTCTACCACCAGAAAAATGATTTTCATTCCCTGGCCAAGATAACTGGGGCCAGAATCCCGAAGAAGGAATCTTCAACATGCTAAGGGTTAACTAACACCAGAAATTAGAGATGGCGAGTAGTAGAAGTATCTATTTGAAATGAATCCATCATCATCAGGGTGAGGTTATTTGTGGCCTCTTTAATAGCATCCTCAATATAAAGTAGGAGCTAATTACCATGTTTTGTGGATAACCTCCATAAAATTTTGGAGACAACTATAGTTTTCATCTAATTTTTTACCACAAGCCCTTACCAAATGGATGACTAATGAGGATTCATGAGATAAGGGGTCTACTAAGAAACCTATAAGATTGCGATGGAACTATTTTTGATATACTCCAAGAAAAATCATTTTATACCCATCATTGAAGACTCTAGGTGGGTGTTAGTGTACAATATTTTGTTAAGGACCTAACTTCTGCAGTGGATGATTCACACATCTATTAGAACTAGTATGATTACATTTGGATGAAGGAAATTGTTATAAAAGGGTTGTATAATATAGGTTACAACCATGAAAATAGAATCCCATAAAATCAATATCTGAATTCAGAACAAATGTATAATTGATTGTCTTGTTTGGACCTCATTTTTTAGGAGAGTAAAAAGGGGCATGATAGGTGGGTTACACCATAATATTGATTAAGGATTCACATCCAGTTCTCCATATTTGATTTCAATGGAAATGATCTTTTATATTTTTAGTGGTTGATTATATGGTTTATGATGGTTTTATGATCATTCACATCTATTCCATCATTTTCGAATGGCATCTAATGGGTTTCATTTATAGAGATGGAAACAACCATTCATTCCCATATTAGAGCCTTCTTTAAAATTAATATGGTTCTTTATTGATGGATATACCTATATAAATATATGCTTTCCCATCAATTTTACCCAATCATGTATATATTATAAATTATTATATCATTTACTAGTATGATTCTAGTTTTATGCCACCTAGGGGTCACTCTAGAGTATATCATCATCTAAGGTAACATGAGTTGTTTAAATGTTGGTTTCATGCCCATGAGATTGGATTACTAATTAGAGAGGTGAAAGTGATGAGAAACCACATAGTTTGGTGCCACATAATATGACACATTATACCTTGTAGAGTTCGGTAATAAGGAAAAAACCCAGCAGTTTAATGTCATGTGGAAAGAACGTATTGAAAAAAGGTTCCTAGATTTTTTTAGTACTAACACTAATGAGGATAATAGAAAAAGGAAGGGATATAGGATCCAAGGTTGGATATAAATTTACTTCTAATAATTCTTAGCGACAATTACAGTGAGTTATGGGTGTTGGGTTAGACCTCGTGTTGGATTCCTATATATCTCATTTGAATGGGAATCATAGAACATGTAGTGCACTTTTCTGGAAAAAAACATATAGAAGACCCAAATAGGTTTTCTTCCAAATGATTTATTCCCTTTCATAGGTTTGAGATAATTTTGTTCTGTTGGTTTTTGACCTAACGCAGAATTCCTACGTTTTCCATATGAATTGGAATCAAATCCCACATAATTTAATTTTGATGACCTATGAATATGAAATCCCATTAAATGTTTTCCCCTAATAAATGTGGGCCTTTAATAGTTTTAAAGGTTGTTTATATGTATTCAAACATTTAATAATAGGCCATTTGGAGTGGTTAACTGATGAATGCCTCAACTAATGGTGATTTGGATGTTTGTTTTGTCCATACACCTTGGAGTCTCCCCTTTAACATGCCTTATCAATAATACAGACCCTTTGAAAATAAAAAAATGGTTTTGGGGTTTACACCATATAAAAGAGTTCCCTGTTTGTTGGAGACATGGCTTTGGGGAACCAAGTAGTTGGGGACCCCATTGAGGGGAAGTTTCTAAAAAAGGATTCTATAATGAGACAAGAATTTGAAAGTACAGATTTCATTGGTGATATCTAACTTTTATGTCCACATGAGTAATTATTGGATCTGAGAAATAAGAGGAATAAAAAGACCTATAAAACATCAAAGTCTCATTTGTTGAATGGTGAATGAAAGTGGGGTGATGGGATAAAATGAAAGGTCTTTTTTATACATGTATCTTATCCCACATTATAACTACGATAGTCACATAAGACTACTCATATGGATAAAATCCAAAAGAAAGGGCTCTGAGATTATACCAAGTTGGATTCCCTAATTTTGGTAATTGATAATTTAAGAGGATACAAAATTAAGCCTCAATAGTAAAGGATAGATTGATCCTCACCAAACCCACCTAGAATTAGAGGTACCTGGTCCTAGAGACTACTATGGTAGGTCATGGTGAAAAAACTAGTATCCCTGAATAAGAGTTTACTAACAGTAGAACTAGGGTTGATGTCCTATTGATTTATTTTATGCATAACTTCATGCCCCCTGAAGAACCTACCCTCTAGGTATGACATGTGTATAACACCTGAGACTAATGAAATTCATAAACGAATGGGATACATGATAGTGTGTCTCACACAAGTCATGGGTTGGAAAGAAGACAATGATTCCCGTTTGTTGACCTCTGAGTAACTAGATGTGATTCACCAAGGGGTCACAGACTATGTGTGATGGTGTTTCCATGGGAAATGGACAACCTATGAAACAAATTTGGTTAATTTTTTGTTATAGAAACAATGGAATTTAATTAGGGGTTATTATAAGGGTCTCACGTAGGTCTCTGTTTGTAAAGGTACCATTGTTCTAGTTCTTGTCAACTAGGTGGAATGGGTACCCTTATAGTTTTATTAGGCTTCAGGCCATAGAGGGTATTCTATCCCACTATCCCCATTAATTCACTCTTCACTTAGTTTTTGAAGGGAATTCTAAATTATTTTTTAGGAACTACGGAAAGGGGAATCGGAACCACATTTTGTGGATATTATTCCTTTTTTCAGTCAATAAAATGAGGATCTGTATGGTCCAATTTAGAAGAAAACATGGGACCTGGGTCAAAGGTTGTCACCTAAATTGTTACAAATGATAGGTACACATTACAGGTGACAAATTCACGGGATTATAAACATTTTAAGATCATCAGGTGGGCCTTCATGTGACTTCATGTGCTCATTCTAGGATCATGTCATTTCCTCATGATGGGATGGATTCACCAGCCTTTTTGCATATAGTGTTGGTATGTCATGCACCACATGTTTGAATAGCCTTGGAAAACACACTAAGAGGAATCCAATAATAATACATGTTGTAATTTTAATGAAAAGAATCTATAAGGTATAATTTTAATTTTTTTTTAAAATTTTGAGAGTAGTTTTAAAATTGTATTGAAATGTTTGACACATTTTTGTCAATTAGGGGCTTCAAGATATGGAAATGCAACTATAAATTGTGTAACACCACTAGGGGTGTTGATATCAACTTACCATGGCCAGAATTGATATCAGTTTGAATAAAATTTTGATAATATATTTATTTCTATTAATTTATAGTATATTTTTCAATAATTTATAGCCCAAAAGGTGTTTCTTATTCATTTAGGAATGGGTTTTAAGATGATGGTTCATTTCATGGTTGGATTTATCACATGTAATTATAATGGTGTATCCATGGAAATTTTTTCATATTCTTACCATCTTTATCATATGCAGTTCTCATATTGTAGTATTTTTTGAATATTGGTCCGATTTCAGGAAAAACCAAAGGTTTCATTAAAAAATGGGTTTTTCATTGGAAAATTATTTATAAAATTGATTTGTTTTAAATCTATAAATAAAAATTTCACGACATTAGTCATTGTATAAATTATTTTGTTAAATCATAGTAGGATATATTCTCACACAAAACATTTTTCTTTGGGAGTTTGTGGATGTGATTTTGTGGGAATCTAGTAGAGTGATTTATATTATATAGGTTACCAACTTCAATTTTTGGTTGATTACATCATAGTAGGCTGGTTTTGTAGTGATAGTTATTCACATAGAGACTTAGCCTATGGATGGTCTATTTTTTTTATGTATTCCCATTGGGATTGAAGTTGAATTTCAAAGTATTTTATAATCATTATTCCCCATTATACAACAATTTTATTTATATTTTGTTATTCTTGAGACATTGTTGGTTCATTATCTTATGGCTAGTTGATTTGGGTTACTTTTGTGGTTGTCCTATCCCGGTTCATTAAATAATTAAATACATGAAACTTCCCTGATATATGTGTTAT
Source organism: Viscum album (assembly GCA_963277665.1). Classification (NCBI taxonomy): domain Eukaryota; kingdom Viridiplantae; phylum Streptophyta; class Magnoliopsida; order Santalales; family Viscaceae; genus Viscum; species Viscum album. The sequence continues at coordinate 647,192,077 of OY728151.1, read as the reverse complement.
TACACAACATGGGATTGGATTAGGGTCCTATAAGAGAAAAGTTAGGGGCATAGAAATCTAATTTACAAGATTTTTATTATACATCTCGTTTTCATATCTGAACCCACGCTACCTTGGGTTGTCAAATGCTTTTTCTAAGACTGAGCCATGGTGTTTGATATTATTGTACTGAATTGTATATGGTGTTTAATTCAATGGACTATTTATATTTTAATGTTATTTTAATCCCTTCATAGAATCCATGATTTCAATCAATTCATGATATTGATAGAATTAATATGGATTATATAAGTTGGTCATAGGTTTTGTGAGTTTTCTTATAAGAATAATAGTCATTGTATTGTTTTTATAAGAAATTTCATCATATAATACCTCTTCTGAATCTCGGTGAGTATTCTCTGGGATAATATCAATATATGATTCCTATAGTGGACACATCATTAAAAGAAGATGTAATACTAACTATTAAGACTATAAGAAAATGATTATTTGACTATAGGGACTAGTGGTAGATCATAACCTGGAATTTACTAAGAATAATCCAATCATCATGCATGTTGATAGTGGTCCCCAAGAATATGAGGAATTGATTGATTTGATTTAAGGGATATTCCATTTTCTAAAAATTCATGAGGACACTATTGATGTTTTTACAACATACATGGTGAATGGAATGGGAAGGATATTTTGGGACTCAATCCTTCAGTCCATGTTGTATGAGAACATAAAAATTAATTATTTGAAGAAAGTGTTGAACCAATTGTTTTATCTTGAGGTTTTTCTTATGTAGAATACCCAAATTTTTATAACAATTGTTCAATAGGATCATACATTATTGAAGTCTTCCACACATTTTTCCATGATGGGGAAAATAATGCTCAATCTTGTTATAAACTATTACCTTAACTCTTAGAGTTTAAATATGGGTTTAAGTGATGATATTCATTCGATTATCACTCTAATTGTTATGGAGTTGGTCAAAAAAGTAGCTATGGTTGAGGCAGAAAATGATGGTAGAATGATTTTGAGTGGTGATTATGTTGGTGTTACTGTTAGTTTGTGTGGGTATTCTATCAAAAAAAAATAAAATGTATTATTTCTTTGTTTTCATCAATATATCATTCAAGTGATTCGTCACGAAAAAAACTAGTATTTTGATATCACTATAGAAGGATTATTCATACAATTCCTAAAAATATAGATGTTCCCATGCATATCAACATTATGAAAAATCAATTCATCACCTTAATTCTTATGGAAGGATGTTCTAAGGAACTCTGTATAAATCCTATCTCACCAAGGGGTTTTAGGTTCATTCAAATGCTTCCAAGGATGATGGGTATTACCCTAAATCTATTGGGGATGTCTATAGAACCATACAGTATATGGGATGAGATGAGACATCTTTACATAGTGATGTATGAACCATAGGAATATGTGGTAGGTGTAGGTACTATTTGATGTATGATGTTTATTTCATCATAAATGTTTGTGGGTTTATTTGAAACAGATGTTAATCATTCTGTTATGTAATTAAATTTGTTTTATGTGGTGGGATTTCACATTCAACTTATTCTTTTTTTGTATCTTTGGAACCAATGGCAATGATATCAAAATAAGGTTTCTAATTTCTCGTGTGTCAGGTGATGAAAGAAAACCTAAATAGGTTTTTAGGTATATTGGATATTAATATGAAATATTTTACTTGATTTTTAGCAAGGATTAGATGATTAGTGTAAAGGACCATAGATACTATTATCATCATCATGTTCAATTCTTATATCTCATGGGGTATATCATATCATTCAGGGTGAGTGGGACCCTATATATGGTAGAGATGGCCATATTCTTACTTTTGATTTGGTGATCTCATACTAGATATAAGATATGTTCTATGATTCCATTGAATGTCACAGGAGAAGTAAACTCCCTATATTTGTGAGTTCAAACCTCAAGTGATTTCCTAGAAAATTTTCATGCTTAATACTATAGAGATAGATTGAGTTTACAACTGCCTTATCCCTGGTATGATTCCTATTTCAATGTTTTCTAATCTCATGGAACCTATTCAGTTTATGGAATATAATATATATAATGTGGACCTTTATTATAATGAATTTATTTATCCTACCATGTCACATTTTTCATCACATGTCATCTTTGGTAATAAGAAATACATGATCCTTATACATTTCATTGACAATAAATAGATAATTTGGGTTACTTTTAATAACAAGAATCCCATTATATGAATTGGTGTTCCCTTTTATCATGTGATAGGGAATTTTTGGATTTCAATGATTAAGTTGAGAATGGGATAAAATCAGTTGAGTTTCCTCACAGAGGATGTAGAGAATATATGATTTAGGAGATAGAATAGGTATTTCAGGTTTATGGTTATGCTACTATGTCTCATTAACACTAATAGAATATTTATAAAAATAATGAATTTAATAATTCATCAGTTTAGATACTCATTTTCAATCCCCTTTTTGGATGATATTCTTGTGTACTCTATGTCATTGTAGTATCTCTAGGATCATTCAGATTTTATCCTTAGAAACATAAGTGATCACCTCTTTGTGGTAAGATTTTAATGTTTAAATTCTTTAACTTGTAATTTTTTTCTCCGAAATTCTATATATAATAGAGTAGAATCAATGGATCCTAAAATAATATTGGTTGTATTGTCCATGGATAAACCTCAAAATGTTTTTGAGATCCGGAGACTCTAGGATTTGGATTGCTACCACAGTTGGTTTGTACAATATATTTCCACCATATCATATATGATTCTTGTTAACTATAAAAGGTGTAATTTTTGAGATGAATTTCAATTAATATTTTTTCCCATGTATTTTGTTTTAATATTATATGGATTGATTTTAAGACCAGGCATAGAAACTGTGTGCCATTTCGAGGCCCTCTGTTCATGAAACAAATGTTTGATGAATATTAAATAATAAAATTGGACTGATGTGTGGTGATTATCCAATAAAAACATATTTTTTTAATTACATTTTAATGGTATTAAATGTTCATTTTTGATCTTATGGTCCTGAGTTAGTGCATTTTCATTATGAACATCCATTCTCATCATTTGTGCACTTCATGCCTAATATACATCAATTTAGGCCCAATGAGTCATCTGATACTAAGGAATGTAATTATCAATATTTTAATTTGATATTTAGGAAACTATATCTAAACATAAATGTGAACATTTTTCATTAAGGGATCAATGGATGATTCATAAACGATGATGGAGATATTTGGAGATGAATGGAAGCAATTCTAGAGAAGGAAGATTTAACAACAGCCCACTTATGAGACTTTGGGGCCCAACATATAGGCCCAATGAATCCCAACTTTTGTGGGATGATATAAGGAATGTTGAGTAACAAATCACACTTCAAGAGATAATGCTAATTCTACCTATATGGTTGTTATTAAGGCGCCCCAAGTTAGAGATATAATTCTGGTCCAGATTCTGCGGCCCAGAAAAACAGCCCACTAATTTGATCATATCTAGGCATCTAAAACTCCAAATGGGCCTAAATTTTTCAGGAGGTTATAAGACATCTGGAGAACCATTTTCTTCTTATATGGCCCACTCTGATTCGTCCATCTAGAAGGTCATACAAACGCGTCTGTTTGGCGGATGAAAGATGGATTCCACCTCGAGTTAAATGTGGAAAAGTCCAAATTCAAAAAGATTTCCACCACCTATGGCCTACCAAAATTAATTGAGATGCTTTGTACTATTGGAGGATAGACCCAAGGGCTCAAAAACACCTATTTAAGGTAGTGGTGTTGGAGGATTTTGGGATCTTTGGTGCTTGGTTTCATTGTAGTGTTATGCTGCCGCTTTGTGTTTGTAATCGCATTTCTTCGTCATGTAAGTTGTTTAATTCACCTTAGTTTCTTAATAAAAGTTATTCATTTACTCTTATTATGTTCTTATACTTATCACTTTGATACCTTTGGTTCAAGGTGTGAATTTATTCACACCATACTTTGTGATATTTATCACACAACGGAGGAGTGATCTTTTTTTGTTGTTGTTTTTACTTCTTCAATTCCACCCTTGTAAGTCTACTTCCCGCTTCCGTTGAAGACATTTCATCAATGGAGGGCTAACTCTTTTATGGGTTGATCCAAGGGAGTATAAATGGGCTGTATTGGATGTTATTTATCACTCCATTAATGGCTAATCACGTCTTTTAAATGAGATTTTAATTTGATGATTTTAAAACATCTTCATCCTTATTGAATTTAAGGTTACACATTTCAAGTGATAATACAAACATCTACCTTGGAGTGCTCAAAACTTTGATCCTTCAATTGTATAGGTGATTAGTATTAGGGTGTTTAGGAATTAAACCAGTAAGTGGTGATTTCTTTTGATCTTCTTAAATGAATCCATCTCAATTATAAGAAATTGAAATCATTAAAAAAGTAATTCATCCAATCCACCCCGAGCGATAACCTTGGATCAACTCATTATTTTAAATTGAATTCACTTAAATCTGTTATTTATCCTTTAAACCCATATAAAATCAACCGAATTTGGCCACTTCATATCCAAAAATAGTCCATAGAATGTACGTTTCTATAGGTTTCTTCTTAGGTCTCCGAGGATTCGATAACCCAAGCTAAACTACAAGGACCATTCTAACTTCATCTCTTGGGTAAATTTGAGAGAGAATCATGTGACTTTCCTGAAAATTTACAATAAAAACTAAAATGGTGACCCGATTATAAATAAGATGTCACAGTTTAGTTTATAATAATTTCTTTACCCTGGGAATGACCTAACATTGGTCTTCGTAGGTCAGTTTTGGAAAGTCTTCATGAGCGCTTAAATTAATAAAATAAATTATGTGAATATTATTTTTTAATGCAGTGATGCTGCAATAGGGTTATCCATAAATAAAAAAAATTCTGAGATACATGGTTAACCTCAGGACCCTGTCACCCTTGAGAGTCCCTATAGAGAGAAATATAGAGGATTATCTCAATTATGCGATGATGGAACATTGAGTCAGTGATTTACAAACAATGATCATGATGGATCTTTCCAAAAGTAGTGACACGACTGTTATACATTATTGAGCGATATTAATATAGGTTTCATGCATTATTTTATTTTATTTTTTCCTATTCGTGATTCATATGTAAAACGTGGACTAATCCATGAATAGATTACCCTAAAAATGTTCATATTTATGACATGGGTTATTATTTGGGTTTATCAAGATTTGATTCTTGAGATTTTGTTTTATTCATTTACCATTCTAATGGTGACAAACCAATATATGTAGAAAAATTGATATATGTTCATTCCTATAGATTTTATGTTCTTTTCTCCCGTGATTCATCCATTATTCATCACATGTTCTTTATTCTTCCCCAGACTTGAAACCCTATGTGAATAATCGACCGCTGCATCGTTAATTAATGGAATAATGATCTTAAATACTATATTTGTAATCAGGATGTCTAGACGGATGTGAGATGATGGGTGCAGTGGAAGATCAAATGATCGGGGGTTCCAAATCTGCATTCTTCATTGATAATTAAAAATATTATGATTCTGTTTTCTAATATGATTGATGGCATGAATCCTATAGATTTGATTTTAGAGTGTAAGAGAAAGATATAGTATGAATTTTGAGGTGAATGGACCACTAAAACATAATATAGGTGATTGAAGGCACTTGTGGGAGGAAGAAGACAGGTTTTTGGACAACCCAATACACATGGCGTGTAGTCCTGACTATATGGAATGTGTCCCCGGTTGGATGACACGACTTGTACATGGGTAGTACAGGGACATCGGGAGGGGTACATGGGTTTCCAACACGGTGTGTGCTCCCCCACATAGGATGTCTTGGATAAAGTACATGGGCTACATTATGTATTGGAACCCAGGTAGAGACACACACACTAACATCGTGTACTAGAAAACGGACAAAGTACATGCGTGGACCATAGATTCTTGGACACGATGTGTAATCCATTTAACATTCCATGTACACATATTCTAGATGACATGGTTGGAACGACATGGGCCGTTGTACATGGATATTACCAAAGTTCAGGGGACACGACCTGTGACCCAACTATACACATTGTACACCTTCTTACAAGGATTTTTCCACTTGTCCCCTATATCATGGGAATTTTTCCTTAGGGTTCATCTACTTATTTTATTTATTTATGTTTTGTAGTAATCTTTTCCTACTCCTAAGACTATGATCCCTTCAACTGGACATCCTCGATAAGATTTTTGGAATCCCCTAAGAGGCCCGGAGCAATATTATATATTCATTCTTCATGAACTATGTGGTGTTATTTTTACTGTTGTGACCAACCCTACAGAGACATAGATTCTATACTTAGTGGGTCAATCTAAATAGAGTTGTTGACATCACCCTATGGAAATATATATGATCCTCATCCCTTTTATTGTATATCTCATCAGATATATTAGATTATCTTTCTCTTATAGAGACCCGATGAGTAGTACCTCTCAGATTGATGTCATGTGTTCTATCATACTCATGCATGTGTTCTCATAAATGAGTTCTTCGTAGAATCATCGATTGGAATTCGGAGTGATGGTAAACATTATTTGTGACTTACCTCTATAAAATTATTCATGGACTGAGTAGGTCAGGATATTCTTGTTATAAGTGTTGCATACATATACCTATGTAGAGAAGACTTTATTGTTTCTTTTTTGTATTACACTGTGGGTTTCGGGGGGTCATACAAAGTATTGTTATATTTACACATGCACGAGATTTACCAATACATGTCATGTCTTTTTTAGATGATCAATATTTTGATGGAGTACAAGGAGAACGGGTACCATATCGTGCTATGTGAGAGCAGATTGACTTTGGTGTGTTCCTACGGCTATAGACAGCATTTCCAGTACCTTTTTCTTATAGGTTGGACTTGTGTTACCAAAATATTTTTGTGGGTTTGTATTGGGCCTGGTTTACATTACTTTTCATTCTAATGTTCTTTTTTGTGGGATATAGTGGTATTCATGCGTTGTTTACATATAGGTTTTTATAATTAAGAATTTTTTGGGCTTGGATTTGTGTAAAAGTGTACAGGTAGATAGGTAATTTCTCCAATGTATGTGATATGCATACTTAGTGCTAGTCACCTTCCCCAGTCCTATTGTAGGTGGTATTAGGATATCATGGAACATGCCCCAGTAGGATGGGTCATAATAGAGTGGTATCAGAGGATGTAAATGCTACTTTAAGTGTGTGAGAATATGATATTAGTTTGTGGATATAATGTTAAGTGTTTCACTATTGAATTTTTTGGAATGAAATGTACTGTTGCTGAAGATGCTAATGTATCCATACACCAGGATTCTGATAACCGTACTTTCAACTCTATACATGAGAATACTAGTTTCATGGAAAATAATGGTACGTGAATAATATTGTAATAGGTTTTCAATTCAATTTCTTTCTTAGTTCAGCACTCCAAATATACTCATTGAAAGTGGTACATCTTGTTTACTTATTGATGCCCCTGCTATGCATACCAGTTAGAATATTGTAGCTTGATCGTGTGGATGAACTCCATTGTGAAGAGGCTTCGATAGCAACACCAGTTCCCCGGATGTTACATCTAGGTGCTACACCAGCCATATCACCACCTGTAGAGTAGCACAAGTTACCCATTGTTCCTGTAGATAATGAGCACCAACTGAGTGTGCTTCACTAGTTTTAGTGATAGAGACCCGTTAGGCTCTGAGGTGTGTCTAAACAACTGATATATGAGGACTGGCTTCAGGTGGTGACCTGGGTTTTATATCTAGTTAGGACTCCATAAGAATAGATGGTGGTAATGTATGCAAGACTTCTATGTGTCTCGACGGGATGATGGTGTTGTTTTTCTATACAGACATTCGATGAGGTGACTTATTCATTGTCATAGTTTGACCTCCTCTTTAGGGTGGAGTTATGACCAGAAATACTGAGAGCTGTGCATATCAATATTCTTCTTTATCTCAAACATGGTAGCATGATTGTAGCTGACTATTCATCACAGTTCACTATCATATCCAAGTACTCATGAGATATTGTTTGAGATGATTACTTCAGGGATCAAACATTTGAGTGGGGTATGTATAGATACATTGTAGAGACCATAAGCTTGACTTACATGGTCATTACATTACTTTTTCGGAATACTTAGTACATAAAAAAACACACACACAAGGATCGTAATAGTTTAGTGTCTTTGGAAACTCGGAATATAATCTTCTAATCATGGTGAAAGATATTCAACATCTTTCACAAAGATCTTTCTTTAATTTATACCTAAAACATTTCTTTATATCCTGGTGAAATGAAAACATAAAAGGGTGAGCTCAAATGCTCAGTAAGGGTAAAAAAAAGAAATATCAATCACATCATATTCATAAGAACATAACATTTTGGAAATCTGAACCTGCAAAAGAGATCATAATATCATAACATGGGATAAATCATAGTAGTGAAATGTAATCCCAATAATCATAACTTAAAATGTGAAACTTTGTGACATACACACATAATCATAGAGAATCATATCTTATTAGTCAATACTGATTGCCAAGACTATCTTAGTGGACAAAGTCCATTTCTGAACCGAGTCACCCTCGTTTCAGTCCTGTTTCACTGAACCAGTATAACCTACCATTCCAGACATGTCTATCTCATGAGATATAAAATCTTTACCCAATGCATTGGAGGGAGATATAGGTCCCACCCGTCTCATAATGATACCATTCTTATGTGTGCCACAAAATCATAAATCATACATCATTGCATAACCCATGTAGTAAAAATGGGATTCTTAAACAACATGACATCATAAAACAATTCATATAAGATAAATGAATTCATAAAAATAATTCCATCACAACATAATCAAATCAATGTAATTATAGGGATAGAAACAGAACCCTATATTATCTTAGATGGAAAATAATTTTGATAAAACACTTGAACTCCATTCTTGAGGAAAATATCCTTTCTACTTCAAAAACACTTTTCCTTTCTTAACATGTCATACAATTATAAACTAAAAGAATTTGATTAAAAATAAACATGAAAACTTATAAATTAAGCTTCCTAGAAATAATGTTTTAAAAATCCATTCATGCCGTATAAGTTAAAAAAAACATTCTTCTCGTACTTTTGTCAGAAAAGTCAAAAAGTACCTCGTACGAAAAACGACAAAAGATTCCTTTCATATATTTTACTAAAAACTCACAAAAGGGTAAAATTGGATTTAAACAATTGTAGGTGGATGGAAATAATATTAAATATTGAGGAAACATGGATGTGGATGATAAAATACACCCCAGTAAATACCAAAGTATAAACAATCTCGGATAAAAATGAGATTGTGATATTTCCCTTACCTTAGGTCTGATTTGCTTCGTAAGTGTCTGAAACTCCTGTATAATGATTTAAATAATGTCATTTAATTATTATAGAATCATAATCATTGTTATGATATCATATATGGTTCACTTATTACTTTATATTACCCGTTCTTTTGTAAATTCCATGTTAAAGAGCGTTTTGGGTAAAATTGTTTCATTTGTCGTCCGTGTTTTGACTTGTAATTATTCATATGATTACTTAAATCATGATTAATTAATTCCAGAATATAAAACATTATTTATATATAATATATATATTCAGAATATACATATATATAATAAATCAGTAAATGGAAATAAATACACCGTTCATGGAGACGGTAGGCCGTATGTACGCATGAACGCTGTTTTTGTTTCCTTATTGAGTTGAAGGGAATTAAGTAGATGAAATACATATATATACACATAAATCCAGTATCATTATTATGTCATATATTTCCTGATTAATTACTATATGTACTTTATAATCATTCATGAATGGTTAAAGTGGAGAATGAATCTCATCGCGTCGTGGAGACGGTAGTCCGTACGTACGCACGAGCGATGATATCGTTCTCATGATCGTGGGACTGTATTGGAGTGTATGTATACTATTTCAGAATCAATATCACTTTAAAATAATCAAATATAGTTATTATTTACACCATTATACTCATCTAAGTAAGGTGGTGTTGGAAAATATATTTCACCACGGCGTGGAGACGGTATTCCGTACGTATGCACGTGGGGTGATTTCGTTTTTCGTAGGATGGATAGATGGTGAAATAGGGTTGTTTCATACTTATAATAACATATCTGTATATGAGTGATACTTATGTTATTACTTCATAATGAAACAACCTTAGAAGAAGAAGTGGAAGAAGAAATAAAGATAAAATAATCGGTAATGGACATTACCTCTTCTTTGAAGTGCCTCTTTGAGTCCTCCTCTTAGGGTACTAAAATTGGTCTTTGAAGAAGACCAGAACCTCTAGGATGTTTCTAGGGAAGTGTAGAAGAGAATTTTTCAGGGGTTGGATGAGCATGAAGGCTCAAAGTGGTGTGAGGAAGAAGGGGAGGAGGTGCCCTTTTATAAGGGAGGAGAGGGGCACCTTTGGAATAACTAAAACTATTATTTTATTATAAAGTCAAATTAGGTTTTAAATAGCTCCAAATTGAGTTATTTCTAAGATAATGTGGGGATGGGTCGAAAGCCTCTCATCCAATAGAATTTAGACAAGTTTAGGTCATTATATTAACCTTATCTTTTAGTTTTAACTCTTAGTTAATTAGATTGACATTTACCATGTCACTTTGTATTTTTATATTATATAGTTAATAAACTTACCATATACAACCATGCGACCCCCAAGTTGTGTTTTATTAATATATATAACCTTATCTAAGTCATTTGGCCGAACCTTATATTTTTAGGAATAAAATAACAATTAATAATATAATATTTGTTTTAATAACTATTTTATGTCAATTTTGACACTATTCAATAGTTGATTTTTTTGAAACTCATAACAGAATGATTACTTCGACCAAAGTTAAATAAATAGATCTTAACATGTCATGTTAACCTATAAAATTAGTTTAGTTCATAAAAAGTCTCAAATTATATTTATTTGGGTATTTATAACATCAATTATGTCAATATTTCATTAATAAGATAATTAATACATCATCGTTGTGTCATAAATAAATTAACTTATTTAATGTCTAAAAATTACAAATAAAATACCATTATGTATTAAATCTTTTTATCATTCTAATGAATATTTATAGTCGAATTTATATTATGTATAACCCCATATTAAAAATGATTTACTTATTAAACTTTGATTTTAACTATTTTAACCCTTCTTTAAATAAATTAATAATAAATGTCCTAATCTAATCCAAGTGAGCCTAAATGGTCATATTTTATTCCTAAGGTTGTTTTTGTTCGAATTACACTTGTCCAATAGAATTATTACATGTTTTAAGGTAATAATAATATCATTTTTACCCTTAATTACCCTATTTACTTTTAACCGTGGTAAAAAAATGTAAAAAGTTACTATTCACCAAAAATTATTTTCATCTCATTAAACCACATTTTAGTCCTTGATATTAACCGTGTCTCTCGGATTTTAAAAATTCCACTCACAGAAGCGGTAAATTTATTTTTTATGAAAAATTCAGTTTTTTAACAGCCACTTAGTAGTTTCACTATTCATTAAAAATTGAAAGTTTTCAGAAAAATACCAAAATTTCACCATAGGATAATTTCGATATTCCGAGTCCAAAAATGAAGTCCATTTTGAAAAATAAAATTTATAAAATTTAAAAAAGTCATTAGTACTATTCATAACGGCTAGTTTTAATAATATTTTAATAGCATATCGTTGTTTAGTGAAACTCGGTATTGCGTACTACACACGCTATCGAGGAAGGTCGCGATTGCGTGTAATGCAAGGCAAGTCAAGGATGCGTGTTGTGAAAGCTCCTTTTGGTGTAGCGTACAACACAAGACATTAATGAAATTAAAAATAATATTTTTTATAAAATCTCTGGTTGTTACATTCTACCCCCCTTAAAATGAATTTCGCCCTCGAAATTCGTCGGGGTTATAAATGGTTTACTATTCGAAAGTTTCTTTAATAGAAACCCACATCGTAAAAAGGAATTCCAAAACCAATATTTAAAAACAAATGTATGAAATGTAACGGTTACCCAAATAAACTAATCAATGGGTTTCCACATAGGTGAAAATATGGATATAGAAGAGAAATCTAACCATCATGTTCTGACAGAGAGTGGTAGAGAACATGGCTATGGAAAAGCCAGCAATCACAAAGCCATAAATTTGTGACGATCTAAGGTACCATCTGATTCATCAGATATAAGAGCACTAGGACAAAATTTTGGTTTTCAAGATCATTTCCCTAAAGTTGATGAAATTTGAATTAGAAGAAATACTTTCGTGATTTTGGTATAGTCTCGCCATTTTTCATTCTTTGGACAATTTCCACTTCATATCTTAAAGAAATGAAGTTGAATTTGACATTCGTGATGTGTTAGCAGATCATGTGATAGAATGATGGGTCATTCCATCTGTCTCAAACAAAATGTTAGAAAAGTTATCAAAAAATACATAAGTCCATCTATAGTGAGATTAATCATATATGGTTCCTAAAATGGACTTATACTTCATATATCATACTGCTTAATATAATAAAACTAGTTTCTACTAAACAGGGACTTCCTGTAGGCCAGTGGTAGGCGATAAAGGCCAGTCGCCCGTCCTACTGGTTGTCCTTTTTCTAAAACTACATTACTATAACATCCCATCAATAATATCGAAAAAAAACTTTTATCCTTAAACAATACTAACTTATTTCAAACATAGTCCATTCCAATCTTTAGGCTTATCCATAATACTGCAGTCCACTCTCATAATATAGTGAAAACGATTACCGGAGATTTAATACCATCGTTGATCCCCATATATCATAAGATATGTCTTGTTGGTCACATTCCAAACATTCGAAGGCCTTAATCATGTATTCTATTGAAAAATGAATACCCATTGAACCATAGTGAAATCGTGAATGCAGTTAAAAGTTAACACTTTCCACATACCAAAATCCTCAAAATTCTATATACTCAAACCATGATATCACTTAGTCCTTATATGAATCATGAGCTCATGAATACTGTCAAACATTTCATTTTATTCTTACCCCTTCATTATGCGCATATCATCTACTTTCCAAAATATTTGAATCACTTTTCATGGTTACCAGTACCTTAAAATTATTGAAAACCACAATATACCAATACATAAATATTTCAGTACACCATAAAAGTACCTCAATAACATTATTCTTGAATACCAATACATAAAAACTTCAGTCCATCCACTTCAATGATTTTCCTAGAATAAGTACTTCCTTGATTTAGAAGTAACTTTTTAGGTCAGGGCATTGAGTTGGGTAATGCTCATGTTCTCCACAAATAAGACATGGAACTCCATAACAGTCTGTCACTCTATGACCCTTTTCTCCACACAGATAATATCGGTCCCTCCATTTGAGGTATTCCTCAAGGTTATTCTTCCCTTCTTTATAAATCTCAACCTTCCTTTCTTTATGCTCCTCAACATGCGAACATTCATAATAGTTTATCTTCCTCTTCTTTGATGAATTAGGCATACCACTAAATTTCACCTTGTTAATCATATATCGCGATGACTGATTTAGCATAATCACAATATCTTTCTCTCTCATAATTACACAATTTTGTTGCTCATAGTCACCAATTTGTCCATTGGATTCAATGTTAACCGAATTCCTTCTGGTTCCCTCCATTAACTAAAACACAATAAGAATCTTGTGAGAGGCAAAAATCATGCTAGAGAAAACAACATAGTAAAGGGGGAGTACCCTCAATATCTAACATCTTTGGTTTAATCTAATATCATTACCATAGTTCTAGGACTATATCCTATACGTATACTTATCCTTAGGGACATCCCTAGACATACCTTAGAAATATATCTAGGGATCTCACTAATGTTTTCGCATCCTAGTTTCCAAAGGTTGACTAAACTTTTCCTCTGATACCAACTGTAGAGACCCGAAGCTTGACGTACATGGACATTACATTACTTTTGCGGAATACTTAGTACATAACAAAAACACACACACAAGGATCGTAATAGTTTAGTGTCTTTGAAAACTCGGAATATAATCTTCTAATCATGGTGAAAGATCTTCAACATATCCCACAAAGATCTTCCTTTTTTTATACCTAAAACCTTTATTTATATCCTGGGGAAAAGAAAACATTAAAGGGTGAGCTCAAATGCTCAGTAAGGGTAAAAAAAGAAATATCAATCACATAATATTCATAAGAACATAACATTTTGGAAATCTTAACCTGCAAAAGAGATCATAATATCATTACATGGGATAAATCATAGTAGTAAAATGTAATCCCAATAATCATAACATAAAACATGAAACTTTGTGGAGTACACACATAATCATAGAGAATCATATCTTATTAGTCAAGACTCATTTATAAGACTATCTTAGTGGAAAAAGTCCATTTCTGAACCGAGTCACCCTCGTTTCAGTCCTGTTTTACTGAACCGGTATAACCTACCGTTCCAGCCATGTCTATCTCATGAGATATAAAATCTTTACCCAATGCATTGGAGGGAGATATAGGTCCCACCCATATCATAATGTTACCATTCTTATATGTGCCACAAAATCATAAATCATACATCACTGCATAACCCATGTAGTAAAAATGGGATTCTTAAACAACATGACATCATAAAACAATTCATATAAGATAAAGGAATTTATAAAAATAATTCCATCACAACATAATCAAATCAATTTAATTATAGGGATAGAAACATAACCCTATATTATCTTAGATGCAAAATAATTTTGATAAAACACTTGAACTCCATTCTTGAGTAAAATATCCTTTCTACTTCAAAAACACTTTTCCTTTATTAACATGTCATAAAATTATAAACTAAAAGAAGTTGATTAAAAATAAACTTGAAAACTTGTAAAGGAAGCTTCTTTGAAATAATGTTTTAAAAATCCATTCATGCTGTATAAGTTAAAAAAACATTCTTCTCGTACTTTTGTCGGAAAAGTCAAAAAGTACCTCGTACGAAAAACGACAAAAGATTCCTTTCATATCTTTTACTAAAAACTCACCAAAGGGTAAAATTGGATTCAAACAATTTTAGGTGGATGGAAATAATATTACATATTGAGAAAACATGGATGTGGATGATAAAATACACCCCAGTAAATACCAAAGTATAAACAATCTCGGATAAAAATGAGATTGTGATATTTCCCTTACATTAGGTCTGATTTGCTTCGTAAGTGTCCAAACCTCCTGTATAATGATTTAAATAATGAAATTGACTTATTCCAGAATCATACTCATTGTTATGATATCATATATGTTTCACTTATTACTTTATATTACCCGATCTTTTGTAAATTCCATGTTAAAGAGTGTTTTGGTTAAATTGTTGCATTTGTCGTCCGTGTTTTGACTTGTAATTATTCATATGATTACATAGATCATGATTACTTAATTATAGAATATAAAACATGATTTATATATAATATATATATTCAGAATATACATATATATAATAAATCAGTAAATGTAAAGAAATACACCGTTCATGGAGACGGTAGGTCGTACGTACGCATGAACGCTGTTTTCGTTTACTTATTGAGTTGAATGGAATTAAGTAGATGAAATACATATATATACACATAAATACAGTATAATTATTGTGTCATATATTTCATTATTACTTATTATATGTACTTTATAATCATTCGGGAATGATTAAAGTGGAGAATGAATCTCATCGCGTCGTGGAGACGGTAGTCCGTACGTACGCACAAGCGATGATATAGTTCTCATGATCATGGGACTGTATTGGAGTGTATTTATACAATTTCAGAATAAATATCACTTTAAAATAATCATATATAGTAATTATTTACACCATTATACCCATCCAAGTAAGGTGGTGGTGGAAAATAGATTTCACCACGGCGTGGAGACGGTATTCCGTACGTACGCACGCGCGGTGATTTTGTTTTCTGTAGGATGGATAGATGGTGAAATAGGGTTGTTTCATACTTATAATAACATATCAGTATATGAGTGATACTGATTTTATTACTTTATAATGAAACAACCTAAGAAGAAGAAGTGGAAGAAGAAATAAAGATAAAAGAATCGGTAATGGACATTACCTCTTCTTTGAAGTGCCTCTTTGAGTCCTCCTCTTAGGGTACTAACATTTGTCTTTGAAGAAGACCATGACCTATAGGATGTTTCTAGGGAAGTGGAGAAGAGAATTTGGCAGGGTTTGGCCGAGCTTGAAGGCTCAAAGTGGTGTGAGGAAGAGGGGGAGGAGGTGCCCTTTTATAAGGGAGGAGAGGGACACCTTTGGAATAACAAAAACTATTATTTTATTATAAAGTCAAATTAAGTTTTAAATAGATCCAAATTGAGTTATTTCTAAGATAAGGTGGGTATGGGTCTAAATACTCTCATCCAATAGAATTTAGACAAGTTTAGGTCATTATATTAACCTTATCTTTTAGTTTTAACTCTTAGTTAATTAGATTGACATTTACCATGTCACTTTGTATTTTTATATTATATAGTTAATAAACTTACCATATACATCCATGCGACCCCCAAGTTGTGTTTTATTAATATATATAACCTTATTTAAGTCATTTGGGCGAACCTTAGATTTTTAGGAATAAAATAACAATTAATAATATAATATTTGTTTTAAAAACTATTTTATGTCAATTTTGACACTATTCAGTAGTTGATTTTTTTGAAACTCATAACAGAATGATTACTTAGACAAAAGTTAATTAAATCAATCTTAACATGTCATATTAACCTATAAAATTAGTTTAGTTCATAAAAAGTCTCAAATTATATTTATTTTGGTATTTATAAAATCAATTATGTCAATATTTCATTAATAAGATAATTACTGCACCATCATTGTGTCATAAATAAATTAAATTATTTAATGTCTAAAAATTACAAATAAAATACCATTATGTAGGAAATCCTTTTATATTTCTAATTAATATTTATATTCGAAATTATCTTATGTATAACCCCATATTAAAAATGATTTATGTATTAAACATTGATTTTAACTATTTTAACACTTCTTTAAATAAATTAATAATAAATGTCCTAATCTAATCCAAGTGGGCCTAAATGGTCATATTTTATTCCTAAGGTTGTTTTTGTTCGAATTACACTTGTCCAATAGAATTAGGACATGTGTTAGGGTAATAATAATATCATTTTTACCCTTAATTACCCTATTTACTTTTAACTGTGGTAAAAAAAAAGTAAAAAGTTACTATTCACCAAAAATTATTTTCATCTCATTGAACCACATTTTAGTCCTTGATATTAATCGTGTCTCTCGGATTTTCATAATTCCACTCACAGAAGCGGTAAATTTAAGTTTTATGAAAAATTCAGTTTTTTAAGAGTCACTTAGTAGTTTCACTATTCATCAAAAATTGAAAGTTTTCAGAAAAATACCAAAATTTCACCCTAGGCTAATTTCGATATTCCGAGTCCAAAAATGAAGTCTATTTTGAAAAATAAAATTTATAAAATTTCAAAAAGTGGTTATTACTTTTCATAACGGCTAGTTTAAATAATATTTTAATAGCATATCGTTGTTTAGTGAAACTCGGTATTGCGTACTACACATGCTATCAAGGAAGGTCGTGACTGCGTGTAATGCAAGGCAAGCTAAGGATGCGTGTTGTGCAAGCTTAATTTGGTGTAGCATACAACACAAGACATTAATGAAATTAAAAAGAATATTTTTCATAAAATCTCGGGCTGTTACATACATCCATTCCATAATTATCCCATTGAAAATTCATACATAATTTGGGGTTCATGAGCATGATTTATTGGTTGAAAGCTTCATAAATGAGCAGATACAACCAATGGAAGTCTGCAGTGGGAAGGCAAGAGAAGAGTCCTCAGTTATAAAGAGCCCATGTTAGTCTTAGTGAAATAGATGTGGGAGATATCTCAAAAGGAGGTCCTAGGATATGGGATATGTAGTTAAGGGTACATAGGGTTGGTCTAGTAAGCCTAGAGAAAGGCATTTCTTTTCATGTGATAGAATATGACATCACATTTGAGATTTACCAACCCATCGTGCTATAGATAGGGATATTATGGATGTGCAATCGAGGTTGAGGTAGCATCTAGAGTTGGATGATCCGCATGGTTGAATAAATGGTGAGGATCTAAGAGAATATTAGGGGGTGGTTGACATTTCGAATTTCTAACAACACTACCCCCAGGTGGTCCACACTAGGCTCAAAAAGGTGGAGGATAGGGGTTGGGGGAAACTATATGTGGTCGAGGCTTATAACCTTGTGGATCATGGCATAATTCGTGGTACAATATTTGTTTTCATCACATTAGATAAAATATAGATAGACATAGGTTTTGGTAATTCATTTCCCTCCACATAACTTGTATGATAGATAGAGATATTAGTTGAACCATTGACTCAATCCTTACGCTTGGAGACACCAAATCGAGAAGAATCATTGATCACACACCTATATTGACAGTGTGACCTAACCCTTGGATATGAGAGTTTTTGTTGGAACCTATTGGGGGAAGAATTAATGATTTTTTTTCTTCATTTATGGTATGTATTGGTTATCTACATTCTATGCCCAAATTGATTGTTTTAGGCGAAGGGTGTGGTGTGTCTACTGTGATGGAATGAGGATTACATTTTTAGGTTAAATAGATACCCAAGATGCATAAAATAGAATGATACATAGTAGGGTATGACTGATTACTCAATAGTTTTAAATCCTAACCATCAATGAAATGAATGTTTTGAGTTTCCAGTTTCTTGCAGTAGTGGCCGAGTAAAAGGACATATTTCTTAAATATTTTATTGGTTTACCTCATCATTAAGATATAAACATATGCAATGATTTACACCCTGGTATAACACTGATATCAGCAATAAGATATTGATTGGTTCTTGTATATATTCATGAGATCTTGGTGTAGTTTGAGGATTTATAAAGGAAGGGATTCTTGAGATCCAGTGTTTCACCCTAGTTTCCATAAAGTTTTTCTTCCAAAAAGGAAGATGTTAGAATGAGGTTATGTGTGGACTGCCAAATCATGAACAAGGACACTATGAAGAACAAGTATCCAATACCAAGAATTTATAACGAATCTATTCAGTTGAAAGGGAAATGATGGTTCTTGAAGGCTGACCTCTAATCAGGCTATCACCAGCTACAAGTACTGGATGAGTATATACTTAATACAACCATAAAATTTTATTACTATCATTATGAGTACATGGTGATGGACATTGGTGCGGCAAATGGACCATCAGTGTTCATGGGACTCATGTACATGATCTTTAATCCTAATATAGAATGGTTCATCATAGTCTTCATAAAACATCACCTTGTCTGCGGGGAATTTGATGATGAGAAAGAGAGGCACATTAGGATTGTTCTAAATGTACTCCAAGAAAACTAGATTTATTGAAATCTCTCAATGTTCTTATTCTGTATTCAAGCAGTCCACTTTCTAGGATAGATTATATCATTGACTGGAGTGGAAGTGGATTTTTCCAATTTTGTTGTTGTGTTATCATGGGAGATAACCGTGAGAGTGATGTTGGTTTAGATATTCCATTGGATAACAAGATTTTACCTGAGATTCATACTAGATATCTCCATGATATCTGCAAATATGAAAACATTGATAAAATAGAGGCATTATTTAATGTGGAAAATAGAGTTTTAGCAGTCTTTTCCATTGTCAAGGAAATGTTTGATAGACACTATGATCTTGAGATTTCTAAAAGAGGGTCTTGAGTACATATTTTTCTAAAATGTGTCTGGAACTAGGAATGGTTGTGTCGTGAGGCTGAGACAAGAATTAATTTCTAGTGGTGTGCACTAGTTGATACCACATGAGAATAACTACGAAACCCATGTTCTTAAGTTGGCAACAATAGTCTTTTTCTTGAAGATTCGGTGACACTTCTTCGTGGGAGAGAGGTTTATCATATACTCTAACCATAGGAGTATAATGTATTTATTCTCTCTGAAGAATATTAAAATGAGATAGTGGTGAAGGATATATATCCTCTAGGTCTAGAACATTTAGATTTTATAAACACATTGGAAGGGGAATGTGGTAGTAGAGTCTAAAAATAAGAGATGTCGTTTGCAATGGTCGAATAAGGCATCAAAGAGGATGGACATGTAACTATTATCCTTAGTGGATGGAGATGTATTATCTTACCTCCAGTCAATGGTTATCATCCGTCCACTCTAATAGTGAGTTAGTGATACACATATTGGGGATACAAACTGAGAGACTATAAATGGCTAGATGTCCATAGGGAACGATCTATATGGATATTCAGAAGATGGGGATCACATTATTATTTTTAGATGATTCACAATAGTACCTGTGACATTGCAGAATGAGGATTTGAGGGAGATTCATAAAACCCATCTGGAATTACATCGAGCTATCGAAAAGATGTAATAGGACCTCTATCATCCGTTTTGGTGGAAACTGATGAGGAATGGAGTTCCATAATAAGTATCTTGATGCATTACTTTTTAAACAGTGAAGGATGAGCCCCAGGTTCTAATGGGTTTATCTCAACCACATGTGGTGCATGAATTGAAGTGGGATGGTATATCGATAGACAAAGTGATGAATTTACCACATGTGTCTAGGGGACAACATGCCTTCTGGGTGATCATTGACCGAATCACCAAGTTGGCCTGAATCCTAGCTATCTGAGAGAATATTATGTTAGAGATCATGGTACACATCTTCGTTATGGAGATAGTTCAGATCCTTGGAGTTCAATAAACAATTATTTCAGATCATGATTTCCCTTTACATCCTAGTTGAGGAAGGGATTACAAAAGGTCTTGGGGACCCAGTTATTCTTGAGCACAACGTTTCACCCACAAATGGATGGCCAGATAGGGTGAACCATTTAGGTTTTTAAGTACATGTTGTGTGCTTTCATGTTATACATTTGTCCTATTTGGGAGGATCACCTACAATTAGTGGTTTTTCCATAAAAAATAGCTTACATTCCACTATTTTTATGGAACCATTCATGTCTTTGTATTGGAAACCCGGCACATCAATTCATTATTGGACTGGCCTAGGGGAGTCAACAAACTTGGTCCTAAATTTTTTGTGAGCTACTATAGAAAAGGGTAATATCTTCCTGGAGAATAAGAAGACTATATAGATCCATAAAAAATCCTTTGATGGAAGGTGATGGAGGCCTTTTGTGTTATTAAAAAGAGACCATGTGTTATTATGGGTATCACCTAGATATGGGTAACTGAGATTGGGCCAGGGAGGAAACTTATCATTGAGTTTCATCAGCCCTATTTAGATAATGTGTAGAGTGCTGATGTGGAATACCACTTAGATCTACCCCCATAGTTAGGTTGGGTTCATTAAATTTTCCACGTGTCTCCTCAGAGGAGTTACGTGCCTGGCCAATCTCACGACATTGAATGGGGTTAGTTGGACATCAAGGATGGTGTGATATTTGACGAGTAACATGTAAAGAATGAGGATCGATGTGATACAATCATTCATGGTTGATCAATTATGTTGGTGCATTCCTCGTGGTAAAAAACAAATCAATAGGAGAAGACATTTGATAGAGAGGCTCGGAATCATTATTAGTACCCTCATCTTTTTGATTAGTCACTGTTTTGGATTTTTGGGGATGTTAATCCCCATGGATGGGATAATGTAATGAGTATTATTTTCTATGTATTATTTTTAAATATTATATTGATAGATTTTGAGACTAGGCACTAAGATGACATGCGATTCTAAAGCATGATGGGTAGTTTTATAAAGAAAAGTGTTTGAGAATGGGGAGAAAATTTTTATACTCATTGAAAAATATTGGCTAACCACTCCAAAACTAATTTGGATTGTGTAAAGGATGGTAGACACTATTAATGTTTAGACCATATGGAGGAGGCCCATCTCTTACAAGGTTTAAATTTTCATTTATTGTATTGTCAGAATACCAGACCATGGATTGTAATTTTACAACATATTAAATGGATGTTTTCGTAAATATGAACACATTTTTACTATGTAATTATTATATGCATCCTACTTTTATGTATTCAGGACACATGGTCCACATTTTAAAATCATTCATCACTGATTGAACGATTTTTTATTCTACCATTCACATAAATAAATCTGGGAATGTTCTATCATTATCTGGTATGAACATTTAATGTTAGAAGATATAATTTAGAGTTTTTGGATTTGATGATTTAGATGGGGAATGGGTTTATAGAGATATAATATGTCTCACTTGAGAATAAAAAATCTCCTAGTAAAAAAATATTTGGGTGAGTTTATTCAAATACAATTGGGATGTTTTACTGCATAATATAACAATAGAATCCTATAGCTAATAAGAAATTTTGGTGTGATTCCTTTTACATGAAAAATAATTTGTATTAATACATATTCATAAAAATTTTGTTTAAAGATGATGAAAATATATTGTTAATGGATGGAGGACATTTATAGAGTTTCAAATTTCTAGGAACACAGTGTTTGGTTTGTGGAAGGAATGTACCTCAATATGGAAATAGAATTTCATGTCCAAATTTAACGAAAATGGGGGAAAATTATTCCCATGAAGGTATCACCTAAAAACAGAAAAATAGAGGGTTTTATATATTCATTTTGGGCCTAATGAACTATGTCTATGTGCAGTTATTAGAATTATATGTATGAGAAACAATCCATTCATTTTTTTTGGAAAACCATATAGTTTAAAATCATCTTGTTAGAAATGTTCAGATACTTTTTATCATGCAATAAAGATGATATGGTGCCATTAGTTTAAGGTTATATGTATAATAAAATGGTATTAAGGAAATGATGTGTAATTAGCGTCTTATTAGACCAAGATTCTTCCATCATACTTTGATAGTGAGGGTGAAAATTTTAAACCATCATCTTAGGTTTTCTGGAATTGAAATAAAATAAATGGGACAATCATATGAGGGATTATCGATGAACACGGTTGAATATTGGGTTGTGTAATAGAGTTTAATATCCTAATAGAGATTTTAGAGGGTTATCTTGAGGATGAGTGTGTTAATAGTAAAAAACCTTTTTTCTGGAAACATTATGAATAGCCATTTAGGGAGTGTTATAATATAGTAAAATTGTAAGATTCTTGTTCTAATAGGCTCTTTTTGGTTGGAGAATTATGGAAATAAAGAATGTGTGTATTACTGTATAGATAGAAAAATGTTCCCCTAGGTATCATACATTCAATTTCAAATATATGTATATTGATTATGAAGATAAAAAATAGACGAGGTGGAGTATGATGTGTGAAAAGAATATTTTTTTGAAAAAAGAAAATATGTGGACTGAAATTTTTTTATGTAGATTCCCTTACATAGATTATAATCACATGTGGGACGTGAAATTTATGTTTCCTTGATGAACCCATGATTGAGGGACCCCAAATTAATTTCTCATATATAGATCATTATTTTCATGAAAGGGATGGCAATTTTTTCCTTACACATGGTTGGACATATGACATAAGGTCTAGGAGTCATTACATATCTCATTGGAATGATAATAATTCCATTCATTTTTCTTCAAAAACCTTGAAGTATATATTCATGCAGCAGTGGAACCAACCATGCAGTTTAACGCCATGAATTAAGGACGAAGGTGAATTAATGTGAAAATGTTATATAGTGTCAATACTGAGGTAAAGGACATGAGAGTTACTACATATAATGTTGACCAATAACCATTCCACACATAGTTCTATAAAATAATTCCCAATACATTTAAAATTCATAACTATATTACGGGATTTCATTTAATACAGACTCCTAAAATCGGGTGATACCCCATACTAGATCTTATGATATTAATGTGAATCACACATAGGAGATTGGATAAATTTCTTATATTGTGATTGGAGAAGGATGTCAAGTTCAAGAATCTATACGTATATTGTATAAATCAAAATCAATACCTAAAGAGTTATAATGGGACAATACAGTTTTATGTCATGATACAAAGAAATATTTTGTTCCATTTAAGGGCATACGACCAGAATCATAGTAACCCCAAGTTGAATTGATAATCCTAGATCATGTGTTGAATCCGTTATGGGAACAAATATTCCCATGTGTGTTGTTCTTATTGTGAGAATCCTATTATAAAATAGTTTTCTCCAACCACACAAAGTCTATTAGAGAAAAGGTGTGGGGAATTTTTACTTTTTTCGGCTAAACTAATATATAAGATATAGGTGTCACTACATATGTATTTGGAGAGATAATGATGAAATATTTCATTCTGGGAAAGGCTCCCACTCTTGGCATGGCCTTTTCAAAGAGAGTGTTGGATTTTTTTATTGTGGATTGAACAAGGATTAGTTATCTATTCATGACTATATATCATGTGATAGTAAAAATTAAGCCACATGTAGTTTATGAAATAATTGTGTGGTGGGATTCCAACGTTGGAGACTATGATCCACATAGGCATGTATTAAAATGTTATGGAATTCTATGGTGTACAACAAGTTAATAAACTATCCCTTTTCACCTCATGCATCAATGAAAATTTAGAACATGTTAAAATTATGTTACTAGGATGATAGGCTATGAAGATTCAAATATTACAACACGAAAGATGATGAATTATAGTTTTAGGCCATGTGACTATAACCATATGGTGTTCCTTTTAAGGACATGTATACATGACCATGAATCTATATAGTTTATTTTTATACAAAAAGGATGTTCATACCATGAAATTTATAATCTTACAAGTTTGATGACATGTAAAAAATTTTAAGGTCATGCGTCAATGAACGGGTATGTATTTTAACATTGTGTATCTATGTTATATCAATATTTTTCTACCTAAAGTATTTTTTAGAAATAATTAATTGGTATGGTTTATAATGAGTTATCCATCCATAAATAATAGTGGATAATCTCATTAGAGTGGACCTTGTGTATCTAATAATTTCACTGAAATGTTGGTTCATGATTCAGAGTCTTCTTCACTAGTATAATTAGAATCCTAAGGACCATTACTATTTATCCTTAGAGAGGTGAATAGAGGAGAAATTTATTTTTAAGTATCCCCACTATCAACTATTTATGGACATTTAATTGAAATATAATAGAAATATTTTCACAATGAGTCATTCCAATTTATCCATTCGTTTTTTGGATATCTCAACTATGTATAATTGAATACAGATGAATATTTAGTGTGAGGGCCATTGAACATCAATCAAAAATTCATATTTGGTTCTGTGTGATAGTGAATATGGGGTCACCCATATGGTGGTATGGGTGGAAGTTTGGTAGGCCCACATGTAATTAATGAGATTATCAGACAAATAAATTGTTTCCATATCCGATATCATTTGGTGTAAGATTGATAGAGTCTTTTTGGTGGCCTCTATATGTTAATTAAGAACTGCATAATACAAGGATGAGTGGTTGGATTTGATATTATACTCCTGATTTAGACTATACTACACAACCTAACAATAATTTTTGTCATTTTCCATCATAATTTTATTAAATACACCAAATATGGAAATGATGATGTCTTTCACAATGTTGGAGATGCTTTTGGACCTAGCTTCATTGAGAGGTATTGAATAATTTCATTTGGTGAAGAGTTTTGTAGAATTAATGATGTCTTCAAATTTCATGGCCATATCGAGAGTACATGGCCCTACTACATCAATCAACCATACAAAAAATGGATTGGATTATTTGATGTGTACAAAAATTCTTGGTGTTGAAGGATGATGTTGACATGCACATGGATGGAATGACATTTCATGGTGAATTTTATGAAAACATACTCTATTGAAGGAAACATGCATCCAATCCATCATATTTGATTGTATAGTTTAAAACCTCATTGTTGGGAACTTTATGCTCATTTGTGTACTTAATTCATAACAATAATGATATACTCACAATCAATTAATTTGACAAGGAATCAATCAAAAAATGTTTTATAAAAGACATTTTTATTATTTGAGAGATCATAAATAATAATATCAGCCTATCATCATTGGTTATACACTTTTAAATTTGCTTTTGATAGAAGAAATAAATTTTGAAAGATTCCCATAATGGCTATAATCCCACCTAGACTGGGACCACATGGTTCAGAAAACAAAATAACCTCACTAATCTCTTCCTTAATGACACAATCTAAATAAACAATCATTTGGTGGTGGGTTATGGTGATGAATGTTTCATCTCAATCTGGATATACTATGGTCATTGATAAATTTTACAACACATCATATAATACATTCTGGGATTATACTATGTGATACGATGTTGGTTTTGGGGGGACCTTTCCCATTGAAACCAAGACATAGTGAAGAATATGAATTATCTCTTCGTTTATGATGAAATAAAACCTATTGATATGTTTTGATACCATATATGAATATCTAATAACCTCTAGGTGGTCCACTTGTGTTTGAAGTTCCTGTTATTTTCATAAAATGAGGGCACGATATTCTAACTCATTTTTTATACTTATTTTTGAAGAATGGGCGGTCTAAGGAATGTCTTCCTTTTCTAGGGATATGATAATGACTCCCAACATAAACTTATTAATATTATAGTCTTCAATTCACTTTTTTTGAACTTCTAGATGCACCGTTAAAATAAATTTCCAATATCATCATGCCTTCATGAATAGAATATAAATTTTCATCTATAAATTCAGTATCTAACGACCTTATTTCTATAGATGGGTTTTAAATGATAATATAATATAAATTATGAAAATTCTCCACATTATATGGCATACATTATATATTAAAAAACTCTATGATAATATCCCATGATTCCAAAAATTATTTCAGAAAAAGGTTACTAAGGATATATTTGACTGGGTTATTATGAAAGACATAATGGACCTCATTGTGCTACATGTTTTGCATTAGTTTCTAAACCATTAATATTAACACAATGAATATATTTTTAACATCAAAATAATGAGTCTCAATTTCAAACATGGTTTAACATGGAAAATATTGCTTTTTTCATCATTAACATCATTGATTTTATTGAGTAAAGCACCAAGTGATCATTATAGGGATGGTATATATAAAAAATTAGAGGATCTACTTAAATTAGTGGAGTTAGAATTGGTAGACCCATCAGATATTTCATGTGGCTATCACATGCTTCTTGATAGTCATTGGGGAACTAATAAGTGACCCCATTATTCATCAACATGGTGAAGGGTTAAAATATGCATGAAAGGATGGCTATAATATTGATAATATATGGAAGTTTTCCTTGTAAACCCCTCATATTTTTAGGTTACGAGGAGGTAACATAATGTTGATGGCCTTTGTCTTCATAGGGTCACCTTCGATGCGATGATCCCACACAATAAAGTCAAAAATTTCCCTTAGATAACCTGAATATAAAATTTCATGGGGTTAATCTTTAGGAAGTGATGTCATAATATGTTTGATATAGTTATAATATTATCAAAATTATCTAAATGTTATTGAGAATTAACCACTAGGTCATCAAATGTTTCATTCAAAAACCTTTGAATAGAAACATTTGATGATGAATTACATGTTATATTGTTATGTGTAACCAATATTGATCAAGTCAAAGGGAATTACCTAATAGTAGAATATTTTCTAGGGTCTTTTAAGGTGGTTGATTATTCATCTTTTGGGGACTTATAAATTTGGTTTTATCCTGAATTCCATCCTTTAAGAAGATTTATTGATAACCAGTAGTTTGATTAATTTTTAGATCTATGATTGGAATTGGGAAGTCATATTTCAGATATTTATTGTTTAAATCTATAAATTTTATGGATTTCATGAGTTGAAAATTCATATTCATTAATGATATTTTGTTACAATTCCATTTCTGATATTGAACGTCCCATGTCTTGTTGAACTTGATAAGAATGTCCACTTCAAACTCAATTTTTTTGCGTGAGTTGCGTATGTCCTTATGGATGCCTCTTTATATCCTTTATTGTTTTCATGGAATACCATGTTGTGAGTGGAAACCCCATGATCAAGGCCTAATATATTTGTTTAATTCCATGTGATAAAATCTCAATGTTTATTCCAAAAAATGATATATACCTCTAATTCATTAAAAGATATTACCAAATAGATCAAATTAGAAAATGGATCTTTTACATACAGATATTTATTTATATGAGTTCATTAATGATGGAAGAAAATCCTTTCTAAAATGATGGAGGCAAAACTCAGAGGCATCTACACTCTTCATATTCCTCTTTAACCGCATCCTTCACTCTTCATTGATCATTAAGGGAAGTATGTGATGGATAAAATTTCATAGAGTTAGGGGAGGAGTAAATAGTATGATATTTATAAGGTGGAGAAACTTCTTCTAACCCAACTAATGATGTGTCTTTCTTTTGTAGCTCTATGTAGGAGAAAAGAGAAAAAAGTGTATTGTCATTTTCTCTCAGTGAAGTGAAAACCACTTTGGACACAGCTAATAATGAAGTGTTTTTTTACGATTAAGGGAAGAAATTACTATATTTTCATACATACTTTTATTACTGGAAGGAGAGTGAACATATTATCTAGCATTGTTGGGTTCAGTTGTATTGACTAATATCATGGATGTTTATGATTATGTGCTTGAATTAGGACCCACCTATTTAATTTTATTTACGGGTAGCTGATAATCTAAACTAATCTTCTTAAAGGTATTATTCAATGTTATATATGGACAATTCACTGAATTTATTTCATAAAAATCTTCAACCATGTGATTCTTACCTTCCCTATGGTTTAATTACTCAACAGTGGATTCTGATTCAGAGGATTTAAATGGGTTTTATCTCCATGGAATGTCACAATTTGAATAGTAAATAAATATTTGATAAATTTGTCATATGATGAGGGAATACCACTTGTGGATGTAACCATGTCCTCCTTAGAATAATAATTAAGGTTAAATATTACCAAGTAAACATTAATTGTGAGTCAAATTAGGTATGCATGAATTGAGTTTTGAGATTGATTTCATATAGGTGGTTTTTATTATTCTTGTTATAACCCTATATATTTATGATGGATGGTGGAAATTATGAAACATTGTAACCCTGGTAATGATTTTTTTTCAGATTGGAATTTGGTTAAATCTTGACTTCTTATCAATTAAGGATAATTAGAGATTAATGTATTCTGTCATGGATGATACATAAAATGTATGAACCTAGGACTTCTTTTCAGGAATGAGTTTTTATTTTCTAGTGTTTTTGAGACAAAGAGGAGAATTTGTAAATTTAAGGAGTACTCAGCATGTACTTAAGATTACACATTTGTACTGAGTTTCCATGGGTACTAGCTGTGTGACGTCTGAGTATATGACCGTGTTGAGTGACATAGAGACCACCAAATGTGGGGCCTGGTAAATTCATATACATGTTGTTTACTTTTAAAACACATGACATCTACTTTTTTTTAAATTGGACTGGGGTCGCATCTAATTGGATGAAAAAAAAATTCTCAACTTGTCTCATCAAGGAGCGACCATAGGGAACGATTCTTCTTCGAGACCCTGATCGACCGTCTGTTATCCAAATCAATAGTCACCGATTGAATTGTAATAGCCACAGTGAGTTTTCCATTCTTCTATAGCATCATTCCATGATTTCTCCTCTTTTTTGATATATCCTTGGTTGAACATTTTAGATGTTTTGTAGATATACATAATTCAAGGCTGATTCAAGGGATGAAGACTAAGTATATATATCATACAATGCAGAGGATGGTCATATGTGACTTTCTATATATTGTCTTTGAATTATATATGAAAATTTTCCCAATACCCTAGTTTGGGATTTTGCATGGTTAGGGATTTTAACCCTATTTATGCATGTTATTATTGTTTGATTGAGTTAGGGATTTTTCTATAAATAAGGTTATTCTACCTTGATATAGAGATATTTTCCCATGTTTGATTTGATATCGACCATTTGGTCAAGATTTTCCTATTAGGATGCTTGATTTCTTTGCCAAGTATTGTTAGGATATAGTGATTTTATTTAATGTTGTGAATACCTTGTAGCTATTTATCGAAGTAATACTTTTAGGTTTATAATGGCTACTGAATATCATTTGTGAAAGATTTCTTACACAAGGTTGTGGGATCCTTCTATAGTTAGACCGTAGGGGGAATGGATGTTCAGGGATTCCCCATACTATCTATTACGTTTCATGTTGCATGTCTATTGAGGGGATGTATGTGATTGCTCCCTCATAGTTTTTGTGGTTCCTCATTGCAAGACCATAGGGGGAATTGGACATTAGGTGCTTCACCATAGTGTCTGTAGTTCACGATAAAAGACCACATGGGGAATTGATAGTGAGTTCTTACTCATAGTGTATTTGTTTAAGCTGAACCAGATGGGATAGACCATGATTACTTCTTAGAGGATTTCTTGTGATTGTTTGGTTTCCTATTTAATTAAATTTTAATGAATGAAGTTAAAAGTGTAGGATTTTTTGCCTTTGATTACATCCTTGTTTATTACTTTATTTTTCATATTGGTTTCCCTATATATTCACTGACATTTAAGAACAGATCTTTTGGTGGATGCCTATTAAAATTTTTCTCACACCCTATTTGGTTCATGATTTTGGGCCCAACAGATTTTATTTTTTCATGTATATATAAGGCAAGAACCCTTCTATGTCAGGTACATGATTACTCTGGAACTGGAGAGCATGGGACCAAACTGGGGCTTGTGATGCTAGTGGAGTTGTTTACCTGTTTTTCCTTGTACATGGTTTTAGTATTGCATTATAGCATTGTGAACATTTGGATTCTTTGTTATATACTTTTGACAGGCATCATTGTATATATATTTGATGTTGTTGTTTAATTACTTTTAGTCTTCCATTGTTTTCCTATTATATGGTTTTACTTCTTTCTCTATTGTTATCTTTTTTTTGTTGTGTTAATCTACTAATGAGGTCATAGTTCCCCCACTATCACATCCAAGGCCCTCATTGCAAGTCGGTAGCCTCTTTTATTAGGATAAATGCACATGGTGCCATGTGTCCAAATGGTTACAAGGCACTTTTGGGCGGCACCCAGAACGGACACATTACAAATTGGTATCAGAGGAATTGTTTTATTCTTGACTTTCTATTTGGAGCCTATAGCTAGGGATAGGAAGGAATATGTAGTTGGTAATATGTAGTTCCCAGGATTATCTAACCTATGTATAGGGAAAATCTAATTTACATCATATATTATAATTTTTCTAGTTTTTCAATTATTATAGTTGATTTTATTTTACCATTGGGTGATTCACATGTTTTATGAAATGATTACTGATGTTTTTGAGGTTCTATTTCTGTTTCATCCAGATGAGATGAGGGTATGAAATCTCATTAATCATAGAGGCACTTTCTAGAGACCAAGTGTCAGGATTTCATGACATGCCATTTATAGTGCATTACTGATTTCATTTTGTTGTGATATATTTTGTGCTAGATAATCATGTTATTGTGATAGATTCAATAATAGAATACCTACTATTTGATAGGGTAATATATTGTGTAATGTTTCATTTGAATAAACACCAAACTCTGGTTCATGAGGTGTTATGGGCGATCATGGATTGGAATTTGGTGGGTCATTGCAATGTTATGCTTGTATATGACTGGTATAAGATTCCAAATATTGATTCGCGGGGATTATGGGCCCTCACGAATCATAATTTGGAACATTAATGTTAATTTCAATGTTTTTATTGGTTACAGAGTAGATTTTGTGGATTAATATCCCTAAAAACCCAAAATACACAGGGTGTAATGATAAATACACACCATGTGTATTTCATCTCGAGAATGAACTATTTTTCTTAATTACACGTCGTGTACTATATGTACACGCCATATAGTCTTTAACCATGTCACTGTCTATGTGGACAGAGACACAGGTATGGGAAATCCTTGGAGAAACATGTCGTGTATCAGAAGAAAACTTTATGATGTAGGGACCATGTTTCCACTTGTGAGACTAAAGACATGGATGGATAAAACATAGGATATACACGTTGTGTCAATCCTAAACATGTTGTGTAGTGTAACCCATGTATCTGGTCGTGTGACTAACAACATAGGTTGGTGAAATCCTTTTAGTGCACAATGTGTCATGAAGGAACATGCTATGTAGTATCATTCTAGGAGAACCATGAGGGTTAGTCGTGTAGAAGAAATCAGTCAAGGGAAAACGATTCAAGTACATTCCATGTCGTGGGAGAATATGCCGTGTGTATGGAGTGTTACACAACCAAGGTTGGCAGGAGTACATGCCCATGTGATGGAAAAAAGGAACAATCCTTGTGTTGTTCATATGCGCAGTGTATCTATGTTTTAAATAAATATTGAATTATTTCCTTCTCATGTTCTTTTCTTGAACTTTAATATTCTAGTCCTTGATAATGTTGAACTAAGCTGTGCACTTGACCTTACAGAGTCATTCCACTGTAATGTACTCTGGTTATACGCCAAATTCAAGGCAGTGATGAGACACCATACATGGCTGGTTAAGGACTAACAACAGATACTCTCGTCATGCATGTCTTGGCAGCAGCCGTCATTCTAGATAGAGGTGTCGACGTATAGTACTGAGAAGGCATTAGGAGGTTAATGTAGACCTTCAGGGGTACACCACATCCTTCCCCATCAATGGAAGAGTTGACGTGGGTCTTTCAATAGCATCTACCTCTCACTTTCTCAAGGGATGGAGGACCTCAGGCTTCAGATTCATGGTTGGAATCCATGTTGTCAATTTTTGAGCATTTGGAGACGCCTCCATAGAAGAGGGTGAATTTTGCTACATATATGCCTCAGGATTCCACCATGATATGGTGGGACGTGATATCAGATGTAGGTTGCTAGTAGGGTAGGCTTGAGATGACTTCCATCTTTCCTTTTATTATTACTTCTACTTGGAGAATTTGAGGGTTGACTGAGCCTGAGAGTTCATGAGTTTAGAGCATGTTACTCTCTCAATAATGGAGTATTCTTCTCACTTCATAGAGATGCAGTGATTCACAACCATTCAAGTGGGTGATGAGTTATTCCGGGCAAGGAATTCTGAGGATGGTCTCTGGCATAACATCTGATCTCAGGTGAACATCTTCAGGTTGATGTTCACCTCTTCTATAGTCAACTAGGCACTGATCACAAAGTGCAACCTGATGGATTCTGGGGCTCTGAGCCAGGGTAGCTTGATTTCTGGAGTTAGTACCCTACCCTATGAAAGAAGTAATCACCATAGGGAGTCTACATGTGGAAATCTGATAAGGTGGATTATTCCTTCTCGTGGCTAGGTGGTGTGCTACCAGTGAGGGAAGAGTGAGAATACGAGCCACATTTCCCAATGGACCTCGTGGAGAGCCGATCTTGCGGAAATATAGGTCATCTATAGTGTTTCTATCAGGGCTTTTCACCAGCAGTAGGTGACAGAGGTTCTTCTATGACTCCTTGTTCAGGAGAAGGACCCCCCCAGTTTCTCATCAATCTGGAAACTGAAGTTCGCTCGGCTGTTCATGAAGAGGTGGAGGTCATGCCCGTGGTAGATAGTCACCAGGAATTTAGTGAAAATAGGTTTGATCATCTTAGGTTGGTGCAGAAGGATCACAGGGTCATGGTACAGGTTAGACTTTTGCAGTGGAGTAGACCCAGCCAAAGCAAGATCTCAGACCCTCTATAATTAGAGGTAGGATTATAGTTTCCTCAGTCTTAGCTTCTGCACTTTTTGATACAGAGGGATTCCCATGGTTTCATATCTATTTCTATTGTAAATATCTATGTGCTCTATATCTTTTCTTCTGTTGATATCTGGGCACTAGACACTCCGTTGTGGATAAGAACGGTTAGTGTACGTCAGTGCAAGGAGTCCCCTCTTGAGTTTCGTGGGTGTTACTTCATCTGAGACCTCTTTTTCCTAGAGATGACATGCTATGATGTCATTCTTGGAATGGATATGTTAGTTCCCTTCCAGGATGTTGTTGACTTCTATCATCATAAGGTCAGTTTTACATCACTATAGGGAAGTTTGTTCTTACATAAGGGTGAATGGGGTGTCCATGCAAGTAGAGCAGTACCTGAGCATCATGGGATGGGAGTAGTTACAGCCGAGATTGCTATACTATATCTGGATGACTAGGGGACCTCATATATGAACATTCTTCCAGTGGTGGATCATTTCATGGATGTATCCCCAGGTGAATTTTCAGGTTTCCCTCCAGAGTGATAGGTGAAATTTTCTATTTAGCATATTACCAGAGCAGCACCTGTGTTCATTACACATTATAGGATGGATACACCAGAGTTACTGGAGCACATGAGGCATTTAGAGGAGTTACAGAAAAACAGTTTCATCCTTACCAGTACTTCTCCTCAAGGTTCTCTTTTCCTGTTTGAAAAGAATGAGGATGGTACTCTCAGAATTTGATGGATTATAAAAAGATAAAATAGTTTACTATCAAGAAATGATATCCCTTTCCAAGGATTCATGATCTCTTTGATCATCTTCGAGGATCCCGGGTGTTCTAAAAGATTGACATGAGATCGGTTTATCATCATTTGCATGTTAGAACATTATATATCCATATTACAGCCTTTCGGAATAGGTATGGTCTATACAAGTATATGGTTATGTTGTTCGGTCTCACGAACCCGGCTGTAGTTTTCGTGGAACTGATGAACCAAGTGTTCCCTCCATACTTGGATTATTTCATGGTAGTTATCATGGATGATATCTTGGTGTACTCTCACACTCTACACGACCATTATACCCATCTTGAGATCATTTTGAGTACACTGAGAGAGAATCAGTTATTTGCTATGCACTCAAAATTTCACTTTTGGATGGATAAAATTCACATCTTGGGTCATGTTATCTCAGAGACAAGAGTATCAGTAAACCCAGAGAAAGTGATAAAATTAGTTTCCTGGGAGCTTCAGAAGAAAGTCTTTGAGGTACAGAGTTTTATATGGCCGAGAGGATACTATAAATGTTTTATATAGGGATTTCCACACATAGAAGTGCCATTGATGGGACTGAATGAAATGGGTGTAAAGTACTTATGATCTGATTCTTGTGAGTCAGCCTTTCTAGAGCATTGAGGGAGGTTGACTTCAGCACCGATAGTACTATTTCCAGAGCTGGGAAAGAGATATATTGTATTCTGTGATGCATTAGGTATCAGGATGAGAGTATTTCTTTTTCAATGGGATGGAGTTTTTGCGTATGGGTCTTGGATTTTTAGGTCACATGAGAGGAATTACTCGACCCATGATCTCGAGTTGGTTGTAGTTGTTCAAGCCATACATGATTGGATACATTATCATTTGGGAGAGAATGCTTTGGGTTTAACTGACCACAAAAGTATCATGTAAATCATTACATAGCGCGATATTAATATAAGACATCAATGGTGGGTTAAATACCTTCATTTATTTTACTTTTTTCTTGCCTACATGCCTAGGAAGGCAACATTGTGGCTGATGTGTTATGCAAGAGGACTCAGAAATAGGTAGTTCAAGAGTCTAGCAGTGAGTGGAAGCTTATGGATCTATTCTATAAGATGCATTTGTATGTTCACAATAGACAAGGGTAGAAGTTTCTTTCTTCTGTGGTTGTTACCTCTACTAAACTTGATCGATTGCGAATGAGGCAACTATTAGAATATGAAGGCTTGGTCCTATGGGAAAGTGTTTCATGGGAGGAACCTATTCCTAGATGGACTGTATGTGAGGATGAAATATTTCATTTTCATGGTCACATATGGGTGTTAGCATACATATGATAGGAGCATATGTGTGACTTTTATTCCTAAGTTTGGGTAGCTCATCCAGGTGTCACAAACATGTATCAAGATCTAAACAGTCTTTATTGATGGCCAGGTATTAAGAGAGATGTTGCTAGTTTTTTCATGAGTTGTTCCACCTGTCAGTAGTTAAAGTTGGAGCATATGCAACCATTAGTTCTATTGTATAAGTTACCCATTCCCGAGTGGAGGTGGAATGATGTTGTGATGGATTTTTTGATAGGTTTTTTGAGGTCTCTAGGAAGGAATGATATAGTATGGGTTTTCATTGAAATTATCAAAAAGGAAACTCACATCTTGTTGATTTAGGATACCTTCATTGTGGATTAGCTGGTAAGGTTGGAGATATTGTACATTTACATGGAGTACCGCACTCCATTGTTTCTGATAGGGATGACTGTTTTATATATCGTTTCTAGAAGAGACTACATAAGTCTTTGGGTACACTGGTGCATCTATGTACGACTTACCATCCTTAGAATGATGCCCAGTCTGAGCGTACAATTCAGGTGATAGATGATATTCTTGGAGCATGCGTCCAATATTTTGGTATTTCTTGGGAGAAGAACATACCTCTTGTGGATTTTTCATAAAATAATAGTTTTCAAGCAACAATTAATATTGAACCTTATGGGGCTTTGTATGGTAGTCTACACCGACCACCCCTATAGTGGTTAAAGGAAGGAGAGGCAGCTATGGTGGTACATCGTCTTGTCTAGGAAACCACAAAGATGATATTGTTGATTCAGAAGGGGATGGCTACTACACATTCACAACATACGTTTTATGATGATCGACATCGATGACCTCTAGAATTTGGGGTTAGATATTAGGTTTTTCTACATGTCAGAATGGGGTTGGTACATATGAGTATTAGGATACAAGGTATGATTTTGCTAAGATATGTTCGACCCTTTGAGGTTTTGGAGAGATATTGGCTGGTTTCCTATCAGTTTCAATTACCTCATAGGTACCAGGCTATGCGTTACATCTTCAATGATTCTCAGCTATGACGATACATCTCATACATGAAATCTATTTTTCATCCCAAGGAGGTTGATTTTGAGGTGGATGCATAATTCTTGGAGCATCCTATCCGGATTTTTTATCACAGCACGAAGGTTCTCCATGGATGGTGTGTCCCTCTAGTATGGGTGCTATGGCCACACATGTGAGTACATGATGAGAATTGTGAGAGGGAGACCGATGTGTGATCACAGTGGCAGGATCTGTTCAAGGATTCTTCTCCGATGCCACATTACATTGGGTAATTTGGGGAAAATATTCTTTAAGGTTGGATGTTTGTATGAACCTGGGCCTTATTTTCAAGTATGGGGTTTTCTTTTATAGTGTTTTTGAGAAAAAGTATGAGAATATGAAAATTTATGGAGTAAATGTCATGTAAATATGAGTACACATTGTGTTCTTGGTTTCTGTGGGTGACAGTGTACTAGAAGTTTTACGGCTGAGTACATGGTTGTGTGGGGTGACCTGGAGACCGCCTAATGTGGGGCTCGATAAAGGAATATACCCACATTGAACTTTTAAAATACATTCCATGTAATTT
This sequence comes from Viscum album, assembly GCA_963277665.1. Lineage (NCBI taxonomy): Eukaryota > Viridiplantae > Streptophyta > Magnoliopsida > Santalales > Viscaceae > Viscum > Viscum album. The sequence goes on along the minus strand of OY728151.1, from coordinate 647,154,455 downwards.
TAGTTTGTTAAATTGTACCGGGGTCATGTCTAATTGGAATAAACACTTTCTTCTCGAGACATCTTGTATAGGAGCGATCATAGGGTGCGATTCTTCTCTGAGCCCCTGATCGACCGTCTGTTCTATGAATCAACTAAGGTCGATTGCGTTGGAGTCAACACGGTAAGTTATCCATTTTTCTAGAGCCTCGTTCCTTGATTTTACCACCTTCGTGGGATAACCTTGGTCGAATGATTTAAGAGTTTTGTAGATCTATGTTGTTCTATTTCGATTTAGGGTAGACACCGATGTAATCGATCCTACAATGTTGAGGAAGGTGGTTTGTGAATTTCTGTATTTCTTATTTTAATTATATGTGAAAGTTTTCCCAATATCCAAGTTCGAGGTATTGCGTGTTTAGGGATTTTAACCATCTTGATGTCTACTATGCTTGTTTTCTTAACTTAGGGATCTTGTTGTAAATAGGGTTATTTTTCCATGATTTGGAGTTTTTTTCCCATGTTTGATTTGATATCAATATTTTGGTCTTTCTTTTCATGTTAGGCTACTTTTTTTCCATTACTAGTATTGTTAGGATGCGGTGATATTATCTGATGATGTAAATACCTTGTATCTATTTAGCTAAGTAATACTTTTAGGTTTACCTTGGCTGCTAAATATAGTATGTGCATGATTGCTTACATAGGGCTGTGGGAACCTGGTGTAGTTAGACCATAAGGGGAACGGATGTTGAGGTCTTCCCCAGAGTGTCTATTACTTTTCACGTTATGAGACCATAAGAGGATAGACATGAGTGCTCCCTCAGAGTGATTGTAGTTCCACATTACGAGACCATAGGGGAATTGGAAATTGAGTGCTTCCCCAGAGTTTCAGTAGTTACCGATAAAAGACCACATAGAGAATTGGCGGTGAGTGCTTCCTCAGAGAGTCATTGTTTAAGCTAAACTAGAGGGGTTAGAACATGAAAACATCCCATAGGGTTTATTGTGATTTTTTGGTGGCCTAATTAATTAAATGTAAATGAATGTAGTTAAAACTGTATGATTGTTTACTTTTGAGTACTTCCTCATTTATAACTTAATTTTTCATATTTCCTTCCATATATATTCACTGGTAGTTACGCACATATATTTGGTTTGTTGCTAACTTAGATTTTTCTCACACCCTGTTTGGGTAATGTTTTTGTGCCCAAATAGATTATATTGTAGTAGGTATAAATAATGACTAGTTCCCTTCTACTTCAAGTACTTGATTGGTGTGGAACTGAAGATCATGGGACTAAGATGAGGCTTGCGATATTGCTGGATTTGTTTACCTGTTTTCCATTGTACATGGATTTAGTATTTTATTCCAGCATTTTGACTATTTGGCTGCATTCATAGATACTTTTGACATGCATCATTATTTATATATATACAGAATTTGTTTAATTAATTTCTATCTTCCAAGGTTTTCTAATTGTTTAATATTACTACTTTCAAAAATGTTATATGATTACCATTATGTTGTGTTACTTGGCCTATGAGGGTATAATTTCCCCACTATAACACCTAAGGACCTAGTTGCTAGTCACTAGCCTCTAGCGATAGGGGAAATGCACTTGAGGCCATGTGACCAACCGGTTACGGGGCACCGTTGGGCAGCACACATAACCGGGACGTTACATAAAAAGGTCCGATGTGTTCCTATATAGTATAATTTTTTCATACTACATGAAATAGTTGATAATGTTCATGTCTGAATGATCTATCTCTATATGATTTAATTTGGCATAAGTAGTTCTTGCCTCAAATTATTTAGGGACTGGCTGAGCTTTTATGAGCATGTCCTAGAAGATATTGGATTGAATCGGTGAATCAGTGATGAACTACTTTTACAACACTAGGGATAGTTTTATTAAAATATAATACCTCTAAGGTTATGGTTTTTTCATAGAAGCATGGAAATTCACTTTTTAGGGAATTTTAGGAACTGAATTACATGATGTAGGAAAATCCTCACATGGAAGAATAATAGATGGTTTTTTTGTCCTTGGTGGATTATGTCATCATGTACTTCCTATGAGGTGACGTTTATTTGGTGATGTAATCACCTATATTTGATCTTATATGACGACCAGATTAGGGAAAACCTTGTAATGTGTGGGGTAACATAATTTCTCATACTGAACGCACTAAAGGTATCTTCCATTTGTATTTTCCATGTAGAAGGTTCGAGCGGGGACATTGTAGGAGTGTTGATTTGTGACACAACTATACCCCCCCCCCCTATATACTTCTCTCTACTATCCCCTTCCAAAAATTACAAAACTAGGATATGGTAATTCAGGTTCATTTTATCATTCATCATCTGATAATTAACCCATAATTTTAACAACATTAATGGAAGCAATGATCATTTCCTGATGTGATGAGGACTCCTTCAGGCAGGTCTACTAATGTTGGTTCTATTGGTGGGATAATTCTTGTTTTCCTGGGACTTATAAGATGAATTCAAGAAGACCCAATTCTAAATTTGACCTTGTTACATATTCTTCTTATAATTTTTTCTTCCCTCTCATTCAGCCATGTTGTTTCAAGAAAAATTGTCTTTCAGCAGACAGGGGCCCTGATGGAGTCGGTTGTGCCGTAGTAGAATAGGATGGGGAATAGATAGATATTTCAAATATTATTAAAGAATATCATGAGTATGATTTACTATATTTGTGACAATAAAATCACTATAATTATACTAACACTTGTTTTTAACTTATATCTATACATTTCCCTCCCCTATATTGGTGGAAGAAACACATGCTTCCTACATGATTGTCTTTCCCCAACACATTTTCCCAGATTCCACTATTTTGAAACGTTTTCATTGAAAACAAATCATTTTTGGATGGTGTTCCCAAATGTCAAATGGAAGAGGTAATAGTTCAAGGTATCTTTAACACCGTCTTATTTGGAATTCTTGGGCTTAGATAACATGATCATGTTTTTCTCCAATACTGAGATTTTGTAGCTAGGGATTTAGTAAATTATAAATGAATAAGCCATGTTATTTAGATCCAATTTTTTTTCCAATTCTTCCATGGATAATCCAAATGAGTTGGGAATTTTTTATTATTATTATAATGTGAGAACTCATAATATAGTGTATAATTTTTAGCTGGAGTAGTTGTAGGGGATGGGTTAATTGCAATAGTGGAAACTTCTTCTTTCCCTATTCTATATCGAAATATTGATAGAGTTAATAAGGATTTAGCCTTGTTTAATTCGATGGAGGTTTCCATTTATTATGTAATTGGAGGGGAATATTAAAACTCTGATGTATAGTTTACAAGGATGTGTGGTGTGCGCAACTCATTGTGATGATTCTCTATACATATGGAAAAAAATATTCTTCTGAAATATGTAGGATTATGACGTATGTAAACCCCATTCATTGTGCTATGAAATATGAGACCCTATCATTTTCATTCATTTTTTAGTTTTTTGGTTAGTGATTGTCATCTTCTACCACATTGAGATTAATTGCAAGGGAAAAATCTGAAAGTGACCTTACCATACTATAAAGGACTGATTCCAAAGATTGGTGTAGCATAGAAAAGTTTTCCCCAATAATTTTTTCTGGAAGAAAATGAGTTTCACTACATCCAAATGATTATAAGACCTCATCACGAAATTGTAAACGGAAAAAAAATGTTTCTAATCCATCTCATGTTCCCTCAATCCATTGAAAATTAGAAGATTAGGGTTCCCATGGTTTAGTGGGGGAGGGTTTAAATCAACCAATCAGGGGTTAGGTTTCATTTCCAGCACTACTCACACATTTCTCTCCTCCATATATAGAAACAATTAATTATTGACACAATAGAATGGATAATCGATTGGGTAATTTCTCTCTGAGTAAGAATTTGAACAATGAAAGTAACATGTTGGGACAACAGTGGTAGTTGTTCATATATCTACTATAGATAACTTCTATTTTAATGTCTGCAAGGTTCCACATGACCCTATTATGGTTGAGTATATAATGTATGTAACAACTATTCATTTAATGTGCAATCCGAATATATTTTTTTGTTGGTACACAACATTGGGTGGATGTTCTGGTTCCATTTCGATTGTAGCAGCGAACCCACTATATTGAGGAATGATGGTTGGGAGGGTGATTTGAGGCTATATTTGTAGAATGTATCTGGCAGTAATGTTTCCTCAAAGTATTTATTCATTGTGTTTTCTAAATTATTTCATTTGTTCCTATTGCTGCGAAAATATTTCCTTATGTGTAATGGGTTTAACTACATTTGATGGTGGGTAAATACCAACGATACCAACACCCTTATTGTTGGGGTATTCTCTATGAGGAGGAAAAATGTAGTGGTAGAAGTAATTACAAAATTTATAGAAATACATTAGTTCTTGGTATATACTCCTCCTTTAATTGACTAGGTGTGGATGGTATTAATAACCAAAACATCCTCTTATATCTCTTCTATATTTTCCTCATGTTATTTAGTGTATGTAATGACAGTTTTAATGAAATTCACTGATGTGTAACATATTTTAATAATTTTATCATTCACTTGGTGGGGATTCCTTTGTTTTAACCCTCTAAGAGGCATTTTCCTCTCTTTCTTTGGTTCTCATAGAACGGTTTGATGGACGATTATTGGAATTGAATCTATATAAATATTTTTCATGTGTGTTACCAATAAATATGTAGAACCATGGGATATGATGAACATGAGAGATTATTTATTCTATGTTCCCCCAAATCATGATAGTAATAAATCCCACAAAGGATGAGTTTCTGTGTAAAAATACCCCATCATTATGGGCTAGGGTTGTAACTATTCCATTTCTAGAACCTTTTGATCATGTTTTTCTAGGCTTTCAGTTTATCTTAAGAATTTCCTTAGACATGTGGTCTCCATTTCCTCCTAGATTATCATGGATAATACTATCAAGCCATCCTTCTTGATTTCACAGATTAGTTTATGAACATGGTTTGGTTGAATTATTCGGTTTTCACCTGAACAACATTCTTTAGAAAATATTTGTTCCATTTAGTGACATTTGTTAATTCTAACAATTTACATTATTGAAGTAGGATAAATTCATTATGTTTTCATATGCCTAGTGAAAATTATTTCAATGGATTACTCTATTTTTTTTGACAATGGTGGGAGTCATTCAGTGCCTGTTTGTGTTGAGTGCAACTATGGTGGAAAACCGAGTCTATTTGTTGAGTCTGTAATAAAGCCATGAAATTTTACCATGTCACATTTTTTTGGACTTCTATGATTGGGGAGTGTGGTGAAATGAAAGGAACCATGTTAAAAAAATTCTTTTATATGTACACAGAATGTAGATTCATGGTTTAGTTACCATTTTTCATTTAATTTAATGAGAAATGTTTTCAAAAGAGATCCTTTTTGTTTCTTCATTTTTGAATATCGTGAATCTAGGAGATCCACCAGGTCAACGTGGTAGTTAATCCCATGTATTACATTAAATTATTTAGATATTCAATGTTAGGTAATATATTTTCGCTTTTAGAATGAAAATTATTTCACATATTTAGGAGTATCTCATGCATAAAATCATCCAATAATTATTCAATAATGATTTATTGTGGAGTGGGTAAAGGACAGAACATTACTGGTGTGTTGTCTTTAGAAAATTTTGTTCTCATGTTCAACATATCATCTTCTTCTTTAGTCACTATTTCCTCATCAAACTCTGACCAAATTGGATGTGTCTCTGCTACTTTATTATAAACAAAATATATGTATGAACTTTATATTTTACATTGAAAGAAATATAATCCATATGTGGTTCAGATAATGGCCTTATCCATAGACTTTCTTCCGATAAGTAAATGAATTTACATACCTACAAAAATACATTAGATAGTACTGAACTAATTTTCCCATGTCCTAAACAGTGTGAGGGATTAATCACCATTAAATCAATAGGGGGAGGAATCTTTGGATGAAGTGAAATGATGTTATGGGGAGGACTACCATAACACCATCACATCATACTACAATAAGTGTTTTATAGAATATGTAATGAATATAAACATCTGGGAAGAGGATTGAAATGTGAGGTCCTACTTTATATTTGATCTTTTTTTTGAATAGATGGATATCATGGAACTTATCATGATATGGTCTATCAAGATCATTTAAATTTTGGACAAGAAGTAGGAATTCAGGGTGATGTGTCTTGAGAGGACATCTATAATTTCTACTACTTTTCATATAATTTGGTAGTAGGATATTAGGATCCTATTAATCCATAGATAAATTTTAGATCGATTCAAGAACATAATCATTATGTAGCTGGAATATGAATCTGCTCATTATTTTCTAGTACTGTCAGATGAAACATCGTTCTTGATACCGTCAGGTGGGAAACTATGGGTGCTTCCATTTTGAATCATTTTTCATATATGGAATATTTTTTGTTTAGGTCATGTATTTAATTTGAAACATTACAAAAGGATTACAAGATGTTGGTAGTGGTTTGTGCCTACCTCAGGGTTTCCATTGGAGAAAATGATTACTCCCAGTCGGAATGGGGGAATGGGCCCAATTTGAATATCCATATATCGAGGTGGAATTTAGCACATGAACCTGATAGATGAGAATAAACGTGTGTCTACTCTAGGGTGACATATTGTTAAGCTAACCCAATTATTGGGATGAAGTTATGTGTCATACCCCTACCACAGTCAGTGATGTTATTAGGTCATTGAATGATTTTAATATGAGGTATGTAATTTTAAAATAACATTTCATCATATTTGGGATGTTCTTAGTAACTAAACTTGATATAATTGGGATTTATTATCTTTACATGTCTGTAATATTGGTTTCTGCATAATCTTGTACTCAATTATGTTTCAGTGGATATTGTATGTGTTGTATTATAGGTGCAGATATTTGGGTCTTCCCTTGATTTTCATTCACTAAATGCCATTTAATATCTTTAGATTTTTCTAAATGAGCCTAATGGAAGAATTGATGGATATGGATTGGTGTTTCTACCTACTCATTATGTGTAATTGAAATTTATTAGATGACTATATTGATGAGGATTAGTGATTATCCCTACTCATGTTTCACCACTAAATTGTGTTGGAGAAATTCTATTATTGCTGACAGATGAGGCTGATTGAATTCCTAGCTATTGTGGGCAGGTGTTTTTTCCTGCTTACATTTCACCACAAAATATTATTTCTGGACTTTCTAGGCATGGGTAGTAGTTTTTTTTTCGCTTATTGTTTGTTGTCATGTTTTTTTAAGGGGATTATATTGATTTGAAAAGGGTGTATCCTTTTTCCCTTTGAAATAGTGTGTTCCCTAATCCCAATTATGCTTTAATTTTGATTACCATATCATGTTTACACTTTGTAATGCATGATGGAATCTTACCATTATAGTGTAGACATTTCTGCATCCACTGTTATAATTGTAATTTCCCAAGATTAATTGTTGTATCGAGAGGTTATAATAGATCCCAAACAATAATGATATCCTGAAGATTCTATGACATTAATATTAAATATATATTCTATGGTCTATATACATCTTACTGAATAGACATAGTAGATGTTTGACTATCATGTGTAGGGGGCTTATGTTCTATAGTCTAGATTCATCTTTCTGACAGGACACAGAAGATGTTTGACTATCAGGTGCAGGGGGATCATAAGCACTAAGACATTCCTAATGAAGTTTACACATGGTGATCTTTAGTAGTGATATCAGAAGGATAGACCTGCAAATAGGAACACCATATGTTTTTGGTGTCATTGGTCAATCTTATCTAAAGACATGTATATTGGTCTCATGACTTGAGATCATTACTTGTGTGTATCATTTGATGAAAAACATTGGTGCATGGAAAAAACCATGGTATTGAAATCGTTTGGAGGTAGCTTGTGTTGGGTGCATCATTGGTGGTATGAAATTTGTTGGATGGTCAAGAAAATATTTGTCACTTCCATGTTTAAGAAGTTGTATATCTCAAGCCTGGTTGATCAAGACGGTGCTACCTTCATATGTCTTTGGCCAAAGCAGTACTAAGGTAAATTCATCGGAATAGATCAACAAATAATAAAGCAAGAAAAGGACGATGTCACAAGTGTGTGTCATACTTTATGAGATATTTAATGACAAATAGAATATAAAACATAGTATATGTTCATAGGTTGGTTCCCGTTGATATGACAATCCTTATCTCTTTAAGGGCCATGATGGGTTGGTAGACTCTACTCATGGTCTTTGGATTTTATTCTCTGTTATTGGGATAAGGGCAATGAGGGTAACAGATAATAGCATATTCAAAAATCCACCCTATTCAGTCGAATAGGTATATGAACATAGTGGGACCCACCATGCAGTCCAAGTGTTGTCCAACTTTTTGATCACCAAAATAATTAAATAAAATCATTAATATTAATATTTTTAATATTTGGGATTGAATTTATTTATTGTATTTACATGTTTTGTAAATATGAGAAAAAATTAATCGAACGAATTTTATTTTAATATTCACAGTTCGTTTAATATTATGGAGGACAATGAGTTGAGTTAAATGGTAAGGTTTTATCACCATGTGTCTTTCCTGGAGAACGGCCCACATCACCCCTCCTCGTCGGCCTTCCACTACACACAACGCCGCAGCACAGGGGGCTCCCTGCAACAGTCGGATCCTCCATAAGGGCTCCTCCTCCTACATGCCACCCTCAGCCCTCCCCTGCGGCGTCACCAGGTAGCCGACCGCCTCATGCAAAGCTACACCCCCCTCCCACGCGCCACCCTGTCCCAGACCCGATGCACCTCCGCTGTCCTCCAGCGGCCTTCGCCCGCCGCTATCCTACGCCACCCAACGATCCCATCTAACGGTGCCCCGCGGTCACCCAGCTACCCAGCCACAACCACTCCTACAGCCCGTCCCTTCCTGTGCATGACCTCCTCCGCACACCGCACCCGACAACTGCTCATGCATCCCCAGGTTCCCTCCCCAGCATGTCACCAATCAACCCTTCACAGCGCCGCTCCAGGACGCCATCCAAGAACCCCTCTAGCCACTCTGCCCTTTTTCAGCGTCAGGCACCCGCGCTACCAGGCATCACCACGCAACCAGCCGACCCTAGATGTGGGATGTTTCCAATCCAAGCCAGCCTTGCGGGATGAGATTCGTTCAGTCCAGACCGTGAGGTGCACCTCATTGCCTCTTTTGTTTTATGTAGGACTAGATTAGCCTCGAAATGGCTGAGCAGATCTTCATAACTCTAAACCGGTCTAGGCATGTCTGTCTCGCCCAGGCTGGTCATGGATGGCATGGTAACAGGTTTGCCTCAAACCGCACGGTCCATGCAATGGTGTTTCAGTGACCGACAATTTAAATTAATCAAAATAATTAATTAAATTAATTTAATTTTAGTATTTAATTTAAATTAATTAAGATTAAATTTTGGATAATTATTTTAATACCTGGTAGTTTAAATTAATTTAATTTTACAGTTAGATTAAATTAATTTTATTTATTTTTGGCATAAAAAATTAAATTAATTTGCCGAACGATTATTAATTAAATTATTAAATTCATTTAATTTAATGTAGAAAACCCTTGTACTTATTTTATACATTTTAAATTTATCATGCTTTATTTTACCCGCCTACTGGTCTAGAGTAATAACCCATGTATATATCTTTTTTTAATTAATTATTTAACCGCATGTGAGGATTGTAATTAATATAATAGATGGTATGAACATCGTCATTAATTTTCAGTTAAAATGTATAAGGGCAAGCACGGCCAATTTTTACCCGATGTACATTTATCCCATTGCTCCCCCTCGCGGCACGCGCAAGTGTTATTGTACTTCAGACGAAGACGATGAATGAAGTGAACCCCGCCAAGATCAGGCATTGGACGTTAATGATGATTGTGCAAGATGACACATGGATTCCACCAAGACGAGGCAGTACTCCAAGAAGTGACATTGACCCCGCCAAGACGGGGTGACTCTTCAAATGTGAAGCAAACATACCAGACGAGGGAAAGAAGCATCAAGAGTCGTGCTTCAACTCAGGTATGATGCCCTTCGGTCGTTTAGATACTCAAGACCAGTCGAGTTGTAGTTTACCATTGTGCATTTATTTATTATTTTATGCATTTTAGAATAGTGGGAGAAATACATAAAAAAAAATATAATAAAATTCATAATGAAGCGGCCTATGCTTTTCTAATAAAGTTCAGTTTTTAGCGCGGAAACACAGAAGAACAAGTTTAATAAAAATGGATTACATTCTTCAAAATAAACAAATAATTCCTTCAAAGAACTATTAAGTCATTACCACCTTCCGTCATTCATGTTTGAAAACCAGGTGTTTTGGGTGTCGGTCATGCCATAGCTGAGTGTGCCTCTTACTATCGGGGTGTTCGTATTTGGATACTGGGTTGAATTTACTAAAATTGTAGCACTGAAATATCCATAGATAGATTGTTTTAATTTTAAATGCAATAATTGAGTAAATCAATTAATGACTTATGAAGCTGGGACTTCAATCAACATATCAAGGAACTTGCAGTTAATGTGGTTGGCCAGCCAGAAGCCTACATTGGACCCTCCGAGTAGAGGCATTGCGATTGTTTGTAGAATATGAGGAAGGATTGTGGATCCTTGCCACTAGAATTCTCTTGTGTATTCTGATTCTAGTACAGAGAGTTCTTAGAATTTGAAAAATTAGTGGGACACATTTAATGATTAAATTAATAAGTAATGTCCCTTTTGGTAATCACCATTAAAAATATAGTATGCAAAAGTTAATTTTAAGAGAATGGAAAGAAATACAACAATTAAAATTGCATTAATGATTGGACAAAATTAATGTCCAAACAATCACAAATTCCATGTGTAGTATAGGTGTTTGTGCACATTACTACTATAATGGAAATTCACAGCTCTTGTGTCCCAACCTATTAAGCCACCTCAGCAAGCATGGGTGTAAATCTGCTTACAAGAGGATCATGAATCAAGCATATGATGGTTATTTCATAATGATATCATCAATGTATGATGTTAGTTGCAGTTTATACATCATGACATGGATGATGTTACATGTACTCTCATCTCCAAAAAGTTTTAAAGGAGAAAGTGAATCAAGATTTGAATGCGATGATTGCACTCAGTTTGTGTAAAGTGAATGACATTTCACAATCATTCAAGTCATCCCAATATTATACCTTATACACCCATGTAATTTAGTTTCGTTTATGGATATAAATGAAAGATATAGAGTAAGAAATTCATTACCATTACGCTAACATTCACCTAGTAATAAGAATATTAAACAAGGTATCATCTTTTGTTCTTATGGCATATAAATTGAATGACAAAGTGGAAAGGCCTATGGAAAGTTACACCAAAAGAACCTTCATAATGTCCTTCAAAGAAAAGTGGCTGGTTACATACCAATTGGTTATTTGTATCACATATTGAAATAAGTTTATTGAGGCTTAAAATGCAATAAACTGAAATACAAGATGCATGTGCCCGTTTCTCGTTTAGTTTATATTCATCAATATAATGTAATATTTCTCACATACTTCATGGGTATTAAATACAATATGATTTTCACACACACACACACACACACATATATATATATTGAAATACAGTAACCATGTTTGTAGGGAAACAATACTAGGAGTATAGTGTCTTTTCCAAGCAGCTGATAATGGGTGATTCCTAAGTCAGTGGTGAGACACACATAACTTTAAATTTCCAAGTGATTGATTCAAATTGAACAAGTTGTTGAGTATAACAAATTTTTTTATCTCAAGTGCCCTTTTAGACATGATAAGACATTAATCCGTGTTTTGGAATTAATTTTTTTGTGGTGTTACATACTCAAAAAATTAGTTGATACATACTTGAATGAAAAGAAGTACATGATGAATTTAAAAATGTAAGACCTACCCAGTTGTGGAAAAATGATTCATTGTCAATTAAAAAAACGTCGAAGTTAAGAATATATCATATATGGTATTTAGTCTTGGCACATATAAACACCTTTTGTATTACTGACATCTTTATTTTATACAATGAAACATTTATAAATAATGATATGCCATAAATCTTTTAAGGTTAGTTCAACAAGAGTGTGAACTATTCCAAAGAAAGGTTGGGGTAATGATATTTCATAATATTCCTTTATTTCATTAAATAATGTACTAGTGAAGTATATGTTTGGATATAATAAATGGGTTGCTTCAGATCAGGGTTCCGAAAAATATATTGACCTAACATTCATCGATCATGATAATGTAGCGTGGAGTAATTCCTAAACCCAGGTTACCTTTTCTACATCACGAAATTGATTTTCATAAAGAGGATTGATGATAATGTCTTATATATTAAACATTGATCAACAAACTTATAACATGTAGTAATTCATAAACTCACATTTTATACATCAATTTTATGAAGTATGTTGTATCAATGTTTCAACATGCAGAAACATCCATTATAAAGATGTGCTTTGCCAATATCGACATAAACACATCACCAATATGCCAACTAATAAATGAAAAATGGATATCATACGAATCATCGTATGATGATCATCATTTATTTCCCAGATCATGAGTTTGGATGCAAAGAGTTTGTTATGATATAAAAAAACATGCATCATGTTTAACATGTTGTGCATCAAAGGTAATTCTCCAAATGTTTGCTTAGGATATTAAAAAAATCCCTTAGATAGAAAAATTGTAGTCAAGTATTAGAAAACATTTCTATATAAGGGTACACATCCCTATTAGTGATAGTGGGTTCTGAATTGTCTTGGACTTATTTAATGATTTATATGCACAAATGGTTGGCATTTGAACAAGTTTCACTAGTACATGCGGAATAGAAACGTTTGAGAGACACATACTGTGTAGGAAGAATGAAAGCATGGTGATGGTTTTGTATTCACCACGACAGGTGATATATTATTAATTAAGAATAATAAATCCTAAAATTAAGCAGTATATGAAAATTATCTAAGATTGAAAAGATCAAATAAAATTCAATAATGGTTTCCATGCATCAAATTGAAAAGTGTCTTATAAATTGAATACTATGATGGGTTTTCGTATGAGTTGAAACATGGATGGTACAAGCTTGGTTCCAATAAGGCTTGATTGGTTATACCAAGTAGATATGCCTAAATCCATTAGAATATTACATGTCACAGCTAACCTCTAAGAACATTTAAATTGGTCATTGGATATCATGATCATCTTTCATGGAAGGTGTCTATACAACACAACTAGAATGGGATGATGACACCATTAAATTCCAATGAGGGTTGCAAGTTATTGAAATCTTCTTTTAGATTAATTTAATAATCATGACCTTAGGGCCTTCATTTCAAATGAATATTTTCTTTATGTCTAATAATGGTTAGTGGGAGCATCAATGTTTTCCAAGAGAAGTATATTTAGAAACATATGGAAAACATTTATTGGTCTTACTATTATATAAGATTATAAACAAAGTAATTATCAAATGATTGACTTAATGTAGAAACCTATGTTCTAGGGAAACAGTTCTATAAAAGTAGATCACATGGTTTCTTGGACCTAGTCAATCTTACATAATGTGGCATTGTATTGGAAAATACAAGATGGAACAATTCATGTTCAGAATTGTTTTCAATGTCACATGGCTAAATCTATCCTGGTTAACATGTTCGGAACATTGAGGAGATTAAAGTTGTATGTAATGTTCCATACGCTTCAGCGATGGATCAATCATGTATACCATAATATGTACAATAATTGATACTTTCAGTATATAAATTATTATAGAAAGATATCAATTTTATCTAGGAGTATTGCATGTGCGGCAGTGAGAACTATGATCTTGTACTTCCGCAAGTACAAATAAAATGTACTTGGAAAATGGAGAAGAAGAAATACGCGTTAGGGTGGGAAAAAAACTAGTAATCCATAGATCAATTTGATCTAGTATCAATGTTAGGCTAAGGCGATTAGTGAGTCAATATCATTAAATCCACTTGCAGCCATTTCTATAAATATCGAGTATGTTTAAGCTTTAAGGAAACTAAGAAGAAGTTATCATTCGTAATGATGTGTTCCAATTCATGGATTCTAACCTAGTAAGAAATGTATTATCATAATGTAAATGATGATATTATTATTAGCCATGTTTTAAATTTATGACTACGAAAAAAAGTGATATACTCGCGGATACCTTATCCTGAGAAGTTTTACTCAAAAATATAATGTCAAATTCAATAGATATGCCATGCAGTGAAAATGTTCTAGGGATAGCCTTTAAAGAAAATACCCATCAGAAGCATGATCTTTATCATGTGAGTATCTAACATGTTTAGTTAGCAAGTTGGTTCTAGTGCAAGTGGGAGTGTTGAAATAGTTGGTGCCCTAGACCCAACTATGCAGTACTTTTGATTACCATATCATGTGTACAATTAGTTAGGATTGATGTCATCATTCCATTATAGTGTAGGCTTTTCTGCATCCACTATTATAATGGTAATTTCCAAATATTAATTTTTATATCAACAGGTTATAGCAGATCCCATGATATAGTGATAACCATGAGATACTATGATATTAATCATAAATATATTTTATATAGTCTAGATAAATCTTACTGAATGGACATAGTAGATGTTTCACTATCATGTGCAGCGGGCTCGTAATCATTGAGACATCTTCTCATGAAGTTTGCTCTTAGTGATCTCTAGTAGCGAGATCCTGAGGACAGACCTACGGATAAAAACACCACATGTTTTGGGTGTCATTGGTCATTCATATCTAAAGACAAATGTATTGGTGTCCTTACTTGAGATCATTACCAATGTGTATCATTTGATGGAATACATTGGTGCAAGGAAAAATCCATGCTATTGTAATCGTGGAGAGGTATCATGTGTTGGGTGTGCCGTTGGTGGCATGACATTGTTTCGATGGTCAAGAAAGGATTTGTCGCTTCCATGTTTTGGAAGTTGTATATCTCATGCCTTGTTGATCAGGATAGTGATACCTTCACAAGACTTTGGCCGAATCATTAAAAAGGTAAATCCACTTGAATAGATCCACAAATAATAAATCAAGAAATTTACGTTGACATAAGTGTGCATCTTAGTTTATGAGATATTTAATGACAATGAGAATCTAGTATACAGTTAGTGTTTGTAGATTTCTTGTTGTTTCTATGATAATCCTTTTCTCTTTAGGGGCCATGATGGGTTGGTAGACTCTGCTCATGGTTTGTACATTTTATTCACCACTATCAGGATAAGATCCTAGAGGTTTACACTCAATAGAATATTCATGAATCCTCCCTATTCAGTCGAATAAGTATATGGAAATAGTGGGCCCCACCACGGGGTCCCAGTGTTTTCCATGTTTTCAATCACCAAAAGAATTAATAAAATTCATTAATATTAAACATATGAGTATTTAGGATTGAGTTTATTTAATTCATTTACATTTTTAGTAAATATGAGAAAATATTAACTGAACAAATATTAATTTAATATTCCAGGTTCGTTTAATATTAAGAAGAAAAACATGTCAAGTTAAATGGATTTGGTTTTATAATGTAATATATATTATATATATTCCAACTATGTGATAAAATAATAAATAATATTGACACAAATTAGATCGTTGAAATTATTTATTTAGTGGCCGTTAAAATAAATGGGGGTTGGGTAACCCTATCGTGTATTTATCAACTCCACTATAAATATAGGAGGATCCTCTCTTTCATGTGTGGATACACAATATTAATTCATTCCAAGGAATGAAATTCAGATCATCTCTCTCCTCTATCTATCTAGAGAGATAAAATCTTGATCCAAGATTCTCGGATCACGATCTCTCTGCATCATCGAAGGCATCTCGATGCGGTGATTTTCGGGACGTCGAAAGCATCATTGGATCCCCACACTAGCACCCGGAGTTCAACAATCAATGTTCCAGTGGATTTTGAAGTGCATGTGAATGATATAGATGGATCCTTCTATGGATCCTTCAAGTATTGATCGCTAGACACAAGTTTTAGTAGAGCGCAACTTCTGATATGAAACAGGTAAATTTTTATTTTTATTTTGTGCTCAATATAATTTACATGATATCCTTGAAACTATCCGTGGCTCGGATCGTTGGTGATGAAAAGTTCTATCATCCCACCGATGAAAATTTTAAAATCCCCAGCCCACCCGCTTCAATTTCTGGCCCCGAAACCCTTCAGTTCCATGTTGAATGGTTTCTGCACGAGACATACCAACTTTTTTTCAACGGTCTAGATAACTGGGCTAGTCTCCCAAATAAGAAACCATCATCATGCTATTGGTTAACTAACAACATGGTGTTTGTGATGGTGATTACTTTAAATATCAATGTGAAAGGATCATATCATCATCTGGGTGATGCTATATCAAGTCTCTTTATTTACATCCCTAAGATAAGGTAGAGGCTGATTACCATGATCCTGGGATAAGATCCTAAAATTTTTGGACGCTAATATTGTTTCTGTCTACTGTTGGGTAACATACACTCACTAAATTGAGGACTGATGGGGATTAATGAGCTAGAGGTTCTAATAAAAATCCTATAAGGTTTTGATGGAAACATTTTGGTTGTACTCTCAGTCCAATGCATTTGAGTCCCAATGTTGATGACAATAGGTGGGTGATGGTGTACTCTGTTTTGTTGAGGACATGACTTGTGCAGTGGATGATTGACACATGTACGAGAAATAGTGTGATTCCATTTGGATTGATGGGAGTTTGTATTAAAGGTGAATAAAATACTAGATAAAACAAAAAACAATAGATTCTTATCATATAATTATCTCAATAAATAAACACATGTATAATAGATTTCCTTGTTGGGACAACATTCATTATGAGAGAAAAATGAGAAAGATAGGTGGGTTGCACTGAAATATTAATTAAGGAATCACATTGAGTTCAATATGTTTGATTCCAATGAATATTATATATTTTTTAAATTTTGAATGATTGATTGTATTGTTTTTTTATGGTTTCATGGTCATTCAAATCTATTTCATAATTTTAGAACGGCTTCCAATGGGTTTCATTCATGGAGCATAAAACATCAATTAATTAACATATTAAAAACATCATTTAAAGGAATATTTTTATTTAACGATGAATATATCTATATGAATCCATGTTTCTCCATCAATGATACCATTTCATGTATCTATTAGATATTATTTTATCGTTAATTATTTTTATTCTAGTTTTAAGAAAACCAGCTATTCCTCAAGTGTATATTATCATCCAGGGTGACATTAGTGGTTTTTATGTTTGGATAAAGACCATGAGATTTGATAAAAAATTATATGTTTGAAAGTGATCAGAAACCACTTTTATTGGTGCCTCATAACAGGACACATTATACTATTTAAGGTATTGTGACAATGAACAAACCTTGCAATTTAACATCAAACAACAAGAACATCTATGAGAAAAGTTCCTAGAAAATATTTGGTGTATGACTTACACAAAAGTGGAACAAGGAATATGATAGTGACATGGGATACCATATTAGGTATAAATTTACTTCAAATAAGTCATAGAGACAATTTTGGTGAATTTTGGGTGTTGGGTTTAGACCGCATGGCAGATTCCTATGTATCACATTTGAAAGGGAATCATAGCCCACGTAGTCCACTTTTTTGGACCCACACAAATGGAGGACCCATAAATGTTTTACGTGAATATAATTATTTCTATTGTGAGATTGAGATATTTTTGAATTTTTTATTGTTTTTTACCTCATAGAGGCTTCCTGTGTGAGACATTTGAATTGGAGTCAAAGCCCCCATAATTCAATAACGAGGACCCATGCATATGGAAGACAAATTAATGTTTTTTCCATAATTAATGTGTCCCTTTGAGAGTATAAAGGTATGATTATATTTATTATGTCATTTAATATGAGGCCCATTGGAGTGGTGCACTAATGAATGTCTCGACTCATGGTTATTTGGATGTTTGGTTTGGGCATACACCTAAGAGGTTCTTCTTTTACATGCTTTATCAGGAATATTTATCCTTTGAAGATAAAGTAATGAATTTTGGGCTTACATCATATTAAATAATTCCCTAGTTATTGGATTTAAGGATTTGAGGAACCACGCATATGGGGACCCTATTGAGAGGAAGATCCTAAAAAGGATTCTCTTATGATACATGAATCTTACAATGCATATTTCTAGATGGCATATTACTTATATGACCATGTGATTTGTTAATGGTTGTGAGAAGTAAGAAGAATATGAAGATATAGAAAACCACATAATCTTCTTTTCTTGCTGGTGAATGAGGGTGGGATGATGGGAGAAGAAGAATTTGATTTTTTTACATGTCTCTTCTCCCACATTATAATCAGGATAGTCACATCAGACTACCTGTATGGCTAAAATCTAGAATAAAAGGCTATGGACTTACCCCAAGAGGTATTCCCTTATCTTGTATTTAGATATGATAAGAGGATATGTAATTAAGAGTCAATGGTAAAGGAAAAAGTGATCCCCCCCCACCCAACCTAGAATTTGAGGTCCCTGGTCCTAGACCCTACTTAGGAAGGGTATGGTCCTAGAGCTAGTATCTGAGAACATAAATGTACAAACACTAACCATAGGTTTGATGTCCTAATGATTGATAGGATCTGTAACATCAAGTAAGGTTAGGAACCTACGAGCTAGGTAGGAAATGTGTGTTAGACCTTTGAATAATTGAATTCATATACAAATGGGTTGCATGATAGTATGTCTCCCACAAGTCAAGTGTTATCAAGTAGACAATTATTAATACTGGGAGACCTCAGAGTAAATATATGTGATTCATGAAGGGTTCAAGGCCTATTTGAGATAGATGTACCTTTGGATACGGAAAACCTTAGAAAATAAAACAATGTTGAGGTCATTCTCTATGGAAAAATGTATTTGTTTAGGGTTCAGTAGAATGGACATATGTAGGTCTCTATTTGGGATGGTACCTTTGTGTATGTTCTTGTCAACTAAGTGGGAGGGGGTACCCATGTATTAATCTTCTTCATCAAACCATGAAGGGGATTCGATCCCACTATCCCCTTAATTCCATATTATCTTAGGTTTTCAATGGATATGTAAATGATTTATGAGGGCCTATGAAATAGGGTATCAAAAGCATAGTATTATGGGATACTTCTATTTTTTATAGTATATCAAATGAGGATATTTATGGTCCAATTTATATGAAAACATTGGACCCTTGTCAAAGGTGGAAACCCAAATTGTTACATAGGATAAGTACGCATTGCAGGTGTCATGTGAAGGGGTGGATACACCTTTTATGCTGCACAGGTGACCCTTTATGAGACTTCTAGTGCTCATTATGGGATAATGTAGGTTCTTCATGCAGGGGTGGTTGGACCAGAATCCTGTAACACTGGGTCAGTACACGCAGGACTACATGTGTGAAGAGCCTGAGAAAACCCACTGACCTATACCATTTGTCTTATACACCCACACCCATTACCTATATAAGTTCTACATTTCATTCCCTACCCTTCGTTCTGGTCTCTTTGTGACCTTGATCGACCACCATGAAAAATGTAGAGTCTCACCACAAAACAAACATACTCAGTGGATGATATTTTTTGGTTACCACTAAAAAATCCCCACCTCACATTCCAAATCCATGACCTACTCTCAGAGGATGGTTCTAATCACTATACCATCAGGTTGGGAAATTTTTCTATGTAATATCCATCCCTTAGTGTGTGAGAATTCTTGATGTACATGGAAATCCAGTATGCACCTTCCAGCATAATTGCTCGTTTCTACTCAAAGTCTACATAATTGTTGAAGTGTGAATCACATTATGAATTCTATAGAAAATTTCATGGAACAACATTTTTAGGGTCAAATCTATCATATACATTAATATATAACATTCATTCTTTCCATTCTATCAAAATGTTATCTATAAGAGACAGAGAAAAATTCTTTGTTTAAAAGCATTGAATAAAAGTCACTGGAGGCATAAAGTCTCTATTAAAATTAATTTATTTCCATATAAATTCATAAATTTATTTATAAAAATGTATGTGTAAGAAATAGATTTAGAAAATGAATGAATAAATCAATTAAAATGACATTTTTATTATAATTAATCCATTAAAAAATGAGTTATTTTATACCAATAGATCATTGAGGGAAAGAACAAGATGTATTTGAAAACACTAAAAATATAATCTATAAATGAAAAATACCTATTTAATTATTTATATAAACCACATAAATAAATAATCTTGTAAAAATAGAATAAGTATCAAAGAATGGGAATTGATGGTATAAATCATTTATCTTATGTTTGAATTTTCATGCATGGGTTTTAACACTCTTATAACAAACATAGGAAAATGATTTACTTTAAAAAAAATCATGTTAATTCCATTATAATTTTCATTTATAAATCATTTATAACCATATTTTATTTATTTACATTATAGTTTAGTTTTATGTACAATGTTTAGAGGATGTTTGGATAATAATTTAAAAAAACATTGATATATTGACTGTGGTAAAATATTTCATTATTATGTAATATCCAAAATAATAATCATGAAGTTAATATCATTTTTTTAAATTAATAAACATTTTATAGCTTTCTATCTATTATGAAATCCTCATATTTTTTATATTCATTTTCTGATGTTCATGATTTTTTACATTGAGTCTTATATGTTTTGGAGGTGATTTTGTGTTTTTTTTTCAATAGTATGTTGTGATTTCGACTATATGGGTTGTACCATTTAGTGATCTCGCTATGTTGTACTGACATGGCTACATTTTGGAACCTAGATATAATGATTTAAGAGTAACATAAAATTTCTATATAGTTTCATCATGGAGCTTCAGATACTGTGTAGAACTAAAACTCAGTTTTTCTTTTTAGTGTAGAGGTAATGGCTTTGGTGTGGAGTTCCATAGGAGATACATTGAAGGATATTCAATTTGGTAGGGGGTAGCTATGCTGTGGTTAATAGGATACATCATAACAATGTACTAGGATAATTGGATATGGGTGAGTTATGTTCTTTGGTTTTTGGAGTGTTTTTTTCATTGAGTGATTACGACATATACATTAGCTTTTTGTTGTGATCTGGAGGTTCTATGGTGTAGTTGAAGAGGATATATCATCTCCTTTTTACATCCATACCACATATAAATATTCAGAGCACCCCATTTTTCCAATATTCCACCGTAGGCACATTGGATTTTCAATAAATGAATCCACAATACCTCATTATTAATTTTTTAATTAAAATGTATGTGAGGTTTTCCAATGGTTTTTGAAAATATAATCACATTTTAATTATTGGGTGCATCCGGAATTGGAAATGTCTCTATAAGTTGTGTAACACCACAAGAGGTACTGATATCATCTAACCATGGCTAGAATCAAAATCGGTTGGATTCACATTATGAAAATTTAATTATTTTTATTAATTTAAAGTATATAATTTAATATTTTATAGACCAAAAGGTGTTCCTTTTTCATTAATGATTACTTTTTCAGAGTATGGTAAATTTAATGGTTGGATTGATCACATGTATTTCTAATGGTTTATCTATTGAAATTTTTTCATGTTCTTACATTCTTTCTTATATGTAGTTTTTCAATTCTTGTATTCTATGAATATTAATCTGATTTTCTGAAAAACAATTGTTTTGTAAGAAAATGGGTATATCTAATGAAATCTATTAATAAAATGTATTTGTTTTCAATCTAGAGATCACAACATTAGATATTGTATATATTATTTTCTGAAAACCTACTCAGATATCTTATTTCTCCAAATATGTTCTTTTGTGATTTCAAAGATGTGGTTTTGTGGGACTTTGTTAGAGGGAAGGCCACTGTGAAGATTGTCATCTTTAATTTTTGGTTGATTCCATCAGAGTGTGTTAGTTTGGTGGTGATAGGTAGTCACATAGAGACTCAACCTATGGCTTCTGTAGTTTTATTT
This sequence comes from Viscum album, assembly GCA_963277665.1. Lineage (NCBI taxonomy): Eukaryota > Viridiplantae > Streptophyta > Magnoliopsida > Santalales > Viscaceae > Viscum > Viscum album. The sequence continues at coordinate 647,132,352 of OY728151.1, read as the reverse complement.
TAATTTTTTTCCCTAGGTATTGAAGTTTTATGTTTTTTTTTTCATTCACATTCTTCCCCATTGTACTACACCAGTTTTTTTATTTTGGATATTCATGAGACATGGCTGGTTCTTTATCTTATGGTCGATTGATTTTGGTTACTTTTGAGGTTGAAATTTCTAGGTTATTTAAAGAATTATATCCAATACACATCCTAGATACAAGTGTTATTACAAAACATGGGTTTGGTTCATGGGTCATTGTAGAAAAGAGTTAGGGCCATCAAAATCTTAGTAGTAAGAATTTTTTTCCTAACCAACTCATTTCAATGTCTGAACTCACGTTACCATGGGTGGTTGTAAAATTTTTCCATGATTGAGTCATTGTATGTGAGGTTATATTAATTAATTGGATATGGGGTTTAATTCAATGGACTATTATTTAAGGAATTTTCATCCCTCCATAGATTCCATAATTTCCTTAAATACAAGATTTTTAAGGTATAACTATGGACTATAGAAGTTAGTCTTATGTTTTGGGAATTTTTAATTAAGAAGACTATAAATTATCTTGTTTATTAAGAAAATTCATCATATAATACCTCTTTTAAATCTATGTGAGGAGTGTATGATAAAATATTGATATATGATTCCTATGGTGGACACTTTATTGGTAAAGGATGTAATAATAACTTTTCATACTATAAGATAGATGAGTATTTGAACATAGAGAGATGTGGTTGATCATAACATGGAATTTAATAAGAATATTCCAATGATCAAGCTTGATGAAGGTGGGACCCATGAATTAGATGAATGGATTTATTGGATAGAATGGATCATCAATTTTATGAAAACTCATGAAGACTCTATTATTCAATTTGCAGCATATATTCATAATCGACCGAGAAGGATATGGTGGGAATCCATCATTTAATCCATGTGGTATGAGTACCTAAAATAATTGATGAAAATATTCAACAATTTGTTTTATCTTGATGCATTTAATGTGGAGAAGTCCCAGATGTTTCTAACAAAAGATCAATGGGATCATACATTTTTAGAGTCTTCCACCCATTTCTCTGAGTCGGGGAACCTAGTGCTTGAGCTTATTATAAATGATTAACTTGTGTATTGGTGTTTTTATATGGGATTAAGGAATGATATTCATTCGATGCTCACTCTGACCATTGTGGAGTTGGATGATAAAGTAGCTATGGATAAGGAAGACATTGATGGGAGAGTGGGTTAGGATGGTTATCAATATGGTGTAACTGTTTGTTATGGAAGGTATTCTAGCCAGAAAAAGAAAATCTTATGTTTCCTAGTTGACATCAAGATTAGTATCATGGGATTAAAAAAGAAATCAACTAGTTTTTTTATATCAAAGTGGTCATCTTAGTCATACCTTCCCTAACAATATATACATTACCATAATTATTGTCGTTATGCAAAATCTATTCATCACAATCATTATAGTGGAAGGATGTTCCAATGAATTAAGTATCTATATCTTATCACCATGGGTTTTGAGGTTCATTATGATGCTCCCAAGGATGATGGGTCATTCCCTATGGGTATATGAGACGAAAAATCTTCACACAGTGAAGTATGAACCAAAAGAATATGAGGTAGGTCTTTCTACAGTTAAATGTAAGATGTTTATTTCATCATATGTGTTTATTGATTTATTTGAAACATGTATTAATCATTATTTTATATCATTAAATTTGTTTGATGTGCTGGTATTTCATTTAGAACATATGAAATTTTTGTTGGATCATTCAAACCTACTAGAAAGTTATCAAAATAAGGTTTCTGATGTCCCATGTGTCAGGTGATGAAAGAAAACATAAAGAGGTGTGGGATTTATTGGTTCTTGATATAAAATATTTTACCATAATATTATCATGGATTGGATGATTTGTGTAATGTCCCATATTGACTATTATAACCATCAAGTTCAATTTTTATATCTTGTGGGGTATCTCATATCATTCATGATAAGTGGGACTCTATGCATATAAAAGAGGAACATATATTCATTTTGATGGGGTGATATCATAATAGATACGAGATATATTCCATGATACCATTGAATGTCACCTAAGAAGTAAACACCAAACATTGGTGGGTGTGTACCTAGTGGTATTTCAAAGAAATATTTCATGGATACCACCATAATGATATGTTGAGTTTACTATTGTCTTACTCCCAGGTATGATTCCCATTTCAATGATGTGTTATCACAAGGAACCTATCGAGTTCATAGAACATAATGTGTAGAATGTAGACCATTATTATAGGGAATTTATCAATCCTTCCATGATATATTTTTCTTTCCATGTCATTTTTGGTTGTAAATCATACATCATCTTTATTTATTGAATTGATAATCATAATCTAAATTGTGGGCCCATTAAAAACATCAACCCATTATATGAATTATTTATCTCTATTATCATGTAATAAGGGATTTTTGGATTTCAATGATTAGGTGGGTAATGGGATAAAATCAATTGAGTATCCTCAAAGAGGATGTACAGAAGAAAAATTGTAAGAGATATTACATGCATTTCATGATTATGGTTATTCTATTAGGTCTAATTAATATTGGAAATATATATGGAATTGATAAATTAAATAATTCATCAGTTAAAAAACACTTTTTAATTCCCCTTTTTTTGATGATTTTTTTGTACTCATTTTTATTGGAGGATCTCTTGGATTATTTGGATATTATCCTCAAAAACATAAGTGAGCACCTCTATTTTGGTATGATTTCAATGTTTGAATTTTTGAACATGTAATTTTTGTTTCTAGGAAAATCTATATATAATAGAGTTGAATCAATGGATCCTGAAATTATATAGGTGTAAATGTTTTAGGAGAAATCTATACATGTTTTTTTATCCAGATTCTTTAGGATTTGGATGGTTACAATAGTTTTCTTGTTCAAAAATTTCCCACCCAGTAATATCTAATTATTTATTTAACTATAATGGTGTAATGTCTTAGTACAATTGTAATGACTATTATTATACAAATATTATGTTTTAATATTATATGAATTGATTTTGAGAACATGCATAGAGATGAGATGTGATTCTAAGGCACAGTCAGCCCCGGATATTTAGTTGAAAAATATTAAAGTATTAAATAAGAGAGGTGTGTAGTTTTATAAAAAATAATTAATATTAAATAAAATGGTGTTTAGTTCTTAAATAAAAGGGATCCATTGAATTTATAATTACAACATTACCCTAGGTGTGACCTAATTTTGGTTGACACGGGTCAATTTTGGAAAGACTTTACGAGGTCTTAAATTAATAAAATAAATTATTAGGATCATTTTTTTGTTGATGCAGTGATGCAGTGACATTGTTATCTTTAAATAAACAATTTCTCATATATTCAGGGTTATACTCATCACCCTTGAATCCTCTTGAGACTCTGGAGAGAGATATTTGGAGAATTCTCTCTAACAGGTTATGATGGAACATCAAATTGATTATTAAAGAACATGGTTTATCATGGATATCTCCAAATGCAGTGACATGGTGACCATTCAACATAATCAATACATATGAATCCAGTTAGGATGCATTATTTCAGTTTTATTTTACATATTCTTGATTCATATGATAAACACAGACAAATCCATGAATAGATTAGCCAATTGATCGTTCATATTTGTAGTTTGGAAATTTTTGTGGGTTTATGAGGAGTTGATTCTTGATAGTTTGTTTTATTCCTTTACCATTCTAATGGTGAAAACCCAAGATTAACACAAAAATATAAAGAGTTTCATACCTCTTGATTTATTTTCCTTTTATCCCCCAATTCTTCCATTATTCATCACATGTTCTTTGTTCATCCCAAGCTTCGAACCGCTTTGATAACAATCGATTGTTCCACCTTAAATTTTTATTACAATGATTTGAAATCATAGATTGTGAATCCAGATGACTTGATAGGGGTGTGATAGAGGGTGAAATCGAAGATCAAATGACTGTGGGAGCTTAATTAGTATTCTACGTTGATAAAAAGGAAGAATTTTATTGTGTTTTCTATACCTATTAAGGGCATAAATACCATATATTTGTTGTTAGAGTGGAAAATAGAGCTCAAATATGAAGTTTTGAGGTGAACAGACCACCAGAACGAAATCCAGGTAATCAAAGGCACAAATGGAATGAAGAAGATAACTTTTTGGAAACCTCAGTAAACACGACGCAGAGTCCTTGCTACACAGCATGTGTGTCTCAGTTCGATGACTCAGATTTAACATGGTTGGTAAATGAACATGGGGTGGAGGACACATGCTTCCTACAAAACACGTACTCCCCCATATAGTATGTCTTGGATCAATTGGACTGGCTATCCCATGTACTGATACATGAGTAAAGATACAAAGGCTAATGTCGTGTACTAGAAAATGACCAGAGTACATGGGTGGACCCCAGATGCCAGGACATGACATGTAATCCCTTCAACATTCCATGTACCCAAATTCTTCATGACATACAACATTGTACATATGTAGTACCTGGGGTCAAGGGAAATGGCATGTGATCATATTACACAATGTGTAACCCTTTTTACATGACATGATACACTTTTCCTGCATATCATGGCAATGTTTCATGAGGTTTCATCCCCTTATTTTCTTTCTTGATGTTGGGTATGAATCATTTACTACTCCTAGGACTATGATCCCTTCAGTAGGAATTCCTAGATAGTGTTTTTGGAATCCCCCAGGAGGCCTGGAGTAGGATCCTCTATTCATTATTTATGCCCTAAGTGTTGATCTTAGTATCATTGTGACCAATTCTACATGGACGTCGATCAACTACATTGAGAGGGAAATAGGTTGAGTTTTTAGTATAACCCCAAGGACATTGATATGATCTTCATCTATTGTATTGTATATATCATCAAATATATCATTTTAACTCTCTCATGAAGAGTCCCGACGAGTTGTACCTCTCAGAAGGAAGTCATCCGTGCTATTAGACTCAAGACTATGTTCTCCTAGATGAGTTATTTATGGAACCTTCATGATAAATTTCTAGTGATGGTATACAATGTTTTTGACTTAACCATAGACTATGTGTCTTAGATTGAGCATCTATGGATATTTTTGTTTTATGTGTTTTAGACATTTATCTATGTAGAGATGGATGTATATTTCCATTTTTATGTTGATTTTTGGTTTAGTGGTGTCCTACATAGTATTTTTAAACTAACCCCTACAAGGGCTTTTCCTGAATGTGTTATGCCATGTGTAGATTATCGACCTTTTTATGGAGTCCAATGTGAACTAGTACTAGATGTATCTTTCTGATAAAGATAGAATGTGATGTTTTCATGTGGCTATAAACAGCAGTACCAATACCTTTTAATTATAGGTAGGTATTGTGTTATAGATATATTGTGGGGGGGGGATTGTTTTTTACATTGTTTACATTACATTTCCTCTCAACATTTTTTGTTTGTGGGATATTCTGGTGTGCATGAATTGTTTACTTAGTGGTTTTTTAAGTTACACATTTTTGGGGCTTGGAGATGTGTGCATTCATATAGGTACATAGGTAATTCCTTCAATGATAGTGGTAGGCCTACTCAGTTATAGTCACCATCTCTTGTCCAATTTAATGTGGGATTGGAGAGTCACATCATGTCACCCACTGGGATGGATCATGATAGAGTGGTATCAGATGAAGTCAGTTCTACTTTAGGATAGTGAGTTTGTGAGATTTTTTAGGGGAAACAGTTTAATGTGTTTCGAGTTCCGATCTTAATCCAAGGACTACAGTGTTGGTGCAGCGGATGATATATAGATACAACAAGACACTAATAACCTTTTTTTGACTCTATACATGATAAAAATAATTGTAGGGAAAATAATGATACATTTATAATATATAAATGCATTCTAGTTTCCATGTCATTCCTAAGTAAGCTCTCTAGATATACTCATTGACCTTGATACATCTTGTTAACTTACATATGCCTTTGCAATGCAAAATAGTTTTTATTTAGTGGCTTGATCTTGAGGATGTACCCCTTAGTGATTAGGATTCAATACAAGGACCAGTTCCCTAGATGTTACCTCCATGTAGTTCCCCAGCCACACCGCCACCTGTAGAGCAGCATGTAGTGCCCGCAGTGCAAGTGGATGTGGATCATCGACTAAGCAAGCATCACTAGTTTTAGGGATAGATACCCCTTAGTTCATGAGTATTCAGCAACCCATATGTGTTTGAAGACTAGATTTATATGGTGACATATGTTTTCCATCTAGTTGGGACACTAGGAGAACCATTGGGTGTCCTGGTGGTGATCTTTCTATACTGCTCGACGGGACGACGGTGGAGTTTTTCTACTCATACATACGAAAAGGAAACACATTCATGGATAGATTTTGAGAACCTATTTAGAGTGTATTTATTTCTAGTTATAATTAGTGCTATGTGTATCCAGGAGATTCTTCAGCTACAATAGTGTAGCATGACTATATCTAATTATTCATCGAGGTTCACCGAACCAACCAGGTATATAATGGATATGGTTCGAGATCTGTACATCATGAATCAACGAATCAAGTGAGGTTTGTGAAGATAAATCAGATCAAGAACTATCCCACTGTACATTCGTATATATGCTGGGGTCCATGGGCACAATTTGTTTGTTGAAAATTTATAAGCTCAGAAAATACAGACCATGACAGTCAGTTGTGGGAAATAAGAAGATGATACCTCGTTTCCAAGGAGCCCATGTTAGTATTAATAACCTAGACATGGGAGACGTTTCAAGAGAATGTATCATGATAGATTATATGTAGTTATTGGCACATAGGGTGGGTCTAGAAAACCAAGAGTGAGATAGTGTTATTCATGTGATGACATGGGGCATCTCGCTCGAGATTTCCAACCCGCGGTGATGCAGACATAGGGACTATAGCTGGACCACCGAGGTTGTGGAAGCCACCATTGGTAAAAAATCCGTAGGGAGGAGTAGATGGAATAGGATGAAGGATAATTTATGATGGGGTTGAAATATAATATTTTTACAAAATCTACCCACAAGTGGTCTGTGCAAGGCTCAAGGAACTAGAGGACATTGGTGGGGAAACCTGCATGCATTCAAGGTTTATGACCCCATGGCCCTATAAATGATTCAAGTAACAATTAATTTCTTCTCTACTTTATATATTTCATTAGTAGACATAGTTTCTAGTCATTCCATTCCCTCCACATATCTTTTATGATACCTAGAGATAAAAGATGTTCTTTTGACATGACCCTTATGATTGGAGGCACCTAATGTAGAAGACAGAGTGATAACACCCTTGTGAGGAGAGTGTGACCTAACCCTTGGATGTTAGAGTATTAGCTGGAACCTATGGGTGGATGAATTATAGCCTTATGATGTGATTCATCATATGGATTGGTTATCTACAATCTATGACCATATTGACTATTTTAGGAATAGAGTGTGGTTTTTCTACAATGATGGAATGAGGATTACATTTTTTGTGAAATGGAAACCCAGTCGGTATAGGATAGACTGATTCCTATTATGGTGTGACTGATTACTCCATAGTTTTAAATCCCGACTCATGATGCAATGGATATTAAAATTTTTCAGTTCCTTGCAGTAGTGGTGGAGTATAAATATATCATTAATAAAGATGTGCTATATTTACCTCCTCATCGAGAGATAGAATTATGCATTGAATTACACCCCATGAAGACACTGATATCTGAGCAACATATTGTTTTTTTTCTATAAAGCTTCATTAGATGGGGGTGTATTTAGAGGACTTTAAGAGTAACGGATTCATGAGACCCAGTATTTCACCCTAGTTCTACCAGTTTTCTTCCATGTAGAAAGACATTTGCATGAGGATGTGTGTGGGTAACAAATAATGAACCATGCTACCTTAAAGAACAAGTATGTACTACCATGAATTGATAATCTCTCTGATTAGATAAAAGTGGAATGGTAGTTCTTAAAGGTTGTCCTTCGATCAATATATCACCAGTTATGAGTAAGGGATGAGGATATACTGAAGAAAGCCTCAAAATGTCATTATAGTCTTTATAAGTACATAGTGATGGCATTTGGTGTGACGAACTCCCCATCAGTGTTCACAGGACTGATGAACTAGATATTTCATCCATACATATATTAGATCATGGCAGTTTTCATTGAAAATATCCTTGTAGACTCGACATCCTAGTCGGAGAATGAGAGGCACATAATGATATTTCTAGATGTTCAATGAGAGAACCAGATTTAAGGAAATATCTCAATGTTCTAGTTCTATATTCAGGGGTTCCACTTTCTAGGTCACATTATCTCAGTGAATGGTGTTACAGTGGAGTCGACTATGATCAAGGCGGTGTTAGCTGGGATACATCCAAGAGCATAATGGATGTGTGGAGATTAATTGGGATAACAGGATTTTACAAGATATTCATACCTAATATCTCCATGATATCAGCACCTATGATAGTTTTGACTCAAAATGGAAAACGTTTCATATGTACATAGAAGATCTAGCTTGATTTCCATTGGTTGAGGTTGAATTTGATGATTACTCTGATCTCGAGATTTCTAGAGGAGTTTTTTGAGTAAGTACCTACGAAGAATCGGGAACCATGGTTGGATGTGAACTGATGATGCGGCAAGAAGTAATTGCCTATGGTTTTCACCAGTTGAAACCACATGAGAAGAAATACGAAACACATGATCTTCAGTTTGTAGTGGTAGTCATTGCATTGAAGATGTGGAGACAATACATGATGGGTGAGAACTTTATCATCTACTCTGACCATAAAAGTGTCATGTATATATTATCTCATAAGTATTCCAACATGAGATAATGGTTATGTCTAGAGTTCCTCTAGTACTATGTCATTGAGATTCACTATACTCTTTGGAAGGGGGACATAGTGTTAGATTCCCTCATTATGAAATCTAGTTAACACATTATGAAGAATCGTCGAAGCAGTTATCCATGTAACAGTTATCTATAGGGGATGTAAATGGTGCAACTTACCTCCATTTTATGGTTATCACCCATCCACTCTTATAGAATGTATGGGATGCACACCTTGGGGATACTGACTACGAGACAATACATGGATAGATGTCGACAGGTCATTAACCTAATGGATATTCAAATGATCTGTAGAACGTCGTTCTTTTCAGAAGAAGCACAATAGTACTTGTGATGTTGTTTGAGGTGGTATTGAGGGCGTTTTATACATACCCTTGATTGTATATCCATGTGCGTAAAAGATTTTCTAGGAAATCTGACATCTTTTTTGGTTTCAATGGATGAAGAAATCCATTCCAGAATTTGTTTCTTGATGATTTACTTTTCTATAAGGGTGGGATGAACACCATTTTCCAATGGGTTTAACTCACCTGATGAGGATCCAGAATGAATGTGGTATGGAATATAAATTGTCTTAGTGATGGGTTTACCATGTATTACTAGGGGTCATAATTCCATCTCGGTTATCATTGACTGAATCACTATGTCGACCCATTTCAATGCTATCAGAGATATGGTTATGTTAGAGATCTTATGACACCTCTTTATTCAAATATTAGTTCCACTCATTGGAGTTACATTAATGATTACTTCATATAATGAATCTCTCTTTACACCTCGATTTTGGAAGGGATTACAAGTGGGTTTTGGGACCCAGATACACTTGAGCCAACATTTCACCCACAAACATATGGCAAGACTATGTGAACCATTCAGGTTCTGAAGGACATGTTGTTCACTTTCATGTAAAACATTAGTCATAGTTTAGAGGATCACTTATTACTAGTGGAGTTTACATTCAAAAATATCTACCATTCCACCATTGGTCTGGAACCATTCAATGATTTTATAGGCTACCCAACAGGTCCCAACACTGTTGTACTATCCTTTTAGAGTCTACACTGTTGGTCCTAGTGTTGATGCATACTACTATAATAAAGGTGAATATCATCTAAGAGTAGATTATGAACACACAGACCCATCATAAGTCTTTTGATGATAGGTTATGGAAGTCTTTTGAGTTCTAGTAAATATCCCATGTGTTCGTATGGGTCTTACCTCGATGTGGGTTACTAAGATTTGGACATGGAGGAATTTTATCATAGAGGGTTATTGTCCCATTTAGGAGACTACATAGTGTATTTGAGATGGAATACTTCTTAGTTATACCTCCATAGTGAGGATGGGTTCAAGGAATCTTCCACTTGTCGCAGCTAAGGAGTCACGTGCACCACCTACCACACATCATCGAATGGGGTGAGATGGACACCGAGGATGGATAAACATTTGATGAGTACCTAGTGGAGGTAGATGATCAATAATAGATGATACTTCATGGGTGATCATTTCCATTGATAAATGTAAAATGGAATTAGTGTAATCTCCTAGAAATGAAATTGGATCGAGAGGCTTAGATTCATTCCTAGTACCCCCAACTTTTTTAGTAGTCGTGGTTTTGGATTTAAGGGGAATAAAATACATAAGGTAGGTAGAATGCAATGTCTCTTATTTTTAGTGTATCATTCTTAAATTTTTTAGGAATTTATTTTGAGGCCTTGAAATGTGATAGACTGCGATTCTAAGGCTCGTTGTTCCTAGAAAAAATTAATAGAAAATATAATTATATTAGATATCATGCAGGAACATTTTAGCAGGAAAAGTGGAATTACATATATAAAGATGCCCAAATATTAAATGTGAGGGATTTTTTGAGCTCATAACATTGAATTTTCCCTATGAGTGACTTTGAACTTGTTTCCATGGGTTAGTTATTGAAATTAAGCATAGTAACATAACTAATAAAATAAATTATGAAAATATTAATTTATTTTATTTCATCGATGCATTGATCCAGTAGTAGGGTAATCATTAAATAATCCCTTTCTTAGAGATCTAGTGTTGGATTCAAACCCCATAAATTCTCTCGAGACCCTGGCTTGAGAGTTCTGGATAATTATCTTGATCATGTGATGACATAAAATTGAAACAACAATGAACTAATGTCAATCTTGATATATCTCATGAACAACAACGACACAATGATCCTCATTCATCAATGTGTGATCTGAATCAATGTAAGGTATGATATTTCAGTTTTATCATCCCCATTATTGATTTCTATATCAAACATGGAATAATACCTGATATTATTAGCCAGCAGATAAATCATATTTTTGTGATGAGTTATATTTCATGATTATCGGTAGTCGATTCTTGAGATCTTGTTTTATTAAATTAATCGTTATAATGGTAATGAACCATGATCGACATGAACATTGATCATGGTTCATCCCTCTTGATTTGTTACTCTTTTCACCATTTATTATTGCATTCTTCATCAAGCATTCTTCATTATTTTCTGGATTTGAACCCCTTTGTGAATAATCAATTATTGTGCCTTCGATTGTTGGAACAACAATCTAAAACCGTATATACATAATCAGGATGACTCTATAGAGGTGCAATGGTGGGTGTGACTAAGGATCAAATGATAGTGGGTTACAAATCCCCCTTCTTCAATTATTACAATCAACACATATGATTCTATTTTCTGAGGGGATTGAGGGCCTGGAAACATACGATTCTATTTTATAGTAGAATAGAGAGCACATATCTAGAGTTTCAAGGATAACATACCACCGAAATGAAATATGGGTGACAAAAAATAGACCGGGAGTAAGAAGACGTGTCTCTGGAATACTAGATTCACATGGTGCATAGTCCCAACTACACGGTGTATGGACCTTAGTCGGAGAACATGGAGTGTACATGGGAAGGTCATGGACATGGGAATCCTATACAACATGGCCTTGATGAAGTAAATTGGATTTATCATGTACTGGTACACAGGTAGAGGCACACAGACTGAAGCCATGTACAGACAGAAGTCCATAGTACACGATCATACCCCATATGCAAGGAGACAACCTATAACCCATTTTACATTAAATATACCCATATTCTACCTAACATGGTTAGAATGACATGGGTCATTTTACATGATCAGTATCCGAGGTCAGGATACATGACGTGTGACCTTAATACAGGTCGTGTACCCCTTCTTTAGTGGATTTATCCACTTTTCCTCTTTATATTAGGAAATTTATCATAGGGTTCATCCCCCTCATTGTTTCCCTGATGGTTGGTACAAATCATTTCCAAATCTCAATACTATGATCCCTTCAACATGACTTCAAGGTTAGAGTTGTTGAAATCCACCAAGAGGCCTGGAGTAGGATCCCCAATTCAATCTTCATATCCTAGATAGAGATCTTGGTATCATCATGACGAACCCTACATGTACATAGATCTTCTACACAGTGGATTAATTAAGAATTTGTTTTTTATCTCCCCATGGAATTGAATGTGATCCTCCTTAGTGGTTTTATATATCTTTTTATATATATCGGTGTATCTTTCTCATGGTGTGACCGACCGAGCATCACCTCTGGGACATACATCATTTGTGCAATCAGACAAAGGAGCTTGTTCACCCTAGATGAGTCCTTCAATGAATCATTGATATATAATAATAGTGTTGGTATAAATTGTTTTGTGGTTGTAGGGTGTCCTAATAAGTATTCTTATACTCACCAATGCACTGGATTTTCCCACATGTGTCTTGTATTTTTCAAACAATGACCTTTTGACAAAGTCCAAGGTAGACCGAGACTGTATGGTGCTTTGTGAGACAAGACAGAATGAGGTGTGTTCCTATGACTACAGATAGTTGTCCTGTTACCTTTTTCTAATAGGTTGTACTCATGTCACAAAATTCTTGTGGTGTGATTGTATTTGGCCTTATTTACATTAATTTAGATTCCATCATACTCTAGTAGTGGGATTTATTAGTATGCATTAATAGTTAAATTAGTGGATTATACATTTCATTATTTTTTGGTATTGGAGATGTGTGTGTGCATACAGGTACATACGAAATTCCACCCATGTTAGTGATATACCTACTCGGTGCTAGTCACTAGCCCCTATCCTATTGGAGGTAAGAATATAGAGTCTCGGTATGTGACCCAGTAGGACGAGTCATGAATGGAAGGAAAAATTCAGGCATTTCTTTGAGGAACTGATTTTAAGGTTGAATATAGATGCAATTTTTATTTTTTTGAATTGAGGTTCATATTGCGATGTTATTCACAATTCTTTACTTATAAGATAGGGGTGTTTCATGATGCATGGGAAGCAGGTGGTGTCCCATGGATCTCTAGAGTTACAACCTAATGTGGTGAACTATCCTACCCCAGATCTTGATTTCAAATATGTAATTCATGTGCTAAAAATATGGAATCATAATGTATTTAGGGAGTAGATTACTATATATTATAATCATAATCGGAAAAATTATATTTTAAATTAGATGGATATGAGTATTTATATACAAACTAGATTTAATTGGTCTAGAATATGATTTTAAAATAAATTATACTCCTAGGAATGAGACTATGGTCATTGATTCATTCTACATGAAACTACCAAAAAATTCCTTAAAGGAATCAATATAGGATCAGTCGCTAAAGTTTTTATTCACTAAGATGATATTGATTGTGAAAGAGGCTTCTAGGAAGGTGTTATTAGCAAGAGTAAAAACCAACTCATCATTTTATGAGCGGGTCATTCTTGATAATGATTTAGAAACTAATATAAATATAATTACAAAAATCCTAAATAGTGGAGAGACATGAGGTGAGTGGTCTTGGTCTCACATGGATGAATTTTGTTTTCTTTCTATATTGGTTGTTTATATATCTATGAGGTAGGAAATTGTCGAAATGGGAGGAATTCATATTGGTCCATACACAATGGGGATTCCAAGATGTGTCATGATTTTCGACTATGGTATTGGTGTCATTGGATGTAGTGGTAGTTTGTAGTTTCATGGTAGAATTTTTTACTTTTTAGATAATTAAAGCTGAACATATGTGACATGTGGATTTGTTGAAAACATTTTCAATTATTGCATGTAAGTTGGGTGAGATTTTTATGGAATTGATCATTTTTATAACACAAAATATTAGTGTGAAGAATTAAATTTTGGTGATCATTAGTCAACATATGAAACAACCTCTTCTTCAACATATTTTTGTGATGAAGAATGTGGAATTTCTCCAGAAAATGTATTTCTGAGAGGTTGTGAGAGTTCATGGGGTTCCCACTATGATTTTTTCAGAAAGGGAATGGAGAATAAAATGCATTGTTTAGAATGATTTAGAAGAGGTTATTTTTTCCCAATTTAATTTTATTTCATTGTATCATACATATATTTATCGGTAGAAAAAGAGAGCTATTCCAATTATTATGTTTGTACTTCAAACATGTAAGCTTGATTATTGTGGTTCTTATGTTATGTATATTTTCCTAGTTGAATGTTTATATAAAAATAATTATAATTATTTCATTTATATGGATAAATTTTAATCATTTTATGGATATCAATGTGAATATAAATTATATTTGGAGGAGTAGGGATAGTGGTATTGGTTGGACAGAGTGTTATTTAAGTGACGAAAAAAATATTTTGTAGATCTGTGTGCATTTTTTCCAATAAAGTGTCATAAAAAATATTATTTATACCAAATTAATATTCACATAGAAATAAATATTGGGTAACATGTATTTTTTCATGTTTCAACTCACATTGTAATCCATTAGTTTGGTATATAGTGCATATTTTCACAAAGGCATGTTGGCCCCTTAAAGATTCTTAAATAAATTTCAAAGGTTCTATATTGGTTAGACTATCCATGTCACTTAGAATTGAATAATAACATTTTATTGTTTCCCATATATGGATGTATCATCTAGAACCTTCATATGTGATCAAATAAAATTATATTGATTTTCCTCCTAACTACACTATGGTTAAAAACTACTTTATATTTTGTGTCACTGTGAAAAGTCACTTTGTGGTAAAATAATTACCCTAGTCCTCATATAGTTCTAGTGTGGAAATTAATTCAACAAGTCTTCGGATCATGAATCATTAGTGAGGGAGAAGTTGAATTCATTATTTTTGAGTCTAGAATCATGAGAAAGATTCAGGGATAAAAATATATCATGGTGGGGAGAATTGTAATTCCATTCATTTTTGGGAAAGTTATTTTTCCAAAATCTTAATTGTTGGTACATTGAGTATTCACTGTTTTGGAGATAATTTTGTGTTTTATTTAGGTTTTATAGGATGTAGCACCATGGAAGGTATGTAAAATGTTTTGATGTGAGTTTTCTACGGCATTGAGAATCATAATCGATGTGGTTCCACATGATAAATATTTTGGATCTACATCAAATTTTAGAATAATTTCACCATGGATCATAGGATATGATGTAAGAAAAATGCATGGTTTATATCAAGGCATGGATGTAGAGGATGCATTGTTGTGTTCCATGAGGGTGATTTTTGATGGTTCTTACATTTAAAGGGGTATTTGTGTTGTGGTGCATAGTATACTCATTATCATTATCCCATGATAATACAAACTTAGTGAGTTTTACATTTTTGTTTTTGGAGTCTAGTTGACTAGGGATTAATACATATTAAAAAGGGGATATGTGGAATGATATGTGGGTTCAATGGAAATGTTCAAGAAGTTTCACCATTGTGTTTTAACTTCCAATATTTTTATAAATGTTCATTAATAGTCATTTCTATATGATATTCCATCATTCCTTATCAAACTCTTAGTTACTATGAGATTAATTATATGGAATTTGAACCCGTATATGATTGGATTAAATACTTTGAATTGGGAGATCAATTCATGATGTTTCGTCTCTATACTTTATATTGGAGAGTATATAAAATGTTTCAACTTCATTAATAACCAAATGTTCTTATACGATTTTTTTTTTAATTTTATGAAGTGAATTGATCTATTAGAAAATGTTCTTTATTTCAATATATATTTATTTTTATTGGTGTTTTTCTTTAAAAATGATTTGGGAACATGATGTGTTGATGAAATGACATAAATAATGTTTTGATATTAATATTTTGTGTCAATTAAGTATGAAGTAAGATTTTAATGAGACAGAATTTCTAAAAAAATGTGATATTGATTTTCAAATATTTTTGAAAATCATTGCATTTTTGGATCCTTGGGTGCATTGAGAAATTGAAATGTCACTTTAGTGTGTGTAAATATAATTACCTCAATCCTAGTATCCCACAATTGGATATTACAAAATTAAATTGGCATATGATGTATGGAATACAATATCCATAGAACAAATAGTTTTTTTCACATTAGAGTAGATACATTCATGAAAATAACATTATAATTGGAGATATATAATAAATAATATTTTTTATTTGGAATTCCATACTTGCCCTTAATATATCCCATAATACAATCAATAAAACATTTCCTCCTAAGATTGGGAAAATATAAAATAAGAAAGCTGTGAGGTAAAATGATTAGTACGTGTTCGATTATTTCCTATGATATGAAGAAAAAATCATAATCATTATGGAAAGGTAAATAACTCGAAGAGATTCCATTTAATAACATGAGAAAAATATAATAGCAATAAATAATGAACAAATAATACTATATACATAACCACATCTTCTTAAAACATTTATATGGATAATAAAACTATTCAAATAATCACATGTACATAAATGAGAAATATCCTAATGAGGGAAAGGATAACACTACACATTAAAACGTAACACCCCAAAATTTCGTGAAACATATTTTTTTAAAATTAATTTAATATTTTTAATTTCTTTCATTTTACACAACACTGAACATAAATTTTTTAATATGAAAAAACTATGTTTTTCATGAATTATACACAAAATCATGTTATTATTCCACTACACACAAGACTAGATTGAGTTTTTGTACAAAAACACTATTTTTAGCTTGTGTTACACACAATTATGATTCCCTTTGATATATTGTGTTTCACGTAAGACAAAGTTTTATTGAACTACAATATACAATTTATATTGTTATTATAATATTATTATAGTTACCACTTTTCCATTGGGATGGATGTTATGAATAAGATTAACTAAATAATAAAAATATAATTAACACGTGTATATGATGTGAATATTTTTTTAATCAATTCTCTATAGATTAATTTATTACCAATTTGAAAATAATTAAACTACTTTTCTCTGAAGACTATTTCTCTATTAAAATACACAATTTTATCCCAATAAATTAAACAAACCATTTTTTATCAACGTTTAAAATAGAAAATATTTATTGTAATTTCAATCAATGTTTTTGATACTCATACAATTGATTTTTCATGCATAAGTTATGTATAAAACCAATTATATTAAAAAAGATATTACTATAAGTGATTATTTTACCACCTTTTCACGGTGAACCTATTTCAAATATAATTTTTGAATTTTTTTTATTTTATTTTAGAAAAATAAGAAATTTTTGAAATAGGAATATAATAATTCACTTATGGTTATTTTTTAGAGAAGTTTCATTTATTTATTAGTTGTTAAATAAAATGATTTCAAATTCAAAAATTACTTTTTGTATAATTTATATATATATAGATTATATATTAATAATTAATTAAATTTTTATTCAATAAATTATCAATTAATTAATTCAATTTATGTTAATGGGACCAATTTGAAATTTAAATTGGATATACAAATATTTCAATCTTTCAGACTATTTCTCTTTAAAAACCCTCTTTCGTGACACGTCTTCAAGATTAATTTTAAATTAATTTTTCAATTTCTATATTTAAAATATAAATATAAGGATTTTAAATTTACAAAAGGAGTAATTTATAATATTTAGTTTATTCAACATCATTTTTGATGAAAATAATTAGTGAAAGTTGATAGAATAAATTATATTGATCAAGGTAAAATTGAGTTTACTTAGTTGTTAAACATTCTCTTTAGTGGCCAAATAACCTAGAAACCATTCCGAAGAAAATTCAAAGTCCATATCTCGACCATATCACCCCATTTATAGATAATTTAATAATATTTTATGAACATTATGTAAGAGAGACCTATCAATAGTGTTTAGAAATTTAAATTTACAATTATGCCACTCCCCCTCTATATTAAAAGGGAACCCCCCCCATTTCTCTAAAATATCAATCCAATTTTTCTCATCTAAAACCTACCCATATAAGATACCAAATTCACAATTTGTAACCTATAATTCATAATTTGGGAAAAAATAAATCCATGTTAGTCATTTGGTTCAAAGAAACAGAAATTACCCAAAGAAGAGGTAACATCCTTTCACATGAACATTTATTTTATTTTCATTATAAAACCACCAAATTATAATTATTCCACAGAAATTTAATAACATAAGTATCATAAGTATATTTATATATTTCTTATTATTAGGTTTTTAACTACATTTACATATAATTAAATCAAATGGGTAATGAACATTTTCTTCATGTGTACGGAAGACTACCGCCTCACAAAATAATGTCATTCATTTTTCCATTATAGCATATCAGGGTTGGGAATAATTATTGAAATAGTATATTTATATTTTATGTATATTATATTTATTATTTTTTATTATTATTGAATTATTACATAAAACATACAAACATGATACCATTTTGTGTGAATATGATAACTTTTTTTGTGGACGTGTTGACTACCATTTCTGCAAAGTGATGTGATTCGCTCATAGTGTTCATGGAATGTATTAGAGATTTCTTTAGAAAAATAATATTATATATATGAAATATTAATTCTACCTTAATTATAATAAATATATTTAAATATATTTCTTTTTATTTCTTTCTCTCAAAATGATAATAAAACTGAAAAAACATTAATGCATACGTACGACCTACCCTCCCCATCAAATGCATATTCCATTTAAATGTTTTTATTTTATAAATTATTATATTTATTTATATAATTAATATATATGATATTTAGATCTTGATTTAAATTCTTAAAATAAGTCAATAATGATCTATGTAAGAGGATCAATAATAACATGTCAAAACATATATAAAAAATGAAGAGAATATATCTGAAATGTAACAATAACATGAAAATGGTATTAAAAAAGTAATATAATGTCCTAATCAAATAATATATGGTAATATATAGGATAAAATGTTTCTTTATTATATGTATAATAAAATTATATATATTATAATGTATTTGGAACATGTTCAATGAAAGTAAAGACATAATGAAAGGGACTTCTCATTTCACTTTTATTTCTAGGAGACTTCCACTTTATTCACCACTCATTTATTATTATATGGAATATATAATTCACTTTAATATATTATATAAATATTATAAATATATATATATGGGTATTTAAATAACCATTTTATGATCATTTCAAATGGGTATTATGGTTCAAAATGTAACAATTTTGTAATGTAATTTTTGTCTAAAATTTAAATCTTTTTGATACATATCACTTTATGCACATCTATTTTTTATTGGGTCTATATAATTCCATTTAAAATATTTTATCATGATTATAATTATTTTCTTAATATTTGGATTTTTATATAGTGTTATCCTCTCAATGGAATTATGATTCAATGTTACCAAAGTGGTAACACTTTAGGGAGAATATCTCTTCATTTATCTAGATTGTTTATGATTATAGTTCCATTTATAAAATAGTATGACCCATATATCAAGATATACAATGTGTTTTATTATCCTATGGTTATTCATGATTTCTTTACGCATTGGTATAATTGTTTCCAATATTTTTGTACTTTATATAATTAAGAAATTGTTTTTATGAAAATATGGCCTTTTTTCTCTCTTCGGTCTGAAATCAATTTTATTCAAAACAATGATTCCTAAAAAGATTGTAAAAAATGTTTCTAAATGATATTTTGATTTTATTTTCAGTAAAAATGAATTTTTATTAATTTTAGTTTTTAAATTAAAATATTTCAATGTGATTTTTTGGAAATGGGTTTTCAAATGATTTCATGTTCTCTTTGTATGTTTTAAAATAATAATGGTTTTCAAAATGATTCAAAGATTCCATTATATTTTTTAAAATATAATTGTGTTTTCTTTCAGGATTACTATATTGTTTCGAGGTTATTTTCAAATACTATAGTTCTATGAGTTTTTTATGTATGAAAATATGTTTTCAATGAATAAAGTGAATTATGATGAAGAAATGTTTTAGAGGTTCTTAAATAATCCATTATAATAAATTAATTGTTTTTTCAAAGATATCAATTTCATAAATGTTACTGATTTTAATAAGTTATTTTAAATCAAATATTTTTATCCTTCTGAAATTTTCAATGTTCTCTTTCAAAACCTTTATCCGTTTAAGATGAATACATTTTATATAGTTTATACTTTACTAGGTAAGTGATCTATTGTCATCATGATTTTTATTTTTTCAAATTGATTATATTTTACTTGAAAAGTTGATTATAAAACAGATTCCTCGTCTTTGTGTTATAAAATTTAAAAACTATTACAGAACCAAATTCATTTTTTGTTTCATTATATTATGATCCTATTATGAATCTAATATAATTTACATTGGTAATGATAAGATAAAAGAATTATAATACCCATTTAATTTCATGGGTTGTAATATGATGTTTATAATATTCATCTCCTTTTGTGGGTCATGATATGATGAATTTTTTAATATATTATGAAACATGATTGTATAATTTAATTATATGATGTGTGGGAATTAAATATCCATTCAATTAATTGGGTATGTATTTATATCTAAAGAGAAAGACATGGTTGGAACGTGGAGTGAACACTGTATAGTATGATAGGGTTGAAACAATGAGTGAACTCAGTTCTTTATGACTATATTGTAATAAAGAGTTTACTTAGCTCAATTATATAGGGATAGAAAATTGAGTGAACTTAGTTCATCAGTCTAGAGATATAATTATATATGAACTCAGTGTAGTAATACAAAGCTAAAACGAGAAGTGAACCTAGTTTTGTTATATAGGTATGAAATAAGAAGTGAAACCAGTTCAATAATATAGGACGGGAATTGGATGTGAACCCAATTTATTAATACATCGATACAATATGATGTCAAATAGATTCAGTAATTAAAGTTGGGAATAATGAATAAACACGGTTCAATAAAATATCGTGTCCAATAATATGGCCTTGAGAGTAATCCTTGACTACAATAATGATTTGGAGAGTGAACCCATTCCAAAAAATATTGTCTCAGTAGTAAACCATGACTACTTATATATATCATTTATATTTAACATTACTGAAAATATAAAATCATCCTTTTCTTATGTTTCCTTTCCCAGGGTTATGAAGAAAGTTTTTAAGTAGGATAAATAATAGGAATGATATTTAATGGACATGTTGAATATTTTTCACCAAGATAAAAGATTTTATTTTCATTATTCTAAATACACTAAACTATTATGGTCATGGATCATCTACTTTTGTTATGTTCCAAATAATAAAAAAATGATGTAATATCAATGTATATTAATCATGGGTCTCTATAATAGTCATATCATAAAATCCTTCTTCCATGACATTTATATAAGTGGGTAAGGCCTTGGAAAAATTCCCAATAGAGTTTGTCTCATGAGACCTACTAATTAATCCAGGGGATATAGATGGCCTAGAATGTGAAATACTTAGAAAAATTTATTAATTGTATGAAAGGGTTAAAATTCATTCAATATAAACACCTTTATTAGAAAAATAATCATATATAATATCAATACATTCCCAATCAATAAATATAATCGTAAACCATCCAGACCAATATAGAGAATGGTATCAAAACTGTATATCACAAGTCAGTTTGATCCTAAAACATCTATAGAAATTATAAATATGGTATCATTGTAAAATATTCCTAATATAACATTAGTATAATAATGATTTTCATCATTAATTAGTAGAAATGCCATGAAAAGGCCTTTTAAAACATTAATTAGGAAAATTACCTTTGGACATAGAAAATTAGATTTTAAAACTAAAAATTAACAATACATTTTAAAAATACATTTCGTTGAAAATGAAGTTTTATAAATATTATAGACTATTTAAAAAATTGATTGGTCATTCAGTTGTGAAATTCTATTCATTTCGTAGATATTAAAACAATGATTCCTTTCAAACATTCAATATAATGAAAATCGGAATATTTTGTAAAATAACATGACGTTCAATATCATAATTTCTTGTATAAATTAATAAATTTGGAAAATTAATTTAATAAGAAATTATAATAATATTTCTAAAAATTACACAAATTTTTCAAAAATTTGTTTGGGATGAAAAAAGATTTCATACTTAAGAGAGAAATAAAGTCAGATTGTATTAAAAATCTTTTATCTGTAATTATAAGTAAAAATAAATAGAAATATTATTCTAATACATACATAATTACTGAATAAAAAGAGGAGAATGGATGTTAAGTGGTTTATTAAAAATTTGTCGAATATTTTCCTTCAATAGAAATTTAAATATAAACAGTCCTAATAAAAATGAGAATGAAACCTAAATTTCTTACCACAATGGTTATTTTTAAATCATAAGAATCATGAAAAGAATAATAGAAAATGAAAATGATAATTCAAATACAATTTACAAAAATGGATTCATGATATAACATATAAATTATAAGTATATAAATCATATAAACGAATAAGTGGTGAATAAGTAATATATATCACATATGTAAAAGTGGCTGGAGAAACCATTACCTTAGGTTCGATTTCCTTTGTACATGTATATATAACTCCTGTAGAGAAAATATAAAATTATTAAAAATATATTGGAAAACAAAATCATATATTTCTTACCATATATGATGTATAATTTCAATATCCCGTTTATTAATAATTATATATAAAAAATGTTGTTTTGAGGGATAATTGTTTTGTTTATCATGAATGTTCTGGATTGGTATTATTAGTCCTTTAACATTGATCACAATTAAATCATCTCTAAAATTAAAAAATTCATAAAAATATCATATATATTCATTTTATATTTATTTATATTAATCAATTTAGGATAAATATAAAAAATAATTACACCATTCATAAATATGGTAACATGTACATACACATGAAAGATGTCAATATTTTTTTCTTAAAGGATAGAATGAAAGGAAAATAAATTTTAATTATCCTATAAAATCATTATTACTAAGGCATAGTATTAAAATTAATCATACAAATCATTATTACCACACATATAAATATAAAATGAAAAATATTTCCCCTTGCTATGAAGAGGCATTAGTCAACATTTATGCATGATGATCCATATTTTGTTCCAATGTATTTAGAAGGTAGTAAGATATTTGTTATACTATATTTATAGAATTATATTTTGGTCATCAATGCCACATATATATTTTAATTTTATAATTAAAATATTCTATGTAATTTATAAGAGAAAAACGCATCCCATCACTTCATGAGGAAGTAGTTCGTTGTACATACGAATGACATTATCTTATCCCTCTCAAAATAGATGTAAGAATGTATATGTGTTATAATAATTCAATTCATATATATGTTACATAAATATAATTTAATGAATTTAAATCAATAATTATATATGACCATAAAATATGGTGATAGAAAATGATTTACATCTATTCGTGAGGCGGTAACCCGCTATATATAAGATTAATATTTTTATTTCCCATTTAATGGATGTAGTGATGTATATAGGTTATGAAATTAAAATAATAAAATATAAGTATATTATATATGTTTTAGTTATTATTTTATCAAAATTTAAGATTACTATATTGAGTTTTAAGAATAAAAAAACAAATACACATGTTTATGAATTTTAACTCTTCTTTGGAAAGCCTCTTTAAGATTTTACCAATAGTCATCATAGGAGGGAATAAAAATCATAATGTATTCTCTAGGATTTTTATAGGGAATTAATAAAAGATATTTTTGCATGTATTTTTAGTGAAAAATTTTGTTTATTTGTGAATAAGGGATGAGAGTGGAAATCTTTTATAAGTTGGGGAGAGGACAAACACATATTTTTTGTTAGATAAAGTGATACCTACATTTCCCTCATGGGGAAAGCCTTAAAAATGGTTAATTATATGACCATATAGGTTATAGAGTCGAATTAGTTTAATAAAACTACTTTACAAAATTATTAATATTATTTTTATCCAATATCTTCCTAGATTAACCCTAGGTAAATAAATTTTTACCTTATCTTTGGTAATTATTTATTATGTTTTTACTATTAATTATTGTAAAAATTTATGAAAAACCTAGTAGATAATATTAGTGTTTTGTATTCCAAATATATAATCTATTTATAAAAATTGATTCCATATATATGGAATATTTCATTAAAAAAATAAACCCACTAACGTGTCAAAAATGTATTTTTAATGAAAAAAATTCAAAAGGACAACATGTTTTTAAAGAAAACATCCATTTGAAATTGATTACAATTATTTAAATAAGTTTAATTATAAAATAATTGAAATAATATTATAGTAGAAGAAATTAAAATTTTAATTTATAATTTTAAATATTTCAAAGGAGAAGGGAGTTTTTAATAAAAAATAATATTTACACTATTCATCACAAAAATAATATTTTCATAAAACTT
Source organism: Viscum album (assembly GCA_963277665.1). NCBI lineage: Eukaryota > Viridiplantae > Streptophyta > Magnoliopsida > Santalales > Viscaceae > Viscum > Viscum album. The sequence continues at coordinate 647,107,696 of OY728151.1, read as the reverse complement.
GAAACAAATAACACTTAGTGAGTTTATATGACAATTTACAAAATTAGGTTGATTATTTAAAAATACATTTTCTAATTTTTTTTAAAATAATTCTAAATTATGTTCACATCTTGTAACAAAACACCTTTCAGAAAACAATGGTTTTCAGTAACCATTTATTTTTCATCTAAATGACTCTTAATTTATCAGTAATGCATAGATAAATTTTCAAATTTTTTACACATGTTTAAACCATATAATTTGAATAATTTAGTTAGTACTAATCATACCCACAAACATAATAGAGATTCCATAATGATTATGTTTAAATAGAAATATTTTAATAATTTATCATGTTTTGTTTACACAAGACCTTGTGTGAATCATAAAATATACTAAATATTGAATTTATATAAAAATAAACATAATGTAATGTATTGGTGTGTGAAATATTATTTAAGTATTTTATTATTATTTTATATGTTTAGAAAATGATTATATTTCAATTTGAAAATATCTGGGGGTTAAAGTGAATCCATTAGTGGTTCTACTAGTAATAGACTGTAGAAGTACTCTATATCATTTTGATTCACTTTATGATAGGAATAGTGATTTCATTAAAAGTATAGTATGTATTTCCATTGGTTAGATCCTAAAAAGGATTATTTTTCATTAATTCTTGATTTTTTACATGATGGTCTATGTCATGGTTGGATTATATCACATATTTATCTCGAACTGTATCTATGGAAGGTTATGATTATTCTTACCTACTATTTCACGTACACTTCTCATATTATCAGATTTTTTAAATATGTATAGAATCGTATAGAAATTAAAATGTTGAGTTAAAAAATTTTATTATCTTATGAAAGGGCATTATAAACTTAACTTTTTTGATGCTAAATGTATCAATTTTATAACATTTTATATTATATATATTATTCCACAAAATCCTACTAAGATATGTGCTGAAAACATACTTTTTTGCATTAAGAATTTTAATATGATGTTTTGTTGTAGTCATGTTGTTGATAGATAATTATGTTTTACTATATATTATATTGGTGGTATTGGGGTTGATAGTTTGTCAAACTAAGACATGGAATGTGGATTGTCTGGTTTTAATCGGGTTTAGCCCTTTGGGATTGATGTTGAGTGTCAAATGGTCGTAAATTTTTTCCTTTATGTTATACAAGATACATGGTTGTTTATTTATCATTAACTAGCCCAATTGCAACATCCATTCAAGTTGAATTAATTTGGTTTATTAAATGTATACTTGTAATAAAAAATGAATTACTTTACAACATGGAGATGGTAGTTTAAATGAACGAGTCACTAACACTTCCACTTTTCAATGAAGAAGATGGTAAAAAGTTAAGTATCAAGTTTTAAATCTGGATTTATAAATATATCATAAATATGATGTTATTTATTTTAGTACACTTATATATATTCCATCTCTGATATGTTGTGATTATAAATGAATCACAACGCATCGTGGATATGGTAATCCACAGGTATTCATGAATGGTGATAACATTTTTTCAATGGGAGAAATGTTCTGAAAATATATAATTTATTATGATTCCAAATAGATTATTATGACATGAATAATATATATATATATATATATTATCCACCATTATATCCTTCCGTGAGCGTTATTTATAAAAAAATAATTACATTGGTTAATGAGGTGATAGTCCACGGTACACATAAACAATAGTTAAGTTTCCCATTAGATAGACATGGAGAAAGATTAAGGAAATGACATAAAAATAATAATATATCCTTATACAATGGTATGGATGTTATTTAATCATAATGTTTAGATGAAGATTTATATATCTAGACGATAAAATCAAACTAAAACATTCAGTTAAAAGTTATACCCCTTCTTTAGAGAAAATCATATTCATTATACCATAATACCATAAAGGATGGAATTATAACCCAAATAATATATCTAGGATGTGGGGATGGATGTTAGGGATGGAATTGTGTAGGTTGTTTCAAGCCTATAGTTCTAAAATGGTGTGAAAAATAGTGGGGAGTATGTACCCTTTTATAAATGAGGGTAGGGGTATACAAGGAATTTCATATAATATTTAATAATACATATATCATAATCAAATGAAGTGGACCCAACAAACCAAATATTTGAATATATTGTGTTATTAGTTATAAATAATCTCATACAATCACATTTAGTCCTGATTTTAATACTTATTATGTCTTTTCTCATAGATAAAAAATAAATTTCATTTTATTCTTAACAATGATATTATAAATTTTTTATAAGATACCATTAAAATATAACCCAAAAAATTGGTATTATGTAATGTTTAAAAAATTTGAATCAAAACTTTGAATTCATTTTATCAGATTCATTTTATATAGGTAAAAGGAATTAATATTAATATAACAAAAAAAGACATGAAATTACTTTTTTTGGAAAATAAAAAATTTAATCCCAAAAACACATTAAATAAAAACCAAGATAAAAATAGTTTAAATAAAAAATTATTATTTAATTAAAAAACATTGGTTTTATACTTTTAATCAATCTACACTTAATGGAACCTTTTATCCCAAACATTTATTGAAAATACCAAAAAATAGCCTTTAATTTTAATTAAATATAACTCATCTTAAAAAAGTCAAGCTTCTGTCCCCAAAATAAATATGACGATTTAATTTTATGGAATTTTCAAAAAATATACATCATCTAAAATATTCATCATTTTGGGTGAAATCATGTGGTACAAAGATTTTAATTCTATAAACCATAGTTATAACATTGTTTTTCCTATTTAAACCTTACAAATTTAATCCATGTTTACTGCCATTTATAATCATAATGAATGAAACTAAAATGGAAATAAATACCAAATTAAATTATATAAATTCAAATAAATAATAAATTTCTAAATATTCAATTTCTTTAAGTGCAATAATGTTGTCTAATATAATAATGAAAAATAGTATAAAATAATTCTATATAAAAATGCATTTTTTGTCGAAAAATGAACATCTACTATAGACTATTATACATATTATTCAAATGTAATGAGTTATATTATATATAATTAAATAATAATTTTGTAACATTAATCTCAAGCTAATATCCTAATATTTATTTTTAATGATGAGAAATGGTTATTTTAAAAAAACATTCAATAACGGTATTTTCACTATTGATAAAAGAACTATATTTTTAGAAAAATCCTAATATTTTACCATATGTTTATTTTTGTATATTTATTTATATAAATATTTCTATTTTTTGAAAATATTTTTTCTAAAATAGTCAGTAATTATTGATAATATACCCAAAAAATAATTAAAAAACCATTTTTTAAGAAAATTTATTTCTAAATCATAAAATGACATTATTCTCATTCATTGAAAAATATTTATATTTAAATTAATATTAATTAAATAAAATTGATGTGTAAGATTCATATTTCCTTAAAAAAATTAAACATTTTGTTAAATTTTCCCTATTATATAAAAATTCACTATTCCTTAAAAAGAATTTTATGAAAAACCCATCTTTTACCATTAAAGGATTATTATTTTCATTTCCAAAAAATTTATAAAAAATGAATTATTGATTATTAATATTTTTTAATGGTAACTATAATTCATAACAAAATTTTTTTTTATAGGTTAAAACAATAGTATTTAAAATAATATTATTTCTTCATTCATTTTAGAATATTGTTACATGAAGTATGATCTATCAAACATAGTATTATTTTAAAATATCTGGGTGATACATTCTCCAAAACAGTTAACAAATTTCATCCATGAAAGTTTATATTGATCTAGGTAATCAAAAATTTATCAATTAAACATTCCATATTTGAAAACCAACAACATATAAAGATTTAACAAAATATCATTGTGAAAATAAGGAAAGGGAAATCTGAAGGTCATCTAAATATTCTCATAACTAGTTTTCCAAATTTGAAAACATTATATAGAATTGAAAATATAGAAATATAGGATTTTATTAATTAAAAATAATGTTGTATACTGATAGAGAAATTTATCATAATAATATTAATGGTCAGGGTAATGTCAAAGACCATAAATCAATAACCTAATGAGTTGTGAAAATTCCATCAATTCATCAGAAATATAGGTAATATGGTAATGTTTTATAATAATTCTTTTCCTAAAATTTAGTAATTCGATTACTATCTTGAGTAATATAAAAATGAAAGGTTCTTACATGATTTTATTATATCCATAAATTTTATTTCATTATTTGGTCATATGACTAATTCAGTTTCTATATTTTCTTATATTTTACTCCAAATGAAGAGTACGAATATTTATTGTGTGAATAAATATAGTCAATTAGTTATCTAATATAATGTTTATAAAAGGATAAAAATATTTTCTTATCATATTTAATAAAAGAAAAATTGTCCGACATGATATGATAATATCCCAAATAAATAATCCTTCATGTCATGAAATAACATATTTAACTCCCATTTATTTACAATGACCCCAATGGTTCAACATAGACCATTGAAAAAATAAAAAAAATATCCCTACCAACATAATGAAATAAATAAAAAATAAGGGTTTAACCTCAAAGTTTGTATCGTACCTTAAAACTTACATCTATGTGACTATAATATAATTATACCCAAATAATAAGTAATAGTAAATTTTTGTATACATCTACGGGTTACCCATACATCAATTTAATAAAAAAATCTCCTAAAATATCATTAACCACCTTAAAATAACATTAAATAAAACATCTAAAGGAGTGCATTTTAATTCTAAATTGGGATCATCATTATACTTACAAAACCATTGTGGTATCTATAAATATTATTTTATCATAACATAAAAGCATCATAATCTCCAATTTTTTATAAATACATCCTATATACCATATATAATAGCCTTTAATACCTACTCATGAATGTGGTGTTAAAAGAATAATCTTTAAATTCATTACTCTTATACTGATAAATGTATCCAAATATTATCTATCCAAACCATGTTAAATCATATTGATTTATTGGATCACAATCATACCCAAGTACCTTTTCGGGTCATATTTTTGTAGAATTATGAAAAATACTATCGTACAATACATATCAACAAATTATCTATTTTCCCCACAAAAAAAGTTTTTTAAAAAGATATTATTGTTTCAACTATTTTATATTTGATATATAGAACTATATCATTGTCTAATATTTAAATCACCCTTAATCCCTCTATAAATTTATTTGAAAATATGGGATTATTAAATATTTAATTAATTGATATAATATTTATGAATTAATCTTCATAGTCCATTTCAAAACTAGTATATTAAAAAATATTTTTTTCCATTAATATAAAAATGTTTGATCATAAATAATCATTTATGTAAAACTAAATTCAAATTTATATCTGATAGTTTTTTATAATTCACATTACATGAAAAAATAATGACAAAATAATCTTTGATACTATTTCTTATAAAAAATTATTACCCTAAAAAATCATAAAAATTATCATTTTACATAAAAAAAGAATATTTATTCCTTTAAATAAAAAGATCGATATTTTATATTTTTATATCAAACTATTTTCTAGAAAAATAATTATAAAGAATATATAAGTTATGTAGTTCACATAGGAAATCTCTTTTATATTACTCTTATAGCAAATATTTCTAATATAACTATCTACCCAGTAAATTCCAATAAAATATTCTTAGAATCCTATAAATTGATAAATCCATCCCATTATCCAATTAATTCGAGATATATATTAAGACCACCAATTATATTTCCCTATTTCAGGTTCACCCATCATTTCAAAAAGAACATCCAAGAACCATAACAAAATTTTAACTCGTAAAATGTATCATTTACATCCTAATAATAAAACAATATTTTTTGCATCCATATGAAAAACATTACTGATTCTGAAATGTGAAAGATATTTAAAAACCTTGATGAGATAACCCAGAATAAATTAAAGGAGGGGTTATTAGATGAAAAATGGCGGCCTATAGTGGAATCAAAAAACCAAATAGAAATAATGTTGGTGAGAAATATTTTTTATGTAGTATACCATAAAATATAATATTCCTACCTCTTATTTATTAGAAAATTTATTATAAAATATATAAAAATATTAATTTTGATAAAATATGTATGAAAATCAATAGATAAATAACCTTTATTTTTTCAAAAATTGATTTAATTATAAAAAAAATAATAAAATTATTTTATGAACATATAGAAGTAAGAAAATGTCTTTAAAAGAAATAATTAAATCATTTTTGTGAACTATTTGAGATCTTAATTGGTAACCCAATTTATACTAGTTGAAAATAATTAGTAAAAACTAATTTTATGGTGAAAAAAGGATGTGAAAAGGGCATACAACAAAAACAAAGATGATATTACCCACAACTGACACCAAACACAGATCCATGAAAAACCTAGAGAAATTTTTCTATATGATTCGTAACCCAACTTCTGAGAACCATTAACCCTTCATATATATGCATCATCCCCAGACCTGGGTACATATAAAGTTCATTCACAGACTTAGGGAGTTAGCCTAATGAAATGATCATCTTTTGAAGTGGATGAGAAAAGCCCCCACATCCAATATATGATTCCCACCACAAAAAGTTGTAATGTGACATTATTATGTATAAAACATTATGAGTGTTCCACCAGATGACTTGGTTATAGTAGTTTATTCATCAATTTCTTTAGCTCAGCCTTTATTCTATCTTGTTTTTTCAACATTGTTTCATAATTTATCTTTAAGAAATGAAACTCTTCATTATAAACCATATCATAAAAAATATAATTTCTATTTAAAGCATTGTAGTGAACCTACAACCCTCACTAAGCATGAAGTAAAAATGTGGGAATTCATATAAAAATAATTCATATTCAGATTAGAAAATTATCATTTGAACTAAAAATAAATAAAAGAGATTAATCATTATAGTTGATAATAAAAATCATCCTTAATGAAAATAAACATCAAACAAATATACTATACAACTCAATTCTTTTCCCGTTGAGCACTCGAGAACTTACCATTGAACAGGTAACTATTCGAAAAAGGAAATACCAGATGAGAATTATTGGATATGAAATAATATTTCCACCCAAAATCCAAAAAAGACACAACATATAAGTTGTAGTGAACTACATGATCAAAAAAACCAAACAAATTCCATCTAAAAAGAATGAAACAAACAATCGAACTATAGAATTTTGTGAAACCATAGTAGATACATGAAGTTATAATTCATATTTGGGAAACATAAAAAGAGATCCTTTCTTGGGAATGACTCTAAAATCAATGTATGGATTTATTTTAAAGACATAATCCAAATTAATGAACATTTGTTATCTAATTTAAATGTAGATATTCATAGTAATTTTTCCATTCGGAAATAATTATAATTATATTATATCATTCTCACTCATCCAAGATTTTAGTTCATCTGAAAAATACACATTAAGATGATATACAACCCACATAGCTATATGAGAGATGGTAATAGTGTTTTAGCAACCAGTAGCTATGGGGGAATATATTTATTCTCATCTGTAGAAGACATTAGTGATCAAGTTCCAATTTTTCTCTTAATATTGAAGTAATATCTAAGTTAGTAAGTCATTTTCGGATTTGGAGTGATGAATCCATATTTATTGATAAATGGGTTTTTACCTTTTATCATACTAAATTTATAGTAAACATCATCAATCTAGAATTCAAGGTCATAATAATAATATAAAGTTACAGTAGAATCAGATTGGAAAATTTTGGCCTCCTCTTGAAAGGATTCATGAGATTCACTAGGATCCTTTTGATCCCTCAATTGGTTGGGGAATTAATAGTACCACAAATTCTGATCTTCATCGCATTGAAAAAGCCCAATTGGTCATTACCCTTAGATATATGTCTCACTATATTCCTAGTTTATCAGTGTCCTCATCTAGATTCTTAACCTCATTAGGGTTTTTATCAGCCTTATTTATCCCACCAAGGGGATTTGGAATCACAAAATGGTCTAGAATAATGTCTATCAGTGCATTTTTCTAGGTCAAGTTATTCTATTCCTTTTCCATCCATGTCAACTTATTATCCATAGGGAATGATGAATACCCTATAAAATCTATCATAGGGTGTCTATATTTATGTAAAACACTGCAATAATATGGTAGGTCTTCATATGTGACTACTTTAAGGATCTCATATTTTCTATTTTCAATACAGATCTATTACTATTATTTTTTGGAGACATAAATCTCAACACAAACCCTAGTAACGTAGGCTATTGAATGATTCATCATTGGAATGTCCAACTTTAATGGATTTCCAATATTGATAGAAATTAGAAATTTGGAAGCTTTTATAAACATGTAAAGAGGTAATATAAGGAATCATCTCCAAATTCATACAATAGGAGACACCGTTTATTTTCACGACCCATACCCCATGGCCCGTGTCGTGACTTCCCCATGCCCGCCTTCCATAGGCCACGGGTTGGCGACTAGCACTCGAAAGGCATATCCATGGAATTAGAAATTAATTTCCTTTAAACCTGAAAACACAGAAACCATGATCATGAAAATAAGAGAACCACATAGTAAAACTGTAGTAGTAAAAATAGGTACTGATAGTAAAGGGGCAGAATACAAGGCCAACTAAAAAGATATAACTACAACAGAAAATATCTTTTGAGATCATCCACCAAGGTACCTAACTAATGTGTATGAACATCGTGTCGCCACAGATCTCCACGTCAACCAGTCACCTTCATGTATCTTCTGGACTAAGCTCCCAAAAGTCTTAGCTAAATTTCTTGCTATTTGCACAAGACACAACAAGGTGCAGGCGAAGCCCGTACAAAGCTGAGTATAAAAATACCAATTAAGGACCCTAAGACCCCAAATGGTCTCTCATAATTCCACAAAGGAAAACCAATAATCATGATCTCAAAAACAAATAACAAAGAAAAAGACGCATCTTAAACAATTTATACGACTCAGAGTTCAGGAATAAAGATTATTAATCTTAATCTATATAATTTTTTATGTAAGGAAGTTTCCACAATTGAACGATGAAATAGTTGTTCCATTTTTAATTCACACATGATCGTATGTTACTGATCCACGATGGGCCACTCCAGGGCTGGTCCACATCAGGTCACACCCTACTAATCCACACAGGGTCTCTAGAATACTGATCCACATAGTGTCGTATTGATGTGGATTCACACAGGGTCGCTATAATGATGATACACACTGGGTCACAATGATGTTGATCCATATAGGGTCTTTATTATACTGATCCACACATGGTCTATATAATGATGATCCACACAGGGTCCATATAATGATGATCCACACAGGGTCTCTAAAATTTTGATCCACACTGGGTCGCTATAATGTTGATCCACACATGGTCTCTATAATTTTGATCGACACAGGGTCGATATAATACTAATCCACACAGTGTCACAATAATTCTAATACACACAGGTTTGTTATAATGATGATCCACACATGGTCAATATAATGATGATCCAGACAAGGTCACTATAATTCTTATCCATACAGTGTCACAATAATTTTGATCCACACTGGGTTGTTCTACAATTGACAGCTAGCCACATGATTTGCCACACCTGGTGAATGTGAATTCCATAGTATTTGCACCCTGAGATAACGGTCATGTGTCAAATTCCACAAAATTAAAAAAAGGAGTTACTCAATGGACCTCCATGTTGAAAGGGTCCTAATGAGATAGACAACACGTCAATCGGACACCCGATTTTTGAGTTATAAGCATTTTATTACCGAGGGCCCGGTTGGATTTGAGTTCAATCCAACCCAGCCATACTATAATATTTTCAAAACTCGGTTGGAGTATGTCAAAACTATTGTCTCATTATAAGGATTCCAGTGACGTTGACGGTTCATCAAACATATGTCTTTTTTGTGAGATACCACCATCTAAGCTTATCTGGGCCGAAAAGGGTCCAGGTCAGGTACGACATGGTTAAATTGACTCTGAACCGCCCTAACTTGGGACAACCTGACGTAGTCTGGGACTGTCATGGGTCCGACCCAGTCTGCCCCGAACTGGTTGGGCGAGCCCATGTGGGCTGGGCCGCCAACCGGTCGGGCCCACCTCGGCTAGGCTCTGCCCACCGGAAGACTCAACCTGGTGGCTAGAACTGTCTTTCAGCCGGGTGACCTCCCCCCATCCCGAACAGAAAATCCATTTTGGTCAAACATCTAGCGGTTCCATATGGCGCCGCCCTCCTGTCAGTGGGACCTGTGGGGTGTGGGTCACCTCCGCCATATCTCTTCACTGCTATGCATGACGGTGCACCACCTTCCCCCCTACTAACCACCGTGGCACCTATAGGCACCACCTCCATCCTTGGCCGATGAGAGCCAGCCGCCACCCTCGCTCACAGGCGCCCACTAGAGGAACTTCTACAAGCCACCAGGTGAGCACAGGTGGTCCATTTTCCCTTATGAACGTTCCTACGTGCCTCGTGATTTGATGTCATCACTACATGGCTCCCGGATTCTTGATTCCGTTGAGTTGAAAATATGTCCCTCGAATACTGTGACTAAAATGAAGTGGCGGAGGGTCTGGGCCTTATTTGTTTTGCCTGCACCCTCCGCGTTAGCATCATATCATGTGGGTAATTATTAAAGCATCCTATATAAACTAAAACCCATTCCAAACTATCGTGATTTATCATGATTTCTATGAACATGGAAAAGAAACAAATTATCATGAATTTAAACATAAACAACCCGCACCTCAGATTTGGAGGAGATGTCGCAGTTGTGGAAGAAGAATCCTCGCTTGAAGAATCCACCGACATTCGTCGATCCAAGATTGATTCCTCCAACATTGTCATCCAAACCCCCATTCTTCGTTATTGGATGATGTCACAACACTTCGTCAGAGGTTCCTCCCTTCCATGTTAAAAACCCAATCCAGAACCTCATTTAAAAAGAGGGGAAGGGTGATTATTGCAACCAATGATTAATGAGGTTTATTAATGAATGAACCTCATAACTCATAATGGCGTGGTTAAAAAATAAAAGAGTCAAGAAATTAAATGGATTGAAAATTCAACGGTACCACCACAACCTCTCATCTATTGGTAGAATAAATAAAATAACATTTTTGTGGTATTTTATTATTTTTCAAAAAGTCAGTAAAACAATATTTATCTTTGGACCTTTTAGGATCAATGTTAAGCCTCCCTGAAGCGAATATCGATGCTTTGGATTCAACAGTCCCCTATGATTTTTAATTCGAGCACCGGTTCAAATGATAGAAAAAGTCACCCGCTTGTTTATTGAATGTACCTAAGAATTTTTTCTAAAATCTGTTCTGGGCACACCGGGCCTTGAAATCATGTGCCATCAATTTTCATAGACTCGTAATAATACTAAATAATTTTAAAAAAATTATATGGAATTTTTGGGTCTTTACATTCTCCCCACCTTAGGGATTTATTTCCTGAAAGCAACACAAAAACTAGAGGAACAAATAGGGGTACTGAGCACGTATCTGGGCCTTCCTCTCCCATGTGCTCCCCTGGAGATTTCCATGCTGGCAATGAACTCGTACAAGAGGAATTGAGTACCCACGAAGGACTTTCTCTTGTAGATACTCTATCTCCATTGGTAATTTTGAAAATGTTTCTCCATCATCAATGTCTATCTCTCCCCAGTAGATTACATGAGATGGATTATGCATGTAATTCCTCATTTACAACAAATGGAAATCATTTTTTACCCAGTGCATATGTGGGGGAAGATATAGATGGTACGCCAACCCCTTCTCTGTTGTGGATTAGGAAATGTCTGATGAAGCTCAGAGATAGCTTGCTGCCCTGGCCACATCTCTGTAATACTCACGGAGTTGAGACCCGTAGGAAGACAAGGTCTCCCTCCTCAAACTTCATGGGTCTTATTCTCCTATTAGGATAACATTTATGCATGATCTATGTAGTATTCTCCATCTCCCAGATGATCTGCGCCTTCTCCATGGTATCCTGTACTAACTATGGACCCATAAGTGATGACACCCCTAGGTCAGTCCAGCATAGTGGTGAACTGCAGGGTTGCCCGTACAAGGCCTCAAAATGAGTCATACCGATGGTGGAGTTATAACTGTTGTAGTAAGAGAACTCCACTAGTTGAAAGTTTTCCTCTCATTAGAGGTCATAATCAAGGAAACAAGCATGAAGCATGTCCTCGAGTGTCTCTATGGTATTCTTCATCTGACCATATATCTGAGGATGAATGGTGGTGCTCAAGAGTAGCTGAGTCCCGAAAACATCCTCTAATCCCTTCAACAAGAGGGATGTCAAATGAGCGCCGTGATCTGAGATGATTGTTGAGGTTAACCCGTGAAGCCACACAATATCTTGTATGTAGAGGTGTCCCAAGCTCTCTACTGATCCCTACTCTCTGATGGGTAGGTAGTGGGCCGACTTGGTGAGTCGGTCAATGATCATATAGATGGAATCGTGACCCATGGATGTATGTGGTTGCCCTATCATGATGTCCCGAGAGATACCATCCCAATTCGACTCTGGTACCTCAACTTACTAAGATAAACCTACTGGCACATGATGCACTGCCATTACTAGCTGAAAAGTAAGGTATAGGGAAAAGAACTATGCCACTTCTTTCTTCATCCATGGCCACCAGAACTAACGCCAGAGGTCCTGGTGCATCTTCACCACACCAGGATGTACCACCAATGGGGATGTATGGAACTCCCTAAACACCTCATCCTGAAGAATCATTGGTACCATAGTGCATCCTCTACCTTCATAAAATCGATCACGAGCATGTCCGGAGGATATATGAGCATGACGGGCCTCACAGTCTATGTCCCCAGGTTATGCCTCCCTGACGTGCTAATGTAGTGAGGGAGTAACTGTAATAGACGAGATATAATATACTCAATCACTATCTATGAAGGATAAATACAACGTGACAAGATGCTCTGTCACCTCACTTAGAAACTATAGACCAGACCTCTAGCTAAGTGTGTATTCCACCACATTCCCCTTCTAAAGAGTGTAGACAATCTCAAAGTCATAGTCCTGGAGGAATTCAATCCATCATCATTGTCTCAGTTTTAGGTCCTTCTGTGAGAAGATATACTTGATAATCTTTTAATAAGAGTAGACTGTAAAACATTCACCCATAAAGTAGTACCGCCACATCTTCAGTGCAAAGACTAGTGCTAAAAACTGAAGGTTATAGGTAGCATAGTTCATGCTTGTGAAGTGTAAACCTCCATGAGTAGTATATGATCACCACTTGCTCCTCCATCAGGACACAACCTAGTATGGTCTCAGATGAGTCACATTAAACTTAAAACCAAACACCCTCTTCTGGTATCCTCAAGATGGAGTAACTCGCCAGTTTATACCTTAGATCCTAAAAACACTATTGGCATCTCTTTGTCCACACGAAGGGATTCCCCTTCTTTGTCAAAGATGAAAAGGGTTTCAAAACTCTAGAAAAGTCAGGTATGAATCTCTAGTAGTACCCATCCAATCTCATAAAACTCCGCACATCGATCATACTCCTAGGTGTCTTCCAAGAAAACACTACCTCTATCTTCACCAGATCCACTATAAGTCCAACCTATGAGATAATGTGCCCCAGGAAGTTGATTTACCATATCTATAACTGGAACTTTGTGAGATTTCCATAATGATAGTCCTCTTTGAGTTTATCCAGAAATATCTTTAGGTGTGTGGCGTGCTCCTCCCCGGACACTGAGTGTATCAAGATGTCATCAATGAAGACTACCATGATGTGATCGAGGTAAGGCTAGAAGATTCTATTCATGAGACCCATAAAGACTTCCAGAGTGTTGTTCACACCTAAGGGCATTACCAAGAACTCATTGTGGCCATACCGACTTGTAAATTATGTCTTCGGTACGTCCTCCTCTTGTACCCTCAGCTGATGATAGCCTAATCTGAGGTATATCTTTGAAAAACATTGTGCTCTCTTCAGCTGGTCGAATAGGTCATAGATCCTCGGAAGAGGATACTTTTTCTTCACGGTCACCTGGTTCAGGTGCCGATAGTCCTCACAAAGCCTGAGACTCCCATCTTCATTCTTGGCAAACAAAATTTGGGATGCCCATGGAGAAAAACATGGCCTAAGGAACCCTTTACCCTGAAAGTCCTCCAATTGTACTTGCAACTCACGAAGCTCTGTAGGAGCCATCCGATATGCTGGTCTAGATATCAGTGTTGTCCTAGGGTACAAGTCATTGTAAATTTCTACCTCTCTGCAATGAGGTATTCCCAGAACATCATCAGGAAATACATCAGCATACTGGTCCACCACTATAGGATAACTTTGACTCCCCATGTCAACATCTCTGAGGGTAAGGCTAGCCAACTGATGAGTGATTGGTGGCACCATCCTCAGAGTAAGTCCATCATGAGCTGTAAAGGTTACCTTCTCTTTAGTGAGGGAAAACATAATCCCATCCTCATAGAAACACCACATATTGTAACTAAAATAGTAAAAAATAGCTTTGACCATGGATAAATAGTCTATACCCAAGATGACATCGTAAGGCCTTGACACTACTACTAAGAGATCCCAGCCAAAGATCTCACCTTCTAGAGTATGCTCACACTCCCAGCACTAGCGTGTGATCGTTGAATCTTCTCCCGTAGAAGTCTTTAATCATTAGGATCGAGCCGAAGGATCTACCAAAATCAGTGAACTCTAAACTAGAGCCATGGAAATGAAAGAGTGATTTGAACTTGTGTCTAAAAGTACTGCAGCTATGGTGGATTAGACACAAATCATACCTCGAATCATCTCTATAGAAACGTGGTTGTATTCCTTTGATGTCTAAATCTGATCTCATTTATGCCTGCATTCTCCCTGAGGTTGGGGTATACCACCAGAAGTTTGTGGTGGTAGAACCTCAAATCAAGGCCCACCACCTGCCACATGACCTATTCCTCTGCCATGTCTGCCGTCATGAAAACCTCCTCGATCGATTCTCTACCTCTTCCTCGGTAATCCCTCGATCGTCTAATGATTATTGGTATGGTGGTAAAGGCAGTCGCGTTCCATGTGGCCCATCCTACCACACGTGAATCATATGTTTCTCCTCTGCGGGCCATCACTACTTCGTGAGCTCTCCACCTATGACCTTATGTCCTTGGGTCGTCCTCCAGAATGTTTATCCCACTTGGACTTTTGTGTCATAAACCTACTGCCTATTGTGGATGACTCAGCTACCTATTTTCAGATGGTGGCTCTAACCATCGATGCCTGCTCATCTAAGAATATCTCCACCAATAAGGATATCTTGAGTACTATAGCATGCGTCAGGATATGAACAGATATCATCGACACTTTGATATCCCTCCAAATACCCTTCTCAAAGGTCTAGGACCTCAAGAAAGGGTCTCGTACCATGTCAGTGGAGTAGCATGAGTGGTTAGTAAATCTCGTAGAGTAGTGGGCTATTGTAAGGCTACCGTACTATAAGTGCATGAGCTCTTGAATACGCACAAAACGTTGTGTTGGTTGAATGAACTCTGCCCCGAAGAGGCTCTCGAAGTCCATCTATGAGAGGGTCTCTCATCATGTAACTATAGTGTCTGGATCCACCATCTCCCTGACATTCCCTGGAAAAGACTAGTAGCTAGGATCACCATCTTCTCTACATGTGTCCCAACTAGGCATAAAACACTGGCCACAACCTTTATCATGTCCTCAGTTGCCTGGACATCTGTCTCGCCTTGAATCCTTGGAGTCCTCTGCTGCTGTAACTCATGAAACACACTCATTAAGAATTCACCATACGATTGTAGTGATGGTTTCAACTGCTTCCCAATGGGTGGTAGTGATGTTGGTGAACCACAAGAAGGTGCTATCGCTGTAAGAGGGCCCTGCACCGAAGCCTCCTCGCTGAATAGAACTTTCATCGTGAACTCTCTCTGGCATCCTGTATAACTATATATTTGGTGGAATCTTTAGATGAAATAGAAATCCATGGTCAATAAGTTATACCTTGTGAGCTAACTCAAAAGTGATCAAAAGTGAAACATTTCCAAAACACACACAGTCATTTTTTTCATGCACCAAGATGGAAGTCAGAGTCCGGGGTTCTAGTGTATGGATACATCAGCCGCCGCACCAAAAATGGGCTCCCAAAAATTAATCCACACTCAAAACTGTTAACACTAATACTCTATTGGAATGATACGAGTCCTAGTTCTTTGGTATAATCGAATCCACTGATACAACTTTTTCACAACCCATCCCCTGGAGCCTGTGTTGTGACTACCCCCAGACCACCTTCCATAGGCCAGGGTATAGCAACTAGCACCGGAAAGGCATATCCATAAAATTGGGAAGGTATTTCCTTTATTACTGCTAACACAAAGATCATGAGCATGACAATATGAAAACCACATAGTAAAAATGTAGTAGTAAATAATGTACTGAATGTAAAGGGGATGGAATACTGGCCCAACTAAAAATATACGACTATAATAGAAAAAAACTCTTGAGATCATCCAACAAGGATCCTACCTGAAGGGTAGGTACAAATCGCCTCCATAGCTCTCCACGTCAACCAGTCACCTCCTTGTACCGCTTAGTCCTGGCTCCCTAAAGTCACAGCTTAATATCTCGTCGTCTGCACAAGACAGAACAAGGTGAGGGAGAAGCCCCTACAGGGCTGAGTATAATAATAGTTAGTAGGGACCCTGAGACCCCAGAAGGTCTCTATGAAGTTTACAATGGAAAACCACAATGCATGATATCAACCAAAAAGCATAAAGCAAAATACTCAGCTCAAACCAAGTATACAACTCAGAGTTTAGGAATATAGATGATTGGTCTTAAGATATATCATTTTATTCCATTAGGATGTTTTAAAAACTAAACCATGAAGGAGTTGTTCCATTTTCGATCCACACATGATCGTATGTCACTGATCCACAGCATGCCGTTATATGGATGGCCCTTGTATAGTCCTGCACTTTTGATCCACACACGGTATCTAGAATGTTGATCCACATATGATCACTATGATGTTGATCCACACATGGTTGCTATAATGCAGATCCACACATGGTCTCTATAATGCTGATCCACACAGGGTATCTATAATGCTTATCCACACAGGGTCGCTATAATGTTGTTCCAAACAGGTTTTCTATAATGTTGATCCACACAAGGTATCTATAATGTTGATCCATACAGGGTTTCTATACTACTGATCCCCACATGGTCCCTATAATGCTGATCCACACATGGTCACTATAATGTTGATCCACACCAGGTCACTATATTGGTGATCCACACAGGGTCAATATAATGTTGATCCACAAAGGCTCACTATAATTATGATCCACAAAGGGTCTCTAAAATGTTGATTCCCACAAGGATTCTATAATGATGATCCACACAGGTTCTCTAGAATGCTGATCCACATAGGGTCACTCTACAATTGACATCCAATAATAGGATTCCCCATACCCGATGCACTTGAGTTTTGTAGTATCTTATCCTCAAGATATCGATTTTTCCCCAAAAACCACAACATTCCACAAATGTGTAAAAAAAGAACTACCATGTATAAAGGGTCCCAACACGATAGATATCGCCTTAATCAGACACCCGATCTGTGAGTTATAACCATTTTATTACCGAGGGTCTAATTGGATTTTGGTTCAATCCACCCCAGATGTACTCTGACATTGTCCAAAACAAAGATGCAGTATATCAAAGATCATTTGGGAGATAAAATTTACATCTTTTGTCCTTCTTCAACTCTCTGTCCAATCAAGAAGTAGAACACCAAGAACCTAGAGTTGTGACACTCAATTTTGTGGAAAAATTTCAGAGAAAGACTTGAACTGCAATTTCTTCACTACAAGGAGTAAAGAGTTGAACTACAAACAAATATAGCCTTATAAACTCAATATTATACTATTTTATCTACTGAGTTATTTTTTTACACTTCTGAGAAATGTGTGTTTGTGTTACACACACTTTCACCTGTTCTTAAATAGAGGATACTAAAAATCCACACATCATACTTACCTTCCACCTTGTTTCCCACACATAACATTGGAAGAGACTATGTGTGTTATGTATTTTTTTTCATATAGAACTATGGTACAGGGTGTGAACCCTAGATAGTTTGTGCATACAATTGTAATGCTCGATAAAGGCTGAGTCTCATATTTATTTTAAATATAAAATACTTAGTAGTAGGTAATCACAAAGTGGAGAGGATTAAGTCTCATCTTGAGACTGAACCTCTTGTTTAACTTTTATGTGTATGATATTTAGTTATACTCTATTTTTCTATAATCTGGTGCACATTATTTTAAAAATAGAAAACTATTTTTTTTAATACTTTGATAGGTAGTTATAGTTAGTATGTGTAGGTGTTTAATTTAGTAAACTTTTTTTAGAAGTTGAAGAAGTGTTTTACACTGATACATCTGAGGACTAATTACCCTTTGAGAAACCTATTGACCAACTAAACATCTACATCTCTACAGCCTTAATTAACTCGACTGCTTCAAAATTGGGGGATCTTTATCCTAAAGTTTTTAGCAGAAATTTTAAGTAGGAACCCAATTCATTCCCTATTGAGTATCCACTCTGACTAACATTTGGTATCAGGGGATTATTTTTTATTGCTACTATCTGAATTTTTGTGCATGTTTTCAAATTATTTTAAACTATGATTTTAGTTGTATCCTAATGATCTTAAAATTTCATTCATATCTACATTTTCAGTTCTTTAAAATTCTAATTAATAATAGATAATAGATTTGAGGGTGCTGCTACTAAAAGGACACCATTCTTTTATAGAAATTACAATTCTCAGTGGAAACTACAAATTAAAATGTTTCTAGGGAGAATGGGTCTGGAAATCTATGACACAATTGAAGAACAAAATTTATTACCTGTTACTGCAAGGTACACATGGTATCAGTTGACTAAAGCTACATATAATAATAACTATAAATCAATGAATGCTTTGTACTATTCTCTAGGTGATGAAAAATTCAATATAATATCTATCTGAAAAACTGCATATGAAATTTTTGATACTTTGGCTATTTCCAAAGAGGGAACAACCAATTTTAAAGAAATGAGATTAAATACATATTCTATTAAATATGATAATTTTAAAATGAATCCCGATTAAATTATATATGAAATGTATCTCAGGTTCAATGAAATAGTAAATACCATGAGTTTGCCTGGGAAACTAGTGGACAGTATGGACCCGATTATGAGGTTACTTTGATGCCAACATGATACATGGAGAGAAACTATTGTTTCCTTCAGAGATTCCTATGACATATGCAAGTTTCCAGTTAAGGAGCTGAATGGAAAGCTTATTATGTATAAAGAAGTGATCAAGGTAAATCAAGAAGTAGATGAGGATACAAGATTGAAATATGTAGCATTCATGACTATTACCTCAAAGAACAAGGACAATGAAAAATCTCAAACTCCAGTAGATACTTCCTCCAGTGAAGACTCAGACTCAGACAGTGATGATGAGATGGCTCATCTTGATAAGAGATTCAAAAATTTCTATCAGAAAAATAAGTTCTTTAGAAACTAAAACTATAATGGAAAGTATGATAATAAAGGACAGTGGAAAAAGGACAAAAAATGGAATGACAATACAAATGAGATAGTCTACTATGATTGTAAACGAAATGGTCTTGTGAAAGTTGATTTCAACAATCTAAAATTTAAAAATAAATATGAAGTCAAATGGAAGGGATGTCAAAAAGATATTAAAGCTACTTGGAGTGATTCAAGAGATAGCTGTTGTGGATCTGAAACTTATGATATTGAGAATAATAAACATGAAAACCAATGTTTCATGTCAAAAACATCTGAAGTAACACCCAATTATCTTATAACTAAGTATTTTTATTCTATGAATGAATGTGAATGAAATAATTATGAGAATATGACTATGGATGAACTATTTGAATATTGTGGAATGCTTGAGGATACCATTAATGAACTCGAGGATAAATATAAATTATTAAAAAGACAATATGCTTTGAATGCTAATTATAAGTCTGATCTAGATATTGAGAAATAAAAATGTACTTAGCTGTTAAAAAAAATATTGATCTTAAATTATCAAATGAGAAATTAAAAATGGATCTTGAGAAATTTACTGTAGGTACAGATACCTTGAATCCGTTTCTGGAAAAACAAATCACTACAAAATACAGTACTGTTCTACGATATCAACTAAGAAAGAGATGGATTATTAAAAATAAATTTGTTCAAAAATCTGGACAGTTCACTACTAGTTCAAGTTATGGACCATATTTTGAATTTTAGAAAAGACATAACAATGTATTCATGTATCAAAACTTATCTGTTTATTTTATGAAACCTGTGAGACAAATATGGGTTCTCAAAGTTTTACATGCTAACCTTTGTGGACCCATGAAAATCAGGGTACAAAAGTTACCCTACACTTAATATGTTTTGTAGGAAAATTATATGAAGAGTTCCTG
The DNA here is from genome assembly GCA_963277665.1 of Viscum album. Lineage (NCBI taxonomy): Eukaryota > Viridiplantae > Streptophyta > Magnoliopsida > Santalales > Viscaceae > Viscum > Viscum album. The sequence goes on along the minus strand of OY728151.1, from coordinate 647,087,082 downwards.
TAGAACTCTATTGTACCTGAAATGTGAATGTTCATGACATATGATAGGAGACTATTCATTTTTCAAGAGATTAATTAATGTAGATAGTGGACATGTCACATTTGGTGATAATGCCAATGGGAAGAACATTGGATTTGTCTTAATAGGTAACCCTAACAATATATTAATTTTCATAAGTACATTTGGTCGATGGATTAAAATAATATATAGTTAGTATTTCTTAGTTGTGTGATGATGGTTTCAATGTTAAGATTGAAAATGATGCATGAAATGTTTTTAATTCTAAAAATGATTTAATAGTAACTACTCTTATAAATGAAAATGTATATATTGTGGATTTAAATTATTTAGCTAATAAAAGGTTACTTGATTATATGTGTTTCATAAGGAATATTGTCTATGGAATAGAAGTTTAGGACACAACAATGTGCACTCACTTAGGAAACTAATTAGGAAAGGTTTAGTTACAAGCTTACCTAAATTGGAATTCCCATATAACAAGGTACGTAATCCTTGTCCAAATGGAAAACAACACAATGTTTCTTTCAAAAAAATGAAATAATTTTCTAATTCTCAACCACTTGAGTTGGTTCAAATTGATTTGTTTGGACCATATAGAGTTTCAAGTCTAAATGGGAAGCACTATGTTTATGTTCTCGTAGATGATTTTTCTAGTTATACTTGGGTATTAATTCTAGATCACAAAATTGAAGCATGTAACTACTTCATTAAATATTCCATGTTTGTAGAAAATCACAGTGGACTCAGAATTAAGACCTTGAGAAGTGATCATGGCCGTGAGTTTGAAAATCTAGAATTTGTATCTTTTTTTTCACATAATAGATATACTCACAATTTCTATGCTCCTAGAACACCTAAACAAAATGGATTTATAGAAATACGAAATTGGACACTTCAAGAGATTTCTCGGAATATGCTTAATGAGCATAATCTACCTATCTAATTTTGGGTTAAAGCTATTAATACAACTTGTTACATTATCAATAGATTCTAAATTAGACTGGTCATTAAGAGAACCCCTAATGAGATCAGGAAAAATAGGAAGCCTGAGGTAAATTATTTGAGTTTTTGGTTGCCATCTCTTTATCCTTAACACAAAGGATAACCTTGATAATTTTTCATCCAAGAGTGATGAAGGAATTTTCCATGATTACTCAAGCTCTAGTAAATCATAAAGAGAATTAAATAAGAGAAACAAATGAGTGGAATAATCGGATCATGTCAAATTTGATGATACTGATCCACAAGAACCCAAAAACCCAGTTGAACAACTTGAGGAAGATATGTCAATTCTGGACCATAATGATAAAGACAATGAACCCTTAGTGAAAACAACAAGTTATTGAAAATTTTCAGAATCTGGGAATAATGAATGTAAACCTATAGACAACACTGAATAGTCTAGTTCAACTCCTTCTAGAGGTATTATAACTCTCAAGAATAATCATTTATATGTTGTAGTAGGTTATCTTAACAGAGGAACACAAACTAGAGATTCTATAAGAAACTAGGTTGTACATAAAGCCTTTATTTCACAGCATGATCCTAAAAATATTTATGATTCAATCAATGATAATTTTGGGTGATAGCAATGAAAGAATAATTAAATCAGTTTGAATGAAACAAGGATTGAGAATTAATAGAAAGACCTTAAGACACCTTGAAAATATGTGCTAAATGGGTGTTTAGAAATAATGTTGATGAATCTAGAAACATATTTATAAATAAGGATAGACTTTTTTCACAAGGATATAGTCAATAGGAAGGAATAGACTATGAGGAAATCTTTGAACCTGTAGCTAGACTAAAATCCATTAGGATTCAACTTTCTTATGCAGCTCATCAAAATTTCAAACATTATCAAATGGATGTCAAAGTGCATTTTTTAAATGGGTATATTGTTGAAGATGTATTTTTTAAACTACCCCTGGTTTTTCAAATCCCAATTTTTCAAATCATTTTTTAAACTCTCTAAAGCCCTATATGGTTTAAAACAAGCTCCAAGAGCTTGGTATGACAGACATAGTTCTTTTCTTATTTCAAACAGTTTTACTAATGGAATAACTGATCCTACTCTTACTATTAATAGGATTTCCAAATATGTTTTAATAGTACAAATATATGTAGATGATATTATTTTAGGATATTCTAAAAATTATTTATGTACTTATTCTTCAAAAATGACGCAAGACGAATTTGAAATGAATTTAATGGGGGAAAATAAAATTTTTCTTGCATTTAAAAATTTAAAAAATTAAAATGGTGTTGTTTTAAATTAAAGTAAATATACTAAGGATCTTTTGAAATGTTTTGGATTGGATATAAATACATGTATTGATACACTTATTAGTACCACTTATAAGTTGGATGCTGATGAAACTGTTAAAACAGTGGATCAAACCAATTACAGAGGTATGATTGGGAGTCTGCTATATCTTACTGATAGAAGACTTGATATTTTGTTCATTGTATGCATGTGTGCTCATTTTGAATCCAATACCAATGAGTCTCATTTAACTTCTGTTAAAAATAATTTTAAATATCTAAAATATACTACAAACTTTTGGACTGTTTTATCCAAGAGGACAATAATTTAATTTGATATGTTATTTGGATGCAGACTTTCTTGGAAACAAGTTAGACTGAAAGTGCACCTCTAAAACATGTCACTTTTTTGGAAAGTCACTAATATATTGGTGTAGTAAGAATCAAAATTATGTTGCATTATCAACTGAAGAAGCTAAATATATAGATGCAGGTAGTTGTTCTGCTCAAATTTAATGGATGAAACACACTTTACCAGACTATAGATATCAATTCAAACATGTCTCTATAAAGTATGATAATAAAAGTTCTATAAACATCTCGAAAAATCTAGTATCTCATGATAGGACAAAGCACATTGATGTGAGACATCACTAATTGATAGATCATTATCAAATATGTGATATCACTATTGAATTATTTAGCACTGAACATCAATTGGCTGATCTATTCACAAAGCCTTTGAATTATGAGAGGTTAAATTACATGAAACATGAGTTAGGTATGATAAACTATTAAGGTTTGATGTCCCAGTAAGAAACCACACAGTTAGTAATCTCATAGTTATAAACCCCACCGTTATAAACCTCATTGTTGGACCTCACCCTTAGAAACCTCACCGTTGGACCTCACCTTTCAAAACCTCACCGTTAGACCTCACCAATAGAACATCACTGATAGACCTCACCGATAGAACCTTTCTGATATACATCACTATTGCAACTCAACATTAGACCTCACTAATAGATCCTCTCCGATAGACTTCACCATTAGAACCTCAATGATAGACATCACGTTTGAACCATACCGATTGGCCTCACCATTGTTACCTTACCAATATTCTATGTTCTAGGGACTTAGCGTTTACACTATCGAAGTCTAAAACGTTTTCTGTATTACTTAATTCTATTATTTTATTTTTTTTCGATCACTAAATGATAAAAATGAACATAAAACATTTAGATCTACATCTACTCTCTAATGAAACTCTTGTTTCCTAACCTAAGAATCTCTCCTTCTGTCGAAACCCTCAAACCACTCTAGATTGAAATGGAAAGGTTGAAGCAACTGTTGCTCAGTGATGAATGAGATTCACTAAATCCCAAAATACCTCAAGCTGAGTCGAGTAGTGGAATCCAAGTAGTGGAAAAGGTAATCATACCTCATTTTTCAAAGAAGGAAATCATGGATGAGAAGGAGTAAAGATCAAAATGGCAGATGTTGGGCAGGTCTTTAGTGTTGAAGGCACTTGAAAATCATGGTTGGGTCTACTGCTCTACAAACAACAATGGACCCTATTACCCAAATCCAGTGAAGGAGTTATATGGGTCTCTAATGTTTTATAAGACTGAGGTCAAGAACAAAATGTCTTCAAAGGTAAATGGAGTAAGTATAACCTTATCCTCTGATGAATGGGATAAGTGTCTGCGACTACCACATGAAGGGATTTTTGACTACTACTCAGGAGTGGGGCCTCCCACTAGCGAGTTCTTATATTATGAAGAAGCTTTAGCTGAACTGACAGGGAATGGGATCCCTAGGAAAGTCATTACTGGTGAAATAGAAGGAGAATACGTGTTTCTATTTAAATTAGTTCATCATGTATCGAGTAAAATGAGAGGGGAATTTTCTACCTTAAAATATCAAGATGTATTTATCTTATATCTTTTGAAGCATGGAAAGAAGATAAATTTGTATAGATACTGAAGATTCAATTATAGGATATGAAAAAGCCTAGTTCCAAGTCCAATGCATTGATTCATGCCTGATTTATATCCTTGATGTTGAAGGTTAAAGGAGTTGTTGGAAACACAGAGGAAATAATTATAGCAAGAGAAAACTTCGTCATTACTAAGATGATCTCCATGTTGATGGATATAAATGGAAACCCTTTCCAAAGAATATGGGTGCATGATGAGGCTATGATGTATGAGGAATTAAACTATGTTACCCATCCTAAAATGCCTAAGGATAAGAGATACCCTATTCTAATGCATGATTAAGTAGATAATTCTCATTCAGATTAAGAGGAAGAGGTTGTTGTTGTGAAAGAAAGAGAGGATTCTTTTATAGATGATATGAGTGATCCTAACCTACCCTCAAATCCTCATGCTAATATTGTATCTTTTAGTGATCCTATACCACCAAAAAGACTAACTATAAGGTAGACTATCCTATGGGACAATGATGATGAAGAAACCAGTGAAGAAGAAGGGTCATAAAATTTCTTAAGAGACATTAATGAGACCTTAGCTGAGGATGAGGAAACTGAATTTATTCATGATGACTTTGAGACAGTTGTTGATGCAAGTGAAGTAGAATTCCTATGTCTTATTCCTCTGATAGGACATAAAGAAATGGTAGAAAGTGTAGATGAAGAGGATGCTGATTTGGTTGAAGATGGAATTTCCTTGTTTCTAGTTGAAGATTTTGAATAGGAAGTGGAAGTGGACCCTCCTGTTAATGAAGTTGCTAAAGGAGGTTTGGCAGAGATGGATGTGGTTGCTCATAAGAATGCTCTAAGTGAGGTGGAGGGACCTATTGCCACAGATTCAGTTGCAGTCACTCAGGGGATAGAAGACTGGTCAGAAGACCCAGGATTTGTGGTTTTGAGCATGGACAATAGAGATTGTGATGATGACCAACCTATCAGAGGTCCTCATATTCCATCAGTTATAGAAACTTCTATTGTAAAACCAGTAGTTATTTTTCCTCGAGACTATGTAAATAATGATGATTTGGATTCATTAAACTTATATCTAAAGAGGCACTTTGATGTAAAAACTAATAATATAGAGATAACTATGTCTCACAATCAAGGAATTATGGCATATACAGTGGAAAGACTAGTTTCTACCTCTCACTCTGCCGTGCTACATGAAGTCAAGGAATTTCAAAATCATGTCAGATCATTAGAAGAGTCTATGGAATCTATGAAGCAATCTATTGCCAGTTTATAATCCTATATGGCTTCAAGAGTTCAGGTGGACAGAGATCATAGATATGTTAAAAGTGTGGTACATCAAATGGTTACTGTGTTTGAGGACTTTATGAAGTATATGGAGACACATGTGATTGTCCTAGATAATGATGTGAAGTAGCTGATCAGTGGTCTAACCCAATGCTTAAAGGAGATAGTGGCTTTCACTATGGCACCTCTGTGTGCATCTGCATCATCTACAACTGCTCCTCCTTTTGATCTAGAATCTTGTAGGTCTGTTGTTAGAGAAGAAGTGGAGACGTTATCTGTGCTAGTACCTCATACCCTAAGATTATGACTCATGTCATTTCTACTAGAAGAGAAATTCATGATCATGTTGGAAATTATTTATGGTAATCTGCTCATGATCAAAAGTCCAACAAAGAGAAAGTTGATTTCTACTACAAAAGGGTATATACTAAGCATCAGATGGATGGTCACATAAATATGCTATTGGAAAACTTGAGGATTACACCTGTCACGCAGGCCTTTACGAAACATGTTAGCAGGCATAAAGAGTTGAATTCTTCATTAGAGATATTTATGGAGAATAATGATGATTTTATCTCAACTCTAGAGAGAGTAGTAAGTATCATTATTGATTTTATAAATCTTCGTTTTCCCTTCCACCATTTTGACTGCACTCCTATCATTGTTCCTCCACCATTACATTCTTCCTCTACTGCCTCAGGATCGACCAATGCTTCTCCATTTATGACTCATATACAGACCATCGAAAACTTGACCCCAACTATTCCATATATATCTCCTCAATACAGGTCTCCTGATTCTTTGGTTGTATCTCCTCCAACCCTACTGACCACTATCCCTCGGCCTATCCATCCATCTTCAGAACATGACTTCATAGCTTCCAAAGAAAAACCCCCATTTTGACATATTGGATGTGTATTGAAGAGTAATGTCTTAGTTGATATGGATATTTTTTAAACTTTTTGTATACGGTACTCTAGCTTCCTAGTTAAGAAAATCCTCTTTTGACATATCTCTGGTCTTCCTGTCTTCTGGTTAATCACATAGGTGGAAAATTTATAGGTTACCTAAAAGGGGAATAAGATTCATAGAAAACTATAATAGTTTCTTATATATAATATCTATAATAACTGTGGTTCAATTTTACATATACTCATCTCTGAATATATTTAGCAACTGTGCTTAACCCTTATTAAAAAATGTTGACATAATTTGTGATTATCAAAAAGGGGGAGATTTTTGGACTCACCTATTTTGATAATACCAAATCATGTTTTGATAATCCGGAATCATGTTTCTTTAATGTGATATTTATGTTTCCTTTAGAGGATAATCATTTGTGGTAAAATTTTGTTTATATCAAAGTAATATCTATGTACTTTTAATCTCACTACTCTCTTGTTTATGCTTACAGTGAAAAATTTCTCAAAGTATGTAATGTCACCGATGAAAAGGCCACCGATGCAAAGGTCCTCGATGCAAGGTCACTGATGCAATTTTCACCAAGGAAAGGTCACTGATCCAAAGTTCACCGATGTAAGGTCACCAATGCAATGGTCACTGATGTAAGGTCACCGATGTAAAGGTCACCGATGAAGGATAACAATGCACACTGACTGTTGAATCATACCATTGTGAAGGTTACCATTACTAGTCAATCGATGCCTACCCTTCCATAATTTGTCAAATTATTAAAATTGTTATAATGGTCATATTTGATAACTTTAATGCTTCTAACATTAATTAATGTTGATTATAGACATATCAAGAGAACGTATCTGGGATAGTACGAGGTATGAAGAGGGTGAAATGTGATTTACATATTCCTATTGTCGGACCTCAAATATAAAAGTGAAGAACAAGGAAGAAAAGTAGTGTGGTGGTGTAGATACATACTTGTGCGAAGAAGAAAAATATACAACAAAGAACTTATTCCCGAGATCAACAAAGAACCATCCAGAATTCACACTATGAACTCAGGAGAATCTCAAAGATTATAGGGGAGATAATGTAACACCCCAAGCTTCTACGGTACGTTTCCCTTCGAATAATGCGATAGCGTGTGTTGTACGCAACCTCGAGTTCTAACACACACCACAACTAATTAAACTAGCCGTTGTGAATAGTAATACCTACTTTTTGAAATCATATATATTCTATATTTCAAAATGGACTTCATTTTTGGATTCGGAATATCAAAATTAGCCTAGGGTGAAATTTTGGTACATTTCGGATAACTTTCATATTTTGATGAATAGTGAAAATTTCTAAATTTTAATTAAAAACAACTTTTTTAATCAAAATAATTAATAGTGATAAATTATGAATTTGAGTGGTTTTAAAGTATATTTAGAATATATTTTTACCATTCAATTTAATGTTTATCATTGGACATAATTTTACAATTAAACCGAACATAAACAAGTGTCAATCTTTTGATAGTTATTATCTCTTAAAAACACGCTTTTTGTTTTGACAGCGGGAATTAATTTTAAATTAATTTCTGCCACTTCTGTGTTTTGAATTTAGGAAAATGGATTCCATATTTGGAATCAGGATGTTCAAATTGTGTAAATAGGTAACTTTTATTTTTAGACATTTTGAATAGTTACTGTGGTAAATATTTTATTTACCATGGTTAAAGGGTAAATCCGGTAAATAAGGGTTAAAAAATAATATTATAATAATACAAAATTACCCTAAAACGTGTCCTAACCTTATTGGTGGACACATACCCGACCATGGGCATCCTTGGGTCAATTTGGGGACCCCTTGGAGCCACTTGTATGTGGTAGGGACACTTTATATTAATAAAGTTAAAATAAAAAAAAAATGGCATAAGCTTACATCGTTTAGAAAAAAAATTTTTACATAGGGTTATACATGTTGGATTTTCGATTATAAATATTCATTAGAAAGCTAAAAAGATTTCCTACATAATGATATTTTATTTATAATTTTTAGACATTATATAATTTATTGTATTTATGACACAATGATGATGCAGTAATTACTAAAATAGTGAAAAATAAAAATAATTGATCTTATAAATACCCAAATAATTAAAATATGAAACTTTTAATGAATTAAACTAATTTTCTATGATAATATGATATATTAGGATTGATTTAATTGACTTTGTTCGAAGTAATCAATCTGTTAGGAGTTTCACAAAAATCAACTATTGAATAGTGTCAAAATTGACATAAAAGAGTTCTTAAAAAAAATATTATATTATTAATTGATATTAAATTCCTAAAAATCTAAGGTTCGGCCAAGAGACTTATATTATGATAGGTTCCTCATTAATGGACCACTTGGGGGTCGCTTGGATGTATATAGTAAGTTTATTAATCATATTATATAAAAATACAAAGAGACATTGTAAAAGTGAAACTAATTAACTTAGAGTTAATACTTAAAGATAAGGTTAATATAAGTACCCAAACCTGTCTAAATTATATTGGATGAGTTGTTTTCGACCTATCCACACCTCATCCTTTGAATAGTCAACTTTGGAGCCTTTGTAAACCGAATATGAATTTATTATAAATTAATATTTCTAACTTTTCCAAAGGTGCCCCTCACCCCTCTTATAAAAGGGCACTCCTCCTTCTCATTTCTTCACACCTTCAAAGCCTTTTGGTTCGGTCAAACTCTGCCCAAATACTCTCCCAACATCCCTCAATACAACCTAGAGGCCTTAGTTTGATCAGAAAGCCAACCTAAGGAGCCCTTTTGATCAAATCAAAAGGAAGAACCCGAAGAAGAGGTAATGATTTCACCACCCTTTTCTAAGTTCATTTCTTCTTCCACTTCTTCTTCCTTTGTTCTTACCATTCTGAAATAATAACTCCAGTATCTCACATATACTGTGATGTTATTATAAATATGGTACAATCATATTCAGTATTCTATCCACCCTTTGAATAACATGACACCATACGTGCGTACGTACGGCTTACCGTCTCCACGTCGTGGTGTAATTGTTATTCAATATAATATTATTTGGATGGGTATAATAATGATGTGTAACTCATGTAAATAATAAATATAACATGTTAATGATTCTGTATATATGATATACCATCCATTTATATATTATTTTAATATCAAAAGAATGATATTGTCGCTCGTGCGTACGTACGGACTACCGTCTCCACGAACGCGATGAGATTCATTCTCCATCGTATCCATTCAAGTATAATTATCATTTGATGATTTAAAAATGATGTTTAAGGACTGTATATCATTCTGGATATGAATAAGATACAACAACCATGGCTTATGTAACAAAACATATAAAAGAAAATGAGTAAGTTAACTCCCGAAACGACGATAATTCTAAGATATTATTAACAAATCAATGTTAAAAGATCATATATGATATCATATTAATATATATGATTCTTGTATAATTTAATAACAACTATTTCACCATTATACAGGAGGTTAACCTACCCCAACCAAGGAAAAGTACAAGGTAAGGGTTATTTCACAATCTCTTCTTTATCCGAGGTTGTTTATACGTAATAATCTACTGGGATCTCTTTATCATCCACATCCATGTTTCTTAAAAATGTATTTCAAAACATTTTTACTATTTACAAGAATATGGGTTAAAGTCATTTATACCTTTTTTTGACTTTTTATAAGAGGTTTATAAAGGAATCTTTCCGTCGTTTTCAAAACAAGGTCCTTTTTAACCTTTTCGACAGAATTGAGGTAAGAATGTTTTTTTTAACTTATACGGCGGGTGCGGTTATTTTACGCCGTTATAAAATCTTCAAAGCTTTCCATACAAGCTTATAAGAATATTTTCAAAGAAAATGTTTTATTTTATATGGATCTTAAATGATTTCAAAATAAAAGGGGATACTTCTTTAAAAAGAATTTTGATTTCATCTATGTCAACATCCTTTGATGGATTTTAAGATTATTTGAAGTTGATTTATATTGTATTGAAGTTTTTGTGATATGTTTGACTGTGGATGTGCTATTTTTATACCATTCATAGTTTATGGTGAAATTATTGACATTTCGTATGCTAGTTTTAATACGAATGTTTATGTTATGTTTAAACCTTTTCATATGGGAATGCATTGGACTTAATAAGTGACGGGTGGAGCCCGCTATAGCTCCTCGATGCATCGGTAGGTCTCATGAGACAAACTAGTGTCTTGGCACAAGGCCTTGACAAAATCTTATTTGTAGTCTTGGCACGAGGCCTTGGCTATGTGGTTATGATAGTCTGGCATTATGAATTTCCAACATTATGAAAGTGGTTATTGATATTGCATGTGATTATTCGATTAGTAGAATATCCATGTGAATAAGTAAATGGCATTATTTCATTTTTATTTTTGCCATACTATGTTGAAGTTCAATTTTAAAAGGCTTTTGTTTTAGTAATTCATTGCCTTAAATGTTTATGCTTATTATGAATGTTCCGCTATATTGTTATCCTTACTGGGCATTTGAGCTCACCCCTTTTCTATGTTTTATTTTTCCCAGGAAGTGAAGATGTAAGTTATGAATGACCTGCAGGGATATTATGAGGGGATTGTAGTGTGGACTGTGGAAACATTATGTTGTTGTAGTAGTTTTTGATTTTATGATGTAATGTAAAACTTATGAATATATCTAGTGTTTCCAAGGCTACTAAACCAATCGGTCTTTCGAGATTTGATCTTTCTTGTGATCCTGCCAATGTTATGTAATAATGCACCGACTCTAGGAAACTAGGGTCGGGGCGTTACAGTTGGTATCAGAGGAAGTTTAGTACAAACCTTGGAAGCTAGATTTAGAAAAAACTCTGGTTAGAGCACGTAGACCTAAGATGAACTTTGCGGATTAGTATAGAAGAACTTCCTAGAATTTTGGTATTGTAGAGACTTTGTGAGTTTTGCGAGCAATACATCCCTGTCTGGATACGAGCAGGTAGAGGCGGTTCTGGCACAGATGTACCTAGGGGTAAAACCCGAAAACACCGCTTTGAGCTAGACTCGAACGGGAACTGGTGCACGACAACGGGCCTTGCTGCACTCTTGGTTACGACACTCCCGGGGGATATGCTTAGGATAACTCTCACTTTCTTTACAAATCATTATGAAGGGTTTATGAGTATATACTGCCTCAAAGAAAACATATTTATGATTATGGATTATATCCATAGATAGTTCAATTTATGTTAAGTGTTTTATAAGTATGGGATTATGTATTTTGATTCATAAACTGATCTAGTTTATGCCATTGTTTAGAAATGGCGCCTAGTGGAAGAAATGGAAACCGTATCAATGCACGCACTCCATGTAGGGATTGCCCTCCTGCTCAAGATAATTATAGTGGGGCTGGTGATGCAACTGGTGCTGATCAGCTAATCACCGTACTGGGACAACTTACTCAGGTTATGAATAATAACCTTACCCGTATGGAGCACCCTGATCCGCAGCGTGGAGGATCAATGTTAGATCGATTCATGAGACAACAACCACCAACGTTCAATGGAAGTACAAATCCCTTAGTAGCTGAGCAATGGATATTTTCCCTAGAGAAAATATTTCAGGCTTTGGGGAGTAGTGAAAGGGAAAAAGTTACCATGGCAGTTTACCGCCTCACTGGAGATGCTGATCAATGGTGGTCATTGATTCAAAACATGAAGGAAGATGATGAAGTATCAAACATGGAATGGAGGGAGTTCAAAGATCTGTTTTTAGAAAAATACTTTCCTCGCGACCATCGAGCAGATATGGAAAGGCAATTTCTGAGTCTGAGACAAAAGGAGGATGAGAATGTCACAAAGTATGAGGCTAACTTTACAAGGTTAGCGAGGTATGCTGGAGATTATATTCGCAACCCAAGAAGTAAGATTGATCGTTTCTTTGATGGGTTAAAACCATTTCTCCGTCGAGCATTAGTCTCACAATCCTTTTCATCGTACGAAGACATTGTCTCATGTGCTATCAAGACCGAAAAGGAATTCTCTAAGTCTTATGACTTTAAAGCAAAGCAAGAGAAGAAGAGACCTGCTGATCAATCTGGGAATGGAAATAAGGGGAAGAAGGGAAAGGTTGAATATCCATCTTGTGGTAAGTGCGGGAAGAAACACCCCGGTGCTTGCCTGAAGGGAATGGGAGTCTGTTACAAGTGTGGTGAAAAAGGCCACCAAGCTCATGATTGCAAGGGGAAGAAGGAAGCTACCAACGTTCAGTGCTACAATTGCAGGGAGATGGGGCATTATGCAAATGCATGTCCTAAGCGTCAGGAGAACTTACCTCAGAAAAGGCCAAGGGATCAAGGCCAGGCTTATGCTATCACTACTGCTGAGGTAGAAACTCCGAAAGACGTGGTGGCAGGTAATTTAATGGTTTCCTCAAGTTTAGCAAATGCATTATTTGATTCTGGATCATCGCATTGTTTCATATCTTCCCAGTTTGCTAAGAAAATTAGATATTTCCAATTTGATTTAATAAGGGAGTTGTCAGTTAAAACTCCTAAGGGAAGTATCGTTGCAACAAAGTTTTGTGAATCAGTCCCCATTAGAGCACATAAATTTTCTTTATCTGCTGATTTCATCGTCATACCTATGATTGAGTTTGATATAATCCTCGGTATGGACTGGCTTTCGGACTATGATGCGAAGATTTATTGTAAGAAGAAAGAGGTTACGATTCTCGATGATAATGATAAGGAACACCTTATTTTTAGAGCAGAATCGTCACCACCTAATTCTTATTTAGACCCACCCCCAGTAGCTCAACTTAATTCAATTATTGGGGAGGAAGAGAATGAAGTAACTATCGGTGAGGAAAGGAATGTTCAAATAGAGGGTGTACCTGTTGTGAAAGAATTTGTAGATGTATTTCCGGAAGATTTACCTGGACATCCTCCAGAACGAGAAGTTGAGTTTTCCATTGATTTGATTCCTGGATCAAGGCCTATATCGAAGACCCCTTATAGAATGGCCACTGTAGAGTTAGTAGAACTAAAGAAACAACTAGAGGAATTGAGTAATAAGGGATTTATTCGCCCTAGTGTTTCTCCATGGGGAGCCCCTGTTCTTTTTGTTAAAAAGAAAGATGGATCTATGAGGTTATGTATCGACTACAGGGAGATCAATGCTATAACGATAAAGAACAAGTATCCCCTACCTCGTATTGATGATTTATTTGACCAACTGCATGGAGCTCAATACTTTTCAAAGATTGACCTTCGATCTGGATACCATCAGTTGTGTGTAAAGAAGGAAGACATTCCGAAGACAGCATTTCGAACCAGGTACGGGCATTACGAGTTTACTGTAATGCCGTTTGGATTGACTAATGCACCCTCTGTATTCATGGATCTGATGAATAGAGTTTTCAAGGAGTATCTCGATGAATTTGTGGTGGTATTTATTGATGATATCTTGGTATACTCCAAAACCTACGAAGATCATGAAAATCACTTGCGCATTATCTTGAAGACTCTAAGGAGGCATGAATTATATGGAAAGTTTAGCAAGTGTGAATTCTGGCTTCAGGAGATTTCTTTTCTTGGCCATATTGTCTCTAAAGATGGAATCTCTGTTGATACTTCTAAGACCAAGGCAATCCAAGAATGGCCAGCACCTACGAGTATAACTGAGGTACGTAGTTTTATTGGCTTGGCAGGTTATTATCGACGTTTCGTCCAGAATTTTGCCCGATTGGCTAACCCATTAATGAAGCTCACACGTAAAGGGGTTAAATTTGTTTGGACAAAAGAGTGTGAAGAATGTTTCGAAGAACTGAAGAGAAGATTAGTCAATGCTCCTATATTGACTCTACCATCGGGGAATGATGGGTTCGTTATTTATAGTGATGCATCAAAGAAAGGACTTGGCTGTGTCCTTATGCAGAATGATAGAGTTATTGTCTATGCATCACGACAGTTGAAAATTCATGAACAAAACTATCCTACTCATGATCTTGAGTTAGCAGCTGTGATCTTTGCTTTGAAGATATGGAGGCACTACCTCTATGGTGAAAAATGTGAGATTTATACTGATCACAAGAGTTTGAAGTATATTTTCTCACAAAAAGAACTCAACATGAGGCAAAGGAGATGGCTTGAATTACTCAAGGATTATGATTGTACGATACACTACCACCCGGGGAAGGCAAACAAGGTGGCAGATGCTTTGAGCAGAAAAGACCATGGAGTTTTGAACATGATGAGAATTGAAAGGGATCCAATTTTCATGGATCTAGTGAAGATGGACATGGGAATAACCAGGGAAGGTGAAACATCAATGCTTTTTCAAATGGTTGCCAAACCATCTTTACTAGAAAGGATTAAGAGTTCTCAGACCGATGATGAAGAATTTCAGAAGAAGATTAAAGCTGTGAATGATGGGAGATTGAGAGACTTTGTGTATGAAGATGGAACTTTGAAATTTGGAAAGAGACTTTGTGTTCCCAATATACCTGATCTAAAAAGGGAATTGCTGGATGATGCTCATAGTTCCAATTTCTCTATACACCCTGGGAGCACCAAAATGTATAGAGATTTGAAGGAACATTTTTGGTGGGACAACATGAAGAGGGAGATTGCTGATTTTGTATCAAGATGTATGGTTTGTCAACAAGTGAAAGCTGGAAGGCAACAGCCTGGAGGAGTCATGCAACCTCTTCCCATACCGGAGTGGAAATGGGACAATGTTACGATGGACTTTGTCATGGGGCTACCAAAGACTCCTAGAAGGAATGATGCAATATGGGTGATTGTTGATCGTCTTACCAAGTCAGCACATTTTCTTGCTATAAGAGAAGATCTACCCCTGGAACGTCTAGCAAGACTATATATTAATGAAGTTGTGAGACTTCATGGAGTACCCCTATCGATTGTTTCTGATCGTGATCCCCGTTTTACTTCAAGATTTTGGAAAAGTCTTCAGAAATCCCTGGATACTGAACTTCATTTGAGCACTGCTTACCACCCTCAGACAGACGGACAATCAGAACGGACTATTCAGACCTTAGAAGACATGTTGAGATCTTGCTCACTTGATTTTCAGGGTATGTGGGATCAATATTTACCTCTGGTAGAATTTTCCTATAACAATAGCTTCCATTCGAGTATACAAATGGCACCATATGAAGCGTTATACGGAAAGAGATTTCGTACACCAACCTGTTGGGATGACGTTGGTGAAAGAAAACTTGTAGGCCCAGAACTGGTGGAGGAAACGGTGGAAAAGGTGAAGGTAATCCAAAATCACATCAAAGCAGCTCAAAGTAGGCAGAAGAGCTATGCCGATAATCGAAGGAAGGATTTGGAATTTCAAGTCGGTGATCATGTTTTCCTAAAGGTATCTCCGTGGAAGGGAGTCATACATTTTGGTAAGAAAGGTAAATTGAGTCCCAGGTACATCGGACCTTTCGAAATTCTAGAAAGAATTGGGGCTGTAGCTTACCGATTGGCAATGCCGCCAAGTCTCTCCAAAGTTCACGATGTGTTCCACGTATCTCTGTTGAGAAAATACATGCCTGACCCAACGCATGTACTCACCTATGAGGAATTAGAACTGGAACCCGATCTGTCTTATTGCGAAGAGCCCGTCAGGATTCTTGATACAAGAGAACAAGTACTGAGAAACCGGACGACGCGTCTGGTAAAAGTTTTGTGGAGAAATCATAAAATGGAAGAGGCAACGTGGGAACCCGAGGAACTTATGATGAAGAACCACCCGAGTCTTTTTATGCAGTAATACCCTAGAAATTGCGAGGACGCAATTATTTGAAGGAGGGGAGAATGTAACACCCCAAGCTTCTACGGTACGTTTCCCTTCGAATAATGCGATAGCGTGTGTTGTACGCAACCTCGAGTTCTAACACACACCACAACTAATTAAACTAGCCGTTGTGAATAGTAATACCTACTTTTTGAAATCATATATATTCTATATTTCAAAATGGACTTCATTTTTGGATTCGGAATATCAAAATTAGCCTAGGGTGAAATTTTGGTACATTTCGGATAACATTCATATTTTGATGAATAGTGAAAATTTCTAAATTTTAATTAAAAACAACTTTTTTAATCAAAATAATTAATAGTGATAAATTATGAATTTGAGTGGTTTTAAAGTATATTTAGAATATATTTTTACCATTCAATTTAATGTTTATCATTGGACATAATTTTACAATTAAACCGAACATAAACAAGTGTCAATCTTTTGATAGTTATTATCTCTTAAAAACACGCTTTTTGTTTTGACAGCGGGAATTAATTTTAAATTAATTTCTGCCACTTCTGTGTTTTGAATTTAGGAAAATGGATTCCATATTTGGAATCAGGATGTTCAAATTGTGTAAATAGGTAACTTTTATTTTTAGACATTTTGAATAGTTACTGTGGTAAATATTTTATTTACCATGGTTAAAGGGTAAATCCGGTAAATAAGGGTTAAAAAATAATATTATAATAATACAAAATTACCCTAAAACGTGTCCTAACCTTATTGGTGGACACATACCCGACCATGGGCATCCTTGGGTCAATTTGGGGACCCCTTGGAGCCACTTGTATGTGGTAGGGACACTTTATATTAATAAAGTTAAAATAAAAATAAAAATGGCATAAGCTTACATCTTTTAGAAGAACAATTTTTACATAGGGTTATACATGTTGGATTTTCGATTATAAATATTAATTAGAAAGCTAAAACGATTTCCTACATAATGATATTTTATTTATAATTTTTAGACATTATATAATTTATTTTATTTATGACACAATGATGATGCAGTAATTACTAAAATAGTGAAAAATAAAAATAATTGATCTTATAAATAACCAAATAATTATAATATGAAACTTTTAATGAATTAAACTAATTTTCTATGATAATATGATATATTAGGATTGATTTAATTGACTTTGTTCGAAGTAATCAATCTGTTAGGAGTTTCACAAAAATCAACTATTGAATAGTGTCAAAATTGACATAAAAGAGTTCTTAAAACAAATATTATATTATTAATTGATATTAAATTCCTAAAAATCTAAGGTTCGGCCAAGAGACTTATATTATGATAGGTTCCTCATTAATGGACCACTTGGGGGTCGCTTGGATGTATATAGTAAGTTTATTAATCATATTATATAAAAATACAAAGAGACATTGTAAAAGTGAAACTAATTAACTTAGAGTTAATACTTAAAGATAAGGTTAATATAAGTACCCAAACCTGTCTAAATTCTATTGTATGAGTTGTTTTCGACCTATCCACACCTCATCCTTTGAATAGTCAACTTTGGAGCCTTTGTAAACCGAATATTAATTTATTATAAATTAATATTTCTAACTTTTCCAAAGGTGCCCCTCACCCCTCTTATAAAAGGGCACTCCTCCTTCTCATTTCTTCACACCTTCAAAGCCTTTTGGTTCGGCCAAACTCTGCCCAAATACTCTCCCAACATCCCTCAATACAACCTAGAGGGCTTAGTTTGATCAGAAAGCCAACCTAAGGAGCCCTTTTGATCAAATCAAAAGGAAGAACCCGAAGAAGAGGTAATGATTTCACCACCCTTTTCTAAGTTCATTTCTTCTTCCACTTCTTCTTCCTTTGTTCTTACCATTCTGAAATAATAACTCCAGTATCTCACATATACTGTGATGTTATTATAAATATGGTACAATCATATTCAGTATTCTATCCACCCTTTGAATAACATGACACCATACGTGCGTACGTACGGCTTACCGTCTCCACGTCGTGGTGTAATTGTTATTCAATATAATATTATTTGGATGGGTATAATAATGATGTGTAACTCATGTAAATAATAAATATAACATGTTAATGATTCTGTATATATGATATACCATCCATTTATATATTATTTTAATATCAAAAGAATGATATTGTCGCTCGTGCGTACGTACGGACTACCGTCTCCACGAACGCGATGAGATTCATTCTCCATCGTATCCATTCAAGTATAATTATCATTTGATGATTTAAAAATGATTTTTAAGGACTGTATATCATTCTGGATATGAATAAGATACAACAACCATGGCTTATGTAACAAAACATATAAAAGAAAATGAGTAAGTTAACTCCCGAAACGACGATAATTCTAAGATATTATTAACAAATTAATGTTAAAAGATCATATATGATATCATATTAATATATATGATTCTTGTATAATTTAATAACAACTATTTCACCATTATACAGGAGTTTAACCTACCCCAACCAAGGAAAAGTACAAGGTAAGGGTTATTTCACAATCTCTTCTTTATCCGAGGTTGTTTATACGTAATAATCTACTGGGATCTCTTTATCATCCACATCCATGTTTCTTAAAAATGTATTTCAAAACATTTTTACTATTTACAAGAATATGGGTTAAAGTCATTTATACCTTTTTTTGACTTTTTATAAGAGGTTTATAAAGGAATCTTTCCGTCGTTTTCAAAACAAGGTCCTTTTTAACCTTTTCGACAGAATTGAGGTAAGAATGTTTTTTTTAACTTATACGGCGGGTGCGGTTATTTTACGCCGTTATAAAATCTTCAAAGCTTTCCATACAAGCTTATAAGAATATTTTCAAAGAAAATGTTTTATTTTATATGGATCTTAAATGATTTCAAAATAAAAGGGGATACTTCTTTAAAAAGAATTTTGATTTCATCTATGTCAACATCCTTTGATGGATTTTAAGATTATTTGAAGTTGATTTATATTGTATTGAAGTTTTTGTGATATGTTTGACTGTGGATGTGCTATTTTTATACCATTCATAGTTTATGGTGAAATTATTGACATTTCGTATGCTAGTTTTAATACGAATGTTTATGTTATGTTTAAACCTTTTCATATGGGAATGCATTGGACTTAATAAGTGACGGGTGGAGCCCGCTATAGCTCCTCGATGCATCGGTAGGTCTCATGAGACAAACTAGTGTCTTGGCACAAGGCCTTGACAAAATCTTATTTGTAGTCTTGGCACGAGGCCTTGGCTATGTGGTTATGATAGTCTGGCATTATGCATTTCCAACATTATGAAAGTGGTTATTGATATTGCATGTGATTATTCGATTAGTAGAATATCCATGTGAATAAGTAAATGGCATTATTTCATTTTTATTTTTGCCATACTATGTTGAAGTTCAATTTTAAAAGGCTTTTGTTTTAGTAATTCATTGCCTTAAATGTTTATGATTATTATGAATGTTCCGCTATATTGTTATCCTTACTGGGCATTTGAGCTCACCCCTTTTCTATGTTTTATTTTTCCCAGGAAGTGAAGATGTAAGTTATGAATGACCTGCAGGGATATTATGAGGGGATTGTAGTGTGGACTGTGGAAACATTATGTTGTTGTAGTAGTTTTTGATTTTATGATGTAATGTAAAACTTATGAATATATCTAGTGTTTCCAAGGCTACTAAACCAATCGGTCTTTCGAGATTTGATCTTTCTTGTGATCATGCCAATGTTATGTAATAATGCACCGACTCTAGGAAACTAGGGTCGGGGCGTTACAGATAAAATTTAAATATTTTTTCCTTCTTCAACCCTCTTTCTAATCAAGAAGCATAACACCTAGAACCTGGAGTTGCTACTCACTGTTTTGAGGATAACTGTCAGTGAAATACTCGAACTGCAATTTCATCACTCCATGGAGTAAAGAGATGAACTTAAAACAAATAAAACCTTCTAAAAATAATATTATACTATTTAATAAATCGTGTTATTTTATTTTAAACATTTGAAAAGTGTGTTTATATGTTACACACACTGTCTGATGTGCTTAAAAAGTGGATACTGAAAATCCTCACATCATACTTCCCTTACACCTTATTTCCCACACATAACTATGGAGGAGACCGTGTGTGGTCTGTATTGTATGTTTATTTTCATAAAGAACTATAGTAGAGTGTATGAACCATAGACATTTTGTTCAAACTGTTGTAAAGCACGATAGATGTTGTGTATCACGTTTATTTTCAATATAAAATGCTTGGTGGCAGGTTACCACCATGTGAAGAGGATTAAGTCTCAGCATGAGACTGAACCTCTTGTTTAACTTTTATGTGTACTATATTTATTTGCACTCTGTTATTCTATATTCCATTGCTCATTATTTTAAAAAACTAAAACTTTTTTAATACTTACTTTAATAGTTAGTTTTGTTTAGGGTGTGTAGGTTTTTATTTCAAGAAACTTGTATCAAAATTTTAAAAGTTTTTTACACTAATTAAACTGAGGACTAATCACCCATTAAGAAACATATTGACCAACTAAACATCTACATATATTCTGCCTTAATTAACTGAGATGTTTTAATATTGGGGGATCGTTTTCATAATGTTTTAGTAGAAATTTTAAGTAGGAACCCAATTAACTATCCCCCTCTTGAGAATCCACTCCGACCAACAAATATTAAAGGGAATAAATGGAAAAGGATATTGCTGATTTTATTATGAAATTTATAACTCTGAAACTACCAAAGGTTATGAATCATCCTTTGATAGTTTATTAAGGGAAATGTTATCTTATATCCATTGATTTATTTAGGTCATTTAAAAGACATCCATATGTAATAATTTAATGTCAGTTTTAATTGATCACCTGAAAAAATTAATTTATATTATACCTATTTGATATATTGTTAATTTGGATCATCTATCTAGACATTATGTTAAGAGATATTAAGATTATTTGGTGTCCCTGTCTCAATTTTATGTGACTCTGATCCCATATTTACGTCAAATTTCTGGAAGAGACTTCAAAAGTCATATGGTATATAATATAGTTTTGGTATATGTTTTCATCCATTGTTTGATGGATAGTCATAGAAAACAGTTTCTAAATTTAAGTATATTATTTTTTCATCTTTACTATATTTCCACATATGTTTGGAGAAACATGGTTATTTATTATCATTTTCCAATAATAATAGTTTTTATTCTAGCATTCTGATGACACCTTGTGGTGAATTTTATGGAATAGATTGTAAGAGTACAGAATTTGGGGATGATGTGGTTAAAAGAAAGGTGACATGATATGAATTTTAAGATAAAATGGATGAGTAGGAAAATATATTCAAAATAACGTGAGGAATGATATAATTATAATGAATATTAATGTACATAACCTGAGGAATGATCGTTTTTTGATTTTGGTGATCATGAAGTTTTATAATATGAACATTTAAATTTCAAATTCATTTCATAATGAAATGAATGTGAAAAGAATTTTGTTATGCATGAAATTATAGAATATATTTGATGATCTCGTTATTGGGTTGGTTTTCCTATATGTTTATCCAATGTACATGATGATTTCATGATTTATTTTTGAGGAAATACGTTCATGATGAATCCTATATTTTGATCCCTGAGGTTGTACAATTAGAATACATTATTTATTATGAGGAAAATAATGTTCGAATTATAGATCACATAGAATAAATGTTACATAATAAGGAAACAAACATGGTAAACTACTTTTTTATGAACCGTAGGACTTATTCATAATCATAAGAAGCTGAAAATGAAATAATGTAAAAATATTCAAACAAATATTAAGGATGAATAAAATTACAAGGGGAAAATTTCAGTGAGAGGGTAACAATATGAAAACCCATGGAATTATAATAATAAATAAATTTCATTTCTTATTAACATTCATTAAAATATTTTATGGGGTCTCATTATCTATAATAATAATAATTATTTAATCTGAAACAAATTTTTTTTATTATAAATAAATTATCTTCCATGTATTATATCATTTAATTTAAATATCATATTTATCAATTATATATTTATAATTTGATAAAATATAATTCATTTTTATCATAACAAAAAATATATACTATAGTTAATTGTTTATATTAATTTGAAAATATTTATTATTGAGTGAATAGATAAAATGCTAATTTCTACAAAACATTAATTTAAATTATTTAATTAATGATATTAAAAATATATATTACTTTTTGGATTTTATTTTAATGTAAAATAAGATCTATTTTTAAAAAAAAGTATACATAATCCCATTGTAATATTTTTTTTATAATTTAAATTTTATGCATAAAACATGAAATATCAAAAGAAAATATATTATTACATTTTGAACCCTTATACTAAATGTAATTTATATATCATATAAAAATGAATTATGAAAACTTTATTATATATTTTGAATCATGATGTTCCAATTTTTCAATGATTTCAATTTCATTTTTTTAATTATGAACAGTAACCATGGTGAATTTTTTCGACCATGGTAAAGGGTAAATCAAGTTAATTACAATAAATATGTTGTCTTATGGGGATATTTTTTTTAAATTACATTGAAATATTTTATTTTTAAACAAATAACATTAAATTCTAAATTTTATTGTGTTACGTCTAGATTACCCTGATTAGGATTTAAAATTATTTATAAAAAATGAATATTTTCAATTGCGCATCTTCCCACACTTATAAAAGGTAACCTCATCAAATATATTGTTTAGATACATTGGTCCATTTATCAGGACCTATATTTAACCAAATACATTACCAAAATCTACTTACATTTCTTATATTTCCCGGTTAAACCAAAATACCAACCTAAAAATGATTAAAATGTTTTCCAATTTAGGTATTCCAAAGAGTAGTTTAAATACTTTAGTGAGTGTTTCAATATTATTTCTTCATATACATTCAAAAAATATTATTTAAAATTTCTAAAATAATAAAATAAATATCCTAAACATACTAAAATGTTATTCTTATTATGTTCAAGGCCTTTTTCACCACCTTTTTTGTCATATGGGAATTGCAAACATCAATCATGCATACATGTAGATTACTATGTAAATGATGTGATATGTTTCCTTTTACCTGACCACCTCAAAAGGCAATTTATTATGATTTATTTAATGAAATAACATTATAATGATGAAATAGTAAATATTCTAGAAATATAATCTATTGTTTACATTATTACACTTCCATTCATTAAAAAAATGATATTGTCCCTTATGTGTATCTAGGGACTACCATATCCATGTGGTTATGTGATTCATTTTTCATGTGTCCCATTAATGAATGGTTTTGAAATTTTATTTAATTTATTATGATTTTAATCAAAAATATTCAATATTTTTGAGATTATATAACCATGATCCTATTTACCAAGGTCAAAAAAATAATTTTATTTTTGGAGAATGAATTGGGTATCCTTAAAGTATCAAATATGAACCTAACTGATTTAACAGTTATATAATGATTTGTAATAAAATAAAAAATGTATTATAATAAGATAATTCAACAATTCTATATTTTTAATAAAATATTTAATTTATGTAATTATTTTATATGCATTAAAATGTATGTATATAGTGATTCACACTCAATGTACGAGACGTTTCTTTTAAAACATTGTCTTTGATGTTTTAATGTTTTTCCACACCCCCTCTAAATACATGACTGTTAAAATGTTTTAGGTATTTCATTAATATACTAATTTTTTAGGTCAAATTCATTTTAAACTATTTTTTACATTCTTCATAATTTTTTAAAATAATTAATTTTAACTTATCCCAAAAAAGTAATTTTAGACATTGTTATAGTATTGTTAAATTTTTATTCTGTAATTATATATATAAATCATGGGATTTCACATTATCATAAATATTATTCATTAACATGATTAATATTATAGTTTTCCTTGTTTTTAAAAGTAATATCACACTTCCCATTATTCAGGGAATTTTGGATTAAATTGTGTCCAATGATATTGTATGGTTATATTCATGTTTACATTAATCCCCTAATTTCATCTAAATTTGGCTTAAAAGTATTAAATAATATGATTTTAGGATGTAAATGTATTCTTATATTTTTTTTATGTATGCTATAGTCCATTAACTTTTTTTCATGATGATTTGGATGATTTATATATCTCTCCAAGGAATTTTGTAATTATATTTGTCTCCATTCAATATATAATGGAATTAAGTGATTAGGTTATACCATTTGTAAGATTTCTTATAATATTTATTTTATTATTTATATGAATATTCATTCCAAAGATACCTACCTGAATATTTTAATGATTCAAATGACTTTCCTTGGATTTCAATGATTTTATAGGGTAAGATAATTATATTATGTTTAATGGAATCATTATTCCGATTTTAAGGGTAATGAGAATGTTTATGAAGAAAATGTTTTCCTGAGTTCCCATGTATTATATTAAAAAATACTTATTATATATCTAAATTTATTATTACATATGATATGTTTAATGAAAATAATTTATCAGTTAATCAATTCTATATATATGGAAATGAATATTTCAGATAAATGTTTCTTATGTAAAAGGGTAAATTTTCTTACATGATTACTTGATTTTCATTATAGACTAATTAGTTTCTATATTTTTATGTCCCTAAATATTATGTTTTTGATCGTCCCATGTTTTAAAATTTTTCTCATATGGAATAAGAATGTTTATAAACTATTTAAAGATGTAAATTTACACAGTGAGGATTCATCCTTAAATTATATAATAATTTTATACAAAAAACTATTTAAATATAGGTATCATGTTTTTATTTAGAAAAAATGTATACATAGAGAATATCTAAAATTTAATTATAATGGTATATTATGTATGTGTTTCTTCAATTTCTATAAATACCTAAATAAAAAAGATAATTTAAATATAATAATTTGCATCCACATCTGTAAATAATTTCATTATGGGAAGTGTATGTTACATGGTTTAATTTAAAACATGAAATATCAAAATAAATGGATTTTTGGAATATTGAAATTATAGTAAATGTAAAACATTTTTATATAGAAATATTATTATTGTAATGAATCTATCTATTATAACCTGGATCCAGGGTATTTATTATATTTTAATAATATACATGAAATCTCACCCTGAAGGACCGAATTATTTAGTAGTCTTAGTAAACTATATATATACATTAGTCAAGGATTAAATTTGAAAAAAATTTAAAATGTTATAATATTGTTCAATAAAAATATAATATATACTCTATCCTTGTGTACTATTCATAGTACACTTCATGGATTCCAAGTAAAGGTAACCAAATATGGGTGGTAATAAATGAATTGTAAGGGTTAATTACAAAACAATCTATCATAACTCAAAAATAATAATGAACATGACATGGTAAATAATTGAACACACATGCCATGTAATGAATAAACTGAGAAGGAAGTGAATCCAAAGATAATATCAATGAGAAAATATTCATGGATAATAATAAACACATTAATGTCAATAAATAAAAAATAAAAACTATATAACCAATTACGTGATTATCATAACTAGATAAGGAATAATAAATACAGAAATGTTAATAATTTGAAAAAAAATCCATTTAATAACTATATGGTAATGAAACTCATCTATAGATAATGTCATTTTGAAAATTTCATAGATAATAATATTTAAATTATTAGTGAAAGTCATTACTAATTGGTATACATCATGATCTCAAGAATCATGATACATCATACAATAATAACTTTTAGATGACTAATTAAAAATACATATAAACGTTTATTTAATGCTTGCACACTAATTCACCTCATTATACTGCCATTAAATTAAGGGGATATCTATAACTAGGACCTACATATATCTTCATGTCCAAAACATTACAAATATATCAAATAAATGTTTTAATTCATAAAAAATACAAATTTCGACTATATATCTTTATTATAGAAGAAATAGAGATTATCTATGTTTCCCCAGTCAAAGAAATAACATTCAATGTAGATCAAAATTTTTAAGAATGATATATGGTTTAATCAAAAATACTAATCAAGATAAATAATATTGATATTTAGGTGAAATATAATGTCCAATGATCATATTAAAGTGAATAATTCAAAGGAATATTCGTGACTAAAAAAATAATCAAAAAATTGAATGTCAATACTTTTCATATAAATAAATATTAAAAAATATGTTTCGAAATAATAATTTTGGTAGCAATACATGTAATCCATAATGGATTATAATTAAAATAAAGGGTTTTCTCATTAATAATTAGAAATTCCATTAAAATATCATTGAAAACATTCTTTAAAAAATATCATTTTCAATTTAAAAATAATATTTTAAAGAAAAATGTAATTTTTTTGAAAGTAAATTTCATTTAAAATTATATTTGAAACATTGGTATGAAATTTCAATACATTTTATGGTCATAAAGGATTGAAATTCTAAACATGTTAAGTACATTAAAATAATATCTTTCGAATTTTCCACAAAAACCAAATAAAAATTGATTCGAAAAAAACACGAAGATTATATTGATTTTATTAAAAAAATTAGAAAAGTAGTGAAAATTATCTTTTAATAATAGTATGATAATTTATAGTCAAATTTCAAATCATTTTTAAATAAAATTATTTGAAATAAAACAGATTTCGAAATAAAAAGTTAAATAATTTTGAATATTATTGAAAATGTTTTCTAATTTAATAAATGTACCAAATAGTTTTAAAATGATATTATTACCTGAAAATATTCATGAGTGACCAATATTTAATAATATTAAATTTTTAATTATACAATGATAAAATAATTTACATTAATGGAAATTCAACAATAAATAATTCTAAGGAAAATATTACGGTGAAATAAACCCTTTCAAAGATGAGAACAAGGAAGAGGAAATTAACCAATGAATCAATTATATGTATAAAATATAAATACACATAAATAAATTTGATATAAAAATTCATGTATTCAAAATTCAATACAAAAACAATCCTAGAATATCAAAGGCAGCGAATAGGTAATGTAACCAAATGAAAAGAAAATGAGTTATGAAATTCCTTACAACTTTCTAATTTTCAATTCAAATAGCCAGGGATGACATAATTAAAAATAAAACATAAAATCCAATGAATTATAATGTAATCATGATACTACATGTTAAATGGCATGTCTATACACCATATAAAAATATGGAACCTAAAATTATAATGTGACTAAATGAAGTGAAATTTTCCTAAAGTCCCTTCCTATAATCCTATAATTAATGTGGGAATTAAAAAATTAATTTATTATCAGAAAAAATACTAATTACACATATAAAAAGTGTAATTAAAACATATATTCTTTTAAGGTCATTAAACATGTAATTTTATCATGCATTAATTGATGTTGAATATGTTTACCCCAATTAATGGAAATTCATTATGAAATACATTACCCAATGAATCCTTTATGTTGATCATATTTTAACCTCATTTCTATTGGTTATATATATTTTATTATCCTATACAATAAGCTTATTAATATTTATAATATCATATATTTTCCATATGTAACATCTTATCTACTGTTCACTAATAATAATTCTTTATTCTAATTTTTATGGTCGTTAATTTCAATTTTTTCAATAATGTTTTTTCATGAACATAAATTTTTTTGTACATATTATATTGTCCTATAATATCCAAAACAATTATTATTACATAGTTATCATATTTAAATTTCAATTATACATTTTATAACAAATTTTAATGGTGGTTTTAGGAAATGAAGTATGTTATGATCCTGGAGACGGTATGTCATACGTATGTATGGGTAACATTTCAATTTTTCAATGATAATTATGGAAAGAAAATATATAATTTTCTCACATTTTATAACTATAATAATATCATAATTAAAATATTATTTATTTAATATACATAAATTTTTCATCCATGTTGTTTGCTAATGAATGGAGAGTCACATCACCTTATGAAGGTGGTAGTCCACACACACATGAAAGATGTTATCATCTTTAAGTGAGTATAAATTTATGAAATAAAATGTTATATAATATTTTTAAAATTATAAATATTTCCTGAATATAATACTTATTTATTGAATATCTCATATATTTAGTTAATTTATCCTTATTAACAGCTTTGTAATGCATTAGTAAAAACTAAAACACATCACTTCTAGAGGGGAAGTCCTTGATAAACATGAGTGACATTATTGTATCCCTATAGAATGAAAATGAAAAAGTTATATATTATATAATAACTCAATAATGTATATTTATGTTTTATATTTCATATATATACTTTAGATTCTTCATTATACCCAACTATGAGAGTTATTGATGGAGAATGCATCACATCAATTTGTGATGTAATATATCGTTTATTTATATGTATTTTTTTAAATATTACATGGATTTATTTCAAGAACAAGCGCTGAGAAGGCATTTTAGTCTCAATTATAATGTTCCCAAATAAAATGTTTGAATGTATTGAAATATTAAATACCATATGCATGTGGTTTCCCTGAAAAAGTTTAATAACATCCATATGGGTTCCGAGATCAGAAATACAAGGGAACCATTTAGTTTCAAGTAGCAGCTTTACCCTAGGCAGGATCTAACATTGGTCGGTTCTGGTCGATTGTGGAAAGTCACCATGCATGTTATAAATGAATAAAATAAATTAAGAAAATATTATTTTATTTTATTTCGTTGATGCAGCGATGTAGTGAGAGGTTTTTTTTAAATAAACCATTTTCAATGATACCTGGTTCTTCTAATAACCTTGTAATACTCTAGGGACCCTATAAAGAGATCATCTCTCGAGAAAGCAATGACAGAGCTTTGAATCGTCGATTAAAAAACATTGATACTAACTGATCTCTCCAATGAGAATTACATGACCATCGTTCATCATTTTCAAGAAATCCTGGTCAATGTAAAATGTGTTATATTGTTTTGGTTTTCCCAATTATGGATTCCTATGATGAATAAAAACTAATTCACGAACAAAATATCCCAAAAGTTGATCGTAATTATTGGTGGGATAATTCCCTGGGGTTTGACGTGTTATAATAATTCTGATTATTGTTTTTGATTCATTTATCATTCTTACGGTAATGGATCAAGGCCTGAAAAAACACCAGCCAATGTTCATTCCTCCATATTCTACCCTTTTATTTTCTTCACATTTCTTATTCATTTGGGGTGACCCTTGGTTCCCAGTTCGGCACCCAACCAATGGATTGATTGTTACACTTGTGGTTTTTAGAAAAAGGATCTAAGGTTGTAAATCTGGACTTAGTGCGACGCAATAGATGGGTGATAGCTATGAAGGCAGACAAATAAACATGATTTGGGAGCACCCATTCATTGAGTGAGTTGTGTAGGGATGAATAAAATCACATTTCCTAGATGATTTATGTCCCAAAACCAATGTATTTGGGGTTTAGATAGAGAAATGACCTGGGATATGATGTTTAAAGGTGAATGGATCATCCGTTCATAATGTGGGTTACAGATGGCATGAGTTGGAGGAAGAAGATGGTATTCTGGAAAAAGAGATACACTCATCATGTAGTCCCCTCTAATAGATTTGGCATGTACTAGAATTAGTACACAAACACAGAGTGGAGTTCAATTATTTCTTACACGGCATGTACTTCCCCACACTGCTTGGTTAATACCAATAACATAGGCTAACCCATGTACTAGCACAGAGGAACATACATAGGGGTTGATGCCATTTATTATCACACAACTGGTGTACACATGAGTAGCTCGGATGTAAGGACGCAATGTGTAACATTTAGACCCTCTATGTACCCCTATTATACAGGACATGCTTTAAAGACACATTCCGTTGTACATGGGTAGTACATAGGGCCAAGGGGTATGGAGTGTGACCCTACTACATGCAGTGTACCCCTTAATACATGGCATAAGCCACAATTCATAAATGTCTTAGACAAGTTCGTTAGGGTGTGTCATCATATTTGTTTCCATGATGATTGGAATGAATCATTTCCAACTAATAGGACTACGATCCCTTTATAAGGACATATGGGATAGAGTTATTGGAATCCCCTGGGAGGCCTAGAATAGGATTCTCTATTGATACCATTGTTCCCTAGGTGAAGTTCACATTATCGACATAACCTACACTTCAAGGTTTCTTATACTCAACTTAATATGGTTAAATGTGTATTGGGTTGTTGGTATCATGACATGGCCCTGGTTATGATCATCAAATGTGTATAATACATCTCTTCAGACCTATCAGTATGTTTATTTCTCATGATTGTTCTTGACATGATATACCTCATGTACAGACTTCATCAATCCTATCGAAATCAGGATTTTGTTCTCTCATATGATTTCATTATTGAATTTTCATGTAGAATTCCTAGTGCAGGTATATAGTGGTTTTGAATTACCTCTAGAGTGTGTGTCTTAGTTGAGTGTATCTAGATATTCTTATTATAGGTATTTTAGACATATAATTATGTCGATATTATTGTATCAGGCCTCTCTTATATTGCTTTGTGGTTTTGGTGTGTCCTATAAAGTACTATTATACTCACCCCTACACAAGATATTCCTTCATGTGTCATGTTTTCTATAGGCAATTAATTTTTTGATGGATTACTAAAAGGACCAGGAGTAGACGATTATTTTTCAGACTAGACAGACTAAAGTTTGTTCCTCCATATTTCATACGACTATCCTAGTACCTTTTTAAATTAGGTTAGACACATATTACATAATTCTAATAGTGGGATTATATTTGTCCTTATTTATTTTACCTTTCATTATGTCGTAATCTTGTTGTGGGGAATAGATGTATGCATTTATATTTTAATTGTTTGTTTTTACATCTCAGCATTTTGTGTACTTGGAGATGTGTGTGTGCATACACGTACATAGGAAATCCCTCCCATGTTAGTTATATGCCTACCTAGTGCTATTCTCCAACCCTAATCCTATTAATGGAAGTATTGTGGAGTCACGACGTTGGCCCCACATGGATGGGTCATGACATTGTGGTATCTGTGGTGGTCAGTTTTACATTAGGAATAAGTGTCTATTAGATAGGTTTTTTAAAACAGTGTTAATTGTTTTAGGTCTGGATTTCAGGAGAGGGACACCAGTGTTGGTGTAGTGGCCAACATATCCATACACCAAGAACTCTAATAAACTTATTAAGACTCAATTCATGGGGACAATGGTATCAGGGAATATAATAGTACATGCGTCCTATAGTAATGGTTTTTGGTTTATATGTCCTTCTTGATTCATCTCTCTTGATATACTCATTGATCATGGTACATCTGGTTTCTTACAAGATGCCTTTGCAATGAATACCAACCAGGATTCGGTAGCTTGAACATGAGGATGATCCCCTTAGTGACAGGAAATTGATATAGGGACCTGTTCCCCAGTTTTTTCCTCCAGGTGGTGCACCATCCATACTGCCACTGATAGAGTGGAACATGACACCCGTAGTAAAAGAAGATGAGGAATTCATGCTATGTGTTATTTAGAAGATTCAGCATTAGAGACCCCTTAGTTTCTGTGGAAATAACATCCCATAGTCCTATGAACACTAGATTTAGGTGATGGATAGAGATTTCTATCTAGTCAGGACACCAGTAGATCAAATAGTTGACTTTAAGACAATACTTATACAAGGCTCATATGATAATGGTGGAGTTTGTTTGTCCAAACATACGACGAGGGGACTCTTTCATGGATAGAGTTCAAGAACCTCATTAGAGAGAAGTTCTCACTAGTTATGATTAGAGTTGTGTGTATCCCATAGCTTCATTAGATCTAGTTGGACAACATACCCATAGTTGATTATTCATCGAGGTTTACCAACCTTTCTAGGTACTCCATTGTTATTGTTTGAGATCAGTACATTAGGTCCCATACTTTCATGTGATGTCTATTTAGAGAAATATGATCCAACCTTACCCCTATATGGATTCCTACATACCTTTGGGTTCGTTATCATGATTTGGGGGTTGAATGTTTCTTAGAAAAGCAGATATAGGCGGTGACCGTCAATGGTGGGAAACAAGAAGAAGGGACCTCAACAGTAGGGATTTGACATCTGTCCCATGGACATGGATGTGAAATATTTTTAAGGAGGAGGTCCCAAGATAAGGTAACTGTAGATCACATCACACAAGTTGGGTCCCATCATCCTAGGGAGAGGAATTAATATTCATTCCATGGTAGGGGATATCTCACTCTAGATTTTACAACCCGTTGTGATGCTAACATGGTGACTGTGGATGGACCATCAAGGAAGAGACCATGATAGGAGCCCAATGATCAGTAGGGAGGAGGAAGTGGTTGAGGAGATGGGAGAGCAGCATGAGGTGGTCAACGTTTCAACATATTACCACGACCAACCCTATTGGTCCATGGAATTGTCAAGGATATGGATGGTAGGGGTGTGGATAGCTGCATGCGGTTGAGGAATATGACAGAGTGGCTCTATGAATAATTTGTTGTATGATATATGTATTTTATAATTTATGTGCAGGACTGATAGAAATAGGTGTTAGTCATTGTTTTCTCACCATATATATGGTAGGATGCGTAGAGATTTGTATTAATCTATTGAATCATCCCTTACACATTGAGACACCATCTTGAGAAGACCCGGTGATCAAATTATTATACTACCAGTGTGATTTGACCCTTAGAGTGTAGAGTTTTGGTTGTAACTTCTCAGAGGTATCATTAAGGCCTTATAACATCATTCTTTGTGTGGACTGGTTATCTAGAGTTCATGTTCATAATGAATTTTTTAGGAGAAGGGTATTGAGTGTTTGTAGTGATTGAATGAGTTTTACCGTTGTTGGTGAAAAGTAAACCCATGAAACACAATATGGACTCATGGATAGGATGGTGAATCGATTTACTCTTTATTTGGCTAGCCTGACTCTCTATGGAGTGGATGTAATGAGTTTCCAATTTATTGTAGTAGTGGGGGAGTATGAGGATGTTTTTCCTGAATTTTTTCATGGTTTACCTCCCCCCCGATAGATATACAAAAACATTTGTTTACACTCTAGTATGGAATCAATATCTACACCAACATATTGGATGGATTCAGTAGAGCTTCAAGAATTGAGGGTGCAATTAGAGGACTTACAGAGGAAGGTCTTTGTGAGACCCAGTGTTTCACCCTAGGTGGCACCAGTTTCCTTTTCAAAAAATTAAAAATAGATCTTCAGTTTATGGGTGGACTAATGGTGATTTAACCAGGTCATTGTGAAGAAAAATTATCTTATACCGAGAATCGATGAAGTATTTGATCAGTTGAAAGTCAAAAAATTCTTCTCGATGGTTGATCATAGATAAGGATATCTACAACTGCATGTTTGGGATGAGGTTATTGTCATGACTCGTCCCCTGGGGACCGTATCGTAACTACCCCAAGCTCACCTTTCATAGGCCAGGGGTTGGAGACTATCCCCACAAGCATAAATCCCTAAACTGGGAAGGCATTGACTTTATAACTATAAACAAACACATTAGAGTAGACAATTGGAAGTAGAACACTAAGTAAAACTGTATACAAAAGAAGTGCTGGAAAGTAAAAGGGGACGGAAATACAAGCCTAACAAGATAGTACAAGTACAACAGAAAGAAAGTACAACTGAAGAAAAGTAAAGCAGCTACTGGGTTTTCCTTCAGGGTTCATACCTGAAGGGTAGGTACATATGGCCTCCTCTGCACTCTTGTCCGTCCGTCTCCTCTGTGTATTGTCACACTGAGTGGTCCACCTACGGGTACCATCCAGTCCTGCTACTCTCTGCTTCAGTCAGTACTGTACGTCGTCTACAACCAACACAACGAGGTGCAGGCATATCCCGTGCAGGTGTGAGTATAGTGATACTCAGTAGGGACCCCAAGACCCTCATGGTCTCACTAAAATCCAACAACGATAAACCAAAAAGTATGAAATCGACAGATAGCCCGACTTATGTATATTCTCATACATATACCTAAGTTATCAAGTAATCTATCTTGTTCACGTGGAAACACAAGATTTGATGACTCAGCTCACATAGGTATACAAATTTGTGATAGAGATGATCAGATGTAGTCACGTATTCATCTAAGCTGTCAGACCCACACATGATCCAGGACTAGCAGCTAGAACTATCGGACCCACACAGAATCCAGGAACATTAGTCAGAGATGTTGAACCCACACAAGATCCAGGACCAGCTAAGCTGTCGGACCCACACAGGATCTAAGACCATATATTCCGTTGGACCCACACATGATCCAGGAACAGATTTCAGAACTGTCTAACCCACACCAGATCCAGGAATAATCGTCAGAGCACAGCCAGCCGCATGGTTTTCACAAAGTATGATTGATTCCAAGAGGGTTCATTCCTCAATCCAAGATTTGATACATCGACATCCACATCGTCCCATGTTGATGTATCCTGAAGTTCTATCTCGTCAAAAGAAACACAACGCGATAGACGGTGCATCAATCAGACACCTGGTCTGAAAGTTATTGGCATTTTCGTTCTGAGGGCCCAGTTGGATTTAGGTTCAATCCAAATTGACCATACCCCAACTGAATTAAAATAAAATTTGGGGTATTCAAAAAGAACCATATTTCTCTATTCTTTCTATCGCCGCAGACGGTTCTCTAATCGGACACCTGTTGCCCAAGTTATGGGCGAAAAGCTGGAAACAGGCCAAAACGGGTCCGGACTGGGGTCCGACCCGGCCCGCGGGGGCGGCATGGACCACGTTGCCTGGCCCGGCCTGCACTGGGTTTGGACTGGCGTTTCGGCAGCCCGCGGGGGGTCCACCTCACCCTCTTCCCAGGGGGATGTCCGCACACCCCCTGGTAACCCAAACGACATAACCGTTTAGGTGGGAGGAAAACCTGTGCCAGGTGGCGTCGGTCCGCGTCACGCGGGACCCAGCGGGGTCGCGCTCCTCCTGGATGGATGAGTTGCCAGCCTCTCTCACGCAGCTCCGTTGCGCTGTGCCTCATACGGCGACCCAGCGGCTCGGGTCACCGGTCTTTATCGCGGCCGGCTCAAGCCGGCCGCTGTTGCACCGTCGCGACCCACCTTCGGCCACCACGTGGCGCCGATTGTACCGCGCTTTCTCCAGTGTCCCAGAGGCTCGGTCTGTTAGCTTCTTTCAGGGGTGGCCTTGCACTTCCCGCTGCTACACATCCAAGGTCCATTGACCGCGACCTTCTCTTCCGTCGGTGCGGTTGCTCCGTCACCGTCCATGTGGTAACGATTGTCACACCAACCGTCGATGATCTTTCCGCGGGTCACCGGACGAGTTCCGGTGGCCCGATTCTCACTCCGGAAGAAGTATCAAGTTCCTTGGGTCATCTAATTCGATCTACAACCATTTATGATGGGTAACTCTCAACCCCGACTCACGCCGTGTTGAGCGTCATAATCCAAAAAGAAGGCAGATGGGTCGGGCTGTGTTTGTTCAGCCTGCGCCCTCTGCGTTAGGATGATATCAAGCAGCTTTGATTCTTAATCTTAGAAACAAGGTGAAGAACGTGCAACAATTATCAAGTTTGAACCCCTACCTCATATTCGTTGTTTGTTGACGATGTTGTGGGAAGGGGGACGTCAATTCATTGATGTCATAAATGAAGAAGCTAAGGATGGCTTTATTGGCATTCTTTAGGGATGGTGCTCCATTCTTTGTTCCGTTTGAAGAAGGAAGAAGGTGTCCATCATTGGAGAATGAAGCGTTCTTTGTTATTCAGTGGTCGTTCTTAGTTTGAGAGTTATTTTCTCTTCATTTCTCCCTTCCAACAAATGAATGATTCCAACATGAATGAAATAATAGATTGTCTATTATTTTAATTGTTTGCATGAATTCAAATGGAGAAATAATTAAGGGGGGCTCCACTTAATTAATTCTTATGTGCAGGCACAAATTAATTAAGGGAGTCCAAGAGGTTTCTCCAACATAAATGGTAGGTTCCAAGGGGTTACAAACCCAGGCGGTCCCCACCAAAATTATCCTCCCAATAGAGGTTATATTCAGATGGGCCCCACCACCATAACCTCTCATGAGAGCTTATGGTGTGGTGGCCCCCATTTCTAACCTCCTCTTTGAGGTTTTAACTACAAAGAATAAAAATAAATTCACACTTTATTTTTATTTAAATTAAATCTTAAAAACTAAAAACTAACTTTTATTCCTGTCAATCTGCCGCCGAGGTGAAAGTCTTCTTAAGAGAATACCGGTGCTGCGAGTTCAATGGTTCCCATGAATTTCAATTATGAGCACTGGTTCAAAAGTTATAAAATTTTGATCGTATGATTATTGAGTGTACCCAAAAAAAACATCAAAAATTGATTCCGGGCGCACTGGGCCTCAGAATCAAGCGCCGTGAATTTTTGCATACTCGTAAAAATCCCATGTATTTAAGAAAAAAAATTCCATGGAATTTACAGGTCTTTATATTCTCCCCACCTCAGGGATTTACGTCCCCATAAGGTTCACCAAGAACTATGGGAACAAATGGGTGTACTGAGAACACATATGAGCCTCCTGCTCCCAGGTGCTCTCTTAGAGGTTCCCGTGCTTCCAGCGAACACACACCAGAGGTATCGGCCGTCCACATAGGAAACGCTCTTATCAATCCACAATCTCCACTGGAACCTCCGTAAAAGTCTCCCCATCATTGACGCACATCTCTCCATGGCCGATGATGTGGGAAGGGTCATGCACGTATCTTCTCAGTTGAGATACGTGGAAGACGTCGTGCACCCAGTGAAACTGAGTTGGAAGAGCTAAGTGGTAATCCACCTTCCCAACAATGCTGAGGACCTATACAGGTCCGATGAATCTCGGAGATAACTTTACACCTCAGCCAAATCTCCATATACCTATTCGAGGTGAGAACTATAAAAAGATGTGGTCACCACCCTCGAACTCCAGAGGCCTCCGTCTCCGGTCAACATATGACTTATGCCTGCTCTGTGTAGTCTTCATGCTCTCTTGGATGATCTGCACCTTCTTCATAGTAGCTCGTACCATCTCTGGTCCCACCAGTGCTAACTCCCCAGGGTCTGTTCAGCACGAGGGTGACTACAAGGTCGGTTGTACAACACCTCGAAAGGTTTCATACCTATGGTGGAGTGATAGCTGTTGTTGTAGGAGAACTTCACCAAAGGTAAGTGATCCTCCGAGCTGCGACCGAAGTCGAGGACACAAGCACGAATAATGTCCTCAAAGGTTTGAATGGTCTGCTCAGTCTGACCATCCGTTTGAGGGTGGAAGGTGGTGCTCAGATATAGCTGCATCCCAAAAGCTTCCAGCAACCCCTTCCATAGCTAGGAAGTAAAGCGTGTGTCATGATCGGAAAATATAGATGAAGGAACTATATGTAGCCGCAAAATCTCCTACACATAGAGGCATGCCAACCTCTCTACTGTGCCATGATCTCTCATCGATAGGAAGTGGGATGACTTGGTAAGTCGGTCAACGATCACCCAAATTGAGTCATGACCCCTGGATGTACGTGGAAGAGACGTAACAAATTCCATGGATATCCCATCCCACTTCTACTATGGGACCTCTAAGGGATGAAACAATCCTATTGGTACCTGGTGGTCCACTTTCACTTGTTGACAAGTGAGGTATCAGGAGATAAATTCTGCAATCTCCTTCTTCATACCTGGCCACTAGTGCTGTCGTCGGAGGTCAGGACACATCTTCGCCACTCGTGGATGTACCGCTAAAGGGAAAGTGTGGAACTCCCTCAAAAATTCCTCCTAAAGTGACACTTTTACCATAGTATGTCCTCTGAAGAAAATGATGTGCTCCCCACCTTCATAAAATCCATCAGGTGCCTTCCCTGTGGATATCTGAGCACGTCGTGTCTCACAGCCAGCGTCTCCATGATGCCCTTTTCTGACTCGCTGAAGAAGTGGATGAGTGACTGTAAGATACTGAAGAAAGGATGCCCCATATCTATCCACAAAGGATATCTGTAAAGAATACAGCTGCTCTGTCGCATCTCCTAGAAGATGTATACTAGTCCTCCTGCTGAGCGCATCTGCAACAACGAACCCCTTCCCAAGAGTATAGACTATCTCGATTTCATAGTCCTAGAGGAACTCAAGACAACGTCGATGTCTCAGGTTCATGTATTTCTGAGAGAAGATATACCTGAGACTCTTGTTATCATAGTACATGGTAAAATGCTCGCCCATCAGATAGTGTCGCCATATCTTTAAGGCGAAGACTACTACCGCTAACTCCAAGTCATGGGTAGCGTAGTTCTGCCCATTCTGTCTCAGCTGCCAAGTACCATACATGATCACAGCTTGCTCCCACATCAGGACACACCCAAGTTAGGTCCTTTATGTGTTGCAGTAAAATACATACCCTACGCCTTCCTCTGGAAGCCTCAAGATGGGGGCACTAGTCAGCCTTTTCCTCAGCTCCTTAAAGCTCTACTGGAACCTCTCTGACCCCACGAAGGGTTGCCCCTTCTTTGGCAAGGCTGATAGTGGTTCTGCATCTCTGGAGAAGTCTGGAACAATCCTCCGATAACATCCAGCCAAATCCAGGAAACTCCGTACATCTGTCACACTCCTTGGTGGCTCCCAAGCAAGTATTGCCTCAAACTTCGCTGGGTCCACTGTAACTCCAGCCGCCGAGATGACGTGTCCCAAAAAGTGAACCTCTCAAATCCAAAACTGGAACTTCGAGAGCTTAACATAAATCTGGTGCTCTCGGAGTGTGTCCAATATTACCCGCAAATAGTAGGCATGCTCCTGCTCAGTAGTCGAGTTGATCAGAATGTCGTCAAAAAAGACAACAACAATGCAATCGAGGTATGGCTGGAAGATCTTGTTCATGAGTCCCATGAACACTGATGGATAATTGGTTACATAGAATCGAAAAAACAAGAACTTGTAGTGGACGTAATTAAACCTAAAGGCCATCTTCTACACATCCTCATCTCGAACTCTGAGCTGGTGATAGCCTAATCTGAGTTATATCTTCGAGAACCACTATGCTTCCTTTATCTCATCAAAGAGGTCTTCAATCATTGGGAGTGGGTACTTGTTCTTCACAGTCACTTGATTCAAGCCACAATAGTCAACACAGATTCACAAGATCTTGTCCGCCTTCTTGGTGAACAGAATCGGGGATGCCCAGGGAGAAACACTGGGCCAGATGAATCCTTTCCTCTGTAAGTCCTCTAGTTGTACCCTCAGCTCGCGAAGCTTAGCGGGATCCATCCGACATGCTGTAGTAGATATCGGTTCCGTCCCACAGTAAAACTAAATATATAATTCCACCTTTCTACAAGGAGGTAGTCATAGAACATTATCAGGGAAAACATTTTCATACTGGTCCACCCTGCAGGATAGCTCATATTGTCCACATCAACGGCTCTGAGGGTAAGGCAGGCCAACTGATGAGTGATCGGCTGGACCCTCCTTTGAGTAAGTCCATCCTGTGTTGAAAAGGCTCCTTTCTCACCGGTGAAGGTAAACCTGGTCCCATCCATGCAGACACAATGTACTTTTCACCTAATACAGTCAATCTGAGCTTGGGCTGTAGATAACCAGTCCATATCCAAGATGACGTCGTAAGGCCTCGATGCCGCTACTAAGAGATCCCAGCCGAAGATCTCTGTAACACCCTGATATTTTATGAGAAGTATATTTTTTTATGTCTTATGTTATATGTAACATCAAAGGAATCTTTCACTACACACAACACTATCTTGGCTTGCGTTATACGCAAAAGCAACCTTCCTCAATAGCGTGTGTTGTACACAATATCGAGTTTCACTAAACAACAACATGTTATTAAAATATTATATAAACTATCCATTATGAATAATATTAACTAAATTTTGAATATTATAACATTATTATTCATCTTACACATTTTCTAAAACATGGTATGAGAACAAAACAAATGTTTCGGGTAAAATAAGTTTTTTTTCAAAAAATGCAGTTTTGCCGTGCTTTGAGGGCACACCCACTTTAAATATAGATTTTTACATGTTTATAAGTTCAATTTGAAAAAGTAAAATTCTTCTTTGGAATCAGGATATAAAAATTTACTTTGAATGAATTTTTCATATTATTCTGATAACTTTCATATTTTAATTAATAGTAAAAACACGCTATATTTTAATTGAAAACAACTTGTTTCATTGCAATAATTTATATAGTTAAATTATAATATTAAATAGTTTTAAAGTATAAATAGAATATATTTTTACCATTTAATATAATTTATTTCATTAACATTAATTTTAAATTTAATTCATAAGTATAAAC
This sequence comes from Viscum album, assembly GCA_963277665.1. Lineage (NCBI taxonomy): Eukaryota > Viridiplantae > Streptophyta > Magnoliopsida > Santalales > Viscaceae > Viscum > Viscum album. Next base: position 647,046,385 of record OY728151.1, on the reverse strand, counting down.
ATTCCAATCTTTTGCAATGTTTTAACATTTAAAACCTATTTTCTTAACAACGAGATTAATTTTAAATTAATTACTGCAACTTATGTGTTTAGAATTTTGAAAAATGGTTTCCATATTTGAATTCAGTGGGTCCAAATTATTTTAATAGGTTACTTTTATTTTTTTGATATTATGAATATAACTACGATAATTTTTATTTACTACAGTTAAATGTAAATCTGGTAATTAAGGGTACAAATAAGATTATAAAATTACTCTAGCACTTTCCAAAATACAATTGGATTAATAAAACTAGACCCATATCACCTAAGGGTCGGACTAGATTCATTTCACGGACTTTTGACCATGAAATAATATAATTATTATTAAAACCAAAGAAAGTGACAACATGTCACTCTCTTAAATCTTATAAGTGTAATAATTTTAATTTAGTGATAAACATCATAAAACTTTAGATATAAATAGTCCCTAGAAATCTAATAAAATTATCTACATCATATGAATTTATTTCTAATTTTTAGGTATTAAATAATTATCATTAATTATGACACAATAGTGATGTTGAAATTATTTTATTAATTGAAATATCAAATAAATGATTTTAAAAGTATTAAAATACATATTATATGAACTATTTAATGTGATCCAATAATTTTATAAATAAAAATTACATGTTGTAAATATATTAAAGCTTTTAGTTTGAACATATGTTTTGTGTATATTGAATTTAAATTCAAATAAATGAATAGTGTCAAAATTGACACTATTGTTATTTTATAAATATTACATATTATAAAATTGTTTAAAAATGGAAAAAATATTTAAAATTTATAAATTAAAATTTATATGGTAGAAAATGTAATAAAGTATACAATTATATATAATTAACAACATATAAGTAATTATATATAATGATTTAAAATTTACAATATTATTACCACAAATAAAATTAAATAGATTATATAAGGATAGATCAAGTTGATAATGTTTAAAATAAATTCCCAACTTGTCTAAATTTTATTGTTTTATTATATTAAAACCCTATATAATATAATATTTATATTTGTGTCATTTTTGGAGGTTTTTATGTGGGGTTGGAATTTATTATAAATTAATGTTTCTTATAATTCCAAAGGTGCCCCTCTCCTCCCTTATAAAAGGGCACCTCATCCCTCTCCTCATCACACCATTTTGAGCCTTCAAGATCGTCCAACCCCTCCAAATTTCCCTTCTAAACTTCCTTATCAACATACTAGAGGTCTTTTTCTTCTTCAAAGACTAATTTTAGTGCCCTAAGTGGATGTTTCAAAGAGGAGTGTCGAAGAAGAGGTAATATCCGTTACCGATTCTTTCAAATTTATTTCTTCTTCTACTTCCTCTTCTTTACTTATTTAATTATGAAGTAATAACATCATTATCACTCATATACTTATATGTTATTATAAATATGAAACAACCCTATTTCACCTTCTATCCATCCTACAGAAAATGAAATCACCGCGCGTGCATACGTACAGAATACCGTCTCCATGCCGTGGTGTAATCTGTTTTCCACCACCACATTACATGGATGGGTATAATGGTGTAAAGAATAAAAATATATAATTATTTTAAATTGATATTGATTCTTAAATAGTATACATACACTTAAATACAATTCCACAATCATGGGAACGATATCATCGCTTGTGCGTACGTACAACCTACCGTCTCCACGATGTGATGCGACTCGTTCTACATGATCTTCATTGATTAATGATTATATAATTGAATTTAAGGAATAAATATGATATATATTACATTAATACCATTATTTAAATGAGGTATCTATAACCTAAAGAACATGAATAAGAATTTATTCGACAAAACATGCATACGAACATAAAGCAATGAACACCAGAATAACAAGTAGCAATGAAATATTACTAATAAAAAGATAAGAATATGATCATATATGATATCATAACAATGAATATTATTCTTTAATAAGTCAATGACATTATTTAAATCATTATACAAGATGTTCTGATACGTACAAAGCATATCGGACTTAATGTAAGGGAAAATCTCGCAATCTCAATTTTATCTGAGATTGTTTATACTTTAGAATTTACTAGGGAATATTTATCATCCATATCCATGTTTCCTCAATATGTAATATTATTTCTATCCTCCTACATTTTATAAATCCAATTTTACATATTCGTGAATTTTTAGTAAAATATTTGAAACGAATCTTTTGTAATTTTCAGTAAGAGATGCTTTTTGGCTTTTTCAGCCAAAGTATGAGAAGAATGTTTTTTTAACTTAAACGACATGAATGGATTTTTATGATTTACATAGAACATTATTTACATGAAGAATAATTTATAAATTTTCAATTTTATTTTTAATTAACTTCTTTTAGTTTAAAATTTTATGACATGTTAAGAAAAGAAAAATGTTTTTGAAGTAGAAATGATATTTTCCTAAATAATGGAGTTCAAGTGTTTTTATAAAAATTATATTCCATATAAGATAATATAGGGTTTTGTTTTCAATACCTATTATTATATTGATTTGATTTTGTTGTGATGGAATTATTTTTATGAAGTCCTTTATCTTATATGAATTGTTTTAAGATGTCACGATATTTAAGAATCTCATTTTTATTACATGGGTTATGCTATGATGTATGATTTATGATTTTGTGGAACAAATAATAATGGTTTCATTATGAGATCGGTGGGACCTATATCTCCCTCCAATGAATTGGGTAATGATTTATTTCTCATGAGATAGGCATGGCTGGAACGACAAGTTAAACCGGTTCAGTGATACTGGACTGGAATGAGGAGTGACTCGATTCAGAAATGGACTTTGTCTGCTATGATAGTCTTGGCATTGAGTCTTGACTAATATGAAATGATTTTCTATGATTTTGTGTGTATTTCATAATGTTTCATGTTTTAAGTTATGATTAATGGGATTTCATTTCACTACAATGATTTATCCCATGTTATGATATTATGATCTCTTTTGCAGGTTAAGATTTTCAAAATGTTATGTTATTATGAATATGATATGATTGATATTTTTTTTTATCCTTACTGAGCATTTGAGCTCACCCTTTTGTATGTTTTCTTTTTCCCTAGGTCAGGAAGAAGGGTACTAAGTAGGATATGCCAAAAGTGACTCTAGATATGATGAAATAATTTGGAGACAATGTAGATGCTTTATGAACCAGTTGTTTATGTTTCTCAGTTTCTATAGACACTATACCTATACGGTCCTACCATGGTTTTTTAATATGTTGTAATAAGTATGTTTCAATTCTGAAGTAATAACAATGTATGTAAATTATGGGTCATTATAGTTGGTATCAGAGGGAGGTTATAGTCAACATTTTGAAACTAGAATGTGAAAACCTTAGTAAGAACCCTAAGGATATGTCTAAGAATAAAAAATAATCTTAGTGTTTTAGAAATGGCCATGAATAACCTATGATAATACCTAAAGTGTGAAATTTTATTACTGATTATGTGGTTTTCCAATTGTAATTAGTGTTTCTCACACTATGCTTCTTGGTTTTAGTCAATGGCTGGAACCCGAAGCAACCGTGTTAATGCTGAATGGGACGGACAATGCAATGATTGTCCCCCTGAGCAACCAAAAATTATGGGAGCTGGAATGAAAAATCTTGTTGCCATTCTCACACAACTTTCTCAAGCTATGAATCAAGCTGGACATCCAAACGAGCAAAGGATAGAGCAAAATTCTGTTGAATCCTTCATGAGGCAGCGTCCACCTTCATTCAGTGGGTCTTATGATCCATTAGTGGCTGAATAATGGATCAATACCACTGAAAAGATATTTTCAGTTCTACAATGTTTTGAACGTGAAAAAGTCATCTTAGTAGTGTATCATTTGGAAGGTGAAATTGATCAATGGTGGAATATTATCAAGAATACGAGGCAAAGGGATGAAGTTGATTCCATGGAATGGGATGAATTCAATAACTTATTTTTCAATTAGTACTTCCCTCATATTCTTTGAACAAAAAAAAAGGAGTTTCTTGAACTGAAGAAAAAGGATGATGAATCTGTTGGTACCTATGAAGAAAATTTTACAAGACTTGTAAGGTATGCTTCCAGAATTATTTTCCAACTTGAGAGTAAAATCGATCGATTCTTTAGTGGCTTAAAACCAAGTCTTTGAAGGGCGTTAGCCATAAGGGACATAAATAGCTACGAGGAAATTGTTCGATGTTCTCTCAAGGTTGATATGAATATTGGAGTAACCCATCAGTAATATGGGTTTTATAAGAAGAGGAAAATGGAATTCAAAAGAAAATCTAAAGACCACACTCAAAAGAAGATGATTTTCCTTTATGCTCAAATTGTGGAAAGAAACATGGAGGGAATTGTCTTAAAGGGACAAGAAAATGTTTTATGTTTGGAAAAGATGGTCATCAGGCAATTGAATGTCAAAAAAATGGGAATAAGATGTATAATGATGTGAATAAAGAAAGGGATATATAGAATGCACCTCCAACACTTCAATGTTTCAAGTGCAAGGAGAAGGGGCATTATGACAATCAATGCCCAAATCCAAGAGTTGTTGATGATGATCGACATCAACAAACTCTTAAGGCCAAAGACAAAGTAAATTCACATGAAATTACTATTGGCGACGTGGAGTACGATAACGAAGTGGTGAAATGTACACTTAGCATCCACTATAAAGTAGAAAATGTTTTATTTGATTCTGGATCCACCCAATATTTTATTTCTGAAGAATTTTCTAAGGGTATCATCGTATTACCTCAACAATTAGATGTTGAGTTAGTTGTGACAACTCTTAATAGCACAACGGTCGCATCACAAGTTTACAATTCATTTTCGATTGATGTTTGTGGGAAAGTGATTCCTACAAATCTTGTGATCCATCCTATAGTGGAATTTGATGTGATTGTTGGAATGGATTATATTTCTTTATATGGAGCTCATATCAATTTCCAAAGAAGGGAAGTCACATTTCATATTCAAGATCAATTTGTGATCATCTATCGATGCAAGGATGTACAAGACCTTACAGTGGAAATTTCTTCCATCTTATGTGTCTTGATTCCAATAAATGAAGGTTATTTATCTCAAATTGTTGGCGAGAAACTCATGATTAAGAATATGCCCATTGTACAGGAGTTTGATGATGTCTTTCTAGAGGAATTGCTAGGTCTTCCACCAAATCGTGAAGTTGAGTTTTCAATAGAACTCATACTGAGTGCTATGCCTATTTCAAAGACACATTATAGAATGGCCCCAATTTATTTGCAGGAATTGAAGAAGCAACTCATAGAAAATATTGATAAAGGATTCATACGCCCTAGTGCATCACCTTGGGGAGCACCTGTTCTGTTTGTTAAGAAGAAAGATGGATCAATGAGACTCTACATTGATTATCGAGAACTTAACAAGATCACTATCAAGAAAAAATACCATCTCCCATGCATTGATGACTTATTTGACCAGCTACACCGAGCTCAATACTTTTCCAAGATTGATCTTCATTCAGGGTATCATCAATTAATGGTCAAAAGGGAGGATATACCAAAAACGGCTTTCCGTACAGGGTATAGACACTATGAATTAATAGTGATTCCATTTGGTCTTACTAATGCCCATACTATCTTCATAGATCTAATTAATAGAGTCTTTAGAGACTATCTTGATCAGTTGTGGTAGTCTTTATAGACGATATTATTGTTTATTCAAAGAACAAGGAAGAACATGAATATCACTTGAGAATTTTATTAAAGACCCTAAGAAATGAGAAGCTTTATGCAAAATTTACCAAGTGTGAATTTTGGCATAAAAAAGATTCATTTTTTGGTCACATAATCTCAAAAGAGGGGATATCTGTGGATCTAGCAAAAACAGAGGTTATCGAATGATGGTCGAGACCAACAACAGTAACTGACATCCGATGTTTTCTTGGCTTGGATGGATATTATCGACGTTTTGTGAATGATTTTTCAAGGTTATCTAATTAAATCACCAGGTTGACTCGAAAAGGAGTTAAGTTCGTTTGGACGGGGGAGTGTGAAGAAAATTTCAAGTAGTTAAAATGAAGGTTATCCAGTGTACCTGTGCTCACACTGCCTTGTAGTGGAGAAAGGTTTATGATCTACAGTGATGAATCCAAGAAGGGATTGGGGTGTGTTATCATGCAAAATGATATAGTGATAGCTTATTCCTCACGACAGTTGAAAATACATGAGATAAATTACCCAATTCATGATTTGGAGTTAGCTGAGGTAATCATTGCATTAAAGATTTGGAGGCATTACCTTTATGGTGAAAGGTGTGATATTTATACTGATCATAAAATTTTAAAGTTTATTTTCACACAAAAGGAGCAGAATATGTTCCAAAAAAAATGGTTGGAGTTGATTATGGATTACGACTGCTCAATTAATTATCACCCTGGGAAAGAAAACAAGGTGGCAGATGCATTAAGTCGACAAGACCATGCTAGCTTATCCATGATGAGGATCACAAAATATCCAATATTTATGGATTTATAAAGAATGGATCTTAGAATTATAATGGAAGGGGAAAAATATTATCTTTCTCAAATGAATGTTCAACCATTTATACATATGAAGATTAAAGAGGCACAAAAAGAAGATGTAGAGTTACAAAAGAAGGTGAGAAATATTCCTGAATTCAACCTTGATTGTGATGGGATAATAAGGTTCAGAAATCAGGTTTGTGTTCTTCCCATCCCAGAATTAAAGAAGGAGCTGCTGGATGAATAGGGACCTGAAAGAGTACCTCTGATGGGATGGCATGAAAAGCTATGTTGCTGAATATGTCTATCGATGCTTGGTTTATAAGCATGTTAAAGCTGAGAGACATAAGTCTAAGGGGATGTTATAACCATTACCATTACCCAAATGGAAATGGGAAAACATCACTATGGACTTTGTCACTGGACTTCCTAAAACATCCAAAGGCAATAATGCTATCTGGGTCATAGTTGATCGTCTTACGAAGTCAGCACACTTCTTTGCTATTAGAGAAGATTTCTCTCTATATCACCTTGCTAGGATATATGTAAAGGAAGTGGTAAGATTTCATGGAGTACCACTTTCCATTATATCTGATCAGGATCTGAGGTTTACCTTGAAGATCTGGAGAAGTCTTCAACATACTCTAGATACAGAGTTGAGTTTCAACACTGCTTATCATCCTCAGACATACGGTCAGTCTGAGAGAACAATTCAAACTCTAAAAGACATGTTAAGATATTGATCTATGTATTTAAAAGGTTGTTGGGATCACCACCTACCATTGGTGGAATTTTTCTATAATAATATCTTTCACTCCAGTATTCAGATGGATCCTTATGAATCTCTCTATGGAAAGAAATTCTGAACTTCAACTTATTGGGAAGAAGTTGGGGAAAGAAAGCTATTAGGACCTGATCTTATTGATGAAATGGCTGAAAAGGTCCGATCTATTCAACAACACATAAGAGCAGCTCAGAGTTGAAAAAAAAGTTATGCTGACAACTGAAGAAAAGGCCTAGAGTTTGAAGTGAGTGATAAAGTGTTCTTACGAATATCTCCTTGGAAGAGAGTAATGAGATTTGGAAAGAAGGGAAAGTTGAGACCTAGGTATATCGGTCCTTTTGAAATACTGGATCGTGTTGGGAAGTTAGCTTACTGATTGGCGCTTCCACCGAATCTCTCTCATACTCACGATGTGTTCTATATATCTCTGCAGATAAAGTACATACCCGATCCTTCACATGTAGTAGGCTAAGAAGTTGTACCGCTGAAGCAAGATCTTTCTTATGAAGAACAGACGATAGAGATCCTGGATCGTAGCGAAAAAGTTCTACAGAACCAGAACACTCTCTTGGTGAATGTTTTATGGAGGAACCACCAATTAGAAGAAGATACAGGGGAGCTTGAGGATATGATGAGGGAGAGGTATCCTCATCTGTTTGTTACGAAGTGACGAATTTCGAGGGAGAAATTCATTTTAAGGGGGGTAGAATGTAACACCATGATATTTTATGAGAAGTATATTTTTTATGTCTTATGTTATACGTAACATCAAAGGAATCTTTCACTACACACAACACTAGCTTGGATTACGTTATACGCAAAAGCAACCTTCCTCGATAGCGTGTGTTGTACGAAATATTGAGTTTCACTAAACAACAATATGTTATTAAAATATTATATAAACTAGCCATTATGAATAGTATTAACTAATTTTTTAATATTATAAAATTATTATTCATTTTAAAAATTTTCTAGAACATGTTTTGAGAACAAAACAAACTTTTCGGGTAAAATAAGTATTTTTCCAAAAATGCAGTTTTTCCGCCTTTTGATGGCGCAACCACTTTAAATCTAGTTTTTGACATGTTTATAAGTTTAATTTGACAAAATAAAATTATTCTTTGGAATTAGGATATAAAAATTTACTTTGGATAAACTTTTCATATTATTCTGATAACTTTCATATTTTAATGAATAGTAAAAACACGCAATATTTTAATTGAAAACAACTTTTTTCATCGCAAAAATTTATATGGTTAAATTATAATATTAAATGGTTTTAAAGAATAAATAAAATATATTTTTACCATTTAATATAATTTATTTCATTACCATTAATTTTAAATTGAATTCATAGGTAAAAATATTTCAATCTTTGACAATGTTTTAACTTTTAAAACCCATTTTCTTAACAACATGATTAATTTTAAATTAATTACTGCAACTTATATGTTTTAAATTTTAAAAAATTTATTCCATATTTGAATTAATTGGATCTAAATTATTTTAATAGGTTACTTTTATTTTTTTGATATTATGAATAGTAACTACGGTAATTTTTATTTACTATAGTTAAAGGTAAATCTGGTAATTAAAGGTACAAATAAGAATATAAAATTACCCTAACATTTACCAGAATCCTATTGGATGAATAAAAGTCAACCCATATCACCTAAGGGTCGGACAAGATTCATTTCATGGTCTTTTGACCATGAAATAATAATATTATTATTAAAACCAAAGAAAGTGACAACATGTCAATCTCTTAAATATTATAAGTGTAATAATTTTACATTAGTGATAAACATCATATAACTTCGGATATAGATATTCCCCAAAAATTTAATAAAACTATCTACATAATATGAATTTATTTATAATTTTTAGGGATTAAATAATTATCATTAATTGTGACACAATAGTGATGTTGAAATTATTTTATGGATTGAAATATCAAATAAATGATTTTAAAAGTATTAAAATAAATATTATTTGAACTATTTAATGTTCTCCACTAATTTTATAAATAAAAATGACATGTTATGAATCTATTAAAGGTTTTATTTCGAACATATCTTCTGTATATATTTTATTTAAATTAGAATAAATGAATACTGTCAAAATTGACACTATCGTTATTTTATAAAAATTACATATTATAAAATTGTTTAAAAATCACAAAAATATTTAAAAATTATAAATTAAAATTCATATGGTCTATAATTTAATAAAGTATAAAATTATGGACAATTCAAAACATATAAGTAATTATTTATAATGATTTAAAATTTAGAATATTATGACCACAAATAAAATTAAATAGATTATATATGGATAAGTCAAGTTGATAATGTTTAAAATAAATTCCCAACTTTTCTAAATTTTATTGGTTTATGAGATTAAAACCCTATATCATCTAATATTCGTATTTGAGTCATTTTTGGAGGTTTTTAAGTGGGGTTGGAATTTATTATAAATTAATATTTCTTATAATTCCAAAGGTACCCCTCTCCTCCCTTATAAAAGGGCACCTCCTCCCTCTCCTCCTCACACCATTTTGAGCCTTCAAGCTTGGCCAACCCCTGACCATTTCTATTCTAAAAATCCTTAGAAACATACTAGTGTTCTTTGTCTTCTTCAAAGACCAATTTTAGTGCCCTAAGAGGAGGTTTCAAAGAGGCGTGTTGAAGAAGAGGTAATATCCATCACCGATTCATTCAAATTTATTTCTTCTTCTACTTGATATTCTTTAGTTTTTTCATTATGAAGTTATAAAATCAGTATCAATCATATACTGATATGTTATTATAAATATGAAACAACCCTATTTCACCTTCTATCCATCCTACGGAAAATGAAATCACCGCGCGTGCGTACGTAGGAATACCGTCTCCACGCCGTGGGGTAATCTGTTTTCCACCACCACCTTACATGGATGGGTATAATGTTGTAAAGAATAACTATATATGATTATTTTCAAGAGATATTGATTATAAAATAGTATACATACACTTCAATACAATTCCACGATCATGGGAACGATATCATCGCTCGTGCATACGTACGACCTACCGTCTCCACGATGTGATGCGACTCGTTCTACATGATATTCATTGAATAATGACTATATAAATGAATTTAATGAATAAATATGATATATATTAAATTAATATCATTCTTCAAATAAGGTATCTATAACCTAAAAAGTGGAATAAGAATTTATTCGACATAACATGCATAAGAACATAAAGCAATGAACACCTGAATAACAAGTAGCAATGAAATATTACTAATAAGAAGATAATAATTTGATCATATATGATATCATAAAAATAAATATTATTTTTAATAAGTCAATGACATTATTTAAATCATTATACAGGAGGTTCGGATACGTACAAACCATATCGGACCTAAGGCAAGGGAAAATCTCGCAATCTCATTTTTATATGAGATAATTTATACTTTAGAATTTACTAGGGAATATTTATCATCCACATACATGTTTCCTCAATATGTAATATTATTTTTTATCCTCATACAATTGTTTAAATCCTATTTTACCTATTTTTTAATTTTTAGTAAAATATATGAAAGGAATCTTTTTTAATTTTCAGTACGAGATGCTTTTCGACTTTTTCGGACAAAGTATGATAAGAATGTTTTTTTAACTTATATGACATGAATGAATTTTTATGATTTCTATAGAAAATTATTTTCATGAAGCTTCCTTTACAAATTTTCAAGTTTATTTTTAATTAACTTCTTTTAGTTTAAAATGTTATGACATGTTAAGAAAAGAAAAATGTTTTTGAAGTAGAAAGGATATTTTCCTCAAGAATGGAGTTCAAGTGTCTTTATCAAAATTATTTTCCATATAAGATAATATAGGGCTCTATTTATATCCCTATTATTACATTTATTTGATTATGTTGTGATGGAATTATTTTTATGAAGTCCTTTATCTTATATAAATTGTTTTATGATGTCACGATGTTTAAGAATTCCATTTTTTTATTACATGGGTTATGCTATAATGTATGATTTATGATTTTGTGGAAAACATAAGAATGGTTAAATTATGAGACGGGTGGGACCTATATCTCCCTCCAATGACTTGGGTAATTATTTATATCTCATGAAATAGACATGGCTAGAATGGAAAGTTAAACCGGTTAAGTGAAACAGGACTGGAACGAGGAGTGAACTCAGTTCAGAAATGGACTTTGTCGGCTATGATAGTCTTGTAAATGAGTCTTGACTAATATGAAATGATTTTCTATGATTATGTGTGTATGTCACAATGTTTCATGTTTTAAGTTATGATTAATGGGATTACATTTCACTACTATGATTTATCCCATGTTATGATATTATGATCTCTTTTGCAGGTTAATATTTTCAAAATGTTATGTTCTTATGAATATGATATGATTGATATTTCTTTTGTTTACCCTTACTAAGAATTTGAGCTCACCCTTTTGTATGTTTTCTTTTCCCCAGGTGAGGAAGTAGGGTACTAAGTAGGATATGACAAAAGAGACTCTAGATATGATGAAATAAATGGTAGAAAATGTAGATGCTTTATGAACCAGTTGTTTATGTTTCCCAGTTTCTAATGACACTATAACTATACGGTCCTACCATGGTTTTTATATATGTTTTAATAAGTATGATTCAAATTTGAAGTAATAAAAATATATGTAAAGTATGGGTTGTTATAATATCACCTCCTAGAGTAATCTCGCACTACCGAAACCAGTGCGTAAGGGATGAATCATCTCTTGTAGGAGTCTCTAGCCATAAGATTCGAACTAACAGCTCATTCGGAATCTACGAGCTCTGAACGAGGGATGTGGAAATGAAAGAGTGACTGGAACCTATGCCTATAAGAACTGCAGATAAGGTGGAGTAGACACATATCATACCTCGAATAATCTCTGGAGCACCATGGTGGTATGCCTCAGCTGCCTAGAGCTGAGCTCTCCCTTGTCCACCTGCTCCCTGCGGTCGGGGTGGACCTCCTGGTGGTGGTGGCTGTAACACCTCGAAACATCGCCCAACACCAACTTCTCGACCAGCTCCTCTGCCACGTCCACCTACTCCATGCAGACCGCCTTGATCGAATCTATGTCTCTGCCTCAGTTGTCCTTTGACCGTCTGTTGATCATCCATACAGCAGTTCGGACAGTCATGAGCCATGTGACCATGCCCGCCACATGTGAAACACTACATGTTCCTCACATGACATGATCTGTCTCGTGTTCCCTGCACCACTGAACCCGTGTCCTGTGGTCGTCCACCAGATGGTATGGTCCACCTGCACCTCTACGATATCTCTCTGCTGCCTGCTACAGAAGACTCCCCAACGTGATGCCCAGTGGTGGGTCTTGCTGCTGGTGACTGCTCAGCAAGGAAACTCTCCACTAAGAGGGATCTATCTAACTCCCCCACCAGTGTCGGGACAATGAGTGAGATCATCAACGCTATGATCGCTCGCCTGAACCCCTGCTCGAAGGTCCGAGACCTGAAGAATGGGTGCCACACCATATATGTGGAGTAACATGAGAGGTCGGTGAACCTCACAGAGTACTGTGCCACTGTCATTCTACCCTGTTGTAGATGTAGTAGCTCCTGGATCTGCACCGCACATATGGTTGCTGGGATGAACTCCACCAGAAATAGGCTCTTGAAGTCAGCCCGAAGTAGTGTAGCCTTATCATGCACCTTTAAAATCAGGCTCCACTATCTGCCTGCTGCTTTTTGAAAAAGGCTCGCGGAAACGATCACCATGAAGTCTGCTGGTGTCCCTACTAGCCTGAAAACTCTCACCATAGCCTCTAGCAAATCCTCAACTGCCTCTGAGTCTGTCTCACCCCTAATCCTGGGTAGCCTATGGTGCTGGAACTCATGCAGTGTGCTCAAGCAGTGTGCATCGTCTGCTACTGGGGCTGGTGGTATTGGTGGTCCAACAGGTAGTGGTACCGTTTTAGCCTCTATTGTGATGAGGCCATGCACCAAGGCCTCGTCGCTCGGTGGGATGCCATCTCGTACAAATCCTGGAACCTTGACTAGCTATCTATATAGAGGAATCCTGAAAAGAAACAGGTCCACCACAATCAATATGTTATACCTGGTGAGTTGACTCAAATTTATCACAACGAAAACTCTTGAAACACACACGCAATCATTGTTTTCATGTACTGAGTCGGAAATCGGATGTCAGGGTCCTGGTGTATGGATACGTCGGCCGCTGCACCAACACTGTAATCCCTGAACTGAAAACCACACTCAGTACCTATGACACTGTTGCTTCAAAGAAAAAAATATATCAGAGTCCTAAGTTATATGGTAGAACTGACTCCTCTGATACCAATTTGTCATGACCCATCCCTCGAGGCCCGTATCGTAACTACCCCATGCCCACCTTCCGTAGGCCTAGGGAATGCGACTAGCACCAAAGGCGTAAATCCCTAAACTGGAAAGTCATTTCCTTTATAACTATAAACAAACACATCAGAGTACACAACTGGATGCAAAACACTAAGTAAAACTGTATACAAAAGAAGTGCTGGAAAGTAAAAGGGGCCAGGAATACAAGCCTAACAGGAAAGTACTAGTAAAACCGAAATCAAGTACAACTGAAGAAAAGTAAAGTAGATTCTGGGTCATCCTCCGGGGTTACTACCTGAAGGGTAGGTACAGATGGCCTCCTCAGCACTCCTGTCCATCCGTCTACTCCATGTATCGTCACACTATGTGGTTCACCTCCGAGTATCGTCTAGTCCTGCTACTCTCTTTTTCAGTCAGCGCTGTCTGTTGTCTGCAACCAACACAACGAGGTGCAGGAATATACCGTGCAGGGGTGAGTATAACAATACTCAGTAGGGACCCCGACACCCTCAAGGTATCATAAAAATCCATCAAGGATAAACCACAAAGTATGAAATCGATAGATATCCCCACATAGGTATATGCCCATACAAATACCTATGTTATCAAGTAATCCATCTCGTTTATGTGTAAACACAAGAGATACTGACTCATCTCACACAGGTATACATATTTTGTAGAGTGATAGAGATGATCAGATGTAGCCACTGATTCATCTATGTTGTCGGACCCACACAGGATTCAGGACCCACAGTTGGAACTGTCAGACCCACACAGGATCCAGGAACAGTAGTCAGAGCTTTCAGACCCACATAGGACCCATGACCAGCTTAGTTTTCGGACCCACATATGATCCAGGACTAGTTATTCTGTAATACCCACACAGGATCCAGGAATAGAAGCCAGAACTATCAGACCCACACAGGATCCAGGAATAGTCATCAGAGTGCATCCAGCCACAGGGTTTTCACAAAGTACCCTTGATTCTGGGAGGTTTTTCTCCTCAAACCAAGTGTCTATACATCAAATGTCATGTCTTACCAACTTGATGTACCCCGAAGTTCCATCTTTTCAAAAGAAACACAATGCGACAGACAGTGCGTCAATCAGATGCCCGGTCTGAAAGCTATTGGCATTTCCGTTCCGAGGGCCCGGTTAGAGTTAGGTTCAATCCAACCTGACCATACCACTACTGCATTCAAATATCATTTGGGGTATGAAAAAAGTACCATCTCGCTCCAAGATTTCCAACGCCATGGACGGTTCTCCAATAAGAAATTTGTAGCCCATGTTATGGGCGAAAAGATAGAATCATGCCAAAATGGGTTTGGACTGGGGGTCCGACCCTATCTGCAGGCCCAACCCGGCCCACGGGGGTGGCCCGGCCTGCGCTGGGTGGCCCAACGGCCCACGGGGGGTCCCCCTCAGTTGCATCCAGCAGGGAAGGCTGCACATCCCCTGGTAACCCCAACGGCATAGCCGTTCGTGTGGGAGGAAAACCGGTGCCAGGTGGCCCCGGTCTGCGTCACGCGGGACCCAGTGGGGTCCCACTCTTCCTGGCTGGCCGAGCGGCTAGCCACTCCTGCATGACGCCATTTCACCATGCCCCCTCCGGTTACCCGGAAGCTCGGGTCGCCGGTCTTCTTCGCGACCGGCTCGAGCCGGCTGCTCTTGCACCGCCACGGCCAAGGGCTGTGGCCCTCCTTCGGCTAATGCATGGTGCCGGTTGCAATGCACCTTCTCTGGTGTCCTGGCCGCTTGGGCCACCGGCTTCATTCGCGGCCGGCCTTGCATTGGCCGCCGATGCACCTCTGTGGTCCATCGGCCGCGACCTTATCTTACGGTGGCGCAGTGGTGCCGTCGCCGCTCATGCGGTGACGATCGTCGCACCAATTGTCGTTGAACATTCTTTCGGGTCACAGGACGAGTTTTGGTGGCCCAATTCTCACTCCAGAAGATGTCGCGCATTCCTCAGGTCATCTCCTTCGATATGAAACCATTAATGATGGGTATCACTCAACCTAGACTAATTCCGTATTGAGTGTCATAATCCACAAAGAAGGCGGAGGGGTCGGGCCGTGTTTGTTCGGCCCGCGCCCTCCACGTTAGGATGATATCAAGAAGCTTTGATTATTAATCTTAGAATCAAGTTGAATAACGTGTAATAATTTCCAAGTTCTAACCCCTACCTCGTCTTCGTTGTTCATTGACGATGTCATGGGAAGGAGGACGTCAATTTGTTGATGTTGGAAATGAAGAATCCGAGGATGGCGTCGGCGACGTTATTCAAGTACGACGCTCCCTCCTTTGTTCCGGTTGAAGAAGGAAGAAGGTGTCTGTCATTGGCGGATGAAGTGTTCTTCATTATTCGGTGGTCTTTCTTCGTTGGAGAGTTCTTTCCTCCTCAATTCTCCCTTCCATCAAATTAATGATGCCAACACCAATGAAATAATATATTTTCTATTATTTTAATTGTTGTAATTAATTCAAATGGAGAAATAATTTAGGGGGGCTCCACTTAATTAATTCTTTTGTGTAGGAAAAAATTAATTAAGGGAGTCCAAGAGGTTTATCTACCTTAAATGGGGTGTTCCAAGGGGTTACAAGCCCAGGTGGTCCCCACCAAAATTATCCTCCCAAGGGAGGTTATATTCGGGTGGGTCCCACCACCATAACCTCTCATAGGAGGTTATGGTGTGGTGGACCCCAATTTTAACCTCCTCATTGATGTTTTAACTACCAATAATATAAATAAAGTCACACATTATTTTTATTTAAATTAAAACATAAAAACCCAAAACTAACTTTTATTCCCGTCCATCTTCCGTCGAGGTGAAAGTCTTCCTAAGCGAATACCGGCACTGCGAGTTCAACAATGCCCTCAGATTTCAATTCTGAGTACCGGTTCAAAAGTTATAAAAACCCGCTCATAAGTTTACTGAAAGTACCAGAACAAAACTTCAGAAATTGATTCCGGGCGCATCGGGCCTCGGAATCTAGCACCGTAAATTTTCACGGACGTGTAAAAATCCCATGTATTTATGAAAAAAAATTCCATAGAATTTCCAGGTCTTTAAAATAATACTGAAAATGAAGTTTTAATGTATTTATGGACATTATGAGTACTTGGTGATTCCCGTTGGAATGAAAAACGCCCCAGTAGTGTCGCTGGGACTCGTGAACCAAATCATTTAGACTTACTAAGAGAAGTTCGTGGTGGTATTCGTCTATGATTTTCTTATGTATTTGGAATACAATGAGGATAATGTTGACACTTATGGATAGTTCAAGATGTACTCTTAGAGAACCAAATTTATAGAAAGCTCTTGAATATCTAGTTCTGAATTAAGGGATTTCACATTCTGTGACACGTTATGTCATCAGAAGGTGTGGGAGTGAACCAAGACGACGTCAATATAGTGCTAGCATGGGATCCACTGTAGAGTGTGAAGAAGGTATAGAGCATCCTGGGGATACTAGTCTTTCACAAGATATTTGTACCTGATTTCTCTAGTATATCATTCTATATGATAGCTTTGACTAAAAAATGGATGCCTTTTATGTGGAATGAAAAATTTACACAAGATTTTTAATTTTTGAGGTAGCGTTTGATGTGCACTCCGATCATGAGATTTTCAATGGAGGGTGTCTAGTACGTAGTTTTCTTCGATACATACAGAAACGATCTAGCTTGTGACTTAATGCTGATGCATGTGACTATTGCCTATGGTTCACACAAGATGAGACCACATGAGAAGAACTACGTGACCTGTGATATTTAGTTAGTAGTGGTAGTATTTGCATTGCAGATGTGGAGATAGTACTAGATGGGTGAGTATTTTATTATATACTCCAATCATAATGGTATCAAGTATATATTATCTTATAGGGATCTCTACATGAGACAAAGGTGATGGATAAAATTCCACCACAATTATGACATTATGATATTATATAATCTTGTAAAGGGAAATGTGGTAGAAGATTATCTCATAAGGAGATCTAGTTCATAGTTAATGAATGAGGCATCAGAGTAGTTGGCCTCGTTGTAGTTATACATACTATATAGATGGAGAATATTTTCTCTAATCAATTTGTATCATCATTGCATTCTTACAACATTCCAGAGAGGCACAACTTGGGGATACTAACAGTGAGGACCAACATTCTCATATATCCATAGGGAATGCTCATGATGAATATTCAAAAGGTGAGGAGTACATCATTCTATTCATAGGATGCATGATGGTACCAGTGGAATTCTGGGTGGAGGTCATGAAGGAGTTTCATACATCACTTTTGGAGTTACATCCCGGTGTGGATAATATATTCCCAAACCTCATACATAAGTTTTGGTGGCCACGAATGATGATTGGAGTTGCAGATTTTGATTCTCAATGCATTACTTGACAGTAAGTGAAGGATGAGAACATTGTTCCATAAGGTTTAGCTCAACCCCTTGATGTGATAGAATGGAAGTGGGATGGGGTATATGTGAAATTCATGATGGGTTTACCATGTATGTCCAAACGAAATGTTGCCATCTGGGCAATCATTGACTGATTCACCTAGTTAGCCCACTTTCCATCTATCCAAGAGAAGATTTATGTAGAGACATTGGGACACCTCTACATTGATTGGATTGTTCTACTCTCTGGAGTTTCATTGATTATTGATTCATATATGGATTATCTCTTTAATACCCATTAGTACAATGGGTTACAAGTGGTTTTTGGGACCCATTTACACTTGAGCACAGCGTTTCAGCCACAAACGAATGACTAGATAGAGAGAGCCATTCATGCTCTGGAGGAATTGTTGCGAGATTTAATGTTAGACATTGATTATTGTTGGGAGGATCACCTACCCCAAGTGGATATTACAGAAAACCAACATAACCATTACCCTATCATTATGGAACTATTTGAGGCTTTGTATGGATGACCCTACATGTCACCACTTCTCTGGAATAACCTTGTAGAGTCCGCACATATGGGTTTAGATTTGGTGAGAGCTACTATGGAGAAGGTTTAGATCACCCTGGAAAAGACTAAGACTATACATAAACATCATAAATTTTATTTTGATATTTGAAAAGGCCATTGGATTTTAAGGAAGGATACCATCTATTCCTACAAATCTCATGTTGTTGTGGATTACATAGATTCGGCCGGGGAAGCATGTTATATATGAGGTTTATTGACCATTTGTAGATACTGTGTAGCATTGGTGTGGTGGCATACTTATTAGATCTACCCCACAGTTATACTTGGTACCTAATTTCTTCCATATGTCCCAACATAGTTTTTACATGAGTGAACCATTGTGCATCATTGATAGGGTTAGCTAGACATCGAGGACATAATGACTTTTTCTGAGTACCTAGTGAGTATTAAGGATCGATAGGAGATGATCCATAATGGGTTATATATTCCCTTTTTATGTGTTTGGTGGAATCAATGAAATCACCAAGAGAGATATAGGGAGTGTAAGGCTCATATTTGTGCTCAGTGCCCTTATATTTTTGAGTAGCCTTTGTTTTTGTTTTATGGGAACATAAAGCCCCAAGGTAGGTAGAATGTAAAGTCTCAAATTTCTCAATGTATTATTTTCAAATATTATATTTATTCATATTGAGACAAGGTACAAATACGATGAGAAATTTTGAGGCCCGGTGTGCCAAGAACAAATGTATGAATAATAATAAAATATTAAATAGCACACCCACACAGTTTCCCTAAAAAATGGAATAACATCTAAATGGGTAACCGGATCTGAAATATGTGTGCAAATTTGAGTTCAATATACCGTATTTAACCAAGGAATGATATATCATTGGTTGGAATGAGTCAATTGTGTAAAATCTTCATGTGATTTGTAATGAATAAAATAAATTAAGAAAAATTTATTTTATTTTATTTTGTTGACTCAACAACACAATGACATGTTTGTTTTTAAATAAACCATTTGTAAGAGATCCAATGATAGTCTCATAACCCTATAATCATTTGAATAACCTTTAGATAACAGTATGGATCTAGGTATAATGCATTATTTCGATTTTATTTTCCCCATTCATGATTCTTATGATGAACAAAGACTAATCTATGAAAATTTTTTCCAACTGATTAATCGTATTTTCTAGACGGGGTTATTCTTTAGGGTTTGATGGGTAATAATTCATGTGAATATTGTTTTTGAATTGTTTATCATTATTAAAATAATGAATCAAGGATGAAATGAAAAAAATTTGAGGTTCATTCATCTCAATTGTACAATGTTCATTTGCTCCCTATTTCTCATTCATTACAGGTGACCAATGGTTTTTCGTTCGACACTCGACCGATCTATCAATAATTTCACATGTGGTTCTTGGTGAAACGATATGAGGTTGTAAAAATAGACTCATTTTGATGCAACATAGGTTTGATAGCGATGAAATTATATATATTGAAGCTGTTTGGGAGAACTCTTTCTATGGGAAAGTTGAGTGGGGATGAATGAAATTGGATTTCAGAGAAGATTAAAGTCCTGAAACCTATCAATTTGGTGTTGAGATGGAAAAATGACCCCAGATCATAATTTTTTAGGATAACCAATCCCTGGATTAGAATGTAGGTAATTGAAAACATGATTGTTATACTGAATATGGCTTTCTAGAAAACCTGATACACACAACGTGTTCTTAACTACATTCCATATAGTGCCCTTTTGTGGACTCATCATGTACTTGAAGGATTACATAGGAATTGGGTGGAGCACACGAGATAACCACATGTCGTGTAATCCCCCCACATGACATGGTCTAGACCAAGTATATGGGCTACCCTATTTTTATGAAAATGGGAAGAGACACACAGGCTGGCGCCATGTATCGACACATGACCAAAGTACACAGGTGGACCCTAGAAGAAATGACATAGCTTGAATCCTTTCCAAAATAATTGTACACATATTCTATATGACATATTTTATATACATGGGTCATTGAACATGGGAAGTACCTAGGGTCTTGGGACACAACATGTGACTCTACAACTGGACGTGTACCCCTTCTTACATGGAATGAGAATCTTTTCTTTCGTGTCATAGAAAAAATTCATTAGGTTGAGTAACCTTCTTTGTTTCCTTGAATGTTGGTAAAAATAATTTCCTACTTATATTTATATGATACCTTCATCAATAATTCATGAATAGAGATATTGTATTCTGTTTAAAGGCTTGTAGTAGGATACTATATCTATTTCCTCATGCCCTATGTGGAGTTCTTAGTAGTAACATAAGAAACACTACGTATGATCTGATCCTATACGTATCATTGATAAATCCATATTGATTATTTTGTATCACCATATTTATCTAAACTTGATCCCCATCTATAAATTGTATTTCCCTTTGGATATATCAATGTATATCATTCCCATAATGGTTCTCGACAAGCTGTATCTCTCAGACAGACGTCATTAGTGTTATTTGACTCAGGAGTGTGTTCTCCCAGATGAGTGCTTTGTTGATTTTTTTTAATGAATTCCTATTTATTTTCTAAAATTGTTGTGACTTACCTATAGACTATATGTATTAGTTGAGAATATATGTATATAATTTTTATATGTACTATTGACATATTACTATGTAGAGATGAATGTGTATTCCATTGGTTATATTGTTTGGTGGTTTTGATATGTCCAACTAAGTATTAATTTACTCACCGTGGAACATGATTCATCTACATGTTTCATGAATGGTGTAGACAATAGACCGTTTGGGGGATTTCTATGGGGAACAGGACCAGATAGTGGTTTTTGAGACTCGACAGATAGAGGTGTGTTCCTATGATATTCAAACAGCAGTAATAGTACAGTTTAGTTATTGGTTAGACTCGTGATACATAAATATTATGTAGCGATTATTTTTCCCCTATCTACATTAACATTATTTTCCCCATACTATAATTGTAGGATATTGTGGTATTAGTGAATTGTTTACTTAGTGGTGTTTATATTTCATTATTTTTAGGGTTTATAGATGTGTGTGGCCGTACATGTATATCATAAATGCCTTGAATGTTAGTGATATGACTATGTTTTTCTAGTAACCACCCCCTAGAATATTAGAGGCAGGCTTGTGGTGTTGTGTCATGGTCCCCACTAAGATGGGTCATGACACATGATGTGGTAGTCCGCGGTACAAACAATTTACATTATCATTTCCCATTTGAGGAAAGAGTATATGGATATAAGATATTTCCATATCATAATAAAATATAAGTATATGGAATATAATTGAGTTATTGAATAATCATAAATGAATAATATTTATAGGAGGTTGGATAATAAATATTACAGAAATGCGTATTTAGGAATTTTACCTCTTGTAAGACCACCTCTGTACCTAAAGTACTACTATAATGGACTTCTATCCCAACAAAGGATGAAAAATTTGGTGATTTGATTTTGGATGTTATTTTTTGTATCGATTTAATGATACAATAGGGTTTTATGGAGTGAATAACAGAGAAGAGGTAGTGACCTTTTATAAGATAGGTGAGTGGAAGACTTGCCTTTTTTACATAAAAATGGTGTACTGAAATTTTTTCCATGATACATGGGATCAAAATAGAGTATTATCAAGATTTAGATATTATAAGGTTTAATTATGAAATTAAATAATTATTTATTATATTTTTATGTAAATTTGACCATTATATATTTAGTTAAACCCACCATGCAAACTAATTTTTCTGTTAACCGTGATAAATAATATTTTCCATTTTTACTATTCATTATTATCAAATATGAAGTTTACTATATTATATAATATAAATTATTATTATTAAAAATATTAAATCCATTTTCTAAAATTCAAATCAAGGAATTGAAAAATAATAATTTAAAATTAATCCAATAGATGCAATGGGAAATCAGGTTTTCAAGGGGGAGATGTTTAAAAGTATACCATGATGTTATGTAAAAGATGAATATGTAAATGAATAAAATTTCATAAATTTGAATAATATATATAAATTTACAATTTATAATTTAAAATGGTTGGAAATATAATTTATTTTTATAAATAATTTAAAATAAATGGATGGTATCAATTAAAATTCAGTATCATTCACTATTCATAAAATATGAATCTTTTAAGATAAATCTTAAAAATTCAGTGTAAGATAAATTTTATAAAATTATTTAAAAAAAATATTTTTATTTATAATAAAATATTAAATTTTGGGAAAAATTATTTTATATTATGTGAGCGAGAATGGACTAAACCATATTTTAGAAAAATACGAGTTTTCAGATTACATTTATTTTTCATTAAAAGGACACTTATTTAATTTCTAATAAATATACAAAAATATTTATCCTAATTTAGTTTTTAATATTCATATCCTCCAATTTCATGAATACTTTCTACTGGTGTACAATATACATTTCCCTTAGACTTGTGGTTGTGTGTTCTGCAATCTATTGATGATAATTAATTTAAAGAAAAGTATTTCATGGATTTTATAAGCTTTTTCTTTTATGTCACATATGCTATCAAAATAAAATAATTACTTAATAATATTTATGTGTTATAGTAATAAATTATTATAAATAACACTATAATATGTTTTGGATTGAAAAAATTCAATGATTAGAACGTAAACCATTAGTGTGATATGATTAAAGTCATGTAATGATAAAAATGGGTATTTTTCAAAGAAAACGCTGTGAATTGTTTTTTAGTTTAGAAAAAAAAATTGAACTTTAAATATATATCATATTAAATTAATACTCCATTAATTATACATCTATCTAATATAAGATTAAGAAAACATACAATTTATAATTTACCTTTTTCCAATAAAAATTATTAATTTTTATATTTTATTCTCAAAAAAATACTAAATTTATTACTTTTATAATTTATTTTTTAAATAAAATTAATTTTTTGATTGAACATGTCAAATTATATTTGGGTGAATATTTTGTATTTTTTTAAAGGTTGATTTTTATGAGAATAATGAAAATATTTTTTTTATAAATATTGTCTTTTTTATGAAATAATAATTGTATAAGAATGAACTTAATTATTATTAAATCAATTCCATTTACCAAATCTATAGTAAAAATGTAAAAAAAATAATTTCAAAATATTGTATTAAAATTAGACATCCATGTTTTACATTTATAGAATAAGTGATGTTTTATTCTTATAATAGAACATTTGTAAAACATTTTCTTTGATTAAGTAATTAAAATATTGCATTCATTTTTTTACTAATGTTAAATTAAAAAAATATTCTATATTGAGTCAAAAAATAAATAAATATTGTGATAATTAACTCAATAAATTATTTCAGTGTAAAATAAATTTTATTCTTAAAAAAAATTGTTGAAATAATTTTCTTTCATTGAGTTTTTCGTACATATGAAAAAATAATTTTTCCATCTATAGATATTGATTCATAAAAAACTGATTCTATTTATTTTTATTATCATATTTTATGTATCAAGTATGTACCATCTTATTTTAAATACAAACAAATTGTTACCATGGAAAAAAAATTCACCATGGTATTGGTGAAAATGGTTAATGAGGGGGTTAACCACGCTGTTACGACTTCATACTTCTAAAAAAAATTAATTATGATTACTTGTGTATATTTAAATTATAAATTATGAAATATTAGAAACATTTATTACTTTGTTCTACCTTCCCATGAATATGTATTATATTATTCTAATGTTAATAGTATTATAATGGTGCAACACCCCTCACATATAAAGGGGAACCTCATCTTCTAAATTTTACACATGACATGGAAACTATAGCTCGACCAATATCTGTCCAAATAGTCTCTAATATCCTAATCCATTACATATATATTCCTTTCATCACAAAAACCACATCTATGAATCCTTAAGGTGTCTTTTAGAGGTGATTATCGAAGGAATATGTTTATGTTCTTATGATGATCTTTTAAGACTTTTTCTTCTTATTGATCCCAAAAATTGTCTACATTAATATTTTCACAATTAAATAATTATCTATATTATATTTAATTTTTTATGTTAATTTCAAAACCATATTATATTATATATATCTAATGGATTATAAAAGCCTCGATTTTCTGTATGTGTAGAGTACCCCCAATATTAAGAGATGTTTTTCATTTTTCATCATAGTCTAACACAACTCATTATATATTTATAGTAATAAATATTATATTTACGAATTTATTATATTCATATAATTCTGAACCATTTTATACATTACTTTCTTTCTATCCATTGTAAAATGTAAATGTCACATAGGGGTATGTACATACTATAACTTAAATGAGAAAAAAATTTAATTTATCATAACAACCATATATGAAAGATTATAAAAATATATTATATGTTAAAATATGTAATATATGACATGATTAACATTATATTGGTGGAGAAATGATAAAAAATGTTCGATGAATTGAACCAAAAAAACAAAACATACAGAGGAATAGAACAATTTATACGTAAATCATTAATATTATTAACTAATTCTTAGTAAATAAGTAAAATGAATTTATGAAAAAATGATATGTTGTATGATATATAAAAATATTAATAAGATATATATATGTATAAAAAATATAATTCAAATATAAATATAACAACCCAAGATTAATGTACATAAGCATTACATAATTTTTCATAAATATAACATTCATTACACAAACACACACCCAAAGACCATATTAGTTTAGTACCTTTGTAAATATTTTCCAAAAAACATCATGTCTAGTGATGATCATAAATTTTTCTCACAAAGATATCACCTTTAGTATCACTACCTAAAACCATTCAATATATACTGGGGAAAGTAAATATATAAAAAGGGCGAGATCTTGTGTTTGGTAAGGGTAAACAATGGATATATCAATTATAACTTAATCATAAGGCATATGTATATAAACAAAATATTTGAAAATCACATCATGTATATAACAAATTCCTGATATTATGACCTGGAATAAATAATATATGCTTATAATGAATCAAGGATCATATTCCATGGGATCATAATAAAATACATGAAATTGTGGCATGAAAATAAGTATATAGAAGCAATTACCTATTATTTAATTCTCATTAGTGAGACCCCCATAATGGAAATATTCCTCAACTG
Organism: Viscum album; assembly: GCA_963277665.1. NCBI lineage: Eukaryota > Viridiplantae > Streptophyta > Magnoliopsida > Santalales > Viscaceae > Viscum > Viscum album. The sequence continues at coordinate 647,020,494 of OY728151.1, read as the reverse complement.
AACTATTTCGACTCCCTGTTGTAGCCCAGTATTTTTTAATTGAGTTTAATCCTGTTTCAGTATTCTATTACTAAATCATGTTCACCTCCCATTATAGTCTTATATATCCAATGTGATATAAATCCTTTCCAAATTCATTTAATTTAGAAATATCTCCCACCATTCACATAATTAAAACCATACATATGTCTTCCATAAGAAAATTAATCATATCATAACCCACAAAATTAATTGGGTTTTAAAATCATTTCTTCATAATATAACTCAGGCGAAAATAAAAAATACTCATATGTATAAATACATCATAAAACATTAATATAAATAATAATAATGGTATAATTTGATCATATCCCCCATTAAAATAGGTGTAACGTTAATAAACATTTTTCTAGATGGAAAATTATTTTTAAATATCACTTGAAATAATTCTAGACTAAAATATTTGTTATGTTTTGAAATAAAAACATTTTAAATAATTAAAAAAATAAAAAACCTATTTCACTAAAAATTACCTAGAAATATTATAAATTAATCATTATAAACTATTTTAAATATCTTTGAAATCATTTTTCTATATAAATTCCAAAATGATTTTTAAGGAACTTTTAATACATTTTTAGAAAACATTTATTTGAAGGAACAGATAATTCATACTAAAGAGAGAAAAATACTACATGAAACATATAATGAAATTAAAATAAGGATATTAATGATATAACATGAATAATTTATCTGAATACACATTGTAAAATAATATAGGTTTATAACATAACATGTTTCTCAAAGAAGGGAAATTTAGACAAAATTATCTTACCAATTTGGTAACTCTTGAACTGTAAACCTCATGAATGTGAGTTCATAAAATGGATATGTAATTACACGTAAATTTAATTAAAATGATCATATATTAAATTCATGTAAAATATATACAATAAAAAAAATAATCTAGAGGAAAATTTTGAATACGTCTCTGATAAATTAATGTTATACTAGAAATCCCCTTACATTAGGTATGATTTCTTGTGTACATATCTAAAACCACAGAATAATGATTAATATCATCTATTTAATTTTTTATAGAACCATATTTATATTTATAATATCATATATGATCATGTTATATCATCTAATCACCTGTTAGTTAACATGATTTAATTATTAGCCTTGTTTTGGGTGTTTTTCGCTTCATTTTCGTATTCAAGTTTAGTCCTATAATTATTGATTCTTGTGAATGGGATATAGTTAAACCAACTACCATATAATATTCTGGTCATACATATCATATTTTTTCATTATTCAAATTTATATAATCATTTTTAGTGGATATCATGAAAAATTAATTACATCACGATGTGGAGACAATATATTGTACGTACGCACGAGGGACTATATAATTAAATAAATGGTTAAAGGGGATACAAGCTGATGGTATTTTGTTTCTTGAAGAATATATGATAGGTTATTATTATCATATGTATCAAAAATTCCCATCCTTATACCCATTCATGTAATGTGATAATGAAAAAAATATTACACCACAACGTAGTGATGATAAGCTTTACGTACACATATGTAGTGTTTTTGTTATTTCGTACGATATAAAAAAAGTGGAATATTATTTTTTCATAATTGTAATATCATATCATAATATAGTTCATTTTTTAGTTATTTAATTAAAATGGAAACAAAACTTTTAGATGAATTAGAATATGAAATAATCATGAATGAGTCGGTAATGACGATTACATCTTTTCCATCGGAAAACCATTAGATCTCTTATTAGAATCACTTTTGATGGTACATTGAGAATAAAAGTACCTCTATAATTTTTATAATTATGTTGAGAAGATAAATAATCAGGTTATTGTTGAGATAGATGGGTCAAAATGATGTGAGGAAGTGAGAGAGGATATTCCCTTTAATAATTGCGACGAGGAGATCATTTGGAACTTCCAAAAAATATTAATTTATAATAAATTCAATATCAATGAAATTGACTCCTAAAGAAAATTAATGATAAGATAAGATGATATAATAAATTAATATAATAATTCAAAATATTATAGGTTTGTTTTTTTATTATTGTGAACATAATTAATTTGATTAACACTTAGTTAATATATTTTAATTTTCTCAAAGGTAACAATTTTTTCAGTATGAAAAGAATATAATTTCTACGTACATGATGTGATTTAGAGAATAAATGAAATATATATAAAATTTTGGATCATATTACAATTATTTTTAATTCTTAATTTTGATTTATGAATTTTTAATAGTTCAATAAAAATTTAGTTTGATAAAATATCACTCGTATCTATTATGACATTATTTATTATATGTACATTTAAAAATATCATGATAAAAAATTTACTTTAAAAAATATTTTATAATATCCCTAAGATATCAATATAATCGTAAAAATTACTTAATAAATTTATTTATCTGATATTATATTTATTTGAATATTTTTTATAAAATTTATTTGATATTTCCAATAATATAATAATTACTACATCATTATTTTGTAATTTTTTAATATACTTATATGTTCACAAAAAATTAAACAAAAAATTACATGATAATGATAAACATTATCTAATTCATAATAAAAGGTTTAATTGAATAAATAATATGGGTAACTATATATTTAAATTGATATAGTATTTAAAAATTGAATGTGGCATCTTTAAATTTTTATTACATAAAATATTTTAAATATAAAAATCTCTCATATGTGGCCCAAAAAATGACAATAAATTTATTTATTGGAAATATGTTTATTAATTTAAATATTTACATTTCTATTTATTCATAACATACATTTTTGGACATATGGGCACATAAGGGATATTTAAGACAAAGAAAGTGACATTTTTTGACATTCCATCATTTAAATATTATATAAGTCATTTTACTATGACAATATCCATTAAAAACATAATTTCTAACCATATATGTTATGGTCAGAATTATATTTATCCATTAAAAATTTTCCACGTGCAATTGTCATTTTATAGTACCTGTCATTTTATTTCTATGGAAAATTACCCTATCTATCATTTACTATGGTAACAAAATATACCAAGTATACTTTTCGAATTCACTTTGAAAAGGTAACAATTCACTAAAACTAGAACATATGAGTCCAAAATTTTTGTCCAATTTTAAAAAATTAATAATACATAAGATGGAGAATTTAATTTAATATAAAACTATCAAATACCATGGGAAAAAATATTAAAAAAAACAATTTTAAAATATAAAATGATTTTATTTTAAATTAATCAGTGGAATACCTTTAAAAAACAAAATAGATTTATTAAAATATTATGAGGAATTTAAAAATCATCCTCCATTGGTACGACCTCTCAGTTTAGTATATGTGAATGATCAGGCATGTACTTTCCATAAAAAGATACATAGATATCATAATTAACCTATGAGAGAATTCATAGTAGCTCCAATTGATAATATACATTTAAAATGTTATGAGAAATTTTAAATAAAAAACCACGACCTTACAATTTGAATGATAATTTTAAAAATCAATGTTAAATGGTTAATAATATAATTATGGGAAAAAAATTGTAAAAAGAGTCAATAAAACATCCTCGTAAAAATAGAAAAGTTAAATAGTGAATATTACCACATAACTCTGTTTTTATTATGAAAAACTTATCATAATGTTAAAACATGCACATGGAAGAGAAAAATAATGAAGATGTTCTAAAGGAGAGTGATATGGAACATGGTGATTATAAATCTAACCATCAAATAATTATAAATCATTGATGATTTAAGGGAATATTAGATTTATCAGAAAAGAATGTACTAGGATAAATTTTTTCATTTATTATACATTAATTAAATTTTAATAATTTTTACATGACCTTATATGTAATTAATTACATTACATCTCTAAGAAAAATCCCATCCATTAGTTTTTCCTTGACCAATTTCTGCTTCATCTCAGGCACTAATAAATTAGATTGAAATTGCAATTCCTAAAAGACTAGGGGATCCTAATATCTATAATGGGATGAAAATATATTCCTTATTTAGTTATTTATCATAATTTTTTTTATAATTGGTAATCCAATATTCATAAATCATAATATATCTAATTAAAATATTAATCTTTAAAACCACATATAATGTTCTGATAAAAAATTCATAAATGTTTACCCTTATGAAACTTCAAAAATATGAAACCCAATAATTTCAAAAAATGGTAAAAACTCTCAAAATCATATTTTAATTAGTCCCCAAAACATATTAACACAGCTCGTAATTTTGAAAAACCAAACATGGGAATGCTATATTCATGTATTCTCTTGAAACATGGTAATTACCGTAATTACCATGAAACATTAGTGAAAAAAATCATTTTATAAATAAATTACACATTCTATAAATTCAAAATTTCTAAAAACACAATACATGATATCTTAAGACACATTTTTATTAGTTTTAAGGGCATCGATAATATGCAATTTATTTTATCAGAATAAAACATATCTTTAGCTCATTATGAGTATGTTAAGGGTTATATTTCCTTTAATCATTTTATGTCCTAGAATATCACCTTATTACATTAATCACTATTAATAGTTACTAGTACCATTCAACAAAAGAATACAAATTTTTAAGGAAAACTATAGTAGACCAATCCATAAACTTTTATTTATTAATTAATACCATAAAAGTATATCTATAATATTTAATATGAACCCAAAACATAAATACTTTAATCCTTCCACTTCAATGATTGGCTTGGAATATGTCCTTCCCTTTTTTGAAATGTTAATCCTTGTATCAGAGAATAAGTTTCATAATTCCCATATTCACCACACATAGACATTGACCTTCGAAACAATTTTTTACTCTATGACTGTATTATCCATAGAGGTAAAATCTTTTCTGCCATTTGATATATTACTCTAGGATATTTCTCCCACCATGTATACATATATGAAATATAATCATCTTTAACCTTTGTTCATAACAATATAAAAATTAATAAAGTTACACTATCCTGCTATTATTTTCTTTTGAAATCTCACCAAATTTGATATTGATGATCATTAAATTAAATTTCTAATTATTAATAATCACAATGTTCTTTATCTCTAGTCATTATCCAATATTATTTATCATTAGTAAATCATACATCACATTCATTATTAACTCAACTCCTTCTAATTTCATCCATTGAATAAAACAAAAAAAATATTGTGAGAAATACTAATCATAATAGGAAAACCTCATATTAATTGAAAATTACTGATACAATTATGTCTATGAAAAATTTAGTTTACCTTAGGTTATTAACATTTTTTACCAAAATTCTAGGATTTTAATATATACATAGAATTATCCATAGTGATATTAATATGGTATCCTCATTCTAGATTCTAAAGGTTGACTATACATCTCTTGTAAACCGATTATAAAACAAATGATTCATGTACATTCATATTATATCATTTTTTCATGATATAAAATTCATTATAAAAAAACATGCCCAAATAATGTTTTAGTTTATTTCTTTTCAAAAATGGGAATAGAAAATTATTTTCTGGTGAATAATCTTGAAAGTTTCCTACAAATATCTCCCCCTTTATTACTCCTACTTAAAAACATTAATTATAACCTAGGGAAAAGAAACATAGAAAACTTTTCTCCTCACATGCTTAGTAATAGTAAAAAAAGAGATATCAATAATTAAATAGTCATAACGCATATGAATATAAAAAAATAATTTGAAAATTATTTCATGTATATTAAAAATCTTTAAATAATGTCATGGAATAAATCATATATGTTCTTAAAAAATAAAGTAATATATTCCCACAGAGAATAACATAAGACATGAAATTTTGGAATACACATTATAATAGAAAATAATTTAAATATTAGTCGTGATTAATTCCCAAGACCATAATTGGGGGAAATGTCCTTTACTAACCGGGTTCACTCCTTATTCTCGCCCTATGTTACTATTCCCACTTTACTCCTATTATAGTCATGTATTACTATACTGAGTTCATTCACCAATATTTTCTAGCCTATCTCTAGAAATATAAATCATTACCCAATTAAATTTAGGGATATATAGGTCCCAACAATCATATAAGAAAAAAATTTCATATATGTTACATAATAACATAATTCATATCATAATCTAAAAAAATGAAATGGGTTTTATAAACATTTCAGCGTGGGATAACTCATAGAAAATAAAAAAATCATAAGAAAAAATTCATCATTGACCATTAATAGAATTAATAAAAATGGTAACATCAGATCATATCTCCATTAAAACCTAAATAACATCAAAAAATGTTGTGTAAGATTTAAAATTAATTTGAAAAATCACATAAAATAATTATTGAGGAAAATATACATTCCATTTGGAAAAATTCTTTTTAAAATCATTATAAATTTAGAACACCATTTTCATTGATAATAACTTTAAAATATTATAAATGATTATTTTATATCTAATAGAAAAATATTTTAAATCCCTTTCCTTACAAAATCATAAATGATTACTTAAAACAGTTTTGAAATATTTTTTATAATACTTTGATTTGATGGATCATAGATTTCTTAGTGAAGAGAGATTAAAATTACATATAAAATATAATATCATGAAAATAATTATATTCATGATACAATAGGTCAATTTTCAGAATATAATCCCCCTGAAATAATATTTTTTAATAACATAACATGTGTCTCAAGGAAGTAAAATCGAGAAGAAACTTTTCTTACTGATTTAGTTACTTTTGAACGACAAGAACTAGAAATAGATACCCTTAAATGGATATGAAATTAAACATAAATTTAATTATAAATATAATGGTTTAAATTTATGATTAGTATATACACCATCCAAAAAAAAACAATTGGAAAATATTACATAAGTTTCACATAAATACTTGTGGAATAAAAAAACCCCTTTACTTTAGATATGATTTTCTTTATATTTATCTGAACAACATGTATAGTGGTTTAAATATGTTATTAAATTACACTAGAAACATATTAAAATTAATTATATCATATATGATCCTATTATATCATCTTATCACCAAAATTTTTATGATATTTCTTTACTACCCTACTTTTAGTTATTAACAACTTCATTTTACAATGCATGTTTTTTCATATAAGTCATGATTGTTGTGCATAGGATATAGTTCCATCACCATAAAAATGTTATTATGTTAATATATGTCTTATTTATTCATTTTACACATTTATATAATCATTACATAATTATAATCATGGAAAATAAAAATCATCGCGTCATGGAGATGGTAGGTTATATGTACGCACACATGGTGATATCATTCCATTAGTGGTGAAAGTGGAAGGAAGTGAATGGTACATTGATATTAATTAGACAATAATTATCATGCTATAATAATAATATTTATCTATTATTTCCATGATTATACCCGTCCATGTAATGTGGTGATGAAAAATAGATTACACCACCGCATGAAGATGGTAAGCCATACTTACGCTTAGGGGTGCTTATATTTTTTATAGGATGGATAAAAGTTCAAATATAGTTCAATGAAATTCATAATAACATATCACATTATTAGGATGTAGAAGAAGATATAATCTTGATATAACCCATAAAGACGATTACCACTTCTTCGGCGAACATCCTTTAGATCTCATACTAGGGAAACTAGGATTGATATTTTCATATGTGAAGAACCTCTATAACGTGTATTTAGATTTTTGGAGTAAAAATTAGAAGGGTATGAGTATAAGGACCTGGCCTTATACATTACATAATATTGAATTAAATGAATAATTCACATTGAGGATCTTTTCAGGTTTAGAGTTTTAGAGAATTAGGACATAACTATTACATATCAAAAGATTACAAAGTAGACACTTCTACCTAGTATCCATTTTTTTACAAAACATAAACTCTTGAAAAAAATAGAGTCATGTCTAGATCCATGTTTAAGACAGCAAGAATTTTCTTTGATCCCATACATGACCCTATTCCACATTATGTCCTTTGAAAAACATTTCAAAAACATGGGATGAGCATATAAAGCTCAGTAGAGGATACACAAAGAAGAAAAACTATTATTTTTTTTAAAACAAAAAATAAAAAATGAATAATTTATCATAAGTAATACTTTTCATCTTTTTTGAAGAAGTAAATATTGTAAACTGAATAAAAGGTCATTACATACCCTTTTGTAACCAAAATATTACCATAAAACCCATATAAAGAACACATAACATATAAAGGTAATTTGGGACATAAACATACCTCAAAGGAATAACTATACGGTCGACTTCCACACATATCACTAAATGGAATATCCATACGACTGACTTACATACCCAATGCATTGGAGGTTATAATGTAACCACCCGTCCTGGTTTTCACGACACCGCCCGTCATTTGGTTTATCACGTAACCACCCGTCAAATGTCCAAGTACCAACAAAAATCATAACACATACAAAAAATATAAAATAGAGAAAACATTTCCACATTTCAATGAAAATATATCACTTAAATATATTGACATAAAAAATCCATTTTCAAAACCATTTTCAATACCAAAAATACACAAAAGAGTATAAGGTATTTATTTTCTTTTAAAAACATTACAGCTTGTTGAGGAAGCCAAAGATCAAATAATACTCGTGGTGGAGAAAAGATCATTGTCACCGTGTACGTTAAAAAGAAACATACTTTTTTGTCATTTAGTAAAACGATTTGTAGAAAAATATTCCCTTTGAAAAGTCAAGGGTGTTTATACAGTGTATAAAAGAAAATATACCTCAATGAAAGGAGATTGAGATGAAGTCCCTTACCTCGCGTCCGACTTGAATCGATCATTCTTTAATCTCTTGAATAATAAACTAATGATAATTTATACTTGCTTAAGAACCTTTTTCAAGTTTATTATTCCTTTTATATAACTTATTACCATGTTTTAATCATTATGTAATCATTTAAGTTAATAACGTTCGTTTTGTCGATATTTGGTACTTGAGTCAAAAATGAACACCTTATATTTACAAGTTGTACATGTGGTCAATAGTACATTATATCCAGATTTATATTCAATATTTAAATGTCATATATATCATATATATTCAGTATATACATGTATTTATAATAGTACATAACATTTGGAGGTAAGAAATGAAATGCACCATTCATGGAGACGGTAAGCCGTACGTACGCATGAACGCTACTTTCATTTCTATTTCTTATTTTAATGGAATTAAAACATAATGATAAATAGGTATATTATAATTCCAGTATAATATCATATATATAATACCATTAACTCTATCCTTTATACATCCCACATAAGGCATTAACGAGTCAAATCAATTTAAGGGGGCGGTAGTCCGCACTCCTCAAATGTGATTATCGTATTTACCCACTATGGAAACCATAAAGGATTCATATAATTGGGAAGTACAGAAGCATAAAGAAATAATAAACATAATATATATCATATATAAATATAATTCCATCATAATGGCCACCACGAGAGGCGGTAATATGTAATTGAACAATCATCGTTTTGTGGGGCGTTAGTTTTCCATCCACAGATACATTATGTTCTTTATCCATTAGATGGAGTTCTGTGTAAGTGTAGTTCGAGTAATTCTCACAAAAACATCCTATTATATTTAGGATACTAGTGTTGTTACAAAATAAAGGAAATAAAAAGAGTTTAGGGGTTGGAGAAGCAAAATAAAAGAAAACAATTTAAGAGAAACTGTTACCTTTAATTTGGGTAACTCACTTTGGTTTGAACCAAAGGACTTCTTAAGTGCCTTCTGCCTAAGGTAAGGCTTCTAGGAGGAGTAGAGGGATGTAGGGAGTTTAATTTGGAAGGGTTTGGACGAGCCAAATTGATTGAGAGGTGTGAGGAATTGGTTAGAAGTGGTCTCCTTTTATAAGGGAGAGGAGGGGCTCCTTAGGAAAGTGTGAAAATATTATTTGTAATACAATGTTATTCAGTTTCTAATGGTCCAAAAATCATTACAGTCGAAGATAAGATGACTAATATTTGAGATAAAATCATCCAATTATAATTGGATATGTTTTGGATAATAATTTAATCATTATAATCTTATTTATTTAAATCATTTATTAATGAGGTAAATACTTCATTATTATTGTGTCATAAATAATTTAATTTATTTTATGTCTAAAAATTATAAAAAAAATACCATTATGTAGGAAATAGTTATATCTTCCCAAATAATATTTTTTTGTCGCAAATAGGACTTATATAACACCATATAAAAATTAATTACTAAACGATTTTTGTTAATGTCAATTTTGTCTTCACATTAAAATAATTAATCTAAATTGTCATTTTCACTACCAAGTGGCTCAATGGGGTCCCAAAATGGACCCAAAGATGAAAATGGTCATTAATGACTCAACCAATACGGTTTTGACAAGTGTTAAGGTAATTTTGAATTATTATAGTATTCTTTTTACCTTGAATTACCCTATTTACCTTTAACCGCGTTAAATAAAATTCAAAAGTTACTATTCACCAAAAATTATTTTCATCTTAATGAACAACATTTTACTTCTTGATAACAACCATGTATGTTGTATTTTTTAAATTCAATTCACAGAAGTGGTAAAATTTCATTTAAATGAAAAAGTCAGTTTTTTTAACTACCACTAAGTGGTTTCACTATTCATCAAAAATTGAAGTTTTTTCAGAAAAATACCAAAAATTCAGCCTAAGAATTATTTGATATTCCGAATTCAAAATTGATGTCTATTTTTAAAAATTCAAAACATAGAAGTGGAACTAATTAATTTTAAAATTAATTCTCATTATCAAAACAAATAGCGTGTTTTTAAGAAACAATAACTGCCAAAAGATTGATACTTGTTTATGTCCAATTTCAAAGTGAAATTAATTACAGTGACCATAATTGGATTAAATGGTAAAAATATATTTTAATTTCACTTTAAAACCAATTAAAAATATAATCTAACCATATAAATAAATTATATTAAAAGGCACTTTTGAATTAAAATACAGTAATTTTCACTATCCATTAAAAAATGAACTTTATCAGAAAAATACCAAAAAATTACCCAAAGTAAAATTTGATGTCCCCATTATAATGAAGGATTTTATTTGGTCAATTAGAATGTATTAAAGTGACCAAAACTATATTTAAAGAGGGTTCTCCATTAAAAGGTGATAAATCGGCCTTTTAATTTTAATTATGCTTAAAATTAGATTCATTCACATTTTAAGCCTCTAAATTTTATTGGATAAATGTAAATAAATTTAACAAATTTTTATAATCATATTGTAGTTAGTTTCATTCATTCCTGCAAATACAATGTCTAGGAGTTAACTACCATTTAAAATAATAATATTATATTATTAGTGTGCAACGTAAGATTCCAAAGAAACCCGTTGTTGCGTATCGGGTACGCTATCGAACATAGCAACCCCTTTAAAGTAAAATTAATATTTAATTCACCAATATTAATAAATATGAAATATGTATTATTGTTCATTTACCTAGGATGTTACATCCTTCCCCCTTTTGGGAATTGCATCCTCGCAATTTTTATTCACATATCGAAATAAGTGGGGGTATTTATCCCTCATAGCATTTTCAGATTCCCACGTTTCCTCTTCAATCATATGTTTTTTCCACAAAACAATTACCTCATGAATTACCTTATTCTACAACACTTTCTCTCTATGATCAAGAATCTAGACAGGTTGTTCTTCATAAGAGAGATTCTCTTCCAACTGAACTACCTCTGGGCTCAAAACATGAGATGGATCTGGAATACACTTTCTAAACATCGAAATATAAAAAACATTGTGTACCTGGGATAAACTTGGAGGTAAAGCCTCTCTTTACAAAACTGATCCAACTTTCTCCATAATTTCATAAGGTCCAATGATCCTCAGACTCAACTTTCCCTTTTTACCAAAACACATCACACTTTTCCATGGAGAAACATTGAGAAAGTCATGATCACCTAACTCAAATGAAAGATCCTTCCTCCAGTTATCAGCAAAAATTTTCTGTCTGCTCTGAGCTGTTCTCATGTGCTTCTGAATCAACTGAACTTTCTCTACCATCTTTTCTACCAATTCAGGTCCCATCAACTTTTTTTTCACCTACTTCATCCCAAAATTCTGGAGTTCGACAATTCTTTCCATATAATGCCTCAAATGCAACCATCTGTATACTGGAATGAAAACTGTTATTATATGAAAATTCAACCAAAGAAAGATGTTGGTCCCAACTTCCTTGATAATCCATCGAGCAAGCACGTAACATATCCTCCAATGTCTAAATTGTTCATTCTGATTTTCCATCTGATTGAGGGGGAAAAGCTGTACTAAAATATAATTCAGTACCCAAAAACTTCTGAAGGCCTTTCCAAAAGAAAAAAGTAAACCTGGGAATACGATCAGATACAATGGAGAGGGGAACACCATGCAACCTGAAAATATATTTAACATACAACCGATCAAGTTGATCTAGAGACAAAGTATATCTAATAGGAAGAAAATGAGATGATTTAGTCAATCGATCAACTATAACCCAGATTGCATTATTACCTCGAGATGTCTTTGGTAATCCCACAAAGAAGTCTATGAGTATATTCTAACATTTCCATTCTAGCACCAGTAAAGGCTGAAGCATTCCTTTAGATAACTGTCACTCTGCTTTGACCTGCTGATAAGTCAAACATTTCATAGTAAAATCAGAAAAATATCTTTTCATTCCATCCCACCGGTAAAACTCCCGAATATCTCTGTACATCTTAGTACTGATAGAATGAACTGAAAACAGAGAACTATGAGCTTCACATACCAACTCATTCTTTTATTGTGAATCACAAGGCACTCATAATCTCTTTTCAAACCTCAAAACACAATCATTATCAATGTTAAATTCAAGAAACTTACCCTTCTGAACCAACTCTACCATTTTCTACAACTCACTGTCTTTCGTCTGTGCTTGCTTAATTCTCTCTGATAGAGATGATTTCACTGACACCTAATAAAAAACAGAAGAATTTCCTGTGAAAAAAACTTCAATTCCAAAGTTCATCAAATCAAAAACCAAAGGATCTCGTTCCAAACATAACATGGTTAATGAAGTATTACTTTTTCAACTCAAAGCATCATTCACTTTATTTTCTTTTCCCAGATGATAAAGGATCGTGAAATCATAATACTTGATTAATTTCAACCATATCCTTTGTCTAATGTTTAATTTTTTCTGAGTGAATATTTACTTCAAACTTCTGTGATCAATATATATTTCACACTTCACTCCTTACAAATGATGCCTCCAAATTTTTAAAGAAAAAACAACAGTAGCTAATTCCAAATCATCTGTAGGGTAATTTAACTCATGTAGTTTCAACTGACGCGAAGCATAAGAAATTACCTGATCATTTTGAATTAGGACACAACCCAGTACTTTCAATGAAGCATCACTGTAGATAACAAACTCACCATTTCTAGAAGGCAGTGCCAAAACTGCAGTATTCACGAATCTCCTTTTCAATTCCTGAAAACAATCGTCACATTCTTTTTTCCATATGAACATAACACCTTTTTGAGTTAACTTAGTCATTGGACTAGATAACCATGCAAAAGTTTCAACAAACCCCCCAGTAATAACCTACCAAACCAAGAAAACTACGAATCTCGGTTATATTTGTGGGTCTTGGCCATTCTTCAACAACTTTCATTTTAATAGGATCAAAAGTTATGCCATTTTTTGAAACAATGTGACCAGGGAAAGAAATTTGTTGTAATCAATACTCACACTTGCTGAATTTTCCAAATAGTTTCTTTTCTTTTAAGGTTTGCAAGACAACCCTTAAATGACTTTCATGTTCCTACTTAATTTTGGAATAAACCAAAATATCATCAATAAACACAACCACCAATTATCACCTGAGTCAGCTGATCCATCACTTCAGTAAACTATTCAATTCTGATTCTGACCATCTCAAGATGTTGATTTGGAAGTTCATTTTCCTCTATATGAATTCCCATCACAACTGCCCTGTTTACTCTACAAAAAACCATTCTCAACACCAAAATATCTTAGGTGAAGCAACATGGTAATCTGTAAATTCTATATGATTTAAATATTAACACAAATTACATTATGGATATTAATTTAACAATACCCTAACTTCTAAAGTTGTCTAAACCGACCTCCGATACCAACTATAAGGACCCGACCTTATACATTACATAATATTTAATTAAATGAATAATTCACATTGAGGATCTATTCAGGTTTAGAGTTTTAGAGAGTTAGACCATAAATATCACATTTCAAAAGATTATAAAGTAGAAACTTCTACCTAGTATCCATTTTTTTACAAAACATGAACTCTTGAAAAAAAAGAGTCATGTCTAGTTCCATGTTTAAGATAGCAAGAATTTTTCTTGATCCCATCCTTGACCCTATTTTTCATTATGTCATATGAAAAACATTCCAAAAACTTGGGATGAGCATATAAAGCCTAGTAAGGGATACACAAAGAAGGAAAACTGTTAGTTTTTCAAAACAACAAATAAACTATGAATACTTTATCATAAGTAATACTTTTTATCTTTTTTGAAGAAGTAAATACTCTACCCTAAATAAAAGATCATCACTTACCCTTTTATAACCAAAATATTACCATAAAACCCATATAAAGATCACATAACATATAAAGGTAACCTGAGACATAAACATACTTAAATGGAATAACCATACGGTCGACTTCCACACATATCACTAAATGGAATAGCCATACCGCCGACTTCCATACCCAATGCATTGGAGGTTATAACGTAACCACCAGTCCTGGTATTCACGACACCACCCATCATTTTGTTTATCACATATCCTCCCGTCAAATGTCCAAGTACCAAAAAAAATCATAACACATACAAAAAATATAAAGGAAAGAAAACATTTCAACATTTCTGTAATGGCCCGGGTTTTTGGGGATTCTTTACTTGGTAAAAATATGATGTTTGAGGTATTTTGGGTGGTTTGGAAGGCCATCCTAGCTTCTCGGTGACTCCTAGCGGTATCCTTGGCCTATCGGTAGCCTCGTCTTACCGGTAGACTTAGCCTACCAGTGACCTTGGGGTACCGGTAGCTCTCGGCTACCAGTAGCTCTCGGCTATCGGTAGGTGTCGCCAACTGGTAGCTCTCTGCTACCGGTAGCTATCGACGACCAGTAGATCTCGGCTACCAGTAGCTCTCGGCTACCCATAGTTGTCGCTGACCGGTAGCTCTCGGCTACCAGTAGCTCTCGTCTATTGGTAGTTGTCGCCAACCGGTAGCTCTCAGCTACCGGTAGCTCTCACCTACCGGTAGCTCTCGCCTACCCCCCACGGGTTTTTTAGCAACACTTCCTTTTTGCGCAAATTTGGTTTTAAACCTTGTTTTGACCCCTTTAAGCTTGTTTAAAAGCCCATTAATGCCCATTAATTTCGTTTAATTAAATAATTGGTGAGGTACCCTGGTGTGCGTTGGTTTAAACTGCCCCGAAAGGCGGGGACCCTTTAATGACGTGTGGGGTTTCCCAGCCGCGTGGTCAACCCACGATCCCGCTCCTTACGCGGTTTCAAGTTTTTTCCCTCCGTATCTTAACAATCCAGGGCGTGCTGTATCTCAACCCTTATCAGCATTTAGAACCTAAAAGCTTCTCCCTATGTTTCTTTTTCTCGATCACCCTACCGTCGGAGTACCCTTCCTCCCGACGAGTTGTATCCCGACAAAGTTTTCCTTGATCATGTTCCATGGAGCTCCTACTACTCACGCGAGGACTTAACGTCGATCCTTGATTAGTCAGGTAGGGGTTTCACCTTCGTCTCTCCTTTCTGTGTATCTTGCAGGGTGGGTACACTACTGTTTCTGTAGAATTGGATAAAACAAACTTTAATGAAGATAATACACGGATTCTAAAGAATTAAGGGGAGGGGTGTGATCAATGATGGTGCTCTGTTTTTCTCCACTTTCATGATTAATGATTTCTGAATTGTGCGGTCTTATTCCTATTGAAAATCATGGCTGTTGGTGGTCTTTCTCTTTGCACTAATAAACCCTTACCCCTTGTGATGTTTAAATGGCTGGTATTTTGGTTGTAAACCTTTTGATGTGTAATATAAATTTTTTAATTACTTATATTCAGCTAAATAAATTGGAAGCACCAGGATTAACTCTTTTTCTATAATAACCCCGGTTTAAGCCCAGTGGAATTGAAATCATGGAGTGTGTGAAATATTTTAAATATGAAAATACCTGTTGAGTCTACATTGTATTGGTAGTATTGGTTTGGTTGTTTCCTCCACGGGCCAAGTACGGGTGACCTTATGGTTTTCATGGATAGGGGCTTAGATTGCTGGGGTGATGTGGGTAAGTATGGGATCCATTGTTTGTATCACGAATTGGGGTGGGATCCTCTTCTATTGTGAAACCTTCTTATTCGTAGTTCTGGGAACTTGGAACTGTATCTCACTTTGACCTGCCTTGGTTCCAATACTTTGTGGGGTCTCACTTGATGTACTTTTACAAGAGAACCGGGTGTGAATGTTTAAATTGCTGTTGGGTGTACTTTTTCCTTGGCTTGTGCTTATGCTTACTAGTTTCCCAAGTAGGTGCATAAACTTATTTAAAAATTATTACTAAACATGAATACAAGGATGGGACAACTGGGGATTTGTTTTGGTGTGAGTTGTGACGTGGGAATGGGTGATGTTCTCTTCTCTTATGAATTATTAGTAAGGATAATGTTCTTTAGGATGGCTGAAGAAAAACCTAGATTGGGTGAGTGCATGTTACCTATACATATACTTGTAGATTTTGTGTTTTTTATTCGTGCCCCACCCAAGTTGAGAACTTAGTACCGAACACCCCCATTTCATGGGGGAGGGTGTTTTTCCCAACAGTCCTATGAGGGGCTGGTTATTAGCTCCTTTTCCGATCCCTTTCCCAAATAGCCTAAGACTCTACAGACAGGATGTGATGGCCTGAAGTCCATTTTTAGCCCAAGAATATTCGGGCAGGGTAGTGTGGTGGTTGGCCCTAGTGTGTGAGGGAAGGTGGTTTCCCAAGTATCTTCGGGATGAGGCCAAGGTGTCTTTGGGCGTGGAAGTAGTTCTTCTAGCCCAGGTGTCTTTGGGCGTGACAGTAGTTGTTCTGGACTAGGTGTTTGCAGGCATGGTTATGTGTGACAATTGTGGCCTAGGTGTCTGCGGGTGGGTTAATGGTTGTGGACCAGGTGTTTGTGGGCAGGATGTGTGGTTGTGGACTAGGTGTGTGCTGGCAGGGCATGGTAGTGGGACTGCGATGAGAATGGTGGGATTGGTCTGATGCATAAGATGTCTTCAATAACCACTGGGAAAGTGGCGCAGGGTACCCAAAAATCAATGTTCTCTTACTATAAATTACTTGAATTGTGTTAATTGTTGAGTGTGACTTGGTGAGGCTTGGGTGGTTAGTTTACTTGCTAGGTGCTTGGTTATCTCTTTTCTCACAGGGCATTAGTATGCCTCCCCACTTGTGCACGAGAGTCTTTGGTTTTTCATTACTGAGTATACTTGTATGCTCACCCTACGTGTATAAAACTGCTTTCAGGTTTCCAGAAGGACTTCAGGGATCGTGCGATACCGTACTATCTTGGACCTTTTGGGCAGTTGCTGTTGTTGTTTCCCTTTTCTTGGTATCTTTTTACCTTTGGAGTTTTGTGACTTATATCTTTTACCTTTGAACATGTATATGGGAATGGTTTATTTTCAGCCGTATTTGCACTTTCAGTTTTATTGTTGTAGGATTTACTATCCTATCTCCTAATCCTATTATAAGAAAAAGGGTAATGCCTTCCATTTAGTGTGTGATTCTATACCTTGGTGCTGTTCCCCACTCTGGGACCTGTTGAAGGCGGGTTTCGAGGGTCATTATATCTCTTTCAACTTAAAGAAGGGCCTGGAAATCTGCTGACCCTTCCCTTCTTTTGGTGAAGGTGGGTTGTGAAAATTTCAATGAAAATATATCAATTAAATATATTTACATAAAAATCCATTTTCAAAACCATTTTTAATACCAAAAAAACATAAAAGAGTATAAGGTATTTATTTTCTTTTAAAAACATTACGGCTTGTTGAGGAAGCCAAAGATCAAATAATAATCGCGGTGGTGGAAATATCGTTGTCACCGTGTATGTTAAAAAGAAGCATACTTTTTTTCATTTAGTAAAATGGTTCGTAGAAAAAGATTCCCTTTGAAAAGTCAAGGGGTATTATACAGTGTATAAAAGAAAATATGCCTCAATGAAAGGAGATTGAGACGAAGTCCCTTACCTCGCGTCCGACTAGAATCGATCGTTCTTTAATCTCTTGAATAATAAACTAAAGTTAATTTCTACTTTCTTAAGAACCTTTTTCATGTTTATTATTCCTTTAATATAACTTATTACCATGTTATAAACATTATGTAATCATTTAAGTTAATAACGTTCATTTTTTCGATATTTGGTACTCGAGTCAAAAATGAACACCTTATATTTACAAGTTGTCCATGTGGTCAATAGTCCATTATATCCAGATTGATATTCAGGATTTAAATATCATATATATAATATATATTAAGTATATACATGTATTTATAATAATACATAACATTTGGAGGTAAGAAATGAAATGCACCATTCATGGAGATGGTAAGCCGTATGTACGCATGAACGGTACTTTCATTTATATTTATCATTTTAATGGAATTAAAACATAATGATACATAGGTATATTATAATTCCTTTATAATATCATATATAATATCATTAACTCTATCCTTTATACATCCTACATAATTCATTAATGAGTCACATCACTTTAAGGGGGCGGTAGTCCGCACTTCCTCCAATGAGATTATTGTATTTACCCACTATGGAAACAATAAAGGTTTGATATAATTGGGAAGTACCGAAGCATATAGAAATAATAAACATAATATATATCATATATAAATATAGTTCCATCATAATGTCCACCATGAGAGGCGGTAAGATGTAATTGAACAATCATCGTTTCGTGAGGAGTTAGTTTTCCATCCACATAAACATTATGTTAATCATCCATTAGATGGAGTTGTGTGTAAGTGTAGTTAGTATATTTCTCATAAAAACATCCTAGTATATTTATTATACTGGTGTTGTTACAAATTAAAGGAAATAAAAATATTTTAGGGGTTGGAGAAGCAAAATAAAAGAAAACAATTTAAGAGAAACCGTTACCTTTAATTTGGGTAACTCACTTTGGTTTGAATCAAAGAAATTATTAAGTTACTTCTGCCTAAATTAAGGATTCTAAGAGGAGGATAGGGATGTAGGTAGTGTAACTGGGTAGAGTTTTGATGAGCCAAATGTCTTGAGAGGTGTGAGGAATTGGTTAGAAGTGGTCTCCTTTTATAAGGGAGAGGAGAGGCTCTTTAGGAAAGTGTGAAAATATTATTTTATAATATAACGATATTCAGTTTATAATGGTCCAAAAATCATTAAGGTAGAAAATAAGATGACTCATATTCGAGATAAAATCATCCAATCAGAATTGGACATGTTTTGAATAATAATTTAATAATTATAATCTTATTTATTTAATTTATTTATTATTGATGTAAATTCTACATCATTATTGTGTCATACATAATTTAATTTATTTGATGTAAAAAAATTATAAATAATACCATGATTTAGGAAATATATTTATCTTTCTAGTGAATATTTCTAGTCGAAAGTAGGACTTATATAACACCATATAAAAATTAATTACTAAACGATTTTTGTTAATGACAATTTTGTCTTCACTTTAAATTAATTAATCTAAATTGTCATTTTCACTCCCAAGGGGCTCCATGGGGTCCCAAAATCGACCCAAAGATGCCCATGGTCATTAATGACTCGAAAAAAAGGTTTGGACAAGTGTTAAGGTAATTTGGAATTATTATAATATTCTTTTTACCTTTAATTACCCTATTTACCTTTAAACGCGGTAAATAAAATTCAAAAGTTACTATTCACCAAAAATTATTTTTACCTTAATGAACCACATTTTACTTCTTTATGACAACCATGTATTTAGGATTTTTGAAATTCAATTCATAGAAGTGGTAAAATTTCATTTAAATGAAAAAGTTAGTTTTTTTAACGACCACTAAGTGGTTTCACTATTCATCAAAAATTGAAGTTTTTCAGAAAAATACCAAAAATTCAGCCTAAGAATTATTTAATATTCCGAATTCAAAATTGATGTCAATTTTTCCAAATTCAAAACATAAAAGTGTCATTAATTAATTTTAAAAATAATTCTCATTATCAAAACAAATAGCCTGTTTTTAAGAAACAATAACTATCAAAAGATTGATACTTGTTTATGTCCAATTTCAATGTGAAATTAATTCCAAGGACCAAAATTGTATTAAATGGTAAAAATATATTTTAATTTCACTTTAAAACCAATTAAAAAGATAATATCTCTATATAAATAAAATATATTAAAAGGGACTTTTGAATTAAAATACAATATTTTTCACTATTCATTGAAAAATGAACTTTATCAGAAAAATACCAAAAAATTAACCAAAGTAAAATTTTATGTCCCCATTCTAAAGAAGGATTTTATTTGGTCAATTAGAATGTATTACAGTGACCAAAAATATATTTAAAAAGGGTTCACCATTAAAAGGCGATAAATCGGCCTTTTAATGTAAATTATGCTTAAAATTTGATTCATTCACATTTTAAGCCTCAAACTTTTATTGGATAAATGTAAACACATTTAACAAATATGTATAATCATATTGTAGTTAGTTTAATTCATTCCCTCCAATACAATGGTTATGAGTTAACGACCATTTAAAATAATCATATTATATTATTAGTGTGCAACGTACAATTCCAAAGAAACCTGTTGTTGCGTATCGGGTACTCTATCGAACATAGCAACCCCTTTAAAGTAAAATTAATATTTAATTTACAAATATTAATAAATATGAAATATGTATTATTCTTCATTTACCTGGGATGTTACAATGAGTGATCATGATTAATCAAAATTAAGTGAATAAGTGAGGTAGGATATTTCCTTTTACAACTGATTTGAGGGAAACTTTTTGAATTTCTAAAAATATTAAATTATAATAAATTCATTATCAATCCAAATACCTCAAAAACTAAATGTATTTGAATTTAATATGTTATAATATTTTAATATCACCAACCAATAGATTTTATTTAATCCTTGATATTATTTCAAATCATTTCATTTTGATTAATCCATATTTATCTTATTCTAATTTTTACTAAGTTAAAACGTTTTTCTATAATAAAATGCTATATTTTTACTATATGTGATTTCAATTAGATAATAAATGAACACATAATTAAATTTCCGAATACTATAATTACTTTTTTTAAATATGACTTATTACTTTTTAAAAATTTACAAATATATTATTTTGATGAAATATCATTACTGTCAATCTTTTCACTATTCATTACTTGTACATTTTAAAAAATAAACGTAACAAGTAAAATTTTGATTTTTTTATTATATTTATAAGATGTCATGTAAATATAAAAAATAATTGATCACCTTAATAATATCAAATTATATTTATTTTAATATTTTAATTAACATTTATTTAATATTTTGATTAAAAAAATAATTAGTACATTAGTGTTGTATAATTATTTTATATACTATTTTTCCCTAATAATTAAAAACTAAATACAACAATGAAGATTAATAATCTGTATTTCAAAAGAACATTATGAGTAAAATATATATTTTTGGTAACCCTATATTAATAATGATATATTATTTAATACATGAATATAACATCCTTAAATCATTGTTTAATAAAATATTATAAATATTAAATCTCTCTTCAGTGCAGCCGAAAGTGCACAATAAATATATAACATGACAATATGTATATTAACTAAAAATATACATTTATATTCAGTTATAAAATACTATTATCCTGATGTGGACGCATATAGGCATTTAAGATAAAGACTGTGACTTTTTTTTAATTTCATTGATTTAAGTATTATATAAGTCATTTTCATAGATTGTTATCCATTAATAATCTTAATTTAGATACATAGGTGTAAATTGTCTAATTATATTCATCCAATAAAATTTTTCCATATACTAGGGTCATTTTTTAGTCCTTATCATGTTATTTTCAATCTATATTTCCCAGTATACCCTTTACCATGGTAACAAAAAATTTACCAATTTTAATATTTATATTATCCAAGAATAAAAATAAAGAATTCAAAAAATTTGGAACTTTAAAATGCAAATATTGTATCCATTTTTTTAAATTTAGAAGACATCATTTTCATAATTTAATTAAAAAACTAGTTAAACTCTATGAAAAAAATATTTTTTTTAAAAATACCCTATTAAAATATTAAATGTTTCTATAAAACAATTATGTAAAAATTATTTTTAAAAAATCATATTTATATGTTTAAAAATTAAAATAATCATGTTAATTTTTTTAAAATCTAATAAATAATGTGGTCCCGTAAATACGTTAAAAGAAAATATAATTCTCAAAAAAAATAAAAAATTCCATTATTAATCAATATATGAAACCTTTCATTAAAAATCTATAAAAAGTCATCCAATGATAAATTTCAAATTATATTTTAATTTTTTTTATCAGATAAAATTTTTAAAGGTTTCAATTTTTTTTAAAAAACATTCAATCTATTCGAAGGAAGCAAAACTACCTATTAGAAAATACATCTTCTTATGATTAAAAATGTGTTTGTTCTTATTTTAGTCCAATAAAAAAAATTTTGAATTAAAAAATCATTTTGTTGAATATAAAATATATAAATATCATTATGATTTCTATATAATAGTGATTAATTTCATTTATTAAAATCAAATGCATTTTTAGGAGTAAAATGTGTTTTTATAAAACAAAATTGTTTATTCTCAATTTGTTTCTATCTTCATTTCTTATTAAATAGTAATAAATGCTTTTATATTTTCATAATTTAGTTAATACATTTTATAAATTTGATTATATTAGATGGGTTATAATTTTCATGTTCAAATAATTTCAATAATAAAATTATGTTATGTTGAATCATAGTGTTACATGTTATAAAAAACTAAGTCTATGTTGTGTATAATTAAAGACATCATTGAAATCATATAATAATAATAATTATTATTATTAAAAATATATTTAACAAAAATCTCACGTTGTTACGATACATGAGGTTGGAAGACGTCCTGCTAAACTAGAATCTATGGTAAGGGTTTATCACCTCAAATTTCCTTCTTTGTGACATGATTTATATTATGATCTTAATTTCTTTGAATATGTTTTATTTAATACTAATATAAAATATTTATAATAATAATATTTTTATTCATGTTATAAAATTTTCTATTTCATTTTCAATCCTTCAAATTAAATTTATTCAAAAGTTATCTATATCATGAGGGTATATTTTACAATGTAATTATAATTCGGGATTTGTTTTTATTATTTTTCAATTAGGAACTTATATAATATTACTCTTTCAAACATGTTTATTTTACACTACAATTTTTATTTCTATTATTTTCAATTATTATATTGATTATACCTACTTTATATAATGAAATTTATGAAATAATATTTTTAAGTGAAACCGACCTTATTTCATCTTTTATGTTTGGAATATTTTCCCTCCATGTACATATTTTTCATATTATTTAATGAATGACCTACGTTATTTTTCAATGAATTTTTAATTTCATTTTCTTCAATATTTTAAATTATTCAATATATTTTAACATGATTATTCAGATATTATTTTTTATAGGTCACATTTTACATTCTTAAAATGTAAAAAATAAATGATTTTAATGATTATATCCAGTATTTATTTTCACAATTTATTGAATGTTATCTATTTCAATATTATATTTCATGTTATTATTAATTTTCAAGGAAAATATTATTCTCTTATGTCTTGATATTTTTATTTTTTAATATCCTATAGAAAATTATATTTATTGTATTTTACAAAACAACTTCCTTATGTCTTAATAAATGAATTTTTAATTTAGGGGGTCATTATAAAAGTTTAGTAATGTAATGAGTGGTGGTTTCTTAGATATAATGTCCTTGTCTAGATATAAAAAAATATAATTTAGGCTCTCTAATAGTCATGTGTATGGGTAATAACCCTATAATAATATTTGATGGTTATTAACTCAATATTCATATATTGCACAAGTAGTGTGTGACATCCTAACTTGGGTGCCACTCAAAAGTTCCCTGAACATTGTTTCCCATATTGACTGAAGAATTCCTCCCCATAATATAGTGTCTACTGACTGTAAGCAAGGATCTAGGGTGTTTCCTTGGGGATACAATGTCCTTATATTAGATTGGAGTAAAATAGATAAATAATTACATATTTATAAAAACAGATGTAATAATAAGTATTCAACAATAATAATCTACTCAAAGATGAAAAGTATCATAAAAAATATGATGATTTAATTCCATGTCTATAAAAGATAGTAAAATAGGAATCCAGGGTATTTGTTACTTTATATACTTCATATAATAGAAAAATAAGACAAAAAACAATCCATGAATCCCAAGAAATGGCCCTGTCAACTATAACTAAGAACCATCCTAAGAAAAAAAATACAATTTTCCATGGAATAAAACTTCCCATTTTCTATACTTACAATGAAATAATAATTTCTGGTACCACCAATATCCAAGACAGTGTGTGAGAAAAATTTCATTAGGTCTCTACCAAAACTTATATAAAATCTAGTAAATAAATATAAACAATCAAATGAGAAGGTTTATGTAAATGTTATGAAATTAAAAAATAATAACTCATACTTACATTAGACTCAGTTGATAATGTCTCTGAACATGATATCATTTAATTAATTCTTTGAGGTAAATTTTTATTTGTTAACTATGTGATTTTTTCATCAACACTAAAATAGATAATAATAAAAATACATATGAGGATCTGATCTAAAATTAAGGCTTCTTTGGCCTTAGGGGTTGGTCAATATATTGAAGTGTCTCATGTTGTTGGGATATAAATGGGATCGAGTGTAATACATGGCCAAAAACTCAATTAATTCATTATAAAATATTACAATTGAGTCCAAATATATCATCAAAGGTAATCAATAGCTAAGAATAATTGTGTCCAATAGGGTGAATCCTATGAAATACATTTGTAATGAAATAATGTCGAATTCAAAGAGTGTATCCATGGAATCTTAATATTAGGAATAACAGTGAAAGGATCCTATGGAATCATATCAGAAATCCATTAGCAGAAAACATCAACGATTAAAGGTGGGTATCTCCCCTGGAAACAAGATTATTGAGTTAGAATTACATTATATGTGTGATCAAATAATTACATTAGGAATCCAAGGAGGGATCATGTATAACCAATAATATAATGGTATAGTGGTCTATATTTAATTAGAATCATACACATAATTGGTTATAAAATTTACTCTTATTAATACTCATGAAAATAAATATTCCATTAAGTTAATTCTATTCCATTTCAGAACATGTTACAAGGTAAATTTAGGATATGTAACAATGTTACAATTTAAATATTTAATCATTAATTTGGTTAATTCTTTCCCCATCCAAAAATCATGACAAGGGGAATAATTTCATGCCACCAATTAATAGTGAATTATATTTATCTAGGAAAAGTTGTATATATATCAATATACATGCCTCCAAACAACAAATATTCTCCTATTAAATTATATCACATACATTATAAGGTCCAACTAAAAAGTGTATACAATATAAATGTTCCAATATAGGTGAATTAATAATTCCTTTTAATTAAAATAGACATAACATTCATAAGGGGAATTGAAAACACATTAATGGTGTCTCAAATATTTATAAAAATGGTGATAAATACATAAAAAAGAAAGAACCAAACCAGGGGTGGATAGAATTGAGGGACTAATCTCAAAAAACATGTATAATATGTATAAGTATGGATATAGGATATAATCACAATAATATTGATTATGGAATATAAATTTAACGGGGTAATTACTGGTGAAACTAGTGTGTTCATAATAATGGCTGTTTATAAATGACAATACATTATGGGGAATGTCATATGCCACGAAAAATATGACTATAAGACTATACTCATATAGTGTCAGCCACTAATTTGGTATGGATTTAATTAAAACTAAATAATGGATCAAGTCCATGATAATAAGTTATATGAGGATACATCCCAACTGAATCATTTAATGAAAGAAAAAAAATGAAATAAAACTAATGATTGAAGCGATTACATAGAGGAATCCATTGAGATGGACGATTATCAAATAAATGATAGGATCATAGTTTTATAAATGAAAATATAGTCACATTAATGGAATATCAAAATCGAAAATAAAGGTTCCACCATCAACTAAAAATAGAAATATAAATAAGGGGTGTAGTTACTATAAAAATTAATCTATAATTATACATTTTGTCTAAAAATTATGGGTCGCACGGTTTGGCCTCATGTTTCATTAAATCATGACCAAACCATGGTTAAAATATTGTCTAGTGAGGGACCCTACATGGTTTGTTTTCATGGTTTGAGAACCATGTGCCACCAATGAAATTTTTATCTTATAAAATCTATATACATGATTTCATGGATGTGTGGCCTTGGGAGCATGGTTTGGGTAGACTATACACAATTCTATTCCCTCACGAATTGCCAGCACTGTTAGGATAAAACATGGAAAATGTGGAACACTGTTTCTACTAACAATGTTTGCTTATTTTTTATTCCACCATCTAGGTTATAATCATTGGAAAAGCTAAAAATAACCTCAAAACCATGATAACCTTTTTTAGAATCCATATTAAATCCAAGACCATGAATTATATAGACATTTATTGGATCCTTACCTAAAAGAAATTTTTTTATTTCTATCTTTCCAACTAATGGATCTAATCCTAGAGTTACCCTTCCAAGGGATGTGGAATTACTCTTGAGAAAAACCCCATTCCTTGAGCATGAATGTTATCAACCCTCTCTTATGCGTCATCTAGTACATGGTCAAGTTTAATATAACTCATACTAATGTGAAAGACTAGCCTTAGAGATCCTTACTTCATCGATCAATGATGCATATAGGATATTACTCAAATGAATATTCATAATCAAGATCAACCTCATCATAATGAAAAGTATGGGACTAGTCGGCATGATAACAAAGAAGATGTGAAATGTGGAACATTTAATTCCTGAAATGATACCTCAATGTTAACATAACATGATTTTCAACTCGCTTGATGATTTATGAGCACCCAAAAATCATGATAATGTTATGAAATATATTCACATTACTCCATACCTACTTATTCCCAAGATTTGGTAGTAATCATATGAACATAGAATCCCCACCCTTGAATGGTAGAGGTTGTAAATGGAGATCGACATAAAATTTATCTCTGGACAGGGAAATAGACATGTTTTTCCAATCAAATGCACCTAATTTGAATCCTCTTAAATGATATGAGGAAATAGTAGAGATTAATCTATTATATTTGCCTATCACATGGGTTAATGGAATGAAATTCCATATATGGACTCCTACAGATCCATGTGAGTCCCCACCTGAATCCTATTTTATAAGAGAACTGGAAGAGTATAATATGATCCTCCCAAGAATCCTGAAAATATTGTATGTAATCCTGACACATGTCCAAAAAAAAGTATCACCCATTTTGACTATAAAGCTTTCCTAGTATGAAAATATGTTCTCATAATCACATGTGTTCCAAAAGATATCTATAACCCCTCCATGAATCTAGATGTGAAATGATCATATCTATCTAAAATGATTGTATATGGGACACATGTAGCTATATGATCTCACAATAATAGAATATTCCCATATCATCATCTGGGAAATTATCCCTGATTCGAATGATGTGATCTGCCTTTTTCATTTGATCCATAACTATAAAAACCACATCATCACCACGAGTTGACCTCAGCAATCCTACTACAAAATCCATCAAAAAATATTCTTATTTCCATTCTTGGAATGGTAATACCTGTAACAATATAGTAGTATAATGGTGATCAACCTTCACATTTTTACAGTTGGGGAACCTAGTAATAAAAGCTTCTATCTGACATTTCATTCATGTTCATCAATTTTGGTGGAAGTTCATATCATAATACATAATGGAGATCCCTGGATGAACTACCCATTGAGAAGCATTATAATTCTGCATCAGTTTTCCTCTTATATCCATATGAACACGATCATTTAATTTTATATGTAGGATGTCATTTCCATAAAAATACCAATTTGGAGGTATTTCGTCACTTGAAATGCACTCCTAGAGAAACAACCCCTCATGATCAGAAACCTTCCTACTCTTGAAATTATCAAAGAGTGATGATGAAACTAATATAAACATAAGAAAACGAAACCTGTGAATCTAGTGAATCTTTAAATTCGTATCAGAATAAAAGACTATCCAATTACATTCATCACTAGCTTCTTTCATGGAATTTACCAGAGTTATCTTGCTTAGCACATCATCAACTGCATTTTCCATTCCATGAATCCAAGAAAGCTCAATTTCAAAGTAAAAATGGTATTCAACCCATATTCGTTGTTTATGATTTATTTATAATATGTAAATATATATTTTAAGATTTTATGTTTTTTATAAAATGAAAATCTCTCACACGATAGATATTGTCTCCATCAATATAAGACATGAAAAAACAACTACTAGATTAATGTACATGTGTTAGATTATTATGTCCATGAGGTCTCAACTTGTGAGAACGTTATTCAATTAATCAATCCTCTTGCATTATCATGACACCCAGTTTGATTCTTGATTCATCATAGAAAACTATATTGCCTGTTCAAGGTTATGGATGAATTAGAATTGATGAAAAATTAATCATTCATTTAAAAAATTTAAAGGATTTTTCTAATGCTTCATTCCATAATATCTTCACACCCTTCTATGTCAGACCATTAATAAGTATAACAAATATTGAGAGGTGCTATATGAAATCATTATAATATCCATCCATCCTCAAGAAACTCATTATATAAAACACATTATCAGTTTATCATAGGAAACCACATCAGTCACCATGTTTGGGTTAATTAATACTCTTTATTCCCTGATAATGTGATACTATAAGTGAAATTTATCAATCTAGAATTATAAATTAACAAGGATATAATATATTTTAATCTCTTTTATTGTATTTAAAAGGATATGATTATGTTTATCAAGGTATTTTTGAGATTGATAGTACACTAAGATATCATCCATGAAAATATGAGAAATGAATATAGATATATATGGGAAACCCTAGTAATATATGCCATGAAAAAATCCATCATGTTCATACAACATAATAGAATAACTAAATACTCATATAAAATTTAATAATTATGAAAGATCATATGTGGTATATTTAAAGTGAGGATATACACATAATGATATCCCAATAGTTGTTCAGTCCTAGAGAATACCCTAGGTCCATGAATATAATCTAAAAGATGATCTAATCAAGGAAAAGGATACATGTTATTAATCATAATATGGTCCAGCTATAGGTAATCAAAACATAGACTAAGTGTCTCATCCAACTAATGGGTAAAAAAATGGTCGAACCTCATGAAGAAATGATGGGTTAGGTAAACCCCCTAGACTATAAATCCTCCAACTACCTATTGATATTCTAGAGATATCAAGGATTCATCCTATACAATGGAATAGATACTGGGATTTCTCCCATAACAATCACCATCATAAACTATACTTATCTCTCTAGAGATAATGTAGAAAAATCACTTATAAAGATATACCTAAAACATTTTACCACTAGAGTAAAATCTATCAGATGTATTCCCTTATCCACCATGACAAGACTTGAAATATGGTTGGTCACTCCACATATCCCAAAATTCTCTGGTTAATCTCTAAAATCCTAGAGATCCCACTCAACATTGTGAATACAACTTCCACCATCTAGTGATGTAAATGAAATCCTACGGTGATAAAATCCCACATTGGTGTGATAAGAAAGCAAATAGTCCATCAATATAATGACAAGGAATAACATCTTCTTGAGGATAATTATTTCTTATAAAACTGGATACCTATAAACCACTTGGGTAAATCCTATATATTGTTGTATACCCACTAACCACAATCCCAACTATGCGTTTAAGATAATCACACCATAGAGTATTGAATTGCTTTTATTAGACATTCCATAATAGATAAAGAGATAAAGGAGTGAGAATTATATGTATCGACAAAAAAATGATACAACATTAGAGGCTACAAGAGTGGTACCTCATATTGTAGATGCTTAAACACTCTTATCCTAGAGAATTAGGTGTAAAACATGAAGCTGACATGATCCCTGTACCTATGGTACAACTAGATGACCTTGAGTAGGTTTTCACTACCAAAACTAGTTATCATAATTCTTGGTTAAATGATCATGAACTCCTCAAGGGTATGTCATACCAATGTAACTTGAAATCCCTGCCTAATATGGAGTAACTGATACTTCCTCTAAAGGTTGAGTTGGTGTAGATACTATTCAGCTAGAAGAATGTGGATAGGTATGAAAACACCCTAATGATTTCCTATATTATTTTAAGAAATAATATCTAGGGGGTTCTCTATCACACTGAGTATTTAGTTTCCCCTTTCATCCATACTGATGGAAAATAATGGATCGCTGAGTGTGAATACTCAAGGCACCACTTCTCTGAAAAAAAACTTCAAGGCTACACTCTCTTCTATCAAATAATTGGTTGTCATGCCTCAAAACCAATCATCTATTCATAGCTCTATTTTCTTATATTATGTTTGAATTAGTGATTAGAGAGAAGTTATTGATATCAAAAAATATATATAGGAAAATTTAATTCATATTTGAGAATATGGAATACATGATCTCATCCTTGAAGAATCTTTCCTATGATAAATCATCATGGTTAATAGGTGGTGAAAAAAACTAAAAATCCATGAAACATGTTGAATAGTCCATAAGAGATATAAAACACTGCATCAGAATCATGAATTATATAGATTGTTTATCTCTCAACCTCAGAGGGAAAATGTAATCATATAAAGAATGGTATAAGTCTTTCTAGATCATGCCGTGATGACAACTATCTTGAGTAATTACAACCCACAATCTCATGGAAAAATCATGACCTATATGGTTGGAAATATTTACCGACCTTAATGGTGGTGTATCATGATGGTCAAAGATATAAATAATGACCTTGATCCTATAATAATCATCTTCAGGACCACCATTCCATAATTATTTAGGAGGACTCTACTTCTAGAAGGAATTATTCAGGTCATCTATAGTTAGAGAAAGTAATGGATAAAACTACACGGAATACATCATACAGAGAACTCCCCCATCAAATATTATTGTCAGTTCCTAGTTTGGATATATCTAGTAATTCCTCTGGTGGAATTACTGATGGTAAGACTAGTTTTTTAGGTCCCACCCTCTATAGAGCATGGTCCTCCCCACCCTCCAAGCACCCAATTCTAGGACATCATGGTGGAAAAGTTCTATAAAAGTCATGAATATGACTGATTTTAATATTTGAGAGCATATTCATGTTCTAGACAAAATAAATGAAAATAATATGGTCTCATTAACCATGATAATAGCCTAACTACTCACTTTAAAGGAAATGGTATTATTAAGTGTCAAACATTAATTTAATTGGGTTCCAATTTATGGAAGACTCAATTGTATCCCAAGGAGGTTTTTTTAAGTTATAGTCGATATCCTATTAAATGGAAACCTATTTTATTTATATATATGTATTAAAATATTAAATTTGTATGTGAAAATATACATAGAACATGTTTTGATCAAATTGATAAACATTCCAATCAATTAGTGTCTAATACACATTATAACAAAAATCTTAACCCATCTAATTTTAATAAGATACATTATATTCATTCTCAAAATATAGAATGTAGATGTTATGATAGATCAACTCATAGTATTTAAATTTCAAATTAATAATGTACCATAAATCATATAATTGAAATTGTATGTCATGTGATCACCGCCAAATCCCATCTCATGTAACCAATGGTTCACTACATACATGTGTATAAACTAGCATTTTAAGATCGCCCCATCATCCTATACACAAACACAATTTTTATACTGATGATGATAGATTAATTAATCAATTCCATTACCTTGTATAATATTCTACCAACATAGAAATATACAAAAACCAAGGCTCACCCAAAAATCATCTTCAACATAAGAAATACGAGAAGTGAAATGAACCTGTATGGTATGGAATACGCAAGGAATGTTAATTATAGGTTCCTATAATTACATATGTAAGAATTTTACATTCCATCACAAGATAATGAAAATTATTTATAATGCATAAAAAATACCACAAACCATGTGAATCACCTAATGATGATAATATATCAATTATAGAAAGTGAAAAATAGAACAGTAACGGCCCATTCCCAAGAAACATGGTATTTATCCCAAATGTGCCTCATCTTCTCCAAGGAATGGCTTATGACCACGTTACAACATGTTCATATAAACCTATCTATATTCCCAATCCATTAGAATAATTATATTAAATAGATATAATACCACATTATGGAAACCTGACATAGGTGCTGCTTAATGGGGCGATGAACCCAATTGGAGACATGGCCAGAATCTGGACTCCTTGTACTCCAAATTCTTCCAAAAAGTAGTGAGATAATAGGGTCTGTCCATGTGGATACTATGAATTCATTTACTGGTTTATCAATGTGGATACATATTAAGAGATTAATATATATTGTAAGTAATCATAAACATCCATCCATATGAATCAACTAAAAATTTGTACGACATCATACACAGAAGCTGATGATGTTATTCACTGCCACTACAAAATCAGAAAAAAAAGTATATATGAAAACATGATATAAATATAGTTTGTGCAATAAAAAATGGAAAAAGAAAAAAATATCCAATAATCCAAATCACTAGCCTAGTCATAATCTACCAATCTATATCCCGAGCAACATCGGTGACCAAGGTGAGACTCTTCCCCTTGTCTATACATGAAATAAAAAAATCCACCTAGGTACCCAACAAATCTCATAATATGGTGTGAGATTAACCATAGTAGGCAACCAAAAATGGAATCTATAAAATCAATTCTATGAATATAAACTGATAAGTACCTATGAATATATAAATATAGTGAAATTTTAAAATAATAACTCATACATACTTCAGCCTCAGCTGGTAATGTATCTGAACATGTGATAATTTAAATAAATTATTAATGTTTACATTATATATATATACACCATGTTATGGTCTCACCAACACATAAATAGACAATAATAATAATATGGGACGATTGATGGTGAATCCATGAAATCCATGACCCTAGGGGCCAACCAACTCATTGAAGTGTATCATGTAATCTGGAAGTAAAGGGGTCTGAGTGTAATCCATTGTGTAACACCCAAGTCATTTCATAATAATGGATTCTAACCAGTTACAAGTATATCATCCAAGATAATCGCTGCATAATCATAACTAGTCCAAATCAGGGGAATCTAATGTTCCCCATTTATAAAGACAAAAACATGGATTCATGTAGTGTATACAAGGAATCCTAATATCTAAAATGATAGTGAAGGTATCCTATGGAAACATGTTGGCAATACACTAGTAGACAAGGAAAATGTTACAAGGATGTTGTCTCCCATGGAAATTACCTCTTTAAATCAGAATGGCATCCTCTGAGTGATCAAGGCATTCCCTTGGATATCTATGGATGGATGATGTCTTAAAATTATGATGAAATTCATAAGATCCATATGAAATAGAAACCTTATTAATAATTTATTATTTAATTTTGTAAATGTAATAATCATTACAATAAAAAACTATTAAGTTCATTCCATTTATATTCAACCTAGTTGAAAAGGTCAGCATAGTAGATACATCCAAGTTCAAATTTAGTAACTTAATCATTCATTATGTTCATTCCTTCCATTTAAATAATCATGACAATTTGAATGTGGATACGAAACGAATTCCCATTAAATTATATTAAACTAGTTAAAGTGGTATATATATAAACTTAATTACGAATAGACAATGATGATTCATCAATTATGTTTTAATACATGCTGTAGAATATTCTGTTGATTATTTTTACAATATACCCATGAACGTCATTGTAAATTAATAATTCATTTTCATTTAAAATGACTTACCATTATTAGGGTCAATCCAAAACATCCAAATGGGGTCTCAAATAATTATATCGAGGGACATAAAAATATTACAAGGAAATAACCCTACATGGGGTGGATGGAATTAGGGTAATAACCTTGATTGAAATGAATATCATGTATAAGTAGTTCTCCAAAGTACGAGAAAAAATATTATAATTAGTTAAAATGAATTTAAGGGTGAAATTCCTAGTGAAACCAATATTCACAAAATGATGGATGATTATAAATGATAGTACTTTTAGGGAATGGTCATGTGTCACATTACTTATAATATTAAAACTCTCTTAATCCAGTTTTAGAGTTTAGTATTTTTTGGATCAAAAGACAGCTAAAAAATGGATCCAGACTATTAAAATAGGGAATATAATCATAGGTCAAAATAGTGTTGTCATGGTGAAAATGAACGATGAAATGAACAAATGGAATATATAGAGCTTAAATGAAAGAATCCAGTGAAGTGAATGATGAAAAAAAAAGAGTTATGTTTAGTGTTTTATCCAATAAATCCTGATGAGATTCCCAGGAGATTAAAGTGGGGAGAATGGTTTCTCTATCTACTAGGAATAGAAAAATAAATAAGGAGTATGATAACTATACACATTATTGGTAAAATGATCATTTTACATATAAAATTATGGATTACATAGTTTGGCCACACAATTGGAAAAACTGTGCAACAACTATAGTTGGATCACTATCTAATAAGTGACCCCTCATGGAATGAATGCTCTATTTAAGAAACAATTATTTAAGAACCAATAAGACTACCATTCAATTGGAATAAACTTGAAACATAAGAAATTTTTCATTGGAATGTGGTCTAGGGTGAGTGAACATGGAATATCATGCACCCTACTATTCTCTTTGAAATTACCCTCATTATTATAATAAACAATGGGGATTATGTTGTATTGTTTCTACTAAAGTTTATTTATAGTTATTTATTCCATCAGGTCAGGATATAATCTATATAGAACCCTATATAGAATTGAAACATCAATGACCACATTATAAAATCCTTATTTTTTCCAACAAAAAAATACAAATATTTATAGTGTATGTACAACATTTAAAAATCAAATTCTTACTTTTAGGCCTAACTGTATACTTTTAACGCTAAAAAATGATTTTTTTGGGCATTTCACTTGATTCATTATAACCTGCAATGAATGATTTTAGTATATGTTCTCTATCAATCTATATCTTAATGATGAATATTTTGTATAATAATTATTATGAATGGTGTGAACTCAAGGAATATTTCTAAGACAATTTTCAATTGATAGTGGAAATATTGATATTTTATAATACATGATTTAGTACAAAATATTTATAGTTAATATTTAATTTTTTGTTGTATTATTAGTTAAATAAGTTATGAATTCTTTATAAATAATATTTGGGAGATTTGTCCCATTGTAAGATAAACCCTCAATAAATCGATTGGTCTCATTATATAAAATAAAATGGGTATCACATGGTTTATTCCATCCTATATATTTCAAATTTCATGGTTGAGAGGTCTTGATGGTATGTAAGAATTCTTGGATAATTATCCTTAATGTAATGTAAGATTAATTGGTTTAGAGTCCATTATAGTAAGAATGAAATGTTTAGCATAAATTATTCCATCATTTTGAAATTATTTATCATTTTACATGCGATTAATGTTTCTTCAGGGATATATTTTTCTCATTGTATTAATTATATGGATAATGTATTCATCAAGTAGTATTTAATAGTTTTTATCTTTTATTAATTCATTACATCTCTCGTTTCATTATTTCCATTACTAATCATATATTCTCATCCATTTTTTTCCCTTCCCCATGGTCTGAAGAAGGGATATTTGAATGATTTTAAATATTTAATTAATATAATAATGATGATTTAATAAATTTTTGAAGCTATTACTTATGTAAGTAATGTAATATGAAAATGATGAAGGAATCAACTTTCCAAATACTGCTAAATAGCTTTACCATTTTGGATACAGAAAATTATATCATGTAGCAATGTGATAATGTTGAAAATATGTATTGGTTGATGGATTTATTGTTTTTACATTTATTTCCATATTATGTTTTAGTAAAACCCTAGGTAACTTGATTTTAGAAGATAATATCTATGATGGGAAATGAAAAAATCAATTTATAATACTCAATAACTCTTTCTTACATATGAATTTTTATTTTATGGTTTCATATTCATATTTATATGAGATGATTATGTTTTTTTCATTATTAAGTAATGGTACATAATGAAATGTATAGATGTCACATCAAAACTCAATATTTATATAGGTATTTATATCCTAATAAATTTAACATATTTGGATATGAAAGTGAGACAATTATGGAATTAATAAGTAAATTTTATAAGGTTTTCATGAATAACATATCCCTTAAGTGTAACCAATTGCCTCAAGGTTTATTGAAATAAGATATATATACATCATGTGAAATCAATAACAATCCTTTAATGGTAGTTACAATTTTTTGGATATTGGTAAATGGGTCGAGTCCCTTGAAAATATATTTCTATCACTAGGATGTAATGATAGGGATAATATTATTCAAGAAGTTCACTTTTTGAAGCTAGATATTGACCAACAGTGGTAATTGATTCATAATACAAAAGAGGAGGAAGAGATTTAGTGAATTGAATAGAGTACTTATAAGAATGTATTATTTAAGAAATATTTTTATATAGATAAATGAAAATATAAAAAAAATAAAATTAATTAATTTAAGATATAAGGAATTGATATTATTTTATCAGTATGAAGGAAAAACTTTGTTATTAAAAATTTATGACACAAAATACATTTATAATTCAAAAATTTAAATTCCTTTCTGCATTAATTAATTTTATTTGATCCTATAAATGAAACTTGAATCTTAAATATTATAAACATATCATGATATTTTATCACTTTTCCTCATGGTAATGATATAATTCTCTAATTTGTAATTTTTAAAATGAAATAAATATAAGAAAAGACAATTGAGTACAATGGAAATTTTTTCTTAAAGGAGAATATTGGATAAATTAAACCCCAACATGTGATAATGGTAGAATGAAAAATCCTTATAGAATAATAAAGGGAATAGGAATGGATATATGATTTCAATTGAATATATGAATCCATTGATATTTATTGCATCAACTATATGGATATGGGGATAATTTGAACAAATGATGTAATCATCATTGTAACTTTATTTATAAGTGGTTTATAAAAAAATTCATAGATTATGTAATTATTGTAGCTAATGTTGAGGTCCCTTATTTTGTGATACTGGTTACATTAATAAGATAATATATGATTTATTTGATTCTTGATCCCTGATATATTTTATGTTTCTCATGGATATTCAATCATACCATGAAACACTGAAGACATATTTTTAATCAAGAAAACTATTATTAATCTCATTTTAATGGGAATATATAATTACATCACTTATAATATAAAAAATATTCACCAGTTTCAATAAATTTTGTAATAAATATTTTTTACGTTGATATGATCTTGATTTTTGATGTTTAGGAAATAAGTATTTATTAATACGAGGAATAAAATTAAATATTTTACTGATATTATATAATTAAAATTAATAATTTTAATGATAAAGTATTAGATAATTTACAATGACATTATTATTGATGTTTTTTTAATTAATAATTACTTCATCTAGTATTGTTTTATTAACATTAAGTATTATATTAAATTTCTCGAATCATTTTTGTTTAGATAAGGGAAATTAATATTCAATATTTAATGGATAATATGATATGTTGAAGGTTTATAATCCTATTTTTGGCTTGAAATATTATTCCCGGAATTTTGTCCTTATAATTAGTAGTATTAAACAATTGAAACACTACATCAATGGGGGAATTAAACATAAGAAGTGGAAAGGATTAAAATTTTCATTCATATCATATTCATTATATTTAAATAGAATATAAACTCATTATGTGTAAAAATAACTCAACTATGAACATTAGAGAACCTAATAATAATAATAATAACTCTTATGATGATACAATATTGGTTTAAGAAAAAATTTATGATACGTATCCATATTTTACTAATGATGGTAAAATTCAAATATTAGTAGAAATTATATCTAGATTTGAATCTTTAATATATATACCTTTATCTAAAATAATATTTATGTAATAATTGATATAGTGATGATTGAGTTTATATAGGTGGACAAGAATATGAAACTATGAAAATTTTGTATATATTTTTCTTTTAAAAATTACAATGTTAAATATCATGTAAGAAGTGAAACCGTGAACTGAATTATGTCACAACATATTTTAATTCCATGAATACTAAAAAATTATTCTATATAAATATAATACTCATTTACAACACTTACATTATAATATTTTGTTTTGAATGATAAAATTTAATGATTACATAATAAAAAATGTTATGGTGTGATTAAAATAATTATATCAAACAAAATTCTCAAAGAACTATTTCTTGTGTGTTTAGTATTAAGGTAAATTATAAAAATTTAATGTATTTGAATATATTTACTAACATATCATCAATTTGATAATTTTATACTGATAATAAATTCGATTAGGAACACATAGAGCTAAAAAGCCTATTTTTTTGTCAAAAAAGATTTATCATTGTATTTTTTATTTTAATTTAAATGATAAAAAAATATGAACCATACTAATAATATTTTTTAAATTAAATTCATTTATAAACAATATGTAAAAATTATCTTGTGGTGAATTTTGAGATTTTTATATAAAGGTTAATTTTTTTAGTGAATTCTAAAAATAATAGTTTTACAAATATTATCAATGTAATAAAACAATTTTTCGATATGAATGAATTGAAATATTTTAATAAATATATATAGAAATAATATACTTTTTTAAGTAAAATAAGAAATTTAACATTTTTTAATTTAGAAAACCGTGAATATCATTTCTGAATTTTAGTGTTGTATTATCACAATTAAATATTGATTTATAAATATTTTAACTAATTACGTAATTAAAAGTTTAATTTTTTTCCTAGGTCTTAAATTCATAAATTATTAATTATTTTATTCATAAATCAATAAATTTTAATATAATTAGTTAAATACTTGATTTATGTTTAAAATCATTTTGATTATTAAAAGAAACATTTTTCTGAAAAAATTATTTTTGTGGGTTTCTGTAAACATACATTGTCAATAATTATTACCTCATTGGAATCATGAAAATTTAATTAAATATTTAGCATAATAATATTATTTATATTTAATGACAACCATTTCATTTTATTCCTTGATGAATCGGTACTATAGAAATCTTTTCACAACATGGTAAGGGTTAAAAGGTTTAATAAGGGGTACAATCTACATGATAAGGATTAAAAATTAAATAAAACCATTCTAATTTTTTCACATTATTTTAAAACACCTAATCATATAACTTGTTTTTTTATTTTCTTACACTTTACATTGAAGACAAAATTCTATTATTTCAATGTTTATAACCATTATTGTGTCACCAAACTCAACACTTATAAAATGGAACATTCTCTTCTAACGTCTACAAAATAATTGAGCACAATATCTTTAACATAATCCACTTTAATACATTCCAAACAACCACATATATTATTAGACGTTTTTTTATTCCTTGAAAACCATCAAATATTAATTAGTTTGTTTTTTAAAGGATATTATCAAGGGAAGAGATATAATTTCTTACAACGATACATCAAGTTTTATTCTTCTTAAAACTCCATAAATTTTTTTATAACCATATCAACATAATAAATTAATTATACTTAATGTATTAATGTTTCTATATTATATTTTTTCATAAAAAATTATCCCATATCCTTCCAATGGATAATTAAAACTTTTCATGTTTATAACTGCGAACTGCCATGCCCTTCAAATGATGTATTTCATCTTTCATCACCTCATATGATAGCCAGTTTCATAGAGTTTTTTAAAGAAGAAATTTTAAATTTAAGATATATAAAATTTTATGTAAGTAAAAATCATTATAAAACATCTTTTTTTTCATATTTTTAACAATGACAACACCATCAATGGATATATGCGAATTACCACATCAATAAATGAGATATTTTATTTTTCATCACTACGTTAGATGGATTGTCCTGTAAGTGTATTTAATGTTCAAATATGATATATATATATATATAATACAAAATTATTCATATCAAGGTGATGAAATCAGTACCATAGTCTAGGTCTGTGAACTTCCATATAAAACCTGAATGTGAAAGAGAAGAGTTGACATGTAAATATTTTATTTTAGTATATAATGTTGAGAGATGGTTGAAAATAAGTAATTTATAAATTGTATATATAAATATAAATATAAATGTTCATATTATATATTTCAATTAAAATATTAATTTATAATAGAAGAGGTTGAAACATGACTAACTATGTGAGAA
This sequence comes from Viscum album, assembly GCA_963277665.1. Lineage (NCBI taxonomy): Eukaryota > Viridiplantae > Streptophyta > Magnoliopsida > Santalales > Viscaceae > Viscum > Viscum album. The sequence continues at coordinate 646,979,544 of OY728151.1, read as the reverse complement.
TAAAAGGTAAAACTATGTGGTCTCAAATTTCATTCTCTGACACATGTTCCACATTATTCACCTAATAATATATATATATATATATATATGTATTTGTCTATATAAAAACATTTTTAAATATTACATCATGATATTTTTTATATTTTTTATATTTAGTTATCAATTTCATGTCATATCCTTTCAAATATGTTCATTCAATAGTTACCAAAGTAATTATGGTGTATTTTTAAAACTAATTTTAATTTGAGATTGTTTAGATTCAAAATAAAATTGGTTTAATTATATTCATTGTATTAATTATAATTTAACTATTATATTATATATTTTCCATCATATTTTCATGTATTAATTTATTTTTCCATCTTTCTTAATCAATGATATGTAAAGAATGTTTTTAAGAAAAATCATCATTAATTATTCATTTAGGTAGGGAATAATTTTCCTCTTGCTCCAAATTAATTATGTTATATCAAAAAAATCATCCATGTACTTTGGTTATGTTGAGTAGATTTATAATTTTATTGAATTTCATTAAAATTTTATAAATGGAATATATTAAACATGTTTTCTATGGGCCACATTTGATATTTAACAAATGTGAAAGAAAATGTTTTGTTAATGTTTATGGATTAATAAAAATTTCATGCCATCAAGATATTTATTTATAATCTATACAGATTTATATATAATTATGGTTTTTATATTAAATAATATCCCATCATTCACTGGAATTTTATTCTTTTATAAAAATACCAAAATTACATTTTATATTTTTAGGAAGCTATATCCTAATGCTTTTATAAAGGTTTTACTCATATATGTAAAAATTATAAAATTTTGATGTAGTGATGTGTGATGGTTTCATCTAAATTATTTCTCATTAATGTTAATAACACGAGGATGAAATATCTAGAATATATCCATTTGGGAATAATTATGCTAAAATGGATGGTTGAGTATTAATTCAATCACTACTCAGTGCAGAACATGTTGTCCTAACAGCATTGCTAGTTTGAATCTCCCATGGGATATGTGTTGGATATTTCACATGAACCTATATAAACCATAATAGGGTAATTCACTATATTTTCTCTATATCTATTCATCTCATTGTTTAATAATAAATATACTCATTATTATATATGGTGTGGGATGAAGGTAGCATACAATGAAAGTTGAACCGTAGAGTGGAAAAAATAGTCATTCAATAGTACATGACCCAGTATATATATATATGTATTAATTATTAAATAATATTGATTATATATTATATTTTTCTATAAATATATAATAAATTCAAAGGAAAATTTATTTTTATGGTTGGTCCTATTATAAGATAGCCCCACGATGCATTGGAAGCTCTCATGTGATAAAAAAGAATGTGTATCTGTTAGTGTATGTAATCACATTTATTAATTATGTATTGGTTGATAGTCATTGATAGTATATAATATGAATTGCTTTAAATTCATTTAAAATATTTAGAATTACTTGGTTGAGACAAATTCATTATATGGTTATAATATCTAAAATTATTCATTCCACTATTATGATATCTGTTAAATCTTCCAAGTGATTGTCATGTATTTTTCCTTAGTTATATTTCTTGATAAATTAATTGATTACATGACACATTTATTGGTTATTTACACATATATATTTTTTGTTAAATAAATTTTTCTGATATATTTCATCATACTATTTCCTTTATTGATCATATGAGATCACCATTTATTATGTTTCTATTCCCCATGGCACAGTGAAAGAATTTTTGATTCATTTGATGAATATAAAAAAATGAATAAGAATTTCATAATAAACCAAGTATTCTAGAATTTATATTTTTAATGATATATGGAAATCATCTATGAATCTAGTCTATGGTGATTTTTAAATTAATCAATCAATTGTGATGTAATATCTTATATCATGTACAAATATAATAAAGTAAACCTTAGCTTTCAATTATTCAAGTTGGGGTTATTACATAGGATAACTCCTTCGATGAATTTTAATAACCTATGTTCCTTCTTTTTTTATGTACTTACATTATTTGCAATTCAGCTATTATAAATAATTGTGAGAATTTATTGAGTTGTGTCTAAGGATGAAATGTTTATTTTTTTGGGCGTTTGGCTCTTAATTCTAGAAAATAGAGGTAGTCGATCTTGATGATCTTGATCCACAACACATTTTTTGTGGTTTTCTTCAAATGTAGGTACTTTTATATCATAAAGATGATCCTTCGATGGTCATAGTAATTTTATTTTCAATATCTTGATCACCAAACAAATTTAATATATCATCAAATTTGTTGTTATATATATGTATATTTTACTCAAGTATCACTGTCTCTTTCTAGGATGTGATATAATTTATAGTGGGAGTTAACAGTTAGTGATCTATATAGTGTAAAATAATGAAAATATACCTATTGATAGATTTGATATATTGATATTTAGGAGAAAGTAGTGTATAGGTTATATGATTGAAAAATTCTTGGATATCCTAATAACTGATATATGAATATATAATATGTAAAATGAAGAATGGGAATGGTTTAATAGAAATGCATTGGGATTAGTGAGGATTTCCTTTTCAAGAAATCTTACATTCAATATGTATGAAAGGAAAACTATATAGGTGTCTACGAAGTTACCCAGGGATATGTATAGGAAGATTATATTAGTAAACAGAGTATTAATTATGTTGTATTCATTTAATATAAGTGTATCTATAAAAAGACTAGTTAAGTTCACGTGAACAACATCAACATAATCCAAGGCTATCTTGAAATTTTAATTATAAAATTCAAGAATGGTATTAGGGAGATACTAATATTATACACTCATTAATAATGTTGTGGTATAATGGATAATATTGTTAGTAATTCTATTAGTGGAAAAATTTTGTGCTTGTGATTATATAAAACTGATCCTGATTAATGCATTTTACAGGATATATCTCCAATTACAATTTATTAGTCCACTTAATCTTTATGTATAAATATTTTACACAAAATAAAGAAAATAAAATTAGAATAAATCATCATATGATATTTTCCAAGAGGGAAATCCGAGAAATTATCCGAGCACAATTCATATGGAGTAGTGTTTTGGGAAGAAAGGGAAAACTAAAAAATTTGAAATATTTTCAATAAGAAAATAATATATGAATTAATGTTTGTAAAATTAAATTCAATTAATCTAATAGAATATAGCAACATCTTATTCTTGTGTTTAAAAAATATAAAAAATATTAAGAAATTGAATGTATCAAATCATTTCAATTAAACTTCTTATCAATGATTCATGTTCGATTATACATTTAGATGCTTAAAAAAGATAATCTAGTGGATTATAAATCCATGAAGGTTTTTGTAATATATATTACAATATATAAATGATGAATGGTTGATTCTGGAATCTCCAAAAAGTTTAGAACATATCAGGTCCATATATAAAATCTTATTTATTTTTAAATTCTACATATGTAATGTTTTTCCATTATATTTTTCAACACGTTATAAAATGTCACATGAGGGTGCAAGGAAGTATCATGAGGATTAAACTAAAAAATATTTACCTGACCTAAATTTCATAAAAATAATTGATGTATCTCAAATTATATTAAGCAATGATATGGATGTTTGGAAACACAATCTCAAACACATCAGTGATATGAACATAAAATATCTCAATAAAAAAGGAATGCTAAATCTTGATCACATAGAAATTTAAAGGTGTGATAGTTATTATATTTTCAAATGGATAAGGGTGTTGTTTATTTGAAATAGATAGTACCAAAGAGAAAATTATTAGGAACATGTTCACAAATATGTTTGGGGACCAACCAATTTAAAACATCCTGGTATTATTATTTAATTTGATACATATATTAATGATTAATGTATATATTTTTTAATTTTTTAAAAATATTTGTTTTATGTTTCATCATATTTAATTTATTGGAAATACATGATGGTGGAATGAATCCATATGTTAGAGGGCATCCATTTTGACAATTTCTATTTACTCATTATATAAAACATTGTATATTTCAAAAAAAAATGAATAATTATTGAGATAATAGTTTTTTGAACTCAATAATAAAATGAATCAGATAAGGGGATGAATTTAACATTGATGGGAAATTCCCAATATATGGTTTTGTACATTAGATATCCTAATGGTATTTAAGAATTGGAATTTATCAATGTAGCACAATTCATCAAAAAAGTATACTAATTGTGGTTGGATAAGTTCATTATAGATGACATGGATTCAAATGTAATCAATATTAAATTCATTAGAATCTTGGGGTATGTTAAATTTGAAAATAAGTTTTGATACTGTCTTATGTAAAAATATAATGTTTGTTTTCTCATTGTATATAATTATATGAACTTTGTATAACATCAATGGTATGATGGTGGGAGAACAATCATGTAACATCCTTACCCAAACCATAGGCAAGGGATGGGTTGGATGAACTACTATCCTTTAGTGAAATCATTATGGAGCCTAATGATAGAAATAACTGTCTATGGACTACCTGGACATTGATGTTTGTATTTTAATTTTTAAAGAATAAAAAATATGATGACAAAACATAGGAATCCAAAACAACCATATAACGTGTGAGAATAAATAGAAAATTAAAATTCAAAAATATTATAGTATTTGAGTTATATTATAAAGATAAACCTTACATCAAATAAAAAATAAAAGAAAACCACACTCATAATCAGTGATATGGAATCACTCTGAAGACTTCATGAGGGGACTAAGAGATCTGAACACCATCTTCTAGAAGTGGAATCATCATGGGAAACTAGATAAATGTGAGACCATTCCTTTACGTATGTAAAAAAACATCTTTATAAAAACTAAAGATCATACATAGGGGTTGAGAAATCATAAATAGTAGGTTTCCCCAATAGGATTTTCAAATCAGTCCACAAATAATGCAGCACATTAACTTTTAGTTAAATAAATTATTTATAATAAACATATTAATATCAAAATAATTTAACAATTTACATTATTTCAAATTAAATAAAAAAAATTTATCCATTAATACCACTATAAATACCCAATACACATGTATACACTCACACAAACATGAATTCCAATTGAAATTACAATAGTCATGATAAATTATTCACCCATACACCATGTAATAAATAGGTTATCAATCTTTAGTTTCCCCCAATAAAAAACCACACCCCTTATTTATAGTGACATAAATTAAAATGATCTCAAAATAAAAATGTTTTCTTAATCCACATATCATGTCTTTTTACATAATTTTTTTCCTTTTGAATATTTAATCTAACAAGTTTCTTGTATTAAAAATATATTGAATTTTAAAACCATAAACCAATGGTGATTTATCTAATATAATAAAATCAAAATGATTTTAATTTTTTTAACATGGGTATCCAAACTAAAATCAAAATAATAATACATTTAAATCTAGATCAATTAAATTTTAATATCATGAAAATTATTTCCTGATTAATATCAGATGTGGGATAAACCACCTACCTCACTATGAGTCATGAAAAGGAATAATATCATTACGAAACCACTTTATTAGAGCTCATGAAAAACTTCATCAATATATATAATTTTGATATAATAAAAATACATCATTGTTAATAAATATATCTATAAAATATTATATTTATCAATTTAATAAATATGAGATGAGAATTTATAAAGATAAATATATAAATAATGATGTATCACTACTTCTAGATATCCAATACACTATGATTCATCAAAACCGTCATCTAAATATGTGGTAATCATCATGAATGATTTTGATTGTATATTATTTTTATAGGTTGAGATAAGAGGAGACAAATGAGGGTTTTCCGGTTAAAAGATATATTAAATTATACCTTTAAGACCATTTAAAACATGGCTCATGGTTAGGCATCATAGTTTGGAATTATAGGCTCCAACGATGGGAATATTACCATTCTAAAAACATTACATAAATGGTAGATTCACACAGTATAGAAAAACATTCCAAACAATATATTTAACACAATATCTACTAAGGCAGTTTCTCCTAGCACATTCATCATTTGGATAAAACTTTTACTAACCATGTGCCTCTCTATATTCTACTAAAAAACATCTTAGAGAAGTTCCATGGTATCACCTATGAATGGTAAATATGTCAAGCCTTAAAAGAACTCCCCAAAACACCAAAACCATACAGATTCTCCTAGAACCAAAAAAATTAACATATAACATAAAAAATATAAAATAAAGATGTACCTTAGTGTCGGGGTGTTACATTCTCTCCACAATCAGAATATTTGTTTCTAGAATGTTAGGAATTTCCAATACTTTGGGAATGTTCAGGTTATTTTCACGATTTGTTTCTTCTAATTTTACCTTATTCTATAAATTTTGAATTTTTACATTATACATGAATGAATAGAATATGTTTCCCATTAAAAACATTATTTTTATTTTGATGATAGGAGTATGTAGAACAATAAATGAAAATTATGGTCAAAGCTCAACACGATCTTATATAATCGCATAGTCATGATCTTGTTTCTACTTCTTCAGTTAAGTTATATGAAAAAACATTATATACAGTGATGAAACAAAGTAGTTCATATAAAGTATAAACATGATATGTAACTCAATAAGTTATCTAAAATGGGATAATATACTATGAATACAACTTTCCATTAATATCAAATATATGATATCTAATCACCAGAGAGAATTTCAAGAAGACAATATCTCCCATGAAAATGGGTAATGGGAAACAATTATTTTTCGCATAAGATGTTCCACTCCTCTCAACCAAAATAATAAATTTTGTAATCATTTGAATATTATCAATTATCTGTAGAAATTTGTAACTATCAAATAGTGAAGGATCCCTAATCTATACCCAAAAAATTAGAAGTAAAAAAGGATTCCCAAAACATCCAAGATTATTACCATATATATCATGGAATTATAAATATTTTTATAATAAAAAAATTGATTGAAAATAATCATTCCATGATTTACTAAAAATCATCACAAAATAAGTAATCATGTATTTCAATGTATGAATTGTTAGATATGTCTTCCCATCCATTAAAGGGTGATATGTTTTACTAAAGGTAAATTTTTTACCAAAAGTGTGTTGAAGTTATCTTAAAATCTTTGAGGAAATACAATGGCCATAATCAAAGATGATTGAAAATGGTACTCAATGAGTATTTACATCCTTGATAATATAGAGCATTACTATGTCTAAAACCATATTTTATTCATGATTAGGGATTATGTTATTTAACATTGAGTGTTAATCGACAACCATCTGCATCAAATCATGATTATAAATCGTTAATGGTTAAAGAATTTGAAAATTACATATTTATCTATTCAAATTTCATTATCAGTATCAGTAAATTTTCCTATATTATTGTTAGTTGTGGATACTCAGTTGTGAATTTTTTGAAAGTTAGTAAGTTTGAATCAAAATTAATAAAATCTACATTCATACCTTTCCAAAAAAGGGGTTCATATATTTGTGTACTTATTTGGGATCTCTCACTGGTTCAGTCATCTTGAATTGTGATAAGCGTAATTAATATATTATTGAAATGATAACGTAATGAAAAGACGATTAATAAATACTATAACAAAGTTCTCACCATGTTTCCATACATCAACGGTCTAGTCATGATTTTGATTTGGCATAATTTTATACAATCTAGGAATCAATTATTGAGCGTCATTATCAATATTCAACCAAACCATTTATGAGAGTAACTGTAATAAAAATGGATTCTTCATTCATATGAGATCCATCAAAACTCAGATAAAAAATCATACTCATCAACATAAAAAAATTTGAATCCTTCCTTGATAATTTATTATACGACTATCATCTTTATGATACAACCATATAATTCCCTTTCTTAAGTTTATAAACCAAGTAAAAGTTAATTATCTTGAGTTATATTATCTATAATCTTTCAATCATGTAAACATTCTTATTAAAAGATGTGGTATATAGTTTTATTGAATGTGAACATAATTAATTTCTCACCAAAGAGACAATGAATTTTTTTTCAATGAATTAACTACCATACAAAATTTTAATAAAGTGACCAATAATTCACCTTATTTATTTTAAATAATCATGATTTATAAGTTACTATGTGATCTACTTTCCTGAGAACACAATAATTTCCAAATCTATATTTCATACAATAAACCACATAACCATTCTTATACTTTGAAAAAAATAAATTGGTCCAATGTGAGATAAGATGGAATTTAAAAAAATTATTGTTTATAAACCTCGATCCAACTGAATAGATATATATTTATAGATATTTTCTAAATAATATATTTGTGTTGTGAGATTTAATTAACAAAAAAATGATAGAAGAATTTTATTCCCATTAAAATAATTTGTATGAAATTTATTGGTTGTTTCTTTAAGAAATTGACTTCTATCATTGTATGGTTAAATGAAATGAGATTTTCATTCAGAAAATCAATATTTAAATAAACGTATTATTTCTATAAAAAATATTTTCAGATTTTCTTATTTAACTAGTTATCTCAAAAATTGATCCACATAGTCTCAAAAAAAATTTCATGTTTTTTCTATGTTTATGAATTAACAAAATGTCAAGTAGAAATACTATCAAAAAAAATTTATATAAAAATGATAAAAAAAATCATAAATTCTATAAAAAGTATTTTTGATTTTTTAAGAACAAAGGGAACCATAATATATTGCTAATCTTTATAAAAAATAATTAAAACTGCTTTTTAAATATCCACTTTTCTAAAATAGTGTTCATGATATATATAAAATTGATAAATTATAGAAAACCATTTTGCTACTTTATATTATCACAGTGGCCATAAATCTATTTTAGTGGATATAATTTCATTAATGGTGCCTAATTTATATTTTGATTATAAATAATGTTTCAGAATAAAAAATCACCCTTCCTAATAAAAATAACTACAACATCCCATGTTGACATTCAATGTTTTATGAACCGATTGCATTAAAATTCCACCATTTTGATTTTCAACTCAATTAATTCCCTTAGTTCTATCTTTCATGATTTTAGTGAAATAATATTTTTCCCTGAAATGAGATCAATTCAAAAATAATCTTCATTTTTAGGTGAAGAACCATTTCAATTTTCTAAAAAAATGTCTGGATATTGATATAGTATGGTACGAAATTATCTAGTGTCTATAATTTCATTATTCATTAATTTTAATTATTTTAATTGATACAAAATATGAACAAAAATTGGTTTTAAATTGACAATTATTCAATCCCTTATATCCAAATATTCATTAAAATGATTTACTATCTCGTTGGAAGATATAAACATTGTACATTATGAATAGGAACCAGTATGGGTCATAAAACTAACTAAAAAATCCATTCCCCAGACCATGTCCATGAAATCCATTTCCAAAACAAATAAGTTTCACAAAAATTGTACTCCACAAATTTAATATAATAAGTCTCATAATTAAATCTCTAGCACTCTTTTATCCCAATAGGATTGTGGATACTCATCATTTGTTGTATAAAATCAATGATAATTTTTTTATAAGAATCACTAATAATTAATTATGGATAAAAATAGAATATGATCATAAAAGGTAGTTTCATATTTTTTGAATAATATATTTTTCTTCATTAAGATGAAAAAATATATTTTCCTAAATATTCTGAAGGTGTGTGGTTTTATTTATTTTTTGAATTATTCATAAAACTCCTCCCTCATAGATCCCTATTTTAAAAATGTTTCAAAAGATAAACCCCCCCATTTATGTGAATGATCATCTAATATATATGATTATCACATTGACATTAAATTTCACTATATTCCAAAGAGATCAAAAAATTTAGTCATTCAATTAATCCTTAAATCATGTATTTTATATTCTAAATCCCCCTAAAAAATTCATGGATAATGTTTCTAAAATATCACAAAATTATCCCTTTAATATGGTTTATCAACTCAATTTCTCATATCATCTTCATGAAAAGAATGAATAATTATCTAAAAATATTTTTGTTTACATGTGGCCCATGTGAAACCATGTTTTTACCAACCTCTTCTTGTGAGTTTCTATGTCTTCTAGTAGATGAAAATTGACAATTGTTAGAAAAAAATACCATATATTAAATACTCATAGGAAATTGATTGATTATAATAGTAAAAATCACCTTGAGGTACAATCATTATAACACATATTCCAAAAATCATAAAAAATTATAAAAATATAAACCTTTTCCTTGTAATTATCAAATATAAAGTAATAAAAATACTAGTGGAGATTCTCATATCTAATGCATGATATGCTATAGTAATTAGTTAAAACCATACCAATTAGATAAAAAAACACCATAAAGTGTATTTGAACAACTTTTTTACCCTAACGACATTGGTAACATAATGATCAAAATCATGAGGTTAGTTACATATTTTTATGATATGAATTTCATGCCCTAATTATTTTTATATCTATTCTAGCACCCCATATTTACATACCATCCAATTCTGATACAATTTATAACATCCCATCCTGAAAGTTTTTATTAGTATAGGTTTGATGTTATATTGAAAATAGGTGATGTCCCTAAGAAATATAAGGATAGAATTAAATATATAAGGTTTACTAATTTTTTGATAGCTGATTTTACCTTTTTAAACAATACAAAATCTTTAAACAAAATCTAAAATAATATACCAATAATATGATGCCAGAGTATAAATAATTGAACATTAATGTAAAACCAAAAAAAATAACATTAGAGTAGAAGAGGAAAAATAAATATGAATTCAACAAAAAATAAACTAGAATACAAAATAATGAAATGAAATTTTTTTGAAATAGCTCTAATGACTCCATGATAGGAATATGAGATCCACACCCCATCTCCTAGAAGTAGCATCATGATGTTCGACTAGTTAAATATAGGGCCTTTCCATTACCAAAGTAATGATGAATAATGTCTTAATACTTAAATAAGATCATACATATGGGGTGAGTGATAATACATTGTATTATTACATAGAGATACATTTCATGTCATTCTACAATGATATAATCATATTATATTACAATTTAAAACATATTCTGTAATAATCATAGTAATATAGAAATAGTTTACTAAATTAATACATTTAAATTAATGAATTAAAATTATAAATTAATACTACGGGAAAATACCATACCTTATCAATCCACCCACACATACATGAATTCTAAGTTGTAGTCCCATAATCTTAAGTGGTTACTCACTTATCCACTAGGTCATTAGTAGGTGAAAAATCCCTAGGTTCCACTAGTTTAACACCAAAACCCTTATTCAATGTCACATAAATGAAAAAGATACCATGAACACCATATAAGATAAAACTTCATACCAAATAAATTTCACACAAATAAATTCTTTATTTTAAATATTTATTCAAATATAAACCTTTTTCTAAACCAAAACCATAATATTTAAACCATAAACATATTTGGTTTTCCAAAAATCGTCCATAATCCCATTATCTAAAAAATATCAAAAGAATAGGTTTACAACAAGATATAATTACCATATTTAATTTTAATTTCAATAATATGAATTTTTATTTTATTACATATATATTTATAACAAGAGGAGATGACAAAAATACCATCTACCTCACGATAGATAATGAAAATTGAGAATAACACTATGAATCCTCTAAATCTTGGTTCAAACCCCATATTCCATCAATAATTCCATGCATGATATCTCAATATCACATAATAGATCATATATATATCTATCATGGAATTTATATACCATCATAGTTTACAATTGATGAGTTTATCAAAATTAGAAGAGAGTAAATAAATATTTTCTATTGATTTTAGAGTTATAACACACACATGTTCATTAAAACTAGCTTCCAGATCAATAGTAATATTTATGAATTATTAAGAGATTAGAAGAGTAAAATATCATATGCTAATTAGAGAATAAAAAAGAATTTAGTGGTAAAAATTGTGATAAAATATAATTTTTACAATATTTAATACATGTAACATGGTTAACATGCATGGTTTGTTAAACTATGGGATAATTTTGTGCATGATACATCCTCAAAACCATATGATCACACTATTACGTCACAGAAGTAAAAAATATTTTTCCTACCATGAAATTAACACTATCATTAGTGGAATAGTTTCTCAGGAAACCAACATAGTTCAGAAAAACCACACACAAACAGGGAAACTGCCCATATTACCTTGCATAGTTTATTAAGAATGTCTGATGGTTTCCACTATCCATGTTCAAAACATTCACCCAAAAAACACTTCTATAATAGTCTCAAACCATCCATATAATACCATAACCCTAAATAGGTATTATATTACATCAAAAAATATAATAAAAATATAGAGTACCTATTACTTGGTGTATTATAAATCATTAGGAGTAATGATATTCTTGTTAATGAGAAGGTTCTATGGAAGGATATAATCAAGGCGGGGAATGAAGATATAATTTAATTAATTATTAAATTATTAAATTAGTAAATTATATCTAGAACTAATTAAGAATAATATAATACCAGAAAAAATTTTAGTACTCCGTTGATAATGCTCAATGCATTAGAAGTATAGTGGTGTGAAAAATGTATGACATTCTAGAATGATCAATGGTAATTGAATATTGAGCGGTAGATGTGTTTTTTGGTCTATGAAATTTGTAGTATCTATGAGTGGTGAAGAATATACAATTAATTTTTGAATATTAACTTCTATAAGAATATTTTTTAGAGGTTCATGGGTATATATGAACATTATAATATTGAAGGATGTAGAAAAACATCTAGTATTAAAAGATTTGTTATAACACATTGAAACAGATTATTCATAATCCACAATTGATGATCATATGTATTTTAAAAAAATTAATAGTACTTTGTAACAAACTAATTTATAGTATTGAAAATTACCACATGATATTATATGGAATTACCACATAGAAAAAGAATATAATGGAATGAAATATGAAAAAGTTATGTTAGTGGTAATGGGATTTCAACTGAATAAATATATTGACATCTCAATAATTTTATCACTATAAATTAAACATCAATTTATAAAAATGTTGTTAATTATGTAATAATAAGATGGTATTTTCCTTGCAAAGATAGATGTTAATATAATATTCATTCATGGTGAGATAGTGAATTAAATTTTCAAAAAAGAAACTTGTAGATTTCAAGTAAAATAATGACAAGAACATGGATTGTAATTAAAAATAAATCTTTATCTCTTGAGTAATTAACCATGAAAATGGTAGGAGAAACCTAAACCATTTATTTTTTATGAACGTTTTCAGAGGTACAATTCAAATCACTACTGTTATTAAAATAAAAGAGATGATGTAAATTTTGTCATTTTTATTTTATATATTGATGACGTATCTATGGATGGAGTCGAATAATGTGAAATTTTAATATTAAAGATTAATATTTTGGAAACAGTGAATTGAATTATTTTAGTGAATCTATGTTAATATTATGGGTGATAAAAGAATCAAATTGGATTTTCATAACATTGTTTTCATCCAAGATAGAATACATTAAGGTGATCATTGATAATTTTTGAAAAGATTGAATCTATACCCATCTCTACCCCTGTTGTTATAAAATTAAAATTTTTATGAGCATATGAACCAAAAATAAAGTAATATAATTGACAGTTTATGAATATTTTTTTGTAAACACTTGGTGTGTTATTAAATTTTTTTTATGATATGTCAATATGGTAATGAGTAATCAATATAGATTGGATGTTTTGATGAAAAATACACGAAATATGGAGATGAATATCCCCATATTTTTTTTCAAATCATATTAATAGAAAGATAAATAAATGGAACATCCTATAAGTAGAGTTTTAATGAATTGAGTATTTATATGTATGTTGTTCAATTATATATGAATACTGATAGAATAGACCAATATAAATGGTTCAATCCCATAAATGGTCGGGAAATATAATGATGGGTTGTGTGGGTGCATAATAGAAGTGGTGGAACCCTATGACTTGTGGTCATTAGAAGATTTATTCCCTAAGTGGAGATCTTGATAAGAAATTCTGTAGTAATATTTGAGCATGAGAATGGTACTGTTATTGAGAGTTGTATACTAATGTGTTGTGTGTCCTTATGATGAAATGAAAATCTCCATTTAAAATCACATGACTGGAGGAGTTACCATGACCAAGATCATCAGTGAAATTTTCATAAAATAAAGACTACTCATGAGTCATATGGAAGGAGGATATTCTATTAGGATCATATAAAATGTGACATGGAGATCTACTAATGAATAAGAAAATAAAATACAATGATAAAAACTCGTGTTTTAGTATAGTGTTTAAATATAATGATATTTGTTATCACGATTTTTACAACAGGTTTTTTGGTAGTAGTTCATTGATGTTAAAATTTCATAATAGTAGAGAAATTTATATTTTCATATTCCCTAAAAATATAGTCGAAAATTAAATATGTTAATTTTTCACATAGGTGATTCACATAGATGAATTTTTTCTTATATGTACTTTCTACTAAACTTGAGATGGTACATATGATAATATATTATGGAGATAAATATTTAATTTATTCAAAATTATATGAATTAGATCATAGATATGTGACTATAATATATACAAATTTCCACCACATAGAAAACCAATCAGGTAGGAAACTTTTTCACATATATGAATTGATCATATAGTAAAATCTATTTGATTATGAATATGGATAAGTAATGTTCTACATAAGTGAATGAACCACATTTGTGGATATTCCACATGAAATTCTAGGGGTGATATAAAATTATTAATAACAAATGATGATTCTACATGAAAAATTAATCATTTTTTAGATATTAAAAACCACCAAAAGAAATATAAGTATGAATACATGAGTACTTTTGGTATTCCGACAAGTAGTTTTTGAAAGAGATAATATCTCTGTGTAATTATTCCAATATTTTAGTTATGATAATCCTGACATATGGATTATGATTAAATAAACACTTATTAATAAT
Organism: Viscum album; assembly: GCA_963277665.1. Classification (NCBI taxonomy): domain Eukaryota; kingdom Viridiplantae; phylum Streptophyta; class Magnoliopsida; order Santalales; family Viscaceae; genus Viscum; species Viscum album. The sequence goes on along the minus strand of OY728151.1, from coordinate 646,964,414 downwards.
AATTAATTGATATTATACTGTTGAAAATATTTTTAATTAATCTGATGTTAATTTATCTTTCATTGTAACTGAATTTAATGAAAATTAACTACAGTGAAATTATATATAGTTATGAAGAATAAATCAAGGATAAAATATGGAAGAGGTGAATGTGTGATTATGTAACTAAAAATTCAGTTATTATTATCAGACATCAATATATATTTTGTTGGATTTTATAGAATTGCGATGATTATTTGACCTAAAAACTAAAGAATATATTTACTGGTATTAATGATTAATAAAAAGAACCATCTCCAATAATTTATATACATAATAAACAGTTAAAGAAGAAAAATGGGATCCAATATAGCCTATTATGAACAAATGAAGATATAAGGAAGAAGAGGTAATATAAAATAGATATATCCATATTTGTTCACTCATGAAGAAAAAGAATCAAAATATGAATCATCCTAGTCGGTTGTGATGTTAACAATAAGAATAAGGATCTATGCAGTATAGTTTCTATATAGATATGTGGTTCTTGAATCCATTGCAAGAAATATAATGTTCCTATTTTCTATTTTGGAGTATATGATTAATTTCTTTTCACTATTGTACATACAGTTAAAGAGAAAAGAGTGTTCTGGTATATAGTTCGGAAATTGAAAAAAGAATAAAAAAAATAAAAAGGATTCTTTGTAAAAATATAAGTCACATGTTGTGAAGGTATTTCACAGTGATTCAATATATTAAAATAAGTTCATGAATATTTAAAAAGTTGATATAGAGGTACGATATAATGAATACTAAGGGTGTCCCCAATGAACAAGGCCATACCTTTGAGTGGGAATGACCTAGGGGTAGATAAACATATAACTATAGTTTTATTATTATCCATTGATGTGAGTAATTATTCCACTCTATTTACCTCATAGAAAGTAAAAAAGAACCTCTATGTGGATATCAAGGATACCATGAATCATGATAATGGAATAATAAATTCACTAGGGGTACTACCAAATACCTGCAATGATTAGTGGATATTGGTGGAATCCATATCAACCTCCATGAGATTAATGTTTTTGAATCTATATAGAAGAAGGACCCTGAGAATGGAGTTTCCTTCTTCCTATAAAACGTTTCTTCTACCAAAATTGTTTGATAATTCTAGACAAAGTAACCATTTTGATCCCAAATAAGACCACCATCACACATCATACCCAACCCAAAATGACTATATGTATTCAATTTCAGACCAACATTAGGGGTACCATCGGATCTAGAGACCCTACAAAGAACTTCTAGGAGAGTCATGAGAACTAATGGCCACTGTTAATTCTATTTGGAATGGATAATTTTCTCTGTTATTAAAAATACAAAAGAATTAAATAATAAGACATTTGGTTATGAAGATAATTGCCTTGTTAGATCAAGAAATCCTCTCATAGTGTGGTTTGTTTTTGGCTCCCTAAATACACTATAACTATGCTAGATGAATCTTGATTCAAAATATCCTATAAATACCATTATTTTCACCATGGATCCAATGTGAGAGGAAAGAAATCCAAAATCATCATGAGTAGAGAAGATAGTAAAACCCCCAAACATTGCTGACACAAAACGATCCCATTCACATTCAATGAACACTTGTGTTGCGGACTCCTCACAGTAGTCGATGTAAGTGACCCAGGTGTTTTCTTTCCCTGGATCCAAAAGTGTATTCAACAAAACATGGGATTTGGAATTTCCCCATAATGAACCACTATATTCAATATCACATTATATTAGATAATTTTTTAGTATTCATAACCATACATATAAATGTATATATTATATTATTGAGAAAAAAACCTTCTAAAAATATCATGTTGTATCCATTACTTTTTTTCATCTATTTTTATATGATAAAAAATAAGTAAATAGAATCTATATACTAGCAGATCGAAGTTTCAATGGGATTATGTGTAAATTGTTTTTTAAAAATCCCAAAATACATATTCAACCCCCTCTATTTTTAGTGTATATCTATGTCATCCTCTATGTTGGTATGAGTGGGAAGTTGGTTCACCACTTTTGGATTCACTATAGTTAACTTCATCTACTTTTAATGATTTGAGAATATTCTAATTTCCTAATAATGTTATGTTATGGTGAATAAATTCTTATATAATATTATAAGTTTAGTTTATATAAAGGCTATATTGAACTGATGAAAAAAATGACAAATGGAGTTTGAGTAATTTTTCCCGTATAACACTAGATGGGGATGGCTCAAGTTTATCAGGACATGAATTAAACGATAGAAAATATGGTTTTTAAAGTTAAGAACTATGGTTTCATAATTAATCTAATGAAATGAAGAACCCATCCACCTTAAAGGATTCTTCTAATCACGAAGAATCTATAAAAAAATTCAGAAACATTCCTCTAGAATAAGAAACATTCATAATTTCCATTGAAAATATATCTACAACTCTTCAATATATATTGATTTTTATATGAAATTAAATTCTATTTTTAATTACTTGTGAAATAATCTCTCTTTTCTTCGACGAATTTTAAATTATATAGTAATAAATCACATAGCATAAGGATGAAACAAATAATATAGTGAATGATTTTAAATAAAACATTGAAAAATTTATAAATCACTAGATCCATGATAAAACCATCGATAATAGAAATTTTGATCTTCAAATATGTTCCTCAACATTTTTAAACATATGGATTAGTGCAAACAAGGTGACAGATAAACATAAGAATTCTGTTCAAAACAATATCTGTAAAATTGAATATTTTTTCGTACAACATTTATATAAATGATTTTCAATTTCATGTAAAGTATAATACTATTATAAAACATTACTCATTTTCAAAAAACTATTTTTTCATTCATGATGATGATATTAGAAGAATGGGGATAGATTTTTAAAATAAGATGACTATTACTATATATTAGAAAGAAAACCCATTATAATGAAATTCCTATAATTATAAATTATGGTGAACAATCTTGATAATACATATACATAGATTTTAGAAAAGATGGAGACTTTTATAATACTATACAAGGATTAGTGGAGGAATATAATAAACAAATAACTCGACCATTTGATAATAAGACCACAAAATTCATTAATTCTCAATCTAAAAAAGATAATAAGAAAATGATAGCATCAATACCTTTTTAAATGCATTATGTAAATCATATTTTTGGAATAATACATGTATCAATACAAAATATGTACATGTTTAGATGGGAAAGAGTGATAAGAATGATACCAGAATGCCCATATTGGATAGAAAGAGTTTTCTATAAGCTAGATCCCCTTGAAGAACCTAATATGTTGTAAAGAAAACCAAAATCCAACATGCCAATTTTTTTGATGTTCTAGATCAGATGAAGTTGTTATAAAAAGATAAATGTTTTTGTTCCAATTTTGTTTGTTAAATAGATTTAATAATTTTTCATTGTATTGTTGGTAAAATACTCTCAAGGTTTAATAATAATGTAATTCCATGTTCAAGGGGTAAAATCCAACGATAAAGAAGAAACATCAACAAATTAATAACAATAATAATAATTCAAATAGATTTATAATGATTTAAAACATATTTGATGTATGAAATAATTTTAGTCAAAATATCAGTGAATAGACATTAAAATATTTACTAAAAAAATATATGAATAAAAGATCACAAAAATTTATAAATAAACAAGAATCAAATTTGGGTAGTAAGAATAATATTATAAAAAAAATATATTTCTACCATGAAAATATCATGGAAAATATTTGATACGTCCTTAGATTCAATGCTGGTGAAATCGATTAACATTACACCATTTAAAAGAAAAAATGAAATGAAATGACCATGTAATAAGCTATATTAGAAACAAAATCACTCTTCCAATGTACGTAGTGATATTATATTAACAATGTTTGTAGAAATGGAGACATAATGTAAAATGTATAAAGGAAATAAAAATTATATTAAAAAACAAAAAAAACATTCGAAAATTGGAATACAATGTTCACGAATAGTGTTTAAAACAATACAAATCATTTGTCAATGTATTTTTATTTATATCTATATAATAATTCATAACATACTAAGGACATTGTTTATCCATTATGTATGAATAATAATAAGCATTATATATAATACAGAATGAATTATCTATAAATTTCATTATTATGAATTTTTTCTATATAAACAACAACAGAATGTGAGAAGATCTATGCTACTAAAAAATAGTTTGAAAAAAGGATATGGATGCATGAATAATTGAATATATAGAGAAACTTGGTGGAGAAAAACATATATGTATTGTTGTTTATATTTATGAATAACTCTTGACTCCACTTATATCATATAAATTTATTACATTTTTTTAATTTGAGAAAATAATGATGCTGCATTTTCTCAAGGGGAGAATCAAAGAAAAAGTGAGCGCTATCAATTCTATACATTTCTATTGATGATTTTACCATTAAAAATTGATCTAAAAATTTTTATTGTAGATAATTTGATTATTATATCATCCATGATGACCTAAATGGCTGAAGTTCTTTATTTTTATTGATTTTTTATTATATAAACCTATTTCATGAGATTAAGGGTCAATCATAAAAGGCTCATAGGATTGTAGGATTACATGACCCTAAGGTCTTACAAGAATTCAACCCAGACATAACTACTTGGAAGTTCCCCTATCTATAATATACACAGTGAGGTTAGCTTCCAACATTCACATTTCTGGTTGGAATATAAATACATGTGTGGAGGTTCACATGCCTGGTCAAAATGTCAATAGACAAACCCTCTCATTAATCAAAATATGGATAGAATTATTTTATTTGAAACTGTATACATATCATCTATGATTAATGTGATGGAAGTCATTGATTTCAACATTTTATTGGATATTGGTGAATATTTCATCTTGGTTTGATTTTCCATTTTGTATTCTATGAAATATATTTTAGAAAATAAATCATCCTTGTCGAAGTTTTGTGTGTTTTCGAATCCATATTCAAAATAAGTAGATCCATTTTTGTGTTTTATTATCATAAAAAATATTTTTATTCATATAAATAAGATATCCACCATTTTGATGACAATTTTGAATGTATTATTGAGGGAGACACAAATGATGTATAATGAAGAAGCTATTGCTTCTATTTTTCACATGATTATTTGGTTATTAGGGAAATTTCTTATAGTGAATTTAATTTTAAAGGAATGTTTTATAAATTATTTTATCCACAATAAGGAGAATAAAATCATGACATTAATGGGTAAATTCAACTAATAAATGAATTATATAAGATGGTTTAAAGTAAATTTCTCCAAGACTATTATAATTTATGATATATGTACATGTAATTATTTATCCTATTTTTTTGAAGTGGGTGTAAGATATTAAGGTTGATATTTATATGAAAATAACATCTCAATTAGTATTTATCATTTCACATATACTATAATACACTATCACAGTCCTTGAGAGAAATATTTTTTGATTTCATTTCATTTCGTTCTATTGTATTTTTTTAAATGATAGATTAATTTTCTAAATCAATGCATATTTTCTTCTACACTGAGAAAGGATGATATATACTTAGAGTTAAAAGGATGATGGATCATTTATATTTAATAATTTTTACCACTTTTAGAAGTAAAACTTATCTATTATTGATATGTTGGATAGAAATTTAAATAAAAGGCTAATAAGAATGTGGTAAAGGTGAATTAAAAATATTGAAACATCATTGAAATGGTATATACAATAAATAAAAATGGTGATATTGTTTACAAAAAATATTTTGAGTTGTATTTTTTGTCAATATATGTAATTATGATTAAGAAGAATTAATGAAACCCAGAATTTAGATTTTAAGAATCAAATTTTAAGGATATGAATATCTCAAGTGCTATGCATAATAATATTAAGAAAACTAATAATTAAATTAACATCTTATAATAAGTTCTATACAAAATTGATGAGTTACATATATTTACTATATATTTTGATGATGACACACAACATGAAAATATGTAAATGGTATAACAACATTAACGGTTTAGTGATCAGAAGCTTGAAGTGGTGTGACCTTGTGAGGGAAGATCATGACCAGTATGGTTTCATGAGGTGTGAAAATGAGATCAACATTTACTTTGAGGTGAAAGTAGAGGATGTCACTACAATTTTGATTTGTGTGCTACTTTGAGGTATGACCATGAAATAGGGGGTGATGTTTCCACAAACATCTCATGTTTTGGGATATTTCCTAACTTGGATATTCTATGACCTTTTCATGTAATGGAGAATAGAAATGAGTCAAACAATAAGAGGAGACACTATTACAATTATATAGAATGTGGCTTGATGATCTACTGAGGAACATGAGAAGTGGATATGAAAATGCAATGAAATGTTTTTATCTATTATAATTTTTGGATATAATATGTTCTCAATATTGAAATTTATTTTTTGATGGTGTTTTAATAATTTATGAATGAAAAATTTGTACATATTTTTAAATCTAGATATCGTATGATAAAATTGTGTATAACTACATATTGTAATTGAATATATAGGTGATTCATATATCCATAACATTTCATATTATTGATTACTATTAGACAACTGAATAATTTTATCTATATGTATTATGAACATGAATTATTCACATATCTTATCTAATATGAACAAGAATTTAGATATATTTCTAGAAAATATATTTTATTTCACCACATAGAAAATTATCTACATAGATAAATGATTTATTTAATGGAATTTATCACATAGATGAACCAATAGTGAATGTCAATTTGGATCTGTGATGTTAATAAAAAGTGAAACAGATGCATATATGGATATTTTAGGACTAATATTTTAGGTAAAAATTAATAAATCATATATCATTGATGAATCCATGGCCTAAAATGAAGTAACATAGTGAAATGAATACATTGTGAAGAATTAGAAGGTTGAAGACCCAAGTCCTTCGAGTATATAAATGAGATATTTTTTGATGAGTTAATATGTAAATAAAATTTTGAAAAGATTTTTATGAATAATATAATAATAAATGGGTCATTATTCAGGATCATTTATGATGAGTTAATTTGACATATTATTCTAAAAATACTATCCATAATTAACGAGTTGTTAATCCTTGTTTCATTTCAATATAATTTAATAAAAAATATCAATATAGTTGTTGTAGGTAACCATTAATAAAAAATCATTGGGTAAAATATATAAGAGTAGAATGTGTGAATAAATTTTTGAAACTATGATTATTATTATCAATAACATATATATATATATTTAATGTTTTCATTTAATAGAGATATTGATCATGTAAAGAAATGTAGAATAATTTTCTTGGTATAGAAGAACAATTCAGTTAAACAAATTTTCAAATTTATATTCATTCAAAAGAGATGAAGTAGGATAATGAGTTACAATGAGGCCTATTATTCAATAAATAAAAACAAGGGAAGTAGAGATATTAGAGGACTGTTATGCATATATTTTTTATATAGAAGAAGAAGATGACCAAGAAGAAGACTTTTTTAATTTTTATGTGATGTTCAAAAGATAAAGATGGTTATAATATGTATATTTTTAATATATAAAAAAGTATTTAAATCATTGGAAGAGAATAATCATTCTTATTCTATAATATGGAGAAGTGGAATCTTGTGTGTTGAGTACAATTTATATATGGTTGGAGGAGATAGGTTCCTTACATGGTGTTGTGAAAGAAACAATAGAATAATATAGAACCAAATAACCGGGAATCAAAATGAAAATGAAAGTCAGATGTTATTGATGGATTTTTTAGTGGTTCAATGAGAATAAATTTATTGAATATGAGCTATACATGTAATATAACGACCTAGAAATTATTAACAATTTCACTAATATTTCACCAATCAAAATAATTAATAATTCCCCCCCCCCACTAATAATGCATTGGGAACAAAATTTAAAAATTGGATTATCTACCCTAAAAACCATTTTATTTGGTATCTTATTATAATGGGTAATTCATTTACCAGTGACCCCAATTCACATCAAGGTTTAGTTGTTCTTATGGGATAGAAAACCATATAAAAACATCATCCTCTATAATTTAATTTCATTCATCCACATTAGTACCATTATAAAAAAATGTAAATTGAATCGATACCCTATCATTTCCAAGAGTCATTAGGATAAAAAGTTACATTTGGATTAATAATTCCCCATTAATAATTAAAACACATTACTAACATTTTTGACTATATCCTATAGTTTCCTTCTCACATTTCATTTCATTTAGTTGTAGGGAGATTAATCTAAGAAATTATTTCTCCTCGAACTAATATTTAATATGTTATGCGAGTTAAAATTTAATTTACATAAAACCCCATAAAAGAAATATAAGTCTTTATAAGTGGATTATCTAATTTTTAAATAGAAAAAATTTCTATCTCTTTGTTTTTGGGAAGGAAGAACTAATAAAAGGTTTTATATATGAATACTTCACCAGATATTCATATACCCATAAGTGAACAATTATATTTGTGCATATATTTAGTAGATCGATAATTATTTGAATTTCATGGGTGAAAAATATTATTAGTTTAATAATAAAAAAAGTAAATTGTATAGATGCATCAAAATTAGGGAAATTGATATATTGGATAATGTGTTTACTATAGTATATTGGAATATTTATGGGAAAATAAATATTACATAGTGATAATTAGAGTACAATTCACATGGATGAGAACATAATTTACCATTCATGGAAAAATAAAATTGTCCAAAAGTACCACTTATTGATAATCACACTAAAGGATAAAGTGCAAGATCACAACAAGAGATACATAACATTAAAATGGTTTAAAATGTCCAAAAAATAGTTCATAAAGTCAATAGATAGAATTATTCCTCAGAGGGTCTTGTGGAAATTAAATAAGTCCAATTAAAGAATGCATGTCCTGGAATAAATAAGGAAGTAATATTTTGTTCATAATTTTATGTTGTTTTCATGTTCAACATAATAATTCATCAAGGGACATACTGTTAGGATGTGAAGCCTTGTTTTTTTAATTATCTGATTATCAATCAATCATAAATTAATTACAATTTATTAAATAAAATTATATCATGACTCTGTGTTCATGTTGAATCATTTCAATCTCTCCAACTGGAAGCATTATCATTATTTGATCATATCATTCGATGTAGTCATGAAGGTCCTGAATGTTCTGTGACAAATAAGACATTTGATACATGTTTTATGAAGGGTTTAAACATGAAATCCAATGATGTAAATGATAATATATAAGATCATTAATAAAATTCCAAATTGACATATCTCTATGAAATGATGTTTGTTGTGATAATTTGTTGATAGAATGAATGATATTATGAAAAAGTAAGTAAATAACTTCTATATATTACAATTGTTTTGAACAGTGCATTATTAAAGTACAAAATGATCATATAATAATAATGAATTGATAAAAATTAATGATTTATTATAAATTATTCAGTTATTATATAGTAATAATTTTTATACTTCTAATAAATATAATAAAAATAATAATTGCTTCCATAGAGAATGAAAACACTTCCAAATAAATATAAATTCATCACATTATTCCTTGTTTTTTATAATTTAGTTATCTGTATAATTTTTTCGTAGGAATATTCTTGATATTTTATTGACTTGCGTATGATGAAAGATTTATATTGTGTGTTTAGAGATTTTAATTCCTATTAATGGTACACATAGTACAATGTTTTCTTTTGAATATCTAGTTTCGACTAAGTATCATCTTGTAGACATCTTATAGGGGATGTACATGCACTAGATTAATGATGAACTTCCAAGTGTCATACAAAATTATTACATTAATTAGAAATTCAAATATCTATGTTGTAAAATGTAGTATTTTTTTATGGTATGGAATTATTTTATTTACTATTAATCTATGATTTATAACTATTACTTCACCAAATATAACTAAATTAATGTGTATTCCAGGAATATAATTGAGAGATTTAATGGTGATTACTATAAATTCAAATTGAGAATGAATATATTAATTTCTATAGGATACATATTATCCATTAATAATTCCATCAGGGATGCTAGGTTAGGTAAAGATAGTACATTATATACTATAACAGTATTTATTGCCTAACATTTAGAACAAGTTTAATAAAACAATAATAGTTTCAAAAAAATAAGCCAGATCTCCCAGTCAATCATATTTGATAAAATATGATAGGAATTATATATGGTTTTATAATATTTTTAATGGGTCTATAAATATTAAACATATCATGTTATAAAAAAGGAAACCTCCAATTTATCGCCTATTTTTATTTCCATCATATATTAATATATACATATGTATATATATATATTTCATGAGGTTAAATTTCAATTGACCTAACATAGTATTACTTTGAGTTTTTTCTAAATGATGGTATTCATGGAGTATATAGTTTTTGATTAAATTTAAATGTTATCATGATTATGATTATTTTTCTCATAAATAAAATAATTCCTTTCATGAATAAAAATTGTTTTATGAATTTGATGGCCATGAAGTATACCCCATTGAGAGTCATACACTATTTTTTTTATAATCAAGGGGATAATGTTTCATATTTAGATTCCCAAATACACGAGGTTGGAGAGATACATATTATGATAAAATGAATACATAATCATGTATCTTATACAATGCATGAGGATTAAACCATTAGGATGTGGATGAGTATGTTCATAGTCAGGTCATCAATTTTAGCTTAACAATGATGGGATTTATCCTATAATAGAAAGATTATGAAATATGGGACCTCAATTGATATCGGTTGGGGAAGTATACTATCACACCTAAATAACACATATGATGTTATCATATATTGAATATGTGGCATGTTATGTTACTATGTAGAGTGTTATGTGGAATTTGATGTATTCAATTACATTTTAGTCAATAATTTTGGAATAAAAAATGTATATATAGTTATTTGACATTGACATAATATTATTTATGGCTAAACAATGTATTAGAAAAAGGGATCATATAAAAATCAATCCATGTATACGATACACTCGATAGAAAATCATATAATTATACATCTATTTCACAAAGGCCCTAATACATCCTTTTCTAACATGAGTAACAATGTTTCTTTTCTAGAGACAACTATTTTCTTACAAATGATTTGATTTTTTTTCTGATCAATGATACAAAGGATCACAAGGATAGAATTTTTGATTCACCGAATAGGGATTTATTTTAAATCTGTGATATAAACTAAAAGTGTTTTAATGTATATCAAAAAAATATATTTGGATATGTATTTTCATTGTATTTCATACAATTACATTCAAGATGATGTTGATGATATATTTCTGAACGTTTTTTTAATATATCAATTAGAAGTTTTAAATATGATTTAAAAAACATTGTATATAATAAAATATATAGTGAAATGGAATATTTTTGTTAGGATTTAGGTCACATGGGTGTTTTAATAAGATATACATTATTCCTCTACATTAGTCAAAACATAGATATTTCATTTGTTATAACATAATGACACATAGTTGAATTGTCATTATTTCCTTTGGCATGTTGTTCTATATGATATAATTATATTTTGGGAATTACCTCAATATTGAAATACAATATTAATGGAAATTGTTAGATACAGATCACATTAGTTATCACTAATATATCTTTTCATAGGATGAAACAAATATAATAATACCAATGTTAAATGGTTATCAACTACATCTGTAACTATTTTTTTACAGGTAACATAATTTTTATTTTATAAATTTAATAAAATGATATAAAATCATACACGAGGCATAGAAATTGTGTGATTCCTATGTAAGTGCTTCCAACCATATTTTACATTCATATTTCCTTCTCATTCTATATTTTCCAACAAGTAATACAAGTATGACATGGGATAAATTATATGCTAGCCCAAGTTGTTGGTTAATTCACTATATAATGTGTGTCACAACACCCCCCTCCCCCACCCAAAGATTACCCCAACTAGAATGGTAATAACAAGAGGTATATAGTGACTACCTGAGTACCACATCCAGTAGGCTCTAGGTCAGTGACTAGCATCGAGGGTATAATAATTCTATATATGGGGGGAATTACCCTCTATGATAACATATAGAAGTGATATATAAGATAGATACACCAATCAACCCCTTTGAATACATATTTATGAATTCATATGTGTATACATGCGATGTTATATCATATTGAAAAAATTAAAAAGGAAAATAATGTTCCAAAGAGTGAAAGATGAAACCGAACATGATGCCCAAATAGAGGTTTCAGAAACCTAGGCTACTAATATCTAGTAGGATCCCCATCCGTCTCCTATTGACCTAAAAAATTTACATACATCTAGATTTTGGATAACAGTATAGTCAGTAAAATCCTCATTGAAGCCTCAAATAAAAAATATAAATAAATCATGCTAGAGCATAGGGAACAACAAGGAAACAATCTCCCCACCTAAATAGGAATAAAAATTTCCCTTCTTCCCCATGGATAACTCTAACTATGTATAACATACAACATATACTATATTATAAAAAACAACATGGTTTACTCGCTCCTTATTCCCCACTAGTTTTCTTGTCTTCCCCAAAATTGCATATCCTAAGCCATCTATCTCCTAAATAATCTATCCCACAAACACCTTTTCTAAGTATCACAACATACAACTCGTGCATCACATCATCAGAACATCCTATAACATATAATCGAATATTATCTTGGTAGTTTTCATGATCCACTCTCTCCCGTACTACATGTATCATATATCATGTGTTATACCTCAATCCATCATTCTCCATAGATAGAGTAAGGAACCTCAATCCATCACATCATATAAATATCAATCATATAACAAAAAATTGGATACCGTATTTGGGGTTACATGTTTGTAAAATATGTGGAGGAAATCTCAAACCAATAAAAACATATATTGGAATACATAATACCATGTATACCAGCACAAATAACTACCAAGTGATGAGAGTGGGGTGAAAGTGGGTAGTCAACCATCCATCATTTGACATGGTTGTTGGGGAAGAAACCTCTTATAGTCTAGTATGATTCAGTTTTCCTAACATAAAAGGGTGGGGTAGAACATGTGATAAAAAATAATATATGATATAATATATATCAAAACTATACTATGGGAATAACTGAGTCTTGAAATCAACTACAACTAACATCACTCGGACATCCAAATACCATTACAAATACTAGATATATAAAATAATAAGAATGTATTAAAATGAAAAACATTAAATGAATACTTTTCTATTTACCATTTTCCATCATTAATTAATTTATTAACCATTAAGCCATGTGAATTCCTTCTATGTATAATTTAAACCAAGTCTACAGTTTTTGAAGATTAACATCATTTTTTTTTCATTTTCATTATAACATTACGAACCTAGTTAGTGAATAATTTAATAAAAACTATTAGTATTTATAATTCTATTTACCCATGGAATACCCGAATAAATTATCACTAAGAGGAAACATGGAGCCGGTAGCATCAAATAGCCTCATGAAGTGGGGAAGGGAATAAAAATAACATAAGAAACCTAACCATAAACCATCTAATAGATTCATTCAAATAATTCACATATCTTTAAAAAATCAATGGTTAATCCAATATTTAACAAATTCCAGCATTTCTAATTCCATCATAGACACTCACATTAATACCTGGATATACCTCACCATCATAGGCCTCAACTGCTACCACATCATCCGTGCCTTCCAATCCCATATCACATCACATATTTCAATATTCTACATTAGAATAGAATATATGAAACATTAACTAGAAAAACAAGATGGAAAATATTATCATCGTTATTAAAAAACATAGATGATCATAATCCAATTCATTATAAATGTGCTTCATTGTTCATTTCATTATTTCAATTTACATCCAATGGGTTAAACCATGAAATAATTATGATTTAACGTTAATAATTTGGGTATTAATGAATCACCAACATTCAAGAAAACGATTCATGTGACTCACTAAAAAATAGTGTCCACAAAAAATATGGAAACATCAATATTGGAAACACAATCTAACAGCAGTAGGATTCTATTACTCCAATTGATGGTTTCAATACATAAAATCTCAAGACGAAGAATCCTAAAATGTATGATGTGATGAAATTTTATTTTAGTCAATAGATACATCACAATTGAAATTTCATATCTCAAATATTTAATTCCATTTATTTTTCTTCAGATAAACTTCATGCAAGAATAATAATTTATATCCTTGAACATATTAGAAAATAAATGATAAAAATATCAATGATGAATCATCCATTGAAAACCCATGATTTCGATTGCTGAAATACACTCATTATTTTTCACAAAACATGAGAAAAAATGGTGAATGATTTTGTATTGCAATAAACATCATGTAAAAAAAATCCCCATGTAGCCATTTACATGTAGATGCCACATGTACTTGATCTATAAATGTATATGATTCATTTATATAATCAATCATGTAGCTAATTACTCAGGTAGATGGTCTATATTGACAACCAATGTAGTTAATTTGTCCACATCATTGATTCATGTAGCTGATATATCAACAAATCCAATTCAGGTAAATGATATGTGTTGCCAATTTACATAGCCAATCCACATATCATATCTATCCACAAAGATGATACATCCACATATATGATCCATCCATGTAGCCAATATCATAAAGTTAATGGATCCACATATTCGATGGCTTTACCTATTCGATTCAAATTACCGTGAGTCAGGATCTCACACTAGCTATGAAATGACACTCCCAACTCGAAACCCTTACATGTCATGAATCATACAAATATATACAATATTGTATCCAAGAACCTATAAACCTACATCAAGCCTCCTCTAAGCATCATAGATTTCTGATTTATAGAATGGGACAAACTAAAAAAATCTAGAAAGATACATAAAGTTACTCTCAAATAAATCTCATCATCAAGAATCCAAAAACCAAAATAGAGAAAAAATAAAAGGGGTTATATAAATATAAATCCTATGGGAAAATTCTCAAGGATATTTCCATCACAGGAGATGAACCACATAATCTGAGAAAACAAGTGTAAAATTTTGAAAGAAAAATAACCATCTCTTAAACACTTTATCAGGATAGAAACCATAAAAAATAGAGAATGTCTAACAACAAGAAACAAGGGGGAACCATATCATAAAACAGAAAGGTAGAAATTCAAAAATTAAATACTGATATAATATATGAGCTAAATATAAAATCACTCTAGGAACTTTGTTTCATTTTGTGACTCACATTCTCAGGTACTCTATTCTACACCACTGTTCTTCCAGAAGAAAAGAATCAAAGAAAATGAACACCCATGCAATGCATTCATCAAATTTCATGGATTTATATAGACTTCCCTTCCAAGGTCTCATCATTATAAATAAATATCTTTCACCAATAGATGACATGTGATTCATATTGCAGATAATAATAGAGTTGTGACACATAAATAAAGATCGTGGATTTTGATTGTATTGGGGGATGTGATTTCTGATATACCAAGTCTTTAACAGGAACCAAAACTAAAAAATCACCATAGATTATTGAGAAATCATACTCTCATGAATAGACCATTACATCCCATTATTATGAGACTCCATCAAGAATACATTATCTCCAAAGTCAAACTCCAAAGTTCTCATCCTATGATTATCATAGGATTTGTGAGGATCATCCACTTCCTTCATCCTTCTATAAATAACCTGAATCATCTTTGTAATATTTTGTACCCATTATAGCATAATAATAGTTTCCTATCTAACCCCAATATAGAAAAAAGGGAATGTAATTTTAAACCATAAAATTATTTATATGAATATATATCTACAGTGGTGTGGAAATAATTTTTCAAAGTAAACATGACCATGGGAAGGTTCCTCATTCATGATCCTCAAAATTCAATGACATAACGGTGTAACATGTACACTCGAGTCATAATGGTGTTATCTACCTAACTGTTTGCATAGATGAAAATAAGTGCAATGGAATAACTGAGATCCAAATTCACAATGGATACCCCTCAACACTCTATAGGTAAAATGTGGATCACAATCTATGATAATCATATTCGTGACTCTCTTAAGTCACACAACATCCCCATAGTCTTTACTCAACAAAACCTCCACTAAAAATTACTACCTAATCACTGTGATGTGGGATGATTTTTTAAAATGTTAAAATATCACCCATTTTGAATCATATACCTCTTGAAATATTGGTAAACTGAAAATTATGTCCATCATAAATTCATCTCACTTCCATTGGGGAACATGTGACAGATGGAGAAGGAAATTGGGATAAAAGTTCTCAACGTTCACCTTTAAGAAGATGAATCATAAATAAACTATCTCTAAAACTGTATGTTTCAACTGAGGACAACAAAACTGACATCTGAAGGCTTGTTGAAACATTATCACTACGGTGTTTACCTCCAAAATTTTGATATGTAACTCATAGAGAACCATATCACGTATCACTGAAAGAACTATAATATTTTCCTAAAATTGAACATATTTTTTTCCATCATCATAAAAACCATCATGTTCATTAGAAAAAACTAATTAGTCTCTCTAAAACTACACCTTATAATCCCCTAATTCAGAATCCTACACCAGTTGCACTAAAATTGATTTCACTATCATATATTAAAGAAAAAATCTACCTCCATCCTCTCCCATATCTAGATGAATTATTGAGAGCTATTACTTCTCTCTCTAGTAATCCATATATTTAAGAAGGGAATTGCTACATGAATTCCTTATTAGTACATTAGCTACACCATTTCCATTTCCTATAATAGAATAAATATATAATATATAATTCTATATTAATTCCATCAACTAAAACTGAATCTTTTTTATGTTATTTTGTAATAGGATAGACCTTAGGATCTAATGGTCATCAAAAAACCAAAAAAACATCCCAGATGAGGTAATGTCGCCACAAAATCAAATAAAAAGCTACATCCTCAAACTAGAATATTATCAGGAAACATCAAACTCTTTGGGATGTAAATACTGAGATGTATAAGAAAAATACGATCATGTATGATCATAACACATCCGAAACTAATATGGAGTGTCATATAAAATCATAAATTTAACCCATCCATCATTCAAATCATGAAATATTATATTGAACAAATTATCCTTCAGATAATAAACGTATATCTTACACTTGTACATCCACTATATCAAAAAAACCCATCTGTTCAAAGATTTCAAATGAGTGAAAATCCAAGACAATTCAGCTTTGAACCTCATATTATTACCTTCAAGGATATGGTAACTCTACAAAAATACCACTATTATAGTGGTTTCCCATGACCAAATGGCCGCTATATTGATATGTCCACAACTAATCAATTTTTGTATAAGAAAATCCCTACGAATTTGACTTCACGGGACTATATGTCACACTTGGATAACTTCCCATAAATCTTATCATGATGATGAAATTCCTTAATGGAACACAAATGCTCTGTTTGTTAATCCTTAGACACAGAGTACCCAATAATGTCATCATAGAAAAAAAATCATGAAAATATCCCCAAACACACTGAACATTGCATTCATCTACCCCATAGATATATCTATAGAATTAATCATACTAAATGGAATCACAAAAAACACATAATTCCCCTGATGAAAAAATAAATTCACCTTCAAAAAATCATATTCCTTCTCCATCAGGGGATAAAATATTGATAGATTTTGATTTTAGAGAACAAATTTTGTAACATTTTTAGACCTAAATAATCATCAATCCATGGAATAGGATTATAGTTTTTCACTATCACATAGATAAAACAATGATAATCAATGAAAAGTCACAAACATCTATCATAATGTTTCCTAAGAAGAATTTTTTCTCCCTAGGGTGACACAGTTAGCCAAAGAAAACCACACTTTATTTTATCATGTAATATTTTTTAATAATTTGAGAACTCATATAATCTCATAATATATAAGTAAATCTTGATATGATACATAGTTGACTGTATCTTGATTCAAAACTCAATTCCCCATACAGGGAGTAATTCTAAATCCTTGTTAAGAAAGAAATCATGGTTCTCTACAACATCCCTTGGAGACAATGACTATTTTTCCTCTGATGATCTCAACATCAACCCAACCTTCAATGATGACAATGATGAAATAGGTCTCCAATATTACCGGGGGTCTTACTCCACAAATAACATGTCTAGATTTCTATCATCATCAAATAACACATCCTTCATAAAAAATACATTCATGATAACCAACACCCAAATTGTAACTCCATGTTGGGGAGGACTTCATATGGTTGCATCCAAAATCATTTGATGACTCCCCATTAATGATGATTCCCCAAAACAAGCTCAATACTTCTTCGTAGTTCATATTTTTCACCTCTAACTCTCACTAGTATAGTCAATACCAAGGGAAATGGAAGAACCCTTACAACATGACCCAAAATCATGGAAACTTTTAAGTGATATAATGGACTGTGTCACCGTAGAATAAAAAAATGTTTGATCCCATGTAGTAAAAAAAGGAAACCCTGAACAATGTATGAATCACCTGGAATATGAAAAGATAATGCTCGAAGATGACCACAAACTACTATATGAATTCTATATCCTTATTGATAACCATCAATATGGTCACGCACATCTCTCTATGTATGGATAAAGTATTGGGAGTATAATATTTGTGCCATATATCCTCTCTGTTGATCCCAAACAACAACATCGTGATGTTGTTTCCTCGGATGAAGCTCCATAAATGGATATACCTTAAAAAGGGAAATTGACATATTCTGAATTCATAAAAATGGTTGGATCTAATTCCTCTAATGACCCCAGCCTCTATAAAAAAATATATGTTTTTTATCTTTTTATATGTATGAGATATACCCCCCCACATGATATGGAGTGTGCTGGGACCTAATCCTAACTGAACAAAATTCTAGCAGCCATATACCATTGATATAGTTTACATGGAATATTTAGGTGTCCATTTTCATGATGATCTAGTTATGGCCAATGTCCTCTCAATGAGTTAGGATCTCTCTAGCAACCCGATATACATCATCAGATTAAATGGGGTGACTTGTTGTAATATATTTGGATGAAAAATATATTAACAATTACATCCTTTAGACTACTATGTTAAAAATAAATTTAAATTATATCATTTAAGGGACTGTAAACTAATCATGAACACTCACACAATTAAACTCCCCTACCGATTGGTAAGAAGCTCCTGGTGATTGGACACCTTATTTATCGAACAAATATATTCTACTTGGAATTGGTCATAAAACTTATCACATTAGACTACTGACACCTCATAACCACCAAGGAATATGAATTATCACTACCTCTATGTTCCATATAGTATTTTAATAACTAGAAAAACTCATTGTTCCTTTTGATCATGGATAAAACTGAATACCATGTCAACCTCCTCAAACCATTCATTGGTGACGATGTCTGAAACTTATCTCTCATACTATAATAATATTTGGGTCAAAAATCATGGAGTTTCCTTGTCCTAGTGACATCTTCATTGACCTCCACTCTTCAAAATTCATCTTTCATATCTTGTCAAACATTTTTAGTGTGAACCTCATAAGGATTTTGACCAGGGGCCATACCTATAAAAGATCAAATTGTCAGCCTCCGAAAATAGGAAGATGAAATTTCTAACATTAATCAATTTAATAATTTTTATCTTCTTATTATTTTAACCTATCCCATGGTTTATCTAGTTTAAATACATGAACTAATAAGAATGATTCTCTTTTATTTAATGGGTATCCACCATAAAACTAGTTTGACATTTGTTAATATTATTGGTAAATATAAATATCCATGAATGAGGCTATAGAGGGACCTATATAACTATGTTTCATTTGGTCTTCCAAGTTTACAACATTTACTAAACCTTTCAAACATTATTTCTCTACTAAAACATGCATCTTAAATTGTTCCTAAAAATATACTACATCATATACCTCAACCAAAACCTATAATAATAGTCTATTATGACCCTATCCTCCAAAATAATAATATTCCCTCACTCGTAGTGGGAATATAGAGATTGTGACTACCTGAGTACCTACTCTAGTAGGACCGATGTTTTCAAATAACACTGAGGGTGTAATAAACATATATGTGGGAGGGATTTACATCCATGAAAAAATGAAAAATATATTGATATGATAGATACCCCAATGAAAACATATTTAAAAATATATAAGAAATGTCATGTTTAGAAATGCAATGTCAGACAACCCAGAAATGACTAAAAAACAAATTGCATGTATGAGAATGGTAAATATGGCAGTGTCAACGAAGCCCAAATAGCTCCTCTAAAACTAATATCTACTAATACACAAACCAATATTTGACCAGTTATGGCTATCCCAATATATATATATATATATATATGTTGAATAAAATAGAATACATAGTAGAATCCTCCATGAAACATATTTTTTAATAAATAATGAACACATGATAAAGCATAATGAAAAAAATTGAAACTACCTCATCACCTAAACATGCATATTATGTTCCTCTCTCATAATTCCCCAATGGTTTCTACTCCTCCCCAATATCAAAAATGATATGAAATATATCTCCAAAAAAATCATACCGACAAACATCTATGATAAATTTTACAAAAAGAACATCATGTATCATGTCATAATATAATCCCATATCACATCGTCATATAGTCACCAGGTAGTTTCCAAGTAACACAAAAACTTGTATGATGTTTATCATACATAAGGTATTATGACTCCTTCCACACCTGCTTAAACAATGATTAAGTCACCTCAATCCATCCCAACCTACCCACATCAGCCCAATAACAACCATTGGGATAATATATCCAATGATATATGTGAGTAAAATAACCACATCCCTTTATAATCATATATGGTAAAACTATCCATAGTGTATAAAATTACAAATAAAAACCAAGAGAAGATAGTGGGGACTTGGGATTGTTAATTCATATATCCCCCCATAGGGATGTTTAGTAAAAAAATATCTTAGAGTCCATTGGGTGTAATTTTCCCTGACTGACATGGGTGGGGTACCATATTAGATGTCAAATCATACAAGATATAATATGGATCACAAAATCAATATTTATATAACCTAGTTATACAATGAAGTGCATATAATGTCTTATTGACTCTCAAATACAATTCCTAAGACTATATTTCCTATATGAAAACTAAAATTTCTATATATAAATTAAATTAAATATTTTATTTTTTACCATTTACATACAATAATTAATTAATTAACCGTTAAGAAACGTCTATTCCCTCCAGGAACAATCCAAACCAATTACATAGTTTATTAAGTTAGACATCATTATAGTATTTTCATTCCATAATTACCAACCCCATTAGCTAATAATTTAATAATCATTATTACATTCCAAAATTACAGGTCTGTTGGAAATCCATCACAAGCTTCAAACAAGAGGAAATATTAATAGAAACCTATCCACCTACCTTAAGTAGTGGGGAGTGGATTGTGGATAAAATAAGTAACAAAGAAATTTTCCATTATATATGCTTGTTTCAATAAAGGATCCATAATTATCACATCACTATGATAGCCTAGATTTAACCCATTCCATCATCTATAGTGTTATCCTTGACACCCACATGAATATCCTGATGCATCTCCCCATCATAGGTGTCATGTTGTGCCAAATATGTTGGGCCTTCCCAACCCATATCACATCATCTATCCCATGATCACATCAGATCATCCATTTCAACAATATCGTTCGATTGAACATCATTAAGAAATATGTAAACACAAATAGTCAATAAGAAAAGCTAGGACTAAAAACAAGGAATGAGTCCTTTACACCTAACCAAGCTCTCAAGGCTCCCTACACAAGGCACTCGGCCTTCCCAAGAAGATCAGAAACACAATACCAATAAATTATATTTATTAGAAAAAAGGTAATCATTTCTTCATGAATTAAATAATTCATTATTCTTAAGCTCCAAATATTGGGGACCTAAGGTGTCAAGTGATAATAAGCAATTAAATAGATTCCAAAAATAATTTCAACATGCTTATATGATTATATTCTGGTTTCAAAAAACAATGGATTTACTATTCATTAATCGGTAATTATTGATTTTTAATAACAACCATTAATCTGATTCGCATTAATAATAAAATTCCATCGACACATGGATTAAAATATTCAATTAAACATATATACTCGCATTAGTTTCATCGTCATCAAATTAAAGTAAATGTTGAATTCATTAAACACAACTCTTTATTCTCCATCCCATTACTTATCTATTAATTTTAGTTTTACATTATTTACCATTTTACATCATCAAAAAACATTACTAAACATGACTAACATATTACTATATAAGCATAGCATAGAACACACACAATTTAGAAAGACACGAGGAGAACTGTTATCACATTAAAAATCAATGACATATGATTGAAATATACTTATTAATTAATCTAGTTCGTTATTTATTATATTAATTACATTACTATCCAAATGGATAAATCGTGATAAAAATTTAATTTCACATAAATAATTATAATAAATAATAAATCCATTATCTAGAAGAAGAATTTTCTCATGACTCACTTAACCAACAATAGGGGGTACACACAAGATATAATCTATCTTGAGGTAATTGTAGCCAACGGAAGTAGAATTCTACATCTCCAATGTAATTCAATGTAATATATAGTATTTAAATAAAGAAACATAGAATAAATGGAGGGAAGGAACCTCATTTAAGATTTTATAGAAACAATATGATTAGATTTTCATATTTTGAATATTTAATTCCATATATTGAGGATCTCATTGATATCTATGAGATAAGATTTGGTTATAGACCCAACCATCTCTGAAAACACGAGATATAATTTTACGTGATGAATCTTCCTTAGAATTATATTTATTCTTAGGGAGAGATGAATCATATGGTCATTTTAATGAAAATTGATGAAAACAACACATGGTGGATTTTATGTAGCTGGAAGAAAAATACATCCAATAGAAAAAAATAACCATTTTCATAAATCTTACCCACATATATGATCTATCCACATAGTCAAATCATGTAGTCGATCAATCATGTTAGTGATCCCTCAAGTAGCTGATCCACAAATTGGATCCTCAAATCCCAACCATCAATGCAGCTAATTCACATAGTATATCCATCAACAAAGCCTATTCAGATAACAGATAAATGTAGCTAATCAATCTCGTAGTTGATTTGAAAATTTTATCCATCAATATAGTCTTTTTATCCATGTGGCCTATCAAGATACATATCCAATCCCTTGTAGTTGATGGATCTATGTAGCTAATATCTCCATGTAGCCAATAGATCCATGTTGCTGATGAATCCAAATATATTGTTCAACAATCATTTCATGGGATCATACCTATAATGTAAACCACATATTAATGACATTAAGACCTTACACATCCTAAATCTTCCATGATTTTTTATTCTAGTATCCAAACACCTCTAGATAGACTCCATGCCCCCACTAAGCACTATGATATTTGGAATCATGAAACAGGTTGAACATGATGGATTCATATCCTCACAACAACAATACACTATAGATTAAGGATAACATTAATTAATCCTTTATAAAAATTTACAACATAAAATTTTGATGATCATGATGCAGTGGATATATTTAGAGTATGGTAAAAAAAATTATCCAAATTTTTGTAAATGGATTATTGTTTCATCCATATATGATCCTTGGTTTAATGGTTTCTTATTATTTTTACATTGCTAATTAAATGTTAATTAAACCTTAAAACAACATTACTAAAACCTAAATCCATAAATATATAAAATGGATATCTATTAAAATTTATACCTTAAACCGATGATCAAATTTATCTTTTTATACAGTTTTTCCATGAGTTATATCCGAATGAGATAGATAGGGAATTTGATCACATATATTATATGCATGATTGAAGGATATATCACACATTTAATGGGTTAAATTATACTCACACCCCTGATAAAAAATTATTACTCTTGTGAAAATGGTTATAGATAATGAGATATTAGTGTGACATAGGATTTGTAAAATGATTAAAAAATTATGATAAAAAACCATCCCAAAAAAGTGTCATCCTTTATAACCTAATAGGGATGATTCTTGGAATCCATAAATTTGGTCATATGTTATACTATATGATAAAATGATATCGATTCATTCATTTACCATCATAATGATACATCACCCTATCCAATATTTCATGTTCTAAAATACCATTTAATTAAATACATAAGTTGAATATTTCCAAACATATGACCTACAGTTCAAAAACCACTTCATATATCATATCTCTTTATTATATATTTAAATTGTAAAATATGAACGTTTTAAGGTAGTGGTGTAATGACTTTATATTACATCATACATTATAAAAAATTAAGCATATGATATATCGTGGGTATAACAATGTCATACCAAATGATAAACCAATGTCATAAATCATAATATATGAAGAAACTCATTTCATGGAAATAATATTTAGTCCGTATCATTAACAATATACCACTGGAAATGAATCCTTATATACAAACTATCATTTCACCTTATATAATATCAAATACCACATCTCTTAAGAAATATCAAAAAATCAATTTGGATATCTTTCTAAACACTTTTGGAATAAAATTTTCAACTCAACTTTTATCACATATAAGCATCCAAATGAACCTATTTTGTAAAATTTAAACAATATTACAATATATTTGAAAGATAAGATAAATTCAAATTTAGTTAACAATAATTTTTAATCCCATGGACCTTTATTTAATTGAAAAAAATTAATTACCAAACAATTAAATTTAATAATATAATGGTTACTTGAAAAGAATTATTTCTTCTCAACCTATAATGGGATATAACAAGATACTTATCAACATAATTTATCTATATGCATGTATGCACCAACTGCATCATGTGTAAGAATTAATTTTATGATGATACATTCATCCAAAACACAGTGTCTCGAAGGGACATATATTAAGTCCATATGATATACAAAGATCATATTTTCTCTAATCACCGAGTATATAGGTACTAGGTCGATGAATAAATAAAATGTAACTCAATATTATGGATGTTAATATCACATTATACTTTTAAAATAGACAATAACATCATATTTGATGTTTAATAATATTAGAACGTGACTTATTTCAATTTCAATTGAGTTAATAAAATTCACACTCATTATATAAAATAAAACATTTCATTTGTCTAAAACAACATCGATTGAATTGATCAACAACATACCCATTATTCCATATATGAGGTATGCCTTAATGAATTTCTTATAAATATTTCATAGGAAAAATGTTCTCATTTTATATATATTTATAAACTCTAGAATAGGGGCCTCATAATCAACTAGTATACCCAAAATCATAGATAACAACCATTTATTACCAGGAAATAAACGTACAGATAAAAGAAAGATGTGATCAAACAAAAAGAAATGTCCTCATCCACATAACAACATGTATAGATATCATAGTAAGTTATATCATTCTTATAATAAGAGTCACTAGTATCCTTCCACTCAGATTGTAATTTTTCCTGATTAAAAATCATAAGAAAGTTTGTTTCCAAAATTTTTGGAATATTTGATGATGCTCTACTTGAAACATTTCAAAGAAGGTTTGAATAATCCATGCGCGGTCTCCACCTGTAGGGAACATAGGCGAAACACTCACTATCAATAATATTTCCCTTACCACTCAAGACTATCTTCTTGAAAGATGCACGCCCACCATTGCATGAATCTTTAATAGGGGTAGCATCCCCCCTTTAAACATTAGAAATGTTCATCCATTTCATAGATAGTTCAGAAGATTGATGGAGATTTTGGAATTCTTGGTGATAATCAACAAATAGTTGTGCATTATATTGATGTGAGACATCTACCTGAGAGTGTAATCTTAGAGACAATGGAGGGATTTACCCAGTTAACGGAAAATATTTAACCATATCAATATGAAGATCTTAAAGCCCACAGAGATCTCTCCCTGGAGACACATCCACCAAAACCCTTTCATTTTAGCTTAGACACATGAGAGTCAGATTTCCCAAAAGACAAAACATCATCCACATAGATAACTGGCTCCTTGAGTGCATCACCATCATGAACGATGGGATTTGATAAGGCCATATCTTCCATCCTTGACTTCTTTCAGCAGTGTTTTGTTGAATGAACTCTCATTCTGCATGCATCACATGAAGCATGGTATCTATATGTCTCCAAAGATTGTCCAACATCTGTACATTAATTGGAGAAAAGGGGATTTTTTCATACTCAACATCAATTTGAATGTTCTCAGAAGGGGTATAGAGAGACACCTTTTAAATCAAGGTGGATATTAGGTTAACATCCACCAAAATCCTGGTAATGTGACCAAAATAAACATCTCTAGTATCCATGTCGAGGTGAATGGGAGTCCCAATTGCTGTAGAGATATTATATAAAATCATTGGATTCCAAAAGGACCAATTGAGTCCATGAAGAAGAACCCAGAAATGAGAAAATGCATTTCTTTCATGGAAAATATTAAAGTACAAATACCATTCATGTATGTGAATCCAAACAGGTTTCAACAGTAGGGTCACAATGCTCCATGCATGAAGCTTCAAGTTATCTGAATCAATCAAACAGTGAAAAAATCCCTAACCAAGAGAGATAAATATATAATTAGATAAATCCCTTAAAATAGAGGTTTGGTGAATCAAATCATCAAGATTCTCTGAGTTCTCACCTTTAAATAAAATAACACATGCAATTAATGATTTTTTCCAATTGAATGTCTATCAGCAAGAACTATTGGATTAGCTTCCATGTGAAATAATGAGCCCTTGAAAAGGATTATACTTGGTCCTGAATCTTTGAACATACCAAGAGAACTAATTCCATTCACCCTTAGCCCTAAGGTAATATTCATTAAAGCATCATCATTATAATGAGAAGGACAATACTTACCACCAAACAAAATTGAATCCAACCTAGCAACCGGAAACATCACATTATCATTCAACACAGACGGTATTCTCAAACCACCATGGTTTGGAACATTTGTACATCTTCACTGCGCATCATCAGATCTAGTAAGGAGATCATGAATTGGAAGGGTAAAGTCAAATATTTTCATCAAATCATCAGATCTTTCTAGTAGACCTCAAACAGAGTGAATATATTATAAGGCACTGGACATAAATTCATACTTAGGGCCAAAGGTAGAAGCAACACCCCAAGGATCATTCATCGCAGTTGTAGAACTATTGGGTAGAACCGAAACCAAGTAAGAATAGGTTGAGTTATAAGTCGTTTGAAGAGACATAGTGTTGCGAGATACATCAGTTCTACATGTATCATGAACAAGATAAGATGCCAATGCAGAACTTCTAGGGGGAAGGAAGTTGAAATCTAGATAATGATTGATGGTTATACCAAACCCTATAATCCATCGACGAATGTGGGAACTCCCTTAGCCCGTACTGCCATCTCATAGAGTTGGGGCCTCTTAATATGTACCATGAAAATATTTTATACCAATGGAACAATGTGTATTACTATATGTTCTATATGAATACTGATAAATATATTGAAATACACCACTCTATAATTCATGGGCAGATTCAATTTATTTATATAGGAATATTACTTAAACTAAAATTAATATTTTGTCACATCCTATAACACTCCATGATGATCATCAATTTAAGACAACTAAAAATCTTACAATAACATGTCAATTTTTATTTCACATCTATATATATATATATATTCACAAAAATTGAATGAGTAATGAATTATAGATTTAATTTTGAATAACATGATACATTTTAAATTCTTAAACTCAAGTATACTAAAAAATGTTATACGTAAGAAACTCTCCAACATTCAACATTTAATCAGCTTCCAAATCAACCATAAGTTTACTACACATATGGGGTTATATTTAACTCATTTGGTCTCTATATATTTCATTCCATATAATTATGTGTCCACCTAGTAAAATCATTACAGGAAACTCTTCAATAAGTAACATATATTACATAATATTGTTCGATTTACAGTGATAGTTAAGAATTGTATTCATAATTTTAAAATTTTGAACATAATAAAACTTCTTATATTATAAATATATAATTATATGTTTCTTGTAACTTTTATTTTCCATATATAACTCATTCTGTGATAATTATAAATAGTCTTTAAACCATTTCCATTAGGTTTCTTCTATTAAATTGATATTCACTATAAAAATTGTCTACTATAATCTGTTATGGTCAAAATTTTAACTTCTCAATATCAAAACATGTCCCCACTATCTTTTTAAACAAAATATTGCCTTAAAAATATCATTTTTTGATACACAAACTATTTTGGGTTAAGAACTACAAATCATTTCCTTAAATAAATTAGTTTACAGACAAACTATTAATCTATATTATGAGCAGTATTCCATGTGTTTGGATAATTTTCTTGAAAAAAGATTATTCATTCCTTTATTTTAATCATGGGAAATGGAAAAATATCCCCAATAAAATAAAATAAAATAAATATATAAATTCATTATACTAGATAAAACACTTCTACCCATTTTCATCATTTCTAGTATGGAATTGAATATGATGAATCACAATGCTTCATAAACATCTCATATTTTTTATAAAAACTAATTGTAAATTATTATCTTCTATAATAATATAAAAGATATGAGATATTTATTTACATACAATTTATAGATTCAACAATTATTGATAAATTCCATAAAATTCAAATATTTGATTCAATAACACATTGTCTCATAATTTGAATGAAATCTAAAGTCTTATTTAATTCATACCTTGATTTTGAATAACATTATATTTATAAAAGGGATAAAACATATTCGTTTTATCATATATGATTAAAAAAAATATTTTTCCTTGTATCATTTATATCTAAAACATTTATTCTATATAGTTTTTTAATAGCTTTTAGTCATCCAGGACAGTTCATTCATACATAATCATTAATCTTCCTTACTACTAACACTTGTATTGAATGACTTTGAAACACTTCTTGAAGAGTCATTATTGGAATTTACAGATAACTATTCTTCTTCATGTTTTAACATTGGACACATTTATGGTTTAAAAAATAAAAAATCCTTGAAATCAAATTCCAAATACAAATGTAATGAACACTTTTTTAATATCACATAAACATTTCTAAAATACATTCACACTAATAAAAAATATCCAATTGTGAAAAGTTAATGAGTTATATTTCAAGAAAAATAATCAATTAAACAATAAATGAATCAAACTTGGATTATACTAATTATCTATATTCTCATATTAAACAACATAAATAGTTTTTTTACTCAGGATAGAGTTATTATACAACATAAAATGTTTTCTTCCCCAATAATTAATATTATGTTTTAGTACCAGTTTAATATGATTATTATATTATGTTTCTCCTTTCACTATACTGAATATAAAATCATGTTAGATGATTATGATGATATTTATATATAATATTTTGTTTTATTAGATGAGTATAAATATTTTAATTCATTTAATTAGGTGTTTTTTTAAATTTACTCCAACTAAAATATACCCCTTTTTAAATTAATTTTTTAATGATCCAAGATATTAATTTCATTATAACCAATATTTGTTAACCAATTACAAAAATCATTCCCATATCTTATATAAAATCACATAAATGATCCCCTATATTAATATTGGATAGTTTACTACCTATTGATTTTTCAAATTTAGCATATGGATTATCTGAACTTAGTTCCATTGAAATATTAAAATTTTGGGTTTCTCATCTATGTAATACACAAATAATAATCTATAATCAAGTCATATATTGTTTTGTGTAACATAATTGCATGTATTCCATACAAACATAGTATATGCGAGCTCATATTTTTCTTTTCCCACATTGATCAATGGTCAATGTCTTGAAATGTTATATAGATGTAATAAATAACATAGTATTTTGAATGGGATTTAACTTCATCATGTTATTTCATGACATTCCAATTATTTATACATGATTTTTATTATTTTTTATAGAATAATATTTTCTAAACAATATAAATATGATAAAACTATATGAAAGTATAACTCATAACAAAACATACAAATTCAGTTACAAACACATATTAAAAAACAAAAAATTTCTTAAATTTCTTAATTCATCTCATGAAAAATGAACTTGAACTCCTTTATTTTAATTGTTTATAATCATATCAAATTAGCAGTCCCCAAATGAGTATTCTTGGAGTGAAAGGTAAACGACCCCCACGTTTTTATACAATACATATGCTCCCATGAAAATGGGTAATATGATCTAATGTACCTCTACACAAATGTATTTTACTCTAGAGAGACTATAATTCCATCGAAATTATATCACCTAAAATTCATAAATCATAAGTTTCATTTTAATTCAATCACATAACCTAGTAAAATTGTATGTGATCGTTAAACAATTAAAATGTCGATAATAAATATATTTGAACAAGATATAAGTAATCTATGGATAATTCCAACATATGAAAATTTTAATCGTGTTATAATTATCTATACATTTTGGATTTATATTACTAAATAAATATTAACACATAATATTTATTCTCATTACAATATTATTCATATTGTTAAATTTATCGAATTATCTTGTTATCATATGATATTCTAGGAATTATAAATATTGTATATTCCAAATATATTATGTAATGAATTTATATAATATAATTATATCATGTATAAAATTATTTAAACCGATATTATATTAGTTATCAAATTTTCTATATGGTTTAAAAATTTTCACAAATATGGCCTTTAATTTAAACCATTCAAATTATGTTATTATTAATAATTAATAATTCAAAATATATAAACCATTATATATGGGATTTTTTTATAAAATTTAAAACATTTTATAAATAAAATGTATAATTCCAACATTAAGTATTTGTATCTAAAATATTATTGAAGAAAAATAATATGGAAAAGATAGTATATGTTATCTATTTATATTATGGAATATTTATTTGTATAATAATTTATTAAAATTTTATAGTCCATCATATTAAATCAGTATTTAATTGATTTATAAAAACTATTATAAACAAATAAAAATCCTAATTGATATTTTGTAAATGAAATTAATCATTTTATAAACTAATTAATTTAATACAAAAAAGGAATATATAAAAAAATTATCTACACATTTTTTTAATGATATCACTATATCACTAGCCAGGAAATATTATATATGATTGGTGGTAAACTTTGTTATCAGTGTTAATGAATAATATATATGTACATATTGTGAAAAAACTAAACACATGTATCTTATATATGAATAATTACCATGACTAGAAAGTAGAGCCTTTTATTCAATGAATTAACTAATTTTAAAAATGGAATTAGGAAAGTCATATACGATAAAACCTATAGAATAACATTATAAATATAAATAAAATTTGGAATACTCAGTGGTTGAATAATATATAGTTTTTATGTATGAATAAATGTAACATCCAAGGTAAATAAAGAATATAACAATTTTCATATTTATTAATATTTGTGAGTGAAATGTTAATATTACTATAAAGGGAATGATATGTTCGATGGCGTACCCAATACGCAATAATGATTTTCCTTGAAATCTTACGTTGTGCACTAACAATATTATAATATTATTTTAAATGGTAGTTAACACCTAGCCGTTTTAATGGCGGGAATGAACAGAACTAACTGAAAAATAATTATATATGTTTTTTAAATATTTTTAAATTTATCCAATAAAAGTTAGAGGCAAAATTAGAAAAGAATTCGATTTTAAGCATAAATATTATAATGTTCTTTAAAAGGCCGATTAACCACCTTTTGATGGCGAACCCTTTTTAAAACTAATTTTTGACAATTTAATATGTTATATTTGAAAAAATAAAGTCCTTCTTTAGAATTGGGACATCATAATGTACTTTGTGTAAATTTTTATTTTTTTTCGATAAAGTTCATTTTTAATGAATAATGAAAAATGTTGTATTTTAATTCAAAAGCCCCATTTAATCTAATTTATTTATATGGTTATATTATCTTTTTAATTGGTTTTAAAGTGTAAATAGAATATATTTTTACTATTTAATTCATTGGTGTTCATTATAATTAATTTTACTTTGAAATTGGACTTAAATAAGTGTCAATCTTTTGATAGGCATAGTTTCTTAAAAACATGCTATTTGTTTTGACAGCGGGAATTAATTATAAAATTAATTAATGAAACTTCTATGTTTTGAATTTGATAAATGGACATAAGTTTTGAATTTGTAATATAAAATTTACTTTGGATAAATTTTTGGAATTTTTCTGAAAAATGTTCATTTTTAATGAATAGTGAAAAATACTACATTTTGCTACACAACCGCTTTTTCATCTAATTTAATTATGTAGTTAGATTGTCCTTTTAATTGGTTTTAAAGTGTAATTGAATTATGATTTTTTCACTTAATACAATTTTGTTCATTGTAAGTAATTTCACTTTTCAATTGGATGTGAAAACAAATCAATCTTTTGATAAATTTTACTCCTTAAAAACTCATCTTTTGTTGTGACAACTTGAATTATTTTTGAATTAATTAATGCCATTTACGTGTTTGAAATTTGGTAAAATCGATTCCAAATTTGGAATCAAAAGGTCCAAATTATGTAATTAAGACCTTTTTGTTTTTTGACATTATGAATAATAACGACTGTAATTATCTTTAATTATCGTGATTAATTAGTAATCGGGTAGTTAAGAGTAATAAAATAGTATCATAATAATATAAAATGACAAAAACATGGGTCAAAATCCTCTTTTTTTAGTCATGGACAACCATGGGAAGCTTTTTACCAAACTTGAGGGCCCATGGAGTCACATGAGTGTGATAGTGACAATTTTGACATTATTTTTAAAAAAGAAGAGAAATATAACTAAGGTTTGTATATCCTAAGTAAAAATATTTTAATTTTGTTTACATAGATGATTTCCAAGACTATAAATAGTAATTTAAAATCTAAAAATATTTCCTATATCATGGTATTTTTTCATAATTTTTGACATTAAATAAATAAATTTATTTTTGACACCATGATGATGCAGTGATTACCTCATTAATGAACGATTTAGATAAAATAAATATATAAGGTAAAATATAAGACTTAGACTTGTTGAAAACCTATTTTATGGGTAGATTTAGAACCCTTATCACTTTATCCTTGAAATATATCATTGTGGGACCTTTAAAATCTGAAAATCATTTTATAATAAAGTTACATTTCAAGACTTTCCAAAAGTGACCATCCTCTCTCTTATAAAATGACCCCACATCTAACCCCTTACCCACACCTATAAAGACCTTGTCTCGTCCGAAATATGCTCATATTATCTCTCCACATACCTATCTCACTCTTATAATCCTCACTTTGGGAAGAAGTCTTTCCAAGGAAGCCTTTGGCTCAAATAAAAAAGAGTTACCCGATTTAGAGGTAATGTATTCTCTCGAGTTTCTTTATTTTGTTTTTCTTATTCACACACCAATATCTTCTTATTATTTTATCCCATAATAAAACCCATATCCTCAATATACTAGTATTTTTTTTATTATAATTATTCTACCTACACTTACACACAACTTCGTCTAATGGTTAAAGAACATACTGTTTCTATGGGTGGCGAATTAGTGGCTCAGGAAATGATGATTGTTCAATATTCTTTTAACACCTATATTGGTGTCCATTATGATGGAACTATATTTATATATGATATATATTATATTTATGTTATCTCAATGATTCTGTAGTTTATATTTAAAACATACCTTTATGCTTTGCATGTTTTGCAAATGCGATAATTTCATATGATGAAGTTTGGACAACCGCCCCATCAAGTGATGTGACTCGTTCATACCAAACATGGAATTTATAAATAATTTAATTAATAAAATTATGTTACCTATATAACGTATATATTATACTATAATTGTAATATATCTATGTCTAATTTAGTTTTAAATTCCATTAATATGACAAAAAAATGAAAGTAGCGTTCATGCGTACGTATGGCTTACCGTCTCCATGAAAGGTACATTTCATTTATTATCTCCAAACATTATGGAATATTATTAAATACATATATACTGGATATATATGATATTTAAATCATGAAAACTATTCTGGAGATGATTTACTTATAACTACATGGACAATTCTCTTCAAACAAGTTCATTGTTGACTCATGTACTGAACATTGATAAAACGTATTATATGAACTCACATAATTAACTAATTATTATAACATGATAATATGTGATATGAATTGAATAATAAACTTTAAAGGAATTCCTTATGTAATTATAAATTTCCCGAATTTTATTATTCAAGAATATAAAGAAACGAACAAGACATGTCAGACTTGAGGTAAGGGGATTTCTTATCTCAATTTTAATTCCGTGAGATTTCAATTGTTCACCAATTATTTATTTAATGTGGTGTATTGTGTACTTTCATTTGATATATATCATAATTATTCTATTTATATTAATGGTATTGTGTGATTAATTTGGTTCTTATTATCTTTTGGTCATATGAATCGATTTATTACAACGAGGTAAGGGGTTTTTATATCACTATTTATTCCCGTGAGATTCATGCTATATTTTTCACTATCTCCTTTGAGTGGTGTATGTACTTCCCATTATTCTAATTTTTGTGTAATATAATTTCGTTTATGGGTATTTAAATCACCTTTTATACAGTCTTTCTTTCATGGGGTGTACGTTTCGAAAGTTACCCAAATCGGTAAGGGAACCTTTCACCCTCCTCTTTTTAAAATACTTATTTTTGTTAGGTCATTTAATTTACATCTTCTTATGTTGGGATATGTTCTTATATATCCATATTTTTTTAAATTTTATGTCCAAGTGGTGAGATACTCTTTTTATCTCTCATCAACTCATTTTCAGAATTTTAAAGTGACGCCGTTAGGCAGTCGAATTTCTGTAAGGGAACTTCTTAACCCAATTTCAATTCTTGGGTTAAACCTCTACTTTTTAATTATATCGCATTGTGAATACATGTGGATGATATATGATTGTTTTACACTTCATATCCACTTATATTGGGTGTAATTATATTTTTCACACATATTTATGTAAATGATATATCCTCAATCTAAGGATACCGTCTTTGTAAGGGACTTCGTCTCAATCTCCTTTCATTGAGGAATACTTCAATATATATATGACCAACTTTTATTAGTTGTATAATAAACCCTTTGACTTTTAATTTCATTCAGAAGGAATATTTTGGCACGAAGAATTTTACTAAACGACGAAAGAAATGTTTTTGCCTTACGTATGCGGTGACAACGACTTCGTCGCCGCCATGACCATTATTTGAGTTTCAACTTCCTCTACAAGTCATAAATTTTTTTAAAATAAAAATAAATACCATGTTTTACTTTTATTTTATTTTGGTATTGAAATTTTTTTGATAATGTTTTGATTATATCAATGTGTTTTATTGATATCTTGTGATTGAAATGTTGAAATTTTATGTATTTATTTATGCATGTCTTATGTGATACAATTATGTTATGGTTTTTGGGAATTTTTTAGGATGTCGGGTGGTTCCATGAAAAACTAATGGTGGTTCAGCCCGAGATAGATCTCTAATGCATTGGGTAACGTGAAGGAGTTAAACTCTAAGTTTTCTTTAAAGAGATTTAGGGAATATACTGTGATGGGTATTCCAAATGTAACCATGAGGGTTACTCCCTATGTTAGAATGTTATGAATGCCTAAAGTTACCTTTATGTTTTATTATTTCTATGTGTACTTCACAAATATTATGATTTTGTGAGGTATGCTAAAATATTAAGTTATGTATATATTTATGATCTGATTTTTTCTTTCTTTGTGTATCCCTTACTGAGCTTTTTATGCTCATCCCATGTTTTTGAAATGTTTTTCACAGGATATAAAGTGGAACTGGGTCAAGGATGGGATCAAGGAAATGTAATGTTGTCTAAAACATGGAACTAGACATGACTCTTTTGTTCAAGAGTTTTTATGTGTGAAAAAAATGGAAACTGAGTATATGTGTCTACGTTTTAATCATTGAGATGTAATAGTTATGTCCTAATTCTATAAAACTCTAAACCTAAAAAGATCCTAAATTTTAATTATTCATTTAATTTAACATTATGTAATGTTTTAAATCCAATTCCTTAAAGTTGGTATTAGAGGTCGGTTTAGATAACTTTAGAGGTTAGGGTATTCTTTAAGCACAAGTGACATTACCATAATGGTTAGGATTTTAGAAGGAGTCATAGTTATTTTTATAATTTGAATGAGTTTAAGATGACATAAATAAGTATATCTTTGTATTTACCATCCTCATAAGATATTATATGATGATTTTACTGATATACTAACACTGACCTTTTTGGTTTTTGTAAATGGCTGGATCTAGCTGGCACCGAAATAACAATGGATGAGAAGTAAACTATGAC
Organism: Viscum album; assembly: GCA_963277665.1. Lineage (NCBI taxonomy): Eukaryota > Viridiplantae > Streptophyta > Magnoliopsida > Santalales > Viscaceae > Viscum > Viscum album. The sequence continues at coordinate 646,927,589 of OY728151.1, read as the reverse complement.
ATTTTTCTGAAAGAGAAACTGAATGATCTAGGAGATACAATGAGAAATATTGTGGTTATTCTCAACCAACTATCATGAGTCATGACTAACCACCTGAACCTTGGTGATTTTTATAAGGATACATATATGCGAGAAAAAAATCCCTACGAATGTTTAGGTAATAATCATAAAAGTAAGAATGTTCAATGACCTATGTGTCAAAGATGTGGAAAGAAACGCATATGAAAATGTTTCAAAGGGACAGAAATATTCTATAGATGTGGAAATTAAGGTCATAAATATATAACCTTCCATGGAAAAAGGAAGCATCTAGTTGACTCTAGGAAAGGGAATTATGTTCTTTGTGAATGATCAATTGAATGTTTTTAATGTGGTGTGCATGATCATTATGCAAACACATGTCCTACGAATAAGTTTCTGGAATGGGATCACCAGGATCGTACAAATATTCGTTTTCCAATACCTAATGCCATTATGATTGAGGATGAAGAAACCAACAATGACCAATTAAAGGTATGAATTATTTCATAACATATGTTTTCCTATTATTGAATATTAGGATATGATTCATGATTTTGTTTGTAGGAAAGATGTATTTCAGAATAAGTTGGAAAGGAATGATTAATGGATCATGAAGAATGTTGAATGAGTAAGAAGTCAACATATAAGAGATTCAACAGGTATGGTAGATTTTAGTATGGTTCTATTCATAAAAATATTAAGTCTCTTTTGATGATTTGATTACATTAGAAGACTTTATATAGAATGTGTAACCCTGATGTCTGATATGTGAAAATTTTATTCAAGGAATAATTATCTTTTCTTTTGTGGATATAGTTACAAAGAACCATTTGGGTTTATATGATCATTTAATTTGAGGCAATTATCGGTTAATACATTTTGGGATGCAAAAATAAATTTATTAGATAACATTTGTGGTTAAAATATGTTATGGTTATTTTTGATGAATTTATCTATTTTTTGGAATGTTATAAAATTATATAGTTTTTTAAAATGGAAAACACGCAAACTGTGTGGCAACCCGTCACATAGGATGAAGCTGTGGGAATCGAACCCACAACCAAAGTGCGACTGGTATTTATCGCCTACCACTAGACTACGTGAAGTCCCTGGTTAGTTTGACTAATTATTTTTAGTTAGATGATCTTATGAATAAGGAATAAGTAGATTTTGGTAAATTATTAACCTATCATGGAGTATATGTGATTAGGTTAATTACTTTTTAGTATGAGACTTTAAGAGTAAATGATGTTATTTGGAGATAAATGTTAAGATTTACCTTGGAAGTCAATGTGATTAAATCCTTCAGTGATTTAGGTTTCAATATTAGTTTGGATTACATTGAATAATTTTATGGATAACCGTTTATTTAATGTTATTTCTTGAACCTTGGGTTCTTTTGGTGGAATTTTGGAGATTAAGAGTAGTTTTTCTTTTTATAAAGGATTATCCTCTTGGGGATTATCTGATCTTATACTAAAAATTTTGGTTTTGATTAAGGTCTATAGAAATGGGAAATATATAGTTTATCTTTTTTGGATTAGGTGATTCTCAATAAGTTGATTATAGCTCTCCAAATGTGAACAAGTCATCCTGAATACTCATCGTTTGGATAAAATTGAGTTTGTGTTAGAAATCTAGTAAAAGTTGAAAGTCTACATGACAAGTAAGTATGTTTCCTTATTATTTAGTTAAGATCATAAATAAACTCTTCAATGAAAAGTAACTTAAAACAAAAACGTTGTCTGTTTACTTTTCCTACTAGGGAATCAAATACCGTTTAACCCATCACAATTTTGTGATTTTATGGTGGTCAACTTTCTCCTAAACATGTTCTCTATCACTCTCCATCACAACTTGACCCATTGTTTTCTCTTCCATATCCATGTTTTTAGGTAATCCTAGTATCTGTTGTCTCTGGTGACCTTTTTACTTTTCTTTATTCTTTTAAAGTGATAGTTTAATTTACTCCTTTGCTGTTGCGGGGCTTTCAATGATCTTTCTGAGCCCAATTTTAAAATTTAAAGGATGCAATTCCCAAAAGGGGGAAGGATGTAATGTCCCTGGTAAATAAAGAATATGACACTTTCATATTTTTTAATATTTTTGAATAAATTGTTAATATTATTTTAAATGGAATGCTATGTTCGATGGCATACCCAATACGCAATAATGAGTTTCTTTGAAATCTTACGTTGCACACTAATAATATAATAATATTATTTAAAATGGTAGTTAACTCCTAGCCATTATAATGTTAGGAATGAACAGAACTAACTACAAAATAATTATATATGTTTTGTTAAATATTTTTTACATTTATCCAATAAAAGTTAGAGGATTAAAATAAGAAAAGTATTCGATTTTAAGAAAAAATATTCTAATATTCTTTAAAAGGTTGATTAACCACCTTTTGATGGAGAACCCTTTTTAAAAGTACATTTTTTAAAATTTATATGTTATATTTGACAAAATAAAATCCTTCTTTATAATTGGGACATAAAAATGTACTTTGTGTAAATTTAAGTTATTTTTCCGATAAAGTTCATTTTTAATGAATAGTAAAAAATGATGTATTTTAGTTCAAAACCCCCTTTCAATATAATTTATTTATATGGTTATATTATCTTTCTAATTGGTTTTAAAGTGTAATTTGAATATATTTTTACCATTATATTCAGTTTTGGTCATTTTAATTAATTTCACTTTGAAATTGGACATAAACAAGTGTCAATCTTTTGATAGATATAATTTCTTAAAAACATGCTATTTGTTTTGACAGTGAGAATTAATTATAAAATTAATTAATGAAACTTATATGTTTTTAATTTTTTAAAATTAACATCATTTTTGAATTTGGAATATCAAATTTACTTTGGATAAATTTTTGGTATTTTTCTGACAAATGTTCATTTTTAATGAATAGTGAAAAATACTTCACTTTACTTCAACACATCCTTTTCATATAATTTAATTATGTAGTTAGATTGTCCTTATAATTGGTTTTAAAGTGTAATTGAATAATTTTTATCACTTAATAAATTTTTTTTCATTGGAAGTAATTTCACTTTTCAATTGGATGTAAAAACAAGTCAATCTTTTGATAAATTTTACTTCTTAAAAACCTGTCTTTGGTTGTGACAACGAGAATTATTTTTAAATTAATTTCTAAAATTTCTGTGATTAGAATTTGGTAAAATGGATTCCATATTTTGAATCATAAGGTCGAAATTATTTAATTATGACCTTTTTTTTGGACATTATGAATAGTAACGACGTTAATTATCTTTAGTTATCGTGATTAATTAGTAATCGGGTAGTTTAGGGTATGTAAAATAGTATCATAATAATATTAAATGACCCCAAAATGTGTCCAAATCCTCTTTTATGAGTCATGTACGACCATGGTAAGATTTTCCGAAACTTTAGGGGCCATGAAGTCCCATGGGTGTGATGGTGACATTTATGACATTATTTTTAAAAAAGAAGAGAAATATAACAAAGGATTGTGTATCCTAAGTAAATAAATTTTAATTTTGTTTACATAAATGTTATCTTAGACTATAAATAGTCATTGGAAAGATAAAAAAGATTTCCTACATCATGGTATTTTTTTATAATTTTTAGACTTTAAATAAATAAATTTATTTATGACACCATGATGATGCAGTGATTACCTCATTAATGAACGATTTAAATTAAATGAAATGATAAGGTAAACTATAAGAATTACACTTTTCAAAAACCTATTGGATTGGTGTATTTCTAACCCTTATCACCTTATCCTCGAAATATATCATTTTGGGACCTTTAAAATCCGAAAATCATTTTATAATAAAGTAACATTTCAAGACTTTCCAAAAGTTACCCTCCTCCCTCTTATAAAAGGCCCCCACCTCTACCCCCTTACCCACACATCTCAAGACCTTGGATCATCCGAAAACTACTTATATTATCTATCCACATCCAAATCTTACTCCTAGAGGCCTCACTTTGGGCATAATTCTTTCCAAGGAAGTCTTTGTCTCAAATCAAAAAGAGTTACCCGATTTAGAGGTAATGTATTCTCTCGAGTTTCATTCTTTCATTTTCCTTATTCACAAACCAATATATTCTTATTATTTAATCCCATAATAACACAAGTATCCTAAATATACTAGTATATTGTTGTGATAAGTATTCTACCTACACTTACACAAAACTCCGTCTAATGGTTAAAGAACATACTGTTTCTGTGGGTGGCGAATTACTGCCTCATGAAACGATGATTGATCAATATTATTTTAACACCTCTCATGGTGGCCATTATGATGTAACTTATTTATATATGATATTTATTATATTTATGTCTTCGAAATGCTTCTGTATTTTATATTTAAAACATTACATTATGCTTTGCATGTTGTGCAAATGTGATAATTTCATATGAGGAAGTGTGGACTACTGCCCCTCAAGTGATGTGACTCGTTCATGCCAAACATGGAATTTATAAAGAATGTAATTAATGAACTTATGTTACCTATATAACATATATTTTATATTTTAATTATAATATATCTATGTCTAATTTAGTTTTAATGTTCATTAAAATGATAAAAAAATGAAAGTAGCGTTCAAGCGTACGCAAGGCTTACCGTCTCCATGAAAGGTACATTTTATTTCGTATCTCAAAACATTTTGGAATATTATTAAATACATATATACTGGATATATTAGATTTTTAAATCATGAACACCATTATGGAGATGATGTACTTATAACTACATGGACAATTCTCTTCAAACAAGTTCATTGTTAACTCATGTACCGAACATCGACAAAACGTATTATATGAACTCAAAAAATTAAATAATTATTATAACATGATAATATGTGATATTAATTGAATAATAAACATTAATGGGGTGTATGTTTCGAAAGTTACCCAAATTTGTTAGGGAACCTTTCACCCTCCTATTTTTAAAAGACTTCTTTTTGTTAGGTCTTTTAAATTACATCTTATTATGTTGGGATATGTTCTTATATATCCTTATTGGTGTAAATTTTATGTCCAAGTGTTGAGATTCTATTTTTATCTCTCATAAAATCATATTCTTAATTTTAAAGTGACACCGTTAGGCTGTCGAATTTCTGTAAGGGAACTTCTTAACCCAATTTCAATTCTTTGGGTTAAACCTCTACTTGCTGATTATGTCGCACTGTGAATACATGTGGATGACCTCTGATTGTTTTACACTTCATATCCACTTATATTGGGTGTAATTATATTTTTCACACATAATTATGTAAATGATTTATCCTCAATCTAAGGATATCATCTTTGTAAGGGACACCATCTCAATATCCTTTCGTTGAGGTATACTTCAATATATATAAGAACTACTTTTATTAGTTGTATAATAAACACTTTTGACATTTAATTTCATTCAAAAGGAATCGTTTTGCATGAAGCATTTTACTAAATGAAAAATGGAACGATTTTGCCTAATGTATGCGGCGACAACGACTTCTCCACCGCCGTGACCATTATTTGAGTTTTTTCTTCCCTTACAAGCCATAACATTTTTTAAAAGAAAAATAAATACAATGTTTTACTTTTCTTTTATATTGGTATTGAAAATGGTTTTGATAATGTTTTGATTATATCAATGTGTTGTATTGATATCTTGTGATTGAAATGTGGAAATGTTATGTATTCCTTTATGCATGTTTTATGTGATACAATTATGTTGTGGTTCTTGGGAATTGTTTATGAAGTTGGGTGGTTCCATGATAAAATAAGGGCAGGTGAGCCCGAGATAGCTCTCTAATGCATTGGGTAATGCGAATGAGTTAAATGATAGGATTTATCCGAAGAGATTTAGGGAATATAGTTTGATGGGTATTCCAAACGTAACCATGAGGGTTACTCCCTACGTTAAATTGTTATGAATGCCTCAAGTTACCTTTATGTTTTATGATTTCTATGTGTACTTCACAAATCATATGATTTCATGAGGTATGTTAAAAAGCATATGTTATGTATATATTGATGATCTAATGTTTTCTTTCTTTGTGTATCCCTTACTGAGATTTTTATGCTCATCCCATGTTTTTGAAATGTTTTTCACAGGACATAAAGTGGAACAGGGTCAAGGATGGGATCAAGGAAATGTCAAACTGTCTAAAAAATAGAACTAGATATGACTCTTTTGTTCAAGAGTTTTTTTTGTTTAAAAAATGAAAACTGAGTAGATGTTTCTATGTTGTAATCTTTGAGATGTAATAGTTATGTCCTAATTCTCTAAAACTCTAAATCTTAAAGGATCCTCAATGTGAATTATTCATTTAATTCATGATTATGTAATGTTTTATGGTCAGGTCCTTATAATAAACATTGTTCTTGTGGGATATATAAATGACATAGTTATATAATGATCTGTGTAGGAATAACCGAGTGCCCCTAGCTATGACAGCCTATGACAACTCTTGTGCGAGTTAAACCCTTTTTTTCCTATCACTTATAACTATATACATCATATAATATTAATGAAATGATGATTAATTTTTTATCTTTATAATTTTGTCATATGCTTTTATGATATACAATATCCAATGTAATGATACATCAAATACCAAATAGTTAATTTATAATAATTATTTTCATATCCCAAATCATATAAGATGATATAAATAGGTATTAAAATATAAAATACAATATTAAACAACATAAATGAAAAATATCTATCATATATAATGATTGAATAAATGATATCAAAATTGATATTGATAATATTTCCTTAAAATGATTTCTGGAATCCAAGAACATGATAAACCACTTATAGCAATGAAAATTTTAAAAATCATTAAAAATAATTTTAACACGGTATACATAATTATAAATAATAATCCCAAGAACACTAGGATTGAAAAATTATACCATGTATATAGAAAATCAAGAACTACTATGATTTGAACCTTATTCTAATGAGACAAGACATATTTTTTCAATAATTAGATATTTATAATGAACCAATGAAGGAAGTAGAAGGACTCCCACCATGATGATCTACTAGCTAGTAAAATATGAATCACCAATCTTATGGGTGATATTTTTCTCTTACTCACTAAATGCTTGTATCACCATCAAAAAAAATGAGAGGAAAAAATAGATCTGCCAATGAATAGGGGATCACATAAGGATTAAGCATGTTTGGTATCAAACTATCTCAATGGTTGTCCCCTTTTATAATTTCATAAGTATTTTCCTTAGTTTATTTTAATTTACTAATGTGTTACAAAATATGAGTAAATATAATTTCACCATTCATGTGTTCATCACATTAATGCATTAACCCTTATAATTACATGGTGTGAGGATATCTTGTATTGTTTAATTTGTGTTGTTGGATGAAATATTTATGAAATTATATGTCCCATGGAAATATTTTATCTCCTAAAATTTATATTATCAAAATGATTGGTTTTTGTCATGTGATAGGGATTAATGCTTTTAGAGTCCCAGATCAATGCGAGGGACCTTCCATGGATTATTGTTCAGTGTTTTTACTTGGCCATAATATAGTATTCCATTCAACATTTATTCCCTTCACAATTGGTTGTGGGTATTCATTTATTCATTTAATTAGTTATAATTTTCTATCATTATTTATTTTAAATTCATTGGAATGTGTTATAAATATATAGTGATCGATGTAGGCCGAAGGGACTTGGGGGAAATGGATAATGTCATCTAGAAATTCATAGATAATAGTTGGATCTATTTTAGGTATGTGGTTTCATCTATCCTACCCTTATGTAGTTTTGTACATTTATTATAATGTGTTATAAGGATCACTAACCTATGAAGATATACCTGATTGTCATGATATTTATAAATAATAATAATAATTAATTATTTAATTAGTCTTGATTCATTAATAATTAAGGTTATCATACCAATTTTAATATTACAAAGTGAAAAGGTCCTGGTGGACCCTTGTGCACTGGTTTGATATCGATGACTGGTTTTCATGACTCGAACAAACACATGTGTGTGTGTTTGTTTGTTTTGTTATTGGACCATCTTTGATTATTGTACATATATGTGTGTCTTCCAAGACAATAAACCAGGATGATTCTTGTACACAATTATATGTAAAATGACTTATGAAAAAATTCCATGCATTCTTATATGTACAACCTTGTGACCATGATTTTATACTTTATTGGCATAGCATGTTGACGATTTCGAAAATTGAACATTGCTGAGATTATGTGTATCATCTTGAGATATATTATGGATATCCCATTTAATTATTTAATATGATATGTTTTCTTGTGGTATTACATATCATATAGGCCATTGATTTAGGTATTCGAAAGTGTGGGTTTCACTGTTTCAGTTAGAAAACCCATTGGAGGGGAAGTATAATGAAATGATGTGGTCTATAGAGTATTTCTCATCGATGGCATGGGTTAGATCACAGAAATTTTTATTGATTCCATAGTAGACCATGAATAGGAAGAGGATATATTGGATTTTTTCTAAGTGATAGAATTGAACATAGGGGGGTTTTTAGTTATCCAATTATATAAAAAAATTACGTGATTTAATATCATTTGGTGATAAGGACCAATAAAATGTTTGGTAATGTAGAGTTATGGATAACCACCAATGTCATCATAGGGTGTGTTCTTCATTGATAATGAAATCCATCAATGTTGGTTGTATAGTATTCTAGATAGGTACAACCATCAGTGTGGGGAATGTGGTGTTACTAATAATGAAAACCATTAGTGTGTGGTTTGTGGTCTTACTAATAATGAGCAATATCATGGTGGGATATAAAAAATTTCATTGAATGAAAAAATAGGAGTCTTGAATTGTTTTGTGTGGGGTATTGACCGATGTTGGTTTGATTTGACATGTATAATGACATGTAGTATAGTAATGTGACAAACCCTTATATCCATACTGCCATTGAGCAGATGCAAGAATTGTTAGGGGTTTGTGGTGGCCTAATTAGAACATGACCTCTTGGTACAGAATTATTTATTATTGTGTGTGTTTATAGATTTTATCCTATTTTTTCATGTAATATATTTCATTTTTAATTTATAGTCATAATATCACATACATATACACTCCCTTTCCCTATTTATTTTTTAACCAAATTGGTGATGTCCTATTGAGTTGTACTCACACCATTCTACGACGTCATTGATACTTGGGTACCAGAATAGATCCCACTTATTATGGTTGTAGGGTGGGTTATGGCGTGGGTTTTACCATTTATTAGGTTAGATTGTTAAGTGTCTATATGATAATATGAGGTTAATATGGAGTTAATGAGGATCTTCTACAATTTTCTTATCTTATTATTATATGATATTGTAATACTGTTGTACCTGGATACTATTGCATCACATTTTTATATCACATTTCAATTTCTTCTATGTACTCTAATTGTGTTCAATTTTCATATTTCATAATTTTATGATTGCATTTTTTTTATTTACGGTATAGTGTGCACATGTATTTACATATAACCTTGCTATAAGTCGACATCCTAAAACATATATCGATGAACACTTGAGATAATTTTGGATTCTATATCAAATGTAGTGATTTGGACCAGAATGATAAAAATTATTTTCATATGCTTTGATGTTGTGTTCTTATTCTATTATAGTGATGACGGATATGAGACATTGGTATATTTGGGATCTTGTGATTGATGTTGGAGTAGTGCAAAATGAATACCATTTTTGAGGACTGTCTAGGTTACCCAGTCCTGAGATTGATATTTTCAGATAATACTATTATTATTGTATACGAGTTCACATCATGTGGTCCACAAGGGTATTACAGTTTTTGATTTATTATGGATTTTTCACATGGCTGTATCAGAAAGAGGCAATGTATGCATCATATTTTGCGTTTTGGTTTCACATTACACATGTTCCTTATATATGATTTCTTGACCAATATATGTGTATAATTCTTATAAGAGGTCATGTTAGATAATGAAATGGTTCTTGAGGGTGAAATAAATGATGGTGAAGCTGATAGATATGATGAAACAATTCCTCTATTCATATATAGTTCAATTATTATGTAAGGAAATTGTTTGGTGCTAATTTCAAAAGGATCCACCATGTCAGATTAGACAATTGATAGGTCTACTTATTTATGGTTCTAACTATATCTAATGTGAATATATCTATATACCACTAAGTGGTTTACTATATAATTAAATTTTTTATATAGGGACTCTAAAATTTTTTATTCTAAGAGTGTAGTCATAATCATATGTCTTTGGAGATCTTCCTCGATGACATTCCATGGATTATAAACCCTTGTGAAACATTGTATGGGTTTTTATAACACCCATGCAATTATAGGTGTAACACTGGTTAATAATAGGTTTTCTCTACACACTTCGTGGAAATATATAGACTGAGATTATTAATTGGGAAGTATTATTCAAGGCTAAATGCAACAGATAAATCACATTCATGAAAATTACCATTACTGGATAGTATCCACTATAAGATTCTAGATATGGTATAAAAAAGTTTTCATATGATTATAGATTATTAAAAACCTTGAATAATAGAACTTGAGTAAAAAGGGTGGATTTAGGATGAGTGGTTAATTTATAGAATCTTCATCTAACACCTCTGAGATGGGTGGTACAAGGTTAAACATGGTTATAATGAGTTTCCAACCTTGAAAAGAGGTGTTGTGAGTTCTCAGGTATGGTGGATCTAGAGCCTTATGGGTCATTAAATTTTCAAAAGGTGGGTTAGTATGGATGATAGGGATATGAATCATGGAGTAATCAGTCTGGTAGAATGGTGAGTGATTTTTTATGACTGTGTTGAGAGATCCCCAATGTGTGTAAATTTATGTGGTGTTTATGTGTGGGTTGGTGGAATCAGAGGTTGTGTAATGACCTTTGGGAAAGTAATTCCTCTATAGATTATCCAATGAATTCGGTGATGTAAAGACACTGGAAATTTCTTCTTTCAGTATAGGATCACCCATGGTGATAGCAACCGAAGCATTTGGAATGAAGTTCACAGGTTTGGCAGGCTAATGCATACCATTTATTGATCATTGAATATAGTGGAATTCATATTAAAGAAACATTTTTATTGAATATATTTGTGTGTTTCTTAGATATAATATGAATTGATATTCACACTAAGTCAATGTGTACAGTGATGATTTTTTTGGTGAAAATGTTATCTGATGTAACATATGTGGGGTGATCAATAAGGATAATCCTATGGTGGATAGCATGAACATAAATATATTGTTAACGACATTACTTGTGGAATGGACATGTTTTATACAATTCAGACCATTGAATGATCATGTGGCTAAAGAGACGAATGTGTAGTGAAATCTATGGTATTTGGATCCATATTGATTTTATAATTTTTGATTCATATATGGAATTGGATATATACTATATGTTTTATTAGTACATGAGAGAATATTATTGAACAAAATGTAAGTGGAATCCTTGGTTCATTGATGTATGTTCGAGGGCCTTGTGCTTAGAGAGTGATGTTGATGAACCAATAAGAAAAATATCTTTGGAGTTTGTATAGACTTATGTAAGGATATTGTATGAATGTAATATTTCTTTCAAGGTTTATGGTGTAACTCCCCGATAATTTAGTGAAGTATGTTTTCTTATTAGTTTTAGTCAATCTATGGTGATCGATCCCTTGGGCTGGTTGGTTAATTTTAGGAAAGGATGTTTCATATGGGTTGGAGGTTGGCTAATGTAAAAATATATGGAATTTAATTTATTCACGTTTTGTAATGGAAATACCCACCTTGTATTACATGCATGCCATGAAATGGATTTCCAAGGCCCCCATTCAAATCTTGAAATATGTTTTTCCATGAAGAAAAAAAGAATTATTTACATGATATGTTATGTTTACACGCCTTATAAAATCCTTGGTGAGTTTTTATAGGGTAAGTGTCTCATTTTAGCAAAGACTTATTTTTCTTCCTGCACATGAGTAGGATCCTCATGATATAACCCATCCATTCCAATCCTAGGTTCCTCCATATCACATCTTGATGATCTTTATTTCATTCACCATTGGTCATGTTGGATCCATAATAGTATAATCCATAATCCACTTCCTTCCTTTCTTTGTTTATATTTGAATCTGATGATCTATTTTGGTGTGAGATGATATGCCCTATTTTTTGGTTTACGATTTGTTATTATCATATCTCCCATTATATCTCAATTCTAGGGCTGATTCTAGATTAATAGAATGTATTGGTCTTAAGGTAATTGGTTTTTATATTTTTTCTAAAGTCATAGAGCATTTATATTACATACCAATGTGACACACACTGGACTCATCTAGTGCTACCCCCACAAAGACATATAAATTAAATTAATTTTTTCTCATTACTAATATTGTCCTACAAAATGGTGGATTAACAACATTGATTTATCACCATGATTCCAGACACCATTAAGGTGTTCAATTCCTTAAATACAAAAAATTTATTACGTTAAAATGTGAAATCTCCATTTCACTTTTGTATCCTATATAAAAAATACACTAGAATGATAAATGATCTAGTGAAATATTATTGGTGATGTTTTAGGATATTATTCTTATTTCTATAGTTTAATTACATGAATTAAATAATTTTATCAAACTTCATTAAAGATATATGAAACTTATTCTTATTAACTAGTGTGAGTGTTTGATATCTACACATGTCATTAACGCTAAGAGAGATTCATGGGATTCCATTTATAGATTTCCTTAGATGGGATAATAACTCATTATAATTAGAATTTGGTAATGAATTAAAAATAAATTTTGAGTGATACTTGGTATGCCTTGAATGGGTTCACCATGAAAATTCATTACCTTTGTATGAGAGAAAATAATTCCCTACGGGAGTCACCATTGATGGGATTAGGTGCAAGATGGTTATACCATGGCCTGAGAAACACTCAACCCCTAGAATTATAGAATTTCCTTCTCTGTAATTCCTGGAATTCCATCCTATTTAATTGAAGTATGTTCTCGCTGAGACTAATTAAATATTTTTGTTCAATCTAGTCTTGACAATTCATTTATGAGGAAACATTTATACAACATGCCATACTTTTACAGATTAAACTTGGTTCAGATACAGATGATTTAGGTAGAAGTTGGTAGTGTTTGTAAGGTATCCCCAAGGAATGTGGTTTAACATGTTTTATTTATTTATCTCAAATCATATATTATATACTATTGAACTACTTATTTAATATGCATAGACTTAATTTTTATTGACAACCTTCATGTTTCCCGATCGAGTATATCTCACACACTACTCAGATCTCCCTTGTCACAAAAGTATACTTCATGACTATAGGTGTAGATAAATAGAATCACATAGATTCATATGCTGGATTTTTCTGTACTATGATAGAGTACATGAGAATAGGGATGGGCCTATACTTGTGATGCATGTTGAGGAAACTTTTAAACATTTTTTATATATTATTGGGGTTCCACCTATTTATTTATATTTGTTAATTTACTATTCTTATTATTCTATTTCTTGGTTTTTACTATTTATTATACTCATGTATATTATTTTCCACTATGATTCACTCTTACTCATGTGTGAGCAGTCTACCCACAATCACAATTATGGCCATCACTAATAAAAAGTAGCCACTGTAAAATGGGAGGTATATATGAGTCTAGCCTCCAACCTTCTTGGGGAACCAATTTGTTGCTTCCATGGTGAGATGCTACAATTCTTTGTCCGAGGACCTTATTGCTTATTAATATTATTTGGATACTCAATAGGATAAAATGATGTATTGAAATATTTTATTGAGCATGTGCCTCAATGTAGATAAACCATTTACAAGGGAAACCCAAATTACATGGGATGGTTTAATGTTGTTCTTGGTTGTGCCTGTTATAGTTATACTGCGTTCATTATTGTGTGATCCACAAGTTTTCAATCAATATTTTTTTTATATTATTATAATGGATTTCCATTTCCATTTCTCTTGTCTGAAAAGGATATAGAGTCTAACGTATCTTTATAGGCAATTTTCATTGTATATGACACACATTTTTTTAATGACATGTTTACATTCTACGTGAATTTTCTGCTACAAATATATAGTTCCTAGATTACTATATGTAAAATGGGAAAAGTTTTTTTTAAGGGAAACATAATTAGATTAATTAAATGTCATACATAGATATACATGGGATTTCCCATATAGATTGACGATGAAAACATATGAAACCAATTATGGAATTTTTTTGACATATAACACTACATTGACGTACTAGAATATATGTTTATTTTATCTTCATATTAAAATTTTAATTTATGATGCATGTAATTTTTATATTGGGTATTTCAGTTGATCCAATTAAATTATTATGTCTGACCTACTACAACCTAATACTATATTTAATGGCCATGTTTTAGTAACGTGATTCCCTAATTAATTTTTTTAAAGAGAATGAGCCTTTATAAATTTGGAATTGTGGCCATCTAACATGACTATGATATATTTATATATATAAATATGAAATAAAAAAATTAATGGAAATGAAAAATATTTCATATAAATGGGTTTTCCAATTGCAATGTAAAGGATGTTTTCCTCTATAACTTCAAATTGACATTGTAAATATCAGAACCACTTTTTTTTAATATGCAGTCTTCACCCATACACAACCATTGCATTGGGAGGTGGTTAATATCACCTATGGTCTATTATGATCACAATTATCACCACTACATGGCCTAAAGAGCACATGTTGAGGTGTAAATATTTTATAGGAAGGATGTGTATCATTCAACTAATTATTTTTTTTGTTCATGATAGATTGTAAATAGTATCTGATATGTGTGATTGGAAATTGTAATTTTATTCCACCATGATTTCCTCGAGTCGTATGCCTGGTTGACTGTGATAACCATGTTTTAGAGGTGGTGGTACTTCACATATATGTATTACTTCCTATAATTCCACTAGAGGTACCACCTATTTACCTTCCTCTTGGAGATGTCACTCAATTATAGGATCGTTTATTCTATTTCAAGAAAAATATACAGTGAGCTCCATGACCAATCCCTACTATGGTAGATTTAAAATTATAATTCAAACTGCATTATCCCCCATCTTTTTGAGGGATGGATGTCCTCATGCTACTATGTCATGGATCGAGGCCATGTTAGTTTTTAATGATAATTTTGATATTTCTCTAGAGAATAAGATCATGTTAGCTATACATATGCTATGTGATTCTACAAAACATTTATGAGATGTCAACACCTAGGTCAAACGCCCTCAGGGGATAGTCTATGTAGACATTCAAACGACCTTTTATGATTATGATGTCTCCCATATATTGATAGAATACCATAATAGTGATTTTCTGCACCTATAGTTGGGTTTCAGGTCAGTGATAGAGTATTCAAGCAATTTCACCAAGAATTAAGATTTTTCAATGACGACGTTTGCGCGGTTTGACGCGGTTTGCGTGGCATACCACAGGAAGGTTATTTACGACGGGGGTTTCCCCCCATCGCAAATAGTGCGTCAGTCCGCGGGTATTTGCGACGAGTCCCATCGCAAATACCCGGCGGCGGTAAATAGGTTTTTTGCAACGAGATGTTCTCCGATCAAAAATAGTGTGTCAACAAATACCTTTTGCGACGGGACCCGTTATAAATACTCTTTTAACTACCGACCGTAATTAATGCAGGCGATGGTTTCCGTGATGGGCATCCGGTCGCAAATAGTCCCATCAAAACCAATCTAACATATATATACCCCCATCCATTTTTTCAAATCCATCTCTCATTTTGTACTCTCTCTCTCTCTAAACTCAATTTTCTAGAGGGGAAATTTGGGTGAGTTAGTTTTTTTCATAAAAAAGTTGTGAAGCCATCTACATCAATAGGAGATCAAGTTTAAAGGCATTAATATTTTCTTTAATTTAGTTTTTTTTAATTTTATTTATTTTTGATTAGTTGTAATAAAATTAGATTTAAATTGTTTTGTTATCTGTATTCCTTTGTAACAATAAATTGAAATTATTAGTAATAATTTTTAATTATTAGTAATAAATATTTATAATTAGTAATAATTTTTAATAATTAGAAATAAATTGGAATAACTAGTAATAAATAGCAATAATTAGAAATAAATAAGAATAATTAGAAATACATTGGGATAATTAGGAATAACTAGGAATAATTACTAATAAATAAGAATAATTAGTAATAAATAGGAATAATTAGTAACAAATAGGAAAAATAAGTAATAAATAGGAATAATTAGTAATAAATTGTAATAATTAGTAATAAATATGAATAATTAGTAATAATTAGTAATAATTAGTAATAAATAGGAATAGTTAAGAATAAATAGGGAAAGTTAGCAATAAATAGAAATAAATAGTAATAAATAGAAATAAATAGCAATAAATTGAACTAAGTAGTAATAAATAGCAATAAATAGCAATAAATGGGAATAAATAGTAATAAATTGGAATAATTAGTAAAAAATATGAATAATCAGTAATAAATAGTAATAATTAGAAATAAATATGAATAATTACTAATAAATAGGAATAAATAGGAATAATTAGTAATAATTAGGAATAATTAGGAATAATTAGGAATAAATAGCAATAATTTGCAATAAATGGCAATAAATGACAATAATTAGCCATAAATAGAAAAAATTTGCAATAAATATAAATAAATAGCAATAATTAGTAATAAATAACAATAATTAGTAAAAATTAGCCATAATTAGTAATAAATAGAAATAACTAGTAATAAAAAGCAATAATTAGTAATAAATAGCAATAATTATTAATAATTAAAAATAAATAGAAATAAATTACAATAATTAGAAATAAATAGTTATAAATAAGAATAATCAGTAATGAATAGAAATAAATAGTATTACTTATAAAAAATAGTAATGAATAAGAATAATTAGTAATAAATAAGAATAATTAGTAAAAAATAGGAATAATTTGTAATAAAGAGGAACAATTAGTAATAATTAGAAATAATTAGTAATAAATAGAAATAATTAGTAATAAATTGGAATAATTAGTAATAAATAAGAATAATTAGGAATAATTAGTAATAAAGAGAAATAATTATGAACAACTAAAAAAAATTAGTAATAAATTGCAATAATTAGTAATAAATAGCAGTAATAAGGAATAATTTGTAATAATTAGTAATAAATAACAATAATTAGTAGTAAATAGTAATAATTAGTAATAAATAGAAATAATTAGTAATAAATAGCAATAATTCGTAAAAATTAGCAATAATTAGTAATAAATAGGAACAATTCTTAATAAATAACAATAATTTGTAATAAATAAGAATAATTACTTATAAATGGGAATAAATAGTAATAACTCACAATAAATAAGAATAATTAGCAATAAATAAGAATAATTAAAAATAAAAAGGAATAATTAGCAATAATTAGTAATAAATTAGATTAATTGGAAATAAATAAGAATAATTCGAAATAATTATAAATAATTCAAAATAATTAGCAATAAATAAGAATAATTAGAAATAAATAATAATAATTAGTAATAATTAGGAATAAATATAAATAATTATAAATAAATAGAAATAATTAGAAATAAATTGCAATAATTAGATATAAATATGAATAATTAGGAATAAATTGTTATAATTAGAAATAAATAGGAATAATTAGAAATAAATAGTAATTATTAGGAATAATTAGTAATTAGTAGGAATAATTAGTAATAATTAGGAATAATTAGTAATAAATTGGAATAATTAGTAATAAATTGGAATAATTAGTAATAATTAGTAATAATTAGTAATAAATTGAAATAAATAGTTATAATTAGTAATAAATCGTAATAACAAGCAATAAATATTAATAATTAGCAATAAATAGTAATAATTAGCATTAAATAGTAATAATTAGCAATAAATAGTAATAAATAGTAATAAATAGTAATAAATAGCAATAAATAAGAATAATTAGTAATAAATAGGAATAATTATGAATAATTAGTAATAAATTGAAATAATTAGGAATAATTAGTAATAATTAGTAAAAAATAGTAATAATTAGTAATAAATATAAATAATTATGAATAATTTGGAATAATTAAGAATAATTAGTAATAAATGGAAATAATTAGTAATAAATAGTAACAACTAGTAATAAATAGCAATAATTTGTAATAATTAGCAATAAATACGAATAAATAGAAATAAATAGGTATAAGTATGAATAAATATGAATAATTAGTATTAACTAGCAATAATTATAAATAATTTGGAATAATTTGGAATAATTAGCAATAAATAGATATAAATAGTAATAAATAGGAATATATAGCAATAAATATGAATAAATAACAATAATTGGTAATAAATAGGATAAATATGAATAAATAGGAATAAATAAGAATAAATTAGAATAAATAGTAATAAATAGAAATAAATAGGTATAAATAGGAATAAATATGAATAAATAGGAATAAATAGGATTAATTAGTAATAATTAGTAATAATTAGGAATATTTTGGAATAATTAGAAATAATATCAATTGTAATAAATTGAAATAACTTGGCACAATTTTTAGTGGATTGACATCACTCCTTTTGTTCGATGACTCTTCTTATTTCAACTTTCACTAACTCAAAACATTATGAAAAGTATGCTTCTGCATTGGCATATCCAATCTCATATGCACGAGTTTGAATATGAATTCGTAGGGACACATTTTTCATAATGTATTCTGGTGGTGATAGTTGTAAGATGATGATTCATCGAGGAAAAGGGGGCTCTTTTTTCCGACAGTTCATTTACATGCATATTTCTCACACTGAAATCACAATGAAGAATCTTCTCGAAGGTATGATTATACATTATCATACCAATGAGAATGAATTTGAGAACCTCCGAGAAGAATCTTCATTGTGATTTTAGTGAGAGAAATTTTCAAGTAAATGAGTTGTCGGACAAAAGTGTAGCTGTAAATCCAGTGGAAATTGTGTCGACCAAAATTAATGGTAACTATTAAGAATTATTTGTAAATATTTATCATCTTTTTTCAGATAGTGTTTTTATAATTTCAAATTATTCAAAAATCGTGATGATTTTATATTTTTTAGAAAAATATGGAACTAGGAAATCGACATCCTTCATTATTAGATGATCGCGCTTGGATAAATTAGCACAAAAATCCAAATTGTTATGGTTTAAATCCTGTTTATGTTGAGGGTGTTAAATCATTCTTATCATTTGCATCATCAAAACAAGAATTTGTTTGAGAAGGAATAATTATGTTTCCTTGTAATAAATGTGCTCTGAGAATGTTTGACACATTTGAAAAGGTTGGGGGTACATCTCTTACGGTTTGGTTTTCAGCAAGATTATGTTTTTTTGGTATCAACATAATGAACTCAGTTCTAGAGAAGGTACTAATAACTTGAATCTGGATCTATCACGGTTTAGAAATTTTGTACATGATGTTGCAGGTGCATATGTTCAACAAATTGAAACTCAAGATGATATCGATTTAACTCCTAAGTAGAAACCATCAGAATTTTAAGAGTTTTTGAGGTCTGTTGAGGATGAATTATTTCCTGGTTACAATATAAGGAAATTAGAAGTGGTTGAAAAATTTATGGCTATTAAATTAGATAATTCAATGTCAAACAATTGTTTTGATCATATATTTTCTTAGTTTAAGAAATTTTTTGCCTACAAATTACTATGATAGCAAGTGGTTGGTTCATAATCTGGGCCTTAGTTATTGGAAGATTCATGCCTGTGAAAATGATTGCATATTATATTCTGTTGAAAATGAGTCATTGGATTGTTTTCCCACATGTGGACAATCAATCTATAAAGAGTCTTAACTGGTGAATTCTGTATCAATTCCTATAAAACAATTGAGATATTTTACCCTTAAACCCAGGCTGCAATGTTTATTTATGTCTCATAACACAACGTCAATGATTTCATGGCACAAAACCAATATTTCAATCGATAAATTCACGATTCATCCATCTGATGGTTATTCAAAGAAAAATTTTTGACCGTCGACATCCATCTTTTTCTTTAGAAGCCCGAAAGGTGCGATTGGGTCTTTTTACTAATGGTTTCTGTCTGTTTGGTTCTTATGGTAGTCAATATTCATGTTGTCATGTCATTATAACTCCGTAAAATTTACCTTCATGGATGTCGATGAAGGAGCCCTATATATTTTTGACCTTATTAATCCCAGGACATCCAAAAATATTATTAATGTTTATTTGAAAGCATTGATTGATAAGTTAGATCCATTGTGGAGTAATGGTGTTAGTATATATGATGTTGCTGCGAAACAAAATTTTATATTAAAAGTTGCATTGGTGTGGAAAATTTCTGACTTTCCAGCATATGACATGTTATTTGGCTGGAGTACACATGGTCCGAAATAATGTCCTTACTATATGAAAGAAAAAAAATCCTTTATTCACATTAATGAAATAAAAAACCTTGCTATTTTGACTGTCATTATAGAGTTCTTCCAACTGGTCATCCTTTTAGAAAAAACAAATCTAATTTTTGAAAAGGCACAATTGAAAGGGATGAAACTCCAAAAATGATCTCAGGTACAGAGTTAAAATCAGTTTTATTTTTTTATTACCTCCCATCACATTTGGTCCAACAGAAAATTAATGGATTTGGGAAAGAACATAATTGGATAAAACGGATAATTTTTTGGGATATTCCATATTGGTTTGATTTGTTGGTCCACCACATGTTGGATGTCATGAATATTGAAAAGAACTTGTTTGATAAATTATTTCATACAGTTTTGGATACCCCAGGTAAGACCAAAGATACATTAAAAGAACAATTAGATCTTTCCCAAATTTGTAGGCTACTAGAACATGAACATTTTGAAAATGTCAGATCACAGAGGTTAATGAAGCCAAAATCATTTTATACACTTTCCAAAGAGAGTTGCCTATTTTTTTGTTAGTGGATTGTAGATTTGAGACTTTCCGATGGCTATGCTTCAGATTTGGGAAGATGTGTTAAGAATGGTCATATTACTGGATTAAAAAGTCATGATTTTCATGTTATAATGGAAAGAATTATGCCAATTGGACTCAAAGTTTTTTTGAATTATATGAATTGGGATTCGATAAAAGAAATATCATATTTTTTCGAGACATTTGTGCAGTGACAACAGACTACGATGCGCTATGAAAACTGGAAGAAGATGTTTTTGTAATTATATGTAAACTCCAAAAAAACTTTCCGCCAACTTTATTTGAATCAATGGAATATCTGATATTACATTTTACACATGAAGCTAAATGTGGAGGTATAGTAAAATTTCTATGGATGTACCCATTCAAGAGACGCATGTATAAATTGAAGAAAAAAATGCACAAAAAAAAATCATTTGAAGGTTCACTTGCTGAATCTTATTTGCAAGAGAAAATATCTTTTTGGTGCCCTCACTATTTTGAATTTGAATAACCCTCAAAAAAGAACCGCATGGGATAAAATTATAGAAATTTTTAGGATGAAATGGACAATAAATTATCAGTTTTTAATTAGTGAAATCTTGGCTTCGATGGAGTTCAAGAATGATGGATTTCTGTCGATGAACATCACAGAGATCATACATATGTTATGCTCAACTATGATGAAATGAAATCATTTTTGCTATGAGTGCTTCTATCAATTATTATATAATTTATGTTACAGTATGTAAACTTATTTTATTAATAGGTAATATGATAATCATATCAAGAAACAACTTCCAAAAATTACAACAGCTACTCTTGAAAAATGTAGGGAAAAAAATTTCTCAATGGTTTCACAAAGTGGTAACATAAATTATGGATGTTTTAATATCAATTCAGTTTATTATTTATTATATAAGTAATTGTTTTATAAATTTTTAGGTTTCTCAAAAATCAGATTAAATTGATAAGTGAGTGTGTATATTGAGTAACCCACCATCAAAATTGGTTAAATCTTATAATGCATATGTAGTGAATGGTTTTCGATTTCATACAAATGTAGATGGGGAATCAAAAAAAAACAATGAAAATTGGACTTTTTATTGAGAGGATCACATCATAGAGAAACTAAATTTGACTTTTATTTTATTCTGGATGAAATTATTGAGCAGTGTTATCTAGGACAGAATTAAATAATGATGTTTAAATGTCAGTGGTTGGATACTGAGAGAGGCTTGCATGTTCATTAAACTCATGGAATCTTCAATATTAAATATAAAATTATTCTTGTTGTAAATAAACTATTTTTACTGGATCAACAGGAATATCAAATTTATTACACAAAGTAATATGAAACTTCAAGATACTCGAGTAATTGGTGGAGCATAATGAAAATGAAATCTCAAGAAAGTTATTTTACTCATACTTAATGTTGTTCTGCTGAAGTGGAAGGAATTGAATTTTTTCAAGAGACTACTGAAAATCTATATTTTTAAAAAAGAGATGTGAATATCAATGATGACACCCCAAAATTAAGGGTCGATGGTGATGAAGATGTTAATGAATTAACAAATGAATTTGAAATGACAAGAGATGATGAAACTGAAACTCATATAGAAATTGATGATGCTGAGGAGGAATATAAAGAAACTGTCATCATCACATATGAAGATGAAGATTAAGGTGAACATTGACACTGTAAAATGCTGGTTATAACCGTAACTAATATATATCTATATATAATAGTTATTTTTAATTATCTGCTAAAAACAATAATTTTGTGTTTCAGATGTACCCTGATCTATTTCGTGATTTAGAGGAGGCTGGGATAACTTTGGATGATAAGGAATTGGGATCATCTAACCCTCAGACTACTGGTGGTTGAGGGGAAATGCAGAGGGGGTGTGGTCATGCATGAGTGATGATTCTTGACCCCATCGCTGAGCGACGTCCACGTCTAGGCTTCGATCCACGCACACAGAGGTATGGTAACCTGTATATTTTAGTTAGTTTTAATTTATTTATTTATATATATACTAATAGTTAGATTGTTTATTCTTTTTTCACAGTTTTGTTCATGTAGCTGTTTGAAAGGGGAGAGCTGTCTTGTGCAATTATTTTTCTAAGCCATGGATCACCTGGGAACAAATTTCAATTGATGTGCAGCTTGGCATGTTCAATCAATGGCTGGTACTTAAATAAATGATATTTATTTTGAAATTTTTTTTATTAATAACATGATATTATAAATTTTTTATAAGTTTTATGGTATCCCATTGATGATTGCATGTGTAACGCTATCCACGCGGCATGGTAGGCGTCTATGCATCACCACTTCCATCCGTTTTGGCACAATTTATGAAGGACGAAAATTATGAAAGTAGGAGTGGAAGATTTTGATGATTTGTGTAGATCCCACCAACTAGAGTACATTTCATCTCACATTTGGGATGTAATATGTTTATACTAGTTGAGTGGTGGATTTCAGAGGATGTCTTTGGTGGGTTGGCGGAACTGGGGGAGACAGGAGGTGAGTCATCGAGCTGGTAGCCATACATTCAGTAAGCATAGAGAGCATTTGGTAAGTATATTTTTTAAATATTTTATATAACTATAATTATAAACAGTTTATTTTATATTTTTATAGGTAGTAGAGCATCCTGATATTGTGGTGTACGATGTTTATCAATGTATGTACAGTGATCCAGCCATAGGAGAGATTTGGGTGATATCCAGCACCAAATTGTGGTTAATATTAATTTTTTTAGTTTGAAAATTAACTACATATAATATTTTCACAATTTTAATTTCAAATTGGAATTGAATTAGTCATATGAGGTTGCGACCTCTTAGACACAGTCTGGGAGTCAGTACGAGGTGAATGATCAAACCAGTGCCCACCATTTCGATGAGGCGGCATGGATGCATGCGACTTAGTATGGATTTGAGAATGACCGAGTAGTTGGTATCAGCTCTCATGTGACTCCTGGTACTTATTATGATACTATTGCGATGTCAGCATCCAACTCGAGAGGATCTCGTAGAGGGGAATCATATTATGCCTCACAGTATCAGGAGCAGTTACGAACTCAGGCAGAGCTTATAGAGAGTTTGTAGAAGCAACATGAAGAGATGCATTGGCAACAACAGCAGCATCACGAGAAGAAGATGCGTCGATGGCAGGATCAGCAGCAGTAGCATCATGAGCAGATAGAGTACATGTTCCTTCTAAATCAAAGTTTATGGATGGAGTTTCTTCAACCATCTCCGAAAACTCCTCCACCTTCTCCAAAAGACGACCCTCGTCAGTGATTTTTTATGTTAAAAACATTTGAATTCAATATTTTTTGGAATATGAACTATTTTCAGTTTCTGTCTTTTATATTGGTGTGAATATTGCATAATTTAATTTTTTTGTTAATTTTTTTATTTATTATTAATATTATTTTTTTTAATGTTTTTTTATTTTACTAATAATAATAATAATATTTTATGAATCTTTTTTATTTTTTTGGGAATATTGAGAATTTTAATTTTTTTTTATTTTAATAAGATTAATTTTTTTTTCATTAATAATAATTTTATTAAATATATTTTTGTAGTATTATATTTTATAATGTTTTTTTATTTTATAAATAATAATAAAAATAATATTTTATTAATATTTTATTTTATTTTTTGAGAATATTGATATTTAAAATATTTTTTATTTATTTACTATTTTAAGAATATTTATATTATTTTTTCAGTAATTATAATTTAAATAAATATTTTTTTATTTTTTTTATTATTTGAGATGGGATCCGGTCGTAAAGAGTTTTAAAATATATTTTTAAATAGTATTTGCAACGGGCCCTTGGTACCGTCGCAAATACAATTTGCGACGGGCCCGTCACAAAAAGTTTTTATATATATAATGTATATAATTAGAGAGTTATGTTTGATGGGGAACTTCCCCGTCGTAAAAAATATTTTTTCCGAGAGTCCCATCGCAAAAAATGTTTTCTAAGACGCCATTTTCTACAATGGGCTATTTGCGACGGGACCCCATCGCTAAAGATTATTTTTAACGTGATCTCATCGCAAATAGCCTATTGAAAATAGAAAAAATTGCATTAGTTAATGTTTTTTAGGATGGATTTGTATACTTCATCCAATCATAAGTGAATTTTCATAGTTTATCATCATTTCATAGATAGTAAACGAGACCCTCATCAAAATGAAGATCTTAAGGGAAGTAGGAAATGTGATATATGATAGTTCACTTCCATATAGGGAGAGGTTATATCTAGTAGCATGATAGGTTGTTTTTAGGGTGCATGTGGTGGAAGTTCATGCTAGATGATATGCACCAACTGTTATGTGGTGGGTAATCAATGTGGTAGGATAGGCCATAAGAAGCCCCGGTGTCCAAGAAACACAATCACATGTTGAAATTATTGTAGGATTGATAACCTTAAATTTTTTAGCTGAAATTTTCCTCCAGAGACAAGAAAGAAGGCATCTATACCGACAACACATTATGGTACAGGATTCGAAGCCTTGGATACGATTGCGAGTTGGTCCAAATTTGGTCTATAAAGCAAATGAGGTGGTTATAGATGATGTAGTAAAACCTCATTGGTTTATTTCTAATAGAGTAGATCAGACATGGTAATTCAAGTTTACTCTTAGGGTCCTAGATTAGGCTATATCAATGAAGTGAATTGTGCACCCAAGGAGAAGATTCTAGGTCCTTCTATAACACAAAAAACTATTCTAGTAGCCTCTACTTTATTTTCATCCATTTTTGATTTATGTGAATTTCACTCTTTTATATCTGTGACAATTATTGGGAGTCTAGGCCTCTAGATAGTGTACTTATATGGTGTAATGACTCTCGACACACCATAAGGGGTTTTATATGAGAGTGTATGTCCGTTTATGGAGTGACCCCTTGAGACAGATGGGTACTGATTCTTATGTAATTTCATTGACATCAAGATGAAAATCGTAAAAATAATTCTTCCAGTGTTTTAGAATATTCCTCATTATTCCATTGTTGATTTATATCAACAATGTGTGTATTTTACAGTTAAAAGGGTAGTATTTATATTAATTAGGGAAAATGGGATGTCTATGAATATCTATATGGACTCGAGCATCATTAGCTAGCCTGAGTGATAAACCAAATGAATAGACTCTTTATTAGTGTTTAGGGAACATAGAGAACAAAATTTCATCATATTGTTGATCATTTGAGGTATATCTTCCAAATAAATCATCTGGTTTTTCAATTTTAAGATTGGTAGAGATTAAAATTGATCTATTCTTGGAGCAGCACCAATGTCCATTCCTCTTAATAGGATGGAACCTATAGGGAAATATGAACTAAAGAAGCGGTTGGAAGACATGTATGTATAGGGTTTTATATGAAATAGTAATTCATCATGGGGTTCACCAATCCTTCTCTCCATGAAGGTGGATGGTACCCTCAGGTTGTGCAATGATTATTGACAGTTGAACCAGGTGAAGGATAAGAAGTAGTGTCAATTTCCTTGAATAAATTGACAACTTCGACCAACACTGGGGATCGTTAGTTTTTTGTATGACTGATTTGAGGTTGGGCTACCATCAGGTTCATGTTGGACCACGAGACTTACCATGTAATGAATTTTGTATTAGATATGGCTTGTAAGTGTTTATGGTAGTGTTTTTTAGCCTTACTAATGCATGATAAATATTTATGGATTTGATGAATAATGTTTTTCACCCAAGTATGGTTTTATTTTAGGTATTATTTGTGGATTAAATATAAATGTACTCACATAATGTATGAGGCCATGTAATCCATAATGATATCATTCTTAATACACGGAGAGAGCACCAAGATTATATTATGTTTTGAAAACACCACTTTGGATCGATAAGGATCACTTCTTGGTTCATATTATTTTAGTAGAAAGATATTCTATTGACCTAGATAGCGTGTCAAATTCTAATTATAAAGAGTATCCCAAGAACTTATTTCACATAAAATTTTTATTAGGGATATATTTATATTCTGTAAAATTCATATAGAATTTGTGATTCTTATAAGTGCCTCTTACAGAGTAGAATGAAAGGGTGTGATGTTCATTTGGTCTGAATCATCTAAGATATAATATAGCATGTTGAAACTGAAATTATACATGATACTAATAATGATTCTTCTATATTTGGGAGTAAGATATACATTTTAATGTGAAACATTATGAATTGGGGTAGGATGAGTTTGGATTCATTTATATCTAGCTGTATAATATGGGTCCCTCCTACTAATACCTCATATATAGAATTTACCTATTCATGACCTCAATCTAGTAACAATGGTTCATCAATTTATGATATTAAAGATATAATAAATGAGGTTAGTGTATTTTTTTATAGATACTTAAAAACTATCAAATACATATTCACAAAGCATAACATGAATCTTAATCCATATAGGTGGGAAGAATACCTACAATCATCCTACATTGATATTTTTTATAAAAACTGAATGGGTAGTGATAATATAACACCCTTATCTAAAATAATTAGTCACATTACTTATAAAGGGTAAATATTGAGTTCTAGTTGATCGATATACTATTTTTAAATTCACTTGGAGGTTCAGGAATATCATGGGAAACATGGTGTACTGGTTCTTGTAGTGAGATCCTCTCTTCCCTAATGGATGAAGTTGAGAAAAATATAAAATATCTAGGGTCTCATCAAGATTTAGTTTCTCTGTTGGGAACCCACCACATGGTTAGGTAATCAATTAGCATGAGATCCTACACATCCATTCTTGTTTTTGGGTTTCTGGTGACATAAAAGAAGAGTTAATTCTATAATATCATGCCTCTATTTGGGATGTTTTCTATGAGATTATAATGAGGTACTAAAATGTATGACGTCATTATTGGTGGCCATGAATAATGAGGTATATTTTATGATTCTTAATGAGGCAATACACCTATTAAATAGGTATGGATAATAATCTGTGTAATATTGTTCTTTTAGATCCCTATGTATTTTTGAGCAGAAATGGAATAAAATCACCTTGGATTTTGTGATGGGTTTTCTGATATCCCCTTGAGGCAGTGATAAATTATTGGTCATTTTCAATAGGTAGAGAAATTATTCACACTTCCTACCAATTAGATAAAACTTATAATTTGATGATCTTGGGAAGTAATATATTTAAGAAATTATATAGCTTCAGGGTGTTCTTTGTTCTATAATATTAGTCTATGTTTCCTACATTACATAATGGTTCTGGTAGGGGATACAAAAGACGTTGGTTTCATAGTTTCTCTTCAGTAAAACTTATCTCCCTAAGACTGTCAAATAAGTTCGAGAAGAATATAAATATGTAATATGACATACTCTTAGAATTAATCCTTATTTTTAGAGGTTTATGGGAGAAGAATATAATTCCTAGGGAAATGTACAATAATATGTTTTAGGAAATGATTTATTTAGAACCCTATGATTCCCTTTATGTTAGAACATTTCAATCAACCTTTTGATTATTAGATGTAAGTGAGGAAGCACTACCGGTTCCTTATTTAATTCAAGAGACAATATAAATAATATAGAATTTTTGGAAACATATTATCATAGATCATTCCATGATGAAGTATTATATCAATATTTTTCATTGACCTCTAGAGTTCAAGGTGATACATCAGTCATTGTATTCTGATTTTAACCTATATTGTGCCATAGAAGGATCCAGAAACAGGAAAATATATCACCTCATTATTTTGGGACTTTTTAGAATGTCGATGGATTTAGGATTGAAGAATATCAATATAAGATACCTCAAAGGCACTCATTTATGCATGACGTCATCCACATATTGATACTCCACTGTTATTATTTTCATATGTATCATATGTTTGACTCTAAGGATATTTTTCTATAGTTTGTTGAGTCTTTGAGGAGTATACATTATATATTCTTGATTGGATCATGAAAGATCTATGAGGAAGGTTTGTTCCTTTTTTATGGGTGCTATGGAAGCACAAATATGTATAGGATAAGACATGGGATATATTGGATGATGTACATGTTATGTGGTATAAAACATTATGAGAATATGATTTAAAACCCTCAGAATAGAAAATCTAGGAAGATTTATTTTAATGAGGATAGTTTTTAGTGTCTCGCCATTTTATTATGGTCTAGTATTTTTTCATTTCAGCTAAACCGTGGTTACTAGGCCCTAGGGATGGTCACTTCATTTTCGGAAAAGAGGTAGTTAATGGTTTAGTGGCTGGTTGCAGCCCAAATACATTGTGTGTAATTGAAATGATAAATTAAATGGAAATAAATGGTTTGAAATTGACATGTAGTGTATAATTGAAACACACATTTTTCATTACATACACGACATGTAAGGGATTTTCTATCCCTCCAACAAATTGTGAACTGGTTTTTTATCGATAAGAATAAAGATAATCTTTACATGACATGAAATGTTTACATGATTTGTATATATTGGGTTAGTTTTTTATGGAGTCAATTGATCATTTTAATATAGCATTATTTTTTCCAGTATATAATCAATATATGCATGATAGAACCACTCCATGTGTATCTGAGGTTCTTTATATCTTTTCCACCTAATACATGTTTCCTTCATCATTTGTCATGTTTGAACACCAATGATAAACCCCCAATTCATCTTCCTTTCTTTATTCATTTATCTTATCATCTTCTATTCTATTTAACTTCCATATCATTCACCATATTTTTCAGTTTTTGGCCAATTCATTCTTTTTATCCCATTCTAGTTCACTTCAAAGGATGATACTAATTGGGCAGATTGATATGGGCTTATGATAGGTTGTATATCTATTTTCCATAATTTCTTACTGTATTTATATTGTCCTCCAATGAATGGTTTTCAATAATCCACATATGTCACATCTAATTGTTTTTTAAATTAAATTAAATTTTATCCCCACTCCCAATACAATCCAAGATAACTAGAAATCATCAATGTTGGCTAATCTCTAAGATGTAAACCATCCCTTTGGGCATGAATTTCAATAAATTTCTAAATTCATTACCTTAAAATGTTAAGTCACCATATGATTTGTGTCACCTTTTTAATAAATACTCTATAATGTGAAATGATATAATCAATGATGATTTTCTATTTTTAGGCCCCAATGATTATTTCAATTTTTGAATTACATTAATTAAATATAGTACATGTCTTGGTTTGTGTTGTATAAAATAATATTTTTTACTGATATGAGAAATTAATGGCTGAACATTCCTATAATGATCATAGAAATAATAGAGGTTCCATTTATGGATCACATTTGATGGTCTCGTCAAGCTTTATGATTAGATTTTTTTAAGTAATGGTAAATGTTCTTAAATTAATACTTATTATTACATGAATGAGATCACTATGTGGATTCTAAACCACTTTATAATGGACACAAGTTATCTATGGAAGTAGTAATGGATGAGCACAATGGAAACATGTTTATAGAATTCGATGATAAACACTCAATCCCCTATGTGAGATACATATGATGTGATCTGATGATATTGTATAAAAACAATATTGAGAGTGATAATTGGTACTCCAATTATGGATCAATATATATAGAAACTACTGGAATTGTGTATTTATTATTCTTTTGGTCTCAATGTTGGATTCCATGATTTAGTTCTCCTTGGTTGGGACAAAGATTATAATTATTTAAATTGATGAAATGCCTTCAATATAATTCAATGAATGTTTAAATACTAAATTCAATGATGCATCACCCAATACAAATCACTTTCTTTGGCTCAATCCAATATTGATACAATATTTATGAATACCCATTTATAGAATGTATCATAATTTTATATGTTCAGATTTGTTCAAGGACATAAGACTTTTTCCAAAGCAAGAAGTGTTTTTCATATATAAATTAAGAACCTGGATTAACTTGTTTTATATTTTTATCGAATTACATTTATTATGTAACTTCACACATCTAATTTTATATTTCCATATCAGATTATTCTAGACACTTTTAGTGGTGTCCTACTGAGTATATCAATGACCCTGATCAAGATTCCATAGATACCTATGTAGTTATCATCATTGCATGTGAGTATATTTGGAGTCCCTAGCATCCGATGCTGAATTTTTAGTATTATAATAGAGTACGAGAGGAGAAGAAATATCCAATGCATGTGATACATGTGGTGGAAGAATATGATTTTTTTTATTTTTTATAGAATTTGATATATTTCCTTCTCTTATATATCTCGTTTACTAAAATTTTTCTATCTACATGATATGATCAACGTCATTTTTTAATATATTTACGATTCATCTTCTACATGATTATTTATATTGAATGATTTACTATTCTTATTTCATTGTTACTTGATTATTATTATTTCTAGTAAATAAATATTATTTACCACTAAAAAATACTATGACACATGATGATATAATCTCCTCACAAAAAAACTAATGTCCCTCACTGATAGTTAGAATACATTGGCATGCAGGGAGGTGTTGTTGAGGTCATTTTCAAAACCATATTGAGGAACTTCTCAGTGGATTCCTAGGTAGAACACTGCATATTGAATCATGATGGTTGCATTCATGGGTGTCAGTTTCATTCGATTAGAAACATTTTAGGTAAACTACTAGAAAACTATTGACTTTTGTTTAGTGTAAATATAAATTTTTTCGGATGGAACCTCATCATTCTCATCATTTCTGAAATAAAAGTAGTGGTTAAAAATATTTGGGACTATTCATGATGGGACTTATTACATTGGGATACATTGAGATTTTACACACGTTCCATCATTTGGGAATCCAAAATGAGGATTGGTATTTAATTTTAAAACTGGTTTGGGATACCATGGTTTTTGGGGTAAAACCCAACTTCGTCAATCGTATATAGAGGTAAACCTTGTGTAAAAAAGTTATGCAGGTGAACTTATGGAAAAATATTTTATATCTCAGCTATGTGGTGTTGTGGTTCGTCAAATATTAAATACCCTATGTGTCATGTTATTAGGGTAATTTTGTTTTGGAAGAAGTAATTCTTTTTGAGGTTGCGTTGTTTGGATGACTGAGCATTTTGGAGAAGTTTTCTAGTGGATTTACAATTGTAATTCATACATGATGTTAATAATACTAGTGGAGAAAAGTTCTAAGAACATCATATTTAAATTTATATGGTCACTAGAACATTTTATTAGAATTTATGATAGTATGTTTGTATAGTGGGGTGCACCATGGTGTTGTGATTTCCCTTTGAATGTGAGTACTTTTGGGGGTGACACTAGAAGTATCTTGAAATGATATTATTTTATATATTGGGTACCCAGAGAGATGTTTGTGGTGAACACCATCATAATTTTCACAAAGAGAACCATGATATTTTTTTGTATTTGGGCAGTAATCCTATGAGATTTACAATTAGATCACTATTTACAACTGGGTATGAACATGGCCTTGATTAAGTGAGTTGGAATTTATGGGTTGAATGTAGAAAGATCTTTGTCAGTGATGATCATGCATGATTAAGTTATTTCATTAATGTTCTAAAAAACATATGAAGGATTAGAATAGTTATAGTGGTGATATTCTAACAGGATGCTTCATTGAATGTTGGAGTATCTTGGGGATGTTTGAATCTTTTGTTCATTGAATGTGTGTTTCTGGGAAACAAAAATCAATTGGAGGTTAAATTTATACGATAATTCTAAAATGGAGGCTTGGGTTAGGGTAGAAAAAATAGTTTATGTGCTAAGGTTCTCAGAGAACATTGATAAGAGACTGGTGAATCAACACTTTAGAATGATGTTATAGTATAATATTAACAAAATTAATTTGTTATTCTTGATTTTATGAGGGTCCTTGTGGTGGTCCATTATGTTTTATGATTTGAAAATGGATCTAGTAGGATATTCCTTTTAAATTTTTCTATGACACATAATTTCCTGCAGATACACTTGTTAGATAGTCCCAGTGAGAGTATTTTACTAGAAAACCTATGTTGTAAAATAGTTATTCACATTGGAAACATCCATAGGGTAATATTACATATTATGTAATGTAAGGGGATGGATCGGTAAACCTCAAAATCCACTCCCCTGAATATCATATGATAATTATGATGGGAATGAATTAGTTTTCATTATATTATTTTCTCTTACTTCATTCAATCACAAAACTAATATATATTTGTTCTGATGGATCCATCATGGTAACTCCTTCAATTTTAAATCCACAGTTTTTTTTCAATTCTATTCAAGATATCTTTGATCTATTGGTCAATTATTTATTCCTATTAGATAAATCATATAGAAAGTTCATCAGATCATTAATTTTTATATGGGGATGACGTGACTTAAATCAGCATGGTGAGTGGATATCCCATGATGATGGGCATATTTTAGTAATGGGAATATTTTTATAGGAATTCTGATGGTTGGAATATTCTAATTTTAAAAATATATTTGTTATATTGGTTGTAGTTTTATTGCTTCTAAATATGTATTTATTCTTTTTTTAGTGTAATATGAACATGGACAACCTTCGATTGGTGGTTGGTCATGGATTTGTCTAGACAATGAAATCCTATTAGAATTTAAAAATGTATTAATTTTTCCCTCCATTTTTGTGTTTATTGTATTAATTATTTTCTTATAAGTTAGTTATAATTTATTCTTTGATTACCTATATGTTATTTATAAATTTTCAAGGATCAATGATGATCAAATTTAAACTTCTGACATGAACAAAAATAATTTAATTTTCATGGGTGGGAGTTGA
Source organism: Viscum album (assembly GCA_963277665.1). Lineage (NCBI taxonomy): Eukaryota > Viridiplantae > Streptophyta > Magnoliopsida > Santalales > Viscaceae > Viscum > Viscum album. The sequence goes on along the minus strand of OY728151.1, from coordinate 646,893,681 downwards.
CTCTATCTTAGGTAGGTGGTCTCTTGTACTCCAACCTTTGGTATTTGTGAACTTCTAATGGAATGTGTTATATGGTTCACCACTGTGGGTGTATATACCAAATAATCATGATTATTTATGAATAATTAAAAAATTTATCCTATTAAAGAGTATTGAGTCTTAATTAATTATGAGAACCATGGAAAATATAATTTATAGAATTGAAAAAGAACCCAACATAACCTTTTTCACAATCCATAATATAACCACTAATGGTCTAGGGATGAAAAATTGGGCATGTGCATGTGTGTGGATGTGGTTCCATGTTTTATTCCTTATCAAATTTATGTGTATGTTTAGTTGTTACACCTATTTGTTCATAACCACAAATTTATCAACAATGACTTATGATGACATTATAGATTTGTTTATATGTACACCCATGTAAAATTTATGAGATACCCCATTGGAACAACTTGATGAACCTTCCCGATGGTGATCATGGGTGAAAGTATGTGTAGACACATGGGATATAATCATGATATTCATTACTATTTCTTGAAAAGATATGTTTTCATATGGTATTTCATGTCTTATGGAACCATTCTATTGATATTAAGATGATATGGTTTCTCATTTTTGATTTGATGGACCCTTATAGAGGTAGCATGATGACCTGATGATGGATACATACTATAGGTCAATGATAGTTTAATTAAGATCATGAACATGCATATTGATATCAGAGTAGAAAATAGAGAGGATGAGAGTCTATCATATTTTAATGAATTGGGGTAATTCCATGAAGAAGGATTTTGAGTTATCAAATTACATTATATATGTCAGGTGGGACTTAGTATTATTCATGAATATTGAATAATGATGTTGTGGGGTGTGAAGAGTTAAAGATGAAGACAATTATGATGGTGGGGGTTTAGTGTTCTTGATATTTATCAACAGTAGGGTGGTCTGTTTTGCGTTTTTGATAATTTCCAGTTTTAGGGTGGGGAATTAAGTGTTACTAATAATGATCGCCTCCAAGGTAGGACATGCTCTCTTACTCATAATGACCACTATCTTTGTGGGGCATTCATAATTTCAATAAATATAGAAATTGGAATCCAAATATGAAATATTTAGGGTGTTGAATGATGTTGGGTTTATGTGATAAGTTTCATCACATGTGATTTCAGACATTCTCATCATCTTACATTTAAACTAGTTTTGAGAAAAAAGTAAAAATAACCGTGGGTTTGTGAATTCATGGTAATTGCCTTACCACTAAGAACATGGTTTCTTGTTGTTAGTGTGCACCTGGTGGTATTATATTATATATACCACTTATATATTTCATTTTTACTATATATTGATCATGTCACATGAAAATACACTTGATTTAATGGTTGGGTACTAAATCCTGTTTTTGGGGACCTACTACGTCATACTCACACACTAAATTGGTAGCATTGGAACATGAGTAAGTGATAAATCCACTCTAGTTTTACATAAATGTTGGGTCAGGGTATGATATTTATCATTGAATATGATATATATCTATGAGTCTGGAAATTAGTTTGAGGGTAGTCTATAGTTGTAGTTGCACTTGAATTATTCCCCCTCTCTTACTAGTGTATGTGATCGGCTTAGAGGGTGATTTGATGTTGTATTTTTATTACTGTTGAGTCTATTTTATGTTGTATGTCATTTATATTGATGACATTTATATTTTTCCCACATGTTCTACTTGCATAAAATTTACATATATTGATATTTGTGGTTATTTTGTACTATGGTTTGGTGGTAATGTATCCCCGTGAAATTACATAAACCCTTACTACTTTTCAAAAGTCTATGTTATATATTATGGCATTCTTGAAATTTTTTTGATTTCCATATCACACCTCGTGACTCAGTTGAGGATGTTTCAACCCCATCCCAACACTAATGCTTCATCTTATGAATTTTTTATTAGTGATATCGATATGTTTACAATTCCAAAACATAACTCTTAATTTCATCAAGAATATTCATAAATCATTACTATTTACAATATGTGTATGTCATGATATATAAATTACTAGAGGAACTATTATAATATATCAATATTATACCTTATGATATATGAAAACCAAACCACAAAATATATATTGGGGTTATGTATTTTATAACTAATGATAAACCAATACAATACTATGTTATAAAAAACATTATATGAACAGGTTTTTTCATAAATGTCCATAATTTTTTTCATAAAAAATAAAATCAAGTTTACACTAAGTAATTAATGAATGTATAGGGATAAATCATCTGGTACCTTTGAAAACATAATGATCAAACCAAAAAATTATAAATGTTTATATTAGTTTACTTAGTTATTCTGGAATTGAATATGAGTTTTAAAAATTAATTCAGTAACATCTTTTATTTATAAAAACATGGACCTAAAAAAAATATATTTTTCATCAAATCAATTATATTAATAAATTTAAAAGGGATGAAAATATTAATTCCTAAAAAAAACCTTCTAAAAAAGGATATTTATACCATAATGCGCAATGATTAAGATTACATAGCTATTAAATGGTAATATCATTGGTAAATATGTAAATATGAATAAAAAATAATTTAATGTTATTGATTAAATTCTATTATATTAAATTCTGAAACTCATGAATATTATTATGAATAATTTTATGTGGAAATCATTGTATGAATATCAGTGAATTCCACAATGTCTCTAACTAATTTATATATTTTACAACATGATTATTTAATTTTATTCTATATTAGAATTTTTATAGTCTTATTGATTTATTATATAAAATATTTTTGTATTTTTAAATTTTTAAATATCTCTAAATGTAATTAACACATTGAGTTTGAGTTAAAATAAAAACCCTTTCCTTGAAATATTATATACATAAAAAATAAATAATTATTATATATCAAAATATTATAAAAAATCAATTGTAAAATTATTTTGAGGACCAATGTTGATACAATGCTTCTTAAAACACACACCGTTTTTTATTAGAACAAAAAATATTTAAAAATTAATATAATACCTAGTAAAATTATAACTAATAATGGGGAAACAAAATCAATTCTGTTTCAAAAATAACGGGGACAAACAAAAGAATAAGAATGAAATTATTTTAACCATAATCCCAAACATGTAGTTTCAGAACAAAATAAACTAAACTATAAATTCAAAAAACCATATCCATAATATAAATTTTTTTGGTCATATATAATAAAGGCTACTAGATCTATATTCAAGAATCATATTTTTCAAACAGCTAAATCATAAAAAATTGAAGACATGTTATTTGAATCATAAAGGGGTAAATCAATACATATTTGATAATTTTTATCTACAAAGAAAAAAAATTTGTATGGAAATTTGGAAAAAATTTATAAAATATCATTTTTGGATTCAATTTTTTATTTGGAACTTCATTTCTACAATAAACTACCAATAGTTGAATAATAATGATATAAAATGTGTAAAAAAATCATACATCCTAATAAACATGTGAAAATGAATCTAACATTCAATATCCTAAGTCACGACAAGACATAAAATATATATTAATATAATTTATCAACGAATAAAAAATGATATAAATTTTTTAATGAATGATAGTTATCTAACCCCTTTCCCTCTCCATCAAATTATGATAGTTCCTCTAATAAAATTATTTGGAATAAAATGAAAACTGTATTAACCAAATCTATAAAAAATATTAAAATGAAGGAAATACCATTAAATGTATGATTAATATCCTCCCTTAATCATTGATATATATAACAATAAAGTAATAATTAAAACAAATACAAGTATTTAACTCCCCCATAAAGGAATAATTTTTTAATTAAAAGTGATAATTAATCTAGTCACTTTACCTGACCATCCTAAAGCCCTTCCCTTCGCATTATTCAAAATAACAAAAATAGAGAAATTCAGGGATAGTGTAAATTTTTTAAAAATTATGAAACTAACCCTACTACATAACTGACCTAATGTAGATCATCATAAATGTTTTCCCCAATTAATAAATCAAATCATAAATAGTATTTTAGAATATGAAATCAATAGAATAATATTATTAATTCCAAATATCTATAATTAATATTGACTGTTTTATATTGAGACCCACACACATTAAATCATACATTATCCATTTTATATTTGTTAAAACTCACAAGTGGAAAAAATTTAATATAATGGAAAAAACACCAATTTTATAATCTAATAAAAAAATTATAGATCATATTAATTGTATTTAAAATAATTTTAAACATTACCAAAATACTATTATCTAAATCACATTTATACCATGGGATTGTATAGGGACTGAAAAACTGCAAATAAAATTGATTTACCATAATAATATATAAACAAAAAATATTAAACTATTTCTAATTCCATCTAGAAAATATTTATTTACTAATGAAGGGAAAGTCCATCACTAATACCCAAATAATCAATTGTTTACAGAACCAAAAATTGTTATCTTTATAAGTGAAACAACATATTGTTTCAAACAAAACACAAAAAATAAATCCTTCAATAAATTATTAATCATTTCATAAAACATTTTATATTTTCCACCTACTAATAATGGAACCCCTAAAATAAATGGATTCTTCAATAAACATCTAGTATTCTAATAATTGAAAAAAAATCAAATAAATTTTGGAACATATTCGTAAAAAGAAAAAATATATTCATTTAACAATTCACATATGATTTTAAAACCCAAACATGTAATATCAACATTTAAATAATTTAATAATTTCATTTACAAAATATTCCAATTTACAATATATAAAAAATACCACAATAATTATAAAACTTGTTCCTACACTAACTAATAATGTTGAACAACAATTCCTGACCAATTATGTAGTCATCTGATTGAATAATTTGGCTTAAATTTTTTATTTCCTTTGTGTCTTTAAAATTTTATCTAGGATCTCATCATTTTTAAAATACCCTTATTTCATTATTTAAAGTCTCTAAAAAATTAATAGTAACAAAAAATTATTGTTTAAAAAATCTAAAAAATACATCCTTAAAAATAAATAAAAACCTAAACAGGATTAATGGAAATGTTTTTCAATCCAATACCAAGAATTAAATATTCTTTAAAACATGGTAATATAATATTTATACTTCTTCTGTTAGTATAAAATAACACATTTTAATTTTAAAATTAAATCATGTAAAATCCAAAATCCATAGAAATCATAAGAAATTTTGTTAGGGGGACTGAAAAAATTAATTAACAATGCGATTGAAAGTAATCACCATGAATCAAACTCCTCTAGGTTCATTGAATAATATATTTAGGATCCTAAATCAGGTTTAAATGTTACAAAGAAATATATATAAAAAACTTTAATATAAAAATAAAATAATATAAATAAATAATATTATTTTGGGAAATATTAATTAAATATTGGATAAATAACAATCTTATATTACATAAAAAAATGAAGTAAAAAAATTAAAATGGTTTAATACGGAGGCATATAACAATGAGAGAAGAGCTATGTTGTGAAACATTAGGCAATATGTGAAATCAGAAATTAAAACATGTATTTTCAACATATTAATGGTCACTATTTATGGTTTATAGATACTTCTGGTTAATAATATTTAGATATTCTAAATATATATTAACCCTATATTAATTTGAAATAATTTATTTTTTAAAACCTATAATGTTTCCCTATTAAATTAACATAAAACATATTTACATGGACAGTAATAATCCTAATTTTTTTTTCAATAATGTAAAATGAAATACACAGGTCAAAACCACTTCTATAAATACCAATTTAATAAATTCATCCTAAAATTTCCCCCATATGATCTATAAAATATATATTAAAAAAATTCAGTATAAACAATCAAGATCCATTAATTTATGGTTATAGGTCTATTCGTAGAAGTGGAAGGGGTCGTTAAAAATATAATAGAGGATAAATGTAACACCCTGATATTTTATGAAAAATATTCTTTAAATTTCATTGATGTCTTGTGTTGTACGCTACACCAAGATTACCTTGCACTATACACAACACCGTATTAGCTTGCAGTATACACAACACTATTCTTGGATCATATTACACACAATTTTGATAGTAGTTATTCTATGAAACATTGAGTGTATATAAATATATATATTCAATGTATAAATGAAATATAGTTGGATTCTGTTATACAAAACAACTAAAGAGTCTTGCACCACACGCAACCCTGACTTGGCTTGCCTTACACGCAATCACGACCTTTCTCGATAGCGTGTGTTGTACGCAATATCAGGTTTCACTAAACAATGATATATGGTTATAATATTATTATAAACTAGCTATTATGAATAGTATTAACTACATTTTTAATTTTATAACATTATTATTCATCATACACATTTTCTAGAATATGGTATGAGAACAAAATAAATTTTTCGTGTAAAATATGTATTTTTAAAAAATTGTTGTTTTCCCGCCTTTTGATTGCGCACCCACTTGATATCTTGTTTTTGACATGTCTATAATTTCAATTTGACAAAATAAAATTCCTCTTTGGAATCAGGATATAAAAATTTACTTTGTATAAAATTTTCATATTATTCTGATAACTTTCATATTTTAATGAATAGAAATAACACGCTATATTTTAATTAAAAACAACTTTTTTCATCGCAATAACTTATATGGTTAGATTATCTTTTTAATTGGTTTTAAAGAGTAATTAGAATATATTTTTACCATTTAATCAAATGTTGGTCATTTGAATTAATTTCACTTTGAAATTGGATATAAACAAGTATCAATCTTTTGATAGTTATTATTTCTTAAAAACATGCTATTTGTTTTGATAACGGGAATTAATTTTAAAATTAATTAATTCCACTACTAAGTTTTGAATTTGGAAAAATAGAAATCTATTTTTAATTCGTAATATCAAATAATTCTTTGGCTGAATTTTTGGTATTTTTCTGAAAAACTTCAATTTTCGGTGAATAGTGAAACCACTTAGTGGTAGTTAAAAAAACTGACTTTTTAATTTAAATGGAATTTTACCACTTCTGTGAATTGAATTTAGAAAATCCGAGTGACATGGTTAATATCAAGGACTAATATGTGGTTCAATGAGATGAAAATAATTTTTGGTGAATATTAATTTTTTACTTTTATTTACCACGGTTAAAAGTAAATAGGATAATTAAGGGTAAAAATGATATTATTATTACCCTAACACATGTCCTAATTCTATTAGATAAGTTTAATTCGACCAAAAACAACCTTAGGAATAAATAATGACCATTTAGGTCCACTTGGATTAGATTAGGACATTTATTATTAGATTATTTAAAGAAGGGTTAAAATGGTTAAAATCAAAGTTTAATAAATAGAACATTTTTAATATAGGTTTATACATAAGATATATTAGACTACAAATATTAATTCTAAATCTAAAAATATTTCCTACCTAATGGTATTTTATTTATAATTTTTAGAAATTAAATAATTTAAGTTATTTATGACACAATGATGATGCAGTAATTATCTTATTAATGAAATATTAACATATTTGATGTTATAAATACCCAAATAAATGTAATTTGAGACTTTTTATGAATTCCACTAATATTTTCGGTTAATATTACATGTTAGTATTGATTTAATTTACTTTCTTAGAACTAATCATGCTGTTATGATTTTCACAAAAAACAGGTACCAAAGAGTGTCAAAATTGACATAAAATAGTTTTCAAAACAAATATTATATTATAAATTGCTATTTTATTCCTAAAAATATAAGGTTTTGCCGAATTACTTATATAAGGATATATATATATTAATAATTAATCAGTTGGGGTTATTTTGGATTGTTGTAGTATGTTTAGTAACCTTATAGTGTAAGAAAACAAGAAGACACTATAAAAGTTAAATTGCTTAACTTAGAGTTAAATCTAAAATATATGGTTAAAATAGTAACCTAAACTTGTATAAAACCTATTTGTTGAGAGTAGTTCGACCCATCCCCACATTATATTCAAAATAAATCAATTTGGAGCTATTATAAACCGAATATGACTTTATTATAAAATAATATTTTAAGTTTTTCCAAAGGTGCCCCTCTCCTCCCTTATAAAAAGGGCACCCCTTCCCTCTTTTATTCACACCCTTTTGAGCCATGAAGCTCGGACAAACCCTGCCAATTTATCTTATCCACTTCCCTAGAAACATTCTGGAGGTTCTGGTCTTCTCAAAAGACCAACTCTACTTCCTTAATAGAAGGCTTAAAGGAGGTGCGTCGAAGAAGAGGTAATCACTTCTTATGATTCTATCAAGTTTCTTTCTTTTTCTGCTTCTTCTTCTTTAGTGGTCTCATTATAAAGAAATAACATCAGTATTAAATATATACTGATATGTTATTATAAATATGAAGCAACCCTATTTAACCTTTTATCCATCCTACGGAAAACGAAATCACCTCGCGTGCGTACGTACAAAATACCGTCTCCACGCCGTGGTGTAATCTGTTTTCGACGACCACCTTACTTGGATGGGTATAATGGTGTAAATAAATAACTATATATAATTATTGTAAATTTATATTGATTCTGAATTATTATACACACACTTCAATACAATTCCACGATCATGGGAATGATATCGTCGCTCGTACGTACGTACGGACTACCGTCTCCATGACCCGATGAGATTCATTCTCCATGTTAACCATTCCTGAATGATTATAAAGTATATGTAGTAAATAATAATGAAATATATGACATAATAATGATATTGGATTTATGTATTTCATCTAATTAATTCCATTCAATTCAATAAGTAAATGAAAACAGCGTTCATGCGTACGTACGACCTACCGTCTCCATGAACAGTGTATTTCATTCCATTTATTGATCTATCATATATATATGTATATGATGAATTTATATTATATATAAATCAACTTTTAAATTATGTAATTAAGTAAATAAGGATATAAGTAATAATATCAAGAACAATAATTTGAAACACATAAAATAAATGAAACAATTTTACCCAAATCGTTGCTTTTACATCAAATTTACAAAATAACGGGTAATATAAAGTCATAAGTAAAATATATATGATATCATAACAATGAATATGATTCTTAAGTAAGTCAATGACATTATTTAAATCATTATACAGGAGGTTCGGAAACATACGAAGCATATCCAACATAAGGTAAGGGATAACTATTCCAATCTCACTCTTATCTGATATTGTTTATTCGTAAGTATTTATTGGTGTTTTGTTATCATCCATGTCCATATTTCTTAAAAATGGTTCCATGTATGTTTAAAGTCCTTTTTAACCATTTTTGACTTTTACTACATGGTATGTAAGGATTTTTTTACCATACGAGGTACTTTTTGACTTTTCTGACAAAATTACGAGGAGAATGTATTTTTAACTTATATGGCATGAATGGATTTTTACGATTTCATAACTCCTCATTTCAATGAAGCTTACTATAGAAGATTTCATGATTATTTTCAAGAAAACCCTTTTCTTTTAAAATTTCATGGCATTTTGTGAAAATAAAATAATTTTGAATAAGAAAGGATATTTTCCTCAAGAATTCATTACAAGTGTTTTATCAAAACCATTTTCCATATAAGATGACATTATTTCATATGTGTATGTTTCAAGTATAATGTCACAATTATTTACATGGTTTTCACTTTATTTTATGATTAAATGATATCCATTTTCTTATATGGATTATGTTATGATGGGATGATGTTTATGAATCCCATTTTATTCTCTGGGTTATGATGAATGATTTATGTTTATGTCGTGGCACACGTAAGAGTGATTTCATTATGAGATGGGTGGGACATATATCTCCCTCTAATGCATTGAGTAAATATTTATATCTCACGAGATAGACATGTATGGAATGATAAGTTAATCCGGTTCCGTAATACAGGACTGGAACGTGGAGTGAACTTGATTCAGAAAGGGACTTTGTCCACTAAGATGGTCTTTGGAGTAATGCCTTGGCTACTATGGAAATCATATCATGTCCTTAATGGTTGCCACAATCATAGGTTTTATTCCCATGCTATTTTATCATGATTAATGTTCTTTTATGATTTATTCCTTATGTACTTCCATGTTTTATGTCATTGCTCAAGATTTCGATGTTTAAACATTATGTTCATGTCTTTATGTTCAAATGAATATGGTTTGTTTTATTTTCTCCATGCTTACCCTTACTGAGAATTTGAGCTCACCCTTTTTATGTTTTCTTTTCCTCAGGATATAAACAAAGGTTTTAGGTAAGAAAAAAAGGGGAAGATCTTTATGGGAGATGTTGAAGATCTTTCACCACGATTAGAATATTATATTCCAAGTTTCCAAAGACACTAAACTATTACGTTCCTTGTGTGTCTATTTTTGTTATGTATTAAGTATTATGCAAAAGTAATGTAATGTCCATGTACGTCAAGATTCGGGTCTCTACATTTGGTATCAGAGGAAAGGTTTAGTTAACCTTTGGAAACTAGGATGCGAAAACTTTAGTGAAATCCCTAGAAATATTTAAGGTATGTCTAGGGATGTCTCTAAGGGTAAGTATACGTATAGGTTATAGTCCTAGAATTACGGTAATGATCTTAAAATTAAACCTAAGATGTAATATATTGAAGTTACTCCCACTTTATTATGTTTTTTTACATATCATGATTTCTTCCTCTCACACTATTCTTTTTGGGTTTTAGAAAATGGCTGGAAACATGAAGATTCACGATAATGGAGGATATGATGGACAATTAAATGATATTCTTCATGAGAAACCAAATGAAATTGGATCTGGAGGTCCACATATCATTATTATGCATAATCAGCAATCTCATAATATGATCAATAATCTCAAATTTGGTAAGTTTCCTAACTCATATAATAAGAGAAAGATGGAGTTTCATGATGATCATCGAGGAAAGAAAGTTCAATTTCTCTCATGTAAATCATGTGGGAAGAGGCATCAAGGAGAATGTTTCAAAGGAACTGGAAGATTCTTTGGGTGTGGAAAAGAAGGACACAAGGCTAGTAATTGTAAAGGAAAAGGTTTAGTTAACACCATGGACAAGGATAATGGTATTGCTAAGACATAAACAATAGTTAAGTGTTTTAAATGTGGAATGTACGGGCATTATGAAAACCAATGCCCTAAGGGAAAATCTCATAAAGAGAATCAGCATGGTCATATGGGTAGTATTTATGTGGATGATGATAAAGAGACTACAAATGATATATAAGATGGAAGAAATGATGAAGTTCAGTCAGTGGTTTAAGAAGGTAGTGTAATGATTGTATGTTTATCAAGAATAATGTATGGTACTATGGAATAAAGAAAAATCTAAGGATTGTTACACTGTTTCCTTAGCTTGAGTTTTGAAAGTATACGATGAATGGTACCGGTAACCATGAAAGGTTATTCAGATATTTTTGGAAAATAGATGATGTGTGCATAATGAAGGGATAAAGAGATAATGAGATGCTTGATAGTATTAATGAGCTCATGACTAATATAAGGACAAAGTGATAACATGGTTTGAGTATAATGAATTTTTGGGATTTTGGAATGTGGAAAGAGATAAATTTTGACAACATTCATGTTTTCAACTAAGGTTCTATGGTAATTCATGTTGTAATAGAATACATGATTAAGGAATTCACATGTTTGGAATGTGACCAACATGATATATCATATGATAAATGATGTTATTCATGTTCTTATTATGTGACCTTTCCAGTAATAATTTTCTGTATACTATGAGATTCGACATATGTATTTTGGATAAGCCTAAAGATTGGAATGAATTAAGTTAGACATAAGATAGTATTGTTTAATTCTAGAACTTTTTTTTGATATTATTGCAGGAATGTTATTATAATGTAGCTTTAGAAAAAGGGAAAACCTGCAAGATGGGCGACAACCTGTCACGTCGGACAAGGCTGTGGGAATCGAACCCACAACCAAAGTGCGACAGGCCTTTATCGCCTACCACTGGGCAACAAGATGTCATTGGTTATTAGAAACTAGAATCATTATATTAAGTGGTATGATAGATGAAGTATAAGTCCATTTTTGGAATCATATACGATTAACCTCACCATATATAGACTTATGTATATTTGATAACTTTTTCTAACCTTTTGTTTGAGATAGATGGAATGACCCATCATTCTATCGCATGATATGCTAACACTTCATAGAATACAAATTCAACTTCATTTCTTTAAGAGATGATGTGGAAATTGTTCAAGGCAGAAACAACAGTGAGATTGTATCAAAATAAAGTATGTATTTCTTTTAATTATTCTTCAACTTTAGGGGAATGATCTTGAAAACCAAAAATGTTGTCCTAATGTCCTCATATCCGATGAATTAGATGGTACCTTAAATCATCACAAATTTATGGCTTTGTGATTGATGGCTTTTTCATAGCCATGTTCTCTACCACTCTCCATCAGAACTTGATGGTTAGATTTCTCTTCCATATCCCTATTTTCACCTATGTTCTCTTATGTGGGAACCCAAGTGATTATTTACTTTGGGTATCCATTTTGTTTCTAACTCTCATTTTTAAAATTAAGTTTTATCATTCCTTTTTACGATGTGGTTTTCTATGAAAGAAACTTTCAAGTAGTAAACAATTTATAACCCCGACGAATTTCGAGGGAGAAATTAATTTTAAGGGGGGTAGAATGTAACACCTTGATATTATTTGAAAAATATTCTTTTAATTTAATTGATTTATTGTGTTGTACGCTACACCAATATTACCTTATGCTATACACAACACCGTATTAGCTTGCAGTATACACAACACTATTCTTGGATCATGTTACACACAATTTTGATAGTAGTTATTCTACGCAACATTGAGTGTATATAAATATATATATTAAATGTATAAATAAAATATAGTTGGTTTCTATTATATGAAACAACGAAAGAGTCTTTCACCACACGCAACCCTGACTTGGCTTGCATTACATGCAATCACGACCTTCCTCGATAGCGTGTGTTCTATGCAATATCAGGTTTCACTAAACAACGATATATGGTTATAATATTATTATAAACTAGCCGTTATGAATAGTATTAAATAAATTTTGAATTTTATAACATTATTATTCATCTTACACCTTTTTTAGAATATGGTATGAGAACAAAATAAATTTTTCGTGTAAAATATGTATTTTTGAAAAATTGCAGTTTTCTCACCTTTTGATGGCACACCCACATTAAATCCTGTTTTTGAAATGTCTATAAGTTCAATTTGAATAAATAAAATTCTTCTTTAGAATCAGGATATAAAAATTTACATTGGATAAATTTTTCATATTATTCTGATAACTTTCATATTTTAATGAATAGTAAAAGCACGCTATATTTTAATTAGAAAAACTTTTTTCATCACAATAATTTATATAGTTAGATAATATTTTTAATTGGTTTTGAAGTTTAATTAGAATATATTTTTACCATTTAATCCAATTTTGGTCATTGAAATTAATTTCACTTTGAAATTGGGTATAAACAAGTATGAATCTTTTGATAGTTATTGTTTCTTAAAAACACGCTATTTGTTTTGATAACGGGAATTAATTTTAAAACTAATAAATGCCACTTATATGCTTTGAATTTGAAAAAATAGACAGAAATTTTTAATTTGGAATATCAATTAATGCTTAGGATGAATTTTTGGTATTTTTCTGAAAAACATCAATTTTCGATGAATAGTGAAACCACTTAGTGGTAGTTAAAAAAACTGACTTTTTCAATTAAATGAAATTTTACCACTTCTGTGAATTGAATTTCAAAAATCCTAGAGACATGGTTAATATCAAGTACTAAAATTTGGTTCAATGAGATGAAAATAATTTTTGGTTAATAGTAATTTTTTACTTTTATTTACCACGGTTAAAAGTAAATAGGATAATTAAGGGTAAAAATGATATTATTATTACTCTAACACATATCCTAACTCTATTGGATAAGTGTAATTCGACCAAAAACAACCTTAGGAATAAAATATGTCCATTTAGGTCCACTTGGATTAGATTAGGACATTTATTATTAGTTTATTTAAAGAATGGTTAAAATGGTTAAAATCAATGTTTAATAAGTAAAACATTTTTAATATAGGTTTATTCATAATATAAATTCGACTATAAATATTAATTAGAACACTAAAATGATTTCCTACCTAATGGTATTTTATTTATAATTTTTAGACTTTAAATAACTTAAGTTATGTATGACTCAATGATGATGCAGTAATTATCTTATTAATGAAATATTAACATAATTGATGTTATAAATACCCAAATAAATGTAATTTGAGACTTTCTATGAATTACAATAATTTGGTAGGTTAATATGACATGTTAGTATTTATTTAATTAAAATTCTTTGAACTAATAATGCTGTTATGATTCTCAAAAAAATCAGGTACCAAATAGTGTCAAAATTGACATAAAGTAGTTTTTAAAAAAAATATTATATTATTAATTGTTATTTTATTCCAAAAAATATAAGGATAGGAAAAATCACTTAGATAAGGATATATATATTAATAATGAACCACTTGGGGTTCGTTTGGCTTGTTTTAGTCAGTTTAGTAACCTTATAGTGTAAGAAAACAAGAAGACACTATAAAAGTTAAATTGTTTAACTTAGAGTTAAATCTAGAAGATAAGCTTAAAATAGTAACCTAAACTTGTCTAAAACCTATTGGTTGAGAGTCTTTCGACCCATAACCACATTAGCTTCGAAATAAATCAATTTTGAGCTATTATAAACCGAATATGACTTTATTATAAAATAATATTTTACGTTTTTCCAAAGGTGCCCCTCTCCTCCCTTATAAAAAGGGAACCCCTTCCCTCATATCTTCACACCATTTTGTGAATTTAATCTCGGCCAACCCCTTACCATTTCTCTTCTACACTTCCCTAGAAATATTATGGAGGTTCTGTTCTTCTCAAAAGACCAACTCTACTTCCTTAATAGAAGGCTTAAAGGAGGTGAGTCGAAGAAGAGGTAATCATTTCTTCTGATTCTCTCATGTTTCTTTCTTCTTCTACTTATTCTTATTTAGTGGTATCATTATAAATTAATAACATCAGTATTAATTATATACTTATATGTTATTATAAATATGAAACAACCCTATTTCACCTTCTATCCATCCTATGGAAAATGAAATCACCGCGCGTGCATACGTACAGAATACCGTTTCCACGATGTGGTGTAATCTGTTTTTGACCACCACCATACATGGATGGGTATAATGGTGTAAATAAATAACTATATATGATTATTTTAAATTTATATTGATTCTGAAATATTATACACACACTTCAATACAATTCCCTGACCATGGGAATGATATCATCACTCGTGTGTACGTACGGACTACCGTCTCCACGACGTGATGAGATTCATTCTCCATTTTAACCAATCATGAATGATTATAAAGTATATATAATGAATAATAATGATACTGGATTTATGTATGTCATCTAATTAATTCTATTCAATTCAATAAGGAAATGAAAACATCGTTCATGCGTACGTACGGCCTACCGTCTCCATGAACGGTGTATTTCATTCCATTTATTGATCTATCATATATATATGTATATGCTGAATATATATTATATATAAATCATGTTTTACATTCTGGAATTAAGTAAATTCAGATATAAGTAATAATATCAAGAACAATAAGTCGAAACACGTACAATAAATGAAACAATTTTACCCAAATCCCTACTTTTAGATCGAATTTACAAAAGAACGGGTAATATAAAGTCATAAGTAAACTATATATGATATCATAACAATGAATATGATTCTGTAATAAGTCAATGAAATTATTTAAATCATTATACAGGAGGTTCGGAAACATACGAAGCATATCAGACATAAGGCAAGGGATAACTATTCCAATCTCGCTCTTATCTGAGATTGTTTATTCGTAAGTATTTACAGGGGTTTTTGTTATCATCCATGTCCATGTTTCCTAAAAATGGTTTCATGTATGTTTAAAGTCCTTTTTAACCATTTTTTACTTTTACTACATGGTATGTAAGGAATCTTTCTTTTTTTACCATATGAGGTACTTTTTGACTTTTCCGACAAAAGTACGAGGAGAATGTATTTTTAACTTATACGGCATAAACCGATTTTTATGGTTTCATAACGCCTCATTTTCATGAAGCTTACTATACAAGATTGCATGATTATTTTCAACAAAACCCTTTTTCTTTTAAAATTCATGCCATTTTGTGAAAAGAAAATGATTTTGAAGAAGAAAGGATATTTTCCTCAAGAATTCATTTCAAGTGTTTTATCAAAACTATTTTCCATATAAGATGGAATTATTTCATATGTGTATGTTTCAAGTATAATGTCACAATAATCTATATGGTTTTTGCTTTATTATATGATGAAATGATATCCATTTGTTTTATAAGAATTTTTTTATGATGGAATGATGTTTATGAATCCCATTTTATTATATGGGTTATGATGAATGATTTATGTTTATGTTGTGGCACACATAAGAGTGATTTAATTATGATATGGGTGGGACCTATATCTCCCTCCAATACATTGGGTAAAGATTTATATCTCATGAGATAGGCATGGCTGGAATGATAAGTTAATCTGGTTCAGTAATACAGGACTAGAACGAGGAGTGAAGTCGATTCAGAAAGGGACTATGTCCACTAAGATGGTCTTGGAAGCAATGCCTTGGCTACTATGGAAATCATATCATGTGATTAATGGTATCCACAATAAAATTTTTTATTCCCATTCTATTTTATCATGATTAATGTTCTTTTATGATCTATGCCTTATGTACTGCCATGTTTTATGTCATTGCTCAAGATTTTTATGTTTAAACATTATGTTCACACCTTTATGTTCAAACGAATATGGTTTGTTTTATTTTCTCCAGGCTTACCCTTACTGAGCATTTGAGCTCACCCTTTTTATGTTTTATTTTCCCCAGGATATAAAGAAAGGTTTTAGGTAAGAAAACAAAAGGGGAAGATCTTTATGGGAGATGTTGGAGATCTTTTACCACGATTAGAAGATTATATTCAAAGTTTCCAAAGACACTAATCTATTAAGGTCCTTGTGTGTCTATTTTTTTTAATGTGTTAAGTATTCTGAAAAAGTATTGTAATGTCCATGTACGTCAAGTTTTGGGTCTCTACAATAAAATGAATGAATATTCTATGTGATGAGGTAAATTATTAAAATAAAAAACCAAGATAATTAATTCATGATGATTTTCATTGTCTTCTAATCATATTATATTAATCATATAAATCAACCATCTAGTATGAGGTATCTTGTTCAATTACTAAACATTATCTATAAATGGGAACCCAACTATAGATTGTAATGTCACAAACAAGATTCAAAGAATTTGGTTGGGCGAGCTGGTTCAACACAAGGCCCCAAGTGTGCCTCTATGCAATAAATATGATAATTAATAGTAGGGAGTCCCTAATATGTGATTTTGGGGATACTATACCTTAACATGAGGATAAAAAGAAATGAAAATAACTAGATTCCATTCTAAGAAGTAACAAAATGGAGTGGAGTGGAAATAAATAAATTTAATTTTAAACCTTATATAATAATACATAAAATTAAAAAAAATCACGAGAATAAATTTCATACATGCATCATCAGTCACCTACTTGACCGGAAATACATGCAGGGAAACATATTGGAATCTAAAATAAATGTTCATGGCTCTCGTACTAACCCTATGCCAAACCACATAACTTGTCTCCAAGTCACTACTAAGCTGCTCCATCCCAATTAATGTAATCAACACCAATTTCATTGTATGATCATAATGATATATGAATCCATCGTATCTATCATGCAATTTGTACTCATCCTGAAATGAAGATATATTTTCTGCACATAGAATTGGGAGCACATTAATTGGTGAGAAATAATCCCATTTAGAGAACCAAATGATGAAATTATAATCTGATGTAATAATCTCATGATAATGAAATATTCTTATCCTATAACACAAATAGAATAGTAAATAATGTAACAAATAACATAATGTAATTAAGTCCAAAACTAATCCTTAGGTATATGATTCTGATTTTCATGGAATATTTCCCATGTATTTAAATTTTTATATGTACATAAATATATTTAAAATATATACCCCTATATATATATATGGTGACATATAACATAATCCATAAAAAGATGATCATTGGGTTCGTAATCCAAAATGACTGGATATTACATGACTAGGGAAAAGAGATGGATTTAATATCAACCACGTCATGTGTTTTAATTTTGATCCATGGGTCTGAATTCTAATCGAAAAAACCTACTTCTATCAATGCGGGGAATATATCTGAGCATGTTAAGACACCACAGGGGAAAACAGGTCCCAACCCTAGGTTCAACTGCACTCACCTCAAACCACAATAGTAATGGATTCCATGTAACAATAAACAATACTATCATGATTGAACTTGCCCACAATAGTATATACCAATCATTCCTCTTCAATTACATGGAGATAATATATAGAAAACACTAAAAATTTTCCCTTATCATGATTCCTTTAATCAATTATATAGTCTATTAATTCATATGCTAGGAGATACCTTTGGGAATCACTATCATGAACCACACCGCGTTATGAACATCATCCAAATAAAAGGAAGTAGCTCTTATATTCATATATCCATCAATAATAATCGTGTGAATGCGTAAAAAAATTATTGATATTGGGAGAAAACATAAAAAACAAATATTTCCACATTCTCATGAAATTATAATTTTAGTATGGGTATATAGGTGACACCTACTACCATCTCAACCGAAACCCAAAATACTAGCTCAAGGTTACTCAAAGACCTTGGGACCCACAAGGTCCATTAGGAAAAAACACACGGGAGAAATCCTACTTGGTAACCTCAATATCCAAACAAAACTGAATGAATTTATCTTGAGAACCATGACTATAATAAGATACCAAGGGAATCCTAGAAGGTATATGTGATGTATCTATATAAGAATTGGGATCACTCTTAGGAACCTACTAGTCAACACATAGAAAGAGGTTTTCTACATGCGACCCTCTTGAATGGTTTAAATAAGAAGATGAATCTTGTATGGGATACTCCTAATGAGTAAACATGAAAAGGTATTCAATAATGGAATCTCTAGGTTACCATGTATGTGATGGTGACCCATAGGGGGCTATTACAAATAGTAATAAGGTTGAGGGATCCATCATGGAATTCTCAAGGTCAAAAGATAAGATGAACTCATAGCCAAATAGAAAATTTTGATGAACATAATACTATATATATAGATCATATACCATCTAATATTAAGGTTCTAAATCTTAGGATATATATTGAATCGATTCCAATAGTAATAGAAACTATATTTATTAAAAATAAGAAATGCCTCCTAGGATTCCTCAAATCACATAATGGTTTTCACCATTTAAATAAAAATAGAATTATACTCAAAATGGGATACACATTATTCCAATTCCTACTCCAAGGAGTGAAGATAACATAAAAAATGAAAATGGTTGAAAATGATGAGTACATGATGTGTGTACCCTATAACTTCAAATGTACCCTTGAATCTTTACTTTGGAATGTAATTCATCCATACATGGCCTGTAAAGATCATGTGCACAATTTTTATACTAAGTACAAAGTGTGATCCCTACACAATATACCTACCCTTATAAATCACATTAATAGGAAATTATATTTCCTTGACATGTACATATATACGACCTGTGGCAGACAAAGGGTTTGGTCGTGTACTCTACAAGGTCATTTAACCTCATATGAGTTGTCTGTCCATGAACATAGCTAGATGTCTGATAACCAGTACATGATTTGAATTATGAATACAAGAACTTTACTTATAAAAATATCATATTCCCAGAATTTTATGAACAAAAATTAGAGGTTCCTAATGTACACACCATGTGATTAGTTTTTTCAAATAGGAAACCCATCTAATTTGCTCTAATCCCCATTTCTCTAGCCAAATGATTTAGATTGACCCTCAACAGTTATTAAAAATTGATAATATCGATATATAACATTAAATGGTATATATATATATATAAATATTGATTTATGAAACAAAAACTAAATCATCCAACCTTTTGGGGAAATATGCTGATGATTCATCTGTATTCGGGCTCTGCAACTACAAAATGATGATTTGGCACATCTTGAGATACACAAAGGAACCTTACTTCTTATACCCTTATTCCTCTATCACAATATCCAAAAAAATTCTCTATAATAGTGAAGTATTACTATAATGGATGTTTTAGAGAATATAGGTAAGCAAATTGAAAAGAAAATGGGGGAAAAGAAAGAGGAATGAAAAAAGGTCTCAGGCTTAGCCCCCTAATGCCCAACATGAATTATACCCCAAATAAGAATAACAAAAATTTCCAAACTCAATGGAGGAGATGTAATCTCAATCCAAATCTCCATTCAAAGGATATCTAAACAAAAATGTGTGAAAAAATTAATATTTACTTACATACATATTAAATCATAATTGATAGACATAAATATTAGTGGCTTATAATTTTAAGGAAATATTTTTCTGTTGTAAAAAAAGTATCCTAGAACCAATGGAATATTCATAAAAATTATCCAAGGTAATATTCTAGTGGTAAATTACAATTTTTCCCATTATAATCAGTTTAATGCATGAATTTAAGAATCTTCTCAAATTTACAGTCTTGAAAACATCGATCATTACAATCTCTACCCATAAAAACTCAAATCCTCAAGAAGATTTGGTCCAACAAACCTCCAATCTATCGTACAAACCATTTTAAAATATACTCTCTCCTAACCATAATTTTTTTTCTCTCATCATTAATAATTCTTCGTCCAAGGTATATGTATTACAATGTCCCATCTAATACTCCCCACCATAAGAGTATCCTTACCGTCGGCTCAATAATTAGAAATCAATATTATAAACCCATTCTCCATCCATAAATGGATTCAAATAATTAGAAGGGTCACTACCCTAAAAGATAAAATGGTGCACTCCCCACCATATGGATTACATTATACCACTCCTCATGCATAACCTCAACATGTTCTATTTTAAATCCACAATTGAAAATTGAATTTCCTCGACATATAGTTGACACTCTCTCAACATACTTAGGACTATGTCAAGATATATCATGATCCTCTCTAAACTAGTATTACACTATTATTTAATTGATAAGAATATATAGATCTCACCGGACCATTCATCCATCGATCATGATGTAGTTTGATTTAACCAACACCAGACACCATGTTACCCAAAAATGTATATCTAGGTCCAAACAAAGATCAACTACCACATGAACACACATTTATTAATTATTCATCATATACTACAAATTTTCATTTATTATTTTATCACAAATCCTTGGAAATCACTCACACAACATCACCTTATAACCATCAGTCACTATGTCACAACTGAAGAATCACTGATTTACAATTTAGACAGTAAAACATTGAAGATATGCTTAACCTTTGACACTCACATAGAATAACTTCTGTTCATACCTATAAAACTGAGTCATCCCCTAACTCACACTCATTCTAGTTTTCTTCCAGTAAGGTCAAGATGATAACCCATCACGATATTTCAGTATCATCATGTCAAGAACTCCATTGGTACCCATCATTGAGATTAGTATCCTTTCCCATGCCATGATTTGTTACATGACTATCTATCATGTGGTTTCATTTAATTCACGAATGTCTACATTCATGCTAATTGGGTTGGAGATAGCATAATCATAGATCAAATTATCTTGGAACCCAAATAGTATATCCTATTGATTCTAGAATTGTTTTCCAAAAATGTGTTGGAATCATCATACCTATATTTCAATATATTAGAACCCATCAAGAATCAGTATTTGAAGGAGAGTAAATACAAGCTCTTTTCATGAAAATACATTAATAAAAACAATCAATGTTCTATCATAGTTTTCATCTGAACAAATGGTTCATTGATCACTAGGGTATGAGTCCAACAAAAGGAAACCAATGTCTACCACCTATCTCTATTGTTCATGTCACATATTAGGGTCACTAGGTAAAACCATCTTTCCTAATGGTCAAACCTGTACACTATTCCACATATCAAAAGTCATCATATATGAAGCCATTAGGGAATAAAGAATATAACATGCCTTTTAATTCTCTATATATGAGTGTAAAAGAAAAAAATCAATATATTAGGGTAACAACCATCAAGAATCAGCTTGACCGGGTCTCCATCCTCTATTACCATCCTCATATAGACATATCCCTATATTCCATGATTTAAAATAGGGAAAAAATAGGAATGGATGTCACTAGATATATTTAAATGTTAAAACCTCCTTGAGCTCCAATTCGTTCTTAACGTTTTGGTGGCTATCAACATCATGCTATGTGACAAGATTATATCACAAAAAATGAATGTATCATCTGTCGACACTGAACTTTGAGGGTGTAAACTGTGAAAACCACATTTTCATAATGATTAATAATGAATTATAAGTACACATTTTTGTTATGTATATTATCCTTCAATCAATCCAAGAAATCACTATATTGGTTTTTAATAACACCTTAAATAACTTAACATAATTAATAAAAAAATACAAGTGGTTCAAAACCTGGTCTTTATATCCCAATCAACAAACTAGGGAAACTTCACCTCTAGTGCATGTTAACTAAATTATTATAAATACTATAAAACATATCGCTATAGATCCACATATCCATCCATAATAATGAATTTTTGATAAGTCAGGCCAGTTGAGTAGAATTCCACAAGGAACCTATATGGGAAAAACCAGTTTGGTTATTGTTGAAACATTAAAAATTGAAACACAATCATCATAACAAAAAAATGGAGAACTCCATGGAGTTATACTTGGCCATATGAATCCTATTGATTCTAGATCATCCAATTTATCTTTAAACTCTCAAATCACTACTGGTTACATTATCTAAGCAGAGATAGAGACTGCCTCTATCCTGAAACCAACTCAATTGTGAACTATATCTCTCGCTTAGGTGTTAATACATATATCTAATTTGGGATAACATTCATAAAATAAACTACCATTAGGGGGAAAATCATGATGCATCCTATAATTATATAGATAAAGACTAGTGATTTGAGCCCAGAGACTATCCAATCTGCACAGAAATCTCCCCACATAACCAGCTAGATATACCCACTCACCCTGGTGAGAATAGATACATTTGGAAATACGAAGGTAAATATATTATAATAATAGTAGATGTGGTCCTGATATATAACAATCCAATCCATTCCAAGAATAAAGTTTAAGTATGTCATTTCCAACACAAATAGTTCCCAAAAATATAGTAACCAATAATCTCCAGAGGGCATGCCTTTTAACGTTTTATATCTTCTAAAAACATTCCAAATAGTGTGTCATTGGTTAAATCACCATTTAATATTTCCACATCCAAGGACAAAAAGTTTTTCAAGAAGTGAAGATAGAAGATAATGTTATTATCCTTTATAAAAAAAAGATACGGTAAAAGATACTAGAATCATACATCTGATGGTAGACAGTCATGCATCCACATTAGTCAAATTAATTTGAATTACATTCAAGTAACATGTACCTATTCACTAGGATATATTCTTACTACCTAGATATATAACTCTTTATTTGTGTTTTTGCTCATGAACTATGGTACCATGCCCCCTACCTCAGCCTGAATGACCTGTGGAACTCCAACTACTAGATAGGTGTGGTGTATCTAACCTCTTCCCTACTATGATTGTTTTCATGATCCTCTTACACTAGTATTATAAGGAATGTTAACATAAAAACTATGAAGAATACCCAGTCTTCAACAGTTACACCACTCGACAATAGGGAATGGACCATGCATGCTCTAATTACAAAACTTTCCACACTAATGGAATTGGAACAGAACCCAGTCCTGAGATGGTAGTAAACATCCCTAACCACTCTTCCCTAAATTAATATGGAAAAAACTATCATAATTGTACTTATTAATACCCTAGGAAGAAAATATATATCTCCATAATAAAATAGAATGACCCCTACTTTGGGCCTCTCTCAGATTCTATTCCCTAATGACTACTTGATTCATCACATCTTCAAAGCTATGAAATGAAAATATTGTAACTATAAACTAATTTAAAAATAAATAAATTCTAGTAAGTTAATCACTATAAATATCTACTTGGAGTCCATTTATGTAAAAAAGGGTTTTAGGTGGTTAAAACATCCAGCATTGTCCAACACTAACAACCCCAACTATATCAGATGCCTAAACATGGAAAATTTTTAGTCATATAAGCTTTCATGATAGAAATGGATTTAGAACATTGGATTGAAGACCATAAATGATATCTCATCCTACTTACTATATTCCTCCATAATATCCCACCAATTATTTTTAGGGCCACAAAGCATTTACTCAACAAGATTCACCATCCAATCCATTAGTGTCTTGATATGGTTACTGATTTTCCAAACAGACTCAATATATAACCCAATTACATAGGGTCTTCCTACCCAGTAAACAAATTTGGATTCTAATGTAAAACCCCCTTTCTATCTTATACATTAAAGTAATAGTACGAACAATGTACATTTCCATAGATAGCATAAACCTCAAGAAGCTATCACGAAGCTAAACATCTATATGATCTGTATGAATTACAAAATGTTATAGTTCATTTACAATAGGATCATTTAGATTTACACTCTCCTCATTCTCATGTTGAAGATGATGATGAGTTATATCCTCTTCCAGACAAACAAACAACTAATATTATTGGATAGAAATAAGGACAACACCATATGTTACTATAATAGAGAACACCTAACTTTTGGCCTCTCTAGACATGTATTACTAGTATTTTAGCATGGAATGAAAAGTAATCTAATAGATACAGTGAAACAAATATATCATATTTCAGTTCAATAAGAATGTATATATCTCAATGAAAAATATTTATTTCCTTATCATGAAAAATTCTTATCAATATATCCATGTGTGACTAGTATGATGCATGTATTTTTTCCTCCTACCATACCTGAGCATGAGTAAAAACCTCTGGAAATAATACAATCATAAAACAATAACATAACAATACATGTGAATCACCAAAGGTGAAATTAATGAAAATATAAAAATCATACAACATAGAAAACAATCTTACCCCTTGGAACTTAGATTTACCCCCATCTATAGGTTAGAAAATCTTATAGACTAGCTCAATACCATGTCCAGTAAAATCATGGTCTTCATTCTTCCTTTCCCCAAATAGTAAAGGATAAGAAATAAAACAATTCTCCTCTAAAAACACATTTTAACATCCCAAATATAAAACTAAATCATGTGTCTGGAAAGGGTTTGTAACAAGACATCAAGGGTGCCAACCCATATGGTAGTGGTTGTCCACATGTAGTGGGGTTTTGAATAGTTTATTGGAAAGTGTTTACCCCTGGTATGAAGTGTCTTAAAAGTTGAAATAATTCATAAATAAATTGAAATAATCAGATTAATATCATTGGTGAAGACAAGAACAAAAGTTAATTAATAATCAAATAAATATAGAATGAAAAATATATTGATGTGTTGGAATGTTAGTAAATTTCATTCTAGAACAATAAAAGAAATGAATATGAGACTAGAATAAAATACTCATGTCCTAGGTCTCCAACCCTGCATCGATCGTATATACAAACTCTAGTCTAATAGAAAATAGTCTATAAAAATAATTTCTTTTTCCCTTGTCCTGACCTATATCAATGAAATTTACACGAGTTCCAAATAGTGGCCTTAATAGGGTGTTATTATAACTTAGTAGGTTAACACCACCATGTTTATACAAAAAATAGAATTATAAGATGTTTATTCTGGAAATAATTAATAGTTATATAAATAAATTAAAAAAATAAAAAAATAAAACCACAACCAACTTTATCTCCGTGCCGAAATATCCACGATCATGTCTTACAACAATTTCTACCACATTCATATAGCCAAATTAATGAAATCTTCTTTGACTACATGTCATAATATATTTGAGCATGTCCTATAACCATGAAAACCACTACCAAATAACCATGGTATAGTCACAAAAATCAGGGTAAAATAGCTAAAAACATTACATCATACCATGTCAAAGACCAATAAACATTACAACATGGGACTAGTCATATCCCACTATTTATAAGAATTGCTGAATCGATTGGTCTAAGATCACTTAATATCATCATTACGTCATATATGTGTTCATGTTATAGGTTCAATCCCAATATATAATCTTTTCAACAGAGAACCGAATCCCTGTCATAATGAAAGGATATCACAATATCCAATAAAAAATATTAATTTTTCATTATGTAAATTACCATTCTTCTTTTTCTAAACACTTATAATTCAATTCACAATTGAATAAGAAATATATCAATAAGAAACTACCCAAAATTTAGGGATACTATAATAAGAAATCATCCCACATAAAATTTCATGCTAAACAAAATTTAATCCATTATTCAATTACAAATCCAGTTGAAATATTTTGAATTAATGTAAGACTCTCTTTAAATTATTTAATTGATTCAAAAGCATGCAATGATAAAACAATCACGATGTTGCATAAACATGGAAATTATCCAACCATGGGATTAAAAATTATACCACATACCTATAATTAACGATCAATAAATGCTTCCAATGGACAACTACCATGATGAATACGTTTCAGATTATTGTAAAGGGGTTTGTAGATCAAAACTGATCAATATCAAAACCAAAGAAACAATAGGCTTAGTATTTCAATGCATGGGTTGGATAAAGAAAGGGGAGAATGAAGAAACCTAACCAATAGAACAGACATGTAATTGAAGAAAAAAACATATCATCCAAAAGGTAGGTTATCCCTATAGAATTTCCATGAAAAAGTCCATGTATTGAGAGGAGATCTTCTATAGTTAAATATAATGAATCTAATCTTCATTTCATGTTTAAAACAGTATGTCGGTATTTACATGCCATGACATGTGGTTAAATATATTGTAATCGTTATTAATGGAATTCTCTAAAAAAGTATGTCCTCATATTTATTTTATTTAAACCTATTTATAATGACATAACATGTAGTCTAATTACATGACATGTAAATGTGGTGTAGTTGATTTTTCTTCCCTTATTCCATTTAAAAAACCCAAACCCCCATTAATGATTCTTAACATAGTAAGAACCCTATATTAACCCCTAGTCTCATTTATACATAGACTCAATTAATTTTAACAATCATACATTTACAAAAATTCAGTCATTTCCTACAACAACGACTCTATATCATCAAAAAATAATTGTACATCAAGGATCAAATGAAAAACTCAAAGAGAAATGTTACTGAAAAAAGGTGTGTTATTACATCCTCCATGCCTTATAACATCTTGACCTGAGCTGCTCCAAGCTTCAATATGAGCGTCTGTGAACATTTCATGTCACCATGTTTACATATCATAATTCCTCTCCCTGGTTTCCTCTTGATCTCATCCATGATCCCACTACACCCAAACCAATGCTCTAGTATGATGTTGAAGATATTTCTCACAACGATCCAAAAACCATATCATTTTCCTCTCAAATGATGCATCAAAAAAGTGATTGATTTTTCCTCTATCTATAACTTTGGAAGGGTATCAATAATATCATAATTCTTGAAACACATGGATCACATCATTCATTGATCATTAGTTTCATGTATGGAATAAACGAAATTCAACTGGACCAACACTTACCAAAATTTCAAAATGTCTTGAAAAACATTGGTTATATATTTATATATTTATTGATACTACATATCCTCAATATAGGTGACATATAAAAGAAAAAATTATGACAAACCTCAAATTATAGAGGGAATATATGATTTTCAACATGTGATTTCTACTTGATCCATGTGGTCACCAAATTATACTTGATCAATAGAACATATTCAGATGTCAAATGCCTGAGTCTTGGCCAATCATATGATATCTCACATATATCCATCTAACAGTGAGATGAATGGAATGACCTTCAAAACAAATCCTCCAATATTCCCATTTGGATTAATACTTGGAAGATATTATTAAATGAGAAATTCATGAGTGGCATTGTTTTCTCCCATAAATCACCAAAATCAAAAACCCATGCCCATAATATATCCTACAGAAAATAAATAGTCTTCTCAAATTGACCATCAGTCTATAGATGGTAGAATTTGACCAACGTAACTTGAAATCCTTATGATTTCTAAAGACCCTTAAAGAAACAAGATGTGAAATGAGTATTTCTATCTGATATGATTCTCATCAGAATACAGTGAATCTGAACCACCACGCACATGTAAGGATTTCCCAGATCAGAAACTATTATGTTTTCCATAATTGGTATGAATTTGGATACCATAGTCATTCGATGCAGAAAAATCCATACCACATCATTCGTATGGTTTAGCATGGGTAATCCTATATCAAAATAAATTGTGACATCATCCCATTTCCACTCAAGAATGTGTGATGGTTAATCAAGCCCAGCAGACCTCTAATGATCAAATATCACCTCAAGAAAAGTGAATCATATTGCAATTATTACATCTGCCTCCTTATTCAATCCAAACTACCAGTTCTATCTACTAAGATCATGATACAACATTGTTAAACTTGGTTGTTCCATCAAACATGAAGCATAAAACTACCTCATCAACTCATATTTAATTCCCATAAGAACCCATACTCAGCCTCAGAATGAACAATAATTTCCACTTCCAATATAGAATTTGGATGGTGTCTCCCCACAATATTAATTTTATCTATGAAGTGATCCATCTTTATTAGACATCTAATTGGTCTTAATAGGGTAAAAAATAATAGTTATACTGACATCGTTGTTTGATCTACTCACCCATGAAATTACAGAACATCGAAATACAGGTATTAAAAGTTCCATTATCCACCACTCATCACAAGACTCCCATACTGCATCTATCTATTTCTTTTGACTTAATGAGTTAGAAATGATGTTACCCTCTCTTAGTGTATAATCCAATTCAATGTTGAAATAGTGATGATACTAGACACACCTCCTCTATCAAAGGTTCTGGTCTCTCTATGAAAATATGTACATGAGGATCTTCTGATTTGTGTATACCAGAAACCCCTCACCCATGAGATTGTATCTCTGACATCTTAGGGAATCTACCACTACTTCTAAATCTAATACATGAGAAGGGTAATTCCACTCATGCAGTCTTAGACTCTTGGAGACTTATGAAACCACTATATCCTCATATATTATATTTTCATTGAGTCCAACATTGGATGAGTAACATATAATGGTATATTATTTACCCAGAATAGGTAATGTGAGGACAAGTTAGGAGGGAATCATGCCTTTCAGTAATTGAAAATACATCGTTCAAGCATCCGACCAAATAAACTTCATTCTTTTCTTGTTCAACCCATACATTGGTGCTACCAAAGGGACAAATAATTTATAAAACACTAGTAATAACATTATAAAAACATTAATTTCCAAATTTTGAAGACATTCTTTGGTTTTTCCCATGATACAATGACTAATAATTTTTCTAGGTCCACTGACACTCATAAATGTGAAATGTCCTGGCCCAAAAAATAGGAATTTATTATCAAATGGTGCATTTAGTTATCTTGGAGTAATGATGGTGTCCTCTAAATGTACTAATGATTATTTTTAGACGGTTTTCATGATTATATGATAACTATGATTAAACTAATATATCATTAACCAAAACCCAAAAAAACTGATTTATAAATTGATGAAATTTCATATTCATTTTGTCCATGAATACCACATGCGCATTACTCAGACAAAATATAATCACTTTTAATTCATACAAGCAACACCTACTCTTAAATGTAGTGCATGGTATGTCAAATAGTCTCACCCTTAAATAATAATATCCTGATCTCAAATTTATGTTATATAATATCATAGAACCTATCAATAGATCGACAAGATCATCAATGTGAGGTAGAGGATTCTAGTTCTTGACAATCGTCTAGTTCAACCTAGGATAATCCACACATAAGTGAAAAAATCCACCATCCTTTTTTTATAAGGACCCGACCTTGAACATTACTTAATATTGAGTTATTTCAAGAATACACATTGAGGATCTTTTCAGGATTAGAGTTTTAGAGAATTAAGACATAACTATTACATCTCAAAGATTAAAAAGTAGACACATCTACTCACTTTCCATTGTTTTCACAAAAAAAATCTTGACTAAAAGATTCATGTCTAGTTCCATGTTTTAGACATCATGAAATTTCCTTGATCCCATCCTTGACTGTATTCCACTTTATGTCCTGTGATAAACATTTCAAAAACATGGGGTGAGCATAAAAATCTCAGTAAGGGATATAAAAATATGGAATGAAAACAATAGTCCATGTATACATAAGAATCAATGAAATCATACATTAATTTTATAACATAAGCACATTAACATACCTCATGAAATCATATGATTTATGAATAACATATAGAAATCATAAGATGTAATGGTAACCTGAGGTATTCATAATATTATTACGTAGGGAGTAACCCTCATAGTTACGTTTGGAATACCCACCACAATATATTCCCAAAATATCATCGAAGAAACCTTATCATTTAACTCCTTCGCGTTACCCAATGCATTGGAGAGATATATCGGGCTCACTCGCCCTTATTTTATCACGGAAACACCCGTCTTCATAAAAAATTCCCAAGAACCATAACATAATCGTATCACATAAAACATTCATAAAAGAAACATAACATTTCCACATTTCAATAACAAGATATCAATAAAACACAATGATATAATAAAAACATTATCAAAACCATTTTCAATACCAAAATAAAAGAAAATTAAAACATGGTATTTATTTTTCCTTTAAAAAAGTTATGGCTTATAGAGGAATCAGAAACTCAAATAATGGTCACGGTGGTCGAGAAGTCGTTGTCACCGCATACGTAAGAAAAAACATTCCTTTTGTCATTTAGTAAAACATTTAGAACAAAAAGACTCCATTTGAATAAAATTAAATGTAAAAGGGGGTTATACACCATATAAAAGGAAGTTGTGTATAAAACAAAATATTCCTCAATTAAAGGAGATTGAGACAAAGTCTCTTACAAAGTCGGTATCCTTAGATTAAGGATAAATCAATTACATGATTATGTTTGGAAAATAATAATAAACCTTACATAAGAGGATATTATGTGTAAAACAATCTAATTTCATCCACACATATTCATATTAAGACATAATCAAGAAGTATAGGTTTGACCGAAATAATTGAAATTGGGTTAAGAAGTTCCCTTACAGAAATTGGACAGCCTAACGACGTCAGTTTAAAATTCAGAAAATGAGATGATGAGAGATAAAAAGGGTATCTCATCACATGGAAAAATAATGTACAACAATAAGGATATATAATAACATATCCCAAAATAAGAAGATTTAAATTAAAATACTTAACAAAAAGAAGTCTTTTAAAACGAGGAGGGTGAAAGGTTCCCTTACCGATTTGGGTATCTTTTGAAATGTACACCCCATGAAATAAGGGTCATAAAATGAAGATGTAAATACCCATAAATTAAAATATATTACACAAATAATAAAATCATGGGTAGTACATACACCACACAAAAGGAAATAGTGGCTAATGTATCATGAATCTCACAACAACAAAAAGTGAGATAAAAACCCCAAACCTCATTGTAATCAATCGAGTCGTATGACCAAAAGATTATAAAGACAATATGAATCATAGAATACCATGAATATAAATATAATCTTGATAATATATATCAAAAGGAATGACACAATACACCACATGAAATAAATAAGTGGAGAATCAATGGAGATATCACATAATTAAATGTGAGATAAGATATCCCCTTACGACAATTCGGCAGCCTAACGACGCCACTTAAAACATCCAAAAATGGATTGAAGATATCAATTAGGTAATCTCATCATAAAAAATAAAAATAATAGTAATATTAATATAGGATAACATCCCCCAACATAATAAATAATATCTTAGAATAAGTGAAATAAAAGAGAGTACTTAAAAATAAAGAGAGAGGTTGGATCCCTTTCCTTAAGTCTGACTTGTCTTGTTCATTTCGTTATATTCCTGAATAATAAACTGTGGTCAATTAATAATTGCTTAAGGACCTCCTTTAATTTTTATTATTCAATTCATATCACATATTATAATTTTATAAAAATTATTTAATTATGTGTGTTCATATAAGATGTTTTTTTCGATGTTCGGTATATGAGCCAAAAATAAACTAGTTTGAAAAGAAATAACCATGTAGTTATAATTACATCATCTACAGAATGGAATTAATGATTTAAATACAATATATATCCATTAGATATTAATTTTATACTATTCCATAACATTTGGAGATAAAAATGAAATGCACCATTCATGGAGATGGTAGGCCGTACGTACGCATGAACGCTACTTTCATTTCTTTGTCACATTAATGGAATTAAAACTAAAAGATATATATATATATATATATATATATATAATTCCAGTATAATATATATGTTATATAGGTCACATATGTTTATTAATTTCATTCTTTATACATTCCATGTATTGCATGAACACGTCACATCACTTGAGGGGTGGTAGTCCACACTTCCTCAAATGAAATTAGCGCATTTGCACTACGTGCAAAGCATAAAGGTATGTTTTAAATGTAAAAAAATATAAGAATAGAGGTTAAATAAATATAATATATATCATAAATAAATATAGATCCATCATAATGGCCACGATGAGATGTGTTAGGAGAAGTTAGAATAATCATCATTTCGTGAGGCAGTAGTTCGCCATCCTGGGAAACTGTATGTTATTTAACCATTAGACGGAAGTGTGTGTAAGTTTAGCTCAAATACTTCTCATAAAAACATACTAGTATATTTAAGATACTGGTTATTTTACAAAATAAAGGAATAAAAATAGTTTGAGGAGTTGGATAAGCAAATTAAAACAAAAGAACATAAGAAAAGAAATTACCTTTAAATCCGGTAACACCCTTTGGTTTGAACCAAAGGGGTTTCTTGAAGAGCTTTCTGCCTAAGGAAAGGCTTCTAGGATGAATAGTGGTATCTGGATAGATAAAATTAGCAGATTTTGGTCGAGCCAAAGGCTTGAGATGTGTGGGTAAGGTGGTAGAGGTGGGGGCCTTTTATAAGAGGGAGGAGGGGCACTATTGGAATGTCTTGAAACATTACTTTATTATAAAATGATTTTCTGATATTAAAGGTCCCAAAAGTTTATATTTTGAGGATAAGGTGATAAGGGATCTAAATACACCAATCCAATAGGTTTTTGAAAAGTTTAAGTCTTATATTTGACCTTATCTTCTCATTTTATTTAAATCGTTCATTATTGAGGTAATCACTACATCATCACGGTGTCATAAATAAATTTATTTATTTAATGTTTAAAAATTATAAAAATATTACCATCATGTTGGAAATAATTTTAGCTTTCCAAATAATTTTTATAGTCAAAGAGATTATTTATTTAAACAAAATAAAAATTGTTTTACTTAGATGATACATACTTTAGTTCATTTTCCTTTCTTTAAAAAAAATATGATAAAAGGTCACCATCACACTAAAGTGATTCTGTGGGATCCCAAGGTTGGAACAAGGCATACCATGGTCTGACATGATACCACCAACAGCATTAGGACACATGTTGGGGTCATTTTATATTTTCTTGATATTATTTTACTATCCTTAACTACCTGATTACAAATTAAACACGATAATTAAAGATAATTACTGTCGTTACTATTCATAATGTCCAACAAAAAAAGAGTCCTAATTACTAAATTTTGAGCTTCTGATTCCAAATATGGAATCCATTTGATCAAATTCGAAATACATAAATTGCAGTAATTAATTAAAAATAATTCCCGTTGTCAAAACCAAAGAAGGGTTTTTAAGAAGTAAAATCTATCAAAAGATTGATTTGTTTTTACATCCAATTTTAAAGTGAAATTACATAAAATGAACAATATTGTATTAAATTATAAAAAAATAATTAAATTAAAACTTTAAACCAATTAAAACAACAATTTAAATATATAAATAAATTGGATGAAAATGCAGTTTTGAATTAAAATGCAGTATTTTTCACTATTCATTGAAAATGAACATTTGTCAGAAAAATACCAAAAATTCACCCTAAGCTATATTTTATATTCCAAATTCAAAAATGATATCAATTTTATCAAATTAAAAACATAGAACTTGGATTAATTAATTTTATAATCAATTCCCGCTGTCAAAACAAATAGCGTGTTTTTAAGAAATAATATTTATTAAAAGATTGACACTAGTTTATGTCCAATTTCAAAGTGAAATTAATTAAAATGACCAGAATTGGATTAAATGGTAAATATATATTTTAATTACACTTTAAAACCAATTAAAATTTTATATGACCATATAAATAAATTAGACTAAAAAAAGGTTTTGAATTAAAATACAACATTTTCACTATTCATTTAAAAAATGAACGTTATCGGAAAAATAACAAAAATTTACACAAAGTAAATTTTGATATCTTGATTATAAATAAGGGTTTTATTTTGTCAAATATAACATATAAAATTGCCAAAAATAGATTTAAAAAGGGTTCTCCATCAAAAGGCCATTAATCGACCTTTTAAATAATATTAGAAGATTTATGCTTAAAATTGGATTCATTTTAATTTTAAGCCTCTAACATTTATTGGATAAATGAAAAAATATTTTACAAGAAAATATAATCAATTTGTACTTAGTTCTGTTCATTCCCTCCATTACAACGGCTAGGCATTAACTACCATTTAAAATAATATTATTTTATTATTATTGTGCAACATAAGATTTCAAAGAAACTCGCTGTTGTGTATTGGGTATGCCATTGAGAATAGCATTCCGTTTAATGTAATATTAATTTTTTTATCACGAAT
Organism: Viscum album; assembly: GCA_963277665.1. Classification (NCBI taxonomy): domain Eukaryota; kingdom Viridiplantae; phylum Streptophyta; class Magnoliopsida; order Santalales; family Viscaceae; genus Viscum; species Viscum album. Next base: position 646,858,438 of record OY728151.1, on the reverse strand, counting down.
ATTGTTAAATATGAAAATTTCATATTCTTTATTTACCTGGGATGTTACATCCTTCCCCCCTTTTGGGAATTGCATCCTCTCAATTAAAAAAAATTAGGCTTTGAAACTTCCTTCAAAGTCCCACATCGGAAAAGGAGTAAATAAAACTGTCACTTTAAAAGAATGAATGAAAAGTACAGAGGTCACCTGAGATAACCAATACTGGGATCCCATGAAAACATGGATATGTATGAGAAAATAAATAGTCATGTTCTGATGGAGAGTGATAGAAAACATGTCTAGGAGAAAGTTAGCCACCAGAAAATCACAAACTTGTGATGGGTAAAACATTATTTGATTCCCCAGTAGGAAAAGTTAACAGACACCTTTTTTGTTTTACGTTACTTTTTATTGAGGAATTTATTTATGAGCTTAATTAAAACATAATGAAACATACTTACCTTTCATGTAGACTTTCATCTTTCACTAGATTTCTAACACAAACTCATATTTTCTCCAAACGATGAGTATTTCAGGATGAATTTTTCATATAAAGATCACTATAATCAACTTCTAGAGAATCACGTAACCCAAAAAAGATGAACTATATATTTCCCATGTCTTTAGACCTTAACCAAAAACCAAGAATATTTAGTACAAGATTAGATAATACCCAAAAAGGATAATCCTTTATAAAAAGAGATACTACTCTTAATCTCCAAAATTTGTCCAACAAAACCCAAAGTTCATCAAAGACCATTCAATAAACAACTATCCATAAAATTATTCAATGTAAACCTAAATAAGATTGAAACCCAAATCTCTGATGAATTTAATCACATAGTCTTCCAAGGTAAATCTTAACATTTATCTCCAAATAACATCAGTTTCTCTTAAAGTCTCATATTGAAAAGAAATTAACCTAATCACATATCCTCCATGCGAGGTTAATCATTTCAATAGAAAACCCAAAATCAACTTATTCCTGATTCATAAGATCATCTAACTAAAAATAATTAGTTATACTAACCAGGGACTTCACGTAGTCCAGTGGTAGGTGATAAATTATAGTCGCACTTTGGTTGTTGGTTCGATTCCCACAGCTTTGTCCGACGCGATGGGTTGTCACATGGTCTGCGTGTTACCCCTTCTCCAAAACTATATAATTCTTAAATCATTCCCCAAAAAGAGATAAAATCTTCAAAAATAACCATACCATAATTTAACCTCAAGTTTATCTCATGCATTTCATTTTCCATCATAACATACAGTAACCCATAATTACCTCAAAAGTAAGGATCATATAAACTATAATGGTTACCTTTATAATTATTACCAGAACTTCCACATTGGTGGGTTCTCTCGTACATGATGCATTATAGATGTAACCAAGGTTCATGTGGTTAATCATGACTCCTGATAGTTGGTTTAGAATAACCATGAGATTTCTCATTGAGTCCCCCATTTCATCCAGTCTTTTAATCAGAGAACCACTACAGTTTCCTTCAAAACCATTGTCACTTTGGTTCCTGCTAGATTTATCCATTTACTAAAACAAAAAATGTCAGTGTGAGTATATCAACAAAATAATCATGTAATAATGAGGAAGATAAACACTAAGATATACTTATTCAACTTATCTCAAGATCATTCCAACTTTCAAAAATTACAATGACTCCATCTAATATACTAACCATTGTGGTTATACACAACTTGTCACTTATGCTTATTGAATACCCTAACCTCTAAAGTTATCTAAACCGAACTTTTATACCTACTATAAGGACCCTCTCTTAAACATTACTTAATCTTGAGTTATTTCAAGAATTCACATTGAGGATATTTTCAGGTTTAGAGTTTTATAGAATTAGGACATAACTATTACATCTCAAAGATTACAAAGTAGACACATCTACTCAGTTTCCATTTTTTTCACACAAAAAAAACACTTGAACAAAAGGGTCATGTCTAGTTCCTTGTTAATGTCATCATGACATTTCCTTGATCCCATCCTTGAACGTATTTCACTTTTTGTCCTGTGATAAACATTTCAAAAACTTGGGGTGTGCATAAAAAGCTCAGTAAGAGATATGAAAATATGGAAAGAAAACATTAGTCCATGTATACATAAGAATCAATGAAATCATACTTTACTCTAAAAACATAAGCACTTTAACATACCACATTAAATCATATGATTTATGAATAACTCATAGAAATCATAATATGTAAAGGAAACTTGAGGCATTCATAACATTTTTACGTAGGGAGTAACCCTCATGGTTACGTTTGGAAAACCCACGATAGTATATTCCCTAAATATCTTCGGAGAAACCTTAGCGTTTAACTCCTTTGTGGTAACCAATGCATTGGAGAGCTATATTGGGCTCACCCGCCCTTAGTTTATCATGGAACCACCCATCTTCATAAACAATTCCCAAGAACCATAACATAACTGTATCACATAAAACATATATAAAGGAAACATAACATTTCTACATTTCAAAAACAATATATCAATACAAAAAATTGATATAATAAAAACATTATCAAAACCATTTTCAATACCAAAATATAATAAAATTAAAACATGGTGTTTATTTTTCATTTAAAAAAGTCATGGCTTGTAGAGGAAGCTGAAACTAAAATAATGGTCATGGCGACGGAGAAGTTGTTGTCGTCGCATACGTAAGACAAAACATTTCTTTTGTCGTTTAGTAAAACGCTTCGTATAAAAACATTATTTTTGAATAAAAGTAAAAGTCAAAGGGGTTTATACACTGTATAAAAGAATGTTGTGTATAAAAAAAAATATGCCTCAATGAAAGGAGATTGAGACGAAGTCCCTTACAAAGTCGATATCCTTATATTAAGGATAAATCAATTACATGATTATGTGTGGAAAATATAAATACACCTAACATAAGAGGATATTAAGTGTAAAACAATCAGAGGTCATCCACACCTATTCATAGTATGACATAATCAAGAAGTATAGGTTTGACCCAAATAATTGAAATTGGGTTAAGAAGTCCCCTTACTGAAATTCGACAGCCTAACAACGTCATTTTAAAATTCAGAAAATGAGACGATAAGAAATAAAAAGGGTATATCATCACTTGGAAAAATAATTTACCGAAATAAGGATATATAATAACATATCCCAACATAAGAAAATGTAAATTAAAATACCTAAAAAATGAAGTCTTTTAAAAAGAGGAGGGTGAAAGGTTCCCTTACCAATTTGGGTAACTTTCGAAATGTACACCCCATGAAATAAGGTTCATACAATTAATATTTAAATACCCATAAATTAAAGTATATTAAACAAAGAATACAATCATGGGAAGTACATACACCACACAAAAGGAAATAGTGTCATATGTAACATGAATCTCACATGAACAAAAAGTGAGATTAAAACCCCATACCTCATTTTAATCAATCGAGTCATATGACCAAAAGATAATAAACACAATATGAATCACAGAATACCATGAATATAAATAAAATAACGATAATATATATCAAATGGAAGAACACAATAAACCACACGCAATAAATAAGTGGTGAATCAATGGAGATCTCATGGAATTAAAATTGAGATAAGATATCCCCTTACGAAAATTCGGCAGCCTAACAGCGCCACTTAAAACTTCCAAAAATGGATTGAAGATATAAATTAGGGTCTCTAATAATATGAAAATAAAAATTACAGTAAGAGGAACATAGTATAACATCTCCCAACATAAGAAAGAGGATCTTAGAAGAAGTGACATAAAAGAGTTTACTTAGAAAGAAAGAGAGAGGTTGGATCCCTTACCTCAATTCTGTCTTGTCTTGTTCGTTTCTTTATATTTCGGAATAATAAACAATGGTCAACTAATAATTGCTTAAGTACCTCCTTTAATGTTTATTATTCAATTCATATAACATATTATAATGTTATAATAATTAGTTAATTATGTGAGTTCATATCCGACGTTTTCGTCGATGTTCGGTATATGAGTCAATAATAAACTTGTTTGAAAAGAATAGCACATGTAGTTATAAGTACATCATCTCTAGAATGGAATTAATATTTTAAATACCATATATATACATTATATATTAATTTTATACTATTCCATAACATTTGGAGATAAAAATGAAATTCATCGTTCATGGAGATGGTACGTCGTACGTACGCATGAACGCGACTTTCATTTCTTTGTCACATTAATGGAATTAAAACTAAAAGATATATATATATATATATATATATATTATTTCAGTATAATATATATGTTATATAAGTCACATAAGTCTATAAATTTCATTCTTTATACATTCAATGTATTGCATGAACGAGTCACATCACTTGAGGGGGCGGTAGTCCACCATTCCTCAAATGAAATTATCGCATATGCACAACATGAAAAGCATAAAGGTATGTTTTAAATTTAAAATACAGAATCATAGAGAGGAAATAAATATAATATATATCATAAATAAATATATTTACATCATAATGGACACCATGAGAGGTGGTAGGAGAAGATAGAACAATCATCGTTTCGTGAGGCAATAGTTCGCCATCCACGGAAACAGTATGTTCTTAAACCATTAGACGGAGGTGTGTGTAAGTGTAGATCGAATCATTCTCATAAAAAAATCCAAGTATGTTTCATATACTATAATTTTTACAAAATAAAGAAACTAAAAGAGTTTAAAGAGTTGGAGAAGCAAAATAAAAGAAAAGAACATAAGAAAAGGCATTACCTTTAAATCGGGTAACTCCCTTTGGATTGAACCAAAAGGGTTTCTTGATAAGCTTTCTACATAAGGTAAGGATTCTAAGATGAATATAGGGATGTTTAGTGATAAAATGAGCAGAGTTTGGTCGAGCCAAATGCTTGAGATGTGTGGTTAATGGGTAAAGGTGGGGGTCTTTTATCAGAGGGAGGAGGGGCACTCTTGGAAAGTCTGGAAAAGTTACTTTATTATAAAATGTATTTCGGATATTAAAGGTCCCAGAAATATATATTTCAAGGATATGGTGATAAGGGTTCTAAATCCACACATCCAATTGGTTTTTGAAAAGTGTATGTCTTATATTTTACCTTATCTTCTCATTTTATTTAAATCATTCAATAATGAGGTAATCACCGCATCATCACAGTGTCATAAATAAATTTATCTATTTAATGTCTAAAAATTATAAAAAAATTACCATCATATAGGAAATATTTTTATATTTCTAAATAATGTTTATAGTCAAAGAGATCATTTATGTAAACAAAATTAAAATTGTTTTACTTAGATGATACATACTTTGGTTACATTTTCCTTTCTTTAAAAAATATATGATAAAAGGTCACTATCACACAAAAGTGATTCAATGGGGTCCCCAGGTTGGAACAAGAAATCCCATGATCGGCCATGACACCACCAATAGAATTAGGACACATGTTGGGGTCATTCTATATTTTCTTGATATTATTTTATTACCCTTAACTACCCGATTAATAATTAAACAAGATAATTAATGATAATTATTTTCGTTACTATTCATAATGTCCAACAAAAAAAAGAGTCTTAATTACTAAATTTGGACCTTCTGATTCCCAATATGGAATCCATTTTATCAAATTATAAATACATAAATTGCAGTAATTAATTAAAAATAATTCCCGTTGTCAAAACCAAAGACGGGTTTTTAAGAAGTAAAATCTATCAAAAGATTGATTTGTTTTTACATCCAATTTAAAAGTGAAATTACATAAAATGACCAAAATTGTATTAAATTATAAAAAAATAATTAAATTACACCTTTAAACCAATTAAAATGACAATCTAACTATATAAATAAATTGGATGAAAAGGGAGTTTTGAATTTAAATGTAGTATTTTCCACTATTCATTGAAAATGAACATTTGTCAAGAAAAATACAAAAAATCAACCCTAAGATATATTTGATAATACAAATTAAAAAATGATATCAATTTTACCAAATTCAAAACATATAAGTTTCATTAATTAATTTTATAATCAATTCCCGCTGTCAAAACAAATAGCGTGTTTTTAAGAAACAATATCTATTAAAAGATCAACACTTGTTTATGTCCAATTTCAAGGTGAAATTAATTCAAATGACCATCATTGGATTAAATTGTAAAAATATATTTTAATTAAAATTTAAAACCAATTAAAATGATAATCTGACCATATAAATAAATTATACTAGAAAGATGTTTTGAATTAAAATACAGCAATTTCTCTATTCATTTAAAAAATGAACTTTATCGGGAAAATAACAAAAATTTTCACAATGTAAATTTTGATGTCTTGATTATAAATAAGGATTCTATTTTTTCAAATATAACATATAAAATTATCAAAAATATATTGAAAAAGGGTTCTTCATCAAAAGGCAGTTAATCAACCTTTTAAAGAATATTAAAAGATTTATGCTTAAAATTGGATTAATTTTCATTTTAAGCCTCTAACATTTATTGGATAAATGAAAAAATATTTTACAAGCACAAATAATCATTTTTTAGTTAGTTATTTTCATTCCCTCCATTAGAACTACTAGGCGTTAACTACCATTTAAAATAATATTATTTTATTATTAGTGTGCAACGTAAGATTTCTAAGAAACTCGTTGTTGTGTATTGGGTACACCATCGAGCATAGCATTACCTTTAAAGTAATATTAACATTTTTTTAACAAAAATTGATAAATTTGAAAATGTCATATTCTTTATTTACCTGGGATGTAACATTTTTGGTGAAGAGAAATGTATAACCCCAAGGGTATGTACTAGGTCATATGAAGCCTTTAGAATATAGATATTCCAACTGAAATATCAACTCATGAACCTCAACTGGTGCCATTAGGTATGGCGGGATTGAAATTGGAACAAATATCAACCCCAATTTGGTCATGAACTCGATATACCACTTTGGTGGTAATCCATAGAACTTATCGAGGGATTAATCTAGGAAATGACATACCACTATAGGATAAGAATCATGCTTCATTCAACAATCATTAGAGAAAGATCATAGATTTTATCCATGAAAAATATATGATCTTCATTGAGTTGTTTCGGTATGGCCATCCTGGAGATCCCACATACCCTGGAAAGAATAACTACTTCCTTATAGAGATAGAAATGTAACACACCTACTGTAATATTTGAAATGATCTAGATATAATAATAACAAATCTATAGATAGAATAAATGTTAAACCTTCCATTTCTATCATAAAAGGATCTCGAAAGAAATGGTAATAACTAATATCCAGAAAAAATGCCTTGAAACATTTGATATTATTTTAATTCTCTCTCAATGTAGGTTCAATGGTTAATACAACATCAAATATTTCCACATCCATGTCCAAACCATTTTCAAAAATAAAATATAGAAAATACTACAATGAAAATGTATCCATGAAAATGAAAGCTAAGCTAGATGAGATAAGAATCGTACCTCTGATGGTAAATGGTCTAGAATTTATTTTATTTATAGTAGTCCACATAATGTGAAATTGACTTGGACATTTTACCAAGAATAGAGTCTGACTACCTTGAGCTACTTCTTTTACATGGTACTCTTCCTCATTCACTAGGGTACAACATCTTCAGCCTCATCCCTAACGACCCATAAGACTCTAGATACTATATTGATGAGTATTATCTGAGCCACTACCTTATTATATTTCACGTCCTGATCCTATACCCAGGCCCAATGTAAAATGTTTACACAAATCCTAAGAATATGGCCCAGTCTGCCACATATATGACACTCGACTAAAAGGTAAATCCACAGTGGGTGCTTGTGGCCAAACATTCCACATTGATAACAATAGAATTGAACATGATCATTAGATGATAGTCCACTAACATGGAATATATTTAAAATATTTATGTGGTAGAAACTATTATAAAGACTCTTCTTACCACTAAAATATTAACTTCTAGATTGCACTGCACGAATTTTCTAACTGCTACTCCAAGCCTCTCTTAGATTCCCATTTCGGATGAGTGCATGATTCATCACCTATTAAAATATACTAAAATAGATAATGTTTAACTGTGAAAAAATATCATAAAAAATACCATTTAGTAAATGAATCACCTTATAGATCTCATCATTCTCCAAATGTGGAACAATGTTATACAGGTTAGTAAAATGTCCATTATAGTCCCTCAGTGATTAACCCACCTACATTAGATGTAGGAACTCAAACAATATTTCTTACCTCAATGATTGATGACATAAATTGTTTAGAAACATCATATATAAGTCCTTACAAGATATCTTATCTTGAATCCTAGCTTACCTATGAATATCACACAAATGCTTGGGTGGTCCATTAAGCATATATGAATCAAGATTCACCCTCTTATTCATGGGTGTATTGAGATTATTGACTATTTTCTAGACTGAATCAATCCAGAACATGGATTCTAGGGGTCCCCCATCCCTAGTAATCATTGGTGGACACAGAATATAAACCTCTATTTTTATCGTAGGCATCCAAGTAATGACATGTCATCTCACCTCATTTAACCAATGAAATCAGTACCTCAGATTAATATTCTATAGAAAAGTATCTATCACATAAAAATAGATATGTTATTGTGTTACTCTATATTGGTCCATTAGTACAATCCTCAAAAAATAGAAGGATCATTGAATAATAACCTCACACAACATGTTAATCACCCAAGGTGAAATAACATCAAATAAAAAAATCACTGAGAACAAACAACAATTTCATCCCAGGGGACTCAAATATTCCTCATACATGGGTTAGCTACAAAGATGCACAAGATCATTTCCAACCCTGGAAAATACTAGTTTAATTTATTCTTTTTTCCAAATAGTAATTCATATGAAATGAAAACATGATCCTCTAATACAATATTATATCATCCCCCAATCTAGCACTCTCTCACGTGGAAGGAAAGGGTTGGTTATGAGATCTCAAGTGCACCTCCCCATTATCTAGAGGCCACAAACTAGTAGAAGGAGGCATGAGTAGTATATTTGGGCACTATACCTCTATAATGGTATGTCATAGTATAATAATAAATTCACAACAAAATGGAATTAATCAGAGTAATGAAATTTCATATGTAAATACTAAAATCCAACTAAATAATCCAATAAATATATAATGAACAAAACAGTGACATAATGTAATTTAAACTAAAATTTATGCTAGAAAAATACATGAAATGGATATAATACTCAAATAAAATACTTATGTTTTGGGTCCCAAACCCCACATCAGTCTCATGTACCAAACTACATCCCAACAACAAATAAGCGATCCACAACAAATTCTTTTACCGTTTTCAAATTCTATATCCATGAAATCAGCTCAAGTTCTAAATGGAGTCCTTGATATGGTGTATATATAACTCAGTAGGTTTACATGAACATTTCTGAAAAACCAATCCGATTATAAGTGTTTGAAATAAATCAATAAATTGGTGTATTAATTTATTCAACAATTAATAAAATACCATTACCTTCATCATCCAAATTCCATTATATCTCGGATCATGTCATATAACCATACCTAACACATACATATATCCAGGGTAAGATACACTTCTTCAGCGCCATTACATACTATCACTGATCATTTCTTAGAACCATGCCGATTGTAACCATATAAAAATTATATATCCCCATCAATCTGGGTTAAAGTCCAATAATCATTACAACATTTCGGGTGAAATCCCTAGAAGAATTATAGCATGGGACTGGGCGTATCCCACTCTTTATAATAATTACATCATGAGACAAGGCCATGCCTATTCAATATCATCATTACATTATATAAGTGATCACGTTCCATGGATGATCTTGATATATAATCATTACTTCTTGGAAATAAATCCCTATCAAAAATCAATGATATCACAATAATAATTCATAATTATCAATGAATAATTATTTAATTAACATTCTTTTATCATAATATACTTTTAATTCAATTAGAAATTGATTTAAAATTATATCAATAATAAATAATCCACAATTTAGGGATTTTATAACCAGAACTCACCTTACATCACATGTCACGCAAAAATAAATTAATCCATTGGATAATGTAAAATCTAGTTGAAATAAAATAAATTCATGGAAGAATATTATTTAATTATATAATTGATTCAAACACATGAAATGATGGAATAATCACAATTTTTCAAAAACATAGAAAGTATAAAACCTTAGGGTTATGATTTACCCCCCATACCATTAACTGATGATCCAATAATGCTTCCAATGACCAACGACCATAATGAAGATGGTGAAAATAATTGAACATATGATTCTTGATAAATACTAATCAAGATAAAAACCAATAATTTAATCATCAAAGGATTTCACCGAAATGGTTATAGAACTGTAAGGAATGCAGAATAAACTAAACCAAAGGAAATTAGCTGGGATTAAATACAACAATGGAATGTCCAGAAGGGAGTTTGGAACTCCAAAATCAGTAGTATAATGCCCTAGGTTTAAGACACTATGTGATGAAGTGAAATAGAATTAATTTCATATGCATACAATGTTTAAAATAACAGGTCAAGAATTTACACTGCATGTAATTTGGTTACAAATTGTGTAAATTTTTTGAATGGAATTATCATAGAAAACCATCACCATGGATTTAATTTATTAATGTACCTAAAATATTACATGATTTTTAATCCCTTTATGAAATGTTTAAATGTTCTAAATTTTATTTTTCATCCAATTTTATTTTTAATCAACCCGAACCCCCTTTAATGATTCTCATCTTACCAATAACCCATATTAAATCCTATTCCTATTTATACCTAGACTATATTAATTAAAATGATCTTACATCCCCGAAAAACATTTCATTTTCCCCAACAAAGTCTCTCTATCCCTGAGCGACAGTCATCCAGCAAGGATAAAATGAAAAAACTCAATGAGAGAAAAACCAGAAAGAAGAATGGATAACACAAATTCCAACACATTATTATTAATCTTATATACTATATACAATATAGTAATACCATGGGAATGAAATTCTATGATACTAATTTATTATGCCCCAACCTTGATACCACAGATCTCATGCCCCACTGTAGTTGAAAACATGCACATAAGAACCCCTACCCATATAATAGAGGTTACCAACTATTATATAGTGTCTAGTGTTTGAATGTGTGGAGAATAAGACATCATATAAGAGCATAAAATTAGGATATAACTAGTTATCATCCATAAAAGTAGATAAGTTGAATGAAGTAGTAAATAAAATAAAATAGAAACAAGAAGTAATAATAAGTGAACTACTATTAAACCCCAAAAGATTCATGTTACACAAAAAACACTGTTCACCCACTCATCCAACCATACATGCAGGAGATAATTCCAAAAAATAAAATAAAGTTATAATGATCTCTTATAGACATAGAGGAAAAAAAATATCTGGTCTCTAAGACAATGTTCATACGATCTTAACTAATTAATGTAATCCACATGAGTGGCACTGTATATTCATAAAACACTAGGCCTTAAACCTATCCATCATGCAATAATTTATCATCATAAATATCATAAATATGGGATATGAACACATCATGGTCCATGCACATATGGTATATATATTATCAGCAAGCTACCCCACCATTGAAGCAACAAAATACTTCCATAAGTCCATGCTCATGCAATATGGTTATCCATAATGAGACAAAAATTAATAAAAAATAAGGATTAAAATATCATAAAATGAGTAAGTCGCTAACCAATCATTGGGTCTAAGATCTTGATTGTCTATAGAAATTTCCATCATACGTAAAAGTATATATGTATATATATATACCTTGATACCAATTTATATATTTATATATATATGAAAATATATAACATGATCAAAAACAAGATGATCTATGTGATCGTAATCCCAATCAACTAGATATCTCAGGACTAGGGTATATTGATGGATTTTATATCAAGCTATCCATTTATAATTAATAAAATTTATGGTCCTATATTTCTATTCAACTATACCTATATTTCCAGTGCTGAAAATGCCTCTAAGAAGGATAATTCGCCACTGGGAAATACATTTTATACCCCTTGGTTCAATGAAACTTGACTCTAATCACTATAATAAAGGATTTCATTTAACTATGGACAATCCTGTAAAAATTTCACTACAAAACTATAGCCAACTATAGAAGTATTAAATATCACAGCTTTGACGGAAGGGACCTAAGTACACTGATCCATAAATCCTCCTAAAATTCAGGAATTGTACCCATAACAATATCATTATATTCTTGACCTACTACATCAAGGACATAAGGCCATTGACCAAGGTTCCCTCTTCCTGTCCACAAAGAGAATCCACATTAAAATTGGTAAAATATAGACATGAATAGTTTAGGATCTAGTCTATTGACCAATGATTGCTCTATGATTCCATGGAGGACATCCATAGAATACTTAGTAAATGGTTCCACCCTGTGATTCCCTTAATATCTCATGTAGGATTTGATTTAATATTTTGGAATGTACCTTTAAGATCCTTGTGTTCTGCTGCATCATGTAAAATTCCAAGAAGTAGCTCTTCTAATCTAGACTCAATCAATAAAAATAATTTGACTTCTTAAATAATATAGTTATGATGTATGAACACTTAAATCCACCATTACTGTCACAACCTTATATAGTTACATACCCATTAGTTATTTTAATGTGACACTGATTAATATATCAACCCAAAACCAATGTACTATCTCAAATTTGGTCCAATATTATGGAAAAAATGGGTCCCTCAATTTAAAACACTAGAGTATTATCATTATCGAGATCCCATGGACCCATACATAAGTGAAGTCACCCATATTAGATGTCGATGAAATAATATTCTAGTAGATGCATCCTTCTCTGGATCAATGGTGTCTGTATATACCAAAGGGGGTACCAATTAAGATCCTAACAATCAACATATAGGAAGATGTGCTCTACATGGGACCCTAAGAAAGAGTTTACATATTAAAAGGATTCATACACATGACCCTCATAAGTAGTAATTAATTAAAGGGATCCTAAAATAGATCTACCATGTTAGCATGCACATGATGTTGTCCCAAATGGGACACTCATAAATAGTAGTAAGATCAGGGTATCCTACCTCGGATCCTCTAGGTAAAATGATAATACGACAAATTATCACAAAAGGAAAGATCCATGAACATCGTAATAGAACGATATCTCAGAGTCTATCTTCGATTGATAGTCTCAATCTCCTGAATGTGTTGGATTCATTAACTAGAGGATCAACCTACAAATTTATTAAAAATATAAAAAAGACTCATGGGAATCCATAAATCACCTCAAATGTTTGACCAACATGGTCTACATGGAAGGATATTGGAAACATATTACTAATGTTTCCAATTTTGACACAATGGTTTGATGATATATAACCCCTAAAAAGTGTAGAAAAGTAATAGTACATAGCATGTACCCTTGAAGCCTCACATGGGTGTGTACATCAGTAGAACACAACTCACTAATCCCTTGAAAATAGAATTTATACAATATACATAGCATGTATCCTAAATATTTTCCTTTTTAATTCAACTCACATGTCTTATAAATGTATTTTACCTATCCTTGTACTTCTACATTGTGTGTGACCCATATGGGGTCTAGCCATGTACTCTATATAGCCATGTGCCCTCATACATGCAGTCTGGTCATGTACATGGATACAAAAATGAGTACTAGTACAAAGAGTGCTCTCCTAGTACAAGGATTAAAGATTACAAATAATTAACTTCCCCAAAATGGAAGAACGCATGAACCATGTTTATGAATTACACAATGCGTGATCAGAATTTCCAAACACGTAACCCCTCTAATCATCCCAAAACCTATCAAAAGGTATATTTACATGGGGTAATACATAAAAAATTAAATTTCCATAAATAAAGGAGGAATCCCTCGACGCGTCACCCATATTCAGGCTCCACAACTGCCACATGATGATCTGGCTCTCCCAAGAACCATGGTGGTTCCTCCCATACACTCTCTATATTCGTCTCTATACTAATCCATCTCATCTATCGATAATTGAAAATGTATCTCATAGGGTGGAATATTTTAGAATCTAATAAATCTAAGATAATTGACAACATGAAATTAACATAAGATAGGGAAAATAAAAAGGAATATGGTCATAAGAAAAACCCTGGTGCCTAGTATGAGTTTCTTCCCAATCTAGAAAAAACATCCCATTTTATACTCATTAGTGGAGAAATATTCTCACTTTGATGATAAATTTAAAGGAGATATCCGAAAAAATTTGTGTTGATTAATTAATAATTAATTAAAATACATTAAATATTAATTATTCTATAAAAATTTAAATTGACCATAATTCAACAAAACTCTTATCCTAGGGAAAAACCATAATTTAAAACCAACAGATTGGTCATATGTTTTGTCAAGGTTATATAATAGGTTAAAATCTATATTTTACCGCTTAAAAGAATATGAAAAAAATAAAATATCTACACAAATTCATGATCTTGAAACCACAATATTTAAGGGACCAGATCCACATAGATCATCCCACTACATGTTTTCAAATATCTATGTACTTAAAGGGGACTTAGAAGAAATTTATAGGAGTTGTGTCAATTAATAAAAGGAAAGAAGGGATTACATGTCTTGTAACTATATTACACGATGTGAAATAATGTCTCCTGGTTTTACTAGGAATTCTTCTGGATGTTATGAATTTTACACGATGTGAATGAGGGATTCATGGTGCGAAATACTTTAGGGTTTTAAAAATAAAATAAAATTGAAAGCTTATTCCTTTTTTTGGAAAAACCCATCCATGATGATTTTAATGATGTCAAAAGGGACTACACTTCATGTAATTCCCAAACAATGTATGCTTTAAGTGTTTTACAACTACTTAGGTTTTGTCAAAACCAACATCTTAAATGAAAATCCTTCAACCCCAGGTGACCCAATGACCCTCTCTTCATCATTGTGGGGATTCCATCATCACGGAATGGCCCTTATCTCCCTCCAACAATCCCTATAGATCCATCTTGGTTATAAGGTATGATTTACCTCATTTCCTATGGATTCATTGACTTTAATCATACTTTTCCTCTATTCCTTGTGATGATGTTTTATTCACTTGGTTCTAATGGTGATTTATTGGTGGTTTGTTGGTTTAGTTGTGCATCAACATCCTTTGGTGGATGTAGTTATTGTTGGATAGGAGATCATGATCAGTTTCAATGATATGTTATTGTGTGAAAAACTTTAACAAATTTTTTGGTAGGGGATTTTATGCTTCTCTAATTTAATTGAAATTGTAGAGTTAGCAAGATTTATCCCTTTATACCACATTGGAAATGACATAATTAAATGCTTAAATTAGATTAAGGAATTTGTATCGATCTCTTAGATATGTTGTTTCTTTATACCATGATAACAGTTTGAATCATTATTTTCTAGGTAGAGTTCTATATATGACTTGTTTGATTTGGCATGTCATTCTTCATATAAATATGTAAATAATGAAAATCCAGAATTAATTGACAATTAATTGGATAATTGGTTAAAGAGGCATGAATAATGAATATTATTGTTTTTGTAGTAATTTGATGTTAAATAAATTAACTCAGATATGAATGTTTAATTTAAATGGGTTAATAAAATTTAAGCATGTTAATTCATGACAATAATGAATCGATGGAATGATAAATTAATTGGCTAATTGACATTTGACCGCTTATGATAGCTTGTTTTTAGGTTGTATGTAATTGGAACCTATGGATAATTAATTGGTTAATTTATGATGGAATAAGAACCGATTGTGTGATAATTACAATGCCTTTATAGGGACTAAGTTTATTTATTTCTTGGAAAGGACATGTGCCTTCTGATTTGGATCCGGGATAGCTTATTGTGTGTAAAGGCTGAATTCCATACATTTTGGCTGATAGACCATTGATATGTTTTTTCCTACTACGTTTGATGTGCTCAGTATATGATATTGGTAGTATCAGGGGAAGGGAGGACAAGATGTGACATGAGCCTGGGAGGTCTATTCCTAGGGGGGATGTTGTGGTACTAGGGGAAGGGATGCCTAGTTATTATGGAAGCAGTTGATTCATGGAGTGGAAAGATGCCTTATTTTATGCGTGTAGCATTGGGGAGGACATTAGAGCTGATGGAACATGTTTATGAAGGGACTAACATTTGATGTTAAGGTTGGGTTCTTGTTTAATCTAATATTTTTTATCTGCATTTCTCTCCCCATTAGTAGAGGTAGCTTGGTTTTCTTACTCTCTTTACAAGGGAGAAAAAGATTCATGGGGTATGGCATGTTCTTTTTTTGTTTATCCTCTCATGATTGGATCGAACTATACTCTTATTGTAGGTGTAAAAGACTTGGCATTGAGTTCATCAACTAACAGCGTTTAGTCCCCTTTTGTTTGATAGTATAGAATGTTTTCCTAGAAAACTAAGAAATAAGGAATGTGGTAATGTTGGTAATAACTGAATAAAAGTTTAACCCAAGGGGTTGGAGCTTATTGGGATGCAATTCATATGTCATATTTCCATGATGATTTAAGCACAATTTGGTTATTCCTGGAGGGAATGGATCATAGTTGGAATGATAATGAAATGTAATGTGGAATTTTGATAATGGTTAATTAATAATCAAAGAATTAATTAACATAAAGTAAAATTGAAGAAAAAAGATAAAGTAACTGAAATTATCTCTTTAAATGGTTGTGTGATTATAGGTTATCTAGTCTTATAAGTGTAATATGAGAGTCCGAGATACATTAGATGTAGTTGAGTATAAAACTAGGTTTTTTCCATAGTGTGTTTGTGAGATATATTATATCCTACAATTTTTGTGTTTTGTTATGCTAATCCACCCTTTCAGTTAGGGAAACTGACACCATTGGGGATTCTGAGCCCTGTGGGTATTTTCCCCAACATCTCAGTGGGAGGATGGATGGAAGACTACCCCCTATGACCCTAAACTCTTCTCTAGGTATTTACTTATACTAGTATTCATAGAGTTTAGTTTTACCCATAAATTTTTGTAGAGGTCTATAATGGATTGTTGTTATTTCATACACATATATTTTCTATATTGTTTCTTATGGACAACTATAGGTTTAACAAGTCTAGGATATTATGTCTTGAGGATCCTTTCTAAGAGTATGGGTTGTGATTTCTTGAGGTATAATACTTGACATATTATAAAAATTATGATAGTTGTGGGGATACCTAAAAATAACAGGTTACTTTTGGTTATGTGGATGTGTTGGTGAGTTTCAAGGGGTGCATGTTGTTGTTCTTCACCCATGGGACTTTGGGTTAGTCTTTTTGGAAAGAGACTCTTATGATGTTAGAGATTGGGGAAAAGTAGAAAACCAGTGGGGAAGTAATATCCAGATACCCCTGGTATTCTATATTATAAAATATTATGTTTTATGAGATACTTGATGACAATAGTCATGGTGAGGATTGGAGCATAGTAAACCTATTTAGGTGAAGAGTTAGTTTCACCTGTTGTTAAAAGTGCTTTAGCATTCATTATTTAATTTTTCATGAGAGGCTCCATAGAGGATCCTACTATGTATACTATTATACTCACCCTAAATTTATATAATTTGTTTTTCAATCTAGTTGGAAAAGTTTGGAGATCAGGATAGATACTTCTAGATTGGGGATTTCCCAGAGCTATTTGGGATGCGTGGTCACTTTAATTTTAATTTATTTTGGTACTAGCAGTTTTTTCATTTAGTTTTAGTAGTTCCTGTATGACATTGCATATGTGAGCATGGGTTTCTTTTACATTGTAGTCTAAGCAGGAGTTGGTTGCTGTATGTTTTATCTCCCTCTTCCAAAAGTGTTCTATTAGATCGTAATGCCTCTAATATGTGTGATTATTGTACACTTAGTGCTAGTCACTAACGGAGGGTCTACTGTAGTTGGGACATGGGTGTCACTATCTCCCTTATTCCATTTATGGACCAGGTGGGGAACATATTGATGGGAAGCGGTAATGAAAGTGTGGTATCAGAGGTCTGGTTGAGGGATATGATGGAGTTAGAGTTAGGATTAGTTGAGGTTGCATGGGTTTGTTGGTTAATGTGGACATCTAATTTTAGAAATCATTTTTAACACATGATATTTACTAACACACTCGTATTTAGGTCCCCTGTGATCTATTTCATGGACCATTACTTTTACATTGGATATTAAATGTAGTGATACAGGTTGCAGGGTAGATACCTAGGAAATGTACATGCATCCTTCTTCTTTGCACCAGTGATTCAATGGGTTGACCTTGGTCTAGGTTAATGTAAGATAAATAAACGAAAAAAATAAATTAATATAAATTATTTCAATATTATTGGATTAAGATCTCTAACTATTTTCTCTTTTTCATGTATGGATCATTTTCTATATACACATAGAGTTTTCCTAGAGGATGATTTGTAGGTTGCACTAGATGATCACCATAGATTATTGGTTGTTGACAAAGACACTTAGATGAGGATACTCTAAGAGTTTCTGTACCATATTATATAGAAGTATGAGGGATCCATGTTGGACATAGACACAAAAAAATTTTTCGATGAGTTTCAGAAAACCAACAATTCTATATGTGCTCAAACGGAGCACTGGGAATCATTTTTTATGAAGATGGTGTGTCGGTAAGTAAGGCTGTGGTGGTTCAGGTTCCTCAATGATTGTGAGGATTCTATAGTCTTGTGGGAGGTGTTTTGAGATGAGTTCAGATCCAAGGTTCTTTCATCAACCGTGAAGGTGGAAAGTCACCAAGATATTATTACCCTTCGACATAGGATGTCCAATGTGCAAGTGTTTGGAATCCCTTTTAAGAACCGTATATTATATTCTTTATACCTAATGGTAGATTATGTGGCTAGTGCAAGGCATTTAAAGAAATAATTGCATCCAAATATCCAGCATTAGGTCACCTCAGTTAAACTGATGAAACATCTCGAGGTGCTGGTAAGAGATGAGGTCATCAAGAGAACAATAGATAGAACCATATCATCATGATATGGGGTCATCAGGATTCCTCATGAAGTAGAGTTTTTGTCCAGGTTACTCGGTTTTCAGGGAAGAAAAGTTTCTATTTAGATGCAGTAGATATCAGCCCTCAATGTGTCATTTTATCATGGCCAACAACTATTAGCTGTATGTTATGGGATCGTGATCTTGTTTTTCTTGTGGAGGTTGAGTCTATCAACGGAATGAGTTCACCGTCTTTTTGAGATGTCAGCATGTCCCATGTTTTCTGCTCTAATTTCATCCATTGAGGTAGTTCCATACTAGGTGTCTGCAATAGGTTGATCCCGGTTGGGATCTGTAGAGGGGAAATGGGGTAGGTAGAGGATATCCCTAGGGTTATCCCCATCCTCAAGTAGTATATCATGGTCATTGAGGTTATCATCATTTGGTTTAGAGAGGCCATGGAGAATGTCATTATCAGCATTATTCATTAGTGATGCCAGTACAAGGAGAGCCAGTTGTCGTTTGAGGTACCCGTTTCTTGTTTTCTACTTTGGTACATGCCTTTTTTGAATTGGGAGAGACAAAATGATTCATATCAGCTAACTTTGACCATGAATTGGGACTTAAGGTATAGAGTCTTTTAGTTCCCTTGGCATTGACTAGGCCATTGGGAGGTTGACATGACTTGTTTGATGTATAAGGAAAATGCAATCTTACGCAGGGGAAGCACCACTCATGGGTAGATTTGCCATGTTCATGGATACAACCATATGATATAATCCTCAATATGAATTGGTTTTATTTGTTATAAGATATCATTGATTACATCAGTAGGTAGGTCATGATCATCGATTCTGATGTAGAGCCAGTAGATTTTGATGGTGAGTGAGACCCTCTGATGTTTCAGAGGCATATTCCTTCTTTATCATCCATGATGTCTGAGCTAATGCTATGTTTTTTATAAGATCAGTTGTTTTTGTTTACCAAGGTCATGGAAGAGTTCCTTCATGTATATAGAGAAGAGTATGTATAGGTACCCCCTTAACGAGTGATCGAGTTTGGGATCAAGCTACAAAATGGATTACGATACTTTGCAAATATGTATTGATTATAGTCACTTGAAATAAGTGATAGTGAAGAACAGTTGTCCTCATCCATGGATTGATGATTTATTCTATCATCTAAAGGGTTCAATTTTGTTCCCAATGATTTATTTGTGGTCATGATATAAACATATGATTGTAAAGGAAGAGAAGATTCAGATGACTATGTTCTATTGTCTTCATGGGAATTACATGATTATTCTGATACTGTTTGGTGTGTTTAATTCTCCATCTGTGTTCATGGGGATAATGGAGATTGTGTTTCATTTGTTGCATGATAATTTTGTGGTTGTTTTCATTAATTCCATCCTTGTGTACTCCATAACCCAGGAGTATAATGCAGAGAAAATGCATGCCATTTTGGGATTTATTCTCTTTGAGATGCAGTTTGGGAGGATGTTGAAGTGTGCGTTTTGGTCTCGAGATGTCCATTTTATAGGGCATGTCATGTCACAATAGAGAGTATTTGTGGATCTATTTATGGTAGAAGTATATGTGTCTGGGGAATTCCTCATTAATGTTTCATAGGTGTATAGTTCTATTGGTATTACAGGATATTACATGAGGTTCATAACTGATTTCTCTCAGGTTGGGACACCTCTAATAGCATCGAATATAAAGGTTCAAGAATTCGTATGGACTGATATGTTTTATATAGCTATTCACTATCTGAAGATGATGTTGGTCAGTGCTCCATTTCATTATATACCAGTTGAAAGAGTTCAGTTTGATGTTTTTTAGGACTCTTTCCAACTTGGGTTGGAAAATGTTTTAATGCATCAAATATCGATCATTTCATATTGGTCTTTGTAGTTATGTACACATTATAATAAATATTCCACCAATGATGTCAATATGGAGAGAGGGTTGTTTGCCCTGATGTTTGGGAGACATTACATCATCAGTGAGCACTTAATGTCCTTCACTGATCATAAAAGGGTAATGTTTGTTTTCTCCTAGCATGAATTGAACTTCCTAAATAACCCATGGATGGATTTATTACATGATTATGACTTCAATATTACATATACACTTGGTGTGTGAAATTTTCTAGCTAATTCACTATGTAGGAAGTCGCATAGTGATGTATTGAATGCATCAGGTGATTCTAAGAGAGTTATGGAAGAAAAATTATGATTACTTATAGATTTGGGTGAAGTGGGGGGGGGGGGGGGTAGAGGTTTTATTTTTCTAATGAAGGTGCAATCATCTCTGGTGTAACAGGAAGAATAGTCCAAAATAGGGGATCTGGAGGAGGAGGACAGAAGAGACTAAGGTTTTTGTGGTGAATATCGAGATGGTTTGTATTAATTTGAGCTAAACCATGTGTTTCTTCATGTATGGATTTTTTTCATTTGGCGATGTGTGAGATGGTTCCCAGAGAGTTTTATAGGTCTCCCTAACTTATACATCCTCATATGAAAAAGAAGTACCAATCCATATGTGGCTTGTTTGGTTGTATTGGTATAAAGAATGCAGTTGTAGAGTTTTTTACTCAATGTATGGTCTTATAGAAGGTGAAATCCTAGAACCATGTTTCCTGTGGGTTTTTAATCCATTAGATGTTAATGAGTTCATGTGTTAGGACATCTTTATGGACATTGTTACCGATTTTCTGCAATCTTAGGGAGGATATGATGCTGTATGGGTAATATTGGATCACTTAACAATATTATCCCACTTAATTGCAATCAAGGTGAAATGATCAGTGGAGTTTTTGTTGAATATGTATTGGGAGGATGATGTGAGGTTCAATAGAGCCTTGAGGATGATCATTTATAATTGATATCCTGGTTTGAACTCTAAGGTGTGGATAAGTCTCTAGTGTTCTTTGGGTTCTCAACCATGTCCTGACACTTCTTCTCATCCATAGATAGATGATAAGACAGAGCATACCATCTAGATAATTGAATACATGTTGTGCTATTGTATCAAGTATTTTTGAGGTCCATGAAGAGGTTCATTCCCCAGATATATATCTACTAAAAAAATATTTTTCATTCCACCATTGTTGTGGAACCATTTGAATCCTTTTATGTATAACCTTTCCATTCCCCATTGTGCCAGACTTGGGTTGGAGAGTCAACCATTATTAGACAAAAACTGGTATATAATATGATAGAGATGGTTCATGTGATTCCTAAGAGGATGAAAGTAGTGTAGAATCTTTAGAAATATTATAGTGTTCATTGGGGGAGACCTTTTGAAATCTATGTGGGGGATCACATGTTTCTGATGAGGACTCCTCATCGAGGGCAGTGAAGGTTTGTTCACGAGAGTAATAATTCTCCCCAGTTTGTTAGGAAGTTTGAGGTGTTGGCTTCTATTAGATCCAAGGATTATTGGGTAGCACTTCCACCATAGACGATCTAGATACATGATGTTTTCACGTGTTGTAGTTCCGCTACTATCTTTATGATGAGTCTAATGTCATCAATTGTGTTGAGATTGATGTTGATAATGATGCGACCATCATGGGACATCTTATAGAGATACGTAACTAATAGGATAAGATATTGAGTGTGTTCTATATCCCCATGGTTTATATATTGTGGCAACAAAGAGGAAATTAGGATAGTACATGGGAATGTGAGCAGAAGATACACACTCAGTACAAAGATTTATTTGATGTATATCTCTCTCTTGTAACATTGTTCATTTGGTGGTTGTAGAACCTTTCTGTTTAAGAGACGAATTCCTTTTATTTATTGACGATTGTTTCTCACTTTTGAGAGGTATCTCCCTTGAGTGACTATTTAAGAGATGGTTTTGGTTTTTCATGTTTGTTTCTTTTGTTCATCTAGTGATGTGGATAGTTTCTATGGTGGTGGAATCTTGGAGAGCTATTTTGTGGGGTGGCTATTTGAATGACCCTGTTCTATTTCCTCTATGGGATTTTTTGGATTCTTTAGGATGATATTTTTTTTGAGAGGTATCTAATGTAAGGTCTCAGATCCACAATGATAATCCCTTTTCATTTTTTCAATGATAAACAATCTCATAGGCCACTTGAATGATGTTTGGAGGAGTTTAGTGAGGTGAATGATGTAAAGTGTGGATTACACTTCATGTTACTATATGACATGATGATAAATACTATTTCATGGGATCAATAGAATGATTAATGATGTGTGGACATTTACATGATGGGAAATAGGGAATCACGACCTGAAATACTTATATGATTTTAAGAATAAAATAAAATCAAGAGGCGTCATGTTTTTTAGGGTAACTAGACCTTAATGAATTACATGAAGTGAAAGGGGATTAAAAATCACGTAATTCCGAAACACTATATGTTTTATGTGTTTTCTAAACACTCAGTTTTTATAAAAAAAACTATATCTTTAGTGGCTCTCCAATGAAAATAGGGAACCTGATGACCCTCACATTAGTGTTTTTGGGATTCCTTCAGCATGGAGTGACCACTAGATCCATCCTTCGATCCCTAATGATCCATATTCGATATATGGTATGATCTACCTCGTTTCTTGTGGTTTATTAGATTGGATTTCTGTAGTTCCACTTTTCTATGTGATGGTGAGTGATCTACGTGGCTCTAATGGAGTTTTCATTGTTGTTGGATGGTGAAATTATGCAAAAGTGTCCATGGGTGGATGAAGTTGTTATGGGAGAGGTGATCATGATCCGTTGATTTTAGGAATTCTCGTGTGAATAATGTCAATGAATTTTGAGTTATTTTATTCAATTATTCTCTAATTTAAGTTCTATTATAGAGTTATCATGATTTATCCACTTGGATCACAATATAATTAACCTAAAAAAATACTTAAACTAGATTAATGAAAATTTATCAGTCACGTTCTGATGTTTTTACTTTATAACAGGATAATAGTTTTCCTCCAGAATCTCTAGATTATGTGATATATATTCCTTTGAAGATTTAGAAACTCTATCTTAATGGAATTTGGTAAATAATATAAAGTAGGAATTAATTGATCATTTATTGTGTAATTGGATAATGGTACGTGTTTAATGAATCAAATTATTGTAGTAGTAATTTGATGTAAATAAAATTTAAGTAGATATTCATGTTTAATAGAAATGGGTTGATGGACCTAAAACAAGTTTATTGTTTTTTATAAATGAATTAATTTCTTGTTAAATTAATGGGTTAATTGACTTATGATATCTTGTGATAGAGTTTTGTATTGGTTTCCTATTATTAGAACATTTGAATAATGAATTTGATAATTTAAGATGGAATAAGTACCAGTTGTGTGATAAAGATAATTCTTTTGTAGGGCCGGAGTTTCCCACTTTCTTGTAATGGCCAACTGCCTTATGTGTTGGAGCTATAAGAGCTAGTTGAGTGTAATGGAAGGATTTCTTGCATTGGGGTTGAAATCCTACTGCTATGGTTGTTCCCGGTGCTTGTCATGATCTTTGGATATGATACATCTAGTATGTTGGGTTGGAAGGTACATATGTGATGTGATTAGGGGATGGTTGTGCCTCTAGGGCTATTGTGGTATATGGGGCATGGATTCTTTGTTGTTGTGGAAGCATTTTATGATTTTATTGGAAAGATTAATTGGTTAATTCATTTGTTGTTGGAGTGAAAATCAGAGATGATGGAACATGTTGAAGATGGGCTTACCCATTGATGTGAATGTTGAGTGCTTGTGGAATCGATTTTTTTTCATATCTACTTTACATTTCCCACTGTAGGAGGAAGCTGGTTTTCCTTAATTTCCATCCATGAGAGGAGAAGATGCATGCGTTATTCCATATGCTTTCCAAGATTATATTCTTGTGTCTATATGGTTCTATGCTCCTTCCCTAGGTGGAAAAAACTTGAAGGGTAGTTCATCTACTGACCATGTTATTCCCCCTTGTGTTTGGTAGCCTACAATTTTTTCATAGAATGAACTGAATTACATAAAGTAGTAATGTTGTTAATAAATTGAATAAATTTTTAACCCATGGGGTTGCATCTTGCTGGGATGCAATGATGAGGGTATATTTCTGAGAATCCATGGACTCATTTTGGTTATTCCTAGAGAGAATGGATCTTGGTTGGATTGATAATAAATTGTAATGCGTATTTTTTATAATGGTTTATTAATGATCAAATAATTTATTAACATAATGTGAAATTTATGAAAAGGGAAAAGTAATATAATGTATCTCTTTAAATGGTAGATTGATTATAGTATATCTAGTCTCAGTAGTGGAAACCAAGAGTCTGAGAGGTGTTATATGCATTTGAGTCTAAGACTAGTTTATCCTAATAATGTGGTTGTGATAAATATTATATCATATACATTGTGTGTCTCTATATGATACTCCAACTTGTAAGTTAAGAAAACTGACACAATGAGGATTATGGGCCCTAGGGGAGGGGGTGTTTTCCCCTATATCTTGGTCGGCGGATGGATGCATGACTACCCCATTTGACCCCACACTCTTCTTGTAATAGTTACAAGTGCTGGTATGAATGAAGGTTAGTTTTACCCATATATATGGGTGGAGGTGTGTAATAGCTTGTGGTTATTTCAAACACATTTAATCTTGATATAGTTTCTTATAGGCTACAATAGGTTTAACAGGTATATACTATGATGGCTTCATGATCCTTACTCTGTGTATGACATGTGATGGCTAGAGGTATAATACCCGACGTATAAAACATGTTATGCGATCCATAGTGTAACCAAGAAAATACACAGTAAAATTTAGTTATATGAAGGTGATGGGGAGTTTCAAGAGGTTCATGTTTTTTTCTTCACCTTGGTGTCTTTGGGATATTTTTTTGGAGAGAGATTCTCATGACATTTGATGTTGGAGAAAAGAGGAAAAGCAATGGGGAAATTTTGAGCTGTCTACCCTTGATAATATTTATTATATAATATGCTCTTATATTCCATAAATCATGAGAGTATCAATGGTGGGGATGGGAACGTAGTATACCTATTTGGATGAAATGTTAGTTTCACTTGTTGTTCACTGTGATTTAGTATTTTATATTTACTTTTTAATGAGAGGATATGAGTAGGATCCTAATAAGTATACTTTTAAACTCACCCTATGTTTATAAAAATTTATTTTTAGGTTAGTTAGATCAGGTTGGATAATTTTATTTTTAATTCTAGATTGGGGTTTTGTAATAGATGTTTGCGATTTGTGGTCATATTAATTTTACTTTTTTTGTACGTACAATTTTCTCTTTTGTTGTAGTAGTTCTTGAATGTCATTAAAAATGAGAACTTCAGTTTTGTTTACATTGTATTCTATGTAAAACATGGTTGGTGTCTGTCTTATCACTCTTTTTCAGATGTGTTCTAATAAAGGACAATTCCTCCCATCTATGTGTCTACTTTACCCTTGGTGCAGGTCACAAACCTAAGACCTATTTGAAGTAGGACTCAGTTTTCATTATCATTGTTCTCTCATTACTGGCCCATGAGGATTATAGATTAAGGGGAGTTTTTTTTGACAAAATTTCATACAAATATTTAACCAAAACATTCATTTTTTATTTATTACACTCTTGTTCATAAAAAATTTCTTATCATCTAGATGGTATGATTCTAAGGTCATGTAATAATATATAAATTCTAAAAAACAAAAAACATAAAAAATCATATTTTCTTAAATCCACTTATGGAAATATTTATAATGTTCTAATATTTCTTAACATATTTTTTCTCTAAATTAATAATATGTTTTTTTGATTTCCTCACACTAACACCAATCAAAGAAAAACGTGCAACAAATTTAAGGAATAATATTAATAAAATTTATTAATAATAAAACAACGAGTAATTAAAAATAATTATAATCAATTATGAATTCATTAAAATTGGATTAAGAACATTTATTATATTAAAAGTAGTTTTTTTCAACAAAACTACCTTACATTTTATAGTATATAATTATTTAAATTCATAATTTATAAATTTTAGATTTTGTTTTTCAAAATTAACTTCAATTTTCATTAAGAATGTAAATATTTAGTAATATAATTTTTTTATTTTTTTATAAAATAATTTCAGTTTATCATAATATGGAAGATCACTAATTTTTATTTTATCATAAATTTTTTGACATTATCAAAACACAAGACTTAATTAATGCTTTCAGAAACATTTTTTAAATTAAAATTTATCTTATAATGAAAAGTAAATCATTTTAAAATACTATGAAATTTTAAGAAACCTATAAATAGTATTTAGGAAATATGATTAATTTATATCTATTAAAACTTTTATAATTTAATTATATTAAAATTGATTTTTTAAATATTATAGAAATTTAAAAAAACATATATATTATATCATAATTTTCATATTATTTCAAAATTCCAATTTAAATTTAACGAATAAAAATATGATTACGAGGATTAATGTTAAATAATAGATAATGGGAAAGAATTTATTTGTAATCAACTATTGTATTAACATTATGTAATTAAAATCTGATCACATATGTAAATACCATCCAAAAATTAATCAAAAATAATTTTTACCACTCATTCAATTGGGGATAAAAATACTATATATGATAATCAACATGTAATTGTAAAATAAATTCAACATAATAAATTTTCAAAATATTAAATGTTTAATTTAGAATAAAATTCTCATTTCTATGGAAATTTAATTATAAAATATAGATATTAAATTTATGTCTAATACATAATTTTCTTTCAAATGTTTCCTTAAACAGTTTGGGTAAAAATAAAAATTGTAAAATGTAAACATCATGTAGTAAATGATTGAAAGATATTTAAAAATGGTTGTGAAATTATTGGTGGAATATTTTATGCATTATATAACCCCCGAATCATTTTTGTCAGAATTTTTAACCATTTACCCTTTAATATTTGTATTTCATTATTGGAAAATAATAGGTTTTCAAAAAAATTACATTTTCATTTCTTATACAAGGGGATCACTTCCACCCTCTCAAAATTAAACATCACCATTGTAATTTAATTGAACCCCAATATAAATTTATATCTCCTATATGTTATTGTTTTGTTCTAAAGGTATTGTACACCATATGATATCTAAATACCATCCTTTCCATGTATATCATCCATAGAATGCTCAGGGTACCAAAATAGGTGTTTCTTAATCTTTATCATTTTAATCTAAATATCTACCCACAAAAAATATTGTAACAATAGTAATATAATGACCTATATATCCATGGTACCTTAAAGTTTCATTATATTATTGTTATATCCTTTATTTTTTCTTTCCCATACACTTAGTAAAATAATAGAATGTCGATCATGTGTTTGGGAGGACAACTACATCCTTGTAGAATGGTCTTGTTCGTTTCACTAACACTTATAATCATTGTATATATTGATTGAATTTAATAATAAATGTGATATATTCTATATATTAATTATTTATAATATAGAATTTTTATCTACATTAATTACCTATAATTTACTGGTAAGTGAAAACATTTATCATGTTATGTGCGAACGACCACCTCAATCAACTAACATTTTTAATTTGTCACCTGGATTTTTTTTATTAATTAAACCACTAAAAATATTATTTATAAACACAATAATATCACAATAATATAATTATTATATTGTAATATGGGTATTTTACACTTATAAATAATAACCCATCATGAAATTATATATTCATGTTTGGGTCGATCTAACAACCCACATTAAAATTTTGTAAAACCCTATCATGGATGACTATGGGAATCTATAAGTAATTCAAAGAAAACAAAACTATATAAAATAGTATGTGATTCATGATATGTTGTGTTTATAGAAATGAGGCTGTGATTGCTTCTCTACTGATTTTAGGAGAATTTGGTGGCGATGTCTACCTCACTATATTTATGGGAATTCTGAACTGATTATAGATCCACTACATTGATGGGAATTATATGGTGGTACCTGATCAATTATTTTTATCAAAATCGGTTGGTGATTCCTATGCTAATATATAAATATTTTCATCATTCCTACTCTACCATGTTATAGGATTTAGGTAGAGATTCCCAATACAATATTCTATGGTATCCCTATCAATGATAGTGTGATAGTTTTGTTGTTACATTTTATTGACTTGTCATATCATTATTCATATTTGTATGATCAAGGGTTCAGGTTTGTTATTAATGTTTTACACATAAATTTTTTCATTATATATGATTTTGTATTTGAGATTAAATTCCCTTCTATCATGAATTTGGTAAAACTCTTTTTTATATAATTTAAAAAAATATATTTCTCATATGGCCTTGTTTTCTCAAACACTATTTATATGACACTTGATTACATTTGGTAAATCATTCTTTTACATGTAATTTGATCCCACCCATTTATTATGTTTTTTCTGCATGTTATTTAGATTATTATAACCTAAGGGATATCATGAAATAGATCTTGTGTGATTTAAATGTGGGGAAATGTTTACAAATATCATTGAATAATTTTTTGATGTTATTAACTCATAAAGATACTAAATATCATATTCTTTGGAATGTGTGATTATATTTTCAGTGTAATGTTTACCATTTGTATTTTTATAAATAAAGGTATTTTAATCTCACTTTTTTATCATATATTGTTTTTAATGAATTGATTTTTTGTAAAATGATCAAGGAGTGAATATTGGGCGTTCAAGAGTGTGTGTATAATACAGGTTCAGTAATTTTTTTACGACCAGTTTAGTACATTTTCTATTATGATTGATAAATATAGTGAAATATTTATAGATACTATTATGTATATAATAAATCATGGAATTTTGTTAATGTAAAAATTTTATGGTTGTTATTTAAATTACATTTATATCAGATATTGGAATGAGGATGTGGTTGTGGTATAAATTCCTCTAGCAGTACTCACCTTGAAATAAACTGAATGATTTTTAACTAAATATTCACATAGGTGTTCCATGAGTGGTCTTAAGGCTACACACCTCTATATACAAACCCGATGGCTATTCATTTGATAATAAGATTATTTTTACTATCCATTATTATTTTAAGTAATTGGGCTATTGAATATATGTCAACCCCAACAAATTAATCAAATATTTTTATGTTAGACATAAAGATAACGATAGAATTTTAATGATTAAAACATTTTGTGGATGTTTTGTTAATGATATTATTATTCATATATAATTTTGATATCGATAACACATGACTAACATTTTTTTTTCAAAAACTGACTTCATATAGGAGGAAGTTATAAATGGATGTGGTAGACACCACATTAATTTCTTAATGGGCCTACAAGGGGCATAAAAATTCTTACTGAAATTCTTGGGGTTAGGCTCACCAAAAAATATTGAGGTATGATAACTAACTCTAATATTTGAATAAAGTAAATAAATGATAAATAAGGGAAGGATGTAATTTCATAAAATATTAGGAGATAAAGATGATGAAGTATAGATGATTCAACTTCCCTTGTGTGATAAATGTATGATGAAGCACCAAAGAGAATGTATCAAAGAAAAAAAATTATTCTATTATAGAATAATTATCCAATACACATGTGAATTTAAAAGAGACATGATAATGAATAAAAAACAAAATAAAATAATACATAAATTTTTCATTTCATGTGATTGATATTCAAATAATTTCAAAAATATACTCCTGAGGATAATATAGGATTACTTCCATTGGAGAATAGATACACAGTTTTATTATTTCATGAACAATCATCATAGTCTCCTATAAATATATTCCCATTTTTTAACATTCAATGAAATTACCTTATAAATATATACTCCATCACCAGGGGAATTTTACCAATTGAAAGGGTGTGATAAAATGCTCAGTAAGGGTAAACATGTGAGAAGTAAATTTATGTTCGTATAAATGAATAATACAAGAAGATGGTATGATATCATGAAATTAAAGGCTCATGACCAAAATAAAATTAATCATAAACATGATATATGGAATAAAAAATTACAACCTCTAAATTCATGAATCATAAGACTGATAAATCATCAAATATTATTCATGAACTATAAGTTCACATAAAAAACATGTGGCACCCACATTGATATAAAAAAATTTAATATGTAATGGTTGGATACTGAGACCATCAAACCATATTGGATCATATATTAAAACATCTCTCCCATATCATAAGGTATCATAAATCATTACTTATTTCCTATAGTGTATCAAGTACATCAACTTATTTCCCATAGCAGATCAAACACATTGACATTTTTTCCATAGTGGATCAAGCATATGGACATGATTCCCATAGTTATATCATGATATATAAAACTATAACCATTGAATTTTAGGGATATATAATTCTATTCTAACCAAAAACATGATGAATTCCATACATATTTTTTCACACTGTCACTAAAACATTCATCATGTCTTCATATTATTACACATGTAATGAAAAAAATGCTTCATAGACATTCGATAAATTCATTATTAAAGTAATTATTTATAAATTTTGAATTTTTATAAAAATGTTTTACCAGAATCTTCTTATCATTTCCAATTGAGGCACTTGTGATATTTTGTAAAAAAATATGAATGGAATATTAGTTTTATAAAACTCAGAATGAAAAAAAATTTCCACTATCATGACCCCTCAATTAACTAAATCGTTATTTACATTTTCCCAAGGTAATTTTCAAGGATTATGTTTTACATTATATTTTTGAAAAAAATATTATATTTATATAACAAGATTTCAAAATAGAAAGGTTATTTTTCTATTGAATAATTATTTTGGTATTTTAAAGGATATTTCATGTATGATAACAACCAATGTTGTTAATTAGATGGGTAATAATATGAGGACATGATGAATGCCTATGAAGCATACTTGTAGGGATGTTTTGGGCATCATTGAAAAATTTTCCTGACTGAATAATAAAACATATCTGATTTTACTTATAAAAATTATTTTAGACTCCTGAGTAAAAAAATTAATGATAATTAAAAGAAAACTATTATTCTATGAAAAATAAACAGTGGAAAATAAAACTAAAAAGTTTTAGAAAAAATTGGAGATATAATTATCTCA
Source organism: Viscum album (assembly GCA_963277665.1). Taxonomy (NCBI): domain Eukaryota; kingdom Viridiplantae; phylum Streptophyta; class Magnoliopsida; order Santalales; family Viscaceae; genus Viscum; species Viscum album. Next base: position 646,826,236 of record OY728151.1, on the reverse strand, counting down.
ACAAAAATTCAATAACTTATATTCTTAATTAAAATTTGATTAAAACATAAATAAATTATCTCAGGTCTCATCTTCTTTATTCATATGAATTCAATAATCATGAGGAATAAAATTATATTTTTTATACATGTATTCTAGTATCATAATAACAGAAATTATACCATTTATTATATTTTTATCAAATATTATCTACTCTTTGCTAATGATTTGTTATTAAAATCATTTTCTGCTGTGATAACCGTTTTATTTTTCATTTCTGTATTTTTTTGGAAGTAAGGTCCATTACACTATGATCATGTTACAACATCTCAAAAATTTTAATCCTAGTATAAATATAATTTTTATTCACTATATATATATATAGATCCATTCAAAAATGTTATATATATGAAAATGAATTACATTATTCAGTGAAAATAGTAGGCCATATGTATGCAAGAATGTTGTTTCGGGATTATGATAGATGAAATTAAAGTATGTTAAATAGAAATTATCCTATCAAGAATCATTAATATATATTATATATAATAAATATTCATTAATTATATCCTTATTATCATCTATATAAATTAGATTCAATAAATGAATCACATCAGTTTGTGGAGGTGGAAGACCACACTTACACATAAAAAATTTTATGACATTCCAAAAAATTAGAAGGAAATAATGTAAAATATATTATTATAATTAAAAAAAGATTAATGATACCAAAAATATAATTTATATGCATTAAGAGACTAATAATATCAATCCATGAATGATGGTGTTGTAAAATTCATTTTATTAATATGCAGGGACAGTAAAAAATAAGTATTAATGAGTAGTAATTATACTTATAATTTAATGTAATAAAGGTGGATTTAACATGGTATAGTAATTATAATAATATTAAAATATATAAAATTTACTAAATTTATTTTTTTATGATGATTAACAACGATTAATATGAAGTAGAATAATAGAAAAATTTGAATATAGTTGGGTAAGATGCTTACTTCTTCATCGATAAGACTACTTTAAATCCTTTATTATATACCCTTGTAGATTCCTATTAAAAATCCCATAACTTTTTTATACATAATTTGTAAAAAATAAATATTTAGTGCTTGTACAATATATATTACTCAATGTGCTATAAATAAGGGAAAATGGATTCCATTTTAGAAGATGGGGGGGGTTAACTCATGAAATTTCCTAAGAGGATAAAATATAATAACTTAATTATCTAGAAAATACTCTAAAATGGAAAAATATTCAAATATAATGTAGTATTTTGATGTAATCTCACCAACTAATAAATTTGGTGAAGTTTGTTTGTGTGTTTTGAATCTTATATTTTGGTTCAACCACTTAGTTTACATCTTTTAACCTTAACTATGGTAACATCATTTCACTATTAAATGGTCATCGTTTAAATTATATGGTAAAAATTTGATTCTAAATGAAAATGGTATGTGATTTTCATCAATTTTCCATCCCAAATTAATTTTATTAAAAAAATTATGATTTTTAAATAACTTAGTAAAATATTATTTAACATAAAATATCATTATTTTCATTTCGACACTATTCATCTATATTTATCTTTATATCCCAATGAAAAATATTGAATTCGAATATAGTGATTTCAAACATTAATAATATTTCATATTTATCTAAAAAACCATGTAACCCAATAATTCAACCAAATCATATCACATATAACATTTTTAAAATAATTTAATTTATTTATCTAATGATTGAATAAATATTGTGTTGGCACTTTCTACACATTAAAGGTAATTATTCAGTAACAAAAAAAATTATGAAGAGAAAAAAATAATTTATATTTCAAAAAAACAATTATAACTTCATATAACACATTTTTAATCATTCGATAATTTTTTATATATACTAATATAAAGATAGAAAAATTTTGTATTTATATTATTCTTAAATCAATATACAAAAAATAACCAATCAAATATGGAACCAAGTGGACATATATTTATTAATTAGGTCTATATCACGTAAATCCACTAATAAAATAAGAATAAGGTAAATGTGAAATAAATTTTATATCATTATCCAAATGTTTTAACCAGATTTTACATATATAACCCTTACTGTTGCGACATAAAGTTATTGTGGTTACTATTCAAATTCAACAAAAATAAAAGGGACCTATTTAAAAATTTTAATTCTCTTGATTAAAAAATGGAATCATTTTTTAGGATTTAATTTATATAATTGGATGAAATTAATTTTAAAATATGTGAAAAAATGATTGAAACCATTTATTATAAACAAATATTTCTTTGCACAAGACAATTTATATTTTACAATAACATTAATAGAAAAATTATTATATTAATGTTACATTTTTTGTGGAATATTTAAAATATATATATATTTATTTCATTAAAATTAATACAAAATTGTCACAAAGTTAATTTTTTTATAAAAACTAATTGAATGTATAAAAATAGTTATTTAGAAAAAAATTTCTACAACATTCTATTGAATTTTAATTTAATTATTAACTTCTTTCTAGCCAATGGATTAATATTATAAATGTGTAAACCATAAATTTTTTATAATTTACATATTACTTTTCCTAACGTTCAATATAAATTTAAGTAAATAACTATTAACTTCATTATAGTTCATTTAGACTGGGGGTTGCAAGTATTTAAATATATCAAATAAATTAAATTAATTTTATGAGAAATATGTCATAAAATATTATGGTTTTACAATATGTCATTCAATAAAATGAAAATTATTAATGTATCATCTAATACAACATCCACACATCAACACTTCAATTTTATGGTGTTTGGGAATTATAATAATTGATTACCCAATAAAACGTATAACAACAATTATAGATATAAAAAACTTCTAAACCATGAAAAAAATGAAATCTTGTGAAATGAATAAAAATGAAGTTGATAATGGAAATTATGTTTTTCTAATTATTACATAGTCCTTATTTTAGGATGTATTATATATTTATATTTGCACCAAATATTGGCCATATAAGGACCCAACCACAGTTGCACAGAGCTGGTGACTTATTGATTACATTGGCATACAAACAAGGAATAAGCATCTCGAAGGACCGAGTAGTTTAGTATTATTGGAAAAAAGATACATACATAAGTTCATCATTACAACTTGATATGTAAAACAACATAGAAACTCCTTAGACCACTTTCAAAACTTCTATGTTATTTCATCATGTCATTCATAATAAAATTCCTATTGTCCTAAAAAAAGAAACATAATAAATGTGTGAGATCAAACCCTCAGTATGAGTATGAAATACAATGAAAGATAACATTCATTAACATTTGGCATGTTAAATACATAAAAACATGTCCCTCTAACAAAAACTTTAATAAATTCTAGGAGGAATAATATTTGAGAATGTAATTCAATAATTAAACATAATCATGGGTATTATAGAAGTCAAATAACCACATGAACTTTTGATTACTAACATCATAATATGGTAAGTTTATATGCCAGACATCATAACCATACCGTCCAGGCCTCGGGCTGGGTTCATAAATAATTATTTTGTCAAGGACTTGTGCCAAGACTTTAGTTTGTCTCATGAGACCTACCAATGCACGGAGGGGCTATATCGGGCCCCACACATCACATAATAAGTCCAATTTATTTTCATATGTGTGGGGACCATCATATTAAATATTCACATTCATATTGAAACTATCATATGAGATGAAACTAACTTCCCCAATCATTAAACATAAAACACTAAACCTTCTGAGTAATATTTTGAAACGTTTTAGGATAGATCATCCATAATAGAGTTAGTAATAAACCATTAAATAAAATATGGTATATGAATTCATAAATTATTAAACCCAATAATACATAAGAATCAACAAGAGTGTTGAATCAAATGAAAATACTCATGTAGAATTATTATGTAATCTTGAGATAAACTGGTTAATTTTGAAAAGAATAGTTCATTTAGAAAAACCTATGTATAAAACCATAAGTTAAGTAAGATAGTATTTTCATAATAAAATGAGTAATTTTAAAAATATAATTCTTTAAAAATAGATTATAGAGTGCCATTGAAATTAAGTAAGATTTTGAGAAATTATCTTGAATCGGGATTCTATTTTAGAGACAATTTTGAAATATTCTTTTAATACGTGTAAGTATCCATAAAATAAGAAAGGTTCTGGTTGGTAAATATATTTATAGTAATTACACATAATTTATGTGTAGTACATAACAATACATTAGAACATGATTAAGGCAATTAGAAAATGAATGTAACTCGAATGAAAATTGATGTTCGAGAGAAAAAACCCATACCTTAACTCCGAACGTGTTCCGCTCTCGAACATAAGCTCCTGGAATATGAAATTATACTTATTAATAACTTATTTAAGAACCAATTAGATATTTATTTAGTTTATCATAATTTCTGTTAGTTCATTTGTGTCCTTAATGATAAGTTATTGTATTGAATTTTGTCATTCCAGAGTGTTTGTTGTCTTTATTTTCACATTCTTTTCACTTTTCTTTAAGTATGTGGAAGGGATGTAAATGTCAAGAATTGTAATTATATAATATTTATGAATGAAAATAGGTGTTATTTTTCATTTATATAACTTGGTTACATAGAATGAGGATGATTTATTATAAAGAACTTTAATGATAACTATTTCGGTTAATTTATGGGTTTTGATTACAACATACTCCTTTTTCCTGATAATATAATACCATTTGTAAAAAAGAATTACAGAACATTAAATAAATTATATTACATATATAATAATTTGGTTCAACCATAACAATAATTGTTTCATGACCAATATTGAGAATGATTATAGAAATCAAAATCCCATCATCCTTGAATGTGGTGAATAGACACATCTCGGATGGTGTTCTTGCTACTATTATAAAAGAAGGTAAAAAGAAGAGATGATGACAAATTATTCCACAATCATGACAAAATTCCAGTATATATAAGGTACTGGAGTCATCAAATTTTTTTTGAAATGGATGGGTAAAAGGAAAAGAAAACAAATGAACTTGAAAAGAATGACAGAGAATTGATAAGAGAAATTTACCTCTTGAACCATACTTCTTTAAGAGCCTTCTGAAGGGAGAAGTTTGGTATTTTTATGAGACCAAAGCTTGCTGGAAGTGGGAGAGGAGGTTGGTAGGTTATTTGGACAGAATTTGGAGAAGGCACAATGCTTTAGAGGAGTGAAGAGGAGAGGGTGTGAGAGGGGGGTTTTATAGTGGAGGAGATAAAGGATTTCTTAATATAAAATTCATTAATTTATTATTTCCCCAAAATGAAAGGTATATTGAGTCTTCCTTTACCAAGAATAGTAATTTGATAATGTGATACCAAACCAATTGGGCTTACACTAGCAGAAAATCGTGCATGACTCTATAATTAGATTATTTAGTTTATTTAGTAAATTATCTTTTTTAACTATTAATAAAAAATTGATTTTTTTTCGAAAAATCCCAAAAATTAACCCCAACCATTTTTCAATGTGTAGAAACCAAAAATGTAGTCCATTTTTCAATTTTTTTTTTCAATATATGATTAATTGAATATTTAAATTTAGTCTAAAAACTACAGTTTGAAAACGTTTTTTTTACATCTTCCAAAGAATATGTATATTATATATTCACTTGAATATTATTTATATACTATTCATTAGGGTATATCACTATTCGTAAGGGTATGTTACTATTCAAAATGGTAAGATACTATTCACCCAAAATTTAGTTTTCCTTATTGGACACCAAATAACTTACTGATTGCAACCATGTATGTCAAATATTAGAAATTCATATCACAGATGTGACAAAATTATGTTATAAGAGTCACATAGCACTTAGTATTTAATTATGTTGTGATTTAATGTTATTATGAATTATTTATAAAATATAAAATTTCAATGAAAAATATTGGGTCGTTACATTCTTCCCATCTTCAAGAAATTTCTCCCTAGAAATTTCATTTTACAAATTATGCCTGAAACAAGTGGTTGTACTTTTCCTTCATTGCTAACTCCAATTCCCATGTAGAATTTTCATACTTATGGTCTCTTCATAGTACCTTGATGAGATGATTAGTCTTGTTGAGTAGAACATTGTCTCTACGATCTAAGATCTTCACTGGATGCTCCTCATAGGAAAGATCATCCTCCAACTGTACCACATATGAAGAGAGTACATGTGAAAGGTCTAATATGAATTTCTTTAAGAGGGATACATGAAATACATCATATAATTTCGACATATTATGTGGAAGTGACAGTCGATTGGCCACAGCTCCGACACAATAAAGGATCTCGAAGGGGCCAATTTACCTGGGATTTAGCTTTCCTTTATTCACAAACCTCATTACCTTTTTCCATGGATATATGCGTAAAAATACCTGGTCTCCATCTTTCAATTCTATGTCTCATCGACGGTTATCCTCCTAACTCTTCTGTCAACTTTGGGCTACCTTGATATGTTGTTGAATGGTTTTAACCTTATCCACCATTTCATGAACAATTTTATGTCCAAGCAGCTTTCACTCACTGACTTCATCCCAACACGCTGGTGTTCTGCACCTTTTCCCATAAAGGACTTCATATGGTGTCATTCGGATGCTCGAGTGGAAACTTTTGTTTTAGGAAAATTAAACCAGTGGAAGATGTTGGTACCATTCTCCTTTGAATTCCAAAGAACATGCTCCCAACTAGTTTTTCAGTGTCTGAATATTACACTCCAATTGTCCATCAGTTTGAGGATGATAGGCCGTACTAAAGTTCAGTTCAATTCTTAGATCATGTTAGAGACATTTCCAGAACATCGAGGTGAATCTAGGATTACAGTCGAATATAATAGATAGTGGTACTCTATACGGCCTTACCACTCATTTGATTTAAATCCGTGCAAGTTGATCCAATGAGAAGTCCTCTCGAATCGCAATAAAGTGAGTTTTCTTTGTATAACGATCCACAATGACTCATGTAGAATTGTATCATCTGGATGTCCTTGTAATTCTAGTGACAATGTACATGGTAATGTTCTCCCACATCCAAGATGGTATGGGTAGTGGTTACATCATCCCCTTATAATTTTACCTCTCAGCCTTCACTTGTTGAAAAACTAGGCACTGTGATGGGTATTTAGCAATCTCCCTTTACATATTGTCCCACCAAAATTCTTCTCAAAGATCTCTATACATCATGGTTCTACCAGGGTGTATAGAGAAATTAGAGCTATGAGTATCATCCAATAGTTCACTATTTAGCTTAGGAATAGTGAGAACACAAAGCCTCTTCAAAAATTTCATAATGACACCTTCATATGCGAAGTCAGTCAACTTCCCATCATTTATAGCTTAAATTTTCTCTTGAAACACCCCATCATCATCCGGAGATCATTAAATCCTATCCAGTAAATAATTTTGGAAACCATTTGTAAAAGAATTGATGTGTTACCTTCCTTGATATTTCCCATATCCATATTTACTAGATCCATTAATAATGTATCCCTTTCAACTCTCATCTTGTTTAGAATTCCACGGTCATTTCTACTCAAACAATTTGCCACCTTATTTTCCTTCCCTAGGTGGTAGTGTGTTGTGAAATCATAATATTTGAGTAGCTCAATTCATCTCCTTTTTCTCATGTTTAGTTATCTCTGTGAGAAGATATATTTTAAACACTTATGGTAGATATATATCTAATATTTTTCACCATAAAGGTAATGCCTCCAAATCATGAGAGAAAAGATTAACGCTACTAATTCAAGATCATTAGTTGGATAGTGTTGTTCATTAATTTTTAGCTGCCTAGATGCATAGGCAATCAATCTTTCATTCTGTATAAGGATAAATTCAAGTCCTTTCATTGATTCATCACTATAGATAAGAAATCCATCATTCACTGATGGTAGGGTTAGGATCAGATCACTCACTAACCTCCTATTCAATTCATCAAAACATTCTTTACATTCCTTTTTCCATATTAACTAAACCCCTTTTCATGTGAGCTTTGTCATTGGGTTGGCTAAATAGGTGAAGTTATGAATGAAATGCTTATAATAACATGATAAACCATTAAAACTACATACCTCAGTTATGTTTGTTGGAGTAGGACATTCTTGCACGGACATTGTATTCATAGGATCTACAGATATTCCATCCTTAGAGAAAATTTGAACTATAAAAGAAACTGATTGAAGCCAAAAATCACACTTTCTAATCTTCCCATAAAATTTATTTCTTTATAGTGTATTCATAAGAGTGATAAAGTTATTTTCATGATCTTCATATAATTTAGAGTATACCAAAATATCATCAATAAACACTACTACAAAGTCGTCAAGATATTCATTGAAAACCCTATTCTTTTGATCCATGAAGACATATGATGCATTGGTTAGTCTAAAAGGCATTACTCTAAACTCATAGTTCTTATACCTAGTTCAAAATGTTGTTTTTGAAATATCTTCCTTCATCACAAGCAACTAATGATATACAGATCAAAGATCAATCTTAGAAAAATATTGGGCTCCATGAAGTTAATCAAATAAATCACCAATTCATGGAATATGATACTTATTATTTATTATAATATCATTGATCACCATGTTGTCAACGCTCAACCTCATAGACCCATATTTCTTCTTATCAAAAAGAACAAGGGCTCCCCATGGAGAAACGCTTGGGTGAATAAATTCCTTATCACTCAATTTGTCTAGATTATTCATTAGAACCAATAAATCCAAAGTATCCATTATATAAGCGGTATGTAATATGGTCTTTGAACCAAGAGTTAATTCAATATAAAACTCAATTTCCATTTCTAGAGGATGTCCAGGTAAATCCTTTGGAAGGATGTCAACATATTCTTTCCCAATATGTACTTCTTCAATCTGTAAATTCTTCTCTTTGCCCATATTTATTTCATTCAATTCCTCCCCAATAATTGAATTTAGTAGAGCTACTGGGGGTGGATCTAGATTAGAATTACATGGTGAGGTTTCTGCTCTAAAAATAAGGGATTCCACACTATTCTCAAAAATTGTAACTTCTTTCTTCTTGAAATAGATCTCCGCATCATAATTTGATAGACAATCTATACTAAGTATGATATCATAGTCAACCATTGTTATGATTATAAGGTTATAAACTAGAGCATGTTTATGTTTCAAGAGGGGGTCAAATTGAGACACCTTTGTTGCAATGATACATCCACTAAGAGTTTTGACTATTAACTCCTTTTTTAAATCAAATTGGACACATCTAATTTTCTTAGAAAATTGGGAATATATAAATGAATGTGATGATCCAAAATCAAATAAAGTATTGTATATGTTTGGGGATACGATTAAGGTACCTTCCACCACATCATTAGGAATGTCAATATCAACAGTTGTGATCGCATAAGCTTTTCCCTGCTCCCTTGTCCTTTCTACTGTGTGTTTCCTTGACGCTTTCAACAATCATTAGAATAGTGTCTCATATCCCGACAATTATACAATTGATCATTGGTAGCTTCTTTCTTCCCCTTACAATCCCGATTTGGGTGGCCTTTTTCTCCACATTAGTAATAGACTCCCATTCCATTTAGGAAAGTGCCAGGGTGTTTCTTCCCATAATTGTCAGAGGGTGGAAATTCAAATCTTCCCCTTTTACCTATTTCGTTAATTTTTTCCAGAGAATACAACAGCCCTTTTCCTCTCATTTTTTCCTTTAAAGTCATAAGAATTAGAAAATTTCTTTTTATGTATTGATAACACATGGAACTATATCTTCATATGATGATAATTTCAGTGAGAGTAGCACCCTTCAGAAGAATGGTCTCAAAACATCAATGAATCGATCAATTTTTCCCTTTGGATTTTGTATGTAGTTCAAAACATAACTTGTTATTATTGTGAAGTTAGCTTCAAAATTTTCAACATTATTGTCTTCCTTTTGCTTCAAATTCAAAAACATCCTTTCCATATCTACTTATTTTCACGAGGAAAGTATACCTTTAAGAATATTTCCTTAAAGTCCCTAGATTCTATATATTCTATCTCTTCATCCTCCTTTGTGTTTTGGATTAATGACCACCATGGATCCAAATCTCCTGATTGATGATAAACTACCACAACGACCTTCTCTCTTTCATTACATCCCAAGGAAAGAAATATCTTCTCTGGGGAATATAACCACTGCTCTGCTACATATGTGTTTGTAGTCCCGTTGAATAATGTAAGTTATTGTCACATAAAGAGATCTATCTTAGCTCCTCCATGTGGGGGATCTGGATGCTCTATACGGGTAAGGTTATTATTCATAACCTGAATAAGTTTTCCCAGTATAGTTATGAGTTTCTCAACACCAGTCACAACACCAGAGCCAACATCATTTTTTTTGCATCAGAGGAAAATCCCTACAGGGGACATGTGTGTTTGTGCGGTTTCCATTCCTTCCACTAGGCGCCATTTCTAGATAATGGAACACACTAGATTAGGCTATGAATCATTATGTATAATCTTAACTTAAAAAAATACAAAGCACAAATTAAAATCACACGCATGGACAATCCCATATTCACAAAAATGGTTTCATTGAGGAAAATTTTACACTTAAAGCGTTCTTAATGGATTGTAAAAAAATGTAAATTATTTTAAGCATATCCCCTGAGAGTTTCGTAACCAGGAACGCATCATGGCCCATTGTCGTGTACTAGGATACCCCGGGTCAAGCCCAAATCTATTTATCGGATCTTTCACTCATAGGTACATCTGTGACAGAGATGCCTCTACCTGCTCACATCTAGGAAGGGGTGTATTTATTGAAATATCCAAATAATATATTCCGTACCAAAATATCAGGGCGTTCTTGTATATTTATCGTCATATATTATCTTAGGGATTATTCCCTAAAATAAATTTTCTAAATCTAGCTTCCATGTTTTCTACTAAACTTCCTCTGATACCAACTATTAGGACCCGCCCCCAGTTGCCCAGAGCTAGTACCTTATTGATTTCATTGGCATAAAAATAGCGAATAAGCATCCTGAAGTACTGAGTAGTTTTTTATTATTGGTAAAATTATACATACATAAGTTCATCAATACAAATTGTCATAAAAACACCATAGAAACTCCTTCAAGAACATTCATAACTCCTAGGTTATTTCAGCATGTCATTCTTAATAAAATTATTCTTGTACTTAGAAAATGAACAATAATAAATGGGTAAGATCAAATTCTTAGTAAGAGTAATAAATATAGCGAATGATAACATAACATAAACATTTGGCATGTTTAATACATAAAAACATGCTTCTTTAACAAAAATGTGAACACATTATGGCAACAATAATACATGAGTAAGTAATTCCATAAAAAACATAATCACGTGTATTATACTAATGGAAAAACCACATGTACTTTTGATTACTAGCTTCATAATGAAGGATTTGAATTTTCCAGAAAACAAAACCATACCATATAGGCCTCGTTCTAGGTCCATAAATAATCATTTTATCAAGGCCTTGTGCCAATACCATAGTTTGTCTCGTGAGACCTACTGATGCATCAAGGGTCTATAGCAGGCCCCACCCATCAGATAATAAGTCCAATGCATTACTCTTATTCATAGTGATCAACATAAACAACATACACATTCATATTGAAACTGTTATATTAAATGTAACTAACTTCCCCATTCATTAAACATAAAAAACTAACCATTCCGAGTAATATGGTTAAAGGTTTTAGGATAGATCATATAAAATAGTGTTATTCATATAACATTAAATAGAATATGTTAGATGATTACATAAATTATTAACCCCAATAATACATAAGAATCAACAACATTGTTGACTCAAATGAAAATACTCTTATAAAATTATTATGCAATCTTGAGATAAATACTCTTTTAATTTGAAACAATGAGTTCTTTTGGAAAAAACATTTGTATAAAAAAAAGTGAAGTATGATAGTATTTTCATAATAAAATGATATATTTTATGAAGATAATGGTTTAAAAAACAGAATATAGAGTGCCCTTGAAAATTGGTATTAATTTTACAAATTCCCTTGAAACGGGCTTGTATTTTGGAGACAATTTTGAATGTTCCTTTCAAAACGTGCAACTATCCATAAAATAAGGAAGGGTTATGGTTCATAAAAATATATATAATACAAAAATATAATTTATTAGAAGTAAATAACAATACATATGAACTTTATTGAGGAAATTAGATAATGAATGTAACCCGAATTAAAATGGAAGTTCGGGTGAAAAAACCCTTACCTTAACTTCGAACATGTTCTGATCTCGAAAATAAGCTCCTAGAATATTAAATTATAAATATTAATAACATATTTAAGAACATATTAGAAATTTCATTAGTTTATCATAATTATTGTTTTTTCATTTATGTCCTTATTGATAAGTTATTGTATTGAATTCCATTGTTCTAGAGTGTTTGTTTTCTTTATTTTCATATTCGGTTCACTTGTTTTTAAGTTTGTGGAATGGATGAAATTCTCCAGAATTGAAACTATATATTATTTATGAACGTAAATAGGTTTTATTGGTCATTTATATAACTTTTTTACCAGTAATGGGAATGAATTATTATATATAACTTCTATGATAACACTTTAGGTTAATTTGTGGGTTTTGATAACAACAGACTCCTTTTTCCTTATAATATAATACCATTAATAAAAAGGGATTTAAGAACATTAAATAGGGTATATTACATATTTAATAATTTTGTTCAACCATAAAAAGAATGGTTTCATGACTATAATTGATAATGATAATAGAAATTGAAATCCCATCGTCCTTGAATGTGGTAAATTGACACATCTCGGATAGTGTTCTCGCTACTATTATAAAAGAAGGTAAAAATAAGAGATGAGGAAAACTTATTCCAATATCATGACAACATTACGGTACATATAAGTTATTAGATTCATCAAAAAAATTTGATAAGGAGAGGTAATAGAAAAAGAAAACAAATGAACTTGAAAAGAAAGACAATGAATTGGAAAGAGGAATTTACCTCTTGAACCAAACATCCTTGAGAGCCTCCATAAGGGAGAGGCTTGGAATTTTTAGGAGACCAAAGATTGCCGGACATGGGAGAGGAGGTTGGGAGGGTATTTTGACAGAATTTGGAGAAGGCACAAGGCTTGATAATAGTGATGAGAAGAGGGAGTGAGAGGGGTTTTTATTGTGGTGGAGAGAGGGGATTTCTTAATATAAAATTCATTAATTTATTATTTCCCCACAAGATAAGGAATAGTGAGTCTTCTTCGAACAATAATAGTAATTTAATCATGTGATCCCAAACCAATCAGGATTACATTAGAATATCATAATTCAAGACTCTATAATATTCTTATTTAGCTTCTTTTATAAATTATGGTTTTTCACTATTTATGAAAAATTCATGTATTTCATAAAAATCCCCAAAATTCACCCCAACAATTTTTCGACGTGTAAAATCCGAAAATAATGTCGATTTTTTTTAAATAATTTTCTAAATATGATTAATTTAATATTTAAGTAAGATCCTAATTTATTCTAAAATCAACAGTTCTAAAAAATTATTTTACTTATTCCAAAGCATAGGTATATCATACATTCACTTGAATATTATTTATATACCATCACAGGTAAGGTTACTATTCATTAGGTCATGTTAATATTCATAATGGTATGTTACTGTTCATAAGGGTAGGTTACTATTCACCAAAAATTAAGTTTTCTTTATTGGACTCCAAATAAATTTCTGATCACAACCGTGTATATCATATTTTCGAAATTCACATCACCTAAGTGACAAACTTATGTTTTAAGGGTTACATAGCACATAGTAGTTAACTACGTTATGATTTCATGTGATTATGACATATTTATAAGAAACAATTTTTCATTGAAAAATATTGGGTTGTTACAGGCCATAAAATTATAGATAAAAAACTATTTATATTATCATTATTGTATCAAGGGAATATGAATCTCCTTAAAAAATTATCTGACATATACTAATGAAAGTTTTATTACCATTCCTTTTGATAGATTTTATGTTATTTTTTAAATGTATTTTTTATCTTCACATAATCAAAAAACAACATACCAATATAAGGAAATAACTTTTCAAAGTAAACTATGATCATCCATCAGGGTAAGGATGATTATATACATTTTTTGTCAAATAATTCTATTTTTTGAATTATGATACATAGTCATAAATGTCATTTACCTTAAATTATTTGAGAGAAACTCATTATCTAGAATATTTCAATTCGGATGAAAGAGATATATTACCTGTCCTTATAAGGCTTATATTTCAATATAAATTATACCATGTGTCATTAATTGTCCTTTGATACACATATCCAATATCTTTAGTATGTGAGAGATTATATTTATTGGAAGAAATTGATTTATGAGGAGAGAATATAACACCCTCAGATTTTGGAATATATTTTCCTGAAAAAGAATACTATCATTGATAGTTAATTTGAAACAAAAAAAGAACCTAAATTTATTAATGAGAAATTAAATTATTATTACTTAGAAAAATTAATAATAATAAATCCACTAGTAAATAGAAATATTTTAATCAATTGAAAATAAATAAAAAAATATGACTAATGACCCTCAAATTATTATAGGGAAATTTTTAATAAAATATATTTTATTTATTATATATATTTTCATTTAAAAGATAAATTTAAAAATTAATGAATTTTAAAAGTAAAAAATTTATCTTTATTTTTTGTAAAAGTCAATCTTATCATATGAATAAATATTTATATTTTTTTAAATTATTTTTTTAAATGAGGATAGTGAAATATATAATTTTTATGATGTCGTTAGTTTATTGAAATATTCAAAATTTCTGAATAAATAAATTTCATTTGATCATATATATATATATTAAAAATTAAAATTAGTCATTAAAAATACTATACAGATTTATGAAACTAGTGCCTAACAATATGGAATCGCATGACACATTTTACGTTAAAACAACTATTAATCTCTTATATTGATAATCAATTTTATCAACATTTATAAATGATATCTAAACAATTGTTTACATATTTTATTTAAAAAGTTCATATTATGTAATAAATTCAGATTTATTTTTAGAAATAAATAATATAATTACTATGATTAATTTAAATTAATATTTTAATGGTAAAACAATTATTTTACTGAATTTTTTAGTTAATAGTGAGTAATTTTTATCAAATAAAATAAATTAATCCAATCTCTTAAATTAAACTATTTTAATTTTTAATTCTCATCCAATTGGTAATATATCAAATCCTAACATGAGAGCCCCTAAAAGGATTCGTCGAGGCAGTTGGTGATAAGGTCTCAAGCATGCCTACACAAAGGCCAGATACTAAAAAGTAGTTGTATGTGGCTAAATGTTTTATAGAAGGGATACTATTCCAACTTGATTATTAGTAAAATATATAAAAGGCCTAAATAAATAAATGTAAGTAGAAGAAAAATTCAACTAACAAGAAATAATAATCTATAACCATGGAAATTCAAAATAATTTACTATGTGTGACCATGGTAAGGTATAAATACAAATATGTAAACATACAAAAGGTAATGCATATCTTATGTCTATACTAATAGAAGAATAAAAAAACTAATATTTTCAAATCCTGTAGTAAACATATGTATACGCTCAATCTCCAACACCCATTTCAATCAGAGTATATAATTAATATTTTCTTGAAGAGTAATCCATGATCCTAGACTATAATCAAGAGATTTATCTAGGTACTGAATGGATTTCGGAACATATTTTGAGTATAATTCAGTATTCTACAACCAAACACGGGTAATGATAATCCATTCTATGAATATAAATTTAATTAGTGTTCATGTATATCATATGTGATGAATTATGTAAATATAAACCATATTGAGGATAGGTTTCTTGTTGTAAAATTTTCCAACCATACCGTCCTCTTCCATTACTGAATGTCTTTTTTACATAAGAATGGTAATGTATTAGTAAGTACCTAGGACTATAAGGCCACATATCAATGTGTATCATTAGTATGGAATGACTGAATTTGAGATGAATGTTTTAAAATATAAGGATCATCATATATGGTTATAAATATTAAAAAGAGTTATGTGTCCCTTCTTACAAATCATGGGGTCGTAAAACATCAAATTTAATTATAAAAAAAATAAGGATCATAATTTCTAATAGTGATAAATTCCATGTCCAGTAATGGAAAATTCCACGTCCAATAATTTAATTAATTATAAATAACTACATATTCTATAAATTTTATTAATTATAATAAACTCTGGGATTAATAATATTAAAATCCTTGTCCAACATAATAAATAATTATTAGTAATGTTATTTACTATATCAAATTATAATTCCCAACTCATTAACATGTAGGTCATTATGAGAATATCCAAGGAATTCGTAACGGAATCCAAGTATCCTTGAAGGCATATCATATCAAATTTATCTTCATACCCATAAAAATTAGTCATTATTAGTAATCCATGTGTTTATCAGGTAATGCTATAATAAATATCTTCATATCATTTTATAATTAAATAATTTACCTGTTATGTACCCATTACAATTTATAGTAATCATGTTTCAATAAAATACATCATCTATGTATAATAAATATATCAAGGACATGGTATTTGTTGATAGAAAACTATGATACTTTTATGATTAATTTACTTTTAATACATATGTACAATAGGTGGGGGCATGTTGTTAATCATTCTATAATACAACTCAATTTATTCTTCTTGTTTGGTCCATCAATATGGGTAAGGACTGATGTGGTTTATCTAATCTAGACAATGATACATTTCATTAAATATATCATCTCACATATGTGTGAGAAAGGATTCAATCATAATATTTTAATAATTTGAATATAACCAAGTGTAATTCTATATTTTTTAATCATTAATTTATTATGAAATAATCACTTCACTTAATATGAGCCCATCCAAATACACCTAATAATATTATGGTTAATTATGAGTAATTATAATTAAGGGAATAAGTTATAACACACCCAATGGGTTGTCCATATTGATTTTATACCTCAATAAATAGAAACATGATCATGATCATTCTTTGATGGATCACACTCCATGACCATGGTTATAACTTTTTTGTCCTACCACGTTTCTATTGGTTTTACATAAGTGAGAGGAATCCTTATGCCCTATGGATTTATTCCTCTTTATCAAGAATCAACTCCCAAATACCTATTCTGTTTCATTCCCATCTTTATTATTTTTATGTGGAGACCTATATCATGTTATTTTATATAACTATCATCATATACATGTAAAAATATATCCCTTGACTATACCCTATTGAATCATCTCCCATGGTTTTGGCTCACTGGTTATACTTGATAACTTGGATCCAGACCAAGGTCATTAGTTACTAGACAATAAAAATGATTAATATGATTAATAAGTGAATATAAAATTATAATATTTTATAATAAAATTAAATTCACCCAGTCCCCCAACACATCAGGTGAGACATATTCTTGATTCTTATGGACCTTTTCAGCCACTGCCTCATGTGAGGAACTTTTTCCAAGACAAAAAACATCTGAGAAGGAATACTCCATTGTAAAAAAGATATTTAGTTGCATAGAATTAGTTTCCAACACCACCTCAATACCACTAACACCAAAAGATATTAATAAGTTCACATTATGGTCATCAAAATAAATTATAAACTGACCATGTTGTACATGACCTTAAGATCAAATTTCAATGATCTTTCCACTTTCTTATTGAGAACAATAACTACTGCATCATTTCTAATCTACTAATCCAGAGTGAGGATACCCAAAATCTCCAAACGATTTTATTTTCTAGTTATTCAATCAATAAACCTATTAGGATCCCAATAAACATGATTAAATGAGGAGAATAGGTGACCTGGATTTTTATAGGATGTGTAACAATGATTCCAATATTCCAATTCGACCTCCTGCCTGCATTAGAATTCCTCCCTTGTTGTAATCCAAATGCACTCCACATAATGTTAAGAATAATTAAATTCAACACAAATATGTGGTGATATCAAGTGAGATATATAATTTTGCCTATAGTCTATGAAAAAAATTATAGCAACCCAGGGTTAATATTCATTGATATCACATCAATTTAGATGATCATTCAACATATTATAAATATACATGCCCGACGACTGTAATAGTTTAGAGTCTTTTGAAACCTAGAAATATTATTATATCTTGATGAAAGGAATAAATTGATTCCAATATTTATCAACACTTATAGTATTTATAATCAAAACATTTCTTTATAATAATGGGAATGGATATAAAAGAAATGGGTGGGTTCAAAATCTTAGAAAGCATAAATAAAGAAAGAATGTCAGCATAAAAAAAATAAAGGTATGAGATAATGATAATATAAATTGCAGATACCACTATGAAAATAAAATATCATAATCATTAGACATGAAATAATGATTTTAAGGTCAAATGATAAGGATCATAAGATAACGAAGGGCATACACCATGAAATTATAACATTGGAATAAGAAATGGATCTTGTGGAATATACATTAATAAAGAAAATAATATGTCAATGATACCTACCAAAACCATTATAAAATGTAAGGATTGGGATACTAACCTATATACCAACTTCATGCTTGGGATTCCCTCAGATGTACCCTCTTGTTTTTGTCTTGGTAAACTCTACATTTTACCCCCTTGTTTCGGCCCTGGGATTCCCACCAATGTACCCTTTAGGTTAGGGATTAATCTGCCCTATTATTTCAATGTTGGGATTTCCTCCTATGTATCATCTTATTTATATATTGGGATTACCTACCATGTAGTCTCTTGTTTCTTGATTATGTTTCCCTCTTATTTATGTCTTAGAATTACCTATAATGTATCCTCTTGTATTGAGGTTTAAATGCCTTATTATTTCAAGCTTTGGATCCCCTACCTCGTACCCTTTTGACCTCATAATACATTTATTATTACCTAATGCATCAGGGGAGATATATGTTCCACCCATAACATAATAAAATCATACATACATGTGCCACAATAAAATAAAACATTAACCATATCATGAACCATTAAAAGATATGGGTTTTTTAAGTATCAAATCATAACCCATGAAATGAAATAGGAATCATAATAATTTAATTATATCATGACCTATGGAAACTATATAGGGTTAATAATCACTCCATCAAATATTGACCAGTGAAAGGAAGTTGGTTAGAGAAGTATTTATCATTGAATATCCCATTCATGAGAAATATATTTCATAAGAATACAACCCATGGAACAGGATTGAGTTTCATAAAAATCTCACCCTCAAAAAATAAACCATTCATAAGAAGAATCTGAATGGACCATTTGGATAATTTCCTAGAAGGGAATGAGTAATATCTATAAGTGTAATCATATATGGAAAATTATTTTGAAAATTATTTTAAAAAAATCATGGGAAAAATATCATTTATTCATTGAGAAAGACACTTTTAAATAGTAGACCACTATAAAACCATTTTATTTGAATATACATTGTTAACATAGAAATAAGGATTAAAATAATTTTGAAAATATGTATCCTTCAAAATACATTGGACACATATAAATAAGTCTTCAATTAATTTTCATATTTTTTTCCTTGAATACATATAAAATATGGTTGAAAATTTTTTCCCTTGAAAATATATAAAAAACATTGAACAAAATTGAAACACTATTCTACTATAAAATAATTTGAATACATATAAAAGGATATTTTTAATAATTTAAATCATTTTCATTGAATATAAAATATTTAAAAACATAGAATGGATGCTTTTAAAATATTTTAAAACATTTTTAACATAAAATGTTTCATGAAAACAAAATTTCCTTTGAAAAACATATTAAAATCATCAAATTTATAGAATATTATGGAAAATTTTCCTTAAAAAATATCCTTGTAATCATTAAAAATTATCCTCAAGGAAATGATACTAAATAATGTGGTTAGGTCTATACATATAGAACATTCCCTTTCGACTAAAAAAATTCACGAAAGTTACTTGACCCGAAAAATAAATGATTTTTTAATTTTATTTTATAAAGGTAATAAATGGGGAAAATGTTATTTATAACATCACGAGATAATTGTAATAGTTTTTTGAAAAAAAAATTATGTTTAGAAAACATGATTTTGAATGAACATATATTTTGGAATGAAAGGAGAAATAATGCTTAATTTTCATAAAAATATTTTCCTAATAATCATAAGAGAAAAAGTGTGGGATAAGGGTACTATTTCATGGATATAACATTTATATCCTTATATTAATATAATTCATGTGTGTTTGTGATATATGGATCGTGATATTTCCTCAATAGAATCAAAATCGATGAGATGGAAGCTATTAATGGTAACCACATTAGTAACATTAAATCATAATAAAATGATAATAATAACAATACATAAAGAATAAAATAACATTAATATAAATATATTCATGATATAAAATTTCAAAATCTATTATATACACCCCATAAAAACCAAAAGGTGCCTAATAATACATGTGTCTAAAATAGAATATTGAGAAAACATTACTTTACAGATTTGGTAACTTTTCAAACATAACACATCTTAAATAAAAATCCAAAAATGAATATGTATATACCAATAAATTTATTTATAAAAATCATATAATACATCCATGTTATAAAAAAACACCCCGTATAAGAAATAAGTGGTGGATGTAGTTTGTGTCACATCGAAAATAAAAGTGAGACGAGAAAACCATAACACTTGTGTAAGCTTTGAAGCATGATACCTATGATGGAATAACATCACTTATTACATTAAATATATTTAAATAAAGTAAATAATAATATATAACTTTATAGTTAAATATATAAACCACATAAAAGATGTGAAAAGTGTATATTGAATGTATCTCATAGAAATAAAAACTGAGAGAAATATCTTAACTTAAGTCTTGACATTCTTTGTTCACATCCAAAGATACATTAGAAGAAATATAAGGCTATGATAAACATACCAAAAAACATATTATTATAACCAATACAATATATAATTTTTTATGAATTTATATTACCCTATTATTAACAAATCCATGTTAATATTACGTTTTGGGTAATATTTTCGTTTTTTCGTATATGTTTCAAATTGTAATTTATAATCCTATTACATAGATCATGATTCACATATTTCAAAAATTTATAAAATGATATAAATATAATATATATTATATATATATATATATTTAATAATCTATATAATGTAGAAATATTATATGGAATACACTGTTTAAGGATATGGTAGGCCATACGTACGCATGAACGATGTTTCAATATTACTGTTATCATGAATGAATGAAATTGAAAAATATATATATATTTATATATTAAAATTAGAGTATAATTATTATATATTTTATATCAGATAAATTTACTAAATCTTCCATCAATAAATTCCATTTAAATTGTGAAAAAATCTCATCACTTTGAGGAGGCGGTGGTCAACACGTCCACAAATGAAGTTATCATATTTACACAACATGGAATGCATGAAGGTATGAGTTATATAGAGATTCAATAATAATGAGGACTTAATAAATATCCTATAGATACTAGAAAAGAAAAATTTATAGTATAATTCCGAAACATGAGAGGTGGGAAATGAAAAACTATCAACATTGATTCATGAGGCTGCAATTCACCGTATATAGAAATGGTATGTTCATTACCCATTAGATGGATTTTTTTTGTAGGTGTATGTGGATGAAATAGAATAAAAAAATTATATTTATCATACTTTGGTAATTATATAATAATTTAACAATAATATTTTAGCTGTTTAAAAATTAAAATAAAAATCATGAGCATAGGGATGGATGTTACCTCTTATTCGGGTAACTGATTTTGGTTTTCTCAAAAGGTCAACATTGGATAGAATTCATAAATTTTTGAGGATTAAAAATTTATGGGATGTATTTTTAGGATCAATTTTAGAAGTTCATAGTCGACCAAAGGTGTATTGAGAGAGTGCAGATGTGGTATGGTTGAGAACTTTTTTATACTGGAGGGAGGGAACACACTTGGAATTTTTTTAAAACATGTCATGTGTACACAATATTTTTAATTAATAAAGTCAAAAAAATAAACAAAACTATATTTTAAGGTTTATGGAAGATATATTTCTATATAATGGGTTTTTACATGATTCTAGGTTATTTTGGATATTAATTTTATGGTTTGGTCACATGTTAAGCACAATTTTACCTTAATCATTGTAAATAATTTTAATCACTTTCACAAACTATTTGGTAAAAAATATTCAGTTTATCTTATTATAGTATAAACTGAATACTAATTAAATATTTTATGTAAATTTTTGGATATTCCATTCACAAAATTTTTAAAATTTATTTTATGATAACCCCACAGTCATAGCGATAAGGAGGGGTTTTAAAGTGATAATGTTCAAGAGTTCATTATGATTTTATATCTAAATTTATTATAAAAATGATTTCAATGAGATAAATTGGATTAATATATATATAATAGAAATATTTTTTATTTTAAAAAAATTTTCAAATATATTTTAACAACAAGAATAAATTAGATGAAGATGATGTTTTGAATTAAAATTCAATATTATTCACTATTCATCAAAAAAATTAGGTATCATAGAAAAATCCCAATAACTCACCCTAACATAATTTTTCACATTAGGAACCCAAAAATTAATTTTATGTTGTAAAATTTTATTCTTAATATTTTATAAATTTTTATTATTTATTTTTCACAGAAAGACGTGAAAAGTAGTTATTTTAAGAAAATAGAAAATAAAAACTTTACAAAAAATTATATAATACCTTATAAATATGTAATATATATTTGGAGCATTTATATGTATCAATTATAAATAATATTTTAATATTTTTATAACTATGTTTAATAGATAGGTTTAACAAACTCATTTAAATAATTATAATAATAAAGTGTTGTTTTGTAGAAACTCAATGTAGTGTGTAACGTAAGCCAAGTCAGTGTTACATGATGCACAATATTACCTGGGTATAGTGTATAGATAATTCATGAAATAGATTTTATTTAAATGTATATAATCAAATAAAATTAATTTATTCATAAAAGTAGTTCTCAAAAACCCAAGGTGTCACATTCTACCCCACTTAAAATCATTTTTCAGCGAAATTTGTCTTCATTATCAAATGATTAGTAATTGAAAGTTTCTTTTACAAAAAATAAAACTAAAGAACCCTCTACAAAGGGAATGTAGGAAACATAATAGTTATAGAGAGTAACTCATAGATCTATAACCACATAAGGGAAGATAGTTGGGAAGTAAAAAAATTACATGGAAGATAAATCAAACTATCAAGTCATTTAGGGTGTTATAGAGAACATTATAAGTATTAAGATAAAAAATCAATGAAATAACTCATAGGAGGCTTGAAAAATGTAATTTATTTCAACAGAAATGACGATAATAGTAATATTTTTTCCAAGATCCATTTTTAAACATTAATAATTTCCTAAAGGATATATACTTACTTGATTTCAGCATAATCGCACCCTTCAATGTGCCTTGATCAGTTTCACCTCATCTTTTTCTCTAAAATGGAAGGTGAATTTTAAAATCATGATGAACTGAAATATCATGATATCCATGATAATCAATCCCATCTATCATCAGTTACCATTATTACAAATTCATTTGAACTAGTTTTTTAATATGCATAAATCCTTATTGGTGAGATAATACATTATGCTCACAAACATCATCTAATTTTTAACATAAAATTATCATAAATGGATAAACATGTTACCATTAAGAAATATAATTCTCTATTTATTAATTAAATACAATCTAATCTTATACAAAAAATAATTCATTGGAATCTTGGGTCCATCCTTTTACCGATAGACTATTAAAAATAATTTAATTAATCTTGAATCTATCTAGTGGGATATAATCACATGAAACATCCCTAAAATTTGAACAATAATAATTTTATATGGATTAATAATGAATAATATAATATGAAATTCTAAATTAATAAGGGTAGGATAAGGGATCCCTAATTATCATTATTCTTATCATCCATTGTGATTGATTTATCTTTTATTTTGTCTTTTTTCAAAAGTGGTTATTGTGGATTATCATCCACATTAGTCCTTACAATGGATAACTTGTTAAAATAATGTAAAATGTCCATTAAATTGAAAAAATAATGTGTGGGAGGTGAATTATATGGGTCTTTATAGTTATTTGTATCATTATCTAACATCATTCCATTACATACAAATTCAGTTGCTCGATGACCATCCATTAATCACATAAAACATTTGGTAGTCCCCGTAATAAAATTCCCTCATTTTTTCTTCACATAACATGTGCATATTGGAAGGCTCGTTGTCTTTTATCTATGGTTGTTATATTTTCCTTTGAAACCCTTCTTCATTTTCTTGTCAAATCCTTCAAATTGACATGAAATTTCATTTACTATTTTACACCTATATTTCGCATCCAATAGCTACATTATAGCTTCTAATGTCACATATGGATATGTACATTTGAAAAATATTTTTCATCACATCATCAATAAATAAATTTTATTAAAGGTTGAATGATAATTCCCATAGAGTACATCACATTCCTTGTAAAGATTTCTTCATAGGAACCAAATGATACATTCCACTTCTTCTAAAGCTCTTAGAATTACTTTTCCATATTTGTATAAAGAATAAGAGGAAATTATGTATTAAAAAATAATATATTGTACTCATCCCATTCCAGGGATTCAATTTCATATTGTTTCCTATTTTTCTTATTACGATTCCACCATTGATCTGCATCACCATCCATGTGGTAGAATTAAATGGTGACATCTTCATGCTCTAAAACATAGAGAATGGAATATATCATTTCAGTAAAACTAAAGAAATACTCATCAAGTAATTGGTTATTAATTAATTGAAATAAGATTGGGTTTTTCTCCTGGAGGACTCAATAAATCATCGGTCATTGATTTTTTTCATTTGGATGTTCACTATAATTCATAGTTTGATCAAATTGTGTGAGTATATAAATGAGATTTTTTATTTCATCTCTAATAAAATTCAGTTTCTCATGAGGAAAATCATTACATTGTCAAAATATATCCACTATTAACATGTTTTTTTGGGATACATCAATTAACTAAAATGAAAACATAAAGTAAGAAATAATCATCATATTGGGAAACCACATAATATTGAAAACTATTTATAGGATTTCAAAATAACGACACCTTTATTATAAATCTATAACACCCCAGGTTTATCGATGGTTATCCATAGTCACATTCTATTAATATCATTTGTAATGGGTTGTCATGATTTTGTGATTTCCCAAATAATACCCCTAGGGGTACCATATGAGGTTTGCAATAAGGGACATTATCTTTTACCAAGTTACTCTTGAGTTGGTTCTGATGCATCCTATCAGAGTTATTTCCACTAGGTACATTTATTATCATTATATATCCTCATGTTGTATCCAGAAAGTGATTTAATTCTATGATACTACTCATTGCATATGTTAAAAAATTCAAGGATATTTTCATATACTTTTATTTATTGTTATACTTATCCTTAAAGACAACCATAGGCATATCCATAGATTTATCCATAGGGATCTCACTAATGTTTTCTCATCCTAGTTTCCAAAGGATGACTAAAACATTCTTTTGGACCATCTATAGTGACCCTGAATTAACATATATGGATATAACATAAATTTAGATTAATATTCATCATATTAGTAAAGTATATTCGTGAGGATCATAATAGTTTAATGCCATTGGAAACATGGAAAAAATATTCTAACATGGTTAACAAAATTTAATTTTTTCCATAATGATATTACCCTTTACTACACACTCTTAAAACTATTATTCATTGCCTGAGGAAAGGAAAGATAAGAAATGGGATATATCATTTCTCATTAATGGTAAATAAATGAATCACGTAAGAATAAAATCAATATAAGGTTATGAGAACATAGTAATATAATTTACTAATCATAAACATCATATCAAAGGTCATAATCATGATACATGATATAATTATTGTAATTTCATAACACATCAATATTAATATAATCAATATAAAAATTCACGATATCATATCATAATAATTAGGCATAAAACATTTTACATACACATGAAGATAGAAAGTACTATGTTAATGTTACATACTAGGATCTTCATAACATGTTATTCATAGGCTAATATACCACAAACCTTTTTCAAGATTTGGATTTCCTCCAATGTACTCTCTTGTTTTTTCATTGGGATTCCCTCCCATGCTCCATCTGGTTTTTTCATGGGATGCACTCCCATATACTTTATTGTTTCAGGCTTAAGGTTCCATCATATATTAGCAATGAGATTCTATACCATGTACCCTATTGTTTCAGGATAATGATACCCAGCCTTGTATCCTATCATTTCATATATAACATTCCCTCATATATAGGTCTTAATATATTCTCCCATATACCCTCTTGTTTTGGACTTGAAATTCCCTCTAATCATTGGAATAAGGTTTCCTTAGGTATTCCTTCTTGATATCATAAAACATTAATAACCACATAAATTCTTTTGGGGACATATATTTTCCATAAATTTCATAAAAAATCATACATACATGTTACAAAATATAATAAACCTTTCATCAGGTTATAACCCAGAAAAAGGGATGGGTTTCATAAGAATCATATCATAACCCATGAAATGAAATGAGTATCATAAACATATAATCATATCATAAAATATTGAATATTTAGATGCTTGATAATGATTTCATCGTATTATAACACTTGGAATGAAGTGGTTTACATAATAATTTATCATGGAATATCCTATTGAAGAGAAATAGGTTTCAAAAATATATAACTCAGGGATTAGGAACTTTATTCCTAATGATCTTTCCACAAAAAACCATTCAATGAATAAATATGAATAGAACATCTCGATAATTTTTCATAAGAGAATGATTAACATCAATAGATTTCATATTGTATGGGAAATAATTTTGAAATATATTCTAAAATAATTTTTAGAGGAAAATTTTAATTCATCATTGATAATGGCTATTTTCAAAATAAAACATTTTTAATGAAATTTTCATTGAATATACATTGAAAACATGGAATGAGTTCTTGAAATGATTTGGAAATACTTTTTCTAGTAAAAAAATTTGAGAACATATAATTAAGCTTTAAATCATTTTGAAAACTATTTCCATTGAAATCTTAAAAAATATTCTTTATAACAAATTGAAAAATATTTTCCTTGAAATATAATAAACGAATATTGAAACAAAATTAAAAATGTTTTCCATAAAAATAATTTTGAATAATATAGAATGAAATTTGATATCATTGATATAATTTTATTTGAAAATAACCTTATGAAAAGATATAATGTAGTCTTTTAAAATCATTTAAATCATTTTTAATTTTTTTTAAAAACCCCCATTTCCATTAAAAGAACATTTTAAAATAAAAAAAATTCACAATATTAAGGAAATATTTTCCTATTATGAAATTAAATTATAAATATAGAAATTAAGAGTAAAGGAAATGATTTTCTTTAATGTGGGTAGGTCAATACGTGTCAAACAATCCTTTCGCAAATTCAAATTTCATAAAAGTCCATTGATTTGAAAATTAAAAGAAGATTACTATTCCAAAAAAATATTTCAAAGGTATAAAATGGTAAATATTTCCTTCAAACATCATAGTATAATATTAATACATTTTTTGAAACTTTTTTTTAAGACACAATTTTTAATGAACACATATTTTTCAGCAAAGGATAAATATATACGACTTTTCATAAAAATATTTTCTTACCTATTTTATGTACTGATGTTTGAGAAAATGGTACCATTATATAGATATAAAATGAATATATAGATTTTTATAATTTTAAGGATATTTATTGATAGATTGGTCAAAATATTTTATCAATGGAATTGTTGTAATAATCAATCATAATAAATATTGACATTGAATATGTAATCTGTTACCAATTTAGTTTAATTAAATAAAAATAAAATGGAAAGAATAACATTAATTAAAACATAAAATAACATGAAATTACGAAGATTTGTGAAATAAAATGTCAAAAAATAGTATATACACATTATATAAAAATTATAGGGGAATAACATGGTATGTTTCCCAAAGAAGGAAAATAGGTTGTAAACATAGCTTTTGTCTCACAGAAAATAAAAGCAGGATGAGAAAATCCACAATACTTAAGTAACTTTATAATTGTGATCCGCATGATAATATAATATCATTTAATGAATTTAATATCAATAAATAAATAAAATTAATGATATGAAATTTCATAGTTTAGTATACGCCCCACACAAAATAAGTGAGTTGTGAATATGTCTTGTATCTTTGAAAAATAAAAATTGAGAGGAAATACATTTATCTTATGTAATTAAAAACGTCATACTTGGTATAAAATCCTGAATAATAAATATTAATTTAATATAAATCTTCCAAATATCTATATTATTATATTTAATACCATATATAATTTTTTTTATGACTTTATATTACCATTATATTAATAAATCCATGTTAATGTTACTTTCGGGTAATATTTCCTTTGTTTTTCATATATGTTTTGTCTTATAATTCTAAATTCTCTTACTTAGATCGTGATTTAATTTTTAAAATTAAAAAGACTGATATAAATATCATATATTTTTATTATATTTATATTTATAATAATCTATATAATATTTAAATATGAAATGTGAACATCATTCATCGAGAAGGTAGGTCTTACGTATTCATGAACATTATTTTAGTTTTGTTTTAAATCTGAAAGAAATAGAGTAAATATATATATATATATTAAAATTCAATTAGAATTTTTATTTCATATATATTTATTACATTTACTAAAACCATCCTTAATATATTCAACATCAATTGGGATTGGATCACATCGCTTTGAAGAGGGGTTGGTTAACTCATCAAAAAAAATTTATATTATTTAAGAAAAATGAAAAGCATGACCATATGTTTTAAATAATAATTTATGAACAATAAATTAATCATTAAAAACATATATATATTTTACAAAAATATATTTCACAATATTTCCATACCATGATAGGTTTGAATGAAAAAACGAACAACATCGTTTTGTGAGGCGGTAGATCGACAAACACAAGAACATAAGGTTTGTTTCCCATTAGATGGAAATATGTTTAAGTTCAGATAAAAAACATATAAAAAATCATCTCAATTTATTTATGAATCTCAGGTTATTATATAATAATTTAATAATAATAGTTGAGGTTGTGGATTTTAAAAATATAAAAAATAAGCTTGAGGGAGGAGTTACCACTTATTCTGGTAACTTCTTTTGGATTCCACATAAGGCCTTCCATGGATGTCATTATACCCCATCATAGAAATATTGTTTTTATAGTATTTTTGGGATATATTTTTGTATTTAATTTTTCAAAAAATGTATCTTCAGAGCTTTGACGATGCTGGAGGTGTGTATGGATTTTTATAGTGGATGGAGGGGACACACATGACATTTTAAAAAAAAGTTTTGATTAGTCATGGATTTAAATAAAAGTAAATAAAAACTAAATAAACTAATTAATATATGTTTAATGGTGGAAATATTTACACCAATGGGTTTTGGATAACTGTCTAGGTCATTTTGGACCTTATGATTAATGATTGGTCACTTGTTATGCTTAATTTTACCCCAATTGTTGTAATAAATTTTAACCACTATCATTAATTATTAGTAAAAAAATTAGTTTATATTTTTAAATTATAAATATAATAGTTATTAAAAAATTATATTTCCATTTTTAAAAATTCAACTAATATAAGGGGAAAAATTAAGCTTATTCAAATCCTGCTATTGTGGCGAGAAATCGGGCTTTTAACGTGAGATGTTATAAAATTTATTACATTTTCAAACATAAATTCAATATAAAAATGATTCCAAAGATATAAATTGGATAATTATATGTATAATTGATATATATTGACTTTAGAAATCTATTTTTAATATAATTTTTTAAAAATAATAATTTAGGTGAGAAGTAGTTTTGAATTAAAATTAAGTATTTTCCACTATTCATCCAATAATGATGTTTCCCATAAAAATCCCAAAAAATCATTGTAAGATAATTTTGAAGTTATGACCTAATAAATAAATTATATATTGTCAATTAAAAGTTATATTATTTCCTAAAAATTAATTTAATCATCGTTCCCATAAAGACATAAAAAAAGTTCTTTTAAGAATGTAGTATTTAAAAACTATACAAAAAATAAGATGTTTCATTACGAATATGTTATATATGTATTTGAAACTATTATAAGTAAAATCTAAAAAATTATTTATTAGAATTTGTATTATTATTTTTAATGTCTATGTTATAACTATATTGTTTAAATAATTATAATATTGATGTGTTGTTTTTTAGAAACCCAAAGTTGTGGAAAATGTAATCCAAGTCAGTGTTGCGTGTAATATAGGATTACCATGGTGTAGAATATTAATAAATCAATAATTTTTATACTATTAAATTAATGGAATCAAATAAAACTATTTTGTTTTAAAAAATATTCACAAAACTCAGGTAGGTATAGTAATCATCCAAATAGGTTCCCAATCGTACCCACAATAGATGGGTTTTGAAAGAGAAAAAGATGTTCTAGAAATCATAACCACAACACCATAGTAGGAAAATGACTTTTCATATAGAATCTATAAAAAAATAGAATTAAATAAATGGAATTATCATTTAAGGTTCTCAGTTTTATGGACCATTAATGAATCAAGTCATCCATTGAAAAAAAAATAAAACCATCATCTTTAGTTTATTGAGAACTCCCACCACTGGTTGGTCCTGGAGACCACAAATATCTGAATAAAAATAAATAAAAAGAATAAATAGAGGTTAGGTATTGTAACACCCCAAGATTTTATGAAAAATATTATTTTAATTTCATTAATGTCTTTTGTTGTATTTTACACCAAGATTACCTTGCGCTATACGCAACACCGTATTAGCTTTCAGTATACGCAATACTATTCTTGGACGGTGTTACACACAATTTTGATAATAGTTATTCTACGAAACATTGAGTATATATATATATATTAAATGTATAAATGAAATATGGTTGGATTCTGTTATAAAAAACTACAAAGGATTCTTTCACAACACGCAACCCTGACTTGACTTGCATTACACGCAATCACGACCTTCCTCGATAGCGTGTGTTGTACGCAATACCGGGTTTTAATAAACAATGTTATATTATTATAATATTGTCATGAACTAGCCGTTATGAATAGTATTAACTAAATTTTGAATTTTATAACATTATTATTCATCTTACACATTTCTAGAACATGGTATAAGAACAAAATAAATTTTTCGGGTAAAATAAGTATTTTTCAAAAAATGCAGTTTTGCCGCGTTTGGATGGCGAACCCACTTTAAATCTGGTTTTTGACATGTTTATAAGTTCAATTTAACAAAATAAAATTATTCTTTGGAATGAAGAAATAAAAATTTACTTTGGATAAAATTTTCATATTATTCTGGTAACTTTCACATTTTAATGAATAGTAAAAACATGCTATATTTTAATTAAAAACAACTTTTTTCATCGTAAT
The DNA here is from genome assembly GCA_963277665.1 of Viscum album. NCBI lineage: Eukaryota > Viridiplantae > Streptophyta > Magnoliopsida > Santalales > Viscaceae > Viscum > Viscum album. The sequence goes on along the minus strand of OY728151.1, from coordinate 646,794,384 downwards.
ATCTTATGTGGTTGAATTATAATATTGAATGGTTTTAAAGTATAAATAGAATATATTTTTACCATTTAATATAATGTATGTCATTAGCATTGATTTTACCTTGAATTCGTAGGTTAAATCAATTCAATCTTTTGCAATGTTTTAAACAAAAACCCGTTTTTATTCGACAACAGGACCAATTTTAATTTAATTTCTGCAACTTCTGTGTTTTGAATTTTAAAAAATGGATTCCATATTTGGAATCATTGGGTCCAAATTATGTTAATAGGATACTTTTTATTTTTGGGAATTATGAATAGTAACTACGGTAAATTTTTTTACCATAGTTAAAGGAAAATCGGGTAATTAAGGGTAAACATAATATTTTAAAATTACCCTAAAAAATGTCAAAATACTATTGGATGACTAAAAGTCGACCCATATCACCTAAGGGTCGGATTAGAATCATTTAATGGACATTTTTCCATGAAAATAACTCAATTATTATTAAAACCAAAGAAAGTGACAACATGTCACTCTCTTAAATCTTATAAGTATATTAATTTTAATTTAGTGATAAAATTCATGAAACTTCGAACATGAATAGTCTCCAGAAATATAATGAAATTATCTACATCATATAAATTTATTTATAAATTTTAGGGATTAAATAATTATCATTAATTATGACACAATAGTGATGCAGAAATTGTTTATCTAGTGAAAAATCAAGAATATTGTTTTTATTAAACTAATAGTGACCATAAAATGCACAAATACCTAACCAGAACTTAGTGGCCATGTAAAGTTAAACAATAAGAATCAAATGGTCGAATATTTGACCATTTGTATCCTTATAAAAGTGATTATGACACTTATATTATTTTATTTTAAATGATGCCAAAGTTGTCACCTTCATAATTTAATAAATATAACAATTTAAATATTGTGATTTTAAGATGATAAATTCGAGTAAAAGTATTATTGTGAAATTTAATAGATTTTTTTTTATCATAGGATTTTATTTTTAATTTTTATGCAACAAATAAGTATATTAAATAATTATACAAAAATGTTGTTGTATTTATTTTATTAAGAGATAAACCAAATAAATGGTTTGAAAAATAATAAAATAAATATTATATGAACTATTTAATGTGCTCCAATAATTTTTAAGATACATATGACATTTTATGAATCTATTAAAACTTTTAGTTCAAACATATATTCTGTATTTATTTTATTTAAATTCAAATAAATGAATAGTGTCAAAATTGACACTATTGTTATTTTATTAAAAAAACATATTATAAAATTGATTAAAAATCAAAAAATATTTCAAAATTATAAATTTAAATTTATAAGATCTAAAATGTTATTAAGAATCCAATTATGGACAATTCACAAAAAATAAGTAATTATTTGTTATAATTTAAAAATTATAATGTTATTACCACAAATAAAATTAAATTGATTAAATAAGGATAAATCATGTTGATAATGTTTAAAATAAATTCCTAACATGTCTAAATTCTATTTGTTGATGATATTACAACCTTATATTATCTAATATTCGAATATTAGTCATTTTTGGAGGTTTTTATGTGGGGTTAGATTTATTATAAATTAATATTTTTAAGAATTCCAAAGGTGCCCCTCTCCTCCCTTATAAAAGGGCACCTCCTCTCCCTCCTCCTCACACCAATTCGAGCACTCAAGCTCGGACAACCCCTGCCAAAATCCCTTATTCACTTCCCTAGAATAATCCTAGAGGTCCTGGTCTTCTTCAAAGACCAATATTAGTTCCCTAAGTGGAGGATTCAAAGAGGCGTTCCAAAGAAGAGGTAATATCCATTACCGATCTTTTCAATTTCTTTCTTCTTCTACTTATTCTTATTTAGTTGTTTCATGATAAATTAATAACATCAGTATTTCTTATATACTGATATGTTATTATAAATATGAAACAACTCTAATTAACCTTCTATCCATCCTACGGAAAAAGGAAATCACCGCGCGTCCGGACGTACGGAATACCGTCTCCACGCCGTGGTGTAATCTATTTTCCACCATCACTTTACAAGGATGGGTATAATGGTGTAATGAGTAACTATTTATGATTATTATTAAGTAATATTGATACTGAAATAATATATATATATACTCCAATACAATTCCACGATCATAGGAACGATATCTTCACTCGTGCGTACGTACGGAATACCGTCTACACGATGTGATACGACTCGTTCTACATGATCATAATTACATAGTAATTATATAAATGAATTGAATGAATAAATATGATATATGTTACACTAATAACATTCTGGATATAAGGTATCTATAACCGTAAAAGAAGAATAAGAATTTATTCGGCAAAACACGCATAAGAACAAAAGGCAATAAAGACCCAAGTAACAAGTAACAATGAAATATTACTAACAAGAAGCTAAGAATATGACCATATATGATATCATATCAATATGTATGATTCTGGAATAAGTCAATAACATTATTTAAACCATTATACAGGAGCTTCGGACACATACAAAGCTAATCGGACATAAGGTAAGGGATAAATTTTCAATCTCATTTTTATCCGAGATTGCTTATACGTAAGTATTTACTGGGGTTACGTTTATCATCCATGACCATGTTTTCTAAAAATGTTTTTATAAAATGTTTACAATTCTTCCATGAATGTTTAAAGTCATTTTTACCCTTTATTGACTTTTTACCACATTTTATGAATGGAATATTTCCTTTGGTTACCATATAAGGTACTTTTTGACTTTTCTGACAAAAGTACGAGGAGAATGTTATTTTTAACTTATACGGCTTGAAAGGATTTTTACATTTTCATAACACCTCATTTTAAAGAAGTTCCTCTACAATATTGCATGATTATTTTCAACAAAACCCTTATCTTTTAAAATTGCATGGAATTTTGTGAAAAGAAAATGATTTTAAAGAAGAAAGGATATGTTCCTCAAGAATTCATTTCAAGTGTTTTTCTCAAAACTATTTTCCATCTAAGATGACATTATTTGATTTGTATATTTCTAGTAAAATTTATCTATGATTTAAATGGTATCAATTTTCTTATGATATCAATTGTTTATGGATTATTATGTCATGATGTTTAAGAATCCCATTTTATTACATGGGTTATGCAATGATGTATGATTTATGATTTTGTGGCACACATAATAATGGTTTCATTATGAGATGGGTGGGACCTATATCTCCCTCCAATGCATTGGGTAAAGATTTTATATCTCATGAGATAGACATGGCTGGAATGGTAGGTTATACCGGTTCAGTGAAACAGGACTGAAACGAGGGTTACTCGATTCAGAAAGGGACTTTGTCCACTAAGATAGTCTTGGCAATGAGTCTTGACTAATAGGAAATGATTCTCTATGATTATGTGTGTATGCCACAAAGTTTCATGTTTTAAGTTATGATTATTGGGATTTCATTTCACTACTATGATTTATCCCATGTTATGAAATTATGCTCTCTTTTGCATGTTAAGATTTCCAAAAGTTATGTTCTTATGAATATGATGTGATTGATTTTTATTTTGTATACCCTTACTGAGCATTTGAGCTCACCCTTTTATGTTTTCTTTTCCCCAGGATATAATGAAAGGTTTTAGGTAAAAAAAATGGAAGATCTTTATGGGAGATATTGAAGATCTTTCACCACGATTAGAAGATTACGTTCCGAGTTTCCAAAGACACTAAACTATTACGATCCTTGTGTGTGGGTTTTTGTTATGTACTAAGTATTACACAAAAGTAATGTAAAGTCCATGTAAGTTAGGCTTCAGGTATCTACAGTTTGTATCAGAGGAAAGGTTTAGTCAACCTTTGGAAACTAGGATGCGAAAACGTTAGTGAGATCCCAAGAGATATTTCTAAGGCATGTCTAGGGATGTCCCTAAGGATAAGTATACGTATAGGATATATTCCTAGAACTATGGTAATGATCTTATAATTTAACCTAAGATGTTAGATATTGAGGGTGCTCCCCCTTTACTATGTTGTTTTCCCTAGCATGATTTTTTTTTCTCACACTATTTTTTTGGGTTTTAGAAAATAGCTGAAAACAAGATGATTCACGATAATGGAGGATATGATGGACAATGGAATGATATTCTTCATGAGAAACCAAATGAAATGGGATTTGGAGGTCCGAACATCATTGTTATGCCGAATCAGCAATCTCATAATATGATCAATAAAGTTAAATTTGGTAAGATTCCTGACTCGGCTAATAAGAGAAAGATGGAGTTTCATGATGATCATAGAGGAAAGAAAGTTCAATTTCCCCTATGTAAATCATGTGGGAAGAGGAATCAAGGAGAATGTTTCAAAGGAACTGGAAGATTCTTTGGGTGTGGAAAAGAAGGACACAAAGCATGTAAATGAAAAGGAAAAGGTTCAGTTAACAACATGGATGAGGATAATGGTATTGCTACGACATCAACAATGGTTAAATGTTTTAAATGTGGAATGTACGGGCATTATGCAAACCAATTCCCTAAGGGAAAGTCTCATGAAGATAATGAGTACGGTCGTATGGGAAGTATTTATGTGGATGATGATGAAGAGACTACAAATGATATGTGTGATGAAAGAATTGTTGAAGCTCGATCAATGGTTTAAGAATGTAGTGGAATGATTACATGTTTATCAAGTGTAATGTTGTATAAGTAATCTCATGGTACTATGGGATAAATAGACATCTATGGATTGTTACATTATTGTCATTCCTTAAGTTTTGAAAGTATGTGATGAATGGTACCAGTATTTTTGGAAAGTAGATGATATGCGCATAATGAAGGGATAAGACGATAATGAGATGTTGGATTGTATGCATGAGCTCATGATTGATATAAGGACTAAGTGATATCATGGTTTGAGTATATAGAATTTTGAGGATTTTGGTATGTGGAAAGTGTTAACTTTAAACTGCATTCATGTTTTCACTAAGGTATTCAAGAGAATACATGATTAAGGACTTTGAATGTTTGGAATGTGACCAACAAAACATATCTTATGATATATGGGGATCAACGATGGTATTAAATCTCTGTTAATCGTTTTCACTATGTTATGAGAGGGGACTGCAGTATTATGGATAAGCCTAAAGATTGAAATGGATTATGTTGGACATAAGTGAGTATTGTTTAAGGATAGAAGTTTTTTTTATTCGATATTATTGATGGGATGTTATAGCAATGTAGTTTTAGAAAAAGGACAACCTGCAGGACGGGCGATAGCCCATCGCATCGGACAAGGCTGTAGGAATCGAACCCACAACTGAAGTGCGACTGGCCTTTATCGCCTACCACTGACCTACAGGAAGTCCCTGTTTAGTAGAAACTAGTTTTATTATATTAAGCAGTATGATATGTGAAGTATAAGTTCATTTTAGGAACCATATATGATTAATATCACTATAGATGGACTTATGTATTTTTTTTAACTTTTCTAACCTTTTGTTTGAGACAGATGGAATGAACCATCATTCTATCACATGATCTGTTAACACATCACGAATGACAAATTCAACTTCATTTCTTTAAGAGATGAAGTGGAAATTGTCCAAAGAACGACAAACGGTGAGACTATACCAAAATCACAAAAGTATTTATTCTAATTCCAATTTCATCAACTTTAGGAAATGATCTTGAAAACCAAAAAATGTTGTCTTAGTTCTCTTATATCTGATGAATCAGATGGTACCTTAGATCATCACAATTTTATGGCTTTGTGATTGCTAGCTTTTCCATAGCCATGTTCTCTACCACTCTCCATCAGAACATGATGGTTAGATTTCTCATCCATATCCATATTTTCACCTATGTGGAAACCCAGTGATTAGTTTATTTGGGTAACCGTTACGTTTCATACATTTGTTTTTAAAGATAAGTTTTGGTATTCCTTTTTACGATGTGGGTTTCTATCAAAGAAACTTTCAAATAGTAAACCATTTATAACCCCGACGAATTTCGAGGGAGAAATTCATTTTAAGGGGGGTAGAATGTAACACCCCGAGATTTTATGAAAAATATTATTTTAATTTCATTAATGTCTTTTGTTGTATTCTACACCAAGATTACCTTGCGCTATACACAACACCGTATTAGCTTGCAGTATACGCAACACTATTCTTGGACCGTGTTACAAACAATTTTGATAATAGTTATTCTACGCAACATTGAGTATATATATATATATTAAATGTATAAATGAAATATGGTTGGATTCTGTTATACGAAACAACGAAGGATTCTTTCACAACACGCAACCCTGACTTGACTTTCATTACACGCAATCGTCACCTTCCTCGATAGCGTGTGTTGTACGCAATACCGGGTTTTAATAAACAATGTTATATTATTATAATATTGTCATGAACTAGCCGTTATGAATTGTATTAACTAAATTTTGAATTTTATAACATTATTATTCATCTTACACATTTCTAGAACATGGTATAAGAACAAAATAAATTTTTCGGGTAAAATAAGTATTTTTAAAAAAATGCAGTTTTGCCGCCTTTGGATGGCGCACCCACTTTAAATCTGGTTTTTGACATGTTTATAAGTTCAATTTGAAAAAATAAAATTCTTCTTTGGAATAAAGAAATAAAAATTTACTTTGGATAAAATTTTCATATTATTCTGGTAACTTTCACATTTTAATGAATAGTAAAAACACGCTATATTTTAATTAAAAAAAACTTTTTTCATCGTAATATATTATGTGGTTAAATTATAATATTGAATGGTTTTAAAGTATAAATAGAATATATTTTTACCATTTAATATAATTTATGTCATTAGCATTGATTTTACCTTGAATTCGTAGGTTAAATCAATTCAATCTTTTGCAATGTTTTAAACAAAAACCCGTTTTTATTCGACAACGGGATTAAATTTAATTTAATTTCTGCAACTTCTGTGTTTTAAATTTTAAAAAATGGATTCCATATTTGGAATCAGTGGGTCCAAATTATGTTAATAGGATAATTTTTATTTTTTGGAATTATGAATAGTAACTACGGTAAATTTTATTTACCATAGTTAAAGGTAAATCGGGTAATTAAGGGTAAACATAATATTTTAAAATTACCCTAAAAAATGTCAAAATCCTATTGGATGACTAAAAGTCGACCCATATCACCTAAGGGTCGGATTAGAATCATTTAATGGACATTTGTCCATGAAAATAACTTAATTATTATTAAAACCAAAGAAAGTGACAACATGTCACTCTCTTAAATCTTATAAGTATATTAATTTTAATTTAGTGATAAACATCATGAAACTTCAAACATGAATAGTCTCCAGAAATATAATGAAATTATCTACATCATATAAATTTATTTATAATTTTTAGGGATTAAATAATTATCATTAATTATGACACAATAGTGATGCAGAAATTTTTTATCTAGTGAAAAATCAAGAATATTGTTTTTATTAAACTAATAGTGACAATAAAATGCACAAATACCTAAAACAAAATTAGTGGACATGTAAATTTAAACCATAAGCATCAAATGGTAGAATATTTGACCATTTGGAGCCTTATAAAAGTGATTATGACACTTATATTATTTTATTTTAAATGATGCCAAAGTTGTCACCTTCATAATTTAATAAATATAACAATTTAAATATTGTGATTTTAAGATGATAAATTCGAGTAAAAGTATTATTGTGAAAGGTAATAGATTTATTTTCATCATAGGATTTTATTTTTAATTTTTATGCAACAAATAAGTATATTAAATAATTATACAAAAATGTTGTAGTATTTATTTTATTAAGAGATAAACCAAATAAACGGTTTCAAAAATAATAAAATAAATATTATATGAACTATTTAATGTGCTCCAATAATTTTTAAGATACATATGACATTTTATGAATCTATTAAAACTTTTAGTTCGAACATATCTTTTGTATTTATTTTATTTAAATTCAAATAAATGAATAGTGACAAAATTGACACTATTGTTATTTTATAAAACAAATATATTATAAAATTGATTAAAAACCAAAAAAAATATTTCAAAATTATAAATTTAAACTTATATGATCTAAAATGTTATTAAGAATCCAATTATGGACAATTAAAAACAAATAAGTAATTATTTGTTATAATTTAAAAATTAGAATGTTATTACCACAAATAAAATTAAATTGATTAAATAAGGATAAATCATGTTGATAATGTTTAAAATAAATTCCTATCATGTATAAATTCTATTGGTTGATGATATTACAACCTTATATTATCTAATATTCGAATATGAGTCATTTTTGGAGGTTTTTATGTGGGGTTAGATTTATTATAAATTAATATTTTTAAGAATTCCAAAGGTCCCCTCTCCTCCCTTATAAAAGGGCACCTCCTCCCCCTCCTCCTCGCACCAATTTGAGCACTCAAGCTCGTCCAACCCCTGCCAAAATCCCTTCTACACTTCCCTATAATAATCCTAGAGGTCCTGGTCTTCTTCAAAGACCAATCTTAGTTCCCTAAGTGGAGGATTCAAAGAGGCGTTCCAAAGTAGAGGTAATATCCATTACCAATCTTTTCAATTTCTTTCTTCTTCTACTTCTTCTCCTTTAGTTGTTTCATGATAAATTAATAACATCAGTATTTCTTATATACTGATATGTTATTTTAAATATGAAACAACTCTAATTAACCTTCTATCCATCATACGGAAAAAGGAAATCACCGCACGTGCGTACGTACGGAATACCGTCTCCACGCCGTGGTGTAATCTATTTTCCACCATCACTTTACAAGGATGGGTATAATGGTGTAATGAGTAACTATTTATGATTATTATTAAGTAATATTGATACTGAAATAATATATATATATACTCCAATACAATTCCAAGATCATAAGAACGATATCTTCACTCGTGCGTACGTACGGAATACCGTCTCCACGATGTGATACGACTCGTTCTACATGATCATAATTACATAGTAATTATATAAATGAATTTAATGAATAAATATGATATATGTTACACTAATACCATTCTGGATATAAGGTATCTATAACCTTAAAAGAATAATAAGAATTTATTCGGCAAAACACGCATAAGAACAAAAGACAATAAAGACCCAAGTAACAAGTAACAATGAAATATTACTAACAAGAAGCTAAGAATATGACCATATATGATATCATATCAATATGTATGATTCTGGAATAAGTCAATAACATTATTTAAACCATTATACAGGAGCTTCGGACACATACAAAGCAAATCGGACCTAAGGTAAGGGATAAATTTTCAATCTCATTTTTATCCGAGATTGCTTATACGTAAGTATTTACTGGGGTTACGTTTATCATCCATGACAATGTTTTCTAAAAATGTTTTTATAAAATGTTTACAATTCTTCCATGAATGTTTAAAGTCATTTTTACCCTTTATTGACTTTTTACCACATTGTATGAATGGAATCTTTCCTTTGGTTACCATAAAAGGTACTTTTTGACTTTTCCGACAAAAGTACGAGGAGAATGTTATTTTTAACTTATACGGCTTGAAAGGATTTTTACGGTTTCATAACACCTCATTTTAAAGAAGTTACTCTACAAGATTGCATGATTATTTTCAACAAAACCCTTATCTTTTAAAATTTCATGTAATTTTGTGAAAAGAAAATGATTTTAAAGAAGAAATGATATTTTCCTCAAGAATTCATTTCAAGTGTTTTTCTCAAAACTATTTTCCATCTAAGATGACATTATTTGATATGTATGTTTCAAGTAAAATTTATCTATGATTTAAATGGTATCAATTTTCTTATGATATCAATTGTTTATGGATTATGATGACATGATTTTTAAGAATCCCATTTTATTACATGGGTTATGCAATGATGTATGATTTATGATTTTTTGGCACACATAAGAATGGTTTCATTATGAGATGGGTGGGACCTATATCTCCCTCCAATGAATTGGGTAAAGATTTTATATCTCATGAGATAGACATGGCTGGAATGGTAGGTTATACCGGTTCAGTGAAACAGGACTGAAACGAGGGTTACTCGATTCAGAAAGGGACTTTGTCCACTAAGATAGTCTTGGCAATGAGTCTTGACTAACAGGAAATGATTCTCTCTGATTATGTGTGTATGCCACAAAGTTTCATGTTTTAAGTTATGATTATTGGGATTTCATTTCACTACTATGATTTATCCCATGTTATGAAATTATGCTCTCTTTTGCAGGTTAAGATTTTTGAAAGTTATGTTCTTATGAATATGATGTGATTGATTTTTCTTTTGTATACCCTTACTGAGCATTTGAGATCACCCTTTTATGTTTTCTTTTCCCCAGGATATAAAGAAAGGTTTTAGGTTAAAAAAAGGGAAGATCTTTATGGGAGATATTGAAGATCTTTCACCACCATTAGAAGATTACGTTCCGAGTTTCCAAAGACACTAAACTATTACGATCCTTATGTGTGTGTTTTTGTTACGTACTAAGTATTCCACAAAAGTAATTTAATGTCCATGTAAGTCAGTCTTCGGGTCTCTACAGGTATATTCTAAAAGGAGCCAACATATATTAGTTTAGATGACCAGATTCATACATGATCACGAAATTCGAGAGTGCTAGTTGAGGTGATCCATCATTGAGATCTAGAGATTTCAGGACAATCATGATTTCTAGGAAAGACAAGAGATAATACGGGTTAGATAAATTAATAAAGAGACATTACCTAGAAGGAGAAGATGGAATATTTGAAGCATTAACCCTCTATATTAGAGGGGTGGTTAGTGCGGCAACTATCACCTCTTTTGGAATCACTAAGGGAAGAGAGGTCACAGTCTGATAACTATTTTTTATAGTTTATTAATTTAATTAAAGGAGTTAGAAAATTTAAGATAAATGTGCAGTAAATATATCATGTTGCACAATGATTACATATTTTTAAAATTCTATATTTTTATTGAAAATATATATACTGCATAACTTATACCAAGAAATATTAACTTATCCGGTATCCAAAAATGATTTATTCATAAATGAGAGAAATTAATGAATGATACAAATTTATTAAATTATATCAAATTATATGTTTTAGAATTTTAATCCAAGATTTATATATATACTATAAAAAGACTCAAAATGAACTTTAGGCTAATTGAGGGTAATATAATGCAACCGATGGTGACCAGTTTTGATCCGAGATTATGAAGAACCATCAAATCCAATGTGAGATTAAAGGAAGAGATAAAAAGGTTATTATGTGTGAGGAAATAAGGAGAGGGAATAATGAATGTATTTTAGGTTTGAAAGGTCCCAAGGGGTAATTTATACCACTTTTAAATAAAGAATAGATTGTCTACACATTAATTATAACCATGTGACAATGTTGAACTAGATATATTCTTATGGATATAGACCTTACAAAAACTAAAACATGGTTAGAAACAAATATCCTGGACTATGAAAACTAAATATAAAATTTTCAACCTGTACTCACACTCAACGAACATAGTTAAAAAAATTGCGTGGTTGCTATTTTTTTTCACACATCAACATTTGCGATGTTTATTAAACGATCATGAATCCTCAGGTCTATGGTTTGAAAAACTGTGTGACCACTATAGGAAGGCACTATGGAGGTTCACGGTAAAAATTAACTAGGAAAAAACCATGTACCTCATTTTTCCTATCAAAAAAACAAGGATTTTTAATCACTACACTCTTGGAACTCTACTAAACACCCAAACAACACGTTGGACTTATAAAATGTAAAAAAAACATGGTCAGAGTTTATTAAATATCAAAAATTTATTATAATGTTTGATTCCACATTTAGACCATCAACGAAAGTAAAATTCAAATTTCTCTATAATTTAATCAACAGAAACAAAATAAAAGATCATCCAACCTCTCCACTATATAAATTCTCATCCCTAGGAATCCATGTGGTATAATGAAATCCTCCCTCGACCTACCCATGTGGTGAGGTTACCATTAAAATGAACTCATTTATTTTTAAACCCCCATTTCAGCCCTAATATCCACTTTTAGAATATGATACTTATGCCTAAAATACAATATCCAATTATCAAAACTAAAATTTAAACTTTAAGATGTCTCTTACTCAAGATAATCTAAAATTGTGACATTATTACATCGTTATCCCCTTTTTCAAATGGCCTATGATGTTCTTCTCTATAGGATATATATTCTAATGTCAAATTCCGAATCATGATACTCACACTATTAGAAATGCTTCCAGAAAAATGTATGCAGTATCCTAGAAACATTTATAAACATTTCTCAATTAAATAAAATGGTCAAAATCCATGGCACCCATATTAACATCTCCATAGTAAAAATTCCTTCAAAATCTATGTCCATCCCCATACACTAACCTCAATCACAATCATCATTTCTCGTAACCAACTTTTGATGATGTCTCTTGGTTAAACCATTTGTTGTTTATTTCCATAATCAGGACTAGGTAGGTTGACTAGTGTAATCAGAATCTAATATCCATGGATCATCACAATCTATCCTAGATTTGGGTCCCATACATGGACATAAAACCAATCTATATTAAAATATATTCATGGAATTTACCAAGAAATCCTTATATTCCTAAATCTATTCATCGAATGTCTTACAAGAACCAAAACAAACATTGCATGACTGATGTCAAGATCCAACAACCATTATCACAGTAGGCTCACTGATGAATGATAGATTACTCACTCCCCACCTTTCTATCATCCAAAATATTGCATCAATAAATTTTTTTCAAAAAAGTGACAAACGATTCCCCATCTATCCTTAGAGATAGTAGATTTCATGGATAAGAACCTACTCATTCTTGATCTCTAATGCAATCCTAATACATTACCCATTTTTATTTTCTAATAATGGTTCTCATGTTATTCACTGAGTATCACCTTTCAATAATGGTCACCACCCATAAAAAACCAATGGTTTACATTATAACATATACGTTTCCTCAAACATCTATTGGAGTAAAACCCTGAAGGGGTCTTTCTATCAAGTCACAAAATATAATTAGGTACGTCATAGAATAGCTAATGATATCCCAGTATACTCTAAATGAGGTCATGATATAGGGAATAATAACCTCTAAACAATGAGTACACTATTATTTCATCGACAAACATATATTTCTCTCTCCAAACCATGATCATATCAACTATGATATACCATATTTGGCCAACCAATTACACCATTTCTTCCATGAATATGTTTCAATCTCTACCCAGGGGTCATCCATCTCATGAAACCTCACTGATTTACAGATTATTCATTATGACATGGAATTTTCTGTAAAGTAATAAAAAACCACTGTTAACATTGCTTCATGTGTTTATTTGAAACTATTAATCCTCAACCAATATTTAGTTACACATCAATGACCCATTTTTATCATTTATCATGGTCATCCAGAGAAAAATAAAATTTTCATACACACCAGCTAGAAAATTACTCATGACCATTTTTCATATCAGAATCATGTTTCTTTGATTCGTCCATCAATATGGATAACATTAATGTTCTGCATAACAGGTAATTTCTAGAACGCCAAGATGTATCTTTGATGTCCACCTCAAATGTGGGCTACTCACATGGTCGCTTACTTATCGAATGACTTCCCACCTAACGAATTCATTTCAAAAATTTATCATAAACAACACAACATCTATTTAACTTGGCTAATTTCCTAAATAGTTATTCACATTGATGTTTGTCTTGATAAAAAATAACCCTATGTGCTTCCTCAAAACCCATAGGCATCACCACTACTATATCACAGAACCCAAAAACCTTCCAAAACATGATCTCTAAAGGATCGTACAACCAATATCACCACCTCTCGTGGAATTTGTAAAACTAAGAGAATATATCTCATGGGTCTTAATCAATATCTTAACTACTTGATAATTGAAGTCTATTTAATAACCAGGTCCTCAAAATATACCACCAAGTCCTACTGATTAAGACACAAAATATTTTCACATGGTTCATTGACCTATCCCTGAGGTCTTTGTGATGACATCCACATTCTACATGTGGGGTTGTATTACATAAAAACCAACATGCATGATACCTCTCATCAAATAAGAAAAAATAGTGTTGGGTAATGAAATTTCAACCTATAAGGGTCAAATCCTATCATATAAGTGCAACAAAATCAGATTCCAAGCATTTGAATATCAAGTCATAATATTATATGGGCTTCCACATAGGTGAGTCCTCCGCAGTGGATCATAATTCCATCATAAATGGATAATGAGATGAAAATCATCGAGTATCCACATACAGTGATACACCCTTGTTGTTAAGAATAAAAAACCCCTCCTTCATATACATCTATGTGTTTTGACTACTTATATTTTCTACCAATCATAAATAGTTATATAAAAATTCAAAAACATTGGGGGAATTTTCTTAAAAATCTTCCATCATCCAATATTCAATTGTGTCACCACAACTTGGATAACACATTAATAAATACTATGGATTTAACATTTAATAATTAAATTCAGGTCTAAAATGTCATTAGGATCCACCTCATTACCATTATGTCTATGGAAATAGAACAAGGACATTCAAACCTAAGTGTAATGTACATGTTCCTATCCAAGGGAAATATATGATGTATTATAACTATAACTTAATCATTGCCCTTTATTAATAGCATAACCAATGGTTTTAAATCATCCATTTTCAGTAATCCAAATTTATCATAACATTTTATGAATCTCACAATCATGAATTGTTAAGTACTATTTATTTAGAATTTATTCTAGGGACATTATTTAACTAAATAATCCATGAACATTTGGTTATTATCTCATAATTTCATTTTGAAACATAATTATTTTATCGATAGGTTCTCCCAACTAAAATAGTTAATGAAAATTTAAATTCTTTGATATAGATAAGAAACATCTTCATATTGAAATTAGAATTTTAATTAACTAACACCTCATAACAATAATGATCAAAACACCCAAAATTTATTATATTATTTGAGGGGGATCGATTAATTAAGATTTGATAATATATTAGTATGAAAATTTGTATAAGTGTTTGGTCACACTGTATATAACCATCCATATTTGGAAAAATTATATATCTAGGGGGTTAAGTACCATGGTATAGAAATGAAAAAGTAAAATATGAGGGTCCCATAATTTCATATTTGGTATAGTTATACGGGCATCCATTCCCAATATATTGACACCGTTATTAATCTTTTAATAATAGAATCTCATTTAACATCACACCAGTAATAGATGTTTTATTAAATATTAACCACACCCAACGTGGGTTTATCTATTATTCATTTGATGCTAAATCTCACATATATGGGACAATTAAAACATATCTAGATTCACTTATATGGGTCATTATTTCCATGTTATTAAGTTATCATCCTTTATAATATATAATTCAAACACAATTTAACTAAAATCAGTATGAAATCATCTCAATAAATTTAAAACTTATAGTTTATTCTTGTCATTTTCAACATTTTATTTCATATTAATGCATTTTTTTAGTTAATTTCAGTACCGTTATATATAACTAGTACCTCGCCCGTGCATACGCACAACGCTGTTATTCAAATATAATTTTAAAAAATGTATTAATAGTTTGAGTAGTTAATAATTAAATTAGTTGGAATATGTTAAAATTACAGATTAATTGATATATAATAATGAACGAAATTAAATATAAGAACATGTATCAAAAAATATATATGAAAAGGAATGAAAATGAAATAACATAATGTAAAAAGATACAAAAAAAGAAGATATATCATTAATTATATATCAAAGGGAATGATACATTATTTTCACCATGGAGAAATAAGAAAAATTATGTATCAGAAATTTGAAATAAGAAATATGGAAAATCAACATTGAATCATTAAAAATTAAATTGTGATGGAAACATATTACAAATTTTCTTTTAACCAATGAAAAATAATAACTTGTCTATAGATAATTATTTCTTTGCAATAACATTTGAAACATTAAAAATGGGTAATGGTTTTATAGTTTGTTTACATTGGTGCTAGACATGCAGCTTCGTCAAATGTTTTTCCATCCTAACTGCCAATTCTGGAATCCTTCTTATTTCTAATGTTTGGATCTTTGTATAGAGGCATGCGTTTTTTTCATTCCATTCCTATTGAAGACCCGATCTTGGTATAGTACTTCAACCTGATAGAAAATTCCATAAGGGTAATTAGGATACATAAAAAGGAGTTTAAAAAAATTGAATAAAAACTTGTAGTAAATACAAGAGTTAGTATGTACTGAAACAAAATAATTTTACTCACTGATTGAAATTTCAGCATTGGACAAGCCTTCCAGGAAAGTGTGTTTCCCCAATTACGAATTTTAGTTGCCTATGTAACTATTTATGGTTGATAGAAACCATGCTTGGATATTATATATACTGAATATTTTCCAAATAGATTTGTTTCGATCATAATATTGTAATTTACACAGGCAATTAATTAGTATTCAGAATTAGTTATAAATAATTCAATTTTTAAAACATAGAAAAAAATGTAGCAGTTGTAAGAATTAATGTAAAAAAAGTTTCAGGTTTATTGAAACTTATAATATGAAGAAAATGCCGGTGAACACATATAGTGACAAGCAGACATAATGCATTTAAAAACTTTTTTTTGCATTAATGAAACATGCAATTCAAATCTGCTTTAAAACATTCATATCCTTACATGAAAAAAAAAGAATGAAGACAAAAATGCTTGTCGAACTCATATTGAACCAGTATTTCCCTATAGTAAAATTATATTCTACTGAAAATGAAGTTGGAAAGATGATCAACAGTAATATGATTCTTTAATAAATGGAGACAATCAAGAGAATATACTGGTACCTCTTCCACTCAAAATAATGGTACAATAAAAAAAGGATGGGTCAGAACAATATTCATATGAACAATGGATAATATAAATAATTCACATACCATACATCAAATTATCTGAAATATTTCTAAATATCGCATGTACTGGTATGAATCATTTTATGTTCCAAGAATATGGCACCATGAGTTTGGAATTAGCCACCTATACCTGAATAAAATGGGGCACAAAGAAAATAATGCATTTGAACACATTTAAAGGTATTAAGAAAAGATGAAACTGTAATTTAAAATTTCCATATAATGATGACTCCAAAGGCATTAAGGATTGATTTGTTCTAATGATGTGGAAGGAGGTCAAGGAACATGGGAAGGCATGGTCGATTGTTGGAACAGAATATGGTGCACCCATGGCTAATTCAAATTTTTTGAAGAATAGGATTGTTTCTTCAAATACAATGGTGCCAGCTAGTATTATGGTTAACCCTAACATGACACTAAATCCAGACGCTTAAAAGGGAAGGGATGGAGGAAAACCTCATGTGTCAACATTGAGAGAACCTATTTTATTGGGAAATCATAATGATGATTCCTCAATGGAAATTGTAGTTCTTCATTTGGAGAGGCATGCAATGGATGCTGAGAATGGAATTTTAAATGCCCCTTTCAATTGGACATCAGAGGGGCTATAAGGCAAGTGGTAGAAGTGATTCTATGTGAGAAAGGGGGGTCAATACTATGCAGATAATCATGAGGAAGATTCTATACAATATGATAACAACAATTGCAAGAGAATATCGACCTTGAACTGTGATTTCTCACTTTTTCAAGGTAAGTTAAAGAATTCGAGTGGTGCATAGGATTTATCAACGCCCCTACTAATGAAGAAAGGGGGTCTATCCCAGGGAGAAAAAATAAAACTACGAGTGAGGCCTCTCATAATTTATTTAAAACTTATATTTTATTCTTGTCATTTTCAATATTTTATTTCAAAATAATATATTTTTTTAGTTAATTTCATTACCATTATATATAATTCCATTATCACGCAATGTAGATAAACTCTGTTTAGGATGAAGTTAAAATTTTATTTGACTAAACATAAATCATATATTTAATAAACAAGATCTAACATTAGTAGATGATAATTTAATACGAGGAGTGAAATCAGGGAAACATTGAATATAGGTACATATGATAAATAATCACATGATTATAGTCTATTGGAAAATTGAAAAATAATCAACCAAGTATTGTACACATATAATCCTGCTAATGACATGCTGATCCTATGTTCTTGTAATATTGTATGATCACACCTCATATCATTCCATAAAAGGGAAAGAGAAAAATACTTTAAATACATAACCAACATAAATATATTAATCACTTAAGGTGAAATAATACTCAATTATAATTACAAACTACATGATCAAAAATCCCAATCCATGAAGCCTGGTATTTCCTCTACACATGGGTTGCATAGTCCCAACATAAGATATTTACCAAGTGCTGACACATTTATAGTATCATATAAGCTATCCTAAAAATGCAATAAAAAGGTAAAAGTACATATGATTCTAATTTGTAACATAATGATATGATATTTACTAAAATTATTCACCGTGATGGTGGGATACAAGGCATTAAGCATGCCTCCCCATATCTAGAGGCTACTAAGTAGCATCAAAGATATAAAGGAGGAACATTGGGAAGATTATACCCTCATGATATTTAGTAAAATACATCAAAAGAAAAAATAAATAAATGGAAAGATATTAGAAACAAATGATAAGAAAAATTAACATATAACCAGGAAAATGCCCAATAAATGACCATCCTTGATCATGCAATAGTAGTGATATAAATTAGTCAATATACACAATGTAATACATATTGCAAGAATATACTAAAAGATAATTATAAATAAAAATATGTATCTAACTCCTATACATGAATAATGTTTATTCATGATCCCCACCACCCATGTTATTCCTAGTCTATAATAGATATTATAAAGAAGAAAAATTTATTATCCTAACATGCTGTCATGAGATCTATCTAGGTACCAACTTGTGTCTTAAACATGTTGCAGGTAAAACAAAATTATACACCACCAATAGATTTTATTTAAATTCATATATTTTAATATAAAATGAATCAATGTGTAGTTATATTAAAATTTATTTAGTGAATAAATATAAAGCATATCTATCACAATTTTTTCATGGGACACCTTTCTATCCATTCCTGATTTGGCCTACATCATATATCTATATACAAAATAATATTAATGTGGAAAAAATTTTCCATGGATATAATCCCATGAGTGTGTGTATCACTATTCCTATGGGACCTATGGAGATACCAATTTACTTATATATATTTGTATGATCACATATGGATACATTTTTTGATAAGGGGAATCAATAAATTCATAAAAATAAAGTTGGATTGGAACTTGATCTCTAGTTATTAAAAAAAATTAATAATAAGGATAATGATTTAGAATACCAGGGAATTCCATATATAATATTGAGGAACACTATATCCAATTATATGCATAAATATAATTAATCCTATGCCCAATAATATTAATAGTAATAAAGATCATAATGTTTCATTATGAGGAACACTATATTTAATACATTAAATAAATGAAAAGGAAAATCTTTTGTCTCATAACTAAATTTTTCATAATTCATTTAAATTATATTGAATTGTGAGTCTAAAAAATATATTATCTATCAAATTCTAATTATTTCACAAGGAGTATCATATTTATGTTATCCTCTAATGCTATCCAATCCATTCCTTTTTAATATTTCTATTATCACTCATAAAAATCTATCATAAAAAATATCATTACATAAAATAATTAACCATAGGCCTTCGAAATTATCCATTAAAAATTTCAATAACCATGTTTCAATATAATTATTGGGTATATTTTGTTAATTTAATATTATCAACCCATACATTTATAAAGAAAACATTATTTAAATGGGAAATGTCCATGAAAAAAATTGTTTTTTTAACAATGAATGCTTTTTTAAAATTCATGTACCCGAGGTAGTGGAATGTGGTTATAAATGAAATAATACAACTCAACTTATTAATACATATTGTTCTATCATAATGGTCAATGGACAAGGCAGAATATCCCATCTACCATGGGATTCATTTCATTTTTCTTATCATCTCTTGTTCAAGTGAGAAAAGATTGAATTATTAAATTTAAAATACCATGGAAATAGAAAAAGGACCTAAAAATATGGCATACTAAGACCAAGTGAAATAAGCTAAATAATGGTGAGATAATGTGTGAACATTATATATAGTTACCAGAGTCTAATTGGGGGCAATCTAATTAAATTTAAGATTATATTTTTTGAGATCTAAGGATGGATAACCATTCAAGCCTATGTGATAGCCAAGTGGGATCTCGAGTGTATTCTATGCATGAGGATAGAGGGAGAAGGAAGAAAACTTTTATTTTAGGTTTGAAGGATGAGAAATGTGTAATTTCACCCCAAATTAATGGGAACCTAGTTAGGCTGCAGGGCATGACTAATATTGTTCCATCCAAATGCCAAAACTGTCCATATAGAAACATAACTTGCACGACCTATCATATTGTTAGACAATCAATTCAAATATCATGTGACCTCAATGTCTAATTTTTCACCCCTTCTGGTCCTAGTAAAAATTAATACAATCCATCTACTGGTTGATTATTTCACCTCTATAAAATCATTGTAGTTTCTTTAATGACTATGTTTCCTCAGGTCCAATACTTGATAAATGGTGTGAATGAAATATAGGTCCACATTGTTGAAGAATATATTTATAACTAAACAACTTCCAACCATGAACATCCCTTTTCCCTTAAAGAAGTTGGGACTTAATAGACTGATGCTCCGTAATTTCAAAAGAACAACCGAGACCCCTCTTAGTCTATAAACCTTATCTAAAATAGAATATTCAATTTCATCCAACTCTCAAAATTCCTTTTCAAATAATGAATAAATATTTTTCAAATCCCATGAATGAAAATTTATATTCCTTTATAATTTTCTCTATATAATCAAAATTTGGGATCTTAAATAATCAATAAAATATAAGATGATGATTATGTAATGGAAATTATATATTTCAATTAACATGTTCATCTATTTGTAAAATATTTTTATATAAAAGATAAATTTATATTATTTAGAAAATAAATTATAAATTATTGATGATACATATAGGTAGATATCTTAAGTATTCTGATAGAATATTCCCCATATATTGTAAATTAAAAATAATCTACTACGGTAAAAACTAGATATCATATTGAAAACCAAATGGTAAAATGTAAAAATAATGTTGAAAAATTATTGAATCATGTTTCAATTGATTGAGAAAATATGTAAAATAGAATTTATAGACCTTACATAAATCCATTATTTAATGATTTTCAACCATTGAATAATGAATAGTGTAATTCCATTCTGGAATAATAATGGATGGTAATGAAAGTGCAATTTTCTTCACTTATAAAATGGGATAACATCCACAACATATGTGTTATCTCCATTGAACTCATAATAATAAAATGACCATATATCCACTATTATAATTCATATTCATGACCAAGATCATATGGTCACTATAACTATTCCTAATCCTTTTATTTCATAATTGATATTCAATAACATTTTCATGGTCCCAAAGATAGTATGATGTAATTATTTTACATTTATTGATAATATTTAACTTCCAACCTAGACATAACCTTAGAAATATACTGACAACAGTCTCCTTGGTATAATAAATTGTTATTATATCAATGTAATTATCAATATTAATTCCACCCCATAACATTGATAACAAAATTACATTAATCATTAATTTGTGTGGACTATAACCTCCTCGGAGTGATGTCTTCAATTTAACACCAATTATCCAAATAAATACTTGTAACGATATAAAAAAAGAATAAAAGTGAAATAGACCATACATTTAATATTATTAAGATAAAAATTCTAATCCACCTTCTTTAATTCTCATTCATCGGTATATTAAAACCTTAAATGTGATTTTTCTATATATCCACCTCCATGGAGTAATGTTTTTTGTTTTTCTTTTTGATTTTCATTAATTATTGAGAAAACATAAAATATATGTCAAAACAAAAAAATAAAAAAATTCATTATCATTGTTTTATATTAGTATTATACCCATCCTTAACTAAACTCACCCATCAAGTTATAGTATTTCTTGTTTGGGTTAGTCTAACCACATACATTGACAATGATAGAAAAACAATCATGGATGAATATGAGAATAAAAAATAAATGTATACAATACTAAGATTAATATAATTAGTAATTAGTTACTCATTGAATACAATTATGATAATTTGGTGTTGTTTCCATCTCCACTAACTTTGTGGGACTCATGAAGTTTTACGTATTCCACTATGCTTATGGGAATCATTAAGGGATATTTGATATTCAATGTTTATAGGGGAAATGGATGATTCATGATCCACTATTTTAGTGGGAATTTTGTTGTAATATATTCTATAATATTTGCAATTAATAATTTCTTAATAAATAGGCTATAACAACTTTCACCACAATAAATGCGTTTCCCTAGAAAATATTACTAAAAATTTTATATTTATGTATCCTAGTCATGTGTGTTTACATAAAAAATTATAATCAATATCCGAATATATGATTTATAATTTTAATTCCTATTAATCCAAATGGTATTTTTTTATTTTACTTATCCCCACTATAAAATCCAACCTATTTACTAAGAAATTATCTATTTTTATTCATCGTTTCATAATATAATCTATACCATCGATACCCACATATATATATAATAATTATTTAAATATACTTGAAATAAGAAATAGTTTTACAGAACCAAAAAATTCAAACATAGCTTATTGATCCATAATACAATAAAAATATTGACATTATGAAAAAAAATTATTGACCAATTTATTAATGAAATAATATAAATTTTTTCATCTCTCACTCAAAAAATTTAATCCCCAAAAATAAATACATGGTATTTTTGAATGTAAATTCTTATCCAACAGGTTTTCCATATAAAATAAATTAACATTAATATTTTAATAATATATAACCTTAGTCATTTTAAAATAAAAATTAATACATTTTATTATGACTAAATATAAAAATAAGTAATGAATTTAAAAACACATTTCCTGATTGAAATTATTATCAACACAAAAAGATTAAAATCTCATCTCCTAATCATATTTTCTAATAATAAAAATAAATATATAGAAAACAACTTTGATATTAGATACATCCAAACAAATGTTTTTCTGATTAAAATATATATACATCATTGATAGAAAAATCAGTTAATAAACCCAATAAAAAATGAAGGAAAATATGTGTCTCGAATTCCGATTGTAATTTTTTCAAATATTATATTTAGTGCAATATAAAATTAATCAAAATTTCATGTTCCTAATGTCAGACCTCAATCCTAGAATATCTCTTACTTATGGTTTCAATTGTAATTCTCACTCAAACAACAACGTATAAATTTGGTAATATGACTCCCCTAGTAACATTTTTTTAAATATAGGACATGTTTTAGAAACATAAAATCAAACAATTACTAATGTTTTCATTACTAATATCTACTTATAACTTACTCAAATCCATATTACTAAAAACGAACATTCATATAATTTTTTAACGTAAAAAACATGAAATAAATTCTAACAAATTGGCACATCTGAAGGCTTAAATTATCGATTTAATTTGTTATAGGATACCAACGTAATATAATTTAATAAAATTAAACATATGGATGTTTCTTAACAAAAAATTAATAATAATTTTTATTCCAAATTATATTAAAACCCTATTTTGGACTATCCTTGTATAAAATATAACCCCATTTATACAAGATAAATAAAACAAAAAACACACCATCCCATGGACTCAACTAAAAAATTAAATAATAAACCCTCAATATATAATATATTACGTCATATGAAACATAAAAAAATAGATAAAAATAAAATATATAAGAAATACCATATGGAAAATAACAAAATAATATTCAAGGCATTTATCCCAACATCATGATCTCCCATCAAACTATTTTCCAATATTACATAAATGTCAATGATCCATGAATTATATAAATTATTTTTTCAATATACATTTCTATAAAAAGTATTTATATTTTGTATAAATGAAAAAACAAATTACATGTCTGTGTTTGGGTAGTTATGAACAACTCAGTAATATTTTACCAAATTCATTAACTCTATTAAATTAATGAAATAAAACAAGGTGGATGTTATAATTTTTACGGTGTTTCATAGACATCCAATCCCATGATATAATTGAAAATAAATAATTAATATAGGTATAAAAAAGAATAAAACAAGAAAATCACACTCATATCTAAGACTCCGTATAGATAATCTCCTTATATGTGAACATATATTCAAAGTGAAATAAGTTAAAATTGACTTATTATGGGTAAACAAGTATATTAATGCCAATAAACCATCCTAAAATTAATCATCTTGGATAAAAATTAAATAATGGTATCCTCTTCTATATCTCCCTAAAATTATATTATGAATAAAAAAAAATTAGATATCCATAAAAACTATAATAATTTAAAATAATAGAAAATAAATTACAAGTAAAGTCATAAAAACCTCAATCATCCAATTAGAAGTAATAAAAAATAAATAATAATGAAAATAATAAGCCACTCTACTCAATTAGGAAACTAATTATGACTTACCACAAGCCTAACTCCAATAAAATTTTACATATCTCTCTAACGGTCTATAAAAAATAAGAAAAATCATTTTAATGGGTTTATATTAAAGAATCCTATATGTCATTCACCCTTTTATTTGATCAATATATAAAATATACCAATTTCATCAAAGTGTATTTGCCAAAAACACTCATAGAAACTTGAAAATCAATTTCCTTCAAAATCTATACCATGTATAGGATCAATACACCACGAAAATGGTAAATAAGTAGTATAAATTCTAACCACATGGGTTGTGGTACCTCTAGAAAACATGAAATAAAAAAAAATTGTAAAAATTTATTCTTACTAAGAAATACCAAAACTATTCTCGAACTACTCATTTTGGAAGTGGAAACACACGACAATTAATAAAGGGTGGTTCTGAATAAATCACTTGACTAACCCATATATATTTATAAAATCATTCAATTTACACAAATATATAATAGAACTAATAAATTAACCATGTTTAAAAATTAATTAAAATATATTAAATACCATTAAACACAATAATTATTATTCATGAATGTTCAAAAAAAATTCAGGTGATAAGAAAATAAGTGAACATAAAAATCAAAATCGATGATAAAAAATATTTATTAGATAATAATATATGTTAATTATACAAGTCCTATATACATGAATGAATATTCTTCCAACTATTCATGTTAAATATTCATATTTCACAGTGGTTTAGTTAAAAATTCATTATAATGAACAAATTTTATCTTTATCTATAACAGCATTTCCACAAAAAAATCAAATATCTACACCAACCACATTTTTTTAATCATACATTTGTATAATGAATTACAGTAAAATATTTTAATGATATTCTTTTAATTATAAAAGCTTATATTCTATTTATTAAAAAAGACACATAACATTATAAGAATACAAAATGTAACTTCTTTTGAATCCACCTAGATAGAAAACCCTTCTTAGAACATCATTAATACACATATAAATACTCTTTGTATCTCCTCTATCTCAGAAAATATAAAAGTATTGATACTCATGAATATTAAACTATAGATAATAAAATAGTTAATATAAATCCACCAATATTTTAGTTTAGTTTAATTCCATAAAAAAATAATGATCCTATTTGAATTTTATAACCAAACATATATATTTTTATTTTTTGGGATTTAAGGCATTTTTTTAAAGAAAATGAATTTTGTTTTATTTTATATAGGTAAAATTAAAGGAAATAATTGGGTCACATTACATTAGATGAGTAAAATTTATAGTAACCAACAGGGGATATTACTTGGGAGTGGAAAACAATACAGGAGTCCCATAGCCTATTCTAGAAAAAAGCACAAAAACCCAAAAAAATAAAAAAACTAAAAAATTAAAATTTTATTCCAATATCTATACTTTAATATAATAATATTTTTAAAACTTTATTCAATAAATTTATGTATAAAAACCAATTGTAAAGATACAGTGGAAACCCATTTGTTGAATAATTTACAAGATAATACATAAATATAAATAATAAACAATGCATCCTCATTTAAAAAAATAAATAATTCAATCCATTAATCCCATGTATATGATGAAAACACAATAAACATACTAAAATAGATTGAAATGATATAAATATAATATAACTTATTTAAAATATCAACCTTGTAATACATGCTACATTAATTAACCAACACAATATTCGATTGATTGTTTAATTTTATTACACAATCACTCAATGGTATTAAAAATAAATGTGGATCACTTAACTCACATAAATAAAGATGAAATCCAAAAAACTCTACATGAATCCCAGAATATACTAGTCATTCATTCATGAAATTGACAATAAGTGTTATTTAACAAAAAAAGCTGCGGTCAAAACCCCTATATTTTCATGGCACCTAATTTTTTATATTATATAGGTAATATATTAACTATTAAAAACTAGAGTAAATATTATAATTTTTTTTCAAAAATTCTTTTGAAAACACAAAATCACCTTGAAATAGAAGAAATATTACAATATAGTGATACTTAAGTAATTAAAATTATACTAAAGTAAAGATAAATCATATGATCTTCCTCTAATCTCTATAAGTGAAATCCATATATTTATAACTATTTTTTAAAATATTAGGGAAATGTTGATTTTTTATTACCACAAAACCAATAAACCTCAACCAAAAAATGACACTGGAGTGTAAACAATAATGTGGACAAAAAAAGTAGGGTTCCCTTTGATTACTGTGATAAATTCTCATAATATATCAGCATATGGTCATTGGTTAAAGACAAGGATAGGGATGGTTCATGTATGAACCAAAGGGGTAACAAAAAGAAAATAATTATGTAGAGGATATAAAATCTTGATATTAAACAACCTTTTGATTATTTATTTACATTCATTTAATGTTTTCCATATCTCTATTATAAATTATATAGGTTCACAACCAAATAAATGCATGAAGTTAATGTTATTATACACTTTCTATAGACTATAAAACTAACCATACATAACATTATAACCTAAATATATATTTATTTTTTTCATTATAGTTTCATTATGATCTACTTTAAAATATTATGGTAAATACTAAATGTCATTTTTCTATATATGTATTTTTCAAAATAAATTAAAATGGAAATAAAACATCTATAAAACCAATTAAAAATATTAAACTCTATATTCTTTTCATAAGATATATCTTAAACCCAATATTCAAATTTAATAATTTTTATTGGAATATGACTCCATATCATAGTGGGATAACATATTCTATAACAAAATTGGTTTGGGGTGGTTATAATAAATGTTCATATAAATAATACTTTTTATAAAAAAGATCAATTTCTTATGATAAGAAACCTTGATCCCATAAATATTTTAATAATATCCCTTCTATAAATCATCAATTTAGAAAAAATATTGGTAGGTAAAATTAAAATTTTCTTTGGATTGTTATAGATGATAATATAATTGTAACTTTGGCATGGGTAGTTATAAAAATAAAAATATGTATCTATGTAATACTAAAAAGTATTATATAAATTGGGGTGTACATGTTTAAAATGTTATCCCAGTAAATTGTTTTATAAATCTATTAATGATTTATAAATCATATTAATACATATTGTATCATAGTATTATTATTTATGTATATTTTTAATTTATTTTTCATTACTATGTGTTGCAATTGTGATATGATAATAAAATAGTTAGGTATAACATTAAATTACCACAAATAAATTATCATTATTTCATGTAATGCATTGTGATAATATATTAAGTTTGAATAAAATAAATTTCAGTAAATATATATTATTTTAGTGGGATAAAAGTAAGAAGTATTTCTATGATTGATATACATTCCGTACACCACAAATAAGGTTATATGTTTACTTAATGTGCCTAATTTGGGTGTATTATATATTTTAATCCATGGAACATATGTTTTTATCAAGATACCTATATGATATTCATCATACTATGATATATAGTTATGTTATTATTTATAATAATAGAATCTCTGGGTGGTTTTTATAATGTTAATCTTGTTAGTGGATTTTATTAACGAAATGGATTTTTTCTATTAAATGATCTGTATGTAATATATTAAGTGGATTAGATAGTATTTAATATGAAATGATCCATATCTAATGGAATATAAAGAGATGTTATTTTATATAGATATTAATGGCATGTGATTCATTCCTATTTTTTGGTCAGACTACATAATAAATTCATTATAAATATATTTTTTATTTGAGATTGAAATTTTCTTATCTCGTTGAAATACACATTTTTAGACAATGAAAATTTCTGAATATAAATGTGTTTTTTTATATTTACATATGGTTTTGTGTAATTCAATGAGAACTATTTTTTGATTAATTATATATTGAATGTTTATAGATACTAGTATTTACATAGGGTAATTTTATGGAATAAACCCAAGACGTCCAATAATCAGAAACCCAAAATGACCTTTGACATTATCAAGGGGTGTTCTCGATACCCATGATTTGGAGGCATGTTTTGATGAATCCGAAATAACATAGTGGTCATTATATAAAGCATAAAATAACTTAATCAGGGAGTGTAAATTATTTTAAAAAATATCCAGGATGAATCCTTACACTGGAAAACCATGTAGAAACTATTAATAATGAATAAATAAAAATAAAGAAAATAAATATATATCTAACCTCTACATCCATCATATGGATAAAACATATTATTAAGCATCCAAAAGCTCACATGCATATATAAAAAACAATAATAGAAGGGTAGGATACGTTATTTTGGGAAAGCTCCCAATTTACCAAATAAAACAGTCAATTGACCACTATGTGACACCATTAGTCACAATGTTGTATCAAAAAAATATGCATTTTATATGTTTCAAAGAGTATAATCAGAACTCGAAATAAATTTTTAATATAAGAGTAACTATAAAATTCTAATAAGGTCACCACCAAAATTGACACATTCTTATCCTTCAATGTAAGATACATATTCAGGCTAGATTGAAAGAAAATAATTTAAAATTATATTTTCATTATTACATGATAAAGATCCATTATTCTATATATAAAATGAATTTTTATAAACTAAATTTTTTGAATAAATGATGTCCTTAATTACTTTTCATTCAAAACCATGATTTCAATTATTCATTAAAAAAATAAAGAGGGTCTTACTAACCTTGAAAAATCATCAAATACAAAAATATCACCATGTATTAAAAGCGATATTTAGAAGATAAAATCACACTGATAGACTAGTGATAATATGTTGCATATAGGTATATAAAATGTTAATGTACAAAATGGGACTTAAATCATGTGTTGAATAATGTAAAAAAATTATGAGAAAAAATATGATAATTTAAGATAAAAAATATGTGTTAATCACATTAAAATCTCATGGAAAATGGTACCAAAACTTTTTTACCCCCTAATAGTATGAATAATATTTCTATTACTTATATTACAAGAGGAGGAACCACATAATTAATTCTGAATAATATCGACTAGTGGAGGACCTCAACCATTTATTTTATCAAAAAAATAGCACAGAGGGTAACTAGGAAGTTTAGAAAACAATAAAAATAGATATTAGATAATATATGTCATTAATAAAAATAAAATAAATTGTCATTATAAAAAACACTTCATTAAATTTTCACTATCCAAAACAAAGGAATGGAATACAGTAATTTCTTCTTCTTAAGAAGATCCATTTATAGTCCCCCCTTTCTAAAATACCATTCATAAAATTATAAATCATCCCAAATCAGGATAAAAACTAATTTAAAAACAAATGTCAAGCATTAAATTTAAATTTTAATACTTTTCTATATCATTAAACATGTATGTCTTTACATGTGTTTTTGTTTTTCTATACCTCTCAATGCACATATTCACATTTTCTCATGTGAATATATATATATATATATACACCCAGTTGTATGTGAATAAAAACTCCCCATGGAGAGAAACACTATATCTATAATTTATAAGTCTGTGGAATATGCATAATTCATGTAAACATAATACTCTTTCTCAAATAATGAAATTACAAACAATAATCCCACTTAATGTAATTCATCAATTTATAAAATAGAATAATAATTTATGAAAAAAAATTAAATTATTATCATTTATATAATAAATATAATAAATGTTCTATATTAAAAAATATAACAATTTTATTGGCGCAAACACATACTAGAGGAATATTTAGTTTGAACTAATAAATAAAATAAAATTTACTCATCACTCTTTGAAAATAAATTGAAATCAAATTTCCACATAAAAATTATATAAACAGAAATTGTATTATTGTTTGGTAATTTTAAAATATAGAATGAAATAAATACTTGTTTCTAAAATTTTGTGTTATAAAACTGGGATGCCCTACCTCATATGGACATGGTAGAAGAAAATATATCTTCAATATCAAATAAAAAAACCTTTTGAATGATTATATAACCAATAACAAAATGGAAATACAAATTATACATTCATTATAACACACTAGTGTACAAATAGCTGTACACATTGTGATTGGGAAATTAACAAGAATAAGGAGGAAGATAAAAGACGTGAAGGGTGACGATAATCCCAAATCCGGATCGATCAACCATGAAATTTTTATATGAAATGATTCTACTAAAAAATAGAAGAGGGGTGAAGTGACCTAGGTTTTTGTGTCCTGAATCAGGTTAATTGGGGAGGAGGAAATTTTCCCCTTCTTCTTAGGTGTTTTATAAGTCTAGGTGTATAATTGAGATTTTAATTCAAAAAAACTGGGTACATAGAACTGTTGATGCATGATCTCCCCAATAATCTTCGGAACCACTTCTATTAAATCGGTACATCAAGGAACCAGCATGGGTTAACCAACTGGTTGTTCAAAATATGCACCAACCATAAGAAATGAATCTTCAAAATTTTTCCCCTACAAATGTACAATAACATGGTTTGAGAACTGTTCATCAAAACTATGTGATATAAAAAAATAATAAAATTTCCAAAATGATAAAATAAAATAATTATACATAAAATTCATGAAAAATAATTAAGATTACTAAATAATTCAAATAATTAATAAAATGATTATCTATGTGTGAAAACTCTCCCCAAAATTACAATTTTGTCTATATAAATGCGCCACATTTTTAAAAAAGGGTGGGGATCAGAAAACCCATAAAATAAATTCTCATCTAAAGAGTTTG
Source organism: Viscum album (assembly GCA_963277665.1). Classification (NCBI taxonomy): domain Eukaryota; kingdom Viridiplantae; phylum Streptophyta; class Magnoliopsida; order Santalales; family Viscaceae; genus Viscum; species Viscum album. The sequence continues at coordinate 646,762,889 of OY728151.1, read as the reverse complement.
GTTCTAAAACTCCTATCAAACACACATAAAATAATTTCCATAAACACAAGTACTCTCTAAATAAAAATGACGTATTATGAACTCTAAAATAAGACACCTATCATAACTCGTCCCTCGGGGCTCGTGTCATGACTACCCCAAGCCCACCTTCCATAGGCCAGGGGCATGCCACTAGTATCGGAAAGGCGTATCCCTAAAACTAGAAGGAATTTCATTTTTAACTTGCACAGACACAAAGTTCAAGAAGACAAGAAGAAGCAACCACGATGTAAAATTCTATTGTAAAAAGGGTGATGAGTGTAAAGGGGCCGGAATACAAGACCAAAAAAAAGTACAAGTACAACTGAAAATTAAAAATACAACTAAAAAGTGAAAAACAGATCTTGGATCATCCACCGAGGACCCTACATGAAGGGTATGTACAACTCATGATCAGCAGTCTCTACATCATGTCACACTAAATGGTCCACCTCAGAGAACCGTCTAGTCCTGACACCCTTAGACTCAATCAATACATCATCTGCACTAGACCTAACAAGGTGTGGGCATAGCCCATGTAGGGGTGAGCAAAACGATACACATTAGGGACCCTGAGACCCTCGTCGGTCTCCCAGAGTTCTACAAAGGAAAACCCAAAAATCAAGACCTTGAAATAAAAGAATGAAGCGATATACATCAACAATACTTAGATATTTGCCTATACATATACCTAAGTTATCACGATATACTCATCTCATACATGAGGGAAGAATACTATAGAGGTAACACCACGAAGGTAGAGGAACCACGTAGGTAACACCAAGAAGTTAGAAGTACCACACATGTAACACCATGAAGATAGAAGTGCCACACTGGTAACACCACAAAGATAAAAGTACCATAGAGGTAACACCACGACGATAAAATTACCACACATATAACATCATGGTGATAGAAAAACCGCACAAGTAACACCACAAATATAGTAGTAACACATAGGTAACACTAAGAAGATTAAAGTACCACACATATAATAACATGATGATAGAATTACCACATAGGTAACACCATGAAGATTTTAGTACCACACAGGTAACACCATGGAGGTAGAAGTACCCCATAGGTAACACCACAATGATATAAGTACCACATAGGTAACACAACAAAGATAGTAGTACCACATAAGTAACACCACGAAGATAGAAGTACCAGACACATAACACCATGAAGATAAAGTACCACATATGTTACATAAAAAATATAACATCGTAAAGGTGAAAGGATCAACTTACTCCAGATATATCTTATGTACCAAAGTACATCTGATTAGTCACATGCTAGATAACATAATTCTGTTAAGAGGAATTACTGCTGACCCACACATGATCTATAGGTAATACCCCCCGCTGACCCACAAGGGATCTGACCCACAAAGGATACGTATGTGATGAGCTACATATGATAACTACGTGCTTACCCAAAATAGATATGATATATTATGATCCACATAGAATCAATAGATGTTAACCCACTTAGGATCAATAATCTTTCTTCACGTTACAGCCAGCCATAGGATTTCTCGCACACGGTGCGCTCGAGCCCCGTAGAATCTGCCCCTAAAGATTCCAATCATACCTCAACCACCACTATGATCCAAAAAGGAGTAACCTAAAGTAACTCCATTTTTTAATGATTTCAATGCGACAGACAGTGCATCAATTAGACGCCCGGTCTGTCGGTTATAAGTATTTTAGTTCTGAGTGCCCGATTGGATTTCGATTTGATCCAAACTGGCTGTACTTCAAAAGTCTCAAAAACACAGGTAGAGTATACCAAAAGGACTATCACACTCCAAGGGTCCTAGCGCCAAAAAGGGTTCATCAAACGGACATTAATATTTCAGGTTATGTCCTTTTAAGATAATCTTGTCCTAGTTAGGTCTGGGTATGCTCCGAATCAGGCCGACCCGACCCGGTTTAGGTCGACCCGACCCGATCCGTGTCTTACTCAGCTGGGTGAGACCATGGAGGGCTCGTCTCACTAGGCTACGGTCTGACCAAGTCAGCAAGGGGTTGCGACCCAGACCACAAGGTGTTCATGACCGGAACCGCATGGGGGCAGCCCTTGGGACTCACGAAGCCCGACCCACGAAGGAGCGACAAGCTACGCTCGTGAGGCTTGGCTCACGTAGGCACAACCCGCTGAGCCCGGGCAGCCCGACTTGCAGTGGAGCACTTCCCTGCTAGAGAGGAGCCCACCCAATCCAACACAGGGGGTGAGATCCCAGGTATTCTCGAATGGTTGTGTGGCTGTTCGACTTGTAAATTGGAGAAACCACGTGGGTGATGCCTTGTGGCCGCCGAACCCCCAGGAGGAACAAGTTCTTCCACCAACGCAGATTTGTGTCGCGACCTCCTCTACTGGTGTGCAATGGCATACTGGTCTGCCTCTGTTCGCGGCCAGCCAGTGCTGGCCACCGCGACCACCTTTTACGTCAGCGCGCGATGGCACGCTGCAACATCCTTCATAGCCGGTTGTTGCTGGCCGCCATCATCACCCACTGGGATACCACCATGGTCTTCTCCACTAGTGGTGTACAACGGCACACCTCAATGTCCTCCATGGCCGGTCATTGCCAGCTACCGCCGTCATCCGGTGTATCGGGTTCCATCCATCCTGAATTAAAAATGCCGATGAAGAACACATCAATTCCAACAAAAGACGGAGGGTTCGGGCCTTGTTCCTTTGGCCCACACCATCCGCGTTAGCTTGGTAACATGAGTGATATAATTAATTAAACATTATATTGGAATTTAAAACTTCATAAATCCATACCTCAAGAATGACGGATAACACCCACAATTTGAGATAGTGTCGGTGTTCGTTGTCCCTGTAACAAGCAGCCAATGTTACCACTCAAACATCATCCTTCAATTCATGATTCAGAGTCACCCATCACCGCATACTATAATTGGCTCATTCCACCATGGTTGTCATTGCGGCACTTTATTCGCACTTCATTTCTAGGTGAAGCAGTGCCGATACCTCTCCCTGAGCTCCATATAAATAGAAGAGGGGGTGGGTGACGATGCTCGTGGGGTTTTTAGGTTCATTTAATATGAACCTTCCGAAATTATAACAATGTTTTTAAATAATATTTGAAGGGTCAAGCATTTTAATGGCTTGACACGACGTTGGTCGCACGCTGCCACCTGTCCGTTGGAGGAAAAAAAGTAGAAATAAAATAACAATGTTATTTTATTTATTCTGTTAAAAGTCCCATAATATAACTTTTTCTCCAGACCTACTAAGGTCAAAGTGATGCCTCCCTTAATAGAATCCTGGTGCTTCAGATTCAATGGTGCCATTATATTTTTAGTCTGTGCATCAGTTCAAAAGATAGGAAATGTCACCCGTGCGTTTACAGAACGTACCTGAAATAATGTTTAGAAAATTATTAACAGTAACCCTCCACCTACGCTGGATGAGGTTAAGCTAGGTCTAATGGATACACATCCCAAAAAACTCAACTTTAATCTTAGATTATCAATCCGAGTTACTATTTATAAGTTATAGATTTTTACAAAAAAATAATTGTTACTTAATTATTTTATTTACGAAAAAAATTAATGTCCACAGTTGGACCGTGCCAGAAAATGATATTATCTTCCTAAAGAAAGCATATCCTCATGAGTTCAATGGTGGTATCCAATTATTAGTCTGAGTCACTATTCATGTGTTATAAGCCTTTGAAAAATAATGTAACATTATTTAATTTTTTTTTACGATTATACCATTTTAGGGTTTTCTCATAGGAGGCCCATACCGACTAAACATAAGTCACGCCTAGGGTTAACCACTATACATAACGCAATGATGCCCTCATATTTCTAATTCGTGTACATGTTTAGGAGTTACTCTACTTTTTTAGGAAAACCACTCAAAAAAGATATTTAATGTTTAATAGTAGATTAACAGATCATTCTGGGCACTCAGGGTCTCAGAATCACACACTGTCATATTTCACGATCTTGAAAATAATTCCATATAATCAAAAAAATTATACGAAAATTCAGTGATATTACATTCTCCCCACCTTAGGGATTTACGCCCCCAAATTCCAAAAAAAAATCAGTCAAATGAGGGTACTGAGAATGAACTTGAGCCTCTCACTCCCATGTGCTCCCTTGGAGGTCCCTGTGCTGCCACCAAACTCGCACTAGAGGGATCGACTGTCAATGAAGGACTCGCTCTTATCAATCATATATCTCCACAGGAAAATCTGCAAAAGTCATCCCATAGTCAATGTCCAACTCACCCTAGTTGATAACATGTGATGGATCATGCATGCATCTCCTCATCTGTGACACATGGAAAACATTATTCACCATGCGCATCTATTGGGGAAGAGATAGACAACACGTCACCTCGCCCACTCTGCTAAAAATATAGAAAGGTTTCATAAACCTATATGATATATTACTACCTCGGCCTAACCTCAGTAATATTCATCGGGGTGAGACTCATAGGATGACATTGTATCCCACATCAACCTCCAAGTATCCCCATATTTTGTCAGCATATGACTTCTACCAGCTCCATGTATTGTTCACTTGCTGACAAGTGAGGCATCATGATACTATCTCTTCCACTGCTTCCTTCATCCCTGTACACCAGTACTAACGTTGGAGGACCTAGTACATCTTCTCCACTCCAGGATGTACCATTAAAGGGGATGTATGGATCTATATCAACAACTCATCCAGAAGCATCATTGGTACCATGGTGAATCCTATAAGGAGGATTAAATGCTCCATACCTACAAAAAAATACTTCAAGTGACCATCGTGAGGATATCTGAGCACGTCGGGCATCACAATCATCATCAAAAAGCTATGCCTCCCAAACTCACTGAATTATTGGGGGAGTAACAGTCATAGACTGGAGGTAAGATGCTTTATCTTTATCCATGAAGGATATATACAGCACAACTAGATAATCTGATGCCTCACTCATCAGATGTAGACCATACCTCATGCGGAGTGTGTCTGCTACCACGTTCCCTTCCTAAGAGTATAGACTATCTCAAATTCATATTCCTAGAGGAAATATATCAATCATTGTTTCCTTATGTTTTGGTCCTTCTGTGAGATGATATACCTGAGACTCTAGTGATCAGAGTAATTAGTAAACCATTCACCAATCAAGTAGTTCAACCACATTTTCAATGCAAAGACCGCGACTTCTATGTCCAGGTCATGGGTAGCATAGCTCAGCTCCTTGTCTCTATATCAGATCCTAAAAGCCTTACTGACACCTCTTCATCCACAAGAAACGATACCCCTTATTTGTCAAAGATGATAAGGGTGCTGGTACCCTAGAGAAGTCTAGTTCACAACTCCCGTAGTACCCAACCAACGTAGAATTCCCTCTCCCTTCAGGGAAGTAATCCTGGAAACATCTTTTGAAAAGATTTCCCCACACTCTGCCACTTCTGTTGGCAATTGAAAACTGAAAACTCCTACTGCGACATGTGTATGGCTGGCCAACTCAACAGTGATCGACCACACCCTCCTATGAATGAGTTTATCATGTGATGCTTGTGTTTCTTTTTTCTCCAACTATGGAAAACTTCATTCCAACGTTGTAGATAGACCACATCCTTTTTTTCTAATACATTCAATCTGAGTTTTAAATGAGGATGTCCAGTCCATACCCAAACTAATATCTTAAGGACTCGAAGCCTCTATCGAGAGGTTCCAACTGAAACTCTTTCCTCAAGGGTCAGATCACACCATCGACATAAGTGTGATTTTAGAGTCATCTCCCAATGGTATCTCCAAACGTAAGGGTCAAGTCAATAGTTTAACCGGAAACTCTAGGTCTTGAACATGATTTATGTAAAGAATGGATGATTACTTTCTATGTCTATTAATACAACAACTAGTAGTTGACACAAACCGTTCCTCTAATCATTCTTGTAGCCCTTAGGTCACACTCCGTGACCACATGAAACTATTCCCTTCCCCTATTCTCTAGCTCCCTAAGCCAGGTGGGGAACAAATTGGGTTGGTGGTTGTAACATGTCTAAATGTACACCACCTCATGCTAGCCTCCAAGATCCACTACCACATATGCTGTCCTGAAGATTCATTGGTCCCTATCATTCCCTCTTCCCAAAAAATTTTACATGCCTAAGTCTCTATGACTCGCTTCTGTTTCCTACTTTCCCAATGCTAACATTCCCTGGTTGTATCCACTCAACCGAAGAACATTCTACCACAAAGGTTCCCCCTAGGACCTTGACATTAGTAGGAATTCATATAGGGAATGTATTGACTTTTATGTCCCTAAACACAACTCACTCAAAGGCCTGAGCCCTGAAGCACTGACCATACTCTATTCATCGAGTACCAGGGATGGTCAGTACACCACGATGAATACCCAACTAACATCATGTCATCCTGCAGAAGTTGTATTTTCTCTAGGGAACTCTCATACCTTATCACTTTATTGTATGATACCCCCTTATTTGGGGAAGGTTCTCAAGATTTTCCAAAGAAAAATTACCTCTTTGCATGATCAACGTAACCTAAACCCTGTCATCGTCCAGCTGAGCCATATAGAAGGCTCTCTACCGAGACTTACATCTGATTGAATGGTTACCTTGATAGATAGAAACTCAGAAACATCCTCATACCAGTCCTTAGCCTCTTGTGAGTCGAGATCACCTCATAACCTGAGGGGCATCTGATACAAAAACTCATGTAAGGAACTAAGACTACATGTGTCCACTACCAGTACCTCCAGTTGTAACTGTTGACAAATTGGTAGTGATATTGTATGCACACTTTCCAAAGGTACCATCTCATGAAACTCTCCACGTGTTGAAGCCTTATCACCATGCGGACCATCCTCATGGTCATAAATTGATAAACATAAGCTGCTAGGATCACCTTCTAATCTGATGGTGTCTCAACTAGGTAGAAAACTCTAGAGGCTTCTACCGTAGGAAGTCGTGCAACACGCTCAACCGACAAACACCATATGCCATTAATGCTAGTAGTAAATTCTTCCCAACAGATTGTGGTGTTTCGAGTACACCACCCGATGTTTCCAACACAATAAGAGGGCCCTACACTAGTGCCCCGTCACTCGGTCGGCCGTTATCGGGTACTCTCTCAGGCATCCTAGCTAGATGTATACGCAATGACATCCTGATAAGGAATAGGTGGGCCATGGTAAAAAAGTTATACCTGGTGATCTAACAGAAAAGAAACCAAGGAAACACATTTCCAAAACACACGCAATCAGTGTTTACGCGCACCGAATTAGAAATCATAATTCAAGGTCCTGATATTTGGATACGTCAACCACAGAACTAACACTAGACTCTCTGAACGAAAAACCACGCTTAAAAAAACTATCAATATTGCTCCATTGAAAAGATCAGATTCCTAGTTCTTCTGTAGAACTGACTACCCTGATACCACTTTGTCATGACCCATCTCTCGTGGCCCCTACCATGACTACCCCAAGCCCACCTACTATATACTAGGGGCATGCAACTAGAACCGGAAAGGCATATATCTAAAATGGGAAGGAATTTCCTTTTTAACCTGTACAAAAACATAGTCCAAGAACAGAACAAGAAGAAACCATGATGTAAAATACTGTAGTAAAAACTGTTCTTAATGTAAAGGGGACAAAATACAATCCCAACTGAAAATTATAAGTACAACTGAAAAGTACAAATACAACTGAAAAGTGAAAATAAGATCCTAGGTCATCCACTTGGGAACCTACCTGAAGGGTAGGTAAAACTCACGATCATTAGTCCCTATGTTACGTCACTCCAAATGGTCTACCTATGAGCACCGTCCATTCGTGGATCCCACAACCTGGATCAATGATGTACGTTGTCTGCAATAGACACAACAAGGTGTGGGCGTAGCTGGTGTAGGGGTGAGTAAAATGATACTCTGTAGGGACCCTGAGACTCCCGCAGGTCTCCAAGAGTTCTGAAAAGAAAAAACCACAAATAAAGACCTCCAAATCAATTCACAATGCTATATAAATCAACAATACTTAGGTATATGCACATACATATACATAAGATTTCAAGATATACTCATATCATACATGAGTGAACAATAGTACAAAGGCAACACCCTGAAGGTAGAGGCACCACACAAGAAACACCACGATGTTAGAAGTACCACACTGGTAACACCACAAAGATAGAAGTACTATAGAGGTGACACCACAAAGATAGAAGTACAAAACAGGTAACCCCGGGAAGACAAAAGTACCACACATGTAACACAACATAAATAGTAGTACCACACAGGTAACACAATGAAGATAGGAGTACCACACAGGTAACACCATGAAGATAGATGTAAAAAACATGTAACACCACGGAGATTGTAGTACCACACAGGTAACACCCCAAAGACAAAAGTACCACACATGTAACACCATGATGAAAGAAGTTACACACAGCTAACATCACGAAGTTAAAAACATGAAGGTAAAAGGATCATATCACTCCCAGTATGACTAAAGTACATAAGTATCGATGATTAGTCATAATCAAGATCATATCATTCTATTAAGTGGAATTGCTGATGACCCACACATGTTCGATAGGTAATAACCCATGCTGACCCACATAGAATCTGACCCTCCCAAGGTCGGTATGTACTGACCAACATAGGATTGCTATGCACTGACCCACAGAGGATCTGATAGATACTGACCCACACAAGATCGATAGATGTTGAACCACATAGGACTGACTTTATTTCTTCACATTACTTCTAGCCATATGATTCCTCGCACATGGTATGCTCGAGCTCCATAGAATCCTCCTTTCGATATATCAGTCGTACCATGATTGCCACTATGCTCCACAAATGAGTAACCCAAATAACAGGCATGCTGTAAGGGTTCCAACAAGATAGACAGTGCATCAATCAGATGTCCGATCTGTGAGTTATAAGTGTTTTAGTTCCCAGGGCTCGGTTGGATTCAGGTTCGATCCAACCCGACCGTACTCTAACTATCTCCAAAACTCAAGTGGAGTTTACCAAATGGACAATATATCTCCAAGGGTCCTAACGCTGTATATGGTTTGTCAAAAAGATGATTGGATTTCACATTTTTTCCCTTTAAGAGAATCTGGGCCTAGTTGGGTCTGGGTGCGATCTAACTAGTCCCACCCCGGTCTAGGACATATCGACCCAGTTTGGGTCATCCCGACCCAGTCTTGGCCAACCCCACCCGTTTTGGGTCTGAATCATCTGGGCTCGACCACGGTGGGCATGGCCCACTAGTTCATGGCCCAGCCCAGTCTAGAAGGGTGCCTGACATGTCCCGCAAGGGGGGTGCGACATGACCCGCAAGGGGGAGGCCCACTGGCCTCACATAGCCTGATCCATGGAGGCGCATCCCGATGGGCTCACGTGGCCCATTAAGAAAGTGTGGCCTGACTGGAACGAGGCACTCCCTAGCCAAAAAGGGTGGTGGGTCCCCCTCTTAGCCCAAATTTCTGATCTACCATTCGACTTGTAAAGCGGAGCGCCATGTGGGCATCTCCCGGTCGCCGTGGAACCCGCAGTAGGTTCGTGATCCTCCACCTCTATGGCTTTGAGACAAGCCCCCCCCCCCCCCCAGCATCATGCGATGACGTGACACTTCACCTTCGTCTGTGGTCAGTCGGGGCTAGCCGCTGCGACCACCTTCTCCAGCGGAACGTGACACCACGCCGCCACATCCATTGCGGCCGGCCATTGCTAGCCGCCATCATCACCTCTCACACCTATGGTCGTAACCTTCTCCACTGGAGGAAAGAGACGACACACTTCTATCTCCTCCACAGTCGGCCATTGCAAGCCGCCACAGTCATCCGGGGTTCGGAGTTACGTTCATCCCAAATTAAAAATTCCCATGAATAACGCATCAATTCCAAAAAATGGTGGAGGGATCAGGCATTGTTCATTTGGTCCGCGCCCTCTGCATTTTCTTCGAAATATGAGAGAGATAGATAATTCAACATTCTATTGGAATTTAAAACATAATTAATCTCTACCTCAAAATCGATGGAGAACACCCACGATTGAGAAAGTGTCGGTGTTCGTTGTCCCCACAATAAGCCGCCAACGTTGCCGCTCAAACATCGTCCTTCAATTCGTGATTCGACATCACCTGTCACCACCCGCAGGAATATGCTCTATCCTCCTAGGTGGGAATCACGACACATTATGAACACTTCATTTCTTGTTGAGGAACTGCCAATACCTCTTCCAATGCTCTAATAAAGAGCAGGAGGGAGAGGGTGACAACGCTCATGGAATTTATGAGTGTTCATTTAATAAGAACCTTCATAAATGATAATGAGGCTATTAATTAAGATTTAAAGTTTCAATACATTTAATGGAATGACACGAAAATGGTTCGACATTTCTTTTTGTCCGTTGGAGGGGAAAAGGGAAGAAATAAAATAACAATGTTATTTTATTTATTCTTTTATATGTCCCAAAATCTATCTTATTCTCCAAACCTACTGTGTTCGAAGTGATGCCTCCCTTATGTGAATACTAGCGCTGTGGATTAAATGGTTCCCTCATATTTCTAATCTTTGCACCTTGTCAAAAGATAGGAAATACCTCACGCACGTTTACTTAATGTACATGAAAAAAGATCAGAGAATTATTAACATTCACCCTCAACCTATGCCGGTCGAGGTTAGGCTCTGCCTAATGGAATAAACTTCACAAAGAACTCAATAGTACTCTCAGATTTTCAATCCGAGTTATCATTTACAAGGTATGGGTTTTATCCCTAAAATATTTGTTACCTAATTATTTTATTTATGGAAAAAAACTTACTACCATAGTTGGACTGCACCGACCAATGTTAGTATCTTCTTAAAAAAAATACCCTCACAAGTTCAGTGGTGGTCTCAAATTTTTAATATGAGTCACTTTTCATTAGTTATAATAATTTGAAAAATAAAATAACTTTATTTAATTATTTTATTTATGGTTATTCCATTTTCAAGTTTTCTAACTGAAGGCCTACACCAACTAAACATAAGTCACGCCTAGGGTAAACCCGCTATCCTGAATGCAATGGGGCCCTCGAATTTCGGATCGGGGCACCCATTTAAGATTTATTCCACTTTTTCAAGAAAACCACTCACACATGCTATTTAATGGTTTAAAAAACTTCGAAGGATCATTCTAGGAACACTGGGACTTAGAATCTTGTGCCATAAGATTTCGCGGTCTATAAATAATTCCATATAATTAAAAGAAAATATATAGAAATTTTGATTCATTAAATCACCACTTTATGAGAAATCCCAAGAAAAACACCAAGGCAACAACAAGACAACATACCCACAGAAATTATTTCATCCATTGATAAAAATGGAAGATTAATTAACATTGATAATACAACCTAATGATATTATACGTATAACTTTTTGTCATATCAAGGAATGGTGAAATCAGGTAAAATGAATGGGACAACAATCAACTTAATCCCAACATGATTTAAGATCACTAGTAAATGAGTAAACACTGAAGGTTCAACATCTATTATAGTTACTAATGAGACAAAACCAAGGTTATCCCCATGCCAAAATACTCTAGAAAATATCACCATAACCTTAGCCATTAAGAACCCTAAAAATATATATCCTTATTAGTTGGGAATAAGAAAGACTACAATGTATCACAATTCATGAGAACCAAAAATGAATATTCCTAAAAAGTACTCCTATAAAAAATCATATAAATACGAAATCTACTAAAATGAAAAATATATTTTCTTCTAGATTAAAAAATACTCAATATCCCTCTTGTTAGGATACTCAAAATAAAATGAAAATTAATGTAGCTAAATTATTAACTTACCACCTCTGAATACTCCCAACTAGAAATGGAACATATTCTAAATACACTAATCCAATGGAACATATCATATAGAAAATAAAAAATACATCAATTCACATCATTGAAACATTTATAATTTTCAAAAAAACCAATTACATTGTATTATTGTTAGTAAATATCTTTAATATTTTCTAAAACAAATGTAAATAAGATAAAACCAGGTCTTCCTAAAAAAATAACAAAAAATCATAAACCCTCACCCAATGACATTAAGGTTGAATATAAAATAGAACACACATCATTAATATCCCAAAAAAGTACATACTCTCTAAATAAACATGAGTTATTAATAACTGTAACAGAAAAATTCATCATATGAGCAAAAAAAAAACAAAGGTATAAAATGTCAGTCAACCTAGAAAAAATCTTTTATCCCATAATTAAATATTTTGGTGAGTTAACCATGACAATAAAACCATAATTTGGTATTTCAATATCTTTGGGAAAAATAAAGGAATGGTGACTTATGGTGACATTCTTGTGAGATGATTAAAGGTGATCCAAATAAAATACACCAAAACTAGTCAGTTCATAAACTTGAATGGTTATACATTAATTATAGTTATCTAAGAGACACAGATATGTTTTTTACCATTCCTAAAGACTCTAAAAACTATATTTGTAAAACCATATCCACGAATAATCCTAAAATAGCCATTCTCATCAACAAGGCACATGGAAGAACTCAAAGTGTCATAATAAACAAGAAACAAATATGAATGGACCTATCCAAACACATCTATAATGAATTACATGAAGACAAAATACATTAAATCCCACAATACATGTCCTTCTAGAGATTAAAGTACTCATTATCCTTCTTGGATGTGTCCTCAAAAAAAATGAACAATGCTAAATTTATTTCATTACCAACTATGAAAACACCAAAATAAAAATGTAATATCATTTCAAAACACTACTCTAATGAAAAATATCAAAAAGAAAATAAAAAACTCATTATATTTATTGAAAACATAAAAAAAATTTAAATAACAAAATTCTATTATAAATTATATATCAAATAAATTTCATACGATCCAAAAAATGTGCATAACTTAAATTAAGGTCTTACAGAACAAATAAAATAAAAAAGTATATTACAAATAATTCCTAGTTGAAAATACCTAAAATAATTTAAAAAAACCTCGCCATTTAAATGTATTTCATGAATTAATTTACATTTTTTTAATAATAAAACCATACTTGGATACCGTTTAAATATTACACAAGTTCATCCCGAAGAATAAGTAACATTTAAAAATTAATTCCCTTTTAATTTAACATACAACAAAATCGTCCCAAATATCAATATTTAACTTTTAAATTTATTTCTCATCATAAATTACATATTTTACTAATTATCACACCCCCATATTTACCATAAATTTTAAACACTCTTCATAAAATAATTTCAAAAATTTAAATATTACAATAATTTTTTAAAATCAATATTCTTATAAAAAAATTTCAATAATAACCCAGTTAATAATAGTACACACCACTGAAGGATCATTAATGTCACATTTTTGTTGCGAATGAGTTTTCCACATTGTTTAGTGGAAAATGTAGTAATCATGAAACCATGACTAAATGAAATGTTGGAAAGGGGACTGAGGATTAACAATGATTTCAAGGATATGAAATATCACTGCAAGAAATCATTTCAACTATGATTTTTATCCTGTTAATCACATAATACCTATAAATAATCAAGTATACCCTAAACCATAAAATCCAAAAAAACAATAAAACACTGAAATAAACCCTAAATCGTGATATCCAATGGTCACTCAAGTTTCCTCAAGTGTGTTGGTTAATAGTCACCAAAACATAGCCTACCTTTTGAGATTCAACAATCATACTCCAACTCATCGAGAAACCAAAATAAAAAACTATGCATAGAAAATATAGATTCTATTAATAACTAATAATTTAATACCATTTTTCAAAACCTAACTAATCTTCCCTTTCTTTAGAAACATGATTTGGTCAATGAAATTTCAAGGAATAATTTTCAATCCCCAAGGGTTTTTGAAAATCATCATGGAATCAAAAATTACATTGTGTGGATTATTTCTCGTGGATAACATATATTATTGGAAGTAAATTATTTTTCGAAAACTACCATGATTCTTCCATACATTGGACACCCATGATAAAATATATAAATAATAATAAATAGAAAATAATGAACATAGAAATCTCTACCTCTTAGTTTTAACTCCCTCACATATTACATCATCGACTATTCAACATCCAAAAATTAACATTCATAAAACCACAAATAAAAATAGAAATATAAATGATTATTTAAGATTTGGTTAAGATATTTAGTCATTAAAAATAATGTCAATAAGAAAAAACCTACATGTGACTCAATGAGTCATCATGATAATTAGAAATTTTACATCCTCTATCCTCACTCATGATTAGAATCAATGTTGGAAACTGAGATACATTAAAGGAATGAGCATAAAATTACATGTACGTCACCTACCACATAGACAAGAGCTTAACCTTTAATTTATGATTCATTTTAAGTTAGTTTCAAATAAAATTATCTTCCAATATTTTTTTCTTCTTATTTATAATGAATATCCGTATTTTTCTTTATAAAAGTTATTTTTATAAAATTTGATTGTTTAACACATGATTTTATTAAAAAGAAATTTAATTGGGATTTTATTTATTCATGAAAAAATTAATATTGAATACCCATGTAACCTAGATATACCATCAATAACATAAATATCACAAAATCACAAAAGAGAAAATCCATAGTAAGAAAAAAATTATCCAATAAGTGATATGAAGTGTCATAATGATAATTAAATTGTCTTAGTAAGATGAGATATAGGTTATGGGAATTATAAAGTAAAAAAAATTAATAGATTACTAAATCATGTATAATTCAAAACAATAATCATTGGAGAAACAATGTATAGTAACTATGAATTTTTAACATACTGGTTTACATCATACTAATGATAGATTTTATATTTTAATTAAATATCTATATTGGGGTGACACAATATTACATCACTAGCATTGTTAGTGGTATAATTATTCATCTTGTCTTAGTTTTTCAACCCCGAACTATTGGTATCCCATATTTTTTATAAAAAAATTATAAATAAATAAAATAAATTTCATTAAATAATTAATTAAAATTTTCCATTATAAACAATATTTCAATCCATTTCCATAATCCATCTTAACGAATTTCATGAGAAACACTTTTAGTTTTTTTAAATAAATAAATCAATCAGTCTACTTTTTAAAATACCAATAATTAAATTATAACTAATTTCAAAATTATATTTGAATAAAGATTTGAAATAAATAACAAACCATTATACTTAAAATTGAATACTATTACTTATCATTGAACATGAATCGATTTATACATTTATATATAACTTATAATGAAAATATTCAAATATTATCTTCTTAGTATGTAGAAATATATATATTCATATTTATATGGGAAAACCCACAAAAAGTATTGAGAAACAATATCACTATAATTAAAATTTAGTAACATTGGAGTAATTCATGTAAACTTAACAATGATTCCAAAATGATGAAATTATTGTCAATATACACATTTAAATACATTATTTATGTCCTAAAATAGTACAAATAATTCATAAATAATTTTAAACCACTCATCTTATGTATAATTATTTACACAAATATGTTATATGTTAAATATATAACTATTCTTCATAATTAGACACACAGTAGGTTAAATTATTATTTTTAGAAATATCTAAAATTGAAGAATCTATTATACTTCTCTAAAACAATATTTAAATTCAACCTACTCAATATAAAATCGATAAAAGGATGTTTATATTATCATTTTTTAATTTAGGAATATATTTAGAAAGGAATATGTCAATGTTTCTACCATTGAGAGTTAATAAATGGGGAATTACATTCTAAAATTGATGTAGTGGAAGAAAAAAATTATAAAATTTAAAATTATAATAACCGAATAAATTTTCACCAAACTAAGGTGAAATTTAAATCAAAAAAATTAGTTTATTCCAACACCCCAAGGTTTATCATTCCATGAATTACATTATATGTGGAGATAGAGAAGAACAAGGAGTAGGTAAAATGTAGACAAATAAAAGTAGAGGCTAGGACACCAAAAGATCCACCATTAAATCACAAGAAGAAACTCTATGAATCATGTATAGAAAAAATATAGAATTACCTTGATAACTTGGTACATTCTTTATATGAATAGGGTGATAATATATAAGGGTTTGATGTTTTTTTTGTGGTAGAAATAGGCTAGAGGTATTTTTCAGAATGTTTATTTTCAAAATCTTGCTACATTAATCATTTTTCACCTAGTTTTTAAAACTATTATCAAATTATGTTCCATTAAATAGACACACTAAGGTACCCACATGATTTGGATTGTTAATTATGAAAACTATTCCCCAACTATATGAAAAATCTATAAAAAATTAGAGACTTTTACTACATTATTATTGCATATTTTGGCCAACCCTACAGTCTAGCCATGTGAGATATAGAAAATCATATAAAATCAAAACATTAAATATAAAAAGTCTCAAACCATAAAAATATGAAGATAAATTAATATGTTAAATAATTAATAAAGTTATGTTTGTAGTGTTAAATTTATGAAATATAAAATGATAATGATTTTCAATATTGTAATGGAATATTATATTCTATATAAAGATATATGAATGGATAATTATTTTTGTATAATGTCTTAATATAAAATTTATTATAAAACGATATGTGATATTCATATATAAGTATACTTAGACTGGGTTTCCTATCATGTAATGTAACACAAGAGAAAATATCATAGAAGAACATTGTATATGGTTATTTGGTTCATTTAGTAATTAGTTCTAAACTTAAGAATATTTTTTCAACCCTGTCACATAATATAAATTAGACATTATCTATGGATAAAATGATATATTAAAATAAATAGTACTATATTGATAATGGGTGGCTATGTATTTTTATTTATGTTACAATGAAATGATTAACACATTATTACATAATATTTATTTGATGTAAAAAATTTATAAGTAAATATTTGACACATCATTATATTAGATTTGTCAATTATCAGTGGGAAGTATGTTTCATGTAAAATTTAAAATTACCTAATCCTAAAATGATTGGAAGTGGTATATCCATTATAGTGTTTATTAATAATTAATTTAAATATATATAAGTGTATTTCGATACATAGTATTCCTTAACTAATTTAATATGATCTCTATAAGATAAATCACTTATATACTCTTCTCTATTTTCATATATAATATAATATTTCATCTGAGTGAGAATATGTAATTTATAAATTTCACATTTTTTTCATTAAAATTAAAAAATAATAAATTTAGTGGTATAGAGAAATCATCAATGATATAATATAAGAATATAATTCAAATTTAAATTCAAATTTTATATATCTTCTTTCATCACCTCACTTACTCATTTTGGGGTGATTTTTACTAATGAGAATAACAAGTAATTAGGGATTCAAAACTAATCATATATATTACTACCTTTACCTAACTAATGGAAAAACCATAACAAACTCAAATAGAATATGGATGAATAAAAGTTATTATATACCTATTATGATAGATTCATATCTAATTATATAATTATAGTTTTTATAGTCAAAATCATAAACACAAAAAATCCCACATATTGAATATGAGTTTTTTAATAAAATTCAAGCTTAATATAACGCGTAAGAAAAAATGAATTTTAATGAATAAAGAAAGATATCTGTAGTGTAGTATATTGTTGATCTCATTTAAAAATTCACTGTAACATCGTTTAGATCAATTTAGCAACAATTTCTAGAAAATTCCACTAATAAATATTGTTATTTGATATCAAATAGGATTACATGTTATTTTCCCTAATTTTGGTCCCACAAGTATCGAGATACTAAATACTTGAACTTAAACCATTGAAGATTCTATATTTAAATTTTGAATTTTGATATATAAAATTATATCTAATATTATAATAGTTTCACTCTATTATACTACTTGTTATATCTATTTAATAATATTATATTCACTCATTACATAGAAACATCATAATATATTTTGAAAATATGCCTTTCATGAAATGTTTTTTAATTCACAGATTATAGTTTTTATCCAAAGATAAATATTCACAAAAACCATAATATCTTATAAACATATTAGTATATAAAATTGTATAGAATTTTTCTTATTAAAAATCACAGATAAAATTTATATATGAGATTATGGCAGTGTTATATTTAAAAACATTATATCCATAACAGCTACTATGATAAAATTATATCATGGGCTCAAATTATATAATTTAATGGATAAAGATAATATCGTATGAAAATTATAATTCAACTATCATGTTATAATTATGAAATAATGTGATATAAAATTAAAATATAAATTGTAAAATAGATTTTATGCAAATTATAATATTAATTAATACAATAACCCTTTATCAAGAAAAATGAAATTAGTTAATAAATTATACTACATTATCACAAATATTATGATTTATAAAAAAATATCAATATCACTAGAGAAATAGATTAGATTCATTACTATGATTCTATGGTCAAATCATCGAATAACCACACTCTTTTTATTAATAAATTTTCAGTAGAATCAATAACACATTTTCTGAGAAAAAAAATGCAGTGTTTCTAAGATTAATCCATATAAGTATGAAATTTATCAATATTTAAAAATAAAAATATCTCTTTAAAATATGTTTTATATTCTCCACCCATGAATTTATGTATAAAATACCTCCCTATTGTATTTATAAAAAAAGATATTACTATAATCATTATTTAGAATTAATATATTATATTACTAAAAAACAAGAAGACTAATTACATGTTTTATATTACAAAAATTCATTTTATATAGTCGATGTATTCTCTAAAGCCACATAATAGATTGTAGACTCAAATAATAAATATAAAAAATGTATAATTTTATTATAAATATATACAACTTTCAAAATTTTAATATACCATTTATTGATTTCTAATGGAAAATGGGTAAAATATTTAAAACTGAAATGTTTGTGGTAGATACATGAATATGTATTACTATTGAAAATATTGAAATTATTAATAATTTATTATAAAAGCATGGTATCATGATCCCAATCATTGTGTCTATATTAAAAATATTATATGAAATTTTAATAAAGGAATTGTTTTTCATTGTTAGATTAAAATTAATGGATCTATATATTCAATCACCCTTTTTTCATTACTTTATTGTTTTAATTTTTTCTTTTAATTTTAGTTCCTCTTTATGTGTTTGCATGTAGAAGATTACCTAACTACTATAGATTCCATATCACCATTTTTTCTTTATGGAGTCAAATATGATTTTATTGATAGATGTTATTATTATCTTTAGAGGGAACATATTGGAATAAATTCATATATTTTTTTAACCATATTGGTTAAATAATTTAGTTTATTTCGCAAAAAAAACCATAATTATCCCTAAAAATCTAATATTTTGTACCATTTAATCATATAATCTATTTTTTCTAATTTATTATTTTAGTTGTGTCATCATAAAATTAACAGTTTCTTACACATTAATTTTTTTCATTAAATTATTCCCATTTTATAAAAAATATTTTTCTTCCCTAATTTAATCTAAAAATATTTACAGTGATATAAGCAAATAATATTTATCTTTTTCAGCCACTTTATAATTTATTATAGAAATAAACAGATAAGAATATATTTTACCTTCATACTAAGCACAAATTGAATGGTATAATGGTCAACAAAATTTGTGTAATAAATATAAATTAGGAGTAAATGTTTTTTTAAAGTAATTCCCTATATCATAATTTTATTTTGTATTTCATAAATCTAACGATACATGATTTAATTCAAAATCTCAATCCAAAATATAATTTTCATCATTTAATTTAATATAAAATTTTTATAAAAGATTTTTAAAAATTATAAAAAATCAAAAAAATATTCACATAATTCATAATGGTTGTCTTACTAACCAGTTAACTCTTAACAAATTATTGGTCAAAATCTTAATAGAAAATTAATACCTTCATGAAATTATTTTATATCTTGAAATTTTATATTTTAAAAAAAAATTATTTTGAAAAAATGTTTTATGGATTTTAAAATTATATTTGTATCTATATACAGTTGGAAAATTTTTATTCTATATCTTTTTCTCATAAAACTCAATAATATTTTATTTTATTCAAATTTTTATTATTTTCCTTTTATAAATTTTTTAGACATATTCAATGCTTTCTTAGGAAATTATATTTAATAACATTATCCTAAATAATTAGTAATGAAAAAATAACTTCCCTCCTTGTAATGGATATAAATAAATCATTGTCATTCATTTGGACTATTTTTTTAAATAATTATTTTAAAAACAACTATTTTCAAATTTAGTAGGAATAAAAGTATCCAAATCAAAATTAAAATAAGGAAATATATAGTTTACAATATTTTATATAGAACGTGGGAATGGATAAATTATATAATGACTACACATCCGTGAATAAATCACTGTATATTTTGAAATAACTATCAAATAAATTGAACACTTATACTCTGAATAAATATAGACACTAGTGGATTAACTATATAGCTATCACAAAATGGATTACTCATTGTGAATTGAATTAATATTTGGTCTGATCCTTAGGTTAAACACTTCATTATTATGCACGATAGTGTTAGTAAAAAAAACCAAATAAATATTATAACTACCCTCTAGGAATTTGTTTAGTGAAGGTTAATATTTATGATTTTTTTTTCTAATAATATCCTTCAATATTAATATACATTCGAAATTGTATTAAATTATAATTTTTTTCTTCAAATAATCATCCCTTGAACAATTTTTTAAAAATTGTTTCTCTACTACTAGATGATGAATATTTTTTTTTCTAATTAGGTATAATATATAATTATTTTTCAAATATTTATAAATAGTGATTTAGTTTTACCATTAATTATTAAGGAGAAGGATATGTTTTCTTTATTACTTTCAATTAATTATTTAATGGGTCCATTTGATATTGTATTCTCAATTGTTGAAGAATGATAGAAAAATTACGTATTAAGATTATTCAAAAAAATAATTTCACCTAATTCGAAAATAATAATGTGATTTGAGGTCACTATTTACAAATATATTATGGTTATAGATAATGGGTCGTTATAATTTTTTTAAAAGAAAATAATTCAATAATTTATCATTTTTTATTTCAACCAATTTGGACTTCCTCAGTAATTATATCTATCATTTGATGATTAATTAATTTTTTTAAAATGTATATGTAATTTTTATCTCTTAGTGGAAGCGTATTTCACCAGATATGTATTTTCCCATCTTATTCCATTCACTAAATTTGTTTTTCTATATATAATTTACACAATTGATTGAACTTTTTTGACTAAAGAATGATGAAAAATGCGTTTTCAATTATAATTTAATTTCTAATTTATATTTATTTATACATTTATGAATTTATGACTTTGATCAATATATTTGGTTTTATGTAAAAAATATGTAATAATTGATGAAATTTTACCGTTAAATAATAATAAAGTATTTACTGATATGTAAATTTTATAATTATATACATTAAAAACTTATATATATTTATAATAATATTTTCTAAAATTAATGATATATATTCATCATGAATTCTATAATTAATAATATATGGTAATGAAATGAATATCAATTTGGTGATACTTGATTTTTTATATTCAAAGTCTCCCAGAATTATTCCATAAATAATAAATATGATATATAAATAAAGTTATATAATCCATGAAAATAATAAATTATAGAAGATATAAAGAATGATTTCTGAAATCTATTTTTTTGCATGTATGGGATATGATCTAATTAATTATCCATTACATTACTTTTTATAATCATGGAAATTATATATCATTATTGATGGGTATAATGATTACTAGGTATTTTATCTATTGTATTTTGGTTTTTATAAGTGATAGGTATAAGTGAGTGTAATAGAATATAATTTTTTTTCAATGAATCTGTACTTGAACTATGGTGGTAATTTTTTCTATATGAAGATATAAATTGATTTATCATTAAAAAGGAATTATAAATAGGGTTTTTTCATGAACGTATCCCATTAAAAACAGTGAAAAATGAATTTATAATGGAATCATGTGTTGGTGATTTTTATGATATAATAAATCACTAAATTATAATTATTATTCAATCTGCCAATAAAATTTAATATAATTTATCAATATTTCATTTTATAATCATTCAATTTAACAAGGGGTTATATTTTTTTATGTTCGAGGGGTATTTATGTGTCATTATTTTAAATAATAAAATATATTTTCCCTGATAATAAATTTTTTGATCATTTTTCTTTATTAGAATCTAAATTTATAACTATTTAGAGGCCTGATTTGAAAAAAAATTTTGAAAATCTAAAATCAAGACATCAAAATTCTTTATGGGAGAGAAATTATATTAATTTTCATCATGAACTTGGTTCGAAAATACGTTTTCTTTTTTGGCATTTCATTAGATAGATTGATTTTAATAGATGAATAAATCATTTCCTAAAAAATATTTTTAGGGACTAACATTGGTAATGTGTTCATGGGAAAATTATTATATTTATATTGTGAATGAATATTATAAAATGTGAAGGGTTATTTGGTATCGATTATTAATATTTAGGTAAACATAAATTAAATAATGTGTAATTTATATTTTAATAATAAATTTAAAAGAATTTGTATTTTGTATTTATTGAAGTTAATAGGATTTATCATGTTTGAGTTGATGAATACCTATAGTTTTATTCATGTACTAGTATTCAAATTACTATCCCATTATTTATTCCATAAAATCAAAATGTTTAGATGTTAATAATGTTTTAATTTATCAAATAATTCAAGAATTTGAGAAACACCTGAAACGAGTAATGTAATACAACATATTTTCTTAATATATATATTAAGTTTGTATTTTTGTTATATATTTTATCACGGATACAATATTTATCAATCATGGGGTTATATAGTCTAATATTGAGAAAGAATATATACTTTAAAAAAAATCATATCATTGGACAATGAAAAAAGAAGGGGTAGAGTTCGTTAATAGAATATTTTCCGCATAATCTAGAGGAAAAAATACATTATGTCCATCTTTGGATCCTACTATGAGTTCATTGAGATACTATCAATGACCTTATTTTAATAATCTATTTTAGATAATCAGTTATGATATTACATAGCACAAGGCCTCATTTGTTCCTCACTATATGTTAGAGGCTTCCAACTAGTGGCGATAAAGTAAGACATATGTTTGATATATTACACCTTATATATTATTTAAATAATAAAAATATTCAATGAAGACGTTCTAATAAGTGAGTAAATAGAGGAATAAAATATAGAAGCATCGAGTGGGTAATAAAAATATATGAAATATCAATATGGGGATAAAATAGATCAATTATCCCATCAAAACAATACCTATAAGTTGTGGGTCAATTATTAAAATTTGAAATAAAATGGTAATTGTAAAAAAATTAAAACTATTAAATTGATTATAATTTATTTCCATGAATAGACTCAACACTTGACTATCTCTACATGATTATCATCCCATCATTTGGATACCTCCATGTGCTAAAACCTAGAAAAGAAGGGGTCAAAGCACATTGGGATTCCTCTTATGATTGCGAGTAATAAATACTACATGGAATCCACAGATGTAACCTTATAATTAGTATTAAAATATATGAATTTGTATCCACTAATAAAAAATAAAAACACAAAATAATTCATCTTTGTTGAGTCATCACGCACCAAAAAAGGAATCACAAACACCTTTCATACAATCTCCATCTCCACATTAGAATGAAGTGTTACCTCCTATCATGAACCTATAAGTAAAACATCTAGAATAATTTTTTATAATGAATCTAATGAATTATCCTCTCGTGTAATTTGAACCATACCCTGTGTGTATGGTCCCATTGAAGTGTCCAATATCCAATAAGAAGTCTAAGAAAGGTAATATGAATTGAAACCTTCTTCTTAATCCAAACAACCCCCTCAAATATTGGTTCCATGGATTCAACATAGAAATACATTAACAAATAAGTATCATGATGAAGGAATTATGATATATAACATCCCCAATGAGATGAATAATTCCCATGTATAAGGGAGCCATGGAATAATCATGATTAATTATATAAGGATATAACTGCCTAATATTAGGGATATAGAAATTGTCAAACTTCTAGAATTTTCATATTGTACATAGAATGAGTGACAAAAAAATTGACCATAATAATAATCCATGACCCTTCATCCCATTCCTTAAAAAACACCATAGGAATATCCAATTAGATAATCTCTTACATATTCCACTAGTCACTAACATAAAAGTATTCATAAATTAACGTCCTTCAAAATTGTTGTGACTCGTCATAGAAACCAAAATAACATCCCAATAGGTTTCCTTGGTCTTATATATGCTTGAATATAATCTTATTCACTTTTCACCTAGGTGAATATCTCTACTTCTAACCATAATATGATTCATTTTTCCACTATTTATAAACTATTTTACCCTTAATCTTGTAATAAGGGGATATAAAAAATAATAAATACTCTCCTGGTAGATTTGATACCAAAAGAAAAATTTTACAAGCATAAATTAAACACCCAAATGAATTCCAATACATACAAACTGATTTGAATTTTCCACATAGAAAGAAATTTCTTCCCCATGAAGGAATTCACAAAAATGTCAATATGCACTAATAAATTAAATCATGATTCTCTTAATCCCTAAAATTATCCACATAGCCTCTTTATAATTTATTATGAAAAAAAACAATTAAAAATAATAGAAGGAGGAATCTACAGTATATAAGACATTAGACATACCAAGAGGGTGTCTCATTAATAAATGATGGTTAAAAAGATAAGCGAAGTAGAGGTGAGTTATTATGATCCCATAGAGGAAATAAAAAATTCAAAATGTAATGTGTAGCTAGAGGAAGGAGGATATAGGGTGTTAATAGACTATATTGTGAATTTATCGATCTGATATGCTTAAATGAGAACTAATAAAAAACATGGTGATGGAGTGACTATGATCGTCACATAATGATGAATCATTGATGGATCGTTATAATTGAATTGATACAAGCAGTAATTATAAAACCACCCCTTTGTAGAGGTAATGAAACTCCACCAAATATGTCCCCCATCATAGTATTACCTTGATAGTTTAGCTGTTATGGCAAACCCTTCATATTTATAATCACACAAAACCCCACTACAAAGCCATGATACATCCTAATTATATATCATAATTCAAGTTATCATGATTTTTCACTATCTCAGTGTTATAAAATATAGGATACCTTCATTTATGAGACAATAATGTATGTGACTGTTAATTGCGGTAAATTTTCCATTTTCAATAAATCCATGATTCCATATATGATTCCCCTCTATCATGTCAAGACCTCCATTCTACATCTACTCATCATGACATAGAACCCCCACCATTTCATGATATTCGGGATCATCAACCTCATCATTTCTGGAATCCATAAATCATGATGTGGTGACATATATAATATATAATTTTTTCATAAAACCATATATAAATACCCATATGTAAATCTTAGTCTACAAAAATTACGTTAGAAAAATGTATCCCATAAAGAAAAATATAATTTTTAAGAAAATAAAAAAAAAACATTTTGAAAAATTATAGGAATTCAAAAATCCCTCTCTATGTACATTTTACTTGGAGAAATATCTATATGGATTCTTGTCAAATACATTCTTCCACTACACACACATTACTGAATCCCACTGTAATGATTTTTTGTGAATTTTTTCTTTTTTATATAATACTTAGGTGAGGTCTTCCCACACAACTCCTTGTACCTATATATCACTTTATTCATCAGTGTCCCATTAAAATATGAATATAATCTCAACCCAAAATTATCACATGTAGTAATATGTGAAGAGTTAAAATCATATTATGATAAATAGGAAACCTGAAACACATCGTGCGTTCATCGATATTGTGGATGAAGATCTAATCATAAAGACACAACTATAGTCCAAAAAATAATATTAGATAAACTAGAAAACCCTAGTTTGATTTTTAACTACCTCACGAAATGTCAAATACACAACTGTGTTCTTTTGGTCAATAACATATAATTTCCCATGGTGAAATCCAAAGGTCATAATCTCTATTCTATATATAATGGGGCCCTTCTCTAAGTGGTAATATGAAAATTCAATATTAACCATACCTACATATTAGTTTCATTCACTAAGCACATCCAAATCATAACAGACACATCCATTTCAAGCCATGTTTTAGGGGATCTTCATGTATTAATATAAATATCATCAAAGGGATCTATCTATATCAAATCGTAGAAAATTTTTACACATTAAATCTCCTATATGAAAAGATTATCAAAACATGATCTTCCGAAATCAATGAAATATTCCCAGTGTGTAACCTCTGTTATCTTGACCATCCTATCTGAAAACCCATCTATCTATTGGTGTCATGTATTACTCCTATGTAGCTAATAATTAATGACCTTCTATTGAATCTACCAAAATTGTATCATTAAATATGTGTCCTAATCCAATACTAGTATCATTGGTACCACCTACAGTCATACTACCTCCCATACATATAGATTTACTAACTCATCCACTTATACAGTCTCCCAAATAAAAAAAATCATGTCTAACATTGTTTTTCTCTTAATCCACCACCCATATAGCATCC
Organism: Viscum album; assembly: GCA_963277665.1. Taxonomy (NCBI): domain Eukaryota; kingdom Viridiplantae; phylum Streptophyta; class Magnoliopsida; order Santalales; family Viscaceae; genus Viscum; species Viscum album. Next base: position 646,736,041 of record OY728151.1, on the reverse strand, counting down.
CTACCCCTTAATATACTTGGAACTCCTATGATTATGTCGATGTGTAACACCACAATATTTTAATATATAATTTCATTTTAAATAAACAATATTTTGGATTACTTATGTTACACAAAAAAAATTAATATAAATATAGATATATTTTAAAAGGATAAAAGAATTCCATATAAGATAAAATTCAATATTTTATGAAAATATAATAAAAACAAACTTTTTAAAAATTATAATAACTATAAATAATTGGGTACCTAACGAGTTAATAATTATTTAAAATTATTCATTATGAAAATATAAACTATAGTTTTTTAAATAACATTTTTACTTACTGTATAGAATAATTTTATCTCTCCTAATTGAAAAAATTAGTAATACATAATGAATAATGGAAAATAAATAATGACATATGACAAAAAAATCTATCAACGGAAGAAAGTGAATTTTTCAATGTATTCATTCAAAACATGTTTTGTATTTAATTTTGAATTATTAAATTGATCATTGTAAATATATTAATTTAATGAAAAGTATATGTAATATATATTTGAATAAAAAAGTACCATTCAAAAAATAATTTTTTCTCTTAATAAAAATGACTAAAATTAAATTTTTTATATAATATATTTTTATAAAGCTATTTTACCGTTTTATTAAATAAAATATTATATTATATTTATATAAAATTTATATTTAGTATTTATTTAAAATATTTTGGTTTTTTAATTTATATTGTTAGATATATTTTTGGTGATTGTTTTGGATTTTTTAGAAAGGATGATTTTTTAATTGAGATAACTAATAATATTAAATATAATTTTACCTATATGAAATTATTTTGATATAAAAATGATTATAAATATATTAAACCATTGGATAAATAGAAGTTATTCTAAATAAAAAAATAATTTAGAGTTTTTATACTGAGTGGGTAAATGGAAATCCCTAATAATATAATATCGATGTCAATGCATTATTTCATTACATTATCACAATTATAATTAATGAAATACCAAAGGACCGATCATTTTCACTATTTTTTATAACCATATACCATAATTGATATCCACATTACATTGGAATATTGAAAATATACCATTATACATAATAAAATGAAATAAACTACATCCTTGAAATCTTATTAGAATATTTATTCTCTATAACATAGGGAATAAAAAAAGCGATCTAAAATTATCATTATGTGTACTTAAAGATGAGGCAATAATGAATTGATGAGAGTAAATTGACGTGGAATTTCAAATAGCTAATAACAAATTCTTTTAAAATAACTGGTCAAGTCATAATAAATATGGCTTGGTAATAAACTAAAAACACATTCCATTGAATTAATTAACTGATTATGAAATGAATTTGTAGAAATGATGTAGAAAATCAAACAGATTAATATTAACTAGTTTTAAATGGTGGAAATTCATAGTTATTGGATTCCAGATTTCCTTGGTACATGGTACCATTACAGTCAAGACATTCCACAAGAAGGTTTTGTAAAGTTGTTAATAATACATCAAATTTTTCCAAATTATTCTTCTCCTGAGACAACTGATGCATTAAGAGGATATCTATAATCAGGCCCCACCCATGTAGTACATGTCTAAAGCATTACACATACATCGAATAATCAATTTAATTAATAAAAAATATATATTATCTTCTGATATTTTTATTTAATATGTAATAATTATTTATCAATAATTATGTAATGGTAGATAATTATTGATTTTTTTATATTAATGAACAGAAATTTAATTGAATGTTCATTTGAAAGATTATTGTGGAAAAATAATATTGAAAATTCAATAGTGTCCCATATAACTTGGAATCATTTTAAATCATAATCCCCTTGAAATAATAACATTAAATTAAAAATAAAATCTATTTAGAATATCTATATTCATGATGTCACATTTCATGGATATTATATACACACTTAAAATGTAACTAGGGGAGAACATTTCACCATGCCACAAAGAAATGAAATTGATATGGAATACCTTACCTTGAGTTTAAATTGAAACTTGTGTCTTTATTTTCAAAAATAATAAAATTATTTAGATTATTTAATTTCTTTAGAATATATTTCAAATTTATAATTACTTTTACTTTACTTATTTCAATGTTTTATACAACAACATAATTTTTTGTTCTGTCAGATGTTTTGACCAAATTCAGTTCGTGTCTTAAAAATGTCATTGGTAGGTCAACTATGGTAAAAGTGTTCATTGCATAAAAATTGCAAGAAAATAATAATTATAGAATAATCATTTTTAGAAATAAATTATACTTTTAAAATTAATCATGTAATATGGTATGGAAAAATGAACCAATGATACAATCAACGAGAAGGTAGGCCATACATACGCATCAGAAATGTTCCAATTTTTCAATGATCATTATTGAAAGAAGGTGTGTAACATTATATATTAATAGAATTATAATTATATCATAAATAACATGATATTTAATCGAAATTAATTATATATATTGTTCCTGTGATGTAAATGAAATAATGTCATGTTGAGGAGGCGGTTGTCCATACGTCCATGACCGATGTTATCACATTTTTTGAGTTAAAAGGGTAATAAAAAAATATTTTATTATATTCATAAAAAATAATTATTACATTAATGTCATATATATTTCATTTATTTTACATATTTTTAATTAATAATATACATTAAAACTATCTTGTTCCATGTCAATGAATATCATTGCTTTGAGTAGGCAGTAGTCCACATTTACACAAACGATGATATCCCATTTACACAAATTAAAAATCATTAGGGTTTGTGTTTTATAAAACATAATTATTTAATAAAAAAACATAAATATCATATATACCATATAAAAACATCATTTAAATCATAATTTTCAACCATGACTGTTGGGGGTGGATAAAATTAACGACATCATTTTGTGGGGTGGTAGTTCTCCTTACACAGGAATGCTATGTTCATTAACCATTAAGGGGATATATGTTTAAGTGTAGAAAGATCCCATAAAATAAAAACATATGAGTATATTTAAGTTATTTATTTTATTAAATAATAATGGAATTATAATATTTTATGGGTTTGAAAATGAAAATAAAACAAAGGATCTTAAAGATGGATGATACCTCTTCTTTGAGTAATATCTTTTGGTTTTCACCAAAGGTAATACATGGAAGGATTTATTCCAAAATGGGGGATCATAGGATTATGTTAGGGATTTTAGAAGCTTATTTGAAAATATATTTTTACATAAAATGGGTTTTATAATTTTGTGGAAGTAGGGGAGGTGAAAACCTTTTTATATTGGAGGAGACGATGCATACTTGATAATTTTTTGAAAGGGAATTCCACCCACGTTTTTAACATTAACATATGATACCATAATGGTTAAAATTATATCAAATAGAGTATATGGTAAAAATATTACTAGATAATGTTTTTAGACATTTTTCTAGGTCATTTTTGGCCTTATGATTATGATTTAGTCTATTGTTATGCTAATTTTCATCTTAATCATTGTAATTAATTTTAATCACTTTCTCTAATTTTTTTTTGAAAAAAAAATGTTGAACATATTAGAAGTAAAATATAGTGATGAATACTAGTATTGATTAATTTTTCCATCATTCCAATCATAGACACAGCCGAAATAAACTTAAAATTCATTCTGCAAACAGGACAATAATGTGGGTTTTGAATGTAAAAATGTTCATAAGATTTCTATATATTTAAATTGAATATCAAAGTGACATTGATTCCAATTTCATAAATTCAATTATTTGAACAAAAGTATCTCATTAAACATTAAAACCAATTTATTATATAATTCTAACACATAAATAAAATAGATGAAATATTATTTTTTAATTAAAATTATGTATTTTTCTATATTCATAAAAAAAATTAAACCTCACAGAAAAAAAATCCCTAACCTAATTTTTTAATTTATATTTCAAAATTTAATTTAATTTTTTAATATTTCATTCTCAAAAGTGAAAAATTCTAAGATATTGTCGCTGCACCATTAAAAGGGGATAAAGTTGCCTTTATAAAAATATAAGATACATGTATAAAATCGGGTCTCTTATTATATTATTCCTATAAAATATATTGGATGGTTATAAAAAATATTCTATTGAATAATATATATATATATTTTTAATATCAATTACTAATTTTAGTTAACATAATTTATTAGTCTGAAAAAAAACAATGTTATTTAAAAAATAGTTTTTACAAATACATTCCCTTTAGATTCATTATGTTCTCATATTAATTTATAATTAATTTATAACCAATTAATTTTACCATTATATTCATATTGTAGTTAATTTTATTCATAATAATCAATTCATCTTATAGGAGACAAATTTTATTTTACTTAATAATATTAATTTCATTCGGTAATATTTGATCTTGTGTACAACACTTGTCATCGAAGAAACTTGATGCATGAAAAACCAGATAAAATCATTATTTTGTGAATTGAAACACATATAATAGATATCATTTATTTGAATTATATAATATAGTATAAATTATTGGGATATGGTATTCTATTATGTACTTGATATTGTGGGTCATACATGCTATTAAATACAATGTTCTCACATTAAAACATTGGTGTGATATGCACACATCACTATAACTATGATCTATCCTATAAATTTAAACATGATATCAGTAATTGAGAGTTTGATATATCAAAAATTTTATTGCTTAAAACCCCACATATTAAATAGGATCCATAAAATATATTCTGAATAAGGTCGAATGGAAAATGTGAAGGTCATAAAAAAATAGGCTTTTCAAAAGGAGAACATTAGTGAAAACATGGACATGGAAGATGAATATAACTATCATGTTCTAAAGTAGAGTGATATAAAACTTTATCATGAATTTTTTTTGACTTGAATTCCACAATCCAATGGAGTGAATAATGGTTATTAATATCATAAAAAAGAATGATAATATGGAAAAAAATTGGTTCAAGACCCTTTTTCTTGAGTTGACAAATTCTTTCATAATCGTTGAATATAAGTAAATACAAGTTTCTATAATCGCAATATTTTTATTTTTATTATAACATGAATAATTTATACTTAATATCTTAGCTTAATATTCTCTTAGAGTGAATTTATACATTAAAATATTTCATAAATGAAATTTTTTCCAAATAGTTATGATCCAACAATTTTAGATATAAGGTTTCTAAATTTACAAAATGATCTTATCATTATCTATCAATCAACAAGTTACAACTCTTTAATCATAATATGTGTAACATGGGGACACCATCATCATTTATTTTCTTTAAACATTGTAATAACATTAATTACGATAAAAAATTATTTTAACCATGCATTATTCTTTATTCATTATGTAAAATAAATTTTATTTAATATTTTCAATAACTCCAAAATAGTTGTGAACTCAATAAATGATAAAATAAAATAATTTTTTGAATAATAAATTATTAGTTTCTAGGTTGTTAGCACTTATCCACATAAATCATTTATTTATCTAACAATTTTTTTTATCAATATTAGCATAAAGTAAGGCTTTTCAATCCCTCAACCATGTGTCATTAAAAACATTTAAGGCAATATCCCCGATACGGGATCCAATTAAATGGTACCAGGATCTGAGTCATCACATGACCTCAAGCTGGACTCCTCATATGGAAGAGGTTACTGAATAGTATCGAGGTTGTAGCAAGCCGCATGGTGGGATTATACCCTCTTTACTGGAGTAATACATAGTAGATAAAAATATAAATATGTAATCAATTTTTAATAAATAATTAACATGCATAACAAATATTCTCCTAAACTAAGTAAAAACCATAAAACAAAAATTACTATGTCATTTCATGAAAGCAGTTCCCAAACTGCTGGAAAACCCCAAAATAAAAAACAACATATAAATCCGTAAAATACCCTGACATGATGTTTGGATCCTCATATATGCACATCCCAAGGATGAATCAACTCTTATGCATGGGAATTTGTTCCCTTATAATAGACTATAAGCTTGAAATCTTCTCTAGTACCCAATGACAGCCCAAGAAGGGTGAGAGTATAACATAGAAGGCCACAAAAACGGTGTTTACAAAATATCAATCATAAAATCATATTACATTAATGTACAAGGTAAAATAAAATTAAAAAATAGAAACTCATGTTCCATTAGTTTACAATCATTACTTTAAATATTCCTGTAATTATTACCATTTCAATCATTTACACCATTCATCAATACTTAATCAATTTCCATCAACTGTTCCATGGTCTAGGAATTTATATCATTTACACAATTGTCTATGTAAGTCATCCAAAATGTCTAAGGGTATATGTTAAGTGCTAATCTGACTAGAGATAAACATATCACAAAATATACATTCACTAAAATTAAATCCTCAGTCCAGGTGGTCTCATCAAATTACACGATCAGGGATATTGATCCTTCATCCGCTTCCCTAACCCATGCATTTTGGGATTCATTTTAGAGCGTATGTCTAACTCAACTAATGTGTATCAAACCTCATGTCAATACCCCACACTACCATGCCATGTGCACATGAATATATATCCATTCACCACACACATACCTTATCTCAAAATATACTCAAGATAATACAATTAAAAATCAGAATCCATAGTAAACCAAAAGAGAATTAATATTATTACATAACATATTAACACATTTATAATTTTTATTACATAGACCATTTAACCAATTTCCCTTTCTCATGCCTAAATCACTAAGTATATTCAATTATTATCATATATTACCCCATTTAACATATTCATCAATTTTCATTCCTAATCACATTAGCATAATAAAAAAATCACATACATTGGACCATTAACATGTTCTTTTATTCCCATTCGTTAATCAATTTATCCGCTTTATCATTTCACATGAATTACCCATACTACAGAATTAACGTACAATTTACAGACCATATTATATTATAATCCACATAACTCATTTACTAATTCCCAGGAATTTACTAATTTTAATTTTTAACCATTTCCCATGACATAACCCAATTAGAATTTTCATCATTATCGTGCCTCAATAAATTAACCAAAACCACATTACAATTCATTACTCAATTAACACATTAAAATTATGGAAACCAGCAACTTATGCCAAGCCAACAACTAGAAAAATTATTCTTCTGGGACTCTTAGTCCACAACTAGCAGGTCAACATAATTAACATGGCCCTAATATAACACAAATAAACACTATGATTAACCATACAATTTTCCATGGTTTTGAATGTCCTAACACCCTAGGGGTAGCCCTGAATATGTTAAATAAACCTAAATGCATCCTATTGGGAGAATGAGGAGTTCAATACATTCATTAGAAATCCAATATACCCAATATATCAAAAGGAATATAAATCACAATTTGAGGTAAGCAATATCCGAACCACACATGGAAAAAATACAATAATAATATGGGATATAAATTTTCGACCACAGACCTAAAATAAAATGATGAACATGCACTTTATCATATCATAGATCTAGATCCAAATATCCTTTGAATACCTAATCTAGAATCCACATTAAAAATAGTTGTTAGGAATTTTTAAGTAGATGAGTGATACTAAAATCCCTAGTCCAGAAGATGGAAGACAAAGAAGTGTTCCAATTACGCAGATTTTTGATCCAAAGGAAAAGACACACCAAATGGCCAAAAATATAAAGAGGAACACCATTGGAAAGAATTGATCAATTGGGATCATAGCAAAGGTTTGATGGAGGAGAATTGGGGAATAAATTTGGGTGGGTTACATATATTTCTTGAGGGGATACCTTGAAAATAAAATTTTTATTGAGCAACATGGGTTGGTTGCACAGTTTTCAAAACCATGTGCCAACTGTGCTGCTGCTTCTACCCAAGGTTTGTTCATGTTATATGGTTAACCGGGGATGATGACTAGTTCAACAAACATTTTTTAAACTCTGTGGAATTATTCTTTCCATGGTTTCACTATTTTCCTTGGAAGGAAACACATTTTACATAACCTTGTGCCAATTGGGTGCCTTGCATAAGATGGAACTATATTCGTTCCATTCACCCCAAACCCCCAGAACACTCCCATGAGGATCCTCATATGCCTGGAAAGCATTCCATTAACAAAAAACATGTGATTAAAAACCAAGTGTAACACCACTTGAAGGTTTGTGATCTTACAACATCCCAATATTATAACATATGATCCTCGTGTTGTACTCCCAATATACACTAAACATACATGGTAAAGAGATAAGGACTCTAAGAATTTATATCCATATCCTTATCCTAGGTATCATCTTGAACAATTCCATGAAACCAAAACAGATAACCAAAAGAATGGTCTTACCCCAAAAGAGTACTTACTATGATCAAAAAAATAATAATCACATGCTCATTAGAAGACGCATCAACCTCCAAAAAAACATCAAAAAGAATAAATCTATAAGGAGGACTAGGATACAATACCTAAATCATACATTGGGAAATTTCAAACACATCTTCCTTCAATCATGGAAGAATCAATCATCACCCACCTACCTGATACCCAACATGGATCATTTACCAAATGACATGGTGCTATTATAGAATGTTATTAATAATATAATGGTTACCACAAGTCAAAAACACCTAAAAACACAAATGTTCTTCTTTAACAACATTTCTTGACATGCATTGATCAACTACATGAGCCATAATGTTATAAATCCTTACCCAAAAATCCAAACCCAACTGAAATACTCAGGGGAATAAACTGATCAAGCCCAATTCAATGCTCATTGTCAAGGCCAAAACCCCCAAAATTGTACTTACGCAAGTTCCTTAAATCTGAAACTCTAGTCATGTCATGAACTGTCCACTTTCACACTATGTTTCTCCCCACCATAAACATTAACTCACCCCTGCAATTTTCTGGTGATTGGAAATCCCATTATTGAAAAGGAAAACTATCACCCTAACTCAGATTCACAACATACCTGATACATTACCAACTCATTGCACATGAACATTCATATGGACTTAAAAATGTATTATAATCTAGACTCCCAGTTGAAACCACCTATAACAATATATGTGTATAATAAACTCATTGAATAAAAATAAAATTTCCTCCCTCAAGTTTTCCTTAATTTATGAAAATCACATTCCACTATGAACATCAAATTAGAGGTAGTTCATAACATACCACACCCATTCCTTTTACCATATTGTGTTGGAACATCCCAACCAGTTTGTCCTTGATCAACCTCAGACACTATTGACCTACTAATCCTTACACCCACCAATGGAGCTTCTTCACATAAGGCATACCACTATTATTGAGGAACCGACATGGACCATTCCCCAGAATCTAGTAACTCTACCATCAATGCAGAAACTACCTACAAAACATCATCATGCTCTACAAAAACCATTAATATAACTAAACATACTCTCGTCACCTCTACATCAATCTACATCAATTGAAATTTATTAGTATCTTTCTCAGATCCCATCCCCATTATAATATTGTACGTTTTTTTTTTCAAAACATTCATAGAAGGGATTTAACTACTCACCCCTTGTGTGACTCTTTTTAGCCGAGTTGGGTCATCCCTAGTCGACTCATCCTAGAGCACCCGGCTTCAATGTTGGCATCACACTACATCAACTTGATCAGCTGCCTTCACACTTTTAGAAATTCGGAATTCACCCAAGGACATATACCTGACCCATTAACAATTTTTGATGAATTTCTATAACCCATATTCTCTTGGAATAAGCTATTGTCATATCTTACCATGCCCTTTGACGACATTAGCATGGACATCTCACGTTTCATTTGGAGCCACCCTTAGAAAATATCCAATGATTGGCTCATTTAATAACCACATCCAAGGACCACGTAGCCTCTCGATGGAACCGAACATTCACCTCATTGGTTATTCATTGGTATACTAATGTCACCACATAGACTATAAGCTCTTCTCTACACATCCAATACTGGATTACAACTCCCCACCTGAGGATTGTCGTTACCATCAAATTCTTCAAGTAATTACAACATCCTTGTTTCACTTTTCTATCATAATATGAACCCAAAAACATGATAATGTCAATCTTGATTTTCCTAGATAAACAAAACAAGAATCACCTTATACTCATCCCCATAATATGTGAATAGTACATACAACATTTTCCGAAACCTGGTCAATTCAGCGAACCTTACTAGTAAATTATGAAGGGTGAACATCCCACCACCCATCTGCAAATATACCAACAGAAAAAATTCAACCCCCATGAGGTCTCATGTCAAACAAAACACATTCATGTTTCTATACATAGTTTCATAGTTTTATCATCATACTCGAGTTGATGTCACGATGTTGGTCAGGATCATCTTTAACTAATAGTATCTAATGATGGAATCAAAAATAACCATCAGAATTATCTATCAATTATGTCATCTACCACCATGTAATTCCTTGTTCATCCAATGGTCACAGGCTTCCCGTACCGCAATCAAATTATTTACACTTAACCACCATCATTCAAGTGTGATTGCCAACCAAGGCTAACTACCTTTTTGTAACCCTTTGTCCAGCAGTCATGAACAAACGTTTCCTTTGGGACTACTACCACCACACCACCTAAGGTCTTCTGAGACACCTCTAATAGTTAAAAATCAAAACATAATAGTAAACATCAACAATCAAAATTAATGATTCCGTCATACACATGATTTCTTCGTTGATTTCATATAAAGAGATAGATAATTATCTTGATCCACATGTTTTCCCACTCTGAACAGACTCAAGCCTCACATGCACGTTCCAACATCTAGACTTCATCAGATCCGCCAAGGTTATTCATAATTTTTTGACCTCACACTAAGACTAAATTATATCAGATGATCCAAACATCACCATGGCCTAGTCAAGCACCCTCTCAATCATATTACTATTCCTTTTAGATTTTCAGTCCCACCCTCCTCATGGAATTCTCAACATATCACCCAATGCCCAAAATATTTGTATGATCATTCCCAACAATGTGACCACCCTCACCTTTGGTTTCACCTTCATAACAACAACTTTCATATGAGATTCATCCAGCACTATCTCAACCTCATGAAAAAAACATTGAGGTCCCATTAATCATCATATAAACAAATGGGTTAGAAAAAAATTATAAAATTGTTCAAAACTAACCCTAAAACCAAATATAATTACTAAGGATAAATTCGAAATGAAGCAAGGAACTACCATTCCATTCATGAAAATGTGTTGGTACTCAATATGTATCGATTCCACCTCTAAATACCTTCAACTTCATCCTATTACGAGAAACTTACAACATTTGTCTAACCTACCTTGAGGTCACCATTGTTTTTCAAATGACTATCAACTCATTTACCAAACTATGTTCACACCTTCCCAAAACCATTGATCGTCTCACATAGCCCTGTAGGATAAATCAGAATATTCCCAAACTCCAAGAATACACATATTCATTACGTTCCAATATAAACTCAAAAAATGTCTGACTACTCTCTCATAGGTTTCTCTCAATATTCAAACAATACATGAATTTCAACCACAGTTATGGGTAACAAGGCACCAGGCCCTCCATTTATTCCACATACAACAAAATCAAAACATATTTTTACTCATAAGAGGATTCTAAGACCCTATTCCAAAACTCTTCATCTAATTAACCATATAAAACATCCTATTTTGGTTCCCATTTTAAGTATACTCTCACACATACATTTTCACCATTACCCAAAACACCCACTTATAGGGTCCAAAACATAAAACACATGGTCTAACCCCACACAAGTCACCACACCCATAACGAATAACCCATCAAAATTGATTCCAGAACCAGGACAGTCATTTCTAAGTCCAATTCACAACCCACAAATTTAAAATCCACAAGGTTTACCACCTTCACATTATTGGGAGACACCTCAAAACCTGAAGGTCATGGTCTCATTGAATGTATAACATGGAACACCCATATCCACACATTGAGGCTTAGTAAGGTCATTGGGCATATAATCAAGGTCTCATCCTAGGTTACTCTAACTACCAATACCACACACACTAGTGTTAGATAAACAACACATGAGATACTCAATACCAATATTCATCAAATGTCACATCATTACATCTTACATTATAATTAAATTCAGTATTTCGAGAACTAAAGTTTCACACTTTCGAACTATTCATTTACAAAAAAATTCTTAAATCCATACTTTATTTGGATTCATAACCCAAAAAAATTTCATTAAAAACATTTAAAACATTAATAGTTGGTGTATAAAATAGTAGAAAAATACACTACCTTCCATAGTCAACTCACTCTATATGTACAGTCCCAACAGAATCAATCACATCTATAACACTACCCGTATCCATACCTAAAGTGGGTATTGGTATAAATGGGGATAAAATAACTAATATAGGAACATGTGTTTCGTTATATACCATTGGAAGACCATTTCCCTACTCAGAACATAAATCTTTCCTCCTAGGAACATTTTTTATTTCAGAAGTTGTTAAAACCTAAATTTTAACTTATATAAAACCCTTCATTTTTAACATTTAATTAACCATTATTTAACATTAATCTATTATACTCGGGTATATATATTTATTTGACACGATTTTCAGTAGGTTTTTTATGAAAGATAAATGCATTCCCCCATTCATGTCCAACACACCCATTCCATGTCTTCCCAACATTATGCATGCCAATTATAAACCAGGTGCCTGTGATGATGCATGAATTCACATTATAGTTCCATTTTAACATTGATTAAAGTAACATAAAACAAACACCTCATAGAACAAGTGAGTCCCCTAATGGTTAAATACCATCAATGATTACAACACACGTCCCTAACAACAATTATCATCCCCAAGAAAATACATTTATTCCTTATACATGGGTTATCTACACCCATGAAAATGCTCACTACCATGGACCAACACATTCCTAATCACCCATATACCTTTCGCAAATAGAAATTCATTGAAAATAACACCTATAATAAAACTTTGTAACATCCATGACCTGATACAAACTAAACTACTTCCCCGATCTGAGTATCCACATGACCTGAATCATTCCTCCCTGTATGCTAGAGGTTGGCAGCTAGAATTGAGGGTCTAATAAGTAATATGAGGATACTATAGCCTCTTTACCAAAGTAACCCACAATAGATAACAATATAAATAGTGTAATAATGTTTAACAATTAATGATCATTCGTAACCAAACATCTCCCAAAATGGGTACAAACCAAAAAAATAAGAACAACCATGTAATTTCATGATAACCTTGAAAAAATGTGAAGGAAATTCCCACCAAAAACAATATTTAAATCCTCAAATGAAAATATCTCTATGTGTAAATACTTTTATAGGTACAAACCAAGAAAAACTCAACTCTCAAGCATAAGGACTTTTCCCATATCCCAACATACAATCATGTAATATTCTCAGGTAACCAACAGAAGCTCGAGCAGGTTGTGAGTATAATTTAGTAGGCCACCACCAATAAAATATAAAAAATATCTATTCTGAATTGATAGTGAATGAAAATTAAATTTAAAGGAATGTAAATAAAATGTCATTTAGTCTCCATTATTTAATAATCATTAAATCAACCATTTATATCATTATTACAATTTTCATCATTTATATCATTATGCATTAGTTAATCCATTTTCACAATGTGTTCCATTGGATAGTTAATTAAATCATTTACACATGGGTCAATGATTGTCAACCAATATATAAAATGGAATAAGTAAAGTCCTTATATCACATGGGATAAACATATCAAAAAAATACATTGCACTTTCCTTGAAGCCTTAGTCCACGTGGTCTCACGAAATGAATTTTTAGGGGAATAGATCTAATGTCCACTTCCCGAACCCATGAATTTTGGGTTGGAGTTTAGAACCTACTTCTAACTCGAGCCATGGGTGTACAACCTCTTGAAAATAAACCAAAAAACCATTACATGTGCACAATATTATTTCTATACTCACCACACAATATCATATCTCAAACAACAATCAAAACTATACACATAATAATAAAAAATGGTAGAAAACATAATATTTAATATTATCCCAAATACTATTAACACATTTATAATTTTCAGTACATATCCCATTTCACCCATATCCATTTTCAGGTCTAACACACTAAGAATATTCAACAATAACCATACATTACCCCATTGAATTAATTCATCAATTCGCATGCTTAATCTCATTCGAATAATAAAAAAAATTCATACATTTTCCCATTAACATATCCATCCATTCCAATATGTTAACTCATTTAATATCATTATCATTTCACATGAATTAATCCCCATACATATATTTCATGTACAATTTATTTACTATTTGATATGAAAACCCGGTTAACTCATTTGTCAATTTCCAATAATTTACCAATTTAACAGGTCAACCATTTCACATGCCTTAACCCAATTAGCCCATTCATCATTAACTTTCCTTACATAATAAACTAATACGCTTTTACAGTTCAAATCTCAATTAACTCATTAACCATAATTAATACAACACCTTATGTTAAGAAAAAAATAGATATAATGATTATTTGGAATTATTTTTCAATCTACTAAAATGTCAACATATTTTCCTAGTTTCTTATTTTAAACAAATCAACTATATTCTCAACCTTACCATTTTCAATGTTCATTAATGCTGACATACCCCTTGGGTGTCCATAATCTAGTTAAATCAACTTCAACAATGCCTATATAGATAATGAGGTGTAATGTTAATCATTTAACCAACCCAAATACCAAATCTAGCCAAAGAAATCAAAATCAAAAATAAATAACACAACTACATATGAATAAATTGATAATGATCCTATGAGATAATACTTTTATATTACCTACCTTGAATCTGAAAATGAATGCACTCTTAATTATATCCTTGGATCTATATCCAAATACCCTTTGATACCCCAACCATGAAACCATGATAAAAGAGGCTTTTTTTGGATATTGGAAGAATAAATGTAAAACTAGAATCCCTTATCCTGAATAAGTAAACAAGAAGAGTGGTAGACATACCCAGAGCATTAATCATCAACCAACGATACTCCAAAAATCCCCTAATCATTGGAGAAACTCCCCTAAGTAGATTTGGACACATAGTATTGTAAATAGGGTTTCTAGAGGAGGACAATGTAATAAATTAGGGCGGAATAAATTATGTACTGAAGGGGGGACTATAAATCGACACATATAATGAGCTTCATGGTTTATATAGACATTTTTCAAAATCGTGTTCTAACACTGCGCATGCCACTAACCCAAGTTAACTTCAAGTCACATGGTCACAAGGGGGTGTTTAATGTTTTTAAAAACAATGTTCCAACCATGAGTAATGACTATATATATGTATGAACAGATTTATGGGGGAGGACACATAGTTTACATAAGCATGCTTTAACTTTTCAACGTATATAGGTTGGCCAATTATTACTTTCTTTTAGGCCATATACCCCTGGATCACTGATCATGGCCCACGAAACTCTCAAAAAATATTCCATTAATAAAAAATGGGATTATAAATATAATGTTAAGAGGTATACAACTTTAAAACGTTTGGGATCTTAAATTTTACATGCTACATAATAACTTTTATTAGTACCATTCAATATATGATCTCAAATATTTAACGAAGATGTAATCCATTACAATAAATTTAAATTTCCATAAAAAATAAATAGAAGACACATAAAAAATATTTTTTAGATCCAAATAAAATATATTATTAATCATTCCACTTTGGGTTTATAAATAACATTGGGTTGGAATTCTTCAGTTGGCCACTAATATGGTAAATCCTCTTTATGCTTGTGGAATTTGTCGGAATCATACCCTGCATCCTTGAAATTGTAACATTCAATAGAAAAATTATCCTTTTTCCCTTTTTATTATTTTTCCGAGTGACCCTTTTCTCCATACTTACAAAAACCACCCAATCCTTTCATGCATTTACCTGGATGATTGTTAACATGTTGATTACATATAGTAAAATACTTCTTTCCCCTCTTCTGCTTATATGACATTTTTCTTCCATTTTCTACTTATTTTGATTCACTTTTAATCCATAGGATGTGGATAATTATTTCATTAGCATAATAGAACATAATTTCTACCATAGTATAATGAAATGGTTTGCGACACCGACACCCTTTAGAGACGTTTCACAAGGCCATCAAATAAGTGATCAATTTTTCACTGCTAAAATCATAAAAATTTCATAGAATACCTTTGTATCCTTATAAATGTGGGTTCACACTCCACCTCTCAGTCTTACCCATTTTCATTAAAATAAGTACCATTATCTTCATCTCATTTTTTATTTTGAGGGAATTATTTATAAAATAATTCCTTCTAAAATAATTCATATTCAATGAGTTCTATTTCATCTACCATCCTTGAATTATGAATCAATGACCACCATTAATCTTCATCATCATTAATTCAATACAGTACAAGATTAACCATTTCCTTTAAAACCCATCATAATTACATTAATATATTTTCTCAATAATTTATCCATTTCTCTCATAAAAATTAATTAGTAGTCCCAAAAAATAAATGGTGCTTCGGTAGCTTAATGTGATCCAACAGATAATATAATAAATGTGGAATAGGATTCTCCATTCAAGAAAATTTATTTTTCATTTCGTGATTTGGATACCCTCTTATATCAATAATTTTCTCTATTATAACACCAGCTGTAGTAGTATCATTAGTAGTAAAATATCTTCATTTTGGATTATTAGGGATACATGTTTTTCAATAAAAATTTCTAAACAAGGGAATATACAATATTAGTTTATTAAATTATGAACATTTTAAAATAATAAATATCCAATAATACCTAAATTGAAAAGAAATTTTATTAATAACTAATCTCAAAATTCTATGCAAGGTTTCATTATGGTAATCATTACATTAAAATCCATCATAATTATTGTGAAATAAAATTTCAATTATTCAAATACCTTTATTCGGGAGTGTTAAACCAGGGGAACAATAAAGCCTATTATTGTAAACTAGGTTATTCTTGATTCATACCTTTTGTAACTCTCGGAATTTTTTACCCCTAGGTACATATGAGGTAGATCACGTCCTATTGTAGTATACAGACATTGATTTATTTCTAGGAAGACCCAAGAAATATATACCTTACCAAAACTTTTGGAATATTTTATATACTTGTACACAATGTCTAGGAAGACGCACATAATCTATACCTTACCCAAATTATTGGATGTTCTCCAATATAGTTTTCAAGGATGATGTTAGACATCTTACGATACCAATTCTAATGCACTGACCACAGTAACCCAAAAAGGCAGATTATTTTATTACATTGGAGTGATTACAAGGAATCAATTCTTGAAGGACATATCACCTTAAAAGTTTTATAGAACCATATTACATATATAATACCCACACTACATTAGAAAAATAGAAAACAAAACATTATAAATTGAAATAAACTGCATCCTTCAAATCTTATTCAAAAACATCTTCTTCATAACCTATGTAAACGAAATAAAATAAGGTTTATAATAAATTTTTATTTAGGGTAACTAATGAAGAATCACTAATGAATTGATGAAAGTAAATAAACATTGAATGGTAAATAACTGATAAGACATTCAGTACAAAAAGTTTGATATAGAATAATCAATATTGAAATGTATTAAAATAAGAAAAAATTCAATATAATAAATAAAAATACAATGAAATTCGTCCATTTATGTATCAAATAAAAATATCACAAATAAATAGTAACTAATTTTTAATGATGGAAATGCTTATTTATTAGATTCCATTTTTCCTTGTTACATGTTAAGTTTAATGTAAAGACCATTCATAATATTTTTGAGTATTTTGGAAAAATATTAACAAATATGGCCCTCATATTTGTCTCATTAGACAAATGATATATCGAGGGACTACCTAACCATGTGCCACCTCTATTATAACTGTTCAAATCATTCTTCACATATCGAATAATTAATTTCAACAATAAAAAATTAATTATCCTAAAATATCCCTATTGAATAAATAATAACAATTTATCAACAATTCCCCAAAATAATATAAGTGTTATCAATGTTCTTTATGTTGATCTATGGAAATCGAATTTAAACACCATTAAAAACATTCTTGAGTAAAATTAATCTTCAAACATTCAAAAGTGTCCCATAACTCCTTGAAACATTTGGAATCATAATAACCTTGTAGTAATATCATTAAATTAAACATAGAATATAATTATAATAATTATATTAATTATATAACTTATTAATCACATTATATGCACTATTCAAAAGAATATTGGTGTATAATTTTTCAACATTCCCTAATTAAATAAAATTGGGTCAAAATTTGTTACCATAATTCTAACTTCTCAGGCGTGTCTTTATTAACCTAAATAAATAAATTATGTTAAGTATTTACATTATTCATAAGATTTTCCAAATATAACATTACTGTTTCATCACTTATTATAATGATCTATATAAATACATAAACAATTTTGTTTATGTTGTGTGTTTTGACCAAATTAGGTTCATGTGTTAAAAATGACTCTGGAAGGTAGACTATTGTTACAGGGGTCATTACATTAACAAATCTTGGATAATATTCATGAAATAGTTTCCATATTTATACATAAATTATTTTTTTACTTCTACCATGAAATAAGTTTGTTAAAAATGAACCATCATTATAATAATGGAGAAGATAGGTTGTATGTACGCAGGAGTAATGTTCCCATTTTTCAATGATAATTATTAATGGAATCTAAGTAACAATATATATTTATTGAATGATCATTATATCATATATTTTCTGTTCTTTAATCATGTATACTTATACAAATAATTCTTGTAATGTAAATGGAATCACATAGTGTGTCAGAGGTGGTAGTCCACACATCAATAACCAACATTATCACTTTTAGTGTGTGAAAAGGTCGACAAAGGAAATGATATATTATATTTCAAAAAGGATAATTACATCATTAATATAAGATATATTTTATTAATGTCACATATGTTTAATTTAATCTATCATTTACACATTCCATGTATCGTGTCAATGAATCACATCACATTGAGGTGGTGTTAGTCCACACAACCCCATGTGATGTTATCGTATTTACAGAAAAAGGGATGCAAGAAGTTATGTATTAAATAAATATTAAATAAGTATTAAAAAAATATAAATTTCATATATATGATATAAAAACATCGCCTCTATCCTAATTTTCAACCACGATACGTGGTAAAGAAAACAAACAACATTATTTCGTGAAATGGTAGTTCGCCTTACACAAGAATGATATATTCCATACCCATTAGATGTAATTATGTTGAAGTGTTCTTAAATCACATAAAATAACAATATCTAATTATAGTTTGGTAAATATTTTTATTATATTATAATGTAATAATAAGAGTTTTGAGGGAGAAGGAAAATAAAACAAATGATCTTGAGGAAGGATGTTTCCACTTATTTGGGTAACACTTTTTAGCTTGAACTAAAGGGATTCCTTGGATAGATTCATGCCTAACTGATGGATTATAGTATGTGGGGTAGCTTTTGGGTGACTATTTTAGAATATTTCATAGAGATAATGGTATTTAGATGTGTTTGTATGTGGCAGGGGTGAAAATCTTTTGTAGTGGAGGAGAAGTGGCATTCTTGTAAATATTTGGAAAGGAAATGTCAAATTTTTTCCATTTAAAGTGCCCCAAATAGTGGTAAAATTTCAATAAATAAAACTATAGTAGTGAAATTTGTCTATCCAATATATTTTGGACATATTTTTATGTCATATTTGTCCATATGTTTACAGATTAGTCTCTAGTTGAGTTAATTTTTCTTCTTATGGCCATAATTAATTTTTATCACTTTCAAAAAAAAATTGTGTCAAATTTTTTTCACCTTATTATAAATCAAAATTATTAAAATTACAAATATTGAATTACTTTTTCCAAATTCCAGTCAATGAAGTGGTAGAAATTAATTTAAAAATAATCCCCTAGACAGGACAACCATGTAGGTTTTTATTGTAAACAATCATTAAAATATTGCTATGTTTTAAGCCATATTTTAAATATAAGTTGATTATAAGTACCTAAATTGGATTAATATATGAAAAATTTATCTATTTAAAAATTTAAATAAATTAAATATATAATTTAACCTTATAAATAAAAAAATATGAATGATAATATTTGACATAAAATTCTTTATTTTTCAGCAATCTTAAAAAAATTAAACTTTCCCATAAAATATGAAAAAATTCAAACTTAACAAATTTTGAAATTTGAAATTCCAAAATGGAGTTTAACATTTCATATTAAATTTAAAAAATAATTAAAAATTCATATTTAATTTTGGGTGCACTATTAAAAGGCGGTAAAAATGTTTTTCCCAATAATATTATTTTTGTGTGTGTCAAATTGAGTTTATTTTATCTTATGCCTATATAATCTATTTTATGAGAATAGAAAATATCATATTGAATATTATATATATATATCATTAATATCATTCAAGAAAAGTAGTTAAGTGAGTTTATTATGATTAAATTCCTTTGTGATTATGAGAATAGTTTTTATAAAAACATCCCATTTATGTACAGTTACGTCTTATATTCATTTATAATAAATTTTTAACCAGTTAATTCAAATATATATTTTTATAACTTAGTAAATAAAATTAATAAATATAAAATTAAAATATAGGATATAATTTTCATTTTAAATGATCATATTAATATTATCCAGTAGGATTCGGTCTAACATGTAACAAAATCAATCTATGAAACTCCTTTCAAGAAACTGAAGATAAAATCAATGTTGTGTGCATTTTAATTTATAGAATAGACCTAATATATTTAAATTAAAAAAAATAATATAAATTATAGGGATATTATATTCTCTTATGTCCATGATTTTTTATTTCATATAGGCTATTAAATACTGGGTTCTTACTTTAGAATTTCGGGGTGTTATAGAAAACCCATTCATTTTTTTTGGAACCTCAATTATATTTTCTTATAAAAAACTAAAATTTTATCAATTTTAAATCAAATAATAATCCTAAATATTTAATATATATTTTTATTTAATTAGAATCTTAAATATCCAAAAAATGAATAAATAATAATACAATAAATTACATGAAAATGATTATCCATCATTATTTTATACTAAACAAATTTTGATGCTAAAAAATATGTTCTCATAAAAACATGTTTTATTGTGTTATAAACATATTATTTTAGAAAAAAAATTAATTAATTTAAAAAATTTGAAATATTAAAATTTAATTCACAAATGAGACCGTCATTTTCAAACTAGAACAACTATTCTCTTTCATTTTTTGTAAAAAAAATTACAAATGTAAACGTTAGTTGTTGTAGTAAATAATATAATTGTAGAAGATTTATTTCAATGTTAAAACCACAAATATAAAAAACATTATTAATATGATTCTTTGTGTAGATTATAAATCACCACTGTTATTTTATTCATTCATTGTAAATTTTTTACCAACATTCTTGAATTTTTTTTATTTTTATATTATGTTTTATTTCCTTACAAGAATATCACTCCACTTGATTGTGAAATAATCCATTCACCACATTTCAATGATGTTCTATGAATTAAAATTACACCTATAATACACCTCATTTTCATCCCAAATAGTCATGTCCCATATTTTTGAGCTTTTTGTTTCAATTTTTTCCCAAAAACATTTCCAAATAAAGATGTTTTATAAGAGAAGATTAAATTATTTTAGGTAATTATTTTCACCACTCTTATCATTAATTCATATATTGATCTTATAAATCATATTTAATATTATTTTTATCTATATAATAATGTTTTTAATTTCATTATTCTTCAATAAATGAAATATTTCTATAATTAAATAGTTTGTTTTTATTCCTTCATTCATTCTAACATGGTCTAATATAAGTCAATTTAACACCTAATGTGATTTTTATTTAATACATAAATGATAAATTATTATGAAATATTATATAATATTAATATTAAAAAGTAATTATAAATTTTTTATGTTATCCAATTTTAAAAACACTGATTGTATAATAAAATCATTCCATAAACATATTTTTACAATTAATTCTAGCATGTTCTTATTTGTTGTCAGTCTAACCATACACATGAGTCTTGTTACAAAAAATCATCGTGGATGTTTATAGAAACACAATTTATAGTAATATATATGATAATGATATATATTTTTCTTACTATAATGTTAATAGTTATATTTGAACTCATTATTAATAAATAAATTTTTTTTCAATAATGGTTACAAATGGAACATCACATTTTATATTTAAGAATCATAGCTTGAGGTTACATTGTATACACATTGAACCGACAAAACTATTATTAATAATATATTTATTTTATATTAACCATTTTCATTATATGTAATTTAAAAACATGGACTACAATCTAAAACTGTTAAACGAAAGGATTTTAGGAAGGGGTAAATCCACTATATACAAAAAAATTATATTAAATTAAGAATTAAAAAGTATCTAATAAAAAAAATTAAATATTTTTATAAAAGTTAATCACTATTAATGGGTATGTGAATTATATTATTAATTTATCTAAAATTATTAGATACTATATTAGAATGAATCTTACTAAGTAGGGATCCACGTTAAGGATTTTCATCATCATAATATTCTTGCATTGAGACATTAAATACACTCGTTGATTAATATCTTATAATATTATTATACCATATAATTTTAGCATTATATATGACTTTTTATATTTTGTCAAGTAAATTTATATTTTCCCAACAAAATTTTATTTTTTGATCAATTTCTTCAATCATTAAAATTATTGGTTGTTTTGAATAAATTATGTCCATTCCAAAAGAATGTTTTCTTCCCTTTTAATATTTTATTCCATCGAATGTTATCTATTATATTTTTGAATTTTTTTAAACCCTATTATAGTTATACATACTCCTATTTTTCTTAAATAAACAGTTATTAATAGTTTTTAATTATTTGGGTTTTAATACAGCTAATATTAAATAATTATTAATTTTTTTACATATTATTTTTATCTTACAATTTATATTTATTAACATTTTAATTACATCATATTAAGTCTTCAATAATGAATTTAAAATTTTTCAATAAATTCCTAAAATACTTTATATTTTTTAAAAACAATTGAGACTTACTTTTAATTTCATCTCATATAACAATGGTAAAAATTATCTGCAAAAAAATTATAATTTCGATTATGTTTTTTTCTTATATGATATATCTACTATGAAATTTTTTTTATTATTACACATTAATTTCGCATAGGAAGTACTTATTCCTGACACATTGATTTTGGTTTCATTTGATCAAATTATTGTTACAATTTTTCAGTGAAGGATATCATAAATATTTTGGAACAAGTTTTATTGCAATGCATTCATTATGAGATGATGAATTATTTCCTTCATGTTCCACACACACACACAAATATATATATATATATATGAAGAAATTTGATCCCATATATAAGCTAACAATCTATTAGATATGGTTTTATATATGATGATTTAATGAATTGTGTGAGAATTATTATGTTTTATCCCATATAAAAATAGTTGAAAAGATTGGGATGGTTCACAATGTGTGGACTTGATGTGGATTTATGAAAACATTTTACTATACTTTTCTTATTTCCACATTCCAAATGATGTTCCACATTTATAGGATATTTCTTATTTCTATGTTATTCCATGATCTAATTTTATGTTTTGATGTTTGATTGTTATTTTATGTAACTTCCATGACATGGTATATTTTTTATACTTAAATGAAGATTATATTATATTATAGAATTATCCATGATGTTCTATCATTTATTATGATTATCTATTATGATTATAGTTCTCATTTAATATGTTATTTCTCATTTTATTCATTTTTTTTCACAAATTTATAATCTAACCTACTTTCATTCATTGATAAACATCCCTTATTAAGAGTATAATGTCACCCTTTCTTATTATTTTATTATAAACATAAAAAAAATATAAAAACCTATACATAATGATGTATTATTTAATTCTGAATATGATAACTATTTTACATAATAATGAATAATATTAATTTCATTCAAATATTACATAAATAAAAAACACCTTAGTATCTTGATTTTGAGAGATTATTTCTAAAACGTTATAGAAAATGTATGTAACTGATTTAAAATAAATATTTCTTTAGCTTAGTTCACCTTAGTTGGTATTTTTCACTCCCTCATATTTAAATATATATTAATCTAAGTAAATATCCTACTGAATTTTGTGTGATATATGTAATATCAAACTAAATGTAATAATACACTGATAATATGACAGATAATCATCATTATATTATGAATATAAAATGGTAATGAGGATAAATTTATTGTCATTAAAAATGGTATAAAAAAATTAATAACACATAATGTATTATAGGTTATTTTTTAAATAATTATAGGTTTTCAATATATATTGAATTATTATTTACAAGTAAAATTTTATAATTTTAGAAATTTCAATTGAGAAAATGAAAAAAATTATATAAGAATTTTATTATGTATTTTTTGAGATAAATCACAATTGAATATATATTATATAGTATGGAAAATATTTTTTCTACATATAAAGTTAATTTTATGATATATTAATGAGATAAATGTTTCTAAAACCTTTTTGTATAGAACAAATAAATATTTTTAATATGTATTATATGGAATTAAAAATCATTATTTTTTATATATAAATTGGTGTTTTACATTTTGGTAACCTAATAAATGTTTCTTTTAAAATAAAATTTTTCATTATTTCATTTTATTCATGATTTAAAAAGGTTCCTTTCAGCTGTGGTTTTGACATAATGATAAATTATTATCCTCATACATAAACTGACTCAATTTATTCCATTGGAATCATTATTTCATGTGATTTAGGTATAGAATAATTTTTATGCATTAAATTCATTTTTACAAAAAAATTATTTTTCATTTCATTTTGTGAAAATATATTAAAATTAATATATAAAATTTATTGAAATTGATTATTATAAAATGGATTCTATATTTGGTATCATAATGTTGAATTTATCTTTTTTGGTACTTCCTATTTACAGTCCAAATTAATTATAAACATGGAAAAATTTAATCACCATGGTAATGATAAAATGGGTTAAACATGGCTACAATTATGAGATATGTGTCCAAATATTTAAAAAACGAAAAAAATTAACATTATATGAGTGAATTTACAACATAAACATATTATATATTTATATATCGAATTTTTGGGACACTTTCCTTTTCTTATGACCTTTATTTTGTTTTGTTAATATTATTTAGAAAAGGTTACTCTCTATCACATAAGATATTCCAATATTTTTTTAACTATAAAAAAAATAAATATAGTTATAAATTATTTTGATGAAGATAAATAAAATATATTTATGAAATTGGTTAATTTGATATTATTTCTGATTGTGTAATTAACTTGAACACTTTTACATCACTTATGCAATGCTTTTTTCGTATGGTCAAAAATAAATGTATGTAATTTCTAAAAATATTGAATGTGATGTATTTTAGATATATTAGTGTCTTTAATGTTTTTATGGATCATAATGAATTTTGAGTAATGATTTAAATATTTAATTTTAAACTCCATTATTATCTTTATGTTTTTATTGTCCAATTATGTGAATAGTAATCACAATGACTTTAAGGATATATTCATTTAATCAATATTTTGTGAAATTATTTATAAGTAAATAAATTATATAATAGTACAATTTTAATCTAATATAGTCTAAAATGTATTCTGAAGACAATTTATAAGCTACTTTCTATGTCAGAAACCCAGTTTTAACCTTTAAATACATAAAATTTGAGAAAAATGTTATATTTAACTAATAATATATATCATAATAAAAACATATAATCAAATCATATGAGTTCATATTTCTCTATATACTGTTTCCACATATATCTATAAATATTAAATATAATTTTTATAGGACCACGGTGTGACCTTAAACCTATAATTTTGAGATGTTATTTTTAATCTAAATGATTATATAAAAAGATGATGTATAAGTATTACTAGCAGTTTTTTCTTTTTTTCCTTTTTGTTACTTCAATATCATATTTGATAAATCAAAACAATAAAATAAAATCAATAAACTTACTATACACATATATTATTATGTTAATAGAAAGGTCATTTTCTACCTTATTTTCATCATATAAAAAAGGTAAATGATTCCCATCTATATGTGTGGAATACATTCTCCATGAAGTGAACTATTTCATTTCTCATCACTATTGACAACATCTACTTATTAATATGTATCTATCAAATATATGTACAATGTTTATGAAATATATTTTATTTTTAATGATACAATATTATATACACCACTATAAATTAGTAAACTCATGTATATAAATAACATCATCATGTTCATTTATAAAGTGATGAATCTATGGACATGGTGAGTGAAAGAAAACCAGAAAATCAAAATATGCATGAAAAAAATGACACTTAAAACATAAATAATTATTTTATAACTATTAATTTTTAATAAATTGGTAATAAAAAAATCATACATTATTTTTTCATGAATGGTAATTGGAATTAGAGATTTTATTTTGATGTACAAGAAATCTAATATTAATAAACATGTAGTGTTTATCTGTTTGACTAAGGGAAATTTTGAGGTAAAGATGTTTTTTGACTAATCTCATTCTATTGGGTTATATTTCTTCTCAAACGATTATATTATCCCATGATTATGTTTTTTTATCTTGTAATTTTCATTTTTTTATTTCCCCTGGTTTAATGTAAATTTATACATGTTTCATATAGTAATATCATCGATTGATTCCAAATTTTAATGTCACAATATTTTTAAAGGTATTTTATCTTAATTTATATTCCCTAAGACATGTTTCCCATTGACCACCATAATTAATTGTATAGGAATGTATTACTTCCCCAAGAAGTAAATTTGATAAATTCTTATATAGAGATCATCAATCATATATTACCATAGTGAGTTCCAAAATTATATGGATTTTTGTTCAAGAATGACTGAACTTGTAAGGGTTCCTCCAATTAAACATCATTCCCTAAGACATTTTTAATAGCTACTAAAATATTCGTTTATATGGTATATTTGAGGACTCTTTGACAATAATATAATAGTTCAATTTATACTAATGATTTTTTATGTTCCTTCACATGTTCATTCTTTAAAAAGGATTTATAATCTCAAACATTATATGATATGTTTCTATATACCCTTATTTTAAATATTTATAACTCTTTCACTTCCACGTAAACGATCTTAATATTTTTTTAGCTAATTGTATACATATAAGAAAAAATTATAATTAGTTTTTCAACATCCATCGATTCTATTATCAATTTATTAAAAGGAATTTTTTTAACCTTCTTCATATGACTCAATATTTACTTTATTTACCAAATAATGAGTGTAATATTTTTTAAATGTCTATGGAATGAGTATATTTTCACTCCATTATTATTTTTTATTATCAGTCTTCCATTTTTTGGATTATATATCCTTTCAAAGAATTTATATCTCTATTTTTCTAGGTATTATAGTATTTTATAATTTTCTGAAAGGAAAATATATTTCCTCTTAGTTTTTAATATTTTTTAAAAAAATTTATTAAAAAATTGTTATTAAATTATTTAAACATCTTTTATTTGATTATAATTCATCACTTATTTTATTGTTGAAGGATTCCATCAACCTTTTTTCTATTTAATTATTATAGTGATATTTTAATTAAAGTTTAATGGAACCCATTTATTTTCAATTTTTAAAAAGAAATCATGCAGTTTTAAAGATTAGTTTCTTGAAATTAAACACCAATTAGTTTATTTCATTTTTTAATTCATGGAAATTATAGATATGTATTGATTATATTGGGATACATCCCTATAAATCATTGGGTAATCATTTACTCATCGATGATAAAATTTTGGAGATAACAAATCGGGTTACACTTATTTAATGGGTTCAATGAATGAGTTTTTAATGAGTTAAAATATTATGTTCAAGGATACATAAAATTTATTTTTTTGACTGGATTGTTTTCTAATGATTACATCAACATTTCTTAATATGAATATATATATTCATCATTAACTTGTATAATTTTTTTATGATCACATTTCAAAGAATTATGTCAGTAATTGTGACATATGAATTTTATTTTCATGGGATATTAACCTATTATATTTTTCATTTAGATTTTGTTCACATACCATAATGCATATATTGTGATAATATTCCTTAATCATTTGATATAACTGATTTTTCCACTTAATAATAAATTTATCTCTACACTTCATATGATTCCATTCCCCTAGGATAAGAAGTAAGATATTCTGTATGATATGGAAGAGAAGGTTATTTTTTGTGAATAAGATTGTGATTGATATTTAAGGCTTATTTTGAATAATGAAATTCATAGTATAATTTTAAAATTTCAATTTAAGAGAAGTGAATTTTTTTATGTATAGTGGTTTCCCTAAATCTTGAAATCCTTAAATTTGAAATGTTTCTAGGGTATGCCAATGACTGGGAATTTTTTACTAAATATCTAAATAATGTTTTTTATTTTTAGTTCAATTAACTAGGTATTATAGATAGTATGTAAAGAGTATATATTAAAAACCAAATCCTATTTTACTATTTCAAGGAATTTTAGTTGATATCATATAAACGTTTTTTCTTAACATTACTGGTTATGATACTATCAAACAATGATTGGAATGTACTGAATTGGAATACATCATTTCCTTTAAATGGTTAACTATATGACATTAGTTATTCCTCTTCATATGCTAAATGATTCTGATTATCAGTTAGGTCCTTTAATATTAAATGCAGAGACTAATATACTAATGTCATATATATAAATAATAATAGATAACCAAGAAACTTCCACATCCCAAAACATAATTTCACACAAGTTAAAAAAACATATCAAATATTTTATTTGATGTTTTCAAACAAAACATATATGAAATTATCACCCTACAAACCAAGCTAAAAAATGAAAGCAAAATATATTAAATCTACGATATCCATACAAAAATCCTTGATCCCCTATAATCTCTAGTACCCATTGATCCACTCTAACCCGATCAATGACACATCAGTATCTTTGACCTGAAATTAAAAAGAAGGACTACATGGGAAACAATATTCCGCAAATATTTTTGAACATATCACTAAGTAGGGTTTCACCAAGAACCCCTAGTATACACTATAATAATCCTCTTTATATGTTTTTTTAACAAAAAATCCTGAATTACAGGTCTTCATGTGTTTTCCGAGAAACCATGGAACTTAATGAATGTAATACATTTATTGGTTAAATTATTACTTTCTAGGACACTCCAGCCCTGAACATTCATTCTTTACCCATGTTTTATAGTCTATGTTTAGTCTCATTTGACATTTATTTGTTCCTGTCCAAAAACTTATGTCATAGGGTAGATGAACATCCAAAACCATGACCCGATGACCTGAGAAATTGGCCTCGTACATACATCAATATACCTAGACACTTCCATTAACACTGTATTCTGGTCCATCAGTCATATATCACAATATATGATAAACCAAACCCTATGTTAGTTATCAAACAAATATTTTTCATAGAAAGGTCCAATTCATACACACTAACCCAATCCATAAATTTCAAGGTCACCAACTTCATAATGAAAATAATAGCGAATAATAATATGATTTATCAACAAAAAATATTCTTAGGAGGAAACATGATAACTGACCAATGCCACCCTTGAATGTGTGATATAACCAGTACCCAAGTCATGGAATTACCATATGACCATCCATTCCCTATAGACTCTAGGGAGGCCACAATAAATCACCCACCACTATAGACACCAAGGATTTCCATTACGAACATGGAATAAATAAAATGTTGAATACTTTATTCAAAATCACCAAATTATCTCAAATATTTATTTACTAAGTACCTATACCTTATTATAATTATGTATCAAATCAAATAACTAGTCACATATTAGGTCCTCTAGACCCTCAATCATCTATTGTCATCATCACTCTATCCATCCCATCGCTAATTAATGATTTCACTTTGTGATGTCTCACACTAAATCCTACACAAGAGGCAAGTCTATCCACTCCCCAAAGACACTAACGCGGTCATAAGAACACTAAACTATCCTCGAAGACACTATGGAGGTACATCAAGCCCATGAAACACACTAATGGATGAAACTCATCACAAAATCTCTTGTTAACCAACTGATCCAGTCACTCCAGACCTATCCCATCATTACATCACATATAAACACATTTCACATAGTGGCCACTTGATCTTCTAAACCCACCACTCTCACTGATCATTGATACCATATCAGGTTGGTTAACCATAAATAACCCAAAAACCTAATGTCTCATACAAAATGATAGTCTATGGGGTAAATATATCCCCACCAAATCTATCATCAGCCTCCGTACCACCATATAGGAACCATAACATGATGTCACAATATACTAGGCACAATCTTAAAAACTCATAGTTAAACTGTCATCCAGAACCCCATTATAGGTAGTGGAATAGCCTAAAAAATTCCTTAATCTGATTTGTGTGCAAATTTATTTAAATTATATTTTGTATTCAAAATTAATACTTTTCATCCAAATACCCTTTAGTATGAAACATGTGTTTTTTCACCGTTCCACAACTCATAAGGTTTATTTTTATGAAATGGGAAGATGAAAAATCAATTTATAATTTAACAAGAAGTACTGACATATTCATCCTAAAAGTTTGTCTGAAATTAAGTATTCAATCAAAAGGGGTATTATTATCTCTGGAAGAATTCAGTTTATTCTTTCTGGAATACCATTTTTCTAAGGAGTTATTAGGACTGAGATGTTATGAGCAATTCCTTTCTTACAATAAAAAGTTTCAAAATAATAATTTTCAAATTCTACACCATGATCACTATGAATATTTATCAACGGATGTATTTTCCCATTTTAAACTTTGGAAAAAAAATTTCAAATAAGAAATATCTTCAAATTTCATTGCTAGAAAATATAGCCTTGTAAATAAAGTTTAATCATCAACTAAAAAAATATTTTTTATTTTCCTCCAATACTTCTACATTGTATAAGACCGAATAAGTCCACATGTACTAGATATAATAAATAAAAATATGAGACTTCTCTTATTGACTAAAATCTTGAATAATGTTTCATTCCATATTGACAATGGTCACAGACTTTTGAAAAATTAAAGCTAGGATCCCATAATCCATAAAAAGTCCTTTAATAGATATATTATAAAAGATATTAAGGTCATAGTGTCCAATAATTCAATTTCATAATTAATATTGGTCTTCTATTACACTAAATCAATGTTATTCTTGGATCCTATGGTCTTTTAAGTTATGTGCATAAACGTTCTCAAGCTGATGGGTAGAAATAATGAACTCATCCTTGGAATTATGTACTAAGTGTTATTATCATTCCTAAAATTCATAAATTAATATTCATAAAATAATTGGATAATTCTTATATGTTTGTGTTTATGGTCTTCAAAAAATAAATCATTTAAAATTAAGGCTTTTCTAAAAATAATTAGTTTACATATACCAATAATCTCTACTTGAGTATTGTCTCCGAAAGTTCCTCTTCCACCATTCATCATTATAATATTTTGAAAAAAAAAATTCTTTCAATCATGTGTCAGGAACCTTCAGTATCAATTTACCATGTATTTTTTTGGTACTTCTTTTGTATTTATTAAAATAAAATAGTTGGGATTTCAGAATCCAAACATTCCAGTATCCAGAAATGTTAGAAAGTAAAATATTAGGAATCTATATATTCTTAGAAAAGTGAACTCAATGAAATTGTAAGTATTAAAATTTATTTTAGGAACAATTATTCTCTTTGTGTCCACCACCTTGAAACACAGTGTAGAATGAAAAACATTTAGGAACACAATTGTTGTTATGGAAATTTTGTTTTGAGGGATAACAACAAAATACAAGACTATTCTTTAAAGGATGAATTTTTGAATACAAATTATCCATATACCATTTACCATAATTAAAATTTGATAAATGTTTCATATAATAACTTTTTTTAGATTTTAGTCTATTGACTAATTTAATATCCTCATAGTCATTTGGTTTTTGAATTGATTTTAGTCTAAAAAAAATTTATCATAGAAATATCATTATCCAAATTCATAAACCGTTTATCCTATATAGAAATTACTTCCAAATTTTATTTTAAAATAGAATTTTTTTTAAATAGTGTTCATCAATAAATTTAAGATGATCCAATTCTTCTTTTTTCAAAACACTGATTTTAGCATTTTTTATAAAGATTATTTTTTATTATACTATTTTCATTTTCATGTTCCTGGGAAAATATATTAACATCTTCAAAATTATGTAAGGTATATTCTACTATGGATGATTATTCATTTGATGATGTATATCCAATATCATTACGATAGTTCTAATTTAATGACCTATTGGTTAATGCTTTGTACTATTTTTCTTTTCCATGAAACATGTATTATCAAAGTGTATTTGGAAAAAAGACCAATATTCTTCTATCTAGAAGATTTATTATCTAAAAATGCATCTTACGAGTGTCCAAAACATGAACTTCTAGAATCATTTTCCTTCAACACTTTGTTTTCAATAGTTTTGTAATATATTTTTTGATTCCTCTCAGAATTTCTATATTTCTTGTCATTTCCTTAATCCTTGAACAATCAAGTCTAATGTGTCCTACATTCGTACTCTCATAGTATGTGACTTTATAGTTTTTCTTATCCTTATTGTCCTTTTTCAAATATCTATATCAGAAATTATTCATTCAAAAAATCTTGTTCATCAATTGAGAAATATAGGCTACTTAATTCTATGAGTGATCTGTATCACTTGAATCTTAACTTTCTGAGAGTTTGTTAATATAACAAATTTTATATGAGTTTTGGATTTTATCTTATTCGAAATAGTAGAAAAAGAAACACTCAAATTATTCTTCTTTATATTCATAGTATCTCGCTTTAATCTATTCAAATATATTTAGAGAGTTCTAGGTAACTCTTTAAGAGTAACCATTGTAACTTTCATTGACTTATTAGTATTAGTTTTTTAATTCTAGTTCATTATGCATGAAGTCTATAATATTTTCTACAAGAATTGCATCATCTAGGATCTTTTTTCCCATTGACTAAAGAGTGTTTATGATTGTTATAAATTACTATTTATCATTAACTATATGTTCTCCATACAGAATAACAAAACCAGGTTAATTTTATTTGGTCATGGATCTTCTAGTCTCAATAATTTGTGATGTACCAAAATATGTAACATCAAATTTCACCCATATATTATTAGCTTCTTTACAAGAAGATATATTTCTATATACATTCTTGGTCATATAATAAAGAAATTCATTATATACCTTATAGTTTAGCTAATATTCATGATTTTCCTCTTTAGTAAATGCTATTTTTTCTTAATCAGATATTTTTTATTCTCCATTAAGCATTAAAAATTATCTACCCTGGTATTGATAAAAATGTATTCATTCTATCTCTCTAGTATTCATAATCATTCCCATAAATGATTTGTGGTCTTGTTGTTTTTAGATTCTTTGTGGATCCCACATTAATTCCTTCCATGCAAAAGTAATCCGATTTTTTTTTCTATAACACAATTTAGTGTAGAAATTATTTATAAACAAAAGGTTTATAAAAGAAATTATACACAATTGAGAGAAGAAAAAAATGAGTATGTAAACTGAGTAATGAAAATATACCTTTTATAATAAGTGTATGTATCACTACCATGGAGACCTTCTCTGAAACCAATTCTAGAATCAAAATACATTTGTAGAAGCTCAGATACAAGAGGGGTTAAATTATATGATTAATAACCTTAATTTTTAACATTATGGAACTATTCTTTAACATATTTAAACAAATTTTTTTCACTAAACATTCTTTTTTACTGTTAATAAAAATCACCTTTGGTTAGATAAAGAAGCATAATGAAATCAGTATACAAGTATAGTAAAAAAATATTATAACTTAAAGCATATTGAATTTTATATCGGAGTTATTATAAAAGTGAATGTATAAGAAACACTTTATATGTTTAATAAGTTGTAGTGGAAATTTAAAGTATATATAAAATAGTACAAATATTTTAACCCAAAAGTAGGTTATCCTATAATAGTGGATAATGGTCACATGATTTATACTTCCAATAACACCTCTCTTATCTACATTATGGTAAGACACTATCCACCAATGATTGGATGTATCTCTTGTATTTTAATCCTAAAATCCCTTAATAAAGAATGTAATCTTCAATTCTTTCATCATTCAGTTGTAAGCCCTCAATTAATCTGGTAATTGGTACCTTATTTATCCTTTATCTTGGAATCCCTCAATAATAATCACCAATTATTTATGTTTCCAAAATAAATACAATGCTTGTGGAAGATCATAAGTATATTGAACAAGATATTCAAAACATAATATCTTCATGTATTTCGTATACAAAACTTTTGGAAGATCCCTCACATGTCTCCAAAATCCAATAGTGAGTCTTTGTGTTGAGGTCATCCAAATGACTAGGTATTTATAGTTGCTGTCTATAATGGTCGAATTTTCCTCCAACAACCATATTTTTTCTAAAATTTTGGAGGGACCGATAAACATGGAACTTAAAACTGTCATATAATAACTTATTAGACAACATCGTTTAGTACAAGTGTATATTTTGAGAAAAAATAAGTGTGTATGAATTTGGTTATATGAAAACAATACATTAAGGAAATATCATAACATTAAGAAAGTTATAAAATTATATTCTTATACAAATTAGAAAAAATAAGAAACTATAAGAATCAGATCTGAAAATTATTAGGAAATGTAATTGAGGAAAATTTTAAATCAGAATCCTGAATCTATGATAATTGGAATTGAGAAAGAGAGAATAAAATTCAAAATTTTTAATTATTCAAAATTGATAAATGGTGAATTGGGTTCAATTTTTTCTTTGTGAATCAGAATTTAGAAACATAGGGAATCAGATTCAAAAAAATTGATAGAATTAGAATTTATGAAACTGTAAATATTATTTAAAATTTTGGATGATTCTGAATTAAAGAACCTAGAAAATCAGATTAAATATTTTAAGAGAATTGGATTCATTATTCTAAAGAAATAAGAATTAATAAATATTGGATTCAAAGTTTCAGTATGAATCAGATTTGTTCATGTAACAATTGTATCTTAATTATAAATATAGAGTTATCTATAAAAAATGTTAAACAACACGATTCCAATTCGAATAGAATTTTCATTTAAATACTTATATATAGAAAGTATTATTAATGAAATTTGTTTTTTTACTTCATTGAATGGAAAAATTTCATAAAGAAACTTCTCACTTAACAATATATTATGACTATTACATTATATTAACCATTTATTAACAATTTTTTATTAATGTTTTATTTTAGGTAATAAAAAAATTATTTTATATATATTTTTTACTTGAAATTTTGGATCCTAAAAATTAAATCATGATTTAGTTATTAATAATATCTAAAACATGATTTAAATATCATATATATTTAATTATTAGTATATTTTATAACCAATAAAATAGAAATCTTATCTATATGGATTCCCCAATATAGACATAAATTAACAATTATTTTTCTAAATTTATGTCTCCTTAAAGATGGATATTTAATAAATAACTATTTTGATGTTTTTTTTGTATAAATAGAATGTTTTTTCTCTTCTTTATATGGTTGACACAATTAATTTACTTGTTGATACTAGTATTTACATATATAATTTTATGTAATCACCTAACATGGATTTACCCTATGATATTATCATTAGTAATAAAAATTATTCTTTTGATAACATTGATGAATTGTTAGATTGGGAACTAAAAAATGTTATTTTGAATTCCAAACATTACTTTAATTACAATTTCATTAATAAAAGAAATTATTTTTCTAAGTTAAGCAGCTTTAAAAATCCATGGTTTAGACCCTTCAGATTCACCAGTGTCTAGAGAATAACCCATAATAGAGTTCCCATTAATTGTTGACTTCAAATAAATTAGTATTGATCTTTAATCCAAAATTTTCATGTGCAACCCACACATATAATATGTTGACCATTTATTTTTATCTTGTGAAACTAATTTTACTTTATATAAATACTTATTTTATATTTTTTAGCATAGATGGATATGTTTGGACACCATTAGACTGTACATTAATTGATACACTTAAATAAGATAAATCATTATAGATATTGTTTTGGAACTAATACATTTCATGTGATTGGAAATAAAGCTTATCCTTCACCACATTAATTGTTTAAATTTTCATGCAATTCAGTTAAAGAACTTCACTACAATCAAAGATGGTAGAGTGTTGAAAAAGGCACCTTCCACAATTCCTTTAATGGTATTATTGTTCTTCATTGGATTATAATTAAATGAAGGTTAATCCAATAGAATGTTATGATATATGTCTTATGGAAACATCATATTCTTTGTTGAATCAAAATTAATGTCGATGGTTCCCCCAAAAGAAACTCGGGTTCCTCGAGATATGGAGTGGTGTATAGAAATTAAAATGGATAAATTTTTGGACGCTGCTAGAGTACTTGTGGGTTTTACTCCTATTTTGAATTTGAGATTTATGGATTCATTAATATGGTTTATCTTATCAATATAATTACTTCTAATAATATAGGTATTGAATATGACTCCACTACCATTGGGTAAGCCCTCTGAAATGAATCTGTGCACCTTGGTTGGCCCTTCCTGGCTAGATGGATGGACTGCCTCAATCAGAATTCTAATATGAACCATATTATAACACATACTTATCAAGAGGGAAATTTAGTTGAGGATGGTATTCCCAAATAAAGAGAAAAAAGAGAAATCTTGTGGTCAGAAAAACATTGAACAAATCATTATCACTTGCATGAAAAATACTGTAATAAAATCCCTCCCTTTTGACATTTATAATTATTCATTTTAGATTTTATTCATTTTTTTCATTATCCTTTGGGTGAAGGAACCAAAATTTAAGTAAAATTTAATTCATATATATTAAATTATATTAATAATGGATCCTTAATACATTTCATGTAATCCACAAATAAATAACATCCCTTAGAGGAGGTGGTAGTCCATGCATTCATAAACAAAGTTATTGTATTTCCAGAAAACCAAATTCATGAAGGTATG
Organism: Viscum album; assembly: GCA_963277665.1. Taxonomy (NCBI): domain Eukaryota; kingdom Viridiplantae; phylum Streptophyta; class Magnoliopsida; order Santalales; family Viscaceae; genus Viscum; species Viscum album. Next base: position 646,698,484 of record OY728151.1, on the reverse strand, counting down.
TGATATATAATAATTCCAGAATCATAAAAAAATAAATATCATTATATATATCATATAAAAAAATCAATTTAATCATCATTCTAAACCATGTGAGGTGGTAATGGTGGAATGAATGTCATCCATTCATGAGGTGATTGTCCACCGTACAAGAAAATGATTGTTGTGAATCCCATTCGATGAAAGTGTGTGAAATTGTAGGACATAACCTTAACATAAAAAAATAAAAATATTTTTCATACTAATTTTATTATATTATAATGGAAGAAGAACAATTCAAGGTATTTGGAATGAATTGAATCAAAAGTTATCCTTGAATAACATTACCTCATCTTTAGGAAAATCCTGTTTGTTTTATCTAAATGAATAACATGGCTTGATTTGTTTTCAATTTAATGCATATATTATTAGATATTGTAATTTGGGGTCTTATTTTGGAATTATATTGATGAGATAATGGGATTTAGAGGTGTAATTAAGTGATGGAGGTTATTTATCTTCCCCAGTGGAGGATGGGTGTCATTCTTGAAATACAAAAAGGTGAACACTATTGAGACGTCTTACTTATATCATGTGACTCCAATAATAGTATATTATAGAGAAAATGGAGGATATGAAATAAATATTTCCATAAAAATTTATTGTGTACATTTTTATATATTATTTTTCACCTTATGTTAATGTTTAACCACAATGTCAACTCTTTTTTACCTTAATTCTTGTAACTAATTTTAAATTCATTCACTAATTTTTTTTGCTAAATCACTATATTGATAGTAATATAAAATATGAATTTTTATGATTCGAAATCACTAATACATTACTAAAAATTATAATCACATAAGTGGAATATATATAATTTAAAAACTAATCCTTTATATGGGATGAAACAATAGGGCTTTTAAGTGAATATGTTCAAATGTTTTAAATGCATTTATGCCTGTTTTCAACGAAATATTTATTCAAATAATGTAAATTATATTAATAGATTAATAATTATTCTAAATATAATTTTAATAAAATTATAATTTACATTTACCAATATAAAAAAACTTATCAAATTTTATGTTTTCATTTAACATTCAGCATTTCGTAATTATTCATTACCAAATAAAACATCACGGTAAAATAAAAAAATTTGGTCGAACAAAATTTTTATATTTATATATTAATAAATAATGATTATTTAATCCAATTATAATTATAAAATTTTCAGAAAAGTATTTAACACAAGCCTTTCATGAAAAGGTGGAAAAATATTTTTTGGAAAAAATACATTTTTATACCTAAAATTGGGGTTTTCCTTATTTTATGACCATTAAAACTATTGGATAAATTTCAAAAACATATTGTATAATTTATATTATATAAATATCATTATTATGTCTTAGTAATAGTAATTAATTTCATTCAATAAGTTAAAATGATTTTGGGCCCATAAGATTATTGTTCCATGAAAACTCATCATTTTTATTAAATGATGTTTTATTTTAATTAATAATTAATTTATACAAGAAAATTCATTTTATAAAGATGTGTAAACCATAGATTTATAATTTAATAAATATTATTCAAATCTAAAATTCCATAGGATAGTTTATAACAAAAAAATATTTTCATAATAACAATATAATGTAGTACGATTAAACTATGTCCTGCATGTAACACAAGCTGTTGAAGGAACTCATCATTGTGTGTAACACTAGCCAAAAATACTGATTCGTGTTATGAAAGCTAATATAAGTGTTTATTTTAGGTCAATAGAAAGTAGTGCATCCTAAAACTTAGAGGATGCTTAGTCATTTCATATAACCCTCTCTTTATTCAGTGTTGCATGAAACAAAAAATATAGAAATTGTAAATTCATTAAAATTAATATATCTTACAAAATCTAGGGGTATTACCTTATACCACATTAAAATGAATTTCACTCTAAAAATTTTTCTAGGTTATAAATGTTTATATACATAAAAATTAATTTCATGGAAAACCATATGAGAAATTACTAAATTCTACAAATTCCATTATAAATAATGAGGGGAATATATCAGTTACCCAAAGTAACTAATAACTAGGTTTCAAAAAAGAAGAAAATACATGAAAATTGAAAACATGGATATGGAATAGAAATATAAAAATAATTTTAGGATAGAGGGTGATGGAGAACCGGTTCATGATAATTTTAATGATCAAAAATCCATTAATCAAACAGGCTTGGAAGAGATCATTTGTATCATAATGAATGATGACAATGAGACCAAATTTTATTTCACGACCCTTTCCTAGTGATGACGAATTTTCATTATGCGATTAACTTACATGATTTCATTCCATTTCATATGCATAGTATCTCCCTTTGGTTGAGTTGTGCTAAATTTACACTTCATTTATTTCTCCAACAATAAAGGTGAATTTTTTGTCCTTAAAGAACTAGTGGACCATAAGATCCATAGATAAAACAATCAGTCATTTTGTTTATCTTCATCTACTATTTCAAAAATTTAATCATAGGATCCCTAAAATAGTATATTGGGAAGTAATATATTAACCTCCAACCACACATCCAATGTTTTACACAAAAAAATCCATCAATAGTAAACATTATAGACCTTCTAAAATAAAATTTACAATTTCTTCCCTAAATATGATGCTATATTATATAAAAATTATTTTCCTTGAAAACATGGATCCATACTCATATCTATAGAATATCACTTGTGATTTTTATTATTCCAGAATCCATGTAGAGGATGTTAATTGAATGAAAAATCAGTAAATGATGAATAATAACATTTCTATAGTGATTATTTAAAAAAATTCAAATAAAAATTTCCCAACTATATAAGAGGGATATGTGTTCCAAAATTATAACGATTCACTTCATCCAATGTAATTTTATATTCATTACCAATTCCATTTTTCCATAGATGGTTTTAGGGATCATTTAATGTAACACCCTAATATTATGTGGTACGTTTCCCTCTGAATAATGCAATATCGTGTGTTGTACGCAACTTCGAGTTCTAACACGCACCTCAACCAATCAAACTAACCATTATGAATAGTAATACCCACTTTTTGAAATTTTATAAATTTTATCTTTCAAAATGGACTTCATTTTTAGATTTGGAATATCAAAATTATCTTAGGGTGAATTTTTGGTATTTTTTCTGAAAATATTCAATTTTTGATGAATAGTGAAAAAAACACTAAGTTATAGTTTAAAAAATAATTTTTATTCAAATAATTATTTATTTTATTGAAATTTAAATAAGATAAAAAATATAAATAATACCTATATAAGTTAAATGTAATTACTTATAGTTAGTTTAGAATAGTTTTAGATATTTAAAAATTTTATAGAACTTTTCACCTTCTTTTATCCACCTCCTAGGGGAATTTCGAAATTCACGTAAAACATAATTTTACCGCTTCTGTGAGTGGAATTTCGAAACCCTGAGTGACATGGTTAATATCAAGGAGTAAAATGTGGTTCAATAAGATAAAAATAATTTTTGATGAATAGTAACTTTTTACTTTTATTTACCACGATTAAAAGTAAATATAGTAATTAAAGGTAAAATGATATTAATATTACCCTAACACAGGTCCTAATTCTATTGGAAAACTGTATATTGACCAAAAACAACCTTAGGAATAAAATATTATCATTTAGGTCCACTTGTATTAGATTAAGACATTTAATATTATTTAATTCAAAGAAGAGTTAAAAGAGTAAAAATCAATGTTTTATTACTAAATCATGTTTAATATAGGGTTACACATGAGATAAATTTTATTGTAAATATTAATTAGAAAGATAAAAAATTTCCTAAATAATGGTATTTTATTTATAATTTTTATAAATTAAATAATTTAATTTATTTATGACAAAATGGTGATGCAGTAATTACCAAATTAATGAAATAATAAAATAATTGATATTATAAATATCCAAATAAATGTAATTTGAGACTTTGTATGAATTAAAATAATTTTATAGGTTAATATGACATATCATTATTAGTTATATGAATTTTATTTGAAGTAATAATTCTGTTATGAATTTATCAAGAACAAAATACCAAATAGTGTAAAAATTGACATAAAAGAGTTTTTAAAACAAATATTATATCATTAATTGATATTGTATTCCATAAAATCTAAGGTTTGGCAAAAGGTCTTATATAATAATAGGTTTATCATTAATAAACCACTTTGGGGTCACCAGGACGTATATAGTATGTTTGTTAACAATATAATATAAAAATAAAAAGAGACATGGTAAATATCAAACTATTTAACTAAGAGTTAAATCTAACAGATAAGGTTAGTATAGGGACCCAAACCTATCTAAAATATATTGGTTGGGTGGTTTTCGACCAAAAATCACCATATATATTAAATAATCCCCTTTTTAGCCATTAGAAACCAAATATGAATTTATTATAAATTAATACTTTTAGTTTTTCCTAAAGAGCCCACCCTCCCCCTTATAAAAGGGCGCCACTTCTAACCAATTCCTAAAACCTTTAAAGCATTTTTTCTCAAACAACCTATACCCAAATATCCTCCCAACTTCCCTCAATTCAATCTAGAGGTCTTATTTTGAACACAAATACAACCTATGGAGCCCTTTTGATCAAATCAAAAGGAAGAACCCAAAGAAGAGGTAACGTTTTCACCACCCTCTTTCAAGTTCTTTTCTTCTTCAACTTATTTTTTTTGTTATTTCCATTCTAAAATAATAACTCCAGTATATTATATATACTGTTATGTTATTATAAATATGGTACCAACATATTCAGTATTATATCTATCCTTTTAATGACATTTCACCATACGTGCGTACGTACGACTTACCGTCTCCACGTCGTGGTGTAATTGTTATTGAAAACATTATTATTTAGATGGGTAAAATAATGATGTGAAATTCATGTAAATAATAAATATAACATGATAATGATTCTGTATATATTATATACCATCAAATTATATATGGTTTTAATATCAAAATAATGATATTATCACTGGTGCGTACGTACGGACTACCGTTTCCAGGATCGCGTTGAGATTCACTCCCCATCTTATCTATAAAAGTCTAATTCTCATTTTATGATGAAAAATAATGTTTAAGGAATTAATATAATTCTGTATATGAATAATATACAACCTATCCATAACAAATATGACTTATGTAACAAAACATATAAATGAAAACGAGTAAGTTAACACCCGAAACAACGATAATACTAAGATATTAATAACAAAGCAATGTTAAAAGATCATATATGATATCATATTAATGTATATGATTATTTTATAATTCAATAAAAATTATTTAAACATTATACATGAGGCTAAAATACCCTCACCCAAGTAAAAATTACAAAGTTGGGGGTTTCTTATCTCATTTTAATTCCGTGATATTTCCATTGTTCACCACTTATTTATTACATGCGGTGTGTGTACTGCCCATATTTGTATTAATTGTGTAATATAATTTAATTAATGGATATTTACATCATCATTTTATGATCCTTCTTTCATGGGTGTATGTTTCATATGTTACTAAATCAATAAGGGAATTTAAAATTTCAATTTCCACTCATTCGGCTTTAAGAATACTTCATTGATTATTTTACTCCAAGATTATGTGTGGAATCACTATTAATTTTCTTATGTCATAATTTCCACTCCCCTTTCTTTGGATATACTTTTGATACACATAATCTTTCCATTGATGAATTCTAATGTCATCGGTATGAACTTGATTAGAGTAATATTTACTAAATCTCTATTTGTTGAGTTAAACATCCAATTCGTTGGCGTTGTTTTTACAAGAATATGTGTGAATGTAATTTGATTGTTTTACATAGAATATCCAATAATATTTATTGTATTTATATTTTTCACATATAATTATGTAGTTTATTTATACTTAACCTAAGGATACGAATTTTATGATATATTTCATCTCAATTTACATTCCATTGAGACTTATTTGTTGTTATACACCAAATAACTTTTATATTATGTATATAATGTACTTTGAAATAGTATATCATGAATCCATTTATTCCCATGATATTAAAAAGTTTTTATTACCTCAATTATTTTTATTCAAGTGTCTCTATTTTGGAAAGGAACTCAACTAAAATATCATTTTAAAATGTTTTAAGTATTTTTTATTCTAAATATTTCTCATTAATGTCCATGTTTTAAAAATGGGTTTAAGGATTTATTTATATGGACATTATAGTTTTCAAATCAAAATTCCTTTTAAAATTTTCAATTTGGTATGAGACACTTGGATTCAAAAATCTATTTTAAATGGATTCTTAACAAATAGTGTGACTTTTAAATGTTTTAAAGGAAAAGGGAGATATTTTTCTCAGTAGTTTGATGATTATTTTAATCTATGTGAATATCATTCATTATTATCGATTGAGGTTAATCTGATACAATAAAATCTTCCATATTGTATCGAATGAGTTATGTTTGACTATGGATGTGCTATTTTTTTACTATTCGTGGTTTGTGGTTAAATTATTGAAATTTATTAGGGTAGTTTTAATACAAATGTTTATGTAATGTTTCAAACATTTCATATGAGGAATGAATTGGACCTAGTAAGTGATGGGTGGAGCCCGCTATAGCTCCTCAATGATTCGGTAGGTCTCATGAGACAAACTAGTGTCTTGGAATGAGGCCTTGACAAAATATTATTTGTAGTCTTGGCATGAGGCCTTGGCTATGTGGTTGTGATAGTCTGGCATTATGCATTCCATCATTAAGAAAGTGGTTATTGATATTTCATGTGGTTATTTGACTAGTAAAATATCCATGTGAATATGTAAATGGCATTATTTCATTTTATCTTTTCCTTATTATGCTGAATTTCAAGTTTAAAATGCTTTTGTTTTAGTTATACATTGCCTTAAATGTTTATGCTTATCTATGAAAGTTTCAGCTATATTGTTATCCTTACTGAGAATATGAGCTCACCCCTTTAAATGTTTTATTTTTTCCAAGATGTGAAGAAGTAATTTATGAATTAACTTCAGGGATAGTATTAGGGGATATGAATACAAGATGTTGTTGTAATTTTTTTATCTTTATGATGTAATGTAAGATTTGTGAATATATCTAGTGTTTCCAAGACTACTAAACTAATCAGTTTTCCGATACTTGATCTTTTGTGATCATTTCAATATTATGTAACAATGCACCGAATCTGGGTAACTGGGGTCGGGGTGTTACAGTTGGTATCAGAGGAAGTTTAGCAAAAAACTGGGAAGCTAAATTTAGATAAACTCATATTAGAACACATACCCTAAGAAAGACATTGAGGATTAGTATAGAAGAACATCCTAGAATTTTGGTATTGTATTGATTTTGTGAGTTTTCCAAGAAATACATACTATCTGGATTCGAGCAGGTAGAGGCGGCTCTGGCACAGATGTTCCTAGGGGTAAAACAGGAAAACACCTCTTTTAGGTAGACACTAATGGGAACTGGTGCACGAAAACGGGCCATGCGGCACTCTTGGATACAACACTCTCGGGGGATATTCTTAGGATAATTTAAATTTCCTTTACAAACCGATTTGAAATATTATGAGAGTAAATGACCTGGGTTAATCCTAATGTGTTTTAAATTGAGAATACTGTGACATGATATTCCTTAAATGATTTTATGACTATTGTTACTCATGCAATGCTTTCTAGTTTTAGTCAATGACTGGATTCCAAGGAAGTCATATTGACTTTGAGAATGATGTACATGGTGGGAACGGGGGTGGAAATGAGCAAAAAAATGGAATTTTTATAGGCGTAGAAGATATCATCTTCATGACAATTAAATTTTCAAAAAATATAATCTACAATATATATATTAACCAATTCTTGGGCTCAATAAAGAATAGAAAGGTGATGAATGATAATAGCTCCAACAGTGGAGACCATAGAGAAAAGAATCCCCACTTTCCATCATGCATTAAATGTGGAAGGAGACACCCAAGAAATTGTCTTAATGGAACAAAGAAATGATTTACGTGTCGAAAGGAAGGACATAAAGTGAAGAATTGCCGAGGAAAAATGAGAAGTACTATGGAAAAAAATAAAAATGGTCCCAAGATTCCAATTAGAGTCATTTTTCGTATATGTAAGGGACCTTGGCATCACCCAGGTCAATTCCCTATTCTATAGGATAACCTCTTGGTCATGGACGAACCTATGTAGAAATAAATGGATGAAAAAATATTTAAAGTTATTATTGCTCCTTGTTGTTGAGATTACATTTTGTGAGTTTTCTTTTATATGTGTACCCTGCAATTTATCTTGTGAGAATGATATTTGAGGAAGACTTATCCTCTCTCTTGTGGATATAGTTATAAATAAAAATTTGGTTGTATATGATCATTGGGTTTGATGCAATTACAAGTTATTTTATTTTGTGATAAAAATTCAAGGTATGAGATAACATTTGTGGTAAAATTATGTTATGCTTATTTTGAGTAATTTATCTCATTTTAGTAATGCTAAAAAATATAGTTTTTGAAAAAGGACAACATGCAGACCGTGTGACAACCCATCATGTCGGACAAAGCTGTGGGAATCGAAACCACAACCAAAGTGTGATAAGGATTTATCGTTTACCACTGGACTACATGAAGTCCCTAGTTATTGTGACTAATTATTTTTAGTTAAATGATTTTATTGATAAATAATAAGTTGATTTGGGATCTTATGTCTTATCAAGTGAATACCCTTAATATCGGAAAATGATTTGGTGATTAAGTGATAAATGTTATTTTGGAAGATGTTCACTTTGTTGGGAACACTATATGACCAAGGAAAATAGAATACTATGGGATTTCATTTAAGAAGTAATGGTGGACTATTATCTATGTTTTAATTGTGGATTTATAGTAATTTGGGTTATTTATGGAAATGATTAACCTATAATAGAGAATATGTGATTAGGTTAATTACTTTTATGTATGTGACTTTAAGAGTAGTTGATGTCATTTGGAGATACAATTTAACGTGGAAGACTACATAACCAAATTCTTCTATGTTTTGGGATTAAATATTAGTTTGGATTATATTGAAGGATTTTAAGGACAATTTTTTATTGAATATTATTTATTTATCTTTGGGGTATTGTTGGTTTAATTTTCGAAATTATGATTAGTGTTTCTTTCTCTAATGGATTGTCCTTTTGGTGGATCATCAGTTCTTATACTAACCATTTTGGTTTTGATTAATCTCTAAAGACAAGGTAAATATATAGTTTATCCTTCGTGGATCATGTGATTCTATAAAAAGTTTATTCTATCTCTTCTAGTGTGACAAAGTATCCCTGCATACTCATCTTTTAAAAATGGGTTAGTAGTTGGATATTATTAAAGAATGAAACCTTACTCAAAAAGTATGTATATCTCTTTATGTTCTTAGTCAATCTCAAAAATGAATTCCTCATCTTTATGTAATGCAAATTAAAACAAAAAAAATGTTGTTCGTTTACTTTTCCTACTGCAAAACTAATGACCATTTGTCCCATCACAAGTTTTTGGTTTCTTGTTGTTAACTTTCTCCTGATCCTATTCTCCACCCCTCTCCCTCAGAACTTGACACTTAGTTTTTCATCCATATCCATGTTTTTCTACATGTAATCCTAGTATAGGTTATCTCGGGTGACCTTTTTTACTTCTCTCTCTTTCTTTTAAAGTGATAGTTTTATTGACTATTTTTCCGATGATGGACTTTCCATTATATTCCCATGCCCAATTTTAAAAATTTCAAGGACGCAATTTATTGAAGGAGGGTAGAATGTAACACCCCAACCTTCCACGGTACGTTTCCCTTTGATTAATGCAATAGCGTGTGTTATACCTAACTTCAAGTTCTAACACACACCAAAACCCATCAAACTAGCCATTAATAATTGTAATAACCGCTTTTTGATTTTTTTTTAAATTTTATCTTTCAAAATGGACTTCATTTTTGTATTCGTAATATCGAAATTTTATTAGAATGATTTTTTGTTATTATTATGAAATCTTTAAATTTTTGATGAATAGTGAAAAACAATGAGTTATAGTTTAAAAAAGAAATTTTATTTAAATAATTATTTATTTTATTTAAATTTAATTAAGGTCAAAATAGATACATAATACCTATATATGTTCAATGTAATTCATTGGAGTTAGTTAAGAATAATTTTAGATATATAATAATTTTATGGAACTTTTCACCGTATTTTACCCACCTCCTAGGAGAATTTAGAAATTCACGTAAAACTAAATTTTACCACTTCTGTGCGTGGAATTTCAAAAATCCGAGAGACACAGTTAATATCATGTTGTAAAATGTGGTTCAATAATATAATTTTTTTTTCTGAATAGTAACGTTTTACTTTTATTTACCACTGTTAAAAGTAAATAGGGCAATTAAGGGTAAAAATGATATTAATATTAACCTAAATCATGTACTAATTCTATTAGACAAGCGCATCCTGACCAGAAACAACCTTAGGAATAAAATATTATCATTTAGGTCCAAATGGACTAGATTAGGACATTTATTATTATTTAATTCAACGAAGAGTTAAATGAGGTAAAATCAAAGTTTAATTACTAAAACATTTTTAATATAGGGTTAAGAATAAGATAAATTCAATTTTCAATATTCATTAGAAATATAAAAAGATTTCCTACATAATTTTATTTTATTTATAATTTTTATACATTAAATAATTTAATTTATATATGACACAATGGTGATGTAGTAATTACCGAATTAATAAAATATTAAAATAATTGATATTATAAATATTGAAATAAATGTAATTTGATACTTTTTATGAATTAGAATAATTTTTTAGGTTAATATGAAATATTATTATTGGTTATATGAATTTTATTTTAAGTAATAATGCTTTTAGGAATTTATCAAAAACAAATTACCCAATAGTGTCAAAATTGACATAAAAGTGTTTTTAAAAGAAATATTATATTATTAATTGATATTTTATTCCTAGAAATATAAGTTTCGGAAAAAGAACTTATATAATGATAGGTGTATCATTTATGGACCACTTGGGGGTCGTTTGAAAGTATATAGTATGTTTATTAACTAAATAATATAAAAATACAAAGAGACATGGTAAATGTCAAACTATTTAACTAAGAGTTAAATTTAAAAGATAAGGTTACTATAGTGACCCAACCTGTCTAAAATATATTGGTTGGGTGGTTTTAGACCCATTATCACCTTAGACATATAATAATACACTTTGGATCCATTGTAAACCTAATATTAATTTATTATAAATTAAAACTTTAAGTTTTTCCTAAAGAGCCCCTCCCCCCCCTTATAAAAGGGAACCACTTCTAACCAATTCCTCAGACCTCTCAAGCCTTTTTTCTCAGCTAAACTCTGCCCAAATATCCTCCCAACATCCCTAAAATCAACATATAGGCATTATTTTGATCCTAAAGCCAACCTAAGGATCCCTTTTTGATCAAATCAAAAGGAAGAACCCGAAGAAGAGGTAGCATTTTCACCACCCTCTTTCAAGTTCCTTTCTTCTTCAAATTAATCTTTATTTTTTATTTAGATTATAAAATAATAAAAATAGTATCTTCTATATACTATTATGTTATTATAAATATGGTACAACCATATTCAGTATTCTATCCATCCTTTGAATGACATGTCACCATACGTGCGTACATACGGCTTACCGTCTCCACGTCATGGTGTAATTGTTATTGAAAACATTATTATTTAGATGGGTATAATAGTGATGTGTAATTCATGTAAATAATAAATATAACATGATAATTATTCTGTATATATTATATACCATCCCATTAAATTTGATTTTAATTTCAAAATAATGATATTATCGCTCGTGCGTACGTACGGACTACTGTCTCCACGAATGCGATGAGATTCATTCCCCATCATATCTATATATTTATAATTATAATTTTATGATTAAAAATAATATTTAAGGACTTAATATAATTCTTTATATGTATAATATACATCCTATCCATAACAAACATGACTTATGTAACAAAACATATAAAAGAAAACGAGTAAGTTAACACCCGAAACGACGATAATATTAAGATATTATTTACAAAGAAATGTTAAAAGATCATATATGATATCATATTAATATATATTATTCTTTTATAATTAAATAACAATTATTTCAAAATTATACAGGAGGATAACCTACCCTCGACCAAGGAAAAAGTACAAAGTAAGGGGTTTCTTATATCATTTTTAATTCCGTGAGATTTTCATTGTTCACCACTTATTTATTGCATGTGGTGTGGGTACTGACCTTGTTTGTATTAATTGTGTAATATACTTTAATACATGGATATTTACATCATCATTGTATGATCCTTCTTTCATGGGTGTATGTTTCGTAAGTTACAATATCAATAATGGAATTTGAAATTTCAATTTCCACTCATTCGGTTTTAAGCATACCTCATTGATTATTTTACTCCATGATTATGTGTGGAATCACTATTCATTTTCTTATGTCATAATTTCCACTCCCATTTCTGTGTATATACTTTTTATACACATAATCACTCCATTTATGAATTCTCATGTCATCGGTATGAACTTGATAAGAGTAATTTTTACTCAATCTCTATTTATTGAGTTAAACATCCAATTCATTGGTGTTGTTTTTACCAGAATATATGTGAATTTCCTTTGATTGTTTTACAATGATTATCCAATAATATTGAGTGTATTTATATTTGTCACAAATAATTATGTCGTTCATTTATCCTTAAACTAAGGATCCTTCTTTTATGAGAGATTTCATATCAATTTACATACCATTGACACTCCTCTGTTGTTACACACAAAATCACTTCTATATGGTGTATATAATGTACGATGACATAGTATATCATGAATCCATTTATTCTCATGATAGTAAAAAGTTTTTATTACGTCAATTATTGGTATTCATGTGTCTCTCTTTTGGTTAGGAACTCTAACTAAAATATCATTTTAAAATGTTTTAAATATTTATTATTAAAAATCTTTCTCATTAATGTCCATGTTTTAAAAATGGTTTTAAGGATATATTTATATAGACATTAATGTTTTCAAATCAAAGTTTCATTTATATTTTTCAAAGTGTTATGGGACACTTTGATTCAAAAATGTATTTTAAATGGCTTCTTGACCAATAGTGTGACTCTTAATTGTTTTAAAGAAAAAGGGGAATATTTCTCTCCATAGTTTGATGATTATTTTAATCTATGTAAATATCCTTCATTATTCTCGATTGAGGTTAATATGATACAATAAAATCTTCTATATTGTATCGAATGAGTTATGTTTGGCTGTGGATGTGCTATTTTTATACCATTCATGGTTTGTGGTTAAAGTATTAACATTTCGTATACTATTTTTAATATGAATGTTTATGTTATGTTTCAATCTTTTCATATGATGAATGCATTGGACATTGTAAGTGATGGGTGGAGCCCACTATAGCTCCTATATGCACTAGTAGGACTCATGAGACAAACTAGTGTCTTGGAATGAGGCCTTGACAAAATCTTATTTGTAGTCTTGGCACGAGGCCTTGACTACGTGGTTATGATAGTCTAGCGTTATGCATTCCATCATTATGAAAGTGGTTATTGATATTGCAGGTTATTATTCGACTAGTAGAATATCCATGTGAATAAGTAAATGACATTATTTCATTTTATCCTTTCCATATTATGCTGAATTTCAAGTTTAAAAGGCTTTTGTTTTAGTTATATATTGCCTTAAATGTTTATGATTATCTATGAAAGTTTTCGATATATTGGTATCCTTATTGAGCATCTGAGCTCACCCCTTTCAATGTTTTATTTTTCCCAGGATGTGAAGAAGTAATTTATGAATGACCTGCAAGGATAGTATGAGGGGATATGAAGACAAGATGTTTTTGTATTTTTTTTCTTTATGATGTAATGTAAGACTTGTTAATATATCTAGTGTTTCAAAGACTACTAAACTAATCATTCTTTCTAGACTTGATCTTTTGTGATCATACCAATGTTATTTAATAATGCACCGACTATGGGTAACTAGGGTTGGGGAATTACATTTGAAATTATAACCATTGTATTGGGGAATTGATGTTCATAATTCACAAACACCTAGATGTTTATCACTAGATTATATTTTTCTAATTAGTTGGAATTTTATTCTCTTCCATTTCATTAAACATTCTATTAATCCTTCGTGGAGATTCAATGACTTTATAAAAGAATATTACATATTTATAGAATGTCCTAGTTATATTCAGGAAATTTCCTTCATGATTCATCTTATATTTTGGGCCCAAAGATGCCTGGAATTTGCTTCCACTATTTGGGAATTAATGATACGTGGTTTTATTTCTCTTATCAAAATTAGAGGATTGTTGGGAATTTCCAATTTCCATTTCTTACCTTAGTTCAAATAAAACTACATCTTCATAACTACTAAAGTCTCTTACGTCTAATGTATTATGATGAATGGGATTGTGCCACCAAAGAATTGATCAATTTTTCTTTCATGGATGAAGATCCAACCAGAATCAGACCCTGTAAGTCTTTTAGAATTTGCATCATAGGTACCCATAGATTCATTCTCATTTTTATTTATCTTGAGTAATTATTTTCTCATATTTTCAAAAAAAATATTATGAAATTATATACAATAAAATATCCACTTACCATATTCACATTGCATAGATTCAATTTCTTCTTTTTTCCCTTGTGTTCTTAATTGGATCCCAACACTGATTTTCTTAAACATATAAATAATTAAAATCTAATTTATATTTTTCATGGAAGAGCACTAAATAATTTAAAATATAATTTACATGGTAATAATTAATTTTTTAGAAATAGGTGGATCATTGGAACCATGAAATGAAATTGTAACATTCCACATAAAGGACTCAACACACCGTTATTACCATCTTCACTATCTTATTAGTTCAATATGATTCAGAACTATATAATTTTGTAATAGAGTATCAATAAGATGTTCATTCCAACTTTTGTATCATTTGATTTTTTATGAGTGAAATCATCACATTCTCCATTTCCGTCATTGTTAACACAGTTCCAATGGGTTCAACCCGTTGACTACAAATAGAAATCATAGCGTGTGAAACACTTATCATATAAGAGAACCAAATAATCATAAAAGATTACTTATATGATGTCTCAACTATAACACCTAATTATTTAGTATGTGATAGCTTATGTTCATCCCATATTATTTAAATTCAATATATCTCCAAATCATTATTTTAATTTCATAAATAGTTTGTAAACTCCCAAAGACTATCCCTCTAGAGTGTCAAACCAATTGTTTTTCCAAGGTGTATTCCCAAATACTAGTTCATGATCTATTATAGATCAATAAAATTCTTATAGGGTTATTACCTCTAATTATATCTATGTGATAAACACATACACATGTATTTTATAGACATAGATGTAATTTTTTGTAATCCACTCTCTAAATCTATTAATTTCTGTGGCATTTTAAAATATTTTTATTCATCCTTAGGTCATCCTTACAGAAATCCCTAGAAATATCCATAGAAATAACCCTATGGATATCAATATATTTTTCTCAACCAAGAATCCTAATGACATAAATATCATTCCTTTCATTTTAATTATATATTCCCATTCCACTCATATAGGGATGTTATATACTTTTAGATAAATATTCATCACATTACAGAAGTACATTCCCAAGGAAAGTACTATATTATTGTATTTTGACACATGGAGACTAAATATTCAATCAATGTGAATTATATTCAACATCACCCTTAAATATATACTTCTTTATTAATCCTACATATAACCCTTATTTATAACTTGTGGAAAGGAAATATAATAAATAAGTGATATTGGATTTTCATTAATGTTAAAAATGGGTTATATTTAAGCATAAGAAGAGTATAGGGGTATGAAAATATGATTGTATCATTATAAGATCATAAGAATAAAATAAAATATCCTAATCATGATTCATGGATTATATCTTTAAGTTAAAAAAATTTGAATCATAAGGTAATCGAGATTGTAACCCATTAATTATAACATTAGAACAGGACATTGAATTTATAACATACACATAAACATGTAAAATCATTACCAATAAGTGATGGAATATTCAAAAAAAAAATCAAGGAACATAATTGTTGATACATGTTTTGGGAATGAATGAACATTATCCCTATTCATAGACATTTCTTTACAGTAGAGCAGGTTATACTTTTTTTCCAATAATGGATCAAGCTCGTCAACTAGCTCCCATAATTAACATATGATATATAAATCATTACCCAATGCACTAGAGAACAATATAGGACACCCCCTCATATAAGTTATAATGGTCTTACCTAGATATATTGAGGACAACATATTGTATAATGTATAATGGGACTAATGACACTCAATCTTTCATGCTCTCACGTAGCCAAAAAATCTTGGTAATGAGAACTAAAGTGTGCCTCGTTGTATGATAGTGGCTATTGACTAAAAGTGGCTGTGTTAAATTTATAGGTGGTAGAAAACATCCCCTATTATTATGTGTTATTGTACAAAAAAATGATATAAATGACAAAAATTAATGTATTAACATTAGAAAAGAACAACAATAAAGTCCAACCAAAATATCAAGAAATAAAATAAGAATAATACAAGTATATAATGGAATGTTACTAAATTTCATTCTAGAAACAATTCATGTAAAATATAAGAATATTCAAAATTACTTCGTCTTAAACCTTACATCGGTCCTGCCTCATAAATCCATCCCATCAAACTGGTTAGGAAATCAACATTATTGACATTTATCATTTTCCAAACCTCTATCCATGCAATCTTCTCGGTACCAAATGGTGGGCTGAACAGGGTGTGAGTATAACATAGTAGGTTAAAACCAACATAATTAGATGAAGTAGTATTGTAATATGTGTATGAAATAATGTGATAAACTAGTGTATTAATTAATTTAACAATTAATAAAATATAAAAATAACCTGCTTTAATCAATTTTAGAATAAATCATAGAATTTCATACAACAATTCCAATCACAACCTTATAAACAAGATTAATTAACCTTATTCAGTTCCATGATAGAATATCATATAGCAATTCTGACAACCATTCCAACCAAAACCATATAACTGTGGAATAATCAAAAAAATATAGACCAAATCCCTATAAGTATTAAAGAATCTAGTTCAATTCCCTATAAGAATTACATCATGGGACTGGGAAGAGATCACATTCTGTAATAATTACAATGTAGCAGTAGTCTGAGCCTACTCAATATGTTCTCATAGAATTTATGTGTGAATGTTCCTAGGGAAATCCTCGTATATGAAAATATCAGCATAAGAGATAAGTCCTATCATGCTGAATGGATATCCAAACATCACATCATTAATCTCAATGGTTAATTATGAAAATTTGCATTTATATTTCATATAACACTTTAAATTAAATCAAAATTGATTAACAGTGATACTAAAAAGAAATAAGACCCAACATAGTTATTCAATATTAATAAATCACATTTGGTATCATTTCATGCAAGACAAACCACATACCCTTATCCAATTCAATTATATTCATGGTAAGATCACCCAAAGAGTACCCATAAGATAAGTTATAATACATTGGAAAAAAGGACTCCAAGAAATAATCACATTCACTATTCAATCAATTTAGGTGCACAATACAATGGAACAATGTCAATATTACATAAACACAACAATTATAAAACTATAGTGTTCATATTAAGATTCATTACATTTATTTGATGATCCAAAAATTCTTCCAATGGAAAATTCCCATGATAAAGAAGGTTTTGATGGTCTCTAAGAGAGTCATAGATGAGAACAAATTAATATAAAAAAAATCAAAAATGTGAATTTATTTCACCACAACAAATGGGGAACTAAGGAAGATAAGGGAAAACAAGACCAAAGACTATTTACTGGGATCAAATGTGTTATTGGGACACCCAGAAGGATGTTTTTCACTAATGAATTTCTTAGAAGGTGCCCTAGGGTTTAGAGGAGAAGGTTGTAGTCAGCTAAAATAAAAAATAAACCACACTAAATACCATAAATCTCCAAATAAAGAAATTACATGGTGTATACTATAGTAACACATGATGTAATTATTTTCCATGGGATACACAGAAAAACTGATCTCCTTGTTATATTTTATTAAAACACTAAATCATTAAATAATGTGTAATCCCTTTACAAGAAGTGAAACTGTTATGAAGATTATTTTTAATCCAATTATTAGTTTAATTAAACTCACCAGCATTAATTCATATCATGATACAAAGAACCCATGAAAAAATTAACTCATTTATACATGGACATCATTAATTTATATAAACATGCATCTCTTGATTTTAAGGAATTTTATTCAAAAAATTCAATCAATGTGGATCCTATCAAATAATCTCATAATAGGTTTAAAGACAAGGAAAAAATTACATAAAATGAAAGATCAAAAACCTAGAGATAAACATACCTAAAAAGGGTGACATTTTACCACCTCTCTACTATATACCAGCTCTTCTATGTGCTACTTTATGAATCATTATGAGATCTCAATGAACATGTAATTCCATTATGTTCGTATGTCAAACTCCCTCTCTCTTCTCTAATCCTAAACATTCACATGGTACCACTACATTCATAACAATGGTATAATCATATTCTAAATATATTTATCACCATGACCTATGACCAAGATTAGATTCTCCTCAATGTATGCATCAGCGTAAGGCTTGATGTCTTTTATGAAAATTCCATGGGAAGGGTACAAATAATATCTTCATAGTTTGGACATGGGTAAAACATCGTTCATGGAACTGTAGTGATATTGAAGGGATAGATGGTATGTCACTGGGAAGAACCTTTACACTACATTAATCATACTGAAAAACCATGGTGATATATTTCCTCATTTTCTAACATGGAATTTCATCTTCTTAGGAATCACCACATGGAAAATAGTATGACCAACACTGATTTCCATAGGATACCTCTAATGGTCATCATACAATATCTTACTTATCTACGTAGTCACAAACCATTATCTAATCAACTAAACCTTCTAACATATCTCATGCGATAGACTAGGCCCAAAAATGTTGACACACCAACCTTTGGCCCCAAAATGGGTGAGACCTTCCAAATAAAGCATCAAAATGTTTCATTTGGATTTGTTGCATGGAATATATTATTATATGAAAACTCTACTACTTACAAATGTTACTCCTGTGAACCCCAAAAAACTATAACATAGGCTCATAACATATCTTTCAAAACGTTAATAGTCCACTCATATTAACCACCACTATATATAATATATGTTGGGCTTAAATGAACTCATAATCCTAAAACCTTATAAACACACTTCCAAAATTTAATGTGAATATAGGATCTTTATCTAAAATGACACAGTTTGTATCATTGTGCATCCGAACAAACACATGCATGAAAATACTATTAATACAATCAACCATGAAGTTTTAATAAATATGCATGATGTGTGAGGCCTTAGTCATTAGATCTAAAAAACTTATACCTTATCCTTCATATAGGTTGTTCGGGTTAATCATATCACAAAAACCCCTGCGGCATCATCCAATTTATACTCATGAATAAAAAAGGATGAAAAATCCAAGCTGGCCTCAAATTCATGGATTTCAACTAATGAAAAGAGAAGCATATACCAATGAATATAAAAAACTAAATATTCAATATTGAATACAGATACTATCTATGGAGATAACAATACATGTTTTTCCGAGATGCACCGACCATCGGGAAGAATGAAACTCCCTCATCAGTTCATCACGTAAGTCCATAGAAACTCATAGTCATCCATATAAAATAATATAATTTCCACTACTAAGTGACCATACAGATTGTGTTCCAACACCATATCATTATCTCTCATAATTGAGTTCTTTAGATAAAAAAATATATAATCACAATCTTATGAAAAATCTTGGGTATAATAGATATCGAATTCGTAGATACCAACCCCAGGATCTTAAACAAGCATATTCATGTGTATAAAGAAGGTCATTATCTACCAATCATCATATTATTAATTTAATACCTTTTTATGTCTTTTTGCATAAAGGATCGACAATGGAATTTAACTTTCTTGGTGTGTAGTCATATTCAATGTCGAAAGACAATAGATACTCAACACAACAACAATTCCAAATATTATGTTTCTACTATGAAATTATATTACTACAGTTCTTGTGATATATATAATCTACTAACATATCACCCATGACATAGTGTCTCCAAAATTATAGTTCATGTACTCTTATTCTATCTCCAGATCTTGTTTATCATAATTCCTCTTATGTGGTCTAAGTTTCCCTGATCCATAAAAAACTTCTCAATCCTCTTACATTTGAACAAATCGAAGTCAAACACCATATGAATCATAGTAAATTATATACGATATAGTCATAATATGTAATGTAAGGATAAGATATGGGGTATGCCTACCTATAATTTCCTAAAAATATCTCTCATAAGCATCAAACAAAAAAATACCCTTTCTTGGTCAGCCCATACATTGGATTTGAAAATTGGATAAATACTATATGAAGAACTAATAATAACCTATTAAACCAAGAAATCACTAAAAATCAAAGTCATTATTTGGATGTTCCCAAGATACCACAGTTGTGGCTTTCATTGAGTCCACTACCCTCTGTCCTTATAGATTACATGGCCCATGAAGTGCACATTTTTAATCAAGAAACTACATTTTGTTATATTAGGGTATAGATGATTATCTTTAAATGTACTTAGTACGATGTCTAGGTGTTTTTCATGATCATTTTTGGATAGGTTGTAAACAATGAAATTTTCTACAAAAGCCACTACTAACTGTTCCATTAAAGGGTGAAAGATCTCATTCATTATATCCCTGAATTTTATAAGTGTATTAGTCAACCCAAATGGCATCACAATGAAATCATACAATACATACATGATACTAAATCAATTATGATTAATGTATGTTGGTATCACCCTTAACTATTGGTAACTTTAACCCAAATAAATCTTGAATAAGATATTAGAACCTCTCAACTGATCAAAAATATCATCAATTTGAAGAAGAGGTTACCGATTCATGATTGTCATTTAGATCAACCTATGATGATAAAAAAAATAAGAAAAAAGTTCCATTAACATTCCTGGAGAATCAAACAGGGGAACCCTTGGAGATATATTATTCTCTTTGAATCCCAAATATTTTGATTTTTTCTAACTAATCTTTCATCTCCTGATGCTCTCCTTATGTAATTGTGAAAGGAAAGATATATACTAGCTCTTCTCCCGACACTGACATTATCATGAAATTGATCTTTTACTCAGGTTGTGAGATGTAGAAATCATCTATGAAGACCTCCTAAAATTAGAATACAATAGGATGAAAACAATAATGCTATATCCCACCATTATCAAGAGCATGACTGACTGTCTAATCGATGAGGCAATTCTATCTTAACTAAATTGGTCCTACACAACCAGCATGAAGATCCACCCCCACCATGTTGAAAAAAACTACCTCTAACTATAGATATAATGTGAACTCCTATCTGGTAGCAGTTGATATGAGAATAGTATTGAACATACCAATAAATTGTAATAATAATTTTTAAGAGTATAATTTATACAATGAATGTTTACCAAAATAATTACTAACTCACAATCTCTAGATAACACACCTTATAACATTCGATATTGTTTCATCACACTCCTAACAGTGTGTCGATGGTCATGGAACCATCCATGAATTTCATATATAATACCAAATTCATTCAAAAAGAGAAGATAAAAATAATGTGATGATATTATATCAAAAAAACACATGATTTGTTAGATGACAATATAATTTTAGCTCTTAAGGTAAATGTTCCTACATCCATGATATCCCGAGTAGTCTATATAACATATAGTTGAGTTTTTATTCTGCCCTATGTTTGAGTTTCATTACCTGAATATATTTCTCTTTACTCATAATGTTTCTCATATGCTAGGGTACCACATCCCCTACCTCATCTTGAATGGCCAGTAGAGGTCCATCTACCAGCCCGTTGAGTGGAAGTTAATCCATTTCCCAACTCATGTTCCTATCATGATACACTACCACTGGTTTTATTTAAAAGGTTATCATATACCAAGTATTTCCCATATGTATAACTTGATAGGGGGTAAGTAAACTATAGTCTCTTATGAAAAAACCTTCCAAAATTATATAACTAAAATGGATCGTGGTCATAAGATGGTTTTCACACAACCAATCATCTCTTCTCTCACATAATATGGGAAAATATATCATTGTGCCACTTCATTCCACTCGAATAATAGCTCTTAGACCACCCTATAGTAATAGACTAGCCGCTACATGTGGCCTCTCTTAGATTCATTCTAGTGATAAGTTATTGGTTCATCACATCCTCAAAGCTACTCAAACGGAATATGTTTACCTACCATTGAATATTATATTGAAGATTATCTGGAAAATGACTCTCCACAAAATCCCATCAGATGTCAATGATTGAAAAAATCACTTTTGGCCAATTAAATAAGCATAATAGTCTTGTAATGACATTCCCTCCTCTATCAAAATCATGAAATCGTAACATATTTCATCCCTCAATGTCTCGAGATAGAATTGGCTAGGAATATTCTTCTTTATGTCTTGCATGATATCCCATCATACAACCCAGATCCCCCAACAATATCCCACTGACGCTTTCTTGATCTATGAATCATATATGTAAAAATATTCAACCTTCTAAATAAGAGTCTCTCAAGAGTATTAAAGATCATCTAGAATAACATGATCCATAACCCGGAAGGTTGGTGTCCACATCTGTAGAAAATATTGGTGGGTGGTGTAGCTGAAACTCCACTTCCAGCTCGTACATCGAAGGAATGGTACAAACAGCCTCCCATTCCATCGATTTCATGACCCTAGGAATGCTGTGATGAATATGAACATACCCATAGTCCCTTATAACAACAAAAATATTCAATTCAGTTGTATTATGGTTCTTCTAATTTCCACTTTCCTAATGATGAAGTTAATGATGACCAGGAGGTGTTTTCACTGCATGGAAAGTTGACAGCATAGAGAACTCCCCAAAAACATAGTCAACATCAATAGGTGACTAAAATCGAGAATCAATTACCAATGTTCTCTCAAAATATGGAATACATGAGTTTTGGCATTTCATGTTAACTCATTTCAGTTATTAAATGAAATAGATATCTCATATAAAAGTTCTACATGAAAGTATATATCACCAAAAAAATAGATATTCCCCTATGATTAACAATGCATATCAATATATTTCTATGAGGTTACTATGATGCATTAATTCTCATCTCTCTTAATAATAAGCCATCAGTAAAAATATGAATAAATAGACGCATCATAAAATAGCAGCCTTACAAAATATGTGAATCACCTAAGGTGAAATAAAATCATCTACAACAAGAACACAACACAAAGAGTGATCCCATCACCGGGCACACAGATTTTCCACCATACATGGACTAGTTACTCCCATGAAAGTTGTAAATACCTAGAAATTTCAAGGAAATTTTTTTCATAAATTATTTGGAATTTTACGAGTCCGTAGTTTCTGACGGCGCGTGATTCTGAGGCCCGGAGTGCCTGGAATGATCGGTCGAAGTTTTGTAAAGCTTAAATTAATGCACGTATGCAGTTTTCCTGAAAAAGTGGAATAACACTTAAAAGGTTACTCGGATTAGAAATCTAAGGCCACCATTGCACTCAGGATGGCGGGTTTACCCGAGGCCTGACTTATGTTTAGTCGACACAGGTCTCCTGTGAGAAAACCCGAAAATACCATAACCGTAAATATAATAATTAAATAAGTTATTTTATTTTTCGAATGCTTATAACTCAGAAACGGTAACTCAGACTAAAAATCTGAGACCACCTCTGAAATCTTGAGGGTATACTTTCTTTAGGAAAATACTAACTTGGGTTATTGAGGGACACCAGAGGAAGTTAGTTTTTTGGCCGCAAATAAAATAATTAAGTGACAACTATTTTATTGTAAAATTCATAACTTTTAAACGGCGACTTGGATTGGAATTTTGAGGGAACCGTTGGTTTTGTTGGGGTGTGTTTCATCTAGGTAGAGCCAATCCTCGACTGTAGTGGTTCGAGGGTGGCTGTTAATAATTTTCAGAACTTTTTTTCCGGTATGTTCAGTAAACGTACGTTCAGAATTTTATATCTTCTGAACCGGAGATCAGAATTAATATCTGAGGACACCGATGAACTCGCAACGCCGGTATTCACTTAATGATACCTTCGACTCGATCGCAGTTGAGTCGGGGTGAAAATTTGGTTTTCCAGGGTTTCATGGGATAAAAATAAAATAAACTTATTATTTTATTTTTATTTAAATTTTTGTTTTTTAAACTCCTTCGGTGTGGGGACCACCCGACACTTGAAACTCCTCATTTAGTGAGGAGTATTAAATGTGTTGTTACACAAGAGGTGTAACCACCCATTTAATGATATTTAATTATGTTAATCACTTAACTCAACTTAATGTGGTTTTTGAGAGTGGAGTTGTGTTGGGGGGAAAGAGCATTCGTTGGAAATGGGAGAGTTCTGTGAAAAGCTTGTTGACGAAGAACGATTCTCCAACGACGTGCCTTCCAAGATCTTCGACGAAGAACAATCCTTCAATGGAGATTATATTCCGATGAGTCTCTGACACTCATGCTCAGATATGAAGTGTGAGGCGGATTCAATGATCGACGTCAAATCCATCATCTTTCCACGACGTCCTCAACAAACAACGAATTGAGGTACGAGGTTTATTTTGAAGTATGATAAATATCAATTTGTTATTTCCTCTTGTTCATAATTCTCAATGATGATGGTCAAAAAAACATGGTCATCAATCTGCACATAGACTATGATCCTTTCTATTTCGTTCTTCACCTGTTCTTTGTCGCCAAATAATTAAGAGTGTTAAAAACTAAATGTTTCGTTGAACGCAGAATATGGATGTAGAGATCTTGACCCAAGGATCTCAAATATCCAATCGTCATAATTTTCTGGTTTAGAACAAAGATGCAGTGGCCCACGGAAGGGGTGACGTGGTGATGCCATTCCAGCGCATCTTCAGGACGTAGCTCTGGATGAGCTAGGTAGTGCGGCTGGCTTGAGGCATTGTAGTGTGGCAAGTTGGAGGTGCAGCGACCCAACGTTCCGGAGGTGGTGCCGACGGTTCTAGCTGTATGGAGGAACCCCCACCATTTGGGTTGCAGGATAAAAAACATTAAGGAATAAAACCGTGAATGAATAGGATTAGAGAGAGAACGAATAAAGTAAGTAAATTAAAAGAACAAAATGAAAATGAATTAATGAGGGAGAGGTGATTGAAGGGCGCATGGGTTTGAGGTGCGCTGTACACAAGAGGAAAAGGGGGAGAAAGACACCCATAATTTTGTTTTGGTTTAGATATATTATTAATAAATTTCAATCAATTAAAATGGAAATTTTAATTGAGCGGTACCTCAAGTGCATGGAGAGTCTTGTTTTGGGTGGATTTTGTGTATTAATGATAGAATAAAATAAGGTTATTATTATTTTGAGTCTTGAAACCTTATTATCGACATAAGTCCTTCATACGATATCAGAATGATGATCTGTCAGTGGCGATGTAAATCCATCATTAAGACGGTCGATTCAATTCTAATATTGGATATTATATTCTGATCTATAGCTCAGGTCCACAAAACACCCAATATTTATAATATTATTATTATTACGGGATCTTGTATTCGACTTATCTTCCTCATATGGTGTCGAAATGACGAACTGTCTGCGGCACTGGGAACCTTGCGACGAGGAGGTCCTTTTGCGATACTCTAAGTTAGTTTTGGACAACTTTGGTAAATATCCAGGTTTGGAACGAGCAAATTTCAAACCAGGCCCCTGGAACAAAAAAGCCAATATCTCTCAGACCGGGCGTCTGTTTGATGTGCTGTCTGTCACGTTTAGTTCCTTTTGACGAGACAAAACTTTGGGATACATCAACTATGGACTTCGTGATAGATGATGTATCAACCCCCTTTACTCGTGGAGCGGACCGTCCCAGAATCGAGTACGCTGTGTGTGGGAACCCAAGAGCAGGATGTGACTGCGACGACTACCGTACTGGGATCCTCCATGGGTTCGACGACAAAGACGACTGTACTTGGATCCTATGTGGGTTCGGTAATGAGGATGACTGTACCTGGATCCTCCGTGGGTTTGGAAGTGATGACGACTGTACTTGGATCCTACGTGGGTTCGGCAGTGATGGTTACTGTACTTGGATCCTCCGTGCATTCGGCAGCGATGACGAATGTACTTGGATCCTACGTGGGTTCGGCAGCGATGTTTACTGTACTTGGATCCTATGTGGGTTCGGCAGCGATGACTTCTGTACTTGGATCCTACATTGGTTCGGTAGAGGAGATGATTAAGAGGCTATATCTAATCATCTCCACCCCACTTCGTGAGTAGTATACCTGTGTGAGCTGAGTCTTTTCTTTCAATCATTATCATTGATGTGATTGTCTTGTTTCCTGTGTGGAACGGATTGTGATTTGGCTCAGAAGTTGTAGCTGAACTGAGATTCATTACTTAGGTATATGTATGGGTATATACCTAAGTAGAGTTGGTTGATACTTTGTGTTTTTATATTTCCTTTGTGGTTTATCCTTAGTGGATTATGGGAGACCTTCGGGGGTCTCGGGGTCCCTACTGAGTATCGTATACTCACCTCTGCACGGGATATGCCTACACTACATTGTGTTGGATGCAGAAGATGGACAACACTGATCGAGGTGGAGGCTTGTGGAGCTGGACGATACCCGGAGATGGACCACTAGACGGGACGTACACAGAGCAGACGACCGAACCCGAGGAGCTAAGGAGACCATCTGTACCCACCCTTTAGGTGGGATATCTGGAGGATGACTCAGTGGTTGTCGCTTTACTTTACTACTGTTGTACTTTCTTTCTCAGTTGTACTGTACTTCCAGTAGGGTTGGTATACTGACCCACTTACTTTTCAGCTCTTACTTATGTAGTCAGTTTTACTTAGTGCTTACTTTACTTGAGCACTATATCGTGTTTGTTTACTTATATAAACGCAATGCCTTCCCTTTTACCGAGATTTACACCTTTGGTGCTAGTCGCCAGCCCCTGTCCTATGGAAGGCGGGCTTGGGGTAGTCACGACACGGGTCACGAGGACGAGTCTTGACAAATTGGTATCAGAGGATTCGGTTCAACCACAGAACTCAGGGCTCTGATTTGTCTTACTATGAATCAATAGTGTTAAGAGTATTGAGTGTGGTATTTAGTCCAGGGGCTCCAGTGTTGGTGTGGTGTCCGACGTATCCATACACCAGAACCCTGACCTCCGATTTTCGACTCAGTACACAAAAACACTAATTGCATGTGTGTTTCAAAAGTTTTCTTTGTGATTACTTTGAGTCAGCTCACCAGGTATAACATATTGACCATGGCACACCTGTTTCTTATCAGGATGCTGCTGCGAAGACAGAAAGCTCGGGTTCCCGGGACAGTACACGATGATGGCCCACCGAGCGACGAGGCTCCAGTGTAGGACCCTCTTACTATGTCTCCACCTTCAGATGGTGTACCAGCAGCACCACCACTCGTTTGGAAGTAGATGCCACCAGCCGCATTGGAGGACGGTGCATGCCAACTAAGTGGGTTGCACGATTCCCAGCAGTAGAGGCCTCTGAGGTTTCGAGGCGAGACAGATTCCCATACATTAGAGGACTGGATGGAGGTGATTATTAGAGTTTTCCACCTAGTTGAGACACTAGTAGAGCAGATATTAATCATAGCTACTAATCTTTTTCAGTGAGTGACCATGAGGACAATCCACATAGTGATGAGGTTTTGGTACATGGACTGTCTACCAAGATGGTACCTTAGGGCAGTGTGCCAACTATATCACTGCCCATTGGTCAGCAGACACTACTGGCGATACCGGTAGAGGACACGTGTAGGCTTAGTGCCTTACATATGTTTCAGAACCAGATATCCCTCAAGCTCCATGGCAAGGCTGACTCACAGGCGGCGGAGGACTGGCTTGTGGAGGTGGCTGAGAGTTCTCTAGAGCTTCTACAGCTTCGGCAGGATGATGTGTCGATAGCTGAGTATTCATCGAGGCATACCGATCTTTCCTGGTACTCGATGAATATGATATGATCAATGCTTTAGATCTCGGACCTCTGAGCGAGGTGTGTTTTAAGGATATCCGAGCCAACACTTTTTCTTCTATGCATTCCTACATCTGTTATGATGCTAATGAGAACCTTTATTGTTGAATGTTCATTGGCTTAGCGGACACAGCCAGTGAATGATAGCAGTTGGAAGCTGCGAACTGGCACTAGTCTCAGAGACTTGAGCATATAGAATTTCTCGAGAATAGGAAGTGTTAAGGACAGATGAATCTATAGGGCCACAGATGTGGAAGTAGAGCTAGGAGAGCATCATGATGTGGTAAACATTTCGACATATTACAACCACCCGCCTTTGTAATCCCCACTAGGCTTAGGGAGCTGGAGGGCAGGGGAAGATAATAGCTATATACGGTCAAGGAGTGTGACCCAAGGAATCTAGGAATGATATGAGGTATGATCTATGTCTACTACTAGTTGCCGTATCAATAGAAATAGATACAAATCATTCCTTCCTTCCAAGAATCTCTTCCCAGAACTAGATTTTCAGGTTAAGGCGTTGACTTTACCCTCACGTCTGGAGATACCTTTGGGAGGAAACTCGATAATCACACATACATCGACGGTGTGATCAGACCCTTGAGGTGAGAGTTTCGGTTGGAACCTGTTGGTGGCAGGGTTGAGGCCTTACGACGTTAGTTTGGGTATGGACTGTGCAACCACAGTTCATACAAAGATTGACTGTATTAGGAAAAAAGGTTGTGGTTTATATATAACGTTGGGACGTGGTTTTCCTTGGTCGGAGAAAAGGAAAACCTAATCAGCATAGGATGGAATCATTCATAAGAGGGTGTAGTCGATTCACTCAAGAGTCGGTCAAACATCTCTAGAGATGCATATATTCATTGTGAACCAGGACGGAGCAGACTTTCTATAGTCTCTCACAGTCACTTCCCACTTCTTTAGAAAGACAGGGAGGCGCAGTATAGGGATGCAAACTACGAGACATGATGTGCTCAGATATCCTCAGGGCAGACGCCCAAATAATTTTCTGAAGGTTTGGAGCATTTAATTCCTTACAGAGGACATGCCATGGTACCAGTTGCACTACATGAGGAAGTGTTGTGGGAGATTCCACACTTTTACTCTTGCGATACATCCAGGAGAAGATGAAGACTTCACATAGAAGATAGAATTCCTATGCAGATAGGAGACGAGGACCATTGGAGTTTGATGATGGAGACCACGATTCTTAGAGGTCTCACCTAGACGAGGTCTACAGAGATTTGGTCGGGGCAGCAAGTTATCTCTACAATTCAGCGGACCTTTCTAGGTCCTCAGTAGAGTAGGAGAGGTGGCTTACCGCCAGACCTTTCCAACTCAGTTACACTGGGTGCATGACGTCTTCCACATATATCAGATGAGAAGATACGTGCACGACCTGTCCCACATCATCGACCATGAGGAGCTGGATATCGATGATGGGACGACTTTCACGGAGGTTCCATTGTAGAGTGAGTATGGACAGGAGCGGGTCCTGCATGGACAGTCGATTCCTCTAGTGCACGTTCGTTGGCAGCATAAGAACCTCCAGGAGAGAACATGGGATCAGGAGGCTCAGATGCATGCTCAGTACCCCCATTTGTTTCCCCAGTATGAATGGTGGCTTATGGGGACGTAAAGACCTGAGGTGGGGGTAATGTAAAGACCCTAAAATTTCAAGGAATTTTTTTCGTAAATTATTTGGAATTTTACTAGTCCACAGTTCTTGACAGCGCGTGATTCCGAGTCCTGGAGTGCCCGGAACGATCCGTCGAAGTTTTGTTAATCTTAAATTAATGCACGTATGAAGTTTTCATGAAAAAGTTGAATAACTCTTAAATGATTACTCGGATCAGAAATCTGAGGCCACTGTTGCACTCAGGATTGAAGGTTTACCCTAGGCAAGACTTATGTTTAGTCAGAACGGGTCTCCTGTGACAAAACCCGAAAGTGGAATAACCGTAAATAAAATAATTAAATAAGTTATTTTTTTTTCAAATTCTTATAACTCACAAACGGTAACTCGGACTAAAAATCTGAGACAACCGCTGAACTCGTGAGGGTATGATTTCTTTAAGAAGATACTAACTTGGGTCAGTGAGGTCCACTATAGGAAGTTAGTTTTTTGTCCGCAAATAAATTAAATAAGTGATAATTATTTTATTGTAAAATTCATGAATTTTAAACGGTAACTCGGATTGGAATTCAGAGGGTACCGTTGGGTTCTTTGGGGTGTTTTTCATCTAGGCAGAGCCTAACCTCGACTGCAGTGGGTCGGGTATGGCTGTTAAAAATTTTCCGACCTGTTTTTCGGGTACGTTCAGTAAACGTACGATTGGAATTTTATATCTTTTGAACCAGAGATCAGAATTTAAATCTGAGGACACCGATGAACTCTCAATGCCGGTGTTCACTTAAGGATACCTTCAGCTTGATTGCAGTTGAGTCAGGGTGAGAAATTTGTTTTCCAGGGTTTTGTGGGATAAAAATAAAATAAACTTATTATTTTATTTTTATTTAAATTCTTGTTTTTGAAACTCCTTTAGTGTGGTGACCACCCGACACTTGAAACACCTCATTTAGTGAGGAGTATTAAATGTGTGGTTACACAAGAGGTGTAACCACCCATTTAATGATATTTAATTATGTTAATCACTTAACTCAACTTATTGTGGTTTTTGGGAGTGGAGTTGTGTTGTGGGGAAAGAGAATTCATTGGAAAGGGGAGAGTTCTGTGAAAAGCTTGTTGACGAAGAATAGTTCTCCAACGACGTGCCTTCCATGATCTTCGACAAAGAACAATCCTTCAACAAAGATCAGATTCTGACGAGTCTCTGATGCTCAAGCTTAGATATGAAGTGTGTGGGAGACGCAATGATCAACTTCAAATCCATCCTCTTTCGGCGACATCATCAACAAACAACGAATTGATGTACGAGGTTTATTTAAAATAATGATAAATATCTATTTGTTAATTCCTCTTGTTCTTGATTCTCAACGATGATGGTCAAACAAACATGGTCATCGATCTACACATAGACCATGATCCTTTCTACTTCGTTCATCGCGCGTTCTTTATCGCCAAATAATTAAGACCGTTAAAAACTCAATTTTTCATTGAACGCAGAATATGGATGCAGAGATCTCGACCCAAGGATCTCAAATATTCAATTGTCACAATTTTCTGGTTTATAACGAAGATGTAGGGGCCCGCGGAAGTGGGGACGTGGCATTTAGATTTTGGCGTGTCTTCAGGACGCGGCTCCGGACGAGCTAGGTGGTGCGGCTGGCTTGAGGCACTGCAGCGTGGCAAGATGGAGGTGTGACGGCCCGACATACCGGAGGTGGTGCCGGTGGTTCTGGCTATATGGAGGAACCCCCACCATTTGGGTTGCAGGATAAAAAATGTGAAGGAATAAAACCGTGAATGAATAGGATTGAAGAGAGAACGAATAAAGTATGTAAATTAAAAGAAAAATAAATGAAAATGAATTAATGAGGGATAGGTGATTGAAGGGCGCGAGGGTTTGAGGTGCGCTGTACACAAGAAGAAAAGGGGGATAAAGCCACTGATAATTTTGTTTTGGTTTAGATATATTGTTAAAAAATTAAAATCAATTAAAATGGAAGTTTCAATTGATCGGTACCTCAAGTGCATGGAGAGTCTTGTTTTGGGTGGATTTTGTGTATTAATGATAGAATAAAATAATGTTATTATTATTTTGAGTCTTGAAACCCTATTCTAGACATAAGTCCTTCATACGATATCAGAATGATGATCTATCAGCGGCGATGTAACTCTATATTTAAGACGGTCGATTAAAGTCCAATATTGGATATTTAATTCTGATCTGTAGCCCGGGTCCACAAAACACCCAATATTAATAATAATATTATAATTACGGGATCTAGTATTCGACTTACCTTCCTCATACGGTGTCAAAATGACGAAATGTCTACGGCACTGGGACCCTCATGACGAGGCGGTCCTTTTGAGATACTCTAAGGGAGTTTTGGACAAATTTGGTAAACATCTTATTTTGGAACGAGCATATTTCCAACCGGGCCCCTGGAATGAAAAGGCCAACATCTCTCAGACCGGGCGTCCGTTTGATGCACCGTCTGTCGCGTTGAGTTCCTTTTGACAAGACTGAACTTCGGGATACATCAAATCTGGACTTCGTGACAGTTGATGTTTCAACCCCCTTCACTCGTGGAGCAGACCCTCCCGGAGTCAAGTACGCTGTGTGCGGGAACTCTAGAGCTGGCTGTGACTGTGATGACTATCGTACTGGGATCCTCCGTGGGTTCGACGACGAAGACAACCGTACATGGATCCTATGTGGGTTCGGCAGCGAGGAAGCCTGTACTTGGATCCTTTGTGGGTTAGGCAACGATGACGATTGTACTTGGATCCTACGTGGGTTCGGCAGCGATGGTTACTATACTTGGATCCTCTGTGGGTTCGGCAGCGATGACGAATGTACTTGGATCATACGTGGGTTCGACAGTGATGGTTACTGTACTTGGATCCTACATGGGTTCGGCAGCGATGACTTCTGTACTTGGATCCTATGTGGGTTCGGAAGAGGAGATGATTTAGAGGCTATATCTAATCATCTCCACCCCACTTCGTGAGTAGTATACCTATGTGAGCTATTCTTGTCTTTCAATCATTATGATTGATGTGATTTAGTTATTGCTTGTGCGGACTAGATTGTGCTTTCGCTCGGAAGTTGGATTCGAACTGAGACTCATGACTTAGGTATATGTATGGGCATATACCTAAGTAGAGTTGGTTGATACTTTGTGTTTGTATCTTTCCTTTTTGGTTTATCCTTCGTGGATTCTGGGAGACCTTCGGGGGTCTCGGGGTCCCTACTGAGTATCGTATACTCACCCCTGAACGGACTATGCCTACACTACGTTGTGTTGGATGTAGAAGACGGGCAACACTGATCGAGGTGGAGGCTTGTGGAGCTGGACGGTACCTGGAGGTGGACCACTAGACGAGACATACACATAGCGGACGACTAGACACAAGGAGCTGAGGAGACCATCTGTACCCACCCTTCAGGTGGGATATCTGGAGGATGAATCAGTGGTTGCCGCTTTACTTTACTGCTGTTTTACTTTCTTTCTCAGTTGTACTGTACTTCTAGTAGGGTTTGTATACTGGCCCACTTACTTTTCAGCACTTAATTTTGTACTCAGTTTTACTTAGTGCTTACTTCACTTGCGTACTCTGTTGTGTTTGTCTACTTATATAAAGACAATGCCTTAACTTTTACTGGGATTTATGCCTTTGGTGCTAGTCGCCAGCCCCTGGCCTATGGAAGGCGGGCTTGGGGTAGTCATGGCATGGGCCCTGAGGACAAGTCGTGACAAAAGTGATCATTACCAAGTCCCACCACATCCTAGTATCCTTTATACCATTTCTTATACAGTAAATAAGATGAAAATAAAACATTCTCCTTTGATACCACTTTTTAACGTCCCCCTATTTTGTACTATATGATGTGGTCAAGTTGGGATGGTTACAAGACGGCATGCAATCTTCCCCATACACTAGAGGATTCAGACTAGTACCGGGGATGTGAAATGTACAGTGGGGAGACTACACCCATGGTATTATGTGAAATAAAAATATAAAAATCATATAAAAGAGTGAAACAAAACTATAGACATATCATTAAACCAAAAAATATCCAACAGAATAATATAATAAATAATAATGGAATAATGTAATAAATTATATGAATTTTACTATATTTCATTCTAGAAACAATAAAACTAAAAAACTATATTTCTCAAAAAAGGCTCAAACGCCCCAGTCCTAAACCCCATTTTTTTGAAACTTCCAAACTCTATCCCATCTAGTGACCAATCAATTAACACAGAGGTCTTTCTACCTTCACAAAACCTGAATCCATGTAATCTGATCTGGTACCAAAAAGGGATTGAATAGAGTGTCAATGTATCTTTGTAGTTTGACACCACCATGTCAAAACTTACCATCATTAAAAGATGTGTATGATATTATTTTATTGAACATGTGTATAAATTAATTCAACATTTAATAAAATACCACAAAATCCAACTTAGGCTGAATGCTTTAATATCTTAGAAAGTTTCTTACAACCACTCCAACCATACCCATATTAAAACGGTAAAAAAAACCTTCATTGATGCCAAGTATTAATTTATCGTATCATTTCCTATAACAATTCCAATAAAAACCATAAAAACATGTAAAATCAAAAAAATCCTTCTCAAAGACCAATACATATGACAACATTCTGGTAAAGTCCCAATAATAATTTCATCATTGGACTGGGCATAGTTCTCATTATATAATAACTACATCATGAGACTGGGTTGAGCCCGTTCAATGTCATAATTAAATCATATAACTGTGAATGATCTATGATAATCCCAATATATAACCATTAAAGTATCTAACTCAAGTCATGTCAAAAAATATGGATATTATACTATCAGATAATAAATCTCAATGGTCAATTATGAAAACTACAATTTATTTTTTTTATATCGATTTCAATTAAAACATAATTGAATTATTGTAGTATAAATAAAAAATAATTCATTGCACATTGATTCTATATCAATAAATCACATAAGGTATCATGTCATGCTTAATATTCATTAAACTATTAGTCAATTAAATTAAATTCACGGTCTACTCACCAAACATGTATTAAAAATATTGGATATGAAAAAATTATGAATAAATATATTAATTGAATAATAAAATTCATTATTAAATCGATTTGGGAACACATTAAATTGGATCAATCAAAATATTTCATAAACTGGGAAATTATCAAAAAATAGTGTTTTAAATTAGACCCCTACCATTATCTGGCTATCTAAAAATGATTCCCATGGAAATCACTAAATAGAATGAAGGTATATATGGAAACTAAAGGAATCCACGATAAAAACTGATCAAGATAAAAAATAAAAATTCACACATTCAATGAATTTTAGTGCAACCGTTTTAGAACAATGGACGCGAAGAGAAAAACTGCACCAAAACAACTTACTTGGGATTGATGAAACTATTTTGATATCCAAATAGATGTTTGGAACTCCAAAATCACATGGAGTGTTCCATATGTTCAATAGTATAAGATTTATGTGATTTGAAATAAAAAATAAACCACAATACACATATTAAAATAGAAGATCTATTAATTACATGACATGTAATGTTGTTACACTTCATGTAATTATTTTTACTGGTTATTCAAGTAAACTCACAGTATATGATTATTTTATAAAAAACCTGAACGATACATGATGTGTGATCCCTATATACATTTTTTAAATGTTCTATAGACTTTATTTTCCCATTTTCCTTTTAAACAACTTAAACACCCTTTTAAGATTCTAAACATACTATAAAACCGTAGAACACTTTAACTATTTACACCAAGACTCCAATAATTTAAATAAACATATTTCTATGGAATTTATTTCATTTTACCACAAAAATATATCTAAATATACCCTCCCTAGTTTCCCATGTTTGGAGAAAATAAATGGAAAAACATACCTTAAACAAATGATAATGAAAAACTCGGAGACAAACATACCTAGAAAAAAATGAGATCTATCAATGGGCTTGCCGGGTGTTATCTATTCCACCCCATCATATATGCTATAATAAAATTTAATATCACTATATGGTCCACCCCTTTGTATTAGCCACAATGGGTGTACATGGAACTATTTGGGCCACCCCATAATATAATCTATAATGGACATACTTTTCATTATTTATGTCACCACATCATATAAGCTATGACATGCTTACCCAATGATATAGGCTACCCACCATTGTACAAGATATAAAGAGCTTAACCAACACTATCTGGCCCACCGCATAGTATATGTTATAATGGCCTTACCCTATACTATCTAGGACACCACATCATATAATATATGTCCATGAACCACAACATTAACTATGAAATATACCTTTTATATCATCATAATAACACATAAAAACAATTACTATTTAATAAAATGATTAAACTATGTAAAATAAATGGGTTCCATGTTAATGAAATTGAAACATGATGTAATCATTACAAATAAATGGGTTCCAAAAACATCATATGATAAAAAAATAGGATATCCATAGAAAAAAATATGAATGATATACTTGTATCATATCCCTACAAAATAATAAATAATATAATTTTATGTCATCTTAGTTGGTGAAGAATAATAAAATATCACATGGAATAATTATTACTGAATGCGACCATTCTTTTAAAATCATAACACAATTTCCAAAATCAATTTCAATGAAATCCACATTGAACATTTATTATGTAATTCTTAAAATAGTTCAAAAAGTTTCATGAGGATATTCATTCCAAATTGAAACAATATTTTTTAAAAAAATAAAATAAATCATCATTCTTTGAATATAACAATGAAA
This sequence comes from Viscum album, assembly GCA_963277665.1. Taxonomy (NCBI): domain Eukaryota; kingdom Viridiplantae; phylum Streptophyta; class Magnoliopsida; order Santalales; family Viscaceae; genus Viscum; species Viscum album. The sequence goes on along the minus strand of OY728151.1, from coordinate 646,661,574 downwards.
TGTTTAGAAATAATGACTCGAAAAAAAAATAACAAGAATATTAAATTCTAAGAAACTTTTTTTTAAAGAAAGAAATTGGAAAAAATTTATTTTAAATATCTTATTATAATTTTATTATATTTTTAAAATCTTTTTTAGGAAATATGGTTTTTAAATAACACCAATTTCTAACAGAAAAGATAGATTAAGTAATATTTTCTTAAAAACACATTATTAATTATGAAAATAAAAAATAAGTGTATAAATTGAACCATTAAATTATTATAACATGAATAAATAGAAGATAATTAATTTCATGAGATTTATAGACATATGGATCATATGATTTCATTAATGGAAGCATAATCCCAAACAATCCTCATAGACGATGAGATTTTATCAGTAAATGGTTATCAATTTGGTAACATTGAATCATAATATCCGTGAAATAATAAAATTAACTTAATATTATAGTATAATTTAAATAATTATAAACATTATATAACATTTAAAATGGTATTATATACACATCATAAAAGAGTATAGGTTTTTAATATGGCATGTGTCCCGAAGAATGAAAATAGAGACAAAATTACATTTTTGATTACGAAACTTTTGTACCAAAACCCCCATAAAATAGATATCATAAAATATATATAATAATTAAAATAAATTTATGTAAAAGAATAATATAATACATTCATAGTTAGTATATAAACCAAAATATTATGTGGTTAATATTTTCTAAGTATGTAAAAAATAAAAGTGAGACTAGAAATACACTTACCTTAAGTCTTGAAATTATTCATACATGTTCAAAAAACATTTTTAATAAATATAGAGTCAGTATAACAATTATAAGAAACCATATTATTAAATATAATACCATATTTTATGTAATTGTGACTTTATATTCACCATTTATTAACAACATTCATGTTAATTTTCTGTTTCGTGTAATAACCAATTTGTTTTTTGAAAACAAATTTGACTTGTAATTAATTATACTCATAATTATATCACGATTTAAATATTTAAATAATTTAAAAAAACTATATAAATATAATATATATTTTGAATATATTTATTTATATTAATAGATAAAATATATTAAAATGAAATTAAATACACCGTTCATGAAGACGATATGTTGTACGTACAAATGAAGGTTATTTGTATTTATTTGTCATATTTTTTAAAAAGGAAAGGTAAATGATATATATATATATATTATAATTCTCATTTAATACATATCAAATATATTTATTAAACACATCTTTAATGTGATCCATTTAAAGCATGAACAAATCACATCACATTAAGGATGTGGAAGTCCACACATCCAAAAATGAAGTTATCATTTCCCACAAAATATAATGAAAAAATCCATAACAATTCAGTAATTATTTGTATCCTTGATAGGTGGTAATGGAAAACGACCAACATTAGTTCATGAGGTGGTTGTCTGTCATACACATGAATGATGCTTGTGTATCACATTTGATGGAAATTTGTGAAATAATAGGCAATACCCTCAACATAAAGATGTATCATTGTATTTAGGATTTAATGTAATTATATAAAAATGTAGTAGTAATAATTAAATGGGTGTATAATGAAACTAATAAAATGTACTCATTGATGAACATTTCCCCAATTTAGGTAATTACATCTAGTTTTCACTAAAGGAATAACATGGTTTTCTTTCTTCCCAAACTGTGGATTGTAGGATTATAGGAGAAAGTTTGAGATATTATTTGGTATTATTTAGATGATCTGAATTTCTTTATAGGTGTTAATAATTGAGAGGGTTGTGTGATCCCTTTTATAGTGGAGGAGGAGTTGTATTCAAGATAATATAAAAATTTAAACACTATTATGTGGTATTCCTAACATCATGAGCACCAATAATGGTCCATGTTCTATAAAATGGAGGATATAGCCTAAATATTTCCATAAAAATTATTTTGGACATGTTAATAGGGTTTCTACCATTACAGTAATGTTTAACCACTATATAAACTCGTGATTACCTTTATTGATGTAAATAATATTACACATATTTATTAATAATTTTTGTAAAAAAACAAGGATTACAATTATATTAAGTATATATATTTAAGATTAAAAATATGGTATCATTTTTCCCAAATTATTTCCACATATGTGGTAGAATATAATTTAAAAACTAATCCCTTAAATGAGACGAAATAGTGAGTTGTAAAGTCAATATGTTAAAAATAATGTAATGTTTTTATATACTATTTCAATGTGAAATATATATAAATTTCATAAATTGTATTAATATATGAATAAATTATACAAAATTACTTTTAAAAAAATTTAATATATAATTGAACTATATAATTTAATTATATGAAGATTCATTTTACAATTAATGTTCAGTGTTTTTCCCTATTCATCAAAAAATGAATCTTCATAGTAAAATACAAAAAATTAAATAAAAATAAATATTGATTCATATATTTTAAAAATGAAATTTATTTTTTCAAATTATTACTATAAAGGTCTAATTAATTGTTTTAAACAAATATTCCATTAAATTGAGGGAAAATTAACTTTTAAAAAAATATATCTTTTTATGCCTCAAATTGGATTTTTTCTTATTTCGTGACTATAAAACCAATTGAATGTATTTAAAAAAATTATGATTAATTTATAATATATAATTTTCATTAATATTACTCACTAAATGTGGTTAATTTAATTTATTAAGAAAAAATTCTTTGGTGGGAATAAAAATTGTTTTTTTAAAACACATCCTTTATATTCAACTAGTTTTTATTTTCATTTCTGATTTAATTTTATAGACACATGAAAACCATATTTTTAGAATTTATTTACTAATATTATTATCTTCCAACCCAAAATCTAGTTGATTTCTATGATAGTATTTTAATAATAAAAATATATTATAATTCAGTAATACTTGTTTACGTGTATAACAAAAGTTATCAAAGGAACACAGATTTGATAGTATCATAGGTAAAAAAATAGAGTTTCATTACCAAAATATAATTAATGTGTCAACTATAAGGAAATATTAAAATTGGTTTTTTCTAAAACATTGTCCGAACATAGTGCTTTCATATAACATAGGCTAAAATCAGTGTTTTATGAACAGAAAAGTGATGAAATGTTTAAATTAATTAGAAAAATGTATTTCACAACATATATGGGTGTTACATCTACCAGAACAGATCTCGAAACTTTATCCAATAAATTTCAATTATAAGGTAATTAATTATTCTAATATGATACATGAGACACATTATGAACCTACAATAAGTTTAGTGGACGTGAATGGTGATAAGGTGTGATCCCCAGAAGATCAACATTTCTAAATAGGAAAATATATTAAAGGATAAATGTTGGATTATAATAGAATATGATAACCCAATTTTTAGATAATATTCAAAGGAATACCATATGTACAACATTTAATTCCACATCAAAATAATGATTATTATGGTATATCTACTATTGAATATATATAGTTTTAATATACCAATGAATGGTTTCAATCATCATTGTCATCTCTTAATAAATGTCATGTCATTTCAGCTTCCAATATGTAATTTTGATATGCTAATTTAAAAAAGACCTTTTATCAACAATTATTTACAAAATTTCTAAAATTTAATTATAATATTTTCATAAAATAATTGATAAAAACTTATTTTTGATGAAATATTATTTTTGAGACAAAGTTATTCTAAACATATTGATCTTATTTCATAATAATTAATTAATAAATTTATCTTGAGTGGGACCATTATATATATTGAATAATATAGTTAATCTTGTTCATAACCTCAAATTGAACAACTAAAAAATAATTATCACATTAAAAAAATAATATTTCAATACTATGTCTACATTCATTTAAACTTGGTGTTATATGTAAACAAAGATATAAATAAAATTAAATTTATTTGAAGTGTAATATAAGATAACATATCTATGTGTAACATTTTACCCCCTTCAAATGAATTTTCAACCTTGAAATTCCATCACACTAATTCAATCCAATTGGGATATATCTGTTTCAACACATCCATGAGATCCCATGTAGATTATTTTGAATTTATGATTACAATGATTTAACCATGTGAGTATTCATTAAAAATAGAATGATATTTCTATAAAGTAATATTTCTAGTTGTTTTGCTTTATATTAATGATCATGTTCTTGTTGTACCACCTATATGTTATATACTAGCGAAATATTAAGTATGTACATCCATAGGATAGATTCATGGAACACATCATGAACTTGAGAGAGATGTTAGTTTGATTTTCTAAGAGATAATATATTTTCCCATCCCAAACAGAAATCATGAATGGAAAATTTTATCTAGGGATCAATATTCCTCCCTTTTAGAATCTGAAACCATTTTTCCATTGAGAAATATTAAATATTACATTCTCTATAACATTGAATTCTAAATTTATCCACTGATTTTCACCATAATGTCGCTTTTGACATTGAGCATTATTAATGTGTCGATGAATGGTTATGATACACACTCTAATTTCCATAGTCAGAACATGACCAATTATATTTCATTCTCCATGTTCATCACATAACATTTGTTTTTTACCCTTCATTATATAGAGTGATTCATAGGTATCCATCTCAATGCTCAAGATAAAGTTATTGTTGTAAGAAAACAAAACTAAAGGAATGTGTAGATCCCAACCACCCTTGTAACCCATTGAAAAATATATCAGAAAATCCTTTGGGAATTGATATTTTTTATAATAATAAACATATATTTAAGGTTGGTCAGAAGTACTGAAACACAACTCAAAATCCATAGCTTGTTGAGGGCTTACCCAAAACTTCGAGGTAAACCTCAGATCCTGATCAAATATAATAGAATGTCGTACCCTACAGAACATTACCACTTCATTAATATATATTCTAATTCTATATTATCAAGATATAAATATACTCTTATAGTAATTTATTGCGATGGATTCAAAATGTTATTAAATAAATCATATATAGTACTCTATAATATTTATACTCAAATAGTCCAAATAGAAATACAAGTTTAGATCACTATATATCTTTGTACATCCATGATGAATAGTGAGTGATGAAGTGTGAGCTTTATCAATTATCTCATTCCTAAAATCTCATACAGACATGAAACATACATGGTTCCTAATCGTTAACAATCCTACATAGCCAAGGATAAAATGAGGTTCATTTCTTACCATATTTTGGTATCTCTAAATTTATATTCATTTTATATTCCGTCTTCGCTTTGATAGATGGTTGAAATTTAAATTTTCAACGTTATGATATATCCATTTCCTTCATGATTTCTTGATCCATACTCTAAAAAATAAAAAATATCAGATATTTTTTTATCCTCATCATAGCTAAGCTAGCGTAATCATTTAGGGAAAAAATATTATCCACCTTATTTTCTTTACTATGGTTGTAATCTATTGAGTAGTTATAGTATTTATCCATTCAAAAATACCTTTTCATGAACATATTTAACTCATCATTATAAATATATAATTCATAACATTAGGATCCTTATATATGTCACATGTTTCACAATAACGATCATTTATTTATATCGTCAATGGACAAAATTCCACATCTTAATCGAAATCAGGAATTGGGATATTTTTCACATTTATTTTCTATTGTGGTGAGGAATATAATAACATCATATCATTTTTCATGAAGACACATCCAATTCAATTATTTTGATACATCACTATTTATCAGAAACCCCTCTCCACTATTTGGTCAGGTAATCAAAGGTTCACTAACCAACATTCTTTTCAATTTCTTGATATTCTCTAAGATTCACGTGTCAATAATAATATATCCCCATACCAATTATACTTACTATTTTAATTATACAGTTATGTTAAATTTGTCATAATGACTAAATAATATATAGCTCCCCTAAGAGAACATAATAACCTTGGTTGGTGTCAGATATTTCAGAACAATGTACATCATTGAAGGATCCACCAAAATAACCAAAAATGAGATTATATATCCCATGAATAATTTTTTTATAAAAAAATACACAATTGATAAATTTTATTCAATTTCATTCTTTATTAGGGCCTTCATAACAATTCTAGAATGATTTTAATTCCATTCATTTATCTTTGAATATATGTTAATATCATATATAAATACTACTAAAAACTAATCAATTTATTCTCTAATGACTATATTAATAACATCCATGAAAATAGAATAGGAATTAGTATGACTAAATTGTAATAACATAAATTTGTAATTCCCAAACATAATATAAAAGTATGTATTTGGTATATTATCCTTTTTAACCATCAATTAGTGATATCCATAATGAAGGTCATTTTTGGAAAAAAAAAACTCTCCTTTTATTGTTAAAATTATCAATACATGGGAGATGGTAGTTTTTCTAGATAGTGATCATATTATGTTCTTAATAATCTATGAAAATATGCATTGATTAATATTTTTTTCAAAAAAAAATATGTTAACTCCATTGTGATTGATAGCCCTACATGCATCATTAAATCCTGTCATGTTTCTATATTTTGAAATATATAAACATGAAACAAAAAAACCAATCTACTTTAGGGTATTTTTCGATATGACCGTCCAATGTAAAAATCATAGAGACAACACTAGATAATGTATTATTTAAGTTAAATAAACCTAAACAAAATTCATTTTTCTGAAATGATATCTAATATTTCGAGCATGAGATATGATATTAAAGTTGGGAGAAGATAAGAGAAAATAGGTTTCAAGGATTAATGTATCCAGGATAGTGGAATGACAAGGTTTAAAATCCTTAATTGGAAATTATTCATGCATCATAATTAGGTCCTTGCATTTCCGAATTTCATGGAAAACACTCTCTATATAATTCTCTTCATTTCTAATGATCAATTACTTCATAATGAAATGAATGTGTAACTAGAAACCTTAATTAAACAACATGATGAATCAAACTCATTGGTTAGAGATATTTCAAAACCCTAAATCTCACATTAAGAAAATGTATTAAATCAACTCAAGAAATGGACATGCTCCATGAAAGAATGAAATTAATCCAATTCCTTAACCCTACTCCCAACGTCCATGCAAGGGGAATCATCAAATAGATAAAAATAAAGAATCAATAACAACTCCCAACATGAATTACAATCCAAAATAAAATAATATATACCTTAAATCATTGTTCATAACGCATGAAACGACATGAAACAATCACCCACATATGATTACTAGGAGAAGGTGTTGAAAATGAATAAATAATAATATTATATAAAAGTGGTGAATAAACAGGCGTGCCTTAATCCTGTGGGTGTCTTTTGGTGTTCATATTTCCTAGATGATTATTCCAGAATAATGTTGGTCCTCAATTTATAGGATTAAATTTTTTTCCTCCAGACAGGTTTCACAATGTGTAATATTATTAAACATCATGTATTCTTGATCAATGTTTTCCTCCACATATTTTGAATCTTCAAAAATATCATATGAAGATATTGAACATTGAATTATTTTGTGATGTGTAATCTATAGTCAAAATGTGTAACTAGATTTCACAGTATGTAACCTCTTCGTGACTTGACATAAGGGTGGTAGTTTCCATTGATGATGTCATGACATGTAATTTCATTACATGACATGTAATATTTCTGCATTGTTTTTTATAGATTTATCCAACTTCAAATATCTGATGTCCCTCCATGAATCTCATAGAAAGATGTGTCTTTTAGCTCCATTATTTGTCTATTTTCAGTCCATTTTCATAAATCAGTTGTTTCCTCCGAATAATAAAAAACCATATCACTATTCTTCATAATTTTAATGATTTTTAAATTAAATATTTAAATTAATATATTAAAACACCATAAAATATATGCACGAAATACACTTATCAGTGATGCACTTGATTATTTGAATCCCCTATCTATAATTTCCAAGAGTTTTGTCATTAATTCCTATAACTCAATTAGGTCTATTATATAATGATTCAATGAAATATGCCAAGAAATGAGTTATATTAAAAACTCCACTTATTGATTTCATGGAAGACTAAGAAATTATTATTTAAGGACATAAAATAACTCTAATATAATATGAATATTATCAATTATGAGTTTCTCCTAAATAATCAGAGATAAATTAAAATCCAAGATGGTATTTAATTCCCATAATTTAGAAGTAATTTCCATTAGTTGTTCGCATTCATCATCTCATATTTAAAATATTTTAATTTCATTTAGATTTATAAATGTGACAGCCAATTCTCATAAGTTTTCATAGGATCTATATGAAGAAATATAATAAATTCATAGAATCACGTACAATTATACTAAAGGGGGAATCTTATGATATAATTGAACCACATTCCTACAAAATTCAATCAGAGTGAAATTATGGACCAGATATGTGACCATTTTACCATTATGATTTTTTACAATGAAATCGACATCGAATTGATGAGTTTGTAATTCAATACACTTGGAAAATTACTTTTATATAAAATAGTTGGTAGATCATGAATCAAATAATATGTATGGTATTATAGAGTGGATGATACATTTTCATTTCTACCTATTATTCTCATATCCAAATTCGAATGTGGTGATCATATGGGATTACCCATTTCTAATGGGATTAAGTGGGTTTTGAAATTATTCATCATCGTATAATTTTTTTCAGGGGTTTTAATAATTCGTATACAACATTAATTTTACGAAATCAAGTTTGTATAGAGAATTAGTTGGGAAATTTTTTTCTTATATAGAATTAAATAGTTTACTATTTTTTTATATTCATGGACTTTATAATGAGATTTCTTCAGATTTACATCACCTCCAAATTCCATTTTCGCAATTTACATGATGATTCTTCCCACATTTTATGAATGCAAATATAAATATTGTAATCCCTTATGTTCATTATTATTTTTTCCATTAGACACCATCATCCTTTTCTTTTCAAAATCATGGGCATAGTTTAAATCAATAATTACAATTCCACCTTGAGTTAAAATCATATAATTTCTTCCAATATTCTATTGTATCTTATAGATAACCCCTTTTCATGTTTTGGTTTTATGCCAAATAAAATATCCAATTTTTTATACTAGTCTAATGATTAATATGAATTAATGCCTTCGAATTCTAGTAAAATTTGGATTGTAATTAAAAATTGATTCATCATCCATGGCATTAAAATAAATTCTTTTTTTCATTTCTTTATATTAAATAAGAGGTAAACTATTAGTGAAAAATATCTTCTTAATAATACATGATTCTATGTAGTTAAATTAATTCTTCCAACTCATATTGTAAATAGTATTTTTCTATTAATATAATTCTTATTCAAAACAATAAATGACTATGAATTTTCTTTCGTGTTCTGAGAAATGAATAATTCAAAATATTCCCTTGACACTATTCATCCATTAGACACTAGGGGAACTGAAGTCCCATTAAAAAGGTGGATGTTCCCTCATAAAAGACTCATTAATTTTTTTTGACTCTTTTGATAATTTGTGATATCAACTTGCTTCATAGAATATGAATTTAGTGTAAGCATAAATAAATTATTTTTTATTCGATATCCCATAGTATTATTTTACTTAATTGGAATAACATGGCATTGTACATCACATTTTTAATAGTATGATGAATTTTTTATTATAACCATTTAAAAATATATAAACAGTGTAACCATCAAGCTATAATAAGTATAGTGAGAAATCATATAATCATTAAATATCTTTCTTGGGATATTTAAATCTTGAAAACATATTTATATTCTATGGGATCGTATGTTTTACCAATGTCATCCACAGTAATTACCAAAACAATAGAATGATATACTATAAAAAAACAATTCCCTAGAGTTTTCACTAAAATTTTCTAATCCTAATATCCAAATATTATTAAAACCCCACCTTTTTACCAACCATAAAATATTTATAATTTCATAAATATGAGTAAATTGTTTATTATGAATATTCAATACATATAAATATCATTTATTCCAACAATGAAATTACATAAAATATTTGGGGACTAGATACATGAAAATTTTATTTTGGAACATTATTCCAAACCTATTATAAAGATATTATCACTATATACCCTTCCTAGAATACCCAACATAAAAACATTCTTCATAAGATTGGGAGTATAAACAAAATAAAGTGTGATATAATATATTGAGAAATGGTAAAAATGGGAGATATTAATTGATAATTATAAAAATAAACAATACAATTATTAGTGTATGATATGAAGGACATAACTTAAAAAGTACATTACAAATCTATCAAATATCATAAAAATGATTCATGGCACAAAACATATCAGTTATAAATACATAAATAAAAGAAGTATGAAAACATCGTAAATCAATACTAAACCATAATTTTATATCAAAATCATTCTAGAGATGGGTTTCATAATAACAGGTATAGTATCAATTTCATATTTAAAATTTAACTACCATTGTCATTATTAAATAGTGGAGCATGAATCAACACATATTTTCTATATCATAATGGAATAATAATCATCATCCATTTCCCATTTTTGGATCATGAATTCCTACTTATTTCCAATATTGGATCTTTCACAACGACATGTTTCCCATAATTATCTAATGAGTTATTAAAATTTAAGAAATTTATTAGAGGGTTGTGTATTTCTAGTACCACCTGTAAAATGATAGGAACTATAAAAATGTATACTATGAGATCATAGAATATTTATCTTATCATCATATCATAAACTGTTGAAATAAAATGGGTTTCATTAACATTTTATCATTTAATAATATGCACAAGAAATATTTTTTTCATTAGAAATACGATAATCATAATGATAGACCAACCAATGAAAAAATAAGGATGGAGAAATTATATTATATCCCCAGAAAATCAGTATATTCATTAAATAATTTTATAATATATGAAAATTACTTTAAAATATTAAAGGAATGTTTCTTGAGGAAAATACCAATTTCATTTCAAAATTACTTAAATTAAATCTAGTTATTTTTAAATAATGTTAAACATAATTACATTGAATGTAATATTATATGTTTTCAAAGAAAGAATCAAATCATTGTGGGTTCATAGTGGTAGAAATTTTTATATGCCTTGTGCATTGAAACGAATGTTCCTTTCAAATTTACCATAAAAGTAAAAAGTACACCATTTGGAAAATGAAAAGGAGATTACTTTGAAAAAATTTATAAAAAATAAATAATGGGTAAAAAAAATTTAATAATAACTGAAGAATAATAAATATCATTATATAAATTATTGTAATGAAAACATTGAATTGAATAAAAAGATTTATAATGGATGATTAAAACGTGGTCAGTTATCCATAAAAACTTTTTTTCAATATCTTTAGTACATAAAGTGAGTAGATTGAAATAAAAACATATATTATTTATAAATAAACATGGGATAAGAAATACTAAATGAATTTCTTAAATAATAATAAAATAATTTCAAAAAAGGGTATTCAATCATAAACAATGCTGAATAAAATAGGATTAAGATGTAAATACCCTTATAGAAGTCTTATATATCATTTTATCCACTCAAAACTATTGTATAATAAATATAGAATTATTATAAAGTTTTTAGAAAACCTTAATACTATATACCATGAAATATATTATTTACATATAATATCTTATCACCTATTTTTTTATTAATTTGTTTTTAAAAATATTATTCATGTGGATAACTGCATTTTCTAGCGCCTTAATCCTTGAATGTATGGTAATTTGAAAAAAAAATAAACTCTATAATATGTTGAGGTAATTCATTATTATATTTTGGTTAGTCTTATCTGAGTTATAATGATCACACTTTCTTAATAATAATGGGAGTATGTTCACTATTATAAGTGAGGGGTGGGGAACACATTGAATTCCATCATGTATTAAATACATTAATTTTTAGGGAAAACAGATTACATTTGTTATAATTCAATGATAAAAATGATTAGGATTCTATAGCCTATTATATAATAAAATTTAGATAAGGTTTTTAAGGACATGACCTTTATAACCTAGTTGTAACCTCCCCTCCCCCCCCCCCCCATTAACTCAGTCAACAATTAAAAAACTATCAATGTTGTAAAAATATTTAAGAGTGAAGATTATTACACTAAAATAAATTGAAACATAGATAGACCATAGTTAATAATTTCAACTATACCCGATAAATTGTTTTATAATATATGACTTTCTCATAACTTTAATATGTAATATTTTTTTAAAATGTTCTTCAAACATAATAATTTATCCAAATTTTGATACTTTTAATATTTTTATATTATTATTTTTTCTATTAATTGAATAAATATTGTATCAAAATTACATAATAAGTAAACATAATTATTTAGTAACAAAAAGTTATAGACAAATCACTAACATATAAGAAATTCATTCATAATTTATATAAACATACAGAATAGAACATATCTCATTTTTTATCTTCATGAATATAATTTATCGATATTTATGTCATGGTAATTGCATTTTTTATTTTTTATTTTCATAAATTAATATAAAGTACATAATCATATTAAAATTGAGCTAATTGTTATTATCTTGGATATTAGTATGGAAATTTATGAAATCTATTCAAAAGATATCATAAATGAATTATTTTGAAATAATTTTAATCCATATGACATTGTTCTTTTCCCTAATTAATATTTTTTACCATTATACATGTAAAAACATTTATGGTTATCATTCAGAATGACTTAAAAAATTTGCATTAGATACAAAATTTTGACTTCTTATTTAAAAATATGGATTCCATCATTCAAGAATCAATTTATCAAGCCGTAAAAAATTAATAAAATTTTAAAAAAGGATCGCATTTTTCCAAAATATGAATTTCGTTTAAATAAATTACACTAAATTCTACAAAAAAATTGATACTAATGTCTTTATTTTATTATCAATAAATCAAGGGAACTAATACAATATTGAAACCAATTTAAAAAATGTAAATTTGTAAATACAAAAGGAAAAATTTCATTTTTTTATAAAAATTAGCATTTTCCAAAATCCACAAGAAAATAATGGTATTACAAAAATCTAAAAAATATAACTTTTAAGTAAAAATCCATTTTTTTAAAAAACAAATATTTATAGATAGTAATTATAAAATATTATCAATAAAATATATAATATCAAATTTTTGAATAAAAAGTATATTTGGTGAAAATAATTTCTTTACTAAAATTTGAGATATTATTTAACAACTAACAATTTATAATTATTTTGGGTAGTAATGATGAATATATTTCATTATATGGTTAATTCTATTCATAACCATAAGTTAAATGGTTGGGAAATAACTATTAATTTAAATATTAATTTTTCCATATTACATAATTGTTCATTTAAACTCAGTGTTGTGTGTATTACTAGTTATCACAAAAATAAAAAATTAATGAACAAACAAAAATCATAAAAATTTAATGGATTAATTTTTTCTGATCAACCATTAATTTATTTGATACATAAGAAACCCCAATTACTCTTTACTTGAGGATGCATATCAATCCCTTCATTAATTCAAAGTTGTATATCCCAACCCCTTATCTACTTTTCAATTGTCTTAGTACAGATATAATGAAATACCTTCTATTAATATCCTAGTAATTTTATTCAAATTAATCTTCCAAATATATCATGAAACCCAAATGGGATAACTTGTTTATTTTTAATTGTTATTTATAATAAATTTATAACAATTCAATGAGAATGTCCACCAAATCAATTAAACCCATGGATATCAGTTACAATTATATTTTTTCCATTATAAAATTTCTATTTTATATTCTGTATCCATACATATAACATCACTTGTGATAACATGACCAAATATTATACACTTATAGTGATAAATCGCATATAAAATTTTTTTAGTGTGTTTTCCTTTCACATATTATTTAGAACATTCATTAAATGATCTGCAATATCTTCCTTCATCGTGGAATATATGAGAATATCATCTATAAAAACTATCAATATTTTATGAGGTGATATATGAATACTAAACATCAAATTAGTGAAGTTAAAAGGAAAATTTTAATGATTTAATATATCATTATGAATTGATATTTCTTATATCTTATAGAATATATTTCCTTTGTTATATCCCATCTTTTAACTCAATGTTAATAATATGTATATCCTACTTTAGTGCATCTGATGTATTTATACCATCATATTTGATTGAAGAAATCTTCAATATTAGGTAAAATATATTTTTATCATGTATATATTTAAATCATGATAATTAGTATAGATATGCATTGATACATTTTTCTCCCTATCATATTTCACTACATTACCCTACGATGAATCTCATGACCATATAAAACACTTATATATATTCTCATTCATTTTCTTCTTGAGTTCCTCTAATTCAATTAGGGATATTTAGAGAGGAATAATTGATGTAGGTATTTCATCGGGTATATGATCTATTGAAAAATAAACCACAAAATATAAGGGATAACTAGAAAACTATGTATTAAAAAAATAAATTCATTCATTCACAATCACTATGTCATTAATATTGGTTTTATCTACAACAATTTTATCAAATTATCAGTCATTATTGGGTATTATTATCTATATTAATGAAGTAATTCCCATCGAGAGTTCCAAGTTTTCCATGAACTAATTGATGATAATATGTTTATTGGATATGTAAAATGAAAATTCCATATCCTAATAATTAATATGTGGTGTATGTTGAGAGATCAAATTCGTTTAAGAACAAAATAAAATTTAATTTATATGAAAATAAAAATATTTATGTATTATAATTTCCCATAATATTTTATTTTATATGAATTATAAATGAAAGCTACAATCATTATACCACTTATAGTTTCCACTAATAATTCATTAACTACTGATGTGATTTTTTTACTGTATACCTTTATAAAATTTCCTACAAATTAAATACCACATGTAACCCAAAATAAATTATGATAATTACAATTATTGAGTGAATAACGAGTTCCCCATTCACTGATTCATTTTCATGACCAACTTCACCATTTTTTATTTCATGGAATTTCATTTTTCCGATTATATATAGTAGTTTCTTAAAAAAATCATATTTATTCCCAATATAGGTGCAATTAATGGAATTCCATTTATTATCATTAAAAAATTTTCATTTATGTGTAGGTAGTTCATTCGATTTCTATTTATTTTTATTTATTTTTTCTACGTATATATATATTTATATCACTTCAATATATTTTTGCATAGTGGCCTTATCATTCAAAATATATTAATTTCTCTATTCTTTTATTGAAATGTAATATATACTTCCCTAAATGTAAATAATAGTTTGGAAGAATGATTTTTCTTTACCTATGGGTATTTTAATTTAGGTTTCTATGAAATATCACTTTCTTATTCATCTAGTAAAAAATAACACAAGTCTCGAAATTTCATTTCCACTGTAACATCACATTTATAAAATTCGATCATAGCTACCAAAATTCCATATATCCATTTAAATTGGGAAACCTTATATTAATACATTAAATTATTGATGGATTTTTCTCTCAGAATAACTAATATAACATGGAGCATATATTATAATCATTGTAGTTTATTCTTCATTGGTTCCAATGTACTCATCATCCCTTTATTTTAGCTCAAACTATTCAAATTTTGATTTTAAATGTAAAAATATTAGGGAAAATAGTTTTAAAAAATAACATCTTATTAATCACCCATTTCATAGGGTCAAATTATTCTTCTTACCTCATATTCATAAGAAGAATCCAATATTTATTATCTTCACCATAAAAATATGAATTTGCTAAAACATTCTTCTCATACTTTGACCACTATGGAATGGGAAATATATTTTCTTTAGTGTTATATGTTACACTGTAATTATTGGATCATAATTCCCACATATTCATGGTAAAAATTATTGCATGGAAAAATTTATAGGTATTCATTAATTCCTTTACATGAATAAGAGTTTGACATGTTTGATGGTATTGTTTATGGCTTGAGAAATGTTATTTAACAACACCATTTGAATTTATAATTCATCCTTAATACAATGTGGTCACTCATTTACATAATAATTGTATTTACAATTCACACAATTATTCTTTAGAAAATGAAACATGAATATGTGTTGAATATTATTTCTTATATCGAGGATTACTTCCATGATCGTCATCTCTAAGAGGGTGTTTCCCTCTTATTGAAGGGATTCACCTCCAATTCAAATTATCATAATATGAATACACTCATAGTTCATTGGGAAGACTCCCTAATCCCTTAAATGTCATCTAATACAATATAAATGTTTACCCAATTCATTGGATGGTTGTATAATTCTCATCAAACTCATCATATTACGAAAACCCATACCGAGATGTGCTATATATGCATGATAACATTCAGAATTCCATGATAGAATAATTAAATTATGATAATTTAATATGTATCATATGAACAATCATTAATAAACAATTGAATCACCTAGATAATGAAAATATATTATTCTCTTAAAACGTAACACATGTAATATAGTAAAAACATTAACGGATATTGACATGTTTAATAAACTCTATATAAGAGAATTTTAAATTTTAATTGAAACATAAGATGAAATGTCTTAAAATTATTGATAGCTTTTATATATAAACATTTTAATTTATTAAAAATATTTATTGAAAAATTATGAAAATTTAAATAATATTTTCATTGTATAATTTTAAAAACATGAAAGTTAAGATTCCTAAAGAAAAGGAATAATATTGGTTGGAGAAAAAGATCATATTGAATGTATAAAAATGGATTTATTTCTCAATTTTGGGAAATTCAAATAAAAATTAATATAATTTTACTTTAATATATCATATTAACAGAAAATAGGCCATTAACTATGCTAAAAAAGTTATGATAAATTGAGAATAGTTCAAATCATGAATATTTTATCAATGCTAAAAAGTGTTATTATATGGGGACTTTAACTATTCTTTTTCAACAATTATATAAGCATCATTGATAAATAGGGTAAAAAACATTGTACCTCCATGAGACCAACCTCTTTATCAATGCTTCGTCGACACCATTAAGAGTGCTCTCAACAGCTTTATCAGTTCTTTTTACCCTCCCACCCCTCTTATCATCACTTTCTAAATTTCCATCCTCAAGCATGCCCACCTATATTTGAGCCCTGAAACACTCATTTGAATAGATAATGCCTTTACCACTTCCCCATGTCTCTTCTATTTTTGTATGATGATATTTATATATATATATTTACATATATATATTATTCATATTTTTAGGTAATTATTTTTAAATAAATTTATAAAATATTTGTTTATATATGATATATATATATTTATGTTAATTTAAATATATTATATATTATATTCATTTAAAAATACTAGAATATAATATAAATATATACTTTTTTAATACACACATATGTGTATATATAAACCATATAAATATATTTTTATATTGTAAAAAGTGGTTAAATATTGTTTTCAGTAAATTTTTTGCATATTTTTTGATTTACATATATTCTAATATACTATTTTATGTAAATATGTTGATATATGTATTGATATAAGTGATTTAGTATATGAAAATATAACAAAACTTGCATATATTTAAATATATATAAAATTAAATTTGTGAAAAATGATAAAATTTCAAGACCATAATATCAATTTTAATGTAAACACAGAGAATATATTCAATATCTTGTAAAAAGAAAAATAATCCCCCTAAAACGTCGATGAAAATCCATCAAAAGTTAAAAAATTCAGGAACCCGGACTAAAATTTCATTTTTGGAGGCCTTTTAGGAATTTTCCAGCCTCAAAAATTGTGATAGGTTTACCTATCTTTCTAAGGGTATAGATATCCTCGAAGACTTCGATTTGATATTTTGTGGGACCCAAACAGACACCCGGATCAAATGTTATGATCATTTGATATTTGAGTTATGATTTTATATTATTTTAGTGTCTCATTACATTTTTTAAAATTTTTATCTTCAAATTGATGTTGAATGACCACTAATAGGTAATAATAATCCAATGATTAATTAAATTTTTTTAATTGTTTTATAAGTAATTTTCACTAAATATCATATATATATTAACTATAAAATACTATTTACTATATATAATAATATTTTAAAATTGTATTTTATATTTATATCAATATCAATATATTTATATATTAAAATTATTATTTTTCATGAACTATTTTTTATTGTATATAATTGTTTACAATACTAAAAATGAACTGATAAAGGGGGAGTCTTTATCATCACTTTTATGAAATGACGATAAACCCCACCTCCCCAAGCTTTATTAGACTTGTTTAGAAGCACTGATAAATGAAATTCATTTATTATATCTTGTAAAAAATGATGATACTTTCCTCTTTATAATATATCTTTTTGTCACTATTAATGACCCCATTTAAAATCTCTTTTTGTAGTATTGACATATGTGGGTCTTAACAGTGCTGTAAAGTAGCACTGTAAAATACCTACCGCTAGATAAACCATGTTTATTAGTACTTTCATAAGTGTATGGAAAATTATATCCATATAATATTATCAATAATATTTATATGGATTATAAGGATTCACTAGTCAAATGGAGAGATAATTATACATCCCCTTATGGGATTCAATTTAGGAGAATATAAAAAAATTGAATACGAAATGGTATGATGAAATTTAAACCAATTATATACATAAAATCGAAATATATATGTGGTGTTTTTGAGATAAATATAAAAAAATTACCATTTTAAAATTATATATAGATAGTGTATATTTAATGTGTGATTGAAAAACAAAACTGTACATTTACACATGAATTTCATGAATGCAAGTTAACCTGTGGTCTAATAATAATAACAACGATATTTATAATTTTTTATAAACCACACCCAAATATATTATATTTTATATTATTATGTTATAATAATTTATTACACATATATTAGTTAGTTACTTATTTTTTCACTATCAGATGTCAATAATTTTAAACTATTTTGTGCATGTCTTATAACAGAGATATAGATCCTTATTTATTGAAAAAAATATCATTATTAATAGTTTTTTCAATGTGTGAGAATTATTTATGCAGTACCATGTTAATTTGATGAATTCTGGGGGTATGGTTCATGATAATAGAATTTATGGAGAATATTTTTTGCGTAATTTTATCATACTGGTGAGTTAATTTATTATAACAATTATTTTTTACCACCCATAAAGATCGATATTCATTGTATAAACCAAAAAATGATATCATATTTTAATATTATTAGGCTTTTGGTTATGATTCATGATATACATTCTGATGGTTTCACGACATCATTCTTGTTGGTGGTTGAACTGGCCCAAAAAAGAACATGTTATAGAAATGGATGAGTAAGTGTTAAGAGTTATTTAATATTAATATCATTTTCATATAAGAATATTTATTTTAATAAAAAAATAAATATATTGTATAATGATATAAGTAAATCCGTTAGTTTATACGGTAAATAATATATTGGAGAGAAACTATATACTATGTTTTATGGAGTA
Source organism: Viscum album (assembly GCA_963277665.1). Classification (NCBI taxonomy): domain Eukaryota; kingdom Viridiplantae; phylum Streptophyta; class Magnoliopsida; order Santalales; family Viscaceae; genus Viscum; species Viscum album. The sequence continues at coordinate 646,641,908 of OY728151.1, read as the reverse complement.
AATCCATGAAATGTGTTCCTTCAGATATAAGGATTTCATCCACATTCATGGGAAAAAAAGATTACAAATGTATAAAAAACTTATGAGATGTTATTTTGGTTTTTACTCACGATAAAATATAGGGATAGAAGCCATTTATGAGTGAAATAGAACTCCATTTATTGACTCAAATTTGGGAAATTTGTTTCGAAAATATTGTTAGGTGATGTGTAAATAATAAATTACATGGGAGTTAGGTCAGGTATTATAGTAAATTTTAGTGGGAACTATATTATTGTATCCAAAAGAAAAAAATATCTTTCATACTGATTTTATATCATTTTTATTATCAAATATTTTAGTATTTTATATTTTACACATTTTTAAATCTTTTTAAATTATTCAATTATTTGACACATAATGTATTGTTTTACTAGAAATATAAGATTAACCATATTTCATTGTTTAGATATATTGATCCTAAATTTATAAACTGCTATGTCTAATTCAAATTATATATATGCTAATTTTATCTTTAATATGTAATTAGAAGATATATACAAAATCTTTTTATGGAAAAATAACATTTTAATCATTATTTTATGTTGATATAATTACATAACAATTAATTTTAAATAAGGGTTAAGATATTTATATTATAGATTGAAAATTTATATTTATTATCATTATCCTTTAATATTGAATGATTTAATTTATTAAAAATAAAATAACCAAGACATACAATATCAATTATTTGATAAATAACTCTAACGTCAATTAATTTTAATCGGGTTGCATTAATTATCAACCAATCTTTTATATCTTTCAAAAAAAAAGTATGAATTTTTTTTACATAATTTTATAAGAATATCATATAAATATTTTTTTAATAATAATAATATGATACAACAATTATTTTTATACTAAATAATTTAAATTAATTATTATATTTTTATCTTATTTATCAATTATTTATTAAATGTGAATTATATAATATTAAAAATTTATAAAAAATTACAAATAATAAATTTACCTATTGTATATAATTATATTTATCATCAATTTTTCTAATATCCACTTATCCTACAATTATATGACTAATGAAAACATATGTAATAATACAATTACGTTACTATATATATCCCCACAGACACTTATAATGTTATTCATCCAATTATGTAATTTCATTGTCTAATTTTTTATTGAATTTATAGAATGTTTAATTATTTCTATGTTTATCATCATTTATATGATCTTTATAGAATATTTGGATGTTTTTTATTTCAAATTTATGTTATTTTTATATACATGTGGTTTCATTACATGAGTCAATCTACAAATTATCAATCATCTATTTATCTTGTAATGCCTTTCATATTTATTGATATATGATATTATAATAAAACAACTCACAAATCAGTAATTTTCATTTTGTGTGTATCAAAATATATGAGAATTATTTAATGGAAAATATGTACTAAATCTGTTCAGTTTTTCAAATTATAGAGAGGTGTAAAGAGTTAAAAAAATTCAAAAAATCTTACAAGCATAAGGTCCCACTAGTAGTCTATAATATGGTATATCATTCCAAAGTTTCTTATGTTTGGCTTCTTAGTTTTCTAAAAAGGGTTTAATAACATAAACTATATCAGTTAACATAAACGGAATACTAAACAAGACAATTCATTCAAATTACATGCACATGTTGCATGGGGTGAAATTATAATTAACAATTCAATGTTTGACTTTTAGTTATCCCAAACATAAATTCATGATAGACTATTATGTGTTATAATTACATATTAAGGTTATAATTGGTAGTATTTTTTATAGAGATGTGATATTTTCTCTTGATGCACAAAATGTGTCTTGTGTGTTGGATAACCTCCCAAATATACTATATAGAGTGTCATATCAATTTTTTAATATATTAATGGAGTAGGTTTGATATTTTTAAAACACAATTACCATTTTTTGGAATGATACCAAGCATGATATCCTCAATACATTGATAAATTTACTATATAAGACGTAGATATTATCTTATTAGGGGGGATTGGGAATTTTGAATATCATATTATCAATTATGAATTAACTGATAAATAAATTTTCATCTCGAATAATATTTTTTACATATAGGCACACTATTGAGATAGACTGAAAGGGTGTGTGGTCATTCCAGCAAAAGAATACATCTTGTTCATATCAATTTCAAGTGTTTAATGCATTTTCCACATCCATAATGATGAATTAAATTTTATTTATTCACCAAACTTGGTAAACTATAATTACATAATCACAAACATATAAAGTAGTTATATGGAATTGAAATGTTCTGTGTCATGTGGTTACAAATTATCTTTGAATAGGTGAAATTATAAATATTAATTATGATAAATGATAATTTTTATGACATAGGTATAGAGATAAATTTGTTTTAGAGAGATCCTACCAAATCCATTTATAGATTGATTATGATTGATGTTATTCTAGTGGATTTTCTATTATTAAATTTTGGAATAAAGGAATTCATATTTTATTCAATGTTACAAATTCCCATGGGGAAAACCATTTTGGATAAATAAAATAGGATTTAGTATTAATAAACATAAATAAAATCTATAAATTTATTTTATGGTTTACCCAATATAATTTTTTTGGATAAATAATCATAAGGTATTCTAAAAGTTGTGATATATAGGGAATTTGATGATGGATTTTAAAAAAATCAGAATTTAAAAATACTTTTTGGATATATATATTCATATGTCAATGAAGATAATATAGTATAAGGTAAAATTGAACTATGAAATTATGTATTTAGTGAAATAGAGATATTTTTAGAGATATTCCTGATAAAATTATATATATGTGATATAATTAAGCTTAGGTTGTATGATATGATATGGGAATTTTTTTATGGTATGGAATATACTATATAATTTTATATTTGATAAATTTCTAGTATATAATTATATAAAATATATGAATATCAAGTATACTTTTACGGATAGATGTTTTACACAATAGGTAATAACAATGTTATCTAGTTCAAATGAAATGAGAGTCATGTATCTCTATGATTTTATATAGAATATAAATATTAATTTTTAACAGATAGGAATATGATGTTCCACTAAATATTGAAAATATTTTGTTTTATTTTATTTTAACATGATTAATATCAATATGTGAAATTAAATATCTGAGTGTCATCCATTTAACATGAAATTTTTTATTTATCTCATGTTTGAAAATCAAAAGTGAATGATTCACATGTATTTATAAAATAATGAATGAATTTATTTTCTTTTTGAGAAAACCATCCCATCAATAGAAAGAATTGTGGGTATTCAAGTCAAATACAATATCTCGCGAGGTTTAATAAATTTTCTATAATAACCACGATATGTAGAGAAATTGCAGATCTATTTTTCAATTGTATTATGATTGAACAACATGTATGTCAATATTTAAAAAATTTAAATCATGATTAATTAATTGTAGGAGTATAGTTGATATTGGAGGAAGTATACATATACTAAATTAATTTTATTATTATTATATACAAGATAATAATCCATTTCTATTGACTAATTGTGGTTGTACATGAGCCTAAAATAATGGGTAATTTCATATTCTAGAAATACTCTACTTTTTGTATATAATATACTATAAATGTTCATGGAAACATGATAAATTATATTTAAATATTTAATTAATTAATAAAAATAATTGGAAACCTTATAACATTTTTTTAAATTTAATAGAGGTCATATAGTCGATTTGATAATACCTTAAATTCATGCGGAGTATTAAGTTTTGATGATTTTGAAGATAAAAATTAGCTATGACTAGAAATTGTTTGACTTTTTTAAATTTTTTGACTATGTGTAAAAATTGAGATTGTTTTAATGAGATTAAAATTATTTCATAATAATTAAGAGGAATACAAAATTAATTCAGTACTTTTTTATTATTTTATGCTTAATCATATAACATCATTTCTTAGCATAAAACATTAGTATTTTTTATGAATTCTGAGAATTTGGTAATGGTCTATTGCATTTTAGATGAATTAAAAAGAATCTAGTATGTCATTTCTAATAAAAAATGAATTTAATTTCATTTTTAAAGTCTTTTATTATATAATAAGTCATTTTATGAACCCACTTATGACAAATATTGAGGGTATGAAATTATAATTACTAAAAATTTGATGAAGGAAGTAGTTAGACTATGAATGTGTGACTATGATAGATAGTCTATAAAACATTAAAAGTATCAAAAATAATATTACACCCATAATTTTACAAATATATAACTTTTTTAGTATGATTTTAAAATTTTCATTAACAATAAGCACATAAGAACACAAAAATACTTTAAGATTAGGAAAGTTATGAGTTTTTAGAAAATCTGAATTTTCACGAATTGAATATTATTATGTGGAAAGTAATTGGGTTGAAAATTGTGTTGCATGATCATGTTTACAACATCATGATGCATTTAAATTATAAAATCCATTATAGTGAATCTCATCATCATGATGAGGTATACGATGATCAATGTATGGAAAAACATCATCCCATTAAAATTTTTGACATAATTTTTGTTGGTTTTTTATGATAATTTAGATAAAGTTAAGACCATCCTAATTCTATACTTTAGTGTTTATAGAATTATAATTTTTATGAAGATAAATAATTAGATTAATATTTTTTAAGTTTACAATATATATTTTATCAATATTATCTATATGCTTTTCCAAATACAGGAGACTAAGATTCGTTTTTTTATTCCTAAAGAACTACATGTTGTTAAATAATATGATATGAGTAACAAGGTATATTCTTTAAATGTACTGAAATTTTATTGATTAGTTTTTAGTAAATTTGAAATAATTTTTTTAAGAACTAGTTTGATTCTAGTATGATGGTTTTTTGGGATCAGGAACTAGGTTTGTATTTGTAATATTATGAAATGACCCTTATTATATTGAAAAAATTATTTTGGTATATTCTTATAAACCCATTGTAATGGATGAAAACATTATATTATAGAATATTTTCCTCTATATGAGTTGAACATGTCCAGATGTTTATTTCTAAAATCAAGTAAAAAAATTTTAAATATATTTTGGATTAATTTAAAATTTATATCCTACATTTAATTTTTTGTGACTTTTAATGTAGTGAATAAAAGATCAATTTATATCACTACTGACCTTATAGTTTAAAAAAATGTAGTGGAAATTAATTTGTATAAAAAATAATTTTCATGGTACAAATTGTCCACACCTGATCCCCCCATATCCCATGTTTCTCCATAGACCATGTAGTAATAACAATTTATTTTATAGTATAGGTTCCATATAATTGTATCTAATATTCTATACCAATTGATATTAGAGAAAAATAAATCTCAAATTGACTCTAGAATTTTATTTCAAATCTATATGTTTAACAAACATTATGTGTATATTTGATTATATATTATATTCTTCTTAGTTGTTACAATATATTACTATACTATAATTTTCTAATTTGATTTTCACTAAATATAAATTGAAAATAAGAATAAGAAGAAGGAAAACAATCAATGAAATATCTCAATTAAATAAGAGGAAACAATATTAGATAGTGGTAATCATAATGGTAATGGTTTATCTGTTAAATATAAATAATATGAATCATAAAATGATGAAGGTAAAATATATGAGAGTGGATGACTTTATTCTTCTAAACACATATACTATAAGGTAAATGAATATTCAAAAGGGTTTTTATGTTTATGTGGTTAATTAAATATTTATATTAGTTATTACACTACATAATGTAAATTACCTTGTGGAAAAAAAATTGATGTCATGAAAGAGCAATTAGAAATGGAATTAATTTTGAGAAATATTCTAAAAAATATAAAAACTATAAAAAGATAAAGTATCAACCTCTTCAATGAGATAATATTAGGGACTAATATAGAATATAAAATGAATTATCATGAGAAATAAGAGTTTTATAATGTTTATAAGTACATGTCCAATGAATTGAAAAATATTTTCCATGTCTATATACATTGAAAGGATGTTAAGTTGTAACTGAATGAAAATTGGATTTTTGAGTTGTACTATTCTTTTTAAGAGAAAAATCATATGTAGGTCTATTGATCAAAATATTTTACAAATGATTTTAAATAATTGTTAAATACACATGAATACTAGAAATACTTGTTGAAAAATAAATCAATAATGATATATGTCAATATGGAGAATCTAGAAAGTACCCATATAGAATACCCACAGTCCATTAGAAGAATAGCTTCTGCCACTTGAAATTGTGAAAATATTCATTAATCTATGATAACCACAAATGGTTCTAATTATAGGGTTCAATTATATCTTGATCAACCCTAAACATGCTCCGAGATTTAGGTAACCGAATTTCTAGTTAAGTAATTTAGTATTAAATATTCTTATCCTATGAATAAAAAAATGGAATACAATAAAATTGTTGACGATTAAAATTATTGAAAAACCTAAAAAATCATCTCGGGAGAGGTTATGTTTTTATAGAGAACACCACCCCCAATGTATCCCAAAATGTTTAGGACCCAACTGAAAAACTCAAAGAATAAAAATATTAACATAATGTAAAAAAAATGAAATTAGTGAAAATAATTGGATTCTTTCAGTGAAAATATAATCTATCATAGATATATTGAATGGTTAAGAAATATGTTAACCTATGAAAGTTTTTGAATCCATAAATAAATATGATAAAATATAAACTAGGAAGGAAACCTACAAAAAGGGAAAAAAGTGTGAAAATGAATAATTTTCCGGCAATGAATAGATTTGAAAACCTTGATTTTTTTAAACATTGTTTTCCATTTATATGAGAAGGATTGGTGTTTAAAAAACTGAATATATATTATTCTAATAATAATTAAATTACATAATAATTAATAAAAAAAATATGAATAGATAATTGAATGTATACCTTTTGATTGATTCAAAATAATAAAGATGAATCAAATATTTCCATGAAGACAATTATGAATGATGATCAATATTTAAAATATATAGCAAGAATATGACTCTCTATTGAAAAGAGTGTTCCCATCATTGAACATTTAAATATGTCTAATAATTTAAAATAAAATTGGAAGAAGATATAATACAAAATAAAAACAATATAAAGAGAGAGATTATATTTCTTAGATCTCAATCCTCTTGTCTAAGCCAAATATCCAAATGATTTCATGCATGCCTCCCCATATGTAGGAGGTTATCAATAATCATCGGCGATCTGTATTCCATATATGTGGAGATAATACCTTTTATTATCATGTCACCCCCATTGAAAATAACTAAAATAATAAAAATAGAATTTAAAAAAGTAGCATGTTGAAAAAATATATAGATGATGCACATCTAATAAATAATTAACAATGCTCCCAGCGTGGTAAGCCAAACTAGATTATATTTGTATTTAGATAAAATCACTAAAATTCTATAGGTTCTTCTTGAGATCATTGTTTTTTATTTCTAGATCCATTATATACTACTCAGTTGTTATCCATGGTCAACTTACCCATACCTAATTACCTACAAATAAACCCTAAAAGTAATCAAAATTTTCATATATGGTATCAGTAATAAAATAATGTAGTAGACCACAAATTTTTCATTGAAAATGTGAACATCTATAAAATTGTATTCCATTATTGAAATAAATTTACAATCAACGATGAAATATATATATCTAACTACATACTGAGAAGCCATGCACTAACTAATATTCCACAAACCCCTATACCTATCTATTTCATATTTCTTCTATAAAGATAATCATAGGTCATCGAATGTGACCAATAAATTTTCATAATGATGGAAAATGTATCTCATAATCCTCATGATATTTGAATGATCATGGTTCTTAGTTCACTAAGGAAAATAGTTTTGTCACATTACTCAGTATCCACAATGCGTCTTGTTTTAACCAAGACACAAGGATATCTTCATTATACCCTATATATGGGACTATCATCGCTGTCTTATCACATAATGTTCCCCCCATATATATTTAAAATTTCCATGAAATTAACATATCACTAATACCAGGAACCAACATGTAATGCTAAGATAACATAAAAAAATGTAAATGAGACACCTATAGGGTCATCAGTACATTTACTTTTAAGTTCTATTTACCATTTGGTTCATTTATATTTTTATCATGTCTTCCAGTACAAATGGGGTTTTTTGGCCGAATATATGATGTAAAAAGGTTCATGAACAGTTTTTCAAACCATGTAGATAATAATGTGAGGGTGTTTTAGGTTGATATAGTGTTTTTTGACATTGTTTTTGGAAAACAATTCCATACTATACAACACACAAGGGTAACTATACAACCCATTTTCGGGTGAATTTTTGAACCTTCATGGTTGGAGTATAGTTATCCTAACCATGAATCCAAACTATATATCCAGTCTTGGCCTTTAAAAAGGTTTATTATTACCATTTTACCTAGTCTATTTTTAAATATTACGTACATTTTTCCATCCCTAATCATATAAATCCTTCCAATATTTTCCTTTAATCTCTCCCACTAACATTTTGGTTTTCTACACTAGGATTAATGGTTATTTTATATTCAACTAAATTTATTGATACTTTTTTTCACATCTTCCATTTTTCAATATTATTATTCAATTTTTGTGGAAGGGTGGAACTCGAGAGAGGATTATGGGTGAATCAAGGGTGTGTGGATGGGGTTTTGGTTACCATTCTTTTGTCATTAGTGTTTGTGTCCTTCATCGTTCCATTTTTGGTTGGATTCCTAGAAGGCAAAGAGATTGAAATGGAATCTGATTAGGTGTATCTATTTAATATAATTTTTCATGGAACACATTAAAATTTCAATTTTCTTTTGTTTTTTGTTGTTTAAATTGAATTATGGTCTTTTAAGTTTATTGTTTATCCCATTTTGGTTCTTTTTTCTTGTTTTATTTGAAAATATTATGATTTAATGTAGGTTTTCCAATGGTTTTCGATTCAATGTGCAAAAAAAATTTTAAAACTTGATCAATTAGATTTTAGTGGCCCTAAATGGTTGTTGTAAAATTGTTTTTAAATGTATATACAATTTTTATGGTCTTTTGAAAGAACTTGAAAAATTATATAATGACATTCTATGGTGGATTTCATTTATATGGAACATTTTTTATTATGTTCTCATGGGGTGACACATGAGTTAAATGGGGTGTGAGTGAAGGGTTTTTTTGGAGTCCCATGTAAACCTTCATATGGAATATTTTCCAAGATTCAATTTTGGTTTTCAAGGGACTTAAGGAGACTTTGGGTAAGAATACCATGAGAGAATCTATGATTGGGTACTGAGAAAATATGAGATCTAATAGAGTTAGGAATAAAGACACTTTAAGAGCTTCCATTTGAAAATATAGTTGGCATACATATATATTGACTCATGATAGACAATAATTAATGTTTTATGAGAAAATTAATCATGTATGATTAGTTTATATAACCAGTTCATTTCATTAGTGTTATTTTTTGGGGAGATATATGGGATTTCCATATTCATTATTATGGGTTTTTATGTTTATTTTATGTATTCCCATTCCTGTTGAGTTTTACGGACATTATCTTCCTTTTCACCCTATTTTTTATTTTATCAATGTTTTTTATAATACTTCTTCCATTTGAATTGGGAATTTAAAAGTGTTTCATTTTTTTGAATATGGAATTTTTTTAATGGAAATAAGTTTTTATATGTGATTTTAAATAAGATCAACAGTTTTAATGAGTAAAATACATAAATAGATTCATGGATTTATCCTAATGGGATTTTTGGATCACTCCATGGATAAGCCTTTGTGTGTTTATATATTCTATTTTGCATGATAGAGGTAATAGAAAGGGAACCATGTACTAGGGTATCTCTTCATAACTACCATCATCTGGTTTTTTGTGGAGGAGATGGGGTATTAAAGTTATTGAAATATATGGTTTCATTTTTGGGTATTTTTTTATATATTTAGATGTATGTATAGTCATTATTTGGCTTAATTTCATTTCTTCTGAGTTTTGGGATTTTGACTCAATATTCCTTGTATGGGACCTATTAATGAATTTTTCTTATGATGTAAATTGTTTTTTATAGTATTTACTTAGTCGTTATTTTATTCTCTATATGATCCCTTTTAATATTTTGAATATGACATTAATTTTATGGTCATTCAATTCCATTGATCGGTTGTGTAGGTTTACTGTTGGGGAAACCATTCCAAATAGATAATTAGATATGCCTATTTTTTATCCCCAGCATGTGGAAATTGATAATATACTTCGATGAATGTTGTGGGATGATTCTGGTGAAGGTTTGGTCAAACCCATCATTGTAAATTACAGAATGGTATTAGATCCATTTATTTTATTTTAGAATCCATGGTATACTTAAAATAGGATCATTGAAACATAAGGTGTTGGAATGAGGTAGTCCCTAGACACCTCTTCATTGTTTGAAAAAATGAGTACCATGGGTGGTACGGGATTCTATTTATTTTTAATCCATGTTATGGCTTGTTTATATACTCTTTGGTTGTATTTAAATATTAGTATTGAAACCTAGTCCCATCATGAGGGTCATTTAATTGTTTGGAGGGTGTTACATTGAGGTCAAGAGGAGGTCCATAATTAATGTGTATGGTTATTGACAACCATGTATAGCCCAGGTTGTCTTACATTCCAATACCAATGGCACCCACACTTTTGAAACATGGATTTTGAAATAATATCTTTAAATAATTCTTAGGGGGAAATGATTGATTTTTTTATTTTTCTTCCTGATATATTATAAATACTTTCCAATGATTTTTCTTCTACATATTGATTCCCATGATGAGGGTTTATTTTTTTTATTTTATATGGAATGTGATTGAATCATGTTTTATATGGGTTATGTTTAATTTCTTGTTGAAGAGGAACCCTAAATGAAAATCATCAATGTGTAGAGGTGGATTTGTAGAAAATACCCCATAGGAGAACCCATATTTTGATCTAGATCTCCTAGATTTAGTGATTCACATGATCTTGTCCTTGGGTAAATAGGGAGGCTATATATGTCTCAGAGTAGGGCCCATGTTTAGGATTTTTTATGAAAGCTTTTACCAGTTTAATGTGGTGATAAGGGACCCAATAAACTTGATAAGTCGATGTATTTCATCTAGTGGATCATTGAAATTCTGAATACTTATAATACCTTTAATGTGAGATTCAGAACATAACTATTCCAAGAACTAGATCGGATGTTCTGGGAGTCGATAACCTTCATGGGTAGGAATATGAGTCTCAGTTGGACAATGATTAATTTGGATTTAATTAGGCAATTCTACTCAGATACCTTGATGTTTCCAAAACCCATGAGTTCTTATTGTTAAAAAAATGGTATATTTAATTGATGGGGTATTCCACCCATTTTACTAAATTGGGGCATATTAATATATATCACATTATGAATGATTACCTTAGGGATTATATTTTTAATGTTGTCTTTATGCCATAGGTCTGGTCAATTATAATTATTCTCTATCTACCATAACATCCCAATGTTATTAAAAAGGAGGATATGGTATAATTTTATTTGACCAGAATGATTTGTCTTAGTGGATTTCGGTCAATGGATAGAAACTTTATTTCTTCATCATGATAGAAGAAAATGTTGGATGAGTCTTACTAGGGAAGTTAAAACAGTATTTGTCAATCATTGGGCTCAACAACTATGGATTCCTTAGGGTTAAATAAAAAAAATATCAGTGAGATAATTCAATTAAAACCATATCTAATTCATCAGATATATAAAAACAATTACAATATATTGCATGTCTTATTCATCTTCAATGATTATCCTAGATGTCTTTACAGGGGAGTAGTGTGGGATCCACCTTTTTTTTGGAAGGATCTACTTTGTAGTTAAAGGCTTCCAATGATGGAGGATCTCACCCTTACAGCAAAGGAGATTATAATTGGTGGAAGAAGAAGAAAATTGGATATGATCTAGTGAATCCCCATGCATCAATGGTTATATGAGAAGAATCAAGTGTTTTTTCAACCAATGTGACATGTATTATTTTTATAGAATATTTCATGGATTCAGTTTTAAATAACCTAGGCACATCACAAAACACAATTTAACATAAAATGAATGATGATTTTGGTATGTGGGATTATTTGGTGATGTATGTTTTGAATTATCTAACTCCATTGGGTAGGAGGAAGGAGTAAGGATTCATGTTATTTGAGTCCCATGTTATGGTAGATGATGTTTAATTCATCTTGGAATTACTTTTTTTGGAGTTTTATATTTTCAATCATATCATCCGAATACATTGGTTAATTAGCTTCCTGGGGATAGTCGAGTTTTATCATGGTGGGGTCCAATTCCTTACTTCTGATTAGATCATTCACTTATTCTATGGTTAGTGGGATCAATGATCACAGATGGTGGAATAGTTTCTTCAAAGTTGGGGTGATTTAATTCAAGATGTGTATGTTGTTTTATTGATCCTATTGAGTATATTTCAGCATGTGAACTTACATGGGCCATGAATAGGTACTCGAATATATTTCTAGATTATTTTTCATTGTTTATTACCCTAGATATAGATCTAGTTCAGTATTATTCTGCTCCCTAAAAAAATAACAATCCCACATTTTTCTTATTATCTAGTTTCTCCCAACACGAATTTTTTTCTATTTCTGTTAATGTATTCTTTGAAAAAGGGATATATATATCCCAACATGTCATTGTGAGATTCACTAGTGGTATTTTCAAATAAGGGGGATTGAATCATATAATTTTCATAGACTACTATAACCTTAACTAGAGGACTATGAATAATAATACCCATTCTCAATAATCTATGAACACTAAAACCATCCCAGTGGAGACCATTGGTTTTAAAAGATCAAACAATGAACATGGTATCACTAGTTTAGGGTACGTGAGGATGATATCCCAATGACCACTTTTTGACGTTTTTATTAAAATTATGAATATGTCATTATTTTATCCAGTATTACAAATTTTATAACGGTATATTATGGTGTTAATCAACCACATCTTCAATTGTTAATTGGTATTCTTTGGGGTCATGTTGGTGGATAAAATCATGGTTTATTCTTATATGATGTAGGATCATGATGTATATATTGGGGTTGTTTTTGTTGTTTTGAAGGAGGATTCTCATCTTCAGATCTATCCATGTACACTTTTTTATACAGGGGTGATGATTTTGGACCATGTGATTAATTTGGTGGGAGTTTCAATGGATCTATAGAATATTTTAGAAATTCTATCTTTGGTGAAGCCAAAAAAATGTTTTCAAGATTTTTATTTTTTAGTATTAGCATATTATTATAGATTCATTATCTGGTACTTATCTTTGATAGGTTCTCACTTGATGTATTTTACCAAGAAGAGGGTGAATATTTGTTGGGATTAGAATTAATAGAGTTACATTGAGTATAATTATGCCTATTTTACATCTGGATATGTTTTTATCCTTTTATAGTGTAGTAGAGATTCATATTTGAAGTGGGATGGTTTAGTTATGGTTTTGGGGTGTGTGCTAATACAGTATTACAATTTGGTAGTTTATGACATAAGTAATTTGTGGCCTCATTTGAAGAATTATCCAATCCATGAATAGTAATTGGAAACCATGATTAATTCATTATAGATTTTGTTGAATTAAAATATCAAGGTAGGTGGGTGTCTCATAGTTTATTTTGACCAACAAAGCATTAATCATATCTTCAACATGATGGTCTCAAAACTCAGATAGAGATGATGGGTGAAGAATATCAGGACAATTAATTTAATGATTTTTATATGCCTATGATGTGTAATATGGCCTCTAATGTATTGATAAATAATCTTCCATTTTAGGATGGTCGTGAGTTGGAAGATGATTTTTTCTTAATGATTATGTTTGATGACCTGAGTCTGTTTCTATAAGAATTTGGTGAGTTAGTGTTATTTCTCATTGTCTAATTTACACCCCCTCTTTTTTATTAGCCTATAAGGGTATAGTATCATATCTAGAGTACCAAATTATTGGTAGTTTCTTAAATTGTTTAGAGACCATAGGGGATCTGTGTTTGTCAACCAACTGTTATCTACTTTTCCAGAGGTAGTGGGTAGTTCCATTAATGTGGAGGTAGGACGTGGAACCTAAAGTGCATCATTCTATTTGGTTCCTCCACCCCTAGGAAACCAAAATGTTTAATACAATTAGACTCCAATATTTATGGTCCATAATGAGACATTAGGTAGTGTATTTAGTTTCTAGATGCATGAAAAGAGAGTTGATCAAAGCTATGTATCACATGCCAAATAGGTTTTGATATCCACTTTTTGTTCTTGTGTGAAGGTGGAATGTCATCTATATGGTATTCACGATCAATACACCTCTTACTCTAAATTAGGAAGATACCATATGGGTTATTGTTTATCATATAATAAAATATTCACATTTTCTCCACAATTGAGTCGAAAAAGGTATAAACCCTATACTTCCAATATAATCAAGAGGTTATTTTAATTCTAAATGTTCCCTTAGTGATAATTTCAAACATTCATGACTATTTCACTTCTATATTTTTCAAGGGACCTTGTGAGGCTTTGAGAATAGATATCAAATAGATAAACCCCTATCATTTGTAGTTGAAAGGTTAATGTGGAAGAACCATCCAAAATATTGATGAAATATTTAGATATTTTGGTCTTGATTTTAGGGGTTCAGGGGAAAATATTCATCAATAACTTATTTTTCTCATCAAATATGATATAAAACCTCGATTGGGATAGAACTATGGGGGGAATTATATGGATGGCCATTCCAATCCCAATTATGTTGGCGTAAGGTGGGTGAGAATTACTTTGTCCTACTGAGCCCCATCAATGAGATGTCCGGTATTGTACAGCTGATTCAGAAATGGTTTACAACATACTAGAGTCACCATAATTCTGATTTAATCCATCTTCATTGCTCAGTAGGGTTTTATGTTTCTGATCATGTGTTTCTATGGGTGTCAGTTTGAATGGATCATTGTCATTTGGGTATGAAATGGTATCTCACAATAGGTTTTGTCAGTAAATTTAGTTTTGTTGTTCTTATAAGGATAGAAACAAATTTTTTGGAGTTTCCACAACTTCAGACCTCAATCCATTATGCCCTTCATGTTTCCCAGTTGATGTGATATCATCCATACCCATATCATGTGTTTCAATGGGATTATGTGAAGCTTGGGCCTGATACCACCATTATAGAGTATCTTATTAATATCATGGATTGTAATAATATGATGCTCTATGGAAATTTGATCCTATAATTCTATGTTATTTCGATTCATGGAGCTCATAACCCTGACTAATTTTATATATAAGAAGAGTTGAGGGATTATTGTATTGAATAAATTTATTCTCGAGAATCTGAATGATTTTGGGTGGAATAATATTTAATGGTGTAGAGTTTGTGACACCCTCCGGGTCACTGACTATATATTATTTTGAATTTTATTAATATTTTTATATTAAAATTTTTTATGGGTCCCAAGAGTTATGAATGTGTATTTTTTTGACTTACCAAGGTGTAGGTCTAGTGCACAACTTTTCTAACCGTGATGATAACCCTATGAGGGTCCTACATTTTGGGGAAGTGTAGATTCTAGTTTTTTTAGAATGGTTTTCCAATATATGCCACATTCTACGGTAACCATGTATCCATTTTTGGGTGGATAGTGGGACCTAGACTATTAGCATATGATTTTTCTTATAGTGTGCTCAAATCTTTCACCATGTCAATGTAAAATAATTTTTTTTACCCTTTTTCAATTCAATTTCATAAGGATCAAGGTCTCTATTTTCATCCTCTATAATGTGTATCCATACTCCCTTGGACATGAATATGAACATGTACTTTTTTATGACTTCTCCTCATATTCAAGATGAATTTTAATGAGGTTTGTTAATTTATTCATGGTTTCTTCCTCCTTTCCCCTTATTCATTTTTTATTCCATTTTTTGTATGGTTGAAACCATATGGAATATTTTTACTGAATCTTTGTTTTATGGGGTGGGGGGTACTTTTTACATTTATTATAGATTGGGTGGGTGACTCTTTTTCTTTTTATTTTGGGTGGTTTTGGTGAAGGTGAAGAGTTCTGAACTAAATATAAGAAATATTTCTCTATTAATGGGTATTTCCCTTCATTACCTTTAATTTTATAATAACCGCCAGTCTTCATTATTTAAATTTTGATTTTTTTATTTATTGATTCTCTTTATCACATGTTTTTTATTCTTGATTCATTGATTTTTAAATATGATGATTTGATGTGTGTTTTTTGAACAGATAAGACTGTATTCAAAATAATTGTTTGAAAAATGGCCAAAATTTATTTCCGTGGTATGAATTTTTTTTTCTAAAATTATTTTAGATTATATTTTATGTTTTGATTTTTTGTAGAAAGTAAGAATAACTGTTTTATAATTTACATGTATGATGGCTATGATTTGTATAGAACATGATTTGATTATGATTGAATGGAGTAACACATGGGTTAACTGGGGTGTGAGAAAGTAGTTTTTTTGAGGGACCATGTGTGTTTTCAAGGGGAGGATATATGAGATTCTATTTTGATTTAATAGGGACCATTCTATCCTTCACATTGGAAGTCCATGATGTCTTCTATGATTTGTTAGTAACATACAATGAGATCACTTATACGAGGTGTCGATGAATTATTTAAAAGATTATCTTTTCTTATATATATGGAATAATTTTTTAAACACCCACTATAGACCTAATGGATAGATCCATTGGTTTTCCATACTCATGAAGTATTGGTTTATATGAATAATTCTTTTGATTAGTTCAATATTGATTTAGTGTGATAAGTTACGCCAATCTCCATTAATGTAATGTTTAATGATGATTTTATGACTTCCCCTGTGTATTGTGTGTTTTAATCCTACATATCCTTGTTTAGTTGTATATTTGTTGTATACATGTTGGATAATTGTCTTTGACAACCAAATTCATTTTAAATGTAAAATAAAATATATTTCCATGGATTGTTTGAAAATATCATGTTTTTAATGTAACTAAATTTTCAGAAGATAATTCAAACTAGTTTATTATATTCCACGGGAATGTTATAAAAAGTGGTTCATGGTGGTATCCTATTGGGAATCATTCTTCATTCCTTTTGGGACTTTGTTCATTCACAACTCTTATTTTGAATGAAAAAGTTATTACCTAAGGCACCATGTACTTGGGTAGATCTTATTTTTTACCTCCATCTAGTGTTTGTATAGAATAAGTAGCTTCACATGGATTAGATCATTAAGAGACATTTTCTTAATTTTTTATCCATTAGGATATATTTATGGGATTTTTTTTCTTTTTCCCATTCATTTGAGTTTTTTGTTTTTAACTTGAGATACCATGTATTCAAAATGTTATGGAACATTAGGTATATTATATTCATTTATTTCTTGTATATTTTTAGTAATTTTTTTCTCTAGATATTAACTTTTTAATTACTATGATGTTTTATTTTTTTCATTCAATTAAATTTTTAGTAAATTCTACTTTAGAAGTTTTGAATCCATTCCCAATAGATATTTAGAAATTCCAGGTGCTTTTATTCATTCTGTAGAGAATGAGAACATGCTTCAGGCTATGTGGTATACCAACAGAGTTGGAGGGTCGGGTCAACCCAGGATAGATTCTCATAGTAGTGCATGATAAGAAAATCGTATCATAGAATCATGAATAATCTTATAATATCATATAAAAACATGTAAATAAATATCAATGACAATTATAAGATAATCAAGAAATTCTTGTAGATGAAAGGATCATATAAAGGTATAAAAAAGCACACACAAAATATGAAATTACCACCAATATAGAACAAATAGATTTGCCAACACATGATTCATATAGTGTAAACAAGGGTATAGGATAGCCCAAAATTGTACCTAAAATCCCAAAGCATGGTTTTTTATGTAAGTGTCAAGTTTCATCAATAAACCATCACATGAATCATGTCCATATTATAATCGATCTAAACCGCTCTCTATGGACTCCTAGAAATGATTCTAGTATTTTATATTTAAATTAAATAGATAAATTATATGTGATAACATATTATTCACTCCATCTTTGTTAAAAATTATTTTATTTTCGATACATAATGAGATAATCATTTCAACCATAGATAAAATTTCAATTTGCATGCTAGATTAATTTTCGCTCTCTAGAATAATTCTGGATAAATATTATATCATAATAATTTATTAATATTTATTAATTTTAACGTTAATATCCTTTAAGAACCATATATTAAATTTACCTAGAAGAAAAATTGGTAATATAATCATGTTTCTCTTCAAAAAAGTGAAAAATAATTGAAATTCTTCCCTTGATATTTTCCCTCATTAAAATTACACAACCAATAAAAGAGAGTAAATAGGTAGTCATTTTAATTCAGTAAATTCGATGAGGGCATGACTTGATAAAAAAATATATTTTAGTTATTTGGATTAGAAAATCTATATTTCTTTAACATAAGTGTATACCAAAATAGAAGGAAATAGATGATTGAACTTTTATAACAACTCATTCCATATTATGGTTCATATCAATGAAAAACCCTAATTTATATTCACCATTTAATTTTTATTTATATCATATATTGAGTTCATAATATTTAAAAACATCATAAATAATATTTAGAAACTTTAAACAATTAAATGAATTTATTTCCCATTATTTCAAGAATTAATAATCCTTAATTTGTGTTTTAGGTTTGTGATGTGGAAAATGTTATTAAAAAATGTAAAAATGTTATATCCCCTTAAAATATTGTTGTATAAGGTGTTTTTACCTTTACATAACTCATTTTTGGTGAATAACGGTACAAAAAATTACCCTTTCCCGATTCATAAAACTATAATTACCATTATACAACCCCGGAATACTAATAAGCATCCCTCAAAATTAAAAGATACTTTTATTTATTTCCCAAAATACACTTATGTGTCTATATTTTACCCCTAAAATGTTTTAGAAGATAATTTTACCATTAAACAATGATATAGTTACCATAACGAATATAATTGAAAAAAAGTCTTACACTTATTGATCATATTGAATCATTATCGTAAAATTACACTATCATTGGTTACCCTAATGAAACCCTTTAAGACCCCACAATAACTTTTCAATGGCTTCTAAAAACACACCATTCCATTATGTAACCTGTATAAATCTCGTGGTAAATATTAATAGTCTCAAAATAATTTTTTACGTGAAATATTTTTTAAAAATTTACATTTTCACACAGAAAAATAATTAAATTATATTCAAAAGAAGGTTTTATGAAAATTTAGAAATTTATAATGATATAATTTCATCCCACTGATACCATCCCATACCTATTATGTATATATGTTAGTATTTCTAGTAAAAATCTATCTACTAAGCCCAAACATCATACTTCTACTTCCTTATTTCTTCATAGGACTATCCATGCTGTCATTGGATTCATATAATATGAAATGTTCTCCCCTAAAGGAATTCTGCAATCTGGTCAACAATATGAACATAGTGATCAATTTATTATGCATCAGGCTCTAGATTATCATCCATAATATTAATTACAAGTTTGGAATGATGGAATTTCCTTCGATGTTGATACACATAAAACATGTTGCGCACATCTCAATGAAAAAAAGTAATATTCATCTGATAATATAATTTACCAACCCACATGTTTATTTTTAAGGGTCAAAAAAAGAATATTTATAGCTTCCCAGTACTCCTAAAACATTGGTGTTATAATTTAGGAGTCAGTCTCATAAAAACCTTGTCACCTATAATGAACACCAATGATATTATTCTATAGTTAAAAAAAGATATATGTAATCTATTAATTTTGGTCAACTTCTTCTAAATCAACTACACTCTATCAGAGGTATCATATACCATAATAGGACTCACAAAATCTTCCTCACAATAATCATTACAATATAGTAGTATATGATATAACATCAAATTAATATCATCTTAAGGTCCATTTGTATCCAAACATGATATTTATTGATATATGTCTACTCATCTAATGCTAGGTGATAATCACAAGCTTCATAATGGCTATGCAAACATCCCAAAAGCAAGTAATATCATATTATGATCATATACTTGTACAATCCATCTATATTGTAATGTTTTAATGTAATCAATCGTAACTATGCCCCAAATTCATTCTTTATGCCTTCCCAAATACAAAAAGAATGAAAATATTAATAAAATGTAACAAAAATGAAATAAGTGAAAATAATTGGAAGCATTCCGTGAAAATATAGTCTATCATAGATATATTAAATTGTGGAGAAATATGTTAACATATGAAAATTTTTGAATCCATAAATAAATATGAAATAATCTAAACTAGGAAGGAAACCTACAAAAAGGAAACAATAATTTGTGAAAATGAACAATTTTCCTGCAATGAATAGATTTGAAAACATTGATTTTTTAAACATTGTATTCCATTTATATGAGAAGGCTTGGTGGTTAAAAAACATTATATATATTATTCTAATCATAAAAAAATTACATAATAATTAATAAAAAAGATTAATAGATAATTGAATGTATACCCTTTGATTGATTCAAAAGAATAAAGATGAATCAAATCCTCCCATGAAGACAATTATGAATGTAGATCATTATTTAAAATATATAGAAAGAATATGATTCTCTATTGAAAATATGGTTCCCATCATTGAACTTTTAAATATGTCTAATAATTTAAAATAAAATTGGAAAAAGATATAATATAAAATAAAAACCAAAAATAGAGATAGATTATATTTCTCAGACCTGAAACCTCTTGTCTGAGCCAAAGATCCACACGATCTCAAGCATGCTTCCCAATATGAAAGAGGTTGTAATCTATCATCGGGGATCTTAATTACATCTATGTGGAGACAATACTATTTAGTATCATGTCATCCCCATTGAAAATAATTTAAAAAATAAAAATAAAATTGAAAAAATTTGCATGTGGAAAAAATATATTGATGATACACATCTAAAAAATTAACAAAGCTCCTAGTGTGGTAAGCCAAAATATATATTAATTTCATTTAGATATAATCACTAAAATTATACAGGTTATTCAAGAGATCATCCTTGTTTAGTTATAACTCTATTATAAACTACTCAGTTGTTATCCATGGTCCACTTACCCATACCTCAATAACTACAAATAAACCCTATAAGGTCATCAAAAGTTTCATATATAGTCAAAGTAATAAAATAAAGTAGTAGACCATAAATTTTTCATTGAAAATGTGAACATGTATAAAAGTGTATTCCATTATTGAAATAAATTTACAATCAATAATGATATATATATATATATATAACTATATACTTAGAAGTCATGCACTAAATAAGATTCCAAAAACACCTAAACCAACTTATTTTATATTTATTCTATAAAGATAATCATAGATCATCGAATGTGTCCTATAAATTTTCATAATGATGGAAAATTTATCTCATAATACTCAAAGAATTCGGATGATCATGATTCTTAGTGACACTAAGGAAAATAGTTTTGGCACATTACTAAGTATCCACAATGGGTCGTGTTTTAACCAAGACACAGGGTTATCTCCATCATTCCCTATGTATGGGACTATCATCCCAATAATATCACATAATGATTCCTCCCCATATATATTTTAAATTTCTATGAAATAATCCTACCAATGATACTGGGAACCAACATATAAAGAAATGATAACATAAAACAAGGTAAATGAGACACCTATAGGGTCAGCAGTACATTTACTTTTGAGTTCTATTTATCATTTGGCTCATTTATATTTTTATCATGTGTTCCAGTACAAATGGGGATTTTTGGATGAATATATGAAGGAAAAATGTTCATGCACAGTTTTCCAAACCATGTAGATAAAAATGTGAGGGCATTTTAGGTTGAGATAGTGTGGTTTGACATTATTTTGGAAAAAAATTCCATACTTTACAACACACAAGGGTTACTATACAACCCATTTTCGGGTGGATTGTTGAACCTCCATGGTTAGAGCATAGTTATCCTACCCATGTATCTAAACCATATATCCAATCTTAGCCTTTAAAAATGTATACTTTTACCATTTGAACTTGTCAATTTCTTAAATATTAAGCACAATTTTCCATCCCCAATCACATAAATCCTTCCTATATTTTCCTTTAATTTCTCCCACTAATATTTTGGTTTTCTACACTAGGATTAATGGGGCTTTTATATTCAATTATATTTATTGATACGTTTTTCCTTATCTTCCATATTCATTATTAATATTAAATTTCTGTGGAAGGGTAGAACTCGAGAGAGGATTATGGGTAAATCAGGGGTGTGTGGTGGGGGTATTGGTTACCTTTCATGTGTCATTAGTGTTTTTGTCCTTCATTTTTTCCTTTTTTGTGGGTTTCATAGAAGGCAATGAGTTTGAAATGGAATCTGAATAGGTGTATCTATTTAATATAATTTTACATGGAACACATTAAAATTTCAATTTTCCTTTGTTTTTTTGTGGTTTAAATTGAATTATTGTCTTTTAAGTTTGTTTTTTATCACATTTGGGGTTTTTTCTTGTTTTCATGTAAATTTTATGATTTAATGTAGGTTTTACAATGGTTTTCAATTCAATGTGCACCAAAAATTTGAAAAATGGATCAAGTATATTTTAGTGGCCTTAAGTGGTTTTTGTAAAATTGTTTTAAAATGTATTTACAATTATGATGGTGTTTTGAAATTTTTTTAAAAATTATAAAATTACATTCTATGGTGGATTTAATTTATATGGAACATGTTGCGATTATATTTCATGGGGTCACACCTGAGTTCAATGAGGTGTGAGCTAAGGGTTTGTTTGGAGTCCCATGTAAACCTTCATATGGAATATTGTTTAAGATTCCCTTTTGGTTTTCAAGGGACTTGAAGAGACTTTTGGTAAGAATACCATGAGAGAATCTTTGATTAGTTTCTGAGAAAATATGAGAGCTAATGGAGTTGGGCATAAAGACACTTTAAGAGCTTCCATTTTCATAGATAGTTGGCATACATATATATTGACTCGTGATACTATTCCAAGGACTAGATTGGATGTTCTAAGAGTCGATGACCTTAATGAGTAGGAATTTGAGTCTCAGTTGGACAATTCATAATTTGGATTCAATTAGGAAGCTCTACTCAAAGGCCTTGAGGTTTCCAAAATCCCTGAGTTCTTATTTTTCAAGAAATCGGATCTTTCATTGATGGGGTATTCCACCCATTTTACAAAATTAGTACAGATTTATCTATATCACTTTATAAACTATTACATTATGGATTAGATTTTTAAATTAGTATTTAGGCTATAAGACTAATAAATTATAATTCTTCTCTATCTACCATACCATAGAAATGTTATTAACAATGAGGATATAGTATGATTTTATTTTACCAGAATGATTTGCCTTAGTGGATTTCCTTCAATGTCTAGAAACTAGCGTTCTTCATCATGATAGAATCATATGCTGGATGAGTCTTACAAAGGAAGTTGAAACAGTATTTTTCAATCATTGGGCACAACAACTATGGATTCCTTGGGGTTAAATAAAAAAGTTATCACATAGGGAAATCAAGGAAAACCATATCTAATTCACTGGATACATTTAAATAATTACACTATAGTGTATGTCTTAGTCATTTTCAATGATTATTCTAGATGTCTTTATAGGGTAGTAGTGTAGGATCCACTTTTTTTGAAGGATATAATGTGTATTTAAAGGCTTCCAATGATGGAGGATCTCACCCTTATGGTGGGGGAGATTCTAATTACTGGAAGCAGAAGATAATTGGGTATGATCTCGTGAATCCCCATGCATCAAGGGTTATAGGAATGGAATCAAGTGTTTGTCCGACCACTGTGAAAGGTATTATTTTTATAGAATATTTTATGGAATCAGTTTTACATAGCCTAGGCACATCACAAAACATAATTTAACATAAAATGAATGATGATTTTTTATGTGACATTATTTGGTGAAGTTTGTTATGAATTATCGAACCCCACTAGGTAGGAAGAAAAAGTAAGGATTCATGTTCTTTGAGTGTCATGTTATGGTAGAGGATGTTTAATTCATCTTGGAATTACTTTTTTTGGAGTTTGATATTTTCTATCATATCATCAGAATATATTGGATAATTAGAGTCTTGGTGATAGTCAAGTGTTATTATGGTGTGGTCCAATTCCTTACTTCTGATTAAACAATTCACATATTCTATGGTTAGTGGCGTCAATGATCAGGGAAGGTGGGATCAATTTCTTCAAAGTTTGAGTGAGTTAATTCAAGAAGTGTATTTTTTTTTGTTGATCTTGTTAAGTATAGTTCAACATGTGAACTTATTGGGACCATGAATAGGTACTCAGATTTATTTCTAGATTATTTTTTACGGTTTCCACCCTAGGGATAGATCTAGTTCAGTATTATTATGCTCCCTACAAAAAGACCAATCCCATTTTTTTCTTATTATTTGGCTTCTCCCAACATGAATTTCTTGATTTTTCTGTTAATGTATATGTTGAAAAAAAGGATATATATATATATATATATATATATCCCAACATGTCATTGTGAGATTCACTATTGCTATTTTCAAATAAGGGGAATTGAATCATTTAATTTTCATAGACTACCATAACCTTAACTAGATGACTATGAATAATAATAGCCATTCTAAATAATCAATGAACACTAAAACCTTATCATTGGAGACCATTAGTTTTAAAATATCAAACAAAGAACATGGTACCACTAGTTTAGGGTACTTGAGGATGATGTCCCAATGACCACTTTTTGACGTTTTTATTGAAATTATGAATATATCATTATTCCATCCAGGATTTCCAATTTTATAGAGGTATATTATGGTGTTAATCAACTAGATCTTCAATTGTTAATTAGAATTATTTGGGGCCATGTTGGTGGATAGAATCATGGTGTATTCTTATATGAAGAAGGACCATAATGTCTATATGTGGTTTTTTCATGTTTTGAAGGAGTTTCCTCGATATTCACCACTATCCATGTACACTTTTTTATATAGGGGGTGATGATTTTGGACCATGTGATTAATGAGGTGGGAGTGTTAATGGATCTAGAGAATATTTGAGAAATTATATCTTTGTTAAAGCCAAAAATTATTTTCACGATTTGTATTTTTCTAGGATTAGCAGATTATTATAGATTTTTTATCTGGTACTTATCTAGGATAGGTTCTCACTTGATGTATTTTACCAAGAAGAGGGAGAAATATTTTTGGAATGAGAATTAATAGAGGAACATTGAGTATAATTATGCCTATTTTAAATCTGTATATGTTTTGTTCCTTTTTGAGTATAGTAGAGCTTCAGATTTGAATTTGGATTATTTGGGTATGGTTTTGGGGTGTGTGCTAATACATTTTTACAATTTGGTAGTTTATGACTCGAGGAATTTGTGTTCATATTAGAAGAATTATCCAATCCATGACTTGTAATTGGAAACCATGATTAATTCATTGTATATTCGGTTTAATTTAAAACTCATGGGATGGGGTGTCGCATAGTTTATTTCGACCAACAAAGAATCAATTATATGTTCAACAAGATGGTCTCACAACTCAGATAGAGATGAATGGTGAAGAATATCATGATATTTAATTTACTAATTTTTATATACCCATGTTGTGTAATATAGAATCTAATGCATTGATTAATAAGCTTCTATTTTAGGCTAGTCATGAGTTGGCAGACGATTTTTTCTTAATGAATATGTTTTTTGACCTGAGACTATTTCTATAAGAATATGGTGAGTTAGTGTTATTTCCCATTGTCTAATTAACACCCCCTCTTTGATATTAGGCTCATAGGGATCAAGTATCATATTTATAGTACCAACTGATTGGCAGTTTCTTGAATGGTGCAGAGACCATAGGGGATCGGTTTTTTTCTACCGACAGTTATCTACTTTTCCAGAGGTATCTGGTAGTTATTTTAATCTAGAGGTTGGAATTGGAACCTAAAGTGCATCATTATATTTTATTGTTTCACCCCTGAGAAACCAAAATGTTTTATACAATTAGATTCCAATATTTTTGGTCCATCATGAGACATTAGGTTGTGTATTTAGTTTCTAGATTCCTGAGAATCAAGTTGATCAAAGCTATGTATCACATGCCAAATTGGTTTTAATTTCAACTTTTTGTTCTAGTGTGGAGGTGGAATGTCATCTATATGGTTTTTATGAGAAATATACCTCTTAATCTGAATGGGAAAGATACCATACGTGTTATTTTTTATCATATAATAAAATAATCACATTTTTTCCACAAGTGAGTTGAAAAAGATAGACAACCTATAATTCCTATCTAATCAAGAGGTTATTTGAATTCACAATGTTCCCTTAGTGAAAATGTCAGACATGTATGAGATTTTCATGTCTATATTTTTCATGGAACCCTATGAGGCTCTGGGAATATATATCAAATAGAGAAAACCTTATCATTTGATTTTGAATGGTTAATGTGGAATAACCATCCAAAATATCGACGATATGTTTCGATCTTTTGTTCTTGATTTTAGGGGTACAAGGGAAAATAAACATTAATTAACTTATTTTTCTTATAAAATATGTCATCATACCTCGATCAGGATAGAACTATGTGGGGAATTGTATGGACGGACATTTCAATCCCCATTATGTTGGGGTTAGGTGGGTGAGAATTACTTTGTTCTACCGAGCCCCATCCATGAGATGACCGATATTGTGCAGCTGATTCAGAAATGGTTTACAACATACTAGATTCACCATAATTCTAATTTAATCCATCATCATTGTTCAGTGGGGTTTTATTTTGGTGATCATGTGTTTCTATGGGTATCAGTTTGAATGGATCATTACATTAGGGTATGAAATGGTATCTCAGAATACATTTTGTCAATAAATTTATTTTTTTGTTTATATAAAGATAATAACAATTTTTTTGGAGTTTCCACAACTTCATACCTCAATCCATTATGTCCTTCATGTTTCCCGGTTGAAGTGATATCATCCATACCCATATTATGTGTTTCAATGGGATTATATGAAACTTGGGCCTAATACCACCATTATAGAGTATCCTATTAATATCATGTATTGTAAAATAGATGATGATCTATGGAAATTTTTTTCTATAATTCTATGTTATTTCGAATCATGGAGCTGATAACCCTAAGTAATTTTATCTGTAAGAGGAGTTGAGGGATTATTAGATTGAAATAAATTTTTTCTAGATAATCTTAATGATTTTGGGTGGAATAATATTTCATGATGTGGAGTTTGTGACACCCTCCGGGTCACTAACTATGTATTATTTTGTGTTTTATTTATCTTTTTATATTCACATAGTTTATAGGCCCCTATAGTTGAAATGTGTATTTTTTTAGACTTACCTAGGTGTAGGTCTAGTGCACAACTTGTCTAACCTTAAAGATAACATTGTGAGTGTCCTACATTTTGGGGTAGTGTATTTTCTTGTTTTTTGGAAATGGTTTTCCAATTTGTGCCACATTCTATGGTAACCATGTAACCATTTTTGGGTGGATAGTGGGACCTAGACTGTTAGTGTATGGTTTTTCTTTTTGTGTGGCCAAATATTTCACCATGTCCATGTAAAATAATAATATTTTTTACCCTTTTTCAAACTAATTTTATAGGGATCAAGGTCTCTTTTTTCATCTCATATGAAGTGCAGCCATACTCCCTTGGACATGAATATGAACATGTACTTTTTTTTACTTCTCCTCAGATTGAAGGTGCATTTTAATGAGGTTTTTCAATTTCTTCATGGTTTCTGACATCTTTCCCCTTATTCATGTTTTTATTACATTTTGTGCATGGTTGAAACCATATGGAATATATTTTCTGAATCTTTTTTCTATGGAATGGGGGGTCATTTTTACATTTATTATAGATTTGGTGTGGGTGATTCTTTGTCTTTTAATTTTGTGAGGTTTTGGGGAAGGTGAGCAGTTATGAACTAAATATAAGGTAGATTAATATATTAATTGGTATTTTCCCTTGATTACCTTTAAATTTATAATAACAATTGGTCTTCATTATTTTAATTTAGATTTTTTATTTATTTATGGTTTCTTTTTATCACATGTTTTTTTATTCTCGATTCATAGATTTTTAAATCTGATGATTTAATGAGTATTTTTTGAATTGATATGCATGTATTCACAATAATTGATTGAAAAATGGCCAAAATTTATTTCGGTGGCATGAAGTTTGTTTTCTAAAAATATTTTTTAAAATATTTTACCTTTTAACTTTTTGAGAAAGTAGGAATAACAGTTTTATAATTAACATATATGATGGCTTTGATTTATAAGGAACATTATTTTGTTATGATAGAATAGAGTAGCACATGGGTTAACTGGGGTGTGAGAGAGTAGTTTGTTTGAGGTACCATGTATGTTTTCAGAGGGAGTATATATGAGATTCTATTTTGATTTAATACGGACGCTGATATCCTTAACATTGGAAGTCCATGAAGTCTTCCATTATTGGTTAGAAACATACAATGATATCTCTTATACTTAGTGTCAAGGAAGTACTTGAAAGCTTACATTTTCTTATATATATGGAATGATTTTTTAATCACTCACTATAGACCTAATGGGTAGATCCATTGGTTAACCATACTCTTGAAGTGTTAGTTTATAGGAATTATTCTTTTTATTAGTTCAATATTGATGTAGTGAGATATGTTACGACAATCTCCATTAATGTAGTGTTTAATGATGGTGTTATGACTTCCCCTATGTATTGGGTGTTTTATTCCTATTTATCCTTGTTTACTTGTATATTTTTTTATACACGTTGGATAATTGTATTTGACAAAAAATTTCATTTTAAATGTAAAATAAAATATATTTTCGAGGATTGTTTGAAAATATCATGTTTTTAATGTAACTCAATTTCCAAAAGTTAATTAACACTATTGTATTATATTCCATGGGAATGTTATATAAATTGATTCATGGTGGTATCCTATTGGGAATCATTTTTCATTCCTTTTTGGGACTTTTTTCATTCACAGCTATTTTTTTGAAGGAAAAAGTTAATAATAAGGGAACCATGTACTTATGTAGATCTTCTTTTTTACCTCCATCTAGTGTTTGTATAGAATATGTATTTTCACATGGATTAGATCATTAATATTCATTTTCATAATTTTTTTATCCATTAGGAAATATTTATGGGAATTGTTTTTATTTTTTCCATTCATTTGAGTTTTTTTAACTCGAGATACCATGTTTTCAAAATGTTATGGAACATTTTGTATATTATATGCATTTACTTCTAGTACCTTTTTAGTAATTTATTTCTCCAAATATTATATTTTTAGTTACTATGATGTTTTAATTATGTTATTTCCATTCAATTTTCTGGAAATTCTACATTAGAAGTTTTGAAACCATTCCCAACAGATATTTGGAAATTCCAGGTGCTTGTATTCATTCTGTAGAGAATGAGAACATGCTTCGTGCCATGTGGCATACGAAATGAGTTGTTGGGTCGGGTCAACCCATGTTAGATTCTCATAGTAGTGCATGATAAGAAAATCATATCACAGAATCATGAACAATATTATTATATCATATAAAAACATGTAAATAAATATCAATAACGGTAATATGATAATCTATAAATTCTTATGGATGAAAGGATCATATAAAGGTATCATAAAAACACACACACAACATGAAATTACCATTAATATATAACAACTATCTATGAGAACACATCAGTCATACAGTGTAAAAAAGTGTATAGGAGAGCCCAAAACTGTACCTAACTTCTTACCTCATGGTTGTTTATGTAAGTGTCGAGCTTCATCCAGACAAAATCACATGAATCGTTTCCATTTAATAATAAATCTAAACCGCTCGCTATGGACATGTAGAAACGATTCTAGAATTTTCTATTTAAATTAAATAGATAAATTATATGTGATAAAATATTATTCACTCTTGTTTTGTTAAAAATTATTTTATTTTAGATACATAATGAGATAATCATTTCATCCATATACAAAATGACAATTTTCTAACTATATTAATTTTCACTCTCTAGAATAATTTCAGGTAAAAATTATATCATAATAATTTATTACTCCATATTAATTTTAATGTTAATATCATTTTAGAAATCTTTTATTATATTTTACCGGAATAAAAAATAGTAATATATTCAGGTTTCACTTCAAAATGGTGAAAAATAATTGAAATTCATACCAGGAGATTATCCCTGAATAAAATTCCACAGCCAATAAAATAGGGTAAATAGGTAGTCATTTTAATTCAAGAAATTCGATGAGGACATGATTCGATAAAAAAATGCATTTTATCTCTTTAGATTAGGAAATCTAGATTTATTTATCAAAAGGTTATAAAAAAATAGAAGGAAATATATGATTAGACTATTATACAAATTCATTCATTATTTTGGTTCGTATCAATGAAAAACCCTAATTTATATCCACCATTTAACATTTATTTATGTCTTATATTGATTTCATAGTATTTAAAAACATTATAAATTAGATTTAGAATCTTTAAACAATTAAATGAATTTATTTCCAATTTTTTCAAGAATTTAAAAACCTTAATTTGTGTTTTAGGTTTGTGATATATAATATGATATTAAAAAATGTAAAAATATTGTATCCCCTTAAAATATTGTTGGATAAGGTGGTTTTACCTTTACATAACTCATTGTTGGTGAATAAAGGTACAAAAAATTACCATTTCCCGAGTCATAAGACTATAATTACCATTACACAACTCCGGAATACCAATATGCATATCTAAAAATTAAGAGATACCTTTATTTATTGGCTAAACTGCACTTATGCATCTATATTTTACCCCTATGATTTCTTAGAAGATAATGTTACCCTTACACAATGCTACAGTTACCATAATGAATCTAATTGAATAAAATTATTACCTTTATTGATCATATTGAATCATTATCGTAAAATTAAACTATCATTGGTTACCCTTAGGTAACCCTTTGAAACCCCACTATAACTTTTCAAATGCTTCTAAAAACACATCATTCAATTATGTAACCTGTATAAATCTCGTGGTAATTATTAATAGTCTCAAAATAATTTTGGACATGAAATATTTTTTTCAAATTTAAATTTTCACACAAAAAAATAAATAAATTATATTCAAAGGATGGTTTTATGAAAAATTAGAAATTTATAATTATAGAATTTCATCCCACTGATACCATCCCATCCCTTTTAGGTATATATATTATTATTTCTAGTAAAAATCATTCTACTAATCCCAAAAATCATACACCTACTTCCTTATTTCCTCCTAGGACTATCCATGTTGTCATTAGATTCATATAAGATGAAATGTTCTCCCCTGAAGGAATTCTGCAATCAGGTCGACAATATGAACTCAGTGATCAATGTATTATGCATCGAGCTCTATCTTATCATCCATAATACTAATTACATGTTTAGAATGATGGAATTACCTTCGATGTTGAGACACATAAAACATGTTGTGCACATATCTATGATGAAAAGGAAGATCCATCTGATAATAAAATTTACCAACCCACATGTTTTTTAAGGGTCCAAAAAAGAATATTTATAGCTTCCTAGTACTCCTCAAACATTGGTGTTCTAATTTAGGAGTAACTCTAATAAAAACCTAGTCACCAATAATGAACACCAATGATATTATTCTATAGAAATAAAAATATATATTTAATCTGTTAATTTTGATCAACCGCATCTAAATCAACTACACTCTATAAAAGGTATCATATACCATACAAGGCCTCATAAACACTTCCTCACAGTCATCATTCCAACATAGTAGTATATGGTATGAAATCACATTAAGATCCTCTTAAGGTCCATTTGTATCCAATGATGGTATTTATTGATATATGTGACTCATCTAATGCTCGGTGATCATCAAAAGCTTCATAATGGTCGTGAAAATATTCTAAAAGCATGTAATCTTATATGAAGATCATATACTTGGACAATCCATCAATATTATGATGTTTTGATGTAATCAATCGTAACTAAGTCCCAAAGTCATCCAATATGCCTTCCCAAAAAATGTTGTAAAATATGAATCTCTATTAGATATAATGCTCAAGGGATATCTATGTAACCATAAAATCACTAAGACATACATTATTCTTACATTATTTATTGAGGGGGTCTCATAGATAATTAAGAAATTTGAAAATATTTTGAAATAATAGAAAATCAAATAGTAAAACCTCATGGATCCTCAGGGTCCTCCGTAACTTCATTAAAAAATTTATCCTAGCATCCAACCACATTAAAAATTTCATCATATGTGGTTGGATAAACCCCCCCAAGGTACTATTGGAATAAATTATTCCTCGTGTAGGAAATGAATTAAGAATAAAATCTAATAATGTTCCTCCTAAACCAAATCCACAAAAATATCTCATAATTTCATGGAATTCCATTTTAATTCAAGGATATACCTCCCATATAAAGGTATATAATTATATCAGTAGATATTCCTTGATGAAAGATTGAACTAAAACCCTCCCATGTACCAAGATCACCTCATCACTATTCAACGACCACCCAGGTATCAGATGACAAACTGTTAGTCATTCCCTCATCAATAATTTCTTCAAGATAGAATAATGCGAAACCTTCAGATTGCCAATAGGTCAATATTTTATCACCAAAAGGGAGACAAATATTGAACCACGTTCCTTATAAGAATACATCCTCCAATTAGACGGCATGGTCATCATGCATCACTACTCCTCAATAGAAATCTCACAAAGATCCCAATCTACTTTCCTCTAATGACTAAGTGAAAATAATATAATGTTACTTTTCCTTAGTGAAAAATAAATTTGAAATTCAAAAAATCTATAGATACTCATCCTAGTGCATTTACATTATATTCATATCCCATTGTGTGATGATATAGTAAAGTCCCTTGTGGTCTGTGTAAGCAAAAAATCCGCTCATTTATGTGAAAATATTTCTTGAAAATCTAAGCACGGAACATTAATTATACCCACAAGTAATGTATATTATAGTTATACTCATAATGTTCTATCAAATATGACCCATAATATATATCCTTATCTCCTTACATTAGTATTATCCCAAAATAACTCATGATTCATCATAGTATGGAGCTTAACTGATACAATTATAAGGAATGATCAACACTATAGTCATAGTCAACCTCAAATTCACTTGAATAAAATCTTCTTCACATAGGTCCAACCACTAAAACATTACTCCCTTCTTTATCAACCCATACACAGACACTGATAAATGGGATAATTATTGGGTAAAATGTCAATAGTATCTTTTGGTCGGAGTGGATACTCAAGAGGGGGGTGAATTGAGTTCCAATAAAAATTTCTTTTAAAAATATTTCTCTTAAAATCCCCCAATATAAAAACAAAGTTAAACTATAGTGAATCTATATAGAGTTTAAATGTTCAATCAGTTTCTCAAAGATTGATTAGGTCTTAGTTGACATATTCTAAAGATTAAATTAACTTTTGAAACTAACTTACTGGTTTACAATAAGTATAAACACTTGCTAATTTAACTATCAATGTAGCATTAAAATAGTTTTGTATTTCAAAGTAATAGCAGCGGAATGTAAAATATATATGTAATACTTATAGATTTAAAATAAAAGCACATCAAAGTTAACCAAGAGGTTCAATCTCAAGACGATACTTATTCCTCTCAATAATTTATATAAATTGATCCACACCATGGATCGGGGTTAACAACAGTGAGAACACTGTCAGGTACAAGGACCTCTACCATAGTTCTATGTGGGGAAAACAAACAACAGTACACAGGCTGTTCAGGTCTTACTTGACCTCTACCACTATCCACAGTGGGAAACAAAAGAGTTATGAAGTTTGAGTGAGGATTTACGAATCCTCCAGTTTAGCACAGGAGATAGTGTGTGTGTAAAATAAATAGAGTACACACACTGCTCATAATGTAAAGATAGAATCACTAAATATAAGTATGAATGAGTTTAGATACGCTTTAGTGATCAGCAGTGAAGCTCTGGACATGATTGGTTGGTCAGAAAAGCTTCTAAGTCCTTCTCTGGTTTCTGCTCAGAAAACAGAGTGTCGTTTTATTCTTGGGTTCTTGGTTCATCATAGAAGCCTAAGTGCATGAAGTGTTTGTTGTTGTTCACTAAATATGGAGCTTGTGTTCTCCTTGAAAATGAGTAGCTTCGTTTATGTCTAGTTTTCTTGGAGTATAGGTTTTTCTTCTTTCACAGATGCACCCTGTATGAATGATATTCAGATCTGTTATTTTTCACCGGTGTTCCTTCTTAGTTCTTTGATTATTGTTGTATGCACACTCAGTGTGCTCTTTTTTTGTCACACATGTACATTGTTCTCTTTCCATACCTTTATAGCTTTCAGCTTCGGTAGAAAATAATAGCTGCCTTTTGCATGGGTACAAGGTACGGTTCCCTGACATGCATCAGAAATCATTAAATAACATTAATGACATTAAAACCATCAAATGTAACCATTAGCTAAATAAATAAATAGTATGAAGACTATAGGGTTCGACTGGTTGGTCAAGCATTAGTAGCCTTTTATTGGTAGATGTGCATGATGAACTTTGTGTCGCAAAACCTTCCATCGGTAGCTCTTTGAACTTGCATTGGTAGCTTGTTGGTATCGGTAGCTCTAGTTATCAGTAACTCTTTCTATCAGTAGACTTGATCAATCGGTGGCTCGGTAGACTGGTTCTATCAGTAGATCTTGATCCATCAGTAGCTGTTACACCATCAGTAGCTCCTTGTATTGGTAGACTTATACTATCAGCTGACTTCTATCGGTAGCTCGATATATCGGTGACTATCTGTGAATAGGTTCTATCGGTAGACTTCTGTATATCGGTAGATCTGGTGTGTTGGTTTATATCAGTCACGTCTGTGTATCATTAGGCCAGTCGGTAGCTCGAATCGGTAGCTCTTAGTGTTCTGTATCGGTATACTGAATCTGTCGGTAGCTCAGTTTCTGTCAGTAGCTCTATACATATCAATAACCTTAGCTTATCGGTGACTCTGTCTATCAGTAGACTAAGTTTATCAGAAGACTGAGTACCGGTAGCTCTATATCTGTAGTTATACCCAACACTTGTCTATCTTATGAAAAACTTATCCGAATGGGTTAGAAGAACTTCATAACTCATATCAACATAGATAGACAATGATTAAACTATCTCAGGGATTATCTTAATATTATTATCATCTTGATCACAGATTGAATGAATTAATATATAGAAAAACATTAGATTGATATTATCAAAGTATATGAAAGAATAATTGGGATTATCAAAATAGGTGAGGTCAAAAATCTCCCCCTTTTTGATAATCACAACTTATGATAATATTATTTAAAAAAATGTATCAAAGGATATATAATTAAACTTAATTTTCTCAGAGAAAAAAGTGTGTTATAAAACATAATTTATCAGATATAGAATTAAATGTATCAGAGATAAAAGAAAAAAACCATGATATCAGAGGTAATATTTAGTGGTATCAGAGAACTAAATGAAATGGTATCAGAGGATGAGAGTAAAGTCACTGATATCAAAGTATGGAATTCAGAGGTATCAAAGGGGGAAAACATGATAGTTCTTAGATAAAAGTTCTCCTTCTTTGATACTTTCTCCCCATTATGTATCGTCCCCCTTAATATCCTTGTAGAACATTTCTCCACCTTTTATTAATACCTATCCCCCTGGGTGAATATGTCTTCCTCTTTGATACTTAGAGAGTATTTCTCCCCCTTTGTAAAATCATGGTAAAATATTTCTCCCCCTTTGTGATAATCAAAAAGTAAAAAACCAAAGAGAATAGGAATAAAAATAAAAATGAAAAAAGATATGAAAAAGCAGTTGCATTTCATGTTCCAGATAAGGTACAAAGAAATAAACAAAATACAATGGATTCCTATCAAACAGTCTATCCACTTGATCAATCCAAATCCTCAATGTGAGATTTTCCCTTGGGATCAGAAGAGGATTCAGGTGGTGAGGATGCTGGTGAAGGCTTAGGAATTCCAAAAATAACCACAGGAGGCTGAGCAACTGACACTATGCCTGGCCTGTATTGAGTAGTCCTTTGTGTGATCATAGGTGTGAGGCTTCGATTGGCTTGGACAAGATTCATCTAAATTGGAGAAGCAGTAGAGGCAGAGGCCGGAAAAGCAGGAGGTAAAATTACAGGCCTACCATCATCATGAAGAAAAGGCAGTAATAGATTTCTGAAATCCATAATTATTCCTCCTCCTTTCTCTAAAGCAGATATGAAGTCATCCTTGTTCTCCATAAACTTGTCCAATGCTGGAGTCAATTCTCTTAACTTGCTAACTTACTATCTGAAGGTTTGATTGATGGGAGGAATTTTCATATTCTCAATCAGAAGCTTGAAATGACAGGTCATTTGGGTCTTTGTGTAAATTTTTGAGAAGTAGGAGTCCACCTTTTCTTTCAATTATTTTTGAGAGGCAGAGTCTTCTCTCATGTAGTCTTGTACTATCTTCACAATTTCTTTGGCTGAATCTCTGGTATAAAGAACTACTCTTCTTAGTTCAGATGGGTCCACAGAGCCACTGGTTGAGGAAAAACCAAGCTCCTCTTTCATCATAACACGAATTTGATTCAAATCCACCGAAGGTTTAGATGCAAGAGAACCAACATAGAAAGAAATAGTCTCTTTGAAGCTTTTTGTCAATCCACAAATATGATTTTGAACTTGGGAATCCTGGATTGTAATATGATCTTTCATAGAAGTTTTGAAGCCTTCAAATACAAAAACCATCTGGCTTACAACACTCTTTACATAAGATAAGTCCTTATCTGCTTGGGATTTGGATCTCATGTAAGAGTCTAAAGAAATAACCAATTTCATTAAAGCTTCATGATCTGCTTCAAGTCTAGAAACTTGAGCCTGACAGTATTTAACTTCTTCAACTATTTATTCCATGAAGGCTGAAAAATTACAACCTAGAGAGAGTTCAAATGATCTTTCCAACATCTTCATCTCTTCAGTAAAACAAAGCTTCATCTCAGCGATTGAGGCACTAGAATATTCCTTTAGATCATCCTTTAAGATATCCATATCAGCCTTGGTAACCAAATCAGTAGGTGCAACTGCTACAGATGCTCTTTCAGAGGCTAAACTGACCACAGAGTCAGTTATAAGTGATTGAATTGAAGATACCATAGAAACTTTCATTTTCATTACCTCTTCCAAAAAACATTCCTTAAGGTTTTTCTTCAGCTTTTCCAAGTCATGTATTCTAACCACATATTCAGGAAACAATTTACATTCAACATCATAAATTTTTTTTGGTCTATTTAGAGATGCTTCATTATCTGAATCAGGATAGTCTAATCCACAAACTACAAAACCATGGTCTTCTATCCAATCATTAAATCCAACAGCTACTGTAACACTTCCAAACATAGTTTGATGCTCCCCCTCAACTGGTCAATCCTCAATTAGGATAATAGCATTCACAAAAACATTCTTAGTAGCATTATCAGCAGGTCTTTCATCTTGAAGAGAATTTTCCACTATCAATTCCATCACATCAGCAGCAGGAGGGTATTCTGGAATAGGTAAGGGTATGTCAACCTCATTTGCTTCCTCAGTAGGTACTAAAAATATTCCAATCACAGTACTAAGGCTCAAATCAACTGATAGAGATGCTTCACTCTCATGAAAATCTTCTTTATTTTCTATAGGAGCCACTTCAACAGCCTCTAATGCAGCTTCTTCCTTATCTGATTTATGTTGATCTAGACTTTCAGGAGCTGGACTAGGAGGAAAGTCCGGGTCTCCTCCTTCATCCACAGAGGAGTCTTCCTCTTCTAAATTATCACTGTATTCATGCTCCTCTTTATCAGGTCCTAGACTTGGATCCCTCACATCCTTTGTTCTTGAAGGATGATTCACCGGATTAAACTTGTCATACACCCTCTGGTCATCATTTACCCATTCTCCTCTCCAAGGGTTCCAATTTATTTTCATGTACTTACAAACTGTAGTAGTGATACAGAAGTTATTCTTCACTACAACTGTCTCACCTTAAGACTCTGCTACCCCTTTTACCTTGATCATCACAGATATCAACTTATCAAAGAATAGGGAATTTGTATTTGATTTTGGCCTTCTCATATCTTCCATTTGGATCATCAGCAATCTGCACAAATTCACCTTTACACAATGTATTAAGAGGTGTAGGAGATAGATATCATGATATCTTAAATTTTCAAAGTCCCCTCTCCTCGGTATCAAGAAATGTTGAAAGAATTTGAACAACAATCTGTTCTCTACTTCCATTTCTGCAGCAACTACTTGTCTTTGACTTCCATCACCAGTTAGCTCTTCCAGAGCAGTCTCATAGTCGAAAATGTCACTTGTAGGTGGCATGGATCTCAAGACATATCCAGATACTCCTTCATGTAGAACTTTCAAGCACTCAGCCCACTCAACAGATGAGAATGACATCTCCTTTCCATTAACAAAATAGGTTACTCTATTTTCATTCTCCGATTTCTCAAAGGTTACAAAATCGCAAAACTATTTCACTAATTTTGGAAAGTAGGGACCATTGTTGTTCGAAAAACACTCTACCCATTTTTGATCTTCAAGAACTTTGAGCACTAAATATTTTCTAGGTAGCATCCATTCTACACAGAACTCCTTTTCAATCACAATAACTCTATTTTTTAGATGAGGATTCACTGGTCGTCTCCGGACCTAGTTCTAGTAACAATACCACTACCACTTGCTTCTTTCTCGGCCTTATGATTATTTTTTTCGGATCAACAGAGTCATCTCTGACGATAAGAAGTTTGGTTTTGTCCATCGCTGGTCTGAAGGATTTAGGGTTCACTAAAGATTCATGAGCTAAGGTTCGAGGGTTAATGTTTGAGGCTCGGTGGATTTAGAAGTAGCTCAGACTTTAATTTTATCATTTAGGAATCATAAAATAAATAAATAAAATGAAATAAAGTAAAAACGATTCAGATTCTGGTGGCAGACATATGTTTTAAAACATCGCACACATCGGTGATAATTTCTTTCAGTAAGGGTTACATCAGTGAGAATGTCACATCAATGAGAATGTCACATCAGTGAGAATCTTACATCGGTGAGAATTTCACATCGGTGAGGATTTTACAACGGTGAGGATTTTACATCGGTGAGGATTGCTACCGATTGAGGTTAAACATTCCTAACTCCTGTCTAATGTAACTTAATCTATCCGAACTCAAAGGTTTAGTTAAAATGTCAACTAATTGATGTTCAGTAACTATAAACTCAAGAGTTATATCACCCTTTTGGTAATGATCTCTCAAGAAATGGTGCCTTACATCAATGTGTTTGGTCCTAGAGTGAGACACAAGATTCTTCCAGATATTTATTGCACTAGTATTGTCACGGTTTATTGAGACGTGCCTAAAGTCATATCCATAGTTCAAAAGAGTGTATTTCATCCATAGAATTTGTACACAACAACTACCAGTAGTAATGTATTCTTCTTCAGCAGTAAATAATGCTACATAATTCTTCTTCTTACTACACCAAGATACTAAGGACTTTCCCAATATATGACCTGTTCCATAAGTTCTTTTTCTATCTAACTTGCAACTAACAAAATCAGCATCTGAATAACTCATTAACTCAAAGGTTTGTCCTTTGGGGTAAAACAAACCAAAGTTTATAGTATTTTTAAGATACTTAAAAATTATTTTAAAATCAAGTAGATGAGATTCTTTTGGATTAGATTGAAATCTTGCACACATAAACACACTCAACATAATATCTGGTCAACTAGTAGTAAGATAAAGTAAGCTCCCAATCATACCTCTGTAATTGGTTTGATCCACTAGTTTCCCAGTTTCATCTGCATCCAATTTACAGACTGTACTCATAGGAGTTTCACTTTCCCTACTACTATCCAAACCAAAACGTTTTAAGAGATCCTTTTTATATTTACTTTGATTCAAAATAATACCATCTTTATTTTGGAAAACATGAAATCCAAGAAAATATTTATGTTCTCCCATTAAACTCATTTCAAACTCATTTTGCATACATTTTGAAAAATCAGTACATAAAGAGTGTTTGGAATATCCAAAAATAATATCATCAACATATATTTATACTATTAAAACATCTTTAGAAATTATTTTAATAAAAAGAGTTGGATTAGCAATCCCTTTAGTAAAACTTTTTGAAATAAGAAAATTACTAAGTCTATCATACCAAGCTTCTGAAGCTTGTTTTAAACCATATAAAGCTTTAGAAAGTTTTAAAACTTTATTTGGAAAATAGGGAATTAGTAAATCCATGTGGTTGTTCAACAATAACATCTTCAATTATAAAACCATTTAAAAAATCACTTTTAACATCCATTTGATATAACTTGAAATTCAGATGAGCAAAATATGCAAGTAATATCTTAATGGATTCTAATCTGGCTACAGGTGAAAAGGTTTCATCATATTCTATACCTTCCTCTTGATTATATCCTTGTGCAACTAGCCTAGCTTTGTTTCTAACTATGTTTCCAGACTCATCAACTTTGTTTCTAAAAACCCATTTAGTGCCTATTGCTAAAGTGTCCTTAGGTCTGTCAACTAATTCCCATACATTGTTTCTTTCAAATTGATTTAATTCTTCTTACATAGCCAATTCCCAAAATTCATCATTGATAGCATCATTGACATATTTAGGTTCTACATGTGAATGAAAGGCTTGATGTTCAACCTAATTTCTTAGAGAAGCTCTAGTCTGTGTTCCTCTATCAAGATTACTAACAATGGCATCCAAAGGATGATTATATAGAATCCTTGTTGATCTAGTAAAAGTAGAACTAGAAATTTCAGGTTCATCTATAGGGTCGGGTTCCATAGCAGGAGATTCTGGAATATGTCCAAAACTGGATGTTTTTACAGTAGGTTCTTTATATTTATCATTAAAGTTCAGAACACTCAAATCTTACTCAAGATTTTCAAGAGAGGTTTTAGGCTCAAGTGGATCAGTTTCATCAAACATGATATGAACAGATTATTCCACACATTTGGTTCATTTATTAAAGACTCTATAGAATTTTCTAGTTAAAGAATAACTAAGAAAAATTCCTTCATCACTCTGAGAAGCAAACTTTTCCAGATTATACTTTGTTTTAATAATAAAAACATTGCAGCCAAAGACTCTACAGTACCTAACTTTAGGTTTTCTAATATTCCACAACTCATATGGGGTCTTCTTAAGAACTGGTCTAATTAAGAATCTATTAATAATATAACAAGCTGTATTCACAGCTTCATCCCAAAATTAAATAGGCAGGTCATATTCATTAAGCATGGTTCTAGATATTTCTTGAAGGGTTCTATTCTTTCTTTCTACCACACCATTCTGCTGAGGTGTCCTGGGAGCAGAAAAGTTGTGACTATAGCCATTGTGTGAGCAATAAGATTCAAACTCTTGATTTTCAAACTCATGGACATGATCACTTCTCAGGATTTTAATCTTAAGTCCACTAGGATTTCTTACAGATTTTGAGTATTTAATAAAGTAAGAACAAGATTCACTTTTGTGAGCTAAGAAGTATACCCAAGTATATCTAGAAAAGTCATCTACTAGAACATAGACATAGTTCTTCCCATTTAAATTAGAAACTCCTAAAGGTCCAAATAATTCCATGTGAACCAACTCAAGAGGTTCAGAAGTTGAAACTTCTTTCTTTGACTTAAAAGAAACATTATGTTGCTTTCCCTTTTGACAGGGATTACAAAATTTGTCATTTGGGAATTCAAGTTTGGGTATGTCTCAAACTAATTTCTTCCTAGTTATTTTTCTAAGTGAATAGATGTTGCAGTGTCCTAATATTTTGTGCCGAAGACAAGATTCTCTATGAAAATCATTTAAACAAGTGAAATTTTTCTTAGCTAAATAATTTAAATCATCTGCATAAACATTTTCATTTATTAAGGCAGAAAATACTAAATCATTTTTAGAATTAAATACATTGCAAGAATCATTTTCAAATTTCACATTAAATCCATCATCACATAATTTAGAAATATTTAACAGGTTATACTTATGTCCATCAACAAATAAAACTTTAGAAATTAAAACTGAATTAGAGATACCAATCTGGTCTAGGATGATGATTTTTCCTTTAGAATTATCACCAAAGGTGACATGGCCTCCATCAACCTTTATTAAACTTTTGAAACATGAATAATATTCAGACATAGGTCCTAAACATCCACTATCCAAGTACCATACCTTCTTGTGAGAACTCTTTTAGCATGTTTCCTACAACACAAATTTAGATAGGAAATGATTTTGGTACCCAGATCTTCTTGTGTACAGAAAGTTTAGAAATCAAAGTTTTTGGTACCCATATTTGTCTTATGGGTCTCATATAATTTATAGAATCAATAGATTTTGAAAGATAAAATTTATTTGATCTATAACTATATGATTAACAGGTTGAAGCATAGGTATTTCTAGAACATGAACTAGCAGTATTCTGTCCAGATTTAGGAATAAATATATTCTTAATAAGTTGTCTCTGTCAAGGTTTGTAGCCTATTCCATTAGTGTATTTTTGTTCCACTTTCTTTCCTAGCATTTGAGATAGTGTATCCTTTCCATTTGTATAAATCTCTAAGTCTTTTCTAAGTTTCTCATTTGACATTTTCAGTTCTGTATTTTCCTTTAATAGTTGATCATTCTTCTCTTATTTGATAGTATTTTTGGTTTTAACAGTAGTAGTGAGAGCATGATGTTTCTTTAATGATTTGTATTTATCCTTAAGTTCATTGCATGTCTCGTCTAGAATATTGCAGTATTCAAATAGGCCAACTTTAGACTTGTTTTTATCATTATCCGAGTCACTTTTATTTCCAGAATAATAATCATTTAGTACAGGGGAAACAGGTACCTCAGAGGTATTGGTCATGAAACAAATGTTGGCATGATTCTTCTCAGAATCAGAAATGTCAGATTCACTTGTGTTGTCCTCAGATGCACTCCAGGTAGCCTTCATAGATTTCTTGTACTTCTTATCCTTATAATCATATTTATTTTTGACTTTTAATTTTAGACAATCATCCTTGATGTGTCCTTTCCTTTTACACTCATAGAAGACAACTTTTTCACTTTAATCTGGCGTTTTCCAGTCCTTCTTCCAATGTCCCTTATTGTCATACTTTCCTTTGTAATTTTATTTTCTGAAAAAATTCTTCTTCCTATAAAACTTCTTGAATCTCTTGGCTATTTGATCCATCTCATCATCACTATCTGAATCATAATCTTTACTGGTTGAACTCTCAGTAGGTATTTTCATTTTCTCCTTGTCTTTACTCTTAGAGGTAGTATACTTAAAAGCTACTGATTTTCTCTTGGGTTCATCATCTTCCTCCTTATTCACCTTGAGTTCTTCCTCATACATCATTAATTTACCAATAAGATCTTTTACTGGCAGTGATCCAATGTCACATGACTCTCTGATTGAAACAAAAGTTCCCCTCTATCGTTCAGGCAGATATCTCAGTATCCTCATAATTTGTTCCTTAGCTGGAACAACCTTTCCAAGTGAAATCATTGTATTGACTATCTCATTAAACCCGAGATACATATCAAGAAATAGGTTCATCAGTTTTCATTTTAAAATTTTCATATTTTATAGTATAAGTATTCAAATGAATTT
This sequence comes from Viscum album, assembly GCA_963277665.1. Classification (NCBI taxonomy): domain Eukaryota; kingdom Viridiplantae; phylum Streptophyta; class Magnoliopsida; order Santalales; family Viscaceae; genus Viscum; species Viscum album. The sequence goes on along the minus strand of OY728151.1, from coordinate 646,597,886 downwards.
CTTTAACATTGGTTGTTCCTTCATGAGAAACACCCAAAGTATCCCATATTTCATAAGCAGTTTTGCAAGAAAAAATTCTATTAAACTCTTCATCTCCTAAAGCATAGTACAGGGCATTCATGGATTTATAGTTATTATTTTAAGCAATATTTTTAGGTTCATCCCATGTTTTTCTTTCAGTTTCTGGAATTTTATATTGAGATTATATAGCAGTCTAAATATCAAAACCCATACTCTCTAAATGAATCTTCATTTTCAGTTTACACTGGGCATAGTTGGTTCCATTAATGAATGGTGGCCGGTTAGTAGTAGCACCCTATAATCTATTATCCATAGGTTGATTTATAAAATAGTTTTAAAGAGGTAAAATTTAGAACTAACACAAATTTAAAATCTTTAAAGATGCAACTAAAATCACAGTTGAAAAAAAGAGTATTTCAAAAATCCTTAAACAAAAACTTTCCTCTGATAAGAAATGTTGGTCGGAGAGGATACTCAAGAGGGGGCTGAATTAAGTTCAAATAAAAGTTTTTGTTAAAAATATTTCTCTGAAAATACCCCAATTTAAAAATATAGTTAAACTGTAGTGAATCTATACAGAGTGTAAATGTTCAATCAGTTTCTCAAAGATTGATTAGGTCTTAGTCAACTTAATCTGATGATTAAATTAACTTTTGAATCTAACTTACTGGTTTACAATAAGTATAAACACTTTCTAATTTAACTATCAAAGTAGATTTATAATAGTTTTTTATTTCAAGGTAATAGCAGCGGAATGTAAAATATATATGCAATACTTATAATCTTCAAATAAAATAACAACAAAGTTAACCAAGAGGTTCAGTATCAAGCCGAGACTTAGTCCTCTCAACAATTTATGTAAATTGATCCACACCCTGGATCAGGGTTAACAACAGTGAGTACACTGTCCAGGTACAAGGACTTCTACCACAATTCTACGTGGGAAAAACAAACAACAACACACAGGCTGTTCAGGTCTTACTCGACCTCTACCACTATCCATAATGGGAAACAAAAGAGTTATGAAGTTTGAGTGAGGATTTACGAATCCTCCAGTTTAGCACAAGAGACAGTGTGTGTGTAAATTAAACAGGGTACACACACTTCTCAAAATGTAAAGATAGAATCACTAAAGATAAGTATGACTGGGTTTAGAAATTCTTTACTGATCAGATGTGCATCTCTGGACTCGATTGGTTGCTCAGAAAAGCTTCTAAGTCCTTCTCGGGTTTCTACTCAGAAAACAGAGTGTCGTTTTCTTCTTGGGTTCTTCATTCAGCTTAGCATCCTGAGTGCATGAAGTGTTTTATGTAGTTCACTCAAGATACAGCTTGTGTTCTCCTTGAAAATGAGTAGCTTCGTGTATGTCCACTATTCTTGAAGTATAGATTTTTCTTCTTTCACAGATGCACCACATTTGAATGATATTCAGCTCTGTTATCTTCACCAGTGTTCCTTCTTAGTTCCTTGATTCTTGTTGTATGCACACTCAGTGTGTTCTTTTTGTGTCGCACATGTCCAATGTTCTCTTTCCATCCCTTTATAGCTTCCAGCTTCGGCAGAAAAGAATAATCGCCTTTTTCATGGGTACAAGGTACGGTTCCCTGACATGCAAGAAAAATGATTAAATAACATTAACTGCATTAAAACCATAAAATGAAATCGTTAGCTAAATAAATAATTAGTATGAAGATTATAGGGTTTGACTGGTTGGTCAAGAGTTAGTAGCCTTTTATTAGTGGACGTGCACGGTGGACTTTGTGTCGCAAAACCTTCCATCAGTAGCTCTTTGAACATGCATCGGTAGCTTGTTGGTATCAGTAGCTCTAGGTTTCAGTAACTCCTTCTAGCGGTAGACTTGCTCTATCGGTGGCTCGGTAGACTGGTTCTATCAGTAGCACTTGATCCATCAGTAGCTGCTGCTCCATCAGTAGCTCCTTGTATCGATAGACTTATAACATCAACAGACTTCTATCGGTAGCTCGATATATCAGTGACTATCTGTGAACTGGTTCTATCGGTAGACTTCTATCTATCGGTATCTCTGGTTTGTCAGTTCATATCAGTCGCGTTTGTGTACCATTAGGCCGGTCGGTAGCTCGTATCGGTAGCTCTTAGTGTTCTGTATCGGTAGACTGAATCGGTCGGTAGCTCAGTTTCTGTCAGTAGCTCGGTACATATCAGTAACCTTAGCTTATCAGTGACTCTGTCTATCGGTATACTAAGTCTATCAGTAGACTGGGTACCGGTAGCTCTATATCAGTAGCTATACCCAACACTTGTCTGTCTTATGCAAAACTTATCCAAATGGGTTAGAAGAACTTCATAACTCATATAAACATAGATAGGAAAAGATTAAACTATCTCAGGTATTATCTTAATATTATTATCATCTTGATCACAGATTGAAATAATAAATATATATAAAAACATTAGATTGAGATTATCAAAGTATATGAAAGCATAATTGGGATTATCAAAATAGGTGAGGTCAATAGTATCCAACTAAATTACGAGGACTCTTAATCGCATATATTTTCTAGTGACAATGTCAGGGCAATAATTCCTCACCATTATATGTTTCCATGGATATAACTATCTCATACACTATATTTTGTAATAATTTTTCCTCCTAGATATAAACATTGGTCATTTACAGCTACTAATATAGTGGATTTGTGACGACCCAGCCTGGAGGGTCACATGTCGTGACTACCCCAAGCCCACCTCCAATTGGTTAGGGGTTGGTGACTACCATCAAGTAGGTACATCCCTCAAATGGGAGACACTATCCTAATGTAACAGTACTCATGCACACATGTCCAAGCTACAAATGCTAAAATGTATAAAACACTTAGTAAACAGTGCATGTAAACCACTACATCCCACAAACAATGCACAATAGTTAATATAATGGGAAGGATGTAAGGAAAACTACAAAAACTCCTAAAAGAGTATATAACCTCAATTCCAACCTATTAGAAAAGTGGTACTGGGACTGTTGTCTCAATCGCAGGAGCACAGCTCATCAGTTTTTCCTCACTAAGCAGTGTCTGCTTCTAGTCCACCTAGGACTTTGTCAAAGGTACGATTGTGTACAAAAGTCACCACACATGTGAGAAAATCCTTTGTAAGGGTGGGTATATTAATACTCAACAGGACCCCACAAAACTAAAATGTAAATAGCACAACAGAAACACTATGAAGCAAATACTAGTCAGCTCCACACAAGTATATATCAACATCACATAAAACAAAAAATATATAGATATACTCTTGATAAATTCCATGCCATTGGGTAGTCATAACCAACTGTCAGCCATAGGATTCTACTTGAATCATGCTCGTTCTAGAAGAACAAAATCCTTGATCCATGATATAATCTGAGACCCTTAAAAAGAAGTCTATCTCATTTGGGCCTCACCCAAATGAGAATGTACTGGTCAATGAAGACTTTGATAACTATAGATGGTTCCTTTGCATAGCGTACCAAAAATGTAATCGGATGTGTCTCAAAACCCATGGTATCCTTCCCAAAGAATTCCACTAACCCTACTAATGTGGCCTAATAGATAGAGCACAAACTCCCTGCTCTATAAGGATATGTTGACTCTACAAAACTCCACTAGGGGTGATAGAGGATCATGCTCTATACCCTCTGAGGAATACCAAAACTCTATCTGTAAATCAGCCACTACACTAGACTACAATCTAGTATATTGCATGTAATGCCTTATGAAACCCTCGAGGAAAGGATTAAGGGAACACAATCAATCTATAATGGTCCAATCTAGGAAAACAAAGATCCTCATGCTCTCTTGATTGGAGAACACATCACGTCCCAAGGGCTACATGGCGTGTCCATCTATCCAATTTTATTCCCATTTGGAAAACCTCACACAACATGAAATATCTATATATATAGGACATGTAGAAGGGTATACACTGAGTGTAAGGACACATTGTATCCTCTCTGTGTAGCCTGACTGTGTCAGTGTGGGAGTATACAACAAGCCCCATTAATTCAGGTGTTGACTATGTCTAAGTATAGAAATTACGTAACAAACACTTGGGGATTGTCATCGTCCCTAAGGGATAAAATGTAATTCCATAGATATTTCACTTCCAAATTTCTCATATTTCCAAACTGAGCACGTTGTTTTGATCCTTGTGGAAAACCACTCATAATAGACTATTCACGTGACCCAATGAATTGTGAGTGATAATTTCACATTTCACTATATAAAGCATGAAAAATAATCCTTTGGGGGAAAAGTATCGATCTTCTAAGAAAATATATAGATATCACTATTTTTATCCTCTTGAAAAAAATAGAGTATTGACTATTCATTTTCCTAAATCGGAATCCTAGTGAAAAGTAACATTTCGCCGCAAACTGACCGAATTGGGCTTCATGGGGCCTTCACGTCAATCATGAATCAAATACCCAAAATTGGTATCAGAATAATCTCTTTAAAATAATTGTAAAAATGTCAAATACTATTCATCATTCTGACACCGTATGAGAGATATATATCAGATACATGTCCCCGCAATAATAATGATTTTATTATTATTGGGTGTTTCATATACCCAGGGTACGAGTCCAAAAAAGGTATCCAATATCGGTCTTAAAATGATTTTCTCGATTTTTAGATCATGCTGGCTCTAACTGTTTGTCAATTGGAGATCGTATGATGATGTTACAGCTGAATTATTTGAAAATAATAATAATAATAATAATAACAACAACAACAATAATATATTATTATTATACCAATTTTAACCATTATGTTATTACCAAAGATCCCACTCTCAAACTACCTAGAACATGAAACATATGTGGTGTAGAAGGAGCCTCTTCTTATTTTACTTAACCAATTTGATTAATTTTCAAATTATTTTTTATAAAAAAAATTAAATCAAAATCACCCGATATTTCTCATATAGAGAACCCAAAGGGGTGGGGGTGATCACACCTCAACCTGTAATTTTAATTAAATTCTTTTCTTTAATTTCAACCCACATGGATAAACTTGGTTTATTTATATTATTTACCATTTATTATTTTTATTAATGATTTCATTCATCGCCTTCTTTGTTATCATTAATAATAAAAGATAGCACAAGTTATTATTTTTAAAAATAATAATATTATGAACCACCAACCATGTCTTGTCAAAAATTAGATTCTATGTACTCTCCTCCAAAAGAACATCCACATCAATTTTTAGTAACCAAATCCCTAGTCGTAGCACCCCTATACTCGTTGTTCAATCCTGACAAATATGTGGACATATCTTCTCAACCTGAATCAAATATACATTGATACCTGAAAAAACTTTGAGTTCTCATCCTCATTATCACAACTCTGCTGAATCTCTACATTTTATATCTGAATAAACAACTGTAATATTTTATGCCAATGAATTTCCACACAATTATCGATACACTCGGATATAATAGAATCACTGGTCTACAGAATATCAAAAATGAATCCATGTATAATGGAGAGTGAAAATCTTGAAAAAAACATGGAAAATGTTCCTTGGACAATGTTTATATAGGACTCAATTCATTTTTATTAGAAGGATAATGAACTGTAATTAAAATAAATTTCTCGACAATACCATATATAATATTCTATTCCATAACAAAAATCGAACCATAGATCAATTAGTTTTTGGATTGACATGAATTATTCATGGAAATCAAGAATGGGGAAAATCACAGGAAAACAACCTCCCTATGTTGATTCGGATCAGTCCCTGGAAAAGGACAATATCTATTTTGTTACTATTGGCAATGTTTCTTTGAATCGGAAGCATTTTGATCGTCGATACCCGATCTGTTTCCATTTTTTCAATAGATTTCTTTCTCTACATCTCAAGGAAATTCAATTTTTAGGCTAACTAGGAATTATTTATAATGACCAATAATAATAAATGCTACTATGTTATACAATAATTAATATTTAAATTATTTATTGATGATTATATCCTTTGATATTTTTTCAAAAAATGTTCATCTTCAATTAAAGTTAATTCGCTCCCATGAAAAAAGACCACATTATGTATATAATGGTGGTCATAAGTTTCAAATATGAGTCACAGTTTGTGAGTTATTATGATTTAAATATAAAATTGTTTAAATTAATAATTTTATTTATGATTAATTCCTTCATTAAATTTTCAATAGATAGCCCCCACTAAAAAATATTAGGTCTCACCAAGGGTAAGGCCCCCTTCTGGGCTGAATAATACCCTTTGATTTATTATCTGAGCACCCATTTAAGATGTATTCCACTATTTCTAAAAAATGTGGGCGCGTTCTATTAATAGATAATTATTTTTCAATTAATTGTATCGGTAAAGTTGGGCCTCATAATCACATGTCATCTCCGTGCCTATCCATTAGATCATTCCACATGATATTTAAAAATTGTATATGGAAAATATGAGATGATACATTCCCCCCACTATGGGGCTTTACGTCCCCAAATTCCAAAATTAGAGCTACTCAAATAGATGAGGGTACGAAGCGCAACACATAGCCACTTTCTCACATGTTCACTCTTAGAGATTAATGTGTTTACACTAAACACTGACAAAAGGAATTGATCACCCATGAATAATCCTGCCAAATATAGATAATGTCTAACAAGAAAGCCCACAAAATTTCATCCCGAAAAAGAATTATCTGCTCAGTCTAGCAATCATTATATGGGTGAAATGTTGTACTCAAGCATAACTATGTCCCCAACACATCATGAAATCCCTTCCATGACATGGATGTAAATCAAGCTTCAGAAACTGAAACAATCATAGAAGGAACACTATGTATGTTAACTATCTCCTACATGTAGAGGAATCTCAATGTCTCAACAGAACTCTACTCTCAGATAGTGATGAAGTGGTCTAACTTGGTGATTCTGTCAATGATCACCTAGAATGAATCATTAATTCTAGTCATATGTAGTAAATAACCATGAATTCAATCACTATCTCATCCAACATTCATTCTAGAACCTCAAAGGGTTGATATAAACCTGATGTAACCAAGTTCTCATCCTTCACATTCTGAAAATTGTGGAATCGAGATAAAAACAATGAAACTCCCTTATTCATCACTTGCCACCAAATCTCATGAAGGAGGTCCAGATACATCTTTGATAGACCTCAATGTACTACCAAGGTGGATCTGTGGAAATCTCTAAAAACCTCCTCCATCAATGCCACTAGGACTATTATGATTCATCTAAAAATAACGAATTTATTTACGCATTTTAAATATCTATTAGAAGGATTCCCTGTAAAAATATGAGCATGTAAGGACTCGAATTCGGTATCCCCAAGCCGTACCTCCATGACTCACTGTAATAGTGGAGATGTTATAACCATTTACTAGAGGTAAGATGTTCCATCAACATTAATAAAGGATAACGGTAATGAGGACAACTACTCTAACAACACATTAAACAACATCAAAGTAGATATCCTACTATGAGAGTATTCCACCACATTCCACCACCCAGGTGTATATAAAATATTTAATTCATAATCTTACAGTAACTCTTGACAATACCTCTATCTCAAATTATTTAGGATCCATTGCAAGTACTTTAAAATAGCACGAAAATTGAGCACTCAGATTTCCAACTGTATTGAGGATTAAGAAGATAAATTGATGAGTTATCGGTTGCACCATTCTATGTGTGAGTCCATTCTATGATGCAAGATTTTTATTTTCACCATCAAGTAAAAAATAATTCCACCATTGCAGAAACACCACACTCTCCACCTAAAATAGAAAATATGAGCATGAACTATGGATAACCATTCCATGAAAAGAATGTTGAAATAATGCCTCATCAGTACTACTAAGAGATCCTAACCGAAGCTCTATCCTCCAAGAGTCAGGTCTCGCTGACAGAACCAGTTTGTGATCATTGGGACTCCTATAATAAGAGTCTTCTAGCGCGAGGGAGAGTCAACAATTCAACAGTAATATTCAAGTCTTGAATAAGATAGGTGGTATGAAAATAATGAATAAAACCTATTTTAATCGATATGGATGATAAATTTTAAATTATAAAGATCAAACCCTGAGTCATTCCTAGATCCCCTAGGTCATATTCTTAGACTGCAAGCAGTTATCCCCTTCCCTTTCCTCCATCAACCTGATCATGGTGCAGACCACCTGGGGGCAATCGTGGTAACATATCCAAACATCGATCACCTCCAGTTTCTCTCCTAACACCTCTACCACATCTTCCATTCCACATATTTGTCTACTATTATCACTATATCTACCTATGGGGTCCATCTGTAGTCTCCCTGTCAATGGTATGAAGGTTTGAACAATATCGAGCTGGATGTACCATTCCATAACAAGAGTAGAACCACCCCTCTCTAAAATTAATAGACCCATATTGTCATCCATGAACTGTAGTTCCTCTATCCTGGAATATTCTATTGATACATCTCCCACATCTAATTCCTAATGTCTAATTTCGGCTCCCTACTGTCGAGGTATCTACTCCTACGTGCACAATACTGAAAATCACTAGCAGTGCCCACTTAGAAAACAATCATTCGACCTCCTATAAGATATCAAGCACCATAGAATAAGTATGAATTCAAATAAAGATAACATTTTATTGTATTTCCACACACAGACCACAGTTGATGTTCCATGATCTAATGTACAGATTGTGTGCCATATCCATCGTGTACCATGAAATGTAGGTACGCCTTGTTTAATACTCAGATAATAATGTGTCATTCTTCTAGCACTATAAAAGATCCTCGATGTGAATTAAAAATAGAGTATAAGGTGATAGATCCTATATTATAAGGTTCTAAAACTCCATCCATGGAATATTTTCCTCTTTGTAATATTGGATAACCAAACCCCACTATCTCCCTACTGATTTGTGTAAAAGCCTCACTACTAGGACCACCATCCGATCTGCTGGTGTCTTGAATAGATGAAAACCATTAGTTACTACCTCAGTACATTCCCCAAAAATTTATGTTTTGGTCTCCCCTAGGAGCATTATGGGTCTCTAATACTTATGCTCATGATGTTGGCTCTGCCTGTACACCGCATCCGCTGGGACTGTGGGTTCCATGTGCTACTCTAAAGGTGCTAGTTTGGCTGGTGCACCTCCTGGAGGATCTATCTCTAGTAAAAATCCATATACCAATGCCTCACCATCCATTGGATCATAAAAATGATCACATTTTGGAATCATATATGGATTTCTTTCTCGAGACATCCGAAAATAAATCAAGATTTACAATGGTCAACTGAGAAAATCTGGAGAAATGACTCAAGAAAGACATGCAAAACACAACAATTCATATATGAGGAATGTAACATTGATTTTATATATGACCATTGTTTTTAGGTACTGAGTAAAAAAATATGTAATCAGTGGCCGGATTTATAGAAATTTTGGCAGCCACCCCAACATTGCAGTCCCAATCATGAAATCTGAACATTAAACAATTAACACTTTTTTCCCAAACCTACCTCACAGAATCTCTGTCATAATTTATAACTGACCTAATCTTATACCACTCTTTCATGAACCTTCTTATTGGGCCCATTCCACGACTACCCCAAAACCACCACTAATAGGCCAACAGATAGTGACTAGCATTGAGTAGGAATATCCCAAAAATTGAAGGCATTAGTCTAAAGTACATTCACGAACACACATATATCCAATTCAAAAATGCTAAAATGAAAAAAAAACTATGTAAAAAATACATGAAACCCAATATATCCCACAACCATAATAAAATAGTTAAGGTAATGGAAATTAAACAATACCAAATAAAATCTTATTAAAAACAGTTTGTAAAAAAATTTCAACTAGAAAGAATAGATGTATTGAGACTGCTCTATGAACTGCATTAACACATCTCTTTAACTGGCCTAGCTAATCACCACCAAGTTCTTATCCACCTAGGACTTGATCACTATTTTTATCATGTGCACCACACGTGACATTTTTAGGAAAATCCCAGGTAGGGGTGAGTATAATAATACTCTGTAGAACACCCTAAAACTAGAATAGAAATACCACAATGGAAATACCATGAAGGAAATACTTATTATCTCAACATAAGTGAATGAAAATATGACATATAACAAGATTATCCAGATACACTCATGTGTGACACCACCCCACAAGGTGGTCTAAACCAACTTCCATCTCTAGGATTCTTCTCGAAGCACACTCATTCTGGAAGAACTCACTCCTCAATCAATTATATAATTAGAGACACTCTCGAATAGGTGTAGCTCATTTGGGCCCTCTCTAAATGAGATCGTGTTGGACAAGGAAAGCTATGATAAACAGAGAGGGGATCCTTACATGAGAATACCACTAACCAAAACCGGATAAATATGCAACCTAGGGGATCTATCATAGATAAAACCACTAGCCTTATTGATGTAGCTCATAACATAAGAGATCCTTCTTAGAGAATACCACTAACCCTACTCATTTATCTCTCTAGATGGAGGAAAAATTGCATTATCTTAGAGCGTACGTCGACTGCCCAAAACATCACTAGGGGTGATAGAATTTCCTACTCTAGTCTTATGGAGGAATACCATAAATCTATATGGGTCTTGGCCTCTAGAGGGGAATACAATCCAGTAAATTGGATTTACTATCATATGGTACCATAGAGAAAAAGACCATGGGAAATCACTCAACCTATACCGGTCTATACAAGAGAAATGAGATCCTCAAGTACTCTTTAATGGAGTACATGGAATGTCCCAGGGGTTACACGATGTGTTTAGGTATCCCAAGTCATTCCCATGTGGAAAACCTCACATGGAAGGTTTTTTCCATATACACAGTGTGTAGAAGGATATACACAATGTGTAGTGACACATAATATCCTATCCATGTAACTTGATTGTGTTCTCATGGGAGTTCACAACTTCTCCTATTAAGTCTCACACAACCTGTGTCTGGGTATGGAAAATACCTGATGAACACACGGGGATCATCGTCAGCCTAATGGTATAAAATGTAAATGCACTGGTATACCACTTCAACTGTTCTCAAATTTCCAGTTTTATCATTCCATTATGATCTATTAAAGAAAATTCAAAATAGACTATTCACATGCCCCAAACAAACACCCAGGGAAAAAAGTCACAATTCACCATAAAATGCATGAATGGTAATTCATGGGTTCCACGTATCGATACAGAAATAAAATATATTACTTATAACATTGTGATACTCATGAAGAAGAATGGGATTGACTTTTCTTTTTCCCAAATCAGATTCCCAGTGAAAAGTCATATTTACCTGCAATACACCCGTAATGCAGTTAGTGGGGCCCACACATTGATCTTGAATCAAATTCCCAAATTTGGTATCAAAATATTATCCTCAAAATCAGGGTCTAAACGACACATATGGTTCAGCATTCTGAAACTCTATGAGAGAGATATACTAGAAACATGATCCTGCAATAAATTTTTTATAATATTATTGGGTTTTTCATTTCCCCATGGAATGAGTCTGAAAAAGGTATCCAACATTGGGAATAAAATGATATCCTCAATTTTAGGATCATGTTGTCAGTGAAGGTTCATTGATCAAAGAACGTAACAAGAATTTACAACCGCATTCTGGTTTTTTCTATCTTAATAATAATAATATGTTATTATTATAATACCCTTTTTAACCATTATTTTCTTCTTAAAGATACCAAGATAACACTTCCAATCACAAATAACACCTGTGGTGTAGATGAATCCTCCTATTATTTTACATAACCACTTTTTATAATTTTCCAAATATTTATAATAAATAATAATTAAATCAAAATCACCCCAAAGTTCTCATATACACTACCCCAAGGAGGTGGGGGTGTTAAATACTCACAATATATATTTTTCTTATTATTTAATTTTATTTCCACCCACATGGATCACTTTAATTTGACTATTTTATTTCATATTTATTATTATAAATTACAATAACATTAATCACCATTTTAATTATCATTTGTAATTATAAATATAAATTGTTATTAGTAAAATATATAATAAAATCATGAAACACCCTTCACGGACGGTCATAAATTGGATTATGGTTTTTTTCACTAAAAAAATAGTCATATCAATTTGTAGCAACCACATGTCCCCAGTTACGTCTCCTGTGATCCGAAAATTCGATCCCGATGACCCTCTAGAGAGATCATATCTACCCGAATCTCAACCATTAATACCTGATCAAAGGTATGGTTCCCATATTCATTATCACACCTCTATTGCATCACTAAATTAAAAATTCAAATTCATTATTGGGATCCATTATGTCATATGAAGAACACACATTGATCGATACACTCAGATATCACCGAATCACCGGTTAAAACAATGCTGACAATGAACGTAGGTAGAACGTATAGAGAAAATCACAAAACACAAACATTGGGAATGAACCCCGACCAATGTTTGTTTCAACCTCAACTAGTTTATCTTTGATGTATAATGAAATATAATTAAAAAAACCTACTAATCCCACAGATAATATCCCATCCCACTACAATGATCGAACCATAGATCAATCTGTTTGTGGATTAACCCGCATTTGTCATGGAAATCAAGAACTGGGAAAATCACAAGGAAACCACCCCCTACCAAGATTTAGATTATATTATAGTGAAGAAAATAGTTGTTTCATCGTCGTTGGTGGGGATACATTGAATCGGATATGTATGGATCGTTGATCAATGGTATGTCATCATTTGTCCATGAGAGTTCTTACTTCACATATTAATGGAATTCGAAGGTTTCGATGCTAACCCTAAATTCCTAACAAATAAATAATAAAAATAAATGTTGATACATTATAAAATAATTATTATTTAAATTATTTAATAATTATTAAGTCCTATGAATACTTTTTCACAAATGACCAGTGCCGACTAAATTACAGTTATACGTAGAAAAAAACCACATTACGAACTCAATGGATGTCCTAGATTTATAATCTGAGTCACCATTGATTATTTATTAAAATATTAATTTAAAATAATTTTATATAATAATTTTATTTACAGTTACATCCTTCTGGACTATTTTTATAGATTTCCCACGCTGACAATGATTAGGTCGCACCAATGGTAGAACCACCATTCTGAGCACAATAGTACCCTCATATTTTTGATCAAGGATCCTATTTTATCCATACTGTAGTTTTTCTAGAATATAGTGCATGTTTTCTATTTTATGTTTTATATTTTTTAAAAAAATTATTCTGAGAAAACCTAGACCTAGAATCACACGTCATCTCATCGCCTGGTCTTTAAATCAATCCATATAATACATAAAAAGAGTACATGGAAAATCAAAGAAATTAAAAGATGTTGTAAATGTGTACATAGGACTATATTAATATGCATGGAATTATACTCTATGGTCTGTGAGTATATGGGCTTATCATCAATGAAAAACACAATGAATGAGAAAATATATGGATGGAGGATCTTTTTAATGAGATCAAGGAACATTTTCCATTCGTTCTTCAGTCCAAAAAATATCCCCAATTATTCACGTAGCCAATAACATAAAATAAATTCCAACAAGGGTTTGTCGTACCCTCTAACATGTAGTTGGTGATAGCTATATCAATGATGAACTGTGTAGAACAATTGGGATCTGAATAACTAATGGAATATATTTTTTTATCATGAAAAGAGGATATATATTATCTACTATTACCTAGATTATCTTCTACTAATAAACACATATATGAACACTAAACATAAACATTATGGAATATAAGATAGTGGCACACTACATTGAGGTACCCATCATGATAAATCCCACAAACTCCAACTACTAGATATGAAACATGATCATATTCAACTCGAATGGTTTCATGTGATAAGGTGGACTCAAAATTGGAAATTCACCTATCATGATTTCAATTAGTAACTGAAAATACCGTTTGGGGGGAATTCTAGAGAAGTCATCTTGAACATATTTCTAATAATGATATTAAACTATTGGAAAAGACTATGGGCTACAATTAATCCTCCCAAAATAGGTGAGACCTAAATCTGCACCATGGCCATCCCAATAAATCTCATATATAGACTAACTATACTAAATCAAAAATTACCAATATTCTGTCATTCACTAAATATCTCTCGTAGATAGTGTGAAAAACACCAAAATACTCTAGTAATCAATGTGATATTGCAAAATTGGTCATCATGATCATGTTGTGAACCACATAAAATTTCATCATCTCAAAAATCATTATATCCAATAGATGTATATAACGAGGGTTGCCTATGCTAGACACTTGAAATAAACATAGTGGTCTAATTTCTTCTGAATAGTTAGTTTACTGAATGAATCATAGAAGAAAACTAAAACGGCATGTCAAGTACATTAATTACATCTATAGATATGAAATAATGGGAGCTATATGTATAAAAAAAATATAATATGTAGAAGTTGAAAAGACTCCACCATGAGTAGTATATGTTCCTTCAATGTAATATGTTAGAGTCAAATCAATTGTATGAACATGGATTCTCAGCTCTTGATATTCTATTCCTGAAGAATCATGAACAATATGTGACAAAATTATTTTTTCTACAACTGAGGACCCGATCCATATCTTTGGGACATTGATGAAGTATCCATTTAATGCATATGGAACCACATCATCAATGATATATAGTAAATATATTGATGATACCCCATATTATTTCAAAATTAGAATCAGATCTGAGGTGTTTTAACGATCTTGTGTTAATTTTGGACCTTCACATAGTTAATGCATTGGGGAACTCTTCATGAAGGAGCTGATGAAGCTGTAATCATATCCACCTATATACTATGAGCGGGTTTCTCATCCATAGTCTTCCAATTCCTTATAAAATAATTTTAGATCATCATATTAGTTTTAGGAGCACAAACTTGATTACTGATGCTTGGAGGAAAATAAACATGTCATTCCTTCTCTATAATCATATCAGTTTTCTATGTATTAAGAAGAACCACTAATTATAAACCGAAAACTAAAAACTGAACCATCTAATTGATGTCTTGAATAATTTCCAACTTATACTTCCTAGACAAATATTAAAACATTATATCCATTATAGGAATAAAGCGAGTAATCTTACAGAAATTTTTATAATATATGTACACCATCATATACCACTTTATTAGATCCATATACTATTTTTATTCGTTAAATATTCATATATCATGAAAAATCGATAAATAAAAGGTTCATGAAATTCACCCATGTGTGACTCTCACACCTGCTAGTATATCCCATCATGCACCACCACCGTGTGATGGGTCCCTGTACCATGAATTCTATCAGCTTAACTATCATGTCCTCAGGGGTTACATCTTGGTCAATCACATGTCAGATTATTTATTTTGAGTCCTCTGTATCCAACGAGTATATTATCTCTAGTATATACAACCATACACCATAGTTCCCCTCTACCCATGGAATGAAAAGGTGGAAGGACTGATGCACGAGGTGGGCCTACTGTGTACAACATTGGAGAAGGTTGGATGGAATGCTCCAATGTACCATAAAATAGTAGGCAATGTTACTTGGGTGTCCCCCCCATTGGTATCACCCTTTCCCACATTAGCCAGTGGTCCCATCTACCTATATTTAGGAGGAATCTTTTTGAATAGTGAAGGAATCATTTTGAAAAAAACATGAGTTGTTAGGATACATCCTAATCAGTCTATGGGATCACAAAATGTCTTACCAAGGATTTCACTAGTAACCTAAGGTATATCCCTCTGATAACTAACTGAGTTCTTCATACCTTTATGTTACTGAAAATCATATATATTTATATGAACAAAATTTTATTATATTGTTTATCTAAATATTGTGAGTATATATATATATATATTAGGAAAAAAATATCATAATCAATAAAAAATGTCTAATGTAAATAGATATTTCAAATCAAGTAACTAAATTGAACAACACATATTCAAAATAAAAACATTTACATATATTAAATGTGATCCTACATACCTATTCATGATAAAAGAACCCACCAAAAATATTATAATAATATGATTATAATCTCATCAATGGTAACTCATATGTCTATTAAAAACTGAGTAGCTATGAATAATGAAACTCTTATAGTTGAGTCCTAGACAACGATTTATTTTATACCATGTCCTTGGGTATTAGAACATATTGAAGATAATTGTGGTCTACTTCTATTTTATAACACCTTGACCAGAACCATTGGATCTGAGTTTGAATAGAAACATAACCCTATGAACACCTACTCATCTAAAAGATGAAGTAAACTAGAATCAGGGGACTAAATTTCATCAAGGATGAGACTATAACGTCAATATCATGTTATCTATTTACACAATAAATATAATAATAAAAATATAAATAAATAATTGGTGTAACATGGTGAAATATATAATTATGGAACAAATATCATTCATGTAACTATACAGGGGCCTCAATGTGGAAAGAAAAACCAAAGTGTAATTGTGTGAAGATTAAATAAATAAAATCTATAGAGACCTCCCAATTCTATTCCAATCAACTACTAGCTCTATTCTCCACTACTAAGCTGTAATCCATGGGCCCATTTCCATTACCATGACCATTGTACATTTACTCATCACATGAATCATAATGCCTATACAAGATGTAATTTATAAAACTTTTAGAAACAAACTAAGCATCTTTAATGAATGTAAATATTTATTAAAATTGTATTACATGATAATTATAAATTCTCATGAAATAATAAAAACGTACAATAAATTTTTGAGAAATTACGAGCTAACCAAGATTTCATTAACCCTTGAAATTTCCTTATTCAGATCCATGAGGGAAATATAATCAACTGTTATCTGATATGATCTAGAACTATCCAAAAGGTTTGTGACTCGACTCTCAGTAATCCCTAGGAATCAAGTTCTGGTACATTACTCTGTAACCTCAAGGAATAAAGATTCAATTTGGTCAAATGGATGTCCTTCTCCAACCACATGTATAGTTATATCACCATCATCATTGAACATAATATATAATTCCCCTATAAGTAGAAACTAAGAATGATAGTCCACTTATGATGAATATCAAGAACCAACCTAAAATAGAATGATAAAACACAAAAATTTAAATAATTATAAGACAAGAATAGTATGGAGTCATGAGAAAAGTAATAGCATAATATAACATCTTTTGAATCAACATCGATCTGAGTAATAAGAATCTATATAAATTTTCATGGAAACAAAGATCATATATGGGTATCCTGTAATATTACAGACTTATAAGAAATAACCACGAATAAATAAAAATAAGTATTTCAAACATATTAATAATAACTTATAAATTAAATTGTATACGAGACAACTAAATGGTAAGGAACATCCTACATTATGGTTCTCGACATCGACATTGTGTTTTGACATGTAATCATCAACTGAATGATGTCTACATAATATTCAGACCAAACCTCTCACCAAAGAATCCAATAACTGCTTCCATTATTTAATTTCCAAAATAAATTAAAACATTACATTTCATAACATCATTCTCCCACCTGGATATCTTATAATTATAGTTTTACATTATATCATGGTCTATAAATTTTTGTGTTAGAGAGATTCATAATTTACAAGAAATAATAATTTTCACACCCATGAATAATCCTCGATAAACTCAAGATAATAATTAATTGTTAATCTTATGTAATTTATAGATTATTTTAATTAAATAAAAATTTTATGCAATTTTTCTATAAGAAAATGATATAATGCGTTCATTGTCAATAATTAATAGTAAAAAATGGAATGAAAATACCTCCTTAGGGATCTTTCATTCATTAAAATATTGTACCCAAATGATGATAGGAATTAGTCATTTCATCCACAACTAAAAATAGGGTGAGATCATTATTTTATTGAATAAGATATTTTAGGCCATTTGTTTATATAATTTTAGTTACACAAACTCATTAGGATATCACAATTAAAGGGATCAGATTGTATGTGTATTTTATAATAAATAATTCTATGATCAATTGTGCAATAATGAATATCTGAAAACCAAATGAACCATTTAATTTTAATTTTTAAAAAATCTTGAAGTTTTAGAATTAAAAAACTCCATAAATATGATTTATAAAATTTAAACATGTCAATAAATTGGCTTCGCATGATTTGATGATTTTATTTAAATTTTTTGTGGGGAATAATACATGAAAAAAAGATAAAAAATAATTTCTCTCTAAAAAGTGAACAATATAAGGTTAAATTGGTTTTTCATACATAGCTAATAGTTTTTGTGTGAGGCTACTATATATTTCCCTTAAAGAAGACATAATTCCTAACATAACTTTACATAAATCTAGACTACCTATACACATCATTTAAAAATTTAAAGATTCCTTTATACACTGAATAGACTACATTTACCAATAATTATTCACCCCCCGGTGTAACATTATGAATATAATTCTACCCTTTACAAAATTTAAGGGATACCCAAACAGAAATCGTATAAAATATTATTACCCATAAAAAGAATATAAAATGAACAACCTTCCATTCTTCAGAATCTATTTAACAACATGTAACCCTTATAAAAACGACTCTTCCATTATGTAGGGTTTTATAAACTCACCATACCCTTACATAAACCTTATAAATATAAGTTTACATTTACGTTGACATAGAAATACTTTTTTAGGTTAAATATTTATTGAAAAAATAAATCTTAACACATATTAACTTATAAATTATTTTAAAAATAGGATTTTATTAACATATAAATTCTTTTAAGTTTCCAGAACTATCTAGATTGGATTATTTTCATAACTCCTTATGAATAAATTGATAGACTACCCAAAAATTGTGACATTAAGGATGGAAAAGTGTTATATGGAGTGTACATGATGTTAGGTTATATGGATATCAAATTTATGATTGGTCTTTTATGAACAAATAAGAGAAAAATAAAATACCACTAACTCCATATTCCATGAAATCTACAATGAATAATTTGTTTCCATACAAAAAAATATGATTGTGTAAAAAATAGTTTTTAACTGTGTGGTCAGATTTGTTAGTAATGAATACAGGGATTGATAATAAATAAAATACTAAATGTTATATAATTACACTTGTAATGATTATTATTTAACATAATAATAAATACCTAATCATGAATACTCTAATGCTACCAATGTAGGAACATACATTGAAAATTAAGAAGAAAGAAATCATGGTGTGTTATTTCAACAATAAACATTTAAATAAAAGAAACTTTGAGTTGAGAATGTTAGATTATCAATGTTTCATTTACTTAAGTGATAATGAAATCTCACATTGTTACCATGTTGAGTTTTTTATGAATCATGGAATAGGTGATTGAATGTGAATCTTGAAAATTTGTAATATGTTTAAAGGTATAATTTTTAAATATCTTTATGAATTATCAACTATGGACAACCACAATTGAATTTAATATTAAATTTGATATCATAAGTATAATTAGATATCATACACAATTTCATTTATATATGGTGTATCAGGGAAAGTTTCCATTAAATGATAAAAACCAATGAAATCCAGTGAACCATAAGTCATTCACAATACATTATTTTATAACTTTGAAAAAAGTAGATTAAATTTAATGTTAAGGTATGATTTTAATTTTCCTATAAATTTCATAAAATTTATTTATAATCTAAATGATTTGGTACTGATTAATTAAAAAATGGTGATGAAATATCCCTAAACATGAATGTTTTATTTTCTATGTACAGGTGAGTCAGTATTCTAGAGTATTTTTTGAATAAGTATTTGAACTATATACATGTATATAATGATAAAGTTTTATATCGCATGAGGTGAAATTTTAAATGTTATTTTTATATAAACACACAAATAATATTTTTTATCTATGGTTAACCTATGTTTTTTATGATTTTGTTGGTTTTTGTAACATTATTAATAGAATATGATGCCAAAATTTTTTCATGGGATTAATATGGAACATGGAATTTGAATGAATACTAAAAGGTGATATATCATTATTGAGTAATAGGATTAGAAACATTAAATTAGAGTTATAGTATTAATAAATGTTAAACTAAATTCTCAAGCCTCTAAACATTTTCTAAAGGGAGGATAATGATATTTCTCCCCTTATATTTCCTTTAATTAATCAGTAGATAGAAGTTAAATTAACATTGGATTTAAATTGTAATAACATCAAATCCAAATGGTGAGATTGAAGTGCCCATCGATTCATAGATTCATCAATTTTATTTTTTTTCAACATGAGCAATAGTCAATGTGTGGAATTAATGAATTGATTGTCTTCCCTTGAAGAAGAAAAATGATCTCTCTCATTCTACAAATGAAAATGACAAGTTTTATCATGTATTCGGGTTATATAGAATGAATCCAGTTTTATGGTGAGAAAAGAACAATATATTTCATTTGGAGAATAGTTCATCAAGTTATTGGAAATTCTTAATAGGGTATAATTTAATTTCAATAGAAGTTATAAGATGATGAGTAATTGAAAGATGGGTGTGTAGGTGAATCTAGATAGAAATTTTTTAATATTTCTATATAAAAGGATAAAGTGTAGTTCAATGTATTAATGTAAAGTATATGATATTGGAGGAATGATCCATGGTATTTTTATATCATCGAAAAAATAGAGAAAATATTATTTAATAATTAATAATAGTCTTTCAATTTGAAGAAAATAGAATGGGGTCAATACATATTCTAGAAATAATCATCATAGATATTTAATAACCTCAAAAACAATAATGTAATAATGACAATTGAGTTTAGAAATAGATTAATAATTATTAGAATTAACTTGATATATTTTGAATTTTTTGTAAATTTTAGAGAGCTCCAATGTTTATTTGAAGAAACCAAGAACTCATACAATGAATTATGGTTTTTTGGGTTCAAGGATTAATATGTGATAAATCCTAAAATCATAAGACTTTTCTAGATCTTTTCATTTATACATATAACATCAAAAGCCTTTTATAAAATTATATGCAATGATAATTGACTCTATTAATTAGTGTGCGAATTTCTAGGCTTCTTTTAACAATAGACAATATTGTAAGACTCTGTATAACTTTTTAACACATTATAGGCATCCATTATCATTTTTCAGATATCATAAATATTTAAAAGAATACAATATGATTTTTATAATATATTATAATATTATAGGGATATATATATAACTTCTAAAAAGTGTGTAGCATGGGATATTTTGAAAAAATTGGCAATGGTAGGAGTCACCCTGAACACATAAAACATTAAAATAGGGTTGGTAAGACATTGATTTTTTATATAGAATCATACACCCATATTAAAAACTATGTATAACTTTATTATCATAAATTATAAATTCATACGATTAAAAACTAATAAGGATGATGATAAGGCTTAAAACATTGGAAAATTTTGAGTTCTTGGAAATTCATTGTTTCCCTTAATTAAAGATCTTAAAGAGGAAACTATTTTTTATGATTTTTGTGTTTCTCTATCATCAAAAAAATCTAATGAATCATTTAAATTTTATGATCTAGTATATATAATATTATATTTTGTTTTTGGGATAATGTCATCATATTATTGACAAAACATTGTTAATTAATGGTGTTAAAATGCTTTTATTGGCTTTTGATGTGTAATAGTGATAAAGATGAGTCAATAATCGATATATACTACTTTTTTAATTCAATATGACTCAATATTCCAAATATGAGTTCAATGTAATGTTTTACGAAGCTGAATAAAAATGTAACATGAGTCAATACAAGCTCTCCATGGATGAACTCTAGTAAATATAATATGCTCCACATCATTTTACTTGTTTTTAAAGTTAAATATTAGAAAGATAATGTAAATAAATATTGAATTTGAAAAGGAAAGTAAAATAATCCAATTTTAAAAAACATGAATGAATAAAAATTTTTATTTTTCAACTTCTTTTGAAAATGATGAAAAGTAGTTTACTGTGTTTTTTTATTAATAAGGTCACTGAATATCATGAAAATTCAAGATTGGTTAATTTAATATAGTGATATAAACTTGTATTAAACATATAAATTTTATATATTTAATTTATTGACATTTATAATGTAATGTGGATTCAAATATCTCCATATCATAAAAAAATAATGAATGTGAAGAAAGGTAGTATATGTAATAGATGTTATTGTCATGCGCATTGTAATTTAGTTAGATGAAAGAATAAGTTATATCAATTAACAAGTGCGATAATTGAGGGAGATTATAGAACCTCTCATTGAATATAATATTGGGTCCAAATTAATAAAACATATCAAGGAAGAAGAAGTGGGGATACTAAAAATCTATTGAATATTAATAAATATCACTTTTTTGATTATATAATTAAATATCCAAGTTGAGTTGTTCAATGATGGAGAAAAAGAATAAGTTGATGGTTTCTTACTAAGATATTCTAAACAATATATGCGTTTTTTTATTAACAAAATTCATTACCTTGTAAGTATTATTTTTTTATCATCCATATGAGGTCAAATTCTCTATGGTGTGGGAGAATGTATATTATTTGGATTTAGTCAGACCATTTTTATTAATGATGAAAAAAATTGGAACGAGATTATGGAAGAATAATTTGGATGGTTGTTTAAATGTTTTGTGAGATGTGTCATTAGTATTTATTATTTAATATTAACAACCAACCCATGTAATATAGAAAATAATGTTTGGGTATAATTCAAAGACACCCACTATAATTGAGAATATGATTATACTAGAGAATATATATCTAAATGGGAATTAAAAACATAATGAATAGTTTTCCAAAATTAGGTTAGAACGTTGTAAGAATAAATCTAGACAGATACTAATATATCATGTATACAAGGAGGTTCACACCCATACATAGAGTGAATAAGTTATTCCATGTACAAAATATAAAAGGAATGTTATTTTTGTAACTCTTTAGTGATCTTCATTATATTTATTTTTAATAAAAGTAACAGAGTCTCATTGGTTCATGGTATAATGTTATACATTTATAGTACACTCAATTTCACCTTCAATTTATGGTGAATTTATAATTTAAAGTATCTAATGTATTATACAACATGGAAAAGTGTTTGATATCATTTTAAACCTACTGATTGAATTTATTTTTCATTACATTAACAACCCTATGATAATATAAAAAGCTAATAGAAAATGGTTTTCACTATAATATCCGTAAATAATCATATCTTAATATACACACTTATACAAAAATATTAAATCATTCTAGAGTAAATATCCATGTGGGTAGCAGTAGTATGTGTGACAAATTTATGGCCTCACTACAAAGGATGTATACATATGTATAGAGAAAAATTCACATTCAATGTCATAAAATTTCATATTATCATGATTAATTAAAAAAATAGTAACAAAAAATTAAAATTCGTAGATAAACTATAAAAATTATTAAATGTTTCAATTCATACTTAATAATTTCATGATCTGAATATAATTTGACTTATATAATGACTATACAACCATGTAATATAGAAATATGGTACATATAATTTGAAAATGGATAGGATCAGTGACACTCTATTAAAAACAAAAATACCATTTTTCATAGAGAGATAATGACAAAAATTAAATTCCCAATAATAATGAAGAATATGAAAACAATAGTAAATATTTGGTAACATGAGACTGAGTACACATGATATTGTGAGAGTTGAATCTACCCCTAAAATCACTGTGTTGTCATATTATCCATGTCTTCACCAACAACCATGATATATCTTTATCATCAGAAAGTCTATCATCATAATCCGACAACATTTATTTATCTCTAAACACACATTCAATATTTTCCCCTTCCACCTAGCTACTTCTGAACTATTGAAAATCAATGGATTTTTATGTATTAAACATAAAACATGACTTATCCACAGAAAAATAACAAAAAGGAAACCCAATACAGAATGAGAATTCTAGGATTTATCTATCCTGATAACCTCCAATTTTTTAACCCCAAGATCCACTTTATTAATTTCAATGAATAATGACATTATATTCTTACAATGACAAACCACAACACTTTCCAATTCACCTTCTACTATATCCCCATTGGAACCAAGGGTAATATAGTATAGGCATAGTGTATCTACCATCCTTGAGAAGGTTCTGAGGCCAAAATTGTTCTCCTTCTAGAATCATGTAACTGAAACATTAGAGAAATGTAGATCATCATGCCACTTTGATGAATCACAACATCCCATGCCTCTTAATCACCAACTATTATGTGGTAGAGGGTATATCAGTAAAAAAATTGAATCATCCATGACATTATCATGAACTAGAGCTAAATTAGGACCCAAAAGAGCCTTTTATTCACAAAAGTATGTAGATTCATATATCTATGTGAAATTACCTATTTAATTAGGGAAATCATGAGTATTAAAATATTTACATCTAGCCACATACTGACCCAAAATATGAAAATACTTTAGAGGATTAGAGTAATATAATGATCTATTGAGTAATATATTTCTTCCCAATAGGTAATGAATGTATCCACTTTGTTTAAGAGATATATATTTTTTACGAGGAACAACTACCTTCACGTTAACTTTCACTAGGTTAGAAATTAAAAACATTTGGATAAATTACCATTTAAGATTGACTTTTATAGAAGTGTAATATTTCATTTTGGATTTCCACATGAGGATTTTGTATGAAATCATATTTCTATTACAATCATAGATGGTAGTTGACATCAGGATATGTTTCAATCTTCCAAGAATATTGGATTTCATTATATTATTCACCATCATTACCATTAATTATTCCCATAGATAATATATCCTTCAAATAACACCCAATGAATAAACAATTACACTCATATAATATGTCATATGAAGAAATAGAATGCTTTCCATCCAACCAAACAACAAAACCAAACCCAAATTCATTTTGGAAAAAATATATAGGAATTATATTATGACTTATAGCTTATATATTCTTTTCGAAAATTCATTCATGATCAAGAAATTGGGTTCCCAAAGAAGAAAAATTACAATTAGCATGGGGATATCCACATGTATTATCCAAAATCTATTAATTTAACACCCCAAACTTCCACGGTACGTTTTCGTTTGAATAATGCAATAGTGTCTGTTGTACACAACTTCAAGTTCTGACACACACCACAACCAATAAAACTAGCCATTATGAATAGTAATACCCACTTTTTGAGATTTTATAAATTTTATCTTTCAAAATGGACTTCATTTTTGGATTTGGAATATCAAAACTAGCTTAGGGTGGATTTTTGGTATTTTTATGAAAACATTCAATTTTTGATGAATAGTGAAAAAACACTGAGTTATAGATTAAAAATGATTTCTTATTTAAATAATTATTTATTTTATTTAAATTTAATTAAGGTCCAAATAGATGCATAATTCCTATATAATTTCAATATAATTCATTGGATTTAGTTTAGAATTATTTTAGATATATAAAAATTTAATGGAACTTTTCACCGTCTTTTACCCACCTCCTAGGAGAATTTGGAAATTCATGTAAAACATAATTTTACCACTTCTGTGAGTGGAATTTAGAAAATCCGAGAGACACGGTTTATATCTAGGAGTAAAATGTGGTTCAATAAGATAAAAATAATCTTTGTTGAATAGTAACTTTTTACTTTTATTTAACACGGATAAAATAAATAGATTAATTAAGGGTAAAAATGATATTAATATTACCCTAACACATGTCCTAATTCGATTGGAAAAGTTTATATCTCCCAAAAACAACCTTAGGAATAAAATATTATCATTTAGGTCCACTTGGATTAGATTAGGACATTAATTATTATTTAATTCAAAGAAGAGTTAAAAGAGTTAAAATCAATGTTAATTTCTAAAACATTTTTAATATAGGGTTATACATAAGATAAATTCGATTGTAAATATTCATTAGAAAGATAAACATATTTAATACATAATTTTATTTTATTTATAATTTTTAGACATTAAATACTTTAATTTATTTATGACACAATGGTGATGCAGTAATTACCGAATTAATGAAATATTAAAATAATCGATATTATAAATATCCAAATAAATGTAATTTGAGACTTTTTATGAATTAAAATACTTTTATAGGTTAATATGACATATTATTATGGGTTATATGAATTTTATTTGAAGTAATAATGCTGTTATGAATTTATCAAAAACAAAATACCCAATAGTGTCAAAATTGACATAAAAGAGTTTTTAAAACAAATATTATATTATTGACTGATATTATATTCCTAAAAATATAAGGTTCGGCCAAAGGAATTATATAATGATAGGTGTATCATTAATGGATCACTTGGGGGGTCTCTTGGATGTATATATTATGTTTATTAACTATATAATATAAAAATACAAAGAGACATGGTAAATGTCAAACTATTTAACTAAGAGTTAAATCTTAATGATAAGGTTACTATAGTGAACCATACCTGTATAAAATATATTAGTTGGGTGTTTTTCGACCCATCCCAACCATAAACATTTAATAATTTACTTTGGAGCCATTAGAAACCGAATATTAATTTTTTATAAATTAATACTTTAAGTTTTTCTTAAAGATCCCCTCCTCTCCCATATAAAAGGGCCCCACTTTTAACCAATTCGTCACACCTCTCAAGTATTTTGTCTCGGCCAAAATCTGCCCCAATATCCTAAAAAATTCCATCACTTCAAACTAGAGTACTTATATTGATCACAAATCCAACTTAAGGATCCATTTTGATCAAATCAAAAGGACGAACCCGAAGAAGAGGTAATGTTTTCACCACCATTTTTCAAGTTCCTTTATTCTTCAACTTCTTATTTATTTGTTATTTCCTTTCTAAAATAATAAATACAGTATATTCTATATACTGTGATGTTATTATAAATATGGTACAACCATATTCAGTATTCTATCCATCCTTTGAATGACATGTCCCATACCCGCGTACGTACGGATTACCGTCTCCACGTCGTGGTGTAATTGTTATTAAAAAACATTATTATTTGTATGGGTATGATAATGATATGTAATTGATGTAAATAATAAGTATAACATGATAATTATTCTGTATATATGATATACCATCCACTTATATATTATTTTAATATCAAAAGAATGAAATTTTGGCCTGTGCGTACGTACGGATTACCGTCTCCACGAACACGATGAGATTCATTCCCCATCGTATCAATGTAATTATAATTCTCATTTGATGATTAAAAATAAATTTTAAGGACTTTATATCATTCTGGATATGAATAATATACAACATATCCATAACAAACACGGCTTATGTAACAAAATATATAAAGGAAAATGAATTCGTTATCACCCGAAACGATGATAATACTAAGATATTATTAACAAAGCAATGTTAAAAGATCATATATTGTAACGCCCCGACCCTAGTTACCCAGAGTCGGTGGATCATTAAATTACATTGGCATGATCACAAGAATGATGAAATCTTGAATGACCGATTGGTTTTGTAGCCTTGGAAACACTAGATATATTCATAAAGTTTTACATTACATCACAAAGTGAAAAACTTCTACAACAACATAGTCTCCATATTCCACACTCATATCCCCACATACTATCCCTGTAGGTCATTCATAACTTACTTCTTCACATCCTGGGAAAAATAAATCATAGAAAAGTGGTGATCTCAAATGCCCAGTAAGGATAACAATATAGCAGAAACTCTCAAAAATAAGCATAATCATTTAAGGAAATGTATAACTAAAACAAAATCCTTTTAAACTTGAACTTCAACATAGTATGTCAAAAGAAAAATGAAATAATGTCATTTACTTATTCACATGGATATTCTACTAATCGAATAATCACATGCAATATCAATAACCACTTTCATAATGATGGAATGCATAATGCCAGACTATCATAACCACATAGCCAAGGCCTCGTGCCAAGACTACAAATAAGATTTTGTCAAGGCCTTGTGCCAAGACACTAGTTTGTCTCATGAGACCTACCGATGCATCGAGGAGCTATAGCGGGCTCCACCCGTCACATATTAAGTCCAATGAATTCCCATATGAAAAGGTTTAAACATAACATAAACATTCGTATTAAAACTAGCATACAAAATGTCAATACTTTCATCATAAACTATGAATGGTATAAAAATAGCACATCCAAAGTCAAACATATCACAAAACCATCAATACAATAAAGAAGTTTTGTATCTTAATAAATCAACTACAAATAAGCATAAAATCCATCAAAGGATGTTGACATAGATGAAATCAAAACTCTTTTTAGAGAAATATCTCTTTCTATTTTTGAAATCATTTAAGAGTCATATGTTTATAAAATAAAACATTTTCTTTGAAAATATTCTTATAAGATTGTAAGGTAATCTTTGACGATTTTATAACGGCAGAAAATAGCCGCACCCGCCGTATAAGTTAAAAAAAACATTCTTACCTTAATTTTGTCGAAAAGGTTAAAAAGCACCTTGTTTGGAAAACGACAGAAAGATTCTTTTATAAACCTCTTATAAAAAGTCAAACAAGGGTATAAATGACTTTAACCCATATTCTTGTAAAAAGTAAAAATGTTTTGAAATACATTTTTAAGAAACATGGATGTGGATGATAAAGAGATCCCAGTAGATTATTACGTATAAACAACCTCGAATAATGAAGAGATTGTGAAATAACCCTTACCTTGTACTTTTCCTTGGTTGGGGTAGGTTAACCTCCTGTATAATGGTGAAATAATTTTTATTAAATTATACAAGAATCATATATATTAATATGATATCATATATGATCCTTTAACATTGATTTGTTAATAATATGTTTGAATTATCGTCATTTCGGGTGTTAACTTACTCATTTATTTTTATATGTTTTGTTACATAAGCTATGTTTTTCATGGAGAGGTTGTATATTTTTCATATACAGAATGATATCAAGTCCTTAAAAATCATTTTTAAATCATAAAATGATAATTATACTTTAATGGATACGATGGAGAATGAATCTCATCGCGTTCGTGGAGACGGTAGTCCGTACGTACGCACGAGCGACAATATCATTCTTTTGATATTAAAATAATATATAAATGGATGGTATATCATATATAAAGAATCATTAACATGTTATATTTATTATTTAAATGAGTTAAACATTATTATTATACCCATCCAAATAATAATATATTGAATAACAATTACACCACGGCGTGGAGACGGTAAGCCGTACGTACGCATGTATGGTGACATGTTATTCAAAGGGTGGATAGAATACTGAATATGGTTGTACCATATTTATAATAACATCACAGTATATATAAGATAATGGAGTTATTATTTTAGAATGGTAATAACAAAGAAAGAAGAAGTGGAAGAAGAAAGGAACTTGAAAAGGGGTGGTGAAAACATTACCTCTTCTTCGGGTTCTTCCTTTTGATTTGATCAAAAGGGCTCATTAGGTTGGATTTCCGATCAAAATAATGCCTCTAGGTTGTAGTGAGGGAAGTTGGGATAGTATTTGGGTAGATTTTGGCCGAACCAAAAGGCTTTGAAGGTGTGCAGAAATGAGAAGGAGGAGTTCCCTTTTATAAGAGGGGTGAGGGGCATCTTTGGAAAAGCTAGAAATATTAATTTATAATAAATTAAAATTCGGTTTCTAATGGCTCCAAAGTTGATTATTCAAAGGTTAAGGTGGGAATAGGTCGAAAAACATTCAACCAATAGAATTTAGACAGGTTTGGGTTACTATATTAACCTTATCTTTTAGTTTTAACTCTTAGTTAATTAGTTTGACATTTACCATGTCACTTTGTATTTTTATAATATATAGTTAATAAAATTACTATATACATCCAAGAGACCCCAGGTGGTCCATTAATTATGAGCCTATCATGATATAAGTCTCTTGGCCAATCCTTATAATTTTAGGAATTTAATATCAATTAATAATATAATATTTGTTTTAAAAACTCTTTTATGTCAATTTTGACACTATTCAATAATTGATTTTTGTAAAAATCATAACAGAATGATTAATTCGAACAAAGTAAATTTAATCAATACTAACATGTCATATTCACCTATAAAATTAGTTTAATTCCTAAATAGTCTAAAATTATATTTATTTGGGAATTTATAATATCAATTATTTTAATTTTTCACAATTATGGTAATTACTGCATCATCATTGTGTCATAAATAAATTAAATTATTTAAAGTCTAAAAATTATAAATAAAATATCATTATGTAGGAAATCGTTTTATATTTCTAATGAATACTTACAATCGAATTTATCTTATGTATAACCCTATATTAAAAATGTTTTAGTAAATAAACTTTTATTTTAACTATTTTTTGAATTAAATAATAATAAATGTCCTAATCTAATCAAAGTGGACCTAAATGATAATATTTTATTCCTAAGGATGTTTCGGTCGAGATACACTTGTCCAATAGAATTAGGACACGTTTTAGGGTAATATTAATATCATTTTACCCTTAATTACCCTATTTACTTTTAACCGTGGTAAATAAAAGTAAAAAGTTACTATTTACCAAAAATTATTTTCATCTCATTGAAACACATTTTACTTCTTGATATTAACCGTGTCTCTCGTATTTTTCAAATTCCATTCACAGAAGCGGTAAAATTAGGTTTTATGAAAAATTCAGTTTTTTAACTACCACTTAGTAGTTTCACTATTCATCAAAAATTGAAGTTTTTCAGAATAATGCCAAAATTTCACCCTAAGATATAATTGATATTCCGAATTCAAAAATGTTGTCTATTTTAAAAAATTCCAAATATATAAGTTGAATTAATTAATTTTATAATTAATTCCCGTTGTCACAACAAATAGCGTGTTTTTAAGAAACAATATATATCAAAAGATTGATAATTGTTTATGTCTAATTTCAAAGTAAAATTAATTCTAATGAACACCATTGGATAAAATGGTAAAAATATATTCTAATTATACTTTAAAACCACTCAATAATATAATTTATCACTATAAATTATTTTGATTAAAAAAGTTGTTTTTAAATATTTTTCACTATTCATAAAAATTGGAATTTCTCAGAAAAATACCAAAAATTCAACTTAGGATAATTTCGATATTACGAATCCAAAAATGAAGTCCATTTTGAAATATAAAATATATATAATTTAAAAAATTAGGTATTACTATTCATAACGGCTAGTTTGATTGGTTGTGGTGTGTTAGAACTCAATGTTGCGTACAACACACGCTATCACATTATTCAAAGAGAAGCGTACCGTAGAAGCTTGGGGTGTTACATTCTCCCCTCCTTAAAATAATTTCATCCTTGAAATTTCTAGAATAGTTATCAATGAAAAGAATCGGGTGGTTCTTCATCATAAGTTCCTCGGGTTCCCACGTTGCCTCTTCCATCTTATGGTTTCTCCACAAAACTTTTACCAGACGCGTCGTCCGGTTTCTCAGTACTTGTTCTCTCGTATCAAGAATCCTGGAGGGCTCTTCACAATAGGACAGATCAGGTTCCAGTTCTAATTCCTCATAGGTGAGTACATGCGTTGGGTCAGGCATGTATTTCTTCAACAGAGATACGTGGAACACATCGTGAACTTTGGAGAGACTTGGCGGCATTGCCAATCGGTAAGCCACAACCCCAATTCGTTCTAGAATTTCGAAGGGTCCGATGTACCTAGGACTCAATTTACCTTTCTTACCAAAAAGTATGACTCCCTTCCATGTATATACCTTCAGGAAAACATGATCACCGACTTGAAATTCCAAATCCTTACTTCGATTATCGGCATAGCTCTTCTGCATACTTTGAGCTTCTTTGATGTGATTTTGGATTACCTTCACCTTTTCCATCGTTTCCTCCACCAGTTCTGGGCCTACAAGTTTTCTTTCACCAACATCATCCCAACAGGTTGGTGTACGACATCTCTTTCCATATAACGCTTCATATGGTTCCATCTGAATACTCGAATGGAAGCTATTGTTATAGGAAAATTCTACCAGAGGTAAATATTCATCCCACATACCCTGAAAGTCAAGTGAGCAAGATCTCAACATGTCTTATATGGTTTGAATAGTCCGTTCTGATTGTCCGTCTGTCTGAGGGTGGTAAGCAGTGCTCAAATGAAGTTCAGTATCCAGGGATTTCTGAAGACTTTTCCAGAATCTTGAAGTAAAACGGGGATCACGATCAGAAACAATCGATAGGGGTACTCCATGAAGTCTCACAACTTCATTAATATATAGTCTTGCTAGAGGTTCCAGGGGTAGATCATCTCTTATAGCATGAAAATGTGCTGACTTGGTAAGATGATCAACAATAACCCATATTGCATCGTTCCTTCTAGGATTCTTTGGTAGCCCCATGACAAAGTCCATCGTAATATTGTCCCATTTCCACTCCGGTATGGGAAGAGGTTGCATGACTCCTCCAGGATGTTTCCTTCCAGCTTTCACTTGTTGACAAACCATACATCTTGACACAAAATCAGAAATCTCCCTCTTCATGTTGTCCCACCAAAAATGTTCCTTCAAATATCTATACATTTTGGTGCTCCCATGGTGTATAGAGAAATTGGAACTATGAGCATCATCCAACAATTCCCTTTTTAGATCAGGTATATCAGGAACACAATGTCTCTTCCCAAATTTCAAAATTCCATCTTCAAACACAAAGTATCTCAGTCTCCCATCATTCACAGCTTTAATCTTCTTTTGAAATTCTTCATCATCGATTCGAGAACTCTTAATCCTTTCTAGTAGAGATGGTTTGGCAACCATTTGAAAAAGCATTGATGTTTCACCTTCCTTGGTTATTCCCATATTTATCTTCACTAGATCCATCAAAATTGGATCCCTTTCAATTCTCATCACGTTCAAAACTCCATGGTCTTTTCTGCTCAAAGCATCTGCCACCTTGTTTGCTTTCCTCGGGTGTTAGTTTATCGTACAATAATAATCCTTGATTAATTCAAGACATCTCCTTTGCCTCATGTTGAGTTCTTTTTGTGAGAAAATATACTTCAAACTCTTGTGATCAGTATAAATCTTACATTTTTCACCATAGAGGTAGTGCCTCCATATCTTCAAAGAAAAGATCACAGCTGCTAACTCGAGATCGTGAGTAGGATAGTTTTGTTCATGAATTTTCAACTGTCGTGATGCATAGGCAATAACCCTATCATTCTGCATAAAGAAACAACCAAGTCCTTTCTTCGATGCATCACTATAAATAACGAACCCATCATTCCCCGATGGGAGAGTCAATATAGGAGCATTGACTAATCTTCTCTTCATTTTTTCAAAACATTATTCACACTCTTTTTTCCAAACAAATTTAACCCCTTTACGTGTGAGCTTCGTTAATGGGTTAGCCAATCGGGAAAAATTCTGGACGAATTGTCGATAATAACCTGCCAAACCAATAAAACTACGTACCTCAGTAATACTCGTAGGTACTGGCCATTCTTGGATCACCATGGTCTTAGAAGGATCAACATAGATTCCATCTTTAGAGACAATATGGACAAGAAACGAAATCTCATGAAGCTAGAATTCACACTTGCTAAACTTACCATATAATTCATGTCTTCTCAGAGTCTTCAAGATAATGCGCAAGTGATTTTCATGATCTTTGTATCTTTTAGAGTATACTAAGATATCATCAATAAATACCACCACAAATTCATCGATATACTCCTTGAAAACTCTATTCATCAGATCCATGAATACAGAGGGTGCATTAGTCAATCCAAAAGGCATTACAATAAACTCGTAATGCCCATAACTGGTTCGAAATGCTGTCTTTGGAATGTCTTCCTTCCTCACACACAACTGATGGTATCCAGATCCAAGGTCAATCTTTGAAAACTATTGATCTCTATGCAGTTGGTCAAATAAATCATAAATTCATGGTAGGGGATACTTGTTCTTTATTGTTATAGCATTGATCTCCCTGTAGTCGATACATAACCTCATAGATCCGTCTTTCTTTTTAAAAAAAAGAACAGGGGATACCCATGGAGAAACACTAGGGCGAATAAATCCCTTATTACTCAATTCCTTTAGTTTTTTCTTTAGTTCAACTAATTCTATTGTGGCCATTCTATAAGGGGTCTTTGATATAGGCCTTGATCCAGGAAGTAAATCAATGGAAAACTCAACTTCTCGTTCTGGAGGATGTCCAGGTAAATCTTCCGGAAATACATCTACAAATTCTTTCACAACAGGTACATCCTCAATTTGAACATTCCTTTCCTCACCCACAGTCATTTCACTCTCTTCCTCAATAATTGAATTTAGTTGAGCTACTGGGGGTAGATCTAAATAAAAATTAGGCGGTGACGATTCTGCTCTAATGATAAGGTGTTCCTTATCATTATCATCAAGAATCGTAACCTCTTTCTTCTTAAAATAAATCTTCGCATCATAGTCCGAAATCCAGTCCATACCGAGGATTATATCAAACTCCATCATAGGTATGACGATGAGATCAGCAGATAAAGAAAATTTATGTGCTCTAATGGGGACTGATTCACAAAACTTTGTTGCAATGATACTTCCCTTAGGAGTTTTAACTGACAACTCCCTTGTTAAATAAAATTGGAAATATCTAATTTTCTTAGCGAACTGGTAAGATATGAAACAATGCGATGATCCAGAATCAAATAATGCATTTTCTAAACTTGAGGAAACCATTAAATTACCTGCCACCAAGTCTTTCGGAGCTTCTACCTCAGCAGTAGTGATAGCATAAGCTTGTCCTTGATCCCTTGGCCTTTTCTGAGGTAAGTTCTCCTGACGCTTAGGACATTTATTTTCATAATGCCCCATCTCCCTACAATTATAGCACTGAACATTGGTAGCTTCCTTATTCCCTTTGTAATCACGAGCTTGGTGGCCTTTTTCACCACATTTTAATAGACGCACATTCCCTTCAAGCAAGTACCGGGGTGTTTCTTCCCACATTTAACAGAGGATGGATATTCAACCTTTCCTTTATTCCTCTTATTTCCATTCCCAGATTTATCAGCAGGCCACTTCTTCTCTTGCATTGCTTTGAAGTCATAAGACTTAGATAATTCCTTTTCGGTCTTGATAGCACATGAGACAATGTCTTCGTATAACGAGAAGGATTGTGAGACTAATGCTCAACAGAGAAATGGTTTTAAACCATCAAAGAAATGATCAATCTTACTTCTTGGGTTACGTATATAATCACTATCATACCATGCTAACCTTGTAAAGTTAGCCTCATACTTTGTGACATTCTCATCCTCCTTCTGTCTCAGACTTAGAAATTGCCTTTCCATATCTTCTCGATGGTCGCGAGGAAAGTATTTTTCTAAAAACAGATCTTTGAACTCCCTCCATTCCATATTTGATAATTCATCATCTTCCTTAATATTTTGAATCAATGACCACCATTGATCAGCATCTCCAATGAGGCGGTAAACTACCATGATACCTTTTTCCCTTTCACTACTCCCCAAAGCCTGAAATATTTTCTCTAGGGAAAATATCCAT
Source organism: Viscum album (assembly GCA_963277665.1). Taxonomy (NCBI): domain Eukaryota; kingdom Viridiplantae; phylum Streptophyta; class Magnoliopsida; order Santalales; family Viscaceae; genus Viscum; species Viscum album. Next base: position 646,562,152 of record OY728151.1, on the reverse strand, counting down.
GGCTCAGCTACTAAGGGATTTGTACTCCCATTGAACGTTGGTGGTTGTTGCCTCATGAATCGATCTAACATTGATCCTCCACGCTGCGGATCAGGGTGCTCCATACAGGTAAGGTTATTATTCATAACCTGAGTGAGTTGTCTTAGTATGGTGATTAGCTGATCAGCACCAGTTGCATCACCAGCTCCACTATAATTATCTTGAGTAGGAGGGAAATCCCTACATGGAGTGCGTGCATTGATACAGTTTCCATTTCTTCCACTAGGCACCATTTCTAAACAATTTCATAAACTAGATCAGTTTATGAATCAAAATACATAATCCCATACTTATAAAACACTTAACATAAATTGAACTATTTATGGATATAATCCATAATCATAAAAATATTTTCTTTGAGAAAGTATATACTCATAAACCCTTCATAATGATTTGTAATGAAAATGAGAGTTATCCTATGCATATCCCCCGGGAGTGTCATAACCAAGAGTGCGGCAAGGCCCGTTGTCGTGCACCAGTTCCCGTTCGAGTCTAGCACAAAGCGGTGTTTTCAGGTTTTACCCCTAGGTACATCGGTGCCAGAGCCACCTCTACCTGCTCATATCCAGGCAGGGATGTATTGCTCGGAAAACTCAAAAAATATCTACAATACCAAAATTCTAGGAAGATCTTTTATACTAATCCTCAAAGTTCATCTTAGGTCTACGTGCTCTAATCAGAGTTTATCTAAATCTAGCTTCCAAGGTTTGTACTAAACATTCGTTGATACCAACTGTAACGCCCCGCCCCTAGTTACCCAGAGTCGGTGCATCATTACATTACATTGGCATGATCACAAGAAAGATCAAATATTGAAAGACCTATTGGGTTAGTATCCTTGGAAACACTAGATATATTCATAAAGTTTTACATTACATCACAAAGTGAAAAACTACTACAACAACATAGTATCCATATTCTACACTCATATCCCCACATACTATCCCTGCAGGTCATTCATAACTTACTTCTTCACATCCTGGGAAAAATAAAACATAGAAAAGGGGTGAGCTCAAATGCCCAGTAAAGATAACAATATAGCGGAAACTTTCAAAAATAAGCATAAACATTTAAGGCAATGTATAACTAAAACAAAATCCGTTTAAACTTGAACTTCAACATAGTATGGCAAAAGAAAAATGAAATAATTCCATTTACTTATTCACATGGATATTCTACTAATCGAATAATCACATGCAATATCAATAACCACTTTCATAATGATGGAATGCATAATTCCAGACTATCATAACCACATAGCCAAGGCCTCGTGCCAAGACTACAAATAAGATTTTGTCAAGGCCTTGAGCCAAGACACTAGTTTGTCTCATGAGACCTATAGATGCATCGAGGAGCTATTTTGGGATCCACCCGTCACATATTAAGTCCAATGCATTCCCATATGAAAAGGTTTAAACATAACATAAACATTCGTATTAAAACTAGCATACGAAATGTCAATACTTTCATCATAAACTATGAATGGTATAAAAATAGCACATCCACAGTCAAACATATCACAAAACCATCAATACAATATAGAAGTTTTGTATCTTAATAAATCAACTACAAATAAGCATAAAATCCATCAAAGGATGTTGACATAGATGAAATCAAAACTCTTTTTAGAGAAATATCTCTTTATATTTTTGAAATCATTTAAGAGTCATATATTTAGAAAATAAAACATTTTCTTTGAAAATATTCTTATAATCTTGTAAGGGAATCTTTGATGATTTTATAACGGTGGAAAATAGCCGCACCCGCCGTATAAGTTAAAAAAACATTCTTACCTTAATTTTGTCGAAAAGGTTAAAAAGCACCTTGTTTGGAAAATGACAGAAAGATTCCTTTATAAACCTCTCATAAAAAGTCAAACAAGGGTATAAATGACTTTAACCCATATTCTTGTAAATAGTAAAAAAAAATTGAAATACATTTTTAAGAAACATGGATGTGGATGATAAAGAGATCCCAGTAGATTATTACGTATAAACAACCTCGGATAATGAAGAGATTGTGAAATAACCCTTAACTTGTAATTTTCCTTGGTTGGGGTAGGTTAACCTCCTTTATAATGGTGAAATAATTGTTATTATATTATAAAAGAATCATATATATTAATATGATATCATATATGATCCTTTAACATTGATTTGTTAATAATATCTTTGAATTATCGTCGTTTCGGGTGTTAACTTACTCATTTTCTTTTATATGTTTTGTTACATAAGCCATGTTTGTCATGGATAGGTTGTATATTATTCATATATAGAATTATATCAAGTCCTTAAACATCATTTTTAAATCATCAAATGATAATTATACTTTAGTTGATACGATGGAGAATGAATCTCATCGCGTTCGTGGAGACGGTAGTCCGTACGTACGCACAAGCGACAATATCATTTTTTTTTATATTAAAATAATATATAAATGGATGGTATATCATATATAAAGAATCATTAAAATTTTATATTTATTATTTACATGATTTACACATCATTATTATACCATCCAAATAATAATATATTGAATAACAATTACACCACGACGTGGAGACGGTAAGCCTTACGTACGCACGAATGGTGACATGTTATTCATAGGGTGGATAGAATACTGAATATGGTTGTACCATATTTATAATAACATCAGAGTATATATAATATACTGGAGTTATTATTTTAGAATGGTAATAACAAAGAAAGAAGAAGTGGAAGAAGAAAGGAACTTGAAAAGGGGTGGTGAAAACATTACCTCTTCTTCGGGTTCTTCCTTTTGATTTGATCAAAAGGGCTCCTTCGGTTGGCTTTCTGATCAAACTATGGCCTCTAGGTTGTAGTGAGGGATTTTGGGAGATTATTTGGGAAGAGTTGGGCCGAACCAAAAGGCATTTAAGGTGTGAATAAATGAGAAGGAGGAGTGCCCTTTTAAAAGAGGGGTGAGGGGCACCTTTGGAAAAGCTAGAAATATTAATTTATGATAAATTAAAATTCGGTTTCTAATGGCTCTAATGTTTATTATTCAAAGGTTAAGGTGTGGATAGGTCGAAAACTATTCAAACAATATAATTTAGACAGGTTTGGGTTACTATATTAATCTTATCTTTTAGTTTTAACTCTTTGTTAATTAGTTTGACATTTACCAAGTCACTTTGTATTTTTATAATATATAGTTAATAAACTTACTATATACATCTAAGAGACTCCCAAGTGGTCCATTAATGATGAGTCTATCATTATATAAGTCTCTTGGCCGAAAAATAGATTTTTAGAAATTTAATATCAATTAATAATATAATATTTGTTTTAAAAACTCTTTTATGTCAATTTTGACACTATTCAATAATTGATTTTTGTAAAAATCATAACAGAATTATTACTTCGAAAAACGTTAATTGAATCAATCCTAACATGTCATATTAACCTATAAAATTAGTGTAATTCTTAAAAAGTCTCAAATTATATTTATTTGAGAATTTATAATATCAATTATTTTAATTTTTTACAATTATGGTAATTACTGCATCATCATTATGTCATAAATAAATTAAATTATATAAGTCTAAAAATTATAAATAAAATATCATTATGTAGGAAATCGTTTTATCTTTCTAATGAATATTTACAATTGAATTTATCTTATGTATAACCCTATATTAAAAATGTTTTAGTAAATAAACTTTGATTTTAACTCTTTTTTGAATTAAATAATAATAAATTTCCTAATCTAATCCAAGTGGACCTAAATGATAATATTTTATTTCTAAGGCTGTTTTTTTCGAGATACACTTGTCCAATACAATTAGGACATGTGTTAGGGTAATATTAATATTATTTTTACCCTTAATTACCCTATTTACTTTTAACCGTGGTAAATAAAAGTTAAAAGTTACTATTCACCAAAAATTATTTTCATCTCATTGAACCACATTTTACTTCTTGATATTAACCATGTCTCTCGGATTTTTGAAATTCCATTCACAGAAGCGGTAAAATTAGGTTTTATGAAAAATTCAGTTTTTTAACTACTACTTAGTAGTTTCACTATTCATCAAAAATTGAAGTTTTTCAGAATAATGCCAAAATTTCAACCTAAGCTATAATTGATATTCCGAATTCAAAAATGATGTCTATTTTACAAAATTCCAAACATATATGTTGAATTAATTAATTTTATAATTAATTTCCGCTGTCACAACAAATAGCGTGTTTTTAAGAAACAATATATATCAAAAGATTGATAATTGTTTATGTCTAATTTCAAAGTAAAATTAATTCTAATGAACATCATTGGATAAAATGGTAAAAATATATTCTAATTATACTTTAAAACCACTCAATAATATAATTTATCACTATAAATTATTTTGATTAAAAAAGTTGTTTTTAAGTATTTTTCACTATTCATAAAAATTGGAAGTTCTCAGAAAAATACCAAAAATTCAACTTAGGATAATTTCAATATTCCGAATCCAAAAATGAAGTCCATTTTGAAATATAAAATATATATAATTTCAAAAAGTAGATATTACTATTCATAACGGCTAGTTTGATTGGTTGTGGTGTGTTAGAACTTGACGTTGCGTACAACACACGCTATCGCATTATTCAAAGAGAAGCGTACCGTAGAAGCTTGGGGTGTTACATATATGATTTCATATTAATGTATATGATTCTTGTATAATTTAATAAGAAATTCCTTCACCATTATACAGAAGGTTAACCTATCCTTAACCAAGGAAAAGTACAATGTTAGGGTTTATTTCACAATATCTTCATTATCCGAGTTTGTTTATACCTAATTATCTACTTGGACCTCTTTGTCATTCACATCCATGTTTCTTAAAAAAAGTATTTCAAATCATTCTTACTATTTTATAGACTATGGTTTAAATTAATTTTTACACTTGTTGACTTTTTATAATATTTTTATAATCGAATCTTTCTGTCATTTTCCAAACAAGGTCATTTTTAACCTTTTCGACAGAATTTAGGTAAGAAAGTTTTTTAACTTATATGGTGGGTGCAGCTATTTTATTCCATTATAAAATCATCAAAGCTTCCCTTACAAGCCTATAAGAATATTTTAAAAGTAAATGTTTTCTTTTATAATTATGTGACTTTTAAATGATTTAAAAAAAATAGATATTTTTAACAAATAGTTTTGATTTCATCTATGTCAACATACTTTGATGAATTTTAAGCTTATTTGAAGTTGATTTATTATGATACAAAACTTTCATATTGGATTTAAGGTTTTTTGATATGTTTTACTGTGGATGTGTTATTTTTTTATGGTTTATGGAGAAAATATTGAAATTTTGTATGCTAGTTTTAATACGAATTTTTATGTTATGTTTAAACATATTCATATGAGGAATACGTTGGACTTAATAAGTGACGGGTGGAGCCTTCTATAGCTCCTCGATGCATCGGTAGGTCTCATGAGACAAACTAGTGTTTTGTCACGGGGCCTTGAAAAAATATTAATTGTAGTCTTGGCATGAGGCCTTGGCTACGTGGTTATGTTAGTCTGGCCTTAAGAATTCCATCATTATAAAAGTGGTTATTGATATTGCATGTGGTTATTATACTAGTAGAATATCCATGTGAATAAGTAAATTGCATTTTTTCAGTTAATCTTTTCCATATTATGCTGAAGTTCACGTTTAAAAGGCTTTTTTTAGTTATACATTTCCTTAAATGTTTATTCTTACCTATGAAAATTTTTGCTATATTTTTATCCTTACTGAGCATCTGAGCTCACCCCTTTCAATGTATTATTTTTTCCAGGATGTGAAAAAGTAATTTATTAATGACCTACAGGGATAGTATGAGGGGATATGAAGACAATATGTTGTTGTAGTTTTTTTTACGTTATGATGTAATGTATGACTTGTGAATATATCTAGTGTTTACAAGATTACTAAACTAATCGTTCTTTCGAGACATGATCTTTGGTTATCATGACAATCTTATTTAATAATGCACCGACTCTGGGTAACTGGGGCCGGGGCATTACAGTTGGTATGAGAGGATGTTTAGTACAAACCATAGAAGCTAGATTTATATAAACTCTGATTAGAGAACAGAGCTCTAAGAAAAACTTTGAGGATTAGTATAGAAGAACTTCCTAGAATTTTGGTATTGTATAGATTTTGTGAGTTTTCCAAGAAATACATCTCTGTCTAGAAACGAGCAGGTAGAGGCGGCTCCAGCACATATGTACCTAGGGGTAAAACACGAAAAACACTGCATTGAGCTAGACTCGAACGGGAAATGGTGGACGACAATGGGCCATGCTGCACTCTTGGTTACAACACTCTCAGGGGATATGATTAGGATTATTTACATTTTTTAAAAAACTAATTTGAAGTATTATGAAAGTAAATGACCTTGGATACTCCTAATGTGTTTCAAATTGAGAATATGGTGACATGATATTCTCTAAATGATTTTATGACTACTGTTACTCAAACAATTATTCTGGTTCTAGTCAATGGCTAGATTCCAAGGAAGTCGTAGTGACATTGAGAATGATGCACAAGGTTGGAACGGTGGTGGAAATGAGCCAAAAAATGGGATGTTGATAGGTGTAAAATATATCATCTTCATTCCAAATCAATTTTCCAAAAATATGATCAACAATATATATATTAACCAATTTCCGGAATCAACAAATAAGAGAAAGGTGATGAATTATAAGAGCTCCAGTAGTGGAGACCATGGAGAAAAGAATCCTCAATTTCCATCATGCAGGAAATGTGGAAGGAGACACCCAGGAAAGTGTCTCAACGGAACAAAGAAATGATTTACGTGTGGGAAGGAAAGACATAAAGTGAAGAATTGTGGAGGAAAAAGGAAGAGTACTATAGAAGAAAATAAAAATGGTCCCAAGATTCCAATTACGGTCATTTGTCGTAAATGTAAGGGACCTTGGCATCACCCAAGTCAATACCCTATTCTATAGGATAACCTCTTGGTCAAGGAAGAACCTATGTGGAAATAAATGGATGGAAAAATATTTAAAGGTATTAATGCTCCTTGTTGTTGAGATTACTTTGGGTGAATTTTCTCCTATATGTGTAACCCTACAATTTATCATGTGAGAATGATATTTGAGGAAGACTTGTCCTTTCTCTTATGGATATAGCTATAAATAACCATTTGGTTTGAAGTAATTACAAGTTATTATATTTTGTGATGGAAATTCAAGGTATGAGGTAACATTTGTGGTTAAATTGTGTTATGGTTATTTTGAGGAATTTATCTCATTTTGGTAATGTTATAAAATATAGTTTTTAAAAAAGGACAACAAGAAGACCGTGAGACAACACGTCGTGTTGGAAAATGCTGTGGGAATCGAACCCACAACCAAAGTGCGATAGGGATTTATCACCTACCACTGGACTACATGATGTCCCTGGTTAGTGTGAGTAATTATTTTTAGTTAAATTATTTATTGATCAATAATAAGTTGATTTGGGATCTTATGTATTATCAAGTGAATACCATTAGTATAGGAAAATGATTTGGTGATTAAGTGATAAATGTTATTTTGGAAGATGCTCGCATTGTGGGAACACTATATGCCCAAGGAAAATAAAATAATATGGTATTTCATTTGAAGAGTAATGGTGGATTGTTATCTATGTTTTTATTGTGGATTTATAGTGATTTGGGTTATTTATGGAAATGATTAGCCTATAATAGAGAATATGTGATTAAGTTAATTACTTTTAAGTATGTGACATTAAGATTAGTTGACGTCATTTGGAGATACAATTTAACATGGAAGAGTACATAACCAAATTCTTCTATGTTTTGGGTCTCTATATTAGTTTGGATTATATTGAAGGATTTTAAGGACAATTGTTATTGAATGGTAATTATTTATCTTTGGGGTATTGATGGTTTAATTTTAGAAATTAAGATTTGTGTTTCTTTCTCTAATGGAATATCCTTTTGGGGGATCAGCAGATCTTATACTAACCATTTTGGTTTTGATTAATCTCTAAAGACAAGGTAAATATTTTTTTTATCCATCGTGGATCACGTGATTCTATAAGAAGTTTATTTTATCTCTTACAGTGTGACCAAGCCTTATTAAATACACATCGTTTAAAAATGAGTTAGTAGTAGGAATTTATTAAAGAATGAAACTTTACTCAAAAAAGTATGTATATCTCTTTATGTTCTTAGTCAATCTCAGAAATGATTTCCTCATCTTTATGTAATGTAACATAAAACAAAAAATAATAATTTTTTCCGTTTACTTTTCCTACTGGGAAACTAATGGCCATTTGTCCCGTCACATGTTTGTGGTTTTCTTGTTGTTAACTTTCTCATGATCATGTTCTCTATCCCTCTCCATCAGAACATGACACTTAGTTTATCATCCATATCAATGTTTTTCTACTTGGAATCCTATTATAGGTTATCTCGGGTGACCTTTTTTCTTCTCTTTATTTCATTTAAAGTGATAGTTTTATTGAATCTTTTTCCGATGTGGGAAATTCCATTATATTCCTACACACAATTTTAAAAATTGTGAGGATGAAATTTATTGAAGGAGGGGAGAATGTAACACTTCATGCTTCCACGGTATGTTTCCCTTTGAATAATGCAATAGCGTGTGTTGTACGCAACATTGAGTTCTAACACACACCACAACCAATCAAACTAGCTGTTATGAATAGTAATACCCACTTTTTGAAATTTTATAAATTTTACCTTTCAAAATGAACTTCATTTTTGGATTCGAAATATCAAATTATCTTAGGGTGAATTTTTGGTATTTTTCTGAAAACATTCCATTTTTGATGAATAGTAAAAAAACACTGAGTTATAGTTTAAAAAAGATTTTTTATTTAAATAATTATCTATTTTATTTAAATTTAATTAAGGTCAAAACATATACATAATACCTATATAAGATCAATTTAATTCATTGGAGTTATTTTAGAAAAATTTTAGATATATAAAAATTTTATGGAACTTTTCACCGTCTTTTACCCACCTCCTAGGTTAATTTGGAAATTCACGTAAAACATAATTTTACCGCTTCTGTGAGTGGAATTTAAAAAATCCGAGAGACACGGTTAATATCATGGCATAAAATGTGGTTCAATAAGATAAAAATAATTTTTTTGTAAATAGTAACTTTTTACTTTTATTTACCACAGTTAAAAGTAAATAGTGTAATTGAGGGTAAAAATGATATTAATATTACCCTAACACATGTCATAATTCTATTGGACAAGTGTATCTCGAACAAAAGCAACCTTAGGAATAAAATATTATCATTTAGGTCTACTTGGATAAGATTAGGACATTTATTGTTATTTAATTCGAAGAATAGTTAAAAGAGTTAAAATCAATTTTTAATTACTAAAACATTTTTAATATAAGGATATACATAAGATAAATTCGATTTTAAATATTCATTAGAAATAAAAAAATATTTCCGACATAATGGTTATTTGTTTATAATTTTTATACATTATATAATTTAATTTATTGATGACACAATGGTGATGCAGTAATTACCAAATTAATGAAATATTCAAATAATTTATATTATAAATGTCCAAATAAATTTAATTTGATACTTTTTATGAATTAAAATAATTTTTTAGGTTATAATTACATATTATTATTGATTATATCAATTTTATTCGAAGTAATAATGCTGTTATGAATTTATCAAAATCAAAATACCCAATAGTATCAAAATTCACTTAAAAGAGTTTTTAAAAAAACATTATATTATTAATTGATATTATATTTCCAAAAATATAATATTTGGCCAAAGGACTTATATATTGATATGTGTATCATTAATGAACCACTTGGGAGTCTCTTGGATGTATATATTATGTTTATTAACTATATAATATAAAAATACAAAGAGACATGGTAAATGTCAAACTATTTAACTAAGAGTTAAATCTAAAAGATAAGGTCACTATAGTGACCCAAAACTGTATAAAATCTATTGGTTGGGAGTTTTGAGACCAATACCCACCTTATATATTGAATAATATACTTTGGAGCCATTAGAAACCGAATATGAATTTATTATAAATTAATACTTTCAGTTTTTCCTAAAGAGCCCTTCCTCCCCCTTATAAAAGGGCACCACTTCTAACCAATTACTCAAACCTCTCAAGCCTTTTGGCACGGCCAAAATCTGCCCAAATATCCTCTAAAATTTCCTCACTTCAACGAAGAGGCCTTAGTTTGATCATAAAGTCAACCTAAGGAGCCCTTTTGATCAAATCAAAGGAAGAACTTGTAGAAAAGGTAATGTTTTCACCACCCTTTTTCAAGTTCTATTTTCTTCAACTTCTTCTTTATTTGTTATTTACTTTCTAAAATAATAACTCCATTATCTTCTACATATTGTGATGTTTTTATAAATATGGTACAACCATATTCAGTATTCTATCCATCCTTTGAATGACATGTCACCATACGTGTATACGTACGGCTTACCATCTCCACGTTGTGGTGTAATTGTTATTCAAAAAAATTATTATTTGGATGGGTATAATAATTATATGTAATTGATTTAAATAATAAATATAACATGATATTGATTCTGTATATATGATATAACATCCACTTATATATTATTTTAATATCAAAAGAATGATATTGTCGCTCGTGCGTACGTACAGACTACCGTCTCCACGAACGCGATGAGATTAATTCCACATTGTATCAATGCAATTATAATTCTCATTTGATGATTAAAAATAATTTTTAAGGACTTGATATCATTATGGATATTAATAAGATACAACCTATCCATAACAAACATGACTTATGTAACAAAAGATATAAAGGAAAATGAATTCGTTATCACACGAAACGATGATAATACTAAGTTATTATTAACAAAGCAATGTTAAAAAACCTATATGATATGATATTAATGTATATGATTCTTTTATAATTTGATAACAATTTGTTAACCATTATACAGAAGGTTAAACTATCCTCAACCTAGGAAAAGTACAATGTAAGGGTTTATTTCACAATCTCTTCATTATCCGAGGTTGTTTATACCAAATTATCTACTGGGACCTCTGTATCATTCACATCCATGTTTCTTAAAAAAGGATTTCAAATAATTCTTACTATTTTATATACTATGGGTTAAATTATGTTTTACCCGTGTTGACATTTTATAAGATTTTTATAATATAATATTTCCATCGTTTTCCAAACAATGCTCTTTTTAACCTTTTCGACAGAATTTAGGCAAGATTGTTTTTTTAACTTATATGGAGGGTGCAGCTATTTTCCACCATTACAAAATCATAGAATCATTCCTTAAAAGCATATAAGAATATTTTAAAAGTAAATGTTTTCTTTTATAATTATGTGACTTTTAAATTTTTTCAATAAAAATAGATATTTCTCTCAAATAGTTTTGATTTCATCTATGTCAACATTATTTGATGGAATTTAAGCTTATTTGAAGTTAATTTATTATGATACACAACATTCAAATTGGATTGAAGGTTTTTTGATATGTTTGACTGTGGCTGTGTGATTTTTTCATGGTTTATGGAGAAAGTATTGACATTTCGTATGCTAGTTTTAATACGAATCATTATGTTATGTTTAAAATTATTCATATGAGGAATGCGTTGGACTTAATAAGTGACGGGTGGAGCCCGCTATAGCTCCTCGATGCATCCATAGGTTTCGTAAGACAAACTAGTGTTTTGGCACGAGGAGTTGAAAAAATCTTAATTGTAGTCTTGGCATGAGGCCTTCGATACATGGTTATGTTAGTCTGGAATTATTCATTCCATCATTATGAAAGTGGTTATTGATATTTCATGTGGTTATTTGACTAGTATAATATCAATTTGAATTAGTGAATGGCCTTATTTCATTTTATCTTTTCTATATTATGCTGAAGTTCATGTTTAAAAAGATTTTGTTTTAGTTATACATTGCCTTAAATGTTTATGTTTATCTATGAAAGTTTCTTCTATATTTTTATCCTTACTGAGCATCTAAGCTCACCCCTTTTGATGATATATTTTTTCCAGGACGTGAAGAAGTAATTTATGAATGACCTGTAGGGATAGTATGAGGGGATATGAAGACAAGATGTTGTTGTAGTTTTTTTACTTTTTGATGTAATTTAATACTTATGAATATATCAAGTGTTTCCAAGACTACTAAACTAATCGGTCTTTTGAGAAATGATATTTTGTGATCACACCAATGTTATGTAATATTGCACCGACTTCTGGGTAACTGGGGTCAGGGAATTACAACGAAGAATATGAATGTGTAAATTCATATCTCACATGATCATTGATCTATGTATTGATGTATTGAATAGTCCCATTACCTATATCCCATAAGACATAATAAAATCATGGCCTTATGGAATATAAGAAGAAATAGTATCTCCCATAGAATTAAACTTGTTTGGTACATTAATTTGATAAGAGTCACTAATTAGTGGGGTACTTTCAAATTAAATTATATTATTATTCTCATCTTTATTTGAATACCACTTATAGAGAAACTATCATTCACCAGTTCCAGATGTTTTAAGACCCAATTCGTCTAATGAATTATAATCCATACCTTTGAGAATGTATCATTAATATCATTTGGGTTGAAATTTCTATTACAATCATGAACCCTTCTAGTTCCATGTGTTATATTGACCAATCCCATAATCTATTATCTATTATTATGTTTCGTATAATAAAATATAATATCTATGATTCCATGACCCTGAGAGACACTAAAATCCAAAAATCATAAAATATTGTCCACTTGAGAAAAAAGGTGATTAATTTTTTAGGATTCATAACATTAAATAGAAAAATACGAGAAATAAATAAATTATTATGAATAAATGTCTTATATAAAATGAAACCATATAACATCGATACAAGAGAGTCATTCCTTTCCTAATAACCTACTTTGAGGCTTGATTCTTGAGGAAGATAAATGATCCTACTTAATAGACCTAGAAGGTTTAGAATCCCCTAAGGGAATAAAATTCATCATCCTGTCCCTTTTTTAAGGAAGAGGATCCATATTGACTAGTGAGATGATTAGAAACATATGAGAAAAAGTTCACACTCCATAGATAATCTAAGGAAAATAAATAAATAGTTAGTTATGAGACGATTTTCTCTCATTCTTCCATCTTAATAAATATTTAATAGGATAAAATAATAATAATAATAATAATAATATTGAAAACTGAAATATCAAAATAAATATACTATAAGGTTATTTTAATAAAAAATATTTTCATTTTGAAAATAATTTTATTATAATAAAATGGTGTTAGGTTTATTTTCAATCACCCCCATTCCATTTTTCTCACATACCCATCAATAGTATTAGACATGGGATGGTTTTATCTACCATGAACTATGCATAAATAGTATATATGTGATGAAATGGAAGATTCACCAGCAATTAAGGAATTAAATTACCCAAGATGAGGTAAACATATGAACATTTCACTTTTATTAATATAGAATAAATATTGAAACCAAAAAATTTTGTTTCTTTAAAATTGCCAAGGCCAAATATTCTAATCCACTAAATTAAATAAATACTCACAGAATTACATACTTTATCAACACGTATAAAGATAGAATTTGTGACTTATCCAATTGTATGATGGTAGTAGGAAATGGAAATAAAGAAGAGTATCTGGACCATGGTTTATCAAAAGTCTATACCTTATGTCAATATGAATTTAATTTCGAACAAACACAATTCATAGATCAATTAGAGAAGAATGCATTATTAATATGGGTATTAAAATAAATTATTGAGATCTAAATGGATGAAAAACCAGGAAACATGGTTTAAATTAGATTAATTATTATAGGGGAAAATGTAAATTTTACCCTATTATAGAATAATCATACAGTTCATTTAGTTTTAATGAAATAAAAATCCTTCAGGTGTATTGTGAATTTGATTGATGACACTAAGAAAACACATGATCCAATGACTAATTAGTATCCCACCAATTTGTACCCAGTGTTATTGTCTACCCAAAACCCATTTTCTTCACTATTCCATACATTATAACTACATATTAGTTAAGGTAACAATATAATGTAATTTAAATGTTTGGATATTAATAAATAAAAATAATGGATATTTACAAAATGTCATATATTTGGTGTCTTATCCATAAAGAACCTTCAATATTCCTCTGGAAGATACCATTTTATCCATTGATCTTCCATTATATCTTTTTAGACCACAATATCTTCTAATATTCTTCAATTTTTCAATTTACTTCAATATAATGGGTTACCAATCCCAAATACACTTTTTTTCACTAATCAATGATATAGATCATTCATTCCACCTATGAACCCGAGAAAGTCAAATTTTCCACATTTTACTACACCAATTCATTTTTAATTTAAATAATAATTAAACAATACATGTAAATTTATTTTTTTTGTATATTGGTAATATAATGATTTTATTATCAATATACCGAAAAAATATATTCAAATTTTTATAATTTTTTGTTAACATACTATTATCATACATTTACTTTTGTGTTTTGAGGTCTTTTTATGTTTATTTATGAATGAAATGAAACATATTTATGATATTCCTTATTAAAATATATTTTAGGAGAATTAAATTAATAAAATTTTAATTCAGAACTGTATATAAGAATAAATTTAAAACTATACAAGATAGAAATAGTAACATGTATAATGAAAAATGATACAAATGGTTTTATAATAGGGACGGAATATCATGAGTAGAGATGTTATATGTAAGATAATGTGAATAATTCACCAACCTATAAATTTAAATTGTTCATCACTATAAGAATAGTGTGGATCTAAAAACAACTTTGTAAGACTAAAATTTGGTTACAATAAGAAATATATTAAAAGTAGATGCTTACATTAGACACTTTTCGTACACAATACTATTTAAGATTATTTCTTTTACCCTAAACGAAAATGTGGATAAGGAATGAAAATCTAAAATTGAATTCATTACCATGAATTATGATCCAAATCATGGACATGAATACATAATAGGTAATAAAAATTTTCTAATATTATTTTTCTATCTAAATTTTCTAATCTATTGGTTATACAAAACCCGAAAGGTAATATATATGAACGGATTAAGAATATGGGTATTGAAATTAAAAAAATACTTAATGATTAATGGTGAATTAATACCCAATATTTTTATTCTTTTATTGAATTATTCAATATTATGTTGTATTATGAAGTATATTATAATGTGAAAACTCCACATAAGGAACAATAATTATAAGAGGCTATCTCCACAAACATTGATCCATTTCCATCATTTGTTTTCTACATGAAAAATATTTTTTCCTCCTCAAGTAGAATTATCTTCTCAATTTCAATATAGAATAAATTCTATTATGAAATTTAAATTTTTGAGATAGTGCAATGATAAAGTGTCTTTATTTATATTTAATTTTCCAATAGAATTTAGTAATATATGGATGAGGAGTTGGTCTAACAATTATCTCTCTTTATCCATTGATTCTTACTAATTTATTAATATAAATATATACATGGTCATCACATCCCCAAACATAGTTATGAATATATAAAACAATTTCAGTTACTTTAAGTTAATATATTTTTTATTATAGATCATTTTAATTATGGAATTATTCTCATAAATAACTAGTTGAGATGAAATTATAAGAACTATTTTTCTTAATTTAGTGGTGGGATTTATTAATACTCATAAAAAGAAATGGGAATTTAATATAAGAATTTTGTTTATGCTTTTATCATGTGATGAGATAGTGAGGGCTACAACTATTTATTACATTGTGATAGGTTGTTGTGGTGGAGTGGATTGAGATTTTACATTTTCAATTATCTTATGGGATCCCATCCATGATTTTTTAGGAGTATCATTGTCATTTCTGACTAATATTTTTTATATGTTCCCCATTAACTATTCCATATCTCACACATAAAAACCTCATAACATTATTCCCTTAGTAGGTATATCAAAAAATTATTAATAATGAAAAATAATGTTTAACAATTACAACATGATAGTTTGTATTATTTTACAGAACGTTGAGAGGAAACCCAAAAATCATGAAAAATAATTCATTATATAAAGTAATTAATAAATTTTACTTTTTAAACCATATTATATTTTCATATTTGAAACTATCCCCCTATATCTTAATATAAATAAATTATATGACATTCCAATAATAAGATGTGAACTACCCCAATCTGTATACCTAGAAAATAAAAAGAAAAACAATGAAAATATATTTTAATTAAAACCTATATTATTTTTCTCATATTCTCTAAAATATTAAAAAGGTATAAAAATAATTAAAAAAACATCCCTTACATACCCATCCATAAATGAACTAATAGTGTATAGACTTATAATAAAGCATGATCACAACCCAAAAATTCACGGGTTTTCACATTCAATTAACATAGGAATTATGATGAATCTAAGTAATGGTTATCCTTTTTTGACTTATCTAAATAATTGTATACATATAATGAATATTATTACCTCCAATCAAGGATTATTATAAATTTTATGTCTATCAAAGTGAGTAATGAAATGTGCAACTATATATGCCTCAAGAGGATCCATATGAATAGATTATTTATTACCATTATTGTATGAAATATTTATTACAGATATGTATTACATTAATGACACAATAAAGTCAAGGGTATAGGGTTATAAAATATATTTGGGGATATGTAATTTTTACATACATAAATATTATTCTATGGGTAAAAAGTTATACTTAGTTAAACCTGAATATGATATGGTCACTTCCCCCTTTCCAAATCCAGGATGATAAGCATTGGTACCAATTACAAACAATACATGTTAGTACCCCATTAAGATCCATGATTTCCATAACATAATATATTTCCAATTAATTTTTCAATTATATATAAATAATTTATCCAATAGGATTTAAAAAATAATGAATTCAGTTCAAAGTTTTTAAATGAATTAGTAATTACATAGACATTGATGAATTTATACTTCTAAATGATTTATTGTTTTAAATTTTGAGCATTTATTTTAGATTATAAATTCTAATGATGGAATATTAGGTTATTTTGTGTGAGGTTTTATGTTTTATTTATTAATGGGAGTTTTTTGGAACATGGGGTATGTCCTAGGTAGTAAAACCAACAGTTCACTGACCTAGGTTGTATAGGGCACCTAGTGGGTTAGTATTATGTACCTTGTGGTCTTGGAAGTGTTGAGTGTCCCATTCCAAAGTTACCCATAAAATTTGTAGCTTTGGTCATTTTTAATATAATATTTAACATAATTATGGATCCATTGGTATGATTTGTCCCCTAGTAGTATTTAGTCACTCAATAGATCTCTCTTGTCCTACTTATCTTATTCATCATCCCTCTTATTTCAATAGTTATTAAAGAAAAATTATTTAAAAAATTCTATGTGAATTATTCAAATATCATATTGTTCCCCATTTTTCATTCTTCTCATTTATTTTCAAATATTATGGTTAGGTTATTGACTTTCATTTAATAATTTCATGGTGAAGTAATTTTTAATATTGATAATTCACATATTACTATCTAATGGAAGCTCTAGTGGTTTTCTTTTTTCAGTTTATAACTATTTTGTTATGAGGTATCTATGGTGGGATTTTCATTAGACATTACATAATTTTTGTGTGAAATTATAGGATGGTTAGGTTGAGTAGCTTATTTTTTTAATGTTCTTAGATATATTTATGAAGCTATCTTGCTATGTTTTTATTTGGTTTTATCTTTCATTTGGTATTGTGGTTGGTATACTAGAGTAATTTTCTTATGTTTTTTTGGAATTATTTTTATGTTCTAGTAATGGATTTTTTATGGATATATTCATTCATTAATTATGGTGGGTTGCTTTCCACACCATGGTGAAGGATTAGGATATAATTTAGAATACTTACCCACTATATTACCAATGTTATGGATAAGTCATAAATATTATTTTAGAATTTTGAATTCCTGTTGTCTTCAATAAATTTCATTATATCATGTTAAATTCCATTATTTTAATTTCATGAAATTTTATACATTAGCATCGAAACTGTTATTGAAAGAAATGAATTACTTTTAAATTAGTTAATGAATTTTGATAAAATATTAATTATTAAACGGATCCATGTTAAAGATGAGATTCCAAGTGTGATTATTTTAAATTTTTTATTTTGAATTATTTATTTAATTATTTCTAAAATTTCATCTATATTGAAAAAATTTATGTTTCCAACTAAATATATTTATTCTCACTTTTTAATAATTCAATGTAATAATGTATTATATGATTCATTCTAAGAAGTATTACATAAATGAGGCTTTTTGGTATTCCCACTTCCTTCCCCCTTTTGATTGTGTTATAACCTTAAGAATTAAATGATCAATAGTTGGTCCTTGACCTACATAGTCATAAAATTCCAATCCTTTTAATGGTTTTACTAAATACATATATTTTTTCTACTATATATTGTTTGATTTTTAAGTCATTAATTAAAACATAACCCTAGTTAATAGTTTCATCCTTATAGAGGTGGCATTATTCACAGTTATTAGAAATGAAATTATTAAAATAGTATCCATGCTTTGTTTTATAAAAAAGTTACCATTACTAAAAAAATATTTTTGTTTTAAAATATTAATACAATTCCCTTTTTCATTACAATTTTTTATGTTCAAATCATTTTTTATATAATTTAAATTCAAGAAACAACCCCATTCTTAAAAAACATATGTTATTTGTTAATTTAAATAATGTATGTTTTTTAATAAAAAATCATTGCGATTTTATTTATATAAGAGATATAATATGGACTGATTTTACTAAATATAAATCAATTACACTATTATCAATTTTTTCTATTTTAGTTTTTAAATATTTTAAACCAATATTCAATGGAAAATTTCTTATGGGAGAAAATTAGTTATAATTCAAATTTAGGAACACTTTAATTTTATTTAGGTTATTAAAATTATTTATTTGTTATAACCAACACCATCACTACCATACATAGTGTAATGCATGGTTTATCTAAAATTACAACCGGTGGAACCTTTAACCACACATTGTGACTACTATGGGAATAAACTGGTGAAATTATATTGATTTTGACTCCCTAGCATATTCATGGCCATGATTATTATAAGTACACCTCAAGAAAAATTTCTAATGGTAAAATTTTGTAATTCCATGACCCTTGAAGCCTAGTGTCGGTGCATTATTACATAACATTGGCATGATTACAAGGAATCAAGTCCCGAATTTCCAATCAGTTTAGAATTCTTGGAAAATAGATTACATACATGAACGTTACATTACACCTTGGAAAATAAAACACAACATAAATTATTCTTTGAGAATTCCATTAATACCCTAGCATAACCCTGCTTATCAATCATAATACACTTCATAGAATCCTAGGAAAATATAACAAAAGAAAGGGGTGAGCTCAAACACTCAGTAAGGGTAAGAAATACAATGGAAGGTAACATAAACATTAGGAATGGTGAATAATTTAAAACACATTGATTTACAAATAAGAAACATGAACACTTTATGGTAGGAATATGAGATGAGTAAAAACATCCATAAAAAAACATAGTCATGTGTATTCTACAAGTCGAATAACCATATGAACCATCAATAATATTTTCATAATGATGGAATGTATAATGTCAGACATTCTGAAAAATATTGTCAAGGTCTCGACCAAGTCATCTAAAAATGATTTAGGTCTCATCCAAAACCAGATATCAAATTGGGAATGGCCTTAACCAATTCAATGTCTAATAGTATCATGAGACATACTAATGCATCTAGGAGCTATAGCGGGAACCACCATTCACATACTAAGTCCAATACTTTTTTATATGAAAAGGTTGAAACATAACATAAACATTCGTATTAAAACCAGCATATGAAATGTCAATACTTTAACCATAAAACATAAATGGTATAAAAATAAAACATCCACAATCAAACATATCACAAAGCCTTCAATACAATTGGAAAATTTGTATCATAATAAATCAGTTCTGATCATGAATAATATCCCATAACGGATGTTGACATAGTTGAAAATGATCAGTAAAATTACTTGAAAGAAATATCACTTTTTTCATGAAATCATTTAAATGGCACATAATTTATAAAGGAATTCATTAAAAATATATTTTTGAATCAAAGTGACCCATACCACTTTAGAAAATTTTAATTGAATTATCAGTTTAAAACATTCATGTCTATATAAATAATTCATTAAAACAATTTTGAAAACATGGACATTATTGAGAAAGGTTTAGAAGAAAAAATCATTAAAACATTTAAAATGACTTTTTAGTAAAAAAATCCCCTTAAATGAATCCTTTTGAAAACTCCTTTATAAAACATGGAAATGGATAATAAATATGTCCCATTAGATACTTATGTAAAAACAACCTCAGATAATAAAGAGATTGTGGAATTAACCCTTACCTTGCACATTACTTTGGCCGAGGGTACGTTCAACCTCTTGTATAATGACCATAGTATGTTATTAAATTATTTCCAAACCATATTAATATTTAATATATGATAAATGATTAATTTGTGACTTTATACTACCCATTTAATAATGATTATCATGTTAAATTATCATTTTGGGTAATAATCGCCATCTTTATCGTATGTATTTTAATATGTTATTCTTGACCGTACCATTTAGATCATGATTTAAATACTTCCAAAATATAAAACTTCATTTTTATATAATTTATATTTATAAAATACATATTTATTATAGATATATATATTAAATGGATTGAATAATTTATGGAGACGGTAGGTCGTATGTATGCATAAACATTGTTTCCGTTTTCATATCGTATTGAACGAAAGTAAGTGAATATGATATATACAAGTACATATATATATATTTATCCAATAACATTATTATGTCATATATTACATTCTTATTAATAAAATATATTTTTATAATCACCATTGAATGGTGAACGTGGGAATGAATCTCATCGCGTTGTGGAAAGGGTAATCCATACGTTAGCACAGGCGATAATATCATTATATTGATGGTGAAATCGTATGTAATTGGATAGTATATCATATGTAGATAATCATTAAAATGTTATATTTATTATTTAAATCAGTTATACTCATTATTATACCCATCCAAATAAGGAATGGTTTGAATAACAGACTACTCCACGACGTGGAGACGTTAAGCCGTACATATGATTGTATGGTGAATTTGCCATTTAGAGGATGGGTAGAATAAATAATATGATTTTACCATATTTATAATAAAATCAAAGTATGTAGGAGGTACTGGATCTATTATTTATGTATGGAAACAACAAAGAAAAAGGATGTGGAAGATGAAAAGATCTTGAAATATGGTGGAGAAATTATTACCTCTACTTTGGGTGTCTCCTATTGAGTTGATCAAAAGGACTCCATTGGTTTTCTTTCTGATCAATTTAAGGCCGCTAGGTTAGATTGATGGATGTTGGGAAGATATTTGGGCAGGTTTTGGATGAGAAAAATGGTTTTGGAGGTTTAAAGATAAGAAAAGTGGATGTTCCCATTTATAAGAGAGGTGAGGGTCACTTTAGGAAAACCATGGAATATTATTTTATAATATTATCATTTTTAGATTATAATTACTCAAAAATGATTTATTTCTATGATATGGGGCATATGGGTCGAAATACTCTAAAGCAATAGGTTTTAGGAAATTTTAGGTCATCATTTTAACCTTATCTTTTAGGTTTAACTCTTAGTTAAATAGTTTATATTATATCGTGTCTTATTGAATTCTTACACCACATGGTTAATAAACAAACAATAAACATACAATATAACCTCAAGTGGTTCATCATTAAGATATATGATATTATTTCAGCCTTTTGGCCAATCCTTAGATTTTTAAGAATATTATATCAACCAATAATACATTATTTGTTTTAAAAATTAATTTATGTCAATTTTGACACTATTTGGAATTTGTTTTTTTTATATTCATAAAAACTATATTACATCTAACAGGATACATTAAATCAACCCTAAAATGTCATATTCACCTAAAAAATTTGTGGATGTCAAAAAAACTTTGAAATTATATTTATTTTAATATTTATAATATCATTTTTTGATTATTTCTTTAATAAGGTAATTACAACATCATCATTGTTTCATAAATCACTTTTACTATTTAATGTATAAAAATTATAAATAAAATACCATGATGTATAAAATACTTTTATCTTTTTAATGAATAATTATAGACGAATTTATCTTTTGTATAACCCAATATTACAAATGATTTAGTTATTAAACATTGAGTTTAACAGTTTTTACTCTTCCTTAAATAAAATAATAATAAATATCCTAATCTAATCCAAGGGGTCCTAAAAGATCAAATTTTTTTATAAGGTAGGTTTTTGTCTAATTACACTTATCTAATAGAATTATAACATGTTTTTTGTAATTATAATATCATTTTACTTTTAATTACAATATTTACTTTTAACAGTGGAAAATAAAAATCAAATGTTACTATTCATCAAATTTTTTTTCAACTTATTGAACCATAATTTAATTATTATATTAAACACGTCTCTCGGATTTTTAAAATTCAACTCATAGAAGAGGTAAAATTACGTTTTATGAAAATTTGTAAATGATCTTAGAAGGTGTGTAAAAAACGTTAAAAAGTTCAACAAAACTTTATACATCTAATTTTATTATAAAATGACTCCAATTAATTACATAGAACATATATGGGTATTATATTACTATTTTGATTTAAAATTTATTTAAATAAAACATTGGTATTAAATAATAACGTAGAGTTTTTCATTATTCGTTAAAAATTAATGTTTTCATAAAAATACCAAAAATTTTCCCTTAGATAATTTTGTTATTTTGAATTAAAAAACTAAGTCTATATTACCAAATTCATAAAATTGATGTCGAATTTATTAATTTAAAATTAAATCCGATTTTCAAATCCAAAATGCGGGTTTATAGAAAGTAAAAACTATCAAAATATTGACATGTGTTTATGTCAAATTTAAATGCGAAATTACATGTAATGACCTAAATTGTATTAAATGATAATAAAATAATCTAATTATTCATCCAAACCATTAAAATGTATAACTTAACATTATAAATTATTTCAATTAAAAATTTATTTTTCAATTAAAATTTAGTATTTTTGAGTATTCATCAAAATATGGAAGTTATCAAAAAAGTTCCAAAAATATATCCAAACTAAATTTTTATGTCCCGATTTTAATAAGAATATAATTTCATTAAAGTAACATATATAAGTGTAATATATATTTTTTAAAATGAATTCTCAATTAAATAGGCGGTACAATTGCATTTTTTGGAAAATACTTATTTTATCTAAAAAAGTTAATTTGTTCTTATATTATTTCTAATAAACACAAAATATAAATGTTATAATTTTATAGGATATATATAAAATTCAAAAATGTTGCTAATCCGATTAATAAAAACTTTTTGAACTGATAGTTTCGTAAGTCGTGATGTGGTCGAACTCGTTGTTTCCTGTAGCACTAGTTATTGAATTACTTTGAAGAGATAACATACTATGAAATATGGGGGTGTTACATTCATCTCTCCTTCAATAAATTTCATCCCTGCAATTTGAAATTGTTCTTCAAAAATAAATGGTTAAAAATAGAAACATACTTATGTTGAAAACCAACATATGAAATTAGTTTAATAAAATTTAGTCTTACTAAGAGGGAAAGGGGAATGAAATATTCATCAACAAATTATGATCTCGACTAAAAAAACATTGGTGGAAATTTGAGACACATAATTGGAGAGAAAATGTATATATTTATAGGGAGTGACTGAGGTCATCAATCCCAAAAAAGTGTACATTTAAGGGCTTCAAATAAATCGATCTATGATGATTTAAAATGTCATCAGTTCAACAAAACATAAGGTATTAGGATAAAACATTTTTGGTTTTACGATATCTTCCATAAAGTTTATTTATTTAATTATTTTTATAACAAGTGAAAATAATATACTTGACAAGTATAGTTTCATCCTTCAACTAATTCCTATCATAAACTCATATTTCACTCTAAAAGATAATATAATTAAATAATATTATATTTTTCATAATAGTATAGGGTTCCAAAAAAATGAATTTATAATTTATCATTCATAACTTTTAAAAAAACTAAATTATACAAACCCGGAAATCATGAAGGCCAGTGGTTGGTGATGCACCCTTATCCCCCTTTGGTTGTGGGTTCAAGTCTCGCGGCCTAGCCAGACACGACGGGTTGTCGCCTGACTTCCGGGATTTCCTTTTAATGTCAATCCAAAATTAATATCAATAAATGATTTAACCTTAATAAAAGTATCCAATGTCAAACATAATCGATTCCAACCTTTAGATTTATCCAAAATACTTCACTTCAAACTCATAGTCCAAAATTTATAAGGAAAACACAATGAAGATCCTTTTTGCCATGTAATAACATGTTAATGCCTTCATTATGTATTCTTTTTTTAAAACAGTTTCACACTAAATTACCATAAAACCTTATTGATTATATTCATGATCCCTTATTCCTTATAGAATAATGGATATTATCTTTCTATCCAAAATTTTTGTAAACTCCAACAGTGATGGAATATATAAATCATTAATTTGGTTCAAGGTAGTCAAGAATATCCAATATAATTTTTCCAAATCGATAACATCTTATTCCAAAATCACTACCTCAGTATTAGAACAATATTAAGATTTATCTTTCCGTCAACCATATATTTTCCAAAACATTTAAAATGCTATTGAGTCACTTTTCTTGGATCCACACAATGTCATGTCCTTAATGAAATAGTACTGAAATACAATCATTATATACTATTTAATTACTATAACATGTACATCATTAATACAATACTCAAATGACACAATACGTTAATAATAAAATATGAACTCTAATCATTCTTCTTCATCTTGGTAGTATCATAACATAATTATTATCCAATAGCAGCATTTGGGGAATATTCTAAGGATTGATTCACATATTGTCCCATATACTTACAGATGAAGCATTGTACATTGAAATACTTTTTCTTACGCTATCAATCATGTACACAGTGTCCATTTTCTCCACCCTGATAACAAAATCCTATTCCCTTCAAGATTTTACCAAAGTGATTCTTTCAACAGTTTTCATATTTGGGAAAATCCATCTTTCCCCTCTTCCCTTTATCCATCTTTTTGCCTTCCATATTTTTCTTCTCTTGCTTCCCTTCAAAGCCATAGGACCACATAATCCTTTACTTATCTTATTAACACATGATACTATTTCTTTATATGATGAGAATACATGGGAAACTATTTCCATCTTAAATTTTTTCTTTATACCCTGAAATATATTATCCTTCTTAATCTTTCGATCATGCGTATTGCTGGAATTATCATTCCTTCTACTAGGAACCATTTTTAAACAACGACATACACTATGTTAGTTAATGAATCGCAATACATAATTCCAAACTTGTAAAATAACAGACGTAAATTGAAACGATTATGTATATAATCTATAATCATATAATGTTTTCATTGAGGGAGTATTTAATCCTAAATACTTCATAATGGCTTTTTATGAAAATTTGAATTATCCTAAGCATATCTCTTGGGATTTTCGTAACCATGAGTGAAACAAGGCTCATTATCGTTTAATAGGATATCCGAGGTCAAGCCCGAAACTCCATGTCAGTGTTTTCACTACTATGTACATCTTTTCCAGATCGACCACTATCTGCATGTATCTAGACCTGGATGTACATCATGAAAAATACACAAAATCTCTAAATTACCAAAATTCTAGGAATTTCATCTATACTAATCCTAAATTTCTATCTTAAGGTAATATTTTATGATCAGAGATTATCTAAAACAATTTCAAAGGCTGTTTCTAAATATCTTTTGATACCAACTGCAATGCCCTAACCCCAAAAGCCTAGAGTTGGTGCATTATTCCATAACATGGGAATGATTACAAGTAATCATGACCCAAAAGACCGGTCAGTTTAGCAGTCTTAGAAAATATATTACATAAATGAACATTACATTACTCCTTAGAATATAAAACACAATATAAATCATCCTTTGAGAATTCCATTAATCCCCTAACTTAACCCAGAATATAAATCATAATACATTCCATGGAGTCCTGGGAAAATATATCATATGAAAGGGGTGAGATCAAACACTCAGTAAAGGTAAGAAATACAACGGAAGTTAACAGAAACATTAGGCATGGTGAATAATTTAAAAGACATGCATTTATAAAACATGAACACTTAATGGAGTGAATATGAGATTAGTAAATAATTCCATAATAAAACATAGTCATGGATATTATACTAGTAGAATAACCATAAGAACCATCAATAATATTTTCATAATGAGGGAATGTATAATCTCAGAAATTCTGAAACAACTTTTTAAGGGCTCATCCAAGACGTCTAAAAATGATTTAGGCCATGGCCAAAACCATATATAAAATTGGGAAAGGTCTCAGCCAATTCCACGTCTAATTGTCTCATTAGACCTACAGATGCCCAGAGGAGCTATAGCGAGCTCCACCCGTCACTTACTAAGTCCAATAAATTCCTCATATTAAAAGTCTGAAACATTACATAAACATTAGTATTAAAACTAAGAAAATAAATGTCATTGATTTAACCATAAACCATGAATGGTATAGAAAGAACACATCCATAGTCAAATATATCACAAATACTTCAACACAATATAGAATATTTGTATCATAATAAGTCAACCATGATTAGGAATAATATCTCATAAAGGATGTTGACATAGTTGAAAATGATTAATAAACCTCTTTGAGAGAAATATCCATTTTTTCATGAAATTATTTAAAAGTAACATATTTTATAAATGAATTAATTTAAAATATAGATTTAAATAAAATTGTCACATACCACTTTGATTCTTTTTAATGGAATTAACATTTTAAAACACTCATGTCCATATAAATAAATCCTTAAACCCATTTTGAAAACATGGAAATTAATGAAAATAGTTTAGAAGAACAAATAATTAAATCATTTAAAATGACGATTTAATAAAAAAGTACCTTAGAATAATCCCTTTGAAAAATCATTTAATATTTCCCAGTAGATACTCACGTATAAACCAACTCAGATAATAAAGGTATTGGAGAATTAATCCTTACCTTGCACTTCCCTTTGGGTTAGGGTATGTTTAACCTCTTTTATAATGACCATAGTATGATATTAAATTATACCAGACCAATATTCATATTTATAATATCATACATGATTCATTTATGACTTTATAATACCCATATAATAATGATTTCCATGTTAAATTAACATTTGGGGTAATAATCGCTTTCTTTATCGTACATGTTTTAACTTGTTGTTCTTGATCATATCATTAAGATCTAGATTTAAATACATACAGAATATGAACATTAATTTATTTATTATATATATTTATAATATAAATATTTATAATATAAATATTTATAATAGATAGATATATTAAAGGGAAGGCTCCATTTATGGAGACGGTGGGCTGTACATACGCATAAACGTTGTTTTCATCTTCATATCGTATTGAGCGAAAGTAAGTGAACAAGATATATGTTAGTACAAGAATATATATATATATATATATATATATATATATTCAGTAGAATTATTATTTCATATATTACATACTTATTAATAATATATATTTTTATAATAATTTTTGAATCTTGATCATTGGAATGAATCTCATCGCGTCGTGGAGACGGTAATCCATATGTACGCACGAGGGACAATATAATTATATTGATGGTTAAATAATATTTAATTTGATTGTATATCATATATAAATAATCACTAAAATTTTTTATTTTTTATTTACATCATTTATACTCATTATTATACCCAACCAAATAATGATGTGTTTGAATAATGAACTACACCACAACGTGGAGACAGTATGCCATGCGTATGCAAGTGTGGTGACTCTGTCATTGAGAATATGGATAGAATAAAAAATATGGTTTTTCCTATTTATAATAAAATAATATTAGGTAAGAGGTACTGGATTTATTATTTTGGTATGGGAAAAACAAATAAATAAGGATGGGAGGATGAAAATAACTTGAAAAAGGGTTGTGAAATTATAACCTCTTCTTCTGGTGTATCCTTTTGAGTTGATCAAAATGTCTCCATTGGTTGGATTTATGATCAATGTAAGGCCTCTATGATGAAGTGTGATATGTTTGGAAGATATTTGGGGATGGGTTTTCCGATCCAAATGGCATTGTATTTGTGAAATTAAGAGAAGGCGAAGTTCCATTTTATAAGAGTGGTGAGGGTCACTTTAGGAAAAGCTTGAAATATTATTTTATAATAATATCATTTTTAGTTTATAATTTCTCAAAAAAGACTTATTTACAGGATAAGGTGGTTATGGGTCGAAATACTCTCGACCAATATGTTTTAGACCAGTCTAGTATTCCATTTTTTCCTTATCTTGTAGATTTAACTCTTTGTTAAATAATTTATCTTTTACCATGTCTTCTTGTATTCATACACTATATGGTTAATAAACATACTCTAAACATCCAATAGAACCTCAAGTGGTTCATTAATGACATATATAATATTATTTAATCCCTTTTTATGTACCTTATATTTTTAGGAATATTATATCAACAAATAATATAGTATTTGGTTTAAAAATTATTTTAAGTCAATTTTGACACTATTTGGTATATTGTTTTTGTGAAAGTCGAAACAACTTGATTACTTCTAAGAAGATATAATGAATTGATCCTAACATGTCATATTTACCTATAAAATTCGTGTATTTCATAAAATCATTGAAATCATATTTATTAAAATATTTATAATACCATTTATTTGATTCTTTCATTAATAAAGTAATTACTGCATCATCATTATGTCATAAATAAATTTAATTATTTAACGTCTAAATTTTATAAATAAAATAAAATTATTTAATAAATCTTATTATCTTTCTAATGAATATTTATAGTCGACTTTATCTTATGTATAACCCTATATAAAAAATGGTTTAGTTATTAAACATTGAATTTGACACTTTTAACTCTTCTTTAAATAAAATAATAATAAATTTTCTAATATAATCCAAGTTGAACTAAAGGATAATATTTTATTCAAAAGGTTTTCTTGGTCTAATTACATTTATCCAGTAGAATTAAGACATGTTTTAGGGTAATTGTAATATCATTTTTACCTTTAATTACCCTATTTACTTTTAATCGTGGTAATCAAAGTCAAAAGTTAATATTCACAAAAAAAATTATTTTAATCTTATTGAACCAAATTTTATATAATAATATTAACCATGTCTTTTCAATTTATGAAATTCAACTCACATAAGCGGTAAAAGTTTGTTTTTTTCAAATTTTCAAATGCTTCTAGAAGGTGAGTAAAAACGTTAAAAATTTCAACATAATTTTATACATCTAATTTCATTATAAATTGACTCCAATGAATTAATTTGAAATTATATATGTATTATATATATATATTTTTACTTAAAATAAATTTAAATAAAATAAATAATTTTTTAAATAAAATGTTGGCTTTAAATAATAACGCAATGTTTTTCACTATTCATCCAAAATTGAATGTTTTTAGAGAAATAACAAAAATTCTCCCTAAGATAATTATGATATTATGAATTAAAAAATGATTTTTATTTTACCAAATTCAAAACATAGATGAAGAATTTATTAATTTAAAATTAATTTCCATTGTTAAAACAAAAAACTGGGATTTTAAAATGAAAAAACAATCAATTGATTGACATGTGTTTATGTCAAATTTAAATGTGAAACTACTTATAATGACCTAAATTGTATTAAATAATAAATATATATTCTAATTATACATCCAAACCATTCAAATGTATAATTTAAAACCATAAATTATTTCGATTAAAAACATTTGTTTTCAATTAAAATTTAGTAATTTTCAGTATTCATCAATATATGAATGTTATCAGAAAAGTACCAAAAATTTATACAAAATAAATTTGTATTCCCAGATTCTAAAGAAGAATTTAATTTCATTATATTTAATATATAAAAGTGTCAAATATTTGTTTTAAAATATATTCTCTATTAAATAGGCCTTAAAATTGTATTTTTTGAAAAAAAAACATCTTTTATCTGAAAATTGAATTTGTCTTTATATTATGCCTAAGAAACAAAAAATATGACTGTTAAAATTATAAAGAAAATATATAAAATTCTAAATCCAGTTAATTCTATTCATGACCACTTTTTGAATGGCTAGTTTGTTAAGTCATGGTGTGCTTGAACTCGTTATTGCGTGTAGCGGTAGTTATTGACTTACATTGACGAGATAACATACTACAAAACCTTGGGGTGTTACACTTTTGATGAATTTTTATTTTATATGTTTTATTATATTTTTATTATATTTTATGTGAATTTTTGGAAACTATTTTTCTATTATACAAGTGTAATAAATTTACCCATTATTATATTTTATAATTTTGATAACATCAATATAAATGAAATATTTCTATGTTAAATTTGACTCTTATAAATTCCATAAGTAGTTACATCTAATGGTATGGAATATTGAACACTGACTGGGAAAAACCATTTACCCATCCCATTGGATGGTCTGACCACATACCCTTTTATATATCTTCCTCTTTCCATATGATGGTTATTTTCCCTCTAATTTGAAATATATTGATACCCCTACTATATTCATGTATAATTTTAATTTTTTCATCCCAAATTCTAGGTGATCTCCCACCATTGGTAATGAAGGAGTTTTCCCTCCTTATATAGAAGTTTACTTATAAATATTATAATTTTATCTTCTAGTTGATTACAACTTAGTGTTATTTGGATGTTATATTAGTTTTATCCAAATAAATATATTTTATTTTATTTATTTTAATCATCATACATGATCATCTATATACCTAGTCATACCTAGTTTTGTTGGGGGATGCTGGTGGTTCCCTTTATTGTATGTATATACAGACTCCATACAAGAGAACCATGGTGTACTTGTATATTTAAATGATGTATTAATTTTACCATGTTGTTAGGTAGGTAATGGATCTTCTATTAATTTATATCATAATATATAGATATTTATTATGTTATATGCTGAGGAATATTATTTCTAGAGTTTCTTGGTTATGAGAGGAGCATATGCACAGTGGTTATTGACTAATGATCCCATGAATCATCTACTAATTTAAAAAATTGTTTTAGTCCATGATCATGTTTGAATTTCCTCATGTGTGTGGTAGATTTTGGTCATTTTAATCCAAATTTTACACTATATGTTATTTTTTGAAAATAATTCATGCTTTTCATATATTTACATCATTTATTTTAACTATGTGTTACTGAAATAGTATTGTTATGGTGGGAATTTTTGTGTTAAGTATATGAGTATAAAAACCATAAAGGATACATATTTTATTATGCCACATTAAATATTTATTTCAATAATCCTATGGAAATTGTTCATATCAGTCATTATTTATTAAACCCACAATGTTTAGACCAACCTCTTGTGATATAAAAGGGTCATTAATGTTATGTTTATTCAAGGATTGATCTTGTATGGGTGATCTAGTCATGGTACATACAAAAATTTATCATATTGTTATTTTGAAATAATATAGATTCATTCATTTTATCCTTTTGAAAAAAAAATATGGTATTGGGTTTGTGTGAGTAAACTATATGTATCCCTGGAAAAAATGACTATGTTTCAACCTATGTTAACATGTTATGTATGGGTGTTTATTCAAGGAAGCATTGGAAATTCTTATTCATTGTTTAAACTATGTCAAAATGGAATTTTAGAAATAATGTGTATGAGTAATATATCTCTAAAAGGATCCACTCCATGAATTGTTTAGCATATCATATGGGTTACTAAAAAAATAAAAACATGTGATTTTCGTATATATTATTACCAATATATATGAATTAACATATTCTATTAAAAAATATTAATAAAGTAGGCAATTTTTTATTGACTACATCATTAGATTTTGTACAACATATTAAACTCACTCATATGTTCATATGTTAATAATATTTATCATCTAGGTATTATGTAATGTAATGTAAATTTATTTTGGTATTTTTATAACTAATTATTTTTCTTGTATTATGTATACAATTTTTCTATTTATCATTCAAATTTTGACATAATTAATATTTTTATGTTGGAAATCTACTAATGATTTTAATAAAAATATTAATATGGATAAAACTTCTTATTTTATTATTAATATCACATTGTTCATCATTTAATGTTATGTTGGTCTATGAATTAGTGTACAAATTTTTTTTTTCTTTTTCTAATCACATTATACATTATTTCCAATCAATTATTATTATAATTATTTTTTTAGATTTTAATTATTTGGGGGTCTTCTGTGGTGTGGAGATGATTTTTTGGAATAATTATTTGAAATGGAAATGATGTATTTGATAAGTGATTGCTTATATGAATATTTTACATTTTGGTAAATAATTTGGATTTTCATTTTTATAAATTTATGTTGTGAAAAAATATTTTATTGAGAAATAAAGAAAACTATAAAAATGGTTAATGTTTTAAATTTGGGTATTTAACTATGATATGAAATTATATAAATTGAGTAAAATATAATTCCAATCCTATAAATAGGATAAATTAGGATATGCCCCCGCATTAAAGGTGTAATATGAATTATTTTGATAATGATTTAAATTTTTCGAATTGAACATGACACTTGTGTTTGATATATGATGTGATATTTTTGAAAAAAAATTGGAAAATATATATTTTTCAATGATTTATACATGTTGGAAAGATAACTTAGCCAAATTCAGATAATATTTATTATAGTGGGTAGAATCATAGAATTTGAGATGATTTTTATACATGTTTTCTGAATGTTAAATGGTTTGGAATATGAGTTTAAACATATAATTTTTTTTGTATTTTGATGATTCTTTTAGGTATTAGTATCAATTTGGTAGTATTATTTTTAATTAAATAATTATTTAAATTTATTATAGAGGTATTTTAAAAAATTGGGAAATTATTTATAATTTTTTTCAGAGGAAAATAATTTTTTTAGATATTTTAATATATAAGGATTTAAAGAATTTTCTTAGATACTATATAATGATTTAGGATGTGTATTCATTTCTTTATGGTTGGTTTGTATTATAATTTTTGAGTTTTGGGATTCATTATGTTCAACTAGTGGTTGGTAAACATTATATAGTTTGAGATATTATGTATTGGATATGTGGTGATTCATTAAAAGGGATATTGGTGTTCTAATTGGAAATTGATATCTTATAAGAAACATTGAAATTTGGAAGATGATTTAAATTACCTTGTTGGGGACATAAAAATTTAGATTAATGTTTTGTTTATCTTTTTAGGGATGAAATTTTTTAATTTGGGTAAGTTGAAATGTCTATTTTTCTATCTATTTTGAAAAATATTAAATTTTTGTCACAATTTTAAAAGTAATGTTGTAATGGAAAGGGACTTCTTAAAATATTGGGTTCAGAAGAGGTTAAATTTTATTTTTGATTGCTATATTTTGATTAATAATTATTAATATGATCATATATTTAATTTTTTCTAGTTTTTCGTTAGATTATTTTTGGTTTTGGTAGGAGTTAGGGGTTTGAATGAGGTGATATAAAAAAAATATCACCACTAGAGTTGGCCTCGGTTTCTCAAGGGGTTAGTAATGGGTACCTAGGGTGCCTAACAAAGATGACTGTTCTTAGGTAGAGCCAACTGTACCTAGTTGTTCAATCCATTATTACCCAAAAAATTTCACAAGTTTTTGGAAATTTTCCTATTCTAATTAACCATAATTATGGTTCTATTAATTAATTTCTCCCATATAATCATGTCTCAGTATTTTTATCATTTCTTCCCTCCAAAAAAATTTCTATATACATCATAGTTCAACGAGAATTCAAAAAATGTTCATCCACTAATATGATGTGTGTTCTCCTCTTAAAATCACTTTCAATTTTACCTATTTAATTATCTAATTGTTTAGAATTTTTATTTTGTAATCCCACCATCACAAAATTATATTAGTATTAAATATATGGCATCCTATTAAATTATATAAAAAATCCCTAGTGGGTGGATTTATTTATTCATTTAAATTTTGTATATGAGGTGACTATCATTGGGTTTTACCTAGGTAATTCCTAATTTGGAGGTAATATTAGTGGATATTTTGGTTGAGTTCCTTTTTCTATGAGATGGTTTTGTCACTAAGTATATTTTACAAGTTAATAGCCTAGTTTTTTTTGTATTGGTTTATCCTTGATTTCTATTTTTCATTTATAAGACTCATTTTCTTTATGTTTTATTTCTAATGATTTTTAAGGTATACCCAAAAAAAAGTTTTTGGATGGATAAATCAGTTAACTAATTATATTAGAGTTACATGTTCAATTTTTGAAATTCCAAGGCCTTCCAATGACATGAATTCAATGAGAAATCTAAATTTATGAAATAACATGAAATGTTGTTTTTAAATTATTACATTTTGTTTTTTAAGATAATTTACAAAATGAATTGGTAAAAAATTATTTTAATATATTCATATGTTTTGATTTTTTATAAGAACCATTATTTAATCTAATGATTTTAGTTTTGTAAAGAAATGGGTTTTAATAAATTCCTTATAATTATAAAACATCATTTTTTAATTTTAGTAATGTAAAATTATTAATTTATAAATGTTTTTAGGAATGAATTATTGCATTATTTATAAGGTTTCATATACCAAGGAACTGCATTTTTTTATATTTATTTTAATTATCCCTTTGAATTTCTACTATGTAATGAATTATTATAATGTGTTTTATTATTTTTACTCTATAAATGGTGTATTTATTGTATTTCCCCTTCCTTTTATATAAGGATTGTTGTGTAACATTATAAAATTAACAATAAATAGTTGATCCCTATTACACATAGTTAATAGATTAAATAAATTTGAAATTATGTATAAGAGATATAAATTAATCCTACAATATACTAAAGTAGTTATCATTCAATTATTTATATTTATATTTTGGAAATAGTTATATTAGGAGATTGATAATGATTTGGATAGTTGGGTGGAGGAAAATGACGTGGTCCATACCCATGATTAGTTCTCATAACCATGTGACTTTAAACAAGAAATTTAATTTTTTCAAATATTACACTGATGCCCAATTTTCAGAATTTTTTATTTTTTTTATGTTCATATAAACAAAATAATTTTCTTTCTTCATGAGACCACACACTTTATTATTGAATTGGATATCATTCTAATTTTATGTTAATAACATGTTATAATTATAAAATTAATGTGATTTTAATTATATAACAATTTTATAATGTTTAATTTTTTCGAAAACTATATATTTATTTCTCTAAGATATTAGGTTTCCAAAATTAGGTTGTATGTATCTAAAAAACTAATGAAAATATATTTTGAAAATTTTTAATTTTAAATCAATATCAACAATAAACATTTAAAAATTTCAATGTTATAAAAAGTATGTAGTAGTTATTACCATCATCATCAGTACCAGACATACACACCTACATGTTTTATAATTAATCACTACAAATTGAACTATTAAGAGAACTTAATATTATGTTTCTCCTAAAAGCTATTAAATGTAGAAGATTATGACACTCTATCTTATGATTTTTCTTTCTTTTTACAAATAAACCCTGGGGAAAATTTCATAAAACCAGTTCTGGCCTTGACACTAGCATAGACCATCCCCTATCTGTGGTATGTGTCATTGTGATTCAACTTGGTATATATGGATATAATAACTTTCTACATTTATTGAATAATTGGGGAATAAACTCATATTCTAGGTCTTGAATAGAATCTGGTAGTGAAGTTAAAGAACCTCCTATTATAGGGACCACTTATATTGTTTATATTTCATCTATCAAGTGTCAATTCTGCATTTATTACATGTAATGATAGTTATTTTACAATAAAAATATTATATAATACTTATATATATAATTAAACATAATTTTTCATTTATACTCATTGTTTTTAAATGATTTATTAGGTCATGTTGGCGCTTCTATACAAAGTATGGATATACTAACACCACGCATTGACACCATAGTGGACATTAATCTTCATATGTTTCATCTAGAGTACCTCATTGGTGGTTGTTTGTTTATGGATACATTAATATTTAGTTTAATAAGAGACATATCTACATTTAATTATGATTATGGGTATAATCTTTTGGAGTTTCGATTTTATATTTTATGTATATATATATATTTGTTATCCTCAATTGTTCCCTTGATATTTTCAGCTAGGAACTTATTTAAATCCCAATTACATTATTGTATTACCATATATATGTATATTATATATTTTTTTATATTCTACTAAAATTAGAAAATATATGTGATGTTTTGATATGTATCCATGTTTTTTTCATCATTCTTATCTATATTTATTTTGGAGAAACTATTTTCATGATGATATATATATATATATATATTGAGTTTGTGTGATCAAAAAACATGAGGAACATATTATAGAATTTACTAGAAACATTACATATTTAATTTGATGCATTATTGTAAATAGATATACCAATCACGTTTTAATAAACTAATTGAATATATTCTGGCCTTTGAAAAAATGCCAGTCACCTAAATAATGGAAATTCCCAAGATTAATGTTATACTAGTTATCATTTCATTGTCATTCCAAGATTAATCTTGAATAGGATTGAAATTATTTTGTTTTCCAAGAAATAAATTGTTACCCAAAATTTATCTTGACCCTTTTGAGATTGAGGAAATCTAGTCATTAATTCCATCCCCTTTCTAAATATTAAAATGAATTGGTTATAAACCACTAGGAGGTCTTTAGTGTAGCACTGTTACCTTCTGTAAACTGAAAAAAATTTAAGACAATTAAAATTTTACTTTATCTTAGGAAACCAAATCTATTTATAAATAACATGATATGCTGTGGAGATAATAAGATGAATTGACCATATATATGGAATATATTTTGTCAAGAAATCATCCATCATTTTAGTATTGACCATCAACCTCTAATGTGTATATCAGAAGGAATTATAATTTTTAGACCAACCATGACTCGATCATTAAAAGATAATTTCATTTCAATATGATATTTTTTATCCCATAATATTTCTCAAAAACAACATAATGGTGTTTAACTATAAGAGGAATTATCCTCCACTCCATCTTGGAAACTATTACATTATTATGAATATTATTTATACAAAGGGAAGTGGAAATGGTGTTTCACATTACATGTGGATACCAGTGCTTGAAATAAATGAATTACAAATATGCTACCTATTGATGTTATATTGGGTTCATATCTCACTGTAAAAGTATTTATAATGAAATAAATCGTAAGTGTGTTCCATTAATCATTTAATGAAAATATTCTATCTTTAAATCCTTTAACAGATACACCACATTATATAATTCAAGCTCATGATTCAAGTTGTTTCTCCCATGAGGATAAAGTTACCTATATCCATAAGACAATTATATGTAATCATATAAAACAAAAAACCTAAGATTCCTAATATAAGTCAAATAGACATTTAAACATTCACCCAGTTGGGTTAAGATCAATATAACAACAATTATCATCCTCTTATATTTATCATAAAAGGATAATTAACACTTACATAACCATATAAATATGGGCCTTAATTTTGTGAGACCATCAATGGGTGATTCCATATTTCAAATGTTCTTGATGAAGTGGTAGTAATAACGATAAATTATAAGAGAACACTAAATTTATTAAATATTCTTGGGAACCGTGAATGAAAAAAAATGTCAATATATTCTCAGGATCATTTGAGATTCTCTTTAAATAGATGATAATATTTTTGAATTTAATTTAATGAATGAAGAAAAAACCATGTAGAAATATCCTCAAACAACTGATTCTTTTGAAGGGTCTCCAATAAAACATAGAAATATTTACCATGCCAACGAGCCTGTACACTAGCAGTACATGCTCCTGCTTGGCATCCAAAATACATAGGATCAAATCCGGGCTGGGTTGAATTTTCTGGGGTACTGTAACAGTACAGTAGCAAGGGTGGAACTGTAGCAGCGGAGACACTATAGTGGCGAAGGGACTGTAGCGGTGGTTGTACAATATCAGGTACTACAACAGCGCAGGTACTGTAGCAACACTGTTCATTGAGGGGTCCTTTGGGCAAAAAATGGGCTTTCAAGCCTTGTATTCAGGCAACTTGGCCTTGGGCCTTCGGGCTATGTAATGGGTCACCCTCTACCCAGTCTAAAGAGGGCTTTGCTTTAAATAATAAATTGAGGCTTCGGCCCCAACTTTTAAAAAAATAGATATATTTACAATTTCTATTAAAGGATATAGAATAAAATGGTTTATCAATAATGTGGAAAAATATAATGGAATCAAGGAACATATGAAATATAATATTTATAAATTTTATAATAACATATGGTTCCATATTAAAAGTGTAAAATATGGCTATATACTTATAATAAACATAATAGTACGAAGAATCTATTTTATGAATATCCTTTATTCTTAATTATAGTTGATGATACCTAGAAAATGTATGTGTCTTTAAAAAAATTTAATTTCTTAAATGACGAAATATGTATTTAATAATGGGAATATGTGAGTGGTTTTTAATAGTAAATTGATTTATCCTTTTGTAGTTTACATGAAAACAAAGTCTCCCTTGAAGTATATTAGAAAAAATAACCTGACCAGCATAAGGAGATGTTCTCAAATAAATAATTCCATTTTCATAAATCTACGTAAACAGTATACATAATCCCATTTACATAGGTATGACCATATTACATTACTATACTAAAATTAGTAATATTATAAAAAATATTTTTAGATAATTACACATCTCCATTAAGTGGTATCTCTATAAAATAAATATGAAATGCCTCTGGGAACCTATAACCACTACATATTGAATTTATGAATTTTTATCCTCTACTATTCTATGAATAATAATCAATATATTGACAGAAATGTCCCCCGCCTATTTTAGATCGAATTATGCATGACCAGCCTAGTCTCCTAACTCCCCAGCATATATATATTGAATTCCCATTGAAGAATAAATTTATTCCCATATTTGACAATAGTGAATGTGAAAGTGGAAATGGAATATCTAGTTAATTAAACCAAGAAAATCATTCAAACATAATACAAAATTTTATAAGATTATTTATTACATATCATAATTAATAACAACCCAAAAACTACTGATTTAGTGTATTTGGGTATTATATACATATCAAACATATTTTA
The DNA here is from genome assembly GCA_963277665.1 of Viscum album. NCBI lineage: Eukaryota > Viridiplantae > Streptophyta > Magnoliopsida > Santalales > Viscaceae > Viscum > Viscum album. Next base: position 646,522,507 of record OY728151.1, on the reverse strand, counting down.
TAGTTTCATTTACATATAAAAAATATACTTCTCACATGATACACTTTTTAACATAACATATATAATATTATTCATTATAATATGATAAATGGTAAAATGAGAAGGTGTGAGAACATATTCTTTTTAAGAGTAACAATAAGAGAAAATAATGTAGCAACATAAGTTTGCATAAGAAGAGATTTGGTGTATGATAACATAATCATGGTGTGTATACATAACAAATAAATTTATTCCAAAAAACCAAAGATCTTAAATTATGATTGAGGAATAAATATTTGGCCATAACATAATACATGAGAAATAGATGATTGAAGACACGAGTTAATAATACTGATATATGAAACCACATCATAAGGAAAATAATGTAGACTATATGTAATAATTAAAAACTATTCCTAATATTGAGGATCATTTATAAAAAAATCTCATAGTGGACGAAGTCCCATAGTGGATTGGAATGTCTCCCCAATCCCAAGAATGTGATCTTAGGAGATACAAGTCTTCGACTAATTAAATAGAGGGTGATTTAATTTTTTCTCTCACTCATCATAATGTGGATATAGACTCATATGTTTTTGGGTTAACAATCCATTCCCCATCATTATATATAGCCAAATTTTTCATAAGTAAATATTACATCCTTTAAGGGAATATTCAAAACATTTCCCAAATAAATCCTCAATGATTTTTATGATTTTATATCTTTGGAGGCTCGAAACAATTTTTTTATTATTTTCGGAATAATAATCAGCATCTCCAATAAATGTCACCTGGTTTAGTAATCATTTTTGAAACCCCATACATAAATGATTCTTTATAAAGTGGATAATGGAAACACAATAATGTGTGATCTCTGATTCATTATATTATTAAACATGGGAGATATAAAATGATATTCATATCAAACCAAAATATTTTCATTAGGGTTTTAGATCAAAACAGAAAAATTTCATACGCAGTCTATCATCAATCATAAACCAGATTTGTGTAATAAAAAATTATCATTTCAAAATATGTGAATATAAAGAGAGGAAAAACATCATAAGTACACCATAACACGTATTATCAAGTTATTAAGGGGTGTTAGCATAATAGGAATTCCTTAAATTTCATATATCACAATTAACTACTAATAAAATCAAACCATAGTGTATACGGAATCAAATCATGTTATCCATATCATAAGGTATCTAAAATCATTGAATGTTTTCCACAGTGCATCAAGACATCAACATGTGTAATGTCCCGACCCCAAATTCATAAAGTTTGTGAATTAGATTAGTAAATTAGTATGAACACAAGTAAATGAAACCCCTAAGGGCTTATCTTTATAGTATTCATGGAACTACTATATGCAAACATAAGTTTTACATGACATCTTGAAATGAAAATCAACATATTATCCCTAATGAAACTATGATATATCACTGACTATTGTTTCAACTCAATCAAAATATATTTCTTCACATCCTGTGAAATTGAATCATAAGGAAGTGGTGATCGTAGATGCTCAGCATAGATAAAATTTATAGTGGAAGCTATCATGAATAAGAATATTCATTTAAGGCATGGTATAAAACTGAAAAATATGCCTTTTAAACCCAATATTCATCATAATATCGAAAGAATAAATCAAATAATTCCATTCCAGCATTCACATGGATATTATACTAGTTTAATAATCACATGCAATATCAATAACTAATCTCATAAAGATTAAGTGCATAATACTGGACATCATAACCATACCGTCATGGCTATGTTGCAAGGACATTACCATTCCTTCAAGGCCTTCTGCCAAGACCATTACCATAGCATAATGTACTTTTTCCAAGACACTAGTTTCTCTCATTATACCTACCAATTCATCAAAAGACTATAGTGGGCCTTACCCATCAATTACTATGTTCAATTCATTCCGCATTTGAAAAGGGTGAAACATAACATAAACATTCATATTAAAACCAAAATAAAAATTTTTAAAACATTAACCGTAAACTAAAAATGATCTAAAAATAGAAAATCCACTGTAAAACAAACCATAAAACCTTCAATAAAAATTTGGAATAATTTATCCCAATAAATCAACCATAATGAAGCATTAAATCTAACAAAGTATGTTGACATAGATGAGATTGATCTAATAAAAATCATTAAATCTATTTGAGAGGGATATCTCCTTTAACATTAAAATAATTTAAAAGAAATTAAATTATAAAATAAAACATATTTTTTCAAATAACCTTTTATGCTTTTAAGGTATGTTTCAGCACATTAAGGCCTCATGGTAGTGGAAATAACTGCCCATGTTGTATTAGATAAATATTATCTTTTTCTTAATTTTTTGAAAGGATCATAAAGTAACTAATTTGTAAAAAAATGGAATAATTCTGTTCAAAACGTTATATAAAAATTCAATCATGGGTAAAAATGAATATAAACTATGGTATTAATATTTTGAAATAAAATTTTAAAATACATGTACATGGCTGGAAAATACATCATAGAAGATTCTTACGTACCAACAACCTAAGATAATTATGGGATTGTGAAATTAACCCTAATATAAAACCATTAAAAGATTCATTTATTATATCATTTTAATGAACATAAAAATAGACATAAAATTTCATTTATAATCATTTTATATCCATATAAATATTAATTTAAAAAAATATCAAGAATATTGAAATTGATAAAGAATTATTCCTTCAAACATTCAAAGAATCCCATACAACTTGGAATATTTAAATCATAAGACCGATATCATCAAATGAAACTATAAATACCGTGATGAAATTGTATTCATGACATGAAATATAATAGGGTCAGTACATACACCACGCTGAAGAAATATGTGGTGAACCGGGCTTATATCTCATTAAAATTAAAAGTGAGATGGATTACCATACCTTCGTTCTGACACTCTCTATACATGTCTAAAACTCATGTATAATGTTTTTAAACATATTGTTAACTTATATAAGAATCATAATAATATTTATGATTTCATATATGATTATTATATGACTTTATATTATTCAGTTATTAACAATTCTATGTTAATGAAACATTCAGTTAATAATCGCTTTGTTTATCATATATGTTTTGATATGTTATTCTTGATCGTATTACGCAGATCATGATTTCAAAATATCTAGAATTTATAACATGATTTATATATCATATATATTTAGAATATATATATATGTGTGTGTGTGTGTGTGTGTGTGTGTGTGTTAAATGGAATGTACCATTCATGGACATTGTAGGTCGTACGTATGCATGAATGATGTTTTTGTTTTCTTATCGTATTGAATGGAAGTAAAAGAATTTAATATTTTTTCATATATATATATATATTATTAAATTAGAACTATTATTTCATATATATTATTATCATTCATAATATATTACTATAATCATTCTTTGACGGTGAAATTGGTAGATGTGTCCTATCACATCGTGGAGATAGTAGGCCATACATACGCACGTGTGTCGGTATCATTCCATTGAAGGAAAAATATAATGGAATTTGATGTTTTATTAATTATAAAGAATAATTATCATGTTATAATAATTATTTAAATATAATATACCTATCATTATACCCATCCAAATAAAGTATTTTTTAATAAAAAATTACACCATGGCATGGAAATGGTAAGATTTACGTATATACACATGGAGATATTGTTATATGTAGGATGAGTAAAATTAGGAATAAAGTTTTATAATAATTATAATAATATATCAGAATGTATAAGATACTATATTTATTAAATTACTATGGAATCAATATAGAAAGAGTATATATAAGAGAAAATAACATTGAAAGAGGTGATAAAACAATTACCTCTTCTTCAAGTGTCTTTTTCTTATTTTCACAAAAGGACTCTTTAGGATTTCATTTTCACCATTGTATATCCTCTAGGATGTAGTGATGGAAATTAAGAGGATAACTGTTTAGGTTTGGGTAGACTAAATAGATTTAGATGGGTGAATCAAAGAGAATAATAAGTTTCATTTTATAATAGAGGGGATGGGCACCTTTGGAAAATGAAAATTATTAAATTAATATTAATTATTTTTAAAATAAAAATTTCACTAGAGTTGATTATTTAAAATATAAGATGATTATGGTTAGTAAACCTCTTATAAAATAAATTTACACAGGGTGTTCCATTACTTTAAACAACATCATTTTGATTTATCCTTATTTAATCTATATAATTTTAATTGTGGTAATAACGTTTTAAATATTAAATGGTTATAAAAAATTAAGAATATGGTGTTTCATTGATCATAAATTAATATTTTATGAATTGTATGACCCTATAATTATTACTTTTTAATTTTCAAATATTTTTACAATTCTTAAAAAATTTTAAAAAATGTTATCATTATAAAATATAAATAGTGTCAATTTTGACACAATTTATTTCATTGAGTTTATGAAAACTCCAAACAAAAGAAAAATTAGGGAAAAAATCCTTAAATATACTCATAATATTTCATATTCAACTGTAAAATTTTTGTATGACCTTAATTAACAGAAACTATATTTTTTTAATATTTTTAAAATCATTTAGTTGATATTTCTATTAATAAAATTATTTCTACATCACTATTGTGTCATCCTTAATGGTAATTATATAATTTATACAAAATATCACTATATTTTTATGATGTATCTAATTCGTTTGAAATTATCGAGAATTCCTATAGTATATTTTATCTCATGTTTATCTCTTTATTATAATTAATATACTTATATAATATTATAGTGTGACATTTTGTCACATTCATTGATTTTAATAATATTAAAGTCATATTCATGGTAAAGTGGCCATGAAGTGATTATTTTTATAGAAATAGAGGATAAGGGTCTAATTTATTCCTTAAATATACATTTGAGACGTTTTAAGAAAATTTTAAATTATTATTTTTACTATTAATTACTAGATTTACCCTTAACTGTGGTAATAAAAAAATTTCTATAGTCACTATTCATAATGTCCAAATATTAAATGAAAATTATTTAAATAATTTGGACCCACTAATTCCAAATATTTAATCCTTTTTTTAAAATTTTAAACATTTAATCTTATGTAATTAATTTAAAATTAACCCTTATTGACAAAATAAGTAAACAAGATTTTCCAAAGTAATACCCCTCAAAATATTGATATGTGTTTATATATAATTTTAATCGAAAATTAATCCCAATGAACTAAATTATATTAAATATTAAAAATTAATCTAATTATACTTATAAAACATTCAAATATATAATTTAACACTGTAAATAATATCAATTTAAATGTTGTTTTCAATTAAAATATACCTTTTGACTCCTCATCAAATTATGAATGTTATCAGAAAAACACCTAAAATTTAACCAAACCAAAATTTGTTTTCCCTATTCCAAATAAGCAATTTATTTTTTAAAATTTAATATATAAATGTGTCAATATTGGATTTAATGTGGTTGTTTAATCAAAATGTCGCAAAACTACATTTTTGGAAAATTACTTCTTTTATCCAAAAAATTGATTTTGTTTTTATATTATGTCCATGAAATTCATTAGGTGAATGTTACAATTATATTAAATATATAAAATTAATAATTTAGTTAATATTGTTCATAACAGAAAATTAAACACTCAGATATATATTATATTAATATTTTATTAATATATTATAATAATATTTTATTAATATATTATTATTCGTTAAAACTGGGATTTATGTGTAATGCAAGGCAACTCATTATTGTATGTTGCGTATGATTAAAATTGTGTTTGTAAAAACAAATAATTTTATTAATTTTATTCATAAATTAAAATATTTCTATTTCTTGGGGTGTTACATTCTCCCCTCCCTCAATAAATTGAGTCATTACAATTTAAAATCGTGATAAAAAACTAGATGTTAGACATTTCAAAATATATTTATTGAAATCCAAAATAAAAAAATGAATTAATGTGAACTCTATCATAAAATAAATAAATGGAAGTATAAAGGTTACCAGAAATATCACATGATAGGGTTAAATGTAGGAAAATACGGCCATGAATGAAAACTTTATCCATCGTGATCTGATGGATAGTGATAGAGAACATTATTAGAAGAATGTTAACATTCACAAAGCCCTAATTATGTAATGATCTAAGGGATCATTTCATTCATTAGAAAAAGTACTAAGATATCATTTTTGGTTTGGAGATACTTTTCCTAGATATTAAGAGTTAATTTACTTCATAGAATAATCATACTTACCTGAAAGGTAGAGTTCCATCCTTTAACTAACAAACTCATCTTTCTCTCCCAAAGATAATAAATTAAAAAATATTATATTTATCTTAATCATTTATGGTTCTGAAAATGAAATTCTACTTCATATTCCATAAAATTTATTAAAAAATGTTTTCATGTAGACCAGGACACGCGTAGTCTAGTGGTAGGTGAAAAATATTTGTTGCACTTCAGTTATGGGTTTGATTCCCCCAACCTTGTCTGACGTGACGGGTTTTCAACTGACCTGTAGGTTTTCCTTTTCATAAAACAATATTATATAACATTCAACAAATTATATTATGAAATTTTTAACTTTAAACAACACTATCCAATATGCATCTTAATCCATATCAACAATTAGGATTAGCCGAATTACTTTTTCCCAAACTCACAGTCCAAATTTAAAAGGATGGTCACCTGACATAGTGCGGATTTTTTTTCACATGACTTTCATGTGAATTCCTTCATCATGTATTCTATTAAAAACTCGTAATACCCTTAACTATGATAAAAAATTTCACTATATTGAATATTTGATATACAGATTAATTTAAATATGTTTGGGAACTCAAATAATGGTGGAATAATCAAAACATTAATCAGTTACAAGTTAGTCAATAGTATCCAATATACTTTATCCAATTAAATCATATATTTATTAAAAAAATCATTACCTTAGTATTAGAAACATATTAAGGGTTATCATTACCCTAAACATATATTTTATTAAAATTTAAACTTGAGATTGTGTCACCTTACTTGGTACCATTCAATCTCAAATCCATAATGAAATAGTACTATAGTACAATAATTATATACACTATTATTTATCACTTGTATATTTTAATTCAAATTTAATAATTTTTGAATAAATATATTAATCATTACTCTTCCTCTTATGATGTATCATAACTTTATTATTATCCAATAGCATCATATGGTGTATATTCCATTAATGATTGGGACATATAATCTCATAGTGTCCCATCTCCTGGTAGTTGAAGAATTATACTTTAGAAACTTTCTTCTTAATATTACAATAAAAACCTTGGCATCCTTTTACTCCAAACCTATATAGAAATCTCATTCCATTCTAGAATTTATCGTGGTGATTCATTTCACCATTATCACATGTGGGAAGATCCTTCATTCCCTTCTTTCTTTTATCAATCTATTTCTATGTGATTCTCTTCTTATCTTTCTTCCCATTAATTCCAAAGGACTCGGATAATTATTTACTTGTCTTATTAACATGTGATACTATTTCTTTATATGATTAGGATACATGGAAGACTATTTTACTTCGAAATGTCAGATTAAGACCGTGAATGGACTAATTCTTCTTACTCTTCAGATCATGTGCGTTGGTGAGGTTCACATTCCTTCTCCTGGTTGACATTTCTAAATGATGACATCCACAAGGTTAGATGATATCGTAGTTTATATTCGAAAAACTAGATAAATCCTTAACAAAAATTGATGATTTACATGTATCAAGTCACATTATAATAAAAATGGTTTCTTTGGGAACATAGTTACCCATAAATCCTTTATAACAGTTTGTAAATAAAATGTGAGTTATCTTAAGCATATCCCATGGGAGTGTCAAACCAGGTGCGCAATGAGGCATGTTGTCATGTACTATGTTACCCTATGTTAGGCTCGAATCACCTTGTGGGATTTATTAATCCTACATAAATCTGTGACAGAACCACAACCATTTATAGAATCAAGATAGGAATGCATTTTATGGGAATAAAAATATATTCTCTTCATTACTAAAATTCTAGTATTTTATTCTATACTAATCATCCGGACTATTTTACAGTAATGTTCCCTAAGCATTTTTTTTATTAATCTATTTTCCATGGTTTATACTAACCTTCCTCTAATACGAAGGGTAATGCCTTAAACCTAACTACCCCTAGTTGGTGAAATATTTTAATACATTAGAAGGATCATAAGAAAACCAAACCCTGAAGGGTCGATCCGTTTAGTACCCCTAGAAATACTTGATTCAAACCAAAGTTTTACATGTCATCTTGAAATGAATGAAAACGTATTTTATGATCAGAAAACTCTAATATCCCAAACAATATCCCTCTAGTACAATAATAATATACTTCTTCTCATCCTAGGTAAAATGAAACATAAGAAATGGGTAATTTTATATTATTAGTAAGGATAAACATTACAGAGAAAGCTATCATAAATAAGAATAGACTTTTAAGAAAAGGTATAAAACTTATACATGAGCCTTTTAAACAACATATTTATCATAAAATGGTAAGAATAAATCAAATAATTCCATTTAATCATTCACATGTATATTCTTATTGTCTAAAAATCACATAAAATATCAATATCTAATCTCATAATGAAGAAATTCAAAATGTTGGACATCAAAACCATACCTTCAAGGCCTCGTGCCAAGAAGATTACCATACCATCAAGTCATTTTTCCATGACCATTACCATAACCTCAACTCCAAATGCTAAGACAACAGTTGGTCTCATGTTACCTACAGATGCATCGAGCGGAAATAGCGGGTCTCTCCTATCACTTTCTATGCCCAATGAATTATTTATCTGAAAAGGAAGAAACATAACATAAAAATTTATATTAAATCTAGTATTCCAAATATTAATAGTATAATAATAATATACGTATAGAATAAAAATAGTGTATTCATAGTGAAACATATCATAATACCATCAAATCAAATATTTAAGATTGTATCAAAATATGTCAACCTTAATGAATAATTAAATCAAGTGGAAGATATTGACATAGTTTAATGAGATCTAATAAAACCATCAAAAATCATTTAGTGATATATCTCTTTTCACATTAAAATAATTAAAAAACATTAAAATTTATAAAGAAAACATATCTTTTGAAAATAAGCATTTATTCTTGTATGGTATGCTTCAAAACATTAAGGTGTGTAGAAGGCAGAAATAATATCTCACTCTTTATATGTTAAAAAAATTCATTCCTATATTTTTCAAAACGATCATAAAGTACCTCATTTGGAAAATGATGCAAAGATTAGTTTTCAAACGTTTAAGTAAATTAAAATATAAGATAAATGACATTAAATGATAGTATAAATATTTTGAAATAAATTTTTATGAAATTGGGACATGGATGGTAAATATGTCACATAAGATACTTACGTATAAACAACTTAGTATAATAATGAGATTGGGATACTAACCCTTAAATAAAACTATTAAATGATTAATTTTTAAAAAAAATTGAATGAATGTAAAAATAGTCATAAAATTTCATTTATAATATTTTTCTATCCCAATATATAGTTATGAAAAATAATATAAAAAATATTAATATTGAGAAGGGATTAATTCTGAGGGTTCGGCCTCCGACCTACCTCTGAGCGGCATTGTGTCCCACATCTCACGGCGCTAGGGTTCTGCCTCCGACTTCGTCCCCTCCTCTATTTCGCTCCTCTGATGGCTCGTTTCTCAGCTTCAGTATCTAGTCTCCCTGTCGGCGTGCTTCAGCGAGCATGGCTTCTATATTCTCCAGATCTTTTGAGGTGTAGGTGTGTCTCGGTGGTCGTTGGAGATTTGACATCGGATCTAGCGGGAGAAGGCATCGTGGCAAGCATGATAAGGCTTCTTGGTGTCAGATCTTGGTCTGGAGTCGGTAGAGAAGGCGTCGTGGTGGTCGATGTTCAGATTTGCATTTTCCCCGAAGTATCGTGGAGGGGAGGGGGATTTCTGGCTACGTATGGTCCTACAATACTTCCAGCAGGTCTGTTTTGTGATTTTTAATTGTAGTTTCTTTCGTTGAAGTACGGCTGGCTCGGTGTTTCTACAATTTTTCTTCTACATTGAATTTGTGGATATGGGGATGGGTGATGTGCGGCGGCTGTCTTTCCGCTGCTCTACGTACTATTGTTTCTGTGGATATGGTGATGGGTGCTGCTATTCCACATGCGTCCTCCACTGTTGTACTTCACTGGTGGATGGGAGTCAGAGGAGCGCTGATGGGTTTTCCTATTTACTATTATGTTTGAGGCGGCCTAGTGAAGTGCTTTGTGATGATTTTGGGGTTAAATTGCATTGGATTCATGCTGGTGGAATAGGGGTTTACAGTGATTCGCTTGGTTCGTGGTTGTGTTGCGTTTATCTGCGGAGTAGGGTGCGACGTCCGGACAGCCTTGTCTTTCAAATTCCAGTTTCTTCATCGCCCATTGGGGATGTTCTCTTTGGGTTCATTTCAGATCGCTCAAGGGATTGGGAAAACTCTAACCGGAGTCGGCTGTTGGGTTTGTGGATTTGGGACGGTGTTGTCGGTCGTACTGGTGGGTGTTCGAGGAGACATGTTCTTTGGTTTGTCTGGAATTTTATATGTTCGTGTTCCGTGCTTCATGGTACCTCGGTCTTCTCTTGACGATTTCGGCTCCAGATGTTTAGGTTTGTTAGTATGAATGCCTGAATTGATGTGAATCCTAGTACGGTTTTTGTGGTGAAGTGGTTTAGTGGTGAAATGGTGATGTGGTGATGTGTTGAAGCGATGATGTAATGAAGTCTTGTATGGTTTCTCACTTTTTCCTAAAAAGTTTTTCAATAAAAAAAATTTAGTCAGAAGGGATTAATTCTTCAATCATTCGAAGTGTCGCATACCACATTGAACATTTAAATCAGAAGCCTAATATCATCAGCTGAAACATTAAATACGATGATTAAAAATTTTTCAAGATATGAAATATTATAGTGGTAGTACATACACCATACATATAAAATATTTTGTTAACATGACTCATATCTCCTCAGAATTAAATATGAGACGAAATATCCTTCCCTTTTTTCTAAAAAGGTATGATAATCTTCGTAAATGTATCAAAATACTGTATAATGTTTATAAACATATTAATATATTATATAATATTCATAAAAATATTTATTATTTCATATATTCTTTTTCTATGAAATTATATTACAAATTTATTTATAGTTCCATGTTAAAGAAACATTTCGGGTAATAATCGCTTTGTTTGTCGTACACATTTTGACTTGTTATTCTGGATCATATTATATAGATCAAGATTTACATACATCTAGAATGTATAACATGGTTTATATATCATATATATTCATTATATAAATAAATGTATATATACATATATAATATATATATATATATATATATATATATTAAATGAATACACATCTTATGGAGATGGTAGGTCGTATGTACACATGAATGTTGCTTCTGTTTTCTTATTTTATTGAATGGAGGTAAGTAAATGAAATATATGTAAATACATAAATACATACACACATATATATATATTATTCTATTATAATATATTATTTCATATATTTCATACTTATTCGTAATATATTGTCATAATCTTTCTTGGATGGTGAATGCGGAAAATTAGTTGCATCGCGTCATTGAGCTGGTAGATCATACCTACGAACGAGTGATTGTATCATTCCCTTAAAAGTAAAATGGTAAGTAATTTGATGGTATAATAATTATAAATAATAATTATAATGTTATATTAATTATTTATGACCATTATACTCATCATTACACCCATGAAAATAAATTATTCTTTAATAACAAACTACACCACAACATGGAGATAATAAGTTGTATATATGCACGCATGAAGATATTGTTATTTATAGGATGGATAAAAGGAGTTATAACATTTTTTATTAATTAAAAATACATATTATAATTAATCAGATACACTAGTTATTCATTTATTATGGATTAAATGTAAAAATGGGAAGTTGAAGAAAAATGTACATCAAAATAGGTGATTAAACAATTACCACTTTTTCGGGTGTCTCCTTTTGATTTTCACAAAAGGAATCATAAGAATGGATTTTTGCCCAATTTATGGCCCCTAGGAATTAGTGCGAGAATTTTGGAGGAGAAATGGGTATGGGTTGGATGAACTAAAGGGCTCTTGATGTATTAATAAAAGATTTAATTAACTGACGTTTTATAAAAGACGGGAGGGGAACCTTTGAAAATAAAATAAAAAATTAAAATTAATATAAATTAATTTTAAAATATAATAGATTAAAAGTAAAATATTTATTATATAAGATGATTATGGGTCTAAATACTATCAAATAATAAACATTGGATATGATTTTATTTTATTTTGAACCAAATCATATGGATTTATCATTATTTAATCTATTTAATTTTAATTGTGGTAATAACATTCTAAATATTAAATAGTAACTAATATTTACTTATATGGTCGCAATTGATCATAAATGAATATTTAATGGAATTTTATACCCAATAATTATAAATTTTTAGTTTTTATATATTATAATTATTTTCAAATAATTTCATAAAATGTTATTTTTTTTAAAATATCAATAGGATCAATAATGACAGTTCATTTCATGGATTTGTAATAAAATCAAAACATATGATTACATTGAAAAAAATAATTAAATACACTCATAAAATCATATATTAACCTATAAAATTTTTATAAAACCTTAATTAATTTAAATTACATTTCATTAAATATTTTTGAAAACATTTATTTAATATTTCAATTAATAATATAATTTAGTTGTCACTGTTGTGTTATCCTTATAAGTAGTTATTTAATATCTAAAAATTATAAATTATTTTCAATAATTTATAAAATTATTTTATATTTCAATATACTATCTATAATAAATGTGATGGATTATTTATCTATATATAAGAATCTACATACTTATATAAAATGAGAGTGTGAAATTTTTCCACATTCATTGATTTTAATAATATTAATGTTATATTAATGGGACTGTGGCCATTATGTAATTCCATTTCTAACCATATATGATAAAGGTATAATTTAGTCATTCAATTGGATTTTCACTGGTGTTAAGGTAATTTTATAATATTATCTTTACCTTTAATTTCCCGATTTACCCTTAACTGCTGTAAGAAAAAATTTACTAAATAAACTATTCATATTGTCAAAAAAATAAAAGTAACTTATTAACATTATTGGGACCCACTAATTCCATATATGGAATTCATTTTTTATAATTTCATTAATATAAGTTGTAGTGATTAATTTAAAATTAATTATTGTAGACAAAATAAGAAAACATTATTTTCAAAATTAAAAACCATCAAAAGATTGACTTGTGTTTATATCTAATATTAAAGTGGAAATAATTCCATTAAACTAAAATATATTAAATGATTATCATAAATTACAATTATAATTTGAATATATTCATATTTATAATTTAAAAATATATATAACACTGATTCAAAAGTTTTGTTCAATTAAAATTATGTATTTATTACTATTCATCAAAATATGAAAAATATCAGAAAAACACAAAAACACATATCCAAACTAAATTGTAATGTACCTATTCCAATAAAAATTTTATTTTTCAAAATTAAATATATATATATATGTTCCGAATATTGTATTTAATATGGGTGCACCATGAAAAAAGGGTATAAATACATTTTTGAAAAAATAGCTCTTTTATCCAGAAAATTTAATTTGTTCTTATATTTCATAAATGAAAAACATAAGGTGAATTTTAAAATTATAAGTAATATATAAAATTTATATTTCAGATTGTACTATTAATTACTGCTAATTTAATGGGTATGTTATATATTATAATAATATTTTATTAATATATTGTTCTTCATTAAAACCGGGTCTTGTGTGTAACCGAAGCCAACTCATTATTGTGTATAGCGTAAGATAAACATTATGTTGTATAAAAAAACGAAATTATGTTTCCCATAAATTAAAATATTGTAAATTCTTTGGGAGTTACAACTTATTTCCTATAATAAATTAAGAAAAATAACTTGTTTTCCTTAATGATTGAATCAAATTGACTTGTTTCTGATAGTTACCTATTTATATATAAAACACTACTTAATTTATTTGAGGGATATATAATTCTAGGAACCACCATCACCTAATGAAACCCATATATATGTGTGCCATAAGATCACCAAACCAATACATTTTCATCATATCCTAACTTCTAGGAGAATATAGTTATCATAAATATTTTATAAACATAATAATAAACAATTAAAAGAAAGAAAAAATATTTTATCATTTAATCATACCCATTTTAAAGAAAAATTAACATGAAAGGATGATATCATAGATACAAATTTCATTAAAAATGACTGTAATATTTCTTATGGAAAATATTATTTTTATTTTAAAATAAATTCATGAAAATATAATTATTTAAATATTATTATAGAAAAATTCATTGATAAGTGCCACGTAAACACATAATTAAAGCCTCAAATATTTTATAAAACATGGATGTGGAAATTCCATTTATTATATATATTTTAAATGAAAACAATCCTTTCACACATTTCTAAAAATTCAAAATTTATTCAATCTGATAATGATAGAAATGTCCCATTGACTTTTTATTATATAAATTCAATATTGGATAAAATATAATTTTAAAAAACACAAGTTAATAGTAAAATATTTTATAAGAATTTTTAGAAAAAACATTGACTTGGATGAAAAAGGTTCCTTACATAAATTTTTGACTTTGTAAATTTACCTTGAAATTTTATTTTTTTCTTGTGAGTAATGAATGTGTAGAAAATGTAATTAACACATTTTTCTCAAAAAATAAATATGTTATAAAAAAATTAAATGGATCTATATCATAAGGATCATATATTTTTTCAATGTTAATCTAATTATAGACCATCCTAATTAAAATAGGGTGGAAACTATGTCCCTTAACTCAAGTCTCATTTTTATTCATAAACATTTGAGCCTATTATTAAATAAATATATATTAGATTTAATATATTTGATAATTATAATAATATCTATCATGCCATGTATTATTTACTTATTACATATTATCACCCGTATATTAATAATTAGATATTAATATCATTATTCCTCATGATAACTATATCATTTATCTTGGATGTTTCAATTCAAAAGTCTCACTCCTAATACTATAGTCATGGTTAAATAATATCCATGCTGTTAATAATGATATTATTATCATATATGTTAATTATATATATATATTTAGTTATCCTTGAATTTTATAGATAGAAAAATGAATAACATTATTCATGGAGATTGTAAGTTTTTGTACGCATAAATGTTGTTTCCATTTCTCGACATAAGGAATGAAATAATGGTGAAACATAATTCAACTTAAATAAATAATTATTATATAATATATATATATAATATTTATGGAAAATATCCTTAATACTATCCATATAAATCCTAAATTAAAAATGAATTACATCACTTTATGGAGGCAATTGTCCATATGCACGCACGAGCGACATTGACATTTTACAACAGGTTGGAAGGAACGAAAGTTAGATATGATATTATAATTAAAAATAATAATTATTTTGTAAAATTACTTTTTATACATTACTCCACTCATAATATCCATCCATAAAATATGGTGATGAAAAATTATTGGTTTAGTCGTATGAAGATAGTAAGTCGTACGTACACATGTGGTATACATTCACATTGAATTTGATGGAATAGTTGGTGAATAAATGTGGATTCCTAATCATAATATAATTTAATCATAATTTGGATGATAAAGATATTATATATTATTAATAATAAAAAATATTTAAAGGAATTAGTAGTGGAATGAAATTTAAAGAGTTCATGTGATATTATTACCTCTTCTTCGGTAAGAATCCTATAGATCATGTCTTACGAAATCTTGGAAAGGTCTACTATGAATAGAATCACTTTTAATTTGTGTCTTGGTATGTTTATAACTAAATTATTAATGGGACATTTGTTCTGTATTTATCAATGTGGCCTAAATAAGATTACGGAGGGGTTCCCTTTAATATGTGATGGCAGAGGAAATGTTGTAATTCCGTTCAAGACTAAAATATAATAAGGAAATTCTCCGAAAAAATATTTCTATATACTAATATATGACAATATAAGTTATTATGTTGTTGAAATACCATCATCAAATAATGTATTCATAGGTTTATGTGTTTTTTAGACCTTATCTTCCAACAACTAACTTATTTTACCATTAAATTTTGTAAAATAATTTTCACCCTTAAAGGGTTTTAATTTTACATATAATATCTAAATTATAACATGAACATTTATGTTATGAAATTTTAAACCAAATCTCATCCTAATTTTCATATTTTTATTTTTTAAATAAAAATTATTAATAAATTATTTGAAATAAAATATAATAAATTTCAGTAATTTAATTTTTAACAATATTCATCTAATTTGATATTAAAATCCCTATATAATAATAAAATAAAACTAAAATATTATAGAACATCTCCAATCTATCTTATTTATATATGAAATTAATGAAAATAAAAATTCATAATAAATTATAAATTTAACATATTTAAAATCATTTATTTTTTTTCTTTATTAATTGAATAAATATTATGTTGGTGTTGTGTAAAAAGATAGGGTAATTATTTAATAACTAAAAAATAAAAAAATAAAATACTATAATGAATCAAATAAATTTAGATTTAGACTAAATATATATAATTGAATGTAACATATTTTTATCCTTATTAGGAAATATTAGAGATATTAAATGAAAAATAGTGACAATTTGAAATTATTTTTTTCATAAATTAATATAAAAAATATAATCATTTATTAATTGAAACAAGGGACCATAAATTATATAATTAAGTGTTAATGATCAATCCTCACCCAGAAAATAGAATTATGAAAAGTGATATATAAATCTTAATGCCTTATCCTAATGTTTTCCCTCATTTTAACCATTTTACAATTATTGAGGCTATAAATATTTATTATGGTTACTAATAAAATTGAACAAAAATAGAAGGGACATGTTTACCATATTTAGTTCAATATATTAAAAATCTGTTACCAATTTTTTATATTCAATTTCTATATGTTTCGTAAATTTATTTTAAAAAATATTCAAAAAATGTTACGAAACCCTTTTTCTATAAACATAAATTCCTAAGCGTAAAACTATATATGTTTTTTCCTAAATGTTTCATGGAAAAATTATGTGATTGGTAGAATTTTTCTTCGAATATATAATACATATACTTCATTCTATTTATTTAGGAATATTGACTAGTTTTATTTATTACGATAAAAATGAATTACATGCATAAGAATAGTTTTCCAGAAACCCATTTATTTGACATTAAAATGAATTTTATTTTATTTTATAATAAATTAATAACATATGTATTCATTTTAAACATTTCTAAATCATAAATGTGCTATAATTTATTTTTTTTTACTGGTCTATCCAATTGCATGGTTATATTAGTATGCTTCATGTCAGATAATTTTGACTCATGTTTCATGTATCTCAAACTATCGAAGAAGTTAAATTTATATAAACATAATTGTATCATAATATCAGAGGATGTTACATTATAAAACATTAATAAATATTATATTTATCTAAATTTCAACACTCTAAAAAATGATATCATTGTTTCATCACATCCTTAGGTTCCAATGTTTCTCCATCTAATTTGCGGTTTCACCATCAAAATTTGACCACGTCAATGGTCATGTTTCATATACATTTTTTGTAATAGGTAATCTATATTATTTTTTCCCTATAATATATATATTTCTCCTATAGTATGACCTTTGACCATAATTCATGTGAAGGATTAGTTACCTAATTCCTCTTTAGTGAATCATGGAAGACAACGTGAACTTGAGGGAGATTGAATGGATGTTCCAAATGATTTAAAAGAATACCAATATGTTAAAGATGTTTAAATGGACCAATATACCAATGGATGAAATTTTTATTCTTTAAAATAATATATAATTATCATAGGATAAAATTTACATAAATTCATATTCAACATTTTCATATTTTAGATCACACAAAAGACATTAATTATAACATTTCAGTCAACACTAAGATACTCTTATGTGTTGTTGAATGGATATTGAATAAACATAAATTTCATAATTCATCTCAATTCCTAAGATATTTATTTTTAAAACATCATCCCAACACATTTTAATTCAAAACATTCTATCATATTGGTCATAGTAAGGTGACATCTTAATCCTTGAGGGAGAACTACTATTTTTATTAAACTCGATAATAAATATGTATTGATCCCCAAAACATTCTGATTCCAAATAACAATGTCTCAAAATATCATATATAGTTTCAATAGTTCTATAGTGAAGTATATATATATATATATGGGGATGATAATTAATGTCGAAACAGCACAATATACACATATCCTGCTAAATATATTAACACAATATCATGGTATGCCTCATATGTTGTTCAGATATAATAAAATATGTAACTCCATGTAGTATCACTACATCCTAAATGAATAAAATAGAAACATATACAAGATATAATTAATCTATTGTAAATGATGTGTTATAACTTCATATTGTGAATAACCACAAGACAAATAGAATTATATAGTTTAGAGATTTGGGGGAGCCTAACAACTAAATCCATGTAAAAGTTTCTCCCATTTCCATTAAAGTTTGGTTCATGGTTATATTACCCCCCTATACTTATGTCTCATATATTTAACATTATTAAATAATAGGAATCATGATATATACTCTAGAAATCTCAATTTTATGTTGTCCCACAATAAATATTCTATTATATCTCAATACATCAGTGTACTTCTAGGATGTAATGAGAATAAAGAATTATAGGATTTATCTAATAGTTACTTAATTAATTATATTTTTTTTGACATATAATATATTCATTAATAGTTTCATTCAATCACTATAATTTTTTAACATAAGAATGATTGTTATTTTTTTCAGTTTTATATCTTCCATTTGTGCCTCCTTAATCCTCACATGGATTGATTGTTGAACTATCATCATTGAAAGATAATATATTTATACTTTTCCATATAATTTCAAATTTAATCATTAATAAATCCAAACATATTAGATCTATTTAAATCCTCATTATAAATAATATTACATGATCTATACAACTAAAACCATCTTCCACCATTTTTCCTTTATCTAGGTGGAAATGTAGTAATAATTTTTAATATTTAATCTACCCCAAACATATTTACTAGTTAATATTATTATCTATTATTGAGAATATATAGTTTAGTATTACATTATTCATATATATGTCACAAATTTCAACATAAATAAAATTCCTATATATCATCATGGGAAACTTTTTCCCTAGTAGATAAAAATCATGATTTTGTTAATTTTTCTTCTGTATTTTCAATTCGAATCAGAATATGATATAATAATATAATTATAAATGAGGAAAAATCCTTTTCTGTTTATTTTTGAATTGATATATATCAAAAACCCTAATCTACCTCAAGTTATTATGAGCACAGTTTCACTAACTAAACTTCTTATATGTTCTTTGAAATTCTCTTCACATTCATATATCTTTCAAAATTTAACCCCCATTGGAGTCAACATGGTGACTAGTTTAAATGGTCATGAGAAATCATGAAAAACTAATATTTAGTGTTTCATAAACCCAAGAAAACTACATATATTAATAAATTTTGTTGATCTTGTACATTACACAATAAATGTTTTCTTTCAACGATCTACTAATATATCCTCACTTGAGATTATATGACCAAAAAAAGATTTATTCTAAATCCAAATATCTAAAATAGTAATTTTCTCATAAAACATATTTTTTTCTTGAAATATAATAAATAATTATCAAATCATATAAATACTCTTACATTCTCTTTTAATATATAAAAGTATGATCCATATATACTAACCAAAATGTTCAAGGAACTATCTAAAAAAATATTAATTAAATTTGAGAAGATAGAAGGGGAATTTGACATTATAAATTTTATCACAATAAATTCATAATTACCATATCTCATGTGAATGATTTTTTGTAGGAATATATTCATTTTTACAACTATAATAATGATATCTAGAATGAATGACAATCATAAATTTTTTTTGACCTTCTCATAATTGAACAAACAAATCATTTTTGTGGGGTGTAGGAAACTACATCGTAATGCTTATTTTTTTATGTTCCTAATAATCAATGAAAACATGCATTGAACCATATTTATTATTAACTAAATTAATAGGTCAACCACATGGTTCCCATTATCGATGAATTTTTTTTATCTATTTATTTTCCTGATGGATGATTGGGAGAGTTTGAATTGTTTCACAATCATTCACATAGGTTTCACCATTTTTGAGAGGCTTCAGTGAGTATTCTTCATGGAGATTGACACACCAAACAGTTCCATTATTTATGTTATTCCAAAAAATTACATTCCACTGGGAGGTTTTCATTGGGAATTGGCACCAATGATGCTTAAGGTTTATCATCAGACAAGAGGATTGGAGACCGAGATCACCACACCATTCTAAGGTTAATTTTTACCTACCCTAGGACTCTATTAATGATTTAATAAATATCCATGAATCCTTTTTTAATTCCAATTCATGGCATGGGTCTCCCTTAAATTAGCAATGAATTATTAGCTTGTATGGAATTTAGAATCATTTGTATGTATCTGAGGTTCTTCATTGATGGAGGAAACTATATGTATCTGAGGGTATCCATCAATGGAACAATTTTTTTGAATGGATTAGGTAATATTTAAAGATTTATTATTATTATGATTGTTTTATTAAACATAGTGGGGAACTATATAATTTATCATTATCTAGGTAGATGGTAGTGGTTCGGATTTCTAGATCAGGATCATTAGATATCCTTTCAACATATTATTATGAATGGAATCATAACCATTATAGTTTGGGACCATGTAATAGGACACATAATACATTTTATTGTCTTTCTATGAAGACCAAACCATGTTTTTTAACAACCTGGTTTACAGACATCAAGAAAAATGGTTCGTAGTCAATGTTTTAGTGGGAGATGGATAAATAACCTAGACTAGGAACATGGAAGGTATCATAGATATCGAGATGGGTATAACCCTCTTGGGAATTTTTTCTAGGGAAAATTCATGTCATATTGGGGTTTTTGGTTTTGAACCACAAGTAGGCTTCCAACAAAATCCATTTGGATTGGAATCAAATCCCATGATGTTCAGATTGTTGGGGAATACACCGAATAACATTCAATTTTTTTATTTTTCATATATGGAATCTGTACTAATGATTTGGATATGTGAATATAGTTCACATTCTTGTTGAGGTCCCCTAGTTATTATTCTATTAGGGTACATGGTATTTTTATAAGGATATATCTCTTTTAGGACCATCTCATATGGATGACCTATTAAGTATGTCTTGGGGAATATAAAAAAAGGACACTTCATTAGGAGATAAATCTAATCATGAGGGTATCATGATTTTTACTGGCCTGTATTCTAGTATGATTCATGATCAATGAGAAAAATAAGAGGTAGTGGGTGATTCGAAAAACCAAACAATCTTCTTTTTTCAACTTGTAGATGAGGTTTTGACGATAGGTGAGACATTGCGGTGCTCATCTCCACTCTGTTTTACATAATAATGGTCAGTGGAATAAAATAGGAGAGTGTCCTCTTTGAAAAAGGAATATGAGAATAAAATACGAGGGAATCCATTATCCTAGTTTTATGGTAGAGAGGAGTGATATCCACTAACTATCATAATATGGAAAAGAAATAATCTCACCTACCCCCTCCATTATGATATGGGATTTCCCTTGTAATAAGATGACTGTGGGAGGATATTGCCATATCTCTCTTGTTTTAAACCATGAGTTATTGGGATCTTACATCAAGGTTGGGACACTTGTTCCATGCAAATTTAAAATTTAATACACTATGTGGATCCCTCCTACTTGGGAGGTTCAATTAAAGACCATTATTATGAAGGAAATGTATAATTAAGAGGAAATGATGGTGTGCCCTATGATCCAATCACACATATCTTCCTGCATTGGGAGATTTCTTGGATGATTGCACTCAACTGTGGGATGTAAGTGTAGTGTTTCCCTACAATCATGGAATATAAAGGGACTCAAATAAGTCTCATATAGGTAAGGAATGGGAGAGTAGACATGGTCTTATAAAAGTGATGGCTAAGAATCATGGGGGGTCTATCGGAGGGTAGAGTTGAGTGATATAGAAACTAATATGAAAATGTTAGTCTTTTTCATTCTAGATATAACTTTTTTAAAATGGAGAACCTATGAAACAACACTTGGGTGAGGTCTTTCCATATGAACCATTTTTTTCCTCAGGTGTCCCAAGAGGGGTATCATGCAAGTCCTGAGTTTGGAACGAGAAAATTACCCAACTTCTAGTAAATTACTGGGAGTGGATCCCCATTAAGTTTTTTGGTATTTCTAAATAATGATTGACTTTGATCCCAAATTATACCATATTTATTTTCTATATGAAGATTTGGAGACATAACTGGATGGCCTCAATGTTTTTTTGTATAGACTTGAGAGAGAATATGGATCAGGTTTCTGTGGATTTTTATTCATCTAAAATGAGGATCCCCAAGGTTTTATTTATAGGAAATATCTGGACCCTATGTAAATGGGGATGTCTGCACAGGTCCATCACACAAGGTTCAAAGGAATGTGTCACACAATGCTGGGAATTCTCATTCTGTTCTGTGTAGGTCTGGCCTCCGTGAGCCTCATAGCACACATAATGGGTGTGTACAAGTCAACCTTGGTGAGTTCCATTATTCCCTTTAGTGCGCACAACCTCATTATTATTTTAGGTATTTTCCTATAAATTTTTCTATTTCCATGTTATAAGGACAAACCGTAAACATTACTTAATATTGCATTACTTCAAGAATTCACATTGATCATATTTTCAAGTTTAGAGGTTTAGAGAACTAGGCCATAACTATTACATATCAACTTCATTATTTTATGTAAACACTACTTCTCAGTACCCATTTTTTCAAAAAATAAAAACTCTTAAAAAGAAACATGTCTAGTTCCATGTTTTAAACAACATGAATTTTCCTTGATCCCATATTTGGCCCTCATTAATCTTTAAGTCATGTCAAAAAAAATTCAAAAAATTGGGATGATCATAAAAAAGATCGGTATGTTTTAAAAAATAAGGAAGGAAAATAGTAGCCCATCAATAAATACAAATGAATTAAACCATACTTTTCAATCATAACATACCTTTTGAAATCATTAGATTTTTGAATAACACCGAGAAATCAAAAATCATAATGGTTACATATGGAATACATAAAGTACTTACATTGTAACATTCATAGATACGTAGGGAATTATGTTTTTTAATACCCATCGTGGTATATTCCCTAAATCTCTTAGTAGAAACATTAACTTTTACCTCTGTCACATTACCCAATGCATTGGAGAGCTATCTCAGGCTCACCCGTCCTAGGATTATCACATAACAACATGTATACATAAACAATTCCCAATAACCATAACATTTTCATAACCCATTAAACAAGCATAATGGAAATATAAAATTTCCATATTACAATCACAATATATCTTTTCAAGATATTAACATAATCAATACTTTATCAAACAATTTTCAAAACCATTTAAAAAATTTCATATATAGATTTTTGAAACAAAGTGTCTCATACTAAATTAATGCTTTTAAATGGATTAACATTTTAAAACATTAATGTCCCTATAATTTATTACATAAAACCATTATGAACACATGGAAATTAATGAGAAATATTTGTAGGATTAAATCTTTAAAACATTAAAATTAATGTTTTAGATAAATAGTTTGTTACCACTTAGAAAATACTTGAATAAATATAATTAAATATTAAATTAAATAAAATTTATAATATCATGAGAATATGTAGATTCCCGATATAATATCTCAAATGGTAGTATATACAACAAATAAAAGTGAATTTGTGTATAATAAAAAATAAGTCTCAAAGGAATGTAAATTGACACAAATTCCCTTGTAGAGATAATATACTTAGATTAAGGAAAAATAAGTGACATAATTATCTGTTACAAATAATTATACACCCA
Organism: Viscum album; assembly: GCA_963277665.1. Taxonomy (NCBI): domain Eukaryota; kingdom Viridiplantae; phylum Streptophyta; class Magnoliopsida; order Santalales; family Viscaceae; genus Viscum; species Viscum album. Next base: position 646,498,171 of record OY728151.1, on the reverse strand, counting down.
ATATAACTGTATATTAAGAGTAAAAAAATAAGAGGCCATTCACAAATATTCATAGCACAACATAATCATGAAGTATATGTTTAATCCATTGAATTGAAATTGGGATAAGAAGTTCTCTTAGAGAAATGTGACAGTATAACTACATAATATTGAAATTCAGATAATGAGTTGATAAGAGTGAAAAGAGTATCTCATCACATGGACATAAAATTTACATCAATAAGGATATATAATACCATAAACAATCATATGTAGACGTATATTAAAATACACGATGAAAAGAATTCTTATAAAAAGGGGAGGCTGAAAGATTTCCTTACCGATTAGGTAACATACAAAACATACACCCACTGAAATAATGATCATAAAATGAATATGAAAATACCCAGAAATTAAATTATATTACAAAAATAATACAATAATGGTTAGTACATACACCACACAAAAATAGAGGCAATATAGCATAAATATCAAGTGAATAAAAAGTGAGATGAAAACCCCTTACCATGTTGTAATCAATCGAGACGTATGAACCAAAGTTAATAACCACCAAATGAACCACAGAATTATATAAATGTAAATATAATAATTATAATATATATCAACTGTCAGTACACAATACACAACATTAAATAAATAAGTGACCAACAAATAAAATCTTATAGAAATGAAAGTGAGATGAGAAAACCCTTACCCCAAGTCTGACTTGTCTTGTATGTTCCTTGTTCTTCCTAAATAATAAAAATAAGTAAATATTTATTTTATTATGAACCTTCTAATAGTTTATTATTCCTTTATATCAATTATTACTTTTTTATAACAATGAGTTTATTATTTTTGTTCATATCGGAATTTTTTTTGATGTTCGGAACTTGAGTAAATAATGAACTACTTTTAATCACCAATTATCCCTGTGGTAAAAATAACATTATCTAAAGAATTATATTCATTATTTTGATATCATATATATCATATATATCTATTATATATCTATATAAGTAATATTATATGACATTTGGAGATAAAAAAATGAAATGCACCTTTCACGGAGATGGTAAGTCATACGTACGCATAAAAGCTACTTTTATTTAATTTTTTTATTTAATAGAATGAAAACATAAGTATACATTAGGAAATTTTAATTCCAGTATAATATGATATATTTGATACATTATTTTATAATTATATCTTTTATATGTTCCATGTATGTCATGAGCGAATCATATCACCTTGAGGGGGCGGTAGTCCGCACTTTCTCAAATGAAATTATCGTGTTTACACATATTGGAAAGCATAAATGTATGTATTTAAATAAAAAACTCATAAGAACAGAGAAAAAATTAAAATAATATAATTCATATATAAATACAGTTCCATCATTATGGCCACCATTAGAGGCAGTTGGAGATATTTGAACAATCATTGTTTCGTGAGGTAGTAGTTCGCTGTCCACAGAAGCAGTTTGTTCATATCCATTAGATGGAGTTTTGTGAAACTGTAGTTCGAATAATTCTAATAAAAACAACCTACTATAATTATTATAATGGTGTTGGTATAATATAATGGAATAAATAGATCTTAGAGGGTTGGATAAGTAAAATAAAATAAAATAACTTTAGAGAAGACGTTACCTTTACATCGGGTATCTCCCTTTGGATTGATTCAAAAGGTTTATTTGATTTATTTATGCCTAGGTATAGGCATCTAGAAGAAGGATATGCATTTATGGAGGTTAATTTTTTAGAGTATGGATGATCCAAGGGGATTGATAAGTGTGATGAATGGGTTAGAATTGAGGGCTTTTATAAGGGGGGGAGGGGCTCTTTATTATTGTTTAAAAATATTATGTTATTATATAATTATATTCAGTTTCAAAATGTTGATAACTTATTAATGTCTATGAAAATATGACTCATGTATGAAATAAAATCAACCAATAAGATTTTGGCAGGTTTTGGATATTGTTATAATCTTTCTAATCTTATTTATTTAAATCATTAATTAATATGGTAAACACTGCATCAATATTGTGACATAAATAATTTTATTTATTTGATGTCTAAAAATTATAAAAAAAATCATGATGTAGAAATAATTTTATCTTTATAATAAATATTTATTCTCAAAGATATAACTTATATAACCCCATGTAAGAATTTATTTACTAAAAGATATATGTTTAAGTCATTTTTGTATTTACTTTAAATTAATTAATATAAATTGTCATTATCCTTCTTAAGTGGCTCCATAAGGTCTCAAAATTGACCCAAAGATTCCCATGGTCATAAATGTATCAACCAATAAGATGAAGTCAAATTTTATGGTAAATTAATATTATTATTATAATATTTTGTTACCCTTATTTACCTAATTATCCCTTTAACCATACTAAATAAAATTTTTACTGAAGTAAATATTCATAATTTCTAAAAATAAAAGTTACATATTTACACAAATTGTACCTCATGATTCCAAATATAGAATCCATTTTTCCAAATTCAAAACATATAAGTGGAATAATTTAATTTAAAATTAATTCCAGCTTTCAAAATAAAAATCATGTTTTTAAGTAATAATGACAATAAAAAGATTAGACTTTATTTAAGTCTAATTTAATTTGGAAATTACATCCAATGACCTACATTGGGTTAATTGGTAGAAACATAATATAAGTACACTTTATGACCAATTAAAATTATGATATATCATTATAAATATATTATATTAAAAGGTAGTTTTGAATTAAAATGCAATATTTTTCACTATTCATTAAAAATGAATTTTATCAGAAAAATAAAAAAAATATACACAAAGTAAATTTTGATGTCCCGATTATAAAGAAGAATTTTTTTTCAAATAGAACATATATAAGTTACATGAATAGGATTTAAAATGGGTACGCCATCAAAAGGCAGTAAACCGATCTTTTTGAGTATTTTATGTTTAAAATCGTATTAATTATTATTTTAAGCCTCTAATATTTATTAGAAAAATGTAAGAAAATTTAATGAACATGAATAAAAATAATTTAGTTAATTTTATTCACTACATCCAATAATAAATCTTGGAATTAACTACCATTTAAAATAATAATATTATATTTTTATTTTTCAGTATGACTCAACGTTGAGTGCAACATAATATTTCAATGAAACCCATTTTTCCATGTCGGGTATGCCATCGAACATAGCATCCCCTATAATGTAAAATTAATATTTAATCCATACATATTAATATATATGAAAATTTCATGACCTTTATTACTTGGGATGTTACATCCTTCCCCCCTTTTGAAAATTGTTTCCTCACAATTTTAAAACTAGGCTTGGAATATTCATTGAAAGTACTATATCAGGAAAAGAGTCAATAAAAGTATCCCTTTAAATTAAAGAAAATATAAGTACAATGGTTACTTGAGATAACCCATACTAGAATTACATGTAAGAAAACATGGATATGGAAGAGAAACTAACCATCACGTTCTGATGGGGAGTGGTAGAATACATCATCAGGAGAAAGTTAACAACTATAAAATCACAAATATGTGATGGGTTAAACAGTATTTGATTAATTAGTAAAAAAGGTTATCAGAAAACATTTTAGTTTTAAGTTAATTTTCATAATTTTTTGGAATTCATATACTACATATAATAATAACATAAGGAAATATACTTACCTTCAAGTAGAGTTTCATCCTTTAATAATTTTCTACCAAAAACTCATCTTTTCTCCAAATGATGAGTATAAATGATGACGTGGTCACACATTCTATAATGAATCTTTTAGAGAATAACCTAGTACAAAAAATAAGAACTATATATTTCCACGGTCTTTATTTATTAACCAAAACCAAAAAGGTTATTACAAGATTAGATACTCCCCAAATAGGATATCCCCTTATAAAAAGAAATACTACTCTTAATCTACAAAATTGAAGCAACAATACCCATAGTTCAAAAATGGCCTTTCAACAAAAAATTTCCTATAAAATTATTCAATATAATTCAAACTAATATTGAAACCCAAAACACAAAAGAATTTAATCCCATACTCTTCATAGTAAATCATAACATTTATCTCCTATTAACATCAACTACTCTTAAAGTATCATACTGAAGTGTAATTAACCAAATCACTAATTTTATATGATAGGTTAATCATTTTCATAGATAAAACAAATCACTATATGTCCAAAATAAAAACATATATTCATCCAAAATATAATTTCAACCATTACCCCCAAAATTATATCCCATAGTATTCTATTTTCCTTCATCATATAATGATCCCAAAAGAGAGAACGTCTTCCAAAATGACATTTATCACTAAATCACGAAATAATTTTTCTATACTAAGGATATAAATTTGATAATACATAAGAACCCAAATAAACTTATTCTTGATCAATAAAATCATTTAACTAAAAAGTATAAGTCATATATATCATATTCTTATAAATCTCGAAAATTACCCTAATATGTTTTAACCTCAATGGTTTTTTATACCACTCATTTTCATCGAAATAATTATGAAGTAAACATATTCATTCATGATGACTTATATATATTTTAATTTTATTATTTCACCACCATATTATACAATAAAACTATCCCCAAAATAAAAAACATCATACATTGATCATGGTGTCCACCTGGTTTCACCGTCATCTTGTTCACGTAGTTAGATGGTCCAGGAATTGCAAAAATGATTTAATGATCCTAAAAATCATTTTCTTACTTCATCTAAATTCAACATGTATAACTTGGTACATAAGGGTGTTAGTAGAAATATATTTTTTGAAAAATAATTATGTATGACCTATAATTTCAAAACATATGATAAACTTGATTTTTATAAAATAGTCAGACTTAGTTTAAGTTGAAAATTTCAATCAATTGTTATTTTAAAAATATCATAATTATTTGCTGAGACTCTATATTTTAAAATAAAATATATATAAGTTTCTCAAGAATTTTCATCTTCACCACCTTTTTCAAAATCATAATATATTTCAAAATCATGTGATAAAGTAAAATATTTGAATATTCCAGGATAATGTTTACATTTCATGAAAATATGATAATATTGGAAAATTAAGATTGGATTTAATACAACCCATGATCCAAAATGATATCATAGTATATTTATGGTATTTTATATCTCCAATTATTTCTTTCCAATGATTTTTATGTTATAAAATGTTTCACAATCATCCGAACAAGACTTTGCAATAAATTTTTCACGAAATTCATCAAGAAGAGATAGTAATGTTGTTAGATATCCTCTTCCTTACATCCGAAACTAAATTTCCTTGAACAGAAAAAGTTATAAAACATGGATTTAACTGAGATAATATATATAGGTAAAAACCATGGGTTTAAGAAAAACTCATAATCCCTAATGGTGTCTAAACTGACCCCTGATACCAACTATAAGGACCCAGCCATGAACATTATTTAATATTGATTTAAATAAATAATTCAAATTGAGGATCTCTTCAGTATTAGACTATTTGAGAATTATTCCATAACAATTACATATCAACATGAATATTACAAGTAGACACTACTACTGAGTACCAATTTTTTCATAAAATAAAAACTCTTAAAAAGAAACAATTTTGGTTCCATGTTTTAGACATCATGACTTTTCCTTGATCCCATCCCTGACCCTTATTCATCTTTATGTCATGTGGAAAACATTTCAAAAACATGGGATGAGAATAAAAATCTCAATAACGGATATAAAATAAGGAAGGAAAACATTATCCCATCAATAAATAGAAATCAATGAATCCATAATTTTCAATCATAACATATCTTATGAAATAATTAGATTTAGGACTAACACACAAAAATAGTAAATCAAAATTCAAACTTATGTTATAAATAACATACATACATTGTAGCTTTCACAGCTATGTAGGGAGTTATTTTTTTGAATACCCATCACATTATATTCTCTATATCTCTTAGGAAAAACATTAATGTTTACCTCTGTCACATTACCTAATGCATTAGAGAGTTATCTCGAGCTCACTCACCCTAGGTTTATCAAGGAACCACCCGTATACGTAAAAATGACCAATTAACATAACATATTCATAACACATAAATCAAGCATAATGGAAAGATAAAATTTTTACTTTACAATCACAATATATTGTTTCAAGATATTGACATACTAAATTACTTATCAAACAATTTTTAAAACCATTAAGAACATTTAATAAAGTGATATTTGAATTGACGTATCCCATACCACTTTTAATCTTTTAAAGGGATTAAAATTTTTAAACATTAATGCCCATATTATTAAATACGTAAAAATTTTAAAAACTGTACATTAATGAGAAATATTTATAGGATTAAATATCTAAAACATTTAAAAACAACTTTTAAATTAAAGAGTTTGTTACCAATTAGAAAATACATGAATAAAAATAATTAAACAATTACATTAAACTAAACATATAATATCATGAGAATTTGGAGATTCATGATATAATATGTCAAAGGGCAGTATATACAACATATAAATGGGAATTTTTGTACAATAACAAATAAGTCTCAATGGAATGTAAATTGAGACAAATTCCTTTGCAAAGATCATATCCTTAGATTAAGGACAAATAAATGACATAATTATGTGTGGAAAATATGTATACACCAAATATAAGTTGAGATTAAGTGTAAAAAAATCAGATGTAATTCACACATTTTCATAGAACAACATAATCAAGATGTATAAGTTTAACCCAATGAATTGAAATTGGGTTAAGAAGTTATCTTACAGAAATTTGATAGCCTAACGACATCACTTTAAAATTAAGAAAATGAGTAGATGAGATAGAAAATGGTCTCTCATCACTTGGAAATAAAATTTACAGTAATAAAAATATATAAGAACATATCTCATCATATTAAGATTTAAATTAAAAGCCATAACAAAAAGATGTCTTATAAAAAGAGGAGGGTGAAAGGTTCCCTTACCGATTTGGTAACTTATGAAACATACACCCCATGAAATAAGGATCAAACAATAAAGATGAAAATAATCATAAATTATATTATATTACAAAATGAATACAATCATGGGGAGTACATACACCACCCAAAAGGAAATAGTGTCAATATTTGCATGTATCTCACGGAAAAAAAGTGAAATGAAAACCCCTTACCAGGTTGTAATCAATCGTGTCGTATGAAAAAATGATAATAACCACCAAATGAATCACATAATACCATGAATATAAAGTGAATCATGTTAATATAAAACAAATTTCAGTACCCAATACTCCAAATTCAATAAATAAGTGGCGAAAAATAGATATCTCACAGAAATGAAAGTGATATGAGAAAACCCTTAGCTCAAGTTTTACTCATCTTATATGTTTCTTATTATTCTAGAATAATAAAATTAAGTTAATTTTTTTCCTAAGAACATTTTCCATGTTTATTATTCTTTTTATATCACTAATTACCTTGCTATAACTATAAGTTAATTATTTGACTTCATATCGGTCATTTATTTGATGTTCATAACTTGAGTAAAAAATGTACTTCGTTTAATTACAAGTTGTCCCTGTGGTAAAAATTACATTATCTACAGAATGAATTTCATGATTTATATATCATATATATCATATATATCTAGTATATATCTATATTTATTTATTTATAATTATACATGATATCTGGAGATAATAAATTAAATGCACCGTTCATGGAGACGGTAAGCCGTACGTAAGCATGAAGGCTACTTTCATTTTTATTTCATATTTAGTGGGATGAAAACTTAATTATACATAGGTCAATTGTAATTCCACTATAATATTATATATATGTTAAATAAATTAATAATTATATCTTTTATACATTCCATGTATATCTTCAATGAATCATATCACCTTGAGGGGGCCGTAATCCACACTTCCTCAAATGAAATTATCATGTATAGTAATATTGGAAATCATAATGGTATGTGTGTAAGTAAAAAATATAGAATCATAAAGAAAACGTAAACATAATATATATCATACATAAATACAGTTCCATCATAATGGCCACCATGAGATGCGGTTGGAGATATTTGAACAATCATTATTTCGTGAGGTAGTAGTTCGTTGACCACAAAAAATGTACGTTCATATCTATTAGATGGAGGTGTGTGGAAGTTTAGTTCGAATACTTTTCAAAACAACATCTTATTTTACTGGCGATACTTGTGTTGTTATAAAACAAAAGAATCATGAGAGATTATGGGGTTGGAGAAGTAAAATAAAAGAAAATAACTTAAGAGAAGATATTATCTTTAAATCAGGTATCTCCATTTGGTTTGAACCAAAATGTTTAATTGAATTTCTTTATGCATAGGGGAATGATTATAGTAGAAGGAGAGGAAATTAGGTATCTAAATTGGACATCTGTTGGATGAGAAAATGGGAATGAGAAGTGTGGGGAATGGGTTAGAAATGAGGACTTTTTATAAGGGGAGGGGCTCCTTCGAAATGTTTAAAAATAATACTTTATAATATAATGATTTTCAGTTTCTAAAGGTCCAAAACTTATTAATTTCGATGATAAGATATCACATGTTTTAAATAATATAATCCAGCTCATATATGATAGGTTTTGGATATTATTTTAGTCATTATAATCATATTTATTTAAATCATTCATTAAGTATGTAAACACTGCATCATTATTATGTCATAAATAATTTTATTTATTTGATGTCTAAAAATTATAAAAAAATATCATCATTTATGAAATATTTTTATCTTTCAAATGAATGTTTATAGTCTAAGATATAACATATATAACCCCATGTATGAATTGATTTACTAAATGATATAAGTTTAAGTAATTTTTGTCTTTACTTTAAATTAATTAATATATGGTGTCATTTTCACTCTTAGGTGGCTCCATTGGGGTCCCATAATCAACCCATGTTTTCCCATGGTCAGACATGTATCATAAAATTGGATTAGGACCCATGTTAGGGTAATTTAAATTTATTATTATAATATTTTGATACCCTTATTTACCAGATTTACCCTTTAACCATGGTAAATAAAATTTTTACTAATGTAAATATTCATAATGTCTAAAAATAAAAGTTACATATTTAAACAATTTGGACCACCTAATTCCAAATATAGATTCCATTTTTTCAAATTGAAAACTTAGAATTGGCATAAATTAATTTAAAATTAATTCCCTCTGTCAATACAGAAAGTGTGTTTTTCTGAAATAATAACTATCAAAAGATTGACACTTATTTATGTCTAACGTCAAACAATAATTACATCCAATGACCAACATTATATTAAATGGTAAAAAAATAATATAAGGAAAATTTAAAACCAAATAGAAAAATAACAAAACATTATAAATAAATTGCATTAAAATCCAGTTTAGAATTAAAATACTACATTTGTTCACTATTCATTAAATAATTAATTTTATCAGAAAAATACCAAAAATATACCCAAAGTAAATATTGATTTCCCGATTCTAAAGAGGAATTTAATTTTGTCAAATATAACATATAAAAGTAAGAAAACATGATTTAATAAGGGTTCTCCATTAAAAGGATGTAGAAAAATACAATTTAGAGTTTTCCATGCTTAAAATCTTATTAATTCCTATTTTAAGCCTCTAAAATTTATAGGATAAATGTAAAGAAATTTAACAAAAATGTATAATCATAATGTAGTTAATCTTTTCATTCCCGCCAATATAATGGATAGGCGTTAACTACCATTTAAAATAATAATATTATATTATTATTTTTCTGTATGACTCAACATTGTGTGCAATATAAGATTTCAAAGATAATCGTGGTTGCGTATCGGGTTCTCCATCGAATATAGAATCCCATATAAAGTAAAGTTAATATTTAATCCATTAATATTCATATATAACAAAATGTCATGTTCTTTATTTACCTGGATGTTACACCCTTCCCCCTTTTGGAAAATTGCATCATTACAATTTTAAAACTGGTCTTGAAAACATCATTAAAAGCCCCACATCGAGAAATGAGTCAATAAAACTATCACTTTAAAAAAAGAAAAAATAAGTACAATGGTTAAACTAGATTATAAATACTAGGATTCCATGTAGGAAAACATGGATTTGGAAGAGAAACTAACCATCATGTTCTGATGGGGAGTGGTAGAAAACATGATCAGGAAAAAGTTAACAACCAAAAAATCACAAATATGTGATGGGTTAAACAGTCTTTGATTATCAAGTATAAAAAGTTAAAAGGAAACGTTTTTGTTTTATGTTACTTTTAATAATTTTTAGGAATTAATTTACTACATCGAATGAAAATATAATGAAATATACTTACCATCATGTAGAGTTTCATCCTTTAATAAGTTTCTACCAAAAACTCATCTTTTCTCAAATTGATGAGTGTACATGATGACATGGTCACACCTACTAGAATCAATATTCTTGAGAATAAAATAATCCATATAAGAAGAACTATATAGTTCCCCAGTATTTAGATATTAACCAAAAACAAAATGGTTAGTACAAGATCAAATATTCCCCAAAAATGATAATCTTTTATAAAAGGAGATACTACACTTAATCTAAAAAATAGAACAAAAAATTTTATATTTCAAAAAAACCCATTCAAAAAAAAAATTGTACTCAAAATCCTTCAATATAATTCAAACTAATATTGAAACCAAAAACATAGAATAATTTAATCACATAGTATTCCATATTAAATTTTTACATTTGCCTCCAATTAACAGCGACTACTCTTAAAGACCCATACTAAAGATTAATTAACCAAATAACACATTCTCTATGATAGGTTAATCATTTTCAAAAATAACCCAAATCACTATATGTCCACAATAAAAACATAGATACATCCTAAATAAAATTTCATCCATTACTCCACAAATGAGATCCCAGAGAATTTTATTTTCCTTAAGCATATAGTGTTCCCAAAAGGGAGAATGTCTTCCAAAATAACTGTAATAACTTAATCACCAAATAATTTTATTATATTAAAGATTTATACTTAATAAATATAAGATCCCCAATCAAGATATTCTTGATTAATAGAATAATTTAACTAAAAAGAATAATTTATAGTTACCAGCTTTTTATAAAACTCAAAAATAACCTTAACATGATTTAACCTCTATGGTTTTCTTATACCTCTCATTTTAATCCCAAATTATTATGAACTCAACATCTTAATTCTTGATGTATTATATATATTTTAATATTTTAATTCACCCCATATGATAATATAAAACTATCCCCAAAATAAAGAACATCATACCTTGATCATGGTGTTCACTTGGTTTCATCCTCATCTTGTTCACGTTGGTAGAAGGTCCTCGCACTGCAACAATGATTTAGAGATCCTTCAAAATCATTTGCTTCCTTCATCAAAATACAAATTTTACAAATTGGGTCAAAAGGGTGTTCCCACAAAAATAGTTTTTGTAAAATAATCATGTATGACATATATGTTCAAAACATCTGATAACCTTGATTTTTATAAAATAATCTAACTTATTTTGACTTCAAACATTCAATCAATAGTGGTTTTAAAATTCAATATGTATGCACTAAGAGAATATATTTTAAAAGAAAACATAAATATTTTTTCGCAAGGGTTTCCTTCCTCAACAAAATTTTTAAAATCAAAATATACTTCAAAATCATATGATAAGATAAAATATTTGAAAATTCCTTGAAAATATTTACCTTCCTTAAAAATATGTGAATATTGGGAAAATAAGATTTGATTAAATAAAACTCATGATCGATGATGATATCGGGGTATAGTGGAGGTGTTTTATATCTCAAACAATTTCTTTCAAGTGAGTTATAAGTTAGAAAAATATTCACAATCATCCCAACGTGGCTTTGTAATAATTATTGTAAGCAAGTCGTCCAGATGATATAGGAATGTCATTTGAGATCATCGTCTTTCCATATGCAACTGAATTTCCTTGATCTAAAAAAATAATAAAACAACGATTTAACTAAAATAATAGACATAGGGACTAACCATGTGTTTATCAAAAACTTATAATCTCTAATATGGTCTAAACCGACATCTGATACCAACTATAAGGACCCATCCTTGAACATTACTTAATCTTGAGTAAAATCAAGAATTTACATTGAGGACCTTTCCAGGTTTATAGTTTTAGAGAATTTGGCCATAACTATTATATTTCAACTTTAATATTATATGTAGACACTACTACTCAGTACACATTTTTTCATAAAATAAAAACTCTTAAAAAAATTATGTCTATTTAAATGTTTTAGGCAACATTACTTCTCCTTGATCCCATCCTTGAACCTTATTCATCATTATGTCCTATAGAAAACATTTAAAAAACTTGTGATGAGCATAATAAGCTTAGTAAGGGTTATAAAATAAGCAATGAAAACATTATCTCATTAATAAATAAAAATCAATGAAACCATACTTTTCAATCATGACGTACCTTATGAAATCATTATATTTATAAATATCACACAAAAATCATAAATCATACAAGTAACTTATGGCATATATAACAAACATAAATTTTATATTTCACAGATACATAGGGAGTTATGTTTGGAATACCCATCACAATATATTCACTAAATCTATTAAGAGAAGCCTTAGTGTTTCCTTACGTCATGTTACCCAATGCATTGGAGAGCTATCTCGTGCTCACCCGCCCTAGGATTATCACAGAACCACCCGTATAAATTAACAAATCCCAATAACCATAACATATTCCTAATAGTTAAAACAAGCATAAATGAAAGATAGAATATCCACATTGCAACCACAATATATCTTTTCATGATATTGAAATAATAAATGCTTTATCAAACCATTTTCAAAACCATTTAAAACATTTAATAAAGGTATTTTTGAATCAACGTGTCCCAAACCACTTTGAAGCTTGTAATGGGGTTAACATTTTAAATCATTAATTACCATATAACTAAATACATAAAACCATTTGGAAAACATGGACATTAATGTAAAGATTTGGAGGATTAATTCTTTAAAACATTTAAAACAGTGTTTTAGCTAAAGAGTCGGTTACCAATTAGAAAATACTTGAATAAAAATATTTAATGAATTACATTAAACAAAACATATAATATCATGAGAATAAAGAGGTTGATGATATAATATATCGATGGATAGTATATTAAATATATAAAAGTTCATTGGTGTATAATAACAAATAAGCATGAATGTAATGTAATATGATACAAATTCTCTTGCAATGATCATATCCTTACATTAAGGACAAATAAATGACATAATAATGTTTAAAAAATAAGTATACACCCAATAATTGGGAATACTAATAGTAAATCAATCATTGGTCATTCACACATATTCATAGAACAACATAATCTAGATGTATATATTTAACCCAAATAATTGAAATAGGGGCAGTAAGGTCACTTACAAAAATTCTACAGCCTAACGACATCGCTTTAAAATTCGGAAAATGAGTTGATGAGATAGAAAAGGGGCTCTAATCACATGGAAAATAAATTTGCAGAAATAATGATACAGAATTACATATCCCATCATATGAATATGTAAATTAATAAGAATAACAAAAATAAGTCTTATAAAAAGATTAGGGGGAAGGTTCACATACTGATTTGGTAACTTACGAAACATACACCCCATGAAAGAAGGATCATACAATAAAGATTAAAATATGAATTAATTTTATTATATTACACAAATAATACTATCATGGGAAGTACATACACCACACAAAAGGTAATTTTGGAAATATGTGTTGAATCTCAAGGGAATACAAAGTGAGATGAAAACCCCTTACTGCATTGTAATCAATCGAGTCATATGACCAAAAGTTAATAATCACCAAATGAATCACATAATACCATGAATATAAAGATAATCACGATAATATCTATCAAAATTCAGTACACAATACACCACATGCAATAAATAATATTTGAACAATGGAAATATCACATAAATGAAAGTGAGATGAGAAAACCCTTACCTTAAGTCTGATTAGTCTTGTATGTTCCTTGCTACTCCGGAATAATTAAATTTTGTAAATTTATAATTTCATAAGAAATTTTTTCAATTTCATTATACCTATTAGTTTACTTATTACCTTTCTATAACAATTAGTTAATTATTTGAGTTCATATTGGACAATTTTTTGATGTTCGGAACTTGAGTCAAAAATGAACTTCTTTTAATTACATGTTGTTCCAGCGGTAAAAATTACATTATCTCCAAAATGATATTCATCATTTTGTTTTCATATTTATAATATATTTCTAGTATACAAATATATATATATAATAGTACATGACATTTGGAGCAAAGAAATGAAATGCACCATTCTTGGAGACTGTAAGTCGTATGTACGCATGAATGCTACTTTCATTTGTATTTCATATTTAATGGAATGAGAAAATTATTATAAATAGGTAATTTATAATTCAAGTATAATTTGATATATATGTTACATAATTTCATAATTAAATACTTTATACGTTCCATGTATGTCTAGGACGAATCATATCACCTTAAAGGGGTGGTAGTCCGCACTTCTTCAAATGAAATTTTCATTTTTTCACATATTGGAAATCATAAATGAATGTTTGTAAATAAAAAACATAGAAGCCTAGAAGGAAAATTAAACATAATATATATCATATATAAATACAGTTCCATCATAATGGCCACAATGAGAGGCACTTGGAGATATTGGAACAATTAGTGGTTCGTGAGGTAGTTGTCTGTTGTCCACAAAACCAGTATGTTCGTATCAATTTGATGAATATTTTTGGAATTTTAGTTCGAATACATCTCATAAAAAACATATTATACTTAGGATACTAGTTTTGTAATAAAAGAAAGTAATAAAAATAGATTAGGGTGTTGGAGAAGTAAAATAAAACAAAAATTACTGAAGAGAAGATGTTACCTTTAAATCAGGTATCTTCCTTTGGTTTGGACAACAATGTTTAATTGAAATGAATTATGACTAGGGGAATGATTATTGGAGAAGAATAGGGATGTAAAGAGGTTAATTAGGCCGATGTTGGACTAGAAAATGTGCTTTATAAGTGAGTGGAATGGGTTAAAAGTGAGGACTTTGTATAAGGGGGAGGAGGGTCTCATTAAGAATGTTTAAAAATATTATTTTATTATATAATGATTTTCGATTTATAATGGTCCAAAACTTATTAAAGTATAAGATAAGATGACCCATGTTCTAAATAAAATCATCCAATAAGAAATGAATAGTTTTTTAATATTATTTTAATCATTATAATGTTATTTATTTAAATCATTGATTAATGAGGTTAACACTACATCATTGTTACGTGATTAATAATAATATTTATTTGATGCCTAAAAATTATAAAAAAAATATAATCATATAGGAAATATATTTATCTTTAAAATTAAAATTAAAATTTGAAACGATAACATATATAACCCCATGTATGAATTGATTTACAAAAAGATATATGTTTAAGTAATATTTGACTTTACTTTAAATTAATTAATATAAAGTTTCATTATCACTCTTAAGTGGCTCGAGGGGGTCCCAAAAGAGCCTCAAGGATTCCCATGGTGGGACATGTATCATAATTTAGGATTATGACACAAGTTATGGTAATTTATGATTATTATTATAATATTTTTTTACCCTTATTTACAAGATTAACCCTTTAACCATGGTAAATTTTTTTTTTACTGATGTTAATATTAATAATGTCTACAAATAAAAGTAAGCTATTTAAAAAATTTGGACATCTTGATTCCAAATATGGAATCCAATTCTCCACATTCAAAACATAGAATTGGAAAAAATTAATTTAAATGTAATTGTTGATGTCAAAACAAAATGCATGTTTTTAAGAAATAATAACTATCAAATGATTGACAATTATTTATGGCTAATATCAAACTGAAATTACTTCCAAAGAATAAAATTTAATTAAATGGTAAAAAAATAATATAATTAAACATTAAAACCAACTAAAAAGATAATCTATATTTATAAATAAATTAGATTTAAAGGCATTTTTGAATTAAAATACACCATTTTTCACTATTCAAAAAAAATTATCAGAAAAATACAAAAATATACCCAATGTAAATTTTGATGTACCAATTCTAAAGAGTAATTTTATTTTTTCAAATAGAACATATAAAAGTTACACTAACATTATTTAAAAAGGGCTCTCCATCAAAAGGCGGTAAAAAGACATTTTTGAGTATTTCATGTTTAAATCATATTAATTCTTATTTTAAGCGTCAAAAATTTATTAGATAAATGTAAATACATTTAAAAAACATTTATAATCATATTGTAGTTAATTTTATTCATTCGCACTAATAAAATCGCTAGTCATTAACTACCATTTAAAATAATAATATTATATTATTATTTTTCTGTATGAATTAACATTGTGTGAAATGTTTGATTTCAATGAAACCCATTGTTGCGTATCAGGTTATAAATAGAAGATTGCATCCCCTAAATAGTAAAATAAATATTCAATCCATTAATATAAATATATATGAAAATTTTATGTTCTTTATTTACCTGAAATTTTACATCCTTCCCCCTTTTGGAAATTATAACCTCATAATTTTTAAATAGGGCTTGGAAACATCATTGAAAGTCTCACATTGGGAAAAGAGTCAATAAATATATCACATTAAAATAAAGAAAAAAATAAGTACAGAGGTTACCTAAGATAACCCATACTAGGATTCCCTGTAGGAAAACATTAATAAGGAAGAGAAACTAACCATCATGTTTTGATAGGGAGTGGTAGAAAACATGATCAGGAGAAAGTTATCTACTAGAAAATCAAAAACTTGTGATGGGTTAAAAGGTCTTTGATTACCGAGTAAGAAAATTTTAAAGACAATGTTTTTTATTTATGTTCCTTTTCATAATTTAGAGGAACTCATTTACTACATAGAACCAGAAAATAAGGAAATATACTTACCCTCAAGTAGATTTTCTCCCATTAATTAGTTTCTACCAAAAACTCATCTTTTCTACAAACTATGTGTATACATAACGACATGGTCAGAACTGCTAGAATGAATCTTCTAGAGAATCACATAATCCACTAAATAAGAACTATATACTTACCTAGTCTTTAGATATTATCAAAAACAAAAATGGTTAGTACAAGATTAGATGTTCACAAAAAGGATAATCTTTTATAAAAAGAGATAATACTCATAATATATAAAATTGAACAAACAATACCCATTTTTCAAAAAATACCATTCAATAAGAAATTGTACATAAATTCCTTCAATATAATTCAAACTAATATTGAATCCCAAAACTCAGAAAAATTTAATCACATTGTCATCCATAGTAAATCGTTACATTTATCTCCAATTAACATATATATCTCTCTCAATATCTCATACTGAAGTGTAATTAACAAAATCACATATACTCTATGATAGGTTAATCATTTTCATAAATAAATCAAATCACTATATGTCCACAATAAAAACATAGATTCATCCAAAATAAATTTCAACCATTACTCTACATCTGAGATCCCATTGTATTCTTTTTTCCTTAATCATATAGTGTTCCCAAAAGAGAGAATGTCTTCCAAAATGATTTTATTCACTTAATCACCTAATAATTTTTCTAAACTATGGATATTCATTTGATAAAACATAATATCCCGAATCAAATTATTCTTGAAAAATAAAATCATATAACTAAAAATAATAAGTCATACATAAAGATTTTTATAAAACTCAAAAATAACCATAATATGTTTTATCTCAATGGTTTTCTTATACCGCTCATTTTCATATCAGATCTTAATGAACAAAACATTATATTTCTTAAAGTCTTATATATATTGTCACTTTTTTATTTCACCACCATATGCTAAAATAAAAATATCTCCAAAATAAATAACATCTTAAATTGATCAAGGTGTCCAATTGGTTACATTGTCATCTTGTTTACGTTGGTAGAAGGTCCAGGCATTGAAACAATGATTTAAAGATCCTTAAAAATAATTTTCTTCTTTCATCCAAATACACTTTGTACAACTTGGGTCATAAGGGTGTCCGTAGAAAAATAGTTTTTGTGATATAATCATGTATGACATATAATTTCCAAACATTTGATAATGTGATTTTTATAAAATAGTCTGACCGAGTTTGATTTGAAACTTTCAAACAAAAGTCCATTAAAAATACCATATCTATGTTTTGAGATACTATATTTTAAACAAATATGTAATTAGGTTGCTCTAGGGTTTTCTTATTTATCTCCGTTTTCAAAATCATAATATAATTCAAAATCTTGTGATAGGGTAAAACATTAGAAAATTTCTTTGAAAATATTTACTTTCCATGAAAATATTGTGAAAATATGATTTGATAAAAGACAACCCAAAAACCACGATGATATAATGCTATAGTGGAGGTGTTTGAAATCTCAAAAATTTCCTTGCAAGTGAGTTTTATGTTAGAACAATTTTAACAATCATCTAAACACGACTTGGCAATAATTATTGCATCAAAGTCATCTGGAAGAGATAGGAATGACATTTGAGATCCTCCTCCATCCATATGCAACTGAAATTCCATGATTTTAAAAAGTTATAAAACAAGTATTTAACTAACATAATAGACATAGCGACTAACCATGTGTTTATCAAAAACTCTTTATCCCTAAATTTTTCTAAACCGTCCTCTAATACCAACAATAAGGACCCAACCTTAAACATTACTTAATCTTGAGTTAAATCAAGAATTCACATTGTGGATATTTTCCAAATTGGAGGTTTAGAGAATTAGATCATAACTATTACACATCAACTTGAATATTACATATAAACACTACTACTTAGTACCCATATTTTCATAAAATAAAAACTCATAAAAACATGTCTAGTTCCATGTTTTAGACATCATGACTTTTCCATGATCCCATCTTTGACACTGATTCATTTTTTATGTCCTGTGGAAAACATTTCAAAAACATGGAATGTTCATAAAAAGATGATTAAGGGTTAAAAAATAAGTAAGGAAAAAATTATCCCCTCAATAAATACATATCAATAAAACCATACTTTTCAATCATAACATACCTGATGAAATAATTAGATTTAAGAATAACAGACAAAAATCATAAATGATAAAGGTATATTATGGCATACATAACATAATTACATTGTATCTTTCATAGAAACATAAGGAGTTTAGTTTTGAATACCCATCACAGTATATTCCATAAATCATTTAAAAGAAACATTAATGTTTACCTCTGTCACATAACCCAATGCTTTGGAGAACAATATCGGGCTCACCTGCCCTATGTTTATCACAGAACCACCCATATACATAAACAATTCCCAATGAACATAACATATTAATAACACATAAAACATGAATAAAATAAAGATAAAATTTCCACATTGAAATCAGAATATATTTTTTTATGATATTTATATAATCTATGATTTATCAAACCATTTTCAAAACCATTTAAAATATTTAATAATGATATTTTTGAATCAAAGTGTCCCATACCACTTTGAATATTTTAAAGGAATTAGAATTCTGAAACATTAATTTCCATATAATTAATTATTTAAACCCATTTTTAAATCATGTACATTAATGAGAATGATTTAGAGGATCAAATATTTAAAACATTTAAACAATGTTTTAGCTAAAGAGTCTGTTACCACGTAGAAAATAATTGACTAATAACAATTAAATAATTACATTAAACTAAACATAAAATATCATGAGAATAAGTATATTAATGATATAATAGTTCAGAGGGCAGAATATAAAACATATAAATTTTAATTGGTGTATAATAACAAATAAGTCTCAATGGAATGTAAATTGAGACAAATTCCCTTGAAAAGATCATTTTCTAAGATTAAGGACAAATCAATGACATAATTATGTGTGAGAAATAAGTATACACCAAATATTATATGATATTAAGATTAAAACAACCATAGGACATTCACGTGTATTCATAGCACAACATAATCAAGAATTATAAGTTTAACCCAAAGAATTGAAATTGGGTTAAGAAGTTTTCTTATAGAAATTCGACAGACTGATGTAATCGCTTTAAAATTCAAAAAATGAGTTGATGAGATAAAAAATTGTCTCTCATAACATTTAATTAAATTTTACTGCAATAAGTATATAGAAGAACATATCCCATCATATTAAGCGGTAAATTAAAAGTCATAACCAAGAAGATGTCTTATAAAAAGAGGAGGATGAAATGATACCTTACCGATTTTGTTACTTACAAAACATACACCCCATGAAACAAGGTTCATACAATAAAGATGAAAATACACATAAATTGAATTATATTACACAAAAAATAAAATCATGGGACGTACATACACAACACAAAAGTAAATAGTGGCAATATAGCATGAATATCACATGGGAAAAAGAGAGATGAAAACCCTTTACCACATAGTATTCAATCGAGTCGTATGACCAAAAGTTAATAAACACAAATATTTCATAGAATAAAATGAATATAAATAGAATCATGATAATTTATATCAAATTTTAGTACAAAATACACCACATGCAATAAATAAGAGGTGAACAATGGAAATCTTATAGAAATAAAAGTGAGATGAGAAAACCCTTACCACAAGTCCGACATGTCTTGTATGTTCCATATTATTCCTAAATAATTAACATAAGAAAATTTATATTTTCTTAAAAACCCTTTTCATGTTTATTATTAATTTAATATCATTTATTACCTAGATATACAAACGAGTTAATTATTTGAGTTCATATCGGACATTTTTTTGATGTTTGGAAGTTGAGTAAAAAATGAACTTCTTTTAATTACTATTTGTCTATGTGGTAAAAATTCCATGTTCTCCAAAATGATATTCATGATTTAGATATCATATATATCATATATTTCTAGTATATATATATATATTTAATAGTACATGAAATTTAGAGATAAGAAATGAAATGCACCGTTCATGGAGACGGTAAGCCATAGGTATGCATAAACGCTACTTTCATTTCTATTTCTTATTTAATGGAATGAAAACATAATTATATATAGGTAAATTATAATTCCAGTATCATATGATATATATGTTACATTATTTCATAATTTTACCCTTCCTATATTTCATGTATGTCATGAATGAATCATATCACCTTGAAGGGGAGATAGTCCACACATCCCCAAATGAAATTATCGTGTTTACACTTATTGAAATGCGTAAAGGTACGTTAATAAATAAAAAACACAGAATCAAAGATAAAAAATAAACAATATATATCACATATATATATATATATTGCTCCATCATAATGGCCACTATGTGAGGCAGTTGGAGATATTTGAACAATCATCGCTTCGTGAGGCAGTAGTTTGTCATCCATAGAAACAATATGTTCGTATCCATTAGATATAGGTTGGTGAAAGTTTAGATTGAATTATTATTATAATGAAAACCTATTATATTTTGGATACTATTTTTTTTATAAAACAAATGAATAAAGAGAGACTGGGGGGAGAATAAAATAATATAAAATAACTTAAGAGAAGATGTTAAATTAATATCAGGTATCTCTCTTTGGTTTGAACCAAAATGTTTAATTTATTTGCATTATGCCTTGGGTAACGCTTCAAGGATGAGTTGAAGGATGTACGGAGCTGAATTGGGCAGAGGTTGGATGAGCCAAGGGGCTCGATAAGTGTAAGGAATGGGTTAGAATTTAGGTATTTTTATAAGGCGGAGGAGGGGCTATTTAGGAATGTTTAAAAATATTATTTAATTATACAATTATTTTAGGTTTCTAATTGAAAAAAGTCAAATATATGATGACTCATGTTCGAAATAAAATCTTCCAATAAGAATGGGACAGGTTTTGGATATTGTTTTAATCTTTATAATCTAATTTATTTAAATCATTCATTAATGAGGTAAACACTACTTCATTGTTGTGTAATTAATTATTTTATTTATTTTATGTCTAACAATTTTATAAAAAATATCATGATATAGTAAATATATTTATCTTGAAAATAAATATTTATAGTGTAATAGATAACTTATATAACCCCATGTAAGAATTGATTTACTAAAATATATGTGTTTATGTTATTTTTGTCATTACTTTAAATTAATATATATAAAGTGTCATTGTCACTCTTAAGTTGCTTCATGGGTTCCCAAAATCGACCCAAATAAGACCATGGACCGATGTTTATCAACCAATAGTATTAGGACACATGTTAGGGTAATTTAATTATATTATAATAATATTATTTTACCCTTATTAACAAGATCTACCCTTTAACTATGGTAAATGAAATTTTTACTGAAATAAATATTCATAATGTCTTGAAATAAAAGATAACTATTAACTCAATTTGGAAAACCAGATTTCAAATGTGGAATCCATTTTTCAAAATTCAAAACACAAAACTAGTGGAATTTATTTTATAATTAATTTTTGCAGTCAAAACAAAAAGTGTGTTTTTAAGAAATAATAACTATAAAAATATTGACACTTATTTATGTGTATTTTCAGCATGAAATTACATAAAATGAAAAAAATTGGATTAAATGGTAAAAAAATAATATAATTATACATTAAAACCAATTAAAAATATAATCTATTCTTATAAAAAAATTATATTAAAAGGTAGTTTTGAATTAAAATATAGTCTTTTTAACTATTCATAAAAAATCAATTTTATCAGAAAAATAGAAGAAGTATACCAAAACTAAATTTTGATGTCCTGATTCTAAATAAAATTTTTATTTTTTTCAAATAGAACATATATAAGTGACAATAAAATGACTTAAAATGGGTTCGACATCAAATGGTTGTAAAACGACCTTTTCAGTATTTCATGAATAAAATTGTATTAATTATAATTTTAAGCCTCCAAATTTTTTGGATAAATGTAAAGAAAATTAAAAAACATTCATAATAATAATTTAGTAAATTTTATTCATTGATTCAAATACAATATCTTGGATTTAACTACCATTTAAAAAAATAATATTATATTATTATTTTAATTCATTACTCAATGATGTGTGCAACGTAAGATTTAAATGAATCTCGTTGCTGCATATCCGGAATTCCATCGAACATAAAATACCCTATAAAGTAAAATTAATATTTATTCCATAAATATTAATAAATTTTAAAATGTCATGTTCCTTATTTAGCTAGGATGTTACACTTATCACAAAATTTTGTGTCGATAATAGCCCTCCCCCCTCATGATTGGATCTAATTAGAAGAAGAGGGTCAGATCCTTATGTAAAGGGAATAAAATATCTTGAGTTCCACATAGGTCATCCACTCAGGTGGTCCACACATGTGTTTTATATAGTATATCCCTATAATAATTTTACAAATTTCATCCACATAGGTAAACTAAATATATAAATAGGTTGATCACCCAATGGTTCTTTGCTTTTCTTTCTCCAATCTTGTTGTGCCGTCCAAAAAGCCATTCTCACTTTTTTTTATAATGAGCTGGTTCCTCAGTCAAATACCAAGGAAAAATTTATTGCATAAATGAAAATGAGTTACAAAAGTCTGAAAGGTGGAATCTTATTACAATCCTTATTAAAGAAAGGGAGCAAATCATCAGTCAAGAGATCCAACCAAGTAATGGCCTGATATACCCCCTTGTTGGTGAGACTATCGGCAACCATGTTCGCTTCGCGGAACACTTGAGTGGAAATGTAGTTGAGGTTCCGGAGCGATGTAAGACATTTCATCCATCGAGAAGTGAGCGGTCAAGCAAGGTGCACCACGCTCTTCCAGATATCTTGAACAATAGTGGTTGAATCACATTCAATCCATAGGTTGTTCTAACCCCTCTGCATGTCAAAGTCCACCGCATGAATGAATCCCAACATTTCCGCTTCCAGAGCCGAGGACGTGCCACAACCACCAAAGAAGCAGCGATGCCATCTACCATGCGAGTATCTGAAGATGGCACCACAGCCTGCCGGACCCAGATTACCTCTAGAAGAGCCGTCAACATTCACTTTAATCCATCCTGGCAGCGGGGCTTTCCAGAAGACCTCAAAGGTATGATGGGGTAGCCAATAAGAGCCACCAATTCTAAGCCGACGAAGGATCTCAAAATCACCAAAAGAGTTGTCACAATGATCCTTATGAAGAGAGGAAACATCTTTTATATCAATAAGAATACGCATTTTACCTGCATTGAGACTGAACGAGCAGTTATTATGAATAAAATTATTTCTGTCATACCAGATCACATGCAGGAGCTCAGCGACCGCAGCCAGAAAAAGATTCCTGATTTTCTTAGAGGAATCCAAAATCACACAAAGTTGAAAATGATAGCTAATAGAATCAATAAGAGACCATCTGTAACCAAAAAAGTTAGAATTTTAATTCCAAAGAGCAGCAGCTGTAGCACAAGATAAGAACAAATGATTAGCATCTTCACGATGTTGGTTACAAAGATGACATCTAGAGAAAAGAGTAATCCCAAAAGATTGGAGACACACATCAGTGGGGATCTTATTATGAGAAAGACACAAAATTAGAGTAAATATTGAGGGTTTGATCTAAGGTTTGTTAAAGGCTTTCAACCAGACAAAGTTGGAATAAGAATTACTGATGTTATTATTGTAGAAACTTTTAGAATCTAGGACACCATTAAAGGTAGGTTCCCAAATAAGGAAATCATCAGCATGATAAAAATGATAATTGTCAATGATGTGACTGATGTGGTCTGGAAGGATGATTTCATGGGAGTTAACAACATCACGAATTGTAAAAGTGGTTTTCTCAGAACTAGTGGTGGATGTAATCATATATATTAAAGGGTTATCAGTCCAATTTTCCAGCCAGAAGTTCAAAGAGGAATCAGCGCTAACCATCCATCTAGCATTGTTCATGATAGAAAGGAAAGAATGAAAAATGGAAGGCCATATGGAAGAAGTAATGTAACCAAAATTACCATTCCTAAGCTTATTAACAAACCTTTTCCTATGAAAATCCAAGGAATCAGAGTTACTATGAATAATATTCCTGGTCATTCTAGCTTGAAGAGCTTCATTAAAAAGCTTAAGGTTATTAATACCAAGACCACCCCTATCTAGGGGTTTACAACAAGTGACCCAAAGTATGGTGACAGGTTTTCTTTCAATCATACTAGCAGTCCAGACAAAATTTTAAATGAAAGTGTTGATTCTTCTAAGAAGACTGGCGGGCCACTTGTAAACCATCATTGAGTAAACCATCTTGGAAACAATGGTAGACTTGACAAGACAAACCCTGACAGCCATGAAAAGAGATTTACCTTTCCATGAAGAGAGATGTTTGATCATTTGATCCACAATGTTGTGAAAATATCTTGATTTTGGCGTACCCCAAAAGATAGGGACACCTCAAGTAAGTAAAAGGGTAAGAGCCTTCTTTGATTCCTAAGTAATCAGTGATGTGGTTTTTTCTGCTAGGGGGGGGGGAAGTGTTTCCCAAAGAAGACAAAGGATTTGTTCCAACTAATTGTTTGACCTGAAATGTCATCGTATTGTGCCAGGTCACTTTTGAGATTTTTAATGTTCCGTATATCTCCCTTAAGGAATAAAATTATATCATCAGCGTATAAGAGATGAGTAGGAACAATTAAATTTCTAGCATCTTGAATAGGGATGACTTTATTTTGATTCAATAGACTCGTGATGAGCCTACTTAAATAATCCTCGACAATAGCGAAAATAATGGAAGATAGGGGATCACCTTGCCTAACCCCCTTGGTACATTTGAAAAAACCTTTTGGGGAACCATTGACCAACACAAAGATGGAAGATGAATTGAATAAGGTGCATATCATGGAAATAAAAGAGTCATTAAACCCAATGTTCCTAAGAACCTTAAAAATAAAATTCTAGTCTATAGTGTTAAAGGATTTCCTAATGTCTAATTTAATGGCCACACTACCACCTCTAGTGACTTTATTCAACATATTAGTACATTCCGAGGCAAGGTAGATACAATCTTGAATAGTTCTTCCTTTAATAAATCCAAATTGGTTCCAAGAAAAAAATTTGTTCGTGATAGAGGTGAGATGATTAGCAAGGAGTTTTGTAATAACCTTACAAATAGTGTTGATGAGAGCAATGGATCAGAAAAGATGAATTTCATCAGCATTATCCACTTTAGGTATGAGAGCAAGGAATTGGGAATTTATCCAATGCGGTAGGACACCATTAGAGAAAAAAGATTTAACCAGTTTGCAAACATCCAAATGAATAAGATCCTAGTATTGCTAAAAGAAACCATTGTTGAACCCATCTGGTCCGGGGGCACTGTCAGGGCTAAGGCTGAAAACAGTGTCCTTGATTTCATGGTCCATAGGAATTCTTAAAAGATGATCATTGTCCTCAGCAGTGACCATATTGGGAATGATGTCAGGGAGGTGGTCCTTATTAACCTCCGGACCATTAAAAAGAGTATGGAAGTAATGAACAACATGATTAGAAATGCTATCCTCAATGTCAAGAAGAGTATCATCAACATTAAGAAGGGAAAGTGGCTTACTGATTTTCCTGATTCTTTAAAGTGCATTATAGAATTTCGTATTTCGGTTACCATCCGATAGCCATTTAGTTTTGAAGATTTTCTTGCGCATGTTATCTTTGTGCTTCAGAAGAGAGCTAAGCTTCGAAGTGATAGAAACCTAATCTTGATGGTCTAGAGAAAAATCAGAATAGGTATTGGAGTATTGGATACGAATAAGATCATTCTCCAACGAGGATATGTCCGCATCGATCTGCTTTGTTTTAGAGAAACACCACCCCTTGAGATGTTGTTTCAGAAGCTTTAGTTTGGCAGTGCAAGCAAAATAGTCTCTTTGATGCTTCAATCCATCCCAGAATTCTTTAATGCTGATGAAACATTCTGAGATCGCAGTCCAAGAATTTTTAAATTTAAAGGGAAGAGGAGATTTTGAGCCCCTAGAGATGAAGATAACAAGAATGGGGTGATGATCAGAGTTGATCTTGGGTAAAGTAATGCTGGATATGGAATCCCAATTGTCTAGAGCAGTAGTATTAGTGAACACTCTATCAATTTTGCTAGCAACAATCCTGTTGAGGGACTTTCTATACCATGTGTACTTGGCGCCAGTAAGATTGATTTCACAAAGGTCACAATCCTCAATAGAGGCTTTAAATTCTCTAGTAGATATGGGAGATTGTGATGGGACAATATTTTCACTTGAGAGAAGAATAGCATTGAAATCACCGATCACCAGCCAGGGACCTTGAACAGAGGAAGACAGTGAAAGGAAGTCAATCCAGAGGGATATACGATCTTGATACCTTTTTTTAGCATATATCATAGTGCAGACCGTACAAACTCCAACACAAGAGAAAGCACAAGTAAACATTTGGTCAGAAATTTTAACAATGTTAACAGACTGCAAAGATGAGTGATGAAAAATCCAGAGAGTTTCAGTAGAGGATCCCTCTTTACAAGCACCTAGAAAATTATAACCAAAAGAGAACAAGTGTAAATATTTTGGAGAAAAAGTAATTTTAGGCTCAGCAATGGCAAATAAAATTGGTTTGTGAGTCAAAATAAATCACTTGAGCTCAATAAAAGTGTCAAAGTTAGATACACCCTGACAATTCCAAAATAAGCAATTCATTTGAACTTGTGTTTGGAGCTAGAGCTCCCTTTTTTTGATCCACCCTAACCCTTGTTCCTTGCTGACCTTCTAAGATCATTAGAGGAAGAAGGGTTGGATTGTTTCCCCAGCTTTTTCTTGGAAGAGACAACAGAGATATAAGAATCTATTTTAATATCACATTTATCTTTATTTTTATTCAATGAGATTGGAGACACAATAGGAGTTGCTGGGAAATCTATTGTAGACGAAACAGGGGTGTGAGCATTTGAAATACCTAAGGAGGCAGTCACAGTATCCATAGTACCTACTGCCACTGTCTTCTCACTGGAACCTGCCACCTCAAGGGTGAAAATCTTTTCATTATATACCTGCACCAGGTCTGAATTGTCAATACTGTTTTTGTCATAAATAATGCCCGAATTCAGATCCATATGAGTCTCTATTGAGAGAGATGCAGGATGGTCGGGGTGATTATTGGTACCATTTAAATGATGAATATTAGTATTGGGATGTGAACCCACTACAATTATGGTATTTTTATCAGCATGGAAAATGGAGGGTGAAGAGGTACCTGCAGCCGCATCATTTATCAGTATACCTGCAGCCTCATGTACCTCCACCTGAGTCACAACTTGAAGGCCATAACCCCAGGAATTATGTTGGCATTCCTACCATGGGTGTTCAAGGATTCCTCTCAACGTATGTTCAATTTCCTCCCACAGGCTGTGATCAGCATCTGTAGCTTCATGAGGGTGCACCAGATTATCGTTACCCGAGGCATGAGTGTTAACCTCCTTTGGGATTTTCTCACCTGAACCAGAATCAGACGAGCCCGCAGGATTCTCGGTTTTGTTCTGCATCGTGTTCACTTCCTCTGCCAAATGAGCAGCAACAACACCCTTGGTCCCCTCCTCCTCAACCAAATCGGACCATTTAACACCAGAATTCTCCCCCGCATGAGATTTTTAACCCATCTATCAACTTTTATCTGGTTATTTACATTCTGTCAAGAAACAGCGGATTGATCCTTCTGCTTTCGTTTTACCTGAGTCCATCCATCTTCCTTTGGTTGCTCATCCCATGACTTCACCTGGTTCTTCATAACATGACAGTTCATAAGGGAGTGTCAAAATAGAAATAAATTTTTCATGGAAGAGGAAGTAATATGACACCCACCCAAGAGGCAATGTCTATTTAGAGGATAAAATGAAGGTTTTTCTTAGATCCGTAGGGAGATGTCCCTACTTTTTAGTGCCCAATGGGATTTCCTTCATTAATGAATTGGATAATCTTTAGCATATAATAACCCACCAATGATAAATTCCATTATTACCAGTTGCATTATATGATCATGTTTGATGTTCCTCCGAGGAACTATCATGATGACTTTCTCATGATGTGATTGACCACCTACCTTCAGGTGGTCCATGAATGTAATTGTGGCTTGAGTCTAGATATATCTATTATAGAGTGAAAATTATTATAGGGGAACCACTTAGGGATGATATCCCATATTATAGGCAAGATCTACGACAATTTTCTACACTTATACATGGAAAAGGACCCACATCAGATATTAGGGTCATTTCATGTGTTTTGAGGGAGGATTGCAGCATACATAGGCTCTTATGATATGCTTCATAGATTTCATATGCATGATTTTCTGTTTCACTAATTAATTTATATAGTTTCTAGTATTAATAGATTATCTCTATAGTATGAAAAAGCCCTAATGAATCTGAAGATACTAGGAGAGTTAAATTTATTCATAGA
The DNA here is from genome assembly GCA_963277665.1 of Viscum album. Taxonomy (NCBI): domain Eukaryota; kingdom Viridiplantae; phylum Streptophyta; class Magnoliopsida; order Santalales; family Viscaceae; genus Viscum; species Viscum album. The sequence continues at coordinate 646,468,650 of OY728151.1, read as the reverse complement.
TAGTGACCCTCTTTCAATAACATTTTTCATAAATGGTAAATATAATGACAATTTGAGGTATTAAATTATTACATTCATAGATAATGTACTTGTTTCTCATCCAAACAACCAGATCATATGTGAGGTATATGCTCCGTATTGAATCTCTTTCTAGTTACAAAGTCTAATACAATGAAAATTCTCTTCCCCTATGAATTTTAACATTAAGAATCATTACTTGGTGGCCATGAAATTTTGGATCCTCTTGCCAATGGAGTTATCCCAATATTCTATAAAAATCCCTCTATCATGTGCATCAATAAGGTGATAAAATGGTTATTCTATTTCATTTATTTTGTTCCCGACCCCATAGGGTTGTGGAAAGAAGGTATCCCTCGAGTCGAGGCCGCATTGAATATTGCGCATGTAATGTGTGCTAGAAAGGATCAACCTGAGGGTGATAATGATAAATCTATAAATATTCAATGTGACCTCAAGAATCATCCATGGAAAAGGCTAGTGATGAAAATAAAACATCTTCCATGATGAGGTGGTCTAGTCATCACTGTTACGATTAAATCTGAGGCCGAATTGTCCTGTATCATGGTAGAGTAGAGTGTCCGAAAAGGGATTCGATGTTAAATTATTATAACTCCTCACCTCTACTGGCCATATTAGTATTCGTGTATGTGGAGCATTTGGTAATCTATTATTGGAATAGAATAATTTAGGGCATCATTCATTTATGGTTGTTTCTCTAGGTTGTAATATGTATCCCATACCATGGGAATATATGATTACCCACCAATGATCACCATGAAATAAATTAATGATGTGGGGTAATATTTGTGAGATCTATAAAAATTGATATATTCCATTGTTGATAAGATCATAACTACAATGTGGGAGATATCAATTATGGCTTGTGCTTCTATAAAACAAATATCTGACCAATATAATGAATAATGGGATGACTTCATCAACTCTAGTGAGGAATATCACTCTTTTACCTTATCATTTATCCCCTAATTCTTCCTAATTGATTTTTATAGGATCTATAAAACTATTGGTTAGAGAATGATCACAACCTACAATGGTGTTTGAATGACCAAAATATGGGTTGATTGGAACCTATATTAGAGTGGCGGTTCAGCCTCCCAAATCATTAGAGTAATCATTGGGTCATAGAAGGATGGTGGATGATATGGAAGGAGATTATTCTTAACCCCAACCTAAATCTCTTGTAATTGAGATTATAGATATGAACCCATCTCCATGTAATGGAAGGAAACAATATTGGGAAAATAATTTGAGGGGGGTATGCATAAGAATAATATTTTTCACTGTCACTTTATTTTATGACTTTCTTGATGTACTCATTTTATTATGCTTAACTTTTATAGTATCTAATTCACCCTCCCTCTTTAAGGGGTGTAGAACATATCCATCGAGAGATAAGGAGGAAATTTTGAATGATGTACAGTCTCATGGTAATGAATCCATCCATTTTTATGAATATTTTCCAAGAGATGAAGACACACAATCTCTCATTTATATAGATAGTGAAAATATGTCAACCCTACTATTTATTACATACATAAACATGATTTATTACATAAAATCTTCACATAATACAACGTAGAAGATCTAGTGGTCTAGTGACTTTGGGTATTAGGATCATTACATAACACCTTAAAACATTAAATAAAACATCTTTGTTGAAAACATCCTTTACATGACCACAACATTCTTTTGTACATAACATTACATGAATATCCTGAGAATATACATAAGAAAGGGGTGATCTACAAATCCCATTAAGGGAGTAAACAAAGTATAAAACACATTATATAAATAAATGGAATTTCTTTTAACAGAAAAATCGACTATCTCAGAAAATTATGAAAAACCCACCATTAGATAATTTTGACATCCTGATTCCAAAAAACAATTCATTTTATCTAAATAGTTTTCTAAATAGGTGAATTTATACTTTTAAAATAAAAACTGTCATTTATAAAAAAAATCATAGGTTTTGACAAAAAAAAGCAGTCAAACATTAAAAAAATTAATATTGTATTCATAAAAAATATATGATGATTTATATTTAATAAAAAGTAATTTATTAATAATAATATTTTATTAAAATATTATTTAATTAAAAAATCCATTAATTCATCAAAATAGATTACATTGTTGAATATTAACTAAAAATAAAATTTGTTCTTTAAAATAACTTTACAAAGTAACAGTAATAAAATGAATTTATAATCATTATACAAAAAATAATGTACATATTCATAGTGATGGGGTCTTGTTACATAACCCCTTAAAACACTGGCTTATGACCATAGGGTAAGGTGCGCGATGGTGACAGACTCTTGGGGTGGCTCAGATAACATTACTCTAGGGGTAATCTCTATAAAATTCCACTTCTCTCATAGGTAGTTCCACTCAAGTGTAACATATTCTAGCTCATATTGGGCATGGTCAAGAGTGAAGCACTATGAAACCACCTCCTTTATGAGCTCTGACAAATGGGCCACTTACAAGTAAAGTCTACTGGATGAGGCCATTACTTCTTTTGTCTAAGTAAATTGGATTTGTTAAAGACCTATATTTATACTAATCATGTGATCACTGTTCTACGGCTATATTAGAAACAACCACAATTTTTAATGGTATTTTAAAATCCAAAACATAAAAACAAATAAGTGCATATGTTTTACACAACCATAAGAAGACATTAAAGTAGAACATAATGAAATTTCATTAATGAATTTTTTGGTCATTACAATCTTCCCCCCTTTAGTAATTTCTCCGTCAAAATTTACTTCTCCCATACAAATATTGATTTGGGTAACTCTGTTTCATCACATCTTCCAATTCCAACATCGCTTATTCAAACTTGTGGTTTGCCATAACACCTTGAAAAGGGGCTTTGTCATATTTCATATAAATTTTCCACTATGATATAAGATCTTCACGAGTATCTCCTCATAATAAAGATCATCCTCTATTTTTACTACCTCTTAAAGGAGTACATGTGAAGGATCTGGTATATACCTCTTTAAAAGGGTATATGAAAGACATCATGTACTTTGTCCATGATATGTGTATGTTCTAGTCGATAGGCCACTACCCCAACATGATCATGATTCTCAAAGGGGATAATGTACCTAGGGAAAAAATTCATTTCTTTCTTAACCTCATGACCTTATTCCATGGAGATATGCGTAGAAATACAATGTATCCAACTATAAACTGAAGATCTTGTTGAGAGTTATTGGCATAACTCTTCGGTCGATCCTGGGAATCCTTAATATGATGCTGAATGGTTTTGACATTTACCACCATTTCATCGACCATTTCTTATACTAACATCTTACATGCACCGACTTCATCCTAACATTCCAGTTTTATGCACCTCTTTCCATACATGGCTTCATAAGGTGCCCTTCGGATTCTTGAGTGGAAACTATTATTAAAAGAGAACTCAACCAGAGGAAGATGTTGATCCCACCCTCCTTTGATGTCCATTGAGAACACTCTATATGGGTCATCATGTATTTGGATAGTCTGCTCGAATTGGGCATCATTATGAGGATGTTAACTCATACTGATGTTCAGCTCAGTATCCAGAGCACGTTGAAGACTCTTCCAAAACACAGAAGTGAATCTTGGATCTCGATCAAAAACATTTGATAGTGGTACCCCATGCGGCCTTACCACATCCGTGATGTATATTCCTGCTAGTTGATCCAATGAGAAATCCTCTCGAATTGTAATGAATAGGATAGACTTTGTAATATGATCCACAATAACCCAGATTGCATTGTATCATATGGATTTCATTGGAAGTCTGCTGATAAATTCCATGGTGATGTTCTACCATTTCCATGTGGGTATGGGAAATGATTTCATCATACCCTTAAGCTTCTACCTCTTTACATTAAAGTGATGACACACCAGGACCTTTTATTTATAATCAGCGATATCCTTCTTCAAATTATCCCAAAAATAATTCTCTCGGAGATCTCTATACATCATTGTCTTTCCTAGGTGAATTGGGAAATTTGAACTATGTGCAGCATCCGAATGTTCCTTCTTCAGCTCCGAACATGATGAAACACATATTCATTTCCCAAATCTCACAATTCCTTCATCATTAACATTGAACTTAGATGATTTCCATTTCTTGAAAGCTTCCACTTTTTACTAAATTCCCACATCATCCATTTGAGCATCCTTTAAATTTTCTAAAAGAGACAGTTGAACAATAATTTCTGAATGGATTGATGATGTTCCCTTCATTATGATTCCTATATCCATCTTTAAAAAATCTTAGAAGATTGGAACCTTCTCATTTCTCATCAATGATAATATCATTGGGTCCTTTCTACATAGAGAATCTGCCACCTTGTTCGATTTCTGAGGGTGGTAATGGATTGAGTAGTCATAGTCTTTGATTATCTCTAACCATCTTAAATTGGGTAATGTTCAATTCTTTCTGTGTGAATATATACATGAGTATTTTCTTCCGTATATATTTCACACTTATCCCCAAAGATATAATGCCCCAAATTTTTGATAAGAAGATCACTGTTGCCAACTCCAGTTCATGTGTTGGTTAATTCTGCTCAGGAACATTCAATTTCCTTGAAGCATATGCAATGCCTTGGTTATTTTTCATCATCACACATCCCATGAACTTCTTTGAATCATCACTGAATACCACCAAATGTTCTCTAGTTATGGTTAAAATGAGAATCAGAACATTTAAAAGCCTCATTTTCAACTCCTTGAAACTTTCTTCACATTCATCAATCCAAGAAAACTTTACTCCCTTCTGATTTATCTTGGTATGATGGATGGAAAATCATGATAAATTTCCCAAAAATCAGTGATAATATCCATCTAACCCCTAGAAGCTACGGATATCTGTTATCGATGTTTTCATTAGGAACCCTCCAATTGTAGTTGTCTTCGAGGTATCCATATATATCCCATTGCTTGTGACGATATAACCCATGAATGAGACCTCCTTCAACTAGAACTCACACTTTTGGTACATTTCATATAATTTCTCCTTTCGCAAGGTCTCTAGTATAGTTCATAGATACTCATTAGGATCGTCTTTAGTTTTTAGGTACATTAGAATATAATAGATAAATTTTACCACAAATTTGTCAAGGTAATATCTAAAGACTCTATTCATCATGTACATGAGGATTTCAAGTGCAATAGTGAGTTTGAAAGGCATTACTATGAATTCATAGTCATGTACCTTGAATGAAAAGCATTCTTGGGGATATCTTCCTTCTTCAACATTTCTTGATAATATCTCAACCGCAAATCCACCTTGGAGAAGTATTGTGATCCACGTAGCAGATCGAAAAAGTCATCAATTCATGGAAGAAGATACTTGTTCTTTATTGTGATATTGTTAAACTCACTATAATCGATGAAAAGGTGCATTGACCCATCCTTCTTCTTGATGAAGAGAATTGGTCACCCTATGGTGAAGCACTTGGGCGTATAAACCATTTTTTCAAATTCTCGTGTAGTTGATTCTTCACCTTCTCAAGCTCCAGAAAATCCATTCTATATGGATACTTGGATTTTTTCAATGCCCTAGGTATTAGGTGAATTGAGAATTCAACATCTATTCTAGGAGGAAGACCTGGAAATTCCTTGGGAAACACTTTATTGAATTCCCTCACAATAGGCATGTCTTCAATTATGGTTTCCTCTATACACTCAATCATTTGAGCCAGATATGCATGCTCATAGGGAAATAATATCCATGCATGAGATGATGGAGATAACGAAGATCCATCTTCCTCCTTACACTTGTATAGAATCGGTGGTCGATCCTCCACCTGGAGAGTGATTTCCCCCCACATGACAATTTATTTTGCATCTATATTATGAAATCCAATCCATGCCGATAATTGCATCAAATTCCACCAGAGGGAGTATGAAGAGGTTCACCGAAAAGTTCAATCCACAGATTCTGACCAAGGAGGAGTTATATTCATGGGATGAAATGATTGATCCATTTTCCATACTCACTAAAACCTTTAGTTCCATGATTTGTGGTGGTGTTGGAAATGTTCTACTAAACATTCATGATATAAAAGAATGCATAGAACCAGAATTAGAAAGTGTGTTCCCTATTATTGAATGAATAACAATAGTAAATGTCCCCACATCATTTTAGGGGTTCACATTAGTGGTAGTGATGAAAAAATATTTCCCTTTCATACTTGGAGGTTGTTGGTTTCTTCCTAAAACCCTTGTCAAAAGGTACTGATTTGCAAGGTGCCATTGTTCTTTGAAATTGAAGCAATGAACAACACGTTCAGGATCAAACGGAGCTTTCCCCTCTTCTGTTGCAGCCATGGGTTTTTTTGTCAGTAGATAATAGCTATCTTCCCTTCTCTTCCACTCCTAAAGCATTTCCTCATCCCCTTCAGGCAATTTCAAGGGTGATTCTTTCTCATCTTTGGAAATTGGGGTGCTGGATTTTCTTAACACTGTAGGATTTATCCATAAAAATGGAAAAATCAAAGTATACCTTAATCTTCTTATCCCCATGATACCACTGAGATTCTACAATCTCTATTTTGGCCATGAGGTCACATTGGACAATTTCCTTATTGCTGTCAAAGTCATGGATCACCAGGGCTTTCTGTAGGCTAGGCTTCATCCCACCAAAGAACCGATCAACCTTGTATTCGGGGGTAATGACTATGCCTGAGGAATATCGTGAAATCCTTGTGCATTTTTCCTCGTACGCTCAGATGGATTCACCATCCTTTTTATTTAGGGAATGTAATTCCCTTTCCATCTTAACTTGGAGGTTTCATGGAAAATATTTATCAAAGAAAATCATCAAGAAATACTTCCATTCCAATGTCTTGATCTCCTCCTTAGGCTTAGTATTTTTGTTAAATGTACACCATTGATCAACTTAACCCTCAATACGATATGTATCTAGGAGAATATTCTCATGTTCAGAACATTGAAGGATGGGGAAGATATTTTCAAATGGATTTGATCCATTGTTCGGTGATTGATGGATCGAATGATCCCTTAAATATATGAGGCCTTTTCCTCAAGAAGCTCTCAATAGAGACTTGTTCTTTCTTGGGGGGGGGGGGGGGGTTAACACTCCTCCTGACCCATGTTTCTTTTCAAATCTTGAGTTAAATGAGACAGAATCTTGAAACATTTGGTGATTCCCACTCCCCTCAGATTGGGCATCTAATTAACACAGTCATCACATTGATCTTCACATCGGTTGTTAACATAAGGCCTCCTATTACCAGACATTGGCTGGAATAAAAGTAATGTTAAGGGTAACATATAAAGGATAATCCAAGGAAAAAAATATATGAGTTATAAATTACATTTATTCATTAACTAATGAATCCATAGGATTCAATCTATACTATGCATTATATACTTTATAACATTTATTCCTAGAGTAAGTTTTCAAAATTCCTTTAATAATGGTTCATACTAATCTTGTTAATTTACCAATGTATATCCCCCGAGAGTTTTATAACCAAGAGTGAAGCAAGGCCCATTTTTGATTACCAGGATACCCTGGGTCAAGCCCAAAACTTTTTGTCGGAGCTTTCACTCCTAGGTACATCAGCTCTTGAGCCGCCTCTACCCGCTCGTATCCCGACAGGGATGCATTTTTTTTATAAAAAACTTACTAAATACTCACCGAAACATAGGGATATTTTTTTGTTATACTTAATATAGTCTTTAAAAATTCACTGGGGTTTTCTAATCCAAATCCCAAAAATAACTAAACTTATCCTCTGATACCTACTATGAAAACCCTACTCTTATTTACATACATAAACATGATTTATTACATAACTCTTCACTTGATACAACATAAAAGATCATGAGGTCTAGTGTATTTTGGATTAGGAGCATTACATAATAAGTAAAAACATTAAATACAATGTCTTTATTGAAAACATCCTTTACATGACCACAAAATTCTTTCACACATAACATTGCATGGGATAACATAAGTTCATACATAAGAAAAGGGTGAGCGATAAAGCCTAGTAAGGGAGTAAGCAAGGAATAATATAAAGATTAAAATAAATTTTAGTCCATAGGCATATCAATGGAGCTCAAGTGATAAATAAACATAAAGTCATGATAAATTATGATAATCATTACATGTAGATGTGTCCATAACACTTAACAGGGAATTATCAAGAGCCAAGTCTCATTACACATAGAGAATGAGTAAACCCATTGCATATGAAGCATGAGTAAACCCTCATTGTAATTTAATTAAAATGTTTCAACACTCATTTCACATGATTTTTTATGATACTATTCTTTACCCAATTCCTTATATCTCTATTATGGAACACCCTTCTTAAACATTTCATTTCATTAAAAAGTGTTCAACATGGATCATAAAACATGGAATCAATTGACATCATAAGTTATTTCACAATAATGGAATGTGTAATAAATAAATGAATGTACCATTAAATATGTATATGTTCATAAAGGTGAATACCCTTGATATATACATGGTTATGGTATTCACTACACAATGATCTTGTCTGAGAAAAATGCGGTGCAATTTCGACAACATAACGACATGACATAAGAATTCATAAAAAAGGATGATGAGAGGGTAATGGGTGTGTCATCATATTTACCTAAAATGGATAGTAAGGGTGTCATATGGATACATGTCCCAACAATTTTAATTCAATTTATATTCATGATACAAAATTATTACGTCGATGTAAATTATGAGAGAGATATTTCTTACGGAATTTCGTCAGGGTAATGGGTATACATGGAAGGCATCAATGAGAGAGAAAGGGGTCTCCCATCATTCAAAAATAAAGAGGTAAGTATGAGGGAGGTGTGAAATCATACCCCAAGATTTATAATTGAAAATAAAAGGGAATAACAATATTCAGAAACTTGGATAAAAAGAGAAAGGTAGGAATCCCTTACATGGAATTGTGATCCCAAAGGCTTGGGAGGGGCTTGAGAGAGACTTATTGAGAGAATGGGGTGACATGGGTGGATTTTAGAGAAATTAGGGCATAGGTTGGAAAAACGAAAAAGGCTTTTAGTGAACAGTAAGTGGGAGCTTGGGTGGGTTTATATAGGAAAGGGGAGGGAATTCTTTATTATTATTTTGGTTTGGGACACCACACATTAAACTAATCAAAACCACAAACCAGCCCATGGTTTCTGCCCATAGTTTATTAAAAAGGATAGTGGTAAAACAATATTTTATCTGTCCAATGGCTGATCTTCATAAAATAATAGGTTATATTTTGTGGAGGTGAGTCACACTCTCGAGGAAAAACATTTTAAAAGGCTAAAATGGTTTATAAGTCTTGAAGGGTCCACTATTTCTTTGTAAAATAAATAAAATAAACCTAAAATAACATTTTATTAATGTTAAAACATATCATGGGCTAAAATATTGTTTATAGTATTTTATTACAACACTATTGTGTCATTATGTTATCATAAAACACATTATATAATTAAATGGTATTTAATTTTTCCCCAAAAAATTCAACTGTCTCAAAAAATTATACGAAACTCACCGTTGGGTAATTTCGATATCCTGATTCCAAAAATAATAATAATTTTATCTAAATAATTATTTTATTATTTTAATTTTCAATTTTAAAATAAAAACTGACATTTATCGAAAAAACTATGGTTTTGACAAAAACAGTTTTCAACCCTTAATTAAAATTACAATTGTATTCATAAAAATCATATGATCATTTATATTTAATAACAAGTAATTCATTAATAATAAAATATTATTAAAATATTATTTAATTCAAAAATCCATTAATTCATCAAAAAATATTACTTAGTTTAATATTAACAAAAAATAGTATGTGTGCTTTAAAAAAAATTACAAAGTAACAACATTAAATAGAATGTATAGTCATTATACAAAAAATGTGCATAGTCTTAGTATAGGGTATTGTTAAATAACCCTTTAAAACACCCGCATAAGGCCTTCGTTTAAGGTGCGCGATGGTGACAGACTCGTGGGATGGCTCAGATAACATTGCTCGAGTGTTATTCTCCTTCAACTACCACTTCTCTCGTAGGTGCTTTCGCTCAAGATTAACGTATTCAAGCAAGGCTTGGGATTAGTCAAGAGTGAAGCCCAATGACCCCACCTACTTTCTGAGTTCTGAAAAATGGTATTTGTTTTGGGAAAGTCTACTAGGTGAGGCCATCACTTCCATTGTCTGAGTAAATTGGATTTGTTAAAGCCCTATATTTATACTAATCATGTGATCTATGTTCAACAACTATATTAACAAAAGTTAAAATTACTAAAGGTATTCTAAAATCCGAAATATAAAACCAAATTAGTGAATATGTTTTACATAACCATAATAATATATTTAAATAGACCATGAAGAATTTTCTTTATTGAATCTTTGGGTTGTTACAGAAAAGGGTCTTGGTGATGTAGTATTCTCATCCTAAGGTGTCGTAATTCATTAAAATAATTTCATACATATGATTTTGTATATACATCATATAAAATGGAGTACCATGCTACAACTATTATTGGTCTTGTCACTTTTTTAGATGCGGTTGACAAGGATATTAAACGGTTTGATAAAGGTGTTTATAACAGAACCTTAACTTGAGGGATTGAAGTATGTTTTCCCATCTAGAGGCTAGTGGAAAGATTAAATGGTGAATATAATTTAGGTAACGAGACATCCATGTAGAATACCCATACTAGTGAGGATACTATGAGATATGTGGAAATAAATACATAATTAATGGAAGATGATTATATATTCAAAAGTATCGTTATTCCCACCACTCTAGAAGAGTTTTGTGGTTTAGAAATTGAATTAGATAAATGTGGGTTTTCACTTTCATTATTTTTAAAATATAATAATCCACCTCAATTAGGATTTAATATTCAATATTGACTTTTGACTCATTTTCCGTAAAAAAACATCATGAACGAAATTCATGACAAAGTCATCCAAATCCATCCTAATCCCATTGTTGAGTGGGAAACATCTAAGGATTCTAATGTGAGATATTATCATGAGTCCTAAATATCAAATTCATGTAAAACTCAAGATGACGTTCCTTTTCATTTTGTCACTACTCAAATAATTGAGATCGAACATATTTGATAGGTATCAATCGTAGTAGTTGATACACCAATTTCTTGGTGTTATTAACTTCCATAGTAGTTATAATACAATATAACTCCCCAAATCTATTAATTATAATGATGGGTTCTATTTTTATCATGGTCCATCAAAATTAGTAGGAGATCCTAAGGGAGGAGACACTATTCCCATTCAGGAAATGGAAAACGGAAGAGATGCTAATATTCCATAGGGAGTAAAGTAGGGTTCCTAAGTGAGGGTGTTAATCAAAGATTAAATTTCTTCTTATAAAATTATTTCCAAGAAGAACATAATGACACAATATTACCTATGAAAAACAAGTGGAATTTTATAGAGAGATATATTGAAGGTGATTTTAGTGATCCCACTCAAAGATATTCCATCGCGAATCCATTGACTTTCACCTCTGTTTTTTTGTTCTGGTGTATATTGTGTTTCATTGCCACATGATACACCATGTTTTGAAGATATTCATTCTTCAATGGGAGGATGAGAAAATATCACGGTATGAAAAGGATCATATGGAATGAAATTTTAGATATCTCATAGCTATTATATCTTAGTCTAAGATCAACCATGTCGAGGAGGTGTATGTGTGTTGGGTTATCTTAGATGATAAATCTCAACAAATGGTATGCCTTTAAAACCAATAATATTACAAAAAGTAATATATTTTCCAAATCCACATTTCCTTGAAGTGGTTCATGGAAGAAGGTATGGATAAATTTTTTATTGGATAATGATAATCTCTATCATGCTGAAGAGGTCATCACCACACAACTATATCTGTGTCAATAATCTTTGGAAAATTCTCACACCATAATCCAATAACTCAAATCTTAGGTTGAGAAACATCTATAAAATTTTTGTAGATACTCAATCATGTGGGGTCTCTTGACATTTTAACATAATAATGGAAATTATTTTTTGATCATCTACTTCTATGGTTATATCCCCATTTTAGTTATAACATGACACTAAAATTGACTCAATTGATTAAATTACTTTTTTTCATGCTCTACACTAACAATAATAAGTATGACTACACTATAATTGTTTCCTATGTATTTTAACCTAGGGTGAATATTTTGAATACATCTAGCTTCATATAATAGATCCCATTATTTTTTTTAATTTTTTTTCACCACCCTAGTTCATTTCTAAACAAATATAAAGTTCATTTTTTAAGTGATAGTTTTATTTATCATAGATCATACATTATTGGATTCCAAAATAAAAATATTTAAGAAATTTTCTTTTTATTGGTACATTTTGTTCCCCGTACCATTCATATTTTACATTTTGTAACTTTAATCTAAAATTTTATCTAGGGTTCAGTTCACATGTTTTCAGCCTAGTGAGTAATATGTCTCCATTCATGGTAATTATTGATTATTATAAGAAAGACTATTGTGAATGGTGATTTAGTTCAAATAGTTATAAACATCAGTTATGTAAGGATGACCAAGTAAGATATTCTTATTTAGTAATGTTTACAAAATCTTCAGATACAAATTAGGGTGATTTTTAAGTCTTTTTTTTAATTATGCATCTTAAACATGATGTGAGACAATAATACAAGGATTGAATATAGAACTTATTCGAAAAGTGGTTTCCAAATATATGTTTTCATTGTGGATTATGAAGGAAAAAGTGTTCTATTATGGAAAATAACATTCCTCTTATTGATAGGCCCTTTTTATGGGGGAATCTTGCAAAGAAAAATAGGGGAGCATTAATTCATAGTCAAAAAAAAGTTTACATAAGAATACGCTATTCTATTATTGATGGCTGGGGAGTTTATGAAGAACCATTTTTCTCAACACCATGGATTTTTTCTTATGAAGGAAACATATATGAGGATGAATGGACCATCTTCATTGGAACTAACCATGAAATAGAAACTTCCATTATGAAAATTTGGCATGTATAAAAGTGGGACAGTTTGTTTCATTAATAAGAATTCATAGTCTGGGTCCTAGGTGATGGTCAAACCCTCCCACAAAGATCAAAGATGTTTCCATGAATGGAGTATCACACATGTAATAGTTTTTTCGATATCTAAGACTAAAATAGAGAATAAATGTATTACCACATATCTTGATGGGATGAGAATTATGTCAAAACCAATATCATAGGGTGATGAGGTGGATGACTACCACCATGAAGAAATCATCCTCCTCAGTAGGTGATGAAAAATCATGCAGATTAATTTGATTCGTCTAGATCATAGACTATACATTTTAACATATTAAAAAGACAAAAAATAGGGACACATATTAAGGTTACGCTGATTTAAACAAAATATTAGTTATTTCCTTTTCATGGTAATATATCAAAGATATTACATAAATATAAGGAATTATGGTGTATAGGTTTAAGTTACAATCATGGGGTTTCTAGATCAGAATAGTAATATAAGCCATGTGTACTAAGAATGATCATGGACCATGTTTATAAAGTGGTTTTCATACAATGTTTTTTTTGGATTTACAATGATAAACGAGGTATATCCTAAAGAAAAATGTTCCTCCAGAAAAGAAGCACTTTTTAGGAGACAAATGTGAAACAAAATGTCGAATGTCGATTCATTGTCAGCAAACAAAATCCTTTAATTAACAAAGATTTTTTCTAGGCCACTAATGCAATCCCAACTGGGATTTATCAATTAATATTTAAAATAAGGAATACTAATGAATATTGAATTCTATTTCTAATATTAGGGAAAATATTATAGATATTCACATTTTTCCATATATATATATATTTTGATTTGAAAAAGGAACGATTATGATTATTGGAGGAAATATAATATCTTAACGTAATAGGTCTTGGTGTTTCCCCTTGTGGTTATAACCCATACACAGTAAATATGTATTTTTTGGGAATCAATACATATCCAATGAATGATAGAATCACCCCAATGTAGTTATAGAAATATTTCCCAAATTTTTTTATTCATTATTTAGATAGTGTTATTTTTTAAATATGAGCACACATATATGGTGAAACCCCATATTGGATCCTCTTATGTAGATCTAACTCATACATAGGATAGTGGGGAATTAATTTAATTGTATATAGACTAGGATGATGGATTTTTGGATAATTACATATCTCATAAAAGTGAAAATCAAACCACACATAGTACATCGATTTATGTGATGAATAAGATGCCTTCTAAGTAGTTTAATGTCATTATGTAAGGATGTATCATTTTCCTTTGCAGTATCGATTCCAATACCAAGATAACACAAAAGATAAATGAAATTATTTGATTATTTAGGATTAATTTTTCAAAATTTATATTCCCAAGTGATACATTCTCAGTGAGAGAAACAATAATTGCAATATGTTTCCTCAACCACACAAAGGCGATTCAAAGAAAAAATTTGGGTATTTTTGATCTTGTGGTGGATGGATTTGGATGTTGAATCCATGAATATATAAGTATCTCATGGGAATGAGAATCAATCTATACAATGTTATTTAAATATTGTTGTTTAACATATTGAGTCTAGGATGAATGTTACCTAATGTAAAAAAGAATCCATAAAGACCTACTAATGTTTTTTTGGGAATTAAGTAAATCATCTCATGAGAGGAATACCGTGTTATTTATATGAATCTTCAAGGAATATTTTCTCATGGTATCATATTCTTGGTACATGGGGTAAGAATAAATTCTAAAATCATGTGCTGAAGAAGTGGTCGTATAGTTTAAATCTATGTAATTAGGATGACATTATGTCTTATTGTTTTATGTCAAATGGCTATGACCATATGTCATTGAAATTATGAGAGATATAAAGCTTACTGGGATGGTGATATCCAGACATACTCTCTAGGTGCATCCAAGAGATCCACGATCAAATCCGGGTGGAGGCATATTTTTGGGTACTGTAGTAGTACTGTAGAAGGAACTTTAGTAGGCACTATTTGGTACAGTAGAAGCTGGAACTATTCATCCATTTGGGCCATCGGGCCACCGGTTTGGTCCTCGTGTTCTGAAAGGCTTTTGGGCGACCCACGACCTTCGGGCCAGTTGATTCTCAAGGCCTTTGGGCATCCTTAAGGCCTTAGGGCCACCCCAAGGCCTTTGGGCCACCTGAATGTAGGACCCATACACACTACGAAAAAGGAGCAGCCCTAGAAGAGGATTCAAAGCAGGTGTACTCACCAGAGCAGAGCCAAATGGATTGTCAGAATGAGAGGGTATGGCTATGCCATCAGTACCAGCCAATGCTTTCATTAGATGTCTATCCAAACAGTTATGCAAAGGTGGAGAACTACTATCAGTATGTAGATACTGGGGAGGGCCATCTCCTTGTAGATAGTCTGGTTGAATTCCTTAAGACCTTCGGGTCATGTAATCTTCTTATCCCACAGGAAAAGTAATCTCTCATCCTACAGGCCTTGTAAGGGTTCCCCCTCATCCCTTGAAAGGGGTCTTATTAATAATAAATAAAAATTAAGGCCTTCGGGCCATTCAAGATAAACCCTAGTCTTGGGAATTCATATATTTGGATAATTGGTATTGGACAAGAATGAAATCAATTACCACATATCGATGATCGAAAAGTAACATCCCAAAATAATGTGTTTAGGATTATTCAGATAAAAGAGGAATCTTCTAAGTGTGAAAATTCCATTGGTTTATAGGTCATTTTTTTGGGAGACTTATGAAAATCCAAACAATGGCGTATCAATGAATAGTCAAATAATGGGATCCTTATGAATATATCATTCTATTTCTAATAGGGGTAATGTTACTAAGATTCAAAATTTCCTACGAAAATGAGTATGTTGTGTCGAATAAATATTCTCAATCCCAATGTGAGATTTTTTATTAGAATTGTCCATGGATTATTAATTCCCCAACATATATTTTTTAAAAGTTGGAGGGGGTATTTCTATTTCCATGGTGGGAACCTGGATAAGGGAACCTTTGTTAAAGACTGATTCATTGGTCAATGTTTTACTATAAGAGTTGTGGAGTTTTTTTATCATGTATGGGCTCAAGAAATTGGTTCTAGGTGTCATTATGTTTCCCATTTTAGGAGAGAATCAATAAGAACATATATCTTGCACGAAGGCTCCATTTGAAGGTGTAACCCATACATAGGGAGAGGGGAATTTTTTATGATGAGTTTAGAACTTGTATTAGAGATTTTGGAAACACTACATATATTTTTATAGTAGAAATGTAGCCAAACATAGTTACTAAATTATGGTGTGGTGGGATACCAACACCCAGGATTGTAATCTACTCAATCAATAACAAAAATGATACACAATTTTATAATGAGTGAATAATATGGGAACCATGCTGTTTTATATCATGCTGTTTTAATTTTTCAAAAATTTTAACATATTGTGGCCATTATATTAGGATATGTAGTTTATAGACTTTCAAATCAACGTATAGAGTATCATAGCTTTGGGTTGTATGACTGGGACCATTTTATGTTCCTTTTATGGTCGTGCATCTAGGATCATATTTCGATGTAGTTTAATGTTTTCTAATAAAGATGATTGGGGGACCACATAGTTTATCATAATCACTTTAGAATGAAATTTTCGTGTAGTTAATCATCATGAAACATTTACATATCTATATTTTCTAAATATTGCATTTAATAATAAATATTTCATTAGTATAGTTTGTAACATGCTCTCCATAAATCGTGATTAGTGGATAATATTCATTAGATTTTACCTTGTGTATTTAATAAGGTACCTCTCATATTGACACAATCCTTGGATGTTTCTTCCATGGTATCATCAGGGTTCTGAGAAGTAATACTAGATCCCCATTAAGGAATTGGTAGAGGTGGAATTTTTTCTTAAAATCACGTGCTATCAGATTTTGATGGAACTCTATGTTAGGCAAGGTATGTACTATTTTATCATCGTGAACCTCAAATTCAACCATCAATTGTTTGGATTAATCATCTATTGAAATTAAATCAAAGATTAAAATTCATAGTGAGGGAAACATGACCTAAATGGGAATTATTTATTCTAACCTATGTATGAGAGAATATGGGGTCTCCCATGTGGTGGTGTGGGTTGTTATCCTATAGTTGCACATGGCTTTCAAGATCCTATTAGGATATGATTTTTTTCTTTTCCAACATGTAATTAATTATATTTTATAATGATTTTTATTTTTACAGAATATATCCCTTATTAATTGTATGATATTGTGATGAATGGATAGATTTGATATTATACTCTTCAAATAGAATCTCTGACTGAGTATAACAAATATTGGTTCTATTTTCCATCAATATTGTTTTAGGGTAAAATATGATAATGATTTTGGCCATCATGAATATAAAAATTCTATTAGTCCCAACCTATTTGAGGTGTTTTCCTTCAACTCATTTACTAATAAAGTATGTAGGATTGAGGATGTAATTGTATTCCATGGATATAGCTAGAAGATATTACCCCAAAATATATATTCTTTATATGGAATATTTCCAGGAGTACAGGCTCAGTGTAGCTACTATAAAAGTTGATGGATGAACTTCGATTTTAATTGTTAGGAATGAAACTTATTAGTGAATTTTATACAATCATACATTATTGAAATCCCAAAGTATCCAAGATAATAGATCTGATTGGAATGCCTAATATCGAATAGGTTTGTAACACATTCTCCTTTCTATACTTCTTCCACGATAGAAGCAATCTTTTTTTCATTGATCCACCTTATTAGTAAACCATATAAATCTCATTCATTTCTATATTATTTATCATTTGGTTGGTCATAAAGAGAAAAATTGTTTCCATGTTTTAATATTTAATCTTTTTAGGATCATTCTGATGAGATCACACCATTTTTAAGGTAGTCCAAAATGGATATCATTGAAGTGGTCAAGGGAAAATTTAATTCAAGGATGAAATTAAGGTCATTGATTTATTTCATGCTAGAATGAACTAAAGGTGATACCATTTAGTGATTTGAAATTCTAATTACACTTACATCCAAATCTAGATCTTCCAAATTCCTAGTTATGTTCACCAAAACATCAACATAGAAATTATATGATTAATATATATAATTCAATGTTTTATCCAAGTGTAATTACTACATTAGTTACCAAAAATGTCAATGCATGGAGATTATATATTAATTTATTATTAAATATTCACCATTTATCTTCTTGATCACAACTCTTAATCGCCTTTCACCATTATGTGTTCAATAAGAATTTGGAGTTTCAGTTCTAGTCTTTTAATAAGGGTGTGGTATTAGGTCTTATTATTTTAGATTCCCTCTGGTAAAATAAAGGAATAATGAATTTTTTACTTTGTGGGAATGATGAACATTAATCCCTACCCATCTTTGTTAAACTCGTGGTCTTCCATTCTCTTCTTTATTGGTATTATTGATGATCCATTAAAATAAATATCTCATGTTGGTGGGTGTCATTAATTTAGAATATCTCTTCATCAAAGAATTTATTATTTAATGATGTTTTTATATATATGGATGTTCTAGAAGGATGTATGCCAACGAATAGCCTTTTAAAACTTTTGAGGCATGATCTATATGTAAATCTACTAAAGTATTACTACCCATCATGAAAAATGTACTATCAATATAATATGGTCGAGTATTATTTGATTGAGTAATTACGAGAGACCAAATGGACCTCATTATATTGCAAGTAGTGAATCAGTTTTAGAACTATGATGATTAATAACATGAATCCATTCTAAATATCTTAATAACAAGTCCCAGTGTTTTTCATGGTCCGACTGAGATAACCTATGTTTTTTTCATTCCCCAAATCATTCTTTTGTGTATGGAAAGCACTCTATGATCATTCTAGGGTTCCCGCTAAAAAATTATATTTTTTCACAAAACATGTTGCATTACCAATGATAGACTTTAGATATCTTTTTAGATAGTATTTATTTCCTCTTGATAGCTTCCATCCAACTAATATTTTCCCCCAATTTTCATCAATATGGTGAAGTGACAAAAAATTTATTTTTAGGTTTCCTAAAACGAGGAAAATATAAGATGGTTTTCCCGTTAAACTCTCAAGTAATTTGATTTTTTAGGGTTGAAATATTGGTGATATACCCAATATTTTCATTTTAAATTTCAATGCAATGTTGGTGAATTAAAAAGCTAATAAAAATCAAGGTGGTTACCCCAAAGGCACATTTAATGGGGTAAATGTTTAGGTTATATTTTTGAAATTTAAGGAAAATAGTCTAGAGATCATCCAGGTGGTCAAAACACTACCAAATCATAAGAAATTATTTTGGAGGTTTAATTTGATATAAATCCCTAGGAAATATTTTTGAATATGTGTTTCATGGAACAATAATATGTAGTCCCAGCATTCTTCATGAAAACTGGAATTACATGAATGAAAAATAAATTATGAGGGGCCCTAAAGGTGGTGTATTCTCTATCTTCATGGGCCATTTTTATTTTATTATAAATCAAAAATCCATCCATAAATGATTTTTATTCATACATGGCCATAGAATCAATTCTATGTTCCATTATTAGAATCGTAAAATCATCTTTCAGATAGTGCTAGTAGAGATCATTGAAGTCGGCGTAGATACATATTTTCAATTCATATTATTTAAGTGGTTGTTATTGAATATACATTTTGGATTCAAGTATTCACAGACAAAATTTTATATAATAATCATTTCAAAGTTAGCCTTAATATTTGTTTTGTGAGTTGGTTGTGTGCTTGTGGCTTCTTTTTTTGTATCCCGGGTGGTTTTATGGAATGACATGGTGATGAGTGGATAACATTGGATTAACACATGAAACATAAAAGAAATTTTGGGAAAAATTCCTGAATTATCCTTTAGAGTGATGGTTATCAACTATAGTTCTTTGGAATTCATGGTCGCACTAATTGATGTATGTCATGGGTCATCTTCTATATCAAGATTTATATTAATAAGTTCCTCAATTGTGATAGAGAAGGATTCCTTGAAGGATGAAGTGGAATACCTAATGTCTACCTCATCTTCCTATTCCCCATAATATGCACCTTATTTTTTATAATTAATCATAGGTTGAGTAATTAATGAATGAAATTTTCTTGACTTATGAGAAGAGTCAAAAAAATTACATCAAGATGATTAAGCGGCTTCATCTGACCCAACATATGGTGTGTTGTATCCATAATTTTAATGGCATGAATTTAGGGGTTAAAAAGAATTATCATCATCATATATTAATGAATATAAATCCTCTTCCAACTTAAATGATGAGGCTTGGATCTTTTGAAGCTTATAAAATAAATTAATGGCATTTTCATCTGAGATTTTACCACTTCTTAGAGAGTTAGTGGACTTATCAATGAATCTTGAATCAGTATTCATGTATAATATCAATATAGTTGATGAATATAAACCTAAATATTTTCCCATTCTCTAAATATGATGAAATGGTAGAACATATTTTTCACTTAAATATTTTAAAGGATAGTGTGGGTCCATTTCAAGCCCATTCTTGGTGGTTACTTGACTAAAACCATGTATCATTTTCTATTTCCCTTTCCCTTATTAGAATCCCTCATAAATAAAATGATCTTTTAGGATTCTAATAGAAATTTATCAACATAAAATTTCATTCTTTTGTTATAAAGTCATTATTTGAGGCATCAGTGATTTAGATATGGGACTTCCATTGGTTGAGGCATCTAAGACCTCCTTAGTAGAACATTGAATGTCATATCTTGTAGAACAACCAAATATTCATAGTTAGATATGAGGTTATGAATCTAGGAACTAATTTTTATTATTTTTAGAGGACGTTTTCTATCTCTTTATATAACAAAATAGTGTTATAGATTAAGGGGATTTGTGTACGTCACTTTAATCTAGTGGATGAATCATTTGGACCAGAATGAGGTTGACTCAAGTGAAATTATAATTCAAATCTCAATAAATGTCCACATCATTTATCCAACCATTAACATATAAGGGGATGATGTTTCCTTATATAATTTCTCCCATATAAAGCATTTATAAATAAATGATTGTGTGAATTTTTTCTCAATAAATATATGCCTGATAAATTTTGGTAACTGTAAATTCAACATCAAATTCTGGAGGTCTTAAAAAATCCTCTATGAGATATTCCTTATGGTCCTTTAATAGTCATTGAGAATCCATGTTCGATAATGTGATCCAAAAAAGGATACTATACTTAAAATTTCACATTTTCAATATAAAGATCTACACCAAAAAAGTATCAATCTTATCTGTTATATGGGTTTCAGGGACATAAATTATTGAGGTTGGTAGATCGGTCCATTGAATAGGATTTAAAGGTGCACCTACGCTTGGTGGGGTTTTTTCAACTAGACCTTTCTATGCACTGAGATTGATTTTGTAAAGACATTCCCTGTAGTCAATATCCAAGGATGATCGGGTTAGGGTGACACTTGGAATGTGTGTGGGGGGAAAATCTTGGTTCTTCTAGGCCCATTGGAGGGCTCTCCCCTGAGTTTCAAAAACATTTCTTATTTATATAGTGACATCGGAAAAGTATTTATTGAATCTGCAGCAATATCCTCCCCTATATCATAGACTCTCGAGGATTATATCCCCAATTCCCCAATAGGGTAGATGGAACTTGGTTTTGTGGAAACATTCATCATATGATAAGGGATCCATTAATTGAATGAAATTAATGGAACATAATATCAATTCCACATCTAATGAGTATTCCATTCTTCTGGATGACTCTTTTATTTTCATTTATCCAGGTGGTTCCCATTATTAAGGGATTGAAAGAATGAAGTATAAGAAATTTAAATCCAATATTGGATTTGGTATGTGTTCATATTCATCTATTTTTTCCCACCTTTACATGTAATGTTTTTTTGATGATTTCCTTTAAGAAGAATGTGGTGCTGATGTATTCTGTTTTTCAATAGAAGAAGTGGCTTTGGTAATAGTAGTTTGACTCATCTATTCTCATTCGATTTTATGAGTCTTCTTGATTTTATTTCTTATGATACATTTGTAGAACATATATTCACTCATTTTTGTAACTTCTATCTATTCACCTTCTTCTCCTAGGGTTTCCGTAAAAAAAACATGCCACATGTGCTGGTGTCTTTATGATGAAAACATTACCATAGACCACTATTTTTTGTAGTATATCACTAATAATGAATCATTTATACATGGTACGAACCAACATACAATTTAAGTGAAAACAATTTGTGATATATTCAAGACCATATTGATTATTCCACTTTGGCTTTGGCGATTTGAGAATATTTTTCTCTGAAGATTTGTGGATGTAGAAAGGATCTTATTCATTTTAAAAATGAATTAAATGTATTATTTATTTCATAAAACATGTTTAAAAACTACTAAATTCCCCCATACTAATGAGGAATGCATTTTCTCTGAGGCGTAAGAGGGGTTACCACACAATATCGTGCTAGATTTTGAGATTGAGCTAGTGTATAGACACACATAAGAGTAACTAAAACACTTCTTCCTTCAAAGTTCTCTTCTGTTGATCTAATGGAATTACATGTTACATTTCCATGGGTCACCAGATGGAATTTTTCAGTCTATTATATGTTATGGAGTGATCAAAAAACCGTCATATATATTTCACATGGAAGAGTGGTGTGGAAACAAATTGTTAATATTATAAATACAAATGGTAAAAAAATCATTTTTGGGAGTCTATATGTTTTGGGAGTAGGTTTACCCCATACAGAGAAATTGAAATATGATTCCCTTCTCATTCTCTCATTACTATTAATTTTAGGGGGATAAGTCTATCATCAATTATAGAATTGAGATGAATTGAAAGAGGACCTTCTAACTAGGATCTCCCCTTTCCACGAATAGTCATGACAGAACATGGGTGTAGCATAAAAGGATGGTCACTGTAGTGTTTTCAGAGTTCACCTATGTTTAAAAACTACATATTCAACATTGGTTCCCATAGTAGGATTCTATAAGATCATGAAATGTGACAAATACTATTGTATATCCCGTAATACATCAAAAAAAGCTGGGTTCCCGAAAATTTCTGGGGGAGGGTTTGGATCAACTGATTCACAATAAAGATTCCATTGTGATTTCATTGTTTCTTTTTGTTATTCCATAGATTCTAATTAGGAAATAAATGAATCAACGGTATTGATAATCCCTATAAGATTGTATGGTTGAATCGGATATTTAACTAGGGATGCAACAGGTGAGGCCATAGGTGGTTACTTTGTCTGTACTTACAGTAGGTATCCTATAGAAGTTGTTCCAAAACGAAGTGTCTAGACTCGCCCTTATTGTGTTATGAAGGAAGTGAACTCATGATATCATGCAACCATGGGATTCAAGTATATTTGTTTTTTTAAAGGTAGGGGCTGAATCCTCAATTTATTATTTATAGCAAAGACCTCTTTAGACTAGGTAGAGGGTGACCCATTACAAGCCCGAAGGACCAAGGCCATGTGGCCTGAATAGAAGGCTTTAAGTACCATTTTTTGGCCCACAGGACCCCTCGGTGAACAATAATGCTACAGTACACGTGCTTCTATAGTACCTTCTATAGTATCGCAGCCGCTACAGTACCTGTTAGAGTCCCTCCACTGCTATAGTGTAACTGCTGCTACAGTCCTGTCGCTGCTACAGTACTACTACAGTGCCCTGCTATAGTACATGGCAATTCTCCCCTCCCCGGATTTTATCATGGGTCTTTTGGATGCCTATCCGGATCCTGTACCAGTAGGGTACATGCTCATTGGAATCAAGTATATTTTTTTCAATACTATATATTAAGTAGATTTTCATCCTCCATTTATTTATATTGGTCAAAAACTCTTTATTAGGGTGTGTTATTTGGGAGTGTGTGCTGAGGCTCCACATATAGAACACATTCAGTAGGGTGATTTACATGTATTAGTTCTATAATTAGTTTTCTCAAATTCTTTTTCTATTCCTACTGATGGGAAACCCATTCCTACAATGTTAGGAGTTCATTGTCTTTATGATGTAGGTGATATAAATCCTAACCATTATCCTTTTCTATGGTGGATTCTCATTAAGTGGGTTGTTGTGTAGTAGTCAAGGGTATCCCAAAATTAATATAAATTCATTAGTTTTGTGTTTGAGAACCTTTTTTTGTCATTTATATGTGGACCATTTAAAAAAAATGACCGCTTTAGGTTTTATACTATTGATATAATGTTCTTTAGTGTCTACAGGGTTGGTTCAAATGATGTTAACTAATTCATAACTCATTGAAATAGTTTCATCTGAATCCTTATAGACTACATTGTTAACCGCACTTGAGGCCTCGAATTGGATTCTTCTGGTCCTCTCAGAATGTTTTAGAAAACACTGATCTAAAGGTACTATCTAAAAAATTTGTTCATGCATGTTCCTTATGAGGACATAGGGTAACTAGATGGGATGAACTGGGGGGAACCATTTTGAAAAGGTTCCTCGGATTGTGATAATATTTACTTCTATTGAGTAAGAGGAGGTTGGGATAAAAACCCATGTTTTTTGGGTTGGAGTATCTCCTATTTCATTTCCACAACCTTTAGATATATTTTTCCTGACCACATATGTCATCTTAACAATTTTCATCATCACTACAGTATAGGGTTTCTCCTTTATTTCCATGGATCCTCCTACCATGCCTATATTCATTAGTTTATAGATCCATGTTTGAACATGGGATAGGATTATTTTACAATTTTTACCTCATCCACATGATCCCAAATATATTGGAGATTCTTGAGGATTGGCCTCCCTTTTGTGAGAGGTTTTCTCAATTTTTCTTAATGATTATCACATGATTTGTTAGATGGATTGGTCTCTTCTTCCCAATGTTTTTAGGAGTTAGGTCGCATTGGTGTTTTCTATGTGTACCATCTATTCTGAACTGAGTCCACTTCTTGATGCTGGCCTAATGACACAACATTAAATGATGTCACCTTTGATGGTATTTTTTGATTGGGAAGAATGAATAATTAAAGACCCATTTTTTCTCTATACACTTATATGAATACAATAAGGGGCATATATGATCCATTGATTCATCCTTTTGACACATATATTCATTCATATTTAAGGGATAATTTATTTTTTACCAATTTCTACTATCATGAATTTTGGATATCTGCCATGTAAATTTTGAGGAGTATCATTTTTATTAACATTATGTGTCTTGGATATTAATCCTAAGGAAATTATTTTTATTTTAAGTAATGAATATTGTCTAATGAATTTAGTTACATTTCTTGAAAACAATCTTGAAACAACACATCTCATATTTTAAATTAGGGAGTGGGAAGAGTCTATAAAATACCTGGAATATTATCCATGACAAATTGACTCCTCGTTTTCAATGTGTATTCATCATCTATCTCCAAATGCTTATCAACATGGTCCAACAAAATGAGACATTTACCTAATGATTTATTGTACACAACATGATGTATATGTATTTCCTCATGAATTTCGGAAGGAAGGTGATCCAATGGTGGCTTGAAAAATGATAATTTCCTTGGGATGTATTTTGGTTGAGAAAAGAGTTCACTTGAAAATAAATAAGAATCAGGAAGGCATGAAATCATTTTTCCATGTGTCATCTGATAAAAGTTCTTTATCATTTTTAAATAACCAAGGGGATGACCTTATTATCATCGTGTAGTACTATCATGTGGATGACTACCAACATTGATTGATGTCTGACTGGAATTAGAATTCCAAAAAACGGATACCCTATGTTGGACCTTCAGAACGCATGATAGAATGGTATGGAAATATGTGTGATTTGATCTTAAACCCATTAGGAGGGACACAGTAGTTCTCATAAGGATATGGAAAATTGTGATTGATTGGATTCTAGGCATGAAGCAATCATTCATGGTAATATATCCATGGAATAAATCCATAAATCATCCTACAATTTACATTATTATGTCATGGAATACTTAAATCCTAAACAACCATAAATATTTGTTAATGGGATTCAAATAAACCATCATTAGGGAGATCATGAATGCAGATCATCACTTCATTATCCTATTTCATTTTGTGAGGAATATTTTTGTGTACTTTCTTCGTGGTGACTATGCCCTGTTGCAAGGGATCGAGGATTTCACATTTGAACGTTTTTTGTCTCATCATTCACTATTATGATTTTCCAATAGGATTACAAAATTTTATAAGGGATTTGCGCTTGTCCAAAAATAGCCACATGAGTAGACTGATGACCTCAAATTAGAACATGTGTATATACCCAATATGGTTGTTTTTATATCATGGCAGACTTTTTCCCAGGAAACTATTAAATGGGAGTAGAGGTGCAAGTCTTCTTTCTAATAACCCTTTCTTTGTGATACTAATTTCCCCAGATGTTCCAGATTTATCTATACATAATTCATGAATTTTATTGACTTGTAAACCATTTTTTTATTAGTTACACCTAATTTTAACGTCATAAAATTTATTTCAGTGTTTTTGATCATTTTTTCAAGAGTTTCCAATCAAATTCTCAAATTGTGGATGATCAAATCCAATAATTGAATAAACATATTGCGTAATTTGTAAACACATACAATGTATTGTTCCCAATACATGGCTCATCCAATCCATATTCATTCCCATGTAGCATAGAATGATCAACACTCCATGTACTCCTCATTCAGATGTTTTGTATTCCTTTACCAAACAATTAGGTGGCTGATAAAGGCTTTATTAGTCGTCTATGGTGTCTTTATATGTGGTTTAATCCCATATACTAATAGTTGATGATATAAATTCAATGTGTAGCATGGAGGGCCACCTATTAGTGGAGAAATTGACTCCATGTACATATTAACAAATTCCATTGAGTTTAATTTTGAGAAAACACCTTAGGATCTATTTTTCTATAAATAAACTGGTAGGCCTCCAAATTAAGTGTTGGATACATAAAGGGGTAGTTCTTAAACTCTTCTATTCAATCTACCCTAAATCAAAATCTAAATATTCTATTTTTCTTATTTAATTTTATTGTAATTCTTCCCTTCTCCTTATTCTCAACTTCTATCAATGGATGTTTTTGTGTTCTTAATCAACCCACACACCTTGACCATGGTCTTAATAGGATGATTCTATTATGTATTGATTGGAATTATGATTATGGGTATATTTTAATTTCAATTCTAATAAAAAAATTACAATGATTATGTCTTAAAATTCCCTTAATTAATTAATTCTACATTTACTTGTGGTGTCTTACAAGACCATGAACAACACATTCATCCAAAACTAATGGAGTTACAATTGGTGAACCCTTGACCATTGGGTGAGACTATTGACAATATTTTAGGTGTAATGACCATAACACATGTTTTAAATAATCAATCACTGCCCCAAGGGATTGAATAATTAAATACGTAATTGATTACAATTTTTCCAAGAAACAACAATTTTATTGAATTCCCATGGAAGTAAATTTTCATAAAAAAATTTAATTTATGAAAATATCTTTTTCAATTAACTCTAATCGAGTTGATACCTCAATAAATTTTTTTATTGATTTTCATTTCCCTGATTTGTTTTAACGTTTAGTCTTTTAAAATCTTTTCACTCTTTCAATATCTTCCCATAATTATATTTTATTGATTATCATCATAGAATCACAGACTCAGGCCTGAAATTTTTTCCCTCTGTCTCTATGGGATCGACCCTGACATAGGGTAGCTACCCCATTAGTTTGATTATTAGGGAAGTATATCTAATTTTCTTTGCCTCACGAGGCGAATGTTAATAATTCTAGTACTTTTTATGGGGAAATGGAATGCTGCAATGTTTTTTGTGTCTATTATATCTTACCCATAATTTTTAAATTTCATTTTATGATTTTTTTCCTGGGAACCCCAAACCCACATACCAATTGATTTTTTTCAATAATAATTTTGTATAATTCACCAAGATAGTACATTTATACATATTATCCTCCACTATTTTTTCCATATTAGGAAGAGTATTATCTGTACATGGTTGATGGGTTTTAATACGAGGATTACCCTTGTAAATCATTTACCCAACCCATTTATTCTTCTCTTCTGGAAACATTTTTTTGTAATACTGAAAAAAATATATTGATGATGGAAGGCCTTTCTACATGATTGTTCAAAACCCCAAAGGTTGTGATGACATGAAAATATGGTAGAGAATATTTTAGGGATTATTTCTAATTTGGTTCATCAGGATGAGTACGAGGAAAGGTTTTATAATTCTATTTCAATAGATGAAGCATATTGTGATGTGGGTAGAACTATTTATTCATAAAATATCAGAAAAAATGATTTTCGAAAATAAAAATATGATTATTAAACCATGAAATATCATGTTAATATTGAATTTGAGAAAAAAATTATTTCTAAACTATTAGTTCATTTCTCACCTACTCTAATAGATGCTGGTGATTATTTTTCAGTTTTTAGTATATCGAAGTAGAAACACTAGGAGGTGGAAGATGTTCATGATCAATCCAGTGTACAATTCCTCCTTGTTCATTTACCAGCCATGGAACATTGATATTACAGTCCATCATCCAGACCACATGATGGTGAAGAAACCTGAATTCAAAATTTATTTCCCAGACATATTTGGTGGTTTTCATAGTGGAATGATTGACTTATTTATGATTATGTGTAAATACCCTAACTCAGGTCGATAAAAATAAATAAAACAATGGTTCTTAGCAACATGAAACTTGTCCATTCTCCTCTCCATTTCTTTTATTTATTTATAACTAAAAGGAATGTACTTCTTCCTATCATTTCATGTACTATCCTTTCATTCATTACTATTAAAATGCGAATAAAATGAGGTTACAGGGTGTTTGTATCACTATACAAGATATTGATCTTATAGAATAGTGTATATTGTATTAATAATTATTGCAAAATAAATCATTTATTGATATAACAAATCAAAATGAAGCACATACCGATGGAAAATACACCAGAGTGTATTTAAGTAAATATCAATTCGAATCTCTCCGTACCCTTCCTTGGTACAAGATTGATTTTTTAAAATCCCATGTTTTCTAAAATGTCGTCAATCTTGTTTTCTATAAAATTAATAAAAAAATCAAAATTTTGAATTCATGTGAGGGTGATGTGGGATTATTAGAAGAGTCATAACCCAATGTTAAAAACACCCAAGTTTTATTTTGTCTAATATTACTAGTTCATTTAAATCATCGATAATAAATATGACATGTTGTGATTATTCCTCCCAACTTGTAGAGACATGACTATTCATGAATTATTAGAAGTTAATTTTTTATTGTACTAAAACCTTCCCTATAGTTGTTGAGGAAACACATTTGGATTATCCTAGTCACCCATTCAAATAATTCCCTTAAAACAGGACTAAAGTTTATAGTTATCTTTTCCATGTATTTGAAAAATAAATTTTCATTTATCTGATACAGTATGTGTGTAGATTTATTTTCATTTGTAATTGTATATTTATTATTAATTATAAATAATAATTAACAAATATTTTATAATAAAAACTATTTATATTTCTCATTAATATGTAATATATATATATATATATATATATATATTTTATTTCGTAAAAATGAATTTATTTGGTGTGAATGTCACCATAGAAGCCGTGTGGCTTAGATATAAAGGATGGTAATCCTACTCGGCCTGAAGTCATGCCCTCATTCCATTCCCCCTAAGTTTCCCCTATTAGACACTAGTCACCCTCCATCATTTGAATGATTTATTTCACTTCATTTATGGAATCAATTTATTCCACATTTAGATCCATGATCCAGGTATGGTTTGGCTCACCTTTTATATCATGTTTTATGATACATAATATGTTATTTTCATATCATGTGAGGTGTTCAATGGAAACTCGCATCACATAGATGAAAATTATGGTCAATTGACATGTACATAATGTTCACAACCATATTTCACCATTTTTTAATTCGAAACTAAATGGTCTGTGTATTTGGAACACGTGTATATTTTCAACTACTTAGATTAAAAGAGAACCCATTTCGTGAAAATTAAATGGACCAAAGGAACTGTTTCTAACACATGGTGAGTGAATTAAGTAAGAATTGTGTACATCATCCTTGATGATTTAACCTTGTCAGGGGAAAATACATTGTCCACGATCCCATGTCAACTGGCATGACAAGTGTGTTCAGTACACGCTATGTTTTCTCATTGGTTCCCTACATAGAAGAAGTCATGTCCCAAAACATACATGTTCTGGATACCCATACATGCACATAAGTCATGTTTCCTTTATAAACAACATGGTTATTGAGTTTTTTAGACACATTAAAACTCTATGTGTGTATCCAAATAACATTAGTTTGTAACCTGAGAGAACTAATAAAAATGTATTCTAGATATGCACCGCAGGTACGTTTATTTTTAGGGAATAAAATTATTGTTATTATTTTTACTTTTTTCATTTTTTTCTATTATTTATCTGACACCAATCAAGATAGATATTGTGCCAGTGGAAATTGGTCCATTACAGATAATGATGGGGATATATCCACACAATTTTGGGAATGAATGAGGATGTAAGGGGAATCATCAGGGACAAACATCCCACACACATCATCACCAGCCATGGTGATGCTCCCACTACTGCTTCTAGTTTCACAAATCCTCACTATTGTTGTGAGAACGTGTTCTATGGAATCATCCAAAACTCTAAAAACATATAGATATCAAGACCCTACAATCTCCAAGACATATTACCAATCTACCATAACTTTAGATACATCCAAGATGGCTTCTGATGGACCTACTCGTATTGGAATATAATTAGAAAATTATCTATATGTTTTTCCTACTCTGTCACAGTAAAAACATACAACTACATGACCCATGATGCACCTCTACCATATATTTGATTAGCATCAAATTTTGGTAGAATAACTACTATTATTTTCATAGAAGATGATTTAGCTTAGTGGTCTCTTCTTCTACATCAGTGTTATGGAGTTCATAGATATATATTTGGATATGAGGAGCTCCACATATACAGGCATCCTATAAAGTCTCACCAGGTCCTCACTCCAACATTTTGTGATTTTCTTTTGTATTTCCTCTAACTTTTTTGTTTTAAAAGCTAGCTTATCCAGATGCTCCCATCGATAGAATTATTCCCATAAGATTTAGGATTGGAGGAAAAAACTTTTCTAACACTATTGATGATATTTTGAAAGGGTGAAACAATTACCCGCATCCATTAAACCAACCCCTTATTATATCCATTTCCCTCCCAAACCACTTATACATAGTATCTATGAGGATGGAGTTTATTGGACCCAATGTATAATTTTCTCCCACTTCATAGAAGAGAACCTTCATCAGTTCCCCTACCATCCACTTCATCCACCATTAATTTAATTCAATTATTCCCCCCACTATGAAGACAATGGTGTTTTGTCGATATGCGATAAAGAGATCCCACCTGACATCATTTGAAATGACTATTTAGAAATAACCTATTTTACCCACTCGTATTTTCATTCGATGTTCACTAGTCATTAGGGTGACATGAATAAATGATTATTTCCAAACTTTTCACAACAGAAATTGGGGCTTCTACCATCTCAACCTCACAAACACTTAGGTTATCCATAGTTGATGGAAATTGACATGCTTATTAACATGATGATGGTAAATAGAAAGGGGAACTCTTGTACTCATTTAGGATTCCCATGTACAAACTACCATGGGAGATGATCCACTTTCCCTCGAGGGTACATCTGCCCTAATTCCACCCCCACCACCACCAAAAATAGAATACACTCAAACTATCACACTCCTAACTTCTACCTCTACTAAATTTAATTTTATAATCCCTACCCTTGATCCACCCATAGGACCACCTTCATCTACACCATTGGCCAATATCCTAGATTTTCTCCACCTAACAATTATGGATGACTGACAGTATTCCATATATCAGTACCTCAACATGATATAGGGTATATTGGGCCTCAATTTTCAGCCCATATTCCTTATGTTACTCCATGTACCTTGTCCTAGATAGGATTCAAATCCCTTATTATAAGAATCATAGTTCTCAAATATGGACATAGAATCTATGGAATTAACTTCTTCGTGACTAGGTTACTCTTCCATTGGTGCTGCCAGATATCTTTAGGAGGGGTACACACTATAGGGTGTGGGAGCACACCTCTAGCTTACATCTCCACTTTTCCTTCTCTATCATATCCTGTGGCTTTAGATATATTCTCTTTGGAGGCAACCTAGTAACTACTTCTATAACAAATTTCATTCATTATTGATATCTATTTTACGTTATTCAAGAAATGTGATAGTCTTTATACCTGAAGATTTTTTTTCTTCTCATCAAAAGTCATATATAGTATGGAACACCATGGGAATTTTATTTCAACTACATTACATATTTTTAGAACTCTCTATAATGGAATTATTTTTTTATTTTTCTCTTTTATCTTTTTTAGATTACTTGTTTCACTATTATCCCTCACCCAGGCCTAGTTGTTTTTTTTATATCCTGTTATCTTCCGAGGGTTGTGGTTGGAGGGACGTGTTTGATATTAATTGTAGGGGAGAGTAACATTAATACATTATAAACAATAATTGTAATGTAAATAGTTTAGCTTCTAATGGTTATATGAACCAGCAATCATATAACAGTAAAAACCCAATGGTGTTATTTAATTATACTCACTTTATTAATTAAATGATATAGTTTTGTTGAGTATAAAAATGAATTAACATGCAAATTTAGGAATTAAAATTTATCCAAATGTTCTGGTCAGTACAATAATTATAATATGGTTTTTTCATTAGACTAATATATGATACATCATTTAGAAGAGAAAATACATTAAAATGTTGAAAATTATTTATTAACAATAATTATAAGTAGTAAATACATGGATGGTAATTTTAGAATATATGCGATTATTTTAAATTTAATGTATTTCAAACTGACTTTTGATATAGTCTGATTTCTGATTCAATTTCTTGTCCATTTTTTTAATTATACATTTCATTTTTATTAATTTCATGACCTAATTGTCCAATTTTTAATCCTTATTACCAAGAGGTATTCGGAACCATTCGACATATTATTCCTTGTACCCTCTTTCTTGATTGATTCTTAGGATATAAATGACCGATATAAATAGAATATTTTTCTATTTAAAAAATTAATATTTAGAATCACATTAAAATCTATAATGCATTTTTGTATTATTTTCATCCCACTAGACATTGAGACACACCCTATTTTTCACCTCTGTGAAGAACAAAAAAACATGAACTTCATTGATAGAAATCTACATTGAAAGCCTATTTATCCTTACTTTTAATATACTTTGATTATATTTCCTGATAATTCACCTGATCATTAGAGTGGGAGTTTGATGATTCATGGTATATGATTTTGTGAGAACATAAAATTATGTGTGGGGGAATTATTCATTACCATTTAAGAAATATGGTTCCAAACCCACTGTTACATGTATTCCTAAGTGCCCTCCCCCCTTTAAAAATGAAAAAAAATTAAAATAAGAAAATATTCATTCATTAAACTAATTAATGATCCCCAAACCAGTTTTTTAAGGGAATATCCTAGAGGTGTTGAGATATTAGGCATAAGTATGGGGATTCATTTTCATTTATCATCATCGTTGAATATCATGATTTCTTGTTTAAGAATTCCTCCTCCTTCTTCAAGCCTCTATTATTATTTTCACATCATTAATATCCTAACTATATCCTTAAAAACACTTGAACCTGGTGGAATGAGCTTAGTAATTTTTTGTTTTAATTTCTATGTGGATAATAAAAAAAATTGCATGGATATGTATAGAATTTATGTACATGAGATTGAGGAAAACTCTGTTTAAATGATCTAGAGTGATGAGTGTATCATTTTATAGTGAGGTAATTCATCATGTGGATTGTATATTTATTAAAAGATAAAAAATATGAAAAATATAGAAAGAAATTAATATTTTTATTTTATATTATGCATGATTAGAATATATATGAAATAAGTATATGTTTTGTGCCTTTTAAAATATACTTTTATGACTATAATATTTCTAACTGTGATTTACTGAATGATTCCCTTTTTAGAGTATGAATTTTATTAATTAGAATCTGTGATTTTTCATGTGGGAAATTAAATGAATTTTTGGGGGTGTTTGATGTGACCAATTTTGGTATACATAATTCAAGCATTTTAATGATTTAAAAACCATATTTTTACTTAATAACTCTTCTTTTGTTGATCAAATCTAATATTTCAGTTTTCATGGTGATTTTTCAAGAGTTTCTTGTCAATGGTGAAAATGTGGTATAGTTAGAATAAAAAATCATAATCTACACATTATGTAATATATAAACATGTATTATATACCCCTTCCCAAAAACAGCTATGATAGACCAAGTACATGCCCATGTATCATGGAATGAATAACATTCCATGTAATCCTCATTCACATGTCGTGTATATCCTTATAGAATTTAATGGTGGATGATAGTGTTTATACATGCTATGTATGATCGCACTACATGTTGTGTACTCTCACCAACTAATCGTTGATTCTTCATAGTTCAATGGGTGTCATGGTAGGACACCAACCCTAGGAGAAAATGAAGCAAAATATATTTGTCCCATGTACATAGCAAGTATATATGAATACATGATGCATAAATAATTTCTATATTAATATAGACCATAGTCTTCTAAATAAAGTATTGACATCCAAGGGGGATCTTTTGCTGCTCTACCCAACAATATCCACAAAATCCATATTTTTGTTTTATCTTCTATTTAATATCATATTCAGTGTTATTCATCCCTTATCCCCTTTCTCATATCTTATCGATGAAAGGGTTTTTTTTTCTACTCAAATAACACCCTATGACCATGTTCATAAGAATATGATTCTATTATGTCGAATATATAATAAATACCAATGGAAATTTGAAATAATAATTCTGATCTATTTATTTTATTACGATCTATTTCCTTGAATTAAATTAATGAATTAATTCATCATTTACTGGTAGTGTCATATTTGACCGGGAATGAAAACTATATCATAAAATAAAAAAGTTACAAGAGGAGAACCCATGACCATTGGGTGAGCTAGTTTTTACAATTTTTATCTTAATGAATTAAAAATGTGTTTTATGAAATCAACCACAAGACTACGGATTGACCTTTTAAATACAAAATTGATTCATATTAGTAGAGGAAACAAATATTTAATTTCATCCCCATGGTATGTAATAATCATCATTGATTGTAAAAATTGATGAATATCTTTTTTAATTAACCTTAATCTAGTTGAAACTTTGATAAAATTGTATTTTTTTATGTTATTTCCCTTATTTTGATCCAAAATCTATCTGTTTCAAATAATTTAACTCTTTCCTTCTCTTCACATCATTATTTTTCATATATTATCAACTTCATCTAGCATACTCATGTTTTTAATTTTTTTATTCTCTCTTTTCCATGGAACCATACTACTACTAAATAAGTAGTTTATCAGATTAGAAATAGAATAAATATAATCTTATGGCCATCATGATGGGTGCAGTCACAACCCAATTGTGGGGATGGAGTTTTGTGGCAACACCTATACTAATTCAACTAATGTTATTATATCTTATAATGTTCATAGGATTTTGATAGAACATTATGCCATCTATATCCCATCTGTCAGGATGTTTTGGGTAACAAATGCATTTTGAATAGGAATATATAATAATTATGTGTGAAGATTAAGGGTCTATGTAATCTATTATCCTATATTTACTATCAGTTTATACTAACAATAGTCTTTTTTCGGGGATTAGAAATGCATATTACCCATGATATTCATTGTGAGGATTATCTGAATACTAACAAACTATTCCAACATGTATGATAGATACAAGTTGGTGTGTGTTGATGTGTATGATTTGGTAGTTTCTTTTATTGGTGGGATTCATGGATAAAGGAAGGTGATTGTTCCTTATCATGGTGTGCCACTAAAAAATATTGGATACACTTATGGATGTAGGAATGTGATTGTGCCATCTCATTATTTTCTACCGAATTCTATTGGAAGGGTTCTCTGT
Source organism: Viscum album (assembly GCA_963277665.1). NCBI lineage: Eukaryota > Viridiplantae > Streptophyta > Magnoliopsida > Santalales > Viscaceae > Viscum > Viscum album. Next base: position 646,432,286 of record OY728151.1, on the reverse strand, counting down.
ACATTATCAAATTATGCCAATAGGGTTTCACAGTGTGGGAATGGGTTTGTTTGTGTCCCTGGTGTGCCACCATATTTGGTTAGTGCACTTCTTTGGTGGGAAAAAATGGTGTACATGCTCTATATTGGTTATTTTTTTCACTTAGTGGGATCTCTTGCATGCTCAATTCTAGGTTAATTGGGATGAAATTCTGAGGGAAACCCCCATATCATGCTAAGGGTGTGTTTCTACATGGTGTTTCTGGTTGGGGATACCTACAAAAACCCTTTAGTGGGACTATTATGTTGTCATTATGAGGCTTACAGTGACATCCTAGTCTACCTTCCTATGATAAGGGGTGATCTGAAAATGGTGTTCCAGTTGTAGGTTCCCAAAATGGTTGAGATGGAAACTACTGATGTTTTATTCTGATCCACCATCCATCGTTGAATGGATGGTCAGTTGGGCTTCTAGAGATGGATTTATTTTTGAGATCACATATTTTACATCAAAATGATAATATGTATACTCAAAATGGTGATGATCCATTTGGTTTAAAGGGATATCATGTTAAAAGCCACTAAAATATATTTATAAAATAAAAAACCCCCCATCATAGGATAATATATTTAAATGAACACAAAAACAACTAATTATTTTGGACCATGGATTGGCCGACTATCTTTTTGTGCGTGAAAGATGCATGGAATGTGAACTACATCATCATCCTGGTTATGGATTCACGTAGAGTTCGCCATTTTGGTCTATATATTAAAATATTATTCTTTTTGTTCCCCCGAAGATTGATTTTGGAGGTTTTATTAGATTCATAATCATTCACCTCACGTTCACCAACATCGAACATATTCTAATGGGTTATGTTTATATAGATGGAAATACCCAATTGTTCCCTTTTTTGATTTGTTTTATGAATTGTATTTCTAATGGAATGTGTTCATTGGTAAATAGGTGTAATGAAAATTAGGGACTCACATTGGTTGAGAGGATGAGTGTTTGGGCACATACCACCCATTTGGGGGGAATTGTTTCATAATCATATACTCACTAAAAGATTCGATACATATTCTTGAATCATAAATTAATTCCTATCAATGAAATGTTTATACCTTAAATTAAAAATTAATTATTAAATTTTTTGTAATTTATAATCATCTGTATGTATCTGAGGTTCTTAATTTATGGTGACATATGTATATATATATAGTTCCCCATAGATGAAACCTTTTTTTGAATAGATTTTTTATTATTTTGTCATTTATTATCATGATTTTTTCTTTATCAACCCAATAGGGAACCCAATAATTTATTATAATCTAAGAAGATGGGTGTTTTTTATATTCAGTATCGAGACAATTACATGGTATTACTATATATAATTTTGAATGTAACTAGAAAAAAATTACTTCGGTGCCACATAATGGGACACATAAATGCTTTTAAGGTCATGTGAAGAGGACTAGACCATTATATTTAACATCATCTGGTATGTCTATTTAGGTGAGAATTTCCAAGTTAATGTTTTTGAGTGAGACTTATACAAAATAATCCGAGTAAACTAGGAAGGTATATGGGCTCCTTGGTGGGATATGACCCAACTGGGAATGTGGCCAAGAGGAAATTAGGGATATATCAGTGTTTTGGGATTTAAACTTGAGGATTATTCTTCAGTATCCGATTTTGATGTGAACGATGTTCCATATTGTTTGGGTAGTTGGGTCTTACATAAAAAATGAGGTTGTTTTAAGATTTTTCTAGTATTTTATGTTTCCTTTTGAGATGTTATGGTGTTTGGAGGATCTAAGCCTATGGATGGACTTTATAGATTTATCTAGGAGGTGAGACGTCCATTAAAGATGGATATAAGGCATTGATGACCCTCTAATTTTGATTCCCTATAAGGGAAAGTGAGAGGACGATTGGAAAATGGTATCTCTTCTAAGAGATGCATCATATCATGTGAATATCTAGATTGTTACTAATTTGTAAGCCAATTTGTCTCATGAACAGTTTTATAAACAAGAGTATGTAGAAGATATATAAAACCACCCAAACTCTTTAATCCTTAGGAGGGGATATTGGAGAAAGAAATGACCTCGAGGTTCATATATCCCATCTTATTTTTGACATTATGGTGAAAAAAAGATAATAGTTTTGTGTCCTCATATAAGAAATACTAGAAGATTTGTTTAGGAGGATTTCCCCTTACATGGTTCCTATGAATAGTGTATTATAATACCCTAACCTTCATAAAAGATTAAAGGAAGAATCTCACCCCCCTCCTTTCAAAAAAGGGTATACCTTAGTCTCAGAGATGGAAAGTTGAGGAAATGGACCTAAATCTCTTTTATAAAGAATGGATTTCCATGGAACATCCTTTAAATTTCGAATCATATTTAATATTTAATTTATAATTGACAACACTAAAAGGATCCCATATATAATTTATATTAAATTCAAGACCTCTAATACCAAGGTAATGTATAATCATGAGGACACACTTGCGTTCATATGCTCCGACCACACATATTTGGAGTCATTAAAGGAAAACATGTGTTGGTCTCTCCTAGAAGTGGGATATAGGGGAAGATATTCCCTACCATGGGTGGCGGAAAATATACTATAAAAGAGTCTCACTTAGGATTGGCCTACGTGAGTAGAAGAGGGATTAATTAAGAGATCTCTAGCAGAGCTCGATGGGTATCCTTTAGGTTAGAGGTGTTTGAGCTAGGAAGCCTTTAGCACATGATAGGCTAGCTCAATATACATATAAATTATTTATAGAGGATAAACTATGCAACAACACTTGAAATAGATCTTTTTCTAGGATCTAATGGTTTCATCTAGTGTCCCTAGAGAGGACTTGTTCTTGTTTGGAGATTGGGAGGAGACCATTGAGCTAGTTCTTATCTACTAGGATAGAGGGGATCTTCATATATGTTTTTTATTTCACAAAATTGAGGGGATTTTATCGAAATATTCCCATTAATTCTATATTATCCTTTTTTTTGAGAACTACCTAGATAGTCATAATGTTACACTATGATATTTTGTGAATTTGTTTTGAATTAATTTAATCTTTTGATATTTTTCAATTCACAAAACACTAAATACAACTTTTGGTATGGGAAAGCATAATGTGTGTATTTCATTATAGGAATCAAAAATTAAATATTATTCTATTTGAAATAATTATAATATATTTTGGTACTTGGAACAGTAATATTGACTTTTATTACACAGAATATCGAGTCCCTTCGATTGCTTGTGTTACACACAAGGTTGAGTTTAACTGCACTATAATGTACTATTAATATTTTTATTAAAATATTATTATAGCTACCATCTCTCCTTTTGGAATTGATGTTCTGAAAAATATTAAATAAATTATGAAAATTCAATTTAATCATGTATATAAAATGAATCCTCTGGTAATAAATCAGTATGAGTGAATGTATGAACTATTTGAAAATAGACATTACTTATCTACATACAAACAAAATTTTATCTTAAAAATTTAAAAAAAGATAAATGATTCCAAATATATTTATATATTATATATTCATAAAATATTTCTGATAGTCACCCAATATATTCAATATGTATTACATTAGAATACATTGAATTTTTTGAATAATAAAATATATTTTTCTAAAAGGTAATGTTACATCCTTTAAATGAGGAAACCCGTTTTAAATATGATATTTGACACATTTAAAATTTTTATTTGAAGAAATAAAATTTATTTTATAAATAAGAATATAAAATTTATATTATGGTGAATTTTTTTTAATTTTATGTGATGTTCCATTTTTTCATGAATATTGAATAACATTTAATTTTAATACAAAACAATTTTTTGTCTTATTTATTAATAATTAAAAATTATATTATTGATTAAATTAAATGTAAAATATGATCAATTATACATCTATTAATTTAACTTTGGTAATTTTAATCAATTTAACTTTAAAATTGGTTATGAAAGTTATAAATATTTTAAACATTTATACTTTAAAACATGTTCTATTGTCACGTCAGTGGGATTACATTTAAATTAATTTTTGACACTCATTTGATTAGAATTTGAAAAAATGGATTCCATATTTTGGATTCAAAAATTATAATATCTAATAAGTTCCACTGAGATTATAAAAAATGTATTAGTGAAAATTATTAATATTAATAACAGCGATTAAGAGAGAAATAAATTTAATTATTTATTAGTCCTTCCACTTAATGGACAAAATGACATATAACGTTTCCCAAATACCATTTATGGCTATATATTGACCCTATATTACATAATCTAGGGTATTTTAATTATAGGTGTCACATATCATTTGAAAAAAAGGGTGGAATTCCCTTTTAAAAAATTAACCTAGATCCCACACATCCTCCACTAAAAAAATGAACTCACACCTCCCACTTATTGACAAAACTAAATAAATTTTGGTCACTCATAATATTAATCAATAATGTCCCAAAATCCATCACATAATATCATAATAATAACGTTTGTAATAATGAGATCCATGTAATTTCAATGTTGAAAACCATAATGAATTACACAAAAAGGAGTCAACCTTCTTCAACGACCAGTTTAGTTTTTTTTTCTTTTCCACTATATCTATTTTAATTATTAAAGTATCATAAAATAACATGAAAAAGATCAATATAATGAGATATTTTTTTTATAATATTTATTCATATAGTTACACAAATGTCCACATAATGGGTAACGAACATTCCATTCAGGAGTTTGGTGAACTACCACATCAGAAAACAATGTTGTTATTTTTTACATTGTTGTCTCTTAGGGTTGGGAATTATGATGGGAACTATGTTATAATATGATATATATATATATATTATATATTATATATTTATTAATATTTATTTATTATTTAAAAAATTCTTCCATGCCTTCCATTTTTTAAATACGATTACTTTGTTTGAGAAAGTGTGGACTACCGGCTCCTCATAGAGATGTGAATCGTTCACACTTCCCATGGAATGTTTTAACTATGTAATTAGTAGAAGTACATGATATTTATGAAATAATAATAATATAATTATATTATTTATATATACATAAATTTAATTTTCTTTCATTCTTTCAACATAACAATTAAACGGAAACAATTTTCAACATTATTTATGGACTATCGTCTCCATGAATGATATATTATATTTCACGATTCTAAATATTATAGATTATTATAAATATTAATATAATAAATATATATTATATTTATATGATTTTATAAATTCTATAAATAATTTAATCATGATCTAAATAATATTATCAAGAAGAACATGTCAATAGTGATACGAAAAACATCACAGATATTACCCAAAACGTAATTTTTTCATGGAAAATTTTATTAACAGGTAATATAAAGTCATAATAAAATCCTATATAGTATGATATATTATTATATGGTTTTTTAGTATTTTTATAATAAAAATATATTTATTATATAGGATGGTTGAATATGTGTGAATAATGTCAAGAAATAATGTAAGGGTTTTCTTATCTCACTATTGTTAGTTGTGAGACACAAGTCATTTTCACCACCTATTTCTTATATGTGGTGTGTTTATTTCCCATGTATGTATACTATTATTATTATAAATTAATTTATGTTAATTTTAATAGTTTTTTATTATATTTATTTCATGGTTTTTATGGTTCAAAAATATCCAAATTGGTAAATTAGTTTTGTCTCAATTTTCATTCGTTGAAATACATGACATGTCAGGAACATATACTCTTCTTAGAGGTGTAGATACACCCATTTAAAATTTTATATCATGAATCTACTTATTTTAATGAAATTTTAATATTAATTTAATTTTCATTTTCAAACATTGGGAGAGATATTCTTGATATCCAAGTAGTAAGAGTTTATTGAAATAATATCATCGTTTATTGAGATTTTTTACAATTATGCATGCATTGATAAAATCATATGATTAATTTATCAATAAATAAAATGAAATTTCTTCTAATATGGTTATTCATAATATATTCATCTATAACTTCTATTATTTCACTCTTTAGTAATTAAAATTATTATTAAATGTTTTTAGGAAAACATTACTTTATTTCTCTATTAGAAAAAGAATCTATGTTATTTTAAAAAAATTCTAAAAAAAATTCTAAAAAATGTACTATATTTGAAAAGTTTTTTAATTTTTTTAGGATTTATTAATATTTTTTAAAGTTATTTTAATGTGAAATGTTTTCCAAAATTATTTTCATAATCATTTTATATGGTTTAATGACATGTTTTTCAAAGATATTTAAGCATACTTTATCTGTTTTTAAAGTTATTCTCAATGAAAAATGTTTATAAATTTATTTTCTGTTATAAAGATATATTTTCAAAGAGGGAAAGATATATTCTTGAAGAAATTATTTGTAAAACATTTCCAGATATTATTTTGAATTGATTTCAAAGAAAATTATCTGGGAAATGTTATATGTTTTAATAAGTTATGTTCTAAGGGATATTTCCAAATCCTTCTCAACATAAGTTGACATCCTAGGTTATAGTTATTATTTACTAGGGATATAATCTAATTACACCATTCATATGATTTCTCTGAATGTTTTTATGGATTGATGATTATGATAACATTTTTCCATCAGTAGGATATACCATGATAAACGTGTATGAAACCCGCTTCGATTAACGGTTTATTATTTGATAAAATGATTATGAAAACTTTACATTTTCACATTTTAATGACATGGTTACATGTTTATGATACATATTAAATATCATTATTTATGATATTATTATTTATGATTGTATGGAACATTGATGTTTGTTCTCATTATGAGATGGGTGGGACCTAAATCACCCTCTAATGCATTTGGAAAAGATTTATATCTCATGAGATAATGATGGGAAACAAGTTGAAAAGCCTTTAACCCCTACATGTAACATATTTTACCACAAGTTGACCAGCCTGATTGAATATGGGAAACAGTTATGTCCGGACTCCCTATTGAAATATGGGGAAGCTCAATCCACTATGGGAAGATGTGGAAACCTTATCTACTATGGGAATAAAGGGAAACCAGATCATCTTTGGGAAGATGGGGAGACCTGGCCCCTTACATGGGAAGGACTATGATTGGGGATGTTGGTTTGTCCTACCCAGTAGGTGTATCCTCCATTAATATCCTTGATAAGATCATTGAAATAATACTTGACCTATATGGAATGATGTTACATGTTTAGGAATGATCCAAAAAATCTTGTTTCTCATCCTATTATATGCTCACATGGTTCATATTCTTGATTATCATATGAATCATGTCTTTTAAACTGATAAATTGTTTTATATCTTATGATAATGATAATTTTTTATAGGTTATGATATTCTTGTTTTAAAATCATTTTCGCATACCCTTACATTCATGTTTTTTGTATTTATTTCTATTGTTTAAACTTATTATGAATTAGAGTGCACCCCATTACTATATATCCTATACCCTAGTATAGAAGAAAGGTTTTACATGGGAGTATTAAAAGGGAAGATCCTTCAATAAACTAAAATAATGTTTTCCATTTTTCCAAATACTCTATTCTATTTTTGTCGTTAGGAATGTATTTTTTCAATGTGCTGAATATTCTTCTAAAATGAAGAAATATTCATGTATGTTAAGGGTATAAATAATTGTTATCAAATAAAATTAGTATTCAAACTATATATACTGGGGTGAAAAATCATTACTGTTATTCCTAGGGATATTTCTAAGGATATTCCTAGCGGTGTCTCTAGGTATAAGCATAAGGATGAGTTATTGTTTAGAATAATGACCAGGAATTTTGGAAAAGGATTGAGTTAGTGGTTTCTTAGATATACATTCATGTATAGATATTATTAGAGGAAGTGGTTATGATATAGATGTATGCAGGAGTGACAACTCTAAAATAGTGCATCCGGCCAGACTAGTGTGTAACCTAGTTCCAACAATGGGCCTTATAGTTCATCATGTTTTACACTCCCAGGGGATTTTCATTATGAATTAAAAAAAATCATTTTTAACCATAATGAAGGATTTAAATAGACTATGACTATGAATAACCATGTTGAAACATTAGGTTGTATAGGTTAAAGAAGTATGTTTCATTTTGTAGACATCCTAAAAGAAATATTTCATGATTATGTGGTCTTGTTATATGATAAGTGTTTCTCACACTGTTGTTTTTTTCTAAGTCAATAGTTTGAATTGGATGAAATACTATTGAAATTGAATGTTCCAGATGTGGAATTTATGGGAATTATAAAAAATGATTTCCTAAGTGGAAACCTAATGAAGATAATTAGGGAGGTGGTATGAGTATTGGATATATTTATGAATATATAGAGACTAAAAAGGACATGTGAAATTTAGGGAATATTCTTATAGAATTATTTACATTAAATGAAATAATAATTATTAGATTATGGTTTATAATGTAACACCCCAAGCTTCCATGGTACGTTTCCCTTTGAATAATGCAATAGTGTGTGTTGTATGCAACTTCGAGTTCTAACACACACCACAACCAATTAAAATAGCTTTCATGAATAGTAATACATACCTTTTAAAATTTTATAAATTTTATCTTTCAAAATGGACTTCATTTTTGGATTCGGAATATTGAAATTAGCCCAGGGTGAATTTTTGGTATTTTCTGAAAACATTAAATTTTTTATGAATAGTGAAAAACACTGAGTTATAGTTTAAAAACAAATTTTTATATAAATAATTATTTATTTTATTTAAATTTAATTAGTGTAAAAATAGAGACATAATACCTATATATATTCAATGTAATTCATTGGTGTTATTTTAGAATAATTTTATATATATAAAAAGTTTATGGAACTTTTCACCGTCTTTGACCCACCTCCTAGGAGATTTTGGAAATTCATGTAAAACATAATCTTACCACTTCTGTGAGTGTAATTTTGAGAATATGAGAGAAACTGTTAATATAAAGGTGTAAAATGTGGTTTAATAAGATAAAAATAATTTTTGGTGAATATTAACTTTTTTACTTTTATTTACCACGTTTAAAAATATATAGGGTAATTAAGAGTAAAAATAATATTAATATTACCCGAAGAAAAGTCCTAATTCTATTGGACAAGTCTATATCGACCAAAAACAACCTTAGGAATAAAATATTATCATTTAGGTCCACTTGGATTAGATTATGACATTTATTATTATTTAATTTAAAGAAGAGTTAAAAGAGTTAAAATCAAAGTGTAATTACTAAACCATTTTTAATATTGGGTTATACATAAGATAAAGTATATTTTAAATATTAATTAAAAAGATAAAAATAATTCCTACATAATGGTATTTTATTTATAATTTTTATACATTAAACAATTTAATTTATTTATGACACAATGGTGATGCAGTAATTACCAAATTAATGAAATATTAAAATAATTGATATTATAAATATCCAAAAAATGTAATTTGAGACTCTATATTAATTACAATAATTTTATAGGATAATATGACATATTATAATTGGTTATATGAATTTTATTAGAAGTAATAATGTTGTTATGAATTTATCAAAAACAAAATACCCAATACTGACAAAATTGACATAAAAGAGTTTTTAAAACAAATATTATATTATTAATTTATATTATATTCCTAAAAATATAAGTTTCGGCCAAAGGACTTATATAATGATAGGTGTATAATTAATGGACCACTTGGGGGTCTTCTGAAAGTATATAGTATGTTTATTAACAATATAATATAAAAATAAAAAGAGACATGGTAAATGTCAAACTATTTAACTAAGAGTTAAATCTAAAAGATAAAGTTACTATAGTGACACAAACCTGTCTAAAATATATTAGTTGGGAGGTTTTGAGACCCATCCCTACCTTATACATTGAATAATCCACTTTGGAGACATTATAAACCGAATATAAATTTATTATATATTAATAGATTAAGTTTTTCCTAAAGAACCCCTCCACCCCCTTATAAAAGGGATCCACTTCTAACCAATTACTCACACCTCTCAAGCATTTTGGCTTGGCCAACCTCTGAAAAAATATCCTCCCAACTTCCCTCAATTTTAACTAGATGCCTTATTTTGATTCGAAATCCATCATAATGAGCCCTTTTGATCAAATCAAAAGGAAGAACCCGAAGAAGAGGTAACGTTTTCACCACCCGCTTTCATGTTCCGTTCTTCTTCAATTTATTCATTCTTTTTTATTTCCATTCTAAAATAATAACTCCAGTATATTCTATATACTTTGATGTTATTATAAATATGGTACAATCATATTCAGTATTCTATCCATCCTTTGAATGACTTGTCACCAGACGTGCGTACGTTTGGCTTACCGTCTCCACGTCGTGGTGGAATTGTTATTGAAAACATTATTATTTATAAGGGTTTAATAATGATGTGTAATTCATGTAAATAATTGATATAACATGATAATTATTCTGTAAATATGATATACCATCCAATTATATATGATTTTATTATCAAAAGAATGATATTATCGCTCTTGCGTACGTACGGACTACCGTCTCCACGAACGCGATGAGATTCATTCCCCATAGTTTCTATACAAGTCTAATTCTCATTTTATGATTAAAAAAAATGCTTAAGTACTAAATATAATTATGTAGAAGAATAAGATACAACATATCCATAACAAACATGACTTATGTATCCAAACATATAAAAGAAAACGAGTAAGTTAACACCCGAAACGACGATAATACTAAGATATTATTAACAAAGCAATGTTAAAAGATCATATATGATTCCATATTAAGGTATATGATTATTGTATAATTAAATAACAATTATTTCAACATTATAAATGAGGATAAACTACCCTCAACCAAGGAAAAAGTACAAATTAAGGGGTTTCTTATCTCATTTTAATTCTATGAGATTTCCATTATTCACCACATATTCATTGCATGTGGTGTGTGTAATTCCCATGTTTGTATTCATTGTGTAATATACTTTAATTCATGGATATTTACATAATCATTGTATTATCCTTCTTTCATGGGGGTATGTTTCGTAAGTTACCAAATCAATATGGGAATTTGAAATTTCAATTTCCACTCATTCGGCCTTAAGCATACTTCATTGATTATTTTACTCAAAGATTATGTGTGTAATCACTAGTCATTTTCACATGTCATAATTTCCACTCCCCTTTCTATGGATATACTTTTGATACACATAATCACTCCATTGAAGAATTTTCATTTCATCGGTATGAACTTGATAAGAGAAATTTTTACTCAATCTCTATTTGTTGAGTTAAACATCCAATTCATTAGTGTTGTTTTTACAAGAATATGTGTGAATTTACTTTGATTGTTTTACACTGAATATTCAATCATATTGAGTGTATTTATATTTTTCACACATAATTATGTCGTTGATTTACCCTTAACCTAAGGATACGACCATAAGGAGAGATTTCTTCTCAATTTACATTCCATTGAGACTCCTTTGTTGTTATACACCAAATCACTTTTATATGGCATATATAATGTACTTTGACATATTATATCATGAATACCTTTATTCTCATGATATTAAAATGTTTTTATTACCTCAATTATTTGTATTCAAGTGTCTCTCTTTTGGTTAGGAACTCCAACTAAAATATAATTTTAAAATGTTTTAATGATTTATTATTATAAATCTTTCTCATTAATGTCCATGTTTTAAAAATGGTTTTAAGGAATTATTTATATGGACATTAATATTTTCAAATAAAAATTCCTTTTAAAAGTTTCAAAGTGGTATGGGACACTTTGATTCAAAAATCTATTTTAAATGGCTTCTTGAAAAATAGTGTGACTTTTATTGTTTTAATGAAAAAGAAGGATATTTATCTCAATAGTTTGATGATTATTTTAATATATGTCAATATCCTTCATTACTCTCGATTGATGATAATCTAATACAATAAAATCTTCCATATTGTATCGAATGAGTTATGTTTGACTATGGATGTGCTATTTTTATACCATTCATGGTTTTTGGTTAAAGTATTGACATTTCATATGCTAGTTTTAATATGAATGTCTATGTTTTGTTTCAAACTTTTCATATGAGGAATGCATTGGACTTAGTAAGTGAAGGGTGGAGCCCTCTATAGCTCCTCGATGCATCGGTAGGTCTCATGAGAAAAACTAGTGTATTGGAACAAGGCCTTGCCAAAATCTTATTTGTAGTCTTGGCACGAGGATTTGGATACGTGGTTATGATAGTCTAACATTATGTATTCCATCATTATGAAAGTGGTTATTGGTCTTGCATGTGGTTATTAGACTAGTAGAATATCCATGTGAATAATTAAATGGAATTATTTTATTTTATCTTTTCCATATTATACTGAATTTAATGTTTAAAAGGCATTTGTTTTAGTTATACATTGCTTTAAATGATTATGCTTATCCATGACAGTTTCCGCTATATTGTTATCCCTACTGAGAATCTGAGCTCACCCCATTCAATGTTTTATTTTTCCCTGAATGTGAAGAAGTAATATATGAATAACCTATAGGGATAGTATGAGGGGATATGAAGACAAGATGTTGTTGTAGTTTTTTTAACTTTATGATGTAATGTAAGACTTGTGAATATATCTAGTGTTTCCAAGACTACTAAAATAATCGGTAATTCGAGACATAATCTTTTGTGATCATTCCAATGTTATGTAATAATACACCGAATCTGGGTAACTGGGATCAGGGAGTTATAGTTGGTATCAGAGGAAGTTTTTTACAAACCTTGGAAGCTAGATTTAGATAAACTCTGATTAGAGAACACAACCCTAATAAAGACTTTGAGGATTAGTATAGAAGAACTTCCTAGAATTTTTTTATTGTATAGATTTTGTGAGTTTTCCAAGAAATACATCCCTATCTGGATACGAGCAGGTAGAGGAGACTCTGGAACAGATGTACCTAGGGGTAAAACCTGAAAACACCACTTTTATCTAGACTCGAACAGGAACTGGTGCACAACAATGGGCCTTGCTACACTCTTGGTTACGACACTCCCGGGGGATATGATTAGGATAATTTACATTTTCATTACAAACCGATTTTAAGTATTATGAGAGTAAATGACATTGGTTAATCCTAATGTGTTTCAAATTGAGAATATGGTGACATGATATTCTCTAAATGATTTTATGACTACTGTTACACACACAATGATTTTTGGTTTTAGTCAATGGATGGATTCCAAGGAAGTCATAGTGACTTTGAGAATGATGTACAAGGTGGGAACGAGGGTGTAAGTGAGAAACAAAATGGAATGTTGATAGGAATAAAAGATATCGTCTTCATTCCAAATCAATTTTCCAAAAATATGATCAAAAATATATATATACCAATTCCCAGACTCAACAAATAAGATAAAGGTGATGAATGATAAGAGCTACAGTAGTGGAGACCATGGAGAAAAGAAACCTCAATTTCCATCATGCACGAAAATTGAAAGGAGACACCCAGGAAAATGTCTCAATGGAACAAAGAAATGCTTTACGTGTGGGAAGTAAGGACATAAAGTGAAGAATTTCCGAGGAAAAATGAAGAGTACTATGGAAGAAAATAAAAATGGACCTAATATTCCAATTCCAGTCATTTTCAGTAAATGTAAGGGACCTTGGCATCACCCAAGTCAATTCCCTAATCTGTAGGATAACCTCTTGGTCAGAGAAGAACCTATGTGGAAATAAATGGATGGAAAAATATTTAAAGGTATTAGTGCTCCTTGTTGTTGAGATTAATTTGGGTGAATTTTCTCTTATATGTGTAACCCTGCAATTTATCATGTGAGAATGATATTTGAGGAAGAAATGTCCCTTCTCTTTTGGGTATAGTTTTAAATAACCATTTTGTTTTATATGATCATTGGGTTTGAGGCAATTACAAGATAATATATTTTGTGATGAAAATTCAAGGTATGAGATAACATTAGTTTTTAAATTAATTTTTGGTTATTTTGAGGAGTTTATCTCATTTTGGTAACGTTATAAAATATAGTTTTTGAAAAAGGAAAAAACGCAGACCGTGTGACTACCCGTCGCGTCGGACAAAGCTGTGGGAATCGAAACGACAACCAAAGTGCGATTGGGATTTATCACCTTCCACTAGACTACGTGAAGTCCCTGGTTAGTGTGACTAATTATTTTTAGTTAAATGATTTTATTGACCAAAAATAATTTGATTGGGGATCTTATGTATTATCAAGTGAATACCCTTAGTATAGGAAAATGATTTGATGATTAAGTGATAAATGTTGTTTTGGAAGATGTTCACTTTGTTGGGAACACTATATGCCCAAGGAAAATAGAATACTATTGTATTTTATTTGGGGAGTAATGGTGGATTGTTATCAATGTTTTTATTGTGGATTTATAGTGATTTGGGTTATTTATGGAAATGATTAACCTTTAACAGAGATTATGTGATTATGTTAATTACTTTTAAGTATGCGACTTCAAGAGTAGATGATGTCATTTGGAGATACAATTTAATTTTGAAGACTACATAACCAAATTCCTCTAAGTTATGGGTTTTAATATTAGTTTGGATTATATTGAATGATTTTAATGACAATTGTTTATTGAAGGGTATTTATTTATCTTTGGGGTATTGTTGGTTTAATTTTTGAAATTAAGATTATTGTTTCTTTATATAATGGAATATCCTTTTGGGGGATCATCACATCTTATACTAACCATTTTGGTTTTGATTAATCTCTAAATACAAGGTTTATATATAGTTTATCCTTTTTTGATCATGTGATTCTATAAGAATTTTATTCTATCTCTTCCAGTGTAACCAAGTCTTCTTGAATACACATCCTTTAAAATGAGATAGTAGTAGGAATTTATTAAAGACAGAAACTTTACTTAAAAAGTATGTATATCTCTTTATCTTCTTAGTAAATCTCAAAAATTAATTCCTCATCTTTATGTAATGTAACTTAAAACAGAAAAAATGTTGTATGTTTACTTTTCCTACTGGGAAACTAATGACCATTTGTCCCATCACATGTTTGTGGTTTCTTGATGTTAACTTTCTCCTGACCATGTTCCCTATACCTCTCCATCAGAACATGACACTTAGTTTATCATCCATATCCATGTTATTCTACATGGAATCTTAGTATAGGTTATCTCGGGTGACCTTTTTTACTTCTCCTTCTTTCTTTTAAAGTGATAGTTTTATTGATTTTTTTCCAATGTGGGACTTTCCATTATATTCCCAAGCCCAATTTTAAAAATTAAGAGGATGCAATTTATTAAAGGAGGGGTGAATGTAACACCACAAGCTTCCATGGTACGTTTCCCTTTGAATAATTTAATAGCATGTGTTGTACGGAACTTCAAGTTCCAACACACACCACAACCAATCAAACTAGCCGTTATGAATAGTAATACCCACTTTTTAAAATTTTATAATTTTTATCTTTAAAAATGGATATCATTTTTGGATTCGGAATATCGAAATTAGCATAGGGTAGATTTTTGGTATTTTTATGAAAACTTTCAATTTTTGATGAATAGTGAAAAAACACTAAGTTGTAGTTTAAAAACGAATTTTTATTTAAATAATTATTTAATTTATTTAAATTTAATTAAGGTAAAATTAGATACATAATCCCTATATAAGATCAATGTAATTAATTGGAGTTAGTATAGAATAATTTTAGATATATAAAATTTTTATGGAACTTTTCACCGTCTTTTACGCACCTCCTATGAGAATTTGGAAATTCAAGAAAAACATAATTTTACCACTTTAGTGAGTGGAATTTTAAAAATCCAAAAGATTCAGTTAATATCAAGGAGTAAAATTTGGTTCAATAAGATAAAAATAATTTTTGGTGAATAATATCTTTTTTACTTTTATTTCCCACGGTTAAAAGTAAATAGGGTAATTAAGGGTAAAAATGATATCAATATTACCTTAACACATGTCCTAATTCTTTTGGGCAAGTGTTTATCGACCAAAAAAACCTTAGGAATAAAATATTATCATTTAGGTCCACTTGGATTAGATTAAGACATTTATTATTATTTAATTCAAAGAGGAGTTAAAAGAGTTAAAATCAAAGTTTAATTACTAAAAAAAATTTCATATATGGTTATATATAAGATATATTCGATTGTAAATATTAATTAGAAAGATAAAAGTATTTCCTATATAATGTTATTTTATTTATAATTTTTAGACATTAAATATTTTAATTAATTTATGATACAATGGTGATGCAGTAATTACCGAATTAATGAAATATTAAAATAATTGATATTATAAATATCCAAATAATTGTAATTTGAGACTTTTTATGAATTTAATTAATTATCAAGGTTAATATGACATATTCTTATTGGTTATAAGAATTTTATTCGAAGTAATAACTCTGTTATGAATTTATCAAAAACAAAATATCCAATAGTGTCAAAATTGACATAAAAGAGTTTTTAAAAAAATATTATATTATTAATTAATATTATATTACTAAAAATCTAAGGTTCGGCCAAAGAACTTATATAATTATATTTGTATCATTAATGTACCACTTGGGGGTCTCTTGGAATTATATAGTATGTTTATTAACTATATAATATATAAACATAAAGAAACATGGTAAATGTCAACCTATTTAATTAAGAGTTAAATCTAAACGATAAGGTTACTATAGTGACCCAAACCTTTATATAATCTATTGGTTGGGGGGTTCTCGACCCATCCCCACCTTAGAAATTGAATAATCCACTTTGGAACCATTAGAAACTGAATATGAATTTATTATAAATTAATACTTTAAGTTTTTTCTAAAGAGCCACTCCTCCCCCTTATAAAAGGAAACCAGTTTTAACAAATTCCTTACACCTATCGAGACTTTTTCCTAGGACAAACACTGCTCAAATATCCTTCCAACTTCCCTCAGTTAATCCTAGACTCATTAGTTTGATCATAAATCCAACCTACGGAGCCCTTTTGATCAAATCAAAAGGAAGAACATCAAGAAGAGGTAACGTTTTCACCACCCTCTTTCAAGTTCCTTTCTTCTTCAAATTATTATTTCTTTGTTATTTCCATTCTAAAATAATAAATCCAGTATCTTATATATAATTTTAGGTTATTATAAATATTTTACATCCATATTCAGTATTCTATCCATCCTTTGAATGACATGTCACCATACTTGCGTACGTGGGGCTTACCGTCTCCACATAGTGGTGCAATTGTTATTGAAAACATTATTATTTAGATGGGTATAATAATGATGTGTAATTCATGTAAATAATAAATATAACATGAAAATATTTCTATATATATGATATACCATCCAATTATATATGATTTTAATATCAAAATATTGATATTATCGCCCGTGTGTACGTACGGACTACCGTCTCCACGAACGCGATGAGATTCATTCCCCATCGTATCTATACAATTTTAATTCTCATTTTATGATTAAAAATAATTTTTAAGGACATACTATAATTATTTATGTGAATAATATACAACCAATCCATAGAAAACATGACTTATGTAACAAAACATATAAAATAAAATGAGTAAGTTAACACCCGAAACGACTAAAAAAATTAGATATTATTAACAAAGAAATGTTCAAAGATCATATATGATATCATATTAATGTATATGATTCTTGTATAATTCAATAAAAATTATTTCAACATTATACTATATGCTAACCTACCCTCGACCAAGGAAAAAGTACAAAGTAAGGGGTTTCTTATCTCATTTTTAATTCTGTTAGATTTCCATTGTTCACCACTTATTTATTGCAGGTGGTGTGTGTAATGCCCATGTTTGTATTCATTGTGTAATATAATTTAATTAATGGATATTTACATCATCATTGTATGATCCTTTTTTCATGGGTGTATGTTTCGTAAGTTACCAAATAAATAATGGAATTTGAAATTTCAATTTCTACTCATTCGGATTTAAGCATACTTCTTTGATTATTTTACTCCAAGATTATGTGTGTAATAACTATTGATTTGATTATGTCATAATTTCCACTCCCCTTTCTGTGGATATACTTTTTATACACATAATCACTCCATTGATTAATTCTCATGTCATCGGTATGAACTTGATAAGAGTAATTTTTACTCAATCTCCATTTTTTGAGTTAAACATCCAATTCATTGGTGTTGTTTTTACAAGAATATGTGTGACTGTCCTTTGATTGTTTTACACTGAATATCCACTCATATTTAGTGTATTTATATTTTTCACACATAATTATGTCATTTATTTACCCTTAACCTATGTATACGGCCTTTATGAGAGATTTCATCTCAATTTACATTCCATTGAGACTCCTTTGTTGTTATACACCAAATCACTTTTTCATGGTGTATATAATGTACTTTGAAATAGTATATCATGAATCCCTTTTTTCTTATGATATTACAAAGTTTTTATTACCTCAATTATTTGTATTCAAGTGTCTCTCATTTGGTTAGGAACTCTAACTAAAATATCATTTTAAAATGTTTTAAGGAATTATTATTCTAAATTATTCTCATTAATGTCCATGTTTTAAAAATGGTTTTAAGGATTTATTTATATAGACATTAAAGTTTTCAAATCAAAATTCCTTTTAAAAGTTTCAAAGAGTTATGGGACACTTTGATTCAAAAAATCTATTTTAAATGGATTCTTGACAAATAGTGTGACTTTTTAAATGTTTTAAAGAAAAATGGGGATATTTCTCTCAATAGTTTGATGATTATTTTAATCTATGTCAATATCCTTCATTATTATCTATTGAGGTTAATCTGATACAATAAAATCTTCCATATTGTATCGAATGAGATATGTTTGACTGTGGATGTGCTATTTTTATACCATTCATGGTTTGTGGCTAAAGTATTGAAATTTCATATTCTAGTTTTAATACGATTTTTTATGTTATGTTTTAAACTTTTCATATGCGGAATGCATTTGACTTAGGAAGTGACGGGTGGAGCCCGCTATAGCTCCTCGATGCATCGGTAGGTCTCATTAGACAAACTAATGTCTTGGCACGAGGCCTTGACAAAATCTTATTTGTAGTCTTAGAACGAGGCCTTGGATATGTGGTTATAATAGTTTAGCATTATGCATTCCATGATTATGAAAGTGGTTATTGATATTGCATGTGGTTATTAAACAAGTAGAATATCCATGTGAATAAGTAAATGGAATTATTTCATTTTATCATTTCTATATTATGCTAAATTTAATGTTTAAAAGGCTTGTGTTTTAGTTATAAATTGCCTTAAATGTTTATGCTTATCTATAAAAGTTTCCGCTATATTGTTATCCTTACTGAGCATCTGAGCCCACCCCTTTCAATGTTTTATTTTTCCCTGGATGAGAAGAAGTAATTTATAAATGACATGCAGGGATAGTATGAGGGGATATGAAGAAAAGATGTTGTTTTAGTTTTTTTTACTTTATGATGTTATGTGAGACTTATAAATATATCTAGTGTTTCTAAGACTACTAAAGTAATCGGTCTTTCGAGAGTTGATCTTTTGTGATTATGCCAATGTTATGTAATAATGCACCGACTCTGGGTAGCTGGGGTCGGGGAGTTACATATAATACTTATGAAATTATTCTTATTTCATATTCTGGGAAATAGGTATTAAGGAATAATTTTGTGATGCCAGAGTAATGGTTTAAGAATAAAGATGGTTGATTTAACTGTATGTGTTTTTGAATTCCAAGATTATATTTTACGAATCAAGAAGTATATGATGATTTTTTGTAGAATTATTCCTTTAATTATTCTTGTGAATGTGTCAAATGATAATTATGACTACAAAAAATCATTTCATAGAAAGGTTGCATTATGGGAAGGTATTCCATACCATTATTCTGAGAATGAAAGAATGATATTTTAAAAGTATAAATAAGGGAAGATCTAGGTAATGTAAATTTGACAGTATATATGAAATCAAAACTGATAAAAGATTCATTGAAAATTTGGTATATATTATCAAATAAATTTTTTACAACATCTTGGATTCAATTAATATGTCTTGTAATCTTTGGAAACAATGAATAATTCATGTATTTGGAAAATATTTATGCTAATTCAGGTTATTACCATGTTTCTTGATAATATTCGATGCGGTTATTCAATCGTTTGGAATGTGATAACTATGACATATTTTTTGATATTTGTTGGATTAATGTTATGCTGATTTAGTAACATTATTTATAATGTTTTGGATTTTCATATTTCATAACTGTTATAAGCTTAACCGTTTATGGGTTTATAGTTTAAAATTTGGATGAAACTTGTGAGATTAATGTATTATCACACCACATGAGGTTTTATGAATATTGGATAAACACTTATAATAACATTGTGTTAATGATAACTGATGCTATTTGGGATGTATTATCATGGATCTCAGGATATATTTGTTATTCGAGAATGAAAAATTAACCTTAATTATTAGAGAAACTTGTGAAGTTGAAATTTAGCATTAAACTACAAATGGTGAGGTTTTCTTAAGATAATTAATGTATATATTTTAATAAAAATTATTATTCATTTTAAAATAATGTAGAAACAAAAAAATTTCCCTTATAAAATAATTTTTTTAAGAAATGGAATTTTAAATCTTCACCTATTTATGTCCTTTATGTCCTCAACATTCCATTGATCATTCGATTGTTTTTTTGATTTATGACCTCAATATCTCCTTATAAAAATTTACACTTTTCTTGTAAGTATATATTTTCACATGTTGATCATGTTCTCCCATGTATTAACCTTGTTACAAGTTACTTTGGCAACCCATCATGTTTCAAACATTCAATTTTTAAAGGATGTTTTAGTATTCTATTTTACTATGTGAGTTTTAATGAATGTAACTATAAAGTATTAAAACACTAACAATGAACAATAAATTTTAAGAAGAACTTCATTTTTTAGGGGGTATAATTTAACCAACCCAATACTTGGGGAGTTATTAATTTTCAAATTAATATAATGTATTGTTATATATTATTAAACACAAAATTGAATATATATATATTTCTATAAGAAAAAACTATTTGTGGCTTACATTATATGGAACATGATGTCAATATTTTTCTACACACAACACTTAGATTATCTAAAATTACACGCAATATTAAGTCTAGCTTGTATTACACACAATAATGAGTCCCTTGGAGAGCATGTATTACATGCTAGTTCGAGTTTAAACGGTCTATAAGATAATAAAATTATTATCATTATAATATTATTATAGCTACCAGATATTAATTTCAAACGAAGAATCAAATAAAATTAAATATAATCAGAAAAAATGATTTATACATTTATATAAAATAAGTCTTTTTGTAAAAAATTATTAGATGTGAATGGTAAAACAATTTTAACATAACTAAATTACTTTTTCTAGACAAACAATTATGACATATAGACACACTTTTATCTTAATAATTTAAACAAAAACATTAATCATTAATGTTTCAAATACAATTTATATAATATATATTAAATAAAAAGTTTGAGAAAAATCTAATATATTTTATAGGTATAATATAATAATAAATCCAATTTTTTAATAAAACGTGTGTGTTTTGAAAGGTTATTTTACCGCCTTTTAAAAGAGAACACATTTTAAATAATATTTTTTAAATTTTTATAATTTTTATATGACCAAATAATTTTTATTTATGGAATAATAACTACAAAAAATTTTATTTATCTGATTTTTGGAAGATTTATATAAATATCATTTTTTTCATGAATAGTGAATAACACTAAATTTTAATTCAAAACTATATTTCCTTATAATTTATTTATGTGGAAAAATTCAATTTTTATGGGTTTTATTAATTAATTTGATCAATTATACATAAATATATCCAATTTATTTCATTTTAGTCAATTTTAATTGAAATTGGAAATAAAAACATTCAATTATTTTGAACATTTTTACTTTAAAAACATGATGTGTCATCCCATTAGCAGGACTAAATTTAAATAAATTTCATACATTTATATGATTTTAAATTTAAAAAATAGAATGAATAATTTTAATAATTATAATTTATACTATCAAATAATTTCAACATAGTTTTTTACAAAAATTAATTGTGAAAGAAAATAAAATTAAGTTCAGTGTTTAAGGGAAAAATAGCTTAACCAGCGAATAAACATTACACATAGAGGGAAAAATTACCTATAAACATGTTCAAAAGAAATATTTTGGATTTATTTCAAACATATACTCACTTTTATAGAATATATTTCATTATTAAAGAAAATATTTAGTGGAATAATGTAGTTGGAATTTCCTTTTCAATAATTTACAAGAGTTCCTTTCTGACTCCATTATAAAAAGTCACTCTCCCTATAAAACTTTTAGACATTAATATATCATTTTATCAAAAAATTACTTAAATAAGATCCAAAAATTTCTACACTAGTTTTATGTTCCAATATTTTGGAATAAATGGATTTGATGAAGTTCTTTTGTGAAAACCCAAAGGATTTAACATCAAAAGAGGTAACCTTCTCCAACAGTCACTTTATTTTTAATAATTTGAACACTACTTCAAAAATACATGTTTAAGATCATATAATAAAAAATTTATCCAAAATATAAATATTTTTAATTTCTATGTTATCTTCCTTAATTTAAACAAACTTCTATCTAATGGGTAATGAACTTACTGTTGTTATGTTTAGTGAACAACCACCTCACGAGATGATGGTGTCCCTTATTACTTTACTACTTCTCATGGAATGGAGTTATAATGTATATGATATCTGTATTCTGATGTAATTATTATATATGACATATTTTCTTG
Organism: Viscum album; assembly: GCA_963277665.1. Classification (NCBI taxonomy): domain Eukaryota; kingdom Viridiplantae; phylum Streptophyta; class Magnoliopsida; order Santalales; family Viscaceae; genus Viscum; species Viscum album. Next base: position 646,409,356 of record OY728151.1, on the reverse strand, counting down.
ATTTCCTTTTTTAAAAACATTCTAACATCATTTGTGGAAGTGTGGAGTACTCCGTCCACAAATCTATTTGATTCGTTCACAAATTACATTGTATATATTAAAGATGGGATTAGTAAAAAAATTTGAAATATAAAAAATCATAATAATAATGTAATTATATTATATATCTATATAAATATATATATATATTACATCTTTTATTTTAATATGATGATAAAACAAAAACAATGTTCATCTGTACGTACATCCTACCATCTCATGAAGCGTCATATTCTTTTTCATGATTCTATATTTTATAATATATTATAAATACTAATATACTGAAGATATATTATATTTATATATTTTTTACATTATTTAAATATGTAAATAATTAACTATATTATATTATCATGAATAAAAAGTCAAAACATTTATGAAATACTTCAAAGATATTACCTGAAACGTAACGTTTACACGGAAATGAAAATAACAGGTCCTATAAGGTCATAATAAAATAAAATATGTTATAAGATGTATTTATATGTTAATTTGGTATATTTATAAATATATTATATTTATTATAAAATAGTTTTGAACATTTAAAAAAAATTTCAACACATAAGTTAAGGGTTTTCTCATCTCATTTTTATTTTCTGTGAGATAGAAACCATGTTCACAACCTATTTCTTATATGTTGTTTGTTAGCATCCCATCGATGTATTAAATAATTCATATAAATAAATTTATGGTTATTTTATTATCCTTTTTATGATATTTATTTAATGGGTTTAATGGTTGAAATGATTCCAAATCAGTACATAGTTTTACTCAATTTTCATTCATTGAGACACGAGTCCTATTATACACCAATATTACTCTATGTGGTGTATATACTATAGTTTTAAATGTTATATAATTAAAATCATTCATTTCATGATATTTTATGTTTAATTTAATTTAATTTCATTACATGGGGATTATTATTCATTGTTTCATAGTGGTAAGAGTTTATTTAAACAGTCTCTTTATTTATCAGGATTGTTTATGATTATGCTTCCATTGATCAAAATTTATTGTCTATTTCTAGAGAACACTCATTAATTTTACTATCCTATGGTTAATCTTAATATAATCATGTTTTATTAAAAAAATTCAACTCTTTTGTACTTATTATTATTAATAATTTTCTTTTAATAATACCCACCTTAATCCCTCACTTCGGTTGAAAATCTACGTTCCTTAAAAACCATATATTCTAAATGGATTTAAAAAAATATGATTAATTTTTTTTAAAAAAAATATGGTTAATTTTTTAAAAAAAATTATGAATTTATTTACATTTTATCAGATTATTTTCATTGAAAATAGTTTTTAAAATTATTTTCAATCTCCTTTTATATGTTTTCAAGGAAGTGGTTTTCAAAATGTATTTTAATTTAATTTGTAATTTTTTAAGGAAAAATGTTTTCAAAATGATTTATGTTTTAAAGTTTGTTTTTTAATGTCAAAAAGTTATTTTCTTTAAGAAATGTTTTATAAACATTTCATAGAATGTTTTCAATGTTGTTTCAAGGAAAATGATTTTGATAATTTTATATGTTTTAAAAATTAACGATCAATGTAATATTTCAAAATAGAACTCCATATAAAATGTATTACTTGGATATTTTTATAATTTGATATGGATTGGATCTAATGAAACCATTAATATTATTTATCTGAATGGTTTATGTTTAGGTGGCTTGATGTTTACGAAGCATATTACTCTTGAATAGGCTATGTAATGATAAATTCTCAAGAAATTTTCTTTTTTTTCTAGGTTATTCTTTTATGAAATGATAATGAAACCTATATTTTTTATATGCTCTGATATGATTACATATTTATGAAAACCATTTCATTTTATTCGATATGATAAGATTTTTTATGATTTTGTGACACTTCTATGTGTTATTTCATTATGAGATGGGTGTGAATTGTATCTCTAACCAAAGAATTGGGTATGTATTTATATCTCAGGATATAATGATGGGAAATATGTCATATTATTAATCCAAACTTGGAAATAGGTGTGTTCAGATCCACTATGTGAATATTGGGAATCCTGATCCACTATGGGATGATGGGAAAACCTTTCCAACAATAGAAATATAGTGAAACCTGTTTCACTATATGAATATAGGGAAACCATATAACATATGACGAATAGACTACGACTGTTAATGGTAGTCTATATTGGATAGTAGGTATAGTCCCCAAGATGTTCCCTGATAATTTTTTGTCACAAGACCAAACTTATAGGGAATGATACTATAGGTTTATATACCTACAAAAAAATATATGTCTTATTCTATTGATATGCTCACATGGTGCATGTTCTTTATTTTCTTATGATATATGTATTATAAATTGCCAATCTCTTTTCTATGTCACAAGATTATTATCTGTTTATGATGGGTTGGATCTTCAAATTTTATTCTCATGTTCTCAATCCCCTATGTTAATTTTATGCTTAGATATTTCCTTTAATTACCTTTTATATGATATTTAGCACACCAAGTTCCAATGTTTCCTTTCCCTATGATATAAATAATTGTTTTATGTATGATTACTCAAGGGGATAACTTTAAACAACAAGATGAATATCATTCAACAAAATAGAATAATTTGTTTTATGTTTCAAAAAAAATAAACTTTTACCGTCCTTATACATGTATTTTTGTAATGTTATTAATATAAATCTAAAATTATGTAATATCCATTTAGTTTATACATGGGTCTCTATATTAGAGGTATAGGCTGAAGGACTAGAGTGAGTAGATCATCAAGGCATCTATGGGTCTTTTTATCATTATAAATTAGGAGCATTAGGGTTATATTCTTAGGGAATATTGGGAAAATTGGTAAAATAGGTTATCTAAGCATGTCCACCACAAAATTATCACAAGTATGATTCATGTGTAAATGAACTTCTAATTCTAGGTTTTCTGGGTTAGGACTATGTGATCCCCTTGGCCTGCAAGTTTGGTGTATATCTGTCAACCTTGATGTGTTCCTCATTTCTCCTTTGTTCCCTTCACCAATTTATAATTTGAGGTATTTCCCAGTAAATATTTTCATTACCATGTGAAAAAAGGTGTGTCAAAATTGATTGACTAGGGTGTATGAATCGCTTATAATTAGTTTCATTTACCTTTTTATTCAATTTATGTAACTCGATTATATTCATTCAATATGTATTCATTGAAATAGTTTTATGCCAGTTATGAGTTTTATCAAAATCTCAACATCATGATTAGGAGGAAGACTAGGATATTATTATGGAAACACAACATCAAACTCCCATAAAATAGGTGCATCCTGAATATTTATTATTTCCCCAACTATCTATGATAAATACCCATCCACAATAGGAATGAAAAACCAAAATCAATATGTAATTTCCATTGGGAATTTTTATCCATATATTAACTAATAAAGGATAATATTAATATTTAGAATAATAAATTTGACATTCCATCCATGGAATTGGTAAGGGCTCATTATAAATAAATCCAATGCATTACAACAATAATATTAAATTCAACTAATGGATGAATCAAAATATTTATTGGATGCACTTTTCGGCAAACAACAATTAGAGAGGAAATATAGACATGAGGTGTGTCCATCATACTATTATGTTTTCTAATTTCAAATACACTGTCTAATAATTTAGGAAATGAATAAACTTCCTTTGATGTATTTATCTATATATATTAATACATATAACTATTCTAAATTAGGATAGACCAATATTTTAGGATTCTTATCAAAAACTCTATTTCACTAATCTATCTCTAATTCCATAATCAAGAAAAAACGGTTATGGTGACCATACTTAATCTTTTATTAGAGTGATAAATCATGAAAACTAATTACTTGGATGTTCAAATCACCAAACCTTCTTCTCCATCAATGGTACCTTTTCTTTAATCAATGTTATTGATGGAAACATGAAAAATATTAGGATATTATATTATAAATAGACTTATCCCAAGGGATTTTAAAAAAGTTTTATAATACCAATATTCACCAATTAACTAAAAATATTTATTTAATTCAACAATAGTGACCCATAATTTTCATATATAAATATTAAATATATTTATAATAAAATCCAATAATTTTTAATAAAATATAACTTTGAATAAAATTGATTTATTATCATAAATACTAGATATTTTTTTTCTCACAGAATATCCTCAACATATCCCAAAAATATCATCCCTCATTATACTTATCTTAAACGTACCCTAGTTAACAATTTATTGATAAATTCGGGAAAGAATCCATAATAATGGGTGAGATTATATTCTCCTTAAGGGTAAACATGAGGGATATTAATCATTGATTATATGAAATCATAAGAAAATAATAAGGGTATGGGATAATAACATATAAACATCATAAACTATATATCATGGATTATAAATATGTTTCAATATATAAAAAATTATCACTTTAGAATACATGAATCATATGAGTGAGAAATAATAATAAATCAATCATGAACTATAAGTTCATGTCATAAAATTATTATAACCTCGTAGGTGTAGATACTATTTCATATGTCACAGTGAACTATTGAGCTGACCAAACCTTAAAAGATCAGGATTAAAGACGTGTTTCCCATAAAATAACAAATAAGTCATCTTTAATTGTTTCTCATTATGGATCAAGAACATCAAAATTTTTCGCATAATTGATCAAGAACATCGAATTGTTTATCATATTGGATCAAGCACATCGTTTATCTTGTAATATCAATCCCACAAGATATAAACCATTACCCAATATATTTGATGGTTTTATATTTTCTAGACCCCTAGTCACCAAATGAACACCATTCATATTTAAATTACAAGATCATATAACATTCATCTTACCATTATAACATTTCCTGTTCAAAGAAAAATTTATTCCTAAAAAAATGATAATAATACTCATAAATTTTATAGATAAATAACAAGGATTTTATCATTTGATAATATCCCTAGTGAAGCATAATTTAAGATAAATTATATTATAATAAAATAAAATTCCATTACATGATCACTCAGATATTTCTAGAGAAAAACAATGTCTCATTTTTTAGATCAATTATTTAAAATATACATTATACCAAAATATTATAGAAAACATTTGACTCAAAATGGACCAAAGAATATTGTAATTGAAGCCTAAAATATTTTATCATATATAAAGGTGTTAATTTTTTTTATTTCGTATAATTTTAAACAAGTCAATTCTTCGATACTTTTATAAAAAGTAAATAAGTTCCCCATTCTAAAAATTATTAAAATATTTCATTAAATATATTTTATATAAATTAAAAGTTGAAAAAGGTTATTTTAATAACCAATAAGAAAATATTAAAAAATATTTATATATTTTATATAAAACATATAAAAGGAACAAAAATGTTCCCTATAACATTGTAATATATATTTATTTTTCTTTAAAAATGTATTTTAGGTCACCTATTCATATAAAGTGATGAAAATCAGATTGAAACATGTATTCTACAATAATTAATATACAATAATAAAAATAAATTTGTTTCTAAAATATTTATCATACAATTCCTTAATAGAAATTAAATCATACATAATCCCGATTAAAATATGATTGAAAAAAATCACATACCTCGTGTATCATGATTGTGAATATAATTATTAACATAAGATATAATAAATATAAATTTATTATAAATGTATTATAAAACCAATATAATATATATAATACCATTTATGGAAAATTTATCACATTTTATCACCTGTATATTTACAATTTATTATTAAAATCATTGTTCTGGGTGATAACTTCTTTGTTATGATGCGTGTTTTGGTTATACAGTACCAATACATATACATTTATATTTTTAAAATAATATTAATTATTAAATAATTATATAAAAATAAAACATATACATTATATATACAGACAGTCGTTCATAAAAGGTATTGATTGAGAATTGATGTATACAATTCAAGGAGACTGTGTGTCTTACATATGAGTGAACATTGATTCCATTTTTAGACTTATATTAAAAAAATAAAAGAGAATAATAATTAAACATTAAATAATAAATATAACATCACATAAAACTTATAAATTTATCTTATTTTATTTTTTTCATCCATGTTAAGTAGAAAGTAAAATAAAACACCTAACTTTGTAGAGATGGTACTCCACACGTATGCATAAGTGATTCTATCATTTTCCAATAGATTTGAAGGTAATAAGGTAGATATGATTTTATAATTTCATAAGTATAATTATGTCACAAATAGAATTTATATATATTTAACCCTTCATAATATCCATCCAAGAAATATAGTGATGGAAAATGACATGTATCAATACGTGGAGATGGTAAGCCTTACATATGAAAAAGTGGTATATTCACTTCCAATTTGATGGAAATAATAGGGAACAAAGGTGCGACCATAATCATAATAAAATTAAATTATATTTATTATAGTATTTTAATTAGTTTACAATGAGTAACAAATAATGAAATGAGTTATAAGAAGAAAATAATTTAAAGAGGTTAGGTAATCTGAATACCCTTTCTTCGATAATCCTCATTTAGGTACAACATTAAGGACCCATATAATATACTTATAAGAATAGAAGAAATTATAATTTGTGGATGGGGATTTCTAGAAGATAATTGGGATGTTTTTGGTTGATCTAGGAGGCTCCTATTAGTGTTTATATTTTAATTGGGGGGAACCCATTTTTAGGTTAAGGGAGGTGGACTCTTGGAATTTATTAAAAGAATAAAATACAATAAATCCATTATCTAGGTAAATCGTTCTATATAGATATATATATTCAAACCTAATTTATAAATAAATTGAAATCCCATCATATAATTATGTTTTTATATGTTTAAGTGTTGTCTAAAACCATGCCTTTTCCTTTCACATCAGTGTTGACCTATTTTAACATTAACTATGGTAACATAATTTAAACTCTTAAATGGATAGAATTTTATTAATAATGTAATAATATGCTAAATTTTTTACCAATGATAAAATTGAAAGTTTTAATCCATTTTTTCATATTTTCAAATTTTTTTAATTTCTATACAATTTAATAAAAAATTATTTATCATAAAATATCATTACAATATTTTTTGAAACTATTCATTTATTTGACATTAAAGACCCTGAGAAGAAGATAAAATTTCAATATAATCAATTCGAAAATATCTAAAATTTCATATATATCCATAAAATACATCGAAATCGTTATTTCATCCAAATTGTATTAACTTTAAAATTCTTAAAATTATTTATTTTATTTTCAAACTAATTGAATAAAAATTGTGTCAGTGTTACACATGCATTTAGGGTGATTTTAGTCACTATATATTAATATAAAAGTAATATAATAAATAAAAATAATATATATTTCAAATGAAAATATATAAATTGACATAACTGCATGTTACCCTGATGATAAAATAATAGAGATATTAAAATCACGAGACTAAATTTTTGTATTTATTCATTTATAAAAGTAATATAAAGGTCCCAATATTATGAATTCGCCTAAAGTGGACATATATTCATGACATTGATGGACATTTCCCAACCAGAACAATAAAATATGATATATTCGTTGGTAAGTTATATTTTTAATCCTTAATCAAATGTTTGAACCACGTTTTACCCTTTTTTGTGAAATTTACCCTTACTAAGGTGACAAAAATTCACTATGGTTACAATTCATATTGACCAAAAATAGAACAATTTTTTTTTGAAATTTCTATCATATGTATTCCAAATATGGAATTCATTTTTCAATATTCATTTTTTCTAAGAGACAAAAATTAATTTTTATATATGTGTGCAAAATAACTTGAAAATGGTTTTTTAGAAAAAAAATTTCTAACCCTTAAATAAATTTTGTATTCATATACGATGGAAAGAAAAAATATTACATAAATACAAAAAATATTTATTTAAAATATCGTGTTCATATTTATTTTAAAACAAGAAATAGTAATTTTCAACTTAATTTACTATGATAAAAACACATTAGATATATAAAAGTATTTTTCCAAAAAAACAACTCTTTTACATCCAATGGATATTTATTTTAATTTATATAACATTTATAAGAAAGGAATTATTTTAAAACATTAATAAAACTTAAATTAATCATAATTTAATCTGTAATATTCACAACCAACAATCTAATAGAATTTATATAACCTTATAATTCACTTCAGTTCATTTAGACTCCAGGTTGCATGAACAATAAGCCATTGAAAAATTAAATATTTCTTAAATATATATATCTTAAAATATCCCTGTGTTATATTCAACCCTTACAATATAAAAATTAAAATGTGGAATTGGTTTAATATATTATTCCAACCCATCAAATGATTATAAACTATACTTATTTCTTCGATAACAACATGAAATTTGTTATAATACAAACTTGACTTAATTAGTTATTGGAATTAAATGAGTAACCTAAATATTATAACATGATATGGTTAGAAGACATCATGATGAAGAATGATGATAGAATAATTATAGGATATAACCAACGAATAAAAGAAATATTAAATTATATTGACTAAGGTGAAATAAATGTGCATTAATAAATAATATTATAAAGAATTATAAATGATATTTGCAATTTTTTACAACATTTATTATAGAAGAGAACAATTTATAAAAAAGGGGATTTAAATTTAATTTGGGAAACCATTATATCCTTAAGTAATATATTTTTCATTAATAATGAAGATGTTTCAGATAAAATTTGGTGTTATAAATAATTTTGAAAATAAATATCCCTTACAGAATCTTTTAATGAATGTAATTGAGAATCTAAATTGAATTTTTTAATCAATTGTTAAAAATATTCCTTCAAAAGTCCTGAAAAGAAATTTAGTGCCGAAATAATGTAACTATATCTATCCAAAACATATTTAAAATTAAACCCATCAAATCGTATGAAATAAATAGGCATTAAATAAAATTATTATCATCTCAAAGGAATAAATATGGTTGTTTTTAAATATAATCACCATTTGAATTGTAAAAAAAGTTGTTAAATGGTATGAACACATGAAATTACTATAAATATTTTGAAAATAAAAAAAAATATATGGTATTGAGAGTGAAATTACATTAAAATTTTCTTGGTGGAAACATATCTATACACAATATTGATTTCACTATAAGTTAAGAAATAATCCCATAAAACTTCTGTACCTTCTATTTCGAATGATATTGAATTAAATGAAAAGAGACTCATTTTCAAATTAATTTTATTTCATTATATGTATGATTAAAATATATCCATGTATAGTATATGCGCCAAAAAAATGAATATAGGTAGTGAAATTAATGCAGATATCAAGGATTAGAAGATATATATAAGAACCCTTACTATTGTTTTTAATTTATGAGAGGGACATTCAACATGATATAAAACAATGTAACCATATTAATACATTTTTTAATAACCTTTTTAATATCTAATACCATTTATAATATTTAGTTATAATTATTTATTAAAAATATTATAGTTAGTTATTGTTTATTTTCATCATCGTATGTTAGCAATTTTAAATGTTCTATACAAGTTTTATAATAGTGATGTAGATCAGAATTGTTTCATAATAAGCTAATCATAAATTAATTAGTAATATTATTGGAATTTTTTTGTTCCAATGATTTATTAAATCCCAATTTAATTTGATATAATGTATTAGGTGGTTTCATGAGAATGAAATCCATGATGGTCTTGTTCCGTGTAATTATCCAAAAACTGGATGTAAAAGTATAATGACCATTCATTATTATGAAATTATTCTAGAAAATAATCTTGAATAAAATTAATAATTTAATACTATATTTTCATTTCAATGTATTGGTACGTATTCATCATGAAATTTATGATGCTTTTATACCATCACTTTTGTTGGTGGTTGAACTGACCAAAATATGAGCATGTTAAACAAGGGAATGATTTGGTGCTCTGACTTTTATAATAGAAGTATCACATTATTTGAAGATTATTTATGTTTGTATGACCAAATTATAGTTCATATTCTTATTTTGACGATTTCATATGATATTTTAATAGAATAATATTATGAATTACTAAGTATATTCATTATTGAATCCACAACATCTTGATATAGGTTACTACTGGATGAATGCCTAATAGATTTTTACTTGATCAAGAAGCTACCCAAAGTCTCTAAATTTTGTATGATATGATAATGGAAATTAATTCCATATAAAATTTATGTTTTATAGTTGTTAAAAATGGGTAGTGGATGGTTCCTTTCATAAGTGAATTTTTATTTTCATTTCCACAAATTCTTATTTCTAAAGGTCTGTGATTATCTTTTTAAATGAAATGTGGAAAAAAATTGGAAATATAATGGTATGAATGTTAAATCTGTGATTATCATTTTAAATGAAATGTGGACAAAAATTAGAAATATAATTGTATGAATGATAAATACCCTCATACAAACAACTTATTGATAATTATTTATGATATTTTAAATCTTTTACAACTTTTAAGCAACTTTTACCTTATTTTACATTTAATTTGTCTTCCCAATTTTTACCAAGGTAACATATTATTATGATTGAAAATAAAATTAACCTCATTGAAATATTTAAAAATATTGATTATAAATTTTTAATATGCTTAATGTAACTAAATTTCTTATTATAATAAATTTATCATTTACATGAAAATATTCTATATATAAAATTGTTTTTATTGAAAATTGTCTTTTATACATTATGTGTTGTTAATGTTATTTAATATCAACAAATATTTATGTCACTATATTATAATTTTTTATACACTGAATAATAAAATTAGATTGATAAATTAATTGTAATAATTTTAATTTATTAAGATAAAAAATACCATACCCACATTAAAACAATTATTTGAAAAATATGTATTTCAATCATATAATCATATTATTATTACTCCCAAATAATTTATAACCAGCCCATGAATGTTATTTTTTTAATATATATACCAAATTTCGTAAAATTTGTTATTATGATTAATATAAATTTACTTTTTATTTAAAAACCTATAAAATGTATTAAAATAATGTTTTAAATTTCATCAACCATAAATAATTAAAATATAATTCATTTTACTAACATAATTATTTTATATGTAATATTAATTTAAATTGAAATTCATTCATTTTAATCAATCCATTTTAATTAATTATTTTAATCAGAGTAATATGATTATCTAAATTTTATATTTTATAAATATCATTTATCAAAAATTTAGTTATAAATGTATTTTTATATTTTTATTATATTATAAAATAATAAATTAGTTATAATAAAAATTAACATTTTTTTCATATGATAAAACATTACTTATATCAATTGTATAGTGATAATTCAAATATAATAATTTGAGTGTTAGAATTATACAAATGTGTTATATCCAAAATAATAATTTACATATAATGGACATATTACTCATTTATATCTAATAAATTCACCCCAATCAAGCATACAAAATCACACATTTAATTCCTATAGTTTTCAATATATATTTTATGAAATGTCTACTCATTACATGATTTTCACCTTATTGGTAAGTCTCATTAATAGTTATTCTCAATTTTGAATATGATCCATCATATATACTAGTTATATATATATTATTCTTATATATTTATTAACATATTTATACGTTTTCCCTTTTGAGGTATGAAATTGTAAATGTTCTGTAACACATGGTTTCATATACATTTTTTAATGTTCAATTATGAGGGAATATATTGTTTTAAATTTTATTATTAACTTATATGACTCATTTTATTCTTATGTTCATTTGTTTATAATTAATATAAATATTAATTAAATACAAATAGATTAAGATAAAATAATTTCTATCATTAGCGGTGTTACATTCTCCCCATATTCAATACACTATAGCCCATCAATTTGAACATTCAGACATTGATTAAAAAATTTGAGGGTATCCATAATATATACATGACTTGAGATATATTTTCTAATGTGATATAATCCTCACTGTCTTACGTAAGACTAGGAAACATACCTTTTACTCATAATAAGAATATCAAAAAAAATTGATTAGATTCCTAATTTTGTGACATAAATAGCCAAGGTTATTGGGTATTAAGATCAATATAATTAATGTAATTTTATAAAATGGTTAGAGTAAGTCTTATATCTATAAATGATCATAGGTTTTTTTGGGGTCTAAAATAACTTTTCTTTACTATGGAAATTGATATTGGTTATATGCTGATAGATTCCAAGTAAGTGAAAAATCATATACATTTCAACTAAATGTAGAATAAAATTATTTATTAGAATAAAATTATCAATAAAAGAAATCTACAGAGAGTTGTACACTTGAAATGAAGTCGTCATGCCACATAGTGTTTTCATTGATAATGAATTTTCTAATAAATTATGTGGTTGGTTGATTCGATTAAAAAAATCATAGATATTAATGTGTGAGTAGATCTAATATCAAATAATACATTGGTCATTATTGAGTAGATGATGGATGTACGGTTCACTACATCATCTTTAGCACCCACTTTTGTAGTCTTGATTTCATATTAATTCTATTTCAACATGATTTGTATTGGTTTTTATGTAAAAAAATTTCAATAACCATTGTACTATTTCATATTTTTCAAATTACGCAAATTACTCACATTTAAAACGTTAAAGTGTTAGTGGTACTGTAGAATGAACATTTTTTCCTATATATTGTAAAATGGGATCTTCATATTCTTGGTAATTTTATTTCATGATTCCAACCATTACCACACAAAAAAATAATTGTGTTTCTTAGAGACATATCCATGGGTGCTACAACCGATATTATTTACCCATAGGAAGTTAAATATTCAATCATATATGGTCTTTATCTCCCCTAATTACTTAAAACTATAACATTTCCTTTTTATGTGTTTTGGAGTTTTGAAATGGTATATGTTTTTAATCATAACTTCAAATATATGGTAAGTATAACCATAATATTTTTCACTTTGGATCTCAAATTAGTTTGTTTTTCCTTGGGACATTGATTCTACTCTATCATATTATTTGACAAATTGATTTCCCCTGGTTACATCCATTGATCAAAATCAACAATGTTAGCATGAGTCTCATGAAATAGTAATCAACAACAAAAATCATATAATATGTAAAAGAAATTATAATATTTTATATGTTATTGTTTTCCATATATTAATGAGAATTATAAATTTTTGGATCACAGAAATACTTGAATCATAGATATTATTTTCTCTACAAATGTAAATAAGGAATAATCATAGCTATATAGAGATTTAGAGGCAGATCACATGAATCATGTAACCCACAAGAAAGCTAGGGGTATTCTAACCCTAGTAATTTCACACACTAGGTTATTCTTTCTAGGTAATTTGTTTATTCTCACGCTAATCCCCTTTTTCGAGTACTTCTAATCATGAAATTTCCCATCAGCCATCATGGATCTTCCTGTGAATCCCCTATGATAAGTATCCTTGATTATAGAAATCCACATATGAAATATTTTCTGATCATATGATTCCCTATTGAATAAACTATGTTCAAACACTAAAATTTTATAAAACAAAATAAATAAAAGGTAAAATATTCATTTGAAGGGTATTTATGATACTTTTTAGGTGAAGGAATGACGTTAACTGTTTGGTCAGTCTATGGATCACCATAAAAACCTAGAAAATTTCACCATCATTATGAAAATTTTATTTAACATATCACCATAGTTATGTGAATGACCTCATAAATTAATGATTGGTCATGTGATGATTTTATAGGAAATCATAAAAATACTCATAAAATAACAGCCGAATAAAGATGCATCTTTATTTAATGAATAATTATGATATTTTTCATGAGAACGGGTTAGTCATAACACATGATCAATTTTAAAATCATTGAGAGTCCTCATTACATGCCATTGTGTTATGCAGAAGTTCCACATACACATCTTCCTCAATCACATGAATCCTCATCAATATGTGAATAGATCATATGAGGAATCCAGGTGATTTTCTCCCTATCACAACATGTCCCAGTGGGGCCCATGCCACGACTCCCCAAGCATGCCTCCAATAGGCCAGGGGCTAGTGTCTAGCACCGAGTAGTAGTATCACAAAAATGGTAGGAATTTCTTGTGTACCTATACGCACACACACATCTCCAAGCCCACAAAATTATGAATTGTAAAAACCACTAAGAAAACCATTAATTCATACCATTATATCCCAACCAATGGAGTGTGATATGAAAGTAATGTAAAGTGAAACTCAGATAAATACATTCCCACCAAAAGAAGTCTGCAACCACAAGTCCAACCTGTATTCCGAGGTACTGGGACTACATTTTTTCTTCATAGGAACACACCTCAGCCTACAAGATCTCACAATGCTTCTTCTGATCCTGGTCCGCCTCGGACACCATAAAAATCTTTGATATGCAGAAGACATGACACGTGCGGAAAAAGCCCGTGAAGTGGCGAGTATAATAATACTCAATAAAGCACGAAGATTCCACAATGCAGTAATCAAAGGAGGATACATTTTTCTCTATACAGTATATTTCTAAATAATATATAACAATAATATCCATATATACTCAAAACAAGACACACATTCCAGAGGTAAGTCACAACTACCACATACCAACACTAGGGATTCAGTTTGAATATTCCATAAAGCACTCATAACAGAGAACACACCTGTGAGTCTGATAAAACCGATGACGTCATTATAAGATGATTTTTTTCTGGAACAATCCAAAGAGAGATATAGATACATTGATATATCTAAATAGATAGGCACGATACAAAAGATGAGGATCATAGCTCGGGTCATGGTGTAATACAAACACCTCCATATGGATTTACCTATTATGTATAGGATCGATTCCCATTTATATATCTCACATCAATGTCATTAAATCTACCTAGGGAACGAATATTTAGTTGAACATCCCGTACTAGGTCTTTCATGGGATTCCAATGACTTTATCTAGGAAGTCATGCTGAAGGGATCATATTCATATGAGTATGAAATGATACCCACCATCCTTAGGGGAAGTGATAAATGGGACAAACCCAAATGAAACATATCCAAGATATATAAGACAAGATATTCCAGAAATGTATAATTTTATAAATGACATGAAGTAGGGTCACATGATTTGTCCCTTAACCCCAGGTACTTCTCGTCTATAACGGACCGTGTCATTCCAATTGTGTTGTGTAGATGATGGGTACTCGACCTGTAATATAACTCACACTCCGTATCCTTCTACCTAGTGTCCACCTCTCTTGACTCAGATTATTCCCCTATTTATATTTATAATTTAATTTGTAAAATTATGTGACCGAGTGCTAATACTACATAAAATTATGTGTCATGGTGTCCCAGGAACAAATAATTGAATAAATTTAATCTCTTAATTGAAAACACTCAGGCGGCTAATTTGGTATATAAATAACTTCTAAACCAGTTCTTGGATCAGAAATCTGATAGCACAACTAGATTTTGAACCAAAACATTTCCTTAGGTAGGTGAGTACCAGGACCGGTGTGGACCGAGGGTGAAAGTTAATTTCTGGACGTTTAATGGAGAATAAAATAAACATAAAAATTATTTTTTTCTTTTTGGTGTTTGGTAGTGATTTTGTGATGCCATGATAGGGATTATTGTTTCCTTTCATAAATAAAACTATGTGGCGATGCTTCAATACAATATTGATGCTATAATGAAATATTATTTCTTCATTTAATATCTTGGAAAAGATACAAAATTATATTGACAGTCCTGGGAAAATAATTTGATGCTCTAGAGAAAACAATCATTGAAAATCCTATTGTTAGAGAATTAAAAAGGACGACCAAATGAATAATAGAGATTTCTTGTGGATGAATCCCTATCATTGAATAATGTTAATCACCAATGAATCTGAAACCCATGTAGGGTGTGGGTTTTGTTTTATTTTCCATCCCCATTATTTATTCCCATGATGAATTTGGATTAATCAAATAACATGAAAATCCACAGATCATGCATTGTGCGGGTTTTTAAATTTTTTTGTGTGTATTTTTTCAGTGATGATCCATGTTTTCAGTTGTATTATTCACCCTTCATTTGTCAATTCTAACAAGGTTGGATCAAGGAAAACATGAACCAGGCCTAGATCCATCCATTTGGTTGTTCTTTTGGATTCCCCTTTCCCATGTTATTTGACGCTTGATTCGAGATGGGGATCTGAAATCAAAATGGAATATTGTAGTGGGGGATGGAGGGGGAGGCCATAGAGGGTGAATTCAATCATTCGAAGTGGAGCATGAAGAGGAGATACCACTAGATAGGTGGCCGATAGTGAATGTGGAACCTGTTCGATGGTTCAGTCGCGCAAGGCAAACCTAACATGATGACCCACAATGACGATATGTGGTCATGTAATGACAGTAGCAGGTAGATTCCATTCATAATGTTGTCCACTAGAGGCAGTAATCATTCTACTAGTTAGATGGATTCCAGAGGGAGCCTATGATGGAAGTAGGAACTGTTGGTGGTCGGGAGGCCATGAAAGTTCCTATGGTGATGGAGGAACATGACACAATAGAGCCACATTCATGTAGGGTGGCGTCAGCATCACACGATTCACTGCATTGACCGGAGGACTTGTGATACATGATGGTGGCCAGGCAAGAGGCAGTGAAAAATATTTGGAGGATCGCATAGACCCAAAAGGGTATCATCTAGGATGTCCATGTACTACACCAGACATGGGCCGCCACGCAAGCGGAAAGCCATACTTGACATACCAGATCGCTCTAACGGTCCAACAGGCGGTTTCTAGTAGTCCAGGGGACCGCGGACCAAATAACTAGTTGGCTTGAATTCATGGCCCAGTAGTCCATGGTCCATAGGACAAAGAATAGGTTTGGGTTATCCCAATAAAATCAGGTCGTTTCGGGTTGTCCAATCTATCAGCCAGGGCGAGTCAGACCCGGGCCTATACGAACCCTTTTCATTAAATTTAAAATAATGTTACAACCATAGGTCTATTTGATGTGATATATGAAGAATTGGGACCCTTGAGATGAAGAGGTTCTTTTGATATGGAATAATGAGTTATTAGTGTGGACCTGTGTAGGAGCAGATTTTATCTTGGTTCTTCCCTTGATGGTTCAGTAAGACACTACGTCCACATCACTGGATAGTAATCCCCTCTATAAGATGAGTCTCAAATAGAGTTCTTTCGTCCCCCCATGGGACTAGATGAATCCTCTATCACCCCAAAAGGAGTTTTCTTGGAATTTATGTGAACTCTAAATGCAAGGTGTTAATCTCCATCTAGTGGTCTGCATCGATATGGTTGTCGGTATCCTATAAGAAGAATCCCCCATGTTATGAGGTGCATCGGTAGTGTTCTTATTATCCTATGAGAATGATCCCCTACATTTTGTGGTAATAAAAATTTGGTTGTCATTATCCTCTAGGAAGGATCCCCTCTTTGTATACCTTGACCTTTGACAAATGTATCTTCTTTGGAGAGGCCCAAATTAGCGGGACCTCTTTGGAAGAGTCACTAATGACATCAAGCCTCAAGGATTGAGATCGCCCAAAAAGAGCCTGCCTCAAGATGACTATGTGGATGATGATTGGTAGAGACTTACCCTCTTTATCTTATGTAAGGTTATGAGTATATTTAGATATTCCTAGTATATGTGTTATATCCAAATACCTGCGTAGATCTGAATATGAATTCCATTGTGGTTTTTCTATATTAGTTATTTCATGGTGGTTTTTGGGTGTCCAACGAAGTATTTTTTTTACTCCTCCCTTGAAATGGATTATTTTTCATGTGTCATATCTTTTATAGATGATCAGTGATTTGACGGTGTCTAGGGTGGACTAGGACTAGGTGGTGCCCAGTGAAATCTGGCAGAAAATGCATACTCCTACAACTTCTGAAAGCTGTCTTTCACCTTCCCATCATGCAGAGTTTTCAAAAGACAAGTTTCAGTATATTATTGTTTCACTTTTGTTCATTACTTCATTTGGTGGTCTTGTATTATGGATTAGTTTACCATATTGTACTTTACCTCATGTTGAACTCTTGTTTTGGTATATATTGTTATAGGTTCACATACACGGTTTATTTACTGTTTTTACATTTCAGAATTTGTGGCCTTGTAAATGAGTGCATTCATATAGGTATATAGTTAATTTATCCAATGTTAGTGATATGCGTACTCGATGCTCATCACCAGTTCCTAGCCTAATGGAAGTGGGATCTTGGAGTCTTGGCATGGGACCCTCTAGGATGGGTCATGAAAGAGTGGGTTTGTTCCATGTTGGGACCCTGATATTATTATATTTGTTTAGGGAAACAATGTTAAGTGTTTTGAGTTCAGATTTTAGGCCAGGGACGTTAGTGTTGGTGCGGAGGTTGACGAATCCATACATCAGTACTCTGGAAACCTTCTTTTCGACTCAGGACATGAGAACACTGGTTATAGGGTAATGAATGGTACATGCGTCATATAGGAATGGGTTGTTTTTTCTATGTCCTTTATTAGTATTCTATCTAGATATCCACTATTGATCATGGTTCTTCTAGATATGTTTTAGGATGCCTCCCCGTATACATCTAGTTACGATTCAGTTGCATGACCATGAAGACGGTACGTATAGTGATAAGGCATTGATATATGTTCATATACCAGAGATACTTCTTACACAAGATATAACACCTATGGGTGGTGCACCTGTGATACAGACACCCATTGAGAAGTAGTTTCAACAATTGTTACTGGTAAGGGATGCATGCTAGTTGGGTGCATTGCTTGAGTTCCAGAGACAATGACCTCCCATGTTTAGAAGTGAGACAAACACCTAGTTATATAAGTATTGGCAGGAGGAAGTCACTCATGTCATCCGTATAGTGAGGACGCTTTATGATCAGATTGAAATCCTAATTATGATCCTTTTTAGGGATGAGTGGGGTGATGGTGGAGCTTGGTGACCAAGAATGCTTATGAGTTGACACTATCATGGGTAGACATTGAGAGACTATTCAGGGGGAGTTCTTTCTAGATATGTTAAACTCATTGTGTATTCAAGAGTTCCTTAATCTATAGCATGACAGTCAAGTGGTAGTGGAGTACTCGGCGAGGTTCACTGACCAATCTCTTTACTCCACAGATATGGAGTGGGAATCTTTCATCCGGAATCAAACATTTTAGTTGGGGATATAGTATAATATAAGTGCAAAGTTGATGTCCCTTATCATTCTGAGTAATGATGGGGTAAAAAAAAAATTTATGCTCATAGAGACATTTCTGGAAGAGCTGGCACTAGATGTGGGAGCTACCATAAGGCACTAGGTAGAATATTAATCGATAGCAGGTAGCTGACGATGGTCATAGGGTCCCAAGCGGGTCAGGACCTTTAGTTGATGACCCTTGAAAACTAGGTTAGTGGTGTAGGGATCCTAGGGTAGATAAAGTCAGCCCCAAGATTGATGATGTTATGCAAGCGGCGACCATGGGAATCTAGCAATGGATTGTGTTACCCGACATATAGCTGATCATGGAATGGTCGAGGGTCCACTCTGGTAGAGGCATGCGATTGAACATGGTAGATCAAAGTGTGGCAGATGTGGAAGGGGAGAATGTATTGTATGATGAAGTTGGTGGTTGTTTGAGGTGACCCCACCACCCCCACCCATAGGTGGTCCGCCACAGGTTCTCTCAGCCAGTGGATAGGGGTGGGGACATCTTTAGTTGGTGGAGGCTTATGACCCTGATGCTTTATATATTATTAAAGGTATGATCTGTTTCTTTTATTCTTTTTTTTTTATTTCTGATAGACCCTGGTGATAGTAACTCTTTCCTTTCCATGAACCTTGTTCGAATATTAGAGATTTGGTGGAGGATTTGGATCGATCCATTCATTTATACACTACTATGGGAGGGGATTCGATGATCACACACTATTATGGGAAGTCTGAGATTACTCTTGGAGGTGAGAGATTCGGCTAGGATCTCCTAGTTGCAACATTGAGGCCTTACAAAAAAATTCTGGGATTGTACTAATTGTCCAAATTCAATGATCAGATTGAATAGTTTAGGCATAGAGGGTGGTCTGTCTGCATAAATGTTATCATGGATTCCTTTTTTAGTGAAAAGGAAACATATGCAGTGCAGGATTGACTTTATCCAGGGGGTGCATCGGATAACTAAATAGTTTTCTAGCCTCATCCTTGGTGCTATAGATAATGAGAGTCTTTGTTTTTCTGTAGTGGTGTATATTTATGAGGACCTCATTCCTCAGTATTTCTCTAGATTCCCTCCCAATAGGTAGGTTGGATTCTATATTAATATGTGTCCTAGGAAGGAACAAATATATACACTTACAAATTGGAGGCCTCCCACCGAGCTTTGTGAGATAGGGGTAAATTTGAAGGACCTTTATAAGAAGGGAATTGTGAGACCCATCATTTCACCCTATGAATCCCTAGTATTTCTTTCTACGATGGAATGATAGAGTTTGTTTTTTTGTGGAGTTTTGATGCAATAATATGGTTACCGCGAAGAACAGGTATCCACTATCATGGATTGATGACCTCTTCGATCAACTAAATGTATCAAGGTGCATCATAAAGATATATCCATGGTCTAGAAATCACCAGTTTCATGTACAATATGAGAATGTATAGAAGACAACATTTATTTGTCGGTAAATCCAATATGAGTACTTGGTGATGTCGTTTAGTGTGACCAATTCCCTAGCAGTGTTTATGGGACTCATGAATATGATCTTCTACCCATACATAAATTAGTTTCTCATGGTCTTCCTTGTTGATATCCTTGTGTACATAGTGTCTGAGGAGTAGGACATGATACACTATAGGATGGAATAATACACACTTCAAGAGTAACAACTCTTTGGGAAGGTCTCGAAGATTTAGTTCTGGATTTCAGAGGTCCACATTCATAGAAACATCAATTTAGAGGCCATATATGTGGTGGATCTGGTGACAATTAAGGAAATTATTTAATAGAGACACCCAGGAGTGTGACCGAGGTGAGTAATTTCTTGGTTTTGACTTGGTACTATCAATGGTTTCTTCCCAACTTTTCCTAGGACAACAACACCCTTCATGGCTTGGACATGGAATGTATATCCCTTCATGTGGATAGATAAGTGCCATTAGTGTTATTTAGAGTTGAATTATAGGTTGAAAATAACCCCCATCTTAAGACTAACATAGGTGGGTTTCAGGTATGCAGTGTTATGCGATGTGTGAGGTACTAGACTTGGTTGTGACCTGATATAGGGGAAAGTGTTGATTGCATACAGTTCACGGCGATTGAGACTGCATGATAAAAACTAAATAACCCTTGATGTTGAGAAGGTAACCATAGTCTTAACATTAAATACATGGCCACACTAATTTACGATGGAGAGGTTTGTCATATACTCCGAAAAAACAGTCTCAAGTATATTTTTTTAGAGGGATCTTAATGTGAGACATTGGTGGTTTCTCAAGTTCCTCCAAGATTATGAATTACAGAATGTTTATACTCTAGGGAAATGTAACATGGTGCCTGATTCACTCAGCATAATATTTAAGATGAAGTTGCTCAGTGATTTTTCTGAGTGGTTTTCCATGCTATCGATATCCTTCGGGGATAATGATGGATCAACTTACCTCTAATCGAGGGTTGTCACTCCACCACTCTTTCAGCGAGTCAGGGAGGCACAACTTTGGGATGTCGACTACGAGTCATGAACTGCTCAGTTGTCCATAGGGAAATCCCCTAATAGATATTTGATGGGTGGGGATCTTGTCGATCTCTTATGAGGGTGAATGGTTATACCATTTTCATTTTGGGAGTAGGTTCTATGGAAGTTCCACACACACCCCTTGGTGATAAATAAAGGTGTGGAAAATATGTCCCAGGATCTGCAACATCAGATATGGTGGCTAACAATAACGAAGGAAATGGAATAGTTTTTTTCTCACTAACTCGCTTTTCAGCAAGTGAAAGAAAAGAATATGGTCACAATAGTCTTGACCCAACCACTCGAGGTGCCAGAGTGAACGTGGGATGTCATATCAATGGACATCAAAATGCGTTTACCAAAAATATCCAGGGGACAAAATACAGTCTGGGTGATCATTGATCGACTGACCATGTCATCCCACATCCTACTTATTTAGGAGCATAGTTTTGTAGAGTGCTTGGGACTCCACTATGTGCATAAGATAGTTCTACTCCACGATGTTTCCTCAAAGATCGTTTTATACTATGATTCACGCTTCACATCTATGATGTGGAATAGATTTTAGGGGGGAATTTCGGACTCAGTTTCTCTTATGCATGATGTCTCATCCCCAAAAAAATGGAAAGACTGAGAGGACTATCCATGTTCTAAAGGACATTCTACGTGCTTTAATCCTAAAATATGGCCTCATTTGTGAGGATCACATACCTCTGGTTGAGGTTTTATACAACAAATTCTTCCACTACAACATTGTTATGACACCCATTGAGGCCCTGTATGGGCGACCAAGTGGGTCACGACTATGCTGGATAGATTGAGGGGATTTAGCACTCATGCGCCCAAGGATAGTGCGGGCTACCACAAAGTAGGTGAAAATCATCCATGAGTGAATGAGGACTGAACATAGTTGATAGAAATCATATGCCGAAAAAAGATGGGGTCTCTTGCAGTTCGAGGAGGGAGACCTTATTTTATGTCGGGTCTCACCTTGATAACTATTTTAACAATTTGGTCGAGGTGACAAGGTAACAATGAGATACATATTCCCTTTTTAAATTATAAGTGGATTAGGTGAGGTGGCATACCACCTAGCTCTACACCTACTGATGTATCGGGTTTTTTATTTCTTTCAAATGTCATAGATAATGAGGTATGTTCTTGATCCATTAGACATTATCAACTAGGTTGAGCTAGACATAGATGATGGGGTGGCATTTTTGGAGTACCTTAAGACGTTTGAGTAATGGAAGGAGAAGATCATTCATGGGTAGTCAATTACTCGGGTGCACTTTTGGTAGAAGTAATGTAATCTCAAGGAAAGGACCTAGGAATGGGTGGCACATACTCATTCTCAGCACCCTAATCATTTATATAGTACCCCATGTTTTGGATTTCAAGGATGTAAAGCCCTAAGGTGAGGAGAATGTAATGACTTGGGATTTTCTCCTGTTTATTTTTAAAAATTAATTGGATTAAATTTCAGACTAGTAGTTAAGATGGTATGAGATTCCAAGACCCAGTGGTCTTAGAAATGATCATGGAATAATTTTCAATTTTTAATTAAATAATTATTGGGAGGAAAAATTTGGAATTTAATAACATCTAAACTGTTTCCTGGATCAAAAAACTGAGGGCACCATTGTGGTCATAACATTGAATTTACTTTAGAAAAGGAAAAACCTCTATTAGTGCTGGTCGATGTTGAAAGTTAATTTTTTTCTATTTAAAAGGAGTATAAAATAATCTTAAGAAGTTTATTTCAATTATTTTTTAGTTTTTTTTTTTGTGATTTTTTTACACCATGACAATGAATCCCATTTTATTCATTAGTGAATCATTGTGGCAATGCAACAACACAGTGACATAATAATGTTGAAACACATTACATTCATTTAATAGCTTGACATGAATACATAATTATATTCAAAATCCTATATAAATTCCTAGAATTCTCTAGAGAATAAAATCTTTGGAAAAACATGTCTTGACAAATGAAGAATGGCGACAATATTGCTGATCGAGATCACTCGTGGGAAAATATTTGACGAAAATGAATATTCTTCACTGATCAATCCAAACCTCATGTAGGGTGTGAGTGTTTTTACATACCCATTCATTATTCCCACGACAAATGTGGATTATTCAACAAAAATTCTAATCAATAGATCATGCGGTATTTCCGTTAATTTTTTTTCAGGGTAGGGATATTTTTGGGATGATCAATGTTTATTATTGTTTTATTATCCCACCTTTCATAAATTTACACATGGATGAATCAATGATGACATGGAAAAGTCCTAGATTCATCCATTTTTTTAATCATGTTCCTTATAATTTCCTGCAATCATAAAATATTGATTCGAGATAGAGATATGAAATCATAATAGAATATGTCAGTGAAAATGTGAGTCAGAGGCCAGAGATGTAGGGTTCAACCATTCTAGGCAGTGAGTGGTGCATTGAGACCACTAGTGGGGGAGGTCGGCCAGGTGGACCCATAATGGTAGCCTCTAGAACGATGGATGGTGGCGGCGACGACCCATAGTCCAGGAAAGACCATGGAAGTGGGATGGCATGTGGTGGGAAGGACACTGGCGGTGGCAGATGAGGCCGATAGCTCGACGACCATCTTTGGGAGGCATCTAGGAGGTTGTAGATAGAGGCTGCAATAGTGGAAGAAATGTCTCGACATAGCCATGTTGGAGCGGGGTGGTGGTCATGTCACAATGATCCCCGAGATGACTAGAGGTCTCGAAAAAATTTCCCGAGAGTGGCTGTCAGGAGGAGCCATGTGGTCCAAAGACCGTGTGGACCCCGAGGGAGATGCCAGGCAGGCCACGTCCATTACCAGACAAGGTAATTCCCATATTTTGGTGTCTAGGCTGGATGGACCGTGATACTCCAGCAGCCTGCTTGGTTGTCTCCAGCTGTCTAGTGGACCGTGGCCTAGCAACCTAGTGGGATTGACCGAGTCGGGTCCGACCGGGGCCGGTCTAGGCTCGTTTCACTAAATCTTCTATTACATTCAAACTGTAGGGCATTTTTGAAAACCCATCTATGGATTTGGGACCCTTGAAAAATGGTGGTCCTTTTGAGAAGGATTTGTGGATTTTTAGTATGCACTAGTGTAGATGAAGAGTTATTCTAGGTTCTCTTTTAAAGGGTTTGTTACGACATTTTGTTCACATCACGGGATAGTAATACCATCTTGGGTTCAAGTCTCAGACAGAGTTGTGTCATCCCTCCTTGAGATTAGGGTGATCCTCTATCACCCCTAATGATTTTTTTGGGTAATGATGTTTCCCTTAAGTATATGTAATTAATCATCCATCCTGTGGCTCGTATCGGTTGGGTTTTCCCTGTCCTCCGAGAAAGATCCCCTACGTTACGAGCCTTATCGATAGGGCTGTTGGTATCTTCTAAGAAGGATCCCCTACATTATGGGGGTAATATAGATTGGGTTTTCTTTTTCCTCTAGGATGGATCCCCTCTTTGTATACCTCATCCTTTGGTAGGTGTATCCACATTGGGAGGGGACCAAATTAGCGGGGCCTCTTTGTAAGAGTCTATAATGACCTCAATGGATGAGGAGCGAGTTCTCCTAGAACTAGCACGACTCGAGTGGAATATGTGGCTTATGATTGGTTGTGACATAACTTATTTACATTTTTTATCCTTATGAGTATATCTAGATATTCTTGGTATATGTGTTATAGGAATATACTTGTGTAGTGTTGACTGTACATTACATTGGGGGTCTTCCTTTGTGGCTATTCCTTTGTGGTTTTGGGTGTCCTACTAAGTATTTTTTACTCACCCCTATACAAAATTTCCCTCGTGTGTAGTGTATTATGTAGATGATCAACCAGTTGACGGAGTCTAGGGGGGACCTGGACTAGGTGGTTCCCAATCAGATCAGATAGATGAGTAGTACTCTTAAACAATAAAGAATTATTCCTTCACCTACCCTTGAGGTAGGGTTTTCTACGGACGAGTTTTGAGAGATTTTTCTTTCACTTCGGTTCAGTCTTTCTTTTGGTGGGATTGTATTCTGGTGTAGTTTATCTTATTGTACTTTACCATCTTATTACACAATGGTTTTGGTATACATTCAAAGTGATTTTAATGAATGGTTTATTCATAGTTTTTACATTTCAAACTTTTATGGCATGTATATGTTTGTGTGCAAATTCCTCCCATGTTAGTGAAATGCCTACTCGGTGCTTGTCACCGGCCCCTGGCCTAGTGGAGGCAGGCTTGGGAGTCACCGCATAAGGCCCTATAGGATGGTTTATGACACCAACCAAGTATTCTGGATGTGTTCTAGTAAATTGTGTCATCCCATGTATCACTTCATGTGAACCAGTATATGGGATAGTCTGTGTACTTGTTCTAGGCCATGTCCTATGGGGGAGTACACGCCATGCTGGAAACCCGTCAACTCCACCCCATGACCCTGTATCTTTCGAGATAAACATTTTTTCATTGGGAAGGAAAGAGATATTTTGTGACATGGTCACACACCATTTGGCATTTATGTACCTCTTGAATCCCTATCCATTACTTAGTATGGGCCACATACCATGTAACCGCGAGTTACACACTATGTTCATCAGGATTTCCCTGAATCCAATATTCTTCCTCCACACACCTTGGTTGATATACTAGATCACGTTTCTCTGATCCTTTCAACTAAAAACATCATATTAAAGGTCACCACATCAACTTACCATTGATTCAATGTGCATTGGGTTTTGGATCAACTCCAAATTTAACTTTTAATCCATCAAATGAAAATCACTGAAATTGATTATCTATAAAATTTATTAGATTTGTCCATTGTCGCCGTTGTTTCACCTCCACTACATCATCCAAGATTTAGATCTTCATTTTCAAATTCGTTCACCAAGAAATAAGGGTACAACAATCATTCATTCATAACCCCATGAAAAAAAGAATGCGTAGAATAAAAAAGGGAAGAGAAGATTAATAAGGAGAAAAACTAAGGAACATTCCTCAACTGTGTTTTGTTCTGGCCTAATCAATTCCCATAATAACTCTCATCCAAGATATTTCTATATTATAATCAACTCTGTAAATCCCATAATTAAACATGTCTTGCAAGAACGATTGAACAATGTATCATCCTATTCCTTTCTTGGTCTGCGTTCATAATTTAATTCAACAAAAAGGATGAAAAAACAATATAACACATCCATCCACTGATTTGGATTTCCCATTAATGAGGATTGGTTTCTACGACTCCTTTTTTGGTGAGATCCATCAAGAACAAAATATATCGATCATTGATCTGTGATTTTGTCATCATTCGCTTGATATGTTTCTCCAGGGTTCTCTCAAGTGCCTCCAAGGAATTTATAGGGTTGAGAGCCTTACCCTAAGTTCCTTCATAAAGTATTATATAAAAAAAAATATGTCTTCACATGTCATTGTTTGGATGAAATGGTTAAAAAATTTAATCTACTATTTATTTTATTCATTAAAATGTTAGAAAAATACTTTTCACATACAACCTGCACTGGCTATTGTTAGGCCTCACCTAGGGAAAAGTCAGTACTCTGAAAGAAATGGATATCTCGTGTTTTTTATTTGGGAACCCATTTAGAAGTTATTCTACTTTTTTCAAGAAAAATGTGGGTGCCTGAAATTTAGTATTTTTATATTATTCAACCATTTATTTCATGCACACTGGGCCTCCGAATTGCACACCGTCTCAGTGCTAGTTCTATAATTACATCCATAAAAAATTAAAAAGTAATACCTGATAGATAAGGAACATTACATTCTCCCCTCATTGGGGATTTATATCCTCGAGATTCCAAAATGAAGGCTACTGAAAATGATGAGGGTACTGAGAATGTATCTGACCCTCCCACTACCACGTGCTCTCCTAAAGATTCATGTGCTACCATTGAACATGAAATAACTGAATCTACTTCCTATGAATGAACATATCCTGCCTATCCCTGGCCTCTATTGGGTACACATCCATTATCGCTCAATCTTCAATGTCCATCTCTCCTTAGGGAATGATGTGTGATGGGTCATGCATGTACCTTCATAGCTATGACACATGATAGAGGTCATGTAACTGATCTAATATCATGGGTATATATAAGAGGTATGACACCTCTCTAACTATGCATAGTATTTGAAAAGGTACAATAAACATCATAGATTACTGGATGCCCCTACCAAATCTCTATAATCCTCATCAAGGTAAAACTAGTTGGAATACATAGTCTCCTTATTCGAACTCCAATGGCCTCTGCCACCAATCTGCATAAGACCTTTTATAGGTCACTATAGTCTTCACCACTATTGGATGACCTGTACTTTCTCGGTAGTAGATCAGAAAAACTCCAAGACCATCAGTGCTTACTATCCTAGGGTAGTTTATCGAAGTGGTGACCAAAAGGATAACATATAAAACTCATAGAATGGTGTCATACCAATAGTGGAGTGGTTTTTGTTTTTGTAAGAGAACTCCACCAGTGGTAGGTGATCCTCCCAATTATGGTCGACATCTAACACGAAACCCCATAGCATGTACTTTAGAACCAAAATGTTCCTCCATGTCTCGTAATCTATATATGGGTGAAACGTTGTGATCAAGTGTAACTAAGTCAGAAATCCATCATGTAATCCCTTTCACAATTGGGATGTAAAATGAATATCAAGTCCTAAAAAAATAATTGATTGAAATCCATGGAGTGTAACTATATAATGAACATAGAAGTGTCACATGCTATCTACTAAACACATATCATGGATAGGTAGGAAGTGGGATGACTTCTTATGTCTATCCATGATCACTCCAGATGGAATCATATCCCCTAAACATACATGGTATACCTATTATGAATTATATAGATATCTCTTACCACTTACATTCTAGCACCTCAAGGGGTTGAGCTAATCCTTCTAAAACATGGTGCTCAGCCTTCAGTTTATGACATGTGAAGGATCGAGAAACAAACTCTACAACTCCCTTTTTCATTCCTGACCAACCAAAATGACGTCTGAGGTCCCAGTACTTCTTCACCACAACAAGATGTACCGTCAAATTGGATTTATGAAACCAAATTTGATCCTCCTCCTATAATTCCCATCAAGAGAATGCCATATCTATATCTGTGCACATAGAGTCTCAATGTTTCAATCCCTATATTGGGACTCCCTTACTCACTGTAAGAGTGGAGGGGTAACAACCATCGACTAGAGTTAAGATGCTCCAAAACCATACACTAAGGAAAATAGTAACATGGGAAACTACTATGATGCCTCCTTCAATATTTACGAACTATATCTCTTACCTAGAGATCTACCACCATGTTCCCTTTCCCTAAATTATAGACAATCTCAAAGTCATAGTCTTGGAGGAACTATATCCATTACCCCTTTCTTAGTATTAAATCCTTCTGAGGGAATATATACTTGAGAATCTTATGATTCTTGTAGAGGATAAACTGCTTTGCCATTAGGTAGTGTCTCCACATCTTCAATGTGAAGACTAATATAGCTAACACAATATCGTGGGTCATGTAGTTCAGCTCATGTGGTCTCAACTGGCCCAACCCATAGGCAATAACTTCCTACCTCTTCATGAGTACACAAACAATTCTGGTTCGTGATGCATCATGAACCACTTTTTACATGACACCCTCCTCTGATAATCTCTTGATTAGACCGCTCATCAAACCATACTTCAACATATGAAAAGCCTATTGGCACAGCAATGTCAACATAAAATGTTGTCCCTTTTGATTTAGTGATATCATTGGTACTGATAACCATGATAACTCATGTATTAATATTGGATAAAACCCTTCTAGCCTGAGGATTGTCTACACCTCTGTCATGCTCCTAGGTGGCTCCCATGATAACACTACCTCAACCTTAACTAGGTCCATAACTACTCCATAAACTAAGAATGCATGTCCCTAATATTATACCACATGAATATTTAACTAGAAATTCACATGTTTCCCATAATTCTACTACTCTCATCGTATGTCTAGAAACATCCTTATTTGTCTCATGTTCTCTTCCTCAGACACTGAGTATAAAATGATATCATCGATGAATACTTACATGAAAAGGATTAATTAAGGATTAAAGATCTAGTTCATGTGTCCCATGAACACTACAAGGGAATTATTCAAACCAAAGTGAATCCCCAAGCACAAATGATGATCATAATGAAATCTTAAAGTCTTCTTCAGTATATCATCATCCAACACTCATAGCTGGTGATACCCTGATCGAAGGTCATCCTTCGAGAACCATCACACCCCTATCAACAGGTCAACGAGGTCATTAATTCCCTTTCATGGATACATGGTTTTAATGGTAACATAGTTTAGGAACTTTTAGTCCACATACAACCTAAATATCCCATTATCCTTTGTCACAAACAACACTAGGGCCACCCTGGGTGAAACGCTTGGTCTCATGAAGCCCTTCCTCTGCAATTCTTCTAACTACGCCATCAGATCGAGAATCTCTACAAAATCCATCTGATGTGATGGTGTGGATATCAGTGTCATCATGGGGTGTAAATAAAATCTGAATTATATCTCTTAGTGGTGAGGTAATCCTCAAACATCTTCATGAAATAAGTCCTTATATTCTCCCACCACCGCATGAAACTCAAAACTTATAACATCTATCTCACTGAGGGTAAGGCGAGACAACTGAGGAGTAATTGTATGTACCATCCTATGAATGATTCAATCTTGTACTTCTTGGGTTTCCTTTTAACAAAAAATGGAAAACCATATTCCATCGCTGCATACACACCACACCCTTTAACTAAAACAGTCAATCCAGACGTGGATTATGAATAACCAATCCATAACAAGAATGACATCATAAGCCCTAATGCTGCCACTATGATATTCTAATTGAAAATTTCTCATCCAAGGGTGAGGACACACTGTCATAAAAAATGTGTGTTCACATAGTCTTTTCCATTAGGAGTCTCCAAGAGTATGGATGAAGTCAACGATTCAACTATAATTTCAAGGTCCTAAACAATAAATGTGGTGGGATTGGGTTATATGCCTTGACCTCATGCAGTGGTCACCACCTATGTCATCCAGCTCTATAAGCCTAACATGAACCACCAAAGGGTGGTTTTGGTAACATGTCGAATCATATACCACCTCATACTACTCCCCCAACTCCACTTCCACATCTGATGCCCTGAAAATCATCTTTCTCATGTCATTGTCTCTGACTCAGTGTTCCATCCACTGTCTCCTATCAGTTGTAGGGTAGTTTCAAAAATATCTTGCAAGATGCCCCCTATCATCGCATGAATTACATGGCCTATCTTGAGGATGATTGGACCCATCTTGTGAAACATGAACAACATATACTCTCTCTTAGTGCCTCCTCTTAAATCATCACCAATGTCTAGATCCATATAAATGACGTAGGCATCCTACTACTAGGGTCTCTACACCTTCACTACCAATTTTCACTACCACCGGCTGTATCTAGTCAATAATGAATAATTAGACCATAAAATCTATATCATGGACCCCATTATATGTCAGAATTGATATAGGGATAATGATGGCTTGGATGTCTCAACACAGATATCACTTGATAGTCTGAGTCCTAATGTACTGATCTCAAACTATATCCATCAACTACCTAGAATGGTTGGTGATCCTCAATGAATAATCATCAACTATCATGATACCATGATGGAGATGAAGAATCTCATGTATATTCAAATCTCACAACTAAACTAGTGATAACTCCTCTCTAAATAGAAGATGATACTCAATCTATGAAATGGCCTCCTCGTCATGAGTATGGATAGCCAAACTCCACCATCAACTTTCCGAACCATGTAGAAGGCTTGCTACTCAGACCATCATTTGATCCATTAGTGTCTTGAATAGATGAAAAAATTCGGTCACAACCACAATCCAGTCCTTATATTCTTGTGGGTTGGGCTCACCTTGAAACATGAGGTGTCACAATCTCTAGAAATCAAGAAGTACACTCAGTATGTGCTGCTCATCGGCTAGTATACTAGGTACCATGGGCTTCTCGACAAGTGGCAGTATGGATGGTGCACCACCTATTGGTGACATCTGGGGAACTGTTCCATGAATCACAGCCTCATCACTAAGGTGGTCATCCATGGGATCAAGCAACCGAATCCTAGATGGTATGCATCTTGACTAAATATTATTAGAAAACAAGACGTGCCAGGATCAATGAGTATATATGGAGAGATGACTCAAGAAGGGCATGGAACCACAACCCATTCCTATGTGATGCATGTACCATTATTTCCAATGTGACCACTATTCTTGTGTATCGAGTTGAAAAGAAGGTAATAAGAGTCTTGGTGTATTGATATGTTGGCTACCCACAACAACACTGGATTCCATATCTTGAAATCTAAACTCGAAGCACTTAACAGTGTAACCCAAAAGCAATGTCATATATTCCTTGTCCAAAAGTAGAAATTACCACATCTGATACAACTCTCTCATGACCCATCCCTGTAGGGCCTGGGCCGTGACTCTCCATGCCTACCTATAATTGGCGAAGGGCATGTGACTAGCACTGAGTAGGCGTATCACTAACACGGGAGACGTCACCTATGTACCTATATGAATGAACACATCTCCAAGCACAAAAAGTAATGAAATTTAAAAAAAACAATGAAAAAATTCATTTATATCACCATATCCCATCTAAAAGAGTATGACAAAAAAGTAAATTACAGTGATATTGGGCCAAATACGGACTCAACAAAATAAGTTTGTAACCATTACTCCATCCTATAAGAAAATTTATTGAGACTATTGCATGTAACTATGGGAAGACACCTCCCCTACATAATCTCAAAAATCTATTTCTGATCTTGGTCTACCTCTGACTCTATAAAAAGGTCACATGTCTTAATAATACACGACACATGTGAGAAAATACTATGCATAGTTCAGAATAAATATAATCATTATCACACCTCTAAACCACAAATTTGTTCCAAATTGAAGAAATAGTCCTCTCTAAACAGTATATGTCTATAAAACATATAACAAGAATATCTATATATACTCAAATGAAGACACAGAGTCTAGAGGTATGTCACAACTACCACGTACCAACTCTGGGGATTCAGTCTAATGATTTCATGAAAACATTATCAGAGATAACACAATTTGTAGTCCGATAACACTGATGAAATCCATCGAAGAAGTATTTTTCATTACGAACTATCATGAGAGATAGAGATAAATAGAAAAATTTAATAGAGAGATGCAGTACAAAAAATGAGGATCATAACCAGGGTCATGGTGTGATACCAACCACTCCTCTAGATTATCCAAATTTGTATAGGATTGACACATAGTGAATTTGGATACATTTATACCAAGGAATATACCAAGGCTAGGAAGAATTAATAGAGTATATCGCACTGATCCTCTCAATGGATTCCAAATACCTTATCCAAGAAGTATTTGTAATGGGATCATACTTCTATGAGTAAGAATAGGCACACACCAACCGTCTGGGAAGCGATAAAGGGTACACACTCGAACAAAACATGTCCAAGGTATGGTAAAAAAGAGAATCAAGCCTCATAGAAAGGTATAAATGTTGTGAAGTAGGGTCACTCGCCATACCCCTTGACCCCGGGTAGAGCTCGTATACAATGGCCTTTATCATTCAACTGTGTTGTGTAGAAGATTGGTACACCACATGTAGAAGAACTCATACACCGTTTCCTACCATCTAGGGTCCACCCATGTACTCTGGTCATGTTCTTGTACCTGGTGTAATCCCATGAATCACTACACATGTACATATACACAATGGAGACCATGGACTTGGTCCATGCTATGTCGTGTGGGGGAGTACACTCTGTGCTCGCAACCCATGTACTTCACCCAGTGTCCCTGTATGTTATGATTTACATGTTGAGTATCTGGGATGGGGTGACATGTGGTGTGATATAGTGACACACCATGTGTGATTTTAAGATCTCTCAAATCTCTCTCCTACACACACTGGGGACCACATGTCGTGTAACCCCAGGTTGCACACCGTGTTTATTAGGATTTTCAAAAATCTAGTATTATTACTTTTTGTCCCTCATTTGATATCCTAGACCTGATTTCTTTGATCTTTCACCATGAAACTTCATATCTAAGGTCCCCTCATAACCCTGACATCAAATCAAGGTAATTCGGGTCATCGATATGATCAGAAATCAATTTGTAATCAATTTTAATATAACCACTCGAAGAAAAGTATCTCCTAAATCACTTCTATTAATCCACCATCATCATTATCTCACATCTTCATGGTCGTATTAGTCTTTTTAATTAAATTTCAAATCATTTATCTAAGAAACAATTGTGCAATAATCAATCTTTTATATCCCCATGAAGAATGACGAATGTGTATAAAAAATGGGGGAGAAAAGATTCACAAGTAACAAACCATAAGAACAAACATCAACCATTATTCATTCATACAATGATATATTCTTTTATGAATGATAAAAATATATACATAATGATAATAATCATACCCATAAATCCCCCAATTAAACCCATCCCATAATAATGATTGAACCATGGATCAACAAGTTCGTTGCTTTGTCAGCATTCATTTTTGAATTCATGAACAGGGAAGGAAAACAAAAATAATGCATCCAACCTTTTATTTGGATCAATTGTTGATGAAGATCGGTTGTTGTGTCTTTGTCATTGGTTATATCTACCATGAATGGTGTTCTTAGATCTTTGATCTTACATTCCATCATCATTCTATTGATATGTTTCTTTATGGTTCTCTCTAATTCATCAATGGATTTTCTTGTGTAGAGAGACTGACCCTGGATCCCCTTTTAAAGGGACATTTAAAAAAAGTGTCGTCGCATCACTGCTTCAATGAAATAGTTAAAATTAAATAAATATGCACTTTATTTTATTCATTAAAATGTCCAAAAACTAATTTTCCTAGGTAACCTGTTACAGCTGATGTTAAGCCTCGCTTTGGGTAAAGTCGTTAATTTGAATGCAATGATGCCCACATATTTTTTCCTCGGGTATCTATTTACATTTTATTACACTTTGTTATGAAAATTGGGTATATGAGGTAATTAATATTTTCATAATATTCAACCATTAATTTTAGGCACACTAGGCTTCTAAATCGCACACCATCACAATGCCTATTCTCGAATTAATTCCATATAATATTTAAAAATAATACATAGATAATATGATACATTACAATATCAATATTAAAAAGTCCAATTAACATATCGATTAAATTATGTGAAAACCCCTGGATAATATTTTTGGTTCAATAAATATATAAATGATGGAGTGGACTTTCAGTAATAGTTTATTATCCAACATGGGGATGATGGAACTAATGACACATGGTAGGATCATGTGATATGTATGGTATGATACTTCCACCCCTGACTAAAGAACAAATATATGATTAACGTTCCATGAAATGATGGTTATATCTAGTGATGCGATTCCTCCAAATCCCCCACCCCATTATAGAAATACAAACACACACACATGTGATCATAGAGGAGAGAGGGGTGCTCTCAATGTAGAGATCTATGCTGTCACATGAGTCTTCTACTATATAAACCCATTGAACAACTTAAGATACAATATGGTAAATCTCTATTCCATTTATGATTATTCAATAGATCATTCGATGTAAATCAATAATTCCATCAGGATCTTGTGAAAGAGATTCAATGTGTTAACATGGTTGTGCCAGCCCTCAATAGGCCAATAACTAATGAACATTGAGGATTTTTATATAATGGAATAAAAATAACGAAGTCTTATGAAAACAAATACACCAATACTCATGAAAAGGAGGTCATGTGCCTCATGAGACCCATTAATTAGTCATGTAATGGTTACCAAACAAATCATGAAGATCATGAATGTTCCTCAAGACATTTCTGCTGGTTCACGTGATGTCCAAAGAACTTGTCAGCCAGATCTTTTGATTGCCTTTTTCCATGTCATGCATGTAACATTATTCCCTCTGAACATATCGTATGGATCATGATATTTACTCAAAATATGTGATATGATTCATGAAATTTCATTCATGTCATGTGAAGTCCTCTACACATGTCAATATGATCATTTGATGGAATCTGGGCATTTTATTCTTATAATGAAATATCATTTAGACATTTAATCTAAGTAACACAACACCCTATCGACATATCAGGAAGATCATGTGAAGTCCTCCAAACAAGAAACAATCTTCATGGTAATTCCTCTGGTGAATTCAGTTAGATCATGTAACACCGCTTAGTCATTTTGTCCTAGATCACGTAAAAACCCCTTGACATCTCAAGCGCAAACCTCTATAAATACATGGATTTTTTCCGAGGCATTTCAGGATGATAACACTAAACATCATAGCGTTTTCCAACATTAATACTTAGTCATGTGGATTCAAATAATTTTAAACCCTAGCTATGATTACTTGTTTCAACATCCCCCATTCATATTATAAATGTTTATAATGGTCAAAGAATATTGATTTCCTTGCATGTGTCGTTATTTCTTATAGGGTTACTAATTTTTTTTAATTTAAAACATTAATAAAAAACCAGTAATTTATAGGGTACTATAGGATATTTAAATCCAAGGTCAAACCCACAAATATGGGGTTGGTGAAAAAATTAATTTAATAAAAAAATAAACTATTTTATGAATGAATCCTTGACAAATTTATTAACTGAATATATGATTATTGATATGAATTTTATTAAAATTGAAAATAATTCATTGAAATTTAAAAGAATGGTTCATGATTTATTTTGGGAATGAAATAATGAAAAATAAATCATATTTTTTTGGAACTATATTTAGTTTAATCTAATGGTTATGATAAACAATACAAAATTAACTAATTTCCCATTTTCACAATGGTCGTGTTATGCAGGGTATTCAATGCCATAGTAAATCAGAATCATATTTAAGAATAGAATACAATAATAAAAATGGTAATGTATTCAATAATCTTCTAGTTAGTTCATTGAAAATTTTACTCCCTTACTAATCACAAAATTGTCACACATGATTAAGGAAAAACAATATATTTTTGAAATTAGTTTTACAACAAAATACCCAAATAAATTGAATTTAAAAGTAAAATAACTTAAGAAATTGACCACCTTCATTTCAATTTATTCAAAAAAGGTCAACCCCCTCATATTATTTATTAAGAGGAAGGAAATTAAAAACTCTATTCCACACATCATGACAGGAGTTTTCCTTTATCCCAGAAGTGGTTTCTATCTGAATGATATTTGGAGTGGTTCCATGAGCTCTTATTTATAAAATGACATGGGGGTTTGGTATCATTCAATTGTATTTAGAACCCTTAAAAAAGTGGTCAAATGTGATTTTGGGATTATAAAATAGATCAAAAGTTGTTGGTACATCTAGTCTGGCTGTTTTTGGTCTATCACAACCTTTTGAAGTCATGTAATTATTACACCACATGTAAATATTGCACTATGTGTTCCTATAAAATGACCTACATGCATTCTGGGTATACATGTCATGTTTCATGGCATGACATAAATTTGTCA
Organism: Viscum album; assembly: GCA_963277665.1. NCBI lineage: Eukaryota > Viridiplantae > Streptophyta > Magnoliopsida > Santalales > Viscaceae > Viscum > Viscum album. Next base: position 646,371,812 of record OY728151.1, on the reverse strand, counting down.
TTCCATGAAAAAGTAACGTTAATTCTTTCTTTATTTTATCCACTTCATGACGTCTATTTATTTAAAGACATAGACCAGCTAATGAAATTAAATGGTTACATGATTCATAAAGTTATTTTTTACCTCTGGAAGACGTGTTTTTATGTGGTTATTTAGTTTCATGGATTATAAGTGCTCCATGAGAAACTATATTTTTGTAAAACCTTATTTTAGATAGATATCATGATAGTTTCTATTAATTCTCTAAATCTACCATAACATATAGCATGCTGACAAAACTAATGAAACCATCATCTATAAAATTATACCTTAGAAATTAAATCATTCAAATCACTACATTTTTGTTATCAAAAATGTATACAAAAGATGTAGTTATAAAATACCATCCCACTGGAATTACTACTTTTATAGAAGAATGGAATCTCAACATACTACAAGGACATTCACCGTACCATTTTTTAATACAATGTCAATAAAAAATTGATCAAATGGAATGTTAAATGTTTGAGCATCACACATATAAAATTTATGAATGACTTATTTTTTCAATGAATAAAAATGTACTGCTTATTTTAATTTTACTATTTTGAAACTACCAATCCATTTTGATCATCCATTTTCATTATTCAATTAATAATTAATATTTAGACCCTCTTTAATTTACATAAAAATAATGATTCTTTACATCATCATGGTACAAATGAATAGAGTGATGTGTATACATCAAGAACATGTCACTTACAAAAGGCATAAAAGGTATCTAGCCTCTCTAATGTGTAATAAATAATCATAGATAATGAAGAGGGATTCATAAATTATGATCAAATGATTCTATGCCATCAAGGAGGGTATGTAAATGATAAAATAATTAAGCCTAAAAATTAGGTTTATCTCTGAAGAAAATTACTTGATAATCAAAAACAACTCAATTGAAGTCCCCTCCTCCCCAAGTATCTCATACTAGGATCATAAAGAGATAAACTGAAATAAAGGAAAAACATACTTTTAATGTCATATTTTTTTTCATTTTTTCCATTTTTTTACAAAAAATCTCATACCCATAAACCAACCCCAAATGACCTCCTCCTGGAACTTTTTTTAATAATTATAATAAGATCACTTGTTAATAAATGGTATGTTTTTAATTTCCATAAACACAACCCATTTGAATTCTTTTTTTTTCTCATGTGGGTGTGTAAATAATATAATGAATGTTCCTTCTACAAATCTCATGAAATCCCCCCCCCCATTGTTATTCAGTATAAATTATACATCTATTCAACTAGTCTCTATCTCCCCCACCCTAAATTTTTATTATCATGAAAATTTTAAGATCTAGGAAATAATGGATATGATGGTATTGTAACATGGATCTTTGAAATAAAATAATATGATGTCTTTATGACATTAGAAACGAATTAATTTAAGGAGGGTCCCCTGATAATGAATAAAAAATGTTGCTCAATCATATTAAAATTAATATTATTTAGTCATAACTTTGATAAGATGAAAAAAATGTTCAAGAAGATATCATTATTGAGTATCCCAAGAAATATAATTTAGAAAGAATGAAATAGATTGGTATATAGGATTTATCAAGAATTAGAATGGTGGTTAGTAAAATCAATCATGAAATTTCATATAAATAATATAATTATTTAATGAAAACATCAGAAATAAAAATCATGATCAAATCCTAAAAAAATCATCCACAATTATTAAATTGCAATAAAATTATGTTTTCTCAAATACATATCCATTTTTTTATCCTTACTATCCCCATTACTCATTTTATGCAATCAAATTTATTGACAAGGGAATTTAAATTTTTGGAATGAAATTAACCCTAGGTATTTTTTCACTCCTAATTTGGTTGACTAATGAATTAATAAAATGTGGGGCGTGAAATTAATGTTAAAGCTATAAAATAATATTATGTTGCGTTAAAATAAAAATATATATAATTTACATTTGTATCTCTGATTATCAGTATTTTTGAAGTAAACTGTGTGGGTTCTTTCTATATTATATTCACAATGTGTATTGAATTCAAGAAATGTAATTTTTTTAGGAAGTGAATATGGTTCATGATGTGTAATTCTCCTTCCACTTCTCTTCCTTTTTTTGTTTCTTTGTTGCTAGTTTTTCTCTATTTAACCCAAAAATTATTAATCATGTAAATTTGTAGGACTATTCAATATTGTCAAAAATTATAGTCAAATTGAAGTTATATAATAGTATAAAATTATATACTAATAAATAAATAAATCTAAAATCCTTAAAAGAAGTAAAAATAATGTTTCCTTGAGAATGTTCCCCTTATTTATGGTCTATTAGCATGAAAACTATGATTATTTTATATGAGTGTGGTATAGAGATAACCATCTCATGTTCTCCCAATTCTGACTTTTAAATCCACCAAGACCAGATCATATTTTTCTTGTTGACATTGGCCTGGAACTAAAATTTAGTGATCAGAGTATGAATAATATGAATACCACCTACAAGATCTCATAATCTATCCTTAATTGGTATAATTATTTTTTTTAATGGATGGCTACATGTGTTTCTTTTTAATTATTGATTTCAATAGAATCCACAACAAAATCCTTAACATCTTCCCTTTTTTTGTTTCATTTTATTCCTCTATATAGAAATCATAGGGTGAAGCTAGATCTTATTCCTATTCTAATGGAAGAATAATATATTCTAAAAACATTGTTATAAATGATTCTACAGCTTATTCCTCCTCCAATAATTCTTCACTTACTTGTAGTCCTTGATATGAAATGAATCATTATAGCATCTCAGAAGACAATGTCTATTTTTCATCTATTTCTTATTCTTCATCACACTATTAGAGTTATTGTTTCCTAAAATTTTCGTAATCATACTAATGTTATATAGTATTTTTACCCACTTCATCATCTTTTGAACCTCAAAAACCAAGGTCATCATTATTAACCAAAAACATATAATTATATGTGGCATATACTCTTTTTCATTATCCATGTTTCTTTTCTTGTGGCAATATTTATAGAATTATACCTTCAGGAAATATATTATTGTGTATTCAATTATTGTTTCTGGTGTCGGTCCTTATTGGATTAATTTTTCATAATTTTAATTTTTTCTAAGTAGCATCGCCAAATCCTCTAGTGGGAAGGTGAAAAAATCCATGGAAGTTATACTTCCCTGCAGTTCTTCCATCACAACCAAAAATACCCAGTTCAGTAAAAAGTAATAATAAATAATGAAAAATACTATACTGAAATTAGGAAATAGAAAAATGAAAAAATATTTTTCCTAAATTATTCAACAAATAAACCTTCCACTCCAATCCCTGGAAACAGCCCCAAAATTAGATTACCCCGCAGACAATGTTATTTCTTATAATGTAGCACAATTTGGAAATTTAAAACACCAATCAAACAAACCACTAAAATAATATATAGTATAGGATATTATTTATGAGGTCAATCCTACAATTATAGGGTTGAAGTAAATATTAATTTAATAAAATATAAATACAATATTTTTTGAATGAAACCAAAATTAATTTATCAAAAGAAGAGACGATGATTGAATTGGATTTAAATTTAATGGAAAACCTTGCTCAATAGTTAAAAAAATTATTTAAAGATTTATTTAGGAAATAAAATAACGAAATATCAATCGTAGGTGAGGAAACTAAGATATGTCGAATCTAATTATCTATGTAAAAGTCCCAAAATAACTGATTTTCCATTTAAATAATGATCATGTTACATTGGGTGCTCAATGACATAGTAACTAAGAACCATATTTAAACATAGAAAATTATTCATCTAATGGTCATGTTGTGAATCATTTTGTTTTCAATACATTAAAAATATCACTTCCTCGCCGATCACACTATTGTCATGCCTGATTTTTGAAAAGGAAGATATTTTAGAAATTAAGGTTATTGAAAAAGTGCCAAAAAATTGAATTTAAAAATAAAAACATTAAAAAATACATCCCATATCATTAAAATTTCATTCACAAGGTATTCCCCCACATTCTAGTCACTAGTGGGTAGTAAAATAAAAAATCTTATTTTATGCATCATGGAAGAAGCGATCCTTGATTATAGTGGTAATGGAAATATAAATGATCTTTGGAACAGTACCCTAGGATATTAAATATAAAATTTCTTTGGGACTGAGTTGATTGAAATTATATGTTGGATGTGTTATAAAGTCATCATATAAGGTTCAAATTTCATAAAATAAGTTAATACTATAAGATATGTTGAATCTGGCTATTCTTGATCTTCATCGAAATTTATAAATTATGTAATGATTACAACATGTGTAACTCTTTCCCCACTTTTACATAACTCATGATCTACTTTCTTTTAAATCATACATGGAATGTTTCATGGAGTGACATGTGTGTGTCACACCATGAAAGAAGTGAACATCATAACAACATGAATTTCTCCAATTCAGGACTTGTATTTATTTCGTGAAGTTCATTATCTCATGGACATTAATGATTTAATGACATGTTAAGTTAGTTTTCTACCGTAGAAGACTTTTTTTTCTTCTTTCTTATATTCCATTACGTTTAAGTCCATTATGATAATTACTCATTGTGAAAAAACCTTCTTTTATGTGGATTTTATGATTTTTCCCTTCCTTAATCTCTTCTTAGAAAACATAATGTATCACAACAAATGAATAAAAAGTCATGGGCATAGGAATACATTTATAATTAAATAATTTAATTAAATGTGTTTTGTTATATACAATTTATACAATAAATTCAATTATCATTTATTGACTCATTAAGAGATCAGCATGCTACTCATGGTAACCACCCTATATATGACATAGTGTAAGTGTTAGATATCTTCCTATGAGAATCAAACATTATGTAATACCCCCATATCCAAAATACACTAACTCATGGGACTCAAGAACTCATATGATTCCATCACCCCTCCTTGTCCCTTAAGGGAAATTAATAGGATCATACATGGGTATCCACTTCTATGTTTGTCCTTGATATGTCATTTCATATGACCTACCCCTTATGTATCTATAATTATTCCCCATCCATTAGTGGACTAAAAATATAATTAAAATATGAAGACAGGATTCCTTCCATAAAGAGGTTACATAAGATACGTTTCAAAGTCCAGTGCTCAATAAAAATTCCCATTATGGATTCCTAAGTGCCTAATTCCTATATCCATATGTAGTGAGACTTACTACTTTCTATTTCATATATATCACAATGATACTGACTCACAAGTTCTTATAAATTAGATATGATCATATCACTAGAATAAATAAATTCCACTAGTCCAGGAAACATTTGTGTGCAAGTCTCTGTCAATGAAATGATTAAAATTATACCATACCTGTGTACCACCTTGATGAAAGTTCTGATGGAATTCCTATATTTGTAATCATTGGTGAAACAGCCCTCATGGGTACTATTTATGTATAACTTCCCATTAGTGGGTTGAGGGAGTACTGAACATTAATGCCATTGATTTCTATTATAAGTTGTATACATAGGATTTCTTCTTAAGAATGGAGATCTATACCCTGATGCCTAGATTTCATCATGTACATACATTACACATTGTGTTAAGTTGGATGACATGGACTTAAATGAACTACTTCAGTTTTTATTCCTATTTTCAAAGGATGTGCAAGAAAAATCTTAATGATTTTACCCTATCATTGAAATCCAAATAGCCTCTTATGACAGTAGTAACCTCTATATTTCCTATCTATATGGATTAAAAACACAAAAAGCTACCCATTACAATAAAATAACGTGAATTGGTTGGATAACATAAGATACATATAGGTGGTCTCATTAACCTAACTCAGATTACATTTATAACAATTCAAAACCAGATAATTTTATTATGGTAAATAATCATATTTCCGGACATGGAACATATTCTCCATCACATCTTATTTATATAAGAGGGTAAAAAATTATAAAATAATTACCCACAAAAGGGTCGTAGGATACTAACCTACCATCCTGTAAATTCATTTATGTTCCTAAGTGTCATTGGATATGAAACCCCATGTGACCACCTACCTATAGAAATTAAGAAGATGTCTTTTATGGAGGTGTGTGTGTCATTGGGAGTTTCCAAGAGAGATAAAAAGGGTAAAAATATAGTGAATTATTGTGAAACCACACTCACCCCCACACATAATAAATATTAATCACCAAATTATCATTTTAAGTAAATATGTTAAACTTGATATGAATCTATTAATAAGAACCTAATATGAAATATTTTTTTTATGTAATATATTACCATGTAAAAATGAATATATTTCCTAGTTCCCATTTAAAATTTATTCTACTCATCCTTTTAAATGGAATTGAAAATGTTTAACTAATCATGAATCTCTAAAATAATAAAAATTATTTGTTCACCACGCATCAGACCATATTGTTTTGTGTCTCCTAGACATACAAAAATTGAATTCCCAATGTGAAATCATACAGTAATATATCTGGATTAACATGATATAATCCATTCTCTCTACAAAAATTACATGCCTGAAAAAAGGTCGAACTTATAATTTGAATAAAAATATGTGTTACTCATCCATAAAAACTAAGCATTTTCCATAATTGCAATGTTGCACTGATTGGTGATGGTGTCCCCTTTTTCATGGAGACTAAAAAATCTACTTTAAATAACCCCACCCTCTCTTATGATCATTTATTCATTATGTGAATATTATATAACCTCAACTATGTTTGTAACCTCCAAAATGTGAGAAAAAAATCACCCACCCAATGCCTCCCACATTGGGTGGACAACACAATAATTCAGAATACCACAGTCACTCTATGGAATTGACTGTTTTGGATGCAGTAAAATGTCCCCAGACACTGAAGCTAAAAATTTTGTCTCATTCAAGGAAGGATTCAATGAAATTAGTGGAAAATGTCTCCACCAAAAACAATATTAATATATTTTCCTCATAACATGGAAATCAGCTCCATCCTATCCTTAAGAAGGTGGAATATTGAATTTTTTTTGATCCATCCAGATTCTTGAGATTCCTTGGTGGGAACATGTCAACCTCTATCACTAGCTTCATCATGCAAGTTCCCCTCAGTATCCTTCTAAGGGAACCACCTAAAAAATATCCATCATGGAAACACATACATATGTAAAATGGAGGCCTCACCAGGTGTACTAGGTTATGGATAAAATAGAGCAAGAAAATATATATTTTCCCACTAATGATGATCGTCTATATATTAAAGCAGAGTATAGAGATAATGGTTATACCATTTTTCACTCTGATCAAGTCTACATGCATATTCCTTCCCCATTCGTGGGGAATGAACATATTCCTTCCACATGTATAAATTCCATCAGAATATTTCAATTGGAGTGGGAAGGTAGGAGAGGTATTGTATCCCTGTACAAATTGAAGACATAATCATGTATATATTAGAGACTAATAATTTGAACACATTATTTCTTACAAATAATAATCTGAACTATCACTATCTTCTTGTAAGATTAGAAGATATCTTCTAGAATATTATATATTTAGTAAATATATTAATACTAATATATATCTATATCTTAGTAGCCAAATAAGCATATCACCATGATATTTATGAATAAATGTGTACTCTGGAGAAGAATACATCAATTTACTCATCCATGAAGACAATTGGAAAATTATAGTGAAGCTTGATTCATAGAAATTGGCTCATATCCATGTTAAGAATGGGGTCTACCAACTGAATTTAGAACAAGGCTTAGGATATGAGAACATTATTTTCAGAGAAAGATAGAGGCATACTCCAAAGGCATAGTACCTGGCTTAGATCTCCATTCTCACTAGGGAACACTATCATAGTTTTTTCCATGCCTCAATAGATTCTCACAATATTACTAAATAAATCCTTAAGCATACTCCAAACACACAATACATGTATCATATCCCAACTCCAAATTATTTTTTTCATTACAATATTATGATGACCATAGGGAAATAACATATCCTTATCGATGAAACAACTAGGTATATTCTAGCAGTTTATAGTGTCCATGTTCATATCCCTAAATCCATTGATGAATGATTTCACCAGCATCATTTAGAGACTTTATACGAGTAATCTCATAAAATATATCCTATTTCTTTGTCCCACTTGTATTTTGTAATGGGGAATTCATATTTTAATTGGTATCATACCCCGCATCATCTAGTATAGATAGAAAAATTCCGAAAACAAATCACATGAAGGATTATATCCCCCCTAATGATATTTGTTCTAAATGAAATACTATATGAAATTTTAATTAGAGTTCCCATATTTGTACAAATCTATATTTTTGTTATCATATTCTAGTGATGGTCATGTAGCAGGAACATTTCCCTACTTCACACTAAAATATACTCATCATATTTTAACATTGATGTAGAAAGAGGCTCATATCTATAATCCTCAAAATTCTATTGTTATTGAAGTAGTGAGATGCCTATCTAGAAAACCTCATGGTTATATTAAATATCCAACCACAAAATATTGTGATCACTACCTGAATAGTCCTCCTCACATTAGTGAATATATGCATTACATGGACTCTACTTCTGAGGTCTACTATGTACAACTTCTGCATTGTGATATCTCTCCAATATAATCAAATTTACACATTTTCTAGAAATTATCATGTTAGGAGGTTATCAAAACACCTAATTTAAACATATATAGTTCTCCAAAACCATAAATAATACCTCACCATGGTTTTCTGGTGACCTATAGAAGTAACCTATCAGTTATGACCAGGTGGTGGCTTAGAACACGAATGAATAATTGGATATAATGGGTATACAGAGAGATTTATTTAGAAACAACCCCGCATCCATGATTTTTACCCTAGAAAAATTCTTCTATGAGACCGTTGATGAGATAGAGAGCGAGTTCATCCCTTATACACATAGGAAAATATAGTGAAATCATCATCCGTAGAATTATAGATATATCCCTGTTTCTTCTGGAAAATGTGGATGACCTTGTTTGTTTAAGGTTCAAACATTCCAATCAGTTTCTAATGGGTTTATTAATAGAACCAGAAACACCCAATGATTCTATATCCATTTGGACCTACTTTTTAAAGGTAGGTGTTCATTAGTTGTGGACCTATGAGGCTAATGAATTTGCATTGGTCGAGAGGATGGGAGGTCAGACTCATCACACCTTTTGGGGGGGAATTATTGCCTACTCCGGGACTCTCTTATAGATTTATGTTATGTTCACGAATCCTTATTAATTAACAAAGCATGAAAAGGATATTTCCTTTATATTTTTCAATCTATGATTGATATGTATGGGATTTAGAGAATCTTTTATATGTATTTGAGGTTCTTCATCGAAGGAGAATCATCCGTATGTATTAAGAATCTTAGTTAATGGTAACCTTTAATACATTATATATAAATCTCTTAGTCATTATGATGACCATACTAGTTTTATAGCCACTCAGTGGGGCACTTGAAGTTTATTTTCATTCAAAAAAATAGGGATTATTTCAGAGTTGGGATCGTACCCGCAGATGGGCTACATACATTTACTCGTTAAAAAAGGAATCATAACCCACATAGTTTGATAAGAAGGATATAGTTTAACATTATATGGTATGGAAAAGAAATAATTAATGATGCGATTGAACCTTGGAAAGGCTTCCTACGTACTCTACTTTTCGGGTATAGATCAATGTCCACATAGTTTGGGTAAAAAAATATGGGGCTTGTGCATGGTTAACAACCGAAAAAGAGATGTCATGATTACTTTTACACTCTAATCTCACGTGAGTCATGCTCGGTGCGAGAAACAAGAGGTATCTGTAAACCCGACGATTGTTCCACGAATGATGAAGTCAAAATAAATGATGTGGGGCTTACATATGTATGACTTACCAAGTAGATAAAGACCAACACTTACTTTAGGAAAGAAGCCCAAGAGCAGGGTCCATAAAGGTATTTGTACTTTATGGAGATTCAGAGTGTTATCTCGCGGCTTACTCCTAAGGAGGATGCCCAAATTATTGGGGAATTATTTCTTAGGGATTACACTTAAAAGGGAGGACCAAATTAAATGTAAATTATGACTGGGGCTTACTCTTGAGAAGGATGCCCAGGTTAAGAGAACATGGGGCTTATTCCTGAGAAGGAGGCCCAAACTAAAGGGAAGTTGAGACATACTCCTACGGAGGATGCCCAAATCTAATATAAATTACCAATAGGGCTTACTCCTGAGAAGGAGTCATAGGATAATAAAACTTGGGGCTTATTCTTAAGAAGGAGGCCCAAACTAAGGGAACTTGCGTCTTACTCATGAGGATGATGCCCAAATTAAAGGATCTTCTCATATTAAAGGATGAGGTTATATGGAGAAAATCTCTAACCGTAGTGACATAAAGCATGTAATTCACGAGGTTTTGAGAGAGGATCTCATATAATTCCTTTTAGATAAAGAATCCATCAAATGAACCATGCCATAAATGGCTTTGAATAGGGGTTCGATGGATAATATCATGAGTAGGAGAGGTGAACGGGAGAGAGGCACACAAATGAAGTTGGTGCGCAAGTGTTGACCACGAAAGTGTACTTGCACGACATGGCTTCACTTGGGAGACAAAGTATCTGTAGGTAATACTTGGTATGGACTTAACCCAAGCCTATACTATTATCTTAAGATGTTTCCAAAAAGGTGGTGCACAAGTTTCATCGGAAGGGTAGGGCGGTGTGCAAGTGATTCCATTTTTAAGGAGGTCTGGAAACTTAAGAGTGATAGTTTAGATGAATTCTAAACACATAGGCCTTATTCTACTCCTTCAAGTCTTCTATTATAGGTAAAAAGTTACCTTATAATCTTTCGAAAGAGTTGATTTGAATACTTGGGCGACCAGAGCTTTAATTTGACTTTTGGAAAAATTCATCCCAAAATGGGGGCCCACAGGGGCTATTGATACGATACCCAACACCATGGGCGAAAAACCAAATAGGGCGCACAAGTGAGCTGGGCGGCACATAGGTGGCACGCATATGACTTGCGCGGCGTGCAACTAACTTGCGCGCCTCACTCCAAATGGGCTCCTAGTCCATGACTTTATCAGTTTTTTTTATGTTCTTTAATGGGTGACCCTCTTTGTGCTAAGGTATTATTTTATTTCATTCATTGGAATCTGTGATGGAATGTAGCATCAATAAAAGTCCCCCTCATAGTTGGATCCAAAAAGGAAGAGGATACGGATCTGAGGTAAAGTCATAGAAATCAAGGTTCTTTAGCACGCAAGTTTGGGGCGCAGACATCAATCATCTGTACCATAATTTTTTTGATAATTGCTCTTATTTTTACCTTATTCAATTGGCCTGGTAAATATAGTTTTATATTTTACTAGGGTTATATAAACAACCCCACAAACTTTGCATCTTTAATTTCTCAATATTGCCTAAATCATATAAAATTTACGTTTAGTGAGCTGGGACTCGACTTCTGTTCAGAGTACCCTCTATAGGTTCCCAATTTAATGAGTACCATGTCTTTTGTTATTGTTAGTTTAATGTCATGCATGTTGGACTATAAAAAATCTAATATTTATGGTCAAATATCTTTGAACGAATAGATTATATTTACTCAATTCTTTATAATTTGATTCGAAGCATATTACCATATTCATGTACCGAGGGGGGAAATTGTAAACTGTGACTTGAGAAATTTTTAATCTGAGGAATGACATGGGAAATGAGCTTAAAAGAATTCGAGGAAGTATTTTCTAAGATTGATGTTACCACTAGTTGACAAACTTGTTATGGGGGATGAATTATGCATGGCCAATTGTGGAATATATTGTATAGTCAAATCGTAGTATCATTTGGATGATAGGTCTGTTATGTAGACAACTTATGCAAGGCCACCTAAGGGAACGTGCTTCATAGTCAGGCAAGAGAACTCTCAGGTATCAGAAATTTTTCGACCAGAAGTCAGGAAAAGGGTTATGAAGAACATGAATATTATTTGTCTAATGTTGAGGCTGGGTCCTAAATTGAGATTCTCGATGTCACTACGTATCTCATTAGGATGTGAATCAAGCCACACATAGTTCTTGACATACAGTTTAACGTCATGTAGGATGAGAGCATGGAAGATCGATGTTTAGGGTCATAGAGCTCGGACCATAGTGAGAGAGACACATCATGCATTTGTTATAAACCTGATGTGAATAAAGGCCAGGGTGTTCCATATCACACCATGTGCTCCCAAAGGGACTTTTCAGCCAAGGGACCAAAAGTGGAGTTTGGGGTTAGGCCCAAAGGCTCAGGGCTGGACTCGAGGAATGCTCGAGCATTCCTATGTATCCCATGATGATGGGAATCAAGATGCACGTAGTTCTTGAAATACCCTCTGTACAGATTTGGTTCCTATATGTTAGGGGTAAAGAGAACTTTATTGCAATTATGGCTAGACCCATGATTAAAGACATGGGTGTCACTACGTATATCATAAGAATGAGAATCAAGCCACACGTAGTTCTTGAAACACGACATGGTTGGAGTCCATGTCAATGATGATTCCTCTCAAGTAAGGTTATCAGGGATTGTTGCAGTTTATTGTCATACATGAAAAAACTACAAATAGTTTATGGTCATATGAATGGACTAGTGCTATGCAGTTTAATGTCTTGCAACAATGACAATGGAGGACTGTATTGTTTAACGTCATATAATTAGGACGATGGGACGTACATAGTTTAACGTCATGTAGGATGAAATTGAACCGATATGAATAAGATGGTTGATGGGGGCATCACAGATCAAAATTGTATAGGATGGTGGTGAATCGATTTTAAGAATGTGGATTTGGTCTTGAACCTCGGGGGGGTTGATTACGTACCCTGCCAAGGAGGCAAGGATCAAAGTCCATGTCGTTCAATTGAGTGGGATTCGGCGATCGGGGTGTACATGAGGACAATGACCTGAAGATGATGCTGGGACTTAAGCATGGTTAGCGGCCCAGAGATGATGTCATGGTCGAAACTTACTCTAAGCTCACGTGATTCATGCTCGGTGTGTGAAACAAGAGGCAACAACAGACCTGACGATCCTGTCGCAAAAGAAGTGACCACAAATGATAGTGTGGGGATTAGGCATGGTTAACATCCCGGGGAACGCATGGAAATGGAGTTTAAAAAACAACTATGCATTCAACAATCACAGTTTAATGTCGGGTGTCATGGACATGGGTTGCTTGGCAATTTAATGTCATGCAGCCTGGACGATGCACAGTTTAACGTCATACTAGATGATAGAGGGGACACATTTTAACATCATGTTGGATGATATATGGGGCTATGTAGTTTAATGTCTTGAAGCAAGGACAATGGGTGTATTTGTGTTGTGATACCCCAAGCTTCCACGGTACGTCTCCCTTGGAATAAAGCAATAGTGTGTGTTGTACGCAACTTCGAGTTCCAACACACACCACAACCAATCAAACTAGCTGTTATGAATAGTAATACCCACCTTTTGAAATCTTATAAATTTTATCATTCAAAATGGACTTCATTTTTTTATTTGGAATATCAAAATTAGCTCTGGGTGATTTTTTCGATATTTTTCTGAAAACATTCAATTTTTGATGAATAGTGAAAAAACACTGAGTTATAGTTTAAAAAGAATTTTTATTTAAATAATTATTTATTGTATTTAAATTTAATTAAGTTCAAAATAGATAAATAATACCTATATATGTTCAATTTAATTCATTGGAGTTAGTTTAGAATAATTTTAGATATATAAAAATTTTATGGAACTTTTCACAGTCTTTTACCCACCTCCTAGGAGAATTTGGAAATTCACATAAAACGTAATTTTACCGCTTCTGTGAGTGGAATTTTGAAAATCTGAGAAACACGGTTAATATCAATGAGTAAAATGTGGTTCAATAAGATAAAAATAATTTTGGGTGAATAGTAACTTTTACTTTTATTTACCACGGTTAAAAGTAAAAAGGGTAATTAAGGGTAAAAATGATATTAATATTACCCTAACACATGTCATAATTCTATTGGACAAGTTTATATCAACAAAAACAACATTTGGAATAAAATATTATCATTTAGGTCCAATTGTATTAGATTAGGACATTTATTGTTATTTAATTCAAAGAAGAGTTAAAAGAGTTAAAATAAATGTTTAATTACTAAACCATTTATAATATAGGGTTATACATAAGATAATTTAGATTGTAAATATTCATTAAAAAGATAAAATGATTTCCTACATAATGGTAATTTATTTATTATTTTTATATATTAAATAATTTAATTTATTTATGACACAATGGTGATGCTGTAATTACTGAATTAATGAAATATTAAAATAATTGATATTATAAATAAACAAATAAATTTAATTTGATACTTTTTATTAATTAAAATAATTTTCTAAGTTAATATGAAATATTATTATTGTTTATATGAATTTTATTTGAAGTAATAATGCTGTTATGAATTTATCAAAAAACATACCCAATAGTGTCAAAATTGACATAAAAGAGTTTTTAAATCAAATATTATATTATTAATTGATATTATATTTCTAAAAATCTATTTTTCAGACAAAGAACTTACATAATGATATTTTTATCATTAATGGACCACTTGGGGGTATATTTGAAATATATAGTATGTTTATTAACTATATAATATAAAAATACAACACGACATGGTAAATGCCAAACTATTTAACTAAGAGTTAAATCTAAAAGATAATGTTACTATAGTGACCCAAACCTATCTAAAATATATTGGTTGGGTGGTTTTCGACGCATACCTACATTATAAATTGAATAATTTACTTTGGAGACATTAGAAACCGAATATTAATTTATTATAAATTAATACTTTAAAGTTTTTCTAAAGAGCCCCTCCTCCCCCTTATAAAAGGGCACCACTTCTATCAAATTCCTCACACCACTCAAGCCTTTTGGATTGGCCAAAATCTGCCCAAATATCCTAAAATATTCCCCCAGTTAAACCTAGAGGCCTAATTTTTATCAGAAAGCCAATCTAAGGATCCCTTTTGATCAAATCAAAATGAAGAACCCGAAGAAGTGGTAACGCTTTCACCACCCTCTTTCAAGTTCCTTTCTTCTTCAACTTATTCTTTATTTGTTATTTCAATTCTAAAATAATAACTACAGAATATTCTATATACTCTGATGTTATTATAAATATGGAACATCCATATTCTATATTCTATGTATCCTTTGAATGACTTTTCACCATACGTGCGTACGTACGGCTTACCGTGTCCACGTCGTGGTGTAATTGTTATTGAAAACATTATTATTTATATTGGTATAATAATGATGTGTAATTCTTGTAAATAATAAATATAACATTTTAATGATTCTGTATATATGATATACCATCCAATTATATATGATTTTAATATCAAAAAAATGATATTATCGCTCATGCGTACATATGGACTACCATCTCCACGAATGCGATGAGATTCATTCCCCATTGTATCTATACAAGTTGAATTCTAATTTTATGATTGAATTTTATTTAAGTAATTAACATAATTTTGTAGATGAATAAGATATAACCTATCCATAACAAACACAGCTTATGTAAAAAACATATAAAATAAAATGTGTAAGTTAACACCCGAAACGACGATAATACTAAGATATTATTAACAAAGCAATGTTAAAAGATCATATATGATATCATATTAATGAATATGATTCTTTTATAATTGAATAAAAATTATTTCAAAATTATACATGAGGCTAACTTACCCTCTACCAAGGAAAAAGTACAATGTAAGGGGTTTATTATCTCATTTTTAATTCCGTGAGATTTCCATTGTTCACCACTTATTTATTGCATGTGGTGTGTGTACTGCCCATGTTTGTATTCTATGTGTAATATACATTAATTCATGGATATTTACATCATCATTTTATGATCCTTATTTCATGGGTGTATGTTTCATATGTTACCAAATCAATAAGAGAATTTGAAATTTTAATTTCCACTCATTCAGCTTTAAGCACACTTCATTGATTATTTTACTCCAAGATTATGTGTGGAGTCAATATTCATTTTCTTATTTCATAATTTACACTCCCCTTTATGTGGATATAATTTTGATATAGATAATCACTCCATTTATGAATTCTCATTTTATCGGTATGAACTTGATAATAGTAATTTTTACTCAATCTCCATTTGTTGAGTTAAACATCCAATTCATTGGTGTTGTTCATACAAGAATATGTGTGAATGTACTTTGATTATTTCACACTGAATATCCAATCATATTGAGTTTATTTATATTTTTCACACATATTTATGTCGTTTATTTATCCTTAACCTAAGGATACGGCCTTTATGAGAGATTTCATCTCAATTTACATTCCATTGAGACTCCTTTGTTTTTATACACCAAATCAATTTTATATGGTATATATAGTGTACTTTGACATATTATATCATGAATCCCTTTATTCTCATGATATTAAAATGTTTTTATTACCTCAATTATTTGTATTCAAGTGTCTCTCTTTTGGTTAGGAACTCTAACTAAAATATCATTTTAAAATGTTTTAAAGATTTATTATTCTAAATCTTTCTCATTAATGTCCATGTTTTAAAAATGGTTTTAAGGATTTATTTATATGGAAATTAAAGTTTTCAAATCAAAATTCCTTTTAAATGTTTCATAGTGGTATGGGACACTTTGATTCAAAAATCTATTTTTAATGGCTTCTTGACAAATGGTGTGACTTTGAAATGTTTTAAAGAAAAAGGGGGATATTTCTCTCAATAGTTTGATGATTATTTTAATCTATGTCAATATCCTTCATTATTCTTGATTGAGGTTAATCTGATACAATAAAATCTTTCATATTGTATCAAATGACTTATGTTTGACTATGGATATGATATTTTTATACCATTCATGGTTTGTGGTTAAAGTATTGACATTTAGTATGCTAGTTTTAATACGAATGTTTATGTTATGTTTCAAACTTTTCATATGATGAATGCATTGGTCTTAAGAAGTGACGGGTGGTGCCCGATATAGCTACTCGATGAATCAGTAGGTCTCATGAGATAAACTAGTGTCTTCGCACGAGGCCTTGACAGAATCTTATTTGTATTCTTGGCACGAGGTCTTGGCTACGTGGTTATGATAGTCTGACATTATGCATTTCATCATTATGAAAGTGGTTATTGATATTGCATGTGGTTATTTGACTTGTAGAACATACATGAGAATAAGTAAATGGAATTAATTCATTTTATCTTTTCCATATTATGAAGAATTTCATGTTTAAGAAACTTTTATTTTAGTTATACATTTCCTTAAATGTTTATGCTTATCTATGAAAGTTTTCTCTATATTGTTATCTTTACTGAGCATCTGAGCTCCCCCCATTCAATGTTTTATTTTTTCCAGGATGTGAAGAAGTTATTTATGAATGACCTGCAGGGATAGTATGAGGGGATATGAATACAAGATGTTTTTGTATTTTTTTACTTTATGATGTAATGTAAGGATTATGAATATATCTAGTGTTTCCAAGACTACTAAACTAATCGTCCTTTCAATACTTGATCTTTTTTATCATGCAAATGTTATGTAATAATTCACCGACTTTGGGTAACTGGGGTCGGGGCGTCACAGTTGGTATCAGAGGAAGTTTAGTACGAACCTTGGAAGCTAGATTTAGATAAACTCTGATTATAGATCATCTTCCTAAGAAATACTTTGAGGATTGGTATAGAAGAACATCCTAGAATTTTTGTATTGTATATATTTTGTGAGTTTTCAAAGCAATACATCCCTGTCTGGATACAAGGAGTTAGAGACAGCTCTGGCACAGATGTACCTAGGGGTAAAACCTGAAAACACTACTTTTAGCTAGAATCAAACGACAACTAGTGCACGGCAACGGGCCTTATACTTTTGGTTACAACACTCCCGGGGCGTATCATTAGGATAATTTACATTTTCTTTAAAAACCAATTTGAAGTATTATGAGAGTAAATGACCTTGGTTAATCATAATGTGTTTCAAATTGAGAATATGGTGACATGATATTCTCTAAATGATTTTATGAATACTATTAGTCACACAATGCTTTCTGGTTTTAGTCAATGGATGGATTCCAAGGAAGTCATGGTGACATTGAGAATGATGTACAAGGTGGGAACGGGGTTGGAAATGAGAAAAAAATAGAATATTGATAAGCATAAAAGATATCAACTTCATTCAAAATAATGTTTCCAAAAATATGATAAAAAATATATATATTAACCATTCCCGGACTAAACAATGAAGAGAAAGGTGATGAATGTAAGCGCTCCAGCAGTGGAGAGCATGGATAAAAGAATCCTCAATTTCTGTCATGCAGGAAATGTGGAAGGAGACACCCAGGAAACTGTCTCAATGGAACAAAGAAATGCTTTACGTGTGGGAAGGAAGGAAATAAAGTGAAGAATTTCCGAGTAAAAATGAAGAGTAATATGAAAGAAAATAAAAAATGGCCCCAAGATTCCAATTATGGTTATTTTTTATAAATTTAAGGGACCTTGGCATAACCCAAGTAAATGCCCTATTCTATAGGATAACATCTTGGTCAAGGAAGATCCTATGTGGAAATAAATGTATGACGAAATATTTAAAGGTATTAGTGCTCCTTGTTGTCGAGATTACTTTGGGTGAATTTTTTCGTATATGTGTAACCCTACAATATATCATGTGATAATGATATTTGGGGAAGACATTTCCTTTCTCTTGTAGATATAGTTATAAATAACCATTTGTTTTTATATGATCATTGGGTTTGAAAAAATTACAAGTTACTATATTTTGTGATGAAATATAAAGGTATGAGATAAAATTTCTGGTTAAATTATGTTATGGTTATTTTGAGGAATTTATCTCATTTTGGTAATATTATAAAATATAGTTTTTGAAAAAGGACAACACGCATACCATGTGACAACCCGTCACGAAAGACAAAGCTGTGGGAATAAAACCCACAACCAAAGTGTCGTAGGGATTTATCGCCTTCTAATGGACTATGTGAAGTCCCTGGTTAGTGTGACTAATTATATTTAGTTAAATGATTAAATTTATCAATAATAATTTGATTTGGGATCTTATGTCTTATCAAGTGAATACCCTTAGTGTAGGAAAATGATTTGGTGATTAAGTGATAAATGTTATTTTGGAAGATGTTCGCTTTGTTGGGAAAACTATATGCCCAAGGAAAATAGAATACTATGGGATTTCATTTGAGGAGTAATGTTGGATTGTTATATATGTTTTTACTATGTATTTATAGTGATTTGGGTTATTTATGGAAATTATTAACCTATAATAGAGAATATGTGATTAGGTTAATTACATTTAAGAAAGGGACATTAAGAGTAGTTGATGTCATTTGGAGATACAATTTAATGTGGAAGACTACATAACCAAATTCTTCTATGTTTTGGGATTCAATAGTAGTTTGGATTATATTGAATAATTTTAAGGACAACTGTTTACTGAATGGTATTTATTTATCTTTGGGGTATTGTTGGTATAATTTTAGAAATTAAGATTACTGTTTCTTTTTCTAATGGAATTTCCTTTTGGGGGATCATAAGATCTTATACTAACCATTTTGGTTTTGATAAATCTTTAAAGGCAAGGTAAATATATAGTTTATCCTTCGTGGATCATGTGATTCAATAATAAGTTTATTCTATCTCTTCCAGTGGGACCAAGTCTTCTTGAATACTCATTTTTTTAAAATGAGTTAGTAGAAAGAATTTATTAAAGAATGAAACTTTACTCCAAAAGTGTGTATATATCTTTATGTTCTTAGCCAATATCATAAATTAATTCCTCATCATTATGTAATGTAACTTAAAACAAAAAAAATGTTGTCTGTTTACTTTTCCTAATGGGAGACTAATGAACATTTGTCTCATCACAAGTTTGTGGTTTCTTGTTGTTACCTTTCTCCGGATCATTTTATCTATCCCTCTCCATCAGAACTTGACCCTTAGTTTGCCATCCATATCCATGTTTTTCTACATGGAATCCTAGTATAGGTTATCCTGGGTGACCTTTTAAATTCTCTTTCTTTCTTTGAAAGTGATAGTTTTATTGACTCTTTTTTCGATTTGGGACTTTCCATTATATTCTCAAGCCCAACATTTAAAATTGGGATGATGCAATTTATTGAATGAGGGGATAATGTAACACCCCAAGCTTCCATGGTACGTTTCCCTTTTAATAATGCAATAGCGTGTGTTGTACACAACATCGAGTTCCAACACACACCACAACCAATCAAACTAGCCGTTATGAATAGTAATACATTCTTCTTGAAATTTTATAAATTTTATCTTTCAAAATGGACTTTATTTTTGGATTCGGAATATCGAAATTAGCTTAGGGTGAATTTTTGGTATTTTTCTGAAAACTTTCAAATTTTGATAAATAGTAAAAAAACAGAGTTATAGTTTAAAAACAAATTTTTATTTAAATAATATTTTCTTTTATTTAAATTTAATTATGTTCAAAATATATACATAATACCTATATACGTTCAATGTAATTCATTGGAGTTATTTTAGAATAATTTTAGATATATAAAAATTTTATGGAACTTGTCACCGTCTTTTACCCACCTCCTAGGAGAATTTGGAAATTCACGTAAAACATAATTTTACCTCTTTTGTGAGTGGAATTTCTAAAATCAGAGAGACACAGTTAATATCAAGGACTAAAATGTGGTTCAATATGATAAAAATATTTTTTGGTGAATATTAACTTTTTACTTTTACTTACGACGGTTAAAAGTAAATATGGTAATTAAGGGTAAAAATGATATTAATGTTACCCTAAAATATGTCTTAATTCTATTGGACAAGTTTATCTCGACCAAAAACAACCTTAGGAATAAAATATTATCACTTATGTCCACTTGGATTAGATTAGGACATTTATTATTATTTAATTCAATGAAGAGTTAAAAGAGTTAAAATCAAAGTTTAATTAATAAAACTTTATTAATATAGGGTTATACATAAGATAAATTAGATTGTAAATAATCATTAGAAATCATTTAATATTTCCTACATATTGGTATTTTATTTATAATTTTTAGACGTTAAATAATTTAATTTATTAAGGACACAATAGTGATGCAGTAATTACCAAATTAATGAAATATTAAAATAATTGATATTATAAATATCCAAAAAAATGTAATTTGAAACTTTTTATGAATTACAATAATTTTTTTAGGTTAATATGACATATTATTATTGGTTATATTTATTGTATTTGAAGTAATAATGTTGTTATGAATTTATCAAAAACAAAATACCCAATAGTGTCAAAATTGACATAAAAGAGTTTTTAAAAAATATATTATATTATTAATTGATATTATATTCCTAAAAATATTAGGTTAGGGAAAAGGACTTATATTATTTTAGGTATATCATTAATGTACAACTTGGGGGTCTCTTGGAAGTATATAGTAAGTTTATTAACTATATAATATAAAAATTCAAAGAGACATGATAAATGTGAAACTATTTAACTATGAGTTAAATCTAATAGATATGGTTACTATAGTGACCCAAACCTATCTAAAATATATTGGTTGGGTGTTTTTCGACCCATCCCCACCTTAGACATTTAATTATTCACATTGGATCCATTTGAACCAGAATATGAATTTTTATATATTAATACTTTATGTTTTTTCTAAAGAGCCCCTCCTACCCCTTATAAAAGGGTGCCACTTATAACCAATTACTCACACCTCTCAAGCCTTTTGTCTTGGACAAAATCTTCCCAAATATCCTCCTAACTTCCCTAAATTCATCCTAGTTGCCTTATTTTGTTCATAAAGCCAACCTATGGAGCCCTTTTGATCGAATCAAAAGGAAGAACTCGAAGAAGAGGTAACGTTTTCACCACCATCTTTCAAGTTCCTTTCTTCTTAAACTTATTCTTTATTTGTTATTTCCATTATAAAATAATAACGCTAGTATCTTATATATAATTTCATGTTATTATAAATATGTTACAGTCATATTCTATATTCAATCCATCCTTTGAATTACATGTAACCATTCTTGTGTACATACGGCTTATCATCTCCACATCGTTGTGTAATTGTTATTGAAAACATCATTATTTAGATGGGTATAATAATGATGTGTAATTCATGTGAATAATAAATATAACAAGATAGTTATTCGGTATATATGATATACCATCCAATTATATATGATTTTAATATCAAAACAATGATATCATCGCTCGTCCGTACGTACGGACTACCGTCTCCACGAACGCAATGAGATTCATTCCCCATCGTATCTATACAAGTATAATTCCAATTTTATGATTAAAAATAATGTTTAAGGACTTAATATAATTCTTTATATGAATAAGATACAACCTATCCATAAAAAACACGATTTATGTAACAAAACATATAAAAGAAAACGAGTACGTTAACAATTGAAACAACGATAATACTAAGATATTATGAACAAAGCAATGTTAAAAGATTATATATGATATCATATTAATGTATATTATTCTGGTATAATTCAATAACAATTATTTCAACATTATAAAGGATTCTAACCTACCCTTGACCAAAGAAAAAGTAAAAAGTAAGGGGTTTCTTATCTCATTTTTAATTCTGTGAGATTTCCATTATTCACCACTTATTTATTGCATGTGGTGTGTGTACTGCCCATGTTTTTATTCATTATGTAATATACTTTAATTAATGGATATTTACATCATAATTTTAGGATCCTTCTTTCATGGGTGTATGTTTCACTAGTTACCAAATCTTTAAGGGAATTTGAAATTTCAATTTCCACTTATTCGGCTTTTAGCATACTTCATTGATTATTTTACTCCATGATTATGTGTGGAATAACTATTCATTTTCTTATGTCATAATTTCCACTCCCTTGTCTATGGATATAATTTTGATACAAATAATCACTCCATTTTTGAAATCTCATGTCACCGGTATGAACTTGATAAGAGTAATTTTTACTCAATCTCCATTTGTTGAGTTAAACATCCAATTCAATTTTTTTTGTTTTTATAAGAATATGTGTGAATGTCCATTGATTGTTTTACACTGAATATCAAATCATATTGAGTGTATTTATATTTTTCACACATAATTATGTCGTTGATTTATCCTTAACCTAAGGATATGACCTTTATGAGAAATTTCATCTCAATTTACATTCCATTGATACTCTTTTGTTGTTATACACCAAATCACTTTTATATGGTGTATATAATGTACTTTGGCATAGTATATCCTGAAACACATTATTTTCATGATATTAAAAGGTTTTTATTACCTCAATTATTTGTATTCAAGTGTCTCTCTTTTGGTTAGGAACTCTAACTAAAATATCATTTTAAAATGTTTTAAAGATATATTATTCTAAATCATTCTCATTAATGTCAATGTATTAAAAATGGGTTTAAGGATTTATTTATATGGACATGAATGTTTTAAAATCAAAATTACTTTTAAATGTTTTAAAGTGGTATGGGAAGCTTTGATTCAAAAATCTATTTTAAATGGCTTCGTGAAAAATAGTGTGACTTTTAAATTTTTTTTAAAAAAAGGGGGACATTTCTCTCAATAGTTTGATGATTATTGTAATCTATGTCAATATCCTTCATTATTCTCGATTGAGTTTATCAGATATATTAAAATTGTTCATATTGTATCGAATGAGTTATGTTTGACTGTGGATGTGATATTTTTATACCGTTCACGGTTTGTGGTTAAAGTATTGACATTTCGTATGTTAGTTTTAATACCAATGTTTATGTTATGTTTAAACTTTTCTTATGAAGAATGCATTGGACATAGTAAGTGATGGGTGGAGGCCGCTATAACTCCTTGATGAATCGGTAGGTCTCATGAGGCAAACTAGTTTCTTGGCACGTGGCCATGACAAAATCTTATTTGTAGTCTTGGCACGAGGCCTTAGCTCCATGTTTATGATGGTCCGACATTATCTATTCCATAATTATGAAAGTAGTTATTGATATTTCATGTGGTTATTCGACTAGTAGAATATCCATGTGAATAAGTAAATGGAATTATTTGATTTTATCTTTTCCATATTATGCTGAAGTTCAAGTTTAAAAGGCTTTTGTTTTAGTTATACATTTCCTTAAATGATGATGATTATCTATGAATGTTTCCACTATATTGTTATCGTTACTGAGCATCTGAGCTCATCACTTTCAATGTTTTATTTTTCCCAATATGCGAAGATGTAATTTATGAATGACCTGCAAGGATAGTATGAGGGGATATTAAGACAAGATGTTGTTGTAGTTTTTTTACTTTATGATGTAATTTAAGACTTATGAATATATCCAGTGTTTCCATGACTACTAAATTAATCGGTCTTTCAAGACTTGATCTTTTGTGATCATGCCAATGTTATGTAATAATTAACTGACATAGGGTAACTGTGGTCGGGGCGTTAGAGTTGGTATTAGAAGAAGTTTATTACAAAACTTGTAAACTAGATTTTGATAAACTCTGATTAGAACACATGGCCCTAAGAAAGTCTTTGAGGATTAGTATAGAAGAACTTCCTAGAATTTTGGTATTGTATAGATTTTGTTAGTTTTACAAGAAATACAACCTTGTCTGGATACGAGTAGGTAGAGGCGGCTCTGGAACAGATGTACCTAGGTGTAAAACTCGAAAACACCGCTTTTAGCTAGACACGAATGGGATCTTGTGCACGAAAACGGGCATTGATACACTCTTGGTTATGACACTCCCGGGGGATATGATTAGTATAATTTACATTTTCTTTAAAAACTGATTTGAAGTATTATGAGAGTAAATGACCTTGGTTAATTCTAATGTGTTTCAAATTGAGAATATGGTGACATGATATTCTCTAAATAATTTTATGACTACTGTTACTCACAAAATGATTTCTGGTTTTAGTCAATGGCTGGATTCCAATGAAGTCATGGTGACTTTGAGAATGATGTACAAGGTGGGAACGGGGGTGGAAAAGAGAAAAAAATGGAATTTTGATAGGCGTAAAAGATATCATCTTCACATTAAATCAATTTTCCAAAAATATGATCTAAAATATATATATTAACCAATTCCCGGACTCAACAAAGAAGAGAAAGGTAATGAATGATAAGAGCTCCAGCAGTGGAGACCACGGAGAAAAGAATCCTCAATTTCCATCATGTAGGAAATGTGGAAGGAGACACCCATGAAAGTGTCTCAATGGAACAAAGAAATGCTTTACGTGTGGGAAGGAAGGACATAAAGTGATGAATTTCCGAGGAAAAATGAAAAGTGCTAAGGAAGAAAATATAAATGGTCCCAAGATTCCAATTACGGTCATTTGTCATAAATGTAAGGGACCTGGGCATCACCCATGTAAATGAACTATTCTATAGGATAACCTCTTGGTCAAGGAAGAACCTATGTGGAAATAAATGGATGGAAAATTATTTAAAGGTATTAGTTATCCTTGTTGTTGAGATTACTTTGGGTGAATTTTCTCTTATATGTGTAACCCTAAAATTTATCATGTGAGAATGATATTTGAGGAAGACTTGTCCTTTATATTGTGGATATAGTTATAAATAACCATTTGGTTTTATATGATCATTGGGTTTGAGGAAATTACAAGTTATTATATTTTGTGATGAAAATTCAAGGTATGAGAAACAATTTGTGGTTAAATTATGTTATGGTTATTTTGAGGAATTTATCTTATTTTGGTAATGTTATAAAATATAATTTTTGAAAAATGACAACACTCAGACCGTCTGACAACCCATCACGTCAGACAAAGTTGTGGGAATCGGAGCCACAATCAAAGTGCGATAGGGATTTATCGCCTACCACTGGAGTACGTGAAGTCCCTGGTTAGTGTGACTAAATATTTTTAGTCAAATGATTTTATTGATCAATAATAAGTTGATTTGGGATCTTATGTCTAATAAAGTGAATAACCATAGTATAAGAAAATTATTTGGTGATTAAGTGATAAATTTTATTTTGTAATATGTTCCCTTTGTTGGGAACACTATATGCCCAAGGAAAATAGAATACTATGGAATTTCATTTGAGGAGTAATGGTGGATTGTTATCTATGTTTTTATTGTGGATTTATATTTATTTGGGTTATTTATGGAAATGATTAACATATAATAGAGAATATGTGATTAGGTTAATTACTTTTAATTAAGTGACTTTAAGAGTAGTTGATGTCATTTGGAGATACAATTTAATGTGGAAGACTACATGACCAAATTCTTCTACGTTTTGGCTTTAAATATTAGTTTGTATTATATTGATGGATTTTAAGGACAATTTTTTATTGAATGGTATTTATTTATCTTTGGGGTATTTTTGGTTTAATTTTAGAAATTATGATTAGTGTTTCTTTCCCTAATGGAATATCCTTTGGGGGGATCATCATAACTTTTACTAATCGTTTTGGTTTTGATTAATCTCTAAAGACTAGGTAAATATATAGTTTATCCTTTGTGGATCATGTGATTATATAATTAGTTTATTCTATCTCTTCCAGTGTGACCATGTCTTCTTGAATAATCATCATTTAAAAATGAGTTAGTAGTAGGAATTTATTAAAGAATGAAAAATTAATAAAAAAGTATGTATATATCTTTATGTTCGTAGTCAATCTCAGAAATTAATTCCTTATCTTTATGTAATATAACTTAAAACAAAAAACAATTTGTCCATTTACTTTTCTTATTGGGAAACTAATGACCATTTGTCCCATTACAAGTTTGTGGTTTCTTGTTTTTAACTTTCTCCAGATCATGTTCTCTATCCCTCTCCATACGAACATGACACATAGTTTATCATCCATATCCATGTTTTTCTACATGTAATCCTAGTATACGTTATCTCGGATGACGTTTTTACTTCTCTTTCTTTCTCTTAAAGTGTTAGTTTTACTGACTCTTTTTTTGATGTGGGACTTTCAATTATATTACCAAGCCCAATTTTAAAAATTGTGAGGTTGAAATTTATTGAAGTAGGGGAGAATGTAACACCCCAAGCTT
Organism: Viscum album; assembly: GCA_963277665.1. Taxonomy (NCBI): domain Eukaryota; kingdom Viridiplantae; phylum Streptophyta; class Magnoliopsida; order Santalales; family Viscaceae; genus Viscum; species Viscum album. Next base: position 646,344,591 of record OY728151.1, on the reverse strand, counting down.
CCACAATACGTTTCCCTTTAAATAATGCAATACCGTGTGTTGTACGCAACTTCGAGTTCCGACACACACCACAACCAATCAAACTCGCCATTATGAATAGTAATACCCCCATTTTGAAATTTTAAAAATTTTTTCATTCAAAATGTACTAGATATTTGGATTCGGAATATCTAAATTAGCTTAGGGTGAATATTTGGTATTTTTCTGAAAACTTTCAATTTTTGATGAATAGTTAAAAACAATGAGTTATAGTTTAAAAACGAATTTTTAGTTAAAAAATTAATTATTTAATTTAAATCTAATTACGGTCAAAATAGATACATAATACCTGTATAAGTTCAATTTAATTCATTGGAGTTAGTTTAGAATAATTTTAGATATATAAAAAGTTTATGGAACTTTTCACCGTCTTTTACCCACCTCCTAGGATAATTTGGAAATTCACATAAAACATAATTTTACCGCTTCTATGAGTGGAATTTAGTAATTCTGAAAGACATGGTTAATATCAAGGAGTAAAATGTGGTTCAATAAGATAAAAATATTTTTTGGTGAATAGTAACTTTTTACTTTTATTTACCACGATTAAAAGTAAATAGGATAATTAAGGGTAAAAATGATAATAATATTACCCTAAATCATTTTCTAATTCTATTGGACAAGTGTATCTTGACAAAAAACAACCTTAGGAATAAAATATTATCATTTAGGTCCACTTGTATTATATTAGGACATTTATTATTATTTAATTCAAATAAGAGTTAAATGAGTTAAAATCAATATTTAATTACTAAAACATTTTTTATATAGGGTTATACATAAGATAAATTCGATTTTAAATATTCATTAGAAATATAAAATATTTTCCTACATAATTTTATTTTATTTATAATTTTTTGACATTAAATAATTTAATTTATTTATGACACAATGGTGATGTAGTAAATACCAAATTAATGAAATATTAAAATAATTGATAGTATAAATATCAAAATAAATGTAATTTAAGACTTTTTAAGAATTAGAATAACATTATAGGTTAATATGACATTTCATTATTGGTTATATGAAATTTATTAGAATTAATAATGTTGTTATGAATTTATCCAAAAACAAAATACTCAATTGTGTCAAAATTGACATAAATGAGTTTTTAAAACAACTATTATATTATTAATTGATATTATATTCCTAAAAATCTAATGTTAGGACAAAAAACTTATATAATTAGAGGTGTATAATTAATGGACCACTTGGGGGTCTCTTTTAAGTATATAGTAAGTTTATTAACAATATAATATAAAAATACAAAGAGACATGGTAAATGTCAAACTATTTAACTAAGAGTTAAATCTAAATGATAAGGTTAATATAGTGGCCCAAACTAGTCTAAAATATATTGGTTGGGTGATTTTCGACCCATCCCCACCCTAGAAATTGAATAATCCACTGTGAATCCATTAGAAACCGAATATGAATTTATTATAAATTAATACTTTAAGTTTTTTATAAAGAGCCCCTCCTCCCCCTTATAAAAGGTTACCACTTCTAACCAATTATTAACACCTCTCAAGCCTTTTGTCTCAGCCAAACTCTGCCCAAATATACTCCCATATTCCCTCATTTCAATCTAGAGGCCTTAGTTTGATCATAAATCCAACCTAAGGATCCATTTTTATCAAATCAAAAGGAAGAACCCGAAGAAGATGTAACGTTTTCACCACCCTCATTTATGTTCCTTTCTTCTTCAACTTATTATTTCTTTGTTATTTCCATTATAAAATGAAAAATCCAGTATCTTCTATATATTGTGATGTTATTATAAATATGGTACAACCATATTCAGTATTCTATCCATCCTTCGATTGACACGTCACCATATGTGCATACGTACGGCTCACCGTCTCCACGTCGTGGTGTAATTGTTATTGAAAACATTATTATTTAGATGGTTATAATAATGATGTTTAATTCATGTAAATAATAAATATAACTTGATAATTATTCGGTATATATGATATACCATCTAATTATATATGATTTTAATTTCAAAAGAATGATATTATCGCTCGTGCGTACGTACGGACTACCGTCTCCACGAACGCGATGAGATTCATTCCCCATCATTTCTATACAAGACTAATTCTCATTTTATGATTAAAAATAATGTTTAAAGACTTAATATAATTCTTTATATGAATAAGATATATCTTATCCATAACAAACACGACTTCTGTAACAAAACATATAAAATAAAACGAGTAATTTAACACCCAAAACGACGATAATACTAAGATATTATTAACAAAGAAATGTTAAAAGATCTTATATGTTATCATATTAATGTATATGATTATTTTATAATTCAGTAACAATTATTTCAACATTATACAGGAGGATAACCTATCCTCAGCCAAGGAAATGGTACAAAGTAATGGGTTTCTTATCTCATTTTTAATTTTGTGAGATTTCTATTGATCACCACTTATTTATGGCATGTGGTGCGTGTACTGACCATGTCTGTATTCAATGTGTAATATACTTTTATTAATGGATATTTACATCATCATTTTATGATCCTTCTTTCATGGGTGTATGTTTCGTAAGTTACCAAATCAATAAGGGAATTTGAAATTTAAATTTCCACTCATTCGGCTTTAAGCATACTTCATTGATTATTTTACTCCAAGATTATGTGTGGAATAACTATTCATTTGCTTATTTAATAATTTACACTCCCATTTATGTGGATATAATTTTGATAGACACAATCACTCCATTTATGAATTATCATGTCCTCGGTATGATATTGATAAGAGTAATTTTTACTCAGTCTGCATTTGTTGAGTTAAACATCCAATTCATTGGTGTTGTTTTTACAAGAATATGTGTGAATGTCCGTTGATTGTTTTACACTAAATATCCAATAATATTGAGTGTATTTATATTTTTCACACATAATAATGTCGTTGATTTATCCTTAACCTAAGGATATAGCCTTTATGCGAGATTTCATCTCAATTTACATTCTATTGAGACTCTTTTGTTGTTATACACCAAATAACTTTTATATGGTGTATATAATGTACTTTAACATAGTATATCATGAATCCATTTACTCCCATGATATTAAAAAGTTTTTATTAGCTCAATTATTTGTATTCAAGTGTCTCTCTTTTGGTTAGGAACTCTAACTAAAATATCATTTTAAAATGTTTTAATGATTTATTATTATAAATCTTTCTCATTAATGTCCATGTTTTAAAAATGGTTTTAAGGATTTATTTATATGGACATTAAAGTTTTAAAATCAAAATTCCTTTTAAATGTTTCAAATTTTTATGGGACACTTTGATTCAAAAATCTATTTTAAATGGATTCTTGACAAATAGTGTGACTTTTAAATGTTTTAAAGAAAAGGGGGGATATTTCTCTCAATAGATTGATGATTATATTAGTCTATGTCAATATCCTTCATTATTCTAGATTGAGGTTAATATGATACAATAAAATCATCCATATTGTATCGAATGAGTTATGTTTGACTGTGGATGTGCTATTTTTATACCATTTATGGTTTGTGGTTAAAGTATTGACATTTCGTATACTATTTTTAATAAGAATGTTTATGTTAAGTTTCAAACTTTTCATATGAGGAATGGATTGGACTTAGTAAGTGACAGGTGGAGCCCGCTATAGCTCCTTGATGCATCAGAAGGTCTCATGAGACAATCTAGTGTCTGGGCATTAGGCCTTGACAAAATCTTATTTGTAGTCTTGGCACGAGGCCATGGCTATGTGGTTATGATAGTCTGGAATTATGAATTCCATCATTATAAAAGTGGTTATTGATATGTCATGTGGTTATTCAACTAGTAGAATATCCATGTGAATAAGTAAATGGCATTATTTCATTTTATCTTGGCCATATTATGCTGAATTTAATGTTTAAAAGGCATTTGTTGAAGTTATACATTGCCTTAAATGTTTATGCTTGTCTATGAAAGTTTCTGCTCTATTGTTATCCTTACCGAGCATCTGAGCTCAACCCTTTCAATGTTTTATTTTTTACAGGATGTGAAGAAGTAATTTATGAATGACCTACAAGGATAGTATGAGGATATATGAAGACAAGATGTTGTTGTAGTTTTTTTACTTTATGAGGTAATGTAAGACTTATGAATATATCTAGTGTTTCCAAGACGACTAAACTAATAGGTCATTCGAGATTTGATCTTTTGTGACCAGGCCAATGTTATGAAATAATTCACCAACTCTGGGTAACTGGTGTCTAAGAGTTACATGTGTTACACAAAATAATTCTTCAATAATATTTTATTGGTTGGAGTTGTAATGAGTTATCCATATATTGAAATTAAATAATAAGAGCCATTATAGTAGACCATATGTGTTAAGTAAGGTCAATCCCACTTTGGGTCAATCTTTGGAGGATTCTTTCCCGGTATCATTAGGGTTATGAGGACCAATACCAATTCAACATGAATGAATGAACTAAGATGAACTTTTTTATTGAATGATCATGCTATTTGATTATGATAGACTTTGAAATGGTGCAGTGTGCACAATATTTTTTCATCTAGTAATTCCAATTCATCCAATAACTTTTGAGATTGTTCATCTGTAGATAACTAATCAAAAATGGTGACTCTAAATGAAGGTAATTGGACATCAATAGGCAAGACTTCTTTCATTCCATATACCAATGAATATGGAGTTGATCTTGTAGCAATGGAAGTGGTAATCCGATAAACCCATAGAGCATGAAAAATTTTATCAGGCCATGACGTCTTATCTTTATCCACCATCTTTTGAAGTATGTTTGAAAGAGTCTTATTGAAAGCCTTTACATGACCATTGGTCTCTACATGATACCGAGATGAATGGATGGATCTAATATTGTATTCTTGATTCAATTTTGATACCTCGGATAAACAAAAGTTGGTTCCATTGTTCGTCAATATGGTATGAGGAATACAAAATCCAATAATGATGTTAGACTTGACAAAGCAAACAATGCTTTTAGCACCGAATTCTTCGGGAGGTATTTCCTCTTCCCATTTGGAAAATAAGTAAGTAGCAGTAAGAATATACTTAAATTGATTATTTGTAGCTAGAGGATATGGTCCATCTATATCCAATCCACATGTAGAAAACAACCAAGAGTATTTAACCCTATGAAGTAACTCTGGGGGTTGATTAATGAATTTGGAAGAAACATGGAAAGAATGACACTTCTTAGTGAAATCAACACAATCTTGCATCATTGAAGTCCATAAGTATCCAAGCCTTCGAATTTGACCAGAAAGTCTATGTCCAGACTGGTGGGAACCACAGACTCTTGCAGGCAATTCAATCATTACATCCATTTCCTCTTCACCATCAATACATCTAAAGAGAATTCCATCAAAACCTCACTTGTAGAGAATATTTTGGTAATCTGAGCTATCATAAAGAGTAAAAATGAATACACGTCGCCAGACTTGTTCTTTCCTTGCTCTATCAGGTGAGAGTGTACCATTTTTAAGGTGTTCCCTGATAGGAGTCATCCATCCTGTAGTATGACCATATGGTTCAGAAATGGGACTAATTTCATTGATTTCCTTTGTTCTGATTTGAACAAAAGGTGAAACTATATGAAGGTGGGAAATAATGATGATTGTTTCGTCCCAATTTAGATCTTCCAGGGTTGTGGCTACATTATCCAATGCATCAGCTTGGGCATTTAATGATAGTGGTATATAAGAAAATGTTAGTTACAAGATAAATTTCTCCATTAACTCTCTCACTTAATCACACAAAGGGATTAAATATTTCTTTCTAATGGCATAATCCTCATTGATTTGTTTGATTACCAAATTTGAATCACCTTTTACCTTCAACTGATTCACTTTTTCCTGAAGTGCCAATTCCAAGCCTACGATGAGAACTTGATATTCTACTTCATTGTTTGTACTACCTTATGACAATAAGAATGAATATGGTAGCATTGCCTTTTCTGGGGAAATAAGCATGATTCCTAACCCAACTATGTTGAATTCAGGATCTTCCATTTTCTTCCCTATTGGACTTCTGGAGGCACCATCAAAGTACATTTCTCGTGTTTGAGGATTATCTTGAATAGAGAATACTTCCTCACTATAAAGTTCAATATTAAAATATATATCTTCTATAGATGGGTGTTCAGAAAGGAAATCGGTCAGAGCATGGCCCTTTCTTGACTTTTGAGACACATACTGGATATCAAACTGCTCCAAAATAACATCCCACCATGCCAGACATCTTGTAAGCATTGGACGACAAAGGATAAATTTTTGTGGGTTTTTGTGAGATTTCAATTGGACCTCATGATGTTTTAGGTAGTGTCTCAATTTCTGAAATGTTATTATTAATGGTAGGAAGCACTTTTAAATGCATAAATAACAAGTTTATGCCTCATGCATAGTCTGAATTAGATAGTAAAAGGCTATTTTCATTCCCATAATAATTATTTTGGAAAAGGAAGGCACACAATGATCTCTCTAAAGCTGTCACATAGATAATAAGTGGACTTCCTTCAATAGGTCGAATTAATACCAGTGGACTCAAGAGACTTTTCTTTAGGATATCGAATGCTTCTTGAAATTATTCAGTCCACCGGTAGGTGACTATCTTCTTCATTAATCTGGTGAAGGGTAAACACTTTCTTACCAAATTGGGAATGAGATGCCGAATATAGGACCAGGGTCCTTGAATTCCTCTTAATTATCTAAAATTTATAGGAGGTGACATTTCAAGGATTGATTTTGTCTTCTCAGGATCAACTTTGATACTATGATGGCATACAACAAAGCCGAGAAAGTTTCCAGAGGATACCCCGAAAGCACATTTCAAGGGGTTCATCTTAAAATTGTGTTGTCAAAGTTTGTTGAATATGATTTACAAATCGGTCAAATGATCAGACTATTGTATGGAATTAACCACCAGATCATCCACATAACATTCAACAAATTTCCCTCAAAAGGATTTGAATATATGGTGCATGGAACGTTGATAAGTTTTACCTGCATTCTTTAGGACAGAGGGAATTACCTGATAGAAAAACATGCCTTGTGGTGATCTGAAGGCTATAGAATCCTCATCTTCTGGGGCCATTTGTATCTCATTGTACCCAAAGTAACCATCCATGAAGGAAAGAGATTCGTAGCCAGCTGTTGCATGAATTAAGAGTTCTGTGATCGGAACTAGAAAATAATCTTTGGGACAATGCCGATTAAGATCTCTGAAGTCAATGAAAACACTAATTTTTTCATTCATCTTTTTCACAGAGACAATATTAGCCAGCCATTTTGGATATTGAATTTAGCTGATGAAGTTATCCTTGATAAGATTATCACCTTCAGCTTCAATTTGGGAGGCTTAAGTTTGGTGTGTTCTTCTTGCTGCTTGATTGAATCCTCAATGTTCTCCTGGAAAACCCAAATTATGAGTGGAAACATAGGGATCAAGACTTGGAATTTCTGTATAATTTAAATCAAATACATCTCGATGTTGATTTATAAATGAAGTATACATTTCTTATTCTTCAAGAGTCATGGATGCACTAATTAATGTGGGGCATGGATCTTCTTTTGTACCCAAATTTATTTCTCTGAGTTCATCAAAAATGGTTGAGATACCCACTTCAAATGCTGGAGGAGCATCCCTGAGATCTTCTTCTTCTTCTTCAATATTTGTTACTTCTTCTGTTCTTATTTTCATAGTATACGATGAAGAAGAATTTCTATAGTCAAGAGAGAAGTTAAAATTTGAACATCTTGAAGAAGAGGCTACCATTTCTGACCCTATTGATGATGAAGGGTATTCCTGGAGTGATAAATTAGAGATTATGGATTTAGAATTGACATCATTGTTTTCCTCTATCATTTATATAACTTTTTCTGGCCTGGTTGATGAAGTATAGAATTTCTGGATTTCAGTGGATGAAATGAAGACATCTTCATTTAAGCATTTATCACTGCTTGGCGAATCGACAATTTCTTCCATGTTGGCTGGCTTGATTGTCGTAATTGACATAATGGAAGTTTCCATAAAATTTTTGGGATTTAGGTCTATCCTTTTAATTTTACTGATAGAAAACACATAATCTGTACTCACGTGTATGAATGGGTTTACTGGAATATTTTCCAAACCATTTGGAGCATTAATTTTAGGGACCTTCTTTACCGTGTATTTTTCCTTTCCCACCATGTGATAAAATTATGCCTTAATGTATTGAGATTCACACATTTTGAATGGGGCCTTGTCACCATGAAATGTCCGAATTTGACCATTGAATCAATATTTGACACTTTGATGGTATGAAAAAGGTACAACTGCATGTTGATGTATCCAAGGTCATCCAAGAAAATTTATTAAGGCTATGTCTTGACAAAAAACCATTAAATCTAAATTTGACACAAGGTCTCCAAACTAAATTCTATGTGTAATCTCACCCAGAGGTTCTTGTTCATTCATATCATATCCTTGCAACATCAAAGTAAAAGAAGATAAATTAGATTTGGTGTGGCCTAATCAACGAAGTGTACGAACACGAATGAGGTTGACTCCTGAGCCATTATCAATGAATTCTCATCGGATGTATATATCATTGACATTTCTAGATAGATACCAAGGTATGATATGTCCATGTACAACATCATCTTCATCTTCATCTATAAAAGAAATCACTGCATGACATTCTAGAGGATCAATCATTATATGGTAGACCTCAGCCACATCAATTTCAGTTTCAAATTATTGAGGACATGAAAAATCCTTAATAAGTGCCTCCCGAAGAACTTTTGATAGATTCAAGGCATCTAGAATTGATTAATTGGCCGGTACATGGGCCAAATGTTTCAAAACATCATACATTTGGTCCAAAGGTCAGCTTTTCCCATCATGAAAATGTGTTTTTGTAGGTGCCTTGGAAGTTGATGATGTGGCAGTAGATGCATCCTGTATCAGGTAAGAATTGGAGACATTGTTGGATTCGGTAGATTAGAACGACTATGTCTATCTATTTTCTATGAGGAAGAAGGTTTAATCTCTAACCAATACTCCAAAATAACTGTGTCAGGACCGAATTTTCCATATGTGGAAGAACTTTCTTATTCTTGTTCAGCCCACTGAAGGGCTTTTCCATGAGTTTCAAACCTATATATAGTTCTAGCAGGAGTAGGATTGAAATAGTGGCTTCTGAAATATACACATATTCCCCTGTATCCTAGACCATTGTCTCTTCCTCTAATTCGTATGTTTGATACATGGAACTTAGGCACATCATTATCAAAATTGTCACTGGCATAGGGATCCGTTAAATGAATCATGATAAAGAACCAAAGATCAATTCTTCATTGGATGAAGACTATACCAGATAAACCAGTTTAGGTTGTGCTGTTTGGTGGGGCAGTGCCCGTTCTTTTGAAGCAGATGGCATAAAATATGCTAGAGTCAAATACAACTTAGGCTTTGACATGAGCTCATCTTTTTTCTAATGGCTCTTCTTTCTTCAAATTACGCTGCTTCATTGAGAATTTTCCTTTTCATGAAGGGAGATTTGCTTTGGCAGAAATAGAAGAAAACAAAATTGGTTGATTCAATTGTGTTTTTAAAATGCATAAGTTCAGTTGATCATTTCCTTGACCATCCAATCATCATATTTTTTCACATTTTTACTTTTGACTTCATGCCACTTGCCTTCTTCCTCTGGAACAATAGAAGTAACACATGCTATCTGGGCTGAAGAACCTTTCAGTTTTACTTTTCCAGAGTCCACCATCTTTTTCAATATGAATTTGAAGACAAAACACTCTTGAATGGGATGCCCCAACATCTGATGAAACGGCCAACAATTTTTAAGGTCTTCATCCCCTTCCTTGTTTGGCCATTTGGGCCTTGGAAACTGAACCAAATTGGTTTCCAGAGCCAAGATGAAGTAACCAGGAACATGTTCATTCCGAAAAGAATAAACATTGTTTTTTAAATCCTCAAACTATTTACGCCTTTGATCTCTTTGATCATCTCGATGAAGCGGTCATTGTTGTTAACACTCAAGTGGTAGATCCCCTCGATATGATGATGTTTTTGAAGTAGAAACAGGTGCAGGTGCTTGTTTAAGTGTAACTGTAGAAGCTTCTACCTTTCCTATTCTCCTTCCTATAATAGATGGAATTACATGAGTTTTATCCCTAGTCTTAATAAGAGAGTCTTATATCTACTGAGCGATTGAAGTAAGGCCTCAGAACGCTCTTATGTATTTCACAAGGATCAATGGTGTGCGTAATTCATCACACGTATTTTCCACACAGATTTGCAGCAACTCTTCTTGAGGGAGTGCCAAACATAAAGAATATGTTAATCCCTTCCAGCAAGAAATGAAATCCAAAACTCATTAATTTTCCATTTGTTTTCAATTAGTAACATCAGAAACTATCATCTTTGGTAATGTTGAGCAAAATTGAAGAATGAATTTTTGAGGGAGATATTTCCATCCAATAATTGACTGATATTCCAAAATTTTATACCAGACAATGGAAGGTCCTTGTAATGATAGCACAAAACACATGATCTTAGCTTCTTCCTATTGTTTAAGAGTTCCCACCATAGGATCACAATGATAGAAAAAATGTGTTATGTGTTGTTCTGGATCTCCTGAACCATTAAAAATTGGGAATGTGGTATTCGCAAAATTTGATGGGGGGGGGGAATTGAATCCACCCCTTTAGGGTATGCTCTCTTTTCCAGTTTAACTAGTGCACCTCATCCTTATATAGGTTCCAAAAAATCTGTTAATGACTCTATGGTAGTAATTAATGTTTGAGAAACATCTGTTTGAGCTGGGACCTGAGCAGGTGCAATAAATGGAGTTTGGATGTCTGTGGCGACTGGTGTTGCCACATATGGTAGTATTACTAGTTGAAATTTCATATGACCCATAGGATTGGACCTGTGAGGGTGTACTTATAAAGGGGAATATTCTTGATCCATCCCAATTATTGCAATAGATTCCCTTGATTTATTTACTTCAGCATGCTAAGGAGGAAGACTACCTTGAAGTTGTTCTGCATTTAACTTCCTTAACTCCTTCATTTATTCTTCTTGTTGTGCGAACATTTCCTCAAATGAGAGTGATTGGCCTTTTGCAGAGGTAGGGTGGAATGTAACCTGATATTTTTCCTTTCCCCTTGTTGGACGCCTTTCGGATAGGGGGCGGTTTTTTATTTCAATGAATACCTTGATTTTGGGTAAGCCTTTGATTTTGGGTACGCACATCTTCTTTATTTGTTTCTGTGTATATACCCTATTAAACATGAAATTCTTCATCTGATTCCTCTGAGTGAGTGTCATGTTCCAGGGGATCAGTGACAATGACATTGATGACATTTATCGATGCATAACGCATTGAAGATCTTATTTTAGCGTTTCTGCGATACTGTCTTCTTCCATGTCCTTCAAGAGAAATTTGCTTTTGTTTGGGTGATCTCTCAAGAACAACTTGATGAACCTTAATTGGGAGGCAATTTCCTAATTATTCAGCTCTGCATTCCTCTTGTGGCTTATTTCCTTAATCGAGAGAATACTGACTTTCGCTGATGAAGAGATTGGGAATTTGAAAAGGTCCCATGTCTGGTGGACTTGGGCTGTTTTTGTTTTTCCTGCTCAACTCCTCGAATCCTGTCGGTTGATCGAAATGGTTGGATGAAAAGAGTCCCCATCCTGGAAAGAGGATGTGTCTCTTGAGCTGCTACATCTGAAACTTTCTTAAAATCTCTCTTAATTTTGCGGATATTAGTCTAGAAATTGGCCGAATTCATCATCTGACATCCACTCAAATCACCTGGCTCAGATGACCGTTGGATTATTTCTGACACCTCTATCACCTAATGATGTGCATGCTCTCAACAAGAATCCTGTTCGATATTCTCATTTTCTTGATGCAAGAGTAATTTGACAACATGTTCATTATATTCCCGACATTAGGAAGAATTAGTTGAGGCCTATTCTGGAGCATGCCTTTGATTACACTCAAAACTAGTTAAGTGTTTCCAGCCATGGGCAATAACATTTCAGGAGACCAATTTTTGTGGGATTTGTTGACCGGAGATCACAGTGAAATGCAATTCTCCATGAACCCCCGTCCCCTGATAAGAATACCATATGGGGCATTGGTAATTAACTGGCGCATCCTTTTTAATGCGACAAGGCATGTACACTAAAGGGCTCTCTACTGCTTTTCATCCTTTGGATGTCCGGAAACTGAGTGAGATGCCAAGTCAATTTGGCATTTCAACCCTTATATTACCTTACATGATTTTGATATTCATCATAAGGTAATATTTTCCCTTTCAAGTGAGAAAGAATTATCCATATGTTGAGACGAATATCGTGAATACAATATTCTTTCAACGTTTCTGGAATATCATTCTGAGAGTCAGCCAAAGGCCAAAACATGACTGGTATTTCACCTTTCAACAATTATTTCCTCATATTCACCACTTCCTCTTTGTTATTTTATGAAGATTTTTCAACCTTATTGGACCAAAGCTGGTGTTTCATCGTTGTTTCATCAGATTCAACAAGATTGGTTGAGAGTTCATTTGTCAAATTAGAAGATGAATGACCGAGGGGTGGTTCGGAGAATGACCTACACCCTGAGAAATCTTTTGATTGAGAATGTTTTTCACCATCTTATGGTAAGGAATAAAAAATGATTGGCTTCACATTTGCAAGTGCCTCTAGATAAGAGGGCTTTCTTGTTACTGCATTTTCCATTAAATATTTTTTCCGGAAATGAGAATTACTATTGTGGAGAGGACTTTCGTAGATAAATTCATAATCATAGAGAGGAACACCATGGTTGGTTACAGCAAATGATGAACCCTTTTTCTTCTTGGTCTTCTGGCCATGTAGATGGTTATCGTGGCTCTCATGTAAAGATGATGCTTCGAGATTGACCGAATTGTCATGAAAAAATCCTTCGTGAGGAAGTGTAAGATGAAGACATTCAAAATTATTTTTGTTATTTCCAAAATTTGGAAATGAGAGAGTAGAATCTTGAATTGAAATAGATAATTGACCGAGGGTTTCATGAACTACATCAATGACCAAGGCCATATTGTAGATTGGCTCTTGATTTTTTATCTGTGCAGGATGGTTATTTTTCTTGGATGCCTTATTACTCACTTTGTAAACCACTTGATAATGAAAGTGGTTATAATGGGAAGGTTTATGTGCATGATTAAGATAAATGGTCTGGTTAGGTTGACTATATCCATTTAAATCGGGTGTATGTTCTCGAATTGATTGTCCATATGACATGGGGGAGTATGCCCTACGACCCTCCTAGACTGGAACATGGGTCAGTATCTACTCTGGGGTGACATGTTGATGAGTCACTCCATAGATATTGATAGATTAATGATTCTTTCCCAGTGATGTTGCTGAAGTTTTTATAATATTCTGACAAGTATCCAGAATATGGGCATGGATTTGATTATGCTATTTCACCATTTTCATATTGTTCTTGGTGAATTCATCTGCAGGAATGAGAATAAACGTCCATTCCGTGTTTGGAGTAGGTATGTGTTCCTGCTCCTATCTTCCTTTTCCTATCAGTGAATTATGACAGTACTCATTTGTGGGGGTAGAAAGTTATGTCTGCCTCCTGTTTCTAATTGGAGCTTTCCAATTGACATCTCTAGGTGCTACCAAACAAGACCGTTAGTTAGCTCGATGAATTGTAGGTGTATATGCCTGATGATTTTTCTCAACCAAATATGATTCATGAACTTCCTTCAATACTGGTAGACGAGACTGCTGGCAGAACTGATGAGTGTAAGCAGGTGTGTGTGAATGTTTATAGGTGGTCACCACATTTGGTTGGCGGGCTTCTTTGGATGCAGTCAGATGAGCCTACTAACTGGCTGATGATTTATAAATAGGTGTATGTGTCTGCCTATAGTACTCCGCCAGAATTTCCTGGCGGGATTAGTGTGTTGATTCCAGATGAGTTTGCAGGGCAATGAAATTAAAACGGACAGGTGTATATGCCCTCAATTCTTTACCATCATGTTATGTTGATGGAATTCTCTGGAGGGGGAAGAGGAAAAAAACTGATCCCTTTTGTACGAATTTCACCTCTTACGGTTCGTCTTAGGTGCTCGGGTCTGAGGAACCTGAGCCGAACGCCTAGAGACGATACCCCCATCATGTTGAGGGTGCACTACCACAAGAGTCTAACGACGATTGATGGCGGGAGTCCTCAAGAATGACTCTTATCTTCTTGAACTAGATCCTTGAGTTACCTCTTGATCTACCACCCTGTAATATGGGAGGGACTATTTGTTTCATTCTTGGGATAATGTCCCAAAACGGTTGGGGATGGTGGTCGGCACCACCTGCTTTCTGACCACTGGTCATCGCTGTCCGGACAACCAAGGTGAGTTGTTTACTTGGAGGTCTTGTCGAGCGACCTCTAGAGTCGGCATGGTACCATGTTGACTGTATTCCCTCACTAATGCATCTGAGACCTAGGTTGAATATGATGAGTAGGTGATGTCTTCCTTAGAGCGGAAGAGGATCCAGCAAGAGTAGCAGTCGAGGCATTCACAGGTGTGAACCTTAATGAAGCCATTTTGTGTGGTAGATAGATCTTGGAAAAAAGTTCCTTTTTGATATAGTAGACATAATCAAGATAAGTATGACCAAACTGCATCTTTTGGATGAACACATTTTTATTGATTGCTTTTTTGGCCCTCATATTGAGTTTAATAGGGTCCTAACAAATAAGTTAAACATCATTTAACTTGGTTAAGGATTCACTTCGGGTTCACCATTTTTTGTTTCTTCTGGAAAATGGGTACGACCATGTTTGTTTAAGGTTAAAACATTTCAATAGGTTTACAGTGGGTTTATTCATAGAACCGGAAACACCCAATGATTCTATATCCATTTGGACTTACTTTCCAATGGTAGGTTCTCTTTAGTTATGGACCGATGAGGCTTAAGAATTTGCATTGGTTGAGAGGATGGGAGGTCAGACTCATCACACCTTTTTGGGGGGAATTATTTCCTACTCTAGGACTCATTTATATATTTAAGTTATGTTCACAAATCCTTATTAATTCACCACGAATGAAAATGATTTTTCCTTTAGATTTGGAAATAGATGATTGATATGTATGTGATTTAGAGAATCTTTTATATGTATTTGAGGTTCTTCATCGATGTAGAATCATCCGTATGTATTAGATTTTCTTAGTCAATTTTATCCTTTAATACATTATATAGAAATGTCTTGTTCATTTTGATGATCATTATAGTTTAATAGCCACTCAGTGGGGCACATGATGTTTATTGTCATCCAGAAAGACATGGATTATTTCGAAGTTGGGATCATACCCGCATATGGGCTACCTATGTATCCTTGCTAAAAAAGGAATCAGACCCCACAAATTTTGTTAAGAAGGATATAGTTTAACATCATATTGGATGGAAAAGAATTAATGAATGATGGGCTTAAACCATTGAAAGTATTCTTATGCACTCTATGTTTAACGAAGAGATCAAATTCCACATAGTTCGGGTAAAAAAATATAGGGCTTATGCATGGTTAACTGCCCAAAAAGTGATGTCATGATTAATTTTACACTCTAAGCTCACGTGAGTCAACCTCGAAGTGAGAAACAAGAGGTATTAATAAACCTGATGATTATGCCACAAAAGATGAAGTCATAAGAAATGATGTGGGGCTTGCGTATGTATGAATTCCCAAGTATATGAAGACATGGACATACTTCAGGAAAGAATCCCAGGGGAAGGGTCCATAAAGGTATTTGTACTTTATAACGATTTGAAGTTTTAACCCGGGTATTACTCGTAAGGAGGATGTCCCAATTTAAGAGGACTTATAACTTGGGGCTTACTCTTCAAATGGAGGCCCAAATTAAAGGGAAATTATGAGTAGATCTTACTCATGAGAAGTAGGCCCAGGTTATGTTAAAATGGGGCTTATTCTCGAGAAAGAGGCCAGAACTAAGAGAACTTGGGACTTACTCCTATGGAGGATGCCCAAATTAAAAGAAAATTATGACTGGGGCTTACTCCTTAGACGGAGGCCTAGGTTAAGGGAACTTGGGGCTTATTTCTGAGAAGGAAGCCCAGAAAATGGGAACTTGGGACTTATTTCTGAGAAGGATGCCCAAATAATAAGAAAATTATGACTGAGGCTTACTCCTAAGAATGAGGACCATGTTAATGAAACTTGGGGCTTATTCATGAG
The DNA here is from genome assembly GCA_963277665.1 of Viscum album. Taxonomy (NCBI): domain Eukaryota; kingdom Viridiplantae; phylum Streptophyta; class Magnoliopsida; order Santalales; family Viscaceae; genus Viscum; species Viscum album. The sequence continues at coordinate 646,328,270 of OY728151.1, read as the reverse complement.
AATGAGGCCCAAACTAATGGAACTTGGGACTTACTCTTTAGGAGGATGCCCAAATCAAAAGGAAATTATGAGTGGGGCTTACTCCTGAGAAGGAGGCCCAGGTTAAGGGAACTAGGGGCCTATTCTTGAGTTGGAGGCCCTAACTAAGGGATCCTGGGACTTAATCCTGAGGAGGATGCCCAAATTAAAATATATTATCATCATAAAGGATGAGGTTATATGGAGGAAGCCTTTTACTTTAGTGACAAAATCTTGTTAGTCCCGAAGTTTTGGGAGAGGTTCTCAAATAATTCCTTTCAGATAAGGAATCCAATAAATAAACCATGCCATAAATGGATTTGAAAAGGGGTTTGGGGGATAATATCTTGAAGAGGAGAGGTGAACAGGAGAGGGGAACACAAATGAAGTTGGAGCGCATGTCTTGGCCATCCAAGTGTACTTGCACGAAATGGGTTTACCTGGGTTATGAATAATCTGTAGGGTAATCCTTGGGAAAGACTTCACTCAAGCCCTTAGTATTATCCTAAGATGTTTCTGAAAGGGAGGCGCACAAGTTTCAATGAACAGGTGGGGCGGCACGCAAGTGTTTCCATTTTTAAAGAGGTCTAGACACTTAAACGTGAAAAGTGTTTATGAATTCTAAAATCTTAGGCCTTATTCTACTCCTTCAATTCATCCATTCTAGGTAAATAGTTACCTTATATGTTTTCGGAAGAGTTGAGTTGAAGACTTGGGTGACCAAGGCTTGAATTTGACTTTGGGAAAAATCTGTCCCATAATGGGCACCCACAGGGTCTATTTATAGGCCACCCTGCACCTTGGTCGAAAAACCAAATAGGGCATGCAAGTGTTCTGCATGAAAAAAGGAGGCACACAAGTGACTTGCGCGGTGCGCAAGTAACTAGCATGCCTCACTCGAAATGGGCTCTTAGTCCATGACTTTATCAATTTTTTTATGTTCTTCAATGGGTGACCCTCTTTATGCTTAGGGTATCCCCATTTTTCATTCGTTGGACTCTGTGATGGAAATGATCGTCAACAATCCCTTATCCAGGGTATGAAGGTATACACTAGATCATTAATTCACTATGTTTCTAGATGTACCTGGAAAAATTATTTGTAGATTATAGAATATAATTGGAAGATAATGATAAACTCCTATAGAGTGTTAGCATATATATAAAAATAAAACTTCATCTTCTAACATACAAGAGCCCGTCAAATTTATACATTTGAGGATTATGATAGGGTAGTTAATTTTAATTCACTATTTTCCCAGGATAGTAAATCCCCTATATACCACATCCTATACTGTTATAGATATAGAAGAAATTATGGTATCAGGCATAGTGCAAGAAATTAGGTCAATAAATAAATAAACATCCACATTGTGAATGTAATGGCATCACCAACAAAGATGGAGGGATTTTAGTAGACTCCTATGATGTTACTCTCTACAAAATAGAAGCACATATAAAACATGAATAAAGAACATGTTGGATACCCAACAATATCCTTAATAATTGAATCCCATCATAATAATTTATTTTACTCATCCTATGAATGAGTAAAATTTCTACAAATAAAAGGGAAAAAATTAATCTACTATAAAATCAATCTTAGAGTGAACCTAGCCTGTAATACTATTGTATTTTACAACAACCACAACCCATGGGGTGACCAATACCGGAGAGTATACTAGAACTATTAGTAGTGGATATAAATTGACTATATACCTTGGTCCAGGAGGAACTTTCATACTAATTTCCATCACTTGGTCTATCACATAAAAAAAGGATCATATGGGAATCAATGTAAATAATATTATTTTCTTTTTATTTATTTTATTTTGATTTTACTTTCATAAAGAAACACATAGGAAAATTTTCAGTTACCATTCTTCACAAAGAGAACATTAGACACCCTATTTTTCACACATAAGACCTATAAAGTAATCACTAGAAGATAATAATAATATTATTACATATTTTCCATCTATACTTGTTTATAGTGTATGATTGAGAATAACTAAGTTGAGCCCCAGGTACCAACTTTTTGGAGAACACCACCTCTCTTAATAGTGGAAAACCTAAAATTTGGTAAAGAAACACTTAAGGAAACTAAAAAAAACTAGAGGGTTATAATATATCAAGGATTATTGATCCCTATAAAAAGAAAACACAAAAAATTCACTATCCAACACTAGAGAATAGTTTTTATCCCTACTCGACCTTAGGATCTGTTCTCTCAAAAAAATAGAGAACACCCTTCTAGGCCAATTAAAGGATACCCACAGAATCCTGCTAACAACTAATGATATATGATCATATAATTCATATTTAAAATGAAACCATGATATTTTATTTTATGAATTTGAAAATTTTATATAATATCAATCTCTAATTGATAGAAAATGATAGAGGGAAAATGGATACTCTACTCCCTCTTCAATTCGTAGTGCACATTAGTTTCCATCACATAGGAAGAAAACACTTTATAATGATTCTGTGGGTTCAATATATGTGTTTATATAAACAAGTGAGTTTAACTGTCATCAAATAATGAAATAAATATATATATTAATCTCTATAATGGTACCCCTCATAGTCACTAGATTCACATCATCTTCTTTTCGAGACTTGTCCACTATGTATTGAATATTTATTTAGGATGCTTGTGGTTGGATCCCCATAGTTATTGAAGCATTAGATTTTACCACAATATTTTATTATGAAGATTACAATATGACATATATAGAGTATAAATGATTTGTTAAATCTTCTCAAAATGACATAAGAATTCAATGATAATAAAAATCATGGTTTTCTTCAGTGAAAACAAAATTCAAATTACTAACCTTTCCATAGTTGAATCCAGTTAATGCGCCTCTTGTTTGAACTACAGAAGGACTTGAAAATTACTGATATCAAAATGCACTATGGGAATAATCACAATTTCCTTTTCATATAAATTAACTCAAGAACAGAAAATGGGATAAAAGAGAACTCTTTTCAGCCATGACTTACCATCCAGGTCAAGCACAACCATGAATTCTCTATCCAACACATCATCTAGAGAACTGATCATTAGAATGAATAACATGGATACAATATCATAACCAATAACCATATAAAAAATTTAATCATTAATTTTCTAAATCATCACAACCTACGACTCAAAATGAACAAGATGAATAAAAAAAAGTTCAATATATGTCATGGTTTTGTCATCCTTTTGGAGGATTAGAAACTACAATTATTTCACCAAGACCATAGACGTTGGATACAACTAACTAGTTAAATGATATCTATTTTTTCTAATCCATTCCCCCATTATTTTTTTCAACACAGTTGAGTTCCCCCATATCTTTCATGTTCCATCTATCCTGATGATATCACATTTCAATATAATGGTATCAAGCATTTTAAAAATTAAAAAATTATCTATAAATCTTTCACCAAATCCTCTATCGCTGAAGGATAATTATATCCTTTAAATGATGGTGTATTTTGGTTAAGAAACTCTTGGTAATATTATCCTAATTCATCCCATTGAGGTCCCACTACTAGAGCCTGAATGGGAATGGGTGCATGTCCCTGTCCCAAATATTAGACAACAAGCATCACTATATCAATTATACTCAAATCCAATAGTGAATTGACACTTTATGTTTCACTAGTATGTCCCTCATATAGCCAATTGAAATTTGTTATTTGAGGAATGATGCCTTGGAACATTAATATACAACATTAAACATTAACACTAATTTTATTATCAAGAAATCAAACACATTATTCAGAAAACACTATTATTTCAAAGGAATTAATCATTTTTTTTCTAGATACTCATATCATAATTCAATAGAATACATGAATTATATCAAAAAATTCCCAGAAATCACTTTTCTTAAAAAAAGGAATGGTCACTTAAGGCTAGTTATGATTACATATATCCAAAAACTCACTCATAACTACATCCTGGGTCCCATAATACTACCACCTATCTACCAAAAAAACCTTACTGGATACCCTAATACTGGAAGGATTAATGACCAGAAACATCAATACCACTTTTTTCATGAATCATCCTAAATACCATGGTACTCCAATACCTAATCATCTTTTGACATAGATCAGATAAGAATTATTGATCCCCATGGTTGGAGACAAGAACCCGACATCGTACAAGAATCAATTTTGAATTCTTATTTCCAAAAGAATCATTGGAAGATAAAGTACATTTTTCACTATGTCAACTCTCTTCTATGAGAATGTACCATCATAATCAAAGACTGAAAACAAATCCCATAATATTAAATCATTAAATACATAACAACTATAAATAGTAATGATCAAACATCCTTCGTAATAGTTGGATCACGTCTCGGTTGGTCACCTTCATCACTTTGGGTCAGAAGGATCCTGAAAATACACCATAACCAAGTGTAACTATCCATTTTCTTTGACCCGGTATAAGGGAATCTACAAATTCCATAAGGAAATTTTTATCTGTGAGAAATACAACCCAGTACAGTCTCACTAGGGGTGTCATAAGCAATTTGATAAGAAAAATAAAATTATTAATTAAAATTAAATAAGAGATGGATTTCTATAGCATCTAAATATTTTCAACTAAATTTGATTCAAAATAAATGTTATGGATGATATATTAATATTTTATTACAAGATCATTTTATTTTAACATTTATATAAACAAACCATATTGAATAAAATAGGTCATCATCAATAGCATGACATCATAAAATAAAGATAAATCCAAGAACCATTTAATAAGCCTTGTTATATGTTACATTATATTAGTAGGATCCTTACACATCTCAATAATCATCATGACTCAAGTATGAGTTCACAATGTTGTCCACACCCCCTCAGGAGAGCCCATTATATACAATTAAGAAAACAATGTTTTGTTAATATTTTAATCATCAATAAATTTCTATGGAGTGAGAGTAAAATAATGATTTTTTGGATTACTAATAACTATTAAAGCTTACATTTACTACAATAAATCAATAAATCAATATTTGTGAAAATCATTCATATCAAATCATTTCATTAATCATAGATCAATTTCCCATATCTCAGTTTTGATCATGCCTTTTAATTTAAATACCAAATCATAAGATTATTTAAATAAATTCCCTTTCATATAGTATTTCACTTTAACAAAATGTTATCATGAATCACCAATCAATAATTTCATAAAAATGATCCAAATCATGTCATAGTTTTCTCAAAATCGTCCAACAATTTCAACTACCTTAAAATTGAAAATATTCATAAATTTTATTCCCTTTTAGAAAAAAACAATATAAAATATTAGTTTTTAAATAATTTAAAAATAAATTTATGATAAATCATGAAATATATGTTATAAATTGTATGAAAATCCTTATAGAACCACCAACCATTAATCTTGAGATTCAACAAACAAAAAATTCTCAATGGGATCTTCAAAAGAAGAACGAAGTCATAAGAGATCAGGGAATCAAAAATATAATGAAGATCCATCCAAAAAATGATTATATCTATTTATAACCAAATGATATATAAATTTCTAAGAATGAGATATGAGGATATTAGTGTGAACCAAAATATGGAAGATTAACAATCCAAAAATTGATTAAATGTGCCACAATAGCTTCATTTCATTAAGATAAGAGGTCATATGAGTCAATTTCCACTATTGAGAGACTTCATGGACCAGCGAATCATATTAGCATTGAATGGATTTTTATAGGTTATATCATATGGTCCCATAATTTTAAAATAATTTTAGGTGGAATTAAAAACTATCTACAATAATTGTTGGAGAGGATACGCAGTTAGTTTTGACTATGCACATTAATTGTGTTCCCGTATTGGAATTCAATACGGGGTTCATGTTTTGGAATTATGATTACATTAATTATGATCAAACCATAAAAACACATTTTTCCATGGTTTAATGTCTTTTATTGTTGGCAACACGGTTTGGTAAAATAGGGCACCAATCGTGTTCCACCCTCTAGACATTCACAATAGGGCTCAGGATATTCATAACCAAATAATTAGGGATTTTTATAATGAACCTATCCCAAATGACAACATGTGTTTCAAAAAAGAATTCCATATTTATTCTGAATTTTTTTTAAACAAGACTTGGAATGGGGGATCAAATTAAGAGTAAAAATGTAACTAAAAAGTGTAAAATGATCCAATAAGTTGTGCACTAACCAAGATACCACCGACCCAAAATCATAAATTATTCGAATCAATTAGGAAATTCTGATTGAATTTAACAGGAAATGATATATATATATCCATAATGTGAGTTACATGTATCTTTAAATACAAAATTCCTTGAGATGATCATGTAACTTGGTATCCTTAAGGAATTGAGTACTGGCTTGTAACACGGTATTGATAATCCTTAAAGATACAGTTGGGACACAAAGATATCATTATCTTACCACATTTATGAATCCATCATCATCATGCTTGAATTTCATTCATTATCTCCCTCTAATGGTAAACATACCATGATGGTCCTCCAATCAATGATACTAAAATCTAACTTCCAATGTCAAGATAACACCCCCAAAAAAGGGGACGATAAGAGAAGCGTAATACTTCATCATGAGAAACATAGAAGTATCATATAACTAAATGTGATCAAAATAAAAATTATTTAAAAGATAATTTTTCAATTAACATCAAAATAAGGATTATATATGTATATCATGGCAGTTTTCACTCACACAAACATTCACCCCCAATAATTAATAACAATCCATTGCACCATGTGAATCATACCATGGTAAAAAGTTTATATGAAAACCCAAAATGGGAAGGAAAATCCTACATAAATATTCTGATATTATCATAATGGTTCATTAAAGAATCATCTCCCAAATCATATCATTGTATTAATTATTTAAAACCATAATCCAAGGACTCTATAAAAGGGTTAAAATTCTTTTAATTTTAAAAAAAATAAACACACCACATGGTATAATGTATTTATCTCTCTCAATTAATTTAAATTATCATTTTAATACATAAAATGTTCTATATGTGTATTACTTAAATGAAAATATAATTTAATTTTGATAATAATATTCTATCTCTAGAATAATCCATGATAAATACAATATAATAATTTATTATTACTCTTTGAAAAATTATATATTATTAGATTATAATAAATCATTATTCAATGAGATTAGAATAATAGGGGGAACTAAATTTGTAGTAGCTCATCAAAGTAGGGAAAAAGGAATAATTTTTTTACTAGGGTACATTTTCTAATTTAAAACACTACACCGAATACATGGGAGGGAAAATGTGACTTCATCAATTATGGGAAACAATATATCAACATGGTTTGGTCCAAGAATACTTCATTTATAAGGAATAGTCCCTAAACATTACATAATATAGTAAATTTTATTAGAATTACACTTTTATATTACCATATATGTTTTCAACTTATAGAGTTTTAGAATATAGGACATAATTCACACATATTAACCCACAAGCATACAAATTGGTTATAACTAAAAAAATTACCTTCTATTTCATAATAAAAACACTTATAATAAAAACATAAAATCAATTCATAAATACTATTCCAAACATTCATCTTGGAGTCACCTTTTCTCTAACCCATCCATAAACAAAATGAAAAAAAATTAATCCTTTTGATGAACACAAAAATATTAGTAAGAGATATAAAAAAGAGAGAAATTATTAGACCATGAAAACAAGTAAACTTATGAATTCAATTTCCCAAATACATAAATATCACCAATAAAATATCATATACATTGTGAAACATGAGAATTTCATATAACATGGAAAAATAAAAAAATCAACAAATGTATCTTATGGAATTACTTACTTAATATTGTGACCCTCATGTTTACCTTATAATTTGTAACCCTCACAACTATCGCAAAATATGACCCTCATGACTACCATATGGTGTAACCAACACTATTACACATGGAGTAAACATATGAAAGACCATCTACGAACAAAAACCCTATGAATTGGATGGAAATATAGGTCCCTCCCATCATTATAAAAAATTCCCATGAACCTGAACAGTATCATAAAACATGAAAAAATTAAAACAAAATCCATTTGAATTTTGAAAAAAATAGAAATTTAAAAGAGGATTTTTAAAGAGGTGTCCCTTAAATATAATGTATTAGTGAAGAAAAAATTAATAAATTGAAATGAATATGTATTGTCACTATAAATACACATAACAACAGATAAAATTATAAACATTAATAATCTTATCATGGCATAATTAATAATTTATATGGTAAAACCATATAATGCATATTGGGTTAAGAATTATGTTACCTCGTGTTCTTTATACATAAAACATGAGTAAATCTACTGTATAATGGTGCGTTCTTTCCATTGTGTCATGTGCGTTATTTACATGGTTTCCGTGGATAGATTGTAATGGATTTTTATAGAGTAGAAGAAAAACTAAATAAGTGGTATGAAATGGTATTACTATGTTTAAATAATATTAAATTATATAATAATTTTTTAAGATATTATTCTGAATCATTAGATAAAATATTAAGGATATTCATTGAGAACATTTTTGTTGTTCTTCAATAATAACGAACTAGTTTCATTATATAATTTAAAATTATGTATATATGTTATTTATCGAGAATAAAATATGTTACATTTTACACATTAAAATATTATTTAACAATTTAAATGGTTTTATGACCATCCATTAAGGCAGTAATGGAAATTGAAAACACATCATCCATGATCGGGGTAAATCGACACATCATGGAGGTTGTTTTTATTTTTATTGTAAAAGAGAGAGAAGAGAAAGTATGATGATGAATTTATACATAAAAATGAGTGTAATAAATTATATACATGACACTAGGGATCTAATTTCTCTTGGATAATGGGAGTTTTAGATAGTATAAGAAAATACTTGAAAAGAAAATAAAAGAAAAATGAAAGGGGGTTTTATCTCTTGATCTCTTCACCTTCAGATCATCTTCAAGGCCCTTGATTTTGGCCCTTTTGTGAGACAAAAAGTTCATTTACTTGGGGAAGCAGATTTCAAAAATAAATGGGCTAAATTTAAACAATTATAAAATATTTAAAGGCTTGAGGATAAGAGGGTGCGAGGGTGGTATTTATAGTGGAGGGGTGTATTATTTTAATCATTTTTTTAATAATTAGATCAAGAAAAGAAATAGTGTTGATTTTTTGTGATTAAATACAGTAATTGGGGTATCTTATTTCGAAGCTAGGGTTTTTACCTCAGCATAACATCATCCATCACTTAATAATTAATATATTTTTCTTATTTCATAAGTGATCGTGTTTCACTATTCACCAAAAATTCATTTATTTAAGAAAAATCCAAAATATTCACCCAAAACATTATTCAACATGTATAATTAAAAAATCCATATTATCAAAATAATTTTATAAGTGTGAAAATTTTAATTTTTAAATAAAATCATAATTTGTGTGAAAAATAAAAAATTTTACACTATATTTAATTTTATAACACCTCGAAAATTTAATCAAGGTCTCATAAGATTTTAATTTAACCATAATAAAATAAGATACTAATTTATGATTACATATTATGAAAATACATTTTCATTTAATTTATTGAATTGGTCCTAAAATTGTAATTAAATATTTATGATATACAAAAAAATACCAACAATTAATTAAGAATTTTGAAAAATAATTATTTAGTAATACTATAATCATATTGTCACTTATAAGATTCCTAATTTTATTTATACATTAATGGATGAAGTTCAAATTTATTTGGCTATTTTACTATTCATAATGTTTATAATAATATTCATAAGTGTGATATTACTATTGAAAAGGGTGAAGTAACTACTCAAAAAAATTAACTTTATCCATCAGACTCTGAATAGCTTACTAATAGAAACTGTGAATGTTTGTCTTTCGAAATTAAATTAATAGTAGAAGAAAAATTATGTATAACATCTAGTTTATAACTACCTCATATAAGTAATTATAATAAAGTGTTATTTGTTTGATACATAGTGTTCTGTGAATTTCATTCTATATTAAATTTATCCTTAAATTTTTGAGGTGTTACATTCTCCCCACCTTCTAGAAATTGCATCCTCAAAATTTTTTATTTACTTATTAAAAAAGTTAGGTACAATTCATTCACACCATTTTCAATTTCTCATGTTTCTTTTTTAACCATGTTGTTTCTCCCCAAAATTTTAACCCGGTGGATTAACTTATTCTACAATACATTCTCTATATGATTAATAATATGAATATGTTTCACTTTATAAGAATGTTTCTCTTCAATCTGAACTACTTCTGGTCCCAAAACATGAGATTAATCTTTAATCGAATTTATCAAAATCAAAACATGAAAAACATTGTGTATGTGAGTTAAAGTCAGTGTAAAATATACTCAGTATTAAATGGGTCCAACTTTATCTAAGATTTCATAACGTTCAAAAAACCCTGGACTAAGAATTCATTTACTATAAAAATAATTACTCTATTCAAAGTTGATAATCTATGAAAAACCTGAGCACCTACCTGAAAATAGAAGTCTTTCCTCTTGTTATCTGTATAAATTTTATGCATGAACTGAGATGTCCTCATGTTTTGGAAAATTATCAACACATTATCGTCCAATTCTTCTATGAATTCTAGCCACATCAACGATGATTCCCCATCATCATCCCAAGAATATAGAGTTCAACTCTTATTCCCATATAATACATCATAATGTTACAATTTTATACTTGAATGGGAAATATTTTTATAAAAAACTCAACTAAAGAAATATGTTGATCCCAGCTTCTTTAGTATTCCATTAAAGTAGGTCGAACCACGTCCTCAAAGGTTTTAATTGTTCAACATGTATATCTTTAAAATTGAGGATGAAAAAAAGTGATGAAATTTAACTTTTTTCCTATAAAATTATGAAGACCTTTTGAAAAAATAAGTAAGAAATTATGATCAAGGTCATATACAATGGAATGAGGAACTACATGTAACCTGAATGATTGTTTGAGGTATAGTTGAGAAAGCCGATCTGATGTCATAGTATCTCAAATATGATGGAAATGTGTATATTTAGTATGACAATCAACAATAATCCAAATCAAATTTTTACCTTGATAAGTCTTTAGTAGTCACACCATGAAGTCCATGGAAATATTTTCTCATTTCCACTCTAGCACTGTAAAAGGCTAAAAAATACCCTTTGGTAGTTGTTTTTCTACATTAACCATTTGACAGGTCAAATATTTCATGGTGAAATATTAAATGCCTCTTCTCATTCCATACCATGAAAATACACCTAATGGTCTCTATAATTCTTAGGACAACTTGGATGAACTAAAAATGGAGAATTGTGAGCATCACACAATAACTATTTCTTTAACTATGAATCACTGGGCACACATAATCTCTTTCCAAATAATAAAACACCATATTTATAGATTTTAAATTCTTTAAACATACCAATTTAACCAATTATTCCTTTTTTGTAACTCACAGTCATTCCACTACGCTTCCTTAATTCTATCTGATAGAGACAATTATACTCACACCTGAACCAAAATAGAGGATTTTTTCCACCAACAAATTCAAGTCCAAAATTCATCAAATCCTAACTCAATGGGTCATGTTCCAAATTTAACATTGTTAACAAGGCATAATGTTTTCATCTAAAGGCATTAACCACATAGTTTTCTTATCTAGGATGGTAATTGATCATGAAACCATAATTCATTACCAGTTCCATCCATATTCTCTGCCTCATGTTTAATTCCATCTGAGTGAATATATAATTCAACATTTATAGTCAATATATATTTCACATTGGGATTTGTATAACTGATGCATCTGAATTTTCTAAAAGATAACCAAGGATGCTAATTCCAAATCATGTGTGCGATAATTAAACTCATGAGGTTTTAGTTGTGTTAGAGAACAATCCATTACATGATCATTCTACATCCGAAAAAACCAATTCCCTTCAATGAATAATCAATGTATATGAAAAATATGGCATTTCAAGATGTTTAGGTCCCAAAATAGAGCATTCAGCATTCTGTTCATCATTTTCATAGAACAAACATCACATTCTTCTATCCAAATAAATTTACCCCCAATTCTTTTTAACATAGTTATCTTGCTTGATAACCGTGAAATGATTTTGAAAAACCCATGGTAATAACCTTCTAATCTAATAAAAGTATGAATCTATATGAAAATATTCAATATTGGATATTCAGATCCCACTTATGTTTTGGTGGGATCAACTTTTATAACAGTATTATATAAAATGATACTGTGAAAAGAAATATTTTTCCATGAAAATTCATATTTTCTAAATTTCAAGCATAACTTTTTTTTCTTTGAGATTTATCAAGGCAATCCTCAAATGTTTTTCATGAACCTCATTACTTTATTAAAATACCATCTTATCATTCATAAAAACAAATATCCTAATATTCAATGAATATTCTAGTTATAATATCCATGAATATGGTAGGGAAATTTTTCAATCTAAATGGAATGTAATGACCTGTAAATTTCAGGGAAATTTTTTTCTTAATTTTTTTTGGAATTTTACAAGAGCGCAGTTTCTAACGGCACCTGATTCCGAGGCCCGGTGTGCCCAGAATCATTTTCCTAATTTTGGCTCGGGTACGTTCAGTGAACGGATGAGCGGTTTTTTCTAACATTTGAATCGTTTCCCGAAATCGAATTCTGAGGGCACCGATGGAATCGCAGCGCCGGTAATTTCATATAAACGCCTCTTTCGGAGTTGCATTTGCTCGGGTGTGGTTTTTAATTTTCGGGCTTAAAGTTAAGAAATAAAATAATTGTACGACAAACTTTATTTTATTTCACTTAAGCCACTTGGAAGCCACTTGAATCCACTTAAAGCGGATTAAGCTGAGTTGATGCAGATAGGGTGATATCCAAAAATATCCTACCCTCTTGGTAGGATATTTGTGAGGTGGGACCCGCACGAGCCCCACCGTTTTTTTCCGCTAAGTAACGCACCCGCGAAAACCCGTCATTATGAAAGTCAACTGACGCGTTTTCTTAATTTCTTAACGCACCAATTAATTGGGAGGTTTTCTTCGCTGAATTAAATTGGCGGTTTATTCGTTGAAATTAATTCTATGAATTAATTTCATTTGTTTCTTAACCAGTTTGAAATCCGTTGGCGTAATAATAAAATAAGACCAACGCACGACTTCTGGAAAAATGTTCGTTGAGGGGATTTGAAAGAAACCAAGAGTTCTTCATCCTCCTTCACGTAGAACGCGAAGAACGCCGACCTCCGACGAAGAATGCCAAACCCGCGGAAGTCGACGACGCGACGCCGTGTTTCGCGACGCCAACGTTTCCTCTCCCGCAACGTTCTTCGGCGATGTTCCTTCCTCCGTGACAAAAATCATCGATCATCCGTTGAGGTGAGAGTTTTAGATTATTTAAATTCTTTTTTGGTTTTTAACTCAAAATGGATTTAATTATTAAAATTAAATCTGTTTTTCTTGAACCTCAGAGTTCGTCAACGCGCACCGTATTCCGCGATGACGTGATGCCCTTCCGCGACGACGCGACGCCTTCCGCGACGCGACGATCGCCTCCTTCCGCGGCGATCAATTCCGCGAAGAACGTGCGTGCGACACTTGACGAGGTAGGGTTTGTTTTGAATGTTTTATATTCTTGTCAACATCTCTTTAAAAAAGAAGAACCCGGTTAACAAGAACAATTTTAATTCATTAAAATTATTGTTTGATATGTTGATTATTTCTCCCCGGTTTATACCGTCTAATGCGGTGGGTGCGGGCCAAACGAACACGGCCCGACAACCCTCCGCCATTCTTCGTTGTTGTACGAATTTGGCAGGCGACGACAAAACGTGACGCAAGGGCGATTTGATGATTCCGAAGTGAAGAACGGGTCCCGGGAGGAGCAGCGGCGCAGTCGGGAAGGAAAACGGACCACCGGAGCAACTCTGGTGGCCCGCGGAAGTCTCCGGCGGCTGAAGCCGCGGCGGCGGCAGCCAGCGGACCCGCGGCCGCCCGGGTTCAGCTCACACGCACAGGACGCTGCAACATGCAGTGTCCGCTGAAGTCCAGTGTGGCCCCTCGAGGGCCACGGCTTCCTCAACCCGCGGGGGCGGCGCCCCGCGGCTGCAGCGCCCGGCCGCGCGGTTGAGCCAAGCCAGGCTGGTCCGACCGGCCGGGCCGCGCCCTGTCCTGACCAGACCGGGTCCAGCCGGGTCGGACCGGGTCGGGTCGACCCGGTTCGGCCGACCCTTGGGGGGTCGGGCCGGGTCGGCCCGGGCCCAGACCCCCCGTCTTCGGACCGTTTTCGATATTTTGCCCGTAACATGAGATACGGGCCTCTGAACGACGCGTCGTCAGCGGAAATGCGATCCTTGGATCGAGACTGTCATTTCGGTATATCTCACTAAAGGTTTCAGAATACTTTGAGTTCGGCCGGGTTGGTTCGTACACGAAACCAACCGGGCCCTCGGAGCGGAAACACTCATATCTTGAGCTTCGGACGTCCGATCGACGTGCCGTATACTTTGTTGTTTTCCTATAAGTGAGATGGATCTTTTGGCATACTCCTCCCGAGGTATGGACGCAGGTGGAGTACGGTCGGGTTGGTTTTGCCTTAAAAACCAACCGGGCCCCTGGGACGAAAAAAAACAATATCTCTCAAACCGGGCGTCCGATTGATGCGCCGTCTGCGATGTTGAGTTCCTGTTGACGATACGGAACTTTTGGATACATCAACTTCGGACTTTGTGTCAGTTGATGTATCAGCCTCTCGGATCGTGGAGCGGACCCTCCCGAACGAGCTTACTGTGTGCGGGAACCCTAGAGCTGGCTGCGACTGTTACTTCGACAGCGACGACTGTGCAGAGATCCTCAGTGGACTGCAACGACGACTGTGCAGAGATCCTCAGTGGACTGCGCCGACGACTGTGCAGAGATCCTCAGTGGACTGCGACGACTACAGCACTCAGCGATCCCTTGCGGGTCAGTGCTACAGGTCCTGTGTGGGCCCGATCCTGTGTTGGTCTGATCCTGTGTGGGTCAGCGCTCAGCGGTTCTGTGTGAGCCAACGCCTACAGGTCCTGTGTGGGCCCGATCCTATGTGGGTCTTTGCGGGGGTTAGTACCTATCGATCCTTTGTGGGTCTGACGACTTAGATGGATCAGTGATCATATCTATCGTCATTTGGAGATGTATACCTGTGTGAGCTGAATCTTGTGTTACTCTCCTTTGTGAATTGTGTTGAGCTATCCTATGTGGATTCACTATTTACTCTCCTTTGTGGATTGTATTGTGATATCCTGTGTGGGTTTACGTTTTTCTTTCCTGTGTGGACTCGGTTGTGCTTGGGCTTGGGCGTTGGAGCCGAACAGAAATTGATGACTTAGGTATATGTATGGGCATATACCTAAGTAGTGTCGGATGTTACTTCATGATTGTATCTTTCCTTGTGGTTTATCCTTTGGGGATTTCGGGAGACCTTCGGGGGTCTCGGGGTCCCTTATGAGTAGCTTATACTCACCCCTGCACGGGCTATGCCCGCACTACGTTGTGTTGGTTGTAGATGACGGACAACGCTGATCGTGGTGGAGGTTTGTGGAGCAGGATGGTACCTGGAGGTGGACCACTGGGCGGGACGTACTCGGAGCGGTTAGGTGGACCCGAGGAGCTGTGGATGCTATCTGTACCCACCCTTCAGGTGGGACTTCTAGAGGACGGCTCGATGCTGCGTCTTTTCCTTTCAGTTTCTATTTTTCCCTTTCAGTTGTACTTTACAGTTGGGCTTGTATTTCAGACCCATTTTACTTTTAGCACAGCTTGTTACAGTTTTTACTTAGTGTTTACTTTTCCGCTTTCTTACTCTATGGTGCTTGTTTACTTTTCAAAGGAAATGACTTCCCTTTTTCCGGGATTTACGCCTTGGTGCTAGTCCCCAGCCCCTAGCCTATGGAAGGTGGGCTTGGGGTAGTCACAGAATGGTCTCCGAGGACGAGTCGTGACAAATTGGTATCAGAGGTGGTCAGTTCTACCGCAGAATCTGATATTTCATCTATGTGAAGCAATAGTGTTTAGCGTATTGGGTGTGGTTATCAGTCCAGGGAGTCTATTGTTGGTTTGGCGGCCGACGTATCCGTACACCAGGACCCTGACTTCTGATTTCCGATTTAATGCACGAAAACATTGATTGCATGTGTGTTTCAATTTTTCTTTGTGATTACTTGTGTCAGCTCACCAGGTATACAGTTCAGACCATGGCGCACTTGTTTCCATTTCAGGATGGCCCCACGATGGCAGCCAACTAGGGTTCCGAGAGTAGAGCGCGACGACAGCCCACTGAGCGACAAGGCCTCGGTACAGGGCCCGTTGACGGCAGAGGCACCGGTGATACCTTTACCCGCCGATCCCCTAATGCTTCCAGCACTAACCGCTGACGATGCACGTCGCCTCGGAGCTCTGCACGAGTTCCAATGCCAGCGACCACCCAGGTTTCGTGGGGAGACGGACCCCCAGGCAGCTGAGGACTGGCTGGAGGTAGTCGTTCGAGTTTTCAGGTTAGTGAGGACACCAGCAGACCTCATGGTGATCCTCGCGGCGAGCCTACTGCACGCAGAAGCGG
The DNA here is from genome assembly GCA_963277665.1 of Viscum album. Classification (NCBI taxonomy): domain Eukaryota; kingdom Viridiplantae; phylum Streptophyta; class Magnoliopsida; order Santalales; family Viscaceae; genus Viscum; species Viscum album. Next base: position 646,311,540 of record OY728151.1, on the reverse strand, counting down.
GACGATGGTGGAGCTTGATGCTCTAGGTGCACGATGAGGCATATCTTCTCTGGACGGACTTCGAGAGCCTCTTCCGCTCAGAGTTCATCCCGGCCACCCTCCATGCAGTGGGCATCCACGAGCTTCTTCAACTGCGGGAGGGCAGCTTGACGGTCGCCCAGTACGCGGCGAGGTTCACCGATCTTTCTCGCTACTCGACAGATATGGTATGGGACCCATTCTTCCGGACCCGGACCTTTGAGTAGGATTTGAGACACGAGATCAGGCCATCTCTGATCTCCCTCAGAATCCCGACCTAGGTAGGAGTACTGGAGTGAGCCCTTCTGATCGAGAGCTTCCGTGCTGAGTCTACTTCAGCAGCGAGACCTACCGCAGGGCGGCAGGTAGTGGAGTCTTCGGCAGTAGGTAGCCGACGAATGACACAAGGTTCCAGGAAGACCAGACCCTCTCGTAGACGACCTCAGGACACTGGCTCAGCAGTGCAGGGCACACAGCGCGGAGCCAGTCTTCCAAGAGGCAGGCAGTGTTACGCATGCGGCGGGCAGGGCCACATGGCTCATGACTGCCCGACTCGCCGTACCGAGGAGCAGCAGACGGTGGAGGGGCCACCCAGGCAGAGGCAGAGGGTCGACCGTGGTGGTCCGCAGGGAGGAGGCGGACGAGGCAGAGGAGCTGGCCGAGCAGCAGGTGGTGGGAGACGCTTTGAGGCTCTGCCACCACCACCACCAGGAGGTCCGCCCCGACCACAGGGAGCTGGCGGACATAGACAGGCACATCTCCAGGCAGCGGAGGCCTACGACCACAACGCGCCAGAGATGATTTGAGGTATGATCTGTGTCTATTCCACCCTTGCTGCAGTTTTTATAGACACAGGAGCGAGTCACTCTTTCATAGTCGCTGCCCTTGTTCGGAACTCGGAGATTCCGACAGAGCCGTTGGCTCGATCCTTATGGCTAGAGACCCCTACGGGAGCAGACTCGACGATTACGCACTGGTGCCGGTAGTGTGAGATTACTCTAGGAGGTAATAGATTCTGCTGGGATCTTCTTATAGCGGCGTCGAGGCCTTACGACGTCATCTTGGTCATGGATTGATTATTTACAGTCCATGTACAGATTGACTGTATTAAGCGCAAGGTGCGATGTGTGCGCACCGACGGGAGTAGGTTCACCTTCACCGGCGAGAAGGGAGCCTTCGCAGCACTGGAGGGACTCTCGCAGAGGAGGGGACAGCCCATCACTCATCAGTTGGCTAGCCTCATCCTTGGAGTAGTTGACGTGTGGAGTCCTAGTTTTCCTGCAGTGGTGGATTAGTACGAGGACGTCTTTCCCGATTACGTTCCAGGGCTACCTCCTCGCAGAGAGGTAGACTTTTATATTGATCTATACCCCGAGACAACCCCGATATCCACTCCAGCGTATCGGATGTCCCCCACTGAGCTTCGAGAGCTACGGGTACAGTTGGAGGACTTGCAGGGCAAGGGGTTCATCCGACCCAGTGTTTCACCCTGGGCTTCCCCGATATTGTTCGCCAAGAAGGCGGACGGGAGCTTGCGACTGTGTGTCGATTATCATCGCCTGAACCAGGTGACAGTGAGGAACAATTATCCTCTACCGAGGATTGATGACCTCTTCGATCAGCTCAAGGGAGCACGGTGGTTCTCGAAGATAGACCTCAGGTCAGGATATCATCAGCTCAATGTTCGAGACGAGGACGTGCAGAAGACGGCCTTCAGGTGTCGGTATGGCCACTATGATTTCTTGGTTATTCCATTCGGCATAACCAATGCTCCCGCAGTGTTCATGAGCCTTATGAACAGGATCTTCCAGCCATACCTCGATCGATTTTTCGTGGTCTTCATCGACGACATTTTGGTGTACTCGACCACGGAGGAGGAGCACGCCTGCCACTTGCAGGTTGTGCTAGACACGCTCCGAGAGCACCAGCTTAATGGGAAGATCTCGAAGTTCCAGTTCTAGTTGCGTGAGGTCCACTTCTTGGGGCACGTCATTTCTGAGGCGGGAGTTGCGGTGGATCCCATGAAGATCGAGGCGGTGCTAGCTTGGGAGCCACCCAAGAGCGTGACGGAGGTGCGGAGTTTCTTGGGTCTAGCCAGATACTATCAAAGATTTGTGTCGGACTTCTCCAGAGTTGCGGTGCCACTCTCAGATTTGATGAAGAAGGGGAAACCCTTTGTGTGGTCAGACAGATGTCAGCAGAGCTTCCAGGAGCTGAGGCAGAGATTGACCAGCGCACCTATCTTGAGGTTGCCTGAGGAGGGAGTTGGATACGTAGTCTACTGCGATGCATCAGGGACTGGACTCAGATGTGTCCTGATGCAGGAGCGGGCCGTGATTACATATGTATCACGTCAGTTGAGGCCGCATGAGCAGAACTATGCTACCCATGACCTGGAGTTAGCAGCAGTGGTCTTCGCTCTGAAGACATGCCGACACTATCTGATGAGAGAGCGCTTTACAGTCTTTTCTGACCACCAGAGTCTCAGGTACATCTTCCCACAGAAGGAACTAAACCTGAGACAGTGGTGATGGCTCGAGTTCCTCTAGGACTATGACTTTGAGATAGTCTATACTCCTGGGAAGGGGAACGTGGTAGCTGATGCCCTCAGCAGGAGGACGGGCATCCAGCTACTTTAGGAGGCGACAGAGCAGCTAGCCGCTTTGCATATATCCTTCGTGGATGGGGACGGAGCATCCTTCCTTCCGTCTCTCACAGTCTCTCCTCCACTTCTACAGCGGGTCAGAGAGGCACAGCATGAGGATTCTAACTGTGAGACACGGCGTGCACAGATATCCTTGGGACAGGCACCTGATGGTTTCTCCCTTGGAGCAGAGCACGACATCCTTTTTAGAGGACGTACCTTGGTGCCAGTTTCTTTACAGGAGGAGGTGCTGAGAGAGTTTCACGCTTCTCCTTTGGAGGTACATCCTGGAGTGGTGAAGATGTACTAGGACCTCAGGCGACAGCAGTGGTGGCCGGGCATGAAGAATCTTATGACAGAGTTCGTTTCTCGATGCCTTACCTGCCAGCAGGTGAAGGCAGAGAATCAGGTACCAGAAGGATTGGTACAACCCTTGGAGGTCCTGGAGTGGAAGTGGGACGGGATATCTATAGACTTCATGACTGTACTTCCACGCACTTCCAGAGGTCACGACTCCATTTGGGTGATGGTCGACCGACTCACCAAGTCGGCACACTTCTTGCCCATCCGAGAGCAGGGCTCAGTGGAGAGCTTGGGGCGTCTCTACGTTCACGAGATTGTACGGCTTCACGGTGTGCCATCGTCTATCCTCTCCGGTCGGGACGCTCGCTTCACTTACCGACTTTGGAAGGGGTTGCAGGAGGCGTTCGGGATGCGGCTACATCTGAGCACCGCCTTTCACCCTCAGAAGGATGGTCAGACGGAGAGGACCATTCAGACTCTCGAGGACATGCTCCGCGCATGTGTCCTCAACTTTTGTCGTAGCTGGGAGGACCACCTACCCTTGGTGGAGTTCGCGTACAACAACAGCTACGTCTCCACCATCGGGATGGCACCATACAAGGCGTTGTATGACAGACCTTGCAGATCTCCTTTGTGCTGGACAGACCCTGGGGAGTCAGCACATGTGGGACCAGAGATGGTCCAGGCCACGACGGAGAAGGTCTAGGTCATCTAGGAGCAGATGAGGACAGCTCAGAGCCGACAGAAGTCTTATGCTGACAGGAGGCGGAGGCCACTAGAGTTCGAGGATGGCGACCACGTCTTCTTGCGTTTCTCACCTCGACGTGGTTTGCGGAGATTTGGCCGAGGCGGCAAGCTGTCTCGACACTTCATTGGACCATTCCAGGTCCTCAACAGGATTGGCGAGGTGGCTTATCGTCTGGCTCTACCACCTCAGTTGCACCGGGTGCACGACATCTTCCACGTATCTCAGCTGAGGATATACATGCACGACCCGATGCACATCATTGACCATGGGGAGCTATACGTGGATGATTGGGCGACTTTTACGGAGGTCCCGGTGGAGATAGAGGATCGACAGGAGCGGGTCCTACGTGGGCGATCGATTCCTCTTGTGCGCATCAGATGGCAGCACAGGAACCTCTAGGAGAGCACATGGGAGCGGGAGGCTCAGATGCGTGCTCAATACCCACATTTGTTTCCCTAGTTTATGATGTATCATTATGGGGACATAAAGCCCTGAGGTGGGAGTAATGTAAAGACCCGTAAATTTCAAGGAAATTTTTTTCTTAATTTTATTTGGAATTTTACAAGAGCGCAGTTTCTGACGGCACCTGATTCCGAGGACCGGTGTGCCCGAAATCATTTTCCAAAGTTTGGCTCGGGTACGTTCAGTGAACAGACGAGCGGGTTTTTCTAACTTTTGAACCGGTGCCTGGAATCGAATTCTGAGGGCACCGATGGAATCGCAGCGCCAGTAATTGCTTAGAAACGCCTCTTTCGGAGTTGCGTTTTCTCGGGTATGGTTTTTAATTTTCTGGCATAAAGTTAAGCAATAAAATAATTGTACGGCAAACTTTATTTTATTTCACTTAAGCCACTTGGAAGAAACTTGAAGCCACTTAAAGCGGCTTAAGATGAGTTGATGCGGATAGGGTGCTATCCAAAAATATCCTACCCTCTTGGTAGGATATTTTTGAGCTGGGACCCGCACGAGCACCACCATTTCTTTTCCGCTAAGTAACGCACCCGTGAAAACCTGTCATTATGAAAGTGAACTGAAGCGTTTTCTTAATTTCTTAACGCACCAATTAATTGGGCGGTTTTCTTCGTTGAATTAAATGGGCGGTTTATTCGTTGAAATTAATTCTATGAATTAATTTCATTCGTTTCGTAACTTGTTTGAAATTCATTGGCATAATAATAAAATAAGACCAACACACGACTTCTGGAAAAATGTTCGTTGAGAGGATTTGACAGAAACCAAGAGTTCTTCGTCCTCCTTCGCGAAGAACGCGAAGAACGCCGGCCTCCGACGAAGAACGTCGAACCCACGGAAATCGACGACGTGACGCCGTGTGCCGCGTCGCCAACGTTTCCTCTCCCGTAATGTTCTTCGGCGACGTTCCTTCCTCCATGACAAAAATCTTCGATCATCCGTTGAGGTGAGAGTTTTCGATTCTTTAAATTCCTTTGTGGTTTTTAACACAAGATGGATTTAATTATTAAAATTAAATCTGTTGTTCTTGAACCTCGGAGTTCGTCGACGCGCACCGTATTCTGCGATGACGCGGCGCCCTTCCGCGACGACGCGACGCCTTCCGCGATGCGACGATCGCCTCCTTCCGCGGCGATCAATTCCGCGAAGAACGCACGTGCAACACTTGACGAGGTAGGGGTTGTTTTGAATGTTTTATATTCTCATGAACGTCTCTTTTAAAAAGAAGAACCCGGTTAACAAGAACAATTTTAATTCATTAAAATTGTTGTTTGATATGTTGATTATTTCTCCCCGGTTGATACCGTCTAACGCGGAGGGTGCGGGCCAAACGAACACGGCCCGACAACCCTCCACCGTTCTTTGTTGTTGTGCGAATTTGGTGGGCGATGAAAAAACATGACGTAATGGTGATTTGATGATTCCGTAGTGAAGAACGGGTCCCGGGAGGAGCAGCGGCGCAGTCAGGAAGGAAAAAGGACCACCAGAGCAACTCCGGTGGCCCGCGGATGTCTCCAGCGGCGCGGGTCACCGGCGCGGCGGCGGCCGGCGGACCCGCGGCCACGTGGGTCCGGCTCACACGCACGGGACATGGCAACATGCCGCGTCCACTAAAGTCCAGTGCGGCCCCTCGAGGGCCGCAGCTTCCTCAACCCGCGGTGGCGGCGCCCCGGGGCTGCCGCGCTAGGTCGCTCGGCCGAGCCGAGCCAGGCCGGTCCGACCGGCCGGGCCGCGCCCTGGCCGGACTGGACCGGGTCCAGCAGGGTCTGACCGGGTCGGGTCGGCACGGGCCCAGACCCCCCGTCTTCGGACCGTTTTCGGTCTTTTGCCCGTAACTTGATCTATGGGCCTCCGAACGACGTGTCGTCAGCGGTAATGCGATCCTTGGACCGAGACGGTCGTTTTAGTATATCTCACTCAAGGTTTCAGAATACTTTGGTTCGGCCGGGATGGTTCGTACACGAAACCAACCGGGCCCTCGGAGCGGAAACGCTCATATCTTGAGTTTCGGATGTCCGATCGACGTGCCATCGACTTTGTTGTTTTCCTCTAAGTGATATGGATCTTTTGTCATACTCCACCCGAGGTATGGACGTAGGTGGAGTACAGTCGGGTTGGTTTTGCCTTAAAAACCAACCATGCCCCTGGGACGAAAAAGCCAATATCTCTCAGACCGGGCGTCCGATTGACGCGCCGTCTGCGACGTTGAGTTCCTGTTGACGATACAAAACTTTTGGATACATCAACTTAGGACTTTGTGTCAGTTTATGTATCAGCCTCTCGGCTCGTGGAGCGGACCCTCCCGAACGAGCTTGCTGTGTGCGGGAACCCTAGAGCTGGCTGCGACTGCTACTTCGACAGTGAAGACTGTGTAGAGATCCTCAGTGGACTGCAGCGACGACTGTGCAGAGATCCTCAGTGGATTGTAACGACGATTGTGCAGAGATCCTCAATGGACTGCGATGACTACAACACTCAGCGATCCCTTGCGGGTCAGTGCTACAGGTCCTGTGTGGGCCCGATCCTGTGTGGGTCCGATCCTGTGTGGTTCAGCACTCAGCGGTTCTGTGTGAGCCAGCGCCTACAGGTCCTGTGTGGGCCCGATCCTGTGTGGGTCTTTGTGGGGGTTAGTACCTATTGATCCTTTGTGGGTCCGACGACTTAGATGGATCAGTGATCATCTCTATCGGCATTTGAAGAAGTATACCTGTGTGAGCTAAATCTTGTGTTACTCTCCTTTGTGGATTGTGTTGAGCTATCCTGTGTGGATTTACTGTTTAATCTCCTTTGTGGATTGTTTTTTGCTATCCTGTGTGGGTTTACGTTTTGATTTCATGTGTGGACTGGGTTGTGCTTGGGCTAAGGCGTTGGAGCTGACCAGAAATTGATAACTTAGGTATATGTATGGGCATATACCTAAGTAGTGTCGGATGTTACTTCGTGATTGTATCTTTCCTTGTGGTTTATCCTTTGTAGATTTCGGGAGACCTTCGGGGGTCTCGGGGTCCCTTTTGAGTAGCTTATACTCACCCATGCATGGGCTATGCCCGCACTACGTTGTGTTGGTTGCAGACGACGGACAACGCTGATCGTGGTGGAGGTTTGCAGAGCAGGATGGTACCTGGAGGTGGACCACTGGGCGGGACGTACTCGGTGAAATGCACTGTGTTGCATTTGTTGTCAATAAGGCATGATGTTGTCATGGAATGAATGGATGTCAAGGAATGTCAAGATTTGAATGACAAAGGATGTGGTGGTGATGGTGATGAAGGAGAATGGTCATGGTACTTAGAGACATGTCACTTAGGAGATTTACTAAGTGACATAGTAGATTATGGTTGAAACATTCTCCATGTACATCAGACGATTGATGAGCTGATCTTTAAGTTCCAAAAACTTGTATCAACTAGATACAATGTCACCACATTATTAGAAGACCATGCATTGTTAAGACAATGCATGAGAAGATGAAGATGATCCATCCACACCTCCTAAGTGGATGAAGTGGATTAATGACGTCCATGTACTATCACATAGTGCATGTGAATTGGAAGATGATCCAACTTGATCTCTGATTAGATCAATGAAGTTCGTTGAAGAATTTATGTGATTTAGGAGCTCTGTTGAAGAATAATTCCATTCCTAAGCATTGAATACATGTTGAAGAAGAATTGGAGGAATTCTAATGAAGAACTTAAGAATTCCATATCCTAAGTGAAAATAATATGAAAAGAGAATAGAGGAATTCTTAAGAAGAAGAAATGAGTAAGAAGGCTTGAAGTGGCTCTCTTGATATGGCTTGATTTCATGGAGGATATTGTTTTTGACAAATTCTTATTCAAAACATAGCCAAAAATTAGGCCAGCCGTGGGCACCTTGAGGGTTCAACACCAAGGCATGTGGGCACTAGGCACCACGCCCATGGGGGAACCCGTGCGGAAAGCCCAGGGAGGCAGGGCCATGCAGGGGTGTCACGCCCATGCGACAGGGGAAAATGGAGCGCGCCCGGAGTGCATGGTGGGCACTAGAGCACACCCGCCGAGTGGCAGGGGTGGGCGCAGAGCGCGCCTGCAGAGAGAAGAACACGGTACGGGGTGGCACCATGGAGGGGGAAGTTCAATTGGAGAGTGGAAGGGAGCGGCTGGTTGATAAACCGCGTGAAAAACGGCCGCCGCTTCGATGTGGGATGCAAAAATTCGGCCGGGATCTAATCATGCCCGTCCGAGCGATCTCGCGCTTGATCTGCGCCGCACGATCCATCTGCGGTGCCACGATCTAATCTGAGCCGCACGATTGATCTCACGTGTGATCAGCGCCGCACATCTCATCGCGCCACCCGTGATCAAATCCTGGCCGTTGCACTTCATTAAACATTCGATCCGACGGCTCTGATACTCGTCTCCTTCCTCGAGCTTAGCAAAAGCCTCCCCGCTACCACCTGCGTGCCTCCGTCGAACCAGAGGCCACCCGCACGACGGAGTTCGAGTTCCTGGCTACCATTTCTGAAGCTGAGGTATCCATGGAGTTCGTCTGAGCCTTCTGAACACATCCATGCATAAAAATATACTTTCATGCAAGAAATGGTGAAATTGGAGTTCAGCCGAGGCAAAAGAATGTGCCGAGGCCATGTGGAGTTCGTGTTTTGCATGGGATAGAAGAGAATAGGTTGTGCATGCGTTCTAAGTCGCATGCACGTAGAGAAAAATAAAAATGGAACCCGCATTTGACAAAAAGATAAAAATCAAGATTTTGAAGATTTTAAAAGCCCGAAAATCACGCGGAAGATTTGGCACCGCCTATGCCTATATAAGGAGATCCTGAAGAGATGGAGATGCTTGCTGAAGTTTTGTTGAAGATCCGTCGTCCCGTGAGATCCCTCTTCCTCGTGATGAAAGAAGCCCCGCACACACTTGCGTGGATGAAGATCTCGGGGCCACCCGAGGTCCCGAAGGAATCCCATGTGCGCCTCACTTGTGCATCCGGAAGAGCTCTCTCTGCCCGCATACTTGCGCGGAAGGAGAAGCTTGCGCACCCAAGGTTCTCTTGCACTCTTGAGGCTTGCACAACCCGAGGCCGCATCAGTTGCGCACCCCGCAGTTGGCCGATGCCTTGCACGGCTCTTGTGCCTTGTGCCCCTGCACGAAAATGGAGTAGAGGAGAGCTCGCACCAAGAACTTGCGCGCATTCACATTGGCAGCGTGTGTGCAAAGTGAAGGAGGAAGGCTGAGACATTTTTGTGTGTGCATGCTTGAAGAAACAAGTTTTCCCAGGCTTATTATTTTTGTGTGCAAGACATGTGGAAGTGCCTTTGGCTAAGTGTGTGCACAAAGAAGGAATTGGCCGAGGCTTGCACAAAGAACTACACCAAGATTTGTGTGTGTGAAAAGGAGGAAGGCCATTACATACCTATGGCTTGTGTGTGAAAAATAACAAAGAGGATGTAGCCTTGGGTGTGTGCAAGAAATGAAGTGTAGGCCACAACAAGAAGAACTCATTCAAGTGTGTGTGAAAAGTGAAGAATTTGTGTGTGCTTAACAAGTGAAGGTCGAACCTAGTGTGTGCACTAAAAGTGTATACACTTAGAAGATGTGGAAGACTCTCAAACTAAAGAACAACACACATTTATGTGTGTAAACAAATTGAACAAAGTGTGTGAGTGAGAAGGTGTGTGTGCTCAAGGTAATTACACCCATTGTGGGTTTATTGCACCGAGAAGAAGAAGGGGAGTGCATGCTTACATGCATGCACGTGCACACGTAAACAAAGCAAAATCAGGCTGTGTGCAATTGAGAAGTTCAAGACCAAAAGATCTTGAAGAATCAGAGTTTCCATGCATTCAGTGCTTGAAGTTGAATTGATGTGAGACTGGACCAGACTGAAGTTAAAGATATCAGTTGTCTGAGTATTCAGTAGTTGAAGAGAGAAGCCAGGTCATCCTTAGAAGAAGGTGATAAAGCCTGAGCAAGACGAGAAGACATGATCAACTCAAGTGATCAGAAGTGAAGAGCAAGGCCAGCAGTCTTTATCCCAGACTGCTGAAGATACTTGAAGAAGCTTAAAGTGAAGAAGAGTTACTCGTGTGACTCGAGGAGCCAGGAGAAGCCCCCTGTGAGACTCAGTGTTGAAGAAGTCTTCAGTGGGATTCTGGAGTAGGCCAGTGGGACTCTGGTAATACTGTGAAACACAGTATAAAGACCCTCCTATGGGACTCAAGAGAGATACAGTGGGACTCTGTATCGACCATTGTAATACTAACAGATTATAATGGAAGAAACCATATTGGGGTGTTTAACCAACATGGCAAGGACGTAGGCCTTTAGTGTCGAACCTTGTAAATCCTTGTGTCCAGTGCCTTTACATTTACTGCACCATTCGAGGAAAGGATGAGAGATACAAGAAGAGTGGATCGAGGCCTTAACAATCCATAGAGGTTTAATTGATAAATAATCAATTAGTAAAAAGTTTTAAAGGATCACTGATTCACCCCTCCCCCTCTCAGTGATTCACACTGATCCGGGAACTTCAATTGTTATCAGAGGGAGGTTACCTCTAAAAGATCCAAGGGAGTCTTTATGAAGTGAATATTTGAGGAAATGAGCGACCAGCCTTAAATGGAGATATCTTCCAAGACTCAGAAAAATAGAAAGAAGAAACAGGCCAAGAAGATGAAGAAAGCCTGTCCTAGCTGTGATAAAGTTGGAACAATGAATGATCTTCAAAGTGAAATCAAATATCTTCAGAATAATGTCCCCATAGAAGTGGCAAAGTGTATAGCTACAGGCATCCATGATCTTCAATAAGAAAAATTACAGCTAGAAGAAGAAGCCAATGCAATGGAAGATCAGTTGGCTAAAAGGGTTGGCATAACCAACACTCTCAGAAAGCTGGTGAAGGCTAAAGATGAAACAATATCTCTTTGCAATGAATGATATGAAGACACTACTGAAGAATTGCAAAGAAGCCTTTCTGAGAAAGAATTCTTTAAGACAATGGTCAAAGAAGTTTTCCATGCACTGGAAAAATTGCACATTGTTTCAATGGTTGTCAAAGATGCTCAACTAGAAGAAAAAGTCAAAAGGGTGAAGGAGCTGAACAATTCATTGCTAGAATTGAAGAAGGTGCAAGAAGAACAGTTAGAATAGCTGAAAGAAAATTGGGAAAGAATCCTAAGAACTGTTGAGGATGAGAAGAATTCCCTTAACATGAAATGCATAGAACTGGAGGTGATATTGAAAAATCAGCAATCACCCAAAGCCATAGCCTCCCAGTCAGCTGAAAGGAGAAATGTTGCTACTCAAGTATGCATTGAGCAGGATGATTCTAAAAGAAAGACATCCTCTCATAAAAGGGAAACATCTTCTAGAAAGAAGGTACCATCCATACCATCTTGTACTCATGATTTTAAAAGTGTTTCCACAAAAAGTACAGGATGGAAGAATAATTCCAAACAAGTATGGATGAGGAAAATGAAGAATGAAAGCTCTCCTAAAACAACACAATAGTTCAAGAAAAGTACCCTACAATCAGAAGGAATCAAGAGGTCAAGATTTTTGGGTCAGTGTTGGTGTTTTAGCAAGAATGGGAATTGTGCAAAAGATTGTTGGTACAATCCTCTGAATGAAAAAGCACAAAGGAAGCCCATGCCAAGGGGGAGCAAGCCAGAAGAAAAGAAGCGACATCCACAGGTCCAGAAACATCTGTTTACTGCTGACAGATTTGGATTTCTTGATAACATCTGGGATGTTTGCGAAAGTGGTCAAAATGATGCATGTAAATCTCCAACTGTATCCAAAGCTCAAAATAAGAGAAGATCACAGAACCTGGATAAGAGAGATTCCTTGGGAAGCAAGCAGAAGAAAGTTGACAATGCCCCCAAGTAGATTTTGAAAAAGGAAAAGAATTCCTTGGAGTCTGAATCCAAGAAGGGTGATGCATCCAGAAGGACCACCAAGAAAACATACTTCTACTGTGGAAAGAAAGGACGTACCATGGATCTTTGTAAACAATCCATGAAAATCAATAGAAGCAGACTGAACACACACAGACAATCAATCCAGAAGAAGCAGAAGGGATTGATTGAAAACAAGATGCCTAAAAAAGGTATCTTGACAGCATCAAAAGAACCATGTGGAACTTCTAGAACTGAGGCCACACTTCCAAACGATTTGTCAGACATATGGCCGAATCAGTTGCAACTTGCCAGATAACTGCAAAGAGCTGAAGATGAATCACTGGCCATTGCTAAGGCAAAAAGGAAACAAAATATTTCACATGAAGATGTGTTGAGATCCACACCATCACAATCATTATTGAAGATCAGATGTGCAAGTGTGAAGAATGGTGAAAATGGGGCATCTCGGTTGAGAGAATCTTCTCAACCTTGTTGTTCACATTGATGAACCAAGGAGGTTCCATCTTATTCCCTAATCACTTGTACTTACATGTGCTAACACTACAGGGAATTGAAGATGATGATCATTCTCATCTGGAGGATGGTTTGGAAAGAATGGAGTGCACCCCAGGAGGGGGAGCCAATCTGGAGAAGATGGTATTCTAAGATTTAATACCATCTTGAGAAAAGATGAAGGTATTCCAATCATACTTTCATTCCTTGTTTCTTAATTGTATTCATCATGACAATTAAGGGGGAGTATTGATTGAAGGCAAATGTATGAAAGGGGGAGCTTTATCTTTGCACTGAACTTTCTAATGAGTTTTGTGAAGTATGTGCAGGATTTAGCAATTCATTGATATATCTGAAAAATTTCAAACCCCTGAAGCATGATCTCACATGTACAGTGAATTTTGGACAGCATTGAGATCCTTGGTTACATCACTCTTGTTTTCTACACCGGGTTAGCCCACGTAGACTTAGAGTTGATCTACTAAAGGTTCTTTGCTAAATAGAACATGTGACATCATCCCTCTCTTAGTGATTTTGAAGAAAATACTTTTCTAAGGGAGGAAGAGATTTTTGAAAGTGAACCACACCACATCTTTGCATTTGATTTCCAATAAGGGGGAGAAAATATTGGCACACATATTGACCCATTCATATGTTCAGAAGTAGTGTATTGACAACAAATACAAAGGGGGAGATTGAAATGCACTATGTTTCATTTGATGTCAATAAGGCATGATGTTGTCATGGAATGAATGGATGTCAAGGAATGTCAAGATGTGATTGACAAAGGATGTGATGGTGATGGTGATGAAGGAGAATGGACATGGTACTTAGAGGCATGTCACTTAGGATATTTACTAAGTGACATAGTAGATTATGGTTGAAACATTCTCCATGTACATCAGACGATTGATGAGCTGATCTTTAAGTTCCAAGAACTTGTATCAACTAGATACAATGTCACCACATTATTAGAAGACCATGCATTGTTAAGACAATGCATGAGGAGATGAAGATGATCCATCCACACCTCCTAAGTGGATGAAGTGGAGTAATGAAGTCCATGCACTATCACTTAGTGCATGTGAATTGGAAGATGATCCAACTTGATCTCTGATTAGATCAATGAAGTTCATTGAAGAATTTATGTGATTCAGGAGCTCTGTTGAAGAAGAATTCCATTCCTAAGCATTGAATTCATGTTGAAGAAGAATTGGAGGAATTATAATGATGAACTTAAGAATTCCATATCCTAAGTGAAAATAATATGAAAAGAGAATAGAGGAATTCTTAAGAAGAAGAAATGAGGAAGAAGGCTTGAAGTGGCTCTCTTGATATGGCTTGATTTCATGGAGGACTTTGTTTTTGACAAAGTCTTATTCAAAACTTAGCCAAAAATTAGGCCAGCCATGGGCACCTTGAGGGTTCAACCCCAAGGCATGTGGGCACTAGGCACCACGCCCATGGGGGAACCTGTGGGGAAAGCCCAGGGCGGAAGGGCCACACAGGGGTGTCACGCCCGCGCGGTAGGGGCAAATGGAGCGCGCCCGGAGTGCATGGTGGGCGCTAGAGCACGCCCGCCGAGTGGTAGGGGTGGGCGCAGAGTGCGCCCGCAGAGAGAAGAACACGGTGTGGGGCGGCACCGTGGAGGGGGAAGATCAATTGGAGAGTGGCAGGGAGTGGCTGGTAGATAAACCGTGTGAAAAACGGCCGCCGCTTCGATGTGGGATGCAAAAATTCGGCCGGGATTTAATCATGGTCGTCCGAGCGATCTCGCGCTTGATCTGCGCCGCACGATCCATCCGCGGCATCACGATCTAATCTGAGCTCCACGATTGATCTCGCGTGTGATCACCACTGCACATCTCATCACTCCGCCCGTGATCAAGTCCTGGCCATTGCGCTTCATTAAACATTTGATCTGATGGCTCCGAGACTCGTCTCCTTCCTCGATCTCAGCAAAAGCCTCCCCGCTACCACCCGCGTGCCTCCGTCGAACCAGAGGCCACCCGCACGATGGAGTTCGAGTTCCTGGCCACCATTTCTGAAGCTGAGGTATCCATGGAGTTCGTCTGATCCTTCTGAACACATCCATGCATAAAAATATACTTGCATGAAACAAATGGTGAAATTGGAGTTTGGCCGAGGCAAAAGAATGTGCCGAGGCCATGTGGAGTTCGTGTTTTTCATGGGATAGAAGAGAAGAGGTCGTGCATGCGTTCTAAGTCGCATGCACGTAGAGAAAAATAAAAATGGAACCCGCGTTTGACAGAAAGATAAAAATCAAGATTTTGAAGATTTTAAAAGCCCGAAAATCTCGGGGATTCAAGATATCTCACGCGGAAGATTTGGCACCGCCTATGCCTATATAAGGAGAGCCCGAGGCGATGGAGATGCTTTCTGAAGTTTTGTTGAAGATTCGTCGCCCCGTGAGATCCCTCTGCCTCGCGAAGAAAGAAGCCCCGAGCACACTTGCGCGGCTGAAGATCTCGGGGCCACCCGAGGTCCCGAAGGAGTCCCCTGTGCGCCTCACTTGTGCATCAGGAAGAGCTCTCTCTGCCCGCATACTTGCGCGACAGGAGAAGCTTGCACACCCAAGGTGCTCTTGCACTCTTGAGGCTTGCACGACCCGATCCGCATCACTTGCGCACCCCGCGGTTGGCCGAGGCCTTGCACGACTCTTGTGCCTTGTGCACCTGCGCGACAATGGAGTAGAGGAGAGGCCGCACCAAGCACTTGTGCGCCTTCACATTGGCAGCGTGTGTGCAAAGTGAAGGAGGAAGGCCGAGACATTTTTGTGTGTGCATGCTTGAAGAAACAAGTTGTCCCAGGCTTAGTATTTGTGTGTGAAAGACAAGTGGAAGTGCCTTTGGCTAAGTGTGTGCACAAAGAAGGAATTGGCCGAGGCTTACACAAAGAACTACACCAAGATTTGAGTGTGTGCAAAGGAGGAAGGCCATTACATACCTACGGCTTGTGTGTGAAAAATAACAAAGAGGACGTAGCCTTGGGTGTGTGCAAGAAATGAAGTGTAGGCCACAACAAGAAGAACTCATTCAAGTGTGTGTGAAAAGTGAAGAATTTTTTTGTGCTTAACAAGTGAAGGCCGAACCTAGTGTGTGCACTAAAAGTGTATACACTTAGAAGATGTGGAAGACTCTCACACTAAAGAACAACACACATTTATGTGTGTAAACAAATTGAACAAAGTGTGTGAGTGAGAAGGTGTGTGTACTCAAGGTAATTACACCCTTTGTGGGTTTATTGCACCGAGAAGAAGAAGGGGAGTGCATGCTTACATGCATGCACGTGCGCACGTAAACAAAGAAAAATCAGGTTGTGTGCAATTGAGAAGTCCAAGACCAGAAGATCTTGAAGAATCAGAGTTTCCATGCATTCAGTGCATGAAGTTGAATTGATGAGAGACTGGACCAGACTGAATTAAAAGATATCAGTTGTCTGAGTATTCAGTAGTTGAAGAGAGAAGCCAGGACATCCTTAGAAGAAGGTGATAAAGCCTGAGCAAGACGAGAAGACCTGATCAACTCAAGTGATCAGAAGTGAAGAGCAAGGCCAGCTGTCTTTATCCCAGACTGCTGAAGATACTTGAAGAAGCTTAAAGTGAAGAAGAGCTACTCGTGTGACTCGAGGATCTAGGAGAAGCCCCCTTTGAGACACAGGGTGGAAGAAGTCTTCAATGGGATTCTAGAGCAGGCCAGTGGGACTCTGGTAACACTGTGAGACGTAGTATAAAGACCGTCCTGTGGGACTGAGGAGAGATACAGTGGGACTCTTTATCGACCATTGTAATACTAATAGATTATAATGGAAGAAACCATGTTGGGGTGTTTAACCAACATGGAAAGGACGTAGGCCTTTGGTGCTGAACCTTGTAAATCCTTGTGTCCAGTGCCTTTACATTTACTGCACCATTCGAGGAAAGGCTGAGAGATACAAGAAGAGTGGATTGAGGCCTTAACAAGCCATAGAGGTTTAATTGATAAAGAATCAATTAGTAAAAAGTTATAAAGGATCACTGATTCACCCCCTCCCCCTCTCAGTGATTCACACTGATCCGGGCACTTCACTCGGAGCGGTCAGGTGGACCCGAGGAGCTGTGGATGCTATCTGTACCCACCCTTCAGGTGGGACTTCCAGAGGATGGCTCGACGCTGCGACTTTTCCTTTCAGTTTCAGTTTTTCCCTTTCAGTTGTACTTTACAGTTGGGCTTGTATTTCCGGCCCCTTTTACTTTCAGCACAGCTTGTTACAGTTTTTACTTAGTGTTTACTTTTCCGCTTGCTTACTCTGTGGTGCATGTTTACTTTTTAAAGGCAATGCCTTCCCTTTTTATGGAATTTACGCCTTGGTGATAGTCCCAAGCCCCTGGCCTATGGAAGGCGGGCTTGGGGTAGTCACGGCACGGGCCTCGAGGACGGTTCGTGACTTGGAATAACAAAAATCACATAATGTCTATATGTAGTACGAAAAATTGATTTCAGGATGTCTTTATCCTTCACCTTTAGCTGATGGTACCCAGATCTCAAGTATATCTTGGAGAAATACTAAGCTCCCTGGAGATGATCAATCATGTTCTAGATATGTGGAAATGTATACATATTCCTAAAAGTAATGTTATTCATATTTTTATAATCGATTGAAATTCTCATGGAACTATATTTCTTTTTATAAAAAAATAGGAGCACACCATGTTGACATGCTGGGATGAACGAATCCTTTAGCAAAAAACACATTAAAAATATTTTCAATTCAGTAAGTTCTCCTTGGGACATTCGATAAGGATTTTTCGAAATTATATTAACATCAGGAACTATGTTAATAGTAAATTCAACTTCCTGATTGGTTATAAAACTGGGAATCTAATTAAGAAAAACATAATGGAATTTATTTACCACTTTTACATAATTAATCTGATAGGTTCCCTTATTTTCAAAAATATGTGAAAGATAACTATCATTTCAATATTTTAATAGTTTCTCACCTTCCTAATATGTTATCAATTTTATGGTTTAAATCTAGTCTACAAACTGAAACTCATTCTGAAATAAATCTTTTTAGCTCTATAATATTTCTAAACATGACAAAAAAACCCAATCCATAACCTGTATAACATCAAACACTAATAATTAAAAAACAACATGGTTTTCAAGTAATTAATTTCTATATTTATCGATAAAAAGATTCTTATAATTATTTTTTTCTAAAATATTTCTCCTAGGTATCTTAACCACACGTTCCGGTTTCAATTTGTGCGGTGAAATTTATAAATTACTAGAAAATTTCTAAAAAATAATGGAATCTATATATCCTATATCAAACAAGACATTAGAATAATATAATTAGACCAAAAAAGTTCTTAATAATACATTATTAGATGGCCTGACATATGCTCACATAGTCTCAAAGGATTTCATTGCACCGTTATTCTTTTAATCAAGCTACATTATATCATTCATATATTTCTTTGGAAAATTGATTGCATAATGACCCATCTCACCACATTTAAAACCCTTTATAGTTCCCTTATAAGGATTAATCATTAGATAATTTTTATTACAATATTAGGACATATGTCCAAACTTATCACATTGAAAACACTTCCCAATTTTGTTAAGGAAATCCCTAGGGTTTTTACCACACTTTTTACGAACTTGGAACTGAACTTTCTAACAATCAGATTTCATTGATTGATTATTACCAATATCTCTCCATCTATAACTCTTCTTTTACATGTTTTTAATGTACTAATTATCAACATCAATCATCATTTACAATCTCCATATACATTGGATATTTTTTCTCATAACTTTTGAATTCTGGTTATTTAATATGCTTCGATATCATGGCTTCCATCCTGAGTGAAATTTTTGATATTTCTATCAAGATCTGGAATAAGATTTGGATCATACCTTTTAAATTGGGCGAAGTTTTCTTCACAGATTACCACTTAATATTTAATATATTGTATCAAATCTAGGAATTTCATTTCCATCATATGTCATACTACCATAGGTAAATATTTATCAAGGAACAGATTCATAAATTCACTCAATTACAACAAATCAATCTCCTCGTTATCCCTAGTATACATTATGATTTACCACCACTAGTCAGCTTCAACTAAAATACAATAAATGGAAATATTAACATTTTTATTATTTTAACACCCCATGTCATTTAATATCATCTCAATGATTTTAATACATCCTTCATCCACCACGGGGTTAGAAGATCGAGTAAAATATGTTCGTGTTGCCTTTTAAAATGTTCCACTATCAACATGAATCGTTGTGGTATATCTAGTTGTTCCCTTATATTAATTCCACCACTATTTATAGCCCATGTAAAATAATCTTTTACTATTACAAACTATTAAATTATAAATCCCACCATTCGAGGTTGTGGATTGTGAATGATATCATCATCTTGGTTCCTTCATACATTAGCTTCCCTATTTCTTCAACGGAAAACTATTCTGAAAAATATATCTTAAATGAATAAAAATAGTAATATTCTACTTCAATATCATTTTTACATAAATATATGTCAAAAATAATTTATCGTGTTAGATTAAATTCATCATAACCCCTAATGATATCTAAATCCTTCTCTATTACAAATTATAAAGACTCAAGCATTAACATTACATAATATAGTAAATTCATTTATAATTCACAGTTTTCATAGTCAAAACTATTTTTGGTTTTAGATTTTTAAGAATTCAGTATATAATTCATACATATCAACCCAAAAGCCTACAAAGTGCGTATAACTAATATTATATCTATTCATTCATAATAAAATGTTTTATAACAAAAGAATGAAATATTTTCATTTATAGTCTTCAAAACATTCCTCTTGGCTTCTCATTTTATCTTATCCATCCTTAAAACCTATGAAAAACATTTTAAAACATGGGATGAGCACAAAAATATCATTATGGAATATAAATAGGACAGAAACCTTTAGTCCATGAATTTGTATAAACCTATGAAATCATTTCCCAAATACATACTTCTCACACATAATATATCATATACATACTTTGTGAAAAATGATATTACCATAAAATAATTAAAAAATAAATAAAACTATAAATGAATCATGGGGCATTACATACTTAATATTGTTACCCTCATGGATACCTTATTATTTGTAACCCTCATGGCTACCTTCCAATGTTACCCTCATGACTACCTTATGGCGTACCTATCACAATCATACAAGAAGTAACCATATGGCCAACCTCCAGCTTTCACCAAAACAATTAATTGGAGGGAGATATAGGTCACAAAATTCAACATAATGAATGCCAATGAACTATAACATAGTTATAAAACATGAACACTTGTATAAAACATTCCTTTTTAATTTTTTTAAAAATAAAAATTTAAAAGTGGATTTTTAAATATGAGTCAATTACAGTTACAATATCATTGAAATGTGATTTAACAAAAAAAATAGAATATTTATAATAATTATAAATAAAATTAGTTTAATATAATATATTAAACATTTAAAATAATATAATGACAAAATCATTAATGTAGAAGTTTAACCCAGTGAATTGAAATTGGGTTACAAATTTACTTACCTCTGGTTTTACTTATTTTTAAATTGTTTAAACCTCAAGTATATTTGTTAAAAAGGAATTATTATTATTTTAAAAAAAAATAATCATGTTTATGAAACCTTTTAGGGACATTTTAAAGCAACATTCTACCTATTTATTAATAATATATTTCAATTTTCATAGTTTTGGGTGCGTTCTTTGCATGGTTTCCATGGTTGGTTCCAAATGGATTCTATTTTAGAATGAAAAAAAACACTAGATGTGGATGGAAATTATATTAATATTATTCCTAAATATTAAATAATACAAAAAAATTGTCTTCTTTTCAGATATTTTGATTATTTATTATATAAAACATTAATGATTTTCATTTGGATCATTTTGGTGGTTCTTTGGTAATCACGGACTAGTATCATTATATAATTTAATATTTTGTATATATGATTATTAATTAATATAAAATAGGTTACGTTATACACTTTGAAATATTTTTCGACCATAAAAATGGTTTTATGACCATCCATGAAGGTGGTAATGGAAATTAAAAATATGTAGTCCCCGATGTGGGTAAATTGACACATCATGGATGATGTTTTCATTTTTAGAATAAAAGAGAGAGGAAAAAACGTATGCTAATTAATTTATCTTTACACATGATAAAATTCTATTAAATATATGATAATGGAGTTTCCGTGCATCTGGGATAAGGGGAGGTAAAGAGAGTGTAATAAAATAATTGAAATGAAAATAAATGAAAAATGAAAGGGGATTTTTACCTCTTGATATCATCCCATTGAGATCCTCCTTAGGGAATTAATTTTGTCATTTTGGTGAGATAATATACACTTGGATGTGGGGAATTGGATTTGGAAGAGTATTGGGAAGAATTTGGAAAATTATCAATGTTTTAGAGGTGTGAGGAGAAGATTGGGTGAGGGGTGTTATTTGTAGTAGAGGAGGAGGGGGCTCCATTTCTATTAATCATTTTTTTAATTTTTATAAATAAAATAAAGAGTAGTTTTTATTGTGAATAAATAATTTAATTAGGGCATATGATTCTTAATGAAGGTTTCTTAGTTCATAAAAACATCATCCATGACTTAATTATTTATTTTGATAACGTATTTCATAAATTAATGTATTACTGAATTAACCAAAACAATCTAGTATATCATAAAAGAACCAATAATTCACCCTAAACATTTTTTTACATGTAGAATAAAATAATTATCTTCATTTTATCAATATAATTATATATATATGACAAATTAAATTTTTAAATAAAATCACAATTTATTCAAAAAATAACGAATATAATAATGTAACTGATTTTATTAAAAAATGAAAATTAATCATGGTATCTTTAAATTTTATTATAAACATTATATAATATAATATAAATTTCTTGTTACATTTTATTAAAATTTATTTCTATTTAATATATTATATTAATCATTAAAATTAAAATAAATATTTAAGCATTAAAAAAATTACAAATACTTAATTTATTATTTTAAAAAATATTTATTTAGTTATAATATGATCATATTATCATATAAAAGATATGTACATTTTATTTGTACACTAATGGGTTATGTTACTATTCATTTTCATGTTTTTTATTTCATAAGGTTCATATTATTATTTATATGGGTAACATTACTTTTTCAAAGGGCCCAGATAATTTTAAACAGAAATTAAGTTGACCATATTAGACTCTAAGTAAATTATTTATTGAAATATTGAATGTCTATTTTTAAAAATTAAATTCATAGAAGTGGGAAAATTATGTTTAATATCTTGGTTTTAACTATCTCCTTTAAATAATTTAAACAAATTGTTGTTTCATTGAAAATCAATGATAAATGAATTTTATTCCATATTTAATTTATTTATATATATATATGGGGTTTTAAATAATAGATGTTCATTGAATGGATTCTAGGATTCATAAATTCATGATGATCAAGAAAAATTAAGGCATCAATGGTTCAATAATTTCTCCAGAAAATACATGAGTATTCTAATTCGCAACATTTGAAACCCCAAGATTAAACAACCATACATTACATTCTTCACATGGATCATGAAACAAGTGTGTTTAAAATAAATAAAATAGGTGTTATAGAACATAATGTGTCATAATAAGTATGTTCGCATGATTTTTTTTCAGTTAATGTCATCCATGAACATTACAAAGATGAGCTGGAAGAAGAAAACATAATAATATTGTTTTTCTAAAAAATATTTCATTATATTTTAATCATTGTTTTACACTTACAAGTATTATATACTACATTTTAGAGTAAGGATTGTTACTCTTATGAAGATACAATGTTCATAATTATTCTTCTAGAGCTCTAGATTTACCTTAATCATCCTTTAGAATTCAATAGTTACCCTTATAACATATTTAAAAATTCAATCACATCATTTCACAGATTTTATAATATAGTTATGGTACCTTGAAAAATATTGGTCTATAATTATTATACACATGTGAAAAGATCTCTAACCATATATTTCCTTTTAAAATATGGATTTAACCATAAACAACTCATTAAAATAGATAATTACATTTACACAATTTCTAAAATCCAACCTATATATAGGCAAAATAATTTTTCTTTTATGTAATCCTTATTCAAAAGATAAAGGTAAAATTAAAGTGAAAAGTTATTTAATTTTTTTAAAAATAACTTATTAATTAAATAAAATATATTTTTAGAACTTTTAGAAACTGAGAATGTTACAATGTGATCTAACAATACCATCCATGTTCCTTTTTTATATTTATTGATTATGTAATGATGATATATTTATAAAAGATTTTTATTTTCCATGGTTAATGATACAAGGAATTGATGATTGTTTTTTATATTATGAGACATATAGGTATGTCTTTTCATTATATTACTGGTGGGATAGATAAATCTCAACAATGCGTTGGGTAATGATTAATATCTCATGAGATAATATAGACCAAAATGGGGACTGAACCTAGTTCACTAAGAGATATTATCCACTATGATAGTGTTTCTTATTAACATTATCTATGAAAATGATATAAACGGGAGTGAACCCAATCCACTATGAGAGTATTTCCATTATGGTAGATTGTGTAGTGATCCTTTACTAATGAAATGATTTTATATGCTATTATTTTTTTTTCAAAATTACAATGATATGTTTTTAGGATAATGATTTTTCTCTTGGTCCATGATCCAATATTAACGATTCCTCACTATTATTATCACATCTCTATTGTTTCCATGTAATGCTATGAAATATATCATATAATAGATTTTGATCTACAAACTATGACGGTGCATGATTCTAATGATAAGAGATCCAAAACATGATATTATAGAAGGATTATTTATATTAGTATCCTATTCATGTAGTTTCCATAATTTACTGAAAAAATAACATAACAGATGATCAGATTGGAAATCTAATGCCTCCATTCTGTTAACAACATGGGTTTTACAATAGGAGTGACATAATCCTTTTGTGTGTTAGGTGTTTGTCTTGGAAGCCATTGTTAGAGGATATATATTTAAATAAGTTATTTATTTATTAATTTTTTAAATTAATGTTCTAAAACATAAGGAATATGTCTTTAAGGAATGTTCACAAGTTTAACCACATAACATTTCGAATTGATATGGCGTAAGAGTGCATTGAAAGAGATTTTCGATGGATTACAATGGATCAGAGGATCGGATTGAGACTGTAGATATTTTTTGTACCAACATAGTTAGTGGATATCCCAATTGATTGAGATGCAAGGCTACTCTTTGTCAGCAAGAAATCTAACGTCAAGGGAGGATAATTTATTTTTGACGGTTCTTCTTGTTTTGATCTATCGTATTGAATTTGGATCAATTCCACTTTTAGTAATTAATTTCTGCATTGATGGTTGATTTATATTAAATATTCTTTTATGGTCATATATTTTCTTCTTTGTTTTTCATTTTTACCATAATTAATCAAGGACAAACCAACATTGTCGAGATTCATTCCTCATTTTGTGGTTTTTTCATTTCTCTCTCATTTCATTACATATTCATTGTGTGAAATTTCTATAGATTGTTGATTTATTAATACCCCCTATTTTATCATTATAAAACTATTCTTATATTCAATTTATTAACACCACTTAAGAGGTTTTTTATCGAGGTGTGACGATGATTACAGATGAAATGATTTAAATTTGGGTATTCATGGTTGTGGCTATTTATATTATATCATGACAATGAGATGATGGTATAAATCCCAACCATATTTGGTGGATGGATTCTGGTCAACAAAAATGGTGGGGCGTGGTCAAGGTCCTATCTAAATATTTTGGGTGTGATTAATATCATGACACGTGGATATGATGTTGGTAGCATTAGAGTATGCATGAAGGAACCACAAATTCCTATAGTTTTCCTGTAACAAGGTGGGTTACTTGAGAAAAAAACATCATGTGCACATATTTTATGGTTTTTGGGTTTTTCATCAAAAATTAAATACTATACACCATGTGACACATTTCACATTTTCTATGATCCACCCTAGGTTGTTTGGTGTATCTCACAAGACACATGTGAATAGGTAGAGTATAATGGAACATATCGGTACTCAAACACAGCTAAATACATGGGAATTGATAATGATTCATTTCAATGTATTGGGGTACATGGACACAACAAGGTGTACGCAGTCATTGGAATATGAATATAGTTGTACAAATGAGTAGGTCCAAGAATAGAGGTACACATTTCATACCATTTATAAATGATGTAAACATTCTCTATGATATGTTTGGGATATTTGGATCCTATATATTGATTATGTTCAGTTGTGTATGGTTTTGTGGTCCATCTCGATGAGGGTACAATGTAAAATAACATCCTCAACATAGGATTATGATCCCCTCTATTGGTTCAAAATTATATAGAGTTAATGATATCCCTCTGTGAGGCCATTGGTGGGATACTGTATCAAATACATTCTATGTGGGGTTCATTGTATAAATAGTACAAAAATTCATATCATGTTCTTATCCAATCTAGAATATTTATCTAGATGGTTTGGCAGAATCCCCTGACATTCCAAGGTGTAATATCATATTTTGATAGCATGACCCTTCATGATCTATCTTGTATATCTTTGAAGAGGTTATATGAGCACACCCTCTCAGATGAGTGTCATCAATGCCAGTATTGCATTGGCAGTAAGCCTTACCTGATGAGAATAACTATAAATTATCGAATAGAATCATGTGACTCAATGTATTAGTTGAGGCCACTTGAGGAAGGTTTTATATTACGAGTATATTTTGGATTACTATGGGAATGTCTCTCGTCTTATTAAAAAATAATGTATTGAGACGATTACCCTTGATGATTTTTTCTTAGTGATTTGGGGTGTCTAATTGGGTATTATTATACTCTTCCCTAAACTGGATTTGGCCCCATATGTTTTGAATCATTATATGATAAGCTATTTGATAGTGTCCTTGGAGGACCGGGTGTAGGGATATCATAGACTGGGATTGAAAGATCGAAGTA
The DNA here is from genome assembly GCA_963277665.1 of Viscum album. Lineage (NCBI taxonomy): Eukaryota > Viridiplantae > Streptophyta > Magnoliopsida > Santalales > Viscaceae > Viscum > Viscum album. Next base: position 646,285,797 of record OY728151.1, on the reverse strand, counting down.
TATTATAGGTGTTTAATTTGATAGTTTACCCCTCCATATAAGTAGGTTAGACACCATTTTAGATTTTTTGGGCTTGTATTCGGTCCTTTTTTCCCTTTTAGTACTTTTCCATAATATGATTTTGAGATAGAGGTTATGTATAAAAAATATCAGTTTTTTTCATTATATTTTGGAATAATATGTTCTTAGAGAGGTGATCATGCATATACTTACATTAATCGAATGCCTTTCATGTATGAGGTATGCCAACTCAGTGTTGGTCATCTACTCATATCCTATTGGAGGTGGGATTAGTTTAGAAACACTTGTCTTATCACCAACCATAAGGGTAACATTGGGTTAGGTCCTAAAAAATTGGCATCATAGGGTAGTTCTACCTTAGGACTAGAGCTAGGAGTTGTCAAGACATGATATTTTTTATTATTTAAGGATATACTGTTAAAGTAATTCGTCTAGGGATTTTAGACTAGGGAATCTAGTGTTAGAATAGTGGAAAAAAATCCATTTTCTCATACTTTAATAACTTGTTTAATTGGTATATGTAAACTCCATTATCAGGGAAAAACATTTATACATGCATCACATAAGAGTGGGTTTTAGTTTCTACGTCCATCATGAGTTAGCTCCCCATTAATAGTCATTAATAATTATCCATCGTGTTTAATTCAAGATACCTCCATAAATATAGATATCCAGTATCTAACTACATCATTATGGGGATGATCAATTGATTAGAAATAATTCAATACAAGTGTTTTATATGAGGTATTACCTATATGTAGTTTTCTATCTCTTCCACCACATGTGGTGAAATAATTATCATTATCATTATCAACTGATGATGTATTCATGATATGTTCACTCCAAGTTTTTAAGAGGCCTCCCATGTTTTGGGGTGATCCATACCCCCTAGGATATAAGGACAAGATATAGATAATCACCATATTTTTATACCTTGTGAGGAAACAATTATATCACATGTTAGTCCTTATAGTGTGTCTTCATTAGGGATTTTATGGGAAATGGGGGGGTGTATTTTCACTCAATCACATGATAATTCATCTATCTCATGGTCACACATCAAAAATCTCTTAGGATGTAGAGCTTAATCCAACCAATTTGATATTAGTATTCATTTTGGAGCATTTGTAGTTATATATGGGTTGTGTGATGGTTTCATAGTAACCAAAATGGTTAATAACCTCGAATAGTATTGTGTGGATATTGTTTTGGATACATTATTTTGATAAAATACCTTTAATAAGAGATTGTGATGATATATATAGGATAAAGTTATATCCTTATACAATTCCCACCTCTGCTGGTGTGCTTTAGTGATCCCCAGTATTAGATAGCATCTTGAAAAACCCTATGTTGATTGTTTGTGAGGTTAGTGGGGAGCTAAGGGCTTAGAAATCAGCAATTGGTATCCGAGGGATGTTGTAGGGATCATGTCATGTAATAAATTTCAATAAATGATCATATGATAGAGGGTCAATATTTTAGGTCTTTCCAGATGGCTTGAGTCATTATATAGAGAGGTGATTCTTCTCATGAGACAGTCATGAACAACTCACTCTATATTTTCTAACCCTTCATATCCCTAACAGATAGAGATTTGAAGGATCTTTTTGATCGAGAATATGATAGAAGTAAGTATTTCCAATGTGTGGTGGATTTGGAACATAATCATTTAGAGTAGACAGAGGTGATATATGAGTTGACATGATTCCACCAACACCACTTTTGTTCAACACCAAGCATATGGACCTAGTAGTCAGGGTAGAGAACAGTTAGAATTAGTGGAAGCCTTTCACCCAAAGCTCTTTTGATAATTTATATATGATCTGTTTCTTTTCTAATTTTTATTCGGTATTGATAGAAAAAGGGTGTGAGACACTCTTTTATTTCAACATCTCTGGTGGAATACTTAGAGATTCTCTTGAACCTTTGACTCGAACCTTACACATAGAAACTCATACATAAGGTGACATAGGGATCACACAATTATACAAATATTGTGAAATAAAACATGGGGTATAAATTCTCTTATGGGATATCATTTTAGTAGTGTTGAGTTCTTATGATATCATCTTTGGTAGAGACACGATATCTATAATTTGTGTCCGTACATACTACTTCCGACGAATAATGAGGTGTATCTATATAAATGGATAATGGTATTCAATCATGGGTGATAGGGAAACCTAGGTATTGATGTAAGGGCTCATACAGAGGATTATGAATCTTATTACTCACTATCTAACTGGAATTACTCTTTGAGAAGTGGATGTTATGGGAAACCAGTTTTCTATAGTTGTGTAAGTGTATGACAACGCCTTTCTAGAGGACATTCAAAACATACCAATCCATCAATAGGTTGTCTTATCCATTGAAATACACCTTGGGATGGAACTGATATTTATTCCATTATTTCAAAATTCTCCCATATCTCTTCGATATATAATAGTGTAGTTATTGTACATATTGAGGAAGGGCTTTGTGAGACTAATCACACAACAATTCACTATTTCATTCCACCCTTATATCACTATATTTCACTGATTTTGTATTTCAAATTCCAATTACTATAACAAAAATCACATCATGATTTAGTAAAAAAGTTTTTTTTCATTTGTAAAAAGATAAATTTCACTTATTTTTATGATTTTAGTGAAGGTGGAGGTGATTCGGAGAGCCCATGATGAAGTAGAAGGAAAATAGTCCAAATTGCATGGAGTCCCACAAACACATTTTTACTATTATACATGTTTTTGGAATAACATACATATAAATTGGATGATTTTTTTTATCATATCTATAACTATGTTGGATACAACATTCATGAAGGAACCCAAGGCCAATTCATCCAGTAAGAGGCCCAAATGAACCGATCTGCCCAATAGAATTATTATGCCCATAGTTAGATGTTTCACTCTATATTTTTAAAATCTTTTTAAAAAGACTATACGGCCATCAATTTTGACATCGAGACAGAAAAGGTTAAATCAACCAAATTTTTAGTTTTCTAAAAACTGATTTAAGACATTTTGGCTTCCTAAAACGATGGACCAAATGGATTCCTGAAATTAGGGTGCTCAAAACCACCTCCCACATTACATATAAAACAGCACCTTTGGGACCCCATTTGGATGTTAAAAATTTGGGGAAGGAGATGACATTTTGGAGTCCATGGGAGGTTTTACATAATCATCAATTTTTTATCTCTCCTCCCATGGAGTTCTAAACGCATTTTAATCACCATAGGTGAACATGATGTAAATCCCAGGATTTATTTTGTAATATTTGAATGATATTTTTATGTCCATGTTGTCATATTATTTTTCATCATCTTAAATACTTATTTTATTCCATTATGTAATGGTATGTCAAGCTAAACTAATATGTTCATGTTTGGGGTAAACATTCATGTGATGTTTTACACATCGTTCACCACTTCATCATCATCCTTTCAATTGAGATGTTTGTATGGTTCATATTCATCAATTTAACACTCATGAACACTATCAAGGAAATGTACATTTATTTCCTAGTATGACAAATAAATAACATAAAAACTATGAAATCAAGTAGAGTTCCTTGTGTGTTTCCTTGGTGACATTTATTTATGAAGTCGAACACAAATCACTCAATAATCTGGTGTGTCTGGGGAAACCTTGTGTGTTTTTGACTAAAACGAAGGAGGTATCCTGGTGGAAATTTAGTAAAATTATGCTTCTAGGTGTTATAATCTAGGTATTAATATATCATAACCATATCTATTGAATCTATGAAGGATGGGAATCATGTTATATTCCCATCTTGATCACTCATCGTTAATTCAATTAATTTATGCGATATTTTACCACATTACATATTATTTTCGATTCATAAATCAAAAAAAAAAAATTTTTTTTTCCAAAAACCCATTCCATTTATCTTAATTGAAAATGTATTTTTAAATTATTTATCTGACACTCCATCGAGAGATGGCCTAGGGTTCCTACTATACTACATAAATTATAGTAAAACTAAACTTCTAATTTGACGTGATTGACAACATGACTAGAGACCCAGTGCTTCTGTCCAGACCGCCACAGTTTTGTTATCCATCAAATGAAACATTTAAATGAGTTTTTATGTTGATTATGTGTTTCTTGAATAGGAAACTTAAGGATTATATATCCACTATGGAGAATTAAATACCTCGTTGATGGTTAAGAGGGGTTTAATGATTGTTAATGATTTTTCGTAGATTATTCTTTCACTAACTTATTTTATGAGATGAGGATATTTTGAAAATAGAATTCAAATATCACTACAGTCACTGATAATAATTGGTGATTCTATACTTCTTGGTGAATTACATAGTAGTGTTCAAGGTATTTATGAAACGTAACATTCAGAATTTCTTATAAAATTTGGTGGTGGTCTTCACTGATTACATCTTATTTTAGTCTATTCTAGTGGAGGAGAATGTGATACAATTGGTGATAGTCCTAGATATACATAAATCAAACCAACTTTATGATAATATCTCTATGATTCAGTATTCTAATTATGACCTCCATTCTTAGGGGCATGTCATCTTGGATGATGGTGTAACATTAGACCCGGCAAAGGGTGAGAATGTTTTATATTTAAGGCCACCCAAGTGTGAGATAAAGGTGGAGATATTCCTAAGGATTTAAAGATACAATAGAAGATTCATTTTCTGGTTATTCAACATATCAGAATATTTAACTATAATGACCAATATATGGTAGAATTGTTTTTGAATGAGGAGTTACTAGCATTCCATTTAGGAGTTGTAGAGTAGATAAATGAGTGCCCCCATATTGATATTACCATAGTATTTTCATAGATACATAGTGTTTGTGATGCAGTGAAGACTATACATAGTTGGGTTTTGATTTAGATCTAGATTTTTATCTACTATGGATGTTTTCAATTGATACCACTTGATCCAAATTACAAGACCCATGTTATTGAGTTGTCCACATTAGTCTTTTCACTAAATAAGTGGTTGCGCTACCATATGGGTGATCGTTTTATCAACTAATATGACCATAATTCTCTCATTCATAACTTATCTAAGAAATATCTTGATATTTAACATAGGTGATGGATAGAGTTTATCTCATATTATTATATTGACATAGACTATACACTTTGGAAGGAGAATATGGAAGGATATTATCATATTAGGATATATCATTCATAGTTGTTGACAGAGGAATCAGATTAGTTAACCTCATCATAGTTTTCATTTGAAAAAGTGATGATTCTTTATATATATAGTAGATGGTTATTACCCCACCACATCTATTGTTTTCTAGGGAGACTCATTGTAGAGATACCAAATATGATGGATTTTGTACTCTGAAATATTCTCATTGTTCTAATGATTGATTTATTTATGGCAGGGATCATGTCATCCTTATTATAAGGAAAAATAGTAATAGTGATGTTATTGTCGTAGGTGATGTGGTAGTTTAATAATTCCCTTTTTGTTGTACATCATTGTGCTGAAATGATACACCATTACATGTGGTGTAATTATTTTTTGTCATTAATGAATAAATCTTTAGATGAGTTTGTCTCTCAATGCCTTACTTGCTAGCAAGTGTATGATGGCAACCAATATATAGTAGGATTAGATCAAAGACATGAGGTTCCAAAGTGGCAGTGGGAAGGTATATCTATTGACTATGTAATGGGGTTACCATCTTTAACTAGAGTGCATATTTTCATTAGGGTGATAACAGACTCACTCACAATGTCGGCCAACTTCAAAGCAATCTGAGAATAAATTTTCCTGGAGTTATTTGGATTCATTTACATGAATAATGTATTCAACCTCCATAATTTTCTCTATATGATAATTTTAGAGACATATAATCACATCAGATCAGTATTATAATGAGTATTAAAATAGGCCTTTGTCACTCAGTTGCCCTTGAGCATGGTGTTTCGACCACTAACTGTGGGCCAGACTTATCACACCATTATTATTTTGTAGGACGTTATTTGAGATTTCAGGATTTAATTTGGAAGAATTTGGGAGGATCCCAATCCATATATGGGGTTTTGAATAGAAAAATATCTATCATTCAACCATATAGATTTCCCCATTCAAGGATTTGTATGGGAAAATCATAGGCCACCACTATGATGGACTGATCTAGGTGAGTCACCACTCATGGAGCAAGAGTTAGTCCAAGACACAACAGAGATGGTTTAGATCAACTAGGGGTGGGTGAAGACTAAATATACCCATCATAAATGTGAAGTGGATCAATGAAAATGTCCATTAGAGTTCTATGATGGGGATTATGTATTCCTAGAGGTTTCGCTAAGACATGGATTGGGGATATTCGATCCGGGTGGAACATTTTATCTGATATTCATTTGAATATATTTATACTTCATAGAGTCAGTGAGGTGGTGTTATACTGGGATCTACCACTATAGTTAAATCAGTTATATGTTGTCTTTCATGTTCCACATATGTTGTTGTTTGTCCAGGACTCATTGCATGTCATCGAATGGTCCAAGATAGACATCATGGATGGAGAAACCTTAGAGGATTTCCCAGTGAAGATCAAGGATCGGTAAGAGAATATATTATATGGTGAATGATTCCATTGGAAAGTTTCAAGTGGTAGAATAGGAATATTACAGAGAGCACATGGGGGCAAGCGACCTATTTATGTGTTCAGTACCCAATCCATTTTGAGTACGTTTCATGATTTTTAGTATGAAAATACATATGGTAGTGTTAATATCACAACATTTATTTTTCCATTTTATGCATTGAAATATATCTAGTAATATTTTTTATACAAGAGTAGATATGTTATGAGATTTTGAGGCACAATGATATAGGTATTCAAATTATCAAAATATTATAAAGATATATATATATATATATATATATTAATATCATTAATGAATATTGTTTTTGAACTAGAGTAATAACTATACCTTAGATGATTAGATCAAAAATTTGAGGATTTAGTAGAGTTCAAATAAATTTTTTTACCATAGGAGTGACATAATAATTATGTGTGTTAGCATTTTAACATGATCACCATTATGTTAAGATAGATAATTTAATAAATTATTTTATCATTAAATTATTTAGTTAAATCCAAAAAACCTCACTAACTTCTACAAATATGTTATTATGGATAATTTTTTCTATTAGTATCATAACCCAAAATATTGAAATATATATATATATATATATAGTGAATGAATTTTGGGAGATCATTGGTGGATGAAAACTAATAAGAGGATCATATCTATAACAAAAGAATTATATGCACCGATGAATTTTTTGTATCTCACTATCGGAAAACATGCATAATTTTTCTACTTAAATGATCAATTCCAACACTAAGATGGATGTTTTATTTATATTGATTCATCCTGTTTTGATATAATATATAGAATGTTGATTTTTTGCACTGAAAATAACTAATTTTGACCTAAAAATTTGATTTATTTTGATGTTGATTTGATGATTATTTATATTTTTTTATTCAACGGTATAATAGATGAAAATCAAGTCAAAAAAATACAATAAATGATCAGTCATGATTTTGTGGTTTTTTCTCCCCATTTCTTATCACATTAACCATAGTAAATATCATTTACACACGGTTTAATGAATACCTAGTATTTGATCATTTCTTGACCATTCCTTTGTTCAATGAATCAATTGTGTTTTTTTGGGTTCATGATCATGCTGTGATCAATGTCTAATGATGATGAAGTGGGTATGGTTTTAGATTTTTAGATTACCATTTCTTGTTCATATTATTTTATAGAGACAACACATTGATGAATAAACACCTTATTATATTTGGGGTTTAGACTCCTGTCAAAATTTATAGTGGGTCTTGGTTAAGGGATGATACAATTATTGTGGGAGTGATGGATGGAAGGATTAAATAATATTTTGATGAAAACATGAGAATATGTGTGAAGGAATCTAGAATTAACTAAATTTCTGCATTACATAGCTTGTACTTTGAGTAACACTCAATATATCGGGCCCAGGATACAATTATGGGGTTTCTGGTAAAAATTAAAGAGTAAACGTCATGTTATACAATACACACAACATATTACTCTCCCATAGTGTCATTGAATTTATCTTGAAGGACACACATTTATGGGTAGTGTACAAGGGAATAACTAGATAATCAGATACATTCTAGTAAATTGGAATATCCCATGGTACTCAAACACCAACAAGTGCACGTGGTCATGTATGAGTGAACAAGGGTAGGGGGAGAGGAACACATGTTGGTTTTAAATTAGAGGTACACCACATATACCCTCTATACCCATCATGTACATCCATGGAGGTAAATTTAGGACCATTATATCTTTACTAAATACCAGATAACGTTGAGTATGATTCCATAGTCAATCCCCATAATGGAACAATGTGGAATTATTTCTTTAACATATGATTTTGATCCCCTCTATATGTTTTAATTTAGATAGAGTTCGTGGAATCCATTTTTTAGTCCTTGGGTGAAGTCCTTTGTCATATAATTACTAGGTGGGGTTTTTGGTATCATCATGGACGTCATGAAAAGGGTGATGATCCCATATCTATCCATTTTACCTGGTAAGGGTTTTAGAGTATCCTGGAATTTCTGGGTGTGATCCCCTATCTGGATTGTGTAATTTTTTGAGGACAATTACCAACTTCATGGAGATAGAAAATGAGAATAGACTCTAAGCCATGTCTCATTATGGACTACAAGGATTTCAGAGAAATCCCTCCTAGATGAGAGTTATCTTCAATCCTTGAGAATAATAATTAGGTCATTAATATTTCTTGACACTCTTGAGATGAGTTTTCTATTATTTGAATGTTTAGGATTACTATTTCATTAACTCATATAATTTTTTCATATCTTCAATTGAGCTAACTACTTTGATGATTTATTCTTAATGATTTCAGGGTCTTGTAAAAGGTGCTTTTTACTCACCCCTACATGGAATTTTCCTATACATGTCTTGTCGTATAAAAACTACATGACATTTGATGGTTTCCTAGGAGTACCAAGAGTAGGTAGAGATTAGTTTGGGATAGATAGACAGAGTTGTTTTTCAGTTGTTGCATTTGACTGTTGTCACCTCCTTTTAAGTATGTTGGCTACTTTTCTGGTGCTTGTATCTTTCCCCATTATATCATTGAGTGCTTTTTTGTAATCTGATTGTGGGATAGATGTTATTCCTGCATAAGTATAAATTATATTGTATAAATTTCAAAAAAATTGGGGTTTGGAGACGTGTATGTTCATAATGGAATATGAGGATAATGACTCCTATGTGAGTGATATTCATACCTGGAATTGGTCTCTAGCCCTTGGGCTATTATAACTGGTCTTGGTGTAGTCGCACTTGGAATATCGGTAGCTAGGAGGTCCTCATTGGGTTAGGTTGTGAAATATATGATTCATATATTTTGAAATGATAATACCTTATGCCTTGATATAATATTTATGATCTATTATTGATTGGGTATGAACTTTGAAAAATATTCTTATTCTATGATTGCCTTATTGTATACATACATATGGTAATAATTTGATATGTCACATGCTTACCGTTGCTGAGTTTTTATGATCTCCCTTTCATATGTTTCCATTTTTCATCAGGGAATGAATAAAGGTTACATGTAGGATCTTTCTAAAAAAGGGTAATGTGAGACAATTATATTTAAAGAGATATTAAAGATCATTCATGAAATAAGTGGATTATGTATCTACCATCTAAATACCCTAAACCTTTACAATTTTCCACATGTATTATTATGAAAATTATTGAATATTTATAAACAATCAATCAATATTTATACATCTTATGATTTTTTAAGCTCACTAACCCTCATTGTACCATTGGGGCATGGGATAAAACATTTCTAATCTATTGGGTATTGAATAACTACCCATTTAATCTTATGATCTTATGTGGTTTTATACATTATATAATTAATTGGAAACCAATAAGAGACCAACCTATCAAAATTTTTTAATCCTTATATCTTTATTCAATAACAACATAAGGGAATTCATTATAACATCATACAATAATTAACTCATGGGAATGAAATGAGATTCTTGAAAAAATCAATAAAACATCTTCATAAGGTATTTATGAAATATTGTTAGTGGTATAGTTATATCATATCCCTAGTGGAGCAAAAAAATAATTAAGGTTTTTTGAGATAGATGAATGTAGTTTTCATTAAATCATTATAAATATGTTTATAAAATAATAAGGAACGCCATCTTCTTTTGGTATATTTTAAAAAATTCACAAATTAATGGAAATATGAATTTCATGGAAAATCCATCGAAAAAAGAAAATAAATATTACCAAAAAAATTATGTCTACTGAATTTTCTTTTGTATGTATTATATGATAAAAAACATTTATTTCACACTATATAAATAATATCAAAAGTGATAAGTATAGAAATAATTGAGAAAATATGTTTCAAGAAAAATCTATTGAAATTGAAATAATTTTTTAAAAAATAAATTTTAATTTTTATTGAAATATAGAGAAAAAATTATTCATTTAACACAAATAATATGTATATGAGGAGAAAAAATCATAGGTAAAAGGCTTCAAAACCAGTAAATCGTTTTTCTAAAGAATTTTTTTTTTATAACATTTTTAAATTAAAAAAAATCCATAGAAGAAATAACCTAAAAAAGAACATTAAATACCATGACTAAAATATAAACATGATTTATTATGTGAAATATAATTTATATACACACTATAATTTATATAGGGGAATTATAAAAACATGTATTCAAAAAGTAAAATTGAAATCAAAATTACATTATGAATTTGTTAGCATTCAAATTAAAACACCATAAATAAGATAACATGAAATAAACCATTAAATGCGGTAAATAATGATATAATAATATGATTTATAATTCCAAATAGTCAAAGGATAGATCATATGAAGGAATATATGTGAATATTACAAAAAGATTCTCACTTAAAGAAATTTTAGGATTTGAAACTATTAAAAATTTTATAACACTACAATCAAAAAACATTGAATGAAATAATTTTTTTAATTTTAAATACCCATATATTTATTAAGAAAATATTTTAAGACATTCTTGTGGAATATAATTAAAATAAAAAAACAATAAAATGAAACATGGTGTAAAACATGAATAATATTTCAAGGAATTGAAATTGATACTAAGAACCCCTTACAACATTTGAATCATTTGAATTGAATATCATTTCAAAAGAATAAACATATTTTTAAAAATCATTAATAAACAAATTATAAAATATATTCACGGGAAATGTACACACCTAGTAAAATAAAATTTGTGATAAATGTAAATAATATCTCAATGTAGGGGAACTACGAAAGAGAACCCTTACAAACATAATAACATTTGAAATATGAATCAATCGATGAAGTTATTATGTGTAAAAAAAATAAAATCCATGAGAATAAGGTGAAAAGAAAATATAAATAAAACATAGGTCATAAAAAATAAAATATTTTCATAGAAATGTTAATGGATAAGTGATATACCTCAATGAAATGAAATTAATTTTACAATATTCTTACATAAGACTTCCCCTTGGTTGGACACTCTCTTGCCTCAATTATAATAAATATAGAATTGTTATAATTAAATATCTGAACAATACTTTTTATTTTATGATATAAAATTAAATAATTATTTATTATTACCCACATTGTAACAATTATTGGTTAAAATAAATATTTTCATTTAATTATTCAGTTTTGCATTCGTGTTCCGATTTTATGGTCCTGGCCCTCTAAACATGACAATGGATTCATCTTATCAAGAATATTAATAAAATTTTCGATTATATATTTATTTAATTATGGATTGTGATATTTAATTTCATGTTATAGATTGTTTTGATTTCCATGGAATGATTAAAAATGACATTTTTAGAGCTTTTGATCACATAAAAAAATATCATTTATTAGCGACAAAAATTATGAATATAACAATTATAAAATAATTAAGTGATTTTAAATCATTAATTTTACTTAAAACTACCCATATATCAAATTTATTAATTATTGTAATATCCATCGCTTTTAAATGAATATTACGTTGGATGGCCTAAACAACAAACAACAACGAGCTAAAACTAACTATGAAATACTAATTAGTAAAGTTTATAGTTAACATGGTCATTAAATTGGAGATATTGAATATTATTAACCAAACTATGAAATATATATATATATATATATATATGGGTCTATTAACTTTTTTGATTAATTCTTCTGATATAAGAACACAAATTTTCATAAAATTCAATTGTTTCTTGAAAAAATATGTTTTCATAAAAATTTTCTTTTGTTACAATGTTGTGGGAAAATATTATAATTAATTTTTTTAAGTTTTAGAAATTTTATTTTATAAAAAAATATCATTTTTTTGTTAAACACATCAAAGTAGTTTAAAGAGTATATTTGATAAATTTTTTAATTCTTTTTATTCAATGAATACTGAATAATTCTAATTTTGTTGGGAACTCTATTTCATTTTATTAAATTTAAAAAATCAAAAGAATTTTTTTATTATTTTAAAAATTCATTAAATTATTATTATTAGAAATGATCCAATTATTTTATTTTTAGTTAATTTTAGAAACGAATTTGGTATAAATACGTAATTTATAATTAAAAGGAATTTTTCTAGTAAATTGTTTTTCATCGTGTTTTGAAGGTTTAAATTCAAATAAAATACCTCCACCTATATAAATTGAATCAAGAAAATTGGATTCCATATTTTGAATAATGAGGTCCAAATTGACTAAATTTATCTATTATATTTTTGATCACTATGAAAAGTATCCATAATTATTTTTTATCACATTCAAGGAAAATGGGTTAATTAGGGTTTAAAAATATGATTAGGCTTCTAATTTTTCAAAAACAATCCTTAATATCATTATGTTGTCATATTATTTCTATAGTAACAATAAATATTGATATAATGGCCTTTTCTTATATATTTTTGATTTTTACCTTTGTAGTATTTAAATAAGTGATAAAGACAAAAGTACCACCCTTTTGCGTTTAATATCTATAATATTTTTTGATAGGGATAAAAATATGTAAAAATTTTTTATAAATGATTTTTTGATATAATAATTAATTTATTTTATAATGGTAATTTTTTAGTTTCTATTGATGAAATAATTACTTAATGTACTAATACAAAGCAGACTCAGTTCTTGTTCAAGAAGTAGATAAATAATGTATGGGGTATTAAAAACACTAAAAATTATAATATTTGGGTGATACATAAAATCCTAATAAATATATACAAAAAAATATTAGATATTTTTGAATTTATTATATTATAATTCCATTATTGTAATTTTTATCACATTCAAAATTATTTAATTGTTTAAAAAATGAAATTTGTAATATTCTTTAATGCACTATATTTAACTATATGATATAGAATTCAAAAAAATCATACCAAAATCCATGAGAATATGATATGGTTTTTAGTATCAACTATGGTTTATTTATTTGTAACTTCCCATTTTATAGTAACTTCAATAAATCCTAAATAGTAAAAAATAGTTATATCATTGTTATTTTTAAAAGAGTTAACAAGGGGTTACAAAACTGCGAAAAAAATTATCTAAACAATCACATATTTTATTATATTTTATTATTTCATCACATAATATTATTATATTATAATTATAATAATTATTTATATTATATTGATGATTATTTTATATACATTTAATACATTAATAAATTTCATGAATAACCCTTCCCTCACATAAAAAATGGGAACCCCTTCATCTCTTCAGACCATAATTTAAGAACCATTTTTACTAAAAATTACAACCCCAAAAAATTCATAATATCTTTAATAAATTTCTAAATGTCTTATAGTTATCATAATACAAACCTTATAGATCATAGTGTGTAATATAAAAGAGTTTTTTATAATTTTTATACCATTTAACCAATGGATTAAGATTATATTTTTTATTCATCCATCATAAAATATTTTTAAACCATTATGATATAAAAAATAAGTATAATCCCTATTCAAAGATGTATTTTTGTTAATTTAGTAACCTTAATCCATCTCCACAATCATAAAATGTGAAATGAAACCACTATTCATGTGTAGAATAGATAACCACAACATGAATCGTTGTAATTTGTTTTCCAACATTGCCTCTAAAAATTGGTTAATATTTATGATTAATAATATATATAAAAAAGAATTAAATAATTATATTTTTGAAAAAATATCTAATAATTTCATAACATTCCTTCAATGGAATAATGATAACATAATTCTTGTATATCTATGGATTACAGCTACCACAAAGTAAAGTGATTCATTTTACATGACCACATCACATGGATGCTATATATATGTAATTAAATAATTTATATTTATTATATAATCCTAATCCTACAATTATAAAATGATACTACTATATAAAAATAGTGTTTTGGAGGCGGGTTTCAAAACTGCTACTAAATAGTTTTATAATATTTTTATAATTTCTTTGTAATATTTTCCAAAAAATTACTATTTTTAGTGGAATTTTTAATAATAAAATGTTCTGAAATAAAGGGTTTTTTTTCTAAACCTCCATAAAATTTAAAATTTATTTAAAAAATATGTATTATTTAATTATTTTTTATTTTTTATTTAAAATAAAATATGTTTTATTATTTGTAATTTAAATTATTTATAATTTGTCAATTAATAAATATTTATAATTATTAGTTAATAATATTTTTAAACTAAAAACAAATCTGAAATATGTTAAAAAAATAAACATTAGAAAGAAATGTATAAGTAACCGACCTTAACAACATTACATTGTCTTGAATTAAGATAATAATTCAAATTGAGGATCTTTTCAGGTTTAGAGTTTTAGATAATTAGGCCATAAATGTTACATTACATCTCAAAAGATACCAATTAGACACTTCTACATAGTTCCCATTATTTTTCACAGAATAAAAATTCATGAAAAAAAATCATGTCTAGTTCCATGTTTTAGACAACATGACGTTATCTTGATCCCATCCATGTCCCCATTCCACTTTTTTTCTAGTGAAAAAAATTTAAATAACATTGGATAAGTATAAAGATGCTCATTAAGGGATACACAAAGAATAAAACTGTTAGTTTTTCAAAACAACATGTAAACCATGAATATTTTATCATATGTAATACTTTTCACATTTATGAAGTAGTAAATACTCTTCAGTGAATAAAATATCATTTCTTACCCTTTTGTAACCTAAATATTACCATAAAACCCATAAAAATAACACATAACATATGAATGTAACTTGGGACATAAACATACTTAAATGGAATAACCATACGGTCGACTTCCACACATATCATTAAATGGAATAGCCATACAGCCGACATCCATATCCAATGCATTGGAGGTTATAACATAACAACCCATCCTGGTTTATCATGGAACCACCCATCATTTGGCTTATCACGACACCACCCTTCATTTGTTTTATCATGTAACCACCTGTCAAATATCCAAGTACTATTATAAAATCATAACACATACATCAATTATAAAGGAAAAAAACATTTTCACATTTCAATCACAATATATCACTCAAATACAGTGACATAAAAAATCTATTATCAAAACCATTTTCAATTCCAAAATACATAAAATAGTGTATGGTATTTATTTTCCTTTTTTAAAAACAATATGGCTTTTTAAGGAATCCAAATATCAAATAATACCCGTGGTGGATGAAAGGTCGTTGTCACCGCATACGTTAAAAGAAACATTATCTTTTTTTTCATTTAGTAAAAATATTTGTAGAAAAATAATCTCTTTGAATGAAATTAAATTTCAATGGTTTTTATATAGCATATAAAGAAAGTCATGTATTAAAAGAAAATATGCCTCAATGAACGGAGATTGAGACGATGTCCCTTACCTCCTGTCCGACTTGTCTCGATTGTTCTTTAATCTCATAAATAGGAAAGTAAAGTCAATTTATACTTGATTAAGAAACTTTTTCAAGTTTATTATTCCTTTTATATCACTTATCACCATTTTATAAACATTATCTAATCATTTATGTTAATAACGATTGTTTTGACGATATTTGGTACTTGAGTAACAAATAAACACCTTATAATTACAAGTTGTCCATATGGTGAATATTCCATTATCTCCATAATGATATTCATGATATATATATCATATATATCATATATATCTAGTATATATATTTATTTTTAATAGTAATTAACATTTTGAGATAAGAAATGAAATGCACCATTCATGGAGACGGTAAGCCGTACGTATGCAGGAACGCTACTTTTATTTCTATTTATTATTTTGATTGAATTAAACACATAATAATACATAAGTATGTTATAATTACATTATAATATCATATATAATATCATTAACTCCATCCTTTATACATCCCACATATGGCATTAATGAGTCATATCATTTTGAGGGGGCGATAGTCCGCATTTCCTCAAATGAAATTATCGTATTTAACCATAATGGATACCATAAATATATGATATAAATAAAGAATAAAAAATCATAAAGAATAAATAAACATAATATGTATCATATATAAATATAGTTTCATGTTGATGTCCACCATGAGAAGCAGTAGGATAAAATCGAACAGTCATCGTTTCGGGAGGCATTAGTTTGTCATCCATAGAAACAATATGTTTTTCACCCATTATATGGAGGGGTGTGTAAGTGTAGTTAGAATACTTCTCATAACAACTTCCTAGTTTATTTGGGATGCTTGTGTTGTTATTAAATAATTGAGTAAAAAGAGTTTAGGGGTTGGAGATGCAAAATAAAAAAAATTAAAACAAAATATTTTAAGAAAAACCATTTCCTTTAATTCGGTAACTCCCTTTGGTTTGAACTATAAGAACATCTTGATGTACCTTCTGCCTAAGGTAAGTCTTTTGGGGGGAGGATAGGGATCTTGAGAGCTTATTTGGGTGGGTTTTGGACAATCCAAGGGGCTTTAGAGGTGTGAGAAATAGGTTAGAAGTGGTGCCCTTTTATAAGGGGGAGGAGGGGCTCTTTAGGAATGTTTGAAACAAATATATTATTATGAAATTATCTTCGGTTTAAAAAGGTCCAAAAATCATTAAATTCTATGATAAGATGAATCATGGTCGAAATAATATTATCCAATAAGAATTGGACAAGTTTTGGATATTATTTGAAACATTATATTATTATTTATTTAAATCATTTATTAATGAGGTAAACACTGCATCACAATTGTTTCATTAATAATATAATTTATTTAATGTATAAAATTTATAAAAAAATACAATAATATATTAAATATTTTTATATTTATAATGAATATTTATACTCTAAAATATAACTTACATCACCCTTTGTAAAAATTAATTTACTAAAAGATATTGGTTTATGTAATGTTTGTCATTATTTTAACTTAATTGAAATTAAGTGTCATTGTCACCATCAAGTGGCTCAATGGGGTCCCACAATCGTCCCAAATATTCCCATGGTCTTATATGTATCAAAAAATAGTATTAGGACACTTGTTAGTGAAAATTTATATTATTATAATAATATATTTTTACCCTTATTTACAATATTTACCCTTTAACCATGGTAATTTTTTTTTTCTGAAATAAATATTCATAATGTCTATCAATAAAAGTTACATATTTACACAATTTGGCCCACCTGATTCCAAATATGAAATTCATTCATCAAATTTAAAACACATAAGTGGCAAAAATTATTTTAAAATTAATTCCCGTTGTCAAAACAAAAAGCGTGTTTCTTAGAACTATTAACTATCAAAAGATTGCCACTTGTTTATGTACAATTTCAAAGTGAAATTAAATCTAATTACCAAAATTTTTTAAAATGGTAAAAATATAATCTAAATACAAATTAAAACCAATTAAAAAGATAATCTATCCAAATAAATAGATTATATTAAAAGGATGTTTTGAATTAAAATACAACATTTTTACATTTTCATTAAAAAAATGAATTTTATCAGAAAAATACAAAAAATTTACCCAAAGTAAATTTCGATGTCCCAATTCTAACGAAGAATTTTATTTGGTCAAATAGATAATATAAAAGTGATAAAAACTAGATTTAATGAGGGTTCACCATCATAAGGTGGTCAATCAGCCTTTAAATTAATATAAGAGTATTTACGCTTAAATTCAGATTCTTTCTTATTTTAAGACTCTAATATTTATTGGATAAATGTAAAAACATTTAACAAAAATGTATAATCATATTTTAGTTTCTTCTATACATTCCCACCAATACAAGGGCTTGGCGATAACTACCATTTAGAATAATAATATTATAATATTAGTGTGTAATGTAAGATTTCAATGAAACCCGTTGTGGCGTATCAGGTATTCCATAGAGAATATCAACCACTTTTAAAGTAATATTAATATTTAATTCACAAATATGAATAATTATGAAAATTTATTGTTTCTTTATTTACCTGGGACGTTATATCCTTCCCCCCTTTTGGAAATTTCATCCTCGCAACTTTGTTCACTTATGAAATAAATATGGGTATTTATCCCTCGTAGCATTTTCATATTACCACGTTGCCTCTTCCACTATATGGTTTTTTCACAAATCCTTTACCTGGTGAATTAACTTATTCCGCAATAAATGCACTCTTCGGTCTAGAATCTTGACCAGCTGTTCATTATAATAGAGATTCTCTTTCAACTGAACTACCTATTGACTTAAAGTGTGAGGTGGATCTGGAATATACTTTCTCAACATTGAAAGATGAAAAACATTGTATACCTAGAAAAAACATGGAGGTAAAGCCCCTTCTGTAAGCAACTGATCCAGATTTCTCTAGGATTTCATAGTGTCCAAGGAACCTTGGACTTAAATTTCCTTTTCTTACCAAAATGTATCACACTTTTACATGGATAAACTTTGAGAAAGATATGATCACCAACCTTAAAAGAGAGATCTTTTCTCTGATTATTCGCCTAACTTTTTTTCCTACTCTGAGTTGTTCTCATGTGCTTCTGAATCAACTGAACCTTTACTTCCATCACTTCTACCAATTCTGGTCCCATAAGCTTCCATTCACCTAAGTCATCCCAAAAAAGCTAAATTTCGACAACAGTTTCCATATAATGCTTCAAACAGAGGCATATGTATACTTGAATGAAATCTATTATTATATGAAGATTCAACCAAAAAAAGATGTTGGCCCCATCATTCCTAGTAATCCAGTGAACAAGCATGTAGAATATCTTCCAAGGTCAGAATTGTTCATTCTAACTGCCCATGTGATTGCATAAGAAAAGTTGTTCTAAAATTTAATTCAGAACCTAATTACTTTTGAATGCCTTTCGAAAAGTTAGAAGTAAACCTGGGACCACAATCAGATACAATCGAGTGGAGAAAACTATGTAACGTAACTATCTTTTTAACATACAACCGAGAATGTTTATCTACAGACAAAGTATCTCGAATAGGAAGGAAATGCGAATATTTATTCCACCGATCAATAATAACACAGATAGCATTATTAGCTCGAGAAGTCTTTGGTAATCCCACAACAAAGTCCATGGATATATTTTCAGATTTCCACTTTGGATCTGGTAAAGACTGAAGCATCCCTTTCAGTAATTTCCCCTCTACTTTATCCTTCTTACAAGTCAAACACTTCACAGAAAAATAAAAAATATCTCTTTTCATTCCATACCAACAGTAATACTGGCGAAGATCACTATACATATTATTACTGCCATGATGAACTGAAAACTGGAAACTTTTTACTTCACATTACAACTCATTCTTGAACTGTGAATCACGAGGAACACATAATCTCTTTCCAAATATCAAACACAATCACTATCAAAGATAAAATCAGGAAACTTACCCTTCTGAACCAACTCTACCTTTTTCTGCAACTCCTTGTCTTCCTTATGAGATTTCATAATCGAGTCTGATAGAGTTGATTTAAATAACACTTGAAACAAAAAATAATAATTTCTTGCACCAAAAACTTATATTCCAAATTTAATCCAATCAAAAATCAAAGGATCTTGTTCCAGACATAGCATGGTTAATAAAACATTACTTTTTCGAGTCAATGTATCAGCCACATTATTTTATATTCCTGTATTATAAAGGATCGTGAAATCATTATCCTTGATTAATTCCATCCATCCCCTCTATCTCATGTTCATTTTTTTCTTGAGTGAATATATACTTTTAACTTTTATGGTCATTATATATTTCACATTTTAATCCATAAAAATGATGCCTCCATGTTTTTAAAGCAAAAAACAACAATAGCTAATTCTAAATCATGTGTAGGGTAATTTAACTCATGAGGTTTTAACTGACGTGAAGTATAAGAAATTAAATGATCATTCTGCACAATTACACAACCAAGTCCTTTCAACGAAGCATCAATGTAAATAACAAACTCACCATTTCTGGAAGGTAGTGCCAAAATATTAGCATTCAACAATCTTCTTTTAAATCTTTGAAAACAGTCTTCACATTCTTTTGTCCAAATAAACATAACACCTTTTCGAGTTAACATACTCCATGGACTATATAACCCAGAAAAATTGTCAACAATCCTATGGTAATAACCTTCCAAACCAAGAAAACTACAGATCTCAGTTATATTTGTGGGGTTTTTCCATTCATCAACAACTTTGGCTTTAGAAGGATCAACAGTTATGCCATTTTTGGAAACTATGTGACCAAGGAATGAAATTTTTTGGAACCAAAACTCACACATGTAGAATTTCCCAAATAGTTTCTTTTCTTTTATAGTTTGTAAGACAACACTTAAATGACTTTCATGCTCTTATTTACTTTTAGAATAAACCAAAATATCATCAATGAACACAACCACATTCTTATCCAAGGACTCATGGAATATTCTATTCATAAGATTCATTAATACAAAAGGTGCATTGGTTAACCCAAAAGTCCGGACATCAAATTCATAATGTCCATATCTATTATGAAATGCGGTCATCAAAATGTCTGCTTCCTTTACATTCAACTGATGGTACCCCGAACTCATGTCAGTCTTTGAAAAATACTCAGCTCATTAGAGCGGATCAAACATATAATCAATATGAGGTAAAGGATACTTATTATTCATAGTGATGTTATTAAATGATCTATAATAAATGGAAAGTCTCATTGAACCATCTTTATTTTTAACAAACAAGACAGAAGCACCCCATGGTGATGTGCAAGGTCGAATGAAACCTTTATCTAATAACTCCTATAATTTCTTCTTTAAATTCAAAAGTTCAATTTGATCCATTCGATAAGGGGGTTTTGAAATTGAGTTAGCATCATGAACTAAGTCAACAGTAAATTAAACTTTCTGATCAGGTATAATACCAGGGAACACATCAAGAAAAATATAAAGATATTTATTTACCACAAGAATATCATTAATATGAACAGTTACTTTGTTATCAATAATACGTGTAAGGAAACATTTGTTTCCCTATATTACTAGTTTCTCATATTCCTGATATTTTATCAAAAGTAAGGGATCATTATTGTACACAAACTGAAAATTTTCATAGAAAGAATTTTCTTTAGCTCTGCAGTCAATCTTAGCATGATTAAAAAAATCCAATCCATACCCAAAATAACATAAACACTACTAGAGGAAAAACAATAAGATATGTAGGTAGATTCATCGTGCACACAAGGACATGAAGGATCTTATAATTTCTTTTTTGTTTCAAAATTTCCTCCTGGTGTTTTTACCATACATTCAGGATTCCTATCTTTATATGTAATTCCCAATTTACTAGAAAGCTTCTCAGAAATTAAAGAGTGTGTATACCCTGAATCAGAAAACACATTGGCATAATCTGAAAAAACCAAAAAGTGTACCTGATACTACTTCATTTGATGGCCCACCAACTACTGAAGTCGTTGCGAAGGACTTCACCACCCATTTATTCTTGTATTCTCGTTGCTTTCCCTCATTTGAGTTCTTTACTAGACACTCATTTTCATAATGACCCATTTCATTTCACTTCAAACATCTTACCACTAGCTTTTCATTTCATGTATGATCGTCTTCTATATAGTTACATGAAATATGACCAGAATTACCACACCGGAAGCACTTTCCAGAAATTGATAAACATTCTCCAGGATGATTTTTACTTCACTTCTCATAAAATGGATATTTAGTTTTTTAAACTCTAGGCTTATTTGATTAATTCGTTCCGTTTTCCTTCTATCTGGACCTGTTATTCTCTTGTTCTTCAAAGAACACTTAATCAATGGAAAACTATATTTCCACCTTCTCCGCACATCGAACAATTTTTTCATAACTTTTGAACTCGCAAGAGGATAATTCTCGTCGATATCACGACTTCAGTCCTTATAAAAATTGATTTATCTTTCTATAATGATCTTAGATGAAAGTTGGAGCATACCTTTCTAGTCGAGTGATCTTTCCTTCATAAACTGCCACTAATTCATCCTCCTGCCTCAATTCCAAGAATTGTTTTTACATCCAAAGTCGAACCACCTTAGAAAAATATTTCTCATGGAAAATACCTTTTAAGTCATCCCAATCAGTAGCATCAATCTTATCACTATCGCTGATATTTTCACCATAGACAACCACTGATCATATTCACCTTCATAACAAAAAACAACGAGAATAACGTTTTGATGTATAGAACACCTCATGACATAAAAAAATTTCTCCAGTGCTTTAATTCACCCTTCAGCTAGCACATGGTCGGATGATCCACTGAATGATGGAGGATGTTGCCTCATGAAATTCTCCAATTACAACATCTTCTCCTGTGGTTGATTTGGATGATCTCATGCATGTATACCACCACCATTTATTTCATGAGTCAACTATGAAATCACTGCAACAATCTATTCAGTTCCGATTCGGACCATCTCAGGTTACTGGTTTAAAAGGTTGTCTTCCTCCTAATGTCATACCAACATAGGTGCCATATTTCCTCTGCGGAAAACCATTCTGATCACATAAATATCATTTGCGAAGCATTATGATAATCTATAAATTCTATTATTTCAATATTAATATAAATTAATTTATTGATATTAATATAACAATAACCTAACTCCTAATTTCATCTAAACCTACCTCTGATACCAACTACAAGGACCCGACCATAAAAACATTACATAATCATGAATTATGTTAATAATTCACATAGATGATATTTTCAGGTTTAGAGTTTTAGAGAAATAAGTCATAACTGTTACATTACATCCCAAAAGTTACAAAGTAGACACTTCTACACAGTTCCCATTATTTTTCACATAATAAAAAATCTTGAAAAAAATATTCATGTCTAGTTCCATGTTTTAGTCAGCATGACTTTTTTTGATCCCATCGTTGACCCTATTCCACTTTATATCCTTTGAATAACAGTTCAAAAGCATACGATTAGCATTAAAATTAGAGTAAGGGATACACAAATAAGGAAAACTATTAGTTATTCAAAACAACAAGTAAACCATGAATATTTTATCATAAGTAATACTTTTCACCTTTATGAAGTAGTAAATACTCTTTACTGAATAAAATATCATTTCATAACCTTTAGTAACCAAAATATTACCTTAAAACCCATATAAAGAACACATAACATTTGAATGTATCTTTGGACATAAACATACTTAAATCAAATAACCATACTATCGACTTCTACACGTATCACTAAACGGAATAGCCATATCGCCAACTTCCATACCCAATGCATTGGAGGTTATAAGTTAACCACCCGCCTTGGTTTATCATGGCACCACCCATCATTTGGTTTATCACGAAAACCACCCGTCATTTGGTTTATCACATAACCACCCGTGAAATGTCCATGTACTATTATAAAATCATAACACATACAACAAATATAAAGGAATGAAAACATTTCCCCATTTCAATCACAATATATTACTTAAATATAATTACATAACAAATCCATTATAAAAACAATTTTCAATACCAAAATACATAAAAGAGTGTATTGTATTTATTTTCTCTTTTTAATAACATTACGACTTCTTTTGGAATCCAAAGATCAATTAACACTCACAGCGGTTGAAAGGTCTTTGTCACCGCTTACGTTAAAAGAAGTATTCTTTTTTTGTCCTTTAATAAAAAAATTAATAAAAAATGATTCCATTTTAAAGAAATGATTAGTTAATGTTGTTTATAAAACTTATAATGAATTTCATGTATTAAAACAATATATGCCTCGATGAAAAGAGATTGAGACGAAGTCCCTTACCTCATGTCCGACTTGACTCGATCGTTCTTTATTATCCTGAATAATAAACAAAAGTTAATTTATACTTGTTTAAGAACCCTTTTCAAGTTTATTATTTCTTTTATATCCCTTATCACCACGTAATAAACATTATGTAATCATTTATGTTGATAACAGTGGTTTTCTTGATATTTGGTACTTGAGTAAAAAATGAACACCTTATAATTACATGTTGTCCATGTGGTCAATAACCCATTATATCTAGAATTATATTTATGATTTAGATATCATATATATCATATATATCTGGTATATATCTGTATTTATAATAGTACATAAAATTTGGAGATAAGAAATGAAATCCACTGTTCATGGAGACGGTAATCCATACGCACACATAAACGCTACTTTCATTTCAATTTTTTAATGGAATTAAATCATAATGATAAATAGTAATATTATAATTAAATTATAATATCATATATAATATCATTAACTCAATCCTTTATACATCCCACATATGGCATTGATGATTCATATCTCTTTGAGGGGCGGTAGTCCACACTTCCTGAAATGAAATTAACATGTTTACCCATAATGGAAACCGTAAATATATGCTATAAATGAAAAAAACAGAAGTATAAAGAAAACATAAACATAATATATATAATATATAAATATATTTCCATGTTAATGGAATCCATTAATGGTGGTAAGAGATAATCCAACAATCATCGTTTCGTGAGGCGTTTGTTTTCCATCCATCTTCACCCATTAGATGGAGGTGTGTGTAAGGGTAGTTTGAATACTTCTCATAAAAACATCTTTCTATATATAGGATAATGTTTATGTTATAAAAGAATGGAATAAAAAGATTTTAGGGGTTGGATAAGTAAAATAAAACAAAATAAATCAAAATAATTTAAGATAAACTATTACCTTTAATTCATGTAACTCTATTTGGTTTGAACCAAAAAGTCTTTTTGAAGTGCCTTATACCTAAGATATGGATTCTAAGAGGAGGAGATGGATATTGAGAGATTATCAGGGAAGGGTTTGGATGATTAATGGGGCTTGATAGGTGTGAGGAATGGGTAAGAACTTTTGTTTTTTTATAAGGGAGAGGTGGGGCTCTTTAAGAACGTTTGAAATAATTATTTTATTAAAAACATAT
This sequence comes from Viscum album, assembly GCA_963277665.1. NCBI lineage: Eukaryota > Viridiplantae > Streptophyta > Magnoliopsida > Santalales > Viscaceae > Viscum > Viscum album. The sequence goes on along the minus strand of OY728151.1, from coordinate 646,260,225 downwards.
ATTTAGTTTCCAAAAGTCCAAAATTAATTAATGTAGAAGAAAATATGACTCATGGTCGAAATAAAATCATCCAACAAAAAATGGACAAGTTTTGGATATTATTTTATTCTTTTTAATCTTATTTATTTAAATCATTTATTAAAGAGGTAAACAATGCATCATTATTGTGTCATAAATAATTTAATATAAATGATGTCTAAAAATTATTAAAAAAAATAACATAATGTTGGAAATATTTTTATATTTCTAATAAATATTAATAGTCTATGAGATAACATACATAAATCTATATAAAAATTAATTTACTAAAAGATATTTTCTATGTCATTTTTGTCCTTACATTAAGTTAATTAAAATAATGTGTCCTTATCACCTTCATGTGGCTCCACGGGGTCCCAAAATCATCCCAAATATGCCCATGGTCAGATATGTATCATCTAATATGCATAAAAAATATGTTAGAGTAATTTTCTATTATTATAATAATATTTATTTACCCTTATTTACTAGAATTTCCCTTTAACCATGTTAAATAAAACTTTTACTGAAGTAAATATTCATATTGTCTATAAATAAAAGTTACCGATTTGCACAATTTGGACATCCTGATTCCAAATTGAAAATTCATTCCTTAAAATTCAAAATACAGAAGTGGAAGAAATTAATTTTAAATTAATTTCTGCCGTCAAAACAAAAAGTATGTTTCTTAGAAATATTAACTATCAAAAGATTGACACTTGTTTATGTCCAATTTCAAAGTGAAATTGATTATAATGACAAATATTGGATTAAATGGTAAAAATATAATCTAATTACACTTTAAAACCAATTATAAATATTATTTTTCCATATAAATATATTATATTAAAAGGTTTTTTTGAATTAAAATACAGCATTTTTAACTTTTCATTACAATATGAATTTTTTCAGAAAAATTCCAAAAATTTACCCAAAGTAAATTTTGATGTCTGGATTCTAAAAAAAATTAATTTGGTGAAATAGAACATATAAAAGTGACCAAAACTATATTTAATGTGATTTCACCATCAAAAGGCGGTAAATCGACCATTTACTGCATATTTGAGTTTTTATGCTTAAAATCGGATTTTTTTCTTGTTTTAAGCTTTTAATATTAATTGGATAAATGTAAAAAAAATTAAAAACGTGTATAATCATATTTTAGTTAGTTCCATTCATTCATGTAAATACAATGGCTAGGAATTAACTACCATTTAGAAAAACATTATTATATTATTAGTGTGTAACATAAGATTTCAATGAAACTCGTTATGGTATATCAGGTACGCCATCGAGCATATGAACCCCATTTAAAGTAAAATTAATATTTAATTCGCAAATATGAATAATTATGAATATTTATAATTTCTTTATTTATCAAGGATGTTATAAAATGACCATAAAATATATTATGAGAGTGAGTTTTAGCTCCAAAACTAGTCAAATAAAATATAATGAAAAAAGAAAAATAAATTTACATTAAAATTGCTTGAAAACAAAAAAATAAATGTTCTTATAGTTTCAAAAAAGTCATAAATTGAACTAGAAATTCAAACATTCCTAAATTTTGATGCGGGTGTCTATTTGGTCTCTACCACATATCAAATCAACGCCTGTTATGAGATATATGTCATGTTGGTCTATGGCCATCTCTTGAGAATTGCCCCGTTTTTTTCCTTTAATATCCCAAAAGGACTCCGAAATAGTCTTTCCATTCGCTGACCCCGATGTCTTAAAATTCACCAGATATAACTTCTGATCTTGGTTTTCGTTCGGCCTGTATGACATACAATATCAAATCCATTATCGTGATTTCTTATTTTACTAGTTGTGGTGCTAGAAAAGGAGCGTTGGAGCAGATTTTATAGTCATTTAAGAGGTTTTAGGGGTTTCCGAGTTTCTTAAATTTTTAGGATTTATTTATTTACAATTTATTTCAATAATATATATATATATATATATTATTAATTTTTTTCTATTTATTAATTGCTAATTTTTATTTATTATTGAATAAATATTAATAAATACTTATTAATTATTAATATTAATTATTAATTACTGATTACTGATTAATGATCATTGAACATTGATTAATCATTTTAGATTAAAAATTAATGATTAATAATTAGTTAGTGTATCTATTGTTTATGTATTATTTGTTTTTCCCAATTAATATATATATATATATATATATTAAATTCTATTTATTGACGACATGAAGTGCCTGCTGGAGTTGTAAAGTCTTTTGAGAATAAGCAGTAGGTAAGCGGTTCAAATCTCACCCAATGTTGAAGTTCTGTATATTGAATGTGCATGTGCTTGAACATGAGCTCGTGCATAGAGATAGGAATGAGCTTGATAATAATAAATAAATAACATAAAAAAATTAATTAATTAATTAAAATCTGAATAAAATTAATTATTTAATTAAATATTGAAAAAAATTAATTAATAAATAAAATAAATTAATTAATTAATTAATTAATTAATTATGAAAATAAAAAATAATAAAATTAAAAAATTAAAAATTTAAAAAATTAAATAAAAAAATTAGAGAATGTTTAAATTTCTATTAAAATACCATTCATATATCATTTGGCGGCCGTTTTAAAAAGTCACCACTAATTTATTACTGACAGAAGATTTAACGACAATTTTCCAAAACTGTTGCAACATGATTCAGCGGTGGTTTAAACCACTACTAAATGAAAATTTTCATATATTGTACTTACCTTATTTCTATCACAACCATTGAGAAATGAAAATTTCACAAATGAGTAGATATGTCCTACCATCTCCATGATTTTCACGTAGTTCATTTTTCATAACCATCATTCATGGTCTATTTTAAAAGTATTATTTAAGTATAAAAATTATAATGATTTCATGATTATTATTCTATTGATGTTGGAAAATGACCACTTTAATTCTAGTCATTTTACCAAAGTCATTTTGGACAAATGAGCTGAATATAATCAAAATATATGGTATGAAATTAATTGATTAAATAATTATATATAACATGAAATTAAAAAAAAAAAATTAATAATTAACAAAAAAATATGTTCAAAACGAATTAAATATTTAAAAATAATGTGTTATTCATGATTATAATTAATGTATATGATGGGTTAGGTTTGATGCAAGGGACACTTTAATTTAAAAACCTCATTTCAAATGTTTTAATGATTTATTTTCTAAATCATTTTCTTCTTTGTGTATATTCTTAAAATTATTTTATTGATATATTCAAATAGAAATTAATAAATTATAGATTAAATTTTTTCTCTCCTTTTAATTTATTTTAATGTACTTTTAAATGAGAATTTTCATATTTTATATGTAACATTTTGAAATAAGGAAAAAAAGAAATGTTCTATTTTTTCATATACAGTGTCAATATATTTTATCAGTTATATAACCATTATTTAACATTTTTATTAGATTAGAAGATTAATTTTCTCTAAAAAAATATTCCATCCCTTTTTCATATGAATTTTCAACAAGGGTTTTAATTGGAATAGATAATTCGCTATCCACAACAGATTTTATTATGTGTGAAACGAATATTTTTTAAAAGATTGATGATGAATGTCAAAGATTTTATGTGTTATGATTATGTTATCATTAGTTGGAGTTATTTATTATTATTGGTTTTTTAATTATAAAACAAGGACGGGTGGCTCTGTTATATACCATGTATATGTGAGCAAGATTTTATTTATAATGAATTTGGTAATGGAATAGAGTGAAACGGTTTGGTTTATCATATGACATTATTAGAATGTACTTGTTAGGTTAATCCATTTGTAATTATGACATGTAATGGATGTCTCAAGAAAAATATATTGATTTTCTAGGATTTCTAATGAGTTTTTAAAGATTCCATCCAATTTAAAAGGTCAATCCAATAATCTTTTAATTTAATGTAGTGATTATACCCTTTCTATGTAATATATATATATTTAATAAAACAATCTAGTGTTATCATGTTATCTATGAATCCCCTGGGATTATTATATATATGTTATGTTTAATTAAAATGTTTTGAATTAAAAACATTGGGAAGTAAAGTTGATTTAATGGTTAAGTATGTTATAATTACTTAAAAATTATATTGTGTAAAAAAATGTATTTTATGATTTCATTGTTTTGAAAAGGAATATTGAGTTTATTTCAATTTTTTTATGTCCCTTCCGGACCATTTTCATCTCATCAAACTTTTTTAAATATGGTTTTTAGGATTTAATTATACGCATGAACAATGATGAATACTAAATATTGAAAATGAAATGATTTGAATAGTGGTGTAAATGATCATATAAGGACTTAAGGACTTTTATATAAGCGTTTTCCCTAAATCTCTCAAAATATAATCTTAAAATTTCTTTGGGTATATAATTGATACCATATTTCATTTTGACAGTGTAATTTTAGGATAGTGTAAATTGGGTCACATTTATTTGTATCCAAGATAGAAATGTAATATTTATTTTTTTAGCATAGGATTTGGATGTGAAGGATTTGGGTGTTACAATAATTGTCATATATTTGTAAGTGATCCGATCATTGGGAACTATCACATGTCAACATTGGGGAAAGGATGAACCTCAACACAAGTGCTTGATGAAAAAAGTATTTAAATTGGTTATGGAGGTAAGAGTCTTATAGTGGCCCATACATTTCATAAATTTATATACCATCTTGTTAAATGAATATTCATTACCAAAATAGGAGATACTTGTAAAAATAGTATAATTGTAGTGACATTGGAAACATGGATTCATAACAAACAAGTTCATAAGTGAATCACATAATCTCCACTAAGTTCACCATAAATAGAACCATTCATAGACTTTTCATACCTAAAACCATTCATCATAAACTGAGAAAATGAACCATAATAAAGGGTTATCTCAGATGATCAATAAGGGTAGCCAAGGGAGATATCAATTATCACTAAATAATAAGGTTAGGATAACAAGATATTGAATTTTCAAATCCAAACCTTTTGTATCAACGATCATAATCATAAATCTGGGAATAAAGAAAGGAAGTTCATAAGACATGAATCACAAATTAATCATTGGACATGAGCCATTATAATATTACATAGGAATATGATATAGTTTTATGGAAATAAAATAATAATATAAATTATAATTTCAAGAATACTAACCACGAAATTCATAAACTATTAGTCTTGTTCTAATCACCTGTGTGAGTACATTGGAATTCGGATAACCTCCCATCTACCCACTTTTAGGCATGATAAAACATCTTATTTACCCTCTTGTATTTTTCTTGTAATAAACACCCATCTAATATATTGTTTTAGTCGTGATATATCCTCTCATTTACCCTTAGATCTCATATAAAATTTATCATTACCTAAACCATTAATGTGAAATGTAATTCATCTCCAACCAATAAAATAATGAAAATAATACATATTTTTTTGTCAAAATATCATAAACCATTAATCAAATAACAACCCATAAAAAATAAATGGGTTTAATGATTATTTTATCCTATTATAAATTATATAAAAGAAATGGATTTCATATACAATTTATATCTTCATCATATAATAACTCATCGAAATGATATTGGTTTAATAAAAATATTGTCATCATATTGATAAACCATCCACCTAGAAAATTACTATGGTAAAATTGTATTATATCTCCATTAAAACATCATCAACAACATAGGTTTTTTTCATTAATGAATAAAAATTACATTAAAAGATCATAATAACATTATAAAGGAAAACATACTTTCCATTTTAGATTTTTTTTAAAATATAATATTTTACCAAATATTAAGAAAAAATTTATTTAAAAAGGAACATTGAGATATAAAAGGGATTAATTTAATCATTTACATGTAATGAAAATGAGAAATTATGTTCATGCCATAAATGTTAAAACAATGATTACTTTCACATTTTCAATAAAAATTAAGAAAAAACTCACCCAAATAAAATTAATTCCTAACCATTTTAAAATAAAATGTCAAACATGGGTAAAAAGTTAATTAAAAATCATTGGATAATAGTAAATTTATTCTTTAATACTAATTTAGAACATATGGATATGGAATAAAAAGGATTATAGCCAAAGAAATAAATAAAGAAGATTGTATAAAAAACAATATATTGGTTTATTTAGTCCTAAAAGAAAGTAAAATGAAAGGTGTAAATTTATTATAAAAAAATATCTATTGGATAGGAATATGGACTATAATTTTTGGGAGGTATATCATAATATTTCATCACCATAAATGTAATCATAAAGAATCCCAAATAAATAATGAGATTTCATATATAACCAGTACCACTTGGGTAAAATTTGAATAATAATATAAATGGAACAAATAACCTTATATTTATATGTATATACCATAATTGTACTTAGAATAATCATAAATGAGATTCATGGTCAGTATTTACCCCACAAAAAATAGAAAAGTGGTGATTATGGCATGTGTACAACAAAAATAAAACTTTTAAAAAAATATATTACAATAGGTATTGACTTCTTCATTCACATTATAACAACATTTATAATAAATATAGGTTTATTAAACCCATTTTATAAAACCATAAAAATATATTTCTGACCATTTATGATTTATTTAGAAGTTTTATTTCCCATTTTTTTCAAAATTCTTTATTAGAAATCATGTTTTCTGTAACAACTTCTTCTCTTATAAGATATATTTTGGTTTGGAATTTATTGTCTATTTATATTGAACGTAGTTAAATAATATCTAGAATATTAAATATGGTATATATATTTTATATATTCATTATATATTTATTTTGAGTAATCCAATGATGTGAAATATATAAAATGTATTAAATTGTTCATGGAGATGATAGGTTGTATGTACCCAAGAACATAGTTTCTATTTTCTAGAAGAATGGAATTAAAAATGATATATAAAATATCACATTGAAATAATATTTTTTTAATATATATCTTCCATATTCATTAAATGTATCCTTGTTAATATCAATGTCAAAATGAAATAAAAAACGAATCACCTCACTTTTTTTAGGCAGGAGTCCACACATATGCAGGAACAATGTTATTGTTTTCCAACAGATTTACTGGAAATATGATATATATGAATTAAAAATTATAGGAGTATAAATATATAATAAATAGTATATTTAAAAATTTAATCCATTTTCATATCTATCTGTTATAGGTGGTCATGAGAAAAAATTTCATTAGTTTGCGATGAGGTTGTCCTCCATACACATGATCGACAATTTCATTTACCATATAATAGAGAAGAATATATATATATATATAGGTGGTTTCATTAAAATAATAAATCCTAATTATTTGGGACATACAAAATTTATTATACGATCATAGTGGCTGAATATTTTATGGAGATTGGAGACGAGATAAAACAAGAATTCTTGGTTAACAAATATATATATTCTTCGGACAACCACCTTAAATTTTAACCAATAGATTTATTAGGAGGATTTTGTGTAATAACATGGGTATTAGTATAAATTAATAATACTATTATATTCAGTTACAACAATTAAACATGGACTAATGTGAATTCCCATTGAGGTTGTGGAGGTATCATGGGCATCTAGGGTTTTTTCAGAGCCTGTAACCCGAGTTTTGGGATGAAAATATCCTGATGCATGGTTAGTTAAAACTATGAAGAGTTGGCCACATACATTGATAAACCTTGAAAGGCATGGGTATATGTATGCGAAGAAAAAAAATTCATTCAAATAGTGATATTTAACTTATATGGAAATTTAAGATACCCTATAATTTGGATAGTGGGGTTCGGCATGGTTTTTGCAGGGTTTGTCAAACATGTGATGTAATCATGTTGGTGAAATTCTCCAATAACTAATTGTTTGTGATTACAACACGTTTTGTCAAACCACGAGCCAAAACCATGATGCCTATAAATTTTGGATTATTTTTATAGTTTTATTTCAAATTTATTTCCTTTTAAAACCTAAATAACTATTTATTCATTTGAAAATATGAATGTCATTTTCAATCTCTCAACAGTTCATATTTTTTGATTTGAGGTAAATCATATGTATTATCTCCAACTCAAGAATAGAAAAACTCCTTGGACCCAAATTAGTGATCACTCAAATACTTCATACTCTTCCATCATTCTTTCTCCTTGCAACGATGTTATATAGTTGTAATATGATTTCCCTTAATTTTATGATCCTCACCTATTCATTAATTTTTTCATGATATGTATAGAATCATGAGTTGATACTAGATGAGAAATTTTCTACTAAGATGACATAAGTTGTCTATACTATTCCGATATGTTTTCATTCTTTATAGACCTAGTTATTATTGTTCCACTGACCGAACTTTCCAGCATATAACCAAAGATGAACTGGTTAATTGAATTATTTTTATTTGAACATATTGGGGATTACCTTAGGTTCCTTTATGATGCACCGGTGGGGATTTCCCCATCCAATGCTACCTATGGGGTGTGTCATACAAATTTATCCTGTTTATTCCATTTTAAATCATGCATTGGATGAGTTCTCATGATTTCCTTTTTATAGGATGCCTAATTATAATTAAATTTAATTGAATAGATTTATTAGTAATTGTTCTTCCTCCTTTCATTATGTTATAATTATAATCTATTGATTTATAGATTAAATGTATTAAATAGAAATTGTTTTATTTAGTGGGTATACTAATTTGTTCATTGAATGTGGTTTATGGTGAGTGAGTGGGTAATCTCATTATGTGACATTATAATGAACTTGATTGAAGAATTTAATGATATGTACATGAAATGTTAGTAGTTAAATGGGCTGTTATACCAAGGGTCTTGATTCCATTTGATTCATTTGATAGTTCTCTATGGATATTCAAGTGAAAGTGGACGTGTTGAATAGAGTATGAAAATTGGGTCTTGATTATGTGGGATGCCTAATGATTTTCTAAAACTTAGAAATGTATTTTTTGAACTTGTGTATGATATTATCGGTATGAGAAGATCAATGAACTAAAACTAGTGCCTAACCAAGTTCCCATCACGATTCTCCTGGGACTCGACGAGGATTCATTTTTTCTCTACACCTTGGATTCGTCCCTTTGTGGTCTCGCAGATCACTATATAATATTTTAATTGTTATTTTAACATTTTGATTATATTTAACGACCATGAGAAATAATTTATTCTCAGTTGAATAAATCATTTAGGGATGTTTCACTCTTCTGGTTATATGGAATGTCCATTTTTGACTTGATATGTATGGATATACAGTAAGGTCATGTTGGTTGTTTATGTTTATATTGTAGCTTCCATGTAAGTGAATTGAAATTTATTTTGTAGAAATCCTGTAGAGGCTACATAGTATAACTTTCTTTGTAGTAGATATTCAATGGAATCATTTTGTTTATTTACGGATTTTTTATTTTACTTTCACACTAATAGCCTGGTATATTACAATTATTTTTTTGTATAGATCTTGGTTGCATTCCTATTGTAATTATGTCTCACACCAAATTTCAGATGACTTTGGTTAACCAAATAGAATATTTTTATATAGGTAGAGATAATGAAAAGTGACCAGAGTTTGGTGGATGAATTTGTTCCATGTTTATGAGATAAGGAGCACGGGGCCAGGATGAGGCTCATGATGTTATTCAAGGATATAACATGTTTTCGTATTTTCAATACATTTTTTTAAGTATACTACATTAAACATTATTTTTATGCTTTCTAGATTTAATTATCATCATTATTTTATGAGAGAAACTTCAGAATTGTTATGAATTTATCCCTTGTTTATTTATTACTTCTCTAATTGATGTACTTGCTTCCTCTATTGATTGTTATTTCAATTAGGTTTTGTTACACTCAGGATGTTATAGAATATACTTCCCATGGAGACACCCTAGGTCCCCACTATTAGTTGGTAACCATTGGTCTCTGTGGAGATGCTCTTGAGGCCATGGGACCCACTAGGTACGATGCACTATAGATTGGTGTCCTAGTCCAAAACATTACATAGTGGTATCATAGATTCATTTTATTTGATTTTTGATTTGGAAAATATAGAAAAGGAAAGGATGTTATTGTATTATTGTAATGTGTTTTGCTCGGGCATAGCTTACCCTCATATAAAAAATGGAAAAATTGACTCGAATGAAATTGTTTTTTCTCTGGAATTTGACTATTAATTTTGTTTTGATTCTAAAATTTGGTGACACACAAGAGTTATACTCTTAATATTTACGTGTGTATAGAATCTATTTTGTTTCCACCTAATGATATGAGGGTATTACATATCATTCATCATCTTCAATAACTACTATATTTTACATGTGATGAATTATGGCATGCCATTTAGTATGCATTACTTGTTTCATTGTGTTGTGACAGGTTTTGTGATAACTATACCTATTGTTATGATAGTTTTTTTATACTTGATAGAGAATGTGATGCCATATTTCATTTGATAAGTAGTATGGGTCCTAATGGACTGGGAAGTGGTGCACCATTAGTCCAATTTTTGAAATTACATTTAAAATGGTATGGTTTATATGGGAAATATATCTCATTTCATGGTGTGCTATGGGAACTCAGGGAATGGATCTTGAGGGAACCATTAGTTATTCATTTGAAACAAATGAAAGATGGAATTAAATTTAAAATGAATTTGAATTGATATTGAAACATGAACATGAAAACATATACATGACGAATAACTATCATCTGAGTGGGAAAATTGTAGTTTCTTTTGGGATTTTGGATATTATTCTTTTCACAATGCAGATGTTTGGAGTAGGTTGTGTGGTATGATCTAATTTTAGAAGGGTTTTGACACGTTCTATACTTTTGAACTGTAAGCTTGGATATTTTTATTTTTTAGGTGTTTGTATGGAATAGTAGAGGAATGATGCCACAAAGACCTCCAGTCATATGCCGGGAGGGGGTGATGACCAAGCATTGGTGGTAGTCAACCATTGGATATTGGTGGATCCTTCTTTATAACCTATTGTGGAACCAGCTGTTGTTCCGTACACAAGTGTTCAGCCAGTGTTTTTTGCAAGATTTTATCGCTTCATGATGAATTTTTAAGAAGCAACATAGACGTCCTGGTCTATGGATGAGATGAAATGTGTGTCCTAAAAAAATCCTCCCACATTTTTAGAGTATGGTTCTAAAAATGTTTTAGATATGGGGATAGAAAATGTGATTTATATTTTCAATCATCTGTGGAGACCTCCTAAGAGGAGAATGAAGCTCATAGAATACATGTTATGTGGAGTAGATAATTGTTGGTGGGATATTCTGTTATATTATGAAAATATGAAAGACATGGTTTGGTCTAATTTTGAAACATCGTATTGTTGTCCTAGATAATGACCAACTAAATAACTCAATAAATAGTGAATTGAGTTCTTAAAAAAATTCTTCATAATATAGACCACCCTATCCATGGTATGTATATTTAAAATTGATTCATAAGATTATATAGAGAAGAAACATAAAACATGACAGGAGGTTGTCAGAAATGGTAATTTATAGTCTTTTGAGAAACATTAATAAAGTACTCCACAACACCAATTATCTACTCCTTGATCTAAGTGAGTTTCAATAAAAAACCATTTTACTGAGGGCTCACAGCTGAGTACAAGATGTAGTCACTTATAAAATAGTTCCAATAGAATTCATCCAGGATCTTACATTACAAGAACTATCCAATGTATTAAACACACTCAATATAGTTTAAAAAACTGTAAATTAGTTACAATATTTGAGAAAAGAAATTGTTGTTTATAGTTGCAAGAGGCAATAGACAGTTACTGAAGATTCAACATTAGAAAAGATAATATTCAAGTTAATATTGGTATTATATTAATTTAAATAGATAGAGATTATAGGATATTCACTTAAAAAAATTGTTTCAATACGAACACATGTTTAGTGTTTTATAATGGCATAGAAGTTAACCTTACTTCATTCTATTCTATTTTGTCCTTTATTTTTTATTTCAACTTACTTTTTCTTTTATATATTGGTTCAAAAATATTCATATGATAACACTAATGGTCAAATAAGACATTTATATATCCTGATAATATATGAAATAGAGATTATGATATGTTCTTTAAAAATACGAAATTGATTTAGTAATCACAGTGTTAGATATTTCTCATTTTATAAATTTTCTTCTTTATATTAAAGTCGTGTGTTTTTTGATCTTTCCCCAAAAAATATCATTATCTTCTGATATACACAAAAGTTATGAAATTACATATTGTGACATTAGAAATGTAATCATGTTTATATTAATTATCAGATCATCGTAGGATATCAGTTGTATATACTATTCATCACAGAATGTTTTCCACAAGATAATTTGACTAGTATTTGTAAGATAATTATTTTTCAACAAAGAGTAAGAACATTATCCATCATAATATAATTTATTAATTATATTCAACTTATTTAGAATATGATTAATCTTCTCAAATGAATAAAATAATTTTATTTTCTCATTATGAAAGATCTTCCTAGGATTAATTGAACATCGTAATATAATGTCTTACGTGATACTTTCCGATTCCAAGTAACATAATATATACTTTGAACCTTATAATAAAATGTAATTATATACAGTTGTATGAACACTTCATCACATTGCATAAAAATAATTCAATAAAAATCACATAACAAAGTTGTTATAAAAAATTGTGGATATAAGGAATCATAAAAATAAATAAAGCAGATATGTGTTAAAAAACAATAATTTTTAAAACAATAACCAAATTATATTGAAAAAAACATGAAATGGGAAAAAATTATATTAAATTAAAAATTTCAGAATAATATATTTTTTCATTCCCTTTCTAAAAAATTATTTTCCAATTTTAAAAAATAAGAAGAAACATTGATATACATATGTAATTTTGAATTTTCCTTATCTTCTCCCACTTTTTTGATTTTAATAAGATTTATACTAAGGAAAAAAAATATATCACATATATAGCATATAAAAGATAATTTTTTCAGTTAGGTGAGTTAATAATGAAATACAAATATAAGAATATAATAAAACCAGGCATTGATAGAAAATTATGATCTATAGATTAATCACATTAATAATAAATTGTTATAAATGTGAATCATCTCATAAAATTATAAAAAATGGAAATTAAGATTATTTATAAATGAGAATAAGGTAATATATCATAATCATACAAATGAAATGTTAAAATAAACCGATGCAGATTTTTAAATTTTATGAGACATGGAACATTTAAAATGTTTTTCAAATTATCACCCACCAGGAAACTGACCTCACATATGTGAAAAAGGATTAGTATCAACCATTTTTCTATGAATGACTTTTTCTAGGAAGTTTCTTCAATGATAGGGGTTGTTCATGAGGTAATGGTGATGACTTTATAGGAACATCATCAATTTATCCAACAACATCGCCCAAAATCATTGAAGATTATCTAAGACCAGCACAATATTCATGTGAAATCCTAACTGGTGTTGATTAAATGTTGTGATCCTTTTGATATGCTCTGGCCAAATCATAGTTATCTATATAATTAATGTTCTATATGAAATGTGTCTCAGGTATGAGAAAAAGTATATCTTTAGGAAACATTTGAGGTTCCCATTGGTGATATTTTAATGGATCAATGGTTTCTCCAATACACTAAGAGATATTAGGGTATTGATCAGAAATTGGTGTTCTAGTAGTTTTATTCCATAAATATGAAAAAGTGATTATACATAAGCCTTAAACCTTTTGATAATGTATTTCATCCAGTAATCTTGGATATTTGAGAAACCATTCCAATTTTTTTATGAACAATTTCAATGAATTTATCGAGGTCTCCTTTTTTGAGGAACTTGCTATCTGGTTATTTAATACTTTAATTTATTATCATTAATCCCCATGATAGACAGAGTTCTATTTTCCTTAATGGGTTCAGATGTTTTTGAAAATTTTTCAAACGCATTAATCTCAACTGCATCATCATCTGAGATACTTTTCATGATATTTATAAAAATTTCATCATGAATATATTGAATCTTATTTTACATATCTTTAATTTCTTTTTGATAGTATACCAGAAAGGATTTATAATAGAATAAAAATTAAGAATACATATTAATTTACATGTATAGAATTTTTCTATGTTTTTGTAGGCTTCATATTAGTGTAGAACAAAATTTTATTTTTGAGACTGTCAATGGTTACCTTTATTGCTACTTCTTAACTTCAGATTTCATCATCAATTGTTCTATTGAAATTTTGACATACATCACCTCTCATAAATTCATCTCAAAAAAAAAATCTATAGTTTTGGATTTTATTTCATGAGATAATTCCATTATTCTTAATTTAACATCTAAAATGAGGAATTTATAAGGAAGAGGATATTCAGAAAATTATTACACAACAAATTATACCACCAGTTTTAATTCATGAACTTTGGCTTTGGAGGCTATATATTCACATAGAGTTCATACATTATAATGTGTTTCAAGGGCATGATCCCTTAGGGTCTCGAATTCATATTCTAATCTTCAGAGAATATGTTGAGGTATTCTGAAAATTTTTATTTCATCTACATCCCTTTCTTAATTTTCAGTACCTCATCTTACAAAAGAAGTCCATTCTTTGTGAACTTCTATACTATTTTCTATAACTGGTTTATTTTTAGCAACATTGGGTATAAAATCCACTTTAAATGATTCCTTGGAAATCATTCTACGAATTCATTCATCACTCATTATTTCCCTTTCATGAGTGTGATACATAATTATAAGTGAATATGGTTACGACCTTACATCGATCACCTTATCAATACGAGTTGAGAACATTTATGTGATAGATGTTTTTATCCATTCTTTTGGATCATACATGGGTAGATAGACAGCAGAAAGAGTTTCCTGACTAATAGATTAAGGACTGATAAGAATACTAATCCCAACACTTAATCTTAAATATAGAGATTTTTCATTATCACTAAATTCTTGGGCATCAGATTGATGAAATGATTATTCTACCCCTATGGGCGTGTTATATAAGACAGAATTATCCCCCTAAATTTGATCATGGAACATTTCAGAAATCCAATAATAAGGGATGAACTGTTTCAATGAAATATCCCACTAAAGGCTAACATTTCCTAAAACACTTGGATTTTATGTTGTCAAACCATGACATGACATTTCATCATTGATATCTAAAGAAACATTGGAACCCCAAAAAACTGGTTTTATGATTCTTCCATACTAGTTAAAATTAGTGAAATACATTCCCACATGGAACATTTATCTCATGATATATAATTCTATGTTTAATTTATTTTTAAAGAATAATAAAACAATTAATATTAACATATTGAAAAATTACTTTTAAAAACTAAACATTCTTTATAGTGATTTTTGACTGAATGATTTTCACAAAAAAAATTCATAATGTCTCTAGGTTCTTTACTTACATTTTCTCAAAGATAACAGTTCCAAAAAGTGATTTCATAATGTCTAGAGTAATGATTCCATCAATGGAAGGTAATGATGTGGGGAAGAAGGGGTGTACTTCATGTCTATATTTCAACATTTCCACAATCTTGATGGGTGTTAGTGACCGATCTTTTTGATTGATAGTTGTTATGCCAAGATCTTCATTTTCACAAAAGTGAAACAAAGAATATTCATAGAAATACAGAACATGTTTCTTTAACACATCCATTGTCCATGATTCATAATACGCATACTCCCATCATTTTGTATTAACATCCTTCTTTAAGAGAATATCTGTTGTTTCTAACCATTTGAAATAAATAGCCCATACACAAAAAAAATATTATTGATATCCATTGACCTTTTCTTTGGATTGATGAAGCACCATCAGATCATTTCATTTTCACCATTCATAGAGAGGTCGAGTGATTGTATGGTAAGGAGTCTAGGATGAAAAAGGTATGATCATATAGAAATAGGGTTCAAAGGTGTTGTTAGTGGTTTCATTCATTCTATTTATACTTCATCCTTTTTTATCAAAATAACAGAAGGGTCACATGGTAATGTCAGAGTGATTATTGACAAATATAGGTGATGTTACCTATTGGATGTTAATATTATGTGAATATATTTACAAAACAATTACTGACAGAAAACATAGAATTTGATTACTATATATATAATAAAAATATAAAATTAAATATTATTTTGTAAAATTAGACATCCCTAATTCTGGTTTAATACAATACAATCTGTCATCATATAGGAGTTTAATATTGATATGTTGTAATTATTTTACAATGAAAAAATGTATAAATACATATCATTTATCAATGAATAACATCTTAAGAAATTATGTCTTTAATCAAAGTGATTTTCCCATGAATAGTTTACTGTATTTTTTCAGATTTTGATTATACTAGTGTTATCACATCTAATTGAAACCTTATTAAAGACAAATTCAATATCCACTAACGTTTGATACATCCAAAAAAATCCTATGATAATATATTCATCTTTACCAGTTGATAGTGCTACAAAATATTGGTTTTTACTTAGCCAAGACACAACATATCTACCATTAAAATGATAGGTTCCTCAAATTATCTTTCTATTTAATATACACCCATAAAAATCAACATCTCAGAATGTAGTCATATCAAAATAAAATTATTTTGGAAAAAAATGACAAATATTTGTTGTTCCATTAAAATATCATAAAATTATTTTTAATGAATTAATATGTGATTCTAATTTGTTACATTGAAATATTTCTCATGTATATACTGAAAACATAATGGTTGGTCTACTTGTATTAAGGCACAAAAAACATCCAAATATTACTTAGTACATCTTATTGTTGGTTATTTTTCTAGTTTCATTCGAGTCAAGTTTACTAGTATACCTCATAAGAGTTGAGTGTATCTTATTATTTTCTACTTAAAACTTGTTATGTATGTAAGGTATGAATTTTTTCTGATTACAATATTTCTAATATACATCTTATAAACCTAAAGTCTTATAATACATCCCATCAAATTCATTTAGTATTATTTTTTCATATGTTTTGAAAATTCATTGCATAATTTTTTATTTTTCCATCAAAAAATAACATCATACACATATTTTATACTAGATAAATATCATAAAAGGAATTATTCTTATATAACATAAGATCTAAAACTACTATTATAAAACCATTTGATAAAGGAAAATAAATTAATCATTTATACCACTCCCTTGCAGCTTGGGTATGTTGATATAGATCCTTTTTATGTTAATTTATATAATTTTCATAAAGCATAACTTCAAAACCTAGAAGATGTTCTAATATATTCATTTTTCTCGATTATATCCTTTTCTAACCACTCTATCATTATTTCTTGTTATTACCCAACGATCATCTTTCTTGTTTCTTAAATCCATTTTATTTCTAATTTCAGGATAATTTGATTGTTTTTAACTAATTATAGCACATTATTTCTTTTAAATATATCCATATATTCTTCCATTAAATATATCCAACATTCATATAATAAGGATTCTTCAATGGATTTTTTTTCTTATTGGGATATAAAGGTAGACATATCTAAAAAAATTCTTACATTTCTTCTAGTTCTTACTCTTTCATCTAGGTTTCCTATAATAGTTTCTAAAGGGTGTCCATTAAGGATGATATGTGTTTTAGGAAACAAACATTTAGATTAACAGTTTATTCTCTTATTGGATTAGTTAAAATTAATCAAGTTACAAACCATTATACATGTTTTTATATATTAATGGGTTTGGTCTCATTTTATTTACCGAATAATTTGGATCATTAATTCGAGTCATTTATAATAGAATGGATCATGTTCATAAAATCTCACATTTCTAGATTCATTATCATTACATGACCATTTATTAAAAACTATATAATATTTTGATTTGGTAGAGTATCCTCTGAATATACCTTCATCAACCTTTGGATTGAACTTTCCCTGATTATCCTTGTGGTTAAAGATGTAAACATTACATCTAAATACTTTAATGTATCCCAAATTGGTATTCTATTAATCCATAACTCAGAAGGTGTTATCTTTGTAATATGTCTTATCAGTTATCTATTACTAATAAAATGTTTTGTGTTTATATATTTATCCAAAAATGGAGTGTGCATGTTATATTTACAAAACAATGTTCTAGAAATTTCGGGCAATATCTTATTTCTCTTTTTGATAACTATATTCTGTTGAGGTGTGCTAGGAGTAGAGAATGTATGTTTAATTAATTTCTTAGTTCATTAAGAATAAAATTCATGGTTCTCAAAATCACCTCTATAATCACTTATCAATGACATGATTTCTAAATCTTTTTCATTTTGAAACATTTTATGAAAATCCAAAAACATATAACAACATACGCTCTTATGTTGTAAATTTAAACCCATGTTAATCTCTAAAAATCATCGACTAATACATTAAAAAACCACCTTCCAGCAACTATTTCAGTTTTGGATGAACCATAAAAATTCATAGGGATGACCTCAAGAGTTCGAGAAGTAGAAACCTCATTAATTAAGATAAAAGAGAACTTTTGTGGCCTTTTCATTTGGAATTAATCACAAAATCTCTTTCTGTCCAATTTAAGGAAAAGAATGTTTGAAATCAATCATTTTTTTATAATTTCTGTAAATAATTATCATTGTAATGTATAATCCTGCTATGAAAAATCCATGATTCATCAATTTTAATCCTTTATGAAATTTACATTTTCTCTATACACGATGTTAAGATCTAATGTGTAAACATTGTTTGTTCTGGGTGATTTAAACATGAGATGTTTATATTTTTAAACAAGATTGTGTATATCGAAAGGATTAATTATATACATCATCATGAGGATAAGAAATACTTATCAAGTTGTGCATCAATCCTTCCAAATAAATTAATTTTTTTGATAGCAATAGAGTATGGCTTTCATAGTGATCCAATGCTAAATATCTCTCTTTTTTCATTATCTCAAAATTTGACATATCCACCATATAATTTGGATAGTGAATGAAAGATGGAGTAATCACTACTCATATTTTTTCAACATTAACTATCAATAATCCATTTGGTATTTATATTCACATGTAATGTTACCTACAATAATAGATAAAAAATAGAGTTAAATGGTAAAAAATCATTTAGGTATAAATTTGATAGCAATAAAATCATTTTCTATTTAGACATGATTTTATTTTCCCGAAAAGAATGTTGTTTGTCTGGAAAATTATTTTAAAAGGAAAAAAAATTATTTTCTCAAAATTTGAGGGTTTTCTAATTCACAATTACTTGAAAAATGTTATATTACACCACAATGAAATTAGGTATCTTTACGAAGATATTAATTTTTTGAGAAGGTCACAAATTGTTTTTATAAGAATTATATTTTTATCCTTTTCTTATAATTACAAATATATTTTTTCTATGTTGATTTTTCATAAAAAAATTTAAATAGTCATCTCCAGTTGTAATCAATGTTGAAACAGCTTTATAATATTGAACACCCTTCTATAGATTTTACATTCATTTTCATTTTTCATCATTCATGGATGTATACTTTTTTAACTGTATTTTATGTTTGAAATATGATTACTGCAATTTTCTTCCTCAACAATGACATTATAATAATAACTCTAAAGGGATTTATTTTTCTTATTCGAGTATTGATACATGATTTCAATCCCAGTGTAGTATTAATTTAGATCTTTGTAGAAGAAATCATCATTTTCTGATTTATGATAATTCTTAAAAGAGTATTAGTACTGTACCTCATCCAATTGAATAGTATAACATATTATGGAATATTAGTTTTTAGCTTAATATTTTGATTTTGATTATATGAATTCACTAGAATATTTTTAAGAACTCCAGGTAGAATTCATATCTTTTTAGGCTTCTTATGTTTAGTAGTATTGGAATTTTTATTTTAGGTCATATTTTCATCTTTTATTTTTGGATAGTCAGGATTGATGTGTCATATCTTTTTTCATACATACCATCTCTACTCTTAAGATTTATCTCTATGGTTTATATTCTTATTGATGGATCCATTGAATCCTAATATATTATTATATAACATTTTGATCATTCATGAAATTTGATAAACCTCGTCATTTGAATCATCTTTCCTTCAGATCTTTTCTTCTTCAGATACATCATCAATTTATTCACTATATAGTTTTCTATAATCTTCGGATTTAGATTCTTACAATGTAGTGTGTTCATTTTTTTTATTCTAGTTTCCTCTTTTTCAATTCCAATATAGATTCATACATAATAGGAGTTCCAATGTGGAATTTTATCTTTAAATATTTTACATCTTTAGATTTTCTTATAGCTTTTGTGATTCCACTCCACATTTTTGGTAATACTTTGAGAACATTCAATTATTTTTAATGCTCTATTACTGTCCTTACCAGAGAAGAAATTTTATTCATGATCTCAGTGAGTCTTTCATTTCATTGGGTAATGATATCTCTTTCATACATTTTAAAATCATCGAACATAAGCAAGGTTGTGTCATAAAAAAATATTATTCACATTGTTAGTGCCTTGATATTCTACTATTATAGTAGTCCAGATTTCATGTTCTATTGTATATTGATAGATTAATTTAAACCCACATGGTTCTAACCCATAGATGATAGAATTCATAGGAATGGAATTTACATCATAGTTTTCATCATCTTCAAAATACCATGATTCAGTTTCAGACACTAGAATTCCACAGGGCTTAACAACTTGAGATATATTTTTAGACCAATATTCCTTAGATAGATGATCATACAAGCTTTCCAATAAACAAAATTTTTACCATTGAGGTCCATAACTCTGACCATTGACATACCATCTCTATTATTACTCTTATCAACCATTCAAAACTATATTTATAGATTTCTTCCATTTATAGTTATGAAATTTAGAGTCAATTGATATGATACAATTTTTTGTCCTAGATAATGACTATTAGAATCACTCAAGTGGGGTGATTTTGGTTTTTAAACAATTATTAAGAATATATACATCCCTCTTAATGTTATGAATTCTCATCCATATTTTCTAAGAGTATATGGAGAGGAAATATAAACCATGTCTAAAGAGTTTGAATAAATTGGTTCATAGTGGTTTTACGGAACAAAAATCCCCTCGTTCACTCCACTAATGCTCTACTCCCTGGGATTGGTGTGTTTCACTAAACAAGCCTTTTATTGGAGGGTCCCATCTTAGTATAAGAAAGAGTCACTTAATACAATGGTCTAAGATAATTCAAACAAGATCTCCATTTCCAAGACCAATTCACGTTGTTAACCACAATCATAATAAATGAAACCATGGAAAATAAGAAAAATATTTTGGAAAATGGTTGATACATACAATTGATAGAGGAAAATGATAGTAGATGAGGATTTATCCTGAGTAAATACGATCTTATAGTGAATAATAGGATGATATTCAGTGTAATATTTAGAAATTATTGGCTTCTGATGTACTTGGATTTATAGGTATTTTTATAGTTTTCTAACTTTGACCACTTTTTATATTTTTAGTTAATTTTTGTAACATTGTAGTGGTTTAGAAATTTTGATAATTTTTAGTTTATTTATATACTTATATTTTTAATTTAGTATTTTTATTAGTTATATTAATTTTTTATTTAACACTATATACTTATTGTTATTATTAGTTTCTCTAATTTTAGATTAGTTTATATTAATAATTTTATTAGTATGTATATATTTTAATTCTCTATTGTTATTTTATTTTATTTCATTTTTTATAGTATTAATAACATTATATCTTTTTATTAGTTTATTATTTTTATATTTAATATTATAATATCTAATTACATGTGCATTATTTTTAGTTCTAATTTTATTATTATTATTATTATCATTATTATCTATCATTAAATATTTAGATAAATTTTCTTTTTTATTTGAATTTGAAATTTAGTTTTAACATTGATTTTACATTTTTCTTGTTTTGATTTTTTCTCTCTCCAATCACTTTCCCCCTACCCCCTTGACCCGCTCCCCTCCCCTCTCTATTCCCACGCCCCCAATTCCCCCCTTTGACATATTCATTATATTTCTCTTTCCAATCCCCTCACTTTACCCTAAATACCCAATCCACACCCCCTTTTACAATCCCTCTCTCTAATCCCCTCCCCAACCTCACACCCATCCCCTCCCCCCATTTACCCGACGTTTCCCCTTCCTCTACCCGTCGCCCCCTGGTGCCTCCTTTCCACTCACGCCTACCTGCTACGCCATCGGCCGCACTCTTACCCCCTCTCCCCCTGGACCCACCCCCCCCCCCCCATCTCCCCATGGCCTCACTCACCTGCGACCCTCGCCCCCCCCCCCCCCCCTCTCCCAATTCCCTAGCCACCCTTCTCACCCCATTCTCACCCAAAGCCCCCTATTCTCATCACCTCCTTACCCAGTCGCCCCTCCACTAACCAGCCACCTCAACCCCACTCCTCTCTCGGCCATTTCGGAATGCATCAACCTGCAGAAAACGATCACCAGTAGCACAATGGAGTTTCAGTCACGTCATCGACATTCGATTCGCTTCCAGAGATTCCCCTCGCACGATGAGAGCGAGTTCAGATCGGATCTTATTTTTAGTGGCGCGGTAGTTTGATTAGAATGTGGCATTAGTGACTGCACAGAGCGGAGTAATGATTATTATTTTGTGGTCATTGACAGTGTCTTGCGGTGTCCACAACAATGACATGAGTATTGTGATATTTTCTATTTATTATTTTATGTTTTGTGTCATCGCGATGGTTGGCAAATTTCATTTGTGTTGGAGTTGTGAAAAATGTGATGGTGAATGCATGTCTTTAATTTATTTCTATGTTTGATTTACTTTTGAATTAATTTCAATTAGATGATTATTTAACTAATTGTATCTGTGTTTAAATTAGTTTTCATTTGGGATCTGTACAAATGCTTTGGTGCCCGTTCGTGTGATACCTAATATGTAATCACGAACCAGAGTTCATCAGAGAATTTATTTATATGGAATTCAATCAAGTGCGCGAGCGAATTCAGAATAATTAAATATATTAATTGAAAAATTAATATTTTTTGTGTGCACTTCTTCAAACTTGTGTGAGTGATAATGAATAAGTGGTCTCATGTGAGAAAACCTAAACAAGGTAGATACTTTGACTTTTTGAGAAACAGGTCATCGTATTTCACCAAGTGATTCAGTTCTATAATGACGCGCAAATTATTCATCAGGATAGAGAATGAAATGATGGATAATTTGTGTAAACATTAAAATACTTTCTAACATCAGAGTAAGAGACCAGATAATATTTTGATTAAATTTGGAATCAGTGATAATTGAATAAATAAATATTCAAATGTGGGAATTAAATAATTGACACTGCATGCACTTGAACGGACGTCATGACTCTGACACTTCCATCTCCTCTAGTTTCATTCATAGCTTAATTCACATAGATGGATTTAGTCAATTTAAATAGTCATTTTTAAAATAGTCATTTATTTATTAGAACTTAGTTATTAATCATACATGAAGAACTCATTTGCCTAAACATTTTTCCAAAAGGATATTTTTTAGTGTCTACTCACATTCTCTCTGTGGTTCAACCCTTCTCACCACTTCTACAGTACATAGTATGTAAATAAATTTTGAAAATTTTCTCACGTTGCGACCCATGTACCAAATTTCTGGCACCGTTTCCTGGGAGAATAGTAGCATTAAGAGTTCCTTTAAAAGAGAAATTTAGGTTAAAAATAAAAATACAATAAAAAACTAAACAAAAAAAGTTTACTACTCTGGGAATTTTTTATTATAGGTATTTTCAAGTCACCAAAAAGTTAAAAATTACGTGGGCCGCACCACACAATTAAAACCAGTACCGGCCCTACGCAGCCCCAACTCAAGGTATGACTTATAATGACTCACCACACATGTGTTCTCTAAGTAATCTTGCTTATTTTAATGATTATCATTCAAGTCTATGTTATGATATGTATTCTACTTATAGTCCTTATCCACCATTTGATCATTTTCAAAGTCAATGCATTCCTGAAAATTTAGAACTTAATAATTCATGACAAAAAAAGGATTCAAAAATTGAGAACATGTTGCACTGTGCAATTACTAAGACAAATTGGAGGTTTGAACTTCAAGATGAAAGAAATGTAATGTTTCTTTCCTCATCAAAAGATCTAAAAAATCAATTTAAGAATTTAGTGAATCAAATGAGTCATATTTCTGAACTAGCTGTTTCATTACCACTTAATGATCTAATTCAAAACAATTATTTTGAGGATAGTGCAATAGAGGTTCCATTTGAACAACATCTATGTCTCGAGTCTGATAATGAGATTGACCTGCCTTCTTATCACACAATTGATGACTCCCCTCCATTACAAAATAGTTTTTCCAATCTAATCACATTTCCAGAATATGACATCTTGGTCTTCTGCCCTGTTGAACATAATGGTCCCTCTGAAAATGTGATTTCATGTCCTTCAGTGTGTTCAAAACCTAACCATCCCAAAGTGAAAAAGGACATGTTAATGTCTATAAAATATCACCTTTTGAGGATGAAGAGGAAATTAAAATAGGGACATTCATTACCATGATACATTCAAAATGGAACCAAGAGAAAGTGGATTGCCACACTCAAGCGAACATCACATTAAATGATATCGAATACCCTCTTTCTAAAAATCATTGTAAGTCTGAAATTTCTTCTAAAATGGAGACATCTGATTCTTTTTTGGAATCAAAGAAAAAATTATCATTAGTGGTCTAGATCACTCATAATTTTCTAGAAACAATGGAAGAATGGGATTGCTTGGAGAATCCCAAGTTCGTGGTGACACATGTGCCAATAGAGAAATATGATGAGGGTGGTATAGATTGTAACACCCGAGACTTTTATGTTATATAAATCATCAAAGGAATCTTTTTCTACACAACACTTGCTTGGCTTGCTTTACACGCAATCGCGACCTTCCTCGATAGCTTGCGTCGTACGCAATACCGAGTTTCACTAAACAACAATATGCTATTAAAACTAGCCGTTATGAATAGTAATAACCACTTTTTGAAATTTTATAAATTTTATTTTTCAAAATGGACTTCATTTTTGGACTCAGAATATCGAAATTAGCCTAGGGTGAAATTTTGGTATTTTTCTGAAAACTTTCAATTTTTGATGAATAGTGAAACCACTAAGTGGTAGGTTAAAAACTGAATTTTGCATAAAACTTAATTTTACCGCTTCTGTGAATGGAATTTCAAAAATCCGAGAGACACGGTTAATATCAAGGACTAAAATGTGGTTCAATGAGATGAAAATAATTTTTTGGTGAATAGTAACTTTTTACTATTTTTACCGCGGTTAATAGTAAATAGGGTAACTAAGGGTAAATATGATATTAATAGTACCCTAACACATGTCCTAATTCTATTGGACAAGTGTAATTCGACCAAAAACAAACTTAGGAATAAAATATGACCATTTAGGCCCACTTGGATTAGATTAGGACATTTATTATTAATTTATTTAAAGAAGGGTTAAAATAGTTAAAATCAAATTTTAATAAGTAAATAATTTTTAATATTGGGTTATACATAAGATAAATTCGATTGTAAATATTAATTAGAAAGCTAAAAAGATTTCCTACATGATGGTATTTTATTTGTAATTTTTAGACATCAAATAATTTAATTTATTTATGACACAAAGATGATGCAGTAATTATCTTATTAATGAAATATTGACAAAATTGATAATATAAATACCAAAATAAATGTAATTTGAGACTTTTTATGAAATCCACTAATTTTATAGGTTACTATGATATACTAGTATTTATTTAATCAACTTGGTTCGAACATATAAATCTGTTATGACTTTCACAAAAATCATATATCAAATAGTGTCAAAATTGACACAAAATAGTTTTTAAATCAAATATTATATTATTAATTGTTATTTTATTCCTAAAAATCTAAGGTTCGGCCAAATGACTTAGATAAGGATATATATATTAATAATAAACAATTTGGGGTTCGTTTGGCATGTTATAGTAAGTGTATTAACCATATAGTGAAAGAAAACAAAAAGACACGGTAAAAGTTAAATTAATTAACTTAGAGTTAAATCTAATTGATAAGGTTAAAATAATACCCTAAACTTGTCTAAATCCTATTGGTTGATAGGATTTCGACCCATCCCCACCTTATCTTCAAAATAAGACCCTTTGGAACCATTATAAACCGATTTTGACTTTAATATAAAATAATATTTTGAGATATTCCTAAGGTGCCCCTCTCCTCCCTTATAAAAGGGAACCTCCTCCCCCTCCTCCTCACACCAAATTGAGCACTCAAGATCGGCCAACCCCTGCTATTTTCTCCTCTCCACTTCCCTAGAATAGTCCTAGAGGTCCTGGTCTTCTCCAAATACCACTCTTAGTTCCTTAAGTGGAGGATTCAAAGAGGCTTTCCAAAGAAGAGGTAATATCCATTACCGATTTTTTTTCAATTTCTTTCTTCTTCAACTTCTTCTTCTTTAGTTGTTTCATGATAAAGTAATAACATCAGTATTACTTACATACTGATATGTTATTATAAATATGAAACAACCCTAATTCACCTTCTATCCATCCTACGGAAAAATGAAATCACCGCGCGTGCGTACGTACGGAATACCGTCTCCACGCCGTGGTGTAATCTATTTTCCACCATCACCTTACAAGGATGGGTATAATGGTGTAATGAGTAACTATATATGATTATTATTAAGTAATATTGATACTGAAATAATATATATATATATACTCCAATACAATTCCACGATCATAGGAACGATATCATCACTCGTGCGTACGTACGGAATACCGTCTCCACGATGTGATGCGACTCGTTCTACATGATCTTCATTTCATAATGATTATATAAATGAATTGAATGAATGAATATGGTATATACTACACTAATACCATTCTGGAAATGAATTATATATAACCTAAAGATAAGAATAAGAATTTATTCGACAAAACACGCATAAGAACAAAAAGTTATAAAGACCCGAGTAACAAGTAACAATGAAATATTACTAACAAGAAGCTAATAATATGACCATATATGATCTCATATCAATATTTATGATTCTGGAATAAGTCAATAACATTATTTAAACCATTATACAGGAGCTTCGGACACGAACAAAGCAAATCGGACCTAAGGTAAGGGAAATATCACAATCTCATTTTTATCCGAGATTGTTTATTCGTAAGTATTTACTGGGGTGCATTTTATCATCCACATCCATGTTTTATCAATATGTAATATTATTTCCATCCACCTAAAATTGTTTAAATCCATTTTTACCCTTCGGTGAGTTTTTAGTAATACGTATGAAAGGAATCTTTTGTCGTTTTTCGTACGAGGTACTTTTTGACTTTTCCGACAAAAGTACGAAGAATGTTTTTTTTAACTTATACGGGACGAACGGATTTCTACTGTTTTATAAAGCCTTATTTTCATGAAGCTTCCTCTAAAATATTTCATGACTATTTTCAATAAAATCTCTTTCTTTTAAAATTGCATGATGTTTTGTGAAAAGAAATTGATTTTGAAGAAGAAAGGATATTTTCCTCAAGAATTCAATTCAAGTGTTTTATCAAAATTATTTTCCATCTAAGATAATAAAGAGTTCTGTTTCTATCCATATTTTTACATTGATTTGACTATGTTGTGATGGAATTATGTTTATGAATTCCTTTATCTTATATGAATTGATTTATGATGTCATGATGTTTCAAGAATCCCATTTTTGTTACATGTGTTATGCGATGATGTATGTTTTATGATTATGTGGCACACATAAGAAAGGATTCATTATAAGATGGGTGGGACCTATATCTCCCTCCAATGCATTGGGTAATGATTTTATATCTCATGAGATAGACATGGCTGGAACGGAAGGTTATTTCGGTTCAGTGATATAGGACTGAAACGAGGAGTGAACTCGGTTCAGAAAGGGACTTTGTCCACTAAGATAGTCTTGGCAATGAGTCATGACTAACAAGAAATGATTTTCCATGATTATGTGTGCATGCCACAAAGTTTCAAGTTTTATGTTATGATTATGGGGATCTCATTTTCACTTCTATGATTTATTCCATGTTAAGATATTATGATCTCTTTTGAAGGTTTTGATTTTCATAAAGATATGATATGATTTTTATTTCCTTTATTTGCCCTTGCTGAGCATTTGAGCTCACCCTTTTATGTTTTCTTTTCCCCAGGTCAGGAAGATGGATATTAAGTAGAATATGCTAAAAGGGACCCTAGATATGATGAAATAAATGGGAGACACTGTAGAAGATTTATGAACCAGTTGTTTATGTTTCCCAGTTTCTAAAGACACTATACCTATACGGTCCTTTGTGGTTTTGTCATATGTTGTAATAAGTGTGCTTCAATTTTGAAGTATTAACAATGTATGTAAAGTGTGGGTCGTTATAGTTGGTATCAGAGGAAAGGTATAGTCAACCTTTGGAAACTAGGATGTGAAAGCCTTAGTAAGAACCCTAAGGATAAGTCTAAGCATAGAACACAATCTTAGAAATGGCCATGAATAACCTAGGATAAGACCATAAGCATGAAAATTTTTTTTTTCTTGAATTATGTGGTTTCCTATTATAATTAGTGTTGCTCACACTATTCTTCTTGGTTTTAGTCAATGGCTGGAACCCTAAGGAACCGTGTTAATACGGAATGCGATGGGCAATGCAATGATTGTACCCCTGAGCAACCAAACGATATGGGAGCTGGAATGCAAAATCTTGTAGCCATGATCACACAACTTTCTCAAGCTATGAATCATGCAGGATTTACAAACGAACAAAGGAGGGAGTAACATTCTGTTGAATCCTTCATGAGGCAGCGTCCACCATCTTTCAGCGGGTCTACTGATCCATTAGTTGCTGAACAATGGATTAGTACTACTGAAAAGATATTTTCAGTTCTTCAATGTTTTGAGCATGATAAAGTCATCCTAGCAGTGTATCATTTGGAAGGAGATGCAGATCAATGGTGGAATCTTGTTAAGAATACGAGGCAAAGGGATGAAATTGAGTCTATGGAATGGGACGAGTTCAAGAACTTATTTTTCAATAAGTACTTCCCTCGTATTATCCGAACAAAGATGGAGAAAGAGTTCCTTGAACTTAAGCAAAGGGATGATGAATCTGTTAGTACCTATGAAGCAAATTTTACAAGACTTGCAAGGTACGCTTCTGGTATTATTATCCAACCTGAGAGTAAGATCGATCGATTCTTTAGTGGCTTAAAACCAAGTCTTCGAAGGGCGTTAGCCATAAGGGACTTCAATAGCTACGAGCAAATCGTTCGATGTGCTCTCAAAGTCGAGATGGAGATTGGAGTAACCCATCAGTCACATGGGTTTGATAAGAAGAGGAAGATGGAATTCAAAGAAAAATCTAAAGAGCACACGGAAAAGAAGATGAACTTTCCATTATGCTCAAAGTGTGGAAAGAAACATGGAGGGAGTTGTCTTAAAGGGACAAGTAAATGTTTTAAATGTGGAAAGGAAGGTCATCGGGCATTTGAATGCCGTGATAATGGGAAGAAGATGTCTAATGATGCAAACAAAGGAAGGGATACACAGAATGAACCTACTACACTTCAATGTTTCAAGTGCAAGGAGATGGGGCATTATGCCAATCAATGCCCAAATCCAAGGGTTGATGATGATGGTCGACGTCAACAAACTCTTAAGGCTAAAGACAAAGGAAAGTCACATGCAATTTCTATCAGCGATGTGGAGTACGATAACGATGTGGTGAAAGGTACACTTACCATCCACTCTAAAGTAGCAAATGTTTTATTTGATTCTGGATCCACCCACTCTTTTATTTCTGAAAATTTTTCTAAGGGTATCACCGTATTACCTCAACAATTAGATGTTGAGTTAGCTGTGACAACACCTAATGTCACATCAATCGCATCAGAAGTTTATAATTCTTCTCCGATCGAAGTTTGTGGGAAAGTGCTTCCTGCAAATCTTGTGATCCTTCCTTTAGTGGAATTTGATGTGATTCTTGGCATGGATTGGCTTTCTCTACATGGAGCTCATATCAATTGCCAAAGAAGGGAAGTCACATTTCATATTCCAGATCAACCTACGATCGTCTATCAATGCAAGGATGAACATAACCTTCCAGTGGAAATTTCTTCCATCTTATGGGTATTGATTCCACTAAATGAAGGTTATTTATCTCAAATGGTTGGTGAGAAACTCACGATTAAGAATATGCCCATTGTACGGGAGTTTGAAGATGTCTTTCCGGAGGAATTACCGGGTCTTCCACCAAATCGTGAAGTTGAGTTTTCAATAGAACTCGTACCGGGCGCTTTGCCAATTTCAAAGACACCTTATAGAATGGCCCCAATTGAGTTGCAGGAATTAAAGAAGCAACTCCAAGAGAATCTTGATAAGGGATTCATACGCCCTAGTGCGTCACCTTGGGGAGCACCTATTCTATTTGCTAAGAAGAAAGATGGATCAATGAGACTCTGCATTGATTATCGAGAACTTAACAAGATCACTATCAAGAACAAATATCCTCTCCCACGCATTGATGACTTATTTGACCAACTACGCGGAGCTCAATACTTTTCCAAGATTGATCTTCGTTCAGGGTATCATCAATTAAGGGTCAAAAGGGAGGATATACCAAAGACGGCTTTCCGTACAAGGTATGGACACTATGAATTTATAGTGATGCCATTTGGTCTTACTAATGCCCCTGCTATCTTCATGGATCTAATGAATAGAGTCTTTAGAGACTATCTTGATCAATTTGTGGTAGTATTTATAGACGATATTCTTTTCTATTCAAAGAGCAAGGAAGAGCATGAAGATCACTTGAGAATTATATTAAAGACACTGAGAAAGGAGAAGCTTTATGCCAAATTTACCAAGTGTGAATTTTGGCTTCAAAAAGTTGCATTTTTGGGTCACATAATCTCAAAAGAGGGGATATCTGTGGATCCAGCAAAAACAGAGGTTATCGAAAGATGGTCGAGACCAACAACAGTAACTGAGATCCGAAGTTTTCTTGGTTTGGCTGGATATTATCGACGTTTTGTAAAAGATTTTTCACGATTATCTAATCCACTCAACAAGTTGACTCGGAAAGGAGTTAAGTTTGTCTGGACGGAGGAATGTGAAGAGAATTTCAAGGAGTTGAAAAGAAGGTTATCCAGTGCACCTGTGCTCACACTGCCTTGTAGTGGAGAAAGGTTTGTGATCTACAGTGATGCATCCACGAAGGGATTGGGGTGTGTTCTTATGCAAAATGATATGGTGATAGCTTATGCCTCACGACAGTTGAAAATCCATGAGCAAAATTACCCAACACATGATTTGGAGTTGGCTGCGGTAATCTTTGCATTAATGATTTGGAGGCATTACCTTTATGGTGAAAGGTGTGATATTTATACTGATCATAAAAGTTTAAAGTATATTTTCACACAAAAGGAGTTGAATATGCGTCAAAGAAGATGGTTGGAGCTGATTAAGGATTATGACTGCTCAATCCATTACCACCCTGGGAAAGCAAACAAGGTGGCAGATGCATTAAGTCGACAAGACCATGCTAGTTTATCCATGATGAGGATCACAAAAGATCCAATATTTATGGATTTACAAAGGATGGATCTTGGAATTATAATGGAAGGGGAAAAATCTTATCTTTCTCAAATGAATGTTCAACCATCTATACATGTGAAGATTAAAGAGGCACAAAAAGAAGATGTCGAGTTACAAAAGAAGGTGAGAAATGTTCCTGAATTCAACCTTGATTGTGATGGGATAATAAAGTTCAGGAATCGGGTTTGTGTTCCTCCCATCCCCGAATTAAAGAAGGAGCTGCTGGATGAGGCTCATAGTTCATCATTCTCTATTCATCTTGGAAGCACGAAGATGTATAGGGACCTGAAAGAGTACTTCTGGTGGGATGGCATGAAAAGAGATGTTGCTGAATATGTCTCTCGATGCTTGGTTTGTCAACAAGTTAAAGCGGAGAGACAGAAGTCAAAGGGGATGTTACAACCATTACCCATACCCGAATGGAAATGGGAAAACATCACTATGGACTTTGTCACAGGACTTCCTAAAACATCCAAAGGCAATAATGCTATCTGGGTCATAGTTGATCGTCTTACAAAGTCTGCACACTTCATTGCTATTAGAGAGGATTTCTCTCTAGATCAGCTTGCCAGGATATATATAAAGGAAGTGGTAAGATTGCATGGAGTACCACTTTCTATTATATCTGATCGAGATCCGAGATTTACCTCGAAGTTCTGGCGAAGTCTTCAGCATACTCTGGATACAGAGTTGAGTTTCAGCACTGCTTATCATCCCCAGACAGACGGTCAGTCTGAGAGAACAATTCAAACCCTAGAAGATATGTTGAGAGCTTGCTCTATGGATTTCAAAGGAGGTTGGGATCAACACCTACCTTTGGTGGAATTTTCTTATAATAATATCTTTCACTCTAGTATTCAGATGGCTCCTTATGAAGCTCTCTATGGAAAGAAATGCAGGACTCCAACTTGCTGGGATGAAGTTGGGGAAAGAAAGCTATTAGGACCTGATCTCGTTGATGAAATGGCAGAAAAAGTCAGATCTATTCAACAACACATAAGAGCAGCTCAGAGTCGACAGAAAAGTTATGCCGACAACCGAAGAAAAGACCTAGAGTTTGAAGTGGGTGATAAAGTGTTCTTACGAATATCTCCCTGGAAGAGGGTTATGAGATTTGGAAAGAAGGGGAAGTTGAGCCCTAGATATATCGGTCCTTTTGAAATACTGGATCGTGTTGGGAAGGTAGCTTACCGATTGGCGCTTCCACTGAATCTCTCTCAAGTTCACGATGTGTTCCATGTATCTCTCCTGAGAAAGTACATACCAGATCCTTCACATGTACTCAGCTCAGAAGTTGTACCGCTGGAGCAAGATCTTTCTTATGAAGAACAGCCGATAGAGATTCTGGATCGTAGCGAAAAAGTCCTACGAAACAAGACCACTCGCTTGGTGAAAGTTTTATGGAGAAACCACCAACTTGAAGAAGCTACATGGGAGCTTGAGGATATGATGAGGGAGAAGTATCCTCATTTGTTTGTTGCAAAGTGACGAATTTCGAGGGCGAAATTCTTTTTAAGGGGGGTAGAATGTAACACCCGAGACTTTTATGTTATATAAATCATCAAAGGAATCTTTTTCTACACAACACTTGCTTGGCTTGCTTTACACGCAATCGCGACCTTCCTCGATAGCTTGCGTCGTACGCAATACCGAGTTTCACTAAACAACAATATGCTATTAAAACTAGCTGTTATGAATAGTAATAACCACTTTTTGAAATTTTATAAATTTTATTTTTCAAAATGGACTTCATTTTTGGACTCAGAATATCGAAATTAGCCTAGGGTGAAATTTTGGTATTTTTCTGAAAACTTTCAATTTTTGATGAATAGTGAAACCACTAAGTGGTAGGTTAAAAACTGAATTTTGCATACAACTTAATTTTACCGCTTCTGTGAATGGAATTTCAAAAATCCGAGAGACACGGTTAATATCAAGGACTAAAATGTGGTTCAATGAGTTGAAAATAATTTTTTGGTGAATAGTAACTTTTTACTATTTTTACCGCGGTTAATAGTAAATAGGGTAACTAAGGGTAAATATGATATTAATATTACCCTAACACATGTCCTAATTCTATTGGACAAGTGTAATTCGACCAAAAACAAACTTAGGAATAAAATATGACCATTTAGGCCCACTTGGATTTGATTAGGACATTTATTATTAATTTATTTAAAGAAGGGTTAAAATAGTTAAAATCAAAGTTTAATAAGTAAATCATTTTTAATATAGGGTTATACATAAGATAAATTCGATTGTAAATATTAATTAGAAAGCTAAAAAGATTTCCTACATGATGGTATTTTATTTTTAATTTTTAGACATCAAATAATTTAATTTATTTATGACACAAAGATGATGCAGTAATTATCTTATTAATGAAATATTGACAAAATTGATAATATAAATACCAAAATAAATGTAATTTTAGACTTTTTATGAATTCCACTAATTTTCTAGGTTACTATGATATATTAGTATTTATTTAATCAACTTGGTTCGAACATATAATTCTGTTATGACTTTCAAAAAAATCATATATCAAATAGTGTCAAAATTGACAAAAAATAGTTTTTAAATCAAATATTATATTATTAATTGTTATTTTATTCCTAAAAATCTAAGGTTCGGACAAATGACATAGCTAAGAATATATATATTAATAATAAACAATTTGGGGTTCGTTTGGCATGTTATAGTAAGTGTATTAACCATATAGTGAAAGAAAACAAAAAGACACGGTAAAAGTTAAATTAATTAACTTAGAGTTAAATCTAATTGATAAGGTTAAAATAATACCCTAAACATGTCTAAATCCTATTGGTTGATAGGATTTCGACCCATCCCCACATTATCTTCGAAATAAGACCCTTTGTAACCATTATAAACCGATTTTGACTTTAATATAAAATAATATTTTGAGATATTCCTAAGGTGCCCCTCTCCTCCCTTATAAAAGGGCACCTCCTCCCCCTCCTCCTCACAACAAATTGAGCACTCAAGCTCGGCCAACCCCTGCCATTTTCTCCTCTCCACTTCCCTAGAATAGTCCTAGAGGTCCTGGTCTTCTCCAAAGACCACTCTTAGTTCCTTAAGTGGAGGATTCAAAGAGGCTTTCCAAAGAAGAGGTAATATCCATTACCGATTTTTTTTCAATTTCTTTCTTCTTCAACTTCTTCTTCTTTAGTTGTTTCATGATAAAGTAATAACATCAGTATTACTTACATACTGATATGTTATTATAAATATGAAACAACCCTAATTCACCTTCTATCCATCCTACGGAAAAATGAAATCACCGCGCGTGCGTACGTACGGAATACCGTCTCCACGCCGTGGTGTAATCTATTTTCCACCATCACCTTACAAGGATGGGTATAATGGTGTAATGAGTAACTATATATGATTATTATTAAGTAATATTGATACTGAAATAATATATATATATACTCCAATACAATTCCACGATCATAGGAACGATATCATCACTCGTGCGTACGTACGAAATACCGTCTCCACGATGTGATGCGACTCGTTCTACATGATCTTCATTTCATAATGATTATATAAATGAATTGAATGAATGAATATGGTATATACTACACTAATACCATTCTGGAAATGAATTATCTATAACCTAAAGATAAGAATAAGAATTTATTCGACAAAACACGCATAAGAACAAAAAGTTATAAAGACCCGAGTAACAAGTAACAATGAAATATTACTAACAAGAAGCTAATAATATGACCATATATGATCTCATATCAATATTTATGATTCTGGAATAAGTCAATAACATTATTTAAACCATTATACAGGAGCTTCGGACACGAACAAAGCAAATCGGACCTAAGGTAAGGGAAATATCACAATCTCATTTTTATCCGAGATTGTTTATTCGTAAGTATTTACTGGGGTGCATTTTATCATCCACATCCATGTTTTATCAATATGTAATATTATTTCCATCCACCTAAAATTGTTTAAATCCATTTTTACCCTTCGGTGAGTTTTTAGTAATACGTATGAAAGGAATCTTTTGTCGTTTTTCGTACGAGGTACTTTTTGACTTTTCCGACAAAAGTACGAAGAATGTTTTTTTAACTTATACGGCACGAACGGATTTCTACTGTTTTATAAAGCCTTATTTTCATTAAGCTTCCTCTAAAAGATTTCATGACTATTTTCAATAAAATCTCTTTCTTTTAAAATTGCATGATGTTTTGTGAAAAGAAATTGATTTTGAAGAAGAAAGGATATTTTCCTCAAGAATTCAATTCAAGTGTTTTATCAAAATTATTTTCCATCTAAGATAATAAAGATTTCTGTTTCTATCCATATTTTTACATTGATTTGACTATGTTGTGATGGAATTATGTTTATGAATTCATTTATCTTATATGAATTGATTTATGATGTCATGATGTTTCGAGAATCCCATTTTTGTTACATGTGTTATGCGATGATGTATGTTGTATGATTATGTGGCACACATAAGAAAGGATTCATTATAAGATGGGTGGGACCTATATCTCCCTCCAATGGATTGGGTAATGATTTTATATCTCATGAGATAGACATGGCTGGAACGGAAGGTTATTTCGGTTCAGTGATACAGGACTGAAACGAGGAGTGAACTCGATTCAGAAAGGGACTTTGTCCACTAAGATAGTCTTGGCAATGAGTCATGACTAACAAGAAATGATTTTCCATGATTATGTGTGCATGCCACAAAGTTTCAAGTTTTATGTTATGATTATGGGGATCTCATTTTCACTTCTATGATTTATTCCATGTTAAGATATTATGATCTCTTTTGCAGGTTTTAATTTTCATAAAGATATGATATGATTTTTATTTCCTTTATTTGCCCTTGCTGAGCATTTGAGCTCACCCTTTTATGTTTTCTTTTCCCCAGGTCAGGAAGATGGATATTAAGTAGAATATGCTAAAAGGGACCCTAGATATGATGAAATAAATGGGAGACACTGTAGAAGATTTATGAACCAGTTGTTTATGTTTCCCAGTTTCTAAAGACACTATACCTATACGGTCCTTTGTGGTTTTGTCATATGTTGTAATAAGTGTGCTTAAATTTTGAAGTATTAACAATGTATGTAAAGTGTGGGTCGTTATATAGATAATATTTTTAAAAAAGATGTCATTCTTGACATAATGGAGTCATCTGCACTAATGGATCCCACACCACTTTCTCTATGCGTCGAGGTTAAAAACACTTCACTTGAAATACCAACATACGTGAACAATATTGTTGAACTAGGAAAAATCAATGAAACCATTGAGCATGAATTGAGTTGGAAACCAATAGATTTACATGTGCTAGTGGTTGGGTGTGAGAAAAAATTGGGATACATCAACGACCCAGATACTAAATTCAAGTATGTGATGGACATAAGCTGAACACTGAAGGAGCCTTGTAAAGGCATTTTTTCAACTGTGAGCATTCATAGAGGTAATCTTCTTGATCTTTCCACTGACAGCCTTTTCCCAAAATTCAATTATTCGATGAGTCTTTCTTCAGGCGAGGTATATTCATTCCCTTTTGAGTTGTCATATTTTCATTTCATTCCACACATCCATTCTTTTAACAAGATTTTGTCGAGATATTGTGTAGCTTTCAGGATAAACTCATCTTCAATGAATGGATTCCACACTCCTACTAAAAAAGAATCATATGTGTGGTTTACATTTCCGTTCGATCCTAGTGGAGTTTCAACAATGTCTAGCTGAAGACAAATTAATCTTAGTGTTTAATGGGAGGCAACCCATAATTTTTTTGTTTTCATTTCATTTCATTTTATTTCATTTCATTTAGTTATGATTTAAAATAAAAAGGCATGCATTTACCACAATCTGTTTTATCATGGAACTGCAGTGGATTTAAATTCCTTATAAATATTTTAATCATCCACATGATTTTGATTATGGTGAGACTTATTTGATATGATGTGAGTATGTGTTGTCAATGTTTAGGTTTTACAGGTATGTCATTTATTGCGCTTCATCAGTTACAAACAGCCTCTCCCCGTCTATCTGCTCTTACACACTGAAATGTTTTATTCATTCCATATTTTATGCTTCCAAAAACATCATGTAAACTAAAAAAACCAAAAAAAAAACAGAAAAAATACAAGAAAATATAGAAAAAAACGAACATTTTTTTCATTAATGAACCCACATGAAATCTGATGTATTTTTGTCACAACACAGTCGAGAACATACCACTGTGTCCCTAGGCAGTTGATCATCAGATTCTTTTATGTAATTATTTGACCCTTGATCTCATGACTTAGATGATTTCTGGTATTATTTGATGCCTCAAAAATATTTTTCGGAAATTAGTATATTCATTTAGTCACTTATTTGCACTCATGCGCATATGTGTTGTCCAAAATTATATTTCCATACCCATGAAGAATCTGAGCCATTTTAAATCATATCTTATTTATCTTCTTCTTGAGGTAATATCAACCATGTTATGTCTTCTAGAACATGCCATGTTTTTCTTATCAAAGTGATAATAATTATTAAAGTTTCACTAAAATGATCGAGGAATATGTTTGATATTTTAGCCTCATTAACCCACTAATCCACCCATACATTTTCTCTATAATGTAGCCCTTAGAATCCATGAATAATCCTTTTTAGGATAAGCCCATAACTGTCACCCCTCGCTACCCATTTCTTAAATTTCTGCATGATAATTTTCAATCTAATTGTTGGGGAGAGATTTACTAATGTAGAGGGTTCTTCGAGAGGCTGTGAGTCATTTGATACACTTGGATTTCCATTATCTCATCCTGATCATGTGAGTAATTATTCACAGTAGTGACATTCATTACATATATTTTGATATAAGAATATAGATAATTTTTTGTTCCCACAATGAGTACATTTGTTGTCATTACGCGGTAACCCTCAAATTTGAGGATACCTATAAACGTGATGATTCATTACTCCATGAGCTAGAAATTTTCCTATATGCCCCACTTTCACTGATATGTTTCAGAATATGTGCTACTTGTATACCATTCTTTTGGATTATTGTCTGACATTTATTTAGGGGGTTTCAGAGTTGATACTGACCAGTTTTTCCTGAACAACTAATTTGAGTGAGTTGTATCTTTAAAAAAATGTGCAAAAATGAAATTTGGATTGAAATTTATCATGCATTTAATTCAAGAATCAACCCAACTTTTTTGCAAAAAAAGATATCACAATTTGTTTTATGACCCACCGTCCCACAACCTTAGAGACATTTTAACCTCATGTAAATTCCATTAGATTTGTTCATTCTTTTGATCTCCACTAGTAGAGATGTGAAATTCATGGCAAGACTATGGTAAGTATGCATGTGTATGAGAATTGAGCATTACTTTGACCAAATATTTTGAGATATGAGAGTGATGGAAAGGTAGGTCACATGATAAATGAGTGCACATACTTGTTTTGAAAAGAATACAAGTGAAAGAAAAATTGTTCTTGAATATCGAAGTTTTAAATGAAGCATTATATTTTATGGGAAAATGTGATTGAAGTATTTTGAAATTGTAATTTTGATGTTTTGATTTGTCTACGACCACTTGTGTTTTCTTTTTGATTTTTTTCCCATGAGTGAAAAAGTTTAAGTGTGGGGGATTTGATGTACGTGGATTTTACATGTATTTTTATAATTTTCTAACATATTTTTATTTAATTAGTTTGACTATTTTTTATATTTTTAGTTTATTTCTTTAGCTTTGTAGTGGTTTATAAATTTTGATGATTTTTTGTTAATTTATATACGTATATTAGTATTTTAGTATTTTTATTAGTTATATTAATTTTATATTTGACACTATATTATTATTATTATTATTATTATCAGCTTCGCTAATTTTAGTTTAGTTTATATTATTAATTTTATTATTATGTATATATTTTTATTCTCTATTTTTATAATATTTTATTTTATAGTTTGTATAGTATTAATAACATAGTATCTTTTTATTGGTTTGTCATGTTTATATTTAATAATATATTATCTAATTACATGTTCATAAATTTTTAGTTCTAATTTTATTATTATTATTATTATTATTATCTACCATTAAATATTTAGATAATTGTTTTTTTACTTTGAATTTTAAATTTAGTTTTGACTTTGATTTTTCATATTTCTTGTTTTGATTTTTTCTCTCTCTAATCACTTTTCCCCCTACCCCCTTGACCCGCTCCCCTCCCCTCTTTATTCCCATGCACCCCAATTCCCCCCTTTGACCTATTCCATTTACTTCTCTTTCCAATCCCTTCACTTTACCCTAACAACCCACACAAAACCCCTTTTACACTCCCTCTCTCCAATCCCCTCCCCAACCTCATGCCCCTCCCCTCCCCCCATTTAATCGACGCTCCCCTCCCTCTACCCATCGCCCCGCCTGCTCTCTCCTCTCCACTCATGACTACCTGCTACCCCCACGGCCGCACTCTTACCCCCTCTCCCCCTGGACCCACCACCCCTCATTTCCCCATGGCCTCACTCACCCGCGACCCTCTCCCTCCCCCTCACCCAATTCCCCAGCCACCCTCCTCCCCCCATTCTCACCCGCGACCCCCTTTTCTCATCACCTCCTTACCCGGCCGCCCCTCCACATACTAGCCACCTCAACCCCA
The DNA here is from genome assembly GCA_963277665.1 of Viscum album. Lineage (NCBI taxonomy): Eukaryota > Viridiplantae > Streptophyta > Magnoliopsida > Santalales > Viscaceae > Viscum > Viscum album. Next base: position 646,219,716 of record OY728151.1, on the reverse strand, counting down.
CTCCACTCTCGTCCATTTCAGCACACATCAACCAGCGTCAAACCATCACCTGAAGCACAATGGAGGTTCGGACACATCATCGACATTCTCTTGGCTTCCAGGGATTCATGTCACGCAGCTAGAGAGAGCACATATCAGATCTTATTCTTAGCGGTGTGATGGTTTGATTCGGATGTGGTGTGAGCGACTACACGGAGTGAAGCGATGATTATTATTTATAGGCAGTTGATGTCGTCTTGCGGTGACCACAACAACGACACGAGCATGGTGATATCTTCTATTTAATATTTTTTGTGTTGTTTCATCGCGATGGTTGGATAATTTAATTTGTGTTGGAGTTTTGACAAATGTGGCGGTGAATGCATGTTTTTAATTTATTCATATGTTTGATTTCCTTTTGAATTAATTTCAATTGGATTTTTATTTAAGTAATTGTGTCTGAATTTAAATTAATTGTACTTTGGGCTCTGCACACATGCTTTGGTTCCCATTCGTGTGATACCTAATAAGTAATCACGAACGAGAGTTCATCAGAGAATTTATTTATCCTGAATTTGATCAAGCGTGCGAGCAAATTATGAATAAAAAAATATATTAATTGGAAAATTAATATTTTGTGTGAGCACTTCATCAAACTTGTGTGAGTGATACTGAATAAGTGATCTCATTTGAGCGAACCTGGCATAGGTATATACTTCGACTTTGTGAGAAACGGGTCGTCGTATTTCACCAAGTGATTCAGTGCAATAATGACGCGCAAATTATTCATTAGGACAGAGAAAAAAATGATGGATAATTTGTGTAAACATTAAAATACTGTATAACATCAGAGAACAAGAGTACATATTATTTTGATTAAATTTGGAATCGGTGATAATTGAATAAATAAATATTCAAATGTAGGAATTAAATAATTGACACGACATGCACTTGAACGGACGTCACAACTCTGACACCTTCATCTCCTCCAGTTTCGTTCATAGCTTAATTCACATAGATAGTTTTAGTCAATTTAAATAATCATTTTTAAAATAGTCATTCAGTTTTTAGAACATAGTTTTTAATCACACATGAAGAACTCATTTTCCTAAACAATTTTCCAAAAGTATATCTCCTAGTGTCTACTCACATTCTCTCTGTGGTTAAACCCTACTCACCACTTCTATAGTAGATAGTAGGTAAATAAATATTAAACAATTTCACGCATTGCGACGTGCGTACCAACTTTTTGGCACCGTTGGCAGGGAGAATAGTAGCATTAGGAGTTCTTTCAAATGAGTGATTTAGGTCAAAATTAAAATTAAAAAAACTAAACAAAAAAACTGTTTACGACTCTGGGAATTTTTCATTGCAGGGATTTTCAAGACACCCAGAAGTTCAAAATGACGTGGGGTTCACCACAAAATTACACTACAGGTGGTTTCCTACTAATATTATGTCTCAAACACTGTTCAGTAAGCCTTTATATACTTAAAACATACTATTTTGATGTTGGTAGAGAAAGGGGCATGCGCCCATAGTTGGGGGCGGCTGAATTTAAACCATTTTTAGAAGATTGGTTTCACGGTATCAGGATGGGGATCATGATTCTATTTATGGATAGAACATTATGGTATTTTTGGTATTTTGGATACATTTTTCATTTTAATAGATTTTACCCATTTTGAATGCTTTAAAGATACATGAAATAACATCGTTGAATATGAGACACTTCTGGATTTGTTATGATTTCCTTTTTTGTTTATTTATTGGTTGTATGAATATTGTATCTACATTACTTGTGACATTTATTTCGATTAAACAAAGTTAAACTATGGTAATGAGTGTATAACCTCAACCAAAAACACAACATATGCCAACACTACTAATATGTCGCCTCTGGCATTTGGAGATATGTGCTTGAGGCCATGTGACCCACCGGGAATTGGGCACTATAGAGTGGTATCATGGTCTGAGACATTACTTTTACAAATAAAAATAAGGCATATAGTACATGGTTATGGAATTAAGGAAGATATTTTTATAGATATTATCTAAGAAAAATAGATTTGGATGTGTGAATTTGAGGTGATTGTATGTGCCCTTTTACAAGAGGGGGAGAGGATAAACCTAGAATATTTTAAATGAAAAAGGAATACACACGTTTTCAATATGAAAAAATGATAAAAAGAGAATTATTATAGTACTCTAGATGATATATGGTCTACATGTGACCATTAAATAAGTGTCAGTGAAGGTTTAACGTCATTTTATACCCTTTTAACCATAATCATAGAAATTAATATTTCCAATGTTAACTATTTTTTAGGAGAAAAAATTATATTGAAGTTACTATGATATATTACTTAAGATAATTTAAAACATGGAATCAATTTTTTCATATTAAATTAATAGATGTGGAAGAATTAAATTTAAATTAAACATGCAGATGTGATAGAAAATTAGTTAAAAAGAGAAATCATTCAAATATACCAAACAATTATATATAGAAATTCAACATGAAATTGAATCTAATGAAAAAAATGGATAAATAATAACATACAAAATGTAGTTATTATTTTAATCCATTTTAATAAAAATATATGAAATTAAACAAATAATTTAAACATAAGTTTTTTTTAATAAATATCTATATTTTACACTACACAATGAAAAATTAATTTAATCAAATTATTCTAAAAAAGTCAACCTAATATAATTTAGACTTTTTTATGTTAAAAAAAGTTAATTTTTTATATTAAATTATAGAAAAGGGTAAAAAAATAATTCTTTATTAGTTTAGAAAAGAAATAATTTTATTAAAAAAATTTATTTTCAAATCACCCTAAATTATAATGAAAATAAAAATACTTTTTATCAATATGTTTACATTATATGAAAATTTTATTCATAATTTTCAAAATGTGTCAATTCCAATTTATAACTCCAAATTTAAATATTATTTTATAATTTTGTTGTTTAAATAAAAATATTAAATATATATTGCAGTATAAAATTCAATGTTGTGTGTAATTTAATCTATTAAAGAAATTAATTTTAGTATTTAAAAAATTATTTCCTAAAATATCCAAGTGTTGCATTTTACAAAAAAAAAATTTCTCACTTTAAATTCAATCACATTGATTGATATAACTATTTATACTTCTTCCTCATAATATCATTAGATTCCAACATAGATTTTTCAAGTTGGTAGTTTCTCTATAAAAACATTTTCTAGGACTGTGGTAATGTTTCATAAAACATTATCTCTATGGTCAAGAATCTTAATAGGTAGTTATTTATTATTTAGATCATGATCAAGAAGTATGCACTAGGTGTTTAGTACTTGTGAAGTATATATTATGTACTTATTAAGCAGGGATCCATTGAACACAACTCTAACATGAGAGAGGTTCGATGGGAAAACCAAGCAATAAGCAGTCAATAATACTCAGTCAGGAATCATGAAAGTGAAAACTTACCTATGAATAAGATTTCATTTTTCCATATTATCATAAACATATTCCATTGATAAATTGATATGACAAATTTCTCACCCACATTGATATCTAGATCACACTGATAATTGTCATCATAACATTTCAATTGACTCCTAGTTGTCTTGATATGCTATTGAATATCTCTAATATTCTATGAAATTTCCTTAGATAACTCTTGACCAAATAGTATTATTTCTCCAAATTCATCCCATAATGTTTGATATATACACTTTTATCCATAGAGGGCTTCATAAGGATCCATTTTAATGCTCTAGTGAATAATAGTGTTGTATGAAATCCTAACTGGTGTAAGGTTTTTAACCAAAACAATATTAAAATATTGACAATAAGATATCAGTAAATCCTCTTGGGTTTCAATAGTTCTCTTACACATCCCATCTATCGATGGTCAATCAAAAGTTATAAAACAAAACTCTCTATCAACATCTTACTGAATAATTCATCAAAATATCATGGGAAACCCTGAATCTCATTAAGAGGAAATTATATGTTGTAATCTATATAGCCCTATGTCTTATTTAATGTATATCATAGAAGACTAATATGTAGAGAAATATTCTTTGATATTAATGAATTTCTTATAATTTCAAAGGATATTAACTATAATCTATAACGAATTATTCCCTATAGTTGTTTTGGAGTGCCTAATGACAAAATACTTCATGATGAATTCTCATTTTCATTATAGTATTTGTAATGTTCATAACATAACCTTATAAATTTTTCTCTAATTCATAATGTGATTACATATAAATAACCAAGATAAAAAATCTAAAACATAAATCATCATGTAATCCTATTATAAATATCCTTTAGTGAATTTGTATATAATCTTACTTTCAGAATGAATTGAGAATGAATAACTATGGGCCTCCAAGAGATCCTTCTTCACATTTAATGTCCCTAAGGCCTTATATTTTTATTAATTTTTCTAATATCCCTTTTAAGGGTTTTGGGGTAACCTGTAAATAGGTCATAGGCATCACAAAATTACATGACCCGAATGTCTTAGAGGGATTCATCAAGACTATAACTACATGAAACTGATCCCCCCAATAGCTATATTGATGTTATATCTCTACCTTAATATATATTTTAGCTAGTCTCCCCATAAAAGCATAGGATCGTCTCGATGGAAAATTTCATACCCTTTAATTCTTCTAAATATGTTTTCCCTTCTCTAGTGAATGTGAGTTCTCGGAATCTTCATCTAGATTGTGCTCTTTTTATATTATGACAGGTCCATTAAAAAAATTTTATATGTCCCTATGTCCATGAGGCGACTTGAAGGATGTGAGGTGGTCTGAAGGCCTTGGGGTGGCCTAAGTTCATTACTATCTTGAAGGCCTTTGGTGGCCCGAAGACCATTGAAGTACTTGAGAACAAAACTGGTGGCCTAAAATCCCAAACAGATGAATAGTTCTAATTACTATAGATAGAATATTTGCAATAGTTCTTGCTACAGTACTACTATAGTATCCCATAAATATGTCTCCTCCCAAATTTGATATTGGGTCTCTTGGATGCACATTCAATGTTCACAGTAACCGGGCTGAGGCTCTTGTGAAATAACATATCCTTCTTGAGCTATGGGGTGTATATAGGATTTTAAATCTTCCTAAAAATTATCATTGCATCATAATAAAGAATATTATAATTATTAACAAAATGAGGCTTAATCTGTAAGTCTACATCTTCCTTATACAACTCTTTAATATTCACTTGGATTGCTGGTTGAACACTCATACGAGAAAGACTAGATTTCTCCCCTTCCTTCATGATTTCTAACTCCATCATTTGTAAATCAATAAATAATATATATTTTTGGGTCCTTATAATATATTATCTTTCATTATGTTTTATACTCAAAGCATCATTCACCTTGATCTCTCTTCCTGCGTAGTAATTTATTAAGAATTCATAAACATTATTTAGTTCCAACCGTCTTCATTGGTGCATGTTCAACTCTTTATATCGGAATATATAATTTATACTCTTCTAATAAGTATATAAATCAAAATAATTTCTATAATTATTATTAAATTATATTTTTAATGAAAAAAATATTTCAACTAACTGAAAATCATGAGTTCGGTAATGTTTTTTCAAAATCCTTCAATTTTCATTGGGCATAAGTTATCATAAAACCATTTTTCATGAGTGATAATCTCAACCCTTTATTAAATAACTCAATATATATTAAAAACCATTATACAATGTAGGATAAGGAATTTATAGGTGAAATATAAAAACTTTGATTTAGTTCCATGAAAGTTTCATCAAATTTATCTATTTAATAAATCTTTTACCATATTCACGTTAGCATGGTGAGTGGATTTGACAGTCATGAAAAATTTCCACAGAGCATTGATAGTATCTAGATAATCTATAAAATTTATAGATCTCACTCATAGTGGTTTTTTATCCAATGTTAAATATTATACATATTTTATGGATCCACCGATATACTCTCTCTTGTTATTCTATAACCTAGTAATCATCCTTTCAAATCCAAAATTCATACATTCTTATTTTTTCATACAAATTATCCATTTTTCAGGTGTTCAGTAAAATCCTCAACTGATATTCACACTATTACCTCAAATTTTAATATTATAAAATATAATATTTAATTTCTACCTCTAACTAATCATCGTAATCTATAGATACTCTATTAATTAAATCCATAAATATAGCTAGGGAGATGGTATGATAAAATTGCATCGCTATATATTCATAGACAATAACCATGTCTGTAATGTTTCATTGGGTGTGTCCTCTTTATTTAACATCAATTTATGATATTCGAAACAAATTCCAATCATGGAAAAGTATTGATATACATGTAATTGATCAAATAATCCATAAATATATTGTATGTGGTACTTTTAACTAATTGTGGTCATGTTCAGTTCATGATAATCGATGAAAAGTTACAATAGTCTATATTTATTCAAAACAAAAAGAAATTTTCCACCCCATAGATACAAACATGGATTAATGAATCCCATTTCAGGATTCTCGTGGAGTTTCTTCTTCTATTCCGGAAATTCAATTGGATCCATTATATAGACATTTTTTAAAATGAATAACCCTCGATAAGGGTTCTATTGGGAAATCAACCTCACAATATAGTGGAAGAATTTGAAAATTTTTAATAAAAAAACTAAAACTCTATTAAAATAACTATATCATATATTTTAAGATTATCCACTTCCAAATGATATACTCATCAATTTGGAATATGATTCATAACAAGTAAAATCAGGGAATACTCCACTATATGTTCAAATTTATTTTCTCACGAGTTGATGATCATAAGTTGGTTTAGAATTAAGAACTTGACTTACCTTACCTCGAAACATTAAGTGGGATTTGAATATAAAGGAAAATACATGCATAATATTTCAAAAAATTTATCATGTGGGAAAATAACATGAATTTATGGAATAACATTTGAAAAAAATTAACCATAAAAGAATCATGGACTTGAGATGTGATCATCATACCATTTGGGGTTTTCATAGCTAATTCATTATTTAATTTTTTGGGTGGTATCTTGAAACTATTATATAATTATTAAGATATAAAATATTGATTTGGTCTATAATAAGATAAGACATTACTAATTCTAGAGGGGATGGTACGTTTACATATCACCATGTTATTAATGTACCCCTCATTAGAGATAAGGATCTAAGGAGATTTTCCTTTTTCTCTTATCTAAATAGTTTTATGTCACAAATCATCATTATAATAGATTGTATTATAACAGTTTTTAAAAAAATACCACAACTAAATTCATTGGGAACCCTAAAGTGTGGGTGGTTGGTTTTGTGGGGATTTCACTTCATTCATATCATTATAAAACTTCCATAAATCATGTCAGTATTCATATTCTCTATGACCTACACACATCAGACATTAACTAGTGAAAATAACACAATTTCTTCTATGATCCCATCCACACATTTAGTATTAAATAATGATCTTATCTTTTCCTCCATGTTTTTCAGTATTTTTTGTAAATTCAACCTTAATTTTCAAATCAAAACAATGAGTTTTTTGGGTAAATCTCATAACTATTTCTATCATTATAGTACATCAAATGATTTATTCATAGATACTAAATTAAATTAAATATAAATAACATAGAAGACTTATTTTTAAGAAACTAAAGAATCTATCAACAAAATTTTCTATTCATATGATAATACAATATTCATACCTGAAAAGTATCGTAAACGTTCCATCATTGGTAGTAAAGGATTCAATAGCCTTCTTCCCTATCTCAAGGAATTTCATTTACAATCTCATATAAAAAATATGAGGAAAGTATTTATTGAAAAATATCATCTTAAACTTATCCCGTTAAATGGAATCTAATTCTTCTTATTTCTTTTTATTATAGATAATAGTCCAGCATTGATTGATGTATCCTTCTAAATGATAGATATCCAAAATGAATTATTTATGCTAGATACAGTGGATAATGGAAAATATATTTTCAGTGCTATTGATATATTACTTGGTATATTTTGGATTAGAAAACCACTTAAATAAATTTCATATTTCATCATGAAGAACTCAATAGAATAGTTTTATCTCCATTAGTTACGTGACACCATAATATTTTGTGAATTTGTTCAAAAATTAATTTATCCTTTTTGGTATTTTTCATTCAACATGACACCTGAAATAGTTATATATATATATATATATATTAATACACTAATTCAAACATTTCTTTCACATGGGACCAACTTGGCGTGCACTACTCAAAATACCGACTTGGATTATGCTACCGCAACTCCAACATTGCGTATGTTACACACACCACAAATATTTTTACGAAACATCATTATATTGTTTTAATTATATAAATGAGATAATTATTACCTAGAAAAAAAATAGTTATATAAACCATAATAACATATTGTAAAATATTATTTACAATAGTTTTAAATAGGTAAATCATATTAGTAATGATATATATGATATCATTTTCTTGAGTGAACCAGTTTTAATAATAAATTTAATTTTAGACAAATTTATAAATTAAATTTGATAAAAAAAATTTAATTTATAATTTCTAAATTATCTTTGAGTTATTTAATGGGATTTTCTTATGAAATGTTATTTCTTGATGAATAGTAAAAAATGCTACTTTTATGTTAAAAACAACATTTTTGTTTAAATAATTATAAATGTAAAATTATATTTTAAATTTATTTTAAGGTAAAATTAAATGAATTATACATCATTTAACATAACATAGTTCACTATAATCATATTCATTTTGAAATTAAATATACCAATTTAATAAACTGTTGAACATCTATCTACATTAAAAAAATTATTTTCGTCCCATCAGTTGTATTAGCATTAATATTAATTCTCTTGTGCGATTTGAAAAAAAACAAAACAAAAATTTTCATCAATATAATAGATAAATTCTAAGAAACTTAATTTTTTATAAAAAATGTTATCAAAAGTGATTAAAATACATCACATCGATTATGGTCAAATTAATTTTTATTGTGGACAAAACTTTAATCTTAGGGACCCAAATGACCTAGTTAATTGTAAAAATACCATTGGAGGAAATATTTCGACCCAAAACATTCCATTATTATTATAGTATGGTTTGGTATGGATTTTTTTTATATGAACATGTTTACAGCTAACATGCTTTCAATAATTTCATGTGAGTCATTTTCATTACCTATAAGAGTCCACCACAACTCCTATGTCCTCACACCTCTAAAACCTCTAAGATTCAACCAATATCATCCCATTACACTTCCCAAAATCCCTCCCTTCCTCTTAGAATTGTTTGGATTGAATTCAATCTAATGAATTCTTTCTGCACAAACCAAAAGGAGTTACCTAATTATGAGAAAATGTCATCTCTCATGTCCTTTTTTTAATCTCCATATCCACCCAATAAAACTCTTTTTATTAAATGATTAAAAAAATTAGTATCATGAATATAGTAGGATGTTTTTATTTAAATGGTTTAACGTTGAAATACATTCATCACCATCTAATGTGTAACAAACATACTATTTCTATTTAAGAGGAACTACCACATCACGAAATGATGACTCTTCATTTATGCATTACAACCTTTCATGGTGTCCATTATGATCGCAACAATATTTATATATGATATATATTGTAATTTATTTATTATTATATATTTTTTAATTATAAAATTCCTTTATTTACTCCATTTTGAGTTTTTATGATAATTTTGTTTGTGGATGTGTGGACTACTACCCCCTCAATGCAATATCATTCGTCCACACAATACATGGATTGTATTAATGAAACTTTTATCGAATATACAAGATATATATGATATCATAAAGATTCTTTGATAATTATATATATATATATTTAATTTTTACTCATTAAATATGACAATAGAAACATAAACAACATTCATACGTACATACAGTTTATCATCTCCATGAATGGTGTATTCCAATTTATACTTCAATATTATATAGATTATTATATTAAAAGTATACTATATATAAATGATATTTGTATCATGATTTAAATTTTGTAATTGTGATAGAATAATAAAAACCATCAAAATACAAATTAAGACACGTACAAAAATAATGTTAATATTACCATAAATAAAACCTTAACATATGATGGTTAACAAGTGGGGAATATAAGGTCACAATAAAATCATATGTGGTATTATATATATTAATATGGTTATTTAAAATATTTATATTAAATTTATTTTTATTATACAAGTTGAAAGAATGACTACGACGGGAGTCAAGACACAATGTATGGGGATTTCATCACACATTTTATTTTCAAGAGATACATTCTATGTTCGCTACTCTTTCCATTTTTCTTATATATGTATTAAACATTAATGTATTATAATTATATTATATGTAGCTTTATGGTTATTAACATATCCATTTAATGAGATTTATTTCATGGGGTATATGTTTTAAACGTTACCTAATCATAAAAAAGAGTTCCCTCTAAATTTTCCTTCCTTAAGACTCATGTTTTCTTATGCCCCAAAACCCTTTTCAAGGTGTACATACTTTTTTTAATATAATTAATTTCCCAAATATCATGATATATTATAATAAATGTAATTTTTATTTTTCACATGTATAGTATGATCAGATATTACCATGTTATAAAATTTTATTGAAATAATATCACCGTTTTTGTGATTTTTTAGGTTTATACATTCATTGGTGAACTATTATGAACCATCTCTCAATGAAATTCATGAAATTTATTATACTATGTATATTAATAATAAAATAATTAAATGGTGACATTTTATAGTCTTTGGTACATAATATAGGTAATAATGTTTTTTCATGAAATTCTAACTTTACCTTATCTTCGCATAGAAATTTGTCTTCTTTCCAAACCATGATATCTAAAACGTTTTTCATATATTATTATTCTAATATTTTATGATAATTAAAAGATTATTTTATCCTTTTTCTATTTTACCAATTTTAAATTTATTATTCTTCTTGCTTTCCGATCAAGGAATTTTTCTATCCTTTGTACCTTGTAAAAGAAATATTCATTTAACCACATATGAAATATATGAATTTACTTTCCATCATTTTTCTAATGAATGTTTTTAGTATTTAATGGGTTAATAGTTTTCAAAAAAAATATTTCTTTATAAAAATTTAAGAAAAATGGTTTTGAAAAACTTTTCAAGAATTATTTTTATTTTTTCAAAGGGTTTTCGAAGAAATGGTTTTCAAAACAATTTTATGATTTATTTTTGTGCTTTCAATGTATTTTCAACGAAATGGGTTTGAAAACTTTTCCATGTTTTGATAATATGCTTTAATATTTTTCTACAAGCAATGGTATTCAAAATACTCAAAGCATTAATTTAAAATTTTAAAAGTATTTTCACTGAAATTGTTTCCAAAACGATATCTGGCATTCTTTATATGTTTTCAAAGTTCATTCAAATATAATAGTTTTAAAATGTTTTGAGGAATATTTTATAATATTTCAATGGAAAAGTTTTTAAAATGGTTTCATATATTAATTATATATTTTATTGGTATTTTATAACAAAAATATTCTCAATTTTATTTTAGTGTTAAAAATCCTTCATCAAAGAAGAGATAATATTTTAATCCTTAACAAATTTTAATAGATATTCCAGAATTATATTCCATCTATAATGGAATGTATTTATGTTACGCATTCTATTATAGGAAATGATCTAGTGGTTCCATCAATATTTTTTATAATAATGGGTTCTTCATAATTTCATGATCTTCATGAAACCCATTTCTCTTCCATAGTTTATATGATTTTAAAATCCATTTCTCTTTCATGGGATAGGATTTTGATGAAATTATTATTAAACAAGTATTTTTCCATAGCTTTTGATATCATTACATTTTTATAATACCCATTTTATTTCATGGGGAATGATATCTATGATTTAATTATGATATAGGTGGGACCTATATTTCCCTCTAATGAAATTGGTAAAGATTTATATCTCATGGGAGAGACATGGATAGAATGTGAAATGTAATCGGTTCAGCATTACAGGGCTGGATTGTGAAATGAACTCAGTTTAGTAATATGGGGATAGAACGAGGGGTGAACTCTATTTTGTAATATAGGGTAGGAATGAGGTGTAAGCCATGTTAAGTAAAAGACTTTTTCCACTAATTTGGTAATAGTAGAAATGTCTTGACTACTATGGAAGTCATTATATATGCTTATGTGTATATAAAAATTCATTGTTTTATTCAGATGTTATGATTTTGTAGATTAGGTTCTTTATTTCCTTATGATTACTTCCCTATGAACTGCCAATCCTTTTTCCAGGATTCATATATATTATATTTGATATGAAATGTATGATCTTCTATTTTCATCATCAGGTTCTCTTACCCTAATTCTCATAATTATTCTAACATGTCTCCCCTGTTTAACTTGACTAAGCATTTTTTATCACCTATTTTTTATATCTATGTTCCTCATGTTAAGAAGAATAGTTTAAGGTTGAATTTTTAAATGTGGAGATTTTTATGGGAGATGTTGAAGATCCTTCACCCGGATAGAATTTTGGTCCATGTTTTAGAAGACACAAAAATATTATGGTCCACAGGCATGTATTCCAACAATGTACAAAATATTCATCTAAAATGATGTAGCATCCTTGTATTTCAAGCTAAGGTCTCTATATGCCATTTGGATATATATCATTATCCACAATATTGTGTGAGCATAGTAATAATATTTTTCATTCTAGGGCCAATAAAATTTTGTTCCATCAGAAGACAATGATATGATAATTGGTCACATTCAATATTAACATAGATCATTCTGGTTAAATCCACTAAATAAAAACCAATATCATAGTGTAAGAATTTTTTATCATAGCGGGGTACCAAATAATATTGAAAAATAACATATAGTATTTCCAAATAATTACTATTTATTTTAAATCTATGAATCCTTAGTCATGAACTAGGACATTCGTGGACAATATTAAAATTCTTCAGGATAGTTATAAACGATTTTATGAATTTCCAAATAGTTTTAATGGGAGTATAAAACTAGGTGTTTGGTATGGGCCATTTTCACTCACCTATTGACTATCGAGCAAAATCCCAATGTTACATTTTAAAGTTAATACCCATTGGTAAAACTATTTTAGAGACACATCTGCGTGTATAATCCATATAGGGATAAAATTTAAGGGAGTTTTGTTTCTTTATCCTTCACCAAAAATTGATGATATTGTCATATATGTATTATTATCCTTATGGTTCTCTCAAATGTTCTCTTATTCTAGTTTTGAATGTTTAATTAAACCAACCTATGATACCAATTATATTTTCCCAGAATTTTCATACAAAGATGTTAAATAATTTCAGATAAATTTTCATTATATAACATGTTGATCCACATATTAGTCCTATAGGTCTAGAACCTTTGGAAACATTGATACATAAACAAGTATTTCATTAGTGAACCACATCATCACCCACTATGTTCCTCACAACTAGGATCCTTCTAATGCATATCATACATAAATGCATTCTTTATAGAGCAATTAATTGAAACATAAGAAATGGAGTGCTCTTATTCATAGTAAAGGAAAAAATAGAGATATTAATTATCACATTAGTATAACAAGAGTATATGGGTAAGAGAAAATGATCTTATAATTTAAAAATGATATAAATAATATAAAAGATCATTATCTTGAGTCATCAAATAATGTATGGTAGTGCATAAGATATTTATCATAATGGAAATTAAAAAATAACCATGAGAAAATTGCACTACAATAAGCCAAATATTTGGGTCATACACATAAAAATATAAAAAATATGTTGAAGATAAAGACCAAAGACATTCATAACATGATAGGCCTGGGATAACCACCAATGTACATACATTTTTATTGGTTCAACCTCTTATATATCTTATTTTGGGCTTCGATAACCTCTTTGTACCCTTTTGTTTTTGTATTGGGATAACCTCTTGTCTACCCACTTATTTTGGGCATGAGATAACCTCATATATAACCTCTGAGCACACATAACATTAATAATTTCCCAATTAATTATAATGCTATATAATTCTTAGCCCACCCATCACATAATAAAAATATTACATATTTATTCCACAAGATCGTAACAATTTCTCATATCATAAACTATTAAAATTAAATGGGTTTTAAAATCATTTCATAATTGAATAACCCATGAAAAAAAATATTTTCATAAACAATGCATATTTTCATCATCACATAAACTATGGAAAAAAAAAATTTCATTAATATATTTTTCGTATAATAATAATCAATCAATAGGAAGAATAAAGATGGTACCATTGGATCATATTATTAGTAAAACATTAGTAAAAAATGTTTTTTCATTGGTGAATATAAATTCTATAAAAAGATCATTAAAACATTATTGAGAAAAATATATTTTCTATTTTTTAATAATTTATATAAAAGCAAAAGTGTTCCAAAAATATCATTAAATAAATTTTATTTAAAAATAATCATAGATTTTAATAGGGTAATTTTTATATCATTTAGGGGTCATGAGGTTTTGTAATTTTATTCACGACATACATGTTAATATTATGATTCAATTCCCATTTTTAGTAATAAGTAAAACATTCATCGTCATGAAAATGAAAAAAATATTCCTTTCAAACTATTTTTTAAAAATTAATAAGTTGGTAAAAATTTCATTAAAATTCCATTCTATAATAGTAAAAACATTCATTAGAACATGTTTTCAAAACATTCATATGGAAAAAATGTATCTTTCACAAATGAGTGAAATCAATATGATTTCATATTAAACCATTATTTTCATCTCTTTAATCATTAAATTGTGTAAAATTAATGGAACCTATTAATTCTATAAAAATAAACATATGATAATAATACTCATGTGGTTTATTGTGTGTAATATAAAAATATTTAATCTTCAAAAACATAGTCTTAAACAATCTTTAAAAACTATAAGATTGTAACATAAAACATTAACCACTTTGGTAACATATAAATCGTAAGACCTATGAATGAAATAACAATAGATGGGTATATATATCTCATATTTATCTAGATAATAAAAAAAATACATTCATGTGTATCATATACACAAAAAAAAGAATAAATAGGTCAATATGGCATCATTCTCATAATAATAAAAATGAGAGAAAATCTCATCCCTCAAGTATCAACTTTTATTATACACATTTAACCATTAATTTTTATAAATATAGGTTAATTATAAATATATACCTATACCAAAATAATATATATGTAACCATATTGATTTATTGAAAATCTTTTTGCACCCATGTGTTAACAATTCTTTATTAAAAGTCATGTCATAAGTAATAACTTATTTGTTTTTCAAGTATTTTAAATTGGTATTTTTCATTATTTTACTTTGATCTTGGTTAAATATTATATATAATGTTAAATATTATATAAATATTAAATTAATTCATTATATATGTTTTCATGATCATCATGGAAAGATATATAAAATAAACAACATTGTTCATAGAGACGATAAGGCATATGTACGCAAGAATATTGTTTCTATTTTCTCGAAGGTTGGAACAAATGTACGGTAAATAATATAAAAATTTTAAGAATAATTTTTATTTCATATATATAGTTTATATTATTTATATTTATTCTTATCTTCATCTATGTCAAAATAAATTGTAAAAAATAATCACATCACTTCCTCGAGGTGGTAGTCCACACATACACATCACTGAGGTTGTCCTTTTCCAGTTTATGGTAAGGAAAAAAGTTATATGTGATATATTAATTAATATAATATAAATATGTCATAAATTTTATAGATAAACATTAAATCTATCATTATCTTCATCCATGAAAGGCTGTAATTGAAAACGAATTACATCGATTTACAAGGCTGTAGTTCATCAAACACATGATTGATAGTTTTGTTTCCAATTAGATAGAGGACTACACTGATATAGAGTTTCCATTTTACAATACCTAATTTTAATATATGGATGATGATTATGTTATTATATCACAATATTTTAATAATATTTGATGTTTTTAGAGGAAAAAATAAAACAAAAATGCTCGGTTACGAACGATATCTCTGCATCAGATAACCTATATAGATTTTCACCAAAATACTTCTTTGGAGATTTCATTAATAATAATATGTCTTCTATGATGTGGGTCTGGATTTGAGGAATATTTTTTGGTAGGTATTGGTATATATAAATTGTTTTTTATGTATGAAGTTTAGAATATAGAGGATGCGCTTTCAGAAGTGGGGGAGAGGACTCATTTGAAATTTTTTAAAATAACATTATGTAACCACATTTTATTATTTTTTAAATGATCCAAAATATTTTATATAAAATATTATATGATATATGTACGATTTATTGAAAAAAATACATGTTTTTAATTTTTTTATGTCATTTGAAACCATATATTTTTAGTTTTACACTCTAGAAACTCAGATATTCTTTTTGCAATGTAATTACTTTGTTATCAATTTAATAATAATTACTAAAAAACATTAAGTATAAATTATAATATAAAAATAATTATTTTTATTAGGAATATTGAATTCATTTTTTTGAAGTTAAACTTAATGAAGTGTCATAATTCATTATAAATTAGTCTCACATATGTTATGAAAAATGGTTTTCCAAAGAAAATGCATAGAAAATAATAAAACATTTTTATATAAAAATTAAACATGAAATTGTTTCTATTTTAAAAAATTGGTTTAATAATATCAAATTTTAACTAAATATCATTTTAAATCATTTTCAAACAATATTTTACTTTTTAAATACAATAAATAGAAATGTAATTTTTAGTAGAAATTAGTGTTTTTCTTTATTCATTGAAAACGTAATCTTTTAAAAAAAATATAAGGAATTCATCCAAATATAATTTTAAGAATTTGATTTATAAATTTTTGAAAAAAATTTAAACTATATTTAATTAAATTTTAAATAATTTAACTTATTATATTTTCGTAAAATCATAACCATTTATTGAGAAAATGTTATTTTCAATGCATATAATGAAATTAGTAAAAAATATATAATTTTTATAAATATGTTTTTATTATGTAAATAAATTTTACATACTTTTAAGATGTAGTTATTTCCATCCATTACTTAATATTTAACATCATGGTTATATGATTCATGTTTAAATAAAAATATAAATAGTATATTGTTTTTCTTAAAACTCAGTGTTTCATGTAATGCAAGACATAAAAAAAATTAAATATAATTGAAAAAATATATATATTTCATAAAAAATCAGGGTCTCACATTTCATACAAAATAGGTGTTTTTACCCATGGTGTTATCTTATAGATATCAGTTATATTTGACCAGTAATAAGTCAACATTATTATAGTATGTATCCGAGAAAACTTTTAGATAACATTAGGGATTATGATGTTTTCTTTTAAGGTTAACTTTAAATTTATGCATACCATTATGTGTTTATAACATTAAGGTTAATCAAAATTGAAAATATATATATAACCCAATATATGTTTTAGGTTCTGAGAGATTAAGATTATTATGTGAATATTTCGAGACATTTTTAGTAATTATACTATTTGGTTTCATATGTTTTTTTAGAAAACATTATTTTTGAAAAATAACAATTTCATAATATATGGTCATATGTTAGAAGGTATTGGTAATATTTATGGTTAAATTTTTCTTTGAGGTTGAGGTAAATATTGTTATTTATGATAAAAACGGTATTACAAGTTGAGATTATATGGTGTACCACATAAATAACCATGGGAATGGAGAGTTAATTGGTGACTATGTTATTATTTTTATTTTTGAATAAGTTCACTATTTAGGGAAAATTACATGACTAATATAAATCGAGATAATTTTGGATAAGATCATATTTTTCTTTTAGGAATAAATGGTGGATTTTCTTTTCTCTATATATATGGTTTTTGGATATAACGTGGTTCAAGTTATTTATTAAAATGAATAGGATATTATGGATATTATATGATTAGGGAATATAAATTTTCAGAATACATCTTTTTAGTGACTAATTTTTATTGGAGTTAAATGTTAAATTAATCTATGGTGAATATAAGTAAAAATCGATATGTTTTTTAGATTTCAAACATAGTATTGATTTCTTGAAAAATTTAATGTTAGTTATTTATCAAATCATTTATGTTGTACTTTTAGTGTTATTTGTAAGACATTACTGATTAATGTTCTATTTAATTATATAAATATCTATTCATTTTATAAATTATCCTACCTTGTGATGAAAATATTGGATTTTATTATTGTCTCAAGATATAAGTATATATTTTTATTCTTTTCAAGAATTATGTTTTCATTTACTTGTTTATTTTATAGTTTTATGAATTAAAAATTCATCATTGATACTTATAAATTGGATTAAAAGAAGAGGTAAAGGTGAAAAATGAAAAAACCAGGAAAGAAAAGAAAGAAAATTCTATTTAAGGATATGAATAAAATCAATTTACTATATATCCTTTAGTTTTTAGTCTAGATTGTTATGTAATTCCTTTAATATAGTAAAACGACCTTTAGTGAATTATTATCCTACAACCTTCATTTTTTAGGAAATGATGGTATTTTCCAATTCTCTTAATTGTATAATTTTTTTATCATTGAATTTCCCATGATCAATCACTTTCATTTTTTTAATTTTTCTACCACTCTACATCATTATTTGGAAATTTAATTTTTTCACCAAGTCTATATTTTTTCCTCCCAATAATGTTCACCAACTAGAAACCTATTTCTGTGTTATTAAATATGACCTTCATACATCCCTGTGTGTCTTTTCAAGATAAGGATTTATTAACCCTTTTTGTAATGTGGGTTTATCAAAAAGTCATTTTCAAATGTATACCCATTGATTAACAAGATTGATTCAAAATTTTAATAACAAAATTTGTAAATGGATGTAGAATTATAAGGACTCGGCCTTAGAAAATACAAAATATTATATTAAATGAATAATTCACGTTGAGGATATTTTCAGTTTTAGAGTTTTAGATAATTAGAACATAACTATTAAATTGCAAAATATCACATAGTAGAGGCTTATAATCAGTTTCCATTTTTTCATAAAATAAAAACTCTCTGAAAAAAAGAGTTCTGTCTAGTTCCATGTATTAGAAAACATGAATTTTCCTTGACCCATCCATGACCCTAAAATTATTTAAGTTCTGTAAAAAACATTTCAAAAACTTGGGATGAGCATAAAGAGCTCAGTAAAGGATATACAAAGAAAGAAATCTGTTAGTTTTTCAAAACAACATGTAAACCATGAAAACATTAGCATAAGTATTACTTTTAACCTTTATGAAGTAGTAAATACTCTTCACTGAATAAAATATCATTACATACTCTTTTATAAGAAAAATATTACCATAAAACCCATATAAATAACACATAAATATAAATGTAACTTGGGACATAAACATACATAAATTTTATAACCATACGGTCAACTTACACACATATCACAAAATGGAATAACCATATGAACGACTTCCATACCCAATGCATTAGAGGTCATAACGTAACCACCCATCCTAGTATTCACGGAACCACCCATCATTTGGTTTATCATGTAACCACCCATCAAATGTCCAAGAACCATTATAATATCAGAAGACAAAAAACAAATATAAAGGAAAGAAAACACTTCCACATTTCAATCACAATATATCACTTAAATATTTTGACATAACAAATCCATTATCAAAACCATTTTCAATACCAAAATAAATAAAATAATATATGGTATTTATTTTCTTTTAAAAACATTACTACTTTTTTAGGAAGCCAAAGATCAACTAATACTCATGGCGCTGGAAAAAGGTGGTTGTCATCTCTTACGTTAAAAGGAACATTCTTTTAGTATTTTAGTAAAATGCTTCATAGAAAAAGATTTCTTTTGAATAAATGAAATATTCAAAGGGGTTTATACATCATTTAAAATAATTTCATGTATTGAAACAAAATATTCTACAATGAAAGGATATTGAAACGAAGTCCCTTACCTCAAGTCTGACTTGACCCGATCGTTCCTTAATCTCTTTTAATTTGGGTAACTTCCTTTGGTTTGAACTAAAAGGACTTCTTAAAGTGACTTCTGCCTAAGGTAAGGATTCTAGGAGGAGTATAAGGATGTATGGAGGTTAATTGTGTAGAGTTTGGACGAGCCAAAAGTCTTGATAGGTGTGTGTAATTGGTTAGGAGTGGTCTCCTTTTATAAGGGGGAGGAGGGTCTCTTTAGGAAAGTGTGACAATATTATTTTATTATAAACATATATTCGGTTTCTGAAGGTCCAAGAATCATTAAAGAACAAGATAAGATGACTAATAGTCGAAATAAAATCATCTAATAATAATTTGAATGGTTTTGAATAATATTTTAATCATTATAATCTTATTTATTGAAATCATTTATTAATGAGGTTAATACTGCATCATTATTGTGTCATAAATAAATTAATTTATTTGTTATATAAAACTTATAAAACAAATACAATGATGTTGGAAATTGTGTTATATTTCCAGTGAATATTTATAGTTGGACATATAATTTATATAACCCTTTGTAAAAATTAATTTACTAAAAGATATTTGTTTTTGTCATTTTGTTCCTTTACTTTAAGTTAATTAATCTAAATTGTCATTATCACTTAAAAGTGGCTCAATGGGGTCCCAATATAGACCCCAAGATGCCCATGGTCGTTAATGACTCAACCAATAAGCTTTGGAAAAGTGTTAAGGTAATTTTGAATTATTATAATATTCTTTTTACCTTGAATTACACTATTTAACTTTAACCGTGGTAAATAAAAGTCAAAATTTACTATTCACCAAAAATTATTTTCATCTTATTGAACCGCATTTTATATACTAATAAAAACCATGTATGTCAAATTTTTAAAATTCAATTCAAAAAAGTGGTAAAATTTTATTTAGATGAAAACATCAGTTTTTTTAACTACGACTAAGTGATTTCACTATTCATCAAAAAATAATGTTTTTCAGAAAAATACCAAAAATTCAGTCGAATATTTATTTGATATACCAAATTCAAAAAAGATGTCTATTCTGCTAAATTCAAAACATAGAAGTGGCATTAATTAATTTAAAATTAATTCCCGTTGTGAAAACAAATATCATGTCTTTCAGAAACAATAACTATCGAAAGATTGACACTTGTTTATGTCCGCTTTCAATGTGAAATTAATTATAATGGCCAACATTAGATTAAATGGTAAAAATATATTATAATTACACTTTAAAAAATATTAAAAATATATTATAACCATAAAAATAAATTAGATAAAAATGCAGTTTTGAATTAAAATAAAATATTTTTCACTATTCATTAAAAATGAACTTTATCAAAAAAATTCCAAAATATACAAAAAGTAAATTTTGATGTACCCATTCTAAAGAAGGATTTTATTTTTTCAAATAGAACATATAAAAAGGAAAAAAACTATATTTAAAATTGGTTCTCTATCAAAAGGTAGTAAATCGACCCTTTAAAAAATATTATAGTATTTTGTGCATAAAATTTGATTCATTCACATCTTAAGCCTCTATATTTTATTGGATAAATGTAAAATCATTTAATAAGCATGAATAATCACATTTTAGTTATTTCAATTCATTTATGATAATACAACAACTAGGTGTTAAATACCATTTAAAATAATAATATTATATTATTAGTGTGCAATGTAAGATTTCAAAGAAACTCATTGTTGCGTATCGGGTACTCTATCATACATAAAAAACCCTTTAAGTAAAAATAATATTTAATTTACAAATTTTAATAAATATGAAAATCTCTTATTCATAATTTACCTGTGATGTTACATTCTTCCCCCCTTTTGGAAATTGTTTCCGCGCAATTTTTATTCACTTATCAAAATTAGTGGGGGTATTTATCCCTAATAGAATTTTCATATTCCCACGTTGCCTCTTAAATAATATGATTTTTTCACAAAACCTTCACCTGGTGAATTTCCTTATTTCTCAACACTTTCTCTCTACGGACAAGAATTTGGACTTGTTGTTCCTCATAGAATAGATTCTCTTCTAACTGAACTACCTCTGGACTGAGATGGATTTGGTATATACTTTATCAACATCAAAACATGAAAAACATTGTGTACCTGGGATAAACTTGGAGGTAAAGCCACTCTATACGCAACTGATCCAACATTCTCTACGATTTTAGAAGGTCCAATGAACCTCAGACTCAATTTTCCCTTCTTACCAAAATGCTTCACACTTTTCCATGGATAAACTTTGAAAAAGACATGATCACCTACCTAAAAAAAAGAATCTTCCTCTGGTTATCTGAAAAACTTTTATGCCTGCTCTGAGCTGTTCTCATGTGCTTCTAAATCAACATAACTCTCTTTACCATCTCTTCTACCAATTCCAGTCCCATCAGCTTCCTTTCATCTACTTCATCCCAAAAGGCTAGAGTTCGAAAATGCTTTCCATATAATGCCTCAAATGGAGCCATCTGTATACTAGAATGAAAACTGTTATTATAGGAAAATTCAACCAAAGAAAGATGTTGGTCCTAACTTCCCTGATAATCCAGTGAACAAGCATGTAGCATATCCTCCAATGTCTACATTTTTCGTTCTGACTGCCCATCTGATTGAGAATGAAAATATGTACTAAAATTTAACTTAGTACCCAATGATATCGGAAGGCCTTACCAAATGTTAAAATTAAACCTGATATCATGATCAGATACAATGGATAGGGGAACTCAGTGCAACCTAACTATCTCTTTAACATACAACTGAGAAAGTTGATCTAGAGACAATGTATCTCGAATAGGAAGGAAATGAGAAGATTTAGTCAATCGATCAACAATAACCCAGATTGCATTATTACCTATAGATGTCTTTGATAATCCCACAACAAAGTCCTTGGATATATTTTCCCATTTCCACTCTGGCACTGGTAATGTCTGAAGCATCCCTATTGGTAACTGCTGCACTACTTTAACCTACTGACAAGTCAAACACTTCATAGTAAAATCTGCAATATATCTTTTCATTCCATCCCACCAGTAAATCTCACAGAGATCTCAGTACATCTTAGTACTGCCAGGATGAACTGAAAACAAAGAACTATGAGCTTCACATAACAACTCATTCTTCAACTATCAATCACAAGGCACACATAATCTCTTCCCAAAAATCAAAACAAAATCATTATCAATGTTAATATCAGGAAACATACCCTTCTGAACCAACTCTACCTTTTTCTGCTACTCACTGTCTTCTTTTTGCGCTTTCTATATTCTGTCTGATAGAGATGATCTCACTGACACCTGATTCAAAACAGAAGAATTTTCTTCACCAACAACTTCTATGCTAATTTTTATCAAATTAAAAACCAAAGGATCACGTTCTAAATGTATCATGGTTAATGAAGCATTACTGTTTTAACTTAAAGCATCAACAACTTTATTTGATTTTCCCGGATGGTAATTGATCATGCAATCATAATCCTTGGTTAAATCCAGTCATCTCCTATGTCTCATGTTTAATTATTTCTATGTGAATATATACATTAAACTTTTTTGATTAGTATATATTTCACATTTTACTCCATAAAAATGATGCTATGAAAGTTTTAAAGAAAAAACAACAAAAGCTAATTCCAAATCATGTGTAGGGTAATTTAACGCTTGTGGTTTCAACTAACGTGAAGTATAAGCAATTATTTTATCATTCTAAATTTGGTCACAACCAAGTCCTTCAACAAAGCATCACTATAGATAAAAAACTCACCATTTCAAGATGGTAGTTCCAAAACTGGAGAATTCACTAATATTCTTTTCAATTTCTGAAAAAAATCATCACACTCTTTTGTCCAGAGGAACTTAACACCTTTTCGAGTTAACATAGTCATTGGACTAGATAACCGTGAAAAAGTTTCAACAAACATCCAGTAAAAACCTACCAAACCAAGAAAATTATGAATCTTGGTTATATTTGTGGGTATTGGACATTTTCAAAAACTTTTGTTTTTACAGGATCAACAGTTATGCTATTTCTTGAAACAATGTGACCAAGGAAAGAAATTTGTTGTTACCAAAAATCACACATTCTGATTTTCCCATAAAGTTTATTTTCTTTTAATGTTTTTAAGACAACCCTTAAATGACTTTCATATTCCCCTTTACTTTTGGAATAAACCAAAATATCTTCAATGAACACAACCACAAACTTATCCAAAAACTCATGGAAAATTCTATTCATAAGATTCATGAATACAACAAGTGCATTGGTTAACCCAAAATACATAACTAAAAATTCATAATGGCCATATCTAGAATGAAACATAGTCTTCGGAATGTATAATTCCTTTACTTTCAGCTGATGGTACACCGACCTCAAATCAATCTTCGAAAAATACTGAGCTCCCTAGAGCTGGTCAAACAGATCATCGATATGAGGCAAATGATACGTGTTCTTAATATTTATGTTATTCAATGACCTATAATCAATACAACGTCTCATTGAACTATCTTTATTTTTATCAAAAATGACAGGAGCACCCGATGGTGATATGCTAGGTCAAATGAATCGGTTATCTAATAACTCCTACAATTTCTTCTTTAACTCTAAAAGTTCATTTTGGGCCATTAAATAAGGGGGTTTTGAAATTGGCTTAGCATCGGGAACAAGGTCAATAGTAAATTCAACTTCTCGATCATGTATAATACCAGGCAACTCATCAGGAAAAACATCAAGGTACTCATTTACCCCTGGCACATCATTAATCTGAACAGTTCCTTTATTTTTAACAATATGTGCAAGGTAACATTTATTTGCATCTTTTATTAGTGTCTCAGCTTCATGATATGCTATCAAATACAAGGGTTCATTATTGTTAACAAAATGAAAATATTTCTGAAATGAAACCTCTTTACCTCTGTAATCAATCTTAGCATGATAAATAGACAACCATTCCCTGCCCAAAATAACATCAAATTCTACTAGAGGCAAACAAATAAGGTTTGGAGGTATATTCTTCCCGCAAACAAGGGTAGGAAGGTTTTTTAGTTTCTTTTTGTCTCAACATTTCTACTAGGTATTTTTAACATAAGTTCTATATTCATATCTTGAGATGGAATTCCAAATTTATTAGAAAATTTCTCATAAATGAAAGACTGTGTAGACCCAAAATCAAACAACACTTTGGAATAATCTGTACAAATAAACACTCTACCCTATACTACTTCATTTGATGGCCCAACATCTACTGAAGTAGTTGCAGTGGATTTCACCACCACATTCTACTTATATTCTGGCGGATTTCCCTCAGTTGAGTTCTTCGATGGACACTCATTTGCATAATGACCCATTTCATTACACATAAAACATCTTACCAATGGCTTTTCATTTCCTACATGATCATCTTCCTTACAGTTATGAGCAATATGACCAGACTTACCACAATAGAATCACTTTCCAGACTTTGATAAATATTCTCCAGGATGCTTTTTACCACACTTATCACAAGTTGGATATTTAATTTTCTTACCTCTAGGCTTCTTAGATTAATTTTTTCCCTTTGCCTGCCAAGTGGACCTCTTATTTTGTTGTTTGTCAAAGAACACCTGATCACCTGCAAACTCCATTTCCACCTTCTCCGCACATCAAACAAGTTTTTCATAGATTTTGAGCTCATGAGAGGCTTATGCTCTTCGATATCGTGGCTTCAGTACTGAGTAAAATAGATTTATCTTACTATCAATACCTCAGAATAAATTTAGTGCATACCTTGCTAGTCGAGTTAACTTTGCTTCATAAGTAGCGTCTGAGTCATCCTCCTGCGTCAATTCCATGAATTGTTTTTCCATCCTATGTCGAACCACCTTAGGAAAATATTTCTCAAGGAACATACCTTTGAATTAATCCTAACAAAGGGAATCAATCTCCTCACTATCCATGATATTTTTCACCATCGACCACCACTGATCATCTTCACTTTCAAAATGGTAAACATCAAGACTAACCTTTTGATGTTCTTAACATGCCATAACATCGAAAATCTTCTCCAGTGCTTTAATCCACCCTTCAGCTATCACAGGGTCACATGATCCTCTGAATTATGGGGGATGTTTCCTCAGGAAATGCTCCACTAATGACATGTTCCTCCGTAGTTGATATTGCTGATCTTGTGCATGGATACCACCACCATTTATAGCATAATTCAACTATTTCATCACAGCAGCAAACTATTCAGTTTTGATTCCAACTATCTCAGGTTGATTATTTGAAAGTTTTTTATCCTCCTGATGTCATCCCAACATAGCTGCCATGTTTCCTCTGTGGAAAACCATTCTGAACACAGAAATATCATAGGCAAAAAAACATTGTAATATGTAAATGCTATATCATTTCAATATTACCATAAATTTATTTATGGACAATAATTTAACAATACCCAAACTCTTAATGTTATCTAAACCTCCCTCTGATACCAACTATAAAGATCCGACCTTAAACATTACATAATATTGAGTTAAATGAATAATTCACATTGAGGATATTTTCAGGTTTAGAGTTTTATATAATTAGAAAATAACTATTACATTGAAAAATATTACAAAGTAGACACTTCTACTCAGTTTCCATTTTTTTCATAAAATAAAAACTTTTTGAAAAAAAAGAGTCATGTCTAGTTCTATTTTTAGACAGCATGAATTTTTCTTGATCCCATCCTTGACCCTAATAATTTTTAAGTCATGTGAAAAACATTTCAGAAATATGGGTTGAGCATAAAAAGCTCAGAATGGGATATACAAAGATGGAAAACTATTAGTTTTTCAAAACAACAAGTAAACCATGAATACTTTAACATAAGTAATAATTTTTAACATTATGAAGTAGTAAATTCTCTTCATATAATAAAAGATAATTACTTACAATTTTTTAACAAAAAAATTACAATAAAACCCATATAAAGAACACATAACATATAAAGGTAACTTGGGACATAAACATACTTATATGGAATAACCATACGGTCGACTTATACACATATCACTAAATGGAATAGCCATACGACCGACTTCTATACCCAATGCATTGGAGGTTATAACGTAACAGCCCATCCTGGTATTCACGGATCCACCCATAATTTGGCGTATCACGTAATCACCTGTCAAATTTTCAAGTACCATTATAAAATCATAAGACCTAAAACAAATATAAAGGAATGAAACCATTTCCACATTCCAATAACAATATATCACTTAAATATATTGACATAACAAATCAATTATCAAAACCATTTTCAATACCAAAATACATAATAGATAATTTAGTATTTATTTTCTTTTAAAAACATTACAGCTCGTTGAGGAATCCAAATATCGAATAATACTTGTGGCGGTGGAAAAGGTCATTGTCACCACTTATATTAAAAGGAACATTCTTTTTGTCGTTTAGTAAAATTCTTCATAGAAAAAGATTCCTTTTGAATAAAAGTAAAAGCCTAAGGGGTTTATACAGCGTATAAAATAAATTCATGTATTAAAACAAAATATTCCTCAATTAATGGAGATTGAGACAAAGTCCATTACCTCGTGTCCGACTTGACTCGATCGTTCATTAATCTCCTTTAATGTGGGTAACTTCTTTTGCATTGAACTAAACAGATGTTTTGAAGTTCCTTCTTCTTAATGTAAGGCTTCTAAGAGGAGGAGACAGATGAAGGGAGCTTAATTGGGTAGATTTTGGATGAGCCAAAAGGATTGAGAGGTGTGTGTAATTGGTTATATGTGGCCTCCTTTTATAAGGTTGAGGAGGGGCTCCTTAGGAAAGTGTGAAAATATTATTTTATTATAAACTTATATTCAGTTTCTAAAGGTTCAAAAATCATTAAAGCAAGAAGATAAGATGAAACATAGTCTAAATAAAATCAACCAATCATAATTGGAAAGGTTTTTATTATATTTTAATCATTATAATCTTATTTATTTGAATTATTTATTAATAAGGTAAATACTGCATCATTATTGTGTCATAAATAATTTAATTTATTTTTTGTTCTAAAAATTATTAAAAAAACACCATGATGTAAGAAATATTTTTATATTTCCAATGAATATTTATAGTTGAAAATAAAATTTATATAACTCATTGTAAAAATTAATTTACTAAAATATATTCCTTTTTGTCATTTTTTCCTTTACTTTAAGTTAATTAATCTAAATTGTCATTATCACTCCCAAGTGGCTCAATGGGGTCCCAAAATCTACACAAAGATACCCATGGTAGTTAATGACTTAAAAAATAAGGTTTTAAAAAGTTTTAATTTAATTTTAAATTATTATAATATTCTTTTTACTTTAAATTACCCTATTTACCTTTAACTACGGTAAATAAAAGTCAAAATTTACTATTCACAAAAATTATGTTCATATTATTGAACAAAATTTTACTTACTAATAACAATCATTTATGTTGGATTTTTGATATTCAATTCACAAAAGTGGTAAAATTTCGTTTTGATAAAAAATGTCATTTTTTTAATTACTACTATGTGGTTTCACTATTAATCAAAAAATTATGTTTTTCAGAAAAATACCTTAAATTCAGCCTAAGATTTATTTTATATAATGAATTCAAAAATGATGTCTATTTTTATAAATTAAAAACATATAAGTGTAATTAATTAATTTAAAATTAATTTTCTTTGTTAAAACAAATAGTATGTTTTTATGAAATAATAACTATCAAAAGATTGCCACTTGTTTACATCTACTTTCAAAGTGAAATTAATTCCAACGACCAACAATGGATTAAATGGTAAAAATATATTTTAATTACATTTTAAAACCAATTAAAATGATAATCTAACCATATAAATAAATTAGATTAAAACACAGTTTTGAATTATAATACAATATTTTCACTATTCATTAAAAAAATGAACATTATCAGAAAAATTCCAAAACATTACACAATGTAAATTTTGATGTCCCCATTATAAAGAAGGCTTTTATTTTTTCAAATAGAATATATAAAAGTGAAAAATGGATTTTAAAAGGGTTTTCCATTAAAAGGCACTAAATCGACCCTTTAAAAAATATTAGAGTATTTTGTGCTTAAAATTTGATTCATTCACATTTTAAGCCTCTAAATTTTAGTGGATAAATGTAAAAACATTTAACAAACATTTATAATAAGATTTTATTTATTTCTATTCATTCTTTCCAATACAACATCTAGGTGTTAACTACCATTTAAAATAATATTTTTATATTATTAGTATGCAACGTAAGATTTCAAAGAAACCTGTTGTTGTGTATCGGGTATGCTATTGATCATAGGAACCCATTTAGGTAAAATTAATATTTAATTCACAAATATTAATAATTATGAAAATATTTTATTCCTCATTTACAGGGGATGTTAAAAGAAATATAATAAGTTGATGTTTTTAAAGAATAATATGTTTGGAATCATATACAACACACAACAAAGGACTTAAACAAGACATGTAAAAATATTAATTAAATGGTATATTTAACCCTTAAAAAAATTGTAAGGTATGAACATATTCCATTTCATTATAATATATATATATAGGTCTTAATCAATCAAAACTAACTTATTAATGATTAAAAAATACAGAATAAGTTAGTTAGTAATGTCATTTTATGCTTCAAATTTTATTTTTCATAAAATATTGATTTTGTTACATTAGTTGAACAAATATTATAATTAATTTTAGGAAATTATATAAATTTAATTTAATAAAAAAATGATTTCATTTTATGATTCATCATTTAAAAAACTGATTTGGGTAGATTTTTGAGATTTTTCTAAAAAATAGGATTTCAATGAATATTGACAAATAGTTTTTTCTTAAAACGAAATTTTAATTTAAAAAATTATAATATAAAAATAAATATTGAATTATATAAAATTTTTATTTTCTTATTTTTATTAATCAATATAAAATAATTTTATTCATAATAAATTTTAAACTAGAATTTTGTATAAAAAAAATAATTATTTATTTTTATTTGACTATGAAATTTGATCCATAGTCATAAAAAAATTGATAATATGAATGTTTCATTCCATTTATCATTGAATTATTTCTTTATTACCATTTTGACAATGATAAAGTCAAAAAATGTCACTTTCTTGATTTTAATATCAATTATATTTTGGGATAGGTCAAATTCAAATTTATTTATAATATAAATGTTTTTTTAAAATGATTATTTTTATCTGGGTAATTTATTTTTAAATTTTAGTAATGATAAAATTTCATTAACTTCTTATGCAACAATAACATAGTTCTTGTACGAGCAGTACAAAAACCATGATAATTATTTTAAAACAACAAAAATTTTTATTTCTAAATGAAATATAATGAAAATGGATTTTAGTAATAAAAATACAATACTATGAACGTTTTAATAAATTATATTCTAATTCAATTAGTTTCAATTTTTATTCAATGTAAAATTAACTGAAAAGATCCAAAAATGATATTAAGAAAATTTTCTCCAAAATATCATTTAATTAAATTATTTTAAATACCTAAAATCCTATCACAATTTAAGAGAATTTTATTTTGATTTAAATATTATAAATTCTCAATTTATTGGTCACTTTTCATTTTATAATAAAATTATTTACCACCAATGTGTAAAAAGCATAAATATGATGGTCTTTTTCAAACTGGTTAACATGGGGTTAAAACAAAGATATAAGGGTGAAACCACCACCTAAACATTTCAAAATTTTATTTAATGAGAAAATTTATACGCATCCTCATAGTTTCATTATAATATATCAATCTTGATCTATTTTAAATTGAAAATTAATTTAAATTAATTTAATACAATAAGAAATTATTAGGATTCTCCTTCCTTCACTTATTAAAGGGACCACCTCTTCTTATATACAAACATAAAGATACATTTTGTATAATAAATACTTGAAAAAATACTTTCTTAATATACTAAAAAAAATTATATTAATTTATTTTTGTACATACTATCCTAATAAGGATTAATGTGTAAATTAATGGAGGTTGTCTAAAGAGTTTGTATAGATTTTAACCAAATTGTTTAGTTCTTTTCTTCATCATCCTACATAATTTTATTAAAACATAGTTAAATATTATCATAATTATCATCAATATGTGAATATTTTATTACGATAATTAAATAACCTATATCAATCTTCAATAGAATCATATTGGAAATGAATGTATCATTCTTGTGCACTGTGGATTACAACCTCATTAACCGAAGTAGTAAGTTTTCTATTACCACCTCTCATGGATAGTAAAAATAATGGATTTAATTTCTATATCGTATATTAATGAAATTTATATCATTATATAAAAATAAAGTATAATCTTATTTCTTACCTTTCCATCTATTTAAAAATGGAAAAAGTTGTTAGTGAGTACATTTGAATTACTGCCTCCCTGAATATTTGTGATTCATTTTTCCAAACCGAATCCCATTGATATTATAAATATGTGTATTTAAATAAATTTATATATATATATGTGATATAATCATAATATTATAATTATTAAATTATTCTTACCATACTTCCATCAATCACGTTGAATAATATATTCATGTGTACGTTTGACTTATCGTCTCTCTGGTTGTAACATAGTTCTTTTTCATAATCACATATTATTTTTTATATTTACAAGTATAATAGATTGATTAAAATTTTTATTATAACATGATTATTATTCAAGAGATGGTGTAATAATGACCACTTTAACTATAGTGAACTTTCCATGATCCATTTGGACATATGAGCTGAATATCATCAAAATATCCTCCATGGAATTAGTTTATTAATAAATAGTGTACAATATAGTAATAAATTTTATAAAACAAAGAATAAAATTGAGAAAGTATTCTTAAATTAGAAAATAATTAACATGATTGTATTAATATGGATGATAATGAGGGTATGTGATTATTCATATTTGAGGTAAGGGACACATTAATCTAAAAAATATATTTTTAAATCTTTCAAAAATTTATTTTCTAAAAAAAATCTACTATTTAAATATTATGAATATTATACTTTTGGTGTATTTATAGAGACATGAATATATTTTAATGTTTCTTTTTTTTTACCTTTTCACATTCTGTTAAATATTTTCAAAATGAATCTTTTTACATATTTTACAAATAATTTTTTGACATGTCGAAAAAATGTTCTATTTTAACATATACGGTTTCAATAATAGTTCCCCCCATGAAAACTATTATTTGATGTTTGGATTAATTTATTATATTTTTTGTCTTCGTAAATGTCAAAACCTACTTCACATGGTTATTGGTATTTTGAAAAAGGTTTTTTAATCGAATGGATAATTTTATGTCCAAATATGTTTCTCTTATGAGTGAAAATAATTATATATATATTTATATATATATGATGATAAAAATGAAATGATTTATGTGTTACAATTATGTTATGGTTATTGGTAATTTTTTTATGATGAAGGGTTATTCTTTAATAAACCAATGATGTGTGGTTCTATTATAAAATAAGGACTCGTATGTCAACGCTCACCAAAAAATCATCAGAAAATCCAAAAATGATTGAAATACCAAAATATGTGTACTATTTTCTCCATGGATCAAAGGTAGAAGATGTTGGACAAGACCACCAAGACAACCTAACCTGCAATGGATTGCACAGTTGAATAACCTTCATTTGTCATGAAAACATTTCTACCATAGTGCATAACCTAATGAGAGATCTTTTAAAGCCCCCTCGACAAAGACTATTTTCCCTTATAAAGGAATCCTAGAAAATCTATTAATGTGACAAGTTCCATATAAGTTTCATTGAATCACATGAACATTAAATTAGTGGCTTCCTCACAGTCCATCCTAAAACCATTAGAATATTAATTGAATATATCCAAAATTTGGGAGCCTATTATAGTCATAAAACCTCATGGTATGCACCCATGTAGGACATGAGATGCAATAGAGGCCGTAGAAACATTTCTACCTTGACAAAAAAGAGTCGTTATAAATGTCCCCTCATCACATGAAGGGACTCATACATACAAAATCATTCTTGTTCTCCCTCTCCAGATCCAAAGGAAAACTGAAGGAATTTTCTATAATAATCCTTGCTCATCAGCATAGGGAAATTTCGTAGTCATTCGATGCATCACCGATGATGTGATTGGTTTCTTATAATAAAAATTTAAAGTCGTGAGATCCCCAACCAATGTAAAATTAAGAAGGAAAAACTTGGGAAATAAATAAAACTTCATGGGAGGAGAATATATTTTTATCACCACTAATCATGTGAATTGCTATAGAAAATCTAGCATGACCTCACAAAATCTATTCAACAAGATAGATTGGTATTACGAAGCCCCTTGAATATGACATCTCTCTCACATAGGACACAAAAAAAGTCATTCCATACAATAAAAAGGCCTCTCAAGAGGCATCTAGATATAGAAAAAGTCCCTAGTCATATCATCTTGACTAAATAAAAGGATAGTAACATTTTCACATGGTTAGTAAAACCCCCTAGATTAGATATAATTGAATTTATTAAGAATTGATGGGATTCTATTATGGTCATAATAAATTCTTATGACAGCTCCCTGGATGACCACACAAAGTGTGTGACACCAAATCCATCA
Organism: Viscum album; assembly: GCA_963277665.1. Lineage (NCBI taxonomy): Eukaryota > Viridiplantae > Streptophyta > Magnoliopsida > Santalales > Viscaceae > Viscum > Viscum album. The sequence goes on along the minus strand of OY728151.1, from coordinate 646,185,892 downwards.
TCCGAATCCAGAATGGATTTCCACAAAATGATATGTGCAATTGAGCATATAATAATGCTGTTGGGGCCTATAAATCCCCAAAAATAGCAAGAAAAAAATGCATTGTTGTATCCTCAAAAAATTACACCAAGGAATTGGATAATATTTCTCGGAATATCCAATCTCATGACCCGATATCTTCGGAATTAGGTAATGTCTGGGGAATTTTATGAGTGATCATACAACATGCTGTGGAACATTGTTTCATGAAACATAAATCATTACAATGGATTATGGAGTGTTATGTGAAAGATATTTCATGAATCATTAAAATATATTGAGACTGAAAAAATAAAACACTGAAAAAATCATAAGTCATATTCAATAAAAAGAAGGAAAAAAGACAAAAAAATATGGGAGATTTATGGGAAGACCATATACGATGATCCTAATGTGAATTATATGAACCAACAATGTCATCAGATAGTAATAATACATGTCACCTAGATTACATGACATACCATTGTTATACTATTTATATTATTGGAATTTCTTTGTAAAATTTAGATAATGTCGCATGGTGCCACCATTGGCATGACACCTATGTCTCGTAAAACCCTATGGGTTCGAAATTTAAGTCTTTTAATGTACTATCGATGTGTTTAGAAAATCATATGGTGTAACTGTTGATTCAATAAGGTTTTCCTTATGAATTTTCCATTCCTTCTTATTTTGGAAATCACAGACACATAATCCTTAAGAAAATATGTTTTTACCCCTAATTTACTTCTATAAGGAGAATTTCTATAAAGAAATTTACCTCTTTATTGTTTTCATTGTTCATATCAATATTTTTCATAAGTATAAAAATCAGATTCATATCTATATTATCGGAATCATATAATACTTAGATATAAAGAATTCTGTTTCAGGATTCGAATTCTCATTCCGAATTCTGTAATAAATTCTCATTACGAATTTTGATGACTAATTCTCATTATGAATTCTAATGCAGAATACCCAATATTAATTCTATGATGAATTCTCATTATGAATTCTGATGATGAATTCTAATTATGAATTTTGATGATGAATTCTCATTATGAATTTTAATGCAGAATACTCATTACGAATTCTATGAGGAATTCTCATTACGAATTCTGATGACAAATTCTCAATACGAATTCTGATGAAGAATTCTCATAGATGAATTTTGTGATGAATTCTCATTATTAATTCTGTGATGAATTCTCATTACGAATTCTGTGATGAATCCTCAATATGAATTTTGTGATGAATTCTCATTAAGAATTCTGTGATGAATTCTCATTATGAATTTTGTGATGCATTCTCATTACGAATTCTGGGATGAATTCTCATTATGAATTCCAGTGTAGAATTCTCATTACAAATTGTGGTTTTGACTTCTGATTAGGAATTATGGATTCAAACTTTTATGAAGTTCAACTCCTAATTCTTCTGATAAACAGAATCTGAATATCCTTGTAAGATAGACTCCGAATATAATTTTTAGTTATACTCCGAACTTTTTACTTAAACTATGCTTTGTTAAGTTTTTTATAACACTATGTCATTCATTCTGTTTTTAACGAACCGTTGGTTGAGTGACATGTGTATAGGTCCCTCTGAAATTTAAGAAAAATATGACCATTGGAGGAGGGAGCCGACCCTTTCTACCGAGCCTATAAATAGGAGCTCATTTGATAGAGATCAATAAGAAGTTGATCACTCTAGAGACCACACGTTGTTAAGGTGGTTTCTAGAGAGAGAAGATTTTCATTCCCTGTGTGTACTGAACTACTCATTAATATTGATTCGTGCGACTCCGAATGTTGGTGATTACATTTGAGGGATTCCAGGGATAGAAAGATAGAGGTGCCGACTACCTTGAAGTTCGAGGGCTCCATTGCTAAAGAAGACAGAGGTTCCAACTACCTTGAAGTTGAGGGCTTGCGGGGATAGCAAGACAGAGACTCTGATCTTCGTATCGAGGGCTTACCCGGGTGTGGGTAACACAGACTCTCATGAATTTATAAATCAAGGGACATTTATCCCAGGTTGTTGGATACCTTTCTCTTTGGGTTAAAAGATTTATATCTTGTTACTTGTTTTTGTTACAAGTTTATCTTTTCCGTTTCATTTTGTATGGTTATGAATGTATAACTATCTTATACTTCCTTACACTTGTATACCCTGATTCAGTTAGATTCTATAAGCTTTATGGTAGAATCTTGTATTGTAAACATTGGTTAAGTTTCATTTTCCGGATCCATATTTCCGGAACCGGCTTTTCGGAATCACTTTCCAGATTTAAGCAAGTGTATAGAACTAGAAGTTTGTAACTTCATACATTGTCCCAATATTTCAATTGGTGTTAAAGGTGTTGTGAATTTTCATAGTTTAACTTTGTTAAACATAGATATTTTCTTTGTTTAAGGAAATTTTTAGAGTGTATAATTAACTCCCCCCCACTCTTGTATATTGAGCATCTATATCATTATTTTGATCCTATAGGAACCAATTAATGGAATATGATTCTGACAAAAGAACTGGGTTGTTTCAACTAGATTTTATAATTTACTCCAGAAAATTCAATAATATCAAGTGAATTCCAACAGAAAATCCATTCAGGACATACATCGCCCTTCAGACATCTCTGGCGAACTATCAGGAATCCCTCTAATAGTTTAAGTTAGATTTCATTATGACGTTAGGGAAATAAATTTTATTAGGAAACACCCTCAAATCATGTCAGTATAGATCACATGATGGGTTCTTGGACAATCCAGTCAGGTCTTTTGTTTTCCTCTAGTAATGTTAACCTTGATCGTGTCATAGCCATTAGGCATGAAATCCATATTATGGTATGTCCCTCAAAGAAGATAACTTCACAATGAAATTTACTTCTAACATGATTAAAATAAAAAATATCATGTCCAGATTTCCACTGACATGTCATAAAAAAAATCATGAATGGTGAGGAAGAAAATCATACAGGTCGGGGAGACAACCAGGCCAGGTAATGTAGTTTTCCTTGTACACGATTACCTTGTTGAATAATTTCAAATATAAATTCATTCCTAACAAATAATCCCACATACATAGGAAATGAGACTATTTATTTTTATCCCTTTTTGTAACATTGAGAATATATCACATGTTCTTAGGTAAATCCAATTATCATATCCTTCACACAATGAAACCTTAGTGTTTAAGACCCAAACAGTGGCATGACATTACTTCATTCATATTAGGGAAACTATAGTGTGTAATTCCCAATAAAATAAACAATGATTCCTATGATAACCATTATATAAAGGATTCCTTCCCAATTCCCAATCTCAAATAGGGATCCACCTCAGTGTACGTCTCCCCATGTCTGTGTATTTTCCACCATTTGGACCCAATCATTCAAATGCGACGACCATTCTAAGTCAACCATTAGGGGTCTAGAAATTCAACTAAACTATGAATAATATGATTCCATCCTTAACTAGAATATGTAGGACACCTTTACATGGGATTAGTTAGTTGATATGGTCATATCGTTTCATCTTGATTATCCATTACCTTTTGAAACCCAAATGTTTAATCCTAGATGAGTTTTATGATATGAATCCCTTCATATGAGGGATTACACCTAGGTGTCAATCTCAGGCCCAAATCGATCTATCATAACTTTTCTTTCTTCCCTAACTCTGATACATAGGACATATCCTCAATACTGGAGCTCAAAATACCTAGTTTCTTGGTACATGTGAATATATCAATTATGTGTGATGTTAAAATAAATATGTTTAATGAACTACAGGAATTTTTATTCTTACTACAAATGGGATATTTGTGATCCCTCATAATGGCACAATCATATCATTGGTATATTAATTGCCTCAATCTATGTTAGAAAATTATAAAGTGTTTAGATATATGAGTTACACATATAAGTATCTACCTATTATAGGAAATGGACGGAGAAACTCAAAAACATAGATATTGATGTACTAAAAATATTCCCCTTTCTTTCTAAAAATGATTCAACATATGGACGTTTTGTTAGGGAAAATCTTTTTATATCAGGATTAGAAAAAGGTTTAACCTATGATAATTTGTCTAGGGTAACCAATTTCATATCTTCATTAGGAGGTGGATCATAAAAATATATTAAATATATAAATAAATCCTATAGTATGAAACAATTTACCCCAAAAAATCATGATGATCCCAACCTCCCATCCTCTCAACTGATGTGGTTCCAAAGTGTCATTGGGACAGAAACCCCAAATGAACACATTCCCTTAGAAGGAGGGTATAAACCCACTTATGGATTTCAAAACGATTGGAAGATTTTTTTATAATGAATATGATTCCCTAAATTATACGATAATATAGGAAATTGAACCACCCATAATCAACTATTGGGCCAAACAGAATGTTCTACAATTGAGTCTTTTTCAGTGAAACCCAAATGGTGAAGTAGACTTGAATCCATCAAATAATAGAATGATCATTTGACATTGTTTTGGGTATTTTTATTTCACACCATAATGAAATACAATTTTGTATATAATTTTAATCTCTTAATTATTAAAATTATGGCTTAACCATGTGTTCAACTATTTTTCACACACCTTACAAAAACAAAAATGGTGAACCCTGCATGAATCTCTTAAATAACAGAATGACTGATTGACCATGTATTTTGATATTATCCTTATATATCTTGAATAAAATGAAACAACATGACATATATGTTATAATTGAAAATTTTTATACAAGATTCTTATTAAGAAAATCCATCCCATCTTCGAAAATTTCACACAAGCAGAATGGATGAATCAAAAATAAAATTACAATTATGTTACCAATGCATATCATATTGATGTCATATCATGGATAATTGATGACCTAGTTGGAGACCATGTTCCCTATTATATTCATTACTATAGAACATGATCTCTCATACAATACCCTAATCAGACTTGTATTCCTAATATGACCTTTCTGAAAAATTTTCTGCAACTACAACCCCTAAAGGCCTTATAATGACCTCACGCACCAGAAATATCCATTATATAGTGCATAATTAAATGGTCTGATAGTAAAATTGATATGTTTAATTCCTAACACAAGAGGATATCCAAAACGGTCTTTATGCACTAAAACTGTTGAATCTGCATCGTCAAATTGAAAATCTAGAAATGTCAGTGGCATTCATTGTCATAGCCAACTGCATTGGGAGATTATCCCTAGAGCATGAAAATCACATAATTTAGTATCTAATGTAGATGGACCAAGGAGTCATGTATGACTCCATTTATGATTGTGGAGACCCAAAAGGGGTATTATTAACCTTATTATCCAACACTATCCCATTGATACCCTTCAGGAACTTGCTAACAATACCCCCCGACACACTACCACATTAGATACCCATGAATGTGAAACAAGGAATGAACATCAGGAGATGAAATACCTGGAGAAAAGTGGGTGGAATCATATCCCTAATCTTTATGATTATGTCTACCAAAAAAATTTGGATGTAACTTCTGATTAGGATCACAACCTTTATGACTCAGAAGGAGTCTTTAGGCATATTCCTACACTCGGAATGGTGGAGGACCACATTCGGACCCATGTGTCTGAAGTCCTTCTGTATTTTACTATAAAAAAACAAGGACATAAGTGGACACATATCCCCACTTCTACCAATGATATCTTATATTAAAAAGCGTAAATAAAAAATATATAGTCTTATAATCCGACACACACTTTTCTAGAGTGTCGTTACATCTTAGAAACAACTAAATATCTTTGTCATCATATTCTGGAACTGGTACAGATGCAGGGATAAGCCCTTATTAATATCCCAATAGCTTGGGTAGAATAACACTATGATGATTAAAAAAAGTTGTTTCTCAAGATAAATTGCACATTAAACCAATTATGTATGAGTATTAAATGCATACTACAATAAAGGATATGGAAACTAACCAGACTGAAATGTCCATTCCAACCAGGGATCAATAAGTGAGAGTGTAAAATGCCTTAGGACAAGGGATCATTCTTATTAAAAAATTAGTTTCCTATTTCAAAGGCCCTATTTGATACTCATATCCTCATTTTGGCCATGTATCCCCAAGTAAGAGAAGAATATGCTTTGGGACAGGCACATAATGTTGTCGAAAAAAACCACCCACATACTCTAATGTCCCGGTATTTTAATCGTATATTCATTCTATAAGGGGCACATCAAGTTAGACATGAACATGTCTCAGGAATGTCTCACATACCTATCACTAAATCTACATGGAATATTCTATAAGGTCCAAGAATATAGGCTCATATTCCCACTTCCCAGGTTGAATGAATACCATAGAATCTATATGAGGATATACTGGAGTAGTATCATCTCCCTTATACAATTCCGAAGGTCTATCATTATATTCCAATAGGTAATGCACATTTAGACTTCAATCTACTCCCACTACACCCTGGGCACACCCATTTATAATATCACATTCCTCAAGATAGTAATATATTATTATCAAGAATCATTGGTAGAATTTTCTAATGGCAGAGATCAGGATAATATAACTACCCTGACTAAGGATTATTATGTAAGATAAGAACATGCCTTAGTATATGTTCATATTACAAACAATAATAAAGAATCTCATTAAGATATTCCAAAAACTTTTTAATAGTGGGCTCATATTCACACAACCCCATATGGTTGTTATCATAGTATGCCATCCAAAATATAGCAATCTCATATCCTAGTATAATTTCAAAAGTTAAGTGGAAATATTCCATTTTCGATATAGAATGAGACCCATATCACTAATATTTTCAATTATAGTATCCTTGAGGTTGTTTGAGACACATTCTCAACACCCTATGGGTCCTTCATCACTTCAACCAAAGAATAAAATAATCATTACCATGATAATTATTCTAATGGTATTTTTCATATGGATTATAGGGAATCTATTCTAGACATCCATCATTGTTATCCTCCACATGGTGATATCTCTCATGGACAAGGAAATCCTACACTTTCCAAGAAATCACTGTGTAGAGAGGTTTCCAAAACAATTATGCCTTCATATAGAGAGGATCCCAATAAATTATAGTCAATTATATAAAATTCCCCATGAACATAAAGTGGAATTGCACTATATTCATCAGGAAACCCCATGAAGAATATTCTATGGTCTGTTAGATGGAGTTATGTATGTTTGATGAAGAGTAGGCTGACCATGAAATATGCAAATATTTATTAAAAAACCTCACCGCCAAGATCTGACCCTCATCAATTCTTACAATGAGATCCAAAATGATCTAAAAAAAGAGTTTATGCCTTATTAGAATCAAAATATATGGGAAAATCCTTAGAGACTAATAATTTAAAAACACCCTTATCCAGGATATGTGGATCACCATTAGACCATCAAAATACTCTGTTATCAACTAGACATGGAATCTATCTCCATGGACTATGTTTAATAATTTTAAAAGAATGGAAAACATTATCAACACACTTCCCACCATAGAATCACAAATCTTCAGCCATAGATCTCTGAAGCCACATCATACATCTATATTTGAGGATGGGGAATGTATAGAGCATTACACATCAACAAAACCCTAGAAAAAGGGAACCCTTAATTCATCACATCCAATTATTTCATCACATCAGGTGAAATTCGAAGTAGGATAACACACAAGATATTTGGACTCAACAACATAATTACCCCACTTCAACGGTGCTCAGACATCACAAATAGAGGAAGAGGACATCACGTAGTGCTTTGAACTGAGCCCTGTGATGAAATAGGGATGAATTTTAGTTATGGAAGCTGATGTTACAACCAAATCAAAAAATTAGAATTGATATTAACTCATGTTATTTACTTCCAATAAAACTATCTCCACCACTAGCATAGATGAATAATATTCAATAGTTCATAGTAGAAGTTGATATTTCAGTCTTCTTGTAGTGAATCTATCCCACTAGGATAGATAATTATCTCTCACTACCCCCACTCCCCATATATTCAATTTTTGAGATGAATCAGGGCATATCAGTTGTAGCTGTAGGAAAACCCTAGACAACTAGCCTAAGGTAATTTTTATCCCAATCACCAACACCAGATTAATCATCATTTGAGATGATCTCGGGGAATAAATATTGGTTTTAAATCATCCCAATCCCATTGTTCTTGGGGGAATTTTTATCACAAAATTTTTTTTAGGAATCATCAAATCTCAGATTGGAATCATTAGATCCTTAAAAACAAGATGAATCAATGAAAATTATTCTCCTAGATTTTCCTTTTCCAATAGGGATGGAGGAATTTTCATCATCATCATCACAATAATGGGAATTAGTTTTATCCACGGTGGGAGGTAAATATCAACTGTAAACATCACATCGGTTCCACCAACCATAGGAGAAACATCTACTACTTAGGTTATGTTCGGTATCTATGACCATAAACTACCTCAAGCTCACTACTCATAGGCTATGATGAGAAGAGCATACATAATTGGAAATCAAACCCAACATACATCATTAGAAACATAACCCTACTAGGGGCATAATCCAAGAAAGATTAATATGGAAAACTGTTCAATGAATAAGCCTATTTTACACACTAAATAATAATGATGCGTCATTGAAAGTAATCGGCTAGGTAAAATTTCCAAATACACATCAGTAATGGTCATTATAATTAAAACACATAATAATTTAGATCAAGAAGCATATAGAGATGTCCCCAACATAAGAAAGCATACCCTAAGAGGAGGGTGATATGGATTCCCCCATTGAAGTTGCACGCACCCAAAACCTGAGGAGTTTCCATAATCAAGTAGCACCGAATATTGAGTTTCCACTTCTATAATGGAACACTACTAAAGATAAAGGAAAAGTTGTCGATATATCATAGTTATCCCTGTGGAAAATCGATTTACTTCCATGGAGGAATAGTTCTAATAATATGAGAGTAAGATTCAACCTCTTTGACAACTCAATGATTTGCTACACTAGTTTAGTATTCCCACTAGAAATCATCAACATGTAGAGATTAATTTTCTTCTTCCAAGAACTAATCAGACCAAAAGATCAACAATTGACTGTGAGCACGCCTCAGGATCCAGTTAAGAGGTCTATATAAAGGTGGATGTGGAAAATGATCGTTAATTCTCCCATTATAGTTGCATTCTCTTCCCCAGCAGGGAAATCATTAATTTCACACATTAATTGATAATAATTGGGAGATAAAAATAAGGCTACCACACGATGTCTTTCCCACTCTAGGTAGACAACAAGTGGCTCAAAAAGAAGTCCCTCTAGAATTTATCAAATCTATCAAGTCCATGGTTACCTGAATGGAAGCCATTAATGTGTGATGTTCACTATTTTATTCTAAGAATAATAAATCTATTGAATTGTTGGATGCCACTTTTCCTCCAAATAATTTAATCCATCCTACATTCATTACCTTTGGTTTCAATAGATTCCTTGGGAATCATCTCAAATACATCGTATCCCGATATAACCTAATGGTGGGCCCATGAGTTAAATAAGAGGAATAAATGATGAAGGTTTATTTATATAATCTAGGAGGGCTATACTTCATTTATAATAACATCCTTCTAGAAGAATCCATTATAAAATTGAATGACCTTAATTGTCAATTCCTTTACCACCATGATAATAAAAATGCAAATCATCGAACTGTAGAACTGAAAGCAACATGATTGTGAGATGGTTTATGACTTCATATCTACTTTTCAATGTTTAAATTATTTTCCCAACATTCCTCTCTCAAATGAATAATTTCTATAAATCTGTTCTAAAAAACCATATGATGTTCTATACAAACCTTTGATCCCAATTATTTATCTAGGTGGGTTCCTTGAGTTCACTGAAATTGAACAATGTATGTATGTTGAAGTTCCATGAACCTAATTAAAAATCATGATGCATGTCCTCAACAAGGGGAAAAAGGACTAAAAAAGAAGAAATTATTGTTGTTACTAGTAAACCTGTAATAGTTCCCATTCAATCACTTAGTAAATCCTAGAACTGCCTATCTCCTCTTGTCAATTGGCTGAAACCACAAAAACACCCTCGACCAGAATCCATAAGTTATCGATTTGAACATGGATTTGAGGAATGGATTAATAAAACATAATCCTCCATAATAATTTTTTTTGTGATTATTTCTAGGAATTCATGGGAAATAACCTTCTCAAAATTCCATATTCTAGTAATATCAATAAGGTCAATATCACAGATTACCCCAATTACATTCCGTTCTATAAGAGATTGATACATATAATATATGATTAATTTTTATTCAATGGAATCCACCATGTCAAGTTCAACATTAGACATGTGATATTTAATAAATCCCCCAAACATGTGTCCTTCATTGCCATTTCACATCCAAAAGAAGATGATGATTGTAATAGTGTTTGGCCCATGTGAGAAAAAACAAGGTTACTCAAAATATTTTTTATCGAGATTATTCGAACATATGAGAAAAAATTCACATACAGTCAATAATTCTTCCACATAGAGAGGTTACATATAATATGTATCCTAAAGGTGGATGTTTCAATCAAAAAATAGGATGGGATAGATGATGTGGAGTCATTTTTCCCTTGCATAAGCTCTAACTCTTTATAGTTTCATCCATCCAACATCCAAAGAACAATAACCATCCCACTAAATGGGAACCACATTATATGAAGACATTATATTTTGTTCTATCAACATGATACACTTGGAAGACCTCTTATTCAATGATGAATATACATCCAAGTATGATTTAACTACACCTAATCATGAAACCGTAATCCTCATGTCAATGAACTAGGGATACATGGGACACCATAGAATGGTCTGAACCAATATTTCAATAATTAAAAAATAGAGGAAATATTTACATGGGTCTTGTGGTCATGAATCCCAACATTTATACCAAATAAATGATGATATCCTAAAACCTTTTGGTCATCATTCGCACCCATTAGTCATCAATAACTACCTAGGGGTGTTATTATATAATCATCCCAAACAATGGAGAATGATGAAATTTCTTATTCCACTGGCATAAGATTCTCCATCGACCTCTATATAATTACTAGGCCCATATACATAATATTTAAAATATCCTACAGTACACCATAAGTAAATACCCCATTTTAGGATGTGTCTACCAGTGGCACAAAAATTTGACATTCTCAAATAGCTGGCATTTTCCCTATCCAGTCTCATAGTCATGTATGCACTATATCATTCAAAAACTCTTGGAAGAACTCATTTACTCCCTCTACATTGAATAAGAGTTTGAGATAGAAATCTTTTATGTCAAGGTCTATAGAATGTATATCATGCCAACATAATTCCATGTTAACATCTCATTCACAGACCAATATCAAGAATAGATCATCTAAGGACACATCTAGCCCCTTTATGTGTCATATAAATTAAATAATATCTAAATATAATGGGATCTGACTAAAAATTTTTATGAGGTCAACCTCAATCCATTTTAACCCTTTTATTATTGGGATACAGAGAAGGGGATTTTTCTCCGATGAATCTGACCATTCAATGGTTTGATAAGCATGATAAAATGATCTCATGAAGATCTTTCTCAAAGATCAGTTGTTGAATCTCATATATAACCCCTAGTATATGGATATCTAATAAGAAACTATATTTAATGTCCAAATGTGAAGTTCCTCTATCAATATCTATGGTGTGGTACCCTCATCATTTCATCAGTTTTTTGAAGTACCACATATATGGATAGGTTTCCATACTGCATGATAATGTTCCCCCTTAGTGACTTGTGAATCCACTTCAATTGAAGCAAGTTTCTACAAAATTGACTAAAAACAACCAATTCTTGATGATGATGTATAGGTTTCATCCACCAACGGCTTCGGGGCCACCGTTAAAAATCCATTATGTATCATTGATCGAAACTTTGTGCTCTCCATGAATCCAGTTTAGTTAATTGACCTTATCCCATATGCACAAGAACACTATGTCCCCAATCTATGAATCATTTCTCATAATCATGAAATCCAAGCCACTATTTTTAGCTTGAACCCTGATAGTTGCCCAGGTCTTGATGGATTTAATAATGGTTTCTATCAGCAATATTGGGATTTTATTAAAGATGACATTTGAAAACTCATCAAATCAATTTTTTCTATGGGTTATTTACCCCATGGGATGAATTCTCAATTCCTCCATTTTATTCGCAAGGTCGATTATTCCTCTGAGATTCAAATTTTCAACCCATATCTCTTATTAAAACTCTATAAAAAATCATCACTAAACTTCTTGAATATAGCCATACTACCATGACTAAAAAAATTGTCTTGTGGAATCAATTTGGTTTCTTCAAGTGTAGATCCATTCAGGAATTCATTTGTCATGCCTTTGAAAGAACTAACACGTTAAACAATTTCAACATAGGTGGTAATATTTCTATAAAACATGAAATTAGAAAGTATTTCGATTCCAAGGACTAGAATTTCATATTTAATGTTATTTATGGATTTGGATTGAATAATTACTTTTTAACTTTAATCAAAACCCTATTGAACTTGGCCTCTATCTCTATCATAGTCAATGGCTCCCCTAGAGGCTATTTCAAATTCCCCAAAGGTGTTAGACATGGTAACCCACTTTCTTCCATTATGTTCTCCATTATTGAGGACAACATAGATATATTGATCACTTGACTTGGGGATCAAAGAAAATATAAACCCATATATTCTTCTAGGATTGTAAATGCACCCATGCATCTTTTTTATATAGATTACATCATTATTTTCTTACAATGTGATAAAAGAATCATTCAAACCTAAAAAAATGATAATCTTACTATGAGGAGGTCTCAGGTCATATCATTACCTGAAAAAAATCCTTTATATTTTTTGGGATAAATTTTCTATTTAATAGAAAGAATGATATTGCCAATGAATTAGGCATTCAAGACGTATATTTTCCTTTTATTTAACTTGGTTAGCCAATATTCTAGAGCAGACCCAAATATAACTATTTCATTGACATTGTTGATGAAGTCCTTAATCAGTTATTCACTTGGAATAGTAAAACACTATATATGGGGGATATCATACTTCTTGTAAAATCTTTCATTGTCTCCAAATTGGATTATGATTTGATGGTTTATAAATGGTCTTCCAGTATCATTAAAAAATGATTGTTTCCATAAAAAAATTGGTCTGACAACACTCTTGATAGGTAATTCATAACTATACCTTAGTCTACTTGTTTCAAACCTTGGGACAAGGGTGGCATCAAAATTTTAAATTTAAATATTTTTAATGAGGCCATTATAAACAAACTTACTTGGAACCTAATCCATAATGACTCTCCTTCTATTTCATTCATCAAAATTATGTTTCTTGATAAATTGGAGAATGGAATCATGAAATTTATAAAATAATCCTTATGTACCTCCATTAAAAATGTGTATATCAATATTTTGACCAACTCTAGAGGGATGTTTTCCAAGAACCCCTCTAAGAACATCTGGTTGGATAATTTGACTGGTTCTCCTATAATTTCTATGATCCCCACCAAAAAATCTCTTGAGAAAACTGATAACACTATTTGGGATGTTATTAACTCTCATCTCAATAGTATCCCTAATAATGTTTTGTATATAATTGAAAATTATAATTTTTCTAGTATAGATGAATTTATAGTCTGGAAGCCTACACACAATGTTATGCTGATTTCAGAAACTTATTATTCCCATAATTTTAATAAAATTGGATATGATTTTATCAAGATAAAAAAATATGGTAATATATGCATAAATAATTCAAGAAATAATCTAATCTATCAAAAATTTTACAACAGGATCCCTTGGATACTTGTCTGAAATTTTTTGAAATCCACAGTTTCTTAAAATGGAATCTCTGTAATCAACACAAAGAAGATACAAACTATTTCTTTCTATATTGTGAAACTAAAAATGCTCATTGGAAATATATTTTTGACAATTATTATTACAGATGGATGATTATTGACTCTTTCAACAGTCATCTATTATGTTGTGTTTATATGGATAAGTCCAAAAAAATCAATAACATATTTCATTATATAGTTGCGGATGTCCATCATGTAACTTGGTATACTAGAAATGAAATTCTTCATAAAAATTTCTTACTTAACATTAATGCATGTCGGAGGAGGAACCAAATTTCTATTTGTGAATCTTCTTCTATTTGGAATGGATTTTGAAAAAAAATGTGAAATGATTTTTGATTCTATAGTGGCATCAGGTTTCTGGTATTTTTCGCTAGCCACGAAACACCATTGAGGTTTTCTTCAAACTGTCATGTTATGGCTGGATAAAAGTTAATGTGGATGGTGATTCAATAGATAATTTAGTCCATGTGGGATGTGGTGGAATCTACAAGGATCACCTCGGTAAAATTCTAGGGTGTTTCTTTAGAATCATTAGGGCTCACTATTCTTTGGAAGCTGAAATGATGAGTGTGATTCATGGTTTTCCATTCTATATGCACAAAGGATGGAACAACAAATGGATTTAACAGGATTTGACTAACAATGTGCAAGTGACTTGGAATTTTTAGTTTCATCTGGCCTTGTAAACTACTACCCATGGATGGATTTTCCTTGTTATCTTTGTGAAATCAATCATATTACCACTCATATATACCAGGAAGAGAACATGGTTGTTTATGGCCTTTCCATAAAAGGATTAAATCAATATATTTCATGGTTGGATAATCTTACTAACGAATTAATACCCTTTTATATGAAAGATTGTAATATGATCCAATATTTTAAACTCAGGTAAAATATTTTTATATAATAAATTGTGCTTCGGTATTTGGTCCAAGGAATCACATTCTTCCAAAAAAGAAAACTATGTCCGCAATGGTTATGTAAAATATAATTAGATACAAAATCCCTCAGAACTGACTCTAGTAGAATACGATGATATTGCCTTTTCCAATGAACTCTATGAACTTTAATGTGACATATATGCCCCTATATTTCCAACGTCATATAAAAATGAATTCAAATAATAAAAATTTGAATAAGAACAGTATGAGCTCAGGAACACCCAACTATATTTGAGTAAGGGGCCTGGACCACCATTTATGAGATTTGGACGATAAATCTAGGAAGAAAGGAAGATTGTAAACATATACTGATTTGTTCCTCTATTCATAGAGCAATAAATGAAAATGAAATTTATATGTTCTCCTGGAATTACACAGAAATTCATGGCCTAAATCCAAATCTTTCTTGGCACCATCATGAAATTACCAATGAGCACCAATCCCTCAAGAATGCACCAATGAAGATTCACAAAAATCACGATACCAATGTAGAGGTGTATGTTAACAAATTGTTCAAAGGAAACCATTTTTGTGAAGTGAAATACCCAACATAGCTAACCAAAATCATCCATATCATGAAAAAGAATGGGTAGATTAATGATTAAAATAAATTTAGATACCATAATTGACACACTACAAAGGATTATTTTCCATTAATGATCACAAAATTCTTAATCGATACAAAAGATAGATTACAAGACCTTTCCTTTATGGATGGGTACTCAAGATAAAATCTGGTAATAATGGACCCTAAAGATGAAGAATCCACTTCCATTAGAGAACCCAATGGGATATTCTTCTATCAGATCATTCCTTTTCCATAAATAATGTTGGTTCCACCTATCTATATTTAATGAATCATATAATCATTCAATTATTGAGAAGAATATATTAATGTTATATCTACGACATGGTGGTCGAATCCCAAGTGAATAATGATCTCTTCATGGACCATCAAATCGTATTTGACAAGATATGATAACATAGTATAAAGATGAATATGATGAAATGATCTTTGAGGATAACATCAAAGAATTTATAATTATTTTGGTACACCAATAAGTGTATAGAGGTTGACCTTAAAAAGAGTATTGTAGTCCTTGAATTTTCACACCTTTGGAATCTCAAAGAATTATAGGGTCTCCAAGGGAACCTACCTTACATTCAGATCATCAGAGATAATTTTTCTATAAAACTAATCCCATTGAACAAGCTAATGAATAATAGAATCACTTTTAAATGAGATATGGACATCCAATAAGCCATTGAGAGTCTCAAACAGTACCTACTACACCCACTGGTTCTGAAGCCACCAGTGTTTGCTAGGACACTCATCATATATGTGGCTTCCCTGAAATGAAAAATGGGGTCACTCCTCGTACTAAATAATGAAGTGAAAATTGAATACAATCTATTCTACCTAAGAAAAATTAATTATATTTATTGATACTTGAAACTCTATTATTTAGAATAATTTCGTTGTACTCATCTCTGTGGTGTAGATGTAGGATCGAAATAATGATGTAGATGCTCAATTTACAAGAGGGGGGGGGGTGAATTGTATACTTTAAAAATTCCTTTGAAACCTTTTAAGATAGTTACGACTATCTATGTTTTCCTTAAGCAAAAGAAAGGGCTATGTTTAACAAAGTTAAACTAAGCAAATTCACAACACCTCTTACACTGAATCCAAACTTCGAAAGAAATTCCGAAAGTAGGTTCCAGAAATATGGTTCCGGAAATTGAAACTTAACAAAAGTTACAATATGAGATTCTACCTTAAAGCGTATAGAATCTAAATGAATCAGAGTATAAGTAAGGAAGTATAAGAAAGTTATACTTTCCTTATAAAATGCATCGGAACTTAAACAAGTAGTTAAACTAAAGTAACAAGATAATAGTCTTTTAACCCAAAGAGAAGGGTATCCAACAACCTTGGATAAAGGTCCCTTGATTTATACTTTCAAGCAAGTCTGTCTTACCCACACCAGGGTAAGCCCTCGATACGAAGATCGGAGTCTCTGTCTTGCTATCCCCACAAGCCCTCAACTTCAAGGTAGTTGGAAACCTCTATCTTCCTCATCAAGGAAGCCCTCGAACTTCAAGGTAGTCAGCACCTCTTTCTTCCTATCCCCGGAAGCCCTCGAATGTAATCACCAACATTCGGAGTCGCACGAAGCTTTGAGAGTTAATAAGAGCCTCTCTCTCTCTAGAAATCACTTCAACAGTATGTAGGCACAAAACCAAGTTGTTCATCTGTCATCAGTATCGATCTCATTCAAATGGGCTCTTATTTATAGGTAAGGTCGGCTCCTTCTCCAACGGTCATATTTTCCTTAAAGATCGGAGGGACCTGTACACGTGTCACTTAGACAACGGTTAGTTTATAACAAAATAGATGAAATCGTTTTATAACAAAATAGGTGAAACAGAAGGTACGACATCGTTTTAATTTTAACTTAAAAGTTCGGAATGAAAGCTTCGGAGTGAAGATTCGGAGTGTAATGGAAATAATAAATAGTAGATAGATTATAGAAATGCAAGAAGAATAAAAGTTCGTTGTCTAACCAAAATATTTTTCGGAGTCTGAATTAATTCAGAGTGTATAAAACAGAGATGATCAGATTCTGTTTGATAAAAGAATTTGGAATGAGAATTTGGAATGAGAATTCATCATTGTAATTCGTAATGAGAATTCGTCATCAGAATTCGTAATGAGAATTCGTCATCAGAATTCGTAATGAGAATTCTTCATCAGAATTCGTAATGAGAATTCTTCATTGGAATTCGTAATGAGAATTCTTCATTAGACTTCGTAATGAGAATTATTCATTGGAATTCGTAATGAGAATCCATCATTGGAATTTGTAATGAGAATTCATCATTATAATTCGTAATGAGAATTAATCATTAGAATTCGTATTGAGAATTCTTTATCGAACTTCATAAGAATTCGTATCCTGAATCTAGAATAGAACTTAGTCAGAGTTCATATTCGGAATTCGGAATGATACTTTATTACAGTTCTCATCTGGAATCCGGAGTGAAACTTCCTTATAGTTCTTATCCAGAATTCGGAACCTTCAACAGAATACTTTATATCAAAGTTTCAATGATTCCGAGAAAATAGAAATGAATCTGAATCTCATACTTAAGAAAAATATGGATGAAAATAAGATAAGGATCATTTTTCTTATAAAAGAGATTTTCCTTAAGAAAGAAATTTTCCTTATAAAAGCAATTTTCCTTAAGAAATCAATTTTCCTTATGAAATCAATTTTCCTTAGGAAAGCAATTTTCCTTATAAAATCAATTTTCTTTAAGAAAGCAATTTTACTAAAAGTAAGGTGTTTGTGATTTTCAAAATAAGAAGGAATGGAAAAGTCATAAGGAAAACCTTATTGACTCAACAATATCCCCCTTTTTGGAAAGCACAAAACATCCTTACGAAAAATAAATTCTAGGAAGAAATAAAAACAATAAAGCTTATCTCCCTTTTCTTTAAGGATATTGATGAATACGACTAACTCCCCCTTAGGCCTTGAAACTCTAAGGATCATATCCAGATTTTTGGAGTGACATTTCGTTATGAATAAGAAAGTCTTCTTAAATGAAAAACTCTCCCTTAAACAAACTCTTATTAGAATTCTTTTTCCTTAGGGATCTTTTCCTTCTCCCCTTTTGATAAACTCTTATTAGAGTTCTTCTTTTTCTTAAGGATCTTTTCCTTCTCCCCCTTTGTGATTTTCAAAAATAAATTGAGGGAATGGAAAGAAAACAACAAAGTACCTGAAACATTAGTAGAAAAAAGAACGACAGGCACAAATTTCACTAAGTTTGAAATCTCAGGAACAAAGAAAATTAGATACAACAAAAAGATCAGATTTAGTTATTTCGGATATTTTTCCTTCGACATGAGCCCCTTAAGAATAGTTTTGATCTTCTTCAGGTCATTATGATCTTCTTCAGCTTGCTTCTTTAAGACCACTATTCTTGCACTTTGAGCTTCAATTCATTCTTCCTGGGCTGGAATTTTTTCTTCCTAAGCTTTGATCTTTTCTTCCTAAGCCTTCATCTTCTCTTCAAACTCAATCCGATGATCTCTTTCAAATTTCCAGTTCTGAGAAACAGAATTTCACTTCCCATTCAGATCTCTGACTTGTTGAATCCGGAAGTTCTTTTCATCTGTCAGCTTCTCTTCAAAGGACGATGTCAGGTCATTTATCTTCCTGTCCTCAGTCTCGAAAGAATCTTTAACATTATCTTGAAACTCATCGAATAACCCCATCTCTTCAAAAGTATTTTTCGACCAGTTTGTCATCTTCTTGCAATATTTTCTATGATCTTCGTAACCAACAAAGAAGGTTTTGAACAGAGCCTCAATCTCAACACACTTGTCCATGACCATAGAGACGGAGTCAGTTTTCTGATTCAATGCATGTTGGAGCATCTGACACCTTGAGTCAATACTTGAGAAGGCCGGAATGGATCCCACCAACTTCTTTAAAGACTGGACAACAAAGTCATGCCCCACAGAGGATGACTCCGAATTTGAAGCTTTTCTTGGAGAATTCTCTTCTTCAATAAGGTCAAGCTTTCTTTTCGAAGAACTACTAACTTCCTTCCCCTTTCTCACTTCTGAGCTCGGATTATCAGCAAGAATTTTCTTTCCCTTGACTTTTTCCAGAATTGAATCATGTTCCGGAGTTCTCTTCTCACTATCAGAAACTTGAACAACATTATCTTCCTCATCAGCAACTTCCTAAACACGAACCCCTACGTTTTCCTTCTGAGAAACATCAAGTAAAAGATGTTCTTCTTCTCCATGATAAATAACTTCTTCTTCTCCTTTCTCTTCTTCCATTGCGGGAGTAACTAGCTTCGAAGATTCAGATTCTGAAGTTCAAAGTGATAAGTGTTCCAAAGGTGTCCCCTTGTAATCATCTACTTGTTTCAGCACATCTCTAGTTTCACCACTTCCTTTAGCACCATCTTCTTCTTGTTCCACTTGTTCAAATTGATCTACTTCCTCAGTATTATTAGCAACAGCTTCTTCCGGAGCAATGAAATTTCTTCTTGGAGTCTCAGGTAGAGATTCCAAGGAGAAAGATCTCAGAACAGGAATAGTTGTTGAAACCATCTCATTGAATTTCAACAAAGTCTGAGCTAACTCAGCCTCAGACATCTTCTTTTTGAGCTTCTTTTCCTTTACTTGTTTTTCAAGCTCATCAGCAGTTTTCTCCTTCAAGGCCTTAGCCTCCGCAGGGTCCAATCTGAACTGTGGATCCCCTTCTTTCCTTTTCTCTTTATCTGCTCTCCAATTCACAACAACTTCATCAGGATAGGCTTTCTTCTTCTTTGGTTTTGGAGGTGCGGAATGGACTTACTTAGTCTTAGGATTCATTGCTTCTACTTCCACTTCTTTCAGATTTCTCTTCCTTACTGTCTTTGAGGATTCCAGATCAGCATCTTTCGGAACTGCTTCTCCTTGAGCAGGTAAATCAATAAACTGTCCAGACTCTTTGTCAAAAGCTACAAGAATTCTCTTAAGAGTACCATTGCTCACCAGCATAATCTTTCAAACTCTTGGCTTAGATTTTCAAGCCTCCTTGAAAGACTCTAGGCACCGAACTATCAACTTCGAGAGGATTACTGGATACATGATAATCTGAGCTCTCAGATTTCATTTCTTCAAATTTTCAAGAGTGATAAGAATGTGCTTCATCAAGTTAAACTTCCTCATATTTATCAGAAAATCTAGGATGTAGATCTCACTCTTCTTCAAGCTGTCTTTATCACCTTTCCTCAGTACGATAAGACCTTGCACCCACAACTCTAGAATCCGGAAATTTGGGGATAAACTTGCAATCTTTGGAGCCTTGTCATCAGCAAGTCCGAGAGTTTCTAAAGATTTTTCCTTGTCGAATCTACCTTTAAAATCCGGCAATACATGAGAAACAAACTCAGCTTCACCTTAATTCTTTAGGCCTACCAAGCTGGCTGCCTTGGCATATGAAAGTTTATAAGTCTTCCCATAAGACATAAAAGACAATTTGTCCTTACCATCTTCATGAAGAAAAGAAATTGTCTCATAGAATTCAACAAGTAAGTCTGAATACACTTCATCTTGGTTCCCGGGTTTTGACACCGCAACATCTTCCCAACCATTAAGATTGATATTCTTAGAAATAAGAGAATCATACTTGTTGAAGAAATTCGGATGAACCAACCTCTCTCTATAAACTAACAACTCCGAGATCGGCTTAGATGAAGACATATCTTGAGAAGATACTTCCACAGAACTTTGGATTTGAAAACCTTTGAGAAGATCGGAACGGAGACAACTGAAGTTCAGAACGGCCTTAAAATAGAGAGGAAGAGATTCGAGACGCGAGAGCTTGAGAACCGATGTGGGACGAGAATTTGGTTCCCCTTTATATAGGAAATGAGATGATGGTTCAACTTCCTCGGTTGATCTAACGGTTGTGAGAAACTGAGATCAGATCTGACGGTTGAAAACATGAATCCGATCTTTTTGAGGTTTTTATTAAAACAAGGAATTAAGAAAACTATAATCCGAAATCATAATACAAGAAAATGCCAGCATGTAAAATATGACTATGAAAACATGAGTAAGGTAATCATACCTTTCAGATTAGCTTAGGAGGATTATTCGTAATGGGTAATATAAAAATGTCTACGAAAAAAAACATTATTACGAGAAGACATATTTCGAAAAAAAACACTATAGAAAATAAACTTAGTATGAAAAACTCATTACTAAACACTCATTACGAAAAACTTAATACGAAAAAAAAACATAGTAAGGAAAAACTTAGTACGAAAAATTCATTACGAAATTTTGAAAATGAAAAACTTATTATGAAAGATTTAGTACGAAAGTTCCATTATGAAAATACCAGTACGAAATTTTCTATTCCGGATGTTTTCCAATACAAAAACATTCAATCCAGAAGTATTTTGTACGAAAATGTCCATTCTAAAAAT
The DNA here is from genome assembly GCA_963277665.1 of Viscum album. Classification (NCBI taxonomy): domain Eukaryota; kingdom Viridiplantae; phylum Streptophyta; class Magnoliopsida; order Santalales; family Viscaceae; genus Viscum; species Viscum album. The sequence continues at coordinate 646,163,947 of OY728151.1, read as the reverse complement.
TGTAGTTCCAGAAATTCCATTCCGGAAATCTTCGTTCCAAAAAATTTGAAAACAAAATTTTGAAAAAAAAACTTTGTTAAACTAACAAACAAATGTACCCCCCTATGAAAAGGAGTTTATTGCTGTAAGGAGACTTTTTCAACAGAAATTTAATTAAGAAATATTACCTTACAGTTATCATTCCTAACTTCTATTTAATGTATTCAAATCTATCAGAAGGCAACGATTTTGTGAAAATATAAGCAAGTTGATCTTGTATTCCGATAAACTGAAGAATAATATCTCTTTTTAGTGTGTGATCCCTAAGAAAGTGATGCCTAATATTTATGTGTTTTTCCCGAGAGTGATGTGCAGGGTTCTTACTAAGGGCAATGGCACTTGTGTTATCACACAAAATTTGAGTTTTGGTAAAACTCATGCCATAGTCTGTGAGTGTGTGTTGCATCCACAACACTTGAACACAACAACTTCCAGCTGCTACATATTCAGCTTCAGCAGTGGAGAGTGCTACAGAATGTTGCTTCATGCAGGACCGAGAAACTAAAGAATCTCCTAAGAAATGACAAGTTCCGGATGTACTTTTTCTATCCATTCTACATCCACCAAAGTCAGCATCAGATAATCTTTTTAGAACAAAATCATTTCCAGAAGTATAAAATAATCCTAGATCCATGGTTCCATTAAGGTAGTGAAATTTTTTTTTACTGCCTTTAAGTGAGATTCCTTAGGATTGGATTGATATCTTTCACATAAGAATACTGAAAACATTAAGTCTGGTCAACTAGCTATCAAGTAAAGTAAACTTCCTATCATACCTCTAAAAGATGTTTGATCTACTGGTTTTCTAGCTTCATCAAGATCCAAAGAGTTTGAGGTACCAATAGGAGTACTTATACTCTTAGTATTTTCATAACCATACTTTTTAAGAAGATATTTAATATACTTATGTTGAGATATGTAGGTTCCTTCTGGTTTTTGAGAAATTTTAAAACCAAGGAAAAATGTTATCTCACCCATCATACTCATTTCAAACTCAGATTTCATTAGACTTGCAAAGGAGTTAGTCAAATATTGCTGAGTTGAACCAAATATAATGTCATCAACATAAATTTGAACAATCAAAATATTTTTCTTATCTTTCTTTATAAAAAGATTTGGATCTGCATTTCCCTTAACATAGTTATTTTGAAGCAAAAAACCAGTGAGTCTATCATACCATGCTCGTGGGGCTTGTTTAAGGCCATACAAAGCTTTGGTAAGTCTAAAAACATGATCAGGATATTTTGTATCTTCAAAACCAGGAGGTTGTTCAACAAAGACTTCCTATTGAACATAACCGTTAAGAAAAGCACATTTCACATCCATTTGGAGAATTTTGAAATTAAAGAATGCTGCAAAGGCAAGTAGAATACAGATAGATTCAATTCTAGCTACTGGAGCATAGGTTTCTTCATAGACTATTCCTTCTTGCTGATTATAGCCTTTAGCAATAAGTCTATCTTTATTTCTTACTATGATTCCATTTTCATCACATTTATTTCTGAAAACCCATTTTACTCCAATAACAGAAGTTTCCTTAGGTCTTTCAACCAAGGTCCAGACTTTATTCCTTTCGAATTCATTTAGTTCATCTTGCATGGCTTTAATCCAATCATCATCACCTAAAGCTTCATCAGTGCTTTTAGGTTCTAATTGGGAAAGAAATGCTAGATGTTCTACTTCATTTCTTAAGGAACTTCTAGTCCTTACAGGTTGATTTACATCACCAATGATACTATCACTGGGATGATTCTTAAGAAACACCTGATTTAGGTTTTGTAAAACCTATTCATCAACATAGGGTAGAAAGTCTTCTGGGGTAAATGTTTCAGAAGTATCTTCTTGAACAATTTCTTTATCAGAAGGTTCTTCTATCAAAGGTTGATAATCAGTTTTTGAAAACACATCCGAAGATGTAGGCTGGGATGGTTTGAAAACAAAAGGATCTGACTCATCGAATTTTACATGTACTGTTTCTTCAATAGTACAAGTACTTTTGTTTAAAACTCTATAAGCCTTAGAAGTTGTGGAATATCCTAAGAAAATACCTTCATCAGATTTTGGTGCGAATTTATGTAAGTTATCTTTAGTATTCAAAATGAATACTTTGCAACCAAAAACCTTGAAGTAGGATAGTCTAGGTTTTCTACCATTCCATAACTCATAAGGAGTTTTATTAGGAAAAGGTCTAATCAAAACTCGATTTATAGTATAACAAGCAGTACTTACAGCTTCAGCCCAGAAATGTATAGCAATAGAATATTCACTCAACATGGTTCTAGTTATCTCTTGAAGAATTCTATTTCTTCTTTCAAATACACCATTCTGTTGAGGAGTTCTAGGTGCTGAAAAATTGTGAGTAATACCTTTCTTACTACAAAAAGTTTCAAAATCTGAATTTTGAAATTCTCCTCCATGATCACTATGAATAGTTTTCAATGGAAGGTTTTTCTCATTTTTAACTTGAGATCTAAAAATTTTGAAATATGAAAAAACTTCAGACTTCTTTTCTAGAAAATAGACCCAAGTAAATCGAGTGTAATCATAAACTAGAAAAAACACATAGTATTTGCCTCCAATACTTCCAGTTTGTGTTGGACCAAAAAGATCCATGTGCACTAATTGTAATGCATTGGTTGTTGAGACTTCACTGATCGACTTAAAACTAGATTTATGTTGCTTTCCATATTGACAAGGATCACAAACTTTAGAAGAATCAAATCTAAGCTCTAGAAGATCCTTAACTAGTTTCTTCTTAGAGAGTTTACATAGGTTCCTAAGATTACAGTGACCTAGTCTTCTATGCCATAACCAGGAGTGATCTTCCATTGCACTTAGGCAAGGTAAATCTTGGCTTCTGAGTTCTTCTAAGTTTAAGGTGTAAACATTCTCTTTCCTGTTGGCTGAGAGAATAAATTCTTCCTTGGAATTGTGAACTAAACACTTATCATTCCTAAAATTCACAAGGTAACCTTCATCACATAACTGACTTATGCTAATGAGGTTGTGCTTAAGACCTTTAACAAAAAGAACATTTGAAATCAAGGTTTTACCAAGAAGAACAATATTACCAATACCAACAATCTCTCCCTTATCATTATCCCTGAAAGTTACCTTTCCTCCTTTCGTTTTGATAATCTTTTCAAAAATTATTTTGTTACCAGTCATATGCTGGGAACATCCACTATCCATGTACCATGTATTGTTGCTGGTACTCTCTTTATTTTCTTGAAATTAAAAAGAAAATTAGACTTTCGGAATCTAAACTTGTTTGGATCCGAGATTTCCAGATAATAAAATTTTCGGAACCCACATCTTTTTCGAAAAGTAAGCTTTGTGAAATCCTAAAGATTGGGTTTTGTTTAAGGAACAATCCTTTTCCCAGTGACCACCACATTGACACTTGGTTCAAAATGGGGCACTTTGAGGAACAAAATAATTGTTACTAAAAATAGGTTTTGCATGGATATAACCAAATCCAGATTTATTTCTTAAAGGTCGTATTTGGGAATACATCTTATCAAAATTTTCCTTACCATGGGTAAAGTTTGATAAAAACTTATTTAAGGAAAAAATTTCAGACTTGAGTTTTACAACCAAGTTTTTATCCTCAAAATCAATAGTTTTTGAACTAGAGTTAGGCTCGAAAACATTTTTCTTAGAAATTACTTTTTCTAACTCTTTAGAAAGTTTATTCTTCTCAAAACTTACTTCCTCAAGATTTTTTGAAATACTTTCAAAATCAACATTTTTTTTATTAAGATATTTATAAAGATCTGATATCTCTTTTGTAAGAATAGAACTCCTAGAGCTTGCCTTATCAAGTTTCTTATTGAGTTTGGAATTCTCAATCTCAAGAAGTTCAGCAAACCTAAAGACTTCTTCATAAGTAGGTAAAGTATTTTCTTCATCAGAAGAAGATTCTTCATCAGAAGAGTTATAATACTTACTATCATTAGAATTTAAAGAAACATTGGTCAATGATTCAGAATTTTGTACCTTAGCCATGAAACAATGATTATCAATAGGTAATATGGCTATAAGACCAAGATTCTTATGTCTTGAAGATTCATAATCAGAAAATTCATCTGAAGAGTCAACACCACTGGCACTCCAGGTGTCATTAGCTTTCAGAACATTCTTAGCCTTAGCTTTATAAAACCTTTTTCTTTTCCTGTCTGAATGCCTTTCTTTTCTTTCTTTCTTTTTGAGCATAGGGAAATCTGGTCTAATATGTCCAGCTCTTTTGCATTCATAACAAGTAACTTCTCCATCTTTCTTATCTTTCCTGTCCTTTTTCTTATACGTGGATTAGAAATTTCTCTGGCCAGCTATCTTGTTCATCCTTCGAGCAAGATTTGCTAGTTCATTTTCTGAGATTTCACTCTCACTAGATTCGGATTGGAAAATAACATTCTTAGACTTGGATCTAGTTACTCTCTCAGGAGTCTTAGCTTTCATCTAATTTGAAGTTGTAGTAAAAGAAACAGTACCATTTCCATTCTTCTTCTTGATGTTGTCAGCATCTCTCTTCATTCTAGTCTCATGTTGTAGAAGAGTTCCAAAAATATCATCAAGAGATATCTGATTGACCTTCCTGTTATCATCTATAGCTGTTCTTTTGGATTCCCACTCATTGGGCATAATATCAATTATTTTATCCACAGGAGCTTCATTATCTAAACCTTTCTCTCCCATAGATTGTAGACTATTGACTATAGTCATGAATCTCTATTGAACTTTACAGATAGGTTCTCCATAAGGAAAATTGAAGCCATGATATTCAGCTCTAAGCATAGCTATTCTAGTCTCAATCACTTTAGAAGTCCCAAAGTGTGTAACCTATAACTTCTTCTAGATACAGTTAGCTTCTTCACAAGAAGAAATTTGGCTATATATATTTCTAGTCATTGAACATAGTAGAGTATTGCGTACCTTATAATTGAGTTGATATTCTTGCTTTTCCTGGTTAGTGAAAGTTCTAACTTCCTTGTCAGGAATTTTATAATCACCAGTAAGCATAAAAAAGTTGTCTACTCTAGTGTTGATAACAAATGTCTTCATTCGATCTCTCCAGTACTCATAGTCATTACCATCGAATATTGGTGGTCTTGTAGGATTTAGATTATCAATCGAACCAACGTTAATTCCTGCCATGCTAGAAACCTTCGATACACAAGCTTGTTAGTAACAAAAGATTCGTAATAACAAAGTTCGGAATGGACAAGTTCGGAATGACAAAGTTTGGAACAAGAAAATGAGAAAGAAATACTTATTCGTAAGTATAAGTATTTCAGAGATTAGCTCTGATACCAATTGTAGGATCGAAATAATGATGTAGATGCTCAATTTACAAGAGGGGGGGGGGGGTGAATTGTATACATTAAAAATTCCTTTGGAACCTTTAAAGTTAGTTACGATTAACTATGTTTTCCTTAAGCAAAGGAAAGGGTTAAGTTTAACAAAGTTAAAATAAGCAAATTCACAACACCTCTTACACCGAATCCAAACTTGGAAAGATATTCTGAAAGTAGGTTCCGGAAATATGGTTCCGGAAATTTAAACTTAAAAAAAGTTACAATATGAGATTCTACCTTAAAGCTTATAAAATCTAAATGAATCAGAGTATAAGTAAGGAAGTATAAGAAAGTTATACTTTCCTTATAAAATGCAGCGGAACTTATACAAGTAGTTAACTACAAGTAACAAGTTAATAGTCTTTTAACCCAAAGAGAAGGGTATCCAACAACCTTGGATAAAGGTCCCTTGATTTATACTTTCAAGCAAGTCTGTCTTACCCACACCAGGGTAAGCCCTCGATACGAAGATCGGAGTCTCTGTCTTGCTATCCCCGCAAGCCCTCAACTTCAAGGTAGTTGGAAACCTCTGTCTTCCTCAGCAAGGAATCCCTCGAACTTCAAGGTAGTCGGCACCTCTGTCTTCCTATCCCTGGAAGCCCTCGAATGTAATCACAAACATTCGGAGTCGCACGAAGCTTTGAGAGTTAATAAGAGCCTCTCTCTCTAGAAATCACTTCAACAGCATGTAGGCACAAAACCAAGTTGTTCATCTGTCATCAGTATCGATCTCTTTCAAATGATCTCCAATTTATAGGTATGGTCGGCTCCTTCTCCAACGGTCATATTTTCCTTAAAGATCGGAGGGACCTGTACACGTGTCACTTAGACAACGGTTAGTTTATAACAAAATAGATGACATCGTTTTATAACAAAACAAGTGAAACAGAAGGTACGACATCGTTTTAATTTTAACTCAAAAGTTCAGAATGAAAGCTTCGGAGTGAAGATTCGGAGTGTAATGGAAATAATAAAGAGTAGACAGATTATAGAAATGTAAGCAGAATAAAAGTTTGTAGTCTAACCAAAATATTTTTCGTAGTCTGAATTAATCCAGAGTGTATAAAACAGAGATGATCAGATTCTGTTTGATAGGAGAATTCGGAATGAGAATTTGGAATGAGAATTCATCATTGTAATTCGTAATGAGAATTCATCATCATAATTCGTAATGAGAATTCGTCATCAGAATTCATAATGAGAATTATTCATTATAATTCGTAATGAGAATTCTTCATTAGACTTCGTAATGAGAATTCTTCATTGGAATTCGTAATGAGAATCCATCATTGGAATTCATAATGAGAATTCTTCATTAGAATTCGTAATGAGAATTAATCATTAGAATTCGTATTGAGAATTCATTATCGAACTTCATAAGAATTCGTAACCTGAATCTGGAATAGAACTTAGTCAGAGTTCATATCCGGAATTCGGAATGATACTTTATTACAGTTCTCATCTAGAATCCAGAGTGAAACATCCTTAAAGTTCTTATCCAGAATTCGGAACCTTCAACAGAATACTTTATATCAAAGTTTCAATGATTCCAAGAAAATAGAAATGAATCCGAATCTCATACTTAAGAAAAATATGGATGAAAATAAGATAAGGATAATTTTTCTTATAAAAGCGATTTTCCTTAAGAAAACAATTTTCCTTATAAAAGCAATTTTCCTTAAGAAAGCAATTTTCCTTATAAAATCAATTTTCCTCAAGAAAGCAATTTTCCTTATAAAATCAATTTTCCTTAAGAATTTTTTTTCCTAAAAGTAAGGTGTTTGTGATTTTCAAAATAAGAAGGAATGGAAAAGTCATAAGGAAAACCTTATTGACTCAACAGTAGAATCTGAGGCATTACTTGCATCACCCTATAGATTATTTGGTCTATCATAATTGACTGATAAATTGAATCCATGGCCATCCCATAATTTATAGGATGTATTCCCGATGGGAGGTAACTCTGCAACAATGGGACACTCAATTTCTGTCACTAATGTTAGTGAAATGATAGGACTAGGATGATTTCATTGCGAAGTATCCTACTCTAGACATCACACCAGTAGATATCAGGTTTCTAAATGAGTATTTTTTATATTACCATGACACTCCTAGAACATTGGAGATGAATTTTTATGGTTCCTCCAACATATCTATTAGAAATTTACTTGAATACCTGAGACACAGTCAGGTTGTCTTGGTGATTGTAATTGTTTCTATGGTTGATAAATTATTTCCTTTCTGTTTCTAAATAGTTGAAGGATGCAAAAATAATGAGGAAGATTACCAAGAGCTCATTGTTGACTTGTAACTAGACCTATAACAAAAAATATCCTAACATAACATCAAAGAGGACTCAAGGATAGTGATAAATCTAAAAATTGAGAATATTTCCTTAAAATGAAGAAATGATCCGCCTCATTTTCTCCATCCGAGGACTAATGGTATAGTTCAGTTTTTAACCCAAGTTACATTATGTCCCCAAATCACAAAATGATTTTATCTATGGATTGGGTAATCCAACCATAGTTTTGGATAATCTTGAACTAGAGGAGTTTTTCTTACGTATCCCACATTGGAGGATGGTTGCATTGGTCACCATTTCTCACATAGAATAACTCAATAAGGTAAACACTTTCACAGAGTGTGACGAACATATATCCACATCATGATAGATAGATCCCATAATTTATTATCTTTGGAATGGTATTTTCAATTCATACTGAGCTTAAAGGATATAGATTCACCACTGACCGTAAAACAGTACCATGTGTGATAGACCAAATGAGAAGAAATCCATCTTCAAGTGAGGCTTCAGCAAAATATCTTCTAGTTAAAATTAAAAAGTGGGATTTCCACCTTCATGGATGATAAACAAATAGGCTCATGTGGATCTCATCAGTCTGGTAACACAATCTCCAAAAAATCTGGAGGATGGATTATTATTGTAAAACCATTAAATAGGACTATGTGGAATTAAAAACGAAATTTTATGCATTTTTTATCCATGAAATATTCATCCATTATCTCCAAAAACATATATATTCCAATAAATATTCCATACAATTTTATTTATGGGGATAGATGTTTCGGGGCCTTATCTGCCAGACACAACTAATCAGTTCATATAAATCCTTACTCCTACTTACATCATCTCTTAATGGGATGAGGTTATACCCCTCAAAATTTTGTAGATGAATAACATCATCCACTTTGTAAAGAACCATATCATTAATGATTTTGGAGACCCTCACATGATACTGGAAGATAACGAAAAAAAATTCTATTCTATAGTGTTGAAAATATTTTTCCAAGATTTCCACATCGGGTCCAATCACTAATCTCGGTATCAGATAGTGGAAAGTGGAATGATGGAGGAATTAAATAATTCTATTTCAAATATACTCTAGATGATGGTTAATAAGGAAAATATTTCTTCCCAAGACAATCTCTTCCATGCATTATGAGACAACCATACAACCACATGCACTTTCATATAAGAAAAACATTAATAATTGGTGTATGTGATCGATGTATTGTTACCAATAGAAGTTCATCTTTGTTTAGTGAAAATATAAATTTTCATAAAACTCTTGGATTATTATAAATAATAAAATAGGTTTTATGAATTATAATGGATCAATGAAAACATGTTATCTACCTTACACAACCTTGATGTCCATCAGAATCAGATAGAACGAGACTGCAATAAAATGTTTTTCCTCGATGTCTTCCACCAGTGAGAATTGGTGTTGGATCTCATTACCACCATTATATCAGGAATGAAACCTATGAATATGGATCCCAAATGGGAGGGCCCTTATGTTATAAACAAGGCATATCCTAATGGATCATACTCATTAGATACAATGGATGGGGATCATGTCACACCACTACAGATGCAAGATTTCTCAATACATACTTTTTATGACTACCATCAAGTTCCTAACGACCTAGTCACATGATGATAATGTTGTAATATTCATCTAGACACACATTAAATTAAACTATAAAAATTTCATTCTAGTAGAAAAACATTAAACTAAACATAGTTTAAAATCTTTACTATAAGACAAATAATGGAATAGATTAATTCCTCGTAGCACAATTTTTAACTGCATGGATAGAAGCTTATCACCGACAATTCATGGCACAAGAGAAAGATCATTGAAGAATAAATCATTAATGATACTATGTGAAATTTAGATACATGTGGTGAACATTATCATATAATAGTTGTGTTTTTATTTAATCATATCCTCATAGGATACATAGTTATTCCCAGATCTCCATTCTTCAGACTTGTCACAAAAACCCTCGTTTTTCATGTTGTGTGTCCCACATGATTTCCAAAATACATAAAACTACATGGATGATGTTCTAGTAGTATTAAATCATCCTAAACAAGTATAAAAACAATTTATAGATTGATTCTCATTTGAAAGAGATTTGTGGGGATGTCTACATCTTATATCCTAATCTAGCCACTGGATGGTATAAAATACACCTACCCTTTCTCCCATTGAATCCATTCCACATGGAACCTTTTTAATTTCTTATATCTCACACCAATTGTAGCTCACTTTAGGACATGAATTAGGTTAACGGATTCCCCTTGTGACAGAGGAATATTATTTCATGACAGTGTGACCATGGCACTAGATCAAATACCTTAAATGGAATTCCTTGAGTCCTCACCACATGACATTAAAAATCCACATATGTTGTCATTTTCATACAATAATAAACTCCGTGGGATTCCAATACTACATGGTTCTTGATTACTATCATCAAATGGTACATAGTAATTCATAGATATATATTAATGATCCCAATTTTATAAAAAATATATATAAAAATTCCTCCTATTAGTGTCTGAATTAGACCTATTTAAGGAGATTTTTCATGTACTAGGTGTGTCTTGATTACTATCATCAAAATATGTGTAGTGATTCCTAGATCCCACATCTTGGTTCTATATGTAATATTCTCGAATCCGTTATGAAATCCAATGTCCCTTCAAAATAGTGTTCTGTTGCATTGTCTCTCAAGAACTACATTAGGTTTGATTCCTATCATCATAGGATATATACAACTTTCATATCTCTAATCTCTATCCTAATTAAAAAAAATCAATGGAAATAATTCCCTCTCATCATATAAGTCCAACCATCATAGATTGTTTCCTATTCATCAACAATGTGTGGCTTGAATTATATTTCATAGGATACATAGATACACCAAGATCTCTGATTCATGGGTTCAATCATGATAAAACAAAATATTACCCCGTCCCAATGTATAGGTAAAACCTCTTAATGGAACACCCCTAGACTATATAGGGGTTGATCCATACAATATCATTTTACATGTATATGAGTAAAATCTTCGTACATAATTTTTTTACACATAATATATCTTTCAATAATTGCAACGTCAGTTTCCACAAACTTTATGCAGGATGTCTAATTAAATAAAAATAAGTACACCCATATTAAATGGTGTTAAACTATTTATCCAATCCACTAAAATCATCCCTTTTAAATGTTCAGGGATATCCTTACAACAGAAAACTAGTGTTTGGGGTGCTTCCAATATTTTTAATGAACCTCAATTAATCAATTGCACATCATTTCTAGAGTGACATGGGTTTCCAAAAACCATCCTTGGCCCTTGGAAAATGATACTCACCTTCATGGAACCCTTTGTTTCACCATTCATGTATTCTAATGGATCCTACATATGATCCAGTGTTTATCAACAAAGTATGTCACTACAAAAAAGTAATTTCAAATCCTTGTGTTCCCTGACATCATAATGCCATAACATAGAACCTATGTGTGTTACGGTCTATTCCTATAATTATTGCCCCATATAATTACCAATGACCAAAGAACCATGAGTTGCTATTTATTTCACTACCATTTCACAATCAAAATAATATTAAATAACTCTTGACCACGGGTGTTCTAATTAGGCTATTGTGTAATATTACACTAAAATTAGGTCCATGATAATCTTCACATTAAACCGCCTACACTTTGGTCAAAGAAGTGTGCCCTTATACTCCATCCTATGATGTTCAAAATTTATAGAACATAAACAACTATAGAAATAGAATCAGAACATGTTAGGTTGAAAACTGAAAAGGGTTGTGTGAGGAAAATTCAATTCATCGCTCTCTAACTCATCATCCCTATAATTAAAGAAATTAATAGGTAGAAAATAAATGAGGCATAAAGAACACAGGGTCCAATTTTGGTCTCCAGTAAAATATGGGATACACATGTTGAACCCTAATTAAATAAAATGTTAAAGTAATGGTTTTTCGCATATCCCCATCTTAATATCATGTTCCGTAGGTGGTTGCAAAAATTTTAGGCTTCATAAACCATCCTTGAATCAGGAATTTTCTTAAAATCACACTTCATGATTTGAGTGCCTCGAATCATCATAAGTATTCCATTTTCCATAGAAAATATACAAAGTTTCATGGGACGCTTTTTTTACTATGAATGTATGAATTTGGACCACACATATGAACTTTTGGTCATTAACGAAACATGTAACTCTGAAAATTGTGATCTACAGTCCCTTTGTGCCCTAACAACTCCATGAAAGAACCCAAAACCTCCACATCTTCTGGGAAATTCATTGAATGACAATCCCATATAATCCTCAGGACCAAAACACTTTAGAGCACAATTTATAATAACCATAAATATACTAGTAAAGAATATTCTACATCCTCGGAATTACGTCACTATTTTTTGTACCATTTATCAATGTAGGAATGAGACACTCTATTCTAGAATCATTTTATAGTCTACAAATCATGATTTGAATCCAAAGGGAATTGGTCCTAAGCTCCATATAAGAGGTAAACATCCCAAGGTTTTTAAAATCCTTCTTGGATAACCTTTCTTTTCATGACAATCCTTATCAATTGAATGTTTGTGTCTCATCAAATCTCTCATGGCCATTTGAAAAATAGTGGAGATCTTCATTGTTTGACAATGATATCGAGGAATAAGGAAGATTACCTACTATCTAATGGAATATCATATTTGAATGATATTATGTGTAATCCTTCCGATCTCTTGCAACACTATGGAAAAACCTAACGCCTAATGGTGTCATGGGTAATTCCCAGCATATATTCACCATTCCATATATCATGACCGACTAATTTGGCTCTTTGACTTACATCACTTGCATTACTACTATCCATTGGGAGTTATAATTCCTAGAACTTTTTACTCAACCTATATGACAACTATAAATTTTCCATGAACCATGGAACTGAGAATATAATCATCTTTTTGGAAATTATATTCATGCATAATTCCTTTGACCAACAATCCACATGAATCTCCCCCTTTTTGGAGGGGAGCTATAATCCTCATGATCCTCTCTTTCACAATGGTAGAGAAAGACACAATAGGTCGTTTTGGGTCTTTCCTATCATGTCAACACCATATTCAATCATCATTGATCATGTTGTAGAAGAACGAAATTAAACTCAATGATATCTCAAGTCCTTTGCTAAAAGACCCTAAACTGTAGTGGCAGAAGGTATAAGATAAATGTCTCTAAACAATATAGATATAAGGTATAAGCAAAAGACCCTAAACTATAATGATAGTTTGTATGAGATAAATGGCCCTAAAATACAGCGATAAAAGGTTTGAGCTAAATTGAAATAAATTAATACCCCAAAAAAGTGTAGTCATCATGATTAGACAAAGATACAATTCTTCTGAGACATCTCATTTGGCCTCATCAAAAATCAATATATGAACACTATGTCAATTTACATTGGAAAAGGATTGAGAACACCAACATTGGGATATATATTCTACCCCAAGAATCCTTCTATGAATCTTGTAACTTCAAGATAGATTGAGAAGATATACCAGTTGAAAATCTTAGGTCTATGGTCATTTAGGAGAATTTATTGAGAATAATATGTTATCATTTAAATATTTAAATCCATGAATTAAGGTTTACCTGTTGTTATGGAAACAATGGATATATTTAATGATGTATGCATCATCAAATCAACAAAATTTCTTACACATCATGAATGAAATATAACTGGACAATGATATATAAATTTTAGGGTGTCAATTCAATGATATCAAGAAGAATGGATGGATTAAAAAAATTGATACTCTACAAAGAATAAATCAATAAAAAATAGACATCAATAATTTAACTTTGAGAAAATTTGGTTGGATGGTCTATCCAAATCATTAACTGTCTACTAGGAAGTGTTGATGGAGTTCATAAGTTATTCTCAACCACATATTCTACATCTTCACAAGATTTAACAGTATCAATGAGAGTAGATAACTATTAAACACACTACTAAGTAATTTCTAATAAGTATTATGATTATAAGTGGTCATAACTAGAGAGGGATATGATATAATTATAATTCTATATCAGTGTGGTCTAAGAATCCATTTATACATTCAAATAAGGTATGAACTTTATACTTTTCTCCATTTCATTTAAATCTTTATTCATCAATTCAGTTAGGGGAGTTTTATCTTAATGATCATGAAATCCCCTCTCATGGGTGTCCAAATAATTCCACAAATTGGTAATTTGTCTCATAATTTGATACAATGGTTGGTGGTCAAACCTATCAACCCCAAAATAATGGAATAGATGACAATGTTGGTTATCATGGTGATGAAATGTTCCAAGTGTAGTATCAGTAATTAGGGGTGAATATACTTCCATATCACCATGTGATGTGCTTGAGCTTCTATGGATGATGGGGTGGGTATATCAAGAGGAAGTATAGTAAGTAGGGATGATGAGGTAGGAGGAGAGGAATCTCAATATGTTCATATCTCAACATGTGTATTGTTCATATCTTATTCTAAAGGGACAAACCTCCCAGTAGATTCTTCCCCACAGATGGGATAATCATCACTGGGAATACAAAGCTTCATTAAAGACACACCAATGTTGGGAATCAACTCCATCATTTCCATATATAGGGGAGATGTTGAAGCACTTAGTTTGTCCACACAGTAGACAAATCAGTTCAACACAACTCCAAGGTAATATTATACTCATGTATGGGTGTAATCTTGTGATAATAAGGTATATGTTTTAATTGACCAATGGATAATATCACAATTTGTTTCTTCATGCCCCCAAAACGTCTAGATCTATCAGATGATCTAGGAGTGTCTATCTCCCTACATTATAGGTGAAGGAAGCGGGGGACCATCAAGATTCAACCGAACTGGAAAGAAAACTCATATGGTGTATACAACTCGAAAATATTCATCTTATTCATATTGGTTGAAAGAACAAATCTGGAGGGATGATCATGTATGACCATTCATCGAGATATTATTCTCCATTATCAATAAGCATCCCAGTTAGTGAAGGATAAGTCATGATATAAACTCAATCAGGTCATGTCAACATATTGGTGACCTCTTTAGGGCCTATTGAGATGGTCTCAATCCCATATATGTTCAACATCCTATGATAAAATAAGGAATTGGGGTCTCAATGGTATTGTATTATATGAATCAATGAAACTGACCCCTATCAAACCAAATAAAAATGGAAAGTAACAATGATCTTATGGGGGGACGACACATTTTTCAATGCCGCCCAAGAGATAGTAAATGCATGTCAGGGTCAGTAACACCAGATTGAGGTTCTTTCCCTCTTATAGATGTGTTTTCATCACCAGTATACTCACTCGGATTCTTAAGCGTGAAACTCTAGTTGGGAAAAAACACCAATTGAAGAACATGGCCATGAATCCTATAAACATATGTCTTGAAGATATATTTAGCATCACATGGTATCCCTATGAGGTATGATCCTTATCTTCTAAAATGAAAAAAATATGAACTAGTATTGTCATGATCCTGTCGGGAAGGGAATCAATGGGGGAGTATAGAAATATTTCTTGATCCACATTGATAAATGATAATTTTGATCGAATTATACGAAATATATTCATCATCATATAGTCAGGTCCATTCTTAACTATTCATTCATGATATTGAGAATTCCCCCCTCTAATATTGTTTTTTGTGATGGATAATCCGAGACATCTCTGGCAGAAATAAACTCTTCATATATATTTCCAAGAGTGTGTATCCCACAGTGTGGATAGATATTTGAGAGAGTGATTCCTATATTAACATGGAGTGGATAGAATGAGTTGGTTCCTAGAAACCAATGTATATCCATTTCATGAATAATATCATATTGAAGATAAATGATGAATTGGAAATCTCATAATTCTTCATAGATATGGACAATTTATACATGGTTAAAAAACTGTAATCATCTTTTCCTAGCCTATAATGGAATTTCCCAATCATCAAAAAGGGTTACTCCATGGAAAAAATCCAATTTCAAGATCCACACACAACCACCTTCATTCATAGAATATAAAAATATACAAGAGTAGATTTGATAGATATATTGGTGGGTTAATTCAAAGCAATTTATACCCAAAGGAAAAAATTATATAAAAAAGTAAACCCCCAATGATCATTCCATGGTTAGTTAACCATACTTTAAAATCATCACCTGATGTCAATAAAGTGATGTTGATACATAGAGGGATGGGAGTTTCAGTTCAGATAATTCATCGAAACATAATATTATAGGATGAATCCATATAAGGGTATTCATTAAAATAATGTATAATTCTAGAGCTCGGACATGATAATCCCTTTTAGATCCTTGTTGTCAGGGCACACAAATTATTGAGGGTAGCATTATGATTCATGACATGAATAGATCACTAATTATCTAGAGAATAATAGATTTTATGCGTTCCATAAACTATATGAACAAAATTATGTGGCATATGTCTAATGGATATGAATAAAATCTTTTCCAAGGAAATCATAAGCTCCAGAAGAATCATACACCTCACATGGATCAACAATGTGATTTGTGACTGCATGAAGGACAATTGAATCACCAGGCTCATGAAGATATCATGGATCACATAAACCTATATAAAATCACGCATTTGCAGGACCCATCACAATAATTATGATCAATTTTCCTTGAAATAATCACACGAGTTGAAAAATAGTCAATTTCATTATGAAATCAAGAAACAAAATCCTGAGAAACCATCAAGATAGCAATATCTTTTCTAAATCAGAAGTCCAAAATATTAAAAAATATTGATTCATGTTTTTTCATACAAGATCCTTTATAATAAAAGTCTAGTGAAAGATTAATTATAAAAAGGGTTAAGTGATCCCCTCTTATGATCAGTTCTTACAAAAGGGACTCGAGAAAGGGTCGCATGAAAAGGACAGGGTGCATGAGCTCAAAATAGTCAGATGAACTGTGAGTGAGTTTTCTATAGTTCCCAAATTTATATTTAACTCTTCATAATATAAAATATCTCCAAAAATAATAAGCATCACCCAAGATACATATTGGAGACAGTTTTAAATCCCCATGTGCACATTTACATTCCCTTGAACCGAGCCCTTATACCCAGAAACGTCTCCCAAAAGGGGGAGAATTTTTAATGCCAACCAAATGAGCATTTTAAAATTCACAAGGTAATAATAAATATATATGGGTATTATTTTATCCAAAAAGAAAAGAATGTGGAATGTTTCTGATATAAATCAGATTGTGTAACCAGTAACAATGTCTGTGATGACGTAAACATTGGAAGTTCATACATACATTCCAGAAATAGCCCATAACCAACTGACAGGTCCCACTAAACCCATTTGAAAAAGTCTCATTATTTGTTTAAGTGATCACAAAAATTGTTTTATTATGTGAAAGCAGCAAGATGAGTTCCTCCGGATCACATGACATGTCTATTGGTGGACACCTAACAATAGATCCTAAAATCCATGAAAATTAAAGAGCAAAATATCCAAAATAATGGATCCTATTGAGGTTTCAAAACCAAATTGTTAAACCCATGCTGATCGCCAGACACTAAGGGGGCCCTAGGAATATATCCAACTTGTTATGAATGATCCAATAGTTATGTCACCCTCATCACATGAAGGGACTCAGACATATGATGTAGTTATTTTCATCCCTCTATGGCTCCCAAGAAAAATAGATAGAATTTTATATACTAATTCTCATGCATCACCACATGACACATTGTAGGTGATGTTATTCATCACAGATGAATATAATAGAAGTTTTTTACCATGATTTTACAAACTCACATTTTCCCAAAACCATCTAAAATTAAAAGGAAATAAAATTGGAAATAATGGGAGATTCTTCCATGGGGAAGATAAACTAATAACCATTTGTCATGTGACATCACCTTTACAAGGAAACATAACCTCATAAAATCCATTCATTATGAGGAACTATTCTCATAAATTCACCTTGGAAAGCCACCATCATCATGAAGAAGGTTCCAAACAAGTAATCTTTGACCAAGCTATGGAATTTCAATGGGCATCATGATGTCACGAAAAGGTCCCTAAACATGACATCCTAAATAAATAAAATACCTCTATAATGTCAACGTGGTTTGGAATAACCCATGGATTTGATGTAATACAATATACGGGGCACTGACAAGATAGTATTGTGTTCACTAAAAATCATGTGGGACCTCCCTTGATGACCTCACAAATCATGTGAAACCAAAATTCTATGATGGCTCCATCATGTTTTTGAAAAATACATTCCCCAAAATGTAGTGTGTAATCATTGTGGTGGGGACTATAAATCCCCCACCCCATTATGAATACATGAATCCATGGATTTTCATATAATCACACCAATGCATAATAGATT
This sequence comes from Viscum album, assembly GCA_963277665.1. Classification (NCBI taxonomy): domain Eukaryota; kingdom Viridiplantae; phylum Streptophyta; class Magnoliopsida; order Santalales; family Viscaceae; genus Viscum; species Viscum album. Next base: position 646,145,747 of record OY728151.1, on the reverse strand, counting down.
ATTCTTCAGAGTGGCCAATGTCACGTTCGAAAATGTTTTCCATAAAATAAAGTCCATAGAACAACCTGAGTTATCATGTGGAATGAATAAGCACTACATATATTCACCCATAGATCATGTAAAGGCCTTCTTGTGTGATATGTGATGAATATTTAATGCATATTATGAAGTGCGCGAGACATAGAAAATATAAAATTAAAAAAATATAAGGCAGATGAAATAAAAAGCTGCAACAAAGACAACAAAGAAGGGAGACATATGTGAAGACCATATATGTAACACCCTGACCCTAGTTACCGAGAGTCTTTGCATTATTACATAACATTTCCATGATAATAAAAGACCATTTCTTGTAAGACTAATTAGTTTAGTATCCTTGGAAACAATAGATACATTCATAAGTTTTACATTATATTATAACATAAAAAACTACAATAATATATTTTCCATAGGCCACACTCATATACCTAAGACTATCCCTACATGTTAGTCATAATATACTCCTTTACATCATGAGAAATATAAAAAATAGAAAGAGGTGATCTCAGTTGCTCAGTAAGGATAACAATATAGCAGAAACTTTCGTAAATAAGCATAAACAATTAAGGAAATGTAAGACTAAAAAAATGCTTTTTAAACATGAACATAAGAATAATATGAAAAATATAAAATCAAATAATTCCATTTACTTATTCACATGGATATTCTACAAGTCGAATAGTCACATGAAATATCAATAGCCACATTCATAATGATGGAAGGCATAATGCCGGACTTCAAAACCACATAGTCAAGTCCTTGTTCCAAGACTACAAATATGATTTTGTTCAGGTCTTGTTCCAAGACAATAGTTTGTCTAATGAGACCTACCGATTCATTGAGGAGCTATAGTGGGCTCCACCCATCACAAACTATGTCTTGTGCGTTCCTCATATGAAAATTTGTATACATAAAAAATACATTAGTATTAAAACTAGCATATGAAATGTAAATACTTTATCCATAAACCATGAATGGTATAAAAATAACACATGTAGATTCAAACATATCACAAAAAATTCAGTAAAATATGGATGATTTGAATCATAATAAATAAACTTCAAACAAGATTAAAATACATCAAAGGATGTTGACATAAATGAAATCAAAACATTTTTAGAGAAATATCTCTTTCTATTTTGAAATCATTTAAAAATAATATAATTATAAAAGAAAACATTTATTTTGAAAATATTCTTATAATCTTTTATGTGAAGCTTCTACGATGTTATAACTGTTGAAAATAGCCACACCTGCCGTATAAGTTAAAAAAAGATGTTCTTACCTTAATTTTATCGAAAACGTCATAATGTAATGTGTTTGGAAAATGGTAGAAATATTTATTTCAAAACATATAAGGTCAAATAAGGTTATAAATTACATTAAACCATTGTCTATTAAATAATAATGTGCTTTTGAAATATAATTTTATGAAAACATTGATGTGGATTATAAAGAGGTCCCAGTAGATACTCAAGTAAAAAACAACCTCGGATAATAAAGAGATTGTGAAATTAACCCTTACCTTCTAATTTTCCTTGGTTGAGGGTCTATTAACCTCCTTTATAATAGTTAAATCATTGTTATTAAATTATTCAAGAACCATATAAGTAAATATGATATCATATATGATCTTCTAATATTACATTTTTAATAATATTTTAGTATTATCATCCTTTCGGGAGTTAACTGATTCGTTTTCCTTTGTATGATTTGTTACATAAGTAATGTTTGTTATGGATAATATGTATCTTATACAAATTTATAATTATATTAAGTCTTTAACCTTATTTTTTTAATAAAATTAAAATTAGTCTTGAATGGATACGATAGGGAATGAATCTTATCACGTTCGTGGAGACATTAATCCATATGTACGCACGAGTGAAAATATCAATATTTTGATATTAAAATTGTATATAATTGGATGGAATATCATATATACAGAATCATTAACATGTTATATTTATTATTTTTATCATTTATACTCATTATTATACCCATCCTAATGATGAAGCGTTTGAATAATAAACTACACCATGACGTGGAGATGGTAATCCGTACGTACACACATATGGTGACTTTTTCATTTATAGGATGAATAAAATAATGAATATGGTTATACCATTTAACAATAAAATATAAATATAAATAATATACTAGAGTTATTATTTTATAGTGGTATAAACAAAGAAAGGGGAAGTGGATGATGAAAATAACTTGATAGAGGTGATGAAATATTTACCATTTCATCGGGTTCTTTCTTTTGATTTGATCAAAAGGGCTTCATTGGATTGATTTATGACTAAAGGAAGGCCTTTAGTATGAAAGTAGAATAGTTTATAGGATATTTGGGTAGGTACTGGCCATGAAAAATGGCTTTGAAGGTGTGAATTTGAGTATAGGATAAGTGCCCTTTTATAAGAGAGGTGAGGGTCACTTTAGGAAAAGCTTGAAATAGTATTTTGTAATAATATCAGTTTCGGTTTATAATATATAAAAAATGAATTATTAAAAGGATATGGTAGAGATGGATCACAAAACTCTCAACCAATAGGTTTTATACTAGTTTAGTTCATCACATTAACCTTATCTTTAAGATTTAACTCATAGTTAAATAGTTTTACATTTACCATGCCTCTTATTATTTTTTTATTATAAGGTTAATAAAATTACTATAAACATCCAAGAGAACCTCCATTTGTTCTTTAATGACATATATAATATTATTTAATCCCTTTGGAAAAACCATAGATTTTTAGGAATAGAATATTAATTAATAAAATAATATTGTTTTTTAAAAAAGATTTTATTTCAATTTTGACACTATTTGTTATTTTGTTTTTGGTAAATTCATAACTACATTATTACATCAAAAAAATATCTTTAATCAGCTCTAAAATGACATATTAAGCTATAAAATCAGTGGAATTCATCAAAAGTATCATGATAGATTTATTTAGATATTTATAATATCAATTATTTTAATCTTTCATTAATAAGGTAATTATTTAATCATCATTGTGTCATAAATAAATTTAATTATTTAATGTTTAAAATTTTAAATAAAATACCATTATGTAGGAAATATTTTTTATTTCTAATGAATAATTATAGTCATATTTATATTATGTAAAACCCTTTATTAAAAATGGTTTAGTTATTAAACATTGAATTTAACTCTTTTAAATCTTCCTTAAAAAAAATAATAAAAGTCCTAATCTAATCCAAGTTGATCTAAAGCATAATATTTTCTTACTAAGGTTGTTTTTGGTATAATTACACTTATCAAATAGAATTAGTACATGTCTTTGGGTAATTATAATATCATGTTTACCCTAAATTACCCAATTTACTTTTAACCGTGGTAAATTAAAGTAAAAAGTTTCTATTCACCAAAAATTATTTTCAACTTATTTAACCACATTTATCTTACATATATCTACCATGTCTCTCAGAATTTTTAAATTCCACTCACACAAGTGGTAAAATTATGTTTTATGAAAATTTTCAAATACTCCTAGGAGGTGGGTAAAAGACGATAAAAAGTTTTTTAAAATTTTATATATCTAATATTATTATAAAATGACTCCAACGAATTACGATGAACATATATAGTTATAAAATATCTATTATTACCTAAAATAAATTAAAATAAAATAAATAATTATTGAAATAAAAAGTGGATTTTAACCAATTACGCCGTGTTTTTTCACTATTCATAAAAAAATGGAATGTTTTCAGAAAAATACCAAAAATTCACCCAAAGCTAATTTTGATATTCATAATCCAAAATTAAAGTCGATTTTGAATGATAAAATTTATAAAATTTCATAAAGTGGGTATTAATATTCAAAATGGATAGTTTGATTGGTTATGGTGTGTTTGAACTCGAAGTTGCGTACAACACTAGCTATTGTATTAGTCAAATGGAAACATACCATGGAAGATTGGGGTGTTACATTCTCCCTTCCTTAAAATAATTTCATTCTCAAAATTTTTAGAATACTACGGCATAAAAATATTTGGTTTGTTCTTCATCATAAGTTCCAATGGTTCCCGCATTGCCTCTTCCATCTTATGGTTTCTCAACTGAACTTTTACCAGACGAGTCGTCTGGTTTCTTAGCACTTGGGCCCTTGTATCAAGATTTTTGATAGTCTCTTCACAATAAGGAAGATCAGGTTCCAATTCTAATACTTCATATGTGAGTACATGAGTTGGGTTTGGCACGTATTTTCTCAATAGTGATACGTGGAACACATCACGCACTTTGGAGAGACTAAGGGGCATTGTCAAACGATAAGCTACAACTCAAATTTGTTCTAGAATTCTGAAAGGTCTGATGTACCTAGTCTTCAATTTAACCTTCTTACTGAAACCTATAACACCCTTCCCTAGAGAAACCTTCAAGAAATCATGGTCACCTGCTTCAAATTTTAAATCTTTCCTTCGGTTATTAGCAAAGCTCGTTTGCCTACTTTGGGATGCTTTGATGTGGGTTTGGATAACCTTCACCTTTTCCATTGATTCCTCAACATGTTCTGGGCCTACAAGTTTTCTTTCACCAACATCATCTCAACAAGTTGGTGTGAGACATTCCTTTCCATATAACGATTCATATGGTGCCATATGAATACTTGAATGGAAGCTATTGTTATAAGAAAATTCTACTAGGGGTAAATATTGATCCCACATACCTTGAAAGCCAAGTGAGCAAGATCTCAACATGTATTATATGGTTTGGATAGTCCATTTTGATTTTCCATTAGTTTGAGGGTGGTAGGCAGTGCTCAAATGATGTTTAGTATTCCGGGATTTCTAAATAATTTTTTAGAATCATGATGTAAATCGGGGATTAAGAAACAATCGATAAGGTAACTTCATGATGTTTTAAAACATCATTAATATATACTCCTTCTAGATGTTCATGTAGTAAATCTTATATTGTAGAAATAAAATGTGTTGAATAGATAAGACGATCCACAATTACCCATATTGCATCATTCTTTATAAAAGTCTTTGGTAGCCCCATGAAAAATTCTATCGTAATATTTTCCCATTTCCACTCAGGTATGGGAACAAGTTGCATGAATCGACCAGGTTGTTTCCTTCCAGAATTTTCTTATTGTCAAACCATACATCTTGACACACAGTCATCAATATCCCTCTTCTTGTTTTCCCACAAAAAATGTTCCCTAAAATCTATATACATCTAATTTCTACTAGGGTGTACTGATAAATTGGAGCTATGAGCATCATCCAACAATTCCCATTTTAGATCCGGTATATTGAGAACACAAAGTCTCTACCCAAATTTCAAAATCCCATATTCATATTTTATGTCACTCAATCTCCCATCATTCACATCATTAATCTTATATTAAAACTCCCCATCATCAACCATAGAACTTTTAATCGTTTCTAGCAAATATGGTTTGGGAACCATTTTGAAAAGTACTGTTATTTCAACTTCAATGATTATTCCCATATATATTTTCACTAGAACAATGAAAATAAGATCTGTTTCAACTATCATCTTGTCTAAAACTCCATGATCCTTTCTGCTCAAAGCATCTGCCACCTTATTTTCCATCCTCGGGTGGTAGTGTATTGTTGTATCATAATCCTTGAGTAGTTCAATCCATCTAATTTTCCTCATGTTGAGTCCTTTCTAGAAGAAAATATACTTCAAACTCTTGTGATCATTATATATCTCATATTTTTCACCATAGAGATAATTTATCCATATCTTCAAAGAAATGATTACAGCTGATAACTCAAGATCATGAGTAGGATAGTTTTGCTCACAAATTTTTAGTTGTCAAGATGCATAGGCAATAACCTTATCATTCTGCATAAGTATACAACCAAGTCCTTTATTTGATGCATCACTATAAATAACAAACCCATCATTCACCGATGCTAGAGTCAAGATAAGATCATTGACTAATATTCTCTTCAATTCTTCAAAGCATTCTTCACACTGTTTTGTCCCAAAAAAATTGAACCCCTTTAAGTGTGAGGTAGGTTAAACGGTTAGCTAGATGGGAAAAATTCTGGAAAAAATGTCAATAATAAACTGTTAAACCAATAAAAATGTATACCTCATTTATAATCTTCAGTGCTAGCCATTCCGGGATATCATTGTTCTTTGAAGGATCAACAGATATTCCGTCCTTAGAGACAATATACCCAGGAAAAGAAATATATTGAAACAGGAATTCACACTTCCTAAACTTCCCATATAATTCATTTCTTCTGAGGGTTTTTAGAATGGTGCGCAAGTGATTTTCATGATCTTCATAGATTTTGGAGTATAGTAGGATATCATCAATAAATATCACCACAAAGTCATCATGATATTCCTTGAAAACACTATTCACTAGATCAATGAAAATAGAGGTTGCATTAGTCAATCCAAAAGAAATTATGGTAAACTCGTAATGCCCATACTTGGTTTAAAATGTTGTTTTCGGAAAGTCTTCCTTCATCATACACAATTGATGATATCTCGATCGATGGTCAATCATTGAAAAATATTGAGCTCCATGATGTTGGTCGAATAAATCATCAATGCGAGGTAAGGGATACTTTTTCTTTATAGTTATAGCATTGATCTCCCTATAGTCAATGAATAACCTCATAGTTCCGTCTTTCTTCTTAACAAAAAGGACATGGGTTCCCCATGGAGAAAAACTAGGGTGAATAAATCCCTTATTACTCAATTCCTCAAGTTTTTTCTTTAGTTCTACTAATTTTACAGTAGAAATTCTATAAGGGTTCTTTGATATAGGCCATAAACTATGAATTAAATAAATGTATAACTCAATTTCTCATTCTGGAGGATGTCTAAGTAAATATTCTGGAAACACATCAATATATTCTTACATAATAGGTATGTACTCTATTTGAACATTCCTTTCCTCACCCATAGTTATTTCATTCTCTTTCACCCCAATAATTGAACTTAGTTGAGCTACTGGGTGTGTATCTAGATTAGAATCATATGGTGATGTTTCATCTCTAAAGATAAGGTATTTCTTATCATAATACAAAATTGTAACATCCTTATTCTTATAAAAAAATGTCGCATCATGGTCTGAAATCCAATCCATACAGAGGAATATATCAAATTCAATCACGGGTATGACAATGATATTAACAGATAAATAATGTTTATATGACGTAATGGGAGCTGGTTCGTAAAACTTTGTTGTAATGATACATCCCTTAGAAGTTTTGAATAATAACTCCCATGTTAAATCAAATTGGAAATATCTAATTTTCCTAGAAAACTGTGAAGATATGAAATAATGTGATGATCCAGAATCAAATAAAGTATTTTCTAATCTTGAGGAAACCATTAAATTACCTGTCGCCATGTCTTTTATATCTCTAACCTCTGTAGTAATGATAGCATAAGCATGGCCTTGCTCCCATGGCCTTTTCCAAGATATGTTTTATTGGCGCTTAGGGCCTTCATTTAAATAATGCCCTTTTTTCTAGAATTTTATCATTCAAAGACCTCTTTCTTCCCCAAGCAATCACCATATTGGTGGCCTTTTTCAACACACTTTTTACTGAATCCCATTTCATTCAGGAAAGTTCTAGGGTGTTTCTTCCCACATTTACCCCATGATGGATATTCAACTATTTTCTTCTTCCCCTTACATCCATTTCCAGAGTGTTCAATAGATCTCTTCTTCTCCAGCATTGCTTTGAAGTCATAAGACCTAGGGAATTATTTTTCTGTCTTGATAGCACATGAGTCAATATCTTCATACAACGAGAAGGATTGTGAGATTATTACTTGATAGAGAAATGGTTTTAACCCATCAAAGAAACGATCAATCCTATTTGTTGGGTTACGTATACAATCTACAGCATGACTTGATAACCTTGTAAAGCTAGCCTCATACATTGCAACATTCTCATCCTGTTTTTTCCTCAGACTCAGAAACTGTCTTTCTATATCCACTCGATGCTTACGAGGAAAATATTTTCCAATAAAATCACATTAAACTCCCACCATTCCACATTTGATACTTTATCATCTTCCATTGTGTTTTTAATCAATGAACACCATTGATCCGCATCTTCTATATGGCGATAAACTATCATGAAAAAGTTTTCACTCTTGACACACTCCAAAGCATGAAATATTTTCTCTAAAGAATTTATCCATTTATAAGGTACTAATGGATTTGTACTCCCATTGAATGTTGGTTTTTTAGACTCATTAAGTAGTCTAACACAGATCCCCCACATTGTGGATAAGGGTGCTCCATACGGGTATGGTTATTATTCATAACCTGAGTGGGTTGTCTTAGTAAGGTGATAATCTGATCAGAACCAGTTGCTTCACCATCTCCACTATAATTATCTTCAGTTTGAGAGAAATCCCTACCTGGATTATGTGCGTTGATACGGTTTACATTCCATCCACTAGGTGCCATTTCTAAACAATGGCATACACTACATTAGTTTATGAATCACAATACATAATTAAAAATGTTTAAAACACTTAACATAAATTGAATAGTTTATGGATACAATCCATAATCATAAAAAAAATTCTTTGAGGAAGTATATACTCATTAAACCCTAATAATTCTTTGTAAAGAAAATTAGAATTATCCTACGCATATCCCCCGAGAGTGTTGTAACCAACAGTGTGGTAAGGCCTGTTGTTGTGCACCAGTTCCCATTCGAGTCAAGCCCAATGCGGTGTTTTTGGGTTTTACCCATAAGAACATCTCTTCCAGAGATTCATCTACCTACTCATTTCTACATAGGGATGTATTTCATGGAAAACACAAAAAAATCCCTACAATACCAAAATTCTAGTAAGTTCCTCTATACTGATCAAAAAAATCTATCTTAGGGTAATGTTCTCTAATCAGAGTTTTTCTAAATATTCCTTCCAAGGTTGGTACTAAACTTTCACTGATACAATCATTAACTCCCCAACTCTAGTTACCTGGACTCGGTGCATTATTACATAACATTGGCATGATCACAAAAGATCATGTCTTGAAAGACCGATTAGTTTAGTAGCCTTGGAAATACAAGATACATTCATATGCTTTACATTATATTATAAAATGAAAAACTACAACAACATAATCTCCATAGGCCACACTCATATCTCTTAAACTATACCTGCAGGTCAGTCATAATATACTTCTTTGCATCCTGGGAAATAGAAAACATTGAAAGTGGTGAGTTTAGATTCCTAGTAAGGATAAAAATATAGAGGAAGATTTCATAAATAATACTAAACATTTAAGGCAGTGTAAGAAAAAAAACAAAAGCCTTTTAAACATGAACTTCAACATAATATTGCAATTATAAAATCCAATAATTACATTTACTTATTTACGTGTATATTCTACTAATTGAATAATCAAATGCCATATCAATAGCAAATTTCATAATGATGGAATGCATAATGCCAGACTTTATAACTACATATTCATGGCCATGTGCCAAGACTACAAATAAGATTTTTTCAAGGACTTGTGCCAAGACACTAGTTTGTATCATGAGACCTACAGATGCAACGAAGATCTATAGCGGGCTCCATGTCACGACCCGCCTCCCCGAGCCATAAACATTGTAATCTGACCCCATGGGTCTCTTGTAATAACTTGGTTGCCTTCCCAGCACACCAAAGGCTATTACTCACTAGTGTTACTTATCAGACTAATGAATATCCCCACAATCCAACACATGTTCTTTCAGTGTGTTTTGTACTCACTCACACACACACTGGGAATCATCCCAGAAGGTCACCAATCTTGATTACTACTCCAGGCCAAGCATGCTTAATTGTGGAGTTCTAATCAGGTAGGATCTCGAAAAGAAAGGTGCACCTTGTTGATATGAGTAGTGACATTTATCCTTTTAAGTCTCACTTTTCCTGGGGTGTTACATTATCCACCCCTTTAATACACAATCCCCGCGTTGTAGACCCCAATATTCAAACCCAGGCAGTGGCTAAGCACTTTCGGCTGGGTATTGGCTCTGATACCATTTGTCAGGACCCGCCACCTCGGGCCATGAACCTTGTCATCTGACCGCATGGGTCTCCTGTAATACCTTGGTTGCCTTCCCAGCACACCATAGGCTATTACACACTAGGTTCGCCAATCAGACTAAAGACTATCCCCATAGGCCAACACATGTTCTTTCAGTGTGTTTTTTCCTCACTCACACACACCCTGGGAAACATCCCAGGAGGTCTCCCATACGGATTACTACTCTAGGACAAGCATGCTTAACTGTGGAGTTCTAATCAGGTAGGCTCCCGAGAAGAAAGGTGCACCTTGTTGACATGGGTAGTAACATTTAGCCTTTTAAGTCTCACTTTTCAAGGGGTGTTACATTAATTGTAACTCCCCGACGTTTGAATTTATTTTTACTTTTATTTTTATTATTTTCGGGCTCCACATTCTCGCATCGAGGATTAGGCTGGGTCCCACTGTTAAAAATTTCTAACGTTTAATGTTATTGGTGAGTTTCAGACCTGTGCATGGGCACTTTGGGGTTAGAAATGACCATGGGGTCGCCCAAGGTGCTTGTGTGGGTGCCCGAGTGGACCTCGTTGAGGCGCGCATTCTGCGTGTGTGATTTCTTTAGGTCGTGCGATGAACGTGCAGGTTCCTGGTTTTCATAATTTGATAATTAAATGTATTATGTTTTAAAAATAATGTTTGTTGATAATAATGATATTATGTTGTAGTTATTATTATTATTTGTATTATTATTAATATTATTATTCTGGAATTATTATTATTATAAATATCATTAATATTATTGATATTATTATTATTATTATAAAAGAATCAAAAAAAGAGAAACCCTAATTCACGCTACCCCCCTCCCCCCTTTTCCTGCACTCAGCCGCCTCCCCCGCCGCTGGGACCTCCCCTCGTCTGCATCTCTCCCCCGTCGCCTCCTCGTGTGACCTCCTCCCTCACCGCACTCGCTCCTTGCGAGCCCCCCCCCCCCCCACCCGTGCCTCCACCTGTGCCGCCTCCCCAGTCCGGCGGCGCCCCGTCACAACCCACCTAGCACCCCGCAGTCCCTGGCCGGCCCTCCCTTGCCACTGTCGCGCTGCCTAGCCGGCCTCCCGCTTCACCCCCAGGCCCAACCACCCCGACTCTGCCTCTACCTACTTTGAGCGACCCCCCCTAGCCTCGCCGGCCCGCACCTCCGGCGAGCCCCCACCCCCGGCCAGTGCCTCCGGTGCCCTCAGCTTCCACATCACCGATGCCCACCTTGCGGGCGAGAACCTCCAGCAAGCGGCCTCCTCTGCCCGTTTCGGCAACCCATCCACCTCCGGAAACCTTCGTCCGAGCTCCGGCGAGCCCCGCCTCCAGCTGCTGTTCTGGTTTCCCAGGAACTCCTAGCCTTTTTCCTGGCGCTCCAGCGCGCCCTTCGGCTATCCTTCCAGTGTTTCGGCTTCCTCTAATGATCCTACACTATGTTTACCAATAGCCTCCCCTTTGGATGGTCGTGTTTCAGCATTCCGCGGTCTGGCCAACCACCACCGCCTTGTGCCAGCCAGCGGTGCGCCTGACAGTCGGCCCGCGACCCCTGGCGGTCTCCATGCTTGAGCGTGCCACCACTTCTGACTAGTGGGCGGCCCCGTGGGTCAAGCCCGTCTCTGCGCCATGGTAATTTTTTTGACATGAATCTGTTTGAGTTTATTTTATATTAGTGGATGGTTCTTTTTTTTTTTTTTGTGTTTGTTGCAGTGCATCGATGGAATAATTCTACAACACAGTGGACTTCGGCTTGCGCGTGCATACACGCCTACACGAGGTGTGTCGCGTCATCAAGTTTGGTTTGAGAATCCAGGTTGGTCTCCCATTGCACTAACCTTTAAATTTATAATTTATTAATTTCTTGATGTTTTATTAGTTTTAATATAAGATAGTTAATTTTTAAATGATTATTTGGTGTAAAAAGAGCTGTTTATTTTATACCGAACTCTTGAAATATTTTCTTGATGAGCGGACACCCAATAGTGTAAGAATGCCAGTTTGGCCTTTAAAAATAATTCACGAAATTTTAAATGTGGTTTTGGTTTGAAAGATAAATGATTTCTTCTGAACAAGTGTTTCACATTTTTTGAGAAATGTGGTTTTTCTTTAAAGATGGTGAAGGCCCGTTTGGCACTTTAATAAAAATAAATTATTTTGCGAAACACTATATGGGGTGACTCAGGGGTGAACTTTTGTGTATGCTGACAACATATGTTGTGTGTGATGTTTCTGCTACTTTATTGACTTTGTTGACTCAGCCCCTTTCCTTTCTATTACACCCATTGACATGGGAACCAGGCATAGTAAGTGAATTTTTGTGAATGATGCTACACTAGTTTATATTATGCACTGTCTAGTGGCTCCATAGTAGGGGAATACTATGTTATTGCTGCTATGTGGATTGGGACCCTCGGTTAGGCCATATTGGGATATACCGGGTAGTAGTATGGGTGTTATGACATCATTGAGTTAGGGCATGCCTTTAGGATGAGTCACATATATGGTACGTTCTAGATTGTTCAAGAGATCCTAGGTTCGACCAATGTACTTTGGATTTCTTTTGCTAGTATTGATTAGTGTAGTGTTTGTTTTTATACCTGCATTTCCCCTTACTATGTGGTATCTACTGTTCCTTTTGGAACTTTGTTATTTTTGTGAAAATGGGTTCAAATGAAAATATTTTATTCTCTTTGTGTAAAATCTATAATGTAACATTACTCTCCATTTGAAAATTCTATTTGCACTAATGAAAGGAATATTACTTTTTGAAAATGATAAAGCGTAATCATTCATGTTTTGCAATAAAGTGAAGTATTTATGAATGTGTACTTGTATATATTGTAGTTCAAACCAGTATTGTGAATTATTTATTTATTGGCAGTGGTTTGGGATTTGTTTTTGGGATCACCTATTGAGTATTTTTTTGTACTCATGCCTATATTTTACCATTTTATTTGCAGGTTCCCTTGTTCAGGAATCCTGGTTTGTGCCGCTCATTGTTGGAGCAAGGTTGGTCATTTGTTTGGAGAGTGACCCATGGGTTCACGTGGAGTTTTGGTCGTAGTCGGGATAGTAGCGTTGTTGGTTGTTCTTTATTTATTTGATTTTGTTCTATTTATTTTACGCTTCTTAGTTTATTTTATTTTGGGCCAAATCATTCCCACTTATTTAATTTTGATGCATGACACTAGTTTCCAGCCCGTGGGGAACGGGAACGCCCATCGGGCCATGTCGCAGGCCGGCTCGGGTGACTGGTTCAGGGTCGACCCAGGTTGGTTCATGAAAAAATGGTATCAGAGGAGGCCCTTGTTATTTAGGGTGTCTGGTCGATGGATATTATGATTTTTAGGACTCGATAGGTAGGTACGGGAAGGAATTCATGAACCCTTGACCTTTCCGCACCTCAATTTTCCAGGGATAGTCTGGGAATTCAGTGTTTTTTTGTTTTGTTTTGTTTTGGGTTGAGGGATGACAACGGAGGTAGAAGGATGTTACATCGTGATCTCACATTGAGTAGTGACCCATGTGGAGTCCGGGATACACTTTTTGAATTACTCCTAGTTGTTGACGCTTACTTGGGGAATGGCCCACTACCATGTCGACAGGTTAAGTGTGACTGCTAGTCACTCACTCCGGTGGTTTGATGCAAGTTGAGTGTCGTTTTCGTACTGGTTGGTGTAAGTGATTTTTTGGAAATTAAAAAGGGTTTTTAAAAATGCGAATGATTTCTTTTAAATGACATTAAATTTATAAAATGTTTTTTAAAAACGAAAGCCTTTCGTTTGGAAAACTGGTGTTTTCTTGGAAATTGGCCGCGAATGGGTTGGGGTGAAACCTCAGGTACTCCTTACGAACATTTTCACATGTGAGAGGATGCATGGAAAGTGCATGTTAGTGCATATGAACGAATGTGGATGAAGACATGTGAAACGGTTCATGGGATTACCTGGGTGTGTTTGAAATTAATGGATTGACCTTGTTTTGTAAATTGGATTTTAAAAAAGAAAATGGTTTTGGAAAGTGATTTGGTTTGAAAAGTGGGATTAGTATTTGGAAAATGGCCTTGAAAGAAGGTGGTATTGAAAATATGAAAAAAAAGAGGGGGTTTTGAAAAATAAATTTCGGTTTGTTTTTCATTTGTTAGTTTCTTTTGAGATGGTTGTTTGGGATGAAGGCGCTTTCTTTGATGTCACTTAAAATGATATCGGTTTTGGATTGGTGTTTTATATGTTGTTCAGAAATGTAGCCCAGAAACGTCCCAAGAGTTTTGATGAGTAACGCCCAGTTTTTGGTCCCTCTCGGATGTTGGCTGTCCTCCAAGGTGATTGGAGTCTGTTAGAGACAGTGTAGTGGCTTGAAGAGGTCAAGATCATCTTCAGGGTAATGGGAACTCTCGAAGCTGTTAGAGTGCATGCCATTTTGGGTCTGTTCGAAGGTCTATCTCTGGACGAGTAGGATTTGTTTTCCCCACCATCATTGCAAGTTGGGAGAATGTGGTATTTATTTAAATTCATCTTCATACAATGGTTTATAATTGAATAGGGGAAGATGATGAATGTGGAAGGGCTCATGTGTATTCAAAAGGTCCAACAGACGGTGAAAGCGTGTATTGACCATTTCAAGGATCTTGTGTCACTTTTTTCGGGGGTAGTGTCGCAGGACTAGATGAAGACTCCTCCCTTCACCAGGGGTCTATGTCTAGAGATCAAAGAGAGAGTCCTCCCTTTTGGGGGCCATCATTTTGAGAAGTGGGTACATGAGTTGTTTTCAACTGATTTGGTCTCTGGAGCGCATACGGTTGGAAATCCACCGTTTCCATTTTATCGTGAAGGTCCCCCATCTGGCGAGTAGAGTGTGTTAGAAGGATCTGTTTCTAAAGAGTCCTCTGTCATGACTCTGGTTTCCAGTTCCTCGGAATTTCCAATGGTGTTCCATCTGTATGGACATTTAGGGAATGCAAAGCCATCATGTCACACCCCACTAAGGATGTTCCATCATTGTAGGTGTCTAGGTCATCTCTAGAAGTTTTGCAGGAAGCATTTTATAGGGAAGAAACTATGACTAGAAGATTCTAGTTCCTGACAGTGAGGCAGGAGATGCTTTAGCCATCAGAGCCCCAGCCATAGGTCTTGGGGTAAAGTTCACGCACAGTCAAGAGTTGTCGGGGGTGTGATGCCTCAGTTCGGGTTTCGTGTTCCGTGTTGGCAACGAAAAATTTAAAGCCCTTCTGTTCTTTTCCTTCCATCGTTAAAGTTTTGGCATTGTTGTAGGTTCTTTGTGTCATCACGAGGTTGGGATGAATGTGTTCATTTGTAATTCAAACTGTCATTTTTGTCTGATTATGGTGTTCTGGATCATGCATTTTTCTTAAAAGAATGTTTGGACCTTGCATGGGTTAATCTTGGTTTGGCGGTGTTCATTTGGAGATATAAGTGCCTGCGTAGGAGTCTAGGTTTGCGGTTATGCTCATATTTACCTCTTGGGTTAAGTTCTTCTCGGATTTGTTCTCTAGTGTTCTGGATTTTTGCTCTATGTTGAGTGTTCCGAGTTTTAGCTGAGGTGTTGTTTTGCTCGTGCTATAAAGGTTAGTTTGGGTGAGTTGGGAGTTCCCGCATCACCCCCCTCCCAAGGTGGTGTGTTGGAGTGTTAAATTTAAACTCTAGTTGAGATATTGTGGTGGGGAGAACCATTTTATGTTCTCCCATTCTCTTATACTGTGGTTCTTTTCGTTTTCAACCTGGCATTGATTCGAGTTTTGTTTATCGTTCGATTGGGTGACTTTATGGGGGAATAAAGTGTCTGTGGTGGTGAGAATTCTCATGCCCCGAAGTTTTAATTAATTTTTATTTTTATTTTATTATTTTTGGGCTCCGCATTCTCGCATCAAGGATCAGGCTGTGTCCCGCAGTTAAAAATTTCTGATGTTTAATGTTTTTGGTGAGTTTCAAACCCGTGCACGGGCACTGCGTGGTTAGCAATGACCGTGGGGTCACCCCAGGTGCTTGTGCGGGTGCCCGAGCAGACTGTGTTAAGGCACGCATTCAGCGTGCGCATTTTCTTTAGGTCGTGCGATGAAAGCGCGGGTTCCCCGTTTTCATAATTTGATAATTAAATGTATTAATTTTTAAAAATAATGTTGGTGGATAATAATGATATTATGTTCTAATGGATATTATTATTATTTGTATTATTATAAATATTATTATTCTTGTATTATTATTATTATCAATATCATTAATATTATTGATATTGTTATTATTCATATAAAAGAATGAAAAAAAAGAGAAACCGTAATTCAAGCTACCCCCCTTTCCCCTTTTCCTGTGCTCAGTCGCCGCCCCCGCCCCTGGGACCTCCCCTCGTCCGTAGCTCTCCCCCGCCACCTCCTCGTGCGACCTACGTCCAGGCCGCACTCGCCCCTTTTGAGCCCCCCCCCCACCCCCCGTGCCTCCTGCCGTGCCACCTTCTCAGTCCGGCGTCGCCCAATTGCAACCCACCTTGCACCCCGCAGTCCCTCTTCGGCCCTCCCTCACCACTGTCGCACTGGCCATCCGGCCTCCCGCTTCACCCCCAGGCCCGACCACCCCGGCTCTATCTCACCCAGCTCCGAGTGACCCCCCCCCCCCCCCCCCCCCCCCGCATCGCCGTCCAGCACCTCTGACGAGCCCCCGCTTCTGGCTAGCGCCTCTGGCGCCGTCGGCATCCAACTCGTCGTTGCCCGCCTCGTAGGCCAGCACCTCCGGTGAACCCTCACTCCGGCCAGCGGCCTCCACCGTCCTTTCTGGCATCCCAACCCCCTCTGGAGACCTCCGGCCGAGCTCTGAAAATCCCCACCTTCATCCAACAGCCCTCTGGCCGCCGTTCCAGCATCCCAGGCACTCTCGACCTTTTTCCTGGTGCAACGACGCACCCTTCGGCTCTCTTTTCGGCGTTCCGGCTTCCTCCGGTGCACCTACACAGCGTTTCCCAACTTACAAACCTTCGTTTGGTCATGTTCCGGCCTTCCGCAGTCCGGCCAACCGCCGCCGCCTTGCGCCGGCTAGCGGTGCACCTGAAGGTCGGCGCGCGACCCCCTGCGGTCACCAAGAATGCGCGCGCCGCCCCTTCTGACTGGGGTGTCACCCCATTGGTCAAGCCAGTCTCTACGTTGAGGTAATTTTTGTGACATGAATCTGTTTGAGTTTATTTTTTGTTTTTGGTTGGTTGTTTTGGTTGTTTTGGTGTTTGTTGCAGCGCGTTGGTGGAATAATTCCGCAACGCAACGGTCGTCGACTTGCGTGTGCGTACGCGCCTACGCGAGGTGTGTTGCGTCGTTGACTTTGGTTTGAGAATCAAGGTATCCCCCCACTACACTCACTTTTAAATTTAGAATTTATTAATTTCTTGATGTTTTTTTAGTTTTAATATAAGATAATTAATATTTAAATGATTATTTGGTATAAAAACAGCCATTTATTTTATACCGAACTCTTTAAATATTTTATTTATGAGAGGACACCCAATAGTGTAAGAATGTTTGTTTTCTCTTTAATCATAATTCACGAAATTTCAAATGTGGTTCTAGTTTGAAAGATAAATTATTTCTTCTGAACATGTTTTATGAGTTTTCTTGAGAAATGAAGTTTTTCTTTAATGTTTTTTAAGTCCCATTTGGCACTTTAATGAAAATAAATTATTCCGGAATACTCTCTCTGGGGTGACTCAGGGGTGACCTTCACTGTGTTTTGACTGCATATGTTGTGTGTGATGTTTGTGCTACTTGATTAACTTTGATGATTCACCCCCTTTACTTTCTATTACACGTGTTGACATGGGAACCTGGCATAGTAAGTGATTTTTTGTGAACAATGCTGCACTTGATTAGATTATGCACTGGCTAGTGGCCCCATTGCAGGGGAATGATTTTTTATTGCTGCTATAGGGATTGAGCCCCTCAGTTAGGCCATGCAGGGCTATAGCTAGTAGTAGTATGTGCGTTATGATTTCATCGAGTTGGGGAATACCTTTAGGATCAGTCGCATGTATGGTACCTTCTAGATTGTTCAAGAGCTCATAGGCTTGACCCATGTCTTTTGGATTTCTATTGCTAGTAGTGATCAGTGTAGTGTTTGTTTTATACCTGAATTTCCCCGTACTCTGTGGTTTCTACTGTTCCTCTTGGTACTTTGTTCTTTTTGTGAAAATGGTTTCAAATGAAAATGTTTTATTCTATTTGTGTAAAATATGAAATACAAATTTACTCTCCATTTAAAAATGCTATTGGCACCAATGAAAGGAATCTATCTTTTGAAAATGAATAAGGGAAATGATTTATGTTTTTTTTTCAAGTGAAGTATTTATGAATGCATAATTTTATATATTGTAGTATAAACCTGGACTGGGAATTCTATATTTTTTTGTAGTGCTTTGGGATTTATTGTTGGGCTCACCTACTGAGTATTTTTTTGTACTCACACCTATCTTTTACCATTTCAGTGTAGGTTACCTTGTTCAAGATTCTTGGTTTGTGCCGCTCAGTGTTGGAGTGAGGTTGGTCCTTTTTTGGAGAGTAACCCACGGGGTCACGTGGAGTTTTGGTCATAGTTAGGTTAGTAGAGTTGTTGGTTGTTCTTTATTTATTTGCATTTGTTCTATTTATTTTCCGCTTCCTAGTTTATTTTCTTTTGGGCGAAATTGTTCCCACCTGTTTAATTTTGATGCCCGACACTAGTTTCTAGCCCGTGGGAATCGGGAACGCCCCTCGGGCCATGTCGCGGGCCAGCTCAGGTGACCAGTTCAGGGTGACCCGGGTTGTTTCGTAACACTCCACCTGTCACTTACTAAGTCCAATTCATTCCCCATATAAAAACATTTAAACATAACATGAAAATGTTTACTAAACCTAGCATACAAAATGTCAATAATTTATCCATAAACCATGAATGGTATAAAAATAACACATCCATAGTCAAAAATATAACACAATATTGAATAAAATATAGATGATTTGTATCATAATAAATCAACTTGAAACAAGATTAAAATACATCAAAGGATGTTGACATTGATGAAATCAAAACCATTTTAGACAAATATCTCGTTCTGTTTTGAAATAATTTTAAAAGAAAAAAATTATTTTGAAAATATTATTATAAGCTTGTATGGGAAGCTTCAACGATGTTATAATTGCAGAAAATAGGTGCACCCACCGTATATGTTAAAAAAGACATTCTTAACATAATTGTGTCAAAAAGGTCATAAAGTACCCTGTTTGGAGAATGACGGAAAGATTCCTTTCAAAACATATAAGGTCAAATAAGGGTATAAATTACTTTAACCTATTGTCTAGTAAATAGTTAAAAAAATTGAAATACATTTTTAAGAAAAAATTGATGTTTATGATAAAGAGGTCTCAGTAGATACTCACATATAAAACAACTTTGGATAATAAAGAGATAGTGAAATTAACCCTTAACTTGTACTTTTACTTGGTAGAGGGTACGTTAAGATCTTGTATAAAAGTTAAATCATTATTATTGAATTAAACAAGAACTATATAAGTAAATATGATATCATATATGATCTTCTAATATTACTTTTTCAATAATATTTTAGTATTATCATTGTTTCAGGTGTTAATTGATTCATTTTCCTTTATATGATTAGTTATGTAAGTAATGTTTGTTAGGGATAGGAAGTATCTTATTCATATTCAGAATGACATTATGTCTCTAAAAAATATTTATTTTTTAATCATCCAATGGAAATTAGTCATGAATGGATATGATGGGGAATGAATCTCATTGCGTTTGTGGATACGGTAGTCCGTACGAACGAACGAGAAACAATATCATTCTTTTGAAATTAAAATCATATATAATTGAATGGTATATCATATATACAAAATAATTATGAATTTATAGTTATTATTTATATCATTTATACTCTTTATTATACCCATCCAAATTATGAAGTGTCTTAATAACAAACAACACCCGGACGTGGAGACGATAATCATTACGTACGCATGTACGGTGACTTTGTCATTTATAGGATGAATAAAATAATGAGTATTGTTGTACCATTTTTATAATAACATCACAGTATATAGAAGATACTGGAGTGTTCATTTTAGAATGGAAACAACAAATAAAGGGGAAGTGGATGAAGAAAATAACATGAAAAAGGTGATGAAATATTTAACTCTTCTTCTGGTTCTTCCTTTTGATTTGATAAAAAGGGAACCCTTTGATGGATTTCAAACTAAAATAAGGACTCTAGGATAAAGGGAGGTTATTTTAGAAGATATTTGGGCAGGTTTTGGCTGAGCCAAATGGCATTGAAGGTGTGAATTTGAGATTAGGGTAAGTGCCATTTATAATAGAGGCGAGGGTCCCTTTATGAAAAGCATGAAATATTATTTTATATTAAAATCATTTTCAATTTATAATGGATCCAAAATAATTTATTTAAAGGATAAGGTGGGGATGGGTAGATAACCTATCAAACAATTGGTTTTGAATAGGTTTAGGTCATCATATTAACATTATCTTTTATATTTAACTCGTAGTAAAATAGTTTGACATTTACCATGTCTTTTTGTATTTTTATATTATATGGTTAATAAATATACTATAAAATTCCAAGAGAACCTAAAGTGGTTTGTTAATGACATATATAATATAATTTAAGATCATTGTCCTAACCATTAATTTTTTAGAATAGAATATCAGTTAATAATATAATATTGTTGTAAAAACTCTTTGATCTCAATTTTGACACTATTTGGTATTTTGTTGTTTTTAAATTCATAACAGCATTTTTACTTCGAAAAAAATTAATTTCATCTTAGATAACTTGTCATATTAACCTATAAAATTGTTTTTATTCATTAAATGCTTCAATTTAGATTTATCTGGATATTTATAATATCAATAATTTTAATCTTTCATTAATAATGTAATTAATGCATCATCATTGTGTCCTAAATAAATTAAATTATATAATGTATAAAAATTTTAAATAAAATACCATTATGTATAAAATCTTTTTATCATTCTAATGAAAATTTATAGTGGAATATATATTATTAATAACCCTATATTAAAAATGTTTTAGTTATTATACTTTGAATTTAACTCTTTTATCTCTTCTTTAAATAAAATAATAATAAATGTCCTAATCTAATCTAAGTGGACCTAAAGGATCATATTTAATTCCAAAAGTTTTTTTTGGTCGAATTAAACTTATCCAATAAAATTATGACATGTGTTAGGGTTATAATAATATCAAATTTACCCTTAATTACCCTATTTAAATTTAACCGTGGTAAATAAAAGTAAAAAGTTACTATTCACGATAAATTATTTTCTTCTTATTGAACCAAATTTTTCTTACTGATATTAACTGTGTCTCTCAAATTTAGGAAATTTCACTCATATTAGCGGTAAAATTATGTTTTATTAAAATTTGCAAATGCTCTAAGGAGGTGGGTAAAAGACGGTAAAAAATTCGATAAAAGTTCATATATCTAAACGTATTTTAAAATGATTCCAATGAATTATGTTGAACATATATAGGTATTATGTATCTATTTTGACCTAAAATAAATTTAAATAAATTAACTAATTATTTAAATAAAACTTTAGTTTTAACCAATAACGGAGTGTTTTTTCACTCTTCGTCAAAAATTGAATGTTTTTAGAAAAATACAAAAAAATCACCGTAAGCCAATTCCAATATTTTAAATCAAAAAATGAAATCCATTTTGAAAGATAAAATTTATAAAATTTTAGAAGGTGGTTATTACTATTCATAATGGCTTCATTGATTTGTTGTGGTATGTTTAAACTCGATGTAGCGTAAAACCTAAGCTATTGTATTATTCAAATGGAAACGTGATGTGGAACCTTGGGGTGTTACAATATATTTTGGATATTAGAAATTCCATTAGAAACATTAATGAAAGTCACATAGTGCCCCAATCGTTCCACCCAAGTCTCAAAAACCCTTCTTGGATCACCATCCAGGTCCGGGGATGTCCTCTCGACATGTCACCCAATCATATGATGGTTCCAGTCCATGTTACTTGAGTCTCATGATTGAAAAGTTTTTCCCCAACTTTCTTTTCCAACATACTCTGAAAATGTCAATTAGATCATGTCATGTCCTCTGAATAATCCAAACATGACATGCGGAACCCTATAGACATGTAACATTGACTCTCACGACACTATCCATGAGTGTCAAACATATTTTTTAATGAAAAAATTGAACAATTGAAAGATTGTGTGAATCCATCCAATCATGTAAATGAAGATAAATAAATATAATCCATGAAAATCCATCCATGTTTGTAAATGTCCTCAAGAAAATTTATCCTTGATCAAGCGATGAACTTCATACATTCCATCCAGATTATGTGATGTACCTCGGAAAATATAACTGGATCATGTGACTATATTTTTATGTTTTCATAATAAATCCATGTATATCGAGGATTCCTTGTACATGTTGGATAGAAAATAAAATCATGTCTAGTAAAAAATAAAAAATGTTGGGAAGACAATTAGGTGAGGTCAAGAAGGCATCCTTGGAAATCATAACACTACCCATTTATTATATATATAAGGAAAATACCAACATAGAATTCAAACATAAATATGAAATGAGACAAATTATCTCCAATACTTTTTATCATAATGAGAATATCTCACATGGGTATCATGGGTTTCAATGACCATATCATTAACATTGGGAAACCATAGTGTGTAAGCCCTAACCAATGTCATGATATAAAAACCTTTATATTTGTGAAAACTCAATGTTTATTCTTCAATCAACTAAACAAATATGCATAAAATTCATATGATAAAAAATATATGTAGAACACCATCCAAAGAAACAATCTAAAATGTTAATCCACTTAGTTTTAATTCCCCTATGTCTCTTATATTTCAACCACCATGAACTAATCATTCCCATAGTTGGACCATTCTACCATGTCCATCAGCGGACTAAGAAATCAACTAAACTATGATGACTCTGATTCCTTCAAAAACTAGGTTATGTAGGATTCCATCATGAGGCCGGATCTACATATTAAACATCCAAATAGATTTCATAGTGCATAAGTCCCACTTCCATTTGTAGTGATATTTACTATTTGTTATCCATTATTCCCCACATTGAGCATGGCCCACATGGGATTATAGAGTTTTAATGGTTATATCATTCATATACTGAATCTACAGTATCTAGGAAAACCTATATGTGTAATCACCAATGATTGGATGATATGGATCACTCCATATGAGGGATTATACATAGGGTGTCAGTCCCAAGGGTGGGACAGATCTATGATAACTCAAATTCATTCTATAACAAGGATACATAGGACATCTCCTTGAGAGAAGATCTCATAATACATGGGGCCTAAGATCCCGAGAATATTTCCTCTACACATTATGTTTAAATGTATGGGATTATCAAACTATTTTGGTTTTTATTTTTTAAATAAATGGGATACATTAGAATCCTTAGAATTCATCAATACCATCCTTTACATATTAAATATCTCCTCATATATTAGAAAATTAGGATGTTGTTTTATATATAGATTCATCACATAAGAAGGTACTCCTTTATGGAAATGGATGAATAACCTCAGATACTTACATATGGACTCACTATAATTTCCCCCTTCTTGTATAAAATAGATTCATCCTATGGTTGTTTTGTGAGGGAATATTATTCTATATTGGGATTGGAAAGAGTATTAACATATGATCATCTTGATAACATAACCAGTTCCATATTGGCAATATTAAGAGGTTCATGAAAATATCTTAAATATATATGAGAGTCATGAAGTATGGAACAATTCCACCTAAAAGGGTATGATGAGCCCGACCTCACATCTTCTTGACCTATGTGAGTTCCCTATTTCCATTGGGTCTGAAATCCCAATGGACCACATAACATAGGAAATCAAGTATGTACCATGTAATGGGTGTGGGAACCATAGGTTGTTTCCATTAAGAATAAAAAAATGAGACAACATTAATTATTTTTCAATAAATTGAACCCCATAGAATCATCTATCGAACCAGACCAAATAAACCTCGATTGTTTCTTTTTCGATGAGATAATGTGGTTCAATTATCAACCAAAGATATTTCACCCCAATATATCTCTCCAATGCATTGGGTAAAGGGATGGTCTTAACATGTCTTGTTTTTATAAGGTGGTTTCTGGAATTTACTAGTTAGATTATTCTATTGATATGAGTGACATGGACATTATTTCCCATGTTAGGTACATAAATTTTTTATTCATTAAAAATATTTTTCATTTAATTTATTATATTTTAAATGTTAAAATAATAATAATTTATTTTAAAGGAATTATTATTACCTTTAGGGTGAAATGGTATTTTTTTTAAAAAATTGTTTTTCATGGGTTCTTGATCTTTCTATGAAAAGATTGTTAATATATTTTTCCATTATGTTTAATTGTAATGTGATTCATGTAAAAAATTTGGTAGTAAAATAATTTCATGTTTATGTAAGTTATTATTAATGATAATATTTTATTTTTTATATTAAAATACTCTTCTATTATTTCGTGGTTTTGAAAAGTAATTATAATTTTCATTAATATTTTATATATCCCTTAATGATCTTTTAATTCTATTTCGAATTTATTAAATTTTTTTAATAACGTTCAAGGATGAGTAGTATAAATGATGAAGACTTAATATAGAGAAAGAAAAACTATATATATTGGGAATAATTCTCACATAAATTCATTAATATTGATATGTAAGAGTTTGTCCTTATTCTCAAAAACTGTAAAACTAAAATATCATTCGGGTTTTATGTGATCCTATATTTCCTTTTGATGTTGTGAGTTTTGGTTGGTTGAAATTGGGTTATATATATTTGTATCAAATATAGAAATACGGGGTTTATGTTATTATCTTTGTTTAAAGGATTTCTGTTCCGTGGTTTCACAATCATGACATAATAATTATACATCATTTATGTAGGTGGTAAAAATATCCCCAAAAATTATGTGTTATAACAACTGAATGAGTCATAACATTCCATTTCATAATTTTATTATCACTATAAAAAAAATATTTCATAAAAATATTGATAATTTGATAAATATAATTTAATATGACATATATAAATATGATATAGAATAGAAATCAATAATAAAAATTCACTCATGTTGAGAGATTGAATCACTTCATGAGGGAACTTTGGGTAATGGGAGATTTATGGCTTCTACTTGTGACTAGAAGCATAGGATTTTGGGATATTATTTTAAGGCTTGAAATTATAGTA
This sequence comes from Viscum album, assembly GCA_963277665.1. NCBI lineage: Eukaryota > Viridiplantae > Streptophyta > Magnoliopsida > Santalales > Viscaceae > Viscum > Viscum album. Next base: position 646,120,321 of record OY728151.1, on the reverse strand, counting down.
AATAACAGGTTTGATTTGGAACTTATTTTCCATCTTTTATTTGTTGGATAATGACACCTTTTATATGAGAGAGGTGTAGAACTTTTAAAAATACTATTAAACATTAATAAAATAAATAAAATTCTCAAAGGACTGTGGTACCAAATCAGTCATGTTAAAAATATAGGACAAAATGGTTGAGAAAACACTCAAAAAAATAAAATAAGGAATGTTTTTATGATATTAAAACCCTCATTCCTTTTTTAAAACACATTTTATAAAGATTAACATTTATCGTCATGTAAATATTTACCACGCTAACACCTTTTTATGAGAAAAAAATGAATTTTATACTATTAAAAAAATATAATACTATAAAAAATATTAAATTAATGTTATTATATATTATTTATAAATGTGGTAAAAAAATAATTTCCATAATTGTGTGTTTAATATAAAAAGTTTTTTTTGAAAAAAAAGTTAAGATTAAAAATCAATTTACACCAAAGTAATGTGATGTTTTGGATATAATGACATTATTTTGATTATGATTAATAAAATAAGACTTCTATGACTTTTAATGAAATACAAAGCCAAATGGAACCTTATAAATAAATAATTAAAATAATTTGTCAAAGATAACATGTTATTAGAATAAAATGTTAGTAAGGTTTCTAAAAGTCAAACATGGATTTCAAAATTCAATATAATAGTTTCAAATCATTAACCTTACTCAATAACCACATATTTTTTAAATAAATAGGTTTAATATATATTTAGCTCAGGTTTATATAACTATAAAATCTTAAAATTTAATGAATTCGTAAAAAATGGTATTTTTCATTATTCATTAAAGAATTAACATTTTCAGAAAAACGTATTAAAATCATCCTCAGGTAATTTTAACAAAATAAAATCAAAATTAATGTTCTTTAAAACAAATTAAAATCCTAAAATTTATATAATTTAACTTTTATGTTACAAAATATAATATAAGGGAAAACCATTTCTATTGGAAATTGAATTTTTTACCCATTGAGTGTTCTTAAATGTAATTCATATTAATAAAAAATTATTGTCAGTTTCTTTTTATGAAAACTAATAAATATATATTAATGATATTATAAAAGTGATCAATTCAATTTATAATAAAACTATACAACACTAAAACAATACTTTTTGAGATATCCATTTTTGTCATTAAATGATTTTTAATGACATCTGATTTATTTTTTTATCCTCTAGTTAATAAATTTCTTTAATTCATTAGCATTATTACATTTCAAATCATTATTATAATAAAAAATTAATAATATATGAGGAATTATGATAATTATTATAATAAATAATTTTAATATAATTTTACATATTTGATGTTTTATATTGTAATTTTTTTAATGATATTTCAAATTGTATACATATAATGTATTAATGTTTACCTTTCATTATATATTGTTATATCAAAGTTTGTAATATATTTTTTTATTGTTATAAGATACATAAAAATTGTTAATTAAAATGAAAACACATAATAAATATTTTCAGGGTTACATTAAATTACCCATAAATAAATTATTCCAGAAAATTTATTTATCACGTACTAATAAATACATATAGGGGTATCCCTAAGAGGGTATGGAATAATGAAAATATATCATCCATAATATCTATGATAAAAAAAGTAAAAAATTATCTTCCACATAAAATAAAAATTTGCCTATTATTATGTTTCTACCCAACCATTTGATCTAAATAACCTTAAGGATAATGTATTAAGACCCATGTAGTGGAAGTGATTTTGATTTGGAATTCACATTCCTCCATGAAATTATATATGATCTTACATTGATTTAGGATACAAAATTTGGCTTCTAAACTTAATAAATTGATATGGTATAAATGTATCGGGGAGTATTCCATGCACAAAATGAAATAGAATATTACTAAATTGAAAATAATAATATTTACAGGAAATATATTCCAAAAAACATCTATTAAAACATGGCTATAATATGGTATGTAATCATAGTATCACTAGGAACATAAACTAACAGTTAATAATCTAATCATTGGTTTCATGGTTTTATTAACGTATAGAACATTATTTAAATAATAGAGTACGTTGAACTAGAATCACATTGAAAAGTTTTAGTTCTTGAGTAGATCCTGAGTGTGACTTAAACAATTTCATTGACATTGACCACATTAATAGTTGGTATTGATTAAAATTTTATTTTTTTAGGGATTAGGGGGTTACTAAAATTTTCTATAATCATTAACCATTTGGTTTGTTACACATTCTATAATAATTTTAATACACCTTAGAGATCATACATTACAATTTGGGTGGAAACTTTTCACAATAATTTCCTCCTTTAATGTCATTAGATGGTCTCTACATATCTCATATACATTCATGTTCTTGATGAAAATATGATAAACAGTTAAATCATATACATATTCCATAGAGATATTTTACCACATGGTTCCTTAAATATTTGTACCATTTATTATTCATAATTTTCATTTCTCCATGGGTTGATCATCAAAAAAAATTTGAAACTCTACTTTTATCATATATAATGTGTTTGGATAATTGATACGGCTCCTGTTTTTAATCAAAACTCAAGATAAATGGCTATGAATAATAAAAGTGTTTTTTAATGCATCTTGAATGATGGTTAGTTTCTCTTGATGATGGTCTTTTAAATTTCTATGACATTCAATGTTAACACAATTCACCAAAGTCCCATCCATCAAAATAAAAAAATGTCAGTCTGGGCATCAAGAAATAACCAGAGTAAGAAATAATATAAATTAAAATAAATTATATTATTTATTATCCTATAATACCCTAATTTGACCCCCTAGTACATTCAATTAAATTATGGAAATATAACATTGTGTTAGATTAACTATAATTTCCTTAATTCTTGTCTTTAATTCCTAATTATAACCATTCGAAAATTGTTATGTTATTTAATACCATATTTTACAAATAGAAAATAATAGAAACCATTGTTACAAAATTTAACATAACCATATCCCCAAACAATATTAAACAAATATAAATAAAAAAATAAATAATCTATATATACATAAAAAAAGATATTAATATTTTTTTAGAGTATATTAAATCAACATTCCATCATATTACATTTAAATACCAAATATTGTGTATACATATCAACTTATATTAAAATAACCAATTAAAACATTATCTCAGATAAAAATAAATACCTCAAAACCCGTTAAAAACCATCAAAGATATTTATCTATTTATCAATCATATATTCATCCAATAACTTAATGAAAATGTCTACAAATATCAATAATAACCTAAAATTTCAAAGGCATGATGCCTAAATGGGTGTTTCACTGACTTTGAACATATGATAAAACATAAATCTATCAATCCACAATGGTATCAAAAAATGTTATATTTTCATCATATAATATCATCCTAAACTCAAATTTAATCTAAAACCTGCACTAATATCAACTGACAGTCCCTAAACTCATAGAAATAGATCATGTGATAAATAAATATTCATTGAATACATTCTTTGATACAAAAAAATGTGAAAACATTTTAGCCATACATAATTATATTATCTAAAACTATATTTATATCACATAAATACTGAATTAGTTTATTTTTTAGAGATATATACAATTAATAAAAAACCATTACATAAAAATCCGGATGTTTTTTCATCCAAATTTTATTTTTTCCACTCTAACTATAATTTATTATTTCATAAAAGGTCTGCAAAATAACACAAAAAATTTCCCAGAAGGTGTTATTCTATAATTAACATTTAGAATACTTTTAATCTTAACCTTGGTAAACATAAATATATTAATTTTGAGATAAAAAAATTCTGTAAGGGTAAACATAATAATTAATAATTAATGAAAATAGGTGAGAATTAGATGATAACAAGGGTATGGGAACACAATTAATTTATATGGTTTTAGCATTAGAGAGTCATACACATGAAATAAAGGATCATATACCATGGTCATGGAATACATATTTTGAGTATCATAAGACATGATTCATAAGTTAATCATTAATCATGATCCAAGAGATATTAATATAGGAATTATATGATGGAATAAAAGTGTGGCGTAGACATACGAATTTTTTTAGACAATGCCCAGGCTAAATAACAAGACATTAATTAAAAAATGGGCTAGGATAACAATATTTTTAATGAATTATAATCTTTATTCAACCTAGTATACCATTGATAATAGTACAACACACCTTTATACAATTGTTCTTGGGATAAACACCTATTCAACCCATTTTACATTTGATAAACACTCATATACCCTATTTTTTTGTATAAACACTCGTGTACTCCCTTGGGTTTAGGATATCTTTCTATGTACCCTTATCAACTCATAAAATATTTAAAAATTACCTAATAAATTATAGGGATATAAAGTAATAACTATAAATATCATAATATATATATATATATATATATGAAAATAATATAAGAGTATTCATCATTCCTTTATATCATAATTAACTTTGTTGAAATAAATGAGTTTCAAGAAAAAAAATGCATAAAACAATATCATACATTACTAAGATAAGAGAGGTATATTGTATCATCTGATAATATCATCATTAGAGTATAACCATCATTAAATGATGTTAACATATATGAAAAATATATTTATAGAATTATTATTAATTTTATTTGATAAACAAGGATGAATATTCTTTTATTTTATCAAATCCTTTAAAATAAAAACTCATAGAAAAATTAATATAAAATTATCCTTGAAAATCTATGTAAAAATGAAAAATAATATTAATAAATAATAATAGTAGTTATGATATGAAAATAAGTTAAATCTGTAAATAATAAAAACATTCTTTTAACATCATTAAAATTGAGTCCAAATATTACCTGTTTGAAAAAAGATTAAAATGTTCCATTTTAAACTCTTTTAATCTGTTAACTGATAAATGAAACAACCTTAAATAATAATTTAAATATAGGGATTAAATTATTGATACTATATAAATAATATAGATATTGAGGAAATCTAATGAGGTAAAATACCTAAAAACATTTAAAATTTTTTGTATAATGTTGATGATATTAAACTATTTAAAATAGAAATCACATTAAATAATGAACATTAAAAGGAACAAAAAATACCCTAAATAAAATTTAATCATATTATAATATATCATATATGATATATATAGATAATGTAATTTAATATTATTTTATAATAAAAATCATGTATCAAAAAATAAAAATTCAGCTGAAAAAAATGTCTGGAATTAGTGACCTTTGGATCAAAACACCTAGAAGAATAGAAATATAAATAAAACATCAAATACTATGAATAAATAAAAAATAATAGAAATAAATTTCAAATTGGTATTAGATACACCATATAAAATAAAATATATCCATATTATAAAATATTTCTTAATGAAGTAAATTATTAGATGAGAAACCCTTAAATATTTTATAACACTTCAATAAAAACACATTTAAAAAAAACAAAACATAGTGTTTTAAATAAGAATAATTAATTTAGAAATAAATTATAATTATTTAATTTTTTGTTTAATCATAAGATCACCAAATAAAATGAAAGAATTTGAATATTATGAAACTCTCATGAAATTGAAATTGTGACCATGAAACCCTTACTCACTTATTAACATTTGAATCAAATTGAATTTAGGAGAAATTTATTTGGATTTAAAAATACATTTAAATTCATGAAATGAACTTTAGAATAAGTTCTAGGATAACATACACACCACATGAAATTATATAAGTGGTGAATATATGTCATATCACAATTAATGAAAATGGATAGACAAATCCCTTACAAAGATCATTGCATTTGATGTAAGACTAAAATGATGAAGTGAATATGTGTCAAAAAAAATAATCTTCTTAAATCATGTTTAAATAAAATATAAAAAAATCATATTCCATAACACACATATTTATGGGAAAATTCGTCAATGTACAAGTGATATAAAAAATGTGATAGAAATTGAGTTATGAATTACCATACCTCAGACATCCTCATGGTTAGACACACTACATACTCAAGTATAATAAATTTAGATTTATAATATATATATATATAGGGAGATATATAAGAACCATATTTTTATATTACATAATAAATAATATTTATTTATAATATACTTGTACCCACATAGTAGTAATTCTTTGTAATAATCAATACTTTTTTGTTAGCTATTCAGTTTTCCCCCATATTCTGATACAGAAATTCTAGTACTAGGAATTTAGTGATGATTTCATTATATTGTTTTTTTAACAAAATATCATGGTAATTTTTTTATATCCTCAATCCCATATATCATTTCATTGAATATACAATTATTATTTTAATGTAATTATTAAAAATATAATTTCATTAGAAAATTTGATTCCATAAAAATATTTGATTTTATTAGTGAATGTAAATATGTATATAACCAGAAATTTATAATTAAAATATATTACATTAATTAATTTTGAAAAATATTTTTGGTATCTGGTATTACGTAATCATTCACGACATAAAAAACTAATAAGTTAGAACATGCTATTTAGTAATGATAATATCAATTTTATAAAATAATATTGATTTTAAAATTATGTTAAGAGTGTGATAATTTATATTCAGTAAGATATAGATAAATAATACATAGAATAAAATTAAATATTAATATCTCACATATGTTGAGAGGTTAAATGTCCTCTTCAATTATCTCTTCTAAATGAGATGTTTGGGGAATTTTCGTGGGTCCACAAGCTCAATAACATAGTAGAGTCTGGTTAAAAAAACACATATTTCATATTACAGAGTATAGTTTGAAATTTTTTGAATATTTTTAAGTGTATAAGTAGGGGTTTTTAATATGTAATAGGGAATTAAATTTTATAAATACCAACAAACATAGATAAAATAAATGTAATTATAAAAAAGTTCTTCCAAATATTATAAATTTCTTATATTGGATACGGGAGTTATATAAAAGACGTAAAAAATTAGAGACTTGTTTTTCTATTATTATATCATTATATCTTACATTAACCCCCATTTGATCCCTTTAAATTTACTATTGGGACAAACTTTTATCATGGTAAATCATTTTTATGGAATATTATAAATTTTAATTATTAAAAAAACTAAAAAATGGTTGCAAATAATAATTTTTTTTAATTGGTAGTAAAATTTAATTTCAGTAAAATTGCCTTAAACTAACAAAGATTTTTTTTAAAAAAACCATTTTAAACATAATAATGAATTTAATCCAAAATAATTTGAAATATTGACTAACATTTTATTTATTGGTTTATGACTAATAAAATAAGGGTTTTTTTAAATTTGAAATAATTAAAAAATCAAATGGAACCACATCTATAATTAATTTAAGAAAAATGACTAAAATAGTATTTATTAGAATAAAATATAACTATTTACCAAGAATGTCTATCTTGGGTATAAAAATTCAACATAATTGATCTAATTGCATTATTTTTCCACTAAAATTCATATTAGGTTGATCTAATGGTTCCATATATTTCACGACTTCATAACATTATAATGATTTCATAAATGTTATGGTATTTATCGAACTGTTATTTTCACAATTCACCTAACAATTAACCATTTTAGAAAAATCTCTAAAATTTAACCCAAAATAAATATTACATAATGAATTAAATAATTAATTTCGATATTATAGAATTTAAATTTTAAACTTTGGGAATTTGACTATCAAATAATATCATAAAATATTACAAAATGGTTTGTAAAACAATTTTAATTTTATAAAATAAATAATTCTTAACCACATTTCCTTTCAACAAACAATGATTGTTAATTTATTTATTTTTCAACTAAAAAAACTGTTAAAATATTAATTTAAAATTGGTCAATTAAAAATAATTTAAAACTAAAAGAAAATAAAAAAAAATATTCTTTGAAAAATTTCCCTTTTTAATTTAAATGATTCTATTCACATCCTAATTATTATTTACCCCTTAATCATTAAAATTAACCAATTATTAATTATTTAATCATATAAAATAATTCTTTAAAATAAATAATAATAATATATATTTAATTTCAATAAATTTTTATAATAAATCACTTTAATAAATATTTATTTACTTTTTGTTTTATTATTTTTTTAATTTTCATAATAATGCTTTAAATTATATACTCATAGTAAATTGATTTTTACCTGTTATTATATGATCGTATATATCGTTTAATTTCATTTAGGTGCTTTTTGAAATACAAGTTACATTAAAAGGTATTAATTTAAATTAAATCACAAACTTAAATCTTGTGTTGATACACACTCTTTAAATTTTTTATTTGAAACATTGCCCCCAAATTTTGGGGTTGTGAAATGTAAAACACCTCATAAAATCCACAATGGTGTATTGAGACCATATTATTTCTTCACATGTGGATTTTTTAATTGACCTAACCTTTAATAGACCTGAAGATCAATTGTATTTATATTATGAAGTTAACTTTAATAACTACCACCTTAATAGATGTTGGGTTTTTTTGTGGAATCCTCAAAGAGAACATAGGAAGAAATCATATATTATTAATAATTGAGATTTATAAATCTAATTAGTCAATAAAATAATTTACATGGGCATAATCATTGCAAAAAAAATAGTAAAATTATATTTTTTATTATTTAAATTTTAGTTTGTATAAATACTATATATATTCATATAGAAATTTTGTAACACCAATGTGTTACTAGAAGCAATTATTTTATATTTTATTTAATTATTTTTTAGTCATTTTATGTTTTGGTAATTTTAAATTTTTTGGAATTCAAGGAAGGAAATAATTTTTTTGAAAAATATTGTTCTAAAATGAAAATTATGTGTCTGGTCTTAACGGGGTTTTTTCCATTTTTCAAGATTAATGGTTTATTTCAAAAGATATCATCATTAATTGGCGATTTTTGTTTTATCTAGTGATTGGTTATTTTTTTATGTAATATATATATATATATATATATATATATATTGTGGAGTGGTTTTTTCTAATCATGGTAATTAAACAAGTGGGAGAGTTATTATTTTAGTTTTTCTAACTTATATTGGACTCATTTCTAAATCAACCCCACTTTTTTTCATGATAACATGGGAATCTATGTGCATGATCTTAAATCATGTCATAATAGATAGCACATACATTGTCCAGTGGCCCATAGTATTAATATATAACCCAAGAAAGGTGAGTACCTTCGAGGATGAGATTGTTAGTAAGTCATGTGACTTGTTTCTTTTTTGGGACTCTATGTATATCGATTATTGGTTTGTATTGTGTTTTTATTATTATAGTCATCTTATATTTGGACGTATTATAGAGCTCCAGACACATATTCCATAATTTATTTTTTATATGAAAAAATTATTTTATTCTTAATTATACTTCCCATTATTCTTATTATTTCTATCCTCACTCATAATGTTTACATTCATTATTAATATATTGAATTTTAGTTCTAGAAATATTATATACACTAACCATTTTGTATTGTTTGTGATCTTTTAAAATTTATTCAATTAAATTCATAGAGACCATTTTAGATTAAATTATCCCATTTTGGGTCATCCAAATACTTTTAAAATTGTTTTTTTGGTATATAAGTCTTCTTTTAAGGATAAAATTTTAAGGGGATTATTTTTTTTATCAAAAATAAAAAAAATTATAAAATTTTCATGGAATTTATAATTGTTTTCATGTTAATATTTAGAAATATATATATTTTTTAAATATCTTTACAACCTTCAAATTATAGTTAGAAATTGGAAATGAATCATAGATTATTTTGTGGGATCGAACTAGGCCTATTATCTCATTCCACATATAAACCTTTATCTGTGTGTGATAATATTATAATATAAACTAGTTCTAGGAATTTATTTATTTTCTTGGTTATCTCATGCTTTGTCATTTATTGGTGAGTTGGGGTTTATAGAGAATCATAGGGATTGATGGATACATTCATAGAGTCTTTTTTATGTACTAATACTTTTAGTATGATATTAAATAGAAAACTTTTCCCAATGTATTTTTTATTCTTAATCTATTTAATATAATTTATGTTATTAAATGAATCATTTTCGATATTCTTTTATCACATTATACCGATTTAGTTTTTTAATTGATTATATTTCTTAATAAATTTAACATGGTCCTCAAAAATATAGATTATCTATGATGGATTTAAAAAAAATGATATAATGTCATTTAATTTTGAATATATTGGGATATAATTACTAAGAAAGTGTTTATTTATTACAAAAAATTAGATTCCAAATTCTGCAGGACAAAAATTCCCTTCAGACCTAGTGTCAAATTGAGTTATATGATGGTTTTGGTAAGCCTAGGTCTATTCATTTCAAATTCAATTAGATCATGTGTACTTACACAAAGTCCTCCGTTCAATTAAATCTCGCGGTCTATTTAGTTAATTACATGGTAGAAATTATATTTATGTATTCATCACATGAAATGCAATTTTGAGGGGAGTCTATCTAGATTCTCTTCTTTAAACGAATCATATTTCTCGAGATATTATGGAACTCTATTATGAATTAAATCAATTATTTTTTGATAATTAAGGAGCTATTGAGATATACTATAATCTCAAATTTTTTTCCAACCGTATAGATCTTCTGAACGGCGGTTTTGTAATAATCAGATTATTAGATACATATTTGGTTCATCGTTTTCCAATAGATGCACCAAAACACTTTACATGAAATAACAATCCCTAGGTTTCACATCTATTTACAACATCTACAATAATCCTTATTTCATAAATTATACCTTTCAAAATCGACCATTGATAACTCATCAGGGTTAATGTTTATAATTCTATATGGTACATAAATTATTTTAATTAAAGAAAATATATATAATATAATTTTTTTAATAATGGTCAAGATAATAATCATTTTGTAATATTTGTTTATTTATTAATGATTTATCTATAAATAATTTTTTTTAATAATCGATAAGGATACATATATAATTTATGTGAAGTATTCCATTTGATTATTCTTTCTTTTAACATTTTCTTTAAAACAATTATTACACTATTAATTTATTTTGAAACGCTTTAAAAATTTCCTTAAATTCTACTTCAATTTTATTTTATTCTATTTTTATGTAATGAAACCTGAACTAAGTTAAATATTTTTTTATATACTTTAAAAAATAATGTTTTTTGGCCATTTATTTATGTAATTAAATTAAAAATCATTTAATCGAGATTAGGAAAATAATTTTTTAACCAGTCATAGGGAAAACATTTCTACTTCTAAAACATTATTTTATTGAAGAAACAACAGGAATATTTTATTCATAATGTATTAACTACAATAGCACCACTCATTATCATAACAAAATATACATTCTTATTCAAAACTGATATATCTCATTTATACTCCCCAAACTCAGATAGAGTTTTCCAATACTCTCTACAAAAGTTATTCCATCAAATATTCTATTTACAAGTTCACATTCAAAATATTCTATTAAATATAGTGTTTTACTCTCTCATTGGTCATTATAAAAATATTCCATATTAATTCAAATGAATGTCAACACTTCCATACAAGATTTATTTAAACACTACTCTATACAATCACTACTACTCCTCGCTTCTTATTACTAAAATATTAATCTCTAATGAAAAATATAGAACAAAATTATCATATGGATTTTATAGTGTTCCAATCTATAACAAATACCTATAATAATTTTATTATAAAAACTTGAATGATTTTTTAATTAATCAACTTTATTATAAAATCTTAGCACTGAAATTCATCTAGTATTACCAGGACACATAAAAAATACCATCCCCCTAAACATACTATATCCACAATGTTAAATATCTTTTTGAATTCTATAAAATAAAAATACAACTAACATATTTTTTCCCAAGATAACCTTCACATGAAACAATCATGTCCATTTTAGAATTTACAGAACACTACATTAAGGTATCATTGGAAGGATGTAAAAATATCAAAATATAGTGAAACAATCACCCCAAAACTATTTTCTGAAGATCCAACCATTTTATGTATTAAATAAAATATAAATATAAAATTTAATTTTTATGATATAACACTGATATCATCTTCATCACTATGGTAAATAAATATCACTATAATGTCCCAAAATGGTTCCTTACAAATATGGTATCCATGGGTTTATATAAACCTCTCCTTGTTTATGATATCTATTGGCCAATCTATTCTGCTATAATATTTTTTTAAATTCTTGATGAAAAGATAACATAAGCATTAACGTGGATTCACAGTACTATCAATCATATTTCAATATGACACATTTCACTAGGATTTTACCCATTTATATTTCCATTCATACTAAATCCCCTATCAAAAAAATATATTTCCCAAATGATTTGATATTAATAAAAACATTCATGTATTCCAAAATATTAAAACACATTATAATTTTGGATTCATGATATTGTAGACTAGTAAATGTTTAAAAAATTGATATATATCTTGGAAAATATTTTAATTTCGTCATATTATATTATAAATGAATCACAATTTTAAAAAATTGGATAAAAAATTAGATGTAATAACTAAACTTTATTATTAGAAAACTCATAAACTATAATGCACTGAAGTAAATTGTAGTGACTCAGTGAAATCAAGTTTTACCCCAACATAAAACTTGACATGGTAAGTAATTACTTGATGTGGTTTGGCATTAGTGTATATTTCAATCAATCTGTATAATTCACTAAAACCATATAGATATCATACACTATAGTACTATGCACAATTGTACATAAAAAAATTTTATATTATATCCAAAACTCCATTTTAATGTCGTTCTAAAATCCTTTTAGAAAATCTATAACTTTTTTATTATATTATTCTGAATATGTAACAAAATGTGAAAATACCTCCCAAACGCCTTTCTTATATCCTCTATATCATGATTAGAGTGTCCCAAAATTTCTTGTAAAGAAACAATTTACAAAAAAATATCATCCTTCACATATCCAGAAATTGTTTCCATATAGTACATTCTAACTTCAAAAAATAATATGAATTTTTTTATCCATCTTTGAATAAAAATTGATGTCAATAAAAAGCATCATTATTACACAAGCTATGAATAAATTTAGCCTCATCTTAATCAATCACAAATATAAATATAACCATTTATATTATCTATATCATAAATAATATTCATAATCATTTCATATCTCTATCGATATCTTTGATTAATGAACAGACATGGATAATGTCATTACCATATAGATGAATAATATATATACTAGTTATATTGATGAGCACACCATATTTCATTCACTTAAATAGATGGGAATATCACATTCCCCAATCCAAGATAATTACATCACAATTCACTCATTATGTTAAGGCTATAAACTTTCTTAGACTATATCTTTTGATGGAATATATTTCATTCTCTTTATTTAGGCTGATAAATCCCATCGCTATTAAAGATAAATTGATTAAAAAAGTGACAATATACAAAATCAATCTATAATTAGACCAGCCTTAAGAATGAAATAATAATGGGTTAAAAAATTGTGGTTTCCCATTATAAGAATCATTTAAACCTTGGGTTATGTGAATCAGTATAAAATATACACCCATGGTATAATGAAGTAATAGTTTCGGTCACTTTATATGTAACACATGGTTCGTTATCAAGCACAAAAAACACATGTTTCCATTAAAAGTGAGTCATATATAAATTTATGAAACCAATCCTATGTCAATCATTACATGTCATCATAACTTATTATACATCATAATGATAGTTAATTATGGGTAAACCAATGTCTTAATTTGAGAGTTATACATTCAATTCACATAATGTAATATATATATATATATATATATGTTTGTGTGTCTGTATGTATATTTATTATGAATATATTATTGTTCAGAGACTTAATTAATGTTTTGTATGTTACATTTAATGTATTCTCATATCAAAATTATTAAGAATGATAAAAATCCATTTAAAAAACCAGTCTAATCATATCCCATATTATAGAAGACCATTAATTCCTTAAGATTTCTATATTTTAATGGGTTTTTACTAAATATTATAATATATAATCCCTTTTAAATCTCAATTTAACCATTTAATAAATTATCCCTCTATAATTTTAACACACTGTGTATTTTTGGGTTATTACGTTTTGGAGCAAGTTAGGTGTTTGAACTATTAAGAGTATCATTTCTAGAATTGAGAAATAAATGGGATTCTGAGAGTATGGAGGGACATAGAATATTTTATTTGGATGTGGATAAAGTATTGTTTGTTGTTTTAGTTATCCGGGAGCTTATAACAATTGGTAATTGTGGTTTCTCTATCAGAAAAAACAACATCTCACCATTAACGACGTTACTATGAAAGCCTTGAGACATAGGGAGAGGCCTATGTGAAAATGTGGTTAATTTAATGAATATCAGTTCATATTATGAATGGTTCACATTTGATTTGTAAAAAAAATGGAAAATGAAAATGGGGTATATTTCCAGTCCCCTTCTGATTATAAGAAGATATGTGCATGGATGGGCCAAATCTGATGGCTCCCTACTCCCTTCAGTACCCCCTGTATGGGGATGTTTCTTAGGTGGTTAGGGAAATCCAGTATGTTTTCCATATGTTTTAATTTTTTTAGTTGTAATTACCTATCACTGGACGATTTTTGATTAGGATTGTTGATGATTTTTTTAGATAATTGAGGAAATCATCTGAACTGATGTTGCATTAACTAGTCTTGTGTATATAGGGGTCTGAGGCAGTCTCTTCATCTTTATTATGATATTCTGGTTCCATCACTACACTATATGAATTTATTTATGATTTATTCATAATTTATATATAATCTTTCATTAAATATACTTTAATGGTTTCTTATTGTGTTTAGAAGGGATATTGGAGTGTAACTAGAGTGGTCCACACATCATCACTCAATGTTTCATCAAGAAGATGACTCTCAGTGTTTTTCAATAATTTTATTTATAAGTAAATTAAATATTAATATTTATTGAAAATGAGTTATAATAAATTTTTTGTGATTTTGGGTGTCACACTGGAACATAATTGTGTGGATGACGCTCGGTGGGCTCGAATGGTAATCAGTAACTCTCAGTGAGGGGTTATATATGTGTTCCACGTAAGAAGCCAAAATAATATAATTTCATTTCTTTTTCTCAAAGATATTTTATTTTTGCACAATATTTGGTTTCTTTTCATGGGTTTTAAGGACTAATATTACATTTGGTAGAATATATTGGATGCTTCTAGGATTCTTGGGCTTGGATTAAGTTCTCAATAAAACTGTATTGTGTAGGGGTCACAGAATGACTATACCTCCAAGGTGTGGGAGATTTGGTTGAGAGGAATAAAGACCACTAAGAGTCCCTCATAAATGATATAAGATCCATGATGGCCCCATTTTATTACCATGGATTGTGGGTATGCATTAAAGGATTAGGTTTTGGTATTAATGGTATACACAGATATATATCTCTTGAGTGAATAGGAACAGAGTCACGAGGATGGAGGAGAGTCTGGGTGTGTGAGGTAAGTGGGTTATGACTTCTGGGGAATGGAAAATTTTTTGTTCAGGTGTTTCAACTAGGTAGTGATTTTTTAGATCTCTATTTTGAGATATGATATTTGACCCATGTGTGAGTCATTTAATTTGTTTAGGAATTGAAATTATGTTTTTGATGATGTTTTGGATGATATTTGGACCCCACCAATTGATGGTGGGGTTCATTAGAGTGCTATATCATTGGATGTTTCATAGGTAATGGTACTAAAGGTTATGAGGGTTTTAATGTGCTTGAACTATACCATGGGGTCTATTTCAAGATGATCCTTCGAGAAGCAGTTTCACTAAAGGGCGATTAGATATTTTGGTGGGTCTGTTGGACTCAGTAGGCACCCTAATAGATGGGGAGTGTCATTTTATGAGAAGTGGAAAGGTATTGAGAAAATAGTACCCTTTGGTCTTCTAGTGAGATATGTGATGGTATATAATACCTTCTTATGTTGAATTTGGCTTTGGTAACATTCCATAGTGGCTTGGGTTGTGTGCAAGGTGGACCTCTCCATAACAGGCATCAATCGAGGACTACTCAAGATATGGTTCGTTTAGGTTATGGAACAAGATATGGGTGATGGATCATTCCTTGATGTGTCATGGTTTTGGGATTGATCTGGGGGCTATATTATGTTCATGGATAACCATTTCTTAGTAATCTAGTGTTGAGGATGGCTAATGAAAGTGTTGGGTCATGTTCAAGGTAGACCATTCATTATTAATATTAGGTGGAGGACCAACCACGGGAGGGTTGGATAATGATGTAATTTGATACATGGACATGGACCCTTCCTTTAGTGATAAACTACAAGGTTGAGATATAAACACATGTACATGATCTGTTCCTTCATGTAGAAGGCTAAAGTTTGGATGCTTCCAAACTATGATTATTTGGCTAAAACATGGTAATAAATTACAGGGGAATGTGGGTTTGAGTGGATTATATCATATCACTAAATAATGTATTATTTAACATCATGATGGCTTATTTAGAATAGGGTGACCTTGTGGTCATTTGTACCTCATCAAGTGTTGTGGTTTTCTAGATAATACATAGTGAATTGGTGAGAAAGTTAATTTATGGATCTTCTTTTTCTATTGTATGAAAACACATATAATGGTGTATAATAGGGGTTCTTGATGATACCCTACTGAGTTATATGATCACACTATACATATAAATATTTATGTACGCACAAACAGTATGTAATCTTTTCATGTTTGATCACTAGCTATGTAATGGAACATGCAAGAGTAGCACGATCGATATTAGAGGATGAGATATGGTTTGTGGATGGAAGTAGGGACAATGTTTGTGTCTTTGTGGGTGTTATATTTGGTTTTATTTTTCATATTGGATTGTATCAATGTGAAATTAGTCGTATGTTATTAGGAAGACATCAGTTTTATGTCGAAGTTTACATTTATTATTTATTCTATGTTATTTTATGTGGAAATGTATAATTGAAATTGTGTTGTTATTTTATTATGTTATTTGACTCTAATTTTTTGTTATAGTCCCCCATGTTATATGTATTCTTCCATCACTTATAGTCATCATCCTTTATCAAATGGGTAGGCATACTCGAGGCCTTATAACATATCAATTTTGGAAAACCTCATATGACACCATGAGTCACGGAATTGAAAAAATCATTAATGGGTAAAATTTATGAATAATTATTGTTTTATGAATAATGACATTAGTATTTATAAACTATAGGTTTCACTTATTAGACATAATATTAAAACGTTTTTACTCCTTGAAAATGGGATAATTTTGAAAACATACGTTTTATGAAAAACATAGATATATTTATAATTTCATCCATATTATATTTATAAATTTTTAGATCAATCTTTTTTTAGAGATCATTTTGGTAATAAATTTTACTGTTTCCCTTAACACCAATATCTCTATTTTCTAATAAATCATACAATTTTAGGATATAAATTGACATCTAATTAGAATTATAATGATATAATCAGTTTTTTCAATAATTTGAATTTCATTAAGTCCAATAATACTCCCAGTATTTATTTAAAAATAATATATTATTTTAAATATATTTTTAGAAAACAAGTCCTATATATTATAGAATAATAATTATTTTATTTTCTGGGACATATTAAAAAAATACTATTAAATGTCTTATAATATATAGTATTATATATTTAGATTAATATTTTTAAATTAATATTTTAATCTATAATATATTCCTTTTTTATTGATTGAGACTCTTCCCTCACTTTTTAACATAAATATTGACAAACTATTTTGTAATGAATTGAACAACGTCACTAAGACCTAAAACAAAATCCATCACCCCACAAGGCTTAAATTTCATTAATGGTTTGATAGGGTGGTACGATATTAAAGAGTATAAACTACATAATCTTTGTAATTATTTGAACTTTTAAAAAATATCTAAATTTACGGTGGAATTATTCAAAAAAATTTGATGACTCGCTCGTATGTTTGACATCAAATGCAAACTAGAACTAACATTTTAATGTTAATTTAAACAAAAAATATATAATTAAAGAGAAACATAATTAAAAAAATGTAAATAATCCTTAAAAGTATTAATAGATATTTTCTCAATAAATTTATACATGATCCAAATATATATGTAATAAAATGTAAAGGATGACAGTTATTGTGGCTATTTACGTGATACATGACTGAAAGAAAGAAAAAACACTAAAATTATAATGGAATCTTCTCTACATGACCCATGGTACCGTCTTAAAGATTATTATCACCACAAATCCCAAGTCACACAATAAGAAAAACTCTAAAATAATATATTGCATCATAAGTACATTTATCATGAAAATGATGTCTATATACACGTTAGGTTTTATATGTTGGGTTTAAAAATATTTTACCAATAATATACCACCAAAATTATACACCCATCCTTTAAAAAATAATACCCAAAATCTTGTTTAAAATTTATGAAAATAAACACATGATTGGTTTAAAAAAATGTATTCATTATGAAACATCAAATTGTCAGGCCACGTTTAGTTGAAATAATACAACATCCAAAATTGTTAAAAAATGAGAGTCTCAGAAACCCCAAAATAACCCTAAGTCATCTCATTCATTTCAACACTTTATGGATAGGGTACTTAGATATTACAATAACTGATGTTCTAGATTAATGTAATCTATTTATCTCACCATTAACAATGTAAACTAGTTCCCCAAAAAACATGGTAAACACCAGATCATGTTCACCCACTAAATGGAGTGGGTTCTTGACTAAGGGTGTATTTTTTTCAAAGATAAATCATAACTAATGGAATATATTATATGGAGTGAAATCATAAATACAAATTTTATACATATGTTCAAGGATCAACTCACATTGTTAATAATCATAGGTCATCACCACATAACCTCAAACATGCCACCCCCTATGCTCGAGTTTTTTGACTAGTATATATGGTGTATAGCGGTACTTTTGGTACATTATACCCTTTGTTAAATAAAACTTTAAATCAGACCAAAGTAAAATATAATAAGTCAATACAATAAAAACATGACAAAAGATATAATGTTTCCACAGTATAATATAGATTATCTCATGAACCACATGATATAAAAGAATATTATGTCAATTTTTCACAAGAGACTAACAAAAAAACAAGTTCTCTTGTGGTATATCACATAAAACTCATAAAAAAGTAAAAAAATGAAAATTTCAAAAAAATGGTCCAAAATCATAACTCAACCTCTTATATTGAATTCATCCAAGAAGCCCATATTAACAACCTGACAATAGGATTTTACCCTATATGTTTATATGATCATGAGGAATAAGTATATAAAAAAGTGTTTGGGATACCTTATTAGGGTGGGAGTAAAACACAATAATCCACCACCAATGATGTTCCTCAAAAATCTTGTATATACAGTGCATGAACAATATGGAATGCTTTGAAGAAATAAATAAAAAAATTTAAACATATAACATATCACAGACAGAATGTTTTCTAAGTCACTTAGGAGTGACCATGCCTACATTGTCCAAAGCTAGAGAGTCTTTAAAAAAAATATTTTTTGGGAATGATATCTTAAACCATATCATATAATACGCCATCTCAATACATAGGTAGCTATCATCCTTGGAGGCACCTTTTCAATTTCGCATCCCAACATCTTTCGGAGGCATTATTTTTTACCTTCTATATAAAACCAACTATGGGAGGAACCACATACAACCTTCCAAATCACAACTAACTTGGAAGGAATCATGTATAAACCACCACATCACATACACCTTAGAATGAATCACATATAACTCATAATATCATTCCTTGTGGAACAAAAAACTTAGATTACACAATACCATCACTGGATGCCATTTTATCCATCTTATATGAAATCAAATTAATCCCACGAATGGTTACAAAGAATAAACTAAAATATTCAACCAATATATGGTATAAATGACCCAAAATAGTGGCATTATCCATTCAATTACAGTATGGATGTCTCTCATTGGCATGACTGCCAACCCCATAACCCAAAATACAAATGGTTGGCTTGATTTCCTACCCAAAAATAAATTTATTTCATATCATAAAAATATATAATTGGTTATCATGATTCAATGACAGATAACATGAATCTATACACAATTATCCATCACCCATTGTTTCCACGAAATCCAAACTCATAACATTTTTTCAACTAATTAAAATTTAGGAATAGATAAATTCAAAACACAACATATAAGTTGCGATTTAAAATGTAAGTATTATATTTCATCAATTATACCATTTAAATGTGAATGGAACATGGGGTAAATAACTCACCCTATAATGTTCAACATCCCACTCACACTAGTTTAGTCGCTACACACTCAACCTTCCCACTCACAGGCACATTAAAATAAGTTTACCATCATCTTAACCCCTTATTTTAATAAATAATCTACCAAGGAATATCATGGAATTTTATGATAAGTCCAATGGGTTAAATCATTCATAGAGACACTCCTCATGTTTTCCATAAATCTATTTCACCATTATATAATCAATGTATATTACTCAATGGGTACAGAATCTGTCAACCAAACCAAAATCATATTATATATTAATAAATAACATAAACAGTAATATATAAAAAATTCATATAAGTGATTATATAATATTCATAGAATTTTATTATAAATCATATTAATGACTCTTATAACTAGTATATATTTATGTTCAATCAATCGAATACCAATATAAATGAAACCATTTTTTTAGGGATGAAAATACCTCTAACAAAACATCTCAGTAAGGGGGAAATGATATATGTCATCATGAAGGATCTATACATGATATGACATAGTCCACCAAACATGATTAATTATGTCCCTTAGAGAATTATTTTCTAACCAATCTATGATCTAGAATTTTTTATGCCCTATGGTTATACCCCTCTTTGATTTAAATACCATGTATTTAATAGTTTACATTAATCTCATAGGCATCAGTGAATGAGGAATCAAATGTACATTCTATTGGTTAATCATGGATCATGAAACTTCTATCAAATATATATAGGTAAAGAAGAATAAGTTAATTTTAGGTTTGGGTAATATGCCAATGATCAATGAGATGTTATATCACACTTAACATAAAAATTGCATATAAAGGATTTGGGGCCACCAAACTAATGAAAAGGAATCATTCCCTTATCAATTTCTATCCACCATCACTGACCAATATCAATTAGACACCATCCTTAAATATGAGGCCCTAACATTTTAATCAAAAACTATAATTATTTATTAGCTAATTATAATATTTTTAAACACTTAATAAGCAGAATATTTAATTACTCATTATTAAATAATAACCAACTAACAAACATATCCACAGTAGAACCTCATGCAATGGGGTGTTGATCACTCCTAGCACACCCTTTAACTAACTAATATCATAATATATAACAAAACATTATGATAAATTAATAAATTTCATATAATTTTATTGTTTAAATTATAAACATAAATAAATTATGTAATCTAAAACCAGATGATACCTTGAGAATTCATCATATTATAACCTCATTTAGCTAAGGAAAAATATATCCCTAACTTATAAAATCTACATACACAACACTTAAGTGAAATAAAAATAAAAATTATTAATTATGTATATCTAAATTGAAATATGTTAAGAAAATTATTATTATGGAATTAATTATGAATAACCATACCATAAATAATTGTGAAACCCACCTCCAATCGAGTGTTTGGTGAACCCTAGTAGGTAATTTGGGTACCATTTTCAAGAATCTGGTGTCCCTAAAAAATGAACAACGAGCACATACCAACCACCTAAATTAATTAAACACACTATAGTATTCCATGACCTATGAAAAAACGTAGAGAAAATATGTATATAATTTCCCAAATTTCTACATACCACAAATCTGTGTCTTGATACCAACATAAAAACTCATTATGATTATTCTCTCTTTGAAACCCATTTCATTTCCAACATTATTAAAACAAACTACTTTATGGTGCTAAAACTACTTCACCATATCAATTTTCATCCAAAATAATCCAACATTTGTGTCTTTCTGGAATTATAATCATCACCAAACCATTATTAATATTCTAATTCCAAATTTTATGAAGTTTTTATCATAATTAGAATGCACTCAACACATTAAAATATCCAACATTACAGACACCTCTTAACCTAGAACATTATAAAATATAATCACATGATTGTATTTATTTTATTTTATGTGATCAATCATGATTAATCATGCATGGAACATCGTTTTTGGTACTCCATAATTCACAATATTCCACAAAACCATTCATCCTCTGCATCGTAGTTATTATTAATTCCACCAACCCATGATGATTCAACACTGTTGATGGTATTCATGAATTTTCAATAAAATTAATTTATATTTCAATAGAATTAATCACTAATCAAAACCGGGGCGTCATTCAAACAATATCATACCTGAACATCGGTTGAAAATTATCACAAAAAAACTATATCCACATTCTTAAGGTTTTTCTTCCAATGTGGTCATCAATTCCTAAAATATTTTTCACACTCTTCTGGGAGAATGAATACTCAATGGAATAGGTAACCATAATTGTTTTTTTCTTGAAACACAAACCATGTCATCAAACAAATTGAGATCCACAATTCATACCCTCTGGTCATCAATTTCATGTGACTCCCCCAATCCAAAACAATCAATACCAATATATAGGTTTTAGTAGTAATTTATTATTAACCAAACACATTTATCCAAGTGACAACACAAAACCACAACCATACAGAGGATAGTTATACTATCAAGTCACCATATACATTAAAAACACTTAAATCTTTTCATATTCATATACAATTCAAGGTGTGATTCCCCATATAGAATTTTATTCACTTAAATAATGCTTTTATCCTACCTATTACCCATTATTATCAAAATATTGATACTAATGATCTACTCTAATGTATCTCAAATAGGTCAACATCCATTAACCCGCTCTATGTTGAAATGTTATTGTGTTTCCCCATGAAACAAATTCCCAACTCTATTGGTAATATATAATAATAACATCAAGTATTAATGGATTTTTCTAAATATTGATAACCTTACTAATTACAATGAAAATTATATATTATCATCATGACAGACTCTACCCAGTATCACTAGTAGCTAGAAATTCTCATTGTTTACCAACATTGCATTAATAATGAAGAATCGTGATTCCTTAATCCCCATGTCACGTTATTCAGCTTTATGGTGTCCCATAAACCGAAATAATGATCCCATCATATTTTATATTCCAAAAAAAATCATAGTTCACCGCTGACACAATCACTCCATTATATTTTATCCATAATTTTCATTAGAACTATTTCATTTGATCATCACTCAACAAATACCTCATCACACACAAAAATAAAAATATGATTCACCAGTTCTGAATGTAAAATCTCACCTAACCATCCTTTGAGAAACCCACTCTTCAACTAATGAACAATATAGATTTAATTTACGCTATATTTCATCATTACTCAATAGTAATAAGTTATATAAAACCATTAAACTATTATAAAATATTATATTGTCATTCATTAAATGTCATCCATCAATACAATTGGCCGCCCATGATCAAACCCCATAATATCAAAGAAACTATAGTGTCTTATACCCCATCAAAATATACAAGAATACATCATGGTCCAAGCCCCAAATAGTCCTCAAGAATTTGAAAAGGAATCTCAAATGGAATAACCAACACACTATGAAGGATTCCCATTAATCAACTATGAATTTTCATCCTTCATCATAGCCTTAACCACATGATTCACCTTCCATTATTATTAATATATCCATATCCCATATATCACGTGAAACCCAACCATCAATTTTCCCCACATATCCTTTATGTCCTGCTATACCTAACTTGATTGAAAATATAATATCATAAGCATAAGAAAAGATAAAAAGAACCTTTAATCCATATAAGTTAAAAAAATTATAACTATATTGCCTCAATTTAAGTTAGAGACAAATAATCCACTAATTATAGTGGGTAACTATTACTATTATTAGATCACTGCATATCTAAACATGCATACACACTAGTTCCACCCAACTACACAATTTAGATCAAAACAATATGAATATCATATTATATATTATAAGATAAGTCACCTAATTAATTAGTCACTGATACCTCACATTTTTTTAAACCCATCACAATATAAGCACTACTCATGCTTTCATATTAAAAATACCTATAGAAACATCATTGATAACATGATAAATAATCACACACTAAATGGGTTTTATCTATATAACATGAAGAAAATTTACATGACTCTATTCCTTAAACTAAATGATAAACTTGGTATAGCCTATCTCTCTCTTAACCTACCCAAATATATAAAAAATCATCTCAATAAATACATTAATGTACCCTAATACAGATGGATAACAATCGGCGCACAAATGACATGAGAAATACCTCATCATCAGTAGTCATTCCATAAAATTTCATAGGTTTTATACCATATAGTTCATAATTAATAGAGTAACATCTCATTTTATCATAGATATCAAAATGTATCTCAATAACAATAGATCAACATAAGGTAAATCTAAACCAAACTGCTTATTATCAGGTACTCATCCTCACTAGTTACCAATATACAATACAACCCCTCAACTATCATGGTCACATCCATAGTAGGATTGATGAAAAAAACACTAAATAAATATGTTCAATCATTCTCTCAAAGAATATAAATTAAGGTAGTGGGATGAAATACATCCCACTACATCCAATTCACCCTACAACATAAGGGTCACACATCACTAGTGCATAAATCAATCCCAATTAACCCACACTCATCCCATGTATAAGATATATAAATATATATATTATTCAACTCATTAATTACATAATAACAATTAAATGAACAAAAAATGATTTTGGATAAGTAGAACAACACCACCTAGGTATATATGAAACCTACATATTAGTTAGTATTGACACATTAAATATTTTGATCATAAATAATAGTCAAGTACCACTATTGAAAAAAGTACTCAAATTTCATATGAATCATATATAAAAATTAATATGTATGAAAACATTCCTCTTTACACCACATTCCAATAGAAACCCCAAAATATATATACCCAAAATAGAGCGTCATATTCCTCAAAAATCACCAAACTACTTAATTGAAAACAAAGAACAGAAATCATAATTCCTATTATGTTGGAAAATAGATTTTGTAGGTGTTATATAAGAAGAATCATAGAATTTATCCTATGTTTTGAACAATATTATATCAATCATATCATGTCTCAAATAGTAATACCTATGATATAAGGCTTTGATTACATTTTATGATGTCCAAGAAAATCTCACTTGGTTAGTAACCAGACCAGAGTTCCATATGACCTCAAGCATGCCTCCAATTATTATGGAGTATACCAACTAAAATTGAGGGTCTATGGAGAAACTGTTAAGAAATTATACACTCAAGTATAGATATACATAAGACACTAAAATAGTAATATACATTTTTTCAAAATTACAAACAAGATAAATGATAGAGTCTTTATATGATCCAACCTAAATTAAATAATTAACTAAATGATTAAAATAATTATATATTTAATTTAAAAACAAGTCATGAAAGAAAAAAAATAAATTAATGGATCATCACAAAAAAAATATTAAATGAAACTAAAAAACCATAACATGGCCCTGCATTTATACCCAGTCCCATCTCATGAATTTTTCCATGATATCCAGCTCAACCATCCAACATTGTGCCTCATAGATCTATATTATTTTAACCAATAATTCTCATTGGGATCTAAATTTTCAATGATACCCATTAAGGGTGTGAGTAAAACTTAATAGGAATCAAAAATTGGTTTTCTTAACATGTCATATATATATAGTACAAGAACAATGTTATTTTAGAGGAATATATAAATAATAAATTTAATGAAAATACATCCTGGATATGAGGATTTCCCAATACACTATATACACATAATAACTACTTTAGTGAGTTTTTTAGTGTCTTCGTACATATCACTATAATATCGGTTGGGCCTGACGTCCCAATCTATATCATGAATAATACCATCTCAATGTCATTGGAATCCGTCATCATTGGTGGCACCATGCCCAAATACTATCTCAGAGTCTTCAGGTGTCTTCATGACTTACCAACTATATCAAAAACACCCCATGAGGCATGAATTCAAACCCACTACTTCACAAATAACATTATAAGCCACAATCCCTAGACATAAACATCAAAACCACCTCGAGTGGGATCATATCTAACTTGCCACATAATAACCACCGTTTCAAGAATAACATACATTTTTAGAACATTCATCATATCACCCTAAAAATAACTTACATAAGTCCATCAATATTAGAAATTTCATCCAACCCTAATAAAAATCCATTAAAACCCAATTGTGGGGTAATGGTTGTTGTGATATAAGACATTGGGTTATTTAGATGGAATCTGATGCTGGTGAAAGCGTATAATTTATATAAATATTTTTTAATATAAAATACCATATTTGAATCATCAATTTGAATGAATAGTGAATTAATTTTTTTTATGTGATATTTAGATTAATAGGAAGTGATCTGAGGGTGATTCATATCTGAGTTGATCTGGTGCACATGGTGGGGGATGGTTGATTGTTAAACACTAAGTCTTCTCAGGGGTGAGATTCTTTTTGGGGAAAATATTATTTTGACCCACATCATCACATGTTAAAAAAATCAAAATAATTTTGGAGGTAGACTACTAGGATTTATATATCACCCCATGAATGTGATCTTTAGATTTTATATAAACCCATATATCTATTTTTAGGTTGATAACAAGTTTTATAATGAATGGAAATGAGAGAAAACATTATTTGATTGAGTGGGACAACTCAGATCGAGTCTTAGTATCAGGCCTGTGTAGTTCTATTGTTGTTATGGAGATTTACAAGGTATAGATCAAAATCAATAGCAATTCCATTTATGTATTTTTTCATCATTTATTTATACTTGATATGTAAGAATCTTGGCGGTGAATCATTTATTATATGTTACAGCATGATCATGAGTCGTTATGTTCCATTCGTTTCTTTATTTTATTTTATTATATTAGTTATTTATATTGTGTACTCTGATTTTTATGGATTTGGATGTTTCTTATTATTTTCTACTACACTTTTACTCTAATAATATTGTGCATTATCCCCATAGTATCTATTTATACCCTCAATGCTAACCAATATCTTCTAGTGTATGGGGATGTGTGATTGAGTCCTTGTGGTGTGATTGATTAGGTGTTGTTTTAAGTCGAACTTGGTAGGTTTATTTCAAATTGAATTAGAAACCATAAAATCCCAACATTAGAATTTTGATAGAGTGGATTTTTGGGTTTGGTAATATATTAATGGAATAATTTAATTTTTACCTACACCCCATCTGTTCATTCATTAGAACTAATAAATAAGAATTGAATATGGAGAAATTAGAGAGGTAAGATAATAAATAACACTAGATGATGCTTATGTAAATATCTCCTAATGTGTCATCCAACATGTAGAAATTGAATACCACATCAAAAATACAGATGAACCTAGAGGATATTTAAAATAATCCCACTATGTTAAATAAGTAGTTCTGGTTAAAAATTATATCTTGCATAAAAACTCATATATACATATTTTTATCTATTTTAATTAAATATAATTGAATGTATGATATTATTAGTAATTTCACACTTTAGAGACTGAGTTATGGAATTATTATTATATACACCTCTTATGAATTAATCAGACATAATGGTGATAGTTGTGAGTAATTCTAATAGATTAAATAATTCAATTTCATTGATGTGTGTGATTTGATCTTGAATAACTAAATTATTCAAAATGTGATCAATTTATTTTCATGAAATGGTTATAATGTGGATGGAAGAAGTAATACTGCTGGACAAAAATGTCACGATAGAGGGATAGGTCAAAGGAGTATAGGTAGAAGTAGCTCAATGGATGGTTCTCCCCAATGATTGAATTAGAGTAATAAAGGACACATTAAAATTAATTTAATTTATATATGGGGATATTAGAATATATAATTATAAAAGTATTTTTCTAAACCATGTACTAAATTAAAGGATTGGATTTATTCTAAATATAGCCATCTCACTTGATTCATTAGTGATACACTCTTGGGAATCATCCCTTTCAGTATCTGAGAGGTAGATTATGAATATTTATATCACAAGATGATTTAGAAGAGTTAATATATAAGGAAAGACATCTCATCAAATTATTGGTATTGGAGATTTATTCATGAAGACAAGGAATGGACATTTGTAAAACATGAAACGTGTGTAGTACATCTTCGAATTTTTTATGTATATATTTTTTGTTGGAAAATCTGTGACTTGGGTATCTATTCATTATTCAAAGATGGAATTTGGATGACCTGAAAAGGGATTATGGTTATAAATAATGTTGGGAAGAATAAAAGCCAATATATTAAAGAATAATCAGTATTATTTATGCATAATAGATATGTTAATTAATTTATGAATTGTAATTACATCTTAGAACACCTTAGTGAGAATGGAATAATGACTCTAGAAGTAAATATATTGAATAAGTTAGGAATCATGGAGTGTGTAACATGGTAGGACTATATCCATGTAAATAAATCGATGGTGTATTTCTGAATGAATGTAAAATATCTTAAGAATTATATGTTAGATTTTGTTTATACGGATTTTTGAGGATTTATTTTTATTCTCATTGATTTTCACTATACTCTATAACATAAATAAATTTTTACACTCGAAAAGTATTGATATACTTCATCTATCAAATGTTTCGGGTGCCTGGGGATCATTTTGATGGATATCCATCGTAGAAAAATACACTATAAGTATTTTTATATTCTTATATTAAAACAATGATGATGGTTATAGAAGAAGGGAATTTTTTAGGTTCATTGATGAATAGAGATTTGTTTTCAGAAAAACACATTTCAATGAATCTATAAAAATATTTAGTGGTGGAGAGGATTAATATGAATTTGATGGAGAAGGTGTGATATCCCATTAGTATGGATATTTTTATTTCAATGGGGGAGTATTAACATCCAAGTAGTTGATTGTACATCTATAAAAACCATTGTTGGGTTGAGAATAAATTACTGAAAAATTCCTTATATGGGTGTTTGTTAACATGGTCTAGGAATCATGTGGTCTATTAGGTTCCTAAATAAGAGTCGGAACATTTAGGATGAGTTTTTGAGGGTTTTGATGTTTTCTTCAAAATAACATGGTTTGAGTACATGTTTTAGAATAAAATACTATTTAAACAATTAATGGGGAGTTTTTTAGTTATGTTTTCATATGGTATGACTGATTTACACTGTAAGCATTATTTTTAAGAAAACCACAAGTATTTCCAAAGAAAACGTTTTAGGAGGAATGGACCTAGGACTTGAAGCACAATTCGTTCACAGTTGAATAAAAATATTATGAGTTTTTTAAAACGTTTATAGAGAAAAATATCATGGTTTTTGAATAATTGGTAATCCATGTCGGCAGACCATGAAGGGTGAGGTGTTTTTGTATAATGTTGACTACATGGTTAGTGCATGGTTTTGAAATAAGTGCAGCTGAACAATAAACCCATAAAAAATTTACACTTTTCATTTATTATCATATGATTTTAGAACTCAATCCTTCTTCTTTTATCACATTCTTTAACCCAATATTCGTTTGTGATTCCCATACCCCTCCTAACATTGCATAGATAAATTTCCTTCATGTCTTTTCTGTTTCATCTAATGTCTCTTAAAATATATAATATATGTTAAGGATATGACTCCATTTCTATCATCCATGTATTTATAAAATTTATTGTTTTCATAAATAGGAATTTGATATAATATTCCACTAGAAGATGTAATAAATTCCCTATAATGATGAGGCTTTCACGTATCCTACTGTAAGGAAATCCCCAGATGATGCATACATGTCTTTATATTTTATTTTAATGGATGTTAGTTGATGTATGTGTTTTTAAAACTAATATATAAATTAGATATTTTTCCTATGATCATTATTTTTGTTATTATGTAATTTTCTTAGTTCAGTGTTGGGATCATGGCATAGATTTTCAAAGGAAGGTAGGCCACAATTTAGGTGTGGTGGGAGTACCCTGAATTTGAATTTCCATTTATTACTATGTGATTCATTTTGGTAAAATAATTAATTTTTCTTCATTATTAATAGAATATAATTCATTTGTTGTTGATTTTTTCATGTAATTTAGGACAATAGTTATTTTATAATTGGTAATTTTTCTTAAATTTCAAATGGAAGTGGTTTTTTAATTGTGTTTTAAAAGAAAAATCTTCCACAAGGGTTGTGTTCCTATATATTAAACCCATAGTATAAAATATATTTAAAAGTGAGTGACTATGTGTCAGGTTAATATTGTTGTAAAATGGCCTATAACTAAATAAATGATCGAATAAAGACTTTTTTAGGATAGATTCGTTTTTAGAAATTCTATAATATAAATTTTTGGGACTAAGAAGGATGAAGGAGTTCTGTAAAATAACGGAAGTGGATTTGAATAAATTTTTATATTATTTTTTCTAATGTTTTTGTCAAAATAATTTTATATTATTGTATTTAAAAAAACCTCTAGCATTGTTAAAAAATCTATCAATGGTGATTGAGAAGAGTTGGAACCAGATGAAGGTGAATGGATATTATTTATACTATAAATTTGAGAATATTTATGAAGGTATTAGAATATACAAAAAGATAATATGTGTTTATTGTATCAAATTCCATTGATCAGTGTTTTTGTGATGAATTTTTATCTTAAAAAGTTTTGGACAATAATGATTGAAAAAATATAGAAATTATTTACTTTTATAAAGAAATCAGAACTTCTCTAGGTATGAAATATCACATGATTTATGTGCATATATGAAAGGAGGAGAAATTTATTCATCTTTAAAAACATCTCATTTCTATGTTTTGTGGAAATCAACGAATATATAAAATAAAAAAGTGTATTGGTTAGGGAAATTATTTTTAATGAATTTAAATTTTTGTAATTTTATGATGCTTTCTAATTTTTATGAACATTGATGATATAGATTTATAAATTTTATTATGTTCATTTTCAAATAATATCTAACATAGAAAGACACCTATGTACAAAATGGGGGAGTTCGAGAATAGAAATAGATGAGGATTTTAGATTAATTCTAGTGTATTATGATTTTATACAATTTTAATTGGAATAATAATTTTCAAAGTCGTAAATATTTTTTTAATAATAAAATTAGAGAAATCATTTTTTGATAATTTATTATGTTATTTTAGAAGAATGTTGTTAAGGTTTAAAATGATACTAAGGAAAGGGATTTGAAATTTTCCTATGGGAATAAATTTTCAGACTAAAATTAATCACAAAAAAATTGTGTAAAAATTTCCATCAAATGGATATAAATAAATTTAAGAATAAATATTATGGATGAAAATTAGTTGAGTCACTGAATGTTTCTCCTAATAAAATTTCCCAGCAAATGATGTCCACTAGACTAATGAAATCATCAGTTGAAATAAACATTCATGGAAATAAATTGTAAAATGTTCTTATAATGTTTTCTGGATTATTATACAGACTCTAACCAGATTTAGAGACACAATGGATATTATAAAAAAAATCATATGATTTTTTATAATGTAAATTTCTCTATGAAATATTTTTTGAAGATATCAAATTATTGAGCTCAAGCTAGCCTTTTAATTATTCAAATTTTATGGGAGATATTTTTGTGGGTCATATAGTTTTAAGGATATTTTTATAAGGGTTATGTCATAGATATTTCTAAAATTAATTCAATATGATTCTAGAATTATTGATAATTTTAAAATGAATACTATCAATTGGGATATTTAATTTTAATTATTCATTTTGTGGGAAATTGAATTGGTTTTCCATCAATTACTCCCACAAATGTTACCATATAAATTTGTGAAATGAACAATTTTAGGGTATATTATAAATGATTATTAGGAATTTTATGTTCTATATAATTGGATTCATATATATAAGTTATTTTAATATCTATAAGTCATAGTTTTCACAAGGGATATTTAAATCCATGGAATCACTTTTTTGAATAAGTAGACGATGAAGAAGAAGTTACCACTGAGGAATGAAACAGAAATCATGAACCATCATAAAATATTCACATAACAATCTTTTAATCAGTTATAATTGGACAAACTAGATATATTTAAGATGTAGAAGTTTTTTAGGGAACTCGATGCACTTTCTGGATGATGTTTCTGGGCGGAGTCTCTTGAATAACCCATTGAAGAGAAGGAAACCCCATTTATACTGTGTAAGATAGTGAATAATTAGTGTTTATAAATAAAATAGAGAGTAATTTTTATACTAGTAATATAGAGAAAACATTTTTATCCTATTGGTTATGGTTTGTAAAAAATATTATCAAATCTATACTAATTCTTTCTCAGTGCAGAAAGCACAAACACTATAGTTTTTATATTATTGTAATGCCAGTGTATAGATATTACCCACCTTATTTATCCACATTAATGGATTTTTCAAGAGGATTGTATGGTTTAGGATTATTTCCAAACAATTCCATGGACAATGTTCTCCAATTTAGTACTAAACATTATAAATTCCTATTTTCCTTGGGTTTTTCTTGTGATTTTTTTTAGAAATTTTATAAATATTTAACTATATCAAAGTATGTATCAAAAATAATTTAAATAATATTAAAATAATTATCACTTATTCATCCCCTCCACCTCTTTTTCATCACTTATATAATTCTTGGGTCTTTAAATGGGAATTAATTCCCAGTTTCGTTCATTTTTTCTTCGCTGAAGCTGGAATAAAAGAGATGTTACTACGGATGTTAATAATTTTTTAAACAAGATGGGAATTCATGTTTTTGAAAGTAAATAACTTTCATATATTGAATGATATAATTTTTTCTATCTTATGTATTTTGATTATGATTTTCTTGTTTCTTTAATAGATGGTTTTACTCTTCATACTGGGAATTTCCCTCTAATAGCTGATGATGAGAAAATTTGGGATAATTATTAGAGATCCATAAATAAAATAGCTTACATTGTCCCTAAAATTAATTTTTTTAGTTATAGAAGTTTTAATTGGAAAATTAGATTTGTTATTAGATAAATAACATCTAAGCAGATATTTTTAATGAGAAGAAATCTAAGTTACAAATCTAGATTTTGAAATATAAAGGTCGCAAAATTGGTGATTTTAAATGTGTTGGTGTCATTTTCAAACTTTTTATTGAAATTTTAAGTAACATAAAATTTTATGGAGAGAATTAAAATGATACATCCATTTATGAATTGATATTTCATATTCTTTCTGATAATTTTGTTGATAAGGTTCTATTGTTAAACGATAAAGTTCCGAAAACTCCATCTTTTGATAATCTATATAGCACCCTCATTAAATATGATATGTGAAGAGAAAATGTTATGAATTATAACTAGGAAATTCTATTAAATCTACTAAAAAAGTAAAATAAATTAAAGTTCAAAAATATGATGAAATTAGTGATTCCATCCATGAAGATGTGTTTATTAAAAAATTAAATGAATTTATGTCCGAATTTTGTGCAAATGTAAAAGGTTCTGTTGGAAAGTTAAAAATGAAGTCACTCCATAAATTATTCTCAGTTGGGTTATTGGGAACTTTTCTATACATTATCCTTGAAAATGTGAAATTTGATAATATGATAGTGATGGTTGAAGGACAGGATGATTCCTTAATAAGTATAAAGGAAAACAAAAAAATTATATTCCACGGGAAGGTATAATAATTTATCTAAATCCAAAAGGATATGTTTTTTGTGAAAAGGTTATGAAGATTATAATAGTGGAACAAAACTAACAACCATAGTGATTATTCTTTTAAAAAAATAATATTGCTAACGTTAATTATGATAGGTTCACTCGTGATGAAATTATTTATTCTAAATAAGAACAATCTCATTTTGAATTTTTACTAAAAATTGAGTTGAAAGAGTGCCTTTGAATTATTGTAATACATAAAGTATAAAAACACATGAAAAATAAAAAAAATGCTGAAAAAATAAAAAATTTATTTCAGAATAAAAATTCATAATAGTTAGAGAGATTGATAATTTGAATGTGTCGGTTGATGAGAAGAAAGAATTACATAATAAGCTTGAATGAAAATTTATATTAAGGAGGAAGAGCATGAAAATACTCATGAAACATGATAAAGCTAAAAAATATCTTTTAAATTTACAAAACTCATATACAAAAGTTTTTGACTGTTATATAATGATAAAAGTGAAGTAAGATCAAAAAAAGTATCATTATTTATTGAAAATGAATATTACATTTTCTAGAAGAATAAGAATGTTGTTAAAATAATGTAGAGATCCAAAATCTAAAAAAAATAAAAATATTATATTTCAAAAAATTTGATGTTCAATCTGACGTCATTTACTACTATTGCTTCTATTGAGGTTCATAATAAGTCTATGATAGAGAAGAAAATTTTAGAAGATAACAAAATTTTTTAGGTAGAGCAATGTTCAAATGTGATATGTAAGTAGGTTGTTGAAAAAAAGTCTTACAGCTCCATATGGTGTAAATGTTATAGAAGAAAATATACTTTGATTGGTTATTATAAGAAAGGTGGTGAGTTTTCCTTTATAGATAATATAGGTTCATTTAAAATAAAACATAAAAATAATACCATGTGAAACTGGAATCTTAGCTTGAGGTGTAACTAATAAACTAAAATAATGAAACCAAAGGATGTTGGTTTGAAATATAATAATAGTTTTTAGGATTTTGGAACTATTTGTGAAAGATATGAATATCCTAGAACCCATGAGAATGTTTTATTTTATTTCATTAGTAGATAAATGTTTTATAACAAATCTCAAATATGAATTTGAAGAGAGAAAAAGGAAAATAAAAAATTATTATTTTCGAAACTGATGTAAAATATACAAAAGGAAAATGACCCTTCATTATAGATAGGCTAAACTGTTAACATATGATATGATATTTTTAGTTATGAAATTATGTGAATGATTATAAAAAAGTGGAAGTTACTTTGGGAAATTATGAGTCTCTTATAATAAAATGTGTTGGATGAATTATCCTTTGGGAAGAAAATATAAAACCCAAAAGAAACATGATATTTGATGGGATGATATAAAACCTATAAATTGTTTCACTTCTTTTTCATGAATACAATAATTTTTTTTCAGAAATAATGATTTTTTTGTAAAAACAATAGACAATGGAAAAGATGATATGATTGAGAAATGAAGCAACAGAAGAAAAAAAATATTTTAGGTTGATCATACTGAAAGGTCTTGTTCTATTATAATGATGGAGTAATATCAGTTGTGACATAAATTTTTGGGAAATATGTGTTAGAAGAATATAATGAAACTAAAAAATATATATAGTATTCATTATATTACTAACATGACATAATGAATATGTTGATGTTTCCCTATTCTCAAGAAAGGGATTATAGGAAACTCGGTACCAAATAAATTTTATATTTATTATACTTTTCCGACAGACAAAACACATTTTAATATTTGTGGTAAAATGATTAAATAATCATTATAAAATGATAATAACATTATTTCTTTCATTGAGGATTTTAAATGTGTTATAGTAGTTATTATTTTGAGTCTTAAATGAAATCCTATTAAATAGTGTAATAATTTAAAGATTAGTGAACACAAAGAATTTGGAAATTTAGTGATGATGTTATGAACTATTAATGTGTAAGAAAACAAAAATAAATAGTTTATATACTATCTTTAAAAACATAGTATTTATCCTGAGTTTTGTGAACTATAGACACAAAATTGATGTAGTGTTTCTGAAATGAGAAATTTATGTTTGGTGGATGTCAAAAAAAATATTGATAGACTATGATACTTCTCTTTTTTATTGGAATACAATCAGTAAAGAAAACAGTGTTTCCAAATTTATGTTCATGTAGTAAAAACACTGATTTTACTCCCTATGAAATTTCCTTCAACAAACCCATGTTTGTATCCCATAATTGTTTTCAGAATACCCTACATTATAAAAATAAAGGATGCAAGTATTGATATATTTATCAAACGCTGGTTGATGAAATATTTATTGTCTATCCTCACATTAGTAAAGTATATACATATCCAAACAAAGAAACTAGAAATATTATTGATTCAAAAAATGAAAAAATTCTACAAAATATGATAATAATATTTAACAAGAAGATTAAAAGAGTAATGATAAAGAAGATAATGTATTAGGAGTTGAGAAGAGAGAAAATGTTCTACCAAATGAGTATTAGGTATAAGCTATATCTAGTTATGAGTAACAACATCGTATATCTAATCCAATGTATGAAAGAAGTTGGAAGTTAAAATAATCATTGTTGATCAATAAAAATATGTTCAAACTAGAAATATTATTTCACATAATTAGTTATACTAAATATTAGATCCAAAATATATTAAATAATTATTTAAATATCAATATAGAATTGATTTTATGAATGATGAGATAGATCAAATTTATAAGAATGGTACTCGAGAACCTGTACCCAAATAAAAAACAAAAAACAATATTCGAAAAAAGTGGGTGTTATCGAACAGGTTCAATGAATATAGGGAGTTTGTAAGAATAAATTGTTGACAAGTTTGTAATGGCTACACAAAAATTTAGGATATTGATTTATATGTGAATTTTTCTTCATTGTAAATATTAGATACTATCAAAATATTTCATTCTATCACTACATAATCTATTTATAAAACTTTTCAAATGAATTTATAGTGTATATTTCCTTAAGGTATAACATGATGAAGGAAACAATATTGATCATTGGTGTGAATTATTGAATCGTAAAGATGATAGTTTTGTGTGTATGTTCAAGAATTATTTATACATGGGTTGAATTAATATAAAATATCTTTTTAATCCAAATTCAAAAACTTATTACTAAAATTGATCATCAAGAAAAGAAGTGTTGATAGTAATATCTACATAAAAAAAATAATGAGATTTACCGCATTGTTATTTTTTATGTTGATGATATTATATATTTTGTGAATGATGAAAATTCGTTGAAAAATTATGTTATGGAGTTAATATTTTTTTGAAATGACCATTCTTGGAGAAACCAAATATTTTCATGGGGTAAAAATTTACAAAATAATAAATATATTTTTGTCTCAAGAAAATTATGATAATGAATGTATTAGGAAGTTTTTAATAGATGATCCAAAAGAATATTCAAGTGAAATTTACGTGGTAACCATGCTTTCAAATGATACAGAATGTAAAAAATTTGATCTTAAGAAATTTTGAAAGTCGGTTTGAAGTTTTTTATTACTTTGATCTTTAAGAATAGATATTGTACATGTTGATACAATTTGTGCATGAGTCTATATTTCCCTAAAATTTTATCTAATCTAGTTAGAATAATTATTTCATGTATATATCACAAGCATACGATATTTTTGTAAAAAATATGATAGATCAAGAAAAAATTATTATTTTTTCATTATAAAGATGATGATTGGGTAGGAAATGTTGATGAAATAAGATAATCATCGGGTGATTTTTTTTTCTTTTTGGGAGACTTTTGTTTGAGTTGAACTAAAAAAATAGGAATTTAGTGCATTAGAGTACAAATAAAGTGGACTATGTTTCTTTTAGTCTAGAAGGAACACAATTTATGTGGATGAAAACATAGTCAAAATATTTGTT
Source organism: Viscum album (assembly GCA_963277665.1). Taxonomy (NCBI): domain Eukaryota; kingdom Viridiplantae; phylum Streptophyta; class Magnoliopsida; order Santalales; family Viscaceae; genus Viscum; species Viscum album. The sequence continues at coordinate 646,082,214 of OY728151.1, read as the reverse complement.
TCTGGAATTGAAGTTAACCATTATCTTGGTTCTTGATAATTAGTGTTTTCTAAATATCACGAAAAATCAAATTAAATATTCTTATTTAAATCATATTGATATTAAATATCACTTAATCAAATACATTATGGAGAAGAATTAACCAGTGCTAGAAAATGTTCATATAATGGAGAAAGTTTCTACAATATTCACAAATACATTGTTAAGGGAGAAGATTTATAAACTAAGGTTAAGAATGGTTGTATAACCTCCCACAACTCATGTATAAGGTATGGGTTTTGATCCCCAATCTCATCATTTCTTTGGAAATTTTTTCCCAACTAGAAAAATGATGCTACATAAATCTATCCATTATCATTTCATAAACCTTTTAAGGATGAAATATATTTCTGGGGTTTCAATGGTGAATAATTGAATTCCTCATGTGTGAAATGTTTTAAAATTTTGTTAAAGTGGGTGTAAGAAACATTTTTATATTGAACAAATTTTTAAAATATCTATGTTTTAGGACAAGGGTGCTAGTTATTTACATAAGTAGAAGTTTCTTAACTCACCATTACTAGATAGCGTGGTTTTTTTGTTAAATGATTTTTTTCCTCCATCAATTTCATTTACATGATCATATAATTTTTGGATATTTAATCCATTGATTGGGAAAAAAGGTCTAGTGATTTTTTATTCCTAGTTGAAAAATAAATCCAAGGGGGGGATTATAGGGTACAAGTTGTTTTAAGGAGTATCTGTGTATATTAGATGTTTTTTTTATAAATTTTTGAACATCATTATCTCAATATGTTTGTTGGAATAATTGTCTCCTTTTATCTATAAAAAAATAACTTCACTTTGTTAATAATTCCAAAAATAATGATTCAGTAGGATTTAAATCAACCTAAGAGTATACGAATAAAATTTATTTAGAGATTATATCATATGATTAATATTTTTTATATTTAAAAAATAATTGGTAGATGTTATTGTAAAAAATTTTGTCGATCATTGTTCTTCTGTGGGAAGATAATCGTATAAACATTCAAACAAATAATATTCAAAATAATAATAATTATGGTGATGTTATGTTGTTCTAAAAGATTCGTAAATTATGAAAAATAAGATATCACATGATATTTTATTTTAGAATATTGGAAGATTGATTTTTCAGGGTGATAAATTTTATCATTTAAATGTTTTTTTTAAATTCACCACAATGAAAAAAGCAGATGGAGTCTTAGCAGGTGAATGTTTTTTTTTTCAATCTTTACATTGTTTATGAGGTTTATGATATCTATGATGTTTAATAATATTTGATTAAATGGAATTATGAAATACTGTATGAACAAGTGAAATTTAAATCAGATAGTGAAAAGTTTCCAAAGTACAAAATGGGGATTCTTAATAATGGAGCTAGAAAAGGTCTTTAGTCTATGTTGAGCATAAAAATATTTTTATTGTTTATGTATGTATAAATATTTGATGAAAATACAAAGATGTTGTTTTTATTAGAAATCATTATAACCCCTATGTTCAAAAATTGTGAAGCTTTTTATTGTGTGTAAATTTGATGAATTTTATAGAGAACTTAAATAAATAGATCAATCAATGTTCAATCAGATAAAATCTTTTACCTAAAGTTCATTGAACAGAAATTGTGTATAGAATTATATCTAATCGGTATGACCAATGATATGAAGAAATGTTATCAATGTTCAAAATAGAAGTAATTAATGTTTTCTCACTAGACAAAAAACCCAACATAAAAATTCTATTTAACTTATAATGTCATCAATAAAGGGATATTTTATTAGATAATACATCCCAAATGTTCCTGTAATGTTTTATTTGATCATCAAAAATAATCTCACCAGATAGAGAAACACATTGATGATTCTCCAAAATCATATTTTGTAAAACGTTTTTGTGATGAAAATTTATTTATGAATATATTCATAATGATATTAAAATATACAAAACTAAAATGGTCTTTTAAAATAATTAATATGATAGAGGAAAATCACCATTCTCACTATGTTTTAATGAAATTTGAATAAGGTTTAATTCATTGATGTATCTCCAATTTCATCAAATATATTTTATAATTGTATATAACATTTGGAGGAATTTTTTTATTTCATTTTATGAATATAAGGTTTTAATTTATATGTAAATTGAATTGGTTTTCCTTCTTATTCTCCCCCAACTATTACTATATGAATGGGTCTGCGTATAAATTATATAGACTACTATTCACGGTCACAAAAATGCTAAAGTGTTATAGAATTTGTTTCATATAGATAAATAAAGTAAATATTATTCAGTAATTTTCTTTGTAATGATTTCCCCTACCACATAATTTATTGTTGAAGAATAATAATAAGTATTTCTCAATAAATAGAAAATTTTCATTCCTGGACAATCATTAAAACACACTGGAAAAATATTTAATTATTTATAAATGGATGACTTGATCATAATGAAGTTGAATGAATTTTTTTATTTGTAAGATGATTAACATTTTTGAAGAACATTATATAGTGATTTTATATAAAAACCCATCAAATGGATAGAAAACTAGTTGAATTATATTTTACCTACTACTAGTTAATAAGATAAGAAAGAAGGTTTTTTTTAATAATTGAAAATTTACTATTTGTATAATAATCATGTTGATAATATTCTAATCTTATTGGTGAAGGATTAAAAATGTTGTTATGATTTCCTTGTTTCATCTTCTTCTGTGAAGAAGGTATATACACTATAGTTTTGATAAAAGTGCAATATATGTTGAATAATATTCCATACATGTTGTGACCATATAAAAAAGAAGTGGTTTCTTGTGGATTGCGTGGTATTAGATTATTTTCGATACATTCAAAGGTTAAGATACTATTTTTGAGAAATGAACCTTAAATATTATTGTGTTTCCATAGTTTTTTATGTGATACAATTTTCAGCAAATTTAAAAATCTTTAACAAGAGGTAAAGAATGTTTCATAAATAATCAAAAATATATAATAAAAAAATATCATTAGAGGGACCTCCAAGAAGAATTCTTTGGTTGTGTTTTAATCATGATATGTACTAATTTAAGAGTGATGCCTATTATTAATAATAATATATAATTAATTTATTATCTCTATATATATTTGTATAATTTACAATGTTTTTATTTAAATGGATTAGAATGTAATATTTAATTATATTGATGGTTTTAAAATGGAATTTCCCAATCATTTATAACATTTGATTGTAAATTTATGCTTTAAATGGGTCTACAAATGAAATTTGGATATCACAAATTGACGTCTTCAAAATATAATAATTTTTATAATTTTACATATAGAGATTTGAAATTTTTTGTACATTATAAGTCTAATCTGAATAAGAAAATTTCAATGGATAATAGAAATTTTGCTGTAAAATGGTTTCAAAATGGTATGTAAAAAATGGGTGAATAAAAAAAAGAAAAATATAAATTGTATGGAGGTGGTAGTAGAAAATATTCATTATATAATTTAATCAAGAACATTATAATAATCCCTTGAGAAAATATAATCAATGTTTTAGTTGGATCCAACACAATCAATTAATGGAAAACTCATAAATTTGGTACAAAATTTAAAAAATGTTTCCAACCATTAGAAGATATTGGTGAAATATATAAATACCTTTTAATACATTCATAAGTATTTCATGTTACATTAATAGAATAATTTTTTATAATAATTTTCAGAATCTATATGTGATGAAAGTTCAATCCAATGAAAAATATCTTATTATTGAAACTGAAATAAAATTTTCAAATGTCCAATAAACCGGGATTTTGGATTGTGGGTTCTCGTCACATATGATAGAATATTTTTAATCTATTAAATATTATTATTGCGTTTAATGAATGTATGGTTAATTTTATATATAATGATTCACTTAGAAACAAAGTAGTTTGAACTGTTATAATTGAGGTTAAAATCTAAATGAGACTTGGTTTTTGATATAATGAAACAAAACAATATTAAGTCCTTGAAAAATTTGCGATGAATGTAATAATGTTGTTTTAGAAATCATGCTTTCTTCATTAAAATACTAGAGTTTGGAAAAGTTATGCTGAAATTGAAATGAACTATGGTAATAAAACATTCAGGATGGTAGTGATGAATGTTCATAATATATTATAATGATGTAAGAATATTATTTTTGGAATAAATGTTTTAGATATATGTGTATGTATAATATGAGATAACTAACAAAGACATATACTATTAATGATATTATTGACATGACTTGTATGAGTGATTAGTGTTCTCGTACTTCTAGAAAGTGAAGATTGCAAGAAAATCCATAAGAATGTTGAAATTCATTATACACATCCCTCGGATATGACACATTTTATTATTTACGTGTTTATGAGTAAAAAATATCCCTACAATGATAAGTGTGTATTTATTTCATTGTTTACACAACCCATTTTACAAGAATTATGTTTTTGAATTATAAATTAGAGGCTCATATATGTTTTTACAATTTTAGGAGTGGTGAATAGAAATAATGTGGATATTTAGTAATGAAGTCAATAATTTCTAATGGTAACGAATTATAAAATAATGGTTTTGAAGATTATCTTCAAAAACACAGTATTCCTCATGAGTTTATAAATCCATAAAAACACACAAAAACCAGAATTTCATAAATAATAAATAGACGTGTTGTGGACATAGACCAAAATATGGCGACAATACATGATAATTCTAGTTATTATTTGAGGTAGACTATTAGTAGATAAAATAAAGATCATATTTGAGGGTTATATTAGAAAAACTATGATAAGACTCCATAAAAATTACATCAATGAAATTACATATTTGACTAACCTAAGGGTTTTTAAAAATACCTACATTATATAAATAAAGGGTTGAAATCTTGTAAAATTTATCAAAGAGGAGTGGTCATTATATTTCCTGGCTATCCTTTAAATGGAAGATGATATAGATATTAGAATATATTAATAAATAGAAATTATGGTTTATTTTATATATGAAAATTTACATTAACAAACTCTAATAAGAAGGTTTTAAAAAATAGATATAGGGATGGAATATGGGGAAGATAATGTGGTTATAGTTGAGAAAAGTGAAACAGTTCCTAAAAAATGATAATTTAGACTATTATATTTCTCATTATGAGGTACAATCCCATACACCAAATCATATGATATGAAATTTTTTGGAAGTTAAAATTTTCAATAGTGATCGATAACAACTGGTTCAAACTAAAAGAGAATCAAGGGTTGTTTCACATATTTCATTATACTTAGAATATGGTCCAAAATAGTTTACTGAATCCTTAGATAATATAGAGTGCATTAAGTCAATATGTGAAGAGAAATATCAAAATAAGAAGAATGATAATTTCTAACATGTACACAAAATAAAAAATAAAATTGTTATTGGTAAAATGTGGGTGTAATAGATCAAGTTAAATGAATATGGTTATGTGATAAGTTAAAATGCATGATACGATTGTAAAAGATACTCACAAATTAAAGGCGTTAATTTTTATATGACTTTTTCTATAATGGAAGGAATAGAAACTATCAGAACATTTCATTTTATTACTGCATAATGAGGTTATACAATTTGTCTATTGGATTTAATGTCATCTTTTATTAATGGATAACTTGAATAAAAAGTCAATATTGAACACCAGTGTGTATTTATTAAATTTAAAGAATAATTTTATGTGTGTATGTTAAAAGAGTTAATATATATATATATAAATATTGACGAACTATTTCAGAGATTTTTATTCCAAATTCAATGCTGGCTCAAGTAAATTGAACATCAATAAAGTTAAAGTAAATAGTAATATTTACATTAGAGAAAATATAGAGATTCATTCATTATTAAATATTATATTGATGATACTATATTTATGAGTGATGATTTTGAAACTTATGAAAAAATTTCTTAGGTGTTGAAGAAGATACTCAAAATTTTCATTCATAATGTTATGTAATATTTTTATTGGGTAAAAATTTCACAAAAAAAATATATTATTTTTTCTGAAGAAAAATTATGTTTTGGAAATTCTAATGAATTTTTTAATGGTAGATTCAAAACAAGTTTCAAATAAAATTTTAGTTGGAACCAAACTGTTGAAATATGGAGAAGGTAATGAAGTTGATACTACAAAAATTAGAAACCTGGGTTGATGTTTTCTATATCTGACATATTTTACTCTATATGATGTATATGTTTTTACATTGTTTAAAATATTCTAGAGAGCTCCAAAAGAATCTCAACTTCCAATATAATAAATTGTTAGATCTATCAAATTTATAACAGATTATTGTATAAAAAATGAAATTTCATGGAAAATATATTTGTTTAGGTATATAGATGTGGATTTGGTAGGAAGTAATGATGGAAGAAGAACCTCATCTGGCGGAGGATTCCTTTTGTGAGAAATTATTTATAGTTGGAATAAAAAGAATAAAAATTATTTAACAATATTTAGAGCTGAACATTGGTATGTTTTTATCACCCAATATAAAATCCAACAAATGTTTATGAAATCTCAGTTTGATGATTTGTTCATGGAAATGAAGTTACCCCTGCTATTGGGTTTCCACAATCAATGGTCTATAAATCTCACCAACAATCCAATGAAACATTCTCATTCAAAACATATTGATTCCAAATATCAATTCATCAATTAGAATATGGGGAATAATGGATGAAAAAAATAGGTTCCTATAATGTATCATGTTTAAAATATATTCATTCAACCATTTCTAAAGGAAACATTTTACAATCTTGTCTTGAAAATGGGTGTAAAACCGTCATCCCTTCTAGTATAAGGTAGGTGGTTTTATCCTCTCTATCATCATTTCATGAGATACTATTTTCAAAGGAGAGAAAATGATGTTACATAAATCTATCAATTGGTCGGTAATCATCCTTTTTTGTAAGAAATCTAATTAGGGACTATTTTTTAATGGGGAAATAGTTGATCTCATCTCGTGTGGACTATTTTAATAGTTTGGGGATGTTTATGTAGGAATCATTTTTCATTCAGGATAAATTTATAAAAGTTCATGGTTTAAGGGTAAGGGATCTAATTATGTATGGAGGAATAAGTTTTGTAATGCACTACTAATGTAGTTTATGGTTTTTTTCTCAATGATTTTTTTCAGAATTGATTTCACTCACTAAGACTTAGAATTATTGAATATAAAATCTATTTATTTATGTACAATGTTTAATGAATTATCACTCCCAGTTGAAAACAAAATTTAATAGGATTTATTATTTGGACCATGTAAGATGATGATGATACTATGCATCATGTAAGTTTATTGGAAGAATCTTTGATGATGGTGGTCTTATTGAATAATTTAGAAGAATATTCTATTTTCCACTTTTCAAAAATAACTTTATATTATTAAAGAATAAAACAATGGTGATTGACCAATGATTCAATCGAACAAACAAGATGTATTTTTTTACCATGTTTATTGGGTGTATAAAATTGTATGTACATAAAAAAATTATATAATGTTTTCTTAATAAATTAACATGATCAATGTTCCATTATGGGATAATTATAACAAAACGGTTCAATGAAAAGAAATAGAAAAAAAAATTGGGTTTAGATTTTTAGTTTATATATTTTATAACTTTCTATTTCCTAAAATATCTCATGGTACAAGATTTTAGAAGACATGAGTAGAAATTTTTATAAGTGTAAAAATTTCTCATTTAAATGTTTTTTTTTGGAATTCACCAAATAAAAAAATTACGACATAGACTTGACTATAGATTGTTTTTTTGTTTACAAATATTATGATATGTATGATATCTATTAGGTTAAATATTTTTGGTTGTTGTATCATTATGAAATTCTTGATAAACATTTTTGAAGTCTATAAGATAGAGGAAGGATAAAAACTACAAAAGGGGTATGCTTAATAATCTAAATATATGAGGTCTTTAGATGAAGTATAATATATAATCATTCTTTTCAATGTATGTGGGAAAAAAATCTAAGAATGCCGGAAGATGTAGTTGTTACAATATATTCGGATAAACCATGTGTTCAAAATTTAAGAATATTAATCTTTTTTATTTGGTTTATGATGTTAAAAATGATTTTCGTAAAGATATCTGATGAATTCCAATTAGATAAATTTTCAATATACACATCATCATAAAAAAAATATTTAAAAAAATTTCCAACCAATCTATTTTCCCACATCTGAGATGAAATGCTCTCAATTTACAAAGGTTGGGTTACTAATTTTTTCTCATGTGATAAAATTAAAATATAAAAATCTAATAAAACATATATGTTCATAATATTCATGTATGATTTTGGAATAATAATTCCAAAATTTTCCGATGATGTTGCATCTGATCATCGGAAAAACACTCACCAAAACGAGAAAATCTCTTAATATTATAGAAAATCATTTTTAAAAAAAAGTTTTATGATGTAAATTTTTCTAAGAAATGTTTCATAATGTTGTTAAATGTGATTATGATAATATTTAAATTTAATATTACAAATATCATGGATGAGATTATAATTCTCGCTATGTTATAAGGAAATTTAATTATGTATGAAGTCTCTAAATTATCTCAAATTAATTCAAGAAGGTTCTGGAATTGATGAGATTATTTTGGTTAATTTTTTTATTAGGACTTTTTACATTACTGTTTTCATTGAGAAGGATCCTAAATTTGTTTTCCTACTTAGGAACACTCAAATTTTATTATATTAAGGTGTGAATGGAAAATAATATGGGGTATATTGTTTATGTGTGTAGAAAAGATAATGAGTAGGAGAATTGTTTATATATATATATATAAATTGGAAGAGAATATGTCACTCAATTATTTGAGTAGGGATGTTTCTGTCCAAGTATTATCTTTGTTGAAGAATAATAAGAAATATTTTTTAAATAACATATATATTTCAATATAAAATGGTCATAAAAACTCAACATACAAAATTTTTTTATGTATAATCCGATGAAAGTTCAATAAGAAGATGAACATGTTTTTTAGAAGACACTATAAGATATCAATCGATATATTTTCTAGAAAAATGAATTATATTGATGGAAAATTAATAGAAAACATTTCCATAAATATTTTTGTAATTAGGTGAAGAAGGGTATTTTTCATGTACAATAAATGTGAATCTTGTACAAACATCCTAGTGAAAATGTTTTAATCCTGCTGGTGATGTTTTGTATATATTTTTATGAAATTTTTGTCACATCTTTATCAGTTCATAATTTTTATAAACATTAATTTCAATAATAGTAATATGACAATTTACATATGTTCCCTACTTTCCACAATCACTAAATAGGACTGTTTTCTATTAGATTTTCTATTATTTAATTTTTTACAAACCAGTCCAATAAATAACTACACTTTTTGAGTAGTAAACCTTAAAAATTTATATGTTCTTATGGTTTTACATCTAAATTTGTTTTCAAGAATGTTAAGAATCATTAATATGAGGTGAATTTTTATTATAAATAATGGAAAACATAATGAAAAAATATCACTTATTCACTCCCAACCCCTCTCAAAGTTCACATAGATCATTTTTGGGCCTTTAAAAATGATGGTACCTCTAAGAATAATACCTTAGTTGATTTATTTAACCATAATGTGGATCACATTAATAGTGAATACTCTTATTTACTGTAAAATATTATTAATTTATTAGACATACTTATAATTTTTAAAGTCAATTTTTTTCTTCAATTGGCATGAATGAAATATTGTTTTGGATTGATGACTATGTGAATATAATTTCTCAATCACCAATAACATTTGATTGGAAGTATAGCATGTATATGAGTCTTGAAATAAAATTTGAATTTGACTAGGTGATGTTTTCATAATTTAAATAATAAGTAGAATTATCCATGAATATAATATTATATGTTAGGTTGAAAAAGATTATTCTCATTTTAGAAGAGGGGATTACAAGGCAAACTAGTGATTTAATTTGATTATATGGATTTGATGTTGCCGTATTAAATGAAGTAATATGAAATGAGATTAATGTGATATTAACTTTTTAAATGGTAACAAGGAAATATTATTTCTAAATAATGGATTTTTTTAATAAAGATGGTATTTTATGGAAGTAGGGAATAACTAAAATTATTAACTGGAATGATTTTTTTGGTTTATTGATGATCTTATTTGAATTACATAGTAAAATAAAATACATTATATATTGACTTAATTCATATAGTGTGTCATGACTGAGCCCTGGATTTAGGTTGAGGACCCTGAAAATCCAATGGTGTGATGACACCTAGGATTCATAAAGGGTTGATGCTGAGAAATTTGGTGATCTGTCCATTCGATTCCACATTGAATCCATGTAATTAATTACTGGTGGGAAATACCAATTGTATTAGGATAATGTCTATATTTATAGATATTTGTAGAATTATGTTATTCATTCTCATAGGGTACCCTTGATTAATTTCATGGGATGATCTCCCCAAATTTAGAATGTTATATTTTGTGGAATGCCGTCGGTGTAACTCATTGATTCCAATTATGTTTTTCATCCAAATATCAAGAAAAATTCCACGATTCTGTACTAATAGAATATTTTATAGAAATTCCTAGGTTCTTACCTATTAGATTACAAATGGTATTTTTCACATTTATTCCCTAGATTTGTATTGATTATAGTTTCCTTGGTAGTATAGATTGGATCTAGGTGAGACTAGATGTACATGATTATTAGAATTTCACAATCACGGGTTGAGGATGGTATAGAACATTTTTATGAGTAGACATGGAGCATGGGTATCACTGGTTGTTTTACTTCATTTACATTAATTTTTTTATCTCTTAAATTTTAATTTTATAAAATCATTATGTTCGTAAATTTCTATTTATACCACTCATGAATGAACAATATTATCGATTGGTTATTTTAGGGATGTATTTGGTTGTGGCATGATGAGATATACTCCAAATACACTTAGGCTTCCATGGAACAAGGGTACAAAAATAGCTATCACTAATGTATTGAAGACACATTTTTTTAAAAGCATCTGTTGTTATGTATTATTTGATTTATACGATAGAGCATGGAAGTAGAATCCCAAATAGTGATAAGGTATATTATGGTGGATTCTACAGTTTTTTATCATTTAGTATTAATGATATTGTATATATTCTATTATTGATGTATGATTTTCTTGACATGTATTATACCATTATTTTGATAGAATATTTATTATGTTGATAATTAATTAAAAATTTATTTGGATGTTATTTCAATTCATATTAATCTAAATTATGTATGTGGTTACCTGTACTTTAATTTCTCTTTACTCAGATATCCGGGTATATTCTCCACAACTTATTTACTTAGAAATTTATTTGGTAGATGTAAATAATTTGAAAACTAGTTGGAATTCATGATAGCATTTAGTGACCACATGTTTGGGAACTGATTAGTTGTCCAAGATGGTGGGGAATTTTAAACTGGTATTAGAGCACTTTTCATTTATCTTTCCATTCATGAATGGTACATTTAAGATTAGTAACGTGTTATAAAATTGTATGGAACATGTGTTTGGGACTCACCACACCATATCTGAGGTAATTCCTTGTGTCTAAGGTAGGGATTTTGGTTCATGTTTTTCATTTTTACTATTGTTCTGATTACACCTTGAGTGATACACATTATTTTTTAGTTTTTTGGCTTTTGGATGGTATCTTTTAGCCTAGTATAAAAATAGAGGAGGAGTTCCTGCACATATGAGGTATGTAGGATTCCCTTATCATTAACCTGATTACACTTTATTTATTGTATAATTACCAACATTTTCACTTATTTATATTTTTTAAAGGGATAAAAACTGTTTATATGGGTTTTTATATAGGTGTATAGTTTCATCATACTTAACAGGTACTCTTAGAAGGATAAAACACAATTTGTTCGATTACAATGGATTGATTATTTTGAGGTGATTATGACTCCCTATAGAAAAACATTGAGATTCAGTTCTCATTAACACACACATAACATAATTTAATTGAATAAAGCTATAAAATATAGGATATAACTATCCTTAAATACACAATCATAATGATTATTGAATCCCTTAAATATAATATGTCTTTTTAAATATTCATATTTAAAGAATCAAGACAAAGCATAAACTAGAAAATACTATTTTAGTCGTATTAATGGAAACATTGCCCACTATATTCCAAACTATTTGGTTCAGGAAAAATTTATAACATCTGCCACAAATTCTTTCACACTAATTAACATTCCAGATAATAAATATGTACAAATTTCCTTCATAACCTAGGAATGTAGAAAAATTATAATAGATGATCTTGAACACATGAAATTAGAATCATATAATTGAAACAATCATGGAATAAACTTGTCAAGTATATTAAGGTTGGAATAGGTAAAGAAACATAAATCCATAATCAACCTGAAAATTGGAGAATATTATAACCATGAAAATAAATTAAAATATTGATATCAATAACACCTATCTGATATTGATGGAATGCATAATTCCAGAATTCATAAACCTTTAATAAATGAAATATCCTTAGAAACATTACTTATCATCGAGACTATAGTCAAAACATGTTCCTTTGAAGGATTGGTTACTATAAAACATCATTTTAAGGGAAGGGGAATACACCAAAACATTCCATTATCTATCTCTTAAGACTAATCGATGCATTGAGTGGGTATATAATATCAGGATGCACCTACCAATTCTTTAATTCCAATGGTTTCACTTTAATTTAAAATTAATAAATAATACATATTCAATCTCTTTAATATTCATCTGTATTGAAATAAAAACAAACATAATTCCAATACATTTTCCCATGCCAATAAAAGGTGTAATGGCCCAGACCCTCATGACCCCTCCCTTTTCCAAATTTCGGTGCGACCGATTAGTGCGACCGATCGGCCGAACTGATCAGTGGGACCCATTGGTGCGACCGATCGGCGCAACCGATCGGTGCGACCAATCGGCGCGACCAATCTGTGTTACCCAGCCTTGTCGGGTTTTACTTCTACAGTTTTTTCCTGTAACACCCCTTTTAGGCCTTTTTGACCTTCTAAGTCGTATCAAGGCCGTTTTTAACACAGAATTAATATCTAAAAATCCCAAGAAACCACCCTATTAAATAACAATTAATTTAGTCATGTGTAACCATCGAACAGTGTGAGGAACCATGATCCTAATTTAAAGCCTTCAAATTTCTCAAATCCCATAACAACGGGATTTTTTTTATATATCGCAGAAGAAGTTCTTCTTCCCCCTTCTTCTCTTTTGGCTGACTTCCCTCTTCTCTGTGGTGCGCTTGAAGTCCTTTCTTCCCGAGAATTGTGGTGTGCCTAGGCTGGAGTTGTCGGCTCGTCCTTGGAGGTCCCGACATTCCTCCCCTACAAATCGCGCATCCTCTGTTCTTGGCGCGTGGAGAAAAACGTCTCCTTGATCAGTCAGGTAGGGGTTTTACCATCGTCTCTCCTTTCTGTGTATCTTGTAGGGTGGGTACACTACTGCTCCGGTAGAATTGGATGATCCTAACATTAATGAATATAATAAACAAATTCTAATGAATAAATTGGAGGGGTGTGATCGATGATGATGCTCTGTTTTTCTCCTCTTTCATGATTAATTATTTTTGAATTGTGCGGGCTTACGCCTACTGAAAATCATGGTCATTGGTGGTCTTTCTCTATGAACTAATAAACCCTTACCACATGTGATTTTTAAATGGCTTGTATTTTGGTTGTGAACCTAATTCTGTGTAACAAAAATTAGTTAAATACGTATATTCAGCTAAATAAATTGGAAGCAACAGGATCAACTCCTTTTCTATGATACCCCCGGTTTAAGCCCAGTGGAATTGAAAACATAGAGTGTGTTAGATCATTTAAATATGAAAATATCTGTTGAAACTGCCTTGTGTTGGTAGTATTGGTTAGGTTGTTTCCCCCACGGGCTGAGTACGGGTGACCATATAGTTTTCTTATATAGGGGCTTAGATTACTGGGGTGATGTGGGTGAGGATGGGATCCTCTGTTTGTATCACGAATTGGGGTGGGATCCTCTTTTGGTGTGAATCCTTCGTATTCCTAGTTCTGGGAACTTGGGACTGTATCTCACTTTGACCTGCTTTGGTTCCAATACTTGGAGGGGTCTTATTTGATTTGTTATTACAAGAGAACCGGGCGTGAATGTTTAAATTGTTGTTGGGTGTACTTTCTCCTTGGCTTGTGCTTATGATTACTAGTTTCCCAAGTTGGTGCAGAAACTTATTTAAACCTTATTACTGAACATAAAAACAAGGATGGGACAAATGTGGATTTGGTTTGGTGTGAGTTGTGACTTGGGCATGGGTGATGTTCTCTTTTATTATTAATGAATAGTAAGGATAGTGTTCTTTAGGCTGGTTGAAGAAAAACCTAGTTTTGGTGAGCTCTTGTTACCTATACATATACCTGTAGTTTTTTTGTTTCTTATTCGCACCCTACCCAAGATGAGCACTTAGTTCTGAACACCCCCATTTCATGGGTGAAGGTGCTTTTTCCAATACTCCTATGAGTGTCTGATTATTATATCCTTTATACTCCCTTTCCCGAATAGCCCGTGACTCTACAGGCATGCTATGATGGAATGAAGTCCATTATTAGCCCAAGAATCTCCAGGCAGGGTAGTGTGGGGGTTGGCCCAGGTGTGTGCGGGCAGGTGGTTTCCCAAGTATCATCGGGATGAGGCCCTGGTGTCTTCGGGCATGGCATTAGTTCTTCTATCCCGGTTGTCTTTAGGCGTGGAACTGGTTTTTCGAGCCTAGGTGTTTGCAGGCATGGTTACGTGTGACAGTTTTGTCCTAGGTGTCTGTGGGCGAGTTAGGGGTTGTAGCCCAGGAGTTTGCAGGCGGGATGTGTGGTTGTGGCCCATATGTGTGTGGGTGGGGTACGGCAGTGGGACTGCAATGAGAATGGAGGTATTGGTCCGATGCGTAGGATGTCTTCAATAACCATTGAGAAAGTGGTGCGGGGTACCCAAACATCGATGAGCTATTACTATACATTACATGATTGCGTTATCGGGGGAGTGTGCCTTGTTGAGGGTTTTGGGTTGTTAGTTTCCTTGCTAGGTGCTTGTTTATCTATTTTTTCACAGGGAATTAGTATGCCTCCCCACTTGAGCATGAGAGTCATTGGTTTTTAACTACTGAGTATACTTGTATGCTCACCCTACGTATATAAAACAGCTTTAAGGTTTCCCGGAGGTGTTCAGGGATCGTACAGGACCATACTAGCTTGGACCATTGGGGCAGTTTCTCTTGGTTTTTTTTCTTGGTATCTTTTTACCTTTGGAGTTATGTGACTTGTATCGTTTACCTTCGAACATTCATATGTGAATGGTTTATTTTCAGTAGTATTTTCACTTTCAATTTTGGTGTTGTGGGATTTACTATCTTATCTCCCGATCCTATTAAAAAAAGGGTAATGCCTTACATTTAATGTGTGATTCTATACCCTTGGTGTTGGTCGCCACTCCGGGACCTATTGGAGGAAGGTTTTGGGGGTCATTATCTCTCCTTCAACTTAACGAAGGAAGGGATTGTAAATCTGATGACCCTTACCACCTTTTGGTGAAGGCGGGTCGTGACAGAATGGTATCAAAGGATGATGGTTGAGAGATAGGATGGAGTCTGGAGTTAGGCACAGTGAGTATTGCATGGGATGGTAGGGCGACAATGTTGGGTTACCATGGTATGTGAATTAGGCTAGGGAATACCAGCTAGGACATGGGATTTTAGGGCCCTCCGTGATCCGATCCAAGGACTATGGACCTACCAAACGACCAAGTGAGACTATATTGATTGCAGTGTAGATACCCTAGGAAAGGTAGATGCATCATATTTACTTGTGTTATCGTGATTCTAGGGTGTTTTGGGAAATTGAAATAAAAAAGAAGTTTATGAAAATTTTAAGAATAGTATTTTGCACTACAAATGCTTAGACATTCCTTGTATCTTTTGCAGCTATGGCGCCTGGGAGGCGACCATGGGTGGTGCGGCCGATCGAGGCCCAGGAGGTTGAGTTAGTCGATCGACAGAGGGATGATCAGGAGGAGGAGGATAACAAGTGTTAGAAGACGATTTGAGCCTTCCAGCGACAGACCCTCGAGAAGTATGAGGGAAGCACCTCAAACATAAAGACGGAGAGCTGGCTAGAGGAGCTGGTGATAGCTTTTGTATTGATTCGGGCTCCAACTGAGTACTGGGTTCCTCTGGCCGTTAGCCAGATGCGGGGAGCAGCGTGTCAGTGGTGGACGCTCTGCCTGGGGGAGAGGAGAGAGGCTGAGGTGGCATGGGATGATTTTGAGATGGAGTTCCGGGTGGAATTCCTCTCTTCTACGATGAAGGCAGAGAAGAGGCATGAGCTACTCTCCCTCCAACATGGGAGTATGTCAGTAAGGGAGCTGGGGATCATGTTCAATGACCTCCTCCGCTTTTCTCTGGAGCTCTTTCCAGATGAGGAGTCTTGGGCGAGGCATTTAGAGGAGGTGCTCTGACGCTCCCTCCAGTACATTGTAACCCCCTTCACCTTGCAGACATACATGGAGGTCCAGAAGAAGGCCGAAGTGGAGGAGATATTGCACACTCTAGGAGGTGTATCACGAGAGGGGATCCAGCTAGGATCATCGAAGGGGAAGGCCGTCATCACCAGTCCTCCAGCATTAGGGCACTCAAGGTTTCGACCGGCAGGGACTAGGCCCCAGTTGTCCCAGTTCTCATCTCACGGACCTTACCCCTTTCCTTCAGGACCAGGACCGAGATGCTTCGTCTGTGGAAGCTATGGGAACCTTCGGAACCAGTTCCTGGATAGTGTGCGGTATGGTGGTAGTAGGCAGGCCCATCACCCGCCCCAGCAACAGCTTCCAGATAGGCCCTTCCTCGAACAGCAGCAGGGGCATTGACCTCCCACTCCTCCGAGGGCAGTCATTGCAGGGGGAGGCCGACCTTAGGGTGCTCCTTAGAAACCTCGACCAGGGCATGGTTGGGGAGGCGACCGACATCCGAGAGGCAGAGGAGCTGGGTGTTGGAAGATGTACATCGCAGAGGCTGTAATTCCTGCAGGACCAGAGGTCATTCGAGGTATGACCACTCTGTTTAGCACCCTTGCTTATGCCTTGTTTGATACTAGAGCTACACACTCCTTCGTTGCACCCATCCTAGCATATTATTTGGGTCTATATGCTGAGAGACTTCCAGTTCCCCTGGTTCTGAGCACACCAGTCATAGGTCAGACCGACTTGTTATATGCTTGTCGAGGATGAAGACTAATGATAGGGCCACATCATTCAGTCAGGGATCTCCTAATATTTCAAATACAGCCATACGATGTCATCCTAGGCATTGACTGGCTGTTCTCTCTGTGTCCTATCATCGACTGTTTCCGATTAAGGGTTTTGTTCTCAGACTTGGTCGGCCGACGTGTTACTTTCACAGGCAAGTGGAGTGGCAAGAAGGGCAGCAGGCGAGAGGAACCCCTCCTCTCCTTGTTACCCGAGCTGTCAGTGGAGTCATTAGATGCTGATATGGTTTAGGTACCTGGGATCGTCAGTGGGTTTTTGGATGTCTTTTCCGAGGAGGTGATGACTCTACCCCCTCGACATGATATCGAGTTTGGTATTGACTTACAGCCTGGTGCTCGTCCGATTTCGATGGCTCCCTACCGGATAGAACCTTCGAAGATACAAGAGTTGCGGATTTAGATTGATGATCTCATGAAGAGGGGTTATGTTAGACCAAGTGCGTCATCATGGGGTGCTCTAGTCTTTTTCACAAATAATGCGGACGGTGGTCTCAGATTGTGTATAGACTACAGGAGGCTAAATCAGGTGACGATCAAGATTGGCTACAATCTTCTGGGGATAGAAGATCTCTTTGACCATCTAAAGGGGGCATGATGGTTCTCAAAGATCGACCTATGGTCTGGGTATCACCAGTTGAGGGTAAAGGATGGAGACATCTCGAAGACGGCCTTCAGGTGATGATATGGGCACTTCAAGTTGGTAGTCATTCCTTTCGGTGTTACGAATGCCCCGGATGTGTTCATGGGGATTATAAACTCCGTCTTCTTGCAGTATCTGTTTTGGTTCGTAGTCATGTTCATCGACAACATCTTGATCTATTAAAGATCATAGGAGGACCACACGGAGCACCTGAGTATGGTTTTGGAGGTCCTCCAATGGCACTAGCTCTATGGGAAGTTGTCGAAATGAAAGTTCTAGACACGAGAAGTGAACTTCCTTCGGCACGTAGTGTCTGAACAGGGGGTAGCGGTAGACTCATCAATGGTTGAGGTAGTTGTTTCTTGGGCAGCACCCTATAACATGGTAGAGGTTTGTAGTTTCCTCGGGCTGGCAGGTTACTATCAGAGGTTCGTACCCAACATCTCCCGAGTTTATGCCCCTTTGATAGCCTTGACCAAAAAGGACCAGGGTTTCGCGTGGAGTGATCAGTGCAAGAAAGCCTTCATCTCTCTGAAGGGGAAGTTGTTTAGTGCCCCAGTACTGAGACTACCAAAAGAAGGGGTGGCATATGAGATGTTCTGTGATGCTTATGGGAAGGGATTTAGACGTGTGTTGATGCAGTGACAATGGGTGATCTATTATGGGTCTAGTCTACTACACCCTCATGAGCATAATTATGCTGCCCATGATTTGGAGATTGCGGTATTATTTTTCGCACTAAAGTTGTGGTGGCATTACCTCATTGTAGAATGCTTTGTGGTTTTCACGGATCACAAAAGCTTGAGGTATATCTTCTCCCAGTGGGACCTAAAAATACAGCATCGAAGGTGGATGGAGTTCTTCTAGGATTACGACTTCGAGATTTCCTACACTTCAGGTAAAAGAGAATGTAGTGGCCAATGCTTTGAGTGGGAGGTCACAGAAGGATATGGTCCGAGAGTCAGCAGACGCTTGGAAAGCGATGGCGGAGTTGTTTGCCTTGCACCTAGATGCGAGGATGGATAATGGTAGGGGATACCTGTATCAGATGATAGTACAGTCTTTTATGTTGCGTCAGGTGGAGGAGTCTCAGTGGGGAGACTTGGAGAGTGAAGTGATGTAAGACCGGGTTGGCCAAGTCGATGCTCTGGAGGGGTTGATAGATGATGGTCCAAATCAGATGATTTTCCATGGGAAGTTGTTTGTTCCGAAGGCAATGCGTGATAGGTTTCTTAGTGAGTTCCACAACTCACCCCTAGCGGTACACCCAAGAGTTTCCAAGATGTACCAGGGTCTGAAGGGACAATATTGGTGGCCCGGGGTAAAGCGAGCAGTGGAAGTGTTTGTGGGCAAGTGCATAGTGTGTCAGCAGGTGAAGGCTGAACACCGTGTTCCATGTGGGTTGTTGTAACCTTTAGATGTCCCCAAGTGGAAGTGGGATGGAATCTTGATGGATTTCGTCATGGGACTACCCAAAGTTCAAGGAGGCTGCGATGCCATCTGGGTAGTAGTGGACCGGTTGATGAAATCGGCTCACTTTCTGGCGATCTAGGAGTCAAGTGCAGTGGACGCTCTAGAATAGAGATATGTGGATGAGATAGTGCGGTTGCATGGAGTTATGAGTTACATAGTCTCAGATAGGGATGGAAAATTTACCTCGCAAGTCTGGAGGGGGTTGCAACATGATTTTGGCACCCAGCTACGCTTTAGCACTGCCTTCCACCCACAGATAGAAGGGCAGACATAGTGCACCATACAAACCTTGGAGGATATGCTGTGGGCAAGTGTTCTGGACTCAGGAGGATCATGGGTGAAACACTTTCCTCTGGTAGAGTTCACCTAAAATAATATCTATCACTCTACCATTGGCATGGATTCGTTTGAATCCCTATATGGATGGTTGTATCGCTCACCCGTGTGCTGGACTGAGGTTGGGGAAGCAGGTGTTCATGGCTCGGAGGTAGTGCAGAGTACGACAGAGAAGGTTCATCTTATACGAGAGATGTTGAAGGTGGATCCGGACCGACATAAGTCATATATTGATGATAGGAGGAGACCCTTGGAGTTCGAGGTCGGGGACCACGTGTTCTTGAGGGTCTCCCCTCAGCGTGGACAGCGGAGGTTTGGCAGAGGAAGTAAGCTTTCTCCCAGGTTCATCGGGCCCTTCAAAGTGTTGTGACGGGTCGGTGAAGTGGATTATCTTCTAGAGCTACCACCGCCACTACTGAGGATACACGATGTATTCTATGTGTCCCAACTCTGATGATATCTGCACGACAATTCACACGTCCTTGACTTGGGAGGGATAGATATTGAAGACGATGCAGCCTTCGTGGAGTGACCAGTGATGATCGAGGGTCGTGAGGAGAAGGTGCTTCGTGGGCGAACCATTCCCTTGGTTTGTGGGTTATGGAGACATGGTGGGCTTGAGGAAAGTACCTAGGAGAGGGAAGCACAGATGCGTGCCCAATACCCTGAGCTATTTTGAATGTTGTCATGTTTGGTCGTTACTTGTTTACTTTGTAATGATTACCTTGTTGGCTATGGATGTGTAGTTTCCTTTTCTGTGGATGTGTGTGTGAAGTTTCCTAAATAATGGGGAGGGGAGGACCTAATCCCTAGTTAATACGCATTAAAGAAGATGCTCCTAAAACCGTGCGGGCGAGTCAGTGCTGCCCAAAGTGGATAGTATCTTAACATGGAGGAAGGGAAACCCCTCTCCCACTAGATCAGATGGTTTAGCCTTTTTGTTTGGCATGGTTTCATGGGGAAAGGATGGGTAGGGCATTTGTGTTTGTACAGGGGATAAGGTGTTCCTATGTCGGAGAGGTTCACTCCGGAGAGGTATCTTCAGGGGTGGCTGTTCGGACCCCCCCCCCCCCTCTTTCCTTCGGTCTGGGTTTTGATTCTCGAGGATGAGAATGGTTTGAGAGGTATCTAATGTAATGGCCCAGACCCTCATGAACCCTCCCTTTGCCAAATTTCGGTGTGACAGATCGGCGCGCCCGATCGGTGTTATCCATCCTTGTTGGGTTTTACTTCTACATTTTTTTCCCATAACACCCCTTTTAGGCCTTTTTGACCTTCTAAGTCATTTCAAGGCTGTTTTTAACCCATAGTTAATATCTAAAAATCTCGAGAAACCTCCCTATTAAATAACAACTAATTCAGTCATGTGTAACCACCCAACTGCATGAGGAACCATGATCATAATTTAAAGTGTTCGAATTTCTCATATCCCATAACAATGGGATTTTATCTATATATCGCAGAAGAAGTTCTTCTTCCCCCTTCATCCCTTTTGGCTGAATTCTCTCTTCTCTGTGGTGAGCTTGAAGTCCTTTCATCCTGAGACTTGTGGTGTTCCTAGGATGAAGTTGTTTTCTCATCCTCGAAGTTCCCGACATTCCTCCCCTGCAAATCATGCATCCCCTGTTCTTGGCGCTTGGAGAAAACGTCTCCCTGATCAGTCAGGTAGGGGTTTCACCTTCGTCTCTCCTTTCTTTGTGTCTTGCGGGGTGGGTATGCTACTGCTCTTGTAGAATTGGATAAACCTAAATTTAATGAATATAATAAACAGATTCTAAAGAATTAATGAGAGGGGTGTGATTGATGATGATGCTCTATTTTTCTCCACTTTCATTATTAATGATTTCTGAATTGTGCGGGCTTACACCTACAAAAAATCATGGTCGTTGGTGGTCTTTCTCTGTGCACTAATAAACCCTTACCTCTTGTGATGTTTGAATGGCATTCATTTTTATTGTGAAACTTTTTCTGTGTAAAGGAAATTGGTTAAATACATATATTTAGCTAAATAATTTGGAAGCACTAGGATCATCTCCTTTTCTATGATAACCCCGGTTTAAGCCCAATGGAATAGAAATCATAGAGTGTGTTAAATCTTTTAAATCTAAAAAATACCTGTTGAGTCTGCCTTGTGTTGGTAGTATTAGTTTGGTTGTTTCCTCCATGGGCCGAGTACAGGTGACCTTATGGTTTTCTTGGATATGGGATTAGATTGCTGGGGTGATGTGGGTGAGGATGGGATCCTCTATTTGTATCATGAATTGGGGTAGCATCCTCTTCTTTTGTGAAACCTTCTTATTCATAGTTCTGGGAACTTAGGACGGTATCTCACTTTGACCTGCTTTGGTTCCAATACTTGGAGGGGTCTCATTTGATGTGCTTTTACAAGAGAACAGGGTGTGAATGTTTAAATTGATGATGGGTGTACTTTCTCCTTGGCTTGTGCTTATGATTACTAACTTCCCAAGTAGGTGTAGAAACATTTTTAAACATTATTAATGAACATGAAAACAAGGATGGGACAAATGTGGATTTGGTTTTGTGTGAGTTTTGACTTGGTCATGGGTGTTGTTCTCTTTTCTTATGAATGAATAGTAAGGATAGTGTTCTTTAGGCCTGTTGAAGAAAAACCTAGTTTGGGGGAGTGCTTTTTACCTATACATATACTTGTAGTTTTTGTGTTTCTTATTCGCGCCCCACCCAAGTTAAGCACTTAGTACCGAATACCCCCATTTCATGGGGGAGAGTGTTTTTTCCAACACTCTTATGAGTGGATGGTTATTTTCTCCTTTCTTCTCCCTTTCCCGAATATCCCAAGACTCTACGGGTAGGCTGTGATGGCCTGATGTCCATTATTATCCCAAGAATCTTCAGGCAGGGTAGTGTGGTGGTTGTCCTAGGTGTGTGCTGGGATGTGGTTTCCCAATTATCTTTGGGATGAGGCCTATGTGTCTTTGGGTGTGGCAGTATTTCTTCTAGACTAGGTGTCTTCGGGCATGGCAGTGGTTGTTTTGTCCTAGGTGTTTGCAGGCGTGGTTATGTATGACAGTTGTGGCCCATGTGTCTGTGGGTGGGTTAGGGGTTGTGGCCCAAGTGTTTTCGGGTGGGATGTGTAGTTGTGGCTTAGGTGTGTGCAGGCGGTGTACGAGAGTGGGACTATGATGAGAATGGAGGGATTGGTCTGATGCGTAGGATGTTTTCAATAACCAGTGGGAAAGTGGCACGGGGTACCCAATCATCGATGTTATATTACTATACATTACTTGACTTGCATTATTTGGGTAGTGTGACTTGGTGAGGCTTTTGGGTGGTTAGTTTCCTTGCTAGGTGCTTGGTTATCTATTTTCTCACAGGGAATTTTTATGGCTCCCCACTTTTGCACGAGAGTCTTTGGTTTTTCCCTACTGAATATACTTGTATGCTCACCCTATATATATAAAACATCTTTTAGGTTTCTAGGAGGACTTCAGGGATCATGCGGGACCGTATTAGCTTGGACCGTTGGGATAGTTTCTTTTGTTGTTTTTTTTCTTGGTATCTTTTTACCTTTGGAGTTTTTTGACTTGTATTTTTACCTTTGAACATGAATATGGGAATGGTTTACTTTCATCCATCTTTGCACTTTCAGTTTTGGTGTTATGGGATTTACTATCTTATCTCCCAATCCTATTAAAATAAAAACGTTAATTCCTTCCATTTAGTGTGTTATTTTATACCCGTGGTGCTGGTCGACACTCTGGGACCTATTGAAGGTGGATTTCGTGGGTCATTATCTCTCTTTCAACTTAACAAAGGAGGGACCTGGAAATCTGCGGACACATCCCTCCTTTTGGTGAAGGAGGGTCGTGACAATAGGGTTACATGAGAATAACCCATCTAGAAGAAGAATTTATATACATAAACAATACATAGTCAAATTGAAAATAATAATCCAGATAATAATATTAATAATTTTACACATTTTAATATAATAACATACATTCTAGGTGACCATCATCTAAAGAGAGTTATATATAATGTGAGGATAAATTTTTATAGAATAATGAGTATATGAATAATTAAATACTGAAATAACATGATCATAAGTTATCCATAAGAATAATTTGGATTTTTTTAATAAAATATCCCTAATGTAATTAATTAAACATAGATGGTTGTTGGCATAGATGAAAAACATCCCTAGAAAAGATTTATTGAATGATACCACCCAATAAGTGATATTGACCAGGGTTGTTTGGTATCGTGAGCATATTCCCCCAATATATATATAAATATTACTGTATAAATAGAGAATCATAAACATTAATTGGGTAAAAACTTTTGAAAATGAAAAAATAAAATTGATGTTAAAAAATAAAACACCTTCTTGAAAACATTTTTAAGATTGATATGAAACAAGAAGTTATGTGTCACTTCCTAATGTATTTTTAATATGATAAATAAAAAATATTTTCAAAACATTAATTTTAAAATAATATATAAAATATGATTATTTAATGTGAAATAATGTTTTTTGGAAATATAGGTCCAAAACATTTGACTATGAAGGGAATTATTTTAATACTTGATATTACCTTTATTGAAAACCATAACGTAATAAAGTGGAAAATCCATATTGGTATTAAAATTTCATTTATAAAACTTTATCATAAAATAACAGATAAAAAATAACGGTGGTAGATCCCAATCCTTGAATGACAGTTTCCAAAATTAAACATTATACTCAATGAATTGGATTTGAGTTACCAAAAATCATTACTATTAAGAAAAAAATATCAATAGCCACTTGAATAAGGGATCATGATTTGGATATTAAATATTATTTAATACAAATTATTATAAAATATATACATAATTATTTAATAAACCACAAAAATAATCATGGAGACTAATGATTAATATATCTTAAGGAATAGAAACTGAGAACCAGAAAACCCTTGTGGATTGAGTAACACTATAATGAAAACCACTTGCAAGAGAGTTCCTATAACTAAACATTAAATACCACTATTAAAAAATTATTCATGATATTTTATATCATATAGGATGTATACACACCAGAAAATTGAAACTAGGTTCATAATACCAAACATTTCAAAAAGCAAGGAATTTGAGACGAGAACCCTTATCTCTTATCTTGACTTCAAAAAATTTTATTTATCCACTACTATCAAAAATATATATATATATTAATAATAAATTTTATAAACTTACTCATATCCATTTTCATTAATAATCTTTATAATTTTTCACTTACGAGAAGAATTATTCCAATTTTAAGCAGTGGGTGTTTATAGTCTTGATTGTTTGTTCTAGTTTCAAAATAACAGAGTTTGGGTCTATTATTCATTTAAATTTCATAATTTATATATCATTTAATTTAATGTAATACTTGTTACCTAATATATATAATGTTATAGTTTCATTTCATGTCAATTTTCATTACAGAACATGATAATGATATCCAAGATGATCGTGTCCCATTAATTCATAATGAATGAAAGGTGATTTCTTAACTAAGGAGTTTAATATTGATATGAAAAATCCAGAAAATAATTATTTCCAACATTAAAATGTATTACACCATTGAATATGTTGTCATATTCATCCATGATATAAATTCATATTATTGTTTGATTAGAAGGTAAACCAACCCACAATTGAATATAAATTAATTTCATGAATTCTTATGAGGTGGTTTAGTTGTAATATCATTATAATCGAAGCATAATATTCTTTTAATGTGCTTAATTGTATCTCCACGTAATTATAAAGTATGAACATTGTATTCGATAGCATATATGACATGCAACAACAAGCATGTAACAGAATATAATATCTTGATACTGTATAATATATTTAATATTTTAAATTAATTCAATCAATGAAATATCATAAAATTCATGTGATGATGAGTTTTCTTTCATATCACACAATAATGAGTTTCTCCAATGACTTGTATTACATGCTATAAAGAGTTTTACCAAAAAATAATATATTATAAAAATATTATTATTTAAATTAATAAGATTATCAAAGTCATTAAATTATAGTTTATGAATATAAATAAATAAAATTTTAATATATATGGTCTATAAAAATGTAAAATAAATTTATAGGTTACCAATTAATTTGAAATGAATTTAAAAACCAATATAAAGGAAAAACATTTAGGCCCTAAATGTTTTTTTGTCCTAATAAATTAAATTATTTACTATTATTGAATGATCTAAATGAAATATATATATATATATTTATATTATTCAATAGAATAATTTTTATATTCATCCAATAGATTTCAAAAACATAAGATAAGTGTAAATCCAGTTTTACACATAAAAATAGTATTTTTCTCAAAACAGAATTTTATTGTCTTTTTATGGAGAACCTATTTTATGTATAAATTTTGAAACTTTTGTATATTTTATATTTAAATATAAAATTAATATTTTTTAAAAAATAATAAATTTCTATTAGGATGATGTGTTTTTAATTTTCCAGAGAAGTTTCATTTTTTCATCAATAGAGAAAAATACAGAACATTATTTAAACAATGATTATTCTTATAAATTATTTACATGGTTAAATTATATTTTATATTTAATTAATTTTTAAATTAGGTAAACTATTAAATCAATTAATCCAATTTCGGTAATTGTAGTCTATTTCACATTGAAATTGGAGACAAAAACATTTCAGACTATTGAACATTTTTACTTTAAAAACCTACATTTTCATCTCATCTGCAGGATTAAATTGAAATTATTTTTCTAAATACTATGTTAATGGAATATGGAATAATGGATAAAATATATGGAATCCTAATAATATATAATTTCTAATAATTTCAAAATATATTTTTACTTAAAATGTTAGTGAGCATAATTAAAATTCATTGTAGAAAAGTTTGTTAAATTATTCCTAATAATAGACTAAACCATAAAATAAATGTCTCAAATAGGATAAAAACATATAAAAAATATATTATATGGTCATATATCAAACATATATTCCATTTTATTTAATTATCATAATTATTGGAGGCACATTATGTATGGTATATCTCTTAATAATGTTTACCTTGTTATATTTACAAGAATTTCACTCCTCCTCCATTGTAAAAAGGCACTCATAAATCCCACTTATTGATGCCAATACAGCCATTTAGACCGTAAAAAATCAGCTAAAATAAGATTCCAACATATTTCCCATAATCTTAAAGTCCTCAAATTGGTCCAAAATCAAACTTAAGAAGTGTTTTGGTGTAAATAAAAATTTGTTACCCGAATACGAGATAACATTCTTCAATGATCACATTTGTTTCATATTACTTATCCAACACTTCAATTTTTTATATATCATGCTTATATAATAACATTAGTATCTTAAATATACAAATATTTTGTTATTATATGAGTTTAACATACACTTACTCACACATCTATCAAATTGAATATTTGATCACCATTCGTGTGTATGTTAGACTATAGCCTCACAAACCGATGTCGTTCGTTCTTCCATTTACCACATTTAATAAATTTAATAATTATTTATTTCTAATTTATATATGATATATATTATATTTATAAGTTATTTATTCTTATTTAACTTTTTATAAAACACAAACCTTTATACTTTCCATTTGGTCGGAATAGTGTAACTTCATTTCTGAAAGTGTGGACTACTGCCTTCTCAAAGTGTTGTGATTCATTCACACATTTTATTGACTTTATTAATAATTATTTTAATAAAAATTATGAGATATATATTAAATAAATATTATATTTGAATCATTATATACTTATATATCATTTAATTTTAATTTTTTATAAGAACAAGAAATTGAAGCAGTGTTCATGCGTACATATGGCCTATCATCTCTGGGATAACACATATGTTCCCTATCTAAAAATATTATAGCTTATTAATATTTTAAATATAATATATTTTTATTATATTTAAATAAATTTTTATATTTTTTATATTTTTATATCATGATCTACTAATTTGAAAAAAAAATTAAAATATACTTGACAAACTTGGAAATTAACACCCTGAAATAGTGGAAATAATGAATGAATATTATTAAATGGGTAATAAAATATCATAAGAATAAAATATATGATATTATAAATAATATTTGGGTTCGGTAATAAGTTATTTAATTGACTAAAACCATTATAATGTAGGTTAAATTATATTCACATGAAAGGAAATGCAAGTTAAGGTATTCTTGCCTCACTTTTTCTTGTGTAATGCATAAATCATTTTCACCACTTATTTCATTCCTATGTTGTATATACTATACCAATTTAATTTTATATCATGAATAAATTTATATTTATTTTATTTAAATCTTCATTTTATGTCATTTATTTCATGGGGATTGTGATTTAAAATTTTTCATGTGGTAATGGATTTCATGTCAAATTACATTCCATGGATACTTATTTGTTTTTATGCACCAATTCACATTAATGTAGTGTATATACTAGACATTTTTATTTTTATATAATTATTTTATCATACTTCATGGTATTTTATGATTCTTTTTGAATTATCTAACTGATGGTTATAGCTTTAAAAATTACCAAGTGGTAAAAGTTATATTTTTTTAATATCACTTTCTTTTGTGATTGGTAACTTTCTCTTGAAAAAATCACTTTATTGTAATCATTTCCATGTACACATTCTTGGGTGATGAATATTATTATCTATTAATACTTATAGAATATTTACATATGCTTTACACTTTAATAGTTATTTGATTAACTGTGGAATTATTGATAAA
The DNA here is from genome assembly GCA_963277665.1 of Viscum album. Lineage (NCBI taxonomy): Eukaryota > Viridiplantae > Streptophyta > Magnoliopsida > Santalales > Viscaceae > Viscum > Viscum album. The sequence continues at coordinate 646,053,550 of OY728151.1, read as the reverse complement.
TATGTATATTTTTTCAGTACTGATAATTGATAATGTATATTGTCTCCTAATTAAATTGATTACTCAATATATGAGAAATGTTTCTGATAGGAAGTTAATGGTGGGTATCGAAAATTATATATCCCCTTAATGCAAAGATAGGTTTTCATGTGATAAATTATTTATTGAAATTAAATGAGTTTATTACTGTAGTTTTAAAACATATTTTAAATTGTCTTGATGGTATAAGTTTCCATGAGCCTCGGACATGACGTACAATAATTAAGCATTGACTTTATTTCGGAATAGTTTTATCATCCATGATATTATTACTAGGAAGAAATATATGGATGTATTTATTTCTATTTTATTGATTAAATGGAATGTGTTTTCATATTTTGACTTTTAAATACTTATTATGACTTATCTAGTTTTTTAAATGGAATATTTTTTCTGTTATTTACCTTTCAATATTTTAAATGCACTTACACCAAAATTTATTGATTACATGTAAATTTTCAATCTTTATTAACATTCAATGTTAATTATTCTCATTGATTAACTTTTTTTTCTATTTTACATACCGTTACTATTAATTTATGATCACCCTTATTATATTCCCTTCCCTTAGGAATCCATGAAACGTAAAAGGAAATATATTCATGGATGTGCTAGATGGAATAATGTTAATAACATAAAAAGATAAAAAATAAATTCTCATTTTCATTTTCATTTAAAATAAAGGACTCATTTTTTTATATATTTTACCAAGATGACTAAATTTTTCAGTACTTTGAGACATGATTTGCATTTATCTTATACCAATGTAATGGTATCCCGACAATGGATCCAGGATCTCTGGGGATGGGGTGTTATAGTTGGTATTAGAGAAATATTATTAGACACCATGGGAACTAAATTTAAGAAAACACTTATTAGGGTTCATAACCCTATGATACTCATTGGGGATGTGTATATAAGAACAACCAAATGTTTCTATTATATAGGGATTATGTGTTGTTCCAAGATATACCACCTTGTAAATTTAATATAAGTAGGCGTGGTTCTAAAAGAAAATTTCTAGGGGAAAAAAGTTTAAAAGATGTATCAATCGTGATATGTGAATAACCTGTTACATAATATTGTAACCTACTATGCACCTAGTTTGACACTCCTTGGGGATATTCAAAGGTTAAGTCACATTTTCATTACACACCATAATGATTTATTTGAATATATAATGATAATTAATGACCTTGGTTAAACCCTAGACCATGTAAAGACCTATTTTGAAATAAAATGGTTGAATTATTTATGTATTGGGATTTTAGAATTAACATGTTGTATTATTTTTTTCATCGTATTTTGGTTATAAGAATCATGAATCAATTCAGGATTGTTTATCATTTTAGAAGCACATATGTCCCCATTAACATATGTTTAATGGATACATACATTTTATTAGATATTAACACTAATAAAAATTCCAATGTCTTAAACAACATGTTATAGGTTTTATGTAATGTGATTCTCCCAAGATTTAAAATATTTTCAAATAAATTTATTGTAATAAAAATATTTTCATTAGAAATTGTTTTAATGGAAAATATATTAGTGGATTAATGACCTTAAAATTTATAAACATGAATTTATAGTTATAGACATAAATTTTTGTTTTTATGATCATTAATGTCATTTTAATAATAGTTAAGCAAGATTATTAGACTTTAAAAAAATTGTTGTATTTAAATCCTTAGAATAAAGGTATTCATTTATTTTCTTATTTTTAATGATGTCCAGAAAAATTCTAGATACATTATAGGACTGCATTTTATAAAAGGAAAATTTTAATTTTGGGTGGAAACCAATCGTATCATTCAAGGCCATAATTATTTAACCTGTCACCTAAGGATGATATGGGTTTCACAGTAGACACTAACCCATATAATTTCTTGGTAAATATGTCCTTGTTTTTTGTTAAATAAGTTTATTAATTAAAATTAGTAATCAACCATCACTATAAATTTATAGGATTAGAGTTTAATGTATTAAACATATTAGTTTTTGAAAACATTTAGACACATATATAATGACTTTTTAATTGGTACAACGATCCGTTAAAAGATGATGTTAGCGCTTCAAAAGAGGGTTTATAATAGGATATCCAGTTAATAAAGTAAGGTATGAATTATAATTTGATCAAGGCACAACCAAAAGATATAATTTACCAAATGAAATTAAAACATATCAAGTAAGTATGTCTCCTGACATACTTGGTCAATAAAATAATTATTCAACATTATGAAAATGATCTTAAAACAAAAATGTTATCCAAATAAAATCATTTATATTTATATTGTTCTTTTAAGAAATTATATATTTAAGAATTTTAGTCCTTTAACTTTACATTGATCAATCACTTGTTTTTTATAGATGACCTCAATAAATCCCTATAACTATTTACACATTTTATCAAAGATGATATTTTCACTTTCTAATAATGTTCTCATATATAGAAGCCTAGTTATATGTTATTCCATGCGACCTTTTTATTTCCCATTATCTATATTATAGAGGATGTCTTATGAACCCTTACCATGATGTGTTATTTCAACATATGAAATATCGAATAGTATACCACAATGATTTTTTTTCAATTATGAGGTTACAATTTTTTTAATATGAGAAGAATGTAACTCCATAAAATTATAAAATAAGAACATTGTATTTGATAAAGTGTATGACATGAAACACCAATAATGAAAGGGAATATAATATCATGAGAGCCTATAATATATTAAATATTTTAAACAAATTCAATCTATTATATATCTTTCAATTCATGAGATACTGAGTTAGCTTTCAGTTCATAGGACAATGAGTTTCTTCTTTGTATTATGTTACACACAAGACTGAATTTTACCAAATAAAAATATATTTTTAAAATATTATTATCTAACAAAATTATAATTAACCTATTTGAAAAATTATTATCTATGAACACTATTAAATAACTTATTAAAATATATTGTTTATAAAAAATATACATATAAGTTTTAGGTTACAAATTAATTAGAAATTAATTTAAATCCCAATATAAAAAAATATTTTTATACACACAATAATGATTTTTCCTAAAAAATTAAATTTATTTTAATTGTTTAATAATATTAATTAAATATATATATGCATGTATATTGTATTTTAAAAACAATTTTTATATTCATAGAATGTATTTGATAATCATAATATAAGAATAAATTTAGTTTCACATTTGGAAATTTTATTTTACTAAAAATGAATGTATATTTTCATTTTGTGGTGAACAAATTTTAAATATAAATTTTGGAAATTTTATATATTTTATATTTCCAAATAAACATCAATTTTAAAATATTAATATAAAAACAATGTTAGTTTGAGTTTTCTATATTCTGGACAAATTTCATTTTTTTAATGAATAATGAAAAATAATAAATCTTAATTCAAAATTTCTTTTTGATAACATTTATTTGTAATTTTAAATTGTATTTTAAATTTTTTTAAAGTTAAATTAGAAACATTCATATAATTATGGTAATTATAATTAATTTTACATTGTCTTTGGATATAAACCCATTCCAAGCATTTGAAAATTTTAATTGAAAAAATTACTTTTTCATCCCTTCTATGGGATTAAATTTAAATTCAATTATACCAATTTTTTGTTTGGAATTTTCAAAAATTGTATTAATATTTTGAATCAAAAATATATATAATTTTAAAACATTTCAAAATATTTTTTTACTAAAAATATTATTGAATGTAAGTAAAATTATTTACCGTGATTAAGGTATAATTAAGCTCAATAAGGGACAAAACCATAGACATAAGAACAAAAATAACCTATCCACTTGTCAAAAAATACATTTTATGAAAATATTTCAACCATATCATATATTTTATGAAATTAGCTACATTATTGGAGGCACATGATGTAATAGAGGCCTATCAATAGTGTTTACCTTTTTATATTTACTCGAATGTCACTCCTCTACTATAAAAAAGAACTCATCCATCCCTCTAATTCACACCTCTTAAGCCCTTTTCCTTGTCCAAACTTTAAAAAAAATCTCCCAACATCCCTAAAATCACCATAGAATCCTAAAATTTATCATAGATCTATCCAAGTAAGTCTTTCAGTAAGCACCAAAAAGGGTGATCTGAATTAGAGGTAACATTATTCAACGATCACATTAGTTTCATTTACTTTTCCATGACTTAAATTATTTTTATATCACGAATAAATATTAAAATAGTTATTTAAAAAAACATTTATTTTTTTACTCTAATATATTGACATACACTCTCACAAAATTATATCAAATGGGATACATAATCACCACTCGTGTGTACGGTAGACTATCACCTCGATAATTGGTGTAATTCGTTCTACCATTTACAACCTTTAATGGTTTTAATAATGATGTATTTTTATTATATATATGATAAATATGATATTTATACTTTTTTGGATATTTTAAACTTTCAATATAATACATTATATTATATATTTTATTTTTTTGAATATGATAACATTGTTTTTGGACGTGTGAACTACTGCCTCCTCAAAGCGATGTGATTTAATAACACATTAAAATAATTATATTAAGAATAGTTTTAATGAATTTATGTGACATATGTGACATAAATATTATACTATAATAATAATATACATATATTTCATTTATTTTCATTCTTTTTTATAAAAAATAAATGGAAGTAGAATTTATGCACAAGTACAGCCTACCGTCTCCTTTAATGGTGAATTTCATTTACTATATTCAAGTAGTATGGATGACTATAAAAAATTACACTATATATATGATATTTAATTCATGGTTTGCATTTTGGATATGATTAAATCATGATATATGTAATATGAAAATAAACAACAATTTAAATCTTAGTCGACCAATGTGGTAATTTAAACCCGAAATAGAGACCATAATGAATGATTTTTTTCAAAAGGGTAATAATATTTTAAAAGAAGTTAATAAATGAAACAATAAATATTATTATGGTTTTGGTATATGTTATTTAAATTCTTGAAACAATTATAAAAGAGGTTAAAGTATTGTATACCAAAATAAAATGCATGGTAAGGGATTCTTTGACAATGTTTCTCTTTTTTGAGGCACAAACCATTTTAACCACTTATTTATTTGGTTTGGCTTATATATTCCCACTAATTAATTATATATCATGAATAAATTTAACTTTTGGGTATTTTAATCTTTATTTGATTTCATTCCATTTATGTTTCTTATGATTTTTAATTTTCCAAGTTGTAATGGATTTCATCTATATTTATTCTCTACTGAGAATTATTTTTTGTTATGAACAAATTTAATTTAATGTGGTGTATATACTATCCATTTGTATTTTAATATCACTATTATCTCATAATTATTTTTATTTTATGTTTGACATTAAATTCTATGACATGAGTGGTTTAGCGTGATAATTTACCAAGTAGTAAAAGTTATCTTTATAATCTCACTTTCATTTGTGATTTTTAACATTCTACAGAAAAAATAACTTCACTATAATCATTTAAATTTCAACATTTTTGGGAGATAGATATAATTATTTCCTAAACCATATACCATGTTAAAAAATGGTGTTCACTTTTATTTTCATTTTATTAATAAGGGAATTTCTCATAAATTCGTATCTTTTATTCAATATAGAAATTTGATAATTCATATTTTCTACTATTAATGTTGATTAATAAATATATAAGGAATGATTTTGAAAGACTGGAATAGTGGGTTTTTATACATTATATATCGCCTCAATTCGTTAATATGTTCTGGTGATAAAACTTAATTGTGCATATTAAATGGGTTTCTACATGTAGTTTTACGCAGTCTTATGAAATGTCTTGATGACATATATTTTCATGTTCTGCAAACATGATGTCCAATAATTAATAATTTACTTCATTTTTATTCTTTATTTATTATCCATGAAATTATCACTAGGAAAACATCTATAGATTTATTTAATTATCATTTTATTGATTAAATGGAATGCCATTTCATTTTTTACCATTCCATATTGATTATTCCTTATCTAATTACATAAATTGATTGTGTTTTTTGTTATATTACTTTCTATTTCATATATATGATTCCTTATCAATTTATTGAATAAATGGAATGTTTATTCTATTATTACCATACCATATTGACTATTCTCATTGATTCTTTATTGCTTCTACTCTACTTACCCTTATTGAGCATTTAAGCTCACCCTTATTATGTTTCCATTCACCATGATCCATTGAAGTGTACTAATAATGATATGAATGGATACTCTAAATGGAATAAAGTTATTTTCCTTTCAAAGGAAAAAATTAATTTTTATTGTTTGTATTCATTTGGAATGAAACACTCATGTTGGTATCTAGTTTACCATGTCTACAAAATAGTTCTTTCATTTGGGATGTGATTTACATGTATCTTATGCCAATGTAATGGTAGTACGATGCTGACTACATGATATCTAGGGTCGGAGATCCACTTTATAGGTGTGATTTATAATTATTTTAAGTATATATAGTTTTAATTAGGGTTTATTAAATCATTACATAATTTGAGCATAACATTAAACTCATAGAACACTAATTTCAAATGATTCAATTAATAATGATTGTTTATTGTCCATATTATTAATTAGATATCCAATTTTCAAACCATGACCATTATGGTATAATAATAAAAATATTTATCCTTTAATAATATATTTATATCCATCATTTTATGGTGGTGAAGAAAAAAAATCTATTACGTCATGGAAGTTATTGTCTGCAAAATGAAAGAAGAGTAATTTTTTCCTTCAATAGATGTTGTATATGAAAAATAATTTATAATGACCTTATAATATTGAAATTATAGTACATACATGATATAATATAATTATATTGGTTTGGTTATAATAATTTTTAAACAATAAAATTAACATAAAAAATTATGTTGTTGAAAATACTGACGTCGGTGACTTCAATTTACCTATGAAGTCTCCTTCAATTTGAGATGCATATGTAAACTAAGATAGACTAGGGACTCATTTTATTGGGATAGGGTTATAATTAAATTTAAATTACATAGTTTAATTTATTAATTAGAATGTAAGGGTTGTCTTGAAGTGGTCGATATGTCACCCATTTAAAAGTGAATAAAAATTTATTTTTTAGAACACCATTATAATTTTCAAATATGTCATTACTTTATTCAATGGTAAATCTAAAAAACATCAAAAACAATTATGGAATACGTGTCTTGGTTGATCAAAATCTTGAAAATTCATTTATAGTCATGTTTGTTAGGTGATCTAATACTTTTAAACATGGTTAAATACAATATTCCCCTTATATTTTACCATTGTAATTAATTTCTAACCATAGTAATTAATTTTAATGAAAAATTTTACAATTGGAATATTTTACATAATTATATATTTTTTATTTAAAATATAAAAATCATTTTATAAAACAAAATTTTCAAGTGTGTGACATTTTAATTTTAAAATAAACTCTTTTATTCATGTAAAAACCTTTATAGAAATAATATTTTAATGATTAAATTTATATATAATATAAAATTATCATTTCTACTTATTTTAATTACCAAATTTCATTTTTAATAAATTCAATAAAAGTTCTGAGGCATCCTACGAAATAAAAACCAAACCTTACCTTGATAATATATTATTTAAGAAAAATTTCAAAAATATTTTTTTTTATTAAAGATACATTTTAATAAGTTATAAATATGTTTTTCCTTTGGTTTTCAATGTTCAAATAATATATTAAAATTGTCATTTTTATTTTTTAAATTCAATATTTATTTATTAATTGGTTTTTAATTCTTCTCGATTAGGCTAAAATAGTGATAAAATCCTAAAATTATAATTTTTTTTAAATTCCATAATTTATATCTAAAAACAATCATTTAAAAATTTTATACAAAGTTAATTTTGAAATACATATTTAAAAAAATATTTTTATTTTTTCATTTTCATATTTAAATATAAAATAAATAATATTTTGAATAAAATAAAATATATATTTTAAATTGTTGTTCCTTATAAATTGAAATGTTAAATTATCAATTATTATTATTTTATTTCATATCATAATCCAACTAAATTTTTATAAACCAATTTTTAATATAAAACATAATTTATCAATAATCATAGGTTTCTTGATGTTTAATTGGGTATCGTATAACAGGATGTATTTTTATAAAAATATTTTTTTAAAAAATAAATAATCTCATTAGTAATTTTATGTAAAATACTTTATTTTATTTTATTTAAAAATTATTATTTATTTTCATTATACATAGATTTTATAAATTAACTACTCTTATCAATTAATTCTAGATTAAAAAAAATGTTTTAATTCACATCCTTCATCATTTTAAAATATCTAATTATATCATAGTTTCTTTTATGTTTGGTGGTGTGTGCATAGAAAGAGGCCAAAAAAATATCTTATTTAAAGGTAATCATATATTAGAATTCGGTGGTGTTACATCATACCCCATATAAATGAATTTCATACTCATAATTTTTCTCATCAGATCAGATTAATTCCTAGAGGTAAGTAAAATTTAACAATATACCACTAGATGGTCATGGATTTTTTAGAATGTATAAAGAGATTTATATATGTGAAAAAACTATTATTTTTGATTTATAAATACAGATAAACGATTCCAAATTTTATAAAAAACATTGCTAAGTGGTGTTGAATTCTATTCATAATGAAAAAAATTCCACAAACACTAAAAATGATTTATATAATAATTATACCGCTAGTGGTTTCTTTAAATTAATTTTGAGTATTTGTTAAAGAATTAAATAAATTGGGATACGAGAAAAACTAAAGTGAAAACATCCTACCTGATATATTTGCAATACTTTCATAGTATTTTCCTTTTTTACATGTTTTTAGTGGCTACCTCCCTTATTGGCCCTTGGATTAGAACATTGATTTACATAATTCCCAATTCTATTGAAATTGATGCCATATATTTTTGTAGCCTCTCTTGTTCCCTTGTGAGTCAAATAACCTTTTTCTCTTTATCGATCAAGAGACTCTATCAATATATTCTTTAGTTTGTTTGTTACTTTGACATTGTACACATTATTAATCATATTTCTTGAAATATTGTTTGGAATAATCATAATAATTATCACTCTAGTCCACATACAAATGAGTTTTTTTCAATAAAATGTATGCATTATCCATGAAACACATGGTTCCTTCTAGTTATATCCATTACTAAAAATAGGTGTTCTCTTGACGGATGATTATTATTATTTTATTATCAAAAATTACCGGAGGAAATTTTGACCACAATATGTCTCACTTTATAACACTAGTATGTTAGTCCATATTTCATTAAAATCAACATATTCCAGACTTGATTGCACTTATATCACTCTCATACATAATTCTTGGTTAAATATTATTTACAGAGAGATTGGTTCTGATATAAAATAATCTATAAACTATAAATCCCAAATTTACAAGAAATTTTTATAAATTTTATAATTTGAATAATCATAAAAATTTGTGATCTTAAAATCCAACTTATTCATCCCCGAGAAAAGTTACTCATTTATAAAATCATTTACCAATATAGATAAATAACCTAATCTTATTATCTCAAAAACATAGATTTTTAAAAACCATTTGATAAAATGAGACATTAAAACAGAATGAGATCTTATATTCCTCTAAAAATGACTCTATATTTTACCCTCAAATGTTATTAGACACATGTTCATATTATCACACGCTAGTCTCTATATATCATAATACCAATAATGAGAAGAACTTCCAAAAAAATATCTGAACCAACTATCTAACACAAGTTTACTAATTAATATCTAATATACATCTTCCAAAACAAAAATACCATTATTTTATCAAGGCCAAGCGTATATTGAACTTCTAATTTATCCACACATCAAACATGTATTTTTCAACAGATATATCTATAAATATAAACATTTCATAAAATTACATTTTAAAATTATTAATAACTTTAAAATATGTATCTATTTTATTAAAGTATTATTACTGAGAATAATCATTATATGATTCATATAATCCTCATCAATTTCATAGTATACAATAATATCATTTCTAAATATCACTCACTAATGAATATAGCTAATATACATAATACTATATCAATGTCACTATCTTAGATAAGACTATGAGACTGACATTTTACATTGTAATAGATATATAATATAAGTCATAACCATTTATGTATTATCCTTTATTCGGTTATAAGATATATTGATTTATAGGTGCAAACCATTCTCTACTTAATTTTCATGATCTTATTTCATACAAAGAAAAAACCAAAAATGGTTATGATAATATCCACTGTAGGATTATGAAAAAATCTATTTGAGTTTATTATTTCACATATTTCATTAAATACGAATCTTTAATCACCCTATAACTCTCTTTGTTTAATTCCTGGATATACATAGTAATTTTTTTATCAATTTCTATAATATAATTGTTTTTCATCATTCTAAAATCCTTTATAATGGGTTTTAATTAGTATTTTATTTACCAAGGAATATCTTATAAAATTTTCTTTCCACGTGTGCAGCCACATGAATGCCCTTCCTTCAATAGAGAGGATATTTTTTCAATGATCAACTAATACTTTTTTATATTGATTTACCCTAGGTTCAACTTTGAAAAAATCATACCTACTTATCAGTATCTATATATGTATTACATAGAAAAAACATATAATCTCAATTTTCAAAAACATGCAGATGTTATCCAATACTTACACTTATTCTAAGGGTTAACACATGGCTTCTCTAACCCTAATCCCTAATGAAAATTATCGTTATTATAATAATATTAAAAAATATACTATTCCAAAGGGTAATCTATATGTTCAAAATTATGATACACTAATTCATTAAAACCATAAAAGTATCCTCCACAAGAATCATATCCTCTAATGTTTTCTAAAAAATTATATTTATACCAACTGTGACGTCTCAGAATTACACTCCTATATCTGGTCCTCATAAACACATATTTCACAAACAATCTTCGTTACCATCTATAAAAAACAGGACATAACTTTAACAACCCAAAATTTTTAATTATATTTGTTTCCTAATTTTTTGTGTTATTTTATTTTATAATGAAAAAAACTAGATCCTTTAATTAATGAAGTGGGTATAATTAAAATGAGACCGTCGGGTTTTGACTGTTATATGACCGTTGGTCAATATGACTATTGGAAACTAAAATCTTAACACTGTGTTTTTATAAGAATGGATATCTTGGTTAATTAATACAGAAAGAAGATTGAATGGCCTCTTCCAGTAGACTCGATCCATATGAATCCAATCTGTCAGATCTTAGGAATGAGGTAGAATCACTGGGCTTCGCTCTGAACCAAGCCCAAGCCGAACTTAAACGTATTAAACATGAACGAAATCACTTAAGGGATAAGTTCAAGCTGATAGAAATCACCACTTGGTAAATGTTGTCCGAGCCACCCCAAGAGTTTATCACTATAATACACCTAACACTTAGGTCATATGCTGGTGTCATGAGGGGCTATGTAACGAGACCTTAGCAGCATTGTGTGATCCTTTTATATAAATAAAATTGTTATTTATTCTTATAGAAAATTTTGTGAATTTTAAATATTCAGATAAATATAAGATGTGTATTATTTAAGAAAAAAGAGTATTTTAAAATATTTTTGTATTCATTATATAATTAATAATGTGAAATGATTTTCAAAAAATGGTCTTCTATAGTTGTGATCCATGAGAAATTTAGAGTCTATTAAGATCAACTTGGTTTTTAGTGAATATTAAAGTTGGAATATTAACATACCCATATAAATAGTAATGAATAGTAGTGAATAGTAATTTTAACCAGAAATTAGAAACATCACCCATGAATGTATAAATGCATTTTAGACATCTTAAAAGTGAAAAAACAATCATAGTTTTTGTTTTGGTATTTTAGTATGCCATAAATATTTTATTTAAAATTTTATAATTAATTTAGTAATTTAAAATGGAAATTTATTTTCATAAAATTTAATAATAATTAGTAAATTTATTTTCTTATAGTTATATGATAATTTTTTGGGACCTTTATTACTTTTTTATGGTATTACAAAATGAGTTATAGTTTTAAAGATGTATTTTTGAAATAAAATTGATTTTATTTAAAAATTAAATTAAAAATATTTTGAAAATTATTTTCCTGAAATGGACTTAATTTTTGATTTTAGAGCATCTATATTAGGTTAGGGTGAATTTTTGGGTTTTTTCTGAAACAGTTGAATTTTCAATGAATAGTAAAATTGCAGTTTTAAGTTTCTGGTGTTTAATGAAAACATTAATGATGTAATAATGAAATAAAATTTCTCGTCTAATTATTAATAGTGATATATGAAATTAGGTGTCCAAAGTGGAAAATTCCATTGTAAAATACCATGTTAAAGCCCATGGTTTTGCAAATACCACCGATAAGGTGCCCCTTGGAAATTGATAAATTATTTACTCACTTTCCCTATAAATACCAAGACATTTCCCTCATTCATTTCATTCCAAAATCTTCTTTGACGATTTTATGATATCCTTACCTACCAAGGAGTCCTCCCAAGGTTCCCTCAATCCTCACAAGGTCTCTAACATTAATCTTTCGAAGTTACACTTCAAGGTAAGGGATCCTTTCACCCTCCTCTTTTAAGTCATGAATTCCTTTATGTTGTGTCTTCTAGTTTCCGTCTCTTTGTGTTGAGGGTATGTTCTTATATGTTCTTATTACTACCCATTTAATGTCTAATTTTTGAGAGACCCTTTTCTCTCTCATCAATTGGTTTTCTGAATTTTTATGTGACGTCGTTAGGCTGCCGAATTTCTCGTAAAATAAATCGGATCTTCTCTTTCCTTTCAAGTTTCTTTTTCTTGTGGTATGTCATTAAAATATCCATACCATGTTCTTATCTTCATGTTATTATGTATTTATATTTTAATATGAGTTATTTATGAGTGTATTAACCTTGTACCCTCTCTTTTTATTATTTTCATAAACCATGTTATATAGCTGTTATGCTGTAGAAATTTCATATCAATATTTCTATCTCTTTCTCTCAAGAAATAATCTTGTTTATTTATGTGAATACCCAAACCTATTTTGTATCTATGTGTGTTAATAAATATATAAAATGGGAATATTTTATTCTGTAATGGACATACATATAACCCTCACTCCCTTTCCATGGGATATAAATGATATAATGATCTTATTTTTAAGAACTTTTAAAATGTCAGGATTTTGAAATGAAACCCATTTCTTTTATTCTCTATGGGTTATTTATGAAATGTTTGATTATGATCTATGTGGATCACATGAAGGTAAATACATATTAAGTGTGTGCCCGGATAGTGCTCCAATGTATTGGGTAAAGAATTAAACTCTAGAGATGACATGTTTCACGCTACCTTGGTGAATAACCTTGGTAATGTTTTGACAACATGGGGATAGACATTGGTGATATGTTCATTAATGTCTAAATGAAATGTTATAGCCACATATTCATGTTATGATTCATGTTATTTTCATTATGATATTTCTATACTTCCATTTCTCATTTCCTTAGGATTCTATTCAAGTTCTTATTGATGTCACAAGTAAACGGATTCCCATGTTTACCCTTACTAGGCCTTCTGCTCACCCTTTCCATTGAATGTTTGTCTCCAAGTTATGAGATGAAGTAATTGTACCTAGGATGAACTTATGATGAAGCATTAATAGTGGTTTAGAAGAAAGTTTTATGTTGTTTTTCATGTTTTATGTTCCTGATTTCCATGACACTAGACTTTAAAGATCCTCTGTATGTAAAATGTAATGAAAAGTTATGTATTAAAAAAGCTGGACGCCATAGTTTCTATGAAAGGATAGTGTAGTTATTTATGGAAATTAGGCTATGAAATATTTATGAAGAATCCTATAGAAAAGATTAAATATTAGAAAACATGCAGATATTTTGGTGAATATTGAGTAAGTGGATTATCAAACAAATACATCCCAATCTGGATACGAGATGGTAGAGGTTGCTCTGGCGCAGATGTACATAAGGGTAAAACTCGAAAACACTGCTTTGAGATAGACTCAAATAGGAACTGTTGCATGACAACGGGCCTTTCTGCACTCTTGGTTACGACACTCCTGGGGGATATGTTTGGTTAGTCCTAATCTTTTTATAAATCATCATGAAGGAATTTTAGAGAAATGTAATTGTTTAAGCATGAAGTTTTAAGACATAACTCTTTTATAGTTAAAATATTCGAAAATGAAATAAGTTTCTCATTACAGTTTTATTCTTCTATAAAATGGATGGAATATGAGGAACCATTCAAATGGTGACCTTAATGGACCATGCACTATCGACCCCCTAATGGAAGCCGGAATAGAAACATTCATGCGAATGATGAACCAACTGACTCAAGTTATAGGATATAACATGAATCAAGCATAGAGACCGATCTCACTGTAAAGGGAACAAAATTCTATTGAGTCCTTTATGCATCAACTACCACCGACCTTCAGTTGATAGACTGACCCATTGGTTGCTGAGTAGTGGATCAGCTCCATCGAAAAGATCTATTTTGTGCACTGCTGTTTAGAGCAAGAGAAGGTCACCCATTTCATCTATCGCTTAGAAGGGGAATCTAATCAGTGGTGGGAACTGAGTAAAAACACAAGGGAAAGAGTGGAATTTGATGCTTTCAAGTGGAACGAGTTAATAGGGATCTTTTTTAGTAATTATTTCCCTCGTTGTATGAGAACAAAAATGGAGAAGGAGTTTCCCAAGATGAAGAAGAAGGAGAACGAATCTGTCGGAAGCTATAAGATGAACTTCACCCGACATTCATGATATACCTCTAGCTTTTCCATGGATAAAAATGGTAAGGTTGATAGATTTTTCAGTGTACTGAGACTTCATCTGCAAAATAATCTAGCCAACCGAGACTATGACAACTAGGAGGAAATCATGCGAAGTGTGATGAAGGTGAAAATGTAGTTTGGTGAGACACAATGGTCTCCTAAATCAAGGAAGAAAAGAGATCAATATTGACCATCATAGGGAGGACCTTTGATCAGGTAAGAGGAGGCAAGAAAGAGCAATTCCTCACGTGTAATAAATTTGGGAAAAACATTTGGGGAACTGCCTGCTCGGGAGCGGCAAATGCTACAAGTGTGGAAGAGATGGCCATATTGAGAATAATTTTCATAGTGAGGTGGAACCACAACATCCAAACACTAATAACAAGGGGAGGATGGTGCATACCCTACCTGATGTCCAGTGTTTTAAGTGTGGACTACTTGGGCACTTTTCCAATCACAGTCCAAATCTTAGGGCAGTGGAGGGGAACCACCCTCAGCCTCAGCAAAGGCCAAGGGAGAAAGGTCGTGCTTTTTCTATCAAGACAGCTGAAGTTGAAGCTAAAAATTATGTGTTTGAAATTACTCTTATTTTTCTCTCAAAGCTAACAAGTACATTGTTTGATCCTGGTTCTACACATTCCTTTATTTTCTCCATGTTTGCAAAGAATTTAGAATAAAACCCCAACTTTCTAAAAGTAGAGTTATTATTCAAGACTCTTGGTGGGATTTTCCAAGCATCATCCGTGTTTAGAAACACCAGTATTTACACTGGTGAGCACAATATTCTCACCAATATAGTAGTCATTCCATTGCTGGAATTCGACATTATACTGGGGATGGACTAGCTCTCAATGTATAATGCTAATATAAAATGAAGAAGTAAGGAAATCATAGTAGTCTTGAATGGAAAACCTACAGTTATCTTCCAAGGAGAGATATCTCAACCTGATCTTTGTCTAGAAGAACCTCTTATATCCTTCTTTATGTAATTGATCGGTGAAGAAGAAGAAGTAAATGAGAGTTTTAGGATAGAAAATGTACCCATCGTTCAGGAATACATTGACGTATTTCCTGAGAAGTTGTCTGGACCTCCCCAAGAAAGAGAGGTAGAGTTCTTCATTGAACTCATACCTGGATCTCATCCAATATCAAAGACCCTGTATAGGATGGAAAATGTGGATCTGGAGGAATTAAAGAAACAACTCCAAGATCTTTTGGAGATGGGGTTTATCTGACCGAGTGTTTCTCCTTGGGGAGCACCTGTTCTCATTGTGAAGAAGAAGGATGGATGGATGTGGCTATGCATTGATTATAGAGAACTGAATGGAATCATAGTAAAGAACAAATACACACTTCCAAGGATTTATGACTTATTTGACCAACTTCGTGGGTCTCAATTCTTCACTAAGATTGATCATTGATCTGGTTATCATCAATTGAGGGTGAAGAAAGAATATATTCCAAAAACTTCCTTCCGATCAAGATATATGCATTATGAGTTTGTTGTTATGACTTTTAGACTGACTAATGCACCTGCTATTTTTATGGATTTGATGAATAGAGTCTTTAATGTCTACCTTGATAATATTTTGGTGGTTTTTGTTGATGATATTCCATATATTCCAAAAGTCGTGAGGAGCATGAGGATCATCTAAGGGTTATTTTTCAAACTCTATGGAAGGAGAGACTTTTTTGGAAAGTTCAGTAAATGTGAATTCTGGTTACGAAAAGTTTCTTTCTAGGGGAACATTGTTACCAATGAAGGAATCACATTTGATCCTCCAAAGAGAAAAGTTTTAGAGGAATGGCCTCAGCCTACAACAATAACTAAGTTTCGTAGTTTCAATGGATTGGAGAGATATTATAGGAGGTTTGTGAAAAACATTTCACAGATTTCTAATCCATTAGACAAGTTAACTCCAAAAGGGGTCAATTTCATCTGGAAAAGGAGTCTGAGAAATGTTTCCATGAGATCAAGAAGATATTGGTTACTGCACCTATGTTAACTTTTCCCTCAAGTGGAGAAGGATTCGTTATTTTTATCGATTCATCTCTATAAGGGTTGGGGTGTGTCCTCATGAAAAATTCCAAGTTCATTGCTTATGAATCTCGACAGTTGAAGACTCATGAGAAAACTTATCCTACGCATGATCTAGAGCAGGCTGTGGTCATTTTTTCTTTGAAGATATGAAGGAATTATCATTAAGGGGAGAAATGTTATATATACACATACCATCAAAGTTTGAAGTATATTTTCACACAAAAGGAATTGTACATGAGACAAATGAGGTGGTTGGAACTCCTTAAAGACTATGATTGTTCAATTAATTATCATCCCGGAAGAGCAAACAAAGACCTTGATGCATTATACAGGAAAGACCCAGTTGTTCTTTCATTGATAAGGATTCAAAAAGATCCTTTGATCAATGACCAAGTAATGCTGGACATGGGAATTATAAAGGGAGGGACATCGTCAACCCTAACCCAAATAATTTCTCAATCGTCATTACTAGAAAAGATCAAGAAATCTCATAAAGAAGATCCTTTGTTATAGAGGATGTTTGAGGCTATAAAGGATGCTATGTTTCCTGATTTCAATAGTAATCAAGAAGGTGTACTGAAATTTTGTACAGGACTATGGGTTTCATCTATTCCGTAAATAAAGAAGGAGATGATGGATGAAGCTCATAGCTCTACTTTCTATATACATTTCGGTAGCATGAAAATGTATAGGGACCTTCATGATCACTATTGGTGGGATAATATAAAAAGGGAGATTGTTGACTAAACATCAAGGTGCCTGGTATGTCAGCAAGTGATGGTAGAGAGACAACTTCCTAAAGGGGTATTGAAACCACTACCCATACCAGCAAGGAAGTGGGACACTATCACTATGGACTTCATCACTGGTTTCCCGAGAACTTCAAAAGGAAATAATGTGATATGGGTTAATGTACACCATCTCACCAAGACTGCCCATTTAATCTCCATTCAGGAAGATTTCTCTCTTGATCAACTTTCCATGATTTACGTGAAGGAAGTGGTAAGGCTGCATGGAGTTCCACTTTCTATCGTATCTGATCATGATCCATGGTTCACATCAAAATTAAGGAGAAGTCTTAAACACGATCTGAGCAATGAATTGGATTTTAGTATGTCCTATCACCCCGTAACTGATGGCCAATCACAAAGGACTATTAAAACACTAGAGGACATGCTGAGAACTTGGTCAATGGAATATAAAGGTGGATGGGATCAATATCTCCCTTTAGATGAGTTCTGTTACAACAACAACTTCCACTCAACCATTTAAATGTCACCCTATGAAGCTCTATATGGGAAGGGATGTAGAACTCCTACTTATTAGGATGAAGCTGGTGAGGGAAAGCTTCATGGTCCTGATCTTGTGCATGAGATGATAGAAAAGGACCATGCCATCCAACAACACATTAAGGCTTCTAAGAGTGGGAAAAAGATCTATGCCGACAACCGTCACAGGGACTTAGAGTTTGATGTTGGTGACAAAGCCTTTCTTCATATTTCACCTTGTAAGAGAATCATGAGGTTTGGGAATAAAGGGAAGCTCACCCTAGGTACATTGGCCCCTATGAAATCTTTGATCGTGTGGGAGTAGTGGCCTATCGTCTTATACTTCCTCCAAATCTATCCCAAGTTCATGATGTCATCCACATATCCCTCTTCTGGAAGTACATACCTGATCCTTCACATGTACTAATTACAGTGGTGGTAAAACTGTAACATGACCTCTCTTTTGAGGAGCAGTCGGTGGAGATCTTGGATTATAGAGACAAGGGTATACACAACAAGTCTACCCACCTTGTTATGGTGTTACGTAGGAACCACAAATGTGAAGAAGCCACATGGGAAATGAAGGAGTCCATGAGATATAAGTACCCACACATTTTCTCATTAGAGGGTATGAGATAAAATTTTGTGGACAAAATATTTTTACGGGGGGAAGAATGTGATGACCTAAACTTTTTAATTTTTTTTGTTTCATAATTTTGTCTGTTATTTTATTTTATAATGAACAAAACTATATCCTTTAATTAAAGAAGTGGGTATAATTAAAATGAGATCGTTGGGTTTCGAGTGTTAGGTGACTGTTGGTCGATATGACCATTGGAAACTATAATCATAACATTGGGTTTTTATAAATATGGTTATCTTGGTTAATTAATACAGAAAGAATATTGAATGGCATCATCCAGTAGACTTGAGCCATATGAAGCCCATTTTTCGGATCTTGTGAAGGAGGTAGCATCACAGGACTTTGCTCTGGACCAAGCCCAATCCAAACTTCAATGTATGAAGCATGAACAGAATCGCCTGATGGAGAAGTTCAAGCTGATAGAAATCACCACTCGGGCAATGTTGTCCGAGCCACCCCAAGATTCTATCACTATAACACACCTTACACTTAGTTCCTATGCTGGTATTATAAGGGGGTGTGTAATGAGACCTTAGTTTCTTTGTGTAATCCTTTTATATAAATAAAATTGTTATTTATTCTTATGGAAAAGTTTGTGAATTGAAAATATCTAGATAAATATAGGAAGTGTATTATTAATGAAAAGAGGGTATTTTAAAATATTTTTGTATTCATTAAATAATTAATAATGTGAAATGACTTTTTAAAAATGGTCTTCTACAGTTGTGATGGGTGATAAATTTAAAATCTAATTAGATCAACTTGGTTTTTAGTGAATAATAAAGTAGGAATAGTAACATACACATATGAATAGTAATGAATAGTAATGAATTTTAATTTGACCAAAAAAACAGAAAATTCACCCATGAATATATAAATACATTTTAGATATCTTAAAAGTGAGAACACAATCATATTTTATGTTTTGGTATTTTTGTATGCCATAAATATTTCTTTTACAATTTTATAATTAATTTAATAACTTAAAATGGAAATCTATTTTCATAAAATTTAATCATAAATTGTTACTTTATTTCCTTATGGTTATATGATAATTTTATGGGACCTTGATTACATTTTTAAGTTGTTATAAAATGAGTTATAGTTTTAAAGTTTTATTTTTGTAATAAAAAATGATTTTATTTAAAATTTAATTAAAAAATATTAGGAAAGTATTTTCATGAAATGGACTTAATTTTGGACTTCAGAGCATTAATATTAGGTTTGGGTGAATTTTTGGGTTTTTTCTGAAATAGTTGAATTTTCAGTGAATAATAAAAATGTAGTTTTGAGTTTCTAGTGTTTAAGGACACCATTAATGATGTATGCTTTTGGGTCGCCTTATGAATAGTGATATATGCTATGAGGTGACCCAATTTTCCAATACCATGGGAAAATACCATGGGCAAGCCCATGGTTTTGCAAATACCACTAATGAGGTGTCCCTTGGAAATTAATAATTTATTCACTCACTTTACCTATAAATACCAAGCCATTTCCATCATTCATTTCATACCAAAAACATCCTCAATGATGTTCTAGTCTCCTTACCTCTAAATCAGTCCTCCCAAGGTTCCCTCATGTCTCTCATGGTCCCGACCTTCAATCTTTAGAAATTACTCTTCAAGGTATGGGATCCTTTCACCCTCCTCTTTTAAGTCATGAATTCCTTTATGTTGTGTCTTCTAGTTTCCATGTCTTTATATTGGGGGTAGGTTCTTATATGTTATTATTACTTCTCATTTCATTTATAATTGTTGGGAGACCCTTTTTTCTCTCATAAATTTGTTTTCTGAATTTTTAAGTGACGATGTTAGGCTGCCGAATTTCTCGTAAAAGAAATCGCATCTTCTCTTTCCTTTCAAGTTTCCTTCTCTTGTGGTATGTCATTAAAATATCCATACCATGTTATTATCTCTATGTTATTATGTATTTATATTTTAATATGAGTTATTTATGAGTGTGTTTTCCTTTTACCCTTTCTTTTTATTATTTTCTAAAACCATTTTATATAGTCGTTATGCTGCAGAAATGTCGTCTCAAAATTCTATCTCTTTATCTCAAAAATTTATCTTGTTTATTTATGTGAATACCCAGACATATTTCGTTTCTATGGGTGTTCATAAATATATAAAAATGATATATTTTATTCTAGAATGGACGTACATATAACCCTCACTCCCTTTCCATTGGTTATAAATGATATAATGATCTTATTTTTAATAACTTTTAAAACATCATGATTTTGAAATGAACCCCATTTATTTTATTCAATATGGGTTATTTATGAAATTTTTTACTATGATATATGTGGCTCACATGAATTTAAATACATATTAAGGGTTCACCCTGATATCCCTCCAATTCATTGGGTAAATAATTAATCTCTAGAGATTAAAGTTTCACGATACCTTGGTGAATAACCTT
Organism: Viscum album; assembly: GCA_963277665.1. Classification (NCBI taxonomy): domain Eukaryota; kingdom Viridiplantae; phylum Streptophyta; class Magnoliopsida; order Santalales; family Viscaceae; genus Viscum; species Viscum album. The sequence continues at coordinate 646,032,173 of OY728151.1, read as the reverse complement.
GGTAATATTTTGACACCTTGGGGATGGACCTTGGTGGTATGTTCATGAATGTCTTCATGGAATGTTGTACCCACATATTCAAGTTATGATTCATGTTTTTTTCATTATGATATGTCTATACTTCTTTTGATCATGTCCTTATGTTTTTATTCATGTTCTTATTGATTTCATAAGTAAACTGATTCCCCTATTTGCCCTTATTGGGCCTTCTGCTCACCCATTCTATTGAATGTACGTCTCCAAGTTTTGTGATGTAGTAATTTTACTTAGGATAAACTTATGATGAAGCCATACAAGTGGTTTAGAAAAAAAAATTATGTTTTTTTCAGGTTTTATGTTCCTGATTTCTAAGACACTAGACATTAAAGATCCTATATATGTAAAATGTAATGAAAAGTTAGGTATTAAAAAGGTGGGATTCCATAATAAGAACTTGTAATTTAAAAATAAATAGTGATTATAGACACTCTTATATTAGAATTATCTTCTCAATTTTAGATATTTAGAAAATTAATGCATAACATAAACTAATAAATCCCATGTTTTTTGTGTCGATTTATTATTTTCTCATTATATATGTGACTTATTGATTTTATAAACGTATTAAAAGTCTCCAAAATTATATTTCACATGTGTTACCCTTCTGAACATTTCTAGTGTACTAAATTTCCCCATAATATATGGAAATAGAAGCAAAATAATGGGTGGTATAAAATACTCAATAATTGAAAATATAACTAAAATAAACATAGCCTAAAGATGGAATTAATATTATGTTAGGAATATGTAAACAACATTAATCCATAAACAACATGAACTTGAGAGCATTATATATCCATGAAAACAAATGATAACATTGATTTCAATAGTACCAACCTCATATTGTTGGAATTCCAAATTCGGGAGATCAAAAATCTATTTTCAATTCCTTATTCCAATACACATTTCTTTTTATCATGACTGTAATCAAGATATCCTACTATCAGACATATAAAGTCCCCACCCCAGAATCCACTAGACCGGTGCCCCGAGTCGGGTCACCACTTGACCTAATGTGTGCCTCCTCTTACGCCGAAAGCTGCTGAATAGAAGTGAGGGTCTAATATATCATATAGAATGATTATAACCTATTTAAATATTTATTCCATAGTATATATCATATTAAATGAAGGAAACAATAACAAAAAACTATAACATACATTACCTATTGTTTCCAAGATATGGTACAAACCACAACCAAACTATATATATTCCATGTTATACAAAAAATCCAATATTGAATGAAATATAAAATAAAGACTAACAAAACCATTTCTGATATGGTTTCTAACTTTGTATATATATCCCACATCCATTCAGAACGCATTCCCGAATCATCTCCCTAATAGAGGCTCATTTCTCATGTCCTGGACTGCAACCATGAAATTCACTTGGGTACCAAATGGTAGCCTAATTAGGGTGTGAGTAGAACTCAGGATTCCACCACCAATGTTTTATACAAAATAACTAGTCTAAATAGATAGTTCATTAAATTATTAAATACTTTACTATATAAAGAAAAGAACATATTGTTTCCATTAGTTAACAATATTCCTTTTAACAATTTTCATCGTTTTCCCCATGGGGTAGGAATTTAAATCATTCCCACTACAACCCAAGCTAGAAAATTATCATTCACATGAGAATAAGTCATGTTCCTTATCTCACTAGGGAGAATCATTTCATAATCAAATTCCTCAAACTTTCCTTGGATCCTCAATCTTGGTGTAAAATGGTTTGTGAGTATGATATAATTTATAATACCAAATGTAGGATCGAATATGTAATCATGAGATGCTCAAATAAAAGAGGGGGGTGAAATGTATATTTTAAAAAAACTTAAGGAAATTTTATATAACCAAAATTCACAACACCTCTATGTTCTAAAACTTACGTGATTCCAGAAAAGTGATTCCAGAAATGATACTTAACAAAAGTTTACACCAACAATGATTCTACCTTAAAGCATATAGAATCTTATATAATCAGAGTACAAGTATAAGGAAGAATTTGAATGTTATACTTACCATTACAACTAAAAAACACAGCCGAGAACAAAGTAGTTACACTACAAGTAACAAGTACAAACACTTTTAACCCAGAGAGGAGGGTATCCAACAACCCTGGTGAAGTGGTCCCTTGATTAATACTTTCAAGAAAGTCTATCATACCCAAACCTTGGTAATCCCTCTATCCAAAGAACGGTATCTGTCTTGCTATCCCCGCAAGCCCTGGATTTGTAAGGAAATCAGCACCTCTGACTTCACAACCCGAAGTCTCTGATTTTAAGGAAATCGAACCTCTCCACGAAGCAAATATGCACGAAGCAATGTTTGAACAAGTTGTTCAAACTATCTTCACAAATCCTGAGAGTTTATAAGAGCCTCTCTCTGTAGAAATCACTTTAACAGCATGTAAGCATAGTTGTCAATGTTCTTCTCTAAAAGTTGTGAGATCTTTCAGATGAGCTTCTATTTATAGTCATGGCTTCCAATGGTCGGAACCCTCCTCCAACGGTCATATTCTTACATGAATTTCGAAGGCACCTGTACACATGTATCTCAAACAATGGTTAATGAGTAACTGAAATCATGACATCGTTTTATAACTAAACATGTTTATGTATAACCAAAGTTTGATATTCAGAATGTATGTAAATGAATGTTTGGATTCTAACCAAAATTGAATTCGAAGTATACAATAAAAGGATATTAGGATTCTATTTTCTAGAAATTTGGAACCTGAACTCACAAGGTCCGAAGTCAGAGTTCATGGGAATTCGGAGTCAGAAATCATTAGAGTTCAAAGTCTGTATTCATAGAAGTCGGAGACATAACTTAGAGACGTTTTTAACCATAATTCATAATCAGAATTCTGAGTTGAACTTCATGAGATTTTGTATCCAAAATTAAGAGTAGAACTTCATGAGAGTTTGTATCCATAATTCGGAATTGAACTTCATGAGAGTTCGTATCCAAAATTTGGAATTGAACTTCATGAGTGTTCATATCCATAATTTTCATTTGAACTTCATGAGAGTCTGTATCTAGAATTCAGTGTTGAACTTCCTGAGAGTTCGTATCCAGAATTCTGAGAATTTGGATACTAGAATAGAATTCTTCATATCAAAGTAATTATAGGATTCCAAGTTTTTGGTTTCAATCAAAGTTTTAGCCATATAAAATTTATTATATGAACAATAAAATTGAGGAAAGGGTAAATTTCATTTGGTAAGGAAATTGTCCTTAAGGGACTAAAATAAGGGTAAAAAGAAATTTGCCTTGAAATATGGTGTTTGTGATTTTCAAAATAAGAAGAATCATGAAGTCATAAGGAAACCTTATTTTTTTACAATCACCCCCAAGTATGAAGGAATGGAAAAGTCATAAGGAAAACCTTATTGACTCAAAAATCTCCCACTTTTTGGAAATCACAAACATCCTTATGAAAAAGAATATAAGGACATAGCAAACCTTTTCTTGACTTAGAAAAAAAACATATCTCCCTTTTCACATTGGTAAGATGAATATGACTAACTCCCCTTAGGCTTTGGAACCCTAAGAATCATATTCTAGATTTCTATAATGGGATTTTCTTTAGAATATGGAAATATTCGTAATGAGAAACCCCCCCTTAGATAAACTCCCCCTTACTTAGGGATATTTCTTCTATAATTATAAGTCTTTTTCCTTCTACCCTTTAGAATTATTTTTCCTTCTCCCCATTTTTGATTTTCAAAAACAGTTTGAGGGAATGGAAAAAATGGTACCTAAAAATTAGAATAGGCATTCAAACAAAAAAAGCAACCATAATACCATTACGATTGAAATAATTATTACATGGGAAAAAATACAACAAAAGATGGAATTTGAGTCTATTTTGGTTATTTTTCCATAGGCATCAGCTTCTTCACGATTGTCTTCAGATTTTTCAGCTCTTTTTGATCCTCCTCTTCTTGCATTTCTATGGTTGTGATCCTCTCCCCTTGAGCCTTCAGGGCTTCTGCCTGAACCTCCTGCAAGTCATCTTGTTTCAAAAGCTTTTCTTCTATCTCGATCCGGAAATCCCTCTCTGTTTCCAAAATTTGGACTACATAAATCAATTTCCCATTCAGGTCTTTGACCTCCTGAATCAAAAAATTCTGCTCAAGAGTTATCTTTTTCTCAAATCTATCTGTAAGATTCTTGATTTTGATGTCTTCAGTATCAAACGCTTCTTTGACATCTTCTTGAAATTAATGAACCTCTTCCAAATCAAAAACAATTTTCATCGACCAGTTGGTCATGTTCTAGCAAGAATTTATGTGGCCTTCATAATTGATAAAGAAATTATTGTGATCAGTCTCGATCTTAAAAAATCTATCCACCACCATGGATACATAGTCTGATTTCTGGTTCATGTTGTGCTGAAACATCTAACATCTAAAATCAATTGATGGAATGTTCTGAATGGTATCCACCAGCTTCTTCAAGGACTGAACAACAAAATCATGTCCTAAGGAAGATGACTCTGAATCTGATATTTTACTTGGAGATGGTTTCTATTATATCTATACAATATTCCTCTAATAGGATCATCTAGATTCCTTCTTCATCAAAATTTCTTTTGTTGGGGTATCGACAAACACTTGTTTTCCATTGTCAATTTTGGGAACAGCCTCTTCATTAGGAGACTCATGCTATCTTCCGGATAATTGTACAATCTTATCGTCAAAAAATTTCTCTTTCTCAGCTGCGTCCTCAATGTCTTCTGGATGATTGAAGTCATGATTATTACTGTCTTCTTCAGACAACTTGTTTACTTCTTCTTCTTCACCCTTCTCATCATCTCCAGGATTAGCAAGTTTTGAAGATCTATCTTGAGAAGTCCATATTGAAAAATTCTTAGAAACACTTTCCTTTTCATGATACTCTTCAACTGGAATAATCACATCATCAGAGCCACCACTGATCTCAGCTTCTTGTATGTCTTCTATAGCTTCCTTCTCTTCCACAATCTTTTCTTGTGGTTTCTCCGGAGACATAAACCTCTTACCGGGAGTCTCAGGTAATGGTTCCACCCTAAAAATTTTCGGTACGGGAATTTTTTCAGATGCAACCACAGTGGCCTTCTAGAGAGATTGCACAATCTATGCCTCTTACATCTTCTTATTGAGCTTCTTCTCTTTGGCATGCTTCTCAAGCTCATCAGCAGATGATTCTTTCAGGGCCTTAGCCTTAGCAGGATCCAAACTGAACTGTGGCTCCCCTGATTTTCTATTCTTCTAATCTTACCTCCATTTTGCTACCTCCTCATCTAGGGAGGCTTTTGCATCTTGGGTTTAGGAGGTGCGGATTGGACTTCCTTAGACTTGGGGGTTTTGTATTCAACTATAACTTCTTTCAACTTTCTTTTCTTTCCAGCCATCTTTGATGGTTTAGCTTTCTCAGCATTTTCCAGAATGGCTTCTGCCTAATCCTCAGGAAGATCATAAAATTCTCTTGTCTCCTTGGAGAAACCAACCTTAATTAATCTTTAGGGTTTCATCACTGATCTTCATCACTTTACAATTCCTCTTCTTGGAACTGTAGGGAATCTAGAAAGATTCAAGACACCGAACTATCAGCTTGGAGAGAAGAGTATGATACATGATAATTTGAGCTCTGAGGTTCCCATTCTTGATATTCTATTTCGTAATGAGAATGTGCCTCAACAAATTGATTTTCCTTATATTTAGCAAGAAATATAATATATACATGTCACTTTTCTTAAGGGTGTCCTTATCACCCTTCCTTGGTATGATAAAACCGTGAACCCATAACTATAGAATCCGATTGATGGTAGATAGATGGGAAATCTTTTCTATCTTGACATCATTAAGCCCAAGGAATTCCATAGCCTTTACCATGATGAAACTTCCTTGATCATCTGGCAGCTTGTGGGATCAAAATTCAGCTTCTCTTTCATATAAGAGCCCCACCAAGCTAGCATCCTTGGTGTAAGAGAGTTTATATGTCTTACCATAACTCTTGAAGGAGAACTTTTCCCTACCATCTTCCTTAAAGAATCAACCTGACTCATAGAAATCTATGAGGATATCTGGATACACAAGATCTTGAGCCCCTGGCTTCGAAATTGATATAATCTCCCACCCATTAAACTTGATATTCTTTGAAATAATAGAGTCGAATTTCTGGAAGAAGATTGGATGCACTAACCTCTCCATGTATATCTGCCACTCTGCAATCGGCTTGACAGTAGACATATCATGAGAAGGAGCTTCACCAAGCATTCGGAATTGAGTATTTCGGAAAAGTTCAGAATGGAATTTTGTAGAAGGGAAGATCTTTGACACGCACAATCTTGATAACTGATGTGGGACAACCATCATGGGTTCCCTTTATATATGCGTTGAAACGACCTTTCATCTTTCAGAACCAATCTAACACTTGGGAAACTTTATGATCTGATCTAATATTTGATATGATAGCTGTAGGGAAAATTTGGTTGAATCCGATCTTTTGATGTTTTAAAAATTAAATGTTCGGATTTAAGGAAACTAGAATCTAAAAAATATTAAAAATAAAACAAACTAACAACAATTAAAAGGGAATTACGAAAAACTCAAGAAATATTCATTCATTTTGGATTTCTAGGAAGATTATTTGTATTAAGGAATATTCTTCTTGAAGAACTTTGGATTCCCAAAAAAAACTGAATACAAAAAAACTTTACTACGAAAATTTTAAATCCGAAAATTTCCTTTACGAAAATTTCATGTCTGAAGATTTTCATTACAAAAATTTTAGGTCTGAAGATTTTCAATATGAAAATTTCAGGTCTGAATATTTTCATTACAAATATTTTAGGTCTGAAGATTTTCATAACGAAAATTTTAAAAAACTTCATTACAGAAAAAGAAATTGAAAAATCAACTACGAAATTTTTTGAAACCCCAAATACCAAAATTTTCATCACGATGAATTTTGAAAAACCGACTACGAAAATTTACATTAAGAAAAATTTTGAAAACCCAACTATGAAAATTTTTACTATAAAAATTTTTGACAAAACATCTACAAAAATTTTCATTACGAAATTTTTTGAAAAACCAACAACAAAAATTTTAATTACGAAATTTTTTGAAAAAACAACTACAAAAATTTTCATTACGAAACTTTTTGAAAAACCAACTATGAATGTTTTTGAAATAATTCAAAAATAGAAGTACTCCCCCTATGAAAAGGATTTTATTAATTTAAGAATATTTTTTAAACAAGTTAATTTAGGAGGATTACCTTACGGTTATAATTCCTAAATTCAGTTTAATGTATTCAAATATATTGGAGGGTAAAGATTTTGTGAAAATATCAGCAATTTGATCTTGTGTTTCGATAAACTGAAGAATGATATCTTCATTTAGTGTGTGATCCCTAAGAAATTGATTCCTAATATCTATGTGTTTTGCATGAGAGTGATGTGAAAGGTTTTTAATAAGGTCAATGTCACTTGTTTTATCACACATTATTTTAGTCTTAGTAAAACTCAATCCATATTCTGTGAGTGTGTGTTGAATCCACAACACTTGAGCACAACAACTTCCATCTGCTACATATTCAGCTTCAACAGTGGAAAGAGCTACTGAGTGTTGCTTCTTGTAAGACCAAGAAACTAATGAATCTCTTATGAAATTACAAGTTTTGTATGTACTCTTTCTATCCATTCTATATCCACCAAAGTTAGCATCCGAAATGATTTTTAAAACAAAATCATTTCCAAAAGTATAAAATAGTCCAAAATCCCTGGTTCCCTTTAAATAGTGAAAATTTATTTTCACTTCCTTTAAATGAGATTCCTTAGGATTGGATTGATATTTTTCATAAAATCATACTAAAAACATTAAGTCTGGATGACAAGCTATCATGTAAAGTAGACTTCCTATCATACCTCTAAAAGATGTTTGATCTACTGGTTTCCCAGTTTCATGAAGATCAAGTGTGTTTGAGGTAACAATGGGAGTAATTATACTCTTAGTATTGTCATATCCATACTTTTTAAGTCGATATTTAATATACTTATTTTAAAATATATAGATTCCTTCTGGTTTTTTAGAAATTTGAAAACCATGAAAAAAATGTTAACTCACCCATCATACTCATTTTAAACTAAGATTTCATTAGATAAGCAATGGAATCAGTTAAGGATTGATGAGTTGAACCAAATATAATTCCATAAACTTAAATTTGAACAATAAAAACATTTTTCTTATCTTTCTTTACAAAAAGGGTTGGATCTTCATTTCCTTTGACATAGTTATTTTGACGCAGAACTCTTGTAAGTCTATCATACCAAGCTCGAGGGGCTTGTTTAAGTCCATAAAAAGCTTTGAGAAGTTTTGAAAAAAAGATCAGGATGTTTTGTATCTTCAAAGCCATAAGGTTGTTCAAAAAAATCCTCTTGAACATAACCGTTTAGGAAAGTACATTTCACATCCATTTGAACAAGTTTGAAATTGAAGAATGCAGAAAAGTAAAGTAAAATAAGAATAGGTTCAAGTCTAACTACTAGAGCATAGGTTTCTTCATATTCTGTTCATTCTTGTTGATTATAGCCTTTAGAAACTAATCTAGCTTTATTTATTATAATGATTCCATTTTCATCACACATATTTCTTGAAGACCCATTTTACTTCAATTAGAGAAGATTCCTTAGGTATTTCAACCATGGTCCTGAATTTATTCCTTTTGAATTCATTTAGTTCATCTTGCATGGCTTTAATCCAATCACCATCACCTAAAGATTCATCAATACTTTTTGGTTCTAATTGGGAAAGGAATGCTAGATGTTCTACTTCATTTCATAAGGAACTTCTAGTCCTTACAGGTTGATTGACATGACCAATGATACTATCACTGGGATGATTCTTTAGAAACAACTGATTTGGGTTTTGTAAAACCTGTTCATAAACATAGGGTAGAAAGTCTTCTGGGGTAAATGTTTCAGAAGTATCTTCTTGAATATTTTCTTTATCAGAAGGAACTTCTATCAAATGTTGAAAATCAGTTTTTCAAAACACATCTAAGGATGTAGGTTGTGGTTGTTTAAAAACAAAAGGATCTGTTTCATAAAATTTGACATGTACTGTCTCTTCAATAGTACAAGTGTTTTTATTGAAAACTCTATATTCCTTAGAAGTTGTGGAGTAGCCCAAGAAAAAAAATTCATCAGATTTTGGTGATAATTTATGTAGATTTTCTTTAGTATTCAAGATGAATACCATGCAACCAAAAACATTAAAGTAAGAAAGTCTAGGTTTTCTAACATTCCATAACTCATATGGATTTTTATTAAGAAATTTCTAATCAAAACTCGATTGATAGTATAACAAGAATTACTTATAGATTCAGCCTGAAAAGGTTTGGCTACATAATACTCACTCAACATGGTTCTAGTTATCTCGTGAAGAATTCTATTTCTTCTTTCAACAACACCATTTTTTTGAGGTGTTCTAGGTGCTGAAAAGGTGCGAGTAATGCCTTTTCAACTACAAAAAGATTCAAAATCAGAGATTGAAATTATCCTCCATGATCACTATGAATAGTTTTCAATGGAATAATTTTCTCAATTTTAACATGGGATTTAAAACATTTGAAATAAGAAAAAGCTTCATACTTATTTGCTACAAAATATACCCATGTAAATCTAGTGTAATCATCAACCAGGATAAATACATAATACATACACCCAATGCTTTAAGTTTGTGTTGGACCAAAGAGATCCATATGCACTATCTGTAATGCATCAGTAGTAGAGACTTAACCGACAAATTTAATACTTGATTTATGTTTCTTTCCATATTGACAAGGATCACAAACTTTTTAAGAATCAAACCTAAGCTCCAGTAGATCCTTAACTAGTCCTTTCTTAGAAATTTTGCATAAGTTCCTAAGGTTACAGTGTCCTAACCTTCTATGCCACAACCATGAATGATCATCCATTTCACTAAGGCAAGGTATATCTTGGCTCTTAAGGACTTCTATGTTTAGTGTATAAACATTATCTTTCCTATTGGAAGAAAGAATAAACTCTTACATGGAACTGTGTACCAAGTACTTGTCATTTCTAAAATTTACAAGGTATCCTTCATCACACAATTGACTTATGCTAATGAGGTTGTGCTTAAGATCCTTAACAAATAAAACATTTGAAATCAATGTTTTTCTAAGAAGAACGATATTACATATACCAATAATTTCTCCATGAGAATTATATCCGAAAGTTAGTTTTCCTCCTTTCATCTTCATAATCTTTTCAAAATAGTTTTTGTTACCAGTCATATGTCGGGAACATCCACTATCCATGTACTACGTATTAATGTTGGTACCTTTCATATTTTCCTGAAAACAAAAGAGTTAGACTTTACAGATCCAAACATTCTTGGATCCGAAATTGTTAGACAATAAAATTTTGGTTATCCACATTTGTTTAGAAAAATAAGCTGTATGAAACCCAAAAGATTGAATTTTATTCATTAAGTAAATTTTCTTCCAATGTCCACCAATTTGACATTTATTGAAAAAAGGTGCTCTATAAAGAACAAAATAGTTGTTTTTGAAAACTTTTTTTGGTGCGTATAACCTACTCCAGTATTGTTTCTTTGATGTTTAATTTGAGAATACATCTTTTCAAAATTTTCCTTTCCAGAGGTAAAGTATGCAAGAAGCTTCTTAAGAGAAAATAATTCGGATTTCAGTCCGATGACTAAATTCCTATCCTCTGGAATCATTTCATTAGAGTTAGATTTTTCCTCAAAAACTTTTATTATCAAAATAGAATTCTTAAGATCATTAGAAAGTTCTTCCTTTATGGAATTTTATTTCTCAAGGCCTTTAGAATGTTTTTCTAAAAGTTATTCTTTAAAACTAAGATCATTAGAATGATCTGAAATTTCATTGGTAAGAATTTATTCCCTAGTATTTTCCTTGTATAATTTCATTGAAATTTTACAATTTCTTGATTCAAGTAACATGGAAAATCTAGAAACATCTTCATATGAATGTGTTTATTCATTTTCTAAGGATGAAGTATCTTCATTAGAAGTACAATTTTTGGAATAGTAATTCTTATCAAGCGATAAATTTGTTAAAGCCTTGGCAGAGCTTACCTTGGCCATAAGACAAGAATTTGGGAAATAAGTAGTAGCAATGAATCCCATATTCTTCTATGCTGATGAATCATATTCAAGAGATTTAATTTCTGAAGAGTATCCACAGCTATCATTTTAAGTATCATTAGCATTAAGACTTTTCTTGTTCTTTGATCGATATAATTTTTTCTTGTTCCTTTCCAAATTCCTTTCATTATTTTCCTTCTTTTTCAACAGAGGACAATCAGGTCTGATATGACCTATTCTTCTACATTCATAACAAGTAACTTCTCTATCTTTCTTATCTCTGTAGTCTTTCTTCTTGTACTTTTTTTATGGTTCTTTTGAGCTGAAATCTTGTTCATTCTCAATGAAATATTAGCTAATTCACTGTCAGACTTTTCTGTGTCACTATATTCTAACTGAATTATGACTTTCCTTGTCTTTGATCTAGTTAATCTTTCTGGGGTTTAAGATTTCATATGTTTAGAAGTGGTTGTAAAAGAAACTCCTCTATTTCAATTCTCCTTCTTAACATTTTCAGCATCTCTCTTCATTATGGTTTCATGCTAAAGAATAGTTCTAAACAATTAATCTAGGGAAATTTGAGTGACTTTCCTGTTCTCATCAATAGTTGTCCTCTTGGACTCCCAACCATTTGGAATGATATATATGATCTTTTCTATAAGAGCCTCAACATCCAAACCTTTTTCTCACATATATTGTAATATATTCGCGATAGTCATAAAACTTTGATGTACTTTGCTTATAATTTCTCCATAAGGAAAGTTAAAACCAAGATATTCAGCTCTCAACATTGCTCTTCTTGTCTCTATGAGTTTTGATGTACCAAAATGTGTAACTTCAAGTTTCATATAGATACTATTTTTAGATTCACATGTTGATATTTTACTATAGATATTCCTTGCCATGGAATATAACAAAGTATTTCTAACTATGAAGTTTAATTGATATTCTAATTTCTCCATATTCGTAAAGGTTATCAATTCCTTATCCGGAATCTTATAATCTCTAATCAGAATTAGATAGTTATCAACTCCAGTATTGATTACTAATTTCTTCATATTATCTCTCCAGTACTCATAATCACTTCCATCAAAAACAGGAGGTCTAGTAGGATTTTGATTATCAATAGAACCAACATTTAAACCTTCCATCCTTAAGATAATCTTTCGCACACAAACTTGTTAGTAGAATGTTTGTAAACAAGAGAAAATAACATAAGTAAGAAAAATATAGAACAAAAGTATATTTACGAAAAAAAATGAGTCTGAACTATGTGATTCCAAAAAACATATTCCTAAAAAGTATGATTCCAAAAAATATGAATATGGAAACTCAATTTCAAAAAGTAATAAGAAGAAAAATTCTCTTCTGAATCTAATCGCGAGATTAATTCAGAGGTAATCAATGCTCTGATACCAATTGTGAGATGGTATGTGAGTATGATATACTCTATAATACCAAATGTAGGATTGAATATGTGAACATGAGATGCTAAAATATAAGAGGGGTGAATTGTATAATTTAAAAATCCTTAAGGAAAATTTGTATAACCAAAATTCACAACACCTCTAAGTTCAAAAACTTACTTCATTCCGGAAAAGTGATTCCAGAAATGAAACTTAAATAATGTTTACACCAACTAATATTCTACCTTGAAGTGTATAGAATCCTATAAAATCATAGTACAAGTGTAAGGAAGTATATTAAAGTTATACTTTCCTTTAAAACTGAAAAAACAAAGCGGAAAATGAATTTGTAACACTACAAGTAACAAGTATAAACTCTTTTAACCCAAAGAGGAGGGTATCCAACAAACCTGGATAAGAGGCCCCTTGATTTATACTTTCAAGAAAGCTTGTCTGACCAAAATCTAGGTATGCCCTCAATCCGAAGATCGTTATCTGTCTTGCTATCCCCACAAGCCCTCGATTAGTATGTAAATCGGCACCTCTGACTTCACAACCCGAAGTCTCTGATTTTATGGTGATTGAACCTCTGCACAAAGAAAATCTGCACGAAGAAAAGTTTGAACAAGCCGTTCAAACTATCTGCACGAATACTAAGAGTTTATAAGATCCTCTCTATAGAAATCACTTCAACAACAAGTAATCATAGTTGTCAAAGTTCTTCTCTAAAAGTTATGATCTCTTTCAAATGAGCTCCTATTTATAGGCATGGATTCCAACGGTCGGCTCCCTACTCCAATGGTTATATTCATCCTTTAATTTCGGAGGGACCTGTACACGTTCCAATCAGACAACGGTTAATGAGTAACTGAAAGAAGGACATTGTTTTATAGCTAAACAAGTGTAACTATAACCAAAGTATGATATTCAAAATGTAAGTAAATGAAATTTCAGAGTCGATCCAAAATTGAATTCAGAGTCTACAATACATAGATATTAGGATTATATTTTATAAGAATTCGGATCCTGAACTCACAAGGTTTGGAGTCAGAGTTTATGAGAATTCGGAGTCAGAAATCAATGGAGTTCAAAGTCTTTATTTAGAGAACTCAGAGTCAGAACTCAAAGAAGTTCATAACCAGAATTCATAATTAGAATTCGGAGTTGAACTTCATGAGAGTTCGTATCCAGAATTCAGAGTTGAACTTCTTGAGAGTTCTTATCTGGTAAACAAAATTCAACATTATGAGATTTCGTATCCATAATTCAGAATTGAACTTCATGAGAGTTCTTATACAGAATTCAAATTTGAACTTCATGGGAGTTCGTATCCAGAATTCAGAGTTGAACTTCATGAGATTTCTTATCGAGAATTCTGAGAATTCGGATCCAAGAACAGAATGCTTCATATCTAGGTAATTATAGAATTCTGAGGTTTTTGTTTCAATCTGAGTTTTATTCTTAGAAAATTTATGATAGGAACAACAAAATCTAGGTAAGGGTAAATTTCCTTGGGTAATGAAATTATCCTTAAGGGAGTAAAACAAGGGTAAAAAAAATTCTTGAAATAAGGTGTTTGTGATTTTCATAAAAAAGAAGAATCATGATGCCATAAGGAAACCTTATTGACTTAAGAATCCCCCCCCCCAAGTATGAAGGAATGGAAAATTCATAAGGAAAAAATTATTGACTCAACACTAGGTAGTCTCATAAAATACATTTATTAGAGGAATTGATCTTATGTCCCCTTCCCTAACCCATATATTATGGTGTGGGGTTTAGAACCTTGGTTTAACCCTATATGTGTGCATAGATCCTCATGTCTAATACCTTAAGACTACAAAGCCAGGTGTATATTTTTATTTATTTATTTACCAAATACACCACATCACATACCATACACATATCAATACACATAACATTCACCTATCAAAAATTTTCAACATTTTAATTGACATTAAGTGTTAACCCATTAGTTTATTTAATAATTCCATTGCAAAACCCATTTAACCCATTCCTCTTTCTCATGCCTTAACCATTAGAATAATTAACAATTCCCAGACATTATCATATTTAAAATATTCAAAACATCTATAATTTATCCCATTTGACACTTTCAAAAATCTTATACCAGTTTAACATGTTCATCATTTCCCATGCATCAACCCACTTATGCATTTCAAGTACAATTCCTATTTCATTTATCATAATCACATTATTTCACCCAACCAATTTCATATCATGAAAAAAAATCCCTTATGAAATTAATAAATCTATACAACACCAACCACAATCTTGTTTTATATCAACAAACATATCAATGTATCATAGGAAATTTTATTTTTTAATATTAAAATCTTCCAAGTTCAAAAATGATGTCACACACCATGCATGGCCTTAAATCGGTCTAGTCAACCTCAATGAATCCTAGGGGGTCATTAGGGATTTAATTCTTTATTTAGCCATCCATATTACAAAATATCACTAAAGGAATCAATTTCACAATGAGGGAGTAGGAATAACACAACCACACATGAAAAAAAATACATCATGATAATAGGATATAAATTATTGACCACCTACCTAGAATTTGAAGATGAAATCACACTTAACCTTATTCTTTGACTTAGATTCAATTATATTTTAGGATTATACCTATGCTCCACTATGAAAATAGGGTTTTAGGTATTCCTAAGAACAATAACAAAAACAAAATACCAAATTTAAAAAAATATAAAAAAGTGTATTTCCAAGTCACATGATTTCTAGGGTAGCTATATGGGTTGAAAAATGGTGCTCCACTAATATAGAATGCCTTTATCCAAGACCATAGAGTTTTCCTTTTACCTATCATGGTTTACCTATCCGTGCACCCCTCCTCCTAGATAGCATGGTTTGGGTGGACTATCTCCACTAACGCTGTGAAAACCATGCAACATGCACAAGATAGCCTGATTTCCCCTTTCTTTCACAACCTGTACAACTAAAACACCCCTGAAATTCATCTAACACAAGGTAAAAGCTTTATTATTCAACATGATGTGATTCAAACCAGTATTTAAACAAGAACATACCTACATGAAATTTGGGAACATACAACCTCCCCGCCATATATTGGATCAGCCTCGAGCTTCACTCCCAATCATCAATAATATCTAAATGAAAAGATCTATTTCCACTGGTCCCACATATCAGATTCCCACCCCCAATTCTCTTATTATACATTACCAAACATCCATGACACTCGAATTGAAGATACAATCTTACCTCGCAAAACATTCTCACCGCGATCCACAAAATGAATTAGATTATCCTCAATGGATGCACCAACACCAACCAATATCAACCATGAGAACTCCATAAAGAATAATATCCAACAATAAATAAATCGTGACTCAAGTAAGTGTTTTCCATGTCATAATACCATCATGGAATGGGAAACCCACACCCCATCAGCCCGATCATATTTGTAACTCATGGCCCAAATCAATTGGTTCCATCTTATTGTGCTACAAAAACAATAATGTTGATCTAAATTTAGAATCATTAGAAGAATCAAACAGTTTTTCCCAACCAAAAATGATGATCGATATCGGTCCACAATTTGAGTCCTAATAGTCACATTCCATAATCAAACATCAAAGACCCAACCAAAATACCCAATGTTCTAAACTAGTCATACACAATACAACTCTTGTTATCAATAATGAATCATGATAATTGTACTTACTCAAGTCCATCCAATCATGTAGCACATGTCACATCATCAACTGACCATTTTCCTTTTGTGGTTCTCCCCATCAAACAATTTTGCTCACCGCCACCATTATTGGTGTATGGAACCTCCACAATGTATATTGACCACCATAACCATAACTCTTCATTCCCAACATACCTGATGCATTTTCCAAACTAAACACACCAAAAAACATTAAGGACATCACCCAAAATTGGATAACAATGATGTCATTGAAACCATGTAGAAGGACATACCAACACCATTCTTTTGTGTACTATGAAAAACATGACCTCTCTCCAGTTCTCCTTCATCATCAAAAAGTACCTTCCACTGATAACATCAAACCGGAGGTTAGTTCTTAATTATCTTGTCAATTACCCATACCAAATAGTGTCAGACCACCCCATATTGGATACTCCTAAAATACCCAACTTCTATAGTTGAAACATTACACCTTAACCTTTTGAAGGTTTCTTCTCACTTAAGGCTTAGCATAATAATCTAACGCACCTACTGGGTTAATTCACTGACTTCTAGTTAAATTTAATTGTCATGACATCGAATGGTCTTTATGTAATAATTGTACACCACCACACCCATAAAAATTACTAATAGAAGAACTTAAACAATCAATACATTGACTAAAGAAGACATGGTTCTTACTAAAAACACATTTTCAAACATCAAAATGTTTTTTCTAGTCCAACCCATTCCCTAAATGGGGTTTACAACTCAAAAATTCCATCATGTTTTCTCATACAAGTTGAAATTTCTTTGTATGACATGTCCTAGGTATTCTAAACATCATTATTATAATGAAAAAAACTGTCCTGAAGAATATTCCTATAAATATAATGACACTATAGGGTCATCTAATCACGCCTACTAGACTCTATACCGACCTTTGATAAGCTTCTAAAACCCAACCTCCCTTTCCACGAACCATTTTTATGTCTTACAATGCCATTTAATGACATTATCACAATAACCTGAAATTATATTTGGAACCAACCTAAGCATCAAGACAATGCTCAGCTCATTCAACCACTACATACATATCCCACATAGTACATTTTTAAGCAACTACTTGTGCACCTGATAGGTTTCTAATTTACATCTCAATGAAACACATCATCTTTATGCTCTGATCCACACATCTTGGATTGAATTATCACACCCTACCTTTGGAGTTTCATTATCACACCTTTTCATAAGAAACACCAACCCCTGTATCTCACACTTTGATCATAATATGATCCCCAAAACATGGATGTGTCCAAGAATATCTAGAAATAAAAAACAAACATCATCCAAAACCTATTTTTTGGCTTCCTAGAAAAAAAACCCATGATTTTCATCGACACCTTGTCCATCCCAAAGGCCTATCTCATAAACTATCAATGGTGTAAATACCACCATCCATATCCACAAAAACCTTCACAGGATTGTAACCTTCAATATATCCCATAACCAACCAAAACACAAACACGTCTCTAGGTATTAATCTATATATTTCTCACTGTAACTTGGATAATGCCAAGATTTTTGGAATGATAGTCACTAGATAAAAGTATATGAAGAATTTGAAGATGATAAAAAACAAAATTTATTCATCATAGATGTCACATCTAACAATCCAGATAGCATAACCTGTTGATTGTCTCGATCTTTTCTACCTGTAATGTGTCATCAACACCTAGCCAACACAACTCATGTGGGGTTACTAAACCAAACTCACCACTTCTTCACAACACATTACCAAGAAGTCATGAACCAACATTTCTTATGGCCATACCACTACCACAAAACTTGAGTTCTTCTTACATGACTATAAAAATATGCAATGCAAAAACAATATTTTTCACAGCAATCCAAAACAAAATAAACTCTCACATAACTACCAGCTCTCACTGGTTTCATAGAAAATGGAAGACACTTACATCAGATCCACCTATTTATGTATCCTAGATGGCATCATGAATTCCTTGTATGTCCCACATCTGGAAAACCTCAGATAACTCAAGGTATCTCACTTTCCAATAACCACACACTGAAATCGAATTTAGATCACACGACCCAAACATCACCCATGCCTTTCCCAAATGACCTCTTACTCATATGACCATACCTACATGTCCTTCATAACCATCAGCATCAAGACATTCTCAACATCTCCCCAAATAATAAAACCATCCGTATGAAAAAGACCAACCACATGAACACCCTATCCTTAGGTTTCACCTTCATAAAGAACTTTTCATCCACCCTTCAGTCACCCTTTTCCTCTCCATCCAAAATCAACATCAAGGCCCCCATTAATAATTAAAAAAAATAGTTCAGACATCCATCTAATACAACACTTTGAAACTAAAATTACAACTAACTACAGCCACTAACGTTCCTCTTTGAAAGAATATAGGGCACAACTACACCATTTACAGAAAATCGATGAACACCATGATGCATTGAATCCAGCACTAAAGCATCTCCAATTCTTCATATTCAAAGACACCTTCAACACTATGATAAACTCATTCATGGTCACCCTCAATTTCTCCATGACAATCAACTCATTGTCAAATTTTGAGTCACCTATCCAAAAACATTTGATATTTCCACATTGATCACGAGCTAAAACCCATCCCTATAAAAATCCAAAACATATGCCTATTCCTCACAGACCCATGAAAACTCACAACATGGCCAACCTATCTCATGGGTCTCTCTCAGTGGTCGAATGAAACCAACCTCCCAAACTAGGGTTAGTGGAAATAAGAATAAAGACCCTCTCTCTAGGACATATAGATTTAACATCTAAAAATCATTCACTCATAGTTGACTCTCCTTCCCTCATTCTAAAACACAATTTATAACTCACCAAATAATGAATTGAATCTAGGTTACATTCCCATAACATCCCAACCACCACTAACTACACTTTGAAATAGGCAATCCATTTTTAAACTCAACGCAACTTATATGATTACAACACACATGGTTTACCAAATCCATTATCAATAGATACATCACAACCTAAATCCATTACAATACTAATGGTACAAAAAAGAACACCCCTCTATCCAACACATAAAAAACTAAAAATTCCCTAAACTAAGAAACACTCACAACCCAACCACCTTTAAAAAGGGTCTATTCAAAACACTATGTATACTCATTTCTCTTGACCCTTTATGTGTTAACCATCCACAAACTCCACACTCATGTCCACCCTCTCTAGAAAAATTCATTCGGGGTGACAAAAAAAAATCTCAATCAAGATCAAGCATACTGAACAAGCCTCACTCCAGGTCCCATTCAATCAGTTAAAAAAATTAGAAATGTTATAATAGAACTGATCATCACTTATATTGTCTTTAGGAAATAAATTTTGTTTCTTTGGGCATTCCGAGTGATTCCTTTTTTATCCCAACTATCACATGAGGTCATGGTGGAATGTTTATATAATTTTAAGCACAAGACATAGAACTAATTACCTAAATATTCAACATTTATTATTAAATAAGGCCCTCCACTATCCATAAAAAACAATTAATATACACTATCCCAATGTATATTGTCATCCATAGAACATGACGCTCACCCATCCCTATTGAAGGTCTTGGATAACATGGGTTACACCAACATACATAGTCATTAGTCTTTATTTTGACACAGGTGGTGTTCAACGGTCTTGTGGATGATGATGATAAATACAAGACAATGAAGACGTTGATGGTGATTCTTTCGGCATCGAAGGTGTTTGGTTTAGGTCAGATGAAGATGGTGAGGCGTGGAGGTTGAATACCCTGGTGTTGTGTTGATGCGAATACGGTGATGGTGATTCCTTCGACGACGATGGTGGTTACTGGTGGAGCTCACAGGCGTGGATACGGATAGGCTGTCAAGTTAGGTGTGTGAATCGAGGTAGGTATCAAGTCTCATGGTGATGGGATCAATATGAATCGTTTATCGATGGGTGATGATGTCTTGTTTGTTAAAATTTTATTTTTGCAGATCTTTGGAAGTTGATAGTGGTGGTGGTGATTGCCTGCAATGTTTTTGAATTTTCAATTTTGGGTTATGGGCCGGTGATATGTTGAAGTTTTCGTATGGTTCCCACTTACCAAAAAGTGGTTTATTATAAAATAAAAAAATTGTATTGGAGGTATTTAGACACCTTTTAAACCATTTCCACTTTCACATTGAAAAAAATTATCTTTTAATTACACTTTCCATTTAAAAACATGTTTCAATTAATATTTTTGATCTTTTACAGCCTTTCATTGAGAAACATTATTTAACTATTATTTCAAATTATCTCCATATACTCATTTTTCATATTCATTATAAATTAATTTCTAAATTTGTTTTTGATATGTGAAATTAATTTTACCCTTCAAGTCCCAAAAATCCATCTCGTGTGCCCCTGCAATGATGCATTCCCCCTATAACCCTAGTTTCATATGAGGATGCATGTATGTAAAACCTCATAACATTTTGAACATGAGAAAAAGTATTATAAAATTTTCACAAGTCACAACACGTAAAATAACCAATAGTGAAATATCATTCAAATGTAACAAAACACATAAAGAACAAAAATTCCTAACATAGTTACTTGGGTTTTACCTCATACATTGGTCAGATACTCTAATAAAATAGCTCATTTCTAAGGCCCAACAATCAATAATCACTTTTCAACCTTCCCAAAATATTATGTCAGTGAAAATAACCCCTATGATACCACTTTCCAACTTCACCAACCTAGAATCCACTACATTAGTTCTACGAGTTGGGTCGCCACATGACCTTAGGGACACCTCCTCATATGACAGAGGCCTCCATCTGGATTTGAGGGTCTAATATATCAGTGGGGAGACTATAACCCATTTTATAGAGTAAGCTTCATTAGATATCATAGGAAATGATGGAAATAATAAAAATAAACTAGAACATGAATTACCAACCATTTCCCAAATAGGGTACAAAACCCAATAAAACAATAAATATTCCATGTCATGCTAACTATGCCAAAAGTGAAGGAAACCCAAAATAAATATTAACAGATGAATTCACAAAACAGGTCATGACATCTAGCCTGGATCCCACATCCATGAACATCCCATGACCATATTAACTCTATATTAGACATATTTTCCCCTATCCTGAGATGCATCCATGAAATATGATCGGGTATCCAATGTAATCATGAGTAGGGTGAGATTAAAACTCATCATTCCCCCACTAATTGTCTCTAAAAAATATCTATCCTAATAAGGTACTTCATGTAATTATTTAATGAATGACTAGATAAATAAAATACTACCTGAGTGTTATAAGTTAATAATATTCACAATAACCATTTTTATCATTTGATCCATGGGTAAGTCATTTACATCATTCACACTATGTCCTAAGATGGATAATTATCATGCATATGTGAATAAGTCATGTTCCCTATATCACTAAGGATAAACAGTTCATAAGATAATACATCACACTTTCTTTAGATACTCGGTCTTGGTAATATCATCAATGGAATGCATTAAGGGTATGAAGCCTCATTCCCTTTACCTAACCCATGAATTATTGGGTTTAATTTAGAACCTTAGTCTAACCCGTACCATTAGAGCAGATCCTCATGTACAATACCCCATAACTACCATGTAATGTGCAAATGTTTATCTATCCATTCACCACATATACCATATCACATAACATACATAAATAATTATTCATAATATTTACATATCATAATTATTCAACATGTGAATTAACATTTTTCCCTAACCCATTAGAACATTTACTAATTACATTTCATAACCCATTTAACCCATTTTCATTTCACATGCCTTGCCGAGTAGCATAATTAACAATTTAAAAACCTTGTCTTATTTAACTTATTCATAAATTACCCTATGTTAAAAAATTTATCACAGTCATACATTCACATGAATTACCCATTTAACATGATTTTCAAATCACATGTGTCAACCTACTTATGCATTTCTTGTACAATTCGAATGTAATTTAGCACAATCACTTTATTTCACCCATCTAATTCATATCAAGTTAAACAATACTTAATGAGATTACCCTATACACCACCATCAATATTTATTTTTAAAATCAAAAATCATATCAACATGTTCATTGTGTGATCTATATTATCACAAGTCAATTCTATTCTTAATATTACAATTTTCAATGTTTGTTATTTTTGGAAAAACCCATGGGTGGCCCTAAATCTCTATAGTCAACTACAAATCATCCCATAGAGACCATGAGGGGTGCAATTCATCATTTATCCTACCATTTTCTTAAATATAACTAATGTAATCAAGTTTGTGACAAGATAAAAGCAATGAAAAACCACACATGGAGAAATTTAGTATAATACTACGAGAAATAACTTGTAGACCACCTTCATTGAATTTGATGATTAATTCAAACTTAACTTTACCCTTTCACTCAGATTCAAGAACTCTTCATATCTTAAACCTACGATCTTCTAGAAAAAGTGAATTTTACGGCATTAGAATATGATTAAAAAAACATGGGACCTAGTATAGATAAGAAAAAGTATTGGACTGTTAGAAATAACCAAAGTTTAAATTTTTACTCAATGACACTCCAAGCGGCCTAGAAATAAAGGAGATCAATCCTTGGGAAACATTGGTCATTTGGGTATGTCCCTCGGGTTTTTATAGAAGAAATTGGGCAATAAATTAGGTAAAAAACATACAATTATAAGGGGGATAGTGAAATCCCGCTTTTAGTCGTGTGCAAGGATTTTTAGAATAGTTTGACAAAACTTGCAGTAATTTTACTCCTACCTTTTTACCAGAGGAGTCTAATTCACTCAGTTACTTGGGGAACCTACATTTTTTTAAAACAATTCACCCACTATATGGAATACCTCTATTTAAGGCAGATTGATTTGGCTTTCCCCCTTTCATGTTTTACCTAACTGTCCACCCCTCATACTTTCTAGAATGATTTCGACACATGGGTTCCATGAACCATGAACTTACTATGGAACATACACCATATTTTCTAATTTTACATTTCTATTACATCTTAAACCTCTAGAACACTCCTAGCTTCCTCATACACTTAGTAAACATTTAATTAGACAAATTTATGGGATTCATCAAAATATTTAAATAGTATTGTACCTATTTGAAATCCAATATCTTATAAATCATTTATACCAAGAGATTATCCAATGATGGGAAGAGGTATACCATGAAAAAACAAAATATTTTTTCCCATGGGCCTCTCGATATGTTATGGGGATAAATAACGTTAGACCCCACCAATAAATTTTTTATGTATAACTATTTCTCCATAAGATATGTGAAAAAATTATAAATATATAAAATTCCAAAATCATTTACATTGAAATGAAAACATATGGAATGAAAATAATTTTCCCTATATAATAAATGTGATAAACTAATCCATAATCCTCTATAAAAAGATGTTAAATAAATATGAAATATATGGTTAAGTTTACCACATTAATCAAAACTATAATTCCAATAGTTTTCTCCATATAATCAAAATATCATATATTCCTGGTGAACATCATCCAATCCAAGTTATAAAAATATCATTTTTACATCTTATAGAATAATGAGTATAGTTATATGTTAATACTAGAATAACATTATCATAATACATTCATAGGAAGAAGGTGGACGGTTTTAAAGTAATATATATCCATTATAAGAATGGAAACCTCGAAAGATGTTGAAATTGATGAATAAAATCCTTGCAACAGAATTATTGAATGATTCCACAAATTAAGGGATCATGAATTATAATTTTTTGTATTGTTTTTTCATTACCATAATATAATAACATTTATATATCATGATATAAATATTGAAACCAAAATAACAATACGCTAAATCCATTTCAAAATTAAAAAGAAAATGGATCTGAAAACATAAAAGAGAATTGAGACCACCTTATTAGAATTCATGTAAAATAAAAATTTACAAATCAATTATAAAAGTAATTTTTCAAAAGGATAAGTGAAAACTCATTGGAAATTTTTTATAAAAACAATATCAAATAATTTATCCTTTGAAATGGAATATATAATTTTTTTTGAAATATTTCTCAATAAACTTTTATTTAAATGGTACATTTTTTATATTTGAAATTACCATTATTGAAAAATAACATTGTAAAAATAGTTATAAAAACTTATTTTCATCCTAAAATAATTTACCTAAAGTTGTATATAATATTGAATGTTGCAAAATATTATTGTTGGAGAACCCATTCATAGAACAACAACGTTCAAAAAAACATTAAATCTCTAAAAATGGATTTCAGTTACCAAAAAACAATACAACTTTGGAATCAAATATATCTGTAGGATCTTGAATTAGGGATCATTATTTCTCTGAGAAGTCCCATGAAATAAAAAAATTAATATAAAAAACATCAATATAGAATAAATAAACCACTAAAAAACATAGTTCTTAATATATAACTATCACAAATAATCATAATTGAGATGAAGAAAACAACCCCAACTTGAGTAACACTTTAATAAAAGCCCCAAGAAGTATTGGTCTTGTAATGGATCTAAAAATATATTAATTTGAATATAATTCATGACATGATATCTCATATCGGTTTTATATGCACAATATAAATGAAACTAGTTGCATTATATAGAACTATATCAAAGAGAGAAATTAGTGATGAAAACCCTTACAATACCAGGAAATTAATCTATAAGAAGTGTTTAGAACATTTTTTATATGTAATATCCATCGATTAATTATTCATGGCCCATATTGGTTTGTAAATATAGTTGAACCAGTATCCACAATTTTTAATTGTATAAATTTAGATATATCTATTTTTACAACATGAGGATATAGGTTTTCCAAAGAAAAGAATAAATCCATGATATTTAACCATGGAAATTTTACTATAGAAATGGTTGAACAAATGGAAATAGATAGATTTCCATGGGTTGAACAGTGGATATAGGGAAATTTCTGTGGTAAAAAATATATTTCTTATTGATTACTATGTAAATCCACGGTTTTAAACCACGGTTTTATCATCTACATAACATTAAAACAATTCATAACTTTATTCACACAAAAACCCACTAACGATCAACCACTGCATCTTATAGCAGTACTCACATCCTCCATCTGTAAGAAAAAGAAATCCATACCTTTCATTTTATAACAAAACTAAAATAGAAAAAATTATATATAATTTGAATTTAAACTATCACTAATATAAGAAATATAAAATATCAATTTAAATACCATCATAATAAAAATTTCTTAAAATTCAATTCTTAAACATGAAAAAAACTACAACTGAAATGTAGATCAATATTTGTGTCAACAAAATCATCACACCCATCACCATCTCTTACAGAAATAAAAAAATCATTATCACCTACTCTCAGACCACCAAAATAATAATTTTCATGATCATGGACATTGCATTTGAATATTCACATAAATAAATTTTAGGAGGAAATAATCATCTCAAATAGAAAGAATTGAAATATAGAGACATTTAAGTAATTAAAAAATACTGTTATTATAAACATATATGATATAACTCATTTTTATTTAAATGAACTATTATTATTTCAAATATTTGAGACTTATAATTTTCAATTACATTATATATATAATTAATTAGGAAACACACTATTAATTAATAAATATAGAATATCATTTATAAATAATGATAGAAATCAAAATTGTAGAAACATTATAACACTGAACATATAAAAATAAACTTTGAAACATGGTTAAAATTTATTGTAAAAACTAATAAAATATACTCAAATTAAGTCTATGATTTTGTTATTAAAAAGGATAAAATATTTAAAATAAATAATCATATTGTAAGGGGAAACTATATTGGAAAACAATTAATGTTAATTTTATTAATAAAAAATAAAAATATATAAACTATGTTTTTTTAATATTTTATGAAACATAAAATAGTAAATTTTTAATGGTATTATAAATGATCAATGATAAATTATCTAGATTCATGAAACAAAATTATTTTGCAGCATGGGAAATAAGGGGAAAAATATTTAATTAAAAAATATTACCTAAAAATTTTTAGACTAAAACAAAATTATTGACAAACACATAATTTATATAACCTATGTAAGGAAGACAATTCAATATGGTAAAATGGCCTCAAAATTTTTAAACAAATTTAAGTATAAATCTAAATAATTAAATTAATTTTTAGATAAACATTAATATTTTGAAGGAATAAAACCTATAGCCACTAACAATGGTGTCATAATTTAAATAATAAGGCATCATTATAGTTTTCAAGGACTGACGTATACCTACAAAGTAAAATAAAATCAATCCGTATTTTTTTATAACAAAAAATATCCCAAAATTATGTGGGGATGGTCAAATTTAAAATTCCACTTTATGATATTTCTTTATAATTTATTTTCTATCATTAATTATCTATTATAGATAAATATTATCCACTTAAGGGATTTATAAACTCCTGAACACCTAGCAATAATAGGAGTAATTCAAGAATACATTAGTATGTGATATATATTTCAAAAAAATATGTAATTTATCAATGAAAAAATAAATTTGTAGAATTAAGTGTGTCAAATGATTCACCATGTTTCAAAAAATTTAGTCCTACATCAATTAGATGAAAAACAGGAATGTAATTTTGGAAATATAGGAAGAATAAAGTTTCTTATAAAACTCCACCAAAAATAACATAAAGAACAAAAAAATAGTACTACTATGTGGATATATTAAGTCCTATAAATTTAATTAATCAAAACATAGATATGGATAGCCACCCAAAACATTTGTCGTCAAATATATCTACCTAAAAACATATTATCTCTATAGTAATATCATAAAACAGACTTCTTCAAAACATGGTTTTGAATGAAATATAAACAAGAAAATGAATTTAATTAGAAAGTGTTTCATAAATACCTAGTAAAAAAGATATAATAAGGATTTATTATTAAGAGTATGTGATTTTGGTATCAATGATGATATAAAATTCATATGTAAATGAATTTATAATTTATTAGTATGTCTAAATAATAATTTTTATGGAAACTTATTTAGTTGTATTAGTGTTTTTTATCCTTGTATCAAATAAATAAATGCCGAAAAAATGAATAAAATATTTTTTAACGTAAATTTGTTAAAAAAATATAAATAAATTTATTTACGGTCTCACAATTTTTGGAATATTAGGAACCAAAAGATAAGTTCTGAGTTCGGAAGGTGGATGCAAATGTGGTTGAATATTATATTTGAGACACTTATCTAGTGATTATATTTTACTTTTATCATCACAATAAATTTTTAAGTTTTTGTACAATATCAATTTGTAGGATTTTCATTCATTGTTAGTGTATGTTCAAGTGAATATTTGTTGGGAAATGTGAAATTACTGTAGGTAAACTAAAGAAGTAGCCATGCTCTCTAAAATATTACAACATTAATGGAGTATTATGTAATTATTTCAATGATAATTTTATACCATGGCTATTTTTAAATGGATAAATTATTTATTTAACTATATTCATATGTTTGAAATTAAAGGTAAATTTCATAAATGGATTAATTATTTATTTTCCATTGATTATGTCGTAATAAATTATTTCATTATGTGTAAAGTTAATTAAAATCCTCGGTTATATATTATTTACTATATTATATTCCAAAGGTTAATTTTCTATTCAATTTAATTCATTTTATGACTATATTTTATACATATTATTGATATGTTAATATGGAGATGAAATATTATAAAAAATTATACAATTGATATATAATAGTAGCATTCGTGGGTATAATTTGCATTGATATTTTGGAAATTTCTTCCAATAAGTCATTTTAATGGTCATGTTCCCATTGATTTAATGGTTTAAAAAATTAGATAATAGTATAATATTGAATGAAGATCATGATTTGATAACTATGAATGATATAGAAGTATTGTAAATTAGGTAAATTAAGAAACTATTATTGAAAAGTATTTTAATGTAATTTAAATCATAGTTCAATCCCCATTAAAAAACATCTTCATTAGCTAGAAAATTTTTTTTAATATATTTCACTCACGATATAGACTAAAACCAAAAGAAAACAAAGTAATACCATTCTATAATAAGATATCTGGCACCAAAATACAACGAAATATATCCTATTATTATTGAGGGATTATAGAAGTGTTAAACTACCACTAAATACACATATTAAACAAAAAGTAACTACGCTCAGACTCTCAACTTTTTAACTGAAATTGAAATATAAATTCATGATTTATTTAAAACTCAATGAATATTATTAAATACAAAACATAAAATAAAAAATTCAATGTACATCAATACGTATGACTTAAATAAATATGAAAGGAATGAAAACATAACTATTTTCCGGTTAAATAGATTGTTGTTTTAAAAAATTCAACTTTTTCCGACCTACAGGTAAAGAGGAAGATATATATTTTAGCATTTTCTATGTTTAAGGAACATCATTATCCCATGATAATAATTTTTTATCTTTAATTATGGTTACCCCATTATGGATATTGAGAAAAATATTAAAATTCTAATAAATATGTACCATCAAAGGCCAATAAGAGTTTAATTCCTCAATTTTATCACTATGTGAATGATCCCTTTAGTCCATGAGATCAACATTAGATTATACATGATTTAGAAACAACCATATTTTAATATATAAAATCAACATTTAATCATGATTCTTCCAAATCTTCTGTTCTCATACATGATGCTAAAAAGACTTAAAATTGTATTGAGATATATACTTATAATATCAATTAACATATAATCTATTTGATCATGTAATTTTTCTTAAAATTCATTCTTATATAAATAATAACTATAATAAAATACAGATACATATATAACCCATTTCAAAAAAATTCTATTTATGTTCATATAATCAAAATTAAAACATATTTTATTAGTTTATTTACCTATTTAGTTGTTTTAAAAAAATAACATGTAATATGTATTGACATTATAGTATGATTTTTAAAAAATATTTAACATCTATGCCCCAAAAATTCAAAAAATTAATATATAAACTCATATTTTCATGACCATTTTTAAAATTTAATTAGTAAAACATTAGTAAATTAATTGAAATAAAAAGTGAAATTCTTATCTGTATATGAGTTTTCAATAATTAAGTAAATGATAAATAAAATAAATTATTACATAAAATAAGGTACAATGATGAAATTTATATGGTACTCGATTCAGTTGTTTAGGATCTGGTATTAGAATAATCACCTTTTATGGACATAAATAATAATTCTAGATTTAATGAGTACTCATATTCTGGACACAGGTGGATTGAATCAGCTATCAATATTCACTCTTTTTGGAAAATCCCCATTTGAATGGATGTGAATGGAAGAATTCAATCCTCAATATTAATCTCAAATCAATTAATATAATAATATTAACTACAATATTTAGACTATTTTATGTTAATTAACACCAAATTTTTATAAACACATTTAATTACATATGAAATGATCAATTACTAATACATGTAATGTGTATTTAAATAAAAATGGTAAAAAATATATTAAAATTAAACTAATAATGGTGGGATTATACACTGGCCTAAAATAAGTATGGTGGATAAAAATTGGTTATCCTTATATGTTTTCATGTTCATCATCTTACTCGTCATCAAAGAATTCATGTTAAAATGAGATTGATGGGGTGGATTGGTGGATTCACTAGAAGGATCCATCTCCCATATTCAGATCTCATAAACAAATATATAATGGATTTTTAACCATTTTATGATAATACAAAATTAAATTTATTCTAATTAGTTACTAAAACACTCTTTATATTATTATGTATCTGATTAGAAACACCCAACTTTATTTGAGAGGTTGTGCATACAATTTTTTAAATGGTTGTGTTTCTAAAATTTTAGTGATTTATCAACATTCTAATCAAATTATTTTTTACTCAATTTATTTAAGGATATTTTATAATAATTTTTTGGAGAATATTGTGAAGATTTGGTTCATTTAACCAATGGTATTTGTCAAATTTATTATATAATTAATATTTTATTCTGGAATATGTTTTTTAAAATAAAATAAAATCCCAAAAATTAGATATAAAAAACACAGTTGTGAAAATATTTCAACAGGGAATTAACCGGCTTGAATAATAATCATGATGGTTAATATATACTATCTTAGTTGGTATGTTAGTTCAGGTATTATTATTAAAAGATAATAATTAATAAGGATGAAGTGAATAACAAAGAATACCCTAAGAAATAATGGTTAAATATGAAAATGAAGAAATTTAATTTCATTGAATATTATTCCATGTTAAAAACACTATGAAAATGGAATGATTTAATTAAAGATATCTTAACAAAATATTAAATTAATGGATTTTATTATTTAATGTTAAGTATAAGAAAAAGTTTCCAAGTGCTATAACATTTTTTACACATCATGGAATGAATATTTCTAAGAAATATATTCATATTTTTTAATGTGGTTGTGAGGATCTCTCATTGAGAATAAGAAATTTATGATATCTGATTGGAAATAAATGTTAATATTTACCAATTCACTCAAAAACATTGTAACATCATCAAATTAAATTGATGTTTATTTATAGGGAATATTTTTTCATTATTGTTTCATCATGATAAAGACAAAATCCAGACATACATTGTGTATTCTAGAAAACATATGGTGTTCTTTCAGACACTAATTCGAATTTTTACACACACTCAACATGTGTAATTTAAAGATGAAAACACATGTATATGAGAAATAATTTCATGTTTTTCGATGACTATTATTGAACGAGCACCATATTTGATGCATAAAGTGCATGTTCTCACATATACATTACTAACATGATCGTTGGAAGTGTAAAACCCCTTACTAGATGAAACACAACAATGTAAATATGTGTCTATAATGGTGATATTGTTAATATTAATCATTGAATAACATGTAAAATTAAATATAAAAGTGAGGATATTTTGGAATTATGAAATAGTATATGTATTTATAGTGATCTGAAACCTATAATGAATATTGGATATAAAACCTAAGGATTACACATCACTGATAAGATAATTCACATGCGTATGAAGTTTCACATTTAATTTTTGAATTTGAAGGATATATTTTATTCTTGAAGCCACTATTTAATGAAAAGGTTGGAATATGTCTATTCAAGAATATTTCTCTACTGTTAAATGATAAAAAATAATGATTAAATTGGAAAATTCTATTATTGTACTCCATATTATTGTTTATGACCATGTGAGATTAAAAGAAGATTATTTCTAGAGCCTAAGATAAAGGCTCACTTGGTTCCTAATATATTTTGAATATATGTAGTTTTCTATATAACTTTTGAATATATATTTGGATCTCAACAGAATAAGGTTGTCCGAACAAGTCATACGATCAATAGCATTAGTTTGAACACAAAGTGGAATGAATGTTTATTTGGGGCATCATGTAGATTTATTTATAATCTCTTTATATTTAATTAAATGTATTCAGAACATATTTCTTTTAATATTGACATATATATATAAAAATAATTGTTTGAAGAAGAACTCTTATCAATTTTACGGATGCACACAACGAAAAATAGGAATCATGATGCCTAACTAGTACCAAGTTGAAAACTAGTGGGTACCTTGTAATAAATATACTATTTAAAAAAATATATAACCCCACATGAAATATTTTGATATACCCTTAATATTTTATTTTCAACATGTGATTGAGATAGAGAGAATATTATTAAAAACTGTTTTTACATCGATTTTGATTCATAATAAAGATTATGTTATATTAGATTAGTAGCTTCAAGAGTGATGTGGAAGATGAATTGAAGATTTAAATAATTTTAAAAAATATATCTCTAATTTAGTCAATATTGTTCTAATAGATTAATGTATGTTTCATTATGAACAACTAAAAACATATTAAAACCCATAGTTGGAACAATGAAATAATTTAGAGGGAATCACACTCTAAACGTTATATAAACTAAACAAGGGGAAATAAAATTGTGCCGTGTATGGAATGTAACAAGGATATGGTGTTCCAATTAAATTATCTAATAAAAAATTATTTAAAAAGGACATTCGGGTTCCATTTAATGAAATATATTTTCTTTTAACCAGAACATAAAAATGATAAATACATTAATTCGAGAGAACTAATTTATTATATTGATTCTATTTAATATAAGATATTAAGATAGAAATTACTTACCTTAGAGTTT
This sequence comes from Viscum album, assembly GCA_963277665.1. NCBI lineage: Eukaryota > Viridiplantae > Streptophyta > Magnoliopsida > Santalales > Viscaceae > Viscum > Viscum album. The sequence goes on along the minus strand of OY728151.1, from coordinate 645,999,486 downwards.
CTTCAATAAAAGAATTTGAATATCAATATCATATCAATATAGATTCTTTTATAAAATATTTACGTTAAAAATTCACGCATTAAAAAATTCAAAAATCACAAGATATTAGATGAAATAAAATTGATTACATTGAAAATATAATTATTATTTTACAAAACATTCACTGATACAGAAACTATAAGTCCACAGATGGAGAATAAATAAATATAATAACTCTTAATCATAGATATCATCAACAACAATTCATTTGTAAATCAACACTCTAACTTTAAGAATTGGTCTTCCATTTATAGGTGATATTTATAATTAAATCTTTTATAACTTTACAAAGATATTTTTCACCAATAATGGGGTTCACATAAATAAGTGAGTCATTCAATAATAAATCATTTTACATGAAACTACCATAAAACAATACACACAGTATTGGGGAATCATTACTATATCATTTAAAAAATATGAAAATTTCCCGAAATGAATCATTTGCATATATTTTATCCCAAAAAATGTGTCATATAATTCGGTGCACAAAAAACACAATCTATCATTGATTACAATATCAATGGAAAATAAATGTAAATTATTTTGAAAATATTTCTATTTTCAATTATTTATTTTGGTAGCACAATGTGATAATAAATTCATCCAGTGGATAACAATATTGAAGAAATTTGAATCTCATGTGTCGGTACTATATGACAAAAAAAATTTACAACATCATATAGTACTGATGTTATAGTTTCTAAAAGATACATATATTATAATTAAGGTAACCCAAAAAATATATCTAGAGGAAAAGATTCCGGCCATTTATTAAGAAAAAAGTAAACATGAGACGGATTGGGTTAAGTAAAGGTGTTTCCCTCATCCAAGAAAATATATAGTTACATATCATATAATGAAAACTAATTTTCATAATCATAGTAATTAGTGATTCAGTACTCCTATTGAGAATAACATTGATTTAAAATCATAAGGATCTCTACATTATTCATTGTTGGAAACTTCAGGGATGATCTTCTGTCCATGGTTCATCGTAGGATAGAGTAGTCCTTTCGTGACATTCTCTTAGTTGGAATAGGAGAATATCCCTCACCTTAGGTCACCATTTTCATGACATGTATGAAGACATATTTATATCAATTATTAGTATTGTCCAAAGACACATGAGGAGTGATATCATTCACCCTTTAATCATTCTAGATGTTCTCAAATTTATCATAGATTTATAAAGAGGTAAAAATTCGATGGATTTCCTATTGAAAATTAACAAAATATTGATTGAGAGAATAATCATGCAGGTGCAATGAAATAACCATTTTATTACCCTAAATTTCTTTTGGGTATACAAGACCATATGTATGACATATTCCCTCTCAGAGACCAACCCAGCTCTATGCCGAGTCCCAACTTCAACGTCAATTTAGGGAGCACCAAGATTCCTCTGATCTTTATGTTAATTAGCTACATGAATAGAAATCCACTCCTGTGAATTCAGTCAGACTATATACGAAGAGGCATTCCATTTATGAGAATCCAAAAAACCAGTAATACCATTTAAATTCAAAGAATCATCAGCTATAGAGTTAGTAATAGAAAACATAACGAATGCATTCCCATTCTTATCACTAGTAGGGGGATACCCAGAAGGACTAATACTTTATTTGACCTAAATATGAAATATATGGAACGTAGTGGAATCATAACCGCTAATAAGATAATTTTTTCATATTATGTATTTTATTTATGAATTCTTGGTATGAACAACTATCTTGCAAGAAAAACATAAATCATGGTGATTTCCATAAACAACATGAATTTTCAAAACTTTCGTCTATGTGTATAAAACCACATTCCAAGTTAGAGTTGTTCTCAAATAATCTACCACTAAAACTCTAGAAAAATAGATGAAACTACCATGATATATGTTTGTATCTATTTTAATTGGAACTCCAACTGACTAAGATAAATCAAACAATATTTTTGGGTATAACATATCTAGTTAATACTATAGAATCCAACCCATACCAAAGTAATAGATTTCCTGACCTCATAGGGATTTAAAAAATAATTCAATTCCCAAATCCTCAAAACACATGGTTTAAAGGAAATCGAACAAAATCCAAATTTCATCTTCATCTTCTATAAATTTGGAAATAAAAGTTGTAAAAACACCACATTCAAATGCATATAAAGTTTTAAAATCCCCAAATTTAAGATAATCTACTTATTATGTCACATGATTTCCATGATTTCTTCCCTCTAGATAGCACGACAAATCAAATAATGGTGTGTCAAGAAGTTGAAAGTCTTCCTAAAACCACATCTCAATGTAAAATAATTTGAGATGTGAATCGTCATTTGAAATTTGACATAGGGAAGGAACATTGAAAAATAATATTTAAATGTTATCAAAATATATCTGATACCATACACCAATTATATTTTAAATATTAGAAATATAAAATCAATCATGTTCTATGATAACAAAAAAATATCTACTCTAAATGAACTTTTATTTAATACAAAAAATATAAAGAAACATAGGTGATGCCTTTCATAGAAGTTCCCATGTGAATTTTTACATGTTATGAGAAATATGAAACAATTTAAAAGAATGTATTATCTATCATAACAACATAGAATATATGATCTAGTTTGGGGTTTTTTGGGGAAATATTATTAAATTCAAATAAAAGGATTGACAATGAAAAAACATTAGGTGGCTAGTAAAAATGATTCAATATATTAATATAAGAGGAATTACATGCATGTGGTCGGTAAAAATAACTAAATTGTGTTTAAATCTGAATTTTTAATCAAATTACAAAATAGAGGACCTTCATGCATGGGTGATAACACGAATAGAATAAAAGGGAAATCATTATAAGGTATCCCATGATGCATAATCATGGGATACAATAGCTTGAAAAAAGGACACACTATATTTTTAAAATATTAATAAAAAACTAATTTAAATAAAAAATTATGAGTCTATATAAATCAATATATTAAATATATATATATATGATCAAAAATGTACAAAATATATACAATAATATAAATATTAAGACTATATGTATAATTTTATATACATATATTTAAATATATTCAAAAAATAAAAAATAGATATATATGGGTGCATATTCTAAATATTTATATATATTCATAATAAAATTTTATAAATAATTACCTATAAGGGAACTCAAGAATATCAATCATGTTCTTATCATCCCAAAATGATTCACTAGTCCTTTAACTCTAACATTAATGAAAATTTGAAGACCCGCTTTCAGTCCCAATCCTAACAACCAGACAATGAAAAATGAGAGCATAGAAGGGTTAGCCTTTGACTTTATTTGATGTCACTTAATGAAAAATAATTATAACACTTATACCTAGAATAATGTATTGAAAATATTTACATATTTTTTTAATCGAAATGTACCATTTTCCCATATTTATTTTTGAGGATTTAATGAAATAATTATATTTCAAATTTATCCCTCAAAATAGATACATATAATTACACTCAATCATTCTCAAACTCATGTGGTGTTTTTGATCATACCTAATTCTGAATAATCCACCCATTAAGTATAAACTGAGAAGACATAGAAAAAATCATCATAACAATAACAAACTATAATAACATAATTTTTTGCAGTTAATAAAAATATATAATCTAAAATGAATTATGTTTACAGATTTTTATTTTAAAGGTGAATGGAAAGTGATTCAAACCTAAAAATAACATGAATATACACATACACATGTTCTTTAACAACCTTTATAAATTAAAAATTCAATACATTATTCTTGAATAGAATATGACTTCCAAGATGAAGGCAATAAAAATGGTAATCAATGAAAATAAATTTAAACATGTAATTATTTATCCCATGGAATTAGATACTATTAATACATAAAAAGTCTAAAAAATTAAATGACTTATAAATTTATAAAAATAAATAAATAAAATAAAAATTTATTTAAAGGTCATAAAGAATTTATTTTTTTCCATTTAAAACACTTAATACCCAATAACTATTAATGAAATAAATTACACCTTATGGACTTAAAAAATCTAATCTATATTTTGAATGGAATTTTAAACTATCAAGTATCCTTGTAAAATGAGAAAAATGAAAAAATAATAAATCATGAAATCATGAAAAGTAAAATATCATACCATTATAAATAAATAATATAATATGGATTAGTGTAAAACATATTTATTAAAAGGGATTTTAAAACAATAAAAAATTCATCAATAATATCACATACCGAAATACTATTAATTTATCGACTTAATTTATTGTCCTTTATGAAATTAAAAAATTATTGATTTTATAGAAAATGGTTTAAGAACCCAACACAAAAATACTGAGTTATTTTTTGAAAAAAGTTGTTTAAAATATATTACTCACTTATAACATATGATAATAACATTAAAAATTATGAATAAATAATTATATTACAAAAAATATGCATAAAAAGTTATAAAACATGATTGAATGTTCATTAACGACTTCTAAAAAATGCTTACAAAAGTGATATGTTCTTTAATTAGTTTTATATAAATACTATCAAATAAACACTAGAAATATAATAAACCAATAGGTTTTCCAATAAAAATTATTATACATATAATCTCTATGTAAAATTAATAATATTTAAATTTGGATTTGATAATATTATAAAAGGGAATATAAACATGATTTTTAATGACCACTACAAATGTATAAAAATATAAACATGAATTAATATAAAGAAATAAATTCATACCTTAGACACGGTTTAAGAATATATAAATAGTGGTAAGTCACATTATGAAACAATAATAAAATGGGATCCCAATATTTAAAATCCAAAGATTATTATGAAAAAAAATATTTTTAAATAATTTGATTCCTTTGATTGCATTAGTTGCATGGAACACCATGTATAAAAAAATAGCATACTGCTAGTAAAGTATTATTTTATTGTTATGGAATAGTGTAATGAACCAACCCAGGTCGACCCTGAACCGGTCACCCGAGCTGGTCTGAGGCATGGCCCGAGAGGCATTCATGATCCTCTCGGGATGACGACAAGCACCAGGGCATCAAAGAGAGAAAGAGGGAACGATTTCCCCCAAAGAAAATAAATAGAGCAGTGGAAAGAAAATAATACAACATAAAGTAAATAAACAACACGAAAAGAAAGAACGACCAACAACAACAACTAACCTAACCACGACCAAAAAACTCTTCTCGACTTCGAGAGTAGATCACCAGTCGACAACCAAATCTCTCCCACAACGAGAGATCTCAAGTCAACCTGCAACAGAAAATAAAAACATTAAAACACTATAGGCGTGAGTATTAATGCTCAATAGGTAGGCCCGACTAATTCTATTCCCAATGGACATACCATTAAATAAAGAATTCATTAATTTCAAGTTTCAACTACATTTTACAAAATATCGGTTTTTAGACACACTTTCATTTCTAAAACAAGTTTCATTTCATTGCCCTTTATAATTTAAAAACAAGTTTAGTGTTTGAAAGAAACAGGTGCATTGCATTTTCAAACATTTTTGCGAAAAATTAGAAAACCAAACTTTAGTTATTAGCCAAAAAGGAAAACTACACGTAACACACAACACACACCAAGGGCAATGGAAAAAGTGGCACACAAGGGACATCAACCAAACTAGACCTCTCAACTGTCCAACACATACAGATAAACACAAAAAGAAACATGGGTCGAACCTAGGAGATCGTGAACAATCCAGAACATACTATACATCTGACTCATCCTGAAGTCATTCCCAAACTCGATGACGTCATAACGCCCATACTACTACCCTGTATATCCCTTCATGGCCAAACCGAGGGGCCCAATCCACATAGAAGCAATAACTCAATATTCCCCTGATATAGGGACACTAGCCAGTGCGTGGCCTAAACTAGTGCATCAATCATTCTCAAGAGATTCACTCACTATTCTAGGTTCCCATGTCAATACATATAATAAAATAGGAGTGCGTCCACAATGTAAATCAAGCAGTCACAAAGCACTAACATTCCATATAGCTCACGCAATCAACGCACACCAATGATCACCCCTGAGTGGGTTTTCCAAAATAATCTATTTTATTAAAGTGCTAAACGGGCCTTCACCAATTCTAAAGCAAAACTTCATTTCTCGAGAAAACCCAAAACACTTGTTCAGAAGAAATCATTTATATTTAAAACTAGAAGTACGTTTGAAATTCCGTGAATTATGTTTAAAGGACAAATGGGCATTCTTTCAAAACTGGGTGTTCGCCCGTCATGAAAATGTTCCAAGTGTTCGGTATAAAATAAACAGATCTTTTCACACTAAAAAATCATTTAAAATTTTATTATCTAATATTATTTATCATTCATTAAAATTAACAAAACATCAAGAAATTAATAAATTCTAAATTTAAAGGTGAGTGTAATGGGGGACTTACCTCGGATCGTTGTCCAAACACAAAGGCACAACATGCCTCACGCAGGCATACAAGCAAGTGCAAGATGATGACAGCAATATCGTGGGGTTACCTTCCAAACGCGCTGCAACAAACACACAATAACTAAAATCATTGAAATATGGACATAAAACAATCCAAATGAGCAAAAAACATGAAAGAACCACCTCGACACGTTTTCAAAACACAACTCGCACAAGGCTCATCTACTATAAAACTTGTCAAATCAATTAAATGGGTGAAACAATTTATCCAAACAAAGTAAAACCAATGATTTCCACATGAAATAATTAATTTAACAACAAAAAAACATGACCAACAACTTAATATGTGCGAACATCGTGTGATCAAAGTAAACATAATTTAAAGAGGCATGAGCAATGAGATCCAACCTCACAAACAATGAAACTTTTGGATTTCCAGTGAAAAACATCAAACACACAACGTTCAGACCCCAAGGATGTCAAGATCAACCCTAAAAAATATTATGAAAATGATACTTAGGATTCACCCCTAATCATTGAAACCATATCAACATAATAACATAAAAAGGGGGGGAGATAAAATAATTACCGGAAGGGGGATTTTCCGCCAAAAGAGAGGCTAACAGGGGGAGAGGGATATTGGTAGGGAGATGCATGCCGTAGGGCTGGTCCGAGGAGGTTGTTCCAAAGATGTTCGCTAGTGGGAAGAGTAGTGTGCCCTAGTAGGCGGGGTCACGAGACTTGGGGGTGCGTCCAAAAGGTGGTACGGTGGTCGGACGATGTGCGGACAGTGGGTGTGCGGCGGCTGAAGGGTGTGGAGCAGCCTGACGGTGTAGGGTGGTTGGTGCGCAGCCGGTGGGGGGTGTGCGCCGAAGCAATGGGTTGTTTAGTAGGGTTGCAGAGACAATGAGGGGAGATAAAAAAACTAGGTAGGGGGAAGGAAAACCAGATAGTGTGGGTTTGAGTAGGAGGATCAATAGAAGGGGAGAAAAGATCGATGGATGGGCACATGGTGTGGGGAATCTACCTAGAGGTCGGCAGTGCCCTGGATGGGTGCGGCTGGTCAGACAAGGGGATTCCGGTGTGAGAACAACACGTCGGAGAAGGGTAGGTGTAGGAGCGGTCTAATCGAAGGGCCGGGGGGTTGCACGAAGGAGTTGCACGCAACAAGGGGGGAGCTCTCTGTGGGTTTGTTCAAAGGAAATGGAGTAGCCTGACAGGATGTCTGGGTAGTGCACACAGAACAGGGGCGTCAGGGGGTTGCAGGTCGGCCGAACCAAATGAGTGTCGGCGAGAGGGCGGTCTGGTCGAGTAGTCGGTGCATCGTAGGGAAAGGGGTGTGGAAAGTGGACAGGTAGGTGTGCAGCTGGCCTACTCGAAGGGAAAGGGTGGCTGACGGGAGGAGGATAACGGAGGGGACAGAGGAGTTTGGTCTGGTGCGGTGTTATGGCTGATGTAGGGCAGCCTGAGGTGCAATTTTGTAGGAGTAGTGGCCGGACGGGAGGCCGAGTCGGCCAAGCATGAGGGTGCTCCGGCTGGTGTGGGGGAAAGCAAACCATGGGTTCAAGGTAGGAGGAGCGGAGGGATACCACTGCATAGGATAAGAGTTCAGGGAAGTGAGAGGTCCTACGGGGCAAAGACACAGGGAGAGGGAAGTCAAAGAGCTGGGGTCGCGGGGCGGCAGCAGGAGGGTCGGGCATCGGCCACGGTGACGGGCAGAGTGGCAAGGAGGGAAGGTCGCATGGAATATTACCAAGGAAGAAGAGTGGAGGGATAAGAGGGCAGACAGAGGGGTGGCGTCGCAGTAAGGAGGTGAAGGGCAGGGGGAAAAAGAGGCATAGGATTAGGGTTAGAAGAAAATAAAATAAAAACAAACAAAAAAATAAACCAAAACTAATAATTGAAATAAACATTTATCTATAATAATAACTCATAAAAATAATAAGAATGACTCTAATAAAATATAATAATGAAAAAACAATTCTTTTAATAATAAAAATTCCTTAATAAAAATAATAATAATTGTGATAATAATAACAATAAAATTAATTATAAAAATAATAAAATATTTAGCATTTCATATTTAATAATAATTATAAAATTTTTACCAATAATAAAAAAAATGTTAAACAACAGAATAAATCGCAAACATCACTCATTTTAAAATTTCTGAAGGCAGGCAGATCGTGCCAATGTCTAAGTGGCACCGCGCGCAGTATCCAAAATGCGCTCTGCCTGGACGCTCAGTAATGTCAACTCAAAACGCGCCATGCCCGGGCGCTCAGCGACGTCAGCTGAAAAACGCGCACTTTTTAACAAGACTCAAAAAAAATTCATCTGGGACTCAACCCGAACCCCAACAAAATTTTAAAATTTCAAAGAAAATTATAAAATAAAATAGAAGATGAAGCAGGGTGTGACAATTCTCCCCACCATAACGCTTTCCGCCCTCGGAAAGCCAAAACAAGATCAAGACCCAAAGATAAAACTCCTTAAGTGTCACTCACCCCCAAAAGTTTAAGCACCTCTAGTTGATCGATCAATACATACACTGAAAACCCATGACACACAAATCACAAATAAAACATGATCACCTTAATCATCACCAAGATGAAATCAAACCATCTGTTTCAACCAAGGAATGAACTAATTTCACAACCTCTGACATTTATTTCCATAATCTTAGTCTAACAAAACTGTTGGGTGTACTCCAATCTCAACGTTTACTCAAGAGGATGAACCCAGGATGAGGTGGTTCTGCAAGAGACCACTTACCACCAAACGATACATGAAAAGAAGCTCTGATACTAACATGAGGAGGCCCGAATGGACTCCCCACCATAAGGATTGGGCTAACTCTAAATTAATTTCGGTGTAACTCTACGAGACCCACTGTGGGTCTCCCCACCATAAGAACTGATGTTATTAAACGAACTTAATAACTTCCCACATGAACCAGAAACCCCCACCTTGAGGGGGGAGATGGGGAGGTCCCGACTGATAGAGCATCAAAACTATTGTCGTCTCCCCATCAACTGCGTCGTACACTCAGAAACACACATACCATGCCACACTAAGGATGAAGATTAACCCAAGGCCCTTCTTCACCACTGGGATCCTCCTGACTACGTGCTAGCTTCACTCCGAGGCCTATGGCTGGATCACCGATGATTGAAGATTCCCCTGCCTCGCAGTCAGACTTCAAAAATTCCCAAACATAAGACACAAATCAGAATTTTACCAATAACACTTCCTTTCAAACCAAAGGTTTTAAAGAGGTCCAACCATAAACATTCTTACCACTAAAAAAAAGAAACACCACAAAACTCTACAAGACATGACTACTACACCAAAGAAACACCACAAAGAGAAAATGTCAAACTGATCCCCAATCATCGCCCTACTCTTCCTGACGGGCTGAGGTGACCTTCGATGAGCCAAGTCTAGCTTCAGCGCGCTTCTTGGAAACATCGCGGCAGAATCGCTGCAAGTGACCCAAATGTCCACAGGTGTGGCAGGGTCTTGGAGCATTCAGACACGTTGGCCTCTTGTGACCCCTGCTTACCACACTGGGGACATATTATGAAATTGCGTTGTAGAGAAGAAGACTGAAGGTCTGAAGGCCTCTTGATTCCTCTACCTTCACCACTAGCATCAGGTCGCTTCTCACTCTTCTTATCACTATCCTCTGCACTGCTTCCCAGAGCTGGAGAGTTCGACACCTCATGTCCTCCTGCTAACCCAGCTTCAACCAAAAAGGCTTTCCCCACAACATCTGAGAAGGTGGTTAGATTGAGCTCTTCCACTTTCAATCGCAGCTCAGTTCAGAGTCCAGAATCAAATTGTCGAGCCTTACCAGAATCATTCGCGAAAAAACACTGATCATATGGAACTAGGTCTATGAAACGTCGATAGAATTCCAGTACCGATTCAACCCCCCTACTAAAGACAACACAACTCCATCCTCTTCCTCAGCTTCATCAACTCAGAAAAGTGTTGTTGGATAAACGATGACTTGAAAAACTCCCATGTTAGATCTTCTCGGGGCTTATTCCGAGACACAGACTTCCACAATTTCCATGTTGGGCCTTCAATCATAAATTTAGCCAACATCACCTTTGACGACTTAGGCAGCCCAGTGAATCTAAACATCCTCTCAATCTTCTTCAACCACTCCTCTGCCTCACTAGGCTCTACATGTCCATAAAAGAGAGGAGGGTTCAACTTACGAAACTCTAGAACATAGTCTATGGGCTGATCAACTAGAGGGTTTTCTAGGGGCGCACCACCCGAAGCTGTGCCTTGGGAATCCATAAAACTATCATGGGGTGAACACTAAGGAACAATGGAACAAATAACATAGTCAAAACATGGAAATTTCCATTTCAATTTCAACTTTTCACAATGATTTTCAGAAAAAAGGAAAACCCAAATGGTTCACTAGAGGGAAACTAGTGATGATGGGTGACTCAGTCGTATGGTTGGCGGCCATACGCCAGTCACACCACTGTCAGTGAGAGCATTCTAGGGTAAGGTCTCTGGCTCCACATGGTTTTCCAAACCATGCAAGCTCATGGAGGTCACTTTCCGGACTCTCATTTTATTTCCCAACATAAAACAATTCAAAAGAACCAAAAGACACCAACAACCCAAAAATCCCATGGTAACCCGAGGTTCGGAACAAGCAAGGGTTCATGACGTCCTTCTCATCCGTATGCCTCGAGTCCCGAAAATTATACTCCTTATATGATGACAACCCCAAATAACAAATGGTGCTCTGAAAAACAATGTCTACTCAAGAACCGACCTCCCCTGAGACCATTTTTTCACGAACCAACCCGGGTCGACCATGAACCGGTCACCCGAGCCGGTCCGCGGCATGGCCCGAGAGGCATTCCCGATCCTCCCGGGCTGGCGACAAGCTCCAAGGAATCAAAGAGAGTAAGAGGGAATGATTTTTCCCAAAGAAAATAAATAGAGCAGCGGAAAGAAAATAGAACAACACAAAGTAAATAAACAACACGAAAAGAAATAACGACCAACAACAACAACTAACCTGACCACGACCAAAACATTCCTCTCGACTTCGAGAGGCGCTCACCAGTCCACAACCAAATCTAGCCCACAACGAGAGAGCTCAATTCAACCTGCAACAGAAACTAAAAACAGGAAAACACTATAAGCGTGAGTATTAAAACTCAGTAGGTAGGCCAGAATAATTCTATTCCCAATGCACATACCATTAAATAAAGAATTCATTAATTTCAAGTTTGAACTACATTGTAAAAAATATCATTTTTTACACACACTTTAATTTCTAAAACAAGTATCAGTCCATTTCCCTTTATAATTTAAAAACAAGTTTAGTGTTTGAAAGAAACAGGTGCATTTCATTTTAAAACATTTCTGCGAACAATTAGAAAACCAAACATTAGTTATTAACCAAAAAGGAAAACTACACGTAAAACACAACACACACCAAGGGCAATGGAAAAAGTGGCACACAGGGGCCAGAAACTGAACTAGACCTCTCAACCGTCCACCACATATAGATAAACACAAAAGGAAACATGGGTCGAACCTAGGAGATTGTAAAAAATCCAAAACATACTATACATCTGACTCATCCTGAAGGAATGACCTAACTCAATGACGTCATAATACCTATACTACTACCCGGTATAGGCCTGCATGGCCTAACCGAGGGGACCAATCCCCATAGAAGCAATAACTCAGTATTCACCTGCTATGGGGCCACTAGCCAGTGCGTGGTCAAAACTAGTGCAGCAATCGTTCTCAGAAGATTCACTCACTATGCCAAGTTCCCATGTCAACACATATAATAAAAGAGGGGTGCGTCCACAATGTAAATCTAGAAGTCACAAAGCACTAACATCCCATATAGCTCACGCAATCAATGCACACCAAAGATCACCCCCAGTGGGTTTTCCAAAATAATCTATTTTATTAAAGTGCCAAAAAGGACTTCACCAATTCTAAAGCAAAAATTCATTTCTCAAGAAAACCCAAAACACTTGTTCAGAAGAAATCATTTATCGTTAAAACTAGAATTACGTTTGAAATTCCATTAATTATGATTAAAGGCCAGAAGGGCATTCCTTCAAAACTGGGTGTCCGCCCGTCAAGAAAATGTTCCAAGTGTTCGGTATAAAATAAAAGGATTTTTTCACAATAAATAATCATTTAAATTTTTATTAGCTAATATTATTTATCATTAATTAAAATTAACAAAACATCAAGAAATTAATAAATTCTAAATTTAAAGGTGAGTGAAATGGGGTACCTACCTCGCCTCGCTGTCCAAACACAAAGGCACAACATTCCTCGCGCAGGCATACAAGCAAGTGCAAGCTGATGACAGCAATATCGCGGGGTTACCTTCCAAACACGCTGCAACAAACGCACAATAAATAAAATCACACAAAGACAAACTTAAAACAATCCAAACAAGAAAACAACGTGAAAGAACCTCCTCGTCACGTTTTCAATACACAACTCGAATAAGGCTCATTTACCATAAAACTTGTCAAATCAATTAAACGGGTGAAACAATTTATCCAAACAATGTAAAACCAATGATTTCCACATGATATAATTAAATTAACAACAAAAACACATGACCAACAACATACGAGGTGAGAACATCAATTGATCAAAGTAAACTTAATTTAAAGAGGCATGAGCAACGAGATCCAACCTCACGAACAATGAAACATTCGGATTTCCAGTTCGAAACTTCAAACACACAACGTTCGAACCCCAAGGATGTCAAGATCAACCCTAAAAAATATTATTAAAATGAAACTTAGGATTCACCCCTGAACATTGAAACCATATCAATAGAATAACATAAAAAGTGTATGGATATAAAATAATTACTGAAAGGGGGATTTGCCGCCAAAAGAGAGGCCAACATGGGGAGAGGGCCGTTGGCAGGGCGAGGCCGGCCGTAGGGCTGGTCAGAGGAGGTTGTTCCAAAGATGGTCGCTAGTGGGAAGAATGAAGTGGCCTAGCAGGGGGGTCACCGAACTAAGGGGTGAGCCCGAACGGTGGTACGGTGGTTGGACGATGTGCAGAGAGTGGGTGCGGGGCAGCTGAAGGGTGTGGAGAACCCTGATGGTGTAGGGTGGTTGGTGCGCAGCCGGTTGGAGCGTGTGCGCCGAAGCAATGGGATGTCCAGTAGGGTTGCAGAGACAAGGAGGAGAGATAACAACAAACTCGGTAGGGGGGAAGGAAAACCAGATAGTGGGGGTTTGAGTAGGAGGATCCGGAGAAGGGGGAAAAGATCGATGGCTGGGCACGCGGTGTGGGGAAGCTACCTGGAGGTCGGCAGTGGCCTAGATGGGTGCGGCTGGTTAGACGAGGGGAGTCCGCCAGGAGAACAGCACGTCGGAGAAGGGTTGGTGCAGGAGCGGTCTGATCGAAGGGCAGGGAGTTGCATGAAGGAGTTGCACGTAGCAAATGGGGGAGCTCTCTGTGGGTTTGTTCAATGGAAATGGAGTATTCGGACAGGAAGTCTGGGCAGTGCACACGGAACAGGGGTGTCATGGGGTTTCAGGCCGGCCGAACCAGATGAGTGCCGGCGAGAGGGTGGTCTGGTCGAGTAGTCGGTGTAGTGTAGGGAAAGGGGAGCGGAAAGTGGACAAGGAGGCGTGCAGCTGGCCTACTCGAATGGAAAGGGAGGCTGAAGGGAGGAGGAAAACAGAGGGGACAGAGAAGTGTGGGCTGGTGTGGTGTTATGGCTGATGTAGGGAAGCCCGAGGTGCAGCGCTGTAGGAGGATAAGTGGACGGATGGGTGGCCGAGTCGGCCAAGCATGAGGTTCCTCCGGCTAGTGTGGTGGAAAGAAAACCATGGGTTCAAGGTAGGAGGAGCAGAGGGCTACCACAGCGCAGGAGAAGAGTTCAGGGAAGTGAGAGGTCCTGTGGGGAAAAGACGTGGGGAGAGGGTAGAGAAGGAGCTGGGGTCGCGGGGCAGCAGCAGGAGGGTCTGGCATCGGCCACGGTGACGGGCAGAGCGGTAAGGAGGACAGGTCACGTGGAATGTTGCTGAGGAAGAAGAGTCGAGGGAGAAGAGGGAAGATATAGGGGTGGCGGCGCAGTAAAGAGGTGAAGGGAAGGATAAAAAGAGGCATAGGATTTGGGTTAGCATAAAATAAAATAAAAACATACAAAAAAAATAATACCAAAACTAATAATTGAAATAAACATTTATCTATAATAATAACTCATAAAAATAATAAGAATGGCTCTAATAAAATATAATAATGATAAAAAAATTATTTTAATAATAAAAATTCATTAATAAAAATAATAATAATTGTGATAACAATAAAAATAAAAATAATAATAATAATAATAATAATAAAATATTTACCATTTCATATTGAATAATAATTATAAAATTATTACCAACAATAAATAAAAATGTTAAACAACACAATAAATCACAAACATAACTCATTTTAAAATTTCCAAAGGCAGGAGGATCGTGCCAATATCTAAGCGGCACCGCGCGGGGTATCCAAAATGCGCTCTGCATGGGAGCTCAGTAATTTCAACTCAAAACGCGCCCTGCCCGGGTGCTTAGTAACGTCAGCTTAAAAACGCACACTTTTTAACATGAATCAAAAAAAAATTCGTCTGGGACTCAACCCGAACCCCAAATGTTTTTTAAAAAGTCAAAGAAAATTATAAAATAAAATAAAAGATGAAGAAGGGTGTGACAAATAGTCATCAGATTGATTGTTACAAATATTAATAACTACATTATGGAAAAAATATGTTCTAACAATTTATAAAATGATTACATTTTTTTATCGAATGATTATAATTAAAAGAAAAAACTACTTGAAAATAAAATTGAGGTTTTTTGTGAAAATGTATCTTGTTAAGAGAATGACTGATTATGTATTAATAATTTTTATTTAATTATTTGAATTAAATGTTTATATTATTTTCTTGATTAAATGTTTTTAACATTTATAAACTATTTTTATAGGTATAGAATAATAAAAAACTTGGTTTAATGCATAAAATGTTTTTATAAAAACATTTATTTCATTCACTAAAATTAATATAAAATTATTTTTAAAAAATATCATTATATCTAATTACATAAGATTATTTATATATTTAGAATAATAAGTCCAAAATTTATGCAAATAAAACCCATTTATTTTTTCAATATGAATTGAAACTATGATAAAATTTATCACCTCGTACTAGGATAAATTAGGATAATCGAGGTTAAAAATAAGTAATAAGTCTATATTTATTCATCCTATTTATTATTAGATGAATTTAATTTTACCATTATCACCATAGTTTAGAAATTTATTAGACTAGTAGTCACATTTCCATTAAAGTAACTAATGTATTATTTAAATCATAAAATATTTCAAAATTTCATTCTCATTGTTTTTAATATCTATTTTATGTCCACATAGAAAAAAAGTGTTTCATGTATTAATAAAAGTGTCAATTTTGATGTAAATGAAATTATTTTCATGATAAAATATTATTTTTAATTTTTATAAATTATATAATGGCCATAATTTCTTACTAAACACTAATATGGTATTTCTCCATTTAATAATAAAATTGATAAAATGATTTTAGAAATATTACATGGGATAAAATTTTAATGCGTTAATGGGATAAAAATTTTATATATCTATATTACGTTTTATATACGTTTAAAGTCAATATATTTTGGTCCCCCTTTTGATTTTTTATTTAATGTTAAATTAAATGAATATTTATTAAACTGACAATAATGATATTTTATCAAAATAAAATTTTCTTAAATTATTTAAAAATCATAAAAATAATTAACCAACACAAGGTGGTTATTATAACGTATTAAATATCATAAATGTATATTAATTATCCAATTTTTCCCTTGTATGTATAAATTACAACCTTTTAGTATAAAAAACATGTTACCAGAGTTAAAATTAATGTTTCTTAACTAAGGGTTCATCAAAATGATAAGGTTTAAAATTAGATGTAAACTTAACCAAATTATATTTTTATATTATATTACCACCCTATCTTATATTATATTATAATATGTTTTCATTGGGAGGTATGTTTCATTAGAATTAATTTATTATAATTTAATCATTTGCGAAATTCTAAAAGTCCCCCACACCTCAATTATAATAGGTTACTTTTTCTCTCACTTAGCTACACCATATTAAGACTTATACCTCCACCATACTCTACTAAATTCTATTATAAACTTCCCAATACACATTATAGAGGTGTTTTTATTCTCAAAAGTCCAACTATAGAGTCCTGAAGAGGATATTTGATGTACTTCTACTCAAAAATATGTAATCTCCCTAACCAATCACTTTCATTTATACTCTTATTTCCCTCCTCTAAATCAATTAAATTTAATATAATATAATAAATTTATTATCCTAAATTTGATAAAATGATATTATGATTACTAAACCACCATTATACTACATCTTTATCTTCATATTTGAATTGAATGTATAACTCATGTGTATGTACAACATTCTGTCTCCATATTGTGTTACAATTCATTTCTCATTTCCATATTTTGTGGATGGGTATTATGATGGGTTAAGAGTTTATATATTTAAACTGTGTTATATATATACTTATTGAAAGATATTACCATTTCTACCTTATTACTATCAAAATATAGTGGAAATGATAATATTTTTCGTGTGTATGTGTGGCCCACCACCACCACAAAGTGATGTGGTTATTATTTCATTTATAATTTACATGGATAGTAAAGAGTATAACATTGAAGAATATAAACGACATTTATATGATTATTAATATTATTTAGTTTATTTGACCATAATAAGTTGAAAAATATTAGAACTACTGAACTAAATTACTCATGATGAATATAATGGTTAACTCCTAGAAATAACGATTTCTATAAAGGATTTCTGATAAAAGGGATGGGGAAATGTTATAAAGGGATCATATATGATATTATATGTTTGAAAATGAATATGTTATAGAATTATAATAAATTTAAATTTATAATAGAGTGGGGTTTCAAATTATAAAAAATGTATGACTTCAGGTAGTAGTTTGGTTTATAATCTCATCCTTTTTTCAGATATGTCTCCAAAAGGGAATTTTAATCTTCCATGTGAATGTTTTCAAAAAAATTATAATTTCATTAAATTATTTTACAATTTATATAAGTCCTTTTTAATCATGTTTTAATTTTCATAATTTAGTTTTAATAGAATATTTTAGTCATTTTTCAAATTTGGTACTTTGTTACATTTTCAACACAAAATATGGAAGGAATATTTTTATAACTTATTTGGAATGAGTTTAATTTACCACCATAATATTTCCTCAAATAAGTGAAAAATATTTTAAAATTTTAAAATTTTACTTTCAAATAATATTTTTTTCTTTATAATTTTTGTCATTTTTTTAAAAGATATTATTTCTACGGGTAAATGTTATTTATTTCATGAATTATCTCATCTAATCAGTCAATATAATTTTCTATATAAGATGAAATTATTTTTGGTTTATTATGCTTTAATGTGGATATGATTTAAGGATTAGTTTTTTATTAATTGTTTTAGTGTTTTTTTATGATGAAAATATGATATATTTATTAATCATATTTCTCTATCATGGGTTTTGTTATGATGAAAATTTTATGAAACCCTTTTCTTATCAATGGTTAATGTTATATAATGTATTTATGAAACCCATTTATTTTCGTTGGGTCTAATGTGATTAATACATTATGATATTATAGAACAAATATGTATTAATTTCATTATGTGATTGGTGTTAACGATATCTCCCTTCAATGCATTTAGTAATCATTGATATCTCATTAGTTAAAAAGGATTGACATGGGATGTGAACCCAATTATGTAAATGAATTATTCTATGACAGATTTTAGAGTCAACCTTTAATACTTCAATGGTTTGGAGAGTGAACCCATTCAACTTTTATAGTCTTCGAAATGGGACTTGACCTCTATGGAAATGATTTTCAATGCTTATGTGTATGCCACAATTACATGTTTTATTACTCTATTAATATTTTACATTACAATATATTGGACTTCATTATCATTAATGTATTATAAAAATCCATTATTTATTCCATTAATCATGATTTTGATCTTTGATATATATATTATGGTTTTAAAATGTCAATCTCATGATTTCAAGAAATTTTTATGAAGTTATGCAAAGATGATCATTGATAAATCCATTGTCTACCCTTACAAAGAATCAGATCTCACTCCTTATTTTTTCTATACCAATTTTTGAAGAAATTATTTATGTATGATATTTATACTACGTATGATAGATAGGAATATATAATTAGAAAATGATATAAAATTGTTATGAATGATTTATTAATGTTTATAAGTTTATAAATATACTAGGAATATATTATTCTATCTTGGACAAAAATGTTATGAAAATAATATTCATCTA
The DNA here is from genome assembly GCA_963277665.1 of Viscum album. Classification (NCBI taxonomy): domain Eukaryota; kingdom Viridiplantae; phylum Streptophyta; class Magnoliopsida; order Santalales; family Viscaceae; genus Viscum; species Viscum album. The sequence goes on along the minus strand of OY728151.1, from coordinate 645,980,501 downwards.
TTTAGATGTAATATCTACGCATTAAATATATGGGTACTTATTGTTTGTATAAGAGAAATTTTTATTTTACATTTAGAAACTAGGATAATAAATCATTACTAAGAAACCTTGGGATAAGTCTCAGTATAGACTAAAATCCTAATGTTTCATTATTCATCATGACAATCCTTGATTAAACCTAATATGTCAAAGAATATTTTTTAATGATTTCAACATCCTATAAATTATTTTGATTACTATATGATTGGTAACCATGATTATTATTAATTTAACTATGATTTTTTGGTTGAGTCAATGGATGGAACCCAAAGGAATCTTGTTAGTAAGGATTTTGATTAACAATTAAATGATTTTACTCATGCGAAAACAAATATTATGGTAGGTGGAATAAAAAATATTATTGTTATACTCACACAAAAATCTCAAACTATGAATAAAAATGAGATTAAATGTGATCAAAGGATAGAACAGTTTTTTCAAAGTCCATCAAAGGGAAACATCCATTGCATGTTATTGGTTCCACTATTCCAATAATAATTTTGAGATGGATTTTTTCCATTGAAAATATAGTTTTTTTTATTAAATGTTCACAAAATTGTAATTTTATTCTGTTTTTTTTTCTCATTTGGATGATGATGCATATCAGTGGTGGACTCTACTCAAGAATATGAGGGAATAAAATGAAATTAAACCTATTTAAAAGTATAAAATTAAAACATTATTTTTCAACAATTACATTCCTAGTATTATTCATTATAAAATGGATAAACAATTCCATGAGTTTAATTAAATGGTTAATTCTTCTATTATCTTCAATGTTGGAAATTTCTCAAGACATCCAAGGTAATGTTATGGTATTACCATCCAACATGAATATAAGATTTATCAATTCATTAGTGGATTAAAACCATGTATTTTAAGGGAATAATTCATAATGGACTTCAACAGCTGTGAAGAAATAATTCTATATGCTATCAAGGTGGAGATGGATATTATAGTTTCCCATAAATCTCAGGGTTTAGATAAGAAAATAAAAAAGGAATTCAATAGAATATCAAAAACACAAAATAGAAGAAGTTGAACTAATTTTTGGACTAAAAATGTGGTAGGAATCATTGGTGAAATCCTCTCAAGGTAACTTAGAAATGATTCATGTATATTTATTAATTCCATCATGAAATATAATGATGATGTAATGGGAAGAATAAAGATGATGATATTAAAGGAAATAAAGCTCCAAATAATGAACCTCCCATAATCATGTTTTTTTAACGAAAAGAGTCTGGTAATTTTTCTAACCAGTTCACAAATCTAATGGTTAATGGTGATGGTCAGAATCAACAACCATTTAATCCTAGGGGAAAAGGGAAATATCCTGTGATTAGTATTTTTGATGAAGTTTATGATAATTATTTGGTGAAAGGTAAACTTACCCTCCACTCTAGAACTACTAATGTATTATTTGATTCTATATCTTCCTAATTTTTTCAATCTAAACAATTTTCTAAGGGATATCGCCTCAAAAATTATAGGTTCAATTTGAAGTAGAAATACTTAATTTTATGATGATCATATCCCATGTCTAAGATTCTTCAATCATTTATGTTTGTAGTAATGTGTTTCCTATAAATATTGTAATTTTTTCCCAATTTTAAATTCATTTTACTTTCGTAAAGGAAGGAATTTCATTACATAAATCCTTCATCAATTTCAGAGGAATAGAATTTAAATTTGATATTCCAGCCAACCTGTGTTCTTTTATCATTTTTATGAAAAAATTGATTTACCATAAAAATTAAATTCATTATATAGGTTATGATTCCTATTCAAAGTGGATTTTTATTTTAGACAGATGTGTAGAAACTCAAATTTTAAGATATTCTAATTTTTCAAGAGGTTATCAATGTCATTATGGATGATTTTTCTATTATTCCACTGAATTGTGAGGATATATTTTCTATATAACTCAATCCTAGTTATATACATATTTTCAAAACCCCATATATAATTTCTCTAATTGAGTAATAGTAATTGAATAAAAAACGGTAGGATAATCATGAAGAGGTATTCATTTGGAAAAGTCAATAAAATTGAGATTCACTATTTATATTTATTATGAAGAAGGATGGATGAATGTGACCTCACATGGTTTATCGAGAACAACCCAAATTCACTATAAAAAAAGTATCATCTATCTTGTATTGATGACTTGTCTGATCAATTATCTGGATCTCAATACTTTTTCAAAATTGGCCTTCAATATAGAAATCATCATATTAGATTCATAGTGGAGGATATACCAATGATATTATTATATAAAATTTATTCACATTAATAATTTTTATTGAATCCTTTCGGTCAAAAAAATCCCTTCTCCATCATCATGGATTTAATTATTAGAGTATTCAAGGATCACCATGATCAGTTTGGGGTAGAATTTATTAATGATATTCTTCTATATTCAAAATAAATAAACATCATTAATATCATAAAAGGAATTTTCTGAAAATAATATATATGGAGAAGCATTATAAAAAATTTCCCATGTTTGAATTTTTGATTTAGAAATTTTTTTCTGAGGTCATATGATCTAATGTGATGGTATATCAGTCAACACTTCAATGATAGAAGTTATTTAACATTAGACCGGACCAACCAAAGTGACTAAGATACAAAATTTTTTCGGTTTGGTAGGATATTATCAGTACTTTGTGGATAAGTATCTATGGTTATTGATACAATAAACTATTTAACTCATAATGGATCCATGTTCCTTTGGATTGATGAATGTGAGGAATTTTTTAAGTAATTTATGGAAAGGATTTCTAGTACACTTGTGCTTGCACTACCCTATAGTGAACAAGGGTTTCTAATATATTGTGATGCATCAAAGGAAAACTGGTATATTTCGTCTTGCAGAATGATATGATTATAGCTTCTTCCTTGTGAAAATTGATGTTCCATAATAAAAATTACACAACTCTTGAATTAGAGTTAGTTGTAGTAATTTTTCATTAATGTTATTAAAGAATTATCTCCATTGATTTTTTTTGGAAATATGTATTGATCACAAATTTTTAAATTATATTTTCACAAAAAAAGGTCTGAAAATGAAGAAATAAATGTGGATAAATCTGATTAGGGATTATGAATTCTCAATACACAACCACCACAGTAAATTGAATAAGGTGGAATATGCTTAGAGCCAAAAGTACGATTCTAGATTCTCTATGATGAGTATCAAAAAAATACACAATATTTTTTGTATTTAAAAAGTTTGGATCTATAAATCATAATAGAATGAGATAAATATTTTCTATCCCAAATTGAATTTCAATCATCTATCGGTCTGATGATTAAAGAGGTGAATTTTCATGAACCGAATCTGGTTTCCATTAAAACCAGCACCCAACCCGATCTCTGGAAAGTCCCAAAGAGTGTTTCATATTTGCACCTGCTGGAACAAGTTCATGAGTGTCATAAATATTGGTTTGAGAATGATTTACACAATTATGGATAAAAAAATACCAAAAAAATTCTACAAAACAAAATCTAAAAATTCATGTCAAACAAGCCTAAGTAACTTCACAAGAAAAGGGGTCTTCACCCACTAGCTGCCTCCACAACACCGCACCACAATGGAAACTAACAACCCAAACCACCACCACCCAAGGCTTTGTCTTAAAATGTGTCAAACATGATCAATTTTACTTAAATACAATAGTGTATATAGGTTTTGATCCTAATCCAAATATTATATGACCCAAAAGATTCTATATGGTAAGCATTATAAGATAAAATGCATGAATGATTTAATAAACAAGAAATGGTGGCAATAATTTCTAAAGAATGAAACTTTTAAAAGTAATCATTTTTTAAGAAGATGATTTCAAAGGATGAACACAATTCAATAAAACATTCAAGATACTTAATTTTCCATCCAAACACACCATAAGATAAATATATATATGAAAGAGTCAATAACCACTAATCTTGGGAATGTCCCTGGGCACCTATTAGTTTGGGGCCCCATGTACCTCTTATCTCCGTGTAAAGTAACCATAACAATATCAGTTCTCATGAACAATCTACTAGCAAGGAACCTAAGCATAACCTAGTGGTCCCCAATAATAATCATTATAGGTTTTTTAGTGTTTTCAATATCCAACATGCAATGTGAAATAGAGACAAAACCTCTCTAGATCACTAGAATACTTGTACAAATATGCCCACCTATATATCTTGGTTTCCTCCATTATTATCATACAATTTACAGATGTTAAAAAATTCTATTTTCATATAAAAACACCATTTCTGTTCATACACACCCAAAACAGTATCTACACATGATATTTACCATTTATATGACTTAATAAACCCTTTAAAATTGCAATAAAACATTTCCAAGGAATATAACCAAAAATTTCAAATTAAATCCATAAAAAATATCTCTTTGAAAACCAAATGCACACCAACATTTCCCAAAACCAGAATTGTAATAAGAAGAACTTTACAACATGAAATGTACATGAAAAACACCCAATTTTACACAAAAATGGTATTTAAAAAACAATTGGTTTAAAAATTCTACAAAAAAAATAATTATTTTCATTAAGTACAATGAAGGAGGTGTATTCTAAAAATATAACTTATGTAATTCTAAATAATATAGATGTGTTCAGACATGGAATCACCTACAAAAAGTGTAAAAAACACAAAATCCTTATGCGAATGTTCAACGACACCACCGCCACACCATAAGGGTGTTAATTCAAACCAAAAACCACAATATTAAACCTAGAAACCGGAGATTAACCCCTAGCTTCTATGCCGTACTTTCTAAACATTAGGTACATCATTAAAATTTGAAGAAACCCTTTGAAAATGCAATGAGGGAGAAAGAGAACCCACTTACTTGAGAGATCTTCAAAAAATGACCCCAAATACACCAATATGTGAATCTACAAGAAGAAAAAACTATTAGGACAGTTCAAAAACGTATGATTAGTTTAAGTGGGAAATCAAATGGGGGGGAACAGAAAAAATGAATGATTTATGTGGGAAATTTTTACCTTATCAAATCTAGATTATTTGAGAAACCTTGATCAATTTATCCTTAATCATTGTGGAATATGAGCTCTAAAGACGTAAAATAGAACATGGGGGCATGACTAAGGTATTTGGTCCCATTTTAGTGGTGAAATCACCTAAATACATTAAAAATGAATAGTATATGAAAGTTATAGATTTAAAAAATAGGAAATGGGATCACAGGTTGGCTAAATTCATGAATAAATCACCCAAACCCCCCATGATAATGAGTTCCTAGGTGATCAAAAATGTATGGTGTCTTGAATAGGTCAGGGGAGGACATGTGGGAAGAGTAATGGGTGAAATATATAAAAAATGATCTATAAAAGAAAAAAAAATTGTTTTTAAATCGAGAAATGGGCCCACAGTTTGGCCCAAATAATGATGAAAACACCCCTTTCTCAAAAAAACTTAGGAAACCCCAACAAAAAAATCAAGAATAGAAATTAAATTAAAAATAACTTTTAAATAATTCGTGTTTGTGACAATTATCCCCATAATAAAAACATTCTACCATTTGTAAGTCCAGATGAAGCCTAATAAGATAAGTGAAAGGAAAACTACTCTTAGATAGAAGATTTCCACTCCCATGTCTCACGCTTATCAGTCACATTCAATAATAGGAATTGAACTAGATGAATATTATTCCCTAGAAGAACATTTTTTATGAGTCCATAATTCGCACCGGCCTCTCAGACACAGAAAAATTAGGCTTTATATCTATTTCATCCCAATTCAACACATGGGACGGATCCAGGATATACTTTTTCAATTGCGAGACGTGGAAGACGTCATGAATGGATTTCAACTTAGATGTAAAGGCCAACCACTATACCACATATCCAATACACTCAGTGATATGAAAATATCTGACATACCACAACATCAGCTTCTAAAGCTTTCCCAAACAACTATATCCCATATGAGGGGCCACATTCAAAAATACATTTTCACCCACCTAAAACTCTAACTGTCAATGCCCCATGTCTGCATAAGCTTTATGGATACTATGAGCTATCAATACGTTTTGGATGATCAACTTGACCTTCAAAAACTTCTCTTGAACATGGCTCGGCCCCAATAGTGATGTATCACATTCCTTATCCCAACACATGGGGGACCGACAAGGTCGACCATATAGCACCTCAAAAGTATCCATTCAAATCAATGATTGGTAACTATTATTGTAATCATATTCAATGAATCTCAAATGGTTATCATAGGAACATCCAAAGTTGAAAACACATGTACATAGAATGTCATCCAAAATACAATTGGCATTTTTGTCTGACAATCTGTTTGAGGATGGTATGTTGTGCTCATTTTAATCTCAGACCCCAAGGCCTACTGAAGGCCTTCCCAAAAAATCAAAAGTGAAATAACGGTCTCTATCCTAGTCAACTACAGATTGAACACCATGAATTCTAACCACCTGAAGAAGATACAATCGGCCCAACTCATCCACTTTATATGTATCCTTGATCAGAATGAAGTGAGCTGATTTGGTCAGATGATCAATTATTAACCATATGGCATTATTACCCTGGGGAGTACGAGGCAGGCCAAAAATGAAATCCATGACGACCTTGTCCCACATTGAGGTTGTAATGGGTTGAGGATAGAGAAAACCATATGGACTTTGATGCACCAATTTCACCTGCTGATATGTATAGCATCTCAACACAAAGTCATCTATGTCATATCACATACCAGGACACTAGAAATTACTACACACATCATAATACATATTGGTGGCACAAGTATGGACATCTCATAGAGATTGGTGCCTATCCTATATCACTGCCTTATAAAAACAAGACGGAACTATTGATCAAGCATTGAACCACATGATACCCTCAGGAGATGATGACCAATCAGAAGACATCTCCCCATGAGGAAGAAACAACCTCGACCACTTCAAAAGATCATCACCGGGATTTTCTATCTAAATCAGGTATAAATGGGAAGAATTCAACTAAATTCTCACCTAGAATGCACCTCCACTATGATCATTGGTCTCTACATGCATCTGAGTAAGGATCCCCATCAGAGTCTACTCGTCATTGAACTTCCTCAAGGGTTTTACTAGCACTTTTATACAAAAATATTCCACCATCACATTTCCCTTTCTCAAGGTATATAAAACGTCAATGTCAAACCCTTGCAAGTACTCTATCCAGTGGCGCTGCCTCAGATTGGGATCCCACTATGATAAGATGTAGTTAAGTCTTTTGTGATCGGAGTATACCAAAAACATCTCCACAAAGGGGTGGTGATTCCATGTTTAAAAAAATATTTTACAGCTACTATATTCATGTTATAGGTTGGATAATAATTTTAGTTTAGTCAAAGATGGAGAGAACCATACACCGCCATGTGATCACCCTAAATAAGCATACACCCAAGACCCATACCAGAAGCATCATGAAACACCACATACCCCAGTCCATCCTCTGAAAAAATCCGCAAAGGGGGGTGGTAGTCAACCACCTCTTCAGTTCCCCAAAAAATGACTGATACTCTATGACCCGTAAAAACTTCACCCTTTTCAAGGTGAGTGTCATCATGGGAAAAGAAAGACAAGAGAAATCATGAAAAAACCACCTATAGTAACCATCTGTGCCTAGCTAACTCCTGATCTTGAACATGTTCTTACGTTTCTCCCACAACATAACTGCAATGGTATTCTCAAGGTCCAGTGAAACCCCCTTCTACAAGATCACATTAACCAAAAACCTCACCTCGCTATCCAGAAAGTGCACTTGGACAACTTTTCATAAAGGTTATTCTCTCTCAAGGTTCCCAACATGATCTGAAAATGATGCTCATGTACCTCCATGAATCAAAAGTAAACTGTAATATCATCCAAGAATAACATGATGAAAGAATAAAGATACTAGTTGATCACCCTACTCACATGGTCTATAAATACCACTGAATCATTGGTCAATCCGAAGGACAACACCAAGTCCATAAAGTGGTTGTTTCAACTTCAGAAGGCTATCTTCTGGATATCTTCCACTTTAAACCTATGTTGATGGTAACCTATATGCAAGTATATTTTATAAAATCAATTTTACCCCTTCAATGTATCAAAAAATTTAACTACTTGGGGGAAAGGATATTTTTTATTGATGGTTACCTTGTTTAGATTTCGATAATCAATACACAACTGGAGGGATCTGTCATCCTTCTTAAAAAAAGAATAGAAGCGGCCCAAGGAGATATGCTCAGGCAGACGAATCTTTTGGATTCTAAATATTCCAATTATATACTTAATTCCCTCATATTATTGGGGACCATATGATATGAGGGAAGTGAAATTGGTTGTGTTCCTAGCACAAAATCCATTGAGAACTCCACGTCGCGCATCGGAGGAAATCTAGAAAAATCATCTGGCAATACCTCCAAAAACTCTTCCACTACATGAGAAAGTCCCCCTAATAGATAAATACCATCTTCCTATAGCACGAGTAATGATTACTAGAAGAAAAGATTCCCTAACTCTGGAAATATAGGTCTTTCACGACCCGACTGAGGATCCAAATCCCCAAGGAAATCCTAATGACTCCCATTAGCTGTTGGGAAACTGACTTGCCACCTATAATAATAGATTTGTGCAAGAATGTTTACCATCAAATCAATTCCCATTATCACATAAAATTGATCAATATATTTGACAAATAGGTCCCACTCCATCTCAACCCCTTACATGGAAAGCACACATGATGGACATCTGAGACTCAACTCGTTCATTCTCAATGGCATCACCAACTCCATCGAAAAATAAAAAATTTCGGTTGGAAAATAAAAATTGTTCACAATATAGGAAGAGTTGAATGAAATAGAAGAACTGGTATCAAAAATGGCAACAACTATAGAATATGCAATCAAAATTGTACCTTGAACTGTCAATAGTCCCACCTATGATCTCACTGCTACCTGATCCACCACATGAAGATGCCTAACCTATACTTGAGAATGATTGATAGCCTTTGGATCTACTCTAAACTAGATCTGTCCATAAGATGATCTCGCCCTACTTTCATAACCACCCAACCGAGATCCCCCCGTCCTCGACCGCTCTGACTGAGATGGCACTCCAATGGAATTTAGTGATCCTACCCCACTCTGTAGTAGACGTTCCATCCAGAAAAATTGTTTTAAGTGTCACATAACTCCAAACATATAATAGCGCTCTAGAGGAGATGTGAATTATTATCGAATGTACCCTGGCCTCCCAAAAAGGTGGCACACAATGGACCTCACATTAGGATCCACTGAAGAAAACTTCATGGAAGGGTGGCCAGAGATTCCACCTCCTTTGTTTCCCTGCTTTTACAGCTTCCTTTTCATATCAGAATTGATGCCACTCCCCATTATAGGTATTGTTCTAGAGAAACCGGCCCTCCCCTTATGGTATATATCACCCTATATGACCGAGAAACCACTTTTCATAGGTTTTCATCTTGAACATGATGGCTTGGGAATAGATCTATGGCTTGAAACCACTGTCAAAATTTTGGTCCTTCAGATGCTCATTAGAGGCCATTTTCAAAGAAAACCAGAACAAGTCAGAAAAATAGTTGGAATACCCCATAAATGAATGGTCCCCCATATCCATCTCCATAAACACCCAAGATCTATCATATACCAAGACATCAGGGCAGTATTGGTCGTTGAAAGTATCCTTGATGTCCTTCCATCTCATTTGTTCAGGCTTCCCAGATTGGAGAAATGATTCCAATTAACTGTGGATGGGGACTTCTCAAAAAAAGAGACACACTTCACTGTGACCAAATCTGGTGTTCCTAGGAACTCAAACATGCACTCTATCTTTTAGAGCCACATCTCTGCTTCATGGGGATCAGTGCTACCTCGGAAAGTAAAAGTTTTTTTTTCAAAAAATCCTGGGATTTTTACATCCTAGGACTAGTCTCATATTCTCTAACATGATCTAGAATAGAAGATGTTCGCTATCTTATATCCATTATGTCCCAAACCACAGCCTCTATAAGCCATTGAACATGTGGTAATGGAGAAAAATCTCTGGCTTCCTCTTGTGGGTGCTTGGGAGCCTTCCAGGGAGGCATGTTTCTACAAAAGAAAACAGCCACTATAGAAAAAATAAATATAACAATTCTAAAAAATTTCATCAATAACATTAAATATAAATAATCCAAAACAAATTAAAAGAATAAAATAATCAACTACTTCACCCCCACCTGATGTCCACGTGCAGTCTGCAGGCCACACATATCACCTAGAAGGGAAGTCAAACAAACAATTCCAACATCCCATGGTGACACGTGGTTTGTCATGATATGTGCGGTTCAGGAACCCTATTCATGAACAAAACTTCTAGCCCTGATAGGCGTACCTCCTTTATAACCCGACTCATCCCAAAAAAATAATATAACCGAAAAGCACCAACCTCATCTAATACCATTTATTCAGGAAGCAAATGTGGTCACCATTAAAACCAGTTCTAGACCCAGTCTGTGGCCAGTATCAAAGGGCATTACCTATCCCCACGAGATGGAAAAAGAGATCGGGTATCATAAATATTGTTTTAGAATGATTTCCCTGATCATGGATACATAAAACAACCAAAATAATTTATAAATAGAATCTGAAATTCATGCCAAAAAATACATAAATAAAATTCATAACTGAATACATGGGTCTAAACATGAAAAATAGGTCCAAAGATATATAAAAGTAGTATCATAACAGCCTAAGGAACTCCACAAGAAAAGGGGTCATCATCGACGAGCTTTCTTCACATCATCACACCATGAAGGAAACCAAACACCTGAACTTCCATTACCCAAGGCTTTTCCATTACCTACGTCAAACATGATCAAGTCTACTTACCCCAAGGGTTTGAGTAGGTTTTCATCCTAATACCAATAGGATACAACCCCAAAGACACCATATAGTATTCATTACAAGATAAATTGAATAAATTTTTTAATAAAAAATAAATAGTGGCATTAATTATTAAAGATTGAACTTTTAAAAGTAAAGAGTTTTTGTACTATGATGTCCAAGGATAAACAAATTTCTATAAACCATGTATTCTAATAAATTATCAAGCCAAAAACACCGTAATACAATGATAAATACAAAAGTGTCAATTAACACTATTCTTGGGATTATCCCAAGGCACTAGTTAGTTTCGAGCCCCATAAACCTCATATCTTGTTGTAAAGTTAAAGTAACAATATGTCTTCTTGTGTATGAGCCACTAGTAAAAAACATACTCATAACCGAGTGGTCCCCAATCATCAAAATTATAATTTTCTTACTATTTTCATTGACCAATTTTCTATGTAAAATAAGGAAAAACCCACTCTGGATCACTAGAATGCTAGTAAACGTCTACCCACCAAGATACATGGGATTCCCCCACTGTGATAAAAAAATTTATACATGTTAAAAAAAATTATTTTTATATAAAAACCCCATTTCTTGTCATAAATAATCAAAACAGTAGCAACAGTTTCTTTTCACCATAAATATAAACCAATAAACCATTTAGAATTTCCAAAAAAACATTTTCAAGGAATATAACCAATCATTTCACTTAAAATCCATCTAAAATCCCTATTTGAAAGCCAAATTCAAACAAATATTACCCCAAATTAGAATTGGTATCAGCAAAAAAATTAATAAAACCCTTCCAGGAATTATAAAACAGCCCCAAATGTTATAACTTAGAATGCACATGTAATACACCCATTTTCACAAAAAAAAATAGAATTTAAAAATAATTCATTAATCAAATGCCACCAAAAATTATTTTTGCAGTAAGAACAATGAAGTAAGAGTGTGGTAAAAATATAAATCAAGAAATTATAACTCATCTAGTAGTGGTTACACATGAAATCACCTACCAGAAGTGTCAAAAACACAAAATCATGGTGTGAATGATCAAATGCACCACCACCGCACCTAAAGGGTGTTAAATCAAACATAAAACCCCAGGATTAGACCATAAAACCCATGATCAAACCCAAGGTTCAAATACCTAATTTTTGGACATTAAGAACATCAAAAAAATGAAAGAAACCTTATGCTTATTGAAGGAGGATGGAAGGAAACCCACTTAATTGAGATATCTTGAAAAATAACTGCAAATACACAAATAGGTGAATATCCATGTGGTCAAAACTAATAGGGAGGTTCAAATAAGGATTGGTAGGTCAATTAGGGACTTAAATAGGTGAAAAGAGTACAAAATGAATGATTTATGTATGAAATAAAATACCTTCTCGAATTTGGATGACTTGAGAAACATTGATGAATTTTTCCCTAATCTGCAACGAATATGAGATCAAAAATGATAAATAAATCATGGAGGCGTTCCTAGGGTATTTGGGATCATTTGGGAGGTATAATTACCAATAAACATTAAAACATGATTGTGATATGAAGTAAATAATTTTTTTAAACAAGAAATGGGCTCATGGGTAGTCCCAATTCATGAATAAATCACCCAAACCCACGCCGATAATGACTTATTATGGAGTCCAAATGGATATGGTGGTTTTAATAGGTTAGGGGAGGCCAAGTACGAAGTGGAATTGGTGAAAAAAATTAAAAATTAAGGAATTATAATAGAAACAAATTTTGTTTTAAAATTTGGAAATGTGCTCACAGTTTGGCCCAAATCATGATGAAAACACCCCTTTCCCCCAAACACATTGGAACCTCCCAAAAAAGAATGAATATAATTACTTGAAAAATACCTTTAAAATAAGTCATGGATGTGACAATTAATGTTACAATTGGGCCACCACTGATAGCACAGACACCATACCGAAACATGGTTGTTGTTTTCTGGCCTGTCTAGTACCACCAATTGCCCCGCAAACACATGGTCTCCACCATGGGGCCTACCCAACTACCTGAATGGGGCATCAGACTAATTAATGTCCCCACACCCCATCACCTATCTTTTCTAGAATGTTTTTTCTTCACTCACACACAACATGGGAAACTTCCCAAATGGTCACTCATCCTGATCATTACTTATAGCCAAGCATGATTAACTGTGGAGTTCTAATCTAGTAGGCTATTTAAAAAGAATGTTCACCTTGTTGACATGAGTCTTATCATTAATCCATTTAACGTTTTGTCATTTTGGGGTGTTATAACCACCACCCCCCCATTAGAGCACAACATCCTCATTGTGGAACCTACTTCTCAATTGAGGCAGGGCTCCACACATAAGGCTGGGATCATACTCTAATACAAAATGTAACACATGGGCCCCTCTGACAACACAAACACCCCGCCTAAACGTGTTCATTGGGTCCTAGCCCACCAGGTACCACCAGTTTCCTTGATGACACGTGTTCTCTACCCTTTGGCCCACCCATGTCCAGGAACTGTTCATATGACTAATGAATTTCCCCCCATGCCAACTCATGTCTTTCCTATGGTGCTTGTTCCTCACTTACACACACCATGGGAAACATCCTAGAAGGTCACCCATCTTGAATACTACTCTAGTTCAAGAAAGATAAATTGTGGGATTTTAATATAGTATTCTCTAAGAAGGATAGGTTCACCTTGTTCACATGAGTCTTATCATAGAATCATTTAACCCTTTATTATTTGGGGGGTGTTACATATATAAATAATATGTAGATATAAAAAAGATGGTGATAAGTTTTCCTGATCTCATCATTGATTTTTATGGAATAATATGATTTATAAACCATGTATGTGTACCTTTGGTACCACATTTTAGTATGGAGAAGATGGATGAGTCTCATGGATCTTGATTCTATATCCATAATGGAATTATGAAGATGCATATAGATTTGTAAGATTGTTTTTTTGTTATGGAATCAAGAGAGATATTCTATATTTTGTAACTTTGTTGGGACTTCCATCAAATTAATGGTGATATATAGATGTATAAGTGGATATCACAACAATTACCCATAGTATAATAGAAATAGGAAAATATCATATAGGGTTTTGTTGTTAGACTCCCCAAAACATATAAATGGAATAATTATTTATGGGTTGTAGTGGATCTTCATAAGAAGTCATCAAACTTCATTAATATTAGATAAGAGTTATGTATTGATCATCAGACCAAATTATACATTAAATAACAGGTAATATTTCACTGTGTACCACTATTAAATATATCTAATCAGAAAATGTGGATTATCTCAATGATTGGGAGAAGCTTTCAGAAGGATCTGAAAATATATTTCTGTTTCATCACTTCTAATCATCCTAATAATGATGGTTAGTCTAATAATAATATTCAATATGTAATGGAATTTTTTAGATTTTTCTCTATGGACTTAAAAGGTGGTTGGGATCAACAGATTCCTTTTTGGGAATTATATTACAAAATTAAAAATCCACTAAAAAATTAATATGGATACTTATGAATCATTATATGGAAATATGTGTAGGAATACAACATTGTGGATTAAATTAAAAGAAAAAAATATTGGGACTTTATAGGGAAAGGGATATAGGAGATAATTATAGATCCATTTTATAACATATATGAGAAACTCTTAGTCTACAAAAAAGTTAAGTTAACATTGATTGAAAGGAACTATAGCAAGAATTCGGTGATAAGGTATTCCTATGAATATATCCCTAGAAGATTGTGATGAGATTTTGAAATAAGGAAAATATAATCCCTAGGTATATTGGTTATTTTAAAATTGTTGATCATATAAGGATGGTATCATAATTACTGGTGAATCAATAAAATCTATCTCTAATTCATAACATGATTCATGTATTCTTCTTGAGGTATTAAAATCCTGATCCTTAATATTCACTAAACATAGTGGTTATAATACAAGATAAATATAATTCTTGTAACGAACAAGTAGTGTTGATTTTGGATTTTATAGAGAATTTATAAAAAACTATACCACTCGGTTTTTCAATGTTTCATGGGAAACCTCCAATTTGAGGAAGCTATGTGAGAATATTTGGATGTGATGAGGTAGAAGTAACCTCTTCTATTTATATCAATGTGATTAATTTTTATGGTGAAATTCATTTTATGGAGGTATAATTTAACACCCTTATATTGTTATGATTTATTTCTCTTTAAATAATTGTATTTCATCAATAGCTTGTGTTACACGCAACACCATTAACGAGATACATAACATTATTAAATTTTTATGTCATTTTTATCATATAGTTATTATATTGGTGAGGGATAATCGTAATAACTATGTTATAAAAAAAATCTGTAAATTTATAAAATTAAATCATTAGTATTCAAATTATTTTAAATAAAAAAACACAATTATTTAAAAATTAAAGTGATATTTTTTATAAAAATCATTTCCTAATGAGCATTATGTATTTCATATTAATAATTATTGGATAATGGTATTAATTAAATTATAGTATCACTTACTTGATAAAATTTTATTAATATTTAAAAAATATTTTTATAGGCATTAGAAAAGAATAAATCTAGTTTATTGATTAAAAATATTTATTTTAAATGTTATTCAATCTTCTGCACTTAAATTAATGTGAATTCCTTCAAATTATTTTTATAGAACTAGAAAACTATTGTTAAATATTAATAATTGGAGGTTAAAATTTTGTAAATATTCCTATTTTATTTTGGGTCAATCTGAAGAGTATCTATGGAAGTATTTATCACCTAATTAATTGGTAAATCAGAAAAATATTTGTTCAAAATAAACAATAATCCCATAATTATTAATTCTAACTCTTCTTATTGGAAGTTAATTATACTATTATAAAACTATGATCAATTTTTATTAGTGTAATGTAAAATTTTCCATTAAGAGGACATCTATATATTTTAAATCATAGAATGTTACAAAATGACACTCTCATTGTTTCAAATATAACTTATGTGTCCAAAAAAGGACAAAAGTATTTTATGAATGAATCAGAGTATATATGTTCTTATTAATAAGTTTTTTAAATACATAACATTATTTTTTTACTTATTAATTTATATAATGGCCTTAATTTCTAATGTATGTCTGATGTAGTATTTCTCCATTTTATAAAAAATAGAATAAATAACTTTAGAATATTGAATGTGATATAATTTGAATGAGTTAATGTGGCATAATAATTTTATAGACCTATATTTTATATTATGGATGTCTTAAATCATTATATTATAATTCCATTTTTGTCTTGATGCATTAAAATATAAATTAAATGAATAGTGTCAAAATTTCCAACAATGATATTTTGTTAAATGATTAAAAAATATTAAAAATCATGAAAAAATAAAAGGGGATTATTATATTTTCTAAAATTTCATTAATTAGTCATTCATTTTCTTATTTTCACCTTAGGTGTAAAAATTAAAATGTATTAATATTAATAACATTGTTATCATTGTAAAAATCGATATAGGTCAACAAATAGTTATTTAAAATGATAAATTTTCATATTACACAAAAAAGTGTTTAAATTAATTTGGTCAATGAGATTAAAACCATATAAGAAAATTTATTCCAAAATATTTACATTGGGATGTTTTTTTATTGAGAATTAATTTATTATAATTAATATTTTTAGAAATTTCAATGGTTCCCCTAAACTCACTTATAAAAGGAAACGTTCTCCATTGATTATTTACACCACATTAAGCCTTAAATATCAACCATAATCTATAAATTAGATTTTCCACTTTTCTATACACAGTATTTATGTTTTTACACTCAAATTACCAACTTTAGATTCATATAAATGATATATAACTGAGGTCTTTTAAAAAATAGGTAATCACCTCAAGTGATCACTTTCTTTCATAACCTTGTTAAACTACTCCAAATATTTGGTATTTATCATAAAATAAATATCATCATTAACCTAAATATTATTAAATTTAATTATGATTATTTATATATAATTATTCAAACTATTTCCCATCAATCAAGAATCGATGTTATCACTCATGTGTGCATATGGAGAACTATCGCCACATAGTGATACAATTGAATTTCTATCCCAATATTTTAGGGATGGGTATTATGATTGGTTAGAAGATTAAAAATGATATTTATAATATAATTATACTTATCTAATAATAATATATTGTATACCTTCTTATCATCCAATATTTTGAGAAATTATAACATCATGCACGTGTATGTGTCGTCTACCACCTCCACGAAGAGATGTGATTCATGTTTCATTTGTATTTTACTTTCCTAGTAATGGGGATAAATTTTATGAATATATATTATACTTATATGATTATTAATATAATTATGTTGATGGAACATAGAAAAAATTATTGATATCCAAAATACTGAATTGAAATACTAATTATAAAAAATCAGTTAACACCCAAAAATAATGATTTCAATAAGGTATTATAGATAAAATGGGTATTGGAAAGTTATAAATGGGTCATATGTTATATTATAATTATTAATATTAATGTGGTAAATTGGTATAAAAAATTTAAATTCATTATACAAGAGGGTAGAAAATGTATGAAGGATGTCTGACCAAATGTAAGGGTTCTGTTTAGAATCTCATCAATATCATGGATTGATTATTTTTATGTCTCATATACAGACTATTTATATTCCATTTCCATTTTTTCCAAAAAAAATTAAAAATTGATTTTTATTATTACCCTAAATAAATTTAAATTCATTTTTACAGATATTTTAAATTTGAAAAAAATGTTTTGAAATGAATCTTTTTTTTATTTTCCAAATGATGAATTTTATGAATTTTTTAAGAAACAAATATAACGAACATTTTTTCAACTTATATATAATGAACTAAATTCTTACCAACATTATGTCTAAATTAATGGAGTCTTAATTTAATGTTTAAATGTTAATTTTCAAATAAAATTATTTTCTATATAACTATGAATCTCTTTAAACATGAATTATTTCAAAATGGAAATTTTATTTTACTCAAATAATATTCCAATTGATATTCGAAAATCAAATTCCATATATAATGAAAATAGTTCATTTTAATTAAGGTTTACTTTAGATATGATTCAATGATACAGTATTTAATCCTTAAATATTTTTTTTTTCTTTATATTTAAAATATGAAGTGTTTATGAAACCCATTTCCCTTATATAGGTTATGTTATTGTGAATTGTTTATAAAAACCATTTCTTTTCTTTTGGTTTTGTTATGATAAAGTGTTTATTAAATCCATTTAATTTAATGGGTTCCAATATGATGAATTATAAACATCGTGTGGTGCACATACGTATGATTTTCAATATGTGAAGGGTGGTAGCTTTATATCCCTCAAATGCATTGGGTAATGATTGATATCTCATGAGATAAACAAGAATATAATGAGATGTGAACCCAATTCAGTAAGGGGTTTTTCTGCGATTATAGACTTAGAATAAACCCTTACTACTATTATGTTTTTTTATTGAACCCATTCCACTTGGATATCCTTTTAAAATATCCTTGACTACTATATTAATGATTTTATATAATTATTTTCATTCCCCAAGTCAATGTGAATTCATGTGATAAGATTTCATGGTTCAATACCTTTTATTCCATAATGAGTTAATGTTTTATAAACTTCCATGATTTATACAATGACTCAAGGTTATGATCTATGATATTTAAGTATTGTATTTCAAATGTTATCCCCATGTTCCCATACCCTTTTTCTCATTTCGTGCTTATATTATCATTGAAATATCTCTTGTATATCCTTACTAAGATTTTGAGCTCACCCTTTCTCATGTATCAATTCTCATTTTATGAATAATGGTTTTATATATGATATGTAAAAAAAGGTTCATACATATGAAGATATATGTGGGAGATGATGTAGGATGATTATGAACCAGTTGTTTATGATTCCATGATTCCAAGTATACTAGTCCTATATTATTATATAATGGATTCTTTAGCTATTTAAGTATCATTAATCTATTTACTTATAATATAAATGAATTAATAGTATGGATAGTTATAAAATAAGTCATTTTTGTAAGGGTAAAAATATGAAATTGTATATTCATGAATGATATATGGTTCGCTATCTTACTAAACATATATTATAACATTATAAAGATAAATAAATAGAGGATATTGGGAGATTGAAAAATTCAAAAATATAAATCCATTTATAGAGGATGATTTGGGGAAAAACAAAAATAAATAATATGTTACCTATAATCAAGGCCATTCACATGCCCAAAAAATGAAATCTAATGGTAAATGTAACCAGTTATGCAAATGAAATTTGGAATAAGATCAATAGAAATGTATTTCTCATGAGAAATAATGGTAGTGAGTGTTCTTCGATGGTCATATGAATGGGGTTAGTTATAAATCCTTAGAGGAGGAGTATCGTGAGGGTGGGGATTATTTTTTGTGAAAAATCTTATCGGTGGGGTGGGTGTGTCTGAGGAGAAGGATCAGGGGAATATGTGTTGAAGGAGGAGGACCTCAAGAGGATGGGTTTCCATGTCAAATCGAAATCATACTAGGAGGACTGTAGGGAGGTGGAGTTTCTATTACAATATTTGGGGTCATGGTGAGGTTGGGTGTCGAAATAGGAGGATGAGGATCCTAGGATATTTGGTGGTAGTTTCAGGGGAGTAGGTCACAATGATGGGGAAGATCATAATATATGGGTGAAAATTAGAATAAAAGTAGTGTTTCTACTACCATGATCCCTAAAATTGATGTTTTTATATGATAGTTATTGCAATTTTCTTTATAGTGAGGGATATATCCATGATTTATAATAGAGTTAACTATTTTCCTGACCTAAATAAACACACTATAACCTATTATATCACGAGAATACTTGTCATTATCACTAAATTTCTAAACTTATTCATATCCAATTTAATTGATACTCTTCATAATTATTCATTCTATCCATGATTTCTTCTTGTTTTCCACATCATGTCTTAATGGTTTGGATCATTTATAATAGTTTTTTAATTGAAGTGTCAATCATTATTATTATTTAAAATTTCATCATTAATATATAATTAATACTACATGAAATGTGACATTATATTTTATAATTTTATATTTAATTTCATGCCAGTTTTTTTACAAACCATGATATTGATATTGATAGTGATTGGGTTTATGTGTTTCTTAATGAAAAAAATGTGTTTTCTTCATTAGAAGGTTTATTGTTGATATTAATTATTTTAAAAATAAAACAAGAATTTAATTTCATATTTATATCATATTATCCCATTTAGTATGTCCTTGTAGTTTTCGATGACGAAAATTTATATAATTATTTGATTATGTGGTTAAACTAATAAAAAGATGAACATTCCAAAATTTAATTAATGACTACGAGGATGATTGAAAGTAATATAATTATACCAAAAGAATAATAATATTATAATATAATTATTATAGGTATTTATTATCGTTATAAAGAATTTAAATTTGATGTAATGTAAAATAAAATATTCCACAATTTGAATAATTTAATATCCTCATGGCACGTTAATTAGAAACCATTTAATTAATGTTAATCATTAGTTTAAATATAAATTAATAAATTAAATAATATTCATAAAATGACCTTAATTATATTATAAGAATCATATTTTTAATTTTATACCATTATTATATACAACCTTGTATAGTGGTGATGGAAAATGAAATGTGTTATGTCCTGGAGGCAGTAGTCTGTCCAACGGATGATTAACAATTTTATTTTTCTTAATAGATGTCATATTGGAATAGACAATTAAAATTCATTTAATATAATGACATAAATGTATAAAAATTATACTAATATAATTATAAATGTGTCGTTAGAATATATTTTAAGAAATTAAAACTAAATACTCGATAATACTCAAAATAGGGACATGGATTTTCCGCCTATGTCTACTAGAATTTTAGGGGATTGGACTAACTATGAGTGAAAAATATATTATAATCATTAGATAGGGTTAGAATTAGATTAAAATTTAATAATTTTATTGATCAATTATAGGGTATGTTTTGTCTTAATGTATGGAAGATATTACAATTTTATAAGTGAATGAGTTTTTTATTTTGGGAACACCTTATTTGTTTCAGTAATTCCCCAACACTATTCATGGTTCAATGGCGTGAAAGTGAAAAAAAGTGTATGGGAAAATTTTATTGGTTTTTAAAAACATCAATCAATAATTTCTAGCCACTTTTTCTAAAAATTTTATGTTTTTTAAACTATGTTAAATTTCATTTACTGCATATAAATTAATATTGTAAATTAATTTATAAATTTTAAAATTAATTTTACTGAAAAATATAAAAAATGAAACCTTTTAAATAATTTCATATTTATGTTTTCAAGAATAAAAATATTTTATAAAATATTTTTTCTCAATCTGTGAAATTATAATTTTCAAATAAACACACTTAATCGTGTAAAAGGAGTTTAAGAAAAAATTTAATATTTAAATTTATATATAAGAAAAAAAAATATCATTGTTAATGATTTTAATTACCTAAACTTATTTGTAATGAATATATTAAAATTTATGTGTCTTCAATGTCAAGATGAACCAAAACATTGCCTTGAAAGTACTTGTTTTAAATAAAGGAGTTAAGAAAATAATTTTTGTAAAATATATTAATTAGTTATAAAAAACATTAAAATAGGTTTTCTAAGTTCAAAAAATGTTTAGAAACTAATAATTTTTTTTTCAAAATATTCTTATTTTATTAATTAAAATCTTTTTGATAACTACTATTTTATTCTTACATAGTTATAAAATCATGAAATTGTAACTTATGAAAATACAATATTTTTAGACTAAAAAGATTGTTTTCAATATATCATACAAATAAAAATTTTATATAAGGAATTAATAATATATTTCATATTTATTAATATCAAAAAAAATTATATAAAAAATTAAATATAATCATAAAATATAATGACATTTTTTATAGAAAAATTACATTTTTAAATATAAACTATGAATATTATTTAATATAATGAACCAAATAAATTGATTTAAAAATTATTAATATCAAAATAAATTTATCATAAAAAATATTTTTTAAAATAAAAAACTTATCTCATAAAAGTAAAAAAAAATTAAAAAAAAATTTATTAATTATAAATTATTTTAATAGTCATTTTTTATAACATAAAATATTTAATTTCATATTAAAAATAATAATTATTTCATCATACATAGATTTTAAAAAATGGTTACCTCTATTCATTTCTACTAATCGAATATTTTTTTATTAATGGTCATACTTATATATTTATATTTTTTCAAATGTACCACTGTTTCATCTTAGTTTAGTGTCACGTGAATAGCATAACATCAAATAATTGACTTATTTAAAGGTTATTTTATATTTGAATATCAGGATGATATAGTCTCTAGAAAATAATATATCTAATAAAAATAATCTTTGTTTTAATTTGTAACTTGTAATTGATATTTGACTTAACTAGGCCTTAACCAAGAAAACCCTTGTTCACCTAAATTTATAAAAATAAATTATGTGATTTCAAACCTTGATTATTTTGCTGTGTAATATAAATCAAGTAGTAATTATAATATATAAATAGTATTACTCTATAAATTATACTTGACATTGAATTTAATTGAGCCTTTATTTTAAAAATTATTGTTTTGAAAAATGGAAAGGACAAAATTGATTGCCTAATACATGTGTAATCGATGTCGAATTAGTAGATTTTTGTTGTTTAACCCCGTGTGTGATTTTTTTGTGTTTTTGATTCCACCTGGGTTATCTAAGGTCCTTACGGTCTTGAGTTTGTGGTTTTTTGGGTGTATGGATTAGTTTAATCCTTTTGTTTTTGTGGAATTATTCATAGAAGTGACATTGGTTTATGACTACTTGTAGCCCTAGTGATTTTTGAATGACCTCAAAAATGATAGGGTGAAATAGCTTTGAACATCTGTGTGAAACCCTTTAGTGGGTTTTTATTAGGTTAGCTTCTATGGGACCTTGTAATAGTGTTAGTTTCATCATGGGAGTTGGTACATATGTTATTATTTTCTTGATGCATGTGAAATCTGGGAGAGCCCAGTTACCTTCTGTAAGCATGACTCTTGGTTTGGGAGTTCGATCCATGAGAACTTCGAGGGTGACTCTTGAGTGGGTTCACCTGAGATTATCTATTTCCCTAGGTACATAAGGTATTGATATATATTTCATGTTAGGTTATGTGTGTATGAAATTTTCTACATGGTCTGTGATTTTTGTTTTGTTAAATGAATTTTGAATTTTAATTGAAGGACTTGTGTATTATAACCATATTCTTTCTGCTTGTTTTTTAAAGGATGATCTTGGTCATATTCTTTGTCCTATTAAATACCAAGTGGTTATTCTAGTGTGTTGATCAATGAGATTCATGTTTCATAGAATTGTAAAATTATTCATTTCCTAAGTGATCGGTGTGAAATTAAAGCAATAGAGGTTCTCAGGGACATGTGGTTTTAGGTGTATGAGATTACCATGAAATAATTGTATTGGGGGAGTATACATGGTGATTATTGAGGTGGATTGAGCATGAGGTTTTATTGATTAATAACAAAATTTAATGGGGTTTATTGGGAGTTAATTAAAAAATTTATGTATTCCTAAAATTCATATCACTCTGAGTGATATTATTTCAGTGTCACGTAAAACTCTGAAGGGAAGTATCGGTTAGGTACCAAACCATGTGAACTTACAATCCACCATTAAGATTTTGGCAGTAGCATAAAAAACCAAAGGGATCTTTATAATGCTACTCAGGTTATGAGTGATCATGTGTATTGTTTTTTCTCACTGATATTCTATGGTTTCAAAAATCATGGTGACTTTGGTATTCTTTGTGAGGCTATAATGTAAGATATTCCTGGTCATGGGATTATGCATATGATCCTGGTATTGATGAAACATACCTATCTATATTTGAGTCATGTTTTCATTATCGGTTTCAATAAGAGCATGGAATTTTCAATTTATATGGGATCATGGGGTCAAACCCAAATGGGAGATTCCCAATGTCATTGGGTTGGTTTTTTGGGTGGTTCGGAGTGTGCGCCTATCATGATTAAATGAGAAGTAAAAAATTAGTAGAGGATGCAGACATAAATAGTTTCAATGTGAGTATTATGAGCATATGGAACATAGATTTTTTTGAGTTTCATGTTGTCCCTCTAGTAGGGGGAAGAACCATGGATGGGTCATGGTGTGGTGGCAAGGTCAAATAGATGTTTATCTTTATGAGTTAATTCCACTACCCATCCCTTGGAGCCAGCACTGTGACTACCCCAATCCCACCTCCTAAAGGCCAGGGGTTGGCGACTAGCTTAGAAGGCATCAAACTAAAAGTGGGAGGAATTTTCATGAGTACCTGAACACACACACACACACACGTCCAACATAGTCCCTCGCACTAGAAAGGAAACAAGAATCCCTTAAACAAAATCGACTACAAGTAAAACTAAAATTAAGTGGGCCAGAATACAAACCCAAAAAAAATAACTTAAAATATAAAATTACAAATAAGAAACTCTGATAGCTATCCGTGGAAAACCCCACTTTATGGTGAGAGTAGTGTAGCTAATAGAAAATGAAACCAAAAATCCTATCCACCCAATTCTACTAGGTACTGCCCAGTCCTAGGCCACCAATTACAACATTATAGTGTCCATTGGTCCCATCCCCCTGAGCACCTCTGGGTCCTAGTCCACCAATGTCTATGTCTAAACATCTATCATATGCATCAGACACAACCCGTGTGGGCGAAGCCCGTGCATGGGTGAGTAACAAAATTCTCAGTAGGGACCCCTATACAAAATAGAAAGGCCACACAAAAATCCTCAAAATAAATCATGAATCACAAGACATCTCACACTAAGTATATATTTAGGGTAGTGATAGAATAATCATCAGTCACATCATCGAACACCTTTGCTGCGGGAGAACTTCTCCTCTATCGAGTATAGTGGGAAAACTAAATCACACGGAAGTGCTTCTCACTAACCTTGGATTACTTAAGTACGCCTTTTCATCCCATACCATGTGCCGGAAAAGTCACAGTGATGTGCTTCCCAACATGGTCTTTCAAATTCACACTGATGTTCATCCCACTAGGACATATTCGAGTCACACAGAGTCAAAAGTTAGAAGTCTTCAGGTATCTGCCAACCACATCGTTCTTTACATAGTGTTCTTGGGAGAACCTCTCCTCACGCCATTCGTCACATCTCAACATCCATGAAATCCTTATTAGGGAATGTTAAAAGCTAAGCCTCATAAATTGTGTCTAAATCCCACACACGTCTTTTCAATCAGATGCACGATTTTAATGTTATTAGTGTTTTAGTAAACAGGGGCTGGTTGCGTCTCAGCCTGATCTGACCCGGTCGGACTGACCCGACCAACCCACCCCGGTGTCCCACAAATCCTCGATTAATTTGACTAAGTCGACCAAAACTGGTTTAGGTCTGGGTAGGTCTAGTTCAGCCTGGTAGTGGACCAAGCCCAATGGGCCTTACTTGACCCAACCTAGTTTGGCTGAGGGTCCAGCCCGCAAGGGTCGCCCAGCAACCCGGTATAGTCTGGCCCAGCCCACTAGCAACCCCCTACCACGGTCATGCGACCGTGGCTCTCCGAGCCACCTGAATGGCTTGGATGTGGTTATTCCCTCCACACATTGCCACACAGGCGCCACGTCTCCCTGTTGCCACTGTTTCCAATTGGCCATAGCCTCTTGACGCCGCAGGGAACTTATGGGTGTGCCGCTCCATCCGCATGTGGTCGCCACCACTGTCATGCCAGAAGATGTTCGGTGGACTACCAAATGAGCTTTGGTTGTCCGTTCTTCATGCTTCCTGCACCTTCACTCCTTGGGGTACATCCTATTCACAAAAAAGGTCCCAAAATCATCTGTCTTCCACTTTGAGGGTTCATACAGAAAGAACGCACACAGTTGAGGTGCTTGGGCCTTGTTCAGGTTGGCCCACGCCCTCGACGTTAGAAGTTTATAATCAGGGGAGGTTCAGGGACTGTGGCACAATCAATCTAAAGATGAAAAAATCCCATATAATAAATCCGAAAAGAAAAGTTACTCTCCCACATAAATGCACAATACGCATATAAACCAGTTCGTGGTTTGACCCATGTTTATCATATCTAGAATAATAATTCGGAACACCATTATAATCAAATAACCCCTACCACATTAATGTTTGTTTCCACTGCATTATGTCCTTGTGGTTCCAAGATGTTGACGTCCTTCATCGCTTTAGGCTCCGTTCTTTGACGTGTGTCGATGATGATTGACATTCGTTGGCATTTTTCATTTTTCCTGGGAGAGAAAGTTTTTAAGAGGTTCATCCAGTAATCCTCATATTTTAGTTCCTTGTTCCACATACTCATCAACCAAAATAAAATGAAATCATGTCTTATCGATTCTATTACGTTGCAACGTCACATCGTTATATTGTATCATTTATGAAATAGTGTCTCTGTTACATGCACTTAAAGCTTCATAATGATGTGAGTTAACGAACCATTAATAAGCCCAAATGCACATCATCATTGAACCACAATGTCGATGTCCACCACTCAACCGATGTGAAAAGAAAAGAAAATAAATATTTTAAGTTATTTTATTATTTTATGAAATGATCGAAAATTATCATTTTTTTGACACATGTCACCTGAAGTTAAGTCCTTTCTAGATGAATCCCGACATTCTATGTTCAACAGTGCCCTCAGATTTTTGATTCGATCACCGGTTCAAAAGTAAAAAAATAATGCTCGTACATTTACTTATGTGAACTAAAAAAGTTCAAAATTCAGTTCTAGGAACACCAGACCACGTAATCATGTGCCTTCAAAGCGTTTGGTCTCATAATAATTCCATATAATTAAATAAAATTACATGGAATTTCTCAGAAATTATATTCTCCCCACCATAGGGATTTATTTCCACAAAATCCAAAATAGAAACTAATCAAATAGATAGGGGGTTTGAGCATGAATCTGATCCTCCTTCTCCTATTTACTAAACATAATATTCCCATTCTACCATAGAACTCACACCAGATAAATCAGATGTCCATTTTGGACCCGATCTTATTGATCCCTATCTCCACCGTGAACTCTGTAAACCTCGCCCTACCATCAATGTCCAGCTCTCTCGAGTTGATGACATGTGATGGATCATGTATATACCTCCTTATCTATGACAAATGGAATACATCATGGACCCAGTGCATCATTGGGGGAAGAGATAGGTGGTACATCACCTCACCATCTCTGCTTAGGATCTGAAAAGGTCTGATTAACCTCAATGATAGCTTTCTCCTAGCCAAATCTCTACAATCGTCGTCGGGGTGAGACATAAAAACAATACATGATTTCCCTCTTCCAACTCCAAGGGTATCCATCTCAAGTTGGCATAAGACATATTCCCACTCTATGCAATTCCCATCTGATCCATGATGATTTGTACCTTCTCGATGGTAGCCCGTACCAACTTAGGACCCATGAGTGTCGACTCCGCTAGGGATGACCAGCATAGGAGTGATCTTCAAAGCCTCTCATTTAAGGCCTCCAATTCTATCATGCCAATGGTAGTGTGATAGCTGTTGTTGTATTAAAAATCCACGGGTGGTCGGTGGTCCTCCCAACTGCGACCAAATTCAAAGATGCAAGAAAGTAGCATATTATCCATGATCAATACAGTCCACTCCATCATACCATCCTTCTGGGAGAGAAAATTTATTCTCAAGTGCAACTACGTCTCGAACGCCTCATGTAATCTACTCCACATACGTGATGTAGAGAGAGCATCATGATTTGAGATGATCATTGAAGACACCCCATTACACTATATTATCTCTTGAACATAGAGGCATCCCAAGACCTCTACCAATCACTAATCTCATATAGATAGGAAGTGAGATTACTTGGTGATTCGGTCAATGATCACCTCGATATACTTGTGTCTCTTAGATGTAAGTGGAAACCAGGTCATAATGTTCATCAAGATACCATCCCATTTCCACTCTGGTACCTAGAGTTCCTTGGCAAGGCCTACTGGATCTTGACGCTCGGCCTTCACTTACTAACAAGTGAGGCATCGTGAAACGAACTCAGCTGCCCATTTATTCCTCAATGGAAACATGTACTAACATCTGAGGTCCTGGTACATCTTTTCCACTCTATGATGTACTACCAAAGAGGATTTATGGAACTCCATCATCACCTCCTCTCACAATGTTTCTAGTACTATATTGCACCATCTCAAAAAGTATCATGTGCTCCCTGCATATCAAAAATCCATCAAGATACCATCTTGAGGATAGCTGGGCACTTCATTCCTCACTGTCAACATCCACCAGTTCTGCCTCCCTGACTCGTTGTATGAGTGGGTGAGTAAAAATCATTGACTGGGGGTAATAAACATCACCTTCAACCATAATGGATATCTATATCGCAGCCAATTGCTTTGTCACCTCACTCAGCAGCTGCAAACTGGTCCTCCTAATGAGAACTTCTACCACCACGTTCCCCTTTCTAGGAGTATAGACTAACTCAATGTCATTGTCATGGAAGAACTATAGCCCTAACCCTAGTATCAGTTTCAAGTCCTATTGGGAGAAGATATACCTGATACTCTTATGGTTGGAGTAAATCATAAACCGTTCTCCCATCAAGTTGTGCTACCACATCATCAATGAAAATACCACCACTACTAACTCCACATCATGGATCACATAGTTCTTATCCTAAAGTATCAACTATTAATGAGCCATATGAGATCATTGCTCACTCCAGCAGTAGGACACAACCCAGTCTGGTCCCTGATGTGTCTTAGTAAACTATATACCAAACGCCCTCCTCTGGTTTTCTCGATATGGGAGCATTATTCTGTCTCTACCTCAGCTTCTGGAAACTCTACTAACATTTCTACATCAACACGATGGTTTTTCCCTTTCATGTCAAAGCCAATATGGGTGATGCAACTCTGGAAAAGTCGGGCACAATCCTCTTATAGTAACCAGCCAACCCCAAGAATCTCTGCACCTCGGTCACACTTTTTGGTGGATCCCAAGAAAGAACATCCTCTATCTATATCAAATCTACTACAACCCTGGCCTCTGAGATGACATTTCCAAGAATGTGGACTTATGATATCCAAAACATTCACTTCGAGAGATTACCATACTACTGGTGCTCTCAACGTTTATCTAGGACTATACATAGAAGTGTAGCACGCTCCTCCTCTAACTTCGAGTACACCAAGATGTCATCAACGAAGACCACAACAAACAGTTCATGGTAAGGGTAAAATATCATGCTCATGTGTCCCATGAACACTTCTAGGGAATTGGTCATGCTGGTAGCCATCACCAGTAACTCATAGTGTCCCTACCGGCACCATATGTTTTTCTTTGGTATGTCCTTGTCCCATACCTGAATCTGTTGATAGCTTGATCTGCAGTCTATCTTTGAGATACACTTCTCCCCCTTCAGCTAGTTGAAGAGTTCAACGATCCTCGGTAGTGGATACTTGTTCTTTTCAGTCACTTGGTTATTGTTCTAGAAGTCCATGCACAACCTCAAACATTTATTTGCCTTCTCGAAAAAAAGAAATGGGGATACCCATGGAGAAATACTGGGCCTTACAAACCCCTTCTCCAGTAAGTCCTCTAGCTATACCCTCAGCTTGTAATGCTCCACGGGAGACATCCAATATGCCAGTGGGGATATTGGTTTCATCCCTGGTTATAGTTCATGCAGGAATCTACCTCCCATGAGAGGAAGTAGACCTGGAACGTCCATAAGAAAAATATCATCATACTCATCCATCACTACGAGAAATATTTGACACCTCTAATCCTCTTCACCATGGGTGACGCTATCCAACTGGTGAGTTATTGACTACACCATCCTATGAGAATGTTTTTACTGCGTTTCACGACTCTATTTCATACCGGTGAAGGATAACCTGGTCCCATATACATGGACACACCACATTGTATGCCTAAAACAGTCGATCTGGGAATGGATTGTGGATAAGCATTCAATACCCAAGAAGAAATCATAAGGCCCCGATGCCACCACTATGATATCAAAATCGAAGATCTCACCTCCTAGATTAAGATCACACTACTGGTTCCAGTGTGTAGTCATCGAATCCCCTCTGGTATGCGTCTCTGTCACTAGCCATAAGGATCAAGCCAATGGATGCACTAAAATCTCTATGCTCTGAATAAGAGTCGTGGAAACAAGGTGTGAATAGAACCTATGCCTATAAGAACTATAGCTATGGTGGAGAAGACACATATAATATGGCTGATCATATATGGAGCACCGTGATCATAATCCTCTGCATCCGGAGCATTCCTCAACCATGTCTGCCTGCTCCCTGAGGTCGGGGTGGACAACCTGGGGGTGGTGGTGGTAACACCTCAAACCGTTTCCCACATCTTACTGCTCAGCCTACTCCTCTTCCACGTCTTCCACCCTAAGCAC
The DNA here is from genome assembly GCA_963277665.1 of Viscum album. NCBI lineage: Eukaryota > Viridiplantae > Streptophyta > Magnoliopsida > Santalales > Viscaceae > Viscum > Viscum album. The sequence goes on along the minus strand of OY728151.1, from coordinate 645,949,892 downwards.
ATCATTTCTCAAACCGCTTCCTCTAACTAGGAATCACCCTGATCGTGTGTTGGTCATCTGTATAGAGGGTAAGGCAGTCACATGCGATTTTCCATGTCCACCACACGATAAAAAAATCCTTGTTCATTGATGACTCCCTCTGGTCTGGGATCCCCACAGTATCAACCATGTGTCCTGGGGTCGTCCTCTAAAAGACATGGCTCACTAGAGTGCTCGTGTCTGCTTTCTGATGCCTTCCAAACACACAGCTCCTGGGGTCTGCGGGTATCTCAATATTTGGGCACCACCTCCACAAGATGCTCTCTACCATAAGGGCTCACTCCAACACCCATGCCTGAGTAGGGATGCTAAGAGACAAGACTGATGCCCTAATCTCCCACCTGAGTCCCTGGTCAATGGATAAAACCATGAAGAAAGTGTCTCACACCATATCTACAAAGTATCAGGAAATATCGGTGAAACTCACTGAGTACTCAGCCACCATCATGCTACCCTATTGTTGGTGAAGCAACTCTTGAATGTTCACATACGACAAGGTCATGGGGAAAACTTATCCAATAAAAGTTTCTCATAGTATGACTATGTGAGGGTCACATCATCATTCGTATGGCTGGTCAAGCTCCACCATCTCCTTACTGATCCCTATAGAAGGATCACTGGAAAGATCCACATATGGTCAGGTGATGTCCTCACTAATAGAAAGACTGAAATCAATGCCTCCATCTAGTCCTCAGCGACCAAAGGATCTATCTCTCCCCTGAACCTCGAAGGTCACCGTCTCTAAAACTCGTGCCAGGAACTGAGAATTTGTATGGCCTCTGTTGGAACTGCTTGTAGTAGATGTTGACCATCAGGTGGTGGTAGCATTGGTGCACCACACGGTGGGTCCATCTATAGAAATGGTCAATGAACATGCATCTCATCGCTAGGTGGGTTATCCTCATGACCTCATATTGGGATCATGGTTGGTCGTCTATGAGGAGGTATACTGATATAGATAAAGATGTACCAGGGTTAGAAGGTTATAGCTGGTGATATGAATTTTATACAAAAGAAAACAAGTGGACACTTATACAGTAGTGTTTTCATGTATAGTGACAAAAAGAAGAATTCAAAGTCTTGATGTATAGATACATCTGCCTCTACACCAACACTGGACTCCCCAAATCTGGAAGTCAGACTCGAAACACCTAATATTGTTTCTCTAAAAAATTAATCTTGGTCTTTGTGGTAGGACTGAAAGACCATTGATACCACTTTTTTATGACCCATCCCCTAGGGCCCACCCCGCGACTACCCCAAGACCTCATCCTAATGTCCATGGGTTGAAAACTAGTGCTGAAAGCGTCAACCTGTAAGTGGGAGCCATTTCCCTAAGAACCTGCTTGCACGCACATGACTAACCACATCCTACACAGTGGAAAGAAAACAAGTATCACTAAAACAAAGCTGATTACAAGTGAAACAGTACATATGGGCCAAAATACAAACCCAGCAAAAGAACGTAAAACCTCATGTAAAAAAAGGAAACTCTGATAGCCATCTGTTAAAAACCCCACCTGATCGTGATGGTACTTTAGCTACTGAAATCTGAAGCAGAACATCCTATAAAACCAATCATATTGGGCCTCGCCTGGTCCTAGGACACCAAGCCTATCTTTGTAGCATCTGTCAGTCTCATCTCCTTGATCACATCTGAATCTTAGTCCACCAAAGATTCTCTCTAAATGTTGATCGTCTACACCAAACACAACACTTGAAGGAAAATCCCTTCCATGGGTGAGTAATAAAATAATCAGTAGGGACCCCAAAACCAAATTGAAAGACCACACAACAATCCTCAAATTAAATAATGATGCTCATGGAAACTCACACCATGTATACATTTAGGGTAGTGTTATAAGAGTCATCAATAACTTCATCGAACACCTCTGCTACTGGGGAACTCCTCTTATCTTGAGTAATGGGGGCCTACCAAGTCACACATATATTCTTACCACTAACCATGGACATTCTTATGTACACCTCTTAATCATGTACCGTGGTCTTGAAAAGTCACAAAAAATTTCTTCCCATGAATCTTGGAAACTTGAGGTGCTCCTCCACCTTCTGTACCATGGGCTAGAAAATTCACAAAGAAGTACTTCCAACCGTGGGCCAGCAAAGTCCCCCAGAAGAGCTTCTCACTATCCATAGTCGAGTCACAAATTGTCATATGTCAATAGTCTTCAGGTCTCATCCAATCGCAATGTTCCGTACATAGTGTGTCTAGGTTAACTGTTCCTCCATCCATTCATCTCATTAGAACTTCCATTAAATCCTCCTCAGGGAATTCCAAAAGGTATTCCTCATCGAGAGGGTCCCAATGTAGAAAATGGATCGTCCATTGGACCCTAATGTTGAATGTTATTAACGTTTTTGTAAATAGGAACTGGTTGTGTCTGGGCTCGGTCTTACCCGATCAGACTGACCTAACCAACCTAGCATTTGGGTCCCACATACTGCAGTTTAATTTGACTGACTCGACCTGACGCTGTTCTGGTCTGGTCAGGTCAGGTCCAGCTTAGCTAGTGGGCTATGTATAATGGGCCTTGTTGGAATCAGCCTGGTTTAGATGAGGGTCCAGCCCTCCGGGTTACCCTATGACCTGGTCTAGTCCGGCCTGGCCCCAAGCTTGCATATATGGCCTGTCAGTGCAAGTTTGTCCCACTAACTGGTGGTGCGGCCCTCCATCATGAAGCACGGCCCACGCGGTGTGGGCCGGTGGTGTGTTGAATGGCCAATACATGGCCGGCTGCATCGTCTTGCCTCCACTGGCCCCACGAATGTGTGGGGCCCTCCTACATCGGTTGACCAATCACTGCTCGTCGAGCCACCCGAATGGCTTGGACATGGGTTGTCCCTATACGTGGCTCCATGTGGGCACCACGTCTCCCTACTACCTTTGTGGCCAGTTTTCCACAACCACCTACTTATGTGGTGTGCCGAGGAGCATGGTGCCACCTCCGCCCATGGCCATCGCTGGCACCAATGCATTAGAGGATGTTCAGCGGACTACCAAACTTGCTCTGGTGTACGTTTCTTCACACCGCCTTCACCTGCACTCTCTAGGGAACATCCTCTTCATTAAAAAGGGTGTGAAATCATCTTGACGCCACTTTGAGGGGTTGGCCATAAATAATTCACATGGAGGAGGAACTCGAGCCTCGTTCGTGTCGGCCCTCGCCCTCCACGCTAGTGGTCTATAATCATGAGGAGGCTCGTGTATTGTTCCTCGACCAAACTACAGATAAACTAATCTCGTAAAATAACTCCCAAATGAAAATTTGACCTCCCACATAAACACATGATTCATGAATCAACCTGGTCATAGGTGGATCTGTGTTCATCATTTCTGGAATAACAACGGATAAAAACATTAAAATTAAATAACCCCTATTTATTTTACATTCGTTTTTGTAGTGTTACATATATTAGGGTTCACTAAATCTATTATCCCTATCTCTTCTAGATCTATTGTTTGAGTTGCATCAAAGATACTTGACGTTCTTCGGCGTTTCACATTCTTCGCATGAGAGGAAGGTTGTCGGAGTCTTTTCTGAGAGTCATCATAGTTTAATTCCATGTTTCACCAATGCATTAACAAAAATAAAAAGTGAAACATGACACATCCTTTCTGTGATTCTATGACGTTGCATCATTACACTATTTCGTTTATAAATTTTTGTCATTGTTAGTGTCATTAAATGATCATTATGCAATGAGTTAATGAGCCATTAATGTGCCTCATCAATGCGCCATGTTGCTTCATTACAGATTTTCCATCCAATGATCAATAGATGAGAAAAGAAAATAGAATTAAATTTTATTTTTATATTATTATTTTACAAAATTTCAAAAAATTAACATTTCCATTTGACCCCTGTCAGCCGACGTGAAGTCCTTTCCATGTGAATCTTAGTATTCTCAGTTCCATGGTATCCTCATATTTTCGATTTAAGAACAAGTTTAAAGTTTAGAAAAACTCACTCATACATTAACATAATTGAACTAAAAAAAGTTCAAAATTCAATTCCATGCTCACTAGGCCTCAAAATATTGTGTCGTCAATTCATGTGGTCTCAAAATAATTCTATATAATTAAAAAAATTAAAGTGATTTTTTATACATTTCGGTTAATGATATGGAAGAGAATGACTCAAGAAGAGTATCATGTGTGGGGTTTTTATCTAACCTACTGAGGTTATTCTAGATGAGTTATATAAGTGAGTCTCTGTGGTGGTGAGTGCACCATTTTATGGTTGAGGGTGTGGCCCCCATCCCTAGTGAGGTTTGGAAAATGAATCCCATGATATGATGGATGTGGGTGTTGTTCAGTGTTTCATTATTTATCCCAAGAATGAGTGGATCAGTCACATATAGTCACCATATGTGACAATGGGTATTTGATGAACCACATATATTAGAGGTTTTGTTTAGTGGGGTTGTGATACGGATACTCCAGTTATGGGGAGTGTTGAATCGGTCATGTGAGTGAGGTTTTATGTAGGGGTAATAATGTGGATGCAATGAGAATAGTCATAGTTGAAATAAATTATATTAGGATATCTATATGTAGATGAATATAGTATTATCTAGTTTTTGGGGGGGTTTTGGGTTTTTAGTTAATATGTGGAATTGATAAGAATCAACATGTTGGTGTTGGGATTATGGAAAATTTTATTTGATCTGGAAAGAAGTCATATTGATAGCACATCTATTATTGTTATACAATACCAAGAAAACTTATGTTGGTTGAGGGCCTAATCGATGGAGTTTCCTCTGAATTCGGGTTGATAATTTAGTGGATGTTCCATAATTATCATTAGGTACCTAAAAGATTTAATCATCATGATCATGTGTGCTAGTAAGGTATGAAGATAAAAAGTTGGGGATTTTATGGGAATTCCATTGAAGGGTGTTTAACTTGTGTTCTCATATAGAATTTGATGTGGTGAGAAAATAACAATATTTATCATGTATTATTGGACATAAAGTTTATTTTGTGTGTGTATTATATGGATTTTGTGGATAATTACTTGTGTATATACTTCTTCAATGGGAAGTGGTTATATTTCATTTTGTGGATTAGGATCAATAAAAAAGTGTTATACTCTCCTCTGACTATTGTTTTCGGTATGATATGGTCTGGTGGATTGGAAACATCATTAAGAGCGTTATGTACCATCTGGATCATTTTTTGGTATAAAATCCCTAATAAGGTGTTATCATGGAAAGGATTTATCCCTTGTTTATTAGGTATTTTGTAGAGAGTTTTATACTCCAACAGATAAGTTAGATTAGGTTTCTTCAATTGCCTCATTATAGAAGAGGTTAGGAAAGTATCAACATGGTGTTTTTGTAATTATTTCAAGAAATTTATTGGGTTTTGGAAATTTATGTTCTTTAAATTCAAGGTGTTATTTAGAAGCATTGAGATGTGAATTCTATAATGTGGTTTTAAGTGGTTTTTAATGACCAGTTTAGGTCAAAAGATTAATTCGGTTGAACAATAGAACATATAAGGTATAAGAATTGTTATAGTTTAGAGTTTGTAATATCTAATGTGTACGAAAGGGATTCATTTCATGGGGAATTTCAGAATTTTGTTTAGTAGATGTTTCATATTTATACAGTACAGTTCCATATAGAATTTGGGAATAGTAATTTTTTAGTGGTTTGTTTGGTGGACATTTTTAGGGCCCAAGAGGTGTATCACGTTCCCATATAAGACTCATGAAATTCAGGATGTGTTTGGGAGTTCTTTTGTGTTTTCTGTTCTAGTTGGATTGTTTGGTGTACACAATCTAAGAAAAACCATATATCACTAAAAGCATTTAGTGATTTCAGTTATGTTTTAATAAGGAATAGTTGAGTTTCATGGTTAACAGTTTTTTTTGAAAAACCATGATTATTTCATATAAAACCATATAAGGTGTCTGGGACCTGAGAATTGGCTCGTGGGTTTCCCATGGATGTAGAAAAAATTTTTCAATTATTTTATAGGTTTCTAGAACTGATTTTTTAATTCATATAAAGGTTGAAAAATGGGTATATCAATCATTCCATGTGGTGTGGTTTAGAAAATGTTAACCAAATATTCGATGTAAGGGTTTTAAAACCATGCATCATAACTTCACCCCCATTAAAATGTTTAGTATTGCCTTTTTCACTTATGATTTTATAAACTAATTACCCTTATATTCTCCTCTCCCTTGGCCTAATATCCCTACAAAACACATTTCCTCATCCTCTTAATACATGGTGATATCCTCACCATATCGTATATAGTATTTCCACTTTCAATTAAGATCAAGAGTCTATGTTAATGATAATACTCTAATCCACTCATCCTTTTCACTCTATAGTTTTTATTCTCTTAGTGAGGGAATTGATATTATACTCCATCATAGGAAGGTAGAATCATACTATGATGATAGATATTTTATACATCCTATCCCAAGGATGTCTTTAGATGACATCTACAAGCCTACCACCATAATTTTTATGGATATAAGTATCCATGTGATTTTTTCAAGGGTAGGAGCTAAATTAAATTTCATTTCTTATGGTATTGGGTTTATTTTGTGTTCTTTGGATATTGTTAGTACTAATATCTTAGTATATTCCTCTAGAGTATCATTTATCCCTGTTTATATACGGTCGAAGTGCCCAATTAATGAATTATCATTTACTCCTAAGGGAATATTTTTGATTATTTGATTTTGTGTTTTTAAATAATTATATTATTTTTATAATTAATTATAATTGGGTTGTTGAATGAGAGTTAAGACTGTGGTTATTTAAGAATCAAACATTGGTCTTGGATGATCTTGGGTAGCGGGTTGTCGGGATGTGTATTCAATGAATAGGATTCAATGAGGTAGGTGGTCCCTTAAATTAAAAACATATTATCTCTTATTTTCTAAAGTTTATGAGTGTGAGTTATGTCTTTATTTACACACAAAAATAAAAAATAATAATTAAATTATCAATTTGAGACTTTTTTGGCATGATTTCTTTAACTTCTATGTTATTATCCTAAATAAAGGTTGTTTGAAGAGTAATTTCATGGTTTTATTGTTAATATTTATTTGAGTTGTATAAATTGTGAATACTATTAGAATGGAAGTTTGAAATTAAATGATGATTCTCTCTTATATATCTTAAATGTTATATTTTATTTTCACTAATTAGAAAAAAAAATCAGGATTTTGATCGATGATTGTGAAATGGAATTTTAGAATCATCAAAAACCAAGTATTGGAAACATTTTCCTAACATGTGCCTTGAAATAAAATATGGATTTCAAAATTTCACGTTGGAATGATTTCATAATTGATTAAATATTCTATGAAGAAGACTCAAGATGTTGTGTTTAAAATTATAAATCTCATTTTGGAAAGAGGGAATTACATGGTAACATAGATATACAGTGTTTGCGTGTATGGGATTGATGTATCCTTTTTAATTAAATGAATATATAATGATATAGAATTGAAATTAAATTTATAAACAATAATAATGTAACTAGGATTCATAAATAATGAATTGTTGTGAATCAAAAAGTGTTTTATTATACATATAGAAGGAATTTAATTATTAATTGGAATGATTTTTTTCCTATTGCTGATGTACTATGAATTTCATGGATAATTACCATGAAATTACTATGGGATAGATTATTGAGGAACTTTGTGAATGATCCTTGCATTATAATTGGAGAATAAAATGAATATTAGGTGGTGATGACACATTGGATTCCTTTAGGGTTGATGTTATATAATTCCTTGACATAGCCAATGGATTCCTCATTGATTCATTTTTGTCAATGTTTATGGGATGCTCCACATAAGGTTCTGTTAATATCATTATTTATTGAATTCCATTAGTTAATGTTGTGGATACTTCCTTGGTACCCCTTTTTAATGTCCCAAGATGTGATCATCAAATTTGGCTTGATCAAAGTGGCTATAATGAATCAAGTGTAAGTTATGAGTTCCAATTATGTCATAATTTGGAATTTCATGGTTGATTCCTTGATTTCAAATGGGTATAATGGATATAATGAATTTCTCATTTTCACCATTAGATTCCCTATGGGATTTTTTAATAGGTAATTCTTGATTATGACATGTGGATTCCATTATATTGTAAAAATTATAGTTTCCTTGGATATATATCTTTAAACTAGTTAAACCATGAATAATACCACGATTAGAGACTCACTGGAAGTAGTCGTGGGTGGTATAGATTAATGTTTGTTGTCACCAGGAATACCATATATCTATGGTTATATTATTTCTTTTAATTTATTTTTTTAATTTTTTAACTTTTAAATTGATAAATTGGTGATTTTTATAAATTTTAATTTATATCACTCTTACATGTAATTTATTTTGAACTACTTATTTTTTAAACATCGTATGTTGTGGGATACTAAGTTATACTCATGTCCTTCTTGGGTCTCTATTGTAGTTGGGTACCCATGCAGCTATCATTACAGCAATACACATACATGTTTGGGAAAATGCTTGATGTTTTTTATTTTTTAGATACTAATAGGGATCGTAAGAGTAAGGAGTATGTTAGGATCCCTGTACATTTCAATTTACTATCAAATATTTCATATTTTTTCCTTGGGGATGGTTTATATTGTATGATTTTAATGTATTCTATGTGTGACCTATATTATATAATTTAGTCAATATAGTATGGATTGTATAAATTTTTTATTTGAAATTTCCCAAGATTTCATTACCCTATATATATTTGTTTATTTTTTTATCTAATTCTGTATTCCTTAATTTTATTGATTCTATGGTACATTGATATAGTCTATACACCATAAAACACTATACCAATGCTTCTAGTTGATATTCTATAGGATATGAAAAGGGGTTCTGGAGTCTCTATGGAAACCACTGATTTGGGAACTGATTAGACGTTCGGGGTGGAAGAGTGTTATAGAAGACAAAGAGCATGAGGATTCACAAAGGTTTCCTTAATGACTATTGTGTATAGGGATTAAAATTTGAAATACATATAGTTAATAGAAGTATAAATTCATTTATTGGTTAGTAACATCTAGAAAACATTTGGTCCAGAAAAATGGATTTGAACCAACTCAAATTCATCATCCAACTTGTTTATTCTATTGTTGATTCTTGGAAACGATAAAAGATACGATTTAATTCCTAGGAATTATACATCTTTGGATATGGTAGCAATGAATAAGTATTTTAGATCTTGGATAATTATTCTTGTAAAATCATTATAATTTAAAGTATGATCTTGAGTGAAGATATCCTATGCAGAGATTAGATTATATGATGAAACTCTGATGAAATAAAAATATCAATGAAAACTGAGGATCAGCTACATATATTACTATAATAAACAAATATGTCAAAAACATATAATTATGGTAGAACAAGAAAGTCAAATCTATTAAATGGGTTTACCATAACAATGGGTTCAAATTATGTTGGTGTTTTATAATACTGAATTACTCTAGAATCTACAGATTACTAAAGCTTGATCACCAGAAGTACACACTCAATATATTTCATTACCAGAATGAGGTCCTATATATAAAAAATGATAGATAACTACATGGGAAATGTTCCATGTCTATAATTATGGTATTAAAATATATTTTCTACATCTATTGTTTTTTGGAGACCCTAAAATCCATGAAATTAAAGGAATTTTAAATTTTCAAAAACGTTGGAGTTATCCTTTGATGGTAAACATGAGTCCATCCATTTTTCTTAAACATTGAAGATGACTGAGAGACTTTCTGGACAGAATATTTGTCATAAAAAATTAGTTCATCATCCAAAAGAAATATTTTATGGTTGTTGTAAGTATAAGATAATTTTAGTTTTGAGGTCCTTTTAATGAAAAGAAGTAGTGGATTTCTATAAAATATTATCTGTAGTAGTAAATCACCAAACAATCCAAACATTATTAAGTATAGTTTCATCAGGGGATATTCATATATTGAATATGCACATGCAGATAACATACCTTCATTGAGAAATAAATGGACATATATACATGGATCATCTATCCAATTTTGATGATCACTATAACCAGAGGATTGTGAGTAAGATCAAACAAATCATATAAGGTTTTAGAAAGGAAACAACGTGTTGAAATTATAATTTAAATTATTTCATGATGCAATGGATTTTTTTCTATGAAATTATAATCATTTATATTAATAGTTTCTATTTGATAATGGGGGTTTCATCATTCTTTTTCATTATGTATATGATTTTTTATAGGAGGTATAGTGATAGAAAGCTCATAGAGATAGAGGATGAGTCGTTCAAAAGTTTTGAGATGAAGGATATTGGTCTAGTAAAGATAATTTTGTGAATAAAGATTTTATGAGACCGAAGATCTGTTATAATTTACTTTAACCGTACTAATAATATCTAAAGGGTGGAGTAATGATTTAAGTTTTCCAATGAAAAACATGTGACCACACCACTGGTCAAGAATTTATAGCTATGTTTAGAGAAGTCGAATTATATTGAAGTTCTTTTGGAGTATATGGATGTGGTTCCATATTCATAATCAATTATAATTTTGATACAACCCATGATTTTTACACATCCATACATTGCACAAGTAGTGGGAGTTTTCAGTAGTTTCATGTTTGTCCTAATAAGGGAACACTATGATGATTAAAAATAGATCTTATATTTCATGAATTATTCAAAATACAAGGAGAATTGTTTCAGAGCAGATGATTATTTTCAAGGTTTTATAAAATCATACTTTAATGAATATTTGGAACCAAAGTATATAACTTAAAATTATGTGTTTTCTTTTAGTGTAATAGCATCCAGTCAGATATCCAAACATCAACCGGTGGTCACACTATCTATAATGGAAGTGGATTATATCACTTTTTTTTATGTAGGGATGGACATGGTATGTTTAAGGGGTTGTCGGAGGATCTCAAAAAATCACTAGATGTTGGGATTCTATTTTTTGATACATAAGTAATGATTCACTCGGATGGAAGTATGATTTTTCTTTCTCTATTGATGCAAATTTAGCTAATGTTTCATTACATTTTTATGTTTTGGGAGGAGGGTGTTATTTTCTAATATAAGATCGATGGGATGTAGAATCTAACCAACATGTTGAAAAGGGTTGTGACTCAAGAACTTGTGAGGTGGTGCTGCCCATGAGCATGTTTTTGTTAGTTGAAAGGAAGCCATTATCTGGAACCATGTATGTGATTTCTGAAATTATAGTAAGTATATTTTTGTAGGTATTGGGGAGTACATTATCAGAAAACTAAAATAAATCTCAAGTGGGATATTTTTTTGATTGATATGCATTTGAATATGAAGGAATGTTATTACATTTAAATGAAGAAATTAATTGACCATATTATTTATGAATACAGAATAATGGTGTAATGACCCAAAATTTTAGTGGAAATTTTTTTTTCTTAAATACATGGGAATTTTACAAGTCTGCGAAAACTGACGGTGCATGATTTCGAGGCCCGGTGTGCCCGAAATCAATTTCTGAAGTTTTTTTCGGGTACGTTCAGTAAACGTATGACCGGGTTTTTATAACTTTTGAACTGATGCTCAGAATTGAAATATGAGGGCACCATTGAACTCACAAATCCTATATTCTCTTAAGAATACTTTCACCTCGACGACATTTGGACGAGAATAAAAAATATTTTTGGGGTCTTTAGAGAATGTTTAAAAAAATAATGTGTGTGGGTTTATTTTTATTCGTTGGCTAAAACCTCCACATGGAAGTTGGAGGTGGGACCACCACACCTTAACCTACCATGAGAGGTTATGGTGGTGGGACCCACCTAAACCTAACCTCCTCTTCATTATTAATATGGTGGGGACCACCTTAGGATAAAACCTCTTTAACTCCTTATTAAGTGGGTAGAAACCTCTTGAGCTCCCCACTTTATGGTGTCAAATCCTTTCAATTAATTAAATGAGCATGTCAATTAATTAATTTGATTCTTTTTTAATTATGTGCCAATGATTAAATAATAGGATAGAATAATCTATTATTTAGGTTGGCATTTGTCTTTGGGTGGAACGTCAGAGAAGGCTCCCAGCGAAGAACGCGTTCCACCGACGAAGAATGCTCCAACTGACAAATAACATCGACCTTGATCCCGACCTCGAATTCCTTCCTCGGAACATCATCGACGTAGGATGCGTTCGTCTATAATGAATCGACGTCCGCCTTTCCGCGACTTCATTAACAATCAAAAAACAAAGGTAGGGGTACATGCTCTATTAATTGATGCATTCTCTTCATTTTCTGTTGAAGATTATAATTTTAAGCTGCATGATATCACCCTAACGTGTAGGGTGCGGTCCGAACAAACATTGCCCGACCCCTCTGCCTTCATTGTGTAATTTGACACTAAACGTGTCATGATACTGGGATGAGCGATTCTCATCAACATTGATTTTGGATCGAAGGTGATATTCAGAGGAATGTGCAATAACTTCTTGAATGAGAATTGGGCCACCGGAACTCGTCTGGTGACCCATGGACAGTTCGCTAACAGATGGTGCGACAATCATCACCACATGGATGGAGGTGGTGCAACTGCTCTGCCGGAGGAGTAACACGTGGCTGATGGTCCGTGGCGGTGTAGCGGCGGCCGGCGCAAGCTCAGCCGCGAGGAAGACCGGCGGCCCGAGCCGCCAGGCCGCCGGAGAAGGCACGCCGCAATAGTGTTGCGCGGTGGATCCAAAAGGGGGTCGCAACCCCTGGCCGCGTGGTGCAGCGGCGGTCGGTGCAAGCTCGACCACAAGGAGGACAAGTGGCCGAAGCCTCTGGGTCACCGGAGGAGGCGCGGCGCAACGACATCGTGCAGGAGGAGGCTGGACGCTTGGCCAGTCGGGAGGAGGGGGACCCCGCATCGGGTCCCACATGATGCTAACTGACACCACGTGGCGTTGGATTTGGAAACCACCTGAATGACTAAGTCGTTCGGGTTACCAGGGGGTGTGGCCACCCCCTAGGATGCAGCAAGGGCGGACCCCATGGTCCACCGGGCCGAACCCCTGTCTGGACCCAGGTTAGGCCGGGTCGGTCTGACTGGGTCGGACCGGACCCGGACCCGTTCGACATGTTTCCATACATTTTCACGTAACCTGTGCTACGAGTGTCTAATTGTCGAACCGTCAAGGGTAATGAGATCCTTTGAAGGAGACGTGTCTTTTGGATACATCAACATGGGATTTCATGGCAGTTGAGGTATAGACACTTGTCTTGAGGAGAAGACCCTCCCTGAATCAAGCATGATTTGTGCGGAACCCTATAGATTGCTATGCACTGACTAATTTTCCTAGATCCTGTGTGTGTTTGATAGCATTGATGACTGTTCATGGATCCTGTGTTGGTTCGACAGCACTGACGACTATTCCTGGATCATGTGTGGGTTTGATAGCACTAACTACTCTTCCTGTATCCTATGTGGCTTCAACAGCACTGAAAACTGTTCTTGGATCCTTTGTGGGTTCAACAGCTTCGACGACTGTTCTTAGATCTTGTGTTGGTTCGACAACTCCGTTTACTGTTCTTGGATCCTATGTGGGTTTGACAGTTCTGATTTTTGTTCCTAGATCCGGTGTGGGTTCGATAGAATGTATGATTCAGTGGCTACTTCTGATCATCTCTATCTCTCTTAATAAATTGTATACATGTGTGAGCTGAGTCAGTAACTTTCTGTTTTCCTCATGATTGAGATGGATTACCTAGAAACTTAGGTATATGTATGGGCATATAACTAAGTGGGGTTATATGTTGATCTCATACATTATGATTAATCTTTGTTGGATTTTGGGAGACCTTGAGGGTCTCAGGGTCCCTACTGAGTATCATTATACTCACCCCTGCATGGGCTATGCACACACCTCGTTGTGTTAGATGTAGACGACAGACAGTGCTGACTGAGGCTGAGTGTACCCAGACTGGACGGTACCCAGAGGTGGATCACACATCGTGACTGTACACAGAGGAGACAGACGAACGTGGTGTGCTGTTGAGGCTATCTATACCTACCCTTCATGTAGGATTTCTCAGTGGATGATCCAAGAGTTTTTTTCCCTTTTTCTATGACTTGTACTTTCAGTTTCTTGTACTTTACAGTTGGGCTTGTATTTCTGGCCCCTTTTACTTTTCAGCACTCTTTGTCTATATAGTTTTACATAGTGTTTTTCTTCCTACTTGTACTCTATTGTGTGCGTTTTTAGGTTATAAATGCAATGCCTACCCAGTTTTTGGGTTTTCTTGATTTGGTGCTAGTCTCTAGCCCCTAGCCTATGGAAGGTGGGAATGGGGTAGTCACGATACAGGCCCTGGGGGGATGGGTCCTGAAAAATTGGTATCAGAGGTGTCGGTTCTACTATAGAACATAGGACTCTGATCTTTTCTCTCAAGCAATAGTGTTATGTGTAGTGAGTGTGGTTTTCTATTCAGGGAGTCCAGTGTTGGTGAGGTGACCGACATATCTGTAGACCAGGACCCCGAATTCTGATTTTCGACTTAGTGCATGAAAACACTGATTGCGTGTGTGTTTTGAAGAGTCTCCATTGTGATCTCTTTTGAGTCAGCTCACCAGGTATATCTTATTGACCGTGGAGCACCTGTTTCTTTATTGGATGCATCCACCCAGACAGTCGTCCAGGGTCCAGGAATTGTATGAGATGGAAGACCACTGAGCGACGAGGCCTCGGTACAGGGACCTATTACAGTGGAGGCTCTAGCGGTACCAGTACTCGTTGGGCCACTGATTCCACCAGCACCAGCAACAGAGAGTGCACGCCGTCGGAGCGCATTGCACGAGTTCCAGTGCCAGAGGCCACCCAGGTATAGGGGTGAGACTGAACCACAGTGGCTGAGGATTGGCTAGAGGCTGTGGTGAGAGTCTTTAGACCGGTAGGTACACCAGAAGACCTTATATTGATCCTTGTCGCGAGTCTCCTTCAGGTAGAAGCATGTAGATGGTGGAGCCTGATGCACCATGTTCATGACGAGGCGACACTAATGTAGGCAGATGTCGAGAGCCTGTTTCTGGGGGAGTTTGTCCCAACCACCCTACATATGGTGCAGATATTGGAGCTACTTCATCTACAACAGGGTAGCATGACGGTGGAACAGTACTCAGCGAGGTTCACTGACCTCTCGCGCTACACTGCAGATATGGTGCGCGGCCTATTCTTCAGGGCCCAGGACTTCGAGCAGGGGATCTGGTGAGAGATCAGGGCTTCGATGATCTCCCTCAACATCTGGACACAGTCATGGGTGTTGGAGCGATCCCTCTTAGTGGACATTTTTCTTTGCTGATCAGTCACCCACAGCGAGACCAACCATCGGGCGTCACGTAGTAGAGTATTCTATAGCTGGTAGCAGACAAATGTCGTAAAGGTCCAAGAGGACCAGACCATCTGGTGGACGACCTCAAGACATGGGTTCGGTTGGGCGAGGAACATGATATAGAGCCAGTCATTCAAGGAACTTGCAGTGTTTCACAAGCGGCGGGCAAGGTCACATGGATCGTGACTATCCGACCCACCGTTCGGATGATCAACAGACGGTTGAGGGACCTCCTAGGCATAGGAAGAGCTTCTATTGAGGCGATCTGTAGGGCGCAGGCAGACATGGCAGAGGAGATGGTCATGCAGCTGGCGGTGTACGATGTTACAAGGTGTTACCACCACCACCAACAGGAGCTTCACCCCGATAGCGGTGAGTAGGTGGATAGGAGAGATCTCAACTCCAGGCAGCTGAGGCTTATGAACATGGTGCTCTGGAGGTGATTCAAGGTATGATCTATGTCTACTTCACCATAGCTGCAGTACTTATGGACACAAGGTTCTAGTGACTCTTTCATTGCCTCTACCCTCGTTCGGAGCTCGGTAATTCCGACAGAGCATTTGGCTTGATACTTATGGATAGATACTTATACAATAGAATAATCGAAGATTACACACTAGTTCTGGTTGTGTAAGATTTCTCTAGGAGGTGAGAGCTTCGGCTGGGATCTCCTCGTAGCAGCATCGAGGCCTTATGACATCATCTTGGGCATGGACTTGTTATCGAAAATCCATGATTAGATCGACTGTATTAGTCGCAAAGTGCGGTGTGTCTGCACGGATGGGACCAAGTTCACCTTCACTGGCAAGAATGAAGTCTTTTCTTCACAGGACGGACTTACTCGGAGGAGGGTGCAGCCGATCACTAATCAGTTGGCCTGCCTTACCCTAAGAGCGGTAGATGTGGAGAGTCTGACCTATCCTGTACTGGTGGACCAGTACGTGGATGTTTTCCCTAATGATGTCCCAAGTATATCACCTCGCAGAGAGGTGAAATTTTACCTAGACCTATACATCGGGACGACACCGATATCTACACCGGCATATCTGATGACTCCCACTGAGCTTCGTGAGCTGCGGTTACAGCTAGAGGACTTGTAGAGGAATGGATTCATCTGGACCTGTGTTTCTCCCTGGGTATCCCCGATTCTATTTTCCAAGAAGGTGGATGGGAGATTGAGGCTTTGGGTCGACTACCGTCACCTGAACCAGTAGACTTCGAAGAACAAGTACCCACTCCCAATGATTGACGACGTCTTTGATTAGCTGAATAGAGCACAGTGGTTCTCAAAGATAGACCTCAGATCAGTCTATCACTAGCTCAGAGTTCAAGATGCGGATGTGCAGAATATTTCCTTCATATGTCGATACGGCCACTACGAGTTCTTGGTTATTCCTTTCAATGTAACCAATTCTCCATCAGTGTTCATGGGACTCATGTAAAGGATTTTTCAGCCTTACCTTGATCGCATTGTCGTAGTATTCATCGATGACATTCGGATATACTCGACTACTGAGGAGGAGCATGCCTCCCATTTTTAGGTAGTACTAGACAAACTCTCAAAGCACTATCTTTATGGTAAGCTCTCGAAGTGTCAGTTTTGGATCCAATAGGTTCAATTCTTGGGAAATGTCATCTCGGAGGCTGGAGTTGCAGTGGATCCAGTGAACATTGAGGTGGTACAAGCTTGGGAGCAACCCAAGAGTGTGAGGTAGCTATGGAGTTTCCTGGGTTTTCCAGGATACTACCTGAGGATCATATCAGAATTCTCTAGAGTTGCAGCACCACTATCATCCTTGACAAATATGGGGAAACCCTTTGTGTGGTCGGAGAGATGCCAGTAGAGCTTTCAAGAGATGAGGAAGAGGCCGACTAGTACCCCCTCTTGAGGCTTCCAGAGGAGGTCATAGGGTATGTAGTCTACTGCGACGCATCAGGGACCAGACTCGGGTGGGTTCTGATGTAGTAGCGAGCATTGATCGCTTATGATTCTCGTTCGCTGAGACATCATTAGCAGAACTACGCCACCCCTGAACTGGAGTTAGCAGAAGTTGTCTTCTCCTTGAATGTGAGGCGACACTATTAGATGGGCAAGCATTTCATAGTCTACTACGACCAAAAGAGTCTCATGTATATCTTCTCTTAGAAGGACATGAATCATAGACAGTGGTGTTGGCTTGAGTTTCTCTATGACTATGACTTCAAGAAAGTCTATACTCCTAAGAAGGGGAAAGTTGTTGAAGATGAACTCAGCAGGAGGTCTGGTATACGGCCGATAGGCGAGGTGACAGAGCAGTTGGATGATTTACAGATATCCTTTGTCGATAATGACGTAGCAGCCTTTCTTGAGTCTTTTACAGTCACTCCCCCACTTCTTCAGCGAGTCAGGGAGGCGCAGTGTGGAGACACTGACTTTGAAACATGACGTGCTCAGACATCCACAGGGTAGTTACCTAATGGATTTTATGAAGGTGGGGAGCACGTCATCCTCTTCAGAGGTAGTACTATGGTGCGAGTGTCACTTCAGGAGGATGTGTTGAGGGAGTCTCACACATCCCATCTAGTGGTATATCTAGGAGTGGCGAAGATGTACCAGGATCTCCGGTGACAGCACTGGTGGTTGGGGATGAAGAAGTTAGTTGCGAAGTTTGTCTCATGGTGCCTCACTTGTATGCAAGTGAAGGCGGAGCATCAGGTACCAGCAGGCTTGGTTCAGCCATTAGAGGTTCCAGAGTGGAAGTGGGATGTGATATCATTGCACTTTGTGATAGGACTTCCACGTACATTGAGGGGTCATGATTCAATTTGGGTGATCATTGACCGACTCAAAGAGTCGGCCCACTTCCTACCGATCAAAGATAAGGGTTCAATACAGAGCATGGGACGCCTCTATGTGCAGGAGATTGTGGGGCTACATGGAGTACCTTTCTCTATTGTCTCCTATCATGATGCATAATTTACTTCCTGGATATATAAGGGGTTGTAGGAGGCATTTAGGATGAAACTTCATCTGAGCACCACATTCCATCCTCAAACAAATGGCCAGACCGAAGGAATCAGTCAGAACCTCGAGGACATGATGTGTGCTTGTGTCCTAATCTTCGGTCGTAGCTGGGAGGATCACATAACTTTGGTGGAGTTTGTATACAACAACATCTATCACTCCACCATCGGAATGGAATCTTTTGATGCCTTGTATGGTCGTCCTTGAAGATTGACACTATGCTGAACTGACCCTGGGGAGTCAGTACTTGTGGGGCCAGAGATGGTACGAGCTACCATGGAGAAGGTGGAGATCATCCAGGAGTAGATGAAGACTGCACAGAGATTTCATATGTTGTATGACGACAAGAGATGGAGACCTCTAGAGTTCAAGTAAGGTGACCACATCATTGTACGAGTCTAACCTCGACAGGGATTATGGAGATTTGGCCGAGGTGGCAGGTTATCTCAGCACTTCATCATACCTTTTCAGGTCCTCAGTAGATTTAGCGAGGTGGAATACCTCTTAGCTCTTCCACCTCAGTTGCACCGGGTGCATGACGTCTTCCACGTATCCAAACTGAGGAGATACGTGCATGACCCTTCTCACAACATCGACCATGGAGAGGTGGACATAGACAATGTGGTGACTTTTACGGAAGTTCTAGTGTAGATTGGGGATCGACAAAACTAGGTCCTTTGTGGATGGTCGATACCTCTGGTGCATATTCGTTGACAGCACGAGAACCTCCAAGAGAGAACATGGGAGTGGGAGGCTCAGATACGTTCTCAGTACCCCCATTTGTTCCCTTAGTTTGAGTTGTAACTTATGGGGATGTGAAGCCCTGAGGTGGGGAGATTGTATAGAACTAGAATTTTGGTGGAATTTTTTTTCATAAATTCATGGGAATTTTATGACTCCACGAAAATTGACGGCACATGATCTTGAGGATCAATGTGCCCGAAATCAATTTCTGAAATTTTGTTCGAGTACGTTCAGTAAACATATGAGTGGGTTTTTATAACATTTGAAACGATGATCAGAATTGAAATCTAATGGCACCACTGAACTTGCAATGCCGACCTTTTCTTTAGAAGACTTTCACCTCAATTGCAGTTGGTCAAGAATAAAAGATAGTTTTGGGGTCGTTCAATAATGTTTTAAATAAAAATAATGTGTGTGGCTTTATTTTTATTCATTGGTTACAACCTCCACATGGAAATTGGAGGTGGGACCACCACACCATAACCTCCCATCAAAGTTTATAGTGGTGGGTCCCACCCGAACCTAACCTCCTATTCATTTTTAATATGGCGGGGACCACCCGAGGTTAAAACATCTTGAACTCCCCATAAAGTGGGTAGAAACCTCTTGAGATCCCCACATTATGGGGTCAAATCCTCTCAATTAATTAACTAACCACATCAATTAATTAATTTGAATGTTTTTGAAATATGTGCCACTGATTAAATAATATGTAAGAATAATCTATTATTTTGGTTGGAATTTGTCTTTGTGTGGAACTTGGGAGAAGGCTCCCATTGAAGAACGTGTTCCACCAACGATGAACGCTCCAACTGACATAGAACGTCGACCTCGATCCCGACATAAACTTCATTCCTCAGACCCTCCTCGACATAGGATGTGTTTGTATACAACTAATCGATGTCCACCTTTCTATGACTGCATCAACAATCCATGAACAAAGGTAGGGGTACAAAATTTGTTAATTTTTGCATGTTCTTCATTTTCCATTGAGGATTATAATTCGAAGCCGCAAAATATCACCATAATGTGAAGGGTGTAGGCTAGATCAACACGGCCCGACCCCTCAACTTTATTTTTGGAATTTTACGCTAAAGAAGGCATGAGACCATGATGAGTGATTCTCGTCAACAATGATTGCAGATTGAAGGCAACATTCCGAGGAATGTGCGGTTACTTCCAGAACGAGAATCAGGCCATCGGAACTCATCCGGTGACTCGTGGAATGTTCGCCAATGGATTGTGCAACAATCATCACTACATGGATGGTGGCGGCGCAACCGCGACACCGGAAGAGTAACCGGTGGCCGATTGGCCGTGGCGGTTCTGTGGTAGCTAGCGCAAGCTCGACCGTGAAGAAGACAGGCAGCCCGAGCCACCGAGTCACCAGAGAAAGTGCGACACAACAGTGCTGCGGAGTGGAACTAAAGGGGGGTCGTGGCGCTGAAGTAGAGGAAAATGCAAGCCTGGTCTTGAGGAGGACCGACGGCCCGAGCCGCCGGGTCACCGGAGGAGGCGCCACGCGGGAGCCTGCTGGCCGCTCGGCCAACAAGCATGATCGGGACCCCTCACTGGGTCCCGCGTGACGCGGACCGGTGCCACGTGGCGCCGGTTTTGGAAACCACCCAAAAGGCTAAGCCATTAATGTTACCAGGGGGTGCAGCCTCCCCCTGGGCGCGGCTAGGGTGGACCCCACAGGTCGTTGGGCTTGACCTAGCGCGGGCTAGACCGAGTGTGGGTCCGGGCCGCCAGTGTGGATCGGGCTGCCTCCACGGGCATGGCCGCTGTTGTGGTCCGAGCCACCTCCGCAGACCAGGTCAGACCCACAAACTAGGTTGGACCAGCAAACCAGCTCGGACCCCAGTCCGGACCCGTGTCGGGCCAAACCGGACCGAGACCGGTTCGACCTTTTTTTATACTTTTTCCCATAACTTGGTCAACGAGCGTCCAATTGTCGAACCGTCAGTAGAGACAGAAGACTTGGAAGGAGAAAGTTCTTTTGGTATACCCCACATGGGGTTTTGACATAATTGGTGTATGGTCGGGCTGGATCTAACATAAATCCAATCGGGCCCTCGGAACAGAAATGCCAATAACTCTCAGATCGGGCATCTGATTGACGCACCGTCTGTCACGTTGGGTTCCTTTTGGAAAGACAGATCTTTTGGATACATCAACTTGGGACTTCATGGAATTTTATGTATAGACACTTGTAATGAGGTGCGGACCCTCTCAGAATCAAGCATGATTTGTGCGGAACCCTGTGATTGGCTGTGCACTGACGACTGTTCCTAGATCCTGTGTGGGTTCGACAGCACTGATGACTGTTCCTGAATCCTCTGTGGGTTCGACAGTACTGGCCAATGTTTATGGATCTTGTGTGGGTCCGACAAAACTGAGGACTGTTCCTAGATCTTGTGTGGGTTCGACAGCACTTATGACTGTTCCTGGATCCTGTGTGGGTTCGATAGCTTTGACAATTGTTCCTGGATCCTGTGTGGGTTCGACAGCTCTGTTTACTATTCCTGGATCCTGTGTGGGTTCAACAGTTCTAATTTCTGTTTCTGGATCCTATGTGGGTTCGACAGAATAGATGATTTAGTGGTTACATCTGATCATCTCTATCTCTCTTCAAAAGTTGTATACCTATGTGAGTTGAGTCAATAACATTGTTTTTTCCTCATTATTGAGATGCATTACTTGGTAACTTAAGTATATGTATGGTAATATACCTATGTGGGGTTATCTATTGATCTCATACTTTATGATTAATCCTTGTTGGATTTTGTGAGACCTTGAGGGTCTCGAGGTCCCTACTGAGTATCCTACCCTTCAGGTATGATTTCCCAGTGGACGATCTAGGATCTCTTTTCCCTTTTCTAGTACTTATAATTTCAGTTTCTTGTACTTTACAGTTGGGTTTGTATTGACATCCCCTTTAACATTTCATAAATCTTTTTTTATACAGTTTTTCATAGCGTTTTCCTACTAGCTTATACATTGTTGTGTCAGTTTTTAGGTTATAAAGGAAATTTCCTCCTAGTTTTAGGGATTTAGTCCTTTTGTTCTAGTCTCCTGCCCCTGGCCTATGGAAGGTGGGTTTGGGGTAGTCACGGTACGGGCCCCGGGGGATGGGTCATGACAGAAGGAGGGGAAATGTGTCAGTGCGATATAATATGACTATTTATATGCAAGAGTTAAGCCAGCAGAATTTTACTCACGAAATGATATGAAAAATCTCATATATACGAGATCTTCAAAGGTTGGGTAATAAAACAATTAGTCATGGTGAGAAGTGTTAATTATTGACTAGGAAAAGGTTCCTATATTGGATTTAGTGGATATTGACTTTATCCAACATAAATTGAATGGTTTTTGGGGCATTAAACAGAGGAATGATACATCTATATATGGAAGGGTTGATCACTAGTGGGGGGTTTATTATCACTATTTGGAAGAGTGTTATAATAAAAAAATTATAATCCCACTTAGTGATTCTTTGAATAATGTGAACCATCATTCTCCCATTGATTAGGTTGTAATCCTTAGTTATGTCATCTCAATGTGTTTTTCATTTCCTTAGATTTTTTAAGTTGAGTATTTTTTATAAATGTATTATGTGTATTATTTGGGTAGTTTTAAGTTACAATGTGGATAATTGGGTACACTTATTATATTTTCTAGGCATAACACATGGGCTTTATTGAAGAGAGATTTCTTTTACAGGTTAAGTTCATATATAGTTTATTTTGTGGTATAATTGAAAGGTGACTGTAATCCAAACATTAAAATTCTTGAAAAAAATATTTATCTAAAATTATTCATCAATATATATATAATTCCTACAAAATAATAAAAAGATTAAGTTATATGAAAAATTGAATGTTTTTTAAAATTAATGATGTCATGTTAATTTTATGTATAATAAGACTGATATTAGTTGACAATATAGTGGTTAATTTCATTTACTTATAGATATTAGAGTATAAAATTCAACGTGGGATTCGATGGATAGACTGAATATGTAATTTTGGTATTGAACATAACTGATATGAGTCACGTAAAGAGTGTAAGAATAAATATAAACAAGATAACACAGTGATATTCTATTATATTGGATCAATGTTATTGAATATTATTATAAAAAACACCCCTCTCCTACCCTTTAAGTACCTTCAATCACCACCCCTTCATGTCACACCTTCTAAGACATAATGCTTTCCAAATATCATCTAATCCCTATCCATCCCAATTTTAACACAACCGAGTTCTACTGGTCTCTCTAAAATACCAATTCACTGTTCTTTAATAGTTCCTTTAAGGAGGTGATATTCTCGAGGTAACATTCTCAAGCTACTTCTTATTTATTTTATTCCACAAACTTCTCATCACCTCCACCATCAAAAACAGAATAATAAATAAAATATCATATATATATATATATATTAATGTTATATTTATAATTTAATATCAACTATCCATATATTTTATCATATCCTCTTATTCAAGGAAAATTAAACCATTTTCTATAATATGTTGATTAAATACCTTCATGTACGACAGGTGATTATTCTTTAATAATGCATTAATTATAGGTTTGAATTCAATTATAATTGTTTAGAATGAAATAATTTTTTATATTATAATTTTTATACATTTTTTGATGATTATATAACCATAAAATTAAATAAAATGAAAATAGTTTTAGATGATCGAAAAAACTACCAAAGGAAACTCAACATTTTTCATTGACATTTTATTAAATAATTAATCCACATATAAAATGATGATTTATGGGACCATTAAAAATTATATAAGTGTGTTAATAATATTTAATTTCATTTATGTTTTAGTATTTTTATTTGATAGAACTCCCATAATTATACACAAGTGAACTGACCATGAAAAACTGAAACAAATTCTCTTAGAACAATGAAATTGGACTATATAATTAACCTATATGGCCATAAAAGAAC
Organism: Viscum album; assembly: GCA_963277665.1. Taxonomy (NCBI): domain Eukaryota; kingdom Viridiplantae; phylum Streptophyta; class Magnoliopsida; order Santalales; family Viscaceae; genus Viscum; species Viscum album. The sequence goes on along the minus strand of OY728151.1, from coordinate 645,925,730 downwards.
ATAATAAAATTATAATAAATGAAATATATATGTAATAGGTTCTAAAATATTTAATTAATATATATAATTTCATTATCTAGTACATTATGTGCAAGTGAAGAAAGCACTCATACATAAGGTAAGGGATCTCTCCAATCCTCCATATTTCCTTTGGGTTATACTTTCCTTATTTTTTCCTCGTGTAATTCTTCATTAATTATATAAAAATTATTATAAATTAATTGAATTTGTTCCGTATATATTTCTCAATTCATATTTCTTTGATGGGGAAATATATTTTATAAAAATTTCCCTTCTCAATTATTCTTGATAAGAAACCCCAAATAATGGAAACTTCTTTGTTTCTTACCACCATCCATGTAAACACCAAAAAATTATTTTAATAAATCATTATATTAAAAAATATCTATATTTACAATGAAAAACTATTTTTATATCATTTTTAGTTTCATGGATGTAATTGTTCTTTTATCCACCTTAACGACTCTTTATTCTTTTCCCTAAAACCACACATAACTGGAATATTTCTAATGTTACATAACCATTGCGTTAATGCTTTTAATTTAGTTGAACATAATAATTCATGATATATTATTTTTTTCAATTATAAATTTACAATAGTTATTTAATACCTATTCTCTTAGATACCATTATGAGATTCCCTTTACATATACCTTATGACTTAATAATGAACCACATTTATTTCAATGTGTAAAACATTTTTTTGACTTATGCTTAATTTAATTATGTTGAACACATATTCATATACTTTTCATAATGGGTGTCTCTAAATAAAACTATGATGAATTCGGTAATGTTTTGTTCTCATGATACAACATGCCTAGGATTATGGGATAAACATAATCTATTATGGGACTACGTCAACCATGTGATATCACCTTGACATTTATCCTTGACTCCTGTTTATGTTATATCATAATTTTATTGCACATTTCTATGTTTCACTAATCATGGGATTTTGTATTATATAATTTGTTCCTACTTATTTTTATTCATGATCCAGGCATTTTATGTTATAATGTTATACTTTCTGACTCATGTTATATGATTTGTTTTAATGTTTAGTCCCTTACTAGGCTTTTAGCTCACCCCTTTGGTATATGTATTGACTAGGTAATCATTTATAGATAAGGGAGCTTAAATGTAGTTAGGATATCATTATATTTATTAACATAAATATATTTTGTTTTAGTTTTATGTTGTCTAATTTTGTATCTAGTCATCCAAAGTCACAAGGATTTACGATACTTTTTTCATAATTAAAGGATTTTAATGTTGGATACCATATAAAAATATGTGTAAAAGTCTTGATTAAGTATATAATTTTTTTAGAAACACATTGAACACATTGAAACCAGTCAGAATAGAATTTCACTATTTTTGAGTAATTTAAAATTTTATAGACCAATTATAACAAGCCTCGAAAAATAGCAGTAAATTGAATTATCAATGGAACAATGTAATAAAGTACCACAACACCAATTAAATTATAACGGCCTAATATCTTTACTCTAAAACTTATGATGATTTTGGAACCTCATAATTTCACATTTTTCTTGCATGCGTCCAATAAATTCTCCCTAAATCATAAATAATTTTTTTGACAAAATATGTTTGGCAGATAATGTATATCTTGAGAAATTTTGATATTAATTATTAACAATTATATAATAATAATTCAGATTCCAATACATGTCATAGTTACTACAAAAAAAATATCATAAGTTAAGTTATGACTTGTCGCTTCCAATTACAGAGAACTATTTTTCATTGCCATGTTTTATAATCATTCTTCATGTTAAATATTTTTAATTTATTGTTTATATTGAGTTATGTATGGATTTTCAATGTGTTTTCTAGATAAATATTCTCCTCTTACAAAATACCCATGAACCATTATTTTATCGATGTTTCTGTATAATATGATATATAATATCATTCATCATGCGCATTAATCTTCATGTTGAGATTATTTATTTGATCAAGCTAAGATTCCTATATCCTTGTGTCATTAAATTTTATATAGTTTAATATATGTTCTGAGTCTTGTGTGCGTTGAAATTATATAAGATTCAATTTTTATCAATTATGTTAATAATAACCTGAATATTTTCAATCACGTTCTATGGTAGTGATTCTTTCCCTATGTTATCGCATAATTATAACAGGATTCCCCAATAAGTCCTTTAGATCTGTAATATATTTTTCTATAAATAGTAATCTGTAACATAAATATCATTCCTAGAAAAAAACTAACTCTCATGGAATATAAAATTACTTTCATCATCAATCTGTCATTCATGATATAAATAAAATTTCAAACTTTCAAAATATTTAGATACATAAAATATTTTCACTTCTATAATGAATATATAAGAAGTTTTCAATTGGAAAAAAATATTAGAAGTTTATTATTCATTCTACTAAAATAAAATATAATTTCATTCAATAAAAACTGCAATTCAATGATTTTTAATAGAGAAAACTATTTCTGATAGTGTATGTGACATGTAATAGTAAACCCAAACTAACCATGATTATTTAAATAAGACCATTACACCATAGATTTTATATTTTTTAGTATGAATATAATTTACTACTTTATGAATTATATATATTTATCATACTCAACCAAAATTCATAGATAAAATATAATTATATAATAGCTCAAAATATTGGTAATGACTTTTTTTTCTTCATTGTCTGTTTTCTTCCAAAGACATTCATATTTATTTTTGTAAAAAAATATTATAATTATTTTATAAAAAATTTAGAAAATTTATTTTATAAAATTAACATAATTTTTTATATCAGAACATCATGATTGACACATGTTAAAAATTTTCAATTCTTTAGAAAATATAGATTATTCAGTAAATAATGAAAAATATTATTTTTATTTAAAAGTTTCGTGTATTTTGATAAATTTATTAATTTAAAATTAAAATTATTAATTCAATTTAATATCATGATAAAATATGTATTATTTAGTTATATTTTATTCAATTAATTACATTTAAGTCAAATTCATTCCATATTTTAGTATAAATTTACTTTTAGGACTAAAAATGAAATTTTATTAACACAATTTCAAAATGAATAATGCTTATACAGTTTAATTATTTAAAATTACCCCTAATGAAAAAATATTTGAATGAAATGTTTGGAATATATATATATATATATATATATATATATATATATTTATATATCCTTATTAAATAAAATTCACACAATGAATATTATAAGTTTTATAGTTAAAGTGAAAATATCATTTATTAAAAAATGAACTTTTTTGAAAACTGCTTTTCATCATGATTTTAGGATTTATTTTAAATGAAATTCCTCAAAAATTTAGAATTTATTTTTATGAAATTGATTCCTTATTCAGTATAATTTTATTTAATATTAGGTAATAAATTCACCTAAATTGTAGAACTATATGAATATTAATTGTAATAAATTTTTATTACCATGGTAAAAAGAAAAAAAGGATAATTAAGTGTAAATTTAATATGAAAACATTAGAAAAAGTAACACTAATAGTATTAATATTTTTAATTTATTTTCATTGAAATTCTTATTAAATTTTTTACAAATTTTTTATAATTTATAAATGTTGAATTAAATAGTTTGATAAAAATTATATCTTGATACCCAAAACAAAAAATTGTATTTTTATGTAATATGCAATTTAAATTATGAAATTCCATTTGATTAAATAATATATTGTGGAAATAAATAATATTTTAATACAATATTTTTTTTAAATGGTTTTTATTAAATATATATGATTATATAATTTTTTTGATGTAAAATAAAATTTTAATATTGGTTCAAAAACTCTTATTGTAAAAAAACACCATTAATTCTCAATATATGTCGATTCATATTTTAAATGTGAAAATAAAGATATTTAGAAAATTATTTTTATAAAATGAATTTTTTTAATGATAAAATCAAAACTATCCAATATTTAATTCTTCACAATTTTATTAGATAGTCAAATTTTTGTGTATGAATTAAATACATGATAAATATGCAGAGTGTATTAAGAAATCATAATGACCCAAAAGTGAATTAATAAATAATATAAAGAGAATACACTACCAAATATATAATTTTCCTTTAAAATAATGGGATTTTATGGTTATTTTTTTATTTTTAAAATTCCTTTTCAAATCCCCACAAACTATTATTATATTTAAAGGTTTTAAAATCTTTTTTTAATAGTATGACTCACTTCCAAATTGGCATGGGTATTATTTTATTAATTTAGTCAATTGGAAATATAAAATAATTAAAACCAATCCATTTTAGAATAAACCCTAGTAAAAACCCATTGGATGGTTTTCCGTTTAGTTTATTTTTTATATAGATTCCAAGACCTATGTTTGTGAGAAAATAATTAAATCTCCATTCATTTCCTATAAAATCCCACAAAATCTCTCATTAATATTCAACAAAAAACATCAGATACCTTTATTAATTTTCCTAACCTCTCTATATCTCTCCTAAGGTTCCCCAAATCTCTCAAGAATATTCTCCCATGAATTTTGAGTCACGCTATCATGTAAAGGATCTTCCAGTCTCCTCTTTTCATCAAGAACCTCTTTTATGCATTGTCTCTTAAATTCAATTTTCCTCATGTTAGGATATTTTATTCTATATCCCCTTACTATAAATATTTATGTATATGTATTTAGAGACCCATTTCACTCCCATTATTCCCTTCCATGAACCTTTATATACACCTGTTATTGTAAGGAAATTTAGTAAGTGATATTTTTCCTCTCCTCTTTATTTAAGTTCCATCATTATCTTATGAATTCTATTTCTATTAACTATTATTGGGATTTTTTTTATTTCCCTATTTATTCCACATTATTTAAAATTATGAAATATCCCTTTCACTATCATCAACATATTTTATGAATTTTTAGGTGATATTGTTATTATGTCGAAATTCCACCATTATTTTCTAGGCTAGACAATTGTGTAGTGAATACCTATACCCATTTTCTATCAATGGTTTTCACTATTATAAACTAATAATTATTTATTAAGGACATATATATATTTATTCCCCACTCAATTATAATTTAATAAAATGTAATTATAAATTATTCTATTTGTTATGATATTTGTGGTACACTAATGAATGAAAATGAAATGAATGTGACAGGTGTACCTGAAATTATATAACATCCCTTCTCTTTATTGCAGAATAACTTTTGGGATTTCAATTATAAAACTCTTGAGAATTCTTTTGGGATAAAATTATTTGTTAGAAAACATCCCAAAATTTTAGTAAGTATAGATTATGTGTTATACCAACTGAATACATCCATTTATGTGTAATAAAAGTGGATGTGGATCTATCATAAATGTACATAGGGGTAAAACCTAAAAACACCATGTTGATCTAGACTCAACCTGGAGCTAGTGCATGAAAATGGGCATTACATCATAGATATTTTGAAACTCTTAGGGGTTATTCTTTGATAAAATCACAAGCTCGTTTCAATCCATTATTATGGGATCAAAAAATACAGAAAATAATTTATGTCAAGATATTGATCATGGATATCATATACTAAAGCCTAGAAATTCATATTTCAATGAAATTTGTGTCATTTATAATTTATCTCTTTGATTTCATTGGAGACATGTTTATTTGACCAATAATTTTAAATTAGTCATCATTTAGAGAAAAGATGATATTTTAGAAGAAATACATTAAAGTATGAAGTTATACTTGTCAAGAAAGTATATTTCCTTATATTCATTTTCTAGATGGTAAAGTAATTCCTCAACTCTTGGAAAATAATATTAGTCAAAATGATTTCATATTATGATCATATTTAGTGATTTTATCATATTTCATCGATCACTGATTTATAGTAGTGTTGTCATAGAAAAAATCCAATTTGTGTTATTTGTAACTCTATATCAGTTCTTTGGTTTTAGTTTCCTCATCCCTGTCTATTTTTTTACATCCCATAAATTTTCCCCAACTTATAAAATGATTTAATTGATGACATTTGCACTTTCCTTTCTCAATTTTTATTAGTATGTTTTATTAACCCATTTTATGATGTGGATTTTCAAATAATATATTTTCATGTGTCAAAAAATATCATTCCGAGATCAAGATTAAATTATGAGAACAAAATTTTTTAGTGGGTGTATGAATTTAATACCCAGATTTTGGACAAGTGAAAACTATGTTCGATAACATATGCGATATGAAACACTAAACACAAACAAACCATGATTATATAAATGAGTCTTTTATAACATAAACATTATATTTTTGGGTATGAATAAAATTTAATAATTTTTGAAATATATATCAATATATATATATAAATACTTCATACTCAACATATATATATTGATAAATTATAATTAAATATTCATTCAATATTTTGGTAATGACTTGTTATTGTTTGATGTATGTTTTCTTTTATGGGATTTGTATTTAATTTTTTGGGAAAAAATTATAACTATTATTTAAAAGATTTTAAAATGTATTTTAAAAATTAAATTAATTATTTATATCATCATATCATTATTAACTTAGAGTGTTTTTTTTTTATTTTTCATAAATTATTGACTTTTCTTTGAATAATGAAAAATACCTTTTTATGTAAAACTGACATTTCCTTTGATAAATGAGTTACTTAAAATTAAAATTATTATTTAAATTTGATTATAAATTAAAATAATTGTTATTTAGTCAAATTGTATTCATTTATTTACATTTAAACCAACCTAATACTAGATTTTAGTATAAGTTTTTTATAATTGAAAACGCATTCCTCTTAAAACAATTTTGAAATGCATAATATATGTCAATTTTAATTAATTAAAATGAAACCAAATTAGAGAATAATTAAATCAAATTATTATATTATATATATATATATATATTTATGTAATAAAATTATTATAAAAAATATTATAATTTATAGAGTGAATGTAAAAAACATCTTTTATATAAGAATTTACAATTCAAAAAACCAATTTTCATCATGTTTATTGAAATTATATTTAATGAAATAATTATACATTTTGGGATGAATTTTTATAAACATTGTTCAATTTGTTGAATCATTATAATTAATATTATGTGATAAGTTCAATATAGTTATTTAACAATATTAATAGTAATTGTGGTAAATATTTATTACTATGGTAAAATGAAAATAGGTTAATTAAGCATAAAAATAATTTGACAAAGACTAGAAATAAATTAACCCTAATTGTATGAATATTTATATTTACTTTTATATTAAATTCTTAGTATAACTATTCTTATTGATTTTATGTTATAAATTTTTAAGTAATGTATTTGATAAAAATTATATTCTTAAACAATGAAACACAAATTTTATATTTATGTATCATGAAATTTAAATTAATAAATTAGTTTCTATTAATTAATTTATTATGGAAATAAATAATTTTTTAATAAGATAATATTTCACAATATTTTTCTTAAATATAAATTATCTTGTAAATGTTTTGAAGACAAATTTTCTTTTTATAAGGGTTTCAAAACTATTTTTATAAAAATATTCTACCATTTCTCAACAAATATCACTACTTGTTTTAATAGTGAAAATAAAAATAATTATAAATTTATTTGGATAAAATGAATATTATTTTTGAAATTATAATGTTGAAATTATACAACATTAAATGTTTCATAATTTTCTTATGTATCCAAATATTCGTGTAAAAATTAAATATGGTATAAATATACATACTATAACACCCTGAAACCAAATTCTCGGAGGCTGTGTATTATTTTAAAACATTAGCATGATCGCAAGAAATCATATCCTAAATGACAGAGTAGTTTAGTAGTTTTGGAAAATCAGATACATACATATGTTCAATAGTAGAACTTTAAATGAAATAAAACATTTATATTTTATTGAGAAAATCCACAACTCTATGTTTACGCCTACAGGTCAATCATAATAATGTTCTTCATGTCCTGAGAAAATGAATCAAAAGGAAGGGATGAGCTCAGATTCTCAGTCAGGGAAGTCAATACAGAAGAAGTTATCATAAACTTATACATTAGGCATGGTGAATAATTAGAAACACATGCCTTTTAAAATAATACTTGAACATAATATGGCAGGAATATTAGTTGTGTAAATATTTCTATAAAAAATGAAATCTTGGGTATTCTACTGTTAGAATAACCCCATAAACTACGACATTATATCTTTATAATAAGGGAAATTCATATGTCAAACACTCTAAAATATACCATAAATTTCTTGGCTAGGACATCTAAAATTATTAAGGCCTCGGCCAAATTAATAAATATTCATTTTTTCAAGGCCACGTGCCAAGACCATAGTTTGTCTCCTGATACCTACCGAAGCACCAAGGGGTTATAGTGGGTCCCACCAGACACATACTAATTTTAATTTATTCCACATATAAAAGAGGTTAAACATAAACAATTTACATATTCATATTTAAACTAACATATGAAATGTAAACAACATTCCCCAAACATTATTCCTAAACAATAACCATTCAGAGTAAATTGGTGAATGGTTTTTAGATAGCACATCCAGAGTAAAACTAATCATAATGCATTAAATTAAATAAGGTTGATGATATCATACGAGATAAATCTCAATGAATTACAATTTTCAATATGGGATGTGGTCTTATATGAAAATATTTTTAAATTAGACCATCAAAAAACATCATAAGGGAATAATCCTTAAACATTCAAATGTGTCCCATACCACCTGGAATCATTAAAATCATAATCCCATAGAATACCATGAGAATAATGAGACTCTTGAAAAGAGATATCAAAGGGTAGTACATACACTACATGCTTATTATAAGTTTTTAACAAGGAATATACTTCATAAAAGTTAACGTTAGATGGGAAAAATACTTTTTACTTTTGAAAGAAGTCTTCTTTTGAAAAATAATTTGTTTTTGCCATGAAATCATATTGTAAGTATTTATATCATAAAAAATAAAATGGAAGGACATTGAAATTATATTGGAGGCATAAATGATGTCCCGCTAAAGTGGAATAATGTAAAAATATTTCATAATAATATTTAGAAATAAATATTTTTAGAGCAATTTAAGGAAAATACTAAATAAAATTTTAAAGTGGAAAGGCATGTTTGTTTTCCAAAGACCAAAAATAAACCAAGATAATGTTTAATGAAAAAATGAGTGATTTTATAACTATAATGGTGTCTTAAAACATATTCTATAGTGAACTTGAAAATGGGTTAGAATTTGAGAAGTTCCCTTGAATCAGGTTTGTTTATCGGGATGAAAATTTGAATGATTATTATAAAAAATTTAACTACACAAAAAATAAATAAGTATTATGATTGGTGAAAACATATTGAAAATTAAAACATAATTTATGAGGATTCTGTTAGAATAAATAAAAATTTCATTGAGGTTAATAGAGATGAAGATAAAACCGAATGAAAATGGAGCTTCAGGTTGAAAAGAATTATAACTTTGTAATCAATTGAATAGTATGAACCAAAATTAATAATATTAAAATGGTAGATTTAGTAACATTAAAATAATTATATTCATGATATGTTACCTAATTTGTTATTAAATTTACCACATACACAAGTATTTGTAGTGAATACGTAAAATCTCAAAAAATGATAGTGAGATGATGAAACCCATATCTTAAGTCTGATGGTGTTCTTCACTTGATAGTAGTATCCTAGATAACCAAATAATATTCATTAATTAATACTTCTTGAACCTTTATTTGTTTAATTTATCTATTATATCCTTATTATTTTCATTTAGGGCCTTCTTGATGGGTTTAAGAGGTTTAATTTTATTGTTTGGGAGCTTTTTCTTCATGATCGATATACTTATATACATGCATGGAGAATCATGTTAAATGAGGATGGTTATCTAGAATTGAATTTATGTTATTAGTGAACATAAAAAATGTTACAAGGTTTTAAATTTTATTTTTTTACCTGGAGTGAAGATTAATCATTATATAAATTATTATTGAAAATCATTTGGGTTAATTGGCTGTTTTTGAACACAACAAACTCATTTTGAAGTATAAATCAAAACCAAGCATAAAAATATATTACAGAAACATATATGATACATAATAAACATTTTATAGTATGTTAAAACTATAATAATGGTTTAATTACCATAATTGAATATTTTAATAGAAATAGATAATTTTTTGTCCTCGAATCTGATAAATGAACACATCTTGGACGATGTTTTCTTTTTTAGTGTAAGAGGAGGGGAAAAGTGAGATGATGTTAAAATATTCAATTATCATAATAAAATTACAGTTCATGTAAGGAAATATATTTATCAAGAATTTTTATAAGGTTTATGAGGAATGGAAAAGAAAATAACGAAACTCAAAATAAAAGAAATGTTAAGAAATCCCTCATGAAAATTCGGAAGCCTAATGAGATCGCTTAAAATTGAATAAAATATTTTGAGGAGAGAAAAAGGGTATGTCATCATTAATAAAAAATATGGAATGTAAGGGGGATATGTAAAGTCTTATACTAGAATAAACCAATTTAAATTAAAATATTGTAACATAATATGAGTGCTTGAAAAAAGATATAGATTTTGAGATGAAAATTCTACACCATAACAGCTATGAAACATTGTTTTAGAAAAAATTAAAAATAGAGGGTACATGAGTCACCAATTATTAATTTATTCACAAAATAGTATAGAGACATAATAATATTGAAATAATAACATGGTATGAAAACATGAAATACATACCACATAAAAAATATCTTAGATGGAAAAGAGAAGTTGAGAATTCTCTTACCTTGTTGAGTAAGTAATATGAATTGAAGGAAGGGACCTTGGGCGCTTGGGGAAACCTTGAGAGGACTAATAGGGAGGTAAATCTACTAGTTCTTCAAGCATGATGAGTTTTTAATGAAATGAAACGAATTAATTAGTGAGTATTCATAGTAAATGAGAGGTAGTTTTTTATTAATTTAAATGAACACCTAATTAGTGGTTTTATCATAACCATGGGCTTGCCCATGGTATTATCCACATGGGAAAACTCACAACACAATATTTTGTACACATGTAAACCATAATTTTACATTAATTAATATTTAATTATGATGTAATTAAATATACCGAAAAATCAAAACTGTATTTTTACTATTAAAAAAATCTATTATTTTAGAAAAATCCAAAAAATTCACCCGATCTATTTTTATATGTGTACAATTACAAAATGAAATCCATTTTTTGAAAACAAATTTCTAAATATTTTTAATTTATTTTTTAAAAAAAATCATAATCTATTCAAAATAACAACGTTAAAACAATAACTCGTTTTATAACACATTTCACAATTAATCAAGGTCCCATAATACTTTCCCATAACCATTAGAAAATGATGTAACAATTTATGAATACCTTTTATGAAAATATATTTCCATTTTAAATTATCAAATTAATCATAAAATTGAAATTAAATATTTATGACTAGAAAAAATACCAATACATATACTATGATTGTTTTTCTCACATTTAAGATGTCTATATTGAATTTATACATTCATGGGTGAGGTTTCGAATTTTTATTGGCCAATTTACTATTAATTACTATTTAAAAAGGTGTGTTACTATTAATAAGGGAATGTTACTATTCAGAAAAAAAATTAATTTTGTCTTATCACACTCTAAATGTCTTACAGAATGCAACATTGTGGGTTAATTTTTCGAAATTCAAATAATAAAAGTGAAAATATTATATTTACTGGATAGGTTATAACAATGTGGTGTTTTTAGAGACTTACTTTTTCAGGAATTCAATATTAAATCTATATTTAAATTCCTGGGGTGCTAGATTATTTGCTCCTTACAAAAATTTCGTCCTCAAAATTTGAAATTAAATATTGAAAGATAATGGCAGAAACTTGAAAATTACATTATGTGAAAGCCACTTCAAAAATAGGGTTAAAAAAATATCCTCCCAAAAAAAGGTTAAGGGAAATAAGATGGTCACCAAAAAATTATCCTTTCGAATGGGGAGATATTAGATTGAAGTAAAAACCTAGACATGGAAGAAAAATCTAAATATGATGTTCTGATGGAAAGTGATATAAAACCTGTTTAGTTGAAAGTTTATTTCTTCAAAAATATAAACTACTGTAAGAAAATAATATATATTATAAAATATTATTATAATAAGAAAACATTTTAGGTATTATTCCACACTATAAGAGTATAATTATACATTTATCTTCATAAACTCATCCTTTCATTGCACCTTGAACTATTTATACCTTATCTCTTAGCAATGGTTACACCATATGGTGATGTAATTCATTTAACTCTAAAATCTTGTACAATGATCAACCATTTCATATATGGTTATACATTCCATAAAAATAATGATTTGACAGTTTACAGGTAAGGTCTTTGAATTTACAAGATGAACTTCTTATTAACCCTTAATCAACAGGAAGCAACACAATATTTTCACATTCTAAACATGTGAATAAATTCATTATGTTTCCTCTAGAAATATGGTAATAACATGAATTACTATAAAAATCATATTGGAAACATGAATTCTTCTATATTTCTTAAGTAAGATACATGTTATTGGGTATATTCCTTAAATCCAAAAGAGTTGTAAACCCTATTGAGGATCGAATAGACAACTTCTTGATTAGTTAATAATCAGTACCATAGTAGTGAGTACTTATCTGAATCAATAATTTCTTCATCATTATCTCAACATCAGATATATATTAAGGGTTGTATTTATCTCAATTGTGTTTTTTCTATACATTTAATCTTTCAACTTAATCACTTTATCGTAGTACCATTCTTTATACAACCTGACATCCTTAATGAAATAGTAATGCATTGCAATCCTTATATGTCTCATAACTATTATAATAAGAATATCATAACATAGTTCTTGAATCCAAAAACATAACTACATTATTTATTCTACCTCAATGGTAGATACATCATAAGATTTACCTTGACCCATTTTTTCAGAGCTATATCTCAATGGCACTTGGGACATTTATTTTGTGAAGTGCCCCATATCCTTATTGTGGAATCATGTAATATATTACGATTCTATATTTGTCTTTATATTTTGATCATAGTGGAATTTTTCTCCACACATGAAGAAAACTCCTTTTCCTCTTAATCACACACCAATGTGTTTCCTTCCACAATTATGACATGTGGGAAAATATATCATTTCCTTCTTCCCTTTATCCATGTTTTTCTCTCTCATCCTCTTTTTTTGCTTCTCTTCAAATCCATACTTCCCAGAGAACTCGTTAAATACCTTTTTAACACATGATACTATTTCCTCATATTATGATGATATTTGGGAGAAAATATTCCTTTGAAATTATTACTTAAGACAATTAGAGATATAATATTTCTTACTCTTCACTTCACATACATGGGTGAATTTCTCATTCATTCTACAAGGCACCATTTATAATCAATTCTATAATTTATATTATCTGGTAACATTCTGAACACTCTATGACTCTAGACATTGTATATCACATAGAATAAATGTATGCATCATAAATCCTAGAACCATATACTTTTGTTACTTTGGAGGAATAACACCTTCATAATGGTGTGTAAATAAAATGTGAATTATCATAAGCATATCCCCTGGGAGTGTCTGTAACACCCCAATCTTCCACGGTACGTTTCCCTTTGAATAATGCAATTGGGTGTGTTGTACGCAACTTCGAGTTCTAACACACACCACAACCAATCAAACTAGTTGTTATGAATAGTAATACCCACATTTTGAAATTTTATAAATTTTATCTTTCAAAATGGACTTCATTTTTTGGATTTTGAATATCAAAATTAGCTTAGGGTGAATTTTTGGTATTTTTCTGTAAAATTTCAATTTTTGATGAATAGTGAAAAAACACTGAGTTATAGGTTAAAAATGAATTTTTTTTAAATAATTATTTATTTTATTTAAATTTAATTAAGGTCAAAATAGATACATAATAACTATATATGTTCAATGTAATTCATTTGAGTTAGTTTAGAATAATTTTAGATATATAAAAATTTTATGGAACTTTTCACCGTCTTTTACACACCTCCTAGGAGAATTTAGAAATTCACGTAAAACATAATTTTATCGCTTCTGTGAGTGGAATTTTGAAAATCTGAGAAACATGGTTAATATCAATGAGAAAAATGTGGTTCAATACGATAAAAATAATTTTTGGTGAATAGTAACTTTTTACTTTTATTTACCACGGTTAAAAGTAAATAGGGTAATTAAGGGAAAAAATGATATTAATATTACCCTAAAACATGTACTAATTCTATTGGAAAACTGTATCTCGACCAAAAACAACCTTGGGAATAAAATATTATCATTTAGGTCCACCTGGATTAGATTAGGACATTTATTATTATTTAATTCAAAGAAAAGTTAAAAGAGTTAAAATCAATGTTTATTTATTAAAACATTTTAAATATAGGGCTATACATAATATAAATTCGATTGTAAATATTCATTTGAAATATAAAATGATTTCCTACAAAATGGTATTCTATTTATAATTTTTATACCTTATCTAATTTAATTTAATTATGACACAATGGTGATGCAGTTATTACCAAATTAATGAAATATTAAAATAATTGATATTATAAATATCAAAATAAAAGCAATTTGAGACTTTTTATAATTTTATAGGTTGATATGACATATTAATATTGTTTATATGAATTTTATTAGAAGTAATAATTTTTTTTATGAATTTATCAAAAACAAAATACCCAATAGTGTCAAAATTGACATAAAAGAGTTTTTAAAACAAATATCATATTATCAATTGATATTATATTTTTAAAAATCTTAGGTTCAGCCAAAGGACTTATATAATGATATGTGTATCACTAATGGACCACTTTTAAGGGTCTCTTGGCAGTATAAATTAATTTTATTAACTATATAATATAAAAATACAATGAGACATGGTAAATGTCAAACTATTTAACTAAGAGTTAAATCTAAAAGATAAGGTTACTATAGTGACCCAAACCTGTATAAAATCTAATGGTTTGGTGGTTTTCTACCCATCCCCTCCTTATACATTGAATAATCCTCTTTAGAGCCATTAGAAACCGAATATGAATTTATTATAAAATAATACCTTAAGATTTTCCTAAAGAGCCCCTACCACCCCCTTATAAAATGGCACCACTTATAACCAATTTATCACACCTATAAAGCCTTTTGGGTCAGCCAAACTCTAACCATATATCCTCCCAACTTACCTCACTTCAACCTAGAGGCCTTAGTTTGATCATTAATCCAACCTACGGAGCCCTTTTGATCAAATCAAAAGGAAGAACCCGAAGAAGAGGTAATGTTTTCACCACCCTTTTTCGTGTTCCCTTCTTCTTCAACATATTATTTCTTTGTTATTTCCTTTCTAAAATAATAACTCAAGTATCTTATATATACTTTTATGTTATTATAAATATGGTACAACCATATTCATTATTCTATCCATCCTATGAAGGACACGTCACCATACGTGCGTACGTATGGCTTACTATCTCCACGTCGTGGTGTAATTGTTATTCGAAAACATTATTATTTATAGGGGTATGATAATGATATTTAATTGACATAAATAATATATATAACATGATAATGATTCTCTATATATGATATACCATCCAATTATATATTATTTTAATATCCAAAGAATGATATTGTCGCACGTGCGTATGTGCGGACTACCGTCTCCACGAACGTGATGAGATTCATTCCCCATCGTATCCGTGCAATTATAATTCTCATATGATGATTAAAAATAATGTTTAGGGAATTGATATCATCCTGGATATGAATAAGATACAATCTATCCCTAACAAACACGTCTTATGTAACAAAATATATAATGGAAAACGAATTCGTTAACACCCGAAACGATGATAATATTAAGATATTATTAACAAAGCAATGTTAAAAGATCATATATAATATAATATTAATGTATATGATTCTTGTATAATTTAATAACAATTAGTTCACCATTATACAGGAGGTTAACCTACCCTCAACCAAGGAAAAGTACCCAGTAAGGGTTTATTTCACAATCTCTTCATTATCCGAGGTTGTTTATATGTTATTATATACTGGGACCTATTTATCATTCACATCCATGTTTCTTAAAAAAAGTATTTCAAATCATTCTTACTATTTTATAGACTATGGGTTAAAGTAATTTTTACCCTTGTTGACTTTTTATAAGATGTTTATAAAGGAATATTTCCGTCATTTTCTAAACAAGCTCTTTTTTAACCTTTTCGACATAATTAAGGTAAGAATGTTTTTTTAACTTATATGGTGGGTACGGATATTTTCCACCTTTATAAAATCATTGAAGCTTCCCTTTCAGGCTTATAAAAATATTTTCAAAGTAAATTTTTTCTTTTATAATTATGTAAATTTTAAATGATTTCAAAAAAAAGTGATATTTCTCTGAAATAGTTATTATTTCATCTATGTCAACATCCTTTGATGGATTTTAAGATTATTTGATGTTGATTTATTATGATTCAAAACATACATATTGGATTGAATGTTTTGTGATATTTTTGACTGTGGATGTGTTATTTTTTCATGGTTTATGGAGAAAGTATTGACATTTCGTATGCTAGTTTTATTACGAATATTTATGTTATGTCTAAACATATTCATATGAGGAATGAATTGGACTTAATAAGTGATGGGTGGAGCCCTCTATATCTCCTCGATGCATTGGTAGGTCTCATGAGACAAACTAGTGTCTTGCCACAAGGCCTTGACAAAATCTTAATGGTAGTCTTTGCACGAGGCCTTGGCTACGTGGTTATTTAGTATGGCATTATGCATTCCATCATTATAAAAGTGGTTGTTGATATTGCATGTGGTTATTCGACTACTAGAATATCCATGTGAATAAGTAAATGGAATTATTTCATTTTATATTTGCCATATTATGATGAAGTTCGTGTTTAAAAGGATTTTGTTTTAGTTATATGTTACCTTAACTATTTATGCTTATCTAAGAAAGTTTCTGCTATATTGTCATCCTTACTGAGCATGTGAGCTCACCCCTTTCAATGTTTTATTTTTCCCAGGATGTGAAGAAGTAATTTTTGAATGACCTGTAGGGATAGTATGATGGGATATGAAGACAAGATGTTGTTGTTGTTTTTTTACATTACAATGTAATGTAAGACTTATGAATATATCTAGTGTTTTCAAGAATACTAAACTAATTGGTCTTTCGACACTTGATCTTTTGTGATCATGACAGTGTTATGTAATAATGCACTGACTCTGGGTAACTGGGGTTAGGGAGTTACAGTTGGTATCAGAGGATGTTTAGTACAAAACATGGAAGCTGGATTTAGATCAACTCTAATTAGAGCACATAGCCCTAAGAATAACTTTGAGGATTATTATATAAGAACATCCTAGAATTTTGGTATTGTATAGATTTTGTGAGTTTTCCAAGAAATACATCCCTGTCTGGATACGAGTAGGTAGAAGCGGCTCTGGCACAGATGTACCTAGTGGTAAAACCCGAAAACACCGCTTTGAGAGAGACTCAAACGGGAACTGGTGCACGATAACGGGTCTTGCTGCACTCTTGGTTACGACAATCCCGGGGGATATTCTTAGGATAATTTACATTTTCATTACAAACTGATTTGAAGTATTATGAGAGTAAATGACCCTGGTTAATCCAAATGTGTTTCAAATTGAGTATATGGTGACATGATATTCTCGAAATGATTTTATGACTACTGTTACTCACACAATGATTTCTGGTTTTAGTGAATGGCTAGATTCCAACGAAGTCATAGCGACTTTGAGAAAGATGTACAAGGTGGGAACGACAGTGTAAATGAGCCAAAAAAATGGAATGTTGATAGGCGTAAAAGATATCATCTTCATGCCAAATCAATTTTCCAAAAATATGATCAACAATATTTATATTAACCTGTTCCTGGACTCAACAAAGAAGATAAATGTGTTGAACGGTAAGAGCTCCATCAATGGAGACCATGGAGAAAAGAATCCTCAATTTCCATCATGTAGGAAATGTGGAAGGAGACACCCCAGAAAGTGTCTCAATGGAACAAATAAATTCTTTACGTTTGGGAAGGATGGATATAAATTGAATAATTACTGAGGAAAAATGAAGAGTATTATGTAAGAAAATAAAAATGGTCTCATGCTTCCAATTACGGTCATTTGTTGTAAATGTAAGGGACCTTGGCATTACCCAAGTCAATGACCTATTCTATAGGATAACCTCTTGGTCAAAGAAGAACCTATGTAGAAATAAATGGACGGAAAAATATTTAAAGGTATTAGTGCTCCTTGTTGTTGAGATTAGTTGGGTGAATTTTCTCTTATATGTGTAACCCTACAATTTATCATGTGAGAATGATATTTTAGGAAGACTCATAATTTCTCTTGTGGATATAGTTATAAATAACCATTTGGTTTTATATGATCATTGGGTTTGAGGAAATTACAAGTTATTATATTTTTTAATGAAAATTCAAGGTATGAGGTAACATTTGGAGTTAAAATATTTTATGGTTATTTTGAGGAATTTATCTAATTTTGGTAATGTTATAAAATATAGTTTTTGAAAAAGGACAACACGCAGACCGTGTGACAACCCTTCGTGTCGGACAAAGCTTTGGGAATCAAACCCACAACCAAAGTGCGATAGGGATTTATCGCCTAACACTAGACTACGTGAAGTCCCTGGTTAGTATGAGTAATTATTTTAAGTTAAATGATGTTATTGATCAATAATAAGTTCATTTGGGATCTTATGTATTATCACGTGAATACCCTTAGTATAGGAAAATGATTTTGTGATTAAGTGATAAATGTTATTTTGGAAGATGTTCGCTTTGTTGGGAACACTATATTCCTACGAAAAAAAGAATACTATGGGATTTCATTTTAGGATTAATGGTAGATTATTATCTATGTTTTTATTGTTTATTTATAGTGATTTGGGTTATTTATAGAAATGATTAACTAATAATAGAGAATGTGTGATGAGGTTAATTACTTTTAAGTATGCTAAGTTAAGAGTAGATGAAGTCATTTGGAGATACAATTTAACGTGGAAGACTACATAACAAAATTATTCTAAGTTTTGGGTTTCAATATTAGTTTGGATTATATTGAAGGATTTTGAGGAAAATTGTTTATTAAATGGTATTTATTTATTTTTGGGGTATTGTAGGTTTAATTTTAGAAATTAATATTAGTGTTTCTTCCTCTAATGGAATATCATTTTGGGGGATCATCAGATCTTATACTAACCATTTTGGTTTTGATTAATCACTAAAGACAATATAAATATATAGTTTATCGTTTGTGGATCATGGGATTCTGTAAGAAGTTTATTCTATTTCTTATAGTATGACCAAGTATTCTTGAGTACTCATCGTTTAAAAATGAGTTAGTAGTAGGAATTTATTAAAGAATGAAACATTACTCAAAAATTATGTACATCACTTTATGTTATTAGTCAATCTCATAAATGAATTCCTCATATTTTTGTAATGTAACTTAAAACCCAAAAAAATGTTGTCCGTTTACTTTTCCTACTGAGAAACTAATCACCATTTGTCCCATTACAAGTTTGTGGTTTACTAGTTGTTAAATTTCTCTTGATCATGTTCTCTATCCCTCTCCATCAGAACTTGACACTTAGTTTATCATCCATATCCATTTTTTTCTACATGGAATCCAGGTTTTGGTTATCTTGGGTGACCTTTTTACTTCTCTTTATTTCTTTTAAAGTGATTGTTTTATTTACTCTTTTTCTAATGTAGGAATTTCCATTATATTCCAAAGCCCAATTTTAAAAATTGCGAGGACGCAATTTTTTAATAGAGGGGAGAATGTATCACCCCAAGATTCCACTGTACATTTCCCTTTAAATAATGCAATAGCATGTGTTTTACGCAACTTCGAGTTCTAACACACACCACAACCAATCAAACTAGCTGTTATGAATAGTAATAACCAATTTTTTAAATTTTATAAATTTTATCTTTCAAAATGGACTTCATTTTTGGATTCGGAATATCGAAATTAGCTTAGGGTGAATATTTGGTATTTTTCTGAAAACTTTCATTTTTTGATGAATAGTGAAAAAACACTGAGTTATAGTTTAAAAACGAATTTTTATTTAAATAATTATTTATTTTATTTAAATTTAATTAAGTTCAAAATAGATACATAATACCTATATAATTTCAATGTAATTCATTGGAGTTAGTTTAGAATAACTTTAGATATATAAAAATTTTATGGAACTTTTCACCATCTTTTACCCACCTCCTAAAAGAATTTGGAAATTCATGTAAAACATAATTTTACCGCTTTTGTGAGTCGAATTTAGAAAATATGAGAGACACAGTTAATATCAAGGAGTATAATGTGGTTCAATAAGATAAATTTTTTTTTTGGTGACTAGTAAATTTTAACTTTTATTTACCACGGTTAAAAGTAAATAGGGTAATTAAGGGTAAAAATGATTTTAATATTACCCTAATACATGTCCTAATTATATTGGACAAGTGTATCTTGACCAAAATCAACCTTAGGAATAAAATATTATCATTTAGGTCCACATGGATTAGATTGGTACATTAATTATTAATTAATTCAAAGAAGAGTTAAAAAGAGTTTATATCAAAGTTTAATTAATAAACCTTTTTAATATAGGGTTATACATAAGATAAATTAGATTTTAAATATTCATTAGAAAGATAAAATGATTTCCGACATAATGGAATTTTATATATAATTTTTAGACATTAAATAAGTTAATTTATTTATGACACAATGTTGATGCAGTAATTACTGAATTAATGAAATATTAAAATAATTGATATTATAAATATCCAAATAAATGTAATTTGAGACTTTTTATGAATTAAAATAATTTTATAGGCTAATATGACATATTATTATAGGTTATATGAATTTTATTCTATGTAATAATTCTGTTATTAATTTATCAAAAAAAATTCCTATTGTGTCAAATTTGACATAAAAGAGTATTTAAAACAAATATTATATTATCAATTGATATTATATTCTTAAAAATATAAGGATCTGCCAAAGGACTTATATAATGATAGTTTTATCATCAATAAACCTCTTGGTGGTCTCTTTTAGGTATATAGTATGTCTATTAACTATATAATATAAAAATACAAAGAGACATGGTAAATGTCAAACTATTTAACTAAGAGATAGATCTAAAAGATAAGGTTACTATAGTGAACCAAACCTGTCTAAAATCTATTGGTTGGGTGGTTTTCGACCCATTCCCACCTTAGATATTCAATAATCCACTTTTGAGCCATTATAAACCGAATATGAATTTATTATAAATTAATACTTTACGTTTTTCCTAAAGAGCCCCTCCTCCCCCTTATAAAAGGGAACCAATTCTAACCAATTCCTCACACCTTTCAAGCCTTTTGGCTTGGTGAACATCTGACCAAATATACTCCCAACTTCCCTCTATTCATCCTAGAGTCCTTAGTTTTATCATAAAGCCAACCTAAGGAGCCCTTTTGATCAAATCAAAAGGAAGAACCCGGAGAAGAGGTAATGTTTTTACCACCCTTTTTCAAGTTCCTTTCTTCTTAAACATTTTATTTTTTTGTTATTTCATTTCAAAAATAATAAATCCAGTATATTATATATACTTTGACGTTATTATAAACATGGTACAACCATATTCAGTATTCTATCCATCCTTTGAATGACATGTCACCATACATGCGTATGCATGACTTGCCGTACGTCGTGGTGTAATTGTTATTCAAAAACATTATTATTTGGATGGGTATGATAATGATATGTAATTGATGTAAATAATAAATATAACATGATAATGATTCTGTATATATGATATAACATCCAATTATATATTATTTTAATATCAGAAGAATGATATTGTCGCTTGTGCGTACGTACGGACTACCGTCTCCACAAACGCGATGAGATTCATTTCCCATCTTATCCTTGCAATTATAATTCTCATCTGAGGATTAAAATTAATGTTTAAGTACTTTATATCATTATAGATATGAATAAGATACAACTTATCCAAAACAAACATATCTTATGTAACAAAATATATAAAGGAGAACGAATTTGTTAACACCCGAAACGATGATAATACTAAAATATTATTAACAAAGCAATGTTAAAAGATCATATATAAAATCATATTAATGTATATGATTCTTGTATAATTTAATAAAAATTATTTCACTATTATACAGGAGGTAAACCTACACTCAACCAAGGAAAAGTACAAGGTAAGGGTTTATTTTACAATCTCTTCATTATCCGAGGTTGTTTATACGTAATTATATACTCGGACCTCTTTGTCCTTCACATCCATGATTCTTAAAAAAATGTTTTTCAAATCATTCTTACTATTTTATAGACTATGGGTTAAAGTCATGTTTACCCTTGTTGACTTTTTATAAGATCTTTATAAAGGAATCTTTTTGTCATTTTCCAAACAAGGTCCTTTTTAACATTTTCGACGGAATTAAGGTAAAATGTTTTTTAAACTTATACGGCGGGTGCGGCTATTTTCCGCCGTTATAAAATCATCGAAGCTTCCCTTACAAGCTTATAATAATATTTTCAAATTAAATGTTTTATTTTATAATTATGTGACTTTTAAATGATTTAAAAAGAAGATATATATCTCTAAAAATAGTTTTAATTTCATCTATGTCAACATCCTTTGATGGATTTTAAGCTTATTTGAAGTTGATTTGTTATGATACAAAACTTCCATATTGGATTGAAGCTTTTTTGATATGCATGACTATGGATGTGTTATTTATTCATGGGTTATAGAGAAAGTATTGACATTTCGTATGCTAGTTTTAATAAAAATGTTTATGTTATGTTTAAACATATTCATATGAGGAATTCATTGGACTTAATAAGTGACGGGTGGATCCCGCTATAGCTCCTCGATGCATCGGTATGTATCATGAGACATACTAGTGTCTTGGCATGAGTTCTTGACAAAATATTAATTGTTGTCTTGGCACGAGTCCTTGGATACATGGTTATGTTAGTATGGAATTATGCATTCGATCATTATGAAAGTGTTTATTGATATTTCATGTGGTTATTCAAATAGTAGAATATCCATGTGAATAAGTAAATGGAACTTTTTCATTTTATCTTTGCCATATTATGCTGAAGTTCAAGTTTAAAAGGCTTTTGTTTTAGTTATATAATACCTTAAATGTTTATTCTTATCTATGAATGTTTCTGTTATATTGTTATCCTTACTGAGCATCTGAGCTCACCACTTTCAATGTTATATTTTTTCTAGGATGTGAAGAAGTAATTCTTGAATGACCTATAGGGATATTATGAGGGGATATGAAGAAAAGATGTTGTTGTAGTTTTTTTTTACTTTATGATGTAATGTAAGACTTACGAATATATCTAGTGTTTCAAAGACTACTAAACTAATCGATATTTCGAGACTTGATCTTTTGTGATCATGCCAATGTTATGTAATTATGCCCCGAATCTGGGTAACTGGGGTCGGGGTCATTACAGTGTCAAAACAGGTGTCCATTTAGGCCTGTTTTCATGTACCAGGATACCTCAGGTCCAACCCAAAACACTTTGTTGAAGTTTTCACTTCTAGGTACATCTCTTCTAGAACCACATCCACATGTAGTATTAAGACATGAATATATTTTCTATAAATATCCAAATTATATATTCCTTACCAAGATTTTCAGATGTTCTTGTATTTTTATCCTTGTATATTATCTTAGTGGTTTGATCCCTAATCGATTTTTTTTAAATCTTGTTTCCATGTTTTCTACTAAGCTTACTTTGATTCTAACTATAACACTCCGACCCAAGAATCCTGAAGCCTTGCATGATTACATAAAATACTATCCCAAAAGACTGATTAGTCTAGTAGTTTTAGAAAATCATATATATACATATGTTTAAAATTACAACATGAAAAGAAATACAACATTTAATTTGTATTGGGAACTTCTACAACTCTATGTTTATCCCTGCAGGTCATTCATAATAATGTTCTTTATGTACTGAGAAAATGAAACATAAGAAATGGGTGAGCATAAATTCTCATTAAGGGTAATCAATACAGAAAATGATATCATAAACATAAACATTAGGCATGGTGAATAACTAAAATCACATGCCTTTAAAAATAATACTTGAACATAATAAGGTAGGAATATGATATGTGTAAATATCTCTATAATAAAACATAATTCTGGGTATTCCACTAGTGAAATAACCTCATGAGCTATGAATTTCTATCTTCATAATGAGAAAAATGAAAATTCTGGACAATTTAAAATATACCATCAAGGCCTCATCCACGAAGCCTAAAATTATTAAGGCCCAGACCGAAACAAAAAATATTCATTTTGTCAAGGCCTCGTGCCAAGACCATAGTTTTTCTCATGAGACCAACCATTGCACCAAGGGGCTATATTAGGCCCCACCCAAAAAATACTAAGTCCAATTAATTTCTCATTTGAACAGGGATAATCATAACCAATATACACATTCATATTGAAACTAATGTATGAAATGTAAATAACATTCCCCAAACATTAAGCATAAACACTGGCCATTCAATTTAAATTTCCTAATTGTTTGAAGATAGAACATACAAAATCAAACTAATCATTAACCATTAAATTAAATATGGTAGATGATATGTCACGACCCCCTCCCCACAAAGTATACCCCTCTTGGGCCAGAAATGTGAGAAGGGAGATAATGACCCCCGAGTCCCGCCTCCAGTAGTCCTCGGGTAGGAGACTATCACCGAGGGTATAAGAACACACAAAATGGGAGACATTACCCTCTAAGAGAACACAAGCATAAGAGAGATATAATATAGACACCAATAAACTCCAAATCAGACTGCAATATAAACGAAAACCCAAGTACAAATATGAAATTCCATGCAGAAGTACTACAACTGAAAGGGAAAAACTGCAAGTACCCAAATGAAAGTAAAAACAGCAGTAACCCCAAGCCCAACCAGCTCATGCAACCCCAAGATAGTAGTAACCAGGTTGATCTCCAACCTTCTCCAAGTGACCTGAAAAACAATTTATATATACATAGGGTGAGTATAACAGTATACTCAATAGGATACTCCGCGAATCATCTCGTGCAAAGTAAAGAAATCATGCTAAAGCATAGTGAACAACAATTGAAACTAAATCATCACCAAAATAGGTATAATAAGATCACAACCTCACCATGGCTACTCTCACCAAGTAATGCATAAAATAATATATCATATAATAAAGAATA
The DNA here is from genome assembly GCA_963277665.1 of Viscum album. Lineage (NCBI taxonomy): Eukaryota > Viridiplantae > Streptophyta > Magnoliopsida > Santalales > Viscaceae > Viscum > Viscum album. Next base: position 645,900,205 of record OY728151.1, on the reverse strand, counting down.
TCAAGGGTACCCCGCTACTACTTCCACACTGTTTTGCCACTTTTCCCCAACGTCGCATGTCCCGAGCATCTCTCTCCAAAAAGGCTTGCCTGCAGACACATGGGCGAAGCACCAAAATATGAATCTCATGCAACAAAAACACCATGTCCCCACAAAAAAGTAACCATGTAGTTTCTGGGATCCACCACATCTCGTATAACGTGTATCATATGTTGTTTATTATACCTCAATCCATTACAGCCCATACACCGAGTAAGGATCCTCATGCCATCACAGCCTATACACGTTACACCTATAGTAGTACATAGAAAAATATATCCAGAATATATGTGTGTGAATAAACACAAGCCATTACAGCCCTCTACACACATATATGGAGAAAACTAACCAATGTGCCTACCGCCACCAGTAGCTACCAAGAGAAGAGAGCGGGGCCAAAGGGGGAAGTCAGCCATCCATCCTCCCACCGGAATGTTGGGAAAAACACCCCACCCCCAGTGCTCAGAATCCCTGGGGTGTCAGTTTCCCTTACTGATAGGGTGAAGTAGCGTATAGAAACACAAAAAATACAGGATATATTAAATCTCACAACCACACTATGGTAATTACCTTGTCTTAGACACAACTACAGCTAACATCTCTCAGACTCTAGGCTGCTACTTCTAAGACTAGATATCATATAAGCACACAACCATTTAAATAGCTTTATTAGATTACGTTATTCTCTTTTTTATCAGTTCCACTGTATGTTAATTAATTCTTTAAACATTAATTAACCATGAACAATTCCCCATTAAATTTCATTAGCATCACACCCAAATCCAATTGTTCCTTTAAAAATTACAACCTCATCATTATGTTCTAGCATGTCCATCCCCATGGGTTAACATTATTCATTAAACTATTCATTATTGAAATACTTTCCAACATTTTAAGGCATTCTAGAAAAACATTATATGTTACTAAAAACAAGGGGTCTCAACACGGTGAGTAGATGTACTACCAGTCGAGTCATTTCCGCTTATAGTAAGAGCATATACACATCCTTCCTTGAGAAGCTAAACACGAAAAGCACATGGCGTACCCCGCATGTCTCCACCTCTTTCGGAAGAAGGGTAAGTAAGACTAGCTACCATGAGCAGTGGGGAAAAGTATATCAGATAAACAACCAATCAAAATTTCCAAGCATCCAACAATCACATCCACTCCATTCCATCATCCCTAGTGTCCTCTCTAACACCCACATGCATAAACCGAGGCATCTCGCCACTCTAGGCGTCATCTTCCACCACAACTAAAAGGGCCCAAATGCCTCCACATATCACCACAACCCTCCAGGTTCACATTAAAATACAAGAAGCAGTAAAACAAACAACTTCACAATTAGTTTCTTGTCCCTTAAACAAACAAAAGGGTAACTCAGAACCCTGCAAGAAATTATCTTTTAACAACCACCAGTTCTTTAATCCATCTCAGATTAACCAATTTATTATAGGTTGGTTCCAAATTTGGGAAACCTAACCAGTATGTTATCACAAATAAATAAACATGATTACTGCACTAATTTGATTAAAATAAAATTACAACAAAAACCAGATTCGTTTTCATGCCTCTTTATCTTTAGACAACATTTATCAATTAATCACGGTTTATGTTATTTACCAATTTCCATCAAGAACAAACAGCTAAGCAAAGAAATAATGGGTATCACACTATCTAGAAAAACAAGAGGCAATAACATACGATCGATATCAATTTATTTATCTGGTTTAAATATTTATTATGTCAATTCCATTGTCATCTAGTGTGATTAAACATGCTAACAATACAGTTTCAATTAAAAGAATAGAGAAGAAACGAAACCCCTACCTCAAATAGTTCCTCGCATTCTTTATCCACACAACGGGTCACGATCCTCCTCTTGCAACAACTGCATCCACCCAAGGATTCCATGGTACGACAGCACCAACCAAACCCCAAGAAAAACCCCATTAGATGCATGGATATTACATGCTCTAACATGGAATGAAGAAACAGGAGGAGATGATCCGCAAAGGAGTGACTATAAAACATACCTTATATCAAAGATTGACCGATATAGCTCGGTTGCATCAAAATAGAGCGGAACCAATCCAAGGAGTACAGTTTAATTATGCAACACCTATGGGACAGATTGAAAGGTTCTAACATCTCATAGCCGAGAGCTAAGAGGAAGAATAATAGAGGATTATATCTTGTACCTTTTGAAGATTTAATGGGGTGATAGTTTAAGATATACTTAATTATCCATTAATAGCGGATCACATTAACCTACGCGGATTGACCAAGTAAAAACATCCCGAGCCATAAGAATAATTAATATAGAAATTGTTGTCTCTGAATCGGCCTTAAGAGTCCTTAAAATAAGGCTTTAAATTTGTTTTATGTAAAAGGAAACGTCAAAAGTGTTAAACTATAGTAAGCTGGAAACACTGTTGAAAGTCCACTGTTAGAAGTCCACTATTAGATGTCGGATGTTAGAAGTCCGCTGTTAGAAGGCTGTTGTTAGAAGTCCGCTGTTAGAAGTCCGCAGTTAGGAGTGCACTGTTAGAAGTCCACAGTTAGAAGTCCTCTGTTAGAAGTCCGCTGTTAGAAGTCTGTAGTTAGAAGTCTGCTGTTAGAAGTCTACTGTTAGAAGTATGTTGTTAGATGTCCACTTTTAGAAGTACGCTGTTAGAAGTCCGCTATTATAAGTCCGCTCTTAGAAGTCCGATGTTAGAAGTCCACAGTTAGAAGTCCTCTGTTAGAAGCCTGTTGTGAGAAGTCTGCTATTAAAACCTCACTGGTAGAACACTATTCACTAAATTCTCACTGATAGAACATTGTTTACTAAATCCTCACTCATAGAACACTGTTCACTAAATCCTCACTGATAGAACAGTGTTCACTAATCCTCCCTAGTAGAACATTGTTCACTAAATCCTCACTAATAGAACACTATTCACTAAATCCTCACTGATAGAACACTGTTCACTAAATCCTCACTAATAGAACACTATTCACTAAATCCTCAATGATAGAACACTGTTCACTAAATCCTCACTGATAAAACATTGTTCACTAAACCTCACTGATAGATCATTGTTCACTGAATCCTCACTGATAGAACATTGTTCACTGAACCTCAAAGATAGATCATTGTTCACTAAATCCTCACTGATAGAACATTGTTAACTGAATCATCACTGATAGAACACTATTCATTGAACCTCACTGATAAAATATTGTTCACCTACAGTTATAGGTTACAAATATAACTGTTCACCAATGGAACTGTTCATAGAATTAGAAATTTGGCAAAGTGTTGGGGATATGTCACCTTGACCTCCCAGAACACCTCAAACACTATATTTTCACATAGTAATGAACCAGAGAGGTCTGGTACATTACTTCAGATACCTCTCAAAACATTATCATCCTAGAGAATTTAAAACCAAACTAAAGAGAAAAATAAGAAATGATGTCCAAACAACTACCCATCAAGATACCTCTCAAAAGAGAGAAATCCACAAAAGCAACAAAAAAAATTCATAATTAAAACATGAATGGTATAACTACAAAGGGAACATCATTACATGAAACGAGTAAAATATCATACAACTCTGGGTACTGAGCACATATTTGTGACTCACATTCCCAGGTGATCTCCTCCATGGCACCGTGTCGCCACAAGACATGAACTAAGGGGATAGAACGCCCACGCAATACCTTCTCCTTACGGTCTTGGATCTCCACAGGTCACTCCTCGAATGTTGCATCATCATTAAAATCGATCTCTCCCCAATTGATGATGTGAGAGTCATCATGAAGATAATGATGGAGCCATGATACATGAAAACATCATGTATCCAACTCATCTATGGGGGAAGTGCTACTCGATATGCCACAGCTCCAACATGAGCTAACACATCTAAAGGCCCAACAAACCAGGGAGAAAGATTACTTCCATGACCAAACTGTCGCTTCGCATGACGAGGAGTCACCTTTAGAAACACATGATAACCAACATTAAACTCTAAGGGACTCCTTCTCTGATCATCATATTATTTTTGACGATCTCGCGTTGTCTTCATCCTCTCACGAATCACTTGAACCATATATGTTGTATTCTGTACTAGTTCTGGTCTGAGAATTGCTGACTCTCCGACCCCATTCCAGCACAACAGAGAACATCATGGTCGACCATACAAGTCTTATAATGGTGCCATACCGATAGTGGAGTGAAAACTATTGTTGTAAGAGAAATCCACTAAGGGTATGTTCCTTATCCATGAGCCTCCAAAATCAAGAACACAATAGTGTAACATGTATTCAAGAGACTGGATGGTTCTCTATGTCTGACCATCTGTTTGAGGATGAAAATAAGTACTAAGGCATAATTGAGAACCAAAATCATGTTGGAGACCACTCCACACCCTGGATGTAAAATGAGTATCTCGATCAGAAATGAGAGTCCTAGGGACTCTAATAAGTCTCACCATCTCCTCTAGATACTGCCTCAACAAAACATCCACTAAGCTTGACTCCTTGATTTCTATGAAGTGGGAATATTTTGTTAAATGATCCACTACCACCCGAATAGCATCATCTCCTCTCATAGCTTGAGGAAAACCAGTAACAAAGTCCATTGAGATGTCCTACCACTTCCTCTGAGGAATATTTAATGGCTGGAGAAGATCACCTAGAACACGGTGTTCGGTCTTCACCTTCTAGAAGACTAAACATTGAGACACAAACTCCGAAAATGCATGCTTCAGCCCAAGCCACCAAAACTGACTCCTCTATAACTGGTAAATCTTTGTCACGCCAAACAGCATTACAACAAACTCATAATTCCCATGACAACAACAGAATGCAGTCTTCGGGATTTCCTCATCCTTCACACGCATCTAATAATATCATGTCCCCATGTCAATCTTTGAGAACCAACTTGCACCCTTCAGTTGATCGAATAATTCATCAATCGACGGAAGAGGATAGCGATTCTTTATTGCCACTTTTTTTTAAGTGACGATAATCGACACACAACCGCAATGTTTTGTCGTCCTTCTTCTCAAACAAAACTGGTGCACCCCATGGTGACACACTTGGCCGAACATAACTACACTACAATAGACCATCAAGCTGTATACGTAGCTCTCATAACTCAAAAGGGTCCATCCTATGTGTAGACATAGAGATAGGAGATGCACCTGGATATAGCTCGATCCCCAACTTGATCGCTCGTCGAGGGGGTAATGCTACAACTTCTTCTGGAAAGACATCAGGGTACTCCTCTATGACCCTAGTAAACGCCAACAGATGATCCTATGAAAGACTCAGTATCATCTCAGCCATCATGGATGATAAGGATGGAGAACGCATATGACCCATCCGAGGATCTCGCTCACCAACAAACACCACTTGATCTCCATCCGCACCAATGAAGACGACCTTCTTCTTTAAGAAATCCAAGATAGCCTGCACTGAATACAACCTATCAATGCCGAGGATGACATCATATGGTTGTATTCATAAACATAGGAAATCTCCCCAGGAGAGGTGTTTCCCCAACACAAGTTCACAATCTCTACATACTTCAAACAAGTCAGCTCGACCTCCAACTGGCGTAGTCAACACCAAGGGCATAGGAAGCCTCTCTACCTCAAGTCCCAATGCATGGACAGAGGTAGGCAATATGAAAGAGTGTGTGGATCCTGAATCAAACAAGGCATACACCAAGGTATAAAACAAGTAAAGTGTACCTGGAACGACGTCTGGCTCGCCTGGAGCTAGAAACGCTAGAGCATGAAGCTGACCACGACCTCCTCCACGACCTCTCTGACCCTGATGGTGACCACCACCATGGCTGCGCTCTGCTCTCTAAGGATGGGGAGCATCATTGGGTTTTCCTCTGCCTGCCCCATCTACCCTCTGTTGATCTAAAGCTGGTGCAACTGGCTGCTGCTGCCTCGGCTGAAACTGCCTCAACGGAGGAACCTGGAGCATAGCGCCCAGTGCACGATGACTGCTTTGAAAGTTAGGCCACTCCCGCTACTGGTGGACACGACCACCACAAGAAAAACAAGCGCCTGATCCCTTGGCATAAGCCTGAGAGTTTCTGCCTCTGGAGAAACGAGATGTGAAGGGATAGGACCTACCCCGGGATGAACGGAAACACTTCTGCCCTGGAAACCGAGAACCCCAGACCAATACTCTGGTTCTGAGGAATCATGTTGATTCCCCTGTTATGATGATCCTGTCCTGTCCAATGTCCTCTCAACAAACTCAGCCCTCTCCAGCACCTCAAGATATGTTTTAAGCATAAATGGGGTGACTTGGCGCTAAATCTCTGGACGCAAAACCTCCTAGAAATGCCTCTCCCTGACGTCCTCATCTGGTAAAAGGTCCGATGCCTATCGTAAAAGGTTCTTGAAATGGATTCGAAACTCTCAAACACCAGAGGTCCCATTTTTAAGGGTAAGAAGCTCTTGGTGACTGGACACCTTCACAGTCGAAGAAAGAAACTCGACTCTAAACCTATCCCAGAACTCCTCCCATGAGATCGCTGACTCATCACGATCCCTAAGGAACAAGAACCACCACTACCTTGCTGCTCCACATAGCATCGTCACAACCAAGGAAACCTAGTGCTCCTTCCAAGCATGAATCAAACTGAAGTCGATCCCGACCTCCTCTAACCCACCTTCCGTGACTGCATCTGAAATGGATCCCTCGTACTTCTACAGACTCTAGCGTCGTAACTCTCAAAGTGTCTTCCTCCAAGTGTCGTCGTCGTCAACCACTACCTTGTAGCAATCTTCTATAAAAGCCTACTGGACATTTTCTGTGCAAATTTTACGAGGACGTCGACCTAGAGCCATACCTGTAAAATAAAAACCCGTTAGAGATCCTAATCCTGGAATATGGATGACTCAACATTAATTAATTAATTTTTTTCTTTCATTGATTTTAGGTTATCATATACCAAGGTCTACCCATTCAAACACAAGCACAAAGAATAATGATACATGATCCTTTCCTAGGTCTCTACCACGAAACTAATATCACCTTGTTGAGTATCCATTGTAAACCTAAGGGTCCATACATCAGATCATAGGGGGACCTAAACGCATATGTCTCAGCCAGTCTCCAGTGTTTACCTCACTTGCTAAACATGAATGAAACGGTTTCTATACCAACCCGTGTGACCTCACCTGTGCCTAACTCCAAACTCCTTCCTATCCCTTAACCAGACCTCTGATACCACTCTGTCAAAACCCCTCCCCACAAAGTGTACCCCTCCTGGGCTGGCAATGCGATAAGGTAGATAACGACCCCCAAGCCCCGCTTCCAGTAGGACCCGGGTTGGCGACTAGCACCGACGGTACAGTAACACACAAAATGGGATGCATTACCCTCTAAGAGAACACAAGAAGAAGAAGAGAGATAAGATAGACACCAATCAACTCCAAATCAGACTGAAATATAAATGAAAACCCAAGTACACATATGAAATTCCATGAAAACGTACAAAAACTGAAAGGGGAAAACTGCAAGTACCCAAAATAAAGTAAAAACTAGCAGCAACCACAAGCTCGAACAGCTCCTACAACCCCAAGCTCATAGAACCCATCTTGTTCTCCAACCTTCTCCAAGTGACCCAAAAATAGTTTATATATACATAGTGTGAGTGTAACAGTATACTCATTAGAATCCTCCCCGAAGCCTCTCGTGGAATGTAAATAAAGCATGCTAAAGGACAGTGAACAACAAGTGAAACTAGCTCTTCACCTAAAAAGGTATACTAATTTCTCAACCTCACCATGGCTACTCTCACCACATAACTCATACAAGAATATATCATATAATAATGAATATCAAGGGTACCCCACTATTAATTCTTCACTGGTTTTCCACTTTTCTCCAATGTTGCACGTCCTGAGCATCTCCCACCAAAAAGGCTTTCCCACAGACCCCTGGGCGAAGCACCAGAATATACACCTCGTGCAACAAAACCACCACATCCACACACCAAAGTAGCCAGGTAGTTTTTGGGAGCAACCACATCTCGCATAGCGTGTATCATATGTCAGGTATTATACCTCAAGCCATTATAGCCGATACACCGAGTAAGGATCCTCAAGCCATCACAGCCTATACACATTACACCTATAGCAGTACATAGAAAACCATATCCATAATATATGTGTGTGAATAAACACAAGCCATTACATCCTTCTACACACATATAAGAATAAAACTAACCAATGTGCCTACCAGCACCAGTATCTACCAAGAGAAGAGAGAGGGGTGAAAGGGGGTAGTCAGCCATCAATCCTCTCACAAGAATTTTGGGGAAAACACCCCCTAGGGCTTAGAATACCCGGGGTATCAGTTACCCTTACTGACAGGGTGGAGTAGCATCTAGAAACAAAAAAAATTACATGATATATTATATCTTACAACCACACTATGGGAATTACCTAGTCTTAGACACAACTGCAGCTAATGTCTCTCAAACTCTGGGATGCTACTTCTAAGACTAGGTATCCTATAAGCACACTACCATTTAAATAGGTTTATTAGATTACTTCATTCCCTTTTTATCAGTTCCACCGTATGTTAATTAATTCTTTAAACATTAATTAACCATGAATATTTCCACATTAAATTTCATTAGCATCACACCCAAAGTCAATTGTTCCTTCAAAAATTACAACCCCATCATTATGTTCCAGCATCTCCATCCCCATGGGTTAACACAATTTATTCAATTATTCATTATATAAATACTTTCCCACATTCCCAGGCATTCTCAAAAAACATTATATGCTACTAAACACAAGGGGACTCAACCTGGTGATTAGATATACCACCGGTCGAGTCTTTGCCGCTTATAGTAAGAGCATATACCCATACTTCCTTGAGAAGCTAAAAACAGAAAGCATGTGGCATACCCCACATTTCTTCACCTCTTTTAGAAGAAGGGTAAGTAAGAACATCTTCAATGAGATGTGGGGAAAAGTAAAGCAGATAAACAACCAATCAAAATTACCAAGAATCCAACAATCGCATCCACTCTATTCCATCATCCCTATTGTCCTCCCCAACACCCACATGCATAAACCAATGAATCTCTCCACTCTAGGAGTCATCTGCTGCCACAACCAAAAGGGCCTCCATGCCTCCACATATCACCACAACTATCCAAGATCACATTAAAACACAAGCAGCAGTAGAACAAACATCTTCACAATTGGGCTCTTTTCCATTAAACAAACAAGAGGGTAACTCATAACCCTATAAGCAATTATCTTTTAATAACAACTAGTTCTTTAATACATCTTAGATTATCCGATTTATTATTGGTAGGTTCCAAATTCGGGAAACCTAACCAGTAATTTATCACAAATAAATAAACATGATTACTGCACTAATTTGATTAACATAAAATTACAACAAGAACCAGATTCGTTTTCATTCCTCTTTATCTTTAGCCAACAATTATCAAATAATCCCAGTTTATGTTCTTTTCCAATTTCCATCAAGAACAAACAGTTAAGAAAATAAAGCATAGGTATCACACTATCTAGAAAAACAAGAGGAAATAACATACGATCAATATCAATTTATTTATCCGGTTAAAATATTTATTATGTAAATTCCATTGTCATCCAGTGGGATTAAACATGCTAACAATATAGTTGCATGTAAAAGAAAAGAGAAGCAATGAATCCCCTAACTCAGACAGTTCCTCGCGTTCTTTATCCACACAACGGGTCACGATCCTCCTCTCGCGAAAACTGCATCTACCCAAAGATTCCATGATACGACATCACCAACCAAACCCCAAGAAAAACCCCATTAAAATCATGGAGATTACATGCTATAACATGTAAAGGAGAAACATGAGGAGATTATCCCCAAAGGAATGACTATAAAACATACCTTATATCGAAGATTGACCGATATAGATCGGTTACATAAAAATAGAGCGGAACCAATCTGAGTAGAAAATTTTGATTGTGAAACTCCTAAGGGAAGGATTGAAAGTTTCTATCGTCTCAATGTTGAGAACAAAGTGTAAGAACAATAGAGGATGATATCTTGTCCAATTGGATGATTTAATGGGGAGATAGTTTAAGATACGCTTAATTCCCCCTTAAAAGAGGATCACATTAACCCACGTGGTTTGACCAAGTAAAAACATTCCGAGCCATAGGAATAATTAATATAGGATTTATGATATTTTAATCGGCCTTACGAGTCCTTAAAATAAGGATTTAATGGTATTTTACGTCAAAGGAAACGTCAAAGGGGTGAAACTGTATGAAGCTGGAAACACTATTCAAAGTCCACTGTTAGAAGTCCGCTGTTAGAAGTCTGCTGTTAGAAGTCCACTGTTAGAAGTCAACTGATAGAAGTCTGCTGTTAGAAGTCCATTGTTATAAGTCCTCTGTTAGAAGTCCACTGGTAGAAGTCTGCTGTTATAACCCCTCTGTTATAATTCTACTGTTAGAAGTCCGCTGTTAGAAGTCTGCTGTTAGAAGTCCGCTGTTTGAAGTCTGCTGTTAGAAGTCTGCTGTTAGAAGTCCGCTGCTAGAAGTCCGTTGTTAGATGTCCACTGTTAGAAGTCCGTTGTTAGAAGTTCTCTGTTACAAGTTAGCTATTATATGTCTGTTGTTAGAAGTCCACTGTTAGAAGTCCGCTGTTATAAGTCCGATGTTATAAGTCCGTAGTTAGAACACTATTCAAAAAATCCTTGTGGATAGAACACTATTCACTAAATCCTCATGGATAGAACACTGTTCACTAAATCCTCACTGATAGAACACTATTCACAAAATCCTCATTGATAGAACACAGTTCACTAAATCCTTAATAATAGAACATTGTTCACTGAATCCTCACTAATAGAACATTGTTCACTAAATCCCCGATGATAGAACACTCTTTACTAAACCCTCACTGATATAAAATTATTCACTAAATCCTCACTTATAGAACACAGTTCACTAAATCCTCACTAATAGAACATTGTTCACTAAACCTCACTGATAGAACTCTATTCACTGAACCTCATGGATAGAACACTATTCACTGAATCCTCACTAATAGAACACTATTCACTGAATCCTCACTGATAGAACATTTTTCAATAAACCTCACCAATAGAAGACTGTTCACCTACCGTTATAGGTTACCAATATAACTGTTCACCGATGGAACTTTTCACAGAATTGGAAATTTGGAAAAGTGTTGGGGATATGTCACCTTAACCTCCCGGAACACCTCAAACATCATATTTTCACAAAGTAATGGACCAGAGAGGTTAGGGACATTACATTATATCATAGTACATAATGCTCAATGAAGTAAAATATTCAATTAGGGATGTTTCCTTTGATAAGGATACCTTTAAATGAGACCATTAAAAATACTCCTAAGGAAATAATCCTTAAACATTCCAAAGCGTCTCATACCACCTTGAAACATTTGAATAATAATCCTTAGAATATCATGAGAATAAGGAGACTCTTGATATGATATACCAAAGGGAATTACATACACCACATTCATACAATAAGTGGTGAACACCGAATATACTTCATAAAAGTTAACATGAGAAGTGATAAATATTTTTTACTTTTGATAGAAGACTTCTTTTGGAAAATCAATTGTATTTTCCATGAAATCAGATTATAAGAATTTATATCCCTAAAAATAAAATGTAAGTACATTGAAATTATATTTTAATCATAATTGATGTTTCACTGAATTGAAATCAGGTAAAAAATATTTCTAAAGAATCTTTTTAAATAAAACATTTTACAGCTTTTTAAGAAAAATACTAAAGAGAATTTTAAAGTGGAAAGGTATGTTTGTTTTCCTAAAACCAGAAAAGAACCAATATATGTTTTCAAAATAGAATGAGTTAATTTATAAAAATAATGGTTTCTTAAAAAAGATTCAGTAGTTCACATGATAATGGGTATGAATTCGTGATGTTCCCATGAATCAGGTTTCTTTATCAGGATGAAATTTTGAAATATTATTTTAAAATGTGTCACTCCTGAGAAAATAAAGATGAATTATTATTTATAAGAATATATAGAACATTAACACATAATTTATGGGAATTAACTTAAAATAACTAATAATTTCATTGAGGTGAATAGAGAATAAGAGCAACTCGAATGAAAAAAGTGGTTCTGGTAGAAATTCATTACATCTTTGTAATCAACTGAATCGAATGCCCCAAAATAAATAATATTAAAATGATACATTTAATACCATGATGAATAATTATATTTATTATATGTCACTTCAAAGGTTAGCATATATACACCATACACATGTATTAGTAATAAATATGGAAAATCTCACAAAAATGGATCTTAGATAAATAAACCCTTACCTTAATTTTGATGGTGTTATTCACATGATCTTTGTGTCACAGATAACCAAATTAAATTAATTAATTAATATTTCCAGAACTAATTATTTGTTTAATTTATTTATTCTAACAATATTAAATTCATTCATGGCCTTCTTGATGGGTTTAATAGGTTCAATTTTATTTTTTTGGAGTGTTCTCCTCATGATCGGTATACTTATATACATGGGAATAGAATCATGTAAAATGAGGATGGTTATCCATAATTGAAGTTATTTTTTTGTGAAAATCCAAAATATTACATGGTTGTAAATTTAATTTGGATACTTGGTGTGAAGATGAATCATTATATAAATTATTTAATGAAAACAGTTTGGGTAAATTGGCTGTTTTTGAATACAAGAAATTCATTTTTCATTATAAATAAAAACCATGAATAAAAAAGATTCCAGAACAATATATGAGGTACAATACAAATTTTATAGTCTGGTTCAATAATAATAATGGTTTCCTGACCAAAATTGATGACGGTAATAAAAATTGAGAATTCGTCGTCCTTGAATGTGATAAATTAACACATCATGGATGGTGTTTTCATTTTTAGTATAAGAGGTGGGGAAAAGAGAGATGATGATGAAATATTATATTATAATAATAAAATTCTATTTCATGTGTGGTTCTGTAATTATCATATCATTTTGATGAGGGTGATGATGAAATTAAAAGAAAATAAAGGAACTCAAAATAAATCAAAAGTTGAGAAAAATCCCTCACGAAAATTTGACAGCCTAACAACGCCGCCTAAAATTTGAAAAAATATAGTGATGAGAGAGATAGAGTATCATGTCATTAATATATAATGTGGATAGTAATGGGGATATTAGAAATAATATCCTATAATAAACCAATTTAAATTAAAATATAATCACATAATAAGAGTACTTGAAAAGGGGAGCGATTTTGAGACGAAAATTATGCAGCATAATGGCTGTGCAACATGATTTTAGAAAACATTAAAAAGATATAGGATAAGTGTAACCCATTCATAAAAAATATTTATAGGGATAGAATAATATGGAAACAATAACATGGTATGAAAACATGAAATACATAACAAATAAAAAGATAACTTTGATAGAAAAGAGAAGTTGAGAATTCTCTTACCTTGTAGAGTAACTCCTATGACATGAATGTTGGGACCTTGGGGATTGAGGGAACCTTAGGAGGACTAATATGGAGGTAAAACTTCCCAAACATCGAGGATTATGTGTTTGGAATGAATAAAAATGAATGAATGGTTGAGTATTTATAGTTAAGTGGAGGGAGTTTTTTATTAATTTAAAGGGACACCTCATTAGTGGTTTTACCAAAATCATGGGCTTGCCCATGGAATTATCCACCTAAGGAACCTCAAATCACATTTAACAATAAAAAAGTTGACCATAATTTTATATAAATTAATATTTCATTACAATTTCATTAAGAAAACCAAAAACTCAAAACTAATTTTTCTACTTTTCACAAAAAAATCATATATTTTAGAAAAATCCCAAAAATTCACACTTGCTATTTTTCAATGTGAATATTTGAAAAATGAAATCCAATTTTTGAAATTAATTTTCGAAATATTTTTAAATTTAAATTTCAAATAAAATCATAATTTATTGCAAAAAAACAATTTAAAACTATATATCTTTTTTTGACACATTGCGAATTTCATCAAGGTCCCAAAAAATTATTTTATAACCATAAAAAATGAAGTAAAAATTTATGAATACATTTTATGAAAATAAATTTCTATTTTAAATTATTAAATTAATAATAAAATTGTAATTAAAATATTTATTACACGCAAAATTACCAAAACGTATACTATGATTTTTTTTTTCACTTTTAAGATGTCTATATTGTATTTATACATTCATGAGTGAAGTTTCTATTTTTTCAATTTATTGTTCATTAATATTCATAAAGGTCTGTTACTTTTCATACGGGTATGTTACAATTCAAAAAAATTAATTTTGTCTTATCATACTCTAAATATCTTACTAAACGCAACTGTGTATGTTAGTTTTTTGAAATTCAACTTATATAAGTGGAAATTTTATATTTACCTACTAGGTTATAACAAATTGGTGTTTTTTAGAAACTGAGTGTTTCATGCATTCAATATTAAATATATTTTTAATTTCATGTGGTGTTACACATAGTGTCTTATAACATTATAATGACCAAAAAGTGAGGTAATAATTACTATAAAATGTATAAAAAACAAATAATTGTTTTCCATTTTAAATAATTTTAATTCATTTTTATTTGATTAATTTTAAAAATCCTATAGGAATCCTCAAAAAACATTAATATATTTTATGGTTTTAAAAACATATCTTTAAAATTGAGACTCACTTTCACATCTACAAGGGTTGTATTTTTTTATCTTCATCCTTTGGAATTATAATATAAGTCAAAACACTTTATTTTGGAAGAAACTAATGGAAAAAACCATGGGATGGTTTGTGTTTTTTGGTTATTTTAATATAAAGAGTCCAAAACCTATGTTTGATAAATAATTATGAAAACCCCACTGATTTCCTACAATATCACATATAAGATCCCATTTCACTTCACTAAAAACACTTGTATCACATCAATACTCATATCACCCTCCTTTATTGTCCTACCAAGGTTCCCACAAGAACTAGATATAGTCTTACCTGGAATTTGGAGTCACACACTCTTGTGAGGGTTCTTCCACTCTCCACTTTTTTATCATTCCCCTATTTTATGTTATGTCTCTTAAATTCAATATTTTTATTTTGCTATATTTTTTTATATCCCCGTTACTTTCAATTTTATGTATAAATGGTCATATACCCCATTTACTATCATTACTCCCTCCCATAGTCCCCTATGTACACCTATTTCCGTGCTCAAATTTAGTATGGGATCTTTTTCTTCTCCTCTTTATTAATGCTTCTTCATTATATTATGAATTTTATTTTCATTTAATATTGATAAGATATTTTTTACAAGTCCCTATTTCTATAAACTTTATGTCCAAATTAATAGGGACTCCTTTCACTCTCATCTTCCCATTTTATGAATTTTTAAGTGACATTGTTAGACTGCCAAAATTCAACCGCAATTTTCCATGCCAAAAAATTGTGTTGTGAATATCTATACCCATTTCATATCCAGGGTGATGATCTTTATGATCTAAAACTTATTTATTTTTTAATTATATATATTTATTCCACACTCTATTATTATGAAATAAAATGTGATGATAAATATTTTATGTTTTATAATCTATGTGGAAAATATAATTATGAGGATGTATTGAATGTGAAGGGTGTGCCCCAAATTTTATTGCGCTCCAATGCATTGGGTAATGTTCAGTCTCCGAAAATGTCATGTTTGTATAGGGAGAGTTCCTAATTACATTATGGTGATTTTCCTATCATGATGTCTTGGTAGTCATCCTTAACATATTTTTATGAGGTAATGATTTTAGTTGTTTCCACATTTTCCATGTTGCCTTTATGATTATCATGTTATATCATGTCTCATAGTTCATGTTTATTATTATTTATCCTATCTGATATGCCTATTTTATAAAATGTATTATTCTCTTCATGTTATGAAATTTTTATTCCCTTATTGATATTTTCTACTCAGCACTTTCTTTTGTATATCCCCTAGTTATCCCATGCAGTTTTAAGTTTGATGGAATTTTATGATCATGTAAAGAAATTATTCAATAAAGATGATGTATTCTTAGTTTCTGTTGTAATATAATGTACCTAATTCATAAATACACTATACCTATCGATCTTCTTGGATGTTCAATGTGTAAATTTTTTTAATAAATAAAGAATTAATGTTTAATAAAGAGAAAGGTTTTCATACAAAATATTCAACAATTTTAAAAATATGTGAAATAGTTGTATATATAATATATTATTTTTAGAATCAACGTATACATTATATTTTTAATTTTTTAAAAATATAATAAAAAATATATATTATATGTATTATATTTACAAAAAATTCATATGATTTAATACATAGTTAAAAATATAAACCATTAACAAATCATCAATTCATCATATGTGGGATATTTAACTTTACCAAACAACTGATATGTAATATTTTTTAAAACATTGGAATAATATGTAATATATTATAATTAGGAAAAATCATTAAAAGGGTAAAAATGTTTAATTTGAAAAAGGTGACATATAATTATCAAAAAATAGATAAATGAAACATGAAAGGATCTACAATGTATATATAGGGTCTCAGAGCCATGTTTTCAACCATATAAAATATTCTAAATGTTTCTAAGTGTGTTTTAGAATACCCTTTTGATAGTCAAAAATATATTAATCATAACATTACAATGTGGAATTACTTCTACTGTTCACTACAAAACCAAAAATTCTTTAAAATCACTCATATTTTTCATATAAAATATACAATAGTTTATAAAATCATCTAAAAATCGAAAAACACAGCCCAATTAGAAATATAAATTCATGAAAACCCATAGAAACTCAAGGATCACTACTCTATGTATCTTTTGGAATGTTCTTCACAACCTACCCAGAAACTTCTAATGTTCCTAACTACATTCAAGATTAACTTCCTAAATAACATCCCCAGATAGGGAACCCGTAATATATTTTAACAAACCAATTTTAGTGGTCCTTTCCCAAAACACAATTTTTTGTGACATAAAGAATAATGTGCATTAATTTTTTCCATTTCCTAGAACATGTTAAAATGTTATCAACAACATGATATTGGGGTAAATTTTACCCACACAAACCTGTAATATTTTATTATAAATTTATATCAAAAATTCAATAAGAATCAACATTATATTAGGATTTCCATGTTAAATTAAAATTTCCCTTTTGAGTGAAACTCAAGAAAATAAGGTATAAATAAAACAAAATATAATCCTATAAAATATTACTTGATCCAATATTACAATACCAATGAAATATCATTTTGATTTTACATGTGATCCAAAATTTATATTTAATAAAAATAAATTCCAGATGGAAAATGTATCCATTTACAAAATTCAAGACGAAAAGGAAATAAAAAAACTCTAAATGATAAAAAATCTCTTCCCTGTGATCCCTGGTCCACTTTTAACCACTTCATAATTACGGTGTACTATTTTATATTATTATTGAAGTGATTTAATGTATAGATAGTTTCAGTTTGAAATTATGTAAATTTTAAAATATTTCTTCTATTAAACAGTATATTACTAATATTTATAGTAAAAATATCTAGGTAGTATTTCTTAGGTTTGTTTTTAGTTTTTTATAAGATAATTGTTAGTCTGCATGGGTCATATATGATTTTTCGAAGCCATGTGACATATAATGTGGTTCCTATTTGGTTTATGGTGTTGAAACATGCCAAGTACATTGTTTAGGAAAACAGTGTGAGTGTTCATGTGGAAATTCAATATAATTAACCATGTCTATTTCCAAATTTCTCATCACATTTTTTACCATGTGGTCAAACAATGTATGTTCATGGTGTTTTTCTATTTTAAATCACATATTTTCTACAAGGTTTACCAAACCAGGGGAGCTTCACAACTCTCAAAAAAATTAAAATTCACAGCTTCCTCCACCACATTTTTTAGGAATAAATTTTATTTTCCACAACCTATTTATTTATCCCACCTGAGGCATGGGAATGAGGTTTTTCCTCCCATATTCTTTCCTTTTTTGGCCTCCTCCTTCAAATCCACAAGGATTACAAAATGTAATCTCTTCTATTTATATTCATCTTTCCTTTTTTCCTCTCATCTTCTTGGATTTAATTTCACCGATAAAAAAAATTAATGTTCAATCTATCATAGTTTTTGGGTGGAAAATATCACGGGTTATTGGTTATAAAAGTGCTATAGAGGTTCTCTCATTTCTCGACTCTGTGTTCTCTATTAGTGGGGGTGTGCTGGGATGTTTTCCCCCTTGAAGAGGTAGGTGTTTCTATGAAAATAATAATTTAATTCATGAAATGTAAAATTAAGATGGATTAAATGCCTCTATATGAAATTAAAATAATATGGTACAATAATAATTGGTTTTAATTAATTTTCTATAGGTTTTCACATTGGGAATAAAAGTGGTTTATATTATTTTCAATGAATGATTTTAAGTACAATTTTTTTATCAAAAATATCTATTTTGAATAACCGGAGTAGATCATAAAAATTGATTCATGTATTTGAAATGGGGGTTTTATATATCCTTTGGTTTTAAAGGAGTTTCTTGGAACTAGTGGGCTTTCAAAATAATGGTTCCATTTATTAAGAGTAATATTGAAAAAGGTTAGTATATGATTTTGTGTCTTAGTGGTATTATGGGGGTTTAAAATTGATTTGTCAAAATCAATTTTATTTCCAAATGGATTTAAAGGTGTGTTTTTATAGTTGGGATTTATGGGATGTTTTTTAAATTATATTTTCAATGTTAAAAATACATTTTAATTCTAATCTCATTTTGAAATGTCTTTTTAATTTTTTTTGATGAATTGGTTTATGTTTAAAATACATTTATTATTCCCAATGTGGTTGTATTTCAAATAACTAAATTTTGGGTCATTAAGGGGGGGTATTTTTTATATTACTTCCATTATATGATTCATTTTCAAAATGAAATTAAAAGGGTTGTTTCATATAAGGGTTTTGGAGGTAAGACAGGGTTTATTTCAAAACAATTATTGTGGTTTATTCATGTACTTTATTTCTTTATCATCACTATTTATAGATTTAATAGCATCATAGTAAATTATGTAATAGTTATTTCTACATGTTAATTTTTTTTGTTTTCACTCACTAGCTAGTTTATTGTTATAGTTGTTCCTTATTTGGGGTATGTATAGTACTCAGTATCCCAAAGACGTGACAAATGAGGATGTTTTAATTTCACTTTGGGGTTCCCCATATAATGCTAACCAAGGAGACCAGATCTAGAATCATTCATATTAAAGTCTTGTGACATGCTCATTATGATTGGTTTTCATTAGATATTATTTATTTGATGTTTTTCTTGACTTGATTGTATTTTTTAATCTAGATTTTATTATATGATAAATTTTTTTGGGTTTTTTAATATTTACTCTATCGCTCATGAATAAAATTGTGACTATAATAGATTTATTTGATTCTTATGATGTTTGGATTCATTTTAAATTATTTATAATCAGGATTGGAATGTAAAATTTATAAATTAAATAGGTAAAAAGATTTTATATGGTATTTCATAAATAGTTTCATTATAAAATAGGTAAAGGATGGTTTCTTTTTTTATCTGAAATCCCTCTCTTTTGTAGAGTAAATTGAATTTAAATAAAATATTTCAGTTTAATTTTTCAGTTTGAAACCAATGGTTTTTATGGTATATTCCTACTTTTTCAAATCTTATCTTATGGTTTTAAAAATGAAGTTTGCTGAAGTAGGTGGATTGATTCTATTATACCTAATTAATGGATATTGAGAAGCATATTTTTTATATTATTTTGAAACATGTATTAATGAAATTTTTTATAAGATGAATTTAATGGAATCATTGGTGGGATGCTACTAGTAATGATTCACTCACACCTTAATCAGACACAGATGTATGGTTATGTATGTATATCTTCTATTTTCTTTCAGGTGTTGGGGTAATTATTTTCATCAGGTGTCTATTGTAGTCTATAAATAATAGAATTGTTGTAGTGTGTGATTATAGGTCACATTGAGATGCTTAAGTTTTGGTTTTATTTTTATAATGAGGTTGTATCATCCAATTTTAACTTGTGTAATTTTTTTCTACTCCTTACACATGTTTCTTCTTCCATTATACTATATTTATTTATTTCTTTGGATAGATTTTATTTACTCTTATGAATGTTTTGGATTTTCTTCATTTTCATACATTGTATTTGATATGCATTGGTGTATAATTTCTAGACAATCCATTTCAGATTAATGATAGTTTATTGTTATTTATTTAAATGGTTATTTTGAGGGTAAAGTAATCAATAAGTTTGTCTTATTGATACCTTGGAACTAGTTGAACAGTATTAGTGATCAAGAATATCCATTGGGATTACTAGTTGATCAAATAAGGTACAAGTTGAGTGGTAGCTCAGGTCAATTCACTAATTCACCACTCAAGTATGATCATCACCACAACACACAAATAACACCAATGGAAACCCGTCAATAAAAGGTATTTCTTTTTTTATTACAAATTTAATTTATGAAATGTTTTTATATACCCTATTTTGTATATACAAGGTGTCAAAATAATTTTCCAATAAGATTCCATAATAGTTTTATAGTCATTCATTCATTAATCCAACATATATTTTATTTTTAATTCAATGAAAATAAAACCCAAACCTAGTTTTGTATAGTAAAAGAATTATATTTTTAAAATGAATGAATTTTGTATCATGTTTAGTTAAAATAAAATATAACAAAAAATGTTACATAATGAAGAGAAGATTAGAGAAATTATGAAAATTTCCAAACCACTTATCAAGAATATTATCATGGCATTGAGAATTAAAAAAGAACTAATGTTAACTAATGATATGGAACGAAATAATGGATTCATCCTACGAGTTGTGGTGGGTACTAAATACATTACATTTATGATCAATTCTCGATCGTGTGCGTCGAATGGTTAAAGAAAATTACTAACCCCTGGTATCGACTAATCAAGGTGAAATCATACATAAAAAACTCATTAGTGAAGGATAAATAAAAACTATCATTTTTAGATAGACAAAAAATAATATATTGTGAGACCTTTCCAAAGAATTATGTAACATAAAAATATCCCAAATATCTATTATAACTATCATATTAAACAATAAAAAGACATTTTTCAATTATTAAATCGAATGAAATAATCCCACAACATAATAAAATCACATTTAATATCAAAATAGTTCATATAACAATATAATTCATCAAATGTGGAAATTTCATCAAAATGACTTATTTATATTTTCTACAAAAATATGAACTTTCATAATCTTAATTGAAAAATTCCATAAACAGTTATAAAAAAAATAAATCCAAACACAAGAGTCATGAAATCTAATTTAGAACACCCAATAATTTAATGATTTTTCTATAGAAAGGAAAGTGATAGAATTAAAAACTTTATATCAAGGAAATGAAAATTATTTCCTAAACAATTAGAGAACATGGATTAAAATATTATTCAAAAACCATGATTCCAAAACTACGTAAATTTATAAAACCATAAACCTCAAATTCAGCACCCATGGATAATTAGTGTATTAATAAAAAAATAAAATTGGAGACTAGGTAATGGGGAAGAAAAAAAAGGCATAGACATTGAATTAGAAGCTAAATAACCCATAAACCATAATTTAATTGTCATATATAGAGTGATGTAAAGAGGACCTGCTTAGAGAAATCCCCAAAAAAACTCATAATGTTAATTAAATAATATTTGTGAGTTAATTTAAATGATATAAATAATATATTAAATATTTTTTCTCTAAAATAGGATACTTAACTGTAAATCCCTAAGAACTGTACAAGGGACTGTGCATTAAAAACTAGTTTAAAATTTGGAAAACAAATTAACTAGCATGGTCACTATAGTCATGTAGGAAACTAATTTATTCTTGAATTTTTTCCCAGAATTACTAAATTTTCATCCTGAAACATTTGTTGTTAATTATATAGGTGAAATTTTGATGTTGAATTTTTTATTTTAGATAAAAATATATATATTTATAAATTATTTTCTATAAATTTATAAATGTGGATGGTTAATAAATCATGTGTATCAAAATTCTAATTTCATTTTGATTAAAATTAATATTTTACCTTAAATACCTTATCATACATGAGAAAGAAAATGAGATAAAAAGTAACTAATTTTCATCCCTGATTTGAATAATCTCATTCAAATACTGGATGTAAAATTCCATTGATTCATGAATTGAATCTATACATTAATATTTTTACTTAAATTTACTTTTATTTTGAACTCTTATACATATTCAGAATAATATTTCAGGTAGAATTTATATTATACATCATTCAAAATATTAGAATTGTTTCTAATAAAATTAATACTGAATTTTTAATCTCTATGATACTTTTTGAAAACCTATAGGTATATAAATAATATTCTATATTATTGTAAAGGATCTCTACTAAGGATAAAATTCCCATCCTACCAAACATATCTTTTTGGCTTCACTAAACTCGTATGACTACTACCCATACCAATCATTTTCTCCGAGTAATAAATTTTACCCATATTTGTTGTAAACAAAAAACCAAATCATAGATATCCTATATTCATATTAGTTATCCTTAATATATGTATAATATTAGTTAAAGTATCATTAAATTCATTCATATAATAGTGCATGTAAATTTTTCAAAAGGTTTCCAAAAAAATTATTCAATGAAGCCAATAGTCTGACTAAGAATTAAAGATGACTCTAATATCTCCAACATATTAACATACCAAATGAAACTATGTACTCAAAAATATATTATAGTTCCTTCAATCATATTTTATCTAAAAATTCCTTTTAAATATCATACCATGCAATCTTGGCATGTCCTATATAAGAACTTTTAGTTTGTCTTTACTATTTTCATACTTCTCATAATCATATAGATCTTTTTTTTTGAATTGCTTCACCAGTAGGTGATTCTATAAGTGGTTTCTCTAAGAATTTAAAATTTATATCATACTTCAAAAAAATCTTATTTTTTTATAATAATCTAGAAAATTAATTCCATTATTCTTCTCATTTTCTTGAATTTTTCTTAAAATTAATTGTGATGATTATCATTCCATTTTATCTATAGTAAGAAATTAATTCTATGAGAATCATGTATTATAATTACTTAATAATGAATTTAAATAAATGTTTTACAAATAAAATAATGATCCATTTTAAATTTATATCATATATATTAGATGGAAAAGATCCATATTTCAATTAATAATTGAGTCTCCTTTAATGTTAGTATTTTATGTTGTCTATTTAATTTGAAATTTTCATCAATCATATTATTTACATATATTAGATTGTTGAGAAGAAAACCCATTACCCAATCCATCATATGGATTATCTGAACCTTATTTCCTTGATATCTTAGTACATGGAGTTTCTCAATTATTTTTGAAAAAAATATCATGTAATATATCCATAGATAATTTTATTATGGTAAAAAATAACCTTTTTTCCTTACATAAGACAATAAATTAACAACCCGCCTTCTAAAAACCTAACCCTTTTGATTATTATGGTATTGAAAAGTTTTCACATTAGAATAATTTTAACACTTAATATTTTAAGGAGATTAAATATCTCACCATCTTATCTCTTGCATTCCCATCACTTATTCATATTTTGAAATATTTAGTCATGTATCATATACATTCAACCATATTATTATTTTCAAAATAAATAAAAGTGAAACACCTTATACAACTCATGATATGTATTTATTTCCCAAAAATAAAAATCAAATATATTCACATATATTATAATTAATATTATATTTAAGGTATATGAAATAATATCATTTTATGTTTTTGATTCATATGAATCTAAAATCCATATAAGAGTAACTATAGTGAATGTGGTGGAAACCCCCAAATTTTTTTAGAAAAATATCATAAACCTATATTCCATTTAGATATCCAGACCAAAATCCCACAATACATAAATCAATACTTAAGTGATACCGTAGTTACAGCATAATTCTAACCTCTTATATGTGTAAATATTAATCGAACTCCATATTTATGTTCATAATAAAAAAAACCATACTCAAGGTTAAATGTATGTGAATATTATATATTACTGACCATGTAACACCATATACTCGTGGTACAAAACTAATATGTAATTTAAGACTTTAAAATAAGGATGAAATTCGGTGATAACATGGAAAATTTATATTCAAAAATGACATTAAATATTAAGTAAATAAATAAATAAAGGAAAATGTCAAGAAATTATGAATGTGACAAAATTTAAGATGATTTTAATAACTAAAATTTATAAAAACTTTATAATTTATTAATTCTGGGTAGAAAATCCAAAAATAAATAATGACATGAAAATTCAATTCTTCAATCTGAATTATATTATAGTATCAATTTATGTGGTCTTTGATTGGAAATCCTTCAAATTTCCAATATCTGATATTCATGAAAACTTTTAAATTCATATAAACATTCTATATTTAATATAAATGCTTTACATAAACTAAATATAATATATTTCATTTAATTTAATCCATGATGTAATCCAAAAAACCCTTTTGGTAGGTTTTAAATACATTCAAAATAATTCCTTCCAATATGAATATCTATTATTCTCATTTAATATTATTTCATAAATTAATATAAACCAATATGTATATAAATATATCATTTTTATATATATCATTTTAAAATTTATATTCGTTTTAAAAATTTATATTATAAATTATATGATTTAAAAAATATTATATGCATAGATATATTTTTTGTATAGTCTAAAGAACCCCAACCCCTAGATTCAACATGAGCCCAAAAAAACGTACTAAGAAAGGTTTTTGAGATATTTATGAATAAAATATATTTAAAATGTAACTATAACTAATCTCTTTATAAAAAAACTACGAAAATATATTTCTTCTGATGTAATAGTTTTTTTTTAAGGGAAACATCTCTAATTTATTTGGGAAAACCTATTTCGATTGTAATCATAAAATGACCCACAATTGAAATCCCATGATTATTTTATTCAACTACATCATGATATTTTTATATAAATATAATTCATATACAATAAGTGATAATTTTATGATAAAATCATTTTATGAAATTATCATTTCACTATAATGAACTTAATATATTCTTTTTCATTCACATTCTTTAAACCACAGTGTGGTTTTTTAGATTCAATAAAACTAATCCCATTTTTATTGGACTTTCATTATAGTTTGGGAATACTTCATGATCCATGACCATTATCAATATTCCACATTTTTTGGAAAAGAATATTTTTCTTCTCTCCTAATATATTTAAAATAAAAATACTTTTGTAATGAATGTGGACCTAACACTACTAAAGTGTTTTTTGACAGAATAATACATTTCCATTCATAGTACAACAATCAACCGAAACATTTTTCTTGAAGATCCATCATTACACTACCAATCCCCTAGAACCCCTCTGGGATAAATATTAATGAAAGGTGGAACCCTTGAAATCCACTTATAATAGAAAATGTGTTGTATAGTGGAATTAAGGTTATAAGATACACATAATGGGAGAAATTTAACAAATAATAATTACTAAAAATATGAAATAACTACCCATTAATCCATTTGATAATGTAAAGAAATATCATACATAATTAAAAAAGCATGTAATGTCATGATAGAAATAAATTCCCCCAAAATTGTACTAAGTACTCATACTATAGTTACTCCAACTCCAATTATCAACACACCATGAGTAATTAATGCTAATATAAATCAAAAAATCATTTCTATAAATTTATAAAAATAGGATATTGGAAGATAAGGGTGAATACATAAGCATACTAAATAGTTTCCTTCCATGTAACCCTCATGAAAACATTGATGAAATATAATATTATCAGATTGAATAAATAGAAAACCCAATGTTCCACCAATCCAAATATCATTTATCAACCCATATTTACCAATTAATATTCACGATATCCGTAAAAAGGAATTAAAATATAGTATTTATGAAAATATTTCCGGAGTAGAATTGTGCACATGATTCCTCATTGATCTAGCTACCCTCAAATCGCAGCAGTATACAACATGGTACTCCATCTATTCCATATCCACATAACCTTATACAAAATACATCATTATAGACATAATCACATAGCATATTCACATAAAATATTCCACAATACATACAAAAAACACATTATAATAACATCACTACAATATAACCAAATCACTAACATGTTATCTCAATGACAGTCCATATAACTCAACCAAATGTATCCGTGATATATCCATATTATTTATGGAAGAGAAAGGGAGATAGGGGATTTTCATCCATTTGTATCCTCGTTTTCTAGATGGTGGGGACACACATCTCACCAATATAACCATATTTGTATTTTCCATGTTTTCTAATTTTAGTGGTGTATCATAAAAAATTATACTAATAACAAATATATATAAATAAACACAATACCAAGCTAACGTGTAAAATCATGCCCAACAAATCTATAACCATTGTCTATGGAAAAATATCTATTATCTCATATGAATAATAACAACAAAAATCAAAATATAAATCTCTAATACAACCGCATTTCAACAATAGTTCTATAAATATACCCTATAAATATATATTTCACCACTAAGAGAATGGGTGAATCAGTAGTCAAACTCTAATATAAACATTTCCTCATTTTTTTCATTTTCACAACAATTTCTCACATTTTTAGTTGGATCATGGATCACATGATGATCTCAAAAAATATTTCTAGGAAAAGGGGTAGATATATATCACATATATTATAGGGAATATAATGTTAACACCCCTCTTTTAATAAAGATGTTTCATCCTTGATGACTCCCCAATTCTTATCCCAATAACCACTTCACTTACTTGTTGTCATTAATGACTGAATTGAAGTATATAGAAAGTTAATAGCCATGACATATTATGTTAATGTAAATTAAATTTAAAAGACAAATAAATATCTAAATAATTATATCCATCTTGGTCACACCATCCACAAACATGCTCAATTTTATATAAACATTGGACTAAGTGTACAGAAATATTCTTCCCTCAATCCTGACACTCATGGGTAGCCCATTCATGACATCATCTAATCGATTGTTGTGATAAATTCATCATGTCACGAAATGTTTCGAAGATTATCCTTCTATGCATATAATTTATATCTCTATATCGTCAATGGAAATCTCAATCAATCATTCAGCACTGGATCTTCTCCCCTTCCTCTTTAAAAAAATTTCTATCAATATTATGGAAAATTCATCTAGTTGACTATTAATGTTACCCATTTTGATTACATATTATATACAAAAGTGATGGTGAGTTTGATTTAAATATATACTACAATTTACCTGATTTGGGTGTGAAACTTAAAATCATGGTGCAATAAAAGATATTGGTCCATGATATATTGTATCATGGAAGAAATTTCGATAAAACCCTATATATAAAAATTCCTAGTGAACTATGTATTAAAATATCCCACCAAATCAACAAATCATTATTTTACATATGGTATGATCATATAGTTTTCCTCTTTTTATTTGTATATTTTCATTTGGGTTGACTTAGGATTTTCCACAACATCAAATCCACGATAAAGTGGCTCAGTAAATTCTATAACCAATTTTTCTTCATATTATATCTATATATATTATTAAAAAATAGGTTACTCTATTGGTGTGTGGTCTTCTTTACTTCACCAATTTTTAATGTTTGAAACATTGTGTTGTAGTAAAATACTTATATTATCATAATCGACTGTTTTATCAGTTTCCTCTAACTAGTATTCAAGGTTGACTCAACTCCTTAAAAAAATCTTGGGGATTTTTTCATGGTCTAACATAATGGTTTGTAGTATTATTCTTCATGTGTCCCAATAAATTAAATTTTTCATTTGTCCAGCCCTATGATGTGTAACGTTCCGGGAATAGGTTCCACTCAACGGGTGCCCTGAACCTAGTTCGCCACATGACCTCAAGAGCATTTCCCCATTCGCTAGAGGCTACCGACTACCAGTAAGGGCCCAGGTCTGATAGTGGGGAAACTATGCCCTCATTTGTCAAAGTGTAGCGCAGTGGAATAAAACAAAAAAAATACAACAACAACGGAAGTAATAAACAATTCACATTTAATATTACAAATACAGTAAAATATAACCAACAAGTTATATAGATATGATGCAACATTTCTCAAGTTCTAAGAAAACTGCCATAACATGTTACATAGCAGTACGACAATACAGTGTACAAAAAAACAAAACAAACAGCCAGTAGCATCGCATCCCTAAGACCGGTCCCATGCTCCCCTACTCCTCAGCAGCAATCAAGTTCCTGTATAGGGACCTTTTCCCTTATCCACACCTACAGAAATGTAATCAGTTTGGGCCGAAAAGCATGACCCAAATAGGGTGTGAGAAATAATCTCAGTAGGCACCCACCAAAGGCTCGTGCTCAAATGTGTGTAGACATGCAACAACAGTGTGAAAAAGTAAATGAAATAAACTAAGAAGTACTAAAAAGTAAATAACTTTACCAGTTATATTACCATTTTAATATTAATTTCATTATTTATTATTAAGAAACCACCATACTGAATTTCTATGTAAACAGTCAGTGTCCTCAGACACGCAAACTCTTACCCATGTGTAATCAGAATCTTGCCCCCAGGCATTGCCCTCAGGCATAACAAAAATTGACCTCAGGCGTATGATGTGTCTCCCTCAGGCATAGAAGTCACCACCCTCGAGCATTCGAAAGGTTTCCCTCAGGCGAAATAGAATGCATCCCTTAGGCTAATATAGTCCCGCCCTCAGGCTATTGTATAGAACAACCACCAGGCATAAGTAACCAGGACATGCCCAACATATAAACATGAAATTTACATACAATTCCCCTCAAGGGAAAATTACTTCATAATTTAAACATGGCATACCCTCAAGTATCCTGGCCAAATAGCTAAACCGAGGAACGCACCCCCGGGGTGGTCCTGGATCCAAGAAACGATCCCAAACAACATTTTAATATTACATTTAATTACCTATACAATTCTAGGTATTTTAAATTGCCACGACCTCAGCCACACGACACCCCAAATATGGGTTCGTAACCCAAAACACACAAAAATGCATGACATTTATAAATTTAAACATCGAGCCACCTACCTTTAACACCAACGAACGATATACGTAAATATCGATTCCAGAAATTCCCAAAAACGTCATAGATCTGAGGTAAAAGAATTCTCATTCAACATCAATTAACTTTTCTTAGAGGAAGAATTGGAAAAAACTACTCAAGGATAAGGGAGGTCTTACCCGTGCGGTTCCAACGTGATCGACGGAAGCCGAAAAGGATTCCTGACGCTCGATCGATTGATCCACGAAGGTTCAGTTGTCCTCTCCTGAGCTCTTGACCGGTTCTAAGACAATCCTGTGAACAGGGTTGGCTACTGCCCATTTTAAGGGGAAAAAACAAAGTACATAGCATGTACTTTTGAGTACCCAGTTCATACTTCCTTCATTTAACTGTTCCTCTGGCGGCACCACAAAACTATTCATTCGTCGACATGAGTACACATCGTGTATTCCCGAATACATGGTGTGTACTATTTCCCAGCTGGCGGCTACTTCCACAGCCTTACTATTTTCCAACCGACTGACTACACAGCGTGTAAATACCCACTACATGGCATGTAGTCGGTTTTTTACACCCTTCATCACCGACATGGCTACACACCCTTTGTACTCATACCTCACGGCCAAATGTACATGGTGTGTGGAATAGTTCAGGGCGTGTAGTTCCAAAATTTTGGATTTTCCACATTTTCCTTATTTTCACAAAAACATTTAAGGAAAAGAGAAAAGAAGAAACCTGTATCTCAAAAATAAGAACCAGGTTCTTACAAACTTCCCCCCTTAAAGAAATTCATCCCCGAATTTCCCTTCCATGGGTAGCGAAGATAAAGCTCAGAACAGCTCTTGCCACTGAGCACGTACGTCGGTCTCCCGCTCCCATGTTTCATCCTGCACTCGGCCATGCTACCATAGCACCCGTACGAGAGGAACTGACCGGCCTTGGAGAACCTTTGTGCTGCTATCAACAATATGAATCATATTCCCCTTAAATGATGCATCTACTTCAAGCTCAACCTCCTCGGGCTGAAAAATGTGAGACTGGTCTGAATGATAGTGGTGTAACTGAGATACATGGAAGACATCATGCATAGCTCGGAACCTCTATGGTAACTGCAACCGATAAGCAACTAGCCCGACTCTCTCCAGAATATCAAATGGCCCCACATACCTCGGTGAATGATTACCCTGTCTCCTGATCTGCCTATGTCCCAACCTCGGCGAAACACGCTAGAAAACTTGATCCCTGGCCACGAACTCCAACGGTCATCTGCAGTGATCAGTATAAGATTTCTGACGAGACTGTGCGGTAGCCATCCGCTTCCGAATCAACTAAACATGCTCAGAAGTCTCCTGCATGAGACGTGGTCCCAGTAAATCAACCTCACCTATCTCTAACCAGCATGATGGTGATCAGAACGGCCTACCATATAAATCCTCGTAAGGTGTCATCTCAATAGTTGTCTGAAAACTATTATTATAGGAAAATTCGACTAGGAGCATGTGCTTCTCCCAAGAACCCCCAAAGTCCAGGATGCATGCTCGCAGCATGTCCTCAGGCACCTGTGTCGTACGCTCTGACTGGCCATCAGTCTAAGGGTGTTAAGCTGTGCTCAGAAGCGCCTGTGTACCCAGTGCCCTCTGAAAACTCTGCCAGAAATGAGACGTAAAATGGTCATCTCTATCTGAAATAATAGAACTATAAACCCCATGAAGACGTACGACCTCTCGGATATATAACTTTTTGAGCTCGTCAACATAGAAGGTTTCCTTGATCAGAAAAAACCAGCTACTTCTCTCTTCATACTCGGCCACTAGTATAGACGTCTCAAGTCACGGTACATCTTGGTAACCCCAAGATTAACCGCCCAAGCTAAATCATGAAACTCCCAGATCAAAGTCCTCGCATATATCCCCTGAAACCCACACTCGTACATGGAAATGTAGAATTTCCACATCGCCTATCGTCCAACCAGGAGAAGGGGCCTCAGTTTCCACCGACTCCCATAGAACTAGGCCTTCTGAATCCGATATCTGTCTCATCCTCACTCTATCCAGGAGGGTAGAAGTCACAACTAAAGAAGTAATATAGGTCTGCCCCTGACTGTCGTCCACCTCTAATTTCATCTCAGAGAACAAATCCATAAGCTTCCACTCGCCAATGGCCTCCTGTACCACTTGTATCCGAGTCCTCCTACTCAGTGCATCAGCTAAGACATTACCCTTAATAGTTGTATAGGCAAGATCAAATTCGAAGGTCTGTAGGTTTTCGACCCACCTTTACTGTCTCGGGTTCAAGTCACACTGAGTAAAGATATACATGAGACTTTTTTGGTTGGTGAAAACCATAAAATGTTCTCCAAAGAGATAATATCTCCAACAGCGCAAATATTGAACAACTACAGCCAACATGAGATGATGCATCGGGTAATTTCTCTCATGTGGCCTCAATTGCCGAGAACCGTATGCAACGACTCGATCTCCCTGCATCAACACTTCTCCCAGCCCAATACCTGATGCATCACAGTAAACTGTGTAGCTCTTCCCTTGCTCTGGGAGTATTAGGACTGGTGCTGATTTCAACCTTCCCTTCAGGTTCTAAAAGGCAGTTTCGCAAGCTTCCAACCTAATGAACATCACACCCTTCTTAGTCAAACCCTTCAACGGAACTGCTAAGTGGGAGAAGTCCTGTATGAAGCGTCTGTAGTAACCAGCCAGCCCTAAGAAACTTCGTATCTCAAACACGTTCTTAGGCTTCTCCCAGGAAACTACTGCTCTCACCTTCTCTGGGTCTACTGCAACTCCTGCCTCTGAGATGATATGACCCCGGAGGTGAATCTGGTCCATCAAAAATGGGCACATTGAGAGCTTAGCATATAGTCGATGCTCTCTCAGTGTACTCAATATGATCTCAAGATGGGTGGAATGGTCATGTCGAGTGTGATAGTAAACCAAGATGTCATCCAGGAATACTACCACAAAAGAATCCAGATAAGGATGGAACACATGATTCATCATATCCATGAAAATTTTTGGTGTGTTCGTTAGTCTGAACGGCATAACCAAGTACTCGTAGAGACCATATCTTCCCCAAAAAGTTGTAAGCGGTATATCCGATTGTCTCACGCGCAGATGATGATATTTAGATCTTAAGTCAATCTTCGATAACACTCATGCTCCATGATGTTGATAAAAAATATCATCAATCCTTGGTAAGGGATATCAGTTCTTAACCATCAACTGGTTCAGCTTCTGATAATCCATGTAGAGTGTGAGGGTACCATCCACCTTATTCGTGAAAAGGACCGAAGAACCCCAAGGATAAGTACTCGGTCGGATAAAACCCTTTCCCTGTAACTCCTCTAAGTGCCTCTTGAGCTCCTGCAACCCAGGTGTGGCCATCCTATAAGGAGGAATGGACACAGGTGCTGCTCCTGGAACAAGATCAATAGAGAAATCCACCTCTCACTCCAGAGGTAGACCTGAAAAATCGTCCGAGAAGACATCCCTAAAACGATCAACCACTGGAGGGAAATATGTCCGAAAACTCCCCTGATCATCCAGATATAAGCTCACAATCTGGGCTGTGACTCCACCTCTCCCACAATGCTCTGGTCCAGCTCGACTCGCCTAAACATCCCATTTGCCCTTTTATAGAAACTCTCCGCCCTATGGGGATGTGAAACTCACCCTACAATGATAGCAATCCACAAAGAATCAAAAGGGAATCAACCAGTCCATCCCAAGGATGACATCATAAGTTGTCATCTCTAAGACATAGAGGTCCCATAAAAAGTGACACCCACCAACCTCAAGGGGGCACTCCTTGAATTGACGCACACTAGTCGTTCTAGTCCCCAAAAGAGTGTCTAGCATCATGATATCAGAAGAAGAAGAAACAAAGAGCCTGTGGCTCTCCACAACGGGCACAGATATGACACTATGTGTAGCACCCATATTAAAAAGTACTGAAGTCATGATAGAAGATACTAGAATAGTACCTCTGACTATTGAAGGTCTGGGATCCTTCTCCTGCTGGGTATGTTGCACTGCATATGCCTGCCCAGTGTTGCGGCCCTGAGACACAGCCTGGCTACCCTTAGCCGACCCGCCCTGCTGCCTCTGAGATCCTAGTGTTTGGATACCACGACCACGACCACTATCTCTACCTGCACGCCCTGACGTATTCCAGTTCCCTGACTGGTAAGAAGCCATTGGTCCTGCTCTCGCATGCGGAGTCTGCACAGAACCCCTCTCACTAGCCACTAGTGGAAATTCCCTACAAAAGCACTACAGATGACCCATATTGCCGCAAGCTCGGCACTCCACTGGAATATGTGGACACTGCGGTCTCTTGTGCCCCACTTTCCCACACTAGTAGCAAAAGACCAGGCCACCTGAAGAAACTGCATGGCTTGTACTACCACTGTGAGAGAAACTCATCTGTCTCTTCCTCTTGATAGTAGAAATAGTACCAGAAACTGGTGTCGAACCGCCCTAGCCCACACCATTAGCTTCCCTCAGGTTCCTCTCTGTAATCAGTTCCCGATTCACAATAGCATGTACTGAAGGAAACCTGAAAACATTCACCAATGCTCAGATGTCATAGCGAAGACCATCCTCAAAACTCCTGGCTCCCAATGTCTCATCACCCACTAGAATGGATGAAAAAAACTGAAGCTCGGTGAAACGAGCAGAATAATCCATCACTGACATAGTGCCCTACTGCAGATTCATAAACTCTCAAGCTCTATCTGCCCTCAGCATCTCTAGAAAGAAGAAGTCATATAATACTTCCTGAAAATCTTCTCATGACATGTCTCTGTGATGCTCTAACTGGGTGGTAACATCCCACCACCTCTTGGAAGAATCACACATCATATAAGTCGCGAGCTTGACCCTCCTCCCTAGAGTTGTCTCAAGATGGTTGAAAATATTCTACATCAACCCCAACCAAGACTTCGCAGCCAGTGGTCCGTCATCCCCTGAAAACGTAGGCGGATGCTGCTGCTGGAAGATACGTGTCAGCTCATCCATAGATGTTGCAGCCTGCAGTGCTCCCTGAAAGGTCTGCATGAACCGTATAAAGCCTTCACAAAACTACACCTCCATGCCTATGTCTGGTATATCGGCTGGCGCCGCATCTGGCTCTGCAAGAGGATCCACTGGTAGCCCATGGCCCACCATCTCTAGAGTATACTCGTTGCCGCTCTCCTGGAGAACAACGCGTGGTCGTCTAGGCGGCATGACACTATAAGGTCAAAAACACACCTTAGATCATGATTTATCAAGACCGAAAATGAAGAAATCCAAAATTTGAATAGGAGGAAGAAGGCATTCAAAATAGAAAAATAAGACTACATCGCGTGTATACTGACTACACGATGTGTACCTGACTTCTCTTACCCTGCCCGGGTCCTTCTACTCGGCTTAGCCACACGGCTCCCGTTGAACAAAACTACATGGTGTGTACATCATCTACACGGTGTGTATGGTGTAATTTCCAAATGCACGTGTCTTTTGTGACACGACCGACTATATAGCATCCCTCCCTTTTATCACATAAACTTTCATTACATTATACAAAACTGAGGATCTTTACGGTTTAGTGTCTTGGAAACCAGGAACTTAATACATGAAACAAAAAAAAATCTTAAACACTTGAAAGGCATCTCCTTATGTTCATCCTAGGTTAATTACTGCATCTCATAACCTGGGTACATACATCAAAATAAATGGTGAGCATAAGGCCCAAAAAGGGAAACAAGGGAAACATTTAACATGTGAACTTGAGATACATCAATAAAGTCAAGAAAAGAACTTTAAGGCATGAGAATGAAATCATGAGGCATATCATAATAAAAATAACGTATTTCATAACTAGAATATGTGGCTAAAACATTTAACATTTACAGTCATTTCGTTTCACCAAGGTCCATCCCTAAGGTTTCATTAAAAATTACCAAGGTTATTCACCAAGGTATCAGTCTAAATGGTCATCTCTAGAGATTAAGTCTTTACCCAATGCATTGGAGCACCATCAGGGCGCTCCCTTAAATTTGTCTTTATCATCATGTGAGCCACATATATCATCCTCAATCATTTTAGAAACAACCCATATAGCAAAAAAGAAATGGGTTTCATTTCATAATCATAACGTTTTAAAAACTGCTTTAAAGACATGATCTTTACATCACTTTAAACCCACGGAAAGGGAAAGAGGGTCTCATGTATGTAAATCCCAGAATTTAAAATAGAACAACTTGGTATATATGTGAATACACCTATAGAAGATATAGCTTTCAGTATTCACTTAATAAAATAAAAGAACTTTAAAAAAATAGAGATACAATTTTGAGACGGAAATTCTACAGCATAACGGCTATATTTTGGGGTTTTAGAAAACATTGAAAAGAGAGGGGATATGGGTCACCCACTCATAAATGATCCATAAAACTGTGGGGAACAAAATATAAATTATTTAAGAACATGGTAATAAAATTTTAAAGACATACCATATGAAATGAAGAACATGAAAGGAAAACAAAAATAAGATTTCTCTTATAAAAATTCGGCAGCCTAACGGCGTCACTTAAACTTCAAAAAAATTGAATTGACGAGATCAAATAGGTTCTCTTATCATATGAACATAAAATATCAGTATGATAGAGTTAGAGATCAAACCCCAACATAATAAAAAGGAACATGAAAGACTTGACATGAAAATAGATCTTGAAAACGAGAAGGGTGAAAGAATCCCTTAAAAATTCGGCAGCCTAACGGCGTCAATTAAACATCAATAAAAATGAATTGACGAGATCAAATAGGGTCTCTAATCATATGAACATAAAAGATCAGTATGATAGATTTAGAGATCATACCCCAACATAATAAAATGGAACATGAAAGACTTGACATGAAAATAGATCTTGAAAACGATAAGGGTGAAAGAATCCCTTAAAAATTCAGCAGCCCAACGGCGCCACTTTAACATTCGTAAAATGAAATGACGAGAGAAAGAGGGGTTATCTCATCATATGAACATGAAAAGGGAAGTAATATGAATATAAAATAACATCCTTCAACATAAGATCATGGAGCATAAAATAAATGACATAAAACAGATTACTTGAAAAGAAAGAGAGAGGTCGGATCCCTTACCTTAAATCGTAACTCTTAAAACTCAAAGGATGGGAACTTGAGGGCTTGGGGGCACCTTGAGAGGACTCCATGGGAGGTAATGAGACCAGAGCATCGTTGGGGGAGATTTGAGAGTCTAATGGATGAGAGGATGGCTTGGTATTTATAGGGAAAGTGAGGGGACAAGGCATTAATGGCCAAGGGACACCTCATTGGTGGTTTTGGAAAAATCATGGGATTGCCCATGGTATTTGCCCATGGTATTGGCCACATGGGTCCCCCAATACAATAATTCATTCCCTTTGGTTGGAAAACCCTTAAAATATCTCATGACATGATCATGACACAGTTATGATGTCATTAAACATACTGAAACCCTAAAACTGTATGTTCACTATTCATCGAAAAATTCAACTTTCTCAGAAAACTCCCAAGATTTCACCTTAACCAAATATCGATGCTCTGATTTCAAAAATGAACTCCACTTTATGAAAATAATTTTCTAAATATTTATAATTTAATTTTAAAATAAATACACTATTGACCGAAAATTCATTTTTCTCAGAAAAATCCCCAAAAATTACCTTAACATAATATCGATGCTCTGATATCAAAAATGAAATCCATATTATAAAATTAATTTTCTAAATATTTTTAATTTAATTTTTAATTAAAAACCACTATTCACCCGAAAAAACTAATACTTGACTAATAAATTATGAAACCATTATTTAACCATTTTATTGAATCACATTACTTAATCAAGGTGCCTATATTATATTAATACTTTCTTTAAGTGAGATTACTAATCCATTTGGTCACATTACTAATCCTTAGCATAAATCACTATTCATAATTTACTATTCATCAAAAATTAATTTGATCTTATTAGACTCTAAATTTCATACTGAACATAATTGTAGAAGACTATTTTTTGAAAATCATTACACATTTTTAATTATTTAATGTTTACATAAACATTTTTAAAATATCCTTTCTCTAAAATTCATCAAAAATATGCATACTATATTTATCCGGACATTTGAAAATTCATAAACATCGTCATAAGAAGAAATCAAAATTTTATTTAAAACAATGGATTACACAAGGCAGTTACGGTCTCCTTACATAGCCCCTTATCACACCAGCATAGGACTTAAGTGTAAGGTGTGCTAAGGTGAGAGAATCCGAGGGAGGCTCGGCCAACATCGCAGGAGTAGTAATTTATATCAGTTTGAACTTCTCGCGAAGGCGATTCTGTTCTAGCTTCACACGATGAATTTTGGCTTGGGTTTGGTCCAGAGCAAAGCCTAGTGGTGCTACCTCCTTCCCAAGTTCCGTTAGATGGGCTTCGATTGGCCCGAGACTACTGGATGAGGTCATCGAATCTCCTTTCTATATTAATTAACCAAGGTCACTTGTAAATAGAGACAAAAGTCGCAACATTCAGTTTTCGACGGTCATACTAGTTAACGGTCATATATTTGTCAAAACCCAACAGTCTCATTTTTATTATACTCATGTCATCAAATGAAACAGGTTTGTTGAGTATTAAAAATAAAATAACACACAAAATTTGGAAGCAAGATTTATTCAAAATTTCGGGTCGTTACAATCTTCCCCCATTAAGAAATCGCATCCTCGCAATTTTTAAAATTGGGTTTTGAAATTTCATTGAAAGTCCCACATCAGAAAAAGATTCAGTAATAATATTACTTTAAATGAAAAAAAAGGAAGTACAAAGGTCACCCTAGTTAACCCATACTAGGATTCCATGTAGGAAAACATGGATATGGAAGAAAAAAACAAAGGGTCAAGCTTTGAGGGAGAGTGATAGAAAACATGATTAGGTTAAAGTTAACAATAAGAAAATCACAAACTTATGATGTGTGTAAATGCTCTTTGATTACCCAGTAGGAAATGTTAACAGAAAAAGTTTTTGTTTTACGTTCCTTTTCATAGTTTTGAGGAATTCATTTACTACATAGAATAAAACACAGGGAAATATACCTACCTTCAAGTAGAGTTTCATACTTTAATAAATCTCTAGCAAACTAATCTTTTCTCCAAACGATGAGCATTCAAAACTACTTGGTCTCATCAAAGCACAAGAATCATCTTCTAGAGAATCACATTATCCACCAATGATTAACTATCTATTTCTTATATCTTTAAACATTATCCCAAAAATAGAAAGGGTAAGATAAAACGACTCTTCCAAAAGAAAGAACCCTAGAGGAAGGAAAAGTACTTTAAATCTTCAAAGATCCACGGTACTACCCAAAGTTCATCATAGACCATTCCATAAATAACTTATCTTAAAATTCCTCAAAATAAACCAAACTAAGATTGAAACCCAAATACAATAAGGATTTGATAACATAGTCTTCCAAAATAAACTTCATTGTTCATCTCCAAAAAAAATCAACCACTCCTAACATCTTATAACAAAAGTAGCTAACCTAAACATATTTTACCCAAGATAGGTTAATCATTTCCATAAGTAACCTAAATTACTATAATTCTGCCTTAAATTCATCAATTCATCAAAATATATGTCAACCTTTACTCCTCAATGAAAAATATCGTAGTAATATATTTACCTTGATCATATAGGGTCCCCAAAATACTGAACGTCTTCCAAAATAATAATCATCTTTTAATCCCCTAATCATATCTGTCATATTAATACGGAAATCATCGCATTTCCTATCACATTGGTTGTTGGGACATGTTATTCCATTTTCCCACCATTAACTAAGAAAAGAAAGTATAATTAGGGGCTTAAATACTTAGCCAATAATCATGAAACGGAACTTAAAGCATATAAGGATAACTTTTAGAAGAAAAGTATACCCTAAATTGTGATCCCCTAGGTTTCAAACTAGGTTATCCATGATCATATAACCTTATGTGAATCTTTATTTTATTTTTTGTTTGTTCCTTTAATAATGGTTCATACTAAGCTTATGAATTTACCAAAGCATATCCCTCGGGAGTGTCGTAACCGAGAGTGCAGAAAGGCCCACTTTCGTATACCAGTTCCCATTCGAGTCTAGCTCAAAGTGGTGTTTTCGGGTTTTACCCCTATGTACATCTGTGCCAGAGCCACCTGTACCTGCTCGTATCCAGACAGGGATATATTTGCATGGCAACCCCTTACTCAGTACTCAGCAAAATATCAGGAAGATTTCCTTTATTTAAACTTTTCTATAGGGTTTTTCCAAAAGTTTTCATATCCTAATTTCCACAAATAACTAAACCATACATTGATACCAACTATAGCATCCCACATTTTTATCACATAAACTTTCATTACATTATACAAAACTGAGGATCTTTAAGGTTTAGTGTCTTAGAAACCCGGAACATATTACATGAAACAAAAAAACACTTTTCTTAAACACTTGAAAGGATTCTCCCTATGTTCATCCTAGGTTAATTACTACATCTCATAACCTGGGTACATACATCAAAAGAAAGGGTGAGCAGAAGGCCCAGTAAGGGAAACAAGGGAAACATTTAACATGTGAACTTGAGATACATCAATAAAGTCATTAAAAGAACTATAAGGCATGAGAATGAAATCATGAGGCATATCATAATGAAAATAACGTATTTCATAACTTGAAGATGTGTCTAAAACATTTAACATTGACAATCATTTTGTTTCACCAAGTTCCATCCCCAAGGTGTCATTAAAAATTACCAAGGTTATTCACCAAGGTATCAGTCTAAATGTTCATCTCTAGAGATTAAGTCTCTACCCAATGAATTGGAGCACTATCAGGGCACACCCTTAAATTTGTCTTTATAATCATGTGAGGCACATATATAATCATCAATAATTTCATAAACAACCCATATATCATAAAAGAAATGGGTTTCATTTCATAATCATAACGTTTTAAAAACTGCTTTGAAGACGTGATCTTTACGTCACTTTAAACCCACAGAAAGGGAAAGTGGGTCTCATGTATGTAAATAACAGAATATAAAATAGAAAAACTTGGTATATATGTGAATACCCTTATGGAAGAGATATCTTTGATTATTAACTTAATAAAATAAAATAACTTTAGAAAAATAGAGATACATTTTTGAGACGGAAATTCTGCAGCATAACGGCTATGTTTCGGGGTTTTAGAAAAAAATGAAAAGAGAGGGGACATGGGTCACCCCCTCATAAATGATCCATAAAACAGTAGGGGAACAGAATATAAAGGATTTAAGAATATGTTAATGAAATTTGAAAGACATACCATATGAAATGAAGAACATGAAAGGAAGACAAAAATAATATTTCTCTTATGAAAATTCGGCAGCCTAACGACGTCACATAAACTTCAACAAAAATGAAATGATGAGATCAAATAGGGTCTGTCATAATATGAACATAAAATATCAGTATGATATATTTAGATATCATACCAAAAAATAATAAAAAGGAACATGAAATACTTGACATGAAAATAAATCTTGAAAACAAGAAGGGTGAAATAATCCCTTAAAAATTCAGCAGCCTAACGGTGTCACTTAAACATCAATAAAAATGAATTGACGAGATCAAATAGGGTCTCTCATCATATGAACATAAAAGATCAGTATGATAGATTTATAGATCATACCCCAACATAATAAAAAGGAACATGAAAGACTTTACATGAAAATAGATCTTGAAAACGAGAAGGGTGAAAGAATCCCATAAAAATTGGGCAGCCTAACGGCGCCACTTTAACATTCATAAAATGAAATGATGAGAGAAAGAGGGGGTCTCTCATAATATTAACATGAAAATGGAAGTAAGATGAATATAAAAGAGAATCCTTCAACATAATATCATGGAGCATAAAATAAATGACATAAAAGAGATTACTTGAAAAGAAAGAGAGAGGTCGGATCCCTTACCTTAAAACGTAACTCTTAAAACTCAAAGGTTGGGACCTTGAGGGCTTGGGGGCACCTTGGGAAGACTCCATGGGAGGTAATGAGACCAGAGCTTCGTTGGCGGAGATTTTGGAGTCTAATGGATGAAAGGATGGCTTGGTATTTATAGGGAAAGGGAGGGGACAAGGCATTAATGGCCAAGGGACACCTCATTGGTGGTTTTGGCAAAACCATGGGCTTGCCCATGGTATTTGCCCATGGTATTGGCCACATGGGTCCCCCCATACAATAATTCATCACATTTGGTCGGAAAACCCTTAAAATATCTCATGAAATCATCATGACACAGTTATGATGGCATTAAACATACCGAAACACTAAAACTGTATTTTTACTATTCATCGAAAAATTCAACTTTCTCAGAAAAATCTCAAGATTCCACCTTACCCAAATATCGATGCACTGATTTCAAAAAATAACTCCACTTTATAAAAATATTTTTATAAATATTTTTAATTTAATTTTTAAATAAATACACAATTCACCGAAAATTCATTTTTCTCAGAAAAATCCCCAAAAATTACCATAACATAATATCGATGCTATGAGTTAAAAAATGAAATCCATTTTATAAAAGTAATTTTCTCAATATTTTTAATTTAATTTGTAATTTAAAAAAAACTATTCACCCGAAAAAACTAATACTTGACTAATAATTTATGAAACCATTATTTAACCATTTTATTGAATCACATTACTTAATCAAGGTGCCTAGATTATATTAATACTTTCTTTAAGTGAGATTACTAATCCATTTGGTCCCATTACTAATCCTAAGCATAAAATCACTATTAATAATTTACTATTAATCAAAAATTATGTTGATCTTATTAGACTCTAAATTTCATACTGAACATAATTGTAGAAGACTATTTTTTTTAAAATCATTACACATTTTTAATTATTTAAGGTTTACATATACATTTTTAAAATATCCTTTCTCTAAAATTCATCAAAAATATGCATACTATATTTATCCGGACATTTGAAAATTCTAAAATTTCATCATAAGAAAAAAATCACAATTTTTATTTAAAATAAAGGATTACACAAGGAAGTTACGGTCTCCTTACAAAGCCCCTTATCACACTAGCATATGACCTAAGTGTAAGGTGTGCTAAGGTGAGAGAATCTGAGGGAGGCTCGGCCAACATCGCACGAGTAGTAATTTCTAACAGTTTTAACTTCTTGCGAAGGAGATTCTATTCTAGCTTCAAACGATGATGTTCGGCTTGGGTTTGGTCCAGAGAAAAGTCTAGTGGTGCTACCTCCTTCCCAAGTTCCATTAGATGGGCTTCGATTGGCCCGAGACTACTGGATGAGGCCATCGAATCTTCTTTCTATATTAGTTAACCAAGGTGACTTGTATTTAGAGGCAAAATTTGCAACATTCAGTTTTCAACGGTCATACTGACTAACGGTCATATAATAGTCAAAACC
Source organism: Viscum album (assembly GCA_963277665.1). Taxonomy (NCBI): domain Eukaryota; kingdom Viridiplantae; phylum Streptophyta; class Magnoliopsida; order Santalales; family Viscaceae; genus Viscum; species Viscum album. Next base: position 645,857,300 of record OY728151.1, on the reverse strand, counting down.
CAACAGTCTCATTTTTATTATACTCATGTCATCAAATGAAACAGTTTTGTTGAGTATGAAAAATAAAATAACACACAAAATTAGGAAACAAGATTTATTCATAATTTCAGGTCGTTACAGACTACTCGGCTTGAAAGTACACGGCGTGTTACACCCGCACATAGCGTGTAAACTACCCCATTTCCCAGTCACACGGCTAAGTCCACATGATCTTCCCTTGGAAAAGACTGCACGGTGGGTCCCACAAGTACACGACATGTTCTAGACGATCTTCGCAGACCCGTGTTGTTAGTTAAATGGCCGAACACATGGCTCACAATACACATCATGTTCTATATTCACACGACGTGTACATGAAGGGATTACACCGACTTGTGTTGTTAGTTACACGGTCGGGTCCCTAGGTCAGACTACATAGCGTGTTCCACATTGACATGGAGTGTTCAAGAAAATATTACACTGGCCTGTGTTTGTTATGTAGGATCGAAATAACGATGTAGATGCTCAATATACAAGAGGGGGGGTGAATTGTATACATTAAAAATTCCTTTAAACAAAGGAAAGAGCTAAGTTTAACAAAGTTAAACTAAGAAAATTCACAACACCTCTAACACAAATTGAAAACTTGAAAAAGGAATGAAGTTATAAACATCAAGTCCTATGAACTTCCTTAAGACTAGAAAGAGATTCCAAAAGTAGGTTCCAGAAATATGGTTCCGGAAATTGAAACTTAACAAAAGATTACAATATGAGATTCTACCTTAAAGCGTATAGAATCTAAATGAAACAGAGTACAAGTAAGGAAGTATAAGAAAGTTATACTTTCCTTATAATACAAAATGCAGTGGAAACAAACAAGTAGTAAAACTACAAGTAACAAGATATAAGTCTTTTAACCCAAAGAGAAGGGTATCCAACAACCTTGGATAAAGGCCCCTTGATTTATACTTTCAAGCAAGTTTGTCTTACCCACACCTGGGTAAGACCTCGATACGAAGATCGGAATCTCTGTCTTGCTATCCTCGCAAGCCCTCAACTTCAAGGTAGTTGGAACCTCTGTCTTCGTCAGCAAGGAAGCCCTCGAACTTCAAGGTAGTCGGAACCTCTGTCTTCCTATCCCCGGAATTCCTTGAATGTAATCACCAACATTCAGAGTCGCACGAAGCAAAAACTGAACGAGTGGTTCAGTACGCACAAGGCATGAAAAGCTTTCTCTCTCTAGAAATCACCTTAGCAGCGTGTGGTCTCTAGATCGATCAACTTCCCTGTTGTTGTTATTGTGTATGAGCTCTTTCAAATGAGCTCCTATTTATAGGAAAATTTCCAACGGTCGTCTCCCTCCTCCATTGTTCATATATTCCATGAAACTCAAAGGGACCTGTACATGTGTAACTCAACCAACGGTTAATTAGAAACATAATAGACGACATCGTTTTATAACAAACTATGTATAACTGAATGCACGGCATCGTTTTGAAACAAAGCATATGTGGGTAAAAGCTAATTAATAGTTCGGACTATAATCAAGTCAAAAGTTCGGAGTCTAACCAAAATGAAGTTTGGAGTTTATGTTAAGAAATGTTCAGATTCTATTTTATAGGCATTCGGAGTCTGGTTTCACTAGAGATCGGATTCTGAACCTGTAGAGTTCAGAGTCAAACTTCTTAAGAGTTCGGAGTCGAACTGCTTAAAAGTTTGGAGTGGAACTTCTTAAGAGTTCGGAGTTGAACTGCTTAAAAGTTCGAAGTCGAACTTCTTAAGAGTTCGGAGTCGAACTACTAAAGAATTCAGATTTGAACTACTAAAGAGTTTAGAGTCGAACTACTAAAGATTTCGGAGTCGAACTGCTTAAAAGTTTGGAGTCGAACTTCTTAAGAGTTCGGAGTTGAATTTCTTAAAAGTTTGGAGTCGAACTTCTTCAGAGTTCGGAGTCCAGAATTTAGATTAGAACTACATTACAGATCACATCCAGAATTCGGATCCTAAAAATAGAATGCTCCAAATATTTTCATTATATGGCTCCGGAAATTTGGTTATGAATCCGGTTTTTGAAATTAAGAATAATATTTCTATGTATAAGAAAATTTAGGTTAAGGTAAATTTCCTTAAAGAAGTAAATTTTCCTTATGGGGGTAAAAATAATATTTTCTTAAGTATAAGGTGTTTGTGATTTTCAAAACAAGAAGGAATGGAAAAGTAATAGGAAAAACCTTATTGACTCAACAATCCCTCCCTTTTGGAAAGCACAAACATCCTTTTAAAAAAGCATATAAGGATTTTCAAAAATTTCATTAGACTTTGAAAATTAAAACTTATCTCCCTTTGTTCATAGATATAAGTGAATAAAACTAACTCCCCCTTAGTCATTGAATCTCTAAGGATTATATTCTGAGTTTCCGGAGTGGAGTTTTCATTATTGTAAGAATGAACAAAAACTTCGTAGTGGGAAACTCCCCCTTTCATTAAGGATATTTCTCTTAGAAATTTTTCCCTTTCTCCTCCTTAAGAGTAGTTCTTTTTCCTTCTCCCCCTTTTTGATTTTCAAAAAGAATTGAAGGGAATGGAAAATAGAGTATGCTACCTGAAACATTTGTATATAACAAGAAACAAACCAACCAGATAATCATTTCATTTGAGTTGAGGGAACAAAATTTTACAATGAAAGAAAACTACAACAAAAGATCGGAGTGGGTTCATTTGCCTTTTTTTTCCTTCAAAATAAGCTACTTCAACAAGGCTTTGAGTTTCTTCAAGTCTCTTTGATCTTCCTCTCATTGCCACTCCAAGGATTTTACCTTTTCTTCTTGAGCTTTTAAAGCCTCTGCCTGAGCCTCCAAGGCTTCTTTCTGCAACTTCAAAAACTCATATTGCTTTTCCATCTTCTGCTAAAACTAAATCGAGAAATCTCTTTCAGTTTTCCAATTTTGAGACACTGAGTAAAGCTTCCCATTCAGATCCCTGACCTGTTGATTCCAGAAATTTTGCTCCTGGGTCAACTTCTTAGAAATCTCATTAACCTTTTTGTCCTCCATTTCAAAATCATTTTGAACTTCAGCCTAAAAATTCTAAAATTGAACTAAATCTTCATCAACTCTCTTAGACCACTTGGTTACTTTACTGTAGGACTTCCTATGCACGTCATAATCAATCATAAAACTTTTCTGTTCAGCTTCCAACTTCACAAACTTATCCATTACCATGGATAAAGAATCTGATTTTTGATTCATAGATTGTTTCAGCAACTGGCATCTAGAATCTATTGTTGGAATAATCAGAATTGTGTCCACCAACTTTCTCAAAGATTGAACCACAAAATCGTGCCCGTGGGATGATGATTCCGAATCAGAAACTTCTTTCTGAGATTCCTCTTATTCAACTGTCACAAGCTTCCTTCTAGAGGTACCACCAACCTCTTTCCTTCTGATGACATCTTTAATGGGTGTCTCCATTAGAGTTTGCTTCCCTTTCTCAGATTTCAGAATGGATTTCACATTAGGCGATACTTCCTCAGATTCGGAAACTTGAACAATCTGATCCTCATCTGGTTTCTGTCTTTCTTGACCTTCCTCAAGAAAATTCCTCTCATAGGATTCTTCTTCATCATACAGCACATTTTCTTCTTCTTCTTCTGGATGTTGCATGATAGCTTCCTCATCTCCCTTGACTAAGGTAACTATCTTTGCAGATTCACCCTTATCTTTGTATTCATGTACTTTCTTGATCAAGGTATCCAGATATTCACTCTCCTCTTCTTCTTCTTCTTCTTCTTCAACCTCTTCCTCAACTGCTTCAGCAACTTCCTTCTCAGCTTTTACAACTATCCCTTTACCCTTTTCCTTTTCCGGAGTGACATAGTTTTTCGCTGGTGTTTCTGGTAAAGAAGGTTCAACACTGAAAGTTTCCAGAACTGGAAGCCTTTCAGAAGCCAACTCTGTATCTTTTAGAAAATATTGCACTATTTCAGCTTCACACATCTTCTTTCTCAACTTCTTTTCCTTCGCTTGTCTCTCTAGCTCCTCAGCAGCTTTTTCTTTTAATGCCTTAGCCTCAGCAGGGTCCGGTTCTAATTAAGTATGCCCTTCCTTCCTCATTTCTTTATCTTTCCTCCACTTTGCCGCTACTTCATCTGTATATACTTTCTACTTCTTCGTCTTGGGAGGTGCAGATTCAGTTTCCTTAGGCTGAGGAACTTCTTCATCAGTAACTACTTCCTTAGCCTTTCTCTTCTTCCTTTGCTTTTTTGAAGGTTCTGGAGATTGTTTTTCTTTTTCAGCTGTTTAAAATTCCTCCACAGATAGGGGGTAAAATTCTCCGGATTCACTAGAAAATCCCATCTTCATTATTTTAAGCGTATCATCAGTGACAAGCATGAGCTTGCAATTCCGGATCTTTGATTTGCAGGAAACTTTGAAAAATTATAAGCATCAAACAATCAACTTAGACAGTAAGGCAGGAAACATCAGAATCTGAGCCCTCATATTTCCTTCTTTGATATTCTTGATATAACCAAGACATGCCTTATCAGATTTATCTTTCTTAGATTTACCAAAAAATATAAGACATAGATATCACTTTTCTTCAGATTGTCTTTATCTCTTCTTCTCGGAACCAGAAAACCTTGCACCCATAGTTGAAGTATTCTATTATTCAGAGTGATCCGAGGAATCTTAGTTGTTGAATCATCCTTAATCCCAAGACACTTCAGTGCCTTCTCCTTATTGAAACTTCCTTGCACATCGGGAAGTTTGTGAGAACAGAATGCGGCTTCTCCCTCATATGTTATACCAACCAGGCTTGATGCCTTAGTGTAAGAAAGATTATAAGTCTTTCCATAAGACTTTAAAGAAACCCTTTCTCTGCCATCTTCCACCAGGAAGGAAACAGACGTATAAAACTCTATCAACAAGTCGGTATAAACCAGATCATGTTTATCTGGTTTTGCTATGAATATATCTCCCCATCCATTCAGTCTAATATTTTTCGAAATAAGAGAATCAAGCTTATAAAAATCTAGTTGAACTAACCTATCCCTATAAACAAACCACTTTGAAATTGGTTTGATAGTTGACATATCTTCATAGGTTGCTTCAACAGACATTCGGAATGAAATAAACTGTAATACTCAGATTGGCTTCACAAGGTTCGGAACCGGCCTTAAGAAAAGCATTAGAGTTTCGAGACACAAAAGCTTGAAAAACCGATGTAGGACGAGTCTCAAGGTCCCCTTTATATAGGCAAAGAATTTGACAGTTGGTCTTCCAAAAGCCATATAACGGTTGAAAAAGCTCTGATCTGATCTGACGGTTGAGAACAATCCCTCAAGGAAAATTTGACTCTGATCTTTTGAGGTTTTTAAGGAAAACATTCGGATTTGAGGAAAAAGTTGAATCCGATTTTTTTTTAAGACAAGAAAAATACAAGAAAACAAAATTTGATTACAAAACTATCAGTAAGAAAATCACGACTTACGGATTAAAAAGAAATATTATTCGTAATTGGTAATATTCTTCTTGAAAGAAAAAAAAACTTCATTACGAAAGTTGCAGTACAAAAACCTCGTTAGGAAAACCCCAGTCCAAAAATATCCATTCCGAAAATTATCAGTATGAAAATTCCATTCCGGATTTTTTCAGTACGAAAACATCCATTCCAGAAGTTTTCCTTACGGGAATTTCAGTTCTGAAAATTTCAGTTCCGGTAATTCCCATTCCGGAAATTCAGTTCCGAAAGTTTTTTTAAAAAAAACTCTAACAACCAAATGTACTCCCCCTATGAAGAGGAGTTTATTACTGTTAGGAGAATTTTTCAACAAGAAGTTAATGAAGAATGATTACCTTACAATTATCATTCCTAACTTTTATTTAATGTATTAAAATCTATCGGAGGGTAATGATTTTGTGAAAATATCAGCAAGTTGATCTTGCGTTCTGATAAACCGAAGAATGATTTTTCTTTTTTGTGTGTGATCCCTAAGAAATTGATGCCTAATATCTATGTGTTTTGCACAAGAGTGATGTGCAGGGTTCTTACTTAAGGCAATAGCACTTGTTTTATCACACAAAATTTGAGTTTTAGTAAAGCTCAATCCATAGTCTGTGAGTGTGTGTTGCATCCACAATACTTGAGCACAACAACTTCCAGATGCTATATATTCGGCTTCAGCAGTGGAAAGTGCTACAGAATGTTTCTTCTTGCAGGACCAAGAAACTAATGAATCTCCTAAGAAATGACAATTTCCAGATGTACTTTTTCGATCCATTCTATATCCACCAAATTCAGCATCAGAAAAGCTTTTTAGAATAAAATCATCTCCAGAAGTATAAAACAATCCTAGATCCATGGTTCCCTTAAGGTAGAGAAAAATTATTTTTACTGACTTTAAGTGAGATTCCTTAGGATTGGATTGATATCTTGCACATAAGCATACTGAGAACATTAAGTCTGGTCGACTAGCTTTCAAGTAAAGTAAACTTCCTATCATACCTCTAAAAGATGTTTGATCTACTGGTTTCCCAGCTTCATCAAGATCTAAAGAGTTTGAGGTACCAATAGGAGTACTTATACTCTTAGTATTGTCATAACCATACTTTTTGAGAAGATATTTAATATACTTATGTTGAGATATGTAGGTTCCTTCTGGTTTTTGAGAAATTTGAAAACCAAGGAAAAATGTTAACTCACCCATCATACTCATTTCATACTCATATTTCATTAGACTTGCAAAGGAGTCGGTTAAAGATTGCTGAGTTAAACCAAATATGATGTCATCAACATAAATTTGAACAATCAAAACATTTTTCTTATCTTTCTTTATAAAAAGGGTTGGATCTGCATTTCCCTTAGCATAGTTATTTTGAAGCAAAAATCTAGTGAGTCTATCATACCAGGATCGTGGGTCTTGTTTAAGACCATACAAAGCTTTGGTAAGTATAAAAACATGATTAGGTTGTTTTGTATCTTCAAAGCCAGGAGGTTGTTCAACAAAAACATCCTCTTGGACATAACCGTTAAGAAAAGCACATTTCACATCCATTTGAAAACGATTAAAATTAAAGAATGCTGCAAAGGAAAGTAGAATACGGATAGATTCAAGTCTAGCTACTGGAGCATAGTTTTCTTCATAATCTATTCCCTCTTGCTGATTATAGCCTTTAGCAACAAGTTTAGATATATTTCTTACTATGACTCCATTTTCATCACATTTGTTTCTAAAGACACACTTTACTCCAATAACCGAAGTTTCCTTAGGTCTTTCAACCAAGATCTAGACTTTGTTCCTTTCAAATTCATTTAATTCATCTTGCATAGCTTTGATCCAATCATCATCACCTAAAGCTTCATCAGTGCTTTTTGGTTCTAATTGGGAAAGAAATGATAGATGTTCTATTTCATTTCTTAAGGAACTTCTAGTTATTACAGGTTGATTTACATCACCAATGATACTATCACTGGGATGATTCTTAAGAAACACTTGATTTGGGTTTTGTAAAACCTATTCATCAACATAGGGTAGAAAATCTTCTGGAGTAAATGTTTCAGAAGTATCTTCTTGAATATTTTCCTTATCAGAAGTTTCTTCTATCAAAGGTTGATAATCAGTTTTTTAAAACACATCTGAGGATGTAGGTTGAGATGGTTTAAAAACAAAAGGATCTGACTCATCAAATTTTACATGCACTGTTTCTTCAACAATACAAGTATTTTTATTGAAAACTTTATATGCCTTAGAATTTGTGGAGTAGCCTAGGAAAATCCCTTCATCAGATTTTGGTGCGAATTTATGTAAGTTATCTTTAGTATTCAAATTGAATACTTTGCAACCAAAAACCTTGAAGTAGGAAAGTCTTGGTTTTCTATTGTTCCATAACTCATAAGGAGTTTTATTAAGAAAAGGTCTAATCAAAACTTGATTTATAGTATAGAAAGTAGTACTTACAACTTCAGCACAGAAATTTCTAGCTATAGAATATTCACTCAACATGGTTCTAGTTATCTCTTGAAGAATTCTATTTCTTCTTTCAACTACACCATTCTTCTGAGGAGTTCTAGGTGATGAAAAATTGTGAGTAATACCTTTTTTACTACAAAAAGTTTCAAAATCAGAATTTTGAAATTCTCCTCCATGATCACTATGAATAGTTTTCAAAGGAGGATTTTTCTCATTTTTAACTTGATCTCTAAAACTTTTGAAATAAGAAAAAGCTTCAGAATTATTTTCTAGAAAATAGACCTAAGTAAATCTAGTGTAATCATCAACTAGAACAAACACATAGTATTTTCCTCCAATACTTCAAGTTTGTGTTGGACCAAAAAGGTCCATGTGCACTAACTGTAATGCATTGGTTGTCGAGACTTAACCAATTGATTTAAAACTAGATTTACGTTTCTTTCCATATTGACAAGGATCACAAACTTTAGAAGAATCAAATCTAAGATCCGGTAGATTCTTAACTAGTTGTTTCATAGAGAGTTTTCATAAGTTCCGTAGGTTACAGTGACCTAGTCTTCTATTCCATAACCAGGAATGATCTTCCATTGCACTTAGGCAAGGTAAATCTTGAATCTTGAGGTCTTCTAGGTTCAAAGTGTAAATATTCTCTTGCCTATTGGCTGAGAGAATAAATTCTTCCTTGGAATTGTGAACTAAACACTTATCATTCCTAAAATTCAGAAGGTATCCTTCATCAAATAACTAACTTATGCTAATGAGGTTGTGCTTAAGACCCTTGACAAATAGAACATTTGAAATTTAGTTTTTTCCAAGAAGAACAATATTACCAATACCAACAATTTCTCCCTTAGCATTATCTCCGAAAGTTACCTTTCCTCCTTTCGTTTTTATAATCTGTTCAAAATAGCTTTTGTTACCGGTCATGTGTCGGGAACATCCACTATCTATGTACCATGTGTTGTTGTTGGTATTTTCTTTATTTTCCTGAAAACAAGAAGAGAATTGGACTTTCAGATTCCAAACTTCCTTGGATCCAAGATTTCCAGACAACAAAATTTTAGGAACCCACATCTTCTTTAAGAAATAAGCTTTATGAAAACCTAAGGATTAGGTTTTTTTTAAGGAACAATTCTTTTCCCAATGACCACTACATTGACACTTGGTAAAAAAATGGGTCACTTTGAGGAACAAAATAATTGTTACTAAAAATTGGTTTTTCATGGGTATAACCAAATCCATATTTATTTCTTAAAGGTCATATTTGGGAATACATTTTATCAAAATTTTCCTTACCATGGGTAAAGTTTGATAAAAACTTATTTAAGGAAAAAATTTCGGACTTGAGTTTTATAACCAAGTTTTTAACTTCAAAATCATTAGATTTAGAACTAGAGCTAGGCTCGAAAACATTTTTCTTAGAAATTACTTTTTCTAACTCTTTAGCAAGTTTTTTCTTCTCAGAACTTACTTCCTCAATATTTTTTGAGATACTTTCAAAAACATCATTTTTCCTATCAAGATCTTTAGAAAGATCTAATATTTCTTTTGTAAGAATATAATTCCAAGAGTTTTCTTTATCAAGTTTTTTATTGAGTTTAGAATTCTCAAACTCAATAAGTTCAGCAAACCTCGAAACTTCTTCATAAGTAGGTAAAGTATTTTCTTCATCAGAAGAATATTCTTCATCAGAAGAGTTATAATACTTACTATCATTATAATTTAAAGATACATTGGTCAATGATTCAGCATTTCGTACCTTAGCCATAAAACAATGATTGTAAATAGTTAATCTGGCTATAAGACCAAGATTATTATGTCCTGAAGATTCATAATCAGAAGATTCATCTGAAGATTCAACACCACTGGCACTCCAGGTATCATTAGCTTTCAAAAATTTCTTAGCTTTGGCTTTATAATATTTCTTTCTATTCCTGTCTGAATGCCTTTCTTTCCTTTCTTTCTTTTTAAGAAAAGGGCAATCTGGTCTAATATGTCCAGCTCTCTTGCATTCATAACAAGTGACTTCTCCATCTTTTCTATCTTTCCTTTTCTTTTTCTTATACTTCTATTGGAAACTTCTTTGACCAGCTATCTTGTTCATCCTTTGAGGAAGATTTGCTAACTCATTTTCAGAGATTTCACTCTCACTAGATTCATATTGGAAAATAACTTTCATAGACTTGGATCTGGTTACTCTCTCTGGAGTCTTAGCTTTCATCTGATTTGATGTTCTTGTAAAAGCAACAGTGCCATTCACATTCTTCTTTTTGTTGTTGTCGGCATATCTCCTCGTTCTTGTCTCATGTTGTAGAAGAGTTCCAAATATCTCATCAAGAGAGATTTGAGTAACCTTCCTGTTCTCATCTATAACAGTTATTTTCGATTCCCACTCATTGCGCATAATATCAATTATCTTATCCAAAAGTGCTTCATCATCTAAACCTTTTTCTCCCATAGACTGTAAGCTATTAACTATATTCATAAATCTCTGTTGAACTTTACAAATTGGTTCACCATATGAAAATTTGAAGCCATGATATTCATCTCTAAGCATAGCTCTCCTAGTCTCAATCGCTTTAGAAGTTCCAAAATGTGTAACCTATAACTTCTTCCAGATACAATTAGCTGCTTCACAAGAAAAAATTTGGCTATATATATTTCTAGTCATTGAACACAGTAGAGTACTGCGTACCTTATAATCAAGTTGATACTCTTTCTTTTCCTGGTTAGTGAAAGTTCTAACTTCCTTATTAGGAATTTTATAATCACCAGTTAGCATAACAAAGTTGTCTACTCCAGTATTGATAACGAAAGTGTTCATTCGATCTCTCTAGTACTCATAGTCATTACCATCAAAGATTGGTGTTCTTGTATGATTTAGATTATCAATGGAAACAATATTGATTCTTTCATTGCTTGAAACAACCTTCGGTACACAAACTTTTTAGTAGAAAAAGTTCGTAATCACAAAGTCCAGAATGAGAAAGTTCAGAATGACAAAGTATGAAATGACAAAGTTCGAAATGATAAAGTTCGGAATGATAAAGTTCAAAAAGACAAAGAAAAACTTATACATGAGTATAAGTATTTCAAACACCTCCTCTGATACCAATTGTAGGATCAAAATAACGATGTAGATGCTCAATATACAAGAGGGGGGTGAATTGTATACTTTAAAAATTCCTTTAAAAAAAGGAAAGAGCTAAGTTTAACCAAGTTAAACTAAGAAAATTCACAACACCTATAACACAAATTGAAAACTTGAAAAATGAATGAAGTTATAAACTTCATGTCCTATGAACATCCTTATGACTGGAGAGAGATTCTGAAAGTAGGTTCCAGAAATATGGTTCCGGAAATTGAAACATAACAAAAGATTACAAAATGAGATTCTACCTTAAAGCGTATAGTATATAAATGAAACAGAGTACACGTAAGAAAGTATAAGAAAGTTATACATTCCTTATAATACAAAATGTAGTGGAAACAAACAAGTAGTAAAACTACAAGTAACAATATATAAGTCTTTTAACCCAAAGAGAAGGGTATCCAACAACCTTGGATAAAGGTCCCTTGATTTATACCTTCAAGCAAGTCTGTCTTACCCACACCAGGGTAAGCCCTCGATACGAAGATCGGAATCTCTATCTTGCTATCCCCGCAAGACCTCAACTTCAAGGTAGTTGGAACCTCTGTCTTCCTCAGCAAGGAAGCCCTTGAACTTCAAGGTAGTCGGCACCTCTGTCTACATATCCCCGGAAGTCCTCGAATGTAATCACCAACATTCGGAGTCTCACGAAGCAAAAACTGAACGAGAGGTTCAGTACGCACAAGGCATGAAAATATTTCTCTCTCTAGAAATCACCTTAGCAGCGTGTGGTCTCTAGATCGATCAACTTCTCTGTTGTTGTTATTGTGTATGAGCTCTTTCAAATGAGCTCCTATTTATAGGCAAATTTCTAATGGTCAGCTCCCTCTTCCAACGGTCATATTTTCCATGAAACTCGGAGGGACCTGTACACATGTAACTCAACCAATGGTTAATTAGAAACAGAATATACGACATCATTTTATAAAAAACTATGTATAACTGAATGCACGACATCGTTTTGAAACAAATCATATGCGAGTAAAAGATAATTAATAGTTCGGAGTGTAAGAAAGTCAAAAGTCCAGAGTCTAACCAAAATGAAGTTCAGAGTTTATGATAAGAAATGTTTGGATTCTGTTTTATAGGAATTCGAAGTCTGGTTTCCCCAGAGATCGGATTCTAAACCTGTAGGGTTCGGAGTCGAACTTCTTAAGAGTTTGGAGTTGAACTGCTTAAAAGTTCAGAGTCGAACTTCTTAAGATTTCGGAGTTGAACTGCTTAAAAGTTCGGAGTCGAACTTCTTAAGAGTTCGGAGTCTAACTACTAAAGAATTCGGAGTCGAAATACTATAGAGTTCAGAGTCGAACTACTAAAGAGTTCAGAGTCGAACTGCTTAAAAGTTCGGAGTCGAACTTCTTAAGAGTTCGGAGTCGAACTGCTTAAAATTTCTGAGTCGAACTTCTTCAGAGTTCGGAGTCAAGAATTTAGATTAGAACAACATTACAGATCACATCCAGAATTCGGATCCTAAAAACATAATGCTCCAAATCTTTTCATTATATGGCTCCAGAAATTTGGTTATGAATCCGGTTTTTGAAATTAACAATAATATTTCTATGTATAAGAAAATTTAGGTTAAGGTAAATTTCCTTAAAGAAGTAAATTTTTCTTATGGGGGTAAAATTAATATTTGATTAAGTATAAGGTGTTTGTGATTTTCAAAACAAGAAGGAATGGAAAAGTCATAGGGAAAACCTTATTGACTCAACATGTTAGTTACACTGCTGGGTCTCTGGGTCAACTCTAAACGGTGTGTACATAAGGTACACAGTGTGTTTTCCCCAAACATTTTCCTTCCCTGTGTCATCGCCCACATGGTTTGTGACATGGGAAGAGATGACACGGTGTGTACTCAGGGTTCACAGCGTGTACTCAAAAAGTTTTCTTTTCTTCCCGAACAGAAGAACATACACGGCATGTTCAAATAACTACACGACATGTATACTGGGTTTCCGGACAGTATGCCTTAGTAACTTCTCTGGAACCCAGAAAATACCAAAAACAACCCCTAAGTGCCAAATTCTGATCCGTAAGGGCCCATACTCCCTGTGAATCAAAGTTGGGAATCTAATATGTGTTATAATAAAATAAAGAGTCAATGATCCACCAAATTCCGGTAAATGGGGGCTCATACTCCCCAAAAACCAAAGTTTGGCGTTCATTCTATAAACAACCTTATACAAAAATACCATATCACATAGTAGGTATTTTATCAACGCAGCTATTTCAACAACATGCTTTTCGTGCACAACAACTATCCTAAGAACATGCAATTTCTAATGCACCTATATGGCATGGAACTATGCATGACATGTGATTCCTAGAATATGGATAAATGATGCATGAGATGGAATATCCTCATCTCATTGGGTTGTAACTAAATGGAACTCATGGATAGAATATAACAGCACAATCACAAGTGTGTCACCCAATGGTGAAATCAAATCAACTGTAAAATTTGAAAAATCAGAAAAAATGCAAAAATACGAGGTAGACTGGCTTTTCCCTATACACGGGTTAGCTATGCCCGAGCACACCTTATTACTAACAACCATTTCTGTCATATCCCTGAATAAGGCTCCAAATAGTATATCAAAGAAATGAAACCCTTTGATACCACTTTTTAATATTCCGGGAATGGGTGGCAATCAACGGGTGCCCCGAACCCGGTTCACCACGTGACCTCAAGCGCATTTCACCAAATGCTAGAGGCTGCCAACTAGCAGCGAGGGCCCAGGTCTGATAGTGGGGAAACTATGCCCTCATTTTACAAAGTGTAGCACAATGGAATAAAACAAAAAGAATAAAACAACAGCAGAAGAAATAAACCATTCACATTTAATATTACAACTGCATTAAAAGACAACCAACCAGTTATATAGATATGATGAAACATGTCTCAAGTTCTAAGAATACAACCAGAACATGTTACATAGTAGTACCACAATACAGAGTAAAACAAAAAAAACAAACAGCCAGTAGCATCGTGAGCCTAAGCTCGGTCCCATGCTCCCCTACTCCTCAGTAGCAATCAGGTACCTATATAGGGACATTTTCTCTTATCCACTCATGAAGAAGTGTAATTTGTTTGGGCTGAAAAGCATGACACAAACAGGGTGTGTGAAATAATCTCAGTAGGCACCCCCAAAGGCACGTTCTCAACAGTGTGTAAATATACAACAACTGTGTACAAACATAAATGCAATAAACTAAGAAGTACTCAAAAGTAACTAACTTTACCAGTTATATTTCCATTTTAATATTCATTTCATTATTTATTATTAAGAAACCCCCATAGTGAATTTCTATGTAAACAGTCAGTGTCCTCAGACACGCAAACCCTTACCCTCAGGTAATAATAATCTTTACCTCAAGTGTTTCCCTCAGGCATAACAGGAATTTACCTCATGCGTACGATTTGTCGCCCTCAGGCACAGAAGTCACCGCCCTCAGTCATACGAAAGGTTTCCCTCAGGCAAAATAGAATGCTGCCCTCAGACTAATACAGTCACACCCTCAGGATATAGCAGAGAAGCACCCTTAGGCATAAGTAACCAGGCCATTCCCAGCATATAAACATGCAATTTACATACAATTCCTCTCAAGGTAAAAGAAATGCATAATTTAAACATGGCATACCCTCGGGTATCCTGGCCAAACAGCTAAACAGAGGAACGCATCCCCCTGGGTGGTCTTGGATCCATGAAATGATCCCAAATAGTAGTTTAATATCACATTTAATTGCCTATACAATTATAGGTATTTTAAATAGCCACAGCCTCAGCCACATGATACCCCAAATATGAGTTTTTAGCCCAAAAACACACAAAAACGCACGACAGTTGGAAATTTAAACATCAAGCCTCTTACCTTTAACACCAATGAACGATATATGCGAATGTTGATTCCAGAAATGCCCAAAAACGTCATAGATCTGAGGTAAAATAATTCTCATTCAACCTCAAATAACTTCCCTTAGAGGAAGAATTGGAAAAACAACTACGCATTGAGAAGGGAGGTCTTACCCGTGCGCTTCCGACGTGATCGAAGGAAGCGGAAACGGATTCCCGATGCTCGATCAATTGATCCACAAATGTTCGACTGTCCTCTCCCAATATATCATCTGGATCTAAGCCAATCCTGTGAACAAGGTTGTCTACTGCCCATTTTAAGCGAAAAAAACAAAGTACACGGTGGGTACTTCTGAGTACACAGTGTGTACTTCCTTCATTTAACCATTCCTCTGGCGGCACCTCCAAACTATTCATCTATCGACATGAGTACACGACGTGTATTCCCAACTACACGGCGTGTACTGTCGCCCAGCTGGCGGCTGCTTCCACAGCCTTACTATATGCCTGCCGACTGACTACACGACGTGTAAATACCCACTACACGGCGTGTAATCAGTTTTTACACACTTCATCACCGACATGGCTACACACCATATGTACTCATCCCACACGGCCAAAATTACATGGCGTGTGGAATACTACACGGCGTGTAGTTCCAAAATTTTGGATTTTTCCCATTTTCCTTATTTTCACAAAAACAATTAAGGAAAAGAGAAAAGAACAAACTCGTACCTCAAAAATAAGAACCGGGATCTTACACGATGCATCCCTCTAAGGTATGAATAAATCAATGTTCCATCATCATAATTATGTAATGATTGAAATTTCAAAGGTATTATCCTTATTCAGTTTGGCTAAATGTATTCTTGTATTATATGAACTCTATATTATATTTTCTTTTTCATAATCATTCAAGTCATGATTTCATTATCATTGGAAATACTTCATATCAACCTAAATGGATTTACATCATGTCTAATACAGTTGTGGTATGAAGAATATATATAAGAATAAATTTTACTTCTTTGTCAACTAATTATGATGTAGTAGTCATCATTATGTCATGATATTCTCTAACATAAATAGTTATTCATGAAAAACCCATAACATCTGATTTAGTCCACATGAGAATTGATAATATGGTCCAATCTCTGTCAAGATACTAAAATTTTTCTCAATATCCTATATTCTCTGTGATCAATAGTTTTTATCATCAATATCCTTATTTATGTTATAATATATTTCCTATGTTAGGCTTCATTACAATTATAAGGTCCTATTATCATGAATTCATATAATATAACCATAAAATTCTTATATATATATATATATCAATTATATTATTGTGTAATAAAATCCTCTTTAATTGGGTGTAATCATTATGAATTTTTATTCCAAGGTTCATTCCACCACACCATCATGTTTGATAGTGTTTTTGAGAGAAATCCATCCTTTTATGAACATGAAATAATGCTGACAACATAATCTTACACGACAATCAAAATGAGTCCCAAAATTTATTCTTCCATTTATACTTTATATGTAACATCCCAGGTAAATAAAGGATATAAAATTTTCATATTTATTAATATTTGTGAATAAAATATCAATATTACTTTAAAGGGGATGCTATGTTTGATGGTGTACCCAACACACAACAATTAGTTTCGTTGAAATCTTACGTTGCACACTAATAATATAATAATATTATTTTAAATGGTAGTTAACACCTAGAAATTGTAATGGCGGAAATGAAAAGAACTAACTACAAAATGATTATATATGTTTCTCAATTTTTTTTAATTTTATCCAATAAATGTTAGAAGCTTAAAATGCAAATGAATCCAATTTTAAGAATAAATATTCTAATATTCATTAAGAAGGCCGATTAACCACCTTTTTTATGGAGAACCCTTTTTAAATCAACTTTTTGCCACTTTTATATGTTATATTTGAAAAAATGAAATCCTTATTTATAATCAAGACATCAAAATTTACTTTGTGTAAATTTTTGTTATTTTTCAATAAAGATCGTTTATTGTGAAAAATGTTGTTTTTTAATTCAAAACCTCCCTTTAATATAATTTATTTATATTGTTAGATTATATTTTTAATTGGGTTTAAGGTGTAATTAAAATATATTTTTATCATTTAATCCAATGGTGGTCATTGAAATTAATTTCACTTTGAAATTGGACTTAAACTAGTTTCAATCTTTTAAAAGATATTGTTTCTTAAAAACACGCTATTTGTTTTGACAATGGGAATTAATTATTAAATTAATTAATGCAAATTATATGTTTTGAATTTTGTAAAATATACATCAATTTTTAATTTGTAATATCAAATATAGCTTATGGTGAATTTTTGGTATTTTTCTGAAAAGATTCAATTTTTATGAATAGTGAAACCACTAAGTGGTAGTTAAAAAACTAATTTTTCGTTCAAATGAAACGTTACACTTCTGTGATTTGATTTTTAAAAATCCTACATACATGGTTGTCATTAGGAAGTAAAATTTTGTTCAATGTGATTAATATAATTTTTTGGTGAATAGTAACATTTAAGTTTTATTAATCGTGATTAAAGGTAATTAGTGTAATTTAAGATAAATATAATGATATAATAATATGAAATTACCTTTACACTTTTCCTACACTTATTGTATGAGTCATGTCTGACCAAGAAAATCCATGGGTAAACTTGGGGACCCCATGGAGCCACTTGGGTAAGAAAATGACATTAATAACTTTTTATTTAAAGTAAAAAATAAAAGTGTCACAAACATGTATTGTTTCACTAAAACAATTTTTACATGGGGTTATACAAGTAATATTTTTTACTATAAATATTCATTATAAAGATAAAAAGATTTCCTACATCATAGTAGTTTTTTTATAATTTATGTACATTAAATAAATAAATTTATTTATGACAACATGATGATGCAACGATTACCTCATTAATGAATGATATAAATAAAATGAAAAGATAAGGTAAAATATAAGACTTACACTTGTAAAAAACCTATTGAATGGGTGGATTTCGAACCCATATCACCTTATACTCTAAATATATAATTTTGGGACCTTTAATATCCGAAAATGATTTTATGATAAAGTAACTTTTCAAGACTTTCCTAGAGTGCCCCTCCTCCTCTTATAAAAGGCCCCCACCTCTACCACCTTAACCACACCTCTCAAGCCATTGGATCAGCCAAAATATGCTCATTTCATCTCTCCACATCCCTATATTCATCATATAATTATTCCCTTAGGTATAAAGCTCTTCAAGAGACCCTTTTGGTTAAACCAAAGGGAGTTACCAGATTTAAAGGTAATGTCTTCTCTTATGTTCTTTTGTTTTATTTTGCTTCTACAACCCCCTAAACTATTTTTATTCCTTTATTTTGTAACAAAAACAGTATCTTCAATATACTAGGATGTTTTCATGAGAATTATTCGAGCTAAACTTACACACACCTCCATCTACTGGTTAAAGAACATACTATTCTGTGGATGGCGAATTTATGCATCACGAAATTATGATTGTTCAATATTCTTCTAACACCTTTCATGGTGGCCATTAATATGTCAATATTTTTACATATGATATATATTATGTTTATTTTTTCAATATTATTCTGTATTTCTCATTTATGGAATACCTTTATGGTTTCCATTATTGGTAAATGTGATATCTTCATTTTAGAAAGTGCGAACTACCGCCCCCTCAAAGTGATTTTATTTGTTAATGCCATATGTGGGACATATAAAGGATGGGGTTAATGATATTATATATATGATATTATACTGGAATTATTATATACCTTTATATCATTATTATTTCATTCTAATAAATATGAAATAGAAATTAAAGTAGCGTTCATGCGTACATACGGCTTACCCTCTCCATGAATGGTGCATTTAATTTCTTAACTCTAAATGTTATGTAATATTATAAATGAATTTATATAATGGATATATATGATATATATGATATCTACATCATGAATATATTTTTGGATATAATGGATATTTTACCACATGCACAACTTGTAATTATAAGAAGTTTATTTTTTACTCAAGTACCAATGATCGACAAAACGACTGTTATTAACTTAAATAATTACATGATGTTCATAAAATGGTAATAAATGATATAAAAGGAATAATGAAATTAAAAAAGTCTCTTAAGAATTTATAAATTAACTCTACTTTATTATTCAGAAGATTAAATAATGATCGAGTCAAGTCGAACATGAGGTAAGGGATCCTACCTCTCTCTTTCTTTTTAAGTACTCTCTTTTATGTCACTTATTTTAAGCTCCTCTTTCTTATGTTGGGGGATGTTATTATATAATAATATTACTGTAAATTTTATGTTCATATGATTAGAGACCCTATTTTATTTCATCAATATATTTTTTGGATCTTTTAAGTGGCGTCGTTAGGTAGTTGAGTTTTCGTAAGGTATTTTTCATCTCACTTTTATTCCAGTGAGATTTATGCTACATTTGCAACTATTTACTTTGAGATGTGTATGTACTTACCATTATTCTTCTGTTTATGTAATATACTTTCTTTTATGGGTATTTACATCAATGTTGAATAATCCCTCTTTCATGGGGTGTAGGTCTTGAAAGTTACCCAAGTCAGTAAGGGAACCTTTCTACCTCCTCTTTTTAAAAGACTTATTTTCTGATGTCTTTTAATTAAAATATTATTTTGTTGGGATATATTCTTATATATCTTTATTGATGTAAATTTTATGTCCATGTGATGAGATACCATTTTCTCTCTCATCAACTCATTTCCTTAATTTTAAAGTGACACCGTTAGGCTGTCGAATTTCTGTAAGGGAACTTCTTATCCCCATTTCAATTATTTGGGTTAAACCTCTACTTCTTAATTTTATTATGCCAAGATTATATGTGGAATATCTATGTTGTAATTTCCACAAACCTTTTTGTGGATATATTGTTTCTACACATAATCATCTCATTTATATATTCTTACGTCATTTATATAAACTTGTATGGGAAATCATGACTCAATCTCATTTCATTGAGTTAATTATCTATGTAATTGGTTTTGTTTTTCCAAGAGTATGTGTGAATGACCTATGATTGTTTTACAAGTGATATCCACTTATATTGAGTGTATTTATACTTGTCGCACATAATTGTGTCATTGATTTATCCCTGCACTAATGACATGATCTTTGAATGGGATTACGTCTCTATTTCTCTTCCTTGAGACACTTCTTGATGATATGCACTTTTATTCCTTTTAAAGTGTATATAAAGCCCCTTTGACATTACATATCCATATTATGTCTATACTTAAGTCATTTAAATGTTTTGAAAATGGTTTAATTTCATGAGGCTTATAATTTAAATGCACAAAATGGAAAAGGACTCTTTTATTAAAAGATTGTTTTAAATGGTTTTAAAGATTTATTCTTTTAAACATTTATCATCCATGTCCATGTTTTAAAAATGGTTTTTATGGATTTATTTATATGGACATGAATGTTTTAAAACCCTTTCAAATGTTTCAAAGTGGTATGGGATAGTTTGAATCTAAAATCTCTTTTAAATGTCTTCTTTTAAAATTTTCAAAGTATAAAGGGATATTTCTCTCATAGAGATTTAATGATTTTAGTAGATGTTTTTATTTATGTTAATATCTTGTGATAGAAATGTTGAAATTTTATGTCTCTTTTATGCATGTTTTAAGTGTTATGATTATGTTATTGTTCTTGGGGAATGTTTATGAAATCGGGTGGTTCTGTGATAAACTAAAGGTGGGTGATCCCAAGATATCTCTCCAATGCATTGGGTAAAGCGAATGGGTTAAACACTAAGGTTTCTACGAAGAGATTTAGGGAATATACTGTGATGGATATTACAAACGTAACCGTGAGGGTTACACCCTACATAAGAATGTTATGAATGCCTCAAGTTACCTTTATGTCTTATTATTTCTATGAGTTATTCATAAATCATATGATTTAATGAGGTATGTTAAAGTGATTATGTTTTATGAGTAAAGTATGATTTTATTGATTCTTATGTATATATGGTCCAATGTTTTCTTTTCGTATTGTTATAAACCGTACAGATCTTTTTATGCTCATCCCATGTTTTTGAAATGTTTTTCACAGGACATAAAGTGGAATGGGGTCAAGGATGGGATCAAGGAAATGTCAGGCTATCTAAAACAAGGAAATAGACATGACACTTTTTCTCAAGAGTATTTATTTTGTGAATGAAATGGAAACTGAGTAGATGTTTCTACTTTGTAATCTTTGAGATGTAATAGTTATGTCATAATTCTATAAAACTATAAACTTGAAAGGATCCTCAATGTGAATTATTCAATTTAATTCAATATTAAGTAATGTTTTAAGGATGTGGCCTTATATTATATGATTATTCATTCATAAATTATTTCTTTAACATTTAGTCATGTCTTGTGATCGTCAATTACTTTCTTTTAAATTGGATCCATATTTCTTTTTTATGAATCTTATATATGAGAAAACCAATGAAGCTAGTATACTCAAATGTATTCCTCGATAATTAGAGATACCATTGATCCCATCCCCTTAGACTTTTCGAAACAGATGATAGAATCTACATTTATTCTTTTCAAAAGAAATAATTCTTTCTTATTCTATTTTCCATATCAAATTTTAATGTTATTACCAAATCTTCCCCTTCCTTTAAAAAACCAATATTTCATACACATAGAAATCTCCCTAAAAACATATATTCCTTTTATGTATTATAAAATTTTCTATTTCAAATAAACATATTTGAATTATCTCATTAACAATTGAAAAAAATCTAGATTATATAACAACATGAGTCATTCATTGATTTCATTATTATGACATGCATGTGTACATCAGTCTTCCCTATTCGATTAGTCAGATATATGACCATTATAAATGTTATATAGAAAAACATATATTTTTTATGAAGCGTTACAAAACTAATTAAACTAATGTTATTATCCCAAACAAATTAAACCCATATTTTAGTTCTATTAGTGTCACATTAAATTTATATGTTTCTTCTCCCCCTATGACAATATAATCCAATTGAAAAGTATATATTAATTTAATGGGATTGTACGCCGGTCTATCCTCTTGATAAGTTTTATATTCTTCTTTCCTATTTATTGAGGTTTATTTTTTCAACTTCATAGGAATCCAATAATTTTTTCCAATGTATATTTACTCCATCATCAAAAACAATAATAATTTTATTTCTCCTATTTTTTGTAGAAGTGTATGTAATTTTAAAAAAAAGTGCGAACAATATATAGGTATTTTTAAGGATGAGGGGAACTCCTTCTCATTACCATCCTTCAAAAATATCAATTGTTATAGGATCTCAATAATATATGTAATAATCAAAAGCATTGAATACATGAAAATAAAAAAATAAATTTGTAACCCTAACTCTATGTGAGAAAATATGTACTGTGAAACAAAATTATCCCATTACAAAAAATTGGTATTACATAAGAGATCATATAGTATAATTATTCATTTAAAATTTCCTTATTATTTTGATAAATTACTACAAAATAACTATATTAAAAACATATTAAAGTAA
Organism: Viscum album; assembly: GCA_963277665.1. Taxonomy (NCBI): domain Eukaryota; kingdom Viridiplantae; phylum Streptophyta; class Magnoliopsida; order Santalales; family Viscaceae; genus Viscum; species Viscum album. The sequence goes on along the minus strand of OY728151.1, from coordinate 645,834,714 downwards.
TTAAAGCATAAATGAGGAATACGATTCATCAACTCACAACATATATTTCTAAAAGAGAACGTTTTCCTACTGATAAAAATCTTATAATTAAAAAATATCCAATTTTACCTATAACCCTCTTCCCTACATACATTCTATATTATTGATCCCCATTATTTGGTTCTTTGGTGTCATCAATTGAATGTAGCTACATCCTTTTTCTTCTTCATCACATTGGAATTTAAAAAGTCTTAAATAGGTATCCTCGTGTTTGAGGTTGCGTCAAAAATATTTTTTAGGATTTTGAATATTGGAATCCATTTGTAACAGATCTCTATTACATATTTAAAGTGTAATGAAAATACTAAACAATAAAACTAGTCTCAATAACTCTTTTCGTCATTATCATCTTATTCTCAATATGATTATCCACCTGTTTCCTGAGATATTATTTCTTTTAACCTACCACCTTTACAATAACTTCATTATTACTCCAATTATAAAATGAATTGGATTGATCATAAAACTTTCTTACATATAGAAGCTAAATGAGACAAATTTTAGATGTTTTTCCATATAGATTTTATTTTCCACAAGTATCCTTAATTTTAACATGATAGGTATAAACATTTTAATTCTCCTTGAAATACAATGATTTCTTCTTATTAATAGTTTTTTATGTTTCCATTTATGAGTTTTATTTTTAATCAACAAGTGAGATAGAGTTTTTATAAATATGTTCTAAATATGTCTCATAAGATGAATCATCTGAGTTGAGGAAAAAGATGTTTTATTTTCTAATGAAAATATTGGTTCTATTCAAGAATGTTTTAGTTGGAAATATTCTTGATATAATACCTTATATCTGATGGTTGTAGTGTTTTTAATAAATTAAAATAAATACATGTGGTTTCAGATGATATTTTTTACAATTTAAAACATTATTAAATTATTTTTTAGATATTGGATAAATGGGAGATGAATGAATTTTTATCGACGGAAGAAAAAGCTTGATTTACGAGTAGATTAAAGAAACATTTTTTTCTTGAGTTTTTGAGATGAAATGTTATATAATAAATGTATTTGTATTATATTTTTAGTTTATTTAATTTTATTTTAATGGAATATAAAGATTTAAATAGGTTCTGATTCAATTTGAGTGAAGATTGGAATATATAAATTATAGGTGAAAAATAATGATGGATTCTACATGAGAGTCATTCCATATCTATGTTGGATTAATTTCTAGAGAAATAAATACGTTTTTTTTAAGTAATTTAATGTAACTGTCGTATTTAATTTATATATTAATAATTTTTTTTATATTTGTATCATTTTAAATCAATGTTATAGTCATATGAGACAGTATTCGCATATACATATCATTCATTCATGATCTATATTTAAGTCATCTTATATCTTTGTAATAAACATTTAATCTACGAATGGAAATTTAGAAAAGGAACTCACATCTCAAATGGATTCTTGAGACATCATAAGAATTGATGAGGACGTTTTTAAGACCATATGTGGTTCATAGGGATCCTCTATTAATGAAAATTCAAATAACTACAAATTATTAATTTCAAATCAACCTTATGAAAAACTATAAAGTTCACTAATACTTAAGAGTATAAATCAAGAAATTAACTTCATAATGTTCCTTTTATTACTTTTTAGTGTTCAAAGTAGAAGAAATATATAGAATGATAAATGTTAAAATAAAATGGGCAATATCAAAATTAAATCAAAATAAAAATATTTTTATAAAATGATATTATTTCATATTATGATTAAAATATATTTTTTTGTGGTTCAAAATCATTATCATACAAATGAATCAGGATTCAATCTATATATTTAATGATATTTAAATTCCTTAGAATATGTTCCATGTTAAGAAAATAATATGTAAAATCAAACATGAAAGGAAAATTCAAAATGGTTTAATAATATAATTTTTTAATGTGTTGAAGGAGGAAAAAAAATTATCCCTTTCAGATATTTAAAATAAAATACATGATGAATATTTTAATTATTTTCAATGGGATAATAAAAAAATGAAATTTTTATGACCAATTTTAAATAGATGAAGATTTCAATGGTGAGTTTTGGGGAACCTATATAATTAGAATAATAGAGAAATATTCACCTGAAGTTTGGGGAATATAAAAAATTATAATTGAAGAGAAATAATGTGTAGGATAATCGAGAAGAAATAAGAAGTGAACATAATGTTGTATCGATGATTGAATTTAGAGATCAAATATAGGATAATTTTTAGTGGTACAATACTATCATCGATTAAAGTTTGAAATATTGAGGAATATTCAGATCATTGAAGATCAATAGAAGGTGCTTTATAGAATCATACATGATCATGATCATCAGCTGCTAAAGATCGTGAAAAACTGATCACATGAAAAATAATTATGATATTATGTATATAATGATCAAGTAATAAACTGTAAAAAATTAAATATTTCAATATAACACATTTACAAGACATTTTTGGTTTAGAGTTCAATAAAATTAGGTCCAAAACATAACTATCAAAATTCAATTTATTCTAAATCCTTGACATTTTAACATTAAAAGAAACTGTTAAATACATAACTCGGTTTAAATGTCTCTCAAAAGATATCCACATAAGAACCTCTTCTAGATATTATAGACATTTCGTGTCTTCATATCCTACAGATTGGAAATGAAAGAAAGGTGTGAGCATAGATTCCCTATAATGGTAAACATAACTGTATGAATTAAAATATCACAATTGTGAAATATATGAGCATATGGGTATAATTAATAATTTTATGCCAGAAAAATCATATATTACAAATCAAGATATAGTTCTTATCATACAATAATATATTAACAAAAATAATGTTGAAACAAGAGTTAATAAAAATAATACTTGAGAGCATAATGTAGTCATAATAATAATCATAAAACTATAGAATAATTCAAATATGAAAATAAAATATGAATATAAAATATTTTAAACAAAGATTAATGTATCATGTTCATACCAAAAACATGTGAAAAAATCCTCCCACATCTCCTTCAAACAAAATACTTCTCAAAAAATCTCATTACATCTCATTAACACAAGAAACATGTTAACAATGATTTCTAGATAAAATTCACACAAAATTCATCTTATCATGTGATATAAAATCACAAAAAATTAATTGGAGGGAAATATATAACTATACTCATCAATATATATATATGTGTGTTCTACTTGAGAAATTTGTTTCATCACATCAATAATAAATCTTTAAGAGAAAATAGGATTCATTTAAAGACATCATAAAGAACCTATGGAATGAAAATGAGATTCATTAAACACATAAAGTAAAATTCCTAGTAAAAACAATTGATCAAGATAATAAAATATATCTTATTTAAACCATATTGATATATGATAAATATTTAATACATTAATATTACCTAACTAATCAATGTATTTCATCCATGAGAACAACATTAAATCAAAGGAAAAAATATTGTATTTATATAGGAAAGACATTGGAAAAAAATTATAGTCATAAAATAAATAAAATTGGTAAGATAAAGGAAATGTTGGTTCATTAAATTAATATATTAGGTCAATAAAAAATAAAAATAGAAATACAAGGTGAATTATATCATTTAATTAATATCCTTAATCAATTGTAAGATATATAAAGGTACATTAATTTAAATGAAATACATTTTTAAGTGTTTTATAAATATATTTACATTGGAACAATTAATACCCAATAAATTTAAAAATAATTTTGAAATAAATATTTTATGAAACTAAGAGAATGATAATTAATTTTCGAAAACATGAATATGTATAGATGAATATTATTATTAAAATACAAATACTATGGAATGACACGTTCTCATGGAATTGTTGATGTTGATTAATTTTAAAAAAACGACCCACATATGAATCATTGAGTGATTTAATGTCAATAAAATTAAAAATAAGATCATGGTATTTAAAATTTTTAATTTTTAATTTTTTTAAATAGTTATTCCGATTTCATAAAAAACTATGCATTTTAGTAATAAATGAATTCCCTTTTAAAATATTTTTTTAATAACAACATATCATTAAATGATTAAAAAAATTATGTTTTAGAAAAGGTATATATAATACATATATCATGAAATGTAGTTTTTGGATAATAAATTTTTCCTATCTTATAATAAAATTCCATATAAATCACCTATATGGGTTATCATATTTGAGAGGTCTCGATTGTAGAATAATGTTAGAAATAGTAACCTTACTGCTTGAAAAAAATTAATATAAAAACCCTTGAAGTATAGATATATTTATATTGATATTAAAATATCTATAATAATGGGTATTTAATGATACAATATATCAATTAAGTATAACATATAAAACATAAAAAATGAGGTTCATAACACCAAACATGTCTTAGAAAGAGGAAATTGAGACAAAAAACCCTTGCAATGTGTTTATGAAAACTCAATCTTGGAATAACCTCTTGTATAATGAGCATAACTAAATTAAGTATTTGTTTCATAACATTACTCAAATTTATTACCCTTTATAAAAATTATTTACAACCCTTTATTTCAAATATACAAACTATTTTTAGTTAGATTCCCTAATGGGTGTTATAATATTCATTTCTTTTCCTTGTTCAATGTCATGGTAATGGGGTACATTATAATTATGTTGTTTAATGTTAATAATTTTATTATTTTTAATTATATAATATTTATTTTTTACAATTATTTACTATATCTTTTTTTCATTAATTTTATTAATTGAATATGGTTTGTAATCATTGGAAATATGAGGAACTAGATTCAGCATTCTAAAAAGTATAAAAGTTGTCTTTTAATAAAAATTTAAAATATTATTATAATATTATTTGAATCATTAATACATCATAAATTTTTTATTATTATATTATATTCAATTTATTTTTATTCTCATAATCATTTATAAAATATATAATTTTACATCTTTCATGTACATGGTAAAACTAGTCCAAACAATAATGTTTTAAAATCTTTTTTTGAATAAGAGAATTCAAATATATAATGATAATATGACAAATTAAATAGTATAAAAGTTTCATAATTATCATATATTTTGTGTGGAATTTTATGTTTTCCAAAAATGTCACTTGCCCATGATTACCAGAGATTACATATTATTTTTTTTGAAAATATTTATCCAACCGGCCCAAATTAATCATATTTTGCATGTAATATTTTCATGTAGACTCATTGTCGGATTATAATTTTATATCCTTATATAAACTCAGTAGAAAAGATGTCCGAAGAAAAATTATGGGATTCTATAATGTTAAGATATGTTTATTTCATTACTTATTTTCATTTTTCAAGTATTATTAATTTTATATGACTAGTATTTAATTTATTTTATTAGAGAAGATGTTCATTTTTTAAGAAAAAAATAAATTAAGAAAGGATTTTGATATTTTTTCCTGGTTTGATGGAGATATTTAAAAAAAAATTACAAAAAATTATGTTTTTTGTAGGTTAAATAATGAAAACCCATGTCGTAATTATGAGTTTTTAGATGCAGATAAATTGAAAAAATTTGTCCTCATCCAACATGATGAAGCATTTATGGTAAGAAAATTATTTTATATTATAAAATTTATTATATATTACTTTATTACATTTTTTTTTATTTTTTATGTAACTGGATTCTAGGAGATATCATCAAGAGATATAGTTACTTTACATAAACTCTTATCCTTTATCACATTGAGGGTATAATTTATTAGTGGAAAAATGATTGAATAAAAGTTTGATGCATTATGATCTCAATCTAGTTGTAGTTATGAAGAGGTCCAGTTTGGTCCTTAATCTTCCCCCACATAACATGAAAAATGGAAAATAGAGATAAGAATTAAAAATAAATAGTATCATACAGAGGAATATAAAGATGTAGTAGAGATAAATGTATGAAGTGAATTTTTATTCTCATTGAATGATGGTATTTTTAAAATTAACAACAATAATATGTGATTATAATTTTTCATTTTAGGATGAACATATGGAGGAAGCGATTCAGGGTACATTTATCCCTGAGGGGAGGATAGAAATCCTATCTATTACATTAGGAACGTGAGAACACGTAGGCCATGTAAGAGAGTATGAGGCAGGTTTCAATATTAAGAAATATTTTAGTCATCATATTTCTAAATCAAGAAACACTTAATATATTCCATTAAATATAAAATAATTGACTCAATATATTCAATTGGTGATAAAAATAAATATTTTTTATAGGTTTTTTTGAATAATTAATGAGATAGTCACACACTGTAGAGCTTGTCCAGCTAACCCAGCCCACCTAGACGACCCATCCTGCCAAGCCTTCCCAATCAGCCCAGTCATCCCAAACTTCCTAGCTTGCCCTACCTTCCGACACATATCCTCCACCTACTTGTTTGGACTAGGCCATATACAATGACTTTTATTCTAGACATACTCATCAAAGTATTGTAGCATACATAGTCTAAAATAGTTTTATTGATTATATACATCAAATCATATGCAGTTGGACTAGATCAAAATATCAAAAAATGAATTTATTGATTTAAATAGTCTATTTCAATATCATATTGAGGAGTCTACCGAGTTTGGAGATTGTATGTTTCAGTTTTTGCATTGGTTGGATAGCCTACTACATTATATGATATACGATTTCTATATTGTTTTTGTAAAAATTATTTATAGTTGACTGAAAATATGTTATACTATTTTTTGACATTTATATATATATATATAGGACTTTCTAAAAAAACATAGTTGGTAAAAATGAAAAAAATAACTATTCAGATATCAACAACATTAAATACTTCTAATGTTGGTGATGAGATACAAATATTAACTCATGTTTCTTCTCCATTGGATAATATTTATGAGTTTCAGATAACATATGATATTTTCGGAAGAGACTACCCATTGAGAATAATAAAAAAATATATCATGGATCTTATTTTTTTTATGAGCTAAGTGTTTCTTTGTTATGTTTTTCTTCTATGTATGTAAATTTATGTTTCAAGTTTTCATTGACTCCTTAAATAATGATAATTTTAAGTGAATTAACATAATAATTTATTTAATTAGTTATATTGGAAAAAATATTCTTCAAAATGAAACTAATGGTTTTTATTGTTTTTAAGATCCATAATTCATTTCAATGGTTGTGCAATATGAGACTAGTACTACTAGAGTGGCATATATATATATATATATGAGAGAGATACTCAAAGATAAGGATTGGGTGATGGTTTTTTTCTATTCCATTATGGGTATGAAAACCATTATAATTATTAACTAATATTCATTAAAATTACATTAAATGTGAACTTTTTATACAGTATAGGTAATTGTAAATTTAGTGCATTATATCCAAATGAATGTAAATTTTATTGGTTTTTATCATTATTATGTCATGTTTGAAAACAAAATTAGAATCATATTGAATAAGTATGATTTATTATTTCTTATAAGTTATTTATTTTTAATTATTATTTTTTATACATATTTTGTCAGTTAATACACACACACACACATATATATATATATATATATGAAAATGAATTTCATGTAAAAAATATTAAAAAAGAGCAGTTGCCGATAAATCTACCAAATCCTATCATTTGCATTCAAGTAAAGATAAGTAATTTATTAAATTAGTTATTATTTGGTTTTTGAAATATATATATATATATATATATATATATATATTGGTTTATATTTTCAGTTTAATATGTAATAAATCCAATGAAATCATCAAAAAATATGTGTGGAAAGTGGTTATTCTGTATTATGATTCATGTATAAGATAATTAAAACTAAGGAAAAAATTTAATTTAATAATTTCTATTATATTAATTGTTTTTTATTTTATATGAAGATATTTCATTTCAATAATCTTATATAATTAATTTTTGTGATAGGATTTTATTGATATTGAGTCGTATACAAATAATGGATATATGCGTATATAATGTTTTTAAATGATTTTTAAGTATGATTTTTATCTAAATTATCAAGTATGTATCCTTTATTTATAGTTAAAAAATGATTTTTATACTATCATTATCTTATTCAAGTTGGTATATTATATTTATTTTTACATGGTTATCTTCTATATAAAGGGATATTGATTTAAAAAAAATACCCACACTACACATGCCTTTAAATTTTCATGTTTTATCAATTACTTAAAGTTATCAAATAAAAAATCATACACATGTTTTTTATTATTGTTTGTATATTATATTTTCTTTTATAGGGTTTAGATGTTTTTGGTATGTCTCATTTACACTTAGGTGTTTTACTAAGAACATTTTAATAAATTCAATTTGTATAAGTAACACCATAAAAACATACCATTTCAACTCAAATAACACATTTTTTTGATCATTATAAAATGATGTTTTCATCTATCGTGACATCCAACATATGTTGGTTTGTACCCAAGGTAGATCATCCAATACATTCTCTAACACTAAAACTATTTTTTTACTTACCTATGCAAGTAATCCACTTCAAAACTAAAAACATTATATTTATTAAAAAACATGATGGGTTTTTATGCCAAAAGGGGTGTAAAATACTTACACATGGTGATTTTGGTTAGATACATAAACAAACAACTAATTTTATCATTTTCCAATATAAAATTAATCACAAATACTCAAATTATTTTCCAAAAATTTTAATGAACCATTTTTGAAAAATTGGAATGGAACTTTTTGTACAAACATTAGTTGGAAAAAACTTATATCATATTAGAGAACATTTATATAAGTTACCAAACATATAAACACACAATAGGTAAATCAATTTATAAGGATCTCCTTTCAAAATGAAAGGTGATTCCTTCGTGTGAACCAAATTCATAATAATTAATATAACCAAACATTAAAACCCTATAATATTTAGAAAATAGTATTTTTATAATATAAAGTGTTCATCACACAAACATGTTTAATGAATCCAACCTTTTTTCCTCTTATACAATTTCAATCTGTAATGTCTCGAGTCTGGAGCCCCTCCAATGGTGCCCCATACCCGGTTCGCCACATGACCTCAAGCACGTTTCCCTGAATGCCAGAGGCTACCGACTACCAGCGAGGGCCTTGGTGAGTCAGTGGGGAAACTATGCCCTCATTCGGTAAGGTATACGAGGTAAGAGAACCACAATAAACAGCAGAAGCAGCAATAAACATGCACATCAACAGAAACCAAATAGCGGAAGTAATGTAGATATATATATAACTATGATGAAAATGATGCAGCAGGTACAAGTATCAAGTAAAACAGCATACACAACAACGTGATGAAGTACAACTGAAACCAAGTGCAAAAGAGAACAAAGTAATCTCCTTAGCATCGCGAGCCACGGCTCGGTCCCATGCTCCCCAGCTCCTGGTGCAATCAAGATCCTGAAGTATTATGGTTCTTTCCCTTATCTATACCTGCAGCAACATAGTCTGCTTGGGCCCAAAAGCATGGCCCAAATAGGGTGTGAGATACAATCCCAGTAGGAAATCACCCAAAAAATTGTGCCTAACAGTCAATGAATACATGGCAGTACTAAAAAAAGAAACAGTAAACAGAAATCACAAACAACTACAACCCACAGTTCTATCAAGTATAGCATGCAAGTAAGAAGCCAGCAATAAGAAGAAAAACAGGTAACCCTATGGGTAGTACTCACAGTCTAACCCCTATGGTTCAACCTCTAAGTTCTAGCAACCCTCTGGGAGGCACACACAGTCTCACCCCTCTGGTTCAGCTACGTAATTAAGAATACTCTCTGGGGAAGCACTCACCGTCAATTCCCCCCTATAGTCTCGTATCGTGCTAAAGGCTCTCTGGGGAAGCACTCAACGTCAATTCCCCCTATATTCTTGCATCATAATTAAAAGACACTCTAGAGAATCCCTTCTGTCAATTCTTCCTTTGGTCTACTACTTTAGGTTCTCACAGTCCTGAGTATAACTAAACATGCTCAACGCGTGTGTATCGTCCTAGTAAACCTCAAGAACTACTTGGCTATAAACTAAGGCTCAATAGAAAAACAAGGCAACAGTCCACAATCCTACAATTAGGAATGGAAATTGGATAAACGCCAAATAGGCAGAACAAACATGGCAAGAAAACTGAGCACAACAAAATACTCTAATCACAAGCAATAACCAAAACTAAAGCAATCAAGCAATTCAAGAAAGTAATAAGGGAAAAACAGGAAACACGCAATACCCCGTTCAAGGGTATTGGTGGAAATTGCACAACATATTCATAAAATTTCTACAGAAAGGCACAAACCACCTACCTCGATCCTAGGAGATCGATATACGTGCACCTCGATGAAAGATTCCACTTAGAATGACATAGATCTGAGAAAACGCACAAAATTTTCATCCCACGATAACATGAAAACAAGGAGGAATCAAGAAACAAGGCTCAAGCAGAAGGAAGAACTCACTACTGCAATTCCAACGCAATTGACCGTGCTCGAATCGGAGAACAGATGGAGAGGTGGAAGCTCAGAGAAGATTCGGTCGTACGAACGCTCTCGGACGGTCAAAAACTGAAGAAGAAGACGAATATGGGGGTTAGGCGCGACCCCGATCCGTTTAATTAAAAAAAAGTACACAACATGTACTTTTAGAGTACACGCCGTGTACATTAACTTTTTATGTACTCTGAAAAACCGGCCTCCACCTCAGCCTTACACACCGTGTGTGTGGCCCGGACACGGCCCGAACACGGCTTCGAGTTGGAACAGAGTACATGGCGTGTACTCAGAAAGTACACGGTGTGTACTTTGAAAATTTCCAGAAAAACAATTTTTCTTAAAAACTCCATAAAAAAGGAAAAACATACCTGAACGAAGGTCCGGGTTCTTACAAACATCCCCCCTTAAATAAATCCATCCCCGAATTTCCCTAACGAGGTGGAGAAGAAGGATCCCTGAACAGCTCCGGCCACTGCGATCGTACATTAGCCTCCCTCTCCCAGGTCTCATCCTGTACTCCCCCGTGCTGGCATAACACTCGTACCAGAGGAACAGACCGCCCGCGGAGAACCTTCGTACTACGATCGACAATCTGGATAGGATGCTCCTAGAACGATGCATCCGATTCAAGATCGACTTCTTCAGGATGAAAGACGTGAGATGGGTCTGAAAAGTAACGTCGGATCTGAGAGATGTGGAAGACGTCGTGCATGGCCTGATACCTCTGACGTAGCTGCAACCTATAGGCGACTGGCCCCACTCTCTCCAAAACCTCAAATGGCCCGACGTACCGTGACGAAAGCTTACACTGTCTCTGAATCCTTTTGTGTCCCAACCTCGGTGCGACACGTAGGAAAACCTGATCACCGACCTCGAACTCCAGAGGTTGTCTCCGCTAATTAGCATAAGACTTCTGTCGAGACTATGCAGTAGCCATCCTCTTCCGAATCAGCTCTATCTGCTCTGAAGTCTCCTGAACAAGACGAGGTCCCAGAAAAGCTGCCTCTCCTGCCTCCGGCCAGTATAAGGGTGATCGGCATGGCCTACCGTACAAAGCCTCGTATGGTCCAATCTGGATGGTCACCTAGAAACTGCTGTTGTAGGCGAACTCTGCCAGAGGAATATGCTTCTCCCAAGAACCTCCAAAGTCAAGGATGCAAGCTCGGAGCATATCCTCAAGCACCTGGATCGTGCGCTCGGACAGGCCATCATTCTAGGGATGGTATGTTGTACTAAAAAGTACATGTGTACCCAAGGCCTTCTGAAGTCCCTGCCAGAACCGAGAGGTAAAGCGTGCATCTCTTTCTGAAACAATAGAGCGTCGAACTCCATGCAGACGCACAATCTCCCTAATGTAAAGTCGTCACAGATCATCAACACTGAAATTCTCTTTGATCGGCAAGAAGTTAGAAACCTTTGTAAGCCTGTCGACGACAACCCAAATAGCATCGTTTCCTCGAGGTGATCTTGGCAACCTGGTCACGAAGTCCATCGCAACATCGTTCCACTTACACTTCGGAATGGGTAACTATTGTAAGAGCACCGCTGGTCGTTGATGCTCTGATTTCACCTGCTGACAAGTAGAACATCTCGTGAAAAAACCAGCAACAACTTTCTTCATACCTGGCCACCAGTACTGGCGATGAAGATCCTGATACATCTTGGTGACCCCAGGATGAACTTCCCAAACTGAGGAATGGAAATCCCACATCAGCTCCTCGCGTATGTCTCCTGGAACCCATACGTGTCCCTGGAAACACAAGATCTCATCCTCGCCCACTGTCCATCTAGGAAGAGGGTCCTTTCCTGACACACTCTCCCACAGGACTAAGCCTTCCGAGTCTGATAGCTGCCTCATCTGTACCCGATCAAGTAGCATGGAGGTAACAACTACAGAATATAGAAAAGTCTATCCCCATATATCGTGCACCTCCAGATGCATCTCAGAGAACAGAGCCATCAGCTGCCACTCACTACTAGCCTCCTGAACTGCCTGAATCTGAGTTCTCCTGATCAACGCGTCTACCACGGCGTTGCCCTTTCCTGGTGTATAGGCAAGCTTGAAGTCAAAGACTGTAGATACTCAACCCACCTGCACTTCCTCATATTCAGATAACGCTGATTGAAGATATACTTGAGACTCTTGTGGTCAGTGAAGACCATAAAGTGCTCTCCTAGAAGATAGTGTCTCCAACCGCGTAAGGCATGAACGACAGCTGCCAACTCCAGATCGCGCGTAGGGTAGTTACTCTCATGTGGCCTCAGCTGCCAAGACCCATACGCAACGACTCCATCTCCCTGCATAAGCACAGCTCCTAGCCTGATACTCGAAGCATCACAGTAAACAGTGTTGCTCTTGCCTGGCTCTGGGAAGACTAGTATCGGTGCTAACGTCAACCTCCCTTTCAGCTCCTGAAAGGCTGACTCACAAGAATCTGACCACAAGAACTTTTCCCCCTTCTTGGTCAGACCTGTCAAAGGAGCTTCCAGATGAGAAAAGTCCCGAATGAAGCGTCTGTAGTATCCAGCCAGCCCTAGGAAGCTCTTTACCTCAAAAATGTTCTTCGGCTGCTTCCAGGAAACTACAGATCTCACTTTATCTGGGTCCATAGATACTCCTGCCTCTGAGATTACATGACCCAAGAAGTGAATCTGATCCATCTAGAAGTGTCACTTCGAGAGTTTAGCCTAAATCTGATGCTCTCTCAGTGTACTCCGAACGATCTCAAGATGTGTGGCATGGTCATGTCGAGTGTGAGAGTACACCAAGATATCATCCACGAAGAACACGATGAAGGCATCCAAGTAAGTATGGAACACTCGGTTCATCAGTTCCATAAAAACTGCAGGTGCGTTCGTGAGTCCAAAGGGAATGACTGTATACTCGTAAAGACCGTACCTGCTCTTGAAGGCTGTCAGGGGTATATCTGATGGTCTAATGCGCAACTGATGATAATCGGACCTCAAGTCGATCTTCAAGAACACACGGGCTCCTCAAAGCTGATCGAAAAGTTCATCAATCCACGACAAAGGATATCGGTTCTTGACCGTCAACTGGTTCAGCTTCCGATAATCCACACAAAGCCAAAGGGTACCGTCTTCCTTCTTCGCAAATAGAATAGGCGAACCCCAAGGAGAAGTACTGGGTCGGATGAAACCCTTAGCCTGTAACTCCTCCAACTACTTCTTGAGCTCCTACAACTCAGGTGTGGCCATCCTATATGGAGGAATAGACACCGGTACCACTCTTGGAATGAGCTTAATAGAGAATTCTACCTCATGCTCCGGAGGCAAACCCGAAAAGTACTCTGGAAAATAATCCCTGAAGCGATCCACCACTGGAGGAAAGTCCAACTCTGGAGTCCCCTGATCATCCAGATAAATACTAGCAATCTGGGTCGTCACTCCTCATAGCCCAATATGCTCGAGTCCTACCCGACTCGCCCGAACATCCCATTCGCCTCTATGAAGGAAAGATTCACCTTCTAGTGAGATGAAACTGACTCTGTGGTGATAGCAGTCGATGACTACCTGGAAGGGAATCAACCAGTCCATGCCAAGGATGACATCATAGCTTGTCATCTCTAGGACATAGAGGTCCCATAAGAAGCGATACCCTCCAACCTCGAGAAGGAACTCTCTACACTGGCGTACACTAGATGTCCTCATTCCCAAAGGTGTGTCTAGTGTCAAAGAGTCGGTAGAAGAAAAGATGCAGAGTCTGAGGCTCTCCACAATAGCAACAAAGATAAATCTATGCATAGAAACAATATCTAAAAGGGATGAAGATAAAACTGAGGGTAATAAAATCATACCTGGAAAAGTAGAAGGGTCGGGATCCTGCTCATGATAAGTCTTCTCCACGGTGAAGGACTGGCCTGCACCGTGGCCCTATGCCCCTGACTGACCACTCTGAGCTGAACCTCCCTGCTGGTGCTGAGGAACTGGTGGATGACCGCCACGGCCTCGACCTCCACCTCGGCCCAAACGTCTGAAAGAACTCTAGTTCCCTGACTGGTGAGAGACTGGTGGGGCTGCTCCTGAACGAGGAGTCATGGACGAACCCCGGTCACCTACTACTGGTGGGAAAACCTGGCATAAATGCTGAAGGTGACCCATCTTGCTGCATGATCGGCACTCCGCGGGGTCTCTCTGGCACTACGGCCTTGTGTTCCCTATCCGGCCACACTGGTAGCACGTCACCTTACTGCCTGATGATGCATCTCGCTTCCTCGAATCACCGTGCGTAGGATCCCTTTGGCGCTTGTTGCTGTCATCTGAAGGGAAGCTAGATCTGGAAGCAGAACAGCCCTGACTCGAGCTCCAGAGTCTCTCAGATTGCACACCGCAATCAGTGCCTGGTTGATGATGGAAGTAATGCAAGTCAGCTCGAAGATGTTCACCTGCGAGCGGATCTCCCGCCTCAGTCCATCCTCAAACTTCCTCACCAAGAACACCCCACTCCCATCCCGAAGGGGGGTAAAACTCTACATCTTAGTGAAACGAGAGGAATACTCCATGACAGAAAGAGTACCCTTCTCTATGCTCATGAACTCCCGGGTTCGATCGGCCCTCAGGGTCTCCGGGTAGAAGTAGTCGTAGAACAGGCGCTGGAACTCCTCCCAAGTCATAGCATGCTACCGAGCCGCCTGTGAGATCATGTACCACCACTTCTTGAAGGAGTCTCAGAGCATGTAGGTGGCGAGCTTAACCCGCCTCTCTGGAGGCGTCTCCAGATGCCCGAATATAGTCAGCATGGCTTCCAGCCATGACTTGGAAGCCTGAGGTCCTCCCTCCCCTGAGAACGTGGGAGGATGCTGCTGCTGAAAACCCACGTCAAGTCTTCCATAGAAGAGACAGGTGGCGGTGCTCCCTGGAAGGCATGTATCGTCCTCATGAAACCCTCCCAGAACTGAGCATGGGCACCCGCAACTGGTACAACAACCGGTGCCAAGGCTGTCTCGGCTGGTGGATCGATAGGAAGTCCCTGATCATCCCTGTCTGGCGTCTGATCACTGCCTGACGACAGACGTACGACCGAAGGACGTCTCGGAGGCATAGCTCTAAAAGATCAAAATCACACCTTAGATCAGGAAAACAAGGATAGAGAACACAAGAGTAAAAAACGGGAACAAGGGAAAAAACACAAGATTTCAAAACATGAATACACGACATGTATAAAACTACACGGCGTGTTTACTTAAACCACTGACATGGGCATGTAATTTTTCCCTACAAGTCATGTACACTACAAACTACACGGCGTGTTGACCCCCACACACGTCGTGTACTTGAAAACTATTCCCCTGCCTGAGTATCCTTACACAGCTAACCCACACGGTTCAACTCAACCTGAGACTACACGGCATCTTCGAATAAAACACAGCATGCACTGGACGAGGCTTCGGCGGTCCGTGTTGTTGAGTACATGGCCGTCTACATGGCTGGACCTTACACGGCGTGATCCGAACAAGCATGGCGTGTATAGGCGAAGGTGACAACGTTCTCTGTTGTTCGTGACACGGCCGGGTACCTGGCAAGACTACACAGCGTGTTCCGAACAAACACGTCATGTGAAAAAGAAGTTCACACTGGCCCGTGTTGTTCGTGACATGGTCGGGTACCTGGACAAGACTACACGGCGTGTTCCCTTCGGACATGCGTGTTCTACCCGAGCTTCCTCGGCCCGTGTTGTTAGTGACACGGCCGGGTACACGGCTCCGAACTCACACAGCGTGTACCAATGGTACACGGTGTGTTCCCGAAGTTAATCCCATGACACCGTGTTCTGCTTACACGGTCAGTGACTCGGCCTGAAAAATACACGGCATTTATCTAAAAAGTACACGCCGTGTATTCTAGGTTTTTCTGGGCAGTAGCTCAAAAACTGCGCAGAATTCTAGAAACACTAAAAACGAGGGAAAAGATGCCAAATTCCGATCCGTGAGGGCCCATAACACCTCAAGAACCAAAAGTTGGCATTCCTTTCAAGCAAAGAACAAAAAACAGTTTTCTAACATAATAGTAGATAATCTATCAAGAAAATATCACAACAGCATGCCTAATCTACACAAAGTCTATCACAACAGCATGCAATCGCTAATGCTCCCTAAATGGCATGGCAAGAATGCATGGCATGTGATTCCTAAAAGTGTCTATATGATGCATCAGACGACATACCCTCATCTCATTGGGTTGCGATAGAAATAGAACCGAAATGTTAAAATAATAACCGCACAATTCATACGAATCACTCTAGGTGAAAACATACCAACCATAAAATCTCAAAACCAGAAAACTGCAATTAACGAGGTAGCATGGCTTTTCCCTGTAAACGAGTTAGCTACTCCCGAGCATAGCTTAATGCCTAGTACCGAATCTTTCCAATCCCTAGATAAGGTCTCCAAATAGTAAATAAAGGGAAAAGAACTCCTTTGATAACACTTTGTAACGTCCCGAGTCCAGAGCCCCTCCACTGGTGCCCCGTAGCCGGTTCACCACATGACCTCAAGCGCATTTCCCCGAATGCCAGAGGCTGCCGACTAGCAGTGAGGGCCTTAGTGGGGCAGTGGGGAAACTATGCCCTCATTCGGTAAGGTATATGAGGTAATAAAACCACAATAAACACCGGAAGCAGCAATAAACATGCACAACAACAGAAACCAAATAGCAGAAGCAATGTAGATATATATATAAATATGATGAAAATGATGCAGCAGGTACAAGTATCAAGGAAAACAGAAAACACAACAACATGATGATGTACAACTGAAACCAAGTGCAAAAGAGAACAAAGTAATCTCCTCAGCATCGCTAGACACGGCTCGGTCCCATGCTCCCTAACTCCTGGTGCAATCAAGATCCTCAAGTAGAAGGGCGCTTGCCCTTATCTATACCTGCAGCAACATAGTCTTCTTGGGCACAAAAGCATGGCCCAAACAGGGTGTGAGATACAATCCCAGTAGGCAATCACCCAAATATTTGTGCCTAACATTCAATGAATACATGGCAGTACTAAAACAAAAAGTAGTAAACAGAAAGAACAAACAGCTACAAACCACAGTTCTATCAAGTATAGCACGCAAGTAAGTAGCCAGCAACAAGAAGAAAATTAGGTAACCCTCTAGGTAGCTATCACAGTCTAACCCCTATGGTTCAACCTCTAAGTACTAGCAACCCTCTGGGAGGCACACACAGTCTCTCCTCTCTGATTCAGCTACATAATTAAGCAGACTCTCTAGGGAAGCACTCACCGTCAATTCCCCCTATAGTCTCGTATCGTGCTAAAGGTTCTCTGGGGAAGCACTCAATGTCAATTCCTCATGTGGCCCGAGTGGTGGATCTACAGACTCTCTGGGAAGTTACTCAATGTAAATTCCCCCTATAGTCTCGCATCGTAATTAAAAGATACTCTGGAGAAGCCCTTCTGTCAATTCTCCCTTTGGTCTACTACTCTAGGTTCTCACAGTCCTGAGTATAACTAAACATGCTCAATGTGTGTGTATCATCCAAGTAAACCTCAAGAACTACTTGGATATCAACTAAGGCTCAATAGAAAAACAAGGCAACAGTCCACAATCCTACAACTAGGCATGACAACTGGATAAACGCCAAATAGGCAGAACAAGCATGGCAAGAAAACTGAGCACAACAAAATACACTAATCACAAGTAATAACCTCTACTAAAGCAAACAAGCATAGAAGGCATGTAATAAGGGAAAAACTTGAAACACGCAATACCCCGTTCAAGGGTATTGGTGGAAATTGTACAATATATTCATCAACATTCTGCAGAAAGGCACAAACCACCTACCTCGATCCTAGGAGATCGATATACGTGAACTTTAACGACAGATTCCCCTTAGAACGATGTATTTCTGAGAAAACGTACAAAATGATCATCACATGATAACATGAAAACAATGAGGAATCAAGAAACAAGGCTCAAGAAGAAGGAAGAACTCACTACTGCGATTCCAACACATTCGACCGTGTTCGAATCGAAGAATGGACGGCGAGGCGGAATCTCGTAGAAGATTCGGCCGTACGGACGCTCTCGGACGGTCGAAAACTGAAGAAGAAGATGAATATGGGGGTTAGGCGCAACCCTGGTCCGTTTAATGAAAAAAAAGTACACGGCGTGTACTTCTAGAGTACACAGCGTGTACTTTAATTTTTTCTGTACTTCGAAAAACTGGCATCCACCTCAGCCTTACACACCGTGTGTGTGGCCCGGACACGGCCATCACACGGCTTCGAGTCGGAATAGAGTACACGGCGTATACTCAGAAAGTACATGATGTGTACTCTGAAAATTTCCAGAAAAACCATTTTTCTTCAAAACTCTAGAAAAAAGGAAAAACATACCTGAACGAAGATCCGGGTTCTTACACAATGAGTTGTTGGGGTAAAAAAAATTGACACTAATGTTGAATAATTCCTTATTTTAGATATCTCACCTCTTTCTTTTTCATCTTATTCCCTTGGTACAATATCTAGTCAAATATACAGTTTTTATGAATAGTAATATATTCTACATGTTCTTATTATTCTTTATAGTAAACTAATAGGCGACTAATTATTCTTCTCATTCATTCCTATGAAAATTAAAATTCATAACTGATCTTTTTTTTTGAAATTCAAGGCCAATAGAGCTGTAACTAATGCTGTTTTTTACTTATTTATTTATTTTTAAATGTGAGCATTAAATTATATTATTTTTTCAAATGGTTTATGATTATATTTCTATTTTTTAGGTAGGGATATAATATTGGATTTTGTGATAGAGGATAGCGTGAGGATAATTCTGGAATATTATTTTCCATACTACATTATAGTTAGTGCTTTATTTATATATTCGAGACTATTTATTCTATATAAATTCTATTTACCGATTTTAATATTTGAGGAAATTTATTGGTATAATTATTTTTTTAAAAAAATATACTAAAATAATCATAAATTATTTTATAAATAGTTGTTGAATAATTTAAAAATGTTTTTGGTAGGTGTTTATATTAAAATATATGCTGAAAACTACTGAAGATCAATCTTCAGTGTTTGTTTTTATGTAAACTAATCCAAATCCATTGGATCTGAGCTTCAATATCAGTTTTAATCTAAAATGGAAAAAAATATTTTATAACTATGAAATTTGGCATCAGTTTTCATTTAAACTAATTCTATATAATGTTGTACATCGAGCATTGGGGTTAGTTTATATGAAAATGGATTCCAAAGACCATAGAACCATTGATATTTGGTGTTAGTTTTCATGTAAACTGATGTTTAAGACCATCAAACCCCAAATTTTTGGAATCTGTTTATATCAAAACGGACAACAAAGTCTATGTTTCAATGTTATTAATCAGTTAATCTAATTCCAAAAACACTACGATGGTCGGTTTGTTAAAATAAATGTTCAAACAAAATTTTTTAAATCTCTATTATAAATTTTGGTTTAAATCAAACATAAAATTTTCAAAAACAGAGAAGAAAATAAAATTTTCTAATAGTTCCATATCAAAAGGTATTACACATTATAAAAATTATTTATAATCTTTGACAAAAAAAAATATTACACAGTTATATTTATTTTCTGTAATGATATTTATAATGTTATTTTGTTTATCTCATAAAAATTTTATGGAAACATGGTTGATTCATAATTAGTGGTTTCATTCCCAAAATTACCTTATTATTAAAAATATATAAATAATTTTTTCTAACTATTGTTGATTTCATATTTCCATTAATTGAAAAATATGAATATGGTTTGTGAAAATGGAAAACATGGATAAATATTTTCGACTTCCTTAATGGTCAAAATGTTTTATATTAATGAAAATTAAAAATATTTGTAAAATATTTTCAAAATAATTATAAAAGAATAAATTCATAATCATTAAATAATATCACCATTTAACATTATCCTATTGTCATTTCTGATATAAAATTTATAATATTTTTCATATAGGTGATGAAAAAAACGAAATGGAAATGTTTTATAATGTTTTCAAGAGTAAGGGAATTATTTTAGATAATGATAATGTGACATATTAATCAAATTAAACAACTAATAATTATCACATGTCATCAATAAATCCATTCTTATTACCATCCAATATGGGTGGTGATGAAAACTGAAATTTGTTATTTGTAGAAGTGTAAATACATCAACAATAAGACTAACAACCCTGTTTCTCATTGGATATATGTAACTAATGTACCTGAAATATGATAATATAATAGTTTTATTAGTGTAATATATAAATATATATTCATCAACTCCATTGTTGATATTATCCTGTATTATCATTGTTGAAAAATGAACAACATTACTTTGTGAAGGTGGTAATCTTCCCATACAGATGATAAATATTATTTTATTTTCATAATGGATGTGAGGGGTTGAATAAATTTTTTGAGTTAATATATTGAAATTTATGTATTATGAAGAAACTTATTTAACTATATTTTTATGTTTATAAAATTTCATGATGTTAAAAATAAATAAGGAATCACTATGAAGATGTGGTTACTCAGGTCTTGGACATGAATTTTTTCTAGAAATTCTCCATAAATTTGATATTATTATGATTTATAAAAGTGATCATTGGGTTTTCGGTGTTGTATATTGTTATATTGGAAAAAATGCGTAATATTATTTAAGATAAATATGATCGAAATGTCTATATTGAAGTCGTATAATTTTTTTCTATTTATAACTGAAAATAAGTGTAATGTTTTAATTGACCATTACATTTTCAATAATTTAATGACACTATTCATGTTTTAATGGATAAAAAATGAAAAATCATGGAGGTAAAATTGTTTGTGGGTCAAAACCCTCTTTAAAAACTACATTTTAAAACATGTTTTCAATATGTTCACTCCTTTTACCTTTAGTATAAGATTTGTATACATTTTTTTCCAAGGTAACTATTTTATAACCATAGTAGTTAATGTTAATGATCAAAATAAGAAAATAAAAAAAATAAAAAAATGTCGTTATGATTTACAATTTTAAAAAAATTCAACAAATTATTTCTAGAAGTGTAAAATTTTAATTTTAAAATAAACTCACATAATCGTGTAATAATATTTTTATAGAAGATACATTTTTTAACCTTGCTAATTAATTATTTGGTACAACTATCGTGGTTAATTGTTTTTTAGGAATAATTCATTTATAATAATTAAATAAAATTTATGAGTTATATTTGGAAATATAAAACTAAATCTCACCTAGGAAATAATTGATTCAAAGATTAGTATAAAAACTAATTTTATTAAACTAAAATTTTAATTTAGTTCTCAAAAAATAGTGCACATTGTATTTATAATCTAAAATAATATATTAAAATTCATAATTTTATTCAATATTTTATTACTTAAATGTTTTTTAGTATTCTAGGATATGTTTATATAATGAAAAAATAAAAAAATATTACTTTGTAAAAAAAATATTATTTAACTCAAAATAATACTTTAAAAAACTAAAAAATAATACTAACTAAATATTCATCTATGGAATTTCAAAATAATTTTATTTATTCAAATTAATTTACAAAAATTTCCAAATTTTTAATTTAAAATTAAATACATAATATGGAGAAATGGATTCTTTTGAAAATAACCATTTTCATTGTTTACTCGTATTCATAATTTGTCTTCTGATGATAACAAAATGTTTGTTTTTACCATATTTATGTTAATTAAATATTTATTAACTATTTTATTTCAATATAGTGTTCTATGTTTACATTTGGTAAAGTGTGTAACGAAATATATCAAACCGAACTTTTATTTTCAAATGTTTTTTAGTTTCTCGTCATTACATTATACCCCACATAAAAAATATTTTTTCCTCAAAATTATAACTATAGATTACCAATGAATATAAGTAGGGAAATTGTCAATAAATATATACCTTCTAATGAGATATCTATCATACTATCTTAATCTATCTCAAGATAATTATCATTTCCACAAAAAACATTATATAATAATATTCCAATGTATGAAATGGCATTATTTACTAGTTCATAAAATCATATACTATATAATAATAAGCATAATCTGAAAATGAATTTACCTCTAAAATATCATGAATCAACTATCAATCCCAAATTTTAAAACACTATCCTAGTTATATCTTATAAAATCACTCAAAAATATATTACTTCAAAATAAGTCATATAATAATCTTATGCGTGATCTATCCTCAATCAAATGTTTTATGATAGTTTTCTCTAAAAAAATCCATGATATAAAAAAACTATTCATGGTGGCGATACAATTTTATAATTGATTTAAAACAATTTATGTAAAACTATTGATAAAATATCCTTTTATTTTTCATATAATTCTCAATAACATTCAAAATTAACTAAAATATAACTCACTAATGAAAATTTATAAAAGAATTTATATTTTAATTATTTTATTATACTACCCTCGCTACTTTAAGTAAAACTATGAGACTTTTTTTAAATCATATACTATGATCTAATAATATAATTATACTACCTTTTTGTCAATAAGGCATAGAAGATTATAGATATATACATTCTACAATATCCTTTTATAGATCGTGTTACCACCGAAAACTAATACTCTAATGGTTATTGAAATATCCAATATATAGATACTAAAATATCAAACCAACGATGACATATCCAATTAAACTAGTTTTTTATTAACATATTTTACATTTGGTCAGACCTATTCCTTTATTTATTTAAACCATATTGTGAAATTTTTATTTTCTTGAAAGTTTATCATTAAAAAATTTCTTAATAATACATTAAAATCTAAAAAACAATTATAAAGAAAATGTGAATTAACCATATCATATCCCCTCTGAGTGTCTAGATTGGTGTGAAGAAATTTTTTTAATCATGCACTGTGTAATGGTTGAGTTAACACCATATATTCCCTCTTTTTGGTTATTACCCCTTGGTACATCTATTCTAGAACCATATCCACATTCTATTATGTAGATATAGGTTTTATTTTTAAGATGACCACAAAATCTATGCATCACCAAAACATTAGGATATTTTCTTAAGAATATGACTATATATAAGGTTTTCACTATGTTTATCTTATCATAAAACTATGATTATTTGTTTAACAACCCTAAAGGGTCATCTATACATTGTCAATTATAATTAACCTTAACTTATCAACCCCTAATAAAATTTCTAACTCCTAATTTATCGTTAATTGATATCATTTTAATCTCCAAATTTATATAAACCATTTTCTAATACCTACTATGATTGACCAATCATAAATTTCCTCTAATTAAATTATATAAATAATAATATTTCATTTAAAAACATTCAAAATACCATTCAGTTTTTTAATTTTAAAGAATCAGGAAAAAACATTAACTAAAAAAATCTTACCCTTTTAACTAATGAAATTTTTCAATATGTGGGAAATAGCTTAATCCATAATCAGTATTCAACATCTCCCAAAAAATATCTACATAAAAAACGCATCAATATATTATATACTTATAATATCTTGAATACATAATGAATTGATACATAACAAATGTCTTAGAGCATTGGATTTATAAACATAACCATAATATTTATGAATAATATATAATAAGTGTTTGTAAGATGAGAAAATTGTATAATTAAGAATTTTATAACCAATAATGAAAAAATCATAATCTGGAAATAAGTCTAGGAATATGAAAATACATGAATCAAAAGAGATTAAAAACATGAAACAATAATCATAATCCAAAGTAGTATAACATAATTATAATAATAATAGTAAATCTATGGAGTTATTTAAATATGGCATAAACATAATCATAGAAGTGCTTGTGAAATAACCTTCATGCATCTTGTTCAAAAAATAAAATCAAAAAATCTTACAAGATCTCATTCAAATAATAAAACTATGAAAAAACTTCTAATATATCATTCACAAAAAAAACATGAGACCAAATATTTACACATATCAGTTATGCTATATTCATTGTCTCATGTGATATTAAATCTTAACCAATGCATCGGACAGTGATAATATATATCATTTGAGTTTTTCTTAGATGGAAAACATTTTTTCAATGTCTTATAAATTAGAATTAATTTAAAATAGAAAATATCATTGATAATTTGAGTTCATTTTAAAAGAAATATTTTATAAAAAATGGATATATATAATTCACCTTATTAATCATTAATGTATATAGAGAAAGTTTCATCTAATGTGAAAAACCTATGTAATGATATGCTCACACTAAAATTTTAAAAATACAGTTTTAATAAAAATGACCCATACATAAAACATAATGTGATTGTACATTAAATATTTTTAAAAGAAGATAAATTTATGTGAAAATTATATTTTCTAATTTTTAAAATAGATACTGGGTCATAACAAAAAATTATAGTTTATAAATAAATAAATTCTCTTTTAATACACTTATCTCAAAAAACACTTAGATTTAAAATACTATAAAAAATTGGGTTTAAAACATCATAAAGTGAAGAAAAATCTCCCCATGTATAGACCAAGGATAATAAAATGATTATGATGTTAGTATAAATGTCTATAAAAATTTCCCACAATTCTTATTATATTTTAGAGATCTCGATTACAAAATGAGCTAAAAAATAGAAACCTTACAATTTGTGTGACATTAAAATAAATACCATTGATGAAGAGAGATCATGAAAGTAAACATAAAATACCATGATTAGATTTTATTTAATGATATAATATCTCTTTAGTAATAATATACACCATCTAAATAAAATTATGTGAATGATACAAAACATGTCCTAAAGATATAATTTTTAGATGAAACTCCTTTTCCTTGAGTTTTTTTAAACTCATCATTTCAGTAAACACACGTATAATGAAATGAACTAACATAAGTACTTATTAAATTATCATATTAAAATTTATTACCCTTTATAATTTTTATTTATAATCCTTCACTACAAATATATTAATTAGTTTTATTTTTTTCCAATAATGAAAGATAAAACGTTCATTTTTAACCTCTTTAAAATATCATACTAATGGGGAAAATATTATTATGTTGTTTCAATTTCATTGTAAATTTAATATTATAAATATAATAATCATTTTATTCCCTTTATTACTTAATTATTATTTTTAATTATGTTAAACACCTAAATATTTTTTTGAAAATGGGAGACATGATAAACTAGTTTCGATAAGTTTAATTATTAAAATGTGGTATATTAATTAATATTTAAAATATTTATAAAAAATACATAGAATAATTAATATATAATAAACTTATTATTATGAAATTATAT
The DNA here is from genome assembly GCA_963277665.1 of Viscum album. Classification (NCBI taxonomy): domain Eukaryota; kingdom Viridiplantae; phylum Streptophyta; class Magnoliopsida; order Santalales; family Viscaceae; genus Viscum; species Viscum album. The sequence goes on along the minus strand of OY728151.1, from coordinate 645,808,859 downwards.
TACCATTATATGGAATCACATATTCATTTATGAAAAAATATTAAAACATCATTCATGTAGCTAGTAAAACCAACCCAAATAGGAATGTTTTCTAATGTTTTCATGAGTAAGGGAATTTCATTAAATAATAATAACATTAAATATTAAGAATATTTAAATTTTCATGATTATCATATCGAATAAGTAAATCCATTCTTATAACCATCCATTATGGGTGTGGTGATAGGAAAAATTCATTGTTCATAGAGGAAATAGTTCTTCTTACGCATGATTAACAATCCCATTTCTCAACGAACAGATAAAATGATTGTATATGAAAAATAATCATTTATGAATTTTATCTTTCACAAATTAAAACTATTAATTCATAATAAATACTCTTGATACAATCTTTTATATTTGGTGATGTGAAATGATAAACATCGCTTCGTAGAGGTGCTAATTCTCACATACACACAGTCAATGATATTTTTTCATTTTGAATTTAAAGGAAGGATAATTTTTTACAATTAATAAAATAAATTTCAGTAAACTAATGAAACTTTTATAATTATATTAATAATTTTATAGAGGGTTGGGATAGTAAAAATTGAGAAAGAAACTCTAGAAATATATGGATATTCACATTGGGGACTTGAAGTTTAATTAGGAATTTTCCTATGAAATGATAATATTACAATTAATAATAGTGACCATTGGATTTTGGAAATTGGATATATTTCTATTAGGAGAAAATTTTATTATTTTAATTGATAAATTCTATGTTGAGGTGATCCTTGAAGTGGTTTATATGTTAGGTTTGTTATAAGTGAATATAAGGATAGTTTTGAAAGTAACCCTTAAATTTTAAATCATGTAAGGTTAATATTCAATATTAAATGAAAATAATAGAATAAGTTGGAGTGAATGTGTTTTTTGTCTAAAATAACATCATAAACTTATTTAAAAACATTATTTATCTATTTTTTAGCTTTTCCTCTTAGTAATTTTTTTTTATTTTTTTACTCGGGTAACTATTTTGTAACATTTGTAATTAATTTTCATGACCAAAATTAAAATTAAACTTATTAACTAATTTTTAAAATCATGTTTATAAATTTAAAATGATTTTATAATATAAAATTTATAACATTGTAAAAATATAATTTTATGATAAATACATGTTTCCTAGAAAAATAGTTTTTAGTATACAAAATTTTTTTAGATAAAAATTAAAATTAAGTTAAATTTATAATCATTAATGATTTTCATTATATAAATTTATTTATTTTAAATAAATAAATTTTATGATTATATCATTTCAAACCAAAGTAAATTATCACCTTAAAAATAATTGATTCAAATAAAACACTGAATAATTTTTTTACTAAACTAAATTTTTATTTGGTCTTAAAAAAATTAGGACATATAATTTATAATCTCATAAAATATTTGATAATAAATAATGTTAATCTTTAAATTATTACATGATTTTTTTTAATATTATAAGATATTATAACATAATGGTAAAATCATAAAAAGTAATAATTTTCCAAAACCCAATATTTTTATACTACAAATCAATATTTTGTGAATAAAACTCAAAAATTCATAGTATTTATATTTTTATGTTGGGAATTCATAAATTAATTTAGTTTTTCCAAATTTAAATTCGGAAATTTGTAGATTTGGCTTTTAAAATCGAATACATAATATAAAAAATGGATTTTATTTAAAATATCCCTTTTATTATTAACTCAAATGAATTATTTATCTTCATACATAATACATATTATTGGTTTACCATCTTAATGATTATTATTTCTTTATAAATATTTTTTCACGACTATGATATAGTTTTTTATGTTACGAGTATTGTATAATTCATGTTATTGAACAATTAATAAATTTTTAAAATTTATAGAATTTATGGTCATCACATCAGTAGATCTATGAGACTTTATATGGTATATTAGTTTAGAGTTGTGATAAATCAACCCTTATCAAAAAAGGATACCTTTTATAATTAGTTTAAATATTTTTTTATTATATACTAGAAAGATGTATTTTCCAATGGGACACTAAAAACTAGATCATAAGAGGACTCAATGGTGACAGTATTAGGATGTTCGTTATTTTAACCACCATGGAGTATAATGGAGTATCTATTATTTGTTAATATATTTAATCAAGTATTGGAGTAGCCTTTTATGTATTATCTTTTTTAATTACTGCTTTTCATTGGAATTTACATGTTCCTACATTTAAGAGTGAGTGATAAGTTCATGAGATAGTGGATTTAGATCTTATAAGATAATAGATATTTAATTAAAAATAATGACTTTCATAAAATTGAAAAACTAATTCGCACCCACCCCTTCTTAGTGATACTTAACCGAGCTAGCCAATATATGTGTTATCAGATCTAATCCAAGTCCCCCATGAATTGTTTGGGACATTTTTGTCAAAATTGATTATAATTATCTTTAAAATTGGGATATCACTACTTTTGATTGAAATAATTATCCCTACTATAATAATAGGATGTCTCTCTACATTAAATCGCTTTTCTTTGAAGAAAGAGATTCAACAGTAGTGGGATTTCAACCCATTACTGAAAATAAACTATTATAAGTATTGGGAAAAATAATTATATTAATTGAAATATCATAATATCAATTTAGATTTCCCTTTAATAGAAAATATATATATAATTCAAGATCCCTAAAACATCCAACAAAACTTGGGAAAAATTATAAAGAATTTATTAAGGGAATTTAAATGTTATAGAGTCTAAATTACATGTTTAGAATTATAGAATTTTGTATGTAAACATGTATTATAAATAAAATTTTGATAAATATTTTTCAATAATTAATTATATTGATATCAATAAAAAGTTATTATGCGTGGATATGAATGATTATATAATTTTTAAAATGTTCATAATAATATTTCTCAGTATCTTTGATCCTAAAATATCATCCTTCGAATATTGATATGGGCTTTAACTGGATGAGTTACATAATATTATCATTGAATATTAAATTATAACGAACTCATATTTAAATAAGAAAAAAAATTATGGCCTTTGAGGTCATGATAAAGGTTAAATTTAGAGATAAAGAACTTATAAAATGTATATATTATTATAACGAGAGTGTTCATGAAAACACCAAAATCAATTATATTCTAACAATGAAACTAAATCATTTTTAGGGGAAAGTAAATGGAAAAAACCCACCATGGTATGAAATTATTAATGGAATTTTACAATTTTTCGTTAATTTCCCAATGAAGAAGGTCATTTAATTGGAATTTGATAAAGATATCAAGAAATGATAGAAGATATGATAGTGTTTGAATGAGAGAAAATATTATAGAAAGAGGAGAAGGAATTTTATAATCAAGAAAAAACCAGTTGAATAATTATCATAAATTCAGCTAATATATGATGCTAATTTTATGGATAATGATGAAAATTGATTTGATACTATTAGAAGATATGATTATTATGTATAATTAATAAAGATTGAATATAGGATAAAAATGATTTATATTCCTACCTATAGAAAAGCATATTACTCAAAAAATAGTAGTAATCCAATATTAAAATGGGATAATAAAGATTAGAGATAATAGGTGTATGTGAAGAATAAAGTGAACAACAATTATTATATAATTAAATATAAACTGGTAATAGCAGATCAATAAAAAATAGTCAGGGTTATTGAAGATAAACTGGTTAAGAAAGAAGAGTTTGTTAAGACTTGATCAATATTAGTTGAATTATAATATTAATTGAAGAATACTATAGGATAATTAAACTAGCCAATTATGATTAAATCTAAGTCATCTCAAGCTAGTGATAAGAAGAGTCCAAATAGGGATGTGAAATATTTGCATACTTAGTCTTATGGTATATATGTTTTTTCTAAAATTTTAGCTTAAAAAATAAATTATGAACTTCTTTGGACTAATAAGATAATTGACATATTCTATTACACATAAAATGAAGAAATAACTATAATATTAATGCCACTACATGTGTGAAAATTAATTCTCAATTTGTAGAAGGACATCAATAAATGTTTTCTAGAAAAACAATTAATCAATAAGGGAGACTAAATTTTTAGGGTTAGTTATTCTTTTGTGGGATGTTTGCACATAAATAATTCTCTATCTAGATTAATATGGCATTCCTAGGGAAGAGGCATGAACCAAGTGGGAGTTATAAAGATGAGATAAAGTATTCCTATGAATGAATAAAACCAATGACCTAGAATGTGTCAAATCATCCAACCTAAAATAAATTTGGATGTTTCAAATAAATTTGTCTCATATGTGATAAAGAGGATCATAGAGATGATGATTATAAAACAATACTCTTTGGGTAAGTTTCATATGGTGTTAATGGAAATAAATTTATAATGGAATAGGTGAAAGGTAACATTATGGTACAACTAAAAACAATGTGTATTCAAAACCAAAAGAAGATGAGAATGGTAAGAATGTATAACTAAATTCGTTTCTAGAAAAATTTGAAATGTAAAAAATATAGAGTAAAAATAAATAAATAATATTGATAAAAGAAAATAATGTGGTTTATTTATAAGTGATCATATTTCATGAGCTATTTATTAAAAGTGAAAAACTAAATATTTCTGAAAATATATATGAAACATGCGAATAATATAGAAATGATAATAAAATTATGTGATCATCCTAGTATCCTTTTTAAAATTAATGATGATGATAATAAAATTACATGGGAATTTAGTTTACATGATGGTGGAGTTGAAGAAGAAAACTCAATAAAATGGAACAGTTTGAGGGGATAAAATAATAGTGCAACTTGTAAATACTAATAACAGGAAAATAAATGTAATCAATTCTTCCAATTATGTGGTTAGATGAAATATGAGATCAAGGTTCAGAGAATACTAGAGACCATTTATTTCAATTGAGGAATAAGATAGTCAATTATTATTCACTTATTTCTTGTTCATTTGTACTTACATGAATTAAATTCAAGGAGTAATGTAAATGATTAATGTTTTTATAAATTTTTTATAAAATAAGGTTCCTATCAATGCTTTTTTTGAATATGATGATCAAATAGAAATGAGATCATTATTAGATGGTGGTAATGTGAATTTATGGTTTAAAATCGTCATTATATTGTAAATCTAGAAATTTTCAACATCATTATAAAACAAGACTAAGAAGTATTTCAATAACATTTATATACCTCATTTTTATTCTATCAAACATGTTTGTAAGGGGGGGTGTTTGTTGATGATATAAAGGGGTATTTTAGAATCTTTCACTCGAATGTTCCGATGTGTTTTTTTTAGATGGGTATAGGTTATAAATTAATCTTGACGAATCTATTTGAATAGCCCCAAAATGACAAATGTTAGAATAGTATCACATCTATTAGATTTTATGGGATGATTTGATCACCTTAAATATAAATTTGAGTTTATAGGTCATGTTTCCCCTAATATATATCAATTAAATTAAGTATTGTCTCTTGGATAGGTTATGTGTGGTTCCATACTTCTGTAAATATATGGATTTGGCTGAAATTAATAGAAAAAGTGTTAAAATTATCTATTTTTATAAATATTTAAGAATCGTGATTTTTAGATTATTAGACATACCTTATATTTATATTTTTATTAATTTCCAATAAGGAGGGAAAGAAGAAAGCACTCATATAGACATCATTGTTTTATTGTACTAACTATAAATTTAAGTGGTGCGATATAAGTTCACTATTATAATTTATATTTCTTGAAAATTGGTGAATTTATTATTAGAAAAAGAATATTATAATATGTATAAGATGAAAAATATTTTCATTTTAGGAATAAGTTGTTTCAAAAGCTAAATCTGATTGATCTATTATTGTATAATATTTTTTGGACTTATTCTCGAAAACAACCCCTCTATCTGATGATCGTGGAGTTGATAATCAAGAAAACCAAAGGAATGTTTTTCTAGAATAAACATATAACCATCTAAAATATTTTTCACTGAATTTTTTCTTTTCTAATAAAGGGTATAATTAAGATCTATTATCGAATGAATAGAACTATATCTTTAAGAGATGAGAAAATAATTAAAGGATTATGTATTTCAAAGGCTATCTATTTATGTGAGTATGGTTTCCAGATGATATTTTGACATGATTTAAAGTGTTTGGAAAATATCATGGAAACTTTAAAGCGGTTTTGAATATATTTTACTGATTTATAGAATTTACAAGTGTATATGTTTCACAAAGAAACCTATATAAGAGTAATTATAGATCTATATAGGACCCATTTCTAGACTAATTGATAAGAATTTTACAAATATAGAGATTTTAAGAGTCATATGGTCTCTATATATAATTCAATATTATTTTAATAAACATCATTTGGACACTAAATAATAGTTATCTAAGATATTATAAGATTCATTAGCCTCTATGTACTAGTCATCCATGTCATTTATAAGATTTGTTTTCTAGTTGATTAAGAATCATTTAAACTCAATGATGGAACTTTGGAAAAGGTATCCCCACATTGAAAATATTTATAATACATATTAAAGATATGTGTGGATATTATTCAGTGTTTTGGAATTTAATTTGTTTCCTCTTTTTTGGAAATTCAATGTAGTGAAATGTTGTAAGGTTCAATCCACCTTATGAAAAAACATAAAGTTCAATAACCAAAAAGTCAGATCCAAGCACGCTTGGACTGCAAATTTATTAATAAAAAGAAAAGTGCAGAACATAAAGTTCAATAACCTTATGAAAATAATAAAGATCATCCTAAGAACTTCATAAGGTTCCTTTTTAGACATTAATTTGTATAAATCAGAGGTAATATATGAAATTCAAAATGATAAAATAAATGAGTAATATCATAATTGAATTAGAATAAATATTTTCATAAAATTGGATTAATGTATATGATTATTTGATATTTTTCCTATAGATTTCGAGAGCAGCGAAGGTGGCTATATTATATGGACATCCTTAATGTTTAGTCTTAATCTATGAATAATCATCTTTGGACATTTAAATTAACATCAAGACTAAATAATTTCATATAGTTCATGACAGGAGTAATAATCTAAACCCAAACAAGAGGATCATCACATGTAATTTACAAATAATTTATAATGAGGCCTAGAATGACCCAAATATGTAATTATAAATTCATTGATGTTATGGTTGACTAGTTCTTATTGTACCATAACATCACTATAGGATCCAAGTGTATAATATCTATAGTGGTGATCCACACATAGACTATAGTCATTGAATGTCATTGTGGAATAATTGGGTGATAGCAATTCTAATCCTGATAACTAATGTTGTTTATAGTTTATTGTAGCAGAATTCTTCATATATGATGAATAAATCCTAGTGTTTTCTTGATGGATTAATAATGGAGGAGGAGAGAGTAAAAACGTGTATATATATATATATATCTTTAGAGAGCTTAGATCTATCTATTTTTCACAACCAATGCCTCTTTAGAAGGTGATATAATATCATATTTACAAATGTAGGTTTAGGATTTCCATTTAATACCTGAACCCCTCTAATATTATTTATTTTTTAATAAACCTCAAGTCTCTAAAAATATAATTATTTTTCACTTGGAATGTGTATCACCTCAAAAAAATATCACATGTATTATTTCTAATTTTATGATTAAATTCGGTTTTTTTTCACGTCAATATGTATGGATCCATGAAAAAAGAGAGCTTATTTAATATAGTAATTATGAATAAATTATTCATTGATAAATATAATAAAAATTATATTCTCCAAACCAAGAAAATAGAAATTATATATTTTTTTAGCCAATATATTTTTCAAAATAACTTTATATTAAATTTTAGCAATCAAACCAAACTTAATAAATATTATATGTTCTAAAATTGTTAAATTAATCTCTTAATTTATCTAATATTGAAAATAAAATTAGTTTACAAACCTCTAGGCCTCATTATTAGTGTTATTAGTCATAATTGCTTAAATTACATGTTATGTGTCTAGAAAAACACAATGAAACCAATATTGAAACAAATTATTATTTCCTAGATATACAACCTCAAAATAATGTTTATCATGTAATATAATATGTTTAGCATGATATAAAAAATCAGGAAAGTTGCATAACAATTTCATCAATTTATGTTCTCAATGTATTATTATTTTACATTACAAAACATAACTCATCCACTCAACAACATGTCCATGGATTTATCAAACTTATTTCAATTCTAACCAAATGGCATGAGATATAAATTTCTTTAGCCTGATAGTAGGTAAAATTAATTTGTCACATTATTTATTGATATAACATTACTCGTGATGAACCCAAATTATCCTAACTCGTTGCAAATATATATCATCATGGGTTTACTAAATATTTAAAATTATGTGGATCCTGGTATCCATTAATTATAATCATAAATTATAAGGATCGAAACATGTGTCCATAGATATGAACTTAAAAAAAATATAAATGTGGATTTTTTATTGGTGGGTATCATTATCATAATCTTATATACTCAATATTAATATTGAAATACACCATGACAGAGCACCTTAAATTCATATTAGTCTCCACCCTTGTTATCCTATATCATTTTTGTCCCATAAAATGAAATCATATCTCTATATATTATATATTCAATAATACTATCATAACACCGCCTTGTTATCATTATAGTAAGAACATATATAAAATTTCAATGTAAAATATAATCTTATAAATTATCAAATAAAAATTTCACCGAAAAGATCAATAATGATGTGATAGGAAACATGATTTATAAAAAATACCTGAAATCATGTAATCATAATTTAGTTCTAGGGAGCCAGCTCAAACAGACTCCCACTTTAAATAGAGATCACTTTTAATGACCTTTAGTCCACTAGATCACACCTGATATTCATACATCTGATGAGATAGATAATCTTTTAAGGGTTCCGAAAAATATTTCTTATTGGATACACTTCTCACTGAATCTTCACCATGTTGATAAAAGTACCTCAAGAGAAAAAAATTATGAGCTATATTATATGTCAATTGATGTAATTGTTTTCATTTGAAAAGAACAAATGATGAAGTATTATTAATTTAAATTATGATAGGGTCTTTCTTATTTGACAAAACATCAATATCATGGAAAAATATGAGAATCCATATAGATTCAATGGATTTATTGTAATCTACAACATACATAGACTCCATTATAGAATTAGAAACAATAGGCCTCTTTGACCTCTTTGATCTCACATATCCTCCATTAATACAAATTAAATATCATAACGGGGACTCCAAATTAGTCTAATATTCCTAAAATATAGAATCAATATAACCCTGATTACTATATATTCTTCTCCTCAATACTACAGAAACATATAATTTTTTCTCCTCAACTACATAAGGATATCCTTAATAGTATTGCAATGATATTAACCAATATTATCTAGATATTTTCCCACCATTCTCATAGTAGAGTCACCATTAAGACTCATACGTGAAATGGAACATATATTATATCCCATCATAGAATTATATGTTATCTTACAAATTCTCTCTCATTGATCATGCATATAACGATACAGTTTTTCAAACATGTATATTATTTAACACTATGATGAATCCCCTCTTGGATTTTTCCATTGTATACCTCTTAAATATCTAGTTGATATATGCACTTGGACATTTTTCAAAAAACCTCTTGGATACATCATGCATGATACTAACCCCTAGACAGTTGGTTATTTCATCAAATTCCCTCATAGAGAATCACTTGCTCAACCAAGCCTTAACCACATTAATGATGGTTTCTTTGTTCTAATTACTAATATTTCATCAAGATATATAACTATTAAAATTATTTCTCTCCCACAAATTTCTTTATAAACATATGTCTTCCATTCTTTCTTAGTGAAACCAATTTTATTAATAGCTTCATCAGAATTAATGTTTTAATTACTAGTAGCTTTCCTTAATCTAAAAATGGTTCTATGTAACTTTCATATATTTTTACCCTTTTCAAGAGTCATAAACACTTTTTATGACTTTTATATACACATTATCCTAAAGGGTCCCATTATGGAATGTAATTTTGATATCCATCTTCTTAATCTCATAGTTAACGTACTTTGTCATGGAATGAAAAATTCCTTCGAATTTAAAAATAGAAACTAGATAATTTTTTCATCATATTTATTTCATTGATTTTATATAAACGTATTATCCACGAGTATTTATTTAAAGGTATTTAATTTACCATATTTTATATTTTTTATATTGAATTCATTTTTACACAAAAAAAGGATTTATATCAACTGGTGGATCTATTAAAACCCAATAGTTTTTTTAATACATGGAATATATCTTAAAATTAATTTCTTATTGGCTTCTAGACAATAATGAGATCACTATTGAATCGTATTAAGAGTGAGGATCATTATTTTTTACCAATAATGGGTCATCATCAGTGACTATAAAAGCATATCTTTCTATTTCTCTTGCATTTATCATAATCCAATGTAGTACTTATGTTTTTAGAACTACTTATTCTTTAGGGACATCTGGAATCAATTAATGTAATAAGTCTAAAATATCTTGAGAAAAAACTTAATTCAATTCAGTCATTCATACACTATCCTCTTTGATGATCAGTTCCAACCCAAGGAATACATATTTCCAAGAAAATATAACATTATTACTCTCATTAATAAAAAATAATATAACCCCTTGTTTTATTAGGGAAACACATAATGATACGGTTCATGCCTTGTAGAGATATCTTATTCTTTAATCTATCCTTAACCAATTCCTCGCAACCCCATGGATAATCATATGATTAAACAAGATTATTATTTACTTGATAACTTAAAAGGTATATTTTTTTCATATTTAGTTAGTAATCAGTTTAATATTTATAATACCATCTGTAATTATTACCCCCAAAGGATAATTCAATGCTTGTGTGACCCTTTATCAAACATACTATTTCTACTACGGTATTGTTCCTCCTTTCTCTAACATCATTCTAGTGAGATGTATTATGGGGTGTGGGTTGAGGTAAAGTCTCATAGTCTTATAGAAAGTCAATAAAATCTTGGATAAGTATTCACCAGCTTGATCCAACATAAATTTCTTTTTTTTCATACTATGATAATTCTCAACCTAATTATTGAACCCCATAAACATATCAATGGAATTAGACTTATACCTCATCATGAAGATATAACCATGTCAACTCATGTCAATAGAAAATTAATAGTGTATGATAATTCACACGTACATTCTTTATGAAAAGTTATACACGCATCAGTATGAACCAATTCTAAAATATCTATATCCATTTTTTATTAACCACCAAATTGAATTTTGATAATTTTTTCTTGAAATAAACCAGGACATAATTCAAGTAGATTAAATCAAAAGAGTCTAAATAGCCATATTAATAGTAATTTTCCAAAATTTTGTCATTTATATGACTAGTATGGTGATTCCACAAATAGGGTGTTAAAAGATTAATTTGTATTTAATTCGTTGTTAGTAAACAAAATCTATTGATTATAATGTAATACCTGATCACTATTATTCAACTATTACATACAATACTATAATCTATCATTATTAAAATAGTATATATTATTTCCATAACTATAAATGGATCAAGAAATCACTAAACATGTCAGAAATTTTATATTTTTAGAAATAGTAGGCATATAATAACAATTCTTTTTAACTGAAACGAGTCTGGATAGAAACATTAGATGAATGTCTCTAGTGGATCACATCCACCCTAAATACATTAAAATACTAATGATCTTATGGGCCTATAGAATCTATTGAAAACCATTTTTGTTCCTTTATTTGGAAATAAATCTGAGAACCAAAAGTAGTATCTAACATCCAACTTGTAGATATATAAAGAATACATTTTCTGTTGAAGACACCTGAAGCATCCACTTTATTGTGACCCGTGATTAACATATAATGATATTACATATTTTTATATGAATATTTAATACATTAGAAAAATACATACTTGGGGACCATAATAGTTTAGTGCCTTTGGAAACATCGAATGAAAATATTCTCTCCAGGTGAAATATCGTCCACATATCTCATGAATATCTCCACCATTATTTCTTCTACCTAAAACATTTCATCATAACCTTCAGAAAATGAAATATAGTAAAGGGCTGAAGTCGTAGGCTCTATAAGGGTAAATAAAGGAAATGTGAAAGAATAAGATGAACGAAGGGTATGGAATTTGGGATTAACTTTTTAAGATATTACCCAAAATATTATAGATCATAATAAAGATTGGACTGACTGAAAATTAAATTTTTTATTATTCAAACACTTTTGAGGAAAAAGTGAGAAACCGTACATGACTTCACTACTTAAGACACTCAAAGAACCCTGGTACAAAATTTAAGGCCAAACAACACCAAGATTACATAAAAGATCCCCTACCCAGCATCATAAACAATAACATCAGCCTCCTTATTCTCCTCGTTGTCAGCTAAGTGTCTCGTGCATGAGCACACGGGCCTAGAACCGATGGAAAATCCATACCCTCTCAATCATCTGATTCCGAAGTGGAGACCAGACGAAAACCAACTACTCTAAACCACATCTGGAGAATAAAGATTGGATTCTCATATGAAATCGACCATAACATTATTAAGATCATTTGTCCTAAACGCATAACATAAGAATAAGACATATAATTATTCCAAACACATAACCATATATAATGATTTCTATGGTTGTAAAGTAATTTTTATCAAGACCATATTAGTGGACAAAGTCCTTTATCGAACCAGTTTTACACCCAGTTATAGCTTTGTATTACTAAATTGAGTTCAATCATCATTCCTAACCAATAATATTAAACTAGGTTTATTTCTCGTTTCATCCCTGTAATGATAAACAAAGATCATTTATTATTCCATTCCAGTAATACTGAACTGAGTTCATAGTGAAATCAAACATACACATTCTACAAAAGCCTAAAAAATATTATCTTAACCCATTAAATTAAATGGGTTTCAAAAACATGTAAAACTATCATAACCTATGGAAAAACTTATTATTTTCATAATAATTTCCTCAAAATAATAATCTATTAAAAAGAAGAATATTTCATAGACATATAACCCCTGAAAGAGAAACATATTTCGTAAAAATATAACCTGTGAAAGAGAAATAGGTTTTATAAATAACATGAAATTAATTATATCCAATTCATAGAAATAATATGAATGGAACCATTTGATCATTTTTTAGAAGGGAATGAGTAACTTCAATGGATTTCATATTAAGTGGAAATTTATTTTGAAATATCTTTCAAAAAAATTCTTGAGGAAAGAATCCTTTCTTCATTGAAAATGGATTTTTAATACAAAAAACCATTTAAAAACATTTTCATAGAAAATAACATGAATTCTAATAAAGAAAACATGAAATCATTTTTAAAGCCTTTTTCCTGGAAAACATATAAAAAATATTCATAACATTGTAAAAACAAAAGTAATTATAAAAATTAAACACATAAAAATAAAGACTTAAAATGTTTTGAAAACATTTTTACATTAAATAATATTAATGAATCTTGAAAATGATTTAATACCCAATTCTTGTAAAATAATTTGAAAAAATACAAATTATGGTTGAAAACATGTTCGAATCAATTTTTATTGAACATTTATAAAATAAACAGGAATATATATTGAAAACAATTTTCCATGAAAATTAATTTTAAAACAATTTCCTGTGATGAATTCTTTTAAAAATACAATGGGAGCTTTGAAGAATTGATGATGGGTAAAATTGTACTTGTAGTATGAGGTAAAAATAGCATTACCTTTGAATGGTAAAAAGGATTAATAAAATTACTCATTAGAAAAGAGAAACTAAGACTACTTTGATGATATTGGTGAAAGAAAAAAAGGGGTAAAATGACTTTTAATGATTAAATCATAATGATATAGTATTCTTCAAACCGTTTTCAGAAAACATTGATTTCCGACTATAGAGAGGGAAAAGTCTTGCTATCCAAAAAAACACCTTATTAACTATATTATATACCAAAGATTATAAATAATATTCAAATACATGAATATATCATGAATAATAAGAGTAAAATAATATTATTTAATTTTCATGAGAGATAGATCATGAGATTTCATTAATTGAATAATGATCATTAAGAATCATTAAAAGTTATGGGATTGTTTCAATAAACTCTTATCACTTAGTAACATTGTATCATATTATCCATGTAAGAAAATTAAATTAAATTAAACAAAAAATGCGATTAAAATAAAAATATTCATGTTATAAATTGTAAAATTGAATTATATACCCCTCACAATGAATTTAGTTGCATAACAGAACATGATTCTAAAAGAAGGAAAATTAAGACAAAACTATATTACATATTATGTCACATTTGAAACATAGACCCATAAAATAAATGTTATAGAATTGATATGTACATTGAATTAAATTTAACTCTAAGAAACATTGAATAAATCCATCTGCAGTATACACACCTCAAAAAATTAATGGGTGATGAATAAAGCATGAATCCCAAAAAAAAATTGTTATGAAATCCCTTTACCATGTGTCTTGAATCGCAACATACTCATTTGAACCTCTAATATAACAAATATGAATTTATTATACAGATATCAGGGGAAAATATTATTACTTATAATAACATATATGGTTTTATTATATATTTATGTTACTCACTTGTTAATAATTTATTGTTAAGGTTTCACTTTAGGTAATATTCTATTTATTTATCACATGTATCATAATTTTTTATAACAATGGTCAATATTTTTATATATTTATTTAAAAAATTTAAAAGCTAACTTAAATATAATTTGTATTATGTATATATTTATTATAATTATCCATGGGATATTGACATATGAGATGGAATACATCATTTATAGAGATGGTAAGTCTTACTTACACATTAATGCTATTTATGTTTAATTATCATTTTGAAAGAAAGTAAGTAGAATAAATATGTATATGTATATATATTATTAAAATGGATTTATTATATAATATATATCATATATATTAACTAAATCCATCCTTAATACATTCAATGTAGTGTATGAAATAATCAGATTACTTTGAGATGGTGGTAGTCCACACATCCTCAAACGAGATTATCAAATTAACACAAAATAGAAAGTATGAAGATATATATTGTAAAGTCACAAATACATAATAAATATATTATTTAACCAATATAAATAGAGTATCCATAATAATTTTCCCAATGAGAGGAGGCAAAAGGAAAAATAAGAAATCCTCCTTTAGTGAAGCGGTAGTTCGTTGTACACGTAAACAATATGTATGTTACACATTATATGGTGGTTTTTGTAAGTGTACATAAAACCCATATAAAAACATAATAGTATACTTAAGATACTATTTATTCATACAATTTTGGAATATTTATATTGGAGGGAGTGTATAACTAATATAAAAGAAAGCATCTTCAGAGAATACATTACCTATTAATCAGGTAACTCCTTTTGATTTGTGCCAAAAGGCTTCCTTGAATTGATTTCTTCCCAATGAAAGGATTAAAGGAAGAATATAGGTATTGTGGTAAGTGTATTTGTCATGACTCATCCCCTGGGGCCCGTGTCGTAAGTACCCCAAGCCCGCCTTCCAAAGGCCAGGGGCTGGCGACTAGCACTAAAGGCGTATATCCCGATAACTGGGAAGACATTGCCTTTATAAAAGTAAACAAACACCAATCTGAGTACAAGCAGAAGAAAACACTAAGTAAAACTGAAAAAAAAAGTAGTGTTGAAAGTAAAGGTGCTGGAAATAAAAGCCCACCTGTAAAGTACAAGGTAAAAGACAAAACAACCGGAATGTTACAAGAAGCTCTTGGATTGTCCACCAAAGATCCTACCTGAAGGGTAGGTACAGATAGCCCAGCTCCTGGATCGTCCACCACGGATCCTACCTGAAGGGTAGGTACAAATAGCCTCCACAAAGCTCTTGCCCGTCAACCTCCTCTGAGTGTCGTCTCATTGTGAAGTCCACCACCAGACACTGTCTCGTCGTGAGGTCCACCTCCGGGTACCGTCCAGTCCTCAAACACTCAGCCTCTATCTGCGCTGCCCGTCGTCTGCAACCAACACAACGAGGTGCGGGCATAGCCCGTGCAGGGGTGAGTATAACGATACTCAGTAGGGACCCCGAGACCCTCATGGTCTCACTAAATCCAACAAGGATAACCATAAATAAAATTTCAATAGATAACCTCTACCTAGGTATATTCCCATACATATACCCACGTTAGCAAGTAACCCATCTCAATCATGAGGAAACACAAAGATTATGAAATCAACGGATAACCACTATCCAGGTATATGCCCAAACATATACCTAAGATATCAAGTGACCCATCTCAATCATGAGGTAAACACAAAGGTCATAGACTCAACTCAAACTAGGATTTTCATTATCGAAACCGTAACTACTGAAGAGCCCCGTCTCTGGAGTGTACAGTGGTCATGTCACGACTCCGAGGTACTTCTCACTAACCTAATACTGCTGAGGTACTCCTCCTGTCGAGTACTATGGGCCTGCTGCTACAACCAAGCGCTTCCCACCATGGGTCCGCTACTACAACCAAGTGCTCCCCCTCATAGCCTCCAGAGGTGCTCCTTCTGTTGAGTACCGCGGGTCTACTGCTACAACCAAGCGCTCCTCCGTCGTGGGTCTGCCGCTACAACCAAGCGCTCCCCCTTATAGCCTCCAGAGGTACTACTTCTGTTGAGTACCGTGGGTATACCTCTACAACCAAGCACTCCTCCGCTGTGGGTCTGCCGCTACAACCATGCGCTCCACACTGGGCTATCTGAAACACACCGAGTCGATCGGTCAAGCAGTTGTCAGGTCTCATCCGGCTACACGGTCTCCATACTCCGCACGCTCATCTCTAGGAGGGACCGCTCCACGATCTACTGGTTGATACTCTAAGTATCACAAAGTCCCACGAAGAAGTATCTCAAAGGACCGCCTCGTCATAGGGGTCTCAACACAGTAGACGACGCATCAATCGGACGCCCGGTCTGTGAGTTATTAGCCTTTTCATCCCCGGGGCCCGGTTGGTTTCATGTGCTAACCAATCCAACCATATCTCAACTGTACCCTGAACTCTCATAGGGTAAACTCATAGAGACAGTTTATCCACGTGATCACCAACACCGCGGACGGTTCGTCAAACAGACGTCCAGTCTGAAAGTTATCAGCTTTTCCGTTCCAGGGGCCCGGTTGGATTTCTGGTGAAATCCAACCCGGCCACTATCCAACTGCATCCAAAACTCAAGTGAATTATGCCAAATGTTCTGTCTCATCAATAGGAAATCAATGAGACAGACGACGCGTCAATCGGACGCCCGGTCAGTGAGTTATTGGCCTTTTCGTTCTAGGGGCCCGGTTGGTTTCATTAGCGAACCAACATGACCGCACTCCGATGGCATCCAAAACTTGAGCGGAGTAAGCCAAAAGTTCCGTCTCATCAAGTGGAATCCAAAAAGTCGATGGCACGTCAATCGGACATCCAGAGTTCAAGATATAAGCGTTTCTGCTCTAAGGGCCCGGTTGGTTTCGTATCCGAACCAACCCGGCCGAACCCAAAGATCTCCAAAACCTTGAGTTTAATATACAGAAATGACCATGTCGATCCAAGGATCGCTACGCAAAATACGGTGCGTCAATCAGAGGTCTGTAGCCCAATATATGGGCAAAAGACCGAAAGAGGTCTGAAAACGGGGGGTCTGGGCCCGGACCGACCCGACCCTACCCCCCCTGGGTCTGCCCGAACCGG
This sequence comes from Viscum album, assembly GCA_963277665.1. NCBI lineage: Eukaryota > Viridiplantae > Streptophyta > Magnoliopsida > Santalales > Viscaceae > Viscum > Viscum album. Next base: position 645,790,946 of record OY728151.1, on the reverse strand, counting down.
GTGGACCCGACCTGGGTCCGGGTCCGACTCGGCTAGGCGCGGCCCGGCCCGGTCTGGCCAAGCCAGCCCGGCTTGGCCGGGTGGCTCGCTGGCTCGACCAGCGAGCCGAGGCTCCGCGGACGCGGCGCGCGCCGCGTCCCCCCTTGGATCTCGCGCGGTCGTGGGATCCATCAGCTTGCGGACGCGGCTTCAGCCGCAGTGGTTTCTCTAGGCAGTGCGTCGGGGCACCGCCGCCTCCGGGCGGCTGGCCGGTGCCGGCTGCCGCCGGTGGTGTCCGCAAGCCACCAGAGTTGCTCTGGTGGTCCGTTTTGAATTCTGACTGCGCCGATGCTCATCCCGGGTCCCGTTCTTCACTGCGGAAACATCAAAACGTCTCTACGGCCCGTTCCGTCAATGCCCTTCGATCCGCATGTCAAAATAACAAACTGCGGAGTCTTCTGTTCGCCTTCGAGGTCCCAATTACGACCACACTTTCATTCGGCCTTGACGGCGTAGCGTGACAAGGCCGCGCATCCTTGCTGCATCCCTCTAGGTTCTCGCGCGGTGTCGTTGCACCATGCTGCCATCTTCCGAACCGCAGCAATGCAACAACATAGGGGGAGGAGGGTCGGTCGTGTTCCTTTAGTCTGACCTCCTCCCGTTATGATAATAACAGGCGGCCCAAAAATATAAGACGCGGAACGACAAAGGATGTTTCACGAACAAGAAGCAATAAACCCCTACAGTTTTCCCGCAAACAAGAATTCCCAACCCGCAACGTATTCTTTGCGGATCAACTTGATGTTTAATTGATCCGCGTTCTTTGATTTATATGGAAGTAACATGGGGTTCATTAACATTCAGAAAACAAATGCCTACCTGGAGAATGATCCGCGGTAGCCGAGTATCGTGGATGACGGTGTCGCGAAAGGGCGGATGTCGGCTCATTGACGTCGTCGTAAAGAAATAGATGATGGTGACGACGGCCGTTGGCATTCGTCGCTTCCGTAAAGTGCCTTTGATCCCAGATCGAGCATCGTTCATTGGATCCGACGCAGGGAAGACGTCGAAGTCAACATAGATCGTTGTGTTCGCACCACGCCACCGATCCCTCCTCATTCATCAGTGTCTCGTCGGAGAAGATGGAACCTCAGTGGTGGTGCAACAGTGGAGGATGGAGAGGAAGTTCTCCAACTGACCCCCCTCTCATTAAAAGGCTCCTCCCTTAATAAAATTTTAGACTTGACTAATATTTTCATTAACTCATCCATTTAAAATTCATACACCACCCTCATTAAATTGGAGGATTTAATTATTAATTAAGGTGGTGTCATGAATTAATAGAAGAGAAGAATGTGAAGAGGTCCCATAAATGAGGTGAGTTATCAAAATTTAACAAGGGGTTTTGAAAAAGGGGGTTTAAGAGAGTTAAGGGAAGATGAAAAGGTGGGGGCTCGTGTGGGCCCCAACTCATCTTAAATTCTCTCAAGTGAAGTTAGAACATCATTGGGTCCCACCCCAACTCCCTCAAATGGGCTAAACCACATATAAGAGAGAAATTATGTTGAGACACAACTTAATTTTCACTTAAACTGCTTAGTGAAGAAATTAAAATATAAAAAAATTGTATTTTTATTCCCCATCAACACCCGAGCAAACGCGCAACTCCGGAATGGGTGTTCCTAAGAAAATACCAGCACTGCGGTTTCATCGTTGCCCTCAGATTTCAATTCCAAGTACCGGTTCAAAAGTTATAAAAACCTGCTCGTTCGTTCACTGAACATACCCGAGCTAAACTTCGGAAATTGATTCCGGGCACACCGGGCCTCGGAATCAGGTGCCTTCAGAAACTGCGTTCTTGTAAAATCCCAAAGAAAATTAAGAAAAAATTTCCCTTGAATTTTATGGGTCTTTACATTACTCCCACCTCAGGGCTTTACGTCCTCGTAAAGCATTAACACAAACTAGGGATACAAAAGCGGTACTGAGCACGCATCTGAGCCTTTTTCTCCCATGTGCTCATCTAGAGGTTCTCGTACTGCCAGTGAAAGCGCACCCAAGGAATCGACCATCCTCATTTGATCCGCTCCTATCAATCCTCAACCTCTACTGGAACCCCGCAAAAGTCACCCCATCGCCATAGTCCAGTTCCCCATGGTCGATGACATGCATCAGGTCAAGCACGTATCTCCTCAGTTGAGATACGTGGAAGTCATCGTGCACCCGGTGCAACTGAGGTGGATGGGTCAAGCGGTAAACCACCTCGCCTACCTAGCTAAGGACCTCGAAAGGTCCGCTGAACCTCGGAGATTACTTTCCGCCTTGGCCACATCTCCGTAAACCTCGTTGATGTGAGACTCGTATAAGGACGTGGTCGTCATCCTGGAACTCTAGAGGCTTCCTGTCAACTCTGTGCAGTCTCATCTGTCGTGATCCATAGGTGATCACTACCCACTCCTACATCAGGACACACCTGAGTCCGGTCCCGAATGCATCGTAGTGAACTATGTAACCAACGCCCACAGGTTGGGCGCACCGGTCAACCCAGCTCCTAAAAGCTCTACTGGAAGTGGTGCCATAACTCTGGAAAATTTTGGCACAAAGGTAAGTTTGGCCATCTCCTGAGTGATCGAATGCACCCTCCTATGCATGATTCCATCCTGTGCTGCCTGGGTTTTCCTTTTCGCCGACCAAGGAAAACCTCATCCCAACGTTGTAGATAAACCACAACCTTTTTTCCTAATACAGTCAATCCATGTATGAACTGTGGATCCAATCCATACTCAGACCAATGTCGTAATCCCTCGCTGCTACCACCAAGAGATTCCAACCGAAACTCTCACCTCGTGGGTCAGATCACACTGTCGGCGAAAGTGTGATTTTCGAGTCTCCTCCCAAGGTATCTCCAAACGTTAGGATCAAGTCAACGGCTTAATCAGAAACTCTATGTCTGGGACAAGATTCGTGGAAGGAATGAATGATTCGTATCAACGTCTGTTACTACGGCAGCTTGTAGTGGACACAGACTGTCCCTCAAATCATTCTTAGAGCCATTGGGTCACTCTCCTTGACGGCATGCAGCTACCCTCTTTCCCTGCCCTCCAGCTCCCTGAGCCCGGAGGGAACAACAAAGGAGGGTGGTTGTAACATGTTGATATGTACACCACCTCATGCGGCTCTCCTAGATCTTCCTCCACGTCTGCTACTCTTCAGATTCATTTGTCCTTAACATTTCCTATTTTTGAAACATTTGCATGCCCAAGTCTCCGAGACAGGTGCCAGTTTCCAGCTTCACAGTGCTATCGTTCACTGAATGCATCTTTTCAGCAACAGAATTCTCAACCTCAAGGGTTCTTTCTAGCACCCTAACATAAGTAGGAATTCATAGAGGAAGGAGTGCTTACTCGGATATCCTTTATACACACCTCGCTCAGAGGTCTGATCACTATAGCACTGATCGAATCGTATTCATCGAGTACCCAGAATGTTCGGTACGCCTCAATGAATACTCAGCTACCGACTCGTCGTCCTGCCAAAGCTGTATAAGCTCAAGAAAACTTTCAGCCACCTCCTCAAGCCAGTCCTCAGCCGCCTGTGAGTCGGGCTAGACTCGGAACTTGAGGGTATCTGATGTTAGAACACGTGTAAGGCAGTAATCCTACATGTGTCACCTACCGGCACCGCCGGTTGTAACTGCAGACCAATAGGTAGTGATGTATAGCTGAAACACTACAAGAAGGCACTATCTCAGGCATCCGTCCACGTACCGAAGCCTCATCGCTATACGGACCATCATCATGGTCACTCACTGGAAAACACTAGTGGACAAGTCCACCATCCACTCTACTGATGTCTCATCAAGACTGAAAACTCTAGAAATTGCCCCCAGCCAGTGCTCTACTATCTGAGAATTTGCCTCGCCTTGTAACTTCGGAGGCCGCTGCTGCTGGAACTCGTGCAACGCGCTCTGCCAGCGTGCACATTTATCTAGTAAGGCTGGTGGCATCTGCTGCCCAACAGGTGGTGGGGCTGCTGGTTCACCACCCGAGGGTGCCAACATAGAAAAAGGGCCCCGCACCGGAGCCTCACTGCTCGGTGGGCCGTCATCAAGTACTCTCTCGGAACTCCAACTGACTGTCTGCATGGAGACATCCTGAACAAATGCGACACGATCAACTATTAATACCTGGTGAGCTGACCTGGTTTGAGCTGACTTTTAAACTTTGGAAACACACACACAACCAGTGTTTTCGTGCACAAAGTCAGAAATCAGAAGTTAGGGTCCTGGTGTATGGATACATCAGCCACCGCACCAACACTGGACTCCCTGAACTGAAGACCACACTCGGTACCCTTAACACTATTGCTTCACATAGAAAAAGATCAGAGTCCTGAGTTCTATGGTAGAACCGAACTCCTCTGATACCAATTTGTCACGACCCGTCCCCCGGGGCCCGTGTCGTAACTACCCCAAGCCCACCTTCCAAAGGCCAGGGGCTGGCGACTAGCACCAAAGGCGTATACCCCGATAACTGGGAAGGAATTCCCTTTATAAAATTAAACAAACACCAATCTGAGTACAAGAAGAAGCAAACACTAAGTAAAACTGAAAACAAAAGTAGTACTGAAAGTAAAGGGGCTAGAAATACAATCCCAACTGTAAAGTACAAGGTAAAAGACAAAACAGCAGGAAGGTGACAAGTAGCTCCTGGATCATCCACCAAGGATCCTACCTGAACGGTAGGTATAGATAGCACATCTCCTGGATCATCCACCACGAATCCTACCTGAAGGGTAGGTACAGATAGCCTCCACAACGCTCTCACCCGTCAACCTCCCCCGAGTGTCGTCTCGTCGTGATGTCCACCACCAGATACTGTCTCGTCGTGAGGTCCACCTCTGTGTACCGTCTAGTCCTCAAACACTCGGCCTCTATCTGCGTTGCACGTCGTCTGCATCCAACACAACGAGATGCGGGCATAGCCCGTGCAGGGGTGAGTATAACGATACTCAGTAGGGACCCCTAGACCCTCAAGGTCTCACTAAATCCAATAAGGATAACAACAAAGAGAATTTCAACAGATAACCTCTACCTAGGTATATACCCATACATATACCCAAGTTATCAAGTAACCCATCTCAATCATGAGGAAACACAAAGATTATGAAATCAACGGATAGCCACTATCCAGGTATATGCCCAAACATATACCTAAGTTATCAAGTGACCCATCTCAATCATGAGGAAAACACAAAGGTCATAGACTCAGCTCAAACCAGGATTTTTATTATCGAAACCATAACTGCTGAAGAGCTCCATCTCTGGAGTGTACAGTGGTCCTGTCACGACTCTGAGGTACTGTTCACTAACCTAAGACTACTGAGGTACTCCTCCTATCGAGTATTGTGGGCCTGCTGCTAAAACCAAGCGCTTCCCACCATGTGTCTGCCGCTACAACCAAGCGCTCCCCCTCATAGCCTCCAGAGGTACTCCTTCTGTTGAGTATCGCGGGTCTGCCGCTACAACCAAGCGCTCCTCCACCGTGGGTCTGCCGCTACAACCAAGCGCTCCCCCTCATAACCTCCAGAGGTACTCCTTCTATTGAGTACCGCAGGTCTAACGCTACAAACAAGCACTCCTCCGCCGTGGGTCTGCCGCTACAACCATGCGCTCCCCACTGGGCTATCCGAAACACACCGAGTCGATCGTTTAAGCAGTCGTCAGGTCTCATCCGGCAACACGGTCTCCGTACTCCACACACTCGTCTCCAGGAGGTTCCACTCCACGAGCTACTGGTCGATACTCCAAGTATCACAAAGTCCCACGAAGAAGTATCTCAAAGGACTGCCTCGTCATAGGGGTCTCAACACAGCAGACGGCGTGTCAATCGGACGCCCGGTCTGTGAGTTATTAGCTTTTTCATCCCCGGGGCCCGATAGGTTTCGTGTGCGAACCAATCCGGCCGTATCTCAACTGTACCCCGAACTCTCATAGGGTAAACTCATAGGGACCGTTTCTCCACGTGATCACCAACACTGCGGATGGTTCGTCAAAAAGATGTCCAGTCGGGAAGTTATCAGCTTTTCCGTTCCAGGGGCCCGGTTGGATTTCGGGTGCAATCCAACCCAGCCACTATCCAACTGCATCGAAAACTCAATCGAAGTATTCCAAAAGTTCCATCTCATCAAAAGTAAATCAATGAGACAGACGGCGCGTCAATCGGACGCCCGGTCTGTGAGTTATTGGATTTTTCGTTCCAGGGGCCCGGTTGGTTTCGTGAGCGAACCAACCCGACCGCACTCCGACGGCATCCAAACCTCAAGAGGAGTAATCCAAAAGATCCATCTCATCAAGAGGAATCCAAAAAGGTCTACGGCACGTCAATCAGACGTCCGGAGTTCATGATATAAGCGTTTCTGCTCTGAGGGCCCGGTTGGTTTCATATCCGAACCAACCCGGCCGAACCCAAAGTTCTCCTAAACCATGAATTTAATATAGCGAAACGACCGCATCGATCCAAGGATCGCTATGCAATAGATGGTACGTCGATCGGAGGTCCGTAGCCCAAGATATTGTCAAAATACTGAAAGAGGTCCGAAAACAGGGGGTCTAGGCCCAGACCGACCCGGCCCAACCCCCCCAGGGTCCGCCCGAACCGGGTCGACCCGACCCGGGTCCGACCCGGCTCGGCCAGCGAGCCGAAGCTCCATGGATGCGGCACGCGCCGCGTCCCCCCTGGATCTCGTGTGTCCGCGGGATCCATCAGCTCACCGTCGCGGCTTCAACCGCGGCGGTTTCTCTAGGCGGCGCGCCGGGGCGCCGCCGCCATTGGTGTCCGCGGGCCACCGGAGTTGGTCCGGTGGTCCGTTTTCAATTCTGACTGCATAGATGCTCATCCCGGGTCCCGTTCTTCACTGCGGAAACATCAAAACGTCTCTGTGGCCTGTTTCTTCAATGCCCTCCGATCCGCACGTCAAAAGAACAAATTGTGGAGTCTTCTGTTCGCCTTCGTTGTCCCAATTACGACCACAGTTTCATTCGGCCTTGACGGCACGGCGTGACGATGCCGCACATCCTTGCCGCATCCATCTAGGTTCTCGCGCGGTGTCGTTGCACCATGCCTCCATCTTCTGAACCGCAACAACGCAACAACATAGGGGGAGGTGGGTCAGCTGTGTTCATGCAGCCGACCTCCTCCAGTTATGATAATAACAGGCGGCCCAAAAATATAAGACGCGGAACGACAAAGGATGTTTCACGAACAAGAAGCAATAAACCCCTACAGTTTTCCCACAAACAATAATTCCCAACCCACAACATATTCTTCGCGGATCAACTTGTTGTCTAATTGATCTGCGTTCTTTGATTTAGAAGGATGTAACATGAGGTTCATTAACATTCACAAAACAATTCCCTACCTCGAGAAAGATCTGTGGTAGCCGAGCATCGTGGATGACGGTTTCGTGAAAGGGCGGACTTCGGCTCGTTGACGTCGTTGTAAGGAAAGAGATGAAGGTGACGTCGGCCGTTGGCGTTCTTTGCTTCCGTAAAGTGCCTTTGATCCCGGCTCGAGTGTTGTTTGTTGGATCCGACGCAGGGAAGACGTCGAAGTCAACATAGATCTTTGTGTCTGCACCACGCCACTGATCCCTCCTCATTCACCAGTGTCTCGTCGAAGAAGATGGAACCTCGGTGGTGGTGCAACAATGGAGGAAGGAGAGGAAGTTCTCCAACGGACCCCCCTCTCATTGAAAGGCTCCTCCCTTAATAAAATATTAGACTTGACTAATATTTTCATTAACTCTTACATTTCAAATTCATACACCACCCTTATTAAATTGGAGGATTCAATTATTAATTAAGGTGGTGTCATGAATTAATGGAAGAGAAGAATGTGAAGAGGTCCCATAAATGAGGTGAGTTATCAAAATTTAACATGGGGTTTTGAAAAAGAGGGTTTAAGAGAGTTAAGGGAAGATGAAAAGGTGGGGGATCGTGTGGGCCCCAACTCATCTTAAATCCTCTCAAGGGAAGTTAGAACATTCGTGGGTCCCACCCCAACTCCCTCACATGGGATAAACCACTTAGAATAGAGAAATTAAGTTGAGACACAACTTAATTTTCACTTAAACCGCTTAGTGAAGAAATATAAATATAAAAAAATTATATTTTTATTCCCCATCAACACCCGAGAAAACGCAACTCTGGAATAGGTGTTACTAAGAAAATACCGGTACTGAGGTTTCATCGGTGCCCTCGGATTTTGATTATGAGCACCAGTTCAAAAGTTAGAAAAACCCGCTCGTTCGTTCACTGAACATACCCGAGCTAAACTTCGGAAATTGATTCCGGGCACCCCGGGCCTCGGAATCAGTCGCCGTCAGAAACTGCATTCTTGTAAAATCTAAAAGAAAATTAAAAAAAAATTCCATTGAATTTTAAGGGTCTTTACAGTATTGGGTAATGAATTTATGACCCTTATTAGTTTGAGAGGTCTTAATAATAGGGATATTTGGTGGCCTTTTTATAATGGAGGAGAAGTGTCACTTTTGAAAATATTTAAGGAAATAATTACACAAACGTTTTACATGTTGAAATTGGATAAAATATGGGAAAAATCACGTTAAAATGGAGTATACTGTTGAAATATGTCCATAAAATGGATCTTGGACAAGTTTATAGGTCATTTGGTGTCTTAGATTTAAGGTTTAGTCCTTAGATAAGCTTAATTTTACATTAATCGATTAAATTAATTTTAATTACATTCATAAATATTTTCAGTAAAAAACTATTTTGAACTTATTATAAATTATAAATTATTTTGATTTAAAATATAGATTCAATTCTTCCAAATTATAATCATAGAAGTGGTAGAAATTAATTTAAAAATAATCCTACTAATGAGACAACACTGCATGTTTTTAAGGTAAAATTGTCAAAGGTTTGCTGAGTTTTTATATCAAATTTTATTATGAAAATGGTTCCAATTAACAAAATTGGATTAATTTATAAAATTGTTATCTAATTAATCGTTTAAATACATTAAAAATATATTTTATCATTATAAATAAATTAAATGAAAAAAAAATAATTAAAATCCACCATTTTCAACTATTCATTAAAAAAAATCAAACCTTACAGAAAAATAAAAAAACATTATCCTAAAAAAACAATAAATTTCAATTCAAAATATCCTTTTTATTTTTAAATCTAAAATCTAAAAATGGGAAAATTTTGGATTTAAAATGGTTTCTCCATAAAAATATGGCAGAATAGCCATTATATAAAAATGGGTTTTATTTCTAAAATTGGGTTTGTTCTTTTCTTATTTCTATCAAACCTAATGGATGAATATAAAAAATATTTTACTGATCATGTACATTAAATATTTCGTTAAAATAACTCAATAATTGTAATTTATTTATTTTATAAAGAAAAAAACACCTTTGCAAGTATGAAAATAATAATAATATATCATTTTATGTTCGTTTGGTACATAGTTTCATTTATAATTAATTAGTAACCAATGAATTAATTTTATATTTATATAAACCTTACATTTTCATAATTTTCTTAATACTACCCATAACTACTAATATAAGTTCTAGGTTATATCTCACTATATGAAATAATAGTGTTTTAATAATACATCATTTTTTTGTAATATTGAGTCTTCCATGTAGTGTATCTTATCGAAGAAAGTACCTCATGCGGGTAACAAAATATAATTATTTGTGGTTTTCATTAAAATCTATAGAATATATTTTATTTATTTAATATTTTAAAAATATTTTAATGTATCAGGTTATTATATTCCCTTTTACACATAGTGTTTCATGTAACAGATGACGTTTCGGTATTTCAAGTATTAATAGCCTAGTTGGTATCGTGTAGTTCATTCCATGTTGGTGTCATGTGAATGGAAATTTTGACTTAGTGAAATAATATTCATCAATAAAATTTATTTATTTGGAAAATAATAGTTCACTAAGACTCGGGGTGTTAAACGATTTCTTCATTGGATGGGCTTATTTCTCATTCTAGTGGACATAATTTTCATATGAAAAAAATACCACATCATGTTCCTATACTTGATACTATATCTTCTTCCTCTCAAAAGAAAGATGATATGGAGACATATATATATATATATATATAGAATGAGTATTTGATCCAATTTTAGGGCTCCTAATTTTCTTACACACCATAACGACTATTGTATTTTCTCCAACCATGTATATATCAACTTGTACAACAATAGTTATAATTTATGAAAGTATATTCTCACTATTTCCCATATTATAATTCATAATAAATCTAGAGACGGTTTAAAGTAGTGTTGAAGGAATGATATATATATGCATCTCATTGAGGATCTTAAATTCCATGATATCTAATCATTATCTATAACCAATTTTCTCATCTAGATTCATCCAAGCTAGCATTGATTCTCCATTCTTGCATTCAAAAAGTGCATTGGGGATATGTTATCTCTCTTTTCTTACCTTATCCCAATAAATATCTTGTAGTTGTGAAATGATGTTATACACATCTATATCCTTGTATTTATTTATAATCTCACTAGATATTGAATACAACATCAAACATTGTACATCCATTTCCCCATCCACAAGCATTATATGGGGAGATACTTCTTCCTCACTAGAATCATTACAAGTGACTTTTTAAATTGAGTTTCTATCGGGTATAACATCCATTAATGTAATTTTATAACTCGTAATATCCTATACCATTCTAGAAAATTCACAATGGTGAGAGTTCATCCTAATCTAGGATAGATCAGAGTGATGTATTCCAAATCATTTGAAATTCAATTTCTACAAATTAAGGGTAGTTTATTGATAGTTTCTTGATTATAAAATCAGATTAATAAGTTTATAATTAAATTACACTATTCTCCAAATGATATGTTGAAACCTAATATCCCTCACTATTTTTTGGAATATCATATTACATAGATATTCTAGTTTTAAGGAATTATATTCCCCTTCTTGTAACCCATACTTATTACTTACTAGATATTTAAGTATTTTATATAGGAATAACATTCCAACTACATTAAATCGCATTTCATTAACATGTAAATTGGAATTCGAAATCATAACATCCAAAAAAAAATTCCTCACCCCTTATCTCTTGCTTACATGAAGTCATACTAGGGATGTCTATCCATGATGTGAACTAGGTTATCTCATCCCAAAACATTCAGCTAAAAGTCCCAGGATAATTGAAGGTGCCCAAACATGGGTTAGTTTGGAATCTTGAAATTTAAGGTTGATTCTAACTAAATTAATGGGAGTCTATATTTACTTAATAAATAAATTGAGATGTCTTCATCTTATGTGAAAAATATCAGTTTATCTTTTAAAATTACATGTTAATATTAAATTGATTTTACATTAGTCATTAACCGTGTCTATTAAAAAATAAAACATATTGTGGTTATATTTTATTCAATATTTCATTCATATTTATTCAATTATGAATTGATAGCATAGGATAAACAAAAATAAATAATCAAACATGAATGTAAATGAAATAAAGTATAGGTTTCATAATAATGATATTATATAATTTTTATTTAATTTCATTGATGATAAGGTAACCCTTGATCCTAGGGGGGAAACATAAACAATAGATTAGTTTAGGTTGTATCATTCCACCTTGTTCCTTATGTGTCACCTTTATTGGTTTCTCCACATCTCATGAACCTCTGTTTCCTCCTCTTTCTAGGGGTATCCATATGAACATATGCTTTTACTCGCATTATGTTTATGGGATCCAATGGAATAGATAAATGGGTTATGAAAAAATAAATCACGAGCATACAATATTGTACATGTTTAGGATGAGGGGATTACAAAGATGTGATTTATTTTAATTTAGTCACAAAAAATTAAAACAAACCCTTCATTTTCACATGGTGGATCTAATTTCATGATCATATATATAACATACACATTACAAAACCATTCAATATCGTAGTCAATTACATAAATTAGTTCTTAAATAAAGATAACACACCATGAATTAGTTAAATTTATCTTAATTCTATCAAATCATATTTAACATCATCTATAAATTTAAACAAATTGGGATAATCAATTTCACTTAAAATTAATAAAGTAAACAAGTGTAATTGGATACCATAGTATGTACTCATCCAAACTACCTAGAATGATCCTTAGGATAATTATATGAATGAATTTTATTATAATAAAATACTATACACAACATACATATTTTAATTTAACAGAAAATTAATATAACATATAATTTTCCATCATGTGATATGGAATATACTATCAAATTAATGACACATACAACACACATTAATAGGTTAAATTAAGATTTTAATTATGACATCTATAAAAAAATGAGAAAATTATTTTCACTAGACTACATGGTGTGTACAAGGTTATGTGATGTGTAATTCACTATGTTTTTAAAAACAAAACTATGTTCGATAGCATATGTGACACACAACACTGAGAAAAAACTAACCATTATTATTTAAAAATGGTGTTTATATTTATTCCATTAAATTAGAAGTTATGAATAGGATTAACTCATTTATGAATGATATAAAATGTTCCTTCTAAATATATATGAATTTATAAATTCTTAGTGAAAAATTACTCAATTATTAATGAATTCATTTTATTCTGGAAAAACTTGTTTTCATTAAACATGATATTTACTACTATTGGGATAATAATATATTTAATTTCTGGAACATTTAGTAAAATTATTTGATAAAATTTAATTCCCTTTTTGAAATAATAATATTAAAATTAACATAGGGTTGAATTCTGATATTTTTCTAATATTATTTTATTTTTCAGTGAATTGTGAAAATTTCTGATTTTATAAATACTATCATTTATTTTCATTGAATAAAGTAATATTAAAGTAACAATGTATTTTGGGTTTGGTATTAATGTAACATAATAACCATTTTAATTATAATTATCTTATTAATTTCATTTCAGTCTGTAATTGTCTTGATTCTGGTATAAGTTTATTTTTATGCTAAAATAATTGTTTTCTACAAACTATTATTATGTGGATAAAGTTTTGTAAATTTAATTAATTTAAAATAAAACCTATTTTAACACCCAAAAATTATAAAATAATAACATTTTATTTGGTACCATATATGACATGAAACACCGATCCTACACATCCAATAAAATTTATTTTTTGAAATTTAATTTATTCAATAGCTTGTGGAACACGAATCCCAGAGCCTAAATGGATTGATATATAGTATACCATTATAAACGAGATATTAAATTCATTTGTATAAATATAACCAACTAAATTATGATTATTATGGTTATATATTTATTATTTATTAAATAATAATCATTTGAAATTAAAATAAATATTTTCTGTAAAACTGTACTTTTTTCAAAGGTTTCATTTTTGTCACTTCTTGCACACTTATGAGGGGTATAATTTTTTAATTTTTTATAAAATTTAATTGAAACATTCAAATCCATTTAGAAATTATAATATTTAAATTACTATAGGGTTAATGTTTTACAATTTTTTGGAAAATATTCATTTTTTGATGAATACTGTAAAATAATAATTTTTATTGAAAATGCCTCTTCATTTTACTTATTTAAGAAGATAAATTAAAAGGTAAATTTTTTTATACTAAAATGATATAAACTATATAAATATTTATCTTGTTTAGGTAATTTAAAATAATTTTATTTACAATATCAATATATAACATTCTATACATATGGTAATTTTCTCTTTGAAGCCCCTCTTTTTCAATGTATCTATGGGTATAATTAAAGATTATATATTTACCACTTAGAAGAATAAAATCTTGAAAAATTGATTCAATACTTTTAGTAAATATAACTTATAATTTTCTAATAATATGAAATTAATTGTTACCATTATTATTTATTAAAACTATTAAAATTCAAAGAATATGATTTTGGTAGAAAATTATTTAACTGGGGTTAAACTAAGAAGATAAGAGCTAAAATGGCCTAAAAACGTATTAAATACCCATTTTTAATACATATATATAACTTATAATATCAAAGTTGTGGTATTGTCTCATATTTTAGGATTTTTTATAATAAAAATGTGGGTTGAATTTTTTCCTTTTCAAAAACTACATGTGTGTCCTCTCCCCCACTTATAAAATGATAGCCACAATCCTTCCATCTTTACACACCCGATTCTATTGGGATAAGAAAATCACCAACCAAATGACTTCTATATTTATCTACCATCATATTATAATCCTAAATCTGATAATAAATCCATCCTACAAATGATTTTGGTGTAAACCTAAATATTTTTTTTGAAGAAGAGGAAACATTCCTAAACGAGTGTTTTTATTTTATTATTTCTACCACCTACATAAAATATTATTAAATAATTATATTATAAAAAATAGTATAATAAATATAAAAATATATTATTATGTCATATTCAAAACCTATATCCATATTCTCGTCCATAAAATGGGAAACAAAACATTCAATCGTGTGTACGACGGACTACCGCCTCACAAGCAGATTTAATTCATTTTTAATTACAACCATTCAAGGATGGATATAATAATGGATTTAACACATTTATATTATATTTATTATATTATTATACTTATTTAATTTTAATTTACTTTATACAATTTTATGTTTTTTCTGTTAAAAATATGATAATGTTACTCAAGTATATATAGGAAAACCACCTTAGGAAGTGATGTGATTCGTTTTTCACATACACTTTTCATGAAATTTTATATAATTAATATTAATGAATATATGTGATGTATATAATATTATATTGATACTTTAAAATTAATATTTCACCCACTTGATTACCGATTCACTCATTAATGGAATTATATCTCCTCTTTTTCGTATGTACAACCTACCATCCTCACAAAGAAAGTCAATTAAAATTCCATGTACAACCTTAATAAATAGTTATAATTATATATATACTGAATAAATATAAGAATTATACATTAATATAATTATTTATAAAATTTTTATATATACTATTCTAACTAATTGTAACTTTCATGACAAAAAAGGCATGAGAAAACAAGGCAATCTATACCTGAAATAATGAAAATAAAGAAATATTGTGCAAAAAATAGTGGTGAAATGTAATAGTAGGTTAATATATGATATTATATGTATGAATTATATATTTTTTAAATTAATAATGTGATTATAAATATTATACATGAATCTAGATCATTTTCAGCTAATGTAAAGCATGAGGTATGGGACTTCGACTCAATTTCACTTCATTGAGGTATATTCTATTATTGTGAAACTAATTTATTTAATAGGGTGTACATACTACCCATTTTACATGTAACATCATGAATAATTTTTAATTCACTCTATTTGAATTTTTAATTATTAATTATTTCATCAAAGGTGATTTGACATGAATTTTACCCAGTGGTAATTAATTTCATAACTCAATTTCTTTTTCCTAAGATATACTACTTCTTTATTTTCTACTAATAGTCAATGATTATGTGTATAATGAATTTTTTTTATAATATGTTGTATTTAGAAATTTTATATTTTTATTAAAATTTGATAGAGATAATATATTCAATGACTAATTCCCATTTCAAAATATTGATCATCTTCATGGATTTTGGCTCAATGACCATTTTATTGAGACATATTTGTTAATATGCAACGATTCAAATTAATTTGGTGTATATACTACACATTTTGTATTAAACATGAATAAATATTTATTTCCGATGGTTAATGTTTAAACTCACGATTATCTATATTATTTGTATCATGGATATGAATATTTCTTAAACCATAAAAAATTCTTACACAAAGTGTCTACTTTGGAAGTTATTTGTTTAACTAGGGAAATATTAATAAATTTGTCTTCTTTACCTAGTATAGATATTCTCTATAAAGGAATAATATTCATGAATTTAATCAATTTTTAGACGTATTAGTTTTTATTTACACATGCATTGATGGGTGTCACTCAGATTTTTACAGCCCCTTGATGCATCAATTTGTCTCAGAGGAGAAATCAGTTGGACAAATTAAACCGGTTTCTACCCATTGTTTTAGAATGACTTGTTAATGTTATAGGATGAATAGTTATCATGATTCATGAGATCATGATGTCCCATAATTAATAATTTCATTCATTTAGAATACATTTATTATAATAATCTATCATATTTTTACAATGATATTATCTATGGAAGCATTTCATCTTGAGTTTTTTTATTTATAAATATTTGTGTCTAGAAATTTACCTTGACATATTTATTAATACTTGTCTAATTATGGTATCAATTTAAATGATTAAAATGAATTTTTTTCCATTATTTACCTATAAATATTTATTATTCATTATTGATTCATGTAAATATCATTTTTATATAACCCATACTGAGTATTTGAGATCACCCTTACTTTTATCCCTTTCCCTAATATATGAAGAAGAAATATTTAAATGAGTTTTCAATGGTAAAATTCATTCAATTTTATTATTTATTAGGTTTTTTTATATTACCAATATAAAATAGGATTCAGATATTTATCTAGCTCTTCAATACTTCGAAACTGATTATTTTCTTAGGAATTGATCCCCTTGTATCTATACTGATGTATTAAATAGGAACATGATCTTTGTAACTAGAATCAAGGTTGTTACTATTTGTATGAAAGTATTTTTTGTATAATCCTTGGTAACATGATTTTGTAAAACATGGATTATTTAAAACATCCCTATGATAAAATTTGAGGTTTAGTATATAAAAATGACTTAATTTTTTTAAGGTAGATATTATGTGGTTTTCTATAGAAATAAAACCATGACTAAATACGAGATGTAGATATGGTTCTAGTGTATATATACATAAGTTTAAAAATTTCATAATTTATTAATTGGTATTTACTCAACCATTACCAGGTATATTAAACTGAACATTACCTTGAACTTTGTTTAACACTCTTAGGGGATATGCATTGGATAATTCATATTTTCTATGAAAATACATAATGAAATATTTGAATACAGGTATAAAATGAATAACCTAGATTAAAAATAATGTGTATTAGATTTATATTAAGAGGTTGTGATTAAGACATCATATAAATGATTCTATTATATTTACACTATAACTATTTTTCCCACACTTTCCATTTTGGTTATAGTCAATGGATTGAACCCGAAGGAACCATGATAACATTGAATATGAAGGAAAATGTGGTGGATAAAAGAATAAAAATTGGATGATTAAAGGATTGAAATATGTTATTATTATTCATAATCTAGTATCTTGAAATATGATTAATAACATATAACTTAACCAACAGTAAAACTCACCATATAAGAGAAAGATAGAGTTTACTAAGAGCTTGAGTTGAGGAGACCATGGAGGGAAGAATGAATGATTCCCTTTAAGTTAATAATGTGGAAAGAGACACACTGTAAATTTTATCAAACGAATGGGAAAATGTTTTTTGTGTGGAAAATAATTTCATAAATAAAAGAACTACTCGAGAAAGATTATGAGTATGAAAGAAGAAAATAAACTTCAACGTAGAATTCTATATATAGCTCACTGTCTTAACTACGGGGAAGCATGGAAATATCCATGTCAATGACTTATTTTAATGGTTAAATCCTATTCCATGTTTGGACCAATATTGAAATAAAATTATTCATTTATTTATTGGGATTCTAGAATTATATTTTAGAAGTACTTTTACAAATGGTATATTGGTTATAAGAATCAATAAATATCTACGTATTGTGTTCATTTTAAAAGTATATATGTCTTTAGAATATTATGTGTTTTTGATAGCATCATGGATTTATGATCTTAAGATTTATCAAAACATAAAATTCTTAACAACCCATTTTTAGGTTTTATGTGTGATAGTAAACAAGTATTAGTGGAATTTTGGGAAACATAAATATAAATATAACCCATTAGTTTTGTATATATTTTAGTGAAAATTTAATTTTATGATTAATGGCCTTACATTTTTTAGGGACATTTTTAAGGTATAGGTAACATTTATGGTTTATATTATCTTTATGTGGAGGTAATTATGAGTTATTAAATTTTTTTTTAACATTAATATAATTATATTAATATAATTTTAGTAAAAGGATAACCTGGGATTCGACTGATAAAATCTCTCATCGATCAAGGATATGGGGTTTTAACCAATTAATTATGGGTGAAAATGGTGGGACTCTAACCACTATCATATAGGATGTTTTAGTTAACATTCCTTTGTTAATAACTAAATGGTTAGCTAGATAAATATTAACATGGGACCAATGGTTTTACTATTGAGGTTTAGATATCTATTTATTATATTGAATAAATATCACTAAACATATTGGTTTTACAAAATATTTATACATATATGGGAAGAATTTTCACTATTTTATATATCATATTATCTATTAAATATTAATTTTATTTCTTCATGAATAGAAAATTCTTTTTTGGATATTCATTTATTAGAGAAATCGATGGGTTGGAAGTTGATTGGGGCACACCCAAAGGATGTATTTATTCTTATGAAATTGAATTATATCATGTATGTATATTTCCATAAATTAATATACAGAAAAAGTGTTAATCAAGATTGGGAAAAGGATATTAAAAAAATGTTATCCTGTTACATTATTATCTTGTGAATGAAATAGTATTTTAAATCATTGTAGATTTATGGTTTTGAGATCCTAAACATTCCATTAATCATCCACATTATTATTATAATTGATCTCTATCACATTCTATAATTATATACACTTTCCATATATGTATATATCTTCATATTACACTAGTTTTGATCTGACATATTAACCATGTTATTTATTGTTCCATATATTATTTTTTACTTCCCTTTTTCTATTATTATGGGTATTTTAAAATAACATGTCGTATAATGTGGGTATTCAACTAATACATTTTCAAATATATAACTCTTCATTTATGAGAGAAACCTCAAGTTTAGTAGATTCAATTTATTTAAGTTACGGAGAATGTAAAACCCAAATATTATCAAATAATATCATTATATTTTATTGATTATCTTACATGTAACATTGATAGTAAATGACCCAAGAAAGTTATTTCTTAAAATTCAATCCCTTCAAAGGATTATCGAACACAGAACGCTGAACCTAAGTGAACAGTAATGTAGTATGGCATTATAACATTGATATTAAATTGAATCATTTGAATAGTTTAAAATAAATTTAAAAAATATTGGTTATAAATTGATTTTAAATAAAATAACAGTCACTTAAAATTATAATAAATATTTTCTAAAAAACTGTATTTTTCATTGAAAATGGATTCATAGCTTCTTGCAAAATTATGATAGAATTAATTTATCACATTTTTATAAAATTTAATTTAGAATTTTAATATAATTATTATTATAATAATATCAATATTATATTTGGGTGAATTTTGGGATTTCTATGAAAAGTTTGATTTTTTGATGAATACTGAAAAATACTATCTTTTATTGAAAAATGTCTTTCTAGTTTAAATTAATTACAAAGATGAATTAAATTTTAAAATAATTTTAATGTAAAATTATATTTAATATATTATTATATTATTATTTTTGGTGTTTTGGGTCAATTTTATGTTATATTTGAATATAAAAAACTTTCTATACTTATGAAAATTTTCTTTTTGGAAACTCAATTTTTCATTGTCTGTGTTGGTATAATTTAAAATTATATTATGAAATTTATACAATTTTAATTTTTAAAAATGATTTAAAATTTTTGAATAAGTGAAATATATATTATTTAGTAATTTGAAAAAAAAAATTAACCATTATGAATGGAAAAAAATGTAAAATATAATTAGTATAGTTAAGGTGAAAACTAAATTGTCAGGGGTTAAACAAAGATGATAGGGGTAAAATGACCTAAAATTATATCTAAAAAATATTTTAGGATATATATATATATACCTTATCACCTATAAGGGTTGATAATGACCAATGTTTTAGGGTTCTTTCATGATAAAAACAAGGTAGTAACGGTTTCCTTTCAAAACATTCATGTGTGTTATATCCCCCACTTATAAAAGTCCACCCCTATCCTCTGTTCTCCACACTCCCAATGCCATTTGGTTATTAAATGAACAACCGAAATCACCTATATAAATCCATATCATCCTACTGTATTCCATTTTTTGATCAGGAATCCTTCCTTGGAAGGATTTTTGTGTAAACCTAAGGGGGAATCTGAAGAACAGATAACATTCCTAATCAAGAATTATTATTTTATTTCTACTTAAACCTCATTCGTGTCTTATTAAATAATTATATTATAATAAAACTATTAAATCCAATATTATTATATTTTATTATGTTATCTTAATTCCTTATATTAATTTATTATTCATCAAATGATAAATGAAAAAATCCAACATGTGTATGAAAGACCATAGTCTCAAAAACCGATTTAATTCATTTCCCATCAACACATTTGAATGATATATATAATGATGAATTTAACACATTAAAATGATAATTAAGATATTATTATACATATTTGATATTATTATAACATATACTTATTTACTCATTCTGTTTAAATTATGATAATGTCGCTCGTATGTATGGAGGACTACCGCCTTTTGAAGTGATTTGATTCATTTTTCTCTTATAATTTAAGTGTAATATAATAAGGATATAATAAATAACACATTTGATATATCTGATGTGATATTTATTCTTTAAAATTAATATATCAGCAAATTCATTACTATTTTACTCATTAAGGGAATGATAACAACTCTTGTGAATATGTAACGCATATTGTTACCATGAAGTGATGAGATTCATTTTCCATTCCCATCATTTATAAACAGTTCATAAAATTTATCTAATAATTAAATTGTGATATTTAGAACATTAATATAATTCTGGTTAATATGGTAATATATTCTATTCACAATAATCATACAATTGCATGAAAAAACATGCATTAGAAAATTAGACTATTAACACCCAAAATAATGAAATAGTGAAATATTATTAATAAATGAGTGGTAAAATATAAAAATTTAATATTAAAAGATGTAGTAAGTATGAATATAGTTATTTTATAAATTAATAATATTCATAAAATGAATATAATTTTAACACCTCAAGCTTCCACGGTACACTTCTCTTTGAATAATACAATAACTTGTGTTGTATGCAACATCGAGTTCTAGCACACCATGACCAATCAAACTAGTCATTATGAATAGTAATACCCAATTTTTTAAATTTTTTAAATTTTATTTTTCAAAATGGACTTCATTTTTGGATTCAAAAAATCAAAATTAACTTACCGTGATTTTTTTTATTTTTCAGAAAACATTCAATTTTAGGTTAATAGTGAAAAACACTAAATTATTGCAGAATTCATATATAAAAAATTATTTATATTATTTAAATTTATTTTATGTAAAAATAGATACATAATAACTATATTAGTTTATTTTAATTCATTGGATTTATTTTATAATAATATTAAACATATAAAAGTTTGTTGAATTTTTAACGTCCTTTTCACACCTACTAGGCACATTTTCAAATTTGCATAAAAATGTAATTTTACCTCTTCTATGAATTGAATTTAAAAAATCCAAGAGATATGTTTTACATCAGTAAGTAAAATTTGGTTCAATATGGTGAAAATATTTTTTTTGAATAGTAACTTTTGAATTTTATTTACCACGGTTAAAAGTAAATATGATAATTAAAGGTAAAAATGATATTATAATTACCCTAACACATGTCAAAATTCTATTGGATAAGTGTATTTCAATCAAAATAAACATTAGGAATAAAATATTATTCCATTTGATCTACTTGGATTAGATTAGGACATTTATTATTATTTTATTTAAAGATGAGTTAAAAGTGTTAAATTCAATTATTAATAAAAAAAATTTATTCAGTGTTATACATAAGATAAATTAGACTATATATATCCATTATAAATATAAAATTTTTTCCAACATAATGGTATTTTATTCATAATTTGTAGACATTAAATAAGTTAATTTATTTATGACAAAATAATGATGCAGAAATTACCTTATTAATGAAAGATTAAAATAATTGATATTATAAATATCCAAATAAATGTAAATTGAGACTTTTAATGAACTCCATTAATTTTAAATGTTAATATATCATGGTTTTATTGATTTAATTTATTTTTTTCTAAGTAATCAAGTTTTGTTGACTTTCACAAAAACCAAATACTAAATAGTGTCGAAATTTACATAAATTATTTTTTAAAACAAATACTATTTTATTAAATTCTATTATATTAATAAATATATATAATTCAGATTAAAGATTTATATAATGATAATTATTTAATTAATTAACCACTTGAGGTTTTCTTGTCATTTTATAGTAATATTATTAACCATTTAATATAAAAATACATAAAGACATTGTAAAAGTTAAACTATTAAACTAAGAGTTAAATATATAAGATAAGGTTAATATGTTGACATAAACATATCTAAAACATATTAATAGATAGGATTTCGACCAATACACAAATTATCCACGAACAAAATCCATTTGGATTTATTATAAACTTAAAATTATATTATAATAAAATAATATTTCAAACTTTTCATAAAGTGGCCATCACCTCTCTTATAAATGGGTACTTACCCTCCTCTCAAAATCACATCTCCAAGGCCATTTGGCCTGGCCAACCCCTACTCCAATATTCTCCCAAATACCCCAAATTCAACTTAGAGTCCTTACATTGATCATAATGTCAACCTAAGGATCCCTTTTGACCAAATCAAAAGGAAACACCCGAAGAAGATGTAATAATTTCATCTTCTCTTTCAAAGTTCTTTTCTTCTACCATTTCCTCTTTATTTTTTGTTTCTATACCAAAATAATCAATCCAATACCTTAAACATACTGTGAGGTTATTATAAATATGTTACAACTATATTCATTATTATATCCATCTAATGAATGACAAATTCACCACACGTGTGTACATACGGCTTACCGTCTCCACGTCGTGGGGTAGTTTGTTATTCAACACTTCATTGTTTGGATGGGTATAATAATGAGTGTAATTGATGTTAATAATAAATATAACATTGTAATGATTCTGTATATATGACATACCATCCAATGACATATGATTTTACCATCAATAAAATGATATTGTCGCTTGTGCGTACGTACGGATTATCGTATCCACGAACGTAATAAGATTCATTTCCCCATCGTAACCATTCAAGAATAATTTTCATTTTATGATTAAAAATAATGTTTAAGGACGTAATATCATTTTGGATATGAATCGAATACATCATATCCCAAAATAACATGTCTTACGTAAAAAACATATAAAGTAAAATGAATCAGTTATCACCGGAAACAATGATACTACTGAAATATTGTTAAAAAAGAAATATTATAAGATCATATATGATATCATATTTTTGATTGTGGTTATTGTATAATTTAATAAAAATGATTTAACTATTATAAAAGAGTTTAATGTACCCTCCACTAAGGAAAAGTACAAGGTAAGGGTTACTTTTACAATCTTTCTATTTATCTAAGGTTGTTTATATGTATGTATATACTACGACTTCATTGTCATCCTACTCCATTTTTTAAAAAAAAATCATTTCAAAAAAAATTACTATTTCCCAGAATATTGGTTAAATTCATTTATAAGCTTTTTTTACTTTTTAAAAAAAATTGAAAGGAATCCTTCCCTCTTTTTCCAAACAAGGTAATTTAAGACCTTTTCGAAAATTTAAGGTCAGATTGTCCATTTTAACTTATATGGCAGGTGTGGCTATTTTCAACCATTATAACTCCTTTGAAGC
The DNA here is from genome assembly GCA_963277665.1 of Viscum album. NCBI lineage: Eukaryota > Viridiplantae > Streptophyta > Magnoliopsida > Santalales > Viscaceae > Viscum > Viscum album. Next base: position 645,767,028 of record OY728151.1, on the reverse strand, counting down.
TTACCTTACAAGATTATAAGAATATTTTCAAAATAAATGTTTTCTTTTATAATTACGTGACTTTTAAATGATTTCAATATAGAAAGATATATTTCTCTCAAATAGTTTTGATTTCATCTATGTTAACATCCTTTAATGGATTCTACACTTGTTTGAAGTTTATTTATTATGATACAATACTCTATATTGTATTGAAGGTTTTATAATAAATTTGACTGTGGGTCTGTTATTTTTATACCATTCATGGTTTATAGTTAATGTATTAACATTTTGTATGCTAGTTTTAATAAGAATGTTTGGGTTATGTTCTAACCTTTTCATATAAATAATTCATTGGACTTAGTAAGTGATAGGTGGAGCCCGCTATAGCTACTTGTTGCATGTTTTGGTCTCATGAGACACACTAGTGCCTTGGAATAAGGCCTTGAAAAAATCTAGTTTTTAGTCTTGGCCTGAGTCCTTGACTATGTGGTTAGGATGTCTGACATTATGCATTCCAACATTATGAAATTTGCTATTGATTTTATATGTCATTATTCTACAAGTTGAATATCAATGTAAATAATTAAATGAAATAATTTGATTTATTTTTTCCATATTATTCTGAAGATTAAGATTAAAAATCCTTGGGTTTTACAATTAAACATTTCCTTAAATGTTTATGCTTATTTATGATAGTTTCCACTATATTTTTATCCTTATTGAGCATCTGAACTCACCCCTATCCTATATTTTATTTTCTCTCGGATGAGAAGAAGTATATTATTATTAACCTATATAAATAAGATAAGTTAAATTAATGTGTTCAATGGGGACACAATTTTTTATTATTTCATGATGTAATGTAAAACTTATTTTTTAATCTAGTAATTTTATGGATACTAAACTAATCGTTCTGTCGAGACTTGATATCTTATGATCTTTCCAATGTTATGTAATAATGCACTGACTCTAGGTAACTAGGGTTTGGGCATTACAATTGGTATTCAAAAAAGTTTCTTACAACCATTGTAAACTAGATTTAGGGAAAATATGATTAGAGAACATTACCCTAAGATAGAAATTGCGGATTAATATAGAAGAACATCCTAGAATTTTGTTAATTTATAGATTTTGTGATTTCTCTAAGAAATACATTCTAATATGGATACTATAAGGTAGAGGCGGCTCTAGTACAGATGTACCTGGGAGTGAAAACTCACACAAGTAGTTTTTGGGTTGTGACTGGGTATCCTCGTACACGACAACGGGCCTTGCTGCAATCTTGGTTATGACACTTCTAAGGGATATGCTTAAGATAATTCACATTTTCATTACAAACTATTATGAAGTATTTTTGAGTAAATACCTTCTCAAAGAAAACATTTTTTTTATTTTGAGTTATATGCATAAATTGTTCAATTTAGGTTAGGTATTTAACTAGTTTGGAATTATGTATTTTGATTCATAAACTAATCTATTGAATTCCATTATTTAGAAATAGCACCTAATAGAAGTAATGGAAACTATATCAACGCATGTAATATTTTTTGGTATTTCCCTCCTACTTGAGATAATTATAGTGGTGCTGGTGCTGCAACCGGTGCTGAACAACTTAAAACCATACTAGGACAACTCACTCAGGTTATGAATAATATCCTTACTTGTATGGAGAACCCTAATACACAACGCAGAGGATCAATGCTAATCCAATTAATAAGGAAACAACAACCATCATTCAATTTAGCTAAAAATCCATTTGTAGTGGTTAAATGGATAAGTTCCTATGAGAAAATATTTCATGATTTGGGGAGTAATGAAAGGGAAAAAGTCTTCTTGGTAGTTTATCACCTCACAGGAGATGCAGATCAATAGTGGTCATTAATTCAAAACAAAAAAAAAGATGAATAAGTATCAAATATTGGATGGAGAGATTTTAATGATATTTTCTTAAAAAAATAATTTTCTTCCTGAACATTGAGTGGATATGGAAAGGTTATTTCTGAGTCTGAGGAAAAAGGCAGATGAGAATTTCACAAAGTATGAGGCTAACATTACAAGTCTAGAAAGGCATTCTGCTGATTATATTTGTAACCCAAGAATTAATATTGCTCAATTATTTTATGGGATAAAACCATTTCTGTTTCAAGTATTAGTCACACAATCGATCTCATCGTATGAAGATATCATCTCATGTTCTATCAAGATAGAAAAGGAATTATCTAAGTCTTCTGAATTTAAAGAAAAGAATGAGAAGAACATATCTTCAGAACAATTTGGAAATATAAATAAGTAAATGAAGGGTATAGTTGAATTTCCATACTATTGTAAATGTGAGATGAAACACCTTCATACTTTCCGGAAGGGAATGGGAGTCTGTTACAAGTGTGGTGAAAAAGTCCACCAAGCATGTGATTGCAAAGGGGAGAAATAGGTTGTCAATGTTGAATGCTACAATTGTATAGAAATGTGTAATTATTCAAATTAATCTTCTATGTGCCAATGAAACTTACCTCAGAAAATGCTAAAGGATCCATGCCAAGCTTATGTGATCACTAATGCTAAGGTTGACGCTCAAAATGACGTGGTGGTTGGTAATTTAATGGTTTCCTTAAAGTTTACCAATTCTTTTTTTGATTCTCTATCATCGCATTGTTTTACATCTTACCATTTTTCTTAGAAAATATGATATTACCAATTTGATTTAATAAGGGGGTTTTTAGTCAAAACAGTTAAGGAATTAATCATTTCAACAAAGTTTTGTGAATTAGTTCATATTAGGGCATACAAACGTGATTTTTTTATGTCTCATCATCATAAGCTTGATTGAATTTTATATAATCCTTTTTATGGATTGACTTTCAGACCATGATGTGAAAATTTATTTTAAGAAGAAGGAGGTTACAATTTTTGATGATGATAAGAAGTACCTTATCTTTAGACCAAAAACGTCATCACCCTATTTGTTTTTAGATCCACCCCCAGAATATCTACTAAATTCAATTATTATGGAGGAAGATAGTGAAATAACTATGGGTGAGGAAAGGAATGTTCAAATATAGGAAATAATTGTTGTGCAAGAATATGATGATGTGTTTCCTGAGGATTTACCTAGATATCCTCAAGAACGATAATTGAGTAGTCCATTGATTTAATTCCAGGTTCGAGGTCCACATCGAAGACCCCTTATAGAATGACCACTATGGAATTAGTGTAACTAAAGATACAACTATAGAAATAGATTAATAAAGGATTTATTCTCCCCTAGTGGTTCACCATGGGGAGACCCTATTATTTTTTTAAGAAGAAAGATGTATCTATGATGTTGTGCATTAACTACTGGGAGATCAATGCTATAACAATAATGAACAAGTATACCCTACCTTGCATTGATGATTTATTCGATCAACTTCATGGAGCTCAATATTTTCCAAAGATCGACCTTCGATATGGATATCATCATTTGTCTTTGAAGAAGGAAGGAATTATGAAAACAACATTTCGAACTAGGTACATGCATTATGAGTTTTTATTAATGCCTTTTGGACTGACTAATGCACCCTATATTTTGGTGGATCTCTTGAATAGTGTTTTTAATGGATATATTAATGAATTTTTAGTGATATTTATGGATGATATCTTGGTATAAATAAAAAAGATAAAAAGGTCATGAAAATCGCTTGTGCACTACTCTAAAAATTGAAAAATGAAATAAATTATTTGGGATGTTTAGAAAGTGTAATTTATGGCTTCAAAAAAGTTCAGTTCTTATACATATTGTCTTTAGAGAAGGAATATCTTTCAATCCTGTAGAGACCAAAGAAATCCATGAATGGCCAGAACTAACAAGTATAATTGTGGTAAAATGTATTATTGGTTTAGTAGGTTATTATTCACATTTTGTCCAGAATTTTTCCGGATTGGCTAACCCATTAACCAAGCTCACATGTAAAGGGGTTAAATTTATTTTGAAAAAATGTTGTGAAGAATTTTTTGAATAATTGAATAAAATATTATTCAATTATTCTATCTTAACTCTACCATCAGGGAATGATGGGTTTGTTATTTATAGTAATTCTTCAAAGAAATGGCTTGGTTGTGTCCTTATGCAGAATGATAGTGTTGTTGCCTATGCATCACAGTAGCTAAAAATTCATGAACAAAAATATCTCAGCCATTATCTTGAGTTAGCAGCTATAATCGTTTCTCAGAAGATATGGATAAATTATCTATAAGGTGAAAAATGTGATATATATATTGATCAAAAGAGTTTGAAGTATATTTTCTCACAGAAAGAACTCAACATAAGGGAAAGATGATGGCTTGAACTACTCAAGGATTATTATAGCACAATACACTACCACCTGGGGAAGGGAATTAAGGTGGAATATGCTTTTAGTTGAATGGATCATGGAGTTTTGAACAAGATTAGTGTTAAAAGGGATATTATGTTCATGGATCTAGTACAGATGGATATGGGAATAATAATGAAAGATTTAACATCAATACTTTTTCAAATGGATTCCAAACTATCATTACTAGAAAGGAAAAAAAGTTCTCATGATGGATGATAAAGAGTTTCAAAATAAAATTAAAGCTGCGAATGATGGGAGATTGATTGACTTCGTATATGAAGATGGAACTTGGAAATTTGGGAAGAGGATTTTTGATCCTGATATACCTGATATAGAAAGGGAAATATTGGATGAAGCTCATAGATCTAATTTCCCTATAAACCATGTTAGCACTAAAATGTACAGATATTTGAAGGAACATTTTTGGTGGGACAACATGAAGAGGAATATTGCTGATTATGTATCAAGATGTATGGTTTTTAAACTATTAAAGGCTTGAAGACAACATCCTAGAGGATTCATTCAACCTATTCCCATACCAGAGTGGAAATTGGATTATATTATGATGGAATTTTTCATGGGGATACCAAATCCTCCTAGAAGGAATTATGAAATATGAGACATTATTGATCGTTTCACCAAGTCATCACATTTTCTTGCTCTAAAAGAATATTTACCACTTGAACGTTTCGCAAGACTGTATATTAATGAAGTTGTAAGATATCATGGGGTACCCCTATCTATTATTTCTGATCGTGATCCCTATTTTATATCAAGATTCAGTAAAAGCCTTCAGGAAGCCCAAGATACTGAACATCATTTAAGCACTGCATACCACCCTCAAACTGATGTAAAATCATAAAGGACAATTCGAACCTTACAAGACGTGTTGAGACCTTTCTCACTTGACTTTCAAGTTATGTGGGTTCAATATTTATATCTAGTAGAATTTTACAATAACAATAGCTTCCATTCATATATTCTGATGGCACTATATGAAGAATTATATGGAATGAGATGAATCGCGCCAACTTGTTGGGATGATAATTGTGAAGGAAAACTCATAGGCCCAGAACTTGTTGAGGAAACAATAGAAAATATGAAGATTATTCAAACCCACATCAATGAAACTCAAAGTTGGAAAAATATCTATGTCGATAACCAAAGGAGGGATTTGGGATTTCATGTTGGAGATCTTGTTTTCGTGAATGTATCTCCATGTAAGGGTGTTAAACGATTTTGTAAGAAGGGTAAATTAATTCCCAGGTACATCAGACCTTTAGAAATTCTAGAACGAATTGGAGTTGTAGCTTACTATTTGGAAATGCCTCCAAGTCTCTTTGAATTTCATGATGTGTTCTACCTTTCACTATTGAGAAAATACATTCTTCACCCAATGCATGTAATCACCTAGGATAAAATAGAACTGGAGCCTATGAGGATTTTGGATACCAAGGAACAAGTGTTGAGAAACCGGATGAATCGCTTGGTAAAAATACTATGGATAATTGATAAATGGAAGAGGAAATGTGGGAACTGGAGGAAGATAAAATGAAGAACCACATGAATCATTTTAAGCAGTAATATTCTAGAAATTTTGAGAATGAAATTATTTTAAGGAGGGAAGAATGTAACACCCCAAGAATCAATGGTACACTTCTCTTTGAAAAATACAATAACTTGTGTTGTACGCAACTTCGAGTTCTAGCACACCACGACTAATCAAAATAGACGTTATGAATTGTAATACCCACTTTTTGAAATTTTATAATTTTTATTTTTCAGAATGGACATTATTTTTTGATTCGGAATATCAAAATTTCCATCGGGTGAATGTTTGAAATTTTTATGAAAACCTTCAATTTTTGATGAATAATGAAAAACTCTAAATTATTGTTTAAAACCAAATTTTTCATTAAATAATTATTTATTTAATTAAATATATTTAAAGTCAAAATAGACACATAATACCTATATTAGTTCAAGGTAATTCATTGATGTCATTTTATAATAAGATTAGATGTGTAAAATTTTATTTAAATTTTTAACGTCTTTTACCCACCTTCTATGCACATTTCCAAATTTTCGAAAAACGTAAATTTACCTCTTCTGTGAATTGAATTTAAAAACCTTAGATACATTGTTGACATTAGTATGTGAAATTCAGTTCAAGAAGATGAAAATAATTTTGTGAATAGTAACTTTTGAATTTTATTTTTTCACTATTAAAAGTAAATAGGGTAATTAAAGGTAAAATTGATATTATAATTACCCTAACACATGTCATAATTTTATTGGATAAGAGTATTTCGACCAAAATCAGCCTTAGAAATAAAATATTATCCTCTTTTATCCACTTGGATTAGATTAGGAAATTTATTATTATTTTATTTATAGAAGAGTTAAAAGTGTTAAATTCAAATTTTAATAACTAAAACTTTTCTAATATAGGGGTATACATAAAATAAATTCAACTAATAATATTCATTCGAAAGATAAAAATGTTTCCTACATAATGGTAGTTTATTTATTATTTTTTGACATTAAATAGTTAAATTTATCTATGACACACTGATTATGTAGTAATTACCTTATTAATGAATGATTAAAATTATTGATATTATAAATATCCAAATAAATGTAAATTGTAGAATTTTATGCAGTACACTAATTTTTATATTACTATTAGATTTTATGATTGATTGAATTATTTTTTTTCAAATTAATCAAGTTTTTTCGAGTTTCACAAAAACCAAATACTAAATATTGTCAAATTTGACATAAATGTTTTTTAAATGAAATACTATATTATTAAATGATATTATATTCCAAAAAATATAAGGTCTGGAAAAATGAATTTTATAATGATATATATTTCATTAATGAACCACATGATATTCTCTTGACATTTTATTGTAAGTTTATTATCCATGTAATATAAAAATAAAAGAAGACAGTGTAAAAGTTAAACTATTAAGATAAGAGTTAAATCTATATGATAAGGTCTATATAGTGACATAAAATTGTATAAAACCTATTGTCAAAAATTATTTAGGCCCATCCCCACCTTATCTTAATAATAAATCAATTTTTAGTCATTATAAATCAAAAAATATTTTATAATAAAATAATATTTCTAACTTTTCCTAAAGTGACTCTCATCCCTCTTATAAAAGGGAACTTCCCCTTATCTCAAGATCACACCTCCAATGGCATTTGGCTCGGACAAACCATTCTCAAATATCCACCAAAATACCATAAATTAAACCTAGAGGCCTTACTAAAATCAGAAATCCAACATAAAGATCCCTTTTGATCAAATCAAATGGAGGCACCTGAAGAAGAGGTAATAATTTCATCACCTCTTTCAAAGTTCTTTTCTTCTTCCACTTCCTCCTTATTTTTTTCCATAAAAAAATAATAAATCTAGTAACTTATACATACTGTTATGTTATTATAAATATGGTACAGCCGTATTAATTATTCTATCTATCCGATGAATGACAAATCCACATTGTGTGAGTACGTACGGATTACCGTCTTCACGTCATAGTGTAGTTTTTTATTCAACACTTCTTTATTTGGGTGGGTTTAATAATCAGTATAATTATGTTAATAATAAATATAAAATGTTATTGATTCTTTATATATGATATACCATTCAATTACATATTATTTTTTATCAATGTAATGATATCGTCTCTCATGTGTATGTACGGATTACTGTCTCCACGAACATCATAAGATTCATTTACCCATCGTAACCCTTCAATAATAATTTTCATTTTGTGATTAAAATTTATGTTTAAGAACTTAATATCATTCTGGATATGAATAAAATAAATCCTATCAATAACAAACATGAATTATGTAACAAAACATATAGAGGAAAACAAATCAGTTAACACCCAAAATAGTGATTCTACTAAAATATTATTAAGAAAGTAATATTAGAAGATCATATATGATATTGTATTTATGTATTTGTATCTTATATAATTTAATAACAATGATTTAACTATTATACAAGAGGTTAACGTACCCTTGGAAAAGGTAAAGTACATTGTAAGGGTTGATTTTACAATCTATCTATTTATCTGAGGTTTTTTATACATTATTATCTGCTAGGACTTCTTTATCTTCACAATCGTGTTTCATAAAAATGTATTTCAAAACATTTCACTATTTCCTAGAATATGGGTTAAAGTAATTTATACCCCTATTTTACTTTTAATAAAATTTATTGAATGGAATCTTTCGGTCATTTTCCAAACAATGTACTTTATGATCTTTTCGTCAAATTAAGGAAAGAATGTTATTTTTGACTTATACGATGGGTGAGGCTATTTTCTAACATTATAATACCTTCAAAACATCCCTTAAAAGTTTATAAGTATATTTTCAAAATACTTTTTTTCTTTTATAATTACAGGTCTTTTAAATGATTTGAAAATCAAAAGAGGTCTTTGTCTCAAATAGTTTTGATTTCATCTATGTCATCCTCCTTTGATAGATTTTACACTTGTTTGAAGTTGATATATTATGATACAATATTTCATATTGTATATAAGGTTTTGTGATATTTTTTACTATGGATGTGTTATTTTTATACCATTCGTGGTTTATGGTTAAATTATTAACATTTCATATACCAGTTTTAATATGAATGTTTATGTTATGTATCCACCTTTTCATATCAGGTATGCATTCATCTTAGTAAGTGATGGGTGAAGCCAACTATAGCTCCTCAATGCATCAGTAGGTCTCATGAGACAAAATAGTTTCTTGGAACAAGGCCTTGAAAATATTTTATTTGTAGTCTTGGTATAAGTCTTTGACTATGGGGAAATGATTTCTGGCATTATTCATTCCATTATTATGATATTATCTATTGATTTTACATGTTATTATTAAACTAGTAGAATATCCATGTAAATAAGTAAATGGAATTATTTGATTTATATTTTCTATATTATGCTGATGTTTAAGTTTAGAAAGTCTTGTATTTTACTCTTATACATTGCCTTAGATATTTATTCTTATTTTTGATAGTTTCTGCTATATTGTCATCCTTACTGAGAGTCTAATCTCACCCATGTCTTATGTTTTATGTTTCCTAGGATGTGAAGAGTTATATTATGATTAACCTATATGAATAGGATAAGGGATATGTGTGTGTTCAAATGGGAAACAATATTGTTTTTTTCATGATGTAATGTGAAACTTATGTATGTATCTTATACTTCCAAAGCTACTAAAATAATCGTTCTTTCTAGACTTGATTTCTTGTGATCATGCCAATGTTATGTAGTAATGAACCAACTATGTGTAACTATGACTAAGGCATTTCAATAATGGATTTGAAATCATGTTCATCCAATAGAAAGTATGAGGTAATGGAGTTCATCTCAATTTAACTTCATTGAGGAATATTCAATTATTGTGCACTTAATTTCCTTATATTGTATGAAGACTAAGTCTTTTAAATTATATATAATGAATAATTCATAATTAATTTTTTTAAGTCTTTATTTGAATTATTTCATCTAATTCGATTGGAAATTAATGTTACCATGTGGTAAAGAATTTCATAACTCAATTTCATTTCATTGGGTTATATTAATTCTTCATTTTCATTTTATATTCTAAGATTATAAGTATAATGAATTTGGATTAAATTATGTTCAATTTTACTTTTCTATGTGCGTATATAAATTTGATACACATTATATATTTATTTATTAATACTCACTTCAATTTTATGATCATTGTAATGTATTTTTCTCAATTTCCTTTTTATTGAGACTTATTTTTAAATGTAAACGTATTCAATTTCATGTAGGGTATATGCTAAACCTAGGATTATTTAACATGAATACGTATTTCTTAAATATGGTTAATGTTTAAATTCATGTTTACCATTTTATTTGTACTATGGATATTAATATTTCTTAAACTATACACCATTCTTACATAGAGGGTTTGATTTAAAGGTTATTTTATTAACCAAATAAATATTGATAAATCTATTTTCAGTAGTCAATGGAGATTTTTATTAATAATACATATTATTCATAAGATAAATCAATTAATCAGTGTGTGGGATATTATTTTTACATGAAATTATGGGAGGGATATGGAATTATATTTCCCGTTGACGAATTGATAATTCTCATGAGACAGATCGGTCAACCAAATTAATCAGTTTTCTACTGATATTTTTCAAATGTATTCTAAATGGACTTGAAGAAAGAGGTATCATGATGTATGTGATCATAAAATTCAATAATTATTAGTTTAATTCATCTATGAATATGTTATTATTATTATCCATGTAATTTTCACAATTATATTTTATCTGGATACATTTGATTATATGTTTATTAATTAAATGAAACGTATGTTATGTTATTTGCCTTACCATATTTATTAATGCTTATCTAATTATGATATCCTTATTATTCAGTAACTGTATTTTTTTCCCCAATTATTTTCCATACCATTTGGATTATAATTTATTGATTCATGTTAACTTCCATTTTATGTAACCATTTCTGATAATTTGAGCTCACCCTTATTTTTTTACCTTTACCCAAAATATTAAAAAAAATTGAAGGTGTTTTCAAGGAAGCAATTTTTTTTATTTTTTATGTATTTATGTTATATTTTCTAACCCCAATGTAAAATGGGTATCATTTGTAACATCCCCCAATCAAGAACTCTCTTGCATAGAATAATCGCCTTAGTTACTCAACCTCAAGTGTGTCTCCCCATAAATCAGAGGATTTTGACAAGATGTGGTGGTGTTACATTTATAGTGGGGAGACTATAGACCTATGTACAGAGTATAATAAATTATAAATAGATAGGTAACAAAATATCATAGTAACAAAAATGAAGAAAACTATATATCACACAACAGGAAACCAATGGATAAAAAAATAAACCAACAATGATGAATCGTGTATTGAAAATATGAGATGTATCTAAATTTAAATCAGATAAAAAAATTATTTGAGAAATAATAATCAAAAAATTCCACAATACAGAACCCCATGTTGGACCCATCTACAAAATCTATCCCATCAATCATTAATCAAATGAATTAGTAGAAAGGTCCACTTCCTATGTCCAACCCTACAACCATGTAATCTACAAGGGTACCAAACCACCCCCCAAATTGTGTGTGAGTAAAACACATTATTTCAACACCACCATGAATAAACATAACCCATATGAGAATAATTTTATGCAATAAAGCAATAAATATTTTTATTAAATAGAAAATTAATATAATACATCAATCAACGTGCTTTTAAACCATGATAGAATATCTTTGAGCATGTAGCACAACCATGACATCCATAACCATAACCATTGAATAATCAAACAACCAGGATAATCCCTTGGTAGAAGTATCTCATCCTATATGAATAAACTTATATATAATCATTTCATTATGGCACATTAAAGTGCCCTCTAAATATAATAATTATAGTACCAAACTAGGCCAAGCCCACTACATAAGCATTTTAAATGGGATTGGGTAGAGCCCACACATTATAAGCCTTATACAAACAAACCAGGTCAACAACCATTATAATAATTAAGTCCAAGGACTGGGCATATCTCACTCATGATAATCATTATATATCCCTTCTTGGACAATTCCCTATATAATAATTTCAGTGTGGGATTGGGAATATCCCACTCAATACAATTTTTATAGCATTAAACTATGACACCACCCAATATACGTATTTCAACATGTTACTAGGTAGAGCCCACTCAATATAATAATTACAGCATCAAACTGGTTCAATTCCCTATAAAATAATTATAGCATGCGACTGGGTAAAACCCACTCAATATAAGAATTATTGTAAGGATATCACAGTATCACATAATAAATCTCGATGGTTAATTATGAAAGTCACCATTTTTTTCAATTACACATTCGTTTTCATCTCAAATGATCAACATTCATATCAATATTCAATTATCCATTACCAAGTTATTCTATATTAAGAAATAACCATAGGTCTCGTGTAATAATAAAAACACTTTAAACCAATATCCAAGTTCTTATTATTCAATGGTTTTCTCACCCAATGAGTTTCTCTAATCCACGTCGCATAAATAGTATAACCAAAAAGGATTCCAAAGAATATTTTAATTCTTGTTTTAAATTAAAACAACTTATTAATTAGTGAAAATGTTACATTGGTAAAATCACAATATTACATATACTTTAAAATTAAACAGACCATAGGGGTAGGTTAAGAATCCCTAACTTTATCTAATGACAGATATAGCACTTCCAATGGAAAACATAAAAAATTGTGAAGTGAAAGGATACCATAATAAGAACCTAGATCAACCCAAAAAAAGATCAAAACCACAAAAAATTCCAAAAAACAACCCCACAGTCATGATATTAAATCTTAATGAACAAGCAAGAAAAGAAGAGAATGTAAACCTAATACTAAACTCTCATAATGGGTTAGATGTTTAATTGGGACATCCATAATGGAAATTGAGACTCCAAAATCACTTAGAAATCATCATAGGGTAATTATTGGAGAGGCTGAACCAAAGGAATGAAAAACATAAGGTCATGATACACATAAAACTATTGAGTCTAAGGAATACACGAAGTCTAATCCATTCATGTTTTGTATTTATCAATTAATGAGACATATTGAAAACCCCATTGCCTCAGGTTAACATTTATTTATATTGACATTTTCATGAAATGAATTAGGTTCTCGACAATTAATCACATCATGTCATGAATTATTTCATTGCATTTTTTGTGGAAGTTACATCTCTTGTAACATGTACATGGTGTGTAATTGTCCAGTGAACAGTTTTCAACCCAGCATCTGTGAATGTTCCCAAACCACCTTGGAATCCCTCCAACTCAAGGAAAACCTTCATCAGTCCATTTAACATGTTTATACCAAAACTCTATTTATTAAAATTATCATACATACCTAAACATTATATTATTTATCGTAAAAAAGTCTCTTCATCTAAAAATAAGACTCATCTACCTATGTCAAATGAAAAACTCAAAGAGAGATGTACCTAGAAAAAGACAAGATCTTACAACACCACCACCATATAACAACTCATCCTTGAGCTACTCCAATCACCACTAATGGGTCTTGACAAACATATTTTTCCATTGTGTTTATATATCAAACTTCACCTCCCAAGACTTATCTTCGAAAATCCCATGCTGCCACTATACTCAATGTATAGGTACAATCCTACTTAGTAGATAATTCTTAGTATGGTCCATAATCTGTATCATATTATCCTCAAAGGAAGCATTTTCACAATTCTCAATGTCCCCATCATCTCCCACATGAGAATCTTCATAATTCTATATTTGAATCTATGAATTTTGAACCACATTTTGTAAAGAATTATTGTGTTAGGGAAGGGATAAATGGTATGCCACTAGACCAACCCTATCCAATATCTCATACAACAAGACAATCATGGGCTCTAGATTTATCTAATTCCAGATATGGTGTTTCCAAAACCTGAGTGACATCAAATAGAAAACACGATGACCATCCTAAAACACCATAGGATGTCTTCAATGATTTTCGTATGATTTCTTCCTACTCTGAATGGTCAAAAACTACCTCCTGGTCAAACAAACCTACTTAGACATCTCCTGCACAAGACTAGGCCCAATAATCTAAGAACCACCTACCTCCAACCTCAAAAGTGGTGAATGGAATTGAAAACCAAATGATGTTTCTAAAGTTGAATTCAATATCAATTACAAGAATTTTTTTATTATATGATAACTTAAAAATTTTCATATGCTACTCCCATGAAACACTTAAAGCCTAAACACATGCTCATACCATATCCTCTATAACATAAATAGATGGTTTTGATTGACCATTTGTATGAGGTTGATATGCTATTCTAAAACTAACATTTTTTACCATATCTTTCTGATAATAATACCATACCCATGATGTGAAATGAGGATCAATTTCTATAAAGACACTCTTGGGAACACTATGCAACTAAACTATCTCATGCATATAGAGACTACCCATATCATCAATAGTGATATTATCCTAAATAATAAATAAGTGGAATTAATTTTTCAGTAAATCACTGATCACCTATACTAAAGCATTCTTACAAGTTGGCACAGGTAATCATGTCACAAATTATAGAGTGACATCATCCCATTTCCAGTCACGAATAAGTAGAGGTCGGAACAACCTAGATGGCCTCTGATGGGTGGATTTCACCAGCTAATAGTTGATATATCTCCCCAAAAATCATGTTAAATCATTTTTTATTCCCGTTGGCTTGTAAATTTTATTTATATTGGGATAAATAATTAAAAAACTAGGATGTATCACCCTTTTGAAGTCACTTTACTCCATCTTCATCTCCTCACACAATCCTATAGGAACTCATAATGAAACATAGAAAAGAATAAAACTATTATTTCTAAATATCATCTTGATGGTGTCTCATCGCAATATAGTTTTTCTCAAAAAAATAAACATTTGAATTAGAAAACTTTCCTTTCATGATCTGGTCTAAAATCATTGGTATTATATAATTTGTTGTACAAGTTACTCATCCCTAGGACACATCAACATCATGATTCATGTCTAAAAAGTGTTTCATCATCTTCCACTGATAATAAGACTCCTACTATTCTTATGTATATGTATTATAACATAAAAAATATAAACAATGCTTTTTTTACTATGTGTCTAAGAAAAGATGATGTCAAAATACTATTGGTACTAGAATCACCTCCTCTACCAATGGTTCGGGTAACACTGAGAAAATATGTACATGAGGATCTTGGTGTATGTGCACTCCTCAAACATTTCACCCACAAGATAGTGTCTCCCAAATCTAAAGAAAAGTACCACTTTAGCTATCTCTATATCATGATTAGGGGAATTCCTCTCATATGGTCTCAGTTGTGTAGAACTATAAGAAACCACTCGATCCTCTAGCAGCAAAACTGCTCTGAGTCCAAATCCAGATGCATCATAGTATATGGTATATAATTTACCTGTAATTAGTAAAGTGAGGATTAGTGATGGGTTAAGACAAAATTTAATATCCTAAAATAATCTCTCATAAGAATCTGATCAAACAAACATCAATCCCTTCTTGATTAGTCATGTCCCCGGTGCTACAAGATGGTAAAGGTACTTGAAAAATCTCCAATAATAACAAGATAAACCCAAAAATAGTAAATTTAAAATAAGTTTTTGGTATAATCGTATGACACCATGGTTTCAGCTATTTCTAGGTCCACTAACACGCCTTCCAATAAGAATACATAGCCTAATGAGTTTTCTAAATCAATCCATAAATTGTACTTTTTTATATTGGTAACAATATGATGTTCTATTGGCACGCTTAGGGTGATTTCATTATATTTTCAATGATAAGCTACCGAATGTAAAAAATGAATATGCCATAAAAAAAACTAAAAAATTTACCCAAAAAATATTTAGGATCTAATTTATCAAGGCCATGAATACCGTCAGTGTGTTAGTTAAACCCAATGGCTTCACTATGAAATCATATAACCCATATGTCATACTAAAATCATTCTAATGTATTTAAGAGATCTCACCATAAACTGGTGATATCCTGATCTAAAATTGATCATGGATAATATCTTGTAACCTCACAATAGACAAAAGATATAATCAATGTGAGGATTTTTATATTGTTTCTAGACATTCTTATAGTTTAATCATCGGTAATCCACTTATAAGTGAAAGATACCATAACCCTTCATATCAAAAAAAAGAGTACTCCAATGATATTTACAATACATTATGAATCCATTAGCTTATGTATTTTTCATTTGAACTTTCTAATCATGAATTTCTTCTGTTGTTATTCTTTTTGGCAGAGTAGAAATTGGATTGGCCCTTGACACCAACTCAATAATGAACTCAATCTTCTTCTTAGGTGGGATGTCATAGAAATCATTAGGGAAAACTTCAAGATAATGGTCTACCACTTTTAAAAAATAATCTTAATATATTCTACCAATATCTAAATCTTGGATTTGCATATAATCTATAAGACAATCAATTCATCAATGAATAGGCCTTGTATAACTATCATGAAGATCCCACTCAACCTAGTGGGAATTGTTGACTTTTTATGGGTATATAATGTTGATTATCCAATTATATTATTCAATATGATCATTTTATATAAATAACCTATATGTACCGGGAAAATAATAAAATCCAATGATTTCTATCACAAATTGTTTCCATAAAAATTGATAACTATTGATATCTAAATAAAAAACCTTGAAATTTTTGATATTCTCTTTCTTCCCTCCCACTAATGTTTCAATAGTCAAAGAACCATCTGGAATTACAACTACCAATTTCAAAATTATTTAAAAAAGAATATATGAAAATGAGTTTTATTCTCTTGGATCGAATAAAACATATTCAATAGTTGATGATATAAGAAACCTACCTCAAATGATAGAAGTTCATGTATCCATAATATCCATAGTAGTCTGAATAACGTAAAACTAACCAAGTCATATTACTGAGCTTATTCCAAACTCCATTGATCTATTTTCATTTTCCATTATTTTCATTCATATATTCGGGCATCATATCCCTTTCTTAAAACTGAGTGTCATGTGTATCTAGACCAACCTATCTTTGGAGGAGTAACTGAGTCCTTACAATAGTCTTGTACCTATCCTAATCCACTTCCACCACTATGTTGTGAGAAGATATGGCTGAAATTAGGAATATAACCCATCCTTCCTCAATTATGTCTCTCTAATGTGGGGTATGGTCATTAAGGCCTCTAGTGGACCAATATTCCACATTGACAGCATTGTAACAGAACATGATCTTGAGATGGATCCTTACTACCCTGACTTCTTTTCCTACTGTTTCCATTGAATAACTATCATTGTGGTACTTCTTTCCAACAAAATAATATTTCATATTTTTTCTACTAAAATAGGATGGAAACTACTTAGGACCTCTCTTAGATTCCCTTTCATGATGAGTTTCTGATTCGACACGTCTGAAAATATACACTATTGAAAATAAAAATTCTGTGACATAATCTCAAAACTATGTTCATCGAAAAAAAATTCCTCAATATATATCATCACGATATAAATATTCGTAAAATCACTATATGTCAGTGACACGTCCTTCATAATCCATCACTAACATTCCCTCCTACGTCAGATGCATGAACTTGTGAGACTTATTATCTCTCAATGCCTCTGGATAGAACTGGCTCAAGAACATATCCTCATAGTCCATACAAGACAAATCATTATGATTCATATCCTACTCTAGAATATACCACTAATGATTGGATGGTTTAGATATCATATACATAGGAAGATTTACCCTCCAATCTATGGGTGTGTCAAGATTCTTGAAGATTGTATGGACTAAATCAATCTAAAAATCAGTTGCATGGGGTCCTCTCTCTCCAATGAAAAATGGAAGATGTTTCCTCAAAAAATATCTAATGGTATAATACATATATGATAAAAAATGTATATTCCTTCTTTATATGGATCTCAGGTCCCTCAAAATTCTTTTATGACAATGGACATCCATATGATCCTCAAGAGCCCTATGATGATGTGGTTATACTATGTTATGATCATGTTATTTTCCACTCTCCTGATTCTCAGCTCAAATATGATGAGTATTAAATTTCTCTTCATAAAAGTCACACTCTATAAAACATTATTGAAAACAATGTCAAAAACAACATGAGACTACAAAAGAGAACAACTAATCTAGGTCTCTCAAAAAATTGATTGCGAGTATTTTACAATGACATAAGAGTTAATAAATTTCATTTATTAGATATAAAAATAATCTCATAACATAGTTCCTATATGATAGTATATAACACATGTAATAAATATGTCCATATTATGAATAGTGATTATAAATATATATCCCAATATGCTTATAATGTCACAGGCATACTCATCTTATGCCATACTAGTCCATGAGTAGAAATATCAAGAAACAATAACATCTTAAAATAATAATAACACGCAACATGTGAATCACACAGGGTGAAATAAAATCAACTATAACAAGTGAAAAACAAAAACAGGAAATACAATCCCAGGGAATGTGGATTTCCCACATACATGGGTTAGCTACTCCCATGCACATGCTCATTCCCATGTCTCGGTAATTCTAATCTCCATTATATCTGTACTAAATAGTAATGAAATAGAAATGAAAAACCCAATAATTTTGTACCACTTTGTAATGTTCCCTGATCTAGAACTTTCATGTGGCCAAATCAGATTGGATACTAGACCTCAATCATTTCTCCCAATACACCAGTTGTAGTTGACATACAAAATGGGTCTGACATGTATAGTGGGGAGAATATACTCCTTTATTGAGAGTATAATACAGTGGAAATAAAAAGTTATAAAAAATATCCAAGGAAGGAAAAAATTATGAAATCATATATCATAAAACTATAACGTAAATGAGAGACCAATAAACCAATAATAATGAATCATGTAATGGCAAGTTGAGATGTATCTAATATTGTAAGTGAAATTAGTAAAAATAAAACAATAATGTAAAAAATTCCTAAAAAACCCTACTCCTAAACCCTATGTCAGGCCCATATCCAAACAATAGATCATTTGGTAATTAATAAAAGAATCAGAAAATAAATTTCTTCTATTGTTGTCCAAACTTGCATCCATGTAATCTGCTCGGGTACCAAACAGTGGCCCAAATATGGTGTGAGTAAAGATCAATAAATCAACACCACCATGTCTAAAGATAACCATTCTAATAATAAGTGTATACAATAAGGCATAAATAGATGTGTAGATTAAACAGATAATATAATACATCAATAAACCTACATTGGCCCTATGTCAGAATATATCAAAGCGTATAATAAAACAGTTCCAATTATAAGTATAAACCTTGGAATAATCAAACAATCTGGCAGAGCCCTGTGTATAATATTTTTTCTTCCAATAATAGCTTGTATATAATTATTTAATCCTAGGACTAGATAGATCCATCTAAATATAAACATTATAACATAAAATTGGGCCAATCTCACTATATAATATTTTCTTCAATGTATTGGGAAGAGCCTGCTCAGAATAATCATTATAGAATCAAACAAGACCAACACTTTATATAAGAATTACAGTATGAAATTTGAAAATCTCACTTAATATAATCATTATGGTATCATACTGATCCAATATCCTATAAAATCACTTTAGTATGGAACTGAGTAGAGCCCGCTCAGTATAAGTATTATAGAATCAAATTAGGCCAATTCCCTATACAACCATTATAGCATGGGACTAGGAAGTTATGTCTCAATATAAGCATTACAGAATCAATCTATATCAATTCCCTATATAATAATTATAGTTTTCTACTAGGTAGATCCCACTCAAATTAAGAATTACATCAAGGATGTCACAATATCACATTATAATTCTCAAGGATTGATTATGTAAATGACCATTTTTCTTTGAATTACACTATCATTTATATCTCAAATGATCAATGTTAAGTCATTAAGAACTAAAAAATTACCTATATATTCTATATAAATAAATCACATAAGGTTTCATGTCATCCTAAACACACTATAAACCAAAATACATGTTCTTTTTATTCAAAAGTTTTCTCACCAAATGGGTAGCCATAAGCCATGTCACATCAAGAGTTGAACCCAAAGGATTCCAAAAATTATTTTAATCTATATTTTAACATAAATTAATTGATAAATTTAAATTAATCTTACATTTTTTCATAAAATTATTTCATATAATTCACAATTAAGAATACCATAGGGTTAGATTCCAATTCCCTACATTCAAATGATGGTTAACTCAGTGCTTGAAATGAAAAAAAAACAAGTATAAAGGAATAGAAGATCAAAAGAATATACTAAAATAACGAAGTTAAAGAAAAATCCCCATAAGAATCTAGAAATTACGAGATTAAACCGAAACAAACAAGAAATGATGAGAGAGAAGAGATCACAAAGCAGAAAAACTCACTTTGTATCATATGTGTAATTAGGACACTCAGAATGGAAGAGGAGACACCAAAATCAGTTGAAAATAATCCTAGGGTATATATATAGGATATTAAACACTAAAAATAATGATAAACATAAGGGTACATCGGAACGTTCATTTTACTGAATGTATGTTTTCAAGATCCCAAATTATAATTACCCTATAAAGTATAGTACCAGTAAGGGGTCGATCCATAGGGAACTATGAGGTTATTTTATCTTTATTAATTTGGTTTGTATTTTTTTTAGTGAAGTTTACTGAATTTAGAGTTGATTTTGGTTGTTTATTTGGGTACAAAAAGAATAATTGGTTTTTATGCTTCTTTTAAAAAATTAATTACTAGAATGAAAATAAAGACGGGAAAATTGGTTTTGATGAAAATAAAGATAGAAATGCATTGGGTTGATGGATTTGTGATAAGTTGATTATAAAATATAGTTTCTTATGAGGTTATTTTGTTCATGATATCCCAACTCTCTGAGTTTAAGTAGTAATACATTTTCCTTGATCTGGTAAACATTATATTTAGAACTGAAGAGACAAACTGCTTGGTCTGGTAGTTAGTATTTAATAGAACTTTATTTGGATTAGTCCATTTTGAGCTGATGGTTACTTCCAATGGTCATGGAGTTGTTCATCATTATTCATCATTTGAATCCCTGAAAATTCTTCCCTTGGCCTAGTACAAAATTTCCAGTGATATTATGAAGTGATTTAAGAAGAATAAGAAAATATTATTAAAACAAACACATTAGGAGAAACTTAATTAAAATTACAACTCACCAGCTTCCACAACCCCAACACAATGGGTGTTTAGTAACACATATTGAAAATTATAAATACAAAACTATTGATACTTGATGATATCAAGCTTAGAACTTGGAAAATGGAATGATTCTTCAGTAGAACGAATCACAGTAGTATGATGCCAGAGCATCTTTCCTTCGGAGCCTCAACCCTTTCATCCAAAAAATACTCACACACACACCCCACCACCTTGGTCTGGAGGCCAAGGCCTCATTTTATAGAAAATTAAACTACATGACGTGTAGGAAAGTACACGTCGTGTACTTATATTCAATGCGTTTTACCCCATTTTTTCCATTGGTGGGCAGCCTAACATGTCATCTTTGACTTGGAACATGGCACCCCCTGTTTGGTGAATCTACACGGTATGTAGAGCCTCCATACACGGCATTTAGTCTTCATATTTCGGCCACCAATCGCTTCTAGAAGTGTATACACGGCGTATAGAAATGGAACATGATGTGTCATCATCGGCCGACCACATGGGCGTGTAGACTCTTCTCAGCCACCAACCGCTTCTAGAATGGTACACACGGCGTGTAATGTATACACAGGGCATGTACTAGCTTCTGGTTAATTGGTCATGTACTTGTCCTGGTCAACTCGTGTCTGAGCTTGAAAGTACACGGCGTGTATATAAGTACACACCGTGTAGTTGTAAATTTTTTCTCTGTTATTCTCCATTTTGTGTATTTGGCCATAAACCTCTTAGAAATGAACAAGATCACCAAAATCAAAGTATTTGTTCTTTAAGCAGTAGGTAATTGCTGAAAACGTGTTCTAAATTTTCAATAGAGTATATAAAAATGTATAAAAAATTGGGTGTATCAAACTCCCCCATACTTAGTCTTTTTCTTTCCCTCAAGAAAATCTCAACATCTAATTAATAGAATCTATATTGTAAAAGGAAGAACTTTTGTTAATCATAAATTAAAATAATAAGTGTCATGAGAAAATTTCAAAAAGAATACAAAGTTGTTTTAATCCAAGAGATATTCAAATCATGCCTCATATAGAATTCATTTAACTACATTATCCTCTTTTAACTCTTGTTTCAACCTTTTAAATATAAGCAATACCCTTGATGATTTACCTCACAAAAAATATACTCAACACTCAAGATGTTTTTTAAAAATTTATGCTCAATCAAAGATATATACACTCTATACATAGGTTTCCAAGAATTTTAGTTCTCCATTTTAGAAAATTTAACATACAAAAATCATGGGGGCTTTTCAATAAGGATCAGATGTTTCTGTGGCTAAAGGTTGGTACGAAAAGATGTGAATAATAACTCTGAGGACTGAAAAAGGAGGCTAAATTCTTAAATAAAAATGCATGATATTGAAAATTAAACTCAATGTAAACACGTCCTCAACAAGATTAATCAAATGATCTCATCACCACCATCTCATATAGCTGAGTAGGAGTCAAAAACCAACAAACGTGTATAAGGCCGCTTTGTTTGCACCATTTTTTATTAAACATTGGGAACCTTTATGAATTTCCAAAATAGAGGTTTGGAACACTTTTCTCCCCAAATGATCTAGACGTTCTCCCCCATACTTAATTTCTTGACAATTCACGAATATATACCATGTGTTTCCAATACCTTATTTTGAGCTCAAATAAATAATCATGAAAAATCATAATAGAATTAGGGTAGGAAGGAAAATAGGATTGTAATATGGCTTCTTATAAAGTCTATTCATGGTCTCTAGGGGCTTCATGAAGATAATATGTAGGGTAGTCCCATGATAAAGGGGTTAAAACAATATTATGCCTCAATCATTTTAATGTAATTCAAAAATTCATCATGTTTCGAAAAGAAAACTTGCAAATTCTAGTAGTTATGTATATTCTATGAATCTCTCAAGAAAGAGGGTATTATAAAGAATATGAAAAATGGGTTTAGAATACCTCTCGGGAGTGGAAAAAATAAAGAGATAATCAGTTCATGCCTTGTAAAATAATTGATTAGTCTAACCGATGTAATTATCCAAGGATTAAAAGTTTGTAATTTAAATTATATCAGAAATCATTTTAAAACACCTAAAAATCAAAATAATCAAGCAAGATTCTAAAAGTTTTTACTTTCATCATATTATTTAAAAATATGATTAACCAATAATGTCTTCATGTTTTCAAATATTTTCTTCAAATAATGATGTCTACTAGAATCTGAAAAAGGGAAAATATGAAAGAGGTTGAGAGACACCACCTCATACTTAATATCGCATGTGTTCCACCATGTGCCCAAAAATAGGAACAAGGGAAGGCGGGGACACAATAGTGGACCAGACCGAGGAGAATTAAGGAAATGAAATAAACCAAGAAAGGAAAGTAAAAAAATGGAAAACTAATACTCCCCTCATTTCTAGGCATAGGAAAACGGTATGTGAGGTAAAAGTGTAGCCCAAAACATGCTAGAGTACCTGTGAGGGGGAAAGAAAAAGAACACTGCAAGCAGGCATAACAAACACAGGAACAAGGGATCACAAAAATATATATACAATGAAAATCATGTGGCCCAAAACTAGTCATGGGGTCTCCTCATAAGAGGCATCATCGAGTACAGAACCAGCCGGTAGAGATGGATTAGGAGCCGTGGAAGCGGTAGGCTCGGACTCGGCCTCTGGAAGGGAAGCTGGAGAAGTTGGAGCCGCAGGTACTAGACTCGGTAAAGGAAGCTCAGCAGCCCCCCTAGGACTGGAAACAGCGGCAGTAGAAGTCGCAGCAGATGGGCCCAGAGTAGAGAGTAGAACGGAATATGTGGCTAGTGTAGTGAAGGGCGGTAGAGCAGGAGCTGGCTATGTGGGTGGATTGGCTTTTGTAGGAGAAGGACCGCTGGATGGGGCTGCCAATGAAGTGCCAGCTACGGAGGAGGAGATCTTAGGTGGAGTGGCGACAGGGAGGGAAGGAAGGATGGTTCTCAGACTAGCCTCAATATAGGGAGTGAGGGGTGGAATGGTGGTTGTTTCTGACACTTTCATCGGGGCACGTGTGCATCCGTCACGTAGGGGATGACACGCGGCTTGTGGCCCTGCATTCCCACTTTCGAAAGGTGGGAGGCATCCGTTCCATGCTTAGGGATGTCTCATCCTTGATCAAAACCGAGATGATGGGATGTCGGTTCTTCCTTCCATGGATTCCTCTTTGGATCTCGTCACCTAGTCCGGGTCTCCCTCATAGAATTAAGACATATTCGTGAATCTCATTCCCGGTGCCATATCTTCATGGACACCAGTTAATTATGCTACTTCCGTCGAGACGCTCCAAGGGGTCTGGACGGGGCAGCAACCTTCGATGAGGATAATGGTCATGTTGAGGCATCGTTGGACTATCTTGACGCTGGGGGATTGGCATTTCTGTCTTCTATCCCTTATTATAGGGCTTCTCGAGGGTGCGGAAGCCCGAGGCATCCCACATTGAACGCAGGGAATTGCATGCCATAGGCATGTATCTGATGTTTTCCTCAGCTTCCCATGTTTAAGATGGGGTATGCCGCGATTTTAACATCAGGAGGAGACGGATCAGACTGATCAAAACACTGAGAGTGGATCAGATTAAAGAACCCCCTGGGGGGACACCGATGTTGGGGCCAGCACGTGGGCAGATTCCCAGATTCTGTGGAGTGGAATGAGGTGGCATGATCCCGCCGGGATGTGGCGGCCCGGGTAAGGATCGGGATGGGTGATGGCTTGGGGATTGAGTCTCGAAGACACTACCTACGTATCCTCGTGGTAGGGAATCATAGTCCTTATAGTTCAATGATACGGTGGGGCACCTGAAAAGGCGACCTGTGAGAATGAACGCGTGGATGGGACCCAGAGGGAGTAAGGCCTCTGGGCCAGAGAATGAGCTTCCCGAAACACGTGGGCTCGAGGGAGAGGTCAGTATGGGACATGGGTTATGGGCTTGAGTCTCGAGGAGACTTCCTACGTATCCCCATGGCAGGGAATCAAAGTCCGCGTTGTTCGGGTATACATTTTAACGTCATGCAGGATGGGGGCATTTAGGGATTACGCTCTGAGGCGGCCCATAATTGTGGATATGGGGTTTACACTCTGAGGTGGCCCATAATGATGGATATGGGGCTTACGCTCTGAGGCTACCCATGATAGCGGATATGAGGCTTACGCTCTGAGGCGGCCCATGGAGTTGGTGAACCGACGCGAAGAGGTCGGAATGACTGGGTGGTGGGATTTAACCTCGTGGAGGCTTCCTACGTACCATGACTTGGCACAGATCAAAGTCCACGTAGTTCGGGTGGTGTAGTTTAAATTCATGCGGGATGGGATACATTTTAACATCATGCGAGATGGGATATAGCTTAACATCATGCAGGGCGGGGCATACAGTTTAACGTCATGTTGGATGGGATATAGTTTGACGTCATGTGGGACGAGATATAGTTTAACGTCATTCAGAACGGGGCAGACAGTTTAACATCATGCCGGACTGGATAGAGTTTAACGTCATGCGGGACGGCATACAGTTTAACGTCATGCGGGACGGGGCAGACAGTTTAACGGCATGTTGGACGACATTTGGGGCTTACACTCCGAGGCGGCCCAAGGTGTTGGTGAACCGATGCGAAGAGGTCGAAACGACCGGGTGGTGGGATTGAACCACGTGGAGGCTTACTACGTACCATGCCTTAGCACATATCAAAGTCCTTGTAGTTCGTTGGAGGTGGGGGTCAGGGTCTGTAACACCCTGAGATTTTATGAGATATATTCCTTTTAATTTCTTCTATACCTTTTGTTGTACGCTACACCAAGATTATCTTGCGCTATACGCAACACCATATTAGCTTGCAGTATACGCAACATTATTCTTGGATTTTGTTACTCACAATTTCAAGTTCGTTTGATAGTAGTTATTCTACACAACATTGAGTGTGTTTATATATATATATATATATTCAATTTATAAATGAAATATGGGTGCATTATGTTATACGCAACAACAATGGAGTCTTTCACTACACGGTACCCTAACATGGCCTGCGTTACACATAATCGCGACCTTCCTCGATAGTGTGTGAAGTACACAATACCGGGTTTCACTAAACAACGATATATTATTATAATATTATTATGAACTAGCTATTATGAATAGTAAAACCCACTTTTTGAAATTTATTAAATTTTGTCGTTAAAAATGGACTTCATTTTTGGATTCGGAATATCAAAATTAGCCTTGGGTGAATTTTTGGTATTTTTATGAAAACTTTCAATTTTTGATGAATAGTGAAAGCACTGAGATACTATTTAAAAACCGAATTTTTATTTAAATAATTATTTATTTTATTTAAATTTATTTTATGTCAAAATTGATACATAATACCTATATAAGTTCAATGTAATTTATTGGAGTCATTTTATAATAATTTTAGATATATAAAAAGTTTATTGGACTTTTCACCATCTTTTACCCACCTCCTATGAGAATTTGGAAATTCATATAAAACTTAATTTTACCTCTTCTATGAGTGGAATTTCGAAAATCTGAGAGACACGGTTAATATCAAGCACTAAAATGTGGTTCAATGAGATGAAAATAATTTTTGGTGAATAGTAACTTTTTACTTTTATTTACCACGGTTAAAAGTAAATAGCGTAATTAAGGGTAAAAATGATATTATTATTACCCTAAAACATGTCTGAATTCTATTGGATAAGTTTAATTCAACCAAAAACAATCTTAGGAATAAAATATGACCATTTAGGTCCAGTTGAATTAGATTAGTACATTTATTACTAATTAATTTAAAGAAGGGTTAAAATAGTTAAAATCAAAGTTTAATAACTAGATCATTTTTAATTTATGGTTATACATAAGATAATTTCGACTATAAATATTCATTAGAAATCTAAAAATATTTCCTACACAAATGTATTTTATTTATAACTTTTATACATTAAATAATTTAATTTATTTATGACACAATGATGATGCAGTAATTATCTTATTAATGAAATATTAACATAATTGGTGTTATAAATACCCAAATAAATGTAATTTGAGACTTTTTATGAATTACATAAATTTTATAGGTTAATAAGACATGTTATTATGGATTTAATTAACTTTTTTAGAAATAATCATGTTGTTATGATTTTCAAAAAAATCAATTACCAAATAGTGTCAAAATTGACATAAAATAGTTTTTAAAAAAAAATATCATATTATTAATTGTTATTATATTTCTAAAAATCTAAGGTTCGGCCACGATACTTATATCATGATATGTGTATCATTAATTGACCACTTGGGGGGTCTCTTGGATATATATGGTAATCTTATTAACTATATAATATAAAAATACAAAGTGACATGGTAAATGTCAATCTAATTAACTAAGAGTTAAAACTAAAAGATAAGGATAATATAATGACTCAAACATGTCTAAAATCTATTGGTTGAGAGTATTTCGACCCATAACCACATTAAATTCTAAATAAATAAATTTGTAGCTATTAAAAACCGAATATGACTTCATTATAATATAATACTTTATGTTTTTTCAAAGGTGCCCCTCTCCTCCCTTATAAAAAGGGCACCCCTTCCCTCTTCTCTTCACACCCTTTTGAGACTTGAACCTCGGACAACCCCTACCCATTTATCTTTTAAACTTACCTAGAAACATTCTGTAGGTTCTGGTCTTCTCAAAATAACAACTCTACTTCCTTAAGAGAAGGCTTAAAGGAGGTGCGTTGAAGAAGAGGTAATCTCTTCTTCCGATTCTCTTAAGTTTCTTTCTTCTTCTACTTCTTCTTATTTAGTTGTCTCATTATAAAGTAATAACATCAGTATTACTTATATACTGATATGTTATTATAAATATGAAACAACCCTATTTCACATTCTATCCATCCTACGGAAAACGAAATCACCGCGCGTGCGTACATACGGAATACCGTCTCCACGCCGTGGTGTAATCTGTTTTCGACCACCACCTTATGTGGATGGGTATAATGGTGTAAATAAATAACTATATGTAATTATTGTAAAGTGATATTGATTCTGAAATATTATACATACACTTAAATACAATTCCACGACCATGGGAATGATATTATCGCTCGTGCGTACGTACGGACTACCGTCTCCACGACGCGATGAGATTTATCGTCCATGTTAACCATTCACGAATGATTATAAAGTATATATAATAAGTAATCATGAAATATATGACATAATAATGATACTATATTTATATATATATATATATATATATATATTTCATCTACTTAATTCCATTCAATTCAATAAGGAAACGAAAACAACGTTCATGCGTACGTACGACCTACCGTCTCCATGAACGGTGTATTTCATTCCATTTATCGATCTATCATATATATATATGTATATGCTGAATATATATTATATATAAATCATGTTTTACATTCTGGAATTATGTAAATCAAAAAATAAGTAATAATATCAAGAACAACAAGTCCAAACATGTATGATAAATAAAACGATATTACCCAAAACGTTGCTTGTACATGGAACTTACAAAAGAACGGGTAATATAAATTCATAAGTGAACCATATATGGTATAATAACAATGAATATGATTATTTAGTAAGTCAATGACATTATTTAAATCATTATACAGGAGGTTCGGATACGTATGAAGCGTATCAGACATAAGGTAAGGGATAACTATTCTAATCTCACTCTTATCCGTGATTGTTTATTCGTAAGTATTTACTAGGGTTTTGTTATCATTCATGTCCCTATTTTCTAAAAATGTTTTCATTTATGTTTAATGGCCTTTTTACCCATTTTTGAATTTTACCACATGTTATGAAAGAAATCTTACTTTTGTTTACCACACTAAGAAC
This sequence comes from Viscum album, assembly GCA_963277665.1. Taxonomy (NCBI): domain Eukaryota; kingdom Viridiplantae; phylum Streptophyta; class Magnoliopsida; order Santalales; family Viscaceae; genus Viscum; species Viscum album. The sequence continues at coordinate 645,737,898 of OY728151.1, read as the reverse complement.
TTTTTGACTTTTCGATCAAAAGTATGAGGAGAATGTTATTTTTAACTTATACGGTGTGAATGGATTTTCATGGTTTTATAATGACATATTTTCATGAATCTTACTCCAAAATATTTCATGACTATTTTCAAAAAAATCTATTTCTTTTAAAATTTCCTGACGTTTTGTGAAAATAAGTTGATTTTGAAGAGGAAGGGATATTTTTCTCAAGAATTCATTTCAAATGTCTTATCAAAACCATTTTTCCATCTAAGATGAAATTATTTCATTTGTGTATGTTTCATGTATAATGTCTATATGATTTACATGGTTTCACGTTTCTTATTATGAAATGATATCCATTTATTTTATATGGATTATGTGGTGATGGGATGATGTTTATGAAAACCATTTTATTCGTTGGGTTATTATGAATGATTTATGTTTATTTTGTGGCACAAGTAAGAATGATTTCATTATGAGATGGGTGTGACCTATATCTCCCTATAATGCATTGGGTAAATATTTATATCTCATGAGATAGATATGGCTGAAATGGTAAGTTAATCATATTCAGTAATATAGGACTGGAACAAGGAGTGAACTCGATTCAGAAAGGGACATTGTCCACTAAGATGGTCTTGGCAGCAATGACTTGGCTACTATGGAAATCATATCATGAGCTTAATGGATGCCACAATCACATGTTTTATTCCCATGATATTTTATCATGATTAATGTTCTTTTATGATCTATGCCTTATGTACTTCCAAGATTTATGTCATTGCTCATGATTTTGATGTTTAGATTTTATGTTCAAGTTTTTGCATTCAAATGTCTATGGATTGTTTTATGTTATTTATGCTTACCCTTACTGAGCATTTGAGATCACCCTTTATATGTTTTCTTTTCCCCAAGATTTAAAGAAAGATTTTAGGTAAGAAAACCAAAAGGGGGAGATCTTTATGGGAGATGTTGAATATCTTTCACAAGGATTAGAAGATTACGTTATGAGTTTCCAAAGACACTAAACTATTACGGTCCTTTGGTGTCTGTTTTTGTTTTGTATTAAGTATTTAACAAAATTAATGTAAAGTCGATGTATGTCAAGCTTTGGGTCTTTACAGTTGGTATCAGAGAAAAGGATTAGTTAACCTTTGGAAACTAGGGTGTGAAAACTTTAGTGACATCCCTAGAGATATCTCTAAGGTATGCTTAGGGATGTCCCTAAGGTTAAATATAAGTATAGGTTATAGTCATAGAATTATGATAACGATCATGAATATCCTAGGATTAAACCAATGATGTTAGAGATTGAAAGTGATCCCCTTGATTATGTTGTTTTTCTAGCATGACTTATGCATCTCACACAATTCTTTTTGGGTTTTAGAAAATGGATGGAAACCAGAAGATTCATGTTAATGGAGAATATGATGGACAATGTAATGATATTCTTCATGATCAAGAAAATAGAATGGGATTTGGAAGGCGAAACATCATTATTATGCCTAATCAGCAATCTCATAATATGATCAATAATCTCAACTTTTTTAAGTTTCCTGACTCAGCTAATAAGAGAAATATAGAGTCTCATGATGATCATAAGGGAAAGAAAGTTCAGTTTCGCTCATGTGAATCATGTGGGAATAGACATCAAGGAGAATGTTTCAAAGGAAATGGAAGATACTTTGGTTGTGTAAATGAAGGATACAAAGACAGTAATTGCAAAGGAAAAGGATCAGTTAACACCGTGGACAAGGATAATGGTATTCCTAAGACATCAACAATGGTTAAATGTTTTAAATGTGGAATGTACGGGCATTATGCAGACCAATTACCTAAGGGAAAGTCTCATGAAGAGAATCAGCATGGATGTATGGGTAGTATTTATGTTGATGATGATGAAGAGACTACAAATGATCTGTGAGATGAAATAATTGTTGAATCTTGGTCAATCGTTTAAGAAGGTAGTGGAATGATTTATGTTTATCAATAGTTATGTTGTATAGGTAATGGTTCTATGGAATAAAGACACATCTAAGGATTGTTACACTATTATTTTTCCTAATGTATTTGAAAGTATATGTTTAATGGTACCGGTAACCATGAAGGTTACTCAGATATTTTTGGATAGTAGATGATATGCGCATAATGAAGGGATAAGGAGAAAATAAATTGTTTGATAGTATTCATGAGCACATTATTGATATAAGGACTAAGTGATATCATGGTTTAAGTGTATAGAATTTTTAGGATTTTGGTATGTGGAAAGAGTTAACTTTTGACAGCATTCATGTTTTCACTAATGTTCAATGGGTATTCATTTTTCAAGAGAAAACATGATTAAGGTATTCACATGATTGGAATGTGGCCAAAAATATATATGAGGGATAAATGATGGTATTTACATGCTTGTTATAAGACATTTTCAGTAATCGTTCCCTTTATACTATGAGATTGGAAAGAAGTATTTTGGATTAGTCTAAAGATTCTAACGGATTATGTTGAACATAAGTTAGTATTGTTTAAGGCTGGAAATTTTTTTCAATATTATTGATAGAATGTTATAATAGTGTAGTTTAAGAAAATGGACAACCTTCAGAATGGGCGACAACCCGTCGCGTCAGACAAGGTTGTGGGAATCAAACCCAAAATCGAAGTACGACTAGCCTTTATCTCCTACCACTGGCCTACAAAATGTCCCTATTTAGGAGGAACTAGTTTTATTATATTAAACTGTATGATATATGAAGTATAATTCCATTTCAGGAACCATATATGATTAATCTCACTATAGATGGACTTATGTATTTTTGATAACTTTTTCTAACCTTTTGTTTGAGACAGATGGAATGACCCATCATTCTATCACATGATCTGCCAACACTTCACGAATTAAAAATTAAACATCATTTCTTTAAGAGATGAAGTGGAAGTTGTCCAAGGAACGACCAACGGTGAGAATGTACCAAAATCAAGAAAGTATTTCTTCTAATTCAAATTTATTCAACTTTAGGGAAATGATATTGAAAACCAAAAATGTTGTCCTAGTTCCCTTATATCCGATGAATCAGATGGTACCATAGATCATCACAAATTTATGGCTTTGTGACTGTTGGCTCTATCATAGCCATGTCCTCTACCACTCTCCATCAGAATTTGATGGATAGATTTCTCTTCCATATCCATATTTTCACCTATGTTATCCTATGTGGAAACCCAGTGATTAGTTAATTTGGGTAACCGTAACATTTCATAATTTAGTTTTTAAAGTTCAGTTTTGGTATTCTTTTTTACGATGTGGGTTTCTATGAAAGAAACTTTCAAGTAGAAATCCATTTATAACCCTGACGAATTTTGAGGGCGAAATTCATTTTAAGGGGGGTAGAATGTAACACCTCGAGATTTTATGAGATATATTCTTTTTAATTTCTTTCATACCTTTTTTTGTACGCTACACTAAGATTATCTTACACAATATGCAACACCATATTAGCTTGCAGTATACACAACACTATTCTTGGATTGTGTTATACCCAATTTCAAGTTTGTTTGATAGTAGTTATTCTACGCAACATTGAGTGTATATATATATATATGTGTATATATATTCAATGTATAAACGAAATATGGTTGTATTCTGTTATACGCAACAACAAAGCAGTCTTTCACTACATGCAACCATGACATGGCTTGCGTTACACGCAATCACGACCTTCCTCAATAGCATGTGAAGTACGCAATACCAGGTTTCACTAAACAACGATATATTATTATAATATTATTATGAACTAGCCGTTATGAATAGTAATACCCACTTTTTGACATTTTATAAATTTTATCTTTCAAAATGGACTTCATTTTTGGATTCAGAATATTGAAATTATCCTAGGGTGAATTTTTGATATTTTTCTGAAAACTTTCAATTTTTGATGAATAGTTAAAGCACTAGGTTACTATTTAAAAGTCGACTTTTTATTTAAATAATTATTTATTTTATTTAAATTTATTTTAGGTCAAAATTGATACATAATACCTATATAAGTTCAATGTAATTCATTGGAGTCAATTTATAATATTTTTAGATATATAAAATGTTTATTGAACTTTTCACCGTCTTTTACCCACCTCCTAGGAGAATATGGAAATTCACATAAAACATAATTTTACCACTTCTGTGAGTGAAATTTTGAAAATCCAAGAGACACGTTTAATATCAAGGACTAAAATTTGGTTCAATGAGATGAAAATAATTTTTGGTGAATAGTAACTTTTTACTTTTATTTACCACGGTTAAAAGTAAATAGGGTAATTAAGGGTAAAATTGTTATTATTATTACCCTATAACATATCCTAATTCTATTGTATAAGTTTAATTCGACAAAAAACAACCTTAGGAATAAAATATGACCATTTAGGTCCAAATGGATTAGAGTGCGACATTTATTATTAATTAATTTAATGAAGGGTTAAAATAGTTAAAATCAAAGTTTAATAACTAAATAATTTTTAATATAGGGTTAAACATAAGATAAATTCGACTATAAATATTCCTTAGAAAGATAAAAATATTTCCTACATAATGGTATTTTATTTATAATTTTTAGACATTAAATAATTTAATTTATTTATGACACAATGATGATGCTGTAATTATCTTATTAGTTAAATATTAACATAATTGATGTTATAAATACCCAAATAAATGTAATTTGAGACTTTTTATGAATTAAACTATTCTTTTAGGTTAATATTACATGTTATTATAGATTTAATTAAATTTTCTCGAAATAATAATGTTGTTATGAGTTTCAAAAAAATCAATTACCAAATAGTGTAAAAATTGACATAAAATAGTTTTTAAAAAAATATTATATTATTAATTGTTTTTATATTCCTAAAAATCTACGATTCGTCCAAGATACTTATATCATGATAGATGTATCATTAATGGACCAATTTGGGATCTCTTGGATGTATATGGTATGTTTATTAACTATATAATATAAAAATACAAAGTGACATGGTAAATGGAAATCTAATTAACTAAGAGTTAAAACTAAAAGATAAGGTTAATATAATGACCCAAACATTTATAAAATCCATTGGTTGAGAGTATTTAGACCCATACCCACCTTATATTCGAAATAAATCAATTTGGAGCTATTAAAAACTGAATATGACTTTATTATAAAATAATATTTTAAGTTTTTCCAAAGGTTCCCCTCTCCTCCTTTATAAAAAGGGCACCCCTTACCTCTTCTCTTTACACACTTTTGAGCCTTGAAGCTCGGCCAAAACCTGACCATTTATCTTATCCACTTCCCTAGAAACATTCTGGAGGTTCTGGTCTTCTTAAAAGACCAACTCTACTTCCTTAAGAGAAGGCTTGAAGGTGGTGCGTCGAAAAAGAGGTAATCTCTTCTTCCGATTCTCTCAAATTTCTTTCTTCTTCTACTTCTTCTTCTTTAGTTGTATCATTATAAAGTAATAACATCAGTATTAATTATATACTGATATGTTATAATAAAAATTAAACAACCCTATTTCAAATTCTATCTATCCTACGGAAAACAAAATCACCACTCGTGCGTACATACGAAATACCGTCTCCACGTCGTGGTGTATTCTGCTTTCGACCACCACCTTAATTGGATGGGTATAATGGTGTAAATAAATAACTATATATTATTATTGTAAATTTATATTGATTCTTAAATATTATACATACACTTCAATAAAATTCCACGATCATGGGAATTATATCATCGCTCGTGCGTACGTACGGACTATTGTCTCTATGACGCGATGAGATTCATTCTCCCTGATAACCATTCATGAATGATGATAAATTATATAAAATAATTAATCATGAAATATATGACATAATAATGATACTGGATTTATGTATATGTATATTTATGTCATCTACTTAATTCCATTCAAGTCAATAAGGAAACGAAAACAGCGTTCATGCGTACGTACGGCCTACCGTCTCCATGAACGGTGTATTTCATTCCATTTATCGATATATCATATATATATTACATATAAATCATTTTTTACATTCTAGAATTAATTAAATCAGGATATAAGTAATAATATCAAGAACAACAAGTCCAAACATGTACGATAAATAAAACAATTTTGCCCAAAAATGCTGCTTTAACATGGAACTTACAAAAGAACGGGTAATATAATGTCATAAGTGAACCATATATGATATGATAACAATGAATACGATTCTGTAATAAGTCAATGACATTATTTAAATCATTATACAGGAGGTTCGGATACGTACGAAGCATATCAGACCTAAGGTAAAGGATAACTATTCCAATCTCGCTCTTATCCGAGATTGTTTATTTGTAAGTATTTACTGGGGTTTTTGTTATCATTCTTTTCCCTGTTCTCTAAAAATGTTTTCATGTATTTTTAATGGCCTTTTTACCCATTTTGGAATTTTACCACATGTTATGAAAGGAATCTTACTTTTGTTTACCACACGAGGAACTTTTTGACTTTTCCGACAAAAGTACGAGGAGAATGTTATTTTTAACTTATACGGTGTGAATGGATTTTTACGGGTTTATAAAGTCTTAATTTAATAGAGCTTCCTCCAAAATATTTCATGACTATTTTCAACAAAATATATTTCTTTTAAAATTTCATGACGTTTTGTAAAAATAAATTGATTTTGAAGAAGAAAGGATACTTTCCTCAAGAATTCATTTCAAGTGTTTTCTCAAAACCATTTTTTCATCTACGATGACATTATTTCATTTGTTTATGTTTCATGAATAATGTCTCTATTATTTAAATGGTTTCGATTTTCTTATCATGAAATGGTATCCATTTTTTTATATGGATTATGTGATGATGGGATGATGTTTATGAAACCCATTTTATTCGCTGGGTTATTATGAATGATGTATGTTTATTTTATGGAACAGGTAAGAATTATTTCATTATGAGCTGGGTGGGACCTATATCTCCCTCCAATGAATTGGGTAAAAATTTATATCTCATGAGATAGACATGTCTAAAATAGTAAGTTAATCTGGTTTAGTAATACAGGACTGGAACGAGGAGTGAACTCGATTCAGAAAGGGACATTGTCCACTAAGATGGTCTTGGCAGCAATGCCTTGGCTACTTTGGAAATCATATCATGTGCTTAATGGTTGCCACAATCACATGTTTTATTCCCATGCTATTTTATCATGATTAATGTTCTTTTATTATCTATGCCTTTTGTACTTCCAAGATTTATGTCATTGCTCATGATTTTGATATTTAGATTTTATGTTCAAGTTTTTGCATTCAAATGTTTATGGATTGTTTTATGTTCTCTATGATTACCCTTAATGAGCATTTGAGCTCACATTTTATATGTTTTCTTTTCCCCAGGATTTAATGAAAGGTTTTAGGTAAGAAAACCAAAAGGGGAAGATCTTTATGGGAGATGATGAAGATCTTTCACCAAGATTAGAATATTGCGTTCCGAGTTTCCAAAGACACTAAACTATTACGGTTCTTTGGTGTTTGTTTTTGTTATGTATTAAGTATTCCGCAAAATTAATGTAAGGTCGATGTACTTCAAGCTTTGGGTCTTTACAGAGTCGGTGATCACTCTATGCTCATGTGATTCATGCTCGGTCTGAGAAACAAGAGGTTGCAGGGACCTGACGATCACGTCGCAAAGGGTACGTCCGTGAGAAGTGAAGAGGGGATTACACGTTGAGAGGTCCATGGTGTCAGCAATTACTCTAGGATGGAGGCCTTAGGTGTGACAAAGCGCATCAGGAGAGGGACTTGGGACCAAACAAAGGATATTCCTCATTTCCTATCATTCCCTCCACTGTCCTTGGCAGTGGGGAAGTATGGAGGTGCATGGGTGATACCTTCCGAAAGAGAGGATAGGGGCTTACACTAAGGTGGATACCCTTACCCTGTGGACAAACGCCACTCTAAGAGGGAGGATATCATCCCATGTGATGGTGATCCCATTCCTGTGGAGATGAGCGGTGTAATGAATGTTTGATCCAGGGGGACCCTGCGTGCGAGGCACAGGGCCAGATCATAGTTTAACGTCATGTGTTGGGGATGAGGTGCTTGGAAGTTTAATGTACTGCAGCTCGGATGAGGTGGGTTTTCTCCACACCCCTAGGATGTACATAATCGCTGCCCTATACCCCTTGTGGGAGGGACGGCATCGGCAAGGCCGTTGTGACTGGGGGTTGTAGAGCTAACCATCGAGGGGTCCACGTCAGTGTGGCTATGGTGAATGGGGCTTACGCATGGAAGCTTCCCATGTGCCACTATGGAGTGGAAACTATGGATGGGGATTATGTGTGGAAGCATCATGTAATGTATTCCTCTTGTCTGGCCATGAGGGCATCCCAACTCACTGGTGCATTGAGGTATGCACCTATGCGCTAGTGCACATGTGGGATAATGCCAAGGGTTTTGGAATCGGATCGAACAAAGGGTGATGAAAACTGTGAATCACATGACCGGAATTCGGAATGAAATGAGAGTGGCGTGGAGATAAGGGATAACTGCTGACCATGTTCGCAACACAACAACCTATCACGTTAGCCTAAAATGGGGACAAACAAATGAAGGTCGACTACTGACCATGTTCGAAACATAAGACCTGACTTAAAGTGTCTCCCAAAAGTCTTCCAGGGTGTTGGCCCAGGATGGTAGGTGAGCCGATGTGGCATGGGACCAGGCGTTTAGGGGGTCCCTTCAGACATGGAAGTGGATGCAGATCCGAATGAAGGACACACAAAGAAAGAGGTGGAGTGATTGAATGTTTGAACAGATTCAAATGCTATTGAAACTAAACCATTGTAATCATGGAATTAGACATCTTATTCTAGTCACATAAGGCATCTCTTGTTTGGAACAAGACGCATCCTATTATTGAATTATAGGGCATTATACTCAGGGAATTTATGATGAGAATCTCAACTCACGACATAGGAAACGAACCGAGAGGAATATGTCTACTCAAGGGTTTTCACGGTGTGTGGAGGAGTATCTTAAATCATGGTATCCCCTATGTGGAAGGTGGGTGCGCAGAAGGGTGGAATGGAAAATCCCGACGTCCTTGCCTAAAAGGATCACGGTGTGACTGTCCATTTTTCATGGGGGTCAGTGACGGTAGAGAACGGACCAGCCCGGAGGGACGAGACCGCAGCACAGTACTGAACCCGAAAAGGGGTGCGGGGGCGCAGCCCCTGCGGTATGGACCAGCAGGCACATTCTAATATACTGTTGCGTGTAATAGAATCACCACATAGGATGGGATGCATGCAAGGAGGGATTGTGCGCAATAGATAATGCCTATGCACAATAGGGCAGGCGTGCGCACAACACGGGGCATGTGCGGAGAAAACATCAGGATGACACAAAATTCAGGGGCACGTGCGAAAAAGGCCGTCTCGGCGTGCAAAAGGAATTGCGTCCCGAAGACCTAATTGCGCGCAATCGTAAGGAATTGCTGGTAAGGGGCAGACCCCGAAGGGATTTGAGTTCAGTCTAAGGCAAAGGGGATCCCGCTCAAAGGCGGACCCAAGGGTGACTGAGTGTAAAATGAACTGATCCTGAAGGCCATACTGTGTGTGCGGAAGTATTATTTCGTGCATGAGAGCCGGTTCAAATTCTGCAACCCCGAAATAGAAGGGGTCCCCTTCTATTTATATGCATCCGGTGGCGCGGAAGCCAGGCGTCGCGCGAAATTTTGCGCGGCTGAGATGGCGGGAAGAAAATTTAAACGCACATCCACGGGCGCGCAAAGATTGTGCGCCGGTGCCGGGGACCTTTTGTGAATCCCGGACACCCTTTGTGCGGCATCCATTTTTTCGTGCACATCCTCCTTTTTTTCGCGCAACACCTATGGGCCATCCGGACTGGGTCTCCGGGTCCGAATATGACTTCGATTTATCATTTAGAAACTTCCTTTAGAAATTATGGAAATTTTTTCGACGTCTACAAACTCCCCCCTCAGAATTGGATCGGTGAGGGGTCACAACGATCAGATTCTGAGTGAAGCACTAAAATGCCGAAGGGTATGGCTTCAAGGGATATGTGCACGCACAAATGATGTGGCGTACAAAACTCTGTATTGGTGCGGAATTCCTTTTCTGATCGGCACGGAATCCCGGCCTCGCCTATAAAAGGGGAAATGGGTCCCAGGAGTCATACCTGATCTTTCTCGCGTGATAGGCTCCGAGCTCTCATGCACGAAATTGCCTTTGCGACTGCGTAGAAAACCCGATGTGTTTGCGTGTAATTTCTTCTAAGTTTCGGCCGTATTTTTGCACAAACTCAGGATATTCTTCTCCAACTGTTCTGATTTCACACCCAACTTCGGAATTTCATGCCACAGATCCAGATTTCATGCAACTCACCCAGATTTCGCGCAACTCATCCGGCTTTCATGCAACTCTCTCAAAGAACTTGAGATGGCCACAAACCAAGTTGATGAGGGGGAATCCGCTGCTCGTAGAGCTAGAATGGTGGCGAATGAGGTGGTTTATGGCGCCATGGTGGTTTTTTCCAACAACCATACCTTGTTCAATCTGCTAACACCCGCCCAGAAGGAGTATCCTCTGTCCAACAACCTCTTGCTCTGGAATTTTGGCATTTTGGAGGAGGTTCCACTTCAGGGCGTCGAGGTGGAGACACCTCGTTCATGGGTTACATGGGAGGATGACCTTACCCGATACAACATCACCAACAATGGTCATCCTTCCAGAGAGACCAGACACATGGATGTGTATGTATTGAACCCGAGGACCAGGACCATTGTTGGGGGAGATCCTGTTGCGGAGAGCTCTACAGCCCTCTATGCGAGCACGTTCCGTCAGAGTATCACGGATGACACTAAGGGCTAGCTGCAAGATTGGGACCAGCGGTCCGGAGGTCACTTCACCAGTGATTCAGCCTAGGCATACTGGGTTCGCAATACAAGCGACCAATTTGGGATCGAGTTGCGGCACATTGGTCTGTTCGAGGCTGTGTGGATGTTGCAGTTCCACTTCTACCGCCTACTGGATCTCGGGCCGGAGTTTTTCACCCGATGGTCCCCTGACACCAACTCATTCCATCTTCACCATGGGGAAGTTGGTATCAGTCTTTGAAATGTTCACTGCATCGGAGGTATCCCACTAGAGGGATACCAATACAATGAGTTCATCCCCCCAATGAACACCTTTGAGGACAGATTATGGACCCCCATGCTGACATGGAACCTGCTGGATCTGGAAAAAGAGAGGCTGAAGGTGAAGGACTTCCTGCAGGACATCGACTACAAGGACTGGTTCAGCCTATTCCGGGATAAGGACCCGGAGGTCAAGATGCCGGGACGGGGAAAATGATTCCCAACTTCGGATCAAAGGAGCAAGAATGGATCATATTATAGGATCCTATAGGCGGGGAATTACCAATCGTGGGGCTACCTTGTCATTGAGGCCATGGATCTGAATGTTTGATACGCCGGGTTCCTCACCACCTTCCTGAGCAGGTGGCTCCTGCCGGTGTGGGACACAAGGATGGGCATCCTTCCAGCAACTCTAGTGATGGCGGGAACCATGACTTCCAAAAAAAGGTTTAATCTGGGGGGTCCCCGTGCTGGCTAGGATGTATGCCATTTTGGGATGCATCTTAAGAGGGGGATCGCCTATGAGTGTGTGTGGCCCTTTCCAAATCTTCCACGGCTGGTTGGCGGCTCATCATGGTGGGTACACTTTCCATAACGTCGTTCGTCCTCCGGGAAACGGCTTGTGGCCATCTCTTCTGAACATTGTCGGGGTTGCGACGATGACACTCAATGAGGAGGGGGTAAGGATCCGAATTGGTAACCATGCCAACTTAAACTTCAGCCCATTCCCCACCCTGGTAGGCCATATGGTAGACAATGGGCAAGGCTCGCTGGAGCAGCAAGAATACTTCCAGAGCATCCGAGGCGGGGTACTTGTGGCTCGGATTGACGGGAAGATCATCTGTGAGACTTACGTGTCGTCCCGATTCGCCAGGAAATTCGGGTGCCTCCAGAGAATGCCAAAGATGGTATTCATGGATGTCTGGGAGGAGAAGAATCCATGAATCCTTCACCAGATGTCGTTAATTTTCACCACTTGTGGCTCTGGTGACGTCATTACCCTTCCTCACACCGGGGTCGAGGCTGGCCTATCAACCAAGTATGTTGGACACTGGGCTATAGCGTACCCTGAGGGGCTTTTATGCCAGCGTGTTAGGCAACATGAGACTACCCACGTGGAACCTGGGTGACGAGAGAGCATGATCGGTGACACTAGAAGGGGGGGACCAAGGGCGCGCCAGGAAGCGAGGCATGCGCAAGCCCGGGCCTCAGTATCGGGGACATCGCATGGTGTCGCTGCGACCTCGTTGCCCGAAGGGGGGTCACACGAGTCGGCCAGAGAGCTGCCCGAAAAGAAGATAAGATACCTTCTCGAACCTTCCCATGATGCAATATTCCCGGCACTGTGGTTGGCCTGGATGACCCTGTGGCAATCAATGATCATTGAATCCCTCTGGAAGAAGATAATGCAGGATGGGATCCAGCTGCCAGAAGTCGGGCTCATTCGGGTTACCGACTGTGTAAAAATTCATCGGTGGCATTCTTATCTAATGGCCATGGACACATACGCGTGCAAACAGGGTCGGTGTGTGGAGTCACCTTTCCTGGTGAATGTGATTCTCGACCAAGAGCATGATCCGGAAGTGATGTCACAGGGATAAGGCGACAGTGATGAGGAGTCGGAGGGAGAGGAGGAAACAGAAGAATATAAAGATGAAGGAGAAGGTGAAGGAGAACCTGAAGGTGAGGGGTCCCAGGGGGCAGCCTACCAAGGGAGTCTCCGGGAGAGTGGCGAGATTTCCAGCTCTGATCTTGACATAACCGAGATACTCGAGGTCTGTCTCTATCCTTATTCATTATCCTTTATCCATTCTCTTCTGTAATTTCTAATAAATTTCTCTATCTCACACAGGAGCACATAGGAACTGATCAAGCATCCCTAAAAGAGGAAGGAGGAGAGGCACTGGTGGGACAGGACGGGGCTCCGACGCCCATTATCGAACTGACAAGCACTGAGGGGTATCCTGCCATGACAGCTCCTCTAGTGGCCAGAACACCGGAGGATGACGGTATAGGTTCTTGTAAGTCCACTGCTTTGCTACTGGTGATTAATGTTAGATAACCCAACTAATCAGGATGCTACTTGTATAGTGATATCGGTGTTGGAGGCTTGTTGGGATGCTGAGCCCAGGCCGTTCGTGAGTGGATTAGTGGCAGACGTACCACCTCCTCCAGAACATACCTCGCTAACATAGTCGGCCCAAAAAATTGGTGAGCATGGGGCGGAGGACATCAGTGGTGCTGTCATTGGAGCGAGGACGGAAGCTGACGAAGGCACTTCTGCTGTAGGGGCGAGAGAGGAAGGTCGCCCGGACGTCGAGGATCCTATTCCTCGTGAAGGCATCCCTGAGGCAGATCCTACTGCTAACCTGCTGGCTGCATTTCCTGTATACCAGCCTGCTCACCCTAAGTAGATAGATGATTCAGACTCGGAAGTGGCTGAGGAGAGCCGGATGACATGGTGCAAAGGGTGGAAGTGCATCCAGCGCTTTCTCAGGCAGACTCAGACGGATTGACTGAGGCAGATGGGATCACTCTAGACCTGGTTGCGTTTCTTGTGTGCCGGAGGGGCTGACTCTCAACGCCTTCATCTTATGGTTCATGATTACCTTGCTGAGAAGATATGTGAGATAAGCAAGAGCACCGATGTTGCCTAGTTTCGGGAAAGATCGGTGAGCACCCGAGCATTCCTGAGGGAGGAGCAGGAAGTCCGACGCTTCGAAGGGAATGCGGCAGGGAGGGAGGCCTTCATCGCAACATGGTCTAAGATTATGGAGAAACTAATGGCCCAGCTGGCTGACACCCAAGAACAAATGACGGAGGCGAGTCACCATATGACCGTGCATCAAACCGAACGGGTGCAGGCACAAGCTAAGATTGGCGAACTACGCTCTTAGGCTGCTGATGAAGAGAGAGTCTTCAGGGAGCGAGAAGTGGTCCATTAGGCCACCAGCCAAAGTGTAGTGGCGTAGGAATGATCAATCCAAAATGCTAATCCTTATGTGCCCTGTTTTGGCCATCTCATGAACTTCTTTATTTTACTGCTCACCATTTCAATCCACTATATAAACCAATCTAATTATATGTACTTTTGGTTTAATATGCTCAACCATAATCCCAAAATAAATAACAAATCACCCCTAAGCTCATGTAGGTCGTACCCAATGTGAGAAACAAATTATGCTAATGTTATCATTTTGTCCGACTTTGGGGCGTCAACCAAGCTTCAGGCATCTGAAACCAGGCCCGGATTTCTGAGGAGGAGAGGGAGGTCCAGCCGAAGGGAGGGGAGCTCTGACCGATCGATGTATCATCTCCTCAACATGCTCTGACACACGAGCGGGGAAATTCTAGGGGCATTGAAATCAATCCGAACATCTAGAGATGAAAAAAGGTGAATCACGTTACCCAAATTCGGAACACTATGGGGGTGTGACGATGGAGGATAGCTGTTAACCATGGTGGAAATGCAGAATCCATATCGCATTGTCTTGAAATGGGGACAACAAATGATGGATGACCGATGACCATGTTCGCAACATAGGGCCTAACACAAATATCGTCGATCAGCCTTCCGGAACGTTGGCCCAGGATAGCAGGCAGACCATAGGTCAATCATCCATATTGTTACAATATGTGGACTAAAGGTCTATCATCCATATTTTTATAGCAGGCAGACCACTGGTCAAGCATCCATAATGTTAGGGGGTCCCCTCAAACATGACCAGTCTTCCGGAACATTGGCCCAGGACAGTAGGCGGACCATAGGTCAATCATCCATATTGTTACAACATGTGGACTAAAGTTCTATCATCTATATTGTTACAGAAGTCCGACCACATGTCAAGCATCCATACTGTTAGGGGGTCCCATTAAACATGAAATATGATGAAGATCCAAATAATGGGGCACACAATGTGTGTAATGTGAAGTGGTGGTTTCTTCAAACAGAATCGAACACTCCCAAAATTACGCCACCGTGGTGAAGGAACATTATGCAGACTTATTAATCTGGTCACATATCATCCCTACTATTAGACAGGACCTCTCTGGTGAGAGAAATGTCGCTTCCCAATCACTATGGGGAATCCCGAGCTTACTCGGGGTAGACGCTACAGTTAAAAAACTCCCCAAGAAGTCAAGAGAAGGGGCTGACAATGAGGAGGGATGGGATATGGTAATCCCTGGGGCTGGATCCAAGATGAAATGTATGGGCGTTCCTAAGTATCTCATGAGGATGAGAATCAAGCCACATGTAATTCTAGAAATGGTCTTAGTTTAAAGTCTTTGAACTTGGACCAATAACTAGTAAGGAGGGAGGGAGACTCGTGGTAAGGTGATCACAAACCCTGATGTGAATGACGAAAAGTTCTTGCTTACCATGTGTTCCTTGGAAAAGTGTCCCAGTCAAGGGACCGAACACGAGAGTTAGGCTGGGCCCGTGGGGAAGTGCTCGAGCGCTCCTACGTATCCCATAAGGATGTGAATCAAGCCATACGTAGTTCTTGGTGGTTCCTTTTAACGGCCTGTAGGAAATGAAATAGGAGGGCTAATTCTTATAACAGGTCACACACGGTGTGGATATTGCAAACCCGATGTGAACGAGGACGAGGTCCTGCTCACCAAGCCACGCGGCCTCGTGGTTAAGGTACCAAAGGCGGGACAGACTTGATGAATTAGCAGACCTCATGATGGACCCAAAGACAAGAGTTCTTGGTGTTCCTACATACCCCATAAGAATGGGGATCAAGCCATACCTAGTTCTTGGAAGGGTTTACACGGCACAAAACGGTACATGTGAAAAGGATGAAAGGGGCGTGATGGTTTAGCCCTCGCACCAAAAGAAGCGGCATTTTATGTATCTTGTTTGTCCTTTAAGGTGAACGGTTTTTCTTTTGTGGAGCAACTGGCCTAGGGTAGAAATTACTAGCATCACCACAATAATCAAGCAGTATACGGGAATTGAAAAATGGTATGGTAATTGACCAATACCCAGTGTGATGCCCCCTATGGAGAGGTCATCAAAATGCAGTGTTGTTTTTCGTCATGCGATCGGGATGATATCATAACACTTTATGGTCATCTGGTAGGACCAACCAGCACAATTTAAGGTCATGTGTCTTGGACCCGGGGGAATGTTCACGATCCAATAAGGCATACCCGATGCAGGTGAGGACAAAATCGCATACCTTTACCATGCGCGATTCCGGGAGAGGATCCTTGGGCCAAGAGGACGGCAAGGGTTAAAGATAAAGGGGCTGGAGACACTAGCTTCCAGCTGAGCTAGGCCCTAAATGCGATGTCTGGCAACCCCTTGTATCCCGTGGGGATGAGGGTCAAGCTTTGTATGGATTTTAGAGAAGACCCCAGCCAATAATCTTAGCGCTCGGATCGCGGAAGCCTAAAGAGATGTTGTGACGTAGCGTCGTCTGCCTGACATGTGGAAGTGCACTGAGGGTTAGTGAAAGGTGTGTCAAGATTCCACCTTGACATGATGGGGTGGAACATAATTTGAATCATGAAACCAACATTCAGGGCCTGAAGAGGTCGGCGTGATGATGAAGGATTACTGCTGACCATGTTCGCAACACAACATCCTGTCATGTTAGCCTAAAATGGGGAAAAACAAATGAGCATCGACCACTGACCATGTTCGCAATGCGGATTCATATCAACTTTTTGTCTGAAACCCTCAGGGGCATTGGACAGTGCCGGTAGGAGATCCCTTAGGCATTGTATCTAGACCGTTCTTGGGGGTCCCTCCGGGTGTGAAAGATAATGGGTTCCCGAATGAAGGGGAGCAAGAAGCTTGATAAGTGGACGAAACTTTCATTAATTGAATCTGACACTCAAGGTCCTAGACCAAAGTACTCTGAACACATTAGCGGGCCACTAAAAGGGTCAAAGGGCTCAATTTGATAGTTTCCAAAAGATGGCGGATTCCCGGGTGAAGGGAAATGGTGCCAAAAACCCTATACCACGCCTATATATCTGCATCATGGAGAGGGATTGGCCAAGAGGCCAAGGTGACCGGGAGATCGTGGGATCTCTTAAGAGATGTGGCTGGACCTGAAATCTAGGCATTCAGGCGGTCCTACGTATCCCATAAGGATGGGTATCAAGACACACGTAGTTCTAAAAGCACAGTTTAACGTCATGTAGGACGATTAGAGGCATTTCATACAGGGATGTGTACGGCGCGCTGAGTAATACAACGTGAATGATGGCATAACCCCACATCACACCGTACACATCGGGTAAGAACTTGGGCTATGGGGCCCGAGAAGGCTAAGGGGCCTGAGGCTGGGCCTCGGTCAGGAAGTCCTGACCAACTTGCAGTTTAGCGTCTTGTAGTTAGGACGAGCGTGGGGGAATAGGATTCCCTAGACAGGGGTGGTGTACGGCACGACAAGTAACCCGACGTGAATGAGGAAGAGGTCCTGCTTACCACACCATACAATTCCACAGGAGAGAGCCTAGGCTGGAGGCCCAAGGCTAGGCCTCGGTCAGGGAGGCCTGACCGACTTGTAGTTTAACGTCGTGCAGGACGAGCATGTAGTTTAGGGTCATGCGGGACTATGGGAAAGTTTAAGGTCATGGGGGACCGTAGGGGCCCAAATATTGGGCCAAATTCAGTTTAAGGTCGTGTTGGACCAAATGCAGTTTAAGGTCATTCGGGACCGTAGACCAGTGTATGGTCATGGGGGACTGTAATCCAGTTTAAGGACAAGGGGGACCGCATAGGGTCAGGAAAAATACTGCTTAAGGAACTTGGCATTGGTGGGAGGAGTTACACACTCACCATCCATGGTTCCTAGGGAGTACGCACCATTGAGATAGACCTTATGGATGATGAATGGTCCTTCCCATTTGGGCTCCAACTTGGGTGGTTTCCTGCCAGGAATCATTGGCGCCCTGAGGGCTAGGACCAGGTCACCTTGCAGGAAAGAGCAGAGGCGAACCTTCTGGTTTAAATCTCGAGCATTCCTGCTCTGATGCCTTTCCAGGTTCGGAAAAGCACGAAGCCTATTCTCGTCCAGTGCTTCCAATTCATCTAGACGGATTTCGGCAACTCTATCTGGTGCTTGCTGGTCGTAGACCACCATGTGCAATGAGGGAAACTGAATCTCGATGGGCAGGATGGCCTCAACTCTATACACCAGGGAATACGGGGTCACCTGGGTGGAATTACGAGTCGTCGTCCGATAAGCCTAGAGGGTGTTGGGGAGTTTATCCGGCCAAATCTTCTTGTTCTGACCAACCATCTTTTTCAGAATGTTAGAGAGGGTTTTTTTAAATGCCTCGATCTATCCATTTTCCTATGCATGATCGTGGGAGGTATGGTTAGATCGAATGTTGTACATGGCGTACAATTTCTTCAGCTCAGCCGCTCGGAAGTTGGTGTCGTTATTAGTGATGATAGAGTGAGGTACTTCAAATCAATAGATGATGTTGGAACTCACGAAGTTAGCGATAGAATGGTCTTTGACTTCCTTGAGCGGAATTACCTCCGCCCACTTGGAAAAGAAATCCGTAACGGTCAGACTGAACCGGAATTGGCAAGTTGTCGCCGGTGGGTAAGGTCCTACGACATCCAAACCCCAGACTGCAAAGGGCCAAGAATACTTGGTAGTGTGGAGAGGCTCTAGTGGCTGATTCACAAAGTTAGCATGAACTTGGAATGCATGGCACCTCTTGTAAAACTCGATGCAGTCATGGATCATGGAGGGCCAGAAGTATCCCAGCCTTTGAATCTGGTGAGACAACTTTGACCCAGCCTGATGGGCACCATAGGAACCATCATGAACCTCTTGCCTGACCTGTGGAATCTTGAATCCTTGAAGGCAACAGAGGAGAACACCATCAAATCCTCATTTTTAAAGGATCTTCTCAACGTTGGGACCGCTCTGAAGGGTAAACTGTAGCGCGCAACATCGGATTCGCACATGCTCGGCCCAGTCTAACGGAAGATTACCGTGGTGGAGGTATTGAACCAAGGGTGTCCTCCAATCAGGAACTATTTTGATCACCACATCTGAAGTACCCAGGGCTCCTAACGTGGGAGCACCGGCGGTTAGATGGTTTACCCGAGGGTCGCGGTCATCCTCTGGGGTGACGGGAGCAATGACTCTCTGGTCCGCCATTTGGATAATTAGGTCGTCATGTTCGGGATCCGCAAGTGATGCGGCCAGGCTGGCCAAAGCATCTGCTCGACTGTTCTGTGACTGGGGATTATGAACGACCTCCAGTCGAGAAGGGAACTTGGCCATTAGATGGAGTGTGCACTCCAAAAATGGCATGAGTTCTGTATTTCTGACAACATTGTCCCCATTGACCTTCTTGATGACCAGCTCGGAGTCCCCTTTCACATGGAGATGGGGCACGTCGATCTCGAGGGCCAGCTCAAGGACAGTGATGAGGGCATAATACTCTACCTCCTTATTGGTGCAGCCCTCTAACAACAAGAAATAATATGGCATAACGGCTTGCTCTGGGTGATGAAAACGATACCCAGGCCCACTTTGTTCAGTCTAGGATCGTTGAGTATCCTACCGATGGGGCACCAGGAGGCATTATCAAAGTGCATCTTCCAGCATGGGATGGCATGATCGACTGAGAGTATTGCCTCATCAGGAAAACCTATGTCCAGAGGTCGGGTGGGAAGCTAGAAAGTCTTCCAATGCTTGTCCTTTGATAGCCATCTAAGGCAGGAACCTGAAGTCGAACTACTGGAGGATCACCGCCCACTGCGCTAGTCGGCCAATCAACATAGGTCGGTTCAGGATGTACTTCAACGGGTCTACCTGAAAGACCAGTTGTACCTCGTGGTGCTTCCAGTAGTGCCGTAATTTCTGCACGGAAAATATGAGCGCAAGGTAGCTCTTCTTGACGAGAGAATATCTGATTTCTGTCTCGAGGAGCATGCGGCTGAGGTAGTAGAGGTTGTTTTATGTTCCCTTGTTGATCTTATGGGTGAGAAGTGCACCAAGGGACTATTACAGGGTGGTCACGTAAAGGACCAGTGGCTTCCTGGGAATGGGTGGCATCAAGACCGGAGGTTGGATCAACTATTGCTTGATTTCCTTGAAGGTGGTCTGACACTCTTCATCCCATCCATAGGTGGCGCCTTTCTTCATGATCCGGTAAAAGGGCTTACACTTTCCATCCATATTCGCAATGAATCTTCGTATGTAGGCTAAGTGGCCTTGGAGACCTCAAAGTTCCCGAATATTGCTTGGGGGAGGCATCTGGCTGATGGCCTTGATCTTCTCTGGGTCGATCTCGATGCCTCGGTTCCTGAAAACAAATCCAAGTAACTTGCCGGAGGTGAACCCGAAGGAACACATCAATGGGTTCATCTTCAGGTGGTAGGAACGGAGGAAACCGAACACTTTCTCAAGGTCCTTGAGATGGTCCTGGCGCTGGTGAGATTTGACCCACCAGATCATCCACGTAGCATTCCACCAACGTTCCTAGAATTGGCTTGAATATGCGATGCATGGCCCGCTGATAGGTGGCACCCACATTCTTTAGGCCGAAGTGAATAACCCGGTAACAGAAAGTACCTTGGGGTTCCCTAAAGGCAGTGGACTCCTCTTCCTCGGGGGCCATTCAGATCTGGTTGTACCCGGAATATCCATCCATGAAAGAGGGGGCTTATAACCCGGCTGTGGAATCAATCAACTACTTTGTCACTGGAAGTGTAAAATCATCCTTCAGACAGTGGTGATTGAGATCACGGAAGTCGATACAGAACCTGATTTGTCTGTTCTGCTTCCTGACCGGTACAATGTTGGCTATCCACTGGGGGTACTAATCTTCGTTGATGAATTTGGCTTTGACATGCTTGTCAACTTCAGCCTCAACCATGGCACCATGAGAAGGGTTCGTCTTTCTGGGAGGCTTCTTAAACCCATGATGGTTCATCAGGATACCAAGGTGGGGAACGGCTACCTGAGGATATAGTCCGGGCATCTCGTCGTAACTCCAAGTGAACACATCACGGTGATGTCTAAGGAATTCCACATACCGCTGCTGCTCCTCCGGAAACATGGCGGCACTGAACTATGTGGGTCTCAGATCTTCCTCACTACCGAGGTCCACCTGTACCAACTCGTCCACTGTGGTGGAGAATCCCTTTTCAAATTTATGGGGAGCATTTCCATATCCTCCTCTTCACTCGTGGAGGGATTATCCATGGGGGGGATGCTTTTGAGCCACCCGACTCTGACGGGAAGCTGGTACCAGCTTGGGCGGCAGTGGTCATCATATCAGGAGATTCATGAACCATTGAGAACCTAAAGATGAAGGTCGTTGATCTGATCCCATCTGCCCTTCGGCCCAAGGGGCCATGCTTGATGACATCAAAACAGTAGTGGCACGTTGGATTGAGCCAATTAATTCCAGCCCGGCGGAAGAGACATGTATGACGTACTGCCATTTCCAGGAGCCTAATGTCCTGATACCGTACAGGGGTAGGAGGTTCCAGGATCACCCGATCTTGGTCGGTGTAGGAGTACGAGGTGATTTTCCTCCATCGCTTGGACCTGGGAACATGCCTTCCTCTTGTACCGAAAACAACAAAACACTGCCCCATGTCCGGGGTGGTGGCCTCCAACCGATGGATTGGGAAGAAGCAAGCGTCATTCAGACCTTCCCAAGGATCACTTGTGACAGTGGCAAGCTCAACCTCACCTGCCAGAATCTGCTTATCCTTTCTCTTGTAAAAGCCAACATCCAGATAACGGGCTTCAAAAGAGGCAAAAGGAGATGCATCTCCTTGGAGAACGCCTACTCGACCATTGAGGGAGTATTTGAGGCATTGGTGATACGATGAGGGGACCACCATGTGAAGGTGGAGACACGACCTTCCCATCAATGAGTTTTATGCAGTGTCCTCGGAGACTACCATGAATTCGGTGCTGGCAATTAGGCCACCGAACTGGGTCTTCAAGTGGATATTACCGACTGGAGATTGCTCGGTCCAGTCATATCCCTAGATTCTGAGGTCGGAGGGAGTTAAATCATCCTCAGACAGACCCAGCTTCCAGAGTGTTCAAGTTGGGATTAAGTTAATCCCAAAACCCGTGTCAACAAGACAGCGGCGGACTTCCACGCCATTGAACTGGCCAGTGATATACAAAGGGCGAATGTGTCCCGGTATAGGAGGGTCTTCGTCTTCACCAGGGAATGAGATAACTTCCGGGCATTAAGAATTCTCAATTACCTCAGCGTGGAAGGCTTCTGCAGCCGCTACCTTCGTCTCAAACTAGAGGTGGCTCCTTAGGGCCTCAGTAAGTTCCTTACGCAATTCAGACGACAGACGGAGAGCATCAAGGATAGAAATCCTTGCTGGAATACCGGTATGGTGCTTTAGAACATCAAACTTTTGGGCCAAATGTGAGCTTCTGCTTACAAGAGGGCGTTCTGCAATTGGGGGAATGACGGGTCCTGCCGGCTGGACCAGTGGATGACTGGTACTAGGCACATCTCGTTGTTCACTAGTCGAAGCCCGGAGACTGGCTGCCAGATTAGGACTAGAAGGTTGGGGTCCGTGGTGGCATGGTGGAGATGGTCGCGGCATGGCCAAGGTGGTTCCACCTGACCTAGAAACACAAAAAGTGGTGGAGGCGGACTCGTCGACACCAGATTAAGGGGTCGTGTGTGCTGAGCTCTGTACAAGGCATGTTGTCTAGTCTCAGTGGTATGCATGGCTTGGATGGAGGTTCCAACTATCGCGCCCTGGAAATTCATGTAACCACGGCTCCGCCGACGTTGGCGATGGTTGGGGACATTGGGAAGGTCCACCTGGCGTTCCTCATCGTCAAGAGTCAAAAAGGGATTTACCAACTCTACGGTGTTAACTGAAGAAAACCTCAGATTGTCACATGAGGAGTCATCCACTACCGGGTGGAGTCTCAGAGTGATCCCCATTTCTGGGGGAATAAAGTCGCCAAGAGTTCGGGACGACGATGACATCGGTTGGGCACGTTCTTTCTTCTTGTGTCGCTGCTGCTTACTCTTCTGGGAAGTGGCTGGCTGAGATGACGATTCTGACGTAGTAACCGCAGACTCTGAGGCCTATGGCTGATTCAGAAGTGCACGGATGATGCCATGGGCATGGGCGACTATCTTGCGGGCCATCCAGTTGTAATAATTCTGGGACCCATGGTCGGAAACCTGCTTCCATTCATCCTCTTCGCCACTACTGTCATTCGATCTCACAAAGACACCTGCCACATGTTCCAGGGCTGGGCCTAACCTGACTATATTTTTGTCAATATGGTCTTGAATCGAGTTCTTAAACATGTAGCATCGCTAGATGGTGTACCCCAGGGTCTGGTGATATGGGTAGTAGTTGCGATGATCAGTGAGATGCACCTCTTCTGGCTTCTGGCACTCAGGCTGCCACACGATTCTCTGCTCCAGGGCACTACGGAAGTAACCGGGGACCTAGGCCTTGTAAAAAGAATAAGTCTGATTCCTTCTGTCTGGAAATGGGTCTCTAGGAGGATGACCCTGACGGGGGGAGGAGCATGACGAGGATGCAGAACCAGATTATCTCTCCTAGGTGGTGGCGGTGCGTTACCAGGAGGTGCTTTCCGATTTTGAGGCAATCGCTGTTGGGCTGGAAGTTGTGCCCATGGGGGTGGTTCCCTATGGGGCTAAGGAGATGGCCTCACTGGAAGAAACTCTACCTACCAGGGGGGCTCTATCTGGGTCATAGCAGCGGACTCGGCTCTGGCAGCTCTCCTTGAAAGGATTACTGGAGGCAGCGGGCGTACCTGAATGGCCTGTTGCAGGGCTTCTTCTAGGCACTGAGCCTTGTATGAGAAGTCCTGGAACTCCCTGGGGTAATTCTGAGAGATTAGAGAAAGAACCATCTCTTCATTGACATTCCCTATGCACATTGTCTATAATTTCTCCTGAGTTAGTGGCATGTCAAGGGAGTATGTGAGCCCCTTTCACCGGGCGATTTAGTTCGCGACTCGCTCATCAGGCCTTTTCTTGCACCTGAAGAGGTCTTTGATTTTCATATTCCAGGTTGTGGAACAGAACTGGTAGATGAATTTCCTATGAAGGTCCTCCAGGCTAGTCACATATCCGACAGAGAGCTGGCTGTACTAGACGAATGTCGGCCCCTCTAGTGTCTGAACAAAGAAACAGAGCTTGGTGGCATCTTGCAGCATCAGAGTCCCTATCATAGGCCCACACTGCGAGTTAAAGTGGTCCAGGTGTTGTGGTAGGTCTCCTTTCCCATTAAACGGAGCGAAAGTGGGATTCCCAAATCCTGGAGGTGTTGGCATATCATCTACCCATACTGGGTACGACTTGCCTTCTGGTGGGATTGCCACCTGCCGAGTTTCCAAAGCCTCTAAGAGGGAAATGAGTGTGGAAAACATATCTTCTGGACGTGGATTCCTATCCTGACGAGGATCCCAAACCACAAGCGCATTTATGGGCTCTTCAATCCGGTAGACAAGCTCAGCAGCTCGTGGGTCAGCTGGTGGAGCGACCCTTGGTGCGGTGGGAGGAACTCGGGCGGGGTCCCTTGGGTGATCACGCCACTCATAAGGGTTTAAAAAAAACGTATCACACCCTCTTTCCATGATCTCTGACCTCTCCTCTGTCAGTGAACACGGCATGATCACGGTTTCCCGAGATAATCTCGTCGAGGGGTAGTTGTTCATGCCCCTAATGTCCTGGCCTAGGATCACCATAGTCGGGCTGCCGCTCTGCAGTGTGTTTAGCCAGAAGCTCATTGACCAAACTCTTCTGCTCAGCAAGCTGTTGGGGCAGTGTGGCATTCTTGGGATCATCCTCTACCTTCTGCAATGAGGTAGATGGGTTGGAGCGCTTGACATCCCCAACGTGCTCTTTACCCTTGCAGATATTCCGGCTCAGTGTTAATGCCTCAGTGGGTGTGGCGAGACCTAGGAGGTTCCTCTGTTGATGAGTAATCCTCCCTGATGGGTCCAGTAGCGGCATGTTCTCAGGGGGTGAGTCCCCATCGAGATGTTCCAAACCATTCCCCTCTCTCGACAGATCGGTCATGTTGACCGTCGCTACCCTCGGGGGCATGTCCTCAGAGCCTCCCAGTGCATTGGGATTCCGGAGAATCCCACTAAAGAGAAGGGCAGCTTACTTCCTCCATCCACGGACGTGCGTGTGGGGGGTGGCCTCCTCGATAACTTTTCAGAGTACTTGAAAACTATGAATGCATTGTTGTTGGAGGGTCTTGTGGTGGATAAGTGATTCGGGATGCCGATCGGTGGGGAGCGTGGCCAAGTCGACCCGACGACATTGCTCACCAATATCCTTCAGGTGTGCTTGGCTCCTAAGATAGGGCACTTACTAATGGCGAAGACGGGAGTGAGTCGTCAGAGGGTCTGGAAAAAACATTCAAACTCTCCCAGGGTGAGTGATTCTGGAATATCAAAATCCGACCCTGTGATCGGTGAAAACTTCTCAGGGAAGTGGCCTCCTGCGAGGATGGTCCATAAGCTACATAGCTCAGGTTCAGGATCCGGCCCTTGATGGATCTTCTCATCAACTAGGAGTGGCTGGGGAACCGGCAGCGGTGCCGAGGGTGTGCTATGTTGTAGTGTCCTGGAGAGCAGGCCGATTGGCTGCCGAATCCTAAATCGTCCTCCAAGGGTTATAGTGTCATGGCTGCCACGTCACGATAGGATGGGTCGGCAAATGGACCTCTTGTCACAGTGTCGGTGCTTGCCGAGGGTGTGCTATGTTGAGGATCTACTGCCATCGAACCCCAAAAAAGGTCTCTGTCATCTCGGACCGAGGTGGAAGGTTCTTCCAAATAGGCTGATGGTGACTGCAATTATTATCCCTGGGGGTGCGCCAAGTCCTCGTCCTCCTGTATATACCTTCGGAGGGAGGTGGGGATCATATACATCTCGCATTTAGGGAGTACAAGGCTGACGCACCACATCCCTATCCATTCCCTTGACTCAAAGGACTGGGGGGAGGCTCCATTGCCGAGTCGTAATCCACCTTAGAGTTCGACAAACAGACTGGTCTGATTTCCGCCAGGCCTTCCCTGGAATTTCTCTTACGGCGACGACATCCCGCCTTCCTACCCCTTGGTGGCTCCTCGGTGTAAGGCTAATTTTTATCATGGAGCCCTCTGGCCGCAATGGTGCTGGGGCGGAGAGGATTGAAGTCCGGGGTTCGAGGAGCACCAGGGAAGATGTCGAAAGGGACATGGGGAGGACCTCCAGGCAAGCGAGTGACCGAACATGCAACGGCTCCATACTCGTGGTCAGTGGTACAGGAAGTGACCCGATACCCAATTTAGTGAGAACTGGAAAGAACCCCACCCAGAGTGTAGCTGTCACGGGGAAGCAACTTACCTACGGTGAGGGTGGTGCCAGGAAAGTCTCCGGGCTGAGGTTGGAAGGAGGGAGGGCCCGTACCTTCCAGAATAGTGGCACGGAGTATGCCTTCACGCTGGATGGCACTACCACGAAATGGTCTTTGGTGGCCATTTCCTGTGCTGGCGACCAGGAGAGTCGACCGAACCTGCCCGTGGGGTGGTCGGGGCCTCGATTCGGGTCGGGCATGTAACTACCCCTGCTCAACGCATGCAGGGGTTTGATTATAGGAGTCAGTAGTGGCTCGGGCCACAGGGGTTGCTGACGTTGATTCCCCAGGGTAGGCATCCTCTTCCAATCTTTCCCGACGCTGGCGTCGGGTCAGATGGGTTGGAGCTGGTGGTGCGGTCACATGGATTGCCTGCCCCTCAACCCGGGGAGTTGGGCGGCTGCGTCGACGTGGCCTAGCGGGGGCCCAGACCATGAACCCTTGAAGCGGGTCTCTATTCGGGCCAACCTAGACATCCCCTACCTCATCAGTGTAGGGAAGGTAGGCATCGAGGCGTTCTGAGGATAAGTTCCTGAAACGGTTGAACGTCGGGGTGGGAAGCAACGGCTTTCTACGCGGCCCTCGGGGGCGGCGATGGCTGTGAGGCGCAGCTACCTCGAGGTCCAAACAGTTCATTTCCTAGTTCGGGATGACCCCTTCCTCCTCTTACCTACACACGAGGTCATTGATCACCCTTTGTTGGATATTCTCTGATGGGGAGAGGGGGAGTGAGCTACCGGCAGTCAAAGCAGTCGGATCAATTGTGGAAAAGGAGGAACCGCACGGGGTGGCCGCGTCGGTACTGCCCCTGCCCCTGCGCCAGTGGGCAGGTGGAGATCGATCTTCGGATGCAGCGATATGATTCCTGAAAGTAGGGAGATGAACCCATTAACACTAATAGGAAAATAAATCGACAACAAGTAGCCCAACGCCATTCCGTCTTCCATGGTCGGTAAGAGGGATTCGCTTTGAAAACGTCACAGAACAGAGTTCTCAACGTCCTAACTACCCCAAACCTTGGTAGGTTTCATGTCCTAGTGCTGGGTGCCCGGACCTGGTGACATGCTAATCTTTTGACACCCCAAACGCTACCAGTCTCCGTATTGAGGAAAATAGAATCACGTTGAGTTCACCATTTTTTTTTCAGAACGCTTTCACTGGGGCGCGTGCAAATCTATCACGCAGAAGAGGACGTGTGTCTTTTGGCCCCACATTCCCGCTTTCCAAAGGCGGGCAGCATCTGTTCCTTGTTCAGGGACGTCTGCTCCTTGATCGAAACCGGGATGATGGGATGTCAGTTCTTCCTTATTTGGATTCCTCCTCAGGGCTCATCACCATGTTTGAGTCTCCCTCATAGATTTAAGACGTATTCATGAATCTCTTTCCCAGTGCCATATCTTCATGGACATCAGTTAATTATGCTGCTTCCGTTTAGACGCTCCAAGGGGTCTGGTCAGGGCAGCAACCTTTGGTGTGGAGAATGGTCATGATAAGGTGTCGTTGGCGTGTCTCGACGCTGGGGGATTGGCATGTCTATCTTTTGTCCCTTATTATAGGGCTTCTCAAGGATGCAGAATCCTGAGGCATCCCACATCAAATGAGGGGAATTTCATGCCATAGGTATGTATCTGAGGTTTTCCTCATCTTCCCATGTTTAACACGGGGTATTCCGTGAGTTTAACATCCGGCGGAGATGGATCGGACTGATCGGAACACTGAGAGTGGATCATATTAAAGAACCCCCTGGGGGGACACCGATGTTGGAGCCATCATGTGGGAGGCTTACTAGATACTGTGGAGTGGAATGAGGTGGCATGATCCCGCCAAGATGTGGCAGCCCGGGTAAGGGTCGGGATGGGTGATGGCATTGGGCTTGAGTCTCAAGAAGACTTCCTATGTATCCTCATGGTAGGGAATCAAAGTCTGCGTAGTTCAATGATATGGTGGGACACCTAAAAAGGCGACCCGTGAGAATGAACATGTGGATGGGACCCAGAGGGAGTAAGGCCTCTGGCCAGGGCATGAGCTTCCCGAGACACGTGGGCTCGAGGGAGTGGTCAGGATGGGACATGGGTGTTGGGATTGAGTCTCTAGGAGACTTCCTACGTATCTCTGTGGTAGGGAATCAAAGTCCATGTAGTTCGGGTATATAGTTTAACATCATGCGGGATAGGGGAATTTGGGGATTATGCTCTAAGGCAGCCCATAATGGCGGATATAGGGCTTACGCTCTGAGGCGGCCCATAATGATGGATATGGGGCTTACGCTTTGAGGCGGCCCATGATGGTGGATAAGGGGCTTATGCTCTGTGGCGGCCCATGGAGTTGGTAAACCAATGCGAAGAGGTCGGAATGACCGGGTGGTGGGCTTAAACCTCATGGAGGCTTCCTACGTACCATGCCTTATCATAGATCAAAGTCCACATAGTATGGGTGGTGCATTTTAACGTCATGCGGGACGGGATATAGTTTAACATCATGCGGGACATGATATAGTATAATTTCATGCGGGACGGTGCAGACAGTTTAACGTCATGCTGGATGGGATATAGTTTAACATCATGTGGGATGGGATAGAGTTTAACGTCATACAGGACGGGGTAGACAGTTTAACGTCATGATAGACAACATTTGGGGCTTATGGTCAGAGGCGTCCCAAGGTGTTGGTGAACCCATGCGAAGAGGTCGAAACAACGGGGTGGTAGGCTTGAACCTCGTGGAGTCTTCCTACGTACCATGCCTTAGCTTGGTTCAATGTCCTCATAGTTCGCTGGAGGTGTGGGTCCGGGTTGGTGCTCACTATAATCTCAAGTGAGTCATGCTCGGTGTGAGATACAAGAGGTTTCAGGGACCTGACGATCACGTCGCAAAGGGTGCGTCCATAAGAAGCGAAGAGGGGCTTACGTGTTGATTGGACCATGGTGCCAGGACTTACTCTAGGATGGAGGCCCAAGGTGCGACAAAGTGCAGCGGGAGAGGGACTTGGGACCGAACAAAGTAGATGCCTCATTCCCTATCACGCCCTCCACTGGCCTTGGTAGTTGGGAAGTACATAGGTGCATGGGTGCTACCTTCCGCAAGAGAGGCTAGGGGCATACACCAAGGTGGATGCCCTCCCCCCATGGACAGACACCACTCCAAGAGGTAGGATATCATCCCATGTGAGGGTGATCCCATTCCTGTGGAGACGAGCGACGTAAAGAATGTCTGATCCAGGGGGAACCTGTGTGCGAGGCATAGGGCTAGATCACAGTTTAACATCATTTTTTGAGGATGAGGTGCTTGGTAGTTTAACGTCCTGCAGCTCGTTCAAGGTGGGTTCTCTCCACACCCCTAGGATTTACATAACCGGAACCCTCTACCCCTTGTGGGAGGGAAGGCATCGGCAAGGCCATTGTTAATGGGGATCGCAGAGCGAACCATCAAGGGGTCCACATTAGCGTGGCTATGGTGGATGGGGCTTACGCATGGAAGCTACTCATGTGCCACTAAGGAGTGGCAATGATGGATGGGGATTACGCGTGGAAGTAGCCCATAATGTCTTCCTCATGTCTAGCCATGAGGGCATCCCAACTCACTGGTGGGTTGAGGTATGCACCTATGCGCCAGTGCAGAGGCTGGATAATTCCAAGGGCGTTGGAATCATCCTGAACAAAGGGTGATGAAAAGTGTGAATGACATTCCTGACATTCGGAATGAAATGAGAGTTGCGTGGCGATAGAGGATAACCTCTGACCATGTTCGCAACACCGCATCCTATCGTGCTAGCCTAAAATGGGGGGAAAATGAGGGTCGACTGCTGACCGTGTTGGAAACACAGGACCTAACTCAAAGTGTCTCTCAAAAGTCTTCTAAGGCGTTGGACCAGGACGGTAGGTGAGCCGATGTGGCATGGGACATGGCTGTTAGGGGATCCTTTCAGACATGGAAGTGGATGCAGATCCTAATGAAGTACACGCAAAGCGTGAGGTGGAGTGATGGAATGTTTGAACGGATTCCAATGCTCTTGAAACTACGCCACTATAATCATGGCATTATGAATCTTATGCTTGTCACATAAGGCATCTCTTATATGGAACAAGATGCATCCTATTATTGAATGATAGAGCATTCTATTGAGGGAATTGATGATGAGAATCTCAACTCATGACATAGGAAACGAACCAAGAGTAATATGTCAACTCAAGGTGTATCACGGTGTGTAAGGAGTATCTTAAATCATGGTATTCCCTAGGTGGAAGGTGGGTGCGCTTAAGGGCGCAATGGAAAATACTGATGTCCCGACCCGAAAAATTCACGGTGCGAATCTCCATTTTTCATGGGGGTGAGTGAGGGTAGCGAACGGACTGGCCCAGAGGGCCAAGACCGTAGCCCGACAGTGAACCTGTGTAGGGGTACGGGGGCACAGCCCCCGCGGTATGGACCTGTAGGTGCAGGACAGTATACTGTTGTGCTTAGTAGGAGCGCCACCCAGGATGGGTTGCGTGCAAGATAGAGGGATTGCGCGCAATAGGGAAGCCATATGCGCAATAGGGTAGGCGTGCATGCAACACGGGGCATGTGCGTGGAAAACGCCGGGACGACGGGTAATTTCGGGGCGCACGCGAAAAAGTCCAGGTCAGCACGCAAAAGGAATTGTGTGTCGAAGACCTAATTGCGCACAATCGGAAGGAATTGCATACAACGGGCAGGCCCCAAAGGGATTGGTGTTCAGTCTAAGCCAGATGGGATCTCGCGCAACGGCGGACCCTGGGGTGACTGGGCATGAAAAGAACCAGGAATGAAGGCCATACTGTGCGCACGGAAGTTCTATTTTGCGCATGAGAGCCGGTTCAAATTCCACGACCCCAAAATGGAAGGGGTCCCCTTCAATTAATAGGCATCCTACAGCGCAGAAGCGAGGTGTTGCGTGAGATTTTGCACACCTGAGAGGGAGGTAATAATAGTTAACCCCGCGGCCACGGGCGTGCAAAGATTGCGCGCCAGCGCCGGGGACCTTTCGTTAATCCCAGATTCCCTTTGCGCGACATCCATTTTTTCACGCGCATCCTCCTTTATTTCACACAACACCTCCGGGCCCTCTAGACTGGGTCTTCGGGTACGAATATGACATATCTTTGACATTTCAAAACTTCCTTTAGGAATTATGGACTTTTTTCGGCGTCTACAGTGGCCAATGGAGGGAGCTCGTGGACTGGAGCATCTGGGTTTGGTTGCGTCGCAGGTCGCAGTCGAATCTGCCGAAATATGGGCCTCTCTCCCTCAGTGGCGGAGGTCGGCCGTTTCCCCTGGGAAGGATCGTGATCTGTCATAACCTGAAAAAGAAAAAAAAATAAAAGAAAAAGAAAAGAAAAGAAAACAAAGAAAACGTGAGAAATCTGAAAAATAAAAGTGCACGGTGTGTACATCCCGAGTACACGACGTGTAGTAAAACCTGTATAGCATCATGTGTTCTATGGTTAAACACACCGAGGGAACAAAAGAGAGACCATGTAAGTGTACATGACATGTATCGAACATACACATCGTGTTTAAGAAAATTTCACAAGTTCGTGTATAAGAAATGACACGGCCATGATTTTAACAGTTCTAAGAATAGAGGACACGCCGTGTATGGGAAAGACACGACATGTTCATTATTTGAGGTACATGGTCGTGTGGGGGCTAGAAATTGGTCTAGATGAATGAAATAGGTTACACAATGTGTACTGAACACACAGACTGTGTATAGGAACATGGGGTGAGAGGCCCTGTCAAGTGCTACAAAGGGAAGGGCCAAATGAAATGATATACACAGTGTGTACCAAACCCATACACCGTGTAAAAGAAAACGGTGTGTAAGGCTGTGTTTAAAGGGTACTCATGCACGATGAGTAAAATAACATGGTATGTACCGAACAAACACACCGTGTATATTAAAAATTGCAATGAATTTGTGTGTGGCTGTGTACAAAAGTACACGTCGTGTGTTCTTCATTTCGTGGTCGTGTACCGCGGAAGCCGAATGTCCAGAAGATCCAAAAAACATCCTAAAAGCTTTTAAAAACTTTAAATAGTGAGTCTAGAAGGGTGTACCTTGACCGAGGATCGCAATGCTAGAAAAATCAGAGCTCCAAATGAAACAAATCAACGGATCTAAAAGTTGGGAGGTCGGGTGGCGTTTGGGAGAAGAAACGAGAAGAAGGGAAGGAAAGGCTGAGCCGCGTGACATGGGCAGAAGCAGGGTGGTCGCGACTTATATAGTCAAGGTACATGGCATGTACCTCTGGACTACATGTTGTGTATCTCAAAATTTTTTATCTTTTTATCTTTTTTTAAGAGCATGTATATATATTTATTATAATAAACTATATAATAATTAATATTAATTAATTAAAATAAAAAAAGTAGAAATTGATATATATACACCGAATTTAAAAATAAAACTATACACATAATGTAGTGGGAAACTACACGTCGTGTGTTTAAAAATTGTAAAAAGAGAAGTACAACCTTTGGTCTGGTGCTTGGGGTGAGGTTCGAACTGGCGATCAGCCATTCCAAACAAAAGCCCTCATCAACTGGAGAAAAGTTTTTACTACTGCCCATATTTATTAATTATATACAATTATGTTATACGCCCTATACTACACGGAAAGAAAAAAATGCACGGCGTGTGGTTTTTAGTTATATAAGAAGGGGATAAAGAAGGGAGATTAGCCGAGTTTGAACCCAGGTCCTTTAGATCTAGGGCCAAGACTTTTCCAATCTACCAACTTCATCCTCATGAATTTATTTTATAAGAAAATTTTTTTAAATTAGTAAGGAAAAATATGGTACACATGATGTATATCGAAAGACAGGTTGTGTGGTTTTTTTAAAATGGAAAATGATGGAAATGGGGAGGTTGTCAGGATTCTGACCTGGGTCTTTAGGAACCAGGTTACGATCGTGGCCAACCGATCCATCCCCACAATGGGTTTTCTTATAAGAATATATATATATATATATATGTGTGTGTGTGTGTGTGTGTGTGTGTGTGTGAAATTTACTACACATGCCAGGTAAGAAAAGGAGGATCCCCGTGCCGAACGTAGGTTGGGAGGAACCTCGTGCCGAAGATAAGTACACTCCATGTATATAAGTGGGAAATAACATGTAACCTCTGGGTTGCCTCCCGGGAAGTGCCTTTGTTTTAGGTTGTTGGATTGACCTACTTACCATTTCTTACCTAAGAGGGGTGGTGGAGATTTTTCCCACTGTATCTTCCATTTGATGGTAAATCTTCAGTCGTTGGTCGTTCACCATGAATAGTTGACCATCTTCCTTAGCAATTTTCACTGCTCCATGGGGGAATACTCATATGACATGGAACAGTCCCAACCACCTCGACTTGAGTTTTCCTGGGAATAGGAAAAGATGAGAGTTGAAGAGGAGTACCTGATCACCGGGTTGAAATGTTTTTCTAGAAATCATCCTGTCGTGGATGGATTTTATCTTCTCCTGGTACAATTTGGCGTTCTTATATGCCTCCCTTCTGATTTCATTGACTTCCAATATTTGGAACTTTCGCTTCTTTGCAGTTGACTTCAGATCAACATTTAGGGCCTTGATGGACCAATATACTTTGTGTTCCAGTTCCACTAGTAGATGGCATGGTTTTCTATAGATGAGGAGGAATGGTGACATCCCCAGTGGTATCTTGAAGGCAGTGCAATAGGCGCACAAAGCGTCATCAATCTTTTTGGACTGGTCTTTCCGTGAGTTATTCACTGTTTTCTCCAAAATTTGTTTGACCTCACGGTTGGAGATATCCACTTGTCCACTTGATTGGGGATGGTATAGTGTACCCATGTGATGCTTTACTCCATATTTAGATATGAATCCTTTCATTAATATGTTGTCAAAGTGTGTCCTCATGTCGCTGATCAGCACACGAGGAATGCCAAACCTGCTAAAATGTGCTTCTTTAAAAAGTCACGACTACCTTAGTTGTGTCATGTGCCGTAGTAGTGGCTTACAACCATTTGGAGACGTAATCAGTACAGAAGAGGATGTAGTTATTCCCAAAATAATGGGGAAATGGTCCCATGAAATCAATGCCCCAGACTTCAAAGATCTCGACCTCTAGGATGGGGTGCTGGGGCTTCTCGTCTCTTCGTCCCATATTACTTGTACATTGGCATGGATCACAATGGGAAATGAAGGCTCGGGATTTTTTATGCATGGTGGGACAAAAAAACCCAGATTGTAGAATCTTATCTATGGTATGATCCGGCCCATGATGTCCTCCAACGGGTGAGGCATGAAAAAATTCCAGGACCCCTTGAACCTCTGTCTCTGGGATGCATCGTCAGATCACCTCGTCTCCACAAAATCAGAATAAGAGTAGGTCTTCCCAGAAGTATCGCTTAACATCAGAGATTATTCTTTTCTTCTTCTAGATGGAGAGGTCAGAGTGGGTGGCACCTGTAACTAAATCGTTAGCAATATCAGCAAACCAGGGCCCATGGGACTCGCTAATTGAAAAGAGATTCTCATCAATAAAATCCTCCCTTATCCCTCGATCATCTTCCTTCTCCAAGTGATGCCGCTCCAGATGGGATAGATAATCGGAAACCATATTCTCACTCCCATTTTTATCTCGAATCTCTAAATCAAATTCTGGTAATAGGAGGACCCATCATATCAATCAGGGCTTTGCATCCTTTTTGTTTAATAGTTAATTAAGTGTTGCATGGTCAGTATAAAAAATAACTTCAGACAGAACAAGGTAAGAATGAAACCTGTAAAAGATGAATACCACTGCTAGCATCTCCTTCTTAGTAGTAGTGTAGTTTAGTTGGGCCTCATTGAGTGTTCTGCTGGCATAGTATATGGGTTGGAAGATTCTGTCCAGCCGGTGACCCAGGAAATCTCCCACCGCATTATCGCTGGCATCACACATTACTTCAAATTGTGCCTCCCAGTTGGGGGAATTCATAACTATTTCTTCGATCACACGCTACTTTAGATACACAAAAGCTATGGTACATTCCTCATTGAATTTGAAAATAGCATCTTTAGTCAGGAGGTTGGTTAGGGGCTGTATTACCTTCGAGAAATCGTGGACAAAACGCCTGTAAAAACCCGCATGTCCCAAGAAGCTGCAGATGGCTGTAAAAAAAGTTGGAATGGGAAGTCGTGAAATGACTTCTATTTTTCCCGGATCCACCTCTATCACCATTGCTGAAATTATGTGGCTAAGGACTATGCCACCTTGCACCATAAAATGACACTTTTCTCAATTCAAAACTAGGTTAGTCTTTTCGTATCGCTCCAGTACTAGTTCTAGGTGCTGCAAAAAGGTGGTAAATGACTTTCCATAAATGGAAAAATCATCCATGAAGACCTTCTTGATTTGTTCCACCATGTCGTGAAAAATATCCAATATGCATCTTTGGAATGTGGCGGGAGCGTTGCACATACCGAAAGACATCCTATGGTAGGCAAACGTACTGTATGGGAAAGTGAAGGTGCTCTTCTCCAGATCCTATGGGGAAATGAAGATCTAATTATAGCCTGAGTAAACATCGAGGAAGTAGTAATATTCATTTCCTTCTAGTCTTTCTAGCATCTGATCCATGAAGGGCATGGAAAAATGGACCTTCCTTTTAGCATCGTTTAACTTCCTTTAATCGACACAGACTCTCCATCCCGTGATTGTGTGAGTAGGGATGAGCTCGTTCTTGTCGTTAGATACCACAGTGATGCCTCCAGTCTTGGGTAAATGATGCCCACATCTAACAGTTTGATAACCTCTTTCTTTATGAATACCTTCATGGGAGGGTTCAGATGCCACTGGGGTCTTCAAGATGGATTTAATTCTTCTTCGAGTAGCACCTTATGGGTGAAAATGGTAGGGATTATACCCTTCAAATCTGCAACAACCCATACAATTTCCTCCTTTCTCCGCTTCAAAACATGTTGGAGTTCATCCTCATGCTCCTGTGATAGTGTTGTACTAAGTATAATGGGAAAAGTGTGATGATCTCCAAAATACCCATACTCTAAGGAAGGTGGGAGAGGCTTCAACTCTATTTCTGGTTCCTTGGGAACTAAAGGTACTAGTGGTTGTACTTATTACCTCTCTAGGATGTCAGGAATAAAATCTTGTTGCCAGTAGTGGCTGCCTTGGCCTTCAATGAATTTTAGGTTCTCTGGTGCTTCATCAGTGGGCATGTCTGGAAAAATCATATCATCTGAAATGGAAGAACATACCATATCTTCTTATTGACTTCTCAGTTGTTCATCCATGGTAGTCACTTCGTATAATCCTTCATGTTCGAGTAACGATGCAGGTTTGACGGCCTTTAGAACATTGTACGAGACTCTTTCATCTCCTACCCAGAAAATAAACTCTCCCTTGTGAATGTTGATCAAGACTTTCCATATGGCCAGGAAAGGTCTTCCCAAAATAATAGATTCCTCCTGATCCTCCTCCATGTCTAGGATAATAAAATCTACAGGGAGGATCCGTCTTCCCACCTTCACCAGCACATCCTCCAGTAGCCCCTTAGGATATTTAATGGATCTGTCAGCAAGTTTAATGGTGACTCGGGTAGTCTTCAGATCGTGGAGTCTGAGCTTTTGGAAAACTATGAATGGCATGAGGTTGACATTATCCCCTAAGTCACACAGGGATTTTCAGAATTCACAGGGTCCAATTGTACATGAAATAGTAAAGCTACCTGGATCCTGGAGCTTGGGAGGAAGGGAATGTTGTACCACTGTGGAGCAATCCTTTTTTAGTGATATGGTGCCCAAATCCTCCATCTTCCTTTTATTAGAGAGGATTTCCATCATAAATTTGGAATATGTGAGAATTTTTTTAGAGCCTCTACAAATGGGATATTGACATGTAGCTTTATGAATACTTCCATGAATTTTCCATACTGGTGATCCAGCTTCCTTTGCTCCATCCTCTCTGGAAAAGGTAATGCAGACACGAATGGTTTGACGGCCTCCGTTCCTTTTCATGGTTGAGCCTGTGGTGATGTATTTTCAGATGATTAAGGTTCAAAAATTATACCTTTGTTGTCAAATAAGAGTATAAGTGCAGTTGAATATGCTGGTTCCTTCTAATGAAGATTCTTTCCACTTCGAAATGTGTTGGCATGGGCCTCCTCCTTTGGGTTCTTCTCAGTGTTTCCATGTAGTGTACCAGGCTGTCTCCTTAAGATCTAGATTTCTAACTAGACGATTTGGTTCTCGAGGCATTAAATAAAAGACTCTTGGTTCTGAAATCTGGTATCAGTAGTATATATGAATCTATTCATAATATCCTCTAACCTTGAGGTATTCTCTTTCTGAGGTACCTATGCAGCTGGTGGAGGTGGTTGCTGCCTTGGCTGCTGCGGGATAGGTTTTTTCTACCCTTGATGATGGTAGGAACCCTGCTGGTTCTGTTGTTGACTTGGGTATGGGTTCTGATATTGTGGCTAATTGTAGTCAGGCGGTCACTGGGGCGGAGGATTCTGCTGCTGTTGGCCCCATCATGTGTTCTGGTTTTTGCAGTATGCCGGGTTATGGTATTGTTGATACTGGTTCGACCCTCTATTTTGAGCAACATAGCTCACCTCGCTTGTCAAAGGGTCGACTGAAGGTCCTAATCATTCTCTCAGAATGTGGTTGTTACTACAGTCACCACATGCTGGATGGTTCGCCGCATGGACTTGGGATGCGCCCTTAAGATTCAGTGCATCGATCTTTTTGGGTACTACAGCCAACTGGGAAGAAAGCATGGTAGTAGCATCAATACTATGAATACCTCGTTTTTGGGTCTCCCTTTCAAAATTCCATTAGAAGCTGTTGGTAGACATATCTTCCTGCAGTTCGAAAAGTTCTTCCGGGGATGTTGTCATTACCATACCTCCAGTAGCTACATCCACCACGGACTTTGTATTCGTTGTTAGTCCTCTGTAAAAGTTTTGTAATTTCATCCAGAGTGGAAGTCCGTGGTGTGGGCATTTACGTAACATCTCCTTGAAATGTTCCCTTGATTCATACAATGACTCTGAGTCATGCTGATGAATGTTGTGGATCTCATTTCACAAGGTTACCATCTTCGAAGGTGGAAAATATTCGGACAGAAATGACTGGGCTAGTTCCTCCCAGGTGAGGATAGATCATTGCGGAAACCATTTGATCCAGTCTTTCGCCTTTTCCTATAGAGATAAGGGGAAGAGGTAAAGATGAATGGCGTCCTCAGACACACCATTGTAATAGAATGTATCGCAGATCTCCAAAAAGTTGGAGAGATGGGCATTCGGGTATTCACTGGGAAGGCCGCCTAATTGAATAGTGTTCTAGATCAGCTGCATGATAGAAATCTTGATCTTGATGTTCTGGGCCAACACTGGAGGATGAACGATTCCTTTATCAGCTCTTTGGATCGATGGCAGGCCATACTCCATAAGATTACATGGCAGAGGTGGCTGTTGAGGGGGTGGATGTTGCATGTATTGCTGCTCTTGAGGGGAGAAATATGGCATTTGGTAGATCTGATGCAGTTTTTGAAGTCGATCGTAATCCAGAGGAGGTTGCTATGGTGGCCTTTGGTAGTTCATTGGGAGGAATTACATGAAGCCTCTAGGTGCCTACTCCGGTATACCAGCAGCAGGAGGCAGCTGGTCCTGGTATGGGTGTTCAGTCGTAGCATCAATGGTTGATTCTCTCTCCTCCTTATTTACCATGGTTAATGGATTGTGGCTGTTCGTTTCCACCAGGGCACGTCGACAACGAGACAACGTCTGTTCGAATTCTGGGTCAAGTGGAAAAATATCCGATGAATCGGCACTCCTGGACCATGTGAGGCATTGGTTCATGCACCTATAATCAGGCACTAACACAAAAGAAAACCCAAGTGTAAAAGGGAAAACAAAAGATAAATAGAAATGAGATTAGGAAAAAATTGGGAATTTTTTGGTTTTTATTTCCACTAAAATTTGATACAAATTTAATTAAAACAAGAATAAAATTACTCTAGTTCCCTAGCAATGGTTCCAAAATTTGGACGATCGTTTTACCAAATGTATGTTTTCGGTTTCCCAAAATATATTCACCCTATCAAGTATAGTACTAGTAAGGGGTCGATCAATATGGAACTATGAGGTTATTTTATCTTGCTTAATTTGGTTTGTATTTCTGTTTTTATTGAAGTATGATGAATTTAGAATCGATTTTGGTTGGTTGTTTGGGTACCAAAAGAATAATTGGTTTTTACGATTCTTTTAACAAATTAATTACAAAAATGAAAATTAAGATGGGAAAATTGGTTTTGATGCAAATAAAGATTGAAATGCATTGGGGTTATGGATTTGTGATAAGTTGATTATTAAATCAAGTTGCTTATGAGGTTGTGTTGTTC
Organism: Viscum album; assembly: GCA_963277665.1. Classification (NCBI taxonomy): domain Eukaryota; kingdom Viridiplantae; phylum Streptophyta; class Magnoliopsida; order Santalales; family Viscaceae; genus Viscum; species Viscum album. Next base: position 645,697,976 of record OY728151.1, on the reverse strand, counting down.
ATGATAACCCAACTCTCTGGGTTTAATTTGTAATAATGTTTCCTTGATCCGGTAAACTTTATATTTTGAACTGAAGAGACTAACTCCTTGGTCTAGTAGTTAGTATTTAACATATATTTATTTGGATTAGTCCATTATGAGCTGACGGTTACTTCCAATGGTCATGGATTTGTTCGTCGTTATTCTTATTTTGAATCCATGAAAATTCTTCCCTTGGTCCGGTACAGAATTTCTAGTGATATTATGAAGTGATTTAAGAATAATGAGAAAATATTGTTAAAACAAACACATTCAGAGAAACTTAATTAAAATTACAACTCATCATCTTCCACAAACCCAATACACTGGGTGTTTAGTTACACATATTGAAAATGATAAACGCAAAACTATTAATACCTGATGAAATCATGCTTGGAACCTTGAAAACAGAATGATTATTTGGTAGACGGAATCATGATAGTACGATGGCAGAGTGCCTTTCCTTCAGAGCCTCAACCCTTTCTTCCACAAAATACTCAAACACACACCCCACCACCTTGGTCCGGAGGACAAGTCCTCCTTTTATAGAAAATTAAACTACACAGTGTGTAGTAAAGTACACGTCGTGTACTTATTTTCAACAAGTTTTTTCTCCCATTTTCTCTGCTGGTGGGTGGCCTAACATGTCATTTTTGACTTGGAACACAGTGCTTCCTAGTGGGTGAATCTACACAGTGTGTAGAGCCACCATACACGACATGTAGTCTTCTTATTTTGGCCACAAACCGCTTCTAGAAGTGTATACACGTCATGTAGAAATGGAACCTGGTGTGTCATCTTCGACCAGCCACATGGGTGCGTAGACTCTTCTCGGCCACCAACTGCTTCTAGAATGGTACACACGACATGTAAATTATCCACACGGCGTGTAGTGGCTTCTGGTTACGTGGGCATATAATTTTCTTCGTAAACCTATGATTGAGCTTGAAATTACATGGCATGTATATAAGTACATGCCATTTTGTTATAAATATTTGCTCTGTTATTCTCTGTTTTTTGTATTTAGCCATAAACCTCTTGGAAATGAACAAGATCACCAAATTCAAATTATTTTTTCTTTAAGCAGTAGGTATTTGCAGAAAACTTGTTCTTATTTTTCAATAGAGTATTTGAAAATGTATACATAAATTGGGGGTATCAACATCACACTTAAAATCATTGGGTATGATAAATATAAGATGTATAATCCTTTCACATCGTGTATTTCTCAATTCAGGAGATGCACTAAAAAACCAATCAAATTAAGTTATTATTTACCCCAATAAATGTTTACATGAAAAACATTATGCTCATAAAATGTAACCACCTCACATCATGAACCAGTTCCTAACATGTTTCTAGTTTCGGTTACTTGTTTGGCAGCTTCTATATGTCATGTAATTGTCCAGTGAACAGTTTTCATCTCATCTTCTATGAAAGTTTCTAAACTCCCTATGAATCCTTCCAAACACATAAGAAACCATTGTAATACCCTTTATCATTCATATTGAAATTTATGTCATTTTAATTAAAAATGAATCTTCATCTCTAAGAAAGACTCATCCACCAAGGTCCAATAAAAAACTCAAATTGGTATATACCTGGAAAATATTATGTTCTTACATCATGTAAGTATTTGTTTTCTCTTAAAATAAATAAATTTATCAGTACTATCATATTTGAAACCCTTTTATCTATTCCAATGTAATATATAAGTACAGGCTCCAGGTCACTTGAGTCAGAGTTGTTACACCTAGAAAAGAATGACTTCCGTGAAAATTTTAAATTAATTATTTATTTTTATGAATTTAGATTCATATAATTATGATTATTTATAGAGGAAATATAATCTCTTCTATATCTTGAAAAATGTATTTTCATTAGAAAATTGATTTTTTACAAGTTTTGTTGGTTCAATTTTAAATTAAATTCCACTACATCCGTGAACTAAAATTTATAAACTAGATTCAATATTTTGAATTCGAATAAATATTATTTTTTTAATAAATTCTATTTTTTTGGTAAAAGTTAATCATAAAATAAATAAAAAAATAGTTATGGTTTGGGTTAATAGGGGTATTTGGTGTTACATGCACTTTTGATAAAATTAGTTTCCCATGAAGAGAGAGTTTTTATTTGATAAATTTATTTTCATATTTATAATTAGTGGGTGAAAATTATCTAAAAAAGATAATATTATTTTTATCATTAAAGTAGAAATTTCACAGGTAAAAAAACTAGTTACCGTGATGAAAATATAAATAGTACAATTGAGTAACCTTATTGATAAAGTGAATTAGATGTTTAAAAATTTATTCTTGGTTTTTGGAGTTATGGATCAAACATATCTTTCATAAAATTCTTTATTTATAATTTTTTTGCGCACTTTTATTCAAAGTGACTTCCCATACTTGGATTGTTTTTTATTTTCAAAATTGTCACGCCTTCTAATTTATAAAATTGAACCACCTCTCCTATCCTCTCCAAAAATAAAAATTCTTTTATATCTGATAATACCTTCCTAAATACCTAATTATAACCCTTAATACTTTATATAATGATTTTTTGTATAATATTACCCTCCACAGAAGGATTTTGGTGCTAACCTAATGATGTTTTCTAAAGATGTATCATTCATAACCAGTTTTTTTGTTTATACCATCTTACACCTCCATAAAATCTTATTAAACAATGTTGATTTAATAAAATAAATATAAAACGTATACAGATATATTTTTAGGTAAATTTTATGACCTATATCTATCTCTTCTTCCATAAAATGGGAAACAAAACTTTCAATTCTATGTACTGTGGATTATATCCTTATAAATCGATTTAATTCGTTTTCCATCATTTCCTCTCAAAGATTTTTTGATGATGGATTTAATAAACATATATGATATTAATGAAATATTTATCATTTTTTAAAATCAATATACAATATATTTTCTTACCATTCCATTCATTGAAAGACAATAACATCAATCATGTGCACTTGTAGATTACCACCTCCACGAAGTGATGTGATTATCTTTTCATTACCACACATGGATGATATGAATAATTGTATTATAGTAACTATATTATATTTATGATTTAATGATCATTATATAATGATAAATTAATAGTAACTCTCTTTCCATCGAGATCGTAGAAAAATGGAAATTTTACCCAGGCATATGTACGGGCAACCATCTCCATGATTGTAATATTGATCATTTTATCACCATATTTTATGGTATGATTTAATAGTACTATAGATGTATATAAATTATAATTATTACATGTTTTTTATTCTAGAGATGAGGAAATAATAATCTCTTTGACCATAGTGAACATACCAAATTTATTTTTGACATACGTACTTAATATTATCCAAACGTCCAACATGAAGATAAATGATTAAGTAATTGAATATAACATGATAATAAATAGAAAATAATAATAAATATGAAAATTATAAATATAAAAGTAAATAATTAACATAATAATATTAATCAGGAAGATAAAAAATCTATGTAATGATTTAGACTCAGGTTAAGGGATCTCTCTAAATGACCCATTTGTTGGTTTATGACTGTTATCTCTCAAAAAAACCTTCTATATCTATTTAATATCATGGAATGAAAATAAATTGTGTATATATGTCTCTAAAATATATACCTATATTATTATTACTTCCTTTTATATGATAATACATACATTAATTCAATTCCTCAAATGATATTATTATGAAACATCATTTTATTGTGATATGAAGAATGGCTTTGAAACCCATTTTCTTACTATAGGTAATTCTTATGTTCATTCCTTATGATTTATTTCTTTTTTTGGAACACATGTTCATGAACATATTATGATGGGAGAACCCAAATAGAGCTCCAATTTATTGGTTGAATATTTTTTCTCATGAGATGTTCTTTATGGGATTAGAGAGTAAACCTAACCGATTATAGGACTTCGTCCACCATATGATATTTAATAGGAGGTTGTATTTATCTCATGTTTATGTAAAGTAATGTATTTTTTTCACATTTCATATGTTTATATGATCTTATGATAATGTGTTATATATTTTGTGCATCAATGTGATTACTTATGATTATTATCTTTTATGATATTATAATATACCTTTGACTCACATGTTGTGTTTGTTTTTAATGATTATTCCCTTACATGTGATTGTAGATCACCCCTATTTCATTTACTTCCATAGGATATCCTATGAAGATTTAGGAGGTTGAATGGATTTATGATCTCATTATGGATAATAATATATTGATTTCATGTTTTAGTTTCTTTTATAATTAATATGAAACCAGTATTCTAATGATAGTTAGCCTCTTGATATTTGGGTAGTAGTTATTAAATATTTATTTTAATAATCACATAATTATAGGTGTTAAAGTCTTGGTTAGAAATATTTTTTATTAGATTAAGGATTAGTTGTTTTGGGGGGTACAAATATAATACATTAGTCCAAACCCGATGTATAAGTCAATATATCAGAATTTAGTTTTAAATTTAGGTTAAATATGGAGAGGCTGGTTTTAATGTAATTACATCCTTATCTCAACACTACATAGGGATGTATATCTACAACATTTGTACCAAGGTGTAAAAACTCCAAAAGGGTGTATTGAGCTTTGTCTACTTCATAACCAAGTGGATGTTGAGGCGTCTTTACTATGAACCTAGTTTGACACTCCCCTAGTATATTTTTTAAAATTCTAGAACACATAATAAACAAATATTAGATACTTGAAAAAATTGTTTGGATAGAAAAAAATGGAAAAATTACACTGTATAACCTATATTTAAGACCAAGGGACTCATAATCCAAGACATTAAAACTTTTTTAACTCATTATTTATAAGTTTATAAGATTCCATTTTTGTATAATAATGTATTCAAACCATGTTTTTTAGTTAGTGCCAAGAAATAGAATAATTCAGGACAAAAACTAATGTGACAAGAAATGTGATGAATTCTCCAAGGATATGCCTAACATTATTATTGTATGAGTAAAGGATTACATCGCATTACTAGCTTGACAGACCATGTTATGAATAATATCTCTAATCATGTGGAACTTTTTACCCCTCATCCTAAGAAAGAGAAATGTGTATTTGAGTCTTTTCTATGACAAAGGCCTCCTATATAAAGTGTATATTTTTATTATGTTATAGTGGAATAGTATATTTACTCTATTGATAAGGTATATTATTTTTTTAATTCATAGAAAAATTGAAATTTATGTTATTTTTATCACATTTAGGGAGAATCCAATAAAAGGTGGAAAATGATAAAACACACAAATTCCAATGTAAATATTGATTCCATGGAATTTTAAAAATTTATGATAATATTTTACAAATAATATTTTCCACAAACACTATATATTAAAATGGGGAGGGAGTTCCTCATACTAAAGAAACAAATTGGCTATTTGGGATATATGAGGCTAACATCAAAAGGAATATAGGGTATGCATCATGTATTGTCAACAACACTAAAATTAATGTGGTCCATTTCTTTAGTGGGATAAAAATGAGTCTATGAAAATAATTATTTATTTGGTACATTGAAATATATAACGTTATTTTACTTTGTAACCTCAATGTTGATATGGATATTGGTGTCTCTTAGTGGTCTCATGGGACTGGAGATATAAAAACATAAATTACTATTTTGTTCGTGTATCTATAGATTAATATCTTTTAAGAAAGAAAATCCAACATACCACATGCCAAAGATGTGGGAATAAGAACAATGGAAACTATCTCAAGAAAACCGAAATATGTTTCAAATTTGGAAAAGAGGGGATTCAATAAAATATTTATTGAAATGAAATGAAAAAGCCCACAAATGATAAAGCTGAAAATAAGGTTCATATCAACACCCATCCTATAGTTTAGTGTTCCAAATAAATGTAACACAGAGATAATGAAAGAAAATACCCTAAGATAAGGATTTCTAGAGACAATAAACAAACCAACAACATATAAATAGAGAATTATGAAGGAAATATGTTATAGATACTACTAAGGTGGATCCGGACAATGTTGTGGTGACAGTAATTCCATTTATTGATTCAAGAATTTTGAATGTACTATTTGATTCAAGTTCTACACATTCATTCAAATAATTAATGTTGAGATAAACTATCAAAATATATCTTAAAATCACGGGGGTTGGGATATTTATAAGAATGGAAAATTGATAAATTGTTGCATCGTAAACATATAACTTCTCCCTAGTCAATTTTTTTTGGACTAAGACTTCGAAAAAATATCATATTACATCCTATAATATAGTTTGATTCTATTTTTTGAAATTGATTTTTGTTCCTTATACAATATCCAAAATCAACTATCAAGATAGGGAGATCACTATCCATATCCTAATTTATCATTATATTTTATATAAGTGTAAGGAAAATAATGAATCTCCTCAAGAATATTCTGTTCAAGGATGAAAATTATTTCCATTTGAGAAAAAATATCTAACCAATGTGTTTTAGAAAAAGGATATGATCATTCTTGAAGGAAATAACATTGAGGGGATTATACTTAACTATTAATGGAAGAGATATTTGAACATCCTTTTATCTTATAGGTTTAGTTCTCAATCAAACATATACCTATAAATCTTCCCATATCAAAGAATCCTTATAGAATAAACATTATTGAGTTGAAATTACTGAAAAATTAGTTACAAGAGAATATTTAAAATTATTTTATACAACCAAGTGATTCACAAGGGTTTTTCTTAGTCTTATTTATCAAGAATAATGATGGTGAAATGTACTTATACATTGATTATAATGAACTTAATAAAATAAAAACAAAGAACTAGAATCCCCTACCACAGATTGATGACTTTTTTGGTCAACTTCGTCTGGTCTAGTATTTCTATATGGTGGACGGTCAGTTGAAATATCACCAATTAAAGTAGAAGAAGGAATATATTCCCAAAATATCATTTCAAACAAGTTATGTACTATAAGAGTTGATAATGATACTTTAAGGACCCACTAATTCTCTAGAAATATTTCTAGACATAATGAATAGAGTATTTAGAGATTACCTTGATAAATTTATGGCAGTATTTATAGATGATACTATAATATACTCTAAAATTATATAGTCTAATGATAGTAATTTCAATATTGTTCAAAATATAATTCAAATAGAAAATATATATGAAATGTATAGTAAATTTTATTCTACATGAAGGAATTATCATTCTGAGGGAATATTATAGCCTATAAAGTGTTATCTATGGAGACTTCTATGAAAATGAAAATTGATGTGTGGATAATACCAATATCTATAATACAGATCTATAGATACCCTGGACTATATAGATATTACTAAATATTTGTTATAAACTACTCATGATTTTCAGACTCACTAAACATGTTAATTCAAAAAAGCATGAAGTTTTCCTATACCAATAAAAGATAAGTGGAGTTGAAGGAGTGGAAAAAAAGACATAACACTACACTAGTCCTCACTCTTCCCCCATGTACATAAATTTTCATGGAATATATAAATGAATAAAATAAGGTCTTCTGTGTCATAATCACTCATAACGATTAAGTGGTATCGAACGCCTCAATGCAGTTGAAATTTTTGAATAAAACTATCAAATACATTATATGGAGTTAGATGTACTAATTTTCATTTAAAAGAAGATGATATTCTCTCAATATAAAAAATTCTAGAATATATATGGATTATAAGAGAATAAAAAATATATTCACATATAAAGAGATAAAAATATTCTAGTGAATATGGTTAAATTGATTTATGGCAATGGAAAATCAATTAATTTACATCATGGTAAATAAAACAAAGTATTAGATTATATAATTTTATAGTATCTGAAAACCTTATCACCGATGAGAATTAAGAATGATCAAATCATCTTATATTTGAAAATGATGGACATGTGAATCCTGATGGAAGGAACATCCACATTCTTTTCTCAAATTATTGTTCAAAAATATATTCTAGAAAATATAATGGATTCCCGAAATGATATTTTGAAATTTATAACAAGTTGGAAGCATTAAAAAATGAAAAATCATCAATGTTCCAAATAGATAAAGTAGTTATAATATTTGGTTCAAGAGTATGAGTACCATCAAGTACATAGATAATGAAATATTCATTGAATTATGCACATATACCGACCTTTTCCATCCACCCATGAAGTGAAAAGATGTATTGAGATATCATAGAAAACTATTGGTGTGACTATATAAAGAAAGTGACCATGGATTATAGATCAAACAGTCTGGTATGTCATCAAGTAAAGGCTAAAACAAAAACATCTAAGGGGATGATGAAACTACTTCCCACACCTACATGGAAATGGTAAAACAACACCATGGAGTTTTTTAATGGTATACAAAAGATAAAAACATGAAATAATTCATTATGGGTTATGCTTGATTGTCTTACAAAGAATGATCACTCCAATAAAGTTTGATATTACCTCCTAGAATATCAAATTTCATGTATATACATAATAGTGGTTGTAAGGATACATGGAAACCCACTGTTGATTGTATCTAACCATGATATGGGATTCACCTCCCCACTCTAGAAGAGTATTTGACATACAAAAAACACTAAGTGGAACATCAGTACAGTTTATCACCCTCAAATAGATGGTCAATCTGGGAAACATATTTAGACAATGGAATACATTTTTATAGAATTATCGATGGAAATTGAAAGAGTATTATATCAATTTCATCCATTGGTCATCTTATTGTATAATATTATCATTCACTCAATAATCTAAATAGATTCTAATGAAACCATTTGAGGGAATATATGTAGAACACCTGTGTGTCGGGATGAATTTGGTGAATGTACCCTTTAGGGTCTTTAAATGTTTTGGAATTCAGTATAATGTTTCATGACTATTTGGAAACACATCAATACTATAACCACCTGACCCCAAATGGCTCAGAGTTGTTGTCTTCTACTAATTACATTGGAATGATTAGAATGAATCAACACTCAAAGGAAGGAGTGTTTAGTAGTCCTGGTAAATTAGATACATAAATAAGTCATGTATTATAATTGAATATAGTAATTACAACATAAATTTTTTTCTTCTTCCAAAATAAACAAGTTTGAGGATAACTTTATTCCAACTAGTATATCCCTACATTTGTTTCCCATTATGCTTCTAGGATTCTAGTGGAAAAACATAATATGGGTGAGATCAAATACTCAGTAAGGGTAATGTATATATCATTTAGCAATGAATCAATGATAATAATAATTATGAAATGTTAAATAACTAAAATCACATTCCATAAAAACAACAAACTGATATGGAAGTGAATAAAAAATATGGAATGTCAGTAAATGGAAAAAAATTCCATTCAAATAACTGGATTGGTAAAAATAATTATATAAATAAAATAAACTGAAATCGCATTTCATTTAAAACAAAAAAAAAATCATTTAATTTTTGCAACTTATTTTTAACATGGTAACTTATCAATTCATTTAGAAGAAATATAAATTCTAGGCTCCACCTGTCATTAACTATCGAAAGAATTATTTCTACTGAGAAATCGATTTAATTAATAAACAATATGCCTTATCATATATCTGTATTGAATAATGAATATGGATTATTATTTCCCCAAATAATCAAACAACTACCTAAGTAGACACTTTATGTAAAGAGGTATACAGTCATTGAAATAATAATATCCCTGATAAATGAAATGGATAATTTATGGAAAATTCAATGTTCATTAATAATAAGAGATTTAATATTTCAAGGGGACTAGAAAATTAATTATGTAATTTAATTTTAATACTATCCTGGTCCAAATAAATCGAGAACCATCCAATGGAAGAAATAGGATGGTATCAAAAAAATATTTCCATGGTAGATTAAAATAACGACTTTTTTCATTGATGAATGGAAATATTATAAAAAGATATTTTAATAACATCCTTGAGGAATATTTTATTTCTTTGGAAAAACATTTTCAAAAACATTTTGTTTAGAAATTTATTTTGAATGCATTTTATTTAAAAATGAATCCTTTTAAAAATGAAAATTATGTTTTAAAGAAACGATGGTGGGTAAATCTGTACATGTCATACGTGGTAAAAAGAACATTCCTTTTTCACGGTATGAAGGATATAAAAATCCAATGTTCGAAAAGAGATGCGAAGATTTATTTTTAAAAAATTATAAAAGATTTAAAGAGTTAAATGGATTTACCAAGTTATTTTAAACACATTTTTTAATAAATTATATTAAAACATGGTTCTTATATGAAAATAGTATATCCCACTAGAGAGAGAAATGATGTCGGGTTTTATTAAAAAAACTAGAACACGTTGATTACCGAATACTGGAAAATGGTAATAGAAAAGGTAAATATTCAAGAATAACTAGATATTAATGAAAGGGATTTTTGTATTATTTTTATATGATTTTCATAAATATAAATTACAATGAATGATCTTTAGTATTACTGTGGTGAAATTAATCTTTAAATATCCCAAAGTGTCTCATGCCACTTTGAGATATTTTAAATCATATTACTCATGAATGAATAAAATATTAAATTAAACTTATAATATCACTAGAATACATGTATTAATGATATAAATTTTCAAGGGTAGTATATACACTCTATAAAAGAAACTAGGTTCATACCAAAAATTAAATCTCAAAGGAATGTAATTTGAGATGAAAACCCCTTTTACTTGTGTAGATTTTATTTCGTGAGATGCATGAAAGATTAATAATCTATTGAAACATTTAATATAATTAAATAAATTATAATCATGATATAATATATCAAAATGGGAAGTAGTTATATGACAAAGAAGAAGTGACTGGTGAACATGACATTTATCTCCCAAATATAAAATGTGAGATCAGAATCTGTTGACTTTTGTTTCCATTTGGGTGAACTTCCATTTACCACTTATATAATTGGTTGAATCATGTTAATAAATTATAAAAGAACCATATTAATATTTATTATATCATATACGATCCTATTCTAATATCTTATTACCCAATTTCCAATAACCATTCATTATTTTATCTATTTTGGGTGTTAATTTCCAAGTTTGTCGAGTATGTTTTAAATTTTTATTCAATAATATTATTATGTATTTCATGTTTTAATCATATCCAGATTGTAAATAATGAAATTAATATCATATATATCCAGTATTTTCATATTTATAGTATTCTATAATATTTGGATATTATAAATGAAGTTCACTACTCGTGGAGATGGTAGGTCGTATGTACGTATGAACACTACATTCATTTCATTGTTTCATTAAAAGAATGAATTATAAATGATACATATGTATATTATCATTATAGTAGATTTTATAAATTATTTATATTTATTATTTTTATTAAATACATTATTTATAAATTTCATTTATGGCATGATGGAGTCATATTGCTTTGACGGCACAGTATTTCACACTTCTTCAAATGAAATTATCGTATTTACAAAAGATTAAAAAACGAATGTGTGTTTTAAATAAAAATTATAGAAGAACTAAGAAATTATAAATATAATTTATATAATTTATATAAATAGAGTGACCATCATAATGGCCCACTTGAGCGGCGGTAATGAAAAAATGAACAATCATCGTTTCATGAGACAGTAATTCTCCGTAAACAGAAATAGTATGTTTGTTACCCATTATATGGATGTGAGTGCAAGTGTAGGTCTAACCAGTAGCAGAAAAAATATCATCATTTTAATGATACTATTTCTGTTATACCCTAATATAATAATAATATATTCGGGGTTGTAAAATTTAAATAAAACTAAAAATATTAAAGAAATATGTTACCACTTAATTGGGTAACTCATTTAGGTTTGAACCAAAATATTTTTTGGATTAAATTCATCCCAAGTATGTTATTATTGGAATATAGATGGGATTATTTGGACCTATTTGGGAATATATTTTTTGAGAAAATGATTCTGGAGAGGTGTGAGGAAGTGGGGGGCAAGGAAGTCCTTTTATAGTATAGGAGGAGGGAAAATCTTGTAATATTTTGACAATGGAATTCAATACATGTTATTAATGTAGAAGATATGACACAAAATGGACCAAAATATATAAAATATAGGATAATGTCTAAATATTTCCACACAATACCTCTTGGAATAGTTTATAGGTCATTTTGGGCCTTAAGGTTAAGGTTTTGTCCTTTAATAAGCCTAATTTAACCTTATTCATTATAATTAATTTTAATAACCTACAGTAATATTTTTTGTCAAAAAATTTTCTTCATATAAATTATAAATTATTCCAATTAAAAATATGAGATCCATTTTTTCAAATTCAAAACATAGAAGTTATAGAAATTAATTAAAAATTTATCCCATTGTTTGGACGACAACGTGGGTTTTTAAAGTAAAAACGTCTGAAAGCGTGCTATGTTTTTATAATCAATTTCAAAACCAAATTTACTCAAATGAAATAAATTTTATTAATTGATAAAATAGATATCTAATTAAACTTTAAAAACTAATTAAAATTATAATTTAACCTTGCAAATAAAATAGAACAAAATCAAGTTTTGAACTAAAATTCAATATTTTTAACAATTAATTTATAATTGGTATGATTCATAAAAATATAAAAAACACTAACCTAATTAATATGTTTGTATTTAAAATATGAAGTAAATTATGAAATATTATATCAATTATATAATCAAAAATTCAAAAAAAAGTGTTCTCTATTAAAAGGAAATAAATTTTCCATTATAAAAATAAAGGTGTTTATATATGAAATAGGGCTTGGCCTTATCTTGAGAATATCAAATCTTATGGGTGAATATAAAAAATATTTTATTGGATATATAAAATATATATATCATTAAAATAATTAACTAATTTTAATTAGTAATTATTTTTTAAGACAAAACTATTTTAGAAGCATATAAATAATAATACTTCTTTTTATACCCAATTGGTTCTTATTTGCATTTCTCATTAATTAATGTCCAATGAATTCATTTTATATTTATATAAACCATATATTATTATAATATATTTGATAATACTCACTAAAAATTACATAAAGGCAATTTTATATTATAATATATTAAATAATAATATTTTAATAATACATTGTTATTTGGTAGAACTTGGACTTGCGTGTTACACAAGATTTCGAGGAAGGTCCCTCTTTCATGTAATGTAAGATAAATCATTTTTACATTCATTAAAGTCTATATCATGTGTTGAATTAATTTATAATAGTAATTATATATAGTAGAGTCTCGGTGTATTATATTCTCTTATAAAAAGGGTGATGTGTTTCATACACAGTATCGAATACAAAGTTGTACATTAGAATTTTGGGTGGTTAAATTATCCCCACATTAATTAAAATACATCCTCGATATTTAGTCTCAATATTGTTAATATATTTTTTGATATTTCTTATATTGGAATTCCACATAGTGATAGGGTTCATAAAACATCTCATATAAAATAAATAATGGGAAGTACAAATGTCACATAGACTACCATTAAATTGGTTCCTAAATAAGAGAGAATTAGTGGAATGTTAAAATACATACTTGTAGGCATATTATAAATAATTTTAGGCAGTGAATGAGGTCCTAAATCACAAAAAATTTATTTATCAATATAAATATGAGGGCCTCAAATCCATAAATAATTGATGATTTAGAGGACCATTGGTTCAATATATATTAAGGTGTTAAGATAAAATTTTATTTCTAAGTCATTATCCTAATTTTGGGTAATTATTTTACTACATAAGAATATTAAGATATATTCAGACATGATAGGGTTCAATTTCATATGAACAATCCTAAAATTTTCTTGTTCTTCGATCAAATTATAATTCATACATTTACTCCCATTAATTAATTAACAATAGAAAATTTTATGCCGAAAGTACTAAAATATAAATTAAAGGATCTTAACTACTATAATATAGTGACAAGAATAACTATTTGTATTTAACTATCTTCCAAAGACAATATGGTTAATATATTAATCTATAATCCTAAAAATTGATACTATTGGATCAACATTAACATTAATTCCTAAAATTATTTAACTAAAAACTATGAAAAATTAACCAGGGTATTGCATACATTAGTGGATGGCGTGAAACCCTTATCATCATTTAGTCATGGGTTTAAGACCAACAGTCGTTCTGGATTTGATTGGTTGTCACTGGACTTACTAGATGTCCTTTTCAAAAACAAAATTAATATAATTTCCAAAAATAAATTTGATGGAAATCCTTAAAATATAGTTAATCACTGAATAGCTATTTATCTAAGGTTTTCAATACAAACCTAGTACATAAATACTTAATACATTTATTTTCCCATAGTTCTTTCATTGTTTTAATGTTTATCCCAAATATCATATTGAAAATTTTTGAATCATGACATATTATTTTTAACCTAAAACTCTTTAGTTTTAACCTAGGTTACTCATTTTTAAAATCCATCATAGTAGGTTGTTACAAAAATTTGAATTATCCTAAGAATGTCTGCAAGGACTGTCAAACCCAGTGTATAGTAAGGCCCATTGTTTTGTACTAGGTAACCCCAAGTAAGACTCAGAACACATAGTTGGAGTTATTAATCCTACGTACATCTGTTCCATAACCACATCTACTTTTATTATCCATGTCGGTATGTATTACTATAAATACATACATAATATCTACATTACCAATATTATTTGGTTTTATTATATACATATAATCAAATTAAACCTTAGGTTTATCTTCTCTAACCTATGTTTTCCAAAATCCAGTTCTGAATGTTGTTACTAAACATCATTTGATACCAACTATAGTGACCTGACCCTAGATATCCCAGATCTGGTTTTTACTACCAATTACATTACCATGATTACAAGGAATAAAATCTTAGAGAAATTATATTTTAGAAGTCTTGGTAAACCAGATACCAAAATGAAGATTTTATTAAAAATGAATTCACTAATTACAGTGTAATTTTTTTTCATTCTATTTAGACATCATTGAGGATGAATTTATTTAAACAACTAAATCCATCCATATCATTCATAGTATGTATCTTAGATTCCTAATGAATGAATCATAATAATGGGGAGATGAAATTCTTAGTAATGGTAAATTAGAGAGGGATTAATAATGAAGCACTGAGAATAATAATTATGACATGGTAAATAACTAAAATCACATTCCATATAAACTATAAACTGAGAAGGAAGTTCCTAAAAAAATATGGCATGGTAATTAAATGAAACATGTGTCATTAAAATATCTAGATAAGATAAAATTTATATGGAGATATAAGACGTTGAAAACACCTTACATTTAATCAATAAACTAAGAATTAAATACATCCACAGATTTTATCATGTGAAAATATCATGGACAATAAATATTGAATAAAAATGAAGGTATTTCTTAATTATTGTACGTCATGTCTCAATAACATGAAAACCTATCTTGTCAAGATGTATCATCTAGAAAGCCTAAAACTATGGATAGAAACATGTTTAATTGGTGAAAATTATTTGTTTCATGAGAACCTATCGATGTATCAAGGGGATATATAAATTCGGAACTTAACCCTTCATTTCATATCCAAATAATTTTTCATATCGAGTAATAGATTTAATTAATAAACAATATTCCTTATCAAATATCTATATTGAATAAAGAATATAGATTTATCAATATTTCCCAAAATAATAAAATAATTTTCCAATTATACATTGTATATGAAAAGTTATATGTTTTAAGTAATAGAAATATCAATTATTAATGAAATGGATAATTAATGGGAAATTTAATGATTATTGATTATAGGAGATTGAATATTTCAAGGTTACTAACAAATTAATCATGAAATTGATTTTTAATACTATACTTGCCCAAATGAATCATTAACCATCAAAAGGATGAAATATGATGGTATCAACAGAATATTTCCAAAGTGGAGTAAAATAAATGGTTTTTGTCATTGATGAATGGAAATATTATAAAAATATCTTTAAAAAAATTACTAAGGGAGATATCTTTTTCTCAAAACCATTTGAAAAACTATTTCACTGAAAATTTATTTTGAAAACAATTTCTTAAAAAAACATTTTAAAAATGAAAATGAAGTTTTGAAGATATAATGGTGTGTAAATTTGATCATGTCCAAATATATAAAAATACCATTCTTTTTTATGGTAAAAAGTACAAAAAATTGACTTGTTGATAAATCAAGAAGAATATTCCATTTAAAAATGGTAGAAGAAAAAAGGGTAAAAATGTCTTTTCCAAATCATTTTAAAAATATTTTAAAGAAATTTTATTAAAATATGATTTTTAGAAGAAAATATGTTCTCTATCTAAAGAGAGAAATGTAGTCGGGTTTTTGTAAAAAAAATGAAAACACCTTGAGTAAAAAAGAGTGGAAATTCATACTAATAATAGAAAATGGTCTTTAATAACCATATAATAATTAAAGGTTCTATAAAAAAATAGTCAAATAAATTCCGCAAATTTAAATTCCATTGAATTTTCATTTGTATAAGTCTTGAAGAAAGTAATATTTATACATCAGAAAGTGTCCCATACCACTTTGATACATTTTAAAAAATAATCATCATGAGGGAATAATATTAAACAAATCATATAATATCATGATAATAATTTTATTAATAATATAACATGTTAAATATTGTACATAAACCATGTAAAAGAAACTAGGTGCATAACAATAAATAAATCTCAGAGGAATGTTATTTGAGATGAATGTCCCTTACTACTTGAGTAGATTTTGAATCATGGGATCCATGAAAGATTAATATTAAAGTTAAAAGTTTTATATCTAGAAGAAAATTTATATAGTGATATAATATTTCAAAATTGGTAGTATTTACCCCACATTAAATAAGTTACTGGTGAACATGATGGTTACCATACGGATGTAAAAGGTGAGATGAGAATCCCCTACCTTGAGTTTCTTTTGTGGTGAACATTAGTTAAACTAATGTATAAGGTGTTTAAAAATTATAGTAATATATAAAATAACCATATTAATATTTATGATATCATATATGATCCTGTAATAATATCTTATTACCCCTTTGTTAATAATCATTCATTATTTAAACTATTTCGAGGATCAATTGCCTATTTTGTCGAGTATGTTTTTACTTGATTTTCATTATTATTATTAAATATGCCATGGTTTAGTCATTTACAAAATTAAAACCATTACTTTAATAACATATATTTCCATTATAAATTTATTTCTAGTAGTCTATAATATTTGGAGATAAGAAATGAAGTGCACTTTTCATGGAGACGGTGGGTCGTACGTACGAATAAATGCTACTATCATTTCATAGTCATATTTAAAGAATTAAAGATAAAGGATAAATATGAATATTATGATTTCAGTATAATATATATTATATATTTGTTACATAGGTTTATTAAAACTATCCTTTATACATTACATGTATGGAATGAACGAGTCATATCGCTTTGAGGGGATGATATTCCACACTTCTTCGAATGAAATTCCCATATTTACGCAACATGTAAATCATAAAGGTAGGTTATAAATAAAAATTACTGAAGAATAAAAAAATATAAATATATTCTATAACTTATATAAACATATTTTCCACCATAATGGCCTCCATGAGATGTGATAATGAAAAAATTAAAAATCATCATTTCCTAAGGCATTAAATCGTTGTACACAAAAAACAGTTTGTTTGTTACCCATTAGATGGATGTGTGCCTAAATTTAGGTCTAAACTATTGAATAAATACATCCCTGAATATTCAGGATACTGTTTTTTATTAAATAATATTATAAGAATATATGAGTGGTTGTAGAATTCATATATTGCTAAAAATCATAAACAAAAAATGTTACCTCTTAATCGTGTAACTTATTTGTGTTTGAATAAAAAGCTTACATGGATTTACTGCTACCAAAGGGGAGAACTCTTGTATGATAGTATATATATTTAGGATATATTTTTCTATATCTTGTTTAAGAAAAGGTTTCTTGATAGGTGTGATGAAGTTGTAGGAGAGGAGGTCATTTTATAGTGGAGGAGGAGTGGCACTCTTGTTATCTTTTGACAAGGGAATACCAAGAACGTTTTTCATGTTGAATGTGGATCCAATATTAAAAAATAATATATAAACGAGATTATAGGTTCAAAATATTTCCATATAATAGATCCTTCAAAAGTTTATAGGTCATTTAGGGCCTTATGGTAAATGTTTTTACCCTTAATGAGCTCAATTTAACCTTATTCATTATAATTAATTTTAATTAGTTTAACAAATATTTTTATTAAAAACTAGTTTAGCCTTATTATAAATTAGAAATTATGTTTATTCTAAATAAATAATTAATTTATCCACATTAAAAACATAGAATTTGATGATATTAAATAAAAATTCATCCTGCATGCGGGATGGAAATGCGGGTTTTTAACGTAAAAACGACTATAAGTTTTCTATGGGTTTATAATAAATTACAATGTGAAATTGACACCAATGACATAAATTTTGTTAAATGATAAAAATATTATCTAATTAAACTTTAAAACAAAATTATAATTATAATTGAGTATTATAAAAAATTGAACAAAAAGTAATTTTGAACAATAATTCAATATATTTCAACATTCATTAAAATTAGAAATGTTTCAGAAATTTTTTAAAATTCCCCCTAACCTAATTATTACGTTTATATTTAAATTATGAATTTTATTTTAAATTATTAAATCAATTAATATTTAAAATGTTTTCTCTCTTAAAAGGAGGAAAAATGTCATTTTCCCTATATAAGTTTTTATGTGTCGAATAGATTTAGTTCATATCTTATAAGTATCAAACCAATTGGATGAATATCAAAAATTTTAATTCAATATAAAAAAATATTTCTTTATAATAATAAAATAATTTTAATTATTAATTCATATTATGAAAAAACTCATTTGGAATCATATAAAAATAATATTTCTTTTTATATCAAATTGGTTCTTATTTACGTTTCTCTTTAATTGGAAGCCAAGGAATTAATTTTATATTTATATAAACCCTAAATTATTATAAAATATATAATATTATTCATAACCGCTTACATAATATATAGGTTATAACTTATTATATTAAATAATAATATTTTAATAATAAATTTTTATTTAGTGAAACTCAGTCTTACATGTAACGTAAGCCATCAAGGAAGATTTCTATTGAGTTTAATGTAAGATAACTCGGGGTTGTGTTCATTAAAATATATTTCATGTTTAGAATTTTTTCTAAATTGAAAAAATATATATTAGATTCTTGGGATATTATATTCTCTTATGTTCTTGGTGATTCATATCATGCACACTATCGAATACAATGTTGTAATTTAGTATTTCTAGGTGTTATAAGGAATACTCATAATTAAATGAAGAATTATAATGACAATCATCTCCAATAACTATAGTTTGAGATCTGGGATAATAGTTTTCTTTATATATATCTATATAATTGATTCATGATATTTGGGAAGAATGGAATTCTATGCTCTAGGTACATCATCCCCATTGAGATTCTCGATCGCATTAGAATTGTTGTTTATCGATTAGAACTCCCACCAACCATTTAGCAAGTACATGACATATTCCATTTATTCCCTTTGAGGAGGTACATAGAATATATCTCAAATGTACTGAATTCACTAGTATTATTTCTTGTAAATAATATCCCTTATGTGGACTAGTCGGTGAAGATCATGGACTAAATAGAATAAGTTCCACGCAACAAGACATCTCAATTGATCAAAGTACAATGGTGGAACCTTAAATTTGATGAGGAAAGGTGGTGTCTGAAGGTATCCATGAAGTAGAAGTAACAAAATCTATTTTCACATTAGAATGTAATAAAATAAATAATTGGAAATTATTTATGGGGTAAAATAATTTAATTCCCAATGTTTTAAAAAAGAAAACTATGTTTGATTGCATACGTGGAACCCAACACTGAACCTAAATAAACCATTGTTATTTAAATATGATCATTACAACCTCTCCATTAAATTAGAGGATAATAATATGATTAAATAATTTCTCAAATACATATTTATTCCCAACTGAATATATTTTTATTTATAAATTATTATGAAACAATAATCCACATTTTAAAGCATTTTATTCCTTGAAAAAATGTTTTATCTTCAAAAATATTTTTTATAGATTTTATAGAAAATTATAAATAACTTATGAAACCATTAGAAAATATATTTTAAAAAAGAAATTATTTTTTGAAATTATTGTATTAAAATTAACATAGGATAAAATTTATTATTTTTTAAAAGGATTTTTTTAGTGAATAAAGAAAATTACCTATTTTTAGAATACTAAAATTTATTTCCTTTAAATAATTTATTTTTAAATTCTTATAATATTTTAGATTTTTTTGTTAAATTTATATATTATCCATTTAATTTCTAATAATATAATTTATTTCATTTTATTTTTTATTTTTTATGATTTTGGTATAAGTTTATTTTTATTCTTGAAAATGTTGTGTTCTACATATTGTTTTAATGTGAAAACAGTTTATATAGTACAATTAATAGAAATAAATCCTTTAAAAGAAATATATTTAAATTAAATTTATAGATTATATATCTATTTATAATAATTTAAATTCTTATAATGATTATTTATAGTCATATATTTAATATAAGATAACCTATTTCTGGAAGGAAATGCATTTTCCTAAAAAACTTCTTTTCTTCGTATTTTATGGGTATAATTTTAAATTATATTCTAAAAATTATATGAAGTTTATTTGGTGTAATGGATTAAATATTTTCAATTAGAATAATTAATATTATGTAGTTGTTTAAGATTAATTTTTTTGTAATGAATTGAAAAAATAATAGATATTCATTATCATGATTAAGAATAAATGGGGTCATTTAGGAATCATTTTCTTGGGTTAAAAATAATTTTCCACACATAAATTTTTTTTATTTTATAAATTTATTTTAATATTTAGAATTATTGGTTCCAAATTATTTAATTACTATCATTTTTGTTTCATTAATTGTAAATTACCTAGGTAAAAATATTAATATTTTAGTGTAAACTAAAAGGGTTAAAGTGAGTAACCTTATATGTAAACAGAATAACTTGTTAAGAACATGTTCATTTATTATATATGAAGGTGTGGGTATGCCTTATCTTTCCTTAAATAGTTTATATATTAATTTATGAGGAACATGTCTTCATATTTGCTTCTCATTATTTAATAGTTTTGGATAATTACAAAAAATGTAACTCATTATCACATATAAAAGGGAACCCATTATCCAATAATATCCACACATGTAAATAAAATTTATTCACCCAATACCTAAAAAACCCTTAATTAATTCCCCTAACATGTCTTATATCGATTTTTTGTTGGAAAACTACCATGGTAAGGCTTTTGTTGAAAACCTTATAAAGTGGTTTAAAGAAGAGGTCTCATTCTTATCCAAGAATTTTTTTCCCTTCCACTTCATTCAAATATTAATCATGAATTATGATATAGTAACTTATATATCTCTCATACAGATAAATAATATTATGTTAATGGAATAACCAAATTCCATATCCTCTTCACTCAAATGGAAAGTGAATCCAATGTTCATGTGTATGGTGAACTATGGCCTCAAGAACCTATCAAATTTGTTTTCCATTATTTTTGATCATATATGTTTTTTATGATGGAATTAATTTATATATAGTATATTCATGAAATAATTATCATTATGTAAAATAAATATATCATATAAATTTTTACCATTCAATTCATTGAAATTTGATAACATCGTTCATGTACACGTGTGGATTGCCACCTCCATGAAGCGATATGATTCACTTTTCTTTACAAATTTGCCTGGATGATATATAGAATTGTATATAAATAAATAATATTATGTATATGATATAATTATAATTGTAGAAATATAAAATAACACATACCTTCATTCCATCATGATCGTTGAAAAGTGGGAATGTTATCGAATTCTACGTATGACCAACCATCTCCATGATTATTACGTAGTACATTTTTCATGATGAAATTCCATGGTTAGTTTTAAAAGTATAATTAATGTGTTAAAGTGATAATTATTTCATGATTATAATTATAGAGATGAGGAAATAGTAATATCTTTGATCTTATTCAACATAGAAAAGTGATTTTGGACATAGGGACTGAATAAAATCCTAATATCCGACCTAAACCTAAATTATTAAGTAACTATATAAAACTAATAATAAATTAAATAAAAATAATAGTAAACCTGAAAAATATTATTATGAAATTAAATAATTAACATAATTTTATTATTGAAGATGATAAATAATGTATGTGATAAAGCAGAATAAGGTATGGGTTCTCTATAAATCAATTTTTTAGGGTTATTACCATTCTATATCTTACTAACATTCTATATCTTATTAATAATATTGAATGATTATAAATTCTAAATATATATCTCTCTCATATTTAACTATCTTATTATATGTTCTATTGATGGAGTAATACAAGCCTTACATTCATTCTCAAATGAGTTTATCATGAAATTTCATTTGATTATGATAGGAGGTACAATTAAATATCCCAATTTTTCCACAATTAGTTATTATGTTTATTACTTATGATTTATTTCTATTTTTGGAACACATAATCATGAACATGTTTTGATGGGTGTCCCCATATACAAATCAAATGAATTGGTTACATATTTTGTCTTATGAGATGTTATATAAAGGATTATGTGGTAATCCTAATCCATTATGTGACTATGCCCACCATGTGATATTGTTTAGGTCGATATCCTTGACTCATGTTTATGTCTTTTTATTTGTTTTTACACATTAAGTATATTTTATAATATTATGATATCATTTTCATTATGTTATGCTTCCATATTATTACTTATGATTCTTCTCTTTTATGATATAAAGTTATAACTATTACTCACATGTTATGTTTCCTTGTCATGTCAATTCACTTATTGGGCTTTTTAACTCAACCATTTGTTTTATGTAATACCCTATATTATTCTATGTGGTTTTAAGAGATAAAATGGATTTAGGATCTCCTTTTATAGAATAAAATATGGATATCATTTTTTAGAATCCTTTCGATGTATTATAAAACTAGTCTTCCAAAGACAATAGGCCTCATGATATTGTGGTTGTACATAACATATATTTATTTTAAAAATAATATAATAATATGTCTGAAAGGGTTGGGTCAGTATAGGATGTGTGTTATATTCTTCCCATGTATGTGACACATACCTAGGGACAAGGTTTGTTTCCTACCATGGACGTATATGAGTAACATGAAATGTTAAACTTTATACACTATGTGTGTCCTAAAATATTCACCGTATATCCATACTAATGTCGTGTAGTTGATACACATCAATATTTCACCCCTATGTTCTCATTCATGATAAAATTAAGATTAAACATCATGTACATGGGTTATATTGTGTGTACTTATTCAGATTATTTTCTAGTCTTTCCAAATCTACTCCAAGATCCAAATTTATACTATCTAAAATATTATTTCATCATAATGTACTAATTTTATCAAGAGATTTCAACAAGTACATATGTACATAGTGTTTAGTTAAGTCTTACATGCCTTTTAGTCTTGATTTTTCTACCCAAAACCATTAACACCTCCTGGTGTTTTTCAGATGATTCTTAATTATATATTTAACATTTTACTAGTTATGTGAGTGAGAATGGAGAACGAGAAAAGAACATTATTTTTACTTATTATGATCAAATTGATGAAAACTAAACTTAATTACAAATTCTTAAAAATAGTATAAGAATAAATAAAATATATAAATTAAATGTCTGACCTCTCTAATGCCACTTGTTTATTTTGGGTATAGGAGAAGAACCTATATGGCATGTCTAACTCATCTTTTTAAACATTATATATGAATACTATTTATTTTACTTAGTTATTAATGTCATGAAAAACATAATTCATTAATTAAAAGTCTAGATTAAACTTTGACCAAAAGAATATGATCTTTACAAGTTTTTTATAATTAATTTAAAAGAACATCTACAATTACTTCTTCTTGTAATTCTCTCTTAATTGATGATATGGTTTACAAGATCATTCTTATCACCATTTTTCTATATGATCAAAGTGAATAATTCATCTATAGATGATACAAACATTCACTATAATAACTTAATGTGAGTGTCAAATCATCGGTTGCTAGCACATCCACTCTTGATGGCTTGATTTTTTCATGGTTCATCAACAATATAATTATTCATAAATAATTAATAATTCTAGTTTTTCTCTTTATGATTTGAGATAATATGAGGATATATAATTATATATATCTCTTTATGTCTATTTAGGTCTCGATAGAGACTCACTCTATTCATTGTGTATAACTAGTTTCTCTTTAAAAAGTGATGCAGTTAGAAATTTAAAATTTTAGGTCTAGAGTTTATGGTTTTAACATGAACCCCTTTCAAATTCCTTATATCTTATTGAACCTAATTTCTTAAAAATAAAATAATTATTATTCACTTTAAATATACACCACCAAATAAAAAATTACATTTATATTATTTCTAATCACACAATTTATCTCAATCCACATTTCCTTCTTGAAATTGAAGGATCCATTAGTAATGATTATTTATTTAATAAATAAATATCACTATATTATTTATCAATAAATATAAAGAATATTTTATTCAAAAAAAATGAAAAACAATATTTTTTATTATTATTTAACTCACTTCTTATTTTGAATCACTTGTAATTAAATATTGGTGATCAACCAAATCTGAATAATTATTATTGTTTCTAAAATTAGAAAATTTAACACTTAATTTCACTAGAATTGTGGATATACATAATTTATGACCCTCTAAGCCTATTTCTCAGTGGAATTAAGAAAAAATACCTAACGTTAAATGATAGAATCTAAAAACATGCCAATGAACCCATAGAGAAAATAGTTAATGTCACAAGGATATAAAACCTACTATGAACACCTATTGTGTAATATAATCCCTTTATCACGATATCTCAAATTATTAAGGATTAGTACTAGTGGTATCAAACTATGTTATCAGTTTATCTTTTATTTACTATCCAGAGATAAACAAACCCACTGAACACCATGGGCATGGATTTATCTAGGTAGTTCCATTCTAATTAAGGGGTCTGATATATTAACTTCCATCAACAGAAAAAAAAAAGATATAAATCCTTTCACTCATTTTCCATTAATTCAATATCATTCGTGATGCACCTAACACATCATATGCCATCACAAGCATATGTAATCTTGATTTTTATAAATACATCAAATTATGAGAATCAGGATATCTATTAATGATAATATTAACGTTTAAGAATAAAAACGTAAGTACATCGATAGGAAAATAAAATAAAAAGTACAAATAAAGAATTTTTGTAAACGTGTATCATTCTCATAATCTACTATATATAAAATCAGTAAGGTTATAGACCATAATATGGTGCCTAAAATCATATGAATCTTCACACCAAATTTCTTATATAATTTATGTCTTATAAAATGATATCACTTATATATAAGATATATATTTAAGAATACTGGCATAGAAAAAATGGGTTATCATTATTGTTGGGAAATTCTATATCCTTATAGTGTGACACATATTATTTAGACATTTCCACAAATAAATTCCATTTAAAGTAATAATCATGATTTCATAAAGAAAAAAAAGACATTGAATACATCTAATAAAGTACATATAAGTCGTTTCTATGGAACCAACTCTAACAGTTATTCATGATTAAAAGATCATGAGCTTCCAAATGGAATGTAATTCAAACTAGAGAATTGAGATGAGTGTCATTCCAATGAAAATGTGACAAATTATAACTATTTAAATTCATGAACAAATTGATAATAAATTCAATAGAGTTTAATACTAATCATTTTTTTGATATTTTAACACGGAAAACCTATGTATTTTGGATAATTAAATGAAATTACATTACCATGATTTCAAATTGTTTTAATAGAGAATAAGATAAATAATTCTATAGATGTAATGTAAGGTCTAAAGATTGATCCATAATGTATTTAGGATCATCCATAATCTGAATATTGAAGAAAAATTCATGTAATATAAAGTGAATATAAAACATTTATAGGAAAGAATGTTTGGTAATATTATAAATAACTAATAAAACAATACATTTATGTATCAAATATAAAAGTGGGACACCAAATATAGGATATTTTATGAATAAATAATAATTGTGTTGCTAGGGGATCATTAATTTAAAGAATATCTAAATAATTTTGGATCTAGATAAGTTGATCAAGACCAATAGACCTATTTGTGGCCATTGTTTTTCGATGATTATAAACAAGTAATAATATGGATATTACACGATATATGAGGCTTGATAAAGAGTATCAATTTCTAGTCGTGTAGAAGAAACTAAGAGAAAAAAATGTATATCTTTGTTATTTGTTTTGAACACTTTTATAGTGGGATGTGTGAAATTTTATTTACTAATGTAACTCTGGAAACAAGATCATAGCATGACTATATACTGATAGGATTGATAATAACCCTTGTGTAACCACTTTGGAATATATTAGAGAATCTATGATTGGTACATCTATCTAGTCATAATAAAGAGTAAGAATTTAATATTGAACCCTGAAAATGCCAGTGTTTCTGTGTTCTTTTTTCCTTCAATATTAATGTTAGGATGAGTAATTCAAGAGATAGTAAATCAAAATCTTAACTGATAATTGAGATTTAATATAAAATAATTAACTTTTTTAATGTGTACCACCAATTTAATCCCTCGTACTGGTACCTTCATGACCTAAGCCCTACAGATTTTACTACTATAATTTTGTACTAGCTATTCCTCATTTTATAGTCAATGAAAACGCACCATGAGAAAGAACCCACTATCTTTGATTCTTGGATAACATATGTGTCTCTTTATGACATAATGTTTTTATTTAATTTATTTTCCCATAGCCTATTTACTTTTCCATTTATATAGTAGTTAATGGTCTCTTCTTATAAAGGGTGAGTATCCCCCATGACTCTTTCATGTAATCCTTAGGGCAGATTTTTTCCCCATAATTTATGAAATTAATTCACTTATCTTGACATATATTTTATTGTATTTTTCAATATAATATTTTTTTATGAAACCGATAACACTTTGGTTTTTCCTTATTTGGGGTTTTATTTTTGGGGTCATTCAAATAGGACTCATATATTGTTACATTATTTTGAGCCATCAAAAGTGGTTTAAGAGTATCCCTTTTAGTATTACTTTTATTATTTCATTAAGATATCCTCTTTATTTTAGAAACCAATGATTTTTTTTCTTTTTGGTATTTCTCACCAAGGTATCCTTACCAAAAAAATTTAATAGTCCATAACACTTTATATCAAAAATTTAATAATTTAGACAGCTGGTCTCTATGGAAATATGGTACTCCATTTTCAAAATTATTTGACGGGAATTTGTTATACTTCTTTCCCTCTTGAGTACATATCGTAATTCTTTAACATTTTCATTGAGCGTAATGAATTCATATTTATAAGAATAAACATTACATGTTATTTTTTATCCATATATTCTCAGAAAATTTGTATCTCCTTAATTCAAATCAATCCTTCACGAAATAAATGATATATTAGAGTGAAGCTTCTTATTTTCTGTCACAGAATCCAAATAAGTTATATATTTTACCAAATGAGAATATTTATTTGTACAAATTATCTTCCATAAATTATTTAACTCTATTTTTTTATTTCTCAATAACTTTCTATTAATATCCTCTACTTCTCTATTGGGAATATTCTTTAGAAGGATAATTTACTACTCATATAAATTGGACCTCATGATATAAGGAAGAAATACACAACATGTTATAATGATAAAAAATTATCAAAACAATATCTATAGTAATATATATGTAAAAATAAATACTACGGAGAAAAAAAGATAAGAACTCATCCTTATTTTTCAAATACCTCATTAGAAATAAAATATCAATGAAAAAATTTAATGATCATAAAGACACAAATCCAAAATATCCAATCACTTATATGTTAGACACCCTTGATGTTATATACTATTTGGTTAGAACTATAGCTTCAATCTTTTCCTAGTTTTAGATAATAGTTCTCACATAAATTATAATATCATATGTATAATATCATAAAATCTACAGTAACTATATTCATGGATAAACCTAATCTAATAAAAAATTATAGGCCTATGAAGGTGATGTGTAGCCATTAATATTGGTGTAGAATATATGGTTGAATGAAATTTTCATCACTTTTTCTCATTTCATTTACAATTTCCCAAGTTAATAAATAGTAGATTAATAACACAATAATCCCAAAAACAATAAGGATATAGATGATGATAGATGGAGATAGTACACCCATATACACAAGAGACTAAAATAATCCTAACACACTTTACTTAAAGTTTTTTTATCCTAGTCATCTAAATAGTTGTCATCTAAATGATCACTTCAAGATCATATTATATATTAAAAAGGAAAAAATGGGTGGATTAAGGGAATATCCTAGAACTAATTTAATATTTTCAAATACAAATACATGGGAAATAGATCATAAATATGAAATATCTATAGCATGATGGATCATTCTTCTACCTTCCAAAGTTTCCCCAATCATTGGACTATGTGTGCACCCATGTTGTCCCCTCAAGACATACCTAGATGGGTTTCACTTTCATGAAATTTTCCAATCAAGTAATATATCTAATTCATTATATTTCTTCCTATAGTGTGTATAATCCTTTTATAGAGATATTTCATATCTATTTATCTTTAATGAAAATTATGATCAATCCATGAGTCTCATATCTTCTTAAATTTTAATTTCTTATATATTTATTAAATTCAGAGATAATTTCATCAAGTTGAATAATTGTTTTTTCACTAATTATATCCCTAAAAATATAGAATATGATTTTAAATTTTTCTAGAATGGACCAGAATATGGCATGGCATTTCAGATCACACTATTATGCATGATATTTCATCAGGATATGTTCTTTCCTGGCATAAAATTTATCCAAACTCCAATTCCAAAAAACAAATCCCAAATATGTCATTAAATGTCTCGTAAAATAAAAAAAATCTATTTTTACATTCATTATGATAGTATTTCTTATATTGTGACATTTTTATCTCCTAAATTTGATCGCCTAATGTTTTTATGTGACATGATATCTATGTATAATTTACTCTATTGTTTCCAAAACTAATATTTATTAATATTCTCTCTAAATAGAGTATTACATAACATATTTTTCTATCATGGTCTTCTCTAATAAATAATTTATTTTGGCTTAAACCATTTAATTTATCCACAATACTGCATATCTATCAATCCATAATTGCTTCAACTACTCAATGATGGTCTTCATAGTGCAATCAACTCCTTGTAATACTATAGCTACATTTTCCATGGAAAAACCATCATATGAAAACATAATTCATTACATGTATAATTAAATTATTTTTTCCATAATAGAGCCCAAGTAATTCATCCATCCTATATTGTAATAACCTAACCTATTGTCAAATTCATCATAGAGTGAACAAAATATCATTTTTTTGGTCCTTCGTGTCAAAAATTATAATCATTCTTATTAATATTAACTCATCATTATTCTTGACTAGTTACGATCATTAATTCAATGATGGAATCTTCCTTAGTATAACATTATCTCAACCTCAATAAAATTGTAAAATGGAAAATACAATTATGGAATCATATTTCATTATATGAATAAATTATTTTTATTGATCAACTAAATAAGGACTAGTGACCTTCCATGAAATTTTAAGCCCTACTACTTAGAGAGTATATCAAATTATAATCCACCACTTATTCTTCAGTATCCTCCATTGTCCAAAATATTTTGTAATATCTATATTTATTTAATTGAATAATATAAATCTCTATAATTCATTTTCATAATTAATATTTATCTTTATTCTATTTATTTATGTTATAAGATATGTGATATCATGTTTTGTTTCAATCACAGGGAAATATTCTCCAGAGTAGTTGGAAGATATCACTACAATTCACACACAAATATATATATATATATATATATATATATATATATATATATCTGTGTGTGTGTGTGTTTGTGTGTGTGGTTTTTGTATATGTTCTTGTGATATATTATTATATATTAATATCCTCATAAATTATTTATAATTAAAATACACCAATATTTAAAGCCTTATTCCACCACAACATTGGGTAAGAAAGTGTTAGTAAGGACTCGACCATAAACATTACATATTCTTGAATTAAGTTAATAATTCACCTTTATGATCATTCTAGGTTTAGTTATTTAGAGAATTATGGCATAACATATACATAACAACTTGAACATTACATGTATACACATCTACCCTGTTTCCATTTTTTCACAAAATAATAATCTTGAAAAAAAATGTCATGTCTAGTTCCATGTTTTAGACTCATGACTTTTCCTTGATCCCATCCTTGACCCTATTCCAGTTTATGTCATCTGAAAACATTTCAAAAACATGGGATGAGCATAAAAATCTCAATAAAGGATACACAAAAAAAAGGAAAAATGCTAGTTTTTTTTCAAACAACAAGTAAAGCATGAATACTTTATCATAAGTAATACTTTTCACCTTTATGAAGTAGTAAATACTCTTCACTGAATACAAGATCATTTCATACCCTTTTGTAACCAAAATATTACCATAAAACCCATATAAAGAACACGTAACATATAAAGGTAACTTGGGACATAAATATACTAAAATGTAATAACCATACGGTTAACTTCCCCAAATATTCACTAAATGAAATAGCAATACTCCTGACTTCCATTCCTAATGCATTGGAGGTTATAACGTAACCACCTGTCCTGGTTTATCACTTCACCACTCGTCATTTGGTCTATCACGTAACCACCCGTCAAATGTCCAAGTACCATTATAAAATTATAACACTTAAAATATTATAAATATATACATTTCACTAATAACATTTAAACATTGCAATTACAATATATCATTTCATGATATTGACATAATAAATGCTTAATTAAACCATTTTTAAAACCATTTAAAGCATTTAATAAAGAGATTTTTGAATCAAAGTGTCTCATACCACTTTAAAGATTTTAAAGGAAATAAAGTCTTAAAACATTAATGTCCATATAAATAAATACTAAAAAACATTATGAATACATGGAAATTGATGAGAAATATTTATAAGAATAATTCTTTGAATATTTTAAAATGATGTTTTAGTTAAAGTGTATTGTAACACATGAGAAACGCTTGACTAAACATAATTGAAGAATAGAATAAAAAATCTTATAATTTTATGAGGATAAGTATATTCATGATATAATATTCCAAAGTGAATTATATATAATGTATAAAAGTGAATTGGTGCATAACAACAATGAAGTCTCTAGGGAATGTAAACTGAGACAAAACCCCTCATAAAGAAGGTTTCATAGAGTAAGGATAAATAAATTACTTAATTATGAGTGAAAAATAAAAATAAACTCAGTATATGTGTATATTAA
The DNA here is from genome assembly GCA_963277665.1 of Viscum album. NCBI lineage: Eukaryota > Viridiplantae > Streptophyta > Magnoliopsida > Santalales > Viscaceae > Viscum > Viscum album. The sequence continues at coordinate 645,666,183 of OY728151.1, read as the reverse complement.
GTGTCAAACAATCAGAGTTCATTCAAACATATTTATTACACGACATAATCAAGAAGTATAAGTTTATCCCAAAGAATTGAAATTGGGTTTTGAAGTTCCCTTACAGAAATTCGACAGCCAAACGATGTCACGTTAAAATTCAGAACACTATTTTGATGGGAGAGAAAAGGGTATCTCATCACTTGGACATAAAATTTACATCATTAAGGATATATAATAACATATCCCAACATTAGAAGATGTAAATTACAATACGTAATAAAAAATTATTTAAAAATGAGGAGGGTGAGAGTTTCCCTTAACGATTTTGTAACTTATGAAACATTCACCATATGAAAGAAGGATCATAAAATGAAGATTTAATTACCCATAAATTAATGTATATTACACAATGAATACAATCAAGGGAAATACATACACCACACAAAAGGAAATACTATCAATATATCACGAATCTCATGGGAATAAGAAGTGATATGAAAACCTCATACCATACTGTATTCAAATAAGTCGTATGAACAAAAGTTAATAGAAACCAATTGAATCAAATAATACCATGAATATAAATAGAATCATGAGAATATATGTCAAATGTAAGTACACAATACACCACATTAAATAAATAAGTGGTGATCAATGGAAATCTCACTGAATTTAAAGTGAGATAAGAAACCCCTTACCTTGTGTCTGAATTGAACTATTCATTCTTTAATCTCCTGAATAATAAAATAAAGTTAATTTATACATACTTAAGAACCTATTTAAATTTTATCATTCCTTTTAAATCACGTATTACCAAGTTAGAAAATGTATGTAATCATTTATGTTAATAATGGTCGTTTGGTCGATATTTGGTACTTGAGTCTAAAATAGACTTCTTATAATTACATGTTGTTCATGTGGTAAAAAGTTCATTATATCCAGAATTATATTCATTATTTAGATATCATATATATCATATATTTTCAGTATATACATGTATTTATAATAGTATATAACATTTTGAGATAAGAAATGAAATGCACCGTTCCTCAAGATGGTAAGTCGTATGTACTCATGAACGCTACTTCCATTTCAATTTTATATTGTAATGGAATGGAAACATAATGATACATAATTATATTATAATTCCATTATAATATAATTTATAATTTCATTAATTCTTATCTTTATACATTACACATATGGAATGAACGAGTCATATCACTTTGAGGGGGCGGTTGTCTGCACTTCCTCAAATGAGATTTTTGTATTTACCCACTATGGAAACCATAAAGGTATTCTATAAATGAAACATACAGAATAATAGAAACAATATAAATATAACATATATTATATATAAATATATTTCCATCAAAATGGCCACCATGAAAGGCGGTTGGATATATTTGAACAATCGTCGTTTTGTGAGGCGGTAGTTCTCCGTCCACAGAAACAATATGTTCTTTACCCATTAGATGGAGGTATGTGTTAGTTTAGTTCAAATACTTATCATAAAAAAAACCTAGTATATTTAGGATACTTCTTTGTTATAAAATAATGGTATAAAAAGAGTTTTGGGGGTTGGAGAAGTAAAATAAAATAACATAATTTAAGAGAATTTGTTACCTTTAATTCGGGTAGATCCCTTTGGTTTGAACCAAAAAGAATTATGGAAGTGCCTTATACCTAAGGTGAGGCATCTAGAAGTAATAGAGGGATCTTGAGAGATTATTTGGTCATGGTTTGGATGAGCTAAGGGGATTGAGAATTGTGAGGAATAGGTAAGAGGTGAGGGCATTTTATAAGCAGGAGGAGGGGTTCTTAAGGAAAGTGTGAAAATATTATTTTATTATATAATTATTTTCGGGTTCTAAAGTTCTAAAGCAATTTAAAGTATAATATAAGATGACTCATGGTAGAAATAAATTCATCCAATAATAATTGGACGGGTTTCGGATGTTATTCTAATATTTATAATCGTATTTATTTAAATTATTTATTAATGATGTAAATACTGCATCTTTTTTGTGTCATAATTAAATTTATTTATTTGATGTATAAAAATTATAAAGAAGATACCATGATTTAGAAAATAGTTTACGATTTCCAATGAATATTTATAGTCAAGAAGATAACTTATATAACCCCATGTAAAATTTACTTTACTAAAAGATATGTTTTTGTGTCATTTTTATCTTTACTTTAAATTAATTTATCTAAAGTGTCATTATCACTACCAAGTGGCACTATGGGTCCCGAAATTGAAAGAAGGAATCCCTTGGTCAGCCATGACTAATCCAATAATTTTAGGACAAGTTTTAAGGTAATTTTTTATTTTTATAATATTCCTTTTACCTTGAATTTCCATATTTACTTTCAATCGCGGTAAATAAAAGTCAAAAGTTATTATTCACCAAAAATTTGTTTCATCTCATTGAACCAAATTTTACGTACTAATAAAAACCATGTATGTCAGATTTTAGAAATTCAATTTATTGAAATGGTAAAATTTCATTTAAATGAAAAATCCAGTTTTGTAACTACTACTTAGTGGTTTCATTGTTCATTAAAAATTGATGTTTTTCTGAAAAATACCAAAAATTAAGCCTAAGATATATTTGATATTCCAAATAAAAAAATGATGTCCATTTTAAAAAATTCAAAAAATAGAGGTTTCGTTAATTAATTTGAAATTATTCTCATTGTTAAAATTTAGGAATTTATTTATGAGCCTGACTAAGAACATGTGGACACATACTTACTTGTCATGTAGACTTTCATCCAATACAAAATTTCAACCACAAACTCTTAATTTCTCAAAACAATGAGTATTAATGTTGACTTGGACACATTAAAAATTCAAAAAATAGTTCTAAAGAAAAATACGATCTACAAAATATAAACCATATATTTCCCTTATCTTCATATATTAACCAAAACCAAAAGTGGTTTTACGAGATCAGATAATCCCTAAAAAGGTATTCTTTTATAAAAATAAATACTACTCTTGATCTCCAAAATTCAACAAAAGTACCCAATGTTCAAGAAAAACCATTCAATATACAATTTCCTTTAAATTCTTCAAAATAATCAGAAATAAAATTGAAACCCAAAACTCTGAAAGATTTAAATCACATAGTCTTCCACGGTAAATATTAACATTTATCTTCAAAAACATTGTCTCCTCTTAATGTTTTATACTGAAGTGTAATTAACCTAATCACATATTCTCTATGATAGGTTAGTGATTTCCATAAATAACCCAAATCATTATATGTCCATGGTAAAAGCATAGATTCTAAAAAATTAAAATTTCAACCATTACTCCACTAATGAGAAACCATAGTATTCTATTTTCCTTAAGTATATAGTGTTCCTAAAAGAGATAATGTCTTCCAAAATAACTTGTATCACTTAATAACCAAATAATTTTCCTATACTAAGGACATCAGTTTGATAAAACATAATGTCATGTTATTATTGATCCATAAAATCATTTAACTAAAATTAATTAGTCATACTAACCAGGGACTTCATGTAGGCTAGTGGTACGTGATAAATCCCAATCGCACATTGGTTGCAGGTTCGATTCTCATAGCTTTATCTAATGCGATGGGATGTCACACAGTCTCTGTGTTGTAGTTTTTAAAAAAATATACAATTTCATAACATTCAAAAAAAATACAAATTCCTCAAAAATAACCATAACATAATTATCCTCAAAGCTTATCTAATACATTTAATTTTTAACCCAAAAATGTAATAACCATTTATCACCTCTAAAATAAATATGACTCTTTCTAATATGCTAACAAATATGGTTATGTCACTCATTCTTAAATTACACCCTAACCTCTAAAGATATCTAAACCGACCTCTGATACCAACAGTAAGGACCCGACCATAAACTTTTTATATTATTAAATTAATTCAATAATTCACATTGAGGATCTTTTCAGGTTTAGAGATTTATAGAATAAGGTCATAATATATACATAACAACTTGAATATTACTTTTAGACACATCTACCATGTTTCTATTTTTTTACAACATAAAAATTATTGAAAAAAAGTCATGTCTAGTTCCATGTTTTAGATAGAATAACTTTTCCTTGATCCCATCCATGACCCTATTCCACTTTATATCCTATGAAAAACATTTAAAAATCATGGTATGAGCATAAAAATCTCAGTAAGGGATACACAAAAAAGAAAAAATGTCAGTTTTTTTTCAAAAGATATGTAAACAATAAATACTTTATCATAATTAATACTTTTCACCTTTATGAAGTTGTAAATACTCTTCACTGAATAAAAAATCATTGATTTCCCTTTTGTAACAAAAAGATTACCATAAAACCCATATAAAGAGCACATAACATGTAAAGGTAACTTGGGACATAAATATTCTTAAATAGAATAACCATATGGTTTAATTCCACACATATTCACTAAAATGAATATTCATACGGCCAACTTCCATACCCAATGCATTGGAGGTTATAACGTAACCACCCATCATTTGGTTTATCACGTAACTAACTGTCAAATGTCTAAGTACCATTATAAAATCATAAAACATAAAATATTGTAAATATAAACATTTCACTAATAAAATTTCCACATGTAAATTACAATATATCATTTCAAGATATTGACATAATAAATCCTTAATCAAACCATTTAAAACATTTAATGAAGATATTTTTGAATCAGAGTGTCCCATACCACTTTGATTTTTTTAAAGGAATTAAAGTTTTAAAACATTAATTTCCATATAAATAAATACTAAAACGCATTTTTAAAACATGAACATTAATGAGGAATACGTATAAGAATAATTCTTTTATGCTTTTAAAATGATGTTTTAGTTAAAGAGACTCGTAACACTTGAGAAACACTTGACTAACCTTAATTGAACAATAGAATAAAAAATTATAATATCATGATAATATGGATTTTCATGATATAATATTCCAAAGGGTTCTATATAAACTGAATAAATGTGAATTGGCACATAACTACAATGAAGTCTCAAGGTAATATGAATTGAGACGAAATCCCTTATAAAGACGGTATCCTTTGATTAAGAATAAATTAATTACATAATTATGTGTGACCAAGAATAATAACCTCAATATGAGTGAATATTATATGTGAAAAAATCATAGGTCATTCACACATATTTATAACATGTAATTTTCAAGAAGTATAAGTTTAACACATAGAATTGAAATTGGGTTAAGAAGTTCCCTTACAGAAATTCGACAGCCTGACAGCGTCACTTTAAAATTCCGAAAAATAATATAATGAGAAATAAAAGGGTATCTCATCCTTTGGAAATAAAATTTACATCATTAATTATATAGAATAATATATCCTAACATTATATGATGTAAATTAAAAGACATAACAAAAATAAATCTTTAAAAAAGAGGAGGGTTAAAGGTTCCCTTAATGATTTAATAACTTATCAAACATTCACCATATGAAAGAAGTTCCATAAAATTAATATTTAATTACCCATAAATTAATTTATATTACACAGTGAATACAATAATGGGTAGTACATATATCACCCAAAAGTAAATAGTGTCAATATAGCACAAATCTCACGGGAATAAGAAGTGAGATTAAAACCCCTTACTACAATGTAATCAAAAGATTCGTATGAACAAAAGTTAATAAACACCAATTGAATCACAAAATAACATTAATATAAAGATAATCATGATAATATATATCAAATGGAAGTACACAATACACCATATTCAATAAATAAGTGGCGAACAATTGAAATCTCATGGAATTAAAAGTGAGATAAGAAACCCCTTATCTCATGTCTGAATTGGCTCGTTCGTTATTTAATCTCATGAATAATAAAATAAAGTTAATATATACTTGATTAAGAACCTTTTTAAAGTTTATAATTCCTTTTAAATAACTTATTAATATGTTATAAAGATTATGTAATCATTTAATTTAATAATGGTCGTTTTGTCAATATTGTGTACTTGGATAAAAAAATGGACTTCTTATAATTACAAGTTGTTCATGTGGTAAAAAGTTAATTATATCCATAATTATATTAATTATTTAGATATCATATATATCCAGTATATAAATGTATTTATAGTAGGACATAACATTTGAAGATAATAAATTAAATACACCATTCATAGAGATGGTAAGCCGTACGTACGCATTAATGCTACTTTCATTTCTATTTCACATTGTAATCGAATGGAAAACTAATGATACATAAGTATATTATAATTCCAATGTAATATAATATATAATTTCAATAACTCTACCATTTATATTTTCCACATAAGGCATGAACGAGTCATATCACTTTGAGGGGGCGATAGTCTGCACTTCCTCAAATGAGATTATCATATTTACCCACAATGGAAACTATAAAGGTGTCATATAAATGAAAAATACATAAGCATAGAAACAATATAAATATAATATATATTATATATAAATAAAGTTCCATCATAATATCCACCATGAGAGGGGGTTGGAGATATTTGAACAATCATTGTTTCGTGAGGCAATAGTTCACCGTCCATAGAAACATTGTATTTTTTACCCATTAGACGGAGGTGTGTGTAAGTGTAGTTAGAATAATTAAAATAAAAACAACCTATTATATTTAGGATACTGGTTTTTTTATAAAATAATGGAATAAAAAGATTTTAGGGGGTTGGAGATGTAAAAAAAATTAAGGGAAATTGTTAACTTTAATTCAATTAACTCCTATTGGTTTGAACCAAAATGAATTCTTTAAGTCACTTTTTCCTAAGGTATGTCTTCTAGGAGGAAGAGAGGGATATTGAGAGTTTATTTTCTCAGGGTTGGGATGACATAAGGGTCTTGAGTATTGTGAGTAATCGGTTATAGGTGAAGGCTTTTTATAAGGGGGAGGAGGGGTTCTTTAGGAAAGTGGGAAAATATTATTTTATTACATAATGATTTTCGGTTTCTAAAGATACAAAACTAATTAAAGTTGAATATAATATGACTCATTATAGAAATAAATTCATCCAATAACAATTGGATAGGTTTTGGATGTTATTTTAATATTTATAATCTTATTTATTTAAATCATTTATTAATGATGTATATACTACATCATTTTTGTGTCATAATTAATTTTATTTATTTGATGTCTAAAAATTATAAAACAAATACCATGATTTATGAAATTGTTTTAGCTTTCTAATAAATATTTAAAGTTGAAATGATAACTTATATAAACTCATGTACAAATTACATTGCTAAAAGATATTTGTATGTGTCATTTTTGTCTTTACCGCTTAATATAATAAAACTAGTTTCTACTAAACAAGGACTTCCTGTAGGCCAGTGGTAGGCGATAAAGGCCATTCACACTTCGGTTGTGGGTTCGATTCCCACAGCCTTGTCTGACGCGTTGGGTTATTGTCTATCCTGCAGGTTGTCCTTTTTCCAAAACAACATTACTATAACATCCCATAAATAATATCGAAAAAAACATCTATCCTTAAACAATACTAACTTATGTCTAACATAATACATTATAATCTTTAGGCTTTTCCATAATACTGCAGTCTTCTCTCATATTATAGTGAAAACGATTACAAGAGATTTCATATAACAAGCATGTTAATACCATCGTTGATCCCCATATATCATAAGATATGTCTTGTTGGTCACATTCCAAACATTCGAAGGCCTTAATCATGTATTCTCTTGAAAAATGAATACCCATTGAATCTTAGAGAAAACATGAGTGCTATCAAAAGTAAACTCTTTACACATACCAAAACCCCAAAATTCTATATACTCAAACCATGAAATAACTATTTCCTTATATCAGTCATGAGCTCATGAATACTGTCAAACATTTCATTTTCTCCTTATCCCTTCATTATACGTATATCATCTTCTTTCCAAAAATATATCAATCACTTTCCATGGTTACCGGTACCATAAAATTATTGAAAAGCACAATAGACCGATAAATAAATATTCCAATATTCCACGATACTATATACAACATTATTTTGGAATCCCATTACATAAACACTTAATCATTCCACCACATCGTTGTCATATTCAACATCACCAATAGTGATCGCATGCGACTTCCATTTGTCCTTTGCCTTAAGTTGTTTCTCATGTCGATCATCACTAACCCTTGGATTAGGGAATTTATTAGCATAATTCCCCATTTCTTTGCACTTGAAGCATTGAAGCATTGGTGGTTCATTCTCTACAGTCTTTTCTTTATTCACATCATTAGCAAAGAGTACTTAAGTTCAATAGAAATGTCTTTCTCCAATTCTACAAGAAACTCAAAATGAAGAAAGGCCCGAAGTTGAAAGGATTATTTCTAGAAGGCCTCAAAAAAATATTTCCAGATTTGAATTTTAATTCAAGACCCTAAGGGATTATTTCTTTGAATCACATTACATAGTAAGAAATGTATTTGATAAGATGGTCTCCAAATCTGACGTTCAATACATAACACTGTTGGTGCAATCTATTTTGGAATAATGTTTAGAATATACTCCTTCTAGTACTTTTCTTAGTTCAGATGTTCAATTTAAAAAAACGGATTTATCTCAAGCTACATACTCAGTAACTATAGATATCGATTCTCTTCATGATGAAGTTGTGACAAGATAAGTATGTCAATTTGTCTAGGGAATATTCCTTAATGAATTCTGAAGATTACCATTAGTAAGGAAAGAAACAGTTGATAGTTTTACAAAATAGATCTTTGATAGTCATTACAAGAAGATTTCATAAACTCTAGAAAATTAAAAAGATGTTAAGATGGAAATAAGATTCATTATTACTCTCTTATAAATGTTATCTAGTACACTGTCAAACAATTTTGGGATATAGAAAAGAATTATAAAGATCTTGATAAATAAATAGTGGTCATTATCTAGAATATTGTATCTGATGATGATGATGAAGTTGAACATGATGTATTTCCAAGGTTTATTGAAGGACCATAACCTTCTATGGAAAATGAAATTATGTCTCTCATGGGGATAATAGATAACCAATTTAATATTTTAAGGAACCTGATAGCCTGTTTCTCTAAGAAAATTGACCTCTAAAATATTTTTAGAAACATCCCTCGAATGATTGGGAATGGTTTCCCAAATATTCTAGATTTTTCTAAGAATGACATTGTACAAAGGATTAATGACTGTGTGAAATCTATTTTTCAAATGTATAGAAGAAGGCTACCTGGAGTACAAATTTTTTTTGTTACCTATATGACTCTCTACATCTAAGAGAATGCTTTGATCCATTATTGGATCACCAAAGGGAAAATCAAACATTTTATAATGATACAACTTTTTTCAACCCAATCCATATTTTAAAATTCCCTTCACTCATGAAAATAACTATAATTTTATGAGAGCATAGTAATAAGATCACATCATTTAGTAGACACTGGTTAGGGGTTCTCATGAATATCTTGATGGTTTTGGAGGATCATCAATGATTTTAGGAGATTTTTTCGGAACAACAATTCACTCTCCTCTACTGTCATCATCGTTACATCACATCTAACCCATCTTTTTCTAAAAACCTTCTAGAAAAACAAAATTTAGCAAAATGGTTAATACTAATACTTTTTTTAAAATTCATGAAGTTAGTTTCCCAGTGGTTGGGAATTTAAAAAAAAATTAAATGTGCCACATTTTATGTAATTTAAACATCTACATAATTTTTTTATCTTTATCTCATGATTATCATGTTATTCCTTTCTTTTTTTTATCTTACTGACTTAAATTTTGTATAATATTTGTGGAATGTTTATCTTGTGATGTTTCTATTAAATCCACAACACTCTCGTGTTTTATTTCAATACTATAATTTTTGAATAATTTTCTGAAATAAAAAAAATCCTTATTATACTTCCATTTGATGTCATAAAAAGGTGTGGAAGAAAAATAAAACCCAAAATTTCACTTGTATTTCAAAATTGAATCTTATTTCAAAAACGGGGAGTATATAATATTTTTTTCGAAAGAAAGAAATGGGAAACATCATATGTACTGAAATTTCAAATATAATATAGAATCTTTTTTCCCTTTACAAGGGTTTTTATCATCAAAAATGGGATATTTTTATAGAGTATAGTGTTCCAATATATCTCCACTTTATTTTTTTGATGATTCACAAAATCCCTAATTTTTTTACAATAAGATTGTTAAGTATTTCATATTTTAATTATTCTATGTTGTATACTACAGTGTTAATCTCACAACATTCCATTACTTTAACTTATAGGATTCAAAGAAAATATTAAGTTCTTCAGAATTAGAAAGTATCATGTAAGAATATAACTTATGATGTTTTATTGAGTTACTCAATAATTTTTTTTAGTTACAATTATAATATGAAAGGACATTGTTTTTTGAGAATAATATCGATAGATAGAAGTAGTTGATGAAAATAACACTTTATATTAAATAATATATTCTTATTACGATCCATTAAAAACTAAATATCTGGCGAAGAAAAGTCACTTTATCTTATAAAGACAAGCCTCCTTATCTTATGACGACAATTCGCATTATCTTATGGAAGACATTCTATAATGAAAATTACATTTTGCTGATATCCTTTAAAGATATAATATCATAGATCATCATGATTACAGTGATAATATTGTGATAATTCATTTCACACCATTTGAGTATATCATAAGGGTATTATCCTTTTGAGGAAATATCAAACATTGCCAGACTTACCACAAATAGAAAAATTCAGAGAACGAAAAAATATTTAACACTGTGACTATAAAAGAAATTATATATTTGGAATGTGTCGATACATAATCTCTATTTTCTATCTTATTGGAATCAATAAATGGATCATTTTACCATTATAGTTAACCTATTCTCATGTTTAAACAGTATAAAAACGTAACAATCATCAAAATTTTAAAAAAGTTATGAGAACGAAAAGGAAAATGTAAGGATACTTTCCCGTCACATGTTGAACATTTTAAATATTTTCATTTCAAGTGTATGTTTTTCTATTTCTCATATTATCATCTTCATCTATTACACCTATAACATTTCAGTCTACACTTAACGATTATCTTTTCTTGTGATGAATCTGCATCTATTGTTAGCTGCCTCTTCCAACAGCATGTTTTATAATTTTTTCAAGTCATATATCTCTTTTTTATCATTATTTGAATATGTGTATGAGTGTGGTTAATAATATGGATAGTTATTATAATGGGAGAGAATTGTTAAAATCTATTGGGCATTTATACTAAGTGCCAGATGCGTGTACTCTGTTGGGATCCCCTAGTAAAATAATTGTTTAGTGAAAATTACCAAGCTCTATGAGTAGATCATTAGTGTAGTATAATAGGATATTTATATTCCCCATACCACTATAAATATTTTTTATCAATTTAATTTCATAATATATTCATTTACAATATATATAATCATAATGGAGAAATTTTATCATACATATCGATAAGTGAGAGGTTATATTTTCTCAAATAATCTTTTATGGACTCAATTGACCCCCCCCCCCCCCCTCTTTAGTTATTTAGTCTATCATTATATTGAAAAAATATATGTTATGTGACATGATATTATAAATATATATTTATGGATATGAATATAATAGGGGCCTACATGGATGATTATATGGGGTGATCTGATTAAAATTTCAACAAAGAATCGAAATAGTGCTTTCCTGATTGGCCTCTTTGTTATAATATTACTCCTCTACCTCAGATTGATATGTAACACCTGACACTATAATGGGTAGGTTAGGTTCCATGAATCTATATTTATATATATGATACTTGCCTCAGATATTAGAATATATGGTGCCTAGATGCTAGATTTCATGACACATGGTTGTGATATGAGAGTGTATGGGTGTTGAATTCCACATAGGCTGCTTTTGATAGAGCACCAGGAGATTATAGATTTGGGGTTGTAAGATTATTCACATTTTGATTCCCTTAGATATTAGCATGAGTCCTTGAAGGTTCAGGATTATCATGTGCCACATGTACAATCCCAATTACATGCAACACTACCACAAAATTTGATAGATTTTGGGTTGTGGCTGGACGAGAAGCTCAATGTGAGATTGGTTTATTTTATCCAAGGGATTGAAAAGGAAGGTCAGGGATTAGAAAATTCAATGGATTACATGACTCAAGAGTTCTATTCATCATACGTGCCTTTATTTAATAGTGAGAGTGAACCATATAAAATAGATCGTGTTAGTGCATACCATCTTCAAGCAGCTTGAATCACCCCTAGGCCGGAGGGTGATTCTAGTTATGTACATGATCAAAGGACCATAAAAATTATCATGGGATGTATAGGTTTTGGAATGAAAGAAATGTAGTCTGGCATGGAATTACTTCATGTTATGGTTCTTCCATCACTTCATCCTATATGCTCTGAGGTTGGAGATAGATCGGGTGTAATTGTGCCTACGGTAGAGAGACATGTGTTTCCTAGGCTATGAAGAAACATTCAAAGATTTTTCTTTCTTTTCATCTAATATAGTGGGTGATGACACAAAGAAGGTGAGATTTTCGAAGAAGGTTTATGGTACCCCATTTGGGTGAAGGTAAAAATAAGTAGGTTAGCCTCATTAGCTTAGGCTATGAATCAGTCGCTGATATTTGAGGAAAATTTAATAGACCAGTCAGACTTGAGAAGAGTGACGTCATCGGTAGATCATTGCAATAATGCTTAAAAGAGTAGAAAATTAGGATGAGATGAGACTTAGAAAGGTATTAATACTAGAGACTCAGGAAAACCACTTAGGAGTTGGTCATTGGTAGTGTTCCTCCTTTGAGGAGTGTTGGGACATGTGTGGATACATTATGGTCAAGAACTAATGGACTGTCAAGCATCTTTCTAGACTGGGAATCTCAAGATGTTATATAAGAATCATTATTTCATATCAGGAAGCCAGGGACCAGGGTAGACTCCGGGTTCTAAGTTTGGACAGGGAGTGGTACTAGAAGCTGGTAGCTGTGATTCAGTTGCACACAGAGGTCATGGCTGAGATAGTGGTACCCAGCAGTATAGTTAGTGGGAGGTATTTGGTGAAGCTATTTAAGAGGGCCAGACCTCCAATTCTTTAGCTTCAGTCAAGGTGCACTTATTCAAGCTTCCAATTATAGAGTAGGATTGGTTACCAACTATAGTTATAGGTAAATTTTGGGTTTTATTTAGTTTTTTATTTGGAATTTCCCTTTTCATGTCCATTTTGGGTTAATGTGGTGCATTATATGTTTCTAGACTAACCAGATTATGGTTAGTATATTGGCATCATATATATATAAGGTGTATTCCACCAGGATCTATGTTGAGCATCATTGTATGGGTGGCTTCTTGGAGGTGTATTGGCATCAGGGTATCTATATGATGTGGGTTCTATTTGAGGTGTGAGAATAAGGTACTTCCAGTGTTCAACTTATGAGATTTTATATTTTTAAGTTCTAAATAGGGAACTGGTACTTTATGTGTCTATTGAGTTGACAGACCTCATAGATGCCATGTGTGGCATGGCCACGAGGTTGTAATCTGATGATTTTTGGATCTAGATGGTAATCATATATGATATAGGTACTATTTTGTGATCCTAATGAGGTTCGGTGGTGGTAATACATCATGGGAATAATTTTGAGTCTGGGGATTGTTAGTGGACCATTGGTTTTTTGATTTTTGGGTAATAATTCCAACGGGGTAGGTAACACAAAATGTGGGAAGCACCTTGAGGGATTTGATCTATGAATTTATAACTACTGTAGATCAAGGTGTTTTGATCGACATGGGTATGTTTTGTACCATATATGGGTAGTTCCTTATAGTTGGGTGAGCTATTATAAGGTTAGAAGATTATAACAACCTGGGTTTTTAGAGAGGGTCAAAATCCACAACATTTTTGAATTATTGAAGTTTAGAGGTCCGACCAAGTCTTTTCCTTCTCTATAAAATATAATTCTATGATTTTTTTGACCCATGTAATGTTTTAGATGGTCTTTAATTATCAACAATTTCCTTAGGGTTTTGAGTGGGTTTCGGGTGGGCCATAGGCCAGAAACACAACATTTCACAATTCATAGTTTGAAGTGAATGGTTTGGTAAAACTGTGTGGCCTCCTAGGACAAACTGTGTGGGCCTCCTTTGGGTCTGGACATGGTTCAACCAACCATTCAAGAAGGATTATGCAATTGTGCATATGTTCAATAGTATTTAGAAGATTCTCACGCATGGTTCATTTACTATTTAGTAAACCATGCAGGCCAACCATGCAAGGTGTGGTGCCTATAAAGTGGGTGCCATAAGTTTTTTAGATGTTTATCCAAACCATGCACGTCAAATAAAGTTGTGACATTACCAAATTTTCCCTCCTTTTATTAACCTGTTTTTCTCCTGCTTCCTCCATAAATTATAACACAGAAGGGGGAGCTCTATATTTATCTCCATTTAGGAATTTTTACAAAACCACCATATAAAATATGAATTTATCATTTTCAGTCTCATTGGAACTATATCAGTAAGGTGTTTGATCCTCTTGACTAATTATTCTTTTCTATCACCAAATAATTCACTAAATCAATGTGATTCATCTTAACAATTTTTAGGGTGTTCTTCTAAACTGGTTATTTTATCTAAACCGGATCATGTTAGAGGAAAATATAGGATGAGGGATCATATACCAACATGAATTAGATGGTTCCATGATTTATCTTTGGTTTTTTCTCATGATTTTAGGGTGAGTTCTTCAGTGTACTAGTGGGTTGTCTGAGAGAGAGAGCCTAATAATTTAATGGTTTTCCTTTAATTAATAAATATATGGTATGGGGTGCCTATGGTCATGCCTCCACCAAACTAAAAATGTATTGACCCTATTGAGAGTCTTTTTACCTTGTGTATATTATTTTGGCTGAGTTATTTAAATTAAATTTCATATATTGTATTTAATTGTATAGTTCCATGGTAACATGATGGGTACGACCAGAGGATTAAGATAGTTTTGACCATCTTGATGAGGAGACAATGTTACTTAGGTTAGGTGGGACTCGGATTCAATGATTGATATTGTTCATAGGTTGGGTGATGTGCTTATTTATTTAAGGTGATGATTTCATCTATTTATAGGAATGGGTCGTGTGCAATTTAATGGTATTGACCATTGGGGATATGAAACATTGTCATAGGGGCATGAGGTGTTTGAATGATGCAGTGTATGTCAGTCATCATGATTGGTTTACATTATGTTGGAGTCATTTTCACATATATATTACTTAAATGATGAGGTTTTGTTGAATACCAGTGGGTGTAGTGGCCTCCGTTAGATTGCAGCTTAAAATGTTGTTGGCCATCAGTGAGTTTGTAGGTGCTAACTATAAAAATCCATATGGATGATGAGTATCCACTAGTTGAAAAGGTTGAGTCCATATGTTGGATATAGAGTCTCACTTTATATTTAGGTTATTAGGTCATTATTATGTGGGAGGATAGATAATTTAATTCCTTATGAAACCATTTGTTGAGATGACGGTGTTTATTATACTATGTAAAAACATCATGTTTCCTTGGATGTTGGGCTTAAATCTTGAAGTGGTATTCTATGATAATGTTTGATAGACTAGGTAATTGTTTGTTCATACCTTTTGTGATGTCAATACATGAATAATATGATGAGGTACCACGTGATTCTTTTTTGGTGTAAATTTTGGGTTCTTCTGTGATGATTTTCATTAGGGGATTCCTTAAGCTTTATATTAAAGATTATCTCCACTACCATTATATAGGTGATGGAAAAATCTGGTAACTGTATCCTTGTGGATGCTGATAACAATAGAATTAGGTTATTTATATTATTTTCCAGTGATGTTTTATTTATATATATATACAAGTAATTTTCATAGATTTATGTAAGGCACAATTTAGTGGTGGCCTTCTGAGATTCATTACCACACCCAAAATGGGACCTTTAGGATACATGTACGCTTGATGATTTTATGATCAGCTAAGGGTTCGGGATAAGGAGTTTAACCTTAGTTTTCATGTTTGTATGTTTATCATTGGAAGGATGAAAAATGGACATTGGTGCTTCTTGCATCAGCTGCAGTTTATTTTCGTGTCCTTCTTTTTGTACCAGCTTGATTATTATATGTATATATTATTGTTTCTTGTATTACATGATATTACCGGTAAGAATGTTTTATAAATGGTATCACAGTGGGTTTTATTCCATAAATTTTGTGTTTGATCTTGTTTTTTGTTATTGTTTTTGTTGTCTTTGAATCTATTAAGGAGGGTTACTGGTAAATTGTTTATTTTCATTTCTTCTATCTAATATACATATAGACATTTACTATTATCAACACCATAGGGTAGAGTCTCTCCACATTTACCTATTTACATCTTCACTAATACTCGATATACTTTGGCATATGATAAGGTTCTCCTTAGACCTAGTGGTCAACCAGACCTGATCACTGTTGGAGTGGGAAAACGGGTCAGCTGCAACAAGTGATCTCTAATGGGTATAGGTAGTTACATCCCCATAATAGTTACTCTTGCACCAAAGATTTGGAGTTGGAGTTGTTGTTTTTTAACTAAATATGTTGTAAAAATACCTCATTAGTTATCATTTTGGGTAATTAACATACCACATGATCCGGAAATATGTCTTTTCATGGAGGGGTTTGATTTGGTAATAGTGGAGGTGGATGAACTTTCTCTAGGATTTTGATTTTCAGATCTTTTATACCCAGGTAATGGGGAAAGGGATAAAAGAACTTATAGTGATGCATCTTGATGTGAGGGATATGAGTGGATGAGGTTTTCATCATTATATTATTGTGTTTTTTTTAATGTAGAAGGTATAGTACTCTTAGTGGGGGAAAAGAGGTATAGGTTATGGTTTTCTATGTTGGTTATGGTGATGATCAAGATGAATAGTTAGATGATGGTCAGAATTGAATATTGATTCAGGATAGGTTGTTTGTTATATTAACGATGCATGAGTAATTTATCTATTGATTTCATATCTCATCATGATTGGTTCATCTTTATTTGACTACGATGTATCATGGAATGAAAAGATATGTTTTGTGAACATGGATGGAATGGTGGGTGGTGGAATTTTTCTATTTAGTGTCGTGTTTTTCAACAGTTTAAGTTTTAACACCATGTTCCTAAAGGTTTGTTTCATCCTTTTCAAGTTAATTTTTGGAAATGAGAGGAAATATCAACTCATTTTTTTCATCGGGTTACATCGAGCCCAGGGAAGATGTCATGAAATGTGGGTTATAGTGGAATGAATGATGAATTTGTCTCATTTCATGTCAATATGTGAGTGTAGTAGCATTGATATCTTGATGAGGTGGTATGTGGATGATGTGTTCCGGCTTCATTGGGTACTTAGGGACATCATATCTGATCATGGTCCTCATTTTACCATATAGTTGTCGAGTGGATTGTAGTATACATTTGGATCCTAGTTGTGCCTTTGCACTAATTTCCACCAACATATAGATGGGAATGCAGAGCAGAAAATAAAATGCTAGAGGGTATATTGTGAGCTTGTGTCTAAGACTATTGAGTATCATCTGTAAATTATCTTACTTTGGTTGTGTGATGAACTAACCTAGGATAACATCTTAAACTTGCACCTCACGTGATCTTCCACGTACCCAAAAATCATTCCCAATTCCCACGGGCTGGTGACTATAAATCGTGCATCAAAAAACCATAGGGAATTATTTTTACTAATCTAAATTAGAATATATATGAATATATATATAAAAATTATAAATGAATGCCAAAGTATTAACCAATAAATATATATTATAACTTAATAAAAATAGAAGAAGTGATAAAACATGATGAAGCTAATCCAAACTCCAAATAACATGTCTAAAAAAAGTTCAACAAAAAAAAATTAATCTATCTGATATGTTGGAAATTTCCCACTATCACACAACTAGGTACCCATACATATATGACAGAAACCTCACTACCCCACTTCGGTGCATTGTTATTTCATACAACCAAATTCATAACTAGGTATACAAACTGCTGAAGGGGTGTGCATGGTGTGAGCTTAACTAGATTAGTGGGTTCCCACCAAGGTGTTTCATATCGAGTCTCACTAAAATTTATCTTAGTATTCTAATTTAAAAGAAAACATTGAATCAAATTATATAAAATATATTTTTTCAAAATCTGGGTAAATATTCCACTAATTACATAGTTCTAATACAATCTAGCTGGAAAAAAATTTGAAGCATAATTTTTATAATAATAACCCAATAATTCATAGAAATCCAACATAGTAAAAACAAGGAATAATAGTAAAATGGATAAAGATCAGAATAGGTAAATCTAGAATACTACTTATTCCAAAATCAATGACTAGTGTATTATAATGTACTTAGAAGAAAGGTTTAAGTATAAGAGGAACTCCACATGAGTGAACCCCACAAAAATGACAACATCATGTACCGTGAACAGTAGGCCTAGGGAGTAGGGAAGCACCCAATGAGGGAACCCCTTGAAAAATATGAATGGTGGTCCCAATCTACACATCCCACATAATTACCCAAGACTTCCCATGGGGTACATTTCATAAATCATTTCAAATTCTTCTACCTATGAAAAAAAAGTCACAACACGTTATTCCACTAAATCATTCCTTAAAAATACCATTTTTCTTTACCCAAAATGAAGGGAAATCCATATTTTATTAAAATAAATTTATTCACAAAAATAAATTATTCCAATTCATTTATAAATTAATTCATAAAATAAGAGCAATATATTTTATCCAACATAGGATATAGATGTACAAACATACAATAAACTTGGGTTTCACAGGCCTGCAATAGTAACTATCAACACTAGATGTAATAAAAATACAACAATAGAGTCTTGAGAATCCATTCCCACATATTATAATCACATTAAAAAATATATATAAGAGAGTGTAGATCACAAAACACCTCAAAAAACATGAACCTGCCACCCCACAACCAATAATGCACAATCCTATAAAAGGATATCACACAATAGATATGGAAAGTATGAAATAAAATTTTTCTATAGGGACAACGAATCTAAAATTCAATGGCACAACACTTCTATGACAAATTAAAACAAAGAATTAGAATGTCCTCTTACAATGTAGAAGCAACATAGACACCATGAGATTAAATGATGAATTAAATGATCTATAAAGAGAGGTAATATGTGTATTTAATGCCTATATTTTTGAGTTTTTTATGGAAATGATTTGTATAATTAATTGATTAATATTTCCAAGTTGTGATCATTTTCACTTGTTTTTTGTTTTGTGGAAGAAATCATTGAATATTTGAAAATAGGAAAGAGAGGAGGTGGAAATGGAGCTAAAAGACACTTCACGCCGCGAGCGAAGAGAAGTGGTGCGAAGCCATATTTATTGCAGAGAAGTAAGACTTAAATTCTAGAGTAGTACTCATACTCATTGTGTTCTGAGAGTATATTATGTGTATTTTCAGTTTGCAACATGTCGTTGGATAGTTCATGACATGTATACATGTTTGGAATGACAAGTAAACGATGTGATGGAAGTAAAACATTAAATTTATAAATGAGATTTGTGGAAGATTCTCGCAGATGTGTAGGCAACACAGATAACTAGTACACGACTTGTAACCTAAGTACACACTGTGCAAGGGGTCAAAATTCCAAAATCTCATCCGAGGTCTGTGCACGTAAAACGTAGATTCACAAAAAGTAGATTGGAATTACGCAACATGTAAAACTATTACACATCATGACAAGGTTGGGGAGATCCCGATTGAATTTAGAAAATAGAGGCATTGGATGCTACTTTTGAGGCATTCGTAATTTGGCTGGAGACACAATCTTAGAGCGAAGATAGTGCACCCAATCTGAGTTCTTTATTATCTTATATTTATGTTTCATTTTCCCCTTCCCTCTTATTCTATCATTAATAATATGATGGGGTAAACCCTCCAATGATAGGGTGATATAACTAAAGGGGGAATGTGATGTTGGATTTAATTATTTTTATAATTCATGTATTTGGTTTGCATAGTTTTGTTCATCAAATTCCAATACCTTTCTTTTTATTTTATCATGACTATCGATATTTCAATCAAAAAGGAACATTTAAATTGTGGAACTGACTACCTTAAAGATGGAATGACCACTGTAAATTTTAAAGGGAAATTAGTTTTAAATATTTTTTCAAGATAAAATTGATTCTTCAATACCCTAAATTACCGGACCATGCGAAATAAGGTATTTAAACATTAATAATGAGATACCATGATCATTGGACCTTCCTTATATTGAGTCTGACCCCAATCATTAATTAATGAATCTATTTCCTCTAATCTAATTTCACCTGAACCTTGAAATTACAGAGATTTTTCATGCTTCTTACTAAAAAATTAAAACCAACCAATCAATCAGATGCACTTTTATTTCTTAAATCATTTTCCCAAAATCAAATCAAAACCATATTCCCTAATCACTTTCCTAAATTAAATATTTTAAAATTATAATTAAACTAAATTAACTGTCTATTTGGGTTTGATCTCAAATGTTCCTAATACTATATTTTAGTTAATTAGGTAAAATGGTTTGGGATTTAAAAATATGTTTTTGCATAGTACCATAGGGAATTAATGACGCCTTATAGGGATATCAGGAGGAGACACCCATAATTTCAAAAAAGAATATCAATGGATTGAGGGGGGAACCAGCACATTGAATAAAAAAATAAACACTTGAAACGTGAATTAATCCTTCCTGGATAAAGGATTAATGGTGTAAATACCTAATTTATAGTGTGAAAATCACATGACTTCTATACATTGAAAAATATCACAATAATTTAAATATATCTCGTTTAATGATTTTAGAGTATAAAGGTGGGTTTTAGAGCTTAGAATAAATTTAAAGCATTAAAAATAATTTTATGTCTTACAAAATTATTATTTCATAAACCTTATTATAGTCAGATCCCAGTGAAAGGCATACATCATAAATCAGTGATTTATAGTTTATGTTTTTTCTACATTCAGCAACCAATAGAAGGCTCTATATAAATCCCCAAAATAACCCCAACACCCATATAACCTAAAATAGAATCTCTTAAACATTAAATATTTAATTACTTAAAAATAAAAGTTTTTATAATCTCCCAAAAATAAAAAATTTCATCCCCATGATGTCATGAGGATAAATGGTTACTAGGAAATAGGTGAGTCAATTACTCCTTCTCTGACAATTTTCACTCACATGCCTCTTGAGAATCATATATGGGTATCCATAACAATCTATATAACATGATATAATTACAACAAAAGTCTTTCATAGCAGAACCAATGATCTCAGCTAGCTTGTTTATAACTAAATTTATTCATTCTAACTCAACCTCTTCCCAACTAAGAACATGAGGGGGATTATGATGGTAATTCCAAATCTGAGATACGTTGAAAACATCATGAATACCTATCAACTGAACCAATAATGAAAACTGATAAACATCCTTACCAAGTCACTCAATGACCTCAGATGATTCAAAATATCTCAGATAAAACTTTATTTATTTATCAATCCGACAGTGACCTATCCAAAGCGAATGTTTTTAGAAAACATGGTCACCAACAGAAAACCCAAATAGATGACATTGATTATTTTCATATGATTTTATAATAGACTTATATTGTAACTAGTTATATATGTATATCCTAAATCCAAAGTTATTTCTCCTAATCAATTCTTGGTTACACAAAAGAGGTCTCACCAACCTATTCCCGATAAACAGTAAATCTGAATAGGTAACCATACAACACCTCATAGGAAACAATCCCAATAGATTCATGGTAATTATTATTCTAATAAAACTCAAACAGTCCCAAATAGTTGTCCCATAATTCACTATAATCCAAGACATGGGAATATAGAATATACTTTAGTATCTAAATAGAATACTATATTTGACCATTCTTCTATGTGTGGTATGCTTTATTCAACTGAATCTACATCCCCATCCCCACTTAGATAAATGTCCAAAATATAAAGGATACCTATGATCCCTTTCTAATATGATAATATAGGGAGCCCCAAATAACCTCAAAATTTATAATAAAAATAGCTTCCCAAAATATTTAATAATAGTGGTGTCACTAATAAAAATGAAATGGGTTTATTTCATTAACTCATTAATAACCAACCAGATAGAATATATTTCTCTGAGAATCTATGGTAATCCATAAATAAATTCAAAGGACACATCATATAATTTACAAACCTACACAAGAAGTCGATGGAGAAAAAAAAAGAAGGCTTAAAATGATCTACTATTTTCTATTTGTAGGTATAATGGTGGAACAAATGATGGGTAATGTCACTCTCCATACCAAACTATCACAATAATCGTTATGTTTCATAATATAGCTTCATAGTTCCTAGATAGATAACCCACAATATACTATGGTAGTCATACAACACTAACCTCTGTATAGATACTTGGATGAAAAACTGATCCCCAAAATAGAGAATACCATCAAAAGGGAGAGACAAATTAGAAACAGTCTCCCCATCATGAAGTGTTTCATTGATTACTAAGAACTCGTTTTCATGTTTCTTTCACGATATAATAAACTCAAGTAGATATAATGATAACTAAACACTAATAAAAAATATGAATGATTCATCCTCGTGAGTTTACATATGGAACTTATTGAACAATTCTGTCATTTTCCACTATTACATTGATTCCATGATCACCTACAATGGTACATTCATTCTAAGAGTGTATTAAACGATATTTCCCTTCCTCAGAGTGTTGGTGATGTTGAAATCAAACATATTTAGATATTAGACCCACAACATATATCTAATAGTCAATAATTTCTAAGAGAATATATGATTTTAAAAGATTATGAATCTCTCCATAAAAAGATAATACCTTCATCACATAAGTACATGCATAATTTTTGAAAGTTCCAAATCATGGGTGGGGTAATTAATCTCATAAAAACAAATATGATGATATATATACGTCATAACATGATCATCTTACATAATCATGACACCCAAACATGCACCACAAGAATCATAGTACACCACAAATCCATTAATGGTCACATGTATGATTAAAATTGGCACTAATTTCATAATGTTTTTTAAATCATGGAAAGAATACTAACACTTATAATAATTTGATAATTTTGCCTAATTTTTTTAAGAGAAATAAAAGGTCACACCAATTTTGAGAAATCCCTGAATAACTGTCGATATTACCTAAAAATGCCATGAACGGTCTGTATCTCAAAAACATTTTGTGAATACACCCATGATAAAGAAGCTTTCACTTTATTATGGTCAATAGACAATCCTAATTTAAAAATAACATATCCTAAGAACATCACTTCTTGAATCTAGAAAATAAATTTCAAATATTTCCAAATATATGGTGAATCCTTGAGAATCATATAGTTCTCATACTCATGATTGGACCATGAATAAACCAGAATATCAATGATGAACACTATGAAAAAAATATGATACTAATAGAATATCCAATAAATCAATGGCATGAATATTATAGGTGAATATTTTTTACCAAAAGAATCCAAATATATTAAAAGTTTCTATAAATTACCTTGAAATACATATTCTATATATAAGACTCATTATCCATACATTTATGATATCTCAACCGAAGATCAAACATCCAAAACCACTTTTCCACCATTTATTGGTCAAATGATTCATCTATATGAGGCAATGGATACTTATTCTTAACAATTTACCAGTTCAACTTTTGATATACTATTCACAAACAATATGATCCACCTACATTCATGGAAAAGAAAAATATAGATTCCCATGGAGAAATAGTAGGGAAAACTAAATTATTTTATATCAGATCATCCAACTGAATCTTGATCTCTTTCACTCCACTTGTGCCATATGATAATATGGTATCATGATCAGCTACATTATGGAAAAAAATCTATCATAAACTCTTCCTGTTATTAATAGGAATATCATATAATTTTTTTAGTAAAATATTGAAAAGTAGTTGAAATATCATGGGAAGATCAACAATAGAGAAAATTATACCATTCTCGAATGCAAAAAAAGATAAAAAAATCATCAACTCTGGTCGGGATGATCCTGCATGACTATATATCAAATACCATCTCCAAGAAACACCTACGATCTCCCATTGATAGTAATGAATGTAAACCCTAATGATTACACCCAGTCTCAGTGTGATGAGTGATGAGCTAATCCATTCCATTGATTAAATCAAACAAATCTACATCAAGATTGAGAATATCCTAGACTAACTCCACATCGACTATTTTTAAATAACTAGGACACTAAAACCCTTGATCCTTACTCATTCCAATAGGTTCCACATATTCTATAACATTGTACATGAGATCCATTAGATGTTTTTAACAAATCAATAAAAAACAAGAAGATTTAAATGAGTGATAAGAACATGTATTAAATAAAGAATTCATTGTAGAAGATGAAATATATATGGTACCTATTACAATTATTGATCACACATCAACCTTCACAAGAAACTCATAAATTACAAGAATTTCATTAACTCCTGAGTATTCTAGATGGAACCTTAAATAATTTTATAGTTCTTAAAGTGGAATTATATCCATTGGAATTGACTATCACATACTATATCATGAAATAGACATAGTCTGGATGATCTTTTTTTGATGGTCATAGAAGCCACTAACACTACATATATTTTCTAACACAGAACAAGAATGTTGGTTTTTCTTAACGTTCCCATATTTATAGTATGTTTAGGGAATATTGTTATCTACAACTGATGTTTCCAAGGATCCCCACTATTGATAACCACCTCCTATAATCCCATAATGCTTATGTCATTTCCTCTTATTTCTTAATACGCCACTAAATCTGCCACTGGGTGGAAAAAAAGGGGTAAAATATGTAATATTTCCCTCTATATTCATCACTTATATTGTTACTAAATATATCATCTTAGTTTTAGATGAAATATTTAGAAAAAATACTTTTAACTTATTTCTAGTTAGAAACCCTACAGGTACATCTGAGCATTTAATCAAACACTTATTTCAACCAGCATAGAAAAACTAACTATATCTTCAAACTAATTGGGGCACTCAAACACAAAAAATTCTCTCTACTATAAAATGAGTAACTCTAGAGGCATTTTCTTCTACATACATTGGATACAAATACTGGAATATTATTTCTTTTAAACCCTTCTTATCCAAGCACAAAAGAATATATTTTTATACTATAGAATCCCCCACTACTAGTTCGTACCCTCAAGTAAGAATGTTGTGCACTTCACATTGATATAATAATATGTATCCTACAATTCAAAGATCTGATCAATATTATATATTCAAACCTCCAACTCCTAAGATTCATTCATACCCTTAAACAGTAGTGGGTTCTCGTGTAATAACTCTATATATCGATCCCTTCCAACTAAAACACCTTGATCTTCCTCAATATCAGTGTTTTAAACTTGGGTACATTTTGATTAACATCATGAACCACTCTCAATATAAACTCTATAAGATTTTGATCTTGAGGTGGATTTGGTTGAGGAGAATCTATTGCACCCTTATGTGGAACCTATGGGATATGTTATGAAGGAATATCACTACACACATAATAGATGAAATGAATAGACAACAATTCTATCACTATTAAAACAAGAAAACCATAACTAGGATGTGATATTAAGATCAAGAACATAATACATGAGACACACATACCAACATCCCCATGAAACATGAGTCTTATCACATAATGATATAGCTAGTTACTCACTACAACCAACCACTAATGTGCCAAAAATTCTATCTTCTATCTACCAAATATCTAAAAAAGTAACTCTTGAGGAAAAACCTGGAGTTGATATAAAATTGTAATGGATAAACCTGAGATAACCACAAAAAAATGCACCTGAACCGATCCTTCAAATACCCAAAGGTCATTCTTGATCCACAAGGGATAGTGACTACCACTAAAGCACCAAAAAACGGCTCAATAGAATAATTTATCCCAAGGTGAAGTAAAATAGATGATGTATATATACACTACTGAAAGAAACAGTGGAAGAATAACCACAAAAATTTATGTCATAACTAAAGAAAGATAGTCGAAGTGATACAACTGAAATAAGCTAAACAAAACTCCAACACACATGTCCAAACACAAATAACAACAAAAAATAGTTACTCCATGTGATATATGGGAAAAATCTCACAATATCACCACCAGATATTCGTACACAGCTGATATAAATTTTCCACCTCAATGCACCGCATTTCCTTTCCCTACATCAAAATGCATAACAAGGTCTACACATTTTTGAAGGGTAGTGTTGTCTATGAGATAAAAATTCTCATTTTTATCCTAACCTAGTGTACCAAATCAGTTCTCTACAAAAATAATATCAGTACTCCCATATAAAAGAAAACCTATCATGAAAAGAAATAAAATAGATTTATATGAAAATCATTGTAAATATTTTAATTTTAGCGTAGTTATTAAAAAAATAAGTAAAAATATATTAAAATAATAATTTATTCAATCAAAGAAAAATAATTTATATCAAACCAAAGTAGTAAAAACTGATTACAATAGTAAATAAAAAATGGATCACAATAGTTTAAGAAATAAGACTACTCATGCCGTAATTAATTACTAATGCACTACTAATTCCTTATAACACATTATGATGGAGAAGATGAACATTTAATGAGTGAACCCCCTAATAATGTAATATCACATCCCTATAACAATGGGACTAGGGAATAGAGGAACACAATATGAGTGAACACCATGACAGTATAGTGTGTGATGGCCCGATGTTATGCCTCCAACCTAAGTACCAAATTCTTCCCCTGTGTTTTGTTTCATAAATCATTTCAAAGGGTTCCACATTTCACAAAAAAAATAACAACCCTTAATTCTCCCCAAAAATGCTTTGAAAACACAATTTTTCATTACCCAAAACCATGGGAAAAATATCTTTTTTTGAAATGTATTTTTGAACATAATTCAATCATTCCAATTCATTTCTAAATCAATTCATAAAATAATAACAATACCATTTATCCTATATAGGATAGATATGGAATAACTTACCTTAGTCTTTGGTCACACACACCACCAAAAGGAACCACCAACATTATATTGAACACAAAGAAAACAATAAAATCCCTAGAATCCATTTGAATATCTTATAATCACATTCCACAAAAAATGGAGAGTTTATATCCCCAAATACCTCAAAAAACGCACACCAACTACACTGCAACTACCGAAAACCATCCCCCAGAAAGAGATGGCACAATTGATCCTAAAAGGATAAAATAAAACATCACTATAGGGTAATGGAATCCAAGACATATTGTCATATTGTTTCTGGGACCAATGGAAAAGAAGAAGAAGAAAGGCTATTTACCAAGGAGAAATGATGCAGTATCCTCAGAATTCAAATGTCAAAATAAATTACATGAATTTATAAGAGACACCCAAAATAAACTAAAAGGATGCCTTGGGTTTTATGGGGAACCAATGAATTAAATGTCAAATATTAAACAGGAAGCATGACAAAATACTACTGGGTAAAAGGATTTATAGCTTACCACCCTCATTTACAGAGAAAATATACTATAATTCATATGCATTAAAAAACATGTTTCTTCAACATAAATTTATCCTAATAATTTATATTATAGTATAAATGTGGGCCTTATGACATAATAATTGTTTACAACATGAAAATTAAAATTATTTATTATACTATTATTGTGTTGTAAACTGTATTACGACCAAATCTAGTGAAACAAATATGTTATAAAATGATATTTATAGTGTATGTCCCCTTTCCATATAGTAACTGATAGTAGGTTCGACATAAAACTCCAAAAAAACTCCAACCCATGAAAAACATGAAATAAAGGAGCATAAAAATTAAACTGAACATACCATAAAAATTTATGATGTTATATCTTGAGTTATATTAAAACAATATCTATCACTCATCCATTATCAGGGATCCATTTGAGGAATTTCATTTTTTTTATAGATAGTGGTTGGGGAGTTAGTAGTTCTTATTATTGATGTAGTGTATACGATGATTGATAAGATCATGTTGGTCTAAAAGAGGATGAGGGTAGAGTAGGAATTTTAAATGGAAAATGATGAACATAGGTGGAGGCACTAAGACATTGATCTTGTATACTATGTGTTATTTAGGGTTTCCTCTTAGGGGGGAATGGTGGTTTCGTATATGGAGTGAGATTAGTCATTATGTTTTCAAGCCTATTTATGTGTTAGGTCATGTTGGAGAGATGGATTGTTGGTTGGAACTCGTATCCTAGATGGACAAGATTGATTAAATCTTACTTATGTCCCAATTTCATTGATATCTTTGTGGTAACTCCCATTTCATATAATAAAGATTTTTAGATATCAATGATGTTATGAAAATCAAGGAGAAACCAGTAGAGATCCATGATTTTCTAGGGAAGGTGTTGTATGGGTGAAACATCCCCTTGGGTCACATGTTAAAGAGGCAGAGTGTTATAAACGAGAGTAATTTAGATCATGTGACATAGATTCATGCCACATACCATGATTTTTTTGGAATTTTTCGTAGCTCTATTTTTCTTAAATGATGTGATATTTTAAAGTCACTGGTTTTATGAGATGCGTATAAATTTACATTTATGGTGTTATAGGTTATTGATTCATGTATATGAAGAATGGAAACCCCCTTCTTAATCAATTATTGTTATATTTTTAATATATTTTGAATTTATTTAGGTGAATCATTATTTTCCAAAGTAGAAAATATCATGATATATAGGCTAGGTTTTAGAGATTCTTGTACAAGGATAATGTTGGATATTAGTTGAGGAAGTTATTTCCTTAGGTTTTATAAAGGTTTAAATGGTAATGTGGTTGGTTACATGGAGAATAGGTTTCTTTCAACTGATTGTATATGATGTGGTTTTCTGCTAGATTAGGGGTACTGATGTAGTCGTGTGGGCTTTTTTTAGACCTTTTGGTTTCATAGATCTAATGACCCATGCTTCACATACATGGATGATACATTTATTTTGAGAAAGAAATTAATGCATTACATAAATAGACATCAAAATACCATATTAGTTTAGTGTATTTAGAAACATGGAACACAATATTCTATCTTGGTGAAAGATATTCAACATCTCCCATAATGATCTTCCCCTTATGTTTTCCAACCTAAAACCTTTAATTATTTCCTACGGAAAATACAACTTAAAAATGGTGAGCTATAATTCTCAGAAAGGGTAAACATGGATAACATCATAAACACATAAACATAAGAATATAAAAACATGAACATAAATTTTGAGTGTCAAAGTCTTGAGTCATGAAATAAATCAAGGTAGTTTATGAGGAATAAATCATAAAGGAACATAAACCATGATAAACTAGGATTGACATAAAACATGGAATTGTGGAAAACACATAAAAATAGAAAATAATTTCCATATTATCCATGTATCATTTCAATGACCATGATAGAGTAAAGAGTCTATTACTGAACCAAGTTAAATCCTCATTCCAGGCCTGTATCACTGATGTGGATTTATTTGTCGTACCAACCATGTATTGTTGAATTGGATTTACTTATCATTCCACTCATGTCTATCTCATGATATATAAATATTTACCTAATGCATTAAAGGGATACATATGTATCACTCATCACATAATGAAAATCATACATATATGTGCCGTGAAAATTTAATTCTTTCATCATAACTTAATCCAAGGAATAAAATGGTTTTCTTAAACATCCTTCCACCATAACATAATCCATATCAAACAAATGGATTTCATAGATATAACTTCATCATTAAAAAATAAAATATTATAAATAATAGGGATATTATACTAGAAACAAAAAACTATTAAATAATTTCATCTTAAATGGAAAATAATTTTGATAAAACACTTGAAATTAATTTATGAGGAAATGTCCTTTATTCTTCAAAAATGTTTTCTTTTCTCAAAATTTAGTGCAGTTTTAAATTAAATGAATTTAATTGAATAAAAATTAAATATTTTAAAGTAAGATTCATAGAAATATGGTGTAATGAAAATGTAAAAAAATTTGTTTATGTCGTATATGTTAAAAAACATTCTCCTCATGCTTTTACTAAAAATGTCAAAAAGTACCTCATACTGAAAAAGACAAAAGATTCCTTTCATAACGTTTAATAAAAATTCCCCAATGTGTAAAATTTACATTAAAAATTTTAGAATAAGAGAAATAATATTATAAATTTATGAAACATGGATATGAATGATAAATATACCCTAGAAAATACTTACATATAAACAAACTCAGATAATAATGATATTGTGAAATTATCCCTTACATTAGTTCTTCAATATATTGTGTGTATCTGAACCTCCAGTATAATGATTTAAATAATATAATTTACTTATTATATAATCATATCTATTTTTATGATATCATATATGATCAAATTATCATTCGTTTTTGTAATAATATTTCATTATTACTGGTCATTCAGAAATTAACTGCTTCATTTTCTAATGCATGTTTGGTAAAATACGGTCCGGTTCTCCTTCTTCATTCATATTTATATCATACCAAAATGATATTAAAACAATATATATAATATTTATTTGTTCTCTACATTTATATAATCAAGATTTAATGGATATCATGTAGATTTAATCACATCGTATAGTGGAGACGACAGGTCGTACGTACTCATGAGCGATGATATTTTTCCTTTAATTTTGAAAAGGTATAAAAGTGGTTTTTTTATATATTTAAAGAATAAATAACTTTTCATAATAATCATATATTGTTATTATTTCCATCATTATACCCATACAATTAAATTGGTTTTGAAAAGAAGAACACACCACATTGTGGAGACGGTAAGTCGTACATACGCACACATGGTGATTTCGTTTTTCATAGGATGGATAGAAGGTGAAATATGGTTATTTAGTAATATTAATAACATATTAGTATAAAATTGATACTGAAATAATTAATATATAATGGAAAAAATCGAAATGATGAATTAGAATAATAAATAATTGGAAAATTTGGTAAAGGTGATTACCTCTTTTTCGACGATCTCCCTCTATATATCCTCTTAAAATGAACTAGAGTTAGACTTTTGTGAAGACAAGAACCTCTATAAATTTTTTAATGAAGTCTATAATGTAATAGTTTAGATTATGGTAATTCTCTAAGGCTAAATGAGAATTGTTATTTTGTGGGAGGATGTCCCCTTTTATAATTGATGTTAGGGGCACATTTGGAATCTCAAAAAATATTAGTTTATAATTATATCAAACCACATCCAAAAACCTCAAAAATGTCAAAGTTTCGAATATTAGATGAGATAATATTTTAATATCATCAACCAATAAATTTTTTCCACGTTTTTATGTCAATTTTAACCTTATCCTTTTCATTTAACACTTATTATATTTCATTTTAATAAGGGTAACAATTATTTCAATATTAAAATGGTGTAATATTTACTTATTTGATGTAAATTAAATCCCCAATAAATTATTTGAATCATTATAGACATTATAGTAATTATTATATATTCATAAAAATGTTTTATTATTTTTAAATAATTTAATAAAACATTGTTTCCACAAAACAACAATAGTGTCAATTTTGAAACTATTCAACTCATCGATTTTTTAAAAGATAAAGATAAGATGTTCTCAAAGAAAAAGATATTTTATAATATCCCTGTGGGTTCTAGGTCTGATATAAAATTCATTTTGTATATTAATTATCCAAAAGTATATATATTTTAATATTTTTAAAAACATTAATTTTTTATTTCAATTAATATAGTAATTACTACATATTTTTTGTTTAATTTTTTAATATACTTATTTTTTTGGTAAAAAATAAAAATAAAATACTGTGAAAAAGATAAATATATTATATTTTAGTATAATTCTTATAGTAGAATATATATTCTGAAAAACCCATCATTAAAAATTTAATACTTATTTTAAATGAATGTGACAAAAATAAAATACAATGATGAAGATAAGTATACTATATTTCAGTATAAGTCTTTTAGTTGAATATATATTCTAGAAACCCCATCATTAAAAATGTAATACTTATTAAAACTTGAATGTAATATGTTTAACATCACTTTAAATAAAATATTATAAGTATTATAATCTCTTTTGTAAGGTTAAAAATTGAAAATAACATGAAAAATGGATGATTATGGTCGATATATACTATACTAATAGGATTTGGTATTGTTTTTGTGTTTTTTAATAGTTATTATATTTTAATAAAAATTTCTTTAAAAATTTATGCATCAAAAATATATAAAAATTCGAGGTAATTATTTATTTCCTAAAAATTACAAATAAATTGCCTTGATAAATAAAAATATTTTTTATTATAAATTAGTACTTATAGTATAATTTATATTCTATATAGACTTCTTTAAAAAAAAGATATATTCTTTAAAACATGAATGTGACAACTTTAAATTTTCATTAAATAAAATATTATAAATACCATAATGTCTTTCAAATGGCCTCAAAACATCATAAATAATTTTATATTGGTGAAATATGTTTATTAAGTTAATAATTAACATTTATATTCATTGATAACACCCATGTCTCAATATTTTTACAAATAATAGTTATTAAAGACATGGAAAATGACACTTTTTGTCTTTCATTGATTTAAATATTATTTAAATTATGTTCATGGACAAGTGTCCAATAAATGACATAATTAAGATAATTTTGTATTAAAGGACGAATTAAATTGATCAAATATAAAATATTTATTTTTTTGGTCATTTCATATACATAATAATTTTATTTTTAACCAAAATTACTTAATTTACCCTTTTTCGTGGTAAAAAAATTTAACATAGTTACTATTAATATTGGTTAAAAATAAAAGGGTCATAATTTCCAAATTTGGACCTCCTAAATCCAGATTTTACATTCATTTTTTGAAATTAAAAAAGCATAAGTTGTAGAATTAAATTTAAAATAAACCCGATAAAATGTCACAAAAACTATTTTTTTTGGAAAAAATCCCCGCTTTAAAAAGAAAATGTTTTTATAAAAAATTCATGTATAAAATCATAATAAAAAACAATAATTGGATAAAATGAACTAATTAAAATTTAAAACAAATCCAAAACATAATTATGTAATGACATTAAAAGAAAATAAATTTTTCAATAAAAACAGAATTTTTACTATTCATCACAAAATTGAAACATATCACAAAAATTAAACCCAAGTAATTTTTTATATTCTGACATAAAATAATAAGTTTATTTTGTAAAATTTAATATAAAAATTTGTCAAAACTAGATTCAAAATGGGTGCACAATCATAAGGTGTAAAATTGCATTTTTTGAAAAATGCTTCTTTTAAAAAAATGATTTTGTTCCTATATAATGTCTGGAAAACATATAAGATGAATTTGAAACATTAGATTAAATATATTACATTTATTTTTCCTTAATAAAATCCATTAATAGTGATTTTATTATTTTATAAACTCACTTAATTTCATTTAAATGATTTTTCATGGGAAAGTCAATATTATTTGTACCCACCATTATAATTACTAGGTTATAATATTTACTTTTTCCCTTCTAATCGGTCTTAAAAGAAAATACTTTTATCAAAAGAATTTGAAATAGTTTGTAACACAATACAAGCATAGAAATTCATACACCGCAAGCTAGGAAAGTGTTATGTGTTTTAAAATCCTCTCTTTATGTAGCATACAACATAAGACATCAAAGAAATTAAAAACTCTATCTCATAAAACTCATTGGGTGTTTCATTATATACCAGCTAAAACTAATTTCTCCCTTAAATTTTTTTAGGGTTATAAAAGGATTACTAAATGAAAGTTTCATTCATAGAAACCCACATCGTAAAAAGTAAGACTAAAATGAAAATTAAAAAATGGAATTTAAAAAAAAAATTAACCAAGGTAAATCATCACTAGGTTTCCACGTATAAGAATATTGGTGTGAAAAAAATAGATATGGGAGAAAAATATAACCATCAAATTCGGATGGAGGGTGATAGAGAGCAAGGTTAAGAGAAACATAACAATTGTACATCATTAAATTTGTAATGAATTAAGGGGTTATTGGATTCATTAAATTAGAAGGTACTATGATAGAATATTATGTTTTCAAGATTCATTCCCCAAATTTGAAGAACAGGATAAGAAATAATTACTTTATTTGATTACAGTCTCACATTTTGTCATGCCCTGAACAATTTTAGCTTCATATCTTATTAAAAGAATTTAAGTTGATTTTTTTCATTCCTAAAGTGTTAGAAGATCATTTGATCCATAAATAGAATTATAGGTCATTAAATATTTATTTATGACAACAAAAAATTTATCACATGTAATCAAATATGCATAAGTCCACCAATGGTGAGATAAGACTTTATTTTAACAAAATTCATTTCATGTTTAACTTAAATAGACCATAAATTTATAACCTCAAAATCCTTCTAAAAGCTGAAAATGCAAAACATTATAGAGAGGTGAACTAAATCATCATTACATTTACCCTCATATCTCATAAGGCAGTTCTTGGTTATCACATTCCAAATATGTCAATACCTTAATCAGGTATTCTATTAAAACATGGTAATCACTTGAAATACTGTAAAACCTTCTTGAAAACATGAATTATGTCAAAAATTAACTCTTTTAACATACATAAAATCCCAAAAAAATTGTATACTAAAACCATGATATCACTTTCTCCTTGTATCAGTCCAGAGGTCATTAATACTTTGAAAATATCATTATCTCATTATCGAATCACAATACACATATCATGTGTTTTTCAAGGATATTTCAATCACATTTAATGGTTACTAGTACCATATATTTATGGAAAAACACAATTGGCCAATACATAGATATTTCAATATTCTATAATAATAAAAAATAGAATCTATAACATTATTATAGAATCCCAATACATAAACACTCAATCATTCTATAAATTCATTTTCATACTCAATATCACTAATAAAGATTGAATTTTATTTTCCTTTGTCTTTGTCCTTAGGAGTTAGTTTACAAAGATCATCATTGATATCCATTATATTAGGGAATTGGTTAGCATAGTTACCAATTTCTTTTCACTTGTAGCATTGAAGTGTGGGTGGTGCATTCTCTATAGCCTATTATCTAATCACATCATTAGCTACCTTTTTCACATTACCTTAAAACTAAACTACACGATGAACTTCTTTTATACACATAAAACGTTTTCTTTTCCCTTTAAGACAATATCATCCCTGATTCTTTCCACACACTGACCATAAGGAAACACTCAACTTCTTTTCACCATTGTTTTGAGATTTTCCTTTGAACTCCATCTTTCATTTCTAATCAAACCCATGAGATTCATATGTAACACCAAAATCAATTTCTACCTTTATAGAACAACCCAAAATATCTTAATATCTACTAAAGTATGTTATAGCTAACTCCCTTAAAAGACTTCATTTTATGCTACTGAATAATTGATCAACTATACTTTCATGTTAGATGATAAAGATAGAATCATACCATGAATATCTTTTAAAATTTGCATAATATGTACAATGGATTCATTGTTCTTTTTCTTAATCTTGAGGAAATATTTTTCCATCTTAATATTAAGAATAATAGGAAAATTATTATTAAAAAATAAGTTCTTGAACTCATCTCATTTCATGGATTCAATTTCATTTTTCCTCCTTGTATTCTTGATTAGAGTCCACCACTGGTCTGCTTCCCCTTCAAAATGATAAAAACCCAAAATGATATTTTTTATGTTCATAATAGAAAAGGATGGGAAATATATTTTCAATTGTATGGATCCATTGTTTAGTAACATGTGGATCATAATAACCACTAAAAAAGGTGGATGTTTCCTCATGAAGGACTCAACAAAATATTGTTCCCCTCTCTCCTCATTTGAAAGTCCAGAATTATTCATAGCTTATATAAGTATTCTGAAATGATTTTTCATTCCATCTCCCTTAAAATTTGGTTTCAAGAGGGCAATCATTGCACTTCTCATTTCGTTTATCATTAACATTTTTCCTTTAGGTTCCAGCCATTGTCTAAAACCCAAAAAGAATTGTGTGAGAGAAAACAATAATACTAGGAAAACAACATAATCAAGTGGGATTCCTTTCAATATCTATCATCTTAGGTTTGATCCTAGTTTATTCATGATCGTTACAATAATTCTGGCATAGTTCCCTATATTTAGACTTTCTATTAGGGAAACAAGTAGACATAACCTTACAAATATCTCTAGGGATCTCACTAAATATTTTGAATCCCAATTTCCAATGGTTAACTAAACCATTTCTCTGATACCAACTCAAACGACCCACTCTAGATGTTCATTTATGTTACATTTATTTTGTAAAAAAATTAATACATCAAAAAAATAGGAACCCAAAGATCGTATTTGTTTTTGTGTCTTTGGAAACTTCGAACAAAATCTTCTAACTTTGTGAAAGATCTTCAACATCTCCCATAAAAATCATCCCCTTTAATTTTCCTACCTAAAATTGTTCTTTATATCCAAGTAAAAATAAATCATAAATAGGATGACAATAAATTTTCAGTTAGTGTAAACAATAATAACATAAAAAAACATAAAAATAAGAATATAAAAACCTGAACAAAATTTTTGAATATCAAAATCATGATTCATGAAATAAATCTAGGCAGTTCGTATGGCATACACCATAAATGAACACGAACCATGATAAATTAGAATTGGAAAAAAACATGAAACTATGTCCAACACATAAGCATAGAAAATTATTTCCATATTATCCAAGGATCATTTCCAATACCATCGTAGAAAACTAGGTCCATTACTAAACCATGTTCACTCCTCATTCTAACAATATATCACTGAACTGGATATACATGTCGTTCCATCCCTATATTACTGAACTGGATTAATTTTTCATTCCATTCTGGTCTATATCATGAGATATAAATCGGTACCCAATATAGTGGAGGGATATATAGTTACCACATGTCAAATAATGAAAACCATATATATATATATGTGTGCCTTAAAAACATAAATCATTGATCATAACAAAACACAAGGAATAAAATGGGTTTCTTAACAACTTTCCAATATAACATAATCCATATAAAATAAATGGATATCATAAATATAATATCATCATTAAAAAAATAATACCATAGGAAAAATAGGTATAGTATTCTTCAAATATAACCCATTTAAATATTGTCATCTAATATGGAAAATAATTATTATAAAACACTTGAAATTAATTCTTGTGGAAAATATCCTTTCTTCTTTAAAAATTTCGCCTTCTCCCAGAATTTCATGAAATTTTAAAAGAATAAAATTAAATTGAAAAAAAACTTGAAATATTGTATTTTAAGATTCATGGAAGTAATGCATTATCAAAATTTAAAAAAAATACTTTCATGTTGTATAATTGAAAAAATATTTTCCTCATACTTTTTCTAGAAAAGTTAAAAAGTACCTCGTACAGAAAACAACAAAATTTTTCTTTCATACCGTTTAATAAAAATTCACCAATGGGTAAAATTGACTTTAAAAAATTATAGAATAATTCAAATGATATTATATATTTTGAAAACAAGGATGTGGATGATAATTATATCCAATTTAATACTTACGTACAAATAATCTTTGATAATAATGAGATCGTGAAATTATCCATTGCATTAGGTATTCTATCCATTGTATGTATCCAAACCAAATCAATAATGATTTAAAAAATATCATTTACTTGTTCTAGAATAATATTAATTCTTAAGATATCATATATTATCATATCAGCATCTTTTTGGTAATAATATTTCATTATTACTCATTATTCGAGTATTAACTGCTTCATTTGCTTCTGCATGTTTTGTCGAATAAGTTATGGTTATCCTTCTTGGGTCATAATATTAACATAAAAAATATATATAAATATAATATATATCATATTTATTTATTTTTTATATTTATATAACCACGATTCTATGGATATCATGTAGAATGAATTTCATCACATCTTGGAGACGGTTGGTCATACATACACACGGGCATTGATATCATTCGTTTAATTATGAAATAGTATCAAATTGGACTGTATATATGTTTTTCTAGAATAAATAATTTGTTATAATAATCGTATATATTCATTATTACCATCATTATATCCATCCAAGTCAAGTGGTGGTGAAAAAACGATTACACCATGGTATAGAGATGATAAGTCGTACGTACGCACGCGTGGTGATTTTTTTTCGTAGGATGGATAGAAGTTGGAATATGGTTTTTCCGTAGTCGTAATAAAATCTGTGTATATATTTGATACAAAAATATTTAATTTATAATGTAAACAACTCATAAAGAGGAAGTATAAGAAGAAATAATTTGAAGGAATTGGCAGAGGGGATAACCTCTTCTTCGAAGAGCTCCGTCAAGATATCCTCTCAAAGGCACTAGAGTTAGTCTTATGAGAAGGATATAACCTCTAGAATATGATTAATGATGATTATAAGTTAAATGGGAATGGTATGTTTGATCTTGAAAGCTCAATGTGAATAGAAATTGTGAGGAAGGATGTGCTCTTTTATGATTGAGGTGAGGGTCACATTTGGAATCTCTAAAAATTTTAATTTTTAACAAAAAAACCACATACCAAAATAATTATAATTTAATATTTTCTAAGATTAAATGAGATAAGGTTTTAATATCATCAGCCAATAAATTTTTCACAATTTTTTTGTCAATTTAAAC
Source organism: Viscum album (assembly GCA_963277665.1). NCBI lineage: Eukaryota > Viridiplantae > Streptophyta > Magnoliopsida > Santalales > Viscaceae > Viscum > Viscum album. The sequence continues at coordinate 645,627,176 of OY728151.1, read as the reverse complement.
CCTATCATTTTAATTTAATAGTTAGTCATACTAATTAATTTTAAAAAGGATAACAAATATTTCAGTATTCAAATGGTGAAAATTTAATTATTTGATGTATCCTAATTCAGAAATAAATAATATGGATAATTTTTTAGAATATCTTAATTATTATATATTTTTTAAATTATAATTTTTAAATAATTTAATAAACCATTGATTTGACAAATGAATAATAGTGTCAATTTTGACACTATTAAAATCATGGATTTTTAAAATTATCTATATAAGATTTTATCATTGAAAAAAATATTTTATTATATCCCTATGGGGTATCGGTAATCTATAAAATTAATTTAATATATTAATTATCCCAAATTATATTTATTTTAAAAATTTTGATAAGATTAATTTGATGTTTCCATGAATAACGTAATTACTACATCAATTTTGTGTAATTATTTAATATATATATTTTTTGGGTAAAAATTAAAAATAAAATACTATAATGAAGTTAAATATACTATATTTTAGTATAATACTTGTAGTTGAATTTAACTTTTGGAAAATCCATCATTAAAAATGTTGTACTTTTTAAAACATGAATGTGACAAGTTTAATATCACTTTAATTAAAATAATATATGTTTCATAATCTCTTCCATATGGATAAAAATGGTCAATAACATGACATTTGGATGATTATGGTAGAAATATACTATACTAATAATATTCGATCACTTTTTTGTTTCATTTAATATTTATTATAATTTTTTTAGAATTAGTTTAATAATTTTTTTGTCATCAATATATAAACATTTAAAGTAATTATTTATCTTCTAAAAATTAAAAAATATAATTAACATGATAAATAATAATAATTTAGATTTTAAATTAGTATTTATATTATACTTTATCTTTATTATAGACATATTTAAAAAATAATATATTATTTAAAACAGGAATGTGGCATCCTTATATTTTCATTAAATAAAATATTATAATTGTCATAATATCACACAAATGGCTCTAAAACGTCATAAATAAATTTATATTAGGTAAATATGTATATTAAGTTAAGAATTACAATTTATATTCGTTCACACCACCCATTTTTTCAATATGGGTACATATGATAGCTATTAAAGACAAGGAAAATGAAACTTTGTGTCATTATTTGTTTTAGATATTATTCAATTTATTTTCAAGGAAAAGGTTCCATTAAATGACAAAATTTAGATCTATATTTATTAAGGTTTGAATTTAATTAATCAAATAAAAAACCGTTTTTTCATTTTATAGTCATTATAGTTTTATTTTTAACCTCAATTACTTAATTTACCCATTATCGTGGAATATGGTTGTTAAATAATCATAATAACATCTCAATATAAAATTGATACAGGAATAATTAATTTATAATGGAAAAAATCACAATTAAGAAGTGGAAGAAGAAATAATTATGAAAAATCAATAGAGAAGATTACCTCTTTTTTGATGAGCTCCCTCTAGATCTCCTCTTAAAGACACTAGACTTGGTCTTTTGAAAAGAAAAGAATATATAGAATGTGATTATTGAAGTTTATAAGGGAACAGTTCAGGGGATGGTTGTTCATTAAGGCTAAAAGTGCATTGAAATTGTGTGGTAGGATGTTCCCTTTTATAATTGAGGTGAGAGGCCCATTTGGAATCTTAAAAAATATTAATTTATAATAAAATAAAACCATATCCAAAAACCTCAAAAAAATTCTAGTTTCAAATATTAGATGAGATAAGGTTTTAATCTTATCAACCAATAAATTTTGGATATGTTTTTATATCAATTTAAACCTTATCATTTTAATTTAACACTTAGTTGTTATATTTAATTTTAATAAGGGAAACAATTATTTCAATATTAAAATGGTGAAATTTTTATTTATTTGATGTAACTTAAATTATAAATAAATAATTTCGGTCATTATATACCTTATAATATTTATTATATATTAAAAAAATGTTTTATGATTTTTAAATAATTCAATAAAACATTGTTTAGACAAAACTACAAAACTATCAATTTTGACACTATTCAATTCTCGGATTTTAAAAAAGATCATGATAAGATGTTATTAAAGAAAAATATATTTTATTATATCTTTATGGGTTCTTGGTTATATAAAAAATTTCATGGATATATTAATTAAACAAAATTATATTTATTTTAATATTTTCAATAACATTGATTTGTTATTTCCATTCATAAATTTATTACTACATCTGTTTTGTGTAATTATTTAATATAATTATTTATTGGGTAAATGTTAAAAATAAAATACTATGAAGAAGATAAATCTACTATATTTTTGTATAATACTTTTCTTCAAATATATCTATTGGAAATCTCATCCTTAAAAATGTAATACTTATTAAAACATCAATGTCACTAGTTGAACAACACATTAAATAAAATAATATAAGTTTCATAATCTCTTCTATAAGGCTCAAAATTGTAAATAAATCTATAAATGTATGATTATGGTCAATATATACTCTACTAAAAATATTTGGTCGTGTTTTTGTGTCTTTTAGTTGTTATTATAATATTAATAAACTTTATTTTAATAATTTCTCCATCATCATTATATAAAATTTTAGGGTAATTATTTTTTCCCTAAAAATTACTAATATATATTACCATGGTAAAACAAATTAGATTTAAAATTAGTATATATAGTCAAATTTGTCTTCTATGTATCATTATTTTAAAGATGTTATATTATTTCAAACAATAATGTGATATCGTTAAATTTTCATCAAATAAAATATTATAAATAACATAATATCTTCCAAATGGCCCCAAAACATAAAAAATAAATTTATTAGGGAAATATGTTAAATAAGTTTTAAAGTAAAATTTATATAGGTATATACCACCCATTTCTTTATATGTGGAAACATAATAAATATTAAAGTCAAAGAAAATGTCACTTTTTGTCTCTATATGAGATAAATTTTATTTAAGTAATTTTCATTGAAAAGTTTCTATTAAATGAAATAATTTTGACCCTTAAGTGTTAAGGGTCAAATTAAATTAATAAAATATTTTTTTTGGTAATTTTTTAGCCATTATTATTTTATTTCTACCCTTAATTACATATTTTACCCTTTACTCTGGTAACAAAATTTACCATGGTTACTATTCAAATTGGTCAAAAATAAATTGGGCCATGTTACCAAATATGGACATCCTAAGTTCAAATTTTAAATTATTTTTTAAAAATTAAAAAGGAATAATTTTTACAATTATATTTAAAGTAAAATCTCTAAAATGTCACGAAAAATAGTTTTTTTGGAAAAATGCCCCTTTTTAGACAGAAAATGTTTTTCTAATAAATTCATGTATACAATTATTTTCAAAAGAAAATAATTGGATAAAAATGAACATTTTAAATTTTTTAACTAATCCAAAACATAATTATGTAATTAATTTTATAGAAGATAATGTTTTCCATTAAAACATGTATTTTCATTTTTCATCAAAAAAAAACATATCAAAAAAATAACAAAAATTCAACCAAAGTAATTTTTTATATAAAAAATTAAAATAATAAGTTTATTGTTTCAAATTGAATAGAAAAGAGTTTCAAAAACTATATTTTAAGTCATTTCTCCATCAGAAGGTAGAAAATAGAATTTTTTTGAAAACTACTTCATTTAAAAAAATGAATTTGTTCATATATAATGTCTACAAAAAAATATAAAGTGAATTTTAAATATTATATTTAATAAATAACATATATTTTTCAATAATAAAATCCATAAAGAGTGATTTTCTTAATTTATAGACACACTTATTGACATTTAAATAGTTTTTAAGAAGAATGTTTGTACTATTCATACTCGCCATTATAATGAAAAGGTTATAATATTTAGATGTTCACTTATATTTAGTCTTACAAAAAATTAATTATATAAAAATAACATTATATTGTGTATAATATAATCCAATTATTGTGTTGCGTATAACACAAGCTAATAAAGTGTTTTGTATTGCGCTAGCCTATCTTGGTGTAGCATAAAACACAAGACATCAATGTAATTAAAAACTGTATCTCATAAAAATATCTGGGTGATACAATGGTTTTTCCTTACAATAGTGTTTATGGTGCGATGATATTCCTAATATGTATTTCATGGTGTGGTTTTTTAGACCCTCTCCTTAACATGGGTTTGTTTTTTATTCTTTATGGTGATAATAATATGAGAGGTATCTAATGTAATGGATTATTTCTTCTCAGCCTGTTGATTTTCTAGTTTTCAAGTTTTAAGCATTTTGAGGAATCCCAAGTAATGTTTTTTGGAGGATTGAACTTCATTTTTAAGGATGAAATTGGTTCATGATTTCAAAAGTTAATTCATGATGTGAATTTATATTTCATGGATTTTGTGGCTTATGGTTCACAAATTTATTTTGGGAGAATAGTTTTATGCATAGATAATTTATGATGTGAATGATGAATTCAATGCCTAAACTAAATTATGTTGAGGTGCTGTGAATTTTGGTAGAAGTATTCTGGGTTTCATTTTTTAGTAATTAATAATATAAATCAATCTTATGGATTAAATTGTTGGGTTGTATGCGATTTGATGTTAAAAATAGTTATTTCATGAAATTAATGAGGTGAGTTCCAGCTTGTTTATAATTTTGATGTTTGTAAAAATTATTTCATATGGAATTCATTCCACTCAGATTTTGGGTAAACCCTTTTCTGGAGGATCTTCCTACCCCATTACTCATGCATAGATCCTTTATTTAAAATGGTTTTTCATTATAAATTTGAGGAGATGACTTTTATTTATCCCCCTTTTTTCCTTCTATTCTTCCTTAGACTATTTATATAAGTGATGTTGTTCTTATATAGGGAGTGTTTAAGATGAATTTTTATGGCCCGTAATGTGATCTAGGTTGATTAAAGGATTTCTTAAAATGCTTTTGGTTTCTAGGTTTTTCCACATCACCCTGTTTTGAACAAAAACTTTGAATTTTTCTTTGTGGTATGGAATCATCATTTTATCACTATTTATGTTCAGGTGTGTGAATTTAATGATTTATCTTTCCATTGGTTGGATATTAAGGTTAAAATATATATATATATATATATATATATATATAATGAGTTGGATAAATCTAAAATTTATGAGCATGGGGATAAACTAAATGTTTTTTCTTCTTTGATGATAATTTTTATGATATTGTTTATGCTCATTACCATTACCAAAAATCATATCTACTTGGAGTCTTACATGTTATGTTGTTATTATGATTGTGAGACCCATATTGTATTGATTTTTTGATGCTACCGAAAATGAAAAGGCTAAATAACATATATATATATATGTATAATAAATTGGTTTCCCATGGAAATATATTTTTTTTGTGATAATACCCATGATAAATAATGATGTTATTTAATGTAAAACCATGAAACTAATTTACAGAAGTCGGGATGTGATGTTATGTGTGGTTGTGCTTGTTTTTCCTTAGGTGATGTGGGTGGTGGTGTGATGGTACACCATAGGATACATGTGGGCAATTTTGTGGTGGTGGTGATGTGAGGTAGTTGTTATGTGTTGTTATTATCATGTGATGATGTCATTTTCTGTGGTGTGGTGGATGATGGTTGATGTAAGGTGGGTGAGATGTTCTATGTTTTTGATCAGTTTTTTGACTGGTTAACCATAGAATAAACTACAATGCTGAAATTAAATGACTTGATTTGGTAAATGAATAATAATGGGATTATTCTTTAATTTGTTAATTTGATTAAATAATGTGAGGGATAAATGAAAGGATGTGTAAATGTGAAATGAAATGGTTAATTAAGTGGTGATTTTTAGAAATTCGTCCAAACCAAAAAGTGGTGAATCTATAATTGAAAGTGTTATTGTGTGGATTTATGTGGTTTTTGTGTGGTGTGATGCATTTAGTGGTGTAAATTGTCTTAGTTGATGTTGTGTGGTGAGTTGGTTGATTTGCAGAGTGTAATAGTTTAGTTTTTCTAAACCCATATATTGGTTGTTGTGTGTTATCTCTCTAACATGTATTTTATGTTATTTCTATTTTCACCCCACCCAAGATGGATAGCCTTTCCAATTCCCAAATGTTTTTATTTTTAGGTTTTTATCCAAATATCATGGATAATGCTGACATAGATGGATAGATAAACCCTCTTCCCTAATCTTCCTTCAGTATTAAGGATATGTGTTAGTGTTTTAGATTACACTATTGCGATGTGATATGCAGTGGGGGTCATTCTTTGTTGGAGGAGGCCATGAGGTTGATATCCTTCATGTTCATGATACCCTACTATGCATGTTATGTGATGAGGATAAGATGACATGTGATGTCATTGTGATGTGATGTTATGATGATAGATTATATCATCATATTATTGAAATTTAAAGGGTGGGGTTGGTAGGAATGCATCTGAAACTCCATCATAAAACACTGGTTCTGTGTTGTTATATGTATGGAAGGGACTTAATCACACAATTTTTGATGTTGGGGTGTGAGGGTAGAAAAATTGTGGGGACGTGATAGTGGGGATACATTGTTATGTTTTTTACAATATGTTACTATATTGGATGTGTGATTTGTTAATATATCCTTGGTGAGGTTGGGTTTCATTAGATGATCTGTTAAATTTCTTGTTGTCTTTAATGTTAATATTATTAACTTTTATCATGTTCCCAAGAAGCCTTCAGTATTATCAAATTGAGTATACATCTTATGATCATAATACCAATATAAAATATTATTCAGGTTTCTATGAGTACATTGGAGGATAATATAGACATTACTAGCTTGTTTTTTAGAGTTATTGTTGAGTTGATGCTATAAAACATGTCTTTTGGTATTTACTTTGATACATTGATTGGAATTTTTTTACACTGTTCAAGAATTTTGGGAGGATTTTATGAATAATTTAATTTTTTGTGTTGGAGTTTCTTATTGGTTGTTATTCTTATATCTCAATCCTATATTTATATAAATGTTAATGCATTCTATATGTGATATTGTTAAACCTAATATTCTTATCGCCTAGTTAGGACTTACTAGAGATGAGACTTGGTGGGTAATTATCTGAATCCCTTCATTGGTGACCCAGAATGAGTACCTTTGGAGGGAGGGGTCATTACAAGGAATTTTTTCTTAATGTTGGTAGTAGGTTGTCATTCCTATTCTTTAATGTAGTAAATTTTTCTTTCTTCTCCACCTTATCAATACATGGGAATTTTAGGGACTTCATTCTCAAAGGAATATTTTTCGGTTCTATTAGTTGATTTTTTGTTATTTTTTTCATATTATTTTTTTATTGATTTTATCCAAATATAGATTACAATAAATTCACTTTTGGTGTGATTATATATTTATAGACAAAATAATATTTTTTGATTATTTTTTTACTCTCGATATTCAAAATGGGAGATTATTTCTATCATTGTTGGTAATATATATCATTGATGATCCATGAAATTATGATGAGTATTTTATTAGGGTCCCCATTTTATAAAAAAAATCAATCTAAATTTTTACTAATATATATTTGTTTCTTTGTCTCCCATTCACCTTTTCCTTAACAATATTTCTATGTTATTTCTAGTACCATAGGGAACCTCATGAAGACTAATTTTTTAAATAATATATTTTAAATGTTTTCTATTTCTAAAGAGTTAATCAAAATTGATGATTGAAATTAGTTTCCAATTTTAATATGTATTGATAATTAATCAATATTTTTTTTATTATATTAAGTTGTTCCTCATTTTTTTCTTTAGATATTGTAGATTTGGTTATTCTACTAATTTTTTAAATCAATTTGGGGTTCTTTGAATTATGAAGGAGATATATTTCCATGATGGTGTGGAAAAGACAACATAAAATTTATCAAATATATCGACATCACCAAATAGTGTTACTATGAATATGAACAAAAATTTGATACATAAAAAATAAAATTAGGTATATTTCAGTAGTTTTTATGATAAAAACGAATTTATTATTTTAGCATGTTTTTTATTGAATAAATTGATCTCAAATATTTTATATGTGATTTATTTTATAAATGGGTGATCATAGGTACCATTAGGTATAAAAAACATGATCTATTGGATAACAATGAATATTTTTTGGTATCTATATTTGAATAAAAAATTGAGAAAAAACTAATTGATTATTTTTATGTTGAATATAATGTGAGTTATGATAAGCCCTCTTTGAGCATAGAGAGAACTATATTTGAAAAAAAAATACATAATGATTCCCTTAATTAAATTAAATATGTTAATTGGTATGTTTTCTTGTAAATGTACATTCCCATTTTTTAAAATTGAATAACAACTTTTTTTAATAAAGATTGAGGATTTTTTGTGGCTAAATCTAGGAAATATAGAAAGATGATTTATTAATATGACATTAAATAGATGGTCCATACTAATCATTTTATGTTATAGATTTTATTACACTAGTGAAGAAAATATTGTGGTCCATTTTACAAAATATATCCATGTTGGTGATGGACAAGAGGATTTCCACTATTTATAGAATAAGATAAGGATAAAATCTAGTTTAGAACATGGTGAGAAAAAATTTAATTACATTTATAATATAGATTCAAATTATATGACTAATGACTTGTAATTTATGTTATTTTATAGTAATAATGACAATAAACAATTTACTGAAGAAAATATGATGATTTATGTGAAAAATATTGAAATCATAGAGGAAATAATTGGATAGGATATGTAAAAGGAAACTTCTACTGTAGTTTAAGCTAATGTCTTTGAATAAGTATGTTGAAACATAGACACATTTTAAGGATATTTTTACATGGTAGATGACCTTATGAAATTTGTTGAAATATCAATTTGAATTGAAATTTTCTTATAACATTAGATTATATACCATAATACATAATGATGTATTTAAATAATTATTAACATTACTCAATTGAGGATTATATGGTTTGAAGTTATTAAATATATAAATTCGTTAGAATGATAAATGTTATGGTTTTTACAATATCTGGGATATATATATATACATCTGAATTAAAAATATAAATTTTTACGAAATTAGGGGAATTTTTTACAAATTGTTGGGTTAATAGATAAATAAGGGTTAGAATTTTGGATCTTTCTTCATTATATAGAGAAACACATCAACATCAAATTTTTGTGTCAATGGATTGACATACAACCTCTATTTTTTAGTTATTTATTTTTCATTTTATTTTCTTAATTCTTAACATTCTTGTATCTTAATGTGTAGTAATTTTGAAAATAATTTCTTCATAATTGAAGGAATTATATTTACTATTTATGGAACAGAATGGAATCTTTTAAATGTTATGATATTTTTTTAATTTATGTGTAATTTTGGTAAATTTAAATTTAAATAAAATAATATGACAACTTAACTAAAAAATAAATAATAATTTTAAATTTCTCTTCAATTTTAGCTTTTAAATAAAATATTTTGTTAATTTCATTAATATTTCAAACATTTAACTCTTTAAATTATTTTTATAAGAATTTCATCTTTTTACATGGTCCTTCATATAAATATTTCATTTTTTAACTATTGAATCAAATTTCATATCTCTACCCCTATAAATTTGAAATTTATAAAGTGTTTCCTCTAACTCTACTAAAAGGTAAACATCATGTAAAAGTCCATGCTAAACATCCTTAATAACTTTAGTATATTCATTATAATCATTAATAACCACAAAATTATTTTTTACATTATTTTCATATTTCTAAATTTCTTCATCCTATTCTTCATTTTATTCTTCATTTTATTTTTAAATAAATTTATTTTTGTTTAAATTCCTTCCATATATATTTTCAATTCATTTTATTATAGATTTTATTAATCTAGTTATTTTTTGAAGGTATAATGAGAGTATACTCATACTCATTATCATTTATATTTTTCAATAGTAATTTGGTAGAAACATGCCAATATTTCTTATTGTTGACGAACTATAAAGTTTGTTTTCTCTTAAACATCTCATTTATTTTCTTTAGTTTCTATAAAAAAGAAGTGGTATCACTTCATCCAACTCTTTATCTTCAGTTTTTTAATATTTGACTTTTTCATGGATTTTAATGATTTTTCCATGGGTTTTATCCACTTATTTTGAGGTTTGACTCTTCAACTTTATATCATAGGTCTCAGTCTCCTAATGTGATAATGTTAAGATCCCTTTCATCATGAATAGGAACCATCATAGTAAAATATGAAAATGGACCTACGCAAAAAAAAATTAAAAGTTTACACAAAAAAATATATTCATCCAAGACTCTCATATTTATAACAACATCAATAACGTTAACAAAAAATACTCATCCACTTATATTTAAGGCTATATCCTTAGATCATTAAATTTATTTCCAAATATATTTTTTATGAATTATCCTACTTTTGAATATCTATTGTATATGATGGAAAATTTTCCCCACATATCCTTTTATATTTCACATACCATAAATTTTGCATATATTTTATTATAATGATTGAATTCTATGTAATTAATAACATTATTGTAAATCTTCATCACCATATTAACCTTTAATTAAAATTTTTAAATAAGCTAATAAAATTGAAAATTCAGAAGTCAAATATTAATATACCTCAATATTAAGAGATATAAGGTAATATAGCATTTTTCTATTCTATAATTTAATATTATTCTCTTCTAAAATAGTAATTTTTTATTTATTCAATAGTATCTTCTTTTAAAAATTCATGAAATAAAATTGGCATTTGAAATTTGTATTTGAAAAATAAAATAAAAAAATATCACAGTAGAAAAACTATTCTTAGTTTAACTACTTATATGTTCTTATGTCACTTTTGAACACCCGTAGTTATAATAGACAAACTAACAGGGGATATAATTAGATTTATATTAACAATTCATTAAATATTACATAACTCTCTTTAAATATAATCTTTATCTAATGATTTTATTGATAAAATTACTTATAATATATTTATTTATTATATATTTATTCGGTAATACAATATAAAAAATTAAATCATTGAAATGAAAACAAGAACTTACATAATCACTTCTCACTTCCTGTGACACCTCACTTCTTTCAAAAAAAAATATATTTTGTTACAATGATAATTCTTAGAATAAAAATATTAACTATTTAGAGGTAATTGAAATTTTATTTAATGTATAATATATATTTGGTTTGTAAAACTGTACATGGTAAAAATGATATTTAAAAAATAGTACAAATCATGATTTATTATTAATACATGGTTTCAAGAACCATTTATTATAACTATGCATTCCTTAAATTTTACATGAAACATTTTTTCATGTCTTAATTATCGAGGCACTTTGTAAATGATTTTTCGAATATAATAATGATTTGTTGAGTATTTATCATGGTAATAAAGGTTTTGGAACATGTTTTAGTTATTTTAGTTTATTTAATTATACAAATATATTTGTTTGATACATGACATGTATTTTTATGGATTTTTCATTATTTGATACAGTTATAAAGGATAGATTGTTGAAATTAATTATTTTGGATTAGATATGTTATCTTATCTTATATTGTTAAGATTATAAATATAATTATTGGGTGAATATAGAATAAGGGTTTTTTATTATTAATATTTTTTCTCATTATTATTAATATTGTTATTATTATTACTTTTCTATATAAAAGTGTAAGATGTCCCCACTCTCTCTATTTTGGATTAAACATAGGGATTACCAGTGGGATGAATTCTCAACTCTAATACAACATTCCTCTTCCCGTAATCTTCCATGGTTATTATAAGTAGTATTTTCTATACTAATCTTCAATCGCTTCCACTTCTTTGACTCCAAATCCCATCTAATCTCAAATAGCATTCCGCATTTGTCTACGATTTGGGTGTTTCCATGTAAAGTATAACTGATATAATTTCATAAGACTTTTTGTTTCAAGAGGATAAAAACATCTTTTATAACCATAGTATATCCAAAATTGATAAATGAAATGGGGTTGAATCAATTATACATTTTTGATAATATCCATTTACATTTATAAAGTAATACAATTTTTTATCACATTGTGTGAAATAATTCTTCTAAAAGTAATATCGTATAAATTATTTATTATGTATTTGTAAATATTTTACATGATTCACATACAATTATCATGTAATATAAAGTGGGTTTTCATGGTAGATATATTCACATTTTTTGTCATATGTTAATATGAAAAAAAAAATTGAAGAATTTTGAAGAGGTTTTATGATGAACTACATGGATCTTATGTTAATGATTTCATTTATTGTTCAATTTATAAAGATAATTTCGTTTTTTGTGATGAAATTTTATAAATAAAGGCATTTTTAATGAAATTATTGTATTTTATTATTATATAACACTCAAATTTTATGTCCCATGTTCTAGTTTATTTTGTTGTTGAATTTTGAGTTTTAGAACATTGGGGAAATGGGATTGAAGTGGTTGGTTCTTTGGAATAGTGAATGTGTCGTTATATGTGGGTAATATAATTATTTTCATTTAATTATTTATTATCTGGTGATGGTATGTTTATATTTTATTATTCGAATAGTATTAGATTTATAAAACATTATGCGACCTATAGTTCCCAATGGATCATACAGGTACACTAAGAGGGTTGAATCTATTGTGACTTGCTTAAAAATTAATTTCTTTTTCTTTTAATCCTTTTAATTCAAACATATGCACTTATTTGAATATGTGGATCCTTAAAATTATCATACAACCTGTAATAAAAAAAAGTAATTTAATATTATAACACGATCTTTTAATAGTTTGGTATTAACACCCACTCAATTCCATGTTGGTTAGATTCCCCTACATTGATTCTCTGCCATATCCACAATTGATTAAAATAGTAGTTGTTTTTACACCCCAAATAAAATTCCCCAGTAATTGGTTATTCACCCCAACTAAAATAAATTCTTTAATTACTGGTTATACAAACCATCAGAAACTCTTGTTTTTCTTTTGATCAAAAGAAAATTAGATATTTTTTTACTTGATTAACTAATGTTATCATTAAACTTCATCAAAATAATTAATAATTGATGAAGTAAGATTGATGGAAATTTTCAAATATCTATGATCAAATATGTATGATCCGTTTTCTCAATTAATCAATGCTTACGAAATATTTATTCCTTCTACTGATGAATTCCCATCCTCAATAGAATATGTTTGAGTGATGCACACAATTTATTCAATATTGTATTGTGCAAGATTAAACATGAACAAAATCAATATATCTTGATTGTTCTATTCCAAATTCAGATATATCATGTGTAATTAATATCAGCATTTCTTGAGTTTCTGAAATTTATATACTATAAAATAAAAGGGTTTTATTCTTATTTTTTTATGTTCATTTTATTTAGATTTTTTCACTATCATTCTGCAGGATTCCTTGTGTGATTAAATATTGTTTTCTACAAATTATGTCTCTATATCAATTTCTTTATACTGTAATAATTCAACCACACATAGTCATGTTTTATTTAATAATAAATAAATAACAAGTATATAATAAATTATTTGAATAATAATTTCCTAGTATTACAATTATTTGGGAATGTAATGAGTGTAGGTTCTCATAAAATAGATAAGTGTAAAAATATTCTTTCATGTGATAGATGTATGTTGTGTCTCATCTTTTTTATGAAATCATGAGGGTTTTTAAAAGTTTCTTTACCTTCATATAATAGCTATTTTTTTATTTTAGGTATCGTTTCCAATCCCATATTCCTTTAGCATCGACCCATGATGGTACCCTTCACTATCGTACCACCCTACAAGATAGCACCACCTCTCCGCCAATGTTCGGGGGGCACATTATCTCACTGATTTTTTACGAGCCTCATTCAAAAATGTATTCCCATGTATGGTCTGGTTCCCATGTTGTAACTGTTAGTCCAATATGCGGTTGATCTAGATCTCATTGGGGGGATTTTGTTAGAAATTGTTTTTTAAAAAGTTTCACAAAAAATACTAATAATTATTCTATGTATATAATATAAAACCAAACCATTCATAAATATAATTCAAAAATTCTACAATACTTCATCATATCCTAAGGAAATAGTATTTTAAATGACCTTTAATGTTCTTCCACAACCGATGTGCATTTCTTCATGAAAATAAATATTTATTTAGTATTCATAAAACTTTTCATGTAATAATTGAATATCGAATGGTATTTGAAAATAAATATCTTCATAAAATAATTAAATACATTATGTCCTCCAAAATATTTCTTCATCAAAAACCTCGGGCCGCGAGTTCTGAACCACGATCCACCATCATCATAAACGTCGAGTCCATCGACCATCTCGCAGTCGTCTTCCTTCAATCATCATCACATCCCCATCCTAAGCATGCCGGTGGCCACAAACAACCACACCGGCAATCGGAACAGGACTCCATCGAACCATACCAAGACCGACGAGGCCATCGTAAAACCGCAACACCGTCCCCACAAAAACTGAAAATCATCGAAAAACACCACTTTCATCATTGCCATACAATCAACACCGTCGACGCCGTCATCCAGACACCACACTCCGGATATCGACAAGGCCATCGAAGCACATAAAACGCATAACCACGAACAGAACCATCACTGAACAAGCGTCAAAATCGTTCACAGAAAACAAAAATCCAAAAAAAGAACCGCATAGAAGCACAAAGAACTAGGGCTTAAAACCTAAAGGAACCAGGAATAGTGAAACCGAGGAGAAAACCCTGACGGAAACCGGGGATGAAACCCTAAAAAGAATCCCCAAAGCCACCAAACCGCATTGACCAAAACCTCTGAGTATCCATCGCTCCAAGTCCGACCTGGATAAGAGCGGTAGAACGTGAGATCAGAGCATGGAAGAGGCAGCTGGGGGAATGGAATAAGAAAGAGTAGCACTGGGATTGAAACCCTAGGGGGAAACATAGAATGAAACCCAAAACTGGAAGAAAGGAATGAGGAAGAGGGAACTGGGATTAAAACCCTAGAAACAGGGAGGCTGAAGAATCCAGGGAAGGAGAGCCGCCGAGGGGGACCATAGCGCCAACGAATCCAAGCGGACGAAGCAGGGAAAAAAGGAGAGCAAGGCGACTAAGGGAGAAGAAAGAAGAGGAACGCCAGAGAACTCACCGCGAGAGGGCGACACGAGGGAGGGAGCTGCGGCGCTGGGAAACCCTAGCGCGAGGGGAGAGCGACCCCGGAGACTCAGGAGCCATTCCTCGTCAAATCCAATTCCCTAGAATCATAATTTCATCGTGTAAGTCTTCCCCATTAATTGTTTTATGATATAATAACAATAAAAACAAAATTCAACCTTCATCGATTTATTTTTCTCATCAAACTTCCCCTTTTAATTTTTTTTTGATAATTCATCACTTTATAAATTCAATATTATCCCCCTCCCCCATATTGAAAGTAAATGAATATTTTCAATAGGGGTCTTTTCATAACATCACTCTTTGCATGCCATCATGGCATCCTATTCTACTCTATTAATTTAAGTCCTCATCCTCTTGTCAGAGAATTATGACATCAAATGTTTAACATAGAAAACATCCATTGGTCATAAAACTCTTACTATAATTAGTAAAAAACATTATAAAAATAGTTTTTTCTAATCAAGTTAATAAATGATGCCTATAAAATTTTTATCATGAGATACCAAACTCAAAAAACATTTTCCCGGGGTTATTAAAATGATTTTAAACTAATATCTGATAATCATCTCAAAAAATAGATTAAAAATATTCATGTTTAAGAGTGAAATTCCCCTTTTCAAATTTGTTTTCCATTTATCCATCAATTATTAAGTCTCCCTCTTTTAGATTTGATCTTTCAATTTGAAAATAATATAACATAGTCAACATACATCAATTATGAAGAGCTTAAATATATATAATCATGACATATAGATTTAACATATACATCCCTCAATAGTGCTTCAAATATTTATAAGTATTCAACTAGTATATTGATATCATGTGGCTGTACTTATGTGATCTCTCCTGATAAATTCACACTATAATTTTACATCATTATTTTTTTTAAGTATAAACTATATGAATCTTATGAAATTAATTGAAGGAATCATCATGATAATACTAATCTATGATAGATAACATTACATCTTTAATATATTCATATATTGTAAAAAAATTAGGTCTCCCCATGAACATATACTTTACCATCAATTCCCAAAATAAAAGTAAACACAATATATACATTAGAAAATCAACTCCTTCAAAGCTCCTTAGAAAAAGAAATAGGGATGAGAGTTTCTTATCAAACAAGTTATCTTTTTAGGTGGAATATGATTATTCACAATTACTTGAAAGGAACAATAAATTTTTTTGCTTACACCAACTTTCTCGTATATTTCAATTTTTCTTCACATAGGATCAATCATTTTTTAGGAATGTTATTTGTATTTTTTTTATAGACATATTTTTCAAGGAAATATTTTGAGAATATGAAGTCACATATGATTTTCTATTGATTTTCAAGATTTATACTTGTTTATGATGCCTTTTCAAGAATATTTAGCTAAATATCTATATATATTACACTGTTCAGACACATATATAGTATACTATTTAGGAAACTTCTCATATTCATCATTAGATACATCTTCCACTGAAATAATCTTATTGTTTCTTTCTTGAATTGATTTTTAATTTTATTCCAGATTTTATACATTATTATTTATGTTAATGGTCAATTTGAAATGGCCAATTATGTTACATTTAATTCTACAGTGGAAACATATCTTCTTTGGTCTGATACCCTTTACATATTCCTTTACTAAATACTTGGGATAAATTTCCTCAAACAATTTCTTCAGTTTCTATCCCAAGGGGTTATTATGTTATTTTCTATCCTACTACTTTTTATGATGTGGTCTTATATCATTATCAGCATCATATGACTTATTATTATATAGTATATACCAACACTTATCATAATAGTGACCACGTCTATTTCAATAATAAAAAAAAATTAATTTTTAAAATTTTTTCTGGATAAAATGATTCTTTTTCATTAAAATAATCTTATATTGTGTAGGTTCCATATTTTCATCAGATATAAACCCCCTAAATATAGGAATAAATTTATTTTAATACAATGACACAGAGGTCTATAAATTTATTTCATTATGGTAAAACATCTAATAGGACCATCAATACCCAATAAATCTTGACTTCTTCTTTCATTGCACAATTTGACCATTTGGAACCTTGTCACTTTTAGAAAATATTTCTATTATTATATGGGTTATTTTGGAAAAAATAACTCTTACACTTCTCTAAATACATATTTTAATATTTACTAGATTCCTAGGACATTTTATTCATTCATATTTTCAATGATTATATGATTGAATCTACACAAGTCATCAAAATAATATTATTATGAACAAATTTATCAAGAAAGGAGTTGGCTCTTTAAATGTGCCTATAATAAATTTATATTTAGATAATCTCATGATATTATTGACACTATATTGATTCATCATAAAAATAGTGACCTTATTAAATGTATTCCTTCCACAGTTTCTTTTCTCAATATCTTATTAAATTTTTTCTTGCATCAAATTGAGATTTCTCAGTTTTACTTCTAGTTCTAGGCATTTTATGTTATGTCCAAAATTTGCATCTATAACTTGTCATAATATTTCATCCCACTTAATTATAATATTATGAATCCTATATTCGAGGAAATTTTTCATAGTCAATAAAAATTTTTCAACCCCATTAATTGTTTCTTTTTATCCTCTATCTGAGCATCATTAACATTCATAGATATATTATGTATATTTTTTGTGCATGGATAAGTTTTGTAATGAAATTTTATATTATATCATTCTCAAAAAAATAATTTCCGACTCTTATTTTTCATAAGATAGAAATTCATTACAAATTAATACATTTTATTTTTTGAATTCAACAAGTTAAATGAGATTTGTTCATGTTTAACCATTATAACTAATGCCCCATCAATTATATCAACTTCCTATTCCAATTTTAATTTTCATTTAAGAAGTTCCTTACAAATTCTATCAATACAAGAAACCACTTCATTGGGAAATTAATTCAAATTATATTTGATTCTATAAATGAATAATTTTTATTTATGATTTAAAATTGATTCATCATTTTTATAATCAACTAATATTGTTGAAAAATACAACTATGAGAACCTCCAACTTTTGATTGATCAACTTTCACTTTTAAGTTCTTCATCAAATTCTTTGACTCCCATTTCTTCCATTTATTTATATTCTTAACTAATATATAGAAATTCATAGATTTGGGATTGCAGGTAGTATTTTCTATATGAATATCTTATTATTATTATTCAAATTTAAATCAGCACTTCATATATTTCTAGTGAATAAAAATGGTCAAGTAATATAGATCCAACCATAGGTGTTACATTCTCTCTGATACCATTTGAAGTGACCAATGGATAAATAAGTCGCACTCATAAAGGGTTGAAATTAGTGTTAGTTTTTTTTATTAGTTATTCATTTTTCTATTAACCTCTTTTAATTCAAACCATTATCATTTTTTAGGATGAGTGGATCCTATAATTTCCCATACCATATGCAATGTAAAAAGTAAATTAAACTCATACCATAGTATTTATAAAGTTTCAAAATAAAATCTACTTCTTTCTATGTTTTCTAGATTCCCCAACATGGATTATCCATTATATATTCAATCTTTACATGATTATTAGGTTATACTCCCAACCTATAATTCCTGAACAATTGGTTATACCCCCAAAATAAAATATCTTCTTTGGTGACTAGTTAGACACCTTAGTCCCAAACATTTTTTCCTCTTTTTTATCTGATGAATGTAAGATCTGAGTCTAATCCCAGTTTCTTCTTCACACTTGAAATAAATAATCCCTCAAAATCCTGTAAGATCACATGAATTTATAATGTATAATTCTTCAAGATCCATCAAGGTTGATGATTCAAGCTTTCTAAACTTTCTCAATAATCTCTACTAATCTATTTATGATCATCTTTCTCAATTAATCAATTCTTGGGAAATAATTATTACTTCTTCTAATGAGGTCCTGACCTCATTAAAGTGTGTGAAGTTGATTCACACGATTACTTCAATATTATATTATATAAGATTAATATTTCAAAAACACATTATAGTTTCCTCCATGATTTATTAATTAAAATATATCAAGTATACTTCCTGAAGGTGTTGTGTGTTATTTTTACCTATGGATAATATTAAACAAAAAAAATTATTCTTATTTTTTTATCATGGTTTGTTCACTGTATTACTTGAATCTTCCTTGTGTACTTCAACAAATTTTCTTAAAATGGAATGGACATATCAATTAATCTATATTATATTACTTCATCCACACATAGATTTGGTATGTTTAATGAAAAATGAATAAATTGGATGGAATAACCTATATGTATCATGTTGTCCTGATATTTCTTTTTTTTCAATGTGATGAGGTTGGGTTCTCCTCAGAAAAACCAGTGTAAAAATCTTCCTTTACATGACTAATTTCCACAGAGTCTCATCTTCTCCACAAAATATTATGTTCATTGTGAAAGTTCATTTATATTTCATAATATATACATATATATATGTATATATGTATATGTGAGGTCTGAATTCCATCAAAAACTATGGATCATGAAAAATAGTTTTCTTCGTGTGATCTATCCTCTTCTCTGTATTACTTCTTTGTGTGAGTGGTTGGCATAGAAAACTAAATATCTTCATGTATATAATATTGTGTGGTTCCACTTCATGAAAAATCATGCCCTGGATCTCCTTCCAGTGAATTTTATCATGCGATTTTCTTCTATTCTTTTCATATGTGTATGTATAGTCACCCATTTAAGGGACTGTGTGAATCATGGATCACT
This sequence comes from Viscum album, assembly GCA_963277665.1. NCBI lineage: Eukaryota > Viridiplantae > Streptophyta > Magnoliopsida > Santalales > Viscaceae > Viscum > Viscum album. The sequence goes on along the minus strand of OY728151.1, from coordinate 645,607,178 downwards.
ACATTTAGAAACAATGAGTTTTAAGGATTCTATATTTATTTAGTGGAAAGTGATATCTCTATAATAAATAATAGTAATAAAAAACCTTTGAATCCCATTGGTATTTATATATCAATTAATTTTCATGGCCTATGAGTTTTAAGTTGAGTAAAATAAAATTAATGTACCAAAAATTGTATCATTTCAATCAATATCATTGAATTTAAAAACTCTATGCATTTTTAAACATATGTGACATTGAATTGAATATGCGATAGATTAATTATTAATCATTCATGTGATTCATGATATTCATGATGGGACATTCCCATATACATTAATCGTTATGTGAATACATGGTGATACGTGACCACCTAAAATCAAATTCTTCATGCAATCGAGTCTATTCATGTGAGACCTCAGTGGAATATTCTCTACAATATCGTTTCATAATATATAGTATCACATTATTTGTATTATCATATTCGTAAAATATTGATATTGTATTCATATCTTCGATATGCTTGAGCATGTCTCATTTACTCATCTTGATCACTTGAGATGGTAACATGATAGACATCAAACACTAGAATATCGATATCGATTGTCTGGATCCTGCATGCAAGAATGATAAATAAGATGATAATGTTATGATTAGTTATTATAGATGAAAAGGATATTTTGGATGAGGTTATATGTGTATAATTTTATGTATACAAATAGTGTAACATTCTAATGATTCTCACTTCATTTCTCTAGGAATATATTCCCTTATTAATAATAAATTGTGTTCCCATAGCCTTTCAGTTGTAGGTATGTTGGCGCCGACCCAAGTTGGAAACTCTACTTCATCATTCCACTATGAATAGTGGTGCTACCTCTCCTCATTTTTGTGTTTTCCTCATGCATTTCCAGCATTAAAACAAACATCATGCCACCATGGTGCCCATGCATGGGTTAGCTCACACATGATAGATATTGCTTACAGATGTGGTTCAGAGGGCTCTCCCTGTCCCTTTTGGTTGTTCATATTTGTTAAGGGCCACTAGAAAATATTTAGAATAATTCTATTTATAGAATATAATACTCATTAATTTTCAAATATAACTATTAAATTCTATAATACATGAAAAATTCCACATGAAAAATATAATTTTTCATGGTATTTAAAATCCTTCCGTAACTAATTGCTATTTTTTCAGAAAAATAAATATTTTCATGGTATTCATAAAAATATTCAAGAAATAATAAAATATTACATGGCATTAAATAAAAAATCTTGTCCTACAATAATATAATTTTTCATGGCCACCAAAATATTTTTAATCACCCAATTAAGGTATGGTGTCTTCTTTTTTAATTCATCGATTATTGAAAAAAAATCATACTCCAAATATAATTAGCCCATGTCTTAAGAATTTAGGACCATTCAAAAATAGTCATAATTAAATTTTGATGTCAAATCAATGAAACACAATTCCACATTATCTTAAATAATCCAAACAATAACACTTCATGTTATTATCCTAAAACTTTTTGAGTATCATTAATAATGTAAATCCCCCAATAATTTTATGGAATTCTATTAATGGTTTATCAAGGATAAAATCTAATTTATTTGAATCACAAAATAATCATGTATGTCTTCCTAATAAATTTCGTTTTTTCTATTCAAATTAAAAATTCAACATTTAATCTTTAACCTTTTACTTATTTTCTATAGGATCCTTGTGTAGCAAAGTGAGAATTCAAGGGACACATGTCATACTCCTTTAAAATTTTAAATGACTAGGATTATAATGTTTAGTTCATACCATGACTTGAGGATTCCACTATATGATCCCAGTAAGAGAAATTTAGGGTTTATAAAAAAGGATGTAATTACAAGTCAATAGATGTGTATGCATAGTCATGTCCAAGATTTTTTCCATTATCCCTTGGAAATTATCATGTAATGCTTGATGGGTAATTCTGGTTATTTTTTATTATTTGTTTTATTTAGTTTTTCTTATTAAAATGAATATAGGGAAATGTTTACTTAATTTTATATTTATATCAAACACTAATTGATTTGGAATTTTTTTATTGAAATAATTTAACATTTATTAAGGAAATAAAAAGTAGAAAAGGGTTTGATTTGGTTTTCAAATAAATTAATTCTTTATTTAGAACTAAATTTCATAAATCCTTCTTTAGTTTCTTATTTATTTATTATAAAATAAGTTTATTTTATTTTTATATTTTTAATCTAGTATTTTTGGTTTATCTTATAAAAATAAAAAGATACAATCCTTGTGGTATCCTACTAATATGTAACCCACATACTACATGAACACCTTTTTGTGTGTGTATTATTGACATCTCCTGATTTTCCTTGATGGTATGATCAATAATCCAAACTCATGGTAGTGTACCATGGGCATAGTTAGTACTATGAATGTAGTGTAATTTAGATATTTCATTTGCCAAATGGGGGTAGATGTGAATTTAATTGACATTATGTTTAATAATGGAATCTTTATTTTAAGGCCTTTTATCTATGTTTTCAATTTCTTATTTTATGTTTTATGAATAAATGTCAATTTTTTATTTGATTCATATTGGTTTAGTTAATTCACTATTGTTTATAAAATTTGACTTGTGATCATTATTTACATTCATTCTAAAAACACTTATGTATCTATATATTGGTCATGATTAAAACATATGTTTATGTCATGTTGGTTCAAATATAATGAATAGATATTATTCTAGTATGATACACTACCTATTACAATGATTATACCCTCTTTTATACTTAGTTTGTGTGAACTGTTCTACAATTAGCGTGTAATAACCCATTTTTTTATCAATGAAATTTCCCTTATTATAATTATTTTATATATTATAAAAAACATAAAATAACTATAATAACACTATACAAACATTATAAACGATGAATGAATGAAATAATATGTATTTATATAAATTGAGTCACCTATCAAGATTGAATATTAACCTAACCCTTGGAATAGTAAGAAGACCATTAGGAATTTTAATTAGGCGAATAGAATAGTAATATCATCTATGAAATTATAAATAAAATTTAATCATATTATAAAGGATAATATGATATAATTATATCATTGTATAAGAAACTTAATATTTAAAAATTATTAATTAAGTGTTGGTCTTTTTATAAAATAGAAATGATTATTTAAAATTTTTTAATTGATATAATTATTTAAAAGAATTTTACCTTTATAAAATAGATTCATAAATTAACATTTTTCTTTATTATGAATAAAACATAGTTTTATGAAACCATAATCAGTTTTTTGAAGTCTTATAAAATCTATTATAATTTTGAAATCATTATTTTCTAAATAAATCATGATTTTAAATAAAAATTAAATTTATCTTATTTAGAAAATTCTTTTCATAAAATGGAGTTCAGTTTTAAATTAAACATGTTCAGAAGTGGTTCATGTAAATTTTTGTGATTTTTCAAAAATTATTGAGTTTTTAGTGAATAGTAAAATATAATAATTTATGATAAAAGATAAATAATTTTTAATATAAATGTAATGTATTTCCAAAAATATAAATATAATATAATATTTTAATATATTTTGTGATAAAACTAAAAATATTCATAGTATTGATTTAAAATAAAAATTTAATGAATTAAATAATGAGAAAACACTACTCTCCTCTGTTAAAAATACCACCTCTAGCCACCTCTTTTCCTCCCACATTCAGAGACAATAATCATTTTCAAGTTCTACCAACTAATATTCCAAATAACCTCCCCTACATATTTGATACCTTGGTCTCATCACAATATCAAACCATTTTCCCTTAGGAGGATCTCAAGGACGAGATAATAAAGAGGTAAAATCCTCTATCTTTTTCTTTTTATCTATTTTAAATTTCATTTATTTTATTTTCCTCTAATCTTCTCCACATATCAAATTTGTCATGATAACATGAGCATAATTAATATACTGAAATATTTTTATGTTAATGTAATAGTTAAACTTAAATTATCTTTCCTTTTCCATTTACTCTAAAAATGATAACACGACGTGTTTTCATTTTTCACTACCTCCTTCAAGGATGGTCATAAAAACATTATAATGGTGGAATTTTTTTTTTAAAATGTATTTTATAACATTTTTTGTTTTGTAACTAACATATATAAATAATATTAAATATTAAAACAAAATGAGTACATTGTGATAAAAAAACATCAAAAATTAATCTAAATTATTATCGTTAACATTTTATCTAATGATTCATCCCCATACCAAATAACCAAATGATATATTAGAATATTTAATCTTTTATAAGTTCACTAATTACATATATTATTAGTTTCGGATAATTTTCAACATTTTCCATGAACTTCCCTTCATCTATTCAAGTGAACTGATCACGAAAACCAAAAAAATGAACACTCCAAAAAGTTGAAATTCAACACGATAACTCCCCAAAATGGCAATACACAAACTTAATAAGATTATAATTAATCAAATACATGTATAATATGTTTTTTATTTTTGTATTAATAAATCTAATTTTATTATACAGGATAATAAATTGAAAAAATAATTAATATATAAGGTAAGAGGATTCTTGAACCCAACTCTTTTTCTTTGGGTTTTCCCTATTTCACTACATTTTTAGTATGGGTGTTCCTTTAATGATCCTTAGCTATTATTTATTTTGTTTTCTCCATTTTATTTTTTGGTACATACGTGATTCCAACCTAGTTTTATGACATATGAAAATATTTTTCCAGAATAACACTTCTTTCTAAAAACACCTGATTTATTTCTCTTGAGATTGTTTCCTCCTCAATCGAGATTGATTATTCTTATACCTAAAATGTTATTAAATTTTTATTTAGGGAAATCCAATGGTTTTATAGGAAATTATTCTCTATGAAATTCCAATAAAAACCATTTCATTTTCATGGGTTACGATATAAAAAATATTGTTACACATTTTATAGGGCATGCATGATTATGTAAATGTTATGATGTGATGTGCGTGGCCGAAACTATATATCCCTCCAATGCATTGGTTAATTTGAATTATCTCATGATATAACATTCAATATGCATTAAAATGATTATATATTTGTTCGAAATTATGATGTTATGATTATACACATATTTTATGCATGAACATGATGCTATATATTTTCACAAATATGAGTGGTAGTTCACCATTAATCCACGATGTTTCGTTTTAATGAAGTGACACATTATTTGAATTTAACTTATTCGTCCTTTGATTATTATAATGATGATCCTTTACCCATGTTATGATGATGATTTTTATGCTCACCCATGTTTCATGTCTCTTATCCATCCTCTTACTGGGATTTTAGTTGACCCCTTTCTTTGATGTATATCCTCAGTGGACAACATGTACTAAAGAGAAAATTTAAGACACTAAGAATTTAGGTACAAAGTAATTAGATAATGATATTGTTTTATTATGTAAATGTTATGTATGAGCCAAATTTTCCAAAGACACTAAACTATTTCATCCTAGAATTATAACACTATTATGTTATTTATCTTTAAAATGATGTAATATTTATGAAAGAAACATTAGGGTCACTATAGTTGGTATTAGATAATACTTTACTTAATTTGAGAGTTAATATTATATAACCTTAGTAAAAATCCTTAGTATGAGACTATGTAAGAACCAAATATGTATTATTTCATAAATATGCTAAACAAAGGGATCCCACAATATATGACTTTAATGTTAATTGCATAAAGGAATAATTTATTTATTTTGTAATTATATAATTATGTTTCTTCAAACCTTTTATTTTATAGAAAATGGATGGAACCTAGAAAAACAAAACCAGCAACACGTGTGAGGGCCAATGCAGTGATTTCCCAAACACCAACCCCAATGCCTTGGGAGGTGGAGTTCAAAATTACATTGTGATACTTACCCTATTCTCTTTGGCCATGAACAATAAACTAAATAATATTAAACATACTCCTTCACATAATATGTGGAAACTATATTTCGAGTCTTTAATGCAGCAATGACCACTTACCTTTAGTCTATATTATGATCCACAAGTTGTGGAATAGTGGTTCAAATCAATGGAGAAGATCTTTTCTATGCTCACTATTCTAAGAAGGATAAGGTGACTCTTGAAATTTATCAATTAATAGAGAGTATGATTAATGGTGGATGGTAATTAATAATTCCAATCCAAAGGATGATATTGGGGAGATTGAGTGGGATGGATTTAAGACAATTTTTCAAAACAAGTATTTCCCTCAAAATCTTTGGAAAATTATGGGGAGATAATTCTTAGAACTAATGAAAAATGAAGTTTAGTCTATCACGGAATATAAATAAAATTTCACAGTTATTTAAAGTAATTATTTCCTTATTTTCTATCAACAATGATAGAAAAATAGATAGATTATTTAGTGGTTTAAAACCACACTTTCCAAAGGCACTAGAAATTTCAAAACATAGGAGTTATGAAGAACTTTTTATATGTGCTCTCAAAGTGGTGATAGTGTTGGGATAATTTTCCCATAGATACAGTGTTAGAAATAAAATATGGAATTTCAATATTCTGGATCTAATGAAAAAGGTGAAAAGAAAACTCAACCACTCACATGACAAAAATGTGAGAAGAAGAATTAGAGGAATTTACTTAAGGGGATGGGGAAATTATTCTTGTGTGGTAGAGAAGGCCACAAATCTCATGAATATTTAATAGACTTGAGGAAGCTAGAAAATATGGGGGAATAAAGGAATGAACCACCAATGGTTTAATGCTTCAACTTTAGGGAGCAAGGGACTTATGTAAGCTGGTGCACTAAAACTAAAGTCATTGAGGGAAATCAGTTTTAGCAGCCACTAAAGACAAATGTTAGGGGGAAAAATATTATTCTATCACTACTATGGAGGTGGATCCAAACAAATATGTGGTGAAAGGTATGCTGGTTATCCATTTAGAAATAGAAAACATAGAATTTGATCTCATTCTATGTATTCTTTCAAATCATATAACTTTAGTAGAACTATTCAAACACCTCCTCAAAATATGTAGGATGAGTTATCTGTGAGAATGGAGAATGGTTCAATTATTCCATCCCATGTATATAACCAATCATTATTTAATTTTTGTTGACTGAAACTCTTAGAAAATATTTCCTAACTTCATTTGGTGGAGTTTGATGCTATTTTGGGCATGGATTGGCTATTATTTTACAAATCCAACTTCAACTACTAGGAAAGGGAGATCACTCTTCAAATACCATGGAATCCACTAATTATTTTCTAGTTTAAGGAGGAGAATAAATTTTATTTGGATCTATTGTCACATGTGTGGATTTTATTCTCTTATGAAAAATCATATATGGTAGAAATGATTAAGACAGATGATATAATATTGGTCGAAGATAAAACCATTTATGTGACTACACAAATGTGTTCCCTTAGGAATATCTTGGTCTTCCTTTTGACTGAGATGTTGAGTTCTAAATTGAACTTATTATGGGATCTTATCCAATATAAAATACTACTTATATAATGTCCACCATTGAGTTAGGCGAACTGAATAATTAGTTATAAGGTAATCTAAAAAAAGGTTTCATATGCCCGAGTACTTCACAATGGGGTGTGGTAGTCCACTTCATAAAAATGAAGGATAGATCAATGCACCTCTGCATTGATTATCATGTGCTCAAAAAATTAGGATAAAGAAAAAGTATCCCCTACCATTTATAGATAACATGTTCGATCAACAATGTGGGCCCAAGTATTTCTCTATGATGGATCATCAGTCGGGATATAACTAATTAATGGTGTGGAAGTATGATATTTCCAAGAATTCCTTTGGAATGAGGTATGGAATATACGAGTTCATAGTGATTCCTTTTGGACTCACTAATGCTCCAGAAATATTTATCGGCTTAATGAATTGAGTATTTAGATATTTCCTCAACAAATTATTGGTAGTCTTTATTGATGATATTATGATATTCTTCAAGAGGAAGGGGGACACGATGAGCATATGAATACTAAACAAGTTATTTTGAAGGCATTAAATATATGCAAGGTACATTAAATGTGATTTATGGATGAAGGAAGAATCTTTCCTTGGGCGTGTTATCACTGTTAAAGGAATACTTTTTGACCCTTCCAAGATAAAGGCAATTGAAGACAGGCCTAGGACAACATCTATAATGGAGATCCATAGTTTCCTTGGTCTAGCTGGGTATTACTATTGATTTGTGAAAAACATCTCACGATTGTAAAAATCAATAACCAAGATGACTAATAAGGGAGAAAATTTTGAATAGACCAGTGAATGTGAAGACTCCTTCAAATATTTATAAAAGGGGCATATCACCATGAAAGTACACACACATCCAATAAGTGGGGAATTATTTATGGTTTATTGTGATGATTTGAAGAATGTGTTAAGATATTTACTGATGAAAAATGATAATGTGATAGCCTAATCCTTAGGTTAGTTTAAATTTAATGGAAAAAAATACCCCGCACATGATCAGTAGTTCGCATATGTGATCTTCGCAATCAAAATATGGTGGAATTATCACTATGAGAAGAAGTTTGAGATATATACTAATTATAAGATCCTTATTTATATATTCACATAGAAATGGCATTATATGTTCCAGTTAAAATGGTTAGATCTCATCAATGATTATAACTAATCAATTCACTACCATCCTGGAAAAGAGAATAAAGTGGAAGAAGCCCTTAGTTTAAAGTATCATGTAACATTATCAATGATGAGAATAAATAAGGATCCAATATTATTATATTTATAATATATGGGCATGGAAATAATTAAATAAGTAACATCATTGATCCTTAGTCAAATAATTGCTCGATCATCCCTTGTGGAGAAAATAAATGATGCTCAAATAAATGATGTGGATATTCTAAAGAAGGTATAAGATATCAAAACAAGAGAAATCCTCAAAGTTTAAAACTGTTGATAAAGGAGTTCTATTATTTGGATTATGAATATGTTTATCATCAAATCCAAAGATAAATAAAGAGCTAATAAGTGAAATAGGTAGCTCAACCTTCCCAGGGACCAAAAAGATGTATCAATATCTCTAAGAGAACTATTGGTGGGACAATATGAAGAAGGGGTTAGTTGAAAATACATAAAAGTTCCTGGTATGTCATCATGTTATGTATAAATGAAAAAATAATAATTATATGATTAAATAATTACTGATACATTCATGGAAAAAAGAAAACATCCCCGTGGTATTTTCCAACCAAACGTTTGATGATATCTAGAGGAAACAATGAAATATGGGTTATTGGGAATCATATCATAAAAAAAATTCACTTTATCACAATATGAGGGAATTTATCACTGGATAAACGTTCATGGATATAAATTAGATAATTGGTAAGGTTTCATGGAGTACCACTATCGATTGATAATGATGAGCTCTGAGATTCACCTCTACGTTCTGGAAAATAATTCAACATGCTGTTAAAACTGAGCTAAGATTTAGTGTGGATTATCATCCTCAAAATGATTTCCAATATTTGTGGGAAATTCATACACTAGAATACATGTTGAGAGAATATTATACATAATTTAAAAGAGGATTGGACCAACAACTTCCAACGGATGAGTTCTCTTACAACAATAGTTTATAATCAAACACAAAAACGGATACATTTTATGCCCTTTATGGGAAAAGATATAGAAAACTGGCTTGTTGGGATGTTGTTGGAGATCATAAGTTTATAGGAACAGAAATGGTCAATATAATTGTGGAAATGGTGAAACCCATTCCGCATCACATCAAGGCATCCCAAAGTCAGCAAAAGACCTATGCAGACAATCATTGATGGGACCTTGAGTTTGAGGTTCAAGATATGGTATTCCTCCTAATATCTCCATGAAAAAGGTCATGAGATTTGGGATGAACCAAAAGCTATTTCCAAGGTATATCGACCCCTTTGATATTCATGATCATGTCGTAGATGTGGCCTATCGGCTAAAACATCCACCTACCATGTCTCAATTAAATAATGCATTCCATGTATCCATATTAAGGAAGTACATACTAGATCCCTCACATTTACAGAATCTAGAGGTCCTAATGTTGGAAAATGATCTCTCTTATAAGGAGAATTAAGTGAATATCTGGGACCATAGAGATTAATTTGAACCAAATAAAAATACCCCTGGTCAATATACAATGTAAAACCATAAGTATGAAGAGGTAAATGGGAATTGAAAGAAGATATGAGGGAGAAAAACCCTCACATGTTTATATAAAATTAATTTTTATGGGAGAAATTTTATAAGGGGGGAAGAATGTGACGACTTTAGTTTTTCTAAATGAAATTTTAATTTTTATAACTATGTTATAACATATAAATCACATAAAATTACTTCTATAAAACAATACAAACTTTACAAATGGATAATGAATGAAATAAGTAGTATTTTGTAAATTAGGGAACATATCTCCATTAAATAGTAACTTGACTCTTGGAATATAAACCATTTCCATTATGAATAGTAAATTCGCCAATAGAATTGTAAGCTCATCTATAAATTATAAATAAAATTTAGGAATATTATAAATGATAATATGATATAATTATATCATGGTATAAGTAAAAAATATATTTTAGAATTTTTTAATTAATTGTTTGTTTTTTATAATTTGTAAATGTTTATTTATAATTTTATAATTAATATAATTACTTAAAAGAAATTTTATTTTAATAAAATATATTCCTAAATAAATATTTTGTTGTCTTATGATTATAAGGTAATTTTATTATATGTTGATTAATTTTTAGAAGTTCTACAAAATCAGTTATAATTAAAAAATCAATATTTTCAATGTAAATGTAAATTTTAATTAAAAATTTTATTTCTCATATTTATAAAATTATTTTCATAAAATGGAGTTCATTTTTAGATTATACATGTTCATAAATGGTCATGGTTATTTTTTTGGATTTTTCAAAAAATCTTGAATTTTTTGTGAATAGTAAAATATTATAATTTATGATAAAAGGTGAATACCTGAATTTTTTTACATCATATATGTAAACCTTATGAAATTACAAAATATAGAACTCTATATTATCATTTAAATATATTGAATGATATGGTTAAAACTATTCATATTCTTGAGCAAAAATATTAATCTAATGAATAAAATAATGAGAAAACACTCATCTCCTCCCATATAAATACCACCCCTCACCACCTACACCACAAACCATACAAGAATTGATGATTTTATTTTTTATTACCAATAGAAATCACAAGACCTCAAACCACGTCCTGGATCCCTTGTTCTCATTACAGTACTAAACACTTTTCCCTATGGGGGTTCTCAATGAGGAGAAAATCAAGAGGTAAAATCCTCTTTCTTTTTCTTGTAATTTCCTTTCAAATTCCTTTTTTTATTTTCCTTTCCTCACCTCCACTTATCCAAGTGGAATAATTAATCCATTATATTTTATATGAAATAATTTTATTATGTTAATTTTATAATTCGTCTTCATATCTCAGTCGTTTTCCTTTTATTCTAAAAATGAAAATATCCTCTCTGGTGTGTCAATTTACTACCACCTTGGAAGATTCATTTTAAATTTAAAGGTTGAAAAAGAAAATTATAAAATAAAAGGTTGAAAAATATTATAGAATTTATGTTATAATTTTTTTTTATTTAACTAACTTAAATACATAATATAAAACAATATAACCAAATGGGTTTGTTATGATCGACAAACAGAAAAATTAATCTAAATGATTATCATTAACATTTTATTTAATGATTTATCCTCATAAAATAAAAAATTGATATATAAGAACTATTAAAATTTATTAGGTTATTTAATAACATATAATATGAATTCTAGGCAATTATCCCCATTTTACATGAACTTTCATTCATGTATGCTAGTGAACAAATCATGAAAATCAAGAAAACGAACACTCCTAAAGAATGAAATTGAAAAATATAGTCCATAAAAATAGCCACAAAAGAACTTGAAAAAATTATAATAAATCAAATACATGTATAAGTGGTTACGGATTTGTTAATTAGTTAATTTAATTTTATTATCATGGATATTAAAGTGAAGAAATCATTCATACATAAGGTAAGGGGATTCTGGAACCTAATTCTCTTTAGTTAGGTTCTACCTTTTTCACACCATTTTCAATATGGATGTTCCTTTAATATTACAGAAATATAATTTCATTTTTCCTCCATTTTTTATTCTAGTATATATATTATTTCAACCTCTTTTTAAGACATATTCAAATATTTTTACAAAATAACCCATCCTTCTAAAAACACATCTTTTATTTCTCTTGAGAATGTATTGTATTCAATCAATATTGATGATCCTCGTATATAGTATGTTATTCCCTTTTTTATTTTGGGATCACCGATGATTATCCCTGAAATTATGATTTATGAAATTCTCATTAAACCAATTTCCATTATATGGTTTATTTTATGGAAAATATTATTAAATGTTCTATGTGACATGTATGATTATATAAATGGTATGATGTGACTTGTGCACCCAGAATTATACAGTGCTTCAATGAATCGGCTAATTTGATGTATCTCATGAGATAAGGTGAAATATGAATAAACATAATGATTATTTTTTTTATAATTATGATGTTATGATTATTCACATATGTTATGTGTGAACATGAAGCAATCTTTGTTCATAACTATGTGTGGTAGTCTCTACTTATACATGATGTTTAATTTTTATGCATTGCCACATTCCTTGCCTTTATATAATTCTTCCTCTCATGAATTATTATTTTGATCCTTTTATTATGTTATGATGATGATATTTTTTCTCACCCATGTTTCATTTCTCTTATTCATCCTCTTATTGGGTTTTTATCTCACACCATTCATTGATTTATATTCTCAAGTGACTACATGTACTATAGAGAAAATGTGATCCACTATGAAGCTGGAGAAGATAGAATTAAATCATGTTTATGTTTTATTACATATAATTTACGTATGAGCCAAATTTTTTCCAGACACTAAACCATTTTATCCTAGAATTATACTGCTATTAAGATCTTTATCTTTAATAAAACTCAACAGTAGTGTAATAAAATATTGGGTTTCTATATACAGGATTTAAATGGGATGAGTTAGACTATATTGGTCTAGGACCAAATGAATCTAGTATAAAAAATAGGATATTTTTATTATTGAAATTATTACAGGCTCTTAAGATATTTATAATCAAGACAACATTTTAGTAAACCTGGCCCATGAATTAAAAAATATTAATTATACTAAAAAATATTTTTCATTAAAAATTTATTATTATGAAATATAAAAAAATTTACACATAATTCATATCATATCAACATAAATTTATACATAAATTCATCGGATACCTTAATAACTATTCTATTTTCATAGAATAATATTCTATAAAAGTCAAATATCATATAAATAAAAATGAAAAAAATATTTACCGTTTGGGTAAGTCTATATTTATTAAGGTAGTTCCATATAAGAATAAGATGTTTTTTCCTCAATTAATTTAATTTTATCTAAAATTGAACATTGTTTTTTCTAGTATATCTAACCCCATAAATATGAGTCAAGCTACCTATCATGTGATCTAAAGAGTTGTTAAGAACCATTAACTAGATTCAAGGATATAATTCAAGTAGAATAAATGACCAACGTATATATATAATGGGATAATTTCACCAAATAGAAGGTTATCCCTTTTCAAATTGAATATCTATCCTATTTATAAATATTTATTGATATTATTTTGACACATTCTTATCTCAAATAGCATATTATTTTCTACCAAGAGTATATTAAATTCATTCATGTATTATAACCTCAATAATAATATTATTTTAATTAAGATCACTTTATCATTCCATTTGTTGATGAGGACTTCCTAAAATGAAATAAAATCAATATTTCTTAACATTATAAATCCTTTTACCATATTGTTACACATTATTCATATGTGGATGAAATTTATTGTTGAATTCCATAGTCCCATTATCATCTTACTTTTTTATATCATTCATTATATCTCGCGTTCTCTTTAATTTTTTATTGATGATCATTATTCATAAATTTATAACTGAATCACAATATCATCTTCCATGAAATACTAAAAAATAATATATATCTTAAATTAATATTTTATCCACATGAATTTAATGTTATGTATTATATTGATTGAAATAAAATTAAAAATAAAAATGGTAAATGTGTTTCCATAAAAATAAGATAATAAGAACTTTTATCTATATAAAAAGATGCATTTCAATTGTTTTTTCCTTATAACTAGATACATACAGTTAATCTACCTTTATAACATTATATACACCTTAATGAAAATATAATTCTAAAATTCATGAAATATTTCTTCTTTACTCCCCAACATTATGGGAAATTTATATTCTTTTTACTACATGTAAAAAAATTTCTTCCAATCAATTCAATGATTTAATGTGAAAGCCTCCGACCTACACTATTAGCTGTTGTGCTAAAAATATAATCTTCACATTATAGGATTCGATACTGATAAACATTACCCAATTAAAACATCTATAATTATATAATAAAACACTAATATTGATTCACTTACATAACCAATCCCTTTTTGGTTTATAGTTTTATAGAATTATGAAAAACTAATACAAAACAATATCAATGTGTTTAAGTGGAAAACAATCTACTATTACTAGGTTTTCTAATTTCATAATTAGTCTTATAAAAATACCATTAAATTATTCAAACACGTAACCATTAAAAACACAATTCATTTAACATCATTCTTATTAACTTGAGGAAAAGGAAAAACATAAGAAGGGTGATCTCAAAAACTCAGTAATGGTAAACATAAGCATTAGAAATTAAATAACATCAGTGATAATAATATGATTAAAAGGGTATAGTTACATGATAAAGTTTTAAGTATATAACATAAAAGAATTTATACCCATCAAATCATAGATCATAAATCATGAAATATGAAATAAAACATTAACACAAGATAGGATTTAAATAATTCAGCATTCATGAGGCATGCAAAAAAATGTCATAGTGAAAAGGATACGTTTTAAACTCATAAAAAAGAATAAATAAAAAATGTTGGTATATTGGAACATAATTATAATATCACTCTTAAAAATAAAATAACCTACAAGGTAAATTCCAACAATAAATTAGAATAACTTTATAACTATTTAACTTTATCTCTTTACCTAATGAATGAGAGAGAAATATCAGTCTCACCATTCTTTGGTTTATAATAAAACCGCTCGTCCTTATTTTATAATACAACCAACCTTTATCAATAAAAAATTTATAATAATTGTAACATTAATAAAAGATATCAATCATTAATTTATTCATAAAACTAATAGAAACAACCATTATTACTTTTATAATTAATTAACTCATTGAACAAAATTGGGTTCCATGAAAATATCTTTAAAACAATCATAATTAATTAATAGAAAGAATAAGGATGTTATCATTACAACATATCCCTAATGAAATAAAAGTAAAATCAAGGGTTTTTTCATTGGTAAATATAAACCACATTATAATATCATTAAAAAAATCTATGAAAATACTCATTACACAATGAAAATAAATTTTAAAAAAATCACACAATGTTTTGAAAATTATTTTTTAAAAAATGAAATTTTCACTAATAAATGAATCATTAAATCAAATAATTTTCATGAGAGTAGATATATCGTTTCATGTAAAAATGGTAAAAATAATAATTATTTTCTAACATTTGTTAAGAGGGTCAAAAGTGACCCATATGAAAAAAACTAAAAAAAAATCACTTTAAAAACATTTTAACTAAGTTCAATGATGAGGTAAAATTATATTTGGAAATAATTTATGCTTTAAAAGTAAATTCAATCAATAAATTTAGAAAAAATGGATTTTTGAGGGAAATATTCCTCTTCAAAATGATATAAAATTGGTTTCACGTACAATATCTTTCTCGATGTTTCTTTAATCCATAAGGGGGGAAAATAGAAATTAAAATTTACACAAAATTCGAAACCAGTGGTATATAAATTTCATGTGGTTTGATATAATAAGATAATATAATTTTTACCAATGTAACCTTGAACATAAAACATCCCTAAGAGAAATGAGATTGTATCATAAAGCCCATAACACTTTAATAGATTTAAAAATAAAAATTAATTAAATTAAATAATATGATATGGATCTACAAAAAACATTAATTAATTTAAATTAATATTTCAAAATTCATTTATGAGGAAGTAATTACACCATTCAAATAAATCATGGTGCATGACATGAAACTTGTCTCAGGAAAATGTGATTAAGATAAAGAAACCCATTTCACAAATCATAAATTTTAAAGTGATAATTAATCCCTAAAGTGGTTATGTAGACATATGTGAATCCAAATAAACAAATTTTAAATACTGAATAAAATAATTTATAGATAAATTTTCACATAATCATGGAATAAACGGCCAATTAAGGATAATTATAACCCAGTGAAGAGAAATTGAGTTAAGAAACCACTTACCACTCGATGGATTTTGATTTAAATATCCTTGGATGAAATAATACAAATTGAAAAATAAAAAAACATAAAATTTTATTTATTAATGATATAACATGTAAAATGGTTAGTATATACACTATATAAAACAAATTGAGAGCATAACATTAAAACACGGGTAAATGAAGGGAAATTGGGATTAAATCGCAGACCTTGAGTCTAGAATTGCAATGTATGTCCTTTAACTCCTATATATTAAAAATATATTAATTATTTAAAATATTTAAAAAAATTATTTGTTTATTAATTTATAATTAAATTATTTGTAACATGTATTAAAATGTAATATAATTGGTTAAATTTACATTAGACGTTTTGGTTTATAGTTGCAAAACGACATTGGTATGTTAAATGTGGTCGAATAGGTTGTTGTTCAATCATTTCAAAAATAATTATCATGAAATAATTATCATTTTATATATTAATTTTATATTGAAAACCAAAAATGAATTATGGTTATGAAAAATGAATCATGTTATAATCTTGGATATGGTAGGTCATATGTACGCATGAGTAACGTTTCCAAATTTTAAACAAACATGATGGAATGAAGGTAAGTATAATTGTTTCCCTAAAAATTATTATTATATAAAAGATATTATATTATATATTTAAATAGAAATATATATACAATCCTTGGGATGTGGTGATGAAAAATAGATCACATGACTTCATTGAGATGGTAATCCATACATACGCACAAATGACGTTCTCGTATTTTTAATGGATGGAAATGTAATAAAATTGATGATGTAATAAATAAATATAATAATAATTATTTCAATAATATTATATATATATATATATAAATGGAATCCATAATTATATCCATCCATGAGTGGAGGTTAAGGAATAAGAATTTCATCGATTCGCAATGAGTGTAGTCCATTATACATGTGATTGATAGTTTCATTCCCCATTTAATGGATGTAAGAGATAGATTAAGGATAATAATTAACAAAATAGCATCTCAGTATATAGTATAGACTTATGTCATTATATAAAAATGTTTATAATATTTTTTAATGATTAACTAAAAAAATCATTTAAAAGCTATACCTCTTCATGGAACAACCTATTTTACGTTATACCTTAAGCCCTATAAAGTTTTTATTCAACCCAAAATTACAAATATATGAAATTGGGTGGTATTTTAGGAATGTTTTATGTAGGTATTTACAAAACCAAATGGAACGTTATGTTTGTATGGGAGAGCTGACTGGTGTCCTTTTATAAGTGAGGGAGGGGTACTTTTGGAAATGCATGAAATATTATAAAAACAATATGTGTCTAATTCCTGTAAAATTTTAAAAAATGAAACATATTATAATATAATTACAATATAGTATTAATAAAATAAAAATATAAAATTTATATAGGTTTAGATATAATTTTAATTCTTAAATAAATGTATTTTTAAATCCTAAAATGACTATATGGAAGATTAAGTTCATATTTACAAAGAATTTATCAATAAATTTTTATTTATTAGTGACTTTATATATATTTAATAATTTTTTTACTTTTATTCATACCTTCCAATTCGATTTCTATGTTATAACGGTCGTAAAATAATAATACTTCATAGTTATTTTAAGCTCTATTTTGGGTGTCATATATGCTATCAAACATAGTGTTTTTTAATATCGAGGTGTTACATTCCCCCCATTAATAAATTGTTTACTAAAAGTTCGTAATTTATCATGTTTCATTTTTAAAAAAACTTTTTTTGAAAACCCACATTGTAAAAAAGGTTAATAAAAAGTCATATTTAAAATTGGGAAAGGGAAATATGATGGTTATCTGGATAAAAACATAACTAGGTCTCGAAATATGAGGGCAATAATGGAAAGTTAAAATATGTGTATGAAAACAAAATAATTTAAAAATAATTATTTAGATTGGATGAGAAAAAAGATCACATAATGGTGAATGACCATGAGAATATTAATGGCTACAAAACCATGAACCAATGATGTGTGAAAATAACCATCAATTCAGAAGAAATGATTATAATAGTATAATTTTTTTTAAAGGTTCATTTCTAATAGTTTTAGGAATTATTTTACCATATATACTAATAATATAATAAAACAAACATACCTGATAAGTATAATTTCATCCTTTAATAAATTTACACCACAATATTTATTTTTTCTGTAAAAAATCAGTATTCAAGATGATTTTCTCATTCCTAAAGAACTAAATTCAACTTCTATCAAATCACATAGTCCCAAAAAAAATTAAAATGATATTCCTCATTTATATATATATAAACCAAAATCAAATATTATATAAAAAATTCATAAACCTTCATATTAAAAAAAATACATTTTACTCCAATATTTCTACAATAACAATAAAGGATAAACTTAGATCATTCCAGAAATAAACAACCAAACATCCCAAATTAACTAAATAACCTCAATATTAAATAATTTTTTAACCTCAAAGGTTATATTATACAATTCATCTTAAATACCAAAAAAAATTAATATTATTCTTCCCAAATAATCCTTTATCTTAAAAGTCATGATACAAATAAAGGTTAATTTTACCATAACACAATAAATTGTCTCCCAAAGAATATCATTAGTCACTTTAAAATCATGTCACATAAAAACCTAAAAAGTTATTTCTAAGACATTGAAACTATGATTAGACCTATACATATAAACCCATCATGATATTAATAAATATTACGTTAAAAAATACATCTGAAAATTATAATATTTTATGTTATCTAAACACAAACCTTGTACAAACTATAACAGCCACAAACACACACTCTTGAATACTAGGCTAAAACATAATATCTACATTTATTTCTTAGATACTAATAAATGTGACCCAATATTATCCATCTTTACTTAAAATTCAATAACTAATATTGAACCGCATACATACATAGTCTCTTTTAGGTTTAGAGTTTTATAAAATTAAGAAAAACTATTATATAACAATATCAATACCATAAATTTATTATTTTTACTTTAAAATCATCATTTATTATTTAGACATAATTAATACAAATCTCCCTAAAATTATTCACACATTAAACTGTTCTAGGTATACTTCATTTAAAATCATTCTCCATAACCTTGAGAAAAATAAAATATAAGAAGGGTGAGATCAAATGCTCTATAAGAGAAAAACAATTATTAAAAATTTAATTTAATTTATAATCATAAGATACTCATAAGGGTTTGATAAAATAATAATATTTCAAGATAAAAACACAATATAAATCATACCCATCAAAACATGGACCATAAATCATGAAAATGGAAGAAAACATTAACCTAAGAAAATAGTCATATTAGCAAAAAATCATGAGCCAGGTGAAAACAATCCTTGAGAAAAAGAACCATAAAAAAATCATTACAATCATAGAGAAAATGAGATGGTATATTAGAATATCATTATCATATAAATCATACAAAAAATTTTATATATCTAATAACCAACTCGGTAAATTCAAAAAATATCTTTGGAGAAATCTATAACCCGTTAACTGTGTCTCTTTATCCAATTCATTATAGAGCTATATCGGGCTTTCATGTACATTGATTTTCAAAAACCAATCTATGACTGGTTTATAATTTAACCATCCATCCTTAGGAAATATTTATAAGAACCATAAAAGAGTAAAATATATTTATATTTCATTTCCTTATAAATCTCATAGAAACAACCATTATTCCTTTTATAACTTGTTTAACCCTTGTAAAATGTATGGGTCAAATGAAAATGTATATAAAACAATCGTAATCCATCTAGAGAAATAATTAGGATGGTGTCATTATAGAATATCCCCATTGGATGATAAATAATATCAGGGGTAGTTATCATTCATGAATATAAACACTATTAAAAGACCATTAAAACATTATTGAAGAAAATACACTTTCCACTTTGAAAATTTCATTAAAAATGAAAAAAATTAGTAATATTTTGAAAACACATTTTTATTCAAAATAAAATTGGAAAATAATAAAGGAATATTTAAATTAAATAATGCTCAAAATGGATTGAAATTGTTTCCATGTTATAAATGATAAAAAAACATTTTTTCAAACTTTTTTAAAGAGAGATAAAAGCAAACTATTTGGAAAATTTTAGGAAATTTCCAATGAAAACGTTTTAAAATAATCTCAATGATCATGTAAAATAATTTTTCAAAATCATATAAATTTATAAAATTACTTTTTTTAAAAAAAATTAGATAACATAAATTTAGAAGATAAATGTTTTTAATATAAATAAATTTTCCATATATGTATTTCTTAAAAAAAATTATTAATTTTTCATTAATAAATAATAGAGTAAATGGATTAATGGCCAAAACCAATGGTTTATTCTTCAGCTTAGTTATTCTACCTAAGATCTAATATCTTGGGTAATTTATTTCTTAGGTTTTATAGATGTCTTTAGATTCACCATAAAAACTATATCAGGCAGTGATTTATTATTATGATAATGATCTACATTCACTGAATCCCAATGATCCACCATTGATCAATTTGAATAATAGAAAACAATTTAGATCAAAGCAAGGTCCTCTTTTTCCATTTCTGATATGAGAAACTCAACCACCATCATTACTATGAAATATTATGATTTGGGCCCTTTGTAAAAGTATTTGGTTACTTACAATCCACTCGCTTTTGGAGTTAACTTTATCTTTCCACAAGTCTTAGATATCTCTAGTTCATTCCTTTTTATTTTCAACACCTTTAACAGTGCATTATTACAGGTGAGGATGGATCAGTCTAGCATTCATGTGGGTGGGGATTCTTTTTTAGTGGTCGAAGGTGGTTCATAATTGATTCTCCATCCTATCTATCTGATGGAAAGTTAGTGATTCTCAATGATTAACTAGGTTCCTATGAGTGACTCTCATTCCCATTCTCTATGTGAGAATTTGAAGGAGAATGAGACACAAAGTACTTTGGTATCCTTACAACTGGCTCCAGGGGGTTCTTCCAAGAAGTCGTGATGTGCGAAGTTAGTCCCTTCACTTCCATACCCTGAGACGAATTCCCCCTAGGTTAATCGGGTTCCATATTATTATTTTATGTTGGTATTATATATCTTCTTTAGGGATTTATTGAATTACTTAGATGTCTCAAAAATTTAATAGGGAACCCCCCCCTCCAGTGGTGTTTGTAGCAAAACCAATTCCAATCACAATAATGTTATCTCATCCTCTCAGTTAGAAGGCCCATTGATGCTCGAGGCCAATACCAGGTGATCCCACCTACAATGACCTCTCTTATAATTTGTAATTCCCATGTCCTATGATCCCAATTTAAGACATATTCTATCTAGTCTGAACACTGATGATCGAAATCTTCTAAGGTAGTGTTCCTTGAACCTAAACAACACACTTCTAATATTTCTTATTTTTTCTTATAGATCAGTCTCTGGGTTATTTCATAGTGATCCAGTTAACTAGAACATATGGATATTATTAGAAAATAAATTTTTTTGTCTATATATTTGGTACTTCCTATAAATATTTATCATTGAGGATCAATGAAGGAGACCAAATTTATTTTTCTCCTTCGTTTACTCCAAATGTGAGGCTACGTAAAGGGATAAATTTTTATAAGATATGGAAAAAATTCAGGTGGAAGACTCAGCATGGTTTGTGGGGGGAATTAATTTCATCATTGATCCATAATAGAAAAAGGAAGCTTCTTTGTACCATATAAGGTTTCAATATAAATGTTTTTCATTCTCTACTAGGAATGGTCTTCTAGTTATGGTTTTTATAGGTAAAAATATACTTGGTGTAGTAACCAAAAGGGTAGTCATCACACCTAGTATATATTAGAATGATCATTCTCTAATATTCATAAAATTTAAACCATTAAAAATATAAGTTTTGATCAACTTGTGAGGGTACTTTAGGACCACACTCCCCTTCTCATCTATCTGGATCAACGATTAGGGGATAAAAATCATAATTATTATTCCAATCAATGAGTGTTTGACCCTCATTTCCATTTGGTGGTTCAAGATTCATGGATGAATTCCATGAATGAGAGTAGATGGATGGGTCATCATAACAATATTTAGATACTCAAAGGGAATCTACAAATATTTTACAATAATAAACCTTTTCGATTTAACAACCCATACAGGTATAAAGAAAAGATTGATCCTATTGATAGGTATCTCAAATAAAACTGGGATGATGAAATCTTATTCAAACTTATGTTCAAGATAAATCAACTAGAAAAAATAATTATGGAATAATAATAAATGATTAGAGAGAAGTATATATAGACTTGGATCCGGGAGGGTGATAATAATATAACCTTATTTTAGGATTTTATTAAAAAGAAAAAGTGAGTCGGTGTTCATAATATTCATTTATATGAAGGTTATTTCACTAAGTATATGGATTTTGTGAGAGGTATGGATAATGAGTAAATTAAAATGTTATTGCCTGAATCAAATCCCTTCATGCAATAATGTTTTCCTAGGAAAAAACAACTTTTTTAAACAACATTACAAGGGTAGTTTTTAATGATATCAATAGATTTTTTGAAATAACACTAGAAGAACTATATATCTATAAATTATTTCATGTAATTAATTCATATATCTCTATGGTACCAGATGGTTTCCTAAGTTATTTTAACATTACATTTTTTGGAACTGGTAAATGGGGAGCTGATTTTGTCCTTACATGACTTCATTATGGGTGGGGGGATTACCATGGTTTTCTTGTTTGTATATCATGGTTCTCATTCTGAAGTTTAAGGATCCTTCCTTACAAAAAAAATATATTCCAGTTATCATGTGTAACTTCCCATAAAATTTTCTCACAAATTTTATCAATAGAAGACTCGTGCTTCATCTACCTCAATGGGTCTTAAATAACCAACATGGCTTTATTAATGGAAGATCAATGCAGACTATCATAGAAATGGTGCATGTGATTTTCAGGGATAACAATAATAAATAACCTAGTATGAACATTATGATCAAGGTTTATATGCATAAATCCAATTATATGATATAATGTATTTTTATTAAAATTGTTTATAATTACATGGGATTCTCATATAGAGAGATGATCAATTATTAGGAGAATTCATCTCACCTTGGTTGTGTATCTATTTCATGGGGAAGAAGTGTGGATTATATAAATCTAAAAGTTCATTCAGGTTTGGAGACCCCTAATCCCATATACTTTTTATCTATGTTCAAGACACTCTTATTAGATATCTAGATAAAAAATCATTATGGAAACATCCTTTCATATCATGGAACATCAAAAACCAATGATATTTCACATATCTTCTTTTAAAATTACATGATATTCTTCTTGAAATGAAATGGTAGGAACATTAATGATCTCAAAAAATCATGGAAACTTGTTACAAATGTAGTGAATATTCCTTCAACTAGGGAAAAAATGGTGTTTCCATTTCAAAATGGTGTTCATAAGGGTAGAGGTAGAATGTTTGGGAGCGATTGGGTATGGAGAGGAGATATTTCCCCATGGAATACCTCTGTACTCCAGTATATCTAGTTAGTATTTGTGTCCACCATTTTTATGGTCTCATTGATAAAGTCATTGATTCTATTAAAAATTATAAATTCACTTTATTTCATTGTGGGGACACATCACTCTTGTTAATTGTGACATATCTTACACTATTATGAATGTGTCTTGAGTGATAAATTTTTTAATGAATGTTGTGAGAAGAATTTAAAATTTTATGACAAGGTTCATCTTAGATAACTATTTTGAGGGAAGATATCACTTGGCATCTTCGGACAATATGGATAGAGGAGTCAGATCTGGTGTTATTAATCTAGGGAGTGTCACGGAGGAAATAAAAAAACATTCAAGAAAGACTAGAATGGAATTTATTGGGGGTAGATCTATGTGGACCACGTTTATCACAAATGGATATGGAAATAACACAGACATAGAAAGGTGGTATGTCTTGAATATGGATCTTGATAGAAATACATATCGTTGTATAATGGATTCACACTAAGTGGGTCATCTGTTGGGGATAGATTAATTTTTTGTGTGATAATTGGGATGGTTTGATACTTGGTTTTCCTAGTTGTCTGCCCTGGATATCACATTCTCCCAAGCTAATAGATTCTAAACGTTATTTCATTTCATTCTAAACCAACACCAATTGGAGATTTTCAATAGTATCAATTATATTTTTTTCCCAGATAAAATAATTATTATGGAATCGATATTGGATGATTTATCAGTGAAGGGATACCACTTGGTGACTCAAATGAATGGAATTTCGGAGGAGCATAATAATATATTTTGGTGCAATGACATTCCCACTAAATTCAACTTCCTAATGTGTAATCTTTATAACCACGCAATTCCTATTGATGATCATCGTAGGATGAAAAGAATCATGCCTTATTCAATTTATTTTTATTGTATAAACCCCAATTATGGATCATCAAATTATCCATTCATTGAGAGAAAATGGGAAGAGGTAGTTTAGAGTGCCATGGGTGAGTTTATTTTGCATGGATTTCTGGACAAAAATCATGATACTTTGGTTCAATCATGCTTTATGGAGTCTAAGAATAATGTTAAAGAACATAAGGAGAGGACACTTATCATAGAAGAGGGTTTCTATGGAATATGGAGTGTGAGGAACCAAATATACCATGATATTATTCCAATTTTCTGGCTATAAATGGAGGTGAAATCCTAAATCCTTGTGGAAGATCTAATAATGCATTCTAAATGGTGGGAAGGTTCACCATTGCTAACAAGTCTCATGGATGCCAATTCAACTACTTATACTTCCCATAATCCTACTAAGAATGGTATATGGGTGTGATAGAGATTATATAATAGTATTTATAAGCTCAATGTGGATGGATCTTGTATTCATGGTGTCATACTGGGGGTTGTTTGTGAGCAACATGGATTAGTGATTCTTGCATTCCATAATAGCTTTACACAAAGTAAATCCCTTGTTGTGGATGCCTGCAAAAATATAAAGTGAATTTAGTTATGTAATTTTTACAATATCATTTTGTAGTTAGTGGAAACCAACTCAAATATGATAAAAGGATCTTTGTAGGATAATCTTGAAATTTGTCTGTCCATCACATATCTTATTCGCAAATGAAGGAAACTTTATGATTTATTGGTGGCCCTTTTTGAAACTTATCATAAAGATAATAAAGATTAATATTTTATTTCTTCTTGTCATGTTAATTATAATTAATGCTTATTATTTTCCAACATGGGGTTTCTTCTTCAAGAATGGGGTAGTCTCATTAGAGTGGATGCACTCAGTTTTCAATATTTTAGACCTCCTTAAAAAAATTTGTATTGTTCCTTGAATCGTTTGTAATAAAAATATTAGTGTTGGGTGTAAATTAAATAGTTAAAAAGAATACATAACCATATTAGTAAAATATAGACTTATTTCAAGAAAATAATATTATATTATTTCCTCCAAAGCAACCTTGAACATAAAGAACCCCAAAAATAATTGATATTTTAACATAAAGCCTCAACATCATTGGGTTATTTTGAAATAAAAATCCATTGAATGAAATAATATTATATGGATATATAAATACAAAGAATTATATTAAATAATTTTTAAATATTCAATAATTTGAAAGTAATCACACCATTCAAATAAATCATGGTGTAGGATATGAAACATGTGTCATGAAAATAATATTGAAACAAATAAAACCCTTAAAAAAATTATAACTTTTTAATTGGTAATTAATCTATGAAGTTATTGTGTGTGGGTATATAAATCCACATAAACTGAATTTAAATATATAATAATAAATTTTAAATAAAAATTAACACACAATCATGGCATAATAAAGTCAATGAAGAAGAGTTTAACCCAATTAAAGAAATCCATGTTAAGAAAAGTCTTACAACTTGGTAACCTTCATTTCAAATACCCTTGAATGAAATAATTTGAATTAAAACATTAAATAAAATTAAGTATAAAATATTAATGATATAACATGTAAAATAGGCGATATATACATACCATATAAAAGAAATTAGTTTTATAATATTAAAATATTCTACAATGAACAAAAATTAAGAAAAAATCCCTTACATTAACTAAAAACATTCGATGTATGTCATTTAAATCATTTAAAATAAACATATATTAATTTTTTAAATGTTTTTAAACCTATTAGAGGTTTATTAATTTATCATTAAATTATTATTTTCATTTATTATAATGAAATATTTAATTACATAATTGTATAAGTATGATATTCCCAATAAAGGTATTATGTGAGAAGATATTTGTGGGAGATGTTAAATAAATTTCACGAGATAAATTGCTTATATACCAAATATTGATATATTAAAACATTTATGGTTCTATAGAATTTATTATTATGATATTTATTGAATATTCTCTAAAATGATATTATACATATGTATGTGATGCTCAGGTCACCTCAGTTGGTATTAGAGTGGAGATTAATTATTTTAGGGGATTAGGATTAGAAACCATTTTTGAGACCCTTAAGGATATGTATAAATATACTCAATTTCATAAATTTTCATTAATCTATTGATTTTGTGGTTTCCATGAAATTATGTGTCTATCTGGAGACAAAAAAGTTGTTATAGGCTCTAGAATAAATAAACCTTGGGGTAATAGCCCTAAATATTCTGGTTGGGTATTAAATCAATATACATTGAGAAAAAAAATATTATTCCTATCAAAATAAATAGTTATATACTCTTAGATATTATGATTTTTTTTAATTCACATTCTCTTTATAAACTATTCTGAGTTATTGGAATATCATTTTTTTGAAACCTAGAATTTCATTTGTTAATAAGAATTTATAAAAATTTATCTCATAATAGAAATGAATTTGATTCTCATATGATAGCTCACTATAATTATTGATTGTTGATAATCACGTTATAAATTTTTATTTTATTTAATGGCTATAACTAGAATTAATCGAGTTAGAATTGGTTTTGATATACAATTTGGTGATTGTATCAATGAGAAACAAAATGGTATGGGGGATGGGGTGAAAAACCTCGTGATAATTCTCACCCAACTCTCTCAAGATATGAATAGTGAAATGAATCATGTTGGACTTCTAGATGACAAATGGAAGGAAAACCCCATAATATAGCCTTTTATGTGTAAATTTTCATCTATATTTGGGGGGTATATTGATCTACTTATTGATGATTAATGCATCAATTATTTACAAAAAAATATTTTTCATTATCCAATTCTTGAAACATGAGATGGTTGTGTTACTTTTGTATCATATGGAATGTGAATATGGTCAATGGTAGAATCTTTTTAAAAATAAAATCCAAGATGAAGAAACTGAATCAATGAAATGGGAACAATTTAAGAATATATATTTTCAATAAGTATTCTCCTCAAACATATTTCTTTAAAATATAAAAATAATTCCAAGTAGTAAGTTATAATGATGAAGAATCTACAAGTACCTATGAGGAGAATTTCGTTAGACCAACATGGTATTATTTTGGATTAATCATTGACACTGATAAAAAAATTGATCGATTCATTATAACTTAATACCAAGTCTCCAAAAGGTGTAATTTATAAGAGACATTGATAGTATTGAAAAAATTATTCATTTTTTATCAAGGTAGAAATATTGGCTAAAGACTCCAATTTTCCACATGGATTAGGGGATAAAAAGATAAAATTGTAATTTCAAGGAAATTATAATAATAATAATACCCATAGAGAAAAAAATAATAATCTCCCTTCATATAAAAAATATAGAAATAATCATGGGGAAAATTTCCATAAATTAACAAGTAAATGATTCAAGAGTAGAAATTCATTCTATATGGAATATTATTGTAAAATAGACATGAAGAGGTCAATATATGATGAGAAAAATATCAACAAAATAAACCACCCACACTTTGATGTTATAATTTCAAGGAATATGTACACTATTCCAATTAGTAAATGAATCAATTGTTTAATGAAGATAATTTTCACTAAAAAAATTCTACGATAAAGTAAAAAATGGAAGGGTTGCACAATCAAAACTTCTTAAATGGATAATAATAATAAAGTGGTGAAAGGTATAATTATTATCTACTCTATAACTAAAAATGAGTTATATTAACCATGTTCTACACATTCTATTAAATTTGAGGAATTTTCTATGAATGTCAAATCACGACATCAATAGTCAGATAATGATTATCAGTGAAATTTCTTAATAGTACAATTACTTAATCTTGTGTCTACAGTTCTACTATAATAGAATCTTGTGGGATGTGCTTCATGAAAATCATATTATACGACCTAAAGTAAAATGTGGTTTCATAATTAGAAATTGATTATATCTCTATATAC
The DNA here is from genome assembly GCA_963277665.1 of Viscum album. NCBI lineage: Eukaryota > Viridiplantae > Streptophyta > Magnoliopsida > Santalales > Viscaceae > Viscum > Viscum album. The sequence goes on along the minus strand of OY728151.1, from coordinate 645,578,145 downwards.
AGATCACATATCAATTTTTGATTATGGGAAGACATATTTGAAAATCTTAAACAATCAGTGATCATATATCAGTGTAAGAATGAAAAGGAACTTTTGATGGAAATCACTTCCATTATTTGTGTCTTACTACCCATTTATAAGGGGTATTTATCTCAAATGGTTGGAGAGGTACTCAACATTAAATATATTCTAATTTTTTTGGAAACTAATATTGTTTTACTTAATTATTTTTCTTGTCTTCCCTCGAATCCTGAAGTTAATTTTTAAATAAAAAACATACATGGTGCTACTCCTGTTTTAAAAATTTATTATAAAATATTCCTAGTTGAGTTTTAGAAATTGAAGAATAAAATAAATGAGAATCTAGAAAATGTATTAATACACCATAGTGTGCCTCCTTGAGGAGCATAATTTATTTTTACTAAGAATAAAGCTGGGTTAATCCATCTTTGTATTGATTGTCAAAAAATAATAAGATCTCAATCAAGAACAATGATCCTCTACCCTATATTGATATCATGTTTGATTAACTTCTTAAAGCTTAATACTTTTACATGATTGATCTTCAATCTGTATGTCAATAGTTAAGGGATAAAAGGTATAATATATTATATTTAGCCTTTATTATGAGTTATGGGTTCTATGAATTTATTGTGACTCCATTTAGACTTACCGATGCATCCCAATATCTTCATGGATTTAATGAATATAGTATTTATAGATTACCTTGATCAATTTTTAGTATTATTTATTGATGATATTCTCATATATTCCAAGAATAAATAAGAGTATTAGGATAATTTATGGATTGATTCAAAGACATTGAGGAACTAGGAACCATATTACAGATTTATCAAATATGATTTCTTGTAATTAAATAACTCATTCTTGGGTAACATAATTACAACTCAAGGTATATAGATGAGTCCTTAAATGATAGATGTTATTGGTAAATGTCCCAGATCAACATTAGTGACTAAGATCCATAGATTTCTTGGATATTTATTGTAAAAATGAAACCATTTGAGAAATATATCAAGGATATCAAATCCACTGACAATGCTTGCATGGAAAGGATCCAATTTCATTGTAGTAAATGAATGTGACAAAAATTTCATATAGGTTGAGAGAATGCTGGTAAATATATATCTTCTTACACAACCATGTAGTGGATAAAAATCTATAATATAAATTGATGCATCAAATAAGGTAATGCGATGTTTTCTCTTATAAAAGTATATGGTACTAGGTTATGCATCGGGCCAATTGAAGGTTCAATAGTAAAGTAATCTCACTCCATATTTGTATCTAGTAGGGGTAATTTTTCATAAAAAATATGAATGAATTATATTCATGGTGAAATGTGTTATATATATAAATCATAATATTTTCAAGTATATATTAACCAATAAAGAATAAAATATGCACATAGGGATATTGTTAGAGTTTATTAATGATTATGACTAGTCAATATATTACCAACCTAGGAAGGTGAACAAGGTGGATAATACTCTCAGATAAAATGATAATGCTAACTTGACCATGATTAGGATTTAAAAATACCTAATACTTATGGATTTTAGAGGATGTACCTTGAAATAATAAGTAAAGGGGAGAAATTATACCCTTCTTGAATGATTGTTCAAACATCTATTCATTTGAAGTTTAAGGATGTGTGGGAGACAGATGTGGAGGTATAAAAGACGATAAGGATTAATTGAGATCACCGTCATCGTGATCAAGAATCAGATATGTGTCTATTTAATACCAAAATTGAAGAAATTAATATTGGAGGAAGTACATATGTCATTATTCTTAATCAATTCTAGATGTAAAAAAAGATGTGTAAGTATAACAAACATCATTTATAGTTGGACAACAAGAAAAGAGATATTGTAGATTATGTATCTCAATTCCTCATATTTAAACAAGTTAAGTCTAAAATTCAGAAGTCTATGTGGATGATGATACTTTATCAATACCTTTAAGGAAGCGAAAAAACATCACTGTGGATATTTTCATTAGAATCCTGGAGAAATCTAATGGACATAATGTTATTTAGGATATATTCGATCAACTTAAATTTTTGGAATATTTCATTTCTACCAGGGAATATTTATCGACGGATATACTTACCATGATATATATTTATAATGTGGTAATGATGCCTGGTATACACTCTCATGTGTTTATTGTAAATTTATGAGGTTTACCTCATGGTTTTGGAGAAATATTTATACATAATTGAAGTTTGATGAAGGTTATAATATTTACAATGAAATGAAATTTAATCCCAATCTATATTAGTCAATTTGAGATTATTAATAGAATTAAGATAGTAGCTTATCACATGGAACTTCCAATGAACCTCTCCAAAGTTGATGATTTGTTCCATGTATCTCTTTCTATGAAGTAAATTCATAATCCTTCCCAAGTAATGAACTCATAGGTTTACAACTAGAGTAAGATATTTCTTATGAGAATCATTTGGCGAAGATTCTGGATTGAAAAGATAATGTGTTGTGGAACATGATCACACACTTCATCAATGTTTCGTGATTAAACCATAAATTTGACTAATCCACAAAGAAACTTGGGGATATGATGAGGTATTTTTATCCCCTTATGTTCTTATTTTAAATGAAATTTTATGGGGTGGAAATTTTATATTGGGGTTGAATGTAACACTACTACTTTTTAGAATAAATGTTTCTTGTAAATTAATTTTTTAAGTCTTTGATAACATATTATTCATTAAACACCTGAAAGTGAAAACTAATTCATTATAATAAAAAATAAATTTCATTATAAGAATATTAATTGAATCATAATTATTAAAATCAATCAATTAATTATAACATTTAGTACTTTAATTATTCTTGGATAAACAAAAATGTTTTTTTTGACAACACTATTTTTATTGTATATTATATATGATTCATTTATAAGTTAAATTATTAAATTTTAGAATATGAATTTAAAAATATTAACTTCGTATTTTAATTCCGCACATAATAATTACCTTAAGGTGAATATTTTGGATTTTTCTATAATGGTTGATTTTTTAGTGAATAATGAAAAATACTGATTTTTCAAATGTTTTAAATTTTATTAAATAATTATGAAATAATGGTGACCTAAAAATATATATGAGGACTTTTTATTTAACCAATATTTTTAATGGGTATAATAAATTATTTAAAACTATTATGTGGAAATCATAAATCCATACAAGACTTTTTGGTGCCTAAGTTTTATTTTATTCTAAAAAAAATCATTATAGTCGCATTCCTCTAATTGGGTATTCACAATAGTCTATTCAATTTTGGTTTTATTAAAAATTCATAAAACTGATTTTTTGTCCATATTATTTTAAATTTCTGGTATATCGGTTTTATACATGATTTTTTTGTAAAATTATTTATATATATAAAATCTATTTTTCAAAAATAGTTTTTGTGCATTTTATGCACCAATATTAGAATTGATTTCTTCCAAATCTAGTAATTGGATATTGAAAATTTTTATTCCATATTTGGAATCAAAATAATCATTATTATAAAATAATGTTAACTTAGTTTGTATCCATAATGAATAGTTACCATGGTAAAAATCTTATCACCACAATAAAAGTTAAATAGGTTAATGGTGGAGTCAGGTTAAAAGATAAGTCATAAATTATCACTGAAAATGATTTAAATTATATTTTTTGAGTTTATTTTGACCTTAACGTATCCAATATTTAAAATATTGTCTATTTTTTCAATTTCCCAAGTAAATGATTTCATATTATTTCGAAGTTATGGGTATTTAAACGGGCGTGACTACCCCCACTCATAAAAGTGAATCTCAACTTATCTCTTTCCCAAAAAAATGAATTCCTTAGATCAATCATGATCTACTAAAATCACATAAAAGCACTCCTACCTACATTCTATATGTCTTGGTCTGCTAAAGTCACCCACTAAAGAAGTTTTAATGTGTAAGATAAAGGATGATACTCAAATAAGAGGTAATTGTGTTGAATGAATTCGTTGAATATTATTTCTTATTCCACTTCATAGAAATATTCCATAAGAATATAACAAATTTATTTAATAATCATTAATATATTTATATATTTTTTATTTAATATTATATCCATTTTTATCACATATCCATACAATGTAAAATGAAACTGTCATTGATGTATACGTGCAGACTACCACCTCCATGAAGCGATATAATTCATTTGTTATCACCACCACTGAAATATAGTTATATAGATATATTTAATGAATATATATTATGTTTATTAAATCATTATAATTTTTTAAAATAAAATATTTTTACCCTTATTTCTTTCAATTCATCAAAAATGAATTCATTACTCAAGCATACATGCAGACTACCATCTGCATGAAGTGATATAATTCATGTTTCATGACATTCATACATTGATTGTTATAAGAGTATATATTATAAATATATATGATATTTATTAAATGATTATTTCTTTGAACCATGACCAAGGTGAAGGTACCAGGACGATCATACAAGAAAATTCATGGGAAACGAGATAGTTAACACCCCAATATTAATTTTGATGAATAAATATTAATAAATTGAGGATTGAAAATTATATTTTAATGGTAAATAATAAGATAAATTTTAATAATCTTATATTATATTTTTATATTAATTATAAATATATTATAATATAGGTTAGAGTGTTTATTAATAATGTCAAGACTTGTGGTAATGGTTTCCTCATCATATATTCTATTTATTTATATATGTTCTATATTCCACAAATTAATTCTTTTTGTGGTGTATAAATAACCGTTGTTGTATTATATGATTATTTTCATGAAAATTATACATATTATATATTCATTTAATTTTCTAACATTTATTAGGTTTTATTTCAGATATTAACAAATCTTAAAGTGATTTTGTAACAATCTCCCATTTTATCGGGATTGTCTATGTTTCAATTTTCATTGGGAAATTTTTATATTATTTATATTATAAAACCCATATAAATTATTCTACTATATTTAAATATAGTGTTTTAATATATTCTTTCAATTTTTTCCATCTCGGGTACTCAAAATGACGAAAATATTATTTTTTTATGAAAATCCACCAAAATTTCACGTTTTGGTCATGAATCATTCTATACCTTATCCATGTTCTTAAAATTATTTATAGGAAGATTAAATATACATATAAATTATTAATAAATGTATTTTATACTAAATTTTAAATTCATTACAAATTATTTAAATGAATATTTTCTAACATTTTCTATAAAACTCAATTTTGACTTTTCAAAAATGTATGAAAATAATGATTGTTTAAGGATTAAGGTTCACCTACATTTTCTTAAAATAATTAACATTATTCATTTACATGATTCCTTCAAAATTTTAAATTATTTTTAAAATAAAATCACATTTCCATTGTTCAATATGTTTTTATAAAATTTTATATATTAAATATAAAGGTGTTTTCTTCTTTTTAATGAATAAATATAAATATTTTATGAATGTAATTATCATTTATTTGATTATAATATATGGATTGGTATGAATAAATGGGGTTATGATCATATGACACCATCCACTTTCTTTTATTCTATTCATTTTTATGTTTTATGAATGATTTTATGAAACTTTTTTCTTTCCCAAGGGATAATTAATCTATGATGAAATGAATAATGTATTTATGATCTAGGGGAACACTTATGTGTAGTTTTCATTATATGATGGGTTAGACCAGAATTATTTATCATTCCAATTCATTGTGTAATTCCTAATATCTTATTATACAATATGAAACGAAATGTTGAGTGAATCCAATACACTATGGAATTCTTTCACTATGTTGATGCGAATAAAGAGTGAACCATATCCAGTTTGGGACTTTGTCCATTGTGATAGTATTTACAATGATCCTTAACAAATAAAATTATTTTCTATGCTTACGTATATTCCAAAAAAACTTATGTATTATTCTTATAATAGGATCCCATGGCTCCTGAATGATTATTGATGATTCCCCACTCTTATGACTCGTGTCTTTTGTTATGAAAAATCCTTATACCATGACCCGCGATTTATGGTCTATGAAAAGTTGGGAATGTTTTCTAAAGTTATTATTGTGTTCTCATAAGCTTATGCATATTTAATTCTCACAAATGATCAGTAATTGATACCTCTCGTGGTTACTCTTACTAATCATCTAAGATCACCCATTTTTATGATTTTATTTATCTAGGTAATGGAGAAAGGACTTATATAGAATATTTTTAAGAAGGGTACTATGTTATATTAGCATTGTGGGAGTAAATAAAGATTATTCATCTAATAAGTTTATTGTTTATCTAGAATCCAAAGTCACTAAACATTTATAATTCTGGGGCATGTATTATTATGATATTTATTGAATGTTCATTTTAAATGATGTAATATTTATGTATGTGATTCATAGGTCACCACCTTATCTATACATTCCCAAAATTATAATGACCTTATTTTTACTCTAATGACCATAATTATCATAAACTAAATTCACATACTAACCTAACAGTTATTTATACCATAAACATGTCTTCAAAAATAAAAAAAATCTCAAATATCCTCCACACTAAATCAAATAATAATCCTATGGTTTATGTATACCTTAATCATTTATCCTAAAAAATTTATCTTAGAAAATATTTAACCCCATTAAGTTCTTGTCACATAAGACTTCAAATGTGTAACTATTCCTTTGAACATATGATAAACCTTAAACTTATTAACCCATGATGGTATTTATAACTCTTAAAATATCCTCAATCGGTAACTTCATAACATTGAATGTTGTATTAAACCTTCCCAAATACCAATTAGAACAAAACAGACCTGTATAAGAGGATCTAGTACTAAAAACATAATCATTAAATATTAGATTTGATACCTTCTCAAGTGATAAATTTTTTTCCTTCCATAGTTACAACATTAGTAGAAATTATTTATTCACTTACAAACCCAAGACATTTCTTGGTTTTGGGATTTAATGAATTAAAGAAAACATTTTATTATAAAAACACAAGTCCTTCTCATTTAATGTGATTTTTTATAATTATTCCATGATTTCCTTATTCCATAAAAATTATTAAACATCTCACAAAAAGTAATCCATGAATGATTATACTTTCAATATATCATATGTAGTACTCTTCTTTAAAACCAAGGAAATTGGAAATTTAATAAATGGTTAGTTTAACTGCTCAATAATGGAAATCATATAGTGTAAGATATCATGAATACATAAGGAATAAATAATATGGTTGAGTGAATAATAAATATATTTTAAATTTAATAAAAAAAACGACCATGAAATTCTCCCATGGTTATCAATATAAATAACAACTTGGTAAATTAGTACTGGTTTCATAATTATTAAATACAAAATGTTAGAAATTTAAATCATAATATTAAGGCCTCGTAAGTGATACATATTATATACCATTAAAGCCTTACATCCAAGACCTATTATATATCAAAAATTCCTCTTAACCAATACATCTTACATATCATCAAGTCCAATAAACTGAGACATCATAAATTTGTGGTATTGAATAAGCCAAATGATATCCATTCTAATCTGTCTAATTATATCTACTAATGAATTGAGGGTATATATAATTTTGGGACCCATATAACTTACTCATATCCAATGAATTACTTATATGTGGAATTAATCAATAAAATTAATCAGTAATATGCCTTAAAAATATTTGTGTGTGTATGTGTTAGATTATATAATACATAATTTTAATATTTATGCATAACGTAATCAACCTAACTTTGTAGAAAATAATCCTACCCTAGAAAAAATAAGTATAAAAATTCTCATTATTTTTCTCATTCAATATATGAGCTTCTTTTCTTTGTAAACACAGCTAATCTAATTTATAAAAAATATATTGTTGAAAATATATAGAGTAGGGGGTATTTGGGAAAATAAATAATTGAAATGATTTAAAATAAATCCATGATAATAAAAAATGGAAATAAATAAAACCATTAGTAATTCAAAAGTAATAGGGATTCAATAAAAAGAAGTGTTTTTATAGGTAGAGATAAAAATGGAAGTGAATCAAGAAAAATAATTTACTTTAAATATTTTGTAACTTTATAGAAAAAATGAAGTTAAAAGTTAATTTAAAAACTATTTTCCTGAGAATTAAAGTATAAATTTATAATATTTTGGTAAAATTATTTAAAATATTGTAATTTTTTATGTAAATTATTATTCATTAAGAAAACGTGGATTAGAAGATTAAAATATACATAAGTGGAATCAAGTCACTTTCAAAAAAAAATTAGAAAATAATATCCTTTTATTTTAAAAAATTTATAGAATAATGTAAATAAATATTACTTTATAAAACTATATAAACATGGAAATGAAGAAAAATTATAATGAATGGTCATGTCAATAGAAAAATATGATCAGGGAAAAAAATTAAAAATAGATTCTATTTATACTGTTGTAATGAAATTCAAAACTGGATTTAAAAAACTCTATAAAAATAAAGGAATTCCAATATAAAGTTTACATTAACATAAATTTACCTTCATAAATCATTTGAGTATATGAATAAAAACTATATTGATTTAAAATATATAATATGTGTATGAAATGAAAATCTTCCGAAAAAAGAAATAAGGTCTAATTTTTTATCAACATTCTCTTGAAGGTTTTGAGTGTTTGAGAGAGGGAAAATAGAAATAATAATTTTGAACCAATAAATTAATCAAATTATATTAAAATATATAGGATTTTGTAATGAAATTGTATATAATTTTTCCAATTGAAATTTAAACATAAATAATACCTAATAAGAATTAGGTTTTAAAATAAACCATTACGTAAATTAGGTCACTTGAATCAAAACCTCATGACATATAAAAATTAAAATAGCACATTTATTACCTATATTTAATAGATTATCATAATATAAAATTTCAAATAGACTTATTAAACACCATATAATAGAGATTGGTTTATAATTAAATCATGTCTGAAAGAAAGAAGTTAGACAAGAGAAACCCTAACATGGTTTCCATCTTGGTCGAACACAATATCACCACCTAAATAATATATTTATATTTTTTATTCATATACAACTAATCCAAATTTATATATATCATTTATTTATAAAATTCTTATTAACCATTTACTGATAATTATTCATTAAAATATATTATTTATGTATCAACTCTTCTATTTTTTAGGCATTTCTTGATTCGGTGATTCTTATTCATACACCTTAGTATTGGTTTAATAAGGTTTGGAATTTAATAATGATATATATATCATATTAAAATAAATAAACTCTTACATCCCTTTCATGTAATAAAATTTTGAAAATTTAAATATGTCATTCATTTAGGTGGTATCCACCCATACGCATGGATGTTATTTTTATTTTCCAATGAATGGAATGAAATGTAGGTAGATCATGATTTACCTTTAAATAATCATAATTATGTTTTAAATATCATATATATTTAATATATATATATATCTATGTGGTGGTGATAAAAAATAAATTACATTGTTTTGTAGAGGCAGCAGTCTGTCCATATACATTGGTGATGTTTCCATTTTCCATTAGTTTAAAAGATAATAGAAAATATTTTTACCACTAAAATGACAAAAATATTTGTATTTTATAGAGGCGATAGTCTACCTATTTACATGGGTAATGTTTTCATCTTCCATTAGTTGGAAATATAATATAAAATAGTTATACCACTAAAATAACAACATTTTTGTATTTTATAGACATTTATGTCGTTATTTCATGATTTTATTCAATATTTGGATGATTTTTATGAAAAATAAACTTGAATGTTTTTCATAAGTATATATTCTTCTTTCTAGGATAATCCATTGTGAAAAATTCATTATGGGTTATTGGATGGATATTTTGGGAACACAAAAACCTCTAGGTAATTTATAATTGTATTGGGAAGGTATTTGGAAAGATATTGGTTGGGGAAATGTTGTCATGTTTTGTGGATGAGTGAGAATAATATGTTCTAATTTAAAAGTGAGGGGACTGGCTCCCTTTCAAATATCATTATCTTTAAAATAATATAATGTAATTTTAATAAGAAAGTGGTACTAAATGGAAAAGTATTAAAAGATATGATATTTTCATATTGAAATCCACACTAAAATTAATATTTTTAAAAGTTTTAGTGATATTTGAATCCAAATATCTTAGTTTGACAACCTAATTAACCCTTTTATCCCTGACCATGGTGATAAAAAAATTTCCATGATAACAATTCATTATGGTTACAATATGAAATCAAAATTATTAAATAATTAAAATATTATCATTAAAAATATTAAAAATATTTAAAAATATTCAATTCCTATAGGTGCTAAAAATAATTTTTAATTTCAGTGTGAAAAATCTAAGGAAAATATTTTTAAAAAAATATATTTTTAGAATAAACATTATTTCACATATAAGTTTTATATATAATTTTTTATCATAATTTTTTTTATTTATTAATCAAAATATCAAGTTTTTTATTTTAAAATAAAATAATAACCAGATATATGATTTTAATTATTTAATTAATTAAAGGGATAAAAAATACTTTTTCTATTAGAATAAAACATTACATAAATTTCCAATATTTCAACATAAATTTATAAGATCCAATTTATATTTTTAAATTTATTATTCTACCAAATAAATATATATTTATTCTAAAAATGGTTATATAATCACTCAATTCATTATTATATAATGATAATTCCATGAAAATTATAGTATTTCTAAAATCAGAATTTTCACTATTCTCTCCAAAATCATCGTTTTAAGAAAAATACCAAAAAAAATAATATAATGATAACATAATAAATTAAAATTTTCATTTCATTTAATAAAATAAAAATTATAAAACTCCCTAATTTATCTTTATAAAAATAAAATTTAAAGAAACCCACTTTTATAGAAACATGTACTATCTAAACGTTAAGTGTTTTTCACAAAATTTTATAATTAATTGAGTGTTAATATCTTAGTTCACAGATTTAAATGTTAAATATTATAAAAATAGTACTTTAAATGTGATTTTTTAGATTTATTAAGATAAAATAAAAAACACTATAAAACAACTCATTGAAAAATATCCCTTTTAAAATTGGATATTTTTAATCATATCTTATTAATTAACTATTTTCTCATCATTCAATTTTATCAATAAAAAATAAAATATAAGTATCATATTTGATTAAAATATTTATATTTACTAAATTTTTATTTTAATATATCTAAAAAATTAGTTAGGTGTTGTGTATAATATATGTTTTCAAACATAGTATTATTTAGAGGAGAATTACATTTTGAGATGTGTGTGTATTACACTGAATAAATCTATCACAATGTCTAATCAATAATGAGATAAACCATATTTATCCACACATTATTAAAAAATATCATTGTCCATTAAATAATCTCTATGGATATTAGCAAATGGTATCATCATGAAACTTTGAAATCCCATTAAAGATATTCTGGGTTTTAGGGAAACTCACTCTTTCAATCGTTGTGAGAAAAGTATGATCACCATCGGTAAGAGTCTCCAAGTATAAATATTTTTTAGGAAATTCATTGGAATCTAAATGTCCTTAACAATAACACAAAAATAATGATATGTATCTCACTAATGTTATTGGGAACATATGTTTTAGAGGAGGGGATAAATCTTAATTTGAATCTCATCAGTTACTACCTACTCAAAGATATCCATCCCATAAAACCACCTACATATTATCTATCAAAACAATGAACCAACTATAGATTAACTAAGTGTGGTGTTGTAGACAGTCCAAGGTGTTTTCTATAATTAACTACTCTTTTACTTCTAAATCACCTGCTGGAACTGCATCAAGGAAGGCCATAATACCCTATGGTAAATAAGAATATAATATAAATGTTATAGTTAACATGGAGTTCATCCCACAAGAAAATTTTGTATACTTATTGGGTATTATTCAAACTATTCTAATCTCAGGTTAACTTATAACCAAAAAACAACCATATATAATCATTTCTATTGGCGTTTTTTGTATGTTGGGATATAAAGATTCATAACCCCTGAAGTCAATACCCTTTCTGAAGGCCTCACTCAAACTCTTGATCTAAAAAAGGATCTATAATAAATTATTTCAAAGTTGAACCCCATTTGTAAACCTCAAAATTTTCTGAATTAAAATTATGATTCCCTGTAGAAAACGGTCTGACATATTTTAAATTCATTTAATCAATTACAGTAACATATATAACATCCTAAGTAGATTTTTATACTCTAATCATGGTATGATAGTACTATCCTAAGTTTGGATAAAAATTAATCATTGATTTGTTGCATTGGTAAGGGTATATCAGATATAAGAATCCATATATGCTTGGTGTGGGTCCAAACCACATAGGAAACATAAATCTAAAACTCAAACCACTATTATACAATCAATAGATATCTCTAGAAAAAAAAATCTCCTAAAGAATCTATTACAATATATATCTTATAAATTTTATAATACAAGTAATATTTTCCATATCAAATAGAACTCTCATCCTCTATATAAAAAAATATGCACAAATCATACATGAGGAAAGATATTCCCTCGATTGTTGAGGAAAGGATACCATAAAATCTATACATAAATCGATGTATCATTTCCCAAAAAATTAATGAAGAGGGGATCAATCCTAGTAGTAGTCATTTCATACACCTACCTATGATTAATAACTATCTATTTGAGGGTAAAATTCTATATTTAATAGAATGAACCCATGTCTACTGGATATTATCAGGGTGATCTTACTCGAGAAAGACAAATAAGATCATTATTTTCCACTGTATGATGCATGTAACAACATTCGTGTATCCTAGAAATAATTAATTATATTTTTTTTCCATCTAATATATTCATACAGTCATGTGGAAAGGATATTTCAACTGAAACACCAATGATGGTCTCCCAAGTATAATAAGAAAACTCATGATCCACTTTGTATCAATACCATATGTTTTGAAACCGAACCATAAAATACATCTAACTACAAAAACCATCCATAATAATCAAACCATTATTATACTATTTTTACAAAACCAAACCCACTAAAACCCTACTTTGGCTAACAATAAGAAAAAATTTCCTCCCAAATCCCTCTTCAAATAGGCCATGAGTAGGATACTATAACCAAAAAGGCCTAAACATACATTTTAGGCATTAAGCTAAAACAAACTATAACAAAAATGGATCACCAATCACTATAATATCCAAAAACACCATAAATATATATAAAATAAACTATATACGTTATATGAATGTGAAAAAAGCTGAACATCAGAATTCCACAAGGTCTATAACCAAAAAAATGAAATAAAAATAAAAATGATAGATCCATAAGGTGAAATGGAATTTGGGAAATCCATGATTCCTCCTCACTATGTGGTCTCCTAGAATGAACCTCATCAGAAACCATCATCCATCTTGAATCACTATTAATTACTGTAAAATTTCTATATAAACACCACTAACTACATAACTGAAAAGGTTATCTCAAAACATTGAAATGTCTACAAAAACAAAACATGTGTGGGTTTAAGGAATGTACACGTTTGAGTAAAAATTTAGCAATTAGAACACCCTAAAAACAAAATTTAAACAATAAATAAAAAATTCAATAGAAACCAAAATCAAGGGAATCAATAAAACCCAAAGGTAATATATATTTTATAATATCGAAACACTTTTTTATAAAGAAAAACCCACAAACCTTGTAGCATAAGTCCATAATGGATCATATCTCACATACATATAGAGATATTAAGAGTATTATAAAAGATTAATCTAATCCAAAATATAATTTCCTAATTGTGATTCATATCCCAAATACAACTGAGTATCAGAAGACACTCATACATAGATCATCTTCTCTAAATTTGTATCCTGAAGTAAAACCTGGTAAATTGTTATCATATTTTTTGGACCAAAGTTATCTCTCGTATGCCACTTTAACATATTTATAATATAGAAATAGAAAATCGGGAACATTAATTATTGTTAAACACATCATTTGAGAGGGTTACTGGTCTCAATAGAGGACATGTACCGAGGAATGTGTAGTATGCATCGATCGAGAGGGTAACATACTTCATCACTAGAGGCCCCACACACAATTTTGAAACTCTAACTACACAACCACCCTAAAATTAAACTCTAGTTGATGGTGATAAATGTACCATAGTGTTTTACCTAAAAACACATAGAATAGACTGGTCATATTCCCAATTTATACTATTCTGTGAGAGGACATTAGTAATGTTGAAATATTCCAAATACACAGCATGTACATGTAGGGTTCACAGTGTGTAATTCACTCACGTATGTTGTTAGTATACTACCATCACCCATTCTATGTGATGTTTTTATACCCAGTGTGCCAAATTAGAGAAGATTTTATTTAAGGATACTTGGTCTAGATGAATTTTATTTTGGATACATGATTAGTTTCATAACCCATTTAACATAATGTCCTAGTAAAGTACATAGTGTAGGGGTCACGAAGCTACTCGGTATGTACAATCTATACACATCAAGCTACCCTTTTTTAAATATTTCATCTGTGTGAGGTGGGTCTTATGCATTGACATGTTGTGTATACATAGTACATGGAAAGTAAGTCAATAACATAATACTTGGTCTGTGACCTAGAGTCACTCAATGTGTGATATTTATATATCAATATAACACTTGCATCATGGATTATGGAATACATATCATGTAGCCTCGTGGATGACATAGTGTGTAGTTAGGAATTATAAATAAGTAGGACAGAAAACATCATGAATCATGTTGTCACCTCCCCCTCTAGTCACTCTCTCAATGCCATGTGACCCCTCACCCATAAACATTGAATTTATCCCCACAAATGAAATTTATTGTCATCCTTCACTACAAAACATATTTACATTAATATTTTTTTTGAACCACACATGAATCCCATCACACCACTATTTTCATACACATTAACCTGAGTATCTTCCACCATCCGATGTTATAAAATCATAGAACGATGGTAAAATTCAATCATGAATAATTAGAGGAAATTAATCAAGAAACTAATGATCATGGAATATCCATCCACCTAATAATTAGTTTTCATTATGGTTTATCAAAGAATGGGGGTATGAGAAACGAATAAATTTGATAATTATAGAGGAAAACTCTCGTAGGGATGATAAAATATAAAATCATTTAATTTATCAAATATTAATTCTTCAGTGATAAATAAAAATATTATTCTTAATATTAATATTAATTTACACAATAAACAAACCCCTTTAAAAAATAATATATGAGAATTTATTAAAATAAATGACAAGATAAATAAGGAGGCTTTATTTCCATATAAATTCCATGGAGATAATTAAATTAATATTATTCAAGTTCACATAATCGAATAATAATAATTATTAGAGTATAAAATTAATTATCCATGAAATGAGAATATAATCTGAATATGTTAATAATAAAAAATATATTATTTATTTATAATATTATTATCAAATAAGTTAATTCCATGATCAGCCACTATAAGAAGAATAATTATCTCAAACTCTTACATTAATAAAATTAAGATTATTATATTCCTTTATTAATTTAAACTACATGAACATTTACCTTTGACCATGGGAATTTTTTATAGAGGAAATAAATACTAAAGATCCCATTATTGTTTTTATCAAAATTAGGATAGAATACACCAGAAATCTATAGTAAATAATCACATATTTTTCCTAGAGATAAATAGTTAACCACTATTATAAAACTCTAGTTTGTTCACCCTAGGATTTCATGAATATATTCCTTCAAAAATTCATGAACAAAAAATTATAGGGAATAAATAGAATAAATTTAACACTTCAAAAATTATGAGAATTGTTCCTCACTTTAGAGATAATTAAATTTTTCATTAATAGACTAATTATGTTTATATAAACAATTTTCAATACTATGAAAAATTTAACATATTATCCCGATATAAATGTATTACTCTTATTTTATTATTATTCCAAAAATTGCTGTCATAATTCCCTAATTATTCTATTTAAAGAAATTTCAGAATCATTATATCATTGTCTTTATAATAATTTTAAGAAAGGAATAATTTTTTTTAATCTCCAAAAAATTGAATTTCATTTATAAAGTATCATCAAAATAATCCAACAAAAAAAAATTTCATAATCAAAATAATTATTAAATAAATGGTTTATAATTTACATTGATCATGGTATAATTTACCAATAATTGTTATTGATAAATATCTTTAGCTAAATTTCCATCAAATATTTTTTGATTATTCATGAATAAAATATTCACAAAATTAGTCTTAACATCACCCATGAAATATTGGTGATTTGACCTAAATGGAAAAAGGGTCAAATCAGATGAAAATAAATAAGGATTTAGAAAAGTAAAAGTTTTAAATCTCGAGGGTGAATTTCATTCTCTTAATGATCATGCCATATTCCTTGGTCGACAATATAGCTGCTTCCATAAAGAACATGAGGAAAAATTCTTAGTAATTCCAATAGAGTGATAGAGAGAGATTTTATCTCCTAATTTTATACACCAATTGAAAAATCTAATTGGGGGAGAGTATTTTCCCCAAAAATTCTATATTGTTGAATAAAATTAATTAGAGGGAATTGAGTTATTTCCTTCCATTATGGCCTTTACTTCCCCCTTTAATTCAACTTAATATCTTCCCATATTAATTATAATCAACCCCACCTAAAATATTTATTCTAAAAACCCTCTAACTTGTCATGTCATCTCTAACCATTGAACCTTGTGCCAAAAACCCCTAAAAATACTATTTTATTTTTATATGATAAAAATGGGACTTATTGGTGTTTCAAATAAAGACATAAAAATTATCGGACTTGGATTGGAAGCCTGAGACTTATGATTATAGCTCGCAAATGGAAAACCAAATTATAGAAAAAACTTCAATATTGTGATTTCTATCAAATCCATTTTTTTGGATTCAATATCAATCATTACCATAGTGAAAATATTTGTTTATTTAATAATTATTTAATATTACTAAAAATAAAAATTTCTCTATAATTTAACAAAATTTAGATCAAGGGTTAAAACGTATTTCAAATTTAAAAAACCCATCCAAAAAATTGAGTTCAAACAGCGGGGTGAATTTTACATTTACCCTATTTCAAGTTCCCAACCTTCAAAACTAGAAAAAATAATAAGTCTCACTAATAAAAAATAAATTTCTATATATTTATATATAGTTATAATTATGATAAAAAATTATGTGATAATTATAAAGGATTACAAATATATTATTTTTAATCAGCATTATAATGGTACCCAAGGTTTTATTTTTGTCATTATTATTCATAAAAACATCTTCTAGAAGATCTCGATGTTTGGTTTTTTATTTCAATCATACATATTAAAATATTATGACTCCAAAAATCCCATCCATTGTGTAAAATAAGTATATAATTATATTTTTGATAAAATCATTAATTTTGATAAAAAAACTAGTTATTATGAAGAACAGGAACATTGCACCAATTGATATATTTTTATCTCTATCATTGGTTTAGTTATCACTAACATGGATTTATTCTAACAATTTAATCAATATATTACTCATTGTGATATAATATATAATGATTTTAGATATTCTTGGGCTTATATTTAAATGAAATAATATTGTATCACAAAATATGATATGAAAATATCATGGGTCATAGCATGATGAAAATACATTTTTTTGGTATGTCACTATGAGTGATAACATGACTAGAAATTTAGGCTATAGCCACAACTTGGAATCGTGGATATAAGCCCAAAAACCATGGTTATAGTTCATATCCATGGTTCTTTGAACCGTGGCTATAGGGATTCTTCCATGGTTGAAGACCATGGATATAGCCTTTTTCCATTTCATAAAAAAAAACAACCCAACCCCACACCTGGAAAGCCCCCCCCCAAAAAAAACCCCTACAGACCCCCTATAGACCCCCCTTGAACCCTGGGATAGCCACCCTTGCACCCCTGCAGACCCCCCTTTCACCCCTAGACAGACCCCCTAGCACCCATGGACAGCCCCCCCATGCACCCGGGAAAGACCCCACTTACACACTGGACAGATCCCCCCTTGCACCCCTGGACACACCCCCTCCCCCTTCCAGTCCCCCTGCCAAACCCCACATGCACCCCTGTAGACCCCACCCCCTCCCCACTTCCCTAAAGACCCCCCCTCCCCTAGATACACCCCCATGCACCTGGGACACACCCCCTAAACCCGGGACAGACCCCCTGCACCCCTGGATAGACCCCCCTATACCCTGGACAGACCCCCCTCGCACCCCTGCAGACAACCCTTACACCTTTAGACATACCCCCTTTGCACTTTGTACAGACCCCCTTGCACCCCCCTTTCACCCCCCTTGCACCCCCCAGCACCCCAGGACAAACCCCCCTTTCACCCATGTAACCCCCCCCCCCCCACACACACACGGAACACCCCCTACTACACCCCCCAATGCCCCCTACCCCACCCCCTTACACCCCCTTCCCTACAGACCACCACCCTCTACCCCCTTGCATCCCACCTACACCCCCATGCCCTGCAGACCGTCCCCTTCCTCTACAGACCTCCCCACTCCCCATTTCCCCCTCCCCCCTCCCCCTGTAGACCTCCCCCTGCCCCCTGGCCTGCAGACATCCCTCCTCCCCCTACCCACTTCAAAATACACATCTCTAGTAAAAAATACACATCTCCAGTACAACCAATAACAACCTAAAAAATACACATCTCCAGTACAAAATATAAATCTCAAGTACACAAGATAAATCCATAATACCAGTAGAATATATATATAATCAACTAAAATGTATATAATATATTCAAGATACAAATGACACAAATATATCCCATGAGATAAATACAATGAAAATAGGACATATGAAAATTCTACAAAACATGATGTACATAGAAGATCCCCTACATTTCACATACTATTGGATCACTATTTATCTGTATTGTTGAGCACCACTATCACAAATCCCCATTCTTCATAATGAATCTCCTAGCATCCCAAAGAATTTTCTCTGAACAGGACACCCCAACATTATGTCTATCCAATCCATCTCCCAACCCATGAATCTTCTACTCAATCACAGCTCATGTGGGCATAATTTATGTGCATGTTTGACATATAGGTAATATAATGTGACAAGTTAGCTCAAATATCTAAGTACTCAGGAGTGTTTAAGAGATAGAAAAGAAAGAATAATCTATACATTCTGAATTACTAAATGTATTAGGGATAAAAAAGTCACGATTATCTCAACTCTAATCCTTTAGTGTCATGAAATTTGAGAAAATATGTAACCTCATCACCCCTTCCCCCATAACCCCCCCCATTGCACCCCGCTGGACAGAGCCCCCCCCCCCACCGATAGAGCCCCCCCTACAAAACCCCCCCCACCCCACCCTCCCCCCATAGAATAGAGCCCCCCAGCAGACAGCCCCCCCTGGAGTGGTTCTCGCACGTGCATTCACACGGTGATAATCCAATT
The DNA here is from genome assembly GCA_963277665.1 of Viscum album. Taxonomy (NCBI): domain Eukaryota; kingdom Viridiplantae; phylum Streptophyta; class Magnoliopsida; order Santalales; family Viscaceae; genus Viscum; species Viscum album. The sequence goes on along the minus strand of OY728151.1, from coordinate 645,558,450 downwards.
CTCTAATAGATGATCCACTGCTCAAAAAATACATGTTCTAATTGTCTGAAAAACTATCCACTGCTCAAATTAAATAAATCATCAATTTCTCAAAAAGAGTACATGAAGTCTAAAAAAAGGAGCAAAACTCATATTAAATACAAGTAAAAATAAATATCGACTGAAACAAAATAAAATGACCCGTTGTAATAAGATATAATGTTTCTCCAATATTTCAGGATAGTTTATTTCACTAAAATTGAGTGTTATTCCACCATGTCACCTTATATGTAGTATCAGCTCCCTACATGGATATTGATTATACTTTATATATTGAAAGCATGCATTTGTGGTACATACTATTGCGATAAAAGTGGATTAAACATGAGTAAGCAGTATAAGATAAAAAAATAAATTTGAATTCATGGAAAAAAATATCACCAATTGTAAGAATCAATTTAATAAAGGGTGCATGTTTACTAATTACACAATGTTGATAGACATTAATTGTACCATAAGGGATATTTCATGTATTTTTACACGGCTAGACAATCTATGTACATATAGTGCATAAGAATATGCGAGAATACACAAGAATTGATTAGAGTACACTAGAATAACCCTAGGAAGATACGATACTCTGTGTTCCACATGTAAACGCTGTGTAATTTGACAAGGATTACAATGACTGTTCCAGATGAAGACATTCTCAAGTGTCCAGGCATGGTCACACATCATGTGAAACTATGTAAACATAATTTAAATTTCTATGATACATACAACCAATGAAAGTGGAGTGCAAGTCACCATTAATAAGACACTATATTTATTTCATGACATCCAATTAATCTTTCGAAAGTAGGTATAACCATTACATAATTCACTACATGAGGCATTACCGCTCATATAACAAGTTAACCATGTTCGGTTCAATTTAACTAATTACATTCATTTAAACATATCAATTATATTTATAAGATCAAAGGGGGTCACTTAGTGTTGACTTCGTCATTAAGGCACTTTCCTACTTGGGAAATTCCATCTTAAAAGTCTAACGACACTTAAAGGGTGCTTTGGTTCAAACAACCATTATAATAAAAAGACGGCAACCCCCTACACACAAACCCCATGCACACCACCCCTCCCTACACACCCCATCTGTAACACCCCCACCCCCCCACCCCTAGCACACCCCCTACCCTCATGCCCCCATCCCTGCACACCCCCTGCCCCCTGCCCACCCCATGCACCCTCATTCCACCCTCCACATTTCATTCCACTTCAACCACTTAAGGAAAGGAAAAGCGTAGAAAAACACTCAGAGACATGTCACTTAATACAAGCATAACTAGTTATTTTATTCTAACATGGTACTCTCAATTTAAATACTCAAGGAAAGGCTTTCCTCCATGAAAAGTCATTCCATCCAAATCATGTTATTCACCTAGTGGTGACTTTTTCATTACAACACTTTCTTACTTGGGAAATTCTAACTTAAAAGTCTAAATGCACTTACAGAGTGTTTTGGTTCAAACAACTATTTTAATAAAAAGAGGGAAACCACCTACATTGATAGAATAAGGGTTAAGTACGATTTTTTATTTGTGACTAACAAAGACATCATGTATAAGGAAAATGTCAATGCGATAATGTCAAGTAAGGTATACCCCTGTGAGTTTTTGCAGACAACGCACCTCTGTTGGAGGGGTTTTATTACAAAACCATGACTTTTTTATCAAATTTAACAATTATCTTAACTAAGAATTATTCAATAATTATAATTTAATATAAACAAGCAGAATTTAGAAGGCAACTAAATGAAATTTAAAACATTCTTGAATTAAAGAGGCTAAGAGAGGGACCCTACCTCAACCTCATGGCGTGTTTTCTTTTGACGAAGATAACACGAATCTTCCTTTTTTATGATTTCACACATATGAAACTTCAAATATATATATAAGGACACCAAGCCCCTATGTGAATATTTTAATGGCCAAATATGCACAAGGGGATCCTTAGATATATGTTTATACTTGCATATACCCCTTTACACTTACACATGTATTCATGTTTCATATCTATATATAAGCTTACCTATCCACAATAAATATATTCATACTTCCATGAGTGAATATATATAAATGGGGAACTTATATATGTATATGTATACCTATGAATACATATGTAATCTTTTTTCAATGGTAACTCGAATCCACCTCAACGAAATCCCAAACACACTGCAAAAATATAAATAACCCAGAAATCAAAAATATTCTCACATGCATAAACCTGTTACCACCCATGCACGTATTAATTTTCAATATATATACATAATCACACCTAGCCCCTTATATGTAATCGTGCTACTATGGGCGTATATACAGAAAATGGGAGAACTTATTATATACATACTTACCTATGCATATGTGGTGAGTCACCATGGACTCCGGTGACTCGAAACCACCTCAAGGATGATCAACACTATAATAAAATTACCAAGGGCTCTAAAATTACAAAACCCCCAATTATAAACTAAGATTCATCAAATAATGAAAGAAAAAACTCCCCTTAAACTGTTTGAGGTGAACCAAATTTACCAGAACTGCTTTTCCTTCATTGACGGTTGCCGTAACACACATGAACAGGTCCTAAGAGACTTAAAAAAATGCAATTGATCTGATCAATCATCATTAATTGAATATAAAAATTGAAGTGGGAGGAACATGATTAGTGAGAAATGAAATAATAGAACAAGTGGTGATGAACAATTTTAAATGAAAATGAATTAACTATAATGTCCAAGAGCATACCATAGGGGTTTCATCCAGTATACATATCTGAACTCTTGAATTTTACAACTCCACTACTGTAACAGGATGTTCCAATACCAACATGGACCTGGTATGAATTAAAAGATACCATAAAACTAATTAGTGTGCTTAGATATATGAATAATATATAATCAAAATACCATGCACAAATTGGGTGCATCATACATGAATCAAGATGAAATACTATAAGGACTATGTGGTTGGATAAACTATTATAATACTCTTATAATCTATCTACCACCTCAACTAGAGAAAATAATTCTCCTATTATAAAATTCATTAACTCTTAAGTGATTAAATGGAACACATATACAAGAATAAAATATTGACATTATCCCCCTACAATCCATCAGTGTGATTACATCAAAGATAAAAATAAGCCTCAAAGATATAGAATTTCACTTTACCTGAACCATCCAAAAATTATGACCCCACTAACACCAAATCACTTTGAATCAATCTCACTCTAGTACATGAGTATCAGCAAGTGACAAAAATAATATTGTATATGAATGCCAACCCCCCCAAACCTACACCACCAAACCCCCCGCCCCACCCACCCCCCATACCACCCACCCCACCAGCCCTACATCAGCCCCCCTACACCAGCCCCCTAACCCCCCCAACACCCACCCCCACCCCCTACATCAACCCCCCTGTCACCAGACCCTCATCTTTCCCTAACAACTACCGGAAAAATAAAAAAAACATATGCACATCCATGAAAAACTAAGAAAAAAGAATTTTCTATTAATATACATATGTTCCTATAAGGTTAAGAGACGAATAGACATTACAAGAAGTTAAGAAGAAGAAAACAGGGATGATTATATAGAATATATTCTAAGAGATGATTTTATTTCATACCTTAACCATAATTCTGTATATTAGAAGAAAGTAAAACTATTGTAAAAGAAGAAAGAAGTGTAAATGTGAAGTAGAATGATCTCATAGAAGAGATAAAAATGTATGTGATTAAATGTGTATAATAAGTCAGGATTCCCAAATATCTTAATACAAAATTGGTTGAGAAATAAAAGGAACATCATGAGTCACAATATAGGTATATTAAATATGGAAACACCTTAAATAATATGATATAAGACTATGAGAATGTGGTGTATATTCAAGGTGAACCATCCAAGGATTATGAGAAAACCATACCCATGAAAAAAGTACAATATTTTTCTAAATTCTCATGTGATACTAAATTTTTTACCTTCCATTATAAATATTATGAAACTTAATTTGAATATTTTTTGGATCGAGAAGGGTGTAAATATTTTCCTCTTATGGATGACCTGAGAATGGAAAAAACCCAAGTAAATGGGAAAATAAAGGTTGTAGGATGCCTGGAAAAGAAGCATAATTTTATAGAAAAAATCATTAACATAAAGTAAGATCAATTTTCAAGGGATATTAATGTTTTTTTAGAAGTTTTAAGTATAAATATTTTGAGTACTGGTATAACATGTCATTTCACTGGAACTAGGATGAAAAAACGGGGAGCAGGCCGGAGAAGAATAGAAGTAGGAATACTCTTAGTAAGAACAATTTAAAGCCTGAAAAAACTACTAGAAAGGTATCTCCTCTTCATTCCCATTCATTTTTTATATACATTCTTATAGGTAATTAAAGAAAACAATTGGGGAGATGGATTAATGTTGTATTATTTGGGTATAACAAGAATTAAGTATCCTTCCTAGAATACCATTGAAGTTATATTTTCCATGATGAATAAAGTGAGACTATCACTCAAGGGGTGAAAACCAAAAATTAATATTTTCAATAACAAAAAACTGTATGGAATCTCATAATCTGAACAACCTAATTTTAATTGGCCATTGAGGTTATGTTGAATAACCCCAATACTAATTTTTATATTGACATCACATGCTCAATGATTCATGTACATCATTGATCACTTTTTCATAAATTATTCTTTCTAGAATGTTTTTTCCTCGTAGACTTAATAATTGAATATATCAAGTCTATTTTCCAAGAATATCATGTGATTCTATCCTTCTCTCACAAGTGTATACGTTTTACACTTCAAATATGTGGAGGAGAAAAAGATTTTATGATGGGAGTGTGTGTCATCCATGACCACTATCAGTGAGTTCTAAAAATCCATTCCCACAAACACTATAGCCATTTTGTAACTCTAAACCTACTGGTACACTAATTCAGATCACCCATTAGCTCCCTAGGACCTGTCTAAAAAAACCAATTGGATAATTAAAGAAACATCATATCAATATCAGGGCGAAATCCAGATCCAGTAATATCCCAAAGTTATCATACTATTTCTTGTACTAGAGAAAGGAAATTCCTCAACCATATTTGGTAAAAGGTATAAAACACTATTCAATCAAATTCATGAACAAAACATTACAAAATTACACAAAATAGGCTCACATTTTAAAAATATAGGTTCTATGGTAACACCCAAAGAGTCCAATGATTAAATCCACACTGAATCTCTTAGGGATAATAAAATATGGGGCACCCATGGTCTCCTAGATCACGTCTATCAAATCATGAACAAATATAGATAGGGAAACCTCATCTGGAGACTCTGAAAACTAACCCATCCATGATCATCACCTCACCCACACAGTAATCATCAAGAAACACCACACCCATAATAAATTCCTCGAGGTTTCCTCAGACCCATCTCAAACCTAATCTCAGTGAAACCCAGCCTTAGCCAACACCTTTTGGTGTCCCCCCAACCTAAAGGTTCAAATTGGATTAAATCTCTAGTAAGAATATCCAAAACTTCAACCACTCAAACCCTAAAAAATTTGTCCAAACATCTAAAATAATACTTTTTTCTACCTTCTGAGAGATGTAAAGACAACTAAATCTCTGCCCCTTGGACTACCCAAGGAAAATAAATATGAACATAAAAATAATATCATTGGCATCACCAGTTTCAAGTTGTCCCAAACAGGTACAACCCCCACTTGGGTCTCACAACCCACCTCCATTTGATGAACTCTCAAACCAAAAAATTCAAGGAAAACCACTCTGTACAATACTAACTTTGAGGGTTTTAGATCAAAAAACTTTAGGGGAACCTCCCATATATCCTAGACTAAAATAAAGAATCTCAAGAAAGGCCTCTAAAAACATGAGGGTTTTAACACCACACCCCACAAAGAAAGCACCATGGATAGACCACTCACAGGTCCAAACACAAATCCCAAGAAACGAAGTATATCCATGTTTCTCCCATTTATTACCCTTATGTGTCACCTAATATCATTTGAGGTTTTCTCTTGAATCAAAATCCAAGAGAGAGGTTTTATGAACAAAACCCCTTTGTGAGACACTTGAGACCCTCCCTTCTCAAAGATGACCCACAAAGGTCTCAAGGGACTCCCAAAAAATAATAGTAATTTAATAACTAAAGAAATTAATAAAAAACAATTGATTAGGTAAATATAAAAAATATAGAACACCCAACATTCCTTATGATGGAGACGCTAAAGCTGAAAACATGAACCTATGATAAAACAGCATCCCACAAACCTATCTCGTGACATGAAATAGAAAAAAATATTTATAAAAATTTATAATTAATTAATTAAAAACAACCAAATAGGAATAAATTCCTAAAAAATTATTGAGGAGCTTCCAAATTCTGAAACCACAAACAACTTCCTAAAAGAGGCCTAAAATATTCCCATGAAATTAATGTAGTAAAAATCCCTAACAAAGAAAAACTTGATTACTGGGAAATTCCAATCAATTTAACTGAAAATTCGAAATAAATCCATTAGACCTCATATCGTCTCCAAAATGATGAGTGATGGAATGTGTTCTACATCATCAGACATCTAATCTCTAAGACACAGTAAAGAACCAAGTTTCTTGGTCAATTCCATCATGTTATGGTGGAATCAGCACTGAAAACCATAATGGGAACCATTAAAATTAGAGAGGATAAAATGAGAGTAATAACAAAGGTAATAGATGATGATTGCTACCTCAAATCACCACGTAGAAGGTTCACTAGAGGAGGAGGTGGGGAGGTAGCCTTGGAGTGGCGTTGGTAGGGAGGTGAGGTGACTGCAGGGAAGTGGGTAGGTCGTATGAGTGGGGTAGTGGGCTGGTAGTCTTGTAGCCATGTCGGCCAGGAGGCATCGAAGCCGCGTCAGAGCCGGTGGGGAGGTTTTCTGGCTACGTCGGAGATAAAGGGGGAGGATGAATCACTAGGGTAGGAGGAATAATGAGGGGAGGTGGGAGTAGGAATGGAGAGGGAGGAGGAGGGGAGGAGGGGAGGAGGGGAGAAGGAGGAACTATGATAACGATGAGGATGGTGAGGGAGGAGCAATTGCGATGCGAAAGGGAGAAGTTATGGGAGGTAGAGGGCTTTGGGTGGGGGAGGAAAGCTGGATCGAAATGGTATTTTACATGATATATTGCCAAAGCCAATTAATTAGATGTGGCTTTATCTTAGCTATATCCACATATCATTTAAACTGTGGCTATAGATCATTTTTCTAGTAGTGTAAAGTGATATTGTTTACTGGGATATCAAATAAAACCAGTGACATATAGTTTAATATTATTATAATGATGATAATTTATATTATAGGATAGTATATTTGATATCTAAACTTACCAGGTTCAGTTATATCACTGATAGGGGGAGAGTTGAATTAGTGACACTCTTTCATAATATCTACTTTTTAAGTCAAAATTTATGATCAGTTACGAAATTTATTCTCCCAATGAGGGTACAATAGCCTTAAATATTATATAATTTAAATGGAATGGGCATAAAAAATTATTGTGTTTATACACAATATGGGTATATAATCCATGCTAGGTTCAAGTCCAGTTTAGAGACATAGATTATCATAATAATTTTTATAGTGATTACAAGATAGGGGTAGTGTTCTTCTTGACCCTTGTAGGGTTTTTTAGGCTAGTATAAAATAAAGTAAGTATGAAAAACATATGTTTCCATCGTGATGGAAATATTCGGAGTATTTTTTTATACTAGAACCACTAATCTTCATGATAATCTCCCCACTCTTGTTTGTGAACAATATATTTTGTTATTTACCATATGCCTCGGTATCAATTATAAGATCTACATATATTAAATGGTTTTAATTTCTGGATCATAATGAAATAAATTGTATTCATTTAAGTATTTCTTTATGAGTTTTTTAGAATGATATACTCATCTGTGAGATCATGCACACATTGGTTGGTCTTCTTTTCCCTTAATAATAATGCCTCAAATGATAAGAAAACACCTTTATTACTTCAGCAAAAATGAATAAATTAGGTGTAGTTTTCTTATACCTCCTTCTTTTTTTCCTCTTTGATATAGTAATTAATTCATCAATGTTGTGAATTTTTGTATTATTCAATTGTCAATTATATATTTTTTGTTTTTTATTTCTCTTATTTATACTAAAATAATATCAAGAATAATATTTATTTAATGAAAAATAGAAACTCTCCATGATTCTTGGTAGTGAAATATTCTAATATATAGTTGGATAACAAACTATAAAAAAATATATACTTACACATCATTCTACTATAAGGGTATTTTGATTAAAATCCACACTGGCATGTATAGTGTTTTGTAACATGTCAATCAAAAACACGGTGAAACTACCTTTCACCCCACCTATTTATATTTGATTGATTATTGATACACATATTGAAAAAAACCTATCTTATTTTTCAGGATCATTATAAAATGAGATACCATATAAAATATACTAATTTTAAGTTCTTTTTTAAACCTCAAATTTTAAAAAGATTTTCATCCTTAAGAATTTCCTTATTTTCCCTTTCCTTTTTCATTTTTTATTTGAAACGATCAATCATAAAAGTGGAATGAATATAATGGAATGATCCTTAATAATGACATTTATGTAATTACTCATATATTAGTGTGGTGGATCAAGTTTATAATCTTCCATAAAAAGAACAAAGGACCAATACAATGTGTCTAGTCATTCTTATAAAGCATTAATGACCCTTATAAAGTTTCTAGGCTTCATTATGAAGTATTAATTCTTCCCAAAATATTTATTATTCATATTTATGAAATAAAAATATGATCCTTGTTAATTTAATAAATAATCCTCATAATATTTATATTAATCCTTAAAAAATAAAGAATCATCCTAATAAATTACTATAGTTTTCTGAACATTCTCAACAACATCAAACTAATAAAAACAGGGATTAATTATAATCAAATTAAAATTTCAAAGAACATTATACATCACTCAAATTCACCTAAAAATCATCTCAATTTAACATTAAACATTTCTTCAACTAGGATCAAATAATCCTTCTTTAGTAATTCCTATAAATAATTCAATATCACCGTTTGAAAATTTTATCAACCTTTCCCAAATATTTTAAAACTTAATAAACTCATTCAAGAGACATAAAATAATATCCTCTCTTAAGTGATAAATATATTTACACCATAACATATCATAAAGTAGTGTTTCTAAGATAATTACAACTCTAAGTGACAAGAAAAACATTCCATGTAATTTGAATGCCCTCCTCCTTAAATCATGCACTAATCATTTTTGATTTTACATCCCATTTTTATGATAAACAAAGGAATAGATTTATAAATTAGATGATAAAGAGTTTTATCTCTTCTCCCACCTTGAAAACAAATCCAAATAATATTATTTGTTACATTCTAGTTTTATTTTGATGGAGAGTTAAGGGCTGAAAATTCATTTATAGCCTCAATGTCTAAAATATGTCATTCAGAAATGTCTTATTGAAAATTCCATCCAATTAGTCTCATGTATGAATGATTTCAAAATTCATATCACTATTTGAAACTCTATATTTGATAAAATTAAATTTGATATAAATTTTCTTAGATTATAATTTTTTCATAGGATTTGTTTAAGATCAGTATCACTTTGATTGTCACATGAAATCATGGGAGTTTTTTCAATATTCACCCATAAATATTAAATAATATCCCTCGTCCAAATAATATAGGGGAAAGAATTTTTTAGAATAACATATTTATATTTTATGATGGAAAAATAAATATATTTTTTATTCTTATAGTTATACGAGAAAAAACTTTCTCATAGAAAAAAATTTCCAGTTAAAAGAGATATTTTATCACCATAATCACCTTCCTAGTCAACACTACTATACTTAGAGAGATTAAAGTTCCTTAATATCTTGTATATCAATCCATAACATAAATTTACATTGATATATTTATATAACCTCTTAGATACCATTAAATTTTATTTCATATTATCACTTTGATACCTTGAACATAAGCTCAAAAAAATAGACTATATCTTGTTAGGGTGAGTTCGGTAGTGTTTGTTTTCAATCAAGTATCTAAACTTGTTTAGATTTATAATTTTCCGTTCAATATCATTTAAAATTTTAAACAAAGTTTTTTACATGTATATACTTTATTTTAGCCTTTCATGTTGAATTTATTCATCATTTTCATTAAATATATTTGTTGGTAAATAAAAAATGAAATCTACCTTTTATAACACCTGTAACTCTAGAGAAAACATAATTTATCCTTACATTGACATCTCAACATGTTTCTTCATTTGACTAGAAATATTTTTAAAATAAATATTGTGATCACCGGTAAAAATAAATTCATCAACATATATAATTACATTGATATTTCTTGATTTTATTCCTTTATACGGCTTGTTTTCCACTTTGAATTTTTTGAATTTCATATTAGTTAATCTATTTTCCAATTTGGAATACTGGACCGAGGGTTCATTATTTAATTAATATAATTTCATCTTAAGTTTTTACACCAAAATTATGTCACATTCAAGAACAAAACCTTCACTCCATCCAATATACAATTATTCTTCTACCTTAGTATTCAAGAAAACAAATTTTACATCAATTTATGAAATTTTATGATGCTTATATGCTGAAAATACTATGAATAATCTTATATCCTTCAATATTACCATAGAAGAAGTGGTATCTTTAAAATAGACTAGTCAAAATTTTGAGAGACATTAAACTTTATGTTTGGCCTTGTTCCTCAAGACTTTTCCATTATTATTCAATATATTTCTGAAAATCTACTTTGTCCTCATAATATTTTTTCCATTTCGTATAGGGACAAGATCATAATTTGAATTATTTTAAATATGATATATATTATCATACATATATCCAATCGAGTCATTGTTACTAAAATATTAAGCCACTAATTGTGGTTCAATTTGAGAATTAGGAGTTGCTTGGTTACTTAGTCATAGATTCCTTTTAGTTTTTACTAAATCATTCAGATCTCCCAAAATATTATTTACCTCATTTTCTTCTTTATCTTATAATAATTCTTTATTTTAACTTTATTAGATTCATATTAATCAAAAATTAGGTCATAATAATATTCAACAACATGTTTCTTGTTATTTTATAGTTCTTCACTAAAGTTATTAAAAATATACTCATTATCATCATCAAAATCCTCAAAATATGTTTTACATGGAAAATTTATGTTTCAATTATTCTAAATTATTTTCACACTAAACAAGTCAAAAACTTTATGAGTATTATAGTTCCATCATATCTATCCTTTTTTTATATATATTTAATAAAAATATCATCCCCACACTTCTCATCAAATCTTCTTGATTTTTTTTAATCTTCATAAGATAATGACTACTAAAAACACATAAGAAATCTAGTGTTGTATTATTTTTATACAAAATCTCATAAAATTAATTTTAGTGTACAGTCTTATAAAACAAATTTTTTAATATACATAGTTGTTAAAAAGTCCTCTCCCTGGTAGAACCTCAAAATGTTATATTCTGTAAACATGGTTCTCCATATCTCAACCATGATTTTTTTCTTTCTCACTTCAACAGAATTTTATTGGGGTTTTAGGGTGTAAAAATATTATTATATAAATGTTTAATTCATTATTTTTTATTTTAAGATGGAAATTATTTTCTTGTAAACTCCCTACCATTATTATATATTAGCCTCTTGAAACTATACTCAGTTATTTCTTAATACTACTCCTAATAACATTAAACAAATTCACTCCCTCTAATTTTCAATTAATAAATTGTAAAATTACAATTATGGTATAATATTTAATGAATTTAATTAATTAAATATCACCATGAGTAGATTTGGGATTCATTTATTTACAAAAATATTGTATGTATCAACTCAAGTGGCCTAGTGGACTACATTTCCAGCATTTTATGACATATTTTAGCCGTATTTGGCTTTTAAAAGGTTTTACAGATGCCTTTATTTATCTCTTGTGATGAGGAAATTATATGACAATAAATATTTTTGAAATCCTATATAAAATTATTTGATACTGGTATCCTAATATTGTATTCATAACAGTTTTTCATCATTTCAGCTCAAATAGAAGGAATTTATTATGTCTGCAATTTAAAAATTGGTTACCACTTTTTTTCACCTTTGGTGTTTGCATTTAAATAGTTTATACATCTGATTAAATATTTTTTTCCTAAAAAATATCATATTTCATTCATCACAAATTTGAATCACACTCAAAAGGTTTTCTTTAAGACTATCCATAATAGTAAAACTTTTGACTTTAGTTTTTGGGTGTTGAATTTAAATTCCCCAATTCCTTTTATTTTTGATGATATTTTATTCCCAAATTTAAACACTTCACTATCATGTTCTATAATATTCATAAATATTTTAGTGCCTACAGACATATGTAATGAGAACCCATTATCAAGAATCAATGGTTTTTTCCCTTTTTTATCTTTGGGATCTACTTAAATAATAAGTTTTTTTCTTGTTTTGTTAATTTTTATAGTATTATTTCCTTCAGCATTATATTGAGTTTTTACTAGTTGTATGGTCATAAATTCCATATCCAAATGACCCTATAGGTCACTCCTCTCATATATCTTGTCAAAAACATCAAACATATTTTTGATATGTATATCTATAATATATTTATACTCATATATTGATCTTTATAAGGCTTAACTTCTTTATTATATTGAAGGATCCCTCTCAATTCCTTCTTTTTCATTGTTTGAGTGAGATATGTTATACTATATTGTATAAGATTAATTCTCAAACACTATACTACACCAAAAGTATCCTATGAAAGTATTTTTCCTTGAATCTATTGAGTATTAAAATAATTTATTTATTGTTATTATTGTGCATTCCTTGCTGATATCTTATTTAGTTTGGGGAAATATTCAATTATCAATTTTTTATCAACTTTATTGGATATTAAAGTAATGTTTTTAAATTATTTCTCAAATTATAATTTTCCAAATTAGATTTTTGGTCTCTAATTTTTAAGTGAAATATATTTATAATTTTTATAAGATATATCTTCAATATTCACCTAAGATTATAAATCAGTCTTCCAAACAATTTTAACTAAATCTTCCTTTATTTAAATAACATTAACATTTCTATATCTTATTTTTTTTAAATCTCTATAGTATGACATTATGATTGTATCATACATAATTAGTCATCCTTAATAGTAGTTTTCTTCACAAACTCTTCCACTATTTTATCTCATTCAGCATGTTTTAATTTGAGGAGCTTAATTCCCTCAATAAAATCATTGTATTTATTATAAAATAAATTATTTTCTCTCTTAAACATTATAATTTATTTCTTTAGACACTTAATTTGTTTCTCGTGTTGTTTGTTTCCCTCAATAGACAATTCCTACTCAATTTTTACCATGTGTTCAGTATAGGTTTATTTTACTTATTCTTAAATTCTTAAGCTTCCATTATATATTTAAATTCAATCTAAAAAATTCTTAAACTTATTGAAAAATTATTCTTTACACTCACTAATTTTAAAAAACTAGACTTTATCTATTTACATAGCATGATCCACCTTTTCTTTACTTAGTATCATCTTTGTATTTTACAATTTTATTTTTTAGAGAAATGCATGTAAAATGTCAAAAGAACCACATGAAAAACTCATTAGTTTAATATTTCATGTTTTGTTACCATTTACCTTTTTCTTCTTGTAGATAAGACCCATAATCCACTTTTTTCGTCATCACTTTCCTTAAAATTTTCTAAATCTCTCGAGAAATGTGATTTCTATTCCTTATTCTTGAGTTTCTTGGTAGATTTTATTTATATTTACCCCTTATCATTTTTTTGAAAACATGAACATTTAACATCTTAATGTTAAATAAAGTATTATGAAATTGATCTATAAATAAATATTTATTTTCTTAGACTAATAAAATAATTTATCAAACCTTTTTTGAATATTTCAAATTAATTTCATAACAATAGTAAAGACTTTTAAATTATCTCAAAATACACTAATGAGACTCACAATATTATTAAACCTAGTGAAATAGTTTTTTTAACTGTCACATATTAATCCATTCTAATGTTATTAAATTTAGCAATCCATATTATAGAATTTGATTCTTTGAACTTTAGATTTTCTTCTTAAATTTTTTTGGTCTTTTCCCACATCTCTGTAGTTTTTTTATTCCCAATAATTTAGTCTAATGTTTATAAACAAATAAGATAATAGTTCATCTCTAGTTTTCCCATTAAAAAATAAATTTCATTTTTTTAAAAGGCCATAGGCGCCTCTCTCACAATAGGTGGAAACCCACTGTCATAACATTCGTAACCCTTAAGAATTATGATAAAATATAAGGAATCATTCGGTTATTCAATCCATAAAAGTGATTTCTATCAAAAATATGGACTCTTATGATATCACAAAAATCAAATTATCCATTGATAAGTATAGGATCTCATAGGGAACCGAGTTTTCTCATATACCACTTCAAGTTCCTAGGTATGGTTATAGCACTAAGAGTGGGGGAATCCATGATACTATTTTATTAAAAATTTATTTTAATAAACCTATATGGTCGGTTGAGATCATAATAGTATAAATGTTAGTCTCATATTCTTGATCTAATATTGCGTAAATTAAATAACATAATAAATGGTAATTTTGGTAAGGTATAGTCCCTATGTGGGCAACTAACCCTTTCTCGATACAATTTGAGTTCTAAGAAAAACAATTTCACTGTAATATTCATATTTATTATAAGATTGTGATTGTATTCTTCCTTTACACATTAAATTATATATAAGATTTTTGAGAATAAAGAAATTATACTCCCTTCATGATTGCACAACTATAACAACAGTAGGAGCACTTTTTGTACAAAAACCACCAATATTAATGATAATATCCTATCTCTTTTATGTTAATAACATATTAAATTCATCATTATATTCCTCATAATAAAATATAATATCTTATTTTCATAAAATTTCATAAACTTATAAATCACAATGAACACATTTTAATTCATTTCGATCCTTTCTTATTAGTTTACTAGAATATTCTAATTTTGTAAAAGAAAATGTGCATACAGTTTAGTCTTCTTTCCCCTCAATAAAAAGAATTCAAATTTAGATAAAATTTATTTCATTCTACCAAAGTCATGAAAAATATAGGTAGTGTTCTCATCAATCTTCTTCTTATTTGCTCTCTCTAGGATATATCAATAATTCCTTAGAGCTAGGCATCGACTTCTTTAATACTTAATTGTCAATAATTTTTGTCGTTATTTATTAACTTTTTATATTCCTATAAAATACGAACTAAAATTTCCATAACTATATATGAAAATGCTCCACGGTCAATAAAAGAATGATCTTCTTATATAAATTGGGTTAACAACCTTAAAAAAAATCTCTAGTTTGACCTTATTCAAATATCATTTGAATCCAAGACATGATATTTATTTAAATCTCAAAAAAACATTAGATATTATATTCTTAAAAAACTTCAATAAATTCATTAGAATTTTAAATAAGATCCATTCTAGAATTCATGAAGATTTATATCATGTCAATCCTCTTCTGGCCCAACTTCTTTTCATCCCAAAAAACCATCTTGATCGATTCTTCATACTCAGGTTGAATAATAACCTATTAAATTTATTATGATGTTTATTAAATGATAAATAGCTTATAATCATGTAATTTTATGTGATTTCTGGAATCAGACAATTTTAATAGTAATTCATCTTTATAAAAATTAAATGATTTCCCTTTTTCATTTTTTATACGATATAATTCATCATACTAGTGAAATTAATCCTATATAATGATCCATATAATGTAGAAGTTAGACTTATATAATGACCCATGTAGTTGTCAAATTACTCTCATTAAGTATAGAATCATCCTTATAAAGCGTAGATAACCCTTACAAAGTGGTCAGTCATACTTGCAATGCACTGATGACCATTATAATGCAGAAATTAATCCTTAAAAAGAATTCATTCATCATTATAATGTATCCATTCATCCTTATTAACTATATAATTAATTCTTAGAAGTTTTGAAATCATCCTCATGAGCTTGAGACTTATCCATACAATGTAAAGAATTAGCCTTATGAATTTTACTATGGTTCTAGAATTTATCAATTTCACCAACCCATGAAAACCAAGATTGATCCAAATCAACTCAAAAATTACTGAAACCTTATTTAAAACTTCAAATCGCCTCAAAATATTCTCAAATCATCTTCAAACTCTTCATCATCATGGTTAAAAACAAATAAACCCTACTTCAACAATTTAAATGGTCACTTCAATATTCCATTTTGTGATATGTATAAGTGATATAAGATATCACTGTTGTGTTTTCCAAGCAATATTTTTTTTCAATATCATAAATTAATATATATGTAATATTATTGGCTATAAAATATGGTTTCTAAAACAATTGCCCAAAAACTGGCATCGGTGAAAACTTTTTAAGGTCCCATGTCAAATCTGAATGGGGATTTAGATCATATTAACATTTTTTTGGGAACATGATATATTATATAAAATTTTATTTTACAATGAAATTATTTTTAAAATATATTATTTTTAATTATTGAAAATTATGTAAATTAAAAAATATAAAATTTTCATAAGGAATGAAATATTAGTAGTTTATATTTCATAATTAATTATCTGTTTTAACAAAAAAATTATAGAGTTTATATATACCATTTAATTATAAATATGATGTGTTCTTATTTTTCTAATAAATTTTAATAGTACATATTTTTGGGTTTCCTATAAAAATTCCATAATCTTATGCTTTAAATAATAAAATATTTATAATTTTGTATTTTTTAAATATTCATCTTTTTAGCATTTTAATATTCATAAATATTTAAATGTGTATGTTGTGAATATTAGTATAATTTAATTAAATGATTTAAAATGATTCTATTATGTTTCATAAAAACCATTTAATGGGTTTTATACAAGGTGTTACATAAGATTCAATTTCAATTAATAAAAAATTAATGATTTTTTGTTAAAATTCCATTGTAGGTATTTATTATAATATTTTTCAAACATAAGTAATTAAATTGTAGATGAATCATTAGATAGCTCTTATGTAATTATCTTTATAAATGAGACTTAAGGTCAAGTTTCTCACTATATTAGGGACTAAGGAACTATCAAGAAACATGGGTTTGGATACATGTAACATGATATGTTCACTTGAGTAGGATTTTGGTTTCTTATGATTTTAATCCTAAACTTGGAAGGTGTTTTATACACCATTTTTATATAATTCATTTTGATTCATATTATAAGAATATTATAATCAAATTTTTATTGTGGATTCATAACCCAAGTATATTATTGTATAATATTTATATATTAAAAAGATTGAAATATGTACATGTTGTTGAATTAATAACATATATAAGTAAAATCACACGAATCATATATAAAAATATAGAATTAATATTAAAATAGTATGGTGAGATTTTAAAAAACCTTTTAAAATAAAAAGTATTATATTTCTTCCAAATAAAATTACTATCATGTAACGACTTGTGTATATGGTGACTTAATTAAATAGAATATTTATTTTCTATAGAAACTTTGGGTCAAGTCAATATGGGTCTTTTTAATTATGAATTTCAAATAGGGGCTTTGTTTTTTGTTTTGGGATTCGTTTGTTAGTGATCAAGTTTTAGGATAAAATATTCATGCGTTTTGGATCCAGTTACTGTTTTTATAGGACTTATAGTGGTTTAGATAGGTCATAATAAGGTTCCCTCAATATATTAAAACGAAATTTGATATTATGTACATAGTGGAGTAGAACTGGGGAATTTTTGAGTTGGTAAAATCACCTGGTGACCTAGAGGCTTCATTGGGTACCCCGTGACCCTATACATAGTTCCCATCATTTATAAACCCTATTTTTTAGTAAGGGGTTTTTTGAGCTATTATGTCATACATGTGTATACTCATTTTCTTCCCCTTCAAGGATCACCCATTATATCCAATTTGGTGCTACTTCATTGACACTTTTCACTACATTTCTCCATATACCTTCCTTTATGATACAAGGGTCATTCTAGGGGTTTTATTTTATTAAATCAAATGTAAATATTTACCTTATCTTCTTCTTCTCCCCTATACTCTTCTTCTTGGAATCTTATTATTGGGTTTTTGGGAGTTGGTGTTGTGATTTAATCATGCCCTTTTGAAACTACCTCTTGTCTTAGGGATTTCAGTTCCATTTTTCTAAAATAAACCCAAGTGCATAATTTTCCATATAGTTATCACTATTTTTAAATGAATAAATTGGTATATAGATTATTTTCAGTATTTAATAATCATGTGACTAAATAAGATAATACCTATTCTTTTTTATTAGGAATTTAGGTCATTATAATTTTTGATAAATTTTAAAAGTTATTTTACTATATTTTATTTGGGATTTAGAATTTTTTATTTATAACATGTTTTTATATTGGAATATTATGTTACAGAATATTATCTAATGGTTCATAGAAGTCATATGTTTTCCATTATTACATGAATTAGAGATATTTGGATGGATAAATTTAGGTAATGCATTTTTTAGGGGTTATCAAAACATCAAGTTTATTTCTAAGATATGATAGAGATATACAATCAAGTTTTTTTTAAAAGAAAAATAATTTTAAAAATTTACTTTGAAATTTTGTAATTTATGGTTAAATAGTATTTTTACATAAATAATAAAAAAAATCAAAAGTTTTTCATATAAATAATGTAAAGGATTTAATTAATCTTTTCCTAATCTAAAAAAATATTGTTTACGGATTAATGTAAATTGAATTTTAATAAATATCTTCCATTAAAATTGTTCAAAATTTATAAATAATTTATGTTAATAATTTATTGTAATTGTTTTCACTAATTATTATGAATTATTGAATTTTTATAGACACGAGATAATATTTATTAGGAGTATATTTATGAATTCTACATTTTTAATTTAGATTTTTACTCTAGTTTTGTTTATGAATTTTATGATGCATGTTACATTACAATGTTTCCAAATTTTTATGTCCTCAAGGAATTTTATGATTTATTTACTCATTTTTTTTTCACTCTATTATATGGGTTCATGAATTTTACTATTATATATTTTTTTATTTATGAAATTACATCCTAAATTTAAATCTAGTTTCTTGTGACTACGTTTATAAAAATATTCTATTTATATTATAATACTTTACTATGTTAATAAGTCCTTATAGATTTGACATGTATATGTCATAAGTCATTGATCCATACAAATCCCCATTTATGAATTTTAATTATTTGTGACAAGGAATTTAATTTAGTATAAGTGTAAAGGAATGATGTGTTTCCTAAACAAAATTATTTTCCTTAATTATATTGTCAACTAAATAATTCATAGTGTATTCAACCCTTAAATTTTTCATTTATATAAATTACTAGGTAAAATTATAGAATAAAATGAAATTTTTTATTTTTAAAATATATTAATGAAAGTAAATCCATTAAATAACTTATCATATACTCTATTTTAATTTAATTATACTTTTCAAGTAAAAACATGTGAATCTTTTTTAAGAAAAAACCATGAAGAGTAGAAAATAATTAATATTGAGTTATTTTCATTAAATAAGTGTTTTCTATAAATTATGTTTCTTTTAAAATAATATAATAAAAAATTTCATTTCATAGTTAAATCTTTTTTTAAAATATGGGTTCCCATAAAATATGTTTTATATTTGAGAACCCATTGTGATATATTTTTACCTTTATTGAAAATAACTTTTTCCAATGTCTTCACATTAACCCTTATTTAACATGCATAAATTTAGATCACTTTTTAATTAATGGAAGACCATATCCTCCACATTAATTGTTGGTAGGTTCCTTAGACTCTAAGATTCATCATGAATTTCTTTTTTTTTGTCCATTTTTTTAAATTAAAATTTGTTGGGTTGATATATTTTCCCAATGGATTCATTTAAAAATATAAATTGTTACGTGTTTCATTGATTTACATTATGCTAAAAGTATTATTATAGTTTTTTATATTAGCATGTTGTTTCTTATGGTATCATGAATGTTGGTTTATAGGGTTTTTTTGGAATAATTACTTTTTTGATTGATTTCAATAATGAAATTAGTGTCATATTACTATTATATAAATAAAAATTAAGTATGCCTTGTATAGAGAATGATTAATAGGATAGTCTCATAATACCCAAAATAAAAAAAACCTTTAATTATTATTGAAAGGATGGTTTTTAGTGCCCTAATTTAGAGTACACCTTCACAATTCTATGAGATAGGATTATACCCTAAATCCAATATACGATTCCTTTATATCGTAATGATCTATAAGATTTCCCAACCACCATTCATGTCCATGGTACTAGGCAAGACCCAAAGTATGTGAGTACATGTATGGATCCCCCTAATATATGAAGTTATTGGTTATATACATTTATTAACTTATCAATTTATCACAAGTTATTAATGCCATTTTTTATGAATGATAATTGGAAATACAATTTTTTCATATTTAATGAGATGAGTAGACATGTTCTTGCATGCACCTATATACTCAATTATGTGTTGAGTAACATTGTTAGTGTCCAACTGAGTTTTCATGTACTCACATGTTATGTGGATAATTTAGTGTATATGTAGCTTCATATGATATATTTTATATACATAGGTAGATAGATAGATAATATAGGATACACTAGCTAGTTAGGTTCTAGTACGTGTTCCAATATTAAATATCCAAGAAGTTTTGAAGTAGGATTCCAGGTTTAGAAATAGTAGTATAAATGAATATCCTTTAATATTTAGTTAAGCTGGTTCTATATATAATTTCACTACGTCTTCAATGTGTTTTTATGTAAATAGGATTCTTGTTAGGATCACGTTCATATAGGAATATAATTAATTATTTTAAACTATAACTCAATTACAACATATTTTTATTATCTATCTTGGGATGTATAAAATATTTATGAGACATTCCCTATCCTTAAAGGTATATTTTAATGAAATTTCAAAATAGTCAAGTTTTAAAATCATTCTCCAGTGATAAATTAAATCCACGGTTCTCGTCACCATCCCCTAATGATCTGGGAATTCCCTTTGGTCAGTAATAACCGTAATTTGGGTACAGTTCAAGTATTTTGATCATGAAAACTCTAAGATGGTATCAATTCAAATTTTTTGGGTCTTTGAATTTTTATTTCTAGGATAGAAAATATGATTTTAGAACTTAGGGGGGCACCCGGTGAATTCTTAACTAGCATTCCTATGATGGAAACCTAAGTTGTAATTGGTGTTAAAATTTTCTATCAAGGAACTATAGAGATGAGTGAGTTATTGATATAGGTATCTCAATATAGAAATTGGTGAAAAATCAGAGACAAGTTTATAAGTCTCAATTTGGTGAAAAATTAGTTATGTATTCATGTATTATATAGTTTAGTGGAATATTAAGACATGTGAAAAGAAATTATATCATTATCATTAATATAAGTGAGTGGACTTTATTAATTTAATAAAGGTTGTCAAAGTAATCAGTGTTTCTGAAAATAACTTATTAGGTTTATTATAAATAATTAAATTCTCTCACATATAATCCTTTATTATGATGGATGATCTAGTCTCTATTTATTCATATATTATAAAATTGTTAAATAATTTGAATTTTGTATCTTGATTGTTGTCTTTTTTGCGGTAACTTACTCCCATGAATGATATTTGGAATGTGTTAGTTTTTTACCTATTTATCATGTTATATATGGTTTCTATGTAATTTTTGTTCAACTAATGATAAGATTTATGAAACATGTTAGTGTTTTCAATGTATAAAACCGTATTAAAACATTTTGTTTCAAAATAAAATAATTTTTAAAAATAATTTATTTGTATGAAATGGTTATATTTTTCTCAAAATATTTTGGAATGTTTTTTCATAAATTCAACTTATAAAATTATTTTTTTAAGTAATTTATAATTTTTAGGAAAAATTATCCTTTTGTAAAGTTAATTTGAATTAAGTTTTTTTCTAAATGTTGACTTCTAAAATTAGTTGGATTTATAAAATTCATTGATTCAAAAATATATATGACATTTTATTTTGAATTGGAATATTTTTTTGGTATAAAAACATTTAAATATGTGAAATTATTTAATAAAATAGAACCAGTGGCATGATAGGCCAGGATAAAATTTCTTTAATGATTATAAATTGGATACTTTAAGCGTGGGATTAGTTTTTAGAGGATAATTTGAGGATTTTTGCAATCTTATTCCACCTTTTATTGTATTTTTTTGGAATATAATGAATTACATTAATTTTAGAGAATTAGGATAAAATTTTGGGTAAATGGCTAGAATGTGTGTTGGTGTTGTCTGGTGACCATGTATTTTGGTTGTTAGAATCCACAAAAATTTTAGGTATTTATTATAGTTCATTATATTTTTCATTGGATACATGATGATTTTTTGGAATACATTTTGGTGTGCTAGTGTCTAGTTAACCTTGTGAATGTTATAATGTCTTGGATTTTTGAAATTTGAGTACGATTGGCGAGTCATGCATCAGAATAATTTTGGTTGTTTTAGGTTATGTGTTTTAGAAATTTCATTTAAATAGATCATTATAAGATTTATATAAATTTTTTAATGAATATTAGCCTCAATTTTTCTGGGATAAAAATATGTATGTTGCGGAGATTATAATAGATTGTGTTTATGATGAGTTAAATAAAGTGGATATGTGGTTTCTCCTACAACATTGGGCAATGTAAATATAGATCCATTTAAAATTTTGTTTCTAGAGAATGTGATGGGTTTTTATTTTTGGACCCAGCCATGAATTCTAATACTGGATGATGGAATATTAGGTTTTTAATTATATATTTTATGATTTAAAAGGATTTTATAGGGTTTTGGTAGTCTAGAAGGTAGTTCCACCAATATTTTAAAAATATATATGACATTAGGTACCAGGTGGGGTAAAACCAGGTAACCGTCAAACTCGAACAAGGTCCTAGTGTTCTTGAGATTCCATTAGGTTCTCATGGGACCTATATGGAGTACCATGTAGTAACAAGTTCTATATTTAAGAGTTAATTTCTATCATTTTATGTTATATATTATTATCCATTTCTTCTAACATTTCCAACCACACTTATTCCAACCAGTTGGGATCACCTCTATGGCCCCCTTTTCCCCACCATTATAACTCACTCTTACATTAGGATCCAAGTGTGATTCAAGGTTTTTTATTTTACAATGTAAAGGGTAATTCTATTCATCCTCTTATTAATATCCCTTATAATATTCTTCTCAGATAACTCTTATTGTGGCTAGGAATTGGTGTTTTGGTTTCACAATGGCATGGTAGTTTTAACATGGATGACTGACATCACATCTTCTCTAAAATAATTCACATCCCTTACTTAAAGGAATCCCTAGAGGTTTGTTTTCAATTTAGTTGTCAATATTTTTATTGGAAGAAATTATGGGGAGAATTATTTTAGAAATTAAATTATTATGGGATGAAATTATAGAATGTTTATGTTGTCTTATTGGATCCTTAGATAATTATAATTTTATATGAATTTTAAAGAATATATTCCAAGGCATCCTTTGGGATTTAGTATTCATTAATTTTAGTGTCATCTTATTTTATAAAAATTATTATGGAATATTTTAAAACAGTTTATAGGGGTTTTTGGTTTCTATTTTAGCTGGCCTTAGAGATAATTGGATAGATAATTATTTCTAAAAATTTGTTGGGGGTCTTAAATAATATGTTGAATTTATATGCTTTGTCTAGAAAATACATGCCAGTAGTTTTTCAAAAGAAAAAAAATGTTACAATTTTAAATAAAACATTATAAATGGGTGTTTTTTAATATTATTTTAATATAAAATCTATTTTCAAATGGGGTTTATATAAATAAATAAAATAATTTAATTTATCATTTCCTTTTTATAAAATTTTTGGTCAATTTCCTTGTGTAAATTGAATTTAAGAAAGTCCATTTATTCAAAATTTTAAAAAAATATAAGTGATTAATGTTATTAATATATTGAATTTTTTTTCATTGGTTTCTTATAGTTTATTTAATTCTTATATATTTGAAATAAAATTTGACAGGCATGTGATTTTGAAGAATAAGATATTTAAATTGGATATTTCTTATAGTTTATTTTATAATATTTATGAATCATATTATATAGAGTACCATTGATGCTCAAGCATAGATTTCAAATAAGGTGGATTCATATTTTACATAGATTTATACCAAGAACCAACTGACAATACATTTCAAATATCTCGTCGAGAATTTGAAGCTACCTCTAGTGACTCAAGCTTTCAAGGAGAAAGTCAAGTAGTTGGTGGATTTTTCTACTACTCATGAGAATTTTATAGAAAATAAGGACGATTTTGAGAAGGAAATAGAGTATGGTGGTGATATCATCTAGGATTTCATCAACCTATTGAAACCATATTTTCCGGTTAAAATAACATACATAGTTGCTCCTATAGCTGCTCCTCTCAGACCTGGACTTCTTATATCTACCACACCATCTTCCCCTACCTCTTTCTCTTGAGTTACCATGACCCCTATTTATTCTTTGAGCCAGATCAAACCTGTCATCACTGAGAAACCCTTTACTCATTCTTAATCTAGACCGAGCCTTACACCTTCTATTTTTGAAGGGAGTCCTCTCTCTTAACTCTATCTTGGCTCTGTCTTTTCCACAACTACAACTTCTGCCCCTACTACCTCAACACCTAACATCTCTGCTAAAGGAAAAAAGGTGTTAGACTAAGAGTTTAAGTGATTGGATGTTTTTGATAGGGAGGTTATTTAGTTTTTTTCTTTTAAAAGTATTGATGTATTCAATTACATGCGACCTCTATTTTATTTATCGAAGTGTATTATATATTTTATTCAATTGTGGATTTAATTTAGTGCTTGTTTTTATTTTTCTTACTTTCTTTTTTATAGTCCCAAAAGGGGGATACGTAATCTCAGATAATCTGTTTGATGTACTAAGCAAATAGTTTATTCATTTCTTAAGTGTATGTCTTGAAAATGCCATGATTTGTTCTCATCGATGAGGGGTAGATTGTTGGACTCCTCTTGTTTCAATTCTAGAAAATCATCTTAAATTTTTTCTATAATGTTTTATTATGATTTTTTTTAATATTAATCCATTATATGAGTATTACTTCTTAAGACAGATTGTAGATATTTGGTAAAGTATGAGTCATAGTTAAGGTGAACTCACATCCCCCGTTGTTGTGACCAAACGGTCTTACAGTTCAATCTGAAAATATGACTATTAGTCACCATTACAGTGACGTTGTTGCATCAAGTCATCGGTTCAGATTTTTTTTAAAGGACTAGACACTGTTATAATTACACATTTGCATCATCCTACTATTTCTAGAACTCGTAAAGTACCAGACACAATTGTATCAAGTCACCGGTTAGAAACATTCACAAAGGACCAGACACCATTTAGATGACATTGTTCCTAGTGAAACCATTTTTTAAAAAGGACCTTACACATTTTACACAACACCATTGCATCGCCGAACTGATTCAAACTTTTCATAAAGTAAGAGACATCGGTCTAGAGGAACCACTTAGAAGCAAAGGATGGGTCACTACTGACTGTGGAAACGCACTAGACTCATCGTTCCTATGACATTATACCTATGTCACCACTAACTGTGACACCATTCCATACATAGCAATTTATACCTTATTTAAATTAAATTCAATGTTATTTCAATTGGTCATATTTGAGTTATTAAATGACACTGATATTATTATTGATCTTTTATAGACATGTCAGTAGATAGTATGATGTACAAGGTGTGGAGATCATGCTCCATGCCATCCAAAACACAAACAGTTGAGTATTAATATATTATGGTGCATGATATGAAGAAGATAAGATATAGATATATACATACCAAAACATGAAGAAGATCCATGATAATCCATCTTTCTTACTGTGAGCTAAAGAAGAACCCTCTGTGAATCATCTTGTGAACATCCTTTCAGCAGTTGCAACTCAAAAGAGAATAAGATCTTTGAATAATCTCTCATCAAACTAGAAACCAAAACTCAAAACTCATGAAACTTTTTTTCTGAGTCTATTTCAAAAAGGGGACTTGAGCTTTAAATGTACTACTTTCAAAGAGTCCAGAACTACATAGAACAATACTCAAATATTTTCTAGTCCTTTCTTATTATATTCTACAATGTTGTATATTGTTTTATTATTTCATTGATAATTGTGTGTATATGTATTAAAAATACACATATTATCCTATGCTAAACTTGATTACATAAGATATACTCTCACTATTACTCTCTTACCCCCGTTTTAATCCGACATATAAATGTGGAAGAGGTCTCTGTGTGACCTAGTTATATTTTGTTACCACGTAAAAATGTGGTAGAGGTCTAGTTGACCTGGACAGATTTTATGCTATTCTAAACCCCGATCCAGGGTGTGGATCAGTCTTGTTTATATATGTTTTGTATGGAGACAGTTGATCACCAAGTGGATAGGACTAAGTCTCTAGTTGATAATATCCTCTTATTTTTATCCATTGTGTTCAAAGTTATGTTTTCCTGTCTATCTTTGTTTATTCAAACCATTAAACACTAATTTTCTTTGGTAGGTAATCTTAGATAGTTTTTCCATGAGAATTTGTTTTAGTAGACTAATTTTAAAAGTTAAAATAATCTTATAAATTTCTTTAAATAAGAATTAATCAATTACTGAAAAATATTTCAAACTCTCAAATATTTTCCAAATATACTACCTTGGTTAATTTTCCAATGTGATTTTAAATTGGGGGACTTTAAAATAAAAAAAATTTAACAAAAAAATTTATAGGAACTCAATTAACCCCCCCCACCCCTCTTGAGTGTCCTACTTCAACTAGAAAATTACTTAGCATAAATAAAATTTGTTATCATTCCATGAATAGAATTTTGATTTGTATTTTTATATGAAATAATGATTTTTATTTGTGATTTTATTTAATATTATCGTTGTATAATTGATAAAATATTATGTAATTTGATTGATAATTTATATGATATACCAAAATAGCTCATTCAGTAAGATCAGAAATGAGAAGATCAAGGTTTTTGATTATAAAATCACATAATTATGGATTTAATCATATGAACATGAAATAAAAATGATTAAATAAGAATTATTTTTGGGTAATTTAATTTTGAATCAATTGATATTTTTATTTATTGATTACTTTTAAAAAAAATAAAGATAATTTTAAAATTTTAATCTTTTTATGGTGTCTAAAAAAAATTATATAATCATATTTTGTGAGATTATCAAAAAAATACTATAAGATTGTGGTAAACAATATTTATTCTAATGGTAAATTTGTAGTCTAAAAGAATGAAATAGTTTTGAATTTCAGATGGTTAAATATTCTTATCTCTTAGTAATATTTTACACTAAATCACATGATCATATTTTTAAATATTTAATAACACTTATTAGGGGTAGGGGATGCATTTAAAAACCCCAAACCAAGATCTCCATACAATATTATCAAAAAAATACATGACACTAGAAATGAAGAAAACTAAAAATATCATACATTATACCATATTTATCATTGTATCCTCTTCCGTAAAGTAGCCTTGGATTTGGAGAATATAAAGTGTAATTCAAGGATGGATTATATGATATTTTAGATGGATTTATTCAACCGTGAAACTTATTTATCATTTATTAATTAGAACTAATGCATGATGTATAATATAAGTTCAAAATCTAGATCCTCATTCATATCTTAACATCCAATATAATTTTATTTGACAATTTTTTTCCATTCTATAATATTTTTCATGGAAGTTAGGATCACCACTTCAATTTTTAGATGTGATGGGTTACTCACAAGGAAAAAAACATCAATCTCCATTACCCAAATTCATGTGTAGCTTCCAAAACACATTTAAAAAATACATTAACTCTCACTAATTGAAAACCAAAGGTAAGATTCATAATGAAATCAGTGTGAACATTAAATTTTATGAAGTATTATATTAATAAATACTTTAAATATAGAGAAAATTTCATAAAATAATCCAATTTTAGTATTTATATGTTTTAAAGGAACTCAAAAATGTGATCGACTTCTCTAGAATTATTTTTATAATTCCATTAATTATTTTCATTTGGTCCAAGATTATTTTAAGAGACATAAATGGAATTATATGTTTTTATAGTGGCACAAAATTTATCTCAAGATTTATTTTATTTTTGAATAAGAATCTTGAAAGTTTTTAACTCCAAAAATCTAGATATGATTTATTTTAGAGGTGAAGGACATGTGTATGAGACTTTTTTACTCTAGTTAGTCCTTTTATATTTTTTTATGATTCATATTAACTTTTGTATGATTTATTATATATTTGCGTTTGAGACCTATCAAACATTGTACTAGTCATTCCAGTTGGTGTATATTTCATCATTTTCATTTTATGAGTCATCTGTATCTACATATGAGTCATATTTTATTGTGTTTAAATAATCAAGATCTATATATGATTCATGCCTCACTTAGAAAAATTCAAAGATCCTACAGAATGAAAATGTGATTTTCAAAATTTAAAATTTTAAAATTTAGAATAAAATGTTTTGCTATAAGTGTTTTCCCTTCATGTAAAAAATATAATTATGTTCTTATTAACCATTATTCAAGAATGATCCTAGAGAAGGATAAATAGGATTAGCCAATTTCCAAGAAAAATTAATGATTGTGGGTTTTCAAGAATAATACAGATTAAGTAGAATCAAATATGTATCTATCCATAATAGTTTAAATCCTTACAATATAAGATGAATGATTGAGTTCTGGATTTAATGATGGAGATCATGTTATGTTTAAAGCATATGAATTTTCCCAAGAAATATTTGATGGATTTATAGATATTACTAAATTGTGTAAATTCATGAAAAAAATTATGATGACACATTATAGATTCCAAAATTGAAAAAGATTTATGATTCAAGATAAATTGATTAAGTAATAATAATAAGGTCTTAGTTATTACTTTTTTTATTAATTAAAGTTGAATATGTAGAGGTATTCATGACATTCTATCTAGCCAAAAATGAGAGATATCCACAATTAAATGGTGTTTTTTGTTTTGTATCTTATTCAAATTGAATGAGTTTTAATTTTTAGTTTTTTATGGATCCATTTTGAATAAGAAGACCTGGGCCTTCTGAAGATCAAATGATATATTTATTCTGCCAAATAATAGTTATAATAAATGAAGAAAAATTACATTTTCATTTTAATTTTTTTGGGATCTATTTAAAAAGTAAAGATATAGAAATCATGGAAATTATTTGTGAACATACATCTATCACTTTTTTATTTCATGTAATCCACTAATTATTTCCATTTATAGAAATATGAGAAGACCCCCAAAATGGTATAGTCGTTGTAATAAAAAAATATCATACTCTAAAAACCAAACAAAATTTGATTATTTCAAGCATACAAGAGGGGTATCAAGATTACTAGAGAGGTTGTGTGAACCTAATAATAGATAAATGTCTCTTGAAGAATAAGTAGTTCTTGAAGCGAAGGTTTACATGAGATGGGAAAAATATATACGCCTGAGCATTTAGAGGTGAGCTAATTGAGACTGAAAAAGATACATATTTATAAAAAATATTATAAACTAAAATTGTGGTAAAATTTTAAAACCTAATATCATTTTAAGAAAGAGAATGAGAATAGTAATTGATTTATCTGACTTGTTCTGTTGGTTAAATCCAGTCAAGGAAGAGGAAAAGGTAAGAAAAAATTAAGAAAAATACAAGAGAAAGATATGCTGAGAATTTTGTAAATACTATCAAGTAGTCAATGACTCTGATTTAATAAACTATATCATATCCTGTGAATGTTGTGACATCCCTGTTTTTAATGATTTTATTCAAGAATAAGAATTTTTTTATAAACCAGTTTTATGTCAAAATAAAGAATCCAATGAAGGATGATCTGATCACTTGTGTAATATAATGGTCCCACACATGTGTAATATGTTGTGTGTTATTTCAATATAATATCCATCCAAACCCCTTATGTTTTATAACAATATTAATTGTGGATAATTTTTCATATAATGGTATTTGAACACATTAGCAGTAGGCTTCATTTTTTAGAGATGAACCTTGTAAAAATTTGGTGTGTTGAAATCTTGTTTACTTTCTACATTTCATGTGGTTCTGGTAGGTTAGAAAAAATATAAAATAATACATTAATATCAAAAAAATACTATATATTTCAAAATACCAAATGTGGATAAGGTTATAAGTGTGTTTGAAATATTGTAAAAAGTTCACAACATCTGACCCCCAACCCCACCCCTATGTTTGTATAAATGATCATAATGGGATAAAAATTGGTATTAGAGTTTAGGTCCCTTGTGATTTGATATACTATTATATCAAAATTATAATGAAATCAAAAGGTTCTATATCTAATTATATTTACTTTCTGTGTTCTTAGTTTTTCATCAGCAATACATAAAGTGTATATTTTAAGTGAGTTTCAAAGAGTCCTAGATAGAAAAATTAGATCTTGTTTTATTGAATGTGATTTAGAAGGAAAAATTTGAAAAATAAGAATAAGAAAAAAATAATTTAATAAAAAGATCATTTAATAAGGAGGAAGCTCTATTAATATTAGGTAATCAGAATGGTGATGGATTTTGTAACAACCTGAATATATATAAATGAAATTCCTTTTTCAGTCAAGTAAATTCCTTATTAAGAAATGAAATTATAAAAAACACATTTTCTACTTCCATTTTGAACTATTATAAGTTATATATTTTTAGATTTAAAGTACCATTAAATATCATAAACATTGATTGTAAAGTCATTATACATATATCATGTTATTAGTATATATATAAGTCTATTATAAATCCAATTGACACAAACAAAGGAAGTGATGACCATGACCAATATGATCACACCCTATGAAGACCATTTACCAGAGCTTCCTAGAGAGATGAAATTCCTACGATTTCCCCCTAACCAATCCCTATATGTGAGTCAACAACAAAATTATATGCTAAAATATTTATTGGAAATGTAAAATCTCATCGATATCGCGGTCCAAACTGTGTTCACTGCACCACTCCAATAAATTATCATCATAGCAGACCTTACCCTTATATAATTCACTATTATACTAAACAGATATATATCAAGACCCTTAGAGAATGAATTTTGATAAAAATAAAATTTTGATATGATGAGACATAAATTTTTTTAGAAAATATATTGTTTCAAACAAGACACTATTTTGATGAATACAATAATTTTTAAAACAAATATATTTTAAAAAATATTATTATTAAATAATATTTATTAAATATAAATTATAATATAATTTTATAAATTCAAATGTAATTATTCTAAGTGTCTGATAAATTTTATTGTCAAAAAAACTAGTATCTTTTAATAAATAAATATTTTTCTAATTAAAAGTGTCAATTATCATATTTAGAGAATTATTTTGATAAAATAAATATTATTTTGGAAATAATAATGTCTAAATTATCCAAATGTGATTTTTTCCATAATTGTTTTATACATTCAAACTTTTGGTTTAAAAATAAATATAGTATAATTATACGTATGTATTATGTCAACATAAAAGACTAAAATTAATGTAATAAATACTATAAAGATTATTTGTTTCAAAATTTATGTCTTCCATTTAAAATAAATTGTTTTAGGTTATTGGACTAATTTTTAGACCCTTAATGAATCCTCCAAAACTGATATTATATTTTAAAGTTTTGAAATCAATTCTTTATAAACAGGAATCACATTCAAATCACAATGTATATTATTTAAATTAGTTAGGTTCACAGCCTTCTAAAATAATAAAATCCACTCCGCATTAGTAAAAAAACATGGTAAAAATCATAGTTCGGTCTGTAGTTTGGATTAATTTTTCATAGAGTCCAAAACCTTAGTATAAAAATTAATAAATAATTCTCCCCCAATTGATATAAAAACCCACCTTACCTATCATTCATATTCCCTAAAAACCAATGGGTAATTAATTTAACCAAACATTCCCTCTCTAAATCCTTCCTAATATTACCCCGATATCTTAAGAAGCTCTGCCTATGATTTTATAATATTCCTCTCAATGTATGGAATCCTCTCCTTCTCATTTTTATTCAATCACATTCATTATATTATGACTTTTGATTTCTAATTTTATTATTGGGACATGTTTTGACACGTCCTTCATAGTATATATATGATTTAAAATTTTTTATACACCTCTTTCACTCTCATTAAACCTTTCCATGAATTGTTTTTTACCCTATTATGCTAGAAAAATGTTCATACCATTTTCTATGCCAAAATTTTTGTGTAGTGAATACCCATCCCCATTTCTGCTCATGGTTATTCGTGTAGATGTTCCTATAATTAATTGATTGGGTAATTTCATGTACTTAACCCACAATTCTTAGTCTTGGGATTAAAATTAACAAAATGCATCCTTATGTTGGATGATCTTTGGGACACACTTATGCATGTACATGATATAAAAGTAATGGGTGGACCTATAATTATATATCTCTAAAATGCATTATACAATGTTTTAATCACATGAAATATCATGTATGGTTCATGGGAGGCTATTATAATCACAAAATGTTATTATGTATGGGTGGTTATCCTTGACTTATGCATATGATGTCATGTTTTATGTTGTTTTCATGTTTCCATGTTGCCTTTATGTCGTCATCTTATATCATGCATTAATGTTCATGTTTTTTATTCTCACCCATTATATTTTAAATTTATATGCATATTTACTCAATTTTTTTATTTTCATCAGGTTATGATTTGATTATTTTATTAATGATCTTTTTCGATCATCTCATTCTTATGTACATCCACAGGTTATCCCATGCTATTTTAAAAGATTAAGGAAATTTAATGGAATCTTATGGATTTTTGGTTCTTGTCTTTGTATTTATATTTCAAGTTGCTATGTTATGTACCTAGTAACCCAAATAAAAACTGTTTTATTACCTTATAGGGTAGAAATAAGTGTATATTTATGCAATAAATCTTGATGTAAAGTGTATGAATGATATGGGTTGTCATAGTTTCTATCAGAGAAAAGTCAAGATATTTTTTTTATTTAGAGAAAAAAACTCAATTAAAATCCATAAGGATAATACTAAACACTGTAAAACATCCCTAAATATTGGTAAATTGTATATTGTGTGGTTTCTAGGAAACTAAATCCATTTATAGGTACTATAAGTGGATATGGCTATGGACCGATTGTACATAGGGGTAATAACCCTTAAAAAAGGTGCATTAAGCTGGACTTGATCATCAAATGGTTCATGAAGAAATGTTCTTACTACACAACTAGTTTTCAAATCCTATGGGAAATTATTTAAAAATTTCACAATCTCATTATGAACTATTATTAAAAGAAAAAAATTACATAATACTTTATATTAGGAAATATATCATGGATAACATAGATTGAAACTTATAAATTTATAAGTTAAGGAAGATATGTAATTTATAATATATCCCTTTAATGTTCATGATTTACCATTTGTGTATTTAATAGTTTAAAAAAAATTATCCCTTGTTTTCCTTTATCTTAGTTTATAGCTATAAAAATGAGGAACTAAGTCAACAACCAATGTGATGAGAAATGTGTTGACTTCTCAAATCATATGCCCAGTATAATGACCCATACTTTACATACATTGTTAATACTTCAAAATTGAAGCACACTTATTACAACATATGACAAAACCACAAAGGACCGCATAGGTATAGTGTCTTTAGAAACTGGGAAACATAAAAAACTGGTTCATAAATCTTCTACAGTGTCTCCCATTTATTTCATCATATCTAGGGTCCCTTTTAGCATATTCTACTTAATATCCATCTTCCTGACCTGGGGAAAAGAAAACATAAAAGGGTGAGCTCAAATGCTCAGCAAGGGCAAATAAAGGAAATAAAAATCATATCATATCTTTTTGAAAATCATAACCTGCAAAAGAGATCATAATATCTTAACATGGAATAAATCATAGAAGTGAAAATGAGATCCCCATAATCATAAAAATGAAACTTGAAACTTTGTGGCATGCACACATAATCATGGAAAATCATTTCTTGTTAGTCATGACTCATTGCCAAGACTATCTTAGTGGACAGAGTCCCTTTCTGAACCGAGTCACCCTCGTTCCAGTCCTGTTTCACTGAACCGGTATAACCTACCGTTCCAGCCCTGTCTATCTCATGAGATATAAAATCTTTACCCAATGCATTGGAGGGAGATATAGGTCCCACCCATCTTATAATGAATCCTTTCTTATGTGTGCCACATAATCATAAACCATACATCATAGCGTAACCCATGTAATAAAAATGGAATTCTTAAAGAACATGACATCATAAAACAATTCATATAAGATAAAGGAATTCATAAAAATATTTCCATCACAACATAATCAAACCAATGTAATAATAGGGATAAAAACAGAACCCTTTTATTATCTTAGATGGAAAATAATTTTGATAAAATACTTGAACTCCATTCTTGAAGAAAATATCCTTTCTACTTCAAATTTTTTTTTCCTTTCATAACATGTCATACGACTTTAAAAAAAAGAAGTTGATTAAAAATAAACTTGAAAACTTGTAAAGGAAGTTTCTTGGAAATAATGTTTTAAATATCCATTCATGCCGTATAAGTTAAAAAAAAACATTCTTCGTACTTTTGTCGGAAAAGTCAAAAAGTACCTCGTATAAAAAACGACAAAAGATTCCTTTCATACATATTACTAAAAACTCACCGAAGGGTAAAAATAGATTTAAACAATTGTAGGTTGATGGAAATAATATTACATATTGATGAAACATGGATGTGGATGATAAAATACACCCCAGTAAATACTTGCGAATAAACAATCTCGGATAAAAATGAGATTGTGATATTTCCCTTACCTTAGGTCCGATTTGCTTTGTACGTGTCCGAAGCTCCTGTATAATGGTTTAAATAATGTTATTGACTTATTCCATAATCATACATATTGATATGATATTATATATGGTCATATTCTTAGCTTCTTATTAGTAATATTTCATTGTTACTTGTTACTCGGGTCTTTATTGCCTTTTGTTTTTATGCGTGTTTTGTCGAATAAATTCTTATTCTTCTTTTAAGTTTATAGATACCTTGTATACAGAATGGTATTAGTGTAACATATATCATATTTATTCATTCAATTCATTTATATAATTACTATGTAATGATGATCATGTAGAACGAGTCGCATCACATCATGGAGACGGTATTCCGTACGTACGCACGAGTGATGATATCATTCCTATGATCGTGGAATTGTATTGGAGTATATATATATTATTTCAGTATCAATATTACTTAATAATAATCATAAATAGTTACTCATTACACCATTATACCCATCCTTGTAAAGTGATGGTGGAAAATAGATTACACCACGGCGTGGAGACGGTATTCCGTACGTACGCACGCGCGGTGATTTCATTTTTCCGTGGGATGGATAGAAAGTGAATTAGGGTTGTTTCATATTTATAATAACATATCAGTATGTAAGTAATACTGATGTTATTACTTTATCATGAAACAACTAAAGAAGAAGAAGTTGAAGAAGAAAGAAATTGAAAAGATCGGTAATGGATATTACCTCTTCTTTGGAACGCCTCTTTGAATCCTCCACTTAGGGAACTAAGATTGGTCTTTTAAGAAGACCAGGACCTCTAGGATTATTCTAGGGAAGTGGAGAGGAGAAAATGGCAGGGGTTGGCCGAGCTTGAGTGCTCAATTTGGTGTGAGGAGGAGGGGGAGGTGGTGCCCTTTTATAAGGGAGGAGAGGGGAACCTTAGGAATATCTCAAAATATTATTTTATATTAAAGTCAAAATCGGTTTATAATGGTTCCAAAGGGTCTTATTTCGAATCTAAAGTGGGTATGGGTCGAAATCCTATCAACCAATAGGATTTAGACAAGTTTAGGGAATTATTTTAACCTTATCAATTAGATTTAACTCTAAGTTAAATAATTTAACTTTTACCGTGTCTTTTTGTTTTCTTTCACTATATGGTTAATACACTTACTATAACATGCCAAACGAACCCCAAATTGTTTATTATTAATATATATATCCTTATCTAAGTCATTTTTCCGAACCTTAGATTTTTAGGAATAAAATAACAATTAATAATATAATATTTGATTTAAAAACTATTTTGTGTCAATTTTGACACTATTTGATATATGATTTTTGTGAAAGTCATAATAGAATTATATGTTCGAACCAAGTTGATTAAATCAACATTAATATATCATAGTAACCTAGAAAATTAGTGGAATTCATAAAAAGTCTCAAATTACATTTATTTTGGTGTTTATAACATCAATTATGTCAATATTTCATTAATAAGATAATTACTGCATCATCATTGTGTCATAAATAAATTAAATTATTTAATGTCTAAAAATTAAAAATAAAATACCATTATGTAGGAAATCGTTTTAGATTTCTAATGAATATTTATAGTCGAATTTATCTTATGTATAACCCCATATTAAAAATGATTTACTTATTAAACTTTGATTTTAACTATTTTAACCCTTCGTTAAATAAATTAATAATAAATGTCCTAATCTAATCCAAGTGGGCCTAAATGGTCATATTTTATTCATAAGGTTGTTTTTGGTCGAATTACACTTATCCAATAGAATTAGGACATGTGTTAGGGTAATAGTAATATCATATTTACCCTTAGTTACCCTATTTACTATTAACCGCGGTAAAAAAAGTAAAAAGTTACTATTCACCAAAAAATTATTTTTATCTCATTGAACCACATTTTACTTAATGATATCAACCATGTCTGTCGGATTTTCGAAATTCCATTCACAGAAGCGGTAAAATTAAGTTTTATGCAAAATTCAGTTTTTAACCTACCACTTAGTGGTTTCACTATTCATCAAAAATTGAAAGTTTTCAGAAAAATACGAAAATTTCACCCTAGGCTAATTTCGATATTCTGAGTCCAAAAATGAAGTCCATTTTGAAAAATAAAATTTATAAAATTTAAAAAAGTGGTTATTACTATTCATAACGGCTAGTTTTAATAGCATATTGTTGTTTAGTGAAACTCGGTATTGCGTACGACGCAAGCTATCGAGGAAGGTCGCGATTGCGTGTAAAGCAAGCCAAGAAAGTGTTGTGTAGAAAAAGATTCATTTGATAACATAAAAGTCTCGGGTGTTACATTCTACCCCCCTTAAAAAGAATTTCTCCCTCGAAATTCGTCACTTTGTAACAAACAGATGAGGATACTTCTCCCTCATCATATCCTCAAGCTCCAATGTAGCTTCTTCAAGTTGGTGGTTCCTCCATAAAACTTTCACCAATCGAGTGGTCTTGTTTCGTAGGACTTTTTCGCTACGATCCAGAATCTCTATCGGCTGTTCTTCATAAGAAAGATCTTGCTCCAGCGGTACAACTTCTGAGCTGAGTACATGTGAAGGATCTGGTATGTACTTTCTCAGGAGAGATATATGGAACACATCGTGAACTTGAGAGAGATTCGGTGGAAGCGCCAATCGGTAAGCTACCTTCCCAACACGATCCAATATTTCGAAAGGACCGATATATCTAGGGCTCAACTTCCCCTTCTTTCCAAATCTCATAACCCTCTTCCAGGGAGATATTCGTAAGAACACTTTATCACCCAATTCAAACTCTAGGTCTTTTCTTCGGTTGTCGGCATAACTTTTCTGTCGACTCTGAGCTGCTCTTATGTGTTGTTGAATAGATCTAACCTTTTCTGCCATTTCATCAACGAGATCAGGTCCTAATAGCTTTCTTTCCCCAACTTCATCCCAGCAAGTTGGTGTCCTGCATTTCTTTCCATAGAGAGCTTCATAAGGATCCATATGAATACTGGAGTGAAAGCTATTATTATAAGAATATTCCACCAAAGGTAGGTGTTGATCCCAACCTCCCCTGAAATCCATAGAGCAAGCTCTCAACATATCTTCTAGGGTTTGAATTGTTCTCTCAGACTGACCGTCTGTCTGGGGATGATAAGCAGTGCTGAAACTCAACTCTGTATCCAGAGTATGCTGAAGACTTCGCCAGAACTTCGAGGTAAATCTCGGATCCCGATCAGATATAATAGAAAGTGGTACTCCATGCAATCTTACCACTTCCTTTACATATATCCTGGCAAGCTGATCTAGAGAGAAATCCTCTCTAATAGCAATGAAGTGTGCAGACTTTGTAAGACGATCAACTATGACCCAAATAGCATTATTGCCTTTGGATGTTTTAGGAAGTCCTGTGACAAAGTCCATAGTGATGTTTTCCCATTTCCATTCGGGTATGGGTAATGGTTGTAACATCCCCTTAGACTTCTGTCTCTCAGCTTTAACTTGTTGACAAACCAAGCATCGAGAGACATATTCAACAACATCTCTTTTCATGCCATCCCACCAGAAGTACTCTTTCAGGTCCCTATACATCTTCGTGCTTCCAGGATGAATAGAGAATGAAGAACTATGAGCCTCATCCAGCAGCTCCTTCTTTAATTCGGGGATGGGAGGAACACAAACCCGATTCCTGAACTTTATTATCCCATCACAATCAAGGTTTAATTCAGGAACATTTCTCACCTTCTTTTGTAACTCGACATCTTCTTTCTGTGCCTCCTTAATCTTCGCATGTATAGATGGTTGAACATTCATTTGAGAAAGATAAGATTTTCCCCCTTCCATTATAATTCCAAGATCCATCCTTTGTAAATCCATAAATATTGGATCTTTTGTGATCCTCATCATGGATAAACTAGCATGGTCTTGTCGACTTAATGCATCTGCCACCTTGTTTGCTTTCCCAGGGTGGTAATGGATTGAGCAGTCATAATCCTTAATCAGCTCCAACCATCTTCTTTGACGTATATTCAGCTCCTTTTGTGTGAAAATATACTTTAAACTTTTATGATCAGTATAAATATCACACCTTTCACCATAAAGGTAATGCCTCCAAATCTTTAATGCAAAGATTACCGCAGCCAACTCCAAATCATGTGTTGGGTAATTTTGCTCATGGATTTTCAACTGTCGTGAGGCATAAGCTATCACCATATCATTTTGCATAAGAACACACCCCAATCCCTTCTTGGATGCATCACTGTAGATCACAAACCTTTCTCCACTACAAGGCAGTGTGAGCACAGGTGCACTGGATAACCTTCTTTTCAACTCCTTGAAATTCTCTTCACATTCCTCTGTCCAGACAAACTTAACTCCTTTCCGAGTCAACTTGGTGAGTGGATTAGATAATCGTGAAAAATCTTTTACAAAACGTCGATAATATCCAGCCAAACCAAGAAAACTTCGGATCTCAGTTACTGTTGTTGGTCTTGACCATCTTTCGATAACCTCTATTTTTGCTGGATCCACAGATATCCCCTCTTTTGAGATTATGTGACCCAAAAATGCAACTTTTTGAAGCCAAAATTCACACTTGGTAAATTTGGCATAAAGCTTCTCCTTTCTTAGGGTCTTCAATATAATTCTCAAGTGATCTTCATTCTCTTCCTTTCTCTTTGAATAGACAAGAATATCGTCTATAAAAACTACCACAAATTGATCAAGATAGTCTCTAAAGACTCTATTCATTAGATCCATGAAGATAGCAGGGGCATTAGTAAGACCAAATGGCATCACTATAAATTCATAGTGTCCATACCTTATACGGAAAGCCGTATTTGGTATATCCTCCCTTTTGACCCTTAATTGATGATACCCTGAACGAAGATCAATCTTGGAAAAGTATTGAGCTCCGCGTAGTTGGTCAAATAAGTCATCAATGCGTGGGAGAGGATATTTTTTCTTGATAGTGATCTTGTTAAGTTCTCGATAATCAATGAAGAGTCTCATTGATCCATCTTTCTTCTTAACAAATAGAACAGGTGCTCCCCAAGGTGATGCACTAGGGATTATGAATCCCTTATAAAGATTCTCTTGGAGTTTCTTCTTCAATTCCTGCAACTCAATTGGGGCCATTCTATAAGGTGTCTTTGAAATTGGAAAAGCGCCCGGTATGAGTTCTATTGAAAACTCAACTTCACGATTTGGTGGAAGACCCGATAATTCCTCTAGAAAGACATCATCAAACTCCCGTACAATGGGCATATTCTTAATCGTGAGTTTCTCACCAACCATTTGAGATAAATAACCTTCATTTAGTGGAATCAAGACCCATAAGATGGAAGGAATTTCCACTGGAAGGTTATGTTCATCCTTGCATTGATAGACGATCATAGATTGATCTGGAATATGAAATGTGACTTCCCTTCTTTGGAAATTGATATGAGATCCATGTAGAGAAAGCCAATCCATTCCAAGAATCACATCAAATTCCAATAAAGGAAGGATCACAAGATTTGCAGGAAGCACTTTCCCACAAACTTCGATCGGAGAAGAATTATAAACTTTTGATGCGACTGTTGTGCCATTAGGTGTTGTCACAGCTAACTCAAAATCTAATTGTTGAGGTAATACGGTGATACCCTTGGAAAATTCTTTATAAATAAAAGAGTGGGTGGATCCAGAATCAAATAAAACACTTTCTACTTTAGAGTGGATGGTAAGTGTACCTTTCACCACTTCGTTATCGTACTCCACATCGCTGATAGAAATTGCATGTGACTTTCCTTTGTCTTTAGCCTTAAGATTTTGTTGACGTCGACCATCATCATCAACCC
The DNA here is from genome assembly GCA_963277665.1 of Viscum album. Classification (NCBI taxonomy): domain Eukaryota; kingdom Viridiplantae; phylum Streptophyta; class Magnoliopsida; order Santalales; family Viscaceae; genus Viscum; species Viscum album. The sequence continues at coordinate 645,517,332 of OY728151.1, read as the reverse complement.
TTGGATTTGGGCATTGATTGGCATAATGCCCCATCTCCTTGCACTTGAAACATTGAAGTGTAGTAGGTTCATTCTGTGTATCCCTTCCTTTGTTTGCATCATTAGACATCTTCTTCCCATTATCGCGGCATTAAAATGCCCGATGACCTTCCTTTCCACATTTAAAACATTTAATTGTCCCTTTAAGACAACTCCCTCCATGTTTCTTTCCACACTTTGAGCATAAGGGAAAGTTCATCTTCTTTTCAGTGTGCTCTTTAGATTTTCCTTTGAATTCCATCTTCCTCTTCTTATCAAACCCATGTGACTGATGGGTTACTCCAATCTCTATCTCGACTTTGAGAGCACATCGATCGATTTCCTCGTAGCTATTGAAGTCCCTTATGGATAACGCCCTTCGAAGACTTGGTTTTAAGCCACTAAAGAATCGATCGATCTTACTCTCAGGTTGGATAATAATACCAGAAGCGTACCTTGCAAGTCTTGTAAAATTTGCTTCATAGGTACCAACAGATTCATCATCCCTTTGCTTCAGTTCAAGAAACTCTTTCTCCATCTTTGTTCAGAGAATACGGGGGAAGTACTTATTGAAAAATAAGTTCTTGAACTCATCCCATTCCATAGACTCAATTTCATCCCTTTGCCTCGTATTCTTAATAAGATTCCACCATTGATCAGCATCTCCTTCCAAACGATACACTGCTAGGATGACTTTATCATGCTCAGAACATTGAAGAACTGAAAATATCTTTTCAGTAGTACTAATCCATTGTTCAGCAACTAATGGATTAGTAGACCCGCTGAAAGAAGGTGGACGCTGCCTCATGAAGGATTCAACAGAATGTTGATCCTTCCTTTGCTCTTTTGGAAGTCCTTCATGATTCATAGCTTGAGAAAGTTGTGTGAGCATGGATACAAGATTTTGCATTCCAGCTCCCATATCATTTGGTTGCTCAGGGGGACAATCATTGCATTGCCCATCGCATTCCGAATTAACACGGTTCCTTCGGGTTCCAGCCATTGACTAAAACCAAGAAGAATAGTGTGAGCAACACTAATTATAATAGGAAAAACACATAATCAAGGATAAAATTTCACACTTAAGGTTTTATCCTAGGGTATTCATGGCCATTTCTAAAGCACTAAGATTGTGTTCTATGCTTAGACTTATCCTTAGGGTTCTTACTAAGGCTTTCACATCCTAGTTTCCAAAGGTTGACTATAGCTTTCCTCTGATACCAACTATAAAGACCCATACTTTACATACATTGTTAATACTTCAAAATTGAAGCACACTTATTACAACATATGACAAAACCACAAAGGACCGCTAGGTATAGTGTCTTTAGAAACTGGGAAACATAAACAACTGGTTCATAAATATTCTACAGTGTCTCCCATTTATTTCATCATATCTAGGGTCCCTTTTAGCATATTCTACTTAATATCCATCTTCCTGACCTGGGGAAAAGAAAACATAAAAGGGTGAGCTCAAATGCTCAGTAAGGGCAAATAAAGGAAATAAAAATCATATCATATCTTTTTGAAAATCATAACCTGCAAAAGAGATCACAATATCTTAACATGGAATAAATCATAGAAGTGAAAATGAGATCCCCATAATCATAAAAATGAAACTTGAAACTTTGTGGCATGCACACATAATCATGGAAAATCATTTCTTGTTAGTCATGACTCATTGCCAAGACTATCTTAGTGGACACAGTCCCTTTCTGAACCGAGTCACCCTCGTTCCAGTCCTGTTTCACTGAACCGGTATAACCTACCATTCCAGCCCTGTCTATCTCATGAGATATAAAATCTTTACCCAATGCATTGGAGGGAGATATAGGTCCCACCCATCTTATAATGAATCCTTTCTTATGTGTGCCACATAATCATAAACCATACATCATAGCGTAACCCATGTAATAAAAATGGAATTCTTAAACAACATGACATCATAAAACAATTCATATAAGATAAAGGAATTCATAAAAATATTTCCATCACAACATAATCAAACCAATGTAATAATAGGGATAAAAACAGAACCCTTTTATTATCTTAGATGGAAAATAATTTTGATAAAATACTTGAACTCCATTCTTGAGGAAAATATCCTTTCTACTTCAAAAACATTTTTCCTTTCATAACATGTCATACAACTTTAAAATAAAATAAGTTGATTAAAAATAAACTTGAAAACTTGTAAAGTAATTTTCTTGGAAATAATTTTTTAAAAATCCATTCATGCCGTATAAGTTAAAAAAAACATTCTTCGTACTTTTGTCGGAAAAGTCAAAAAGTACCTCGTACGAAAAATGACAAAAGATTCCTTTCATACATATTACTAAAAACTCACCGAAGGGTAAAAATGGATTTAAACAATTGTAGGTGTATGGAAATAATATTACATATTGATGAAACATGGATGTGGATGATAAAATACACCCCAGTAAATACTTGCGAATAAACAATCTCGGATAAAAATGAGATTGTGATATTTCCCTTACCTTAGGTCCGATTTGCTTTGTACGTGTCCGAAGCTCCTGTATAATGGTTTAAATAATGTTATTGACTTATTCCAGAATCATACATATTGATATGATATCATATATGGTCATATTCTTAGCTTCTTATTAGTAATATTTCATTGTTACTTGTTACTCGGGTCTTTATTGCCTTTTGTTCTTATGCGTGTTTTGTTGAATAAATTCTTATTCTTATTTTAAGGTTATAGATACCTTATATCCAGAATGGTATTAGTGTAACATATATCATATTTATTCATTCAATTCATTTATATAATTACTATGTAATGATGATCATGTAGAACGAGTCGCATCACATCGTGGAGACGGTATTCCGTACGTATGCACGAGTGATGATATCATTCCTATGATCGTGGAATTGTATTGGAGTATATATATATTATTTCAGTATCAATATTACTTACTAATAATCATAAATAGTTACTCATTACACCATTATACCCATCCTTGTAAAGTGATGGTGGAAAATAGATTACACCACGGCGTGGAGACGGTATTCCGTACGTACGCACGTGCGGTGATTTCATTTTTCCGTGGGATGGATAGAAGGTGAATTAGGGTTGTTTCATATTTATAATAACATATCAGTATGTAAGTAATACTGATGTTATTACTTTATCATGAAACAACTAAAGAAGAAGAAGTTGAAGAAGAAAGAAATTGAAAAGATCGGTAATGGATATTACCTCTTCTTTGGAACGCCTCTTTGAATCCTCCACTTAGGGAACTAAGATTGGTCTTTGAAGAATACCAGGACCTCTAGGATTATTCTAGGGAAGTGGAGAGGAGAAAATGGCAGGGTTTGGACGAGCTTGAGTGCTCAATTTGGTGTGAGGAGGAGGGGGAGGAGGTGCCCTTTTACAAGGGAGGAGAGAGGCACCTTAGGAATATCTCAAAATATTATTTTATATTAAAGTCAAAATCGGTTTATAATGGTTCCAAAGGGTCTTATTTCGAAGCTAAAGTTGGGATGGGTCGAAATCCTATCAACAAATAGGATTTAGACATGTTTAGGGAATTATTTTAACCTTATCAATTAGATTTAACTCTAAGTTAAATAATTTAATTTTTACCGTGTCTTTTTGTTTTCTTTCACTATATGGTTAATACACTTACTATAACATGCCAAACTAACCCCAAATTGTTTATTATTAATATATATATCCTTATCTAAGTCATTTGGCCGAACCATAGATTTTTAGGAATAAAATAACAATTAATAATATAATATTTGATTTAAAAACTATTTTGTGTCAATTTTGACACTATTTGATATATGATTTTTGTGAAAGTCATAACAGAATTATATGTTCTAACCAAGTTGATTAAATCAACATTAATATATCATAGTAACCTAGAAAATTAGTGGAATTCATAAAAAGTCTCAAATTACATTTATTTTTGTGTTTATAACATCAATTATGTCAATATTTCATTAATAAGATAATTACTGCATCATCATTGTGTCATAAATAAATTAAATTATTTAATGTCTAAAAATTACAATAAAAATACCATTATGTAGGAAATATTTTTATCTTTCTAATGAATATTTATAGTCTAATTTATCTTATGTATAACCCCATATTAAAAATGATTTACTTATTAAACTTTGATTTTAACTATTTTAACCCTTCTTTAAATAAATTAATAATAAATGTCCTAATCTAATCCAAGTGGGCCTAAATGGTCATATTTTATTCATAAGGTTGTTTTTGGTCAAATTACACTTATCCAATAGAATTAGGACATGTGTTAGGGTAATAGTAATATCATATTTACCCTTAGTTACCCTATTTACTATTAACCGCAGTAAAAGAAGTAAAAAGTTACTATTCACCAAAAAATTATTTTTATCTCATTGAACCACATTTTACTTACTGATATCAACCGTGTCTGTCGGATTTTCGAAATTCCATTCACAGAAGCGGTAAAATGAAGTTTTATGCAAAATTCAGTTTTTAACCTACCACTTAGTGGTTTCACTATTCATCAAAAATTGAAAGTTTTCAGAAAAATACCAAAATTTCACCCTAGGCTAATTTCGATATTCTGAGTCCAAAAATGAAGTCCATTTTGAAAAATAAAATTTATAAAATTTAAAAAAGTGGTTATTACTATTCATAACGACTAGTTTTAATAGCATATTGTTGTTTAGTGAAACTCGGTATTGCGTACGACACAAGCTATCGAGGAAGGTCGTGATTGCGTGTAAAGCAAGCCAAGCAAGTGTTGTGTAGAAAATGATTCCTTTGATAACATAAAAGTCTCGGGTGTTACACCCAGTATGATGGGAGGAGGATTTGGGAACTTTAAATAAATAATTTCTTCATTAAATAATTTTTTGAATAGAAACTTAAATCAGGGGAAACCTCACATCCCCTTAATATGTTTCAAGTTGCAATTGAGACCTTTATGTGACAAAATACTCAATATTTTAGTGACTCATACAATCCTTTAATCACAAGGCAATGGATATAATCCATTGAAAAGATCTTACCCATCCATCAATGCTTTGAGAAATAGAAACTCATATTTTTTGTTTATCATATATATGTAGAAGCATATCAAAGGTGTAAATTAATAAAAAAACAAATCTTGAGGAAGATATCAAAGTGATGGAGGGGATATAGTTCTGTAAAATTATTTTTAAAAAACATACTTATCACACTCTATGATATAAAATAGAGAGGGATTTTCTTTCCCTCACTAATTAGGACAATAAATCCATTAGGGATTATAAGCAAAACTTCACAACAATATCATAATACCACTCCATTTTTTTTGTTTCTCTTGAAAGTAAATTTTTATTCTTCTTTTGCATGTTAAAGATGATTCTATGAAAATATATTGTGATTTGATACTATAAAATCTATGAGGAAATTATCTCATGGGACTTCAAAGTCAAAATAGAGATCATATAATAGCAAGTGTCTCATAGGTCTGAAGATAAGAAGTGGATAATGTATTTTAATTCTAGAAATGTGTTGGAAAATTCACATGGTGGAAAAAAAGTCCAGAATCACACTAGTCAAAAGTGTGGGAAGAAGCATACTAGACAATTCTCGAAGGGGATAAGGAAACAATTTTGGTGTAGGAGGAAAGGGATCCTATCTTGTGATTTCTGATGAGAGGAACCCATCAATTTGATTGAATAAAGTAATTTTCTAGTCAACCCTCAACCTTTTTTAAAGTGTTTCACCTACAAGGAATAAGGGTACTATGTGAATCAATGTACTAAATAAAGGGTGATGTGATAATAACTAATGGAATCAAACTACAAGGCCTAGAGAATAAGGGTGATTTTATTCAATCATAACAACTAATAAGGATCCCGATAAAAAAGTAGTGATTGGTATGCTAGTTATTCATTCAAGGATAAAAAAATTACTATTTGATTCTTGTTCTACACATTCCTTAATATCATATGATATTTATATAACTATTAAAATTCCACCAAAAATCATGGAAGTATAGTTGCCGGTGAAAATGGAAAATAGGGTAATTTTTTTGTCCCAAGTACATAATTCCTCCAATATGAATATTTTTTGACTGAAATTAACATAAAAACTTGTGATACTCTCTTTAGAAGAATTAAATTTTATTTTGGTAATGGATTGGATTTCCTTATATATATATCCAGTATAATTTTTTTCAATAAGGTAATCTCCCTTCATATGATAATTCACCCTCGGATTTTACACAATTTCTATGACGAGGATGAATCACTTTTAGTATCATCATATCAAGCATGGGTATTATTTATTTATGAGGAAGTGTATCATGCTAAAAATTTTAAGGCAAAGGTAAATATGAACCTTAATAAAATTCCCATTATAAAGGAATTCACTGATGTGTTTCTAAAAGAATTTTCTCATCTTCCTCTTTGCTAAGATGTGGAGTTCTCAATTGATCTTATAACCAGATATTTTTCAAAATCCAAGACTACATAGAGAATGGACACTATTTAATTTAAGGAGATAAAGAATAAAATACATGAGAATCCAGATAAAGGGTTTATATTCCCATGTTCTTTATTATGGGTTGAATGTGTCTTATTCATTCATAAGAAGGATAAGTCAAAGCACCTCAATATTTATTATCCTGAACTTAAGAAAATAATGATAAAGAACAAGTATCTTATACCATAGATTGATTACTTATTTAATTAGATACATGAACCTAGTTCTTCCATCAGGTTGATATTTATTTAGGATATTATAAATTAAATGTGTAGAATTTGGATATCCCTGAGATTACACTTCATAAAATGAAAGTAATTATGAGTTCATAGTGATTCCATTTGGAATCACTAATAATCTTTCATAGACTTAATGAATAGAGTCTTCAAGAATTTCCATGAAAAATTATTGAAATTATATATAGAAGATACTATTATCTATTATAAAATAAATGAGTAGGAGGAGGATCATTTGGATGTTGTATTGATGACCTTACGGAAGAAAAGATGTACGTAAAGTATAGTAAATGCGAGTTTTGGATGGAGCAAGTAGCATTCCTGGGGAATGTTATCACAAGAAAAGGGATATTTTTGGATCCTTCAAAATCATATATAATTTAAGTATATCCCAAACTAACCTATATGATATAAATACATGGTTTCCTTGTATTTTCTATGTATCATTTTTTATTTTTGAGAGACTAATCATGATTTTCAAGCCCACTAACCAAAATAACTCATAAGGGATGATTTTTTTATTTAATTATGAATGAAAATAAAGATTTAAAGATCTAGAAAATAGGATAATAATTACACCTATGATCATATTTCCCACCAGCGGGGAAGGATTTTTGATCTATAGTGATGAATCAAAAAAGACTTGGGTTTTGTACTCATTCAAGGTGAAAAATTCATGGCATATTCTTCCTTCCAATTAAAGATCCATGAGATTAAATCAGCAACACACGATCTATAATTTTCTTATAGTGATATTCACATTGAATATTTAGTGACATTATCTCTATAGGGAGAGGTGTAAAATATATAAATATCATAAAATCCTCACATATATATTCACATAGAAATATCTCAATATGAACCAATGAAGTTTGTTAGAGGTAATAAATGATTATAAATATTTAATCCATTACCATCCTGGGAAGGAAAACTAAGTGGAAGATACTTTGTGTAGAAAGATCCTACAACCCAATATATGATGATAATTTCAAGTGTTCCAAACTTCTTATAAATAAAATGTATTTACATGGTAATAATTAAATTATCCTCATCCTACCTTTCCCAAATTAAATATCAACCATATATTATTTATAGGATCAAGGAGGCTGAGAAGGACAATGTGGTGCTACCAAAAAATGCAGTGAATATTACCTAGTTCAAATTTTCTAAACATGAAGTTATAAAGGTTAGAACCTAGATATGTTTCCCATCAAATCCTAAACTGAAGAGGGAACTTTTGGATGATGTGAATATTGAATCCATTTCTATTTATTCTATAGGTGCTATGATGTATAGAGATTTAATGAAAAACATCTTGTGGGATAACATGAAGAGGTAGATTTCATAATCTTTATTACAATTCTTAGTATTCCAACAAGTCTAGTATGAACTATAGATATTAAGGGTATGAATCTGTCATTACACATAATAGTATGAAAATGGGAAAACATAACCATGTATTTCTTCAAAGTAATCCCAAAGACCCTTAATCGAAATAACACCATTTGGGATGTAGTCGATCTCCTTACCAAGTCAACACATTTAATTGAATTAAAATAATATTTTCCACTTGAATAAATATCCATAATATACATCAGGGATGTAGAAACACTGCATGGACTTACACTCTCTATTGTATGTGATCAAGATATGAGGCATACCTCGTGGTTTTTGAGAAGCCTTCAGTAAGAATTGGATATGGGATTGAGTTTCAATACTTATTATAACCCTCAGATGGATGGTCAGCCTAAACGAACCATTCAAACTCTTAAGGATATTATAAGATCATTTTTAATGTATTTCCAAGGATTTTTGGATCAAAAATTTCTCATAGTTTATTTCTCTTATCAAAACAATTTTCATTGTATCATTCAAAAGGAACACTGTGAGGTTCTTTATTAGATTTTGTTTTGGACTTCAAGATATTGGGATAAAGTTGGATAGTGGAAGAATATGGGATATAATCTTATCTATGATATGTAAATTAAGGATCAAACCAATCATCATCATATGTAATCCTCACAATTTCGAAAAACTACCTATGCAGATAGTCGTCGATGACACCTGGTGTTCAAGGGTAGATATAAACTTTTATTTCATATTTCTCCATTGAATAATTCCACGAGGTTTGGTAAGAATGGAATGATTATTTCAAGAAACATCGAAGAATTCTAAATCCTTGGTTCTATTTGAGTAGTTTCATATTAACGAGCACCCCCACATAACATATCACAAGTACATGATGTGTTTCATGCATCCCTCTTGAGGAAGTTAATACCAGACCCATAACATGAACAAAATCCATAGGTGGTTCCACTATAAAATGATAATTTATATGAGGAGTATTCAGTAAATAGCATACATAGTAGAGAAAATTTTCTATTAAATATGACAAATCACCAGGTCAAAGTGTTTTGGAAGAACCATGAGTTTGAGAAAGTGACTTGGGAACTAGAATATGTCATAAAATAGAGGTACCCTCATCTATTTTAGTGTATAAATGAAATTTTTATGGATAAATTTTTGAAGTGATAATAATCTAATTAATTGAAAATTTATAAATTAAATTTCATTATTAAAGGATTAAATACCTTATTTAGAAACTAAATTATATAATACACATAAACTACTTTAGTTTCAAACCATTAAAACTTATATGCTAACATATTTAAAAGATCATCAAATATCATAATCATTGATTATATAGCTATTATATAGTGATCATATGATTAATATATATATATATATAGGTTTATAAAAAATCCAATTGACATAGACAAATATATCAATGCCCTTAACCAGTAGGATCATACATAGTGAAGCTAACTTATCAAGGCTTTCAAGGAAGATTGAAACACTTGGATTTTATCTTGACCAATACTAAGATGATATTTAATAACTAAATCATTATAAAAAATATTTATAGTACAAGTTCATCTACATCAAGATCATAGACCAAACCATGTTTTTTAACTATCCCATGAAAGTCTAACTATTTTAGACCTTAAACATAAGGAATTTTCTTGTTTAATCATAGGATATGTATATAGAACCTAAGAGTGTATTAATATTATTATTATTTTTAATTAACAATTATTTTATTAATTTTTTATTATACTATAATGGTTTTATAATAATTTTGGATAAAAATTAAATTTTGAAACGATGAAAAAAAAAATGAAATTTTGGGAAATATATAGTTTCAATCAAGACACTCATTTTGGTGAACTCGTGAATTATTAAAATAAATTATATTTTAATAAAATATTATTATCAAATATTTTTTATTAAATATAAATGATGGTATAATTTTACATAGTTAAATATAATTGTTACAAAGGTTTGAAAAATGTTATTATCAAAAAAACTGGTATTATTTCATATTTTGGGATCTTTAATTAAAATTGTAAAATACCATATTTGGAAAATTATTTTTAAAAAATAAATATTATTTTTTAAATCATAATGTAAAAATTAACAAATGGTGATTTTTTCATAATTTTCTAAGGCAATTGAATATCTAGGTAAAAATCAAATATGGTGTAATAATACGGTATGTATTCTGACATAAAAATAGACCAAAAGTAATGTAATAAATAATATAAATAGTATCAATATCCCTAATTATGTTCCCCTTTAAAATAATGTGTTCTTAAAGTTATTTTTTTACTTTTATTAACCTTTAATGATTCCTCATAAACATTTATTATATTTTAATGTTTTAAAATTAATTATTTATAAACATGACCCAATCATACACAACCAAGGGTATAATTTAAAGTATATAAGTTTTAAGAATATTTAAATAATAAAATACACTCTTAATTTGTAGAAAATATATTCAATAACCATTATATGGCTTGATGTTTGTATTTATTTATCATATAGAGTCCAAACCCGATGTTAAGAAATTAATAAAGAATTCTCTTTATTTTATCTACAAAATCCCACACAAAATCTCATTACACTCCACTAAAAACCCTTGTATAAGGAATATAATCTTCTATTCCCTATCTAATATCCTTCCAAGTTTCCCTCAAGACCTTAGTAATATCATCCCAATATTTTAGAAGCATCCTCTCAAGGTAATGGATCCTCTCCTTCTTCTCCTTATTCAAGAACCTTCATTATATTATTCTTTATTATTTCCAATTATTCCAGTTGGGATATTTTTTTACACATACCTCTTACTATCCATGTATTTTACATGTGATTAGATACCCATTTCACTCTCATTAAACCCTTCAATGAACCTTTATATTCCCCCATTATGCTGTCAAAATTATATTGTGATTTTTCATTCCAGTCATTTGTGTAGTGAATACTCATCCCAATTTCCACTCAAAGTTATTCACCTAGATATTCCTATCATTAATTGATTTTATAATTCCATTTATGAAAAAAAACTCTTTAATCCTATTATTTAAGGTGATGAAATATTTCTTTATTTTTTATGATCTATGTGAAACACTTATGAATGTACATGTGTTGGGAAAACATCTATCAAGGTAACATTGCAGTGTATTTGAGTTAAATTTGTTTGCTGAAAAATAATATCGACAAGGTCATTTTTGGTGTTCTTGAATAATTTTTGACCAATTACATTGAAAAAGGTTTAATACATATTTATGGAAACTATGGATGCCTTATAAAAAATTACAAGTATAAGGTGGTGGTGTTTCTCCATTCTTTCCAATTTTTTGGGTCCAAAATTTAGAGGATGGAACCAGTTAATTAAAAGATCGATTTCCATAAATAAATTTTGAAAATATGGTGAATTCAATGAATTCACTAATGTCAAGTGTTTTAAAAAGTTTTTGAGATTCACAAAATAATGTTTCCTAATGGACGGTAGAGCCACAATGAAAATATGGTAAGTTATAAAATTATGAGAAGTTTTAGTAACAAAGAATTTACTTAATGTTTCATGAATATTGGGAGTTTCATAAGAAATAATGATATTTTTTTAAAACATAGTGGTGAGATTTATTTTTTTTAACGGGAGGAAACTTATATAATTAGTAGGATATCCCCATTATATAAAGAGAATAATACTTAAGGATGATTTAAATACTCTGAATATCTGAAATAATTTTGTGAAGGATATTTATTTTTTAAAGGTTTTAAAAAGTAAAATAGTTTCATGAAGAATTAAGTTCCTTGAAAGTATTTTATGTTTTATGAAATTTATTAATTTCATTAAATTTATGTGAGCTTCATGAAATTTTTGAGTTTTTTGAAAGTTGTGGGTTTCATAAAATTATAACTTTTTTGAAGAATTGGGTTATTTCATGAATGTTTAGAAATGGTTTTCCTGAAAGTGAAACTTATTTGAAACCGTATGTATTTTACATTCATTATATGGTATAATTTATTTATTATGTGGTCAAAATTGTAACTTAATTATGTAACAAATCATTTATAAAACATATTGATTCAAGTGATCAAAAGAAGAATCCTTTGAAGGAGTAGTGAGAACACTTCAGTTGAGAGAAGAGTGATATTTAAAATTATGATTTTTTGTAAGCCAGAAGGGGTAGTGAGTCAAGTATAAATTTTTTAAATATAATTGTGTTCTACTGGATTTTTTATATAAGTAAATTTATTTTGTATTCTCCTTTTATGTATCACAGTATGGGTGAATCAAGTAAAATTGTCGTGTCTCGTTAATTCTTTCATTTCTACATGTACATTGTTAAGGGAAAGTAGTAGAAGTGTGTTTTTTTATGATGAAACAATATACATAGTTTCAGTATTTTTTATCTTTCATACCCTGATTCACCCCACCCCCTCATAGGGTTTTTAACCTATTTGATTTAACAATTGGTATTAAATAAAAATATTAAAATCAGTGTTTATCTCTTAAAAATTTTAATGGAGTTTTTTAATCACAAAAGATTAGTATTTTTGATGGAAACAATTTTTAGGTGGGAAATAATCAGATACGTAACTACTTTAGATCATTTGGAATTGATTTTATTACAGCTTCTATGTATGGTATTTTTGCAAGTGTGGAGAGTAGAGTTCTATCATAAGAACCCTTAAGGTAATTGGATATTTATGCCAAAAGAATCATTGCCTTATCAAAAGATTTATCTAAAATAATATACATGAAGGTGATTTCATGAAAGTCTAAGCATTCCATGTGTGAAAAGATATTAAATAACTATGAATTAAATTCAAATGTTAGAGATGCAAAATTATAGTTTTTGTGGAACAAATATGAGAATATGAGAATTCACCCCAAGGAGTCTGTAGATGCATTCTATGAGTGGATGAATGTTTTCATGGAATAAATATTTTTTATTAGAGAAATTATTGAAGATGTAAATATCTTTAATCACATATTGAGAAGACTTCCACCTCAGTTTAATCAAAATATTTCTATACTATAAGACAAATATCTAAAGTAACAATAATTGGATAGCTTTCACAGTACACCTCTCACATACGAGATCAAAAATTATGATAACTAATCTATAGAAAAGGGTAAGTCAAAATGTTTGGTATTAAAGGACATTAATAAGATCACTATTTAAAATATCCATGAACAATAAGTAGAGACATATCATGTCATGCTATTCCTTTTACCAAATTTATGAAAAGGAAAAACATTTCAAAAGGAAACTGCCACTCATATGATTTTTTGTGGAAATTTTTGAAATATTTATATAAGTTTATATAGAAGTTTAATGATACTATCAGTATGAAGTTGAAATTACCATGAAAAAATAATTTAGCCTATGTGAATGTTATGAAAAAATTAAGAGAAACTTCCTAAAAAAAAAGAATCTTTTTTCACAAGAAAATTACAGTTTAGAAAAATATGAGATTGAAAAGATAGATAAGTGTAGAGATCATCGATAAAATAATATAGTATAAGTTTTAGGTAACTCTTATATGAGGGAGGAATGTGACAATGATGGATATGTTTAAGGAGGAACTGATCTCTTGGTTGAATTATAAGAATCCCGTTAGAAGATATTTGTTTAGATAATCCAAAATGAAGAAATCCTACATACTGGTTCATGATTCCAAACTCTATATAACAGTATGAATAAGATAAGTCTAAGATGAAGTAAGAAACTGAAAATATTTATTTATAAATTCTAGAGAACTGAAAAAAGGTTTTTGTCTTATTAATATCTAAATTTAGGGGAAAGGATATGAGATGTGAAAATGTTTCAGTTTTTGAATGACTCAGTCTTAAATTGTTAAGTGTTAGTCAATTGTGTGACATGATTCATGGTATAAAATTTACCAATAAGTTTTGTATCGTCAACAGAAAATATGGTAGGTTAGTTTTATAAGGAAAGAACATGAAGGGGAATCTATACCATGTGAGTGGTGAAGAGGATATGTATTTTCTATCCAATGAAGAATAAAAATAGTTTTTGAATAAATGGTATGGCTATCTCTTCCAACTATTTCTAGAATATCTAGTAAAAGGTGATGTAGCTTGAGATCTCCCAAAGCTACCATATGATCATACTCACATGTTCCATTCTTTTCAATAAGGGAATATTATCATAAATAGATAAGAGGAAAAATAACAAAATTCAACTAGAGTGTTTGAATTGGTGCATGAAGATGTGTGTGGACTTATCTCACTAGGATCCACTGATTGGAAGTGGTATTATGTTCTTTTCATTGATTATTTCAGAAGGATGGAATTGATATTTGTCATCTAGAAAAATTTAATCATGTTTAAATTAATAACAAAATATCATAGGGAAGAAGTAGGGATTCTTGTATAGAAGATTTACAATTTTCAAAAAGATAAAGGTATGTAATTTACAAATAGACATGTAGAGGATTATCTCAAAAACACGGGATAAGGAATCATGTTTTGATAGTGATAGCTCCTTAAAAAAATAGAGTGGTTGAAAGGAGAAATCAGATCTTAAAAAACATGGATAGAAAAATTCTTATTGAATTGGATCTAATAGATTAATTTTGTTTGAAATAATTATTCACATTAGTTTATATATATAATTTGGATTTTTTATGTCTAAAAGAATAAAATACTTTGTATGATCTATGGAATATAAAAAATCCAACATTGAAATACTTTTGAATATTTGGAACTATGTGTTTTATTATCAATATAGAGAAACACATTAATATTGATCCTCGAAAAGATGAGGGAATATTTCTTGGATACTCAGGAAAAAGAAAATCATATAAATTATTCAACAAGATGTTGGAAAAAGTAGTTGAAAGTAATGATGTCACGGTATAAGAGAATGAAGAGAATATTTACATAAATTGTATAATATTCCATGATGATAGTTATGGGGAGGTGAGAAAATCAAGGTAAGTATAAGTGTAAAATGATGATTTATAATAAAATAATAATCTCAATCTGGATGAAGTAAAAATCTTATCTCTAAAAAATCTAAAAAAATCAACTTGAATTTGATATAAAAAACATCAATTTTTATTAGATTTCTCTAATTCAAATATGAAGAATGAATTCTCTATAGAAACAATACTTCATATATAAGGTGGATACTAAATTTTTTAAAGCAGATGTTGTAGATGAGAACTCTTTTTGGGCTATGAATGAAGATCTAGACCAAATTTAGATGAATCAAACAAGGAAGATTGTTTTAAAGCCAGCAGATAATAATTTCAGTGGGAAAAAATGCATCATAAATAACATAATAAATGAAGATAGATTGGTAATTTGAAACAAATCAGGATTGTGTACAATATATACCCCTAGGTTGAGGGAATAAATGTTTATGATACATTCACACATATTTCGATGCTTAAGACTATTCACTAATTCTTAGACATAATAGTGTAAAGGAAATCCAATTTTTTCTATATGGAAGTTATGTTGTAATTTATAAGTGGGGTTTTGGAAGAGGAAGTGTACATAGAACAACAAGATAGTTTTCTTGTCCATTAATATTATAAAAAAGTTTTTTAACTGAATAATTTTTTATATGGATTAATGTAGGAATCAATATGGTGGTATTCGAGACTTTATTAGTATTTTAAGAATCTATTTTTTCAGCCTGGAGTATTTGATTACAATCTTTATGTCAATAATGATTATAATCAATGGATGATGTTTTCATTGTATTTTCATGACACAATATATTTTAGATCATTTGAAACATAAAAAAATAAATCACAAAACTCATGAAAAATGACTTTTAAATGTCAATGATTCGAAAAATAATGCTTTTTCTTGGTATAAAAGTGATGTACGGAAGAAATGGAACATTCATTTCTCAATAAAATTATTCCAAGGAGTTTCTGAGAATATTTGGAATGGGAAATTTCAAGGTAATGAGAACTCTCATGGATACATGGATGAAACTATCATGATATGATTAAGGAAAAGTGATTAAATTCACACAATATAGGAATATCGTTGGAATTATATTGTACATAATAGTGACATGACCTGACAGTTGTTTCCCACATAACAAGAAGTGCGGTATCAAAGAAAACCCAAACAAATCTACTTAATCATATTAAAAAAAAATAATTTTTTATATCAAGGGAATAGTTGATTTCATCTTTCTCTTTAATAAGAAATCTCAAAAAGAGTTATTGGGTTATAATAATGAATATTGGTCCAGTTTATCAAATTATATAAAATCAATATTAGGTGGTCCATTTTATCTTGTTGGATTTTATATTTCTTTGCGATGTATAAAAAAATATTGAATTTCATTGATAACCATAGAATATTAATATATTGAGGCTAATCAATATTACATATAGTTATTATGGATGAATAAAGAAATTAAATATAAAAGATTTTAAGTTAAGTCTCTCATCAGAATCCATTTTGATAATTAAGTATTATAAATAATAGAAAAAAACTAGTCCAACACTCCTCTATGAAAAAATTTGAAACCAAGTATCATTTTATCAATGAGAAGGGGGCATAGGCTTCAGAAGTTATATTATGTGCCTATAGAATTTCATATTGTAGACATTCTAATGAAGACTATATTCAAAGAATCATTTGAGTGGAATCAACTGTCTCTTGGAGTTTAGTTGACTTCCCACACATGAATAAATGTGGAAGTGGAACCCCCTCTCCTAGAGTTATATTGCGTTTTCCCATGTTATAATTTGTTTTTGTTACCATTTTCTAACAAAAAATGAATGACCCTTGGGTTTTTTGAAAAATTGGTAAAATGAATTGATCGAAATAGAGGGAGTAGTAAAGTAGTTGTAGTTTCTAAATCTTAAAATGCTAAATATGATTGATCAAAGGTTATATATCATGATATAATGGTTTGGGGATGAAATTTTATGAATTCTTGGGAATTAAGTGATACACTGATGAAATTTTCATGGTACTCTTGTTTCTCACACTAAGCATGGATCATGGGGTCTTAGAGTATGTTGTGAGTAAATCTTAAATCATAATCTTAAATTTTGAGAAGAAAAATTTGGATGAATATTTAAAAATATTTAAAGTGGTATTAAAAGGTGTAGTGTTTTCAAAAAACCCAAAGGGGTTGTTTTTAGGGAAAATCCCATCAAGGTACCTCTTCAGTGTTTTGGGTTGATTGGGTTTTTTTTGAAAGAGTGGTTAACAAATATAGGTTTTGGAGTTCCAACATGATTGTTAACCAATTTTGTTAAGAATGCTTCAAGAAATAGGTGTGGAAGCTATATATATGGTGTACAAAATTTTGTGTACAAGGTGGCTTCATTCCCTAGTGTTTTGAAAATTATTGGTGACCAAAATTTTGTGTATGGAACAAATTTCATAGACATTGGATTTCTAGGACTACCTCATGAAAATATGGAAAATGCAAGGAATTCTGGAAATTTCGGTGTTTCATGAAGGTTTTGATATACATTAAATAGTTTTTCATGGACTATGGCTAAGTGGTGAAGAACATATTGTATGGTTTTAATTTGAGATATGTTTCATGAATGGATAATTTCCATGGAGTTCCATAAAGATAGAAATTTTATTGAATAAGAATATAGAGTTTCATGAAATGTAAGTGGTCAGTTTGAATGTTTCATTAAGGGGAGGAAACTCCTATAAATAGGTGGCTACCACCTCATTTTAATGGAGGACGACTTAATTAAAATACTAAGGGTCTGAATTTATGAAATTGTTTTTGGAATGGTTTTTCTTGAATGAATTTTTTCATAAGACCATTAGTTTCATAAATAAATAATTTTTCAAAAAAGTTATGTAAGCTTCATGAAAGTTGTGAATTTTGGAAAGTTATGAGATATTTTTTAAATTTGTGAGTTTTTGAAAAGTTTGGGTTTCAAGAATGAATAATTTTCTATGAATAATTGGGTGGTTTTGAGAAAGGTGATAATGTGGTTTCATTAAAGTGAAACATATATTAATTACTAGTGAATTACAATTAATTCTTTAAAAAAGTGGTATTCATCAAGTGAATTAAAGTGGATATTAATGATGCACAAAATGAGGTGTAAATCATATAGTTTCATGTTATAAAAATATGAATACTCTGAATGATCATTGATAATACTTCAGTTGAGAGAGCAATGATCATTGAAATTTTTATTAGTTGTAAATGGGTAGGGTTATTGATTACACTCTGAACTTTGTAAATATTAGTTTTTATAAGTTGGTTGGTTAAATAGTAACATTTCATTTGTATAATCCTTTTCAATAGCCCAGTGTGGGTGAACCAATTAAAATTGTTATGTCTCATGCATGATTTCATTTGTCCTCATATATTTCTACAGGAAATGGGAGAGACGAGTGTTTTATTTAATGACAAAACCTAATTTTAAGGGGAATTTGTTTTAATCTATCATACCCTGATTCTCCCCCTTTGTATTTAATCTAGTTGAGCTAACAAAATTATATGAATGTGATGAGTTAGTCAATAATTATATATCCATCCAACACATTTTGTGATGTTTTATTCTCATGAGATACCTTGTATAGTACATGGTAGGTTGTCCTTAAAACACTACGTTATGTTTTTTATACATTTTCTCTTACTACTATTTATAATGTCTTAATTACTGTTGTAGTTTTGTTCCCATTTTTCCTTTATGTTATCATCTTATATTATTCTTTTATGTTCCATTTTATCATTCTCACCCCTCCTATGTTACCTTGATGTTCATATTGACTCACTTGTAATAATTTTACCATGTAATTCTATGATTATTCCTTTACTGAGATTTATATCTCACCACTTTCTTAAATATATCCCATGGTTATCCCGTACAGTTTTAGAATACATAGAAAATTTATCGGAATGTTATGGACTTTTAGTTTATGAATTTTTATTTATATTTCAATTTATTATGATATTTACGTAATTACCCAAAGACATTTGGACTCGTGATCTTCAGGGGTTTTATTAAGTGTTCCTTTATACAATAAATCATAAAGTAAAGTGTATGAAATATATTGGTTTTCATATCTTTAAAATTAAATTTATTAGTTATGAATCTTATTATTAATAAATTAAAATTTGTGTGACTGGAATCATTGAATCTAATAAGTACCTACATCTTGAAATTAAGGATCATTTTAAAAATTCTCCTATTAAATACATGAATTATATATCTAGATTCATCAAGGAACTAGTTGATCAAAAGCCACAGCTAGAAATAGAGACTGATGAAATGGAATAATCATTGGTCAAAATGCTTTTTAGATGTAATAACCTCAAAATACATATGAATTCCATGGAAAAAAATTAATAATTTGTGATGAATTTTTTTTGGATTAATGAATATTTTCAAATAGTTGATTTTGAGAAAGAGGTATTTCAAAATGTTGTTTTTGAAGTGTCCCATGCATTATATAAAATACATAATATCATTATGGATTTCAAAACTAAATAGTGAGTGTAAGATGAAAACAATTGAACCAGTTTAACTACTAAGATAAAGAAGTAAAATCTAGATAAGAAGAAAGATTAAAATTGAAATAATTATAAGTTGTATCAAGGTGAATATACTTAGAGGATCAAATGAAAATAATGTATGAATGGATCATGGGAATTTACACCATCAAGGAATGAATTTATTGGGTTGATAATGTTTTTTCACCCCTATGGATTACATTGAAGTGAAAATTGAAGACCCTTACTATTTAAATATGGAGTTTGGTATGTATTAAAGAAGAGGGAATTGAAGGTGAAGCTTGAAAACTAGGTTAAATAATTAAATATGTAATTTCAAGATAACTTGGAATCAATACCCACTATGTAGAATCTCAATAGAAATTCATATCACAATTCATATCAAACATCTCAACTGATATCATATATTATTTGAAGTAAACCATGGTAAATATGCATTAAATAGAATTCATTTAGGGTGATTTTAGAAGTTAAATATACATGAAATTAATCATTTAACTATAATCTAGAGTTTTTGAAATATTTTATCATATTTATGTCTGAGGTAATAATTTTATTCTCACCTTAGTTTATTAACTCATATTCTCTTTGTTTATTAGGGGTAATTATTCAACCATATGGGGAGGAAATAACCTTACAATTCAAATATTTTTAGGTGTGTGTTCATGTGAGTATAGGTTTATGAAGATTTTTTTAAATATATTTAGACATCCCCCATGAATTTAAATTTATAATTTGTACAAAATTGATGTTGGTTAAAGGAATGATTTATTTTCTTAATTAGTTACTATTATATTCTACAAAGGGTAGCTCTGTATAGACTTGGAGTTGTTTATTTGATGTATCATTGATAAGAGAAGTGGTAGTTCCATCCTTCTGCCATAAATTTATTAGTGAACATGTAAAGTGGATGAAAATAGGGAATAATAGGATATTAAAAATTTTATATGATTCATCTTGAGATGTTATAACCTTCCCTTGTACATTTTTGAGATCAATATATTAGAATTAAATTCTCAATACTGCCCTATAATGTTATTAGTGATGAGAAACATTTCAAACTTTACCATTTACTTTCATTTATGGGGTAGAAGGATCACATTTAATCTTCAAAAAACATTTGAATTGGTAACAACTAAAAAGGGGTAAATTTATTTCCCCTTGGATTTGGGAAAGTTGTAGTTGTATTTTTTTTAATTAGTGGGATTCAATGTATGATAGAAATTATTCTTGGAAGCTACTAATGTATTAGGGTAAAGGAAATTTATGTTGATTTCTTATTGAGACACCCATAACATTTTATTATTATATATCTGATACACATGTCAAAAATAAATGATAATTATTGGATAAGTACTCCCTAAAATAGTTTCATTATAAGTGAAGAGAAGAAGAAGGAGATGATTTCAAAATATAAACTGGAATGCATGAATAGGTTGTGTTTAACAAAATATAAAAAGGTTCTATGGTTAATGAATGTTATTTGAAATATTTTATAATCCATCCAAGTTTTAAAAATAATGTTTCATTCTAAAAACAATTTGAAATTTTACTTCGATTAATTGATTTGGTGATAGAATTTAAATTTAGTGAAACTATCTTGAAATACTCGAATTTGAGTATTTACATACTATAAAAGTGTCTAGAAATGATCTAGATATGTTTGTAAGTATTTCTATCATTCATTTAATTTTTTTATTGGTCTAAGATGATTTGAATAAAATACTATCTCCAATTTTTTAAAGTGTCTCTATATTTATTAATATAATTATTGAATTTAAATACTCAAACATGGAAATTGGCAATGTCTTGGAATTTAAAAATAATTCATTTTAGATGTAAAGTACTTGTATATATGTAATTATAACTTATCAAATGATTAATTTCGGCTCTAATTATGAATCAACTCAGATAAAATTGTAACATCGTGAGATTTTAAGAAGGAAACACCATGTTCGATATTGTACACGATACCCTACATTGAGCATAAATGAGAAACTCGATCTTATTATTTAAATGATTTTATTATAACTTAGCTGTTAGAATGGAGGGTATGAACATGATTAACTAAATTATGAAAATATATTTTTCTCGTGTATATATAATGGATTATTTGGTGACCATGTTATTTATAAATGAAAATAAAACCATTTTAAAAACCAATAGGAAATCATTTTCTAAAAAATGATTAAAATTCCAAAAAGTGTGTTTATAGTAATAAAATAAAAAAATAAATCTTTTTAGATTATATTAATGAAATATACATATATATATATATATATAAAATATTTTCTATATAATGTTTAACATTCATCCTATGGGTTTCCTAGACATGATAAATCCAATTTTATGCATAAATTACTCTATTTTTTAAGGTATTTTTTCCACCTTATGATGGTGTACATTTTAAAAAAATTAAACTTTTAAAAATTAAAATTTATAAAATAAATTATATTTTTAAAATTTTAATGTTAGAATTTTTTTATGGTGAAATTTTTAGATTTTTCGGAAAAGTTTTAATTTTCAATGAATAGTAAAAAATTCTAATTTTTATTAAAATTTATATTTTCAAGTAGTTACAAGTTAAAATTATATATTAAATTTTAATTATTTAAAATTTATTTAAAATAAATAAATTATATTTATGGAAAGTGATTTTATACTTTTATTTAGTATAAAAACATTTTATATTTTAAAAGGGTGTTTAACTGAAAAAAACAATTGTTTATCATTATGTTTTACAGGTTTAATTATAAAATAATTTGTAAAAATTATCTATTTTTTATTTTGAAAATTGGATTTTAAATTTGAAATCAAAAGGTCCAATTTTCATAAATAGGTCCCTACTATTTTTCGGGTCATTATAAATAGTAACTTTTGTAAAAACAAATTATCGTAGTTAAGTGTAAATTGCGTAATTTAGGATATAAATAATATGATAAAGATCAAAATAATACACTAAAACTTCACCAAATTTTAATGGACGAATTATATTTGACCCTTAACACCAAATGTTCTAATTTTAGTTATTAAATGGAAAATTGTTTATGAATATGACTTTTTTATTATTTAAATTAAAGAAAATCACAAAATGTCACTTTATTTGTCTTAAACATATCTTATGTGTCTGCATGGGGGAAAACATATGTAATGTACAAATATAAGTATCCATATTTAACTAAATAAACTTATTTTCATGGTAAAAAATTATTTATAAACTTTTGGGTCATTTGGATGAGGTTAAGAAATTCATAATATTTTAACTAAAGAAAAGACTAAGATGTCACTTTCATATTTTTAATAAATATATTATTTTTAATATGGTTTTTTTTCAGAAGATATCTTCATGTATATATATTATTTTGAAAGGTAAAATATTTATCTATAACTTCTTATTTTTTTATTTTTTAATGGTGAAATAATTTCCTTAAATAATTATATTATGATGATAGAGTAATTATTTTATTAACAAAACAATCAAATAAATGATATTAAAAAAATTTAATTAGAATAAATTACAGTGATTCGTGAATTTTATGGATGATTATGACATATTAGGGGTTAATTTAATTTTTTTCAATGATTTATTATTTCCTTTTTATTCTAAATTAAAAGTAATTAATAGTTTCAAAATTGCCACGAATGATATTTTCTCAAAATAGTATTTTATTAAATTTTTTAAATATCATAAATAAATATTCAAAAAAAATTACATGGTCTAAAATTTCAAAAAAAATAATTTTTGGCCCAACTTACATTTTATAAGTTAAAATTACAACTTTTTATATTAAATAAATTGATACCATAATTAAAATTAAAATAGATTAAATTAGGTATATCAATTTGATAACGTTTAAAAAAATCAAAACATGTGTATATTTTTTCTATGATTATATTAAAACATTTATTCATCATATATTCTAATCCATGTCCATTTTTAGTATTTTTATAGAAGATGAATTTATTATAATTTAATATTTTTGGAATTTTATAAAGTGCCCCTCACATCAATTATAAAAGGGAACTCTGTGATTCGCCTAATTTCACAACATTGACCCTTATAGATCAACCAAACTATATCTTTTTCTATTCTTGAAATCCTTAGTTAATAAATTTTGGTTATTTTCCTTCCAAAATACCTGACCTTGATCCCTTAAAAATATATTAATGTAATTTTACCGAATAGAAGGTAATCGTCGTTATCGACTCTTTCAAGTTTATTTTTTATTCTATTTTTTATTATTATGTTTTTTCTATTATAAAGTAATAAATAAATTATAATATATTTTATTATATTTTATTATGATTATGGTACAACCATATTCCATGTTTTATCCGTTGTTTGAAAACCAAAAGTACCATGCGTGCTTACAAACAACATTCCATCTTCTCACAATGTTGTGATTTGTTTTTCATTTCCAATTTACTTGGATTGTTATAATGATGTACGTTATGGATAGATATTATAATTATTAAATTATATAAAATTTTTATATTCTTTATATCATCCACTTCATTACCATTTCACCAATTTATGGATTAATATTTTTGCTCGTGCGTACATACGGCCTACCATCTCCATGATAAAATATGATTTATTTTCTATGTTCACCATTCATGAATTGTTCTAAAACTATATTAAATTATTAATAATGATATTTATAAAATTAATATCATTATGTATATGAATAAAAAATATAATATTCACAAGACGGAGACTCACACAGGAAAACATGTATAAAAAAATGAAGTAGTTACCTCTTGAAACATGGGTTGTTACAAAATATTATTAGCAAACAGGTTAAAAAATGATATAAAAGAATAATATATGACATAATAATTATGAAAATAGTTTTAGAAAAAAAATTAATAACATTTATTAAAATATTTTTCTATATATTTGAATACAATTAATGGAAGTCCAATATGTGGTAAGGGAATCTTTAATAAAAAACCTTGATTTAAATGTTTTAAATATTTATCTTCTAAATCTTTCTCTTTCATATGCTTTTTTGGAATTATATTTATAAATGTATTTATATTTAAATAAATTTTTTAAAATGTGAATTTTGAAATTTTATCTCAATTTTTTTCAAAAAGTAATCGTTTTAAGGTTTTATGTAAGGTACTTTTTTGAAAATCCTCTTTTAATGTTACTCTTTCAATTATTTTTTACAAAATCCAAAAAGTAATGTTTTTTAACATAATCTACATGAATAGAATTTACCACTTTCATGATCGTTTTAATTATTAAAATATTAATTTATATGTTTACAATTTTATTATCACATAAATTTTTTTCATTTATGATTGTTTTACTTTTACAAAAATAAAACGAAATGTTATTTAGATATGCAAAAGTTATTTTCCTCAAGAATATTTCATTTGTAAAATATTTGTATGTTGTGATAATGTTATGGTTATTAAGAATTTTCATAATTATGGTTGATTCAATGATAAACTAATGGTTTGAGCCTGTTATATCTCACTAATGAATTGGTTAAAGGCATGGAGTTAATCGATTAGGATTCTCCTAAGAGATTGTTGGAATACACTACGATGGTTATTATAAGAGTAACTAGGATGGTTACTCCCTACTTAGCTTTGAGAGATACTTTATATGTAATAGTGATATTGAAATGATTCCTCAAGTTACCATAATGGTTTATTCTTGTTATAGTTTTTACAAGAAACTTATGATTTCAGAGGGTAATATAAATATCTTATATTGTATGTGTATAAGTTATAACTTGGTTAAAAAGTTTCCATTTATAGAATAATGGTTTTTTTATTTCTTTTTATGTCACTTGTTGATTCTTTGTGCTCATATCATGTTTTAAAAATGTTTTCATGCGGTTTAAGAGAGAGTAAGAACAAGGATGGTGTGATGGAGAAAATTGTGATGATATAAAACAAAACATATCTTATTTAAAATAATTTTGTATTATGGGAAAATGGATATTGTTTTAGTACTATCAACTTTGTATGTAGGTGGATTTTTATGTATAAATTATGACCAAATTATCTAAAATTTTAAACCTAAAATACTATTGGGAATGAAAATGAATTCTTGTCTAAATTCACTATAATATGTAATTAATAATATCAGGTCCTTACAAAAGTGATATGTATTTAAGCTATTTTGACATGTATATAAGTCATTTTTCAACTGTTTATGAGACATATCAAGTAGCATATGAGTAATTCTAATATATGTATGAGTCATATTTTTTAATATATGAATCAACTACCTCTGCATATGATTCCTTCTCTTCTATGTATGAGCCATCAATATTAATGTATGAGTTATTCAAAACTAATAAAAATTCATGGATCTTGAAGAATGAAAACATGAGTTGCTTAACTTTAAATTTTAAAAAAGATTAAAAAAAATGATTATGTAATATTTGATCCTTTATTTCATAAGAAACACGATGATATGATTTTCCTTAAGTCAATAATTAATTTGGATAAACATCAATAGGATGAGTTTCATGATATAGAATAAAAATATTTATGGGTTTTCAAGAATAATGTATATAAAGTTAAATCGAAGATCAAGTTTTCCATCATAGTTTAAATCCTTATAATCTAAGATGAATGAGTGGTTTTCTTATAACTATAAAGGATATCAAGCTTTGAAAATTATTTTTTATTTTTTATAATAAAAAATTAAGGTATTATATATATCACTAAATCTAGTAATATAAGAAACAATTTAGATGATTTCTGTGTTGTGCCTTTAGGGACACAAAACATCACAAATGTTATAAAATTAAAGAAGACATGTTTAGGTAATAAAAGAAATTAATGATATATTACTATTATGTATAGATTCAAGTGGAATATTTATAAGTCTTCGTGTGATTATCTTGGGATGAAAATGAGTGAGATTCATAATTCTATGTTCTACTACTATATCTTGTAAAACATTACAAAATATTTATTTGTGGTTATTTTTTATAAGAAATTTGAATTAGAATATTGGAGTTTTCAATAGATTAAATGGATGATTTATTATCCTAATGAATAAAGATAGAAAATAATAAAACGGTAAATATTTCATTTTATTTTTGAGGAATCTGTTTTAAAAAATAAAATATTTGGAAATCATGGAGATTAGTTTTTCACATGTATTTATTAGTTTTTTGTGGGAAATATTTCAATAAAGGTTTCCATTTAACGAAATATGAGAGGAATATAATAAAAAGTTATTCCAGTCATACTAAAAATATATGAGATGCTCAAAACCAAAAAATGTTAAGATTGTGACTATATGTCATAGGTATTGTGAACTCAATAGTATAGAAGAGTCTCTAATATAAGAATAAATGCATGAAGATGAGGTTTGTGTAAGTTAAGAAATATGTACACCAAATATTTAAGATATGAGTAAACAAATAGAGTAGAAGATCACTCATAATGAATAAGATAATAAGATGAAATTGTATTGAAGTGTTAAAACATACTATGTTTTGAAGAAAGAAAATGATAATAAGAACTGAGTTAGCTAACTTGTTCTGTAGGATAAATTCATTCAAGGAAGAAGAAACAGTGAGTGTGAACTGATCATAAAATTAGAGACTAAGTTTATGAGACTTTTTTAGGACCTAAAAGTATTAAAAGACTGTAATTAGATGAATTTTATCGTCTGATATAGATGTAGTGACATCTCTAGGAATTTTTATAGGTCAACTTTAAGAAGAAGAAGTGTTGAAAAATTTGTGTGATTCCTATATAAGGATCCTGTTGAAGGGATATCTGATAATTTGTTTAATATATTGGTCAAAAAAATTTGTAATATAGTGTGAATTGTTTTAAGATAATCCTTTTCCAACCCACCTACATTTTTTAATAATAATACAATTCGAGAATATGTTCTTTAGGTAGAGTTGATCACAAAAAAGAGTAACTTTCTCGTCTTGGGGATGAAACTTGTAAAACTATTTTGAGATAATATCTTTTTTACTTTCTATATTCTATGTAGATATGGAATTTTGGGGAAAGGATGAAATGATCAATTCATATCCTAATAGATAATAGGGTTTTAAAGAGAAAAGTGGGAAAATATTATAATTATATATTAAATTTAGTATAATGTTGACACCAACTAATTTATCCCCCCTTTTAGGTTCATCTACATGACCCTATTGAGACTTAAATTATTTATAATTATTATAGTATCTAGTGGTCCATAATTAGTTATTATTATTTAATGATGTTCCCTCTATCATCTTTTCCTTTATTCTCACTATTTTCTAAATATTTCTTTCTATTCTACATCAAGGGTTTCTAAGAATAATTTCTTTATAAGAGGAATCTTGTCTTGATGTAGTGTATACCTCCAGATGTATTAATGAAACACGAGGTTTATTATGTGTAAGGGTTTTCTAGTGTATCTTCATTATCCATCAACTAGATTTGGGTAATTATTTCATTATAATTGATGTTTTCAAGTGATTCCTCAACCATTTTTAGGGAAATCTTGATATTTTCTTATGGTGGGTTTAAGGATGGTTGGTGAGGTGATTTTTTTCATTACTGGTTTGGACGACTTTCTTTGTGATTCATCCTCACTGATAAAAATTTTGATTTTATTATGGGTACTAACATTGATTCACCCAATCAATTGTGGTTTCACTATAAACATAAAGGCATTGAAGACATGAAATGAGTGACTTTCATTCAAACGACATATCCTTGGTTATCTCATATTATTCACAACATAAGGACTGATTTTACTTGTCTACCTAGAGTTATCAAAATAGTTTTTTAATTTTGATGGCTTTATGTTTTGGAAATTTAAATTTTTCATTTTAGTTTTTGATTTTAAGATAAAATATGTATGTTCTTTTTGTTATTAGGTGATTGGAATAAGTTTACTATTAATATTTTTATAGTTCCATTGGACTATAAAAGTGGGTTTATAAAAAAATTACAGGACTGTTATAAAAACCTCCAACTAAATCATTAATTGTGTAACACCTTTTAAAAAATAAAATAATTTTGATATTAAGGAGTTATAGTCCTAATGTTTAACACATTGAACATATTCCAACTTATTTTATTTATAACATAAACTGTTACAAATAAATATCATGTTGTCTACATAGAAATTTTCTAAATTTAACATCATCATACTATGAACCCTTTATATTAGACTTTTTCTTAAAGATATTATATTAATTAATGAAACTATTTATATTATTACTTACCAGTGTATCCTAAAATCTTTTTAGATAAAGTAAAATTGTTTATCTTATTGCAAAAAAATATAACTTTTTCCTTTCCATTTATTTCTATTCCCTACAAATGTATTAGGAAATCAATTAAAATTCAATTTGAATTTTTATGGGAATAATTCTTCAAGAAATTATGATACTAACTTTTCATAATAACTCAATGTAAATTTTACATTTTTATTTACCATCACATATCCTAAACTCTTTATAATACTATGTGGAAATCACTTTAATTAAAGATTATAATAATATTTTATTTTCTAACATTGAACTTATCTATGTTAAAATATACTCTCACTAGGATCTTAAACACTATATTCTTTTCAGAATATCATGTTAATGTGAACAATCTATGTTTAAGAAAGAATTATTATTTCATTTTATTATAAATATTTAAAAAATAATAAAATGTTATATCTATAAAAAAATTTGTATTCTATATTTTTTGATCATTTTCCACTAATAAATACATTATTAAAGTATAAAAATTATGTGTAGTAGTAAAACCTTCAATTAAATTGTAATAACCATCTAGATAAACACTCTATCCTAGAGAAATTATTTTATCCTTTCTTTTCAAAACATTTTATAGAACTTATTGAATCATAAACCATCTTGGTATATTAAATAGTCTAATTTTTTCCACAAAACAATTTTTAATGAATTTTTTTTATTATCATAAGATAAATGAGATGAATATTCAAATCAATTAATTCGAACCATATAATCTTGATAAATTAATTTATATTTAAATATTTTATATATAAACTCTTTTCTTCATCACTTTAATGAAAACTAAAAGATATATGATGTATTCCCTTGATTTTGAACTCTTTTATGTTTAAAAAACATTTAAAGTATATATTTGGTATCAGATATCCTTAAAAACGAAAAACATTCTTGTATCATTGATTCCAGAAATGGAAATTCCATGGAGAATATAAATCCATTTTAGTTATCTAATAAAATTCTATCCCATGGAATTGTTATTCCTTGATAAAACTAGATTTCAATAACCTTTTATTTTTTATGAAACATTTTTGTATAGTCCAGCTATATTTTCCTTCCTTGGATTAAAATTTTACACACTTGTATTATTTATACATAACAAGAACCTAGACATAATATGCTTATTTTTTCAATTATCCACACTTTGAGAAACATCTAGCCTTACCAGGACTTTATAGAACTCAACCATATTTGGTATCATTGAAAAACTCTAATCATATTGATCATATTAATATAAAAACCTTATAAAATTTAGTATCTAAGGCCTTTCCATACATAATTGAAGTCTTGTAAACATCTCATAAGAATATAGATTCACGTGTTGAGCAATATAAAAACTTCTTTACACTATAAAAAGTTTCCCTAACACATATAATTTACTTTTTCTAAATAATTTTTCATATTTTATCAATATTAGAAGTTTCTTACAAAAATATTATTCCCCATAAGGATTAATTTCAATACCTAAATTTGTAAATGATATTTTTATCTATACTAGAATCTTTCATTAGATTTTCATCTTGTTTCATTAATATTTAATAATGACTTTTGTTCAATTTTATCCCACTTAAAGGACAACCCCTATTAAACTCATCAAATTAATTAGTGGTCCAAGATCCATATTTTACTATTTAATTATACCTACATATAATTCCTCTCTCCACTTAGTTATTTTTTTAGGGTAGCATCCCAACTATATCATATATTAATCTTATATGGTTAAGTGGACAACTCTTTTTCTAATAAAAACATATGGATATGCCCAATATTATTCCTCTAGTGTCTGAACTCTTAGGGTCTCCCAGCTAAGTGTAACCCAAATAAAACTATAGGATTTTGTAACCTAAATCTTAGTGTAATCATTTTCCACCATGCCTTACACATGGTAATCCATGAGAACCCTATCATGAAAAACCTACTCAATTGAATGATAATGTTCTTGACAAGGACTGCTTTGGTAGGAATCTAATCATCTGTATTTTTAAATGGATTCAATCACACCATTTTACCACATTTTATTCTTATTATGTATACATGATCCTAATTACATTGATTTTGGAATTCAATATCATCCACTAAATTAATATGTTTAGAATAGGTTAATGTGTAATTTTTTACACAACCCACAGTTTGTGTTACTCGCCCAAATATAAAAGCCAAATATTATTACACATATAAAAATTCATCTCATGCATAAGGTGAATGGATTTTTTTTTGATGTTTTACAATAATATAATATTGAAAATATAAATAAGAGTATTCCTAGATCAATAAGTAGTAAACCCCAAATTTCAATCCAACGGACCGATGGCCTTCAATTTTTTTTATTAAAATCAAGAACCCCCTTTTAAGGGATGAAGGGGGAAACCCAAACAAACTTCAAGACTTAGACATTTCATGACCAAAGGTCAGGAGTGAAAAAACAGACTAACAACACGGAGCACTCCTCCCTAGCATGTGAGCCTTAGAACGCATCCACCGATGCAAGGCTGAATGGAAAACAGGTGTCCTGTGTTATGTACAGGACTGATCCGACAACTAACGCCATACCCTCTCAAAATCCAAATCCATACAGCTCCACAATGGAAAACTGCGAGCTCTAGAACCTCCATGGAGTTCCATGTGGTCGAGTCGAGTAAAACCTCCACTCCAACAGCCCATACCTCAACCATATCACCAAACCAACCAAAACCACCAAATCTCCAAATCAACAACTCAGTCATTAACACAAAACCTTCACAGCAAACCTTCAAAGAAACTCAATCCTCGTTATCCGCACCACAGGACCCGACGCCGCCCTCAAACCTGCATGAAAAGACATCTGCAAACCCACAAAGGAACCCTTACCAGAACACAATGTAGCGGACATACCACCACTTCACCACGAAGCAGGAACACACCCTGGCATTGAAAAAGACCGAAACCAACTCCTCGTCATGGAAGAAGAGAAGAAAGCTGGTATCGACCCCATTCCGCGGAGGGAGAGAACTCAACCCATGCCATAGAAAGAGAGTAATTCACCGCCCCAATGTCGCACATCAACCCCACGCTGCCCGTATCGCAACCCCAGAGCCACACCAGAGCTCTCCCCCAGCATACAGAAACCAGATCTCGCCCCAGCGCACCGGATCAAAACCCCTTCACCACCTGACCCTGATGACTGACCAGATCTCAACTCTGACGCACCAAAACCAGAGCCCTCGCCACAGAGAAGGACCGACACCCCGTAGTTGCACCATATCTCGGATTTGTGCCATTAAAGAGGAGAAAATGACCACGAGCCCACTGGAGACATGACCACCCTCACCATAGAAGAACGAACCCCGATCTAGAGAGGCTACCCTCCGCGCGTAAGAAGCCGCTGCACCACGAGACGCTGGGAAGACCGAGGGAGATCCGCCGTCCCAACGAGGCAAAGAAGAAGATGGCACCGGGGAGAAAACCTAAATGCTATGCCCCTAATGGTCTCATCACTATTCAACCCCACCTTTCTAAAACCCAATATAATCCTCCCAAATATTGGGATGTCCGACTGCAAGTCCCTCTACCAAGGGAAAATTTAATAAAGATAGAATCAAATTTATTATAACTCTAAATCCAAATATATATGTATATATATATAAACTGTGTTTAATGACTAAATTAAAACTTATAACTTTTATTAAAAATCAAGGTCTAGTTATATAAATCCTAAATCTATTGTAATTGTACCAAGTATATAATTATTGTATTGAAAATTTATAAAAGTAGTTTTGAAACATAAAAAAAATCAAAAATTTATTCATAACATAAAAAATTTACATCCATGAATAATTAACAAGGGAATAAATTATATATAAATGAACATTTAAAATATTTAAACATAAGATAAATATTTATAAACAATTCATAAATCAAAGATAAATTTAAAACACATTATGAATATAGAAATATTTTATGGAAATTCATTAATCTTGGATATAAAAAAACATATATTCAGTACATGACATAATATCCTTCATATTATTCATTATATTGAATTTTACGTTATATTATTTTTTTATAAATTATAAACATTTTATAAGACAAATTAATTTTTTTTAAAAATTTACATAATCTAAATCACTCAAACATCACCATTTTTTAAACCTTGATCAAATAAATCACCCAAAATATTTGGATGTGTTTAAATAATATCCCAACTAAATTTCCTAATTGGAGAAATACAAATTAATATATTATAAGAAATTCATAAATCAGATATAAACAATTTATATTTTAGACTTATTTTGTTATTTATAAACTCTTTATATATTTCCCTTATGATTAAAAAATAAAAACATTATTTGTAAATCAAAAGGCATTACATATGTTTTTGATAAAAGAACTTTTTAATTTAGTAATTAAAATTAAGTAATATTTCATAAAAAATATTAATTAAAATATTAATTTAATTATATACACTTTACCATTAATTAATTTATTAACTCTATAAATTAATAAATATACCCCAAAATATAATTTTAACAGTATTTTTAAATAATTTTAAAAAATTAAATTCCTAATTTAATTAATGAAAAAAAATCAAAATCCAATTGTATTCTATGATTTAGAGGGATTCATAGGATATGATTGATAGGGTACAAATCTTCCATGACCTTCCCCAATTGGGAACCCCACATGGGACAGTAGTGAATATAAGATTGACCCCTGAGTTCTACCACTAAGAGTCCCTAAGTTGGAAACTTATAGCAACGGTATAAAACATGAAAATGGGAGAAATTTTCCTCATAAATAATAATAACATAACAAGGAAACCATTGATAAATTATATAACAATAATAAAAAAATATCTCCCAATAAGAATAATTCATGAAAATTTCATACAAATATAGGTCTCTAAAATGTATTTCCAAAATTAAAAATCATACGCATCAACACCAACCACAACTCTATGCTCCGATTAGTAGGGTCAAACTCAATCTCCAAGCTCGTCCTGGAAACATGAAAATGGTTTATACATATATATGGGTGAGAAACATGTATAATTAATTGGAAAATTATCAATATCTCTCATGAAAATTTGAAGGAATTATACTAATGCCTTAGTGAATGAACAAAATTACCAACAAACACCAACCTTGGAAAGTATCACACATCCTCACCAAGGATCACTCACCGAATATCACATCTAAATATAAAAAATAAAAATTAAAACATATAATAAAAGGTACACCACAACCACTTCCCCAATATTTTTTCACTCTAACACCCCAACATCAAATGTAATATGATCTTATTCCCTTATACACCTTTGTCATAGAAAACTATACCAATCTCATAAATATGATCTGGGTTGAACCATGGCCCTTCCAACCACAAACTAAACAAGTTCCAAAACTCTCATTGGAACCAATTTCCTCAATATCACATCCATAACCCAATCCATATATCCCATATCCACATATACACCACACTCATAGCCTTATCACAAATCAATGTCAATAGGGTTTTATGGACATGTAGGAAATCAAACTCATTCTCTCCCCTTACCTTGCATGAACCCCACCAAGTATCATCACCCCATCCACATAACTAGTCTAATACATGTCCTCACATACAATTCCACACCATGAATTGATATCTAGGAATAAATACTAACTATTTATTAATTCCCTCTCCTACAATAATATTATAAAAACACTTAGAACCAACAATATTTAGGCATATGTATAGTTATTCGACTTGAGTGGGATGAATATGGATTTTATAATAAAATAAAATTATAATAAATCTATGTATGATCCCAGCCTAAAGGGTTTTATATTAAATGATCACTACAACATCTGGAAATCATCACTACACTACCACCATTATGCACTGTTATCACAGCCAATACCTCACCATAACCATTCCCATTTCCCACACAAAATAGGTACAAAACCATTCATTATCCCCAATTTAAACATATCACTAAACCAATTTCATATTTACCATTTAACAAGACATATTAAATTCATTATCCCATTTCATCCCATATTTACTGAAAAACCATTCTCAACCATCACCCATGTTCAGCCAAATCATTTCCCATTCATTTCAATTATTCATAGTTTCATTTTATATGATTTTTATACAATTTCAACTATAAGTATTTAAATTTTTCATTGTTTCCATTAACATTCCATTAATATTTAATAATTTTATATATCCACATGTTAACTAACCAAACATAACACAACGTCTTTACATCACATGCCTACATTCTTATCAATATACACACATCACATCCTCTTCCACACAACCAACCATTTAACAATTCTATATCAACTAACACATTTCATCTATACAACCATAGAAAGGTAGTTATAGTTCTACTACATATAACTTAACACCACACTAAAACTATCTACAACCATACAAAACCAAAACCAAAAAATCATAGAAATATAGAATCATCAGTAGAGCCAAGTCACATAATAACAATTTCCAGCAACAAGAACTTCCATAATCCCCTTTTTCAATACATGTTACCGCATTCATATAATATCTTTTACATTGGTGATAACTAAAAAATACATATTTCACATGACCAGTTATTTAAAATATTTAAGTATTTAACATTTTTAAAATGTGATCCTATCATTAAAATCACATCATAGCCCTCATTACTCAGAAATGATAACAAATCTCAATGGAAATCACAAAAAACTATCAATAATATAATAAGTTTCATAAAAAAACATATAAACAGAAGTTATTCAACCATTAAAAATTATTTTCAATAGTAAAATTTATTATATATATATATATTAATATGATCTAAATTATCTAACCATATTAAATGAAGGTCCTGAGTCCTTTATGATTCACAAACAAATAAAGAGTGTTATTGAGTCACCCACCTCAATCAAATATTTAAAAACTAGTACACAACATGAATAATGGAATATCTAGTCCTAAAATACCAAACATTAAAATAAATCCTAAAAAATCTATATCACATCGTTCCTCATCACTCACTCAACCCGACACCCAAAAAATTGTTGCACATCCTCCCAGGATAAAGAACATGTCGAAAACCCAAGATATGTGGGGGAAAATCTCCTCAGATCCTGAATAATGGGTCACCAAACATATGAACACCCAATTATGAGAGAAATAGTGGAAAAATAATGGAATTCATATAATATCTCAAATAAGTTTAATCAAGGTCATGATAAATAATGGGAAAATAATGGAATTCGAATGAGCTTCTGAATTTGAACTTGGGATAGAAAACACAATGTCTCGGTGTGAAAATCCATCACCATGTCATGACAAGGCTATATTGAACAAACAAAAAAACAATCACACTTTTTATCCCCCATATATATCCCCTCTTAAACTTGATTAAACCTATCTAAATCAATATCATCGATAAAGATCACAAGACAACAACACACAAAATAGATCTACTAAAACTAGGCTTCTGAGTTTTCATGTTGGGGAATTAATCTCATTCCTTGACATATAGAATAGCATGTTCAAATAAAATAAACCCCAATATAGCACTCTATGATATCCAAGAACCACGATGTGAAGGAAACTGCCCAAAAATCCTCTCATCTATCCAAAGCACCCTCACACCATGAATAAAATGGATGTGCTTCGACCCAAGACTCAACCTAAGATACTTCATAAGTAACATTAAATCATAAAAATGTACCATACTTAGCCAAAAACCAAATTAATATTAATTATGTTCTATTACCTCCTCAAAAGAAAGTTATAGGTCATGAGAAAACACATCACATAATAATGCATCACCTAAAGAATAACTCTCTACTATAGCCATCCGTTTGTTCCAGGACCAACATGCACACACCACAACCTTACTCTCCTAGCTAAAATATTAGATCTACTAGAACTGCTCTTCCTATAATCTTCTCACAAAACCTGCGACACCAAAATCATGAAATGTAATGGGCCAGAATGTTATAGGACAATATATGATTTATGTGCCATCATTCATACTTTACAACTGATATATAAAACTTCAAAAAATTATAGTCCAACAGTATGATATAAGTCATATATTATAATTAATACTCCAATTATTATCTATCATATCAAATATCTTAATTAATGACACATAAGTATATCATATAAATGAATTAATACACTATTTTTTCAAAACATTTCATAAGAATTATATTTTATGATATAAAAATTCCATATACCTCAACCATTAAAAATATAAATATTAAATCCACTTCATGTCTTATGATATGTAATATTGTATAATGAAATATAAAACTCGTAGAATATTATAAAATACCATTTATTTTGATTGTAATACAATATATA
This sequence comes from Viscum album, assembly GCA_963277665.1. NCBI lineage: Eukaryota > Viridiplantae > Streptophyta > Magnoliopsida > Santalales > Viscaceae > Viscum > Viscum album. The sequence continues at coordinate 645,480,143 of OY728151.1, read as the reverse complement.
TTTTGATATATAAATTCTTTATTTCCCATATGATTTTAAACAACTAATTTCATGTTGAATATAATGACATTAATTGAAATTTTATACACTAATTACACTTATTATAGATTGTATAATTGTTTAATAATCCTAAGATTAATAAGAAATGTAGGAAACCAAAAATGAATAAAATCCTAAATGTAAATACCTTATACCATAGTTTTTTCTTCTTCATCTTCCTCTTCATTGATAGATAATTAATAACCAAGAATAATAAAATAATTATTCCCCCTATTGTGTATTCATGGGTTGAATCTAAATAATTCTTTATATGAATAGAGCTTCGCTCTATATCATAGCGATATATAAATTTGTATGAAAAAAAGGAAATGGAGAGGGCTTAGGTTATTAAGAGTCTCAGTTAATCATGTAGCACACATTTATATGATGGTGGTTCTTTATATGACCTTTGAGAATTCTCCTCAATAGTTCATGAATTTAGTCATGCATTTATAATGCATGGGTAAATTCGAAGTCCATTTTATTCATCATGCGGATGAATTTTTATATTCTCTTTCATTGCATATCATTTAACTATTATTAAATGATTTAAATAATGGGATATAGATTTGAACATTAACACTTAATATTCAAATGCCAATAATATTTAGATAGTTTAATATTAACCATGCCATATTATATAAGAAATCATATAATATGATTGGATAGTAATGAAATGATATTTCATGCTAATCATACATTACAATTGTTAAAGGGTAGTGGTATGAAATCATATTTAATGCCTTTAATATTACCCCAATCATATAATATGTTTTTGGAGGTTGTAGCAGGTAATTAAAATTAATGTTATTTATGATATACCCTAATAGTATGTTATGATATGAAAGGTAATTATAATGAAGTAGGTATTTATAAAATCTCCCAATCATATCTTATGATATAGATATGTGTAATATTATGAATTGATATACTTCTGGAAAATATACCCTTCACCGAAATATATATAATAAAATATTAAAGACACAAAATGAAATGTATTGTTTTTAATTTGTAATAGTTTAGGGTTTATAAGTAAACATATAATTTTTTCTTTTGATAAATTTATAAAAATTATTATTTCATTGTTATTCTAAGAAATTAAAGGGTTATTATTTGAATAATATATCAAAAACATAAAAATAATTGACATTCTAAAATTTTTTATAAAGAATTTTTATTTTGATAAGTGATTAGGAGTGAACATTGAACTTTGTAACTTTCATGAAAAACAAATTTAAATTTTTTCATTGAATAAGGATAAATCAATTTCTCAAAGTGTTGTAAAAAGTGTATAAATAAGTGGGTTAGTGGGAGTGAAATTATTTTATTGTAATTTATATGATTATTATCATTAAGAGTTATTTAAGGTGTGTAAAATAATAGTCTTCTCCAAATTATTTTTCATACTATGATTATAACCTAACCCTTTCTCAAGTTTCATTTATTTTATTGATACTGCCTGTAATCATTTTTTCTCATTTTCTAAAAACCGGTTTATGGGTGTCCGGTACCCATTACAAAGCATGAGGCGGGTGGAACTGCGGCCAAAATTCAAAACATCATCACCTTCCAAAATCATTACAAAATTAAAAATCAAACAACCTATCATATACCAGCTGTGACGTACACCCGCCTTGATCCATGCACTCGTCCATCAATCATCACTGTCGTAGCATCACTCCGATGATATAGTTTATTGACACTCATTTAACATTTTCATTATGTTCTTGAGTTTCATGATTGGACACTATTAATAGTTTTACAGTAAATGTTAACTTTGATTAAAATGGAAAAATTATGAATTCACATTCTTCAAAGTGTAATATTGGATAATAGATAGCTCTATTGAGTCTGAAATGATGTGTTTTACCTAGGGTGGTTATTGTGAAATTTTTAGACAAAAAAGAGATGTTGCATTGTTCATATTGATCTTTTTAATTAAATATAAAAAATTGATTAAATTATTTATTCAAATTATAATTCTCTCTTAAGGGATTATATATTTACTTTTATGTAAATTCTTCCATAATCCCTAATTTCCATTTCCCTATGGGGGTGGAGGAGTCCTAATCAAGGAGGATCAAGGAAGAGTCATGTGATTTATACATGAAGGTATGGTTCGTGGGATTATTTTTCATCATTGTTCTTGTCAATTTATCCTATAAAAAATATATCTTCTTATTTCCTGAATAAAAATTTTAATTTCAATATGAAATAGTATCACTTTCAACAATTGTGTGGCAGTAATCCTTTTCTCCAATGATTATGAAGTTCTAACATTTTCTTATTCAAGATATTTCAGTTTGATTCTTAGCTCTAGAAAATTTAGGATGTGAATGTTACACTCATCCTAAACTAATATAAAACTCCCATTCCAATTCTTTTTATCTTCTAAAAATCATCCTCATGATATTTTTGTAATCATTCAACTAATTACACTATTACAGATATTCCCTTTAAAAATGCATAAAAAGGATTTTAACAGTGCTAAAAAGCATTATTAATCTCACCACTTTTAAAGGAGGCCCCTTTATTAGAACAAAAAAAAGTGTTGATAAAGACCACCCATTATCAATTCTATTTCTATAACTGATAAAGGCCCCCACTTTATCAGCTCTTTCAAGAGCACTGATAAATGGGGGGCTTTATTGTCACTAGAAATAACACTGATAAAGGTCACATATCATATAGTTTGCTATCTATATAACAACACATTACAAAAACCTCCTGTAACCTATACACAAAATATATACTTTAACTGAAATAAATTTTACATCATGAATAAAATAGAAAAAAGGCCCGCCCATGGTATCCTTTTATGAAAAAATAACCTCAACCTAAGAAAAAGAATCCAGGTATATAAGAAAAAAATCTTATGTTAGTAATATTGTAATGAAATAAATTAAACATTTATATGAAAGAATACATTAAAAATGTCAACTTTAAATAAAAAGTCAATATTGGAGTTATACCGGTCACACTGTGAATTTTATTGAGGTGAATTTGATTCCAACATGTCACAAATGAGGTATGGATAATTTTCCTAAAGTATCAAAACAAATATAATGTTTTTTCCTAGTTTTGAGTATGTTACTTATTCTTTTTAATGAAATTAATGTCAATTTTAAATAAATAAACATTTAGAGTTATACCGGCAATACAATGAAATGAATTGAAGTGAGGGTGACTCCTATACATCCAAAATTACATATGGATCATTTTTATAAAGTATTAAAACAATATGAATTGGTTTACTTGGTTTTCAAAATGTCACTTGTGTTTTTTTTCTAAATTTCTATTTCAAACTACAAACACTCCATTGAGTCGTATGGGTTACATCATGTGTCAGTTTGATGTGAGATTTTTTTCCTACAGGTCACAGATGTCTTATGAATTGGTTTCATAAATTATCAAGAAAATGGGAGCTCATTTTCTTGTTTTTTAGTGAGTGACATGTGTTTTGAAATAAAATTTCAATTTTAAATTGATAATGTGAACTTTGGGTCATAACGGTCACACCATTAATCAGATTGTGGTGAAAGTGGTTCACACACATCACAAATGAATCATGGAAAATTTCCCTAAAGTATAAAAAATCCAAATGCGTCTTCTTGGTTTTGAGTATATCACCTTTTCCTTTTGATAAAATTAATATCAATATAAAATAAAAAGATGTACTTTGATCCATACTACTCACACCATGCATTGTATAGAGGATTGGTTGTTTCGTAGACATCATAAATGAATTATGGATCAGTTTTATGAAGTATTGAAACAATAATAATGAATTTTATTAGTTTTGAGTAGGTCAGTTATCATTTTAACTAAAATTGATGTTAATTTTGAATAAAAAGATTCCCTTGGAGTCATATCATTCGAACCATGAATAATATTGAGGTTAATCTAATTCTTATACTTCTAATATCATTGATGGACTTTTTTTCTTAAAGTAAAAAAGTAATATGATGGTTTTTTTCAATTTTGAGTAGGTCAGTTTCCCTCTCTACTAAAATTAGTGTAAATTTTAAATAAAATGACACACTTGGAGTCATAACGATAATATTGTATGTTAGATTGAAGTTTGGTTGATTCTAGCACATCTTAAATGACTAATGAATTTTTTTCTTAAAATATAAAAACAATTCAAATGAGTTTTCTTGGTTTTCAATAAGAAACTTGTTCCTTTTGGAAAATTTATTGTTAATTAAAAATAAAAAGACACACCTGGAGTCATATCGGTCACACTGTGTTTAGGATTGAGGTGAGTCTTATTCCTACACATTAAAAAATACTTATGCATCATTTTCCTGAAGTATTAAAACAAACTGAATAAATTTTAACGATTTTGAGTAGGTCAGTTGACCTTTTACTAAAATTGAGATTAATTTTAATTAAAAAGATGCACTTGGATCCATACCATTCACACCATGCATATGATTGAGGTGAGGATGATTCTTATACATAAAAAATAAATTTTCAATTGTTTATAAAAATTATTAAAACAATTAAAGTTTGTTTTATCGGTTTGGAGTAGCTCGGTTTTCCATTTTACTAAAATTGAGGTATATTTTAAATAAAAAGATGCACTTCGAGTCATACCGGTCACATCATGCAACTAATTGAGGTTTGGATGAGTTCTACACATCCCAAAAGACACAATGATCATTTTAAAAATTTACCAATTTTTTTTAATGTTAATCCTGTTTTTCAATGTGTCACTTGTTCCTTTTGCTAAAATTAATGTCAATTTGAAATTAAAAGACATAATTAAAGCCATATCGGTCACACAGTGCATCAGATTGAGGTTTAGTTGATTCATACATGCCAAAGATGGCATATCAATTGTTTTTATCAAGTATCAAAATAATATGAATTTTTTTCTCAGTTTTGAATAGATCGGTTGTCCTTTTACTAAAATTGATGTCAATTTAAAATAAAAAAGACGCACTTGGAGTCAAACTAGTCACATCGTTCTTAATATTGAGGTGTGGATGATTCTTACATCTCCCAAATGAATCATAGATTATTGACATAGATTATTAAAACAATATTAATGTTTTTTCTCATTTTTTATTACGTTACATATTCCTTTTTCAAAAATTGAAGTTAATTTTAAATAAAAAGATGCAGTTCAATCATTTCAGTCACACCATTAATTGGATTAAGGTTTGGCTGATTTCTACACATCAGAAATGACTTATGGATCGTTTTCCAAAATTATCCAAACAATATGAATGTATTTGATCATTTTGAGTAGGTAAGTTGTCCTTTTTACTAAAATTGATGTCAATTTAAAATAAAAAAGATGTATTTGGAGTCATATAGGTCACACCATGCCTTGGATTGGGGTGTGGTGGATTCGTACACATCCCAGGTGACTCATGGATATGTTTCCTTCTATATAAAAAAAATATGAATATGTTTACTGGTTTTTAGTATGTTCCTTGTGCCTGTTTAGTAAAATAGATGTCAAATTTAAATAAAAATATTCAATGGGAGACATACAGGTCACACCGTGCATCGGATTGAGGTGAGGATGAATCATAAACATTTCAAATGACTCGTGAATTTTTTATCGTAAGTATAAAAACAATCTAAATGTTTTTTTCTCATTTTTTTATAGTTCATTTTTATTTTTTACTAAAATTGATGTAAATTTTAAATAAAAAGATGCAATTTAATCCATATCGGTCACATCGTGACTCATATTAAGGTGTGACTGATTCTTACCTGTAAAAAATGACTCATAGATATTTTTAATAAAGTATATAAACAATATTAATGTTATTTATTTGTTTTTAGTTTGTCGCTTGTCTTTTTTACTAAAATGTCATTTTAAACTGGAAACATGTACTTTGTATTATACTGGTCACATCATGTATTGGTTTGACATGAGACCAATTCCTACACATCAAAAATGATTTATGAATCTATGTCCTAAATTACCAGAACAATCTAAGCATGTTTTCTTGGTTTTTAGTGAGTGAGACAATTTAAACTAAAATATCTATTTTAAACTGATAACATACACTTTAAGTCATACTGGTCACATTATGCATCAGATTGAGGTACGTATGATTCCAAAACATCCTAAATGACTTATGGATCATTTCCACAAGGTATTAATATAATATAAATGTGTTTTTTCAGTATTCAGTATGTGAGTTTTCTATTTTACTAAAATTAATGTCTCTTTTTAATAAAAAGATACACCTAGTGTCAAACCAGTCACACTTTTTGTCGGATTGAGGTGTCGTTGATTCAAATGCATCCAAAAGTATCAAAATAATCCTAAATAAAAATGATAAAATTATTTCCATTGTATTTATTTTTCTAATTTCAAATAATATATATTGATTTGAGCATGTTTTTCTAGCTCGAAGCATCATATCATTATGAAGTGTGGACATCTACACAGTGAAAATCAATGGAAAGTGTGGTCAAATTGGTGTAAAGGATAATTTTATCTCTTTTATGGATTGTTTTAGATAGGTGAAAGAAAAATATGACTTACCAAAAGATCTATAAAAATACCTAAATAATTGTGAGAAACATATGATATGAAGAATAACTTACAAATAGTAGATAAAATGATAGAAACTAATTAAATAAGTAGTATGAATTCAACTATTCATAATATTTATATACATTATGGACCCCTAAATATGAAAGGAATTAACATTTATAAGAAAACAATTATTAAGTGAGTAAAACTAAAAATAAATAAATAAAACAAAAATATGAAACAATTCAATACTTCTATAGAAGTCACATATTCATGTTATTTGTGTAAATTAGGCTATTAATCATGCTACAAATTCATTTCTAAGAAAATATATATCATTTTGTGAATATAATTTTTTTTGACAGTCATAGTAGTACCGGAAAAATATAAATACACAGAGTATTAATTAATATGTTAAATTACATAGTAATTATCTTCAAAAATTCCTCTTCGTGAATGTTTGCTTATTGATGAAATATAATCTTTCTCATAAATTTATAATCAAAATAACCATTATATTTTCCATTTGTTTATTTTGGACACTTTAGAACATTGAGTAATATAAGTAATTTGTTTTGATATGTGTTTGGATAGTTAAATATTATTATATATACCCTGATACTTATCCAGTTGTAGAACTTTTTAGGGACCTTGTGCAGAGTGATTGTCCTCATTCCATGATTTTGGTGACATTTATACACTACCCTATCATAACATAATTCTCATTAAAATGTAATATAAATTATATAACAAAAATATTATTCCTAAAATTTTGGATTCAGTGTATTAAAAATTTAAAACTCCCATCATGTAGAATCTATTTTTCAGGAATCCATACAGTGATTTTTGGAAATAAATCTTTAGAGTATCCATTAACTGCATTTCACATCCAATGTTTCCTAAAAACAGAAAAAGGAATAAATAATGAAATATATGAAAATATATTTGATATGAGTAAATTGTAAAGTTTTACCACTACATCATTGGTATTGAGAAGATTATGTCATCCCTAAGTTTTCTTTCAAATTATTTGGCTAGGTTTACCACTATTTCATCCATTTTTTCAATTCTATTTTTGTTTTTTCTATAGATTCAGTGGGAGGACTAACGAGTCAAATTATTTTCATGTGTAAGTCCCTTAAATTGGTATTGATATATACACCTTCAAAAAATATGAAATGTATTTATTCGTAATTATGATAGTATATCATCTTTTGGAAAATCAATTCACGAAAACATAACTCATGTATAAACTTACATATGAGGCTCCTAGCCACTCATAGTTGAAGATTTCATTTACATTGTCAAAAGAAATGTAGTTCGTATCTTCCTCTCCATAAATTCTTTTTTTCAAAATCAACTGTGTTACAACTATCACTTTGTAAATTTGTATCCATAGGAACCTTTAAGGTTATTAAATGCATATATTCAATGGGTGGGTTAAAGGTTCATTTGTAAGATCTTTTTAATCGATTGGTCGATCCTATTGAAGGTTTTGAGTCTGCCTTTAGTTTCACCACTTCCTTTTTACATTCTACAATTACATTCATCAATTCATAACTTTTTCATTAATTTATTATGGTTTAGCATGAAAAAAAAATTAGAAACAAATACCACCTTATCAACATATGATTTTACAAGATTAAGAATCCACGTGATGGATGTTCTAACATATTGTTCAAAATTAAAAATATCTTCATCCATTTATCATTATGAAATTTTATTTAAAAATGGAATAGCTGGAATACATCATAGAGGACTAAAATAATGAATCCCAAGAGAATTGGCTTTCACCAGATTAACACACTCTGGGGGAAGCAAACCAGTGGTATTAAAAATGATAACCTAGTAGTCTGAAGATCCCTTGGATTCATGGACATCTACCACCATATTACCCACATTCCATGTATGAGTAATAGAAATTATATTGGATATAATTCCCTTGCATCTCTGCAAAAGATAGGTGATAGCCCAAGGTATTGAGATGGTTCCTTTTAGAGATCCGTGAAGAGTATATGAGTAAGTTTCCACCGCTTCCAGCATGATATTATGGTAAATAAAATTTTGAATATCTTCATCATCAAGTTTAATAGGTAACTTGGAACTCATATCATGATCTATGCTAATCTCAACTCTCACATGAACTATTGGAAGTGGTCTATTGTGTAACTTGTCACCTTGGATATTGAACACCATTTCCCTTGTAATAAGGCGATGGGTGGGTGTTGATAGATATAAATCATAGTCATTTTCACCCTATATATTATCATTATATAAAAGGTATCTATGTTTTTATGATGTACATTTCATAGAAAAAATTATTATAATATTTATTACCTCGACTAAGGCAGCTTTTTGGGTGAAATTTCTCACCTCAAAGATGGTGGGGGGATCTTCATGAAATGTTTGTTATTGAGTTTTTTATTCTCTTTGCTTCCCCCCATAAAATTTTATAGAAACTCAGTATTCCAATGAAATTGTTCTTAAAGGGAATATAATCGTACATTCATCTCTGTCATTTATTTATCTTTATCCACCTCTTGTTTTTTTTAAATATATTCTAGGTGTCAGCCCAAAACTTGTACATCTAACACAACCATACTATTCTGGTTTCTTCAATGACATTAATAGTAGGTGTTAAATTTGTACATGTTTGATTATTCATGTTACTATTTCAGATATAAATTATGTAAAAATAAGTAATCGTTGTTATATAATAGATATTTTAAGAAAAAAAATATATTATGTCAAACCTACATATTTTTCACACACTTTTCTTTTTGTTTTTCAAACTATTAGTATCCCATCATTATTTATATGTGCCTCAATATATAGCACATGGTGTGGAATAGATGTAGATTTGGATTTGGATTCATCAGTATATCTATAAATAAAGGAATATAATTATATTTTTGTTTCATGTCACATAAAATTATTAAATTAGATTTAAAATATGTACCAATTTTTGGTCATGTGAAGCATACCTCGTACTTACATTTTGCTAGGAGAACTTTGGTTTCTCTACCCTTTCCTTATTTTCCGAACTCAATTTCTATTTTATAAATAAAAAATTCTCAATCATAATGATGAATAAAAATATTTTCAAATAATGTATTTCCACCCATAATTTACTTGAAAATATAGATCCCCACAATGGATAGTAAATTCATCCCAAACTTCTCAGGTTATCAGGTGTGTATACATAAGTGGTGGGTGTGGGTTTATTTTCCATTCAGTATCTCTAAGATGATATCTCATTATAATTATGAGAAATACTCTATGAATTATTCCAGAAAGCATTAATACATATTTATTATTGGATTCATCTGCAACAAATTCTCTTTTCAAGGGATGATCAAGATTAAATCAATGTTTCATTTTTTTGGATAAAATAAAGAAATTATAACAACATTTTACTATATTATCTTCTCACATTAGTGTTTTAATTGGGGTAACAACATGGTTTCATGAATATACATCAATCAGAATTCATTTCTGAGTGATTAAACCAATTTATCTAAAAAACATGGTCTTTTGGGGTAAACATGATATCCTTGTGTATTCCATCCAACCTCAAATTTGATGCTTTTTCTTTTCTACTTAATGATTTTTTCAAACAGTGTAAAAATAAAGAGTTCTTTTTTTTGTACCATCAATCATTCATCGCCTACCATTTACTAAGATTAAAAATATTCAATATGTTTTTCTTTTCTATTGGTAACATCAGCATGTGCATAAGGTCAAATGTACCTCTACATTGGGAGTAGCAACAAGTTGAGAAACTAGTTTTTTATCTAGAGTGATAGCATCGACTTGTGTAAAAGTATGTAGTTCCTCTACCCTAGAAGAAGTAGCGATTTGAGATACCTATTATTTCAAAATATTGGGAGCACTATCATGGACATAATTCATTATCTATAGAATCAGTTTAAATTTTAATTTAGATTACATAAATGTAGCGGTAAGCATATAATAACATGAGGTAATGCAAAGTATTTTAAAAATATATAATCTAATTATTGAACTCCATTTTTTAAAGGATGAAGGGATTTGACCCCTCTATTAAGTATCCAAATCCCTTTATTATGCTCTCCTCTTCCAAAAAAACATTTTCTATATTGGTACCACTGTAAAATGAGTACTATGTCCCAATGAATGGGTCATCCTCAGTTCAATTTTTATCTGACCCTTCAATGGTTATTTATATAACCGAACAATTTACCACATTTTATTCTCTGTATTTAGAACATAAAATTCATGTACTACTTTTGATTCCATTATAATTTTTACTTCTTTATACCCTTACTTATTGAAATCCACTTCCATGAATTCCAATTCATCTATTTTAACAACACTTCTGTTATCAACCAAGTTTCATTGAAAAATTGTAACTTGTAATGTTGTATAACCCAACTTCCACATTTATTTGATGTTTCCAAATTATGAAATATTTGTGTAAATTTTAATTATTTCCTTAATACCAAAAACATGCATCGCTTCAACCACAAGTGTAACGCCACTATTTTCATGATATTGTCTTTATCATGTTCATTTATATAGAATGTATAACAATTAATTACATAACTATATATGATAATACATACACACTTGGTCCACTGGCTATCCATTAAATTCATTTTGATATTAAATCTAGATTTTTATCTAACTCCTTAAAAATATAGTCTTAAAACCATCCTATAAACTGATCATTATGTGTAATTTATATTCATCTTTCATCCAATGATAGATTCAAATTCCTAAGAATTTATTTTTGGGTTACAACATATGGTAAAATCTTTGAACTGTTATGAAAAAGCTAAATGTTGTTTTGATCCCAATTTTTTATATTGATTTTCATAATATAACTTCTAGGAATTACATAACTCACAAGACACCCTATGTGGTGAAATTTTGATAAACCAATTATTTCTATAATAGATTGGAATTCGGTATTGAATTACATGGTTTCCTCACCAATATTTTTCTCTATAATAAAACATATTCAATGACTTAAATTTTTGACATACCCTTTCAAAATTACCATATAACATTTAATGGGGTACATCCATCTATAGTGTATAAAACCACAAAGTTGAATCTCTCTCACCAACTAAACCATCAAGTGATCCATCATAACAAAGAATATTGGTAATTAGAAAAGTTCCAATTCACATAATATGATTGTAATTTCTCTTTCCATAGTCAATAATTTTTTTAGGTTTATAACATTACTGTATAATGATTTGAAGAAAAAAATATATTGGTTAATGTATGACGGACAATCTTGGGAAAAATGAAACCAGAAGATACATGAATCATATATTTCCTCAAAACATAGCATTCATGTGATTTAAGATCCTTTAGCATTAAATTTTTCATTGACACGATATTCTTGATATTTGGTGAATACCTTTTTGAAACATTTACCACTTTTAATAAGTTGAAAAACTAATATATCTCCAGCCTCGAAAGAGTGAAAGTATCTAGAGGGAGAAAAGTTCATTTTTCACCATTCACTGGATCCAACTCTTCTCGTATTCCCATGTTAACCATGTTTGACCTAGCCTTAATTTCTTCTATTGTTTTTTCAGATGCATTTATGAATACTTCGATGACACTATCACATACATTATTTTCAACATACATAATATCAAGAAAATTTATTATGTATATACAATTCCTATATGGTAATTCAAAAATAACTGATCTCTTTTTTCAAACTTTTTTCATAAGGTTTTTTTAAAATGGTTTACCCAAAGTATTTACAATATCTTTTAATTTCTTAAACAGTTTATCACATATTAGTAGAGACTGTGTTGTATGTTCTTCTGGGCATCTATCGAATGATTTAATCCAATGTAGATACATATTACATCAAGGTATAGATCTATGATGCCCAAGAAACAAAGTCTTCGATGAATATTTTAGCATAATTGATTGAGTACCATTTTTGAAAATGGGACATACTTTAATTCCATTAATTCTATATCCTAAAAAATTTACATAAGAAGGAATGTCATTTATCTTCCGATACATTATTCCCCTAAATGTGGAATCATCCTTTCTATAAGCATTATACAATTAAACACATGAGTCCCACAATATTTTCAAATCCTCGATCAATGGATCCAAATAAACAATAATGTCATTACCCATTTTTTCCCTAATATAAGGATAGATAACATGATATAATTTCATTTCTTGTATAATGGCAATATAAAGTTAGAATTTATCAAAATAACCTACCATGTAATGTGAGTTATTATTTGAAAACCAAAAGGATTCAGTCCTTATTAAGATAATGAAAGACGAATGTTTCTTAGCTTGTTTCCAAATTTAGGATACTCGGGATCAATTCACTTTTACTGAGGAGAGTCTCCCAAGTGACATATTTTCCCATATTTATTTCTTGTATCTGAATTCCACATCAATTCTCCTTTAGTCTCATCACTTCTATATAGGTTCCTAAACCTTGAAATGATTAGAAAGTACCATACAACTTTCATAGGACTGAATTCATCTTTCTTGTATCGAGAAGCACCACGCTTTGTCCATTATATAAGTGATTTTTGGTCCTCTAAAAATAGTATACATCCATTTATAAAGACATGTATTCATTCAAATATCATACCCATTAAGCATATCATTCATTTGGAATGGTATATTTGGGTATGGAGTTCATTATCTTTTGAGATCGCGTCATTCAATATAGCAACTAGTTTTTTAAAACTGGTGTCACTCCATATGTTACCTTATTTCAAATTATATAGTACCAGTACGATATACAATGTTATATATTTAGTGGAACAATTTTACAATAGAATGTTTTCACAACTCTTTACCTTTTCAAAAAAATATGTACAATCATAAAGTTCATCCTCTACTTTTTTTTATCATTTTGTAAATATAATCTCCGTCGGCATTCACATCTTTAATCACATCCTTGATATGGCCTTCTTAATTTTCTACACATGTAATCATATGAGATGATCCATATGATTTAGCTTTATCCAATATAGTAGCTACATTCTCTTTTTCCCCATGTTTATTCCAATATTTATAACTTTTATTTCTTTACTACAACATAAATCACCTTTAGAGGCAGTCTTTTAGCGGCGGTTTATTAAAAACCACCATGAAACCCATTTTTTTTAAAGTGGCGACACTCCCCCCCTCCCCCTCCCGAGCCAACCCTCTTCTCCCCCAGACACCCACAACGCTTCTCCCCCCGAGGAACCCTAATCCTAGATCTGATCCCCTCCCGTGCTGCCGGTGACCTCGCCGCCCGTTGCTGCTGACCCCCCTTCTCCCCCCGACACCCGCGATGACACCTTCTCCCCCGACCTCGTCAAGTTTCTACCCTAGGTCGGCTCCCCTCCCCTACCTCTAGTGGTTTTCATAGTCATAGGTATTGTTTTCCATTTTTTTGGATCCTTCAGTGCATATGGTTATAGACATATGAAACCCTTTGTGAGTGTATCACAACTAAGTGGTATGGTTTTGATAATTTTAGAATATGGAAGGAATCAGATTCATTGGGATACAAATTTTCATGTCTAGTTTTTCTTATGGGTGTTAGTAATATATTCTTATAGTCTAGATCCCATTCATGCTTTGTGTTTGGTTTCATCCGTGATAACAGTGTTTCATGTTTTAATGATCACATGTTTATCTAATGGATGATTTTTTTATTTCAATTTATTTAAATTTCATTAATTTTTTTTCATATTATCAATTTATTGGAATATGAAATGCTTTAAATCAAACAAATTGATGTTTAATGGGAATTGTTTTCAAAATAAATTACTTAATCAAATTTATTTCATTTTTAAGATAGAACAAAATTTTACATGGTCATAAACATTGTATAGATTCATGGTGGTATATTACTATGAATTTTTCGCAAACCATTTATATTTTATTGGGTGTATAAAGGTATGGTATTTTAGTATGTAGATTAATATAATAGTTCCATATATCTTGAATTCATCTCTTTGTTGTTGTCACTTTAATGGTGGGTTTGGATTGTGGTAACAGATAGTAACATGGAGACTTTATTTTAGTTTCTTTTCATTTTTTTATTTCGGGATTGGTTTATTTATATCTCATGGTCATGTAATTTTTCATCCATGATGTAATTTGATTGATTATATTTATCTTTATTTATATTAGAGATATTGTCTTGTTATTTTAGTGTGAAATCACTCCCATGATTTTGTGTGTTGATACCCGGGTGCTTGTCGCTTGCCCATGGTGATCAGGAATACTCTTTGGGACCCATGTTGGTTCATTAAGAAAATAGTATTATAGGATGTTTTATTTCTATGTGTGGTTGGTAATATGGAATTATTTTATAAAAATCTCTAGGAGTGTGTCCATCCATGTTTCACCATACACATTGAACTAATATATCTTTATGTGGAATCGATTATTTTTCTTTTTGACTATACTTTTCTTATGCTTATTTTATTTTCCAGATTTTCTTTATAACATCCATATATATAACTAACATGTCAATTTTTTTATTGGTAGAATGTTTGAACTTTAAACATGGATACTGAAAACTTCCCTCATTCTTATTAGTTCTTTTAGATGATGAACCTTTCATAAACTTCTCAAATTTATATTGCAAGGCCTCTTACCTTCCCGGTGTGAAATATTCTTTGGAGGTTTTTTTTTACAATATTATTTCACTTTTTCCTAAGGATGATTTTTATTTATTCACTAACTTTTGTGGACTTAATTTCTTATTCGATTAATATATAGTTTGATTTGTACATGGACCAATCCTATGAATACTACTCTTTCATACATCACACACATTTTCAAAATTTCCAATTATTTTTTATGTATACATGTTTTTCTTAACCTATGGATGTTTCTTCTTCGTATCTGGATTTCAATCCCTTATAATTGGATTCCTTTATAATTTTTCATTTAATGGTCTATCCCAATAATATAATTCATAATAAATGAATTTTTCGCAACACCAACATTAATCCACAACCCATGATCATCTCATTTCATTTAAATAATGACATTATTTCTTGTTTATAACTTTCTTAGATCTTTAATGGCCAGAAAATTTCTTAATTTCATTATCCACCTTAGCTAAGGTGGAATATTCCATCAAACATTTAAAAATCCATACTTATACATAATTGTTTCCTACCCACTCCCTTTATAAAAAAGAGATTTACAATTATTATTACGATATGGTATAGATGTACCTCTTCCTTATTAGTGGTCCAATTCTAATAAATTTAGTGCTTGATATCCCTTATTAAAATGAGATTCAATATGAAATCATTGATTCTATTAGTTAAGGATTTGAAACAACTTTTTATTCTAGAATAATCCCTTTTTTCTGTAATTACAGATTCAACAAGTGACTTTACTTCAGTATGATACTTCTAGATCAAGTTTTAAAGAAAAAATAGTGGTTTCCTGACACCAATTACCGATTCATGTTCATCCATGACACGTTTTGATTATATTTTATATCAAATGAGACTTGAAATAATTATTACATCACTTATTTCATGTATTTTTTGGATTTAATCAGATATTCCTTTAGCTGAATAATATATACTTTATTAGTACATCCACCCCATGGATCATATCTCCCCCTAAATATTGGGGCACATCAAACAATGGTTATAATTATTTAATTTAATTGGAGAGGGGAAACTCTAACATTCTTAAGTTGAGTAATGTGGTTGTACTTTGTTCAATCACCCTAATCTCCCAATTTAATTCTAATCCTTTGTGGTGGTACTAATTTAGATGACACCACTAGTGGGTGATTTACCATATGTATTGATATAGTAAAACGTTATATAACATATTTATATATTTTTTCCACTATTATATATGAATCTCTTTCCCTATTTAGTAATACTTATTTGTTTTTATTTTTTTAATATTGTGTAGGCACATTGTGATATATATGGATAAAAGCTAGATCACATTACTAAGGAACGCACCTTAGTATATTAAGGGTTTGAATGAGTTTTCAGATTTTTCAATTTCCAATCAATCCGTTGAAGGGATAATAAGATGTCCATGCCCTAAATGTAAATTTAGAAGATGGTCGAAGAGAGATGAAGTTTATGAACATTTAATATTGAATAAATTCCCTGGTTAATATTTGCGTTGGATTTGGCATGGAGAATCGAACGTTACAGAAAGGTTGATCACTGATGTCAATCCACAAATTGACCTCCCAACTTCATCAATAATGGAAAATGAAATGCAAAACCTTATAAATGATGCATTCGGCACTGCAAGAGACCACCATCAACATCAAAACATATCAAAACAACCAGATGAGGGTGCTACAAATAGCAATGAGACAAGTGATGTTTTTGAGACAATAGGACAACCATATCAAGATTGTAACATATCTGTGTATCGTCTTCTTGATGAGAATATATGCCCCTGGTGGTACTCTATCGACTGGTGGTGAGCAGGTAAATCACAAAAATTCAAAATCATTTAGTTTGAAATATATTTTTTGGTTTTATGTTTAAATATAAATATGCAACTCTATTTAATTTTCAATATAATGTTCTTATAGGTGGTAGATAGAAGTGGAGATGGAGGTGGAGAGGGTGACGATATGTATTCATCATCAGATAGTGATTAGTTATATTGTTGATATGTTGGAGGTGGAGAGGGTGATGATATGTGTTCATCGTCGGTTTGTATATATATCATGTGTGGCACATAGTTGCCACCAAACATTTTCATGACCTAACATTTTCTTGATTTTTCATGTTTCCTTTTATATATTTTATTTATTTCTGATGTTTTCTTTTATGTCATGATTTCTTGAGTGTGTTATGCATATTTAGGACATAATAGCATACATCAGTCCCCTACCAAAGCATTAACAAAACCAACCATTCTCTTTCCAAATACTTCAACATACTGAAGAATAGGGAAAAAATTAGGAATGAAAGGGTTGAGGAATGTCATGGTATGCATATTATATAATGTTTTATCATATATCTTAATTATGTTGTTATGCATAACAAAAAAGTGTGGTTATGTGGTTAACCATGAAAGGGTTGAGGAATGTCATGGTAATTCAGTATTCATGGGATGAGAAACACTCTGAGTGGTTCTGGTATTTAGTTCAGGGGAGAGGGTAGGGTCAATTGGGTAACAATCATTATATATTGAGATCTTAGGTTTTCAAGATAATGTTGAGAATAGAATATGTGTATGATCTCCATTTTTAGAATAACTCTTATGTGGTGGGTGATCATGTTGTTAGCCTTTGTATGACTATGATGTTTTGGGATATTCAGTTTACTGACATGTAGTGGTCCATGGTAAGTGGGTTAGGAACATGAACCATATTTGACCAGACAAGATTCATTGGATCATGATTATAGTTTTATGATCACGAAGTATGGGAGTGTGTGCCCACTAGGTTTGGGAAATATTAAGTAGGATTACGGGAAAGAACTAGTGAGACAGTTCCCAGAGGATTACTCTATAGTGGGAAGAAGAGAGTGTGTGTTGTTTTTTCATTCCAAAAAAATAAATGATATGTGAGGGTATTACACACTATATATTTGTGGTTCTCAGTGAGTTTTGAATCATTTATTATACTATATGAGTGTGGTATGCGTATTTTGGTATTCTTGGAACTGTTTTTTTCAGGTAATTAGTACAAAACCGCTGTGAAACGCCTATAACTACCGCGAAATGCGCAAACCTAGTGGGCACACAATCCCATGGATAAAAAAATTTTCATATGAATCTTCTTCCATGATAGATAAAGAGTTCTTCCAAATCGTCTAGGCTAATTAGTCTTGAATAAGAATAGCATAAACACAGACAAAGTATTAAAGAATTTTCATATGAATGTTCTTTTTCAAACTCTCTGAACTCTTTCACTCTATCATCATACTATTTTTTAATACAATTGAAATATATCCATTCTTTATTTATATCCATCCTATTTTATTTGTTAATATTAATATTAAACAAATTAAATAAAAAAAATATGTTTAATTGAAATCGCTCCCAAAAATTTCTAGTGAGTATGGTGGAAAGATCCTTGTGGGATTTTTTATTCAATTACAATGAGTTTAATGTTTTTAATGTTCATTTATAAAATAAACATTATTTTTTTATTATTTATTTAAGACATTTGATTCGATTAAAAACAAGATTTAATGGTGTTAAAACATTTGTAAAGGACAATTTTTTGATCTAATAAAGGTTAATCATTTGTAATTTCATGAGTATAAAATTTTATAGTGATACACATCATTCATCATATATATATATATGTATCAAAATACTTGAATAAAAATAGACTTTATTTGAGATTATTATAAGTATTTTTGTGAGATTTCATTTTCATGTAGTCTAATGGAGGATATTATAGGACAATCAAAATTATTTTTACCAAGAACTCGTTGTAAATAAAATCACTTAAAAAGCCTCAAACCACTCTAAACTCATCAAGAAGACCACCCAAATATAATAATAACCTCAAACCACAAAGAATTTTCCACCTACTTGAATTTATAGACATGACCAAAAAATTTCATAACCTCAAAATGATATTGAACACCATAAAAAGGGAAGGATGATGACTTAATAATTTATAAGATGAAAAAGATCATTCCCTTATCACTCCATTCAAAATTTGGGAAAAGCTAATCAATAGAAAAAATAAATTAAAATAATGAGAGGATTTTTCCTAAGTCATATCTTCATAATGGACTGTCTTCCAATATCAATACATTTCATGGAGGTAAAATAAAGCAAGATGAAATATGAATCAATGTCCTTGATATTTTGAAAGACACACAAATCACATAGTCTCAATGCAGACCAAGGGGTAAGATCCAAATGAACAATCCACATGAGAAAAAAAATAAAAACATTTTCAAAATTTTCATTTCAATTAAAATCACACACTTATACAAGGAGGGATGAAAAAAATTTCAAATACATGCACACTTTGAAAGCAATCCAAATTTTTAAAAATGAAATCCATCTATTCATGTTCAATCATTTCCATAAATTCCAAAAATGTTATCTAATTTTTCATAATTAAATAAACCACATCAAAATCATTTAAAATTAAATAAATTTCTATTTTACAAGGAAATATTCACACATGGTTTCAAAAATTATTTCATTTCTCAAAATACACTTTTAATTTCAATGTAAAAAATTCCATGTTAAAATTAAAATAGAAGTGGAAACATATTTAAATCATTTCATAGCCATTAAAATACATTTCATTCCATCAGTAATTTGGTTTTAAAATTATCTCACATAATAAAATCTCTTTTTCCATTCCAAAATATTTTTTCCTTAATACAAAACAATATTTCAAGTTCTAAATCTAAATATAATGCATATGGAACTATAAAATTTAATATCTCCAGCATGCATGTGAGTTTAAATCAATTAATTTAAATAAAAAATCTTTGTACCACATATGAACTAATATATGAACTAAAAATAACTAACTAACATCATATGAAGAAAAAATTTCTTAATAATATAAGAATAATGAGCATAATTATTCAAGAATAATTAAATTATAATAAGAAAAAAAATTTAATTAATAAGAATGAAAATAAAAAATAGGTGTAAACAAGATAATACCTTGGATTTGGAGGTCTGGAGGAAGTAGTAGGGTCCAGCGGTAGGGGTAGTGGAGGTAGACGCAACGACAGGGGTAGCGGAGGTGGCAAAGGGGAACCGGAGCCGGGGGCTGCAGTGGTAAGAGCAACGGAGGCGGGGGAAGAAGATGTGGTTGCAGGGGTAGTGGAGATTATAGTGGGGGTAGTGGAGCTGGTGGCAGTGGAGGTGGTAGTAGGAGAGACTAAGGAAGCAGAGGTGGTGGTGGGGCAACAGAAGTCGTGGCAGGGGCAGTGGAGGTAGTGACATAGCTCTGGTTCAGTGGAAGACTGGGGTGCGAACAGGGTAGGGTTCTAATAAGGTTACACATATAAAATGATGTAATTATTTTATCATCACTTCTTAAAAAGAACTGATAAAGGATGTTTTTATTAGTTCTAAAACATAAAGTGCTGATAAAACATGTCTTCATTAGCGCTAAAAATTTATCACTTGTAAATACACATTTTATCAGCACTTTTTTAGCACTGATAAAGGGTTATCTTTATTAGTGTAAAAAAGTTTTGATAAAGAACTTATACTAATAAATTATTTATAAGTATAAAATTATAATAAAAATCGTTATTATATTTATAATTATAATTCTAAATAAATATATAAAATTAAATTTTAAATTTTATAATTATTTATATAAATATATATTTATTTACGGTTATAAGTATAAATAGATATATATATATATATATATATATATATTTGACTCATAAGAATAAATAATTATTTATTTTTTCAATAATTATTCAATTATAATAATTATATATCAAAATTTAAATTTATATTTTATTAATTATTTACATAAATATATATTTATATATACTTATAACTCTAAATAAATATATATTTATATAAATAATTATACAATTATAATAAATATGTATAGTTAAATTTATAATTTTATAATTATATATGTTAAGTATATTAATTATATATATTTGTATAATTATAAATATAATAAATAATTTTATCTTAATTTTATAATTATTAAAATAAATATATATTTATTTAAAATAATATATATAATAAATATATATTTATTTATTTATGTATTAATATATTTATATATATTTATATGTTTATATATAATTATATAAACATATAAAAATATTTATAATTATATTTATTATAATTTTATAATTATAAATAAATATTTATTTATTCATAGTGACATTTTTAATTAAATATTTTTTTATTTAAATAATTTTAAGATTATAATAAATATATTTATTATATTTATAATTTTATTATATATATTTACAAAATTATAATTATTAAAAAACTATTTGTTATAATCTTATGATTATTTAAATAAATATATTTTTATTTATACTTATAACTATAAATAAATATTTATTTATTTACAAATATATAACTATAATAAATATATTTATTATATTTATAATTTTATAATTAAATATATATAATATATTTATTATAATTTTATAATTATTTACATATATATAAATTATTTCTAATTATAATTATAATTATTTGTCTTTATTTATAAATATTTTTACATATTTATAAATAAATTTATATAATCATATATATATAATTATAAATATTATAAATATATTTTTTATAATTTTATAATTATTTAAGTATATTTATTTCTTTATTATTATAATTATTGATAAATATATTTAAAATTCATTGAATATAATTATAAATATATTTATATATATTTATCAATATATAAATATATATTTTTATTAAATTATAATAAATGTTTTTATTGTGATTTTATAATTATTTATATATAGAGAGAGAGAGGAAGTTGGGGGTTTACATGAGTCGTAAAGGCTCCCTGTAATCATGCATCAGACCTGGGTTCAAATCTGGGAGGGAGAGAATCTTCACTGGTAGACGGTAAAACATGCATGATGCAGGCATGACGTGATGCAGGCAGTGATACAGACATGACGCAGCCAAATGGTGACATAGGCATGACGTTGAACTTCGTCTTTGGGCCAACGTGTGGGCCTTTGAGCCATGTAATTCATTTAATGCCCCTAGGCCTTGAGGCCATGTACTCAGTAAATATGTCGTGATGAGTGGGTTATACCTTTGGGGCTATGTTCTGCCTTTTCGGCCTATGTTTGTGGTGTTTTTTTGTTTAATTTAATTGTACCCCCAAGCATCTAATATATATATAATAATTTTTAAAATATTTATTTAAAAAATATTGATATATATAATTAAAAAATATAATTATAAATATAATACATATATTTATTATTTAGAAACATATATTTTAATTTTATAATTATTTATGAGAACATAATAAGTTCACGGGTATAACATGAATGAATCATAAAGGTGTAAATTTATTAATGAACATTCATAATGATGAATATATCCCTGCGCATGACATTATAATATAATTAATCCAGACATTTGGAACATAATTCACATTCATGTCCACAAATAAAATTTATTGTCATATAGCATCAATTATACACACGCATCAATATATAAATATAAATAAATTTATGTCGATTATTTATAAACATATAAATACTTTTTAAAAACATTATATATATATTATTATTATTAAAAAAATATTATAATATATCATATTTATATTAACTATAAACATTCATTTTTAAATTAATGTATATAAATAAACATTATTTTGAATATAATTATCATAATTTTATATATTTTAACAATGTATTTTTAAATATTGTTTATGATCTCTATTAAAAATACTAATAAATCTATCTTTTATCATCACTTAAATTTTTTTGATAAAGTATACACCTCTATTAGAGCTTTTATATAGCACTGATAAAGGTGAAGAGTTTTTTAGTGCATTCTGATTAACGTTGATAAAAGTCAGTGCATCCCTTTCCAGAATATGTGGTAGTGTTATCAAGCTCTTTCGCTCCAAGTGCCTTGATATCCAATTAGCAAAACAATATTCTCCGAGAGACTTGATTTTACTTTTCAATTGAATAGAATAACTCACTATCTTTAGTCAAAAATACTTCTTTCTCACAAGTATTTAAAAACATCAACATACCTTTCATTGTAAAGTGAGCCTACTTTATCCTTTACTCTCACTATATTTGTGAGGGTGTTGTATATCCCAAATTTCTATCCAATGGCTCTTCCATTTAATTATCCTCTTATTCTACTAATTATTTATCAACCGGAAGTCTGTTGATAATTATAACAATATAATTTACTAACACATTGGGAACTTTCTCCAAATAATCATTTATTTCACAATGAATATCTCTAAGTGATACATCATCATCACAGCCTAAAGAACCTTCAGTAAATAATCCTAATCAGAATAATTTTTTCTACATGTACAAATCTGATTAAATTCATTTAGTGGTGCCTCACTATATAATATTATATTCTTTTTTGGATTCATTTCCTTTCATTTCTTCATGTACTTATATGTATTAGAATAATTCTCTAGTTTCTTATCCTTAGGAGAAACTTCCTTTTTATCAATCTGAGGCCGCTCAAAAACTTTTTGAAATATGTACATCATAAAAAAAATTAAAATAAATCAATGAAAATAATTGGATCTTTATAGGGAATCGTTGATATGATACCACTTTTATATACTAATGAATAAGTAGGAACAATGAGGGGTTGAACTAGGGTCCAAAGTTCCCTTAATTCAACCTCTTGAACTTTTCAAGGATCTCAATCCACTCAATGATTTTTCTCATCCTCACTTAAATGTGTTGATATAATAAGATAGAAGTACATAGTGTTTACAAAGTTATGCTAAAAGGAATACTCCTTGCCATGCCGATTATATTCCCCAACATAGATTCTCCGCTATAATATTATAATTAATTACAGTGGCCCATAATTCCATATGAGTGGGATTATTCTGGAATAAGAATAGCATAAACACAGACAAAGTATTAAAGGATGTTCACATGAATGTTTTTTTTCAAACTCTATGAACTCTTTCACTCTATCATCATACTGTTTTTTAATAAAATTGAAATATATCCATTCTTTATTTATATCCATCCTACTTGATTTGGTAATATTAATATTAAACAAATTAAATTCCAAAAATATGTTTAATTGAAATCTCTCCCAAAAATTCCTATTGAGAATGCTAGAAAGAGCCTTGGGGGATTTTTTATTCAATTATAATGAGTTTAATGTTTTTTAAGGTTCATTTATAAAATAAACATTATTTTTTATTATTTATTTAAGTCATTTGATTCAATTATAAACAAGCTTTTATGTTGTTAAAACAATTGTAAAGGACAGTTTTTTTATCTAATAATGGTTAATCATTTGTAATTTCATGCGTATAAAATTTTATAGTGATACACGTCATTAATGATATATATATATATATATATATCAAAATACTTGAATAAAAAATAGACTTTATTTGAGATTATTATAAGGATTTTTGTGAGATTTCATTTTCATGTAGTCTAATGGAGGATATTGTAGGACAATCAAAATTATTTTTACCCAGAACTCGCTATAAATAAAATCACATAAAAAGCCTCAAACCACTCTAAACTCATCAAGCACACCACCCAAATATAATAATCACCTCAAACCACACAGAAGTTTCCACCTACTTGAATTTATAGACATGACCAAAAAATTACATAACCTCATAAGGATATTGAACACCATAAAAAGGGAAGGATTATGACTCAATAATCTATAAGGTGAAAAAGATCATTCCCTTATCACTCCATTCACAATTTGGGAAAACCTAATCAAAAGAAAAAATAAATTAAAATAATTAGAGGATTTTTCCTAAGTCATATCCTTATAATGGACTGTCTACCAATATCAATACATTTAATGGAGGTAATATAAAGCAACATGAAATATGAATCTATATCCTTGATGTTTTTAAAGACACTCAAATCAGATAGTCTCAATGCACACCAATGGGTCAGATCCAAACGCATAATCCACACGAGAAAAAAAAGAAAAACATTTTCAAAATTTTCATTTCAATTAAAATCACACACCTATACAAGGAGGGCTGAAATTTTTTTCAAATACATGCACACTTTGAAAGCAATCCAAATTATTAAAAATGAAATCCATCTTTTCATGTTCAATCATTTCCAAAAATTCCAAAAATGTTCTCTAATTTTTCATAATTAAAAAAACCACATCAAAATCATTTAAAATTAAATAAATTTCTTTTTTACAAGGAAATATTCACACATGGTTTCAAAAATTATTTCATTTCTCAAAATACCCTTTTAATTTCAATATAAATAATTCCATGTTAAAATTATAAAAGAAGAGGAAAAATATTTAAATAATTTCACAACAATTAAAATAATTTTCATTCCCTCAGCAATTTGGTTTTAAAATTATCTCACATAATAAAATCTCTTTTTCCATTCTAAAATATTTTTTCCCTAATAAAAAATAATATTTCAAGTTCTAAAGCATAATATAATGCATATGGAACTATAAAATTTAATATCTCTAGCATGAAAGTGAATTTTAATATATTAATTTAAATAAAAAATCTTTATACCATATATGAACTAATATAAGAACTAAAAATAATTGACTAACATCATATGAAGAAAGCATTTTTTAATAATATAAGAACAACGCGCATACTCATTCAAGAATAATTAAATTATAATAAGAAAAAAAATGTAATTAATAATAATTAAAATAAAAAATAGGTGAAAACAAGATAACACCTTAGATTTGGAGGTTTGGAGGAAGCAGTAGGGTCCAGCGGTAGGGGTAGTGGAGGCAGACGTGGCGGCAGGGGCAGCAGAAGTGGCAAAGGGGAACCGAATCCGGGGGCTGTAGAGGTAAGAGCAATGGAGGTGGGGGGAAGAAGATGTGGTTGCAGGGGTAGTGGATATAGTAGCGGGGGTAGTGGAGATGGTGGAATTGGAGGTGGTAGTAGGAGAGTCTAAGGAATCCGAGGTGGTGGTGGGGCAACAAAAGTCATGGTGGGGGCAGTGGAGGCAGCGATAGAGCTCTGCTTCAGTGTAAGCTTGCGGTGCGAACGGGGTAGGGTTCTAAAAAAAGGTTCCACATATAAAATGATGACATTATTTTAAGATCACTTCTTAAAAAGAACTGATAAATGAGGTTTTTATTAGTGCTAAAATATAAAGTGCTGATAAAACATGTCTTTATTAGCGCTAAAAATTTATCACTTGTAAATACTCGTTTTATCAGCACTTTTTTAGCACTAATAAAGGGTTATCTTTATTAGTGTAAAAAAGTTTTGATAAAGAACTTATTCTTATAAATTATTTATAAGTATAAAATTATAATAAAAATCTTTATTATATTTATAATTATAATTCTAAATAAATATATTAAATTAAATTTTAAATTTTATAATTATTTATATAAATATATATTTATTTACGGTTATAAGTATAAATAGATATATATATATATATATATATATTACTTATAAGTAAAAATAATTATTTATTTTTTCAATAATTATTCAATTATAATAAATATATATCTAAATTTAAATTTATAATTTTATAATTATTTACATAAATATATATTTATTTCTACTAACAGCTATAAATAAATATATATTTATATAAATAATTATACAATTATAATAAATATGTTTAATTAAATTTATAATTTTTTAATTATATATGATAAATATATTAATTATATATATTTGTATAATTATAAATATAATAAATAATTTTATCTTAATTTTATAATTATTAAAATAAATATATATATATTTATAATTATATATATAATATATATATATATATTTATTTATATATATTTATGTATAAATATATTTATATATATTTATATATAATTATATAATTATATAAACATATAAAAATATTTATTACTATATTTATTATAATTTTATAATTATAAATAAATATTTATTTATTTATAGTGACATTTAGAATTAAATATTTTTTTATTTAAATAATATTAAGAATATAACAAATATATTTATTAGATTTATAATTTTATTATATATATTTACAAAATTATAACTATTAAAAAACAATTTGTTATAATCTTATGAATATTTAAATAAATATATTTTTATTTATACTTATAACTATAAATAAATATTTATTTATTTACAAATATATAAATATAATAAATATATTTATTATATTTATAATTTTATAATTAAATATATATATATATAATATATTTATTATAATTTTATAATTATTTATATATATATAAATTATTTATAATTATAAATATTTTTATTTTTATTTATTTATAAATATTTTTACATATTTATAAATAAATTTATACAATCATATATATATAATAATATATATTATAAATATATTTTTTATAATTTTATAATTATTTAAGTATATCTATTTATTTATAATAATAATTATTGATAAATATATTTAAAATTCTTTGTATATAATTATAAATATATTTATATATATTTATCAATATATAAATATATATATTTACCAAATTATAATAAATGTATTTATTGTGATTTTATAATTATTTATATATAGAGAAAGAGGCAGTTGGGGGTTTACCTGAGTCGTAAAGGCTCCCTGTAATCATGCATCATACCTGGGTTCAAATCTGGGTGGGAGAGAATCTTCACTGGTAGACGGTAAAATAGGCATGATACAGACATGAGGTGATGCAGGCAGTGATACAGACATGATACAGGCAAATGGTGACGTAGGCATGACGTTGCACTTCGTCTTTGGGCCAACTTGTGGGCCTTTGAGCCATGTAATTCATTTAATTCCCCTAGGCCTTCAGGCCATGTACTGAGTAAATAAGTCGTGATGACTGGGTTATACCTTTGGGGTTATGGTCTGTCTTTTCGGCTTGTGGTTATGGTGCTTTTTTTTATTTTAATTGTAACCCCAAGCAGCTAATATATATAAAATAAATTTAAAAATATTTATTTAAAAAATATTTATATATATAATTAAAAAATATAATTATAAATATAATACATATTTTTATTATTTAGAAATATATATTGCAATTTTATAATTATTTATTATAACATAATAAGTTCACGGGTATAACATGAATGAATCATACAGGTGTCAATTTATTAATGAACACTCATAATGATGAATATATCCATGTGCATGACATTATAATATAATTAATCCATACATTTGGAACATAACTCATAGTCATGTCCACAAATAAATTTTATTGTCATATAGCATCAATTATACCCACGCATCAATATATAAATATAAATAAATTTATATCGATTATTTATAAACTTATAAATACTTTTTTAAACATTATATATATATATATATTATTAAATATATATATTATAATATATCATATTTATATTAAATATAAAAATTCAATTTTTAATTAATGTATATAAATAAACATTATTTTGAATATAATTATAACGATCTTATATATTTTAACAATGTTTTTTTAATGATTGTTTATCATCTCTATTAAAAATACTACTAAATCTATCTTTTATCATCACTAAAAATTGTTGATAAAGGATACACCCATATTAGAGATTTTAGATAGCACTAATAGAGGTGAAAAGTTTTTTAGTGCTTTCTGATTAACGTTGATAAAAGTCAGCGCATCCCTTTCCAGAATATGTGGTAGTGTTATCAAGCTCTCTCACTCCAAGTGCCTTGATTTCCAATTAGCAAAACTATATTCTCCTACAGACTTGATGTTACTTTTTAATTGAATAGAATAACTCACTAATTTTAGTCTAAAAAACATCTTTCTCACAAGTATTTAAAAACTTCAACATACCTTTCATTGTAAAGTGATTCTACTTCATCTTTTATTCTCACTATATTTGTGAGGGTATTGTATATCCAAACTTTCTATCCAATGAATCTTCCATTACATAATCCTCTTATTCTACATATTATTTATCAACCTGAAGTATATTGATAATTATATCAATATAATTTACTAACACATTTGGAACTTTCCCCAAATGATCTTTTATTTCACAATGAAGATCTCTAAGTGATACATCATCATCACAACCTGAAGAACCTTCACTAAAATAATCCTAATCAGAATAATTTTTTCTACATGTATAAATCTGATTAAATTCATTTAGT
This sequence comes from Viscum album, assembly GCA_963277665.1. NCBI lineage: Eukaryota > Viridiplantae > Streptophyta > Magnoliopsida > Santalales > Viscaceae > Viscum > Viscum album. The sequence continues at coordinate 645,450,851 of OY728151.1, read as the reverse complement.
GGTGCCTCACTATATAATATTATATTATTTTTCGGATTCATTACATTTCATTTCTTCATGTCCTTCTATGTCTTAGAATAATTCTCTAGTTTCTTATCCTTAGGAGAAACTTCCTTTGTATCAATATAACGCCACTCAAAAACTTTTAGAAATATGCACATCATAAAAATGATTAAAATTAATCAAGGAAAATAATTGGATCTTTATAGGGAATTAGTGATATGATACCAATTTTAGAGACAAAAGAATAAGTAAGAACAATGAGGGGTTGAACAAGGGGTCCAACATTCCCTTAATTCAACCTCTTGAAATTTTCAAGGATCTCAATCCATTCAATGATTTTTCTCATCCTCACTTAAATGTTTTGAAATAATGAGATAAAAGTACATAGTATTTACAAAGTTTAGCTAAAAGGAATACTCCTTGCCATGTCGATTATATTCCCCAACATAGATTCTCCACTATAATATTATAATTAATTACAGTGGCCCATAATTCCATATGAGTGGGATTAGTTATACCCCCCACTAATCACATGTCCTTGAAATAAACTGGTTAGACACTCCAGTAGTTGATCCTTCATTTGGTCATGTTTCTACACCCTAGAAAAAAACACTTCTTCATCGGTTGGTTATACTCTCCAACCGCTCTTCTTCCTTTTCTATTTATACACCCCAATCAGTTTTCTTGGTGTTTATTTTTTACTAAATTGATCTTCTTATTTAGATGATCCTCCTCCAATAGCCTATATGATCAAGCCTGCTCGGGTACACATTCAGTATCTTCAACAGCTTCGAGAACAGATCTGCTGGTCTTGAAACTCTATCAAACCAGATCTAGTATGGTCTATTTTTTCTTAGTTTTTTAATACTTAGTCATTTATCTTTCATGGACTCTTGGATTCAGCTTAACATCTTCTTTCCATTATATTGGGTGTATTTTAATCTCTCATAAAAATACTCATGGGCCCAACGTAGTTATTTAATCACTGGAATAAATGTAAACACAAAAATATCGTTTATATTAATTCAACTTAATTATCATGAATGGAACCAAATTTTCCCCTCATTTTTACTATTTTCAATGAATGTAAATTATTTCCATGTTTGTTCTAGATATTAGATCATGGATAATATCCCATAATTATTACACATTTAAATCACTTTAATTCCCTAACATCATTCTTCCACACAATATATTAATATTCATGTTTTTATCTCCTCCAGAACATCTACATTTATTCAGTAATAACATGTACGCATGTATAATAAGTTCATGTGGTCGATGTTCCCCAAATCATGAATTCATTTCATCTCCATGTATCCTCATTTATATTACAAAATGATTTCTCTATGATTTTTTCATTATGTAATTTTCAATGAACCATGGCCTCATACCTTATTTTTATTTCCTAAAATATTTCACTCCATATAAATTTTTTCATCAAAAAAATATAGATATGACACTTATGTTATCCCATAATTTACATGAATTCATGTAAAACGACATTTATATATCAATATATAAAAATATCATATTATATATATATATATATATATAAAGGAATTATTGATTAAATAAATCATCACATCTAAATGTTATTTATATTTCCTTTCATGTGGAAACATTAATAATAATTAAAAAACATATGTTTCATATCTCCTCATATGGTTATGCATGGCATGAATGTATACATAACATTATTCCTAAGTTACCAAACTATTCATGAACTCATGTAATTAATGTTATAAGGCTCGAAATTATTTTAATTTTAAAGACTCTTATACAGGAAACTACTAGCATCGAGTTCTTCTCCTCATATATCAAGCTACTTTGAAGTCTTTCATTCAGTTTCCCTTTACTCGTCTGATCGATCCATCAATTGTGTGAAGACTTGGGGTATATTTTTTTCATGTGATAGTTGACCACTTTCAGTATCTTCTTCTTCATGTGTTCAATTTAGTGGTTATATGATCATTATTCATGTTGTATGTTAGATACCATTTATATATTTTGTTCATTTTAATCATGGGGTATCTTGAGTTACTCATGTTGTCAGTTTTAATCATGTCATGTGGTATGTTCTCGTTTTTCTTTACAATAATTTCATGTTCTTCATGTGGTTTGTACATTAACCATTACTACTCACTTAATTCAGTCACTTTAAATATGGGTACGTGGTCAGTCATGAATTCATCATGTGGTTGGTTAAATAGTTTGTGCACATATATCATCACATGGAAATGAACCTTACTCCTCTGAAGAAGATGGAGACCTGGCATATTCTTATTTGATGTAGAGTTTTGTACATCTTTTTAATAATGGAGGAATAGTACTGACATATAAAATAATGCACATCGAACTTATAAATGAATGATTACCGCCTAATATAACTGGACCCCTCATCAAACCTTAATCCATGGCACTAGGGTTGGATCCTGATAAACTCAAACACACTCTAAATTGATCTTGTTTCCCCACCTACACTACAAACATTCTTTATGTGTTGCCATCCATCTGATGCACACCATGTGTATGATTTTACCCTCTAAATTTAGGAATTATCCATGAGATATCTTTTTATTTGGTCAAATACCACCCTAAGATGTGAAGTTGGCATGGGCTGCTAGCCTTTCCTTGGCCTCATTTTTTACTAACTCCTATTAAAAAACATAACAAAAAAATCCATATTCAATTCCACCATGACATTAATTCCAATCCATATGTATTTATAAATAATAATTAACACTTTTTTAATCCATAGATCTCAACATCACAATTATTAAAAATATATATATATGTTTTTTTCATCCTTGGAATTTATTCTCTACATGCGATAATAGAATATTGCTGACTTATTAATACATTCTTCATGAAAAAATATATATATTTGAAAGTTCATCATATTTCACCTAACCTTTAATATGTATTCTTCTAAAAAACTTATGGAATTACATGTATTATTTAATAATAATAATTTCAAATGAAATTTCATGAATCCATAATAATGCTCTAAGAATCACTATAACCTTCACTAAACATATATTGAACCATTGAAAAAAAATTGAGTACTTGCTTGGGAAATCCAGGTCTGATTTTTATAACTAATAGTAGCCTCTAGTAGTTCTACTACTTATCTTTCCACTTTGACTTAGTCTATTTAATAGGTTTATTTCTTCACCTTTGACTAATCTCTATTGATACCTAGTCTGTTCAGATTCACCTTATATTATCAAGTTCTTTTCTTATCTTCTTCGAGCAGACTAATTATCTCTTGGTTTACTCATATTACACACTTAACCCATAAATCTAAAGAATCAATATTGACGTACATGTAAATTACATTTATTTTTTGGAATAAATAATACATTACACAAATATATGCACAAATACCATATTAGTTTAGTTTCTTTGGAAACCTGTAACATAATCTTCAAACTTGGCGAAATATCTTCAATATCTCCCATAAAGATCTTCCCCTATCATTTTACTACCTAAAACCTTTCATTACATCCTGGGGAAAAGAAAACATAAAAAGGGTGATCCCAAATGCTTAGTAATGGTAAAAATGAATAACATCTAACAAAACATAAACTTAAGAATGTGAAAACATTAATATAAATTTTTAATATCAAAATTATAAGTCATGAAATAAATCATTGTAGTAAGTTTGGCATAGATCATAAAGGAACATTAACCATGATAAAATAGCATTGGCATAAAATATGGAATTGTTTCAAACAAATAAAGACATAATATGATTTCCATCATATCGAATTCATTCTTGAAAAGACCATTATAGTGTACAAAGTCCATTACTGAATCGAGTTTACTTGTCATTCTAACCATGTATTACTAAACCGGATTTACTTGTCGTTCCAGCCCTATATTATTGAACTAGATTTACTTTCCATTCCATTAATTTCTATATCATGATATATAAATATTTACCCAATGCACTGGAGGGAGATATAGGTCCCACCCACCTCATAATTAAATCATTCTTACATGTGCTACAAAAGCATTAATCATTCATCATAGCATAACCCGTGAAATAAAATCGTTTTCTTAAACATCATTCCATCATAATATAATCCAGATAAAATAAATGGATTTCATATAAATAATTACATCATTAAAAAAATAAAATCATAGTAATAATTGGGATAGAAACATAACCCTATTTCATCTTATATGGAAAATAATTTTGATAAAACACATGAACATAATTCCTAAAGAAAATATCTTTTATTCTCCAAAAACGTTTTTCTCAGAATACCACACAATTTTAAAAGAAAATAATTTAGTTGAAAATAAACATGAAATAGTGTACAGGAAGATATATGGAAATAAGGGGTTAAGAATATTTAAAAATTCATTCATGTCGTATAAGTTAAAAAACAGTCTCCTCATACTTCTGTCAGAGAGGTCAAAAGTAACTCGTATAGTAAACTAAAGAAAGATTCCTTCCAAAACATGTTGTAACAGTAAAAATGGGTGAAAATGAATTTAAAATTACATATAATAATAGTAAACAATTTAGAAACCCCTTTTTATAAATCCTGGACATTGATGATAAATTTATCCCCAATAAATACTTACCCATAAACAATCTCGGATAAATATGAGATTTAAATTTTTTCCCTTAACTTAGGTTCGATTTCTTCTGTATGTGTCCAAAAATTATGTATAGTTGGTTTAAAAATATTATTAACTTTTAAAAGAAGCATAATAATATTTATGATATTATATATTATTCACTTATGACTTTATATTACCCGTTCATTTGACAATTCCTTTTTAAAACAATATTTAGGGTAATAATTGTTTTATTTATCGTACGTGTTTCGACTTGTTATTCTTAATATTACTACATAGATCATGATTTACTTACTTTGAAAATGTAAAATGTGATTTATATATCATATATATTCAGTATAAAAATATATATAATAGATATAAAAATGAAATGAAATACACCGTACATAGAGACAGTAAGACGTACGTACGCATGAACGTTGTTTCTATTTCCTTATTGAATTGAATGGATGTAAATGACATATATATACATAAATATAGTATAATTATTATGACATATATTTAATTATTATTTATTTTATATAATTTATAATCATTCTTGAATGGCTAACCTGGAAAATGAATCTCGTCACATCGTGGAGATGGTAGGTCGTACTAATTCATGAGCGACGATATCATTCCCATAATTCTTGAATGGTATTGAATTGCATGGTGTAATATATTTCATAATAAAAATAATTTTATAATAATCATATATAGTTATTAAATTAATTTTTATACCCATCCATGTAAGGTTGTGGTGAAAAACAGATTACACCACAACATGGAGACGGTAAGTCGCACGTACACACGCATGGTGATTTTGTTTTCCATAGGATGAACAGAAAGTGGAATATGGTTGTTTAATAATTATAATCACATCTCATTATATAATTTCTACTGGAGTTATTAATATATAATGAAATAACTCATGTATTAGAAGTAGAAGAAGAAATAAATATGAAAGAATCGGTAGAGAAGATTATCTCTTCTTTGATGTTCTCTCTTTAGATCTCCTCTTAATGGAACTAGTATTAGTCTTTTGAGAATAACAGAACCTCTATAATATAAATAGAGAATTTTATAAGAGAAATGGGTAGAGGATTTAAAATCGTTAAGTCTTAATAAATTTTTGGATAAATGAGGAAGGAGGTTCCCTTTTATAATTGAGGTGAGGGGCACTTTTGGGAACCTCAAAAATATTAATTTATAATAAAATCAAAACCGAATCAGAAACCATTAAAATGTAACAATGTTGAAGTTGATATGATATAGGGTTGTAATCTCATCAAAAATTACATTTTAAACTAGTTTCTATGTCCATTCAAACCTTATCTTTTCAATTTAACACTTAGTTATTCTATTTCATTTTAACTAGGGTGACAAATATTTCAGTATTAAAAGAGAAAAATATTTACATATTTAATGTAAATTAGATACTAAATAAATAATTTAGATCATTTTTGAACATATAAAAAAGTTTATATATTTTTAAAAGTGTTTTATTATTTTTAAATAATTTAATAAAACACTATTTTGTTAAACAATCAATAGTGTCAATTTTGACACTATTCAATTTATTGATTCTTAAGAATATTACGATAACAAGTTAGCATCGAACCAACTATTTTATTATATTACTAAGCAGTAAAAGGTATCTATGAAATTTATTTTACATATTAATTTTCCCAAAATATATTTATTTTAATATTTTTAATAACATTTAATTGATAAGTCCATTAATAAAACAATTACTTCAACGATTTTGGGTAATTATTTAATATAATTATTTTTTGAGTAAAAATTAAAAAAAATATAATATAATAAATATAAATTTAATATATTTAATGATAATAAATGTATAAGAATTTATCTGCTATAAAATCATACATTAAAAATGTTATACTTATTAAAGTATGAATGTGATAATTTTAACATTACTTTAAATAAAATAATATAAAGGTCATAATCTATACTATTAGGATCCAAATGGACACTATATTGACCTTGGGATTATTATGGTCAAGATATACTCGACTAATAATATTTTTTCCTATGTTTGGACCTTTTTATGGTTATTTGGATTTTAATAAAAATTGTTTCATTAATTTCTCCTCAATTAATTAATATTTACATCATCAAAGAATAAGAGTTTAAGGTAGTTATTTATTTCATAAAAATTAAAATTAAATTTCCATTATGTAGGTAAATCTTTTATATTTATATGTACTATTTATTTTTGAATATATCACACGGTTATCACTTTCATTTGTTTTATTGATATCTATGTCATTTCCATTATCAAGTGGACATTAAATGACTATGTTTAGAACCTAAGATGTTAAGGGTATAATTTTATTCATAACAACATGATTTTTTCAGGTTTTTTTATAATTTTATTCTCTTTATAATATTATTTATTACACTAATTTACCTGATTTACATTTAACCGCGGTAAATTAAAATTATCATAGATACTATTCATAATATCAAAAAAAATAAAAGTAACCTATTAACATAATTTGGAACCAATTATTCAAAATATAGAATCCATTTTCAAAATTCAAAACATATAATTTTCAGTAATTAATTTAAAACTAATCTCGTTGTCAGAATGAAAAAAACGGGTTTTTGTTTAAAAGTTAAAACCTTACCAAAGATTGAAATGTTTTTACATATGAATTCAATTTAAAATTAATGAGAATGACTTACATTGTATTAAAAAATAAAAAAATTTATATTTAAACTTTAAAACCATTTAACAATATAATTTATCCATATAAAGTATTTTGATAAAAAAATTTGTTTTCAATTAAAATTAAACGTTATTTTACAATTCCTAAAAATAAAAAAGTTATCAGAAAAAATATAAAAAATTCATCCAAAGTAAAATTTTATATCCTTCTTCCAAATAAGAATTTTATATTGTCAAATTTAACTTATAAAATTGTCAAAAATATATTTAAAATCGATGTTCTGTTAAAAGGCGGTAAGACTACATTTTTTAAAAAATGCTTCTTTTGTCCTAAAAAAATTGAATTTGTTCTTATATCATATTCTAGAAAATATATAATATGAATTTTAATGTTATGTAAAATTAACATTTTGGTTAATACTATTCATAATGGCTAGTTTATATCCCATTAATAATATTTTAATAACATATCATTGTTTAGTGAAACTCGGTATTGTGTATAATGCAAGCTATCGAGGATGGTCGCTCTTACATGTAATGAAAATCTAGTAAGTGTTTCATTTAGTGAAAGAATATTTTTGTGTTTATTATAAGATAATTCTAATATACATTGAAAAAACACTACACTCAGTGTTGAGTGAAATAAATTCTATCAAAGGAACTTGAAATTGTGTGTATCACAAGAAAATAATAGTGTTGCATATACTGCAAGCTAGTAAGGTATTGTGTATATCCCAAGATAATCTTGTTGTAGAATAAAAAATAAGGCATCAATGAAATTAAAAAGAATCTATCTCATAAAATATTAGGGTGTAACAGTAGATCTCTCTCTTCTATTTTTATTTTTCTCTTTTTCATAAACATTTCTTTAGGTGTCTATTTATTTATTTGTAGGGTTATTTTCAAATTACTATAAATGTAAATACTTTAAGGAATGTTTATAAGAAAATAAATTTATCTAAATTCAAAGATCTCACCCCATGATCTTCATATGAAATTTCTGAACTATAATGGCATGATTCCCTCCAACAAAATCATATGAGTACCCTTCATTTATGTACGTCTCGTTCTGTTATTTTTAACTCTTTCAAGAACATATTCAGATATTTTATTCCAATAATCTTGGGTTCTTCTCTTCTCAAAATACACCACTAAAAATAATCATATAATCAATCATCAAATTTTGTATAAATATATATATCACATTAGTCATTTCTTCTCTCATCTCAATTTTTAGTGTGATATCTTCTATAAAAATTTACAGATTTCATCTTGAATTTTTATACAAGAACTAATAGCTTAGGATAATATTCTTCATATTTATCTTGAATAATAGGTTCATTTGTTATAATTAATTCCTTGAAGAAAAATACTTTCATCGACTAATTTATTCTCCATTCTGATCACTAAGTTTGATTTTCAAATATTCTCATATAAAAAAAATATTAAGAGTATTGATCTTCTCCGTCTCTTTCTCATTTAATTTTTAAAAAAATTGGATTCAATCATAGATTTTGAAAGTTCTGTGATGTTTTGAACAAAAAATAATTTATTTTAATATAATATAAGTATAAAATTACACTTAAATGGATTTCCTTACATCTATCCGTACATAAGGATCCATATATGTCAACCACCATACTATTGTGGATCCCCTAATGTTGAGCTCCTTCTTTACATGTTTCTGCATATTTGGTGGAAAAATATTACACGGTCACTCTTACATTGATAAAGCATTTAGTCAATCCCCTTATGTAATGGATCTACTACTAATTTTCTTATGTGAATCTCTATATGTTGATATGTATCGGCATAATCCACTTACAAGATTAATTTTTCATTTTTCCAGGCCAAAACTCCTAATTCCATATTAGTTCAAATAGTCTCAAAATCATTTCAAATCATATCAAAACATTTTAATCCACTTAAAATCATCTTTTATTACCTTTAAATAATAATGGTAATTTTTAAAATAATTCCAATCTCCTCCATCTTGATTCCAATGTTCTTTATATAATCTAAATACTCAAAATACTACATTTATATTAACTCCACTACCTCTGAATTTCCAAGTCCAACTTAAGCCTACAAAACTATCATTCAATTTAATTTACTCTTCATTTTCAAAATCCATTAATCTTAAAACACAACTAATATTTATTCCAAAAATAAATAGAGCCTCTCTCAAAACATTGTTCTTATGTAAATTATTTTAAATATATTTTATACTTGTTTTGCATCATATAAAAATATCGGCATCCATTTTCTCCATTCTCATATCTTCCATTCGAATTATTGTAGAAAAGAGTTCTCATGTTTTATAAATTTTCATTCCCCTGAAGTTCATATCTCTAATCATCTAATGTATGGTTTTCCCACTTGAATATATCTATCTAGGTATTTAGGGGTGGAACTTATGTTTTCATTTATTACATAACCCACTTACATTGTGTACATAATAAATACATCACCCATCACTTCACCTTTTCCTAATTACATTGAAAATATTATTTAGAACACATCTAATTAACAAAAAATAAAAAATAAACTCATAGATCACTTCAATATCACCTTTTCATTTTGTTTTAAATTGATAATTTACACTAAAATTCATTGTAATCCCCTTATCTAATTGATAATAAATTATAAGAGAATATGTTTCTTCCCATTATTGACATCATCGGCGTAAAGTGGGTCTTTATCATCTCTAACTAGATCTTTAAAAATTCAAAACTATTATTCTCCAATTTCATTCATTCACTTTCATTATTCTCAATTAATTCCCTAGGATATGAGTGATATCGATTTATTCATATAAATGTTTCATATACTAATAAACTCTAATTCAATATGTTCTAAACTAGTGTAGAAAATAAGACTGATTAAAGCTATCTACAAAAGACACACAATGTGATATCAACTCTAAAATTATATTCCTTATGGGCTTCATAAACTGGTATTATTAAAATTTAATAAAACAATACTCAACATCGCAAAACATATTAAAAAAATTCATGTTAAAGTCTATTTTATCCCTTATTTTGTTTGATAATCCCTCCCACTTAACAAATATTTCTAATATAAATAAAAACTGAATTGGGAAGTAAATATCAAACATGAAATTTTATGTTTTCAGGGTCTTTATAAAATTATATATTCATATAAAAATGATAAGTCTCTATCATCTTTCTCCTTTTCATATCTCAAACTCTAGGGTTTCTATATAATATTATTCCCTTTGTATCCTATTATCTTTTTAAGAATTTATGACACCATCTAATGTCTGATACCAATTGAAATATCAATACCACATGAAATTCACCATGATCAAGGATCCTCTTTTCTATTTAGAAATTATAGAATATATGACTTTAAATAGAGGATCAAATTTTCATTGAGATAGGAAAAAATATGGTTGGTCTTCCATCCATACTTCAATGTGATAAATAGGTCTAATACGTTTCTATCAACCAAGACACTACTTTTCTTGAAGGTCTAAAATTCATGGTTATATTCATTCTTTCATTTTCATTAACATTAAACTCTAAAAATTACTCATAAGCATGGTTATTTTTTTTCATTCTCCATGTTTATTATTAAATATAGTGGGATTATTTACTTTATAAATCAATCCACGTTTATGATTTTTTTTCATGGTAGACTTTTCTAGCCTCTCTGAAGTGGGATCGCTAAATTGTTATAAATTCATTAGAATTATGGTCATTTTTTTTTATTTTGGATTCATCCTTATAGCATCAGGCTTGACACTCAGAGTTATAGGTGATTTTCGATTAGCATTAAATAGATGTTCCTGTTTTAAAATATAATTCAAGCACATTATAAAAAAATTCCCAACCATTATAAAAACTGAAAACATGTTGCAACCACCTTGTGTATAAGTTTGTATTTATTGTCAATAGTTGTCAATGAAGATCAAAATGAAGGAGATAAAGAATTACTCCAATGAAATGGAGGATTGGAAGATCAAAATGAAGGATATCGTTAAGTACTCCACTGAAGTCGAGGAATGGTGATTCAGACGATTGTTGTACTGATCGTAAGTTCAAAGAACATGTGTCAAAGGTGATACATTGTTTACAACAATGAAGAATGTGAGGTGTAATCCATCTGAGGATGATTAAAGAAGAATGGGGTTGTTTTGATGAAGTCCATGCAATTCCTCATTATTTCATGAGAACCATGGGTTTTGATGAAGACCATGCAATTACTCATGATTTCATTAGAACTATGCAAGAGACTTCTTGAAGAATAGAATCACATGGTTTTCATGAAGTTGATCATGACGGTTGATGAAGAAGACAATGTGCCAATGATTGGAATTCTAAGAAGGTCGTGCAATGATTGGAATTATGTGATATCCACGAACATCACATTGTCATAGAAGATGATTCTGCTGAAGCTATGCCTTCAAAGAATACATATCACAATAATGGAGTTTGTGATAAAAGCAGAAGAGTTGCTGAAGGATTCATATCACCAAGAAGAAGTGTTGTTGAGGTGATCATGCTTGTTGACAAAGCAAACAGACGACATACAAATTTGATGAAAAAGGAGATTCCATGGTGGCATGTAGAGTTCGAGGACTGTGGATAATGATCCATGTTTTATTCAAGGAACATCAACAAATGAATGGATGATCTGGAGGCGAAAAAAAATTTGGGGTCCAAAATTTGGAGGTTGGTGAGCATCGCGAAAAGTGGATTTCCATGAAGATCATAATTTAATAGGGCAAAGGCCTGAGTTTCGTGAAGATGGGATGAATGGATTGGATTTCACGAAGACCAGAAGAATGCAGGCGGTGATTCTTTGTGATTACGTCAAGATTCGCGAACGGCAGAGGCTGGAGAGCTTCACGGCGATGAAGGGCTTTGCAAGGGAGCTTCACGACGATGAAGGGATTTGTGAGGGATCTTTGCGGCGAAGTTGCGAAGTAATTGAAGGGATGCTCCGCGATTATGACGATCTCCGCGAATGGAAAATTGCCATAGTGCTTCACGATTTTGAGAGAATTCCGACGGGAACTTCAGAGATTCGCGATTTGATCTGACATGGCATTGACTTCACGCGGAAAGTTCGAGGGTCGGTGGAATTGCCTATAAATACAGGTCGACCCCCTCGAGAGAAGTAGAGAGAGCTCTCAACGAAAATCCTTTGCTCTCGGTTCACAAAGGTCACTCGCGAAGGCATTTTGCCTCGCGAAAGAGGAGCTTAGTGGTGGCTATTATAGCTCGGCGAAAGTCGTGCACCCCGCATTGGCTCAGTGAGCTTCGCGAAGAGGCAGGAGCTCCGCAACAGCCAAGCATTGCGAAGGCAGGAGCATCGCGAGAGTGCTTCACGATTGAGCTTTGCGAAAAGGCAGGTACTCCGCGAAGGCTTGTTTGAGATTTTCAAAATTGGGAGCCTTGCGAAGTAGGGTACTTTGTGAAGGCCATTTCCAAAGGTTGTTCGCCCAGTGTATAGGGACAAAAGGTGTATTCATTAGTGGATGAAATTTGGACTTCAATAGAAAATCATTTATTGAGAAATCACACAAGTGATTGTGATTCGGGCAAACGAAGACAATGGGGTCTAGTGCATTCAGTCATTGCACTAAAGAAGAAGGATTGAACTAAAAAGAGCATCAACTCTGATCCCTGATGCAAGAAAAGTCTAATGCTGAACAGGAGGAAAATAAATTCATGTCTATCGATTGAAGAGACCTTCACATCTATAAACTCAGTGTGACTTCACCAATGGCAGTGAGCCAGGGGGAGTCAACGGGAGTGACCTGAGGGACACAGTGAGCTATCCCTGAACTTTTGTAAAGGTAGTGAGCCTGGGATAGAGTGACTGTACCCGAACCTTTGTAATCTACAGCTATTGAAGCATAGTGGATTTAGGTACGACCGACAACCTGTCGGCGTATGCTCATTGGACGTAGCCATTAGTGGTGAATCAAGTAAAAATAGTTGTGTTATCTCTCTGCATGTGAATGTTTCATTGCTGATTATATCCATCATATAGATTTAAGTATTTCCTACCAATGTGGGAACAAGATCCACAACTTTAAGAAGAAAAAGTTGACACCCTGATTCACCCCTCCCCTCTCAGGGTGTCTCGGGGTCCTACAAAACACTCATTCAATGGCTTCTAAGTCACCATTGTTAGGTAACCATTCAATATCTTCATTAGGGATGATGATAACTAAAGTAATCTGATTATCTCTTTCTAATATTTATACATTTTTTTCATATGGACCCCTTATTTCTTAAAATTCTTGGATATTTTTAGTGGTTGATGTTGTGGTCTCTCATAATATAATATAAGCATCTTATTAAATTTTGTGCGGCGTCTTTCTTAGATTTCTTCTTGGGAATATCTTGTTTAATATTCTTCTTTTATTTATCACCTTTATTCCCTTATTTTTTTCACAAGGTATACTTGATTCTTCTTATTTTGTCATTTTTGAAGTTATGGTCTTCTATAATGATCGAAATAATGGATTTATTGGGATGTTATATAAAACTAGTGTTCATGACAAAGTATATATGTGTTTCAAAAATAATTAAATATATCTATATTTCAAATCTATTTTTGGAAGATAGATTTTTCCCCTCCTATGAATTATTCGTTTATCTAACATGTCTTCTCTAAATATTTTCTTTTCTTCCCTTCATTTTAAGCTTATTAACACTAAATTATATTAATTTATTATGATATAAATAAATTTTTATATTTTTTTATCTATAATGGAACCAACTATTACCTAAAAACTTTTTTCTTTTAACTTTGGTGGTATTCTAGACAAAATTAGTAAATTTATGATTTGGAGGGGTTCGATAACAATATTTAGATCATTTTAGGTGTATTTTTTATAAAACATGCTATCCTCTATCCTTAATGATGTGATGGGTGTTTCAAAATTTTTACTCATCCAAATTTTTATGGTTTTTTACTTTTATCGTAGAAAGTGGGTTACTTTTATGTATGAGATGCTTATGGTTTTAACATGAGATGATTCACCACTATTTTTTCCTAGTTTATGAGTCTTATTATAGGTAATTATGTTATTTTTTGTTTTGGTGGTAGAATTGATTTTCTCAGTAGCTTGTTAATTTTTATATTTAATCTCATATAGATTTTTCAATTTTATTTTCAAATAGACACACTTAATATGAGGATGTGCTTCTTAGGTTCCATGGATATCTTTCTATATTCACATTATCTATTCTTATTTTTAGTCTAATATTCATTAAATTTTATTCTTTTTGCATGTTATTTTCCAGTTCCTTCACTCTTTTGGATTTAATATCTAATTGAGCATTCTAAACACCCATAACATCTTTGTCTAAGTATTCTAATGCATGGATTTTCTCCTTATTAATATTCATAAATTTAGCTTCCTCATAAAAACTAAATTTTATTATATCTTCAACAATTGTAAATTTATATTTATAGATCGATTATTGTACATTTTATCTTTCAAATATTTGATTACAAATTTTTAATTCTATAACCATATAGTTAATTAATTTTCACTACTTCAGCACCATCTACTAGATATGATTTCTCAACATATAAATCATGGTTTAATTAAAATAAACAAATGAAAACATCACCATGTATAATCTTCATCCACTCCCTAGCCTCACAGTATAGGTGTTAAATATATTTTTAAAGGCCACTAACTTCATATCTTTAACTTGTATCATCAGAGTAATCAATTTAAAAAAAATTAATAAACACACACTACCCTAACTGCCTTCATCTAGTGGTGCATTCTTTACCTTATTTGGTATTTTTCTTAAAATTTTTTCCTCCTTATCAAACTATTTTTGTAGTTTGTGTTGAAACCTTTAAATCAAAACTGATAAAAATGTAAATTTCCTCTTTTATCTGGTAATATTTCATTTCAAATCCTCAATTCATGTATTTAGGTAAAAGAAAGTGAGAATGAAATTATATATCTAATCAGAGGGAACAAATTATAACAACCCAAACATAACCATCCCATAAATTACATGATTTATTATGTATATTGCATCACTTACATACCAAATACCTCTTTAGGTTTAGGGTTTTAGAAAATTATAGAATATATTACATTAAAAATTGTTAATTTCCACACTATGTCCTTTTTTTCCCACAAAACATGTTTTTAATAAGACACACTTACATCATTCAAGGTATCTCCCATAACTGGAACTCTATTTTTATTAACATTCCTACTCATACTTAAGCCCTACGAAAAATATTCAAACATTTAGGATGATAAAATCAAATCATAGTAATGGAAATAAAAGAAAAGGAACCCATTTTCCCATTTTGAAACCCAAAAAACTATAATAATGTGTACCTATTAATAATAAACATTTTTTCTCAAATATATCTTCAATTTTCAATGAAAATAAATTAATTTCAAGGTAGATTACATAAAAAATTTCATATGAAATCATAAATGAAACATCTTAATCATAACGATTTCTAGAAAACCATGAAAACTCATGAAAACCTTTCCATTAAAAGCAATCATATTACATTTTTTTAAAAAATAAGATCATAATATTTCCTTAAAAACATAATCTCATTTTCGTACCTTTTGAAATCAAATAATTTCGTTCAAAAAACATTACAAGAATATTATTCAAGTGCGTTGGAAAATTATCCTTAAATTAACCCTTATAATAACCCTTACAATGTAATCACATGAATAATTAATTTCTACATATATTAGAAGTATCCTATCTTAAATAAACTTTTTCACTTTACCCAATTAATAGGAGTACTATACCGGCATCACCCATCATCCGAGCTATATCGGACACACCCATAATTGATATTAAATTTTCAAGATATATGGCATGAATAAAACACAAATAACATTCAATTTATGTAACAATCCATGTAATTAAATTATAAATAATTTTTATGTTTATTAATATGAATTAGATAGTTATATTCATTATATAAATATTAAGAATTTATTTAAATCAAAATGGAAATAGTTTTAATTAAAAAAATTTATTATATGGTTTTATTTAATAGTTTAATATCTAAATTATATAATTTTAATTTCAAAAAAAATTAATTTAAATTTTAAATCTACATATAAAATTTTAATTAGGTTAATTTTTTTTGGATCTTTCTAAAAATATTTATATTTTGAAGAATAGTGAAAAATATAGATTTTTTTAAAATGACATTTATTTTCAATAAATTAGGTAATTTAAATATCCTATTATGATTTAAATGTTATATAACAGTAAAATAATTTTTATTCATTTAAATTCAATCCATTTAATTATTTTTTAATCATCTTTACATTGGATTTTATAATTAGTTTATTTTTTCATTTAAAAAAAAACAGGGTTTTTGAAATCTGTTTCAAAGTGCATAATGTTTATATTTTTAATTAATTAAAAAAATCATTAATAAGAGATTATTTAAATAAAATTTATAGATTATATTTCAAAATATATTATTTTAAATTCATACAATTATTATTACTCATCATGGAGTTAATATAAAATCATCTTATCCTTGAAAATACACTGTATGAAAAAACTGATTTTTCATCAAGCCTGTGGGTTTAATTTGAAATTCAATTCCATCACTTATGAGAATTTAAATTGGTAAAATGGATTAAAATTTTTTAATTAGAATAATATATATAATCTAATAATTCAAGATTAAGTTTTTTTTCATAATGAATAGTGAAAGCATTATAAATATTTTACTAGGGTTAAGGTAAAAAGAGATTTACTATGGGGTTAAACTAAAATTGAAAGGGATTAAATGAACAAGAAAATATGACGAAATATATATTTTATGGACATATATTGACCGTATAATGTATAATACTTGATAATTTTCCATTTTTTATCCTTTTTCCATGTGAAAATTTTGGTTACACCTTTTACTTTTCAAAAATTACAAGTGTTCCACTTACCTCACTTATAAAAGGACAACATCTATCCTCTCTTATTAACACCTTAAAACACATTTTTCTAAAATTATTCCCACCTAAATATCTTTCTTAATTCAATCACCATTAACTAGATCACTTTTGGGTATAAATTCATCTTAATAAGGCTTTTGGTGATAACCTAAGAAGTTTGTCTAAAGAAGATGTATTGTGCTTAACTAAGGGTATTAATTTTTATTTCTCCCCCGACCTTCTTAAAATATTATTTAATTATCTTGATATAATAAAATATTTATCTCCCATATATTTATATTCTATATGTTAATGGAATTACCTATATCTATCTCCTCTTCAATTTATTGGGAAATAAAATCATCATTCGTGTGTACAACAGACTACTGCCTTATGAACTGATGTAATTCATTTTTCATCATCACCTATCACGAATTTTTGTAATTATGTATTTAATATATATATATATATATGATATTTTTAATATAATATTACTTCTTGAATTTTCATATCACATATGTATTATTGCATTTGTTTCTGTGGGGGATATGATAATGTCGCTCGTGTGTACGGAAGACTACCCCCTCGCAAAGTAATGTGATTCCATTTTCACTAATACATTACATGAATTATAATAAAGAAAATTTAATTGAATATATTTTATATTAATTAAATATTTATTATTATAAAATGGATAATATATCATTTTATTTTAAACCATTCTCGACACTGAAAAATTAAAAACATTGTTCATGTATACGTGTGGACAACCACCTCTATGAGGTGATGTGATTCTTTTTCCATCACCACATAACATGGATGATATATATGATTATATTTAAATAAATTATATGGTATTTATGATATTATAATATGTCACCAACCATCCCAATGGGTCCCATTCCATGATTCCTCAAGCCCACCTCAAATAGGTCAGGGGATGGTGACTAGAACCGAGTAGGCATATCACTAACATGTGAGGCGTTGCCTAAGTACCTGTACAAACACACAAATCTCCAAGACGAAAATTATAAAATGTAAAAACCAATATGAAATTAACTACATTCATACCACTATCCCAATCAACATAGTACAACATAAGTGAAGAAATTAAAATAAATTGGGCCAGAATACATGCCCACCAAGAGAATCTGTAAACTAAAAGGTGTGACCTATAAAAAAATAGGTTCTTGAACTAATACTCGAAGATGTAGGAACACCCCAGCCTGTTCGAACTCAAAAAGATCTATTTAGTCTTCATACACCCTGGACTCTGTCAAAAGGTCACTCATCTTCACAAGACATGACATGTGTGGGCAAATCCCGATCAGGGGTGAGTATAACAATACTTAGGAGGAGACACTGAAATCACAAGGAAATACACAAATAAAAGATACAGTCATATCTACACAAGTATATGTCTACAAAATATAAAAATAATATCCTGATATACTCAAACGAAGACATGCAGTCTAGAGGTATGTCACAACTACGACATACCACCACTAGGGATCCAGCTCAAAGGTTCCATGAAGCACTCATTTGGGAGAAGCACTCTTTAGTCCAATAACACCACTGTTTTCCATCTGATAATTATTTATTATCAAAAAAAAATCATGAGAGAGATTTGATGATAGATCTATAGAGATATACGATACATTATATGGGGACCATTGTCAGGTCCATGGGTGATACCAACAACTCCATATGGAACAACCTGCTAAGAAGAGGATTGATGACTGGTAAATTTGGTCATGTATTTACCCAAAACTCTTCTTAAGGAACAAAGAATTAATAGAGGATCCCTCACCAGGCCTCACAGTGGATTCCAACAACTCTATCTAGAAAGTGCTACTGAAGGGATCATACTCCAGTGTGTAGGAATCGATACACACCAGCCTTTAGGGAAACGATCAAGGGATTGAACCATAATGAAACATGTCCAATATATGGTGGAAAAGGAATCTAATCCATGTATAAAGGGGAACACATTGTGTAGTTGGGTCACACACCATGTATCTAGACCATTGGTACTTCCCATGTAGAATGGCTCGTGTCAGGAAAACATGTCATGTAGAAAAGGGTATACATGGCATGTAGAAAGGCATAAATGACATGTCTGTTCATTCAAGGTTCACCCATGTGCCTCATCCATGGGCTGATACATGGTATCAACCCATTTCTGCTTTCCCATGTACCAGTACATGGGGAAGCCCATGTAACCAGTCTGGGTCTGGTCGTGTGGTGGATTACATGTCATGTACTCTACCCCATGTATGTGTATCCTCCAAAATACACACTGAATCCTAGGAAAGTTCCTACATTCCATGTGACATGTGTCAAATTCCGCGTGGCACGTATTTTTTACTCAAAACCCAAGTCATCACTCAGTGGGGACCACGTGTCCTTTTTCTTGAAATACACACAATGTTCACCAAGATTTTCCATAGTCCCTTGTCTACATGCTAGTCATCTTCTTTATTGCTTTAGCCACCATTTCGGTCATGACTCATTGTGAAACTCTACATCCAAATTCATCCAGTCACACCATCACCAATTTGGTATATTTTGGTCCTCCAATCTGCTCAAAAATACAATTCTGGTCACCCATGAAAAGAATGCTCTAAGAATGATATCTTCCATAATAATCCAATCCATATGTCTCCATCGTTGTGGTACCTCGAATAGGTCATCCCAATGACAGATCTATAATATTGGATCATTTTTCTATGAATCGAAGGTGCAACGATCATCCGTTCATATCCTATGAAGAACTAAGAACGTGTGAAAAAAATAGAGGGAATAAATCACATAGAAAAAACCTGAGGAACAAACCTTTTCCATTTTTCTTTGAGGCCTTGATATGTTCATGATTGAATTATCATCAAGATAAATTAAAATAATACTCATAACCATCCCCAAATTGAACCCACAATCAACCCATCTTGTAAGAAAAATCGAACCGCTGGGCAACATGTTCATGGGTTGATCTATGTTTGTCGTTAAATATAATAATGGGAAAAATGAATTAATATTATTGGCCCAAATTCAAGTTTGGATTGATCATTTATGAAGAATGATTGTGTTTCCTTCTTCAACAAGATCCTCCAACATCGTCGGCGCAGTGATCCACAATTCACTCGATCAATCATCACCATTTGTAAAGAGGTTTCTCCAAGGATCTTATCTCAAATGTTTAGAGATAATTCCAGGGTTATGTAAATAACCCTTGAATTTATTCATAATAGCCTACTTAAAGGATTTTGGTCACTACATCAAATTAATGGATAAATAAAATAAATTCTTAATTTATTTTATTCTTTAAACTTCCAACAATAAATTTCACATATGTTCCTTGAAAGAAGATATGAGGCCTCACCTAAGGTAAATTTGATGTTATAACACAACAGTGACCTTTTATTTTTTATCCTAGAATCTATTTAGAAGTTATTCTACTTTTTGAGGGAAACTTCTTGTGTGTGTTATTTACTATATTTAATATATTTCAAACATTTATTTTGAGTGCACTATGACTTGGAATTTTATGTCATCTCAACACCTAGTCTTGAATTAATTCTATATAATATTTAAAATTAATACATAGAAAAATATAAGACATTACATTCTCCCCAACTTAGGGCTTTACGTCCCCAAAAATATAAAACAAAAGGCTACTCAAAAAGATGTCGGTATTGTTCAAAAATTTGAGCCTCCCACTCCCACGTGCTCTCCTGAAGATTCCAGTGCTAACAACAAAATTTTTACAAGGGAATAGCTCACCCATCAAGGATCCTCTCTTTCCGATCCTCGATCTCCCCTAGTTTTCAGCAAAATTCACTTCATCCTTGATGTCCAACTCACCCAATTCGATGACCTATGATGGGTCATGCACGTACCTCCTCCGCTATGACACTTGGAAGACGTCGTGTACCCGGTTCAACTATAAGGGACAACCTAGGAGGTAAGCTACCTTTCCAACTCTAAAAAGTATCAAAAAATATCATATAAACCTTAGAGAAAACTTGTCACCCCATCCAAATCTCAGCAACCCACATCGAAGTGAGTCTCCTACCTCAAACTCCAACGGCCTCCATCTCTTATTGACATATGAATTATGTCGGCTTCGGGTAGTCTGCATCCTCTCCTAGATGATCTTATCCTTCTCAGTGTTAGATCACACCAACTCTAGTCCCATAACTTCTGATTCTCCTAGGCTAGTCAAATAAATTGGTGATCTGTTGGGATGCATGTACCAGGCCTCGAATGGTGTCATACCAATGGTGGAGTGGTAGAAGTTGTTTTATGAAAACTCCACCAGTGGTAGGTGATCATATCATCTATGAATGAGGTCCAATATGAAATTTCTCAACATGTCCTCCAGAACCTAAACAATTCTCTTTTTCTTTCCATCCATCTAGGGATGAAATTCTAAACTCAATACTAACATAGTCAAAAATTTCTCTTGAAATCCCTTACACAACGGGGATGTGAAATGAGCATCACCATCTGAAATAAGAATAGATTTAACTCCAGGATACTGAACTATCTTATATAAGTAGATGCATCCCAAGCTCTCTACTGAACTCTACTCTCAGATAGTTAAGAAGTGGGCCGACTTGGTGAGTTGGTCAACAATCACCCATATGGAATTGTGTCCTCTAGATGTATGAGGTAAACCAATCATGATGTCCATGTACATCCCATACCACTTCCACTCTAGATCCTCAAGGGGTTAACCCAAACATGCTGGAACCTGGTGCCCAGCCTTTACTTGCTGACAAGAAAGGCATCGAGAGACAAACTCTACAACTCTCTTCTTCATTCCTAGACACCAGAAATGACATTGAAGGTCCTGGTGCATCTTCTCCACACCTGGATGTACCGCTAAAGGGGACTTATGAAACCCCCCTAGAACCTCCTCCCACAACACCACTAGTACAATTGTGAACCCTCTAAAAAGGATAATGTTGTCCCACCTTTAAAATATCCATCAGCAGCATGTTCTGAAGATATCTGATCAGGTAGAGTCTCAATTTTTTCTATCTTGTTGATGTGCCTCCCGGACTCACTATAAGATTTTAGGGTGAATAGACATCGATTAGAGATAAGCTCCCCCATATCCATCCACAAATTAAATCAATAAGAAGGCCAACAAATTTGATGCCTCATCCAGCAACTTCGAACTCGATCTCTTACTGAGAGAATATTCCACCACATTATCCTTCCTAAGAGTATAGATGATATCAAATTCATAATCCTGAAAGAACTCTAGCCACCGCCTCTATCTCAAGTTCAGATCCCTCTAAGAGAATACATACATGTAACATTTTTGATTATAGTAGATGATAAACCACTATCCTATCAGGTAGTGTCACCACATCATCAATGAAAAGACTACCATTACCAACTCAAGATAATGGGATGCATAGTTCTGCTCATGTGGTCTTAACTAGCATGAACCATAGGTAACCATTGTGTACCTCTGCATAAAAAAACAACCAATTTTGGTCCTTGATGCGTTGAAGAACACTACATACTCGGCGCCCTCCTCCCACAATCTTAAGATCAGGGCACTCGTCAAAATCGGCCTCAACTACTGAAAATCCTACTGACACTTCTCCCTCCACTTTAAAGTTTGTGCCTTTATGATCAAAACTATCATATGTGGTGATATCTTGAATAAATTAGAGACGAATCTCCTGTAATGTCCTTACAACCCAAAGAATATTTGCATCTCCTTAATGATCCTTGGTGACTCACATGCTAGCATTTCCTCTACATTTCCCAGGTCAACATCCACTTTATCTACTAAGATAACATGTTCCAATAAGTGGACTAACTAAATTCAAAACTTTAACTTCTAGAGCTTATAATAAATATTTTTCTCTTAGATTTTGTCAAAAACTATCTGTAATTGTCGCATGTACTCCTCCTTATACGTTGAGTAAAAAACGACATTGTTGATGAAGACCACCAAAAACTAGCCTAAATATGGTTGGAAGATCTGGTTTATGAGTCCCATGAACACTTATGGGGTGTAATCAATGCCTAAAGGCATCACCAAGTACTCATAACGACCATAATGGAATCTGAAATTCATCTTCGGTATATCCTCATCATGTACTCACAGCTAGTGATAGCCCAAACTCAGGTCAACCTTCCAAAACCCTCATTCCCCTATCAAAAGATCAAAGAGGTCATCAATACTTGGAAGTGGATACTTATTCATCACTTTCAGCGAGTTCAAGTTTTTGTAATCTATGCACAACCTCAATATCCCACCTACCTTTTTTTAAAAACAAAACTGGGGCCACCCAGGGTGAAATGTTGGGTCTCACGAAACCCTTCCTCTAAAAAGCCTCCAACTACACCATCAAATTGAAATGTTCTAAAGAAGCCATCTCATATGTTATTGAGGATATTAGTGTTGTATAAAGGTGAAAATTGATGTAAACATATATCTCCCAGTGTAGAGTAAATCCTGGAACATCTTCTGGGAAGACCCTTTTGTACTCCACAACTACTTCTAGAAACTGGAATCTCATGACATCTGATTCCCCGAGGGTCATGATAGAAAATTTATGAGTGATCATCTACACCATCCTATGCATGAGTCCATATTATTTTTCATGGGTTTCTTTTTCACCAAAAAAGGAAAACCCTAATCCATCACTACTGACACACCACACCCTTCACCTCAAACAGTCAATATGGGCATGGACTGAAGATAACAAATCAATACTAAGAATGACGTCATAAGGACTTGATGCTACCACCAATAGTTTCCAATCGAAACTCTAAAACCCAAGGTTAAGGTCAAACTATAGGCATAGATGTGTGATCATTGAGTCTCCTCTGGTTGGTTTCTCCAAGCATAAGGTTCGAGTTAACAGTTCTACCGAAACCTCAAGGTCTTATATAAGATACATGGAAAGAAATAAATGACTAGGACATGTTTCTATCTATACAGTATCTAGAGTAGAAAATACATAGAGCATACCTTGATTCATCCCTATAGTTCCTGGACTATAAGCCTCAACTGCATGCAGCTATCCCTGCCCCAACCCTCCAGTTCTCTAAGCCCGGTGCTGACCCCCTAGGGGTGGTTGTGGTAACAAGTCAAAGCATGAAAAAACTCTCATTTCTCTCACAGCTCCTCTTCCTCATTTGTCGCCTTATAGATCCACATACTCCTACTTCTACCTCTTCCTTGGTGGTCCATCCATTGTCTCTCTATCAGCAGCATGGTGGGTTGGAAAATCTAATGTGATATGTCCCCTACTTTCACACTAGTCAAACAGCCTCTCCCAAGCCTTTTTGGATCCAACCTATGAACCGTGAACTGTAGATCCTCAATCCTAGGACCTCCTCCTAAAATATGTTCCATGTCTAAGTACCTGAGACCGACATCGGCTCCCTATTGTCGAGGTATCTCACCTGCCTGTCCACTACTGACTAACACCATATGTCTTTGCTCATCCAAGAGTCTCTCGACCACAAAATCTTTATCAAGAACCCTAGAATAGTTAAAAATGCTCAGATGGATAAAACTATCTCAGATGTATCCATGCATGCCTCACTCAAAGTTCTGATCCATGAAGTATAGATCCTTAACCAAATTCATCAAGTGCTGGAAAAAGTTGGTGAACGTCGATGAATAATTAACAACTTTCATACTACCCTACTGAAGATGAAGAAGCTCTTATATGCATACAAATCTCAGTGTAACCAGTGAAAATTCCTCTCTAAAGAGGCACTCAAACTCTATCCATGAGAGATTCACCTATTTCAGAGTCTGTATAGACAAAATCCACCACCTCCCTACTGAGACCTATAGAATGCTCTCCATTAGGATAACCATCTAATCGGTTGGAATCCTCACTAGACGTAAAACTCAGGTCACTGCCTCAAGCAAGTCCTCAGCTGCCTGAGGGTCGGTCTCACCTCATAACCTAAGGGGTATCTGTATCTGAAACTCATGAAGCACGCTAATCCTGTTATCCCCATCTTTTGGTACTATAAATACCACAGTAGCTCCACAGGTGGTGGTATAGCTGGTGCACCACCTGGAGGTAACATCTTGTAAATTGGTCCATGTACTGAAGCCTCATTATTGAGGGGGTAATCCTTGTGATCGAGCTGCTGGATCTAGATGGTATGCATCATGAAGGCATCCTATAGGAAAACAAGATGTATTGTTGTCAATGAGTATATCTAGATAGATGACTCAAAAATTACATGGAAACCACAAACCATTTCTATATGATTCATGTTTCATTTTTTTCTGCAACCAGTGTTCTCATGTACTGATTCAAAAAGTAGATTATCAGATCTCTGGTGTATGAATACATCAGTTACCACACCAACACTGTAATCCCTAATCTGAAAGACGAACTCAAAACACTTAACACTATTACCCCAAACCAACCTCACATACTCTTGACCCTAAAGTAGATCTTACCTTCTCTAATACCACTCTGTCATGACCCATTCTAATGGGGCCCATTCCACAACTACCCAAGCCCACTACTGGTAAGTCGGGGGTTGGTGACTAGCACTAAATAGGAATATCACTAACATCGGAGAAATTACCTATGCACATGTAACACGCACACATCTCCAATTCCAAAAGGTTGAAATGTAAAAACAAAAAAGAATGTAAATGCATGCATACCAATATCTTAGAAAATAGATTATGATATAAGTAAAGATAGTAAAGTAATCCAAGCCAGAATACAAGCCCGCCAAAAGAGCCTGTAACTACAAAGTCCAACCTATAAAAAAATAGGTACTAGGAATGCTGCTCAAAGTCGTAGGAACACCTCATCATTTCTAAACTCACAAAGATCTATCAATTCCTTGTTCTCCTTGGACTCTGTCAAAAGGTACCTCATTTTCACATGACATGACATGTCCAGGTAAATCCTGTGCAGTTGTGAGTAAAACAAAACTCAATAGGAAACCCTAAAACCAAAAATCAAAACACAAAATAAAACATACAGTCATCTCTACATAGGTATATGTTTATATCATATAACAATAAAACCAATAACATAAACAAACCATGACACGCAGTCTAGAGGTAAGTCAGAACTACCGCATACCATCACTAGGGATCCAGCTCAAAGATTCCACGAAGCACTCATCTGAGTCCATGCACTCCTGAGTCTGATAACACTGATGATGTATGTTCAAGAAGTAATGTTCATCGAAAACTTTCACGAGAGAGATATGATAATATATCTGATGAGAGATACGATAGATCATACGAGGATCATAGCTAAGGTCGTGGGGTGATACCAAGAACTCCATCTAGAACAGCCCTCTAAGTAGAGGATCGACACCTGGTAAATTTTGGCACATTTATACCTAGAACTCTACCAAGGGCATGATGAATGAATAGAGGATCCCTCACCGGGACTCATAGGGGATTCCAATAACTCTATACTAGAATTCATGTTAAATGGATCATACTCTAGTGTGTAGGAAACGATACTCACCAACCTTCAAGGAAATGAACAAGGGAAAGAATCTTAATTAAACATGTCCAACTTATGGTGGATAAGGAATCTAAGCTATGTAGAAAGGGGTATTCATCATGTATTAGTTTCATATTCCATTTACCTTGACCCTGGGTACTGATCGTGTAGAATGACCCATAATAGGAAAAAATGTCATGTAGAAAAGGGTATACAGGGTGTGTAGAAAGGCTTACACGTTGTGTCTATACATCTAGGATCAACTCGTGTTCCCCAACCATGTTCTGGTACACAGTGTCAACCTGTGTCCACCTACACGATTACCGGTACATAGGGTATCCTGTGAAACCAATATGGGTCAGGCCCTATGGTGGATTACATGTCTTGTACTCCACCCCAAGTCCGTATATCTTCTAAGATACACGCTGAGTCCCGAGGAAGGTCCCACATGCCATGTGATAGGTGTCACATGTTTTGTGGTATATACCTTCTACCTGAAACCATAGTGGTCGCCTAAAAGGTCCCACATGTCATGTGTTCTTAAATACATTCCATGTTCATCTGTATTTTCAAAAATCCCACGTTTGCATGCCAGTCCTCTTCCTCATTGTTCCATCCACCATTCTGGCCACACCTCATCAGGAAAATCCAGATCTGAAGTCACCCTATCACTCCACCAACAATTTAATAAGTCTCAGGCCTCCAATCTTCTTGAAAATATGATTCTGATCACCTTAACGAAGAATGATTAGAGAATGATATCTTATGAAATACTATGATTCGCCTTTCATCGTTATTGTTGCACCTCCACTAGGTCATCCCGATGCAAGATGTACATTCATGGATAATTTCACCATGAATCAAAGGTGCAATGTTCATCCATTCATATCCTGTAAAGAACAAATAATGAACGAGGAAAAATTGGGGGAAGAAACCACATAGAACATACCCGAGGAACGAACCTTGGACGTTTTTCATTGTAGCCTTGATATGTTACTCTTATAATGATCGTCAAGCTAAATCAAATCAATACTCATAATAACCCCCAAATCAAACCCGCAATCAACCCATCCGTTAAGAACATTCAAACTTTGGGTCAATATATTTGTGGGTTGATCTGTGTTCCTCATTAAATCTAAGAACATGAAAATGGAATTGAAATTACATGCCCTAATTCGATTTTGGATCTATTTTTGACGAAAAATGATTACATTGTCATCATTGATGAGATCCTCCAACTCCACAGGCGTAACAATCCACAATCTTCTCGATCTATCATCATCATTTTTCAATAGGTTTATTCAAGGCTCTCTTATCCAACATTTCTAAAACATTCCATGGTTATGCGGGTAATCCTTGAATTTTTGAATAATATCCTACTTAAAGTATTTCGGTCGCTGCCTCAATGCAACCAATAAATAAAATAAATTGTTAATTTATTTTATTCTTTAAACATCCAAAACTAACATTTACATCTGACTCGCATCAGCTGATTTTATGCCTCTCCCAAGGTAAAGTCGCTACTCTGAACACAAAGGTGTCGTCAAATATTCAATCCGGGCATTTTTTTAGAAGTTATTCCACTTTTTTAGAAAAACTGATCATGTGCACTATTTAATATATTTTATATATTTCAACAAAAAATTACAGTTTCCTTGGGCCTCGAAATCACAGGCAGTCTCAACTCATGGTCTCAAATTAAATCTATATAAAATTTAAAAATAATTCATGGAAAAATCCCGAAAATTATATTATCCTTATGGAAATATAAAATAATACTTACCTTCTTTCCAAAATTATCTTTGAAAAATGGAAACTTTACTCATGCTTATATATGGCCTACCGTCTCCATGATTGTATAATAGTTCATTTCTCTTAACCATATTTTATGATTTGTTTTAATAGTATAAATTATGTATAAAAATGATAATTATTTCATGATTATTACTTATTAGATGATGGAATAATGACCTATTGGATCATAATCAACCTCTCAAAGTAATTTTTTACACATAATCTGAATGTCATCAAAACATCTGAGGTAAAATTAATTGACTAAGTAATCACATATAACATGACAATAAGTGAAATAAAAGGATTAATAAAATTTAAAGAGGTTCTTAAATATGTAAATAATTGATATAAGTTTATAATTCAGGAAGATAAAGGGTGTATGTGATGATTCAGACTCAAGGTAAGGGACTTTCTCTCAATTTCTTTTTATTTAGGCAGATTTTAATATTATGCACCTATATTATTTTATCTGGTATATATACATCCCATTTTACATGTTATATCACGGATTTTTATATTCTCTTGATATTTAATTTTTTAAATTGTTATTCTTTCATGGTACTTATGATTAAAAAATTTCCTAAGTGTTAAGGTACTTTCTTTTTAAAAATACTCTATTAAAGTTCCCTTAAAACACTTTTTATTCTTTTATATTTTTTTAAAATATCTTATGAATGTAATTATATGTACATAAAAGTTTTATAAAAGAAATTTTTGAATTTATTTCAATGGTTTTCAAAGAGAAATTTTTTTATGTGTTCTTTATATAATTTTTGAATTTTTTGTCAAAAGGGAAAAGGAATGTTTTACTTTAACACATACAATGAAAATGGATTTTTCTATTTCCATAACCATTATATGATTTTGGTCTTACATTAAAATATTTCATGTTTTCTTCAGATAAAAACCCTATTTCCCTTTTTTGGGTATTTTTATATTGAAAATGAGTTTCTATATAGTGTGGATATTTCAATATCTGAAAATGTTTTCTTATGGGTGAAAAAAAATTATGAGTTTAATGTTAAAAATTTCAAGCTTTTATGTGTTATAAATATATTATTGTTCTTGAAAATTAATTATTATGATGGGTGGTTCTATGATAATCTAAGGATGGGTGGTTACATTATAAACCAAGGATGGGTGTTTACGTCATAAACCAAGGATGGGTGGATCTATGATATCCTGCCAATGCATTAGGTATGGTTCAAATATAAGGTTATTCCATTTGTATGAGTGATATAGAAAGTAATGTCCCAATATACCAATATGTTTTATCTATGGTACCTATGGGTTTTTATGGTAATCCTATGACTAATAAAAAGGTATAAAATGATCTAATTTTCAAAAGGAAGTAATTATTACTCCTTAAGGGTCAAAATTGTAAATTTGTAAAAAGGTTTTCATGAATCTATGATGTTTTAAGAGAATCATTTATGAGTTTTATTTTTCCTTTAAGTTTAATTATGAAATGTTTCTAAAAATATTTGGGTAGAGAATGAGATTTATAGGGTATGAAATTTTTTATTCTTTATCCTAACGATTACTTTTAAAAAGAATATTTTTATAAGTTTTCATAGACTAATTGGTTTCATTAATTCTTCTTTTTATGTCCCTTATTGATTTTTTTTGTGATCACCACACAATTGTAAAGGTTTTTATAGGATTAAAGGTTGGGTAAGAAAAAATAATATGTTTAGTTATATTTTTTTGTAGATTTAATGATAATAAAATGTTTCTCTTTTTAAAAGATTTATATTATTGGAAAAATTAATACTGATTAGAATTTTCCAATTTGTAAAATTATGGTTTTGTTATAAATTATTTAAGACATAATTCTCTAAAACTATAAACCTAAAAGGATCCTTGAAATGAAAAAATAAGTTATTGAAAAAAAAACATGAGATTGTGTTTTTTTTAATGTTGGGTCTTCATAGTGGGTGTAAAATTAAAGGATTAAATAACATTATAATTTAAGATGATATTAATATTATACCCTTGGAATATTATACTTTATGGTTAAGTTAAAATTATATAGAATTTAAATATTCCCATGTTTATTTTTTAAAAATATGTTTGTTCATAATGGTTTTCCACAGAGCAAATAGGGAAGTTGTACTAGGAAGGGTAAAATATGATGATATCCTTCCAAATCAGCAATTGTAGTGGTCAAAATTCGAATTGAGTAGTTTTACATGGTGACAGATCAGTTGATAAAAGATATTAAATATGGTGGAATCCATGATATAGAGTATACAACATAGAGAAAAATGACTATAGTATATCATTTTATGATACAAAATCCTCCTTTATCAGTGGATCTTCTAACCTAGTGGTAGCTGAATGATGGATCAATTCCCTAGAGAGGATATTTGAAGTCATGGGGTGTTTAGAGTGTCAAAATTTTACCCTTTTTAATTAATAATTTTGAAGATGAATTTGATCTATAGTGGTCTTTGGTTAACAATACCAAAGAGAGATATAATATTGGTTCTATGAAATGAGAAACATTTAAGAATATATTCCTTGATAAATATTTCTCTAAGGTTTTTTTTACTAAGGATAGACAAACAATAATTATAATTTGAATAAAAACTGGTGATTTTGTATCTTTGAGTAATGAAAATTTTAAAAGAGTGACTTGGTATGTAATGGATTTTATCAAGGATCGTGATAGAAAGATTAATCAGTTTTACTTAGGATTGAATCCAAGATATTGAAAGTTATTACATTCACATGATTTCAAATTTCATGATAAACTTGTTTGATGGGCTAAGAATGTAGAAATAGATTTTACTGATTATTAGGTTTTATATGAAAACATCCAAAAAAAGAGATCTAGGTGGAAGTAAAATGGTATTAACGTATTAAATAAGTCTGGAGGTTAGAAAATCATGTTCCTGTTTTTTTATAAGTGTGGTAAAAATCACCCTGGGAAATGTATTATGAACACTAGGAATTTCTTATAATGTGGTAAGTTTGATCATATGACATATGGCTACACAAAAAAATGATCATAAAAGTAATGAAAATATAATGGTAAGATGTTTAAATTTCAATGAATTAGGGTATTATTTCAATGTGCTTCTGAAGTTGGATACTCCCGGTAAAAATTTGAAATATCAAATATAAAAGGGTGTTGAAAATCTTTTCTACAAATATGGTAAATGTGTGGCCTTAAAATGAAGTGGTGGAAGGTATATTACCAATTTTTCGAAATTATATCAATACCCTTTTTGACATTGTATCTTCCCATTCCTTCATTTCTAAGAGATTTGTATGAAAAATGAAAATATAATATCATGATCAGAAGATAGAACTTTTGGTGAAAACTCTAAGGGGAAATATTAAATAAAAAAATATTTATAGGGACCTTCCAATTTCTATTAGTGAGATGGTATTTCCTTAAAATCTAGTTGAACTACTAATAATGGAGTTTGATACTCTTCTTTATATGTATTATATTTTAGTTTAGAGTTATAAGATAGATTACAGATCCAATAAAGTTTTATTTAATTATTTTATACCTTTGATAACAAACCAATATGATGAAAAAATTACTATAGATGGCATTGAAAGTTACCAAGATCATGTTGTTGAAAACAATTAAATTGTTTTGATTTTTGATTCCCTAGTATCAAATGAATTTTTGGATGTTTTCCAAATGATTTTCTTGGTGTTATTCGTTGTTAGTATGTTAAATTTACTATTGACTTAATTCAACATACTAATTATACATCAAAACTCCCTTATCAAATGGATCAAGTAGAGATTTAATAATTTAAAAATAAATTATAGGATATTATAGATAATGGTTTCATCTAACATAACACTTCACCAAGGGGTGATCTGATTATATTTTAAAAAAAATTATTGCTCGATGATACATTGTTTTTATTATAAGGAATTTAATAACATCTCTATTAAGAACAAGTATGATTTCCCTCATATCAATGATTTGTTTGATCAACTTTAGAGAGCTAATTATTTTTTGATGGCTGATTTGAGGTCTGGTTACCATTTTCTAAAGGTGAATGAGGATGATATATGGAAGACTGTGTTTCAGTCCAGATATAGGAATTATGAGTTTGTAATTATTCCCTCTAGGTTTTATAATGCACAACCTATATTTAAAGACTATATGAATAAAGTTCTTTATGAGTTCTTGAATGTATTTTTGGTTGTGTTTATTGAAGATATTATGGTATATTTTAAATGTTAAGAGGAGAATAAAAGACACCTAAGGATTTATTTTCAAACATTAAAAGAAAATAAACTATATATAAAATTTAGTTGTGTGAATTTTGGTTGCAATAAATTTATTTTCAGGGGAAAATTATTTCTAAATATGGAATAATTGTTGACTCAATTAAAAAAATGTGGTTTTAGAATTTACATGACCTACCAATGTTATATATATTCATGGTTTTATTATTTTATTGGGTTACTAATAATAGTTGTTTGAAATCTTTTCACGGATGTATACCCCATTGACAATGTTAACTCAAAATAGAGTAATTTTTTTTTGGAAACTAGAATGTGAAAATTATTTTCCGGAACATAAAATAAGACTAGTTAATTCTCCAATTTTATCATTTCCCTTATGAAATGGTGAATTTTTTATCTACAGTGATGTGTTGTTTAAGGGACTTGGTTTTATCCTGATACAGAATGATCAGTTACTAGCTTATGCTTCATGGAAACTAAAACATCACGAGTTGAATTATCATACCCATTATCTTGAATTATCTTTTGTGGTTTTTTATTTTAAAATGTGGAGGAATCATTTATATTGAGTAAAGTTTGAGATATATACTAATC
This sequence comes from Viscum album, assembly GCA_963277665.1. Classification (NCBI taxonomy): domain Eukaryota; kingdom Viridiplantae; phylum Streptophyta; class Magnoliopsida; order Santalales; family Viscaceae; genus Viscum; species Viscum album. The sequence continues at coordinate 645,417,550 of OY728151.1, read as the reverse complement.
ACAAAAGTTTAAAGTATATTTTCACACATAAAAAGTTAAAATGAGGTAGAGAAGATGGTTGTAACTAATCAAGGATTATTATTTCACGATTTATTATCATACTAGAAAGTAAAAAAAAATATTTGATTCTATCAGTTATGAAAATAATTCTACATTAACCATGTTAAATTTGTAACATGACCCTTGTTTAATGATTTTATAAAATTTTTTCAAGAAGTTATGGATATAAGAACCACCTTTTGTAGGTGTCAATACAATGATCTCTATTATAAAGAATTATTAATGCTCAAAATTTGGGTCATGTTTTACAAAAAAAGGTAGATTAGATTAAAAAGGGTATGTTTCATAAATTTAACATGGAAAAATAATTTGTTTTTAGATTTGGAAGGATATTATGTGCACCTTATGATTCCATATTGAAGAAATATTTTTATAGTGCAGCTCATATTTCTCTATTTTTATTCATCCGGCTAGCACTAAGATGTAAAAATACCTTCAAATGTACTACTTCTGGGATGGTATGAAAAGAGTTACTTCTGAATTTATCATGAAGTTTTTTACTTTTCAACAGGTTAAATCATAATAAAAAAATTTGGGAAAAAATCTCCCAAGGTATCGTTATAGTGTTTTTGGGATGATTGTGTTTGTTGAAAAAGAAGGTTGAAATGAATAGTTTTAAATTTCTCACATGGTTATTGACTATGAATATTGACAAAGATCCAAGATGGAGGAATGGATATTATGTAGGAATCACATAAAAATCTATATACAAGGTGGTGTTATTTCCTAATGTTTTCAAAATTTTTGGGGTATGAAATTCGGAGGATGGCTCAATCATTGAGAAATATTTATTTTTATGAATCCCTATTAAAAATAGTTCAAAGTCACGAGTTTCATAAAGATTTTATTTTCACCAAGTTAAGGATATCTTCAAATTAATTTCATGTCTTGAAGGTTGGGTTTCACGAAGGTGTGGAGAAACACCAGTACATGAAGGGTTGACGGTGAATCTCTACAACTACAAGAAGTCGAGCATCATGAATGCGTGAAGGGTTGATGGAGAATATTAATGACTATGATAAGATTTGAAAATTTGTAAATTTCTAGGGTGATTCGTAAAAGTAGGGATGTTTGTTAATGAGATTGGAGAGGTTCATGGAAAGGTGATAATGTGGATGGAAGCTTCTAGAATGGGAGTAAACATTGATAAAAACGATTCTACCCCTTAGAAAAGAAGAGAAATAAATAAAAAATATTCAAAGGATTATAATTTGTCAAGAATATTTGTGAAGGCTGTTCTTGCAAAAAAGTCCAGAAGAAAGGAATTTTCAAAGGATATAAAAAGCTAGCTAAAAGTTGTGAATTTCATGAAGGATAAGTGAGATTTTTGAAAGTGTTTGAACATTAAAAAATGATATTTCTTCCTAAAGGATATTTGAGATTCACGAAAGAGGTGAGATTCATGAAAGTTTTGGGGTTTATGAAGAAAGTATGTACTTTTAAATAATTGGTTAGGTTCGCGAAGGCTGTGGGGGATTTTCATTGAAAATGATCATCAAAAAAATATTAAAATGGAATTTTCTATTAAATTTTTGGTAGAGTGATATTTATCAAGTGGATGAAATTTGGAATGCAACATACAATCAACCTATAATTGAGGATTTATTCATAATTGTTAATGAATTGAACTAGATGTCTATAAATTGGGTGTGAATCCTTTCTAAAGTTGTTAGAAAAGGAAGAGAAAGAAGGTTATTTTTTCCACTGGAAGTGAGCCATCAAAGGAAATATTGATTGAGAGACCCTTGGGAAGCAGTCATCTACCTCTAAACATTATAAAGGCAGTGATCCTAGTCATAGAAGTGATCTATCCTGAATGTTATTTTGGTAGTGAGCCTTTGTGGATTTGGTAAATCGGCACACTGCCATTGTCTGCTCTTTGGATATACCCTAGTGAGGATTAAACAAGTAAAATTGTTGTGTCTCATGCATTATTTCATTTCTTTCCAACATTGATATGGGAAATTGAGAGAAGATCGTTCTATTTAATGATAAAAAAAGATCTTAAGGGGAACATATTTTAATATTTCATACCCTGATTCACCCCTATGGGTATTTAATATCGTTGTGCTAATAACTGGTATCTGGTATAAGGGTTATTTTAGTGTTTCTCTCTAATTAGTTTCAATTAATATTTTCAACCATAAAGGGATTCCGATATTTAATGGAATCAATTTTCAATTATGGAAGAATCAAATGCATCACTACTTCCAATATTTTGGAATGGATGTATTTATAGTAGTAATACATGGTATTTTGTCTAGTTTAGACAGTGGGGATTTATCTGAAGCTGGTCAAATGGAATTGGATACTAACTCCAAAAAAATAAATTCTTTAGGGGGATCCCTATCTAATGAAATTTATTCAAATGTGATGTTGAGAAAGTCATCACATGATATCTGCGAAATATTGCTAAATATTTATGAGGGAGACTCAAAATTTAGAGAAACATAGTTGTAGGTTCTATAGAACGAGTATGAGGATATCATAATTCGCCTTATCGAGTTTGTTGATATATTCTTTGATCAAATGAATACTGATGTGGAATACATTCATGGTATTAGAGAAATTATTAAATATGTAAAATTTTCAAGAGAGTATTGAGAATACTCACACCTCGGTTCAATATAAATGTTTCTATTTTAAAATAAAAAGATCAAAATGATATGTTGTTAGAAATCTCACATAGTACTATAGTTTCATATGAGAAGATAAATGATGATAATGAGTCTATATAAAAATTTAGCCCAAAGATGTGGAATTCGAGGCCATGAAGAATCTCACCATTGAATATGGACAGAAAGAAGAAGAGATAGATGTGGTGAGTTCATTATTTTCCTCAAATCTATAAATAGGAAAAATAAAGTCTAATGGGAAACTCCCACTTACATGATTTTGATGTATAAAGGATGGAAATATTGTAGAAAGGTTTCCCAAGAAGTTTCTCAAAGATGAGGAGGATGAAGTTAAAATTCCCAAGAATAAGACTTAAGCCTATGAGAAAGGTAAGAAAATGTTTAACAGAAATTTCTTCAAAAATATGAATCTCCTTTGAAAAGAAAACGAGTGTTCACAAGAAAGTGAATTTAAAGGGATGAGGAACTGTAAAGATCGTGGAGAAAATTCTAGGGTGGTAGATTTTGGAAGCTCTTATAAAATGGAAGAAAGCAACAATGACAAATAATATGTAAAAGTAATATTTTATATGTAGGATGAATTAGAATCCACTCTTGAGAAGATATATATTTGGAGATCCAAAATTAATAAATCCAACAGAGTGGTTCCCGATTCTAAACATTATATGCAATTGAAGAAGAAGAAAATTCTGAGCTTGAAGAATAAATTTAAAAGAATAAGTCTTTAATGATAGAGAACTCAAAAATAGTTGGTGAGTACATGCTCAAATTTAAGGAATATAAAAATATGATTGATGGATTTAATAACACAGTGATAGATAAAATAAAATTTATTGAAAAACATTAAGAATAAAAATTTGGCTTGTGATGAAATTTTAAGTATCAAGAAAAAATCTTAACTCCTGACATGATATTGGGAAATCAGATCATTAAGGTGATAGAAAAGATAAAAGGGGATCATAGAGGTCTAGAAGAAAATAAGAAACAGTCTAACAGAATTTATAAGGCTAGTATGGGGATTGATAGAAAATAGAAATAAGTCATGCTTGAATCCAGACCACAAGAACCCTCTCCGATATTAAATATTGATTTGGGTATTAATCAGAACATGATGATTTAGAGAACCCAAGGGAAACGTAGTAGTGTAGTATTGATACAATGGAATTAACCCGACATTAGATGTTATTGTTTTGGAAATATGGTACACACACAAATTGTTTATTCCATAGCTAAGAGGAACTGAAGGTAACAAGAACAACAGAGGAATCGATACAGAGCTCAATATTCTAGGACATCACTTGATGTTCACTATTTTAGGTGTGTTGTGTTTGGACTCATGGAATGATATTAATCATTAAAAAAGCAGAGAAATGTGCTAAAAGTGGTAAAATTTGGTCATAATAACCAACTCAATATATCATCAAATGATCTAAAAATGATAATTTTATTTTCATATCTACAAGATGAAGATGGTCCATCATACATTATGGAAAATCAAGATTATCAATCCATAAAGGGTATGTAGTCAAAAAATTGGATCAAATAGAAAAGAGATAAAAAAGGTGTGGTTGTGGAGATTTCTCTTAAAGCATCATATCATTCTGGTGTATGGATCCTTGATAGAGGATATAAATCCCATATGATAAGAAATAAGGACCTTATTATATGAATAAAATTTCACAAGGAAGGTGTCTTCAAATAAGGAAATTATGAAGGCATAAAGATTATTGGCTCATGAAAAGACAAATTTGGGGAAAAAGAAATGAGAAGTTTTGATGTCTTAGTTACTGAAGGTCTTAGTCACAACATTCTTAGTGTTAGTCAACTATGTGACTTAGATCATGATATAATATTTAGTAAGAAGACGTGTATCTTCAAAGGAATATATGGATTAGTTTTTCTATGGGAAAAATGATGAAGGGGAATATATACCTTGTAATTAGAGAAGAATATATCTACCTTTTATCTATATAGGAAGAAACCATATTGTGGAATAAACAACATGGCCATCTTTTCCAACCATCCCTAGAATATCTAGTCAAATGTGATGTAGCTCATGATCTCCCAAATATATCATGTGATTGTACTCATATATGCAATGATTTTGATCAGGGGTATATCATCAGAAATATGTACAAGGAAAAAGAGAAAAAGTCGACAAGAGTGATTGAATTGGTGCATATAGATGTATGTGGACCTAACTTCTCAATATCCATTGATGGGAACAGGTAATATCTTCTTTTTATTGATGATTTCAGTATCATGGCATTGGTATTTTTAGTTACCCACAAGTATGATGTGTTCAGTAGCATAGAATAATACAGGAAGAAATCTAAAATGGTCCTTAGATTTTATATTATGAATATTCATTGTGGTAGTGTTACGAAATTCACAAGTAGTCAAGTGTAGTATTTTATTGAGAAACATGGGATAATGCATCAAGTTTAAATAGTGATAACTCTTCAAAAAAATAGATTGGTTAAGAGGATAAATTATATAATAAACAACATGGCCATAATAATTCTTATTGAAAGGGACCTACCATATAAAATTTGGAAGGAAGTTTTCTTGACATCAGTTTACATATCCAATAGGACTATGTCATGTCCATAGAAATAAAAGACTCCATATTAGTTGTGTTATGAGAAGAATCCAACATATAAATAATTTTTAATATTTGGAAGTAAATAGTTTATTCTCTATAAGGAGAAACATCAAACATTTGTATCACAAGGGGATTAGGGGATATTTCTTGGATATTCATGAAAAATAAAAAGATATAAAAGTTTCAACAAGAGGCTTGGAAATATATTTGAAAGTAATGGTTTCACTGTAGTAAAGAATAAACATAATCTTCAACAACATAGTGAATAGTTACCTGATGAAAGTTATGATGAGGTAAGAACATCAGGGGGAGTTGAAGTGGAAAATGGTGATTCTGAAAATATACTGATGATGATAAGGAGGAATTAAAATCTATAATAATATGAAAAATGAAGATTTTTGTTGAAATTGATAAACAGGACATCATTGTTCATCAGGAAGCAGCAGTTCAAACACAAATAATGAATTCATTATATCAGGCATCCACATTTTCTCAGGTAGAGCCTCAATTTTTTGATTAAGTAGCTGGAGATGATAATTGGGTACCATTTATGAATGAAGAGCTTGACCGAAATGAGAATAATCATACATGATATATTTTTTCCAGAGAAAAAGATAAGAATGTCATTGGGACCAAATGGATATTTCGTAATAAGACAAATGAATATGGTACTATGATTTAAAATAAAGAACAAAAAGTTTTTAAAGGATACTACTATATAGAGGGTATTTATGTTGAGGAAACTTTTTCACCTATTTTAAGGCTAAATAAAATCAGATTATTCTTGTCCATAGTGGTGAAAAGAAGGCTCTATGTTTTCTAGATGGATGTCAAGTGACCATTTCTGAATGGGTTTTGAGAATAAGAAGTGTATATCAAGTATCCAGATGTTTATCTCATTCATGAAGATAATAATAGTGTTTTTCATCTAATTAAGGAACTATATAGACTGAAAAAAGCACCAAGAGCTTGGTATTCAAGTTTCGATCAATTTTTGAAGAAGCTTGATTTTTGGTGTGGTGGAGTGGATTACAATCTATATACCCACATTGATATTAATAAAATTATTATGGTGACGGTGTATGTAGATGACATAATATTTGGTTGATCATAGGAAGCATAGTGTAAACAATTTATAGAATTCATGAAAAGTAAATTTGTAATGTCAATGATTAGTGAACTGAAATTTTTCCTTGGTTTATAGGTGACATAAGGAAAGAATGGACCATTAATTATTCAATGTAAATATTCCAAGGAGTTTTTTACAATATTTTGATTCTGTAATTCAAACATGATAATGACTCTGGTGGATACCTAGAAAAAACTATCATGGGATGATAAAGGTAATGTAGTTAATGTCACTGAATATTGTCGAATCATTGGTTGTCTGTTGTATTTAATAGTGATAAGACCTGATATTGCTTTTTCCACATTCAGAGTAGCAAGATATAAAAAAAGGCTAAATTATAGTAAAAAAGAATACTTTCGTATATCAAGGGGATGGTGGATTTTGGTTTTTTGTATAATAAAAAATCTCAGCAAGATTTATTGGGCTATACAGATACATATTGGTCCAATTTAAAAGATTATAGAAAATAAACGTCATGTGGTGAAATCCATATTGACATATTGTATTTTTATTAGCTAAGAAATATACAAGATTTCATTTCATTGATAACTACAAAGATGAATATATTGCAGCCACTCAAGATTGCACACAGTTATTGTAGATGAAGCGGAAACTTGATGATAATGGAGTTCTAGTGAAGTCTCTAATCAGAATCCATTTCGACAATTCAAGTGCTATAAATATTAGAAAAAAAAAATTTCACCACTCATGGAAAAATCACATTGAAATAAAGTGACATTTATCATGGAGAAGGTGGAGGAAGTTCTTGTGAAGTTGTAGTATATGCCTACAGAACTAAAGGTTGTATACATTCTGAAAAAGTACATACCCAAAGAATCATTTGAACGTCATCGACTGGATCTTAGAGTTCATTCCACTCCCTATGTGAAGAGCCAAAAATTCTATATAATTTTTTTTGATTATTACGAATTATTATGAGTCTTCAAAAATTGACGGTGATTGATTCTGAGGCCCGGTGGGCTCGGAATGTATTTTTGAACATTTTTTATGGTACATTCCGTAAATGTACAGGATGAATTTTCTATCTTTTGGAACGATGCCCAGAATAGAAATATGAGGACACCGTTCAATCCACAGTGCTGGAATTCTCTTAAGGGAGGATTCACTTCAACCTTAGTAGATCAGGAGAAAAGGTTTCTTTTCTGAATTTTTAAAGAAAAATAAAATAACATAAAATTTTTATTTTATTTTTCTCCAACAGCTGAGCAGCGGTGGCAGGACCGCTGGGTTGTCAATCGATTTAATCGCTTCAATCGTCTGTTGTGTAACCACCCCACATTCAATTAATGTGACTCATTAATTTCACCAATTAATGGGCCTCTAATTGAATGATGAATTAATTCCTTAACCCTTCTATTGTTTTATTAAAACGTGGGAAAGGGGTGATTTGAGATGAATTTGGTGGTGAGATCTAACAAAGCTTCGGCAAACCTTTTTCTAATGAATAAAGGAGGATTTGATAATGCATGTTGAGGAATCAATCCAAAGGTTGATGGTCGATGAACGACAATACAATAAAACCTTATTCTTTGTCTGCAATACCCATGAATGTGGAAGCACCACTATCCGTAGTAGTCACCAATGATTCTTGAGGTAAGGATTTATTATTTAAGTTTATCAATGATGAATTAAATTGCGACCTCTTTTTAAGATGAAAATGTGGAGGGAATAGGCCAAAAAAACAAGGCTCAGACCCTCCGCCACTTTGTTCTTGTTGCGTTCTTTGGGGAATGAATTTACAATTCTAACAGAACCTTGAATCTGGGAGACGCGCAGCGACAACGGCCTCCTGAGAGGCCTGTAGGAATGAGCGGAAGGAAAAATGGACCACCAGAGCTCACTCGGTGTCCCAAGGAAGATTCGCAGGCATGGAACCGGCACAGTGGCCCTGGAAACTAGCACCGAAGGAGAAGAAGGTGGCTGGTGCTCACCGATCGTGGAAGGGGGGCGGCGCCGCGGCAGACAGATAGGCAACAAGCTCTTGGCCGGCCATGGAGGTGGGAGGTGGTGCACCATCAAGCGTCATGGTGAGGCAAGACATGGCTTTGAAGCCACGATGAAAGGATGGTATTTTCTACCTGAGGGTCTCATGGACAACGAGGTGGTTCCACCTGGCACCCACAATTATTAGTCGAACGACACTTTGAGCCGTTGGGAGGCGGACTGCACAACCCTCGCGCATGTCACGCCAACCAGTGGGTTGTTCCGCCGTGGGCCTGACCAGCCAAGGCAGGCCAAGCCTGTCTGCGGACCAGCCCAACTGGGCCAGTGTGGGTCTGACATAGATCGGGTCAACTTGAACTGGATCGGGTTGGTCCAGACCGGGTCGGGCCAGACCCGGACACCTTTCAGGCCCAGATACGCTTAAAAGACCATATCTTACAAACCCGACTTCAGTTAGATGAACCATCTGCAGCATTGGAATCATTGGGATGATATATTCCTTTTGAGATACTCTAATTGGGTTTTGAGAAATTTGGAGTACGACCAGCTTGGATCGTACCCGAATCCAATCGGGACATCATCACTAAAATGCCAATAACTCACAGACCGGGCGTCCGATTCATGCGTCGTCTATTACGTAAGATCCCTTATGACATGGAGGTCTTTTGGGTTACTTCTTTAAGGAAATTCATAGAAGTTTATGCACAAAATATATCTAGAGGAGAAATTACTATGAAGCTCAAGTGCACTTGGTGCGGGGAATCTTGTGGCTGGCTATCCTATGAGTAGTAACCCTCTGTGGATTAGTATCTAGTGACCCAGTATGGATCAGCATCATAGAAACCCTGTGTGGATCAAAATCACTGTGACCCTCTGTGGATCAGAATCTAGAAACACTATGTGGATCAGTATCATATCAACCTTGTGTGGATCAGCATCATAGCGACCCTGTGTAGATCAGCATCTAGAGACCTTGTATGGATCATCATCATAGTGACCCTGTGTGGATCAACATTCTAGAAACCCTGTGTGAATCAGCAGTGCGCGACCTGATGAGGGCCATCCTTAGAGTGTCCTGTCGTGGATCAGTGATATCCGAACCTTTGGGGATCGACAATGGAACAAATCCCTCGTGGTTCAGTTGTGGAAACTTCTTAATGGAATAAAACGATATAGCATTAGGATAATCATAATTATTCTTGAACTCTGATTTTATACCTGGTTTGAGATGAGTCTTTCTCTTTGTGCTTTGTGATTGATATCATAGTTTTTAGTTTTCCTTTTTGGAATTATAAGAGACCTCCGGGGGTCTCAGGGTCCCTACAGGGTATTGTTATACTCACCCATGCATGGGCTTTGCCTGAACCTTGTTGTGCCTTCTGTAGAAGAAGAGTAGCTCAGCTGAGACTATAGGAGTCAGAACTAGGTTGTACACAGTGGTGACAGTTGACGTGGAGAGCTGTGGATATGAGTTGTACCTACCCCTCAGGTAGGATCCTTGGGGGAAGATCTCAGGAGTTATTTACTATTTTCTTTTGTAGTGGTATCTTTTCAGTTGGGCTTGTATTCTGGCCCCTTTACTTTTATTACACACTTTTACTACTATAGTTTTAATTCATTGATGAATCTTGTTGTTTTCCTGGACTATATGTTTTTTCAGGTTTAATTGAAATTCCTTTCCCGTTTTAGGGAAACTCTTTTCTGGTGCTAGTCGCCAACCCCTGGCCTATGGAAGGAGGGCTTGGGGTAGTCATGACATGGGCCCCAGGGGATGGGTCATGAAAAAGTGGTATTAGATGGATGCTCCACTGAATAATTAGGACTCTGATATTTCCAAGGGAGTAATAGGGTTAAGTGTTTTGGGTGTGGTTTTTAGTTCAGGGATTCGAGTGTTGGTGCGGTGGCTGAAGTGTCCATACTCTAGGACCATGAATTCTGATTTACAACTCGATGCATGAAAAAACTGATTGTGTGTGTTATAGAAATTTTTTACTCCTGATCACTTTGATTCATCTCCCCAGGTATAAATTATTGATCATGGCACACCTATTTCTTTTCAGGATGCCTCCACGCAGACAGCCAGCCAGGATTCCAGAGAGAGTTCACAATGATGTCCCACCGAGTAGGGCCTTCTTATGGTGATGGAACATTTGGTTGGTACACCAGCAGCACCACCACCCATTGGGAGTATTTTCCACGATCCCCAATAGCGGATGGTGCATGTCTACTGAGCATGTTTCATGAGTTCCAGTGGTATAGGCCTCCTAGGTTTTGAGGTGAGACATATCTGTCGGTAACTGAGGACTAGTTGGAGGTTGTGGCACGGGTTTTCCACCTTTTTGGGACACCAGCAGAGCAGCTGGTGATCCTAGATGCTAGAATCTTCATGTTAAAAAAAAGGATATGGTTGAGCATGACGCTATACTTACACAACGAGGTGACCCTAACCTAGATGGACTTCGAGACCCTCTTCAGGGAAAAGTTCATACCAGCGACTTTACGCTCAGTGCATATCCAAGAGCTAATGCACTTACGGCAGGGCAGCCTATCAGTTTCCTAGTACACGTTTAGATTTACTGACCACTCACACTACTCCACCAATATCATACGAGGCCCATTCTTTATGGAACAGACCTTTAATCAGGGTATCCTGTGGGAGATCAAAAAGTCAATGATATCAAAGAATATTCCAACATATGCTGGAGTGCTCGAGCGGGAATTATTTTTGGAGAGATTCTTAGACAAGCATGCACCGACAGTGAGAGCCACCACCAGAAGACAGGTGGAAAAGTCATCTGCAACAGGCAGTAGGCAGATGATGTAGAGGTCCAAGCAGGTCAGGCCCTCCAGTGAACAACACCAGGACGTAGGGTCAGAGGTGTGGAGATCTCGAGGTAGAAGGGGTCATCTGGGAAGTAGACAACGATTCACGTGCAATGGGTAGGGTCACATGGATCGTGACTACCAGACCCATCATACCGACGATCTGCATACGAATGAGGGATTTTTGAGGCATCATCCAAGGTTCAAGTGAGGAGGGCTTTAGGGTGGCAGACGTGGCAGAGGATCAGGTTGTGCAGCAGGTGGTGGACGACGGTTTGAGGTTCTACCACCACCACCCATGAGTGGTCCACCCCCACTACAGGGAGCAGGTGGACATGGGTGAGCTCAGCTTCAGGTGGCATAGGCCTATGACCAAGGTTCTCTAGAGATGATTTGAGGTATAATATATGTCTATTCCACCCTATTTTTTGTTCTTATAAACACATGTGTCATTCACTCCTTTATTTACATAGTACTCGTTCGGAGATCGTAGATTATAACAGAAACATTGGCTTGATCCTTATAATTAGAGACTACTATGGAAGAAGATTCGATGATTACACACATGTTTAGGAAGTGTGAACTCACTCTAGGAGGAAAGAGCTTCAGCTAGGATCTTCTAGTATCATCGTCGAGGACTTAAGACATCATCTTGAGTATAGACTGGCTATCCATAGTCCATGCTGAGATCGACTGTTTTCGGCACCAAGTATGGTGTGTCCATGAGGATGGGATCAATTTTTCCTTCACTGGTGAGAAGGAAACCTTTACAGCATAAGATGGGCTTTCTTGGATGAGGGGGAAACTGATCAGTCATTAGTTAGCTAGCCTTACCCTCTGAGCAGTTGACGTGATGAGTCTATGCTATCCTGTTGTGGTGGACCAGTATGCTAATGTCTTTCCTGATTATGTATCAGGACTACCTCCTCATAGAGAGTTATAATTATACATCAACATATACCCCATAATGGCACTGATATCAACACCAGCATATCGTATAGATCCCATGGAGCTTCCTAAGGTGACGGTATAGTTGGAGGTCTTTCAGATAAAGGGTTTCATAAGGCCCTATGTTTCTCCTTGGGTATCCCCAGTTTTGTTTTCCAAGAAGGAAGATGGTAGATTAAGGATTGGTGTGGACTATCGGCACCTAAAGTAGGTGAATGTGAAGAATAAGTATCCTCTGCTGAGGATTGATGATCTCTTTGATCATCTAAAGGGAGATTTATGGTTTTTAATGATAGAACTCAGATCAGGCTATCACTAGCACAAGGTACGGGATGAGGATGTACTGAAGACGGCCTCCAGGTGTTGGTATGTCCATTCTGAGTTCTTGTTAATGCCCTTTGGCATGACGAATTCTCCTACAGGGTTCATGGGGATCATGAACAGGATCTTCCGGCCTTACATCGATCGCTTCATGGAAGTCTTTATTGACAACATCTTGATATATTTGGTTTCGGAGGAGGATCACTCCACACACCAGCAGATAGTTCTGAATACACTCTGAGAGAACCAGATTTACGGAAATCTTTTAAAGTACCAGTTCTGAATATGTGAAGTCCACTTCCGGAGGTATGTTATCTCAGAATATGGAGTTGCAGTGGATCCGTTGAAAATAGAGGCAGTGCTTTCTTGGGAGCCACCCAAGAGTGTGACCGAGGTGCGAAGTTTCTTGGGATTGGCTGGGTACTACCGAAGACTTATACCCAAACTTTCCAGAGTTTTGAAAACCTTTTCAGCTTTGAAAAATAATGGATATCCCTTTGTGTTGAAGGAGAGATGACAGCGGAGTTTTCAAAAGTTGATTCAGAGGCTGACGAGTGCACCCATCTTGAGGCTACTAGAAGAGGGTGTTGGGTATGTAGTCTATTATGATGCATCAGGGATAGGACTAGGTTATTTTTTGATACTGGAGAGAGCATGGATTTCCTAAAGCTCACAAAAATTGAGATAACACGAGTAGAACTACAATACCCACGACCTGGAGTTAGCAGTAGTGGTCTTTGAGTTGAAGATGTGGAGGCACTACATGATGGGTGAACGGTTTACTATTTACTCTGATCACAAGTGTCTCGGGTATATCTTATCATAGAAGGAACTGAACCTGGGACAGTGGCGATGACTGGAGTTTCTCCAGGACTATGACTTTGAGATAGTCTACACTCCTGGGAATGGGAACGTAGTAGCAGACACACTCACCAGGAGGTCTGGTCTACATATGCTGAGTAAGTCGACAGAGCAGCTATCCGCGTTGTGGTTATCCTTCATGCCGAGAGATGGATTAGTGTACCTACACTCAATGATAGTTACTCCTCCACTCCTTCGGCGAGTTAGGAAGGCACGGCTTGGGGACGTAAACTATGAGGCCTGACGTTCTCATATATCCTCAGGATGGGATTCTGATGGATTTTATGAAGGTGGGGAGCATGTCATTCTCTTGAGAGGATGCACCATGGTACCAATGACGCTGTGAGAGGTGGTTTTGAGGGAGTTCCACAAATCCTCTTTAGCGGTACAACCTGAAGTGGTGAAGATATACTAGGACCTCTAGTTTTAGTACTAGTGGCCAAGGAAGAAGAAAGTGGTGGCGAAGTCCGTATCACGATGTCTCACTAGTTAGAAAGTGAAGGGAGAGCATCAGGTACCAACATGCTTAGCTCAACCACTTGAGGTACCAGAGTGGAAGTGGGATGGTATATCCATGGACTTCGTGATGGGGCTACCACGTATGTACAAGGGCCACGATTCCATCTGGTTGATCGTTGACCGACTCACCGTGTTGGCCAACTTCCTACCCATCTGAAAGTAGAGATCAATAGAGAGATTGGGACGTCTCTTAGTACAGAAGATGGTCTGACTTCATGGGGTTACATCGATGATAATCTCATATCATGATGCATGTTTTACATCCCTCTTGTGTAAGGGATTCCAGGAAGAGTTCAGGACTCATCTATGCTTGAGAACCTCCTTCAATCATCAGACAGATGGTCAGACGGAGTGGACCATAAAGACACTCGAGGACATGCTTCGTGATTGTGTCCTCAATTTTGGCCGCATTTGGGAGGACCACCTTCCCAAAGTGGAGTTCACATACAAAAATAATTATCACTCCACCATCAGCATGGCTCCATTTGAGGGCTTGTATGGGCGAACATGCAGATCACCCCTTTGTTGGACAGACACAGGGGAGTCAACACTTATGGGTCCAGAGTAAGTAAAGGCTACCACAGAGAAGGTGCAGATCATCCAGGAGTAGATGAAGACTGCACATAGCCGGTAGATTTCTTATGACAATAGGAGATGAGGACCCTTGGAGTTTTAGTAGAGATACCATGTCTTCTTATGGGTCTCACACCGATGAGGATTACATAGGTTTGGTCAGAGTGACAAGCAATCTTCGAGGTTCATCAGACCCTTCCAGATCCTCAGCGGAGTAGGCAAGGTGTAATACCATCTAGCTCTTCCTCCAGAGATTTAATTAGAGCATAATGTTTTCCATGTGTCTTAGTTGAGGAGGTATGTGCAAGATCCATCGCACGTTATTGACTAGGGTGAGCTGCACATTGACGATGGAGCGACATCTGAGAAGTTCTCAGTAGAGATAGATAATAGAAAAAAACGTGTCCTTTGTGGGTGGTCAATTCCTCTGGTGTGAGTTTTTTGGAAGCATGGGAATCTCTAGGGGATCACCTTGGAGAGGGAGGCTCAGATATGTGCTCTATACCCCCATTTGTTCCCATAGATTTGGTGTAGATTTTGGTGAACAAAGGCCCTAAGGTGGGGATAATGTAAAGACCTGAAAAATGCATATAAATTCTTTTTGAAATTATTTGGGATTATATTGAGTCTGCGAAAATTGACGGTTCTTGGTTTCAAGACCCGGTGTTCCCGGAATGGATTTTTAAACTTTTTTTAAGGTACGTTCAGTAAACGTATGGGTGGTCTTTTCTAACTTTTGGATCGATGATCAGAATTGAAATCTGAGGATACCATTGAATCTACAGCACCAGGATTCACTTAAGGGGGGCTTCACTTTGACTGTAGTAGATCAGAAGTAAAAGTTAGTTTTTAGAGTTTTTTAAGAATAATAAAATATCATGAAATTGTTATTTTATTTTTCCCCAATAGTTGAGCGACGGTGGCAGGACCACTGGTTTGTCAAGCCATTTAATGGATTGACTCATTTGTTGTGTAACCACACTACGTTCAATTAAATGATGAATTAATTCCTTAACTCTTCCTTTGTTTTATTAAAACGTTGGAAAAAATATTTGAGAGAAATTTGGTGGTGAGCTCCGATGAAGTTCTGGCGAACCTTCTTCCAATGAAGAACATTGGATTTGATGACACCTGTTGAGGAATCAGTCTGGAGTTCAACGATAAATGAATGATAATGCATGCGAACCTTCTCCTTCATTCGAAATACCCTCGAACGTGGAAGCACCACCATCCACAGTGATCACCAAAGATTCTCAAGGTAGAGGTTTATTATTTAATTTTATCTTTAATGAATTAGATTGCTATCGATTGTTAAGGTGATAAGGGAGATGGTGTGGGCCAAACGAACAAGGCACAGACCTTCCGTCTCTTCATTCGTGTTGCGTTCTTTGGGGGACAAATTTACAATTTCAACAGAACCTTGAATCTAAGAGCCGCGCAGTGACGGTGGCATCTCGGGTGGCCCTTAGGCATGAGAAAAAGGGTAAACGGACCACCGGATCTCACTCAGTGGCCATCGAATGATCTGTCAGTGTGACACTAGTGTGGCAGCACCGATGACTAGTGCTGGCAGCGAAGGCAGCAACCAGTGCCCGCTGGCCGTGGAAGGGTGCGACGTCACGGTGGACGGACAGGCGGCCGGCTCTCAGCCAGCCGTGGATGCGGTGTGTCATCACATGACGTGGTGAGGAAGGTCGCAGCTTCAAAGCCATGGTGAAGGGTGGGAATCCGCTCCTTGCAGGTCCCACAAACAGCTAGGCGGTGCCACCTGGAATCTCCAATTAAGAGTCAAATGGATCTTTGAGCTGTTTGGGAGGCCGACTGTGTGACCCTCGCATGGGTCATGCCAGTCAAAGGGCCAAGCCACAGTGGCCCAGTCTTGGAGGGTCGGGCTAGGCTAGGTCAAACCAGAACTGGTCCGAGCTGGGTCGGACCCAAACCGGGTCGGGTCGTCCCAGTCCGGGTCGGGTCGTGCCAGACCCGGACCCCTTTCAGGCATAGATATGCTTAAAAGGTTGTATCTTACAAACCAGACTTATATTTGACTAATCATCTACGGTGTTGGAATCTTTTGGATTAGATGGTCCTTTTGAGATACTTCACTTGGGGTTTGAGAAAGTTGGAGTATGGCTGGGTCGGATCATACCCGAATCTAATCGGTCCCTCGGCACTAAAATGCCTATAATGCACAGATTGGGCCTCTGATTGACGTGATGTCTGTTTCATAGGAACCCTTATGACATTTTAGTCCTTTGGGTTACTACATTGTAGAACTTAGTAGTAGTTAAGTCAGGATCGAAATTCAAAGGATCAATTACTTTGGAAATCAAGTGCATTGGGTGTGGGGAATCCCGTGGCTGGTTGTCATCTGAGTAGCGACCATGTGTGGATAAGCATCTAGAAACCCTTTGTTGATCATCGTTATAGAGACCATGTGTGGATCAACATCATAGTGACCCTGTTTGGATCAGCATCTAGCGACCTTATGTTGATCAAAATCAGAGAGACCCTATGTGAATCAGCATCATAGTAACCCTATGTGGATCAACATCTAGCGACCCTGTGTGGATCATCATAATAGGGACCCTATGTGGATCAGTATTCTAGTGATCCTATGTAGATTATAAGTGCATGGCCTGATGAGAACCAGCCTTAGAGAGGCCCATCATGGATCAATGATATACGACTATGTGTGGATCGAAAATGGAATAACACCCACGTGGTTCATTTGTGTAAACTTCCAAACATCATAAAATGATAAAGAATTAGGTTAATCATCTTTATTCCTGAACTCTGGGTTTTATACCTAGTTTGAGCTGAGTCTTTTTCTTTGATCATTTTGATTGAGATCATGCTTTTTGGTTCTCCATTGTGGAATTCTGAAAGAGCTTAATGGTCTTGGGGTCCCTACTGGGTATTTTTATACTCACCCCAACACAGGCTTTGCCCGAACCTTATTGTTTCTTGTGAAAATGATGAGAAACTCGGCTGAGACTATAGGAGCCAGGACCAGGAGGTACATGGTAGTAATAGTTGACGTGGAGAGTTGTGGAGACAATATGTACCTACACCTCATGTAGGATTCATGGTGGACGATCTCAGGAGTTGTTTACTATTTTTTGTTGTAGTTGTATATTTTCAGTTGGGCTTGTATTCCATCCACTTTACTTTTAGTACAAACTTTTTCTACGACATTTTTACTTCGTGGATACATCTTTTTGTGTTCTTGGACTATGTGTTTGTTCAGGTTTAAAATAAATGCCATCCAGTTTTAGTGATACGCCTTTCTGGTGCTATTCTCCAACCCCTGGCCTTTGGAAGGCGGGATTTGGGTAGTCACGATATGGGCCCCGGGGGATAGGTCGTGACACCCTGTACTTGAAAAACTGTGGATTTGGAGGCCTCTCCTCTGAGGTATGTGTGTGTTGTTCCCAAATGTGTTTCTTTTTTCCCTTTACCCTATGGAATACAACAATGGAGTGACATTCATGTTCATTGATAAAGGTGGATATGTTATGGCTATAAAAGGGGGAGAAATGTCTTAATCAATATATGGGAGAAGCTGATAGGGGAAGCAGCAAAGTTGGGAGATTTTTTAAAATATGATAAACTAAATATGATCAATCCGAGGATATATATCATAAAAGATAGATTCCATAATGAAATTATTTGTTTTTTATGGAATGAAGTGTTTCATTGATGAAATTATGATTTTAATCTTATTTATAATGCCAAGCATTGATCATGTGGTTTTAGATTGTATGTTGAGTAAATATTCGACCATTATCTAAATCACAAGAAGAAAATTTTGGAATAATATAGAATAATCTTTAACAAGGTATCAAAATGTGAAAAATTATAAATAAAATCAAAGGGGAGATTGTTGGGAAACAGTGCCTCAAGGCATCATTGTACTGTTTTTGGGTTTATTGTGTTTATTGAAAAAGTATGTGGACATAGAAAGTTATGGATTTCCCATATTTTTTGAACTATGTGTTCTCACAGAGATCCAATATAGAGGAATGGATGCCCTAGAGGTGGTAAAAAATTCATATTAATGGTCTCTTCAATTCCCAATGTTTTAAAAAAATTTCTGGCCCAAAATTTTGAGGTTTCCCCAGGCATGAAAAAAAATTATTTCTATGAATTCCTTATAAAAATATGGAAAAGGTAACAGTTTTTCAAAGATTGGAGTTCTGTGAAGGTATGTATCATTGCCAAGGAATTTGATGCCTTGATGGCTAGGTTTCATGAAGGTGTGGAGCATAAATAATGCATGAAGTTTTGATGGTAAATCTTCATGACTATGAGAATTTGATCATCACAAACATGTGAAGGGTTGATTTTAAATCTCTCTGACTACAAGAAGATTCACAAATAGGTAAATTTTCATGGTGCTTCTCAAAAATAGGGAGCTTCAAGGACATGATTGGAGATCTTCATGAAAAGGTGTTGACGTTGATAGAAGCTTCTATAATGGTAGAAAAAACCTATAAATAAGCTTATAACCCCTTATAGAAGAAGATAAAGACTTAAAAAATATTTAATGGATCTGAATTTGTAAAGGTGATTCATGAAGGTAGTTCATGCAAAAAAAATTGTAAAGAAAAGAAGTTCTTGAAGGCTATAAAAAGACCACTAAATGTTATGAGATTTTTGAAGGCTAAGTGGGCTTCTTGAATGTGTTTAAACTTTGTGAAAGCAGTTACTTTTAAAAAAAATTCATGTTTACAAAGGTTGTATATACTTGTGATGAATTGGGAAGTTTGGTCTAGGTTGTACAATCTTTGCAATGGTAGTGAGAATTATGAAAGTATTAAAAAATAATTTCCCAATACATATGGGGTAAAGTGTCATTAATAAACTGGACGAAAGTGGGGATTGAATATATCATGTACATAAAATCTAGGATGTATTCATTATTATTAATTAAGTGACCTACATCTCTCCAAACTATGCATGAACCCTTTCTAAAGCAGTGAGAGAATGAAGAGGAAGAAGGTGATCCTTCCCACCAATAGTGATCCATCGAAGGAAATATTGAGGGAGTGACCCTTGGTAAGTGGTGATATATCCTAAAAACATTATAAAGGAAGTGATCTTGGGCATGGAAATAATATATTCAGACACTTATATTAGTATTGAACATTAGTGGATATCGTGAATCAATACAGTGTCATTGTATTCTCCTTGGACGTGGCCCAATGAGGGTGAACCAAGTAAAATTATTTTTTCTCGTATGTGATTTAATTTTTTTCATAAATTGATATGAAAAAAGTATACAATATTTCTTTGTTTGACAATGAAACAATAATTAAAGGGGAATTTGTTTTAATCGTTCATACCCTAATTAACCACCCCCCATCCAATTAGGGTATTTAACCTAGTTGGCCTAACAAAAAATTAGTGAAGGGAATGCTTCATCATTTTCCAATTCCAAAGTGGAAAGGGTAAAATATTTCAATGTATTTTGTGTTAGTATTTCAAAAAACATCCTAAGGTAACAATGAGATTTGTATTATTATTGATCGATTAAAAAAATATTCACATATACTTCCCATTAGAGATAAAATGACATTAGATCAGGTTTCCTCACTCAATCTTAAGGATATATTCAGGGTACATGGAGTTCCTCTCACCATTGTATCTAACTATTATCCAAGGTTTACATCAAATTTCTAAAAAGGACCTAAAAATATTGGGGAATAGAACTAAATTTCAGTAAATATTTTAATCCTCAATCTAATAGATAGTCTGAGTGAATGATTTAGACCTTGTAGGAAATTTTTTGTTCTTTTTTAATGGATTAATATGGAATTTTTAGATTAATAACTTTCTATGATAGAGATTTATTATAAAAGAAATTTTCATTCTAGTATATAGATGGAACCATTTCATTCATTGTATTTAAAGTAGTTTCGTACGATTTATTTTTGAGATGATTTAAGATAAAAGAACTTGATGGGACTTGAATTTGTTTATGAATTGGTTGAGAATATAAATTTGATTCAGCAATATATGAGGACAACTTATAGCAAGTATAAAATTTATGTAAGTAACCATAGGAAATAACTTTCATTCATGGTAAATGATCATGTTTTTATTAAAGTACATCCATGGAAATGTGCTATGTGTTTTGGTAAAAAGGTTAAGTTAAGTTCATGGTTCTATAAACCATAATAAAACTTGAAGAAATTTTTGTCAATTTCCTATCCTATATATTTACTCCCAAGTTTATCCTAGGTACACAATGTATTTCATGTTTCAATGTAAAGGTAATAAGTTCCTGATTCATCTTATGTTTTTTTTCATGAATTAGTTCAGTTATAAGAGAATATTTATTATGAATAATGTCCATTTCATATTATTGACCATAGAGAGAATTTTTTTTATTAACAAGGTAAATTATCATGTAAAGTTTATATTTAAAACTATATGGTTAAAGAAACAACATGGGAATCTGAAAATTATATAAGGGAAAGATATTCCCAGTTGTGGAATAAGTGAGTAAAAATTCTGAGGATGTAATTTCCAAAAGGGGGAAAGAATATATCTACCTAGGTAATTAAACAATAAATCTTTTTTATGTTTTTTAATATAAAATAGATAGTTATATTTAACATATAAATATTAAGTATTTTTTAAAATCAAAATGGAAATAGTTATAATTAAACTCCTTAAATATATAGTTTAATTTAAAATTTTAATTTAAAAATTAAATAATTTTAATTTGAAAAAATTAATTTCATTTTTAAAATCATCATATCAAAATTAACATGTGGTAAAATTTTGGAATATTTTTGGAAAATGTTCATTTTTAGTGAATAGTGAAAAATACAGTTTTTGGTAAAAATTTCATTTATTTTCAAAAAATTACATAATTTAAAAGTCCCATTGTATGTGTAATATTATTTTGAAGGTGGACTTTTATAGGTGATGTGAGTGACACAGTTTTAATTTTTGAAAAAATGTCTTTTTCTTATGGTTGCACCTATATTTTTTAAAATTATATATAATGAATTTATATATTGTCACAACATTTCATGTTTTGGATAATTTTATTCTTTCATGGGGATTATGATACAAATTTTTCCAAAGTGTTAAGGGAAATTATTTTAAAAAATACACTTTTAATGTTCCATAGAAACTCTTTTTATTCCATGTTCATTCTTTGAAATGATTTTGTGAATATACTTATATGGATATGAAAGTTTTATAAAGGAATTTTTTTTAATTTATTTTGATTATTTTCATAAATTAATCATTCTATATGTTTTTATGGAATGTTTGACTTTATTTTAAAAAGAAGAAATAATATTCTAATTTAACATATACGCAAAAAATAAATTTTTTGATACCTTAACCATTATTTCAAATTTAGATTACATTGTAATATTTCATATTTCATTCAAAGAAAATTCTTATTTCCCTTTTTTTAGGTATTAAGGTATTAAAAATATGTTATTAGATAGAGTTCATATTTCAATATCTGGAAATGTTTTCTTATGGATGAAAATAATATTTTATGAGTGTAATGTTAAAAAATTAAAATTTTTATATTATATGGTTATATTATGTTTACTGAAAGTTAATTATGAAGATGGTTGTTTTTGTGATAAAACAAGGATGGGTGGTTACGTTATAAACCAAAGATGTGTGGTTAAGTTATAAACCAAGGATGGGTGGGTTTGTTATTTCCCTCAAATTAATTTTGTTTATAATTCAACCGTATGTTTATTTCATTTGTAAGAGTGATATCTAAATTGGGGTCCCAATATACCTATATATTTTATCTATTCTTGATATAGGATTTTATTATAATACTATTATTTCTAAAAATGTAATCAATAAGATTAGTTTTAAAATAAATTTATTAAAACTTCTCAATGGTGAAAATTATAGCTTTGTGAAGAAGTTTTCGCGAGTTTATCATGTTTTCTAGGAAAACAGTATGAGTTTTATTTTTTCCATTATGTTTTATTATAAAAAAAATTATGAAAATATTTAAGAAGAGAATTTGATTTATTCTGTAAGAAAATGTTTATTTTGATCACAAATCTTACCTTGAAAAATAATTTTTTATATGTTTTCATGGACTAATGGGTTTCTTTTATTTTTCTTTTTGTATCTCTTAATGAGATATTTATGATCATCCCATATTTTTAAATGTTTTTCATTGGGTTTAAGGAAGGGTAAGAACTAAGATGAATTCAAGTTAATAGTCATGGATATTTTTGATGAAAATAAAATTTGATTATTTTTAAAATTTAAATATTGTTGGGATAATGGATACTGATTACGAGTGTCCACTTTTTAAAATAGGGTTTTTTATGCATGATTTATGACCTATTTATATAAAAATCTAAACTAGAAAATATCCTCAAAATAAAAAAAAGTAAATTCTTTACTAATACTAAATATTATGTTATATTTAAGGTCATTTCCTTAAATATTAACAATAAAACCTATTTAATTTTTCATTCAATACTGTAAGAAATAACACTTTCTGTTATCTCATAAAAAGGAGAATAAATATAAATTTTCTTGGAAAATATTTTTCAAAAAAAATCCCAGAAGAGATGGAATATAATCTTCATTGAAATAAAATTTTAAATTTTTTAAGGAAAATTCTAATGAATAATAGTGTTGGTGTCTAGAATTTTTCATCAAGCCGTATATGTAAAAACATTATTTTTTTACTTTTGTCCAAATCATAAAAAAACCCATACAGAAAACATATTAAAGATTGCCTTTTATTAATTTTTAAATAAAGTAAAAAATATTCAAAAATGACCTTTATAAAACATTATTTCATAAATAATAATATTATTGAAACATTAAAAGAACCCTTATATGTAATAAAAATATTATAAAGGAAAACATTAAAAAAATATTTAAAAAAAATCACTCTTACCATAAGTCCCAACTCATTTAATTCATATTTATACCCTCCTAAGTATTAAAATTATATTCTTTTAAACTTTAATAAGATTCGTTTTCATTTTCAGTCACATATCATTAGTCCCATTATTTCATTTGTTACCATGATTTATTTATTTACTAAAATGGTTAAGTTCATGTTGGATGTTTTGAGGTCCTTCCTTTTATAAGTATAAATTGAATTTGAAGGGATGAATAAATTCAAAGGGATCTTTGCTCGATGATCTCTCAGATGTTAATAAAGAATTTTTTTTATTGATTTAGACTAAAAAAGTTTTTATAACTTGTCATAAATGGTGAACGTGGAAAATTAAATACGCCTTATTATGGAGGTGGCAGTATGCACATACACAATAGCGATGTTTCCATTTTTCTACTTGATAGACATGAAATAAGTTATATAAAATTTCATTTTATAGAATAATAATTATGTTATAAATTTTATATTTATTCATTATTTCCATCCTTATGTTCAAATATGTGTGGCGGTAATGTAAAAAAGATCACATCGCTTCGAGGATGTGGTATTCCACACGTACGCACCAGTGATGTTAAAATTTTCCAACATATAGAAATTGAATGAAGATAAGTAATATATTATCTTTTTATAATTATAATAATTTCATAAACATATTATATTATCATTAATTATTCATTTATTACTATATGTGTGAGGTAGTGATGGAAAACAAAATTTATTGCTTTGTGAAAATAGTAGTCCAGACGTATGCACGAATGATGTTTTCATTTCACATATGATTGAAAAATATTTAAAATAGTTTTTAAATAAACATAATAAAATTTCATTATAGATAATTTACTTATTTTATTATTTTATAGTTTTTATAATAGTTGTTAATGGGGTATAAGAATAAATAAACTTGAAATGAGTCAGTTTGGGCTTATACCTCCTCCTCATATATCTCCCTTTGTATTATACATTAATTCTTGTGGAATTAATCTTTTGAGAGTACTAAAACCTATAGTATATAATGATGTAATTTGGGAATGGTTTTTGGTATGTATTGGTTGAGATAAGTGGATAAAAATATTTGAATAAGTGTGGTTATGAGGCTCCCTTCTCTATGTGAGGGGAGTGGTACTCTTGTAAATACATAAATCATTACATTAATAAAAACATATTTCTCAAGAAAATTGAATCCAATTTAGTCAAAATAAAAAATATAGATAGTTTAATGCCTAAATAAATTCAATGAGTCTCATTTAGATAGTTTTTAGATATATTTTTTGTCTTATCCTTAAGTTTAACCCCTATTAACCCCTTTAACACATACAAATATAATAAAGTTTTACCATGGTAACTATTTATTATCACCAAATATGAAATTAAAAAAATTAAAAAAAAAATTTAACCCAATTATTAAAAATATTAAATAAATTTGTAAATATTCATTTTTTAGAAATGGTAGAACTCTATTTTAATATAAGTGTGAAAAACTTTGTGAAATTTTTTTAATGTGATTTTAAGCTAAAAAATGAATTTATACCAAAATAAAGTATAAAAATGATTCTAAAGGAATTAATTGGATTATTTTCAGTGAAATTGTATTAATTTTAATTTAAAATAAATAAATAAATAATGGTATTTTATATGAAATAAAATGATATGTTATAAAAAATTGGTATATTCTTTTATTTATGGAAATATCAATCTTTTCAGAAAAATCACAAAAATTTAACCAAATATTATTTTGATATGAAAAATCAAAAAATGAATTTAATTTTTTCTATTTCAAACTCAAAAATTTTGAAATTTAATTATTATATAAATCTATATATATCATGG
Organism: Viscum album; assembly: GCA_963277665.1. NCBI lineage: Eukaryota > Viridiplantae > Streptophyta > Magnoliopsida > Santalales > Viscaceae > Viscum > Viscum album. The sequence goes on along the minus strand of OY728151.1, from coordinate 645,392,363 downwards.
AAATGATTTTAGCTAGAAAAAAATCATTTCTTTTCCAACTGAAAAATCATATAAAATTATAATATTATATATGAATCCATAAATTATATTAATAAACATTAATAAGATATAAATTTTAATTATTATTTATATAATATAGTTTTTCATATTTTCCCCCCTTTTATAAATTAAATCCTATCAATTTTTTCATTACTTAAACAAGTGAGAACATTTTTCCCTCATTTCATTTTATAATTCACATGTTTCTTATTCAATCATATTTGGTTTCTCCATAAAATTTTTACCAAGAAAATTTCAATATTCTAATAAAATTTCTATTTATGGTCATGAATCTAAACAGGTCTTTTTATATAAGATATATTCTCTTCTAACTATACCACCATATTTCACAAAACATGAGATGCATCAGGTGCATATTTTCTTAGCAACAAAACAAGAAACACATTATGTAGCTGAGATAAGCTTGTAGGTACAACTACTAGGTAATAAACCAATCCCACTTTTTCCATAATTAAATATGGTCTAGTAAACCATTTAATTAATTTTCCCTTTTTACCAAAACTCAATACTCATTTCCATTGAGATATTTTAAGAAAGGTTCGGTCACCTACCTCAAATTAGTGGTATTTCCTCCAATTATATACATAACTATTTGGTCTAGTCTATGCTTCCCTCACATGGTGTATAATTATTATTACCTTCCCAACCATCTATTTTACCAATTCTAGTCCCAACAATGTCTTGTTACTAACTTCATACCAATATATTTGAGTCTAACACAGCTTTCCATATAATTCCCCAGAAGGTTCCATCTAAATAATTGAATATAAAATATTAATATATGAAGATTTAACAAAATTCTTATATTTGTACAACATTTGAAAATAATATAATTGGAAATCTCAATTACTATTCTATAAATTTGAAATTATACACTATAAATATCCATTATATTGAAGCTAAAATGTTTTACAGAAATTAAATTCAATACTCATCAAATTATAAAGTCCTTTATAAAAATATGATATAAATATTTCACTATGACTATATACAATGCACAAAGGAACTCTATATAACCTCATTATCTCTTAAGATAATGTCTTGAAATATTAATAAAAGACATTGTATCTAGAGTAGGTATAAAATGAATATTTTTACTCAAATGATCAATAATAACCCAAATGGAATTATTACCTTGATATTTGTTTGGTAATCCCCCAAAAAAATTGATGCATATATTCTCCCATTTCTATTATGGAACTAGAAAAGTTTTAATAATCACCTTATGTAATTTTTTTCAACTTTAGCCTACTAAAAACTAAAAAATTTCATGGTGAAATAAATAATATCCTTTTTTATTTATTCTCACCAATAATATTCCTAAATGTCTCTATATATCATAGTGTTGCAAGGATGAATAGAAAACATAGAGTCGTGAGCTTTAAATAATAATCCATTCTCCAATTTGGATTTTCAAGGAAGATATAACCTCTTTCCAAGTCTAATAACACATTATTCATCAATATTAAACTCGACCAACTCACCCATATGAACATTACTACTCTTTCTTGAAAACTATGATCTTTCTTTTGAGCCTTTATAATTATTTTTGACAAAGATGGCTACACTGATACCTAATCCAAAAAAGGAAAAAAATTAATAAAAAAATTATATGCCATCATTTATTATATAATTAACTAAATTATCATTTTAAAAATATAGAATAGTTGATGGTGCATTATCTTTAGACTCAAGGAATTTGCTATATTTTTTCTTTATCTAGATGATAGTAAATTGTGAAATCATGATACTTAGTCATTTTTAGCCATCTTATTTGCCACATGTTCACTCTTTTTGAGTGAATATACACTCTAGACTTCTATGATCAGTTTATATTTCACAATTCTCCCCATATAGATTATGTTTATATATTTTTAAAATAAAAAAAATATTGTATCCATCTAAAATTCATGTTTATGATATTTCTTCTGAGGGGTTTTCAATTGATGATATTCTTACATGTTATCCCAATCATTCTGCATCAATACACAACCAAATACCTTCAGCAAAGTATCACTATAAGTAATAAACTCCCCATTCCAAGATGGTAGGGATAAAACACAAGTATTAACCAATATTTTTTTAAATTCTTTGAAAGATTCAACACATTATTTTTTCAGATAAACATGACTCCTTTTAGATTTAACATGGTTATTAGGATTGATAATCTAGAAATGTTTTCAAAAAACCATTGGTAGTAACCTTATAAACCAATAAAACATTGAATATTTGTGAAATTTTTAGGTTTTAAGAACTCTTCCATATCTTATGTCTTAGAGGGATAAATTTTTAACCCATATTAAGAAATAATTTTTCCAAGGAAAGAAATCTTATATAACCAAAATTCTTATCTAATATATTTTCTATATAATTTATTTTATTTTAATTTTTTCAAGAAAATCCTTAAATTTTATAATTATATTTATAAATTTTATAATATTCCATGATATCATAGATAAATGAAACTACAATGTTATCCAAATACTTATAGGAAACTATATTCATTAGACTGAAAAATATAGTGGGTGTGTTTGTTAACAGAGAAGTCATAACGTCAAACTCATAATTTTCATACTTATTCTGAAATATAATCTTCGGAATGTCCTCTTCCATCACATTTAGTTGATGGTAGCTAGAACTATGATAAATCTTCAAAAAAAATTATGCTCTCTGGATCTGATCAAACAAGTTATCAATATGAGGTAAAGGATACTAGTTCTTCATATTAATTTTATGGAGTTCTGTATGATCAATGAAAAGTCTTATAGAACCATCCTTATTTATTATAAAAAAATTGGATCACCCTAAGGTTTAGTGATAGGGAGGATGAAACCCATATAAAGGTACTCTTGTAATTGCTGTTTCAATTCTAACAACTCAACTAAAGCCATTTGATAAAGAGGTTTTGAAATTATCTGAGAAAAAATAAATAATTCAAAAGTAAATTCAACCACATGTCCAGGAACAATAATATGAAAATCATCAAGAAATACAACAATATATTCATTTAAAATTATAAAATCTCTAGTTTTAATGGTTTGCATCTTTTCAAAAATATGTGAAAGAAATCATTCACTACCATATTTCATCAGTTTCTTAGATTCTTGATGTGTTATAAAAGGTATAAACTCATTTTACTGTATTAATTGAAATTAAATATATGGATTGAGTATGACTCTTTTAACTCTATAATCTATATTATCCTACTAAACTGAAATATAATATTTAACCATAATAATATCAAACTTATATAAGGGTATGATAACAAGATTTGTAGGAAAATCAATTCTGTATATGATGATCGTAAGGTTTCCATAATTATATATTGATTTAATACTTCCACCATGAGTTTTTAGCAAAGTTTTTATTTATTTCATGAAGTTATATTTCTATTTTACTTCAAAAAAATATATAATAAAAGATTTTATAAATCTAGAATCAAACAAGACATTGGAATATTTAGGTTAAACAATTAATGTACTTTTCACCGCTTTATTTGATATCCATGTAGTAGAAATTAATTTTCCACACCTTTCTCCTTATAGTCTTAGCGAACACTACAATTCATACCTTTCTTTGGCAACTCATTTTCAAAATGTACCATATCATTAAAATTAAAACATTTCACTTACTTATTTTCATTAATAGACTAACCATTACCACTAATCTTTTATTTACATTCATGATCCATGTTTTATGGATTTTCATATTGGAAACACTTCAGAGATATCATAATTCATTCCCTAAAATGTTTCGAGCCACACTTTTCAGAGGAGGGTAATTTAATTTTTTTACCTTTGAGTTTAGTCAATGAATGTTTCTCCATTACTGGACACTTGTATCACTTATTACCCTTATTTTTATAAAATTTCACATACATAAACTTGACATTCTCATCATACCACAAAATTTCCTTATAACATCCAAACTCATAGGCAACCAAATCCCCTCATAAACTTGTATTCAATCCTGATTAAAATCATTCAATTTTATTATCATCAAATAGAATGAGATTTAGTTCATACATATATAATATATTAAAATGATATTCATATATGTAAATAGATTCCTCTACCATTTGAATCAACTCTTGTAATTTCTTTTCCATTAAAATTTCAATAACTTTAGGAACAAATTTATCAAATATTAGATGTTTAAATAATTTACTTTATTTGGAATCCATTTATTTATTTTTCTAAGTTCTCTTAATCATATACTTCCATAGATAGGCTTCACCTTCAAAATGAAAAATGAAAAGTGTTTCCTTTAGTTGTTATAAACATCCCATAACATCAAATATCATCTCCAAATCATTAATCTATCCTTTAATATTCACTAGGTTTGAGGATCCACTAAAATCTAGGGCATGGTATTTCATTAAATTCTTTACTATAAAAATATTATTTTATGAAGAATATTTTTTTCTCCCTTATATTAGTACATCCACTAATAGCCAAAATCAATAGATTTAATATAGCTAAAAAAATACTTTGTTCTAATTCCAACTATTCCGAGTTATTGGTTTATAAGTATATTATCCTCCTGATTCCTTTCTACCACAACTATGTTGTTTCATTTGTGGAAAACCAAACTAAATAAACAAATATTAAATAAAGAAACATGGAAATCCTAAAAAATAAATTTCATAAAAATATAACCATAAATTATAATCTCTTAAAAGCATCTTTTAACATCATAAAGACCTGTAAAATTAAGTAAAACCATTCTCTGATACCAACTATAATAACCACATATAATTTTAAAATATATTATATGATATATAGAATATATTTAATAAATTACATCTGAAATACCATTTTAGGTTTATAGTTTTATATAATTATAAAATTTATTAAATTAAAAATTGTACATTTCTATAAAACATCTATTTTTCTCATAAAGAGATATTTATAAACACATAGTAGCCTCATTTAAGGTAACTATCATAACTAGAACTCTAAATTTATTAATATTAGTACTCATACATAATCCCTAAAAAAACATTTAAAAAATGTGATAATAAAAAATATTATTAATGGGAATAAAATGAAATAAACACATTAATCAATTTGTAATCCTAAAAAATCCTTAAGAACATCTTCATTTTTATAATATTCAATTGAAATAAAATATTTTTATACCTTTCCTCAAAATCAATTAAATTCCTAAATATTCTTCATAAAAATTTCATAAGAAATCATAAAGGAAATATAATAATCATAAGAGTGTCTTTTAAAACATAAAAACTCGTGAATTCTTTTCTATTGATGAAAATATGTTCACCTTTTTTTAATAAAGTCCATAATAATTCCTTAAAAATATAATCTTATCTACTTACCTTTTCAAATAAAAATATTTCCTCCAAAAAAATTAAAGAATATATTTTGGGAACCTTGGTAGATTATCCTTACATTAAAACTTATAGGAATAATTACAATGGAATCACCTAACTATATAATTCCCACATCTCTTAGGAGTAACCTATCACTGGTAAACTCTGACACTTTACCCAATGAATTGGGAATCTATATCATTCTCACTAGTTATCAGAGATATGTTAGGCTCCCCATTCAATCCTATAAAATTTACATGAACCATATCTTTAATTAAATACTTATATATTTCACTTTAACCATAAAACTCATTTAATTTTTAATTATATCCCACAATCAATAAAACTTTTACTGCCTCATAAAAATTAAAAGAAATTTTATTTTCTTCATAATTTTTTTAAAACTAAATATTATCAAAATAGTAGAACTAAAATAATAATTGATAGACCATATTAACATATAGTGAAATATTTTCAATTAATAAATTCAATGAATACGGGAAAGTTTGGAAAAAATTTATATGTTAAAAAACATTCTTTTTATGATTTTTTGATAAGTTGAAAATAACCCATATGGAAAACATTAAAATGATTTCATTTTAATAATTGGTAAATAACGTAAAAATTAATCAAACATTAGCTATATAAAAAATTGAAACATATATAATAATATTCTTAAAAAATTTGAAAGAACCTTAAAATGGAAGAAAATAAGTTGGAAGGAAAACCTTAAAGTAATATTTTTAAAAGTCGATTACATCAAGTCCAAACTCATTTCATTCTTATTTATACACTTATTATTAATAAAATTTCGTTAGTTTTATAATTTACAAGGAATATTTTTTATCATTCATTCCAGTATCATTATTCCCATTATTTCATTTGGGTCAATATTTTATGTGGTTACTAAAATTGTTAGGTTCTAGTTGGAAATTTTGAGGATGTTCGGTTTATAAGTCCAAAATTACTTCAGTAGTTTGACTAAGGTCATAAGATCATGGTTCCATAATTTAAAAATATAAATCATGAATAATTTTTTATTTTTATGCATTAAAATGTTTTAAAACAATATATGGATGTAATACATTGAAAATGAAATATGTCGTATTATAGAGGCAGTAGTCTGTAAATGCACAAGAGTGATGCTTCCATTTTTCATATTTTTTTCATATTTGAAAGGTTTTGATGCATGCTCAGTGATGGTTCCATTTTTTGTTGAGTTCATGATTATGAATTTTATGTTCTACGATGTTCTATGTCGAGTTTTGTTTGGACGGTGGTGACGACAGTGTTGATGGGCAGTGATTATTTCAGTGGAGATTTTTGAAGTTTTTCAATTATGTTTGATCGGATCTCTCGTTTTGCTTGCTCTGGTCACTAGATCCAATGGTTATGGATGGAGTTTAGGATGAAGGTGTTTAAATGATGGTATATATTTCATGATTATGGAAAATTGCAGGCAAGGTTACCCTGGTTGTCGGAGGGGGCCCATGGCTCAAGGCCTCCTTGGGTTGCTTGTCCTTTTTGAATTTCAAATTCAGTCTAAAACTTGTATTTTTGTATCCATCATGATTTTTGTGGTTACTGATTATCCTCAAAGTGTCTCTTATGAAAATAAAAAACTGAATTTTTATTCTTTATTAATTCTTTCTTCATTTATTTTTATTTTTTTTATTATCCATTTTTTTTATTTTTGGTTAAAATTTTTTATAAATTAATTTTCTAACAATAATGTGTTCCCTTTTGTATGTAAGATCATAAGAGTATATTAGGTGTATACAATTACAATAGGGGGTGAATTCTAGTTTAAAAATCCATTAAACTGGAAAAAACAAGAATCCTCTTAAAGTAAATTTATCAGAATTAAACTTCGTCTAATTATTAGAGTGAAGATAGGAATATCAACGGATCTGATTAATATAAAATTATGTTTTATCGTATTCATATTAATACCAATAAAACAAATTTTATATAAATAATATTATAAATACTAACTTTCTATAAAAATACATTATGGAATAAAAACTTTTAAAAAGAAGTAATAGAATATCTAAAAATAGTAAGAATGGAATACAAGATATGTTAAAAGAAAGAACTATTTTAACCTTAAGAGTAAGGTAGTCATTAAACTTGACTCAATGTATCCACAGTTTTATACTTACTGTAATGTCTGTCATTCTTTACCAGGAAATCCCTCAATACAATGATCCAAATAAATATATCATTTTATCTTAAGAATCCCTTAATAAGATGATTTCCATCTTTCTTCCTATCCCAAAAATTCCTTAGTATAATGGATCATATTCACCATCTTCATACCCCCATAATCCGTCAATAATAATGATGATAGGATGTGGAATTCAAATGAAAAAGTACTAAAGCAAACAACTGAATGAATTCCTTATAACTACAACTCTCTAAAGTACTAAAATGACTAAGAAATATATTTTTACATAGAGAAATCATCATAAAACATGAGTTGTGAAATTTATCATCTCAAAACTCTTCAAATAAGCTGATATTTATAGGCAAAGATCCAATGATCATATATCTGAGTTTGTTGCAATGGCCTCAGATAGTTGGATCTTGAAAGATCACAGTGCTATTATATAACTGAATGTCTGACATCATTTTTTGTAAAACCATTATAGTGATAAAGGTGTTCATTATGATATAAAATAGTCTTTATATTCTAATGATAAACATAGGTTATTCTGATGGACCTCCTTATCAATTTTCATTATGATAATCCTTATGATTTTCAGTCTGATTATTTCAGAACTAGAACCAGTCTATTGGTCATGATTTTTTTTAGTAAAATAGACAAAACTAAACTCTAATTCTTATTCTCATTAAAGATAAGTCCAATTATAGGTTTCATACTCAATCATATGATCGTAACGAATAATAGTAAGTTTATGTTCATAATACACTGTAAATTTTTGTTTGTATTGTGAAAGATATTGTTTTCTAAAAAATATACTAAAAATCTTGGAATATAAAATTTTAATAAATATTTTTTGAGAAAGTGCTTTGGATTTCCAAAATTAAAGGTCTAAAAATTTTTATATTTTTTTTGACTCAATAATCTCCCCCTTTTGTAAATAATAAACCACCTTACATAAATGAAAAATAACGTGAAAAATTTAAAACCCTTTTTCCTGTTAATAACTATGAAGTTATTCTTTTCTATATAATTCCCCATGAGTTTATAAGTCTTTTGAATACGATGTTAAATAATATGGAGGGTATTATAATGATTCTTCCTTAAATAATACTTCTCCCCATAGTATAACATATCCCCTTTTAAAATAAATTCTCATAGATTAAGAAAACAACTTTTCTTTCAGTAATAATTTCTCCCCCTTAATATATAATTCTCCCCCTTTGTGAATTCTAGAAAGAAATGGGAAAGAATCCAATGTTTCCTAAAATTATAGAATAATAACATATGAAATAATATTTAACTATCTTGTCATCCATGTAAGTATGAAAAAATCTATAACCAATCATAATTTGAAATCATTTAACCACAATATGATTGGATGAAAAGTAATTCATTCATAAATAATTCAAATGGTTTACAACATTAAATCGAGATTTAAAAGAGAGAAAAATATTTCTTTTTTAATTATGGTCTTAACAAATGACTTCATATTCTTAAACTCACATCATTATTTTTTCATATTTGCATATTTTTCTTCTAGAGAGGCATGATTTTGGACTTTATCTTTCAAACTTTTAACTTCCTCAGAATGCTATTTCTTCTAATCCCTCAATAAGATCACTTAAACTTTACATAACATGACTTTTCTCATCTCAAACAGCATATCATGCATCTTTTCTTTCAAAAAATTAAAATACTCAGTATTTTCATCAGTAGCATATTTTAATTATTCTATAAACTGAACTCTATCATCCTTATTGAAGTATAATCTATTGAATGAATCCTTAGATTCTAAAAGAAGTTAATTTACTTCAATAAACAAATAATCATGAAAAATAATATCAGTATCGAATTTCATAGACCACTTCACTATATGATGTCATCATATTTTTTGAGTCTTGTAATTTTCTAGAAAATTTGTCAATTAAGACTCAATTTGAATCACTAAATCTGTTAAAACTTGTATTCACTATTATTTCTCATTAAGACTATTCTGAATGAGTTGACACTATTCTTTAACGTTAGGAAAATATAGAATTATAGCTTATAACCTCCTCAAGGGTTGACAGATGTAATAAAATTCTATTTTTACTATTGTTCTCTCTAAATCTAATGAGCTTGAGTAAGGTTTGGGAGTTTTAATTCTTCTTATTCTGGTATCAACTTCCTTGCCTATATTTTTACCTTTCTATGATACTTTATTTTCAATAGAAATTTCTAGAATTTCTACGTCCTTATCAGATTTGTCTTTTTCAAATACTTTATCCTTTGATTTCTAATCTTCTTTATCTTTTTTTTGATGATTATTCTTATCTTTTTTCTGATGATGATTTTTCTTACTGAGTACTTTCATATATTTTACCCTTTCCAAACACAACTGAAAAAATTGATGAAGATGAGGATGATTCTGATGAATCCTTTTTTGTTTTAGTTTCTTTACCATCATATTCTTTTCATATATTCATCTTCCTTTTATTCTTCTTATACTTCAACTTCATAATATTCTTCTACTTCATCATATTCTTCTTTATCTTCTTCAACTTCCATATCAACTTCTTTATCTTCTCTTTGTTTTTTTGTTCTCATGCTTCCTTTTTTTACTAACTCTAGTTTCAATCATTTCTTAATAATAATTGGAACTGATTATTACACACCAATCATTCCTTTTCTTTTATTTTCAATATAAGTAATTTTAGTTGGAACAAATTATTTTTCCTCAAAAACTAATCTGGCTTTTGGATTTATCTGATCTGTTTTGGATGTTGGAAGTACAAGATTTTTATAATCCCTCTCAATTCCTATCATCAAGTTTTCACAAATTTTTTCTTCCTGATACAATTTATTTTGATTTATTTTTTTATCATCTTCTTGAATTTATTCAAAATTAAAGAACTTCAAAGAATTATCTTATGTGGGGTCAATTTCAATTATGGATCTAATAGAATCTTTTGATTATTATGTTTGATCATATTTCCAAAAATATCATCATCCATTTTGTTTTTGTTCTTTTGTTTCATTATTTGAGAAGTATCAGAATTTATCTTCTTCTTATTATCAATATTCTTGGATTTCCTTGATGGTAGAGCATTAGAAGCAGCCCCCTCAACTTTTTCAACAAAACTATTTAATATAGCATCAAGAAATAATTTTATTATAGACATCATATCCTCATAAATAAAATAAATATTTTCTTAGAATGGGTAAAAATTTTTCTCTAATTTCAAAAAAATCTATGAACTTTACAACCATATTGCATATAAATTTTGAAAACATAATAATATTTGACTTTTTAGAATATTTGTTTATGTTTTTCACTGTAATGAATTTTAACTTTACCAGATCAATATTTCTTATATTCACCAAATAATCCATAAAAACATCTGTAGCTTTCAATGTATCTCTATATCCATTCCTTGGGATAAAATATCCATGAATATTGAGATAAATGAATCTATTATCTGGATTTAGATGAGATACTTTCCTTACTTTCTCATAATACAAAAATAGAGAATCTTTAGCCTTGTTCTTATCAAAGGTTCCAAGCCTATTTGGTAGCTTATGTAATGGTAATAGGATTCTTCTTCTAAAATAACTTCAACAAAATCTAAAACACTTATATAATACATATTATACATTTTACCAAACATTGTAAAAGTAAAATTTTCCTTATCATCCAATTTTATAAACTGAACTAAAGCATAAAACTAAGAAACTACCTCAGAAAGAAATAGGTCTAAATCCTTTTCTAGATTCTCTACACAAACTAAAAACCATCCTTAAAAAGAAATAATTTTATTAACTGTAGAATCTTATTTTTTAAACCACGAACTTTCAATAAACCTTTCCCCAAACTTGAACCACATGGCACAATCTTCCTTGGTTTCCATAGAGATAACATCTAAGACCAAAGAACACATGAAAAGAAGTATTATCAGACTAAGGTATTTGAAGGATGCAGCAACTCAAGTGATAAAATTCTGAAGGAATGGTGTGGGATATCAGGTGACCCGCCCTTATATAAAAATTGGGGAGAAGACTCAACTTCCATGAGAAAACCAATGGTTGAGATGGAAACCCTATCTGATCTAACCAGTGATATTTATTTGAGAAGGGTTTTTAATAAGTTTATTTGAACTCTCAATGTTTTAAGACTTTTTATCAGATTAAGAATCATTCTAATTCTAAAACTTATAAAAAATGTAAAAAAAACAAATTTTTATAAAACTAAAAATATATCAACCATAATAATTATAAAATAAAAAAAATAAATTGTTCAAAAACTAAAATAATAAAAGAGTACCTTTCAAGGTGGAATGTTTCATCGGTATGATTAACCTATTCTTCTAGGTTTTATTTCCAAATAAACAGATTATGATAGTTTTATGATTGACTTTTATTATGATGGTATTTATAACAAAAAACTTATTACAATATTTTTTATTAATGAAACTAATTTTGATAATTTTATAATGAAAATTAATTATTATTTATTATAAAAAATTTGAGTCTATAAAGTTTATAAAAATTTATGATTTTGGAAAACTATTTGAGAATTTTAACTCTGGGAATTTTTGAAAAAGATTGTGCCCTAAAAACTCATTATAATAATACTTTTATAAAAACTAATAATTCAGAATTTTTTTTAGAAAAACACCTTTTTTTTAAACCAGAAAAAATATATACTCCCCCTATGAAAAATAATATCTTAATATAAGGAGATAGGTAAATAATAAGTTGATTTGAATGATCACTTAAAATTGATCCTTCCAATATTCTATTTAATATACTCAAATATATTAGAACTAAGAGTTTTAGTCAAAATATCAGCAATTTTTTCTTTCATTTTGTGGAATTGTAAAAGTATATTTCATTTAAGTGTATGATCCTGAAATAAATGGTGTCTTATATCAATGTTATTATCATGTGAGTAATGTGATTGTTTTGTACTTAAATTAATGGAACTTTCTCTATCTCCAAATATTTCAGTTTTAATAAAACTCATTCCATGGTTAGTGAGTGTGTGTTTCATCCACAAAACTTGAGCACAACAAATTACAACTTCCATATATTTGGATTCAGCAGGGGAAAGTGCTACTAAGTTTTTTTATTACACAACAAAGAAATTAAAGAAAATATTAATAAATGAAAATTTAAGGATGTAATTTTTCTATCCATTCTACATCTACCAAATTCAAAATCTGGAAAACTTTTAAATTCAAAAACATTTTCAAAATGATAGAAAATTACTAAATCCATAGTTATATTAAGATAAAAAAATTCATTTTATAGATATTAAATAGTATTCTTCTAGACTGTCTTTATATCTTAAATATAAGCATACCCAAAACATTAAATATGGATGAATATATTTTAAGTAAAGTAAACTTCCTATCATACCTCTAAAAATATTTTGATCAATTGGTTTCCCGGTCTTTTTAAGATCTAAAGGATTGAAGGTACCCATTGGAGTACAAATAAATTTAGTATTATCATATCTAAATTTCTTAATAATATATTTTATATACTTATGTTGAGATATAAAAGTTCCTTCTTGTTTTTGTGAAATTTTAAAACTATGGAAACATATCAACCCACCCATAATACTCATCTTAAACTCAGGCTTCATAAGATCTATATAGGAACCAGTTCAATATTTTTTATTTAAACCAAATAAAATGTCATCGACATAATATTTTATAATCATAATATTTTTAATTACATATTTATAAAAAGATATAGATCCACAGCTCCCTTAAGAAAAAAAATTTTGTTACAAAAAATCTAGTTAACCTATCAAACCAATCTCGATGGGATTGTTTAAGTCTATATAAATTCTTGGTATGTTAATAAAAATGTTTTGGATTTTTTTATTTTCAAAACTAGATGGTTGTTAGAAAAAAAGTTCCTCCTCGAAAAATACATTATCAAAATCACACTTTACATCCATTCGAAATTGTTTGAAATTAAAAAAAATAAAAGGATATAACTATTCAAAAATATTTATGTCTAGATACCAGATAATAAGTATCATCATAATCTTTTCTTTATTGTTGATTATATCCCCTAGAAACAAGTCTATTTTTATTTATAAAAAGTTTCCATTTTCATCACATTTGTTCCAAACAATCCATTTTACTCCAATTACAAATGTTTCTATAGGTCGTTCAACTAAATTCCAGGCTTTGTTCCTTTCAATCTCAATAATCGCATCCCACAATTCTTTAATTCAATCCACATCACTTAAAGCCTCGTCAGGATTATTGGATTCAAATTGGTATAAGAAACCAAGATGTTCAATTTAATTTCTTAAGTAACTATTAGTCATAACTAGTTTATCTACATCACCAATGATACTTTCACTATGATGATTCTTAAGAAAAAACTGACTTCTTGGGTTTTCAATAGTCTGTTCTTCAATATAAGGTAGAAAATATTCTCAAGGAATAACATCAGAAACTAATTTTTTATTTATTTACTTATGAGAAGTAATTTCTAACAAATGTTGAAAATTAGTTTTAGAAATAACTTCCTAGGAAGTTGATTCATTTTGTTTGAAAACAAAAGGATAAGATTCATTAAACTCATCATATACTGTTTCATCAACAGTATAATAATTTTTAAAAAAATTAAATAATATTTAGAAAGAATGATATAAATAAAAAATATTCTTCATTGAATTTGGTTGAAAACTTATGTAAATTGTCTTAGTATTCAGAATGAATAATTTGAAAGGAAAACTATTAAGTATGAAACTTTTAGTTTTCTTTGATCCAGAACATGTAAAGAGTTTTATTAAAAAAATTAATATTTAAAAATTGATTTATAGTATAGAAATAAGTACTAACCTCTTCATCTAAAAAAATATTTTTCAAATAATTATTCACTCAATATGAATCTATTAATCTCCTGAATAATTCTATTTCTCCTTTCAACGATGCAATTTTATTGTGGAGTTCATAGAACAGAAAAATTTTGTTCAATACATTTCTTACTACAAAAATTTCCCAAATCAGAATTTACAAATTATCCATCATAATCAATATGAATAGTTTTGAGGTATATTTTTTCCTTATTTTTAAATTTGTTTATAAAAGTATTCAAGTAACTAAACACTTTTTATTTTCATAACAGAAAATAGAACCAAGTATATATAGTGTAATAATCATATAAGACATATAGATATAATTTGACACCAAAACATCTAGTTTTTATAATACAAAATAAATCCATGTGGAATAACTATAATTTATCATAATTTTATCTTTCACTATTAGATTTAAAACATGACTTATTTTAATTACCTTATTGACAAGGGTCGCATAGTTTTGAAGTAAAAAATGTTACTTCAATTTTATCCTTAACAAGACCTTTCTTAGTCAACTTAGATAAGTTTCTAAGGTTATAGTGTCTTAACCTTATATTCCATAACAAATATTGAACTTCCAATACACTAAGTAAAGGTATGTCTAGGCTCCTAAGGTCTTCTAATTTTATTATGTAAACCTTCTCATGCCAATTGGAGAAAATAATAAATTCATCCTTGTAATGATGTACTAAATATTTATAATTCCTAAAGTTCAAAATGTAACCTTCATCACATAATTTACTTATGGTTATAAAGTTTTTCTTAAATCCTAAAACAAAATAAAACATTTGAAATAATTCCTCTCCCAAGAAGAACAACATTACATATTCTAATAATCTATCATTGAGAATTATCCCTTAAAGATAGTTTTCTACCTTTCACCTTGATTATCATCTAGAAGAAATATTTTTTTCCATTCATGTACCAGGAACATCCAAAATCCATGTATTATATTTTTTCTTTATTTGTGATATCTTTTTTTCCTAAAAACAAAAAAGATTATATTTTTAGAACCAAAACCTTTTTGGGTTTTTCATTGTTAAAATATAAAATTTTAGGTAACAATATTTTTCCAACATTTTTGTTTTTTGGAAAATATCATTTCCTTAGAAAAATAATCCTGATCAAATCCTATATATTTTACTCTGTTTAAGAAAACAAAATCTTCCAATTCCCACCACTCTCACTCATAGTACTAAAATATTCACCTTATGGAACCAAATAAATGTTACAAAAAATAATTTTTTTATTTTTAAATCCCATTCTAGAATAATTACCATAAGGTATAATTTTTTATAATTTTTATCAAAACTTTCATTACTAGATGTAAAATTTTATTTAATTTTTTTAAAATTATAAATTTCATATTTTAGTTTGAAAATAAGGTTTTTATCCTCATAATTATTAGTTTTACAACTATGTCTTCTTTGTAAAACAATTTTTCCAAAAATTGCCTTTTTAAAATCTTTTGAAATAGTTTCTTTCTCAAAAATATTTTTATCAATATATATAGAAAGATATTATATTTTATTTTTTAAAATAGTTATTCGTGAAACTATCTTAGAATTTTCAGCTTTAGAATTATCATGTTTAGCTTTTTTAATTATCCAGTTTTTTATAAATCATATAATTTTAATTTCTAAAAGTATTGAAAATCTAGAAAATTCATCATAACTGGGTAAAGTAATATCTTTTTATAAAGAGGATTATTTATAATAATATGTATAGTTTTTTTCATTAGATTAATTTTTATTTAAATACATATTTGTAATGGATTTGGTAGTATGTAACTTTTTCATTAGAAAGTGATTTACCATAGGTACTTTAGTAAAAATTCCAATATTCCTTTTTCTGGAACATTCATTATCAGAAGTGTTATAAAAAAATGTCCCCCACTAGCATTCCATGTGTCGAAATATTTCAAAAAATATATTCCCTTTATACTTTTAGTACTTATTGTAATTTCATACTTAATTTATTTCCTTTATATATTTCCTTTATAACTTTGGAAGATCAAGACAGATATATCAATATTTCTTACATACAGAGAAAGTGACCTCAAAATATTTCTTATAACATTTATCCTTATGCACTTTCTTATATCGGTATTAAAAATAATTCTTAACAACTATCTTGTTTATCCTTTTAAAAAAGATTGTCCAACTCATTCTCTGAATTTTCCAATGTACAAGAATCTGACTGAATGATAACTTTCTTCTTCCTTAATTATTTTATAAATTTCTCATCTGAATGAAATTTTGTAGCAACAATAGATGTTGTAGAAAAGGAAACAACACCATTTTTCATTTTCTCTTTCTCATTATATCTTTTAATTATTCCATTAAATTTTGTTAGAGTTCTAATTAATTCCCCAAGCATAATTTTAGTTAACTTCTTTATATCATCCATATATTCGCTTTTTTATTCCCATTCGTTGGGAATTATATCAATAATCTTTTCAAATAAAATTTCATCATCAGGAACTTTTTATCCAATAGATTGCAAACTGTTTATAATAGTCGTAAATATTTGATGCATCTAAACAACTAACTCTACATATATAAATAAAAGGCATGGTAATAGAATCTAGGTATAGATCTTCTTGTTTCTATAACATTTGATATACGAAAATGTTTAACTTCAAATTTACTCTAAATACTATTTCTAGATTCACGAGTTGGTATCTGAATGTAGATATTCCTTTTTATAGAACACAATAAAGTATTGCTTACTTTTTAATTCAACTGATATTCTAACTTCTCGATATTTTTAAAAGAAAAAAATTCCTTATCAGGAATCTTGTACTTTATGGTATGCATTATAAAATTATCAACTCCAGTGTTGATCACAAAATTTTTCATTTTATCTCTCCATTATTCATATTCATTCCCATTATAAATAGCTGGTAGAATAGTATTCAAATAGTCATTATATCCATAATTCATTCCTACTATATTAAAATAATAGAAAATATTTTTGACAAATACATGTTAGTGTAAAAAAATTTATAAATAAAAATTTTATATCAAAACTTGAACAACCTACAGTAAGTAAAGATAGTGAAAAATTTAAAAAGTATATGAGAAATAGAATCCTACTTTAATACTAATTTTATGATCGTAAGAGTATAATATATGGATAAATATACAATAATGGGGTGAAATGTAGTTTAAAAATCCTTTCAACTGGAAAAAACACAAAGCCTCTTAACGTAAATTTATTGGACTTAGACTTTTTCTGATTATCAAAGTAAAGATTATATTCACAATGTATCTGATTAATATCAAAGTATGTTTTATAATATTAAGAATTATACCAATAAAAAAATTATTTAGAAAGAATAATATAAATACTAGCTTTCTATAACAAGCCTATAGGAATATAAACTTGTAAAAACAAGCAATACAATAACTAAAAATAGTAAAAATTACTTACAGTATATAATAAAAGAATGAACTATTTTATCCTTAAGATTAAGGTAGCCAATAACCTTGAAAAATGGTATCCACAATTTTTTATTTATTGTAAATTCTGTCTTTCCTTACCAGGAAATCCCTGGATACGAGGATCAGAATTTCCCTATCTTCCTATCCAAAGAAACCCTTTATACGATGATCATCATCTGTCTTCTAATTTACATAATCCATTGATCCAATGGATCAGATTCATCATCTTACTATATTTGGAATCCCTTGATCGTAACAATGATCAAATGTGTAATACAAATGAAAATGTTTTAAAGGAAAACCTGACAAGGATTCCTTATAACTACAACTCCCAGAATTATTACAACAATTGGGAATGATATGTTCATGAAAAGAAAACTTTAGAAGGCTTGAGTTACAAAATGTATTAGCTCAAAAATCTTAAAATGACCTACTATTTATAGGTTAATCTCTACTTTTAATATTTCTATATCTTTTGCTACGACCTCAGATAGATGGTTCTTAACAGCTCAAAATTCTTTAGCATAACTGAATGTTTGATGTCATGTTTTTAACACTGTTATAGTGCTAAAGGTGTTCTTTTGGATAAAAAAGTTTATGTGTTCAAATTATAATCATATGTTAGTCTGATAAACTTCCTTATCAATTTTTGATATGATAATCCTTATGAGATTTTGACCAATTATTTTAGAACTAGAATCGGTTTGATGGTCATGAATTTTGTTAGTATGAAATATAACACAAAAATTATAACTCTTGATATGATTAAATTTAATTTCGATAATTAGATGTATACAAAATCGATTATCATAATGAATAATGGTAACTTTATATTCATAATACATTAGATATTTTTCTATGTATAGAAAAAGATAATGTTTTCTAAAAAACATACTAAAACACTTGGAACATAAAAAGTTAGTAAACATGTTTTCATAAAGTGTTTGTTATTTCCAAAAAATAAAGGAATAGAAAAGTAAAAAATTAATAATTCTACCTCAACAATTTATCCTGCATAAAAATATCTTGAACTTTACATGATAATTGAAAGTATGTTTTAACCCTTATGTAATTTCTCTTATACAATTCCATAAATTGTTTAATTATTTGGTTACCCTTAAAAAATGCTTTTTTACCCTTATGTATTGTTAATAATTTCCTATTACTATTATATAACTTTAATCTACCTTTATTCAAGTTATGAACTTACTTATATACCCTCATAAAGCTTTTAACTTACCGTTACACAGACTATTTAATTTTCTTGTTAGCCTTACATAGATTTTGTTTACCATTACATTAAATGTATTATATATGAGTTACTCTAATTTAGTTTTCTATATCCTTTTATGAAACCTTTATAATTTATCACTTTCCCTTATGTAGTTCCTAAAATTATATTTTTACCCTTACACATCACATAGTTACACTTACGCAACCTATGAAAATTATGTCTTACTATTACAAATGTCTAGCTTACTCTTACACAACTTATACAAAATCCTTCATACCTTTACACAACAAGTAAAAATTATTTTTTACACTAATAAATGACTTTAAAATTATGCTTATGTATATTTTAAAACCTAGAAAATCCAATTTACTCTATTTCATGATATATATGGTATTTTAATTTTTTACAAGTTTGATTTTAGTATTATATTGATTTAATGATTATATAAATTGTTATTAATCATATAGAACCTATGTGAAGTACTTTTACATTATTTTATGAATATTTTTATGAATATTAAATATGTTATTCAATTCACACATATATTTATTGTATGAACTTTAAATATTTGGAACTCATTATTTTTAGTTTATTTGTTTGATTATATTCTTTCTAAATTCTTTTTATTGTCTAAAAACTCATTAAAAAATTATATTTTTTAGTGTAGTATCTTTTAAAATTCATATTATCATAACTTAAATAGGAAAGGACATTTCAAATTCAAATTTAAAATGAGGATATGTGGCATTATTTTATTTCTTTAACCTATTTTTATAGAGATTTTTTAAATGATTTAATTGTGTGATTTCAAATGATTTTTTATTTTTCAAATGTATTCAAATTTTAAGTGATTGAATTATTGAAATTTTTTATCTATCCTTGATAATTTTTAATTATTATTATTATTGTCTTGATTTCCTAGTGAGATACATAGTTGTGTTAAGTTATTTCTATTTAGGGGATTGAGGAATGAATAAAATATGATGATGTTAGTGATATGGTAGAAATTATGATTGTGAAAGAGATAATATGAAAGAACTATATCATCTCTCTAAAAAACATATGGTGGTGAAAATCATCTTCATATTCATCAATATTGTAGTGATGTCCTGATCCTTACACAATAACCATAGGTTTATCTTCATCATTCTTCATCAACTTATACTTAGTTTAGTCTAAGTATTTTTATTTAATTATTTTGATCTTATTATTCATGTTATAACCATAGGTTGACTCCCTAATTTTAATTTCATGACTATTTGGGTTGTAACTTCCACTATCTAAATTTAGTATTCTAATTGGTTTAGGAATCACCATTAAAAAATTAAGTGTCTTGTTTATAATTCTACGAGAAAATGAAGGTTGAAATTTGGTTATGAATCACCTTAAAAGTCTGTATAATTCATAACACATCTCTCACTAAGTAGAGAGGTATAATAATAGAATAAGTAAACTTTATTCTGAACCACTATAAAAATTTCTATGCTTATTCTTTTATTTATCATTACGAATTTCTTATATTAATTAACATTGATAATATATTCATATAATAATTACATCTCATTAAAAATTACCTAGTATATTCACCACCCAGACTATCTATTATCTCCTTGTCTAACATAACAATTGGTATCAAAGGTTGTTCCTTTTGGAATTTAGGAAATCATTCTATAGTCTTGTCTTAAACTTGTTTTTAAGGTTTATTATTTTTATTTTTAACATATTCCTATACCTCATTGTCAAAGTATGAAGATCCTTTAACATGGTAGGAATTAATCCTAGCAATTGGAATATTCCTCATAGTCCTATTCATTTTTATGGAAATGACTGTGGTTTTTTGAAATCAAAAATAGAGGTATAGCTCAAGCAGTTGAGCATATAATAATGGCCGGACATGGTAAAACCACTCCAACTACCATAATCATACCCAAACAATCTTATAGAAAATGATATTGCTAAATATGTTTTGAATTATAGAGTTGTAAATATTTCATATTGTTCTATTAACAAAAGTGTATTTATTCATGTGTTAGTATATAATATAGCACATGAGACTAGAAAGATTCTACAAGTTACTCCCCTTGGATCAAATAAGCTAATCAGAACCAAACTTATAATGCATTGATCTGAATACCAATATTACAAAATGGTTGATGATTAGATATTAAATCAAATGTTCCACATATTCAATAGCATAGTTAAAGGAATTAATTCTCTTGGATAAATATAAGAGAACCTTGTACTTATCGAAAGTTTTTTTCTAACTATGAAAAATAGGTGTCATGAAAAAGAAGTATCAATTTTTGAATATATGAATTTAAGGTGTACATATTGGATGAACTCAATGTATCTAAACTATAATAAGAAATTTAGTTGAATAATATTTTATAATAAGATACTTTAAAGAATAAAGATACCAATTTAAAATCTCATATAGATGTTTCTATTAACTGTTTTGAATTTGAAGCATAATAAAGGGGTAAAGGATAAATGCTGAATATAACCAAAATAATTTATAAAATATTAATGTGAAAGAAAAAGTACAAGAATTGACTAAGTAAAGTTAAGAATAATGATTTAAATATAAATAAGGGTTCTATATATAGTCCAAAATTAACCTGTTCTGAATGTAGAAAGAGTGGACATATCAAACCAGATTGTCCAAATTTGAAGTAAGAAATGAGAGAGAATAAATACAATAAATAATTGAAATGTTCTTATCATTCTAGATGGAGTTTAAGTGGATAGTGTAATTCAAGTTATAAATCCAAAAATGAGAATGATTAATCCAACCTCTATTTGATGGTAGCAAACACAAATGAGGTATTTAATGATTCTAATTTTATTTATTATTCTAAAATGATAGTTATAGATTTTTTGAATTATATTATTTAAATTAAATGATTCAAAATGATGTTTTAAGATTTACTAAACTATATAAAGTTATTAAATATGGGAATAATAGGAAGGTTATGGAAAGTATGTAATATACTAAAGAAGATTATATTCTCAAATAAGAAGATAAAATATTGTTTTGGTAAATAAAAAATTGAAATATTTTATTTATGAGTTTGATAAAGAAAAATAGTTTTTGAAAATTTGTTTTTCTAAACTAGAAAATGAGAATCATAATTAAAAAAATTCTTCTTCTAATAATAAGGATTTTTTTTTTAATGATTTTAAAATTATTTAAAAGGAAAATATGAATCTCAAAGCTGAGATCTTACATATAAAAGAAATGTTATCAAAATTTAATATAGTAAGTAAATATTTAGTCAAATTATTGAGATTCAAATAAATATAAAAATCCAATAGAAACATCGTTTTTTATCATAATATATTACCTCAAATATATAAAAATAGATTTTTCAAAGGTAAAAATTAATAAATATCATCTATTACTTTCAATATATCCAGATTATTTAGACATTATTCTTGTGGTTGTTTTTTAAAAATTTTTCAATCACTCTGTGACACAAATAATAATATTTCAAAACATGATTTTAATGTTAAAAGGAATAATACTTCTTCAATTTTGGTTCATAAATGTAGTTTTTTTAGTACTATTTGACCAAAAATGGTTTCGATTACAAATAAACTATTTTTATGAACAGCATGCATGTTCTTATTTTTTATCATATAGAATGTTGGAATATAATTTCAATTTTATTTTATTTTTTCTAGTGATCATGTATTCTTTCTTTTATATTTTTTGGTTTATTTGGACATGCTAAATATTGGTTATTTTTTAAAATTCTTAACATTTTTTTTAAAATTTCTATAATATCATATTATTTCTTTTCATGAATGATTTTAAAATCTATTTTAAAAATAATTAATTTAGGAGGACTTATCTATTTTTTTAATATATTTATTTAATTTTGGTAGATTTTATTCATAAGAATAAAATATTTATTTTGGGGATAAAATTTTCTTGACAATTTGATAATTTTTCCATATTTTCAAAAGAGAGATAAAATAATGATTTTAAATTTTTTATTCATTTTGAAAAATTCCAAACAGGGGGAAATTATGAAATTGATATTTTGTTTTCAAATAATCTAAAAAGGGTATAATATTGGACTATCTCATTTCCACTTCAATTATTTTATGTTTTAATAATTAAAATATCTCATAATTTCATTTTTAGGTTAATTGTTATTTTATTACTTTTTTTTGAAAATAATCATTTTGACTTGTTCCTTAATTATTTATTAATTATTTATTTTATTTTTTGTTATTATTATTATTATTTATTTTTTGTTAACACTTGTGAAAAAATAATTTTTATCTATTATATTTACACTTTAGTATCCTTCATAAAAATATCTTTATCATTACTTGATAATTAAAAGTACGTTTTTATCCTTACGTAACTTCTCTTATACCCTTACATATATAGTTTTATTATCTTATAACCCTTATAAACCTCCAAGTTTTCTTTTACATACAATTTATAATTTCTATTTTACCTTTACATAATATTATTTTACCTTTATACAGCTTCGTAATTTTCTTACCTACCCTTACGTAGCTTATACATTACCCTTACACAACCAATTTAATTTTCGTGTTACCCTTAAATATATTTTTTTTCTCTTATATAACACGTATTATACATGTGTTACCCTTACTTATAATTATATCTACCTTTAAACATCCTTTAAAATTTATCACTTAACCTTACGTAGCACATGAATTTATCTGTTTACCCTCACATAGTTCATAGTTACTATAACGTAACCTAAGTAAATTATGTGTTACTGTGAAAAAAATTTATATTTCCCTTATAAAACCTATAAAAAAATTAATTTACACAGCATTTACAAATTATATTTTCATATTTATTGAAAATTACTGTTATCGGTATTGAAAACCTAAAATATTCAGTTTACACGATTTTATGTTATTTATGGTATTTTCATCTGTTTCATGCTCATTTTAAGTGTTTTAATTGTTTTAGTGATTCTATAAATTATTATTAATCATATAGAACCTAATGGATGTATTTTAAATTTTTTAAAACATATTTTTGTGAAGTTTAAATATATTTTTCATTTAACACATATATTTACAACATGAACTTGAAATATTTGGAATTTACTATTTTAATTATATTTTTTTGTTTATATTGTTTATAAATTAATGTTGTAGCCTAAAAACTCATTCAATTTTTTTTATTATTTTAATATAATGTCTTTTAAGATTGATATTATTGCATGTTAAATATAAAATGAAACTTGAGATTCAAATTTTAAATAAAACATTGTAGTATTCTTAAATTTCATTAAAATGTTATTATAGAGTTGTTTTTTAATCTTTAATCGAGTTATTAAAATGATTTTGAATTGTTCAAATGTTTTTGAATATCAAATGATAGAATTATCGATAATCACTACCTCACTCACCTTGATAATTATAAATTTGTATTATTATATTGAATTTACTGTCAAGATACTTGTTGGTGAAAAGTTATTTATATTTTATGGGATCAAGGAATACATAGAATACAATTATTGTTGTGATACTATGGATGTTATGATTTTGGAGGTGATAGTTTTCTATAACTGTTTCATTTATTGTTGAACTCTCAAGGTGGGAAAAATCATCTTAAACTCCATTAAACTTGATGAGATGTTATGATCCCTACCCAACACCCATAGGTTGAGCTTCATTATTCATCATTGACTTATACTATGTTTAGTCAGAGTCTTTTTAATTAATAATTCTTATATTCCAAACTGTATTGTAACTTTAGTTTTTTATTTTACAAAAAAAAGAATTCTTTATTTTGGTGGTGACTCTAGGATTCTAAATAAAATATTGTTCATGTTATGAATACCACTAAATTAAATGCTAATATTAGGTTTTTACTCCCTATAAAAAGATCAAGTGTATTGGTTTTACTTCCATTAGAAAAATTATTTTATAATTGGGTTATTATTTTCTTTTAAAAATCAATATAGTGCACAATATATCTCTCGCAAAGTAAAGAGGTATAAGAGTTAACTGAGCCAGTTTGAGATAAAATAATATAAAATCATTTGTTTTTACTATTTTATTTTATGTTTCTAACTAACTCAATTAAATAAAATTCATAAATAATTTAGATAATTAATCTATCTATTTAAAAAACATATTCTATTTACCCCACACTCCTCTAGACAATATGTCATCTCCATATCCAACCAAAAAAATATTTAGTCAAATTGTTTATCCATAATAGGGTTAGGTTGAAATCCACTCAAAAAACTACATTTCTACTAGTTTTGGAGATATTTTACTCCTTATATATAAGTTTAACACCCCCCCCATGTAAACCCTTTTAACAGTTACAGAGGTGGCGAAGATTTTCCATGGTAACTATTCATTATGAACAAAAATAAAACTAATCAAATTATCAAATTTGAACATATTTATGAAAAATATGAAATCCATTTTTCATGATTCAATTTATATAAGTGGTAGGAATAAATTTTAATATGAGTGTACAAAACGCAAGGAAAACAGTTTTTTTAAAATGTGTTTTTAAGACTAAAATGGATTTATTCAAAAATAAATTAAAATATTAATTACTATGGAATTAATTAGATTATGGTTAGTATAATGGAATTCATGTTAATTTTAAAACTAATCCAAAACCTAATGTTACATTTCATTAAAAGAAATGATAGTTTATAAAAATTGGTATTTTTTACTATTGACTCAAAAATAAATACTTTCTATAAAATCCCAAAAAATTACATTATTCTAATTTTGATATTATAAATCAAAAATGGTAATTATATCAATTTAAAACATTAAAATTTATAAATTTAGTTTTTAATTAAAACCATATATATTTTGAAAAACATTCCATGTAGAATAAACCCATTTTTTTTTGACTAAAAATCATATAAAGTTAACATATTATATATGAATCCATAAATTTTTTTTATAAATATTTAAAAGAATGAATTTTATTTATTATAAACATTAATATACTTATTACACTTATTTTATTATACCAATTGATAGTCCTAGTAGACTAATGCATATACATAATAGGGGCCTTGAAATATGTGTTTTTCAACTTCTTAGCAAATTCCAAATCTTCTTCTACTAATTTAACCCCATTGGAATTTTTATATATTTTGTGGGTTAAAAAATAGGGATCATTTTTTTACCTAAAATACGCCTATATGTAACGAATTATGGAAACGAAAGTACTTAATGGGTTTTTTCATAAAGTCTGGCCTCTCAGGAGAATCTTACTTCATACTGTTACTGGGAACTCTATGTCATAGATTTTCCACTATAAATATTATCATAAAATTATAGTGTATTAACTCAGTTGTAATCATAAAACTCATTATAATATTATATATTAAATAAAATACACTATATTACACAAGGGAATGTTATTGTATCTCATGGGTTATTTGTACTAGTATCGCACCAGTCTTCAAATATGTTAAACTATTGAATAAGATCGCAACACTATACAGGGATGTCACTGCACCCAAAATATAATATTCTTATTATAAATTAAATATTCATTAAATTCATTATATTATTCGAAACACAGTATGTAGAGTGATCACTATTTTTATATATATCTTATCAGTTCTTCTTTAAAAAAATTATTGGATACTAAAAACTCAATTTGCAAGGAAAGAGACACCCAAAAAGTTTCTATAGAAACTTCTACAATCAGCCCAGATCACTTGATCATCAAGAATCAGTGACTACCTAGTTATTATAAAATTAATATCAATACTTTATAAAATTTCCAAGTGAGGAAATCACAGATAACTTGGGTCTTCTCTTTCTCACTACTAGCAGACTCTCACATGTCTACTAATTCTATCTTATCTTTTACTAAATATATTAAATGGGTTCAATTAAATATCTTTTTATTATAAAATTATTTGATACACATAAGGTTCAAATTCACACCATAATATTATATTCTCTTATTATCTTATTTGAGGGGAATTTTCTTTATCAATTTATTAATGCTGCTCGCTTCCAGCATAGTGCCCTCTTTTCTATTTTAATATTATTCTTTTCTATACAGAGTTGTGAAAGCATAAATTTATTTATTTATAGTTTCATTCATATATTCTTATACACTGGGAAATGCATGTAAGAAAAATAAATTAATCCACATGCGTAGTTTTTTCCCTGAAATCTTTAAATATCATTTCTAAACTTCTTTTGGGTGATTGCCACCTATAAAATTATAGAAATACTCTTTAGTTATTTCATTCAAATTTTTTTAACTCGTCCAAAAACATCTCAAAATATTTTATTCATATAGGATCATGTTATTCTCTTCTCAAAAAAATGAAAATGAAATTTTTTTAGATAATTGTTCTTAAATGGTTTTATAAAGATATGAAGTGCATCACTTGTGGTCTAGCTCATCTCAGCTTACTACCTGAGAGATTCCAAGAAACCAGTAGAGATTGAAGCTTGGATTTATAAAAAACAGTTAGTATCTCAAGATAATATTCTTCATCTTCACCTCGAATCTAAATTTAATTTATGATATTTAATTATTTAAATCATAGAACATACATTAAAAAGTTTTTCCTCCAATTTGATCACTCAGGTTGATTTACAAATATTTTCAATTAAAAATCATAGTATAAATAATAGTGATCTTCTGCATATCTTTCTAATTTACTATTTCACAAAATATTCTTATAACATGGCTTCTCGAAGCTTCATGATATTTATAACACTAAATAATGTATTTAACATCATCCCTTTTGATTTTCTCTTGAAGTAATTAATCTTGTAAATTTCCATATGTTTTAACTACAGTATAGGGATAAAATTATACTTATATGGATCATCTTACATTAAACTTCAAATTTAGATACCCATATATCTACCATCATAATGTTATGGATCCCTTTATATCAAGATTAATCCTTATATGCATCCATATATGTAGTGTTGAAATATTTTTTCACCACTCTTACATCATTGACATAGTTAATTAATCCTCTTATGTAATGGATCTTCTACTTATTACCTTATATGAATATCCATATATGGATAGAAATACAAAAAAATCCCCTCACATGAGTACATTATCATTTTCTCAAGAAAAAAATCTATTTTTGATATGAATTTTAATGGGATAAAATAATTTCAAATCATCTTAAGTGTTCTTAAAACCCATTAAAATCATCTTTTATCTTCTTTAAATCATTATTGGAACTGTTAGTATAATTTCAAACTCTTATAGATTATTTCTAAGGTCCTTTTCATCCCCTAAATAAAAAACATAGAATATTTTTATTAACTCTAGTTCCTCTGAATTTTCATCTCTATTGTTATCCATCAATTTCCATCATCTAAGAGTGTTTCCTCACTAGTTTCTATAGTATTTAAGCTCAAAAATCCTAAGATTAATTCTTCATAACTTAATAAATAATCACCCATGAATTTTACCCTATTTTAATCCTTTTAACATTAACTTATAAAAGGTGTCAAACATACACATAGTTCAACATCCAACTTCTCCATTCTAATCTCATTCATTAAAACTATTACAGAAAAGAATTTACACTTTAAAACCTCTATTTTACAGGTTGTTTAGATCTCTAATTGTTTAATTTAAGGGATTCCCACTTGAATCTATCTAATCATAAATTCAAGGGTATAAATGGCTTTTTCATTTATTATGGAACCCACTTACTTTTGGTGGATAATCAATCCATCACCCATCACTACATCTTTACATAATTATATTCACTTCTTAATAAAAAAGATAATTGAAAAAATAAAACTTCAATCTATAGAGAACATCTTTTTGAGTTGTTTACTACTTTTTATATTTATCTTGAGATGTGATGTCGCTTATAACTAATGTATGTTGATGGTGACTTGATACAATTAGGTATCATCATGGAACTCACCCTTTTTCTAGTGTTAGTGTGTGATGATAGTGATTTTACCCTATATCACCCATTAATCTTGTTAGAGACTGACAATGACAAGCCTGTGTATCTAGTGGAACTCACCCAGTATTCTATGATAATATCAGTTAGATATCTATAATTTATATTTAGATATTTTTATTTCCTATAACAACTAAATTATGAGATAAATGATGATGATTAGTTCCTCTGGTGTCCCTAATTTGAGGACCCAATATATAGGATGAGTCAAGAACTGTAATTTCTCTAGAATCCTAGATATATTTATGTGACTCTATTAATTCATTGTATTAGTGGCATACTTTATTTAACATGGTATAGGGATCATAGTGGATGATAATGAACCTGGTACTATCTCTCCACCTACCCATAAATCTATAAGTTAGGAGAAATGGATTTTAAATACCCCAACCCCAGAATTCCAAATTTAGTAGTCACATTATTATATTTTCATAAGATACAAGGAATTGAATCCCAAAGGATCAAATAGTTTTGTAGTTTTGGAAAAATATATTCATACTTGGATCCTACATTTCAATTGAAAATATAAAAAATAGTATAGTAATTCTTTCAAAGACAACATTATTCTCTTTGTTTATCTCTACATGTCAATCATGATATGCATCTTGGCATCCTAGGGAAAAATAAAACATAAAAAAGGGGTGAGAGTAAATGGCCAGTAAGGGTAACCACACACTTAAATCTATCATGAATAAATTAACATAAAAATAAGGAATGGTGAATAACTGAAATACATTCTATTTAAACATAATCATGATCCTATCATAGAAGGACTAAATGATTATCAAGTGATTCTATACAAATAATCACATGATAATGAAACATAACCATGGATATTCTGATCCTAAAATAATAACATGGTATATCAATAACTAATCTCATAATGATGGAATGCATAATTTGGGACATCATAAACAAATTTTCAAGACTTCAGCCAAGGCACCAGACATAGATGGGTAAGGCCTTGGCCAATACTCAAACTACTTTTTCTCAAGAGACTAACTAATTCATCAAAGGGATATATCAGGCCCCACATATCACTTACTAAGTCCATTAAATTCCCCATATGAAATTTTTGTAACATAAACAATATAAACATTTTTGTTGAAAAACTATCATATGAAATGTAAATACTTTTCCCATTCAATAAACAAAATCAAATACCATCCAAAGAAATATGGTGAATTGTGTCAGAATAGTATATTACCTGTCAAAAAGTTCATAATCCATTCAATAAGATATGGAAAACGGTATCATAAGATATAAAAATCAACGAAACATAGGATTCAATAAAGGATGCTGACATAGATACTTTAATAATATCACTGAAAATTTCTTGAGGAAAATACCTTTTTTCAATTTGAATTCACTTATTTTAAAAATTTGGGAAATTATAATAAAAAAATATTTTCTTTTGAAATAACCATGAAATATTTTAAAGGAAAATTAAAAAAATTAAGGCATCTTAAAATCAGTAAAATATTCTCATGCCCTATAAGTATAAAATAAATATTCCTTTAAAATTTTGAAAAGGAATCATTTAAAAGAGTATTTTTTTAAAGAAAGTGTTAGCATTAACCAAATGAATTGAATATTTGTATTAGCTATAAATACACATAAAATAAGTGGAATGTAGGATAATATAAATAAAATTCATTTAACACATAATTATAGAATGGCATAATCAATGGAGTTGAATTTTAACACAAAGATTGGGAATTGGGTTATGAATTCGCTCTCCTTAGGTTTGATTTGCACCATACGTGTATAAACATCCTTTATAGTAGTTTTAAACATATTATTGACATATAATTGAATCGTATTTGTATTTATTATTTCATATATTATCTCTTTATAACTTTTTACCACTTTTTATTAATAATATTTTATTTATTTCACTATTTTAGGCATTAATTAAATTGTTTCTCATAATGGTTTCATCTTAAATGTATCAGTTATCTTGTATAGGGTATATATATAACATTTAAAAATAATATTAATATTATTAATATAATTTTTAATCATTAAATACATTTTTAGAACTAATTTTTAATGATGAACATAAAAAATGAATTACACCGCTACGTAGAGACGGTAATCCATTTGTATGCACGTGCGGCGTTTTCATTTTTCATAGCATGGATAAAAAGTATAATATGGATTTTTCATAATAATAATAATATATTTTTATATATATGATACTAGATTAATTAATTTATAAGTAAAATACACATGAAGAGTAAGTGAATGAAGAAATAATCTTGAAAGAGTCGATAAAGATGATTACCTTCCTCTTCGGTGTACTTCCTTTGATATCTTATTAAGAGATATAGGGTTGGTATTTTGAAATGACTAGAACCACACAACAGTAAATAAAAATGTTTATAAGTTATATGGATATATTTTTTTCTAGATAGAAGGCTCAAGGTGGTGAAATGAATTGAAGTAAGGAGTTTCCATTTATTATTAAGGTGAGGGGAACCTTTGGAAATCCTCAAAATATTAAATTATAATAAATTAATTTTCTATCCAAATTTCACCAAATGGACCTAGATTCAAATATAAAATGAGATAATTTTTTAATCTCATAATAAAATAAACTTTTAACATTTTTCGATTTCATTTTAATCCTTATCTTTTGGTTCGATATTAATTAACTTATTTTAATTATGGAAACAAATTATTTAATATTAAAATGTTGTAAATTTTACTTAAAAATGTCAATTTTACCATAAATTAATAATTTATGACTTTTATACCAAATCATAATCACATTTTATTTTTGAATATTTTTGAATATTTTTAAATTATTTAACAAATTATTTTTTTTATAAAATACCACAAGTGTCAATTTTAAATTTATTCATTACAATGGCCTTAAGAAAAACAATAAAACAAGATAAATATGAAAACAAAATATCTAATACACTCCAAATATGTCATAATAATACAAAAAGTTTGTGTAACACCTTAATTAATTCAAATTATATTTATTTTAACGTTTTTAATATAATTTTTTTGATTGTTTCACTAATAAAATAATTATGGTGTCATTGTTACATAATTATTAATGGTAATTTTTTATTCACTAAAAATTATTAAATAAAATACCATGATGTAGATAAATATTTCATATTTTAAAATAATATCTATAGTCGAATATGCATTTTGAATAATACCATATTAAAAATAATATAGTAATTGAAAATATGAATGTGATATTTTTGTTTTTTCATTAATTAATATATTATAATTTTCATAACCTCATTAAAATAGTCCCAAAATCCATAAATAAATTTAAAACCCTAAAATAATTTTTTTATGTTAAAAATTGATACTTATATTCATTCATAAACTTCTTTTTTCCCCATGTGGATACATAAGATATATTTAAGACAAAGAAAGTAACATCTTGTGAGTTTATTTGATTTTAATAATATAAATGTCATTTTCAGGGAAAACTGTGAATTAAATAATTGAATTTAAAACAATAGTTGTTAAGTATTAAATATAAATCATCCAATAAAATTTGGGAAATTTTTAGGGCAATATTATGATCCTTATCGTATTATTTTTTCCCTAAATTACCCTTTTTGCCCTTAACTATGGTAATAAAAAAATTTCCAAAGTTACTATTAATATTGACTAAAAAAAGTGTATTTTTACTAAATTAAGTCCTAATAATTAAAAATAGGTAATCAATTTTTTAAAATTAAAAATAAAAAAGTTTCGTACTTTAATTTAAAATTAAACTTCTAAAATTCAACTAAAAAACAATTTTCTTGAAAATTCATTTTTAAGCACAAAAATGTACTAATACCAAAATAAGGTATAATAATGATTAAAATAAATTATGTTACTTATAAATAAAGAGTATTAATGTTAAATTGAGTTAAAATTAAAATCCTAAATATACCATATTATAATGAAATTGACAGTTTATAGAAATCGGTATTTTTTCACTATTCACTAGAAATAAATATTTTCAAAAAAATACAAAAACATCACCCTAAGATAATTTTAATAATAATATATTATAATTTTATTTATTTATTAGAAATTATAAAATTGTCACAATTCGGTTTTAAAACAAGTACGTCTTTAAAAGGCATTGAAACTCTCTTTAGAAAAATATTGCCTTTTATCCATAAAATTGGCTTCATTCATATCTTATTCCAATAAAATATTTTGTTTGAATGTAAATAAATATAAATTTAACAATTTGGTTAATAATATTCATTCATGATAATTTAACGGCTATTTTATAATAATATTTCACTCTACATTTAAGTTGGGTGCTGCGTGCAGCGTAAGAAATCAAAGAGATTAACTTTAAAAAGTGATGTACCGTAAAATCATGGGGTGTAACATTCTCCCATCATTCAATAAATTAAATCATTAAAATTTAAAATTGAACTTAAAAATAAAATTTTGATAATATTCCTTTTCTGGAAACCCAAATTAGAAATAAGGTTAACAAAAATCCCTTAAATATGAGGGAAATGAAAATATGCGGTTAACTACAAAAGTAAGATTTCAAATAGGATAACATTAGTGGGAATTTATAACCTGGAAGTGGAAAAAAGATAAAACTATCCAGTTACTATATAGGGTGATATAGAACATGTTCATTATTAAATTAACTCTCAAAAAACCACAAATTTGTGATCTTTTAAAAGACAATTGATTTCTTAGAATGAAAAGTAAATTGCTAATGTTTTCATTCCAAAATATTTTTCCTATAGTTAAGGGACTCTTTTAATATTCAAATAATAACTTGAGATAATAAAAAAACATGATTAATTTCCATTTTATGAGAATAATTTCACAATTTCATTGGGATTATTTCTAATTTCACTTAATTGTGTACACCCAGATATGGATATTCAAGATGAATTTTTATACCTGAATCACTTTTAATGAATCATATAGTCTATAAGTAACTACTCCATCCTATAATTTTTTAATGAAACCAGAAGGGTTACCCATAGTATCCAATAGACAATACCTCAACATTAAAAAATAATATCCAATGTTCAATTTAATCCATTCCAACCTTAAGACTCATCCAAAATACATCTTTCCAAATTCAAAGTCCAAAAAAATATAAGGATGGTCAAAAAATTTCCAAAATCAACTTAACATAATATATTCCCCAAACAATATAATTTAGATATTTTTGTCACATACCAAATATAATAACACCTTTATAACCTTTAAACCTTAATGAAAACATACATTATTCTAATAATAAAATCAGAGGTATATTTCGTAAATCCAAACAAGAAGTAAACCCAGAAATGATAACATAAACCATAAAATCACTAATCACTTTTTTATTCGCCAAAAATATCCCAAAAACATATTTTTTTCATTATTATCTCAAAATCAAGAATATACTAAGATTTATCTTCCCTCATTCATGTTTGTTTCAAAAGATTAATTTCCACCGAATCACTTTTCCTAGGAATATATACCATTTAAAATATACTCTAAAATCCTTAAATAATAAGTACCATAGTACAATATATATATATATATATATATATCACTATTATTATAACCATAATATACTTCAAAAAATAATTTTACAACATAATTTTTGAATCCAAACAAAATCACATTAATCATTTTTCTTCAACTATGGTAACAACATAAACTTGACCTTCATCACTTTGCTTCTATTGAGATATATTTCTTTGAAACTTCAGAAATTCATTTTCATAGTACCCTATTTACATAGATATGAATCATTGGACATAGTTTTCTTCATTACTTTCCTTTAAATCACCGGATTAGTGGCCTTTATAATCACATTTATAACAAACTATAATTACATTCAAGAAAGTACGGGGGTATTTCTTTCCACAGTTATCATATATAAAAAATCCTTCTTTATTTTCTTACCCTTATACATTTTTTCTATTATGTCCTCATATTATCTTTTTTACCTTCAAAACCATTGGGAATGAAGATTTATTTTTCTATCTTGATATCACATGATATTATATCCTCATATGATGAATTTTTTTAAAGAATAGTACCCTTTAGAGAATTGGTTTATGAACCTAAAAGAAATGGTCAATATTACTCTTTGGATTATGTACCTATTCCAAAACATGTCTCTATAATATTTTAATGTTTTCTTTACACTTAAAAACATTTGCATCCTCATTTTTCTTCATATTTAAGAATATTCTCTCTATATCCTCTTGTGTGTAAGGTAGATATATTTACAAGAAAATTTCCTTAAAATAATTCCATTCCATATTTAATATTTCATTATCCACCTTAGGGTTTTGAATCAATGAACACCATTGATCTTCATCTCCCGAGAGATGATAAGCTACCATGAAAACCTTCTCCCTTTCATTACTTCCCAAAGTGAGAAATATATTCTCTAAAGAAATTATCCATTTCTAAACAAAAAATGGATTTCTATTTCCATTGAGTGATGAAGGTTTTTGATGTGTAAAGCAGCCTATAATTGTAACATCATATTGTGGATCGGGCTACTCCAAGTGATTTAGGTGGTCACTCATAACCTAATTCAGTTATCCCGTTATAGTTATAAGTTGTTCATCTTTTGCTAAAGCTCTATCTCCAACATCCTTAGCATGAATAGGAGGGAAATCCCCATATGGAATATGTGAATTGATACTATTTCCATTCCTTTAGAAATATTCTATTAATAAAATTTTCATACACTAGATTAAATCATAACATTATGAAACATAATTAATAATCACAAAACTAGTGAATTAGATAAAATAAAATAAAAATTTAGGTATAAGTAATATCTAAATCATAAGCTTAGTTTTTTTTGTATTTATTTACAAATCCTATCATAGGGTTTCCTTATCTAAAATATGTTTTCCTAATTCTAGTTCTAAAGGTTTCAACTAAACTTCCTCTAATACCAAATGTAAATACCCTGACCCTAGTAGCCTAGATTTGGTGGTTTCATTATTATATTGTAATAAGATTCAAGGAATCACATCCTTAAGGAATAAATAGTTTAATATATTGGTAAAACTATATACAAACTTGGATCCCACGTTAAAATTTAAAATATAAAATTAAACATGGTAAAAAAAATTTAAATTCCATTATTCTCCTAGTTTATCCACACATGTCAATCATAACATAAATCTTGGAATCCTGAGGGAAATGAAACATAAGAAATTGATGTTCTCATATGTTCATTAAGCGTAAGGTTATAGTGGATGTTGTCTAGAATAAATATTCATAAAAAATAATATAAGGTATATAACTGAAACACGTTCCATTTAAACATAATCTTGAGAATACCATGGAACGAATAAATGATGATCAAGTGACTTCATATAAATAATCACGGGAGAATGAAACATAACCATGGATATTATACTAATATAATAATCATGGGATATTAATAACTATTCCCATAATGAGGGAATTAAATATGAAGGACATCATAAACATACATTCAAGGCATCATCTAAGGCACCATAAATAGACAGGTAAGGCCTCACCCAATACCCAAACTAGTTTGTCTCATTAGACATACCAATGCATATAGGGGCTATAGAAGGCCCCTCCAATCACTTATTATGTCCGATGAATTTCTCATATGAAAGGGGTGAAACATAAACAATATAAACACTCATATTGAAAAAAAAATTAATATTAAATGTAAATACTATTCCCATTCAATAAACATAATATTAAACTATCCAGAAAAATAAGGTGAATGGTGTTAGAATAGTACATCCCCCGTCAAACTGATCCAAAACCATTCAATAAAATATGTAAAATGTTATCATAAGAGATCAAACTTAATTAATCATAGTATACAATAAATGATGACTATATAGATACTTTAATAAGATCACTAGAAATTTGTGGACAAAAACACCAATTTTTTCACTCTAAAAACACGTATTCTTAAAATGTTGGGAAATTTTAAAGGAATGAATTATATTTGAAAATAACCACAAACTATTATAAAAGAATCTTCAAAAAATTAAGGTCTCACTAAATTGGGAAAATCAACTCGTTCTTTATAAGTTATAAAAATAAACTCTTTTTAAATTTAGAAAAATAATCATTTAAAATAGATTTTTTTAAAAGTGTAAGTGTTAACCAAATGAACTGATTATGCATGTCATATATAAATCAAAATAAAAAATCTGAATAAAATATAATATAATCACAAATATCATACATAATCATTTCATGAAAAAATCAATGAAGTACAAGTTTAACCCAAAGAGTAGAAATTGGTTTAAGAATTCCCTTACATTAGGTCTGATTTCTAATGTATGTGTCTGAACCTCATGTATATAGTTTTTAAAAAATTTAATAACTGATAATAGAATAACATTAACATTTATTATATCATAAATTATCCCAATATAACGTTTTACCAGTCATTTATTAATAATATTTTATTCATTTAACTATTTTGAGTATTAATTGCATTGTTTCTCATGCGTGTTTTTTCTTAAAAGTCCTAGTTCTATTGTATATGGTATATATAAAAAATTTATATAATAAAATTAATGTCATTAATATAATATTTAATCATTAAATATATTTTAAGAACCATTTTTGAATTTTGAACCTATAAAACGAATTACAATGCTACATGGAGATGGTAAGTCGTGCATACGCGCATGCAGTACTTTCATTTTTCATAGGATGTATAAAAAGTATAATATGGTTATTTCATAAATATAATAACAAATATGTGTATAGATGATATATTAGTTATTATTTTAGAATGAAACAACTCATGAAGATTAAGTGGAGAAAGATATAATCATAAAAGAGTCGATAAAGAGGATTACACTCTTCTTCAGCAGACTTCCTTTAATATCTTCT
Organism: Viscum album; assembly: GCA_963277665.1. Taxonomy (NCBI): domain Eukaryota; kingdom Viridiplantae; phylum Streptophyta; class Magnoliopsida; order Santalales; family Viscaceae; genus Viscum; species Viscum album. The sequence continues at coordinate 645,354,438 of OY728151.1, read as the reverse complement.
TAAGGGATATAGGGTTCATCTTTTGGAAAGACCAGAACCTCATGAACTTAAATAATGGTATTTTTAATATAAATGAATAGATTTTGTTTGATCTAGAAGACTCAGGGTGGGGAAATGAAATTAAGGTAGAATTTCCCTTTTATAATTGAGGTGAGGGGAACCTTTAAAAATCCTCAAAATATTAAAATATAATAAATTCATTTTCAATACAAATACCACCAAATTTTCTTGTATTATAATATAATATGATATAATGATTTTATATCATCATAAAATTAAAATTTTACCTATTTTGGTTCTATTTTAAACGTTCTCATTTTGATTGTCCTTAGTTAACCTATTTTAATTTTAATTATGGTAATAATTTATTTAAAATTAAAAGATGGTAATTTTTTATTATAAAATGACAATTGGACCATAAGTGAATAATTTTTTACATTTTAGACCAAATCATAATCACTTTTTATTTATACAAAACTTATTTTATGGTTTTTCAATAATTTAATAAAATATTATTTTGATAAAATATCCTTACTTTCAACGTTGACACTATTCATTACTTTGGCCTTAATAAAAAGAATAAAATGATATGACTTCCAAAAAAATTAATACACTCATAATAATACATAAAATTCATGGGGAACCTTAATTAATTCAATTTATATCTATTTTAATATTTTTAATACCATTTATTTGATTGTTTCATTAATAAAATAATTATTGCATCATCATTGTATAATTATTTAAGGTAATTATTTCTTCACTAAAAATAAAAAATAAAATTCTATGATGAATATAAATATTTAATATTTAAAAATATATATATATATATATTAGTAGATATATTAACAATAACACCATATTTAAAATTATATTGTTATTAAAAATATTAATTTTATATCTTTGTTTTTTCTTTAAATAAAATATAATAAATATAATAACCTCACCCAAATGGTGTCAAAAGTAATAAATAAATTTATATGTAATGGACCGGACCTCTCTGGCCCTTTCCTTTGTCCAAAAGAGGGTCATTAAGTGTTCTGGAGGGTAGAATGGACTTTTCCCACACCTTTCAGAATTTTGTAACTACATGCCATGTAGTGTGAGTACACGTCGTGTACCTCCTTTCCGGGTATACCCCGTGTTGAAGCCATGACTTTTCTGTGTGAAATAAATAAGTACATGCTGTGTAGCCCATATTACACATCGTGTAGTTCCTCCCCGCCTATGTGTTACCCTCAAATCGTGTGTTGACCAGTCAACGAATGTGTTCCATGTTGAGGCAGTGTCCTTGTCACGTGAAATAATTGAGTACACACCGTGTATCCTATACTACACGCCATGTAGTTCCTCCCCGTGTACGTGTTACCCTCAAACCGTGTGTTGACCAGTCAATGGCCGTGTGCCGCATTGAATGCCGTGTTGGAAGCCGCGTGGAGACCCTATGAAATGGCCAAGTACACACTGTGTACTATAAAGTACACACCGTGTAATTTAGTTTTTCTCGCCTATAAAAGGAGGGGGCCTCTCCTCCTTTTCAAATCACTCCTCTCCTCCCCTCTCCTTCGAGCAGAGCTCTCCCGAGAGACTCCAAAGCTCCATTCCTCCATAACTTCTTCATCCGAGCTCTGATTTACGATCCGTCAGCAGACACGGGATAGTAACAACGAGCTGGAACTTTTGATCTTGGATCTATTGTTTTCCCTTCGGCCTTTCCTTCCCAGCTTCCACCCGAGGAGGTTTTTCCAGGTTTAACAGAAGTGACGGACGCCGACCGATGTCTTCTAAAGCTAATCTGGGGGAGCGGTGTGATCAGAACCTGTTTAGGTAAGGATTTTACCTTCATATCTCTAATTTTTGCATCATGCGGGGTGGGTGTGCTCTTGTTTCCATGAGAAACGGTTGAACCAATAAATAAATATAATAACTGGCTTACAGAACGGGGATGGGGAAAGTTGTTATGTTTATCTTTGTTTATCCTATTGATATGTCATGAATTGAATAGGATTCTTCCTACTGAAAATCACGGTCGTTGGGGGCCTTTGCTTGCGCAATTAAATGTTTCACTGTCTTTCTAGAATGTTTTGTGGATGGAAACTTTGTGGAATGTGGAAATTGGTTAATCACGTAAAGTTGGATGATTAAAATCTGGAACCCTTGTTTGATCACCCTGGTTGAAAAAAAATGGAATAATGAACATGTGGGTGTTGGCTTTGTTACGTGGTGTGTGAAAGGGGGGTGAATCCTGGGTTGTTACAGATAGAATGGGCAGCGGGGATGTGGAAAATGCTATTAAAGGGAAAATGAAATGGCACGAGCCTTGTTTTGTGATACGGTTGTGGTGATGTTGTTATAATGGAAGCATGACTGCACTAATGGGTTTTGATTATTAAAAGAAAGTGGAAAGTTGATAAATGAATTGGGGGGAACGATAATGAATTAATCGCGGGAACAATCAATGGGGATCGACTGATGATAAAAAGGTTGGTTTTGTGTTTCTTTTTTTATCTAACTTGACTTGTGGTTGGCAGGGATATATTTTATGAACGATTGATATGGTTGGTTGTGGTTACTTGCCCAGTATTTAAGGAACTAATAAACTAATACTGCTGAAACATGAAAACCTAAATGGGGTTGGGATTGTTTGTTGTATGCATGCTTCGTAGTAGCAGTGCCGAGGCACATGCTCAGTTTCTCTGTTTCGAGCCATAGGTTGGGCTATGTGTTTGGTATATATATATATATATATATATATATATATCTTTTCATTTTGTCGCACCCCACCCATGTTGAGCACTTAGTGTCGAACACTCCCATATCATGGGAGAGGCTGTTTTCCCCTTAGTTACTAGCTCATTCCTGCTCTTTCATCCATAGGCTGTGATGGCTTGAGGAGACCTTACACCCAAGACTCTTTGGGAAGGTTTCTATTGGGATGGTTTCACCCAAGACTCTTCGGGCACGTGTACTGTTCCCATGAATCTTCGGGATGAGGACCAGGTGTGTGCGGGCAAGATATGTGGTTTGTGAGGCCCATGTCACGAGCCAAATCTGTTCGCCTTCAAAATCGGCACCCGACCCGATCCATGGCAAGACCCGAAGGGCGTTCCCGATCCCCACGGGCTGGTACAAGTGCTCGGGTATCATAAAATGAGAATTGGGAACGATTTACCTGAGTTTATAATCTTAAAACAACAAAAGAATCCAATAAAACGAATCTGGATTTTTCAAACCAAACAATCTTTTACAAAAATTCAGAACTAAATTACATAGCGTAAAACAACTCAAAAAGACTATACCAAAGGTACAAAACCAAATGAAATATCCCAAGAACATCCACATGGAAAGATGCACCTACCTCAAGCCATCCCCATAAGACTTCACCACCAAGGACCTGCTAGAAACCCGAACCAATGGTACTAAAAACTATACCCAACCTGCGACAAAAAAAATAACCAAGTCTACTTACACCCAAGGGTGTAAGTAGGGTGTAATACAATGCCCAGTAGGATACCACCACTAAGAGATTCCATGTGATAAACATTTAAAGATGAAAAGCTTGCAAGTTTTCAAAAACATAAAAAAAACTAGTTACAATTTCTAAAAGATGCAACTTTGAATAAAAACAGTTTTCAAGTGGGCTATTTTAATGGGTTAACACTTTTAAAATAAAAAACAAAGCTACTGAATTTTCCAGACAAATGTTCCGTATGCCGACGGTACGTATAAAGTAACTAATGAGCACAAGCAATAGGAAATAACCTCTAGGCACTAGCTAGCTGTGGGTCCCAGGTACCTCGTATCTCAGTGAGAGTAACCATAAAAAATATCCATTCTCGTGCACAATCCACTAGTAGGGAATATACCCATAACCTAGTGGTCCCCAATCATCATCATCATAGTTTAGTTAGAGTTGTAAGCGTCAATATTGCTAAGTGAAACTGAGGCCAAACCCCACGGATTCACTAGCATACTAGTACACGTCCACCCACCTAGATACCCAGGTTTTCCCCTTGTGCTCAAACAAGTTCAACAAGTCAAGAAATATACATTGAACATTGAAATATCATTTACACATCACAAATTTACCAAACAGACCATATTTATACCACACAAGTTACAAAAATCCATTTTTCATTCAAAATGATTTTGAAATCCGACTCACACCAAAATAGCCCAAAACACATTTCACATTTCTTCAACACTTCCAAAAAACCCTTAAACAATTCTATAAAACAATTATAAGACATTTCAACTCATATAACAGCCCAAACACAAGGAAAATAATACTTTTTCATAATCAAAAATTCAATTTTTCACATCACATTCACACACAACACACCACATCACTTTCACATCACTTTCACTCCTCAATATCTCCTTCAAACAATTTAATAAAATATTTCCAAGATGATACATATCACATAACAGAATTTTTAGAAATGAAATGGACATTTTAAAAATATAATCATACCAAAACAGTTTGCTGATATAGTTTCACCTATTACACAACTCAATAAACCATTCAAAACTTTCATAAAACAATTATAAAGAGTATACCCAAACTTTGCACATAAAACCCATTTCAAAAACTTCTTTTTATGCCAAAATCACACCAATACCCTACCAAAAAAGAATTGGAAGCCCAATCAACATGTAATAATCCACTTTCAAATGTTATATAATCACCTTGAACAATATCACAAAAGATACCCATGAGAACACACAAATCCATAAAACACTTTCAAGGAGTATAACATGGTTATACACATAAAACCATTCAAATACACCCCCTTTTTAGGCCCACATGTCACTATATCATTACCCAACCATAGTTGGCAGCCCATTTCAACAACTAATAAATCACTTCCACATTTTACAAAACTACCACAAGAGATAACACATGAAATACATTTGAAAAATACACACTTCAAGAAAAAATGTAACTTTAATACCAAATGATTTACTATTGCTACCAAAAATTATTTTCTCATAATTCACAGCACATAAGGAACATGTAAAATTATTTAATCAAGCAAACTAACTCATCATTAAATGGTTACCCATGGAATCACCTACCGAAATTGTCGAATCCCTCAAAACATGGTGCGAAACATCAACCGCATCACCCCGACACCACAAGGATGATAAATCCAGCACTAGACCAAAAATTTTCACCAAAAAGACCCATGGTTAAACCCTAGGTATGAACCGTAGGTTCTGGACACTTTGTAACATCAAGAAAGAGGGATAAAACCATAAGGAAATGGAAGAAGTGGAAGGGAGGAACATTCACCTTGAAAAATATTTAAGCAATTACCCTAAATTAACTAAATTTTGAAACTCAAAGCATAAAAACCATATAGTTAGGCACGACTGATGAGTAGGAGGTCATGTGGGGACTAAAATGGGGGAAAAGAGTAAATATTGAAGGAGATATGAAGGAATGAATTTACCTCTTCAAATCTGCCCGATTTTAGAAACCCTAATAAGTTCAGCATTCAATCGCGATGAAGAATATCTCCAAAGAGGGGATAGAGAGCTTGGGGGGCGCGACTGGGTTCATGGGTCGCGTTTGAGGCTTGGAATCACCAAAAAAGACTTAAAAATGAATAAGTTAGTAATTAATCAAATTTTATTTTTAAAACTGGAATTGGGCTTTCGGGCCGGCCCAATCCCTTAAATAAAAACCAACATAAACCTTGGTTATGGATTTCTAAAGGCTCCAAATTTTAATTTTGGTGTTAATATATCAGGGGAGGACATTTAGGAGTTGTAATGAGTGAAAAATATTAAAAAATGAAAAAGTTATAAAAAAAATAAAATTTATTTTTAAATCTGGAATTGGGCTCACAGTTTGGCCCAATTCACGAAAGCTCACCTATTCTCCATAAAACCTTTAAAAACCCCCAAAACAAAGAATTAATGGAAATTAAAATAAAAAGAAATTTAAAATAAGCTATGTATGTGATAGCCCAGGTGTGTTCGGGTGGGATATGTGGTTTGAGAGGCCCAGGTGTGTGCGGGCGGGAAGAGTGTGGTAGCGTCAGGACGTTCGCCGTTAGGAAGAGCAGCTATCTAGTGGGAAATGATGCGGGGTACCCAATACTTGTTCTTATTTATTACTACCTGTTGTTTTGTGTTTTTGGTGAGCCTGGCTGGTGGGGTTTGGTGGATAGAATTCATTTCTAGGTTTTGGTTTCTTCTGTTGTTCTCACAGTACATTAGGATGTCTCCCAACATATGCACGAGATCTTTAGGTTTCCCGACTGAGTATACTTGTATGATCACCATACGTTTACTTTCAGGTTTCCAGTAGGTCTACCAGGGCCATGCAAGACCCTACTAGTTGGGATAGTTTGAGTTGTTACAGTTGATGTACTCTTGTTTCTTTTGGTATTGTAATTTTTTAGCTTTCTTGTACCTGTACCCTGTTTCAAAATTGTTTAAACATGTATGAGGGATTGGTTTGGGTTTTATTTTATTTTAATTTCTCCTTTTTATTTTGGTTTTTTACTCATCCTATTTCCTGATCTAAAATAATAAAAGTGTAATGCCTCCCATATTCGTGAAAACTCATACCCTTGGTGCTAGTCGCCACCCTGGGGCCTACTGGAGGTCGGACTCGGGGGTCATTATCTCCCTTTCACCATTTCCATATCAGGAAGGGCATTTTTTGATGGAAGACAGTCATAACAGAATGGTATTAGAGGTATTTTGAGAGATAGGATTGATTCTAGAGTTAGGCACAGTGAGGATTGCATGGGATGCTAAGGCGACAGTGTTGGCTAATCTTGGTGCATGACATAGGTCAGGGAAGACCGGCTAGGACACAGGATTTTAGGGCCCCCCGTGATCCGATGCAAGGACTCTGAGCCTACCGAATGACCAAGTGAGACTACATTGATCACAGGGTAGAGACCTTAGGGAAGGTACATGCATCATCATGATTGTTTTTTACTTGATTTGGGTGTTCTGGGCAAGAAATAAAGTGATAAAATGAAACCTTGAGAAATTTCCTTGCTACTTTGGCTTAGGTGATCTTTGTTTACTGTATAGCTATGGCACCTGGACGTCGTCCTCGGGTGGCTCAGACAGTCGAGGCCCAGCAGATTCTGGCGTTCGATCAGTTGAGGATTGACTGAGAGGGGGAAGATACCCAGTGGCAGAAGACTCTCCGTTCTTTCCAGCGACAAACCCTCAAGAAGTATGAGGGTAGTACTTTGGATATGGAGATGGAGGGGTGGCTTGAGGAGCTAGGGATATCTTTTACTTTGATCCGCACTCCAAGGGAGTACTGGGTTCCCCTAGCAGTCAGTCAGCTGAGAGGTTCGGCACGTCAGCGGTGGACGTTGTACCTCAGAGAGAGGACAGAGGCAGAGGTTTCGTGGGCCAACTTTGAGAAGGAATTCCACGAGGAATTACTTTCTTCCATGATCAAGGCTGAGCAGAGGTAGGAGTTACTCTCCCTCCAGTAGGGGAGTATGTCAGTACGAGAGTTAGGGATCAAGTTCAAGGATCTCATACACTTTTCTCAGGATCTCTTTCTGGATGAGGAGTCTCGGGCGAGACGTTTGGAGGATGCGCTTCATCCTTCGCTCCAGTATGCTGCCACCCCCTTCACCCTTCCGACGTACTTGGCAATACAGAAGAAGGCAGAGGATGTAGAGAGGATGCACTCTTAGGGAGGTGCACCATGAGAGGGGATCCAGCCGGGTTCGTTGAAGGGGAAGGCAGTCAGCAGCATGTCTCCTATGATAGGACCTTCTAGATTCAGGCCAGTGTGGAGCAGGCCCCAGTAGTTCCAGTTCAGATCTTTGGGTCCTCGTCCCTTTTTCACGATCCCATGACAGAAGTGTTTCTCTTGTGGAGGTTTCGGGCACATCTAGAGTTGGTTCCCGACCCGAGATCAATACGGTGGAGGTGGGCAGGTTCAGCGCCCGCCTTAACAGCACCAGCTGTCAGCGAGGCCCTTCCAGCAGGAGCAGGACCCTGCTCATCCGAGGGAAGACTTTGCAGGAGGAGGCTGACCTCAGGGTTCTCCTTAGGGACCTAAATCAGGGCGTGTTCGGGGAGGTGGTCGACATCAGAGAGGCAGAGGAGTTGGTCTTGGACAGTTGCACATAGCAGAGTTGGCAGCTCCAGCAGGACCAGAGGTGGTGCGAGGTACGATTTGTTTGTTCAGCACTCTGGTTTTTGCTTTGTTTGATTCGGGAGCTTCGCACTCTTTTGTTTCACCCAGTCTATCCCATGATTTGGGTCTAGACGTAGAGAGACTTTTCATACCCCCGGTGCTGAGTACACCATTTGGAGGTCAGACCAGCGTATCTTGTGTTTGCTGGGGATGTGGACTGACGTTGGGACCGCATCGATCTAGTGGGGATCTTCTTTTCCTATAGATGCAGCCATACAATGTCATCCTAGGCATCGACTTGATGCTTTATGTTAGTTCTGTTATCGACTGCTTCCAAAGAAGAGTCATGTTATCCGACATGGATGGGCAGCGTGTAGCTTTTTTTGGTGACAGGAGCTATCAGGTGGGAAGCCGGCATGTGAAGCCTCTCCTTTCCTTACTAGGCGGGGTATCAGTGGTTTCAGCTGATACAAAGATGGTGGATGTTACAGAGGTTGTTGAGGGGTTCCCCAATGTTTTTCCTAAGGAAGTTGTGACTCTACCCCCCCCCCCCCCCTGACGTGACGTTGAGTTTGGGATATATTTACAGCCTGGTGCCCGTTCGATTTTGATGGCCCCTTATCGGATGGCACATTTGGAGTTGCGAGAGTTGCAGATTCAGATTGACGATCTGATGGAGAATGGTTTTGTTCGACCTAGCGTGTCACCATGGGGTGCTCCAGTTTAGTTCGTGAAGAAGGAAGATGGTGGTCTCAGGTTATGCATAGACTACCGAAGGTTGAATCCGGTAACGGTCAAGAACCGTTACCCCCATCCTAGGATAGATGATCTCTTCGACCAGCTGAGGGGAGCATGTTGGTTTTCTAAGATTGATCTATGATCTGGATACCATCAACTGAGGGTAAAGGACAGTGACATCTCGAAGACGGCTTTCAGGTGCAGGTATGGGAACTTCGAGTTTGTAGTGATGCTGTTTGGAGTTATGAATCCACCAGTTGTGTTCATGGGACTTATGAACTTTGTCTTCCGAGAGTTTCTGGACCGGTTCGTCGTTGTGTTTATTGATGACATCCTGATGAACTCAAGATCAGAGTAGGAGCACGTTGAGCATCTCAGGGCAGTCTTGGAAGTCCTTCGACACCACCAGCTTTATGGGAGATTTTCAAAGTGTATGTTCTTGACGCAAGAAGTACACTTCCTTGGGCACATGGTGTCTCAGCATGGAGTGTCAGTTGACCTGTCGAAGGTGGATGCAGCTTTTTTCTTGGGCATCACCCAAGAGCGTGGCAGAAGTTCGTAGTTTCCTGGGGTTGTCAGGCTATTATCGGAGGTTCGTTTCGGACTTCTCTCGAGTTTCTACTCCATTGACATCTTTGACTAGGAAGAACCAGGTCTTCCTATGGAGCGAGCAGTTCCAGGAAGATTTTGACTACCTGAAGGAGAAGTTGTTCAGTGCTCCAGTACTCAGGTTTCCAGAGGAAGGGTTGTTGTATGAGGTGTTTTGTGATGCTTCTGGCCTTGGTTTGGGGTGCATACTGATGTAGAAGAAGGGTGTGATCTGTTATGGTTCTAGGCAGTTGCGCCCTCATGAGCGTAACTATGCCACCCATGACCTAGACCTTGTAGTATTAGTGTTCGCATTGATGTTATGGCGACATTACCTCTTTGGGGAGCGCTTTGTGGTCTTCTCAGATCACAAGATCTTACGTTATATCTTCTCCCATCGTGACCTGAACTTACGGCAGCAGAGATGGGTCGAGTTTCTCCAAGACTATGACTTCGAGATCTCTTACACTGAAGGTAAGGTCAATGTTGTGGCTGATTCCCTAAGCAGGAAGTCACATAATAAAGTGGTTAGGGAATCCGCTGATTCTTAGAAAGCGATGGGAGAGTTGGCTGCCTTGCACTTGGATGCAAGGGTAGAAGGTGTTAGAGGTTGTTTGTTTCAGATAACGGTGTAGTCCTCCTTGTTGAAGAAGGTGGAAGAGTCTCAGTGGGGATACTCCAAGGCGGAAGTAATGCAGGATCGTATTGATCAGGGAAATGCTCTAGAAGGTTGGTCAGAGGATAGTCGTCATCAGAGGCTTTTTCATGTAAGGTTGTTTGTTCTGGAGGCGATGCATGAGGGAGTTCTCTGTGAGTTCCATAGCTCAGCCTTGGCGGTGCATCCGGGAGTTTCAAAAATTTACCGAGGCCTGATGGAATTGTTTTGGTGGCCCAGGGTGAAATGGGCAGTGTCAGATTTTGTGGCTAAGTTCCTAGTGTGTCAGGAAGTAAAAGCTGAACACCGTGTTCCCAGTGGTTTGTTGCATCCTTTAGATGTCCCCGAGGGGAAATGGGATGACATCTCAATGGACTTCATCACAGGATTACCCAGATCTCAGGGTGGTTATGATGCTACCTGGGTAGTGGTGGATCGGCTGAAGAAATCATCTCACTTCTTAGCAATTAAGGAGTCGGGCCTGGTGAGTACCTTAGCAAAGAGTTACATAGACTAGGTGGGGTGTTTTCATGGAGTTCTGAAGACTATCATATCAGATCGGGATACTTGGTTCCCCTCACGAGTCTGGAAGGGGTTACATCATGCTTTTGGCACCCAGCTACGCCTTAGCACCTCTTTCCACCACCAGACCGATGGGCAGACAGAGTGGACTATCTAGATGTTGGAGGACATGCGGCGAGCATCCATTCTATATTTCGGAGGATCATGGGTGAGACACATTCCTTTAGTAGAGTTTTCCACAACAACAGCTTCCAATCTACTATTGGAATGGCGCCGTTTGAGGCTTTTTATGGAATACCATGTCGTTCACCCATTTTCTGGGTAGAGGTTGGAGAGACAGGTGCTCTTGTGCCAGAGGTAGTACAGAGCACCACAGAGAAAGTCTAGCTTGTGCATGAGAGGATGAAAGTGGCTCAGGACCAACATAAGTCTTATGCTGATCATCGGAGGAGGCCCTTGGAGTTCGAGGTGGGGGATCATGTGTTCTTAAAGGTTTCCCCTCTACAGGGGTAGCGGAGGTTTGGGAAGGGGAGTAAGCTCTCCCCTAGGTTCATTGGACCATTCGAGGTGCTGAGGTGAGTCGGCGAGGTGGCATATCAGCTGGCCCTGCCATCTCAATTGGAGAAGGTTCATGACATCTTCCATGTCTCCCAGCTTCGTCGGTACTTACACGACGACAATCACGTTATCGACTGGGGAGAGTTAGATATGGGAGATGACGCGACCTTCGAGGAACGACCAATCAGAATAGAGGATTGTAAAGATAAGGTGCTACATGGATGAACCATCGCCTTGGTTCGTGTGTTGTGGAGGAATGCAGGCCTCCAAAAGATCACTTGGGAGAGTGGGGCTCAGATGCATGCTCAGTACCCAGAGTTGTTTTGACTTGTATTTTTCTTTGTTCTTCTGATCTTTGTTTTGATGTTATGCTCTGTACCTTTGATATATGGAATGCTTGGCTTGTTGGTTGTGAGGATTTTTGTTTCCTTGTTCTCTGGAAGTGTGTAATGTGTCCGGACATGTGGGAAAGGGAAAAACTTGATTCTTAATCGAGAATCATTAATGCGGATGTGATTAAACCCATGTAGGCGAGTCAGTGCTACCTAAAGCGGATAATATCTCAACATGGGAAAAGGAATTTCCCCAAGCCATTTGTTCGGACAGTGTGTTGGTTGTACGGTGTTGGGGGCAATTTAAGTTGAAAAATCCTAATATATGGAAGTGGAAAGACCCAATTCTTAATCAAGACGCATTAATGCAGATGCGATTAAACCCATGCAGGTGAGTCAATGCCACCAAAAGTGGATAATATCTCGACATAGGAGAGGGAATTTCTAACACATGTGGTTAGGGTTGTTGGTTGGGTTCCTGTTATAACGAGAGCCCTAATTTGTATCTTGTTTGGTTCCTCTGGTTTGGCTTCTAAATTCTTGGGGACGAGAATGTTTTAAGAGGTATCTAATGTAATGTCCCGGACCTCTCCGGCCCTTTCCTTTGTCGAAAAGAGGGTCATGAAGTGTTCTGGAGGGTAGAATGGACTTTTCCCACACCTTTCAGAATTTTTGTAACTACACGCCGTGTAGTATGAGTACACGCCATGTACCACCTTTCCGTGTATACCCCGTGTTGAATTCGTGTCTTTTCCATGTGAAATAAATGGGTACACACCATGTAACCCATACTACACGCCATTTAGTTCCTCCCCGCATACGCATTACCCTCAAACCATGTGTTGACCAGTCAATGTTCGTGTACCGTGTTGAGGTCGTGTCCTTGCTGCGTGAAATAAATGAGTACACGCCATGTAGCCCATACTACACGCCATGTAGTTCCTCCCCGCGTACGCGTTACCCTCAAACCGTGTGTTGACCAGTCAACGGTCGTGTGCCGCGTTGAATGCCCTGTTGGCAGCCACGTGGAGACCGTGTGAAATGGCCAAGTACACGCCATGTACTATAAAGTACATGCCGTGTACTTTAGTTTTTCTCACCTATAAAAGGAGGGGGCCTCTCCTCCTTTTCAAATCACTCCTCTCCTCCCCTCTCCTTCGAGCAGAACTCTCCCGAGAGACTCCAAATCTCCTTTCCTCCATAACTTCTTCGTCTAAGCTCCGATTTAAAATCCATCAGCGGCCATAGGATCGTAACGACGAGGAGAAACTTCTGAGCTTGGATATGTTGTTTTCACTTTAGCCTTTCCTTCCCATCTTCCACCCGAGGAGGTTTTTCCGGGTTTAACAGAAGCGACGAACACTGACGGACGTCTTCTAAAGCTGATATGGGGGAGCGTTGTGATCAAAACCTGTTGAGGTAGGGATTTTACCTTCGTCTCTCTAATTTGTGCATCATGCAGTGTGGGTATCCTCTTTTTTCCGTGAGAAATGGTTGAACCAATAAATAAAGATAATAACTGGCTTACAGAATAGGGATGGGGAAAGTTGTTATGTTTATCTTTGTTTATCCTATTGATATGTCATGAATTGAATAGGCTTATGCCTACTGAGAATCACGGTCGTTGGGGGTCTTTTTTTGCGCAATTAAATGTTTCCCTATCTTTCTAGACCATTTTGTGGATGGAAACTTTGTGGAATGTGAAAATTGGTTAATCATGTAAAATTCGATGATTAAAATCTAGAACCCTTGTATGATCACCCCGGTTGAACAAAATGGAATAATGAACATGTGGGTGTTGTCTTGGTTACGTGGTGTGTGAAAGGGGGTGAATCCTGGGTTGTTACGGATAGAATGGGCAGCGGGGCTGCAGAAAATGCTATTAAAGGGACAATGATATGGCACGAGCCTTGTTTTGAGATACGGTTATGGAGATGTTGTTACAATGGCAGCAGGGCTGCAGTAATGGGTTGTGATTATTAAAAGAAAGTGGAAAGTTGATAAATGAACTGGGGGGACGATAATAAATTAAACGTGGGAACAATCAATGGGGATCGACTGATGATAGAAAGGTTGGTTTTGTGTTGCTTGTGTTTTATCTAACTTGACTTGTGGTTGGCAGGGATATGTTTTATGAACAATTGATATGGTTGGTTGTGGTTACTTGCCCAGTAGTTAAGGAACTAATAAACTAATACTGTTGAAACATGAAAACCTAAATGGGGTTGGGATTGTTTGTTATATGCATGCTTCGTAGTAGCAGTGTCGAGGAACGTGCTCAGTTTCTCTATTCAATCCATAGGTTGGGTTGTTTGTTTGGTATATATATATATATATATATATATATATATATATATATATATATATATATATGTATCTTTGTGTTTCTTCGCACCCCACCCATGTTGAGAACTTAGTGCCGAACACTCCCATTTCATGGGAGAGGGTGTTTTCCCCTTAGTTACTAGATCCTTCCTACTCCTTCTTCTATATGTTGTGATGGCTTGAGGTGAACTTACACCCAAGACTCTTCGGGTAGGTTTCGATTAGGGTGGTTTCAGCCCAAGACTCTTCGGGCAGGTGTACTATTCCCAAGAATCTTCGGGATGAGGCCCAAGTGTGTGTGGGTGGGATATGTGGTTGAGAGGCCTAGGTGTGTGTGGGTGGGATATGTGGTTTGTGAGGCCTAGGTGTGTGCTGGCGAGATATGTGGTTTGAGAGGCCCAGGTGTGTGCAGGCGGGAAGAGTGTGGTAGCGTCAGGACGTTCGCCGTTAGGGAAAGCAGCTAGCTAGTGGGAAATGGTGCGGGGTACCAAATACTTGTTCTTATATACTACATCCTGTTGTTTTGTGTTTTTGGTGAGTGTGGATGGTGAGGTTTGGTGGATAGAATTCCTTGATAGGCTTTGGTTTCTTCTATTGTTCTCACAGGACATTAGGATGTCTCCCCACCTGTGCACAAGAGCTTTAGGTTTCCCCACTGAGTATACTTGTATGCTCACCCTACGTTTACTTTCAGGTTTCCAAGAGGACTACTAGGGTCATGCGGAACCCTAATGGTCGGGACAGTTGGAGTTGTTACAGTTGTTGTACTCTTTTTTCTTTTGGTATTGCACTTTTTTAGATTTCTTATACGTGTACCTTGATTAAAATTTTTTTAAACATGCATGTGGGATTGGTTTGGGTTTTATTTTCTTTTACTTGCTTCTTTTTCTATTGGTGTTTGACTCATCCTATTTTCTGATCTTAAATAATAAAAGGGTAATGCCTCCCATATTTGTGAAAACTCATACCCTTGGTGCTAGTCGCCACCCTGGGGCCTACTGGAGGCGGGACTCGGGGGTCATTATCTCCCTTTCACCATTTCCATCTCTGGATGGGCATCTTTGATGGAAGGGGTTCGTGACATTATATCATGAAAATAATTATATTAAGTTCAAAATGGATATTTATATTCATTCATAACCTTCCTTTTTTACCCATGTGGACACATGAGAGATATTTCAGACTAAGAAAGTGGCATCTTGTGACTTTCTTTTGATTTTAGCAATATAAAATCCATTTTCATGGAAAAAATTCCATTAAATAACACAAATTTGAACATCAGGTGTTAAGATTCAAATATAAATCATACAATATAATTTTTAAAAGTTTAGGGTAATTTTATAATCCTTGTCAAATTATTATTACCCTAAATTACACTATTACCCTTAACCATGGTAATAAAAAAATTACAAAATATATTATTCATATTAAACAAAATTAAAAAAGATCATATTTAAAAAAACTAACTTATTATTCCAAATATTTAATCCATTTTTTTAATTAAAAACTCATAAGTGGATGCATTTAATTTAAAAAAGTGATAAAACACAACTAAAAAAATAGTTTCCTTGCATTTTTATGCCCAAAAATGTACTTAAACCAAAATAAGGTATAGTTATGATTAAAATAAATTAGATTATTTACAACTAAATATTACTTAAGTTACATAGATATCAAATTAAAATCATAAATAGACCTTTAATATAACAAATTTAAAATTTTATAAAAAATGGTATTTTTTACTATTCTTTAGAAAATAAATAATTTAAAAAAAAATTCAAAAATTCCTCCTAAGATAATTTTTAAATTATGATTTAAGAAATGAAGTTTATTTTGTTCAGTATAAATTATAAAAAAGTAAAAATTTATTTTTAAAAAAATATATCATTAATATACTAGAAAAATTACTTTAGAATAATATAGACTTTTTAGGCGTAAAATTGTATTCATTCTTATATTATACCTATAAAGCCTTTTTAATTAATGAAAAAAATAAAAAAAAATTAATAATGTGGATAATACTATTCATTCTAAAAAAAATTATTGTCTATGTTATAACAATATTTAATTGTTCATTTAAGCTGGGTTTTGTGTGAAACATAAGTTGTCGAATAGATTAACATTAAAAAACGATATACCCTAAAATAATTTGGTGTTACATGGATATTCAGTAGAAGCCTTGGATATTTGAATTTCCTCTAGTATACCAATATACAGTATTATCCCTATATATTTGTATTGCCTCTAGGATTAGGATATGTATACACATCTAGTAATAAATATTTCTATTTTATCTAATAAATATTTGCATTTCCTTCAGTACTTCTGAGATAGTTAAAGATGTACAATTCCAATTGTGTGTTCAAGATAGGTGTATACACGTATTTTCTCCACATTCTCATGAATATTGCATCAAGGGTTAATTAATAGAAAAAGAATCTATGATATTAACTATTATGGGAAACTAAATTATGATATATTTTATAAGTGAACAGAGATATTTCGTGACTAATATTAAAGTGATTTATGGGTAGCTTATTAAGTTTATGTTACGATTTATATTTTTGTTGTTGTGGAATTCAATGACATCATATATCTAAATATTTATTATTACTTATGATCATTCATAATATTTGTATTTTGGGTTGGTCGCATGCTTGTGACAACCATATGGGGTATTTTTATACTCACACATGCATGTACACTCTATCCATCCAACATTAAATTTTTTATTTTCAATCACTTTTAAGAGAAAAAGTGAGAACCCTCACACCTTGCTTGGTTTAGCATAAAAGGTCACAAAGGATTTTTTAAAGAAAAGTTTAAGCTAATTCAAGCCAAGATATCTAAACAATATCTTGGGAATAGACTTTATCTGGATCTCAGAATCATCCTTTAGAACTCCTTCACATAGATTTGAAAGTATGTCCCAATATTGCAAGAGTTCCTCCTTGCTGATCTTTCCCGTGTTGCATCCTCAAAGCAGAATGCGGGCCTGCTTGTCGATCCACTTACCTTGCTCCTTAGAAAAGGTCACCTAAAGCGGCCTCTTCTTCTTTAACTCTTGAATATCCAGCATTTTGTCAGTCATTTCCTTATCAGAGTTCAAAAGTAATTCCATTTGATTCAGCATCGAAAGTATCTATCGTTGTGAGCCATCATTGGAGTTATTCTAACATTGCTGCACCAAGATCGGAGGCCCCTTTTCACCCTCAAGTCTAGTAGGGACAACAACCTCACAACTAGCATGATGAACCTCCTCGCCTTCCACTATTTGGGAATTGTGTTCCTTTAGAGTTCCGACTTTATTTTCTGACCGAGTCTCCATTGGCCTAAGGAGGTAGGAGTAGTCCTTTCACCCCTTTGTCTTCTGCTTCTTAGACACAATGCATCTTCCAGGGTCTATGTTTTACTTATTCCCCTTTTTTCTCATTGGTCTATGTAGGCTATTTTCAGCCCCTCCTATATCAACATTATCCGAGGGTTGGCCCTCTCCATCAGATTTGTCTTTAGAGGTACATAACTGGTTACAGTCTGAGTCCATGTACACTCTATCAATGTTCACCTTGTGTCCACAAAGCTCATTCAACATGGAGGATGGTTGACCATGGATCATAGAGATGGTGGATCATGTATATACCAAAATGATTATAGATCATTATAGAGTCCACTTTTCCACCATCTAATTACATGATTTCACCTGCATTAAGAAGTATTAGTTGTATCAATTTTTTCAGTTTTACCAGATTTTGATGTTGTATTGGTCTAAATTATACTCTGATGGTTTCCATTATATTATTCAAATTGTATCGTGGTTTTGGGTGTATTTATGAGAATGTTTTTTAATATTCAACTTATAATTCATTCAAATTTGGTGGATATCATTGCATGGTGTCATGTGATAGGAAAATTTAGAGGTAAAGTCTCCCATGTTTGTCCAGATAGATCATCACTAGTCACTATTACATGGCATAGTTGTGGTGGGATTTGGGAGTTTACATACCTATAAGATAGTAAATAAAAAATTAGTCTCATAGTGTTAAGATAAAATTTTTAGTTAATAACATATTAGTACTAGTTGTGATAGTTAGAATTGTCTTACTAAGCATCGCACTAAATGTTGTCATAATAGATAAATTTTTAAGGGATGCATCATCTAATGTGTTCCTGAGTATGAATTTTATTGATTACACGTGATTGAGACCTTAGATTGTGATTTATGGTTATAAAGGGTGGATCATGAATCATATATATCCAATACATGATTTTAGGATTTTATGATTTATTTAATTGAATCTTTGGATAATCAGTATGGGTGAGACTGGGGGGATATATTGAAAACCTCATCAATATCCATGTGTTCAAGATGATAATATTTTCTAAGAGATATTTAGAGTGTTTTTTTATGATTGGTATTTTGTGTTGTGCACCAATGGTTATAATGATGAGATAATATAGAGTCTATCAAAGGTGAATTATGGAATCACACGGGATAAATATTTTTAGACGATACAATCAAAGAAAGTTAATAGTATTTATTTTTGGTGGTATCAAATCCATATTGGATGGAAGAGGAATTTTATAATATTTTTAAAATTTCTCCCATTTCTGTTATGGGTTGAAAGGTACCTAAAATTCTTCTTTTTTGATATTGGTTATTATATGGACTTATATAGGAATTTGGGGGTTATACCACTATTTTTTCACTGATTATAGTGCCACTAATGTGTGTTTTGGTATTTTTGGATATCATTAATCAAATTTTCTTAGTAGAGGAATAATATGATTTGTGAGCTCTAGTAGAATCCAATTTACTTGAGAGGAATTACTTCCATAATAGAAATTATCATAGATAAAAAGCATGTGAAGTTATATTATGTGAGGTAAGTAGTAAAACTATCCTCTTTTTATGAATTATAGGACTCGAAATTGAATTTACTATAACACATATTGTTTAGTTTGATATTCACTACTGGTTTGGGATCAAAGAAAATGATGTCACTTCAGTATGGGTATTAGGGTTATGCTAGTAAAAAGATTAAATATAAGTTTGTATATGGAATCATCTACATCACTACACTATAGCTAAGTGATTTATTATAGTCTTAACTAAAACTTTCTCTAAGTATTGATAAATTCATATTGGTATAAAGTCAATAGTGTATTTCTTCTGTAGAATCAGAATAGATGATACAGTAACAGGATTTTGGTTATTAATTCTTAGTGTGACAATATTGAAGAAGAGGGGTGGTTGTTATTTTTCTCTTTAATGGGAATAACAAATTTTATTATGATCACCATACATGGGTGAGTGTTGTTGGGTTTTAATCAATCAATTAATAAGTATCCCCCACTACCTCAACTATGAAATAAGGTCTATAACTTTCAGATTTGTAATGAACTTAGTATAATAATGTATCTGAATAGAGAAGAAAAAAGTACACTAACCATGCACTAAATCACCCACACATTATCTCTCACATGTATGAAAATAAGAATATGAGTGAAACAAATTCACTAAAAATAAGGACAATAAAAAATACATGGTTTAGACTTAGTTGTATTCCACAAGAGGGAACTACTACTTCCATTATACTAAATGAAAGAATATGATTACAAGTATCACTTCACATTCATTGTTCCAAATTAAACCCTCCCCATAAATTTATGGTTGGGCTCATACAATTTTCTAGGTTCCACCACCTTTTGAACATCATGAGGATGCCATAATTAATCAAAGAAACATTTGGTTTCCCCCAGGCTCTACTATCTCAACTACTATCTTTTAGTGAATAGTGTAAAAATTTATATAGCCCCCTAAAGTATCCTTTGTAGACTTTGTAATCCTCTAGTTATTATAACTCATAAATAGAGTTTATCCAATATATATTATACTTTCTTACTCCCATTATCCCAACATGGAAACTTTATAACTAGTTCTGAATCATTACCCTCTAGACCAAGCCTACCTCTTCCAATATTATACTACCCCAAGCTACCTCAAAATAAAAAACCCATGTTCTAGATTCTCTCATTTTGGAATCAAAGGAATGGAATCGTGAAATAATCCTCCAAACTATAATAAAAATCTCCACTTGAAGAGAACTTTCATATATCCAAGGAAACCATTAACACTTAGGATGTTTTTGAACACTTCAACTTCTATAGAAAAAATTAGTGTTTCCCTATTTCTTATTCTAATCACCCAAGTCCCACTTTTATTATACAATCATAGTCTAAGACCTTTGTTAACATATCAGATAGATTTTAACTTCTTCCACTCTTCTTTAGTTACAAAACCAAATCCTACAAAAGTTTCTAAATGAAATGATACTTTATCTCAATATGATTCAACCATGAATGGAAAATTGGATTGTTTACCACATGAATAATGTTATAAATATTATAAAGAAATTACCCACTGTCCTAACTCATAGTGAGTTATTCCAATAATTACATTGTCTATATCAATTCTTTCCCTATTTTCTCACAGTCATGTACTATTCCTTCATAATTAAAAGTGAAACTAATAAATTTATCCTTTACGTATAACTTATGGTTGTCCCTCAAAAAGTGAACACAAAAAACATGATAATTTTTTGTGTATCCCTATCTTCACTAAATACCACATCGACATACCCCTCTAATGCATAATCAATTATAAAACATTGATATGGTTCTTCTATGCCTTTGAGATATCATATAATCCACTCCACATATTCTCTATGTTCCTTTCATGAATTTTCTATATGTATACTATCAACTCCCACCACATGAGTAAATTTTAACCTCATACAAACAACAATGCACATCATGATTCTAGAAACTTATCTAAAGGGAACTTTAATTATGTATTTAGCCTTATATTCAATTTTAAATGCTTTATCATTAATTCACTAGTTTACATTAATTTCTTCCAAATAGTTCTATGATCTTATGGATATAATCCTTTTATAAGAGAGATAGTGCTCAATACTTCTTTTTCTTCTCGGTCTTCTTCCCCAAAATCTAATTTGCTTCACCAATATCTTTTATCTCCAACATTCTAAACAAATCCATTTTTAAATCTTTAATTTTATCACTATTTGGATCCATCTAGAGTATATCATATATTTAAATGATAATAATGAAATAAATTTAATCATTGGACATATTTTGGTAATATTAAGGAAAATCATTGCTCTAAACCAACCTATTCTTGGAAAAAATGGTATCAAACATTTAATTCACATGTAATAATTATTTCTTTAAACTACACAGGTTAAATTTTAGCTTGAAAACTATTCCTTAATTGCATTTATCTAAAAAAACCCTTTTCATGCTTTATAATGATTTTCTACTCCATGTATCCATGTAGGAATGATATTTTTACTTATAATAGTTCAATATATAATCCTTCTAATGCTATTAAATTTAGAACCACCCATATAATTTTATAATTATAAATAGGAGAAAAAAATTTAGAGAAATATATCGCTTCATTTCATTAAAACCCCTTGAAAACTAACCTATACTTGTACCATTTTATACTATTATCTTTCTATTTTAATTGATACGCTCATTTTTCTAAAACACTTTCTTACCATGTGGTAATTTCCCTAGATCATTGGTTCCTTTTACATTTAATGAATCCAGTTAGTCTTTCATATATTACCACCACTATTTTAAATCTTGATGACTTATCACTTATTCTAGGATCTATAGTTCTCTCACATCCATTATAATAAAGTATTAAATATTAGTTATGAATATTTGAACTAGTTATCAGATCTTAGTAGACCTCCTCAATTCCACTTGAGGTTCTGCTCCATCTCAAAATTTCATTTTCTATAATACTTTCCCATGATTTAACATTCTTAGATCTTTCCCATACATATAGCCTCATTAGATATTATTAATATCCAATACTTTATAAAAATTCTATAACTTTGGTTATTATATTCAAATTAACTGGGATATGTTCAATTGATTATTTTCTATTAAATATACCTTTTATTAAGTGCCAATATTTCCATTGGATCTTCTCACTGAAGGGAACATTTTGGATTCTAATGATCTTCTATTTAACATTATATTGAAGATAAAATACGAATTTTCACTACCATACCCTAAAAACATGATTTCTTATTTTTTTATTCTTTGCAAAATACTTGGAATAAAAATTGATATATGTGAGTGATTTAAAAACTTTTAATGTGAGAACAAATCCACTAGATTTCCATACCAAAACTACTCTATAATCTCCTACCCCATTTCTATGGAAGGAATTATATTAATGAGGTAAGAAAAATAATTATTTAATTTATTTCAAAACTCATTTTGGAACACTATATGCAACCTCAATTACAAATCATTGTCATTTAGCATCTCATTCATCCACTCTCCCAGACCATTTTATTCTGATGCCCTGAGTAAAGTATTATCCACCCAAATTACTTTCCTAAAAAAAATCCTCTATAATTCTATGTTGTCACACATACATCTATTTTCTAACCTTAAGAACTTAATATTATTTCTGGCCACTTTCTTCCATGTCTATCCATCAAAAAAACTATAAAAACATCATATTTTTTCTTAAGTAAATATACCAATACCATTTGATTTTATTTATCAATGAATGTATAATAATATAGTGACCCAACATGATAATGGATTGTAGAAAGCCCCAACCAATAATAGTGATGTTCTATAAGCTCGATGAATTAGGTTTCCTTTCATTTCTGATAAAAAATCAATTTTCTACTATCAAAAAATAAAACTCTCACATGTTCTTATGACTCACATTTCTTATCACATAATTACCCAAGATGGAGAGTCCAAAACTTTGGAAATGTGTATTTTTTTATTTGGTAAATCATTTTTCCATATGATCTTGTCCTCAGATACCAATTTCTAATATTAATATCCCAGGCCACCATCATGGTTATATGAGTGATCATCCACACTCCTTCAATAAAGGTAGTAAAAAATAATGTTTCATCCAAATACCCTACAAATATTATGTTATTCCACAATATGTTTATGTTTCAAACTAAATGTAACTCCAAAAATAATATATTTAATATTCATACTTTAACATCACTTTTCTCTGCAGTTTAAATAGCTTCATCATCTGCAAGATGAGCCTTGTTTAATCTTATAGAATCATATTTTTTCATGCATTATCTCTCATATATGGAATTAAATGATTTTCTAAAATCAATGAGCCATTATTCCAAAAGAATATTCACACTTTGTAATAAATTTTATTAATCATTAGTTTTAGTATCTACGAAACATCCAAAATCACAACTTATATAATTAGCTTTATGATTTATGTAATCCTTCTTAAAGTTCCCCTTCATCACATAATTATAACATACGATTATTATTCTAAAAAGTTTTATTCAAATTCATTCTCTGTTTTCATCTCCTTTATTTGTACCTTTATATTGAACAGAACATCATATACATTTTTCATTGAATATGTTTATGAAAGGTTCCCAGGTTTCCCACAAAATAACATCCTTATTTAAAATGAGATCATTAATGTATTAAAAATATAAATTAATCTTACTATAAGAATTAATATCAATAGTAACTATTTTATCCCAATATTTCTAGAATAATGAAAGCAACAAAAAATACCACAATGATTTTTTATTCTTCAATCCTATAAATTTTAACTTACATTGAATCATGTAGAATTCATTGATAGGATATTCTATTAGCCTTCCTGTTAATATTATCATGTAAAATAGATTTTATATCAGGAACATTTTTTATTTTGGATATATTCAGATACATATAAACTATAGCCATCATCAATTCCATACTATTATTCACTTATCAAATGTTGTAGGAAACATTACTTTTCAAAAACATACATATTACACTATGTACAATCATAACAAGATTTTTTATTATATTTTATCAATTATTTTTGTTTTACTTCTTTTAAATTATTCTCTAGGTACATCTAGAATGGTAATACTCCTTCCAAATTCTCTACAATCTGAAATCCATCCAGTTGAACTTTTCAATTTATATCTTACCTTACTTTTGTTCTATTACTTTTCAAATATATTACACCCAATAAAATAGGAGAGACAAAAATACAAGATTTTTTTTAATATTTAGATTTTGAGTGCCCTAATACTTGTAGAACCACATGTTATTATACCACTTGGTTGGTTTGAAACCACTAATTTGAGGGTATCCACTGAAACCTCAAGCTTGTAACATGATCTAGAACATTATGATTCATAAAAAACCCAAGATAAATGTGTTTTTTAGATGAGAATAAAAACGCACCCTATACACTTAAAAAAGGCTCACACCTAATCTCTCATAACTCCAAGAATAAGAAAACTAGAAAAAAAGAACTAAAAAATTACAAAAAAAAATATATAGTTCAAAATTAGGCATACTCCATGAAAAAAAATACTAGTATATTTGTACTAAAAATAAAAATAAGATTACATTGTATTATTTAATATAAAATATTTATAAGTGACACCACCCCACCTATATTTAGTAGGTCCTAGATTATTTTATGGGTTTCATCACCTTCCAATAATTGTGTGGATTCTATCATTAATCAAGGCCACATTTGGTCTTATATATTTAATTTCCTTAGCTGATGTATTCTAATTATCTATGTAATAAATTATTATGTATCCCTTTAGAATAGCTACAATATGCATCAACATTGTTAATAAAATAAAAATTATACTTTTAAATTCCCATCACCTACACACAATCACTTGAAAACTTGTTGTATAACATTTAATTTTTGACCTATCATGATTTCATCGGTCTTATACTACCATAATATCTCTTCATATATGAAACTCACGTTATAAATTATAACATTATAGAATTAAATAAATAGAATTATGAATGCAGTGTTCATTCGTTACTAGTAACCTATGGCTATTAGTAACTCGAGTAATATTTTTCAATGTTAGGTAATGTGTGTACTTTATAACTTGGGATGGTTATAAGTTGATAACAGTGACTATCTATGAGAAGAAATAATCAAAGTGAAAATTCATTATTCACTATAAAAAATTTGGGTACAACCGTGAAAGCTGCACACAACACAAAGAAGAAAATTACAGTAAATCGCATGCCCGAGGACTTGACCCCGTGACCTGCCCCTCACCCCACCCAATCCCTTACCACCCCACCCCCAACGGTGGGGCATAATGGATTATTCATTATAATTAAGTGGTGTCTCATATAAATGAGTGATATTTGAATGGACATTCTCATCGTCTGGAGTAATAAACCCTAAAAGAGTTTTTTTAATTAAAGTAAAGTTGTAGCGGTGAAACATACATTGTTTTAGTTTTTTATTATATTTTTAATCATATACACCTAAAATTAAATTATTTAGTGGTCTTTTTGTCCCATTATCAGTGGTTACATTGTGAGATTTATTATAACCTTTTTTCCGACTAGTTTAACCCTTATAAAAACTGTGTATACACTTGGAGTGGGGTTTTATAGAAGGATAAAATTTTGGTAGTTTTATAGATTGGCCTATAATCCCTTTAAATGTTTAGATTATGTGGTCTCATTGACCTAGTATTTATTGAGTGTTGGTAAACCTTGATTTAAGTTTCAACTCTTGAAATTAATTCAATTAAAATATTGGTTATGACTATATTTATTTTCAATGGAAACCCCAATAACTTTTTTATAGGTGGAAATCTTGGTGCTCTTTCTAGGGGTAAATAGAAAATATAAGAAAATTGAGAAAGAATATATTGATAAGGTCTCACCTTATCAAATGATAAATTTTGAATATAATAAATTCTGATGATTGAGAAGTGTATATGTATCATTATATAGTCAATTCGTTAGTAAACCTATGTAGATGATCCAATGAAGGGTATATTTTGTTGTGGTTATGGTTTTAGTTGGATAATTAAATTTGTCTTGTAAGGAATCCTTGAGTGCGTTGTCAATAGTTCTAGTGACTAACTAAAAAATCATTGTTCTTCACATATTTTTTAGTGATTATTGGATGATTACTCCTTCTGAGATGGAATATTGATGAATGTGTTAATCATATTTTTATAATGTGTTACTTTGTTATGATTAAAAATTTTATATTGGGGGTTATGTAATATCCTTATCTTCACTAAAAGATACATTTTTATTGGATAAAACCCTAACACTAACTTTATTAATTAATTATTTTATTAGAACTTATTTAAAATTTAAAATAATTTATTGAGTGGTGGGACTAACCACATTTAGTAGTTATTCAAGAAAATATTACTTTCTATTAAAAATGAAAAATGATAAATATGCCTTATTTTATATGTGTGGTCAAAATACAATATAAAACTTTGTGTTTGGAAGGGTTTTTTTTTCATAGGGTGGTCATTTCAACATTTTTGGATGATGAAGAGTTGTTTCTCTATTAGGAGCAAGAATTTTAAAGTAAATATTAAAAATGTATAAAATTATTTCTTTTAAAATCATAATTCTCTATTAATTGATTATATATTTATTTTTATGGAAAATAATTTCACAAGACCTAGTTTTTTATTCCCTGGATAGATATAGTAGGACTAATGGAGGAGGATCAAGGAATAATAAAGTGATATGAAGTCAAGTTTATGGTTCTTTCATCATTTTTATCATTGTTGCTTCCGATTTATCCTCCAAAAACTCTTTAATATTATTTATTAAATAAAGGAAGTAATTTAAATATAAAATTGAAATATGATATTCTATAATGTATTATCTAACTAATCACCTTTTTTTTAAAATCTGATGAATGTATTTTTAGAAAATCTAGAAAGAAGTTTGTAATATCAAGCTCTCTATTGAGATTTTAGAAGCTTAAACCTTTTATTCATAAACTAAAACTTGTATATATTATTATATAAATCAAAAAAATTCTAATAACCCCTTGTTTTTAAATTTGGATTTGTATTTCCAGTTATATTCTATGTAGAATAATTTCAACCATTTTTTATAATTTGGAGACTTACTAAAATTTATAAAGAATCCTCAAGCAAGACATATATCCCTAGAAAGAAAATTTTATGAGGAATATAATGGGAAAATTTTGAGGTGGATATGATAAATAGTTTAGAATCAAATATATATGTTTCCCATTATTTACCCTTCTCTCTCAGAATTAGTGTCCTTAATGACCGAGTTGTGAACTAACAATTTAATTTCTATTATCCTCTAGATGAGATGAATAAACTAATAATTATTAGTGAAATTTGGAAATTTTATCCCTATAACAAGTCATCAAGTGTGGTGTAAAATGGCGTCTTCACTCGCCAATTTCATGATTTATTATGAGGCATCGACAGTCATTAGATCTAAGATTGCACATTCTATAGTATTTCATGTTTCCAAAACCTCACATGGACTTCATGAATTCTATACCCTTGGTTACATAGTTGATCTTGAAAAAACAATAAACGATCAAATGATGGTATTTATATTGTGTGGTGTATATTTGATCCTATGCATGGAATGAGTAGTGCACCCCTAGAGTGATATGGCTATTTTGATCAAAAGGTGCCTTGTGTGGCCAAGTCATAATACAGGGGTGCCTCTCTGATGAATCTAAGACAACACGTAGTTACTTATCGATCAAATATCGAAAATCCAAGATAATTCCACTTACATGTAACAATTGTGGGTTGTGGAAAAATCAATTTATTTACAATAAAGAGTTTAGTATTAGTATTTTACCAAATTTCTCTCCAAATATTGGTTCTTAAATCAGGTTGTCATAGTGTAAAAGTATATAAAAAATACCAGGACAATCAATCAAGTAATTGGTTTTTTTAATAAAAATAAGATATATAAGTGATTTTAGTTTTAATATGGATTACTTATTTTTAATTCTATCATAGTTCCTTTTAAATTAATATATCATTTTTTATTTACTGGTTAAATGAAAATATTAACACTTGTTTTCCCTTTTTCACCATTGACCGTGTATGATGTTAATGTGAATAATCATCACAATTTCATTTATTATGTTATTAAACTTTTAATATGTGAAAGTAAAATGATACTTTGTGAAATTTATTAGTTATTAAAAAATCATGTATTGAAATTACCATCCATCCAAATCAGACCACTATTACTTCCTCACATGTTTATTAATCACTAAAAAATTATCTATTTGACATTGGATCAACCAATTGGTGTTATAAAAAACCAAGAAGAGGGAGAAAATATTTATTTAATAATGGAAATAGTAAAAATACATAATTAAATACAAACACGATTATATTCATATCAAAATTATGGAATTTGTAATTGAAATAATTTAAATAAATAAAATAGATCAATGTATTTAATTAAATTGAACTAGACACAAGAATTAAAAAATTGTTTCACCTCCCCTTCGCCCAACCACTTAATGTTTATACCCCTATGTTAAAGTGAAAACATTAAAGGTATAATGGGTTCAAATCTTGATTTAAATAAAAATATACAAATAAATAAATGAAGCAAAAATAATAACAAGTAGTAGAAGTGGTTGTTCTCTCAATATCTGATCCTTCGATTGGTAACATCACCCTTGTATTTATAGAGGGTGGAATCCCCCTCTTTTGGTATCTCCCATATATTTATTTTTATCAATATTTTGATTATATATTTGTTAAAATATTTTTCTTATTAAATCTACTGAATTATCAATAGTTTCAAAATTTCAGAATTGACTCGTATTCCACAGTGACGGTATCAGCATCTACAATTATTGCTGAAAAAGGTAGCCCTCCCAATTAAACCATATAGAATCTACCACCACACCCTCACATTATCACACTCAAAGTAGTGTAATTTATTATTCCTCAATGTTAAATCATCACGGTATCACACATGACACCAACATTTTTTTAATATCATGGTAAATACCTATTTTTATTCTAGTGAAGGCACAATACTGCTTTATCCAATCCACCTAACTATATAGAAATTTTTTATGGAACTCAACATCTATGATCATTCTTCTTCTTGGGTAGAAATTTTTTTATGTGAAATAACCATGCTAGGACTCATATAACATTGCTCCCTCTACAACGTTACTACTATTTCCATGATCTACCATTAGTGATCCATAGTAGCACATCTACCCCCAATTCTCTCTCGATATATATTATTACCTCAATGGTATATCACATTTATTATTGCCTTTATCACGATACTTCTGTGAGTGATCCTACATGTTAGTATCACCCATCTACCATTTCATATTTATTTAAAAATGAGATGGTGCAGTTGAATAATTCGGATACCTTTACACTCCATAATTTCTCCCATGGTGTAGATGAGTCCTCTATTGGTGATCCCTCATGATAGCCAAAATACCTACAACATAGGGCACATCCTCCTTCTATCCAGGTATCATAGTGGCTAGATAGTAATAAAATTAATTATGCTTAGCGTGGACTTATACTATAATGATTCATAGAGGTCATATCATACTTAAAAAGAGATTCATGATGGTTCATGGCCTCAGTTTGGATTCTTTAGATTGATCTCGGGCTTCTAGGTGGTGGCCTTGGAGGATTTTGATGATTTTATAGGGTAGTGATCATAGATGATCATGGTGGTAGTGGTGGTGAGGCGAAGTGGAAATTTATGAAGTTGGGGTCGCACGAAGCTAATGTGCAATGACACTATTTCAGTAAGTACGAATGATTCCCAAAAAAATGGTGTCCCATATAAGTTTTCAGAGTGGATGGGTGCTTGAATTTATAAAAAGTCAGGTAAAATAAGGATCATAGGCCATATATTTGGATGGCCTCATGGTACACTTGCACACACACTTATGGGTCATGTCGACCCACATGGACCATGTGGTATTTGGCCCCCCTACACACCATGAGCTCTTTCTCATGTTCTTAATCACCTCCCATAACTTGTGTGACTCTCCTGGTGGGATAGCTTGTTCAGCGATCCCTTTTGGGTAGGCTAGGAGTCTTTATTTCCTACCTTGGTTGAGGGATGCGTAGGTCGGATCATTTTTTAACACCTAAAAATATAGAAAACATTTAAATTATCTATTAATTTTTATAAAATACAAATCAAAAAATAAACATTTGAAACTCCTTATTTAATTCCATTTTAACCCATATAATTTATTCACATGTATATCCTAATTTCTCCAATAAATAATTAATTACTTGGGAAAATTAGTTAATAAACATAAAAATTCATTATATTTTTTTTTAAAATGTACATAAAATTATGATTGCATCAAATACGCCCCCCACCCACACACACACACACACTTAAACTATCATTACCCTTAAGTATGAAATCTCAAAATTGAATTCAAGAGAGAAACAATGTTACCATTATTAAAATATCAATGAAATTATTCATAATTATTAATAATTTAAACCCAAATTTAAAGGTTACACATAAAACATTAATTCAATTTCCCACTTTTCAAATAAAAAACAAAAAATAATAATTTTACTTTATCCTTTTTGAAAATGGTGTAACTTCTCTTTTTATTCATTCAAACTTCTTAATTAATTATTATTAAGTATTACAAGTCATGATATACCTCTCCTTTTGAATCTTTTCACTCATCACTCATGATACAAATTCAAGTAGAGTTTTGATTAAATCATGATTACATGATCTTTATCAATTATCTTACGAACAAACTATATTCTCCTATTTGTAAAGACAAAAACACATGAAATATAGAGGGATTTTAAATCACGTTTTATATGATTTTAAGGCTCAAGGTTGGTAGGAATTGATGTAAAAAATAAGTCTCAAAGGAGGAGTTTTATCTTATAAATCGTGATACCAAAAGGTAAAAGTTAAAAAAATCCTCCCCTCCAATTTAACAACTCCAAATTCCAAAGAATAAAGTAAGGTCATGAAATATAAAAATAATAATAAATTAATTCCTCTTCCTTGAATTTTATCTAGTACATTTTTTACATATTTTTCAAGCTACTTTTCTATATTTTTTCATTTTTCAAAAATAAATCTTGGAATGAACCTCACATCTACCACCAAATTATATAAGATAAAAAACATCATTATAGAAATGCTTATTTTTTATTTTCCCAAGTCACAATAATTTTTTTCAAGAATGGAAAATAATAAATTATAAAGAATGAATCCAAAATCATTCAGAATACACACGTTTAGAACCCCCACACTTTTTCCTTAAAATTTAGTGCATACTTCCACCATGACTTCCCTCACACCCATATTTCTACTTTAAATAATTATTAAAAATACTAAAAGGATGGTAAAAATGGATAAATATGGTTTGAATTATGGATCATCCCTAACAAGGTCTTTAATTTCCTATATGGGTTACTCAATGATAAATGTAAGGTGGTATCCATGATAAGGGATTATCAAGGAAAATTATAAAATCATTTTACATTTATTTTTTCATATTCATAGCTTTGATAAGTTTTAATGAATGTTTTAGCAGGTGGAATCTCCTAAGGTCACTCAAGAAATATGCTCAAGATAAAATAGGAAATATTAGGTCAATGAATCCTCTTGGGAATGGGAAATATGATATTGAAAAATCACTCATGTCACAACAAATAATAAAAAATAAATTTTAATTAATTTAATAAATTCAATGTATGAAAAATTGGTAGGTGAAATTAATTTACATTAATCAACCAATTCCATCAAATCATGATTCAACATTTCAATATCTATACTTCACTCTAATAATTCAATTATCTACCTTACTCAATAAATATAATTAACACTAAAATCTAAAACATTGAATAATATGGTTCCTAATATACTCATTTCTCTTATGTAATCCATGTAAATAATAATTTCAAAGTGTGGGCATGAAATTTTCATTTTAACAGAGCTATTGGAATTTCCAGCTCAAAAACACTCTTAGAAAAATGCAGGGATTTTAAAACATAATGACTAAAAGAATGAACTCCCTATTCACATGAATATTTTTTCCACTTCCTTATTATTTATTGGTGATTCTTTATTAATAATCTTGTGGCGGTACTATAAAAAACCCATACCAATCTATGAACCATTCTATTAAGTCTTAGACAGAGGAAGGGAAGTGGTGACTATATCCTAAACTCCTAAATATTAAAAAAATAAATAAATTTGTGGTTTCCAATAAGAAGAACCTTTGGTAAATTTTGTTGGATCGACCTAACCTCATGGGAAAAAATTAGTAGTTGGTTTATAAATTTTTATCTCTTCCACCAGTTCTTGTGGTATATTCCCATTGAACTTTTTCATCCTTTTCTCCTTGATAGTGATTGGGTTTCCTTTTTCTTATTTTTTTATATTAATTCCACCAAAGTGATAGAAAATAGTAACTATAAAAGGTCTTTCCCACATAGAAAGAAGATTACCTAAAATTGACTTCAATCTAGAATTGTAGAGTAGAACTTGATCTCCAGTTGAAAGGTATTTTTCTGAATCAGTTTTTAAACTACCACTTGGGTTCTCTCTTTGAAAATTCTAGAGTTTTCAAAATCCTCTCTTTTGATTTCATTTAACTCTTGTAACTAAACTATTATCTCCTTTCCAACACAAAATAAATCCAAATTCATATTTTTTATATCCCAATATGCATGGTTATCTAACTCCACTGGGAGATGATAACATTTTCCATAAATTAACCACTAGGGGATCATAATTATGGGTGTCTTATGGGCTATCTAGTATTCCCATAAAGTGTTTTCAAGCCATAATGGCCAATAATTTTTTTTTTGGGTTTATCCATTTTCTCCAAGATACATTTAATATCCCAGTTCGACTCCTCATTTTAGCCATTTTTTAGGATGGTATGGCGTAGATGTTTTATGATGCACCTTGTACTTTTTAAGTATAACCTCTATCTTTATTTTTCAAAATTGAGTCCCTTGGTCACTTATGATAACCCATGTCACTCCAAACCCGCAAAAAATCTTGGACCAAACAAAATCAGATAAAAAAATTCATGATTAGTCTTGGTGGCCTTAGCTTCCCCACATTTAGATACATAATCAATAAAAAGTAAAATACTATAATTCCCAAAATACATGGGAAATTATTCCATAAAATAAATACACCAATCTTCAAAAATTTCATAAAAATTTATCGGTTTTTTAGTAATTTAAGATATTTTAAAAGTATATCTAGAATATTGACTCTTATTAAATTTTTTACAATACTTATAATAATATTTAAACAAGTTTGGACAATAAATTAAAGATTCCAATACTTTTTTTGTCATAATTTAAGTGGTAAAGTGGAATACACAAGAAAATTTATGAAAAAAAGCAAATTGATATTATATTTCACATTCCAGTAAGAACCTTTTTATGACTTGATCATTATAAGTCTTCTATAGAAATGTATCCTCCCAAATATAGAATCTAACTTCATTCATGAGTTTTTGATTTTTTTTATAGTTAAATTAAGATGGTACCGGGGATATGGCCAAATAATTTAATATGTTA
Organism: Viscum album; assembly: GCA_963277665.1. Taxonomy (NCBI): domain Eukaryota; kingdom Viridiplantae; phylum Streptophyta; class Magnoliopsida; order Santalales; family Viscaceae; genus Viscum; species Viscum album. Next base: position 645,321,129 of record OY728151.1, on the reverse strand, counting down.
TCATACCATGGTACTTATCATTACAAGATGTAGAGTTTTTTCTTAGTATGTGATCATTAAGTGGGTTAAGTTGTATAATTTTTGTTTCAACAGAGTTTAGAATTATTCTATGATGATATTCCACCTAATTCTCAGCACCCTTGTTGTATTTATTCTCTAGGTTGAACTCTTATAAGAGTAGTATTGAGCTTACCAACCTTGTATTATCATTATCCTTCTTCATTAAGTACCTAAGGACAACATGATAAAAAAATAAAACCACTTTAGTTCCCAGTAATAAGATATAAATTTTTATAATATAAATACAATCGAAAAAATATATTTTTTAGTAGTTTTGTAATTGTTCTAATTTTAATCCAAGGTTCTTGAGGAATATGTTATGAATTGTGTTATTCAATAAATTTTATGGCAGAGGAATACTCCCACATCTTGGTTTTATGAATCACAAATTAGTTCAAATGGTTTCTCTAAATTTGGGGGTTTCATAATTGGTGGGGTGATAATTTACTACTTTATCTCATCAAGTGTCTTCATACAATCATCGCTAAATATAAATTCATATTCTTTTAAAATAAATATATAAATAGGATGATAAATCTTACCAAATTCATTTATGAACCTTCTATATAATCCCATATATCTAAATAATGATCTAATATGTTTTACAAAAATAGAATATGGTGAGTAATTGATCACTTTAACTTTATACTTACCTACCTCCATGCCTTTTGATGAAATAATATGACCTAAAACCACTCTTTTTTCAACTATAATGTGACACTTATAAATGTTTAAAAAAAGTTCCAGTGCATATTCTTTATAATTTTTCTTTATTTCTTGGGCAATGGTCAATAGAATTTCCAAAAATAGTGTAATCATCAAGAAATACCTCCTCGAATTACCCAATATGATCTAATAATATGATTACCATACATCTCTAAAATGTACAAGGGAAATTACATAGCCCAAAATAAATTATTTTATAGTAAAAGGTCTGAAAAATGTAGGTTAATATTGTCTTGTCTTAGTCTTCTGGGGAAATTGGTACCAAAAAATATACGTAAAATCTATCCATGAAACAATAATTTTCTCTTCCTACAAAACTTTCTATCATTTGGTCAAATAATGGGGATGGGGAAGTGGTATTTTATGGTGACATGATATATATTTCTATAGTCAATATATAATATTCAACTAATCTTAATTCTCATGGGGATTAATTAATTATTCTTATTTTTCATAATATTCAATCCAGTTTTCTTGGGAACCACATGGATGGGGAAAAACCATTGTGAATTATTAATTGGGTATATGTTTTTGGTTTTTGTAACTTCTTTATTAAATTTTAACTACCTCCATTATGGCGGGTTTTAACCACCTTTATGGATTCTTAATATTACATGAATCCCCCTATATGAATATTCTATGAGAATAAACATTGGGGTTAATTCAAGGGTTGTATCCTAGGCTCTACACTATGGCATGGATGTTTCTCTTAAAAAGGTTAATCAATGTTTTCTCTTAGTCTATACATGGGTTGTTAGCTATAATTACTAGAAATGTTTATCCTTACATATGATACACATATTATAAATCACATGGGAAAGGTTTTAATTCCATATTATAGGGTTGGTTAAGAGACAATATTGAATTCAAATTCCTCACTTCCAAATTTTGAATTTCCTTTTTCAAAGGAATCATGTCCTCCTCTTCCAATAAATTATCAATGAAATCATAAGTTATTTATTTTTAAAATTTACAAATAGAATTACTATATTTATTAATATTCACATTTCACTTGGTGTTTCAATTAAAAATGTGATATCATAAGGATAAAAAATCTCTTAGAATAACTAAGTCTTATATGTGATCAATACCTTCTTCAAGGGTGATTTCAAAGAGGGAGTGATTTTTTAAAGGACTCCTCTTTGATTCAAGAATGTTTAATATCTCCTTGATATCCCAAAGATCTATTAAGAGTGTTCTTTCATGTACATTTCCGATCATATTGTCCATTTTAAATAATTATCTACCCAATATAATGTTGAATTTCTCGGTTCATTTATTCCTCCATGGTGAGCACATAAAAACTACTAGAAAAAACTAGTCCTTTAACTCCCACTAGCACATCCTCCAACACTCCTACTAGAAAAACAATGAATTTATTTTCCATTTATACCACCAATATTATGGTCTCCAATTTACCTATATTAAAAGATGAAAAACAAAATGATATATCATATTAACGGAAGGACCAAGATCATAAAATAATAAAAAAAATAAAAGAACCGGTGTTGCAAGGATTAGAAAATTTACCTAGATCTTGGATTTTTTTTGAATGGTGGTGTGATCACGGATAAGACACTCCTACCTTGGTCGATCCTCTCATTATTATCAAAAAATATTCTTTTTTTATAAATATACTTTAAGAAATTAGCATATTTGAAAATATTTCAGATGGATTCCTAGAGAGGTATATTAATTTTATCATTTTAAAATGTCTCTTTGATCTCAATTTTTAGTTTATCTTCCTTTATCCACTTTGATTTGGTAAAAATAAAAGGGAATGGATGGGAAACTTCATTTTTATCCATTTTAAACCTTTTCAATGGAGTTTCAATTATCTCCTTTCAAAATATTTTCATGGGTTCTTCTACCTTCATTTTTATTATTCACTTGGTTGAGTGGGACGATCTTCTAGAGTATGTCAATAATTTTTAAACTTACATTACTCTAGTTCATTTAAAATGTTATTGGTATCTGATGGCACTATATCCTTACCAATCATAGTAATTATCATAGTTACACTCTCCTTTGGTATTGGGATTCTCTGAGGTTGGAGTTTCCTTTGGTTTTTGGATATCATTTCAATTAGATTATCAAATTTATTTGAAAATTACTTCACTGTATTTTCCAACTCCACAATATATATTCCTTATCTTAATTTAGATGTTGGTGAACAAGAAGAGGGCTATCTATGGTAATTTTTTTGAAAAGGAGGTGGTTACTTATTTTTTCATTTGTATTTTTTCTTGTATAGTTGCTGAAAAAGGGGTGGGTTTTGAAATTTCTGATAGAATGGAGGCTAAAAGGGAGTATTATCCTGATTTTTATATACAAAAAGTCCCTTTCGGTTTTTAACTTATATCTATGGTATATTTTGTTGAAATTTTATTTTTTTTATATATCTTCATAACTCTCTATACCTTCTATCTCAATATATTGATATCTGAAGTGACGGGGTGTATAACAAAAACCACATATATGAGGTGTGGCAGGTCATTCATTCACCTATTTCACATTCATATATATTATTAGTATTATTAATTATTCAATTATTTATTCTAGTATATTTGATGAATCAAAATTATCTACCATGTAAATACCTCTTTTCTTGTACCTCTTATTCCAAATTGTTGTGAATTATGTGAAATCCTCTCGATTAAGCTCTTATCTTTCATAGGTGACTTTTCAATTAAATATCCCATGAATTTTTATTCTAGTAGGTTCTCCACATTATATAGAAGTACTTTTTTGAAGAAAATCGGTAGTTATAATCTTACACTAATTGATTAGTATAGCTTACACATATCTTTTTGAATCCTTCCCAATATTGTTTTAGGGTTTTCCCAGTCACTTTTCATATAGCCCATATCTCCTTCTTTATTATTTTTCTCTAATATTTTTTGAAGAATATTTTTATGAATATTCTTTTAATATCATCCCATTCATGGATCTCTCCAGGTTTTAGGTTTTACAACCACTCTTTGGAATCTCCCTCAAGTAAAAAAAGTCTAATTCCCTCCACTTGACTAGTTTATCAGTTACTCTCTCAGCTTGAATGTTCATCATATGAATTCAAACTCTTAAATGTTATTTTTGGGATCTTCTCCTATAAGTACATAAAATGTGGGTAGTAAATTAATCAAATTAACATTAAATTAGAAATCATTTTGTCTCACAGGTACAGTTAATTGATTTTGTTTTTCTAATGGGGGAACACAAGTCCCTTAAAGTTTTTTGTGGATTTAATGCCATGTTTGGTGCCTTGGGGTAAAAAATTGAAGTTTAACTCAATTATTATAAGTTAATTTAATCAAAATTATTATTTATATTTAGATTTTTATTCTGATAAATTAATATCCTTTCAATATCAGGATCAAAATGGAAACATTTCTCATTAAAGGTGCTAGTCATGCAATTGTTAGGTTAGATTGGAACCTATCTCCACAATAACATCATAATTTTTTGAAACCTTACTATCTTTGGTTGTGGTAAAATATATTTACTTTACCCAATTAATGTATTATTAGTTGTAAACTAGAGTTTTCTCCAAGGGGTAGTAATTAAATCTTTTTTTCATGGTGAAAAAGTAAATAGTAAAATTACTAGTTCAATCAAGAAATGAATAGGTATTTTGAGAATCAAAATAAGGGGGAAAGGTTATTGGGTTTTTAGTTTGACTTCAAATTTTTAATTCTATCATAAAACCTTTGAAGTTAATCTATTTTTTATTAACTAATTAAATGAAAATGTTTACAATCATTTTTTCTTTTTTCACCCTTCATCAAGTGTGTTATTAATGAGAATAATCCTCACAATTTCCTTGCTTATATTATTCTCCCACTAATTTTTGAAAGTAATAATGGTACTTCTTTAAATTTCTTATTAAATACCAAGTAAGGTATAAAAATTCCAAATCGTAAAAATAAAACCACTATTAATTCCTCAAATATTTAGTAATCATTAAACACTTATTCACTTGACTTTGGATCAAACAATTTGTTTGATAAAAACCAAGAGGACGGATAAAATATTTCTTTAATCAATGAAATATTAAAAATCCATAATTAAACACAAAAACAATCATATTTATATCCAAATTATGGAATTTATAATTGAAAACAATTTAATTAAAGAAAACATTTAAACATATTTAAATAAATTTAACTAGAATCATTAACTGTAAATTTAAGTCACCTACTTTTTTTCCAACCACTTAAGGTTTCTAACCCTCCATTAAAAAGGAAATAATGAGGTATAAGGGTAAAAGTCATGATTTAAATAGAAACATAGGAATAAATAAAAGTAGTAGAAAAAAATAAAGTTGCAGTAGTGGTTATTATCCAAATATCCAATCCTTTGATTGGAAAAATCACTCATTTATTTTTAGAAGGATGAATCCCCTTCTGTTAGTATCTCTACTGTCCTTATTTCTCATGGTATTCACTTGATCTATTAAAATATTTTCCATATTAAATATCTTAAATTATTGAGAATTTATAAATTTCATAGTGGACTCATATTCCCCAATGATAGTAACAAGCTCTACTATACTATTCACTATGGTAGCACTCTATGTCCTATCATTAAAAAACTACCACCACACCCTCATGGTAGCACACTCATGGTTTCAAAAACTACCATTCACCAATGGTAGATTTTCATGGTAAAATCTATGACTCCAAAAAAATATCATAATAAACCTATATTTTTCTTACAAATAAATCCTGATAACGCTCTATCTAATCCACCTGACCCCATAACCATTTTATATGGCTCTCCTTATAGTCAAAACTTCTTCTTACTAATTATATGATTTTGTATGTGAAGTAACTATGGTAGCACTCATATACCATTTCACCCTCTATAACGGTACTACCATTTACATAATCTACCACTTGTTCTAAACGATAGCAGATCTACCATTGGTTCTATATCCACATATATCATTTCCTTAATAGTCGATCACATCTATTGTTTCCTTCATAATGGAACTTCTTTGAGTCATCCAATATGGTAGTAGAACTCGTATACCATTGATTCTTTCTTAAACAAGGATATGGTGAAGTTGCATAATTTGGATACTTTTAAACCACACCACATCTCCCATAGTGCAGAAAATCCCACGGTTTGTGAGCCCTCAACATAGACAAACTACCTACGGTGTAGGGAATCTCTTCATTCCATACCGTCTTCATAGTGGTCGTATGGGAATAAAAATCATTATTCATTAGACACACTTCTTCTAATGAGCTTCATTGAGGTCATCTAAAGCTCCCAAAGTGATTCATTATGGTTTGGGGCCTTGGTAGGGCTAATCTAGCTTGATCTTGAGATTCCAAGTGGCAGACAGGGAGGCTTCTGATGACTGTAGATAGTGGTGATCACAAATGAGTGAGGCGACAGTGGTGGTGAGGTTGAGTGGAAATATTTGAAAGAAACGCCATACATGGGTGTGGTGGGATGGCAACATTTTAGTAATTATAAACAATGATCACAAATATGTTATCCCAGATCTTTTTTGAGAGTGTATAGGGGCTTTTATTTACAACAAGGTGTGATGAACACAACTCAGAAACATGGTTTATGGATGAGATCTAAGTACACTTCCACACAGATATGGGGTATGCAGACCCGATCGGCCCATATAGAATTTCCCACCTATGAACCATAGAAAATTTATGGTGGTCCTAATTACCTCTTTCTAATAAATAATCTCTCCTGATGGGATATATTTTTTGGAAAACACTTTTGGGATGGCTATGTGGCTAGATGATCTACCTTGGTTGAGGGATTCTTGGGTCGGCTAAAATTTTTAACACTTAAAAATATTAAAAAAAATTAAAATTATAAATTAATTTCCCCCTATTATTCATAATAAAACTAAAAATTTAAATATTTTCATTTAATTCCATTTTAACCCATACTCTTTATTCACATGTAATTCTTCATATTTTTAATAAGAAATTAATTACATGGAAAATTTTCTTAATAACCATCAACAAATATTAGATTTTGTTTCAAAATTTTCTTAAAATTATGAGTGCATCTTCCATTCTATAGACTGATTTAACTAGAACTCAGGGAGTGGGTGGGGGTTCTGCATGGAATACTTAGAGTGATTAATGAGCTTTTTAGCATGTAGAAGCGCATGTCAGGCCTAATTTGGGACCCGAAATTATTGTAGGAATCCTTTTGATGCCTCATCCCCATTAAAACCATGTTTCGATAATTTTAAGATCATTTGATGGGTGAATTTGGGAGTATAATATAGAATAAAATATAGGTTATTATTATAAAACAAAATAAAACATATGGGAAATGGTGTGAAAAAAGAGAGGATTTGTGCTCCATTTCTTTGATCATTGGGAATAATGGTAAAGAGTCAGTTATTCTCAATGTGTAACATCTTAACATAATAACTATATAATTACCCAATTTACAAAAAATATTTCATTATATAAATTCTCATTCCCTTAAGGTTAAAAGTTTTATTGGATCAATAAACCCTTTACAATACAAAAAAACACACTTCTACTCATTGTACATTTTTTCCTTAAAAAAGTACTTAAAGTGATACAATTGATTTATTCAAGACATATCTGAACAACCAAAAAATTAATTTCTTATTATATCTATTCACCCATAAACCCTATAAAATCCATCCAAAATTAAATTTTTATTGTTCCATTTTAATGAAAAATGGAAAACCAAAGTTCGCACACAAGAGACCACTATGTGCTGAAAGATCTCACAAAACGATTAAACACTAGACTAAGGATATTTGAATAAGCTAATCTATAAATTTCCCATTGCAACATACTAACCTGCATATCTGGATCCTCTCTGATAAGCTCTTAAAAGTGAGTGATCATCCTTTCCACTATCTGAATGAATTCCTCTGAGTTGATTTTTCTCTGGTTGGGCGATCGAAAAACATGAAAACTCATGAAAATATTCTTCTTTAAAGTAACAAACTTTAATCATGTAAGAACACTCCTAAAAGCATATTTTTATAAAAAAAATATCATGTTTATAATAAATCATAAAAAAATAATGATCAAGAAGAAATCTTAGTAAATCATGAGACCATGTGGAAAATATTTTCCTTGAAAAAAACTTTCTAGATTTAAAAGATTATAAAATTTCATTCAATCGTGAACTCATTTTATTATCCCATGAAATAGGAATATTTCTATTAAAACTTATATCATCCATATAAATCCCATATGGTAAACTTGTGAAATTATATATATCACTTTTATTCACTCTTATTAACCTATAATTGAATAACTTATAATCAGTTAAGTCCAACATCATTTTTCTAGAAAATAAATCATTACCCAATGTGTTAGGGGTATATATCCCATTACCACCTATATTCATATATAATTACAAAAAAACATAACACAAATAAAAATCAAAGGGTCTTTACTATCATCATTTCTTGAAAATAACTCATAAATTATAATTTTTAACCCATAAGCACAAACTCTGAAGTTAACCACTTAAAATATAATGATTATAAAAAACTAGGTTAAACAGTTACCTATTAAGAGAAAAGTGAAATAATATCAAATAATGTTGATAAATATAAATAATATTAGGAAAAATAAAACCCTTAGAAAACATTATCAATTAATATTTGAGTGGTAAATTTCAAAACATTTTAAATTAATTATTTAAAAGAAAAAACACTAACCTTGAGTCCAAACTCACCTTGTATTTCCTATAAACTCTAAAATAAAAAATATATATATTAATTATTCACTTTATTCATAGACTTTTACATGTTAATTTCCTTATTATAATTTCTTCTATTAAATTTACTATCATGATTCATTCATTTACCATATCAGTACTATTTATTTCGGTCATTTTCTAATCATTAGTCCATAATCTAAAAAACGAATGTGATATAATAATAGTAGTCAATGATAATTTTACATGGGTTTTATAGTATTTATATTAATTATAGAATCAAGGGAGATCAATTGGTCAGTAAATTTTCCCCATTCAAAGAATCTTCCTTGAAAATTTTGTTTGTTATGATTAAAAATGACTATAATTGTTTACCAATAATTTCATTCTTATCATGGATACCGTATAATTACATAATCATAATTATTAAATTAATTGAATATTAATTTTATGTATGATCATAAAGTCAGTTTTCAAGAATATCCATGGAAAACATTAGTCAACAAATATATCAGCATTCACATAGGTAACGTACAACTACCATAGTGATTAATGTTTTTTGAAAATATTTAAAATAAGGAAAACCCTAATGAAATATTTCAGTTTCATAAAAAAAATTATATCCATGATACCATTTTAAAATTATTTTTAAAATTTACTTATGTTTTTTAAAATATTAAGAGAATAATTAGAAATGAAAAAAAGTAATTTTTCAAAAACCTTGTATATTAGCAATGTAACAGCTTATGAAAGGGAGTTTTATGAGAGTTAATAAATGATATTTCCTCATTGAATCTCCAAAAAGAAGATAATAATATGGAAATAAAATTATAGAATCAATTTTGGAATAGTTTTAAAAGTATTTTAAGAGAATGAATCATTAATAAATAGAACAATGAGGCTCGGAAACTCTTACCTTGAAACTTTAACCAACTCCAATGGATTGATCTAAAGACAATGGAGAAATGTATTTTTCCAAGGTCATATCTTTTTGAATATGTAATAGTGTGTTTAGAGAGATATTTGGGTATAATATTGATATAAAACTGAACTTTATATGTGTTTTGGAAAGGTTAGGATGAGTTTTTTTATAGGAAAAGTTCCATGGCATTTCTACAAATATTATGTCTTTAAGGGTCAATAATGTAATTTTATAATTTAAATTGGTCAAAAAATAGAAAATAAATTATATTATCAACTATTACCCATCCCACTTGAATAAAGATAATATTTAATGATTTTTTATCAATTTTTAAATTATTATTTAACATTAAATTCCACATAAATTCATTTTTAGTGTAATTATTATAATATGACTTTAAAAATATCTAGATAACCCTGGAATTAAGATTTAAACATCTGAATTATTTATTAACTATCGTTTTTATCTATTAAAATCTTAAAAACCCATAATTATTCCCAATATTATGATTTCAGATATTTTTAAAACCATTTAATTTGACTTTTCTACAACTCTTACAAGCGTTGAAACAATAATGTATAAGAGTTTTGAATAACTATCCAATTACATAATATTAAGTATAAATTAATAAGATAAATATATTTTTTTTAATCAATATAATAAACTAAAAATTTTCGTAACATTATTTATTCATAATTTTATCATGTTAACATGATTAAAACAAGAATTTGGTTTTTTAACCTTGTGGAAGCACTGGGTAAGAATTTAGTTAATTATCTTGTCATATAATTGTAAAAAGTATAAATATAAATCCATATCATTTATTATTTAATATATTTATCATATTAATTTTTTAAATCATTATATCATTTTATATACTCTAATAAATACACCACTTTTGGCTTTTCTAATGTTGTGAAAGCATTGTGTTCGCATTAATAAATGTTCTTATAATTATCATGTCATAAGAATTAATTTATAAAAATTGGATAATAAATTTATTATATTTATAATATATTATATTTTAATAAAGGTTATATAATTCTTTTAAATTATTTTTCATATTTATATCACGATGATGTCATAATTGATGTGGTATTCTTAAAACCTATATTTTTTTACATTTTAACAAAAATAAACTTACCAAAAAATCAAAAAAGTCACTCTATGATAATTTAAAAAATAATGAAACAAAAATTTAAGTTCATTTTATAAAATTCAATTTCTAAAATAGATAGTTTTAAATTTTAAATAAAACCATCAAATACCTAGAAAACAACTAATTTAGACTAAAAGCAATTTGTTTTTCAAATGAAAAACCATATTCTTGTTCCATAACTTAAAAAAAATTAATTTTATGATTATGAAAAAGTAATATTAATATAAATCCATATAAAAAAATTAATGTTAATATAAAATTGATTTATTAGTAAAATACATGTGTCTTTACATCCCCCCCCCCCTCTCAAATTAAATTTCATTATTTCAATTTTTCTTATTGGAAAACAAGTGATAATTCTTTTATTTCATTGATTCTTCAGGTTCCCATGTTTCTTCCTCAATCATACGATTCTTCAAAAAACATTAACCAAATATTTAATTATTTTTTCAAAACATGGTCTCTATAATCAATAATCTAAACTAGTTTTTCTCATAAGAAATATTCATATCTAACTGTACTCCTTAAGATATCAATATATGAGATGAATCAAGTACATACTTCCCAAATAAAGAAACACAAAACACATATTTTTCTAGAGATAAACTCTTAAGTAAAATATACTTTATAATCCATTAATCCCACTTTAACCAGTATTTCATATGGGCCAATAAATCATATTATTTATTTCCCTTTCTTACATAAATGCATCAAACATATCTTTGAATATATTTAAAGGAAAAAATGATCACATAACACAAAATAATGACATTTCCTTCGATATTTAACATATATTTTCCCCTAATTTGAGTTTATTTAAAATGAAATTGAATTAATTTTACTTTTTAACCATATTATTTACCAACTTGGTTCATAACAAATTCCTGTTCTCAACATAACTATAATGACATGCATAGTTAGAAGTTGGAAATTCCTGAGGGAATTTGAAATTTTAATTTGGTTAAGGTTTTATTTATGAGATATAGGGCTCAATTTAGGTTTTGGGGCATTTTAAAGTTTCTAATATGTGTTTTAGGGTGTGGTTTGAGGCATGAGTTGTGTCTCATGGGGTTGGGAGGATAATAGAGGATCGGATATAGATGAGTAGCTGAAAAAAATAACAGTAGGAAATTCACAACATGATGGGATCATTCATCCCATAAATGAATTTTAACAGGTGAATATAGGTCAGGAATAGAGAGAAAGGGTGAAGTAGGTACTTCCCAAAAACATTCATGGTTTGAACATTAGGATCACTCTCTGAAATATTCTATCCCATTTTATTTAAAATAATGGGGGTGGTTTCTAATATAAAAAACCCTTTAATTTTTTTCTCTTGAACAGACATGTAATTAAAGGAGAGGCTTAACCCCCCCCCCCCCGCTCCTTTTCATTACCTTTCAATATAGATGGGTTTTTGGAAGTTCTTCATACTGAATCAAGTTATTATATACTCATCCTTTATCCTTGTCCCTTCTCCCTCTATTTCATTTATTTTAATTCAGTTTCTAGGGTTTTGGGATGGATGATTTCATTATCATATGGTTAAATTTTCATGCTTGATGGGGATTTCATGTGTGTCTTATAGAGGAGATCCTGATATATCACAATCAATATGAAATTTTTCATTTTCCATTAGGTATGTTTCCCATTTCTTTTTCATACGGTTTTATCCAAAATTTAGTGAAATTGTACTTTTATTCAAGTATTAATTTTGTGGATTTTTGTTTTATAGGCTTAGGGGTTCTTCATGAGTGGATAAAACCTGATTGATCATTATTTATTCATTTTTGGTATGCTTAGGGAGTTCTATACATATTTTACTACATTGGTTGTTCAGATTAAATTGATTAATTGTTCAATTTGATGATGTTTTTTGATGAGATAGGTTATCATGGGCTCAGTGGAGGATGGTAAAATCCTCAAAAAAATTATTGAAATGTTAGTTGAGGTAGTGAGCCTTGAACAACAGGTTATCAAGGTTAATTAGTTATTTTATGTCTGTGAGACACACTAGTATATCTTCATTCATATAACTTATCTTTTGTGAGTATTCTCATAATTTTTTGAGGGGATTTCATTAGCCTAATAGTTAATATAGAATGTATGAGCTGTGAAAAAATTCAATGGTGGAAACTTTCTCTAATGAGTATCATTTATCCTTCTTATGGATTGTTTGGAGGAATGTATTGGTTTTTGAAAATTGAAACGTATTTATTATTTAAAATTTGTTTCAAAAATTTGTTTTTTTTAAATAATATTTCAAAGGGAAATAGGTGATTTAAGAATAGGTTTTCAAATGTATTCAAAAATAGTAAAAGGGGTCTTCTTAAATACATTTGATGGGATTTTTGGCCTTGATATTAGAATGAGTAATTTAGATCATGGTGTCTTTTTGAAATGGTTTTAAGATGGATTTTGGGTCATTTTTTCAAGAAATGTATAAATGGATTATGGTGAGTTAGTTTTGGTATGTTTGTCTATGTGTGGGTGATGACCAATTTTCTAAAGAAAGTGTAATTTGTGAGAGACCCCTTATTGTGATTTAATTTTTTAATACTTGATGAATGATAGTGCACATTGTGTGTGTAGACTAGTGATAAATCTATTATTTCATGATGATTCATGCATTTCTTGAGTAGCCATGTGAGAAATTTTTAGGTGGTATAAAAGTGATAGTTGTTTCTAACGAAATCCATGAACCCTTTAGAGGGTCAAGAGGGATCCCAAATGTGTTTGGGACATGGGACTAGGTCCTTAGTGGCTAGTTCTTTGGTTCTGAGATGGTGTCTAATGAGATGGGTTCTATGCATTTTTTTTCCTTCATATGATTGATGTTGCATCCCCAAAGTATGTAGGGATGGGCCAGTGTGCTTGATTATGGCCTCCCCAGAGTCGGTGGGAATGTATTAGTGTTCTTCATTATGGCCTCCATAGATCCTGTGAGGATGTTCTAGTGTTCTTGATTATGTCCTCTAAAGATTTTATTGGTATGGGCTAGTGTGATTGACTGTGGCTCTCTAGAGGTTGTTTGGATAGTATTGTGTGCTTGAATTTGGACTCTTTAAAGTTTACAGGGATGGTCCAATGTGATTAACATGGCCTCTCTACAACCTATGATGATGTTTTGGAGTTCTTATATACTTGACCTTATCATGATTGGGTTAACGAATGCCATGGGGTCAGGGTTATAGTGTTATGTAATGAATAGAAGATGTACCTCCCTCAATTTCATATGGATCAGTTGAGGATTATGAACATATGAATGTTACCTAATCCTTCTTTAAGTGAGTAAGTGTATGGATGATGTGACACATTGATTATTTGCTTATAGGATAGAAGTCATATCAGATTTTATTGTACCTTGCCTCTTTAGTTAGGTTTTAGGTTATAGTTTTAGGTGAGTTCTTCCCCAAAACATGAAACTAAATCATGTAGGGTAAGGTATCATACTGACCTAGTTATCACATTACTGCCTGACTTGTGTGATTATATGTTCACTGTGTGTTATGTTTCTGAGTGGGTATGTTTCATGGACATGAAATCATCTATTTATATGTATTTCATTCGCATGAACTTGATCTCAACAACACCCAATATTTTGTATGCATTTAGGATTCCTACTAGAATTTTTGACTCACCTCTTACCCATGTACATGGAATGAATTTTGATGTACATGGGTAGACTTTATTTTTTTCTCTCAGTACATAAGTATCGCATAAATCTATACACTTAATATAGGTCTAACAGGTCATGGAGGATGAGGACTGGTAGGATGTTATGTGATTAGTGTTATCTAATGTGTCATGTTATTTATTTATTTGATTTCATATTTATCTATTGTCTAGTTATGTTTTCCAGCATCATATATACTATTTTTACAGATTTTATTCTAGACTGTGGGGGTGTTTGGCTCCCAATTTATTTTTCCATAGGTTTTGGGATTCCCATTATACAGATGGTTCATTCTGAATTTTCAATAGATTCAGTAATTTTCCTTAGGATTTATTTTAGATAGAATGGTATCCCCATGATTTGTTATTCCCTCACCACTAGTTTGTAGCCTCTAGTGTATAGCGAGGAGTTTCTAATGTCATGTGGCATCCTCATCTATGAGTCATTTTAATTGAATGGGATTTTCCATTACAAAATAGTATTAGAGATGATCTTTTTGGATGAGTAGTGTAGTTATAATTGTAATTAGGTTTTCATTACTCATGAGGTAGATCGAGCACACGTATGACTAGTATGAAATCGATTAAAAAACAAGCTTCCAGGGGATGTCCAGTTTCAAGATTAAGTATTATATTATGAGTGAGGTTTTGGTTTAGACTGAGAATTCCATGTGGGGTGTAATAGATAGAGGATCAACTATAGGGCTTTACTATGATCCTTTTTGTTATACATGCATCATGATAGTGGCATGATACCTGCATTTATGGGTTTTTTTTGAAATATTCCTTATGAAAATAAATATTAATTAAATAAACTTATAATTTAAATTATTTTCTATAGTATATTTTTAAGATATTATTAGATAATAATGGATCTGAGGGGCTTGTTTAATGAATGACTCTGATGTTTTTGATTGCTCTCTTCATGGAAATGGTTTTTGGGATGGTTAGATTTCAATAAAAATTAAATTTTGAAAATGAAAACTCATGGGGTAGAACAAGGTGTGTGTAAAATGGTTTTATAATTCAGTTTTACTTTAAGTGGATAATAGAGCTAGTGATTTTTGAAATGGGTTGTATTTTTTTAATTTTTTTATAAAGGTAGGAAAATATATTTTTGAATTTTATTTCAAAACTATTTTTATGAAAAAGATAGGATGGGATTGAGATTTTGATTTTTATTATTTTATTCAAATACCCTTCTATTAAAAGGGGTGTTTTGGAATACAGATGTTAGTTTTAGTGTGTGTAAAAAATATAAAATGGATTTCAAAAATATGTTATTGGTGCCTATATAAACTAGTTCTCTTGGTTTTTGTGTTTTAGCTGGAAGTGTCCTAAATGCTTGAATATCCTACTTAGATTTCATGTAATATCTAACTGTAAACTGCCATGTCTTATTGGTGATTTTGTACGTATTTTTATTGGCTTATCATAAAACAATATGGTTCCTATGTAGACCGATTTCCTAGATATTTGGTGGTGGACTGGAAGAGATCAGGGTGTTGTTTTGCACATTCGAGGAGTATATCGAGGATGTTTTGATGGATATTCCTACAATAATATTTATAGAGGATGTTTGATATTGGTATTGATTATTTGGATGTGTCTTTGATGAGATCATGGATTTAACTACTTGATGTGTGTTTTATGTTTTTTGGGGGTTTAACCATTGATGTGTTTTTGGTAAGTGATTCCTATAGTGGGGAGAACCACCAGTTATAATTAGTTGTTAATAAATGAGTATTATGGTGGAGAGAACCATAATTTTGGGTGAATCCGTTATTTAAACAATAGTGCTTTTAGGTAATTGGGTGTGGTTGACAACCATATCCATATTTAGTAATCGATGTTTTGTTTTTGGTGATCATGTGTGGGTTGGTGGCGCCAACTAGTGGATATAGGTTTAGGATGTTAGGCATGCCTTTATTAAGAGCTATCCTAGGTTCACACATGTTTCATGGGATGAATCCTTGTTTTTGACATAATTCAAGTGGTGAACTATATTTATTAACATGTTTCTTGGGGTAAAACCTTTTTTAGTTACATGGTTCCAAGGGTAAAACCCCATTTCATCACAAGATTCATGGGTTGAATAGTGTGATGAAATGTAATGAGGTTAATTTTTTGGGATGTTAGTTATTAAGGGATCATGATAAATTTGTATCCTAGATTGTGGGTTTTATTGGGACCCTCATATGGGGTCCTTGGTGGTAATGTTAGGTTAGAGTCATGTTTGTTTCTTCTAAGAATCCTCCAATGTGTGTTGTGTACCTTAGTGAGGAAAGAGATACAATTAAAGGTAATACCTCTCACTCAAGTGTTGTAATTTATTGGATGTCTCTAGGAATAGACTTAGGGGGTGGGATTCAAAATAAAAATGTATTGATGGATCCAATTGATTCAGTTCCATAGAGAATACCTGATTTGAGACTAAGATGATGTGTCAGATAGAGTCCATGTATGGAAACAGACATACGATTAGGGGTTGGAGTTAGTGTGATAGAATTTATGTCTATGTTTGTGTCAACATGATTTGAGGGAGAGTTGGATCCATAATGTTTTAGTGCTCTACGTGCAGTATGATAATGGATATTATTATTTGAGAAAATGGTCATGGAATTAAGTTGAGAGTCAAGGTTAGGATTTAGTGTGACTGGTTGGATGGTGTGATGATGCCTCTTGGAGTAAGGAGTCATTTTTATGTCATGTGATTATGCCTATGGAGTCAATGAATCGTGGTTAGGTTATGTGGTAAAGCATCAGTGGTAGAGGCCAAGCACTTTCAGAAAAAAGTCTATTAGGGGAGGACCAACGGATTTTGTGTCATGAAATGAGAGGTTTTTTGGTAGAAACCACATCTATAATGTCATTTAGAACTTGATTGACATGGTTTGGGGATCAACCAGATAGCTTTGGAAATAATCCGGTATATCTGGTCAGGCTGTTTGGAATTTCATACTGAAATCATGTTGGGTGTTGGAGATGAATCAAAAATTATTCACACTAGTTTAATGTAAAAGGTAGGTTAAGGTTCATGGTCAAATAACTAAAATGTATTCTTGGGGGTGATAAGAGTTATATTGGGGATATTGTAACAGCTTAGGTTGTTATAGGTTTGGAATTCCCAAGATAATTTTTAACTTTTCCTTTCATGAAGGTTTTTTTATAAGAAAAAGGGATCAGTATGGGTTTCTAAGAATTTTAACATCTATAATGGATATTTTAAGGTGTGGTTTGAGGATTGATTACTGTCCTTGGGCATCAAGAGGATGTAATAGGAGTTATTTTGGGTTGAGATAATAAAACGTATAGAAATAGTATATTCTTGACATAAAGGGGGAATTCAAGTTTGGAATTCCATTCAGGGGGTGAATTAAGTCCATGAATTGGGAGAAGGGTAAAAGTGGGTACTACCCTAATAATTCTCAGTTTAAATATTAGGTCCATGCCATGAAAAAAGTTATAATAGTTTATTTAAAATGGTCCAGGTTTTCTAAAATAGAAACACCCTAAAGGGTTTTCTCTCGAATAGTCAAGCAATAAAAGGATAGATTAACCCCCCCCCCCCCCCAATCTGAAATATTTATTGGTGATTCATTATGTTGAATCATGAAAGGATATCCAAAAACCTTCTTCTTATTCCTCCTTCTTCCATTTTGTTAATTTTGGTATGGTTTATTGGGTTTTATAACAAATTATTTCACAAGATTATGGTGAAATCATCATTCTTGATGGGGTTTGCATGTGTGGCCCCTAGAGAAAATCTTGACATTCCATAAATAAGACATCATTACTTTTTTCTATTGGGTAACCCCCCCGATGAGTTTCTATAGGTTTTTTAAAAAATATCAAAGAAATTAAATTTTTATTAGGATAATATTTGTGGGGACTTTTTTTTGCCATTTTTTGTGGGTGCATTGAGAGTGGATCATACCATATTTCCCATGATTTCGGCATCATTGGACTACTCAATGTGTTTTGGAACCTATTATTCCACCTTTTAATTTTATCTTTAATTAATTAATTCATTAATTTGATGATTTTGGTTAATAAGATAGGTGGTTGTAATCTTATTGGAGGTATGTACCAAACTCAGATAAATTATCAAAACAATTATACAGGTAGAGATCCTTAAACTTACTATGTCTCTAGGTAAATTGGTTTCTTTGTTTTTTTGGTACTAACTAGTATATCATCCTATATATTACTTGTATTATCTAAGTTACCCCATAAGGTTGGTATGGAATCACATCATCCTAATAGTTAACATGGACCATATATCCTACTAAATAGTTTTATGGTGGTACCTTGGTCGAAAGACTATTGGTGGTCCTCCTTATATATTTTCTAGATTTGTGTGTTGGTTACCTAAAATTGAAACATATTTCTTTCTTAAACTATATTTTAAAATGGGGTTTTGGTTAGAATTAATTTCAAAGGGAAATAGGTTCTTTGGGAATGGGTTTTCAAATGTATTTCAAAATAGTAAATGGGGTTTTCTAAAGCCTTTTTATGGGATTTTGGGCCCATATCCTTTCATGAGTAAAGTAGCATATGGTTCCTTTCTCATATTGATAGAATAGTGGTTTTGGTCTGATTTTTATAGAAAATTATGAGGTTCTTTTTGGGAGTTGGTTTGGGTCTATTTGAACATGTGTTCATGATGCCTAGTTTTCTAAAGCCTATGTACTTTGTATGATCCCCCTTGTTTTGATTTCTTTGGGTGATGCTTGATGCATGATGGTGCATATTGTGAGTGTGTCCCTATGATAATTCATTTATTTCATGATTATGTATATGTTCTTTGGGTAGTTCCATGAGAACTTTCTTGTGGTATCAAAGTGAAATTTTGTCTTAATGGAAATGTTGAATCCCTTAAAAGGTAGGGAGGTGTATCCATTTTTTTTGAGACATGTGAGTGGGTACTAAGGGACCAGAGCCTCAGTGATGAGATGGTGAGGTATGAGAGAGGATGTGTTCATTTTTTTAAAACTTGTGTGTTCTTGATGTGTGTAATGCCCTAAGATTTTTTGATATACTAATCTTTAAATATGATTGGTTTCTTTGATATCTTAATCTACATGAATCATCAAGCATAAATGAACTGAGATATAACTATTGAAATATTATTAGTAAATGTAATTATTATCACCTAGACATTCTATTTGTAAGATACCACATTTTTCAGGTACTTCATTCTCTGCGTTATTTTTAATCTTATCTTCTAGTTATGTTTTGTCTGGAAAGATTGTTGTTCGAATAAACACATTATTTGGTTATAGGGAAACTTGAGAAGGACCAGAGAGAATATGTTAGGAGAGATTTTTCATATAAAATAACTTAAAATTTGAGGATGTATTATTTTTTGAATTAATGGAGTCCATATATAAATGGGTTGGTAATTTCATGTGTCATTAGTGAGTTGAGAAACTTTAAAAGAGATATAGTTTGTTTAAAGGGATATTGG
Source organism: Viscum album (assembly GCA_963277665.1). NCBI lineage: Eukaryota > Viridiplantae > Streptophyta > Magnoliopsida > Santalales > Viscaceae > Viscum > Viscum album. The sequence continues at coordinate 645,301,419 of OY728151.1, read as the reverse complement.
GATGAAAAATCATCTACAAAACATTTAAATGTTTTATAAAGGGATTTCACATTGTATAATTGTTTATGGTTCTTAATAAAATAAATATGAGGTGATGTTTTTTTAGATTGTTACATTAAAAACATTTACATGACATGTAATAACATTACACGCCATCTAAATGTATGACCTTAAATTTTAATAGTTCTATGTGGTTAAATTATCATTTGTTTCAATTGTATCTCTTCTTCTCTTAAGCCTAGGGCTTTCTCCAGAGGATTTTGGGGTGCCAACTTCCCTTCTAGAGATCATGTTTGTGAGATCGATCCCTGTTAAGTCTTTTCGATTAGGTTTCTTCCTTCTCTTCCTTCTTCTCTAACCATTGGAGTTAAATAATTTGACCAATTTTTTAGTTTGTTTTGAACTTGATCATTTTTTATTTAGGAACTTCATTAAAATAATTTTCACCTTCTTCCTCGTGGGTGTTTTTCATTAAAAGTGTTTTTTTTATCTTCGGTTAAAGGTAGGAGTCTAAATATTTACTCTATGGTTTGATAATTGCCAAGTTTATGAAATATTGTGGTTGTGCCGTCATATAATGTGACAAAATTAATTAAATAACCAAATAGAATTATTCCTTGAAATTCTTTGGTTTCAACTGTCTTATTAACTGGCTCATGGATTCCCATAGGGTGAGCTAATGATGATTACAACTGAATTAGAAAATAGATTAAAGTTTGTTTAGCATGACATGTGACCTAGAGAAATTTCTTGTTATAGAATCCATAAATTGTGGATTGTTTCTTATTGTTATAATTGTTAATAAATTTTTAATTAAATTGAAAGTGTAGTATAAAATAATAAGGGTAATTCACATAATATACCACTAAGAATTATTATGTGATATTGTTATATCCATGTTGTATGATAGGGATTGTATTACATATGGAAATTCTTATATATTAGGCTCAACCCTAGAACATGTACACTTATATTATGTAATTCTAATATTGAGCAGGCTCGGCCTACTCCCATGCTGTAATACTTATAGATAAAGGGTTATTCCAAGTCCCGTGTTGTAATTCTTATAGGGCTTTGTATCAGATATTGTAATGCTTATAGGGATTTGACCCATATTTTTTGGACTATACCATGGTTATATGGTTATGGTTTGAATGGTCGTAATACATCCTCATATATATTCCATTAAGGTGTTGAATCATGTTATTTTACCTTGGTTATATGGTTGTGGTTGGAACGACCGTAAGACATACTCAGAGGTATTTTGGCACAGAGCTGAAGAAAGTAGTTGTTGTATTTTATTAATTGTTAAATTAATTGATACACTAGTTATCAATTCATTTCATACACTTCATCTCTAACAAGTTTTGTTTAGACATGGTGGTGTCGACCTACTTAGTTATAATCACACCCTATTCAGGCAATTATTTAGCACCCGAGTAGATTTCTTGGATGCAGGTTTAGACAAGGAAAAAGGGCCTTACTATTGATTTCTTATTTATAGGTGGGTTGTAGTTAAGAAATGGGAGCAATGTATGGTTCATGAATTGAGACTTTAAGACTTTTATTTGATTTTGTTATTCATTTATTGTATTTTTCTATCATAAAATTTAGTTACATTCCATCACATCATTACATTATTCACTGTTATTTATTATATTATTTAGTTTTATTTTGTTTTTGTTTTCCATAGTGTCTTTACATTTATTATTTCTGTTCAATTATTTTTTTCTACTACTATGACACTTTATACCAGGGGGTATAGTCTCTTGGCTATACATTTCACACCCCCGCTACTAGTCATCAGCCTCTGGCATACAGGGAGGTGTACTAGAGGTCTTGTAACCAACCCTTTTAGCCATGTGAGAGAGTAATGGATTGGGGACATTAAAAGTGGTATCAGATAGAGTGGGTTTTCTTTTATTATACTTTACTTTTTTGGGAAAGGTAGAAAGGATACTATGATGCATTAGGACTTTGTAATGAGTTGTTCATGGAAGTATTTAACCTGTGTATGGGGTAAATCTGAGTGACCAGGGATAAAATCGTTGTTGTGTTGTGTGCTTGTTACAGTTGATGTTATTTCACCTTGGGTGATCCTAATTTTGTGTGAGGTTATTAATTTATGATCTTACTATTTCTTGATATTTGTACTCATGGCCCAGTAAGGAATCATATGAGCTTACATGCATCATAATAGGCACATAGAGATATATTTACATGCATTTTTCATTATAGGGGCATATCTATTTTTACATGTGATATTTAATTCCTATAGAACTATAAAATAAGATGTACATTTCACTAGAAAAATGAAATGAGTTGTCATTTCATGCTAAAATACTTGAAATCCATGTCTAGAGAGACTAAGAGTTAGTGGTTCTCAATGGTAGTCACATGTTTGGGTTGACCTTATTATTATCCAGTTCTCTAAGGTGTGTGTGTATCTTATAGAGAAAATGCCTCTTGTATTATTTTACTCAAGTGTTAGGAGAGTGTAAATCAGCACGCTCCTAATGCATTTGAACCATATCTTCCAACAGTTATTAAAGATCTTATGGATGTTCAACTTTGTGATAACTTTTTGAGGGTCATGTGATCCATGGAAAGAGAGGCTATTTGTATTGTTCCTTCGATGTCTAATATGAAAAGATAGTTTCATCCACAACATATGCCTATTTTTACTAGGGAAGGGGAAACCCATCCAATCGAGTTATGGATTGAGTCAGTCCATAATATCTTCAATCATATTGAGACACCCACATATAGAAGGTTCAATATTTTAGTGTATATAATTAATGGACCTTCCATGTTTTGGTGGGATACTTTGGAGTAATATAGGAAGCATGATGAGATATATTAGAATGACTTTGAGGAAAAGTTCCTGAGTCATTTATATTCTGATAACTTCAGGGATGAAAAGGATCATGAGATCATGAATCTAATGAAGGAGGGTTTGTTTGTACTATACAGTGATAGATTTTTTACTAACCTATAGTTATTCTCACTATCTTTGGAATATGATGAGATATCTAAGGTGGGATGTTACACAGATGGTCTTTCTTATAAATCATGTTGTAGGTAAAGCTTTTCCGCTTAAGATTATTTCAATACATGATAAAATAGGAACTCATAACAGAAGGGAATCTAAGAGAGGTCCCTAGAAGCTTCCAGACTATTTCCAGAGGGAAATATAAGATTTCTTCTTTGAGTGTTAATAATCACCATTATTACAATTTCAATCAAATAAATGCTAGGAAGATAAATTCGGTCATTCAAAAACCATCTCATGATCGTGTTCTATTCTGGTGCTATCAGTGTGGAAATTTTGTCCATAATTAATTTTAGTGTCCTTACCCCACAATTGAGTGTTATATATGTGGCAGACTAGGTCATCCTCATAGGTTTTGTGAAAAAATTCTACAAAATACCAATGGTAGAGGATCAGGATAGGCACTAAAATAATGAATGGGCTAAGCTACCCCTTAGAAGGTTGGTAGATGGAGTTCCACAAGTGGTTCAAGATGAGGTAGGGGACATGTCACCCTAATGCATGAGAAACCGTCCAAATAAATGTATATAGCTTAGGTTAGTCATACTGGAGCTCATTGAATAGGGAAAAGTCAGTTTCCAATTATGAAAACTACTCTAGCTAATGTGGATGTAGGATCATCTACTATTAGAGGTACAATTCTTGTATTATCTACCATAGCTTGTGTTTTTTTGAAACAAGAGCATCACATTATTTTCTATATTCTATGTTTGAAAAAAAAATTGGCATGGATGTTGTAATCATATATGTTTTTTTAACCATTTACACATTTTTGGAAGTGCGGTGAGAAAATATCAAACATTGCAAGGCGTGTTCTCTAGAGATTGGTGGTTATCATTTATTTTTGGAATCGTTCATGCAAGAAATGTCTGGATTCGACTTGATTCTTGGTATGGATTACTTAATTCTATAAAAATATCATATTAACTATTAGAGGAGGATATATACCTTCTTATCTTCATAAGGAAGTGGTTATTCTCACCAGGGTGAGTGGTATCTTCAGGCTAGTATTGTGGGAATAATTTAGTGTATATTAGATTTTATCATACCTTAGATCACTGATATTTCACTAGATAATGGTGGAATATAATAGGATTATTTTCCTCAAGTGGTTAACCATTTTCAGTATGTTTTCCCTGATGTGTTATATGGCTTATCACCCGAGTGTGAGATCAATTTCACAATCGAGTTGACACAGAGAGCAGATATGGTTTCTATATTACCTTACCAAATGGAACCAGCATAGCTTCAAGATTTAAAAGTTCAGTTGGAATTTTTGGAATCTAAAGGCTTCATAAGGCCTAGTATATCTCTTGGGGTTCTCCAGTTCCCTTCGCCAAAAAGGATTCTATGTATTTGTGCTTATGTGTTGATCATGAAAGGGTAAACCAGATGAAGGTCAATAACTGATATCCTCTTCCATGTATTTATGATCTTTTTGATCAGCTGAATGGTTCTAAGATCTTATCCAAGACTGAACTAAAATCATAATATCATCAGTTAATTGTTATACAATCATACGTACCTCATACTGCTTTTAGGAGTAGTTGTAGCTTGTATAAATACATAGTGATTCCATTTAGGTTGAAAAATGCGCATGTAGTGTTCATAGACTTAATGAATAGGATCTTCCATCATTTTCTGGATCAGTTTTTAGTGGTCTTCAATGATGATATCTTAGTGTACTTCCAGTTAGCAAATGATCATTCCAAACATCTTGACATCATCTTGAGTAAATTTAAAGAGCATTGACTTTATTCTAAGATAACCAAATGTAGTTTCTGGATTAATGAAGTTCACTTCTTAGGCTATTTCATCTCATTGGAAAGAGTCTCAGTGTACCCAGAGAAATTCACATCCAAAATATCTTGAGAAAATCCAAATAATTTCATCAAAATTCGGATCTTTCTTATATTAGAATGTTATTACCAACATTTTATCTAAAATTTCTCCTATTTGGGAGAACCAATGTATGGGATAACCAAGAAAGGGGTAAAGTTTATTTGATCTAATGCTTTTGTGAGATATTTTTAAGAGAAAAAAGGTAGGTTGGCCTTAGAACCTATCATCACTTTACTTGTTCTAGGTACAACATATAGAGTGTACTATGATGCATCTAGAGTCAAACTCAGATAAGTTATGATTTCATAGGATCTAGTGGTTTCTTATGGATCTATACAGCTAATACTGTATGAGATAAATTACCCTACTCATGATCTGGAGTTAGCGGCAGCGGTACATTCCCTGATGTGTTAGAAACACTATCTCATGGCTGAGAGTTTTGTGGTATAAATAGATCACAAGATCCTCTATTACATATTTTCTCAATGATACTTGAACCTTTGGTAAAGGTGTTCGTTCAAGTATCTATAGTCATTCAACTTTGAATTTTCTTATACACTAGGAAATGGAAATGTCATTGCTGACTCTTTGAACTGAAGGACACAGAAATAGGTAGTATAGGAGTCTTGTGATGAGTGGAAGATAATGGACCCCTTTACAGATATGTATCTAGATGTTTAGGAATATCAGGGGAAAGTATATCTCACTTTGATATATGTTATACCCATTCTTGTGGACTAGATGAAGGCTAAGAAGTCATCTGGTCTAGAGGTCTTAGTTCTGAGAGATAAATTATATGCTGGGGAGAAACCATCAAGATGGTCTCTTTTCTTTGAAAATTATCTTCTCTTTTGAGGCTAAGTATGGGTTCCTACGGGATTTTACAAGGTGTTGATGAGGGATTTCCAGGATTCTATATGGATTTTTCATCCTATTTTAACAAATATGTGTCATAATATCCATAAATAGTACCGGTGGTTAGTAATAAAGAAGTATGTGGAAATATTTTTGGCAATATTCTTCACTTTTCAGCAAGTGGACTCTAAGCTTCTGAGTCCAACTGATCTTTTGTAGCCTTTCCCTTTTCATAGTTTGAATGGGATGATGTCATGTTTTATTTTGTGATAGGACAACCCAGGATGACCCATAAGAATGATGTTGTTTGGTTTGTAGTGGATCAACTGAATAAGGTATCCCACTTCTTAGCTATTAATTAAACATTCGTAGTTAATTTTCTGGAAAATATTTACGTGTGAGAGGTGGTTCAGATGTATGGTGTTTTTGATATTATCATTTCAGATAGATATCCTCATTTTACATTGTGTTTTCAGAAGGGTTTTCAGAAATCCCTAGGATTGTGAGTTCTTTTAATCATAGCCTATCATCCACATACTGATTTTAAATCTAAGTGGACTATTTTGGTTCTGGTGGATATGTTAAAATTTTTATTTTTTATTTTTGTGGTTCATGGGAGAAAGATCTCGCACTCATGGATTATTCATATAATAATATATTCCAAACATCAATCTAAATAGAACATTTTAAGGTTTGGTATGACAGGTAGTTTTTCTCTCAAATTTGTTGGATGAAGGCAGGTGAGTCAGCACTTTTTGGACCTAGTCTCGTGTAGAATACATCTGTACATGTTCAGTTGATCAGACAGTGGTCGGTGATTGCACAGAGTCGGTAAAAATGATATGCTGACCATCAGATATGACTTATATAATTCAAGGTTGGTCAACATGTTTTCCTTCTGGTGTCACCTATGTTGGGGAAATGCTGTATCCAGAAATATTTAAATCCATCTCCCAACTTTGTCAAGTTATTTGAAATAGTGGAAAGGTTCAATCTAGTGCCATAATTTTTACCTCTTGTATGACATTATAGTGTTATTCATGAAGTGTTACATGTGTCGCAGCTATAGAGATATCATCCAGACCCTTCCCATGTGATAGAAATGGTAGATGTGGAGCACTGTGTTGATGCATCCTTTGAGGAACCTCTGATATGGGTTGTGTATTGTAGTGATAAATATATCCGGGATAGGAATATACAATTGGTTTTTTTGTTGTGGTAGTAAGGTTGAGTTTAGTAAGAGACCTGAGAGAGGGATTATGATAGGAAAAAAAGTGGTTATACTTGTTCGCTGAGACCTCATAGTGATGCTTCGAGTAGCTCTGGGATGAGCTGTTATAAGGTGTGGAGATTGTAAGATGCCACATTTTTTTAGGTACGTCTCTCTATAAGTTTTTTATTAATTGTCTCTTTTGGTTGTGTTTTAATCATGAAATTTTTTCATTTGAATAAACATAGTCTTGGTTTACAAGGAAACTTGGTAAGGACTAGAGAGTATCCACAATAAATCTTTGTTATAGAAAAGGACATAAAGTTCAGAGGTGTATGCTTCTTTGAATTAATGGAGTCCAGATATAAATGGGTTGAGCATTTCATGGGTCCTTGTTGAGTTGAGAAACATTAAAAGAGTTTTGGTTTGTTTAAAAAAAATGGGCTGGAAAATAAACTACAAAAAATTTACAAGTCTTTTAATGGGATTACACGTTGTGTAATTGTTTGAGGGTTTTAATAAAATATATCTGAGGTAATAATATTTGTGGAGTATTCCACTAAAAAAATTTACACTATGTGCAATAACATTACACACCATGTAAATTATTGGCCCATTATGTTAAACATGTTTTTCAGTTGAATTATTATTTGTTTCAGTTATAGATCTTCTCCTCTTGACCCAATGAAATTATCTAGTTGATTTTGAGGTGGCAACTTCCCTTCTGGATTTCCCATTTTTTAGAGCAATCCCTGGTAAGTATTTTCAGTTAGGTTTCTTTCTTCTCTTCCTTGTTATCCAACCATTGTGAGGAAATCCTTTGACTAATTGCATTGTTGGTTTTGATCTTGATTAGTTTTAATCAAGGTACCTCTTTTAAATAATCCACACCTTCCTCAGGGGCGATGGTCATTAGAAGTGATGTTGGATCATCAGTTAAAGGAAGGGATCTATATCATAACCTTATGATCTGATAATTGCCAATTTTATGCAATATTTTTATTTTTCCATCATTTCATGTGCTCAAATTAATTAAATAGACAGATATAATTTTTCTTGGAAGTCATTTTTTTTCAAATGGATTTTTAACTAGCTCATGGATGCACATGGGGTGAGAGAACCATAACTATAATTGAATTGGAAAATGGCTTAACATATGTCTATCATGACATGTTACCTAGGGTGATTTCTTATTATTGAATCCCTAAATTATGTCTTATTTCTTATTGTTATAATTTTTAATCAATTTTGAATTAATTTTCAAGTGGAATATGAAAAAAGAATGGAAATTCACATAACTAATCCTTGATTATTGTGATGCGATATTGTGATACCCATGTTATATGATAGGGATTGTGTTCCACGCTTTAGTGTTTATATATTTTGCTCAGACCTGGATCTTTCAAACTTATATTCTATAATGCTGATATTGATTGGGATTATCCTAGTCCCATGTTGTAATTCTTATAGAGAGTGTTCTATGCTTAATACCATGTTGTAATGATTATAAGGCTTTGTCCCATATTCTATAGTGTTTATAGGGCTTTGACACAGATTGATGTGACTATAACATGGTTTTATAGTTGTGGTTGGAAAGGTTATAAGAAATTCTTAGAGATATTCCATCATGGTTTTGAAGAAATTTATTTTTCCATGGTTATATGGTTGTTGTTTCCATGGTCATAAGACATGCTAAGAGATATTTTTGGCATGAAGTTAAAGGAGGTTATTGTTGTATTTTATTAATTTTTAAATTAATTAATACACCTGGTTATCACTTTATTCCATACCCTTCTTATCTGACACGTTTTTTTAGGCATAGTGATGTTGAAATACTAAGTTACACTCACATCCTATTTGATCCATTGTTTGGTACCCTAGTAGATTTTGTGGATTTAGGTTTGGACAAGGGAAAGTGACCTTGTTGTTAATTGCTTGTTCTTGGATGGGATGGGGTTATATGATGGGAATGACATGGGGTTTGGGACCCAAGACTTTTATTATTTTATTTTATTCTTCTATTATTTTTATTTTATTATTTTATCATTACATTTAGTTACATTCTATCACATCATTATATTATTCCTTATTATTTATTAGATTATTCAGTTAGCTTTTGTTTTTGTCTTCTACTATGTATTTACTTTGATTATTTCCATTTTATTATGATTTTTTCTACTAATATGACACTTCAAACTAGGGGTATAGTCTTCCCACTATACATTTCCCACCCCTACTAGTAGTCAGCACCCTATGGAATATAGTGAGGCACGCTTGAGGTCCTGTAACCAACCCTTTTTTGCTACATGAGAGAGTTCCAAATCGGGGGACATTACACAATTGGTGGATATGAATAGTAATAAAATATATTTGAAAAATATATTTTTTACACAGGTAGAAAATGAATTCATTGGTTATCAATTATTTAAATTAAAAATAAAATTATTTCAATGTAAAAATAGATGGTTTCTTAAATACTATTTTTATTCTCACAAGGTGTTTTTATTTTAATAAATTAGATTTATCATTATTGATGAATGATTTTAATGAAATTTGTAGATAATATATTAAATAAAATATTTTATCATTCATCTAATGGTTTTTACTAAAAAACGAATGGGATTTAATTAAGTGTTATACTTAAAATGGATTTTTTGTAAAAATTATTTTCATTGTGATTTGCGTGCTTATTTTAAAAATTATTTGTGAAAATTTTATAAATTGAATAAGATATAAAGGTTTTCATGTTTTGAGTAAACACGTAAAAAAATTAATGGGGACTATTTCATTTATATCATAATGAATATTAACTATGTTAAAAATTCTCAACTTATTTAATGTTAAAAAGGATTAACGACGGTGTTAAACAAAAAAGAAAGATTTTAAAATATCACTTCAACTTGTCTAAATTTTATTGGTTGAATAGATTTAAAATTTTAGTATCTTATTGTCAAAACTTTTTCTATTAGTTTCCACATTCTCTTTAATATTACTTTATTATATTTTAATTTTATAAGTATTTACAGTTTTCCAACTCACCTCACTTATAAAAGGAGGTCCTCACCCCCTCACATCTTCACACCTTTTGAGCCTCCTAGCTCAACCAAGACATACCCAAATACCTTTATAATTTTATTCCCCATTTCATAGATATTATTTTATTACCAACACCAACCATTGTATTCTTAATGTGTAAAACAAAGGAGGTTTCCCAAAGAAGAGGTAATTGTCTTTACTGGTCTATTTTGAATTTCTTTCTTCCTTAACCTTAAAAAAATTCTATAACCATATTGAACTGATGGAATCAGTATCATTACTATACATAAATATTTTTTTCATTAATTTAATAACCATTTTCTAATTTATATACATCCTATGATAAATGATAAAGTCGTTCATGGGTGGGTGTACACTACCACCTCCACAAAGCGATGTGATTTGTTTTTAATTTCTGTAATAAATGATCAGTAATATAGATTGAATTAATGAATATATATGATATTTATGATATTATTATAATTCTGAAAATATGTATTATTATTTACCTTTTTTCATTCCATTCGTTGAAAAATGAAAACATTACCTGAGTATATGTACCGAAAATCATCTCCATGAAGTGATGTTATTCATTTTTCATCATTTCCTTATAAGAATGGTTATAAAAGTGTATATAATGAATAAATATGATACTTATAACATGATTATGATTTTGGATATTAGGAAACCAAGGCCAAGTTGGAAGGTTCAGAATACTCAAACTGAATCATAGATGGAAAATAGATCAGTTCTCAACAGAATATTGATTTTAAAAAGAAAGTTTTATAAATGGGTAATTTGAAATTATAAAGGAATGATATAAAGTAATATAAATATTGAATATTTTTCTGGTTTATATGTATAATGAATCTAAATTTATTATATAGTAACTTAAGAGTGTGTATGAATAAATTTAGGACTTGAGGTAAGGGTTTATGTTACAATTTCATTTCTTTTTGAGACTATTTATGTTAAATTTACATTGAGAGAAATTATAAAATTATTATCCTTTATTCCCCATATTTTTTATCACCTATAGTTATCTCTATGGTTTTCTTTGTTTTAATTTCATTATAATCTTTTTGGTATATAAAATTATTGAGAAAAATGTTTTAAGAAAAGTAGTCATTTTTAATAGGTTAGGATCGAGGCCCAGTTTAATTAGAAAAGAAATCCCTCTATTTAACTCGGTTGAGAGGTAACCCTTACATGGAATGAATGATCAGTCGAACATAGTCCCATTACCATATGGATAAGAAACCCAATGATCAGAATGCTTATACATAACCTAAAGGCCCTGAGTGAGCAGTCTGTATTATGTTATGCCACCAATCTTACACCCCCCCCCCCTTCACGTTAATAATCATTACAATATGATCCCAATAAAAAGTAGAATAACCACCCATTAATTGAAATTTTACATCATTTTTTGGATGAAATGTCATATAAATTCACCAATCTATATTTTTTTTGGGATGAGGGTTGGATGATAGGTTCCAACACACCCATCTCTCTTTTAACCATCCCACCCAGTGATGCCTGTGTGGCCATCACTTGTATCACCTGCGTATTACTTTTCATCCTCAGACAAGTCCTGATATAATATATTAATTTTCAAGGGAACACATCTATCCCACATTGGGGAACTATTTGGATTGAAGGATGAATGATAACTGTCAGCATACTAATCCCTCTTATCAAGGTTTCCCACCCAAAACTTCCTTCCCACAATACCTTCCAATTACACCTAGTCATTAGTATGGTCCATGTAACACTTCCTTCTATCTACTATTTTTAACCTAAAGGTAAAATTACCTAAGGTAATTTTAATATCCTAAGGGATCAGTAGCTTAAATCCAAATTAATGAGTTCTTTGAACACGATGAGCCCGTAAGGGGCGTTGCATGCGGTAGGGTTTCCTGTTTCCGCCTCTTCAGTTTCAGCACAGGGTTTGCTTCGATTCTTCTCCTTTGAAATGTTTCTTGGAGGGATCATATGTGTGTTGTCCTAATCCCGCTTCTTCTTTTCGGCCTCAGTCTGCATCGGGCATCGAGGTTTTTCCGCGGTGGCTCCGGTCTTCTGTCTTCGGAAATCGGTGCTCCTCACATCGGCCTCGGATCTCTTGGCGGTGGCTTCGGCTTCCGGTCGACGACTGTAAACATTGGATTCCTTCTTTGGCGGATCTGGTTGGCTTCGTGCGTTAGAGCATCTCCGGCGACCTGCGCATGCACTGCTCTGGTTTGACTTGGATGTGGTGGCGACGACTTGGATGTCGTCAGCTGTGGAGGATCCTTCTATGATTTGATGCTGCCTTCCCTAAGCGTCGACTCCAGATCTATGTTTTTTCTGGGTTTGGGGAAGATTTGGGTTGCTAACCCTTGTTCTGTGCTGATGAAATGCTGTGTGAGTGGTCCGTTGTGGTCTCTGTGTGCGATCTGGTGGGTGGCGACGGGTGTTGCATTTTTGGCTTGGTGCAGGTTCTGGCTTGGTGTAGGCATTGTTGGTGATGGTCTTCTTTCATTTGAATTTCTTCTTGGTGAGGTTATTCTGTTATGGTGTGTGACTGGTTTTCATGGTGTTACTATGTGGTTGGCGATATCCGGTTTAAGGGTGGAATTTTGGTGGCCTGCGGTATGAGGTTTGAGAGTCATTACATCTTTTCTCTGACAAGGAATTGCTCCAGATGGGGTTCAGAGCAGCGGTTTTCTTCTGGTTTTTGATTTTGGATTTGGATGTCTGAGAGGGTATGGTGTTTTCATCGGTTCTGTGCCCGTGCAGTCATGCATGGGACTGCTTGCTGTGAAGCGATGAGTAGGAGGAAACTGAACTATGTTTATGATGCTAGATAGGAGCTATTTTGTGGAAGTGAATGAGTTATTTGCTATTAAATTTTGAATCATGGTGCCTTGAATGTATTAAGTCATTGAAGTCATGTACGGTTTCTCACTTTTTCCTCAAAGTGACTGAATAATAAAAAAAAGTAATTTTCAGTCAAATGAATGGATTGAAGTTCCATATTAAAAAGACTAATTTCAGAAACCCTAATTGAATCCTGCCAAATTGGTTCATAGTGAATGGTAAATTTCACTCCTTCCATACATTGTTCATCATTATGAATCCCTATATTTTGATACGTACATAAAGATTCACTTTTAACTACCCTCCATAACAATTTCTAGATTCATGGAAGATAATTCACAGGAAAATTTGCTCTGAACTATTTCCTCTTCATTGAAATCATATCCTCGTGTATAAATCCGAAACACATAGAGATGCTACTACCCAAGGATATAACATCCTATGTTCCCTCATATGTAGGAACTAGGGGAGGTCATTCATTAATTATGTAATAAAAACCCTACTATGATGAAAGACACAAGGAACACACCAAGGATTAAGTGAAAGAGAATAAGCACCCAAATCAGAGCGAACATTAGTTATTTTAAAGTATATTTAACTTTATTTTCAATGTTTTTAACTGAATTTTATTTTTGTTTTCCAAAAAATGTATGTTTTTTCTTTTTACCAAAATTTTGAAAGGAATATTTTTTTAATATGTACTGAATAAATGAATTTTCCTACCATCAGGACTATTAGTATTCATAAAGCTTCCATTTTAATTTTCCTAGATGATTTCTAAAAGAAATATTTTTCTAAATATTACAGAAATTTTTTGTTTTAAATATATGAAATGTAAAGGATATTTTTACGTTTTTTAAAAGAAACATTAAAATTATATTTTAAATATATTTATCATCTATAAAAACATCCTTTTATGTTTTTAATAATTCACTTGAGATATGATCAAATTATACCACCTATTTTATTTTTCTATATTTCTTATGATTATGAGAAGATAAATTATTTATGGAAACCAATTCCTTTCCATGAGTTATTATATAATGAATTTATGAAAGTATTTAATATCTATTAGCACGCATATGTATGGTTTTTCATTATGTGATGGTTGGGTCCATTAAAAACCACCATAGAATTTAGTATTGTTTGATATCTCATGAGTTAATATTTAAAATAATAGAGAGTGAAACTAGTTAGATAAGGGACTCTATCCACTAATATATTCCACAGAGTGAACCTTGACTAAAGAAATGATGGAATAGAGGGTAAACCCAACCCATTATAGTACTATATCCAATGTGATAGTCTTGGTAGTGATCCTTGACAAATGAAATAATTTTTTTATAATAATGATCATGTTGAAATTCCTAGTACATGTTCTTATTATTATTATATTATCTCATGGATCATAATTGAATAATTATGGTTCCTAACACTTATGACTCATATATTTTAAAATGCTAAAGCATTATTCCATAACTCATTATTTATGATCTATGATTGAGTGGGTATGAACTTAAAAAGTTATGATCATGCTCTCATACCCATATATTATGCTTGCATATGATCATCTGTTTATATCTCTCATGTTTGACCTTACTGAGCATATGAGGTCACCCATTCTTATGTTTCCTTTTTCCCCAGGTTATGAAGAAAGGTTTTAAGTAGTGTATGTCTAGTAAGGGTATTATGAGAGAATAAATTCGTTTTAGATGTTAAATATCTATCGTGAAATAAGTTGATTATATACCTAGTCTCAAATTATACTAAATATTTATGGTTATATGGGATGTATTATTGTTAAATCTATTGAATATTCATCTAAAATGATGTAATATTTATGTATTTTATGCTCAGGTCACTTCAGTTGGTATCTAGATGGGTTCAGTTATGACTCTAGATTAAGACATAAAGAATGTGAGGATAAAACAAAAGACAAACTATGCAGAACTAATGTTTTATAGATTTAACCTAGAAGTATCATATGTTGATAAAAAGGTTTCATAATTTAGAACTTCTCAGGAATGATTTTCATGATTATATGATTTATCACTCTGATTATTGTAGCTTGATACTTAAATTATTCTTTTTGGTTTAGTTAATGGATAAAACCCATAGGAATCATGTTAACAAGGAATGTGGAAAATGATGAAATAAATTTCCTCTTTTGAAATTGAATGAAAGAAGAGCTAAAATATAAATTCTTGTCACTATAATCATGAAAAATCCCTCATTCCAAGAATCATGTTTAGATTCCAAATGATAAATGAAGGGACCAACTCACTGTTGAGTCTTTTATGTGTCAATATCCACTTTATTTTAATGGTTCCATTCATCCACTAATTCAAGAGAAATGGAGTAGTTACACTAAAAAGATATTTTCCATTATCCTGTGCTTAAAGCTTGAAAACATTGTCCTAGAGGTATATCATTTGGAATGTGAAGTAGATCAGTGGTGGAATCTTATTAATAACATTAGGTGAGAGGATGAAATTGAATCAATATAATGGGATAAGTTTGGAAGGGTATTTTTTAAAAATTAAATTCCCCAAAAAAATAATTTAAATTAAAATGGAATTCATTGAGCTTAATAATAAGGATGATTAATCAATTTTTACTTATACGGAAAAAATTTACAATAATTTTGAGTTACTATTTTGGTTTTATCATCAACCCTGAAATCAAAATTGATCATTTCTTTTTTGTTTTAAACCCAAGTCACTAAAAGTAATTATCCATAAGGGAATTTATTAGATATGAAGAAATAATTTGATGTGATATCATTGTATAAATTTATAGTGTAGATTCCCATTATTATCATTATTTTTATAGGAAAATAAAGATATAGTTTTGAATAAATTATAATAATAAAACCCATAAATAAAAGAAAATGAATCTTCATTTATGATAAAATTGTAGAAAGAGTCATGGGGGAAATTTACTCTAAGGAAATAGTAAATTTTTCAATTTATAAAGGAAATATATCAAGAAATTTAATGCTGAAGAGATGAAAAGGGGCAATCCAATGAAGAAAATGAAGTGAAAGCTCAGTTTAATGCACTACCCTTACTCTAATCCTATAATTATAATGGTTATGGGAATTATACCAACTATTTTTTGATTCCAAGAGGTAATTATAACCCCTATAGATTTTATGTAATTTTTCTATTTTTAAAAAATTTATTTCCTCAATGGATATATTTCATGAAACACTACGTTTGAATGAACTGTGATATACTATTGAAATATTATTTGTTAACAGTATAGTTATCTTCTAACAGTTAGATTAGAGTACATGAATATAAAAAAATTAAAAAAAATTATTATGTTTAACATGTATAAAATTAATTCATTTTTTATCAATTGTTTATAAAATAAAAAAAATTGAAGTTAAAACATGACATTTTTCTAAAAAAAACTATTTTTTTGCATGTAATGTGTTGTTATATTAATAAAGAAAATTAATCCCAATTAATGATTTATTTTCATTAAATGTGTTGTTAATATATTTAGTCATATATTTTAACATTCTTCTAATGGTTTTTAAAAGGCATGGAATAACAATAAATCTACTTTTATGCTTAAAAATTCATTTTTCTAAAAAGAGTTGTTAATGAATTTTACGCACTTATTTTAAAATAAATTTATATAACTTATTGAATTTTAGTATTTTAAAATTAATTCCATGTTATTAATCAGATTAATTAATATTATGTAATAATTTACATTATTTTTTCATTATAAATAGTAATCAGGGTAAAATCCATTACTACGGTAAAGATTAAATGGGAATAATGAGGGGTAAAGCAAAAGAGTTATGGGTTAAAATGATCTATAAACTTCTAAAAATCCTTTTGTATTATTTTTTTTATATTATATCATTGTAGACTCCTAAAAAGTCTGTAACTCCCAGAGGAAGTTTCAAATGGACTTAGCGAAGTCGTATTCGGACTCAGAGTCCCGGTCTGGAGTACCTGGAAGTGGTGCGCGAAATTAAGGAGGACTTGCGCGAGTAAATGATGTTCGCGTGAAGGACTCCCGGGATTCGCAAAAAAGAACCAGCATGGCGCGCAATTTTGTGCGCCCGGTTCCACATGAGGAAGCCTTGCGCGCCGACTGGTCCTGGTGTGGAAGATTTCACGTGCTGCTGGGATTCCGTGACTGCGAATGCCTATAAATAGAAGGTGACCTCAACCGTTTCGTGGTTGACGAATTCGGACCAGCTCCCGTGCGCCCAATTCGGACTCCTGCGCACGCAAGATGACTTCCAGGTAATTCCCCTTTTCGCGCAGCCTTGCCTCGGGGTTCGCCTTTGCGCGCAACCCCACTAGCTTAAGTGAATTTTCCAACTCCTCCAGGTTCTTCCTTTTCACACAATCCTTGCCCCTTGCGCGCAATCCCTTCCAATTGCGCGCAATCCCTTCCAAATTGCGCGCAATCCCTCTGATAGGTTTCGCCATGACTTAGGGATCGACCATTGCCCCCGCGCGCAATCCAAGCCCTTTGCGTGCAATCCCCTATTCGTGCGCTATCCTTCTGCCCCAATTGGGCGTCATCCTAGTTTTTTGCGTGCAAACCTTCTCTTTGTGCCCAAAACCCAGGACCCCTCATCTTGATGCCCCTTGGGTACCTCTCTGCGTCAGTGCCCGATGTCTTCCATACCGGGCATACACGCCATGCGCTGTTTTCCCGTACGACCTTCCAGGCTCGTACGAAGTAACCTCAAGGTCCCTTGGGTGGTATTTCTCATTGCGTTGTTTTGCCTTATGCTTATTCGCATAGGCACGCTAACGGCTATTGCTTCTTCGTATAGCCACGCTAACGTGGACCCCTCGATGGTTCGCCCTGCGCCCCCCCTTCACTACGGCCTTGTCGATGCCTTCCCTCCCACAAGGGGTAGAGGGTGTTGGGAATGTAATCCCTAGGGGTGTGGAGTGAACCCACCTTTTCCGAGCTACAGGACGTTAAATTGCCAAGCACCTCGTACTTAACACATGACGTTAAACTGTGGTCTGACCTCGTGCCTCGCACGCAGGGTCCCCCTGGCTCAGACATTCTTTACGCCTCTCGTCTCCACAGGAATGGAATCTTCCTCACATGGAATGATATCCTCCTTTTGGAGTGGCATTTGTCCACGGGGGTAGGGCTACCTCAGAGCGTAAGCCCCAAGCCTCTCTTATGGAAGGTTGCACCAATGCACCTCCATACTTCCCCACTGCCAAGGCTAGTGGATCCCCTTTCCCACTGTGCTTTGTTACACCACGAGCCTCCATCCTGGAGTAAGCCCTGGCACCAAGGGCCGCTAACCACGCGTAAGCCCCAGTTTTCTCTTTGGGCCGCTCACCGCGTAAGCCCCTTTCCGCTTCTCATGGACACACCCTTCGCGACATGATCGTTTGTTCCCTGTTGTCTCTTGTTTCTCACACCGAGCATGACTCACGTGGGTTTAGAGTAAGCATTGACCATGACATCCTCCTATTGGCCGCCTCAGAGCATAATCCCCATATCAGCGAACTACGTGGACTTTGATCCATGCCAACTCATGGTACGTAGGAAGCCTCTACGAGGTTCAAGCCCACCACCTGGTCGTTCTGACTTCTTCGCGTCAGTTCTCCAACACTTTGGGCTGCCTCAGAGCGTAATCCCCAAATTCCTTGTCCCGCATGACGATAAACTGTATGATCCCATCCTGCATGAAATTAAACTATATGCCCTTGTCCCACATGACGTTAAACAGTATGATCTCGTCCCACATGACGTTAAACTGTATGACCTCATTCCGCATGATGTTAAACTGTATGCCCCGAACTACGTGGACTTTGATTCGTGCTAATGCATGGTACGTAGGAAGCCCCCCACAAGGTTCAAGCCCATCACTCAGTTTTCTCGACCCCTCTGTGTCGGTTCACAACCACCGTTATGGGCTGCCTCAGAGGGTAAGCCCCATACCCACCATCATGGGCTGCCTTAGAGCGTAAACTCCATACCTCACACCCACGTCTCATCTTGACCTCTCCCTCGATCCCATGTGACTCTTGAAGCTCATGACCTAGCCCGGAGATCTTACTTCCTCCAGGCTCTAATCCATGTGTTCATTCTCATGGGCCGCCTCTTCTGGTGTCCCACTATATCACCGAACTACACGGACTTTGATTCCCTGCCATGGGGATACGTAGGAAGCCTCTATGAGGTTCAATCTCGTCACTCCATCACCCATCCTGATCCTTACCCGGGCTGCCACATCCCGGTGGGATCATGCCACCTTATTCCACTCCACAGTATCCAAGAAGCCGCCCACGTGCTGGCCCCAACATCGGTGTTCCCCCTAGGGGGTCCTTCAATCTGATCCACTCTCAGTGTTCTGATCAATCTGATCCATCTCCTCCAGATGTTAAACTCGCGGCATAACCCATGTTAAACATGGGAATATGAGGAAATCTCATATGGTACATAGTTCCCCATGTTCGATGTGGGATGCCTCAGGCTTCCGCGCCCTCAAGAATCCCTATAATAAGGGACAGAAGACAGACATGCCAATACCCCAGTGTCAAGGCGTGCCGACGACACCCCAGCGTGACCACTCTCCTCACCGAAGGTTGCTGTCCCGACCAAACCTCTTGGAGTGTCTCGACGGAAGCAGCGTAATTAACAGGTGTCCATGCAGATATGGCACCGGGAACGAGCTTCACGAACTCGTCTTAAATCTATGAGGGAGACCCGGACTAGGTGACGAGCTCCGAGGAGGAATCCACGGAAGGAAGAACCGACATCCCATCATCCTGGTTTCGATCAAGGAGCAGACGTCCCTGAACAAGGAACGAATGCTTCCCACCTTTGGAAAGCAGGAATGCAGGGCCTCAAGCCGCGTGTCCTCCCCCGAGTAACGGACGCACGCGCGCCTCGGTGTAAAAGCGTCGGAAACAGAAAATGGTGAACCCAACACGAAGCTCTTCTCCTCAATATGGGTACTGGTAGCGTTTGGGGTGTCGGAATATTAGCATGTCACCAGGTCTGGGCACCTAGAACTGGGACGTGAAACCCGCCAGGGGTTGAGGCAGTTAGGACGTTGAGCACTCCGTTCTGTGACGTCGTCAGCGTGGATCCCTCTCTCCGACCACAGAAGACGGAATGATGTTGGGCTATTGGTTGTCGATTTCTTTTCCTGTTAGTACTAATGGGTTCATCTACCTACTTCTAGGAATCATATCGCTGCATCCGGAGCTCTATTGCCACCTGCCCATCGGCGTAGGGGCAGGGGAAGTACCGAAACGGCCACCCCGCGTGGCCTCGCCTTTCCCACAGCTGGTCCAACTATAACTGTTGTGACTTCCGGACGCTCACACCCCCTCTCCCCATCAGAGATCATCCAACGAAGGGTGATCAACGACCTGGTTAGTAGGTACGAGGAGGAAGGGGTCATCCCTACCAGGGGCATGGCATGTTTGGATCTAGAGGCAGCTGCACCTCACCACCATCGCCGCCCCCAAGGGTCGCGCTGGGAGCCATTGATTCCCACTCCGACGTTCAACCGTTTCGGGAGCCTATCCCCAAAGCGCCTTGACACCTCCCTTCCCTACACCGATGAGGTAGGGGATGTCCGGGTTCGCCCGATCGGAGACCCGTTCCAGGTGTTCAAGACAAGGGCCTCCACCAGGCTTCATCGACGCCGCCACCTGACTCCCCAGACCTAGGAGCAGGCAATCTCTGTGCCCGCACCACCGGCTCCAACCCATCTGACCCGGCGCCAGCGTCGGGCATGAGCGGAAGAGAATGCCCGCCCTGGGGCACCAACATCAGCAACCATCGTGGCCCAATCCACTACTAACTCCTGTTACCAGACCCCCGCCTACACTAATCTGGGGCAGTTACATTCCATACCTGGATCGAGGCCCCGACCGCCCCACAGGCAGGTTGGGCCGACTCTCTCAGTCACTGGCATAGGAAATGGCCACCCCGAACCAATTCGCGATAGTTCCATCCAGCATGAATGCCCACTCCGTGCCACTGATCTGGAAAGGAAAAGACTTCCTCATGACAGCTACGCTCCGGGTATGGCTCTTTCCAGTGCCCACTACCCTGGGTACGATTTCACTTCCCCTGTCACTGGCCGCGAGTATGAAGTTGTTGCATGTCTGGTCGCTCACCCACATGGAGGTCCTCCCCATGTCCCTTTCGACATCTGTCTCGGTGCTTCCCGCACCCCGGGCTTCAGTCCTCTCTACCCCACCACTATTGCGGCCAGAGGACTCCATGAAGGAGACCAGCCCGGCCCCGAGGAGCCACCCAGGGGTAGGAAGGCGAGACGTCGTCATCGTAAGAGGAATTTCAGGGAAGTTTGGACGGAAATCAAACCAGTCCGTTTCTCAGACTCTGA
Source organism: Viscum album (assembly GCA_963277665.1). Classification (NCBI taxonomy): domain Eukaryota; kingdom Viridiplantae; phylum Streptophyta; class Magnoliopsida; order Santalales; family Viscaceae; genus Viscum; species Viscum album. The sequence continues at coordinate 645,280,191 of OY728151.1, read as the reverse complement.
GGTGGAGTACGACTCGGTGATGGAGCCCTCCCCTCAGTCCTATGAGTCAAGGGAAAGGGTGGGGATGCGGCGAGTCAGCCTCTTAATCCCCGAATGCGAGATCCATACGATCCCTGCCTCCCTTCGGAGGTATATCCAGGAGGACGAGGACTTGGCGTACTCCCAGGGGTCAAACTTGCAGTTACCGCTGGCCTCCCTAGAAGCAACTTCCACCTCAGTCAGAGAGGGGGGAGAAAATTTCTTGGGACTGACGGAGGATTCGCGACATGACACACCCTCGGTAAGAACCAACACTATGACAGGAGTCTCATTGGCCGGCCCAACCTATCGCGACGTGGCAGCTAGGACACTGCAACCCTTCGAGGACGACTTAGGATTTAGTGGCCAATCGGCATGCTCACCGTATTCTCCACCGACCAGCCCACCGGCCCACCAGCCTACCTCGGCACCTCTATTAGTTCCCCAGCCATTCTTGGTTGATGAGCAGGGGAAACAAGGGCTGGATCCTGAACCAGAGTCATTGAGCTTCTGGACCGTCCTCGCAGCGGTCCACTTCCCCAAGAAGTTTTGGCCGGTCGCAGGATCAGATTTTGATATGCCAGAGTCGCTCACCCCGGGAGAGTTTGAATATTTCTGCCAGACTCTCCGGGTGACTCACTCTTGTCGTCTCCATCAGCTAGCGCCTTATCCCGGGAGTCGAGCGCATCTCGAGGATATCGGCAAGCAGTGTCGTTGGGTCGAACTGGCTGTGCTCCCCACGGTTCGGCACCCTGAGTCACTCATCCACCACAGGGCCCTCCAGCAACAATGCGTCAAGAGTTTTCAAGTACTCTGCAATGTTATCGAGGAGGCCACCCCCCCCCCCCCCCCCCACGTTCATGTCCATGGATGGGGGCAGTATGCTGCCCTTCTTTTCAGTACGATTCGCTGACAACCTAACTAACTGGGTGGCTCTGAAGGAATGCTTCCAAGGGCAGTGGCGGCCAACATGGTTGACCTTTTGAGTGAGGGAAATGGTGTGGAACTCCTCGATGGGGACTCACCCCCTGAGGACAAGCAGCTATTGGACCCATCTGGGAGGATTACTCACCAACAGAGGACCCTCTTAGGTCTCTCCACACCCACCGAGGCATTAACACTGAGCCGAAACATCAGCAAGGGTAAAGAGCAAGTCGGGGTTGTCAAGCTCGTTGACCCATCTACCTCGGTACAGAAGGCAGAGGAAGATCCCGAGAAGGCCTCGCTGTGCCAAAAGCTTGCTGAGAAGAAGAGGTTGGTTGATGAGCTCTTGGACGAACGCATTGCAGAGCAGTGGCCTGACTACAGTAATCCTAGGCCAGGACAGCAGGGGCAGAAGAAACTACCCCTTGATGAGATTCTCTCAGGAAACCATGATCATGTCGTGTTCACTGACAGGGGAGAGGCTGGATCCCATGGCAAGAGGGCATGATACATTTAGTCAAACCCTCCTGAGGGGCGTGATCACCTAAGGGACCCCACTCGGTTTCCTCCCGCTGCTCCGAGTGTCGCTCTGCCTACCGCCCCACAAGTTGCTGAGCTTGACTACCGGATTGAAGAGACCAACAATGTGCTTATGGTTAGGGATCCCCATCAGGACAGGAACCCACATCCGGATGATCTAATGGAAGCACTCATCGCCCGCTTAGAGGCTTTGGAAACTCGACAGGTGGCAATCCCACCGGACGGTAAGCCATACCCATCATGGGTGGATGACATGCCGGCCCCGTCAGGATTTGGGAACCCCAATTTTGTCCCCTTTAACAAGACCAGAGACCCGCCACAACACCTGGCCCACTTTAACTTGAGGTTCAGGCCTATGTTAGGGATGTCGGCGCAACAGGAGGCCGCCAAGCTCCGTTGCTTCATTCAGACGCTAGAAGGACCAGCAATCGTCTGGTACAGCCAGCTCCCTGACAGATCTGTGACTAGCTGGGAGGACCTTTGTAGGTAATTCCTCTACCAGTTCAGTTCCACAACCCGAAAGGCTAACATCGCAGACCTCTTCAGGTGCAAACAAAGGCCTGATGAGCGAGTCGCGGACTTCGTCGCCCGGTGGAAGGGGCTCACGTACTCCCTGGACATGCCACTAACTCAGGAGAAATTACTATCAATGTGCGTAGGGAACACCAAGGCAGATCTGGTTCCTTCTCTGATCACTCAGAATTACCTCGGAGGATTCCGGGACTTCTTAGACAAGGCTCAGCGCCTCGAAGAAGCCATGCAACAGGCCAGTCAGGCACGCCTGCTGCCTCCTGTAATCCCTGCAAGGAGATCTGCTAGAGTCGATCTCACTGTTGTGGCCCAGATAGTGTCCCCCAGGTAGCTATAGTTGCTACCTGTTAGGCCATCTCCGCAGCCCCATAGGGGTCCATCACCACGGGCGCATCCTCCAGCCCAGCAGCGACCGCCTCAAAATCAGCAGGTTTCTAACCGTGGGTCTCGAAAGTATGACGATTGGATGGCCCGCAAGATGGTCTCCCATGCCCATGGAATCATCTGTGCCCGCCTGAATCATCCAGATCTCTCATAATCTACGAGCGCTACCTTGACATCTTCGTCCCAGCCTACCTCTTCACACAATAGCAAGCGGCGGTGCAAGAAGAAAGAACGCACCCTGCCAATACTGTCATCATCCCGAAATCTTGGCGATTTTATGCCCCCAAAAATGGGGATCCCTCTGAGACTCCGTCCATTAGTGGATGACTCCTCGATTGATGGTTCGAGGTACTCTTCGGTTAACACCGTGGAGTTGGTAAATCCCTTTTTGACTCATAGAAATGAGGAACGCTAGGTGGACATTCCAAATGTCCCCAGTTGTCGCCAACGTCGGCGGAGCCGCAGCTACATGAATCGATGGGGCATAGCAGTTGGCACCTCTAGCCAGGCTGTGCACGCCACTGAGACTAGGAAGCATGCCCAGTACAGAGCTCAGCACACACGGCCCCTTCATCCGGTGTCGACAGGTTTTCCTATACCACCGTTTGTATTGCTGGATCAGGCAGAACCACCTCGACCGTACAACGACCAGCTCTGCCCTGCCACCAGCCGACCCCAGCCTTCCGGTCCTAATCCGGAAGCTGCTCTCTGGGATTCGACTAGTGAACATCCAGATGTGCCTAGTACCAGTCAGCCACCGGTCCAGCTGACAGGGCCCGTCATGCCTCCAATCGCAGAGCGGCCTCCTGTAAGCAGAAGCTCACGTTTGGCCCGAAAGTATGATGTCCTGAAGCACCTGGCCAGTATTCCAGCAAGGCTCTCTATCCTTGAGGCTCTTCGCCTGTCATATGACATGTGTGAGGCACTCGTTGAGGCCCTAAGGAGCCCCCTCCAATTTGAGACGGAGGTAGCGGCTTCAGAAGCCTTCCACACCGAGGTGATTGAGAATTCCAAATGTTAGGCGGTTATCTCATTCTCAGGTGAAGATGAAGACCCCCCCCCCCCCCCCATACAGGGGCACATTCTCCCATTGTACATCACCGGCCAGTTCAATGGCGTGGAAGTCTGACGCTGTCTTTTTGACATAGGTTTCAGGATTAAACTAATCCCAACTCGGACACTGCGGAAGCTGGGGTTGTCTGAGGATGATCTAACTCCCTCCGACCTCAGGATCCAGGGGTATGACAGGACCGAGCAAACTCCACTCGGCAAGATTCGCTTGAAGACCTAGTTCGATGTCCTAATTTCCAGCACCAAATTCATGGTTGTCTCTCAGGACACCACCTACAAAGCGTTGATGGGTAGGTCGTGGCTCCACCTTCACGCAGCGGTCCCCTCATCGTATCACCAATTCCTCAAATTCTCCATTAATGGTCGAGTAGGCGTGCTCCAAGGAGATGCATCTCCTTTTTCCACTTGCAAAGCCCGTTATCTGGAAGCTGACTATTACAAGAGCAAGGACAAGCATATCCTGGCGGGTGATGTTGAGCCCACTACTATTACAAGTGATCCCTGGGCAGGTTTGGACGATGCTTATGTCTTCCCAATCCATCGGTTGGAAGCCACAACCCCTGACATGGGGCAGTGCTTTGTTGTTTCGAGTACCATAGAAAGTCATATTCCCGGGTCCAAGTGACGGCGGAAAATCACCTCAAACTCCTACACCAACCAGGCCCAGGTAATTCCCGAACCTCCTACACCTGTACGATATCGGGACTTCAGGCTCATGGCAATGGCAGTACGTCATATGTGTCTGTTTCCCTAGGCCAGAATCGACCGGCTCAAGCCAACGCGCCACTACTGCTTTGATGTCATAAAGCGTGGCCCCTTGGGCCAACGACCAGATAGGATTGGATCAACCGCCTTTGTCTCCATGGTCTCCGTAGTGCATGAGTCTCCTGACGTGATGACCACTGCCTCCCAAGCCCGCACCAGCTTCTCATCAGGGCCAGGCAGCCCCGAAATGGCTCCCCCCATGGATGATCCCTCCACAAGTGGAGAGGAGGAAATGGAAGATGCTCCCCTGCCTTTGAGGTGGGCGTCTCCACCACGATCGACGAGTTAGTGCAGGTGAACCTCGATAGCGAGGCAGACCCAAGACCCACATTGGTCAGCGCCGCTATGCCCCCTGAGGAGCGGCAACATTACGTACACTTTCTTAGACATCCCCGTGATGTGTTCACTTTGAGTTATGACGAGATGCCAGGATTAGATCCTCAGGTAGCTGTCCACCGCCTTGGCCTTCCGACAAACCATCGTGGGTTCAAACAGCCTCCCAAAAAAAATGCGCCCCTCTCATGGTGCCCTGGTTGAGGCCGAAGTTGATAAGCTCATCAAATCCAACTTCGTCAATGAAGTTCAGTACCCCCAGTGGCTAGCCAAAATTGTGCCAGTCAGGAAGAAGAACGGACAAATTAGGGTCTGTATCGACTTCTGCGATCTCAATCGCCACTGTCCGAAGGATGATTTTTCCCTTCTAGTGACAGAGTTGTTGATCGACGCCATGACCGGGTTCCAAGCCCTCTCATTCATGGATGGGTATTCCAGGTACAACCAGATCCGGATGGCCCCCGAGGATGAAGAATTCACTGCCTTCAGGGCCCCCCAAGGTACTTTCTGTTACCAGGTTATGCCCTTCGCCCTGAAGAATGAGGGTGCCACCTATCAACGGGCCATACATCACATATTCAAGCCGATCCTCGACACACTGGTGGAATGCTATGTGGAAGACCTGTTGGTTAAATCTCACCAGCGCCAGGACCATCTCAAAGACCTTGAGAAAGTGTTCGGCTTCCTCCGTTCTCGCCGCCTTAAAATGAACCCGTTGAAGTGTGCCTTCGGGGTCACATCCAGAAAGTTTCTTGGCATCATTGTCAGATACTAAGGCATCGAGATCGACCCAAAGAAGATCAAGTCCATCATCCAGATGCCTCCCTCGAGTAATATTTGGGAGCTTAGAGGCCTCCAAGGCCACTTAGCCTATATACACCGATTCATTGTGAATATAGCCAGCAAGTGTAATCCCTTTTCCAAGCTCATGAAGAAAGGCGCCAACTACGAGTGTGATAAAGAGTGTCATACCACCTTTGAGGAAATCAAGTAGTATCTTCTCCAACCTTCAGTCTTGATGCCACCCATTTCCGGAAATCCGCTGGTCCTTTTTGTGACTGCCCTGGAATGATCCCTCGGCGCACTTCTCTCCCAGAAGAACAACGAGGGAATAGATAATAGCCTCTACTACCTCAGTCGCATGCTCCCTGATACGGAAATTAGGTATTCTTCCATCGAGACGAGCTGTATGGCGCTTGTATTTTTCATACAGAAATTGTGGCACTACTTGTAGCACCACGAGGTACAACTGGTCTCTCAGGTAGACTCATTGAAATACCTCCTGAACCGACCTATGTTGACTGCCCGACTAGCGCAGTGGGTAGTGATCCTCCAACAGTTCGACATCAGGTTCGTACCTCAGAAGGCTATAAAAGGACAGGTGTTGGCAGACTTCTTAGCTTCTCATCCAACCTCTGCGGATCAGCCACTGGATCTAGGCTTTCCTGATGAGTCAATCCTCTCATTCGATCATGTCGTCCCATTCTGGAAGATGCACTTTGATGGTGCCTCCCAAATCCCCACTGGTAGAAGGATCAACAATCCTAGGCTCAACAGAGTGGGCCAGGGTGTCGTCTTCATCACCCCAGAACAAGTCGTTCTACCGTATTCATTCCTGTTGTCAGAAGACTGCACCAACAATGAGGTAGAATATCACTCCATCATCATTAGCCTCGAGTTGGCTCTCAAGATTGATGTGCCCCATCTGCATGTGAAAGGGGACTCCGAGCTAGTCGTCAAACAGGTCAATGGTGACTATGTTGTTAGAAATCCATAACCAATGCCATTGATGGAGTGCACCCTCCATCTAATGTCTAATTTACCCTCTCAGCCAGAGGTCATTCATATCCCCTGGTCGCAGAACAGTCGAGCAGATTCTTTGGCCAGCCTGGCCGCATCACTTGCGGAGCCCGAACAGGACGACCTAATTATCCACGTGGCACACCGGAGAGTCATTACTCCAGTTATTTTGGAGGATTATCGTGGCCCGTGGGTGAAACATCTCACTGCTGGTGCCCCTACGTCAGGATCCCTGGGGACTTCAGATGTGGTAATCGAGACAGTTCCTGACTGGAGGACGCCCTTGGTTGAATACCTCCAACAGAGCAATCTTCCGTCAGACCGAGCCGAGTGCAAGTGAACCCGGCGCCGCGCACTGCAGTTTACCCTTCAGAGCAGTCCCATCCTTGAGAAGGTTCATTAGAGGCATGGATTTGATGGTGTTCTCCTCCGTTGCCTTCAAGGAGTCGAGATCCCATAGGTCATGCAATAAGTTCATGCTGGTTCTTATGGAGCCCACCAGGTCGGGTCTAAGTTGTCCCACCAGATTCGGAAGCTGGGGTACTTCTGGCCCTCCACGATCTATGACTGCATCGAGTTTTCTAAGAGGTGTCATGCGTGCCAAGTTCACGCTAACTTTGTGCATCGACCACCGGAGCCTCTCCACACTACCAAGTATTCTTGGCCCTTTTCACTCTGGGAGTTGGATGTCGTAGGACCTTACCCACCGACGGCGGCCCCCCAGTGTCGGTTCATTCTGACCGCTGCGGATTTCTTTTCCAAGTGGGCAGAGGCAATTCCACTCAAGGAAGTCAAATCCCGTTCTATCGCTGACTTCGTGAGATCCAATATCATCTATCGATTTGGAGTTCCCCACGCTATCCTCATGGATAACAGAACCAACTTCCGAGCAGCCGAACTGAAGAAATTGTACGCCAAGTACAAAATTCACTCTAACCACACCTCCCGCTATCATGCGCAGGCGAATGGACAGATCGAGACATTTAACAAAACCCTCTCTAACATTCTGAAAAAAATGGTTGGTCAGAACAAGAAAAGTTGGTCGGACAAGCTACCCAATGTTCTCTGGGCTTATAGGACGATGACTTGCAATTCCACCCAGGTGACTCTATATTCCCTAGTGTACAGAGCTAAGGTCATCCTGCCCATCGAGATTCAGTTTCCCTCATTGCGCATGGCGGTCTACGACCAGCAAGCACCGCATAGAGTTGCTGAAATCCGTCTAGCTGAATTGGAAGCGCTGGATGATAATAGGCTTTGTGCTTTACATAACCTGGAAAGGCATCAGAGCAGGATGGCTCGAGCTTTCAATAAGAAGGTTCACCTTCTCTCTTTCCTGCAAGGTGACCTGGTACTGTCTCTCAGAGCGCCAATGATTCCTGGTAGGAAACCACCCAAGTTGGAGCCCAAATCGGAGGGGCATTTCATCGTCCATAATGTCTATCCCAATGGCGCGTATTCCCTGGTGACTATGGATGGTGAGCGTGTCACTCCTCCCACCAATTCCAGGTTTCTCAAATAGTATTTTTCCTGAATCCTAGGGTCCGAGTTCTAACACCTAAAACTAATATCCTTTCGCGGTTCTGCATGACACTAAACTGCACCTGATCCTGCATAACCCTAAACTGCAACCACTTTCTCCCATGACCTTAAACTAGATTGTGGTCCAACACGACCTTAAACTACACTTGGACCCATGCTTGGGCCCCTTTGGTCCGAGTTATAAGACCTTAAACAAAGACCCTTACGGTCTATCATGACCTTAAACTGCATGCCCATCCTCACTACAAGACGTTAAACTGCAGGCTGGTTAGGCATCCCTGACCGAGGCCCAGCCTCAGGCCCCTTGGCCTTCTCGGGCCTCTCAGCCCTAGCCTTCACCCAGAGCGTGTGGTGTGGGATTATTCCCTCATTCACGATGGTTTACCCGCCACGCCATGAACACTCCCTGGAAGAAATACTTCTTATCGTCCTAAATGACGTTAAACTGTACTTCAAGAACTACGTGCGGCTTGATTCCCATCCTTATGGGATATGTAGGACTGCCTGAACACCTAGATTTCAGGTCCAGCCCCATATCTTGAGAGATCCCATGATCTCCCAGTCACCTCGGTCTTTTGGCCTATCCTTCCCCACGGGGGGATATATAGGTGTGATACAAGGTCTTTGGCACCATGCCCCCCTCCTCCTGAGAATTTGCCATCTTTTGGCCACTCTCAAACCAATCCCTTTGACCCTTTCCAATGGTCTGCTAATGTGTTCAAAGTACTCTGGTCTAGGACCTGGAGTGTCAGATTTGACTTAGGAAAGTTTTTGTCCACTTTCCAAGCTTCATGCTCCCTTTTATTCGGGCCCCTGTTATCTCTCACACCCGGAGGGACCCCCAAAAAACATCCTGGATACAACGCCTAAGGGCTCTCCTACCATCACGGTACAATGCCCCCCTAGGGTTCCAGGCAACAAATTGATACAAATCCTGCATTGCTATATGGTCAGCGGTTGATACTCACTTGTTTTCCCCTATCTTTAGGCAAACGCAACAGCATGCTGTGTTGCGAACATTTTCAGCAGTAATCCTCAGTCGTCACGTCGATTCCTTCGAGCCCTGAATGTTGGTTTCATGATTCACATTACATTCCACCCCACCGTGCCAAGGTGGAATCTCGACACTCCTTGCACTAACCCTCAGTGCACCCCCACATGTCAGATGGACCAAGCCGCGTAACGGTGTCTCTCAAGGCTCCTGTGATCTGAGCTCTAGAGTATGTGCTTGGGTTTTTTCTCTAAAGATTGTGTGCGGCTTGACCCTCATTCCCATGGGAAACAAGGAGTCGCCCATACATTGCATTTCGTGCCCAGTTTAAATGGGAGGTAGCATCTTCTGCCCCCCTGATTGTTGAACCCTCGCCGGCCACTTGGCCCGAGGCTCATCTCTTGGAGTCGCACGTAGTAATGGCATGGGATTATATCCTCGTTCACATCGGGTATGCCTCATCACATCATGCGTATTCTTCAAGTCCAAACCATACGACCTTAAACTGTGTTGTTTGGTCCTACCACATGACCATAAACTGTGATGATATCGTCCTGGCCGCATGATGAAAAATGGCACTGCATTGTGATGACCTCCCCATGGGGGACATCACGTCAGGTATTGGTAAATTTCCATACCGTTTGTCAATGCCTGTTATGGCTTGATTATTGTGGAGATGCCAGGAATTTCTACCCTAGGTCGGTCTCCCCACAAAAGAAAAACCATTCACCTTCAAGGAAAAACAAGATATATCAAAATGCTGCTTCTTTTGGCGCGAGGGATAGACCCGCACATCTCCTTCGTCCTTTGTGCAGGCGCCATGTCGTGCCATGATACCTCTCAATAACTACGTATGGCTTGATTCTCGTCCTTATGAGATATGTAGGAGGGCCTGGGCACTTCCCCATGGGCCCAGCCTAACTTTTTGTGTTCGGTCCCTCGGCCTAAACACGTCCCCAGGAGCACATTGTAATTAAGGCCTCACCCTCATTCACGTCGGTTTTCGCAACCACTTTACCATGTGTCTCCCATTCCCCTTATCCTTGGGTCCGAGTTCTAAGACCTAAAACTAAGATCCTTTCGCGGTCCTACCTGACCCTAAACTACATTTTTCCCTATATTTGGGCCCCGTTGGTCCGAGTTCTAAGACCATAAACTAAGATCTCCTAAGAACTACATCTGGCTTTATTCCCATCCTAAAGGGATACGTAGGAACGCCCAGACCTTCTGTCTTTGGGTTCAGCTAGAGTTCAGCTAGTTCGTCTATTCAGCCCCGCTTTCAGGACCCCAACTACGGGACTGCATGGCGTAGTGCGGGATTACGTCCTCACTCACGTTGGGTTTGCAATATCTGCACCACGCACACCCCGTTCTAAGAATTATTCTTCTTGTCTTATCGTTCTACACGATGTTAAATTGTGCTTAAAGTACTATGTGTGGCTTGATTCTCATCGTTGTGAGATACGTAGGAACGCCTGGACATTTCTTCTTGGGTCCAGCCCTAGGGATTACCAAATCTCATCCCTCCTTAATGTCGGCCCCTCGGCCTGACTTCTCAGGGAATGGTGTAATCATGACATCTACCCCGAATAAGTTCGGGATTCCCCATAATGATGGTGGGAAGCGACAGTTATCTCTCCAGAGAGGTCTTGTCTGAAAATCAGGACGATCTGTGACCAGGTTGGTACATCTTCCTAATGTGCCTCCTCCACAGTGGCACAATTTTTGGAGTGTTGGACTCTGTTCGAACAAACCAACACTCCACTTTCCACGCTTTGTGTTCCCCTTTATTCGGATCATCATCCTCTTTCATGTTCGATGGGACCCCCTAACAGTATGGATGATAGACCTTGGTCCGCCTGCTGTAGCAATATAGATGATAGACCTCGGTTCCCCTATTGTAGCAATATGGATGATTGACCTACGGTCCGCCTCCTGTCCTGGGCCAACGTCCCGGAGGACTGGTCATGTTTGATGGGACCCCCTAATAGTATGGATGATAGACTTTGGTCCACCTACTCTGAAAATATGGATGATAGACCTTCGGTCCACCTATTGTAGCAATATAGATGATTGACCTACGGTCTGCCTAATGTCTTGGGACAACGTTCTGGAGGACTAATCGACGATATTTGAGTTAGGTCCTATGTTTTGAACATGGTCCGTGGTCAGCCCTCATTTATTGTCTCCATTTCAGGCCAGTGCGATATGGATGCTGCGTTTTCGCCACAGTTAACAGTTATCCTCCATCGTCGCGCCCCTATAGTGTTTCAAGTTTAGGTAACGTGATTCACCTTTTTCATCTATCTATGTTCGGATGGATTTCAATGCCCCCGGCATTGCCCCGCTCGTGTGTCAGAACACATTGAGAAGGTGATATATCAATCGGTATGAGGTCCTCTCCTAAGAAATCTAGGCCTGATTCCTGAAGCTTGGTTGATTCTCCCATGAAGTGATAGATCATGGTTGATCATATTAAACCAAAGGTATAGATAAATAGATTGGTCCATACATTGGGTCAAAATAATGAGCAGTACAAGCAAAAAGTTCATGAGATGGCCAAAACAAAGCCATCAGGGATCAGCGTGCTGGATTGATCTTTCCAACACTTCTACCCTTTGTATGTTAGCCTCTAAGACTTCTTCTTGCTCCTTGAAGACCCTATCTTTATCAACAGCCACAGAGAACAGCTCGCCAACCCTAGCTTGTGCTTACACCCACTCGGTTTGAAGTACGGTCATCTGGTGACTCACCTCCATCAGTTGTTCTTGGGCGTCAGCCAGCTGGGCCATCAGTTGTTCCACGAGCTCAGACCATGTTGCAATAAAGTCCTCCTTCTCTGCCGCCTACCCTTCGAGGCGCTGGACCTCCCGCTCCTCCCTCAGAAATGCTCGGGTGCTCGCAGATCTTTCTCAACCCTGGGCAACGTCGGTGCGCCGGATGCTCTCTCATATCTTCTCGTCCATGTAATCATGGACCGTCAGATGAAGGCGATGAGTGGCAGCCCCTCCGACACACAGGAAACACAGCCAGGTCTTGAATGATCCCATCCGCCTCAGCCAATCCGATTGGGGCTGCCTGAGAAAGCGCTGGATGCACTTCCACCCTTTTCACCGTGTCATCCAACTCTCCTCGGCCGCCTTTGAGTCTGAGTTGTCTATCTTTTCAGGATCAGCAAGTCGATACCCAAGAAAGGCATCCAGCAGGTCGGCACCAGGATCTTCCTTAGAGATGTATTCATGAGGAATAGGATCCTCGACGTCCGTGCGACCTTCCTCTCTTTCCCCAATAGAGATGGTGCCTCCGTCAGCTTCCGGCCTCGCCTCAAGTATAGCGTTGCTGATGTCCGTCACCCCCTGCTCACCAATTGTCGGGGACAACTCAGTGCGGGGAGCATGTTCTAGATGAGGAGGTATGTCCGCCACTGGTTCGCTCACAGACGGCCCGAGATTTGCAGCACAACGAGCCTCTAATGTTGAGATCACTGCGTAAGGCGTACCCTGATTAGTTGGAATATTTTGATAACAAGTGCCAGTAGTGAAGCATGGGACTTACAGGAAACCAGAGAGTCGGCCTCCAATGTTCCGGCCGCTACAGGATCTACCATGAAAGGAGACCCCTCTGCGCTTGTCAATTCAATGATGGGTGTCAGAGCCCCATCCTGTCCCACTGGTTCCTCTCCTCCCTCTATTGGGGATGCCTGATCAGCACCTAGGTTCTCCTGAGTGAGACAGAGAGATGAATTAGAAATTTCAAAATATAATGGACGAAGAAGGAAGATGATTAAGGATAGAGACAAACTTCGAGTATCTCGGTTATGTCGAGATCAGAGCCGAAAATATTGTCGCTCTCCCAGAGACTCCCTTGGTAGGCCGCCCCCTACAACCCCTCACCTTCGGGTTCTCCATCTCCTTCACCTTCTCCTTCATCTTCTCCTTATCCTTCATCTTCTCCGGTCTACTCTTCCCCCTCCGATTCATCGTCACTGTCGCCTTCTCCCGGCGACATCACTTCCGGATCATGCTCTTGGCCGAGCATCACATTCACTAGGAAAGGTGGCTCTGCACGCCGACCCATTTGGCACGCGTATGTGTCTATGTCCGTCAGATAAGCATGCCGCCGATGTAATTTCACTCTGTCGGTAACTCGAATGAGCCCGACCTCTGGCAGCTGGATCACATTCTACATTATCTTCTTCCAGACGGCTTCAACGCCCAGTGGTTGTCGCAGGGTCATCCAGGCCGACCACAGTGTCGGGAAAATTGCATCTTGGTAAGGTTAGAGCAAGTACCTTATCTGCTTCTTGGTCAGTTCCCTGGCTGCCTCATGTGACCCCCCTACGGGCAATGAGGTCGCGGCGGTACCATGTGATGTTCCCGTCACTGAGGTCCCGGCCTGCACAGGCCTCGCTGCCTGACGCACCCCTGGTTCCCCCCTTCTAGCAGCACCTTGTCTACTCCCCCGTCGCCCAGTTTCCGCACTGGTAGCCTCGAGTTTCCAGACTCGCTTGCGTAATAGCCCCTCAGGGTACGCAATGGTCCAGTGCTCGACATACTCAGTTGCTAGGCCAGCGTTGACCCCGGTGGGAGGAAGATTAATGACATCGCCAGAGACGAAAGTGGTGAACATCAACCACATCTGGCGCAGAACGCAGGGATTCTTCTCCTCCCAGAAATCCATGAATACCTTCTTTAGCATTTGTTGGAGGCACCCGAATGTTATGGTGAATCTGGATGGCACGTAAGGCTCCAGATCACCTTCTCGTCGATCCGAGCCATGAGCACCCCGCCCCGGATGCTCTAAAAATACTCCTGCTTTTCCAGCGAGCCTCGCCCATTGTCCACCATCTGACCGATTGGGGTGGGGAACGGGATGAATTTGAAGTTGGTGTGGTTACCAATGCGGATCCTCATTCCCTCCTCATTGAGCATCATCGGCGCCATTCCGGCGATGTTCAGCAGGGACGGTCGCAGGCCATTTCCTGGAGGATGGATGGCGTTTGGGAAAGTGTACCCACTGAGATGAGCCGCCTCCCAACCGTGAAAGATTTGGAAGGGGCCACATACCCTCCGAGGTGACCCCCTCGTGAGATGCGTCCCAGAATGGCATACAGCTTGGCTAGTATGGTGACCCCTAAGTTGAACCTTTTCTTGGTAGCCATGGTGCCCTCCATCACGAGTGTTGCTGGACGGACGCCCATCCTCGCGTCCCGCACCGGCAAGAGCCACCCGCTCAGGAAGGCGGCGAGGAACCCGGCATACTGGACGTTCACGTCCCAGGCCTCAATGATGCAGTAGCCCCATGATTGGTATTTCCCCACCTCCAGGGTCCTCCAATACGACCCATCCTTGCTCCTTTAAGCCGTGGTTGGGCACCGTTTACCCCGTCCTGGCATCTTGATTGTCAGATCCTTCTCTAAAAACTGCCTGAACCAACCCTTGTAGTAAATGTCCTTCAGGAAGTCCTTGACCCCCAACCTCTCTTTGGCCAACTCCAACAGGTGTCACGTCAGCATGGGGGTCTGTGGCCTGTCTTCCCAGGTGTTCTTTGGAGGAACGAACTCGTCATATTGGTAGCCCTCTAGTGGGATACCTCCGATGCAGTGAACGTCCCAGAGACTGATGTCAACTTCCCCATGGTGAAGGTGGAATGTGTTGGTATCAGGAGACCACCGGGTGAATAGCTCCAGCCCGAGCTCAGGTTGACGGTGGAAGTGGAACTGCGACGTCCATACCGCCTCAAATAGGCCAATATACCGTAGCTCGGTCCCAAACTAGTCGCAAGTATGGTGATCCCAGAATGCCCAGGCCCACTCACTGGTAAAGTTGCCTCCAGACCGCAGGTCCCAATCTTTCAACCAGCCCTTAGTGTCATCTGTGACGCTCTGATGGAACGTGCTCGCGTAGAGGGTCGGAGAATTCTCCGCGGTAGGCTCATCCCTGGTAATGGTCCTGGTCCTCGGGTTCAGGACATATACGTCCATATTCCTGGTTTCCCTGGTAGGATGGCCATTGTTGGTGATGTTGTAGCAAGGAAGCTCATCCTCCCGGGTCACCCATGATCGCGGCGTGTCCACCTCGAAGCCCGGCAGGGGAACCACCTCTAGGATGCCAAAGTTCCAGAACGGGAGGTTGTCAGACAGGGGATACTCCTTCTTGGCTGGGGTCAGTATATTGAACAAGGTTAGGTTGTTGGAAAAAATCACCTTGCTGCCATAAACCTCCTCATTCGCCGCCATTTTAGCTCTATGAGTGGTGACTTCCCCCTCATCAACTTGGTTTGCAGCCATCTCGAATATTTCGGGAGTTGCGCGAAATCAGGATGAAGTGCTCGGAATTGGGGAGAGTTGCGCGAAATCTTAAGCTTCAACGCGAAATCCAGGAGTTGGGCGCGGAATCAGCACACTAGGCACGGAATATCCTGAGTAGGCGCGCAAATGCGGCCGAAATTCAGAAGGAATTACACACTACCAAAGCCTTTTTACGCGTAGCCGTTGAAGAAATTCCACGCACGAGAGCATTATTCCTATCACGCAGAAAAGCTTGAGTATAGAACTTGGGACCCAGCGCCCCTTTTTATAGGCGAGTCCAGGGTTTCGCGCCACGCATAAAGCAAATTCCATGCTGATCCATAATTTTGCGCGCCCCGTCAGATTTTTGTGTGCAAAATTCCCAGGAGATTCACTGCTTCAGCATTTTTGCGTTTCCCTCAGAATATGATTGTTTTGACCTCTCTCCGATCCAATTCTGAGGGGGTCATTTGTAGACTTCGAAAAAGTCTATAACTCCCAGCGGAAGTTTCGAACGAACAGAACGAAGTCATATTCGGACTCAGAGACCCGGTCCGGAGGACCTGGAAGTGGTGCGCGAAATTAAGGAGGACTTGCGTTAAAAAATGATGTTCGCGCGAAGGACTCCCGGGATTCGCAAAAAAGAACCGGTGTGGTGCGCAATTTTGTGCGCCTAGTTCCGCGTAAGGAATCCTTGCGTGCCGACTGGTCCTGGCGCGGAATATTTTGCACGTCGTCGGGATTCCGCGACGACGAATGCCTATAAATATAAGGTGACCTCAACCGTTTCGTGGTTGAGGAATTCAGACCAGCTCCCGTGCGCACAATTCGGACTCCCGCATGCGCAAGATTACTTCCATGTAATTGCCCTTTTCAGGCATCCTTGCCCCGGGGTTCTCCTTTGCGTGCAACCCCACTAGCTTAAGTGAATTTGCCAACTCCTTTGGGTTCTTCCTTTGCGCGCAATCCTTTCCCCTTGCACACAATCCCGTCCAATTGCGCGTAATCCATTCCAAATTGGGTGAAATACCTCTAATAGGTTTCTCCATGACTTAGGAATCGGCTATTTCCCCCGTGCGCAATCCAATCCCTTTGCGCGCAATCCCTTATTCGGACACTATCCTTCTGCCCCAATTGCGCGTCATCCCAGTGTTTTGCGCGCAAACCTTCTCTTTGGGCGCAAAACCCAGGACCCCTCACCTCGACGCCCCTTGGGTGCCTCTCTACGCCGGCGCCTGATGTCTTCCATACCGGGCATGCACGCCATGTGTTGTTTTCCCGTACGGCCTTCCAGGCTCGTATGAAGTAACATCAAGGTCCCTTGGGCGGTGTTTCCTGTTGCGTTGCTTTGCCTTATGCTTCTTCGCATAGGCACTCTAACGGTTATTGCTTCTTCACATAGCCACTCTAACGTGGACCCCTCTATGGTTCGCTCTGTGGCCCCCTTCACTACGGCCTTGTCGATGCCTTCCCTCCCACAAGGGTTAAAGGGTGTTGGGAATGTAAGCCCTAGGGGTGTGGAGCGAACCCACCTCGTCCGAGCTGCAGGATGTTAAACTGGCAAGCACCTTGTCCTTAACACATGATGTTAAACTGTGGTCTGACCCCGTGCCTCGCACGCAGGGTCCCACTGGCTTGGACATTCTTTACGCCTCTTGTCTCAACAAAAATGGAATATTCCTCACATGGAATGATATCCTCCTTTTAGAGTGGCGTTTGTCCACGGGGGAAGGGCTGCCTTAGAGTGTAATCCCCTAGCCTCTCGTGCGGAAGGTTTCACCCATGCACCTTCGTACTTCCCCACTGCCAAGGCCAGTGGAGCCCCTTTCCCACTATGCTTTGTCGCACCACGGGCCTCCATCCTGAAGTAAGCCCCAGCACCAAGGGCCGCTAATCATGCATAAGCCCCTGTTTCCTCTTTGGGACGCTCAACGTGTAAGCCCCTTTCCGCTTCTCACGGACGCACCCTTTGCGACTTGATCGTCTGGTCCCTACTGTCTCTTGTTTCTCACACCGAGCATGACTCACGTGGGATTAGAGTAAGCATCGACCATGAAATCCTCCTATGGGCCGCCTCAGAGAATAAGCCTCATCCCAGCGAACTATGTGGACTTTGATCCATGCCAACGCATGGTACGTAGGAAGCCTCCACGAGGTTCAAGCCCACCACCTGGTCGTTCCGACTTCTTCACGTCGTTTCGCCAAAACTTTGGGCTGCCTCAGAGCGTAAGCCCCAAATTCCTCGTCCCGCATGATGTTAAACTGTATGATCCCTTCCTTCATGATGTTAAACTATATTCCCTTGTACCTCGTGATGTTAAACTATATGATCTCATCCTGCATGACAATAAACTGTATTCCCTCATCCCGCATGACATTAAACTGTATGCCCCGAACTACGTGGACTTTGATCCGTGCTAACGCATGGTACATAGGAAGCACACCACAAGGCTCAAGCCTATCACTCAGTTTTCCCGACCCCTCCGCATCGGTTCACAACCACCATTATGGGCCGCCTTAGAGTGTAAGCCCCATACCCACCATCATGGGCCGCCTCAGAGCGTAATCCCCATACCTCACACCCATGTCTCATCCTGACCTCTCCCTCAAGACCACGTGCCTCGTGAAGCTCATGCCCTAGCCCGGAGATCTTACTTCCTCCAGGCTCTAATACATGCATTCATTCTCACGGGCCGCCTCTTCAGGTGTCCCACCATATCACCGAACTATGAGGACTTTGATTCCCTGCCATGGGGATACATAGGAATCCTCCATGAGGTTCAAGCCCATCACTCCATCACGCATCCTGATCCTTACCTGGGCCGCCACATCCCGGTGGGATCATGCCACCACATTCCACTCCAAAGTATTTGGGAATCCACCCACGTGCTGGCCCCAACATCGATGTTCCCCCTATGGGGTCCTTCAATCTAATACACTCTCAGTGTTCTGATCAGTCTGATCCGTCTCTGCCATATGTTAAACTCGCGGCATACCCCGTGTTAAACATGGGAATCTGAGGAAAACCTCAGATGGTACACAGTTCCCCGCGTTCGATGTGGGATTCCTCAGGCTTCTGCACCCTCGAGAAGCCCTATAATAAGGGACAGAAGACAGACATGCCAATCCCCCAGCGTCAAGGCGCGCTGACGACACCCCAGCATGACCATTCTCCTCACCGAAGGTTGCTGCCCCGACTAGACCCCTTGGAGCGTCTCGACGGAAGCAGCGTAATTAACTGGCGTCCATGCAGATATGGTACCGGGAACGAGCTTCACAAACCCGTCTTAAATCTATGAGGGAGACCCGGAATAGGTGACGAGCTCCGAGGAAGAATCCACAGAAGGAAGAACCAACATCCCATCATCCCGGTTTCAATCAAGGAGCAGACATCCCTGAACAAGGAATGAATGTCGCCCGCCTTTGGAAAGCGGGAATGAGGGGCCTCAAGCCGCGCGTCCTCCCCCGCGTGACGGATGCGCGCGCGCCCCGGCATAAAAGCTTCAGAAACAATAATCCTATATTCTAAATTTATAAAATTTGGCACTACTTTCCCATGAGAGTGACCTTATTATTTTATTAATATGTTTTATAATTACAAGTGTTCCCCTCCCCTCAATTATAAAAGGGAATCCCCCTATCCTCTCTTATCCACACAAATTGAGACCCTTATCTCATATAATAACAACGAAAATATCTTCTAAAATTACCTATAAATTCCCTATATGTTCTTATATTCTTAAAAGAAATACCAAATGGTCCTTAAAAAGACATTAAAAGGAGGTGTCTCAAAGAAGATCTATATGTTCTTACCGGTCTTTTTAATGTTTCAATATTCTTCTACCACATATAAATCTTATATAACCACAAAAATATGATTAAATAAGTATATTAAATATAATTAAATGTTTTTTTGTTAATGAAAAATCCATTTCTGATCTCCATTATATTTAATGGAAAATAAATAATCATCGCTCATGTGTGTGTAGGGATTAATGTCTCCATGAAGCAATAGATTTAATTTTCCAAAACCACCATTCAGGGTTAGTTATTATGATGAATTAAATTTTTATATATTATATTTATGACATAATTATTATTTTTTAAATATAGTATCTTTTCTGCCTTATTACCTTCCCATCCATTGGAAAATGATAACGTCTCTTGTGCATACATGTGGACTTCCACCTCATCGTAGTGATGTGATTCGTTTTTCACTTCTGCCTTAAATGGATGATAATAAGGATATATTTAATGAATATATATGACATTTATGATATAATAATTATTCTCTAAAGATGATTAATTATTTAATTTTCTTTCATTTTTTCCATTGAAAAGTGTAAACATCACTCATGTGGATGTACGACAACCATCTCCATGAAGTGATGTAATTCATTTTTCACCAAAACATTCTATCAATGGTCATAAAATTATTTAAAATATTAAAAAAATATTTATGACATGGTTTAGATTATTTTGATGATGAAACTATGACAAATGTTCAATTATCGGAACCATTAATCTGAAACATTCAAGGAAAATGAACCAGTTTACACATGAATAATTATTTTAATGAAAAATTATTAATAAATGGATAATTTGAATTTAAAATTGAATAATATAAAGTAATGTATAAAAATTTTAACATGATTATATAATATATGTTCATTAAATATATATTTATTAAATAGAGTATAATAATGTATGTGAAGCATGATTACACATGACATAAGGGATTTTTGTTATAGTCTCATTTATTTTCAGGAATATTTATATTATATTTAAATTGATGTAAATTATATGATGTGTAGACTTTAAATCCCATATATATTATTCTCATATATTTATTTTAGGGGTTTTTATTTTTTCCCTTCATTCTCCTCTCATTATTATATAAAATGATTGAGATGGTTTTATAAGAAAAGTTGATTTATTTCATCATTTGGTAAAGAGTATTTTAATTATATGTCAATATTTTCATTAAAATGTTTTTAATAATGTTTTAATTATTATCCAAAAATTTATTAAATTCATTTTTACCCATGTTTTACTTTTAATAAAATGTTTTAAAAAATATATTTTTGTTATTTTCCCAATGAGGTACTTTTTTCCAACGTTGTGAATGGAATATTTTCTTTAATGTATACAACAAAAATGAATTTTCTTTCTATTATGACTACTCTTTGAGATTCCTTTAAAAAAATTAATGGTTATTTTCGAAGAAAATTTTTTCCATAATATTATAAAAATAATTATATTTTAAATAAGTTATTTCAAAATAAAAAAGGAATTTTCCCCAATAAATTACCTAGTCATCTTATCATGGTATTTTCATATATAAAAACAACCATTGATGTTACTTATGATTCACTAGGGATGCGATAAAATGATCACATCCCTATTTTTTCTCTAATTAGTTATTGATTATAATGATGAAATATTTATAAAACCACGTTTCTTCTCTATGGGTTAGCATTGATGAAATTATAAGTGTTTTCATAATCATGTTGAATATATATAAATGGATTTTGTTTATGTAATGGGTAGGTACGTTCTAGATCTCTAATGAATTGGATAATGTGATGTGTGTGTGTGAGAGAGAGAGAGTGTGTTAATTATGATAATTATGTGAATGGTTGTGAATAACTATGTTCACATTTTGATGCATGAAAATGATTACTTCTATCTAGCTATGCTCATAAGATTTTGTGTGTTTGTGATTAAAAATAACTATATTCAAAATATTATGATTTAATATTTTTATAATTCCATGTTTGTAATAGCTATAATTTTCAATATATGATTTTTTTACATAAATCAAATAGTTCGATCTATTTCCCTATATGCATCACCAAACATAAACAAAACCACAATATATTTACATAAAATATAAATATTAAGTATCATCATTAAAACCTGGTTTTTGAACTAGTGGGAATGAATAAGAGTAATCAATTTATGAAATAATTATTAAATAAAATAAAGGATACTTTTAATGAATAAAATTCAACTAGTATATCTAAAAAAACAATGAAAATAATTTTATTCTAAAAAATATATTTTTCCAAAATTGGTGTTTTATTTCAAAAACATAGTATCTTGTGATTATATAATAATAAAATATATTGAGAATATGAATAATATGTTACCAAAAAATTAATTAGTAATTTTTTCACATCCATGAATTCCTTTAAAGTCATTTTTCATTTAATTTCCATTCCTTATTTTTTTGGGGGGGGTTTACCACGGATTTTGGTGGAAATGGTGGGTTTTGGAAATTTAGGCCAAACTGTAAGCTCATTTCTAGATTTAAAAATATATTTTTGTTTATTTTATAACTCCTTATATTTTCAACATTTTAAACCCATTTCACTTCCCAAATGTCATCCCTGGGTATATTAAAATCACCATATCAATTTGAAATCCATAATAATGATGGATTTGGGGTTTTTTATTAAGGTGTTGGGCTAGCCCGAAAGCCCATTTCCTGCATTAAAAATATGTTTTAATTATTTAATATCTCATTCAATTTTTAAGTTTTTTCTGAGATTCCAACTCTCACCCAAGCCCACTTTTCAAAGTCGTGCTCCCACGCTCTCCACCCCCTCTTTGGAGATTATTTGTATCAGAAATTTTGGTGAAACGTCTCTGGATTTCTCAAATATCCTAAATTTGAAGAGGTAAATTGATTCCTTCATAACTCCATCATTTATCAATATGTTTCCCCCATTATAGTTCCTAAATGATATACTCATCCTTTTTCAAACCTCCCTTGAATGTTTAGATATTTGAAAATTCAGATACTGGTTGATTTAGGGCGATTTTCCCAAGATTCCATCAAGTAAGTGTTACTCCCTTCCATTTCTTCCATTTCCTTAGGATTTCATCCCTCTTTCTTGATTTTCCAAAGTGTCCAGAAGTTAAGGTTCTAACCTAGGGTTTTACATGGTGTCTTTGGGGTGTAATCTTGATATTTTAGGTTTATCTTCACTTCCTTGTGGTGTGAAGGTGGTGCGCTTGATTTTTCGCACCAATATTTGAGAGTTTCGAATCAAAAGATAGGTTATTCCATAGTTAACCATTAAATAATGAGTTAATTTACTTCTTTTACAGGTTTTTCATGTTCCCCATATTTTTTTGTGGTGTGAAAACCATTTTTGATGGATTTGGTTAACTATTTAATTTTATAATTGCATTTTTGTTGACGTTGTGAAATTTTCAAACGTAACACATGTGGTAGCTTTATAAAATATGGAATTGATTTATTAGTTGTTGAAAGGGGCTTAAATCCTATTTTTTTAATTCCTTTTTGTCATGTGGTCCTTGGAAAGGGGTTTTTGGAATAGGTTTGGTGTGTAATACTTTTTCATACTTCTTGAGAGCATTTTATGAAAATGTGTGTTTTCATTTGTATCTTCCATGGTATTATTCAAGTTGATTTTATAACATTTTAAAGTTGTTTTATAAATGTATTTAGGGTTTTCAATTATACTTTGGTAGTGTTTTGGTGTGGTTTTGTCCTTGAATATTGTTTTGAAATGGGTTTTATGAGCAATGTTTGGGTATACTCTTTAGAATTGTTTTATGAAAGATTTGAATGATTTAATGATTTATGTAAGAGGTGAAAACATATTGGAAATATGTTTTTGAGTGTGTATATTTTGAAATGGTGCATTTTAAATGTTAAAGGGGATGTTTTTTGATGTGTTCCATCTTTGAAATGTTTAATAAAAATGTTTGAAGGATTTACTAAAGTGTGTAAGAGATGTGAAAGTGATGTGGGATGTTTTGTG
Organism: Viscum album; assembly: GCA_963277665.1. Lineage (NCBI taxonomy): Eukaryota > Viridiplantae > Streptophyta > Magnoliopsida > Santalales > Viscaceae > Viscum > Viscum album. The sequence continues at coordinate 645,257,207 of OY728151.1, read as the reverse complement.
TGAGTGTGATGTGCAAAATGGATTTTGGTTATGAAAAGGATATTATGTAACACGTGAGTGGTATGTTATGTGAGTTGTAATATCTTTTAATGATTTTTATAAAATTGTTCAATGGATTTGAGGAAGTGTTACAGAAATGTAAAAAGTGTTGTGGGCTATTTTAGTGTGAGTCGGATTTCAAAATCAATTTGAATGAAAAGTGGAAATTTGTGACTTGTGTGGTATACATGTGGGATTTTTGGTGAATTTTTTATGTGGAAATGATATTTTCATTTAAAAATTATATTTCTTGACTTGTTGAACTTGTTTGATCACAAGGGAAAAACCCGGGTATCTAGGTGGGTGGACGTGTACTAGTATGTTAGTGAATCTGTGGGATTTGGCCTCAGTTTCACTTAGAAATATTGACACTTACAACTCTAACTAAACTATGATGATAATTATTGGGGACCTCTAGGTTATGGGTAGGTTACTTACTAGTGGATCATGCACGAGAACAGATATTTGTGATGGTTACTCTCACCGAGATACGAGGTACCTAGGACCCATAACTGGCTAGTGCCTAGGGGTTATTTCATATTGTTGGTGCTCATTAGATCCTTTATACTTACCGTCATCATATAGTAAATTTGGATAGAAAATTCAGTATCTTTGTAATTTATTTTAAAAGTGTTGATTCTTTAAATTATCGCACTTGAAAATTGATTCTTTTTTTAAAGTTTCATCTTTTAGAAATTATAACTAGAAACAACATGTTTTCGAAAACATGCATGATTTTTTTCATTGAATGTTTATCACATGGAATATCATAGTGGTTGTATCCCACTAGTATTTGGCTCACTAGATAATTACACCTTTGGTTGTAAGTAGACTTGTTTTTTTGATGTCGTAGGTTGGTTGTAGTTTATAGTGCCAGTGGTTCGGGTTTCTAGCAGTTTCTTGGTGGTGATCTCTTGTAGAGATGGCTTGAGGGTGGTTCCTCTTGACATGAGGGTTTATGGGTTGTTTTTTTTTGGGTTTTTTACCTTTATTATAGTCTTTGTGAGTTGTTTTAAACTATGTAATTTAGTTCTGAATTTTTTTAAAATAATTTTTGGTTTAAAAAATCTGGATTCATTTTATTGGATTCATTTGTTGTTCTAAGTTTATAAACTTGGTTAAATAATTACCAATTTTAGTTTATGATATCCGGGAGCTTGTTCCAGCCCATGGGGATCGGGAATGCCCTTCGGGCCATGTTTCAGGCTAGGTTTGGTGCTGGATTTGGTGGAAACCAGATTCAGTTCGAGACAAAATCATATAAAAGGATGTTTATGTTAACTATTTGGGCCATGTTATTTGGGGAACTATCAAGAAAGTCTAGAGTTAGGATTTTCATGGCTTGGAATTAAATTTATGGGTAGTGTACCTGATAACCACACCTCATTATGGGATTCAAGTCACTATGGGAGTTTGGGACTTATCTAATTCCTTTGGTTTTTTTTGTTTGATGCTAATTAGGAGAAATGAAAGGAGAGTTGAGTAATGGTCTCAATGAGCTCGCAAGGCCTGAAAAGCCATGTGGAGCTGGGGATATTGTCCTAGAACACTCTCCATGACAGTGAAGTGATTATAGTATAGATTCCAACCATATGTCTAAGTCACCCAGTGAATCTTGTTCCCCCTCGCATTGTCTTGTGTCCTTTAGTTTTGAAATCTTGGAAGTTCGGTTTTAAAGTAAAAAGGACATGGTTTTAAGAAGTGTATGGTTTTTGTGAAATCATTTTCAAATTAAGAGGGAAGGGTTTGATTTTTGAAATGGTGGAACTAAAATTTCAGAATTTTTTTTTGAATTAAGAAAATGGTGTGTTTACGTCTCTTTTGAAACCAAGAATTATGTTAAAGTTGGTTTTGAAAAAGTGTTTCCAATAGAGTTTTCTAAACTGTTGAAAGGTGTTTTAATGGGATGAGTTGTTTTGAAATTAATTTTTATGACTTTAAAGTGAGTTTCAATTTTAATTAATTTTCCTTTATAAAAAGTTTTATAAGTGATAATTTGGGTTCGATTTCATGGTTAGTGGTATAGAGAAAAAGTAAGTACTGGTTGATTGTTTTGGTTTTGAAAATTGGAAAGAGATTTTGTTTTTAAACTTTGGTATTTTCATGAGAGACCACATGCATGGGGTTATATGGTATTATAGATGGTTAATGGAACAACTGGATGAGTGTCGGGATGGATATGAGGAGGGTTCCCAGTGTGGCACAGAAACATGCATGTGTGGGGCCCATGGGGTACCATTAGTGGATACGTTAACTGCTGAACCATTTGTTTTCAAAGAAATGTTTTTAAAAGGAAAACTTGATGTCTTGATAAGTGTTTTTGGATGTTTTCTATTATGTGTTTTTTTAAATTTTGATGTTGTGGAATGTTTTGAGTCCAAGAACCCCTCTTATTTGAGCGGTGTTTTGGGTTTGTGTTTGGTCGGTAAGCTGGGTTGAAGGGATGGTTAGTGGTCTCTTCTGAGAAATGCTTGGGAAGACATTATGGTGGTTCCTCTCATCTGTTTGGATCTGGTTGCGGTATTTCCTAACCAATGTACTAGGTTCTTTGGGTCCTTGGGTTCTCTTGTTGGATAAGGTATGCCCCCATTAAGGGTTAGTGCAAAACTGAAGTGCAACCCGAATTGTTTCACCATTGGAAAATATTCCAGTTGATCAATGTATGGAATCTTTTCTCAAACTTTGAATAATGATTCTACACCCTTTCATTTTTCGGTTTTAGGATACTCTTGTAGTGGGAGAGTTCTCGTGGAAGGTTGAAATAGACCATAGTTTCTTAAGTTTCCAGATTTGTCGAGGGTGGAAGTGGTTTGGGGTTGTTAGTGTGGATGAGTGTATGGATGGTATCTAAGAGGGATTATAGGTCCTTAATAGTATATTTTAAGTATGAGTTCATGTTAAACCACCAGTGTGGGAAATATGGTCTTGAGTGGCCATTATGGACACCTTCTAGACTGGTGTGTTGTTTGGGGACTTGGCATAAGGTTCCTTTCCATGTATTGTTTATATTATTCGTAATGGTCATGTTCAGTGATGACTTGTGATGTCATGTTCTCATTTAACTGTAAGGGTAAAGGTCATGAAATCCTCTAAGGGTCTTTTTTATGTTGGGAGTATGTCTCCCTTGGGAAAAACATTAAATACTATATCTTAGAGGAAGGTGTTTATACATGTCCTCCCATTCTGTTGTTTCTCACCTGAAGAAAAAAGGTGCGATGTGTGTGCATATTATGATCATGTGTATTAGTGAAATGTCATGTTTCGGTAAAGTGAGTTTTGGAGTGTGTTATGTCTTGGTGAACCCATCGAGGTATGCGGTGTAGTTGTTTGTGGCACCGAAAAAAGATGTTTCATAAAGGGGTTTCCAAATCCTAACTACGAGGCCGAAGATGCTTCAATCTTTTGAGCTCCTTCCATAGGTCCTGGAGAGAAGCTGGCGCATAGTTAGGGGAAATCATAGGGTCATTTAAACCCTTTTACAAGTCCTAACCTCTGTATGAATGATAGTAAGAGTTTAAACCTCTGGTTTCGTCATCTTTCTTCTGTTATTCCCGTTCGATGGAAAGAGGTGGAGGCCATTGTGACCATGTTTTTCCCCAAATGTCTTTCCTTCCCCATTTGGTTTCCATTGAGTTTTTAGAGAATGGTCTAAAATTTGTATAGAAATTTTGAGTGTACAGTTTTCACATGGTGAGATATAATTATTCCCCAGAAGACCATGCAGATATAAGGATCCACATGGTTAGTGCACGGTTTCCCAAACTATTGCACTAACCGTGCGGTCGTCCCAACTCTTTGAGTTTTGGGGTCTTTCTATACCGGCCCATGCTGGTCGGTTAAGATTCTTGGTTCTTATGGTGGGGAGACCCACCATGGGTATCATGTAAGTTCTTTTGGAAATGTCTAATGGAATTATACCCCTTTTACTAGGGAGTATGTTCGGGCCTCCCCTATTAGTGTCTCGATTCTATCTCTGGAAAAATTTACATTGTCTCTTATGGTGGGGATCCCATTTGTATCTCCTCATACCAGTAACTCAGTTTTGTCTTTGATTTTGGCTTGGAAGTGGGTAGTCTGGTTCGGAGTTATCTTACTACCTACATCTTCCTTGGGTAAACGTTGGGATTGGAGAGTGACCAACACTTTAGTTATATCAAGTTAAGTGTAACCTTGTTCGACGTTGTTGTTTGTTTGGGTAAATTACTTGAGCCTTGTTCAGATAGTGTTTGAGGAGTTTTCTTTTTGGATAAATCCTAAATGTGCTTGATCATTTCTGTAAAGTGGTGTATGTTTTGGTTTTTAATTATTCCTTCCTTAATTGATCATTGAAGGTGTGTTGGCCTTTGGGGGTGAAGCTTGGCAAAGGACTCTATTTCGGCCTTTCGGTTGGGTTTGGTTTTTGCTTTTGGCCTTGTTGTAGATTTATGAGGGCATAAAGTTTTATGGTGGGGAGAATTGTCACATCCATCACTTCTTTTAAATTCATTTTTCATTTAATTTCCATTCCTAATTTATTTTGGGGGTTTACCACGCATTTTGGTGGAAATGGTGACTTTTCAAAATCTGGGGAAAACTGTAAGACCATTTCCATATTTAAAAATAAATTTTTGTCTCTTTTATAACTCCTTTTTTCAATATTTTATACCCATTACATTTCCCAAATGGCATCCCCTGGTATATTAAAATCACCATATCAATTTGGAATCCATAGGAATCTATAATAATGATGGATTTGGGTTTTTTTATTAAGGTTTTGGGCCAGCCCGAAAGCTCATTTCCTACACTAAAAATATGTTTTAATTATTTAATATCTCATTCAATTTTTATGCTTCCTCGGTGATTGAAACTCTCACCCGATCCCACTTACCTATGTCCCTATCCCATTTTCTTTTACCCCTCTTTGGAGATCATTTAGATTGGTAATTTAGTAAAAAATTCTCTAGATCTCTCAAATCACCCAGATTTGAAGAGGTAAATTGATTCCTTCATAACTCCTTCGTTTCTCACTATTTTCCCCCATTATAGTTTCTAGATGATCTCATGATAATTTTTCAAACCTCCCTTGAATATTTTTCTATTTTAAATTTCAGATACTGGTGGATTTAGGGCGACTTCTCTAAGAATCCATAAAGTACGTGTTCTGTAACGCCCCGACCCCAGCTACCCAGAGTTGGTGCATTACTTCGTAACATTGGCATGATCACAAGAAAGATCAAATCCCGAAATACCGATTGGTTTAGTAGCCTTGGAAACACTAGATATAATCATAAAGTTTTACATTACATTTCAAAGTGAAAAACTACTACAACAACAAAGTCTTCATATCCACACTATTAACCCCTCATAATATCCCTACAAGTCATTCATAATTTACTTCTTCACTACCTGGGAAAAATAAAACATAGAAAAGGGGTGAGCTCAAATGCCCAGTAAGGATAACAATATAGCGGAACATTCAAAATAAACATTTAAGGCAATGAATTACTAAAACAAAAGCCTTTTAAAATTGAACTTCAACATAGTATGGCAAAAGTAAAATGAAATAATTCCATTTACTTATTCACATGGATATTCTACTAATCGAATAATCACATGCAATATCAATAACCACTTTCATAATGTTGGAATGCATAATGCCAGACTATCATAACCACATAGCCAAGGCCTCGTGCCAAGACTACAAATAAGATTTTGTCAAGGCCTTGTGCCAAGACACTAGTTTGTCTCATGAGACCTACCGATGCATCGAGGAGCTATAGCGGGCTCCACCCGTCACTTATTAAGTCCAATGCATTCCCATATGAAAAGGTTTAAACATAACATAAACATTCGTATTAAAACTAGCATACGAAATGTCAATAATTTCACCATAAACTATGAATGGTATAAAAATAGCACATACACAGTCAAACATATCACAAAAACTTCAATACAATATAGAAGTTTTGTATCATGATAAATCAACTTCAAATAATCTTAAAATTCATCAAAGGATGTTGACATAGATGAAATCAAAATTCTTTTTAAAGAAATATCTCCTTTTATTTTGAAATCATTTAAGATCCATATAAAATAAAACATTTTCTTTGAAAATATTCTTATAAGCTTGTAAGGAAAGCTTTGAAGATTTTATAATGGCGTAAAATAACCGCACCCGCCGTATAAGTTAAAAAAAACATTCTTACCTCAATTCTGTCGAAGGTTAAAAAGGACCTTGTTTTGAAAACGACGGAAATATTCCTTTATAAACCTCTTATAAAAAGTCAAACAAGGGTATAAATGACTTTAACCCATATTCTTGTAAATAGTAAAAATGTTTTGAAATACATTTTGAAGAAACATGGATGTGGATGATAAAGAGATCCCAGTAGATTATTACGTATAATACAACCTCGGATAATGAAGAGATTGTGAAATAACCCTTACCTTGTACTTTTCCTTGGTTGGGGTAGGTTAACCTCCTGTATAATGGTGAAATAGTTGTTATTAAATTATACAAGAATCATATATATTAATATGATATCATATATGATCTTTTAACATTGATTTGTTAATAATATCTTAGAATTATCGTCGTTTCGGGAGTTAACTTACTCATTTTCTTTTATATGTTTTGTTACATAAGCCATGGTTGTTGTATCTTATTCATATCCAGAATGATATACAGTCCTTAAACATCATTTTTAAATCATCAAATGATAATTATACTTGAATGGATACGATGGAGAATGAATCTCATCACGTTCGTGGAGACGGTAGTCCGTACGTACGCACGAGCGACAATATCATTCTTTTGATATTAAAATAATATATAAATGGATGGTATATCATATATACAGAATCATTAACATGTTATATTTATTATTTACATGAGTTACACATCATTATTATACCCATCCAAATAATATTATATTGAATAACAATTACACCACGACGTGGAGACGGTAAGCCGTACGTACGCACGTATGGTGACATGTTATTCAAAGGGTGGATAGAATACTGAATATGATTGTACCATATTTATAATAACATCACAGTATATGTGAGATACTGGAGTTATTATTTCAGAATGGTAAGAACAAAGGAAGAAGAAGTGGAAGAAGAAATGAACTTAGAAAAGGGTGGTGAAATCATTACCTCTTCTTCGGGTTCTTCCTTTTGATTTGATCAAAAGGGCTCCTTAGGTTGGCTTTCTGATCAAACTAAGGCCTCTAGGTTGTAGTGAGGGATGTTGGGAGAGTATTTGGGCAGAGTTTGGCCGAACCAAAAGGCTTTGAAGGTGTGAAGAAATGAGAAGGAGGAGTGCCCTTTTATAAGAGGGGTGAGGGGCACCTTTGGAAAAGTTAGAAATATTAATTTATAATAAATTCATATTCGGTTTCTAATGGCTCCAAAGCTTATTATTCAAAGGTTAAGGTGGGGATAAGTCGAAAACCACTCAACCAATAGAATTTAGACAGGTTTGGGTACTTATATTAACCTTATCTTTAAGTATTAACTCTAAGTTAATTAGTTTCACTTTTACAATGTCTCTTTGTATTTTTATATAATATGGTTAATAAACTTACTATATACATCCAAGCGACCCCCAAGTGGTACATTAATGATGAACCTATCATGATATAAGTCTCTTGGCCGAACCTTAGATTTTTAGGAATTTAATATCAATTAATAATATAATATTTGTTTTAAGAACTCTTTTATGTCAATTTTGACACTATTCAATAGTTGATTTTTTTGAAACTCATAACATATTGATTACTTCGAACAAAGTCAATTATATCAATCCTAATATATCATATTATCCTATAAAATTAGTTTAATTCATTAAAAGTTTCATATTATATTTATTTGGGTATTTATAATATCAATTATTTTAATTTTTCACTATTATAGTAATTACTGCATCATCATTGTGTCATATATAAAATAAATTATTTAATGTCTAAAAATTATAAATAAAATATCATTATGTAGGAAATATTTTTATCTTTCTAATGAATATTTATAATCTAAAATCCAACATATATAACCCTATGTAACAATTGTTGTTCTAAAAGATATATGCTTGTGTCATTTTTGTATTCATTTTAACTTAATTAAAATAAAGTGTCATTATCACTTACAAGTTGATCCATGGGGTCCCAAAATTGACACAAAGATGCCCATGGTCGACCATGTATCAACCAATAGGGGTAAGACACGTTTTAGGGTAATTTAGTATTATTATAATATTATTTTTTAACCCTTATTTACCGGATTTACCCTTTAACCATGGTAAATAAAATATTTACCGCAGTAATTATTCAAAATGTGTAAAAATAAAAGTTACCTATTTACACAATTTGAACATCCTGATTCCAAATATGGAATCCATTTTCCTAAATTCAAAACACAGAAGTGGCAGAAATTAATTTAAAATTAATTCCCGCTGTCAAAACAAAAAGCGTGTTTTTAAGAGATAATAACTATCAAAAGATTGACACTTGTTTATGTTCGGTTTAATTGTAAAATTATGTCCAATGATAAACATTAAATTGAATGGTAAAAATATATTCTAAATATACTTTAAAACCACTCAAATTCATAATTTATCACTATTAATTATTTTGATTAAAAAAGTTGTTTTTAATTAAAATTTAGAAATTTTCACTATTCATCAAAATATGAAAGTTATCCGAAATGTACCAAAATTTCACCCTAGGCTAATTTTGATATTCCGAATCCAAAAATGAAGTCCATTTTGAAATATAGAATATATATGATTTCAAAAAGTAGGTATTACTATTCACAACGGCTAGTTTAATTAGTTGTGGTGTGTGTTAGAACTCGAGGTTGCGTACAACACACGCTATCGCATTATTCGAAGGGAAACGTACCGTAGAAGCTTGGGGTGTTACATGTTCCTCCTTTCTATTTATTCCATTTCCTTAGGATTTCATCCCTCTTTATTGATGTTCCAAAGTGTACAGAAGTTAGGGTTCAAACCTAGGGATTTACATTGTGAATTTTTGGTGTAATCTTGAGATTTTAGGTTTCTCTTCCCTTCCTTGTGGTGCGGAGGTGGTGCGCTTGATGTTTCGCACCAAGATTAGAGGGTTTCAACTCAAAAGGTAGGTGATTCTATGGTTAACCATTACTTGATGAGTTATTTTACTTGTTTTATAGGTTTTTCATGTTCCCCATATGCTTTTTGTAGTGAGAAAACCATTTTTGAGGGATTTTGTTAAGCATTTAATTTTATAATTGCATTTTTGTTGAATTTGTGAACTTTTCAAATGTAACACATGTGGAATATTTTGTGGGAGTTTTATAAAATATGAAAATTGATTTATTAGTTGTTGAAAGGGGATGATAATTCTGTTTTTATAATTCCTTATTGTCATGTGAGACTTGGAAGGGGGTTTTTGGAATAGGTTTGGTGTGTTAAACTTTTTTATACTTCTTGAGATCATTTTATGAAAATGGGTGTTTTCATTTGTATCTTTCATGGTATTATTAAAGGTGATTTTATAACACTTGAAAGTGGTTTTATTAATGTCTCTAGGGATTCCAATTCTACTTGTGTAGTGTTTTGATGTTGTTTTGTCCTTGAAATATGGTTTTGAAATGGGTATTATGAGAAAATTTTGGGTATACTCTTTAGAATTATTTTATGAAAGATTTGAATGATTTAATGATTTATGTAAGAGGTGAAGCCATATTGGAAAACTATTTTGGAGTGTGTATATTTTGAAATTTTATATTTAAAATGTGAAATGGGAAGTTTTTTTATGTGTTCCATCTTGGAAATGTTTTATAAAAATGTTTTAAGGATTTACTAAAGTGTGTAAGAAATGTGAAAGTGATGTGGGATGTTTTGTGTGAGTGTGATATGCAAGATGAATTTTGGTTATGAAAAGGGTATTATGTAACATGTGAGTGGGTAGTTATGTGAGTTGAAATATCTTGGAATGGTTTTACAAAATTTTTAATGGATTTTTGGAATTGTTACAGAAATTTAAAAAGTTTTGTGGGCTATTTTAGTGTGAGTTGGATTTCAAAATCAATTTGAATGAAAAATGGACTTTTGTGACTTGTCTGGTATACATGTGGGATGTTCGGTGAATTTGTGATTTTGAAATGATATTTTAATGTGAAAATTATATTTCTTGACTTGTTGAACTTTTTTTATCACAAGGGAAAAACCTGGGTATCTAGGTCGGTGGAGGTGTACTAGTATGCTAGTGAATCCGTGGGGTTTGGCCTCGTTTTCAGTTAGCAAGATTGACGCTTAAAACTCTAAATAAACTATGATGATGATGATTGGGGACCACTAGGTTAGGGGTATGTTCCCTACTAGTGGATCATGCATGAAAATGGATATTTTTTATGGTAACTCTCACTGAGATATGAGGTACCTAGGACCCACAGCTAGCTAGTGCCTAAGAGTTATTTCCTATTGCTTGTGCTAATTAGATCTTTTATAATTACTATCGGAATACAGTTTATTTGGATTGAAAATTAAGTATCTTTGGAATTTATTTTAAAAGTTATTATTCTTTAAATTAGTCCACTAGAAAAATTATTCTTTTTTTAATTTTTTATCTTTTAGAAATTTTAACAAGAAATTACATGTTTTTTAAAACTTGCATGCTTTTAATCTTTGAATGTTTATCGCATGGAATCTCTTAGTGGTGGTATGATACTGGGATTTGGCTCATACCCTAGTTACACATTTGGGTGTAAGTAGACTTGGTCATTTTATTGATTTCATAGGTTGGGTACAGTTTATAATGCCAGTGGTTCGGGTTTCTAGCAGGATCTTGGTAGTGATATCTTGTGCAGATGGCTTGAGGGCGGTGCCTCTTGCCATAAAGATTCATGGGCTGTTTCTTTTTGGTTTTGTAACTTTGTTATATTCTTTGTGATTTGTTTTAAACTATGTAATTGAGTTCTGATTTTTTCTAAAAGATTGTTTGTTTTGAATAATCCATATTTGTTTTATTGAATTCATTTGTTGTTTTACGTTTATAAACTTGGTTAAATCGTTCCCTACTTTTAGTTTGTGATACCCGGGAACTTGTGCCAGTCCATGGGGATTGGGAACGCCCTTTGGGCCATATCACGGGCTAAGTTTGGTGCTGGTTTTGGTGGAAACCATATTCAGTTCATGACAAATTTATAAGAAATAAGAATAATGAATAGTTAACATTTTAAAAAGTTACTTTCCAATATAAGTAGCTTTCCACTGTATTTCGGGGTTTTATTTAAATAATTAATTATAAAATTTTATAAATTTAATTTTTAAATATGAAAATATTATTTATATTAATAAAAATAATATAATCTTAAGATTAATTTTTGGTAATTTTCTGAAAATAATGATTTGTATATGAATAGTGAAAAATATCATTTTTATAAATAACAAGAATTTTATGACATTATTAGTATATAAGTATGAATTATAAATTAATTAAACATATTTATAAAACCAAATATATATTTTAAAGGTGAATTTATAATTTTAATCTTTTTTATTTATTTATATACCCAAATTTGACATTTTAGAACATAAGTAATATTTTCTCGAAAATGTTTTTAATACATTAAACATTTATATTTTAAAATTGATTTTTATCACTTATATAAAATTAATAAAATTAAATTGGTTTAAAATTTATTATTATAGGGTCCAAATTATATAGTATGTATATTTTATTCTAGTTCATAAAGGACAAGTTTCCTTAGGTAAAGACCAGTTACCACGGTAAAAGCTAAATGATAAAAGTAAAGAATATAAGAGTAAAAAACTTAAAAAATGTTTAAAAAATTTGTAAGAATGTGAGTTATAGGAATTTATAAACCATATAACTTATCCTATCTAATTTTAATTAACTTTTTTTCCACCTAACTCGGAAATTACTTTAAATTATTGAAAAATTTAGGGTATTCACAAAAACATCATCCCTTTTTTCTTATAAAATGGACACTTCTATCCTCACTTAACCTCATAGAAAACACCATAAATTTGGGTAAAAATATATTAAAATCTATACTATACACTTATATACACCTTAATTATTTTCTATTACTCTAAAAAGGCAATCCCTCAAGGTCTTAACCCCATTTTCAAAGGAGATAATCCAATAAGTGGGGTATAAGTTCTTAGCCTATCTTTTTATTTCCTATTTATTTATGTTATTTTCATGTTCATAAAATTTATTTTCACCATATTAAAATAATAAAATAAGTATAATTATTATACTTTTATCCTATTATAATGATCATACAATCATTAACACCCTTTCTCATTTCAATTAAGAAAACCAAAATTGTCACTTATGCATTGTGCGGACTACCACCTCCACGATGCAACGTGATTTTTTTTTCTTAACTTACTTAATAGGATGGTCCTAATAATGGATTTAACATATAAGTATTATATTTATAATATATTTTATATTCTAAAATTATAAATCGTATTATACATTTTTTCCATACTATGGAAAATGAAATCATCATCCAAGTATACTTGTGCACAATCGCCTCAATGGAATGACAGATTTATATTTTTATTTCCATTACCACCATTCATGGATGTTACTAATAATGATTTCAATGGATAAATATTAATTTTATTATATAATAAATTTTAATTTATGAAAAATTAGAGAAACTATTTATGATATGAACAAAAAACGACTATCGTTAATTCAATCATTTAAAATGAGAAAGCTAAGAAGAAAATGATCTATTCTTTAAAAGTAATTATTTTATATAAATTATCTTCTATTTATAATTATTTAAAATTTATTATATATCACACTGATAAAAACAAAATAATATCATTATTCTTATATTATAACTATGATAAAACAAATCCACATCATAATTATCCATTAATCATGGTAGGTTCATCTCTAGGTCAGTTTGACCACCAACTTGAAAAATATTTTGAATTTATATCATGGATGAATTTGAGAATTTATTTACAGGTTTAATAGGATATTATTATTTAAATAATTATTGTTTTTAAGTTTATATAAACATTTAAATCATTAATTAATAAATCACCTTTCATTTATTAAGAATTTCTAAAATATGCTTATCATCGATTTCAACCTCATAGATCGTAACCAAAGATACCATTAAATGAAATTTTAAATTTAAAAAATATATTATAATATATATTATAATACATTATATGATCTAATAATAATTTAATTTGGGAAAATAATGTATATAAACACTACTTTTACGTAACTAGTTCAAAGCGATAAAGATTGCATACACACTGTGTTAAAATTATGTAAAAAAATAACTAATATATATATAATGATTATAAATTGGGAGTATAAATGGTTATAGTTATAAATAAGGTTATTTAGAATATATTTAATGAATATAATTTCATTATTCATGAAATTTTGTGTAAGTGAAGAATGAATCCAGACCGAGGTAAGGGTTTTGGTCTCAAATTCCTCTCTTTGAGACATTTTTGTTATTATGAACCTAATTTACTTTATGTGATGTATGTACAACCTATTTGAGATATCATATTATAAATGATATTTTAATAATTTAATTTTAATTTCAATTAAAATACCTCACCTTCATTGAGTTTTTATTAAAGCATTACTCAAGTCTCAAGGGTTTTCATGGTCTCAATTTGGATTCTATAAGACGTGATATGTGTTATGAACCATGTTTCCTTTATATGGATTTATATTGATTTATTGTCCCATTAATTTTATATAAATTATTTCCATGTAATAAATGGTTTAAACCAATCCAATTCCAGCTCATTTATTCAAATTTCTTTTGATATAAATGTTACCCTAGTCTGAATATTTTTTTGGTAACTCAATTTTCATTCATTGTGCTATGATCATTCACCAGAAATTATTTTATATAAGTTGGGTAAATTATGAATTTTTATTGTATTATGTGGTATTCAATAATTGTCTATATTTTACTAAATAAATTCCTTCTCAAAATTTTCATGCTTCACGGAGTATGTTTTCAATAAGGGATGTTGATAACCTGAGTGTCCTTCTCTGAGTTATAGTGTTTCATCTTAAAATTTTTTTTCTCCTATTTGGGTTCTCCCCCAGTAACATTTTATTATAAAATATATTATAATACTATTTTTTAAAATTATTATTTAATAAAAAATAATTTTTGGTCACTCATTTTACAATGTTATCTTTGTAGAAAGGTATTTTAAAATTAACAAAAAAGGTTTTTCCTTCCATTTTCATATGTTTTGTCATACCCTTATCTTTTCTCCAATTCAAACTTTATGTGTATTAAATCATTCATTATTTGTGGTTATTTTTAAAATTAAATTTTAATCAAAATATTTCATATCACCTTTTAAAAAGATACCTTTTAAAAATAACATGTAAATTTATATTTTACATCAAGGATAAAAAAGTTTTCTAAAATCTCTTTAAGTTCTCACTTCTATTTCCCCTATTAATTTCAAAATTATTAACCCCAATCGTTTTTATATTTCATAATCGATATTTTTTATCATTTGGGCGATTTAAACCACAACATAAAATAATTCTATTCTTTGGATACCATTTGAAGCATTCTTTTACGAGGGAGTTTTTCAGTTATGGAAATTCCCTTCTATGTTTCCTTATTGAACTAGGGTTATATTCTCTTGAAATAGTATGCCTTATTTATATGGATGTATTATGATAATGTTATTAAAATATTTACTTTTTCATATACTTGTTTCTCTATATATTATGAACATCAGATTTTACATAATTTATATTGGATTATGTTCACCTTGAATGTATGTTGTTCTATTGAGATGGAGAAATATATTGGTACTCTATATGTTTCTATTTAAATATGGATGATTATTATAAATTTGAATATGTATTTTTTAACTATATAAATCCATCCTCTAAATGGGTTATTATTTTTTATCCCTTTTATTGACATGGGAAAAAGTATTGGTGTCCCATATATTTTTATTCTAATAAGGAGAATTATTATAAAGTTGAATGTGTAATATTTGACCACCCAAATTCACTATCTAAATGGGTTAGGATCTTGTTAAACCTTTTATTAACATTGTGAAATGTATTTTCATTATTTATGATCACTGACTGCAAACACAGGTTGATTATGTATTTGGTTTCTGTATTTCTCATTATACATATATCCAAGTATTATTGAGTAAGAGGATACTTAAAGAATGGTAAAAAAGGTATTAATAACTCTTATGGGATATATTAGTTTGTGATGTGTCTTAATTATATAATTCTCTAAAAGTGAAAAGATCATTAGTATGTAAAATATTCAATAATTATTATTTATTTTTTAATTAAGGGTGGTTATATTCAATCGTATATATCTGGTATCAAATTGAGTATGTAAAGTATTTGTTGATGCCACTAGATTTGGGAGTGTGACTCCAGGGAATCTCAATTGGTATCAAAGGAAAGGTTTAGATATCTTTGGATATTATGATATTTATTTAGGATAATTTAATGGATAATAATTTAAGGTTTATCATAATTTCAAAGGTATAGATAACCCTTTGGGATAAGTATATGATTTAATATTATGGTAATAATTTACAATTTATTTCTGGATTAGGGTTACATAAATATAGTGAAAACCCTATATATGATTCTGAGTATAAGATGATATCCTAAAATACTAGAAAAGTCTTTAGTATGTGGTTTTCCTAATAGTATAACCCTTTTTGGATACTAGAAAGTGGATGTGGATATGGCATAGATTAACCTAGGGGAAATAACCTTAAAAATGGTTGGTTGAGCATTGAAATAATCATCACTCTGATGTATAATGAGTGGGCCTAATATTTCACACCTGGTTAGAAACCCTTAGGGATATGATTTGTTTAATAACATTCACTTTACAATCCATTAGTATCTATTTAATAATAATTTTAACTAATTAGGTTAGATAAACTAATAAATAGTCAGCATGGATAATGAAGATTAAAAACTAGATATTCATAATTAAAGGCACATATTGATTGATACATTCTTTCATGGATAAGGGATATGTTGGATATTGGGAGCAATGATTTCAATAAGTTTTGGGTATTTTTGAAAAGATAATGGTAATTTTGGATCTTTATTTTTAGTATTAGGTTAATAATCATGAGATCATCCATCTCAAGGTAACCTAGTTTGAACCAATAATGATATATGTTAATGTGGGAGTGATATATAATGAACCAAGTTTGATACAAGTTGAGTTTTGATAATTATAGGCTAATGTGATAATATTATAAAGTGATACCTATTGAGGTTAAATTTTCTTATAGTTATTTATGATAATTATCTCATAATAATCACTCATGACAACTCTTTTGGTTTTAGTAATAGATGATTCCCTAAGGAACCAAGTTAAAAATGGATTCTATGGAAAATTGGAAAATTGACTAAATGATCAACCTAATGTGACAAGGGATGGGGTAATAAATCCTATGATTATGCCAAATCGGCTATCAAAAATTCTAATTAACAATATGAACATAGTAAAAATCCAAAACACATTAAAGAATACAAGCATGGAATCTCATAGAAATTTTGGTGACCAAGATGATAAAGGAGATAAAATTAAATTTCTTACATGTTAAATATGAGAGAAAAATCATGGGTGGAATTTAATTTATGGGATAGGAAATTGATATAATTGTGGTTATGAAGGCTATCAGACTCACAAGCTTAATGGAAATATATAAGCTATAAAAAATCATCACTTCAATTGAAATAGAGGTAAACATTTTGCGGCTCAATGTCTTAATACATGGTCTAATGAGGTATATAGTCACCAAAAACAATACGGAAAAGTAATATCCTATTAAAATACTACTAATTAATCAAATACTTATTTTCACTATAGATTTTCTAGTGTCCTATGTCATGTAATTTTTCACTAACTATTGGTAATCGAGTTATATAAAAAAAATCATAGTGGTATGATTATCATATAAATCATTTTAATAGTTTGTGGTAAGTTGTTAATTTTGGATATAGATATTCACCCCTTAGTGTAGTTCTATGTGGAATTAGGAATCGGTTATCTCTCTTTATAAAGTTCTTGTAATAATTTTTCACATAGATAAATCTCATTCCACAACTTTAATATACTCTTGGTCATCTAATAGTTTATGGTTAATTATGAGTTCCCTATATAAATCATTCTGATATTATGAGGAAATAATTTATTTAAGGGGTAAGACTATAACATCCTTAAATTTTAATATATGGATACCTTTAAATAAATCAATTTATTTATAATCTTTCCCCACACGCAATACTGAATATAAATAAAACTGAAATTTATTTAAATAATATATATATATAGTATGACCATTAAAACATATTCATTGAATTAGAATAAATAAATATGAGTAACTGATTTATGAAATATTTATAGTAAGAAAATAAATACCACTTTTAATGATTAAAATTCAATTAGTATAGCTAAAACAACTAAAAAATCATTTTATGCTTAAAATATATTTATCTAAAATTTGTATTTTACTTCAAGAAACTGAGTATATTAATATTATATAATAATAAAATATAATTATAATACTAATATTATATTAAAAATAAATTAATTATTATTTGATAGGAAATATGAATAAAAAATAGTTAAAATTTAAAAAATCTATTTTTCGATATGAATAGTTTTCCACTATATTTTGGGATTTTATTTAAATATTAAATAATAAAATTTTATAAAATTAAGTTGAAAAAATGAAAATAAGTTTTCTATTAAGCATAATAATCTCATCTAAATATGATTTTTTTGAATTTTTCTAAACAGAATGATTTTTAGGTGAATAAGGAAAAATATCATTTTTACAAATAACATGACCTTTTTGACATTATTAGTATATGATTATAAGTTTCAAATTCATGGAACAATTTTATAAGAAAAAATATGTATTTTATAAGTTACTTTTTAATTTTAAAATGTTGATTTTAATTTAAAAACGCATAATTGATATTTTTGAACATAAGTAATATTTTCTCAAAAAAATTAATACATTATAATTTTTTTTAAAAACTTTTTATAACTTTTATAAATTGAATCAAATGAAATGGATTTAAAATTTATTATCAAAGGGTATAAATTATATAATAAGGACCATTTTATTTTTGGGCATAAAGGACAGGTAACCTTACGTAAAGACTGGTTATCATGATTAAAGTTGAATTGTAAAAGTAAGGAATCTAATAGTAAAAGACCACAAACATGTTTAAAACATGTGTGGTAATATGTGGTAGATTACTTTATAAACCCTATCTTTTATAATCTCCATTTTTAATCAATTTTTCTTCCACTTTACTTGATATTGACTTCCTATTATTGTAATCTTTTGGGTATTTAAAAAAATTCATACCTTTTCACTTATAAAAGGTACACTCATCTCCTTACATCCCCTTGCACGAAAACTTCCAAATTTCTACCCAAAATCTACCCAAAACTATACTAAACACTCTTAGAAGTCTTAATTGTGTTTTTTAATCAAAATAACATACCTTAAGGGAATAACTCTCATTACAATGGAGATAATACAAGAAGTGAGTTATAAGTTCTTAACCTCTATTTCTCTTTCCTATTTATTTATGTGATTTTATTCTTCATAAAAGTTATTTTCACCATATTAAAAAAAATATCAGTTTCATTATTATAATAGTACATTATTATAATTATTTTTCAATCATTAACCACATTCTTCTTCTCTTTTATTAAAAAATTTTTGTCACATGTGCATTGTGCGGACAACCGTCTCACTACGCAACGTGTTTCATTTTCCTTAACCTCCATACAACGACATTCCTTATAAGGAATTTAGAAAAAAATATGATATTTATAACATATTTTCTATTCTTAAATGATCAAGAAAACATGAACTTTTCCCATTCTATAGAAAATGAAATCAGCATCCATGTGTACGTGCGGACTACAACCTCCATGGAAAGATTAATTTCCATTTTTATTTTCATTATAGTTATTCATGGATGGTCATAAGAATATTTTTTAAGGGTAAATATTATTTTAATGATATAATTAAGGTTTTTTGTGACATATTTTATAAAATATTAATGATATTATCAATAATAAATTATCATTAATTAAATCATTTAAAATGATCAAACTAAGATGAAAATGACATCTTATTTCTAAGTAATGACTTTTAATAAATTATATTATATTTATAATTCTTTAAAATCATGATATATAACACTATGAAACATTAAATAATATCATTATTCTTATTTTATAATGATATTACAACTAATAAACCTCATAATCTTCCACTAATCATTGTAAGTTCATGTTTGGGTTGGTTTAACCACTTACATGAATAATATTATACATTTATATCATTGAAGACTATAAGAACTTTTTACTATTTAAATATGATATAAATATTTAAATGACTTTCTTTTGAAATTTTATATTATCATTTAACTCGTAAATTAATAAATCACCCTTTCTTTATTAAGATTCACTAAAACATCCTCATCATTGATTTCAACCACATCAATCATAACCAAAGCTACATAAAATGAGATTATGTCTTTATAAACTATATTCTTAAATCTATTATATTATATTATATTATATTATATTATATTATATTATATTATATTATATTATATTATATTATATTATATTATATTATATTATATTATATTATATTATATTATATTATATTATATTATATTATATTATATTATATTATATTATATTATATTATATTATATTACATTATATTACATTATATTATATTATATTATATTATATTATATTATATTATATTATATTATATTATATTATATTATATTATATTATATTATATTATATTATATTATATTATATATTAATTATTTAATTTGGTAAAATAATATATACCAACATCAATTTTATGAAGCTATTTCAAAGATATAAAAATTACTTACACCCACTGTTAAAACTAGGTAAAAAACTAATAAATATATTTATATAGTGTTTATAAATGTGGAGTATAAATGGTTATAGTTATGAATAATTTTATTCTATCAATATTTAATGTACTTAATTTAATTATTCAATACATTTGGTGCAGTTGAATTATGAATCAGGACCAATATAAGGATTTTCATATCAAATTCCTCTCTTTGGGACATGTTTGTTATTATGCATCTAATTTTATTTATATAGTGTATATACTACATAATTGAGATATTATAAAATGAACAATATTTTAATCATGTTATTTTACATTAAATTATATTCCTTCTCTTTCAAGGGATTTTTATTAGAGTGTTACTCAAGTCGCATGGGTTTTCTTGGTCTCAATTTTGATTCTTTGAGACATGATACATTTTACGAACCGTGTTTACTTTGTATGGTATTCTATAGAATTATTATCCTTTTAAATTATTATATATTATTTCCTTGAAATATATTGGACAAATTAAGACAATTCAAGTTCATTTCTTGAATTCTTCTGACTTAAGTGTTACCCCATTCATGAGAGTTTATTTGGTGACTCAATGTTCATTCGTTGAGTTATAACCATTAAATGGTAATTATTTAAAATAATTTGGGTATATTATACCCTTACATTATATTATGTGGTATTCTATAATTGTACCAATTTTTACCATATAATGATGTTTTCAAATTTTTCATGCTTCATGGAGTTTGTTTCCCATAAGAGATATTGATAACTCAAATCTCTTTCTTTTAGTCATAATGGTTCATATTTATATTTTAATTTTCATGGTTGGGTTATCCCATAATAAAGAATTATTATATTTTATTTTATAATCCTATCTTTTAAAATGAATTTATAATACAAATTTTTGTTTTTTAGACATTTTACAATTTTATTTTTAGAGAATGGTATTTTCAAAATAATAAAGGTTTTTTCCTTTTACTTTCATATGATTTTCATTCCTCTCAAAATTTTTCCAAGTTAAAATTTATATCTTTTCAAGGCTCCATTATTAGAGATCATTTTTAAAATTAATTTTTTCAAAAGCTTTGATATCTCCTTTTCAATAGTTACATTTGAAAACAACATATAAACTTCCATTTTACATTAATGATAAAAAAATCTAAAAGTTGTTTTTGTTTTTACTTCTATTTACCTTATAATATTTAGAATTATTTTAGATAATGGGGTTTATGTTTCTTAATAGATTTATTCTATCATTTTAGGAATTAAGATTTTTTGTATTAAAAAAATTAAATTCTCATGATATCGTTCGAATCGTTATTTTTTAGGTTGTTTTTCATTTATGTAAACGCCCATATATATATCCTTATTGAATTAGTAATATGTTATATTAAAAACATACCTCTAATTTATTTGAATGTATTATGATCATGTTATTCTGATATTAAATTAGTTTTATACTCATTTCTATATATGGTTTGAACATCAAATTTTATATAATTTAGATTCGATCATATTTACCTAGAAATTATGTTATGCAATTTATATGGGGAAATGTATTGGTATTCCATATATTTTTATCTCAATACGAATTATTAATAGAAAGTTGAATATATATTTTTTAACTATATAAAATATTTCAATGTATGTGTTATGATCATTTTATCCCTTTTATTAATATGGGTAAAAGTATTTTAATTCCATATAATTTTATTCTAATATAGAAGATTATTGGCAAGTTGACTATGTAATGTTTTAATATAAAACTTAATTCTCACGATGGGTTATAATCATGTTATCCCTTTTATTGACATGTGGAAAAGTATTTTCATTATTTATGATTATAAACTACTAATGTTGGTTGATTATGTATTTGATTTCTATATTTTTCATTATATAGATATACATGTTTTATTAATTAGGTGGTTCCTTCAAGAATAGTATAAGAGGTATGGATGACTCTTATAGTGAATTCATTGAACACAATCATTTTATGGGTTAGTATTAGAATTATATATCCCCTAGATGCATCAACAGGTCTCATGAGACAAAATGGGTAGGCTTTTGGTGTAGGAGTCTTCCCATGACTAGATGGTGTCCTGAAAAAAGCCCTTGAAAGTAGTTTTTTTATGTCTAGCATTATGTATTACATAAGTATAACATAATTATTCTTATTATCCTTTTTTCATTTATTTTCATGCATAAATAATGATCTTAGATTCAAGTTAATTATGGATTCATGTTATTTACCTATTCATTCCATAATATTTATGAAATGATTACTTCGGTTGAATTTTTTCCCTTACCGGGAATTTGATCTCACCCCTTATTATATTTCCATTTCCCCATTTTATGAATAAAATTATTACATATTATATGTTTAGAATTATATTACATGAGTAAGAATTTGTGGGATATGTTAAAGACTCCTTATATATTAATTTGTTTTTTATATAGAGGAAATAAATATCTTATTGATACAAAGAACATGTGATTTATTAGTTTATGATGTGCCCGAATTATTTAAATATCTAAAACTAAAAATATGGTTTAGATGTAAGATATTTAATAATAATTTTTTTTAATTTATGGTGTTTATATTTACAATTTTATATATGATATGAAATTGATTATGTAAAGTATTTGTTTATGGAATTGATTCTGGGAGTTTATCTCTGAGGTGTCTCAACATGCCTATGTTATGAATCTTTAATGATTATTAATGCTTTGACACCCTGATTAACCATGATTCTAGATATGAATATATTTTTAATTTTATGATCTAAGCTTTTCTGGGTATGAATATTTTATGATGAGAACAGGAACATGATTATGTTGTCATACCCTTATGATCATTTTATGCTCTCTTATGATTGATATCTCCCATGTTTACCCTTATTGAGAATATAATATCACCATTTATAATGTTTTTCTTCCTAATGTTTTTATGGATGGTTATTAGTATGATATGACTATAAGGGTCCCAATATGAAGAACATTTTTAGAGACGTTGAAGATATTTTAAGAAATAATTTGATTGTGCATCTAGTCTCTAAAGACACTAAACCTTTACTCTCCTCGGACTTTTATAATTATGATGTGTATTCAATATTAATATGAAATTATGTAATAATTAAGTTTTTTATTTTAGGTCTCTATTCTTGGTATTAGGGTAGGATTTTGTAATTTTTGGAGATTATTTTATGAGAAATATAGTTATAGAATATAAGAATATCTATGGTGAACAAAAATTGATATAGGATGAACCTAAAGTGTCATAGGTTGATAAGAATGTTTCATAAATTAGTAAATCTTAGGAATGGTTTTATTATAATTAATTAATATGTTTATTGTTTCTCAATACTTATGTTAGTTTCCTTTTGGTTATAGTTAGTGGATGGATCCAGAATGAATCATGCTAACAATGAATGTGATCTGAAATGAAATGACCATACACATGAGAAACCAAATGGATTAGGATTTGGGATGCAATATCTTATGGTTATTCTCACTCAAATATCTCAATGTTTGAGTAATAATTCAAACTATGTGGAGATTTTTAATTATCTATGGTATAAATATTCCATTTAGTATTTTATGGAAAATATCAGACCTCCATTGATGGGTGTTTTGATCCACTGGTTGCAGAAAAATAGATCAATGTGATGGAAATAATATTTTCAATTTTTGAATTCTCAGACCATGAAAAAGTTGTCTTAGCAGTCTATCACTTGGAATGTGAAGCTGATCAATGGTGTAATCTTATCAAGAACACAAGTGAAGAGGAAGAAATGACCTTTATATAATGGTAATAGGTTAATAAGGTATTTCTCCATAAATACTTTACTCAATATCTTTGTTTTATGATGTAAAGGGTCCTTCTAGAGAAGAAAACAAAGGATGATGAATCCATTGGCACCTATAAATTAAACCTTACAATACTTTCTAGGTACGCTTTTATATTTTCATCAAAACTATGAGAAAAATGATAAGTATCCAGAAAACAAGTCTTAAAAATAGATATCCATAAGAGACTTTGGTAACTATAAATAAATATTTCATTATTCTATAGAGGAAAAAATAGAGTGGGAACTATAATTATTCTTCTAGTTTTTGTAATAAGATGTGAAAAATAAATATTATTGGAAACATGAATGGTAAATACCAAGAAGGAAAGATATTCCAACCACCTATATGCTAAAAATTTGGGTGGGAGCACTCAGAAAATTTTCAAAATGGAACTAGTAAATTCATTGAGTTTGGAATGGTTAGACAGTGAGCTAGTGATTGTCAATGAGGGATCAAAAAGGTCAAAAAATACAGTATAGGAGAATCAGTATTCAATCACTGAGTTTCAATGTTTCAAATAAAAGGATATTTGGAGTTATGAAAATAAATTCTCTAATCCATGATCTAATGATGATGGTAGGATTTAATAATATGGTATGAAAAAAGGATAAGGAGAAGACCTTTACTATCACAACTGAAGTGGGTCTAGATAATGGTATGGTGAAAGGTACACATACCATAAAATCTATAACCGTAATGTATTATTTCATTTTGGATCAAACCACTATTTTATATTTGAATAATTTTCTACCAGTTTCACATCACCACCTCAGTGAATAAAATTGATTTTCTAGTAAAAAATCCCAATGGTATGATAATCATATCTCAAGTTTATAGCTCGTCTCCAATAGAAGTTTGTGGGAATGTTCTTCCAAAAAATATTACTAGTTTTCCTATAGTTTAATTTGATTATATATTGGGAATGGATTATATATATATATATATATATCCCATATCAATTTTTGAGGAATCTAAGTTACATTTGATCTTTTAAATCAACCTTTGATTATCTATTAGTGTGAGGATGAACATAAAATTCCAATGGTAATCACTTTCATTGAATGTGTATTACTATATATTAATTAGGTATATTTATCTCAAATTTTTTGGAATAAATTCAACATTGAATATATGCCTATTTATCAAGAATATACTAATTTATTTTCGGTTAACTTTTATAGTCTTCCCTCGAAACATGAAGTTGAATTTTCAATAAAACTCATACCTGGTGTTATTCCTATTTTAAATACTCTTTATATAATATACCTAATTGAGTTGAAGGAATTGAATAAGTAACTCCAAGAGAATATAGAAAATGGGTTCGTATACCCAAGTGTTTCCCAATGGGTGCACCTATTCTTTTTGTTAAGATGAAAGATGGTTCAATGTGTCTTTTTATTGTTTATCGATAAGTTAACAAGATCATTATCAATAATGAGAATCCTTTACACTATATTGGTGTATTTTTTTATCAAATTAATGGAGATTAATACTTTTCAAAGATTTACCTTCATTCTAGATATCATTAATTGAGGGTCAAGAATGTGGATATACAAGATATATCAATTAATACAAGGCATGATCATTATGAATTTTTCATAATGTCATTTGGAATTAGAAATTTTCTTGTTATCTTCATGGATCTAGTAAATAAAGTCTTTATATTTTACCTTTAATAGTTTTTGGTAGTCTTTAAAGATGATATTATTATATATATAGAGATAAAGGAATAAAATACAGATCATTTAAAGATTGTGTTAAAGAACATGAGGAAGAATAATTTTTATTCCAAATTTACCGAGTGTGAATTTTAGATATAAAATATTTCATTCTGGATTAATATAATCTCATTTGAGGGTATATCAGTGGACCCTTCAAAGAAAAAATTTATTAGACAATGGTCCAGAACAACCATGGTAAGTAAGATCTTTATTTTTTTATACATTCTAGATACTATCAATGCTTTATGAGTGATTTATCACGTCAATATAATCCACTAACTAGGTTTATGTAGAAGGGATCCAATTTCCTATGTACAAAAGGATATGAGGGAAATTTTAAGGAGATGAAAAGATGGTTGTTCAGTG
Source organism: Viscum album (assembly GCA_963277665.1). Lineage (NCBI taxonomy): Eukaryota > Viridiplantae > Streptophyta > Magnoliopsida > Santalales > Viscaceae > Viscum > Viscum album. Next base: position 645,231,284 of record OY728151.1, on the reverse strand, counting down.
CACTTATGCTTACATTATCCTACATTGGATAAGATTTATCGATCTATAATGATCTACAAATAAGGTGCTAGGATTCATACTCATATAGAATGACATGGTGATAGATTATCCAATGCGCTATTTGAAAACTCATGAGAAAATTTACCTGACCAATGATTTAGATATGGAAGTAGTAATTTATCAATTTAAAATATGGTAGAATTTTATTTATGGTAAAAGTTTTGATATATATATATATGGATCATAAAATCTTAAATTATATATTAACATAAAAATATTTTCATATGAACCAAAGAATATATTCTTAATTTATTAAACATTGTGACTACTCAATACACTCTAATCCTGGGAAGGTGAACAAGGTGATTAATGATTTGAGTTAGAAGGGCCACACTAGTTTTTTCATGATAACTATTTAAATACAACCAATATATATGGATCTTTAGAATATTAACCTTTAAATCACAAGTAATATGGATAGATCATATCTTCCATAGATGAATGTTTAACCATCCATTCATACAAGGATTAAAGATCCAAAAAAGAGGATGTGGAACTATAGAAGAACATAATTAATTTTTCTTAGTTAAACCATGATTTTAAGGGATGATATAGTTTAGAAACATAGTATGTTTTCCATAAATACCAAACTTGAAGAAGGATATGTTGGATGAATCATGTAGTTCATCATTCTTTATTCATCCTATAAGTAAAAATATGTATAGAGATCTCAAAGAGTATTTTTGGTGGGATGAAATAAAAATAAATATTGTAGAGTTTATATCTCAATGCATAGTATGTAAAAAATTTAAAGCTAAGAGAAATAAAATTAAGGGGGGTTTTACAACCATTACCGATTTGAGAATGAAAATGGAAAAACATTACCATAGATTTCATTATAGGGATACCAAAAACATCTAAAGGGTGTAATGATATTTTTATTGTGATTGATCACCTTAATAAGTAAAAACATTTCATTAAAATAATAGATGATTTTTCAATTGATCATCTTTATATGATATACATTAAAGAAGTGGTAAGGTTTCTTGAAGTACCACATTCTATTGTATTTTATTGGGATTATAGGTTTAACTAGAAATTATAGAAAAGTATTCAGCATGCTTTGAATATAAGGTTGAAATTTATCACTACATATCAACCTCAAATAGATGTTCATTCTTAAAGGACCATTCAAACCCTAGAGGATATACTAAGATTCTGTTCTTTAGAATTCAAAGGTTGTTGGGATCAAAAATTTCTTTTATTGGAATTTTCTTACAACAATAACTTTTACTCAATAATTCAAAAGGTTCCTTATGAATCCCTCTATAATAGGAAGTTTAGAACTCTAATGTGATGAGATAAAGTTAGAGAATTAAATATATCTGGAAATGAGGTAGAAGATAAAATTGAAAATAATGTTAGATTTATTCATTAGCACATCAGTCCGGCTCAAAGTTGATAGAAAAGTTATGCTTTAAATCTTTAGTGGGGTATTGAGTTCAAACATAGTGATAAGGTGTCCATATAAATATCTCTACGGAAGAGGGTTATGATATTTGGAAATAAGGGAAAGTTGATATCTAGATATATCATCCCCTTAAAAATTATTTATCATATCAAGATTATTTTTTATCACTTGGAACTTCTAATGAAGATCTCTCAAGTTCATAATGTGTTCCAGGTATCTCTCTTGAGGATGTACATACCTGATCTTTCAAATGTATTGTACTCAAATTTCATATCAATGGAGCATGATATCTCTTATAAGGAAAACCTTATGGATATTATAGAATAAATATAGAATGTTTTGTGGAATAATACCAATCACCTAGTCAATTTTTTGTGTGTAAACCATAAATATGAGGAAGCTATGTGGGAACCTGAGGATGTGATGAAGCAGAAGTATCCCCAATTGTTTGTATTGAAGTTATATAGTTTGGATGGAGAAATTTTTATAAATGGGTTATAATATGACACATAAATATTTTATGATATATTTCTCTGTAAATAAATTTTATTTCTTGGATATCTTGTTTTACATGCAACACTATGTTTAAAAAAACTCTGATATACTAATAAAATATAATTATTTAATGTGAAAATTATCACATAACTGATGGATTGTAGGGTATGAATAACACTTAAAAAATTATTAAAAGTTAATTTTTATAAATTTATAAAAATAATTCATTGGTAACTAATTTTTTTTAAAATAAAATTAAATCATTGGAAGGTAAAAAGTGATGTTTTTTTTAAAATGGTTTTTATGCGCACAATGTGTTTTTATTTTAACAACAAAAAATAATCCTTATTGATTTATCATTTTAATGAAATTTTTAGGTAATATATTCAATAAAATATTTTAAAATTCATCTAATGGTTTTTATTGGGCATTTAATAGAAATAAAGTTTTATTTTATGATTAAAAATGCATTTTTCTAAACACAGTTTTCATTGAATTTTGCGCACTTAGTTTAAAATTAATTTATTTCACTTATATAAATTAAATCTTGTAAAATTGATTCAATATTTGGAATAATAAAAATTAATACTAGTTATTAAATTCAACTTAATTTTTTGTCTTTATGAATAGTAACTGAGATAAAAAATCATTACTACATTATAGGTTAAAATTGGCTAATGAGGGTTTTAAAAAAAGATATCACGGTTAAAATAGACTAAAATTTTTTAAAAATAATATTGTATGAAATAATTTAGATCCTATATTTTTTTATATTCTCACTTGATCCAATTTGGATGAACTTTCCCATGAGAGTGACTTTATTATATTTTAATATTCTTAATAATTGTAACTATGTAACTTCCCCCACTTATAAAAGGGAATCACCTATCATCTCTTCTATACACCACTTGAGTCCTTTATATTGACCAAAACCTACCAAAATGTATTATAAACATCTCTATCCACATTCTATATGTTCTTATATTTTTAATAGACCAACCTCAAGCATCCTTAATAAGATACTCAAAAGTGGTTTATCAAAAAAGAGGTATATGTTCTAACTGATCTTTTTCAAGTTTCATTATTTTTTACCACCTTTAAATAATAAATAAACATATATAAAATATAAGATAATTATATTTAATAAAATAAAATTTTATTAGGTTCATGTTACATCCATTTTCTATCTCCTTTATATTTAATGGAAAATAAAAAATTATCACTCGTGCATACTTATGGATTACCATCTCCACGAAGCGATGTATTTCATTTTCCATCACCAATGTTCAGGGTTGATTATTATTATGGATTAAATTTGTATATATGATATCTAGGAAATAATTATTCTTATGTAATTATAATATCATTTATAACTTCTTACCATTCTATCTGTTTGAAAATGATAATGACTCTCATGCATACGTGTAGACTACTACAACCACGAAGCTATGTGATTCATTTTTTTATTTCACTTTACATGGTTGGTAATTATGATATATTTAAAAACTATGTATTATATTTATAAAATTTTAATTATTTGGGAAATTTTATTTATTATTTAACTTTTTTTCATTCCATTCATCAAAAAGTGGAAACATCACTTGTGCGTATGTACATATTACTATCTCCATAAAGTAATGTAATTCATTTTTCACCACCAATTTTTATGAATGGTTATAAAAGTATATAAAATGAATAAGTATGATATTTATTATATTATATATATTATTTAAATGAAGAAACCATGTCCATATTTCAAGGACCATAACTATCAAACTGAAACATTCATGGAAACGGACCAGTTTTCACCTGAATAATGACTTTAATTAAAATTTATTAATAAATAGATAATTGAAATTTATAAGGGAATGATATATAGTAATATATATATATATACTAATATTTTTCTAGTATAGATTTATAATAAATCTATATTTATTATACATCATGTTTGAATTCATACAAAGCTGGATGAGACTTGAGGTAAGAAATTTATGTTAAAATCTCATTTATTTTCAGGATTGTTTATGTTAAAATTTAATTGTGGTAAATTATATAATACTTATCATTTAAACCACATTTATATTATTATCCTCTGGTTATTTCTATTGTTTTCAGTTTTTCCCCATTATTCTCCTCACTTTGGTATATAAAACAATTCAAAAAATGTTTTTAAGAAAATTTGACTTTATTTCCTCTTTAATCAAGAATATTTTTCCCCTCTATCAATATATTATTTAAAATATTTTTAAGAATTTTTGTAGTATTCTCAAAAGATAAATTAAATTCATTTTTAATAGTATTTTAATTTCTATAAAAAGGATTAAAAATCATATTCTTGTCGTTTTCCAAATGAGTTACTCTTTATCAAAGGTGTGAATGGAATATTTGATTTAACATATACAAAACAAATAGATTTTCCCACCATCGTGAATACTCTTTTTTTTAAGCTTCCTTTACAATTTTATATACTTATTTGAAAATAAAATCTTTTCCTAAATATTCTATAAAAAAAATTTAGCTAGTGAATTCTAAATAAGAAGGATATTTTCTCAAAAAAATATCCCAGTAATATTTTAATGGTATTTTCATCTATAGAAAAAACCATTGATATTAATTTTCATTAATTCATATATGATTCAATGATACCATATTAATTTTTTATCTGGATGGTTATTAATTATAATGATTAAATCTTGATGTAATCTATTTTACATTCCATGGGCTAAGCTATGAACAAATGATTAATGTTTCTAAGATCTTCTGGAATGCATATTAATGGATTATTTTAAAATTATGGGTGGGTCCATTACAATGCTTCAATGCATTGGTTAATTTTATATTGATATCTGAGGTGATGATGATAATCATGGACATGATTTTGAAAATATATGTTCACATTTTGATGTGTGAGTATGATTTCTTCTTTTGATGCTCACACGATAATGTGTGGAAATTATTATGAATAGTTATTTTAAAATTTTGATGTGTGAGTATGCTTGCTTCTGGTTATAATTACATGATTATGAATAGTTATGTTCAGAAGATTATGATTTACTATACTTATGATTCCACATGCCTATGTTGTAACTCTTGAATGATGATTACTACTTTGAAGCCTTTATTAATCATGATTCTGGATATGACTTGATTTCAGAGTTTATGATATAGTATTTTTTGGGTATAAATCATTAAAAAATGAGATAAGATACTTGAAAATGTCATTATACCCTTATAATAATTGTATTCTCTCTTATTATTGAAATCTATCATGTTTACCCTTACTGATAATCTGAGCTCACCCTTTCTTATGTTTTCATTCCTCGAGTTTTGATGAAAGGTCCTAAATATGATATGTATATTAGGGTACTAATATAAAGAACCTTGTGAGATATGATGAAGATATTTTAGGAAATAATATAATTTTGTTTATAGTCTTCAAAGACAAAAAACTTTTATATACCTCAAGTTCATATAATTGTGATATATATTGAATATTCATCAGAGATAATATAATATTTAAGTATGTTATACTTAGGTTGCCTCATTAATGATGAAAATTGGAATAAACAACCTATTAATCATAGAGATAAAGGTAATGATCATGTAATCATAATTACTGAAGTGGGTCACAATAAAAAGTGATGAAAGGTACACTTATCATTAACTCTATAAATATAAATGTATTATTTTATTCTAGTTATACCCACTCTTTTATATCTAAATAATTCTCTAAGGTTATCATATCATCACCTCAATTATTAGATGTTGAATTATCAATGAAATTTTTTAATGGTTTTATGATCAAATATCAAGTATATAGATTCTCTCTCATAAAGGTTTATGGGAATGTTCTTCCTATAAATATTGTAATTCTCCCTCTAGTTTAATTTAATTTGATTTTATACATGGATTGGATATCTATATATAGATACCATATCAATTTTTGAGTAAAGGAGGTCACTTTGGATATGCCAAATCAACCAATGGTTATCTATCGATGTGAGTATGAATATGAACCTTTGATGGAAACTAATTCCATTGTATAGGTATTATTACCGATTCATGAGGGTTATCTATCTCAAATAGTTTTGGAGAAACTCGATATTGAATATATGTCTATTGTGTGGGAATATGCTGAGGTATTTCCTAGATAGTTTCCTAGACTTCACCAAAATCATAAAGTTTGTTTTTAAATAAAATCAATACCTAGTTCTATTCATATTTCAAGGATTCCTTATAGAATAGACCTGATTGAGTTGTACGAATTGAAAAAGAAAAATATAAGATAAAATGGATAAGGTATTCATTCTTCAAAGTCCATAACCATGGGTGTATCACATTCTTTTTATTAATAAAAAATATGTTCCAATGATTTATTACATTTTTTATCAATAACTTGATAATATTAATATTGTAAAATCCCACACCTCATCATTAGATTAAAAAGTGATGATTGTGCAATTAGTCCTCAGATGAAATCCCCAAGACACAAAAGTCTAGAAATAAATTCCAAGGTCCTCAAGAACATTTGGGGTATTATTTGACCTTTTTAAGATAAAGAATCCAAACACTTAAATGATAACTAATAAAGACTCTATATGATGTATGATTACAAAATACAACTCAAAACAAAACCAAACCAATAAACCATATCATAATACAAGTAAAATCCAAAATAAATACTCAAAGATAACCAAAAACCCAAAAAAAATAAAAAATGACAAGTGGAATCAAACATCAATACCCAAACCACAACAAGATCAAATCCACATTTCATGCCCACAGTATCAAGAAGAATCAATAAAGAACTGAGATATCTTGCCTTTAACCATCTATAAATAGATTACATCTACAAAAATAAAAATATTTTTCCAAGTATGGGGAGAGTTTAAACTCATTAGGATATCCCAAATGAATTCCAAACTCATTCCACTAGGAAAAATAATTTCAACATAATTTTTTATGAAATAATTTAAAATCAGTTTGAAAAATTTATAAAAAAACCATAAAAATTTTACAAGGAAACATATAAAATCATAAATAATTTCTCATTTATTTTAAATACCCATAACCATGTCATCACACAGACACAAACTATTCATGCCTCGGTGATAGTTCCCTACTCCTTAGAATTCTATGATTGATCCACCAAGTCATCACAATGTGACCAATTCCAAGTGTCCCAATGGCACATGCCCCTTCCATATGGTCACATCTATTGCAAATGAAATCACACCAAAAATGTATTCCAAATAACCATTCCAATAAATTACACATAAACCCATTTCATTATTTAAATTATTTCAAAAAATGCTTCACTTATATCAAAACCAAATCATAATTTTAAAATTATCATCTTGAAATTATAAAGAAATTAAGGTTTCTCCCAAATCCATCCATTTTTTTCAAATTCCAAAGACAAACTACAATTGTTTTCAATAAAAAATAACACATAGATTTCATAACCATTTTAAGAAAATAATTTAATAAAAACTAATAATTTAATTTATAATTAAATTGGAGGTAAGAGACAATCCACCTACCATACAACAATTGGAAAAAATGAAAAACAGCACTACAACTCACTAGATTTGGGATTAGATATTATTAAATTTAATAAATTCAATCATAAATAATCAAAATTGAAATCAAAAATATATATATCCAAAATGGATTATATATGTAGTCCCAAGAAAAGTAAGAATAATATATCTAAGAATAATGATGAAGAATGATGACTCGTCAATTAAAATGAACCATCAACGCCCTTTTTTTCTAAGAATCGGTTCTAGATCGAAGGGGTAATATATCAATACTAGGGAGCTAAAGGAATTCAGGATATTCATATAATAGGGGATTTACAAGGCTTAAATATATTAATTCATATTAGATCCACAATTTTTTTAGGTCCAACTGTAAGTTTCATGATTATGTTGTTCGGTTTGGAAGACTATGCACCAATCGTATAGTGTTACTATCTTAATCCATCACATCACATGGTTGTTTGAACAGTTAAACAAATAATGTTCCAACCATTATTTTACCTCTCTTTCAAGTTACATGGTATCCCTTGGGCACTTACATGGTTTTTCCAAACTTTGAATCAACCATGCACATGCCCATTTTCCATTATCTTACTTTCCATGGTTTCTTGGAGATGGTTCATGGTTTATACTAATAATGCATGAAGCGTGCACCTCAAAAACATTTCAGAATCCACCAGAGCCGCTTGAAACTTATCATGAATGTTATATAGACTCAAGATACATTAATAATGGTCATGTACCTAAAATCGATGGTACTACGTTCTCCCCACCATTGTCCTTTACATCCTTGGAAATTATAAAACCCATGTTATCCTAGAAGAGTTTGGGCCACTAATATAGAATTTCCTTCTCTTGATCCCATGTTTATTTCTGATTTTTACAATATTTTTTTAAAACTTACACTAGAGAGATTATTTTCCCATGAAATATATTCTCTTTCCTATCCGTATTTTTTACTAGTACATGAATAAACATAGCATCTAACTCTAGTTTAATGTCATACCAAAGAATTAAATGGTTAGGATTATGTGGTTACTTATTCTACTAAGATACATGAAACACATTGTGCACTGAACTGAACCTTGGAGGAAAAGAAAACAGATATACTACCTCACCATCTCATTCAAGTTTCTCATAAGGTCTTATGAATCAAGGATAAAACTTTACGTACCTACCGAAATGATGATGCCCAAGCCGTAAATAGATTCTCAAAAACACATGATCATTTACATCAAATAACAATGGTCATCAGTAATAATAAATATTTTTTTTACTCTGTGTTGTTTTTTATTTTTTTCTGATAAATTGAGTCTTTTATTTTGTATCTTGCATAAGTTTAGGTCCAGTTAGTAAATTATCACCTGTTTCCACCCAAAAAAGTGTATAATGATAAGGATTCCCATACGATGCTTCAAAAGAATCCACACATATCAAGGAATTATAACTTTTATTTTATTAGAACTACACTAAAGGTATATGCTCCTCAAAAGAGCCACCAAAATCAATTACACATGACCTAATCCTATCCTCCAACATTTGGATTTATTGTTTAGACTGTACATCCATTTGAGTATGATAATCCGTACACATTATCAACTATTTTCCAAGGGTTTTTTGCAATGATTTCCAAAAAAAGACATAAACATGGTATCTAGATCAGATAAAATTGATATTAGAAAACTTTTCATCTTTTTAATTTTTTAATGTATATTTTTTAAAAATATTCCACCATATTAGTCTCAAAAATTGATATGAAGTAAGAGGACATTGTGAGTTGGTCAACTATCACCCATATTTCATCATGTTTACTAACCATTCTTGGTAGAACTATTACAAAATCCATGAGAATATTCTCTCATTTCCATTTAGTAATTGGAAAAGACTTCAACATACCCACAGTCCATTGATTCTCTACCTTGATCTATTGATAGGTGAGGCATCTCAAGACACACTCTACTATAGATTTTTTCATGCAAAACCACCAAAACTATGCTTTCAACGCTTTATACATCTTCAATATTCTCATATTAATAACTCATAATGAATGGTGGTAGGCACTAAGAACATGTTCATGAAAAAAAAGGTATGACCATCTGATCTCTAAACAACAACTCTGAACTCCCATCCAGCTTCCAACCCTCAATAGTCTCTATACTATTGAGTTTTGACCTCATAGTAACACAATTTGGATCATATGTCTGAGAAACTCTATCCTAATCATCCAAATTAGGAACAAATGAAATTTGAAGTAAAAATGATCACATCACCTTGGTCTGATCAATCTAGATGCATATCAACTATGACTATCATTAGTTGTCATTGTTCTAAAGCCTCTATAGCCAATAAAGCATATGACTTTATACTCAATGAATCTTCCACAGATTTACCTTTACCTAGGGTATACAATAAGTTTAATTAAAACATCTACAGATTATCTATCCATATTTTATTCCTTAAATTCAAATCACTTTGTGATAAAATGTGTTTCAAACTCTTATGATATATAAAAACAATGAATTTCTCACCAAAGAAAAAATGACGCCAATTCTTCGAAGCATGGACCACGATAGCCAATTCTAAATCATTTTTTGGGTATTTCTTCTCATGTAACCATGAATGTTAAGATCCATATAAAATAATATGATCTCCTTGAATGATAATGCATCCTAGTCCAGATCTTAATGCATCATAGTAGACTACATAGCACTATCTAGTTTCTAAAAATTTGAGGATAGATGATGATGTAGGTCAAAACTTATGTTATTTAAAGGATTTATAGTATTTTTTATTCCATTGGAAATGAACTCCTTTCCTCGTCAAAATAATCATCAGTAATTTAAAATGTGAAAAAACAAATGCAAAAAATCTATAGTATCCATAAAATCTAGGGAAACTATGTATCTCAAAGACATTCCTTAGTGGTTTCCAAGGGATAACATCTTCTATATTTTCAAGATTCATAGAAATGACGTTTTTATAAATATAATGGATAAGGAAATACATCACTTATATCCATAAATCACAATTTGGTAAATTGGTGTACAAATGATGCTCCTACAAGATGCCCAATACTACAACTAACTGTTTCTCATGATCCACTTTTATCCTAGAATACACCAGTATTTCATCCTCGAACACCCCCATAAGGGAATCTAGATGCCTATAAATGATTTGATTCATCAATTACATAAAGATATTTTATGAATATATAATACCAAATGGCAGAACCACATGCTCATAATGGTCATATATACTTTTGAAACATGTATTTGAAATATCCTTCTTTCAGACTCATAATTGATGATACCCTAAATTTAATTCCATTTTAGAAAACCAAAGGAATCCTCTCAATTTATCAAAAAAATAATCAATGAATGGAATATGATATCAATTATTTATAACAAATTTTTTAATATTATGATAATCCAAAAAGACTCTAATAGTTCCATCCACCTTATTCACAAATACAACTAGTTCTCTCCATAGATACATGCTTGGTAAAATGAACCCTCTGCATCCCAATTATTTTGAATGAACTTTCAATTCAATCAATTATATTTGTTTCTTTCTATAATATGGAAGTAAAATAATATTGGTCCTCAGTGGGTGATCAATTTTAAAATACACCTATTTATTGGTGAAAACCCATAGAAATATTCTGCAAAAAATAGGGAAATAGTCAAATTTAGTTGTAAAATATCTATTTCATATATCATCCACCTATTCCAAGGTAATCACTAGCAGTTAATAAGGGATTACTTCAACCAATGATTCCAAAATTCATGTTCTGCATTCTATTACTTCCCAATATCATTTAAATAGATGATTGACTCCATCTAGATATGTGTAACTAACATTTCTATAAAAAAATATATGTGGTCCTTTGTCAACTGATCTATACCCAAAATAAATTCATATACATACATCTTAAGAACATAAAAATCCCAAAGAAACTCATCCCCATCAGTAATTATAGAACAATATTTACACATAAAGTCCTGACATTTTCTTTTTCCAAAAGGAGATTCAAATTTTAACACATAAAGAATACTCCCAACATTCAAACCCATATGATAAATATCACAAGAAGAAATAAATGAGTGGGATGTGAATATATCAAACAAAATTCCCATAAGGGTATAATTCAAAAGAATCATAACTCTCACCATTGAAGGAATAGATTGATCATTCATGATCACTCACTTATATTCATACAATTTCTTACTCATTGTAATTTTTTTTTGGTTTACACAGCTGATATTGTACTGGTTTAGAAGTCATTGTGTTCCTTTAATCGCCTTAGATCACTCAGTTCGGATGAAAATAATTATTTAGATATTCTCATCCCATTGAAGCATACATTGTTTTAGAACCATGAGATGTGTCTCTAACACCCAACCTTGGATCATTGAAAAAATAGAATTAAAGATACCCCATTTGGTTGTAGTTGTGACATTGTCTAGGTGGCATCATACAATCTCTCTTAATATGCTCGAACGAACCAAATTGAAAATACTTTAGTTTAATTTTTAGCCAAGGAGGAAGACTTACAAATCCCATAGTCTAATTCTATGGTATCACACCACTCTATACGTGGGTTTCCATCTTTCACTTATTCCGAGCATTAGAGTTTACACCTGATCTCATCAGAATAAACATAATTCCTCAAAACATTTTTACCAACATATACCTTTATGCCAAAAAAATCAATGGAGCATTTTTTTATAATTTTTAATACAAATAATGGAAATATTTGAGTGAATATATAACCTTTACCCCAACTCAAAAATTTACACCTTCAAAGACAAACTTGTAGTAACTTTTGGGGAAAAGTAGACTAAATTCTCAAATTTAACTACATATTCTATCATTAAGATATTATATTGATTAAAACTAAAAAAGTTAATTTTTATATTAATATAAAATGTATGAGGTTAGAATTTTTTGTTTAAAAATACCTTAAAATCCTCCCATGTCATTATTTTGTATAATTTAGACTAAACTGATAATTCCCACCATTATAATGCCAAATCCCCCAGAATATACGTTTAAAAATTTACATTCAATAATGTTGGTGTCCCAAGGAAATTAAATACTGGAATAATTTGATTCAACCAGAATTCATATTTTCTAGGTCAAAATCCCCCTGAAATATGGGAGGATTTGTATAACATCCTGAATCGGATGCCACTAAAAGGTTCTCCAGTCTAGTGGGTCACATGGACTCAAGTGCATCTCTCGAAATGCCAGAGGTTGTTAACTAGCAGTGAGGGAATAGGGTGTGTATATAGGGAGAAAATTCCCACTTTTTATAGTGTAACACAAAATAATATCATATTATTCAAATATATAAAGAAGATAAATAACCAGACATAAGATAAGAAAACAAGATAGGAATATATGAAAATGCCAAAAGTAATCTCATATACAAGATGATGTTTCATTTCATGTCTCTAAAAATCTTCAAATAATTATACAGACATCCAATACTATACATGTCTCAAAATAATAAAGAGTCTAAAAAGGAACTATCCCATCTAGCATCACGAGCCTTAAATACTTCTTATGATTCCATACTACTAATCATAGCAAAAATCAAGCATCGTATTATGGGAACTTTCCCCAATCCCTTCCTGCATTCATATAGTCTGTATAGGTACCCAACAGCATCCCAAACAGGGTGTGAGATAACACTCATTAGGCCACCATCAATGGTTTTTATAACAAATTGAGGATATGTAGAACAAGCTAAGCAGTGTTCATTATATCTCAAGTATAGCAGAAAGGAAAGTAAAGTGACCCAGGAACTTGTAATATATGTAGAGTGAAACTGCCTAGCCAAACAATACTCCCTATAAAGAACAATCAGTCTCCCACATCAAGAGTAGTGGTAAAATATTAATAAACATGTAAATATATCAAATCTACCAACAGTAGGCAGATACCCATGCCAGGGATATCCGTAAAACATTTCAAAATATCCACCATATCCATGTTATATATCAAAGTGTAAACCACAACCCCATTCATTCCATATAATCAAGTAATCCACAATTTTCACGCTATGTAATATAAGTTGTCATACCATAAAGGTCTAGATCCAAGGTATATAATACCAAGTCATCCCCATTGAATACTAGAAGAATCTCAATATAAAATCAGTAAATACCTGGTTGGAGTCCAAGGATCATGTTAATAGAACATGTCCAATGTGAGTCTAAGAAATATGGATCCAAGGGGTAGAATGGTCCAAGTAATCCTATGGAATTAATTCCAAATGAGGAAATAGGTCCAAGGAATCCACTGCTGTAAATAATATCCATTGAAGAAACTTCCATAGCATCTAATGGACTCATGATCTAGGGTATACCAACTGAGTCATCCACTCCCATTTCATCTCATCATCTCAATTCATTAATCACATCACATTAAATTACATTCTATGAGTCCATAAAACTCACATAAACAATTCTATATAAACCATTTAATCAATCTAAACAAACACATCATTTCAACACATGAAAAAGGAGGCAAACCATATCCTAATTAGTTCAATTTAACTCTCATTAATTATAAATGGAATCCCTTAACTATGAAAGAACATGCACACCCCAAGGGTGGTATAAAGTATTTAATATATAAAGGAACACCCCTAGGGTGGCCTAGGTTGAGGAAAATCCTTCAACAAAGTCAAGTTACTAGTGGGAAACCAAAATAAGTTCCAATTCATTAAATTAATCCGTTAAATTAATTAAAGTGGTTCCTCCTAAAAGGATGGTGCAATAAATAATAAAAACTTTGCTTATAGAACACCAAACCTCTATGTAAATATATATACCACCTATCATAAGTTTGTAGTAGAGAACTCATCCAGTATCGATCTTTGATTTTTTCTAGATCAGGAGAGAAACAAAGAACGGGTTAAGAACCTGTAAATAAGGAATATTATCATGCACCTAAATATATATCTCAATATGAAGTCAAGTGAATAATGAAAGAATATTAAAAAAATCACTTACTGTTATGAATCCAATGAGATGATCGGCACTTGGAACTGAGCTTAAATGAAGAAACATGATCAAACTCTATGGAAGAGATTCAAAGGGGATCTCTCAACACCTCAAGGTTGTCCATCGAAGGAATAAACAAGTTAGTTTTTATGTTATAAGGATTTTGAATCCTAAAACAATAATCCCCTTGTCTTAATCATTACATAATATTGTGTTTTAGTTAGAAATTTTACATTCTTTCACATTGATAATCTTTTCAGGTTTAGAGTTTTAGAGATTCAGTACATAACTCATACATAAAAAAATCATAGAATACAATGTGGAAACTTCCAATTAGTATCCATTTTTACCATAATATAAAAAAAATTAAATTCTTTTCATGTAAAATCTCTAAAACTTTAAACTTTATTTCTTCATTTCCCTTACCCATCCTTAAATCCTAAAAAATAAATTAAAAACATGGGATGAGCACAAAAATCTCTCTACGGGATACTAAAGAAGGAAAACCATTAGTCTAGTGAACACAAGAAAATTTATATAACATTTACAATCATCTTCAAATAAAACATTTTCACATGAATACAAAACACACAAAGAACATCATTAAAACCCATAGTAAGCAATTGAAACTCCTTTAGGTGACTTAGAGAATCATATTTATAAAACCCATTAAAAACCATTTTAATTGTAAAAAAATATAACCGACATAAAAAATTATCATTCCTAATTGATTGGATATCTATAATGGGGATCCCCATTTGTATAAGCTATATCAGGCTCACCTAGGAGCTATAATGGGGCTTAACCCTTTGTATAATATATATCGATCTCACCCATTTCTGAGGAACTATAATGGGGATCAACCCTTCATATAAGCTATATCGGGATTAATCATGGTATTTAATAGGGCACAATCCTTTTTATAAGCTATATCTGGATCACAAGTTTTATATAATACTCAAGTACCATTTCATTAATAAAACACTTTCATCATAAAACTTATAGAAAAAATCAGGATTCATTTATAACCTGATAAACCCATGGAAACAAAATGGGTTTAATTTCAATCTCTTTGACATGTGATTATTCCAAGGAAAATAAAAAATTCCCATTATAGTATCATTGAAACATAATTAACCCATGGAAAATACATTTATTAAATAACAATATCCTTGAATCAAGATTAACTTGTGTAATATATTCAGGTTCTATAAAAATATCATTGAAACAATCATAATCCATCCAAAGAAATAATGAGGATGGTATAAATAAAAAATATACCCATTAGAGGAAAAGTAACAACAATGGTTAATGATGTTGATGAGTGGAAATTACCTTAAAATATCATTAAAACATCATGATGGAAATAATCTTTAAACATTTAAAGTGTCTAATACCACTTTTAAATGTTTGAATCATAATCCCCATAAAGGAATAAAATTTAAAAAAAAATTAATAAAATTAGAAAAATAAATTCATGATATACCATGTCAAAGGGTCTGTATATATGCCTTATAAGAGAATAAATGTTCACAACATCAATATATGACTCAATGATAGTAGATTGAGATGAATTCTCTTACAATGAGTCTGACTTGTGAAAGTTTCCCTCAAATGATGTTTGTTTGTTAGTTATTTAGGTGAAGTAGAGTGGCTGGCCAAGGTCTTCTTTAAAAGGAGGAAAGAATTAAAAATTATTATTAAAATTATTATAAAAATAAAAACCAAATCAAATAAATACACTTTTTAAAAGGATGGGTTGGTTTTTTATCATTTATAAAACATGAAAAAGTATGCTGGAAGAAGATTGTATTTATTTTTTGAAATGAGATTGAGAAAACGCAATGAGAATATAATTTTTTGGAAACTATTTTTAGAAAGTGTAATCAATCTAAATCTACCTCTTCACTTGATTATTAATCATTATCATTAAAATTAAACTTCACTTAATTATGATCCCATATTTTTTTAATCCTCAAACCCTGTGAGAATTTACCTCAACCACAATGAATTAAATCCTAGTATAACTTGTGAACATGAAATCATAGTAACCTATGTTGAAATTAATTACTTCTCTAGCTTATTTTTAGTGGCGAATTAGGTCTCATATTCATATTAGAAGTTTTTATGAATTGATTTTAGGGATTATATTTCAACTCCACAAATTTTTCTCATGTGTTTTTATTTTACCAATTAAGATCATGCTCTCACAATTCATACATTACTCGACATTATATATTTTGTGTTAATTATTTAATTTCATGCTTAGTTTCATTTAAATTAAAAAATAAATTCATAGATCATATTATGTGAATTAATATAGATTATTTATTAAAAAAATAAATTAATAGGTGATAATTAGATGAATTTCTAAGAAAAATTAATCTCTCATGGGTGATGCAATCATTGTAGAAATGTTTTTCATTCGTAAAGGTTGTGGAAAGGGTATAACCTAATCATATTTCTACTATTGATTTACAGACCAAATAGTATGATTAGGGAAGAATAAAATTTATCCAAACGGATGAAATGGAAGAGAAACTAAGAATTTTATTAAAAAAACACAAACATTACCACATGAAAGAGAATAAAAAGGCTTTGATGAAGGTATACTTGCTTAAAGATATCTCCCTACGTGTATAAGAAGATCCAAAACCTCCTAGGTGATGAGATTACTCTTTTTTAAATACAAAAAACAGTATCACTTCACACCTTTTTTAGAAATCCCAAATGAGGTGTCCATGGTGCCCATTTATAGACAAAATGAAAAGTGGTTTTAGGAACCCAAATCTTGAGATAACATTTTTGTATCGGTTTTCAGTTGGTAAATGGAATTATCTAGACTTTTAAAAAAGAGGAAAGTTATTTTACATAATCTTTACTATAACCGTGAAAAAGTTTTTTGGAAATTTGACATCTATAATTGAATATATATTCAAAATACCAAACCTAACTTTTGACTTTATGTATCTTCGATTCTATGGAAAGATATGTTCGTTTGGTCCAACAAATGGAATAATAGGGATTGGGTATCTTGATATTTGTTGTATAAAATTATGTGGTTGATTAGTTCACAAAATTTCTTCCCATTTGGGTGCACAAATTCTATAAAACATGTAAAATAGTGGTATTATGTCATTAGGCTTCCATAAATTTGGCACATTTTCCTTCTGCATCATCTCAAACCCTAAAAATCACCTCCTCCTATAATAAAATCATCCAAAAAAGTAAAATTTACCTTTTTAACATTGATAAAAATTGAATAATAGAATCAAATCGGATGTGAAATTTGATATTATATTTGGAATTTTCAATACAAAACTAGTTCAAAATAGTGGTGTAAGGGTGAAATAAAGTAGTGAATAATGGTTCGACCATACCCCCTCACCTAAACAATTATACTCCGCGAAAAATTCACATATAAAAATTAATGCATAAAGATATTTCCAACTTCATGAATATTTAACATTAAATGAAAATTTAATTCATGATGGAAATGTGATTAAAGAAAAAATCACACGAAGAAGTTATTATCAGTTATCATGGAAAAATATATCTTATAAAATGTATCATAATGAAATTCAGGTAGATGGATGATACCAATTTTGTAAAATAATTCCAAAGTCAAAAATGTCACAAACTCTCTATGTGTGTGTGTGTGTGACAATCATTTAATTTTATTCTTTACACTTTATTTCTAGAAAATATAGCTTATTTTAAAAAAATATTAAATGATTATGTCCACTAAACCTATCTGACATCCCTTTCAATAAAAATTTCATGACCAAGTCTCTTAAGAATTCCCAAAATTCAAACCTTAAGCTCTCGACATAGATATCCTTATATGTTGTACATTTAATCACTCTCATCATTTATTATTTTGTTTTTTCTTTTTCAAAAGTTTCACTTTGAAAAAATATCACACTCATCTTTCAACCCTTGTTTGATCTCCTTACGATGCTAATTGTAATAGTTATAACAAGGTCAAAGGTCTAGGAAGAGTGGTTCTTGACCTTCCCAAGGAAAAATCCATAATTTTTTGTGTTTTTTTATTTTATTTTTGGCTTTTTTAGGGTGTACAATAGTCGGATAATAAGTACAATGGATAGTTCAATCTAGTATAGTAATAAAAAATATCAGATAAGGAACAAACATATGGAAAAATAATTTTGTATAGATGAAAAATATTAACCTAACTTAAATTTACCTTCTATTGAGTAAGAAAAATTATCACTTCATGGTTGGTTGAAAATATGTGTAGAGTTATTAGGTGACACATTTTTTCCATAAACTACTCACACAAAAGGTATAAATCTTCTAAAAGTATTCAAAGTGATACAACCATTTATATTATCAATAAGAAACTAATTATCTAGAAAAAGTCACACCTTAATGTTAAATTAATGCAAAAGCACAAACTCCATAATTGAATTTTTTTAAATGTTAAAAAAATGAAATAGGAAAATTCTTCATGAATTTTCAATAACATCCATGATTAAGTGGGTATCAAAAATGAATATTTTGTCACAAAATTGAGGGAGGAAAGGTGAAAATAACAATATTATGTGTAAAGTGAAAAGGGGGGAAATAAGAAACATGATAAAAATTGTTAACTAACCGAAAAATATACCAACCCCCAAACTTAAAATATTTAATGTTCCTAAATTTGAACCTATGAGATGATAAATACACATTAAATATAGAATTTAAAACAGAATAAATAATATAAAAGTGAAAGGGTTGGGATAGCCTGATATTCTCAAGTGATTATGGGCTCATGCAGTGTGATGAAATCAACTGAATGGGTGGGAATTCAATCAATTTATTTCTTAAAACATTACCAATTAACTTTAAATAAATTTATTGGGTCCTCTTGTGTGATATCCACTTCACTATAATAAAAAAACTATATAAAACATAAGTACTTAACCATTTATAATGCAACTTACCAGGAAATAGCTTCAGTCATGAATTGTAGAGTAGTACCTTCTCCCCTACATGAAACTCCCTTTAGAGGATCATTATATCATGAGACAATTTTGATCATTACATATAGATTCTTGAGTTATCATATGATGATAATAAAATCTCCTCAAGATCCTTAATTTTCATCTTCCTTTCAATTACATCTTTGTCCAAATCCATGTTGCATTTCTTTATAGCCAAGTATTCCTGATGTTTTACTTTCATAGGGAGATAAAATTATTTCCAAAAAATGATATAGTTGGGGGGAATACCAATGGGAGTTTTTTATATCATCCTATTATCCGAAATTGCTTCATCCGAGTGATTTCACCAATCCATTCTATGCAGATACATAGTTTTCTCCAAAATTTGTTTCAACTCCTGATTTTAAACCTCAACCTAGCCATTTTTTTAGGGGTGGTATAGAGTAGAATTTTTATTTGTCACCCCATACTTACAAATGAGGAAAATTAAATTACAATTGAAAAATTGTGTCCCTTATTCACTTATTATAGCCTTTGGTACTCCAAACCTGCAAAAAAATCTATGCCTTTTCAAAATCAACTACAACATAAGAACCATTAGTCGTGGTGGCCTTAGCCTCAACCCATTTTCAAATATAATCAATGGTAGCCAAGATACACAAAAAACATGGAAATGGTCCCATAAAATCAATGCCCAAAACATCAAAAATATCAAAGAATAATATGGTTTGTTGGGTCATCTCGTATCTCTTCGAAATGTTTCCAGTGTGTTTGTATTGTGATCTTGACTTACAAAACACATGAGCATCATGGAATAAGCTAAGTTGATAAAATACTGAGTTTAATAATTTCCTAGATATTTTTTCAGGTCCAAAGAATCCTCCACATGAAATTATATGGTAGAAATGAAGAATAAACTCAAACTCATGATTAGGAATACACCTTCTAATAACTTGATCACTACACATGCTCCATAGGTAGGGATCATCCCACACATAAAACCTAGACTCGCTCTTTAATTTTTTAGAATTTATTTTTCTTTAAATTTTCATTAGTTTTATAGGAAACAAGATAATTAACTAAATCAACATACCAAGGATGTGTACCTGAGATTTAATAAAGATGCTCATCAGAAAATGTGTCCCACAGTGGTACCGGGTCCAATGTGTTATCCTATAGTGTGAGTAATCCTAATCATGTGTTCCACCACTAAGTTTTTTGACCCATTCTTATCCTTTATCTCAATATCAAATTAATTAATAAGTATCATCCATAAAATAAGATTGGTCTTCACATATGGATTCTTCAAGAGGTACCGCATAGCTACATGGTAAGAAAAAAACAACTACTTTATAGCCTAATAAATATGAATGAAATTTTTATAAAGAAAATATGATGGTAAGAAACTAATTTTCCATTATAGTGTAATTTTATTGGGTTGAATACAAATTCCTCTATCCATAATCAATCACATGAGACCACCCTTCCACCCTCTATGATATGATAGCTCTAACTTAAAAGTTGGATGAATCACACATAAGATCAAAAGGAATCTACCACCACGGGGGGGGGGTGTGATTGATGGAGTGTTCAGATGCTTATTTATCTCAACAAATGATACCATGCATGAATCATTAAAAAATAATTCAATATCTTTTAGAAGTAATAAAGATAAGGGTAGAGAGATCTTACAGAAATAAATGATGAAGCGTCGATAAAATACTGCATGCCCTAGAAATTATCTAACATCATGCACACATAAAGGATATGAAATGGATAAAATAATACCTACCTTAGATCTATAAATATCTATTCCATGTTTTGACACTAAAATCCCTAAGACAAATACATGCTCTACCATGAAATGACATTTTTTAAAGTTCAAAATCATATTATTCCTAATACAATTATTCAAAACCTTCCCCAAACAAAATATACATTCATCAAAGGAAGATCCATGAACTGTAAAATCATCCATAAATACCTCCATGTAGGTCTCAATGAAATCTGAAAAAAACTCACCATGCATCTCTAGAAGGTACATGGGGTATTGAAAAGTCCAAATGGAATCCTTCAATAAAATAATGTACTGAATAGACTATTTAATGTTGTCTTATCGTGATCCTCCATAGTTATATGAATGTAAAAATATCCAAAAAAATCCATCTAATAAACAATACGGTGTCCTCCAAGCTAGTCTCTCAAGAATTTGATCAATAAATGGGAGGGGGAATGGTCCTTGTGAGTGGACTGGTTTACTTTATTATAATCAACACACACACACACCAACTGTTCTACACCCCCATTAGAACTAACTCCTCTTTGTCATTTTTAAAAATAGCAACACCACTTTTCTTAGGCACAAACTGAATAGGACTCACCCACTGGGAATCTAAAATGGGATCAATGATACCTTCCTCAAGCATTTTTTTCAACATGTTTTTTAACAACTTTCAAAAGAGTTGGATTAAGTCACATTTTTATCTTGCTAACTATTTTATCCCCATCCTCCAAAAAATCCTATGCATGCAAATGGAGGGGATAATACCGTATATGTCATCCAAGGTTCACCTGATTTCTCTAATGTTCACCCTCAAAATAATAAAATGTTTTCTTCATATTCAAAAGGGATATTTTTATTAATTATATAAAATAATCTTTCACCACACAACAAGTAATAATATTTTAGATTTGGTGGCAATTGATTTAGTTCCCATGTATAGGGTGATGTATATATGGAGACATTGAAGAAACTGAAATATGTGCATAATGAACATCAATATCAGAATATACATTATCTTAATCATATAATAATTTATCAAATACATCAACATACTCAAAAACCATGTAATAATCAGAGTGAACATGATCAAAACCAGAATATTAATCCACATCAAAATCAAATCCAAGAGATTTTTTGTGCATTAGAAACAGGTGTGTAAGTTATCTTAGGCATCAAACAAGATCTAATTCTCAAAAAATATCTAATCATAGAAAAACCAAAATCCATGGGGTTTTACTTGGTTCAAAATGGGATATGAAAAACGTATAATGATCCTCTGGGGGGTACTTCATCAATTCCACAACATTAAATAACACAACTTCATCTCCAAAATAAAGGTAAAGTGTGCCCACATAGACATTTAAGATTTGTTTTATAGTTTTGAGTAAGGGTATACTTAAGATAATGGCAGAGTGATAATTTATCTGATAATACTTCATGTTAAGAATATAGAAATATCCTAGAAAGATCGTGTCTCTTGTCCAAACAATTACATCCTCAAGGAATCCTAATGTATATGTTATAGCTCTATTTTCCAACTACACCAAAACTCTTATCGGATTCAACTCAGTAACCTATAAATAATGGAATAAAATGTGAGGGGTATCATTTATAGAAGCTCCCAAATCACATAAAGAATCAAAAAAATTGACACTCCCCTATGGTTCATGGGACGGTGAATGTCCCTGGATCCATGAACTTTGTTGGCATTGCTTGAATTGGTGTAATGAGTGTTGACACATTCCTTCCAAGATTGATCCTATAATTTCCCTTGAACCCTCTTTGATTGGTACAAATTTATTTTTTTTTAAATAATTCTTTTTTATTTTCTTAATGACCTCTATAATGGGGATGTTTATCTCAACATGCTTGAATGTGTCCAAAACCTCTTTTTTCATCACCTCTTCATCCATATTTTTGGGTTGAACAGCTCTTTTTAGAAATGAAAGGGTTTTAGAGGAAAAATTATCAATATTTTTCTTAACTTTGTCTTTATCCTTGGGTTTTTTATTATTTGGTAATAAATGGGGATTCTCTGGGGTTTAGGTGAATCTCAATGGAATGATCAATGCAAATGTATCAGTCATTTTCTTCCCACTTCTCAATGTGATGGCACTGACATTACACTTGGGATTTGGAGTAGGTTGAGAAGAAATATTTATAGAGTTTCTACTTACTAGTTCATGTAGGTTGATGTAAATATTTCTGATTTTTTCTTAAACTACCTCAACTCCAAACTTTGACTCTTCAACTCATTTTGTCGATTAAGAGAAATTTGTTTCAAAAGGTCATCAGTATTAGAATTTACCTTTGGTTGATAATTCCATTGTTGTTTACTTTTTCTTTATTAATATATAGAACATATTTTGAGTTTTTGGAAACCCTATTGGTAAAGTGGAGTCTGTTGGAAATTTTATTCAAAAGGGGTCTGTTTTCATTGTTCAAATCCATACTTCATGTCTGATTTATCCTTCCACCCTTGGTTGTATGTTGGTAAAAAGAAATCAAGATTATTCTAAGGATGTGTGATTATCCACTTAAAGTGGATAATATTCATTGTTAATATCTTAATATTTATTTTTTATTGTCCATAAAAACAAATTTTTAGTGAAATTCATAAATTGAACTACATTTCACATCATTGTGCAATCCATTTTTAAAGTGAAAATTGTATCACAATTAATTATCTTCTTGTGGAATTAATTATATTCATTATTTTAATTTAATATTTTTTTTACGATTTATCACGTTGACTGAAAAATTTTATCTTTTAGGATTAATGGATGAATCATAAAGGATGATGAATATTTTTGTTAATGAATGCAGAAATTTTTGGACAAATCATAATGGGCCTTAGGCCCATCAAATAAAAGTGGATCTCATAATTAAATCTCAATAAAGCTCAAATTTTAACAGTAGAAATATAAATTTATTGTTATAATTTCATTAAACTATGTAAATATCTAATTCATATGTTTTTAAGGAGATCTAGGGAGCTAAAGTTGACATTTAAATTATGGGCCAGATCTGAAGGCCCATATAACCATCCCACCATTTCGAGCATAACTTGCGAAAAGATAATCCAATTAGCCTGAAATTTTTAAATATTTTATAGGACACCTAGAATAATATATATTTATTCTATGATTTTTTCATATTTTTTCATATCTAGTTACAAATTCAGGCATCAAAAAGGGGAATGAATCGGGATGATTTTCCTGGTCAACTTTGAAACATCAAATTTCCTTTGATTTCTCACCCTCCTTTTGACTCTCCTAATTTATGGGGAATGAATGTATTGATGGTGTATATACCCTAGGATCATAATATGCCTATATAAGGAGAGGGTGGTGAATGTAATTGGCATCCAATGTTTTTCTTTCAATTGTAATTTTGTGCTTTTATTTTTTAATTACATTATCAATTTCACTCATGTAAGTTTTTAATTCATGTTAATTTATTAATTGAAATTATTATTCACTTTTTCTATTTATAATTATCTTTTTCTATCATTTTTATTATCAATTTGATACCATTTCTTTAGGCAGTGAGTCTATTAACATCATCTTTTGTGAAATTCCTCACATAATGGTGGAGTGATCATTATTTGAATGTTTTTCTTCTTTAATTTTGTCGGAATAAGTCTACTTCCAACTTCAATTGATAGAATATAATAAATGGAGATCTAACCATGTTATGGGTTGATCTAAGGGAGTATAATGGTTATGGGTTGGATTTTATTTTATTTTATTTTATATTTAAATTGGTTTATTATTTTAATATTTATATTCAATGATTTGTTTTATCTTTATCTTAAGAAACTTTTATGATGACACATTTTGAGTGATAGTATGATCCAATTCCTTGGAGTGATCATTAAATTTATCCTATAAGTGCATCGGTGACTAGAATTTAAATTTTTTATCTATTAAATCGTAGAATGATATTGTGTAATTATATCAGTTTTTAGATACATCTTGAATTATTGATATGAAATTGTCTAATAAAATAAATACATCCAATCCACCATAAGAAAAAACCTAGGATAAACACACTATCATTAATTTTTCTATTGACATCATTGTTTTTATATTATTATCTAAATTAAATATTTAGTTCTCTAATTAAAATCAACCCCAAAGATGGCCACTTCATATCCAATACTTCTATGAAATTAGAGTGTCTCAAGTTCACTTTTATGGTTCCTATGGATTTGATCCCTACCTATACTAAAAAAAATCATATACCAATAGGGTAAATTTGGGTGAAACCAAATTTTGGTCTCATTTACAGGGACCCAAGTAAGTTATCTTAGACACTCACCTTCTATTATCACCCAACTTCTCTATTCACACCACCATTTCTCTTATACCTTCCCCTTTCTCTTTTTATGTGTCAAAAGAATATAAAATTCCAAATTTCTCCTACTCCAATGGAATATATTAAAAAATACCCCAAAATAAACCAATTTTGGAATAAATTGGAGATCAATATTAGGAGTCCCTAAAAAAATTAATTTCATTGATAAACCCTTTAATGAATACCTCACACCTAATGAGTTTTACAATCAATGGGATGACAAATGTTTAAAGGATAAATTTCTATCCCTCTCAAGGATGATTAAAGATATAAATTCTAAGTAAGTACATGATGTACAAAAACCTCTCTAGTCTAATCCCCAAATATTTATTGAAAAAATATGTAAACAAATGAAAAAACTGAATTCATAAGATTCATCGCTAAGATTAAAACTACAAAGCTTTGAAAAAATTGTATCCAACTTAGGTTACCTCTTCCTCATCATTAATAGAAGAAAATTATTACACTCAGTCTTCTTATAAAAATATACAATATGTGAATATTTATATGACTGTGGAAAATAATTAAAAACTTCAACTGTTAATTTTGAAACCATCAAAGTCTTCAAAATAAAAATAAAATACTAAAGGAATAACTTTTGAATTTGAGAAATCATATTTTGATAATGAGGTAAATTACTTAGGAAATGTTGAATTTAAACATAAGGAACATCAGGGGGATATTTATGAGTGTTTAAATCTAGAGGAAATTTATTTTTTGAATCCATAAGGGGGGGAATTTGTCTTCGTGGGTTAAATGTCCTGAATATTTCTCTAATGATGAAAAAAAATTGAATCATTGTAAGAGTTATCAGGATTCAATACCATACCAATTCTTGAAACTAATAAAAAAATGGTGGTTAAAACTTCTATTCAAAAGGAAACAATTATGTTGATAAATTTCTAAAATGAAACCGAGTTCAATTTCAAGACCCTACATATGTTCGGAAGTTTTAGAAAACCCAATCTCAAATTCAAAATCTATACATCCTCTCTCAAGACTTCCATCATAGAGGATAATCAAAAACATATTTTCATAATTTCATATTTTATTGAATCTAATAAAGATAAAATTATTCTTGAGGTGTCATTTAAGATTGGGAAAGAAATTAGATGGATGCATTTCAATATTCATGGGACTAACTCATTCACTGGGACCTATATGATTTTTCTCAAATCAATTTTAAAACCTTCTTAAAGACCACAAGGGAGAATCAATATCAATAATGTTGAAGTGGATAAATATGGGGTTGTTAAAATTTTGGAAGTTGGTATTGGATAACATGGGGTGTCCAAGTCAAGATAAAGACTTTAAAATAAGTGCTTCTAGGAGGCAACATAGATTATGTATTTTTTTATTATCATTTTTTATGTTTTTTTATGTTTTTTTTTCATGTCAATGGAAACCACTTGGGGTTTCCAATGTGATCAAATGTCTCTTTTTTGTGATATTTAGGTGTTTAATCATTTTATTATTTCAAAATAAAACCCATAACTTCTAAAGTTAAAATCCATCCATCAACCATCCCTGAGGAATTTACATGTGACGTAAAGCTAAAGTGATCAATTTCTTATTAATGGGTCATCAACTAAAAACCAAGTGGTTTTTTCCATTATTTCATTTCAAATAAAATATCCCCCACTTTTTTCTCAATTTTAAACTTTCCCATATCTTATCTTTCAAAAATTGTGGGCAATTTCACTCTAAGTTTGGGGGAGTTAAAATCTTGGATTTTGAAAAGAAAAAAATTTGATATTTTATGATAAAACTGCAATTAATAAAAAAATAATTTCATTAACCTTGAATGAATTAATTTACATTCTGAAACATGAAAAATTAATTTTAAATGATTTTGAATTCCTTGATTATGATTTTAATGCATGTTTTTGTTCATAAGAATAGTTTTTGAAAAGTGTGGTTTTATAATCTGATTTTTCAATGTTAAAATTTTAACCACTTAATAAAAATGGAACAATGAAAATCAATTGGATTTTGGTTGTAATTTTGAGTTCATGGGTCACTTTAATCATAGCATAGTGTTTGGGTCCTCTTTAATTTTAATTAGAGTATCCAACAAAAAAAATTAAAAAAAAGACCACATATTGAATTTTTTTCCAAATGTACGGCATTCGACACTTGGGGATTACAACCCTATAGTTGTACTTCCTAGATTTAGGCTTTAAATATCTATTTTACAGCATATAATTGATACTACATGTAGAATTTTTCACTTGGGGATCATAACTCAATATGTAAGAACTTGTATCTTCTTTTCAGGTATGTTTTTCCTTTTCTAGTCATTTTTGAGAAAAAGATGATTTTTTGGAAATTTTCAAAGTACATGTTGTGTACTTTATGATTACATGTCGTGTACTACTTTACCACAGGAGACCATATACTGTCCGTGTAGAGGCCACACACACGGACATGTGGGGGTCAGTTGGAGGCTGCCTAAAGAGAAGTACGGAAATAGTGAGTACACACTGTGTACTACAAAAGTGAATGTCATTTACTTTCTTTTTTTCATTAAATGAATCGGGGTCACATCTAATCGCCAGAATTCTCTCTGTCTAGTTATCTTTCGACGGAGAGCTTCGTATGGCCATGGATCTTCGATGAACCCCCGAGCGAGCGTCCGTCCTCTGAATAGAACATCGTCAGTTGCATTGGAATCGCATCGGTGAGTTCTCTCTTCTCCTAGAGCCTCACTTCATGATTTCTCTTCTTTCTCAAGTTATCTTTCATTGAACCTTTTTGACATTTTTTTAGATCTTCAATGTTATAAGGATATTCATTCTTCGAGGTTCACTTATATCATTCCTACAATGCCGAGGTAGGTGGTTTGCGCATTTCCATTCAGAGTCTTAGAGTATTATGTGAAAATTTCACCAATACCCTTGAATGGGGTATTGCTTGTTTACTGTTTTACCCCTATTGATTCCCTACCATGATCACATGTTTGTGTAGAGGTTATTTGGATATTAATAGGGTTGATTTATATGCTTTGGATGTTTTTCCCATGCATGCTCTATTTACGAACGTTTGGTCATGTTTAGCCAGTTTGGCTGCCTTTCCTGTTTTCCATGCCTGTTGTTGTGGGATGGAGAGTTTGTATTCTGACATGCTTTATATGCTTTAGACTGGTTATCCAAGTAGTTCTATAGGTTTACTTTGTCCATATTTCATTACTATGCTCATTGACCGGCATAGGGCCATGAGAACCTGGTGTAGTAGGCTATAAGGGGAATTGACCGAGTGAGCTTCCTCAAAGAGTCTTTGAGTACTTTAGACTATAAGGGTAATTCACCGTGCGAGCTTCCTCAGAGTGTCTTTGTTTTACTTTGAATTACCTTAATAACTCTAGACTATAAGGGGAATTGACCGAGTGAGCTTCCTCAGAGAGTCTTTGAATGACCTGGGATATAAGGGGAATTGACCGAGTGAGCTTCCTCAGAGAGTCCTTAACCTTGGGTCTATAAGGGGAATTGACCATGTGAGCTTCCTCAGAGAGTCTCTGACTACATTAGACTATTAGGGGAATTGACTGTGAGTTATTTCTCAGAGAGTCTTTATGAATTCTCATGACTGAACCAGAGGGGTTAGGCCGAGTGCACTTCCTAGAGGGTTGTTTGTACTTCTTAGGTAGGACCATAGGGGATGGCTGTGAGTACTTCCCAGAGGGTTACCTATTTCGGGTTTAGCTATTTGTTTCATTGTTGCTTGATATTGAAACTGTGGACTGTTTACTGCTAAGCACTTTCTTGTTTACTGTTTTCTGTACTTTTACCTACCATATATTCACTGAATTTTAGGCATAGGTCTTTGGGTGGTTTCCTATTGGGATTTAGTCTCACACCCTATTTGGGTCATGCTTTTGGGCCCAAACAAATTATATTACTGTAGTTATAGATAAGTTCAAGAGCCCTTCTTCTTTAGGTACTTGACTTTTTGTTGAGCTGGGGAGCATGGGACCAAGCTTAGGCTTGCGATGGTGAGGAGTTGTTTTTCTTTTTCTTTTATACTTTGGTTTAGCACTGTTTTTATTTCCAGCATTGTGAATTGTTTTCCAGCTTTCTTAGACATATGTATCATGCATCATTATATATATATGTGTGTGTGTGCTCCAGTTTTTTATTATTCCAGTCTTCCGCTATTTATTGTTGTTGGATATTTACTGCTTCCACTATTGTGTGTTGTTAATTCCGCTGTGAATTCTTCCAATGAGGGCATAGTTTCCCCACTATCACACCCAAGCCCTCACTGATAGTCGATAGCCTCTAGCATGTTGGGGAAATGAGCTTGAGGCCATGTGACCAACTGGGTATGGGTCACCTCTGGGTGGCTTCCGGAACCGGGTCATTACAAAGTGGTATCAGAGGAATTCTTTTATCTTGATTTACTGTTTGGAACCTTTAGCCATGGATAGAAAGGAATAGGTACATGGTACTAAGTTGTTCCTGGGAGTAGCTAACCCGTGTACAGGGAAAAGCCAATCTACCTCATTTATTGCAATTTCTTCTAGTTTTTCAAGTTTACGATTTATCTAATTTTCACCGTTGGGTGACTCACATGTGTTTGTGTTATTACTGTTGATGTTATTGAGGTTCTATTTCTGTTTCAACCCGATGAGATGATGTTATGACATCTCATGCATCATATAGGCACTTGCTAGAAATCACATGTCATGCATTCTTGTCGTGTCATCTAGGATGCATTAGAGATTTCATGTTGTTGTGATAAATGTTGTGTAGAATATGAATGTTATTGTGATAGATGCCTTGATAAGAATACTTTCTGTTTTTGTTGGGTATTTTGGTGTAAGGTTTTTTTTGAGTGAATGCCAAGCTTTGGTTCTTGAGGTGTTATGGGCCCTCATGGACCGGAATTTGGTGGATCATTGCTTTGTTTGCCTTGTTATAGCATGTAAAAGATGCTAAACTTTGATTCGTGGGGAGTATGGGCCCTCACGGATCGGAATTTGGCACCTTTAATGTTCGTTTCAGTGTTTTTCTGGGCTCCAGAGTAGTTTCTGAGGCTTACTGTCCGGAAAACCCCAGAATACACTCTATGCAGTTTTGACTACACGCCATGTGTTCTTCTGTTCGGAAAGGAACAGTTTTTCTTAGGTACATGTCGTGTACTTTATATACACGCCGTGTAGTCTCTAACTGTGTCATAATCCATGTGGGCAGAGACATGGGATAGGGATTTTCTTGTGGGAACAGGTCATGTACCAGTTGAGCACACCATGTAGCATTGATCTTTTGTTCGCCCGTGTAACTAACAACACAAACGTATAAACCTTAAGTTATACACGTCGTGTCAGTATTGAACACGCTGTGTAGTCTGACCCAGGTACCCAGTCGTGTCACTAAAAACACAGGTCAGTGTTATCCTTTCACGTACATTCCATGTCTGTCTGGAACACTCCATGTAGTGTGAGTCGTGTGTCAGGCCATACACATCATGTCAGTACTGAACACACTGTGTAGTCTGACCCAGGTACCCAGTCGTGTCACTAACAACACGAGTCAGTGTTATCCTTTCACATGCATTCTATGTCTGTCTGGAACACGCCATGTAGTGTGACTCTTGTGTCAGTCCATGTCACTAAAAATACGGTCCAGGTGAATCTTTTCTAGTACATGTTGTGTCTACCTTGATCACGTCGTGTATTCTTGTCTTAGGAGAGCTGTGTGGCTTAACAGTGTAGAAGGAATCGGGTAGGGAAAGGGAATTCAAGTACACGCCGTGTGTTAAGACAATACGCAGTGTGTTTTGGGTGTTACACAACCAGTTTAGGTAGAAGTACATGCACATGTAAATGACTTAAGGGAACACACCATGTAGGAATTGTACACGTCGTGTAGTCATGTTTTGTAAAACTTGGATGCTTTTCTTCTCATGTTCCCTTCTTATGTTTCTAGTTTTTAGTATTTGATAATCTTGATCTAAGGTGTGTGCTTGACCTTGCAGAGTCATTCCATTGAGACATCCTCCAGTTATACGCCAGTTTCTAGGTGGTGATCAGACATCGGACATGGTCGGTCAGGGACTTCTAGAAGATCCTCCAGTCATGCCAGTCTTGGCACCAGCCGCTCATAGAGGGATTTTTGAGGATGATACAGATTTTTCAGAGAGCGTCGCCTCCTACCCCATAGGTGGCATAATTTACATGGGTCTTTCAGTAGAAGCATCCTCCTACTTTCTTAGGGGATGGAGGACCCTAGGCTTCAAAGTCATGGCTAATAGCCACATTAACGATTTTCGAGCATCTAAAGATACCTTCAGAGAATAGGGTGAATCTCGCTACCTATATGCTTCGAGACTCCACCAAGAGGTGGTGGGATGTAATCTCATAGGCAGGATGATAGCAGAATATGGCTTGGTATGAGTTTTGGTGTATATTCTACGATTATTTCTATCTGGAGACATTGAGGGCCGATCGAGACCGAGATTTCATGATTCCAGAATAGGGTACTCAATCTGTTATGGATTATTCCTCTCGCTTCACAGAGCTGTAGTGTTTGATGCCTATTCCGGGAGGTGATGAGTTTTTTCTTGCATGGAATATCGAGGATAGTCTTAGGCAATACATCTGATCCCAGGTTAATATCTTCAGGTTGACTTCAATATCTTATATCATCAACCAGGTACTGATCACAGAGTAAAATCTAAGGAATTATAGAGCGGTGAGCCAGGGTGGTTCAGCATCAAGAGTTAGTATCCCTTCTCCTGATAGCAGGAAGTGTCGTAGGGAATTTTCACAAGGAGATCAGAGTAGGCAGGATGCATCTTCTGGTAGCCAGGTAGTGTGCTACCAGTGTGGGAAGAGCAGTCATACAAGGCCACGTTTCCCAAGAGACCCAGTGGAGTGCTGATCTTCTGGCAAGATGGGTCACCTTTAGTGCTTTTTTTAGTTCTTCTCACCAGCAGACAGTGATAGGGGTTCGTCTATGACTCCTCCTTCAGGAGCAGTGCCACCGGTTTCTCACCAGTCTAGGAACTGGAGTTCTTCCAGCCATTCGGGCTGAGGTGGAGGTCATGGTTGTGGTAGTTAGTCACTAGTTCTTCAGTGACAACAGGTTGGATCAGCTCAAAGAAGTCAGGAAGGGTCACAGGGCCGCGTCCTAGGCCAAACTTTTGCAGTGGAGCAGTCCCAGCAGGAGCAGGATCTCGGACCCTCTACAGTTCAAGGTACGAGCTTAGTTGCCTCAGTTTTATCTTCTTCTCTTTTCGATACATGGGCTTCCCATATATTTATATTTTATGCTGTTGTGGAGAGCCTTGGGCTCTGTATCTTTTCTTCTGCCGATATTTTGACGCTAGACACACCATTGGGGACTAGAACAGTTAGTGTACGTCAGTGCAAGGAGTTCCCACTAGAGGTTGGAAGATGTCACTTTCTATGGGACCTCTATGTCCTAGAGATTATGGGCTATGATTTCATTCTCATAATGGACTAGTTAGTTCCATTCCAGATATTCATTGACTGTTATCGTCGCAAGGTGAGTTTCACATCACCAGAAGTTAAATCTTCTCTTCATAAGGGTTAATGGGATGTCCAGGCGAGCAGAGCGGGACCCGAGCATCATTGGTTGGGAGGAGTTACATCCTAGATTGCTAGTCTATATCTAGATGACCAGGGGACTTCACAGTTATACTTTCCTCCAGTGGTGGATCGTTTCAAAGATTTCTTTCCAGAGGACTTTTCAGGTTTTCCTCTAGAGAACGAGGTAGACTTCTCGATTGAGCTTATTCCAAGGCCAGCACCGGTGTCCATTCCTTTTTATAAGATGGCTACACCAAAGTTGCAGGAGAACAAGAAATAGTTTGAGGAGTTATAGGCAAAGGGTTTCATCTGGCCCAGAACTTCTCCTTGGGGTTCGCCTGTCCTGTTTACGAAGAAGGCAGACGACACCCTCAGGCTTTGTGTAGACTATCGGAAGTTGAACTAGTTGACGGTCAAGAACCGGTGTCCCTTACTGAGGATTGATGATCTCTTTGATTAGCTTCGAGGATCCTGGGTGTTCTTGAAGATTGACTTGAGGTCCCTCTATCATCAGTTGCACGTTAGACCAGCAGATATACCTCTTATAGCCTTCTGTAGTAGGTATGGTCTATACGAGTATATGGTTATGTCATTCGGTCTCACGAACGCACCTGCAGTTTTCATGGAACTGATGAATCGAGTGTTCCATCCATACTTGGATTCCTTCGTGGTTGTTTTCATGGACGAAATATTGGTGTACTCTCATACTTTACACGACCATGCTACCCATATTGAGATCCTTTTGAGTACACTGAGGGAGTATCAGTTATATTCTATGCTCTCAAAGTGCCACTTTTGTATGGATTAGTTTCATTTCCTGGGTCATATTATCTCAGAGGAAGGAGTATCGGTAGACCCAGAGAAAGTGAGAGCTGTAGTTTACTGGGAGGAGATGTAGAACGTCTTTGAGGTGCAGATTTTTCTAGGGATGGTAGGATACTACAAACGTTTCATACAGGATTTTTCACGCTTAGTAGCACCGCTAAAAGGTCTGACTAAGAAGGTTTTGAAGTTCTTTTGGTCGGATTATTGTGAGGCATCCTTTCAGGAGCTGAAAGGGAGGTTGAATTCAGCAATGATACTAGTCTTACCAGATCTAGGAAAGAGCTATATTGTTTACTGTGATGCATCAGGTATCAGGTTGGGATCCATGATTATACAGGTAGATGTAGTTGTTGTGTATGGGTCTCATTAGTTGAGGCCACATGAGAGGAATTACCCGATGCACGATCTGGAGTTGGCAGCTGTTGTTCATTCCTTACATTGTTGCAGAAATTATCTTCTGGGAGAGCATTTTGTGGTTTTCACTGACCACAAAAGTCTCAAGTACATCTTCACTCAGCGTGATCTGAATTTAAGACAGCGTAGGTGGGTCTAGTACCTACAATCCTTTGACTTTGAGCTTGCCTATATGCCTAGGAAGGGCAACGTGGTCGATAATGTGTTGAGTAGGAAGACACAGATACAGGTAGTTTAGAAGGTTAGTAGTGAGTGGTAGCTTATGGATCTGTTCTCTGAGATGAATTTTGAGGTGCATGATAGACAGGGGAAGACTTTTCTATCTTCTGTAGATATTACTTCTACTCTTCTTGATCGATTTTGAATGAGGCAGCTATCAGATTCTGAAGTCCTAGCCCTAAGGGAGATTTTTCAAGAGAGGACCCTATTCCTGGATGGACCATATGAAAGGATGAGATCTTGTGTTTCTAGGGGCGCGTATGGGTGCCAGTAGAAATACGCGAGGAGCTGATATGGGACTTTCATTCCTCAGTTTGGGCAGTTCATCCTGGCATCACCAAGATGTATCATGATCTACACCATCAGTATTGGTGGCCAGGTATGAAGAGAGATGTTATTGGTTTCATCATGAGGTGTTCTACTTGTCAGCAGGTGAAGGTAGAGCATCAGCAACCAGCAGGGTTTTTACAGCAGTTACCCATTCCCGAGTGGAAGTGGAATGACGTCGTGATGGACTTCATGACCGGTTTGTCGAGGTCACCTAGAGGTAATGACGTAGTTTGAGTTGTCATTTATAGACTCACGAAGGTTTCTCAATTATTTCTAATCAAGGATACCTTTAGTGTTGATGATCTGGGACGATTATACATCTGAGAGACTATACTTCTACATGGAGTTCCACACTCCATTGTTTCAGACAGGGATGCACGTTTTACTTCTCGGGTCTGGAAAGGGATTTAGAAGTCTTTGGGTACACAGGTACTTTTGAGTACAGCTTACCATCCCCAGACAGATGGCCAGTCCGAGCGTACGATTCAGGTGCTTGAGGACATGCTCCAGGCATGCATTCTGGATTTTGGAGGTTCTTGGGAGAAGCATATAACTCTTGTGGAGTTTGCCTACAACAATAGTTTTCAATCAACTATTCAGATGGCACCTTATGAGGCCTTGTACGGTAGGCCATGCCGATCACCCTTATGTTGGCTGGAGGTAGGAGAGACAACTTTACTAGGAACTCGTCTTGTTCAGGAGACCACAGAGCATATAGAGTTGATTTGGAAGAGGATGGATACTATGCAGTCTCAACAGAGGTCTTATGCTAATCAGTAGAGACGACCTCTGGAGTACGAGTTCGGGGATCAGGTTTTCCTGCGTGTCACACCGAGGTTGAGACACAATAGGATTAGGAGACTTGGTAAGCTTTCACTGAGGTACGTCAGGCCATTTCAGGTGTTGGAGATAGTTGGGCCAGTTGCCTATAGGTTTCAGTTACCTTTGAGGTACCTATCTATTCACGATGTCTTCCACGTTTCTCATCTTCAACGTTACTTTTCAGACTCATCTCATGTTTTCCAACCCGAGGAGGTTGAGTTGGAAGTTGATGCTTCCTTTAAGGACCATCCTATCCAGATTGTGGATCGAAGTACGAAGTTTCTCCGTGGTTGGTCTGTTCCTATGGTATGGGTGCTTTGGCAGCATGGCTGATTATAGAACGAGATGTGGGAGAGGGAGGTAGACGTACAATCATAGTGGTCGGAGCTGTTCAGGGTTTCTTCTTCTACACCACGCTAGAGAAATTCGGGGATGGATTTCTGTAAGGGGGAAAGTTTGTAAGAACCCAGATCTTCTTTTCAGGTATGTTTTTCCTTTTCTAGTCGTTTTTGAGAAAAAGAGATTTTTCTGGAAATTTTCAAAGTATACTCCATGTACTTTATGAGTAAATGTCGTGTACTGATTTTCCACAGGAGGTTGTATGATGTCCGTGTAGAGGCCACACACTTGGCCGTGTGGGGGTGAGTTGAAGGCTACCTAAAGTGGAGTACGGAAACGGTGAGTACACGTTGTGTGATTTATTTTTTTCATTAAATGCACTAGGGTCACGTCTAATCACTAGAACGCTCTTTGTCTAGGTATCTTTCGACCGAGATCTCTATACGGCCACGAATCTTCGATGAACCCTTGAGAGAGCATCTGTCCTCTGAATCGAACCTCGTTGGTTGCGTTGGAATCGCATCGGTGAGTTCTCTCCTCTCCTTGATCCTTGTTTCATGATTCCTCTTCTTTCTCAAGTTATCTTTTATTGAACGTTTTAGACGTTTTTGTAGATATTCAAGGTTCTTAGAAGATTCAAGCTTCGAGGTTCATATATATCATTCCTACAAAACCTAGGTAGGTGGTTTCTGCCTTTTTGTTCAAAGTCTTTGAGTATTATGTGAAAATTCTATCAATACCCTTGATCGAGGTATTGCGTGTTTATCGTTTTACCCATGTTTATTATCTTCCATGATTTAATGTTTGTTTAGAGGTTATTTGGATATTAATAGGGTTGATTTCTATGCTTTGGATGTTTTTCCCATGCATGTTCTGTTTAAGACCATTTGGTCATGTTAAGCCAGTTTGGTTGCCTTGCCTGTTTTCCATTCCTGTTGTTGTGGGATGGAGAGTTTGTATTCTGACATTATTTATATGCTTTAGACTGGTTAGCCAAGTAGTTCTGTAGGTTTTCTTTGTTCATATTTCATTTCTATGATCGTTGAATTACACAGGGCCGTGAGAACCTGGTGTAGTAGGCTATTAGGGGAATTGACCGAGTGAGCTTCCTCGGAGAGTCTTTGAGCACTTTAGAATATAAGGGGAATTGACTGTGAGAGCTTCCTCAAAGAGTCTTTGTTTTACTTTGAATTACCTTGATTACTCTAGACTATAAGGGGAATTGACCGAGTGATCTTCCGCAGAGAGTTTTTAAACGACCTGGGCTATATGGGGAATTGACTAGGTGAGCTTCCTCAAAGATTCCTTGACCTTGGGGATATAAGGGGAATTGACCGTGTGAGATTCCTCATAGAGTCCCTCACTGCCTTAGACTATAAGGGAAATTTACTATGAGTGCTTCTTCAGAGATTTTTTATGAATTTTTATGACTGAACCAAAGGGGTTAGGCTGAGTGAACTACCTAGAGGGTTGCTTGTACTTCTTAGGTAGAACCAAAGGGGATGGCTCTAAGTACTTCCCAAAGGGTTACCTATTTGGGGTTTATCTCTTTGTTTCATTGTTTCTTGATATTGAAAATGTGGATTGTTTACTGCTGATCACTTTCCTATTTACCATTTTCTGTACTTTTACCTACCATATATTTACTGACTGTTAAGCACAGATCTTCAGGTCGTTGCCTACAGGTATTTAGTCTCACACCCTGTTTGAGCCATGCTTTTGGGCCCAAACAGATTATATTGATGTAGGTATACACAAGGGCAAGCACCCTTCAACTTCAGGTACTTGACTTTCTGTGGAGCTGGGGAGCATGGGACCAAGCATAGGCTTGCGATGCTGAGGAGCTTTTTATCTTTTTCTTTTATACTTTGGTTTAGCACTATTTGTATTTCTAGCATTATGACTTGTTTTGCTGCTTTCCTAAACATATGTATCATTCATAATTATATATATCTGTGTGTGTGTGTGTGTTCTAGTTGTTTATTATTCCATTCATCCATTTTTTACTATTTTTGGATATTTACTACTTCCGTTATTTTTTGTTGTTACTTCCGATGTGTACTCTGTCAATGAGGGCACAGTTTCCCCACTATCACACCCAAGACCTCGCTGCAAGTCGGAAGCCTCTGGCGTGCGGGGGAAATGCACTTGATTCCATGTGATTCCCACTTAGCACTTACATTTTTTCACTTGAATAAGAAAATGGGCCCCATGTCTTTTTTTGATACACAACACATCATCACGCTTAATTGAAATTGGTTGAAATGTGACGATTAATTTTAACAAAGGAATGGTCCTGGGCTTGGGATATTATTATGAACCTATATTATGTGAAATTATTTTTGAAAGTTTTTATGATTTTTAGGAATTATTTTTTATGAGCATTGTACATTAAAATGTTTTCATAAAAATGAGTTAAATTTCATATTTTTGAGATACTTTTTTCTCTGGACTAGAAAAACTCAAGTTGGGGTGTGATTAGTCACTGAAAGAGGATAATATTCATTATTAATATATTAATATTTATATGATAAATTATACATAAATAAAAAAATAGTGCATTTCATAAATTGAACAACACTTTACATCATTGTGTAATTAATGTTTAAAGTGAAAGTTTAGAGAAAATAAATCATCTTATTGTGGAATTCATTATATTCATTATTTGAATTTGATATTTTGGTATATCATTGATAAATTTTATTAAAAAAATATATATTTTATGATCAATGTATGAATCATAACTGAAGATGAAGTTTTTTGGTAATGAATGCAGAAATTTCTGGACAAATCATAATGGGATTGAGGCCCATCAAATAAAATTGGAGCTCACAATTCAAACCCAATGAAGCTCAAATTTTAAATTTAGAAAGTTAAAATTATGGGGATAATTTTATTCAAATTTTTTCAGAGATAATTCTGAAATTTTCAAAGATATACAGGGAGATGAAGTTGAAATTTAAATTATGTGCCAGATCTAAAGGCCCATAATATCATCCCACCATTTCGAGAATAATTTTTGAAAGAATGATCCAATTGGCCTGAAATTTTGAATTATTTTAGAGAAAACTAGGAAGAATATATTTTTATTCTAAAACCCCTTAATATTATGAAATATTCAGTTATAAATTCACACATCAAAAATTGAACTTAATCTAGATGATTTTCCTGGTCAACTTTGAAACGTCCAATTTCCTTTGATTTCTCACCTTCATTGGACTCTCCTAATTTATGGGGAAGGAATTCATTGATGGGGGATAAAACCTAGTCTCTTAATATTCATATATAAGGATATTTTTGTGAAGTTAATTATCATCCAATGTTTTAATTTCAATTTTAATTTTATGCTTTCATTTTTGTAATCACATCGTCAATTTCTCCCATGTGAGTTTTTTTCACGTTCATTTATTAGTAAAAGTTATTCTTCACCTTTTCTATTTCTACATATCATTTTATATCCTTTTTATTATCACTTTAATATTTTTTACTTAGATATTGAGGCTAGTCACATCATCACTTGAGAAATTCATCATACAATGGTGGAGTGGTCATTATTTCAATGTTTTTCTTCTTCAATTCTATTTTTGTAAGTCTGTTTCCTACTTCTCTTTATAGAATAACATAAATGGAGGGATAAGAATCTTATGGGTTGATCCAAGGGAGTAGAAAGGGTATGGATTGGATTTTCTTTTATGTGATTTAATATTTAAATCAGTTCATTATTTTAAGATTTCTATTTGATGATTTATTTTCTTTGTCTTCACCGACTTTAATGATGACACATTTTGAGTTCTAGTATGATCCAATTCCTTAAAGTGATCATGAAATTTATTATCTAAGTGTATTGTTGATTGTCCATGAAATTTTGTATGTATTATATCATATAATGATATTTTAGAATTATATCATTGTTTAGATACATCTTGAATTAGTGATATGAAATTCTCTAAGAAAATAATTTATCCAATCCACCCCAAGAAAAAACCTAGGATCAACCCACTATCATTAATTTTTTAGTTCAAATAATTTTTTATTTATTCCCTAAATTAAATATTTATTTATCCAATTAAAATATACCCCAAAGATGGACACTTCATAGCCAATCCTTCCATAAAATTTGATTGTCTCTAGTTCACTTCTTTGGTCCCTGTGGATTTGATCCCTAACTATAATACGACAACCACATATACCTATAGGGTAAAGTTGGGTGAAACCAATGTGGTTTTTGTTTCTTCTGATATATTCACCTAGGAAATATGTTTATACAATCCTTTATCTCTTATAGTTGGGGGAAATTGTCAGTAGGGTGGTCTAGTTCAGTAAAGATGCCACAAGGCCTCATAGAAGTGAGTTGAGATGTATTTTGAGTTAAAGTACTATATCTCACCATTGTGAAAAATTCATCCAACTTGTTATAAATAAAATTATTTTCAAGAAAATATGGACTTACCTGATGTAATTATTTAATATGTGGTATACCTTTATCTCTAAATTGTTTGTAATTTTTTTTCATCTTATCGATCAATACACTTACAACTACTAGTATTTTATCAACCAATGCCCCTCCAACTAAAGTATCAACCTTTCTCCTCTACATTGGTGTGAGGACTTCATAGAATTATAGGATGAGAAGTTTCTCACTAATTTGGTGATATGGGAAGCTTTCACACAACTTCTGGAACCTCTCCCAGTGCTCATACATTGACTCCCCTTATGCTTTCTTGATCCCTGAGATATCCTTATGAGTGGAAGTGGTCCTTGAGGATGGAAAAAAATCTCTACAAAAAAAAGACTTTTCAAATTGTTCCAACATGTTATGCCTTTAGGTTCTAAATAATACATCTAATATTTTTTAGTTCCATCATGTGTGAATGAAAATTATCTTAGATTTATTTGATATTCAAATAAATTTCTTGGTTTTAGGGATGAGAAAACCATATTAAATTCTTTAAGTTGTTTGTTTGGATCCTCACTGGATAATCCACGAAACATTAGAAGAATGTTAATTAATCCATATTATAGTTCATATTCTGATTTTAGGGTTGGGTATCCAATACAATTTGGTTAATATATATTTTCTTGTGCATCCAATTCTATAATGGTTCTATTAAGTTCATTTTTATTTATTACATCCATTGGTTCTTGTTTTAAGTTTGATTCAGAAGTGTTTCCAATTTCAGTGTTCCTATAATGGTGGAATTATCTAACTAGGTGAATATAGAAACATATCATTGACTGAGACTATTTGATTTGAAAAAAAAATGTTCTTAATGTAAATTTATTTTAGACAAGATTAACATGTGCAAAACAAACAAGTTATATAACATTCTCATTGAACCGTGATTAACCCATGTAAAATAAATGGGTTTCATAACAATCTCATTGAAACAAGATTAACCTGTGGAAAAGAAATGGGTTGCTTATAAATATATCTAAAACAATAATAATCCATCCAAAGAAATAATAAGTATGGTATCAATAAAAAATATTCCTAGTGGGGTATAAGTAGCAATAAGGGTTTTTTACATTGATGAATATAAATTCCCTTAAAATATCCTGAAAAAAATCTTGAGGAAAATAATCTTTAAAAATTCAAAGTGTATCATGCCATTTTGAAATGTTAGAATCATAAGACCTATGAAGGAATAAAAAAATTTTAAAAAATTAAATAACACTATAATAAATAAATTCATGATATAACATGTAAAAGGGTTTTTATAAACGCATTATAAGAGAATAATAGTGCATAGTATCAAAATGTGCCTCAATGAAAGTTGATTTAGACAAAGTCCCTTACCTTGAGTCTAAGTTGTCACGTGTGTATTTATCTTCTATAATAATAAACTTATGTTAATTATTTAATTTATCCCTAACCTTTGTTAATTTTACCATTAATTTTATTTCACTTATTACAATTTTTTATAAAACTACTTAAACAATTAAATTTACGTCCTGTGTTTTGACTATATTCGGTTTATCTGTCAAAAATGACTTTGGTAGGTCGACTAAGGTCAAAGAGTTCATTATTAAAACCTGTATAGAATAATAATAATGAAATAATTATCATATTAATACATAAATTATACTTTTAAAACCAATCATGAAATATGTTTATGAAAAATGAAGCAATATTTCAATCATGGAGAGAGCTAGCTGTATATATGCATGAGTAATGTTCCCATTTTTCAATGATCATTATGAAAAGAAGGTAAGTAACATTTATATT
Source organism: Viscum album (assembly GCA_963277665.1). NCBI lineage: Eukaryota > Viridiplantae > Streptophyta > Magnoliopsida > Santalales > Viscaceae > Viscum > Viscum album. Next base: position 645,188,941 of record OY728151.1, on the reverse strand, counting down.
TCACAAATTATCATTATATAATAAATACCATATTATTTAATCATATGTACTTATATATATAATTATTTTGATGTAAAATGATTCACATCGTTTCAAGGATGTGTTAGTCCACATATCCAAGAACGATGTTATCACCCTTTCAATGTGTGAAAAGGTAATAAAGAAAATGATATAATAAATTTACAGTAATATACTTATGTGATTAATATAATATATATTTCATTTATATCACATATGTTTATCAAACTAATTTTTAATAAATTCCATGTAATGTTTGAATATAACACATCGCTTTGAGGTGGTGGTAGTCCACACATCCACAAATGATGTCGTCGTATTCCCAAAAAATTGAAACAATGAAGGTATGTATTTTATAATAATTAAAGAAGTATTAATAAATCATAAATATCACATATATCTTATAAAAATATTTTGTGCATTATAATTCCCACTCATGATATGTGGTAAATGAAAAATGAACGACATCATTTCACGAGGCGGTAGTTCACCACACACACAAATGGTGATTTTGTTACACATTTTATGGAAGTTTCTATAAGTTTATGTTGAAACCTTAACATAAAAACATCTAATATTATTTATTATAATGATTTTATTATATAATCATGTAATAAGAATAATATAATGGGTGGATAAAGAAGTAAAACAAAATTTCTCATTGAAGAAGTTTGCCTCTTCTTCGGGAAACTCTTTTTGGTTTGCAACAAAGGAATTACTTGATTTTCTTTATACCCAAATTAAGGATTCTAGTAAGAGATTAGGGATTTTGAAAGATTATTTTTTCATGTTTTGGATGAGAAAAATTTCTTGAGAGGTGTGAAGTAGTGGGGAGAGTGAGTGCCTTTTTATAGTGGAGGGGGTGCATTCTTGTGAACACAAAAAGGTAAACAATATTTGGAGGTATCTCTTACATAATGTGCCTAAAATAACGAACCTAATTATATCAAATAGGGTATGTGGTCTAAATATGTCAACCCAATGGGTTTTTGACATGTTTCTAGGTCATTTTTTCCCTTAAGATTAATTTTTAACCACTAAGTAAACTTTTTTTACCTTAATTGTTGTAATTAATTTTAATTACTTTCACTAAAAATTGTTATCAAAAACTAATTTGAACTTATAATAAATTATAAATTATTATTATTATAAATATTTAACCCATTTTTAAAAATTTAAATCACATAAGTCGAAGAATTTAATTTAAAATTAATCTTGTTGACGGAATGTGAATGCGAGTTTTTAAAGTAAAAAAGTTCAAAAGTTAGAAATGTTTTTATATCAAATTTCAATGTGAAATAGATTCCAATGACCTAAATTGAATTAATTGATATAAAATTTATCTAATTATACTTTAAACCCAATTAAAAATATAATTTAACATTATAAATTATGTAGACAAAAAAGTAGTTTTCAATTAAAATCTAGTATGTTCACTATTCATCAAAACATGAAACTTCTCAGAAAAATACCAAAAAATCACCCAAAGTAAATTTTTATATTAAAATTTAACAAATGAAGTTTATTTTTTCAAATATAATTTATAAAATTTTCAACATTTAGTTTTAAAACAATTGTTCCATTAAATGGTGGTAAAATTGAATTTTACAAATATCTAGCTTTTAAATTTAAAATTGGATTTATTCTTATCTTAATGATATAAAACTTATTGGATAAATTTAAAACACATTTGATTAAATATATAAAATATAAATTTAATTAATATATTTCACTAATAGTGATTTGCTTAATTTATTAAGATAAAATTTCATTATATTCATAAAAATAATTTTTCATAAAAAATCATCTTTTATATTCAATGAGTATTTATTTTCATTTATAATTAATGGGTAACCAGTGAATTATTTTTATAAACATTTTTAAACATTAATTTTATAATTTATTAAACCTCATTCATTATCTCCATTCTAATGGCTAGGTTATAACTATCATAATAATATTAACATTATATTGTTTTTCGGTAAGACTCGGGCTTGTGTGTAACATAAGTCATCAAAGGAACTCGATGTTGCATGAAATTCAAGATAAAATTGGTGTTTTGTGTGATAAAAGATAATATATGTATTTTGTGTGATGTAATCTATTAAATAATTTAAATTAATTTGAAATAATATATTTCATAAAATCTCGGGATGTTACAAAAATAGTCATTTCCTTCTTTTTAACTGGGTCTCATGGTTTGGCTGCACGGTTGGTCAAACCATACATTAACCTTGCACCCTTAACTATGTTAATAAGGGACTCATATGGTTTCATGTGCATGTTTTGAAAAAACATCTGAAATTTGTTCAACACCCTCTACTAAAAAATGTATATCCCCTTGCAGGGGTGTGTGACCCTGGTTGCACGGTTTCCTCAAAACATGTGGCCTCCAACACCCCTTTGTCCAACCCTTGTAAATATAGAGTAATCATTAGGCCTATATCATAGGTTTATCCTAACCATTTTTTCTACCTTGTTCTTCAAAAAAGATAAGTTTTGAGGTCCAAACCAGCCACATACACCCCTGAAACACACATGATCTCATTAAAAACTCACATTAGGCTGTAAAAAGTAATTTAAACAAAAAAAGATATATACCACATAGTAAAACCTAGGATCTTACAATATTTACCCATTAAAACAATTTTTCACTAAATTTACCTTCCAAGGGTGGTCAAGAGTCACCAAAGAATAAATCTGGACACTGATCACATACATCGGCCTCCTACTCCCATGTAGCGTCCTGTAAATGGTCATACTACCATAGCACCCATACTAAAGGAGTTGACTGGCCTTGAAGAACCTATGTGCTCCTATCAACGATACATATAGAATTATTCTCAAAGTACACATTGACTTATAACTCTACATTATATTACTGCAAAGTTTGATATGGGTCTGGGTGATAATGGAGTACCTGAGATACATAGAAAATGTCATTCATGGCTCAGTATCCCTAAGGTAACTGCAACTCATAAGCTATCGGCCCGACTCTCTCTAGAATATCAAACAGCCCAACATATCATGGTTAAATATTACCCTATCTCATAATCTGTCTATGTCCCAACCTTGGTGAGATACATAAAATACATAATCCCTGACCTTGAACTCCAGAGTTCGTTAATGGTGATCGGCATAATATTTCTTCAAAGACTATGCAGTAATCATCCGCTTTTGAATCAATTGGACCTGCTCAAAAGTCTCATGCATGAGATATAGTCCTAGTAAAGATGTCTCACCTACCTCTAACTAGAACTGGGGAAATCAGCATGGTCTGCCATACAAAGACTCATAAGGTTCTATTTTTATAGTTTCCTGATATTTATTGTTCTAGGAGAACCCAACTATGGGGATATGCCTCTCTCAAGAGCCCCCAAAATCTAGGATACATGTCTGTAGAATGTCCTCAAGAACATAAATGATGCGCTCTGGTTGGACATTAGTATGAGGGTGATATGTCATGCTCAGAAGTACCTGTGTACCCAAATCCCTCTAAAAATTGTAGCAAAAATGAGACATAAACTAGTAATCTCTAACGAAATGATATAATTAGGGACCCAGTGAAGTCTTATTGTCTCACAGATATATAGCTTCCCAAGCTCATCCATTGAGAAGATATCCCTAATTATAATAAAATGATCAACCTTCATGATTTTTTCAACAACAACCCAAACAAAATCATTACCTCATGGTGACCTCGGAAAATAGATCACGAAATCCATTGCAACTTAATTCCATTTCCACTCAGGAATAGGAAACTATTATAAAATTCTGGTTCTTTGCTGATTTTCTTCCTTCACCTACTGACATGTGGAATACATAGTAATGAAACTAGTTATCTCACATTTTATACCCATCCACCAGTACTAAGGACACAAGTTATGATACATCTTGGTGACATCAAGGTGCACTGCCCAAAATGAGGCATGAAACTCCCACATCATCTCCTCATGTATGTTTGTTATAACCAAAATTCATCCCTTTACATACATAATTTCATCCTCACCCAAATTTCAACTAGGTTTTGGGTCCTCACCTTATACACTCTCTCATAATACTAGGCCCTCAGAATCCAATATTTACCTCATCCATACTCTATCCAGAAGGGTGGATGTCACAACTAAGGATAAAATAAATGTATGACCTTTACTATTTTTTTACCTCCAATTTAATCTCAGATAATAATTCCATATGCTTCCACTCTCTATTTTCCTCCTAAATTTCATTTATCTGAGTCCTCCTACTCAATGCATCAGCCACTAAATTGCATTTTTTTGGCATATAGGTAATCTCAAAGTCAAAATATTATAGGTACTCAACCCAACTTCCCTACCTTATATTCATATCACACTTTGTAAATATATAATTGAGGCTATTATGGTCTATTTATAACACAAAATTCTCTCCAAGTAAGTAGTATCTATAATACCACAAATCATAAACAACTATAGCTAACTCAAGATCATGTGTTGGGTAATTCCTCTCATGTGGCCTCAACTTCTGAGACTTGTATTCCATGACATTATCCTCATATGTCAAAAATATTCCTAGACCGATATCTGATGCATCAAAATACACAGTATAGCTTCTATCCAACTCTGGAATAATTAGGACTAGCGCTAAATTTAATATCTCTTTCAACTCCTGAAAGGTTGTCTCACAGGTATCTGACCATACAAATATCTCACCCTTCTTACTAAAGCTCATAAATTGTGATTATAAGCATGATAAGCCCTATATAAAATGATTTTAATATCCATATATCCCCAATAAACCTCTTACATCAAATATGTTCTTGGGATTCTCCCAGGAAACTGATGCTCTCACCTTCTTCGGGTCAATTAATACTCCCATCTCTAAGATAATATGACCTCGGGTCCTTCAAACCCATAAATTGTGATTTCTGCAACTTATGTGTTTCAAATTTTGAAAAATGGATTCCATATTTGGAATCAGTGGGTCTAAACTATGTTAATAGGTTACTTTTTTTGACATTATGAATAGTAACTTTAGTAAACTTTTTATTACCGTAGTTAAGAGTAAATCAGGTAATTAAAGGTAAAAATAATATTATAAAATTACATTAATGCATGTAAAAATCCTAGGGGATGACTAAATTGAACCTTTATCATATATGGTTTTAAATGGAATCACTTAATGGACACATTTACATGAATATGACATTAATATTATTAAAATCAATGAACGTTAAAAAATGTCACACTCTCATTTTATATAAGTATATTAATTCTAATATAGGGATAAATATGAGATAACATTGACTATAGGTAGTCTTTATAAATCTAAAAGAATTACTTATATCATATAAATTTATTTATAACTTTTAGAGAATAAAAAATTACCAATAAAAATGACACGATAGTGATGAAGAAATTATTTTATTAATAGAAATATCAAATAAATGATTTTAAAAATATTAAAAGAAATGTAATTTGAATTAATTAAGGTTATTCACAAATTTTATAGGTGAATATAACATGTTAGGAGTATATTAAATTTTTTTTTTTGAAGTTATCTTCTGTGTAGATTTTATTTAAAATTAATGAAATGAAGAGTGTCAAAATTGACACTATTGATATTTTATCAAAATAACATGTTATTAAATTATTTAAAAAACATAAAAATATTTAAAAATTAAAAAGTGATAATTATTGGGTAAAAATGTCATAAAATATTTATTTATGATCAATTTACATTATATAAGTAAATATTTATAACCATTTAATATTTATAATGTTATTACCATAATTAAAATTAAATAGATTAAATTATGATAAATCAAAATTATAAGGTTTAAAATAAAAATTATCATGTATAAAGTTTATTAGTAGAGATTATTTCAACCCCTCATCATATTATCTTCTAAATAATCTACTTTGGATCTATTTGTATTTAAAAATTAATTTATATTAATTTAAAAGTTTTGGTGTTTCCAAAGGTGCCCCTCCCCTCTCTTATAAAATGGAACCTCTCCTTCTCTTTGATTCACTCATTTAAATCTATTTAGTTAGGACAAACCCTATCCATTTATCCTCCCAACTTCCCTAACTACATCCTAGAGGCCATAAATTTGGCAGAAATCCATCCTAAAGAGTCAATTTGTGCAAATCAAAAGGAGATTCTCAAAAAAAGAGGTAATTGTTTTATCACATCTTTCAAAGTTCTTTTTTCTTATACTTCCTATTTATATATTGATTACATACTAAAGTAATAAATATGGTTTCTTATACATTATTATATGTTATTATAATTACATTACAACCTTGTACCTCCTTTTACCCATCCTAAAAAAAACAATACCTCTATGCGTGCATACGTACGACTTACTATCTCTACGTTATGGTGTAATTTGTTATTCAAAAATAATTTATTTGGAAGGGTATAATGATGAGTATAACAGATTTATATAATGAATATAACATGATAATTATTCTTTATAATTGATATAACTTCAAATTCCACATCCATAAACCATATAAAATAATTTGAAAACATGGGATGAGAAAATTAATGCTTAGTACGGGTTATGAATATAAAAAAACTGATTAGGTCATCAAAAAACATGAAAATATTTGAAAAATATTATTCTTTCATGTAAAAAACATTAATATTATATAACCACTCATTAAAAAAATTCCTTTCCAAAATAATAAAGAAAATTTATAAGAAAGTATAAAACAAAGAAACAATCGTGATGGAATCTTAGAAAAATATGAAAAATTTTGAAAAATATTTTCCTTGATAAAAAAATTTCACCATAAAAACATCATAAAAATTCTTTCAATCATAAACCCATTTACTTATCTCATTAAATAAATATATTTCTATAAAAACCCATATCATTAATAGAAGACCCATGTAGGAAAATCATAGCATTATATTCATAACTTGTGTTCACTCGTATTTACCCATAATATAATGATGATATTACATATAAATTTATGATTTTATGTCACTATCATCCTTGAATTGTCACTGTAAAATGATTAATTATCATTCAGTGTCCATGTTTTGATCATAAAAATATATAAAGATCATTGTTCGAATTTATTCAATTACACTAAAATTTTTTATTTTGATTATTTATTTTAATATACTAATTCAAATGATTTTATTATTATTTTTTAGTTCATGTTATTCAAATTCCAAAAAAATCATTAAACTATACATTTGGCTAATTTGGTCATCTAAATGGCCATATTGACTACATAAGAAAACCCACAAAATCTATTGAGAAAACTAGACCATCCATGATGATTGAATCAATGGGATAAATAAATAATCCCAAATTTTATTAAACTTTATAATGTGATTGAGGACATCCAAATACATCTTGGATAAAAACATTAAGGTCCAGCAAACCAATAAGTGTACCAATTGATGCATGAAATTTCATCCCACAATTTCATCCATTATTTGAAAATAAACCAAAATTCTTAACTTTTTTAACAATACACTTGCCCAATATATCTGAAATTTTGTGGGTACAAATTAAATATATAGAATTCCAATTTTTAGTTGAATTTATTTCAATATGAAGGCGTATTTATAGCATAAAACCCATTTACATTCAGGCTATAGAAAAATATGAGATATAATTAGATAGCATTAGATGGTTTATGAAAACAGTGATACATTTGGCTCCAAAATTCCAATGGCCTCCAAATTTGGAGGGTATAGTTTCAATATTCATATATAAAACTTTTAAGAATATGATTTTTTGAAATTATTCTATATTCATGGTAAATGGTCAATCCAACTAGAATGGAATTTTTGGAAGGAAAATAGTCTACTCTATTTGGCTATAAATAGATACTCACCCTCAACTAGAAATAGGTTTTTACTTCAACACTTATGAGGATACATTAGCATGAAAAAAACCATAACAAATGTCTAGTAGGACCTTCCAAACTCAATTTTATACTTGATATACATCTCCTAAACTTTTCTTTTAATGTAATTCAAGGTGTTTTGAAATATAATTGTGTAAGTGTGATTGTAATTTCAATTGATTTTTAATGCATGTTTCATCATCATATTATGTTAATATCATCCAAATTATATTTTTAAATATTTATTATCTTGAAATATTTTAAATCATGTTGAAAAAACTTCCCACATTCACTTTCTCATTCAATCCAAAGTGAGTGTTTTACTTCTCTTCATCATTCATGTGTCTTTTTGGTGCACCACTCTTTTCTTACCTTATTAAATTTATTTTTATTTTAACACATCATCATAAACATCATAAACAGGATTATTAACCATCTCAATGGTTGAGTAAATCATCCATTTGGGAGAGTCATAATTTGGGGATGTCAATTGATTGAGAGCTTCTGGTATTTGAATATTATTTTGGTTAACATTATGTACGTTAAAAATTAAAATTTCATGGATTAATGACATGAATGTTTTAAAATGTAGATTACATGGATTATTGTAACCATAAATACACTTCTATAAAAATTCATTTATTGATATTGGTACCCTAGTTGAGGCTTGGATTAAAGCCTAAACATTTGGGAATTTTGATAGAAATCATCTTTTAAAGTGGGTGTCAATTTAATGCAATGTTTTAAAAATATAAAGGATTTCATATGCTTAAATCCCCAATAATGAACTCAAACCAATCTTTATCAAATATTAAATAAAACTTGATCCTTTTTTAGGTCCATAATCTTGTCTTACTAACTAATTTATATATCCTTTACATGAAAGGTGAGACATCTTCTTCTTGATCTCCCCTAATTCTAGAAAGACCATTCCTCGGGTGGATAGAACTAAAATCGATGTCTATACTGAAGGTTCTGGGTGTAGTGGAATCGTGGTTGGGAAGGCACCCAACTTTTATTTTTACCATGATCAATGATTATTCCATTATCAATATGCTGATGAATTCCAGTATCTATGGAATATAATCAAAGATTTTGATAAATAAGAAAGAGGATCGAAACCTTTAGAGAGGATCTTTCACATCATGTTTATAATTAATTTAATTAATTTTATAAAGAAAAATAATACCTTTATCTTTGGTATTTTTCTTCATTGATGATGTTGATTTTTCAGAATAACCCTTAGATTATCTTGTTGCGCTTGTAAGGATCAAAACTAGAATCCCTCTAGTGGTGATCCACATGTGCTCTAGTAGCCTCCAATCGACATCGCTCGTTATTCAGGAGCTAGTGTGGCTAAGAGAGTGTCTTGTGTTGGTCGTTCTTGATTGCTTGTTCTTCAGCCTTGAAGAATGCCTCTCATTCTTAAAAGGGGAGAGAAGGTTATTTGAGAGAGAAATTGTTTGGCTCAACAATTCTCAATTCACTAGGCATGTGGTGTGGTGTATGGAACAATAGGCCTAATTTTCTATTTATATACATGGAATTTCTGTTACAATATTTAATTGCATAGAAACAATTAAATACATTCGTGAACTTAGAGAAAACTCATTCTCATAATAATAATACCATGTCATTATTCATGGTGCACCAACTTGCACAAAACAGAATTATAAAATAAAAATCCATGTCACAGAATAATATCAGGGTCATTATTATTTTAACTTGTGCCAACTAGTTAAATAATTATTTACCGTCTTGCAAATAATTATTTTACTACTAGACCGAACATGGTCCGCTCTAACTCCACTTCCATTTATTGAACACCTGAATAAATAAATAAATATTTTATTCTCTTAAATAAATATTTTATTTACAAACTAGTCAGTAAATATTTATTAAATGTTCAATAAAATAAATAAATATATTTTATTTAATTTATGCGATCATTTTAACTTGAATAAAATTATTCCACGGTCTTGAGAATAATATTTATTTCATTAATTAAATTCAAATTGAATTTAACCAAGACCACCAAAAACACCTAGTGTGTGACCCTCAAGGATTCTTTCTCATTGGCATTATGTGAGCTTGCCTAAATTCCAAGAGTACTGTATAGCAACGGGTCATGGCACCCAAGAGAAAGAACGTAAAGTCGCAACAATGACATCCACATACGAACGCTCACTGTGTAATATAATCCCTTTTTCATAATATCTCATCAAGTAGGTTTCATTATAGTGTCATAAACTTTTATTCTTGATATGGCGTTCTTTGACTGCCAGAAATAAACTCATTGTTACACCATGGCCATGGAATTTCACGCGATGGTTCTATTTCAATCAAAGGGTCAAGATATAAACTTCCATAAATGGAAGGGAAAAATTCTTCCTCGACTAATCCATTAATAACATGCCACTCATAACACACCCAACGTGCCCTACTTCTTGCCAACTGCATGTATGATGGTTTTCATTAGTAAGTCAAAGTGCGTGAGTCATGGCACATATTAATGATAATATTAAAGTCTAAGGATCATTACACACGCTCAAAAAAGAAATATCTGATGACACTAAAACATGTAGAATTCCTACTAGTAGTTCTATTATCATAATCTTCTATCTTGGAGATTACCAAGTGCGAACTTCATGAGAGGAAGTCGCGTCTGCTTACGAGTACTCACATTTGACGGTTTGCATGCAATGTGTCCCATCATAGTATGTCATCTCACCACAAAACTATATATAAAAATATTTTTATAGAATTTCAAGGTTTTCATCATAGCAGGGAACTTCCATGACCTTATCAATGCAATAAATACTCTAGGACATTATTACATCAAAGTTATGCAGAATAGTGAACAATATGTAATAATATATTAAATATCCATGTAATCAAAGTAAAACTAGTTGGTTCTATGACACCAACTCTTACAAACTACCACTTGTACTAGATCCAACTGCCTACGACTTTCAGTCTTCTAGACCTCACATAATGATAATGTTTCTGCTGAGTCAAGGATTTATTCATGGGGTCTTCCATGGAAATACTGCTCACTGGAACTTCACCTCTTTGAGAAAAATCCCTCAAGATATGATACTTCTGAAGTATGTGCTTCATCCGCTGATGTGACCTTGGATATTTTGTGAGAGCCACTGCTGTAGTATTATCACAGTACAGTGTCATGGGATCTTTACTATTAGGTATCACATCTAGCTCCTGGATGAAGATTCACATCCAAACTGCTTCTTTAGCTGCCTCAGAAGCTGTAATATACTCGGATTGTGCTATATAATCTACGACCACACTCTACTTTGAGCTCTTCTAGATCACCGCACCTCCATTAAAAGTGAATATGTATCCCGTTTGCGACTTTATGTCATCTTGATCAGTTTGGAAACTAGAATATGCATATCCAATAATGAATAGTTCCTAGTCTCCTCCATAAAATAAGAACATATACTTAGTACGCCTCAGATACTTTAGGATAGTCTTGACTTCCATCCAATGGTGGTCACCTGGGTCAGCTTGATATCTGCCTACCGCACTCAATGTGTAGGTGACATCCAGCCTAGTACATAGCATGGAATATATAACTGACCCAATAGCTGATGTGTATGGAATCATTTCCATTATCTTTCTTTATTCAAGTGTCTGAGGACAAATTTTCTTGGAAATATGAATGCCATGTGACACTGGAAATAGTCCCCTCTTGGATTATTCTAACCTGAATCTCTTCAGTATCTTATCAATGTATATACTTTGACTTATGCCCAGGAATCTCTTGGATATATCATGATGTATATTGATCCCAAGAATATATGTTGTCTCTCCCAATTCCTTCATGGAGAAGCATTGATTGAACCATGCCTTAACAGACTGTAATACTAGTATCTCGTTTCCAGTAAGTAATATTTCATCAACATATACTATTAGGAAAATGACTACACTCCCAATAAACCATTTGTAGACATAAGGATCACATTAATTCTTGATAAAACCAAATTATTTTATGTCTTCGTCAAAATGAATGTTCCATGACCTGGATGCTTACTTTAATCCATAAATGGATTTATACAACTTGCATACCTTATTTGCCTCCTTTGGAGTCACAAACCCTTCAATTTTTGTCATGTAGACATCTTTTAGAAGGTTCCCGCTAAGGAATGATGTTTTGAAATCCATTTTAAAAATATCATATTCATGGTAAGCCACAATGAAAACTAGAATTTTTATGGATTTCAGCATTGCAACTGGTGAGAAGGTTTCATCATATTCAATTCATTGACCCAGTTTAAACCCTTTTACAATCATTTGTGCCTTATAGGTACTGACTTGTCCTTCCATGTCCAGTTTCTTCTTTAATACCCATTTGCAACCAATAGGATTTACATCAACTGGAGGATCTACCAAAATCCATACTTGGTTTTGGTACATGGAATCCATTTCATAATTCATGGCTTCATTCCACTTGGAAACATTTGTGCCACTTACTTCTTCCTTGTAGGTTATAGGATCATTATTATCAACTAATAATGAGTCCCTGTCCTCAGTAACTAGAAAACCATAACATTCTGGTGTTCTAACCTATCTTGTACTCCTACGCAGTACTTGTGTCTCTATAACAGATTCTTCTTCCATGGGGCTTTGTGGAATATGTTCTTGTACCAACTCTTGTGTACCTTAAGCCTCAACTTCATCGAATACTATCTTTCTCTCAATATCTATTTTGGAGATGTTCTCCCTCTAAAGGAATATGGAATATCTTTTCACTATAACCTTTTTGTCTGAGAGGTTGTATAGGTAATATCCCCTTGTTTATTTAGGGTATCCTATAAAGGTACACTTTTTGCCTCGGGGTGTGAATTTGCTACCTGAAGAGGCATTAACAAATGCTTCACTACCCCACACATGTAAATTCGAAAACATGGTTTTTCTTCCACTCCAGAACTCGTTTGGAATACCATTTATCGATTTAGTTGGTACGTGGATTAGAATGTGTGCCACTGTTTGTAATGCATACCCCCAAAAGGATAATATAAGACTTTCATGACTCATCATTGATCTCACCATGTCCAAAAATTTGTGGTTCCTCCTTTCATTTAAACCATTCCATTGAGGTGTGTAAGGGGGAGTGAGTTGGGATAAGATCACAACCTCTTATAAGTAATCAATTAAGTCCTGATTAAGATATTCCCCACCTCGGTTTGAGTGGAGTTTCTTAATCTTCTTACCAAGCAGGTTCTCAACTTCATTCTTGTTTAACTTGAACTTATTAAAGTAATCTAACTTATACCTCATTAAGTAGATATATCCATATCTACTAAAATCATCTGGAAAAGTTATGAAGTATGAGTACTCACCCCTTGCTTCAACTCAAAATGGTCCACACACATCGGTATGAACCAATTAAAGAAGCTCTTTATCCCTTTCACCTTTCCCACCAAATGGGGATTTGGTCATTTTTCCTTGTAAACATGCATGACATATGCCAAGTGGTATTAGTTCAAAAGAATCTAAATATCCATATTGATGTAACTTTGTCAAACATTTCTCGTTTACATGACCTAGCCGGTGATGCCAAAGTTGGGTGTGGTATGAGTCATGTGAAGTATCTTTGTCATCGATTCCCATTACTTGGTTTGTGTAATCTAACACATAAATACCATTGTATAAATGTTATTTACCAAAATAAATTCTATATTTATAAAAGAAGCAATATTCATTTCCAAACTTGAAAACAAGTCCATCTATATCTAGTCTGGATACAGAAATTATGTTTTTGGTTACAGAACGCACATAAAAAAACCCTTTAACACCAAGATCATCCCAGTTGGCAATGTGAGGTGGTAGTCCCCAATAGCTATAGAATAATTTAGGCTCCATTGGCTGCTCGTAGATCTACCTCCCCTCGATCAATCTTCTTGAATCTACTTAGTTCCAGTATTTGGATACATATGTGAGCACCACAAGATGTATCTAATACCCAATTTCTAGAAATAGATAGATTGAATTCGATAACAAACGCACCTGAAGCTTCCCCTTGATTCTTAGGCTGGGTGCAGTTATTCTTCTAGTGGCCCTTCTTTCCACATGAAAAACAAATAGCCTCCTCTTCTCTTGCCTCCCCTTTGATCTTCCATTTCTTGAAAGGCTTTGAATAAGCTTTGGGCTAAAAGATCTTCGCCTTCACTTTCCTCTTATTCACCATAAGGACAAAAGGGTTTTTGTGCTTTGTATCTTTGTCCACTTGGTGAATGAGGATAAGAAGATCAGATAGAGACTTCTCAATGTTGTTAAAATTGAAATTGACAACAAAGTGAGATAATATATGAGGTAGTGATGCGAGAATGAGATCGGTGCCCAATTATTTGGGGTGTTTAAACCCTAGAACCTTCAGGTGCTCAATGTAGCCAATTAGCTTGACTACATGAGGCCCAGCTGGGGAACTATCTACAAGCTTACTCAGAAAGAGTGCCTTAGAGATCTCAAACCTTGCCTATCTTTCTCTCTCTTAGTAAAGACCACGGAGGTTCTCGATCATGATATAAACATGTATGTTTTCATTAGACTTCATGAGCTCACTAGACATTGAAGATAACATCAAACATTGAATGTCCACTATGGCATTCATATGTTTCTCATATACCAGGAAATAATCATCACTCACCTCCTTGGAAGATGGATCAGGTAATGCTGACTTCAGTATATAAGACTTATTTTCATGGAGTAGGATAACCCGAAGGCATCTAAACCATTCCTGGAAGTTACTGTCGGTAAAGATGTTGTATTTATCCAAAATTGATCGTAGGGATAGTGTGGCGGACGAGCTTGTCCTTTTTATTCTGCAATTAAAAGAGCAGATCATTAGTACTTTCTTGATCACATTTTATGAGAAATAATAAATTTTATTAAGACTCCCACTATTTTATTAAGTCTTAATGGACCTCACCATTGAACTTGGAATGTCCAGTTTCCATGACATTCTAGTGGCAAGGATCAATATTCCCCTTCACATAACCCCAAAAAGGGTTGGTCAATCTATTAGAAAGTATTTAGGTATACAGGTCTTTTCCAACTGTGGGCTTGCAGCTCCTTGATCTATTGAGTGGACTCCCCAATCCCAAAATCATGACTTTGGATTTCTTCAACTCTTGCCTCCAATAATACACCATTTCTAGCAAGGGCTACTCCACTTGATGTAATATGGTTAAGTAAATCTAAAACCTTTCATAAGGGATTCCTATATAAAATTAAGTGTCTCAACAAGTGTTGGTCAAACACATAGTTTTATTGAGTTTTTTCCTTAATCAAGTAACTAAAGGCTTGGTCTGACTTAATATTTTATTTGAGGGATTTTTATCTATTATGCATGAATTTCTTATTATCACATGCTTGCTAATATTAAGTGGAACTTACTTGAGTTATTAACCATGTCTTGATAATATTTATGCATAAGACTCGTTTATTTTAGTTCCATCTTCAATGCTCGTTTAATTCATTAATTATGTGATCGTAACAACATGTCCATAATGATAAACCATGAAAATGACATAAATAAAATAAAGTAAATGTCTTAATCATGATCTTTTATAATGGTTATATTATTTAGCGGTTGATAAACTAACCCTGGCCTAGGGTAGAAACACCTTGAACCATTTGGGTTCATGTTAACAGCTTCCACCTGTCCACCTCTGTATCTCCTGGGATTGGTTTCGTCTCGGCTTCATCTTGAACTACATCCACTAGATTAGGAGTTCCATCCATTACATATTCCCTTTTTTAACTCACATGTAGGTGAGGGGTAAAGGGGGTTTTACATAAAAGAAACCTTGGGCACACAGGCCCTATATATTAATAAGGAGAAGGATCACAGGCCAAAAAATTTAATTCAAATAAATAAATTAAAAGAAACCATCCACATACAAAGGTCTTGGTCTAGATCATGATCATCCATACATGCAATGATATTTATGCATAAGTAAAACTAGAATTCAATTCTTTAATCATTCTTGTTTAAGATAAATCACACTCAAATCAATTAATTATCATATTTAATTAATCAATCCGTTTATCTTAAATCCTTTTCTAAATTTCCTTGAGATTATCATCCCTCATAATTTTAAACAAATAAATTCATTTAAAATTATCTTTGTACGTAACTTGTACCTTGGAGAAAACCCGATGAATTCCTATTCATTACTACCCAATGAGTAGAAATAAACATTACGAAGATGTTAAATTAAACACATATATATAAAGTACCTATCACGTGTTTTTCCTCGCTGTACGCTCGCACGATGGTACAAGTCTCAAGGTTTTGTATAATATAATAATAAATTTTAATAAATATATGTAATTTGGATGAGTACATGACATGTAGTTCCAACTACATGGAGTTTACTATTGTTCACCATCCATATGAAGTACACGCCTTGAGAAACGGTGTGTGAGTGTACTTCAGAAATCTTTGAAGTACACGACATTTCTAGTTGGACACACACCATGTAGTTCCTCATTACATGGTCTCCAGCCGGGCTAGCCGTGTACGGGGTACACGGTCTAACCCAAACCTGAAGGGACTACACATCGTGTCCATTTGGGCCACATGGATTGTAATCTGAAAACCATGTTCCACATATTCTTGGTCAACACACAAAATCATTTAAAACTTAGAAAGACTCCAACACATGGCTTGGTTTGGCGGACCGGTCTGATGCATTGAATCTTGACTACACAGCATGTACTGTCGAATACATGTCGTGTGCTCTGGTGTTGTACGTCCATAAATCATTGACACCTCCAAATGAGATCCTTTATTTTATTTTAATCAAAATTAAAAGAAAATATTGCTTCTGAAAGGTGAACGAGAAACGAAAGAGGAGGAATAGATCTCGAGATTCTGATTTGTAGAAAGATTAACTTGAATTGAAACAACTAAATTATTAAATTCATAATTCATCAACAAAATATTTAAATAATTATAAACTCTGATTTAACCACTCTGATACCACTTGAAGGTTCTGGGCATAGCGGAAGTGTGGTTGAGACGGCACCCAAATTTGATTTTTACCATGATTAATGATTATTTCGGGATCAATACCATGATGAATGCCAGTCTCCACGAAATATAATCAAAGATTTAGATAAAGAAGAAAGGGGCCCGAAACCTTTAGATAGGATCTTTCACATCATGTTTATAATTAATTTAATTAATTTTATAAAGAAAAATAATACTTGGATCTTTGGTATTTTTCTACATTGATGATGTTGATCATCTGGAATGACCCTTTTGGATTATCTCGTTGCACTTGTAAGGATCCAAACTTGAATCCCTCTAGCGGTGATCCACATGTGCTCTGATGGCCTCCGATCGACACTACTCATTCTCCGAGTGCTAGCACGAAAAAGCGAGTTTCTTGTGTCGATCTTTCTTGATTACTTTTTCTTTAGACTTGACGAACGTCTCTCTTTCTTGAGAGGGGATAGAAGAGGATTCGAGAGAGAAATATTTTGGCTCAAAAATTCTCAATTCACCAGGCGTGTGGTGTGGTGTATGGCACAATAGGCCTACTAGTCTATTTATATACATGGAATTTTAGTTAAAATATTTAATTTCATAACAAAAATTAAATACATTCATGAACTTAGAGAAAACCCATGATCATAATAATAATATTGCGTCATTATTCATGGTGCACCAACTTGCACCAAACGAAATTATAAAATAAAATTCCACGTCATAAAATAATAGCAGAGTCATTATTATTTTAACTTGTGCCAACTAGTTAAATAATTATTTACCGTCTTGAAAATAATTATTTTACTACCGAACCGAATTTGGTCCGCTCGAACTTCACTTCCATTTACTGTACACCCGAATAAATAAATAAACAAATTATTCACTTAAAGAAATATTTTATTTACAAACTAGTAAATAAATATTTATTAAAAGTTCAATAAAATAAAGAAATATATTTTATTAAATTTATGTGATCATTTTAACTTGAATAAAATTATTCCACTGTCTTGGGAATAATATTTATTTCATTAATTAAATTCAAATAGAATTTGACCGAGACCACCAAAAAAACTTATTTTGTGACCCTCTAGGATTCTTTCTCGTTGGCATTAGGCAGGATTGCCTAAAGTCCAAGAGTATTGTCTAGCAATGGGTCAAGGCACCCAAGAGAAAGAATGTAAATTCGCAATAAGGACATCCACATACGAATGCTCACTATTTAATATAATCTCTTTGTCTCAATATCTCATCAAGTAGGTTTCATGATAGTTTCATAAACTTTTATGCTTGATACGTCCTTCTTTGACTACCTGAAATAAACTCATCGTTACACCATGGCCATGGAATTTCACGTGACGGTTCTATTTCAATCAAAGGGTCAAGATATCAACTTTCATAAATGGAAGGGACAAATCCTTCCTCGACTTATCCATTAATAACGTACCACTCATGACACACCCAACGTACCCTACTTCCCACCAACATCATGTGTGATGGTTTTCGTTAGTAAATTAAAGTGCACGATTCATGACACGTATTAATGATAATCTTAAAGTCTAAGGATCATTACACACACTCGTAGATTGAAATATACGATGAAAATAAAACATGCAGGATTACTACTAGCAGTATGTTTTCATAATCTCCTATCTTGGAGATTACCAAGTTCGAACCTCATGAGAGTAAGTCTCATTTGCTTACGAGTACTCATACCTGATGGTCTACATGCTATGTGTCTCATCATAGTATTCCATCCAACTACATAACTATATTTAAGAATATTGTTATAGCATTTCAAGGTTCTCATCATAGCGGGGAACTTCCATGACCTTATCAATGCAACAAATACTCTAAGACATTATTACATCATAGTCATACAAAACAATGAACAATATATAATAATACATTAAATATCCATGTAATCAAAGTAAAAAAAGTTGGTTCTAGGACACAAACTCTTTCATATATAGTCATATTATTCATAGAATTTTGGGACTAACTGATCGAGTTCAACATTTTTTAAGCTATGTGATTTCCATCATAGGATCACTCTACATTCCGTATCCATAATTCTGAGTACACTTCTAAGAGTTGATTGAATCTTATTTCATCATGTTATTCATGTTCTAAAGATATAGGAGTTTGTTAAATTTTTACCACGATTAACCAAGTGATAAATGGAGAATCTGATTTTGACCTTTCATTTATAGACTCCATCAATCTAATGGATCTTAAAAACACTTTGCAATCTCATCTCACCTATGGTCTCTATTGTTCCACCTTAGATGGTAATGAGGAAAATGAATTAAAACCAATCAGAATCCCTTTTTCTATTCCTAAGTTATATGTCCCAAAAATGAAGGATGAAACTTCTCTAAAAACCCTTCCTACACACTTTAAGTATGCATCTATTTTCCATGATTACTCATATCCTATCATTGTCTCTGTTATACTTATGAAAACTGAGGAGTCCAAACTTGTTCAGGTGTTAGAGGAAATCAAAAAGGCCTTAGGTTGGGCCCTAGAAGACATATTGGTTATCAACACTTCCCCTTTCATACATCATATTCATCTAGAAGAATCATCCAAACTAATCACATAACCTCACAGAAGACTAAATCCACTTATACTTGAGGTAGTTATGGAAGAGTTCACCAATATTCTATAAGTTGGTATTATCTACCCAATTTTTTATAGTGAATGGGTTAGTCCGATTTAAGTGGTACCTAAGAAGGGTGGGATAACTATTGTAACAAATGAACATCGATAGTTATTCACAACTAGTGTGTAAAAAATTAGTGTGTGTGCATATATTATTTGGAATTGAATGCTGAAACATGAAATGATCACTACCCGTGTCCTTTCCTTGATCATATTATTAGAATATTAGTTGTAAAGTAGAATTATTATTTTCTAAATGAATACACTAGATACTTTTAAATCCCAAACACACCTCAGTACTAAGAAAATAATAAATTAACTTTACACTTTATAACATATGCATATATAATAATTAATTTTGGCCTTTTAAATGCTCTTACAATATTCTAGAGGTGTACGATGAGTATCTTTTATAAATTCATTAACAATTTCATTTAGTTATTCATGAATTAATTTTCTATTTATGGTGATTTATTTGAATCCCACTTGAATTCACTCTCTCTGGTTCTACAAAAGTGTTTCAAATGTAACCTTGTGTTGAATTTTGAGAAATGTCAATTCATGTTTACCAATGGGATTGTTATAGGACACATAATTTCTCAAGAGTGTATTCAAGTTGGTTCAGCTAAAATGGAGGTGGTACAATCAATTCTTGAACCCACATCAGTTTGATACATCCATTTATTCCATGAATATACTGGTTTCTATTGCCGATTCATATAGAATTTAACTAGGATTTCCCTCCCACTCACTAGTCAACTCCAAAATGATGTTATATTTAATTTTGATTAAGCTTTCATGAGATAATTCAATGAAATAAAAGTTTTTTTAACATATTCCCTTATAATCCAACCCTTAGATTTGTCCTTACCCATCTAATTGATGTGTGATGCTTCTAATATGGCCATTGGGGTTGTTCTTGGTCAAATAAGAAAAAAAATACTAATTTAATCTATCATACCTCAAAAAAAACTGGATAAAACTTAATCGCATTACACTTCCATTGAAAAGAAACTTATAGCTATGGTTTTTTCTTGGATACTTTTTTCCTTTATCACTTAGATGCAAAAATCGTCATCTTTACTAAATTTTAAACATTAATGTTATTACTCAAGAAATTTCATTCTAAACTAATACTAATAAGATTGATCCTAATTCTCTATGAGTTTGACCTTGAGATAAAAGATAGACCTGGAAAATAAAACCTTGTGGTTGATCACCTAAGTAGAATTTAGAATTTTTCTCTTTCAAAAAACATTGATCCCAAATTTTTCATTGAACCCCTCTCGTATCTCACTCCAATTTTACCATGGTATTCCCCAATTTTAATTTACATGGTGTCTAGTATTTTTCCTGAAACCTTTTTAAAATAACATAAAAATAAGCTAAAAATTTATTGAAAATAATTTTTTTAGAAGATGGTAAACTTTGGAAAACTGGGTTGGGCATAGTGATTAGTAGATGTGTTGATGAAGATGAAAGTTCCTCCATATTAGAATTTATCCACTCAATTACTAGATGTTGACACTTAAGACAACAAAGGACCTCACAAAACATAGTAGACTCTAGATTATTTTATAATTCAATCTGCAGGGACTCATATGAGTTCTATAAATCATTTTCCACTTTCCAAACTTTTCGCATAATTTTCAAAAGAAACTAAATCCATAAAAATCCTATAATATTCTATGAGATCTTTAATGTTTGGGACATCAATTACATGGAAAAATTACTCCATTATAATGGATTATTCTATGTTATTTTTTTGGTTGAATTTTTTTATAGGTGGGTTAAGGCCAAATCCATTATAAAGGATGATGCACATTATGTTAGTGAGTTCTTAAAAACCCACATTTTCCATCGATTTGGAACATTTCATGCCTTGGTAAGTTACTTAGGAACTCATTTCTGTAATGGATACATGGAATGTATTTTGAAAAAGAATTGGGTTATACATAAAAAATCCTCTACATATCACCCCCAAACAAATGGTGTGGTTGAACTTTCTAATAGAGAAGTGAAAATATTTCTTGAGAGAATTTATAATCCCACAATAAAAAAACTGGTCTAAGATACTTATTGGAGCACATTGTTCTTATAAATATTACTATAAAACACTCATCTAGATATATCCTTTTAGGATAGTTTTTGGTAAATAATTTAATATATTGATTAAAATCCAAAATAAGTCATTTGGGGATTTGAAAACCTATAATATTGATTATGAAAAATATGGTGAAGAGATATTGATTCATTTGACTGAAATAAAGTATCTTCTCCTTGATTCTTATGATAATTATAATTTATACAAAGAAAAAATCTAAGGAACCCCATGATAAGAACATACTGAAAAAGGTATTTCTTAAAGGTGAAAAGGTAATTCTCTTTAATTATTGACATTAACTTCACCTAGGTAAACTTAATTATTTTTGGAAAAGTTGTTTTATTATTACTAATTTTTACCAATTTTGTGTAGTGAAATTCCAAGTCCCTTCTTCCAAAAAGGAATACATGGTTAATGAACATCAGTTAAAACATCACAAAGATAAGACACATACCCTAGGAATCATATCATCTTCCACCAGATCCCCAACTATAATAATGGACCCACCATTGTATTGAGATGTTAACCCATAAAATCTAAACCAAGGGTCACCTATTTCCCTTTAACTCCTTCTACCTCTCTTCTCCCCCCCCCCCTCACTCAATATTTCCCTCTCTTTCTTCTTCTTCCTCTTTCTTTATAAACTTCTCTCTCATTTTTTGTACCACTTTCTTCATCAAATTTTTTTATTCTTTCCCTTTTGTGTTGGTGTGCATTTAAAAAAAGTAAAAACAAACAAAACAAAAAAAATGAAAAAACCTAAACAAAATGAGTCAAAATTTATCACGATTAAATATAGAAATTTTTTCCAACCATTCTTGGAGATTACAAAGACATTTTCATCTCAAAAATATTTTATTTTCCTCATAAGCTTGGATAAACAATTTTTTTTCAAGACTAATAAGTTTTGAATGTCCAATTTTTAATTGGAAAAATATTTTTATCATACTATGGGGAACAAAATAATATTTCATACAAATTTCACCTATGAGAATATTTTTATTTTCTTTTTTTCATCTTTGATTTTTAGCCTAGATATTTTGGACCTTGGAGCTTAATTTCCTAGCTTGGTACGTATTAATATGATAGAGGCATTTTCTGAAACACATGAGAATGAAAATAACCAAATAGACTCTCATTACCCTTATAATGATCCTCCTTTTTAAATCCCCTTATAGCCTTGGAAAACCTTTTTTATAGCCACATTACAATCCAAAATCCTTTCCACACTCAACATCTACATGAATTTTCATTGCATGATTTTTTGAAAATTATTTGTTGGGGAATTGATTTCATTTTGAATATCCCTTAATTTATTTTCAATGTAACATCATATTCTCAATGGAAATAATACATTTAAGTGTGTGGTATAAGTTTTAATTTGGTGAGTGATGGGAAAATATATCTCTGTTTATGAAATTTTTTTCAAATGACATTAAAAAGTTTTAAACAATTAAAAAAATTGTAATAAAAAGAATAGATTGTGTCTTGGGAGGTTCAAAAATAATTGTTACTTAACCATATATATAAAAACCAGGTAATTGTATAATAAATAATTTTAATAATTATAAATATCAATTACATAGTTATATTTATTATTAAAATATTAAGTAATTTTGAAATCAAAAAGAAAATAGTTTTACCTAAACTCTTTTCTTATATGGTTTTATTTAAAAATTTAATTTATAAAATATGTCATTTTAATTTAAAAATATTAATATAATTTTTTCAATCATAACATAAAAATTTAAAGGAGTGAAATTTTTTTATTTTTCAAAAAATATTGATTTTTTAGTGAAAAGTGAAAAATACTGATTTTTGTAAAAAAATCAACTCTTTTCAATAGTTTAAGTATTTTAAAAATTTTAATATATTTTCAATATGATTTAAAGTAAAATAAGTATTATTTAGTTATATTTATTACACTTAATTACTTTTTAATCAACTTTATATTGGTTTTTAGTATATTTTTATTTAAAAATTTAATTTTTCTAAAAACTATTTTAAAATGCATAAAGTTTCTACATTTTAATTAATTAATATAATACCTAATGAGAAATAATTTAAATATAATAATTAAAAAATATATCAATAAATATTAATTTATATTCATATAGATATTATTATTAATCATAGAGTTGATATAAAATCATATTTTTGCTTGAAAAATCAATTCTTGAAAATCCGTATTTTCATCGCGTCTACGGGTTTTGTTTTAAATTTAATTTTTAAAATTATATGAATTTAATTTGGTAAAATATAATAAATATTTGGAATCATAATAATTTATATTATCTAATATTTTTGTTAAGTCCACTAGGCTAGACACCCTGAGACGGGGGGTGAATCAGGGTATGACAGATTAAAACGACTGCACCTTTTGATCTTGTTTTGCTATTAGACAAACCCATCTTCTCTCTATCCTTCCCGATGAAGAGTATGAAAAAACCTTAAAGAATGCATAGTACACATCTATTTTTACTTGGTTCACCCTCACTGGGCTACGTCCAAGGAGCATACACCAGCAGTGTGCCGATGTACCAATTCCACTATAAGCGCACTGTTGTTTACAAGTTCGAAGAAGACTCATTGTCCCTCATGGTTTACAACCACTCACAATATGAAAGCTCACTACTCTCTCAACTAAAGTGTGCTCACTACTTATTCAGAATATCCACTCATAGTTTATAGACCTGTAGGTCTCTTTATTATCTCTAATAAAATCTGCATCCTTAACTATTGATAGATGCTCTTTTGACGTCCAACTTTCACCCGCAGATGAATCTCACTTTGCACCGAGTGTACCAGGCAACTAAAATTTTTGTGCGCAGCCCTTACTACACCTTGTGCAAAATTCCCTTGACTTGCACGAAATACAATTTTCGCGCAACACCTTCTTTTACGCGCAACCACTTCTTTTTCACGCAACCTTTTCTTTTTCACACAGCCTCTATACTGCCTTGCGTGTAATTATCTGATTTTGTGAAAAATTCACTTTTCATGCAACACACATTTTATGCACAACACCCTTTTTATGCGTAAAAAATTATTTTACATGCAACATTTTTTACGCGCAACTTGTTGTTTTCGCACAACTCTCATGTGCACTCCAATTTTGCGTGCCATAGCTCGGATACTCTCTATGTCTTGAGCTTCTTTGAATGGAGGGGGGTCACTTCATATTTATAGGAAAAATCAACCCTGCGTGAAAAACCCTCCTTGAGCGTGTAATTCACTTCAAGCGCGAAAAACAAATCTTTCGCACAATGCCATTTTTCGCGCATGCCTCCAAGATTTCTTCCACATCATGCCTTTTCAAATTTTCGAGCATCGGATCTCGAAACACCTCTTGCGCAAAAAACCCTCCTTGAGCGTGTAATTCACTTCAAGTGCGAAAAGAAAATCTTCCGCGCAATGCCATTTTTCTCGCACGGCTCCAAGATTTCACCCATATCATGCCTTTTCCAATTTTCGAGCAACGGATCTTGAAACCCCTCTTGGGCGAAAAACTTCATCCCTCTATTTCATGCATCCTGCAAATATTTCACACACCACTCTCCTTTTGCGCACATCGTGCAAATATTTCACGCAACATTTTATTTTTCCGCGCACAGTGATGGTATTTCGCGCACCATGCTAACTTTTCACATGCCACTATATTTTTCGTGCACCACGCTGATTTTTTGCACGCCACTATGTTTTTCACGCACCACTCCAATTTTGCACGCACCTCCCTTTGCCAAAAACACATCTCTCCATTTTCCAATTTTCAGGCCCAAAAATTTGGCAAACACTGGAAAACGGCGCCACCTTGTATCTGCTCTTTTTGTACCACCTCCAGATCGTTCATTCCTTTTTCTAGGTTCTTCAATCAATCATGGATTGTTGGAAGCATCCCTAGAACCCAAAAAATCACCATTTAAATCCCCTTTGTCAACACACTCATACATCATGGTCTGCTTTGTCAACAAACACAACATGGAGGCCCAATTTTTCAACAAACACAATCACCTCAAAAATGCTTCAATGATTCCCTTAATAGATTTTTTACCAACAATGTTCAACATAATTTTTCACCAAAATGAATAGTGAAATCAATAAAAATTAATTACTATTATTAATATAAAAATGGATTTAGCAGCTGATAAACTAAAACAATAATGATTTAAATGGCCTAAAAACTTGTCCAAAATATATTTTTTGGACATATTTAGACATTAAAATGTCTAATTATCAATAATAATCCATTTTTTACACTTTTTTCAGGTGAAAAAAGAAGATATTTCTTTTAATTTTCAAAAATTAGAAGTGTGTCACTCACCTCACTTATAAAAGTCCACTCACTCTCTTCTCCTCTTTACACCTTCAAAGAAATTTGGTTCAGCAAATAACTACCCAAATAACTTCCCTAATTATATCCTTAAATCCTATAATCCTGTGTTTTTTTATAAATCAAACCTT
The DNA here is from genome assembly GCA_963277665.1 of Viscum album. Classification (NCBI taxonomy): domain Eukaryota; kingdom Viridiplantae; phylum Streptophyta; class Magnoliopsida; order Santalales; family Viscaceae; genus Viscum; species Viscum album. The sequence continues at coordinate 645,162,819 of OY728151.1, read as the reverse complement.
AAAATCCTTTTTGTACAAACAAAAACAAGTTACATGAAGAAGAGGTAATATTCCTCAATGAGAATTTTTACTTTATTTCTTCCACCACCCCCTTAAATTATTCTTATAAAATTATTATATAATAACCTCATTATATTACATATAATTTTATTTTTTATGTTAATTTTATATCCTATATCCTTCTCCCATTCCATCAAATTGGTTACAAAATCATCATTTGTGTGTACGATGGACTACCACCTCATGAACCAATGTCATTCATTTACCAATTACCACCTCTCATAGTTGATTATAATGATGGATAAGAAGTATATATATATATATTATTTATTAAATAATTATACCTATTTAGTAATTATTCCATATATACCATTTTAATTTTTAATCCTTAGGGCATACAACAATGTCGCTAGTGTGTACGGTGGAATACCCCCTCGTGAAGCATTGTGATTCGTTTTCACTAACGCTTTAAATGAAAGGTAATAAAGGTAAATATAATAAATATATTTGATATAAATGATATTAATGAAATATTTATCCTTTTTAAAAGATAATATATCTTTTTTTTACCTTTTCACTCACTAAAAAATGATAACATCGTTCTTCTACATGTGGACTACTGCCTTCATGAAGTAATGTGGCACTATTTTCATTTAAAAACCACATTCATGATATATATAATTATATTTATTTAAATAATATGGTATATAAGATATTATTATCATTATTGGAAGATAAAATATTACTTTAACTCCTTTCCATAATGATCATTGAAAAATGGAAACGTCACTCATACATACATACGGCCTACCATCTCCATAATTGTAATGTATTTCATTTCTCTTAACCAAATAATATGATTGGTATTAAAAGTATAATTTATGAATAAATATTAAAATTATTTTATTATTATTATTCTAGATATGTTTAATTAATGAACTCTTTGACCATAGTCAACCTACCAAATTCATTTTTGACACATAAGCCAAATATCATCGAAACATTCGATGTAAACTTAACTGATTTAGTAATCATATATAATATAATAATAAATGAAATAAAAGGATTAATAAACATGAAAAATTTTATTAAGAAATTAAATAATTAACATAAGTTTATTATTCAAGAATATAAATAATATATGTGATGATTCAGACTCAATGTAAGGAACTTTGCCTCAATTTCCTTTTATTGCGGCATATTTTGATGTTATGTGCCTATATTCTTTTAACAGGTGTATATATATCCCCTTTGACATGTTATATCATGAATTTATATATTCTCATAGTATTTTAATTTTTTTAATTTTTTTATTTCATGGGCCTTATAATTCAAATATTTCTAAGGTGATCGGGGACTTTTCTTTAAAATAATTCTATTTTAATGTTTTCCTTCCGAATCTTCATTTTCCATGTCTAGGATTTTAAAATAATTTTATGAATGTTTTTATATGGATATAAAATATTTATAAATTAAATTTTATTTATATATTTAATTTATTTTCAAAGGTTTTAAATTAGAATCTTCTTATGTGTTTTATACAGAATGTTGTGAAAAATGACAGAAGGAATTTTCTATTTTTAACATATGCAATGACAATGAATTTTTCCACCATCATGTATATTATTTTATTTTTATATTAACTTTAAATATTTCATGTTTTATTCAATGAAAAATTATTTCTCTATTTTTTAGGATTTTTTTGAAAATGGGTTTTTAAATAAAAATGGTATTTTGATATACAAAATTGATTTAAATACAAGTTTAAGAGATTTTTTCAAATTTTTTCAGATGAAAAAGTGAAAGAATAGTTTTTTTTTTAATTTTGTGGCTATTAGAAATTATATATAATGGGTGTCCCCATATATAATTGGGTGGCCCTATTATATCTTATATAATGGGTGCATTTAGATAGTGCTCTAAAGCATTAGGTGATGATTATGTCCCCAGAGAATTATATTGTAAGTTGGTCGTATGGTTATTCCAATTTATAAGAGTTTTTTAAGAGTTATATAATGGTTCTCAGAGATGATATCCCAAGGTAAATACATTTATTTTTTATTCTTTATAATTATTTTTCATAGAAATAATTTGTTTTTGAAATTTAATATAATTGATATTTTAAAAGGAATGATAATTCCCTTTCTGGGTAAAAAGTTATGTTTTTAATAAATGGTTTATAATGGGATTTCATCTATTTTAATGGACTAGTTATTTCATCTTGTTTACCTTTCTTAGATTTTTGTTCTCATCCCATATTTTTTTTTTAAATCACAGGATTTAAGGATGAGAAAGGGAATGTAAGAGGTCAATTTGAAAGTCGTGAAAATTTTTCATAAAAAGAAATCATGTTTTTTTTAAAAGATTCATATGGTTGGAAAAATTGATACTGAATGGAAGTGTACAATTTGTATCATATGGTTTTCTTATATATGAGTTATGATCTAATTCTCAAAAACATTAAACCTAAAAATATCCTCAAATGTAATATAATGATTTCTTGACTTAAAACTTAAGATTATGTAATATTTAATTTTGGGTCCTTGTAGTTGGTATCAGAGGCTAGATTAAATTACTTTAGAGGTTAGGATAATGTTAATAGCATTACCTTGAAATATTTTACCTTATAGATAAGTTGAAATGATATAGAATTTTAATATTACCATGTTTTTTCATCTAAACTATGTATGTACAAAATGGTTTTCCATAGAGGAAAGTGGGAATATGTAGTGGGAAGGAACCAAGAGAAAAATATTCTTCAAAATCAGTATCTTAAGATGGTTGGAATTGGAAAATAATAGTTTTCTTAGTAATTTATTAGTTGAGACAATATATAAATGGTGGTGGTATCCATGCTAGAAAGTAACCTGATCTACCATAAAGTAACATGTCTATTGAGAATCATTTCATGAGGAAATATCCCCCATCATTTAGTGTATCTTATGATCATGTGGTATCTAAAAGATATATTAATGCTCAATAGAGGATATTTAAATTCATGGTATATCCAGAACATCAAAAGGTAACTATTCTTATTTATCATTTTCAATGTGAATCTCATTGATAGACTTATTTAGTTAATAATACCAGAGAAAAATATGATCTTGATTCTATGTAATGGGAAACATTTAAGGATATTTTCAATAAAAAATATTTCCCCAAGGTTATTCTACTCCATTTGGAAAAAAAATCATGGAATTGAGACAAAAATATGAAGATTTTATGTCCATGTATTAATCCAAATTTACAAGAATGACTAAGAGTGTACCAGATTTTTTTTTGGACATTAATAGTAAAATTAATATATTTTACTCAGGATTGAAATAAATTCTACTAAGAGATTTAGCCTCATGATAATTTAAAATCTATGATAAAGTTTTTCATTGTGCCGAAAAAGTTGATATTGAGTTTTCGAACACTTATGTGACTCATGATGATGAAAGTAAAAAGTGGTCAGTATGAAAGGAGATAGGGAAAAATAAAAAAATAAATCTTGAGGTAAGAAAATAAATCTCTCATATTTTGGTATGTGTGGTAAAAATATCCCTCGATAATATATTATGAAATTACGGAAGTGTTACTAATGTAGAAATTTTGTCCATATGGCTCGTGATTGTAAGAAAAATAATCATAATGAATCAATGAATGGGGTAACCAAGATCTATCCAATGGTGAGGTGTTTTAGTTGTAATTATTTAGGCCATTATGTTAACATGTGAAAAAATCTAGTAACTTATGATTGAAATCATCAATATTGGAGGCAAAAGGATGTAGAAAATATTTTGATACCACTACAGTTGATGTTGGGTCATCAAATTAATTGGTGATAGGTATGTTACTTATGTATTTGAATTATTCCAATACCTTGTTTGACTTTGGATCTTCACAATATTAAATTTATGAGAAATTTTCAAGTAAATTTGGAATACCACCTCATGAAATTAAGATATATCTTTTGTTGAAAACTCTGCATAGAAGTTTTAAATAGACCATGATTCATATGAATCTTCTTATTACTATTAGTGGGATGGTATTTCCTAAAAATCTTGTTGAACAGGCCATAGTAGATTTTAATATCACTTGGGTATGCATTGTATTTTAGTTTATCAGGCTTAGATAAATTATAGATCCAATAAAGTTTTATCCAATGATTTAATGACTTTGATAACATACCAAGAATCTAAGAAATTTATTAGATATGGTAGTGAAATTTACCTAAATCATATTATTGAAAAAAAATAAATTTTTCAAATTAGTGATGTAGAAATATTGAATGAATACATGGATACTTTTCAGGATGATTTTCCTAGTGTTATTCTTAATTAAGAGATTGATTTTACTATTGACTTAGTTACTAATGATAAGCCTATTTCTAAACCCCCTTATCAAAAGGTTGAAGTGGAACTTTTAGAATTGAAAAATAAATTATAGGATTTGTTATATAAAGGTTTCATTTGACCTAGCACTTCACTATGGTGTTTTCTTATTTTTTTGTTAAAAAAATATAGTTCAATGATAGTTTTGATTGACTGTAGATCTTGGAATAACATCACTATTAATAAAAATTATCCTTTACCTCATATCGATGATTTGTTTGATAATATAAAGGGAGAATAGTATTTTTTGAAGGTTGACCTTGGGTCCAGGTACCATCAGTTGAAAGTGAAGGAGGATGAAATTCCAAATACTGAACTTTAGACAAGATATGGGAAAATGATTTTTTAGTTATGCATTTTTGGTTTTTCCAAAGAACCTACTATATTTATAGACCTTGTGAATAGGTTTTTTCAGTAGTTCTTGGGAAATTTTGTGGTTTTTTTTATTGATGACATTTTGTTATATTCTAAAAGTTAGGAGGAACATGAAACAAAACTAAGGATTTTTTTTAAAACCTTCAAATAAAATAAACTATATGGGAAATTTAGTAAGTGTGAATTTTAGTTGCAATAAATTTCTTTCATTGTACATATTGTTTCTAAATATGGAATAATTATTGAACCTTATAAAACAAAATTTGTTGAATAATTTCCAAGACTTAAAAATATCAAATATATTTATAGTTTTCTTATATTAAAAGGTTACTATTTTTTTTTGAAAACTTTGCTCGGTTGTCTAGCCCACTGACTAATTTAACTTGAAAAGGAGTTAAACTCATCTGGATAAAACAATGTGATGATTTTTTTCAAAAACTAAATATAATATTTTTGAATGCTCAAATTTTGGCCCTACCAACCCAAAATGGAGAATTCTTTATCTATAATAATGCTTATTTGAAAATAATTGGTTGTTTCCTAATGAAGAATGATTATGTAATTTCTTATTCTTTATGTCTGTTAAAATCTAATGAGTTTAATTACTCTGCACATTATCTAGAGGTATCTACTGTTTTTTTTCTTTAAAATTTTGAAGTCATCATATGTATAGAATAAAGTTTGAAATATATATTGATAAAAAAAATAAAGTACACATTCACTCAAAAATAAGTAAACATGAGACAGAGAAGATGGATAGAACTCATCAAGGATTGTGATTACATGATTCATTACTATCCTAGAAAATAAAAAAGTGACCAATGATTTCAGTCAAAAAAATAATACTACATTAACCATGTTCAGTTTGGAATGTGGCCCTTTGGTTAATAATTTGATAAATTTTGGCCTAGAAGTGGTAAATTCAGGGAAATCCTCTATTTTTTAGGTTTCAGTGCATTCGAATTTCTCAAAAATAATTAAGCAAGCTCAAAAGGAGGATCAATATTTGCCAAAAGGGGATAATATGTTAATAAGGGTAAGTTTCCAGATTTTAATATAGATGAAGAAGGTGTTTTATGATATGTAAAATGATTATTTGTACCTTTTAATTTCTAGTTGAAGAACATGTTGTTGAGTGAAGCTAAAAGTTCTTCATTTTCTATTCATCCAGGCATCACTAATATATTTAGAGATCTTTGGGAGAAAAACTATCCATATGGAATGAAAATAAATATCATTGACTTCACCAGGAAGTGTTTGAATTGTCAAGAGGTTAAATTAGAATAATGGTTACCAAATCGAATGCTTCAACCATTTCTAGCATCAAAATGGATATGGGAAAATATATCAATGGATTTCATGGTAGGATTTCCAAATACTTCCTAATTTAATAATGCAATTTGGGTTATTTTAGATTTATTAACTAAATCTACACATTTCCTTCCCATTCAAGATAAAATTTATTTAGATCAAATTTCATTACTATATCTAAAGGATATAGTCAATTTAAAAGGAGTACCTCTATCCGTTGTATTTCACCATGATCCCATGTTCACATATAACTTTTGAAAAGGTCTTCAAAATTATTTGGGTACTGAATTAAATTTTAGTTCATATTTTCGTCCTTAATATGATAAAAAGTATAAGTGAAAAATTAATACCATGTAAGATATGCTTTTTTCATATTCAATGGATTTATAAGGAATTTTGGAACAGTATATTTCTTTGGTTGAGTTTTCTTATAAATATATTTTTCATTATTGTATATAGAAAGAGATATTTGAGGTATTATATGGAAAGAAGTTTTGGATGCCAATTTTTTGGGATGATATAGGAGAAAGTAAGTTGATGGGACTAGATTTGGTATTGGAAATGGATGAGAAGGTAAATTTGATTCGGTAACAAATAGGGATAGACTAGAGCAAGCAGAAAAGTTATGTGGATAACTGGAGGAAATATCTTTCTGTTAAAGTAGGTGATCATTTCATTCTCAAATTATCTCCATAGAAAAGTGTTATGCATTTTGGAAAAAAGTGAAATATAATTCATTAGTTAATTAGAACATATAATATCTTGGATAAAGTTATATCAGTTTTCTATTGAGTGTATTTTCCTCTAAATTTATCGCAGGTACACAATATATTTCACGTCTCGATGTTAAGAAAATATGTGTCAGGTTAATCTTAGGTTTTGAGCCCTAAAGTAGTTCATTTTTAAGATATTATTTCTTATGTGGAACATACCATTTATAATCTTGACCATATAGAGAAGTTTTTTCATAATAATATGATTCATCAGGTTATGATTTTATGGATAAACCTTATGGTTGAAGAGGTAACATGGGAATCTTAAAATTCTATAAGGGAAAGATATCCCTACTTGTTTAATAAGTGAATAAAATTGTGGGGATGCAATTTATAAATTTTGGTAAGAATGTAAAAATTCAGGTAATAATAGAATAAATCATTTAAATATTTATTAATATTAATTTTATAGTTATATTAATTATAAAAATATTAAGTAAATTTGAAATCAAAAAAGAAATATTTTTAACTAAAATCTTTTATTATAAGGTTTTATTTAAAAGCTTAATTTATAAATTATAGAATTTTAATTTCAAAATACTAATATAATTTTTGAAATCATAACATCAAAATTTACATATGATGAAATTTTGGTATTTTTCAAAAAATATTGATTTTTCAATGAATAGTTAAAAATAACGATTTTTGTAAAAAAAGTAATTTTTTCACTAATTTAAGTATTTAAAAAGTCCCAATATGTTTTTAATATGATTTAAAGTGAAATAATTATTATTTGGTTATATTTATTCTACTTAATTTCATTTTAATCAACTTTATATTTGTTTTTAGTACAAGTTTCTTTTAAATGGAATTTTTCTAAAAATTGTTTTAAAATGCATAATGTTTATACATTTTAATTAATTAATATAATATCTAATGATAAATATTTTTAATCAAATTTTTAGATTATATATCAATAAATATTAATTTATATTCATATATTGATTGTTATTAGTCATATAGTTAATATAAAATCAAATTTTGATTGAAAATTTCACTTCTTGAAAACCCACATTTTCATCACATCTGCTGGTTTTGTTTTGAATTTAATTTTTACAATTATGTGAATTGAATTTAGTAAAATAGACTTAAAATTTAGAATCATAATAATATATATTATATACTATGATCAACTTAATTTTTTACCAAAATAAATATTGAAAACAATAAAAATTAATTATCTTATGATCTATACAATGTTTGGAAAAGTTTTAATTCTCTCTATACTTGAATAATCTTCTATAGGATATTCTTACACTATATTTACTTTTTAATTTTTATTTTTATGTTGAGGATTTAAATCTCTATGATAGTTTCATTCCATATAGATATCCTTTTTAAACTTATCACACATTCCACTTACTTGAAAACAATTTCTAGAAGTTTTCTTTCCACACTTGTTGTTCATGGGTTGTTGTAGTTTCTTTCCTTCGATTTCAAGGTCAAAATTCCTCCAAAAAAATTAATTCATTCTTTTCATCTTATAATTTAGTCCATGAGACAATTTTATATATCCAAACTCTATTGATATATCTATATCACACCACATTATCTCCTCGTAATTTATAAAGTATCATATTAACATATATTTCCATAGATGTGGTCTTAGTACACCAAAGAATAGATCTATATTTCCATCATAATCAATAGTAAATCTTGCAGTATATCATTCAAGCATTGTAAATTTAATTTCATAACTTCTCATATATTCATTATCCTTTTATATGATCTCCATAAATTCCCTTTCTATTTTTTTAGAGTTTATGAAGAAAAAACTTATTGAAAAAGTCTTTTTTATACTCTTCTTATTCTATAGCCTCAACTACATCCCTTATATTCATTTTTTTTATTAGTTCCCACCACTGATTGACTTCACCCTCTAAAAAATATACTACCAAAGTAAATTTAACCTCCTTTGATCAATGGAGTATAAAAAATATCATTTCTATAGTTTCAGTCTATTTTTCTATGATCAGTTGATTACAGGGTCCACTAAAAGTGGGTGGTCATTAACATATGAAGGATTGAAAATCTAGTTATTAAATTCATGGTTAATTTGTATACTCCACATGATTTGGGATATTATTTATAATTTTAGATAACTGAGTGTGCATCATCATTAAGTTTTCAACTCCAACTTCCTTAATGTTGGGAGGTTCATCATTACATTATTCATTGCAACTATTATTTTCATGAGTCCTCCAATTTCCTTCCATTTTTATAAAATAATAAAACTTAAATGAGAAAATTTATACTATTATAAATTTTATGATAATAATTATAAAGGGTATTCTAATCCTAAAATAATATTATATCATGCATCTAGGATCATATACTTCAATCATTTATAACTTTAAAAAAATTACTTTAGATATATATCATTCATAATGGTTTGTAAAGAGTATGTGATCAACCATAGAATATCTCACGGTATTGTCAAGATAGGTGTTAATTTAAGCCCTTTTTTCACCGAGTGAAGATAAATTTAATACCCAACCAACCTTTTTCATGGTTATTACCCCTAAGTACATCTAATCTAGCACATTCGTCCACTTATTTGTATCTAGAAACGAATGACATTTCTAGGAAACCACACAATATATATTTTACCAAAATTTTAGGATGATTTCCTATATTTAGACTTATCCCTAGGGTTCTAACTAAGGTTTTATATTAATAATTCCCATAAATAACTAAAAATTTTTGTGATACTGAATATGATGAACCTTGATTTTCATACGTGATTTTTAACATAATTTCTTAACAAAGTATTTTATTGATAAATCCCATGGTATCTTTATAGGTTTAGTGTCATGGAATCTAGGTACATAATACATGAAGTACATAAATCACACATAAAAATTACTTAATCCTCTTGAAATTATACTTTATAATTCCATCCTAGTCCAGTTTAGTATATATTATTTTTTGTAGACATACATCAAAAGGAAAGGGTGAGCACAAAACCCGATGAGGGGATAAACTAAGGAAATAAAAAGTAATTGGTCAACATGGATAAATCATAAGGAATAACATAAGAGTATGATCATAAGTAAATCATTCATAACATAGAAGTGTGGACACAAAATAATAATGATGAATTCATAATTGTATCACTATACATTCTTAAAACATATTACAAAGGTTATTCACCAAGGTATCATGAATCGTTACTAAATCATTCTTCCAAGGAATCATAAAAATTTATCTCTAGATATTAATTATTTTCCCAATTAATTTGAGTGATATCAGGGTGAACAATTCATATGGTTAAATTTATGTGGTATATATAAATCATATATGATAAGAAAATATTCCATCTATAACCCATAGAGAATAAATTATGGATTTTATATAAAATCATTGAGTTTATAAGAGTTTAAAGGAATGAAATTTTCATCATTTTTAACCCATGAGTAGGGAATTTGGGTTTAACACATGAAATTACCCAATAAATTAAGTATAATTATATCTATATGATTACCCTTGAATAGAAATAAGGTTTGGTATTCACAACATTAAAATATGGATGGAAAATAAAATAATGATTTAAGGAACATAACGGGTATACAAAATGGATTATGGAATGGGATTATTGAGAGAGAATGGTAGTATCTCATTATAAAACATAATTTAGATAGTAATGAAAATATTGAATATATATTAAAATATAATAATTTTAAAATCAAAATATATACTGAAGTACTTTAATGAAAAGAAATAAAGAGTAAGAGAACCCCTTACTTTAAGTACCGATTCCTGAGCTTATAGGGGCGATTCCCTGAGAGATCAGGGGATTATACAAAGGAATTAATGAGAGGCTAATAGGGGATATAATTGATTATAATCTTGGTAGTGAATGAAACGGGTTGTATATGTGGCTATTTATAGCATAATAAGATTAATTGTTAACTATTTTTCAAATATAGCCTTTGGAATTCTAGGTTTCGGAAAATACATTTTACATGGTACACCCATGGTTTTAGATCACGGTTTATGAAATTAAGATCATGGTTTTTGACATGACACAGCTTCAAAACTTAATAACTATTATTTATATTAATTTAATCATAAAAATAATCTTGTATTCATTAAAATTATTTTAAATATCAAAATTTTCTTTTCAAACATTGGAGTTTTGTTATTACTTTTAAAAAATTATTTTAAAAATTATAAATCAATAAAAATACTAATTAAAAATATTATGAATATGAAAAACATAATATATTTTTACATAATTATGAAGTCATAAAATATATCTAAAACAAAAAACTATATTTTTACTATTGATATAAAAATAAATTATTTTAGAAAACTATAAAAAATTAAACCTAACTTAATTTAAATGTTTTGATTTCAAATATAATGCTTATTTTATGAGAATAAATTTTTATTTATGAGAAATAATTATTTTAATAAAAAATTACATATTTTCAATAAAATAAAATTTTTAAATGGAAACACATTATTTATTCTCATTAACAAATTTTAAATTGTATAATGACATACATGTTGATTTTTAAAGAGTATATGGACATATAATAACAAATTTAAAATAGAACAATTTTATATATTACATTTTAATTTCTTTTTAAACAGGTATCTTACTATTTAATTGGGTATTTTTACTATTCAAATGGTCATATAATAGCCACATTACAACGTTCATGTATTGGTATAATCATAATGGACAAATTTCCCTTTATAACCTATATATACTCTAAAATTATAATACTTAATCATCCATTTCTTTACTTATAAAGGTTCTATAATTCCCTTGATAATTTATATCTTATTTCTAACACTTCTCTTGCTTTTGACAGTTTTTGTGGAAGGAGTAATCTTCATGGGAGAGTTTGAGACTAGGATTTTATCTTTATATGTGAACTATTATTTGGTGTTTATATCCCTATATTATTCTAAGATATTATGACCAATATTATTTCATGATGTGTAATTCTTCTATGAAATTTAATATTCTTTCTCTACGAATCTATTATAAAACATAGAAAAATAGACATTGTGAAACATGAGTTCTTTTACTAATATTAGAAATAAATTTAAATCCATTACACTAGGTATTGTTATAATCACCACTGCATGTACACTTTTGTTTTGTTCATCTTATGTCCATGAAGATATATCAATGTGTATGATAGATGTTTTTGGATTATGGGGATTATAGAAGATGTGGATAATGATTGGAGTATAGATCATTATGTAATATCACCTTGAACTATCAATTTTTGGATATCATCTGTATTGGGATCTATCAGTATTATATAATTTTTTTAAATGTTCCTACTTATTATTTTTTATTTTTCCACATTATAAGATGGTAGTTTCATTTGTATCAGTCATTTTGTATATGAGTTTTTCTTATACATATGAGCATGTTCTTTATTGTTCGGTTTATACGTCATGCATGTTTGGTGGATATTGGTGTATGATATAAGGTGATAGGTAAATTTAGAGGTAAATCCTCCCATATTTGGGTGGATACCACAACCTTAGTCTCTATCCCCTATCCTACTATAGGATGGGTTGGATATTTCACTTACTAATAAGTTAGTATAATACAAGGTGGATGATTCTTCATAAATGGTTCAATATCTATGAATATAGATCAATAAAATGTTTTATGGTATGAGTCTTATGAAGTCTCATGTTTCATATTACACTTGATTTAATTTATTTTATGTTTTTATTAAAATTCCAATAGTATTTTAGTAGAAGTCACTATATTGAAATCAAGATTTTGTTAAAGTACTTAATAAGAACATAATATATATTATGGATCTTCATTTGTAATGAAAATATTGTTGTAAGAGTTAATAGATTATAATTACCAAAATAAGTTATATCAATTTATATTTATGTTTTAGAAAATATTTATGAGTAAAATAGTAAACTTAGAAAATTTCTATACACTTATTGTTTTATAATTCATAAGTAAAGTACATCATAACATTGGATGTTATATAAAAGTTTTTTTGGATAAATAGTTCAAATATTAAACATGATATTTATCCTATTCTAATGATTAAGAAACTTAATCCTATCATTATCTAAAAAATATATTCAAATGATACCATCTCATTAATATGTTTAGTGTAAGGATTTATATAATTATTCTTCACATGGATACATACTATGTTTAAAAGTGTTACAAGTTTATGTAAAATATTATTTAACAAAATTGATAAATACATCAAAATGGGGTTTTATTTAAGGTCCTTAAATATTAATATTCAGTATTTCTAGATCTTATATATGTGTTTTTATATACATATGCTTCTTTGGTAAATTCATGTTATGAATTTTTACAAATTTATAATATGTATCATTATTTATAATAAAAGTAAATTTTTACATTATCATTCATTTTTGTTTCTGCATACATAACATGAGAGTTTAATGATAAATAACCCCTCATAGGAAAAATTTATGTGTTATAAATAATCAATTATATTCATGAAAACATATGTGTTTTGATACTATTTTAATTATTTTAAGATTAACTTGATTACGATCTTGTATAAAGATATAGAGTTCACTCATGTGATACATTTTCTACTTACCATATAGATTAACTAACGTGAGTACACCATAAATAATCTCATGAATAGTTTCATTATTATAAATGAGGTGTATGATTCTCAGTAATCCCTAATTAATATGTTTAATGGGGTATCTTTCTTGTAAACCTTCATACCTTTTCACCTTTATTATAATAGTCTTAAATATTTAGTTAAATAGTGAGTGGTTGGGTGTGTTATTGATCATGCAATGAGTTTTTTCAAAACCAATATGAGATTTTTCATTTTGTAAGAAATTAAAGACCTTGATTGAGTGTAATTAGAGAAGTTTATAGACAAGGAAAAATAAGCTATATTTTAGCTGATCATGTAGTAAGATGAATGAAATGTAATTTATTAATCAATCTTAGTCATTCAAACTTTGAGAATCAAGAATGGTTGAGTTAGACTATACAGGATTCACCTGATATATGTATCATGGTTTTACTTGGTTCATTAGATAAAGGAATAATATTAATATTCATAATTTATGTAGATACATATAGTGTACATAATTTTATAATGATACTTTAGTTTTATGGAGATTACTACATATCACATTGTAGCATAAATAGAAATGTGAATTTTCAAAAATATACTCTTCATAAATGTTTATGAATTAGGAATTCATAATATTTTTTTATGCTACAAAGTCCTATAGGGTCACACATAATGTCTATGTGAATAAGGATATAATTTTGATATAAAATATTTAAACTATGAGAGTTTCTATGGTAGATTATCTAAAATAATTTTAAGTGTATCCAAATAAAATTGGTATGGTTTCACAAATTGTTACATATTTTGTCACAACCCGACCCATGTTATGGCTCAATCCATGACTACCCCAATCCCACCCCCATAGTCTAGGAGTTGGAAACAAGAACCTAAGGCATAACTAAACTGGGGGTGGCCTTTTCTTGAAGTGCCTGTATGCACGTACCCACAAACACCTCAATGCAATAGTGTACAGATATAAAAAGATGAAACTAAAATGCATTCATACATCTATCCCAAACTAGAGTACAAAAAATGTAATGAAGTAAAAATTTAAAAACAACCACACATCAAAACAAAACTACAAAAGCATCTGTCCTGCTCAGAAGAAGGGGATCGCTGCCAAAAGTAACTTCTAGAAAGCTTCTCGGACCTGGTCCAATTTCACCTTGACTGGTCTAGCTCACTAAGATCTGCCTATCTCAGGTCCTTAGTTTACTCCGTTGAAAGGTATGTGGTATGCACAAGACACAAGACATGTACGGGAAAATCCTGTGTAGGGGTGAGTATAAAAATACTCAGTATGTGCCTCAAACTTAAAAAAAGGAGAGCCTGAAAGGAAATAGTCCACTCGACCTAGCTAGAGGGAACCCCAATGAGATAGAAACTCTATCTCGAATCATCCTCGGATGTACATGACTAGTCAGATAATTCAAAAGGAGATTAAGGAAAATAATTTATGCCACATCTCAACCCAACAAGAGAGTGAAAGTAAACTCGTCCAAACACAAGGAGATTGATAGGTTGAGAAGATGAACTTATCACTGAGTCTTTGCTGCCTATAACAAGAGAGTTGTCTCATAAAAACATGAGAATCTAAATACGAAAAGCACATGGAATACCTTGCGCATATTTTCCTCTCTTGGATGGAGAGTAGCCAAGGGAAAGTTATGGGAACAAAAGTGGTAAGTATACTCAGTCCTCAAGGGGTGTCAACCTAGAATGTGACAACACTACAAGGGATCCCAGAAACATCACCCAGATATACTCGTATCAAAAACCAAGTCTCATGAAGTTTTTAACTCATAGTTAATAACAAGATTATATTTAGGGCTCTAAAGGTAGACATAAAACTAGGAGTACACACTCTATAAGCTCTACTATCCTGAAAGTCACCTGTCCAAGAGACACACTCCATCAGGAACAGCTTTACCATTCTAAATAGTATGTCTGAGAGAATGTGCTCCTTCAAGAAAAACCTATAGCATCTGTATCTAGTTCCCAGCACCATAGGTTCTATAATAGACAATCTATTCCATGCATAGGTCTAAAGAAACCAAAAAGATAAGTGAACTCCTCACCACTTCCCTATCATTGATGAAGTGCTGCTCAACACCATTAACCATGTGCATCTTCTCTATGATAGAAAACTGAGGGACCCATGCATTTCCACTGTCTTGTAGTTGAGGTATTGTTAGCTCCTATTTAAACTGTGAAACCACTGCCTCTCCTGTAGGGAGTGTCCCACACCTCCTTCCACAAGGTATCACTAACTCCTAACTAGGTGTCATTCACATCAAGTGGAGGGGCTTGCTCTTCATATTTTTATCCCACAGCTAAGGGAGATCTAACTCCAATGGAGGACCCACCCCACGAAGTTACTCAAAGACGGTGTAGTACCACTTCGAAAGTAAGGACCCATTCCCTGATCCAACAGGGGGTACCACTCATCAAGGAACCACACCCTGATATGATAGGGGAGTACCACTTTATAAATCGAGGACCCGCACCATAACTTGATAGGGGAGTAATACGCAGTGACTAGAGGACTTTCACCCTGGTAGGATAGGTGAGTACCGACTCTACCAGATCATTCACTATGGGTGACCCACACCCTGACATGGAAGGGGATTATCGACCCCATGCTAGAGGACCCACTCCCTAACATGGTAGGGGAGTACTACTCTATTAGGACCTACTCCCAAACCTGGTAGGGGAGTACCCCTCAGTGGATAGAGGACTCGCACCCTAGTAGGACAGGGGAGTACTGACTCTACCGAAACAACACATATGAAGGACCCTCAACCTAGAACAATAGGAGAGTATCAAATCCTAGGATAGAGGACATGTTCCCTAACATGGTAGGGGAGTACCCACTCTCTCTATACATCATATATGGAGGACCCATGCCCTAGTCCAATAGGGGAGTACCAACTCCACAGATAGAGGACTCACGCCCTGGCCCAATAGGGGAGTAATTACTCTATAAATAGATGACCCACACCTTGGTCCAATAGTGGAGCACATACTCTAGCTTCCCACGAGTATGGAGAGAATGCACCCCGACATGGTATGGTAGTACTATCCATCTTTATGAATGATATGGGAACCCTCACCTTAAATCATTAAGGGGGTACCAACAGTTCTGGAAGTCCATAAATGATTCCTATCATCCCACGTGTCTTCCCTAAATACTGAAGTCTAAGGAAATCAATCACTACACCTTAATACTATCCTCTTTGGCCAGCACTGACTCACCCGCACAGTTTAGGTCGTGTCACAAGGATGTGTCTCGGTGGGGAAAGTGATCCTCTTCCTTATGAGTCCAAGGCTATTCCAAACCACATCTTATCTCAAAGAACTACCCAAAGGTAAAACAACATGATCCACGATGTGGGGAGTCACATATCTACTAAACAAATAAATAAGGAAACCCATACCCTAGTGCCATAGGGAAGTACCAATCCCAACATCTCTCTCTCTCTCTCTAAGAACCAAACCGATCTCTAGCATCGGTCAAGCACTGCTAAAAGGAGTTTCGCACTTATCAGTCATTATGTAGTAACCCTACCACAGGTAGGGGACCCATATCCTAAAGTTGAGGGGAAGGTTACCGACCCCAAAGTCAACCCAGTGATTCACCCTGATCACTATCCAATATTTTCACTGCTAACCAAGCGTCTTAATCGAAGATTTCCACCTTGTATCTTGTAGCCAAAACTGAGACCAACATCACATTCTATGGAAAAAAACACTCTAAATAGGATACACACATGATTAAATCCATTCCCCATAGAAGGAGATACAGAATGCAGAAGATCTAAAAGAGGTTTCCTAGTAGTACATAGAGTACAATGGGGCACACACAGTGTGTGAGCCCGCCCGAGCACCTGGCTATTTAACTATCTTAAAAAGTTTCAAACCCATGCATGGGTATACAGCATGTACAAGAGGTACATGGAATTCCCCTCTTTAATTGGCCCCTGGATATATAGATCAACCCATATTTGTGTACCGGACTCCGTGTTTGTTTACTTGGGAAATGTGATAGTGCATGACCATGTAGTTTTCACACAGCTTCCCAAGCCATGTCCCATGGCCACACAGATTGGGGTATTGCATGACATGTAAACCCTATACATGGCGTGTAGTCCCTAAAGATTATCTTCCCTGAATATAAAATCATACACAACATCTGTCAATGGAATACACGCTGTGTAGTTGGTAATTACATTTAGGAATAAGCTACAAAAATGCATGAATCACCTCGATTCAACCCAAAACCCATAGATATACCTAGAAGGGATCATATACAATTTCAATTGGGCTCTAGAACCTTAAAACAAAGAAAAAATAGGATCAGGACTAGAAATAAAAACTTTCTACCTCAGCAACGGAACACCAAAGCTTTTGTAGAAGAACAGTGCTTGGATCACTATGGTTCATGATCGAATGATGATCTACGTCGAAAATGGGGATCAATGGAACCTTGATTCTATTATTAGTTGGTGGTTTCCTTCATCACCAAATGATGATAAGGTAGAATGAGAGGGAGATATGTGGAATCTCCTTGTTTTGCTCCAACGTAAGGGAAGGGGGTAATTAGGTTAGGTTTTAATTAATTAATTAAATTCTCATTTAATTAATTAAACCTCCGTTTAATGCCAAATAAAAAACTTATGGCATGGAAGACTTTATGCCTTACCTAGGGAAAACACAACATTCCATAATCAACCACGTCCTCTAAAATATGATCTAAGACTCCGAGCGGGTTTTATTTATGTTTCCAGAAAAACTGCATGTGCATGAAAAAACATATTTAATATTTTTTTTAAATCACCATGATGAGGATCTTCAATCCCTATATACCTACACTAAATCAGTTCTTGGATTTGGGAATATTCTTGAAAATATTCCAAATCTTTATAACCCCAAACTCAGGTCTCTACATCACTACCACCTTCAATACTTTTCATCCTCAAAAAAAGGATAGACACAGAGAAAAGGAACTAAGCTCTACTACTGGGACTTCCATGCCAGTGAGCTCACCAAGGGTTCTCTCACTTCTTCCAAGCATGCACTCAAGGAAATAACACCAAGGAAAAACCACTCTTACGCCTAGATACTACCATTCCAACATCATGCAACAAATGGTCACATGTCTCCTTAACTACAACTGGTAGAAAAATCACCATCCACCGCAGTCAATCTACAGTCATGGGGTCTAGAGGTACACCACCTCACTAAACTAACGCATATGCTGACAAAACCACATAGTTCACATCCACCCATGGATGGAATAACTCACGACCTCCTCAATAATCTTACATCCAAGGTTGACACTGAGTGTGTGAGGGTACCAATGAATAATAGAAATGGAAAACTCATCCAACCTTGAGAATATAGACATGGAAAACACATTCCATACCCATTGCGTCTTTTCCCCTCTTGGAAAGAGAGTATCCCGGACCAAAAAACTTCACTACACCCACCAATGGCATCCCAGCTAAGTATGGACAGTGGGAAACCAATCCATACTATGAAAACATCATAGGGTCTAACTATGCTGCTAAGGAACGATTCTAAGAAAGGATCTCCACTGATCAAACACACCCTAAAAACAAGTTTTATAGACTCATACACCGCACCTCGATACTAACCTCTTTGGTTGGAATTGACTCACTTGCACGGTTTTAGCCGCATCACAGAAACACATCTTAGTGGGTGAAGGACCACTCTTTCTCATGAATTCAAATATATGTTGAACCACACCAAAACAAGGTTCTAATAACACCTTGTCTAACCCTGGTTTAAAATTCAAGCAAGAATCAGAAAGAAACGAGTACCCACAATAGTTTCTAACAATTCCTACCACAGAAAATAGAAAGGATACAAGGCGTACCTCTATTCATCCTCGAAGCTTCTAGGTCGAAGGCCTCTATAGCCTGAAGCTATCCTCACTTGCATCCTCTATCTCCTTGGGATGGGAGTGGACCACCTATTGTTATTATCCAAGTTCCTTCGCCTCATCTTCCATTTTATAGAGATCCTTACTCTAAGCACCACCTCTGTCAGGGTGGTCTGTCAGCTGGCTCCCTCTCAGCAGCATGGTGGGTCAAACAATATCTATCAAGATATACCCAGTCGTCGCAAGCATAATAACACCTCTCTTGAAGTTGGAATGTTCCCTAGAACTTCTCCTATACTACGAGTCCATGTGTTTGAGTTCATTCATGGGTATGCCTTTTTCATTTTGATCCCACCACCTTCCATCTGCTGGTTTTTGCAGATGCCTTAGCCTTGTGACTACCACCTTGGTCCAAAACCATGAGTTCATATAACTGGAAACTATCTAATACCAGAGATCTCTCCAACACCCTAGAATATATGGGGATTTATAGTAGAATCATGGATGCCCTGATCTCCCAGTGAAATCCTTGCTAAAAGTCCCATTATCTAAAAATATATCTCAAACCATATCTAGGTAGTATCACGACAGGTCTTTGAACCTCGCCAAAAACTCTGTCGCTATCATGCTTCCCTGTCAAAGCTGCAGAAGCTCCTGGATAGATATTGATCTCAAAGTGGCTGGTTATAACTCTTCCCTAAAGAGTCATTGAACTCCTCCCATGTGAGAATATCCTCGTCATGAGTCAGCTTCACTAAACTCCGCCATCACCCAACCAAACCTTGCAGAAGGCTCGCCTCTAGGACCACCATTTGATCGGGAGGTTTCCTCACTAAGCAGAAAACTTGTGTGACTACCTTGATCCAGTCATCTGCTACTTGGGGGGTCTGGATCACCCTGTAACCTTAGAGGTTTCTTCCTCTAGAAAACATGTATTGCACTCAACCTCTCCTCATCATCGGCCTGAATTTCCAGTAAAACTTGCTGCTAAACAAGTGGTACCTCTACCAACAAACCACCCAAAGGTAACATCTAAGAATCAGCACCTTTCACTAAAGCCTCATCATAGAGAAGATTGTCATCACAATCAAAAAATAGAATCTTATCTACCAGTCATTGTGGAGGTATCCTGAAATAGAATCAAGATGCACCATTGTCAAAGAGTATATCTAGGGAGCTGACTCGAGAAGGAAAAGAAAGACCAAAAACAAATTCTGATATGATGAATGTACCATTATTTTCCACTATGATTACCACTCTAATGTGATGAGTTGAAAAGCAGTTTTTCAGAGTCTTAGTGAACGGATATGCTGGCCACCACACCAACACTGGAACCTTTGTCCTAAGAACTGAACTCAAAACATCCTAACACTATCTCAATGCAACCCAAAAAAATCCTCTTATGGGGAAAATTCCAAAAAAAATCCAAAGGAAAGAACTTAATTTGATACCACTCTGTCGTGACCTGACCCATGTCGAGGCCCGAGCCACGACTACCCCAATCCCTCCCCCATAGGCTATGCGACAAGAACTGAACGCATAACTAAACTAAGGGAGTTCATTACCTGAATTAACTTTACGCAAGCACCCACAAAAACCTCAATGAAATAGTACAGAGATATAAAAATATGAAACTGAAATACATGCATACATCTATAACAAATGAGGGTATAGTAGAAGTAAGGAAGTAAAAAGGGGAAAAACAAGAGCCCACCAAAAAAATCTACAAAAGCATCTAACCTGCTAAGAATGAGGGGATCACTGCCAAAAGTAAATGTCAGAAATCTCATCATCCCAGCTCTAGTAACACCTCATTCAGTCTAGCTCGCTAATCTCCACCTACCTTGGGTCCTCCATGGACTTCGTCGAAAGGTATGTGGTCTATACAAGACACAAGACAAGTTTGGGAAAATCCTCTGTAGGGGTGAGTATAAAAATACTTAGTAGGTGCCTCAAAACCCCAAAAGAAATAAAAGATACTGAAAGGCGACTATCCACTCGACCTAGACAGAGGGAACCCCATCAAGATAGAAACTTCATATTAAATCATCCTTGGTTGTACATGACTAGTTAGCTAAGTCAAAAAAAGAATCCCCAATAGGATAGTAAGGAAAATACTTTCTCCCATAGATCAACCCATTAAGAGAGTGAAATTAAAATCATCCAAACACAAGGAGATTGACACGGTGATAAGACAAACTTCTCATTGATTCTTCACTGCCAATAGCTGGAGAGTTGTCTCATGAAGCTGCAAGATGATAAACATGAAAATAACATGCCATACCACATTCATCTTTAAATTTCATGGAAGGAGAGTAACCAAGGGAAAGTATGGGCATATAAGTGGTAAGTATACACAGTACTCAAGGGGTGTTAACTCAAAATGTGACAACACCGCAAGGGATCCCATAAACATCACTCAGATATACTCATATCAGACCCCAAGTCGCATGAGGTTCTGACCTCATAATCAATAAAAGGATTATATTCAAGGCTCTAAAAGTAAATAGAAAACCAAGATTACACACTCTATTATCTTGGTCATCCCTTATGGCACCCATTTGAGAGATACACTCCATCTAGAATAGCTCAACCATTTCGAATAGTACATCCGAGAGAATGTACTCCATTGAGAATAACCTATAGGGTCCAACTCTAGTGCCCAGAACCAAAGGTTCTTCAATCTCCAACATGCGCCCTACGCAAGTATAAAGAAACAAAATAGAGAGGACCTCTCCTCACCACTTCCCTGTCATTAGGGAAGTACTGTGATAAACCATGAACAACGTGAATATTCTATATAAGAGGAAATGAAGGGACTCACTCCTCACCACTTCCCTACAATTTAGGGAGTACTAGCTCCTATCTAAACTATGAAAACTCACTCAGTCCTATAGGGAGTGGCCCATACCTCCTTCCACATCTAGGTAGAACTAACTCCTAACTATGTATCATTCATTTCATGTGTAGGGGCCCGCTCCTCATATATGTATCCCACATCCGAGGGATCTCAAACTCCAATGGAGGACTCACTCCCCGTAGTTACTCGGAGATAGAGGAGTACTACTCCAAAAGTGAGGACCCGCTCCCTAATCCAACAAGGGAGTAACACTCATGAAGGACATGTAACCTAATATGATAGGTGATTTACACTTCATAAATCAAGGACACACACCCTAACCCAATATGGGAGTACTACTCAATGACTCGAGGACTCGCACCCTAGTAGGACAAGGAAGTACCGACTCTACCAACTCGTTCACTATGGGTGACTGGCACCCTGACATAGTAGGGGAGTATTGAACCCATGATAGAGGACTTTATCCCTGACATATCAAGGGATTACTACTCTATGAGGACCCATGCCCAAACTCGGTAGGGGAGTACCACTTTGTGTCAACATGACCCACACCTTGGTAGGACAATAGAGTACTGAATCTGCCAGAACAACATGTATGGAGGACCCACACCCTGAAACGATAGGGGATTATCGACTCCTAGGATAGAGGACTCGCACCCTAATATGGTAGGGGAGTAACCACTCTCTTTATATGTCAAATATGGAGGACCCACGCCTTGGTCCAATAATAGAGTACCAACTCTACAAATAAAGGACTCGCACCCTAGTCTAACAGGGGATTACCTTTTTCATAGATAGAGGACCAACACCCTAGTCAAATAGGGGAGTACCTACCATACTTTCCCATGAGTATAGAGGGCTCGCACCCTAATACATCAAGGGAGCACTATCCATCTTTATAAATGATATGATAACTTCCACCTTAAACCATTAAGGGGGTACCAATAGTTCCAGAATACCATCAATAACTCCTAGTATCCCGCATGTCTACCATGAATTCCCAAGTCTAAGGAACTCAATAACCACACCTTGATATTATCCGCTTTGGACGACAATAACTCACCCACACAGTTTAGGCCACATCACAAGGATGCATATCGGTGGGGAAAGTGATCTTCTTCCTCATGAGTCCAAGGATATTATAAAAAACGTCTCATCTCAAAGAAATACCCAAAGGTAAAAGAAACCAAGCCCATTATGTAGGGAGTCCCATCTCTACTAAAAAAATATGTAGGGAAACCCATGCCCTGGTGCCACAGGGGAGTACTAGTTCCAACATCTCCCTATCTCTATAAGAACCACACTGATCTCCAGCATCAGTCAAGCACTACTAAAATGAGTCTCGTGCTTATCAATCGTTGTGTAGTAACTCTATTGTAGGTAGGGGGCCATATCCTAAAGTTGAGGGGAAGGGTATCGACCCCAAAGTCATCCCAGCAATTCACCCTAATCATTGCCCAGGATTTTTCACCGCTAACCAAGAATCTTGATAGAATAATGAAACCTCATGTCTCAAAGTCTAAAACTGAGGGAACCATTGTGTTCTATGTTGAAAAAAAACCCAGGATAGGCTACTCACAATCTTAAATCTGAGTCCCGGAGAAGGAGATACGAAAGGAGGAAGATCTCAAATAGATCACCTAGTGGCACACCACATGCACTAGGGAACACAGAGTGTGTGATTCTACCTGAGCACCTAGCCATGTAACTGGATAACATGATTTCTAACCCATTTATGGGTACATGGCATGTAAAGGTGGTACATGGAGTTCCCCTCTTCAACCGACCCCTGTCTGTGTAGTTCAACCCATGTATGTGTACTTTGGTCATGTGTTAGTGCATGGCCATGTAGTTTTCACATGGCTTACCTATCCATGTCCCATAGCCACACAAATTGGGTTACTACATGGTGTATAGTCCCAAAATATTATCTTCCCAAAATAGGAATTCATGCGTGGATTTTTTAATGGACTACACACCATGTAGTCGGTAATTCCGGTCAGGAATAACCTACAAAAATGCTCGATTCGCCCTGATTCAACCCAAAACCCATAGATCTACCTAACATGGATAATATACAATTTTAATTAGGATATATAACCATAAAACAAATAAAAATGAATGGTATTAGAACTATAAATCAAAACTAATTACCTTAATGGCCAAATGTTGAAGATTCGGTTGAAGAACGGTGCCCGGATTGCTCTGGTTCTTGATCCAATGATAATCTACATCAAAAATGGGGATCATTGGCACCTCACTTCAATGATTTGGTGGTGGTTTCCTTAGTTTCTAAGGGAGGATAAGGGAGAACAATAGGGAGATATTATTCCTCCCCTTGTTTCATTCCAATGTGAGGGAATGGGTAATTAGGTTAGGTTTTAATTAATTAATTAAATTCTCATTTAATTAATTAAACCACCATTTAATTTCCCATCAAAAACTTATGGCATGGATAACATTATATCACGCATAGGGTAAATGAAATGTTATGGACTCAACCACATCCTCATAAATCTAATATGAGACTCTGAGCGGGTTATATTTATGTTTCCAATGAAACTGTGCATGTGTGACAAAACATATTTAATATTTTAAAAAATTACCAAATCGAGGCTCTCCAGGTCCCGAATACCTACTCCAACCTAGTGCCTAGATTTGGGGATATTCTTGAAAATATTCCAAAGTCTTATAGGCCAAAACTTAGGTCTCTACATATTTTGTAATTTAATGTGAATTATATATAAAGTCTATAAGGATTTTGTTCAAGTGAGTGATTGATGGAAAAAATGTAATGTAATATATTTATCACATAGTTGCTCCATGAAATAATCATTTATTTTAAGATATACACCTCATTATTTGGTGTTCTATGCATATGATATAATATATCTCATACTTACTTCCACATGAGCTTCCATATATTTGGATAACACATCATGATGTTCTTGGAGAGCTCTAAACATGTTATATTAACTATTTTGAATACTCTAAACAAATAATATAAGACTAAGTTCTAGATTACATAATTTTACATTAAAAAATTATAATGTACAACCTTAACATCACATTTGAGAAACTCTTTGTAGTGTAGAGAATTATTAATTTATTGAATAAGATATTTAAAAGAAGATACATGGAATTATGTGAGGTTGAAAGATTTAATAGAACTTTCCTTGTTCAAAACCCTTTATAATCTCTTTCTCTATTAATACCTTTACATATAGAAGTATAATTGTTTTTTTTTAAGAAATCCTTATCAAATATCATGAAGATAAATTTTTGGATTAATATATTAATGGTGACCATTATTATAAAACAATGGGATCTATAATTAAAGTTGATTCCATAGATAATAGTAAAATGGGGAAAATAAAGATGAAGAATAAGAAGAATAACAGGAGCGTAGATATTTATATGATTCAGGAAAAATCCATACATCCATATAGAGGTAGAATCATTTCATTATTTTCACAAGAAAAATTATAGGGTACATAGCGTATAGTTTCCCTAGCTCATAAAGTAATGTGGTGCTACAGTAACTTGTGGTTATATAGTAGAAAATAGATATAGTTAGTTTAATATACTATATTAATGGTGGTGGTAAGTTTTCAAATATATAGTAGCTTCTCTGTATATAGAATGGGATGCCTGAAGTTGTCCTAGTGTAAACTATGGGTCACCATTAGTTGACCAAACTCCATCCAATGGATTGGGATATACCATTCAAAAAATCTCCTACCTAGATCATGATCTATCAAATTGACCTCCTTTCATAGTTTTAGCTTTATAAAACCTACTTAACTTGAGATAAGTGTATTCTTAACTCAAAAAAATCGTTTTTCTATCAAAGATTCAATTTCAATATGATTATTAATGAAATACCATCTACATTCCCTTCTATGATCCTATAGTGTTCTTCTATATTTTTCCTCTCATCTTCCATTCATAAATGAAGACAAACAAAGGCATGATAGTTCCATGAATTCTCAATCACAAATGGATTTTTAAACATGTCTTCAGATTATTGGTTCCCCAAATCTTTTTAAATTTCCATAGTTTATCTGGTATTAATACTATAATAAAATAGTACGTCAGCTGAATATAGTTTTTAGTCATGAAACACTGGCTTATTTACAAGATGTATGGAACTATGAATTTATAATATAATAAAATTTCCCCATTATCTTCTATCCATCTCCTCCAAGATGTTATTTATCCAAACCATATCCTTACTAAATTCAATTGCAGTAATGTAATCTTCCTCAGTGGTAGATGGAAATACCAAATTCTATAATTAAGATATACAACTCACAGTATTTTCTTCAAAATTAGACACATGAATTGTGGTACTCTGTATGTAATATCTTGTTACAGCTTTTAGGAAATTATAACTCCTTATTTTTATCATCTTTTTTTGGTTCATTTCAATAGTTTTTTATAGAATTTTGGAAGTTTTTTAAGATATGAATGATTGAAAAATAATTATAGAAAACAACATGGTTCTTCCCAGAAAATTGTGATCCCCATTTACTAGAATTGGAGGGTGGCTCATAGTTATTGAAAACCATGTGTTCTCCCCTCCAAACTGTGCAGCCTTGGATAGTATAGGTTTTCACAATTGGTTAATGGTTAGTCTAACTATGAATCTAGACCATTCACCCTATTTATAAGCCTAGTGTGGGTGCATAGTTAGGCTCATGATTTGTAATGACCATGTATCATGGCCAATAAATCGTGAAAACAGGTTTTTAACATCCAAAAAAATTATTTAAAATCTAGAAACCCACATTTTTAACACAAAAAACCCCAAATTCAACCCTAATCTAGTCTTTTTTCTTTTAGAGGTGCTCAAGAGTCATTTTGACTCCCTTAACACCTCTTCTTATCAGGTCAAAGTATCAGTGGATGTGATTGATCTCCATAAGGTAAGTGAATCTTCTCTCATTTGGAATTCTCCCTTTATCTTATCTCACCTTACTAGAGAGTAATTAATCCTCATGTTGGTGGTGGATCTAAAAAATATTTTTATGGATATTTATTTAAGGGATTACTCCATGATCTTATGATCCTTAAATTCATTATTGGTGATTCTCATTTCAGGTGATTAATCATTGGATCATGTGATTAAAAGTAGGTGGTTCCAACAGTATTTTACCTGTAATTAAAACATTAATTTCTAGATTTATTTGAAATGTATTTTCAATTGATTTACATTAATTAATTTTATTTGATTTTTTATTTTTAAAATTCATGGATTGTGAAATAAAACCCATTTTAAAAGGTTTTGGAATTACTGGGTTGATTTTCATGAAATATGGCATAAAAAGAAAAATAAATTAATGAAATGATTTAATATTGATTCTTGAGAAAATTGGATTTAAATTAAAGATTAATTTGAATGTAATGAACTTGATGAAAACATATGTTTTGGTTTTTAAATTGAAATGGCATGTTAAACATGAAGTTGGGCATTTGAATTGTGAATGATAAATTGAATTGAAATGAGCCCATGATTTATTAATTGATTGAAATTGCACATGATCCTTAGTAATTAGTGGGTGATTGTGACAAGTATCTAGGTATAAAACTCCCTAGAAGTTGATTGATGATGAAAACTCTAACTAAACAATGTTTGGCATGATTTTCCTAGATGGGTGTTGATTGATCTTATCCCTATGTCCCGAGTCTTTGGGAAGTGTGCACACAAAGTTGAGTCATCTTAATTGATTGATTAGTTCCAGGATCCTAGGGATAGAAACTAACTAACCTCAAGTAATATGACCATGGATACTTATTTTAATTTTATTATTACATGTCATTGATTATAGAACTATTTTATTCATGTCTATTTTTTTTAAGAAAATTTTCATTTAAGACACTTTTTGATATTCTTTACATATTCCTGATTTGAAAGAATGGTTTAAATTTTAAATGCAGAAATAATTTTCCAGACCTTGTATTTATTTAAATTGAAGCATAAATTGTTTATTCATATTTTGATTTCTTATGAAACTTTTTTTGGAATCTGATTGGTCTATTTTTTCACACCATACCTTTTCCTTTAGAAGATTGTAGATACTTTTATTCCATGTCCTAGAAAATAAAAAACATCACTTAGAGGTTAAGGTGGGTTTGATTCATGGGACCATTGGTGATGGTGGTGACTGGTGAAGCTATGGTCCACTTGTTACGTAGGGATTCTGAGACTTTTTCTTGATGGATGTTGTACTGTTTTCTTTTAGATGATGTACTTTTTTAGTTTTCTATCAATCTACATGTGGTTATTTTATCCTTGTGGAGTGTTGGGAATACCAAATGTGTATTCTTTTATCTTATACTATTATTTTATAGTGGTTTGTTCTTATGTAAAAATAGTTCTCCTAAACTCATAATTGATGTTAGGTGCTAGTCGTCAACCCATGGGGATTAGGAATTCACTTTGGGATATGTCATAGAATGTTTGGATATCAGTATACTAGGGTATCTAGGTTAGTTCATGAAAAATGGTATTAGATGATGTGAGGTTTTTTATCTCCTTTTAATGGTAGTATGTAGTTTAGTATGTCCTAGAAGACTAGAGGTAGGGTTTCAGGAATCAAGGGGTAGTTATGGGTGAGTTTCTAGCCATCTCTCATCGTAGAAATCCATGAGTCGCCATGGGTGTTTGGGAAAGGAGTCATTAAGGAATAAATTGATCTAATTATATTATTTTCCCTAAATTTTATTTGATTATTTTAAAATCCCAAAAGTTTGAATTATTTTAATGGAATTAATATTCTTGTATCTCTTGAATAAATTGATGATTCAAGTATCCTTGCTGGTATTTTTTTGTTTCATGTTGATGTTGTGTAGTACCATGACCCTAAGAATAAATTTGAATAGACATAAGAAGGGATATGAAAATAAACCATGGAAATTGAACCCTCTAGTTGATAAGAACCTTGTGAAGATATTTATATGTGTAGTCCAGGATTTGGGATAGGTATATTCACCCATTCTCATTCAGGATCTAGTAGTGTAACCTTGAGGGGATGAATCTAGAGATATTTATAAAGAGTTTTATTAGAAGAAACCACAAAAATTATAAGCCTTGAATGATCTTTTATAGGCATAGGAAAATATTGAGTTTCTTTTCAAGTTAATGGAAACACCTAATTCGATAAAGGTGAAATATGCTACGATCAAGCTTGAAGGACCTAGAAGAAGGTGGTGGGATTTGATGGTTATAGTGAAGAAACATGAAATATTATAGTGTAAATAATTTAGAGACCTATTTAAATAATAATTATATCCATAGTTGATTGTTATGGAAATGTCTATAGAGTTTATCACCCTTTAGAAAGGTGATAGAACTGTGAATCGTTATGGGAACCGCTTTTCTGAACATGTTCATTTTTCTCTTGAGGTAATGATGAATCAAAAGTTGAAGTCACAAAAATTAGAGATGGGTATTTGATCTAATATTTGATCTCAGTTTTTAATGTTGAAACTCACTTCTTACGTAGACCTATTGGATAGAGTGTTGATGGATGATCTTGACCTGGCTAGTAAGTCAGGGTTGATAAGAGTTCCTCATACTCTAAGTTGTAGTTTATTTATCCTATAAGGGAAAGAGGAAGCATGATGAGTATCATAGTGTATCTTGATAGAATGAATCACACAAACCTTCTACAGTGTCTGCAAGAGGACCATTGACTTTCTTTCAATGTGGAAAGGTTATGAATTTAAAAGAGAGTTTTTACTGAGGCATCAAAGATATGTGGTTTGTGCGGTCACTCAGGCCACCTGTATAGGTTCTATCATGTCTTTTTTCCCCATGCAGTGGAAAAAGATCTACAAAAACATAAGGAAGTGCATTGAAATCATGCGCTTCAAGAGACAATGGGTTTCAAAAATAGTCATCCAAAATGAAGCTTCTTCACAAGGTGGAAGATTCTACAGAGTAATTAGATGCAGGTCCAAGGAAAGTGAAAGGTATCATCACTATAACTTCATCTTTAGAGACTACTTTATTTGATACTTGTGCATCTTATTATTTTGTGTCAACTTGTATTTTTAATTTTCTAAAACTTCTTATGGAGCATATATATTATGTGACGGATATTGTTATACCCCTCAGAATGAAGAGATAAAAGGATCTATGATGCCCCACATTTGTCTTCCTTTTATCAAATATCAAGCTCGCATGGGATAATCTAGTTCTCTACACAAAACCTTCAGATGTAATTATTGGGATGGATTGGATAATTTCACATAAATATTATATTGAATTTTATCTTTAGTGGGTATCCTTTTTTGTGCTCAGTGTGGTGATTTGTATTTTCTAGGGATAATGGACCACCTCTTCTAGAGTTGGTCATGGTGATATCTATGTTTTCTTTTAACTTTGAGTAAGAATATTTTAGTAGCAATCTTCCTTCAATAGTATTCAAGTTTCCCTATGTGTTTTCTTATAAATTTTCTAACTTTCCAACGATAAGTGGGGTAGACTTATATATTGAGTTAATACCAGGTACACATCCCATATTTATTCCTTCTTACCACATAAAACTAAGTGAATTTAAATAGATAAAGAATCAATTAGATGATTTTTTGGGAAAAGGATTCATTCTATCAAGCATGTCACCTTTTGCGGTACCCATTATTTTTGAAAAGAAATTTGATGAGACACTTCTATTTTGTGTCGATTACCAAAAACTCAGTCAAGTTAAGAAAAATAATAACTATTCATTGTCACAAATTGATGATTTTTTTAACTAATTGAAAGAGTAGAAGTGGTTTTTAGTGATTGATCTTCAATATGGTTATCACCATCTTAGACTAAAAGAATATGATATCCCGAAGACCACCTTGAAGATTTGGTATGGCCATTCTAAGTACCATGTTATGACTTTAAGTCTAATAAATGGTCTGGAATTTTTTATAGAGATAATGAATAAAATATTCAATTATTATCTCGATTCATTCATGGTGGTGTTTTTGGATGAAATATTAGTTTACTAAATAAATGAGGAGGTTCATATGCGTTATCTGAGAAGAGTTTTGTAAATTTTGAGAAATAACAAACTTTATGCTATTCTATTGAAATGTAACTTATAGATTCTAGAAGTAAATTTATTGGGACACATGGTAACAGAACATGGTATTTTAGTTGATCCTAAAAATTTTAATGTCATTATGACATGGGATAAAAAAATAATTTATTTGACATTAGAATCTTCAAGGGATTATGGGGTATTATCACTGGTTTGTTAAATATTTCTCAAAGTTTTCTTCTCCAATGACTGCTCTCACTCAAAAAGTATTAAAGTTACTGAGGGATCTGAAATTTCAGAATTTTTTTGATGATTTTAACTTAATTTTGACTTTTAAACCACTTTTGACTCTTCCAGAGGCTAGGTATAGTTATTTGGTATTTTTTGACACATCAACTTCAGGTTTGGGTTGAGTTATTATATGGGGTGATCACATTGTGAACTATGGTTCTCAGAAACTTAGAACACATGAAAATAACTATCCTACTCATGATATTGAACTCATAGTTGTGATGAATTCTATTAAGAGTTGGTTGTATTACCTTTACAGATAAATTTCTACCATTTTTGTAGATCAAAAAAGTATGAGTTATATTTTATTTTGAAAAAAATTTGAATTTATGATAGAGGTGTTGGGTGTAGAACATGAAGTATTTTTATTTCATCATTATCTTCACCCCTAGGAAGGGTAATGTTATTTTTGATTACTTGAGAAAGAAACTTATACACCAATCTATAAAATAACCATCAGAAGAGTTGAATTTAAAGGCTCTATTTTCTTGTATGCATTTGGGAGTTTGGTAGGTTTAGTATGAGATTGTTCTGAAAAGAATACAATTGACCTCCTCTCTTACTAAGATGATTATTCAAGAGAAGTAGCTTGATGATGATTTTTTTTGGCTTTAGGGACTCTCTCTATAGTGTAGAGTCCATCAGCTAGTATTCATTCTCTTATGAGGTTATTTTATGCTTCTAGAATCATTACATTCTACCTTTTCCCGTAAGAAAAGTTATGATGGGGAATTACCATAATTCCCAATGGTTGGTACACCCTTCCACCATAAATATGTTTTGCTATATATTATTATGATTCTAGTGGATAATTTTGATACAATATATCAAAAATTTCATTTCTCTTTGTTATACCTTTTAGCAGGTCAAGAAATAGCACCAAAAACCTTAATTTTTACTTCATCCCCTTCCTATACTAACTTGGAAGTGGGTGTTGAGTCAATAAGGTTTCCTTATGAATTTTATATTCCTCTATGTTTTGAAAATCACAAATACTCTATCTTAAGGCAAATTATATTTTCCCTAAGAATTATCTTAATAAGGAAAATTTTCATTCTCTAAGAAAATTTTTATCCTTACCTATGTTTTCATTGTTCATTTTATAGTCTCTATAAATATAACTCATTTTTTTCCTAAGTCTAAAATTCAGTTTCACATCTAAAACCTCAAAATCCTATAAATCCTTTCTTATAGGGTATTCTATTTTTAGGATCTGAATTCTCTAAAATTCAGGTTCGGAATTCTCTGAAATTCAGACTCCGAATTCTCTGAAATTTAGGTTCCGAATTATCTGAAATTCAAACACCGAATTATCTAAAATTCATTCTCTGAATTCTCATAATTCATACTCCAAATTCCTTAGAATTATGACTCATAATTCCTCAGAATTTAGACTCCTAATTTCTTATAATTCAGACTCTGAATTCCTCATAATTTAGACTCTGAATTCCTTAGAATTATGACTCCCAATTCCTCAAAATTAAGACTCTGAATTCCTTAGAATACAAACATTGAATTCCTTAGAATTCAGACTACGAATTCCTTAGAATTCAGATTCCGAATTCATGTGAATTCAGACTCTGAAATCTATAGAATTCTGATTCCAAATTCTTTATAAAACAGAATCTGAATATCCATGTCTTATAGACTCTAAATTTTTATTTGGTTAGAATCTGAACTTTATTTTTCCTAGACTCTGAAAAATAAATTTTGTTAAACAACTTCATTTTCCTTACACATATTATGAAATTATGTTATACTATATATTTATAACTAATTTTTGTTTGAGTGACACATATACAGGCCCCTCTAAGATTCAAGGAAAAACATGATCGTTGGGGGAGGGAGTCGACCATTGGATAAGTGCCTATAAATAAGATCTCATTTGAATGAGATTACAACATTTCCATAACTCTAGAGATTTCATTATATTGAAGTGATTTCTAGAGATAGAGACTCTCATGCTTTGTACAGTTCTGAATATCTTGTTCAGATTGCTTCATGCGACTCCGATTGTTGCTGAGTACAATTAAGGGCTTCCAGGGATAGGAAGATAGAGGTTCTAACTACCTTAATGATCTAGGGCTTGCAGGGATAGCAAGACAAAATCCTATATTCCTATTGAGGGAGTACCCCAGTGTGTATAATATAGAATTTCTTGAAAGTATAAATCAAGGTACCTTTATCCAAGGTTATTGGATACCCTACTCTTTGGGTTAAAAGATTTCATTCTTGTTACTTGTTTTATTTCAAGTTTATTTCTGATTTAATTTGATAAAGTAATAAAGTATAACCTTCTTATATGTTCTCATTCTTTTATGTACTCTGATAAATAATATTTTATACACTTTAAGGTTTAATCTTTACCTAAGTAAACTTTCCTTAAGTTTCATTTCCGGAACCATATTTCTGGATCCATATTTCCAAAACCTAGCAATTTTGTTTAGTTAAACTAAAATAGGCTTTGTGAATTTACTTTGTTTAACTTTGTTAAACATAGTTTTCCTTAAGGTTAAAAATGAAAGTTTTTAAACTTACAATTCACCCCCCTCTTGTAATTGAGCATCTACATCAATATTTCAATCCTACAATTGGTAATAGAGTAGGTCTCTGAAATAATTATATTCACATATGAGTTTTCTTACTCAAGTTTTCATTGTTCTAAATATTTTCCTTTCTTATGGATTTTTATCATTATTTAAAAACTTTTACTATTAACAAGTTTTTGTAGAAATATATTTTCTTTTAGAATAGCATGAATTAATGTTGGTTCGATTGAAGATCTAAATCCAACTAGACCACCTATAATTTATGGTAATGATTATGAGTACTGGGGAGATCATATGAAGACTTTTTTTATTAATACTAGAGTGTATAATTTTTTCATTCTTACTGGAGATTACAAGATTCCTGAAAAGGAAGTCAAAACCTTTTCCAATCCAGAAAAGACAGAATATCAACTAAACTACATGGTACGTAATACTTTGTTGTGTTCCATGACTAGGAATATATATAGTCATATTTCTTCTTTTGAAGCCTCAAATTGTATCTGTAATAAATTTTTCATTACACATTTTGGTACATCCAATGTGATTGAAACTAGAAGAGCTATGCCTAAAGCAAAATATCATCGATTTTCATTTCCTTATGGAGAATCAATTTGCAAGGTGAAACAAAGGTTTATGACTATTGTTAATAGTTTACAATCTATGGGAGAGAAATGCCTTGATGATGAATCTCTTTTGGAAAAGATTATAGATATCATGCCTCATGAGTGAGAATCTAAAAGAATAGTTATTGATGAGAATAGGAAAGTATCTCAAATTACTCTTGATGAGATTTTTGGACCTCTTCTTTAACATGAGACAAGAATGAAAAGAGATGATGATATGAATAAGAAAAATAATGGAAATGTAATTTTAGCCTTTATAAATACTAAATCCAAAACTACTGAAAGAGTTAAAAGATCCAAGTCGAAGAAATTAACCGTTTTATCTAAATATAGTGAAAGTGAACATTCTGAAAATGAGCTAGCTAATCTTGTTTGAAGGATGAACAAGATAGTTGTAAATAAAGACTTTCAGTATATATATAATAAGAAATAAATAAAAATAATAAATATTTAAAAGTCACTTGTTATGATTGCAAAAGAGTAGGGCATATCAGGCTGGATTGTCCTATGATTAAGAAAAAGGATATAAAGGACAAGTATTCTAAGAGGAATAGAAATAAGTAATATAAGTCTAAAGCTAAGAATTTTTTGAAATTCAATGACACCTAGAGTTCCAGTGGTGGAGACTCTTCTGATGAAACCTTAGAGTACGAATCTTCTTATCAGAAGAATCTTGGTCTACTATCCAAGCTACCCATTTAAAATCATTGTCTAATGGCCAAGGTACATAATGAAAAATATACCACTATTGTATCTTTGAATGAAAATTATAATTATAATAAATATTATAAGCCTTCAGATTAATAATATTCTACTGATGAAGATAATACATTACCTTCTTATGAAGAAGTGTCTAGGTTTGCTAAACTCCTTGAGAATGAAAATTCTATACTCAATAAAAATATTGACAAGGAAAATTCTATAATTTCTATTTTAACTAAATAAGTGTAATATCTTTCTAAAGATCTTGATAAAAAAATTATGATTTCAAAATTATTTCTAAAAACCTTGAGGAAGTTAATTCTGAGAAGGATAAACTTTATAAGGATCTTGAAAAAGTAATTTCTAAGAAAAATATTTTAGAGACTAACTCTAGTTCTAAAACTAATGTTTTTTAGGATAAAAACTTGGTTACAAAACTAAAGTCATAAATATTTTCCTTGAGGAAGTGTTTGTCAAACTTTACCTCTGGTAAGGAAAATTTTGACAAGATTTACTCCCAAATTCATCCTCTAAGGAATAGTTCTGGATTTGGTTATACTCATTCTAAACCAGTTTTTAGTAATAACTATTTTGTTCCTCAAAGTGATCCATTCTGAAATAAATGTCAGTGTGGTGGACATCAGGGAAAAAATTGTTCTTTAAATAAAACCTAGTCTTTAGGTTTTTATAAATCTTATCTTTCTAAG
Organism: Viscum album; assembly: GCA_963277665.1. NCBI lineage: Eukaryota > Viridiplantae > Streptophyta > Magnoliopsida > Santalales > Viscaceae > Viscum > Viscum album. The sequence goes on along the minus strand of OY728151.1, from coordinate 645,126,731 downwards.
AAAATGTGGATTCCTAAAATCCTTCTTTCTGAAATTTCCGGAACCAAGAAAGTTTGGATTTCAAAAGTCTAACAATCTTATTTTTAGGAAAATAAAGATAGTACTAATAGAAATACATGGTACATGGATAGTGGATGTTCTTCGCATATGACTGTAAAAAAACTTCTTTGAAAAGAATATCAAGTTGAAAGGAGGAAAAGTAACTTTCGAAGATAATGCTCATGGAGAAATTATTGGTATAGGTAACATTTTTCTTCTTGGAAAAACTTTGATTTCAAATGTTTTATTTGTTAAAGGTCTTAATAAAAACCTCATTAGCATAATTCAATTATGTAAAGTAGGTTACCTTGTGAATTTTAGGAATGATAAGCGCTTAGTACATAATTACAAGGAAGAGTTTATTATTTATACCCACAGGCAAGATAATGTATACACACTGAACTTAAAAGACCTTATGTTCCAAGATATACCTTGACTTAGTGAAATGAAAGATCAATCTTGGTTATGTCATAGAAGGTTAGGACATTGTAACCTTAAGAACCTGTGTAAACTCTCTAAGAAAAGAATTTTTAAGGATCTACCGGAGCTTAGATTTGACTCTTCAAAAGTTTTTTATCCTTGTCAATATGGAAAGAAACATAAATCATATTTTAAATCAATTGGTGAAGTCTCAACTACTGATGCATTATAGTTGGTGCATATGGATCTTTTCAGTCCAATATAAACTAGAAGCATTGGAGGAAAAAATTATGTATTTTTGTTAGTTTATTATTACACTAAATTTACGTGGCTCTATTTTCTAACAAAGAAATCTGAAGATTTTTCTTATTTCAAAATTTTTTGTGCCCAAGTAAAAAATGAGAAAAACCTTCCATTGATAACTATTCATAGTGATCATGGAGGAGAATTTCAAAATTCAGATTTTCAAACTTTTTGTAGTATAAAATACATTACTCATAACTTCTTAGCTCCAAGAACTTCTCAACAGAATGGTGTTGTTGAAATAAGAAATTGAATTCTTTAAGAGATAACTAGAACCATATTGAGTGAATATTCTATAGATGAAAACTTTTGGGATGAAGCTGTAAGTAATGCTTGTTATAATATAAATCGAGTTTTAATTAGACCTTCTCTTAATAAAACCCCCTATGAATTGTGGAATGGTAAAAAACCTAGACTTTACTACTTCAAAGTATTTGGTTGCAAAGTATTCATTTTTAATACTGAAGATAATTTATATAAATTCTCACCCAAATATAATGGAGGAATTTTCCTAGGCTACTCCACAACTTCTAAGGCTTATAGAGTTTTCAATAAAAACACATGTACTATTGAAGAAATAGTTCAAGCTAAATTTAATGAAACTGATCCTTTTGTTTTCAAACAACCTCAACCTACATCTTCAGATGTGTTTTCAAAAACTGATTATCAACCCTTGATAAAAGATCCTTCTAATAAGGAAAATGTTCTAGAAAATATTTCCAAAGCATTTACCCCAGAAGATTTATTACCATATGTTTATGAATAGGAGTTACAAACCCCAAATTAGTTTTTTCTTAAGAATCATCCTAGTGATAGTATCATTGGTGATGTAAATAAACCTATGAGGAATAAAAGTTCCTTAAGAAATGAAGTGGAACATCTAGCATTACTTTCCCAATTAGAACCAAAAAGCATTGATGAAGCTTGAGGTGATGATGATTGGATTAAATCCACGCAAGATGAACTAAATGAATTCGAAAGGAATAAAGTCTGGACCTTGGTTGAAAGACCTAAGGAAACTTTTGTTATCAGAGTAAAATGGGTCTTCAGAAATAAGTGTGATGAAAATGGAATCATTGTAAGAAATAAATCCAGATTACTTGATAAAGGCAATAATCAACAAGAAGGAATATACTATGAAGAAACCTATTCTCCAGTAGCTAGACATGAATCTATTTGTATTTTACTTGCCTTTGGAGCATTCTTTAATTTCAAAAAATTTCAAATGGATGTTAATTGTGTTTTCCATAATGGATATGTTCAAGAGGAAGTTTTTGTCGAACAAACTTCTGGTTTTGAAGACATAAAACATCATGAACATGTTTTTAAACTTAACAAAGCTTTATATGGACTTAAACAAGCTCCTAAATCCTGGTATGATAGACTTAAGAGATTTTTGTTACAAAACAATTATGTTAAGAGAAATGTTGATCCAACCCATTTTATAAATAAAGATAAGAACAATGTTTTTATTGTTCAAATTTATGTTGATGACATTATATTTGGTTCAACTCAACAATCTTTAACCGATTTGTTTGTGAATCTAACGAAATATGAGTTTGAAATGAGTATGATGGGTGAGTTAACATTTTTCCAAGGTTTTCAAATTTCTTAAAAACCAGAAGAAACTTATATATCTCAACATAATTATATTAAATATCTTCTTAGAAAGTATGGATATGAAAACACTAAGAGTATAAGTACTCCTATTGGTACCTCAAATTCACTTGATCTTGATAAAGTTGGGAAACTAGTATATCAAAAATCATTTAGAGGTATGGTAGGAAGTCTACTATATTTAAAAACTAGTCGTCTAGACTTAATATTTTCAGTATTCTTATGTCCAAGATAATAATCCAATCCTAAGGAATCTCATTTAAAAGTAGTGAAAATAATTTTTTTCTATTTAATGGGAACCATAGATTTAAGACTCTTTTATTCTTTTGGAAATGATTTTGTTTTAAAATAGTTTTTTGGATGCTGACTTTGGAGGATGTTGAATGGATAGGAAAATTACATCCGGAACTTGTAATTTCTTAGGAGATTCATTAGTTTCTTGGTCATGAAAAAAGAAACACTCAGTAGCACTTTTCACTGGTGAAGTTTAATATATAGCAGTTGGAAGATGTTATTCTCAAGTGTTGTGGATGCAACACACACTCACAGACTATGGTATGAGTTTTACCAAAACACAGATATTATGTGATAACACTAGTTTCATTTCCCTAAGAAAAAACCCTACACATAACTCTGGGGAAAAACACATAGATATTAGGAATCACTTTCTTAGGGATCACACACAAAAAGGATATATTATTCTTCAGTTTATCAGAACACAAGATCAACTTGCTGATATTTCCAAAAAATCTTTATCATCTGATAGGTTTGAATACATTAAACAGAAGTTAGGAATGATAACTATAAGGTAATCTTCCATATTAACTTCTTGTTGAAACCTATCTCCTTATAGTAAGAAACTTTTTTTCATAGGGGGAGTACATTTACTTTCTTAATCAAAATTTTCATAATCAAAATTTTCTCAATCAAAATTTTCTTAATCAAAATTTTCATAATCAAAATTTTCTCAATCCAAATTTTCGTAATCAAAATTTTCTCAATCAAAATTTTCATAATCAAAATTTTCTCAATCAAAATTTTCTTAATCAAAATTTTCTCAAAAAAAAATTTCTCAATCAATATTTTCTTAATCAAAATTTTCTTAATCAAAATTCTCTCAATCAAAATTTTCTTAATCAAAATTTTCTTAATCAAAATTTTCATAATCAAAATTTTATGAATCAAAATTTTCATAATCAAAATTTTCTCAATCAAAAGTTTCTTAATCAAAATTTTATTAATCAAAATTTTCGTAATACAATTTTTTAGTAATCATAATTTTTGTAGTCAAAATTTTTCATAGTCAATTTTATTTTACATAGTCTAAAAACTTTCAATTTCAAAAAAATCCTTAAGAAAATTTTCTGGAATCTAAAGTTCTTCAAGAAGAATTTTTCTTATTACTGATAATTTTCCTAGAATTATAGAAGTTATGTTTAATTTCGTAAATTTTCATAAAAAAAATTTTACATGTTGGTATTTTAATCTTGTCTAAGAAAATTTTTCAGATTTAATTTTTCTTAAATTCAAATTTTTATCTTAAAAAACCTCAAAAGATTAAAACCTACCAAATTCCTTCTTCAGCTATCATCTCAACCGGAAAAAGTAAAATATATTTTAGGAAGTTGAGAATACAATCCTTATGGATTTCAAAACCAAAGGGGGGTTAGTCGTATTCACCATGATTCATAAGTAATGGGAGAAAAGTTTTTATTTTCAAGTTCATAAAGAAAAATTCTAAGTCCCTATATTCTTTTTCGTAAGGATTTTTGTTCTTTCCAAAAAGGGGTAGATTGTTGAGTCAATAAGGTTTTCTTATAAATTTTATATTCCTATATGTTTTGAAAATCACAAAAAAATATATCTTAAAAAAAATTATATTTTCTCTAAGAATTATCTTAATAAGGAAAATTTTCAATATCTAGGAAAATTTTTATCCTTAAATATGTTTTAATTGTTCATTTTATAGTCTCTATAAATATAACTCACTTTATTCCTAAGTCTAAAATTATGTTTTACATCTAAAACCTCAGAATCCAATAAATCATTGGTTATAGAGTATTTTTTTTAGGATATTAATTCTCTGAAATTCAGGTTCTGAATTCTCTAAAATTCAGACTCTGAATTCTATGAAATTTAGGTTCCGAATTCTCTGAAATTCAAACTCTGAATTCTCTAAAATTCATACTTTTAATTCTCAGAATTCATACTATGGATTCCTTATAATTGGGACTCCAAATTACTCATAATTATTTCTCTAAATTCCTTAGAATTCAGACTCCAAATTCCATAGAATTCAGACTCCAAATTCCTAAGAATTTCGACTCCGAATTCCTCATAATTCAGACTCCAAATTCCTCGGAATTCTGACTCTGAATTCATCAGAATTTTGACTCCTAATTCCTCAGAATTCAGACTCTAAATTCTTTATAATTCAGACTCTAAATTCCTTATAATTAAAATTCCAAATTCTTTTAAAATAGAATCTGAATATCCATGTCTTATAGAGTCTGAATGTTTATTTGGTTAGACTCTGAAATTCATTTTTCCTAGACTCTGAAAAATAAATTTGGTTAAACAACTTCATTTTCCTTACACATATTATGAAACAATGTCATACAATCTTTTTCTAATTAACCATTGTTTGAGTGACACGTGTATAGTTCCCTCCGAGATTCAAGGAAAAATATGACCATTGGAGGAGGGAGTCAATAGTTGAAGAAGTGCCTATAAATAGGAGCTCATTTAAATGAGCTTATAACAGTTCCATCACACTATAGATTTCATGTTGCTGAAGTGATTTCTAGAGAGAGAGGATCTCTTGCTTTGTACGGTTCTAAACATCTTATTCAAATTGTTTCATGCGAATCTGATTGTTGTTGAGTACAATTAAGGGCTTCTGGGGATAGAAAGAAAGAGGTTCTGACTACCTTAATGATTGAAGGCTTGCAGGGATTTCCAGATATAATCCGATATTCCTATCGAGGGCTTAACTTGGTTTGGGTAATATAGAATTTCTTGAAAGTATAAATCAAGGGACCTTTATCCAAGGTTGTTGGATACCCTACTCTTTGGGTTAAAAGATTTCATTCTTGTTACTTGTTTTGTTTCAAGTTTATTTCCATTGTAATTTGATAAAGGAAGAAATTATAACCTTATTATAATTTATCATTCTTTTATGTACTCAAATAAATAAGATTCTATACACTTTAAGGTAGAATATTTACCTAAGTAAACTTTCCTTAAATTTTATTTCTGGAACCATATTTTTTGATCCATATTTCCAGAACCTAGAATGTTTGTTTAGTTAAACTAAAAGCAGCTTTGTGAATTTAATTTGTTTAACTTTTTTAAACATAGTTTTCCTTAATGTTAAAAATGAAAGTTTTTAAACTTAAAATTCACCCCCCCCCCCCCCTTGTAATTGAGCATCTACATCAATATTTAGATCCTACAGTGGGGTGATATTTTGACAGACTTAATTATTGGTTCTCCTTATACCCCTCAAGGGAATAATATGGTATGGTTAGTTATTGATTGGATGACCAAATAAGCTCAATTTATTCCCATATGAGATGCAACCAAATTTGAGGACTTGGGAAGTTTATATGTGCAAGAGATCATCATATATCCTAGAGTTAAATCTGTTATAGTTTCTGATTGGGATCCCTAGTTTACTTCTCATTTTTTTTAGATGCCTCTAGGAGGAAATGGGATCCCAAGTTAGTTAGAGCATGGAGTATCACCTGTATATGGATTTCCATACAGAAAGAACTATCTAGATCTTAAAATATGCGTTTTATTCTTAGATTATTGACTTTGGGGGAGATGGGGATATCCACTTGGTACTAGTTGATTTTACCTATAATAATAGTTACCAATCATCCATTATGATGGAACATTTTAAGGCCTTGTACGGCCAACCATGTGAATCTCCATAGTGTTGGTCGAAGATTTGTGAATCTTCTCTAGTTGGGCCATGTTTAGTTCAAGAGATGATATAAAATATTTAGTTGATCCATCATAGAATATTGATGGATAAAATCTAGTATAAATCATATATTGATCATCATAGATTCCCATTATAGTTTTTAGTTGGTTACCATGTGTTTTTTATAGTTTCACCTCAGTTGGGTCACTGATGGCTTGAAAAATAGGAAATGGTTTCACTAAGATACATGGGGCCATTTTAGATTTTTAAAAGATAGGAAAGGTGGATTACCATTTTTATTTTCCACCTTGTTTGATTTCAATTAATAACATTATTCATGTGTCATGACTCAAGAAGTATCTTTCAGACCTGTATAATGTCTTGATCTGGTAAGACCTTGATGTGGAACCTAATTTATCATTAACCGAGTAGCTATTTCTAATTATTTATTCTGAGACAAAGGATCTTCATGGAAAGTCTATACCTTTGTTTCATGTTCTTTGGCAGCATTATTCTAATCCTCATAAGACATTTTAGTATGAGGCATTGATGAGAGATTAGTGGCCATATCTATTTAGTGGTATGTATTCTTGATACGAAGTATGGGGTAGAAAGTTTTTATGGTGGGAAGGTTGTAACATATTGTTACTATCTTTTAGGTACTTATAGTCTCTTTTTTGATAATATTTTGTTTGGGTCAAATTTCAAGTCATTTTTAGAGTTTTTTATATAACTTTGGATGTTTTTTAGGTTGTGCACAATTGGCACATTGTTAGGAAAAACCATGTAGTTCAACCAAAAAAACCATGTGCCCTATTTGGTTTCTCTAGAGGTTGTTACAAGGTTAGTGAAAATCGTTCATCATCCCCTCCGAACTATTTATCCTTGTAAAGTGGGGTTTTCATATTTGGTGCATAGTTAGTATAACTGTGTGTCCAAACCATGAACCCTTTCCATAATCCTAGTGAGGTCATATAGTTAGGGGCATGGTTAGTACTAAATATACATCCTGAATAAAAAAATATTTGAATGATTTTTTTCCACCTAAAAATTTTAATTAAAATACCAAAACCCTTATTTTTAACCCTAAGAACCTCTCATTCAACCCTAATATGATCCTTTGGCTTTTCGAGGCTCTCAAGAGGTCTTTTTTCTCCTTTAACCCCTCTTTTTCTTAGACTAATGTGTTGGTGGATGTTACTAATATTCCTTCGGTAAGTGAATCCCCTCTTATTTGGAATTCTACATTCATCTTTTCTCACCTTCCTATAGAGTGATGTATCCTCATGTTGTTATTGGATCTACATATTGTTTTGATGGATCTTGAATCTAGGGATTCCTCCTTGATCTTCCTAACCATTGATTCTCCATTGGTGATGTCTGTTTCGGTTGATTGACCATTGGATTATGTGATTATAGGTAGGTGATTCTATAACTATTTTCTATATAATTGAAACCTTAATTTATTTATTGAATTGAAATTTATTTTCAATTTATTTCCATGAATAGAGTTTATTTGAGGTATAATTTTGAAAAGGCATATATTTTGAAATAAAATCCTTTTTAAAGGTTTTAGAAATACTGGGTGGATTTTAATGTAATTTGGCTTGAAAAGAAAAGTGAATTGGTGAAATTATTTGATATTGATTCTCGAGAAAAATTTCTTTAAATTAAATATGATTTTTAAAGGCATAAACTAAATGAAAAAATATTTTTTGGTTTTGAAATTGAAATGTCATGTTGAACTTGAAATTGTGAATTTGAACTATTAATGATTAGTTGAATTGAAATTATCCCATGATTGATTGATTGATTAACATCAAATATTGTAAGATCTCTAGTATTTATATAAGGTATGGATCTTTTAAATTTCAATTTAAATCCTACATTTTATCCTTATAAATATATATAATCACTTAAGGATGGAATTGGGAGTGTATGGATCTTGTTTGTATCCTAGAGCTTTAAATTATAGAGGAATAGAGCAGATGCATGGTTTAACCAAACTGTGCACTGGAGGCTATGTAAAGACCCAAAAAATTTAAGGAAATTCTTATTCTTAATTTTCTTGGGAATTTTACAAGAACGCAGTTTCTGACGGCACCTAATTTCGAGGCCCGGTGTGCCTGGAATCATTTTTCGAAGTTTAGCTCGGGTACGTTCAGTGAACGAACGAGCGGGTTTTACTAACTTTTGAACCGGTGCTTGGAATCGAATTATGAGGGCACCAATGGAATCGCAGCACTGGTAATTTCTTAGAAACACCTTTTCCGGAGTTGCGTTTTCTCGGCTGTGGTTTTTAATTTTTGGGGTTAAGTTAAGGAATAAAATAAAAGTGGTGCGACAATTTATTTTATTTTACTTAAAGCGGCTTAACCTAAGTTAAGAGAATAAGGTGAGACCCACAATATCCTACCCACTTGGTAGGATATTTGCGAGGTGGGGCCCGCACGAGCTCCACTGCTTCTTTCATTCTAAGTAACGCACCCACACCCCCCCCCCCCTTTTAATGAAGTCAAACTGTGCGTTTATTCTGGTTAAGAAACGCCTCATTAGTTTGGGCGGTTAAATCGTTACAATTAATTCGTTGAATTAATTGTTCGTTTTGTTTCTTTTGAAATTCAAACGCGGCATGTTCGTTAATAAAATAATACAACTCTTATTTTATTTCTGTTGGAACTTGTTGCGTGGAGAGGATTTGGAGAAAAGCCTTCTTCTTCGACGAAGAACGCGAGGAACGCGAAGAACGCAAAGAACGCACCGACCTCCGACAAAGAATTCCAAATCCTTGGAGATCGACTACGCGACGATGTGTACCGCGATGCCAGTAATGCTTCTTTCATGACGCTTCTCCACGACGCGACGATCCTCCCTCCATGACGCCTTCTTCCGCGACGGTTGTTTCCGCGGCGAATCCTCGCTCATCAAATTTGACGAGGTAGGGGTTTATTTTGTGATTACTTCCATCGCCAACTTCCTTTATTTTTGATCCTCCTAATATCACAATAATGGGAGGAGGTCGGACCGCACGAACACGGCCGACCCTCCTCCCCCTTGTTGGTTTGATTTTGATTGCGGCACGAGCAAGGCAACGCGATGCCGAAGCACCGCGCAGAAAATATTAAAGAAAGGGAAGAAGCGTAGCGTCGTCGCGTCGCGCCGTTGAAAGAGAACCAAATATGAGGCGTCGTCGCGCCGCATCGGAGAACTACGAAAGCACCGCGGCCGGATTTGGGTTTCGGCGGAGCAGGGGAACCGGCGGCCAGTTTCAGGCTGCCGGCATCAGAGCAGGGGGACCGGCCCTTACCGGTCCCGTGGTGGCAGCAGCCGACCGTCCGGTGCGGGCCGACGGTCAGGGGAAAGCGTCGGGGGTCGTCACCCCAGGCTGGCCAGTAGGAGCGGCCCCCCGCATGGGGGGCCGCGGTTTCTCCACACGCGGGCAGCGCGCCCCCCGCCCTCTTCGCTCGGCCGTAACGGCCGAGCCGGCCGCCTGGCCACCCGACCAGCGCCAGCGCGCCGGGCCGAGCCGCCAGGCCGGGCCGGGAAGCCCAGGCCGGGCTGGGCCGACCCTGGGGGTATCGGGTCGGGTCGGACCGGGCCCAAACCCCTTAATACCGAACCTCTTTCGGTCCGTTGCTCAAAACTTGAGCTACGGACCTCCGATCGACGCACCGTCAATTGCGTAGCGATCCTTGGATCAAGACGATCGTTTTGGTAAATTACACTCTGGGTTTCGAAGTACTTTGGGTTCGGCCGGGTTGGTTCGTACACGAAACCAACCGGGCCCTCGGAGCGGAAACGCTTATAACTTGAGCTCTGGACGTCCGATTGACGTGTCGTCGACTTTTTTGGATTCCTCTTAGTGAGACGGACCTTTTGGCTTACTCCGCTCGAGGTTTGGACGCAGGTGGAGTATGGTCAGGTTGGTTTTAACTTAAAAACCAATCGGGCCCCTGGGATGAAAATTCCAAAAACTCTCAGACCCGGCGTCTAATTGACGCGCCGTCCGTGACGTTGAGTTCCTTTTGACGATAAGGAACTTTTGGATACATCAACTTCGAACTACATGTCAGTTGATGTATCATCCCTTAGGCTCATGGAGTGGACCCTCCGAAACGAGCTTGCTGTGTGCGGGAACCCTAGAGCTAGTTGCGACTGCAACGACGATGAAGACTGTACAGAAATCCTCCGTGGATTCGATGGAGGTGACTACAACACTCAGCGATCCTACGTGGATCAGTGCTACTGATCCTGTGTGGGTCAGATCCTGTGTGGGTCAGCGCTCAGCGGTCCTATGTGGGTCAGTGCCTACAGATCCTATGTGGGTCTGATCTTATGTGGGTCATTGCGGGGGTTAGTACCTATCGATCCTTTGTACGGCTTCATGGTGTGCCCTCATATATCGTCTCTGATCGAGATTCTCGCTTTACTTCCTGGCTTTGGAAGGGGTTGTAGGAGGCATTCGGGACGCAGGTACGTCTGAGTACCGCCTTTCACCCTCAGACAGATGGTCAGATGGAGTGGACCATACAGACTCTCGAGGACATGCTCCGCGCATGTGTCCTCGACTTTGGTTGCAGCTAAGAGGACCACCTACCCTTGGTGGAGTTCGCGTACAACAACAGCTACCACTCCACCATCGGGATGGCACCATACGAGGCATTTACTTTACAAAGGCAATGCCTTCCCTTTTTTATCGGGAATTACGCCTTGGTGCTAGTCGCCAGCCCCTGGCCTATGGATGGCGGGCTTGGGGTAGTCACGGCACGGGCCACGAGGACGGGTCGTGAAAAATTGGTATCAGAGCTGGCATAAGTCTTATGCTGACTGGAGGCGGATGCCACTGGAGTTCGAGGATGGCGACCACGTCTTCTTGCGGGTCTCACCTCGACGTGGATTACAGAGATTTGGCTAAGGCTGCAAGTTATCTCCTCGCTTCATCGGACCGTTCCAGGTCCTCAGCAGGATTGGCGAGGTGGCTTATCGCCTGGCTCTACCACCTCAGTTGCACTGGGTGCATGACGTCTTCCACGTATCTCAGCTGAGGAGTTACATGCACGACCCGATGCATATCATTGACCATGGGGAGCTGGACGTTGATGATGGGGTGACTTTTACGGAGGTCCCGGTGGAGATTGAGGATCGACAGGAGCGGGTCCTACATGGACGGTCGATTACTCTAGTGTGCATCAGATGGCAGCACGGGAACCTCCGAGAGAGCACTTGGGAGCGGGAGGCTCAGATGCGTGCTCAGTACCCACATTTGTTTCCCTAGTTTTTGATGTATCTTTACGTGGACGTAAAGCCCTGAGGTGGGAGTTATGTAAAGACCTGAAAAATTCAAGGAAATTTTTTTCTTAATTTTCTTTGTAATTTTACAAGAACGCAGTTTCTGACAGCACCTGATTCCGAGGCCCAGTGTGCCCGGAATCATTTTCTGAAGTTTAGCTCGGGTACATTTAGTGAACAAATGAGCGGGTTTTACTAACTTTTCAACCAGTGCTCGGAATCGAATTTCGAGGGCAAAAATGGAATCGCAGCACTGGTAATTGCTTAGAAACACCTTTTTTTGAGTTGCGTTTTCTCGGGTGTGGTTTTTAATTTTTGGGGTTAAGTTAAGGAATAAAATAAAAGTGGTGTGACAATTTATTTTATTTTACTTAAAGTGGCTTAACCTAAGTTAAGCGGATAAGGTGGGGCCCACAATATCATACCCACTTGGTAGGATATTTGTGAGGTGGGGCCCGCACGAGCCCCACCGTTTCTTTCCTTCTAAGTAACGCACCCGCACCCCCCCCCCCCCTTAATGAAGTCAAACCGTGCGTTTATTCTGGTTAAGAAATGCCTCATTAATTTGGGCGGTTAAATCGTTACAATTAATTCATTGAATTAATTGTTCATTTCGTTTCTTTTGAAATTCAAACGCAGAATGTGCATTAATAAAATAAGACAACTCTTATTTTATTTCTGTTGGAACTTGTTGCGTGGAGAGGATTTGGAGAAAATCCTTCTTCTTTGACGAAGAACGCAAGGAACGTGAAGAACGCACCGACCTCCGGCGAAGAACGCCAAATCCTTGGAGATCGACTACGCGACACCGTGTACCACGATGCCAGCAACGCTTCTTCCGCGACGCTTCTCCGCGACGCGACGATCCTCACTCCGCGATGCCTTCTTCCACGACGGTTGTTTCCACGACGAATCCTCGCTCATCAAATTCGACGAGGTAGGGGTTTATTTTGTGATTACTTCCGTAGCCATCTTGCTTCCTTTTTGAGCCACCTGATATCGCAATAACAAGAAGAGGTAGGACCACACGAACATGGCCAACCCTCCTCCCCCTTGTTGTTTTGATTTTGATTGCGGCACAAGCAAGGCAACGCGGTGCCGAAGCACCGCGCGGAAAATATTAAAGAAAGGGAAGAAGCGCAGCGTCGTCGCGTCGCGCCGTTGAAAGCGAACCAAAGATGTGGCACCGTCGCGCCGCACTGGAGAACTATGAAAGCACCGAGGCCGGAGTTGGGCCACGGCGGAGGGGCACGGTGTCGTCGCGCCACGCCGGACGGATCAAGGGAGAGGCGGAGCAGGGGAACCAACGGCCGGTTCCGGGCCACCGGCATCGGATCAGGGGGACCGTCCCTTTCTGGTCCCGTGGTGGCAGCAGCTGGCCGGCCAGTGCAGGCCAGCTGGTCAGGGGAAAGCGTCGGGGGTCGTAACCCCCGGCTGGCCAGTAGGAGCGGCCCCCCGCATGGGGGCCGCGGTTTCTCCACGCGGGGGCAGCGCCCCCCCCCCCCCCCCCCCGCCCTCTTCGCTCGGCCGTAACGGCCGAGCCGGCCGCCTGGCCGCCCGGCCAATGCCAGCGTGCCGGACCGAGCTGTCGGGCCGGGCCGCGCCCAAGCGGAGCGGACCCGAACGCGTTTCGGGTCGACCCGGTTCGGGCCGACCTTGGGGGTATCGGGTCGGGTCGGATCGGGCCCGAACCCCTTAATACCGAACCTCTTTCGGTCCGTTACCCAAAACTTGAGATGCGGACCTCCGATCGATGCACCATCAGTTGCATAGCGATCCTTGGATTGAGATGGTCATTTCGGTATATTACACTCAGGGTTTCGGAGTACTTTGGGTTCGGCCGGGTTGGTTCGTACACGAAACCAACCGGGCCCTCGGAGCGGAAACGCTTATAACTTGAGTTCCGGACGTCCGATTGACGTGTCGTCGACTTTGTTGGATTCCTCTTAGTGAGACAGACCTTTTGGCTTACTCTGCTCGAGGTTTGGACACAGGTGGAGTACGGTTGGGTTGGTTTTGACTTAAAAACCAACCGGGCCCCTGGGACGAAAAAGCCAATAACTCTCGGACCGGGCGTCCGATTGACGCACCGTCTGTGACGTTGAGTTCCTGTTGACGATACGTAACTTTTGGATACATCAACTTCGGACTATGTGTTAGTTGATGTATCAGCCCTTCGGCTCGTGGAGCCGACCCTCCGAAACGAGCTTGCTGTGTGCGGGAACCCTAGAGCTGGCTACGACTGCAACGATGATGAAGACTGTACAGAAATCCTCCATGGATTCGACAGCGATGACTACAGCACTCAGCGATCCTACGTGGATCAGTGCTACTGATCCTGTGTGGGTCAGATCCTGTGTGGGTCAGCGCTCAGCGGTCCTGTGTGGGTCAGTTCCTACAGATCATGTGTTGGTCTGATCCTGTGTGGGTCATTGCGGGGGTTAGTACCTATCGATCCTTTGTGGGTCATTGCGGGGGTTAGTACCTATCGACCCTTTGTGGGTATGACGAATTAGATGAATCAGTGGCTATATCTGATCACCTCTATCGTCATATGAAGAAGTATACCTGTGTGAGCTGAATCTTGACTTGCTTTCCTATGTGGATTACGTTATGCTTTCCTGTGTGGATCGGGTTGTGATTTTCTGTGTGGATGTGATCGAACTTGGGCTCGGATGTTGGAGCCGAACTGGAATTGATGACTTAGGTATATGTATGGGCATATACCTAAGCAGTGTCGAATGTTACTTTGTGATTGTATCTTTCCTTTTTGGATTATCCTTTGTGGATTCTGGGAGACCTTCGGGGGTCTCGAGGTCCCTATTGAGTAGCTTATACTCACCCGTGCACGGGTTATGCCCGCACTATGTTGTGTTGGTTGCAGACGACGGACAGCGCTGATTGCGGTTGAGGCATGCGGAGCAGGTCGGTACCCGGAGGTGGACCACTGGGCGGGACGTGCTCGGAGCGGACGGCTGGACCCGAGGAGCTGTGGAGGCTATCTGTACTCACCCTTCAGGTGGGACTTCCATTGGATAGCTCGAGGCTGCGGCTTTACTTTCAGTTGATGTTTTCCCTTTCCAGTTGTACTTTACTTTCAGTTTGGGTTTGTATACTGGACCACTTACTTTTCCGCACTTACTTTGTATCAGATTTTACTTAGTGTTTACTTCTGCTTGCTTGCTCTGTGGTGTTTGTTTACTTTACAAAGGCAATGCCTTCCCTTTTTATCGATAATTACGCCTTGGTGCTAGTCGCCAGCCCCTGGCCTATCGAAGCCGGGCTTGGGGTAGTCACGGCACGGGCCCTGAGGACGGGTCATGATAGGCCACATGGTTTGGACAAACTATACGGGGTGTTGTAGGGATATATATATATAGGGGAACACATGGTCCAAGCATGGTTAGAAAACTGTGATCCCTAACCTTGTGGGTCCACTATCCATGGACAGTGGTAGGCACATGTTTGGTGCATGGCTAGGCCAACCATGCAGACAAATCATGAGACTCTTTAATTTTTCGGTGTTTTTACAATTTTTCCATTATTTCATTAAAAGGTGTTATTTTATTTCCATTTTATTTCTCCATTATCCCCCTCTCATGTAAAAGATCTCCCTCAACCCTCTTCCTTAGTATTTTAAGGATCTTCAATATCTAAGATCTTATTCGAGTGTCATTTGTCTTGTTAGGTCTCCATCAGTAAGAGATATAGTCCATTACCTTCTTCCCTTCATTTTTCTTATCATCGATGAAGTTATTTTGGTGAAAGATCATATGACCTGTTTTTTCAGAATTATTATATTCTTACATTTTATTCTAATCCACACTAAACTAAGGTTTCATACTGGACAAGGAATCTACTGCAGGCATAGGGTAGGTGGTTTATACCTTTCCCTCAAATTCTGGTTTTTTATACCTTTTTTCTATTGTAATGCATGTCAGACCTTCTGGAAACTACTTACTAAATTAAAATCACCTTAAATTAAAATTTGAATTCTTATTTATGATATTCCATGACACCCTTATGCAATGTTTTTGGTTATTAACCTCAACCCAAACCACCCATGGGGTGAGTTCTTTCCTTTGTCCATGAAAATTCCACTCTTGGGTGAGTTGAACTTTTTTTTCCTTACTGGGAATTGAATATGAGAATAAAGTGTATTGTTAAATGTTGTAATAACCATAAAACACCTTTTCATTTTTATATGAAAGGAATTAAATAGATAATCACTTGGATTGTGTATTATTATGAAATGGTTAATGAAAGGGTTATAATGAGTTAAATGAAAAAGGGTATAGTCATTAATATGGTGCCTTGATCCCTTATATAAATTATGTTGATGATGGATGCCATGGTATGGCACTGATGTAGGTTAAACAGTCTGTAACCATTGTAGGATACATAGTACGGCACTGATGAGGTGACTCATGGTATATGACTGATGAGGGAGTTCGTGGTATGGCACCAACGACCCACTTGGATGCCTTGGTTTTCACACCATAGACCTGGAATTCTTAGACCACCTCATACATACTCCTTGGGATCCACCCAAGTATTTATAAATTTTTCCATGGATTTTATTTGTGTACTCGAAGAGGATGCCCTGGTCATTGGCCTTGGGTTCTAGAATGTGTAGTTATGATACTTGATTACCCAACATATGCTGCTGATGATTCTTATTCATGATTAACAATTATTCCTTATTTATGGTTTCCTAATCACAATGGGTTTTGGTATACTGTACATCATCACTTTTAAATTTATCACTTTTATTCTTATTATAAATTCACACTAATTCATCTTATATGTATAGACTAGACTTTTAATAGAAATTTTTGGTGGTGTCCTACTAAGTGTTATCTCACACCCTATTTGGGTTTTTGTTTGGTACCCAAAACATACTTTATGGGTGCATGTAGGGATAGGTGAAGTGATAACCTAATGGTTCTTGATTAATTGTGGAATTAGATCAGGGGGATAATAAGAGTGATCCATGTCTCATGATGCTCTTTGGATATAAAATTTTTGGACTTTTTATAATTTTGATACATGTATTTTACCAGATTCTTATTTCCATGTATTTCCTATCTTTTAGTTTAGCTTCATGACATGATCATAAATTTTATGTGATACTGCCCTTGGCTCTAATTATTATTACCATTGTCTGGATGATTTAACTTATGTTGTTGGTTGATATTATGCTTCCTTGTTTTTATTAATTTATGATATCATTGTGTTACTCAGATAATGAGGGTATCATCTCCCCATTATACCATCATAGAATCTCACTACTAGTGAGTAGCCTTTTTAATATGTGGAGGTGCGGTTGAGGCTATGTGACCCACTAACTCGGGGCACTGTTTAGTGGATCCCATATTAGGATGTTAAAAAGTGGTATCAGAGGAGTTTTATTTTCTTTTTGTCTTGCTATTTGGGATCAGTATACATGAGAATAGGAAAGAGTTGGGATTTAGTAATGAGTTGTTCATGGGTTTAATTAATCCACGTATTGGGAAAACCCAAATTACCAGAGAATGAGACTTGATGTTCTAGTTGTTCTTATTACTACTCATCTAATTTCACCATTGGGTGATGCACATTCTATGTGGTGTTGATTATGATTTATATTTTTTCCATTGGCTGGTATGTAAAGGAGATATTGGCCTCATGCATCATTTTAGGTATATAGAAAATTCACATGCAATGCATATTCCATGTCATCTAGGATTAATTTCTTGATTTCATGAAATTTATTATACGTTCCCTATAAGATATAATTGTTATTAGACTAACATTTTTGTAATAAAATGAGAAACATAATTGGATACTTAAAGTGCCTAAATCAACCTAATAGTTTTTTCCAACATAGATTGATGTAAACACCTTAAGCAGTCAATTATGGAATGTTGTTCCATGGACCATTTGTCATAGGGGATGGAATGTGTTCATGGTTATGATTAAATGGATGACAAGTTTCGATTTATAAAGTGCATGGGCCTTTATAAATTAGAAATGGTAATATATACAATTCAACCATTTAAGAATATTTTTAATATAAATAAATATGAATTTAAATGACTTTAAATTATGAAATATAAATATTTTCATTAAATAGAGTCTTCAATTATAACTTAAAGGATACTTTCCACTATAAATTTCAATTTTCACTTTATATACTAGAACCCTTGACTTATAGAAGATAAAATAACTCTAAAATGACCTTAGTAGTGAGAAGTAGGTAGTATTTATTATTTTCTTTTTGATATGTGTGTCACCCAAACCTATCTTTAGAAGAAAGAATAGGGGTGTGACTTGTATATAGGAAGTATTGTACCTATCTTATTTTTATATCTTTTATATTGTCATTAAAAAATATAGATTAAGGCATGTTCTTGGAATTTATAGATACATGCCATTATGATAGCGTCTAGTTGTAGTCTTGGAGGGTGGTGATGTCCATTCTCTAGAAGTGGTAGGTCCTAGGCCACCAGTAGAACCTCAAGTAGTTCCACTTGAGACACCTCCTATTATACTTGATGTTGGTGTTGATTCCCAGTTTCAATAGGGTTTTATATGCTTTATGAAAAATATTCAGGTATCCCTGCAGCCTACCTTGACTATAGAATAGTTGGCGCATGAGTTTCGACCATAGTATTTTCCCATGTTTTCATGGGATAGCAGGCTAAATGCTACAAAGTCATGTCTATAAGCCATGATGTAGATTTTCAAGAATCTCGATACACTTATAGAGAGGAGAGTGAATCTCGTTATTCATATGCTTTGATATTTCTCTAAGATATGGTGGGACGTTATTACTCAAATGGATTATCATCAGAATATGGCTTGGAGGGATTTCTAGATGGACTTCTATGTTTATTATTATCCTGATATGTTGAGGGCTGATAGATCTAGAGATTTTATGCACTTGGAGTGGGGAGCCTTATCATTCATTGACTATTCTTCCCATTTTAGGAATATCCATCATTTTTCACTTATTTTTTTAGGTGAAGAGTTATCTAAATCTATGAGACTTTAGGATGGTCTTAGGTATGACATCCAATCACAAGTGAATTTATTTTGACTTACTATTATATCTGAAATAGTTAATCAAACACCTATTACTGAATATAACCTGAGGGAAGCTGGGGGTGTAGAGTTGGGTAGTTTAGCTACTCGAATCAGTGGAATAGTATCAAGTGGTAGGAAGTTGTGCTTTGAGATCTCTCATGAGGGAAATTCTATAAAGAACATGAGCATTGGTAGTTTTGTTTTCTATCACCAGTGTGGGAGGCAGGGGCACATGAGGAGAAAGTGTGACAGGAACCCAATTGAGTGTTAAACCTATGGTAGGATGGTCCATCTATAGTGGTTTTTCGGGACCTTCCCTCCAGAAACTAGTGAGAGGGGGTCTACTCCAACTCCATATTTTGGGGTGGGGTCGGAAACTTCTCATTAGGCAGGGATCTAGAGTGTGACCGGCTATTCCATATGGGGTGGTGGTCATGGATGAGGAAACTAGATGTTAGGCTTACAGTTCTATTAGAATGGACTTTCTCAGGGTAGATGTGATATATCTCAGGGTCGCGGATCAGGATAGATGTATGCAGTGCAACCGATAGCTGAGGAGCAGAGTTCCAGGCCTTCTGTGATGATAATTACTATTCTAGTAGCCTCTACATTAGTATATGATCTTTTCAATAAATTTGTTTCTTATTCATTCATATTTTTTATTTATATGGAGAGGCTTGGTCTTGATGTTCAGTTTTCATGTGGAATGATGACACTTGATACTCTGTTTGGGGGTTTGATCGGAGAGTGTATACTAGTATAGGGGGTTACCCCTTGAGATATTTCAGCATAACTTTATATGGGACCTCTTTTTCCTTGAGGTGACAGGGTTTGATATCATTCTTAGGATAGACTGGTTGGTTCCCCGTCATTATTATGTTGACTTCTACCACTAAAGGGTGACTTTTAAATCACCAAAGGGTGGCGTTTTTATTCACAAGGTTGAATGGGGTGTCTAGGTGAGCTAAGATAGACCCGAGCAATGCATGCTGGGTGGGATGATAACCCAAATTTCTAGCTTGTATCTGGATGATTAGGAAATGCATCGGGTAGATTTCCCTCTAGTTGTATATCATTTTATATCCCCTTTTTCAAATGAATTTTCTAGACTACCTCCTGAGATAGATGTAGATTTTTTTCATTGATCTAGTTCCTAAAGTTGTACCAGTATCCATTCCTCTTTACAATATGGATACTACTGATATGTAGGAGCTCAAGTGGCAGCTATAGTATTTGGAAGATAAGGGTTTTATATGACCTGGTTCTTCATCATGGGTTTTTCTGGTCCTTTTCACCAAGAAGGTGGATAGTACCCTTAGTATTTATATGGATTACCATTATTTAAAATTTCTTACATTTATTAATTGGTATTCATGGCCTCTTATAGATGATGTCTTCAATTGTATATAAGGAGAAAGGTTTTTCTCTAAGATTTCTGTGAGATTAGGTTATCATTATGTGCATGTTAGGCCATCAAATATACCATGTACAACATTTCATAGTAGATATTGTTTATATGAGTATTTGGTCATGTTGTTCAATATCATTCATGTTCTATTATTTTTCATGGAACTGGTGAACTAGGTTTTACATCCATATCTTGATTAATTTTTAGTGGTATTCATGGATGAAATCTTGGTGTATTCCCATACTCGACGTGAACATGACAAAAATATTGAGATCATATTAGATACACTGAGATATAATCATTTATATTATAATCTCACAAATTTAAACTTTTGGATGGATAATTCTTGTTCATATTATCTCATAGATAGGAGTATTTGTTGACCCAGAGAAGGTAAAAGCTATAGTTTCCTAGGAAAAACTCAAGAACGTATTTGATCTATATAGTTTATTGGGGATATCTAGTTATTAAATTTTCCACATTCAAGAAATCTCCCACCTAGATGCACCTCTTATAGGATTGAATAAGAAGGGTGTGAAGTTCTCATGGTCTGAAGCCTACGAGATAGCCTTCCAGAAGCTGAAAGAGAGCCTAACTTCACACTGATCCTAATTCTTCCAGATCTATGAAGAAGATATACATTATATTGTGATGCATCAGGTATCGATCTAGGATTAGTTCTGATGTAGGAGGAGAAATTCATGGTGTATGGGTATCATCAATAGAGGCCACATGAGAGGAAATACCTGACATATGATCATGAGTTATCTGATGTTGTTTATGCCTTGTGTTTTTGGAGACATTATGTACTGGGAGAGAATTTTTTTGGTGCATACATACCACAAAATACTCTAGTACATCTTTACAAAGCATGAATTGAATCTTAGAAAATGAATGTGGGTTTAATACCTATATTATTTTGAATTTGATATTGCATATATTCCCATTAGGGGTAATACAGTTTCTGATTCTCTGAGTATGAGGACTTAGACACAGGCGGTTTATATGACAACTCCATTCTTTATTACACATTAATTAATGATTTATTGCATAAAATTACACTTAATAAAACACTGATTATTTAGAAGTCTAGTGTCTTTTGGAATTAGGTACATAGCATAACATCTTGAACCTGAGACACAAAAAAATTATTAAAAACTTCTTTAACATGATTCTAAGATTCCATGGATTTTAAAACTACACAGGATAACCTGGGGAAAACATAAGAAATGGGTGATATATAAATCCCAGTTAGTGAATAAACATGGAATAAGGTGGTACATGTTAGAAAATAGGCATATCAATGGGATATAAAATAGTAGGAATTATACAAATGAATAAGGAGACATGATATATCATGATAATCATAACATGGAAAATGTGGAAATAACTTAAAACACTGTATTATAAACATAGGTCAAGGATAAACTGCCAAAAATTCATGGTGAAAAACATCCCTTAAAGTAATAAGGTTCACTCCCTATCCCAACATGACATATTATGATACTAAATATTACCCAATTCATTGGAGTGCTATATAATTCTATCCACACCCATCACAATCATTTTATTCTCATGCTTAAGTGTGCCACATAGATCATGCAGTAGGATTCATTCATCATCATAATTTATTCCATGATAAAAGAGTATGGATTACATAAACATAAATACCCAATAAAAATTATATGTTCATTAAGTTGAACATCCTTGATAGAAAATGGGTATGGTATTTACTACACAATTGATTTGGCATGGAAAATCGCGGTGAAATTTCAACAGCATAACGACATCACTTAAAAATTCATAAAATGTGTTGATGAGAGTGAAAGGGGTATCTCATAATTTTTAAATAAATTGGAAAGTAAGGGGATATGAAATAAAATATCCCAACATAAATAAATAAATATAAATGATATAAGGTAAAAAATATACTTGAATAAAGGGTAGAAAGGAAAAGATCCCTTACTAAATTTCATCATGGTAACGAGTGTATATAAAGGCTCTTGGGAGGGATTAATGAGAGTGAAAGGGGTATATCATCATTTATAAATTAAATGGAAATTAATGGGGATATGGAATAATATATCATAACATAGAAAAAATGTAAATTAAATAACATAACATAAAATAAGTTTTTGATAAAAAGAAGAGAGTGAGAGATCCCTTACTTGAGTTTGTGACTCTAAATGCTTAGGAGGGTATTTTTGAGAGCTTAGGGGTGACTTCGGAGGAATCTATAGTGTGAAGGGAAGAGTATGGATGTGCTCAAAAGAGTTTTAGTGAAGATAAATGGGATCTTGGGTGGGTTTATATGGGAAAATTGAGTTATTTCTTTATTATTTATGTTTTGAACTCTACATAATAAAATAACCAAAACCAAAAATATTCCCATGGTTTTTTTCCAATGGTTTTTTCTAAATGGGAGTGTTTCCCATTATTTTATAAGGATAGGGGAATAAATTAATAAAATAATTCCCTTTATTATGTGAAGTTGAGTCACACTCTTAAAGAAATGATTTAAAAACCTTAAAATATATTATAAGTTTGGGAGGATTCATAATGGATTTATAAAATAAATAAAATAAATATAAAACCATGTCGAAATGGCCTGAAGGCATTAATTTTTTATTATTTTTTATTATACACCTTTCAAGGGGTAAGGTGGAACCCTTACAAGGCCCTAAGGATTAGAGACAATTACATGACCCATAGGTCTTAGATGGAATCACCTAGACAAAACAACTTAGAACTGCTCCTCCCCAGAATATGTCATGATATCAGCACTCTACCTTCATAGGGTTGGTTGGATAGCTATCATACACAAAGCTACACAGGCCTGATACCGATGGTAATGTCATACCCTCTCATTCTTCCAATTCTGGTTGGCTCTACTCTAGTGAATGTGCCTACCCTGAATCCTCATCTAAATCCTTTTCTCTTGTAGTATGACTGGTAAATATGCATAATCATGTGGCTTTAAGGCCTTGGGGTGGCCCTAAGGCCTTAAGGTAGCCCGAAGGCCTTGGGAGATAACTGGCCCGAAGGCCTTGGGTGGCCCGAAAGCCTTGTAGGACCCGAGGAAAAAACTGGTGGCCCAAAGGTCCATATAGATGAATAGTTCTAGCTACTACAGTACTGAACAGTACCTACTATAGTGTCTTCTATAGTAACTTAGAAATATTTCTCCACCCAGATTTGATCTCAGGTCTCATGGATGCACTTGTTGAGTCCTCACCAACCGAGTTGAGGCTCATGTGAAAATATAAAACCATGTTATTTTAAAGGAAAAATATATATTTGTTTTTTATAACTTTTATATTATTTATTACACCACTTTTGGGTCATTATGATGTCATAATACACAAAGCATATATATGCGATATTTAATTTTTACCCAAAAAATCGATTATCTCAAAAAAAATTGAAAAAATAACCATTGGATAATTTCGACATTCTAATTCTAAAAATAACATTCATTTTATCTAAAAATATTTCTTATTATTTGAATTTTCACTTTTAAAAAAAATTGACATTTATTAATAAATGTTGGGTTTTTTTATAATAATAGTTTTTGAACCCTTATAAAAATTACGTTTGACTTCATAAAAATTATATGATCATTTATATTTTAATAAAAATTATTTAATGATAATATTTTATTAAAAAAATAATTTATTTCAAAAATACATTAATTCATCAAAATAATTTTTTTAATTGAATTTGAATGTTACCCAAAAATATCATTTGTGTTTTATTGTATCAATATAAAAATAATTTATAAAATAAAAATAATAGGATGAAAATATATTTATTATTCTATAAAAAAAATAATGTACATACTCATATTTATAGGGTCTTGATACATATACCTTTAATACACTAGAAAACTACCTAAGAGTAAGGTGTGTGATGGTGGGACTTTTATGGGGTGGTTCAGCGAACATAGTTTGGGCCATGATCTCGATGAGATTAAACTTTTCCCATAAATGGTTGTGCCCAAGATTAATTTGTTGGATCTAAGCTTGGGTTTTTTCAAGGTAAAATCCTAGTGATTATATCTCCCTCGAAATCTTTGATAAATGGGATTCATAGGGTACAATCCTACTGGTTTAGGTCATCACTTCCTTTGTCTATGTCAATTGGATTTGTTAAAACCCTATATTTATACTAACCATGTGATTACTATTCAACGGCTATATCATCAATGGTAAGGATACATAACGGTCATTTAAATTTGATAGGATATAAAAAAAATAAGTTCGAGTGTTTTCTATAACCATATTACATAATAATACATTTAATTAAATCATAAGGAGGGTTTTTTTATAACACTTTAGGTAATTATAATATTCCAACCTTTAGAAATTTCTCCCTCAAAATTTTCAATTACCATAATAAAACAGATGAGGGTAATTTTGTTTTATCACCTCCTATAGTTCCCTTGTTTCTTCTTCAAACTTTTGGTTTCTCCAAAACACTTTGACCATGTTCATTGTCTTATATCTATGATCTAATATCTTCACTAGTTTCTCCTCATAGGAAAGGTCGTTCTCCAATGGTACCACCTGTGGAATGAGTACATATGAGGGGTCTAGTATGTACTTCCATAATAGGGATATGTGGAATACATCATGAAATTGAGATATGTTAGGTGAAATTACTATCCAATGGGCCACCGCTTTGATGCAATCAAGGATCTCAAAGGGTATTATGTATCTTGGAATAAGCTTTCCCTTATTCCCAAATCTCATCACTTTATTCCATGGATATATGCAGAGGAATACCATATCTCCAAAATTAAACTTTATGTCATGTTAATTATTTTTAGTATAGATATTTTTTCAACTCTGAGTAGCCTTGATGTGTTTTTTAATGGTATTAACCTTTTCCACCATTTCCTCAACCATTTCAGGACCAATTAGTTTTCTTTCGCCAACTTCATCCCAGCATACATATGTTCTCCACCTCTTCCCATAAGAGTTTCATAGGGATCCATTTGGATGTTTGAATGGAAACTGTTTTTGTAAGAGAACTTTAACAAAGAGATATGTTGGTCCTATCCTCCTTTGAACTCCATGAAACATACTCACAACATGTATTCCAATTTCTAAATATTACACTCATATTGGCCATCAGTGTGAGGATGATAGGTCATACTAAAGTTCAGCTCGGTGTTTAGATCATATGGGTGTATTCTCTATAACATGGAGGTGAATCTCATATCTTAATTAGAAACAATTAATAATGGTACTCCATGAAATATTAAGACTTCCCTTATGTATATCTGTGCAATTTTATCCAGTGATAAGTCCTCTCGAATTGTGATAAATTGAGATATATTTGTAAGATGATCCATAACAACCCATATATAATTATTTTTCCTAGATTTCTTCAGAAGTCTAATGACAAAGTCTGTGGTGATGTTTTCTCATTTCCATGTTGGTATGGGTAATGGTTGCATCATACCCTTATACTTATGCCATTAATCCTTCACTTTCTAAAATACCATGCACTTTGATGTATATTCAACGGTCTCCTTCTTTATATTGTCCCAAAATAGTGGTTTCAGAGATCTTGATACATCTTTGTTTTTACTGGGTGAATGGAGAAATTCAAACTATGTATCATCCAACAGTTCTTTTTTAACTAAATATTTTATGATACACATAATATTGACCCAAATATCACAACTCCTTCATTAACATTGAACTCTGAGGATTTACCTTTCTTTATAGTTTCCACTTTCTTCTGAATTCTTACATCATCCCTTTAAGAATATTTTAACCTCTCCAGAAGGGATGGTTGAGTAATCATTTTTAAAATTATTGATGATGTTCTTTCCCTTATTATTCCCATGCCCATCCTTCATAAATCTAATAAGATCAAATCCATATCAATTATAATAAATTATATAATTGCTAGATCCTTTCTAATTAGAGTATCCACCACTTTATTCTCTTTCCTAGGATGGTAGTGAATTGAGCACCCATAGTCCTTAATCAGATTTAACTAACTTCATTGGTACATATTAGGCTCTTTTGTGTGAATATATACTTGAGGCTTTTGAGATACATATATATTTCACACTTCTCCCCAAAGAGATAATGCTTCCATATTTTCAAAGAGAATATCACTAAAACCAACACTAGATCTTGTGTTGGGAAGTTTTGTTCATGAAATTTCAGCTGCCTTGAAGCTTAGTCTATGAATTTTTCATTATTCCTTAACACACAACCCAATCCCTTCTTTGAAGAATCATTGAATACCACTAAAATCTATTCACTTTTGGGTAATGTGAGCAGAGTTGTAGTGATAAGCCTTATTTTCTACTCCCTAAATATCTCTTCATATTAATCATTACAAGAAAACATGACTCCCTTATGAGTTAGCTTGGTAATAGGGTTTGATAATCATGATAAATTTCTCAAAAATCAGTTATAATACCCAACTAACCCAAGTAAACTTCGGAAATCTGTCAAATATGTTGGATTCATCCATCCTTCAATTGCTTTCATCTTTAAAGGGTCTATATATATACCATTTCTTGTGATGATATTCCACAAGAAAGATACTTCCTTTAACCAAAAATCACATTTTTTTACCTTGTATAAAGTTTCTCCTTTCATTGGGTCTTTAGCACAGTGCTCAGATACTCTTCATGCCCCTCCTTGCTTTTGGAGTATATTAGAATATAATCTATAAATACTACCACAAATTTGTCAAGGTAATATCTAAAGACTCTATTCATCAAGTCCTTGAAGATTATTGGAGCATTAGTGAGTATGAATGGAATCACTATGAACTCATAGTGCTCATACCTTATAGGAAAAGTGATATTGGGGATATCTTCCTTCTTCATCCTTACTTGATAATATCCTGATCAAAGATCCACCTTAGGGAAGTATTGTGCTCCACATAGTTGGTCGAACAAGTCATCAATCTCAGGTAGAGGATACTTTTTATTTATCGTGATCTTGTTGAGATCGTGATAATCAATACAAAGGCACATTAATCCATCCTTCTTCTTGATGAAGAGGATTGGTGCACCCCATAGTGAAGCACTTGGGAATATAAACCCTTTATCTATATTCTCATGTGGTTGTTTATTCAGTTCCTCAAGTTCCAAAATATCCATTATAAATAGATTCTTATATAATGGAAACACCCCAGGTATAATCTCAATTGAAAATTCAACCTCTCATCTAGGAGGAAGACTAGGAAATTCCTTGGGAAACACATCAGCATATTCCCTCACAATGGGCATGTCTTCAAGGATGATTCTTTCCATAAACTCAATCATTTGAAATAGATATGATTTTTCATAGAGAAATAATATCCATTCTTGTAATGTTGGTTCTAAAAAATATCCATCCTCCTTACACTTGTATAGAATCAAAGGATGATTCACAATACGGAGAGTGATTTCCTTATCACGATAATTTATGTTGACTCTATATAGAGAAATCCAATCTATGCCCAAAATTGCATCAAATTACACCAAAGGGAGTATGAAAAGGATCACTGGGAATTTCATCCCACAAACTTTGATAGGGGAGGATTCATATATTTAGGATACAATAATTTCCCAATTTATCATTTTCATTGACAACTCTACTTCCATGATTTGTAGTGGTCTTTGGATAGTTCTACTAAAATTTAATGATATAAAGGAATGCGTAGAACTAGAATCAAAAAGTATGTTCTCTATTCCTGAATGAGTAACTATAATACCTTTAACCACTTCATTTTTTGGATACACTTTAGTGGTATTGATGGTAAAATCTATTCCTTTCTACCTTGGGGGTTGTTGGTTGTCTCTGAAAACCCTTGGCTTGGTGCATTAGTTTACAAAGTTTCATGGTTCATTTCACTTGAATCAATATAAAATGTGTTGATGGTTGAAGGGAGCATAAATTTACTCTATCACATTAGTGGGTTTCTCCTATCAATAATTTCTATCTAGGTGTCCTTCCTTCCCACACCTAAATCATTTATTATTTCCCCTTAGGAAATTGCTGGGGTATTTCTTCCCGTACCATTGACAAGTGGGATGTTGGAATTTCTTGGCACCATTCGATTTCTCCATCAGACCACTAGAATTAAACTCCACTTTATGCTTCTTATCCCCATGATACCCTTGAGATTTTTCGATCTCTATTTTAACTTTGAGGTCACATTAGACAATTTCCTCATAGATATCAAAGTCACGGATCGCCATGAATTTTTGTAGAGTAGGTTTTATCCCCCTAAAAAGTGTTTAACCTTGAATTCAGAGGTAACGACAAATTCATAGGTGTATCATGCAAGTATTGTGAAGTTTTTGTCATATGTCCCGATATATTCATCGTATTTTTCCTTGAGGTAAACAAAATCCATTTCCATTTTAAGTCTATGAGTGAGAAGAAAATATTTATCAAAAAATATTTTCTGGAATTCCTTTCACCCCATTACTTCAATCTCGTACTAGGGCTTCATATTCTTGATCAATGTCCACCACTGATCAAATTATCCCTCTATATGATAATCATCCAGTAGAACCTTCACTGGATTAGAACATTCAAGGATGGAGAAGATTTTATCAATGGATTTGATCCACTGTTCCTCAATTAAAGGACCAGATTATCCATTGAAATTTGATGGCATTTGTCATATAAAGGATTCAATCGCATCTTGTTCTCTCTTAGGGGGGTTTGGACGCTCCTCCTGATCTAGGTTTTTATTTATAACATGATTCAGCTAAGATATTATCATCACTAAGTTCATGATTCATGTTCTCATCAAGTTGGGAATCTCATTGGGTAAATCATCACATTTCCAGTCACATTGATTGTTTAACTGATTCCTCCTATTTCCATCTATTGGATAAAATAAAAGAAAATTAGGGATGAGTATTTTTAAAATATTAAACACATAAAGGGGGATCTAATGACATTAAAAGAATAAATTATAAATTACTTTTTTTCCTAACTTGTGAATTTTTAGTCTTTAACCAATGTTATCGATGATCTATTTCATAGAATATATTCTTATAGGAATTTTTTTTGTTCCCTTAATAATGTTTCATACTGAGATTATGAATTTACCAATCCATATCCCCTAGGAGTGTCAAAACAGGTGTGTAGTAAGGCTCATTTTCGTGTACCAAGTTACACCGAGTCAGGCTCAACATACCTTGTCAGGGTTATTACCCCTAGGTACATCTATTCCAGAACCATTTTCACTTATAGTATCTTGATAGGGATTTATTTTCTTGAAAAACCACTTACTCTATACTTACAAAAATTTAGGGATGTTTTATTATACTTAGCCTCATCCCTAAGTCTTTCTCTAGAGTTTTATGATTCTAATCCCAATAATAACTAAATTTTTTCTTTGATACCAACTATGACAACTCTATTCTTTATTACACATTAATCCATGATTTATTACATAAAAGTACACTTAATACAACCCAAAAGATTGAGAAGTTTAGTGTTTTTAGTAATTGGGTATATAGGATAACATTTGGAACATGGGACACAACAAAATTATTAAAAAGTTCTTTAACATTATTCTAAGATTCCATGGATTTTAAAATTGCATGGGATAATCTGGGGAAAAACATAATAAAGGGGTGATCTACAAAGACATGTAAAGGTATAAACATGGAATAAGGTGGTACATGTTAGAAAAGAGGCATATCAATGGGGCATAAAAAGATTAGGAATCATAATCATGAACAATGAGACATGATATATCAAGATAATTATAACATGGGAAATGTGAAAAAAAATTAAAACATTGCATCATAAACATAGGTCAAGGATAAATTGACAAGACTTCATGGTGGAAAAATTACCATAAAATAATCAGATTCACTCTCTATCCCAACATGATGTATCATGATACTTAACATTTTCCAATTCATTATAGTGATATATAATTATGGGTGCACCCGTCACATTAATTTCATTCTC
Organism: Viscum album; assembly: GCA_963277665.1. Taxonomy (NCBI): domain Eukaryota; kingdom Viridiplantae; phylum Streptophyta; class Magnoliopsida; order Santalales; family Viscaceae; genus Viscum; species Viscum album. Next base: position 645,096,700 of record OY728151.1, on the reverse strand, counting down.
ATTCTTAAGTGTGCCACATAGATCATACAACAGAGATTCATTCATCATCATAATTTATTCCAATATCAAGGAGTGTAGAATACATACATGTAAACCCCCAATAAAAATTATATGTGTATAAATGTGAAAATCCTTGATAGTAAATGGGTATGGTATTCACTACATAATTGGTTTGGTATGGAAAATTGTGGTTAAATTTTGACAACATAACGGCATTGCTTAAAAATTAATAAAATGGGTTGATGAAAGAGAAATAGGTCTCTAATAATTTTTACATAAATTGGAAAGTAAGGGGATATTAAATAAAATATCCCATAATAAGGAAATTAATATAAATTTCATAAGGTAAATAAGATACTTGAATAAAGAGGATAAAGGAAAATATCCCTTACTAAATTTTGACATGGTAACGAGTGTACATAAAGGTTCTTGGGAGGGATTAATGAGAATCAAAGGGGGACCTAATAAATTATACATGAAATTTATAGTAATTAGGATATGTAATAACATATCCCAACATAGTAAAATGGAAATTAAATGACATGACATAAAAGAAGTGCTTGATAAAAAGAGGAGAGTGGGAGATCCCTTACTTGAGTGAGTGACTCCAAATGCTTGGGTTGGGGTAATTGAGAGCTTAAGAGAACCTTGGTAAGACTCTAGAGAGTGAAGGTAATATTATGGAAGTTATCAAGGATGTTTGAGTGAAGATAAAGAGGATCTTGTTTGGTTGTATATAGGAAATGAGGGGGATTTATTTATTATTTAGGTTTTGGACTCTACATAATAAAATGAATAAAATCACAAACCATACCATGATTTTTGCCCATGGTTTCTTAAAAATGGGTGTGGTTCTCATTATTTTATAAGTCTAAGGTATTAACATAATAAAATAATTCCTTTACTTATGTGAATTTGAGTAACACTCTTACAGAAATGATTTAAAAACCTTAAAATATATTATAAGTTTGGGAGGTTTCATAATAACTTTAAAAAATAAATTAAATAAACATAAAACCACATTATTTTAAATTAAAAAATATATATTTGGTCTTGGATACATTTTATAGTATTTATTACATAACTTTTTGGTCATTATGATGTCATAATACAAAAAGTATATTTATACAGTATTTAATTTTTACCCAAAAATTCGAATGTCTCAAAAAATTATAAAAAATTTACCGTTAGATAATTTGGAAATTATGATTCATAAAATAATATTTATTTTATCTAAATAATTTTATAAATATGTGAATTTTCACTTTTAAGAAAATTATATGATCATTTATATTTTAATAAACATTATTTATATTTTATAAATATAAAGAAATGTTATGTTTTTTGACAATAACAGTTTTTGAACCCTTAGAAAAATTACATTTGAATTCATAAAAATTATATGATAATTTATATTTTAATAAAAATTATTTAATAATAATATTTTAAAAAATATTATTTATTTTTAAAATACATTAATCATTAAAATAAGTTCCTTAATTGAATTTTAATATTACCCAAAAATACTATTTGTGTTTTATTGTATCAAAATAAAAATAATTTATAAAATAATAATAATAGGGTGTAAATATATTCATTATTATATAGAAAACAATTTACATACTCATATTTCTAGGTTCTTGATATATATCCCTTTAATACACCAGAAAACGCCCTAAGAGTATGGTGTGCGATGGTGGGACTTTCATGGGGTGGTTTAGTGAACATGATTTGGGTCGTGATCTCGATGAGCTTGAGCTTTTCTCATAAACAGTTTTGTTCATGCTTAAGTTGTTATGTCTCAGCTTGGGATTGGTCAAGGAAAAATCCTAGTAATGATATATCCATCAGAAGCACTAATAAATGGGCTTCATATGGTACAATTTTATTGTTTGAGGTCATCACTTCCTTTGTCTATGTCAATTGGATTTGTTAAAATCCTATATTTATACTAACCATGTCATCACTATTCAATAACTATATTATCAGTGATGATGAGACATAATGGTAATTTAAATATAATAGAATATAAAACAAAATAAGTGCATGTTTTTATATAACCATATTACATAATAATACATTTAATTAAATCACAAGGGTAGTTATATTTATAACACTTCGTATCATTATATTTTAGGATGCTTGTAGATATTAGAGGTTTATGGTCTTATTTTTTGAGATACCCATAGAGGTTTAGGGCCATCATGGATAGTCTGTGATTTTATAATTATCAACGACCTCTTTATTGGAGTTTTTGTCCTAAGACCAATTTTTTATATATTGTTTGCATGTATATTCAATGTATTGAATATTAATAAAACTAATTATTACGTATTGTTCATTGTTCTACATGAATCTAATGTAATAATGTCTCATAGTATACATCGTATTGATAAGGTCATAGTAGTTTCTTTTTATGATGATAACCTTAATGTTCTATGACGGTATTCTTAAATAATGTTTTATGGTTGGATAACATACTATGATGGGACACATAGTATATATACTGTCAGGTGTGAGTACTTGTAAGCAGATGAGACTTCTTCTCATGAAATTCAAACTTGGTAATCTCCAAGACGGGAGATTATGAGAACAGACCCACCAATAGGAATTCTACATATTTTGTTGTCAATGGATAATCCTATCTATAAGAATGTGTGAAAGTGGGATTATATTACACAATAATTATTTATATGTGGTTTTCAACATTAAAACATTATGTTCTTTCTCTTGGATGCCTTGACTCGTTACTAGATGGTAATCTTGGACTTTAGGCAAACCCACTTAATGCCAATGAGAAAGAATCCTATAGGGTCACACACTAAGTGTTTCCATTGATCTCAATTAAATTCTATTTGAGTTTAATTAATGGAATAAATATTATTCTCAAGTATGAGTGATAATTTTATTCAAGTTATATTGATCGCATAAATTAAATAAATATTTATTCACCAGCTTATGAATAATAATTTTATTTTATTTATTGAATATTTTAATAGATATTTGTTCACTATATTTTGAATAAAATATTTATTTATGAATAAAAATATTCATTTTGTTGTTCAAAAAATGATTGATGAGTTCGAATGGACCAAGACCAAGTTTGGTGAAAAATATTAATTAACAAGAGAGTTACATAATATTTTTTATTTCACAAGTTGGTGTTCACCACAAAATTATAATAATATAATTATTAATATGTGGAATGGGGGTTTATTAAAGGTAATAAATGTTATTTAATATCTGGTATTAAATAAATACTATTTTAACTTAAATCCTAACTCTATAAATAGAGGGCTATGTATATTGTATAGATCATCCAAAATTGAGAATAGATAATTGTTGCATACAATGAATTCTCTCTCAACTCTTCCTAATCTATACCTATAAAGAATGAGAAGCTCTATAGAGATTTATTTTAATACCAAAGAATGATTTATCAAGAATAAATAATGAAAGACATTTGACCCATCATGCTAGAACCCAAAGATTTAGTGGTGTTGCTCGGAAATCATAGGAGCAAGTGTGGATCACCGCTAGAGAGATTCTATCCTTGGATCCTCATAGTTCAATGAAGTAAATGAAAAAGGGTCTTTTTGTAGGATTAACATTCACCAATGAAGAAATTTTCTAAGACCAGGTATTTATTTCTTCAAATATTAAATAAATTAATTATAAATTTGACCTGAAATATCCTCACTCTTGATTTTGGGAAATTATTATTAAACTAAATTTTAATATATCACCCACCACTGCATGATTTTGCTGCATACAGAACCATAAAGTGGTATCATAGGGGTCACATTTAAATTTATAATTATGTATTTGATTTTTGATCTATGCGCAATTATGGTTATATTTTTTATTTCATGTTATTCATTATTTAAAATGATTTGAATTGACATGTTATTGATATATCAATCATGTTAATTCAGTGTTTCATTTTCTTAAATTTTTAAAAACAAATTAATAATGACTGTAGATTCCATCGGGAAGTGCCAAATCTTTGGCTAGTAAAACTGGGTTACATGGTATGTAGCCAGAGAACATGTTGTATACCCATGTCCATTGTACCTAGATGCACCGAGAAATTAATTACACATGGTGATTTTATTTCACACCACGTGTTGACCAGGCCAACCTATCACACAAAAATATTATACAAGGCCTATAGTTGGCATGTACACATTATGTAGTCTGATCGAGTTAACAAAAAAATCCCCTGACATGCGAATCAAATACATAAAAATCGAGGTACATGGCATGTAGCTGGATGTGCACATCGTTTAGTTTCCCATTAAAGGAAAAAATTAAAATTACATTAAATTTGAAAATTGTAGTATTAAAATATTATTTTATTGATTTGAACACCTTTGTGTGTTTGAAAATTTATTAATTATTTTAAATAATTTTAAATGTTCAATTAATTTATTGTAATTAATATGTGATTATTGGTTCTGTAATTTATTTTCCTTGAATATCATAAATGATGGGTATATCCAATTAATATTGGATGATCCTTATGATGAAATGGATTTAATTAATTAATTTATAAATTTTTTAATTTGGTAATTTTTATCTTAATAATAAAGAAATGAATGATATCCGGTTACTTTTGCATATTCATTTCATGTATAACTGATCATGATCTTGATCAAAACCTATGTATGTGTTGGAATTTATTTAATTTAATGTATTGCGTGATTTTGAAATTATTTTATATTAAATTAAATGATGGTATGTGATTCATCCCTCCCTTTGTTATTATGTAGGACCTACTTGTCCAATGATATTTATATAATCCCCTTTATCCAATACTTTGGTTCCCCTCACTTACGTGTGATTAATAAACATTTTTAATTAATGGAGCATCCCAAGGCATGTTGAGCGTTTCAGGATGGAACTATAATGATGCCAACCCAGGTGATACACAGGTGGATAGGTTGAATGCTCTAACTCATGCCAGGATTGGAAATAGGAGTTATTTCCCCTAGGTTATAGTTTTATTTAATGTCCGTTCATTAAATAAACCATTAGATAAATCTCATGAATGGATCATTTAATTAATTATTTATTTTTTTCTATGCAATTTTTTTATTTTATGGATACGAGGTTGTGATCACATAAGTAGATGAATTAATGTGAAAAGATAGAATTTAAATAAATTAATTATGTGTAAATTTATTATTCAATGTGGTTAATTAATTAATTAATGTGCACTTAATATTAACAAGACATGTAAATGATAAAACAAGATAAAAAAATTTGTATAATAAATTGAAATGCCTCAATTAAATATTAAGTCAAACTAAACCTTTAATTACGTGATTGGGAATGAAACCATAGAACTAAATATAGTACATGACCAAATTCTAGACAGTTAATTTTATCTAGGAGTTATCATAAGAGTTTTGGGTTGAATTAACCGAACTAGTATTTATTTTTACATCTAAAGTCTATTCAATAAAAATTTAGAGGCAAGTGTTGAGGAAAACCAAGACAGGATTTCAGGATAGGGGAATCCACTCAATAGATCAAGCAGATTCAAGTCCATAGTTGGAAAGACCTCCTACCTAATTACATTATTATGGTTTTCATGTCCAAAGTCTGGATCATTAATAAAATTAATGGGGATCCTTTTCACTATATTGTTAAAGAAGCCATAAATTCTGATTTCAATGGTGAGGGCTATTGGTACTTGATAAAATAGTCGGAGATTTAATTAATTAAAAAGTTTAATTTATTATATCTCACTTAATTTTTAATCAAGAAAGGTACTAATAATATTCTCTTTTTAATTATAGTATAAAATGACAAGTTTATCATCCATATTATCCCTATTATCAATATTGGAGAAAGACAACCTCCTGACTAGAATTAACTTTAAGGAGTGGTTTAGACACCTTCTGGTTATGATATGCCATGAATTGAAATATTACATGATAGAATCCTCAATGCATGATCCGCCTACTAAAGACGAGAGTGATGAAGAGTTCCTTTTCTATGAAAAAATTTTGAACGACATAGTAGATGTTCAGTATTTGATGTTTTCATTTATGTCTAGTGAACTAATGAAGTCTCAAAAAAACATGGATGTGTATAGAATTCTTTAGAATCTCTGTGGTATTTACCAAGAGAGATATAGATAAGAATAGTTTGAGATTTACAAGGTGTTATTTCATAGAAATCTTGGAGAGGTTTCCTCAGCTGGTCCTCATGTGGTTAAGCTCATTAGTTACATTGAGTGATTAGAGGTTCTATGGTTCAAACTCCCTGAAGAACTAGGAACTAGCCTCATTCTAACATCAATCCCACACAGCTTATCTAGATTTTTTGTGAATTTTAACATGATCAACATTGATAAGTCTCTTCCTGATTTTTTTACACTTCTTTTCTAAATAGATAAGGATATGAAGCAAGAAAAACCTTCTTTCTTTATGGTGAACAAGAAGAAAGGGAAAGAAAATATATTTAAGCCCAAATCTTCTCCACTCCCTTCTAATAAGAGATATATAAAAAGGAAATCAATAAAATATGACTTTTTCTATTTTTCATGTGGCAAGAAGTTCCACTAATAGAATAACTAAACCCATCCAAATAAGAAAGGGGAAGATTTGAATGCCTTTTTTTATCGAGTTCAATTTATCTATTTCTAAAAATTGGGTATTAGATACATCTCTTAGTGCTCATATACATATTAAAATATAGGAACCAAGTATATTCATAAAGATTTAATGAGGGGAGGTAGATCTATGAGAAACCAATGGAGCTAAACTCACTATTTTAGCTATCGAGGACTACAACCTCGCATTGCCGACTGATATGATCTTGGTTTTAAAGGGTTGTTATTATGTGACTTCAATTACCAAAAACATTATTTATATATCCAGACAATATACAGATGGATTTGTTTTCAAATTTGGGAATAAATATTGCTTCTTTTTTAAAGATATCATTTTTATGGTAAGGTACATTTAAATAATGGTCTTTTGTGTTGGATTACACAAACCAAGTAATATAAATCGATAACAAAGTTACTTCACAGGACTCATACCACATCCAAATTTAGCATCACTGACTAGGTTATGTAAACAAAAAGTGATTAACTAAATTACATCATGATAGATATTTAGATTCTTTTGAACAAAACCCACTTGGTGTATGTCACACATGTTTAAAAGGGAAAATTACCCAATTACCATTTAGTGGGAAAGGTAAAAGGGCTAAAGATATTCTTTAATTAGTTCATACTGATGTGTGTGGACCATTTATTATTAAAGAAAGGGGTGGGTATTCATACTTCATAACTTTTACTAATTATTTTAGTAAATATGGATATGTCTACTTAATGAGTTATAAGTTGGATTATTTTTATAAATTCAAGGAATACAAAAATGAATTTGAGAACCATCATGGTAATAAGATTAAGAAACGCTACTCAGAACATGGTGTAGAATATTTTAATCAAGACTTCATTGATTATTTATGGGATTTCGGGATATTATCTCAACTCACTCCTCATATGCCTCAATGAAATGGTGTAAGCAAAAGGAGGAACCATACCATATTTGATATGGTGATATTAATGATGATTCGTGTGATTCTTCCATTATCCTTTTGAGGATATACATTACAAATAACAGCATGCGTACTAAATTGAGTGCCAAAAAAACATACAGTATGTCATACCAATTATAGAATGGAAAGAAACCTGTGTTGTCTTACTTACAAGTGTGGGGTTTCGAAGCATTTGTTAAGGCCTCTTTAGGTAACAAGCTTTCACCATGAGGCACAAAGTGTATCTTTATAAGATATCACAAATAAACAAAGGGATACTACCTATAAATTCCTTAAAAAAAATTTGTGGTTGATATAAGTCCCATATGTTTTTAGGAAGATCTTATAGTCTGGATGCTTTTAATCATTCGAGTTCTTCTTTGGACACTTTTCTACATAATTACCCATCTCATTGCACTTAAAACATTTTACTTACTATAAATCATATTTTGTCTTACCACTATAATTATATTTTTTATTACAGTTATGAGCCTTATATCCCATTTTACCACACTAGAATCCCTTACCAGAATTCATAAGGCATTCTCCAGTGTGTTTTTTACCACAATTTTCACAAACTATAAACTTAATTTCCTTACCATTAGGATTTTTTGATGAATTCTTCCCTTTTTCCTACCACCTCAACCTCTTTTTCTACTAGTTTTCAAAGAACACATGATCATCAGAAAACTCCATTTCCACCTTTTCTGCACATTGAACAAGTTTTTTGTAACTTATGAATTCACGAGTAGCCAATTCCCTTCGATATTTTGGATTTAATACTATGTAAAAATGATTGATTTTACTATTAAGATCCTAGATAAAATTTTGGATCGTACCTTTCTAGTTGAGTAAAATTTTCTTCACATGCAGCCACTAAATCCTCATATTCCTCAATTCCAAGAATTTTTTTTCCATATTAATTTAAACGACCTTAGAAAAATATTTCTCAAGAAAAAATATTTTTTGTAAGGACCCGATCCCAGTTGCCCGGAGCCGGTGCCTTATTTGATTTCGTTGGCATACATACAAGGAATACAAATCTCGAAGGACTGAGTAGTTTAGTATTATTGGAAACAAGATTCATATATAAGTTTTTCATTACAACATGAAGGGAACAACAACATGGAAACTCCTTAGACAACACCCATAACTACTAGGTTATTTCAGCATGTCATTCATAATAAACTTCTTCATGTCCTGAAAAAAATGATACATAAGAAAGGGGTGAGCTCAAATGCTCAGTAAGAGTAAGCAATACAGCGGAAGAAAGTATAAACATAGGACATTGTGCATAATTAAAAACACATGCCTTTAATAATAAACTTGAACACATTATGATAGGAAAATGAGCTGAGTAAATAATACCATAATAAAAAATAATCAAGGGTATTCTACTAGTCAAATATTCACATGAAATTTCAATTACTAGCTTCATAATGAGGGAAGTGCATATGCTGGAAATTATGAAATCATTTTCTCATGGCCTAGGCCAAGACATCTAGTGATTAAGGCCTCGGCCAAAATCCATATCACATTGGGAAAGGCCTCGGCCAATTCTACGTCTATTTGTCTCATGAGACCTACTGATGCATTGAGGGGCTATAGCGGGCCCCAACCACCACATAATAAGTCTAATGAATTCCTCATATGAGTGGGGATAAACATAAACAACAAATACATTCATATTGAAACTATCATATGAAATGTAACTATCTTTCCCCAATCATTAAACATAAAACACTAACCATTCGGAATAATGTGGTGAATGGTTTTAGGATAGATCATCCACAATAGAGTTATTCATAAACCATTAAATAAAATATGGTAGATGACTTCATAAATTATTAAACCCAATAATACCATGGAATCAACAAGAGTGTTGAATTAGATGAAAACACTCTTATAAAATCATTAAGCAATTCTGGAGATAAATACTCTTTTATTTTAAAAAGAAGAGTTATTTTGGAAAAATATTTGTATAAAACCAGAAGTGAAGTAATATAGTATTTTCATAATAAAATGAGTTATTTTATAAAGATAATGGTTTCCAAAAATATATTATAGAGTTCCCTTGAAAATAGGTAAGAATTTGAGAAATTCCCTTGAATCGGGCTGGTATTTTTTAAACAATTTTGAAAGTTCCTTTTAAAACGTGTAACTATCCTTAAAATAAGGAAGGATTATGGTTTGTAAACATATATATGATACACATACAGAACATATGATGAGTACATAACAATACATAAGAATTACAGCAAGGTAATTAGACAATGAAAGTATCCCGAATGAAAATGGAAGTTCGGGTGGAAAAACCCTTACCACTTTGTAATCAAATGATTCGTATGACCCAAAATCAATAATATAAAAATGATAGATTTAATACCATGATAATAAATATATTCATGATATGTGACAAAAATGGTCATTATACATACACCATACAAAATTATTACTAGTGAATATGGAAAATCTCACGAAAATGGAAGTCAAATGAAGAAACCCTTACCTTAACTCCAAATGTGTTCCTCTATTATACTTAAGCTCCTGGAATATGAAATTATACTTGTTAATAAATTATTTCAGAACCTATTATACATGTATTTAGTTTACAATAATTCTGGTTAGTTCATTTATGTCTTTATTGACAAGTTATTGTATTGAATTCCGTCATTCTGGAGTGTTTGTTTCCTTTATTTTCATATTTGGTTCACTTGTTTTTATGTAATGAAGTTCATGTGGAATGGTTATAAATATACAGGATTAGAATTATATATTATTAATGAACATAAATAATTGATAATTTTCATTTCTATCATTTTGTTTCATGGAATAAGGATGAACCATTAGATGACCACCACTTCGATTATTCGGCGGTATTTGGAATATTATGAACTAGTTTTGTCATATAACATAATTATATGTACATATTCTGTTTCTTGAATATTAATTAGGTTATAACACATATATTATATTCTGGTTCAACCATGAATATGGTTTCATGACCAGTAATGAAGAATAAATTGAATAACGAAACTTCGTCGTCCACGAAGGTTATAAATCGGAACCTCTTGGACGTCGATTTCATTTATAAAATAAAAGGGAGGGAGTAAGAATATTTATGATGGTTCTTCCATTCAAATGATATAAATACAGTATATAGATTTTACTGGAGTTATCATGATCATTTGAACAGAGGAGGTGAGGAGAGGATAACAAAAGTAGATAAATTGAAATAAAACCAAATGAGAAAGAAGGGTGCTTTACCTCTTGAAATAACCTCCTTGAGAAACTCCTTAAGGAAAGGGTTTTGGTCTTCTGGAAAGACTAAGAGCTTCTTGGTCGTGGGGAGTGACTAGGGAAGGGAAATTGGGCAGAAATTTGAGGATCTTCAAGTCTTAGAGGAGTGAAGAGAAGAGGTTATGGGGGGGGGGGTTATAGTGGAGTAGAGGAGTAATTTTTGAATATTTAATTCATTATTTTATTATTTTCCTCAAGACAACCAATAGTATTGTTTCATGTGACCCCCAATAGTAATAATGGCATGCTAGTTCGAACCAAGTGGTCTTACATCATCCTTGCATCACCTATGATGTATTAAATCAAGTATTTATCATTTATCGTATTTTATCGTATTTTACTATTCATAAAAAATTCTTGATTTTCAGAAAAATCCCAAAAATTTACCTTAACCATTTTTCGACGTGTAGAATTCAAAAATGAATTCCATTTTTGAAAAATAATTTTCTAAATATTATTAATTTAAATTTTAAATAAAAGCATACTTAATTCAAAAATTAGCAGTTCTAATTCTACAACTACTTATTTATCACAATGAAAAATTAACCAAGATGTTATTATCTTCTAGCCTTGTGGAAATAAAATAATAATAAAATTTACTATTCATTAGGGTCATATTACTATTCATATTACTATTCATAAGGGTATGTTATTATTCACCAAAAATCAAGTTTGTTCTATCAGACTCCAAATGACTTACTGAACATAACTCTAGATGACCATTTTTCGAAATTCAAAACATAGAAGAGGCAAAGTTGTGTTAAATGGTTAGATTATAAAATTGAATTCTATATTTATTTTCAAAACCTTGGGGTGTTACATTTTTTAATTTGTCCCACTTAACAGCATCAATCTGCTCATTATCCCTAATAGTTTAACCATTGACCACCACTGATCGGCTTCACCTTCAAAATGGTAAATAGTAACACTAACCTTTTGATTGTCTGAACACACCATGACATCAAAAATATTTTCTAGGGATTTAATCCACCATTCAAATAGCACGGGGTTAGATGATCCTCTGAATGATAGAGGATGTTGCCTTATGAAATGCTCCATCACAGACATGTTCCTATATGGTTGATCTGGCTGATCTCATTCATGGATACCATCACCATTTATAGACTGAGTCAGCTACACCATCACTATAACAAACTATTCAGTTCTGATTCTAACTATCTCAGGTTGCTGATTTGGAAGGTTGTTTTCCTCTAGATGCCTTCCCAGCACAGCTTCCCAATTTTCTCTATAGAAAACCATTCTGAACAGGCATATCTTAGATAAAGAAATATGGTAATATTCAAATTCTATATCATTTCAACTTAACCATAAATTAAAAATCATTTATGAATATCCTAACCCCTAAATTTATCTAAATTGACCTCTAATACCAACTATAAATCCCCATTCTTAATCATTACATAATATTGAGTTAAGTCAATAAATTTAAATTCATTCACATTAAGGATATTTTCAGGTTTATAGTTTTATAGAATTAGTCCATATCTCATACATAACAAAACCATAAAGTACAAAGTGTAAACTCTTAAACAATGTCTATTTTTTTCAAAATATAAAACTTTAAAAATAAAACATTATTTCTTTTTCTTGATATAAATATTCATAACATTCATATTTACTTCCTCATTTATCTTAACTATCATTATACCATATGAAAAACATTTTAAAACTTGGTATGAGCACAAAAATCTTAGTAAGGGACATAAAAGAAGAAAAGAAACCATTAGTCCAATAATACTCATGAAAACATTTTCACAAAGTTATACTATTCACCTATAAAATATAATCTCTTTAGCTTACCTCGTGAAATCATAAGATTCATGTAAAACTTCCTAGAAAAAATAATTAATAAAGGTAACTTGTGGAATTCATATCAGTCTTACATTGTGGCTTTCATGTCTCCATAGGGAGTAACCTTCATAGTTACATTTGGAATACCCATCGTGATATATTCCCTAAATCTCTTAGGAGAAACCCAACCATTTAACTCTGTCTCATTAACTGATGCATTAGATATCTATCACGGGATCACATGCCCTCTTTTTATCACAAAACCACCTAAACACATAAAAATTTTCCAACAATCATAACATAATCATAACACATAAAACAATCATAAAGGAAAAAATAACATTTCCACTTTGAAATCACATTTCATTTTTTCAAAGTCACGCACTCATAAATGAAAACACATTATTTGAAAATAAAATAGTAAACATATAAAGTAACCATCAAAAAATTAAAGTGACATAAAATCGGTAATATCCGTTCATGTATTATAAGTTAAAAAACATTACTTTTAGCTTTTGTAAAAATAGTTGAAAGAGTAACTTTTAAGGAGGTTTTTAAAAGAATGTCCCTTACCTTGAGTATGAATCATCACATTTAATATTTATATTACTGAATTATAAAATTAGGTTAATTATTTAATTTCTATATAAAATTTTTATATTTTATTATCCCTTTTATATCACTTATTATCATGCTATAATAGTTATTTAATTATTTAAGTTCATGTTTTACATTTTGACGATATTCGATACTTGAGTCCAAAAATGAATTTGGTATGATGTTTAATGTTAGAATAATCATGATTAAATCAAATACATAATAATATTCATGACATAATATTAAATTTTATACATCAATTATACTTTTAAATCAATCCATTTATTTATGGTTATGAAAAATGAACAATGTTATAATCATGGAGATGGTAGGTTGTATGTACGCATGAGTAACGTTTCCATTTTTAAATGATAATTATGGAAATAAGGTAATTATAATTTTATCATTATATAATTATAATAATATCATTAATATCATATTAATCATTTAAATATACTTATATATATTATCCATGTTTTGTATTTAAGAAAAACAAATCACATCGCTTCTTGGAGGTGATAGTTCACACGTACGCACGAACGACGTTATCATTTTTATGTTATTGTAAAGGTAATAATTTAATTGATGTATTATTATATTATAATGATAAATATGTCCTTAATATCAAATATTAACATTAATTCCATCATTATAACTACTCTTGAGAGATGGTTATATAAAATGAATTATATCGGTACGCAAGGGGGTAGTCCGTCGTACACATGAATGAATAATTAATTTCCAATTTGATTGAATTGGAGATTTATTTAGGGGATTATATTAAAATAATAACATATAAATATATTTATTATACTTTATTTATTATTTCATCATGTTTGAACAAGATTTTAAGGAAGTTAAAGAAGAAATAAAACAAAAACACTTAAAAATGATACCTTTCCGTGAGGCAGTCTCCTTTGATTAACACCTTAACACCACTAAGGAGGGTTTTATTCCTAATATAATGCCTATATAATGTGTTTAGGTATTATAGGAAGTTATTTGTTCATATATTGGTAGAACCAAATAGGTTTTGAGGTGTGAAGAATATAGAATAATGGGTGCCCTTTTATAGGGGAGGGGAGGGGCACTCATTGAAACCTTCAAAGTAATAAATTAATATAAATTAATTTTCTATTTAAAATGGGTATAAAGTGGTTTATTTAGAATATAGTATGATTATGGGTCGAAATAAAATCATAAAATAAAAATTAAGCACGTTTTTATTATTTTTTAATCCTTATCTTTTTGTTTTTAAACCTTAATTAACCCTTTTAACTATTACCATTATATCATGTAACTTACACTTTGAGGGTAAATATAATTACTATAACATTAAAAATGAAAAATAAATGAGTTATTTATAAAATTATAATACTTATACCAACTATTTTGACTAATCTTAGATTTTTATAAATTTTATATCATTTAATAAAATATTTTATATTTTAAAATATCATTAGTGACAATTTTGACACTATTAAATATTTTAATTTTTAAAAATATCATAAAAAATTATATCTTAAAAAAGACTCCATTAAAACATACCTAACATTTAAAATATATCCATAAAATTCGTGTAAGGAATCAGTTACATCAAATTATATTTATATTAACATTTTTAATATCATTTATTTGATTCTTCCATTAATGAAGCAATTACTACATCATCATTATGTCACCATTTAATTTGATTATTTAATACTTAAAAATTATAAATAAATTACCATGATGTAGGTAATAATTTTATCTTTTAAAATAATATTTATAGTCTAATATATTCCTTGTATAAACCCATATTAAAAATACTTTACTTGTTAAAAACAAGGGTGTTCCAAAATTTGTCTTCTCTTTGAATATAATATTATAAATGTCTTACTCGCATCCAAGTGGCTTCAAAATGGTATAAATTTGACTCGGGGATGATTTTGGTTGAAATAATCTCATCCAATTAAATTTAGAAAAATTTTAGGGTGATTTTATACTATTTATAATATTATTTTTTACATTTAATTACCAAATTTACCATTAACCACGGTAACAAAAATAATCACTAAAGTTAATATTCATATTTTTCAAAAATTATTTTGATCCTATTAGATCATAAATTTCATACTGATTACAAACGTGTATGTCTATTTTTCAAAATTAAAAAACACAGAAGTGGCTAAAATTAATTTGAAATTAATCCCACTGACGGAATGAGGAAACGTGTTTTTAAAATAAAACATTCATAGGTTCACATGGTTTTTCTATCCAACTTCAATATGAAATTTATTCCAATGACCTAAATTATATTAATAGATAAAAACTTGATCTAATTATTCTTTAAAACCAATTAAAATGATAATCTAACTATGTAAATAAATTAGACAAAAAAATTATTTTTAAATTAAAATGCAGTATTTTCACTATTCATCAAAAATGAATATTATCAAAAAAATACCAAAAAATCATCCAAAATAAATTTTGATACTCCTCTTTAAAATAAGAATTTATTTTTTCAAATATAACTTATAAAAGTATCAAAAAACTAAATTTAAAATGGGGTCTCCATCAAAAGGCGGTAAGACTTTTTTTTAGAAAAAATAATGTTTTCAACCATAAACTAGATTTATCATATACTCTTTTGAACACATTTTCTATTTTATTTACTATGTAATTAATAAATATTAAAAGGACTTATTCTATCATTACCTGGGTTTTTACACTCACAACTCCCACTACAAGAGAAATATTAGGTCCAGTACAAACCATGACATATATAAATCTTCCAACGGATGATACATGAGGGATATTTTCCATGTAATCAACTGCTTCTATTGTCTTTGGTGCTTCTATATTTGATAATTTAGTATGTATTTCTATGGGAATAGAAACTAGGTTTGCTTCCATCATACTAAATCTGTTAAAAAAATTCCAATGTATTCATTCTATGATAACATCAAGGTTATAGATATGCATTCTCTCTTGATCATCATCCCCAAAATCTTACTAGTTACTCTAAGATCTTTTATCTCAAACTTATCATCCAATTTCCCTTTCATTTCATAAATCCTTTGTATACATGATCCTGTAATGAGAATCTAATCCACATACAGAATAAATATAATGTCTTTATTACAAAAATACTTGAAATTATAGAATTGATCCATGACAAACCATTTATATACATTTTTAATCATGAATGAATCAAAATTATTATTCCACTTCATGGGTACCTTCTTTAACCCATATAAAATTTTCTAGAGTACTCGCATGAGCTATTCCTTTCTTGAATAAATATATACTTTTGGTTTCTATATATAAATATCCTCCTCAAAATCTTCATGAAGGAAATAAATATTTACATCAAGCTACTAAAGTTTTAAATCATAAAATTTAATAATAATAATAACTACCTGGATGGTGGTAAGCATCACTACTATTGATAAAATTTCAATAAAATCCACACCTTCCTTATATTTAAAACCTTTCACCACCTTAATTTCTTCGTATCTCCTCTTACCATCGCATTATTTATTGAATTTATATACCCATTTGTTCTATAATTATTCCTTTACTTTTGTAAGAGGTGTGAGCTCCCAAGTATTGTTATCATGCAATGAAGAAATATCATCCTTTATAGCTAGCACCTGCTCGCTCAACACTTTCAACTACATTGCCTCTTAAAATCATTTTAGATCTCCACCACTAGAAAATAATAAATAGTGTATGGGTGATGAATACCTTTTCCCATTTTTTTTCTTATCCTTTTTTATCTCCTCAACTCTACTTGAGGAGTAGGATCCACTAGTTCTATTGGAACATACTCAGGTACACCTTCAAGCTTCACTTTCTCCTGAAACCCAGATTATTTATATTGAGAATCCCTTTGAACTATCCTTATGATAAATAATTGGAAGAAGTTGATCCATAATAACTATGGAAGAAATAGATTCTATAAAGAACACTCTAAATCTTAATATTTCAGAACTTGGAAGAAACAATGTTCACCAACATAAACACACTAAGTCAAAAACAACTTTATCCATATACACTAAAATATATACAAAAAAAACATGAAATTAAGGTAAATATAAGTAAGAAAATACTAATTTTTTTTACATAGTTTGGACTCAAGGTACTACATTCGTAGGAGAAACATTATAGAATTTCATTTCACTAGCAAAAACGATTACAATTTAGAGACTAATGAGTCACTTTGATTACTATGAAAAGTAATCCTTTTTTCTTATAAAATAAAAATAAATGTGTGTGATTTCCTATAATTTCCATGTAAATTTATTTTTTAAATTATATAGATTATTTCAAAACCAAACGCTGAGATGAAATGTGATTCTGAGGCCCAAGGTTCCTAGAATAAATGTTTGAAATTTTTTTAACCATGCGTGTGCGTTTTTAATAACTTCAAAACCAGTGCCCGGATCAAAAATCTCAGGGCACCGTTGTGTCCAGAATGGTGAATTTACCTTAGGTGCGTCCTATCCTCAACTGATGAAGGTTGAGGGAAAAGTTATTTTTTAGATTTTTTAAAGAAAAATAAAATAAACTTAAAGAAAATTATTTTATTTCTTCTTAAAACATCTCACAGTGGCACTGTGACACAATGACCAAGCTATCGTTACCCTTCATAAATGAAGCAGTGTGATGACACTACATCTCAGTGAAACAGAAATGCTAAAACACATTTCTTCAATTAATATATTGACAGGGATGCAGGATCTGAGGACAATCCTAGAGAATTCCCTGGCACCTCTGGATAAATAACGTTGGTAGATGATGAGCAGCGACGAATGATGAATCACCAATGGTGATGGATGTGCGGATTGATATTTCTCTTCAACAGATCATCAACAATGAATCCATGATAGTGTATGATCCAATCCCAAGTAGGGGTTTTAATTTTGTGTGATCATTTTTTCTCGTTCTTTCTTTCAACAACGAAAGTAGATCAACCCACCAATAAGTTGATCTGTGGATCGATCGTTCATACGGGATGGGTACTATTGTTGCGGTGGGGTTATACCTTAGTGGTTATTAGTATCTTTTAGTTCCCATTTTTATAACAGGATGAACGAAGGTCGAACAAACAAGTATGAAATTCATTCTTTGGGTGTTCATGGTGCTCTCTCTCTCTCTCTCTCTCTCTTGCGTTCTTCACCGATGGACCCCTGTGGTTACGTCAGATTCCTGTCGGGAGGTTCCAAATGTGGATGGACCCCCAAATCGATGAAGAGATAATTTGGAGAACATGGCAGTGGATATGGTGACCCATGGATCACGAGAGTGATCACAGTTTAAAAAATGGGCCACTACAGTGATGGCGGCAACCCGTGGAAGGAGGGTCGTCACCGCCGGCGCACAGTGGCACCAGCGGTGGCACATGGTGGTGTGGCCACTCAGCATCAGCAACCTCTAGCTTGACAGTCAGCAGCGGAGATCCCTGCATAAACTTCCACGGGGTGGCGGACATGGGCCACCAATAGGTGGGCTTTGGTAGAGTCGGTAGGGGGGTCGCGGTCCAGCTGTACCGCTGTGGGGTGGTCACGCGGTAAACCTCCGCGTCAAATGTGGTGGCTACCCTATGTTGAACGGACAGGGATGTGACGCCTGACACATCCTAGGTGGAGAAAACTGGCCCGCTCTAGTAGGTCAGACCCAGTAGGTCGGGTTAGACCGGACTCGGGTTGGTTCGGATCGGACTTGGGTTGGTTCGGACCGGACCCGGACCCAACCAGCCCCTTTTTCACTAAATTTCCCATAACTTTCAAAATATGTGTTTATTTGATGAGTTGTTTGTGGTGTTGGGACCCTCATGATGAGGCAGTCCTTTTGAGATACTCTAAGTGGGTTTTAGTGGAAGTCAACATATGACCTTTGGCTTGAGGAGTAAGTTCTCACTGAATAAGCACACTACGAGTGGAATCCTGTGGATGGTTGTGACGCAGAGACTATGTGACTTGATGTATACATGACTTCAAGACTAAGTATCTCTAGGTATAAGTGAATCATCGGGTCCAAGTGACTCATCGGGTCTAAATAAATCATCGGGTCAAAGTGACTCATCAGTTCTAAGTGACTTATTAGGGCCGAGAGTCTCATTAGGACTAGGTGCCTCATCAATACTAAGTGTTATATGATTGATTCTGTAATATTAATTTTAATTTTTTAGACTTATACATGTGTGAGCTGACTATACTTCTCGTGTACTTTCATTTTTGGTCTTTTCTTTGTGATTTTGGGGTGTCCTACTGAGTACTGTTTTACTCACCCATGCTTGGGCTTTGCTCGCACGTGTCATGTCTGGTGCAGAAATCTAGTGTTTTGATAGAAACCTAGGTGGTCTAGGACCGGGTGGTGCCCAGTGAGATCAGAAATACACGGTGTACTCTTATGGATTCAGGTAGCTACCCTTCACCTACCCTTCGGGTAGGGTTTTCTGAAGGCGAGCTTCAGTATCTGCGTTACATACTCTTTCTTTTCGTGGTCTTGTATTCTGGACAGGGTCACCCTATTATACTTTACTTTTCTTTTCCACTCTATTTGTGTTATCCTTAGTGGTTTTCATGCATGGTTTACTTAGTTTTTTTATTTTCAGCATTGTGTGTGTGCGTATAGGTACATAGGCAATGCCTCCCATGTTAGTGATATGTTTACTCGGTGTTAGCCACCAACCCCTAGCATATTGGAGGTGGGACTGGGGATTCACGGCGCGTACCCCTCTAGTATGGTTCATTAAAGAGTGGTATCAGAGGGTAGGTTTGGTTCCACATTGGGATTGGGAGTCTTTGATGTTGGTTTGGGGAAACGGTGTTAAATGTTTCGGGTTTGGATTTCAAGCCAAGGACTCCAGTGTTAGTGTGGTGGCCAACGTATCCACACACCAAGACTCTGGACACCTACTTTCCAACTTGGTACATGGAAACACTGGTTGTAAGGAAATAAATTGTACATGAATCATATAGGATTTTGAGTGTTTCCTCTTGTCCTTATTGAGTCATCTTACCAGATATGCTCTATTGACCATGGTTTATCTTGATCTTTTTCAGGATGCCTCCATGAAGACAGCTAGCCAAGATTCTATTGTGTGACCACAAGGATGATACGCCTAGAAATGAGGCATAAATATAGGGACCAGTAGTGAAGATTTCCCCATTGGGTGGTGCACTAGTGATACCACCACCCATAGATTAGCAGTTGCCACCAGCACTACTGATAGAGGATGCATGCAGGCTCAGTGATTTGTATGAGTTCCAGAAGCAGATACCTCTCGAGTTTAGGGGTGACACTGACCCCCAGGTAGATGAGGATTGGCTGGAGGCAGTTATATGTATCTTTCTCCTTGTAAGGACACTGCCTGATCATATGGCAGTCCTAGCCGCGAGCCTTCTTTAGGGCTTAGCGGGACGATGATGTAGCTTATTAATCTAGATTCCTGATAAGAAGACTCTCTCTTGGGATGATTTTGAGAACCTTTTTAGGGAGGAGTTATTTCTAGTGACTTTGTGCTCAGTACACATCCAGGATCTCCTACATCTACAGTAGGGAAGCCAGACTGTAGTAGAGTACTCGGTGATGTTTACCGATCTTTCCTGTTACTCCACATATATAGTGTGAGTCCTGTTCTTTAGGGATTAGGATTTTGAGTAGGGACTGCACTAGAAGATCAGGGAATCCATGGTGTCTCTTAGTATCTCTACTCAGTTTGGGGTGTTAGAGCGAGCTCTACTTGTGGAGATCTTCCTGGAAGAGAAGGCACCAGCAGCGGGAGCTACTAGTACACACCAGGTAGCAGAGCCTTCAGCAATGGGTAGCACTCAGCAGGTGTAGGGACCCATGCAGGTCAACACTTCCTTTGGATGACCCCAAGACATAGGGTTAGTGGTATGAGGCTTCTAGGATAGAGGGATTCAGCAAAATAAAAGGTTGTGTTAATCATGCGGCAGTCGAGGGAACATGGTTCATGATTGCCCGACTTGCCGTACAGACAACCAGCAGACGGTTGAGGGACTGCTAAGGTAGAGGTATAGGGTTGATTAGGGTGGTTTGCAGGGTGTCGTATGTGGCAGGAGAGTAGGAAGATCAGCAGGTTGTGGGTAGAGGTTTGAGGTACTACCACCACCACCACCCCAGGTGGTCCACCATGCACTCTAGGAGCTGGTGGGAAGGGACGGTCCTAGCTTCAGGCGATAGAGTCTTATGATCCCAATGCTCTAGAGATTATTAGAGGTATGATCTATGTATTCTCCACCCTAGATGAAGTTATTATAGACATAGGTTCTAGTCACTCTTTCCTTTCCATGGACTTTTATTGGAGCTCAGAGATTTTGGTGGAGCCATTGGCTTGATCCTTACACTTAGAGACTCCAACAGAAAGGGATTCGATAATCACACACTGGTGTCGGTAGTGTGAGATTATTCTTGAAAGTGAGAGCTTCAGCTGGGATCTTCTAGTAGCAGTGTTGAGGTCTTACAATATCATTCTGGGTATGGACTAGTTATCCACAATCCATGATCAGATTGATTGTTTTAGGCACAGAGTGCGGTGTGTCCACAGAGATGGGACTAAGTTTTCCTTTACCAGTGAAAAGGGAACGTTTGCAGCACAAGAAGGACTTTCTCAAAGTAGGGTGCAGTCGAATACTCACCAGTTGGATATCCTTACCCTCAGTGTGGTGGATGAGAGGAGTATTCAATTTCTTATAGTGGTGGATGAGTGCGAGGACATATTCCCTAAGGATGCTCCAAGATTACCTCCTCACAGGGAGGTTGACATCTGCATTGACCTATACCCCAAGACGATATTGATATCCACACTGGAATATCAGATAGATCCTGCAGAGCTTTATGAATTGAGGGTACAACTAGAGGACCTGCAGAGGAAGGTCTTCGTGAGGCCCAATGTTTCACCTTGGTTGGACCCAATTTTGTTTTCCATGAAGGCAGGCGGGAGCTTGAGACTATGTGTGGACTATCAGTGCCTGAATCAAGTGAACATTAAGAAAATATATCCATTGTCGATAATTGAATACCTCTTTAATCAGCTAAATTGATCAGGGTGGTTCTCAAATATAGACATCAAATATGGTTATCATCAGCTTCGTGTATGAGATGAGGATGTACCGAATACATCCTTCAGATGTCGGTATGCCCACTACAAGTACTTGGTGATGAAGTTCAGAATAACCAATGCCCCAGTAGTGTTCATGGGACTCATGAATAGGATCTTTCATCCTTTCCTTGATCGGATCAACGTGGTCTTCATTGATGACATTCTGGTGTACTCGACACCCAAGGGGGGGAATGAGACACACTTGGGGGTGGTCCTGGATACACTTTGAGAGCAGCATCTTTATGGGAATCTCTCTAAGTATCACTACTGAAAACTAGATCTATACCAATGAAAATATCCCAATGGTTTTAAAAAACCATTGGGATAGGTTCCATATATCAACGGTTCAATAAAACCATTGGTATAGGGATGTTGATACATGATTTTATCAATGGTTCTATGAAACCATTGGTATATAAGTGTTAAGATTGGTATTTTCCAATGGTTTTATGAAACTATTGGGATTGTTGAAGGGTATACCAAGAGTTTTAAAAATCCATTGTTATATCTCACCTATCCCAATGGTTTTTAAAAACTGTTGGGATAGAAAACCCCAAATACCTAGTGTGACCCTCCTAATTTCAGAAGCCAGATCTATCCGCATTTTTTCCAAGTTGTGAGCCTCTGTCTGCATTTTTTCCTAGCCGCAAGCCTCTTTCTTCCAAAAGTAGATCTATCTGCAGTTTCTCTTAAATAATAGAACTCTTTGACTTCAAATTGGTAATTGGTAACTGAGTTATATCTTTTTAATCAATTTATTTTGGATTTTTTATTCTTTTTCACTGCAATATTGATTCAAGTCTCTCCTTTGGGTGCTCATCCTTGAAGGTGAAATGTTTTGAAAGGTTTTAAGTTAATTTACACCTCTCTAAGGTGTTTATTTCAATGAAATTATTTTATTTTGAATTAAATGTTTGTTATTTCATTATAAATTGATTTTTATTGAATTTATGGATATATTTAATGATTTGAAATCATTTGAAATAGATTTAATGGTGTGTGATAGATTTTGATCTGATTTCATTTTTCATGGAGTGAAAAATATGTTTTAAAAAATAAATTTATTTAATGTGAGGTGTTGAACTTGACATGTTTTAAAAGTTTTTTCTAATGAATTAGAAACATTTTATTGAAATGAGTGTGTGGTTTTCCCCTTGAGATAATGAATTAATTGATATTTTAAAATTGGTTTGATGGAAAATGAATTCATTGGGAAAGGTTAATAATTTTAAAGATGAAGATTCATGTTTTTTGTGGTGGCTTTGAAATGTTTTAAATTTTATGTGAGATTTATATCAGTTTATAAAAAAATTGAAGTCGTGTTTTAAAAAAAGTAAAATCACTTGGGATTATAAACCATGTTTTAGTATTAAATACCTATTTGGCACTTTGTTTTTAAATGGTTGATTGTGAAATAACATGTTAATTATTTCATTGAGTTGTTTACCCATTATGTGGGTTTTTTAGGACTACATGATTCTTGTTTCTCACTCAGTGTGGTAATATGATTCTCCCCACCATATATGGTCAGGATATATGTGCTTATTCATTTTAAAGGTGTTACAAGTGAGGGGGAGTCAATTATTATGTCTTGGTGTTAATACTTTCTTACTTATTCATCGTAATCACTTATTTATTGGCCATTGAAACCTTGGTACTAAGCAGGAGTTCTATATTTATATTTCTCTAGAGGGTTCACTTGACACTAGTGGAACTCCAATCATGCTAGGAACTAGGGTATGGTGGGGTGTTTCATCACAATGAAGCTTGTGTAGGCCAGTTGGATGACTTGTGGATTGGGCATAAAATATGCCAACAATTGATTAATTAGAGGAAACTACTATATAAATAGATGTGTCTCGCATTTGGGATCCCATGGTAGATCACATGAAATATTATATGAATGAATTAGAAACACCTATATCAAAAAATGAAATATATAGTGTATAAAAAATAAGAACCATACCTAAAACTATTAAACATCCCTCTCCATCATCATCAAGAGCTTGATCAAACACATATACATTCCCATAAAATGATCCATGATGCCCAAAAAGCTCTTAATTCACTCGATTCACCAATCTTTGAGGGGTCTTCATCTCCTTATTATTTCTTCCACCTACACCATAGCCTAAAATTGTTATGTTCATCTGAGAATCATTTTCAAAAAAATTCATTAGATGTCTTGTGTTTCCAGACAAGAGACAATTCTAGGTAAAAACTAGATAGTCTATGTAATAGTGTCCTTTTAATCCATAGTTATACCACCTATTAGATCCATGTCTCATTGAGGGACTCAAAGAACCATTTATATTCTCTTAATATCGACCACTAACCTAGAATCAATCATCATACTTCATTTTATTTTTCCCAAAATAAGAAACAAGGGCTAATATGGAGAAAAAACCATATGATCGATCTACTAGAAGCTGGAAGAATAAATATAATTATTTCATCCTCATGTCCCTTATCTATCATCATGTCCCTTTAAATAACTACAATATAGGCCATCAGATCAAATTTCACTACTTGGAATGTCAACATTGGATAAAGGATTATCTCAAACATCCTATCCTTTTTTACCTCATTCTAAGAATGAAGAGTGTAAAATAAATCAACTCGGTGAATCATTTGGAATATGAATACACTGACTTCTTCCCCAATATAACCTCCATAAAGAGCTGAGCATTATCCATCATTAGAAAATTAGGGGAAAATTCTCAAAGAAGATGTCATTAAAGGTCACACATGATAACCCTTCATGTTTACCATCCTAAATCATAATGTCCTCCCACAATCCATCAATATCCTAAAGCATAAATGTCAAAATATTATGGTTTTGATCATATATGGTATATAAAAATTTAAAGACCATGTTTTTCATTCATATCCAACCCTCTATATCCTAGGGGAATTTGATGACCTAAAAATTTGGGGGATTTTGGATTTGTGTTTCTTGAGTTTAATTAACCATTTACATCTCACCCCTATAGGCTTTTCCACCCTGAACATGTACTTGGAAAAAAGTGACCCAATAAGATTGATTCTAATGCTTGAGTTGTTAGAGAAAATACAAGATAATTCTTATCAACATCCTTCTGTACAATAGGTGGTGCAACTCTGACTTCCAACAGTATGAAATCATTCTATTATACTCCCCTAACCCACTACATGGGACCACTATGTGGCGTCATTTTATGAAATTTAATTCCAAAACATAGATAAATCCAAAATCCAAAAAATAATTATGATAATAGATCACATGCACAAACAAGGGGTTAAAACAATGTTCAACTGAAGAGTTTATCTTGGACTCCATGATGTAATTTCCTAATCTTACTCTTACGAATAATTCCTGTATTTGGAAGAGGTATACTTTGATGAAAATTTCTAAGAAACCTACATGGAATATTATGTAACAACCTAAACTATATCACCTTGTCCTATCCAGAATTCCACATGACCTTAGGCATGACTCCCCTTATGCTAAATGCTACTGACTAGTAGTGAGGGACTAAAGTAGAACTATAAGGATAATATAATCTCAATTAGAGTAAACAATAATAGTCAAATAACCAAGCATATGAACAGAATACAATCTAAGTAAGAATAAAACCAATAATAAACCAATAGTATGAATGAATGTGGAAACAAAACACTCAATAGTCACATCTTGAACAAGATACTCATTTTTGGACAGGATGATCATGTACATGATGAAATGAAAAATAAAATTATTAGGGTCTCTACTCCCACTTCGATCCACAGATCATCCCAGTCTCAAAACTCATAAAAATTTATCCCATTAGAAGAAAAAACAAAGGCCTCAACTCAACTAGTAACTACAAAAAGTGAGGGCTGATCAGGTTCCCAAGTGACATGGCCACCCAAGAAGGGTGTGAGTATAGCTCAGTAGGACACCACCAATTTGGTTCCATTCAAGACAAGTAAATGTAGTATTTATTCATGTGATAAGAATAGATAAAAAAATTAATTGGTCAACAAATAATTGTGTGATCATATCACACGATGACTAAAGTACACATAAGATAACACAACCACATACCAAGAATTTTTACACTCACAAAGCATCAATGAAATCTGGTCATACCTTCTTTACCTAAATAACAAAAAAAATCAACCAAACATGTCTCTCACATCCCTACCTTGAGGAGATAGTCCAATAACATGTTTGATGCATCCCATTTGGTGGGATAGTCCATCTAAATGCTGATTGTGCATCTGAAACATCCCTATTGGGAGGGATATTTCACATTTATCAACCAAAAACCAGCCTCATGAAACATTTCCCCTTGATGGAGTTGTTAAAAAAGAAGTTTGAGATATCGTGCCAGTTGGGATAACCCAAGTATGTCTCAACCAAATTCTATCACATTCCTCTATGGGGAAATGGTCTATGTGGCTCAACCTATATGCACAACTATAGAAGAAATATGAATAACACCTTAAATTTTTGATACAAATGATAGATCAAACATCAACTCATAACAAGAAATGATATATAAATGAAAGATCAAACACCACATCAAATCAAGAAACAATAATAGTTATTACAAATCCATATGTGATAAAACATCAAGAATAGGTCCTCAGGAATACACATGCACACCACGAGTGATAAAATATCAACCTAGATCTCATAGGAAACACACAAACACACACACACCATATAATCAAACATCAATACTAGTGTTACAGGCCACACATTCACACCATGTGATCAATCATCAACACTAGTCTCACAGGTACAAACACACACACCATGTCAACCCCCAACCATCAGTGGCTAGGAAATAATCTAGAATGAAAGTTTCATTATGGCCCTTGGAACCTTACCAAATTTTTATGCATATTCCTTTAAATTGTTAATACATGGAAATCATAAAAAATTGCATTGAATTAGGTCTATAATTTTAATTTATTAGGCCAATTATTTGGTATATCATGATGGGTGTTCTATTTAGTTTTCCATGTTTTTCATGAATATCATCATCATCCACCCAAGGGTGTTGTGACTGCATATCACATACTAATAAAATAATCATAAAACATAGGGTCAAGTATAAATAAAACTCTAACTCAAATGAATTTAACACCCATACAAGAAAATACCATCTATGTTTTCCAACTCACCCATGTTTATTGGGTCATCATCAATCACCATGAGGTCCTACTCATTCCCAAGTTCTCCAAATTAATTCATTGTAAATAAATTATAGTCAACTAATTGTTTACAAGAAAATTCACATTATAATTAAAAAGGATTAATTTTTGAATGAATTACTAGATATAAATGACTAGATAGAACTACAACCAACAATCCATGGAATGTTTGTAGCATGATCCTGAATTTTTCTAGGGAAACCCCTATCACCAGAAAATAAGACATAGTCCAATTTAATATAATTAAGTTGTAGATTCTAAAAGAGTTAAACTATGTAATATACATTCACCAAAATGATGTATGATAACATATAGATCTCATATCATGTTATAATCTATCTAGGATGAGTGAAAACACCATAATTTTTTTTCATTACATGATACTTAAGAGAATAATCAAAAATACCTAAAATGGAAATGCCTAAAATCAGAAACAATGGGTAAATAAAAATGAATATAGAGGAGTGAATAATATCCTTACCTTTGGAATTGTTGAATAACACCCAAAATTGTCTGAATTGGAAGATAAATGAGAGAGGAGGCTCTAGCTAATCCCTCTCAGGTGAATACCAATCACTCAAAGAAACGGAGGGCCAATACGCTCTATTAAATTAATAAAAAAGGTTTTCCATATTTCAATATGTGAATCCTATCATTACACCATGAAAATTAATGGTATAATCCCCAACACAATATTTATATCCTAAAACCTTTTAATCCACCACAAGAATCCACTTCATATAGTAAATACACTATTCATTATGTTAGTGAAATATTGTAACATTTATCAGCAATGATGGTCCCCTGTACACTCATCTGATGACATCATGAACCTCTAGGTTATCACTTTAGCATTGATACCTATCCCAAAACTTCATTTTGGGATACTCAAACACTCAAAACTTTACTTTAATTTCTATTCCTCAAAACTAACTATTTAGAAAAGTGAGGTTCAATATTACCTAGGAAATTCCAACCAGTAATAATGTGGGATATTACAATCTCCCCACCAAAGTGGTTACCTCCCTTGAGATATTTTTGTGTCACATTAATCATGACTCCTGATAAACCTCTTTATCACTTATAAGAAGTGATCTATAGTCCATGATCAAATAAAAATTGACTACCTCATAATCTTTCTCTTTTTGAAATTCCCATCAAAATTTCTAGTATGACTCTAAGCATGAACACCATAAGATGATACAAAAGCACACTATCACCCAAATTATATACCACAATCACTGAAATTGTCCAACTCAACACACCATAGTGTCCTAAACTGATTCCTCTTTAAGAATCATGGATCTCCCCACTATAGGAATCATTATATGGGAAAAGATTATATAACTCCAATGGCATGCCTAGTACTATTCAGTTCCATTTCACATTATAAATGAAAGAAATATGTGAATTTTTAATACCCAAACCTCATTACTGGTTTTAAATTGAACCAATGAGTCACTACCAACAAATGAAAATTAAATAAGATGAACTTACCTGAAAGTAACTAGATTATTATTACACAAATTAGTCATACTTGATAGGTTGAGATCGATGTAGTTACAACCCACATCATTTAAATTCCTAAGAAAATAGTAGTCAGTTCACTTCCCATGTCTAGATATCATATAGAGGATATGAATAGAGGATATAGAGCCCATAATCATAGGAATAGAGTTCCTAGGGTTTGGGGTATTTTTAGTTGTTTATGTTTTTCTTTCAGTGTGATTCTATATATTGTCTCCATGAGTGTTTTTTTGAATTCTATACATTGTATTGTGGGAATGAGTGTTTTTTTAAATTCTATATTTTTAGATGTTTTATAATCATTATATATTTTCTTTGTTGTATTTTCAGGTGTTGAATTTTTTATATTATTTATGGGAGGCAAGAGGGTAGGCTACTGTTGAATTTTGGAGCACTATACACCAATAGTTCATAAACCGTTGGTATAGAGCTGGAAAAATTCATCTATTGGTCGTAGATGCGCTCAGTAGGATAACTGGATTGTAGTTGTTGAGTGAGGTTTCAAAGAAATTGGCCACGATGCTAATATCCTTTGTGGATGGTGATGGAGCAGCTTACCTCTAGTTGATGGTTGTCACTCCTCCACTCTTACATAAATTTAGGGAGGAACAACTTGGGGATGTCAACTGCAAGACCCGACATGCTTAGTTATTCATAGCGTAAGCCCCTGATGGATATTCGATAGGTGGGGAGCACATTGTCCTTTTTAGAGGGCGCACTGTTGTACCATCGGCATTGTGAGAGTATTTTTGTAGGGAGTATCACGCATCCTCTTTGGCGGTACATCTAGGTGTGGAAAAGATGTATTAGGATCTCTAACGTCAGTTCTAGTGGTTGGGGATAAAGAAGGTAGTGCCAGAGTTTGTTTATTGGTGACTCACTTGTCAGCAAGTGAAGGCAGAGCATCAGGTTTCAGGAGTCTTGGATCAACCTCTTAAGGTGTCAGAGTGGAAGTGGGATGAAATATCGATGGAATTTGTGATAGGTTTACCACGTATGTATAGGGGTCACGATACCATATAGGTGATCGTAGAGTAACTCACCAATTCATCCCACTTCCTACCCATCTGGGAGTAGGGTTCAATTGAGGGCTTAGGACACCTCTATGTTCATGAGATAGTTTGGCTTCATAGGGTGCCTTCAAAGATCATTTTAGACTGTAATGATTTCTTCACATATTGGTTGTGAAGGAGATTAGAGGATGTGTTTAAGACTCAATTATTCTTGATCGTGGTGTTTCATTCCCATACGGATGTCCAGAAGGAGAGGACCATCCAGGTTCTAGATAACATGCTACATGCTTGCATCCTGGACTTTGGTCACAGTTGGGAGGATCGCCTACCTTTGGTGGAGTTTTCATACAACACCAACTACTACTCCACCATTGGTATGGAACTATTTGAAGCCTTGTATGGGTGACCATGTAGGTCAATGCAATGTTGGACAAACACAGGGGAGTTAGCAGTGATGATTCCAGAGTTGGTATGGGATACAATTGAGAAGGTGAAATTCATCCAGGAGCATATTAGAATTGCACATAGCATGCATAAATTGTATACTGATAGGATACAGAGGCCCTTGGATTTTGAGTATAGAGGCCATGTGTTTCTTCGAGTCTTGCCTCGATGGAGATTGTGAATCTTTGACTGGGGAGGTAATTGTCTCTGAGATTTATTGGCCCTTTTTTATATTTTAAGTAGAGTTGGAAAGGTGGTGTACCACCTATCTCTACCCCTACAGATACATCAGGTTCATGATGTCTTTCACATGTCACATCTGAGGAGGTACGTGCATGATCCATAGTACATCATCTATTGGGGTGAGCTGGACATTGATAATGGGGTGACGTTTGTGAAATTCCCGGTGGAGATAGAGGATTGATAGGATCAGTTCCTTTGTGTATAGTTGATTCCTATGATGTGTGTTTGGCGGAAGCATGGGAATCTCTAGGAGATTACATGGGATCAGAAGGCTCAGATTCGTACTTAGTATCCCCATTTGTTTGTTTAGACCTTTTTTTGTATTCAGGGATGTAAATCATTAATCTGGTGAGAAAGTAATGTCCTGGAATTTCCATGTAATTTTTTTTTAAAATTATATGGATTATTTTGAAACCAAGTGCTGATATGGAATGTGATTTTGAGGTCTGAGGTGCCTATAATAAATGTTTGAACTTTTTCTAAGTGCACATGCGTGGTTTTAGTAACAATTAACTAGTTCTCGGATCAAAAATCAGAGGTCACTGTTGTGTCCGAAATGGAGACTTTACCATAGGAGGGGCCTAACCTCGACCGGTTAAGGTCGAGATAAAAAGTTAATTTTTTTATTTTTTAAAGAAAAATAAAATAAACTTAAATAATTTTATTTTATTTCTTTCTAAAAAGTCTTGTAGTGGCACTGCGACTCAATGACCAAGTAGCTATTACCCTTCATAAATGAAGCAATGTGGTGACGCTGCATCTCAACAAAATAGAAATTCTGAAATGAATTTCTTCAATTAATAGTTTTAAAGGGATGCGATATCTGAGGATGATCCTGGATAATTCCTTGCCACCTCTGGAGAAATAATATTGGCAGACGACAAGCGGCGATGAACAATGAATCGCCAATGGAGACGGAGGCATGGATCGAGATTTCTCTTCAACGGATCATCAACAACAATTCCACAATAGTGGATGATCCAATCCCAGGTATGGGTTTTAATTATGTGTGATCATTTTTTATTGTTCTTTCCTTCAACAATGAATGTGGATCAACCCACCAACAGGTTGATCCACAGATCGATCATTCATGGGTGATGGTACTATTGTTGTAGGATTAAAGGGGGTTATACCTTAGTGGATATCATTATCTTTTAGTTCTCCTTTTTATAATGGGACAAACTAAGGTCAAACAAACAAGGATGACGTTCATTCCTTAGGTGTTCATGGTTCTCTCTCTCTCTCTCTCTCTTGTGTTCTTCACCGATGGACCCCTGTGGTTGCGTCAGATTCATGCGGTGAGGTTCCAAACATGGATAGACCCCCAGATTGACAACAAGATAATTTGGAGCACATTGAAGTGGATATGGAAACCCATGGATCGTGAGGGTGCTCGCAGTTCAGAAAATGGTCCACCATGGTGACAGTGGTGACAGCAAAAGGAGGTCTACCAGCGGTGGTGCATGGCGGCACAAGCAGTGGTGCGCGGTGGCGCAGCCACCTAGCAGCAGCAACCGTCGGCTCGATGACCAGCAACAGAGATCCTTGTGGAAACCACTGTGGGGCGGAAGACAGGGGCCGTCGGTAGGCGGCCAGCGATGGGCTTTGGCGGACGCGGTAGGGGGGCCACGTCATGCGACCGGGGGGACGTCGTCCAGCTGGACTGCGGCAACTACTGTAGGGTGGTCACGTGGTGGACCACTGTGTCAAATGCGGTGGTTTCCCCAAGTTGACCAGATAGGGATGCAGTGCCTTCCACATCCCGGGTGGAGTGAATTGGCCTGCTCCAATGGGCTGGACCCACTAGGATGGGTCAGACCCGGCAGGTTATATCAGACGTAGACCCAACATGCTGTTTTTCACTAAATTTCCCATAACTTTCAAACTGTGTGTTCGTTTGATGAGTTTTTTTTAGTGTTGGGACCCTCATGATGAAGTGGTCCTTTTGAGATACTCTAATTGGGTTTTGTAGAAGTTGACATATGAACTTTGGCTTGAGGAGTAGGTTCTCCCGGAACAATCGCGCTATGAGAAGAATCTTGTGGCTGGATGTGATGTGGATACTATGTGACTTGATGTATACATTTAAGACTAAGTCTATCTGGGTCTAAGTGACTCATCAGGTCTAAATGAATCATCAGGTCTAAGTGACTCATGGGGTATAGTGACTCATCGGGGCTGAGAGTCTCATCGAGACTAGGTGCCTCATCAATACTAAGTGTTTTGTGATTACGTCAGGTAATATTTCTTTTTATGCTTTAGACTTATACTTATGTGATCTTACTATACTCATCATGTTCTTTCCTTTCTGGTATTTTCTTTGTAGTTTTTTGGCATCCTACTAAGTACTATTTTACTCACCCCTTCACGGGCTTTGCCCACATGTGTCGTTTCTTGTGAATATGACCAATGTTTAGACAGAGACTTAGGTTGTCTAGGACCGGGTGGTGCCTAGTGAGATCAGATAGACACAACGTACTCCTACATATTCAATTAGTTTCTCTTCACATACCCTTCAGGTAGGGTTTTATATAGATGAGCTTCAGTATTTTCATTACAAACTCTTCCTTTTGGTGGTCTTGAATTATGGCCTGGGTTACCCTATTGTACTTTACTTTTCTGTTGCACTCTGGTTCTTTTATTCTTAGTGGTTTTCATGCATGGTTTACTTAGTGTTTTTCTTTCAACATTGTTTTAATGCATGCAGGTACATAGGCAATGCCACCCATGATAGAGATATGCCTACTCGGTGCTATTCACCAGCCCCTAGCCTATTAGAGGCGGGCTTGGGAGTCACGGTATAGACCCCTCTAGGATGAATCATGAAAATGTGGCATGCCCCCTATTTCTAGAGAGTAAAATCTAGTTATCCTATTGTACCGACCTCTAAGAAGTGCATAATTTTATCTATTCCATTGTTCCCACTTTCACTCATGTAGTAATCATTAGGGTGACCGCCACCCCCAGTAAACCAGCAAACACATCACAATAAAAATGAACATCCCCATATTCCAAAATTAAAATATGGATCTTCTAAAATAATACCACCTTATGATGAAAACATTGGAAGAATTCCCTCCCAAATAATTATCCTTATAGAATCCTCTTTCTAGAATATTAAAGGTAAAACCTATTGCTACCACAATCTCAAATAATTGAAGTTATTCATGAATGAATCCTTCTAGTTAATTAATCTCATTTATTTTAAGTATAATTCACACATTCCCAAAAATATCCCACTTCAATACTACTTCAGAGAAATAATGGAATCATCTTCAATTTTTGTTTCATGCAATGTCTCTCCACCTCCTTACATTCACCTAATACCAACTAAGGCTTGATGTTTCCTCAATAGTTATGGACCAAAAAAATTAGTAAACATGTCTTCTAGATTTTTTTCTCGTTGTCTTCCATAACTCTAACTCACAATATTCTAGCATCTTCTGGATGTAATGGTATTTCATATCAATTTTTTTAGTTCTTGAATGAAACACTGGATTCTTAGCCAAATGAATTTCACTTTGACTATCACAGTAAATCAACACTTTCCCCTAACTACAACCAATTTCTTTAACTAATCACTTCAACCACACCATCTCTTTTCTTGATTCTAAAATAACTACATACTCTTCTTATGTTGTAGAAAGTGAAATCACCAGTTGTATCCTGAACATTCAACTGAACACGATTTTGTTAAAAGAGTAAATATATCTAGTTATTCTTTTTAAAGAATCAGAATCACCCCCAAAGTGTACATGTACAAACCCAAGTAATGAATCATCATCTCTGAAATAAATATTTGTTCCTTCCATTCCTTTGAGGTGACGAATAATCCAATTTATTTCATCATAATGATCTTTCCATGGATTTTTCATAAACTAGATGACCACTCCCATAACATATGAAATATACAGGCATGTAAACACCATATCATGCCTCAAAAATCTTATTACTAAAGTATAAAAAACAATTAAATATGATTTATTTCTTATTCCATTCATGGTGACTTATCATTTGAAATTTTAAAGTGTCCAGTGAGAGGAGTGGAAACTGATTTATATCCACTCATTTTGAATATCTCAATGATATTCTAGATGTAATCCCTATGTGATGAAACCAAGCTTACAATTTTTCTACCATATTAAATCCTCATGCCTAATAAATTTTTGTCTTCACCAAGATATTTCATCTCAAACTTTCTCGACAAGTCCTCCTTCAACTTTCAAATCAGTTGAATATTTGGACCAACCAATAGCATATCATTCGTATAAAATAGTAGGGTTGTGAATTGATTTCCATTTAAATCCTTTCAATGAAATCAATGATTAAATTCTCTTTATGTGAAACATTTCTATTCCATGAAGGAATCAAACTTTTAGTTCCAATACATTTGTTCTTATTTCAAACCATAATGACTTATTTTTTTAGTTTTCATTCCAATTCATGATTCTAATTATCCATGAAACTACCTAGTTACTTTATATAAATTTATTCATCAAAATCCTAGTGAATAAAATTTGTCTTTGAATCCATTTATTCATGGTAAAAAAATTATAAGAAACCAAGCTTATAATAGTTCCAATGGTAGTATGTTTAACTATAAGAGATACTGTTTTAGAGAAGTCAATACCCTCCTGCTAAAATCCCTTCACAGCTAGCCTCTCCTTATACCACTTATTTCTATATTCTTTTTTTTTCAATTGAAATGCCAACTTGTTTTCAAGTGATTTATTATTTAGTGGTAATTTTGTTAACTCTCATGTGTTATTCACTCATAGTGAATCTAACTCCTCCTATGTTTCTAAATTTCATAATAAGGAATCACTTAGAGTGGTCACTTTATTCAGAATTTCTGGTTTTCTAGCATCTATTAAAAGTATGAAACTATGATTAGCACCATACCTTCACACAGTTCATCTGACCCTTGAATATCTTCACAAATTAACATGTGATTCTGTTTTTTATAGGAATTTAACTTCTATAACTTCACCATCTGTAAATCTTGAACAATATTCCCCAATTACTAAGTTTTCTGATATATTTTCTCTTGGATGAACTTTTAAAATTTCCATAAAACCCTCTAATATTCCCTCTCTAATGTGTGACCTTTTTATATACTCATAGATATCTAAAATTTCTGAAATATGTGATCCTATAGAACCACCATTTAGATCAACTTGAATTGAGGTTGAATCTTTATTCTCAACCTCCTTCACCTCCAAGTTCCAATCCTTACACATGCTCTACTCATTGAATATAACATTCTAATTTATGAAAAAATTATTCTTTTCATCATTCTAAAACCAAAAAACCAAAATCTTCATTTACATTACCTATAAAGAAGCATGCTCAATATTTTGCTTCTATTTTATCTCTATCCTTTTTACCCACATGCATATAAGATAAACTTCTGAAGACTCTAATATGTGAAACTTCCATAATATTTTTGGACCATAGTTCTTTCAATAATTAATGTCCTATTAGTGTTAATCGACTCGTATTGATTATGTAAGTCATTGTTCCCACTAATTCTATCCAAAAAACATTAGGAATTTCATAATGTAGTAGCATACTTATTGTTTTCTCCATAAATTTCTAATTCAATCTATTGGAAATATAATTTTGTTCAGGTGTTCCTAGAATAGTCTTCTCATGTTGTATTTCTCCATGCTTATAGTAATTCCAAAAAATCCTTCAGGTAAACTTACTGTAATTATCTGATCTTACAAATTTTAACTTGATTCAAGTTTCTCTTTATAATATATCCTTATATTGAACAAATATTTCAAACAATTCACATTTATATTTCATAAAGTATACCTTTTTTTAATCATCAATGAAGGTAACAAAGTACCTATCTCTTCTATAAGAATGAATTGTGGCAGGATCCCAAACATCTGTATGAACAAGTTTTATCTTTTGTAATTTTTGTGTTCTTATAAAGAAATTGAAATAATCATTTCATTGATTCACAAGTATACAAATATCACACCTTCCTAAGTTTGATTGGTCCTATTTTAGTATTCCCTTTTCCATTATAATCTTTATACCTTTCTCATTAAGGTTCTAAAATTTATTATACCAAATTCTGAACTTCCAAAAAATGATGTTCTAATAAGTGTATCTCCCATTATCCTTTAATTTAGATACAATGACCCATATTTTTCACCACTAAATATGATAATATATCCCTGATTAATCTTCCATACTCCTAAAAAACTTGTTTAGAAACATGCTTCATCCAACTGACTTATAGAAATCAAGTTCTTCTGAAGACCTCGAACATGTCTCACTTCATTTAGTAAAAGGAAATTTCCATTATTAAACTAAAATTTCACTTCTTCCTTCCACAAAATATTTATATCTTTATTATAAGTAGGATGCACTCTACCAAAATTCTAGGATATATAATTTTTCATGCATACTTTATCTCATGTGCAATGGAATGAAGCTTTGGAATCTATAATTCAAGATTACACTTGAGTAGAAACACTTGAAAGTTTATTTACAAGAATCACTATTGCAACACTATATTCTCCTAAAATATTCCTTTTGGAGGTTTCCTTCCTTTCATGATAGTATTTAAGGATGTGGCCTTT
This sequence comes from Viscum album, assembly GCA_963277665.1. Lineage (NCBI taxonomy): Eukaryota > Viridiplantae > Streptophyta > Magnoliopsida > Santalales > Viscaceae > Viscum > Viscum album. The sequence continues at coordinate 645,059,309 of OY728151.1, read as the reverse complement.
CTTTCCACAATTCCAACAAACATTCCCATTATTTAAAGACTTCCCTCAGCTCCTCTCACACAATTTTTTCTATGATTTCTTTGGATTCTTTCAATAAGGTGAGTGTACTCTTCCTTATATATTAAATAAATAATCATAAGATGCTAAAATCACTCTTCTTTAGAGCTCCTCATTGAGAATCAATTTCAGAACATTAGTGAACACCAAATCATTCTATCCTCTTGAAATTCTCACAGATGTCACCATGGTCTCCCAATATTTTGGTAAGGATGGTAATAAAAAAACACCCAAACATCATCTGCAGATATAACTTTCACAAAATCCATCTATCTTCATATTATTCTAAAATTATTCAACATATCTGATTCAAATATTCCTTTTAATAACCTCATGTTCAATCACCTTTTGTGTTGCATCTAAATTTATTATAATTCCCCCAAACCCTTTATTATATTACTTGTTGATATCCCCATGTATCATGATCATTAGATTCATTAATTAAATCTTTAAATTTTCCATGATAAAATAATTTATTGTAATATATCTAGTCATATGAATTTGTATCTTGGATTCCCTTAATCATACACTATAGTATCACCATATCATAATATGTGATTCACCTTTTCTTCAACTATGTTATCATATTGTACATAGTTCTCTTTTTCATGGGTGATGATACACTAATATCATAGGATCTATTAAATGATACCTTTATAATTTAATATTGAATATAAGGTTTCATGTTTACTAATAAGTATTCCCATTGTTATTAACGAGGAGTTATCCAACATCTTGTTGAGAAACTACATCATATACTGAAATAGTGCTATATTATAAATCCATATTGTAAAAACCTTTGGGTTTTATTACACTATCCTCTAATCATTAGGAGTTATTAGTTTTATTTCCTAGGGTTCTAGAGGTTATAGTGAGTTTTCTATAATTTTAATATATTTTTACAGTGGGGTGAACCATAGAGAGGTCAGCTATGGTGTGGAGTGGGCTCGTTGTGGTGTGGAGAAGATGGCTGTGGCATGGAGTCAGAGAGGAGAAATTTTGATTCTACTACTATATTTAGTATGATTTTATTATGGATAAGGTGTTTTAGCATAGTAATTTTGTTCAATTGAGCTCTATGATGTAGAGGAAGAGGATGTGAAGTTGAGTCCTATAAGAGTGAGTTTGTTGGGTTTTTCCAAAATCAGTACCTTTATGGTGCGGATGTTGGTTGTGGCATAGATTTTCATCTATAAGTGGGGATTTTTAGAATGGTGGTCTCATTTTTTCCTTATTCCCATCTACTATAAAAATAGGATTTGTACAGTAATGTCCCGGGTTTTTGAATCGGGTTGAAAACCTCTCCCTTTTTCAATTTTTCAAGTAGTGGCTATTCCATTTTCTTTTATGATGATCAAAACTCAATTATGAGAGTTTAATCAGATTTATATGATGATTTTGGATGGGTTTTGAGGCTTGGAAAGTGCCTTGGGTGTTTTTGGAAAGTTTCAGGAGCTTCGGAGGCCCGAAGGCCTTTTCTGGAGTTGCAGGTCAGGGCACACGGTTTAGGGTAAACCATGCAGCCCCATTTAGGTAATTGTGAACCCCAATTTTGAACTGACGCATGGTTTGGATAAACGATGTGTGGTGGAACATGTCTATTTTTAATGGTATATAGTTTTTTCAGAGTTTTGTTTCATGATTTATGCATGGTTAGAGAAAACCATGTGTTAAGATGCATGGGTACTTCCACTTCGGTAGTACCTATGCACTGTATCCCACACTATTTTTTCATGGTTTTAAAAACCATGCAAGTTAAACCATGCAGCCCAATAATGGTAGTAAATTACATTTATACCGCTTATTTATTTTTATTTTTTTCTCCCCTCTTCCTCCTTTCTTTCTCCTTGGTCATGCGCACAGCAGGAGGAAACCCTACTCCTCATCTTATCCTTTGGATTTCTCTCCCTCCTCTGTTAGTGCTCAAATTTCAAATTCTTCAAATGCATTATAACTGACTTGGTAAGGATAATCACACACATCCTTCCCTTCTCCTTGGTTTTCTCCTCATTGAGCGTGAATTACTTCTGATCTTTTTACCCTTTTTTCATGAATTTTGATGGAAACTTGTATCTCTTCTAATCCGCTTGGAGTTAGAGATTGATATTGTACATGCCTACATATATGAGTCCAAGTTAGGTGGTTCATACCATTATTTGTATTTTCACGGACATTTGGGGGTGTGTCATTTTAACGCATCATTGGGTATTGAGAGAGACCATGTTGTTACATATTAAATTGATCATTTGACCATGTGGGATGCCTCTAGGCATTCTCTAACCATTTCCAAACATGTGAGGCTAGGTTATAGGTCATCGACCACCTTGTGTAGCTAGGTTGAGGTGTTTTTTGATATAATTAGTTTTTTTGTTGAATTGATGTTGTGAAATTCAATTATATTTAATTTATTATTTAAATTGAGGTTAGTTATTTGAATTGAAGTTAGCCGGTTCAATTATATTGAATTAATACATTCATTTAAATTGTTCAATTCAATCATATTAAATTTAATTTATTATTTTATTTTAATTTCATATATAAAATTCATGTGATATACTACTGAGACCCATGGGATTTTGATGGTCTTGGCCCGAGGAATTGGGATGGCATGGCCATCGAGATTGAGGTGATTTTGATCATCTGGTTAGGCTTGGCCTAGATTATTTGGGTGGTGTTGACCATAGTTTGGGTGTCAAGAACTTTTATTGAGGCATTGAGTTCATCAAGTTATGGTCATATCCCAGAATGAATTGTATAGAAAGTCCATAACTTTGAGAGACATGTTCTTAGGGGTATGAGGTGTCGGTTGATGTGGCTTAGGTACTAAACTGGTTATTACTACTCACTTGTGATGGCCAAATCACTTATATGAGTCATGTACACCTAGTTTGACTTCTTGATGAGGTGGTTTTGACCACTCATGTGGGTAGAGTCCCCCGATAGTTGCATCTTAAGTGAATTTTAGTTTGGGGGTTCTTTCCATATAAAGTCACATGGAAAGTGAGGAGCCTTTGGATGATAGTGATGAGGTTATCGGTTGGGGGATAAGTCTTTCCATATTGGATAAGGCTTGATAAATTGGTTATTAATACTCAGGATGTTGTGTTGAGAGATGAAGGTGAATTTTATCTGAGGATGGATATCATTGTGCCTCTAGATATTAGTCAATGTGCCAAAAAGTGCTTTTGAATAGGGGTATGAGGGACCAGTGACTTTTTTGGGCATGATTTCAGAATGTTGATGATTTATTTGAGATATGAGGTGTCAGGGGGAATGTGGTGTTGGGTTACTTATTTGAGGTGGAACCTAATAGTTCACCTGGTCTATAAGACTTTAGGGGATACCTTGGGCCATGGTTCATGGACCCTATCCTTTTCAAACTTCCAACATTGGCCGAAGTAGTTGACATATACCTGGTGGTTGTTGAGAACTAGTGGAGTTTTTTTTTAATTCAGTTGCATGTGTTGTTTCTTCTATTTAATTATATAGTACACTTATACTTAAAAACCTGTGTTAGGTATGCACACTTTGGTGGTATCCTACTGATACACATTCTCACACCCTACAAGGTACCTTCAGGATGTGTGTAGACTTCATGTCCTTACATTTAGGTAAGGGTATTGGATTCAGGATCTAGTTCGTAGTGGTTATTTATCATGGGATGATATCAAGGACCTTTAGGTATTTCCTTTGCTGAAGTTTATATTTTAGTTTATTTTGTTGTATCATCATGCTTATGTGTGTATAGATACATTGGTTAGCCTTTGGGAAACCCTTGTTTTGTATGCGGATATGTAAGATATATTTTGTTATGCATTCTTTGTTTTAGTGCTACAAGTGGTGTTTTGGAATGTTGATTTTTTTTATTTACTTCTGCTTCAACTGTTTATCTATATTGTTTTCTCTATTGATTGATATTGTATGTTATTCCACCATTGGAGAGTCTATTTCGAGTCTTCTGAGTCTTATTTATTCTACTGTATGTTATATATATTACTCAGACTAGTATTATATCGTCCCCTGAGGGTATAGCCTCCCCAATTTACTCTATTTACACCCTCGATACTAGTCGAAAGCCTTTGGTATTCATTTAGGTTCGTCTAAGGTCAGTGTAACCCAGTCAAATATCATTGTTCGGGTGTCTAATTGAGTCGGGGATGCTACAAGTGGTATCAGATGAGTTCTTGACTGGGATTTAGTAGTAGTGTTTAACTGTATACTAATGAGATTTAAAATTATTTTGTTTTTCTTTTCTGTTGGTATTACTATTTGGGATATGGTAGATTGGAGATTAGGATGTTATCAGAATTAGATTCACAACTCGTTCTTGGGTGCCTACAGCCCCATGTATGAGGGACAGACCTAGTTTCCAAGGGTGGGAATTTCCATTCTATTTTTCTCATTTTACAATTGGTTTGATTTCCACCTATAGTGTTATTATTGGCATGTGATTGTTATACTATTATGATATGTGGCCCTTGACCTGGTGAGGTAAGGGATGAGATCTTTGACCCTTATCTTAGTATGGCAAGGGGTGTTTGTGATGTTGAGATGAATGTTTATGATCTGATTGGGCACATATTAGGATGTTTCAATTTTAAATATGCATGTGTGCTTGTGATATAAAATTCTTGATGGAGTGAAATATTTTATGGTATGAAATTTATTATGCCATGTGATATGTGAGATTTCATGCTTTATATATTTAAGTTTATGTGATGTGAAATGGACCTAGATCTTATAGGAGAAGGAGTTAATTATGAAATGGGGTGATGTTGATCACCAGGTTTGGCGATGAGATTGTCGGATTGAGGTGATGATGGTTGTTAGGACAGGTTTGGCCTAGGGTACTTGTGATACTTGGATATTTTGAGTTCGATTAATGGGGCCATGGGGATGGGGTGCTATGTGTCATGGTTGTAATAAGAAAGGGTAAGGGTGGTTAGGATGCATTTCTTGTTATTGCTTTCCCTATCTCTGTTTTATATTTGATATGGGTTATATTTCCATATTGATCGAATTCATTGGGTTCCTCCTAGAAGGATCAAATGGAGTGTCATGAAGGTTATGGATTGGTGTCATGGAAGAATGGTCTGGTTTAGGTCCCTAAGGGTTAGGTAGAGAATGATCCACAAGTATAGGATTAGGTTTAGGTTCTAGGGCAATTAGGGAAGCTACCAGATCATGCTGCTTTTGGACCGTGGATTGACAAATAGATCTGATCGATCCTAGTACAATTTATCTAGGGTATTGATAGGGGTGCTCATGTAGCAGAGCCTTCGATGGCATATATTACTCAGGATCTCTAGTTGCAACACCCGCCATTTTTCAAGATGAGGGTGTCCTGCAGGCGGCTGAGAATTGGATCGAGAGTATGCAGATGATATTTGAGTAGTTAGAGATACCTCTAGTGTAGACGATGTAGTGGGAAACCTATATTCTTAGAGGACCAAATAAGCACTGGTGGGACATGTAGGTGCGGGATGGAAAACACTAGGTATTGGCATGGAAGTATTTTGAGGCTAGGTTCTTCTAGAATTTCTTCCCAAAATCATTAAGGGTATAAAGATATTGGGAGTTATTGAGCCTTTAGTAGGGTGACATGTCTGTCATGGACTATGCAGCAATGTTCACTAAGTTTTTTTACTTTTCACCCGACATTGTGAGTGATGACACCTTGAGGGATAGGCACTTCAAGAATGGTTTATGGCACGGCATTTGGGTGAAAGTAAACATCTTTAGGTTAGAATCATTCATGGAGGTGGTGAAATGGGTGCTCATAGATGAGGTAAACCTAATGGATAGGTCTTAATTGAGTCTAGAAGCAGCTTTAGGTGACTTTTGTGGTGACACTTAAAATATAAGGAAGTAAGGAAGGGATGAGTTTCAATAGGGCAGTCAGGACAAGGACTCAGCTAGACCACCTCGTAGAGGGTATTCGATGGTTTTATTTTATTTTGGGCATATAGGACATATCCAGACTTAGTGTGAGAAGCCTCGAAAGGGGTTTCGGGCATGTGGAAAGGTCAGTCATCTCGAGAGGTTCTTCAAGAAGCCTTCTCGGGTAGCTGGCAGTTAGGGACTAGGGAGGACACTAAGTTCTGAGATTGGTTCAAGATTGGTTCTAGGTGATGGCACTTGTGGTTCTACTACACGTAGAGGTCATGACAAATACAACGGGACCCAACAGTGGGGTCAATGGTTGATGGATATAGAATCACCTCAAGGTGTTCAGGCGTCAATCAATCGAGCTTCATGACAGGTGTATGTTGTGGAGCTTCCAGGGTCTGAGTAGGCTGGTGATGCAATGATAGTCAGAGGTACGCACCACAGGTGTGGCCGTTATTTGATTTGTTTTCCCTTTAGCATGGCCTATTGGGGGATTTCCATTTTGGTTCACTTGGTACATGGGCTATGAATGGACTAAACATACAATGTTCAATAGGTTGACACCATATCGTGTTTATTATATATATAAGAGGTTTGAAGCACTAGGTTCTATGATTGAGCATTGATGGATGCATGAATTTTTAGATGTGAAACATCCAGGAATAAATGGATGTGGGTTACTTAAGGTGAGAGGAATCTAGTCACCATTTTGGTGTGGTACTTGATTGAGGTGAAAGAAACCAGGAATAATTTAAGCATCTATGGAGATTCAAGACCTCGTAGTGCCATATGTGACATGGGATCGAGGTGGTCACTGATGCGGTGTGGGATGTGAATGGGTTTTATGAATGGAATAGGATCACCTTATAAAGTTTAGGAGTTACTATGCATTATGGGAGAACCTATGAGTCCTGTATTGGTAAATGGAGCATTGTTTTCTTTGATCTTTGTTCAGGATGAGACCGGGGTTGGTCACTCCTAAGGTGGGGATACCCCCCTGAGGTTTTTGACATGTACCTTTGAGACTGGGGTAGTCCATGTTGTTTCTACCGGGATGGGTATATTTAGTACCATCTCTAGGTTTTTTTTGATAGCTCAATGGTGATATATGTTAATGTGGGGAGATTGTAAAGTCCTGGGTTTTTGAATCGGGTCGAAAATCTCAACCTTTTTCAATTTTTCAATTAGTGGTTATGCCATTTTCTTTTTCGATAATCAGAACTCAATTATGAGAGTTTCATCAGCTTTATATGATGTTTTTTATGGTTTTATAGGTTTGGAGAGTGCCTCGGGTGTTTCAGTAATGTTTCGAGAGCGTCGGAGCCCTGAAGGCCTATTCTGGAGTTGCAGGTCAGGGCGCACGGTTTAGGGAAAACTGTGTGCCCCCTTTTAGGTAACTGTGTTCCCCAATTTTGAACTACCACGTGGTTTGGATAAATCATGTGGGGTGGTGAATGGCCATACGGAATTATCTACAGTTTTTTCAGAGGCCTGCCGCATGGTTTGTGCAAGGTTAGAGAAAACTGTGTGGTAAGCCGCATGGGTATTGCTACTAAGGTAGTACCTATGCATTATAGCCCACACGGTCTATGCATGGTTTAGAAAACCATGTGATCTAAACGATGCATCCTAGTAAGGGTAGTAAATTACATTTCTACCCCTTCTTTATTTTTCTTTTTTTTTCTCCCATCTTCCTCCTCTATTTTTCCTTGTCATGCACATAGTAGGAGGAAACCCTCCTCCTCTCCTCCTTCGGATTTCTCTCCCTCCTCCATCGGTGCTCCGATTTCAGATCCGTTGGTTGTGTTGGAAGTGCCTTGGTAAGGATAATCACACCCATCCTTTCCTTCTCCTTGTTTTTCACCTCCTAAATCACTAATTCCATCTAATATTTTTTACCCTATTTTCAAGGCTTTTGATAGAAACTCATATCTCTTTCAATATTCTTTGAGTTAGAGCTCTATATCAGATGTGCCTATGTCTAAAAGTACAAGGTGGTTTGTGCATAACTTTATTTTTGTTTTTATAGAAATTTGGTTGAGTGAAATTTTAGAACATCATTGGGTATTGAGTGAGACCCTATTTTTTCATATTAAATTGATCGTTTGGCCATGTGGGATGCCTCTAGTCATGCCCTAACCCTTTTCAAATGTGTGAGGTCAGGTTAGAGGTCATTTACCACCTTGGGTAGCTAGGTCAGAGTGTTTTTTTGATATAATTGGGTTTTTTTATTTAATTGATGTTGTGAAATTCAATTATATCGAATTTATTATTTAAATTGAGGTTGGTTATTTGAATTGAAGTTATCCAATTCAATTATATTGAATTGATACATTCATTTAAATTGTGCAATTATATTGTATTAAATTGGATTTCTTATTTGATTTGAAATGAATATATAAAATGCATGTGATTTACTTATGAGAACCATGGGGTCATGATGGGATTGGCCCAAGGAGTTGGAATGGAATAACCATTGGGATTGAGGTGATGTTGATCATCTGGTTGGGCTTGTCCTAGATTATTTAGGTGGTGTTGACCATCAGTTTGGCATCATGGACATCAATTAAGGAAGTGAGGTCATCAGGTTATGGGTATGTCCTAAAATGAATTGAATTTCAAGGACATCGGTTTAAACGACATGGTTATAGGGGTACAAGGTGCCGGTTGATGCGTCTTAGGTACTAAATTGATGATTACTTCTCACTTTTGATGGACAAAGCACGTATATGAGTCATGTGCAGAGGTTGTTTTGACCAATTGTGTGGGTAGAGGCCCCCAGTAGTTGTGTCTTATGTTAATTTTAGTTTTGGGGGTACTTTCTATAAAAAATCATGTGGAAGGTGAGGAGCCTTTAGATGATAGTGATGAGGTTATCGGTTGGGGGATGAGGCTCACCCTATTGAGGTCGTTGGGCCTAGACTAATTTAGAAGAACGAATATCATTTTTTCTCAGGATATCATGCTGGGATTCGATGGTGAATATTAATTGAGTATAGATATCATTGTGCCTCCGAATGTTGATCCATGGGCCAACAAGTGCTTTTGAGCAGGGATCTGAGGGATTAGTGACTTAATTAGGTTTACCTTATAGATGTTGGTGATTTATTTAAGACATGAGGTGTCAGGAGGCATGTGGTGTTGGGTTATTTGTTTTAGGTGGAACCAGGTCTATGAGTCTTCAGGGGATACCTTGTTCCATGGGCCAAGGATTCTATCATTTTTAGACTTCTGTCATTAGCCGAAGTAGGTGAAATCTACCTAATAGCTATTGAGCACCAGTAGAGTTTTTGTTTAATTCAGTTTCATGAGTTGTTGATTCTATTTAATTACATAGTAAAATTCTGCTTAAACACTGTTGGCACCAAAATATTGGACGAAATAGGAAGGAGAAAAAGAAGCTTGTGTGCTGCCTCGTGAAGCTCAGACGTGGAGGGCCCCTGAGCAATGTGCCCGCCGCGAAGCCCTAGAGGAGGTAACGCTCCGCGAACGCCCTAACGTTCGCGAGACCGCTGTGAAGAACCAGAGGTGGTAATGCTCCGCAAACTCCCCGACATTCGCGAGCCCACCATGACGAACCTGAGGCGGTAACGCTCCGCGAACACCCCTGACGTTCGCGAGCCTGCCGCAAAGCAGAGGAGGCGGTAACCCTCTACGAACTGGTTGACGTTCGCGACCCACCATGAAGCAATAGAATCCCCCTTCACGCCATGTGATCCCCGCTTTGCGGCACCCCTTACCTATAAATATCGGGCTCCCCCTGAGCTCAAAGGACGAACAATCCGACCTTTCGGCTTCTCAGCTCCCGAATCGCGAAGCACCCTTCACCCCAGGAATCATGAGCTCCGTGAGGTATTTTTGCTTCACGAGATGCCTTCTCCTTGTCTCGTTTTGAGCCCCTCTTCCGAGAGGGATGCCCTTCGTGAAGCCTAAGGGCCTTCGTGAAGGAAGGGGATCCCCAAGGGGATCCGGGCAGCCGCGGATCATTCATGATTTGTGAAACACCCATCCTATACATGTGATCCATATGCCAAGGCAGGATCACTGTACTTCACGAAGCACATTTCTGAGCAGCACCATGCTTCGCGAGGCACCTCCACTTCGCAAGGTAGTGCTTCGTGAATGCTATTCCACTTCGCAAAGCACCTCCCATTTGCACCTCTGCCCCATTCTAAGGCCAAGGCACTCCACTTCGCGAAGCACACCCCTTTGCAAGTGCTCTCCACTATGGAAATTAGCTGAGCTCCGCAAGGTCCCTGCCTTTGGACCCCTTTGCTTGGAAATTCCTCTTACCATGCGGCCCTCTAGGCTTGCACGATGTGATTTAAAAGTCCCCTAGACGATACCACCCGTAGCATTGCTTTGTCTGATGCTTCTTCGCATAGGCACGCTAATGGATATTGCTTCTTCGCATAGCCACGCTAACGTGGACCCCTCGATGGTTCGCTCTGTGACCCCCCTTCTACACAGCCTTGCCGATGCCTTCCCTCCCACAAGGAGCATAGGGTACCGGTTATGTAATTCCTAGGGGTGTGGGGTAATCCCACCTTGTCCAAGATGCAGAACGTTAAACTGTCAAGCACCTCGTCCTCAACATATGACGTTAAAATGTGATCTGACCCCGTGCTTTGCATGCAGGGTCCCCCTGTCTTGGACATTCTTTATGCTTCTTATCTCCTTGGGAATGGAATCTTCCTCACATGGAATGAGATCCTCCCTTTTGGAGTGGCATTTGTCCATGGGGGAAGGGCTGCCTAAGAGCGCAAGCCCCTAGCCTCTCCTGAGGAAGGTTTCACCCATGCACCTCCGTACTTCCCCACCGTCAAGGCCAGGGGAGGGTGTGATATGGAACGAGGCATCTCCTTTTTTCGGTCCCAAATCCCTCTCCCTCTGCACTTTGTCGCACCTCGGGCCACCATCCTGGAGTAAGTCCCAGCACCATGGGCTAACTAACGTGTAAGCCCCTCTTCGTTTCCCACGGGCGCACCCTTCGCGACGTGATTGTCAGGTCCCTGCAACCTCTTGTTTCTCACACTGATCATGACTCACATGATCTTAGAGTGAGAATCGACCCTGACCCCCACCTCAAGAAAACTACGGGGACTTTGATCTGTGTTAAGGAATGGTACGTAGGAAGCCTCCATGAGGTTCAAGCCCACCACTCAGTCGTTTCTTCACATCGAGTTACACCCTCTTCTAGCATGACATTAAACTATATGCCCCCATCCAACATGACGTTAAACTGCACACCTGAACTACGAGGACTTTGATCTGTGTTAAGGCACGGTATGTAGGAAGCCTCCATAAGGTTCAAGCCCACCACCAGTGGACCCCCCGGGTTCACCTTCACGTCGGTTCGCTGATGAAACCCAACCCGAACTATGATGACTTTGATCCATGCTAATGCATGGTATGTAGGAAGCCTCCATGAGGTTCAAGCCCACCACCACCTGGACCCCTGGTCCTCCTTCACGTCGGTTCACTGACGAAACCCAACCTGAACTATGTGGTCTTTGATCTATGCTAAGGCATGGTACGTAGGAAGCCTCCACGAGGTTCAATTCCACCACCACCTGGACCTCTGGCCCTCCTTCACGTCGGCCTTCTGGCATCCAACCTGAACTATGTGGTCTTTGATCCGTGCTAAGGCATGGTACGTAGGAAGCCTCCACGAGGTTCAAGCCCACCACCACCTGGACCCATGGTCCTCCTTCACATTGGCCTTCCGGCGTCCAACCTGAACTACGTGGTCTTTGATCTGTGCTAAGGCATGGTACGTAGAAAGCCTCCATGAGGTTCAAGCCCACCACCACCTGGACCCCTGGTCCTCCTTCACGTCGGTCTTCCGGCGTCCAACCTGAACTACGTGGTCTTTGATCTGTGCTAAGGCATGGTACATAGAAAGCCTCCACGAGGTTCAAGACCACCACCACCTGGACTAAGCTCCTCCTTCACGTCGGTTCCATGACCCCACATCCATGGTTCACCTCAGAGTGTAAGCCCCATTCCATACCGAACTACGCAGACTTTGATTCCCCGCTACGGAGATACGTAGGAAGCCTCCCTGAGGCTCAAGCCCATCACCACTGTCACCTCCATGACGGCCCCATTTCATCCCCCCTCCACTCCATGCCATTCTCCATCATCCACCCTGATTCTTACTTGGGACACCACATCCCGGTGAGATCATGCCACCCCACTTCCCTCCACAGCATCTGAAAAGCCACCCATCGGATGGATCCGATATCGGTATTCCCTCAAGAGTGGTTCCTAAATCTGATCCACTTCAGTTAGTGTTCTGATCAGCTCGATCTGTCTCCACCAGACGTTAAACTTGTGGCATACCCCATGTTAAACATAAGAAGCTGAGGAAAACCTCAGATACATTCCTATGGAAGATGATTCCCCACGTTTGATGTGGGATGACTTGGGATTCCATGCCCTAGAGAAGCCCTATAATAAGGAACCAAAAACATACACGCCAATTCCCCAACATTCAGACACGTTAATGATGCCTTGACATGACTACTCCCCCAACTGAAGGTTGCTTCCCTGACGGGACCCTTTGGAATGTCCTGACAGAAGCAGTGTAATTAACCGACGTCCATAGAAATATGGCACTAGGAAGAGTTTCATGAACAACGTATTAAATCTATGAGGGAGACCCGGACTAGGTGACGAGTTCTGAGGAGGAATCCGCGGAAGGAAGAACCGACATCTCATCATCCTGGTTTCAATCAAGGAGCAGACGTCCCTGAATAAGGAACGAATGTCACCCTCCTTTGGAAAGAGGGAATGCGGGGTAACAAAAAAAGATGCGCCTATCGCGCCCAAGTGGACGGACGCGCATGCCCCGGCGAAAGCGTCGGAAATAGAAATGGTGAACCCAACATGAATTTCTTCTCATCAATGTGAATATTAGTAGCGCTCGAGACATCAGTAGATTTACGTGTCACTGGATCCAGATATCCAGCATCGGGCCCCGCTAAGCAAATAGCGGGCCTGGCGTGGAACTCACCAGAAGTTGGGGCAGTAGAACGTGGGGCATTCTGTTCTTCAATGTTGTTGGTGTGGATCCCTCTTACCGGTCACGAAATATGGAATGGTGTTGGGGAACTGGTTGTCGATTCCTTTCCTCGCAGTGCTGACGAGTTAATCTCCCTGCTTCCCAGGAACCATATTGCTGCTATGGAGACACGATCACCGCCCAATCGCCTATGCAGGGGCGAGGGAAATACTAGCACAACCACTCCACGTGGCTCCACTGCCGCCACAACGGCATCTACATCCATGAATGCGGGACGCCCACGTCGCCTCTCTCCATCAGAGATTATCCAACGAAGGGTGATCAATGACCTTGTGTGTAGGTACGAGGAGGAAGGGGTCATCCCAACCCGGGATATGTCCCGCCTGGACCTGGATGCATCCAAGCCCCACCGTCAAAGCCGCCCTTGAGGTCCGCGTAGGGATCCCCTGCTCCCCACCCCAATGTTCAGTTGTTTCGGGAGCCTATCCCTAGAATGCCTCGACGACTCCCTGCCTTACGCTAATGAGGTGGGTGATGTCCGGTTCAGCCCTGCCAGGGCCTCGGTCCAAGTACTCCAAGCAAGGGCCCCCACCCGGCTACGTCAGCGTCGTCGTCCGGCTTTTCCAGAGGAGCAGGGAGGCTAAACCTCTACACCACCTGCACCAGCTTGTCTGACCTGACGCCAGCGTCGGGCCCGAGCTAAGGACGCCCGTCAAGGGGCGTTAATGTCAATAGCTACTGTGGCCCGAGCCACCGCCGACGTGCATCGTGAATCCCCTGCATGCACTGAGCAGGGGCACTCCTACGCCCGATTGGGATCGAGGTCCCAACCGCCCCATGGGAGATTGGGTTGACTCTCCGGGTCGCAGGCCTGAGTGGTGATCGCCGCGAACCAATTCGTGGTGATGTCACCCCGTACGGAGACCCTCCCCGTACCACCACTCCATAGAGCGTGGGACTTCCCCGCTCTGAAGCTCGTCATGGAGGTATTCCTCGTGCTACCCCCATCCCGAATGAAGACCTGCCCCGTGGCAGTGATACTCGGCGTGGAAGCCTCTCTCGCGCCCACCACACCGGGTATGGATTTCCTCCTCCAACCCCCGACCGTCGATGTGAAGGTATTTCCCATCCGGTCCCTCTCTAGCGTGGGGATCCTCCCTACGTTCTCTCCGCAGCTGGCGAAGGTCCTCCTCTCCCTGGAAACCAGAGGGGTGAAGGTCAACCTCGCTCCACCCACGTCGAGCATGAAGGTCCTCCCCATATCCCCTTCGACATCTGCCCCGGTGCCCCTCGCAGCCCGTCCATCTCAAGCGGAAGTCCTCTCCGCCCTAGCACCAGCGCGGCCCCAAGTCTACATGTCAGGAATCAGCCTTGTCTCGAAGAGCCATCTAGGTTCAAGAGAGTGGGTCATCACCGCCACAAGAAGAATCCTGGGAAAGCTCTGGTGGAGATCAAACCGGCACACTTCTCGGATTCTGAAGCGGAATGCGACTCAGTGATGGAACCTTCTCTTCGGTCCTCCGTGTTAAGGACCGGGGCAGGAACAAGGCGTGTCATCCTCATTCTCCCAAAATGTGAAGTCCATTGGATTCCCACCTCTCTTCGCTGGTACATTCAGGAGGATCAAATCGTGGGAATCCCGCAAGTTCCGACCGTGCAGTCACCACCATCGTCACCCGAAGCACCCTCTACCTCTACCAGAGATCACGAAGAGCTATTTTGGGGACCAATGGTGGTTGAGAAACGGCGTGACCTACCACTGGTGACCGTAATCCCTACACCAGAAGCCGTTATGTTCATCCTGTCGTATCGCGACATTGTGGTTAGGTTACCTCACTCTTTGGAGGATGGCCCGGAGTTTGGCGGTCAGTCAGCTCGTTCGCCGTATTCTCCATCGCCTAGATTATTGTCCCAGCGGTCCGCCTTGGTACCGCTACTAGTTCCTCAGCTTCCCCCGGTTGACGAGTGGGGAAATACGAGGCCAGAACCTGAATCCGAGCCCTGGATATTCTGGAACATTCTCACGGCGGATTACTTCCCATAGAAGTTCTGGCCGGCAGCACTGTCAAACTTTTGTGCGCCGGAATCCCTCACCCTGGAGGAAGTAGAGTGCTTCCGCCAAACCCTATGGGAGATTCACTTCCGCCTTCTTTATGAGAAGGTGGTGTATCCCAAGATCCAATATCACTTTGAGGAAATCAGCGAGTAATGCCGCCTAGTCGATTTGGCCGCACTCCCCGTGGCCCAGCACCCTGAGGCACCAGGTCTCCAGAGTTCCCTCCAATAAAAATGCGTTCAGAGTTTCAAAGTACTCCACAAAATCATCAGGGAAGCTACCCCCCATGTGCAAGTCCGTGGTTGGGGACAGTATGCCGCCCTCCTCTTCAGTCCTATCCGGCGGCATCCCGATTCGTTATGCGACATTGAGGACATGCCTCCAAGAGGCGTCACGGTCCACATGGATGACATAGTGGACAAGGAGAATGAGCTAGAGTTTCTCGATGGAGAAATACCCCCTGAGGGTGTACCACCACTGCTGGACCCATCAAAGAGGATTACCCGTCAGCAGAGGAACCTTCTAGGCCTCCCTGTACCCACCGAGTCGCTGGTACTCAGTCGGATTGCCGGTAAGGGTAAAGATCACATCGTAACTATCAAGCACTCCAACCCATCCGCCTCAGTGCAGAAGACGGACGAAGACCCCGAGAAGGCCACGTTGCGACAACAGCTTTTTGAGCAGAAGAGGTTGGTCGACGAACTCATGGCCGAGCGTGCTATCGTGAGGTGACCTGACTGTGGTGATCCCAAGACGGGGCAGCAGGGGCAGGAACAATTTCCCACCGGTGAGATGCCTCTGGGAAGACCTGATCATGCTACTCCCGCAGACAGGGCAGAAGCTGGAACTCACGGCAAGAGGGTGCAATATGTCTCGCCAAACTCTCCTGAACAGCGAGCCAATCCGAGGAATCCATCCCGGGTTCCCCCAGCCGTTCCGCCAATCGCTCCACGAGCCATCGGAGCCGTCTACCGTGTTGAAGAGCCCGGAAACGCACTCGTGATTAGGGATCCCCGTCAAGACAGGGACCCCCACCCGGATGATCTTATAGTGGTAATCATCGCCCGTCTCGAGGCGTTGGAAATACGGCAGGTGGCGGTCCCATCAGATGGAAATCCATATCCCGCGTGGGTGGATGATATGCCTGCACCTCCGGGTTTTGGGAACCCCACTTTCTCACCCTTTAACGGGACAGGGGACCCGCCACAACACTTGGCCCACTTTTCTTCCAGGTGTGGCCCTGTGTTGGGGACCCCGGCTCAGCAAGAAGCCACAAAGCTCCGATGTTTTGTGCAGACATTGGAGGGCCCATCGTTCGTTTGGTACATCCAGCTCCCCATTGGATTGTTGACCGGCTGGGAGGATCCCCGCCGGCAGTTCCTATATCAGTTCAACTCCACCACGCGAAATATCAGCATCGCAGACCTCTTCAAGTGCAAACAAAGGCCTGATGAGTGAGTGGCGGACTTCATCGCCCGGTGGAAGGGGCACAAATACTCCCTCAACATGCCACTGACTCAGGATAAATTACTGAAGATGTGTTTAGGGAATGCTAAAACAGAGCTAGTTCCTTCCCTAATCACCCAGAACTATCCTGGAGGGTTCTGAGACTTCTCAGATAAGGCCCAGCGCCTCGAGGAAGCTCTGCAACAGGCTAGTCAAGCGCGTCTACTACCCCCTGTGATCCCAGCAAGGAGGTTTAGAGACAAGACCACTGTGGTGGCCCAGATAGAGGCCCCAAGGTAGCTAGAGTTTCTGCCGGTGGCGCCGGCCCCGCAACCTCGCAGAGGTCCTCCACCACAGGCACTGCCTTCTGCCCAACAGCGACCACCTCAGAACCGACAGGTTCCCCTGCGCAATGCGCCACCACCGCCTAGGCGGGACAATCAGGCTCTGCCTCCTCAGCAGGCCCCTCAGGCCCCTCACTAGGGCTAGGCCCCCAGAGCTCCCTTTCTGGAAAGAAGGCACCATAATTACTCGTTCAATGAGAATCAGGTCCTCGGTTACTTATGAAGTTCCCTAGAGTATGGGATTGTGTGCCTACCTGAGTGCAGAAGTCCGGCAGAGGCGAATCTTACCAATCGCCCCAACTACTTCCCCTATCATCGGATCCTAGGGAATACCCTCAAGTAGTGTTTTGTGTTTAAAGACTGGCTCCAAGACCAGTTCAACAACAACATAGTCAGGCTAGTCCCGGCTCCGACACAAGTAGCGGGTGTTTTTGTCAGATCAGAAAGCGGTAGTGATGACAAAGGCGAGTGGAAGCAGGTTCCCAGCTGCGGGTCCTAGAAGTACGATGACTGGATGGCTCGTAAAACAGTCGCACATGCCTATGGTGTCATTCGGGCATTCCTGAATCAGCAAAAACCTTCAGAGGAAGTAACCAGTACCTCTGCGTTGTCATCTCAGTTGGACCCTTCCCAAAAGGGAAAGCAGCGGCGGCATAAGAAGAAGCATCGCGCTCCCCCACTGCCATCGTCATCCCGCACTCTTGGAAACTTTATGCCCCCTAAGATGGGGATCCCTCCCAGAATCCGCCCAGTGGTGGATGATTCATCAAGTGACAGTCAGGGGTACGCTTCTGTTAATACCGTGGAGCTGGTAAATCCCTACATAACTCCCAACGAGGGGGAACGCCAGGCGAGCCTCCCTAACGTCCCCAGCCGACGTCAACGTTAGCGAAACCGCGACCATGTGGGTCATCAAGTTACATCAGCAGGCACTCTCATCTAGGTCGTGCATGCCACTGAAACCAGACAGCAGGCCCAGCACAGAGCTCAGCATGCGCAACCTCATCTGGTGCCCTCAGATCTACCTCCACCGCCGTATGTGCTACTAGATCAGGTAAAGTTGTCTTGTCCGTACCGCAACCAGCCTTTCCCTACTATAGGCCAATCTTAGTTGTCTGGTCCTCATCCAACAGCCGACCTCCAAGACTCAACTAGTAGGCAGTGGGATGTACCCAGTACCAGCCAGCCGCCGGTTCAACCGGCAGGGCCCTCCATGCCTCGAACTGCGGAACGACCTCCTGTAAGAAGAGGCTCATGTTTGGCACGGAAGTATGATGTTCTGAATCACCTTGACAGCATTCCATCAAGGCTCTCTATCCTTGAGGCTCTTCGCATGTTGTCTGAAATATGTGAAGCACTTGCCGAGGCCCTAAGGAGCCACCTCCAGTTTGAGACGGAGGTAGCAGCTGCAGAAGCCTTCCACGCTGAGGTAATTGAGAATGTCGAATTCCAAGCAGTTATCTCGTTCTCTGGTGAAGACGAAGACCCTCCCATATAGGGTCACATTCTCACATTGTACATCACTGGTCAGTTCAATGGCATGGAAGTCCGCCGCTGCCTCGTTGACACGGGTTCTGGGATTAACCTAATCCCGACTCGGACACTACAGAAGCTGGGTTTGTTAGAGGATGACCTAACTCCCTCCGACCTCAGAATTCAGGGATATGACAGGACCGAATAGACTCAAGTTGGCAAGATACGCTTGAAGACCTAGTTCGGTGACCTAATTTCCAGCACCGAATTCATGGTTATCTCCCAAGATACCGCGTACAACGCATTGATGGGCATGCCATGGCTCCATCTGCATGCAGCGGTCCCTTATTCGTATCACTAATGCCTCAAATACTCCCTAAACGGTCGATTAGGCATGATCTAAGGAGATTCATCTCCTTTTGCCTCTTGTGAAGCCCACTATCTGGATGCTGACTACTACAAGAGCAAGGACAAGCAAATCCTAGCAAGCAAGGTTGAACCCGCCCCGGCCACAAGTTATCCCTAGGAAGGTCTGGATGATGCCTACATTTTTCCAATCCATCGGTTGGAGGCCACGACCCCTGACATGGGGCTGTGTTTTGTTATTTTGGGTACAAGGGGAAGTCATATTCCTAGGTCCAAGCGATGTCGGGAAATCACCTCGTGCTTCTACACTAACCAGGCTCAGGTAATCCTAGAACCTCCTAACCCTATGTAGTACCGAAATTTCAGGCTCATGGAAATGGAAGTACGTCATACGTGTCTCTTACGTTAGTCTGGAATCAACCGGATCAAGCCGACGTGCCACCATTACTTCGATGTCATCAAGCGTGGCCCCTTGGGCCGAAGTCCGGATGGAATTGGATCAACGGCTTTCATCATCATGGTCTCAGTAGCGCATGAGTCTCCTGACGTGATGACCACTGCCGCTCAGGCCGGCACCATCCTCCCATCAGAGCCTGGTGGCCCGGAAACAACTCCCCCCATGGAGGATCTCTCCACGAATAGAGAAGAAGATCTAGAGGATGCTCCCCACGCCTTTGAAGAAGGCGTTTCTACCACGGTCGATGAACTGGTACAGGTGAACCTTGGTAGCGAGGCAGATCCAAGACCCACATTGATCAGTTCCGCCATGTCCCCTGAGAAGTAGCAGTGGTATGTGGAATTTCTCAAGTAGCATCGGGACGTGTTTTCCTGGAGTTACGACGAGATGCCAGGACTAGATCCTCAAGTATCCGTTCACCACCTTGGTCTCCCGACAAACCATCGTGGATTCAAGCAGCCTCCCGGAAAGATGCATCCTTCTCACGGTTCCATGGTTGAGGTCGAGGTTGATAAGCTTATCAAAGCCAACTTCGTTAAGGAGGTCCAGTACCCCAAATTCCTGGCCAACATCGTGCCAGTCAGGAAGAAGAACAGACAGATTAGAGTCTACATCGACTTCCGCGATCTCAACCGCCACTATCCAAAGGAAGATTTTCCCCTCCCAGTGATAGAGTTTTTGATTGACGCCAAGGTCGGGTTCTAGGCCCTCTCCTTCATGGATGGGTATTTCGGGTACAACCAGATCCGTATGGACCCCTAAGCCGAGGAGTCTACTGCCTTCAGGGCTCCCCCAAGGTACTTTCTACTACCAGGTCATGTCGTTCGGCCTGAAAAATGAAGGTTCCACTTATCAGCGGGCCATACACCACATATTCAAGATGATTCTCGGTACATTGGTGGAGTGATATATGGATGACTTGGTGGTCAAATATCATCAGCGCCAGGATCATCTCAAGGACCTTGAAAAAGTGTTCGACTTCCTCCGTTCCCGCCACCTGAAGATGAACCTGCTGAAGTGTGCCTTCAGGGTCACCTCCGGGAAGTTTCTTGGCTTCGTTTTCAGGTACCGAGGCATCGAGATCGACCCAGGGAAAATCAAATCCATCATCTAGATGCCTCCCCTGAGCAATATTCGGGATCTTCGAGGTCTCCAAGGCCACTTAGCCTACATACGCCGATTCATTGCGAATCTGGATGGCAAGTGTAAGCCCTTTTCCTGGCTCATAAAGAAAGTCTCCTCCTATGAGTGGGATGAAGAGTGTCAGACCTCCTTCGAGGAAATCAAGAAGTATATGCTCCAACCTCCGGTCTTGATGTCACCCATCTCCGGAAAGCCGATGTTCCTTTACGTGCTCGCCCTGGAACGGTCCCTTGGTGCACTTCTCACCCAGAAGAAAAATGAGGGTACGGAGAACAGCCTCTACTACCTTAGCCGCATGCTCCTTGACACGGAGACCAGATACTCCCCCATCGAGAAGAGCTGCCTTGCGCTCGTATTCGCCGTCCAGAAATTGTGGCATTACCTGCAACACCATGAGGTATAGTTAGTCTCTCAGGTAGACCCACTAAAGTACATTCTGAACCGCCCCATGTTGACTGGCCGACCAGCACGGTGGGCGGTGATCCTCCAGCAGTTTGACATCAGGTTCGTGCCCCAGAAGGCTGTCAAGGGACAGGCATTGGCAGACTTCCTACCTACCCATCCAACCTCCGTGGATCAATCCATGGACCTAGATTTTCTTAATGAGGCAATCCTCTCAGTCGATCATGCCATCTCATGCTGGAAAATTCACTTCGACGGTGCCTCCCAGAGCCCCACCGGTAGGTGGCTCAATGATCCTAAGCTCAACAGAGTGGGTCTTGGTGTCGTCTTCATCACCTCGGCGCAAGACGTTCTTCCATACTCATTCCTATTGTCAGAAGGCTGCACCAACAATGAGGCGGAGTATCAGGCTCTTATCACTGGCCTCAAGCTAGCCCTTGAGATCGATGTGCCCCATTTTCACGTAAAAGGGGATTCTGAACTAGTCATCAAACAGGCCAATGGAGATTATATCATCAGGAAGCCAGAGCTCATGCCATTGTTGGAGTGCACCCTCCGTCTAATGGCCCGGTTTCCTTCTTTACCAGAGGTTACCCATGTCCCTCGGTCACAGAACAGTCGATAAGATTCTTTGGCCGACTTAGCCGCATCACTTGCGGAACCCGAACAGGATGATTTGATCATAAATGTGGCACACCAGAGGGTCATTGCCCCCATAACCCCGAAGGATGATGACGGCCCGCAGGTAAGCCATCTTACCGACGGATCCTCCACACCAGGAGCCTCAAGTTCTTCAGATGCAGTGGTCAAGTGCAATCCCGAATGGAGGGAACCCTTTGTTGAGTATCTCAAAAATGGTTGCCTCCCGGATGATCGGGCCGAGCACGAGCAAATCCGACGCCGCACGTTGCAGTTTACCCTTCAGAGTGGTCCCAGTCTTGAGCAGATCCTCTATAAGTGGAGCTTCAATGGTGTTCTCCTCCATTGCATTCAAGGAGTCGAGATTTCTCAGGTCATGTAAGAGGTTCACGTCGGTTCCTGTAGTGCCCACCAGGCTGGGCCAAAGCTATCCCATCAGATCTGAAGATTAGGGTACTTCTTGCCCTCTATGATCCATGATTGTATTGAGTTTTCCAATAGATTCCACACATGAAAAGTTCATGATAACTTCCTGCATCGGCTGCCATAACCTCTCCACTCCACCAAGTACTCTTGGCCATTTTCTGTGTGGGGACTCGATGTTGTGGGGCCATACCCATCAGCGACAGCTCACCAGTGCAGGTTCATCCTAAATGCTACAGATTTTTTCTCCAAGTGGGCGGAGGCAGTTCCACTCAAAGAGGTTAAGTCCCATTCCATCGTTGACTTCATGATCTCCAATATCATCCATCGATTTGGATTCCCTCATGTTGTCCTCCCCGATAACGGCACCAACTTCCGAGTAGCCGAGCTGAAGAAATTATATGCCAAGTACAACATCTATTAGAACCATACCTCTTGCTTTCATGTGTAGGAAAATGGACAGATCGAGGCATTCAACAAAACCCTCTCTAACATTCTGCAAAATATGGTTGGTTAGAACAAGAAAATTTGGCCAGACAAGCTCCCCAACGCCCCCTGGGCTTATCGGACGACGACTCGTAAGTCCACCCAGGTGACCCCGTACTCCCTAGTGTATGGAGATGAGGTTGTCCTGACCATCGAGATTCAGTTTCCCTCATTGTGCACGGCGGTCTATGACCAGCAAGCGCTGGATAGAGTTGCTGAAATCCGTCTAGCGGAATTGGAAGCATTGGACGAGAACAGGCTTCGTGCCCTGCAAAATCTGGAAAGGCATCAAAATAAGATAGCCAGATCCTTCAACAAGAAGGTTTGCCTCCACTCTTTTCTTCAATGCGACCTGGTGTTGGCCCTCCTAGCACTAATGATCCCTGGCAGGAAACCACCCAAGCTGGAGCCCAAATGGGAAGGACCCTACGTCATTCATAAGGTTTACCCCAATGGAGCATACTCCTTGGTGACCATGGATGGTGAGCATATAACTCCTCCCACCAATGCCAAGTTTCTCAAGAAATACTTTGCATGATCTCCTTGGTCCTAAACGACCTTAAAATGCATGGTCCCGCATGACCCTAAACTACGTGTTACCGTCCCACATGACGCTAAACTGCATCTCATCCCACATGACGTTAAACTGCTCTTCTAGAACTACGTATGGCTTGATTCCCATCCTCATGGGATACGTAGGAATGCTCAGATGTCCTGTCTTGAGCCCAGCCCTGATCTTTTCTCTTTGACTATCCCCCATGGGTATATTTTTCTCAGAGGGTCCTCGCATGGTGTGGAATAGGCTTCCTTATCACCACTCATATGAGGATTATAATGGTTGCACCATGTGCCCACTCCCATTCTTATATTCTCCCACATCTTTACCGCATGACGTTAAACTGCTTGGCCTTCAAGAACTACATGTGGCTTGATTTCCATCCTCATGGGATACGTAGGAACGCTCGGAAATTTCGTCCGTTGGCCCAGCCCAAAATCCAAAATCTTCTCCTCAGGTCAAGACATATGACAGGGTGCACACTTTTTCCCCAATTTACGTCGAGTAAGCCTCGACCCGGTTGTACGTCCCCCTCCCTGGAGATGTTCTCCTCTTTCGTAGATGGGTAAAGTTATGCTTCACCCACTCCTTGACTAATATTCCATCACTTTCCTCACCCGGAGGGACCCCCAAGAACGGCCTGGATACTACGCCTAAGGTCTCTCCTACCGATACGGGCCAACGCCCCCGAGGGTTTCTGAGCGACAAACTGATACAAGTCCCACGTTTTGAATTTGGTCAGCGGTCGATGTTCATTTGTTTCTCCTATATCAGGTCACCATAGGGACGCTGTGTTTCGAACAAGGTCAATAGTGTCCTGGATCTTCAGGTCCACCCCAAGATGTCCCAAACATCGAGTGCAGTGATTCGTTCTGCCCCATCCCGAAGCGACAAACTTCCCTCTGGGTGGTTCCAACGGTCGGGCCCATGGCCCCGATTCTCCTATAAGGGGTGTGCGGCGTTGTGTAGGATTACACCCTCATTCACGTAGGGTTTCTTGCCATGTCGTACGCACTCCCTCACCGGGGCCCAGCCTTAGGCCTCTCGGCCTTTCCGGGCCCACGGCCCCCGTCCTTGTTGTAAGACATTAAACTGCAAGTTAGTCAGGCCGTCCTGACCAAGGCCCAGCCTCGGGCCCCTTGGCCTTTTCGAGCCCCTGGCCCCGTCTTCCCTGCAAGACATTAAACTGAAAACCAGTCAGGCCTTCCTGACCCAAGCACCAATTATCAGGGCCCTCATCCTTTTGGGCCCCTGGCCCAGGTTCTTATGAGGGGATTATATGGTGTGGTGTGGGATTACGTCCTCATTCACGTCAGGTTACTTGCCATGTCGTACACATCCCCAGATGAGATACAGTTATCTCTTCCCTCTTCCTCATTGCAAGACGTTAAACTGCAAACTGGTCGGTCCTTCCTGACCGAGGCCTAGCCTTAGGCCCCTTGGCCTTCTCGGGCCCCTTCGCCCAACTTCTTACCCGAAGTGTACGGTGTGGTGTGGAACTATGTCCTAATTCACATCGGGCTACTCACCACGTCGTACACCTCCTCTGTCTAGGGAGTCATACTCCCCTCCTCGTCCTTACTGCAAGATGTTAAACCGCAAGCCGGTCAGGCCTTCCTGACCAAACCACCGACTAGTAGGCCCCTTGGCCCTTTTCGGGCCCCCGGCCCAGGTCCTTTCTCATGGGGGTGTGCGGCATGGTGTAGGATTACTTCCTCATTCACTTCGGGTTTCTTTCCATGTTGTATGCACTCCCCTCACCGGGGCCCAGCCTCAGGCCTCTCAGCCTTTCCGGGCCCACGGCCCCCGTCCTTACTGTAAGACATTAAACAGAAAGCATCCTCAGGCCTCCCTCACCGAGGCCTAGCCTCAGACCCCTTGGCCTTATCGGGACCCTTATCCCCAGTTTATACCTGGTATATATGGTGTGGTATGGTATTATGTCCTCATTCGTGTCGGTTTGTTCTTCGTACCATACACTCCCCATGCTTGGGGGTATCTTACCCCCATCCTTGTCCTGCATGACATTAAACTACATCTTGAGAACTACGTGTGTCTTGATTCCCATACTTATGGGATATGTAGGATCACCTGAATGTCTAGGCTTTGGGTCCAGCCCCATCTCTCGGGAATCTCTATCCCACCTTGGCCCCTTGGCCTACCCTTCCTCCACGAGGGGATTATATGGTGTGGTGCAGGATTATGTCCTCATTCACGTCATTCTTGTAATGACCATGCCATGTACCTATCCCTCCTGAGCTGTCTCGTAGACCCTTTTTGGCGGTTCACCAATGTGCCTAAGGGTACTCTGGTTTATTACCTGGAATGTCGGACTTTACTCGGACACATCTGCACCCGCTTTTTAGGCTTTGTGTATCCCTTCATCAGGGCTTCCATTACCTTTCACACCTGAAGGGACCCCCAAGAACGGCCTAGATACCACGCCTAAGGGCTCTCCTACCGATACGGGCCAATGCCCCCGAGGGTTTTGGACAAAAAATCGATAAAAATCCCGCATTGCGAATATGGTCAGTGGTCGATGCTTGTTTTTTGTTCCCACTTCAGGCTAATGCGATATGGAGACTATTTTTCCGCCACGGTTAACAGTTATCCTCCATCTCCACGCCAAACCCCATTAATCCGGAAGTGTTGGGTATACGATTCACATCCTTCTCCACTTCATCATGTCCTAGTAGAGTTTCGAAACTCTAGATACTATCCCTCAGTGCGCATCTGCACGTTACGGGGACAAAGTCGCGTTAAAGGTGTCCTTCGGGGATCTCTACCCACCCCCCGTTGATGGAAATTCCAGGTATTGCAATAAAGATCTTCCCCCCTTGTTTCCCACACTGAGTTTAACTCACGTGGGCTTAGGGATCTGGTTGAGGTTCGCGATTACTCGGAAGGTTTTCATCCATCCACGATCCGAGATCTAAGACCATAAACTAAGATCTTCTCAGAACTACGTCTGGATTGATTCCCATCTTAATGGGATACGTAGGAACGCCCAGACCTCCTGTCTTTGGGTCCATATTGAGTTTAGCTAATTTGTCTCTTTTGTCCTGCCTTTGAGACCCCAACTACGGGACTGCGTGGCGTAGTGTGGGATCATATCCTCATTCACATCAGGTTTGCAATAGTTGCACCACGTGCACCCCGTTCTAAGAATTAGCCATCCTATTTCCTATCCTGCATGACATTAAAAGGTTCCCTCCATAACTACGTGTGGCTTGACTCCCATCCTCATGGGATACGTAGGACCACCCGAATGTCCAGACTTCGGGTCTAGCCCCACCTCTTAGAGATCTTCCGATCTCCCGGTCACCTAGGCCCCTTGGCCTAACCCTCTCCAGGAGGGGGATATATAGGTGAGATACAGGGTTTTTGGCACCATGCCCCCCCTTCTCCCGGGAATCCACCATCTCTTGGTTACCCTCAAGATGAGTCTCTTGACCCCTTGCAGTGGTTTTCCCATGTGTTAAGAGTACTCTGGTTTATTACCAAGAGTGTCAGATTCAACTTGGTCAAGTTCCTTCCACTTGTCAAGCTTCTTGTTTCCCTTCATTCGGGCTTCCATCACCTTTCACACCCAGAGGGACCCCCAAGAATAGCCTAGATACCATGCCTAAGGGCTCTCCTACTGATACGGGCCAACGAACCAGAGGGTTTTGGACAACAAATCGATACAAATCCCGCGTTGCGAATATGGTCAGTGGTCGATGCTCGTTTGTTGTTACCATTTCTGGCTAATGCGGTATAGATACTTCTTTTCTTCCAAAGTCGGTAGTAATCCCATGTCGCCACGCCAGCCCCTTCAGTCCTCAAATGTTGGTTACATGATTCACATTATGTTCCACCCCCATCCTGTCCAGGTGGAATATCGGCACTTTTGGCATTATCCCTCAGTTCACCTTTCCATGTCAGGGGGATGAAGTTGCAATACAACGTCCTTCGGGGCTCCCATGGTCCGAGCTCTAAGACCATAAACTAAGATCTCCATCTATAACTACATGTGGCTTGACTCCCATCTTCATGGGATACGTAGGACCGCTCGGACTCCTCGTCTTCGGGTCCATCCCATTTGGGGAGCTAGTCTCCCCCCCTGTCTCACCTCTTACCTCTATATAGGCCCCCTCGGCCTGAGGTCTCCCTCTCGGAGTGGCGCACGGTACGATGTAGGATCATGTACCTATTCACGTCGGTTGTGTTTCATGACACCATGCACATTCACCGCCTAACATCGCTTCTGCTATGCCTGCACTGCGTGATGTTAAAATGCATGCTTGGTCCCATCACATGACCCTAAACTGTGACATTATCATCCTGGCCGCACGACAAAAAACGGCACTGCATTGTGATGACCTCGTCATGGAGGATATCACGTTGGGTATCGGTCATGCACCATACCATTTGTCAACGCCTACTACGGATTGATTCTTGTGGAAACACCAGGACTTGCTACCCTAGGTCTATCGCTTCACACACAAAAAATCACTCACCTTAAAGTACAAAAAAGATCTATCAAATACATCTTCTCTTGGTGTGAGGTCTAGTTCCCCGTGCCCCTTTCATCCTTCGCACTGGTACCTTACCGGGCCGTGCCACCTTCTAGAACTACGTATGGATCGATTTTCATATTTATTAGATACATAAGAGGGCCCGGGTATTCCCCACAGGTCCAGCCTAATTTTCGTGTTCAGTCCCTCGACTCGAGAATTTTCCACAGAGAACGCATAGTAGATGGGGCTCATGTCCTCATTTACGTCGGGTTTTTCCTAATTACCCGCTATGTGCCTCCTGTGTTTCCTCCCATCCATGGTCTGAATTCTACGACCCTAAACTAAGATCTCCCTATGGGAAGGGACTCGATTCCCTCTGTCTAATACTCTCATTAACACATCCGTATGCATTTTGACAAAGATCCCGGAGTGCGGAACTCTCATAGGGACATCCCCTCATTCCATGTCCAAGCTTCACGTGCCCCTTATTTGGATCCTCATCCACTTCCATGTCTGAAGGGACCCCCTAAAGGCCTGGTCCCATGCCGCATCGGCTCACCTACCATCCTGGGCCAACGCCCCGGAAGACTTCCTACAACATTTGTGACATGGTCCCGTGTTTCTAACATGGTCAACGGTCGACCCTCGTCTGTCTATCCCCATTCTAGGCTAGTGCAATTTAGACAATGTGTTTCCGCCACAGTTAACAATTATCCTCCATCGTCTCATCGCCATCATTGTGATCCAAATTCTGAGCATCATGATTCACACATTTCCACTTCCTCATATTCAAGTGGAATTCCGACATACTCGGCTCTACCTCTTCGCGTATCTAGGTGCGCCACATGGGAGTGTTAGCATCATTGGGCTGGTATTCACCGAGTGTCCCTTCGCCCTAACCTGCCCCTTCTTGTGTCGGGAAGTTCTCCATTACTGCTTGTTTCCCACATCGAGCATGACTCACGTGGGCTTAGTAGTTTTGGTGGGATATGTACCGATGCAACCGGGCTTCTTATCGTCCTACATGATGCTAAATTGCACCTCCAGAACTACGTATGTCTTGATTCTCATCCTTATGGGATACGTAGAGACGTCCTGGAATTTTTTCCAGGTTTCAGCCCCCAGGAGTTATAAAACATGTTCTTCCCCTTTTCCGGCCCCTTGGCCGGACCCCTCCTCGTAGGGAAACGAACAACCAAAAACTTTGCCTTGAACTAGTTCAGGATGCCTCAAGATGATAGTGGGAAGCGATAGAATCCCTCGCCAGAGAGGCCCTGTCTGAAAGAGGGAATGATCCATGATCAAACCAATGCGCCCATCTAGCGTACTCCCACCACGGTGGCGTAATTTCATGAGTGTTGGATTCTGTTTGAACAAACCATCACTCCACTTCCCAAGCTTCGCGTACCCCTTATTTGGATCCTCATCCTCTTTCATGTCTAAAGGGACCCCCTAACGGCCTGGTCCCATGCCGCATCGGCTCACCTACTATCTTGGGCCAACGTTCCAGAAGACTGGTCATGTTTGGAAGGACCCCCTAATAGTATGGATGCTCGACCTAGGGTCCGCCTACTATCCTGGGCCAGCGTCCCGAAGGATTGATCAACAACATTTGTGACATGGTCCTGTGTTTCGAACATGGTCAATTGTTGACCCTCATTTGTTGTCCTCATTTCAGGCTAACGCAGTAAGGATACCGTTTCTCTGCCATGATTAACAGTTGTCCTTTATTATCACGCCACCCCTACAGTGTTTCGAATCTTGGGTATCGTGATTCACACTTCCCATTTCCATCTGTTCATACCGATTTCAGCACCCCTGGTGTTGCACCGTTTGTGCACAAGAGTACGCTGGAAAAACGGTAATTTGGATGTTCTGAGAACTTCCTTCTCCAGTCAGGTCTCTCCTACTTACCATAAATCTGTACTGGTTATCCAAACCCCGGATGCCTGAAGCCTGGTTTACATTCCTATGTTGGGTGGGGTGATAAGGTAACTATCTCTTGTTTCTCACATAGGGCTCGACCCACGTGAGCTTAGGGAATTGTATTTGTACGTTCCGAAAACATTGTAAGGATGCAATGAACCGGTGAAAATAGTGGAAATCGTGCATGCTACGGCATTCAAATAAAGAAGAAAATCGAAGCACAAGAGTACCGTTAAAGGGTTTGTAATTGTTACAGTACCCGGGGGTCGAATCCCCCCATGGATGGATTGATCTCATCTAAAGAGTGTTGCAGCTCCGCCACCCTTCGACTGGTGGCATCCAAGAATTGCTGCCGTCGACTTAGCTCCCGCTCCTCCTCAGTAGTGATGGGGCGCAATCCATCAGCCTCAGTTTAGGCCCGCTCTACGCCAGCCTGGATGATGGACATCTCTTCAGAATCCTGACTCATGCACTCTTCCGCCTCTGCCAACTAGGCCTTCAATCGCAAGATCAGCTCAGATTGTGCATTGAGAGAGGTTGAATGCTTGTCCGCCCGTATCTACAGCTGCTGGACCTCACTTTTAGCCTCCTGGAGCTTCTTGATTTTTGTCGCCTTCCTTCGCTGTCAGCCCACGCTGAGCCCGCAATCATACTCTCGTATCTTCTCTACCATGATATCTTGGATGAGCACATGAGGACATTGGGCATCCACTCCCCCAGCGCACAGTTCGTGCAACCGCGAGCAAAGTTTGTCCATCTCATCCAGCCATTGCGCTTGGGGGGTGTCATTGATGAAGTGCATGATTAAATTCCAAGATATGTGGTGGAATATTTTGTTGTCCTCCTCATCGAAGGTCGTTTCGTCCCAGTCCGCGCGATTGGCAGGTTTGTATGAGGGGTATGCTCGCAGGAAATCGTCGGCAGGATTTGTGTCTGGTGTTGAATCTGGCGCGACATCTGGCACTGGGGCAGGCGTGACGGGACTTGGGTCGGCCGGTTGATCCTCATCATCGGACTCCACCTCAATAACCTCGGGCACGACCCTGATGGTGGTCCCGCCAATGATAGTGTGTGCTGCAGCTCGAGTAGGTGGGGGAAATATCTCCACAATCACCGGCATTCCCCTAGGAGGGATGCTACTAGACATCCCGATCAGCCTTGTTGTAGCAGCCCAGGCCATTCGTAGAACTGTACACAACAGAGAAGGGCATGAACGTCAGTTGGCACGATCTACATATGACAGCAATGAATCCAGTGGAGAAAGATTACGGAGATCGAACTCTTGGTGCTGCTCCTGAGTCGATGTTGACGCGACCCCGAGGCGTGGCCCTCCTTATACTATTGGAAGGTTTGGAGATTCTGGGGGAGCCACCTCGGGTGCTCTGGCCCCGCCAGACACAGAACTAGACGTAGCCGTAGGCGCGGGTTCTGAAGGTCCTGCATCATCACCCGCCAAAGGAAGAGAGCGAGGCCTGCGTACATGTTCCTCCTGCATGGTTCAAATATTGGTAAGAAATCCATGATGGCCTGAGAGAGGACCATGAGGAAAGAATCTCGGAATTCTACCTCAAGAGCCTATGTGAAATCATCAGAATCTGAGTCTTGATCTCCGACTTCTCCCTCCTTCAACGGGCTCCCTCCACTAGCCTCATCCTCTCGAGATGATTCCTCTGATTCTTCCAGCAGGGGGAAGCGCTCCCTCAGATCGGTGGCTGACAACTGTGGGGGAACCGTCCGATCTAGCATTACCCTCACCCTATCTGTCATTGGGCGTGGGACACCACTGGAGTGAACGTAGTCCTCCAGCTCATCCAAGTATTGCTCCGCCTCTGCCGGAGACGCCGTGAAACTAGCCCGGACTGGGTCTATGCCCGGAAAATCCATCCCAAGACGATTCAAGTGCGCCCACATCTCAGGTGGACTAAGGAATTGCTGGTTGATGTCCCAAATGTCCCAGGCCTCCAGGAAGACAACATCCTCTGGCATGTCAATGTGGCGCAGTCGCTTCCCCGGAGCCTGAGTGGGTATCCGGCGGAATCCCCTCGGTGTCCGCCCCTCCAGATGGCTCTGCTCTTTCGGGACCACCGGGTCCACTACCACTACTGGATCCGCCGCTGCCACCACACCCTCGGCCGGTGCAGGTCTCGCTTACATGTCATCCCCGCCACCACGAGAGGCCCTTGTCGCTCTTCGACCCCGACCTCGGGATAGGGGAGGCCCACCATCACCGGTTCGAATGGTTGGCTGCCTCAACATCTCCCCGGGATAAGCTTCCTCCCAGCTGATGGCATACTCCTTCACCAGTCCAAAGGTGACAGTCGGTGGAGGTAATGTCATTCGGATTTTTCCATATTCTCATGTGAACATGAGCCATAGCTGCCTCATTACACACGGGTTCTCCTCATGACTCACCTCCCAGTAGACCTGCGGGGTCAGCCGCTGCAGGCACTAGAACTGCCTCGCGAACCGGTGTGGTGTGTATGGTTCGTAGAGCGGCTCACGGTCCACCCGTGCCACCAAAACTCCGCCTCAAAAGGTCAGGAGATAGGCCAGGTGCTCTTCTATTCCCTGACCATCGTCGGTGATCACCCTCGTTGGCAATGGAAACGGGTGGAAGTTAAACTCGTTCGCCTTCCATACCCGGTTCAGCACCATCGGTATGGTTATTTTGAATGGGAAGCTCTCGGCGGCATTCAGGATGGAGGGGCAGAAGTCCGACCCCGACGGCGAGATGGGGTTTGGATATTCATAGACCCCCCTGATGTGCACTGCGATCCACCCATACAGAAGGTGGAAAGGTCCGCATATCCTCGGCGGCTTCTTGCCCTCACTGACATGCCGCAGCATCCTGTACAATCTGGCGAGCATTGGCATCCCCAAATTGACCCGTCGTCCCGTGGCCAGCATGGATTCCATGATGAACGAGTTGGGCCACACCCCCATGTTGGTATCCCTCACCGATAGGATCCAACCACAGATAAGGGCCGCGATGAACGCCACCATCCTGACTATCGGCTTTTGTTCAGTGCTAACACTGAAGCCCCAGATCTTCCATTGGTTTTCCTCCAAGAGCCGCTAATACGAGTTCTCCTTGCCCTATTGAGCCCCCTTCTGACAAGTTCGAGGCCTCGGAGTGAACTCTCGATCCTCCGGGAAGTTCAGGAACCACTTGAACCACTTCTTAAAGTGGACATATCTCACCACCTCCTTGTCATCTCCAGGAACTAGTTCCATCAGTGCCAGTGCCATCCACGGCATTTGCTCTGGATCCTCCCACGCACTCAAGATGAGGAGGAACTCATCATACATGGCCCCCATGATCAGGAGCCCCGAAATCTGATGGACATCCCACAGACTGATGCCCACTTCCCCATGGTGCAGGTGAAAAGTGTTGGTCCTAGACGACCATCTGCTCAGCAGCTCCGGCATCAGCTGTTTCGGTTGATAAATGTGCAATTGGGAGGCCCATGCCACCTCGTACGGGCCCACCCTCCTTGGCTCGGCCCCGAACTCTTCGCATGAGGCACCTACCCAGTAGGCCCATGCCCAGTCAATGGTGAAGTTGCCGCCCTGGCATAGGTCCCACTCATCGGAACATCCTTTCTTCGGATCCTACAAAGACGCCTTCATCATAGTGCGGTACAGAGGAGGGGATGTCTCCAGTTGCAAGGGCTTCCCATCAATGTTGTTCACATGGTTGTACAAACAGTCGGCGGTGACAGGCATGAATTCCTCCTGTGTGTGACCACTAGCCGCCCTGAACCATTAGCGTTGACATGGCGTGCTCCTGAACCAGCAAGTCGGTTCGTCCTTGCTCGCCTCAAGGATGAAGACGTCATCCCTTAGCCCGAAGTCATACAAGGGAAGTTTCTTACACAGTGGATAGTTCTTTTGGCTCTCTGATAGCAGGTCAGTCAAAGAATTATGGTCCGAGTGGCTTCATACCAGCTCCCCAAGGCCCAGACAGTTGGCCATCTCATCCCTCCGGGCAGCGTCTGCAAGCACCCCCAACACAGCTTCTTGATGGGCCATTACGGTTTCGAAACTTCAAAAAAAATCGGGTCGGGTCGCGAAGGTTGATCGCGAAGATTTCTCGTGAAGCTCATTCTCGAAACCAAGACGTGGATCCTATCCTCGGCTTCCAAGCATACATTCTCTTAGCGCAGTCACGGAGTCAGAGACTCGCGGTTCGTCGCGAAGCTCGATTTGCGGTGAGCAGACGTGGAGTACGCAGAGCTTCGCGAAGTCGAGAGCACAAAAGGACAAAAGGCATGGAGTATAAAGAGGAAAAAAGAGAGGTCATACCCCCTATTTATTGGCGGTGACCCCAGAGCATTGAGGCGCGCCCAGACCGCGTGGCCACCGGCCACCTCGTGTGCCCCCTTCGCGAGCCAGCATCGCGAACTGCCGATAATTTTGGAGATTTTCCCTCAGACTTCGACCCTTGATCCCTCCGCGGCTCCAAGTCTGAGGGGGGAATTTGTTGGCACCAAAATATTGGATGAAAAAGGAAGGATAAAAAGAAGATCGAGCGCTACCTCGCGAAGCTCAGATGCGGAGGGCCCCCGAGCAACGCGCTCGCCACGAAGCCCCAGAGGCGGTAATGCTCCGCGAATTCCCTAACGTTCGCGAGCCTTCCGCAAAGAACTAGAGGCGGTAATGCTCCGTGAACACCCTGATGTTATCAAGCCAGCCGCGAAGAACCCTAGGGGGTAACGCTCCGTGAACGCCCCTGACGTTCACGAGCCCACTGCGAAGCAGAGGAGGCAGTAACCCTTTGTGAACTGGTTTACGTTCGCAACCCGCCGTGAAGAAACCGAATCCCCCTTCGCACCGCGTGAGCTCTACTTCGTGGCGCCCCTTGCCTATAAATACTGGGCTCCCCCTGAGCTCAAAGGATAGAAAATCTGAACTTTCGGCTTCTCAGCTCCCGAATCACGAAACACCCTTCGCCCTGGGAATCATGAGCTCCACAAGGTATTTTTGCTTCGTGAGATGCCTTCGCCTTGCCTCGTTTTGAGCCCCTCTTTCGAGAGGGATGCCCTTCGCGAAGCCTAAGGGCCTTAACGAAGGAAGGATATCCCCAAGAGGACCCAGGCAGCCGCGGAGCATTCATGCTTCGCGAAACACCCATCCTATACATGTGATCCATATGCCAAGGCAGGATCACTATACTTCGTGAAGCACATTGCTGAGCAGCACCATGCTTCATGAGGCACCTCTGCTTCACGAGGCAGTGCTCTGCGAATGCTATTCCACTTCAAAAAGCACCTCCCATTCGCACCCCTGTCCCATGCTAAGGCCAAGGCACTCCACTTCACGAAGCACACCCCTTTGAAAGTTCTCTCTACTATGCAAAGCAGCCGAGCTCCGCAAGGTCTCTGCCTGTGGACCCCTTTGCTTGGCAATTCCTCTTCATGTGCGGCCCTCCAGGCTTGCACGATGTGATTTCAAAGTCCCCTGGACGATACCACTCGTAGCGTTTATTTGCCTAATGCTTATTCGCATAGGCACTCTAATGGATATTGCTTCTTCGCATAGCCACGCTAACATGGACCCCTCGATGGTTCGCTCTGCGACCCCCCTTCTACACGGCCTTGTCGATGCCTTCCCTCCCACAAGGAGCAGAGGGTACCGGTTATGTAAGTCCTATGGGTGCGGGGTAATCCCACCTCGTCCGAGTTGCAGGACGTTAAACTTCCAAGCACATTGTCCTCAACACATGGCGTTAAACTGTGATCCGACCCCGTGCTTCGCATGTAGGGTCCCCCCGTCTCAAACATTCTTTAAGCCACTCGTCTCCACGGGAATTGAATCTTCCTCACATGGAATGAGATCCTCTCTTTTGGAGTGGCGTTTTTCCACGGGGGAAGGGCTGCCTCAGAGTGTAATCCCCTAGCCTCTCCTACGGAAGGTTGCACCCATGCACCTCCGTACTTCCCCACCGTCAAGACCAGGGGAGGGTGTGATAGGGAATGAGGAATATCCTTTGTTCGGTCCCAAATCACTCTCCCTCTGTGTTTTGTCGCACCTCGGGCCTCCATTCTGGAGTAAGTCCCAGCACCATGGGCTGACTAACGCGTAAGCCCCTCTTCGTTTCCCACGGACGCACCCTTCACAATGTGATTTTCAGGTCCCTGTAACCTCTTATTTCTCACACCAAGCATGAATCACATGATCTTAGAGTGAGTACCGACCCTGACCCCCACCTCAAGAGAACTACAGGGACTTTGATCTGTGTTAAGGCATGTTACGTAGGAAGCCTCCACGAGTTTCAAGCCCACCACTCAGTCGTTTCTTCACATCGAGTTCCACCCTCATCCAACATGACATTAAACTGTATGCCCCCATCCAACATTACGTTAAACTGAACACTCGAACTATGAGGACTTTGATCTGTGTCAAGGCATGGTACGTAGGAAGCCTCCACGAGGTTCAAGCCCACCACCAGTGGACCCCCTGGGTTCACCTTCACATCGGTTCGCCGACGAAACCCAACCCAAACTATGAGGACTTTGATCCATGCTAAGGCATGGTACGTAGGAAGCCTCCATGAGGTTCAAGCCCACCACCACCTGGACCCCTGGTCCTCCTTCACGTCGGTTCGCCGACGAAACCCAACCTAAACTATGTGGTCTTTGATCTATGCTAAGGCATGGTACGTAGGAAGCCTCCATGAGGTTCAATCCCACCACCACCTGGACCCCTAGTCCTCCTTCACGTCAGCCTCCTAGCATCCAACCTGAACTACGTGGTATTTGATCCGTGCTAAGGCATGGCACGTAGGAAGCCTCCACGAGGTTCAAGCCCACCACCACCTGGACCCCTGGTCCTCCTTCACGTCGGCCTTCCGGCGTCCAACCTGAACTACATGGTCTTTGATCCGTGCTAAGGCATGGTACGTAGGAAGCCTCCACGAGGTTCAAGCCCACCACCACCTGGACCCCTGGTCCTCCTTCATGTCGGCCTTCCGGCATCCAACCTCAACTACGTGGTCTTTGATCTGTGCTAAGGCATGGTACATAGGAATCCTCCATGATGTTCAATCCCACCACCACCTGGACTAAGGTCCTCCTTCACATCGGTTCACCGACCCCACATCCATGGGCCACCTTAGAGAGTAAGCCCCATTCCATACCGAAATACGCAGACTTTGATTCCCCGTCATGGGGATACGTAGGAAGCCTCCCTGAGGCTCAAGCCCATCACCACTGTCACCTCCATGACGGCCCCATTTCATCCCCCCCCCCCCCTCCACTCCATGCCATTCTCCATCATCCACCCTAATTCTTACTCCGGCCGCCACATCCTGGTGAGATCATGCCACCCCACTTCCCTCCACAGCATCCGGAAAGCCACCCACGGGATGGCTTCGATATCGGTGTTCCCTTGAGAGGGGTTCCTCAATCTGATCCACTCCAGTTATTGTTCTGATCAGCTCGATCCATCTCCTCCAGATGTTAAACTTGCGGCATACCCCGTGTTAAACATGGGAAGCTGAGGAAAACCTCAGATACATGCCTATGGAATATGATTCTCCGAATTCAATGTGGGATGCCTCGGGCTTCTGCGCCCTCAAGAAGCCCTATAATAAGGGACCAACAACAGACATGCCAATTCCCCAGCATTCAGACACGTTAATGATGCCTCGACGTGACTACTCCCCCAACTGAAGGTTGCTGCCCTGACCGGACCCTTTGGAATGTCCTGACAGAAGCAGTGTAATTAACCGGCGTCCATAGAAATATAGCACTGGGAAGAGTTTCACGAACAACGTATTAAATCTATGAGGGAGACTCAGACTAGGTGACGAGTTCTGAGGAGGAATCCATGGAAGGAAGAATCGACATCCCATCATCCCGGTTTCAATCAAGGAGTAGACGTCCCTAAATAAGGAGCGATTGCCGCCCGCCTTTGGAAAGCGGGAATGCAGGGTAACAGAAAAAGTCACACCTGTCACGCCCAAGCGGACGGATGCGCACGCCCCGGCGAAAGTGTCAGAAACAAACACTTATGTTGGGTATGCACACTTGATTGGTATCCTACTGAGACACATTATCACACCCTACATGGTCCCTTCAGGATGCATGTAGATTTCATGTCTTTATGTTTAGGTAAGGGGATCAGATTCTAGATTTGGTTCATAGTGGTTGTTTATCATAGGGTGATGGAAAGAACCTTGAGGTCTTGCCTCTACTGGGGTTTCTATTTTAGTTTCTTTTGTTGTATCAGTATGCTTATATGTGTATAACTATAGTGGTTGGCCTTTGGGATACCCTTCTTTTGTATATGGATATGTAAGACGTGTTTTTTTATTCATGATTTGTTTTAGTGCTACAAGTGGTGTGTTGGCATGTTGATTTTTTATTTACTTTCACTGCAACTGTTTATCTATTTGCTTCCTCTATTTCTTGATATTGAATGTACTTCTGCCATTGGTGGGTCTGGTTCGAGTCTATTGGGTCATATTTATTCTGCTATATGTTATATATATTACTTGGACCAGTATTATATCATCTCTTGAGGGTATAACCTCTCCACTTTACTCTCTTTATAACCTCACTACTAGTCGGTAGCCTTTGTTTTTGGAGAGGTACGCCTAAGGCCAGCGGCACCCGGTCCGAGAGCATTATTCGATTGGATAATCGGGTCAGGGAAGACCATGTTTCCTGAACATGGTTTTGACCGAATAGATTGTAGCATGGTCCCTCAAATTACTCCATAGTCCCTCTAGGGTTATCCCCTTTTTATATCATGGTTTGGGGGTTATTCCACAGTCTGGCCATCCCGCATCATGGTGTTGTGGGCTACATTATTTTCTTCTATTTTATAGACTTCTTATAAATACCCATAACTTCCTTTGAATAACTTCTTCTTACAAATTTTTCTCTTGAACATTAGTTTCCAAAGAGAGGGTTTTGAAGGCTTTGAATCCCCTTTTTGATCATGTTTAACCTTGGTATTTGGTAGATCAATTCTTGGTGGTTTATCTTCGTTCTTGAGGTAGGTGTATCTATAAAAAAGTTCAAACTCATGCATTAATTAAAGTTATTTTAAATTCATTTTTTTTATGAAATGGGTGGATTTTATATCAAATTGACTTTTTTTAAAATAGGTACATGTTTTTAAATGGGTTTTTCATTAAAAATTGTATTGTGCACACAATTTGATTCAATGAAATTCCTTAAGGGTGGTTTTGGTTATAAAATAGATTTTCAAGCATGGAAGCGGTAAGTATTCACTATGAAAATGTTTTTATAAAATATCATCATGTATTTAAAATGATTTTGATAATAATAACACATTGGTAACATTAGGTACATCAGGAAATGGACATGTCACTTTACTGTGTGTAATGCCACTATAGGTTTTTTATATTGAAAAAACGTGTGATATGGCTCAATATAAGTTGAATTCACATGATTTCTGGATTAGTGATTTATTTTTATGTCTAGTATATATTCCCATAGGCTAGATCCCAAATCTTATGATTTTTCAATGATTCTTATATTTACACATAATGGTATATTTTATGGTTGGTTTCTCACTTGTTTATCTTATGGTGTATCCATGGAAGGTTTTTCCTATACTATCATGATTTCTTGTATGTAATTTTCATGTTATTTGTTTGTGTGAATGTGAAATTATTTTATGGAAAACCAAATTATGTTTTAAAAAAAAATTATCTTATGAAAATTCTTTATAAAATATATTTTTTAAAAAGATAGAGCTAACATTTTCATGATATTGGACTTTGTATATATTCTTTTGTGAAATTCTTATGGGATTTATGCTCACACCCTAATTTTTTCTTTTTGTGTTTTTATATGTGGTATTTAAGGACATGGATAAGGGTAAGGTCATCATTTATTTCATTATCTTCTCTTGGTTGTCGTCATCTTCATAGTGGGATGGTTTGGTGGTGATGAATGGTCACATAGAGGCTCATTTTAGCCTTGTCTTGGAAGTTTTTTGGTTTATACATTTATCTTGACATTATATGTCTCATGATTTTATCATTTTATTCCACGTTATTCTCTTATTTTTTGACTTCTTTTGGTTATACGTGATACTTCTTGGAAGTTTCATTACACCTCACCCTATAGAAAACCTTCTTGGGTGGCTTGTCTAGTTGATCCGGGTTGGTTCATTACAAAATGGTATTATAGCCATTTCCCAACCTAAATTGTTGTAAAACTGCTTGGTTTTGGTTCGGGTTATTTAGTATATGGGGTTAGGAATATCTGAATTTAGGTTGTATGTATGAAAGGGTACTTGGTAATCCCACTTTCATTTATGAACACGAGTTACCATGGGTGGTCAAGGATATTTTTTCCAAGCTTGAGACTTGATGTTTGAGATTATTTGAATAAACTGGATTTGAGGTTTATTTAAATAGAATTTTTTAATATTAAATTGTTTTATTTTTCTTGTATGGTCTATAATTACTTTTAATTATTGTTGTTTAAAGGAATTGATATGGATTCTGGAAGTTGTTCTTATGATTTGAGAATTTTCTCTTAATATAATTTTTTATTTTCTTGTTTTTATTAGACAATGCCTCCTAGAAGAGATATTTTGAATCTAAGTGAGGAATATTCAAGAAAGGTTCTATATGATAATCCTATAATGGACTCTTCTTTATTAGAAGATGTAATCCTCACTATTCAGACTTTGGGTCAGATGGGTATTGGACACCTGGGACAAGTGATAAATCATGGATCATAATTTACTATGCATAATCCACCCATCATCTATGGTGATAAAGGATCCCATGAATCTAAGGAATGGCTTGAACAGATTGAAATGATATTAAATTTTCTAAAAACTCTTTAGGAGTCTAATGTGGGTTTTTCCATGTATATGCTTGAAGGACCGGGAAGGAGATGGTGGAACTCCATCATGAAAATTAAGTTGCATGAGGATATTACCTATACTTATTTCATGAAAATATTCAATTAGTAATTTTATCCTAAAATGTTTCATGTTGAGAAGACCCAGAAATTTTTGACCTTAGAGTACGGGGAGCATACATTTTTGAATTATTCCACCCATTTCACTGATTTTGTTCACCTAGAACCTGAGCTTTTTATAAATGGTTACCTTAAGGCTTGGAAGTTTGAGATGGGTTTAAGGGATGATATTTATTTTATGTTGATTATTTTATTCCTTTAGACCTTTATGGAGATGGTTGAACGAGTGGATATGGATGAGGTAGACATAGCTGGGAGAACGGGTTTTGGTGGATCTTTGGTTGGTGTAGCTATTAACCACTCTTTGTCTTCTGGACAGAAAAGGAAATGAAAGGGTGCTCAGTTTTATTTGGGACCAGTTTCAGGGGATTTATCAAGAAATCAGTAGGTTGTTTTATATTAGTGTGTAAGACCTTTTCATACCAAGATTAACTATAATGAAGAACCTCTAAATTTTAATCATTGTGTGCAATCTGGTCATCAAGCATTTTTTTGGAAGGATGTCCCAAGATAGTAATTCTAGATCCACTCTCACTAAGGGTTTATAGGTTCATTCTAATGATTCTAGAGGAGTTGGATATTATCATCATTCCAAAGGGTATATTTATGAAACTAAAAAGCTTAGGTAGTATCTGATATTGGGAATATTTAGATAGTAGAGTATGCATTGAATGAATGTGAGGTAAGGCTAGCTACCATTTGAGGTGTGGTGTTTATTTCATACTCTATGGTATTAACTTTATTTGATCATGTCTTAATCATTATTTTATATCATCAAAGTTATTTTATGTGTTGGTATTACATTATAAACTTATACCATTATTTTTTAATCATTCCACACCTTTTGGGAAGAGGTCCGAACAAGGTTTCATATGTCTCACATGTCAAGTGACGATAGCCAAATTTGAAGTGGTGTATGATTCCTTTGTTATTGATCATGATATCTTCAACTTGATTATTTGAATCAATTGGATGATCAATGTTAAGTCTCATATCGACTATTATCAACATTAAGTTTAGTTTTTATCTCCCAATGGTTTCTCTCATGTATTTTAGGGTGAGTGGGATTCTAGATCTAGGATGGTGGGAATGTTGTTCCATATGCCGAAATAATTTCATGTCAATTGTTGGAGATGTTCCTTGATGTTGTTGGCTCTTTCTTGAGCATCCCACTTCCTCAATGGTGAAGGTGTACACCAATATATTTTTGGATTATTTTGTTTGGTTACCACCATAGATATAGGTCAAGTTTTCTATTGACCTGATCCCTGGTATGATGCCCATTTCTATGACATCTTATTGCATGGAACCTGATTATCTAGTGGAACTTAATGTCTAGATTTTGTATCTTGATGTTAAGGTATTTATTATCCCTATAATTTCACATTGTTCTTTTCCAATCCTTTTTTCCAGTAAGGTTGATAAGAGTCTTATACTTTTCATGGATTACCAAAAGTTAAATTAAGTGATTGTTAAGAAAAAATATCCTTCGCCCAAAATTGATGATATATTTGATCAAGTTAGAGGGGCTTGTTGGTTTTCTAAGATAGTCATGTATTCAGGTTACCACCAATTAAGAGTTTGAGAAGAGGATATACCTAATACAAATTTTAGGATACAAGATGGTCATTTTGAGTTTTTAGTCATGCCATCTGGTCTCGCTAATTCTCTTACAGTGTTTATGGAATTGATGAACTGGATCTTTCATCAGTTCTTGGAATTATTTGTATTCAAGTTCATGGATAATATTTTGGTGTACCCCAATTCAAAGTAGTATCACATGGATAATTTGGATATCAACCTTAGAACCTTTTGAGAACATCGCTTGTATGATAAGATTTCCAAGTGTGAATTTTGGATCCAAGAAGTAAAGATTCTAGGACATGTTATATCTAAGAGAGGCATCTTAGTGAATCCTAAAAAGATACATGTGATAATTTACTAGGAGCATCCCATAAATCTTTTTGATATCCAAAGTTTCTTTGGTTTGGTTGGTTACTACAGGCAATTTATTTAGGACCTTTCCAAGATTTCATCTCTGATGACAGCTTTGACCCACAAGGGTATAAAGTTTGTGTGGAATGAAAAATGTTAGAGATATTTTGAGGAAATAAAGGTATTTTCGACTTCAACTCCAATTCTAATTATTTTGGAACTAGTTTCAATTGATGATTTTTTCCATGATACTTCAGGTATGGGATTGGGGTGTGTCTTGATGCAGGGGAAACAGGTGGTTGCCTATGGCTCTTTCCAATTATACCCTTATGAGAAGAACTCCATACCCATGAACTTGAGTTGGAATAATTTATGAATGCAATCAATTCGTGGTGTAACTATCACTTTGGGGAGTGGTTTACATTATATTCTGATCATAAGAGCCTAAAGTATATTTTTAATTAGAAGGATTAGGACTTGCAACAAAGACACTGGGTTGGGTATATATAGAATTTTGATTTTGATATTTCTTATACTCTTAGGAAAGGGAATGTGGTCACTGATGCCTTGAGTAGAAAAATACTGACTCAATCCTTAAAGGAATCAGTGGAGGAGTGGTCTCTGATGATTTTTTTCTCTAAGATGAGCTTGGGAGTGGAATAGGATGGTGGGAAGGTGTTTTTAGCCTCAGTAAATCCCGACTCATCATTGTATGAGTGTGTTTGGATCGATCAGGTAACAGATACCTAATGCTATCATTTTAGTGAAAACCTATATGGTGGGGAGGCCTCAGGTGGTTGCTTTTGGTCTCCCATTAGTGCTTTATGTTTCTTAGGAAGGCTAGTTGTTCTTATATCTTGGAGTTAGAAATTGATGGAAATTGGACACAGGTCTCATTGGTCTATTTACCCTTAAACTACCAATATGTTTCATGATTTGAGACATTAGTATTAGTGTTCAGGGATGAGGTGGTTGATCACAGATTTCATATCACGATGCCTTGTCATAGAATTAAGATAGGGCACTAGAGACTTGCTGGGTTGTAGTAATATTTTCCCATTATGGTATGAAAGTGGGATGATATCTCCATAGACTTAGTCATTGGTTTTCCATGGAATCCTAATGGGAGGAATGTAATTTGGGTGATCATTGATAAACTTATAAAATCATCACATTCCCTCTCTATCAAGGAGACAATGAAGTTAGAATAGCTTAGGCACATGTATGTCTGAGAGGTTGTGAGAATTCATGTGGTTCCCTCTCTAATTGTTTTTTATAAGGACCCAAGGTTCACATCCAAGTTTTGGTAAGGTTTATAAGAGGTGATGGGTTCCCGGTTGAAATTGAGCATGGAATATCATCTACAGATGGATGGGTAGACATAGAGAGCTATTCAGATTCTTTAAAATATTCTCTAAGCGTGTTTTCTTGATTTTGGTGGTTCCTAGTAAAAGAAACTTCATACGATCAAATTTTTATATAAAAATATTTATCATACTTTGAT
This sequence comes from Viscum album, assembly GCA_963277665.1. Lineage (NCBI taxonomy): Eukaryota > Viridiplantae > Streptophyta > Magnoliopsida > Santalales > Viscaceae > Viscum > Viscum album. Next base: position 645,015,708 of record OY728151.1, on the reverse strand, counting down.
TAAGATGGAATCGTTCTAAGATTTGTATAGGTGGCCATGTAGATCTACCTTTTTCTGAGTAGAGTAGGGAGAGTGGTCCTTAGTTGGACAGATCCTTGTTCAAAAGATGGAAGAAAAGGTATAGTTTATCTGGAATAGATTATTTACAACATAGATTCATCAGAAATCCTAAACAAATTGTTGGCAGAAGCCTCTAGAGTTTGATGTTGGTGATCAGGTCTTTCTTCAAGTTTTACCTCACTTGGGACACTGTTGGTGGGGTAAGCAAGATAATTTGGCACCTAGATTTGTTGGTCCCTTTGAGATTATTAAAAAAATTAGAATTGTGTCGTATTGATTGGACTTGTCATCTCACTTGATGTCGATTCACAATGTGTTACATGTTTCCCGGCTAAAGAGGTATCAACCAGACCCTTCCCAAGTGATTTAATGGGAGGATGTTGAAATTGAGTCTGACACCACTGTGGTTAAACAACCATTTTAGATTATGGATAAACAGGATAATGTACTGTGCAATAAAATTATTCCCCTGGTCTATGTACTATGGTAGTTTGGATGGGCCAACCATGAGATGTGGGAGTGGGAACTGTTGGTGAGGTAGTGGGGGCCTTCTCTATTTATGAGTTCAAAATCATGGGAACTTTTTGGTAATAGAAAGATTATATAGTGGAGAAAATTATAACATCCTCCAAGATTCAGTATACTCTCCTTTAATGTTTAGGAGTTGGTAGTTTTAGTTCCTAGGGTTTTGGAGGTGAGCTTGAGTTTTCTGTAATTTTTTTGGATTTTTATGGGGGACTGTGCCATAGAGGAGTTGTTTGTGGCATGGAGTGGGCCTGATACGATGTTGATGAGATTCCTACGGCATGGAGTCCCAGAGGATAAATTTTTATGCCACTACTATATTCAGCATAGTTGTGTCATGGAGCAGGGGCTGCGATGTAGGTCTTCTATTCAGTTGAACTCTGCAGGGTGGAGGTAGAGGCTATTATGTGGAGTCCTACAAGGGTTATTTTGGTTTGTTATTCCAAGACTTGTACCCATATGTCATAGAGGTAATCTTATTGATATATTTTCATCTAGAAGTTGGAATTTGTGGCATAGTTGTCTTAGTTGCGCTATAGTCCCCTCATAGAAAATAGGATATGCACTGTAATTCTTAGACATGGTTTTGACTAGATGGACTATGGTGTAGTACCTATCATTGTGTTGTAGTCTGTTTGATGTCATCTTCTTTTTGCATCATGGTTTAAGAGGCTATGGTGTGGTCTGGTCATCATGTATCATGGTGTTGTGGGTTGTGTCATGTTATTCTATTTTATAGAATGTCTATAAATACCTATAACTCTCTCTAAATCACTTCTTCCAACTTTCTCTCTCAAGAATTATGCACCCAAGAGAGGTTTTTGAAGGCCTTGAATCCTCTTTTTTATTAGGTCCAACCATATACTTTGATGCGAGTTAAAAACCATGATAATAAAATCATATCAAGGTATCTTATGTTGGGTGTGTTTTTGGTGGTATAGAATTGGTTGAATGGTCAAGATATAATTTTTTACTTCCGATTTGAGGAAGTAATATCTCTGGTTAGGTTGATCAAGATTGTAGTACCTTCATAAATCCATGGCCATGGTAGTTGAAGGTAAATCCATCTAGATAGATCAAAAAAGGATAAAGCAAGAAAGGGTGATGACACAAGTGTGTTTCCTTCTTTATGGTATAGCTAAAGACAAAGAGATTATATTACACAATGTGTGTTTGTAGGTTGGTTGTCATTGTTATGATGATTCATTCTCTCTTTAGGAGAATTGATGGGTTTCTAGACTCTGCTCTTGGTCTATGAATATTATTTATTGATATCAAGATAAGGTCCTAGAGGGTCAAACAAAATAGTGCATTCAAGAATCTGTCATATTCTGGTGAATATGTATATAAGACATGGTGGGCCCCACAACGGGGTTTGAGAGTAGTCTAGTTTTATCAATCATATATAAATAAATGAATTAATTACTATTCAAGTAAAGAATAATTGGGTTGAATTTATTTATTAAAAGTATTTACAATTGTTTAAGTAAATATGAGGAATAATATTATTCAAATGAACATTATTTTAATATTTAAGGTTTGTTTAATATTAGCAGAAATTACGAATGAAATTAATGACTCGAGATTATCACATAATATATTTAATATATATTACAATGATGTGATAAAAATATAAAAAAATTATGATGTAGTTTAGTTTGTCATAATTAATTATTGTTTACTTGTTTATTGAACATTAAATATACGAGGGTTGGGAACCCTTTTCGGGTATTTGATCATCCACTATATATAGAAGGAGAGAGACACTTGCATGATGACTATTCACTATGATTTCTCCAGAGTCTCTCTCTCTCCTCTTCTGCTTTCTGGAGAGAGAAACTCTTGATCTATGTGATCAGATCGAGCTCATCTCCTTACATCAAAGGAACGTTGATGTGGTGATCGTCGAGATGTCAAAGGCATCATCATACCACTGTGCTAACATCTGGAATTCAACAATTGATGCTCCTATAGATTTTTAAAGTATGTATGGATGATCTAGAGGTATTCTTCTTTGGATCCTTCAAGCAAAGGTCATCGGTGACGATCAACGAACGAGCATGCTTCGATTTGAATGAGGTACATGTTCAGTTTTAATTTTTGTGCTCTGTTTAATTCATGGAAGAACCTCAGACTGTACCGGGGCTCAGATCGCTAGAGATGAAAATTTTCGTCAATTTGGTGATAATTTGTTTTTAAATCCTCTGCTCATAGGCTTTTACAGTGTTCCCTGGTACCAATAATTGATATTATAGGGATCACATGAATTTTCTAGTCCAATAAAATTAAATTTTCTTTAAATTTAAGTATAGGGTTTTAAATCGGTCCTAACAAAAAACCACATGTCGATCCAATATCGGATGACCAGTTTATGGTCATTCAAAAATTTTATATGGATCATAATTGGTTTTTTGAGTATTAAAATATGATGAATAGTATATGTTTTTGTTCATTTAATTTCCAGGCAGTAGAATCACCGGATTCTGGTAGCCGGATTCCGATCGTCGGATTTCGATGGTCGAATTCGATCAAACCGGTGGAGTTTGTTTCCAAATGGTGGAAGAATAAAAAAAAATATTCAAAAGCCTACTGATAAGAGGATTGAAAAAATGAGGAAAAAAATTGTTCAAAACAAAATGGGTGGGTAGCGGTTGTGGAAGTTTTCCATAAATGAAACAAAGAATAAAAATAATAAAATAATCTTTGTTCAAAGGCTATTTATGACTTATTAAAAAAAATATGAAAGGGTGGTCTTCTTCCTCTCGCTTAAGCGGGTCCCCTTTGGCCCTCCTAGTCACGCCTGGACCAGCCGACCATCGGGGTCGTGCCCCCTCCATGGGTTCCTCCTTGGAGAGGCCTCCTCCCGGAACAACGATGCAACGCACGGATACCCTTCGGCCTCCTCTTCCGCAATGCGCGAGCACCCTGGTCACCCTCCCATTTGGAAGACTGAATCACAGTAGATCGGATGAGGGACTGTCATCTGCAACTGTTGTCATCACCACCCGTTCGGATCCTGCAGCAAACCCCTGGTCACTGCCCTGCCCCATCGTGTAGCGTCACACCAGCTACTCCAGTGGCCAGATTCAATGAACTGACCACCCTGAGCACTAACGATTACCAGTGTGCGACCTCGCACCTGTGGGGTACCCCTACTATGCCACGACCTCGATTTCCAAAGGTCTTGTTGGACTCAAACCATCCCAATGGGTCGAGGGGTGTCACCCCAACCCGAAACGGGTCTAGGCGGGTCTTGCTTGCTTAGATAACCCTTGCACGGGGTTTGCATGGCCCAAAACAGATTGTGAGGGTTTCAACCCGACCCATAATGGGTCCGGGCAGAGTTTTAGGGGGTGAGTTAAATTTATATAATCAAAATTTAATTATTTTATTTTATTATTAAATTAAATTGATTAAAATTATTTTTTGGTTTGAAAAATTATAATATTTTAATATTTTGAGAAAATTAATTTAATTTAGGTATTGAGTTAGATTAATTAATTTAATTTTTGGCATTAAAATTAAATTAATGATGAGACTGAATTAAATTAATTTATTTGAATAAATTATTTGGATTTCAATAATTCATTTAATTTATTTAAATGTGCTCATACTTTAAATTTATTATAATTAACTTTATTGCATGTTTATTAATTATAACGACTAGTCTTCAGCTAGTGACCATACTTGTGTATGTCCAGGTTAATTGATTAATTATTTATTACATGCATTTGATGATTGTAATAAGTAGATAAATAAATGATGGTTTGCACATTGTCTTTTCATTCAATATGTATAAGTGTCTATGTGTTTAATTTGCATATGGTATATTTCACTCCCTAGACCCCCTCACCTGGATACAAGTATACATGTACAGTTGATGATGATGTTATAATACACGGACCTTGCCAAGATGAGGTGAAATCCAGATGAGATGTGGACACACTGGATGGGGGTGAGCTGCATCATGAGTCAAGATACGACTCAGGTATGAAACCCCTTAAGTCATGATTGATCCCTTAATTTTAAACTGGATCAATCACAATTATATTCTCAAGACCAATCATGTATAATTATTTCTTTTATGCATTTTTTGTTATTTTGTGCGTGTGTATGTTTATAGTGAGATCACATAAAATAACAAATAAGAAAAATGCATATAAATACGATGTATGTTTTTCTATTAATGCATGTTCAGTTGTGAGAGAGAAAACATAGTTTGAACATATTTAATATAAATGGATTACATTCATTGAGAAAAAAATATAAAAACACTCAAATAAATATTATGTCGCAAGATGTCTTTAATCATTTGAATTTTAACAAAACTGGGTGTACAAGGTTCTCGATCTGCCAAAGTTGAGGGTGTATCCTACTACCAGAGAGTTCTTATGAGATTTATGAGTCGACTTAACTAAATTTTTCATCAAATAAGTAGTCAAAGCAAGCTTATTGTAACTTTAGATGCAAATGTTGAGTTAATCATATTTATGATTTTAGAAGCAGGGACTTCACTCAACATATCAAGAAGTCATGAGTTAATGTGGTTATCCAGTTAAACACCTACCTTGAACTCTCCAAGTAATGACATAGCCAAATCTTATAGACTATGAGGGGAGGTTTAAGGATATTTGACACTAGAATACTCAAGTGATAGAGTATTCTGATTCTAGTATAGAGGGTTTCTAGATTACAATAATATAGTGGGAGACATTTAATGATTTAATTAATTAATCGATATTGTCTTAATCATTAATCAAGATAAAATTAATAATCTATTAGATTTTATTTTTGTAGAAAATGGAAATTAATACCACAAGATATAATGTAATAAATAATGGAAAACGTAAATGTGCACACTCTAGAAAAAATTTCTAAGAGTAGTACAAGCGTTTGTGCAAAAGACTATAGCATCGTAAATTCAAGGTGTTGGTGTCCCCAATGCCTGTTAAGATACCTTAGGAAGTGAGGGTGTTAAAATTTGTATAGAAGACACATGTGAGAAAAATATGAAGGTTATGTCATAATGTTATCATCAACATCCTGTAACGACCCAAAAATTCATTAATGAAAATTCATCTTGGTCTATTTAATTGCCTTCTTATGGTTATGTAAAACGTATGCACTTATTTGGTTTTATGTTTCTAGATTTTAAAATACTATTAAGAATTGTGACTATTTCTAATATAGACGTTGAACAGTGATCACGTGATTAGTATAAATATAGGGCTTTAACAAATCCAATTTACTCAGACAAAGGAAACGATGGCCTCATCCAGTAGACTTTCCCCATACGAAGCCCATTTTTCGGAGCTCAAAAAGGAGGTGGCGTCATTGGGCTTCACTCTTGACCAAGCCCAATCCGATCTTGAATACGTTAAGCTTGAGCAGAACGGCCTACGAGATAAGTGGAAGTTGATAGAGATTACCACTCGAGAAATGTTATCTGAACCACCACAAGAGTTTGTCACCATTGCGCACCTTACCCTAAGGTCTTATGAGGGTGTTTTAAGGAGTTATGTAACAATACCCTAGTAATAAGATTATTTACATTATTCTTGTATATAAAATATACATTCTTTTTATTATTGTTACTTTGTAAATAGTTTTTAAAGCACAGATAGTATTTTTAGTTAATATTCAACTAAGAAATCTATTTTGATGAATTAATGTATTTTTGAATTAATGGATTTTTTGAATTAATGGATTTTTGAATTAAATAATATTTTATTAAAATATTATTAAATTACTTTTTATTAAATATAAATGGTCGTATAATTTTTATGAATGCAATTGTAATTTTTATTAAGGTTTGAAAGCTATTTTTATAAAAACCTGTGACATTTCGATAAATATCGGTTTTTTATTTTGAAAGTAAAAATTCACATATTTAGAAAATTATTTAGATAAAATCAATATTATTTTTGGAATCAGAACGTCAAAATTATCCAACGGTGAATTTTTAATAATTTTCTGAGATAGTCGAATTTTTGGGTAAAAAATAAATACCGTTTAAATATATAATGTGATTTATGACATCATAATGACCCAATAGTGATGTAATAAAATATTATAATGATATTCTCAGCCAATATATATTTTAACATTAAAATAATGTGATTTTAGGTTTGTTTGATTTATTTTACAAAGCTTTAGTGGACCCTTCAAGGCTTATAAAACATTTTCACTTTTTAAATGAATTTTCTTGAGAGTGTGACTCACCTCCACATAAGCAACCCTATTATTTTAAGATGTTCGGAAATTTTCCATATAAAATATTTTTTCCACTCCTCTTTGGAAAAAACCATGGGCAAAAACCATGGGTTGGTTTTTGGTATTGATTAGTTTAATGTGTGGTGACCCAAACCTAAATAATAAAGAATTCCTTCTCTTTTCCTATATAAATCCACCCAACCTCCCACTTCCTCTTCACTAAAAGCCTTTGGAGTTCATCCAAACTATGAAATTCTCTCTATATAATCCTTTCAAGGTGTCTCAATCTCCCAAGAATCCTCTCTCAAGCCTCTCTCAAGCCTTTGGGATTACACTTCCAAGTAAGGGATTCCTACCTTTCTCTTTTTATCCAAGTTTCTTAATATTGTTATGCCCTTTTATATTCAATTATAAATGTTGGGGTATGATTTTTCACCTCCCCCATAATTCCCTCTTTATGTTTGAACGATGAGATACCCCTTTCTCTCTTATTAAATACCTCCCACGTACACTCGTTACTATGCCAAAATTCTGAAAGGAATTTCTGTCTCCTCATTTACATTCAAGAAATTATTTTTTATCATGAATCTAAATTTAATTACAATTATTAGGAAATGTATCTATATGACCCCCTTACTATCCATTTCAGGTACATATGATGAGACACCCATTTCTCTATCATCAACCATTTTTATGAATTCTTATGTCACGTCATTATGCTGCCGAAATTGCACAACATTTTTCCAAGCCAAAGTCATTATGTAGTAAATACCATGCCCATTTTTCTATCAAGGGTATTCATCTTTAGTAACATTTAATTATTTATTATAGAGTTTCATGAATTAATTCCACATTCCTTTATCGTGGAATAAATGATGATTTTTAATGAATCCATGTTTTATGATCCATGTGGCACACTTATGCATGAAATGAAATATTTAAGAAGGGTGTGCCCTGATAGCACTCCAATGCATTGGTTAAAGTATAGTATCATGATACGTCATTTGAAATGATTGTTTACTCATTCTAATTCAAGTTCAATGAGCGTTTACTCGTGCTTCATGTGGAATGAGGGTTTACTCATGCTCCATGTGCAATGAGCCTTGGCTCATGCTAATTCTATGTTAAGTGTTGTTGCCACATTTCCATGTTATGATTATCATGATTTATCATTCCTTTATGTTAATGTTTCTATTGTTCTCCATTTATATACCTATTGTCTAACATTTATTGTATTCATCATGTTAGTCCTTGTTTATTCCATTATTGGGCTTTATAGCTCACCCTTTTTTATGCATGTCCTCAGGTTATCCCATGCAATGCTAAGTACGAGGGAATGTAGTGGTCATGTAAAGAAAATTTTCAATAAAGATGTTGTATTTCATGTTTTAAGTTGTTATGTAATGATCCTAATCCCCAAAGACACTAGACCTCTCGATCTTCCATGTTGTAATAAGTGGATTTTATTAAATAAATCATGATTTAGTGTGTGATAAAGAATAGGGTTGTCATGGTTGGTATCATAGAATAGGTTTAGTTTTTTTTGGGGGGATTAGGATTAGAAAACCCTAGTGAAGACTTAGAGACAAGACTAAGTATAATAAAAACATCCCTAAGTTTTTGTGTGTATTGAGTAAGTGTTTTATCAAGCAAATACATCCCTGTCAGGATATGAGCAGGTAGAGGCAGCTTGGCCACAAATGTACCTAGGGGTGAAAACCCCGACAAGAAGTTTCAGGCTTGACCCGGGTATCCTGGTACAGGACAACGAGCCTTGCTGCACTCTTGGTTACGACACTCCCAGGGGATATGCATTGGTAAATTCACAAGCTTAGTATGAACCATTATTAAGGGAATTAAAAAAAATACCTAATAATATATGTAGGATAACATAGATTGAAGCTTATATATTCTTAAGTTAAGGAAATAAAAGCTATTTACAAGTCATCTATTTTTTGTCCTTGGATTACCCTTTATGTGTTACCCCTAACATTCCTTTTATCCCAGCCAATGGTCGATAATAGGATAACTCGGGCTAACAAACGATGTGAAGATCAATGTGATGATTGTTCTAATGAGATCCCCAATCCAATGGGAGTGGGAATTGCAAACTTTGTTATGATACTCTCTCACTTAACTCAAGATTTGAATAGAAATATGTGTCAAGAGGAACGTTCAACCCCCCCCCCCCCAAGAAAGAACAAGCCGCTATCGAGAGCTTCATGAGACAAAGGCCTCCTACTTTTAATGGATCATCTAATCCCTCAATCGTCGAACAATGGGTCAACTCCATTGAAAATATCTTCTCCATATTTCAATGTTCCAAACAAGAGAAGGTTCTTTTGGATACTTATCATATAGAGGGTGAATCTGATCAATGGTGAACATTGATCAAAAATAAGAAGCATGGGGAGGAGATCAAGGCGTTGGAATGGAAGGATTTCCGAAATATGTTTTTTGATAAATATTTTCCGCGCACCCTCTAGTTTAAGATGGAAAGGGACTTCCTTGCCCTCAAACAAAAATACAATGAACCTGTCAAAGCGTACAAGAAAAGCTTTACAAGGCTTTCACGATACGCTTCCGACTTTATCATTACCCGTGAATGCAAGGTTGACCACTTCTTTGGTGGGATGAAACTTAGCCTATAGAAATCCCTGGCGATCCGCAACTTCGACAGATATGAGGAAATTTTTCAATGCGCCCTCAAGGTTGAAATGGAGATCGAAAAACCTCAGGGGTATCATGGGGATAAGAAGTGTAAGGTGGACTTCAATTATGGTGGTATGATGGATAAATCCAACAGTGCTAAGAAAATCCAATACCCCACTTGCCAAAGGTGCGGAAATAAGCATCCCGGAAATTGCCTGAAGGGGACAAGGAAATGCTTTTGGTGTGGAAAATAAGGGCACCATCCATTAACTGCTGACAATAAAAACCCGCGGCTACGACAGAGGAGAGGAACGCTCTGTTCAACTCTCAACACTTTGTTCATTACTTCAACTACAAAGAACCAGGGCATCTTGCAAATCATTTCCCTAATCCAAGGGTTTTTAGAGGCAACCAGCAACCTCTAAGGCAGCAAGGGTGAGCTTCTTCCATCACTACTATTGAAGTGAACCTCGGCAATGAAATGGTGACAGGTACGCTAGTTACTCATTCAATAATAGAGAACTTACTTTTTGATTCAGGTTCTACGCATTCTTTAATATTCCGAATTTTTAGTAGAACAATCTCAACACCGCCACAAATCATGGAAGTAAAGATGTCGGTGAGTATAGAAAATGGAGCAATCATTGCATCCCATGAATATAACTCCTCCCCTATCATAATCGGTGGATTGAACTTCCCAGCGAACCTCATCATACTCCCTCTAGTGGAATTTGATGTAATTATTCACATGGATTGGATTTCCCAATATAGATCCAACATAAATTGTCGTGAGAGGGAAATCACTCTCCATATGGAGAATCGACCCCCGATTCTGTACAAGTGCAAGGAGGAAGATGAATATTATTTAGATCCATCATCTCAAGTGTGGATATTATTTCCCTATGATCATGCGTATCTAGATCAGATGATTGAGTCTAATGAGGCAACCATCCTTGAAGATATGCCTATTGTGAGGGAATTTGGTGAAGTGTTTCTTGAGGAATTGTTTGGTCTTCCTCCTAGAAGAGATGTTGAATTCTCAATTGACCTTGTACATGGGGAGTTTCCAATATCAAAGACTTTGTATAGAATGGCTATTGTGGAGCTTGAGGAGCTGAAGAAACAACTACAGGAGAATCTGGATAAAGGGTTTATATGCCCAAGTGCTTCACCACGGGGTGCACCATTCCTCTTCGTCAAGAAGAAGGATGGGTCAATGAGCCTTTGCATCGATTATCGCGATCTTAACAAAATCACGATAAAGAACAAGTATCCTCTCCCAAAAATTGATGACTTGTTCAATTAGCTACATGAAGCACAATACTTCTCCAAGGTGGATTTGCGGTATGGATATTATCAAGTAAGGGTGAAGAAGGAAGATATTCCCAAGACTACTTTTTGTACAAGATACGGGCACTATGAATTCATAGTAATGTCTTTCGGACTCAGTAATGCTCTAGCAATCTTCATGGACTTGATGAATAGAGTCTTTAGAGATTACCTCGAAAAAAATTTGGTAGTCTTTATAAATGATATTCTTATATACTCCAAAACCAAGGAGGATCATGAGGGGCATCTAAGAACTATACTAGAGACCTTGAAAAAGGAGAAGCTCTATGCAAAGTAAAACAAGTGTGAGTTCTGATTGAAGGAGGTATAATTCTTGGGCCATATCATCATAAGCAATGGGATATCTCTGGATCCCTCCAAGACAGCTGCAATTGAGGGGTGTTCGAGGCCAACATCGGTAACAGATATCTATAGCTTCTTGGGGTTAGTTGGATATTATAGAATTTTTGTGAGAAATTTCTCACGATTGTCCAACCCTTTTACCAAGCTAACTCGAAATGGAGTAAAGTTTTCTTGGATTGAATAATGTGAAGAAAGATTCAAGGAGTTTAAAATGAGGCTTATCACTGCGTCTGTGCTCACTTTACCCACAAGTGGAGAACTTTTTGGGGTATTCAGTGATGCTTCGAAGAAGGGACTGGGTTGTGTGTTGTTTCAAAATTAAAATTTTATTACCTAATATTCAAGGAAATTGAAAGTTCATGCGCAGAATTATCCAACACATGATCTAGAGTTGGTTGCGGTGATCTTCGCCTTAAAAATTTGGTGGCATTATCTCTTTGGGGAGAAGTGTGAAATATATACGGACCACAAAAGCCTCAAGTATATATTCACACAGAAAGAGTTGAACATGCACCAATGAAGATGGTTAGAGCTGATCAAAGACTATGACATCTCAATCAATTACCACCCTAGGAAAGAAAACAAGGTGGAAGATGCTCTACGTATAAATGAATCAGTGATTATATCATTGATGGGAATTGAGAAGGATCCAATCTTTTTAGATTTGATGAAGATGGACATGAGAATCATAAAGAAGGGAACATCATCAATCCTTTCACAAGTGATTTCTCAACCATCTCTTTTGAAAAGGTTAAAGGATGCTCAAAAGGATGATGTGGGGATTCAGAAGAAAGTGGAAGCTATCAAAAAAGGGAAATCATTGGAGTTCAATGTTAATAAAGAATGAATTGTGAGATTTGGGAAAAGACTATATGTTCCATCAAGTCTGGAGCTGAAGAAAGAACTTTTGGATGATGCACATAGTTCAAATTTATCTATTCATATAGGAAACACAAAGATGTATCAAGATCTCTGAGAGCATTATTAGTGGGATAATATGAAGAAGGAGATCGCTGAGTATACATCAAAGTGCCTGGCGTGTCAGCAAGTGAAGGGAGAGGGGCATAAGTCTAAGGGGATGGTGTAACTATTACTCATACCATCATGGAAATGGGAGAACATCACCATGGACTTTGTCACCAGACTTCCAAAGACATCCAAATGCAACAATGAAATCTGGGTTGTTGTGAATTGTCTTACAAAGTATTCACAATTCATTTCAATTCAAGAGGATTTCTCATTGGATTAACTAGCACGGATATATATCAGGGAAGTGGTAAGGCTACATGGAGTACCACTATCTATTGTATCCTATCGAGATCTAAGATTCACATCTAAGTTTTGGAAGAGTCTTCAACATACTCTAGATACTGAACTAAACTTCAGTACGACCTATCATCCTCAAATGGATGGCCAATCTGAGCAAACTATTCAGACTTTGGAGGATATGTTAAGATCGTGTTCTATGGACTTCAAAGGAGGATGTGACCAACATCTTCCACTGGTTGAATTCTCCTACAATAACAGTTTCTACTCAAGCATCTGAATGGCACCTTATGAAACCCTATATGGGAAGAGGTGCAGATCACCGGCATGTTGGGATGAAGTCAGTGAGTGTAAGCTTCTAGGACTAGAAATGGTCTAAGAAATGGTGGAGAAGGTGAAAATCACTCAATAACATATCATGGTAGCCCAGAGTTGGCATAAGAGTTTTGCAAATAACCATCGATGAGACCTTGAGTTTAAAGTTAGAGATGTGTTATTTCTACAGATATCTCTGTGGAATAAGGTCATGAGGTTTGGAAATAAAGGGAAGTTATGTCCTAGGTACATCGACCCCTTAGAGATTCTTGATCGTGTCGGGGTTGTGGCCTATTGACTATCACTTCCACCTACCATGTCCAAAGTACATGATGTCTTTCATGTATCCCTATTAAGGAAGTACATACCAGACCCTTTAGATGTACTCTCTTCAGAGGTAGTACAGTTAGAGGATGATATTTCTTATGAGGAGCAACCAGTGAAGATCTTAGATCATAGAGAAAAAGTTCTACGAAATAAGACAATTCTCCTCGTCAAGTTGTTATGGAGAAACCACAAGTTCGAAGAAGTGACGTGGGAATTGGAGGAAGTGATGAAGCAAAGTTACCCACGTCTGTTTTAGTGTGGAAAATGGAAATTTCAAGAGTGAAATTTCTTAAGGGGGGAAGATTGTAACAACCCAAAAATTCATTAATGAAAATTCCTCTTGGTTTATTTAATTGTCTTCTTATAGTTATTTAAAAAGTATGCACTTATTTGGTTTTATGTTTCTAGATTTTAAAATACTGTTAATAATTGTGACTGTTTCTAATATATTCGTTGAATAGTGATCACATGATTAGTATAAATATAGGGCTTTAACAAATCCAATTTACTCAGACAAAGGAAACGATGGTCTCATCCAGTAGACTTTCCCCATATGAAGCCCATTTTTCAGAGCTTGGAAATGAGGTGGCATCGTTAGGATTCTCTCTTGATCAATCCCATTCCGAGCTTGAATACGTTAAGCTCGAGAAGAACTGCCTACGAGATAAGTAGAAGTTAATAGAGATTACCACTCGAGCAACGTTATCTGAGCCACCACAAGAGTCTGTCACCATCGCGCACCTTACCCTAAGGTCTTATGCGGGTGTTTTAAGGGGTTATGTAACAATACCCTAGTACTATGATTATGTACATTATTCTTGTATAGATAATATACATTCTTTTTATTATTGTTACTTTGTAAATGGTTTTTAAAGCACAAATAGTATTTTTAGTTAATATTCAACTAAGAAATATATTTTGATGAATTAATGGATTTTTGAATTAAATAATATTTTAATAAAATATTGTTAAATTACTTTTTATTAAATATAAATGGTTGTATAATTTTTATGAATGCAATTGTAATTTTTATTAAGGTTTGAAAGCTATTTTTATCAAAACTCGTGATTTTTTTATAAATGTCAATTTTTTATTTTAAAAGTAAAAAAATCACATATTTAGAAAATTATTTAGATAAAATAAATATTATTTTTGGAATCAAAACATCAAAATTATCCAATAGTGAATTTTTCATAATTTTCTGAGATAATCAAATTTTTGGGTAAAAACTAAATACCGTTTAAATGTATAATGTGTTTTATGACATCATAATGACCCAATAGTGATTTAATAAAATACTATAAATGGTATGTTCGGACAATATATGTTTTAACATTAAAATAATGTGATTTTGGGTTTGTTTTATTTATTTTACAAAGCTTTAGTGGACCCTTCAAGGTTTATAAAACATTTTAACGTTTTAAGTGAATTTCCTTGAGAGTGTAACTCAACTCCACATAAGCAACCCTATTATTTTAAGATGTTCGGCCATTGGCCTTATAAAATATTTTTTTCCACTCCCATTTGGTAAAAACCATGGGCAAAAACCATGGGCTGGTTTGTGGTATTGATTAGTTTAATGTGTGGTGACCCAAACCTAAATAATAAAGAATTCCCTCTCTTTTCCTATATAAACCCACCCACGCTCCCACTTCCTCTTCACTAAAAGCCTTTGGAGTTCGTCCAAACTCTGACCTGATATCTCTAGAATCCTCCCAAGGTGCCTCAAGATCTCAATAAGCCTTTCTCAAGCCTCTCCCAAGCCTTTGGAATCACACTTCCAAGTAAGGGATTCCTACCTTTCTCTTTTTATCCAAGTTTCTTAATATTGTTATTCCCTTTAATTTTCAATTATAAATGTTGAGTTATGATTTAAAACCTCCCCCGTACTTCCCTATTTATGTTTTAATGATAATATACCCCTTTCTATCTCATTAAATTCCTCCCACGTACACCTGTTACTATGCCGAAATTTCGAAAGGAATTTCTCTCCTCATTTACATTCAAGAAATTATTTTGTATCATGAATCTAAATTCCATTAAAATTGTTGGGACATGTATCTATATGAACCCCTTACTTTCCATTTCATGTAAATATGATGAGACACCCCTTTATCTCTCATCAACTATTTTTATGAATTCTTATGTCACGTCGTTATGCTGCCAAAATTGCACAATGTTTTTCCAAGCCAAAGTCATTGTGTAGTGAATACCATGACCATTTCTATATCAAGGGTATTCATCTTTATGCACATTTACTTATAGATTATAGAGTTTCATGTATGAATTAAACATTCATTTATCATGGAATAAATGATGATTTTTAATGAATCCATGTTTTATGATCCATGTGCCACACTTATGCATGAAATGAAATATTTAAGAAGGGTGTGCCCTGATAGCACTCCAATGCATTGGATAAGTATAGTATCATGATACGTCATGTGAAATTAGTGTTTACTCATTATAATTCAAGTGCAACAAGGGTTTACTTGTGCTTCATGTTCAATGAGGGTTTACTCATGCTCCATGTTCAATGAGCCTTGGCTAATGCTAATTCCATGATAAGTGTTGTTTCCAAATTTTCCATGCTATAATTTTCATGCTTTATCATGCCTTTATGTTCATGTTTCTCTTGTGCTCCATTGATATGCCTATTGTCTAACATGTATTGTATTCCTCATGTTATTCCTTGTTTATTCCCTTATTGGGCTTTATTGATCACCCATTTTTATACATGTCCTCAGGTTATCCCATGCAATGTTAAGTACGAGGTAATGCAGAGGTCATGTAAAGGATGTTCTCAATAAAGATGTTGTATTTCATGTTTTAAGTTGTTATATAATGATCCTAAGCACCAAAGACACTAGACCTATCGATCTTTAATGTTGTAACAAGTGAAGTTTATGAAATAAATCATGATTTAGTGTATAATAAAGAATAGGGATGTCATAGTTGGTATCAGAGGATAGGTTTAGTTATTTTTGGGATTATGATTTGAAAACCCTAGTGAAGCCTTAGAGACAAGACTAAGTATAATAAAATCATCCCAAAGTTTTGGTGGGTATTGAGTAAGTGGTTTATCAAGTAAATACATCCCTTTCTGGATACGAACAGGTAGAGGCGGCTCTGGCACAGATGTACCTAGGGGTGAAAACCCCAACAAGGAGTTTCGGGCTTGACCCGGGTATCCTGGTACATGAAAATGGGTCTTGTTGCACTCTTGGTTACGACACTCCCGGGTATATGCATTGATAAATTCAAAAGCTTAGTATGAACCATTATTAAGGGAATTAAAAAAATCCCTAAGAATATATGTAGGATAACATAGATTGAAGCCTATAGATTCATAAGTTAAGGAAATAAAAGCTATTTACAAGTCATCTATTTTTTGTCCTTGGATTACCCTTTATGTGTTACCCCTAACATTCCTTTTATTCCAGCCAATGGCCGGTAATAGGAGAACTCGGGCTAACAACCGATGTGAAGATTAATGCGATGATTGTTCTAATGAGATCCCCAATCCAATGGGAGTGGGAATCACAAACTTTGTCACGATACTTTCTCAGTTAACTCAAGCTTTAAATAGAAACATGGGTAAAGAGGAACGTTCAACCCCCCCCCCCCCAAGAAAGAACAAGTCGATATCGAGAGCTTCATGAGACAAAGGTCTCCTACTTTTAATGAATTATTTGATCCCTCAATCACCGAACAATGGATCAACTCCATTGAAAAGATATTCTCTATCCTAAAATGTTCCAAACAAGAGAAGGTTCTTCTGGATGCTTATCATATAGAGGGTGAAGCCGATCAATAGTGGACTTTGATCGAAAATACGAAGCCTGAGGAGGAGATCGAGGCGTCGGAATAGAAGGATTTCCAGAAGATGTTTTTTGATAAATATTTTCTGCGCACCCTCCAATTTAATATGGAAAGGGACTTACTTGCCCTCAATAAAAAAGATGACAAATCTATCATAGAGTACAAGGAAAACTTCACAAGGTTTGCACGATACGCTTCCAACTTTGTCGTTACCCCTGAATGCAAGGTTGACCGCTTCTTTGGTGGGTTGAAACCTAGCCTACGGAAAGCCCTGGCGATCCGCGACTTTGACAGCTATGAGGAAATTGTCTGATGTGCCCTCAAGATTGAAATAGAGATTAGAGAACCTCAGGGGTATCAGGGGGATAAGAAGTGTAAGGTGGACTTCAATTCTGGCAGTCCGATGGATAAATCCAATGGTGCAAAGAAAATTCAGTACCCCAATTTCCAAAGGTGTGGAAAGAATCACCCCAGAAATTTCCTGAAGGGGACGATGAAATGATTTAGGTGTGGAAGAGAAGGGAACCTATCCATTAACTACAGACAAGAAAAACCCGCAGCTGCGATAGAGGAGAGTAATGCTCCGTTCGACTCTCAACGCATTGTTCATTGCTTCAACTGCAAAGAACCAGGTCATATTGAAAATCAATGCCCTAAGCCAAGGGTTTTAAGAGGCAACCAACAACCTCCAAGGTAGCAAGGGTGAGTTTTTTCCATCACTACTATTGAAGTGAATCCTGAAGATGAAGTGGTGAAAGGTATGATAGTTATTCATTCAATAATAGAGAACGTAATTTTTGATTCAGGTTTTACGCATTATTTTATATCCTAAATGTTTAGTAGAACAATCCCAACACCACCACAAATCATGGAAGTAAAGATATCGGTGATTACAGCAAATGGAGAAATCATTGCATCCCATGAATATAACTCCTACCCTATCATAATCGGTGGATTGAAATTCACGGAGAACCTTGTCATACTCCCTCTGGTGGAATTTTATGCAATTCTTGGCATGGATTTTCTTTCCCTATATAGAGCCAACATAAATTACCGTGAGAGGGAAATCACTCTCCATGTGGAGAATCGACCCTGATTCTATAAAAGTTCAAGGAGGAAGATGAATCTTCTTTAGCTCCATCATCTCAAGTGTGGATATTACTACCTAATGAGCACGTGTATCTGGCTCTGATGATTGAGTCTAAGGAGGCAACCATCCTTGAAGATCTACATATTGTGAGGGAATTCGCTGAAGTGTTTCCTGAGGAATTTTCTGGTCTTCCTCCTAGAAGAGATGTTGAATTATCAATTGACCTTGTACCTGGGGAGTTTTCAATATCAAAGACTTCGTATAAAATGGCTGTTGTGGAGCTTAAGGAGCTTAATAAACAACTACAAGAAAATATGGATAAAGGATTTATAAGCCCAAGTGCTTTACCATGGGGTGCACTAGTCCTCTTCGTCAAGAAAAAGGATGGGTCAATGTAACTTTTCATCGATTATCGTGAGCTTAACAAAATCACGATAAAGAACAAGTATCCTCTCCCAAAAATTGATGACTTGTTCGATCAGCTTTATGGAGCACAATACTTCTCCAAGGTGGATTTGGGGTTGGTATATTATCAAGTAAGGGTGATGAAGGAATATATCCCCAAGACTGCTTTTTGTACAAGATACGGGCACTATGAATTCATAGTAATGCCTTTCAGACTCACTAATGCTCCAGCAATCTTCATAGACTTAATGAATAGAGTATTTAGAGATTACCTTGACAAATTTGTGGTAGTATTTATAGATGATATTCTTATATACTCCAAAACCAAGGAGGATCATGAGAAGCATCTACAAACTGTACTAGAGACCTTGCGAAAGGATAATCTCTATGAAAAGTATCGCAAGTGTGAGTTCTGATTGAAGGAGGTCTTATTCTTGGGCTATATCATCACAAGCAATGGGATATATCTGGACCCCTCCAAGACAGATTCAATTGAGGGGTGGTCGAGGCCAACATCGGTAACGGATATCCGTAGATTCTTGGGTTTAGCTAGATATTATCGACGATTTGTGAGAAATTTCTCACAATTTTCCAACCCTCTTACCAAGATAACTCGAAAGGGAGTAAAGTTTTCTTGGAGTGATGAATGTGAAGAAAGCTTCAAGGAGTTGAAAATGAGGCTTATCACTGTGCCCGTGCTCACTTTACCCACAATTGGAGAACTTTTTGTGGTATTCAGTGATGCTTCGAAGAAGGGACTGGGTTGTGTGTTGATTCAAAATTACAAAGTCATTGCCAATGCTTCAAGGCAATTGAAAGTTCATGAGAAAAATTATCTAACACATGATTTGGAGTTGGTTATGGTGTTCTTCACCTTAAAATTTTGGCAGCATTATCTCTTTGGGGAGAAGTGTGAAATATATACGGACCACAAAAGCCTCAAGTATATATTCACACAGAAAGAGTTGAACATGCACCAATGAAGATGGTTAAAGCTGATCAAAGACTATGACTGGTCAATCAATTACCACCCGGAGAAAGCGAACAAGGTGGAGGATGCTCTAGGTATAAATTAACTAGTGATTCTATCATTGGTGAGAATTGAGAAGGATCCAATCTTTTTAGATTTGATGAAGATGGACATGAGAATCATAAAGAAGGGAACATCATCAATCCTTTCAAAAATGATTGCTCAACCATATCTTTTAGAAAGGTTAAAGGATTATCAAAAGGATGATGTGGGAATTTAGAAGAAAGTGGAATCTATCAGAAAATTTAAATCCTTGGAGTTCAATGTTAATGAAGAATGAATTGTGAGATTTGGGAAAAGACTATGTGTTCCATCAAGTCTGGAGATGAAGAAGGAACTTTTGGATGATGCACACAGTTCAAATTTATATATTTATCTAGGAAACACAAATATGTATCAAGATCTCTGAGAGCATTATTGGTGGGATAATATGAAGAAGGAGATCGCTGAGTATACATCAAAGTGCCTAGTGTGTCAGCAAGTGAAGGCAGAGAGGTAGAAGTCTAAGAAGATGATGCAACCATTGCCTATACCAACATGGAAATGGGAGAACATACCCATGGACTTTGTCACCATACTTCCAAATACATCCAAAGGAAACAATGCAATCTGGGTTTTTGTATATCTTCTTACAAAGTCTGCACACTTCATTGCAATTTGGGAGGATTTTTCATTGGATCAACTAGCACAGATATATATCAGGGAAGTGGTAAGGCTATATGGAGTATCACTATCTATTGTATCCGATCGAGATCCAAGATTCACCTCTAAGTTTTGGAAGAGTCTTCAACGTGATCTAGATACTGAACTGAACGTCAGTACGGCCTATCATCCTCAAATGGATGGCCAATCTGAGCGAACTATTCAGACACTGGAGGATATGTTAAGATCATGTTCTATGGACTTCAAAGGAGGGTGGGACCAACATCTTCCATTGGTTGAATTATTCTACAATAACAGTTTCCACTCAAGCATCAGAATGGAACCTTATGAAGCCCTATATGGGAAGAGGTGCAGAACACCGGCATGTTGGGATGAAGTTGGAGAGCGTAAGCTGCTAGGACCAGAAATGGTCGAAGAAATGGTGGAGAAGGTGAAAACTATTCAGCAGCATATAAAGGTATCCCAGAGTCGATAGAAGAGTTATGCAGATAACCGTCGACAAGACCTTGAGTTTAAAGTTGGAGACATGGTATTTCTATGCATATCTCCGTGATAGAAGTTCATGAAGTTTGGAAAGAAAGGGAAGTAAAGTCCTAGGTACATCAGCCCCTTCGAGATTCTTGATCATGTCGGGGTTTTGGCCTATCGACTAGCACTTCCACCCACCATGGCCAAAGTAAATGATGTCTTTCATGTATCCTTATTAAGGAATTACATACCAGACCCTTCACATGTACTCTCTTCAGAGGCAGTACAGTTAAAGGATTATCTTTCTTATGAATATCAACCAGTGAATATCTTATATCGTAGAGAAAAAGTTCTACGAAAAAAGACAATGTCCCTCGTCAAGGTGTTATGGTGAAACCACAAGTTCAATGAAGCGACGTGGGAATCGGAGGAAGGAATGAAGAAACTATTTTAGTGTGGAAAAAGGAAATTTCGAGATTGAAATTTCTTAAGGGGGGAAGATTGTAATGACCCAAAAATTCATTAATGAAAATTCCTCTTGGTCTATTTAATTGTCTTCTTATGGTTATGTAAAACGTATGCACTTATTTGGTTTTATGTTTCTAGATTTTAAAATGTTGTTAAGAATTGTGACTGTTTCTAATATATCCATTGAACAATGATCACATGATTAGTATAAATATAGGTCTTTAACAAATCCAATTTACTCAGACAAAGGAAGTGATAGCCTCATCCAGTAGACTTTCCCCATACGAAGCCCATTTTTCGGAGCTCAGAAAGGAGGTAGCATCATTGGGATTCAGTCTTGACCAAGCCCAAGCTGAGCTTGAATACGTTAAGCTCGAGCAGAACTTCCTATGAGATAAGTGGAAGTTAATAGAGATTACCACTCGAGCAACGTTATCTGAGCCACCACAAGAGTCTGTCACCATCGCGCACCTTACCCTAAGATCTTATGCGGGTGTTTTAAGGGGTTATGTAACAATACCCTAGTACTAAAATTATGTACATTATTTTTGTATAGATAATATACAATCTTTTTATTATTGTTACTTTGTAAATAGTTCTTAAAGCACAAATAGTATTTTTAGTTAATATTCAACTAAGAAATCTATTTTGATGAATTTTTGAATTAAATAATATTTTAATAAAATATTATTAAATTAATTTTTATTAAATATAAATTTTCGTATAATTTTTATGAATGCAATTGCAATTTTTATTAAGGTTTGAAAGCTATTTTTATAAAAACCCATGATTTTTTTATAAATGTTGGTTTTTTATTTTAAAAGTAAAAATTCAAATATTTAGAAAATTATTTAGATAAAATGAATATTATTTTTGGAATCATAATGTCGAAATTATCCAATGATTAATTTTTTATAATTTTCTGAGATAGTCGAATTTTTGGGTAAAAATTAAATACTGTTTAAATATATAATGTATTTTATGACATCATAATGACCCAATAGTGATGTAATAAAATACTATAAATAATATGTTCGGTCAATATATATTTTAACATTAAAATAATGTGATTTTGGGTTTTTTGATTTATTTTACAAAGTTTTAGTGGACCCTTCAAGGCTTATAAAACATTTTCACTTTTTAAATGAATTTTCTTGAGAGTGTGACTCACCTCCACATATGCAACCCTATTATTTTAAGATGTTCATCCATTGGAATTATAAAATATTTTTTTTCCACTCCCCTTTGGTAAAAACCATGGGCAAAATTCATGGGCTGTTTTTCGGTATTGATTAGTTTAATGCGTGGTGACCCAAACCTAAATAATAAAAAATTCCCTCTCTTTTCCTATATAAACCCACCCAGGCTCCCAATTCCTCTTCACTCAAATCCTTTGTAGTTCCTCCAAACTCTGACCTCCTCTCTATATAATCCTCCCAAGGTGCCTCAATCTCCCAATAAGCCTCTCTCAAGCTTCTCCCAAGCCTTTGGGATCACACTTCCAAGTAAGGGATTCCTACCTTTCTCTTTTTATCCAAGTTTCTTAATATTGTTATGCCATTTTATTTTAAATTATAAATATTGAGGTATTATTTCAAACCTCCCCCATACCTCCCTCTTTATTTTTGAATGATGAGATACCCCTTTCTATCTCATTAAATTCCTCCCATGTACACCCCTTATTATGCTGAAATTCTGAAAGAAATTTCTCTCTCCTCATTTACATTAAGCAATTATTTTGTATCATGAATCTAAATTCCATGAAAATTGTTGGGAAATGTATATATATGACCCCCTTACTGTCCATGTCATGTACATATGACGAGACACCACTTTCTCTCTCATCAACCATTTTTATGAATTCTTATTTCACGCCGTTATGCTGCTGAAATTGCACAACGTTTTTCCAAGCCAAAGTCATTGTGTAGTGAATACCATGACCATTTCTCTATCAAGGGTATTCAACTTTATGCACATTTACTTATTTATTATCGAGTTTCATGTATGAATTCCACATTCCTTTATCGTGGAATAAATGATGATTTTTCATGAATCCATGTTTTATGATCCATGTGGCACACTTATGCATGAAATGAAATATTTAAGAAGGGTGCGCCCTGATAGTGCTCCAATGCATTGGGTAAAGTATAGTATCATGATACGTCATGTGAAATGAGTGTTTACTCATTATAATTCAAGTTAAATGAGGGTTTACTTGTGCTTTATGTGCAATGAGGGTTTACTCATGCTCTATGTGCAATGAGCCTTGGCTCATGTTAATTCCATGTTAAGTGTTGTTGCCACATTTCCATGTTATGATTATCATGTTTTATCATCCATCCAATGGACCGAAGGCCTTTGCTTTTATTGATTTTGATAATCCACCTTTCAAGGGGTGAGGTGGAACCCTACAAGGCCCGTAGGCGTAAGAAATACATGGCCCGTAGGCCTAGAGGAATTCATTTTTCCCATAGGCTTCAAACATTACATACAACCCAAACTAACTACTTGGAACTGCTCCTCCCCAGCATCTTCATCATGAAATCATCTCTCCACCTTCGCATGGCTGTTTGGATAGGCATTCTCGTTCATGCACAGGCTTTTCCCGATGGCAGGTTCCATACCCTCTCATTCTTGCAATCTGTTTAGCTTCTACAGTGGTGAAAGCTTCTTGCTCATCCTCCATGTAGAGCTTGTTCCTCGTAGGTTGTTTGGTTTGCATCTTCACTTAAGGTGGCCCGAAGGCCTTGAGGTGGCCCTAAGTCCTTACTGACCCGAAGGCCTGGGTGGCCCGAAGGCCTTAAAGGACTTGGGGACCAAATCGGTGGCCCGAAGGCCCAAACAGGGGAATATTCCCGACTGCTACAGTGTCAAACAGTACCTACACCAATTCTTGCTACAGTACCTACTATAGTACTGCACAGTCCTCGCTACAGTACTGCTACAGTACTCCGGAAATAATTTCTCCACCTGGATTTGATCATAGGTCTCCCTGATGCACTTACAGAGTCCTTACCAATCGGGCTAAGGCTCATGTGCTCATGTTTTATCATGCCTTTATGTTCATGTTTCTCTTGTGCTCCATTGATATGCCTATTTTATAACATATATTGTATTCCTCATATTATTCCTTGTTTATTCCCTTACTGGGATTTATAGCTCACCTTTTTTATGCATGCCCTCAGGTTATCTCATGCAATGCTATGTATGAGGGAATATAGTGGTCATGTAAAGGAAGTTTTCAATAAAGACGTATTTCATGTTTTAAGTTGTTATGTGATGATCTTAATCCCCAAAGACACTATACCTCTCGATATTCCATGTTGTAACAAGTGAAGTTTATGAAATAAATCATGATTTAGTGTGTAATAAAGAATAGGGTTGTTATACATCCAATGTGAGTTGTGGATACTACATCAGGACATGGATGATATTACATGTTGTCTCATCTCTGAGGAGTTTTCTAGGAGAAAGTGAAGAGAGATATGAATAGGTGATAATTATACTGGTTATGTGTAAATATGAAAGGTAGATCATGATCTTTCAAGACATGTCATTCTTACATTTTTTCACCAATTTACTCTAGTCTCGTTTAAGATTACAAAATGAACAGTATGGAGAAAATGCTTCATTTCCTTTTGGGTAAGGTTTTTTAAGCAATAATAACATTAAAGAATGATTAATCTTTAGTTATTATGGAAAACAAGTTCAAAGAAAAGGAAAAAGGCCAATGGAAAGTGTCAAGCCAAAGGCACCTTCACAACATCCTTAAAAGAAATTATGTAATAAACATGTGGTTATTTCCTTCACATATCATGAAATAAATTCTATAGAAGATAAATATAATGAACTGAATCGCAAAAGCAAGCATTCGCTTCTTCTTTAGGTATATTAATCAATATTAAAATTAATGTTTCATTCATACTTATTGGGTATCAAATACAATATTCCAATTAAATATATGTATTTAAATACATTAACCAAGTAAGTATAGAAACATTACAAGAAGTAAGGTTTGTTCTCCAAACGGCTGAGAAAGGGTGGTTCCTAAGTTAGTGGTGAGAAGCACAAGACTTCTAATTGTAAAATTTATTGATTCCATATGAACATTTGGAGTATCACAAAAACATTAATCTCACATGTCATTTGGACACAAGGAGAAATTATTCCAGTTCAGGAATTAATGTTGTTTGTGACGTTTAAATACTCAACTAATAGTTCAGTTACGCTTGAATCATAGGCAATACCTCCTCCAAATTTATTTTTTTGATATTTTACAGTAAAATAACTTTGAGGTTGAGTGAAAACTAGTTACAGATCTTTAAAATAGACATAAATAAGCACATTATAAAAACTAAACCAATCACATACCATGTCAATCAAAAAATCAAAAATCAAAACCAAAACTGCAAACCGCTGATGCGCCTCATCCCCAACAATGACCCAGATCCAAGTTCAAAATTCAAATTCAAAAATTTAAGGAACCTCCTATGAACAACCATGCCTTGAGACAAGAGATCCATGCAACCTGTTACACAATCACTTTTATCGACACAAAAAAAGGTATGTTGGGAAACCAGATCATCATCGATGATGATCCAAACCAGAGCCAAGCCACCAAAACTCATTGAAGACTAGAGCCATCCTCATCGACACCAGAGCCACAAAACTGTGGAAGGGATGAATCCTAAGCAGGACGTGCCTCCTTGAACCCATCAAACACTCGAACAACACATCCCAAAGCTTCTTGCAAACCACCACACCATGTCGACTGGGAAAGGAGTGATGGAGTATGAAGCCAAAGCAAAGTTGAAAGCAAGAAGGGATCAATTGAGCCAAGACCCTCACAAAGACCACCTTCCTTCAAGCCTCACATCCAACTCTGAGCCTCAAAACCAAAACTACATCGTTGATATCTCTTCTTCTCTCCAGAGAACCAGAACTGACCATCATCAAAGAATGAAAAAACACCAAACATTGTCATTACCTTGCACCATGAAACCATCATTGGATTAGAGATGACCATATTAAGAAACAGAAGTAGATACCAGCACCAAAAAATAAGAACAAAACAAGAACCTAGAGAAAACACCAGGAAAACCCCAAGGAACCGGCCAAGATAAAAAATGAAGAAAACCACGAGAGCCGAACAGCCTAGATCTGTCATTGATGCCACCATTACAAACCCAAAACCACCTCGTTCACTAATGCACCATACCAAAATGGATTCTTTCACAGTGGGACAGGAAGTAAGAGAGAGGTAGGATGAACATGATATTTGGATAAATAACATTTGTAGAAACAAAACCCCCATGAAAAAAAACAAAAATCAAAGCATAAGATGCCTGATTTTGTCCACCAACACAAGCCCAAGCCACTTCGAGCTCCATTGGATTGGAATAGAAGTGGATTCTAGCACGATGGGTCAAGTAGAAAGAGAGGAAAGATAATAATTTGTCAAGAAATACTAAGTAGTTATCAATAAATACTAATTAGTAATCAAGTATATACCCAGTATGGTTTTAAACACTTTGGAGTTAAAAACCTTAGGTATTATTGACACACTTATGTACTTAGATTTGGAAAAGGAAAGCTTTAGAAATAAAGGTAAGCCACAAATATTTCAGAATTAGTTTAGATAGAGAGCGTGAACTATTCCAAGGGTAATATAGTAGTAAGTATAATTCATAAGATTCCTTTAAGTGTTTAAGGAATATGGAACAAAAGTATGGAATATGCATGGTCAGAAGATATGAGATGCTTCGGGATGGTCTGTTGAAGAATATATTGACCATTCATTCATTGGTCAATATAATGTAGCATGGAGTAATTCATAAATGCACATTACCTTATCCACATCAAATCTACAAAATTTTAAAGGAGTATTGATAAAATAAATGCACATAAATTAGATTCATGATGTAAGTAAAAGGAGTATCAATGTTTCAAATTATATTCATTACAAATAATTCTATTTTTTGAGACATTATTTGCAAATAACGGCTTTATCCCATAACCATATGCCAACTATCATAAAAAATGGATATCATATGAGTTATAGTATGATGGAAATCCATTATTTCATAATAACATGTGTTTAGATGCAAAGAGTTTGTTGAGGATATAAACAAACTTGCATCAAGAAAAAACACAATGTGCATCTATAGTAATTATCCTAAGAGTTTCTTAGGATATTATAGAAATCACTATGATAGAAAAGTTATAGTCAAGTGACAGACTACATTTCTATAAAAGGGAGCACATTTTTATTTTAGATAGTGGGAGAAAGATTGACTTGGGTTTAGTCAAAGTCAGGTATGCACAAATAGTTGGCAAAGGAATAAGTTCTATACAAGGATGTGGAGGAATAATGTTCCATAGACACATACTGCATAGGAATTTTAAAATCATAGTGATGCTTTTATATTCACCACGGCTGGTGATACATTATTCATTGAGAATAATAATTCCTATAAGTAAGCAGTATATGGAAATTGAAATAAATTGACATCATCAATTAAAAATTCAATAATGGATTCCGTGTATTAAAGTAAAGGGGGGTTATTATTTTGAATATCGTGGTGTGTATTCAAGTGAGGTTATACATGGATGGTACAAGGGTAAAACCAATAAGGCTCGATTGGTTATACCAAGTCATTATGTATAAATACATTAGAATTATACTTGTCGTCGCTAATTTTTGTGATCATATTATTGTGCATTAGATGTTAAGACCACCAATCGTGGAAGGTGTCTATTCGACGCAACCAAAAAGGGATAGTGATGCCATAGAATGCCAATAAGGGGTGCAGGTTATTGAAATCCAGTTTAGGATTAAAGTAAACTACAATATCATAGAATATTCATTTGGAATGAAGCTTTGTCATTTGTCTACCAGAGGTTAGTGGGGCGCTATTGTTTTCCAAGTAAAATATATTTGGTAACATATGGAAAACAACTATTGGTCTTACTGTTAGTTAAGACTAAGATGAAAGTTATTCTCCAGTGATTGACTTAAAGTAGAAACCTAAGTTATAGGGAACAAGATCTACTAAGGTAGATCTAATGGTTGCTTAGACATAGTCAATCATAAATATACTGATATAGTATTGAAAAATACAAGTTGGAACAATTCAAGAGAGAATTGTTATCAGTGTCACATTGCATATATCTCTCCAAGAAGACATGCATAGGCATAGGAGGAGATTAAAGTGGTGATTTGAAATTCCATACTCTCATGTGATGGATCAATAACATATTCCATGATAAGTACAAGATTTGATATGCCAATATATACATTAAAGTAGGAAAATATCAGTTATATCCTGGAGAACTATAAGAGAAGCAGTTAGATCTATCCAATTATACTTGGGAGCAAGTACAAAGGATATATACTTGGTATGTGGAGAGAAATGGATACTAGTTTTGAGGGGACACAAACTAGTATTCCTTTGGTCAATATGATCTAATATCATAGTTAGGATATGATAATGAGAAAGACAAACGCATTCAAACCAGTAGTAGCCATGTCTACAAAGACTGAGTATGTTGCGGCTTCTGAGGTAGCTAAGAAGAAGTGTAAAATACGCAACGATTTGTTCCAATTGTTGGAATCACACCTAGTAAGTAAAGTTTTATCATAATGTAAATTATGATACTCTTACTAGCCAAAATTTCAAGTTTTGGCAGTGGAAAAAAAGAACTACACGCGAGGTTTACATCTCTTGAGGAGTTTTACTCAAGGAGGTGAGGTCGCGCATAGCATAATGATCACACAACAGAGATGTCGAAGACCCAACAACTAAAGTTGTGACTCAGTAGAAACATGATATTAATCATTTGAGAGCCAGCAATGATGGTTAGCAAGTTGGCTCTGAGTTGAGGAAGTAATATCTTCATTTAGGTTGATCATGATGGTAGTACCTTCATAAATTCATGAACATGGTCGTCGAAGGTAAATCTGTCTAGATAGATCAACAAATAATAAAGCAAGAAAGGATGATGACATAAGTGTACATCCTATTTTATGAGATATCTAAAGACAAATAGATTATATTACACAGTGTGTGTTCGTATGTTAGTTGTCATTGCTATGACGATTCCTTGTCGCTTTATGGGGCTTGATGAATTGCTAGACTCCACTCTTGGCCTCTGAATACTATTTACTGTTATCGAGATAAGGGTCTATAGGGTTACACAAAATAACGCACTAACGAATTTTCCCTATTATGATAAATAGGTATATAGGACATGGTTGACCCCATCGCGAGATCTGAGAGTTGTCTTGTTTTATCGATCACCGACAAATAAACGAATTCATTATTATTCAAATAAAGAATAACTGGGTTGAATTTATTTTTTAAAAGTATTTACAAGTGTTTAAGTAATACAATGAATAATATTATTCGAACGAATATTATTTTAATATTCAAGGTTCGTTTGATATTAGTGGGAATTACGAGTCGAGTTAATTGTTCGGGTTTATCACGTAATATATTTAATATATATTACAAGTATACGATAAAATATAAATAATATTTATGAGGCACTTTAATTCATTATAATTATTTTTTATTACTTATTTAGTGGATGTTAAATATACGGGGGCTGGGAACCCTTTTTGGGTATTTTAACATCCACTATATATATGAGGAGAGAGACACTCACATGATTACCATTCACTGCAAGTTCTTTATAGCTCCTTTTTCCTCTCACTTTTTAGAGAGAGAAGTTCTTGATCCAAGTGATCGGATCAAGCTCATCTCCTTGCATCGAAGAAATGTCGATGCAATGATTGGCGGGACGTCAAAGGCATTTGTTGGATCGCTATGCTAGCACCCAAAATTTAACGATCGACGCTCCTATGGATTTTTGAAGCGTTTGTGTATGATCCAGAGAGATTCTATTTTGGATCCTTTGAGAAACAGTTGTCGGCGACAAGCGATGGACGAGCGCGCTTTCGATTTGAACGGGGCACATGTTCAGTTTTAATTTTTGTGGTCTATTTAATTCACACAAGATACTTGGATTGTACCAGGGCTTAGATCGCCGGAGACGAAAAGATCTGTCGCCCTAATGATAAAAATTTTAAATCCCCGACAGGGCTTCCGCTGAGTGCCTTGGTACCAACATGACCTTCTTGAGTGACTTGTCTAGTTGACCCGGATTGGTTCGTTACACAGATAGTAACAACTCCTATTACAAAATCCTTTAATCACAAACAACGATGTATATCATAGACCAAATTAATCAATCACTGTAACCCAATTATAACTCATCTAGTATGTCATACCCTTATAATAAACCAGATCATACTCACTTTGTCCAATATGATATGTGAAGCAATAATAATATTATATTATCAAGATTCGAATTAATCAATTCAAAACATAACAAAATCAACATAAATCAAAAGAGATATTTTTTATTTAATATTTAAAAAGGATTTTTTTGAACGTTATTATATTTAAAAATATGGGTTTTAGATTATTTTAAGTAAAATTTAATGATTTTATTAAATGCTCCCATCCCATAGCTTCGTCCATTCAACTGCTCCAGCACACGCTCCTCCCATTTTCTCCGCTCTTTCCCCCTCCCCTGATCCCTCCCCACTCTTCCTGATTTGTTTTGACCACTTCTCCACCATCGCCTCTGCCGGCCCTCCCGTGTTGGGTTTAATTTCAGGTTCCGCCGTCCATGAACAAATCTCTAAGCCACACGGAACGCGTCTGCTGGATCTCCTCCTTCCTCCCCCTCCCCTCCCCTGGTATCTGGGTCGATCTCGATTTCCATATCACCTCCCCCGTGCGCTCCTTTGAATCGGGTTGGTTGCCTTCCATGTGAGCAGGGGAGCCGCAGCGATCTGGGCGAGGGATCGTCGCCGGAGACGACGACCCCGGCCCCCGCCTGCGCGCTGCAACATAATGCCTTCGCTCCCATGGAGAAAACCCAGGTCGGGTCGGGTCTCTCGCGTCTTCGCCCACCTCCAGACGCTGCCCAAGCGGCGCGACTCGCTCGTCGTCGAGACTGGCTTCCCCACCTCCCTGGTCGATCTCTTCGTCATGCACCGAGATCGCATCAAGAAACCCTCCGTCAACAAAAGGCAGCAGCAGCAGAAGACCCGTCCCGGCTCGAATTCCGGCGACGATCGGGCGGTTTCCCCGGCTCAATCAGAGGAGGGGACGCCGCCCGCGCCCCAAAATCCCCAATTCGACCCGGCTGCGAAATCTGCGGCGGTCGGCGACGATGCAGCGGTGGAGTCTGTGGATGATGGGTTTTGGAGGGCGAATGCGGTGTTCCTGGCCGCCCTGAAATTGCTTGTGGTGGTGGTCTTCGCCTTCGCAACGAAGAGGCTGGCTCTGGGAATCACCATGTCGGTCTGCTTCCTTCTGGTTCTCGAGTTCCTGGGCAGGTACCCTCTCTGTATGAGGAGGCGCAAACCCGTTGTTCCCGTCGGCAGCGAGATCCAGCTCGCCGATTGCGCGTTTTGTAAGAACGAAACTGTAGAATCCACCGCCGATGTGGATGAACCCTGGGAAGACGAGATTCAAAACGCAGAAGCTGAATCTGATGCTCTGAAACAAGGCAGACCACTGCTTGGATCGACAGAACCGGCCAGCAAGGTGAAGCTAATGAAGAAAGCCATGATGAGGAGGCTGATTCCGAAGAAGCTCCGGAGCTTGGGAAAGCGGCGTAGCAGGAAGGACGCGGAGGAGACGAGTTGCGATTCCAGCGTCGGATCCGCCACACACGGCGGCCAACAAGACCCCTGCGACGTTGCAGAGGAAGCAGTGAAATCGTTGTCTTGCCAGTGGGGGGTGGACTTGAAGCAGGAAGACGGCGGCGATGTGGCGGTTTCCGAGGCTTTACCGGCCGGCGAAGAAACGGCATCTGGGGGTTCGAGGAAAGGGAAATCCGGGCGCTGGATTGTGCTGGTTGTGGTGGTTCTTGCAGGGCTGGTCGGGGGTCGGATAATGGCCCTCGCCCTGACCATGGCCGGGTGTGTCGCGCTGAGGTTGGCTGCGAAGGTGGCCATGGTGGGCTGAGCCAGTTTTCTCCCGGGCGATCGATTGCGGTGAACCACTGTTTTTCTGCTACAGTATTGTGCGAGTTCCAATCTTCGGTTGGCAGCCCAACTCGAGTGATTGTAAATGTTCACACTAACAAAATCAAAGCACCCACTGGTCACTTTTTTTCTTCGTCTTCTCCGGTCGGCATGGAGGTTTTGATGGCGGGACAGTAAATTTTTTGCAGTGGCGCGTTTAAATGGGGACGCGTGAAGTTGGGTTTTGAAAGCTTAATGATAACGATGATGGTGTTTCACCACGCCTCCTCAGTGGAGCCCCCACCTTGCCATCTGTCTTTCATATCATGATGAACAAATTCTCTTTTGAATCTAGAAATCTGCGGACATGAACAGGGGAGCACAAACACGCAGAGTTACAGGTGAAGATACAGAAATTCAAAATTTTGAATGAATGTGGGTGAGGCCACACCGTGGATCGGTGTGTTCGAAGGGATTCACGTCGTGGTGGATGGGGCACACCATGAGGCGTCTTTGCCCAATTTTTTATTCTATGATTTTCCCTTTATGTCCTTAATTAAAGTCTTTTTAGGGTTTTCTTTTTCTCTCATTTAAAACGTCCTCACTTAGAAAGTTATAGGAATGACTCCTCTTTGGTTTTTATGAACTCTCTTTTGTAAGCCAAACTAGGTTAAATACATATTAAAACAACCGTCTCTTTGGATTTTGTTACGTTGTTAGACAAAACTCTCTCTTTTTTATTGCACAATATAAATATAAATTAAAACATGCACATGACATATCAATTTTACTTGGTTCACTCTCACTAGACTATGTTCAAGGAGCACGCGAAGACAATGTGCTAATGTACCAAATCTACCCGAGTGGTAAGGGCTCTTGCTTGGCATCCAAGAGACCCGGGTTCAAAACCGGGTGGCGGCGAATTTCTAGGTCACTATAGCAATTACTGTTCGACACTGTAGTAGTCGGAACTATTCGCCCGATTTGGGCCTTCGGGCCACCGGTTTGAGCTTACGGGTCTCCAGGGCCTTCGGGTCATCAAAGGCTTTCGGGGCACATGACATTCGGGTCACGTAGACCATGGAGTAACTCAGTTCACACAGAACAGACCCCAGAAGAGGATCAGATCAACATGAGTAGCAGCCACCAGATGCAGAGCTAACAGGATTGGAAGAATGAGAGAGTATGACAACGGCCATCGGGACCAGGCACCGTGCAACTTTGTACGGGGCAATGCTAGCCGATCAGCAATGTAAGGTGGGGTGTTAGGAGATCAATGACGCAGAAAGCTGGGGAGGGGCAGTTCAAGTGGGCTGGACCTACGGGTCATGTATTGGGCATGATATGCCTCTGGGCCTTCGGGTCATGTATTGCGGCTTTGTCGGGCCATGTGTCTTGGGTCTACAGGTCATGTTTGGGTTCCCCTTCAACCCTTAAAAGAGGGATTATCCATAATAAAATTAAAAAGAAGGCTTTCGGGCCATTCAAACATTACTGTTTACAAAATTCGGAGCAGACTCATTGTCACTCATAGTTTACAACAATTCGTAATTTGAAAACTCACTGTTCTCTCTCTAAAGCGAACGCACTTCTCCTCCAATAGATTATTCTAACAATTAGTTATGAGTTGATCTACACTCGCGTGTCTTTATACCTCAGTTCATTAATGAGATGATAACTGTCTTTGCGTGAGACTCCTCCGCAAGACCCCTCCACGAGACCCTTTCACGAGTCACACTTTAAATCATGTAGATCACGTGACTCCACTGAGAGACTCTGTTCTGTTCAAGTGGATCGCGTGACTCTGATCGGTCTACCTATGCCCAATGCATAACACCCTTCACAAGTCCCTTTTACGAGACCTTCAATTCATGCAGATCGTGAGACCTTATTCGTATCACGCGGATCGCAAGGCCTTGTTTAGATCATGCAGATCGCGAGACCTTGTTTAGAACATGAGGATCGTGTGACCTTGTTCAAATCATGCGAATCACGAGATTATGTTAAGTTAATTCGGATCACGAGATATCAATGGGTCTGCTTATGCATTCCACCACCCAACACATACTTCACTTCATGAGACTCTTTCGTGATATCCTTTCACAAGACCTTCTACTGATTACACGGATCACAAGACTCCAATGCAAGACTTTGTCTAAGTTATGTGAAATACTTTTACTTCAGATCAAATCACTTAAGAAAACTTTTGTACTTCTTAACAATGGGTTAATAGGTATTTATAGGCATAAATCCACTACCTTAACTCCGCAAATTGCGGTTAGCCATCCGTTCCACCACCCCAACAATCGGCATCACGTGTTTCGCATGATCGCTTTGCATGATCACCTGTTGCATGTCACAAGTTCTTTGCGTGATCATCGCTATTGTCTTCAAGCGTTTCGCGTGATCATATCGTGAGATCCAAAGATAATCATGTAGCCAACACCATTGTCTTCCAGCACTTCGCGTGACTCCGCCGTGAGATCAAATGACAATCATGCGATGTCAACACTATTGTCTTCAAGCGCTTCACGAGATCCCATCGCAAGATCCAAAACAATAATACGGTCGTGTGATTTTGAATGACCGCGTGATATCTCCATCATTTCCAGCTTCTTTGCCTTCATGCGCTTCACATGATCTCTCCGCGAGTTCCTCTAACAATCGTGTGATGTCTTTAGGTGCTTCACATGATCTCTCCATGAGATCCTCTAACAATCATGCAATCTCTTCAGGTGCTTCGCATGATCTCAATGCGAGATGTTCTGACAATCATGTGGTGCTTTGCGTGACTAGTTGTGACATTCGTGCTACCTAAGATCAGTTCAGACATTAGCGCTCCGTGAGACCGGACATTCACGATTCGCGAGATCATACATTTCATGCTCTGTGAGATCAAACATTTGCGCTCTGCGAGATTGGACATTCGTGCTTCACGAGTTTAGTTCATACATCCGCGCTTCGTGAGATCAGTCCAGACATTCGCATAATGCGAGATCTGACATTTCATGCTCTATGAGATCAAACATTCACGCTCACGCTTCACGCATCCTTTAACAACCAACCTTCATCAACAACCTCAAACCTTGTCAACAAATGCAATCAACCCAAAAGTGCCACCATTGTAACGTCTCGATTCAAGAAGCCACCCAGAGGCACCCCGAACCCAGTTGGTCACATGGCCTTAAGCGCATTTCCCCTAACGCCAGAAGCTGCCGACTAGCAGTGAGAGTCTTGGGTGTGATAGTGGGGAAACTATGCCCTCATTGGCAGAGTAACACAGTGGAAATAAAACACAAAGCAATGACGGAAGCGGTAATAATACCATGCAACAATAAACAGCGGAAGACTGGAAGTAATAAACAATTGGAGCACATATATAAAATGATGCATGATACATGTGTCTAGGAAAACAGCCAAACAAATCACAATGTTGGAATACAATAATGATCCAAATATAAAAGAAAAACAGGTAGACAACTCCTCAGCATCGCAAGCCTCAGCTTGGTTCCATGCTCTCCAGCTCCAAAGCAGTAAAGTACCTGAAGTAGAAAGGTGTTTGCCCTTATCTATACCTGCAACAATACAATCTGTTTGGGCCCAAAAGCATGCCCCAAACAGGGTGTGAGACTAAATCCCAGTAGGGAACCACCAATAGATCTGTGCCTAACAGTCAGTGAATATATACGGCAGACAATAAACAAAAGAAGTGGTAAACAAGGAAGTACTCAATAGTAACAATTCCACAGTTTCAAAGCATTCAGTTCCACATATCAAGTAAACAGATAATCACAAACAGGTAACCCTCTGGGATGTACTCACAGCCTAATCCCCTCTGGTCCTACCTAGCAAACACAAGCAACTCTCTGTGAAATACACACTGTCTAACCCCTCTGGTTTAACTTTAGTATAGACTCTCTGGGGAAGCACTCACCGTCAATTCCCCCTATAGTCTCGTATCGATAACTAAAAGGTGCTTTGGGGAAGCACTTATGTCTCATTCCCCCTGTGGCCTGCGTTGAGGAACTACAGACACTCTGAGGAAGCACTTACGTTAATTCCCCCTATGGTCTCGCATCGTAAAAATAATAACGGACACTGTGGAGAAGCCCTTACGTCAATCCTCCCTATGGTCCACTACACCAGGTTCTCACGGCCCTGTGTAAGTCAAACAAGCATAGCAATGCAAAGCGACCAAAGTAAACCTCAAGAACTACTTGGCTAACCAGTCTACAACACAACAACATGTCAGATAAACAAACACTCCATCCTACAGTACTAGACATGGTGAAAAACAAGGTAGCCTAATAGGCTAAGCAGGACCAAATGGTCATAAACAAACAAGCATGGGAAAACACTTCAAAAGCATAGAAATTTACTCTATTCTCATTCAATTAACCTCTATTCCAGCATAAAAGCATAACATGCAATTAACAGGGCTAAAACAGTAAACGCGCAATACCCCGTTCAAGGGTATTGGGAAATTTTGCACATATAACTTAAAGAATTTCTACAGAAAGGCACAAAATACCTACCTCAGTGTTGTAGGATCTTTATACGTGAACCTCAAGCCTTGAATCTCCCAAGAACATTGTAGATCTACAAAAACGCTAAAAACGCTCAACCAAAGATAACTTGAGGAAGAAGAGGAATCAGGAAACAAAGTTCTAGGAGAATGAAGAGATTACCGAGGCGATCCCAACGCAATTGACGGCGGTCGATTCGGAGAACGGGTGCTCGATCGGTGGCTTGGGGAAAGACCGCAGTCGTACGGTCTCTCTCGGTCAAACCAGACCTAGAAGGAGACAGTTCTGTCCGTCAGACGCGACCCCGATACGTTTAATAAAAAAAAAAAAGTACACGACGTGTACTTGCCCTTATCGGCCCCCGCATTAAGTGGTCTCTAGGTCACCATAAACGGTCGTGTGTACGACCGTTACACAGCCATCACCCGGCTACCTGCGAAAACCGAGTACACGATGTGTACTTATAAAGTACACGGTGTGTACTTAAGAAATTTCCAGAAAAACCATTTTTTTCTCAAAAATGATCAGAAAAGAAAAACATACCTGAAAAGAAGATCCGGGTTCTTACAAACTTCCCCCCTTAAAGAAATTCATCTCCAAATTTCCTTAGTAAGGCAGCGTATAAGAAGAATCCCCGAACAGCTCCGGCCACTGTGATCGTACATCGGCCTCCCTCTCCCAAGTCTCATCTTGTACTCATCTGTGATGCCATAGCACTCGTACCAGAGGAACAAACCGGCCACTAAGAACCTTCGTACTGTGATAAAAAATCCGGATAGGATTCTCCTCAAACGAGGCGTCCACCTCTAACTCAACCTCCTCAGGTTGAAAAACATGAAACGAGTCTGAGAAGTAACGTCGAAGCTGAGAAACGCAGAAGACGTCATGCATAGCCCGATACCTCTGAGGTAACTACAGCCGATAGACAACTGGTCCGACTCTCTCCAAAACCTCAAATGGCCCAACGTATCTCGGTGAAAGTTTACCATGTCTCTTAATCATCTTGTGCCCCAACCTCGGTGTGACACGCAGGAAAACCTGATCCCCGACCTCGAACTCCAGAGGTCGTCTCCACTGATAAGCATAAGACTTTTTGTCAAGACTATGCAGTATCCATCCTCTTTTGAATCAACTCTATCTGCTCTGTGGTCTCCTGGACAAGACGAGGTCCCAACATAGCTGCCTCTCTTACCTCCAGCCAACATAAGGGTGAACGACATGGACTACCGTACAAAGCCTCATAAGGTGCCATCTGAATAGTTTCTTAAAAACTATTGTTGTAGGAAAACTCCACAAGAGGTACGTGCTTCTCCCAAGAACCTCCAAAATCAAGGATGCATGCTTGCAGCATATCCTCAAGCACCTGAATTGTATGCTCGGGATGACCATCTGTCTGAGGGTGGTAAACTATACTCAAAAGTACCTGTGTACCCAAAGCCTTCTGTAGCCCCTTCCAGACCTAAGAAGTAAAATGTGCGTCCTTGTCTGAAACAATGGAGTGTGGAACTCCATGTAAATGTACAATCTCACAGATGTACAACCGTCCTAGCTCATCAACACTGAAGGTCTCCTTGATCGGTAAGAAGTGATCAACCTTCGTGAGTCTGTCAATGACAACCTAAACTGTATCGTTCCCTCGAGGTGACCTAGGTAAACCTATCACGAAATCCATCGTGACATCATTCCACTTCCACTCGGGAATGGGTAACTACTGCAAAAGCCCCGCGGGTTGCTGATGCTCCGCCTTCACCTGCTGACAGGTGGAACACCTCATGAAGAACCCAACAACATCTTTCTTCATACTTGGCCACCAATACTGACAGTGTAGATCACGATACATTTCGGTGACACCAGGATGAACTGCCCAAACTAAGGAGTGAAATTCCCGCATCAGCTCCTCTCGTATGTCTGCTGACACCCATACGCGCCCATGAAAATTCAAGATCTCATCCTCGCCTATGGTCCATCCAGGAATAAGGTCCTCTCCTGACACACTTTCTCGTAGGACTAGGCCTTCAGAATCTGATAGCTGCCTCATTCACACTCGATCAAGAAGAGTAGAGGTAACGGCTACAGAAGATAGAAATGTCTGCCCCTATCTGTCGTGCACCTCCAAATGCATCTCAGAGAACAGGGCCATAAGCTAATAATCACTACTGGCCTCCTGAACTGCCTGTATCTGAGTCCTCCTACTCAGCGCATCCGCCACTGTATTGTCTTTCACAGGCGTATAGGCAAGCTCAAAGTCAAAGGACTGAAGGTACTCAACCCACCTTCGCTGTCTCAAATTCAGGTCACGCTGAGTGAAGATGTACTTGATACTTTTGTGGTCAGTAAAAACCACGAAATGCTCTCCCAGAAGATAATGTCTCCAACAACGTAAAGCATGAACAACTACAACCAACTTGATATCGTGCTTCGGGTAATTTCTCTCTTGTGGCCTCAACTACCAAGACCCGTATGTAACGACTCCTTCTCCCTACATAAGCACTGCTCCCAGCCTGATACCAGAAGCATCACAATACACCATATAGCTCTTGCCTAGATCTGGAAAGACTAGTATCGGTGCTGAAGTCAACCTCCCTTTCAGCTCCTAAAAGGATGACTCACAAGAATTTGACCATAAGAACTTCGCACCCTTCTTAGCCAGGCCCGTCAGTGGCGCTACTAAGCGTGAGAAGTCCTGTATGAAACGTCTATAGTATCCAGTAATCCCTAGAAAACTCCATACCTCAAAGATGTTATTCTTCTGTCCCTAGGAAACTACTTCTCTCACTTTATCTGGGTCTACTCCAGAAGCCACCCAGAGGCACCCCGTACCCGGTTGGTCACATGGCCTCAAGCGCATTTCTCCTAATTCCAGAAGCTTCCGACTAGCAGTGAGAGCCTTGGGTGTGATAGTGGGGAAACTATGCCCTCATTGATAGAGTAACATAGCAGAAGTAAAACAAAAAGCAATAACAGAAGCAGTAATAATACCATACAACAACAAACAACGGAAGACTGAAAGTAATAAACAACTGGAGCACATATATAAAATGATGCATGATACATGTGTCTAGAAAAAAAACCAAAAAAATCACAATGATGGAATACAGTAATAATCCAAATACAAAAGAAAAACAGGTAGAAAACTCCTCAATATTGCAAGCCTCAGCTTGATCCCATGCTCTCCAGCTCCAAAGCAGTCAAGTACCTGAAGTAGAAGGACAATTTCCCTTATCTATACCTGCAAAAATATAATCTGTTTGGGCCCAAAAGCATGGCCCAAATAGGGTGT
Organism: Viscum album; assembly: GCA_963277665.1. NCBI lineage: Eukaryota > Viridiplantae > Streptophyta > Magnoliopsida > Santalales > Viscaceae > Viscum > Viscum album. The sequence goes on along the minus strand of OY728151.1, from coordinate 644,975,862 downwards.
GAAACTAAATCCCAATAGGCATCCACCAAGAGATCTGTGCCTAACAGTCAGTGAATATATATGACAGACAATAAACAAAAGATGCAGTAAACAAGGAAGTACTCAACAGTAACAATTCCACAGTTTCAAAGCATTCAGTTCCACATAGCAAGTAAACCGATAATCACAAACAGGTAACCCTTTGGGATGTACTCACAGCCTAATCCCCTCTGGTCCTACCTAGTAAACACAAGCAACCCTCTGGGAAGTACAGACAGTCTAACCCCACCGGTTCAGCTTTAGTATAGACTCTCTGGGGAAGCACTCGCCGTCAATTCCCCCTATAGTCTCGTATCGATAACTAAAAGGCGCTCTGGGGAAGCACTTACGTCTCATTACCCCTATGTCCCGCGTCGAGGAACTACATACACACTGAGGAATCACTTACGTCAATTCCCCCTATGGTCTCGCATCGTAACAATAATAACAGACACTTTGGAGAAGCCCTTATATCCATCCTCCCTATGGTCCATTGCACCGGGTTCTCACGACCCTATGTAAGTCAAACAAGCATAGCAATGAAAAGCGGCCAAAGTAAACCTCAATAACTACTTGGCTAACCAGTCTACAGAACAACAACATGTCAGATAAACAAACACTCCATCCTACAGTACTAGGCATGGTGAAAAACAAGGCAGCCTAATAGGCTAAGCAGGACCAAATGGTCATAAACAAACATGCATGAGAAAAAACTTCCAAAGCATAGAAATTTACCATATTCTCATTCAATTAACCTCTATTGTAGCATACAAGCATAGTAGGCAATTAACAGGGCTAAAATAGTAAATGCGCAATACCCCGTTCAAGGGTATTGGGCAATTTTGCACATATAACTCAAAGAATTTCTACAAAAGGCACAAAATACCTACCTTAGTGTTGTAGGATCGTTATACATGAACCATAAGCCTTGAATCGCCCAAGAACACCGTAGATCTATAAAAACACTAAAAACGCTCAACCAAAGATAACTTGAGAAAGAAGAGGAATCGGGAAACGAAGCTCTAGGAGAATGAAGAGCTTACCGAGGCGATCCCATTGCAATCGATGGCGATCAATTCAGAGAACGGGTACTCGATCGGGGGCTCGGGGAAAGATCGCGGTCGTACGGTCTCTCTCGGTCAAATGTGACCTAGAAGGAGACGGTTCTGTCCATCAGACGTGACCCCGGTACGTTTAATAAAAAAATAAAGTATGCGACATGTACTTTAGAAGTACACAATGTATACTTGCCCTTACTGGACCCCGCATTAGGCGGTCTCCAGGTCACCATACACGGCCGTGTGTACGACCGTTACACAGCCAACACCCGGCTACCCGCGGTAACCGAGTACACGACATATACTTATAAATCACACGACGTGTACTTAAGAAATTTCCAGAAAAACCTCTTTTTCTCAAAAATGACTAAAAAATAAAAACATACCTGAAAAGAAGATCCGGGTTCTTACAAACTTTCTACCTTAAAGAAATTCGTCCCCAAATTTCCCAAGCAAGGTGGCATAGAAGAAGAATCCTCAAACAGCTCTAGCCACTATGATCGTACATCAGCCTCCCTCTCCCAAGTCTCATCCTATACTCGTTCGTGCTACCATAACACTCATACTAGAGGAATAGACTGGCCACATAGAACCTTCGTATCGCGATCAACAATCCGGATAGGATGCTCCTCAAACGAGGCGTCCACCTCTAACTCAACCTCCTCAGGTTGAAAAACATGAGATGATTCTGAGAAGTAACGTCGAAGCTGAGAAATGTGGAAGACGTTATGCATAGCCCGATACCTCTGAGGTAACTGCAGCCGATAGGAAACCGGACCGACTCTCTCCAAAACCTCAAATGGCCCGACGTACCTCGGATAAAGCTTACCCTATCTCCTAATAATCTTGTGCCCCAACCTCAGTGTGATACGCAGGAAAACCTGATCCCCAACCTCGAACTCCAGAGGTCGTCTCCGCTGATTAGCATAAGACTTCTGTCGAGACTGTGCAGTATCCATCCTCTTTCGAATCAACTCTATCTGCTCTGTGGTCTCCTGGACAAGATGAGGTCCCAGCATAGCTGCCTCTCCTACCTCCATCCAACATAAGGGTGATCAACATGGCCTACCATACAAATCCTCATAAGGTGCCATATGAATAGTTTCTTGAAAACTATTATTGTAGGAAAACTCCACAAGAGGTATGTGATTCTCCCAAGAACCTCCAAAATAAAGGATGCATGCTCGCAACATATCCTCAAGCACCTAAATCGTACGCTCGGACTGACCATCTATTTGAGGGTGGTAAGCTGTACTCAAAAGTACCTATTTACCCAAAGCCTTCTGTAGCCCATGCCAGACTTGAGAAGTAAAACGTGCATCCCTGTATGAAACAATGAAGTGTGGAACTCCATGTAAACATACAATCTCACAGATGTACAACCGTCCCAGCTCATCAACACTGAAGGTCTCCTTGATCGGAAAGAAGTGAGCAACCTTCATTAGTCTGTCAATGACAACCCAAACTGCATCATTCCCTCGAGGTGACCTAGGTAAACCTGTCGCGCAATCCATCATGACATCATTCCACTTCCACTCGGGAATGGGTAACTGCTGCAAAAGTCTCGTGGGTCGCTGATGCTCCGCCTTCACCTACTGATAGGTGGAACACCTCATGACGAACCCAACAACATCTTTCTTCATACCTGGCCACTAATACTGATGGTGTAGATCACAATACATCTTGGTGACACCAGGATGAACTGCCCAAACTAAGTAATGAAAGTCCCGCATTAGCTCCTCGCGTATGTCTGCTGACACCCATACACACCCATGAAAACGCAAAATCTCATTCTCTCCTATGGTCCATCCAGAAATAGGGTCCTTTCTTGACACACTTTCCTATAGGACTAGGCCTTCAGAATCTGATAGCTACCTCATTTTCACTCGATCAAGAAGAGTAGAGGTAACAACTGAAAAAGATAGAAATGTCTTCCCCTGTCTGTCATGCACCTCTAAATGTATCTCAGAGAACAAGGCCATAAGCTGCTACTCACTGCTGGACTCCTGAATTGCCTGTATCTGATTCCTCCTGCTCAGCGCATCCACTAGTACATTGCCTTTCCTAGGCATATAGGCAAGATCAAAGTCAAAAGACTGAAGGTACCCAAACCACCTTCACTGTCTCAAATTCAGGTCACGCTGAGTGAATATGTACTTGCGACTTTTGTGGTCGGTGAAAACCACGAAATGCTCTCCCAAAAGATAATGTCTCCAACAATGTAAAGCACAAACAACTGCAGCCAACTCGAGATCGTTCGTCGGGTAATTTCGCTCATGTGGCCTCAACTGCCGAGACCCGTACGCAACGACTCCTTCTCCCTGTATAAGCACTACTCCTAGCCCGATACCTGAAGCATCACAATACACCGTATAGATCTTTCCTGGATCTGGAAATACTAGTATCAGTGCTGAAGTCAACCTCCATTTCAGCTCTTGAAAGGCTAACTCACAAGAATCTGACCACAAGAACTTCGTACCTTTCTTAGTCAGGCCTGTCACTGGCGCTGCTAAGCGTGAGAAGTCCTGTATGAAATGTTTTTAGTATCCATCCATCCCTAGAAAACTCCGTATCTCAAATACGTTCTTCTACTTTTTCCAGGAAACTAATGCTCTCACTTTCTCTGGGTATACTTCGGAAGCCACCTAGAGGCGCCCTGTACCCAGTTGGTCACATGGCCTCAAGCACATTTCCCATAATTCCAGAGGCTTCTGACTAGTAGTGAGGGCATTGGGTGTGATAGTGGAGAAACTATGCCCTCATTGGAAGAGTGACACAATGAAAGTAAAACACAAAGCAATAATGGAAGCAGTAATAATACCATACAACAGTAAACAACGGAAGACTGAAAGTAATAAACAACTGGAGCATATATATAAAATGATGCATGATACATGTGTCTAGGAAAACATCCAAACAAATAAAAATGATGGAATATAGTAATAATCCAAATACAAAATAAAAAAGGTAGACTACTCCTCAGCATCGCAAGACTCATCTTGATCCCATGCTCTCCAGCTCCAAAGCAGTCAAGTACCTAAAGTAGAAGGGCGCTTGCCCTTATCTATACCTGAAACAATATAATCTATTTGAGCCCAAAAGCATGGCTCAAACAGGGTGTGAGACTAAATCCCAGTAGGCAACCAACAAGAGATATGTGCCTAACAGTCAATGAATATATATGGCAGGCAATAAACAAAAGAAGCAGTAAACAAGGTAGTACTCAACAGTAACAATTCCACAGTTTCAAAGCATTCAGTTCCACATATCAAGTAAACAAATAATCACAAACAAGTAGCCCTCTAGGATGTACTCACAACCTAATATCCTCTGGTCCTACCTAGCAAACACAAGCAACCCTATGGGAAGTACACATAGTCTAACCCCTCTAGTTCAGCTTTAGTATATAATCTCTGGGGAAGCACTCACCGTCGATTCCCCCTATAGTCTCGTATCGATAACTAAAAGGTGCTCTGGGGAAGCACTTACATCTCATTCCCCCTATGGCCTGCGTTGAGGAACTACAGACACTCTGAGGAAGCACTTATGTCAATTCCCCCTATGGTCTCGCATCGTAACAATAATAATGGACACTGTGGAGAAGCCCTTACATCCATCCTCCCTATGGTCCACTACATCAGGTTCTCACGGCCCTGTGTAAGTCAAACAAGAATAGCAATGCAAAGCGGCCAAAGTAAACCTCAAGAACTACTTGGCTAACCAGTCTACAACACAACAACATGTCAGATAAACAAACACTCCATCCTACAGTACTAGACATGGTGAAAAACAAGGTAGCCTAATAGGCTAAGCAGGACCAAACGGTCATAAACAAACAAGCATGGGAAAACACTTCCAAAGCATATCAATTTACCCTATTCTCATTCAATTAACCTCTATTCCAGCATAAAAGCATAATAGGAAATCAACAGGGCTAAAAAAGTAAACACGCAATACCCCATTCAAGGGTATTGGGAAATTTTGCACATATAACTTAAAGAATTTCTACAGAAAGGCACAAAATACCTACCTCAGTGTTGTAGGATCTTTATACGTGAACCTCAAGCCTTGAATCTCCCAAGAACATTGTAGTTCTACAAAAATGCTAAAAACTCTCAACCAAAGATAACTTGAGAAAGAAGAGGAATCAGGAAACAAAGTTCTAGGAGAATGAAGAGATTACCGAGGCGATCCCAACGTAATTGACGGAGGTCGATTCGGAGAACGGGTGCTCAATCGGGGGCTTGGGGAAAGACCGCAGTCGTATGGTCTCTCTCGGTCGAACCAGACATAGAAGGAGTCAGTTCTGTCCATCAGACACGATTCCAATACATTTAATGAAAAAAAGAAAGTACACGGCGTGTACTTTAAAATTACATGATGTGTACTTTCCCTTACCGGCCCCCGCATTAGGTGGTCTCTAGGTCACCATACACGGCCGTGTGTACGGCCGTTACACGGCCAACACTCAGCTACCTACGGTAACCAAGTATACAACATGTACTTAAGAAATTTCCAGAAAAACATCTTTTTCTCAAAAACAACCAGAAACAAAAAACATACCTGAAAAAATGATCTGGGTTCTTACAACCATGAGTTATTTTTTTTCAACAATCTACCCTTTTAGGTTTGTTGACAGCACTTATAATCTTCCAGAACCAACTTATTGACAAGTCATGGACATGCAAAAATATTTTCCTTTTGCAACCCTAGATAACAATCAAGGACTTCCTTAACAAGTACTCTAAGCCCACATAAGTCAAGCTCGGTGAGAGAAACAATAGTAGTGTGAAAATTTCATTGATGAATCAATTCATTATTAAACATTCCATAGGAAACCTTCTCAACACCAAAATATAGAACAAGATCAGCCTTCGATTCCTTTACACGATTCTTCTTCATCGATAGACCAGTTTTAGCATCATGAGATTTAAAACTGTTGGGCAAGAATCCCTCAAGGTAACATTGAATCATTTTTGGGTTGGTCGTGTTTGTTCACAAAGAATGTTTCCATGGTTAATTGTCGAGTTATAGAGATGTTGTTGACAATCTATGTTGACAAAGAACCATGACAAAGGAATGGAAGATCTGGAGGCAGTACAAAAGAATTGATACAAGGTGGTGTCGTTTTCCAATGTTATCTAAAATTTTGGGGTCCAAAATTTGGGATTTGGTGAGCATTGTAAAAAATGGATTTCCTTGAAGATCTCATAAAAATATGGAAAAGGCATTAGTTTTGTGAAGATGGGCTTCTTGAAGTGGATTTCAAAAAGACTGGAAGAATATTGACGATGATCTCTGCGATTATGACAAGCTTCACGAACGACAGAGATGAGGAGTATTGTGAGGGAGCATTGCGGTGACGATGCAAAGTAATTGATGGAACACTCCATGATTACGATGAGATATGCGATTCAAAAATTGCTGTGATGCTTCATGATATGGAGATAATTTTGGCAGAAATTTTAGAGCTTTGCGATTTGAGCTGACATGGTGATGACATTGCGTAGAAGGTTCTCAAGTTGATGGAATCGACTATAAATAGACCTCGACCCCCTTGAGAAAAGTAGAGATATCAAATAAAAAACCTTAAGCTCTCGAATTGAAAATAAGATTCGCGGATCATGGATCTTTGCGAAAGAAAAGGGAATTCATAGAGGCAGTTGAGCTATGCTAAAGGAAGGCACACCATGAAGGCCATTTTGGCCTTGCGAAGGACGTGCGCTTCATGAAGGCTTGTTTAGATTTACGAAATCACAAAGACTAGTGTGAGATCTGCGATCTAGAGAGCTCTGCGATCTAGTGAGCTTCACGAAGAGGTTTTATAATTGAGAAGTCTTATTTGAGCTTTGCAAAAGTGGGAGCTTCACAAAGGCAGTGTTCTTTGCAAAAGAGTTTCAAAAGGGATTTCCTAGTGTTCAGTGGAAAAGTGGTATTCATCTATGGATGAAAGTTGGACTTCAATAGAGCATATACATACAGTAGTGGATGCATTCATTAGTGATAATGAACGGACCTACAAGTCCATAAATTGTGAGTGGATCCCTTCCAAGTGCAGTGAGCAAGGGAAGAGGAAGAAGGTTATCATTTCTACCGGCAGTGAGCTAGGGATAGAGAAATAGGGAGTAACCTTTTGAAAAGTAGTGAGCTAATCCTAAACCTTGTAAAGGCAGTAATCCTGTGTATAAAAGTGATATATCTTGAACCTTGAGCTTTAGTATATTTGGTACAACGACACATTGCCGTTGTATGCTCCTTGGACGTAGCTTAGTGAGGGTAAACCAAGTAAAAATCTATGTGTCATGTGATTTTATTCCTACAATACTTATAGAGTATCATCATCAAATAAAGAAGAAAAGAAGTGAACACACAAGTGCAAACAAAGTGACCCTTATAATAAAGAGGTCAAGATCTAGTGGGGCATGAAGAATTTAAAAAAGAATATCCATACCCCGATTCACCCCTCTCTCAGGGTATATAGGCCCCTTTTGGACCTAACAATTGGTATCAGAAAAAATATTTCTTTTATAAGATTTGTTTTCTCTAACTTGGTTTAGTTGATTTGTGTGATTAAAGATTTAGTCTTCTCTTATCTTGGTGTGCCATGGAAAAGAGAAAAACATCAAAAAAGAACCAGAAGTCAGATGGCATTCCTCAGTGTGGAAGTGTTTATGGAAAAAGAGTGATTCAACTAAAGGAATCAAATAACTTTCTAAAGTAAGGATTGGATGTATCAGATAGAGAAATGATAGATTCACTCAATAATGATGTAGGAATGAGTGAAGTACTTGAAATTCAAAGTGATGCTGAAACTACTGATGATAAAGAAGTTTTAAGAAGGCCACCAATAGATGTTGTTGACATGAAAAATGAATTGGATTAAAAATTGGATGAAGTTAAATCTAAAGATATCCAGATCCAAGTACTCGAAATTGAGTTCAACAAGCTAAGAGGCTTAAATCAAAGGATTATTGACATGGTTACTAACATGAGGGAGAATAATGATTCCCAAGAAAAAGAACTGCAAGATATGTCCTCAAAGAGAGAGAAATGCAAAGCTGGTGATAAGAGAAAGAATCTGAACTTAGATAACATTCAAAATTTGAAAGCCAGAAATGATGATATTGCTACATAACTAACCAAACTAGTTCAAGAGAATCAAAGACTTTAACATGAGAGTGCATGCTATTCCAATTCTATTGCTCAAGAAAAATTGAAATTAAAGGAGAAATGTGACATGGTTAATAAGATCACACATGAGTTAGAGGATGTGATGAGTAGAAGGAAGAATCTCGAGAGATAACTCAATGATAAACTTGAATCAAGGGATATGAAGATTAAAAAGTTGGAAGAATAGATAGAGTTATTAAATAAATAAGTGGAGAAATCCAATACCAAAGGAAAGCCTAAAATGAAGGATGCCTTGCGATTACTATTTGATTATCCTTCAGCGAGTGATGATAAAATGAAAAACAAATATTCTATTTATGAAGAGAAACAAAAACATATTTTCTCAGCTCAAAGACCATACAGTTTGGAAAAAATAGGCATTGGATTTGATGAATCTCCTCCCATGCATGATAGAAAGAGAGTCGTGAACAGTTTTAGAAATGGATGAAATCCTATAGGTGCTGGAGATAGACCTAAGATAACATTTATAAGAAGTAGTGACAACATGTGCTATTTCTATGGGATTCATGGACACACATCAAGATTTTGTTCAGAGGCTTTGGAATATATTTCATGCTGTGAAGATAGAAATATTTCTAAATCTAAGAACGAGAATAAGAATCTTGATAAGTCTGAAATAAGAGTCTCTTAGAAGAAATTATCCATGAAGTGATTCTGTTGTGGAAGAATGGGACACACCATGAGTATGTGTCAGGAATCCCATGAGCTCAATGTCACAATAAGAACGCAAGAAGAATCAACATCTTATTGGAGAAATGATGAAATTAGGTATGCCTTTAATGAAAGATGTTTCATATGTTCTAATCATGGGCATTTGGCCAAAAAATGCAGCCAGAAGAAAGAGGGGAAGGAAAAGGAACCCAAACGGAGATCCCAAACACAAGTAGTGTACAACAAAAAATCCTATACTAGAAGACAACATGGTAAGCTGAAATATAGGTTTATAGTCCGAGGAAAATCATAAGAAGCTCAACGAAAGGTGTATCAATTAACTACTCTATTACAGTCACAACATCTCTCTTGGAGAGAATGTGAACAAACCTATAAGAACAAGGTAAGATAAAATCTAGTTGTGAGTAATAAGAATGTGAAATCGGTGGAAGATTCAAACCCAACAAGAAAGGGTGGCATGACTCGGAAAATTGAAAAAAGAAAAATGAATAAATAATGTCATGAAAAATTCACATGTCATGCTGCACAACGGGAAGTGAAGTCAATAGAAAGATCCCTTTAATAGAGGAATAAAAAAGATAACATGGATAGTGGAGATATTCACGCTTAGAGAAAGAATCATGAGAAATGGAATTCAGGTGGAACCTTAAAGAAGGAAATTTTTACCAGTGGGTATGAACCCCAAATTGTGAAGAAGGCCAAACCCACAGAACTTAAATATTAGAAGAAGACTCAGAATGTGGGAAATGAATGCTTAGTCATATGTACAAAACAGTTGAAGTTATCCAGGAAGTTGGAATAGGCAAGGAAGGAGTGTGATGCTCCGCAAGAAAGAATCAAAGGGTTGACCCATCAGGATCAACCACAATCCTCATCTTGAGGATTCCAAAAGTTCCTCTCTCCCTATGTGTATAAATCCTATTAACTGATGTTCAGGTGTTTTAGGTTCAAGGGGAAATACGATCCAAGGGGAAGTGTCATCAAAAGATGAAAATTAGTGAAGTAATTGATCACAATGGATAGTGGTGGCGATATTAACTTTATATCATGTTTCCTACACCGAGTCCCAACTCAGTAGGCTTAGAGGTTCTGTTGATGGATCATTACTAAGTGGTATGTTTATCTAATGGAAATCCCATTGAAGGCATCCACAACTGGAATATGTTATTCCACTGGAGAAGTTTCTCAAACCTGTAATCACATGTGAAGAAATGGCGCAGGAGAAGAAAAATGTTTGTGGGTCTAAACAGTGGGCCTATCGACTAGAAGAGTTGCACATCATAGGGGGATATCTCTATCTCCTAATCAGATACATGATCTCAATGAGATAAAAAGGATGGAAGTTTATGCTATCTGACATCAAGAATCCTGATTAGGGGAGAAGCACCAAAATTCTTGTATTTCATGATTATCTACTTTGCTCTAACAATATGGTATTGAATAACTATTTTCAGGGAACCAAGATGTTGTGAGAGAATAGAAACAATGTTTCAACATGAGATTGAAAAATTAGTTGAAAGCAATGATATCAATGTAGTAGAGAATGAACAAAATATTTAATAGAACAATGAACAGTTTCCTTATGGAAGAAATAAGGAGGTGAGAAAATTAGGGTGAGTAGAAGTGTATATCGAGCGACCAGATGATTTTCTCATTCATTAAGACAAGAACAAATTTTTTTGACTGAAGAAGGGACTGCATGGACTGAAGAAATCACTAATAGAATGGTATTCAAGGATAGATTAGTTTTTGAAGAACCTTAGTTTTCATCATGGTGGAGTTGATTATAATTTATATGTGAACAATCATAGTATTCAAAGGATGATGGTGTTGGTGTCACAAGGAAGGAATAACACATTAATTTCTCAATCGAAATATTCCAATGAGGTTTTGAGAAGGTTTGGAATGGACAATCCCAAGGAAGGACACATACTTGAAGTGAAAAGAATATTTCAGTATATTAAGGGCACTGTTGATTTTGGTTTGATGTATAATGATAAGTCTCATCCAGATATTTTGGGATATACAGATGTTGATTGAGCCAGATCAGTAGATGATGAGAAATCTATGTTGGGAGGTGATTTACATCTTGGTGGATTGTGTATTTATTGGCTAATCAAGAAACAAGATTTCATTTCATTGAGCACTGCAGAAGCTGAGTATATTACGGTCACTCAAGCATGCACACATATATTGTGGATGAAGCAGCAACTTAATGATATGGGAGTTGAAGTGAAGTCTCCGATCAGAATCCAGTGTGATAATTTGAGTACTATAAATCTTAGTAAAAATACATCCATCACTCAAGGATAAAGCACATTGAGATCAAATAACATTTTATCAAAGAGAATGTGGAGAAAGGGCTAGTGAAGTTGGAGTATGTGCCTACAAAACTACAGGTTGTAGACATTTTGACAAAGGCCTTACCCAAAGAAGATTTTGAGAGGCATAGACTGGCTCTGAGAGTTCTGTCAACTCCCCACACTTGAAAGAGTGTGGATGCAACAATACCCTCTTCCCGAGGTATTATGTGTTTTTCCCCAATGTACTGATCTCTATTCTCTACTCTATTTCAGAACACAAAAGAGTGACCTTTGGGTTTATTGAAAAAGGGGGAGAAATAGTGACTCCTAAAGGGGGGGGGGGGATATGGATAAATAAGGGAGAAAATGTCTTAGTCAAAGACATGGGGATAAGATAACATGTGGAGCAGTGAGATAGGGGAGAGAAATGAGATAGGGGGAGAGTATTAAATCTGATGATGCTTGAAGTGATCAATCAAAGATTAGATATCACGACAGCTAAGGTTCATGATGAAATCAGTTCATTGATATTATTATGGTATCAACGATTGGTGTGAGAAATGAAGTGATTCATTGATGAAATTTTCATACTACTCTTGTTTCTCATGCCGAGTATTTCTCATATGGGCTTAGAGTATGTGGTGAGTGAATATTTGGTTCCTATTTGAATCGCAAGAGGTGAATGGTGGTTGATTATGGAAGGATCTACATTGAGGTATCAAAGTGTAGAGAATTGTTATGAGAAGAGTTGCCAACAAACCCAAAGGGGGATATTGTTGGGAAAAATCCCTCAAGGTAACATTGAAGCATTTTTGTGTTGGTTGTGTTTGTTCACAAAGCAGGTTTCCATGGTGAATTGTCAATTTCCAAAAATTTTGTTGACAATACATGTTTACAAAGAACCATGATAATGAAATGAAAGATCTGTAGGCGGTATAAAAGAATAGATACAAGGTGGAGCCGTTTTTCATTATTTGCCAAATTTTTGGGGTCCAAAATTTGGGATTTGGTGAGCATTGAAAAAATTTTATTTCCTTGAAGATCTCATCAAAATATAGAAAAGGCACGAGTTTCATGAAGATGGACTTCTTGAATTGGATTTCATAGAGACTGGAATAATGTTGACGGTGATATCTGTGATTACGACAAGCTTCGCAAATGGTAAAGATGAAGACCATTGCAAGGGATTATTGCGGTGGTGGCACAAAGGAATTGATTGAATGCTCTATGATTATAACAAGCTCTGTGATCCGAAAATTTCCGTGGTGCTTCGTGATATAGAGAGAATTTCGATGGGAATTCTGGAGCTTTTCAATTTGAGCTGATGTGGTGCTGACATTGCACGGAAGGTTCTGAAGTTGGTGGAATCACCTATAAATAGACCTTGACCCCCTTGAGAAAAAATAGAGAGATGAAACAAAAAACCTTAATATCTTGAATTGCGAAGGAGATTCACAGAGCAGGGAGCTTCATGAAAGAAAAGGGAATTTGTAGAGGTAGTTGAGCTCTGCAAAAGGAAGGTGCAACGTGAAGGCCAATTTTTCCTTGCAGAGGACGTGCACTTCACGAAGGCTTGTTTAGCTTTGTGAAATTGAAAAGACCAGTGTGTGCTATGTGAAGTAGTGAAGTCTGTGATCTAGAGAGATCTGCAATCTAGTGAGCTTTGTGAACCTGTGAGATATGTGAACCTGTGACCTTTGCGAAGAGGTTTGAGAATTACGAAGGCTTGTTTAAGATTTTCAAAAGTGGGAGCTTCTCAAAGGCAGTGTGCTTTGCGAAAGAGTTTCAAAAGGGTTTTCTCAGTGTTCAGTGGTAAAGTGGTATTCATCTATGGATGAAAGTTGGACTTCAATAGAGAATCTACATATAGTGTAGGATGCATTCATTAGTGATAATGAACGGACCTACAAGTCTATAAACTGTGATTGGATCCCTTCCAAGTGCAGTGAGTAAAGGAAGAGGAAGAATGTTATCCTTTCTACCAGCAGTGAGCTAGAGAGATAAAGAAATAGGGATTGGCCCTTGGGAAAGCAGTGAGATGACCCTAAACCTTGTAAAGGCAGTGAGCTTGGGAATAGAAGTGATCTAGCCCAAACCTTGAGCTTTAGTGGATTTGGAACATAGACACATTTCTGTTGTATGCTCCTTGGATGTATCCCAGTGGGTATGAACCGAGTAAAAATTTCGGTGTCGTTTGCTTGTATTCTTGCAATACTTCCAGAGTATCATCATCAGATAAAGAAGAAAAGAAGTGAACCCACAAGTGCAAACAAAGTGACCCTTATAATAAAGAGGTCAAGATCTAGTGGGGCAGAAAGAATTTAGAAAATAATATCCATACCCTAATTCACCCCTCTCTCAGGATATATAGGCCCCTTTTGGAACTAACAAAAACTCCCTCAGTTTCTTTGCACCCTCTATCAGCTTCTCCCTCTGTGTCGATCAAACCATTTTATTCCCCTTTGGCAATGAACCAAAAGTTCACTACTTTGTGGTTCAACATGGTAAATAACACATATTAGTTTATAGGGGAAAACACACCATATCTTAGGGAGAAGGGGGTCCCACATCCACGCTGTTCACATGTGGGGAGATTGCTAGATTCCAAGAGCCAGTTGACGTCGCTCAAAAGCTTCTCTAGGTAAGGCCTTCATTAGGATGTCTGCAACCTGTTGTTTAGTAGTCACATACTCCTAATTCACAAGACCATGATCCACATTCTCCTTGATAAAGTGATATTTTATTTCTATATGATTTTTACTTGAGTGATGAACATGATTTTTACTAATATTTATAACACTTGAGTTATAACAATGGATTCTGATCGGAGAATTCACTTCAACTCCCATATATTCAAGCTATTTTTTCATCCATAGTAACTACATGAAAGCTTGAGTAGGGGTAATATATTCAGCTTTTATGGTGCTTAAAGAAATGAAATCTTGTTTCTTGCTCAGACAATGAATGCATAGTTCTCCAAGATAGGATGCACCACCTAATGTTGACTTTCGATCATCTGTTGAACTGACATAATCCACATATGTAAATCCCAATATCTCTTGCTGAGTTTTTCCATTTTATAGTAAAACAAAATCTACTGTGCCTTTGATATATCGAAGTATTCTTTTTTACTACAAGTAAGTGGATTTATTTGGGATTACTCTATGTCATGACCCGACCTTCCTCGGGCCATGAACCTAGTCATCTGACCCCATGGGACTCATGTAATACCTTGGTTCCTTCCAACAACACCACAGACTATTACCCACTGAGGTCACTTATCAGACTAATGTCTATCCCCACAGGTTAACATATGTTCTATCAGTGTGTTTTTTCCTCACTCACACACACCCTAAGAAACCTCCAAGAAGCTCACCCATCCTAATCACTACTCTAGGTCAAACACACTCCACATCATTCCTTTGATATATTGAAGTATTATTTTTTATTGTAAGTGGATTTATTTAGGATTACTTTATGTCATGATCTAGCCTACCCCGTGCCATGAACTTGGTCATATGATCCAATGGGTCTCCTGTAATACCTTGGTTTCCATCTGAGCATACCACAAACTATTACCCACTGAGGTCACTCATCAGACTAATTTTTGTCCCCATAGGCCAACAAATGTTATTTTAGTGTGTTTTTTCCTCACTCACACACACCATGAGAAATTTCCCAGAAGGCCACTCATCCTAATCACTACTCCATGTCAAGAATTCTTAACTATGGAGTTCTGATCAGGCAGACTCATGAAAAAAAGGTGCACCTTGTTGACATGGGTAGTAAAATTTAGCCTTTTAATTCTCATTTTCAAGGGGTGTTACACTCTCCACCCCTTTAAAGCACAACACCCTTATTGTGGATATAAAGCCTCAAAGCCAGGTAGTTCCTATGCACTTTTGGTCAGGTATTGGATCTGATACCATTTATCATGACCCAACCTTCCCCAATCCATGAACCTGGTAATCTAACCCCATGGGTCTCCGATAATACCCTAATTTCCTTCTGAGCGCACCATAAGCTATTACCCACCGAAGACACTTACCAAACTAATGATTATCCCCATAGTCCAACACATGTTCTTTCAATGTATTTTTTCCTCACTCACACACACACCCTAGGGAACTTCTCAAAAGGCCACCCATCCCGATCACTAATCCAGGACGAGCACGCTTAACTATGAAGTTCTAACCTGGCAGGCTCTCAAAAAGAAAGGTGCACATTGTTGACATGGGTGGTAACATTTAGAATTATAAATTTCACTTTTATAGGGGTTTTATGCTTTGATACCATTCCACCTAGTATGCGTAAAAAACAATATCAAGTCATATTGCTGTTAAGTATAACAGATATCCAATGATCTATCTGTATTCAGTGATATTGACTATTTCGCTTTCATCAACCCTTGAAACCTTCATCTACATAGAAACCAGAGTTTTCATTTAGTTGGAATTTTCTATCCTAAATCTTCTCAAAAACTTCTTAGAATATTTTGACTAAGAAATAAATGCCCCATGTCTTCCTTTCATTACCTTATCAAGGAAAAATATCAGCCCACCAATCATTGATATTTCAAACTTTCATTTCATGAATCCTTAAAATTGTTTTCACTGAAATTAATTTGATCCAACAATGATTATTTCATTAAAATATACTAGCACCATAATCCTTGGATTACTCTTGTTATTGACATAGAGATTATAATCAACTCTACCATGCTGAAAAATGATCTTCTTGAAATACTGATCAAGTCATGAATACCATTCTCTTGGTACTTGATTCAACCCATATAGAACTTTCTTTAACCAAAAAACTTTGTTCCTATCTTCATGAATGAGAAAACCATCTTATTGTTCAATATAAACTTTTTATTCCAGAACCCCATTCAGAAATGATGACTTGACATCCATCTGGAAAACTTTGAATTTCCTCTACACTACTATGGGAAAGGATAATTGAATTTTCTCCAGCTTTGTAATAAGTGAAAATGTTTTATCAACACCAATATCCTCTATTTGGGAGTATCCCTTGCACACCAATCATGCTTTATTTCTAATTATTATTCCATCTTCATTCATCTTGTTATGGAAAACCCATTTAGCCCCAATGACATTCTTATCTATTGGCCTCGAAACAATATCCCATATTTTATTCTTTTCTATTTGGTCAAGTTATTTATTCATTTATTGAACCTAAATCCCATCTCTTAAAGCTTCTTTAAAACACTTTGGATCTACCAGTGATAAGAAATATTCTTGATGTTGAGTCTTCATCCTCCTTGTCTGCATTAGATCTATCTGATCCTGATGATATTCTTACTATCAATTTCAACTCGTCTCTTTGGTTTCATTATAGGTTTATTCTACCCATCATCTAAATCTTCTTCTGAATCCACCACAAGTACTTGTACTTTTCCTAAGCTGCTAACTTCTTTATCACTATCCTCTAGAGACTGTTCATGGATTTATTTAAGATTCATCTCATTTTACACCACAACAACATCATTTCTCTCTATAACTTTTCCCATCCACTTATTGAATTATTTATATGTTTTTATTTTTCCTGAGTAATCAATAATTATACCTTTATCACAACAGGATTTGAACTTTCAGTATTTATCCTTATTGAGAATAAAACACTTACTTCCGAAAACATGAAAATATTTCAATATTGGCCTTTTTCCATACTATAGACCATATGAAATCTTTTCTTACTATGGACACAATAAGGCTCTGTTAGAAATGTAGACTGATGTCAATACTATTTCTTTTCAAAACTTCTCTGGAAGGTCTTTATCGATAAGCATCTTTCCATATTATTTATAATCTGATTACTTCTCTCAACCAATCAATTTTTCTGTGGAGTTCATACTGCTAAAACTTGGCACTTTATCCCATGTTTCTCAAGATAATCCTCCACTTGTCTATTTGTGAACTATGTTCCACTACCAGTTCGGAATTTCTAGATCTTTTGATCTAGCATATTTTCAACTTCCCTTCAATAACATGTTATTCAACTGAACATCTTATACTTGTGGGTGATAATTGAAACCCATGTAATTATGCTAAAATCATCAATGAAAAGGACATAATATATCTTCCCATAAAAAAATCTCGGTGAAAAAGTTCTACATACATAAATATGAATCAGTTCAATAATTTTTGTTTACCTTTGACCTCTTTCCTTATACATCTTCCAAGTAATCTTCCCTTGTTGACAAGTATCATGCGAATGAGTACAATCACATGATAACTTACGTATATCTCAAGTATCATCATATTTTAGCAGATTTTACAAGTAGTATTGGCTCAGATGACTAAGAGGCTTATACCACATCTAGTTTTCTTCTTCCTTATATAGGAAACATATGTCTTCTTCTCCACTCACAAGGTAGAGATTCCCCTTCATGTTCTTTCCTTGTAGAACAATTGCTCCATATTTTCCCATGATGATTCAATTTTTTTTGTTAAAGATTATAGCATGTCCAAAGTCACACAATTGAATAAAACGTAGCAATTTGTGACTGAGAACTTCAAAAACCAAGACATATTCACCTCAAATATCTTTCCACACAAACTAAGATTTCCCCTAGACAATGATCTTCAGACCTTCATCGTTTCCAAATATTATGACACCTTCCTTGTCATACCTAATTCCCATCACTAGATTTTTATTTCCCATAATACAAAAGGTGAATACACTATCAATAATCCATATTCTAGTGCGATTTGAGGATTTAAAGGCAATATTTCCAATCAATTACTAGTCAACTCTTATTTTTGATCCACGTATTTAACTCAGGCTTGATACTGAATGATATTATTGATCTTCCTCAGAGTATGATTATCCTACCTCATCACAAAAAGATGAAAATTTATTTTGTGTTTTCATCTCATTCAATGATACTTTAGGCTTCTGTATGCAACCATTTTGGGTCTGCTTCATTACTTTTCTCTGCATTGTTGAAGAGAAGTATTTTTCCATGTGTCTGAATCCTCCACACAAAAAACAATGATCATCAAATGAATTCATAGAATACTGAACTCTATTTGGATACATTTGTTTTATTTTTTCCCATCGACACCTCTTGTCCATGGAACACACATTTTGAGAATGCCCCATCTTTCCATTATAATAACACCTGATACGAGGTTTTTTCATGTGCATCATTTTCGCACCACTGATTTCCCCTTGAGTTTTCTGAATCTTCAGATTCTAGTTCATAACAAAATAAACCTTCAACCATAGAGTGGGAGTTTATGGTATGATATCAACCATTACTTATTTCTATTTTTGATCAACTCTCATATCAGTATTGTCATTCTGATACAATATATTATTCTTCAAAAATTCCTTTGATAGCTTTGTTAGATCTCCAAATTTTAATTTCACTTTTTCTATCACCTATGGAACCTGATTTTACAAAATCATATCATGAGTCAAGATTTTCTCTTGATTGTTCACCTTTTTTCATAAGAAAACAACTTCCTCCTCAAGTTCTTTAGTATGATTGATTTTATCTTTTATTGTGTTATTCAGACCATTGATAACTTTGGTCTATTCTTAAACCTTGAGTTTAAACTCAAAGAATTTCTCTAAGTTATCTGGATTTTTAGATCCAAGATTTTCAATTTTATCCTTAAGCTTAGAGTAATATTATTCCTAATGCTACATATAGAGTTTCTAATCATGAACCACCCTATTAGATTTCTTTTTTTGGATCTCCAAACATCTATCTCCTTAAGTGAAACTTTTAATTCAACATAATGGTCAACTATTCCTTCAAATTATCCTCCATCATCATCACTTTATTCCCTTGACTGGAGATTACCCACAACTACCACCACATCATCTTCTTCATAATCCTTACTGTATTCCATTACTTATACCTCATTTTCTTCAGAACTTCCATTCTCTTGTGAAAGAAGATTATTTTTCTGGAATAAAATTCACTTCACATTTTTCTTACCTTTCACATAGTATTAATAAATTTTCATGGGAATTTCTACTTCATCCTCACCATAATCTTGGAACTTCTTAGGGAAATTTTTTGAAATATTTCTAACCGTTCCATATCAAAATCATGCTTGAGGAGTTTTCCCTTTGAACTTTCCTTTTCCTCTTTATATATTTCAGGAAAGGAATGAAATGACCTCATATAACTCTTATTCTTCCTAACTATCCTCTATATTAAGCGTATTCATGGCCTTGAAAGCCACCTATTTTTATTTTCCTTTCCCCACAAACTCATTATCATCATTTCAAATCTTGTATGTGATAAGAGTACTATGTAAGATATCCAATGTTAGTTCCTTTAGACCTTTGTCTTCTAAAATAGACTTTAGGATTGAATTGAGGTGAAATTAATCTCAAGATGAGCTTAACGATATTTACATATTTAAGAATTTATCTAAAACCACGTATGTCTTCTGCAACAAAGTTTACCTGGTCAAATAATGTATCTACAAACTCATTGGGGTGTATTATCAGATCCTGAAATTTTTTCCACAAAACCTATAATTTTGTTTCTATGACTTTTGAATCATCTTCATAGATATCTAATAGCTTTTCCCACATGTAATGCATTGACTTACATGAAATCACCTTCGTGTAGATTGTTTTTGATAAAGATCATCTGAAGGAATTGATTCCTTTGGAATCCACATCCAATTCTATTAAGTTTACTTCTGATAAAATTACATAGTACACATTAGTAGATGTTGGGACCAAGTTGGCTAGAGGTGTTGTTTTAAAGAATATTGCTAGATGTTTGATGTTTGCTGAAGGTGTTGGTTTTTTTCATCTTTACAAAAAATAACCTCACTTTGTTTTTTTATGATAATCGGACATAGATGATTGGACAAATATTTCTTGAGAAATTCCATTAATTGAAGTTTTTTGTTCTGAATTTTGAATTGTGGGTTTTCTTGTTATCGGTATAATCATTCTGGAATGAAGATTTTTAGAATAGTTTGGGAAGAAATATCAGATTCAGATTTTCGTAAGAGATGATTGACATATAAAATCAGATTATTTCATGCTGATCTCAATGTTCTAAACATCATGAAAAATTCATGATACAAGCAGTATTTTGTAGAATAAAATAAAATTTTGAAGTTCTGGTGACTCTACAAAGTTAAAGTGTTCCGGATGTAGATCATCATATTAAGAAACACTGGACAAAAAAGTTTTTTGAAGTCTAGAAGTGAAGTTTAAATAATTATAATGTTTTTGATCGAATGTACTTGATCAGAATCAAATCATTGGACGTTCCTTTTGTCAGAAAAGTCTAGTGTTGTGGTTTCTGAGTTTCTAAGTTATTACAACATGAAGTTTTGATCCAAGAGGAGACATAGACACCAATTCATTAGTTGGGTATTTGACATTGATAAAGCATCATATGTAGAGTTCCATTAGATGAAAAAAATTGAAATACCCAAATCATACAATGTCCATCAGATGGACCATATTTATTGACATCGATCCATATGAAGATTTGTTGACACCGATAAAAAATAAGAGTTAATGAATTAGAATATTTATTAACACCAAACTATTAGAAAAGTTATTGACACCAATCAATTAGAAGAGTTATTGAAACTGATCAATCTAAAGAGATGATGACATCAATCCATCAGATGATAATTTAAAACTGATAAGTAATCATATTCCGAGTTTCATCGAACATAATTTCATCTGACCGAGGAGCAGTTTAGAAAATGAAGAAATTTGATGAAAATGTGAGATTTATTGAAGTTTATACTGAACTAATTTTGTAGGGTTATAAATTCTTTAAAATTTTAAATGATGTTTTCAAATATTTTCCTTTGTTTTGAATCATTAGATTTAGAAGTATTTTACTTTACTTGTTTGTAATTAGGTCAAGAGAACCAGAATGAAGAACAAAGTTTCAGACTAAGATGTTTTGGACTATCTATTTATAGACAAAACGCTTTTAAAGTTATTATTCAAGTGAGGTTGAGAATTAAGAAGTTCTAGATAATTTTAGAAGGCTCAATAAGAAATCAGAAGAGTCGAGAAGGTTTAATAAGTGGTAAAATAGAGTTCAAATGAACGTGAAATTTAAATATGTGAATGTTTGAGTGGAAAATTTATTTCAGGTTCCCGCCTTCGCTGTTTTGAGCGCACCTATATAAATTGGTACAATTAAAAAAACTTTTACACTGTTCATGTGAAAGAAGGCAGAGCTTTGGAGTTTTGGTTTCAATTTTTTTACCAGACAGAATTTCCTAAGTAAGGTTTCTAAACAAAATTTCTTAAGGAAAGTTTCCAGAAATAAGAAGTGATCAGTGAAGTGGTGGTCAGGATTAATTAGACCAGATTGAGCAATTAGACTGATAGTTTTTGAAAGATAAATAATAATAAAGGATTATAGTTTTAATTTTCTATAGGAAAACAAGTTAGAATTATTTTCGAACTGATGAATTTGATAGTGGAAATCAAATAGAGGGATTAGAATGAGCCTTGTACAAAGTCCAGTGAAGTTTTTCCTACCTGATGCTGGAAAAAGTGAAGAATTGTTTTTAAAGGATAAAAAAATTTAAAGATATTGAATAATCACATAGACAATGTTCTGAACCTACGGTGAAGGTTTTTAAACTTTTTATAACATATTATTTACATATATCATGCTAAAAGAATAATATGAACTATTATATTAATTATTGTGCTATGAAAGTGTAAGGGTATTTCTTACTTGCTGTAACCACTCAAAAATGATTGTTTTCTAGTTGATTTCATGGTATTGGATTATTTCCAAACCATTCCAAGGACTATCTACTCTTATTGAGTAATGAACCTTATAAATACTTGTGTTCCTGTGAATATATTCGAAAGTTTGTTTTCCAACAAATTTGTATCTCTTTAAAAGGAGGCAGTGTTTGTTAAGAATTTAACATAAAAGTAAAATGATATCAATGATTCACCCTATCCCTCTTCCAATTATTACATTAATCTTATGTGGGACTTTTCAATTGGTATTAGAGAAAAGGTTCCCTTTGTTTACTCTTTGCTGAAGTTTTAAGAGAAGTTGTTATGGATAGTTTGAATTGTGTGAATAGTAAGAGGATTCTAGTTTTTGATGGAAAAGACTATCATATTTGGAAATAAAGAATGTTTTGATATCTTATGTCCCTTGGTTATAATGTTATGAAGGATGCTATAGATGAATTTCCTCTTCATGCTTAGAAAGTTATCTTATAGTTATTAATAAAAAAAATATAGAGAATGATGAAAGGGATAAAAATGATTTTCTTTGATCACTCTTTGAAATTTAATTTCATAGAGTGAAGGTATTTGGAACTGCCAAAGGTATTTGGGAAAAGTTAAAAAATATCTATGAAGGTAATACGAAGGTGAAGAATGAAAAATTAAAAATATGGAGGCTGAAGTATGAAGACCTAAAAATGGGTGAATATGAATCCATTATAGAATTTTTCATAAGGGTGAATGGTATTATAAGCACCATAAGATGTCTTGGTAAAAATTTAGAATATTCAACTATCATTGAGAATATATTATGAATTCTTCATGAAAATTTTGATGCAAAGGTTTTATATTTGGAAGATAGGGATCCTATAACTCTATCTTTGGATTAATTAAATAGCACTACTATTACATATGAAATTATAGGAGAGAAAGTTATGAAAAGAAAAGAAATATTTGATCAAAAAAATTCCTTCAAAACTATCATGAAAGGAAAATCTAATAATTTTCTTAAATATGAAGAAGTTGATGACTCTGATACTAAAGATGAGGTTAGTAACAATCTTGATAATTTTTTGTCCTTATTTTCAAAAAATTTGAAAAGAGGCATGGGAAATTATAAAGGTAAGTTACCTCTAAAATGATTTGGCTATAGAGCTATTGGGAATTTTTCTGTAAGTTTCCCTTGAAGAAAGGATGAAGAAGAAAGTAATAATGATGAAGAAAATTCAAGAATATATTTTAACAAACATACTGAAAAATCTAAATCTTATTCCGAAGGAAAGGATAGAAAGTTCTGTAAATCCAAAAGGTGATGTTTTTTTCTAAGGATAAAGAAGATGATGACAGTGAAGTTAAAACTGGAAAATTCACTAAAGTTGCTAGAAAAAATACATTTATTGAAAAAGTAAATTATGAAGATATTGTTGGTTATAAAACAAGTTGTTCTAAATAAGAGACTCAATTATAATTTTCATTGAAAAGAGAGTTGAAATAATTTCTTAAAAATTTTGTATGAATTGAAAGATAAATAAAGAAGTTTTAAAAGGAATGTTATACAACAAATAATCAAGAATATTTACTTGAATAGAAATCCAATTTGCTGGAAGATATTGATCATTTGAAGAAATCACTTGAAAAAGAAAAGAATCTGAATGATCATCTTGAAGTAATGATAAAAGTGAAGGAGGATGAAATCAAACTTGTTCAATGAAATTTCTCAAAAATTGACCAGGGATTTATGAGTTTCAAAAACTCTATTTATGAAATTGATGAAATTTTTGAGAAGTTTGAACCTGATAAAAATCATTAAAAGTTTTCTTAAAAGGTTTAAAGTAAAAATATATATGTTCATAAGATTAATAAAGTTTAAAAAATCATGTATGTAGCCAAAACCAAAAAAGTTTAAAATTCATATGTTTCAAAAAATTTAAAGTCTAAATCAAATGTTTCTTCAACTGGTGATTTTTTTGAAGATGATAAGAAATCTAAGTTGAAGAATAAAATTTCAAAAGATAGTAGGAATACTGAGTCTTGAAAAGGTTCTAATGTGGAATGTAATAAAGTTATAAAAAACAAGTTTATAACTCCAGGCAGTATGGAAGTTTTAGAGGAAAATATTCTCTCTATGGATACTATTGGTATTGTGGTGGATTTTGGAATATAAAAAATATGTGTTGATTCAATCGACATCACTTTAATAATCCCATGAGTAGCTAGAAGAAAAGTTTTAGGGGGATTCAATAGACTCAAAGAAGGAACCATGAGAAAGTTGTTATGAGAGTTGAAAATAGATTCCAACCTTTATAAAATATTTATGAAATATGTGAACAACCCATACATCTTGAAAAAAAGATGTATTATTTTTTTACCAGTACAATTTTTTTTATAACACTTCTCAAAATTCAGATGTGATGAAAGATAAAGGAAAATAAAAATCTCTTGTTATAGAAACTGCTCTCAAAGCTAAAAAAGGTGAATGACCCTCTATTTTTGGATAATAGGTGATCTTCACATATGATATAAGATTTTAAGATTTTGAAAAATGTGAAAGATTTTAAAGAAGGAGCAATGAAATTTGGCAATGATGAATCACTCAGAATCAAAGGTGTTGGATATGCTATTATTGGGGAAGAAAAACTAAAATAAAAAAAATGAATTGTTAGTTGATGGTCTGAAACACAACTTGTTAAGTGTTTCAAAACTTTGTGATGAAGGTAATAATTTTTTTTTCAAAAAATATGGTTTTGTTGTGAAAAGAGTAGAAGATGAATTTTTTTTATAAGAGGCCAATGTTTAAAGGGGAACACGTTTCAAGTTAGTGATGTACAAAATTCATGTTATCTAAGCATGATGAAAAAAATTCAATTGTGGCATAAAAGGTTGGTACATATGTGTTAGAGGAATATGGACAAGTTAATAAAGTGAGATAGTGTTCATTATATTCCTAATTTGATACGAAGAAGATATTGGTGCTGTTCTATTTTTTAGAAAGATAAAATTAAAAATTAAATGCATAATAAAGTTGAAATTAACTAAACTCATCCCCTAGAGCCAATTTATTCAAATATTGTGGCCCAATGAGAAAATAATCAAATTTCAAATATAAGTATTTTATTTCTTTCATTTTTGATTTTACTTGCATTACATGTATTACGTATTTGAAACATAAATCAAAATCTCTAATTTTTTTTTAAAGAGTTTCAGTAAAAGAGAAAAAAAAAGTATATTCTTTGAAGAAGTTGAGAACTGATAATAGCGGTGAATATAAAAATGAGAAATTTAGAAATTATCTTAAAAACATGGTATTCTTCATGTGTTTAGCGCACCTTAAACACCACATCAAAATAGTGTTGATAAAAGAAAGAATATAAGTTTGGTGGAGATGGGATGTACTATGCTGATCAGGCATTGTAGTTATCATTACTTTTGGAGGTAGGAAATGAGTACAATAGTTTATATTCAAAACTAGTGTTTCTATAGATCAAGTTCTGATATTACTCCTTACAAAATTTTTTATAATGAAAATTTAAGTTTGAAACACTTAAGGGTGTTTTGGAGTCCATGCATTATAAAAAAGTGGAAATCTTGTAAAATATGATCAAAGAGGTGACTATATAACTTTTCATGGCTATAATTCTAATGGTAGAGAGTATAAAGGTTTTACCAAATAAATAGGGAAGTTAGTTAAATCCACTGATGTAAAATTTCTTGAAAAAGATGAATAAGAATTTTCACAAACACATGTAGATAAGGAATATGGGGGAGATGAGATAGTTTAGAAATATGAAAAGAATTATAACGATGGTAATGCCACAAAAATAGAAGATTTAGACTCAACTATTTCTTATGATGAGTAAGAACTTCGTACATCTCAATATAGGATGAGGAAACAAGTGGAAGTACAAAACATCATTGATTATCAAGAACAAAAAGTTCAAACAAGAAGAAAATAAAATTTTGCTGCACATAATTCCTTTTATTTAAAATTTGAGGAAAAATATGTTGATGAATATTTTGAGCATCAATAGTGGATTCATTCTATGAATTAAGAATTGGATTAGATTAAGAAGAATGATACTTGGTAACTTGTACCCAAACCAAATAATATAAATTTTATTGGTACAAAGTGGGTGTTTTGAAACAAGTTAAATGAAGATGATAAAGTGATAATAAAAAAATAAAGATTGGTTTAGAAAGGTTACTCACAAATTGAAGATATTGATTTTGATGAAACTTTTTATCTTGTAGAAAGGTTAAAAAATATTATAATCTTTCTTGAAATTACTTCACGATGAGGTTATAAAATTTTTTATATGGATGTTAAGTCTTCTTTTCTTAATGGAAAGCTTTATGAAGATGTTTATATTGAAAAACCATGTGGATTAATAATCAGAAAATATAAAATTTATGCGTTCAAGTTAAATAAATCTTCGTATGGGTTAAAGAAAGCTAGAAGATCTTGGTTTTCCAAATTGGATTACTGATTAAGGAAGTTGAACTTTAAGAAAATGAGTGTTGATAGTAATCTCTACATAAAAGAAAATATTGAGATATCGCTCATTGTTATTGTTTATGTTGATGATATTAACTTTGATGGGAATGATGATGGAACTTTTGAAAAGTTTTCTGAATAGATGAAGATGTTATTTGAAATGGCCATGCTTAGTAAAAAGAAATATCTTCTTGGCTTATAAATCTCACAAAAGAAGAAACATATTTTACTATATCAAGAGAAGTATGATAAGGAAGTTCTTATAAAATTTTTCATGGAAAATTAAAAACCTATTTCCACACCAATTTTGGTGGGAACCCAGTTGTATAAGGATGGATAAAGAAAGGAAGTGAATTCTAAGGAATTTCAGAAGTTGATTGTAATTTTGTTATATATAACTACTTTAGTACCTGCTATTTTATATGTTGTTACTTTATGTAAAAGATTCAAAAATGATCTAAAATAATCTCATCTCTTAGCAGAAAAATGAATTCCCATATATATCAAAAGAATAACATATTTTAGTATCAAATATGATATCTCAGGAAGAATTGATTTGTTTGGATATAAAAATACTGATTGGGTAGGAATTGTAGATGATAAAATATCTACATATGGTGGAGTTTTATTTATAGGGAAAAGTAGTGTGAGTTGGCATACCAAAAATAATTTTTTTAACTCTTACCATGACTGAAGCTAAATATGTCCCCACTACTCAAGCTATAACACAACTTATGTGGATGAAAACTTAGTTGGAAGATTTTCTAGTTAAAGTCAAGTTACCACTTCTTTGGGGTTATAATAACTAAAGTGATATAAATATCACTATAAGTCCAGTGAAACATTCTCATTAAAAACATATTGATATCAAATATCACTTCATCAAAGAGCATGTGGAGAATAATGAACTCAAGTTGGAATATATTCCTACAATGAAACAAGTTTTTGACATATTCACAAAACCTTTATTAAAGAAAGATTTTTATAAATAGATTTTGAACATGGTAGTAAAAACTATTTATCTACAAGGTTGAGATATGTGTTTCTATCCCCTATCTTATATTAACTTTGGATAGTGTTGTCAAGGGGAATAAAAATTTTGTTTTATAAATCTATCCATTGTTTTATGCTAAACATTTTAAGGAAAGCATTTATGTAGGGGAGAGTTTTTAAAAGGGGAAATCGATGATATCATCATGTAAATTTGTGAACAATTTTAATAGTTTTTTGAATTTCTTGTAGGAAAAAACTTTGTTCTTACATGAAAGTTGAAAAGTTGATTTTTTTTGAAGAAAAGATGACATGTTCAAGAAATGTTCAAGAAGTTGTTTCTAAGTCACTACTTAGGAACAACATGGTTTTACAGTTCAATGATTCTTATTTCCTATAATTAGTTCACTCACATAGTATTAGAGTTGTTGAAAAGTGGTCCATAGCTTGAGTTATAGAGTTTCAGTGATTTATTAATCTTGGTTGACAATAAAATACAAATGGGGGGATTGTTGGGACCAAGTTGGTTGGAGGTATTGTTTGAAAAAATATTGATGGATATTTGATGTTTGCTGAAGGGGTTGTTTTTTTTGTATCTACAAAAAATTATCTCACTTTTTTTGGTAATAAGACACAGATGACCAGACACAAATTTCTTAAGAAAGTCCATCAATTTATTTTTTTTGTTTTGAATGTTTTTTTGGGTGTTCTCGTTATCAGTCTGATCTTTCCAGAATGAAGATTTTTATAATGGATGAGAAAGAATCACTAGATTCAAAATTTCATAATCAATGTTCAAAATAAAAAATCAGATGATTCTATACTGATATCAATGTTATAAACATCATGAAGAAGTCACGATACAAACAATTTTTTTTAGAAGAAAATAGAAATTTTATGTTTTAGTGACTCTATTAAGTTGAAGTTTTCTAAATGTAGATCATTGGATCAAGAAGAACCAGACATATAATTTGTTTGAAGTCTGGAATTTTTAATTTGATGATGTTTAAATAACTGCAATGTTGCTGATCAGATGCACTTGATCAGAATCAAATCATCAAATATTCCTTTTTTAGAAAAGTCCATCGTTGCAATTTCTGAGTTGTTGAATTGCTACAATGTGAAGTTTTGATCCAATACAAGATGCAGAAACTGATCCATAGGTTAGATGTTTTAAACTGATAAAGCATCATATGTATAGTTCCATAGGATATAGAACATCCGAATTCACAAATTGTATATTTCCCATCAGATATACCATAATTATTAACATCGAAACATATGAAGAGTTCTTTACACTGATCAATCAGAAGAGTTTTTGACATTGATCAATCAGAAGAGTTGTTAACACTAATAAATATGAAGATCTAATGACACTGATCCATCAGATGAGCATTTGACACTGATAAGTCATCATATGATGAGTTTCATAGGACACAATTTCATCAGACTGAGGATCATTTGAACAAATGAAGAAATTTGATGAAAAGGTGAGACTTATTAAGGTTCCTACTGAACTATTATTGTAGGGTTATAAAGTATTTAGAAGTTACAATTATGTTTTCAAATATTTTCAATTGGTTTGGATCATCATAGGGAGAATCCTTTTACTTTACTTGTTTGTAATTGGGTTAATAGAACAAGAATGAAGAATAAAGTTTCGTACTAAGATGTTTTAAACTATATATTTTTAGATGGAGAACTTGTAAATTTATTATTCAAGTTAGGTTGAGAATTAAGAATTTATGTATAATTCAATAAGGTTTGAGAAGATACTGGAAAATTGGTAATATTTAAGAAGTGGTCAAATAGAGTTCAAATGAATATGAAATTCAAATCTGTGATTTTTTTGAGTGGGAAATTTATTTTAGTTACCGCCTTTGTTGTTTAGAGAACACCTATATAAGGGGGTCAAAGTACAAAATAATTTAAAACTATTCACATTTAAGAAGGTAGAGCACTAGAGTTTTGGTTAAAATCTATTTACCAGATAGAATTTCTAGAGCAAAGTTTCCAAATAGAATTTCCTGAGGAAAGTTTCTAGATAGAAGAAGTGATTAGAGAAGTGGTGGTTATGAATAATATTATTGGACCAAGAAATTGGACTGAAAGGTTATGAAATATAAATAAGAAGGAAATAGTATGGTTTTGATTTTCTATAATAAAACTATTTATAATTGTTTCCAGACTGACAAATCAGATAGTGGAAATCATACAGAGGGATCAAACTGACCCTTTCATGAAGTCTAGTGAAGAATTCATTCCTACCTATTACTGGGTAATAATGTTAAGAACTATTTTTAAGAATAAATAAAGTTATTTTTTTGAATCAACACAGTTAAGATGTTATGAACATAATGGTGAAGATTTTTAAACTTGTTACGATATCTTATTTACATCTTTCATGCTAAAAGAAGAACATGAATTGTTGTATTGATCATAGTGATATGAAAGTGTAAGAGTATTTCTTATTTGTTGTAACTACTAAAAAAGGATTTTTTCTAGTTTAATTTATGGTATTATATTATTTACAAACCATTCCAAGTAATAGATACTCTTATTGAGTAGTGAACCTTGTAAATACTTGTATTCTAGTGAATATGTTTGAAAGGTTTTTTTCTAGAAAATTTGCATCTCTTTAATAGGAGGTGAAGGTTGTTAAAAAATTTAATATAAAAGGAAAATGATATAACTGATTCACCCCTACCCCTCTTAGTAATTACATTTATCCTATGTGGGAATTTTCAGTGGAAATTACATACATTTTAGCTATAAATACATCCATACCTAATGACCAAAAGTAGTTCTACATCCAATTCTTACACATATGGAAATTTTTTCCATTAAAGATCAGAATAAAATTTTTATTAACAAACTCTATTGAAATCACTGAGAGAGAAACATTGATTTTAACCTTTCTCTTTGATACAGATTGTTAGCCTAACTAGGTTAAATACCTTGAGGGGGGGGGGGGGGGGTGAATCAGGGTATGGAAGATTATAAAAGATCTCTATTCAGATATTTTTTAATCATTATATAAAAATATATTCTCTCTTTTTTTCATTATACAATATACATTGTAAATTAAAATATGCATAGAACACAACAACTGTACTTGGTTTAACCTCAATGGGATATGTCTAAGAAGCATAAAAAGAAAATGTGATGATGTACCAAATCTACTAAATCTCACTTATATTTACAAAGTTTAGAGAAAACTCACTATCAATCCTAGTTTAAAACCATTAATAAATTGAAAGCTCACCACTCTCTCTTTGAAGTGAACACACTGCTCCTCTATTAGAATCTTATGAAAATTAGTTCTAAGTTAATCCACACTTGTGTGTGTCTTTATACTCTTGTTTGATCAATGAGATTATGGATAAATGTTTGTGAGACTCCTCTGTAAGACCACTATGTGATACCCATTTGCGATTCACCATTCAGATCGTGTGGATCACATGACTCCACTGTGAGACTCTGTTATGCTCAAGAAGATCACGCGACTCTGATCAGTCTACCTATTCCTAGTGTATAAAACCCTTGGAAATACCCTTTTATGAGACCTTTAGTTCACATGGATCATGAGAAATTATTTATATCACATGGATCATGAGACCTTTTTTAGATCATGTAGATCACGAGACCTTGTTTAGATCATATGGATTGTGAGACCTTGTTAAGATCATAAAGATCATGAGATCTTGTTTAGTTCATGAAGATCGTGAGATATCAATGGGTCTTCTTATATGTTCAACCACCCAGTGCATACTTCACTTCGTGAGACTCCTTCATGAGATCCTTTCACAAGACCTTATATTGATTAAACTGATTACAAGACTCTAGTAGAAGACTTTATTTAGGTCACATGAAATACTTTTTCTTCAAATAAAACCACTTGATAAAACTTCTTTACTTATTAAGGATGGGTTATGAGGTATTTTTAGGCATAAATATACTACCTTAACTCTACAAATTGTGGTTCTCTATCCCTTCCACCGTCTCAGTAATCACATCATGTGCTCCATGTGATCGCTTTTCATGATCACCTGATGCATGTCACAAGTTCTTTGCATGATCATCTCCATTTTATTAAGGCACTCCGCATGATCTTATCACAACATTCAAATAAAATCATGTAGCCAGTTCCATTATCTTACAATGATTTATGTGACTCCATATTGAGATTAAATGATAATCATGCAATGTTAGCGACATTATCTTCAAGTGCTTTATGAGATACCATCATGAGATCTAAATACAATCATGTGGTTTTATGATTTTGAATGAACACATGTTATCCCCATTATTTCAAGATTATTTTTCTTCATACTCTTTGGATGAACTCTCCAAGAGATCCTATGAAAATAATTTCATGTCTTCAGGTTCTTTTCATTATCTCTCCATGAGATTTTATAACAATCGTATGATGTATTTAAGTTATTTTCATGATCTCAATGCAAAATGTTATGAAAATCATATGGTGCTTTGTTTTACTAGTTCTGACATTAACACTCCAAGAGATCAGTCCAACTATTCACACTCCATGATATCATACATTCACGCTCCATGATATTATACATTCGTACTCTGTTAGATCAGTTCAAAAATTCTTATTCTATGAGATCATTTTAGACATATTTGATTCTAAGTGAAGTTATTCATGGTTAGGCTTTTGTTTATCTCTATTTCTATTCTTCCCTTCAAATATCCTTATTTATTCTTCTTCCTCTCACTATGGGACCATAGAATCTAAACCCTATATTGAGGGTTTGAGTTCAATTTGTGGTTATTGTTGTCTTGTTCCCCCAACATCTCTCATTTTTCTTTTGAAAGTTTCACACCAATTTCACTTTATTAAGGTATACATTTCCATGAAATTTCCTTTTTCTTGAAAAACTATGCAGTTATTGAGTTTTCTAAATCATTTTTTAAAATAGTTTTTATTTGGTAATATTTTGTGAATTTATAAATTCTTTATCAAATAATTATGATTCAAAAGTTCTAAATGAAAAGGTATTTTCATTAATTCATTCTTTTATATTTATTTAACTAAAATTTGTGCATATTATGTTTTTGTTAAAATGTCTATGTGGGTTTTCAAAGGTGTTGGTTATTAAATCAGTGTTTTAAAGCCTTGTAATGATTTTAAATGAGATATTTTATGATTTTAAAATGTTTTTTATCTATTAAATCATTTTAATTGGACATTGACAAGATTCTTTGATATGTTCCCATGTTACTTATAAATAACTTATGTTTTTGAGGTTTTTTAAGATGCTTAATGAATTTTTTATCATTTGTAAATATATATAATAATATATTGGACCTAGTGGATTTAAATTGAGGTTTCTATGTACTTAAAATATTATTTTCAAATGAATAATATTTTCAAAATTATTTCCAAAACGGGGTTTAAAAGTTTTTGAGTAATATAAAAACCAAAGGATCATTTGGAACTTTATGCAAAAGGTCTTTCATAAAATGACTCGAAAACTTAGTTTAATCCCCATGAACCTATGTTTTATATGAGATCTTGGATCTTGTGATTAAATTACATTATTTTTAATGTTTATGTAAATTCTATAAGGGATTCTTATAAAAAAGGTGTATGGGGGTGGAATGATGTGATGTGATTTTGATGCCTTGATATGAGTTTGGATATTGATATTTTATTGATGCATGGTTAATATTATCATACCACTAGTATATAACTTCATGGTAACCCTAGGTATTAAATTGATAGATTTAGAGATAGTTTCTATGTTAGTTATGTTCATAAACTGACTAGTATCCTATGGTATATGATTCTTTCTAACTATATGAAGTTTCACCAGTGAGGAAAGGTTAGATAAAACTAGGAGGTGATTTCCCATGAACTTTATAAATATTCCAATAGATAGTTCCAACCAAGTAGGTCCAAGATTGTCTCACTTAGACTCTAGGATATTCCCACGATCATGATATACTTTACTCAATTTCTCTTGTTATTATTCCCTGATCAAGATTCTATTTTATGTTCATCCTGTACTTTCCCTGACTTGTGATACCTGAATTTATTATTGCTTCAATATTGTTTTAATGTATTACTTACAAAATTATTATTTATTAATGTTTAGTGTTATCATGGTGCATTTTTTTACCTAACTACTTTTTATTATTTTTGTAACTTTATGTTCATATTTATTCCTACATTTGTAGCTGTAATTGGTTACTTTTGGTCTCTTTCTTGTGTTTTATAAATGGTGGTCTGAAAAAAGGTTTTGGAAAGGATGTTTTCAAATGGATTTTTAAATGTAATGATTTAATGAATTATTTAAAGTACTATTAATATTTTATTAAAAGTATTTGAAGAATTATTTTGGGTTGTTTCCTTAAATGTCAAAACATTACATTCAAGTATTGTATTTCAAACTAGTTTTTATGGAATATTTAGTCTTAAATTCATGGACTCTTTTGTTGATAAAAAACTACAAGGATTTTTGGTTCACACCTTACTTATACTACTTAGTGTTTATATAATGAGTGGATTTTATAGGTTCATGTTTAGATTCTTAAGAATATATTATTTATAGGCTTCTTCCCTAATGTTTCTCATTAAGAGGGTCTGATTATAGTGTTAGATGGTAACCTTAGGTCACAAGGAGATCATTGGTCCAATATTTTGGTATTTCCTTGTTTATATTGTACCACTGTTGTTTTTTCCACTTTATTATTCTATGTATTTTAGGATATTTATTTATTCTCATTATAAATATTTATTTTGTATTGAATTTAAGTTTTATTTTTTATCTTAGTTATTCCATGTTTGGTTATCTTTATATTTAAAATTGTTTATTTGATTTTTCATGGAATTCCAAACCATTGATGCACCATGCCATATTTTTAATAAGAATTAAATTTCATGTTTATAATTATTATTTGTGAAAAAAAATTCCAATATTGTATCCTTGATTCCTACGCACTAGTTTCCACACCATGAGAATCATGAACACTCTTTGGGCCTTACCATGGACTAGATCAGATGTTAGGTTGAGATATCCTGGGTTGTCTCATGAAAAATGGTATCAAATCCTGATTTTTATTTGATGTGTAATGGTTTATCAGAGATAGAACTATCAAAACTCAAGAGGTTAGTCATGATTAAGTTCTTGATCACCACCTTTCATGATGAAATTTGAGTTTCTATGGGTAGTTGAGATTTGAGTACCAATTCTTATTTTTGGGCTTATTTTGATCTAGATTAGTTGTGATTTGGATTATACTTAAGTTAAATGGATTTTTTAAAGGATTTTCATGTTTTGGGGTGAAAATGGGAGGATAAATTAAGGAAATTGGTTAACTTAGTTTGTTTGGAAAACCGTGTTAAATCGATACACATGGTTATGAAAATATCATAGTGGCAATCATACGATTGCCGCATGGTTAGACAAACCCTATATCTAATATGTTCACAACTATTAAAACCATTTTTAAAAGATATATTATGATTTATTGATTTTATTTTTCTAGGTTTCATTGATTATTTTTAGTGACAACTTGGTTTTAAAATGCTAAAGCTTTAGTTTTGAAATTAATAAGGGAGTTTTCTAAAATGAATTGACATGAATGTGATGGATTGGGTCTTAAAAAGTGATTTCATTGGATAACCCTTGTATTTAAATATTTTTTTAGAATTTTTAAAAAAAATTTAAAATAATTTTAAAAATAACTTTCTATGTTGATATAGTGTTATGAATTTCAAAGTGGTGTTTTGTTTTCTCTGGGGGATTTTTATTTTTGACCCATGGATTATTTGTTTGGAATGAATTTATCCTTGAGTATATTGATTTAGTTTCATGATTCCTTTTTATTATTTATAGTATCCCTCCCATGAATTTGTTAAAGGACCATTGGAATTCCATATCATGGATTATTCCACAGATTAGAATCTCTAAGTGTTTTGATGTAACCTTTTCATGTGTCGAATCAACCTAGAATCCAGATAGAGTGGTGGTGCTGAATCCTTCTCAATATTCAATCATATTTTGTGGAGATCAAGGACCCAAAGAGTCTATGGAGTGGCTCGATAATATTTAAGTAATATTTAATTCATTGTGATATCTTAAAGCTTTGAGAGTAAAAGACACCTCAGACTTGTTTGAAGGACCGATTTGAGAATGGTGGGATACCATCATTCTACTTTAGCTATAGACCTGCTTGAATTTGGAATTCATTTTTTCCATATTAATTTAGTGGAATTACCCTAATAAGGTGAATTAGGAGAAAGTGATGGAGCTTTTGAGTCTCCAATGGTGAGAAAACAATGAATGAGCATGTTAGTTATTTCATTGAGCTAGTTCATTGTTATATTATATTAGTGTTTAAATACTCATTTAAAGTTTATTTCTTTGAAAGAGGCCTACATAATAACCTCGTATCTTTATTATATTCATCTGATTATATTTTGTCGAAGGACATGTTCATTCAAAACTTGATAGTGGAATTGATCTCTATGGAGAAGTCTGAGAAGGTTGATGACACTATTTCTTTTGACATTGGTGAATGTTATTTTCATTGTGAGAAGGAGTAGTTGTAACCTGATCTTAAAAATCATAATGATTTGGGAGGATCCACTCATTTTATTATCATTACTATGGTGAGGAAGTGATCCCTTATATGATTCCATTTTAGTTAGATTGGGAATTATAACCCCTCTTGTGAAAAAGTTTTGAAGACCTTTCATCATTGTGGTTGTTTGGGTCATCTATAGAATTTGTTAAAATTTATGTATTGATGAAGAGGGAATCCCAAAATCAGGTCAGATCTAGATAGTGGTCTAAAGAAATATATTCAAGGTATCCTTACTTCCCTTATATTTATTTTGATTCCACTATTCCATTGATCTAATAATTTATCTTTGGATTGTTCAATATATTGTGTTCTAATATATAAAACCTATATTTGATTCTATGTGGATAATAATATTCCATTTGGATGTTTTTTTCATTTTGGCCTCATTGATTGGGGAACACTGACTATGAATTTTTGGGTTTTACTTAAGTATCACCATGTTTGTTAAATCATTAAATTGTGTGTAGGTGTAATGTAGACATCATACATTCTATTTGGGATTATTGGATATCTATTAAGAATTAGGAGATGTATTTTTATGCATCATCTAATGCTTCTTATTTTATGATTTGATCCTTGATAGTGTCATTCCCTAACAAATTTAATGAATTTTTAGTTTCATAAAGTTTTATTATAGAGAGAATTGTCACTCATGGGAAATTATTTTTCTTATTTATTTATTTATTTATATCTCAATTTTTGAATTCCATTATTTCCTAGTGTTTATTTAGTTTTTGGGTTTTCTTTAGTTTTGGAGTTTTTCAGGTGATGTTATAGCCTTAAGGAATCATGATGTGATGAGTAATGTGAAGGAAGGATTGATTTTGGGCCAGCTATATGCCACACAATGGCCTGAGAGGAATCATGGCATAGAAGGACAAAGGGGAAGTTTTTAATTGAGGGTAGTCGAGGATCACATCATGACTAAAGGGGCATCACGATGTGATAATGAATAAGTATTTGAAATCCTTTTGTATGAATTTGATTATTCTTCATGGGGAGTGAAAGGTCATGCTATAAACTAGGGGTTCCATATCATGATGATATTTATAGGTTAGGTGATGCGTAATATTCTACTCTTAAGTGAGGTTTTTATCTTGGGGGAATTTTAAGTTTGGAGGTAGAGGTCTTACCGTGGCCATGTAAATCATAACAAGATGGATATCCAGAAGTGTCATATTTTTTCTAAGTTTGAAACATAAGAGTAACTAAGTTACACTTACACATTGGAACCCTTGTGCATAAGTTTCTTTTAATATACTTATAGTTTAATACTAATGACCGGTGTACCAAATAGCATCACCACATAACCTCTGGCGCACCTCCCTGTATGTTATATGTTTCCGACTATTAGAAAAGGTCCAAGGTGTTTTTATGGGGACATCATACCCTCATATCATAGTGAAATAATAATAAAAATAACCAAGAAACATCCATCACAATATTCATCAGAGTATGAAAAATAAATAAATATAACCATCAATAATAGCAAATATAGAATAATTAAATCATATAGACACATAGTCATACCAATATATAACTTTTGATCACCCATCATGCCGGTCACATATACAAGATAAATAAAATAATGAAAGATAGGGAACCCTACTACCATCCCCAAGCCCCATCAAATTTCAATATTTAAATCCCATATGAGTTGTCTCACTCAATCATGAAACAATAGAAATATGATATACCTAAACCTATGATTAGTGAACTCTAATTGGGTACCCAAGTGTTATGGCTACGAGAGCAGGGTATGAGTAAAACTTAGTAGGTAACCACCAACAGGGCCCATACATAACCAGTAAATATAGTGTATGAACATGTGATATAGTCAATTGAATAAATAAATAAAGTTTAGTAGTGTAAATACAATAACCATTGTTGATCATTGGGTTCTAACAAGAAACTCGAGATCTACTATACCTACTTTGTCTAGTGTTAGACGTCTATGAGAATGTCCCATAAATCACCCAGAGGGGCCATTTCCTACCAGTGAACCAGTTCATAAAAATCAAACCTACTTCATCCAGTGTCAAATGTCTATGAGAAAATGTAACCACCCAATGGAAAATATACCCTTACATAAAACATATGAGAACCACCTAAGGGAAATTTACCCATCATCAAAACATAGTGAAACCACCTAGGTTATCATATATCCCCAAACCTAGAAAAATATTATACACCTAGGGGGTTGCATACCCTAATCGGGACTAGGTATCCACCTCTCATTACCAGGGGATAAAAATACACCCATGCATCTAACCCCACACTCACGTTTTGTACAAACATACATATAAAACAAGTAAACCCAGGGGAACACCCTCCTTGAGACCTCACAGAAAATGAACCTAGGGTATCTCACCTAGGAACCTCAAATATATCATATATATCCAAGGGAACATCCCCTCATTAGAGCCTCATACCATACTACACGGGTTATCCAATCACCCAATCCTAACAAAACCCTTCTAGGTTGGCCTCTCAAGTGAAAAACCCATCATAGTTACTACATCCAAGATAGTCTCACACCATTGATTTAGGTTCTATAGTGTCACATTAAATCATAACTTACCATTCATATAATAAACCTATCAAGTGTTAATATAATCACTAGGGAACCCACCAAGCCCCTTAGATCTCACCATAACTTGGAAACATCACATGGGTTCCCTTATCTTAATCTCAAATCTTAGTTTATGTCTATCAATTAGAGGGTATAATTTCCTTAATAATCACAATGATCATCATAAAACCTCACTAGTCTCATAGGATAATCCCAACTGGAACCACTCTAGAAGGAAGGAATAAATTTCATCACTCTCCCCAAGGTCATCCTAGGTTGGTCCATTCTCACCCAACTTTTACAAGATCTATCCCAAGTCTTCCCACTAGGATGATCATATACTAGAAGGAAATGAATGCTTGACTTGTTCCATAATCAACTAGAACAATGACTATAATGTACCTCAAGAGTCCCATATATCTAATCATGAGGCCATATATCTCAATTCATTACTCACCTTTACTTGGTGGTCAGTAAGGAAACTATCATTAAGGTTTCCACATCTCATTCATTTCATTTTATTTAATTCATACCCCTTAGGTTCTATAAATCTCATGGCACACATTTATAATGAAATCCTTGACCATAAGCGGTCAAGGCACTAACCTCTCACTGAAGGGTCTATCAAGGCCCTTGACACTTATTATATTCATTCATATGCATTTTATTTTAATTTAAAAATTTATTTAAATTTTAAAATTTATTTAAATTTAAAAGGGTAATCTCCATCAGTGGAGAGTCCACATACCACATGCTATATCAAGTGCATAAAACAAAAGGAAAATGTTCAAGGTATTACTTACCTTATTCATGAATCCATTTCATTTTAATCACATCCCCAAAATGCTCACCCAAGATCTTCCAAGTGTCACATCAACTCTAGAGAATATATCTCAAGCCACAACATCCAATAATTAATTATAAAATTTTATAATTAATTATTCAAATTCAATCCAATATTTTTTAATTAATTTATCAATTTTATTAAATTAGGAATAAATTCCTAATAACTCATCAGGTGATATTCACTCACTAAAAACTTGAGCAACGAGGTGAATTATACTCCCGATATGCACTCAGACCTAAGGTATGAAAAATCACCAATTAAATTACCTAAATCAATGGTAAATTTCATCCATTTTATGAAAAAACCTTAAATAAAATCATTATGAGACATACTTTCATTAGAAAAGTGTCTGACAGCTTGTGTTCAATGTCACAAGATAACTATTACCTAATCCATATAAAATCTCCATCATCCTAGATTATTTACACTATGATTCAACAGAAATAATTTCCAAATCCCTAATAGAATTACAGAAAAATCAGAGATGATGGAGGGAAACAAAATAAAAGGAAGAGGAAGGAGAACCATACCTCAAATTGTTGTAAACATTACCAAGAAAAACCCCATATCATGGGAAAATGAGAGAGGGAGAGAAGGGAGGAGGATCGACCAAAATTTCCTCCCTCATACAATTCATTCACCTAAAACCCCAATTGTCTGACTGATAAATTATGGGTCTTCCCTTCAAAAAAATTCACCTAGGCA
The DNA here is from genome assembly GCA_963277665.1 of Viscum album. Classification (NCBI taxonomy): domain Eukaryota; kingdom Viridiplantae; phylum Streptophyta; class Magnoliopsida; order Santalales; family Viscaceae; genus Viscum; species Viscum album. The sequence continues at coordinate 644,935,670 of OY728151.1, read as the reverse complement.
TTGGTTGCTGCGTGAAATATCTAAAGGCATATTACTCCATCTAGGCCATGGTTACACATTTATTTTATCTTGGTTTATCACTTTTGAGGTTTTAAGGGATTTTAAGATCTGGGGGTCGAAAATTTACAAATTTAGAGAAAAAAGGATATGTGCACAATTTGTGAATAGTTAATAGTAACCATGCGGTATCCATGAATAATGGATCTGTAAGTTCCAAAGTTGACTTTCATTGTTTGAGCATGATTAATCTAACTGTGTGAGTCTCCAAGAAAAACATGTGGGTGAATGGGGTTTTTTATAAATGATTTCACAAGGCTTGATCATTATTTTTCAAAACATGTGGTTGTCCCTAGGAAACCATGATATTTTGATTTTAAAGGTAAGTGGATACCACATAGTTAGAACATAGTTTGTCTATCCATGTTTCCTAATCTTTCTCCCCATACGACTATCATAAAATTGAAAAATTACCCCAATATGCTTAGTATTTTTCATGTATAATATCCTTATAATATCTAATTATATCATCATAAACTCTCCCTAATTCTACAGAGAGTTCTCTCTTTGGATCCTTAGGTATTTCCCTTCATTATTGGTGGATCTCTTTAAGGTATGTCTCGATTTCCACCTGCTTTCTCTTCCTCTTCCAAGATATTATCTTAATCTGTTTTCCTATTAATTTTATGGAACCCAATTGGGATTTTTTTGGACATAGTGGGTTTGATAGGTAATTGAAGATGTTTATTTTGGATCTAAGCATTTAAGGATCAGATCTCCTCATTTCCAATCTTCATTATCTAATACGACTAGTTTTCCTTCATTGGTGAGGTGGGCGTCTCTATACGATGGTTCCAACCCATGAATTAATTAATGTTATTATAAATTCCTTTGGGTTGTCTTGTTAAATTGAATTATTTAATATCAAGAATCTTGGGTGGCATAAAAAATGGGGTTTGAAAGGGTTTTTTTATTAAAAATAGTTTATGAACTTTATGTGTTTGATAAAATGCCTCAAAGATGATTTTGACTAAAAAATCAATTTTCAAGAATAGGTGTGGTGATGATTTTATATGAAAATGTTTATAAAATTTTGAGCATGTTTTTAAAATGTTGTTATAAAACATAACACATTGAGAACCTTTGGTGCATTAGGTTATGGACATATGCAAACCATAGTGAGTGTGGCACCACTAGGGGTTATTTTTTGTGATATCGATAAACTATGGTAGGAATCAATATTAGTAAGATTCATAGTATATCTAGATTAGTGTTCCTTCTCATGTCTAAGTATATATTACCATAGGATAGATCCCACTTTTACTTGTTTTTTACATAATTTTATTGTTTCATGTTTGATTTCTCACATGATTATTGTATTGTATTTTCATAGAGAATTCTGTTTATTCCCCTTTTTAATATATTTTATTAACTTTTAATATTCCTAATTTATGTGAAAATGAATTGACTTAAAAGAACCCAAAGGATGTTTTAAAAAATGATTTATATTTGAAACTTCTTTAAAAACTTGTTTTTTTTAAAGCTAGAACTAATAGTTTCATTATGATAGACATTATATAGATCCATATTGGTATCTTATTAGGTTTTTTCCTCATACCATACATATACCTTTGGGAATATACATATATGGGTTTTTAGGACATAGTTAACGGGAAGGGAATCTCGTAGTTCCTTGACTTATCTTGGTCATTGTTTCCTTCATAGTGTGATGGGTGGATGGTGATGAGTGGTCACACAGAGACATGGATTTGTTCTTGTTTTTCTATGAATTTAGGTTTAGTATTTTTGGATTTTACTTATATATCTCAAGGATTTGTATCATTATTTCACATTGTACTCAATTTTTTATTCTCTTTTCACTAACCATGAGACATGTTTGAATTTTGTGATGAACTATACCTTGTGTAAGGTCCTATCATGTGATGTGTTGTGTCTATAGGACCCAGGGACACCCTTAGAGGGGAGGGGTGAATCAGGGTGTAAAATTTTTCTTTTAAAACAAGGATCTTGTTCCCACAATGGTAGGAACTCGTTAAACCTATAAGACTGATGGGAATAGAATGAAAAACAACCAAAAGAAAAGAGACCACACAACACTCTTACTTGGTTCACCACTAAGGGCTACGTCCAAGGAGCATACGCTGACAGGTTTTCGGTTGTACCTAATTCCACTAAACTTCACTAGGTGGGGGTTACAAAGTTTGGGTACAGTCACTACATCCTAGGCACACTACCTTTACAAAAGTTCAGGGATAGCTCATTGCGTCCCTCGGGTCACTCCTGTTGACTCCCCCTGGCTCACTGCCCTTGGTGAAGACTGTAACGACCCAATCTTTTTGAGTAGTATATTAACTTACTCTTATTTATTTAATAAGATGTTAATGGTTAATGCAGAAAGAGGAGTCGATGGCTTCATCCAGTAGACTCAACCCTTACGAAGCCCACTTATCAGAGCTTGGGAAGGAGGTAGCATCTGTGGGCTTCGCTTTGGACCAAGCCCAATCCGAGCTCCAGCGTGTCAAGCTTGAACGAAAACGCTTGCAGGAGAAGTTCAAGTTAGTAGAGATTGCTACTAGGGCAATGTTATCTGAGACTCCCTCAGATTCTATCACCATAGCACACCTTACACTTAGGTCTTATGCCAGTGTTATAAGGGGCTATGTGATGAGACCCTAGTTTCCTTGTGTAATCCTTTCGGATGAATAAATTGAGATTTCTTCCTTTAGTGATGTTTGTGAAATTTCAAATGTCTAGATAATTTTAGAATGTATTTTATTGATGAATTTTGAAAAAGGGATATTTTGAAATATTTATGTAAACCCTAAATAACTAATGATGTGTAATGATTTTCAAAAAATGGTCTTCTACAAAAGTGTTCATTAAGGAATTTGGAGTCTAATAAGATCAACTTAATTTTTGATGAATAGTAAATTATGAATAGTGATTTTACGCTTAGGATTAGTAATGTGACCAAATGGATTAGTAATCTCACTTAAAGAAAGTTTTAAATTAATTTAGACACCTAGATTAAGTAATGTGATTCAATAAAATGGGTAAATAACGGTTTCATAAATTATTATTCAAGTATTAGTTTTTTCGGATGAATAGTGTTTTTAATTAAAAATTTAATTAAAAATAATTAGAAAATTATTTTTATAAAATGGATTTCATTTTTGAAATCAGAGCATTGATATTTTATTAAGGTGAAATTTTGGGGTTATTCTGAGAAAGTTGAATTTTTAGTGAATAGTAAAAATACAGTTTTAGGGTTTCGGTATGTTTAATGACATCATAACTGTGTCATGATGATGTCATGAGTTTTTTCAAGGGTTGGCCGGCCAAGGGTGATGAATTATTGTTTTGGGGGCCCCATGTGGCCTAACTCCATGATAAGTGCCAAGGGAGAGCACATGGGTTTGAGAAAAGCAAATGTGAGGTGTCCCTTGGCCATTAATGCTTTGTCCCCTCACTTTCCCTATAAATACCCACCCTTTCCTCCCTTAGTTTTCACTCCCAACTCTTCCCCAACGAAGTTCTGGTCTTCTTACCTTCCAAAGAGTCCTCCCAAGGTGCCCCCAAGCCCTCAAGGTCCAATCCTTTGAGTTTCAAGAGTCACATTTTAAGGTAAGGGATCCGACCCCTCTCTTTCTTTTCATGAAATCTCTTTTATGTCTTTCCTATTATGCTCCATGTTTTTATGTGAGAGGATGTTCTTTTATATTCCTCTTACTGCCCTTTCATGTTCATATGATGAGAGATCCCCTCTTACTCTCATCATTTCATTTTATGAAAGTTTAAGTGACGCCGTTAGGCTGCCGAATTTTTAAGGGATTCTTTCACCCTTCTCATTTTTCAAGTTCAATTTTCATGTCAAGTCTTTCAAGTTCCTTTTTATTATGTTGGGGTATGATCTCTATATCAATCATACTGATCTCTTATGATCATATGATGATGGACCCTTTTTGATCTTGTCAAATCATTTTCTTTTGAAGTTAAGTGACGCTGTAAGGCTGCCGAATTTTCATAAGAGAAATCTAATCTTTTTCCTTCCATGTTTTTCATTTCAAATGGTATGTCCCTAAAATTTCGTTACCATGTCCATATGTCCTTCTTATTCTTTCACCCTACTGTTTTATGGATCATTTATGAGTGGGTAACCCATGTCCCCTCTCATTTCAACGTTTTCTAAAACCCCAAAACTTAGCCGTTATGCTGTAGAATTTTCCCCTCAAAATGCCTCTCTCTTTTCTCAAAAATTATTTTATGTTATAAAGTGAATACTCAAAGCTCTTATTTCTACAAAGGTATTAACATATATATCAAAATGTTCCATTTTAAATTCTGGGATTTACATACATGAGACCCGCTTTCCCTTTCCGTGGGTTTAAAGTGACGTAAAGATCATGTCTTTAAAGCAGTTTTTAAAACGTTATGATTATGAAATGAAACCCATTTATTTTATGCTATGTGGGTTATTTATGAAATGTTTGATGATGATATATGTGGATCACATGATAATAAAGGCAAATTTAAGGGTGCGCCCTGATAGCGCTCCAATGCATTGGGTAATGATGTAACCACTAGAGATTACAATTTTCACGATACCTTGGTGAATAACCTTGGTAATTTTCAAATGACACCTTGGGGATGGACCTTGGTGATATGTTCATGATTGTCTATGTTAAATGATGTAGCCACATCTTCAAGTTATGAAAAATGTTATTTTTATTATGAAATGCCTCATGATTTCTTTCTTATGCCTTAAAGTTCTTTTCATGTCCTTATTGAAGTATCTCAAGTTCACATGTAAAATGTTCATCTTATTTCCCTTACTGGGCCTTCTGCTCACCCTTTCTTTTGATGTATGTCCCCAGGTTATGAGATGCATAATGAACATAGGATGAACTAAAGGAGAAGCCTTTCAAGTGTTTAAGAAGAATGTTTTTAAGTTTTTTTTTATGTTTTATGATCCTTGTTTCCAAGACACTAAACCTTAACGATCCTCAGTTTTGTGTAATGTAATGAAAGTTTATGTTATAAAATGGCGGGATGCCATAGTTGGTATCAAAGGGAGGTTTAGTTATTTGTGGAAATTAGGATATAAAAACTTTAGGAAGAACCCTATAGAAAATTTTAAATATAGGAAAACTTCCTGGTATTTTGGTAAGTATTAAGTAAGTGGTCTATCAAACAAATACATCCCTGTCTGGATACGAGCAGGTAGAGGCGGCTCTGGCATAGATGTACATAGGGGTAAAACCCGAAAACACCGCTTTGAGCTAGACTCGAACGGGAACTGGTGCACGATAACGGGCCTTGCTGCACTCTTGGTTACGACACTCCCGGGGGATATGTTTGGTTAATCACATGCTTTTTATGAATCATTATGAAGGAATTATAGAGAACTATAATTGTCTAAGCACGAAGTCTTAGTTAAAAGATTCATAAATGAAATGAGTTTCTCACTAAGGTTTTATTCTTTTAGAAAATGGCGGGCAATAGGAGAAACCGTGCCGATGGTGACCGCAATGCACCATGTGCTGACGGCCCTCCGATGGAAGCCGGAATGGAAACATTCATGCGGATGATGAACCAACTGACTCAAGTTATGAGTAATAACTTGAATCAAGCTGAGAGGCCGACCTCACCACGAAGGGAACAACTTTCTGTTGAGTCCTTCATGCGTCAACGACCGCCAACATTAAGTGGATCTACTGACCCATTGGTTGCGGAACAATGGATAAGCTCCATTGAAAAGATATTTTCTGTACTTCATTGTTCGGAACAAGAAAAAGTCACCCTTGCTGTTTACCGCCTAGAGGGAGAAGCTGATCAGTGGTGGTCACTGATCAAAAACACGAAGCCACGAGGAGAGATGGAAGCTATGGAGTGGGAAGAATTTCGGGGAATTTTCTTTAACAAGTATTTCCCTCGTTCCATGAGAACGAAAATGGAGAAAGAGTTTCTCGAGCTGAAGCAGAAGGAGAACGAATCTGTCGGAAGCTATGAGATGAACTTCACAAGGCTTTCCCGTTATACCTCAAGCTTTGTCATGGACCCTAATGGGAAGGTTGATAGATTCTTTGGCGGACTACGACCACATCTGCGGAAGAATCTAGCCAACAGGGACTACGATAGCTATGAAGAAATAGTTCGAAGTGCTATGAAAGTTGAACTAGAGTTTGGAGAGACACAGTGGTCTCACAAATCTAATGAGAAGAAGAGAACTCTAGAACCAAGCCTGGGAAGAAGTTTTGATCAGGAAAGAGGTGGAAAGCATATGCAACATGCCACATGCAATAAATGTGGGAAGAAGCATCCGGGGAACTGCTTGATCGGAAGTGGCAAGTGCTATAGGTGTGGAAAAGAAGGCCATATTTCTCGGAATTGTCGTGGTGATGTGAAGCCTCAACTTCCCAACACTAACGACAGAGGAAAGATGGTTCTGGCCCTACCCGAAGTCACATGCTTCAAGTGTGGACAACTTGGGCACTTTTCTAATCAATGTCCAAATCCGAGGGCGGTGGAGGGGAATCACCATCAACCTCAGCAGAGGCCAAGGGAGCAAGGTCGTGCTTTCGCTATCACAACAACTGAAGTTGAAGTTCCGAACGATGTGGTAGCAGGTACTCTTGTTGTCCTCTCAAAACTAGCAAGTGCTTTATTTGATTCTGGTTCTACGCATTCCTTTATTTCTTCCAAGTTTTCAAAGAATATAGAATCAATCCCCGAATTGCTTGAGGTAGAGTTGTCAGTCAAGACTCCAAGTGGGATTATCCATGCATCAACAGTGTTTAGAGACTCTAGTGTTTACTTTGGTGAGCACAATCTTATCGCAAATCTAGTAGTCATTCCCATGATGGAATTTGACATTATACTAGGGATGGACTGGCTCTCAAAGTATAATGCTAAGATCAAATGCAGAAGTAAGGAAATCTGAGTAGTCTTGAATGAACGACCTACAGTTATCTTCCGAGGAGAGATATCCCGAACTGATCCCTATCTAGAAGCACCTCCTATAGCTTTCTTTATGGAGTTAATCGGTGATGAGGAAGAAGGGAAAGGGAGCATACAAATTTAAGATGTTCCGATTGTTCAAGAATACATGGATGTATTTCCTGAGGAGTTACCTGGACCTCCCCCAGAAAGAGAGGTAGAGTTCTCCATTGAACTCGTACCTGGGTCTCAATCGATATCAAAGACTCCGTATAGAATGGCAAATGTGGAGCTGGAGGAGCTAAAAAAACAACTCCAAGACTTGTTGGAGAAGGGGTTTATCTGACCGAGTGTGTCTCCTTGGGGAGAACCAGTTCTCTTTGTGAAGAAGAAGGATGGATCAATGCGGCTATGCATTGATTATAGAGAACTGAACGGGATCACAGTGAAGAACAGATACCCTCTTCCAAGAATTGATGATTTATTTGACCAACTTCGTGGGGCTCAATTCTTCTCTAAGATTGACCTTCGATCTGGTTATCATCAACTGAGGGTGAAGAAGGAAGATATTCCAAAGACTGCCTTCCGATCAAGATATGGGCATTATGAGTTTACTGTTATGCCCTTCGGCTTGACTAATGCTCCTGCTATTTTCATGGATTTGATGAATAGAGTCTTTAAGGACTACCTTGATAAATTTGTGGTAGTTTTTATTGATGATATTTTGATATATTCAAAAAGTCGGGAGGAGCATGAAGATCATCTGAGGGTTATTTTGAAAACTCTACGGAAGGAGAGGCTCTTTGGGAAGTTCAGCAAGTGTGAGTTTTGGTTACAAAAAGTGGCTTTCTTGGGGCACATCGTAACCAATGAAGGAATCTCGGTTGACCCTGCAAAGACAATGGTTGTGGAGGAGTGGCCTCAACCCACAACAGTAACTGAGATTCGTAGTTTCCTTGGTTTAGCGGGATATTATAGGAGGTTTGTGAAAAACTTTTCACGGCTTTCTAATCCACTAACCAAGTTGACTCCAAAAGGGGTTAAGTTCATCTGGACAAAGGAATGCGAGGAAAGTTTCCAAGAGCTGAAGAAGAGATTGGTTACTGCACCTGTGTTAACACTACCCTCTATCGGAGAAGGATTCGTTATTTTTAGCGATGCATCTATGAAAGGGCTTGGGTGCGTCCTCATGCAAAATGACAAAGTAATTGCTTATGCATCTCGACAGTTGAAGATTCATGAGCAGAATTATCCTACGCATGATCTAGAGCTGGCGGCAGTTGTTTTTGCTCTAAAGATATGGAGGCACTATCTTTATGGGGAGAAATGTGATATATACACTGACCACCAAAGTCTAAAGTATATTTTCACTCAGAAAGAATTGAACATGAGACAAAGGAGATGGTTGGAGCTTATTAAAGACTATGATTGTTCAATTCATTATCACCCTGGTAGAGCAAACAAAGTCGCGGATGCGTTAAGCAGGAAATATCCTGTTGTTCTGGCAACAATGAGGATCCTGGGAGATCCCTTGATTAAAGATCTAGTAAAACTGGACATGGGAATTATAAGGAAAGGGACATCATCAACCCTATCCCAAATGATTTCTCAACCTTCATTACTAGAGAAGATCAAGAAGGCTCAAAAAGAAGATCCTTTGCTGTAGGAGAAGTTCGAGGCTGTAAAGGATGGGAAGTTCCCTGATTTCAATATTGATCAAGAAGGTGTATTGAAATTTCGTACAAGACTATGTGTTCCATCTATTCCGGAGATAAAGAAAGAACTGATGGATGAAGCTCATAGCTCTACTTTCTCTATACATCCGGGAAGCACTAAGATGTATAGAGACCTTCGTGATCATTATTGGTGGGATAACATGAAGAGGGAGATTGCCGATTACACTACAAGGTGCCTGGTGTGTCAGCAAGTAAAGGCAGAAAGACAACTTCCTAAGGGGGTATTACAACCGCTACCCATACCAGTATGGAAGTGGGATAATATCACCATGGACTTTGTAACTGGTCTCCCAAAAACATCCAAAGGAAACAATGCGATATGGGTTATTGTGGACCGTCTCACCAAGACAACCCATTTTATCTCTATTCGGGAAGATTTCTCTCTGGATCAGCTTTCCAAGATATACGTGAAGGAAGTGGTAAGGCTTCATGGGGTACCACTATCCATCGTATCTGATCGTGACCCAAGATTCACATCAAAATTCTGGAGAAGTCTTCAGCATGCTCTGAATACTGAATTGAATTTTAGTACGGCCTATCATCCTCAAACTGATGGCCAATCTGAAAGGACTATTCAGACACTCGAAGACATGTTGAGATTATGCTCAATGGAATTTAAAGGTGGATGGGATCAACACCTCCCATTAGTGGAGTTCTCCTATAACAACAGCTTCCATGCGAGTATTCAGATGGCACCCTATGAAGCTCTGTATGGAAAGCGGTGTAGAACTCCTACTTGTTGGGATGAAACTGGTGAGAGGAAGCTTCTTGGGCCTGATCTCGTGCAAGAGATGACAGAACAGGTTCATGCCATCCAACAACACATAAAGGCTGCTCAGAGTCGGCAGAAGAGATATGCTGACAATCATCAAAGGGACTTGGAGTTTGGTGTTGGTGACAAAGTCTTCCTTCGAATTTCTCCATGGAAGAGAGTCATGCGGTTTGGGAAGAAAGGGAAGCTCAACCCTAGGTACATTGGCCCCTATGAAATCCTTGATCGCATAGGAGCAGTGGCCTATCGTCTAGCACTTCCACCGAACCTAGCTCAAGTTCATGATGTCTTCCATGTATCTCTCTTGAGGAAGTACATACCCGACCCTTCGCATGTACTGAACCCAGAGGTGGTACAACTTGAACATGACCTCTCTTATGAGGAGCAGCCAGTGGAGATCTTGGACCGTAGAGACAAGGTTCTACGAAACAAGACTACCCACCTTGTGAAAGTGTTGTGGAGGAATCATAAATATGAAGAGGCGACTTGGGAGCCTGAGGAAACGATGAAGCAAAAGTACCCTCACCTTTTCAACTAGGCCTCAAGTATAAATTTCGGGGACGAAATTTCTTAAGGGGGGAAGAATGTAACGACCCAATCTTTTTGAGTAGTATATTAACTTACTCTTATTTATTTAATAAGATGTTAATGGTTAATGCAGAAAGAGGAGTCGATGGATTCATCCAGTAGACTCAACCCTTACGAAGCCCACTTATTAGAGCTTGGGAAGGAGGTAGCATCTGTGGGATTCGCTTTGGACCAAGCCCAATCCGAGCTCCAGCGTGTCAAGCTTGAACGAAAACGCTTGCAGGAGAAGTTCAAGTTAGTGGAGATTGCTACTAGGGCAATGTTATCTGAGACTCCCTCAGATTCTATCACCATAGCACACCTTACACTTAGGTCTTATGCCAGTGTTATAAGGGGCTATGTGATGAGACCCTAGTTTCCTTGTGTAATCCTTTCGGATGAATAAATTGAGATTTCTTCCTTTAGTGATGTTTCTGAAATTTCAAATGTCTAGATAATTTTAGAATGTATTTTATTGATGAATTTTGAAAAAGGGATATTTTGAAATATTTATGTAAACCCTAAATAACTAATGATGTGTAATGATTTTCAAAAAATGGTCTTCTACAAAAGTGTTCATTAAGGAATTTGGAGTCTAATAAGATCAACTTAATTTTTGATGAATAGTAAATTATGAATAGTGATTTTACGCTTAGGATTAGTAATGTGACCAAATGGATTAGTAATCTCACTTAAAGAAAGTTTTAAATTAATTTAGACACCTAGATTAAGTAATGTGATTCAATAAAATGGGTAAATAACGGTTTCATAAATTATTATTCAAGTATTAGTTTTTTCGGATGAATAGTGTTTTTAATTAAAAATTTAATTAAAAATAATTAGAAAATTATTTTTATAAAATGGATTTCATTTTTGAAATCAGAGCATTGATATTTTATTAAGGTGAAATTTTGGGGTTATTCTGAGAAAGTTGAATTTTTAGTGAATAGTAAAAATACAGTTTTAGGGTTTCGGTATGTTTAATGACATCATAACTGTGTCATGATGATGTCATGAGTTTTTTCAAGGGTTGTCCGGCCAAGGGTGATGAATTATTGTTTTGGGGGCCCCATGTGGCCTAACTCCATGATAAGTGCCAAGGGAGAGCACATGGGTTTGAGAAAAGCAAATGTGAGGTGTCCCTTGGCCATTAATGCTTTGTCCCCTCACTTTCCCTATAAATACCCACCATTTCCTCCCTTAGTTTTCACTCCCAACTCTTCCCCAACGAAGTTCTGGTCTTCTTACCTTCCAAAGAGTCCTCCCAAGGTGCCCCCAAGCCCTCAAGGTCCAATCCTTTGAGTTTCAAGAGTCACATTTTAAGGTAAGGGATCCGACCCCTCTCTTTCTTTTCATGAAATCTCTTTTATGTCTTTCCTATTATGCTCCATGTTTTTATGTGAGAGGATGTTCTTTTATATTCCTCTTACTGCCCTTTCATGTTCATATGATGAGAGATCCCCTCTTACTCTCATCATTTCGTTTTATGAAAGTTTAAGTGACGCCGTTAGGCTGCCGAATTTTTAAGGGATTCTTTCACCCTTCTCATTTTTCAAGTTCAATTTTCATGTCAAGTCTTTCAAGTTCCTTTTTATTATGTTGGGGTATGATCTCTATATCAATCATACTGATCTCTTATGATCATATGATGAGGGACCCTTTTTGATCTTGTCAAATCATTTTCTTTTGAAGTTAAGTGACGCCGTAAGGCTGCCGAATTTTCATAAGAGAAATCTAATCTTTTTTCCTTCCATGTTTTTCATTTCAAATGGTATGTCCCTAAAATTTCGTTACCATGTCCATATGTCCTTCTTATTCTTTCACCCTACTGTTTTATGGATCATTTATGAGTGGGTGACCCATATCCCCTCTCATTTCAACGTTTTCTAAAACCCCGAAACTTAGCCGTTATGCTGTAGAATTTTCCCCTCAAAATGCCTCTCTCTTTTCTCAAAAATTATTTTATGTTATAAAGTGAATACTCAAAGCTCTTATTTCTACAAAGGTATTAACATATATATCAAAATGTTCCATTTTAAATTCTGGGATTTACATACATGATACCCGCTTTCCCTTTCCGTGGGTTTAAAGTGACGTAAAGATCATGTCTTTAAAGCAGTTTTTAAAACGTTATGATTATGAAATGAAACCCATTTATTTTATGCTATGTGGGTTATTTATGAAATGTTTGATGATGATATATGTGGCTCACATGATAATAAAGTAAAATTTAAGGGTGCGCCCTGATAGCGCTCCAATGCATTGGGTAATGATGTAACCACTAGAGATTACAATTTTCACGATACCTTGGTGAATAACCTTGGTAATTTTCAAATGACACCTTAGGGATGGACCTTGGTGATATGTTCATGATTGTCTATGTTAAATGATGTAGCCACATCTTCAAGTTATGAAAAATGTTATTTTCATTATGAAATGCCTCATGATTTCTTTCTTATGCCTTAAAGTTCTTTTCATGTCCTTATTGAAGTATCTCAAGTTCACATGTAAAATGTTCATCTTATTTCCCTTACTGGGCCTTCTGCTCACCCTTTCTTTTGATGTATGTCCCCAGGTTATGAGATGCATAATGAACATAGGATGAACTAAAGGAGAAGCCTTTCAAGTGTTTAAGAAGAATGTTTTTATGTTTTTTTTTTATGTTTTATGATCCTTGTTTCCAAGACACTAAACCTTAACGATCCTCAGTTTTGTGTAATGTAATGAAAGTTTATGTTATAAAATGGCGGGATGCCATAAAGACACCCTCAGTTTATAGACATGAAGGTCTCTTAAATAGTTTCGCATTGAAGTCTTTGCCTCTGCTTAGCATGAGACTCTGCTTGCAACGAATTCCGGAATTGATGCACTTGAATGCACTGAACCACTGAACCAGATAATCAGAACATGTAAACAGGTTTCACTGACAATTGCGCGCAACACCTACCCTTTACGCGCAAGACCTCACTTTTGCGTGCAATATTTTTTTTTCGCGCGAAAAAATATTTCACGCAACAACACCCTTTTCACACAACTGGAAATTTTATGCGTAACCTCAACTTTTACGCATAGCTTCGCCTTTTTTGTGCAACATCAAGTTTTACGCGCAACTTCTCCTTTTTCGCACAACTCGGAATTTTTCGCGCTAGTCAGAATTTTTCACGCAACTCAGAATTTTTCACGCAACTCCCTTTACATGAACCTTTTATGTGCATCAACACTTGGATATTCTCTAAGTCTTCATCCATACAGAATGAGGAGGTTCACCTCTTATTTATAGGTGTCTCCGACCCCCATGTGAAAAACCCATCGTGGCGTGAAAAAACTTTCATTCGGCATGCAAAAATTTTCACGCAGAAACCGTTTTCCGCATATATCTCCATGTTTTTCACGCAGCCCATGCCTTGTCCATTTTTCGATGTTCTGATTCTGAAACACCTCTTGCGCGAAAAACCTCTCTCCACTATTTTGTACACCCCACTCTTTTTTTTCGCACAACCCACCTATTTCTCACACACCTCACCTATTTAATGCACCAATTCCTCTCTGTGCGCACCCCCTTTTTCCAATAACCCATGTCTTCATTTTCCAATTTTCAGGCCCAAAAAATTGGTAAACACTGGAAAATGGTTCCACCTTCAATACTGTTATCTTATTAAACTGTATGATCAATTTACTGGAAAACATTAACATCTTCCAATAAGGATTTTCAACAAACACAAACCACACCTAAATTATTTCAAAGAATGACCATGGTTCCAACAATCTCCCCCTTTGGGTTTGTTAGAAATCACCAAATAAATTAAAAAAAACACCAGACACATGCAAACCTAAAATGCAAGAATCAACTCAGCCAACACTGTAAGTCTACGTGAGCAGTGCTTGGTGTAGAAAACAAGAGTAGAAGCATGAATTGGGATCTCATGTTTTGGAATTCTTAAAGATGCCCAAGCTATTATCTTACTGTGTCACAGAAGCATTACATGCCCTAAATGTATTCCGTCTCCTCCTAACTTTGAATTCTCATTGTGAAATAGAACATGTCCTGAATTTATTCCTTATCCCCCATTGGAAATAAACCAAAATATCGGTATTTGTTCATTGACCATCTCAATACACCCCCTGGATAGTATCTCCCCCATAAACCTGCATCATATCCTCAAACAGATTAAAAAAAGTTAACATAACTGGGGAGATGGGTACTCCCGAACCTCCTTATGCATTGGGAGGTGGCTGAACACCGAGGTTCAACCGATGTTTCTCAAACACAGACACTGACAGTGGCTTGGTCAGGATATCATCCACTTACTCATCAGTTCCTACATGATCAATTTTAATCATGTCTTGCTCAACTTTTTCCTTGATAAAGTGATATTTGATTTCATTATGTTTTGTACGAGAATTATGAACATGATTATTTGTAAGATCAATTTCACTCTTTTTATCATAGTAAATCACCATTGGTTATTTCACCTCATCACCAATATCTGTCAGTTGTTGCTTCATCTATAGTAGTTGAGTGCATGCCTTTTTAGCGGAGATATACTCAGCTTCAGTAGTACTAAGAGAAGTAATTTATTGTTTCTTGCTCAAAAAACAAACAAATTTTTACCCAATATAGAATGCTCCACCACTTGTGAAATTTCTATAAACTACATATATATCCCAGTCAGCAATAGAAAATGCTGATAACTCACTGTCCCTTCCTGCAACAAATTATAAGCCAAAATTGTGAGTACCTTGAATATACCTCATGATTCTTTTTACTACTGCCATATGCTGTTCCTTCAGATTACTCTGAAAGAGGGCTGCTAAGAATGTTGCAAAGACAATGTATGGCCATGTTGATGTTAGGTAAAATAAACTCCCAATGATTCTTCTATACATTGTGGGATCTATAGAGGTCCCATCCTCATGTTTTCTAAGTTTGGTTCCAACTGCAATTGGAGTTGACATTGGTTTCGAGTCATGCATATTAATTTTTTTCAGCAGTTCTTTTTCATAATTTTCCTTAGAAATTAATGTGTAATCCTTATTTTGAATCACTTGAAGCCCCAAGAAATATATGAGCTCCCCAATCATAGACATTTCAAATTTTGATTTCATGTTATTGGAAAATTCGTCTGCAGATTTCTTCTTGCTACCACAAAATATAATGTCATCAACATAAACTAGAACCATGAACTGATATTTTGGAGAATTATTCACATAGAGATTGTGATCTAATCCTCCTCTTTTGAATTCCAGCTTCTTGAGATAAGAATCCAACTGGGAATACCAAGCTTGTGGTGCCTGTTTCAAACCATAGAGGGCCTTATTTAGTTTACAAACTATTGTTTCATCCATACCAAGAAGAAAACCTGCTGGTTGTTCGATGTAGACTTCTTCTTAAAGAACACCATTCAAGAATGCTGTCTTGACATCCATTTGAAAAAATTTATATCCTCTTTGTATTTCCATAACAAGAAATATCCTGATTGACTCCAGTCTATCCACTGGTGCAAAGGTTTCTTCAACATCGACACCTTCAATCTGTGAATATCCTTTACATACCAGTCATGCTTTGTTTTTGATAACACTTTCATTATCATCAAACTTGTTCTTGAAAATCCACTTTGTAATAATCACATTATGACCTTCAGGTATCTTGACTAGATCCAAGGTCTGATTCTTGTCAATCTGATCTAACTCTTTATTCACGGCTTTCACCCACGATTCATCCTTTGCAGCTTCTTCAAATGAGGATGGTTCCACCGTAGATAAAAATACAGATTGTGCATTACTCATCATTCTTATCATTTGTGTGGGTTTAGACCAATCCCCAATGATGTTGGATTGATCAATTTCTGCTCTTTGATTCCTCCTCTGAGGTTCAATTGAATTCTCTCCAGCAACGGTTTCAACTTCAGATTCTTTTTCTGAGTCAACATCACGATGTGACTCATGGGGGTTTTGTATGCCTTCCTCCATTTCTGTATGTGCATTTACTCCATGTTCACATTCATCCTCATAATATACCTCATCATTATAGGAATTATTTGAAGCATTTGGGGTTTTTCCTTCAATGATCTTAACATCATTACTTTCCACAATCCTACCCAAGAATTTATTGAAACACTTGTATGCTTTGCTGTTCATTGGATATCCAAGAAATATTCCTTCATCAGCATTGTCACCAAACTTCCCTTGATTTCCTTCTTTATTTTGGATGAAACATTTTCTTCCAAAAACACTAAAGTATTTCAACAAAGGATTACTTCCATTCCACAATTCATATGGTGTCTTCGTTTCTCCCATATAAATCCATGTTCGATTTTGAATGTGCACTACAACTTCAACCGCTTCTTTCCAGTAATGGCGAGAGATACGACTCTCAATCAGCATAGTCCTAGCCATGTTGTTAACCTGTCAATTCCGGTGCTCAAAAACTACATTTTTATATGGAGTTATCACAACAGCTACCTCATTCCGTATTCCATGTTTTTTTAGGTAATTATAAAACTCAATGGACATGTATTCCCCTCCATTGTCAGATTGTAGGACTTTTATTGTCCGTCCAGTATAATTCTTAGCAATCCGACGTCATGCAATCAAGAACTTGCTGCTTCCTGTGAATAACCATTACACAATCCATTCTACTATAATCATAAATGAAAAGTACGAAGTACCTCTCTTTATGAGTTTCGACAACATTTATCGAGCCATATATGTCTGTATGGACGAGATCAAGAAGGTGTGATACCCTTTTCTTCTTTGGTCTATATGAATTATAGACTAGCTTCCCCTGTATGCAAGTATCACAAGTCTTTTCCCATTCACATTTTAGAATGGGGATATCCATGACAATCTTTAATTTAAATATCTTTTCCATGTCTTGTTGGTTAATGTGCCCCAGCCTTCGATGCCATAGGTTTTTTTCTTCTTCAACAGACAAATAACAAGAGTTATCTTTGATGTCAACCTGATATAAGTTTCCATCTATTTTGCAGTCTTTCATAAGAGAATTCCCTGTTTTTCCCTTTATAGTGCAGCCTTTTTGATTGAAAGTTACTATGAGCCCTGAGTCACAGAGTTGACTCACACTGAGGAGATTATGACATAGACCGTCCACATAAAGAACTTCAGTCTTCTTCAGCTCCCCATTGGCGAGAATGGTATTTCCACTACCTTTAATCTTCAAAGAACCATCATTACCAAACCTCACTATTCCATAAACCTTCTTTTTAATGTTCTTCAAAAGGTTAGCATTTCCTATCATATGGGAAGAGAATCCACTATCAAGAATCCAGGTGCTGCTACTTTTTGTAGCTTTGAGGGATACTTCTGCAAGATTAGATTTCTTGATCTTCTTCTTTTCTTTCCAAGAGATATTGAATTGAGTATAGGATACTGATGACATTATAATTCTTTCTTCCGCATAATCATATTCTTCATACCCATAATCTTCTTCAAGAGGATAAAACCTGTTTGTGAGAGCAACCCCATCGAGAGGGTGAGTATTGACACGTCTCTGAGAGTTGTATGAATTTTTCCTATCGTACCTTTACCTGCAATACATAGCTTTATGGCCAAAGTTATAACAATTAAAATAGTATCTATAGAAACTATTTCCTCTATAAGATGGAGGATATGAAATCGGTCTCCCTTTTTGACTTCCCAGATCTTCCCCACTCAAGTAGCTCCTTGCCTCTTTGCAATATGACATGGTATGGCCCAGGTAGCCACAAAACTGACACTTCATGAAGGGAAATGTCTTATCACTTATATTTCTCCTCACGCATTCTTCCTTGGGAGAATGGTTGGAATGCCTATCATTTCTGAAAGTTTGAGGATAATTTTCAGTTCTTCTTTTAGTTTGGATTGAGGGTTTCTTTTCCAGCACTTCAGATAATGTTTCAACATGTCCAACTTTCATCTTATCTTTCTTTTGGATCTCTTCACTTCCAGAAGTTGATGTCTCATCTTCACAGCCGATTCCACTCTTTCCCATGCAAGCGGGTCTTTGATCACTCAATATTTTTCCAACCCCTTCTAAACCATGTTTCTCTCTTACCAGTAATTCTGCATATGAGAATCTTCTAAACTGAATTTTCTTCTTACCCTCATTTTTGGTTGATCGACACTCAAGTTTACTCTTAAGAGTAATAACTTCTTCCTCAATACCCTCAACAGTATTGGACTTCTCTTCCAGTCTGGATGTAAGGTCATTTATGACCTTTGCTTGTTCATAAATTCTAATCTTCAGTTCCACAATGTCATCTGTTCTTTCAAGGATTGAATATTGAACTCTCACTAGTTCTTCTAGTCATTCAATTTCAGCTTCAAGCTCATCAATATATTCTGATGATTCTTCCACCATTTCTTTCCACTTATTTCATCTCTTACATTTGTTATCAATCTTGGAAAAGGAATCCTTAATTTTCAACTTGGGATCACCATTAGGAGTCATATGATTGTCTCTGAATTTATTAATCAAGGGTTCTAAATTTTCAATGGTGGCCATCATGGAAGCATGGTTTCCAGTTTTAAATTCTGGTTCTTCTTCTTCACAAAATTCCATATCATACTCTACCTATTCATAGACAAAACTCTTCTTCTATACCTTATTTACAGATTTGAAATCTCCCTTTTTAAAAAACCTTTTCCAAGGCTTCTCAATGTCTTCTGCTTCACTCTCTTCATCATCAAATTTTCTTTGGCACTGAGGGGCAATGTGCCCCACTCTTCCACAACGAAAGCATGACAGAGGTAACTTACCTTTAAATTTACCTTTTCCCTTCTTCAGCTTCTTGGAAATGAGAGAAATAATTTATCTTTACTCATCATCTTCACCACCACTATCTTTTTTAATTTTCAGTTTTTCCATGGATTTGAATGCCATTTACTTGCTAACATGAGTCGTAGCATCTTTGGGTTTGACTCTCATCTCATATGCCACTAGACTACTTAGCAGATCATCTAGAGATAGTTTAGATAGATCTCTTTCTTCAAGTACTAACACCTTTGAATTGTACATAGGAGGAAGTATTCTCAAGATCTTATTTACGATATCAATGTCTTTGATTTCCTCTCCAAGACCTCTAATTTATCCCACTACTTTAGTGATTCGATTGAATAATGAATCTGCATTCTCATCAGGATGCATCTTTAGATCGTCAAATATGTTGTGCAGGACTTGAAGTTTCACCTCCTTTACTTTTCTGTCTCTTTCATAGATATTTTCAAGTTTATCCCACATAGACTTTGCTGAGGTGAAACTCATCACCTTTAGATAGATCTGATATGAAAGAGCTGTAGTGATAGCATTATGAGCTTTAGCATCTGCGTCAAGAACTTTCATGTCTGTATCAGTCATAGAAAGACCTATTGGATCAGTAACATGTATTCCTTGCACAGTAGAAAAGAGGACTTCCATTCCAAGGGATCTTAAATGAGATCTCATTCTGTTCTTCCAAATCTAAAAATTACTTCTATCGAAGAGAGGGATTCCACTAGCATTAACTGCATTCTCTGTGATGGCAAAGGATAGATCTAACATGAGTAACCTGCCTCTGATACCACTTGTAGGACCCAGGGACACCCTGAGAGGGTAGGGGTGAATCAGGGTGTAAAATATTTCTTTTAAAACAAGGATCTTGTTCCCACGATGGTAGGAACTCATTAAACCTGTAAGACTGATGGGAACAGAATGAAAAACAACCACAAGAAAAGCGACCACACAAAAATTTTACTTGGTTCACCACTAAGGGATACATCCAAGGAGCATACACCGACAAGTTGCCGGTCATACCTAATTCCACTAAACATCACTAGTTGGGGGCTACAAAGTTCGGGTACAATCACTATGTCCCAGACATAATGCCTTTACAAAACTTCCAGGATAGATCATTGCGTCCCTCAGGTCACTCCCATTGACTCCCCCTAGCTCAATGCCCTTGGTGAAGACACCCTCAGTTTATAGACATGAAGGCATCTTCAATATATTCACATTGAAGTCTTTTCCTCTACTTAGCACGAGACTCTGCTTGCATCGAAGTACAGAATTGATTCACTTGAACACATTGAACCACTGAACCGGATAATCAGAACGTGCAAACAAGTTTCAATGACAATTGCGCGCAACACCTACCCTTTGCACGCAAGACCTCACTTTTGCACGCAATATTTTATTTTTGCACGGAAAAATATTTCGTGCAACAACACCATTTTCGCGCAACTAGAACTTTTACATGCAACCTTAACTTTTACGCACAGCTCTGCCTTTTTCAAGAAACATCAATTTTTACGTGAAACTTCTCCTTTTTCGCACAACTCAGAATTTTTCACGCAAGCTGGAGTTTTTCACGCAACTCAGAATTTCTCACGCAACTCCCTTTACAAGAACCTTTTATGCGCATCAGTACTGGGATCTTCTCTAAGTCTTCAGCCATACAGAATGAGTGGGGTCACCTCTTATTTATAGGCGTCACCGACCCCCGCGCGCAAAACCCATTGTGGCGCAAAAAAACTTTCATTCGGCACACAAAACTTTTCGCGTAGGAACCGTTTTCCGTGAACATATCCATGTTTTTCACACAGCCCATGCCTTATCCATTTTTCAACGTTCTGATTCCGAAACACCTCTTGCGCGAAAAACCTCTCTCCACTATTTCGTACACCCCACTATTTTTCATGCATAACCAACCTATTTCTAGCACACCTCACCTATTTTGTGCACCAATTATTCTTTGTGCGCACCCCCTTTTTCCAAAAACCCATGTCTTCATTTTCCAATTTTCAGGCCCAAAAAATTGGCAAACACTGGAAAACGACGCCACCTTCAATAATGTTGTCTGATTAAACTGTATAATCACTTTACTGGCAAACATTCACATCTTCCAATAAGTATTATCAACAAACAAAAACCATACCTGAATTATTGTAAAGAACAACCATGGTTCCAACAATGTCGACCCGATTTTGTTCATTACAAAATGGTATCAAAGAGATTACCTAGAGAGAAGTGTGATGAAACTACCTAGGTTTGGTTTAGGTTAGATGGTAGCCAAGAGTTAGGACTATTAGAATTTGGGTATTAAGTGTGAAAGGGTTCCTGTCTAGTTCACTTCTATGTTTTAACATGAGTTACCAAGGGTGGTAAGGATTTTTTATTATATTTGAGCTTGATTTTTAAGGTTATTTAAATAAACTTGGTTTGGGGTTTATTTAGGTAAACCTATTATTTTTTAATTTTTTGTCTCTCATTCATCGAATCCAAATTTTCTTTAAATTATTATTGTTTAAATGATTTCATATGGATTCTTACATTAATCTTTTGATTCAACAATTTGGTCTTAAACTAATTGGATGTTGTCTTTGATGTTCATTAGAAAATTCCTCCTAGATGATCTCTTCTAATCCTAGGATAGGAAGTTGTAAGACCAGTTCTGTAGGTGAATACTCTAGTAGACCTTTCATTGGTGGAATCTATTATATGCTCAATTATGACACTGGGTTAGGTCAGTGTTAGAAACTAGGGATGAGCAGTGGATCATGGCTCATAATTTACCATGAAGAATCCACCTATTTTACATGGTGACAAGATACCCTAGGAATCCAAAGAGTACCATGTGTGGATTATGAGTAGCTTCCATTTCCTGAAAACTTGAGAGGACCCTAAGGTGGGTTTTTCCACCTATATGATTGAAGGGATGAGAATAAAATGGTGGAACTATACCATGAAATATAAGTTACTTGAGGATCATACCTAGACTTTTTAAGAGGACTATGCTTGTTTCTATTGATTAACTTAAATCTTGGACGTTTGAGATGGGTCTAAGGGTAGATATTATTCCAATGATGATTCTATTATACTTTCATACAATTTATGAGGTGGTTTATATAATATATAATGATAATGAGGTAATATCATGAAAAATGGTTTTGGGTGGAGAATTAGTTGATTTAGGGCATAGACAAGTTATGTCATATGGCCCAAAAAGGAAGCAAAAGGGTGCTCAGTTTACATCAGGACCAGTTTTTAGGGATTCTATGGGACAACGTTAGGTAGTTTTCTATCAGTGTGGGAGGCTTGGTCATACCTAGACAAATTTTATAGAGGCACTCAGGACATGTCATCATTTTGGTAAATCCGGTCATCTTAATCATTTTTTGGAAGAATTTCACAAGGTAGTAGAGTTAGATCCACTCTCACCAATGACTCTAAGGATCAATATGATATAAAAATAAGTGGTGGATCTCATTTTTATACCATGGGGGATACACAGGTAGTGAAGAAATCTTAGAGGGGAGTTGAGATCAGATTTCTTTATACAATAGAGTATGAATGAGATTAATTTGAATCATGGTTGGATAATATAAGAGGTACAATGTTCATTTCATCCTCTATGGTTCTATATTTGTTTGATATAGGTAAAACTAATTAGTTTATACCATCTATATTTATTGATGTTCTATGATTGCGATTAGAGATCATGTCATTCATGTTGGATCTTTCAACTAACTTTTAAAATATGAAAAAACATTGTTTTAAATGTATTGAGTGTTGGGTTACGATCAACGACCTTAAAGTTGTGTGTGAATTCCTAGTTCTTGATTTTGATATATTCAAACTTATCATTGGAATGGAATAGATGATCAGTGTTAAGGACCAAATTAAATTTTATCATCATCAAGTTCAGTTTCTTTCACCTGATGGATTCATTCATGACTTTTAGGGTGAGTGGGATTCTAGGTTAGGGAGAACGAGACCTATTGTTCCATTTACTAGATTGATCTCATGCTATTTTTTTGAGATGTTCCTTTATGTAATTCTTAAAGTGGTAAGTGACTTCCTTGAGGTCTTTCTTGATGAATTTTATAGGTATTTCCTAAGAGAGAGGTTGAGTTCAATATTGAACTACTCCCTAGGGAAATGTCCATTTCTATGCCATCATATCATATGAAACCAAATTAATTAAAGGAGATTAAATTTCATATTATGGTCCTTGATACCAAGGTATTTATTCATCCAAGTGTGTCACCTTGGTATTAATCAATCTTCTTGGAAAATAAGGCAGAAATAAACCTCATATTTAGTGTTAATTATTGAAATCATAATCAATTGACCATTAAGAACAAATTTCCCTTGCATTGGATTGATGATCTCTTTGATCAACTTAGAGGATCACAATGGTTTTCTAAAATTGAACTATGGTTGGTTTACAATCAGTCAAGAGTCTAAGAAGCAGATGTTCCCAAGACAATGTTTATGAGTTGGTATGGGAATTTTGAATTCCTAGTTATACCATCCTCTCTCATTAACACTCCTGTGGTATTTATGGAATTGATGAACTAGATATTTAATTTGTTTTGGGACTCTTTTGTTGTTGTATTTGTGGATGATATTTTGGTGTAATCCAAGTAAGAGGTGAAACATAGGTATCATTTGGATATTATCCTCATAATACTTAGAGAACATTTCTTGTATGGTAATTTTTCTAAATGTGAATTTTGGATCCAAGAAGTAAATTTTTTTGGGCCATGTAATATCTAATATGGGGAACTTAGTGGATCCTGAAAAAATTTGGGCCATAATTTCATAGGATCAACTCAAAAATGTGTTTTAAATCCAGATATTCTTTGTCTTAGCTAGTTATTACAGGTAGTTTGTTTAGGATTTCTCTAAGAATGCATGTTATATTATAGTTTTGACCTATAAGGTGGTTAATTTTGAGTGGAATGAAAAATGTCATATATCTTTCGAGGAACTAAAGGTGATTTTGTCTTTGTCTCTAGTTTTGATTATTTCAGAACTAGGTTTAGGCTATGATGTTTTATGTGATTCCTGAAGTATGGGTTTGGTGTGTGTATTGATGTAGGGAAAGTAGGTGTTGTCTTATGACTCTTTCTAAATATTCCCCCATGAGAAGAATTATCTTATCCATGACCTTGAACTGATTGTTGGGATGCACTCTATCAAAACATGGAACCAATATCTCTTTGGGGTGTGATTAATAGTATATTTAGATCATAAAAGTCTGAATTATATTTATAATTAGAGGGATATTAACTTTTGATAGATATTTTTTGTTTCATATCTTTAGACTTTCGATTTTGATATTGCTTATACTTCCAGAAAAGGGAATGTGGCCGCCAATGCATTGAGTAAGGAGTTACCGACTAAATCCTTGAAAGAATAAATAGAGGAGTGTTATATGATGATTTTTTTCACTAATATGATATTGGGGGTGGAATTGAATAGTATAAATGTGTTATTATCTTTAGTAAAGTATTAGTCATTATTTTATGATCAGATTAGGCTTGAACAGACATCAAACACAGATATATAGCGTTTTAATAAAACACTTAATGGTGGGGAGACCTTGATGAAGCTCACATTTCACATTTTCTATTCTATAATAAAATTTTTTAATCCAAAAAAATATCATATTTTAAGGGTAATTGTCACAATTTTTGGTTTTATTAATATTTTGAGCTTAATTATGAAAATGACCTAATTTGGATTTTAAATATTTTTATGTTAGATTGGTATTTTGGTCATAACTTCTTCTAAAATAATTCAAATTGTGAAATTAATTTTTTAGGATTTAAAAATTAATGGGATGAATTTAATTCAACTATACCCAACTTTGAATCTAAAAATTATGAATCCCAAAAGGACCATTTAAATTGGGCCTTGGAATCTGTGACCAGATTGAATGAATTTTAAATATGGACCCATATATCTAAAATGGGAAGACCAAATGAATTTAAAATTCACATAGATATATAGAATATATAGATTAATTTTTTCTTTAACAATATAATCCTAAGGTTCATCTTCCTTCATGGTCATAAATTTCTACGAATTCGACACATTAAAATTGAGACAATCTCTAGGGGAAAAAAGTTTTCTTGAGTAAAACTATCATAACATGTGCTAAACATAGAAAATAGAGATAACTATTTTTGGGTGGAGAGAGAAAACATATCCAAAAAACTTAAATTAAGACACAATTATGAGATATATCCATTAATTGGTAAAAAAGTAATCCAAATTTCAAAGGATAGTTTTGGAGGGAGATATGGACACACTTTTTCCTATAAATGTACACCTCCAATTCCATGATAAGGGTTGGATAATTTATTTATAAATTTTGAGTATAATCATGGTTTATGAATTTATAATAGTTTTTTACATGTTTAATATGTTTAATTATAACTTTATATTCTATTTTTTTTCTCTTTTCCATTATTAACTCCATGAAAATGGAGAACTAACTTTGGTGCTTGTTCTCGGGGGGGGGGGGGGTGGTGATGTTTTGAGTCTATTGTGGTTAAATGTTTATCATTATTATATTATGATAATTTTAATGGTGTTGAAAATAGTTTTATATTAGGTTTCACCCCACTTTCTCTACTATTGAGTTATTCTTCCTGTTTTTTATTCCTCTCCTTCGTCAACATAATGTTGCATATGAGGTGGACTAGCATTGTGGTGATTGTGTGAGGTAGTATTTTACCATATGCAGAGGGTCAGTGTGGGTTAATAAAAATTAAATGGAAATATTTTGATTGATAGGTTTTATATCAACATTGAGTATAATATAGATAATTAATATTTTAAAGAACAAAAATAGCATCACCATGATCACCTAAAAACAACAACAACTCTTCACTAACTTATTCGAGTATTATATTCTTCTTTGTGTTTGGTTTTAATATTTATATATTTTATGCATTTCTAAACTACCTAAATCCTATATATTTGTATTTATATATAATATTATATTTTTTAGTTTATAGAAAGTGACAATAGAAAAATAGTGTGTGTGAGTGGCATCCCTAAGAGATCAAATCTAGGTCCACACTATATTACATGATTTGGTAATAAGAAATTATTAGTGAAGGATTCATGAAAAATACATATAATAAATTTGGTTACATTAAATGGGATTCCAAGTTCTTTCACTCAAAATTTTTCATAAAAAAACCAAAAACATTATAAATTTCAAAAATTAACAAATGGGATCCGTTAATGATGAATCGTCCACTTATTTGAGTGAAGCCATTGGAATTTTAGTGAGACAGGTATGTGTAATTTTTTATGTTTAATTATAACATAAATGAATTAAAAGAGATAATACATTACCTAAAGGAATACCTTAATAAATTAGTTTTTGAAGCCTTAGATAAGAAGCTGAAAGAATTCTCACACTACTTTTTGAAGTTCCATCAAGAGGAGGTCAAGGCACAAAAAGAGATTATATTTCCAAATTTTAAAGAAGAAAACATGGAGGATAAAATTAATCTTCACAAACCTTATTTACTAAAAAATTCAACAATCCTAATTGAGGCCTTTCAAGAGGATCCAACACTTGAAGTTTATCAGTTTAAGGGAGTGAAATTAACATTGGATTCTCTTATTTTTTGTAATACCTTGGAATTCCATGATTTTTTTTCAAAATTAAATGGGATTATTTTGAGACCAGGCATTGAGACGACATGTGATTCCGAGGCCCAAAGTGACCAGAATGATCTGCTGAAAAATGTTAAGTTTAAATAGCATGCATGATCTATTTTTCTGCAAAATTTGAATAACTCTTAAAAGAGTTCCCAAATCAGAAATCCAAGGGAACCATTTCATTTAGGATGATAGGTTTACCCTAGTAATGGCTTAAGTTTAGTCGGCATAGGCCTCTAGTGAGAAAACCTGGAAATGGAATAACTGTAAATAAAATTATTAAATAAAATTATTTTATTTTTCAAATCCTTATAACTCCTGAACGGTGACTCAGATTGAAAATTAAATACCACCGTTGAACTTGTGAGGGTATGATTTCCTTAGGCAGAGCCTAACATTGGTCAGCACGGGTCAACAATGGAAAGTAGTTTTTGGCTACAAATAAAATAATTGAATAATTTTATTTTATATTCAAATCCTTATAACTCATAAATGGTAACTTAGATTGGAAATATGATAGTACCATTGAGTTCATGAGTGTATGATTCCCTTAGGTAGATCCTAACATTTTCCAGCATGAGCCAACTATGAAATTTGGTTTTTGGGACGTAACTATAAATAAAATAATTTAAATAAAAGTTATTTATTTTTGAATCCTCATAACTCAAAAACGATAACTCGGATTAAAAAACTGAGACCACCGTTGAGTTTGTAATGAGATGTTCTACTTAAGAAGTACTTAATCTCGACCGATGCAGGTCGAGGAAAAAAGTTAATTTTTAGACTTTTCAGAAGAAAAATAAAATAACTTAAAAAGTTATTTTAACTATTTTCTTCATCATTGAGTAGTGGAACATTAGCACTACGATGAAGTGATGAGGCAAAAATGAATCTCATTAATGAACCCCATTAATAAGTCAACGTAATAATGCTACAACACAACAAAACAAAAATGATGATTCAAGTTTCATTAATTAATAGACTTACAAGTAATGTAGGATTGTTGGAACAATCCTAGAATTGATCTTTGGCATTGGTGAGTCGAAAAAATGAACGAAAAAGGAAAACCTCTCCAACAACGAATGATGGTGAATTGGATGATGACGATGAAACCCTTGGAGAATGGATTCGGGATCAAAGATTGACAGATGATGATGAATGATCATCCTCAAGAAATATCATTTCTTAGGTAGGGGTTTAAATTATTAATGAATTTTTTTCAGAGCTCTCCTCCTATAAATGAAGAACATGGATCAACTCTCTAACAAGTTGATCCAGAGATGGATTTCCCTTGTGGGGTTGGAAAATATAATTGCGGGTTGACATTGAGATTAAATCTTAGTGGTTTACAATTTATATGTCATGATCCTACTAACACGAACAATTTCAGACCAACAAGAACAAAGGACGGTTGTTCATATGGGTGTTCTTTTTGATCCCCTCTATCTATCTATCCCCATTCTTCGCAACGTAATGGATAGAGGCACATCGGCTGTAGAAGTTCCAACTGGAAGGGCTGTAGCACAAGGCCGCGGTGGCAGGCGGGAGGTGGAGACAGGTGGGAGGCGTCACATTGGCAGGGCGCGGCAGCGGTGACAGGATCTGCCAACACAGAGGCTGGTAAACACATCCATCCATCCGCGTTAGAGTCACATGCGGCTACCTGGTCGTGTTGGAGGCACACGTGGCGTAGATCTGCAGTCCGAAAACCGCGATGATGAGATAAACCTGTGGAAAAGCCACGAGCCATAGGGGGAAATCGATCTATGTGAGATAACTGACGTAGATAGGTGGCATCACGTTGGAAGAGTTTCCCACACTAGTGGGGTGTGATAGAAGCTGGAACACGGTCTTGGACCATGTGCGGGGGAGGCGTCCGGCCTCAGCCAGCTGTGTGCGCCACAAACCAGACACCCCATGGGCATTCGGGTAGGAAAAGACCCCCCATGTGGGCTAGTCTGGTGGTAGTGACTAGGTCTCTGGGTGGACCGGGCTGTAGAAGATTCAGCCCGCTGATGCGGGCCGGACTGACGGGACAAACTGGGCCGCTGGGCGACCCAGG
The DNA here is from genome assembly GCA_963277665.1 of Viscum album. NCBI lineage: Eukaryota > Viridiplantae > Streptophyta > Magnoliopsida > Santalales > Viscaceae > Viscum > Viscum album. The sequence continues at coordinate 644,907,135 of OY728151.1, read as the reverse complement.
TTGGGAAAGAACCGGGCCAAATGAAATCGGGTCGCTGGGTGACTCGGCGGGCTGGACCCACGACCGAACCAGGTCAGGTCCAGAAAGGCCCAGTGGCCAGGCTGGACCATACCCAACCGGGTCGGGTTGGGTTATACGGGACCCCCCAACTGGGTTGGTCAGGTCAGTCAGACCAGTTTAGACCGGGCCCAGACACAACCAATCCCTGTTTACTAAAATGCCAATATCTTTCAGACCGGGCATCTGATTGACGTGCCTTCTACGATGTTGGGACCTTTATGATGAGAGGGTCCTTTGGGAACAATCTAAGTGATATTTTGTGGCAATTGAGATGCAACCAATGACTTGAGTAGTAGATTCTCCTGAAATCAAATGCGCTACGTGCGGGAATCCTGTGGCTTTCTAAGACCCAAAGACTGATGATGAGTGGGTATAAGTGACCCTGAAGGCCTATATGATAAGTGACCCTTTTTGGACCAGTTAAAAGTAGCTCTGTCTGGACCATCTATAAGCAGTTCTATGTGAACTAGCTCTAAGAGGTCTTATGTGGATCAGCTATAAGATGCCCTGTGTGGACCAACTATAAACGGACCTGTGTGAACCAACTATGAGGGCCTAAGTGAAGAGTGGCTCTATGTGACCCAGAAGACCTATGGTGGGGAGAAAATATGTGTGACCTAGAAGACCCATGGTACTCATTAGGGATGAGTATCTCATCATTCCAAGGTGTTCAGTGTTACGAATGATAGTCTTTCTTTCCATACTTTGAGTCATACCTGGTGTGAGATGTATTTGCTTTGTGGTCTTACTGTGTGGTCTTGATTCATGGACCTTCCTTGTGGTTTGGGGTCCCTACTGAGTATTGTGTTACTCACCCCTATACGGGATTCTACCGCATGTTTCGTGTCCCATGCAGGTGATCGAAGCTTCGACAGAGACCTTGGTGGTCCAGGACCAGGTGGTGCTTAGTGAGACGTGACAAACAGAAGCTTAGAGGAAGACCTTGGTGGTCTTGGACCAGGTGGTTCTCAGTGAGACAGGACAAACATGTGTACTTATATGGCTACAGTAAGTTACCCTTCAAGTGGGGCCTCGAGTGGACAAACCGTGTTGGTTGTACTTTACTTTGTGGTTTTGGGCTTGTATTTTGGATTCTTTGTACTTTCAGTTTGTACTGTACTCTCAGTAGTTGTCTCAGTGAAAGTTGTGGTTTACTTTGTGTTTAATTTCCACAGTTTGAGATTTCTATGTGTGTACATGTTTTAAGGAAAATGCCTTATCTTTTTGGTATATGCCTACTCGGTGCTAGTCGCCAGCCCCTAGCCTATGGAAGGCGGGCTTGGGGTAGTCATGACATGGGCTCTGGGGGACGGGTTGTGACATTTTTGATTTTACACTATTATAAAAACCAATTTAATACCCTCATTTATAGTTTTACAAAATAATAATAAATGATTTCATTATAGAGTGTTGATTATGAGTGTGAAATGGACACCATTGAGGAGAATATGGTGTTGGAATTTGATAAAGAAGAAAACTTGAGGAGAAATAGGTGATAAGAATACCTTCTCTATATCAACTTTCATTTCACATAGAGGAGGAAAAAACAATAGTTGATAGGGTGAAACTCTACATTATTTTCCATCCCCCTCAATACCTCAAATTATACATTTATTATGTTATTGGGGTTGAGATATTTTTTTTCTATGGATTTTATCACTCATGGAGTCCTTTTATGGATGCTGGGAGATATAACATGTGGCTGTTTCCTAGTAAGAAAACCCATCCAACTTCGTGTTGGGGATAAAAAACTATAAATGCCTAACTAAGGGTAGTAAAAACCTAACACTCATGTAGGGGGTGAAAACATGTTCTATCCAATTTTCCATTTCTCTTTTGTTATCATTATTTTTCTTATATTTTATTTTTACTTTCTTTATAGGTCAAAGCGGCAGCAACTAGGATCTTAACTCAACACTGCCACTGGAAAAATAAATTTAGGTTATATCTTTACTTATCTTTGTTTTTTCTACCCTAATATTTTTATTTTGTTGATCTTAAATGATGGTTAGTGAAATATATGTGTGGGGGGAGTGTCAAAATGGTTTATAGTATTTGTGTCTTATTTTTTATTTTTCATTTTTATGGACTTTGAGCTTCAATGACCATCTGTCTTTATTTTTCACAATTGAATTTATTTTTAGTGAGTTTTCTTGATTTTGGATAACATTGATTTTAAATTATTTTTGATGTGGATTTTATTTCATAAATTTGATTTTCAATCATTTATATGAGTTTGGCCATTTTTTGAAATCCATGCCCATGAAAAACTGACTCAAATTATTTTTACATCATGTCTATTATTATTAACCCTTTTGAAATATTCTTCATAATAACCAAAATTTCTTGATATAAACACGTATTCTTTTTCCAAATTAGAACTTATGATTATTCTTTTTCAAGGTTTTGGAGTTCATAAAATATTTTTTATGTGATTAATGCATTTATTTGGAGATCCATATTTTTACTTTGTACCCACCTTTACATTTACCCTTGTTTAGTCCTTATAATCCATGAATTTCCTTATAGGTTTAATTCACATTACATGATGATTTTTTTACATACCTTCAATATTAATAAATTTTTCATGAATATTTAAATTTTGAGCATGGGGGAAGGGCCTTTTGTGTTTGTTCAATGAGATGAAACTCAGTACAGGGTGTTGTGAGGTGAATTTAAACTTCTTTGTAATTTAAAAATGGGGAATGATCCAGGTTTATTCATTATTGCACATTTTTGTTATCCGGTTATCTGAAAATAAATAAATAAAAAAAGTATTGAAAAAAAGTTAAAAAGAACTGAAAAAGAAAATGACAAAATGGAGGTGATATTGAATTATTCATTGTACTCAATATTATGAATCATGAACCATAAAAAATCATGGGAATGTTTACTATTAATTTATTTTATTTTATTTTCATCTCATACTCCATGAAAAAAATAAAAAAATTATAAAAAAAGAAAAAGAAAAAATAAAAAAGAAAAAAGAAAAAAGAAAAAATAAATAAAAAATAAAAAAGATGAAAAAGGGAGAATTAGGATAAAATCATTCATTGTATTCAATTTATGAATCCTGAACCATGTTAAAGGGTGTGCGGTGTACATTTGTAAGAGTAATTGAGTGAGGTATATTTTATATTTTTTCACTTGAATATTCATGCATTTGTATTTAAGAGTCCAATCTACTCTTTCTATCCTTAAAATTTTAAATATTTTAGCCACCAATCCATAACCATAAAATTCAGCATGAAAATATTTCATTATTATTTACATTTTTATTTCTTTCGGTGTAGAGAGATGAATTTTTTTAGAATCCTATGGTGACACATTCACTTTTCAAGTATGATCATAATTCCAAGTTTAATTTCTATTGAGTGATTAGTGACATGAATTTCAATGCGAGGTAGGTGTGATTGGGCCATAGATGGATTTTTTGAGTTTGAATGAATTTAAATGTGAGAGATAAAGATTAAATTGAATTATTTTTCTTATATGAGACATGATAGAATTCCATTTTGGAAAAGATATTGAAAATTTTCTCACTTTTGATTTTGGTTTGAATTTTGATTCAAATATTTGATGATTGACCAAGAGTGAAATGGTTAAATTTAAGGGATTGATAGAGCTCAAATTTCACATATATTATTCTATAATTAATTTTTTTAATCCCTCCAATTTCTTATTTAATGTTAATTTTCACAATTTTATGTGTTATTAATATTTTGAGCTTAATTATGAAAAAGGTATAATTTTGGAATTTAAATATTTTTATATCAAATTGGTATTTTGGTCATTAATTATTATTCACTAATCCAAATTGGGAAGATATTTTTTATAGGTTTTAAAAATTTATGGGTTTCATTTCATCAAACTAGACCCAAAGCTAAATCTAAGATAATGAAGCCCAAAAGAAGCATGCAATTCAGGACTTGGAATCTATGCCCATATCAAATGAATTTTGAAGATGGGACCATATCTCATAAATGGGAAACCCAAATGATATGAAAATTATAATGGAGATATAGAAAATCAATAAGAATATTTTTTAACTGTGTAATTTTAATATTTATCCTTATTCATGGACACAAATTATTGTGAAGTCAAAACATTGGAATTTAGACAGTCACCAAGCCATAAAAGTTTTCTTGAGTAAAACTATTATAAATAGTATTACAAATAGAAAAAAAAGATAAAATTTTGTGTGTGTATAGAGTCATAATTTTTAAACAACTTAAATAAATACAAATTCAGAGATTTAACATTTATTTTTTCAAAAAATAATACAAATTTCAAAGAATTTGTTTGGAGGGAAATCTATCCACACTTTTTCCTATAAATGTACACATCTACTTCCATGTCAATGGATGGAAATTTTGTTTAGACATATTGAGTAGAATTAGGTTTTATGCTACTTTAATAGTGTTTTACATGTTTAATATATTTTATTTCATCTTCCTCTCTTCTATTTCATTTTCTATTATGTGTTTATCCACTATTCCCTTCTCAAATACATGAAAATGGAGTACTAACTCCAGAACTTGTTTAGGGGGTGGTGGGAGCGGTGATGTTTTTAGTTCATTATGCTTCAATATTTATCATTATTATATTATAATAATTTTAGTAATGGTGAAATTAGTTTTGGTGTGGGGTTTACCCCATTATCTCTACTATTGAGTTATTCTCCCCATTCATTTTTATTACTCTTCTAGGTCATCATAATACTACATATGGGTGGAGCAGAATTGTGTTGATGTTATGAGGGAGTATTGTCCCACACATGGATGGTTAGTTTGGAATAATAAAAATTCAACTATAAGTTGTTGAGGGATAGGGTTAATCTCAACATTGAATATAATATTTAGAATTAATGTTTTAAAGAACAATGATAAAATCACCATGATCCCCTAAGAACAACAACACTTCTTTACTAACTTATTTCTGTTTTATATTATTATCTGTGTTTGATTTCCATATTTATATATTTTATTCATTTACAATTACCCTATGAATACTATATTAGTATTTATATTTACCAATATATTAGTTAGTTTATAAATAGTGAAAATAGAAAAAATTGTGTGTGTGAGTGGACTTATCGAGGGATTGACCCTGGATGTGAACTATATTGCATGATTCAGTAATAATAAATTATTGGTGAGGGATTTGTGAAAAATAACTCACATCATACCTTAGTTTATTGGTCTTAATTTCTCATTTGATATTTGTGTTTTTGATACAAGTTGTTGTTATGATATCTTTTATATAGGAATTGATGGGCAATGGACACCATTCTTATTGGTCTATACACCCCAAGAATTCCAAGATGAATTAGTATCTAAGACATAATTATTTGGGGATAGGGATGAGGTGGATAATTATATACTTCATGTAATGATGCCTTACTTTTCATAAGCTTAAGGCAGAGCACTAGAGACCTCTTGGTGCATTGAAACATTTACCCATTTCAGTTTGGAAGTGGGATGAGATATCTATGGACATAATCATTGGTTTACCACTGAATCCTAGGGATAATGATGCAATTTGGATGATAATTGACCAACTTAAAAAATCATATTATTTTCTTCAAATTAAGGAGACGATGATGGTGGAACAACTCAGGTGCTAGTATGTTTGAGAGATAATGAAGCTTCAAAGTGTTCCTTATGCAATTATTTATAATGGGGACCTATGGTTCAAATTTTAGGTTTTGGAAAGTTATTAAAGAGGAAATGGGTACCCAATTAAAACTAAGAATGACATATCACCCTTAGACTGATGGATAGACTGAGCGACCCTTTCATATTCTTGAGGATATGCTTTGGTTATGAGTTATTTATTTTTGTGGTTGATGGGAAAAGAATCCGCCTTAGGTAAAATTTACCTATAAAAATAGTTATCTGGATTTTATTAAAATAGTGTATTTCAAAGTTTCATATGGTTATCCATGTTGATATACTTTGTGATCAGAGGAATTGGGTGAATGGTATTTAGTTAGGATGATCTTGTTTAAGAGATGACAAAAAGGTACAATTGATCTGAAAGAGGTTAGAGAATGCTCATAGGATTCATAAATCCTATACAGACCAATATCATTGCTCATTGGAGTTTGAGGTTGGTGATTGATTATTTATTAGAGTTTCAACTTTTTTGGAACATCATCAATTGGGTAAGAAGGGTATTTTGGAATTGAGTTTTTTTTCTATTTAAAGATCACTGAACATCTTAAAAAGGTGGATTATCTATTAGACTTTCCATGTCACTTAACATTGATTCATGATGTGTTTATTATTTCCCATATGAGGAGGTATTAACTATAAACTTACCATATGATTGAATGGAAACATGTTGATCTTTATCCCAACACCTCTATGGTTGAACAACCAATTTAGATTAAGGACATAATGCCCCAACCCGGGAGCCACTTAAAAACTATGCTTTAGACCAGATTACCATTAGGACTTAGGCATGCCTCCCCATACACCAAATTCTACTGAATAAAAATTAGGGTGTAAAGAGGTGATAATGGGGAGATTATACCCTCAGAATGTGATAATAATAATGGTTCATATATAAACATAATAGCAGAAGGACCATAACACAACAAAAGAAATAATACAATCCAGCGAAATCATAAATAAACAATAGAAAAAATAAATACAATTTTTAAACACACATATCATATCAAGTCCTAAAAAATAGTCATGTAGAGTCACCCATGGTCGACCATTAATAAATACATATATAAATCATTATTAAAACAAAAAGGAACTCTAACTGATACAGAGGATCTGCTGTGGCCCTCCTTCATCCATCCAGTGAAAAAGGTCCATCCTGATTGCTAAGGTCCAACTCCCAAGCTCGATCCCTTACCTGATATCAGAGGAAAAAAGTCTACATGCATCCTTAGGGTCCATGTTGAGTGTGATAATAAATCTTATTATTACACCACCAATGTGTGCCTAAATTATATCCATGATTATGTATGTGTATTCTAAAAATAAATAAATGGCAGCACATGTACATTTTATAAATAACCCCCTTCCCTTGTGCTCATTAGCCACAAGGAAGCGATCACCTACTTTGGACATTAACAGTACAAGTTTGAACACATTACTCCAATTATATATATGGAATACAACATCTATCTTTATATATATATAATTACAGTGGAAAGGATCCAGGGTATAAGCCCAAGGAAACCCATGATGAGTAGAATCCCAGGTGAACCCTCAGGATTCACCTATAATCATGTCACCAACACCACATGACATTAATAAAATACCCCTCATCTATACAAAATTACCAATAAATAAGTATCTTGTACCTTAGACATTAGCTCTAAGCCCGATGTCTCAAGGCACAATGATATCGGTCCTCAAATAAATAATCACCATTGGCTCAACAACCAACATTCCAAGGAACAATGATATCCATCCTACCAAAGTACTAACACCTCGACCTCAATTATCAAGATGAGCCTCATCCCCCAACTATTGGTCTTAACACCATCAACCAATGGTCCATCACTATCCACATAGATTTCTATGGTGAACACCCCCAAACTTGTCCAATGGTCAACACTATCACTTGATACATATGGTTTACAATGACCTCCACCCACAAAGAGTCATTAACACCACCTCATCTAAGTCCTAACTATGTGAACATGAATCCAATAGTTCATCAACCAACAAATGGTGAGAGGAAATCACCAAAAATCATAATCCACATCATCCAACACCTCATACCCCTACAATCATATTGCTAAATCATGATGGTCAACACCATCTCAAGTCCCAAGATCCAAGAACCCAACCCTATGACCTTGTCATCTCAATCTGATGACCATGTAACCCAACTTGGTGATCATTATCACCCCAAGCCTCAGGCCAAGCCCAACCCAACAAACCACATCACCTCATTCCAAGTGGTCAACACCACCTCAATCCTTGGTCCATACCTGTCACGTTCCTATGGAACTCATGCAATTAAATATAAAAAATTTAGTTTAATTTAATAAACACACCCAACCTAAACTTATCAGGTTGTTCCAAGCCCCTTACCCAGCTTGACTATTTGTAGTGTAGCAATAGCATGCCCATAGGCATCAAATATCTTCAATTTAAACAATTTAATAAGTATTCATTTAATTAATTAGGGTCTAACTTGGAAAACCACTAGTAGTATATGATCGCACACCCAAAACACTTGAAAAATAAAGGATAATGATACAAACCACCTACCTCATACTATTAGGTACTCACTGATTAGAAAATAAAAACACATATGTTAATTACATTTTAATGGTATTAAATGTTCATTTTTGATCTTATGGGCCTGAGTTAGTGGATTTTAATTTTGAACATCTATTCTCATCATTTGTGAACTTCATGCCTAATGTACACCAATTTAGGCCCAATGATTCATATGATTTTAAGGGATGTAATTATCCATATTTTAATTTTATATTTTGGAAAATGTATCTACACTTTAATATGAACATTTTTTATTCAGGTATCAATGGAGGATTCATAAAGGATGATGGTGATATTTGGTGCTGAAAGGAAACAATTCTGGAGACGGAAGATTGGACACCAGCCCACTGATGATAATGTGGGGCCCACAATACTTGACCAATAAATCCCAAGATTCTTGTAAGGATAGAATACATGTATAGGAAAAAAACATTCTTCAGGAGTCAGTGCTAATTCTCCTTCCATGGTGGTTATTAAGGTGGCCCAAATAGAAGATCAAAATCTAGGCCAGAATCTGCGGCCGAGAAAAAATCCTACCAATATAATCATATCTAGAAATCCGTAACTCAAAATGGGCCCAAAATTTACAGGCAGTTAGGAGACATCCGGGTATCCATTTTATTCTTCTATGTCACACTTTGATTCGGCCATATATAAGTACTTACAAGCACGTCTTTTTGGTAGATGAAAGATGGCTTCCACCTCGGGTCAAGTGTGGAAAAGTCCAAGTTCCGCAAGCTTTCCACCACCCTAGGCCTACCATAATCAAGTGAGATGATTTGTACTGTTGGAGGCTCTACCCAAGGCTCCCAAAATACCTATTTAAGGCAGTGGTGGTGGAGAAGTTTTTCAGCTTTGACCTTTGTTTTCATCTTAATGTTATGCTACCAATTTGTCTTTGTAACGTTTTTCCTTCACATGTAAGTTGTTTTAATTCATCCTAGTTTATTAATAAAATTTCTTATTCTCCTCTTATTGTGTTTTTATTCAACTCAATTTGATACCGTTGCATCAATGTGTTAATTTATTCACACCAAACCATGTGAAATTATTCACACAATGGTGGAGTGATCATTTTCTTTTTATTGTTTTCTTTACTTCTTCAATTCCGCCCTCATGAGTCTACTTCCCTCTTCCATTGAAAGAATAGAATCAATGGAGGGATAACCCACTTATGGGTTGATCCAAGGGAGTATAAAGGTGCTGGATTTTATGTTATTTATCACCCCATTAATTTCTAATCACTTTAATTGAGATTTTTATTTGATGATTTTTAAACTCCATCGTCCTTGTTGAATTTAAGGCCACACACTTCAAGTGCTAATACGAACCTTTAACTTGAAGTGCTAAAAACTTTGATCCTTCAAGTGTATAGGTTATTAGTATTAAAGGGTGAAAGTATTAAACCAGTAAGTGATTATGTTGTTTGGTCTTCTTAAATTAACTCATCTTAAATATAATAAATTGAAATAGTTGAAGAAAGAATTTAATCTAATCCACCCCAAGTGATAACCTTAGATCAACTCATTATTTTAAATTGAATTAACTTAAATATGTTATATATCCTTTAAACCCATCTAAAATCAATCCAAGTTGGCCAATTCATAGCCAAAAATAGTCCATATAATGTACGTGTCCATAGGTTACTTCTTAGGTCTCTCAAGATTTGACAACCCAAGCTAAACTACAAAGACCGTTCTACCTTATTCTCTTGGGTAAATTTGAGTGTGAATCAAATTTTGGCGCCGTTGCTGGGGACCCAAGTAAGTAATCTAAACACCCATTCTATTCTCCCCCATTTTTTCTTTTCTCATCCAAATTCTATTATCTTGTCCCTTTCTCATTTTTTTCTTTTGGCGCATGTCCGCCTACACCCGCGATCAATCAAACCGTCTAGTTAGGGTGGATAGTCCTGGGGTTGGGGATTAAAGTACACCAAGGGAAATATTTCCATTATATCCTAATATTCCTAATACTCCAGATTCAACAATTGGGTCTATTTCAATGGAAGGTCTTCAAAGAAACCAACTCATAAACCCAGGTGGGAACCAAAATGGAAACCCAAATGAGGCAGCCCCAAACTTGGGGAATGAAATTGATCAAACCATGAATGACTACCTCACACCTTCCTAGAACAATTCCCCCTCATGCATTAGACACAACTCCCTAGGATATTCCAACTACATCTTTAAACCCCATGTCCTAAACCACCTTCCCACATTCCATGGAATGGAGTCCGAGATGCCCTACCTTCACATTAAGGAGTTCAATGACATTTTAGAAACCATGTGTCCCCCAAATCAAATAGAATCAGATAAGATGAGGATGTTTCCTTTTTATTTAAAGGATCGAGCTAAAAATTGGCTAAAAAATTTGAGACCATCATCCATCAACTCTTGAGACCAACTACAAAGAGAATTCTACAAAAAATACTTTCCCCACCACAAAACAATTTCACTTAAAAAGAGAATCCAAATTTTTTTTGAAAAAGAGGGAGATTCATTCTATGAAACATGGGAGAGGTTTAAAGACACTCTAAACATGGTTATACACCATGGTTTTTCTATTCTTGAACAAGTGAGAATTTTCTATGAAGGGTTGGGTCCGGGGAACAAACAATTCCTTGACATGATGTGTAATGGAACCTTTAAAAACAAAGCCCCAAATGATGCTTACGAGTATCTAGAAATCCTTTATGAACAAAACCAAACATGGGGAAATTCACCTTATTTTGAAAAGACACAAATAACTAATAGAATTCATACACTTAGAGAAGAGGAAAGCCTTAGGGATAAACTCGCAGCACTCTCTAGGAAGGTTGAAGATATAGACCTTAGGAAAGTCCAGGAAATCCAAACTGTAGACCCTGTTTGCACAATTTGTGACAAACATGACCATAAGACAAAAAAATTCCCAACCATTCCATCCATAAAGGATGTTATTTTAGGAGGACCCCCAGTGGAAGTAAATGCCTTGAACTTTCTAAAGCCTCAATACCAAAACAACTTCAACCCAAGGTATAATGACCACCCAGGCTTCCGCTGGAAAGATAACCAACAACCTATCCAACCACAGGGACAAAATACTTACCCCCATCAGAACTACCAAACACATAAATAGTTCCAAACCCAACCTATCCAATACCAATAGCCACCGGTCCATTTTCAACAAACCATCCCACCTCCAAAATACCCCCCTGGGATAAACCAATATTCTCAAGCACCAACCCAAACTGTTCCACAAAGCCTACTAGAATAACTATGAAAACAAATGGAGAGGATGAAATCGGAAGTCTCTTCCCTTAAACAAGAACTTCAAACCATCAAAACTGAAAAGGCACCCATGCCTACTCAGGAGGTACTATCCTCAACTTCAAGGGGAGAGTCAAGTTTCACTCAAAAAACTCATGAACAACTAAAGGCTATGACTATTTTAAGAAGTGGGAAATCAATTGAGAAACCTGAAAAACTAATTCAGAACCCACCTAAAGATTCAAACTTGGATGAAAATTCAAATGAACCAAATGATCAAATTGAAAAACATGATAACATTGTCAAAGAAACAACTCTTCAACAAACAACCCCACAACCTGCACTATTTCCTCAACACATGAGGGGGAAAACCAAGCCTGAATTGAGTGAAACATTGAGGGAAATATTCTCACAAGTCAAGTTGAACATTGCCCTTCTCGATGCCATCCAAAACATACTTTCCTACTCAAAGTACCTTAAGGAATTTTGCAATTTTAAAAGAAAATTTTCACATAAAAACCAAGTCCTTTTGGTTGCTAGTGTGAGTACCACCATTCAAGGGACCATTCCTCCTAAGTTGAAAGACCCGGGTTTCCCTTACATAAATGTTGAACTTGGAGAGAGAAAAGTTTTAAAGGCCTTGTGTGAACTAGGTGATAGTGTCAATCTCATCCCATATGCTGTGTACTGCTAGTTAGGCCTAGAAGATCTCCAACCCACATCTGTCACACTTCAACTTGCTGATCGTAGCATTAGGGTTCCAAAGGGGATTTTAAAGGACGTTCTGGTAAAGGTTGACAACTTCATCTACCCTGCCGACTTCATTGTCCTTGAAAACTATCCAAACTTAGGAAATAAGGAACAAAACCCAATCATCCTTGGTCGTCCTTTCCTTGAAATAATCAAATCTGTTATCCGAGTCCAAAATGGAAACATGAAAATCACCTTTGGAAACATGAGTCTAGACTTGAACATCTATAATTAAAGCTCACAAATAGGGGATGGTGAAGAAATTCATGAAGTAAACATGATAGGAATCATTGATAATGAATCCATATAACATCAAGGAATATTTGATGGATGTTTAAGTTAGGATGAGATTGATTTCCTTTGTTCACATGAAGGAAGTTTATCTCATTGTCTTGAATCATTTTCAAATTTCTCTTATGATGAAGTCTTAGGTCCAACAATTAGTGAAATATTTCATGAAACCAATTTCATGGAGACCAGTCAAACTCCCTTCCCTGAATCTGATCAAACCAATCTTGTAGCTGAAACTTCTACATGTGGGGAATCAATCCTATCTAAAACTCTAGGAAACAAAATTGAACTTGATCCAATTCCCCAATATTCTGCTGAAATTCTGAACCAACCTGATATTTAATTGAAGGAACTTCCCACTGAACTCAAGTATTCCTTCCTAGGGGACAATCAAACACATACTATTGTCATTTATTTGTCTCTTGAAGCCATTCATGAGAGTATTCTTCTAGAAGTCCTTAGGAAAAATAATAAATCCATTGGTTGGACCCTGACTGATATTCCTAGGATTATTCCACTTATCAGGACTTATAGGATTGTTCTGGAATCTGATTCAAAGCCATGTCATCAACCTCAATGGCGAATCAATCCTAATCTCATGGAAGTAGTTAGAAAGGAACTTATAAAATTGTTAAAAGCTGGTATCATCTATCCCATAGCTAAGAGTGAGTGGGTGAGCCCGATCCAAGTGGTTCCAAAAAAGACTGGAATCACAGTGATAACCAATGTGGATAGAGAGATTCTTCCAACAAGGGTGAGTAGTAGCTGGAGAGTCTGCATCAACTATAGGAAGCTAAACTCATTTACCAAAAAGGACCATTTCCCCTTACCATTCATTGACCAAGTCCTTGAGAGAGTGGCAGGTCATGCCTTCTACTGTTTCTTAGATAGGTACTCAGGGTTTAATCAAATTGAGGTCTCCCTAGAGGATCAAGGGAAGACTATATTCACATGTCTATTTGGCACCTTTGCTTTCAAATGCATGCCCTTTGGGTTATGCAATGCCCCTGGAACCTTCCAGCGGTGCATGATGGGAATATTCTCAGACATGGTAGGGGATTTTCTAGAGGTCTTCATGGATGACTTATCTGTGTTTGGGGATTCATTTGAGGGATGTATGAGGAATGTAGAGAGAGTCTTTTCAAGATGTGAAGAAAAGAATCTAGTCCTAAACTGGGAAAAATGCCATTTCATGGTTAAAGAGGGACTAGTTCTAGGCCATCTAGTCTCAGGAAGGTGGATTGAAGTTGATAATGCCAAGGTTGACATCATTCATCACATTCCATCACCAAAAACTTTCAAGTAAGTGAGGTCTTTCGTAGGACATGCTGGTTTCTATAGAAGATTCATCAAGGAATTTAGTTCAATCTCACGCCCCCTTTGTGATCTTCTAGTAAAGGATGCTCCATTTGTTTGGAAAAAAGCTGTGAGGGTTCATTATCAACCCTCAAATACTCTCTCACCTCTCCTCCCATTATGAAATCTCTAAATTGGAACCTTCCTTTCAAACTTATGTGTGATGCCAATGAATTTTCTGTTGAAGTTGTGTTAGGAAAACATTGTGATAAAACTCCTTATGTCATTGATTATGAAAGAAAATACTTAAATGATGCCCAAATCAACTACACCACCACTGAAAATGAGTTACTTGATATTTTGTTTGCCTTATAAAATTGTAGGTCCTACCTCTTAGGATCCCCCATCACTGTGTTCACTGACCATTCTGCACTAAAATACCTCTTCCAAAAACAAGATTCTAAGGCTAGACTGATTGGGTGGGTCGTTATCTTACAAGAATTTGACCTCACAATCAAGGATAAAAAATGTGTTGAAAATGTTGTAGATGATCACCTCTCCAGGATGGAATTCAAAGACAAATCAAATCACCTTTTTTTGTCTAATTCATTCCCTGATAAACACCTATACTCTGTGAGTGACTACCCTTGGTATTCCGATATAGCCAATTTCTTAGTTACAAGAGTCATCCCAAAATTCTTAGAGACTCAAGCTCGAAGGAAATTCCTTTCTGATGTTAGGAACTATGTGTTTGATGATCCATACCTCTATAAGTTCTGCCCTGACCAAGTCATTAGGAGGTGTGTCCCAGAATCTGAACAAGAGTCCATCCTTAAATTCTGTCATAGTGAGGCATGTGAAGGTCACTTTTCCTCTAAGAAAACATCTTCTAAGATTATTAAGTGTGGTATCTTCTAGCCCACTCTCTCAAGGGACTCCTACACATTTTTTCAAACATGTCCTAGGTGTCAACAAGTAGGGTCCATCACAAAAAGAAATCAAATGCCACTCACTCCCATCTTAGTGGTTGAAATATTTGACTGTTGGGAAATAGATTTCATGGGTCCTTTCCCAAACTCCAGGGGATACCTCTACATTATATTAGCTGTTGATTATGTCTCAAAATGGGTTGAGGCCATTCCCACAAAATCCAATGATCATCAAACTATGATTATATTCCTAAAAGAAAACATATTATCTAGATTTGAAATTCCTAGAGCTATAATCAGTGATCAAGAAAACCATTTTTGCAACCGTCCATTCTATTCAATCATGTCTAAGTATGGGATTTATCATAAAGTTTCCACTATGTACCATCCTCAAACAAATGGTCAAGCTGAGTTAGCAAAATAGAGAGATTAAGAATATTCTTGAAAAAACTATCAATCATTCTAGGAAAGATTGGTCCGAGAAACTCTTAGATGCTCTTTGGGCCTATCGAACCACATATAAAACCATTTTATAAATGTCCCCATATAGGTTGGTTTATGGTAAAGCATTCCATTTTCCAGTGGAGATTGAACATAAGGCCTTTTGGGAAATTAAGAAAATGAATTATGACCTCTCATTGGCCGAAACAAAAAGTAAATTACATCTCAATGAACTTGAGGAACTTAGAATGGAGGCTTATGAAAATTCAAGGATCAATAAAGCTAAAGTACAAGACTACAAATATCTAAATCTTAAAGCAAAACACATTGAACTGGGAAAACCTATTCTTTTGTATAATTCTAAACTTCACTTACACCCAGGAAAATTGAGGTCTAGATGGTCAGGTCCATACATAGTGCATAAGGTGTACCCCCATGGGGCTGTTGAAATTCAAGATCCCACCAATGGTCAAACATTTAAAGTTAATGGGCATAGATTCAAACCATTCATAGAACCATTCCAAAAACATGAAGTTGATGAAGCCTTGTGTGAAACTACCTTATATGATGAAAATAATTAATCGATTAGGGGTCCAAGTCAATCTAATGACATTAAAAAAAGCGCTGCATGGGAGGAAACCCATGGTTTTAAATTTCTAATCATTTTTTTTTGTTTTAATAAACTATATATTTCAAATAGGATTAGTGGATCATTTTGATATAACTTTATTCTAACTCATAATTTTAACCTGTTCTTCTCTTATGAGTATGGATGGGTATGAAAGGGGAGAACCGTATTTATCCGTGTCACGCGGTGTGATCCATGAGTACTACCTTATGCAGAAATTAAAAAGAAGACAATGTATCATCAATTGATTTAAAAAAAACAAAAACAAAAACAAAAGTAAAACAAAAAAATGATGATACTTGGTATTAAATAAATTATCGTGTTGTTTTTTTCTGTCTGGTTTGTTCTTGTTTGAATGGTTGAGGGACTATTTTTGGGTGATACATATTCCATAAAGGAGGTGCCTACATCTCCCATGAGAACAAAGAGTTATTTGGGAGCACCACAATCATAATTATGTAGCCACCAGGTGAACTCGTTCCATGCCCTTTCCAACTCACCCCCACCCATTTCTCCTCTCTTTTCTTTTTATTAAACTAGGGGCCGTTTCATTCTAATTTGGGGGGTGTGGAAGCAAATTTTTTTTTGTTAAAAAGAAGTAAAATTACTTTATTATTCATATAATAACATCTTTTCTCATATTAAAACTACATAGAAAATAATTTTTATTTCCTTGACTCTTAATTTAATTCATGATTAAGTTTACAAGCATTGATTTTGGAAGTTTTGTTGTCCAATGAGAATTTTCATCATTTTTATTTTCATCTATTAAATCAAAATGCCACAATGCACATCCTCTAGATTGTGGGGTATTAATTTTAATTCTAGGGGTCCCATAATAAATATAATAGGTTGGTTTGATTTTTATGAATAATATGAGTATTCAAAAAAAAAAAAAATAAAAAAAAAATAAAAATAAAAATTTGCGTGTAGAGCAATGGATTGATAAAATGCGTGGATTTCGGCACTTGGGGATTGTGACCCTAGAGTTTTCTAGTCACGAGTTATTCACTCTATCTCTATTTATGGTAATATGACTTTGTTTTTGATCAAGTTAACTCGAGACGATGACCGAGTATGTGGGCTTCACTTGGTGCCCTAAGGCCTTCGAGTCTGGGAGTCATCGGCAAAGTCTTGCTACATGGGTTAATTTGATTAACTACAATCTCAATTACTATAAAAATATTTCAAAAAGAAAAGAATAAAAAAAATAATGAAGAATACTCATATTAGGATTAAATGTGATTCCACCTAGCGCTTCCATGATTTCCCCCTTGAATGAAAATGAACCCCCATATCTATTGTGATTTGCAACACATCATTTCACCTATTTGAGTTGGATGAAGTATGATGATGAATTTGATCAAAGTAATGGGATTGGGATTGGGATCTGATTTTAAATTTATCATGTTTTAAATTATTTTTATAGGTTATAAATATATATTTGTGTGTAGTTTACATTGTGAGCACTGTTTGTTATAATGTATTTAAAAAAAAAGAATTCAAATATAATCTTCGAATTATTTGCTCAGGACTAGAAAATCTCAAGTTGGGGGGTGTGATTAGACAATAAAAACACATATTTTAATTACATTTTAATGGTATTAATTGTTCATTTTTGATCTTATGGGCCTGAGTTAGTGGATTTTAATTTTGAACATCCATTCTCATCATTTGTGAACTTCATGCCTAATGTACACCAATTTAGGCCCAATGATTCATCTGATTTTAAGGAATGTAATTATATATATTTTAATTTTATATTTTGGTAAATGTATCTACACTTTAATATGAACATTTTTATTTAGGTATCAATGGAAGATTCATAAATGATGATGGTGATATCTGGTGATGAATGGAAACAATTCTGGAGGAGGCAGATTGGACACCATCCCACTGATGAGAATGTGGGGCCCACAATACTGGTCCAATAAATCACAAATTTCATGGTATTCTAGAAGACATGTATAGTAACAAATCATTATTCAGGATTCAGTGCTAATTTGTCTTCCATGGTGGTTATTAAGGCGGCCCAAAGAGAAGATCAAAATCTGGTCCAGAATCTGCGGCCCATAAAAAATCCTACCAATATGATCATATCTCTAAATACATAACTCCAAATGGGACCACATTTTACAGGATGTTAGAATACATCCGTATATCCATTTTATTCTTCTATGGACCACTCTGATTTGGACATCTAGAAGGACTTAAAAGTGTGTCTGTTTGGTGGATTAAAGCTGACTGCCACCTCAGGTCAAGTGTGGAAAAGTCCAAGTTCCACAAGCTTTCCACCACCATAGGCCTACCATAATCAAGTGGGATGCTTTGTAATGTTGGAGGCTCTACCCAAGGCTCCCAAAATTCCTATTTAAGGCATTTGTGGTGGAGGAGTTTTTCATCTTTGAGCTTTGTTTTCATCTTAATGTTATGCTGCCAATTTGTCTTTGTAACGTTCTTCCTTCACATGTAAGTTGTTTTAATTCATCCTAGTTTCTTAATAAAAGTTCTTCTTATCATCTTATTGTGTTTTTATTCAACTCACTTTAATACCGTTTCCTCATGGTGTGAATTTATTAACACCAAACCTTGTGAAATTATTCACACAACGGTGGAGTGATCATTTTCTTTTTATTGTTTTCTTTACTTCTTCAATTCCTCCCTCATGAGTCTACTTCCCGCTTCCATTGAAACCATAGAATCAATGGAGGGATAAACCACTTATGGGTTGATCCAATGGAGTAGAAAGGGGCTGGATTGGATGTTATTTATCACCACATTAATGTATAATCACTTCTTTAATTGAGATTTTTATTTGATGATTTTTAAACTCCATCGTCCTTGTTGAATTTAAGGCCACACACTTCAAGTGTTAATACGAACCTTTACCTTGAAGTGCTCAAAACTTTGATCCTTAAAGTGTATAGGTGATTAGTTTTAAAGGGTTCAGGTATTAAATCAGTAAGTGATGATGTTTTTTGATCTTCTTAAATTAACTCATCTCAAATATAAGAAATTGAAATAGTTGAAGAAAGAATTTCATCCAATTCACCCCAAGTGATAACCTAGGATCAACCCATTCTTTTAAATAGAATTCACTTAAATCTGTTAGATATCCTTTAAACCCATCTAAAATCAATCCAATTTGGACACTTCATAGCAAAAAATAGTCCATAGAATGTACGTTTCCATAGGTTACTTCTTAGGTCTCTGAGGATTCGACAACCCAAGCTAAACTACAAAGACCGTTCTACCTTCTTCTCATGGGTAAATTTGAGCGTGAATCACTCACTCACCTAATATCGGCCTCTAACTCAATCCAAATTGAAATAAATAAGTGTTTTTGATGAAACCACCAAAATAGGGAAAAATATATCTCATGGATTTAGTGATTAATAAAGAGATATAACTGAAGAAAATAAGGTAGAGGATTGAAGTTATTTTTTTATGTGGTTCCAATGAGACCAATGGAGCTCAGATCAGAGCATGGATGACAATGATCGCTTAAAGCCTAAGGGAGGGAAAAATGGGAGGAAAAAATCCTATGTGTGTGATGGAAGTAGGATGATTGAAGGAGGAAAGAAAGAAATAGGGAAGGAAAGAAAAATGTAAATTTTTCTCAATAAATGGGCTGCATGGTTTGGCCACATAGTTTGGATAACCGTGTGAGAAATGTGCGGTGCTCATTGTCCATGCACCATACTACACATATTTAGGTGCATTATTTTCCAAACCATGCACAGACCATGCATGATCCCTCTTTCAAAAACTTTAGAGGTGTCTCATGGACATGTGCCACCACCTACATGGTTTTATAAATCGTGTTCAATGTTTCTGTAGGTACACATGGTTACTCCTAAGAGGCTTCATGGTTTTTCCAACTCATGTGCCTCTATCTACACTTTCCCAAAACTGAGTTTCTGGGCTCCAACACACTCTAAACTCACTCAAAAACCTGAGGAAATTTCCAATACTTAAAACCCATATAAAAAAGGCCTTGGGTCAAGGAAATATCAAAATTAGGTTCCAAAAATCAAAAATAAAGTTGTCCCACTCACCAAACATGAAAATTCAAATAGGTTGGGTATTTTGACCCGTTCAAATACCTGAGATGTTACAGTCTCATAACCTAAACATAACTCATCCCCAAGATATATATGTTTACCTGAAGATGGTACCAAACATACCCAACTAATTTTTATTAACCCGGCCTACCCCAGTCATCAAGTCATAGGTAAAATCCCCCCAGGGCACTCCCAACCTTAGGATTTACCTACCTGGTCACTTCCTAACTCAAAATAAAACAATTATGATGATCCATTGACCATACCTAGACATAAAATTCCTCCCATGAAACATCATTATTATTTAACCTCATTATGTTCTCAAATTAATCCCATGTCATACCTGACACACATCATGTCCCACATCTCATCAGATGCCCATAAGAAGTCTTAGTGCCACACACCTCATACATAACCCACATTGCATTGATGCCTAGATGACTACACACATCATATATATATTACACATCATTACTGATTCTCAAACATACTAACCATCACCTGGTTATTCCAAAAAAATACATGTGCACCTTGTGCATCAAAACTGACAAAACCCAAACAAAAAAAACCCAGTCATGACTATAATCATGACATACCTTCAGCTATAGTCGGCTCCACTTCATACTTTGCACTTGGAAACTCCACAACTTGCACTTAGCCTAAATCCCGACTACCTGAGGCCTAGACTCCCTATAGATCTGCACTATCTACCAACCACTGAACTCATTGCTGGGTCCCACTATCTCTGCCATGACCTCTGCATGCAGCTGGATCACAACTACCAGCTCCTAGTACCATTCCTAGTCTGACCTCAGATCCATGAGTCTACCCTAATTCTAGACTTCCATATGTTTGAGAAGGCTTCCTATATAACCTCTCAAAATGAAACATCTAGCCACTTGCCCGACACTCCTTTAGAACCCAATCACACTGGGTCTGAACATGTCTTCACTACCCACACTGGAAGTATACAACTGATGACCCACTCCTTGGTGGTGTGCCAAAATCTCTATCCTAACTAACCTATTGAGATTTCTCATAACCCAACTTCCCACTACCTAAATCATAACCTTTAAAATCATCTGATTTCATCACTCGACTCAAATAAGACTGGTACTTCAGATTTTCCCCATCTATCAACACTTGGTTGACTGCCTCTAAAGAGGACATCAAACTGAAAATATTCACCTACACCTTGATGGAATTCCACATACCATCCTCACAATTCCACAACATGTAAATGTCATCACCCACCATAGTAGGTGAAAACCATGATAGGAATGGGAAGTTCATCATGTTTTCCATGACATAAGTATCACCCTTTTAAAGATTCATGAACTCACAGGTTCTTTCCTCTCTCAAGGTCTCTATAAAGAAATGATTGAAGAACCTAATCTAGAAATCCTTCCAAGAGAGTACCTCATGTATGACTTCATATACCTATACATACCACTAGTTCCTTTCTAGTCCCATGAGAATGTATATCTCTATATTCACCCTCTGCCTTGGGGGTGTCTCGATATGATCAAAGATCATCTATATTGACTCTATCCAGTTCTCTTCCACCTACAATATAACCTCAATATGAAATAGTAGTAGGTGATGAGTCTAGATCTTTCAAGTAAAGTATTCCATGGATGGATTATCTCCCTAAGCTCCCCTTTCAATGCCCTTTATAACTCAAACTAGGCTTGACTTGATCTGTTCATCAACCCGTGGACCAAATCTTTCCATATGTGACTATCCTGCTTGTATAAGAGCCTCAACCTATGGCTCATGATCATCCCAACCCTTCGGGGCTTTATCCCGACCCTCAAGGGTCTCATCCTATGCATGCTCATATGACACCATATCTCTACCCTCCTGATGCTCCAATGGAATCCTTCAAGGTGGAATACCACTAAATACCAATCACTATGGTCAAATATCCATAACAACATATATATCATAGATAGGGAAAGCTGTAATATGAAGCATATCTCACCAAACTTACACTCCCCTACTGCACCATGTAACTCAACATTCTACCGCATGCTCCCTCACCTACCACTACTAGAAATTTAGGCTATAGCCATGGTTCTAAACCATGACTATAGGCCCAAAAACCATGGCTATAGGTTATATCCACAGTTTCATGAACCTTGGATGGTATTGGCGTGGCTATAGGTCAGAGCCTATAGCCACGGTTTCAAACCGTGGCTAGAGCCCTATAGCCACGGTTCAAACCGTGGCTACATCCCTAAAACCATGGCTCCAACTGTAGCTATAGCCCTATAGATGAAAATAAAGGCCATAATTACTATGGCGATAGGACAATAGCCACAGTTTCAAACCGTGGCTATAGGGCTTTAGCCACGGTTTGGAACCGTGGCTATAGGCCTTTCCACTACATAAAAAAAAGCCAGCACGGTTCACCATGCTGGCTGTTGGGAGGACTACACCAGCACCCCCAGCAACCCCACCCCTACTCTTACACACCTCCCCTGCCTTACCCCCCTGCACCTTTCACCCCACCCCCTTCCCCCTCCTCACTACACACCCCCTCCCCCTAGACCGCCCCCACCCTGCACCATCACCCCCCATACAAGGTAATCCAAATCCCATGGAACCAGCACCTTCTTCGGAAATAGCCGAACCAACACAATTGAGTCGTATTCTACTTGATCAATCTCCTCATTGAAAATATTACACAATATAAGGCATGTATTCATCACACTCACCTCTACCCCAATGGTGGTACCCATTCAGTAAAAGGAATTGAAACACATAATCACCAAGCCCCTATTGTTCTGAACCAACCCACCTCCCCTCGTCTCCCCCACAATACATGATCCATCCACAATAAAATTTAATGCTAAGACCCTATTGTTCTGAATCAACCCACCTCCCCTTATCTCCCCTACAATACATGATCCATCCACATTCAATTATAATCCCATAAAAGGAGGCTTCCATTGAAGCCACCTTTCCTTGAATACCTTGGAAATAATCACTATTAATACAAATCCATGGATGAAATCTTATCAGGGTAGTAGAAAAAATTCCTCCCTTGATAATCACTCCCAACTCTGCCAAAATAATTTTCAATTTAACCTGAAAATAGATTGAGTAATTCCTCTTGCCTTATCTTACATTATTCCTACCATCCCAAATAGTCCCACACACATCTAAGAAAAAACATAAATGAATCATAACCTCTACCCCTGGATCTCCCCTTGGAACAAGGCCTCAATAATCTTCTACATGGAGTTCCCGCTGCTGTTGATATTCAGAAATTGTCCCATAAACTCCCAAATCCCCCTCACCCAGTCACTCTGAAAAAATAATTTCCAAGAAGATTCATAGTGTGGCCTTTGTACAACAGTGACATCCAGAGGCCAGAGCCACCCCCTAATTCTAAATATTATCCTCTGTTGGAAGCGCTTGATGTCTCATTCAGCAAACAAGAAAAATCATCTGGTTTGGGATATCCATGTACCAGAGTTTCAAAGCCCATTCGTTCATCCCACATCTTACATGAACCAAATTTTTGAACTCCCTACTCCTGCACACCTCCCCTGCCCCACCCCCTTGCACCTTGCA
This sequence comes from Viscum album, assembly GCA_963277665.1. Lineage (NCBI taxonomy): Eukaryota > Viridiplantae > Streptophyta > Magnoliopsida > Santalales > Viscaceae > Viscum > Viscum album. The sequence goes on along the minus strand of OY728151.1, from coordinate 644,883,588 downwards.
CCCCACCCCCTACCCCCTCCTCACTGCACACCCCCTCCCCCTAGACCACCCCCTCCCTGCACTAGCACCCCCCAATGGAGGTGAATATAAAGTAAAAAAACACAAGACCTTTAAAATAAATAAAATAGTAACAATCTGTATACATGTGTGGGCAATGAGCATAAAATTAAGTTGTTCACTAAAAATAATTACTTTAATATATCCCATAATATGTTGTGTTAGTGAATATAAAGTAAAATAAATAAAATAGTAACAATCTATATACAGATAAAAAGGGTGGTCCACCAAGTGATAACAATGTCACCAAGACACACAAATAATCTCCAATAATTTGGTTGTTTGAAAAATTCCTGATAGCATCAGTAAAATCAAGAAAAGATTAAAGAATTTTCACTAAGGATGCTCAGAATTCATACAAAATAAAGCAGTGAAATCTGATTAATTACATGGTAACAAAAAATATGTAAACTAGAAATATGTCAATTCAAGTAAGTGTTGTTTAAACATACCATCAACTTAAAAATCATCAAGTGGAACGCTAGAAAGGGAATCAATTAGACCAGTGAATTGATTGATCTATAAATACCTGAATAAAGCCATAAATACATTAAAAAATGATAATTATCTTAACTAAAGTCTCAGTTTCTTACAATGTACCAAGGCTTGAAAGCGACCCGAAACTGTGAGGTAAGTTCCCCGTCATTGAGTTTTATGAGAGATCCATATATGTGAAACAAATCATTATAAAATAATATTAAATTGAACAAGAAAATTCTAACATAACAGATTAATAAAAGACAAAATCGGACTCAATAAATGAAAATAAAAATATGAAATAACTCTAAAAGGATAATTTACAGAAGCCCCCCCAGACAGAATCCCCCCCTACTGGACCCCCTGGACAGCATCCCCCCACCCCCATGCTAGACCCCCCTGGACAGAAGCCCCCCCTGGACAACCCCCCCTGGATAGAATCCACCCCCTGGACAGAAGCCCCCCTGCTAGACCCCCCTGGACAGCCCCCCCCTGCTGGATAGCAGCCCCCCCTGTTGGACCCCCCTGGACAGCAACCCCCCCACCCCCTACTAGACCCCCCTGGATAGTAGCCTCCCCAGACAACCCCCCCCCCCCTGGACAGAAGCCCCCCCGGACAGACCCCCCCTCCTGGAGCCCCCTGGACAGCCCCCCTACTGGACAACAACCCCCCCTGTTGGACCCCCTGGACAGAAGCCCCCCCGGACAGACCCCCCTGCTGGAGCCCCCTGGATAGCCCCCCTGTAACGCCCCGACCCTAGTTACCTAGAGTCGGTGCATTATTACATAACATTGGCATGATCACGAGAAAGATCAAGTCTCGAAAGACCGATTAGTTTAGTAGCCTTGTAATAACTAGATACATCCATAAATTTTTACATTACATCATAAAAAAAACATCTTGTCTTCATATCCCCTCATACTATCCCTGCAGGTCATTCATAAATTACTTCTTCATAATCCTGGGAAAAATAAAACATTGAAAGGGGTGAGCTCAGATGCTCAGTAAGGATAACATTATAGCAGAAGCTTTCATAAATAAGCATAAACACTTAAGGCAGTTTATAACTAAAACAAAAGCCTTTTAAACTTGAACTTCAGTATAAAATGGCAAAGATAAAATAAAATAATGCCATTTACTTACTCACATGGATATTCTACTAGTCGAATAATCCCATTCATTATCAATAACCACTTTCATAATGATGGAATTCATAATTCCAGACTATCATAACCACATAGCCAAGGCCTCGTGCCAAGACTACAAATAAGATTTTGCCAAGGCCTTGTGCCAAGACACTAGTTTGTCCCATGATACCTACCGATGCATCGAGGAGCTATAGCGGGCTCCACCCGTCACTTATTAAGTCCAATGCATTCCTCATATGAACAGGTTTAAACATAACATAAACATTCGTATTAAAACTAGAATACGAAATGTCAATACTTTAACCACAAACCATGAATGGTATAAAAATAGCACATCCACAGTCAAACATAACTCATTCGATACAATATGGAAGATTTTATTGTATCACATTAACCTAAATCAAGAATAATTAAGGATGTTGACATAGATGAAAATAATCATCAAAACTATTTGAGAGAAATATCCCGCTTTTTCTTGAAATCATTTAAAAGTCACACTATTTGTCAAGAATCCATTTAAAAATAGATTTTTGAATCAAAGTGTCCCATACCACTTTAAAACTTTTTAAAAGGAGTTTTAATTTTAAAAATCTAATGTCCATATAAATAAATCCTTAAAACCATTTTTTAAAACATGGACATTAATGAGCAAGATTTAGAAGAATAAGTCTTTAAAACATTTAAAAATGGTATTTTAGTTAGAGTTTCGAACCAAAAGAGAGACACTTGAATACAAATAATTGAGGTAATCAAAACATTGTAATATCATGAGAATAAAGGGATTCATGATATACTATGTCAAAGTACATTATATACACCACATAAAAGAGATTTGGTGTATATCAACAAAGAAGTCTCAATGGAATGTAAATTGAGATGAAATCTATCATAAAGGCCATACCCTTAGGATAAGGATAAATCAAAGAAATAGTTATGTGTGAAAAATATAAATACACTAAATATTATTGGATATTCAGTGTAAAACAATCAAAGGACATTCACACATAATCTTGTAAAAACAACACCAATGAATTGGATGTTTAACTCAACAAATGGAGAATGAGTTAAAATTAATCTTATCAAATTCATATCGATGACTTGAGAAATTATCAATGGAGTGATTATGTGTATGAAAAGTATATCCACAGAAAATGGGAGTGGAAATTATGACATAAGAAAATGAATAGTGATTCCACACATAATCTCGGAGTAAAATAATCAATGGAGTTTGCGTAAAGCCGAATAAATGGAAATTGGAATTTCAAATTCCCTTATCGATTTGGTAACTTATGAAACATGAACCCATGAAAGAAGGATAACACAATGATGATGTAAATATACATGAATTAAATTATATTACACAATGAATACAAACATGGGCAGCACACACACCACATTCAATAAATAAGTGGTGAATAATGGAATTCTCACGAAATTAAGAGTGAGATAAGAAACTCCTTACCACGTTAATCAACTGAGTCATATGGCAAAAAGTTAATAACCACCAAATGATTTACAGAATAACATGAATATAAAGAGAATCATGATAATATATATCAAATGGCATTACACAATACACCACTTTCAATAATTTAGTGGCGAACAATGGAAATCTCACGGAATTGAAAGTGAGATAAGAAAATCCCTTACTTTGTACTTTTTCCTTGGTCGACGGTAGGTTAACCTCCTGTATAATGGTTAAATAATTGTTATTTAATTATACAAGAATAATTTACTTTAATATGATATCATATATGATCTTTTAACATTGATTTGTTAATAATATCTTAGAATTATCATCATTTCGGGTGTTAACGGGTTCATTTTACTTTATATTCTTTGTTATGTGAGCCATATTCATTATTAATGGGATGTATATTATTCATATCCAGAATTATATCAAGTCCTTAGATACTATTTTTAAATCATCAAATTAGAATTATACTTGAATGGATATGATGTAGAATGAATCTCATCGCGTTCGTGGAGACGGTAGTCCGTACGTACGCACGAGCGACAATATCATTCTTTTGATATTAAAATAATATATAATTTGATGGTATATCATATATAAAGAATAATTATCATGTTATTTTTATTATTTAAATGAGTTACACTTCATTATTATACCCATCCAAATAATAATAAATTGAATAACAATTACACCATGACGTGGAGACGGTAAGCCGTACGTATGCACGTATGGTGACATGTTATTCAAAGGATGGATAGAATAATGAATATGGTTGTACCATATTTATAATAACATCAGAGTATATATATGATACTGGAGTTATTATTTTATAATGGTAATAACAAAGAAAGAGGAAGTGGAAGAAGAAAGGAACTTGAAAAGGGGTGGTGAAAACATTACCTCTTCTTCGGGTTCTTCCTTTTGATTTGATCAAAAGGGCTCCTTAGGTTGGATTTATGATCAAAATAAGGCCTCTAGGTTGTAGTGAGGAAAGTTGATATAGTATTTGGGCAGGGTTTTGCCAAACCAAAGGGATTTGAAGGTGTGAAGAAATGAGAAGGAGGAGTGCCCTTTTATAAGAGGGGTGAGGGGAACCTTTGAAAAAACTAGAAATATTAATTTATAATAAATTCATATTCGGTTTATAATGGATCCAAAGTTTATTATTTAAATTTTAAGGTGGGGATGGGTCGAAAAAAACTTAACCAATAGAATTTAGACAGGTTTGGGTCATTATATTAACCTTATCTTTAAGTATTAACTCTTAGTTAATTAGTTTCACTTTTACAATGTCTCTTTGTATTTTTATATTATATGGTTAATAAACTTACTATATACATCCAAGAGACCCTCAAGTGGTCCATTAATGATGCAAATATCATTATATAAGTCTCTTGGCCGAACCTTAGATTTTTAAGAATTTAATATCAATTAATAATATAATATTTGTTTTAAGAACTCTTTTTTGTCAATTTTGACACTATTCAATAGTTGATTTTTGTGAAACTCATAACAGATTGATTAATTCGAAAAAAAGTCAATTAAATCAATACTAATATATCATATTATCCTATAAAATTATTTTAATTCATTAAAAGTTTCATATTATATTTATTTGGGTATTTGTAATATCAATTATTTTAATTTTTCACTATTAAAGTAATTAATTCATCATCATTGTGTCATAAATAAATTAAATTATTTAATGTCTAAAAATTATAAATAAAATATAATTATGTAGTAAATCTTTTTATCTTTCTAATGAATATTTATAATCTAAAATCCAACATATATAACCCTCTGTAACAATTGTTTTGTTAAAAGATATATGCTTGTGTCATTTTTGTATTTATTTTAACTTAATTAAAATAAAGTGTCATTATCATTTACAAGTGGATCCATGGGGTCCCAAAATCGACCCAAAGATGCCCATGGTCGACCATGTATCAAAAAATAGGGTTACGACACGTTTTAGGGTAATTTAGTATTATTATAATATTATTTTTTAACCCTTGTTTACCGGATTTACCCTTTAACCATGGTAAATAAAATATTTACCGGAGTAATTATCCAAAATGTTTAAAAATAAAAGTTACCTATTTACACAATTTGAACAACCTGATTCCAAATATGGAATCCATTTTTCCAAATTCAAAACACAGAAGTGGCAGAAATTAATTTAAAATTAATTCCCGTTGTTAAAACAAAAAGCGTGTTTTTTAGAGATAATAACTATCAAAAGATTGTCACTTGTTTATGTCTGGTTTAAATGTGAAATTTTGTTCAATGACCCACATTGTATTAAATGGTAAAAATATATTCTAAATATACTTTAAAAACACTCAAATTTATAATTTATCACTATTAATTATTTTGATTAAAAAAGTTGTTTTTAATTAAAATTTAGTAATTTTCACTATTCATCAAAATATGAAAGTTATCCGAAAAGTACCAAAATTTCACCCTAGGCTAATTTAAATATTCCAAATCCAAAAATGAAGTCCATTTTGAGAGATATAATTTATAAAATTTCAAAAAGTAGGTATTACTATTCATAACGACTAGTTTGATTGGTTATGGTGTGTTAAAATCTCGAAGTTGCGTACAATGCACGTCATTGCATTATTCGAAAGGAAACATACCGAGGAAGCTTGGGGTGTTACATTCTCCCCTCCTTCAATAAATTTCATCCTCGCAATTTTTAAAATTTTTCTTGGGAATATAATGGAAAGTCCCACATCGAAAAAAGAGTCAATAAAACTATCACTTTAAAAGAAAGAAAGAGAGGTATAAGGGTCATCCAAGATAACCCATACTAGGATTCCATGTAAGAAAACATGGATATGGATGATAAACTAAGTGTCAAGTTTTGATGGAGAGGGATAGAAATCATGATCAAGAGAAAGTTAACAATAAGAAAACCACAAACTTGTGTTGGGACAAACGACCATTAGTCTCCTAGTAGGAAAGTAAATGAACAACATTTTTTTTAAGTTACATTACATAAGGACGAGGAATTAATTTATTATATTGACTAAGAACATTATGAGATATACTTACATTTTAAGTATAGTTTCATTCTTTAATAAATTTCCACCACTAACTCAATTTTTTTTAAACGATGAGTATTCAAGAAGACTTGATCACACTGGAAGAGCTAGAATAAACTTCTATAGAATCACATGATCCATGCAGGATAAACTATATATTTACATTGTCTCTGAAGATTAATCAAAACCAAAATGGTTAGTGAATGATCTAATGATCCCCCAAAAGGATATTCCTTGAGATAAATATGCACTAATCTTAATTTCTAAAATTAAACCAACAATACCCCAAAGTTAAATAGATACCATTCAATAATCAATTGTCCTTAAAATACTTTAATATAATCCAAACAAATATTGAAACCCAAAACATAGAAGAATTTGATTATGTAGTCTCCCATGTTACATTGTATCTCCAAATGACATCAAATACTCTTAAAGTCACATACTTAAAAGTAATTAACATCATTACATATTCTCTGTTATAGGTTAATCATTTCCATATATAACCCAAATCACTATAAATCAACAATAAAAACGTAGATAAAAATCCACCATTACTCTACAAATGAAACCCCATTGTATTCTATTTTACTTGGGCATATAGTGTTCCCAACAAAGCGAACATCTTCCAAAATAACATTTATCACTTAATCACCAAATCATTTTCCTATACCAAGGGTATTCATTTGATAAGACATAAGAACCCAAATCATCTTATTATTGATCAATAAAATCATTTAACAAAAAAAAAATAGTCACACTAACCAGGGACTTCACGTAGTCCAGTGGTAGGCGATAAATCCCAATCACACTTTGGTTGTGGGTTGGATTCCCACAGCTTTGTCCGACGCGACGGGTTGTCACACGGTCTACGTCTTTTCCTTTTTCAAAAACTATATTTTATAATATTACCAAAATGAGATAAATTCCTCAAAATAACATAATTTAACCACAAATTTTATATCATACTTTGCATTTTCATCCCAAATTATAATAACTTATAATTTTCTCAAACCCCAATGATCATATAAAACCAAATGGTTATTTATACCTATATCCACAAGAGAAGAGACAATTCTTCCTCAAATATCATTCTCACATGGCAAACTGCGGGGTTACAAATACAAGAGGAAATTATTCCAAAGTAAACCCATCAACAAGGAGTGCTAATACTTTTTAAGTTTTTCTCCAACCATTTATTTCCACATATCTTCTTCTTTGACCAAGAAAATATCCTATAGAATAGGACATTCACTCGGGTAATGGCCAGGTCCCCTACATTTACGGTAAATGACTGTAAATGGACTCTTGGGACCATTTTTATCTTCTTCCATAGTACTCTTCTTTTTTCTTCGGCAATTCTTCACTTTATGTCCTTCCTTCCCGCACGTAAAACATTTCGTTGTCCCATTGAGACACTTTCCTGAGTGTCTCTTTCCACATTTCCTGCATGATGCAAATTGAGGGTTCTTTTCTCCATGGTCTCCATTGCTGGAGATCTTATCATTTATCACCTTTCTCTTCCTTGTTGAGTCTGGGAGTTGGTTAATATATATGTTGTTGATCATATTTTTGGAAAACTGATTTGGCATAAAGACGATATCTTTTACGCCTATCAACATTCCATTTTGTTTCTCATTTCAACCACCGTTCCCACCTTGTACATCATTCTCAAAGTCACTATGACTTCCTTGGAATCCAGCCATTGACTAAAACCAGAAAGCATTGTGTGAGTAATAGTAGTCGTAAAATCATTTAGAGATTAAAATGTCACCATATTCTCAATTTGAAACATATTAGGATTAACCACGGTCATTTACTCTCATATTATATATATATATTACTTAAATCGGTTTGTAAAGAAAATGTAAATTATCCTAAGCATATCCCCCAGGAGTGTCGTAACCAAGAGTGCAGCAAGGCTCGTTGTCGTGCACCAGTTCCCGTTCGAGTCTAGCTCAAAGCGGTGTTTTCGGGTTTTACCCCTAGGTACATCTGTGCCAGAGCCGCCTCTACCTGCTCGTATCCAGACAGGGATGTATTGCTCGGAAAACTCACAAAATCTCTACAATACCAAAATTCTAGGAAGTTCTTTTATACTAATCCTCAAAGTTCATCTTAGGTCTACGTGCTCTAATCAGAGTTTATCTAAATCTAGCTTCCAAGGTTTGTACTAAACTTCCTCTGATACCAACTGTAACGCCCCGACCCTAGTTACCTAGAGTCGGTGCATTATTACATAACATTGGAATGATCACGAGAAAGATCAAGTCTCGAAAGACCGATCAGTTTAGTAGCCTTGGAATAACTAGATACATCCATAATTTTTTACATTACATCATAAAAAAAACATCTTGTCTTCATATCCCCTCATACTATCCCTGAAGGTCATTCATAAATTAATTCTTCATAATCCTGGGAAAAATAAAACATTGAAAGGGGTGAGCTTAGATGCTCAGTAAGGATAACATTATAGCAGAAACTTTCATAAATAAGCATAAACACTTAAGACAGTTTATAACTAAAACAAAAGCCTTTTAAACTTGAACTTCAGTATAAAATGGAAAAGATAAAATAAAATAATGCCATTTACTTACTCACATGGATATTCTAATAGTCGAATAATCCCATGCATTATCAATAACCACTTTCATAATGATGGAATGCATAATGCCAGACTATCATAACCACATAGCCAAGGCCTCGTGCCAAGACTACAAATAAGATTTTGCCAAGGCCTTGTGCCAAGACACTAGTTTGTCTCATGAGACCTACCGATGCATCTAGGAGCTATAGCGGGCTCCACCCGTCACTTATTAAGTCCAATGCATTCCTCATATGAACAGTTTTAAACATAACATAAACATTCGTATTAAAATTAGCATACGAAATGTCAATACTTTAACCACAAACCATGAATGGTATAAAAATATCACATCCACAGTCAAGCATAACTCATTTGATACAATATGGAAGATTGTATTGTATCACATTAACCTCAATCAAGAATAATGAAGGATGTTGACATAGATGAAAATAATCATCAAAACTATTTGAGAGAAATATCCCGCTTTTTCTTGAAATCATTTAAAAGTCACACTATTTGTCAAGAATCCATTTAAAAATAGATTTTTGAATCAAAGTGTCCCATACCACTTTGAAACTTTTTAAAAGGAGTTTTAATTTTAAAAATTTAATGTCCATATAAATAAATCCTTAAAACCATTTTTTAAAACATGGACATTAATGAGCAAGATTTAGAAGAATAAGTCTTTAAAACATTTAAAAATGGTATTTTAGTTAGAGTTTCTAACCAAAAGAGAGACACTTGAATACAAATAATTGAGGTAATAAAAACATTTTAATATCATGAGAATAAATGGATTCATGATATACTATGTCAAAGTACATCATATACACCACATAAAAGAGATTTGGTGTATATCAACAAAGAAGTCTCAATGGAATGTAAATTGAGATGAAATCTCTCATAAAGGCCGTACCCTTAGGATAAGGATAAATCAATGACATAGTTCTGTGTGAAAAATATAAATACACTAAATATGATTGGATATTCAGTGTAAAACAATTAGAGGACATTCACACATAATCTTGTAAAAACAACACCAATGAATTGGATGTTTAACTCAATAAATTGAGAATGAGTTAAAATTACTCTTATCAAATTCATATCGATGACTTGAGAAATTATCAATGGAGTGATTATGTGTATCAAAAGTATATCCACATAAAATGGGAGTGGAAATTATGACATAAGAAAATGAATAGTGATTCCACACATAATCTCGGAGTAAAATAATCAATGGAGTTTGCGTAAAGCCGAATAAATGGAAATTGGAATTTCAAATTCCCTTATCGATTTGGTAACTTATGAAACATGAACCCATGAAAGAAGGATAACACAATGATGATGTAAATATACATGAATTAAAGTATATCACACAATGAATACAAACATGGGCAGCACACACACCACATTCAATAAATAAGTGGTGAATAATGGAATTCTCACGAAATTAAGAGTGAGATAAGAAAATCCTTACCACGTTAATCAACTGAGTCATATGGCCAAAAGTTAATAACCACCAAATGATTTATAGAATAACATGAATATAAAGAGAATCATGATAATATATATCAAATGGCATTACACAATACACCACTTTCAATAATTTAGTGGCGAACAATGGAAATCTCACGGAATTGAAAGTGAGATAAGAAAATCCCATACTTTGTACTTTTTCCTTGGTCGACGGTAGGTTAACCTCCTGTATAATGGTGAAATAATTGTTATTTAATTATACAAGAATAATTTACTTTAATATGATATCATATATGATCTTTTAACATTGATTTGTTAATAATATCTTAGAATTATCGTCATTTCAGGTGTTAACGGGTTCATTTTACTTTATATTCTTTGTTATGTGAGCCATATTCATTATTAATGGGATGTATATTATTCATATCCAGAATGATATCAAGTCCTTAGATACTATTTTTAAATCATCAAATTATAATTATACTTTAATGTATATGATGGAGAATGAATCTCATCGCGTTCGTGGAGACGGTAGTCCGTACGTACGCACGAGCGACAATATCATTCTTTTGATATTAAAATAATATATAATTTGATGGTATATCATATATAAAGAATAATTATCATGTTATTTTTATTATTTACATGAGTTACACATCATTATTATACCCATCCAAATAATAATAAATTGAATAACAATTACACCACGACGTGGAGACGGTAAGCCGTACGTACGCACGTATGGTGACATGTTATTCAAAGGATGGATAGAATACTGAATATGGTTGTAACATATTTATAATAACATCACAGTATATATATGATACTGGAGTTATTATTTTATAATGGTAATAACAAAGAAAGAGGAAGTGGAAGAAGAAAGGAACTTGAAAAGGGGTGGTGAAAACATTACCTCTTCTTTGGGTTCTTCCTTTTGATTTGATCAAAAGGGCTCCTTAGGTTGGATTTATGATCAAAATAAGGCCTCTAGGTTGTAATGAGGGAAGTTGAGATAGTATTTGGGCAGGGTTTGGCCGAACCAAAGGGCTTTGAAGGTGTGAAGAAATGAGAAGGAGGAGTGCCCTTTTATAAGAGGGGTGAGGGGCACCTTTGGAAAAGCTAGAAATATTAATTTATAATAAATTCATATTCGGTTTATAATGGATCCAAAGTTTATTATTTAAATGTTAAGGTGGGTATGGGTCGAAAAAAACTTAACCAATAGAATTTAGACAGGTTTGGGTCATTATATTAACCTTATCTTTAAGTATTAACTCTTAGTTAATTAGTTTCACTTTTACAATGTCTCTTTGTATTTTTATATTATATGGTTAATAAAATTACTATATACATCCAAGAGACCTTCAAGTGGTCCATTAATGATGAACCTATCATGATATAAGTCTCTTGGCCGAACCTTAGATTTTTAGGAATTTAATATCAATTAATAATATAATATTTGTTTTAAGAACTCTTTTATGTCAATTTTGACACTATTCAAGAGTTGATTTTTGTGAAACTCATAACAGATTTATTACTTCGAAAATAAGTCAATTAAATAAATCCTAATATATCATATTATCCTATAAAATTATTTTAATTCATTAAAAGTTTCATATTATATTTATTTGGGTATTTATAATATCAATTATTTTAATTTTTCACTATTAAAGTAATTAATTCATCATCATTGTGTCATAAATAAATTACATTATTTAATGTCTAAAAATTATAAATAAAATATCATTATGTATTAAATCTTTTTATATTTCTAATGAATTATTATAATCTGAAATCCAACATATATAACCCTCTGTAACAATTGTTTTTTTAAAAGATATATGCTTGTGTCATTTTTGTATTTATTTTAACTTAATTAAAATAAAGTGTCATTATCACTTACAAGTGGATCCATGGGGTCCCAAAATCGACCTAAAGATGCCCATGTTCGACCATGTATCAACCAATAGGGTTAAGACACCTTTTAGGGTAATTTAGTATTATTATAATATTATTTTTTAACCCTTGTTTACCGGATTTACCCTTTAACCGTGGTAAATAAAATATTTACCGGAGTAATTATACAAAATGTTGAAAAATAAAAGTTACCTATTTACACAATTTGAACATCCTGATTCCAAATATGGAATCCATTTTTCCAAATTCAAAACACAGAAGTGGCAGAAATTAATTTAAAATTAATTCCCGTTGTTAAAACAAAAAGCGTGTTTTTTAGAGATAATAACTATCAAAAGATTGTCACTTGTTTATGTCTGGTTTAAATGTGAAATTTTGTTCAATGACCCACATTGTATTAAATGGTAAAAATATATTCTAAATATACTTTAAAACCACTCAAATTCATAATTTATCACTATTAATTATTTTGATTAAAAAAGTTGTTTTTAATTAAAATTTAGTAATTTTCACTATTCATCAAAATATGAAAGTTATCCGAAAAGTACCAAAATTTCACCCTAGGCTAATTTCAATATTACGAATCCAAAAATGAAGTCCATTTTGTGAGATAGAATTTATAAAATTTCAAAAAGTAGGTATTACTATTCATAACGGCTAGTTTGATTGGTTATGGTGTGTTAAAATCTCGAAGTTGCGTACAATTCACGTCATTGCATTATTCGAAAGGAAACATACCGAGGAAGTTTGGGGTGTTACACCCCCTACTGGAAAACAACCCCCCCTACTGGACCCCCCTGGACAGCCCCCCTGCTGAACAGCAGCCCCCCCTGTTGGGGCCCCCTAGACAGCCCCCCTGCTGGACAGCAGCCCCCCCGGTCGATTCCGGGGGTCAAATTTTAAACCAATGCTTTGATTAATCATGCATGGAAAATGGGAATACAAATAATTAGATTACATCAGAGGATACCCCTAGGTTGAAAAAGGTATTTTAGACCTCAATGAAGTTAGATATGTGTTCATGAGGATTATCACTCTGCTGTTTTCTAAGATGAACTATTTTATAGTTTATACTGATGAGACCATTTTTTATTTCAAATGAATCAGCCCGGAGAGGAGGGAACACAATACTGGATGTGAGAATGTTAATTCATGGATAGAAATAATCTATAATGGTTCACTCCAGTTGCATATTAGGATGATCTCCTTGATGTATTGTTGGAACATATCGAATGTTGGGTCGGTTGGGATTGGCTAGTTTGTTGTGGTATTACATACATAAATGGAAGAAATTGGAAAGGTACCATGAAAGTTTAGGCATGAAGGTAAGAATTTAATGGGTGTTATGACCATTTGAATATGTTAGAGGGTCATGACACATGAACTAGGCTTTAAAAATAATGACATAGTGGATTTCAAAATAAAAAGGAATGATTGAAAATAGAATATGGGGAGGGTGAGGTTATCCTAGGTTTGTGCTAAAGTTACCTATGCATAAGGATAGTAAACATATTTCCTATAATCATCATCAAAAGTTGATGATCCCTTATTTATTATTTACTTTACATGGGCTGTAGTCAAATTATAATTCTTTTATCCCAAACTACACATGCTATAATTTTGTAGTATATTGATAGTGTGGGGTCGAACCCATGGAGAATGTTTGGTAGAATAGAAAATTGGACTCTAAATTTTTTAGGAGTCCTCAAAATTTGTATTGGTTTTGGGATATGATTGATGCATTTTGAGTTTTGTTTAACATTTAGTAAGAAATAGGGATCACGGTCTATTTCGGGATTGAGGTAAAAAGGATAACATTGGTCCTAACATGGAATAATCCTAGGGATTAGGCTTCAAAGTGGATTTTAAAACACTATTTTGTCATGGAAAACCCAAAATAGATCTATATAAGAGTTAAATATTCCTTAGTTTTGATATAGCTAAAAATGATGATTCTTTAATCCTAGTTGTAATGGTAAAAAGTGGCAAATGTTAATAGTCATAGCCAAATCAACTCTAATCAGGGCAAGTTAAATCATATAAATATAATATGGTAAAGAATTCATAAAATAATTTAATACATAGAATTTATTTTACATTATTACTATCATTTGGGTTAGATGGTTATGATTTATAAATTCAATAAGATCATAAGACTCATACACTCAACCCTTCCCCTTCGTGGTTTAGTCACTCCGGACTGTGATAATTAAGATCAAAGAAAAAAATTCATACATGGATATGATATACATATATAATATATGAACTATGGTAGTTTTCAATTGAGTTATCAAGAATAAAGTAGTTTTCAATCAGATTAATCAATAAATCAATAAAACATTAACATGAAATAATAATCACACAAGAACATTGGTGATGCCCATGTTAGAACGAAATGAAAATGTTAGATGAATTTCAAAATAGTAAATGTAAATTAAAAAGAATTATAATGTGTGTAGAACACTCAAAATCTCTAGGAATCAATCAAAATAGTAATAACAATTGTTTAGATTTTATTTGGGAGAAAAAAATAAGGGAGAAAATGATAATTTCTCCTTTCCCCTTCCCCCCCCCCCCACCTGCACACCCCCCTGCCCCCTCTCCCTACCCCCTGCCCCCTCCCCTGCCCCCCACCTACACACCCCCTCCCCCTACCCCCCCACCTGCCCCCACCTGCACACACCCCTCCCCCTGCCCCAGTACACCCCCTACCCCCCACCTGCACACCCCTCTCCCTTCCCCCATGCCCCCTGCCCCCCACCTGCAAACACCCCTCCCCCTGCCCCCAGCACACCCCCCCTGCCCCCTGCCCCCACCTGCCCACCCTTCCCCTCAGTAACCCCCCTGCCCCCTGCCCCCCAACTGATCACCCAAAATCTTCAATAGGTGCAGTATGAACCTTGAAATACAGACCTCATGAGGAGGAAAATAGGACTCATGTAGTCAGCTTCTCCCATTAGATCCAATGAAAAACAGGGAAGTGAGTTCCAGACCTACACTTTCTTCAAAACATGCCTCAACAGGGAGAAATCATTCTAGATTCCAGAAGACATTCAACACAGTAAAGCCTCAGTGATTTGTTCAATACCTGAAGTCAATAATGAGACTCATGCACGCAGTGTAGAGTCTAGGAAGAGAGAGAAAGAAAATCCAACATTCATTCTGTAAAAAACCAAACCAGACCAGCAGAGTGGTTTGGGTTCCACAACCTATAGGGGAATGATGACCCAGTCAGAACCATCAAGGGAAGAATCTTATCGATTGAGATGTCATGGCGGTAGGTCTATATCTAATACTAGACATAGTTAACTTAAGGTATATCTACAGGTTAGTAGTCATTCTCATTCCTAATAAGATATGGTAAATATTAATGATATTGATAAAAAAAGCAGTGTAATCAGATGCATGGAATGTGATAGTTTGATGGACTACTCTTAAGGTATAATCTATTGTTGTAGGATTGTTTGATACTAGTGAATCTAACTCCATTATTTATTACTTTATTCTAGATTTTTTGAAATTTATGATTGATATAATCCCTTATGAGATGTAGTTACTAAAATTTCTCAATAAGGAGAAGGATCAAGGTTTCAGGTGTCTGTTCTACACTCTCACTCTTTCAAGGGTCAATCTGGAATGGGATTTCCTAGTTCTGGAAATAAACCTTTTTGATGTAATCCTCAATATGGATTGGAGGATATGTTCTAAGCAGGAAGACCTTGAAATAAAATAGGGGAATGGTCATGTTTTCAAGACATTATAATATCGAAATAAAAAATACACCATGCCCACTAGGTTGAAAATTTGACAAGATAATCATGGGAAAAAATGAATTCTCTTCATGATGGGCATGAAATTTTCATTCCCCATTCTATATCAACTATTCATAAATAGAAAAGGAGAAAAAAATTACCAAGTCATATATTATATAACTGGGAGGCCTGAGAAAAATCCAAATTAATATCCTTATCACATGAAAACTGTAGCAGATACATTAGTATAGAATATATTGTCAGTGAGAATTCATTGGGGTTTCTCAAGAAAAATATATTGAGATTTAAGCATTCAAATACAAAAATTCAGTTTTAATTTCTATTATGAAATGGATTGGTATCATTAATGATCTATGAAACATTAGATCAAATAATTATAATGTACATCATAAATAAAATAAATCTTGACAAAGATATGAAATGATTAGAACATTAATTTATTGATAATGTTCATAAAAAATGATTAATTAACACAATCTAGAGACTCTATGAGGATTCCATAGAATACATTTGTGATTAGACTATAGTGAGTGTTAATCTGCTTAAATTTTCATGTCAGTGAGAGAAAAACATGAATCCCATTCAAGAACATGGCCATGAAATAATCTTCATTGATAGATTATGCAGTCACCACTCGGCTAATCAATCTTCCATCACTGACATGCTAACTTGTATTCTCAAGCATGAATCCCTTACTGAGAAAATAAACCCATTCAAGAACATGGCCATGAAACACACCATCTTATGTCTTAAGGAACTCGTCATACATTACCAATCCAAAAATACAATTTACATAAAAAGTGAGTCTCAATATCAGTATCATCAGAATCATGAAAACCCTCATCCACATCTCCTACAGAAACACCATCACCACCTCTCACACCACCAACATCATCATCAGCATCTGCATCCGAACTGTCACTAGCACCGGGTCCAACACTAGGTCTGGATCTGGCTCCGACAGAAGAATCTACATTAGCAGAACGCATCAACATCAAAAATGCATCAACTGTTGTAGATGATTCTGGTGGAAGTGTAGAAGAAAGGGCAGACATAAATTTCATCATATTTGCAGTTATCGCCTGTTCTGATTTTTGACTTGCTTCTTTGATTGCGGAATTCATTTTTTCCACTGTGACAAAATCAGAACCGGTACTCGAAGAAACATTAGTAGTCCAGTATCGAGATGGTACAATCTTCTTCCCAGGTTGACAACGCACTCTACCCTGATACTCATCTCCTAATACCTGATGTAGATGATCGTTTGGGCCCAAATTGTAAGGTTCTTTTTCTTCCAATGCCTCTAAATCATTCTGTTGATTGATATATAACATAAATTAAAATTATAAAAATAATATAAGGAATTAAATTCAGTAAAAATCAAATAAATTGAAATATACTTACAATCGCCTTCTCGGTGTTGGTATTTGGCACAGTACCATCTTTCTTTTTCCGGCTTGTACAAAACAAAGTTGAGCGAGGAACGTGACCCTCGATATTCAATGCATTTTTCTGAAAAAAAAACAAAGAAATAAATCAAAATTGGAAGTTAAAAAAATTACACTAAACAAATCTAAATATTTTAAATGTTAAATTACCTACGTCTGCTCATGATCTGGTAATGAAGTGTGTCCGTGAGTATAAATGTGTTTCATTGCACTCTTGTTTGTTTTATTTCTGTTTTATTTATCCTATAAACAAATAATTATATAAATTCATTAACATAAATAAAACAAGTAATTTAAAATCGTTTTCAAATAAATACATGAATATATATATAAATTTAACAAACACCTTAAATGCTGGACTCTTCCAATAGCTGATCATCTCTTTATATTATGATATTGGGCAATCTTGAATCACTGGTAATTCTTTGAGATCTATAACAAATATCTTTTTCCAACCAAAATATAAATCATACTTGTAGGCTCGCCAAATTTCACCTAAATCCATTATCCTTGCAGCCTTTGCATTTTGTCCATCAGGAAAATTATATCGAAGCTGCAATGGACATAATATTTGTTAAGAAAATATTATAAATTTATATATATATATAAAAGGCGATTAACATTACTTAACCAAATCTCTGCCTAGGCTTTGTCCTTTATTTGTTGTCCAACTGCCTTCCAACTTATTAGTTGAACCGGAATGATATTACTGTGTCTAGAAAGTGTTCCCATAAAATTTTACATTATGTGCCATTTTTATTAATTATAGCATTGTCCTTATTGTAATAAACTATGATTTGCGTGTGACGATTCCAAACATCGCGCATTTTTGTGCAGCCTCGTCGTCTGGTAGAGGCTGGAGCTAATCATGAAACCAAAAATAAAAGAAAATAATATATATCAATTTATCATTAATCAGTAACAATAATGTTTAAACAAATACTAGTAGATGGGGGATCTGCTGACCCTTGAAGTGCTGCGTCTGGAGGGGGGGTAGCCTCTATGGTAGGTGAGATATCTACATGAGTAATATGTATAGTAGATGCAAAGTTTACTGATGGAGGCAGAAAACCCAATGGATAACCCTGTACAGATGAGGGTGGATATGGATATGGATATGGCGGTGGGATATATGGGGGCAAAATACCCTGTACAGTGGATGGTGGGAATAGAAAATGAGGGATGAGAGTCTGAGAACTACCATCCGATGTGGGTTCGGGAAAAAAGGGATACAGAAAAGGTGGGTATGGATAATATAAAGGTGGCATAATGGGAGGATGGCCTCCTGGTGTCTCAAGCGGTGTAGTAGTAGGCTGACCTATAGAATCAGTACCCCCGCCACAATATCATCCTCAGTGGCATAATCCAAGCGTCTCCTCGATGATGCATCCTAAAATAACATAGATGATAAAATAAAATGAATGATAGCAAGATAAATAATATGAAAGACCATAATATTCAAACATAATTTGTACTTACATTATTTCCAGGAGGAGACCTACGTTGTTCGTTTCTCGGTATTCTTATACTCCTTCTAGTATCATCATAATCATACATTTTGACCTAGAAATTTAAAATAATATTCTCAAATAAATAGAAATAATGAAAAATGTTAAATAATACAATTTTATCATAAAACAATGAGATACATTTTCATGTGTGATATTTATATTGATAAAATATCAAGACTTTTCTATGTTCAAGATTTACTATAGAAGTGGTTAAACATAAATTGGTCATTCTATTAATATTTTTATATTTGATAATGGTATAAAATATACTAGTTATTTTGATATCATGTATGGAAGTTAAAAAAACACATACAATATTGCGATAATATCAGGTTAATACTTAAAAATGTGTCAACGCTATGTGGGGTATATTACAATTTCTGGTTCACAATCTGTTCTAACAATTGCATCATCCATATCATCAAATGCAACATTCGAATAAATACCGACAGGTTCATCCACAACATCATTGTCATCCATGACTTCGTCAAAAATATGTCTAGGAATAACATCAACAATAACACCAAATTGTGGTTGTAACGGGTCACTTACATAAAAAACCTGTTTAGCTTGTGACACAAGAATATAAGGTTCATTAGTACAGAGCTGGCGGTTCATATCAATCACTCTAAATCCACAGTTATCAATATGCATTCCTTGTTGTGTCATTGAATCAAACCACTTGCATTTCATCATTGCGACACGACCATGTGCATAATAATCTAATAAAATGATTCTTTCAATAACATCATAATATGATATATTTTCTGATTGAGGCTTCCTGTCCGATGCACTCGCATAACAATCTGTTGTGGCACTTATCGTGACACCGTCATGCTATGTTGCCATTTTTTTGCACAACTATTTATAACAAATTTAAATCCATTGACAACCATTGACTTACAATCATGTACCACATCATTTGGACCAAATGACAATGCTTTTATTTTATCTGATACTTCAATCATTAGTAGAGTTAAAACCTAAAAGATACCAACATAGAATATTAAACAGAGACATGTGATTATGTTATGAGAAGAAGAAAAAGAAATATATTACCTTTGACTTTAACCAGGCAGCAAATTCTTTGATGTTCAATAGTTCCTTCCTCTTAATAGATAGAGAGCGATGTCTCTTTTTTATAATTTCTAAATGTTCTCTACAGATATGAAAGTATTAAAATGTCAGAAGATATAAAGAAACCACACAATGAAAAAAATACATAATTATTAGTTTACCTACTTGATATAATCATCAAGCACACCACAGTTGAATAATACTGTGCGTTGTGCCATTTCCCACTCTTCCCTGCTTAAAGTACACAACGAGTATGATTCAGATATCCCCCCTGTTCAGGGCAGTGAAGGAAATGTAGGCTCAATGGGATCATATTGCTCATCTTCAGTTCTCATTAGTCGATTAGACCTCGTAGTGGTGTTATCCAAGTACGATGAACAGAAATCCATGCATTCTTGTGCTAAATAGCATTTCACAATAGAGCCTTTAGGATGATATTTATTTCTCACATAAGATTTCAATGTAAACATCATTATTTCGGTATGATACATCCACCGACTCAAAACAGGACCACCAAAGAGAACTTCCATGGGAAGATGCACAGTCAAATGTAACATACATGTGAAAAAAGACCGTGGGAAAACTTTCTCCAAGTCACAAATAATAATCGGTGCATCTCTCTGCAATTTCTGAACAACACTTCTGCTCAATATTTTGGCACAAAGATCTCAATAAAATTGACATAACTTAATCAACACAACTCTAACATTATGTGAAAGTAAATGGCGAATGGAAATGGGAATCAACTCATGTAACAAGACATGGTAATCATGGGTTTTAAGAGATTTGAGTTTCACATCTTGTGTATTCACCCTTTTTGAAATATTACTTGAATAACCATCCGGAACCTTCAAACTTTCCAAGAAATGAAGAAATTGTTTTTTCTCCACATTTGTCATTGAATAACAGGAAACAAGGACTTTCCACTTATTTTGACCAATTAACTCAGGATGAAGTCTTGATCTTATACCCCAATCCATAAAATCACGACGACACCACAAATCGTCTTTTGTTTTGCCTTTGACATTTAAAATAGTAGCAATTAACATCTCACAAATGTTTTTCTCAATATTCATTACATCCAAACAATGACGTAATAAATTTGATGACCAATACGGAAACTCAAAGAATATGCTTTTCTTTCCCCAATTTCTATTGGAATTCGAATTAGCATGCTTTCACTTTTTGATATTTGATTGACTTTTTCCAAGAACATAATTCAAATCATCAAGGTCTTTAACAATATTAGTCCCTGACATTCGTTGAGGTGTCTCATATGTCTCGATGGCATTATCGAAATGTCTACGATTTTTCCTGTATGGATGATCCATTGGTAGAAAATGTCGATGCCCTATGAAGCTGAAATTTTGTCGAAACTTTAATCTCCGGAAACGTGTATTTTTTATACAAATATGACAAGATAATTTCCCTTTAGTAATCCAACCATACATCATTCTGTAGGAAGGGAATTCATTTATTTTCCATAATAAAGCTGCACGAAACATAAAGTACTCCTTTCTGAATGCATCATACGCTTGTGAACCAACAATACAAAGCTCATTTAACTCCTCTATTAATGGATTCAAGTATATATCAATATCATTTCCAGGATCACTGGGTCCAAATATCAATATAGTCAGGATAGTGAACGACTTCTTCATTCACATCCATGAAGGAAAGTTATAAATGTGAATGAAAACAGGCCAAGTACTGTGTGCATTATGCATTTGGAGAAATGGGTTGAAACCATCACAGGATAATCCCAATCTAACATTTCATGGGTCGGATGAAAAATCAAGATGTAACCTATCAAATTTATTCCAAGCCAACCCATCTGCAGGATGCACTATTTCATCGTTATCCTTATTTCTTTCATCTGCATGCCATCTCATATTCTTTTCCATTTGTTCTGAAATAAATTTTTTTTGAAGCCTGGGAATTAAAGGGAAGTTCCACATCACTTTCTGTGGTATGAAAGATTGAGATCCGTCTTTATTAGTCTTCCACCTTGATGTGCCACACTGTTTTCAATGACTCAAGTCTGCATTCTCCTTCTAGAACAAACAACAGTCTTTGAGACAAGAATGAATCTTACTAGATGAAAATCCAAATTTGTCAACCAACTTTGATGCCATGTAATAATTTTCTGGAATACATGAATCATCAGGCAGTAAATCCTTAATAAATGTAAGGAGATAGCCAACCACAGTATTAATAAATCCATACATTATTTTCCCATGATATAATTGCATTTAAAACCCAAGTTTGCTCATTTTTTTTCACATGCTTGATATACTGGGGTATTTGAATATTCCATCAGCTTTCTAACACTCTCAACGTCATCATACTGATTAATATATGAGAACTATGTTCCAGTATTCATTTCATATTGCACTGGTCTACATGAGAAGCTAGCTTTAGAAACAAAAGGAAACCGATTAGAAATCAGATTTTTCATACCAATCTTTTCCGCTGAATCGATGTCATTCAACACTTGAGATTTTTCTCTATTGTGATACCACACATGATAATTTTTTTTGGAAACCACTTTTATTGATATTGTAACTCAATTCCTCATGAGTTAACCAAGGTCTTCCAACACAATCAAAACACGGGCATCGAATCAATCTGCCATCTGAATCATTAGTGAATGTAAAGTCCAAAAAATATTGTAACTCCTTCTGAAATTCATCAGTGATCCGATCAATGTTGTACATCCAATATCTATCCATTCTGAGGCACATAAACATACATTAAATAAATAATCTATAAAATTACTTAACATTATATGTATTGTTTCATAAGATATTAAGTAATCATCAATAACAAGTTAATACAAAAATCATAAAAAATATATTAAAATTATGGTTTATGGAATTCATAAATGTTTTAAATTATAAAAATTCACGAATAGTTATACATAAGTTCCATGAATGAGGATTTATTATAGTAAAGAGAGTTTATATGAAATCCAAGAGATAATAATAATAAATTCCCAAAAGTGTTTGGGTTAATTCATAACGAGTTGTGATGTTTTTTATTAAATCTACAAAGATTTATTGAAATTTAGTGACATTTTGAAAATATAAACCATATAATATACCAAGAAATAATATTAAATAATTGGTTGAGAATTACAATGGAAAGAAGATGAGAATAACAACTAGTGTATGAATCTATACTTTAATGATGCTGGTCACCTTAGAAAAGGGATATCCCATCAACTTGGTTGTTCCCACCCTTGCTCATATCTATGAACTGTTGGGTCAAATACAGGAATGGAGATCCCCACATCACCTCAGTGGTCCATTTCAATTATTGTATGGATGGGTGGTGAAGTGATATCAATGTTATGAGTACCAGTATACCGCAATAGTCCCCCACTCTAACTTTCATCCTACCCTACTCTAAATTGTTGTCATTATACTAAAATCCTTGGGAATTTATAGTGTGGTTGAGTTGTTTAGTGATTTTTCTCATTTTTATTTTATGCCTTACCCCACACCCCATTGAGTACTAGTAGATGACGAAAGGGGTTATTTAAAAGAAAGATCCAATATCATTATGTTGCGAGATAAGATATTAACTGCTCAGGTGGATAGGGTAACCATTTGTGAACCCTACACTCCTTAAATATTTGAAAGGAGGTTCAGATGCTTACAGCAAGTTGCATTTTTACCAATTACCTAGATCAAAATAGAATCTCACTTGGTCATTCTTAATCAATTATGATTGTTGATGCTATGTGAGGATTCTAGAATGAAAATATTTTTCCCTCACATGGGAGCCTTAATTAACTTTTCATGGGAGTATGCATAGATTTTGGTGGATTAATACCCTAAAGAAGTATTGGAAAGGTCAGTTTGATAGGTATTCAAACTGCTGGACTCCACTACTCCTATGTCTGATGTACCCTCTTTATTGATTTCAATGGGAGAACAAATCACATCCAAATAATCTAAACCTCTTAGGGGAACTTCAACCTTGAACCACCTCCTTATAGGATATGGTGCATATTTGACATTCTTATCTTATTCCTCCAGTATCCCTACCAATTTTGGTCCCTATAAATCAGCAATGCGAACCCCATCAATTGATGTGGGTCCTATTATCCTGATCCTAAAGCTGTGTAGGAAGCAAAAATGGAATATTTTTCTACTCTTGAGTCATTATTTAATAAAAATATGTCTATTGTGATCGCACTACTAGATTATATACCAGTGGTAGCGAACAATAAAAATCAGAATGCCCACATTGCAACCGAACACCAGGTTGTGTGGAGGTGGGCCTAGAACCAAATTTTCACCATCGTCACAGATACTCCCCTAGAAGAGATGACCGATAAGTTGGACAGTCAATTAAAATCCTCACTTAATCGATCCAACCACTACATTTCCACTAAATCACTCAACTCTCACTATGACACCTAGGATCCCATGACTATAAGAAATGTTGGAGGTGAGTAAACAATGTATATATTACATATAATTCATAAGATCCATCATATATGCTAAGCCCACCTCCTGACACCATCCATGTGAATTCCCCCTAAATGGATAGTATGTATAGAGGTGCCTACTTTTTCAAGAAACCCCCCAAGGCACTAAATGGGACTCATTATTTGAAAATAAAAAATTTCAATTTGGAAAACTAATTTAAATATCTTTAGAAAATTGACCAAGTCATTAAACCATTTTAAAAATATAGGCCAGAAGGACAAAACATTCTTAAAATTTATAATTTGTTTAAATAAAACCATTTTGAAGATAACCCAAGTATTTAGTGTATTTAACTTTTCAAAACACACTTAAAATATTTTTCACCAGGTAAAATCCATAGCCACAACTTAATAAACATGAAAAACATAGAGGAGGCTAATTTCATGCATCATAATCATTATCCATGATTTATTTACCATGAAACATCATGAAGAACACCCAATAAAGAACCCAAGTAAACCGTGAACACCAAATCATATACCCAATAAATAACCCAAGTAAACCATGGCTATAGGTCATTTTTATAGTAGTGGAATATAGTAAAAATAGTCTATATGAAATCTAAGAGATAATAATAATCAATTACCAAAAGTGTTTGGATAGATTCACAATGAGTTGTGATGTTTTGTATTAATTCTACAAAGATTTATTGAAATTTAGAGACATTTTTAAAATATAAACCATATCATATACCATAGTGTAAGGATGCGACATCATTCCATTGTTGACTTTTAATCATGGAGTATAACACCGCATCATGGTGAAGGAGATTGAAAACTCTTTATAATCTTCTTTTATCATACCCAACAACCAAAACAAACCAACTTGCCTTTTTCACACTTGAAGGCACAACCCAAACACCTACATTTTTTAGGGATAAATTAGAACCTATGAACTAATTTTTTCCTAGGTTAGCATAACCAATACACTACCTTTTAATATAGGCACAACCATGTGTGAGTTGAGTGATTACAACTCGATAAAACTTTACACCACAAAGTAAATTCATTATAATGAATATATAATAATTAAACCAATCAAAGTTGTTGAGAATTATTACTAGTGTAGAACAACTAGATTTGAACCTTCACATGGGGGATATAGAACAATTTAGCTTGTGCATTCTTGTAAGAGCAATGAGTAGATAAGAATCATTAAAACCAATTGGTAAAATGCATTTAACATTAATTATCTAAATAACTGTCATTAATTTTTTTATGTCGATTATAAAATAACTATCATCTAAATGACAATATGAAATCCTATTTTTGTATTTGTGTTGGTACTTAAAAGAATTCTCCTCCAAATATCCAATCTCTAAGAGAGTATAGCTTTCAATCAACCCAAGACTAGTCAATTCCCAAAACATCCATTTTTAAAAAGGCACTTGAAGTATAAGGCATAAAGTTTCATGCCCAGTAAGGTGTTAATGTAGGGTATAAGAATTTATATACTCAATATGGAACCAATGACATACCTCAAATAACAAGTGAATAACCAAGTATATGTGTGAACATGTATACTAATTAGCATTTTTAAATAAAAAATATTTTTAGGAAAATAACCAAAATAATATTAAAATAATTGTAAATAGGTAGTTGAAAGACAAATACAAGTTATATCAAGTAACTCTCTATACTAGGAAAATGCATATTAGAACTTACCTAAGTTTATATTCTTTAATGGGGATCGTTATCGATGTCAATCTAGAGATATAGAAATATTGTAAGACATCTTCTCTAGGTTAGGTGTAGGGAAATATTATAGGCCATCCCACCCAGGTGAACTTCTGGAGTCAGGTCCTAAGCCCATCCCATGGAATGGGGAAGGATTATACAAAGTGGAGATCTCATCCCATCCCCTGGAATAATTAAAGGGGTATACACATTTATAACTCAAAATCATATCCCATGTAATTTACATGTACATAAATGGACAGAAAACATGCTTAACAATATATAATAAAAAGGAAAAATATAAACATACCCTTTATAGCATGATCATAATAATATACAAGGGTATTCTATGAATATGGTTGATATAAAAAGGTAAAAATTGGATAAGTAAGGTTCTTTACATAGTGAAAATCCTAACTTTTGGAATCTATGAATAAAATATCCAACTTCTGAATTCTGTAAATTTTAGAAATACAAAGTCTATTACACAAAACACTTAGAAATAGATTAATAATTAAATAATAGTAAATAGAAACATAATAATTCTAGAATAGTAAATAGATGACAGAATAGTAAACAGATTAAACCATGAATACCAGAATACTAGATTAATTATGAGAATTAGAATGAAATATAAACCATGAAATACTAGTGAATAACAGTCAATAGAATAATAGTCAACACACAAGAGACACAAAACAGTTGGAAATAAACACAAACCCCTCCTTTAACTCCTCCTGCAAACTGAAAACTTCCTAAACATAATAAATACTGTAAACAATATTCAACGAACCCACAAAACAGGAGCCAAAAAATAGAAAATGGATAGAAACACAAATAGAATTAATACTAAAAAATAGGAGCCACAAAACACAAACTCCTCTTGCAAATGCAAAAAATAGTAATCCTCCTGGGAGCCATAAAATAGGTTAACCAAACTGTAAACAACAACCACATAACAGAATTAAGTAAATTAGTAGGGCCAACACATTGTAGAGAAGAGAAAGGACCGAATAAGGGTGTGGAGGAGGGGAGGAACCCTTCGTCTGATGCACCGAATGGATGAGGAACACCCAAATAAGGGTATGGAGGAGGGGAGTACCGTGCGAGGGATGGATCAATCCCGAATGGAGAAGCCGAGCCGTGATTGGAGAATCCACGCTGTGGATGAAGGAACCGCGATGAGGGATGGCGGAACCGAAGCTGGAGAGGACAACGAGAGAGGACAACAATGAGTGCAAGAGATGACAACCGTGAGGGAAGAGAGGAGGGTGTGGTGAGAGAGGTCTTCAGGAGGAGGAGAGGTCGTAAAGGGAGAAGGGTGTCGTGACGAGGGTTTCATATCGGGGAAGGAGGAGCCCGACAGGAATCAAAAAAAAAAGAGAAACGCAAATATGTAGACACTGATGAAAATTGAACTGTGGTTATAACCAAGCTATAGCCACAGACTTATAAAAACATGGCTATAGGTTCGTGGCTATAGCTTAAATTTCCAGTAGTGTACCCATATCAGAGTTAGGTGTCAAGTATAATCTAGCATCATGACCCCCTACTTACCCACATCAGAGTTAAGAATCCCATATAACCTGGCCTCATGACCCCTTTCCTTACCATAACAGGGCCAGGAATCACATATAATATATCAATCTAAGGTAATTGGGTAGAATGGAACCAATGTGGCCATATATAAAAACACTATTTAGCTTCTTTTCTTGACACTTTACATAGATCACCCCTATCATCATCCTTGTCTATCCTTATCATGGCTAAGTCTATATATCACAAGCATATAAAATCACATAGAATCACATAAAGATCTCATTGGAACCACATGCCTAGGACGATTTAGTAGAATTCCACTAAAATAGGCTAAGTAGGAAAACATTGTTTAGCTTCTTTGTTGACAATTTAAATAGCCCAAACCCTGTTAATGCAATCTAGGTTCCAAATGAAAGGCATAAGAAAGCATACATCATATGTGCCTAAGTTTCTATCATGATATGTAATCAAACCTCCCTTACCATACTAGGATAAGGGTAAAAATACACATAATAGATAACCATCACACCCAAGTGCACCACCCAAGGTAGAAATCATATAAACTATATAAAAATGCAGCAGAATATAAATTTATGAACCTCAAAAACTTGGTTTGTCTGCCATGCATGGGGTTGCAGGCACCCAACCACAAGCTTTATACCCAGTTCCTATAACATCCTAATATTCAGTCTACCATATCCCAAATAGTAAGACCAAATGAAGAGTAATAATTTGATATCATTTTTAACCTTCCAAACATGCTTGAAATTTTAATATCTAGGTCTTGTGATGATTCCAAACAACACCAATAAGAACTTTCTCTGATACCATTTGTAGCACCCCGACCCAGGATCCACCTAAAAACTATGCTCCAGGCTAGAGTATAACTGGGCCTTAGGTGCACCTCCCTGTACATCGAAGGCTTCCGACTAGTAGGGAGGGTGTAAATAAGTGATAGTGGGGATACTATACCCTTAGGAGGTGATAATAACAATGTTACATATATAAACATAACAACATAAGGACCATAACACAATAGAATCAATAACACAATCCAGTGAAGTCATGAAGAAACAATAGAAGAAAATAAATACCATTTGTCGACACACATATCATATCAGTTCCAACAAAATAATAGGCATGCAGAGTCTCCCATGTCTGACCATCAATACATACATATATAAAGCATGCTGAACACAAAATGGGACTCCAGTTGATATAGAGGAAATATTGTGGCCCTCCGTCATCTATCCCATGAAAAAGGTCTAACCTAATCACTAAGATCCAACTCCCGTGATCCTTTACTTACATAATCACATAGAAATAAAGTCTACATGCGTCCCGAGGGACCCATGTAACACCCCTATAAAACCGTGTTTTAACAGCACTAGTAAAGGGCCTTTAACAACGCTTATAAATCATTTTCTACACAAGCATTGTTAAAGGTAAGTCTTTAACAGTTCTCACAAAAAGCACTGTTAAAGGGGACCTTTAATAGTGCATTTTTATCACTGATAAAGTCCCCCTTTATCAGTGCCAAAAAAAGAACTGTTAAAGGGGTAAAATTATATTTTTTTGGACATCAATGAGCTTGAACCCTTTATCAGTGCTTCCATAACCCCTTTAACAATGATTATCCCCCCTTTATTAGAAATTTTCACCCCACCATCCCTTTAACATCACTTTTTGAATTTCTAGCCTCTTGCGCATGGATGAATTCGAACCTTGCACCTGTGTTTTGAAGATAAAACTCTTTTACCACTGCACCATGTTGTTTTGTTGTATATTTAATGATATTTCTATTTATTCATATATATATATACACACATATTTACATATATTTTTTATTAATATATTTATATAATTATTTTTAAATAAATTTATAAAATATGTGTGTGTGATATATATACTTATATTTATTTAAATATGTTATATATTATATTCATTTATATATACTAGAGTGTAATATAAATATATATCCATTTATTAATACACACATATATGTATATATAAACATTAAATATATATTTTTATAATGTAAAAAATGGGTTTATATTGTTTTAAATACTTTTTTATAAAATTTATTTATTTACATATATCAGAATATACATATAAATATATAGTTGTTAATTATTGAAACACACATGTTTATATATAAAAATTAATTGTATAGGTATATATATACATATTAATTCATTTTTATAAGGTAAATTAAATGGATAATTTTTTACTTTAAATAAAATGAATAATAAATAATTATTTTATATATTTAAAAATAAAATTTTATATAAATTTTTTTAAATATATATTTATAAATGTGATTTATAATAAGTAAATATAATTAAATATACATATATTTAATTATAAATAAAACTAAATTATAAAAAATGATAAAATTTCAAAACCATAATATCAATATGAATGTAAGATTTGGGAATAAATTTAGTCCCCACTGAATACTGGAATAATACCCCTTAAATGAGGATTAAATTTCCTCATATGTTAAAAAATTAGGGTACCCCAAATAAAAAATTAGTTTTAGAGGACTTATGGGCCTTTTTTGGTCTAAAAAATGAGGCCAGAGATTCCCACAAGTCACTAGTGGATAGATCTCATCAGAGGATTTGATTTGATATTTGGTAGATCCCAAACAAACACCTAAATAAAATGTTTTGGCCATTCTAAGTTCAAGTATTATTTTTAACTTTTCCTAGAATGTTCATTATTTAATTTAATTTTTTTTTCATAAAACTATTATTAAATGACTATTACTCCATATAATTGGAAAATTATTAATTAATAATATTTTTCAATTATTTTATAATATATTTTCACTAAATATCTTATATATTAAGTATAAATGCCTATTTAGACTTATTTAAAACATATTTAAAAATATATATTATATTTATATATTAATATATTATTTTTAATGAAATATATATATTTTTTATGAAATATAACCATTATCAGTGTTAGAAAAGAAATCACTGATAAAGGGCGGGCCTTTATGAACGCTTTTAAAAAAGTGCTGATAAAGGGTGGCCTTTATGAGCACTTTTTTCTAGTGTTGATAAAGGATCACCCTTTATCAGCACTTTTTTTTCTAATGCTAATAAAGGGGAGGCTTTTATGAGTTTTTTTTATAGGAACTAATAAAAGAACCCCTTTAACAATGCTTTTTCTAGTGCTGACTAAGGGGTTATTTAACAACACTTTTATCTAGTGCTGTTAAAACCATAGTGATGGATAAAACCAAATTTCTAGTAATGTAGGGTGTGAGAAAAAATATCAGTAGGCCACCACCACCATGTTCTTGTCTTACATACCTGATTATGCAGGTGTATGCTAAAAATAAATAAAAGGCAACACATGTACATTTAATAAAAAACTCTCTTCCCTTGCGCTCAGCAACCATAAGTAAGTGATCACCTTCTTCATCCATTGTTGATATAAGACTGAACATGTGGCCCCAATTATATATATAGAATAGAACATCTACTTATATATATATATATATAATTTTAGTGGTGAGTATTATTTTCATAATCCCAAGGAATCCCCTGATGAGTATATCCCCGGTGAACCCTTAGGTTTCACCTATAATCATGTCACTGACACTACATTCCATTAATAAAATACCCGAAATACATACAACATTCCTAACAAATAAGTACCTAGTCACTTATACCTCAAATCATAAGTCCCCATCGGCTCAAATCCCAATATACCAAGGCACA
Source organism: Viscum album (assembly GCA_963277665.1). Lineage (NCBI taxonomy): Eukaryota > Viridiplantae > Streptophyta > Magnoliopsida > Santalales > Viscaceae > Viscum > Viscum album. The sequence goes on along the minus strand of OY728151.1, from coordinate 644,852,138 downwards.
ACGATATCTATACTATAATAAATAATCATCATTAGCTCGATAACTGCATCCTGAGGCACAATGATATCCATCCTCCCAAAGTCCCGACACCTCGACCTTAAGTATCACAGTGATCCTCATCCCCCAACCGATGGTCCCAACACCATAAACTGATAGTACATCACCATTCATATAGATTTATATAGTGAGAACCCCCAAACATATCCAATGGTCAAACACCATCACCTAAGATGTATAGTCCACGAGGGCCTCCACCCACAATGAGTGATCAACACCACCTCATCTGAGTCCTAACTATATGAACATGACTCCAACAATGTGTCGGTGAGAAAAAGGTGAGAAAAAATCACTAAACATCTGAATACTCATCATCCAAAACCTCATTCCCCTATGACCATGTTTCTAAATCATGATGCTCAACACCATCTCAAGTATTGAGATCTAATCCCCCAAACTAATGACCCCATCATCTCAATCTGATGACCATATCATCCAATATGGTGATCATCATCACCCCATGCCTCAGGCCAAGACCAAACAGATGAACCAAATCACATCAGTTTAGGTGGTAAACACCACCTCAACCTTTGGGCCATGCCTATTATATTTCCACGAAACTCATGGAATTCAATATAAAAAAATTAATTTAATTTAATAAACACACCCGACCTAAACTAACCAGGTTAGTACAAGTACCTTACCCAGTGTGACCATTTTTAGTGGGCCAAGATCATGCCCATAGGCATCTCATATCATCAATTTAAACAAATTAATAAGCATTAATTTAATTAATTAGGGTATCACTTGGAAAACCCACATGGTTTATATTAACACACCCCAAAAAACTCAAAAAATCTAGGATAAAGCATGACACCACCTACCTCATGCTAGTAGGTTATCGCTTGCATGATATCATCCTCTAACTGAAGTTGAATCATAAGAAATTGGTGTTTTAGATGAACACCCTAAAAATAGTCCAAAAGAAATCACATGTATTTGGTGCTTCATATTGTGAGATAAACAAAGAAAATAAGGCAGTGACTCGAAGTTCTTACGGATGAGGTTCCAAAAATACCAACAAAGCTCATATCAGATCTCAAATGATAAAGATGGCTGAAATCCTAAGGGAGTGAAAAATGGGATAAAAACTTCTTGTGCATGTGGTGGAAGGAGGGAGAAATAAGGAGGAAATAAAGAAATAGGTAAGGAGGAAAAAAATGTAATTTCATCCCAATAAATGAGCCATACAGTTTAACCACATGGTTTTGATAACTGTGCACCAACCTTGTAGTGCTCACTATCTAAGAACGACACTATGCATGGTTAGGCACATGGTTTTCAAAGTCATGTGGTGACCATGTGTGATACTTATATAAAAAATTACATAGGTGCTACAAGGAAGTTCCCCCACACCTACATGGTTTTCCAAACCACATCCAGTGTTACTGGAGGGCTGTACAGTTACTCTTGGTAGGCCACATAATTTTTCCAAACCATGTACCCTAGTTTTAACTTTTTATAAACTGATTTTTCATGATTTAACACACCTAAAACTCACTTGAAACCCTGAGGAACTTTTTGATCCTTAAAAAACATCTAAAAACAAGGCATTGGTCCAACGAAACTCTCTAAATTAGGTTCTGAAAATCAAATGGAAAGTTGGTATGCTCACCAAACATGAAAATTCAAACAGGTTGGGGATTTTTGACCTGCTCAAAAACCCTGGATGTTACATAGGATCCACAAGATAAGGTATTGTAGGGTAAAACAATTCCTTTATTCTATCTGCTATGGAAGTGTATATGGAATATCTATTAGGTGTGGGAATTAAAATTATCTATGAGGAAGAAAAGATATTATCTTTTTGTGAGACCAAACTCTTGAGAGATTTCTAGGGGCCTAAATCTTTTATGGTGTAGAGAATTATGATGCCTCTGGGTCACTGGTAATATTTAATTTAATCTTTATTTGTATATTTTCAGGTTTTAAGGTCTTTTGGGAGTTTTGGGTTGAATATTTTTAAATTTGGAGAAAATAGTATAGGCGCACAGTCTGTGCACAGTTTTTAGTAACCGTGTAGAATGGATTTGTAAGTTTCCAAGAGGATTTTCATGGATTGAGCATGGTTTATCTAACCATGCAAGTCACCAAGAAAACCATGTAGTTGAATGGTTTTTTTCTAGAGTTTGTTTCATGTATTGAGCATAGTTTTTTAAATAATGTGGCTATCCCCAGGTAATCATGTGGTTTGGTTCTCAAAGGATAGTGGCTACCATAAGGTTATCACACGGTTTTTCTAACTATTCACCCCATATGGTTTTCCTAAAATTAAAAAATTAGCATGACACCCTTAGTAATTTTCAAGTCTAATATCCTTATAATCTCTCATCAACTCAACCTAACCTCTTCCCAACACTCTAGAGAGTTCTCTATGACGTGAGTTGAAAATTTAATTTTTTTTTGATTTTCATTGATAATTACCCCATAATAAATCCAAAAATTTGGTAATTAATACATTTTTAATACTTTTTATGATTCTAAACTATATGGGAATATAGATTAAATTTTTTATTTTTAATTATCTTATACATTTTTTAAATTTATTAGTAAATCCATACATTGATTTTGATTTTGAAATTTTATTATTTTATTTGATTCAATTTGGAATTAAATGTTTAATGTATTTAATTTTTGAGTTTTAATTATTTTATTAATTTTTTAATTTAATGAAAATCAATAAATTGAAATTTGATTTTAAAAAATAATTGTGAATGTATAGTTTTTACTAGTGATTTTAAACAATAAAAACTTATTTTTTTTTTCAAAATGTGATATTTTTTTATTGAATATGATCTTTGATAATTTGAATTCATTTAAAATTTGGGAAAAAAATATGATTGAAAATGATTAAAAATGAATTTGGAATTAATATTGGATTTGAATTGAGAAAAGGCATTCAATTTTGAATTTTAATTGTATTATTATTATTTTTAATTAATGGGGAAAAAAATTCTTCACTCAAAATTTCATTTGTGATTTGGAGATCTGTGGGTAAGAAAAATCTAGAAAAGGGAGGAATTGACCGCAAGTCAGAATCCAAGTGACTGTATAACCAATTTTAATCCTTATTTTCTCAAAAAAATTAGCAGTCCTAAAGTGAACGTATGATGTTCTCATGGTCACTACATTAACTAAAAGAAGGATAATCTTCATCTGATTGGACTTCATCTTCACAATTTGTATACTAGATGCATGTGAAATTCACAAGTGACCGTAAGAGAAAAAAATTCAAGTTATCACACCCATTTCACTCATGATCAGTAATGTGATTGTAAACCTCATGATGAAGACAAAATTCCACCATTAAGGTCACTTTCCAAGTGACCACACTACTCCACCTAATCATAGATTAAGTTATCATATGAATATCTCCACCAACAGACCACAATACGTAACCATCAACTTATCGCACAAAGCTTTTCCAAGCTACCGTGACTGCTCCTAATCAATTTCTTTTAAGGAATGGAAGACAACCTTACATACTGGGTTCAAATACAAAGGAAAATGATCACCGTTGTTGAGGATACAATTTAAAATCTAGATTCAAGTTTGTGTATGGTAGCTTAAAAAGATATTAAAGGAAAACAAACACACATAAAATCTGGAAGACAATCAAAGTACCAAGATATTTTTGATAAACATGAATAACCAATGCAACACCTATTGAAGATGTCAAACTAGATTCAAAGATTCCTCACATAATCTAGATAAGGAAATTATTGATGAAGAACAACCACACCTATGAACTTGTTTTCCAGTTGAAGCTTAAACTGATATTGAGGAATACCAAACCCATGGTAGATAAACTGAAGAAGAAATGATAGGGAGATTGTAAGATAATCGATCTCGACTTGAAATACTTGTTCTAGAGGACATTCCAAATCTTATTTGAATCTCAAATTACTGCGTTTTCTGAGTTCCTTGCACAGGAATGAAGACGGTGGGGATCTTATTTTTCCCCAATGCACTAGTTTCAAATATATGGACTTTTTCACCCCATACTCTTTATATAACAATTAAAATAAATCACACCCATATTCTAGGCCATCACTAACCATGCATCATGGAAAAACTCTCTTAGAAAGAACTCATTCCACAAGATTCATCACTGCTTGTCTGTATGTGATATTTACATCTAAAAAACCTGAGCCAAGTCCATTGCTATAAATATATCTTCCCATGCCTAGAATGTTATTTAAATATAAACTATAGGAGGGATCTTACCATAATTTAAAGCAAGTATAGACTTGGTTATAATATCTCATTTCAATATAGAGTCGACTGAAGTATGGTTTTCATGAATAATTCAACCAAGGGTATAATCTAGTGAAAAAAGAAAGAAAACAAGTTCTGACTGAGGCTGGAGATATCAAAATAAATCTTGAGGCTGATATAAGTGAGGCACATTTGATTGATGAATCACTCAAGCATGAAGAAGCCACATTTTTGAAGAACCAAAATATTTGAACCTGAGATCATATGGATACACTTTAATAAATAAAAATTGATGTTAGAGTTGGATGAAGAATTTTGAATTTCAATCAAATATCCTTAGAGTTTGAAGAAGATGAGCTACCAAGTGGAAGATTGAATGGAACTGAATGTTTCTTGAGTTTTTCTAGTCCAAGTCAAAATCAAAAAAACCAAGACTGATGAAATAAAAGATGACATTGAATCCAAAGCATACCCAGGCCCACTTTTAGTACCTAGGAACATCCCAAGACCATGATTTTCCTCACTTAATCCTATTATGTAGGCAAATTACAATTCCACTAAAAATTAAAATCCCTATCCCAGCACATACATCATAACCTTACCCTAAGTAAGCTTTGAAATCTAGTGAAGCCATAGAGTATCAAATGATTTTTGTTTAATCCTTTAGGAAATAGTATGAAGTTCGATCATGGGGGATATAGGTTTTAATAGAAAAGATTCATTTATAATGAATTGGAAGAATCTTGACCATAGAGTTGTTCACATGATGATAATATGAAGAGACAGAAATGAGCTTATACTTTTAAGAATAATTCATAATTACTATGTTTGAATATCATGATAATAACATGGATGGAGAGGGAATATGGAAGAACTAAAATCATTCATCAATAAATGAGGAACTATTCACTTGAAGATTGTGGTGGGGTCTATGATCATCAAACTAGATATACTATTGTATCTTTTTAGTTTCTTCCATTTTCATTATGGTAAGTCTTCATTGATGGAACACTAATCCATTAGTGTATGGGCCTAAGAGATTCCCATTACCCCTGTAAATGAATTTAATGATCTAATCAATTTTCTCTTCTGTTGATATCTCTGAATTTATTTAAATGTGTTTTGTTTTTATGATATTTACTTCCACTTATGCACTTTAAATTTGTTTCTTCCCTCTTTTTTTGGATTTCACACATAAGAAACTTGAACTCACTCCACTACAGATGATAGCGAGGAGTGGGTGAAGAAGAGGGTGATCAGAGATATCCAATAACCAAGATAGGTGAGATTTGGGTTTATAATGATCATTATACTCCCCTACTCAAGCCAAGAATTTTAGGATAAGGTAATGTAAGTGTGGTTTCACTTGGTTGTAGAGAGAATATGAGAGACTTAAAATAGAATTATGATTTTACGGGTGAGGTAAGGGGATGATTCAATGTTAGGTTACTATCTCCAAATCTAAATTTAAAAACCAATGTAATTTGACTATTGGTTTTGAATAGTGAAATTCAAAACCATTTTTATTCTATTTATATTTTTAAAATATTGAATCCATTAAAAAAAAGAAAAAAACTTAAAACATTATCCTCATTGAGATACAACTCAATCCACTATCACTACATTTTTTTGGTACACAATTTATTTTTGTCGAGTGCCTCATGACAGACGACTCATAAAACCTCACACCATTACTGAAGAGGCCAGTGTTTTTTAATTTTTTTGATTCAAAATTATTTCAATAAATGACCAGACCTAACTCATATCACCCTATTGGTTTTGATCCAGAGGTTGAGTGTACATTTATAGAGAGACTTAGAACTTTGATAATCATAGTGAAAGTGGAAAGAGAGTTTGTCACTATCCCATTGAATAAATCCACTTCCCCTTATACTTTTTTACACTAGTGTCAATTTAGGAAATGCGAACATAGAAGATATTAAATACCAATTGAATATATATTTAATATAACTATATGAAAATAATTTCAACAACAACAAACAATAGTTACAAATTAATAATAAACAAGATTATGAGGTTTAAACTGGAATTTTAAGTCACCCATGTAAGTTTCATGGGTTTTCAAGAGAAGACCCCAATTGGAATATATGAGAATTTAGATAATTCTAAAATGTATTCAAACCCAGAGGATCCCCTTAGGATTAAATTAACTGGAAGGAATTTCCCTTCTATCTTAAAGGAACTACCAAGGAGAAAATATATAATATCCAACCCAGAGAGATCACTAATTGGGATAAAATACACCAATCCTTCCTCTAGATGTATTTATATACATGAAAAATTTTCCAACCTAAGAAGAAGATATATTCAATCAAACTAGTAAGTAGAGAGACCCTTTATGAGTTTTGGGAATGATTCAAGGGATTAACAAACTTTTACCCACACCAACCCTATGAAGAGCATTATTTACTAGTATTATATTACCAAGGATTGATGGATAGTGATTAGAAACTTTTGGATGCTTCCTCTAGAGGATCATTGATTAATAAATACCTTATTAAAGTCGGAGAGATAATTGAATATATTTCTTAGAATTATGAGCAATTCAAAACAAGAACTACAACAAGGGAAGTAAATGAGGTAATTAGTTCTAATTCCCCTTTACTTAAAAATAACATTAAATAACTAACTTATATTGTGAGAAATTTTTCTTTTAAAAATTTATATAAAACATCACCCCACACCCCCTTGGGTCTTCCAACTCTATCAATCCTTGGAACACTATAATGATAGTTTTCCTTAAATTCAAGAGATCCATGAAGCCATGTACCAAAGAAAATAATAGTAGTATCCAATCCAAAACCATGAAATTAGAGAGTATTCCAACATTAAATATGGAGCTAGAAACCAATAATTTTAGAGACCACTCTTTCAGTATGGTTTCCAACAAAATTTCCATCCACCAACCTTTCAAATAAAAAACTCTAAAAATTCTCAAAAGATATAAATTGAGGCAAGCTCAAGAACCCTCAATGGAGTACTTGATGAAATAAATTTTAAATTCCAATGGATAGATCCTAAAATCCATCAATTAATTCAAATTAGAAGGATAAGTTAATATTTATGCCCAATCCATTCATAACTCCTAGGGTAATGTCAGATCTAATACATTAAGGAGTAAAAAGGAGAAGGAAGGAAGTGAAGAATCACTCTTTGGAGAAGAAGCATCATCCCTAACCTATCTTCCCTACAAGGATTAAAGAACCTAAGAAAACTAGTGAAGAATCATTATTATGGGATATATTGGAGGTTTTCAAAAAATCAGAGATAAACATACCTATCTTGGATGTCATTTGGTATATTCCAAGGTATGAAAAATTCATTAAAAAAATTTACACATGGAGGATAATATTGTGAGGTAATGAAGAGGTAAGTCCAAGTGTAAATGTTTTTGAACTTGTAACCCCATAAGTCCCTCATAAATTTCAATATCCAGGTATCTTGTATACCCCATGCACTATTGGTAAGCTTAATTATTATAATGAATTATGGGACTTGGTGGCATCAATTAATGTAATGCCTTACTCATTTTACTCAAATATGCAGACAGAAGAACTCAAACCTACCCATGTGGTAGTATAACTTCCCAACCAATCCATTTCTTACCCAGTAGATGTTTTAGAATATTTAATGATGAGTGTTCAAGTTTTTCCCTTTTTACTTCTATATTATGAACATGAAGGAAGAAATAGGTAGGACTAATTCACCAATAATTCTTGGTAGATCATTTATCAAGGCCACAAATACAATAATAAATTTTTATAAAGGGACTATTTAATTTTAGTTAAAATGTGGATTTTAATATATTTTATTCAATAAAATTCCCTCATGAGTAAAATACATCTTTTATCATGCAACATTTTGAATTTCTATGTTGTTCTGAAGAAGAAATTGGAATATTTGATGATATAATTATACAAAAAAGGATTGGGAATATCATGATTTTTCTACTAAATTTGTTCTTGAAAATGATTTAAATTTTGATTTTTTTATGAACTAAACAACTTAAAGATATTGTTGAGAAATATTTAGATAATATACTCAAATTTTTTACCGACACATCTACCTTACCTATGCAGGATCCAAGTAGGATCAACAATAAATTAAAATCATCACTAGGAAACCTACCTTACTTGGAAGTGAATATTCCTCCATCCAACATGGTATATTCCTTACTTAAAGGATATAATGAATTTACCATCATAATATAGAATAAATCTTATTGGGATGCAAAAGGAGTTAACCCATGGTTTTGGAAAACTAGAAAATAGAGGAAGTTGGAGATTATGGAATGAGAGAAATTAATAATAGAAGTATATGAGAATAACCTACTATATAAAGAGAAGGGCTGTTCTATCCATGAAAAACTCATTCAGAAAAGAATCTTGGAAGTTGGTGACAAAGAGATGTCTTACACTTTAATAAATAAGTTGATTCCTGATAAAAATCATTTAATGTATACTAGACCATATACAGTGACCAATATTTCTATATTAAGTGTAGTTGAAATCAAGTGAGATGAATTGTAGATACACTTTATGGTGAATTGAAATAAGATGAAGCATTTTTATGAATATCCTTATAAATAACCCACAGAGAAGTCCAAAATCCTCCCTTACTTTATTAAATAAAGAAAACCAGATTGTCTCTTTCTTCTACATTTGTTTGGATACTAAATTTTAATTTTATTTTTTTTGAAAAAAATGCCTGATGTAATTAAATGGAATGGTGTCAAAGATAAGTGTGAGGGATAGGGAAAAAAGTATTTTAGGATATAAATACACTTTTTTTTATTTTAAATTTTTTCTTTGTCTTAACTAAAAAAAATTAGTTTAAAATCCTGTATAAACATTCTTGCTAGATTTTTTTTGATTAGTTTTGTAAGAAAATTTAATTTTAATGTTTTCCTACCTAATTAAATTAACATTATAGATCTTATGAATTCATTGATTCTGAATTAATAAATGTGAATTATTTTTGGATGAATATAACCTCTATTTTATGGAATTTTTGAGGACTAGGGAAATAGAGTGAAAAATTAAAAGATCTTTGTGGAATTTGAATTATAACATTAAATCATAGTAATTTAAAACTTTATTCTGAGTAACCCATCATTTTTGATTGAATAAAACATCAAAGATCCTCTTTAAAATATATTAATATAAGTCCTTTGAACCTAGGATTAAATGGGAAATTGGGATCCCATAATAAATCACTAAGATAGTGGAATTGGGTGTCTAAGTTTAAGCCCTACGTACATCTTCAATAAGTTATTTTCAAAGAATCTCACAAATAGATGGATGAGAAAATAATAATAATAATAAATTATCTAATTTTCAAAAATTAATTCATTTTGATGAGATTAATATTGGACCCAAATTAGGAATGAGAAATTGAGTTATAAAAATTTCATTTAGGAAGTATCAAGGAAGTGTGAAAATGAACTTTGGTTTATGATGCTTAATAATGAGGGATAAATGGAATTTCTACTTGTAAAAATTTTAAATCCATTAAAATACATAGAATTCACTCATGTAATTGGAATTTTAATATAAATTTAAGTTTAATAGTGTGTGAAAGTCACATTGGAAGTATAAAAACTTAACAGTAAACCTATTTGATCTTTTTAAATTTTGATTTGTGAATTTAAAGTTAGGAAGAAAAATCAACTTTTTGGAACTCAATAAAAAACTTTCCTAGGAGTGTAGTAGTTCAAGTGTGGGGGAGTGAGGTGAGCTATAAATTTTATTTTTTTGGTATGATTTTCATTGATAATTACCTCCATATTAAATCTAAACACAGGGTAATTGATACAATTTTGATACTTTTTAGATTCTGAACTACATGGGAAAATGACTTAAAATATGGATTTTTAATTGTATTATACATTTTTTAATGATAATAGTAATGGAATACATTGATTCTAATTATCAAATTTTATTGTGTGATTTGATTCAATATAGAGTTAAATGTTTAATGGATTTATTTTTGAGTTTTAATTATTTTATTCATTTTTTTTAATTGAATGAAAATTCAAAAATTGATTTTTTTTTTAAATTATGAATTTAAAATTGTGAACATGAAAATTATAAAAATGCTTCTAGGCAATAAAAATTTATTTTGTTTTTGAAAATCTCATAAAGTTGGTTGATTGAAAACGATATTTGAATATTTGAAATCAATTGTGATTTTGGAAAAGAAAATATGATTTAAAATGATTAAAAATGAATTTGAAGTTAATATTTGATTTGAATTATGAAAAGGTATTAAATTTTGAATTTTAATTGTTTTATTATTTATGTAATTAATTAGAACAAAATCCTACAATAAAAATTTCATTTGTGATTTTTATATCTGAGGATGAGAAAAATATGGAAAAGGTAGAATGTGACTGCAAGTTGGAATTCAAGTGACCGCAAAACCAATTTTCAACATACTTTACTCCAAAAAATTAGAAATACTGAAGTAATTGTATGATTCTTTCATGTTTAGTACACTAATTACAAGAAGGATAATCTCTAATTGAACACACTACATATTTATGGTCTCTATATTGACTGCATGTGCAATTCACAAGTGAACATAAGAGAAAAAAAATTCAGGATTCCACACCCATTTCACTAATGGTCAGTAAAGTTACCATAATCCTTCTTGCTTAAGACACCATGTCACCTTCATGGTCACTTATCATGTGAAAACACCGCTCTCCCTCATGGTAGCTCAAGCTACCACATGAAGATCTCTATTAATCGACTACAAGCCTTCATCATCAACCTACCATAAAAAGATTTTATAAGCTACCATGTCTGCTCCCAATTGACCATATATGAGGAATAGAATCTAACCTTCCATGATGTGATCAATCGAAAAGTATAATGACCACCATGGCTGAGGATCCAAGTTGAAATCTAGACCTTATTTCATGTACTATGACTTCAAATGATATTTAAGGAAATTGAACACAAATGAAATCAGAACAGTTATCAAAGTTTTTATCTATTGATGAAAGTCATGAAGAACCAAGGTGATTCTTATTGAAAAAACCAAAATAGATTTGAAGCTTCCTCATTGAATCTAACTAATCCAATTACTGATAAAGGATAACCATTATTTTGCACTTATTTTATAGTCGAAGATGAAATCAGTCTTGAGTAATATAGAACCTGTGGGAGATGAATTGAAGGATTAATGATGGGGATATGGGAATACAACCAAGCTCAACATGATAAAATTATTCAAGAGGAAATTATAAATCCATTGTGAATCTCAAAGTACTATTTTTTCAGAGTTCCTTGTGCATGTATAAAGACAACGAGGACCTCATTTTCTCCCAACAAACTAGTTTACAATCAATATACCACCACACCCCTTATGCTTAATGTAATGAATTATAGAAATAACGCCCACATGAAAGGCCAACACCAACTATTAAACATGCCCAGACTCACTTTCCAAGGCCTCATTCCCCACTCTTAATCGCCAAATTTCTATTCACAACATTTTAGTCCATAAAACTGAAGCTAACTCTATTACTATATTGATCTCTTCCTTAGACCATAATGGTATAAAAATACAAACACTAGGAGTGATACAACCACAATTCAAAGAAAGTGCAGAAATGGTTGTAATTAGATCATTTTAAGATGGAGACGAAACTAGTAAAAAAATTAATAAACCATGTTCTTGTAAAGGTTTGATATGTAAGAATGAAACATGATAATAATATAATATAATCACACTCTAATGAATAATTTATCGATCATGAAGGATCCACATGTTTAAAAAACCGAATGATTTTAACCCTAGATCATTTGGAAACACTTGAAGAAATAAAAAAGTATGATAAAGTTGGATGAATAAGCTCAAATTTTGATAAAATATTCTTATATTTTGAAGAATATGAGTTTCCCAGTGGAGTATTTAATGGAACTAAACATCTCCAGAGTTTTTCTAGTCAAATAAAAAATCAGCAAAATATAGACCAATAAAATCAAAAACAATATTGAATCCAAAGTTTATCTATTCCTAGTTTTAAAATCCAGGAACATTCTAGGCCTAAGCTCGACCTCACTTAATCCGAGTAAGTTAGAACATTCCAATTCCATTAAAAATACAAATCCATATCCCAACACATAAATTGTCACCTTCCCCTAAGAAAATTTTGACATCCAGTGAATCCACAAAGAAGCAAATCATTTCTCTTCGATCCTATTCTAAAGAGTATAAAGTTAAATCATGTGGGAAAAAGGTTTTAACAAAACATATTTGAGTACAATAAATTGGAAAACTCTCGACCATTGATCTATGAATGTGTTAGTAATATGAAGTGATAGAAATAGGATTATAATTTGAGGAATAATTCAAAATTACTCGGTTTGAAACTCATGCTAATCACATGGTTAGAGAGGGAAGATAGAAGAACTCATAACATTCCTCTATAAATGAGGAACTATTCACTTGATGATGGGGAGGGGGGATTCCACAGTCATCAAACTAACTCTACCACTGCATCTTCTTGTTTTATTTCATTTTTTTTACTGTAAATATCTGGAGATGACACACTAAGACATTAGTAGATGAGCTAAGGAGATTCCCATTACCCTTATAAATTAATTCAATGTTATAATCTATTTTCTATTATATTGATATCTATAGATTTATTTGAATGTGTTTAGGTTTTAGGATATTTACTTCTACTTATATACTTTAAAATTTTCTTCCCTCTATCTCTGTATTTTACACACATGCCACTCAAACTTAGTCCGCTTCACACAATAACGAGTAGTGAGTGAAGAAGAGGGTGATCAGAGATATCCAATTACCAGGACAGGTGAGAGTTAGGTTTATAATTATCATTATACTACCTTATCTAATAATTCCAGTAGAAGTTAATATAAGTAATGTTTCACTAAGTTAGAGAGATATAATAGGAGAGTCCTAAAATAGAATTATGATTTTATAGGCGAGGTAAGGGGATGATATGAGTTTCAGGAACTATCACTAAATATGAATTTAAAAACCAATAAAATTTAACAACATTTTTTAATTGTGAAATTTAAAACCAATTTTATTCCATTTATATTTTTAGAAAACTGAACCCATTAAAGAAAATAAAAATAGACCCACAACATTATCCCCTCCGAGAGACAACCTCAGTCCACCATCACTATATTTTTTCAAGTTCAATTTTTTATGAGCACCCCATGATATGTTTATCATAACTATACATAGATACTTTGATATTTATCTTCATTATTGGTGGATATATTTAAGGTATATCTCTATTTCCACCCATTTTATCCTCCTCTTACAAGATCTTCTCTTGATCTCTCTTCCCCTTATTTTATTAGAAACATATTGGGATTTGATTTCTGAATCTGGTGGGTTTGATGGGTAATTGATGTTGTTTACTATATATATAGGCTTGTGAGGAATGTATCTCACTTTTTTAAATATTAGTTCTCAAAGGTGGAGCCTAGTTATGCTTGGGTTGTTTTTGTTTTGTTGGTTTGATTGTAATGGTGGTTTCTCACTTTGTCCTTAAAAATGTTTTAATAATAAAAAAATGAATTTTCAGTCAGTCAGTTCTCAAAGGTGACTAGTTTTCCTCCATTGGTGATGTAAGTGTCTTTATATGATGGTGTCAACCCATTAATTAATTATTGTTCTTGAAAATTACATTGTTTTGGTTTTTGAAATTTACTGATTTGATATAAAAAATATTATTTAGCATGAATAAGGGGGTTTTAAAGGGGATTTTCTTTAAAAATAGGTTATTAACTTTATGTGTTTGATGAAATTACTCGAAGATGATTTCGACTCAAAAATGGATTTTCAAGCATGGAAGCAGTGATTATTTTCTATGAAAATGTTTATAAAATTGTTATCATGGGTTATATTTTTTTAGAAAATATAACACATTGGAAACCTTGGGTGCATCGGGTTATGGACATATGAAAACCTTAGTGAGCCTAGAATAACTAGGGGTATTTTCATTATATTTATATATTTTTGTAGGACTAAATATAAAAATGATTCATAATATACCTGGATTAGTATCCCTTCACATGTCTGAGTACCTATTCTCATAGGCTAGAGCCCATTTGTGCTTGGTTTTATACATGATGATGTTGTTTCATGTTTAATTACTCACATGATTATCATATTGTATTTCCATGGATAATTATTTTTTATTACTTTATTCCATATTTCATATACTTTTTATATTTCTAGTTTATGTGAAAATTAAATTCTTTAAATGAAAGAAAAGGATGTTTTAAAAAATGGTTTATGTTTGAAAATTCTTTATAAACTTTTTTTAAAGTTAGAACTAATAGTTACATGGTGATAGAAATTGTATAGATTCATGGTGTTATCCTATTAGGTGTTTTACTCAAACCTTTCATATGACTTTAGGAATATGTAGATATTGTTTCATAGGACATACGTAAAATTATGGGAATCTTGTAGTTCTTTAACTTCTCTTAGTCATTGTTGCCTTCTTATTAGGATGGGTGGGTGGTGATGATTGGTCACATAGAGACAAGGATTTGTTCTTATTTTACTATGCTTTTAGGTTTAGCCTTTTTATCTTTTCATTGTATATATCATGGATGCATACCTTTCTTCCATGCCATGTTCTATTTTTTAATCTCTTTTTAGTACCCATGATACATGTATGGATTTTGTTTTGAACTCTACCTTATGGTTGGTCATATCAGGTGACGTGTTATGTCGATACAGTCTGGTTTGTTATAAGGTAGGATCCATCCCCTTGACATTTTCTCAACATGACTAGGGGGTCATGACCCAACCAATCAGACAAGGAGTCCAACTCCCTAGCCAACCTTCATCATGGAATGACCTCTATCCATCATAATGGGACATGCTATAGATAACTAAAATTTCATTAGTCCACCTCATAAACCTTCTCCAATGCTCACTCGACCATCCAATGACTCACTTAGCCTTATTACATATCCAAAAACACCTCTTTGAGATGTTTTAACCTTTATAATTCTGATCCAAATCCCTATTCTCAAAACAACCCATTCTCTAGAGATAAAAGTAAATTCCTTCTAAAATTTACAACCTATAAAGGAAACAAGGTTTTATAACCTCCCCACCATAGTAATTATCATCCTTGAGAATTATCAGTGGTCCTTAAACCATAAATTCTAACCTACCATGGTTTTCAATTCCTTAGTAAATCTCTACATTCCACCCTAAAAACTAGAATAAGATTCTGATTGGAAACTCCAAACACAAGGAGAATTATTCTTCAAAAGTTAAGCTACCCACTCATCCTTACTACCAACACCAAAATGTTTCTCAACTACACATGTCTATCCTAAGACACTAAGGTATCATTAACTAGTATATACCTAGTCTTATGGTTCTCCCCACCATAAGGCCCATATCCTAAGGGGATGACTCTGAGCCATGTTTCTCCCCACCATCAGAATATCCTACCAACACACATCTCCATTCATTAAACTATAAACTTAGTGTGATTTACATCTCACCACACTCAATTACATATAGAAACACAGTTTAGACCTCCTCTAGCTGAACATTCCTAAAAACACTCAATGTCACTTACTGATGCACTATATCAATATCCAATCACGATTCATTAATTCCTAATGGAATCCCATGATTTTACAAACACTCACATAAAATTATGAAATTAATTCTTGATTTAATTATATAGTTGCATCCTCAACCAACCAACCCCACCATCAAAATCCACTCACAAGAACCTATGCATCTCAAATTTGAATCACCCTTAGAACACATCAAAAAACAACTCAATAATATTTCTAATGCACTAAATCCATTCAATAACACACCCAAATCCCGAACCTGGTATTTTACAAAGAACTATATAAAATTGGGTTCATTTGTACACCAACATCCAAATGATACCTCAACCACCCAAAAATCAATCTCATGAATCCAAAAACTTATACACACAAGGTTCATTCCTACATGACCCATGATTTGTTCATTACCACATGAAATGGTTGGACATGATCATACATGTCTTTCCTGAGAACCAACATAAAAAATCAAGTTATAATAATTCCTGAATTACCTGGAATATCACCCTATAAATTCACTAAAATTCATCCATAATGAGGGTCACACCTTATAATAGACTATGGTGCACTCCCCACCATATGGTTTCCCTTATACCACTCCCATAGAATAACTTTGATAGGTTCCTTTATCACATGTATATTACACCTCTTAAGCCACAATCACCCATGTTTCTAACTCGTAAAACCATCTATCCATGGTTTCATCATCATCAATGATGATTTTTTCACATTAAATATTTGGGAAACCATGACCATGATAATTCCATTAATTCCATCAATCCTCATCCTTGACCTAGTTGATCATAAATTCTTTATTCAAATTACATCACACATAACCTATATATAAAACATCAATATTATCTAATCCCAATAGGTGTACACTTCTGTACCACCCTATCACACCACCCCACTCAATTTCCAATGTTTCACACATCATCAAACTATGCTCAATATTAGTTCTATGATCCATTTCAAAAGAAACAGACTTATAAAATCATTTGTGCACTTCTCATATATCTACATGAGTATACTTCTAGAATAGTTCTAAATAAACCCCACTACCAAAGTGAAGAATCCTTAAGAAGGCATGCACCATAGTTACACCCTTTCATACCATCCAAATACTACCATCTTAAGTAGTTTCTATTAGTCTTACACTCATATAATTAAACCACTAACCATAACCATTCACATGCTAGTCTCATCTATCTAGAAGAACCACAATTATTTCTTTCTAATAATCTATACATCTCACTAATTCTAGGTTATAGCGCATGATCACCCACTACCTAGTCATCATATCTAAGTGAGAATAATCTACCATATCTCTATCCATCCTATGTATAGCCATCTGGGACCACAATCTTCAATAACCATACCCAAAATCAATAAGTTAAGGCAACTACTTGTTCTTTCCCTCAAAATATAACCTTAATACCAAAATCAATCAAAGTTATTTACACCAAAAAACACAAGGCATCACCAAGATCACACCATATACCCAATAACACCTTATATGTACTAATATCAACTAGAAGCATCTACCCATACATCTCATCTTAAAAGTTAGTCATAATCCTGACTAACCCCTCTATTGGGTTACCCTGGAAGACATCACCCGATCTAAAAATATTACGATCCACATATTAACACCACTAGGCTCCCCCACATAACGCATAAAACAAAACCCACAAAGGTCATAACTCATATAAAGTCACCCTTTCTCCCATATAAACTATAATAAGAAAACTCATGTTCCAAAACACCCACCGTAGTGTCCCCATACACATATACAGTTCTAGCATCACATGAAAAATCTACCACCCCCTAGGGAATTAATTCTTAACTAGATCTGTATATGACAACATCCCTTTAAGGACCAAAATCTCATATAATGTCATATAAATGCATCACCCCATGATTATACATATTTAGTAAGTCATAGTTAGTTTGGTTAATTATAATTCCACTAAGAATCTATATTGCAAAACACCATACAGGTTGTTGTTGAAAATTTAAATAACCAAAACCATTTTCTCTTAGAACTAATACCATGGCATAACATTTATATATAAACCCCCATCAAGTTCACTATACATACCTTACATAGAGGGACTGTATAGTTTTCATTGAGTAACATCCATATATAGAGTCCATATGACCTATCATCATAAAATAAATATACCATGGTTGAACTGAATATAATTACACCAACATTTTATATAAAAAACACTATATAATATTTTATTGACACTTTAAATATCCAAATCCTATATCATAACTGATATCAATCATAAGAAATAATATATATGTCATGTGATTCCTATGTGAAAAATAATATTTATGTACACTGACCTCTGGCCAACAGGTGAAGATCCAAAAACTCAAAAATTATAAATCCAAAAATCAAGTGTGTCACACTAGATAAAATCAATATATCATAGAAGAGGAAACTAATAATAAAAATACCATATCCTTAGTTACCCAGACTTTACATTAGAAAATGTTTTCATGAAACACTAGTACGAGGTCCATCACATTATTTAACACATTCTGATATCATCTATCTACTATCTCAACAAATAATAAGACTAAATTAAAATGAGCTAATACCACTTTGTAACATCCCATCAGCTATAGATCACTGGTCAATTTCTTGATCAGCTTTTCCACATTAACTCGGTTTCACCTCCTCGTATGTGAGAGGATTTTAAATAGTAGTGAGGGTCTAGGGTGTTCCTATGGGGAGACTATATCCTCATATTAGAGTGTAATAATAGTGAAAATAACCAATAAAAATCCATCACAATAATCATTAGAGCACACAGAACAAATAAATTTAACCATCAATAATAGTGAATGTGGAATCATGAAGTCATATATTCACATGGTCATATCATTATATAACATTTTATCTCCCACCAGGATGATAAAAAATACAAGATAAATAAAACAATGAAAGACATGGGGGCCATAATACTATCCTCGAGACTCATAACATATCAAACCTCAAGTGATTTATGAGCTATCTAAATTGATCTGGAAATATTGAGACTTTTCCTTACCCAAACCTATGATCAGAGAAATCTTCTTGGGTACCAAAGTTTCATAGTTGTCTGATTAGGGTGTGAGTACAACTCAGTAGGGAACCACCAATGAGCTCCCATAATTACTAGTAAATATAGTGTATGTACATGTGATATGATCAATTGAATACATAAATATAACTTGGAAGTGTAAATAAAATAACCACTATCGAATCAGGTTCAAATGTGACACATAAAATCATCTACACCTGCTTCAACTAGTATCAAAACCCTCTATGTATGTCATATCAATCACTTAAGGGGGATAAGTCTAACCCCAGTCTAGTTTTTGAACATCTAACCTAATTTTTCTGGTACAATATGTATATAAGAATACATAAATACCTAGTAGAAATATACCCATCCTCATAACATAAGGATCCATCATAAAAAAATATACCCATACCCAGAATATAATAGAACCACTCAAGGAAAATATACCCATCCCTAGAACATAGTGAAATCACTTAGAGTATCTTTAATCCTAAAACCATTATGAATATCATACACTCGTCGAGTCTTACCCCATACTTGGAACTAGGTATAAAAACCTCATTACCTAGAGATAATTATTCACCCCAAATATTAAAGACATATTCATGTTTCACACAAAAATACATATAAAAAACATAAACCTAGGAGAAAATATTCTCCAAAACCTATCATAACATGCATCCAAGATCCCACCCTAGAACCTTAGATGTATAAGATATATCTAGAATAATATACCCTTATCAAAACATCATAACATACCACATGGGTTGACCACTCTCCTAAAGAAATCACACCCATCTAGCCCAACATTTAAAGTATATAACCCAGTATGTTCATGTAATGAACCACATCATTATAAGTTAAGAAAATCAAGATAAATTTGATTTTT
The DNA here is from genome assembly GCA_963277665.1 of Viscum album. Classification (NCBI taxonomy): domain Eukaryota; kingdom Viridiplantae; phylum Streptophyta; class Magnoliopsida; order Santalales; family Viscaceae; genus Viscum; species Viscum album. The sequence goes on along the minus strand of OY728151.1, from coordinate 644,832,270 downwards.
TTCTTTGTTGGTTTTGGGGTGAAATGGTAATTTATCCCATATTATGACCTTAGATAATTTTTTCGACCACTCAGTTGGTCCTAGAATAGGAAATTTACCCTAGGCTAGGAGTTTGGTGGAATTCTAAGCCATTCATATTTTTGGAAGAATATTAATATTTAATTAAATAAATATTAATTATTCATGTGTGTTCAAATGGTGATATATTTTTAATGAAGTGTAAAATTTATATTATAACTCTATGTTTGAGTCTATAAAGAGGGGTTTTTTCCTAGGAAAGTTATAACATTTTCTCAAGAATTAGGGATAGGCTTGGTTCCCTTTTTCTATTCTTTATTACTTTTTTCCTTCTTTCCTTTTCATTTACCCTTTTATTTTCCTCCCCCATGTGTTTTATAATATAATACCCATACATTTATCTTTAAACCAAGAGAGAAGAGGGATATAAATAGGGAGAGTGGATCTTCATTGAGTTTTATTCAAGGAGGTAGATCAGGACATAGTGGCTACACGATAGAGATCTAATAGTGAAGCGTCAAGAATTTATACTTTGAGGTAGGAAAATTTTCAAGTTATTCACCTTGATACCCATATTTTTTTAATATTTAAATACTTATATCAATTTTTAGATACTCCTTTAGGGTCAATAAAAGTATATTTTTAGAGAAATGGGGGTTTTGGGGAGTTTTCAGGGGTTTTCATTTGATAAATCTTGATTACACAACATGCTATTCAGAGAGAACACACTGTGTGTTCTTTATTTCTAGAGAGGTGGGGAGTAAGGGAAAACATTATGTATAGGGGTGTATATATGTGTGTAAAAGTACACGGAAAGGCACCCCATGTTGGGGAACATGGACGTGTAAGGTACACAACCAGACCCTATGTGCGGGACATGTCAAGAAGCTGTATGGGTTACTCAGCCTTACGTTTTATGAGATATATAGAAATATACCCCAACTAACTCATATTCCATGTATGTTCGGCACACAGAGTGTATTCATGGTAAGTGAACCCAGAGTCGGTGGTGGCACACAACCAAGTAGGACTATTGGAGGTATATTCTATGTACTTCCTCTTTGGAGGTGTTTTTCTATTTTTTTCTCTAGATCCAGAATTAGAATTATAGATAGTCTATTATGATAATTTTCTATTTATATCACTATGATTTAATACTTTTGGTTTTTTGAGGCTATCTATGAGATGTTTTGGTCTGGGAAAGTTTTGGAAGGAGTATTTCCATAAATTTTGATTTAGAATCCTCTTATGGGGTGGGGTGTGAGATGAAAGTCTTGAGTGAGGGATGAAAGTTTTTTGGAAGATTTTACTTGTGTATGAAAATTTGGGTTTGTTCAAGGTTATTCTAGATGATTCCCAAAAGGAATGATTGAGTAGTATTTATTATGAGATCCTATATATTTATTGGATATCAGTACTAGTTTGTTGAGGTCAGAGCAATTGAGATTTAGATCTTTTTTTGGAGGAGAAAATAAGTTGGGGCCTTCAAGATGGATTGAAATCATGGGATGGGGGGTTTGACTGATTTAAATTGAGTAGATATTGATAAGATTTCGAGGGACCCTCAAGGATTCCCTTATGAAAGAGTTTTCTGACCGGTGATTAGTGGATGAAATAGTAAGCTATTGGGAATGCCCTTTTTGAGAATAATAATTATTTTTGGATTCCCTTATAGGTAAGCTATTAATTTAGGATTAGTTTTTTGATATTGAGGGTCTCTTGAGTTTATTTTCTCATGATTAGATTGTTTAATGGTTTGGATGTGATTGAGGATCCCCTTATAGGGCGTCCTGCTGTATCTTTATGAATTCCCTTTTGGTGGTGATAACGGACATCGATTAGATTGGGTGACGAGTTTCCAGTTGAACTTTAATGTATCAAGTGTGGTATATATTTTGATATGGATGTGATCCAAGGTACTTAGGGAGACCCATGTTTTATTTGATCCTAAGTGAGGGTTGTTTCTATTTTGGATTTAGTGACATCATATTTCACCTTATAACCTAGAGACCGGTAGTTTGAGCCCATTGTGTCAGTGATCTAGATTACAGGTTTGAGAGTTGACTGACTCATGTTTTTATAGTCTATGGTCTGGATTTTTGAGGCACTTTCTTATTAGGTATTCAATATGAGTAGATACTTTTGAGATATCATTATATTTAGTGTTTCCCCCGAGGTTGATATGATGCTCTCCTATATTTTTTGGCTATTTTTTAGATGGGTATAGGGATCAATTGATGATTTGGAGGAGTACAACCCTGATAGTCCAATGGATGTTTTACCCCAACTAGAGCTGGGTGTACATGGTTCTATATGCTTTGGAAAACCCATGTTGTGGGCTATTCCCTTCCCAAATTTTATATTTTATAGATTTGGTTAGTTTTAAAGGAATATCGTGTCTTGGATAGGTTCTCTCAGTGTTACTAGAGTCACTATTTCATGTTTGGATCATTCCATTGGAGTCATAAAGTATGGTAAAGATATATATTGTGGCTCTGGATGCCCAGGATGAGATCTTAGGGCCCAAAATTAATGCATGATTAATTTTGGACATATTAAAGATCCTGTTTAGATCTATTGGATGCACCTGATGTTATGTGACTGGGTGGGTGACGTGTTATAAGTCCTACAACATGGGTCAGAGTCGGGGTAGATTTACCTCGGGTTTCAGGATTGAACCAGAGGTTGAATGTTATATTTATTTTTACATATCCCCTTTATTTATGAATTTATTTATTTTATGTAAATTTTTATTAGTATTTGAATTGGTTGGGAATATCACATGTGTATGCACTTGTATATGATAGAAGATGATAGGTTCCCTATTTGGATTAAACTAATAATATTTATTTCTCACCCACTATTCATGAAACTATGTGTTCATGAAGACCATATATCTTATTTCAAATGTATTAGAGGTTTCACCATGGATCAGGTGAATTATTAGTGTTGCAAGATAGAGTGGGCCTTCTTATGTGGAGCCTTAGAATTAGGATGGTGTAACTCGATGGTTGTGGAGACTAGGTATATGGTATGTATAGGAGTTGTAAGATGATCCTTGTGTATTCATTTTCATTTTTATTTATTCTTTATATGTGGTCAGACTAGTGGGTGACCAACTACTATGTTATATCTTGTATGTGAGTCTATATTCCACATTTCATTTATTATATCATGTTGTTTCTTCGGTTATTTATCAACTAATTTGATGTTTATAATAAGGATTCATTTAGTATATTTACATTGTTTTTGTAATTTTATTCAATGGTAAAATATCCCTACTATATCATTTTATAACCTCTTTACTAGGTAGATGCCACTGGTGTATGAGGAAGTGATCTTGAGGACTTATGGGGAATCAGATCAGGTGACATGTCAGGTTGACTAGGTACAATTTAGTAAAAAAAAGGTATCAGAGCTAAATGAATCTATGATTTGTGGAGATAAAATAAAAGTGGTTTAGGTATGTGTCTGAACATGTGATGGATATCATACTGGTGTGTTGAAAACACCTTCACCGATTAGAAGTCTAAGTTTTTAGGACATGGTATTGTTATTATTATTTTTTATTTCTATGGTTGTATGATTTCACATAGTGTTATTCAATTAGAATTGTACATTTATTATTTATTATGGTTTTTGGATCTTGGCCTGATGGAAAGAGGCCAATGCTTATGCATTGTATTACACATATAGGATTCCCATGACATATGTTTTTCTATAGTGTTTTCACTGATGATGGAGTTTCATTTTTTTATAATGACCATAATGACCTATATGATGTTTTCACATACATATCCTTTATAGAAATATACAAAATTTAACTACAAGCCCTTTTCTTTTGATGAGAGGCCGTGTGGATTCAATGAAGAGATGTTTTATAGTGGGGGAGATGTAGTCTCTTTGTCGACTAATGAATTGAGAACCTAATGGGTTGGTGTGGGAATTAGATACCCTATTGATATTTTTGGTGGTTCGATGAGGTCCAGGATCCCTAAGATATGTTGGTATTGAAATCGAGTTTCCCTGAGGTTGAGGTTTCTTTGAAGTCCCATGTTTGAGTCACTGTAGAAGGGACTCTGTTCTTACCTCATGTTATCTATTGGGTATTTCGGTGGGGACCCGAGTGACTACTATCTACTAGGGTATTGAGTGGTCATGGATAATATTGCATTTGGTGGGGCCTAAAAGGTTCTTTTATCATTAGGGATTTTTATATAAGAAAGATCCTTTGAGGATTCTTAGTGTTTGAGAAGTGGAGTGCTAAGAGTACTGCTGCTTTTGAGGTTTTATTGAGAGGGAAGGTTTGTTTGGATTCTTAGACCTATTTATTTTAGGTTTCAATTTTGGATGGCATGGTGGAAGTGTGGTTAGAAATTTGTGGGCTTGGGATGATACCCAAGTGGATGGTAGTCATGTAGTTGAACTTGGCATGAGGTAGATGCCTCAATTTTTAAGAGGAGCACCAAGGGTTATCCGATCGTCATGGATTATCCTATGTGAGGAGCGTGATCACTAGTTTAGTCATGTTAGCCTGGGTTTTTAATGAGTGGCTCATGTAAGCATGATATTGGATTTGATATTGGGTTTCACAGTAGCGTGCAATTTTTGTGTTTATATAGAAGACTGCGAGAGGTTCTTGAAAAATCACATTTCCTTGAGGAGGAGAGTGGTTGGAATATATTTTTGGGATAAATCCTTATTGTTTCATGGAATTTACACATGGGTTATTGTATGATGACCCATATATTTTATACACTTTATTTCATGATCTATTATAGTAATATACACATAAAACAAATCCTAAAATATTGATAGGACTAGTTCCTTTGGGAAATGATATAAACATTATGATAACTTGAAACTAGTATACAATGATATTATTTAAAGAGTCTTTAACATGACCTTAAAATTCCATTGATCTTCTAAAATTGTTCGAGATAACCTGGGGATGTACATAAGAAAGGGGTGAGATATAAATCCCAATAAGGGACTAATAAAAGCATAGAATAAAGTAAAGTAGAACATGTGATTCAAGAGTCATAAAATTATGAAATGGAATAGTGAGAATCATAATCATGAACCCTAAATCCTGATATAAGGCAATAAAATTGAGGCATCATAAAATTGTGGAAACAACATAAAACATTACATCATAAGCATAAGTCAAGGATAACCACTGAGACATCATAACATTGTATTCTAAGGATAAATACCCATGCACTATACATGGTATCTCATGACATAAATACATTACCCAATGTATTGGTGGGATATATAATTCCAGGACCACCCATCACATTCATATCATGTACATGAATTTGTGTGTCGCATAGATTATACAACATAAGAAGATATATCACCAAATTTAATCCAATGAGAAGAAAGTGTGGGTTACATAAATAGAAGTCCTGAATCAATGAATGATAGGTATAAATAGTTGAATACCCTTGAGTAGAAATGGGGATGGGTATTCACAACACAAAAGTTTGGCATGGAAAATCACAGGATAATTTTGGCATCATAATATGTGAATATAGAGGTTCATGGAAGGGATTAATGAGAGTTAAAGGTGGTCTATCATTATTTGTGAATCATATGGATAGTAAAGGGATGTGTAAAAACACTTTTTAACATGAAATATTGGAAATAGAAAGTATTAATACAAAGAAAGTACCTGAATAAATGAAAGAGGAAGAAAATCCCTTACCTTGAGATAATGATTATAAAATCTTGGGATGAGCTTCTTATGTGATTGGTAATATTTATGAAGGATTTATAAAAGTATATAGAGTGTAAATTCATGAAAAATGTTTTTTTAGTGAAGAGGAATAGGAGGTTGGGTGGGTATTTATAGAAAAATAGAGGGAAATTATTTATTAATTTCTAATCTTAGGTTTTGGACTCTAAGTGATAAAATAATTAGAACAAAAAACTTACAGTCATTTTCCCCATATTTTCTACAAAATAGAAGTGTTTTTAAATATTTTATTAGGACAAGAAAGAAAATCCTTCAAATAATTCCATTCATGATGTGGAAGTGAGTCATGTTCGAAGAGAATTGTTTTTAGAACCTAAAAATATAATACAGGTTTTGGAGGATTCATTGTAGGTTTGTAAAATTAATTAAATAACTCCAAACCACATTATTTTAAAGGGTAAATTTATTTTTAGTCATGAATTAATTTTATAGAATTTATTACATCACTTTTTGGCTATTATGATGTCATAATACATTCCATATATTTTTATTGTATTTATTTTTTACCAAAAAATCCAACTGTATTATAAAATTATAAAAAATTAACCATTTGATAATTTCAATGTGAAAATTTCAAAAATAATATTTATTTACTAAAATAATGTTAAAAATATGATAAATTACACTTTTAAATACAAATCGTTATTTACTTTAAAATACTATTTTTATGAAACCAACAGCTTTCTGACACTTATAAAAATTACATTAGAATTCCTTAAATTATATTATAATTTAAATTCAAATAAATATTATTTAATAATAATATTTCATGAAAATATCATTTAATTCAAAATTATTGTATTTATAAAAAATATTTTTTTAATTAAAACTATATATTTCCCAAAAATATATTTTTTATTTCTTCACATAAACATTTAATTTTTATTAAACTCATTATATAATCATGTGTATAAAGTAATAATGAAAAGGGATAAATATAATATTATTTTATTAAAAATTAAAATATAAAGATTTATACTAATAGGGTCTAGATTCATAACCCCTTATTAAGAAAGTGCATGCCATTTGGGAAGGAGTGCAATGGTGGTACCTTCTTGGCATGGTTCAGCAAGAATGATTTGGTTGGTGATCTCGATAAGATTGAACTTATCTTGTAAATAGTTTCACACAAGTTTTAGTTTTTGAATCTTAGTTTGGGATTGGTTTAGGGTAAATCATAGTGATTCCATCTCCCTTTGAAGCTTCAATAAATGAGATTCATAGGGTATGATCCTACAAGATAAGGACATAGATCCTTCCTTTTATATCAATTAAATATTATCATAATCCTTTATATAAAATAATCTTAATGGTCATTTTAAAATGACTATATTATCAATTATTATGATGCTTAATAGTATTTTAATCTTATTATAAATTCATGGATATATTTTATAATGGCCAAAAAATAATAAATTAAATATATTTCATGTGTTTTCTATAAATATATTACTTAATAATGAATTAATTTATTTAGATGGGAATTTATTTATTAAAGTTCTTGTTGTTAAATTCTTCCCCCTTTAGAAATTTCACCGTCAAAATTTTATTTTTTATAATAAAATAGTTGAGGGTAATTCTGTTTTATCTTCTCTTATGGTTCCCATGTTGCCTCCTCAAACTTATTTTTCCACCACAACATTTTTACTAGGTGAGTTTTAATATTTCATAAAACTTTGTCTCTATGATATAAGATCATTTCCGACTACTCCTCATATGAAATATCATTCTATTAATGTACCACCTATGAATTTTGTACATGTGAGGGGTCTGGTATGTACTTTCTTAAGAGGGATACATGGATGACATCATGTACTTGATATATGTTAGGTGAGAGTAATAGTCAATGGTCCTTAACTTTGATGCTATCTAGAATATTAAAGGGGCCGATGTATATAAGAATAACCTTTCCCTTCATCCTAATCATAATGAATTTGTTCCACAGTGATATATAAAGGAATACCTTATATCTGACCTTAAACTCTAGGTCACGTCAATAATTGTCTATGTATATTTTCTATTGAATTTACATAGATTTAATGTAATGTTGAATGGTTTGAACCTTCGCTATCATCTATTTGATAATATCAGGTCTCATCATCTTGCACTCTCCAATGTCATCCCAACATGTTGGAGTCTGACACCTTTACCCATATAGAGTATCATAAGGTTCATTTTGAATTCTAGAATGGAAACTTTTGTTATATGAGAACTACACTTAGGGAAGGTGTTAATATTAACATCCTTGTAATTCCATTGAATATGATTGTGACATATCCTCAAGAGTTTTGATGGTTCTTTTAGATTAACCATTTTTCTAAGGGTGATAAGAAGTATTAAAAATCAGTTATATATCCAATAATTACAAAAGGATTCTTCAAAACCTTGAGGTAAACATCAGATCTTGATCAGATACAATAGATATTCTCACACCATGTAATCTTGCCACTTATATTATATATATTATTGATTTAGTCAAGATATAAATCTTCATTGATTGTAATGAAATGCATTAACCTTGTGAGGTGATCAAATACCACCCAAATGGCGTTATTTCTGTTAGATATACTAGGAAGTCTTATGATGAAATCCAAGGTTATTGTTTCCCTTTTCAATATTGGTATGGGTAATTGTTGGATCATACCCTTAGAATTATGTTATTCATCCTTGAATTGTTGTCATACCAAGCATCGAGATACAAATTATGCATTCTATTTCTTCATTTTATTCCACCAAAAGTTTTTCCTTAGATATCTATACATCTTAGTTATTCCTAGATGAATAGATATGGATGAGATAATACTATAATATAGAAGTTCAATCTCCAGTCTTAGTTTTGATGGGACATAAATCCATCTTCCAAACCTTATAACTCCATATTTATAAAAGATGAAATATAAAATATTTTCTACTTTTTTTAGTAGAACCTTATCATCTTTTTTGGACTCCTTGCTCCTCTCAAGAATATATAGTTGAGAAGTTATTCAAGCAAGTTAGGATGATGTTTCTTTTATGATTCCAATGTCCATCCTATGCATTTACATGAATATTTGATCGATTTCAATCATCATCATGGATAGGGTTGCATGATACTTTCTACTCAGATCAAATTTCACTTTATTCACATTACCATGATGGTAATGGATTGAAAAATCATAATCCTTGATAAGATCAAAAAACATTTTTTTGAAGAATATTGAGATTATTTTGTGTGAATATACGATTGAGGATTTTATGATCCGTATATATTTCACACTTCTCCATGTATAACTAATGTAACCAAATATTCAATGTGAAGATCATTGAAGCCAATTCCAGATCATGCTTTGGGTAGTTATACTCATGGATCTTTAATTGGTTGGAGGAATAAGCTACCAGATCATTATCTTTTATGAGTATAAAACTGAAGCCATTTTTGGACGCATCACTATAGATCACAAATCCTTCCACAATGGCGGGTAATGTGAGAACATGTTTTTTGATTATCCTATTCTTTAACTCTTTAAATCTCTCCTCATATTAATTTATCTAGAAAAACTTCACTCTTTTACTGTAACACCCCGAGATTTTATGTAAAATATTCTTTTTAATTTAATTAATGTCTTGTGTTATACGCTACACCAAAAGAAGATTTTACAACACACATCTCTGACCTGACTTGAATTGCACGCAATCGCGACCTTCCACGATAGCGTGTGTTGTACGCAACACCAAGTTTCGCTAAACAACGATATGCTATTTAAATATTATTAAAACTATCCGTTATGAATAGTAATAACCACTTTTTGAAATTTTGTAAATTTTATTTTTCAAAATGGACTTCATTTTTGGATTCTGAATATCGAAATTATCTTAGGGTGAAATTTTGGTGATTTTCGGATAACTTTCATATTTTTATGAATAGTGAAAATTACTAAATTTTAATTTAAAACAACTTTTTTCAATCGAAATAATTAATAGTGATAAATTATTAATTTGAGTGGTTTTAAAGTATATTTATAATATATTTTTACAATTTAATACAATGTTGGTCATTGGATGTAATTTCACATTTAAACCAGACATAAACAAGTGTCAATCTTTTGATAGTTATTATCTCTTAAGAACACGCTATTTGTTTTGACGACGGAAATTAATTTTTAAATTAATTAATGCAACTGATATGTTTTGAATTTTGTAAAATAGAAATCATTTTTGAGTTCATAATATCAAATATAGCTTTGGCCAAATTTTTGGTATTTTTCTGAAAACTTTCAATTTTTGATGAATAGTGAAACCACTAAGTGGTAGTTAAAAAAATTGAATTGTTCATAAAACTTAATTTTACCACTTCTGGGAGTGGAATTTCAAAAATCTGAGAGACACGGTTGATGTCAGTAAGTAAAATGTGGTTCAATGAGATGAAAATAATTTTTTGGTGAATAGTTACTTTTTACTTTTTTTTACCAAGGTTAAAAGTAAATAGGGTAATTAATGGTATAAATGATATTATTACCATAACACATGTCCTAATTCTATTGGACAAGTGTAATTCGACCAAAAACAAACTTAGGAATAAAATATGACCATTTAGGCCCACTTGGATTAGATTAGGACATTTATTATTAATTTATTTAAAGAAGGGTTAAAAGAGTTAAAATCAAAGTGTATTTACTAAAACATTTTTAATATGGGGTTATCCATAAGATAAATTCTACTATAAATATTCATTAGAAAGCTAAAAAAATTTCTTACATAATGGTATTTTATTTGTAATTTTTAGACATCAAATAATTTAATTTATTTATGACACAAAGATGATGCAGTAATTATCTTATTAATGAAATATTGACATAATTGATGTTATAAATACCAAAATAAATGTAATTTAAGAATTTTTATGAATTAAACTAATTTTATAGGTTAATATGACATTTTATTATTGATTTAATTAACATTGTTCGAACTTATCATTCTTTTATGATTTTCACAAAAATCAATTACTAAATAGTGTCAAAATTGACATAAAATAGTTTTTAAAACAAATATTATATTATTAATTGTTATTTTATTCCTAAAAATCTAAGGTTAGGCCAAATGACTTATATAAGGTTATATATATTAATAATAAACAATTTGGGGTTCGTTTGTCTTCTTATAGTATGTTTAGTAACCTTATAGTATAAGAACACAAGAAGACACGGTAAAAGTAAAATTATTTAACGTAATGTTAAATCTAAATGATAAGGTTAAAATAGGAACCTAAACTTGTATAAATTCTATTGGATGAGATTATTTAGACCCATACCCACCTTAGAATCAAAATAAATCAATTTGGAGCTATTTAAAACCGAACTTGACTTTATAATAAAATAATATTTTTAGTTATTCCAAAGGTGCCCCTCTCCTCCCTTATAAAAGGGCACCTCCTCCCCCTCCTCCTCACACCAATTTGAGCACTCAAGCTCGGCCAAACCCTGCCAAAATCCCTTCTCCACTTCCCTATAATAATCATATAGGTCCTGGTCTTCTTCAAAGACCAATCTTAGTTCCCTAAGTGGAGGATTCAAAGAGGCGTTTCAAAGAAGAGGTAATATCCATTACCGATCTTTTCAATTTCTTTCTTCTTAAACATATTCTTCTTTAGTTCTTTCATGACAAAGTAATAACATCAGTATTACTTACATACTGATATGTTATTATAAATATGAAACAACCCTAATTCACCTTCTATCCATCCTACGGAAAAATGAAATCACCGCGCGTGCGTACGTACGGAATACCGTCTCCACGCCGTGGTGTAATCTATTTTCCACCACCACCTTAATAGGATGGGTATAATGGTTTAATGAGTAACTATATATGATTATTATAATGTGATATTTATACTTAAATAGTCTACATACACTTAAAAACATTTCCACGACCATGGGAACGATATCATCGCTCGTGCGTACGTACGGACTACCGTCTCCACGACGCGATGAGATTCATTCTCAATGATTAACCATTCATGAATGATTATAAAGTATATATAATAAGTACTAATGAAATATATGAAATAATAATGATTCTGGATTTATGTAAATTTATATGTATGTCATCTACTTAATTCCATTCACTTCAATAAGGAAACGAAAACAGCGTTCATGCATACGTACGGACTACCGTCTCCATGAACGGTGTATTTCATTCCATTTATCGATATATATATATATATATATATATATATATATATTCTGAATATATATTATATATAAATCATGTTTTAAATTCTGTATATAATTAATCATTATCCAAGTAATCATATTAATAATTACAAGTTAAAAACACGAATGACAAATGAGACGATTTTACCCAAAACGCTACTTTAACATGAATTTATAAAAAAACGGGTAATATAAAGTCATAAGTGGACCATATATGATATAATAACAATGAATATGATTCTGGAATAAGTCAATAACATTATTTAAATCATTATACAGGAGTTTCAGACACTTACAAAGCAAGTCGGACCTAAGGTAAGGGAAATATCACAATCTCATTTTTATCCGGGATTGTTTATACTTTAATATTTACTGGGGTGTATTTTATCATCCAAATCCACGTTTCCAGAATATGTAATATTATTTCCATCCACCTAAAATTGTTTAAATCCAATTTTACCCTTCGGTGAGTTTTTAGTAAAGAATATGAAATGAATCTTTTGTCGTTTTTCGTACGAGGTACTTTTTGACTTTTTCGACAAAAGTACAAAGAATGTTTTTTTAACTTATACGGCATGAATGGATTTTTAAAACATTATTTCCAAGAATCTTCCTTTAAAAGGTTTCAAGTTTTTTTTTAATCAAATTCTTTTAGTTTAAAGTTGTATGACATGTTAAGAAAGGAAAATTGTTTTTGAAGAAGAAAGGATATTTTCCTCAAGAATGGAGTTCAAGTGTTTTATCAAAATTATTTTCCATATAAGATAATAAAGGGTTATGTTTTTATCCCTATTATTACATTTATTTGATTATGTTGTGAGGGAATTATTTTTATGAAGTCATTTACCTTATATGATTTGTTTTATGATGTCATGATGTTTCAAGAATCCCATTTCTGTTACATGTGTTATGCGATGATGTATGATTTATGATTATGTGGAACACATAAGAAAGGATTCATTATAAAATGGGTGGGACCTATATATCCCTACAATGCATTGGGTAAATATTTTATATCTCATTAGATAGACAAGGCTGGAACGGTAGGTTATACTGGTTCATTGAAACAGGACTGGAACGAGGGTGACTCGGTTCAGAAAGGGACTTTGTCCACTAAGATAGTCTTGGCAATGAGTCTTGACTAACAAGAAATGATTCTCTATGATTATGTGTGTATGCCACAAAGTTTCATGTTTTAAGTTATGATTATTGTGATTACATTTCACTGCCATGATTTATCCCATGTTATGAAATTATGATCTCTTTTGCAGGTTATGATTTCCAAAAGTTATGTGCTTGTGTATACGATGTGATTGATATTTCTTGTGTTTACCCTTACGGAGCATTTGAGCTCAACCTTTTATGTTTATTTTTCCCCAGGATATAAATAAAGGTTTTAGGTATATAAAAAAAGGATGATCTTTATGTGAGATGTTGAAGATCTTTCACCAGGATTAGAAGATTATATTCCGAGTTTCCAAAGACACTAAACTATTACGATGCTTGTGTGTGTGTTTTTATTATGTACTAAGTATTCCGCAAATGTAATGTAATGTCAATTTATGTCAAGCTTCGGGTCTCTACATTTACAATTTATCTTGGTTAGTGGGCTTGACGATCACGAGAAGTTTCTCACAAATTGATGAAAATACCTAGATAATCAAATAAAACTATGAACCTCTAATATATATGTTAGTTTGATACATCCTTGAACTTAATATATATTCAAAGGAACCATATATATATATATATATATATATATATATCCCTTTTCTAGTGATAATATTCCCCAAGAATATTACTTTATATCTATCCAAAAATTACATTTACTATACTTCGTATATAAATTTTACTTACACAAGGTCTTAAATACCAAATTCAAATAATGATCACAATCCTCCTTGATTTTAGAGTAGATAGGAAAATCATCTATAAATACTACCCAAACTTTTATGAGGTAGTCCCTAAAAATTTTATTCATCAAGTCTATGAAATTAGCTAGATCATTAGTGAGTCTAAATGGTATCACTATGAACTTGTAGTGCTTGTATTTGGATTGTCCTCGTTATTGACCTTTACATGATAATATAACAACCGAAGATCCAACTTATATAATTAATAGGATATACATAGCTAATCAAATAATACATCAATCTATGGTATATGATACCTTTTCTTTGTCATGATCTTGATGTGTTGAAGATAATCAATGTAGAGGTGTATTGACCCATCCTTCTTATTGATGAAAAGGGATAGTGAACCCCATGATGAAGCACTTGGTCATATAAACCCTATATCATATTATCCTTTAGTTTCTTCTTTATCTATTTATATTCAATAGTTTCCATTATATAAGGATAATTGAATATTATAAAATATATGGGTATAATTTCAATTGAGAACACAATCTCTCAGTCAGAAAGAAGACTAGAAAATTTTTCAGGTAATACATCAACTTATTCTATTAAAAAGGTCATATTTTCAAGGAAGATATTTTCCTTAGTCTAAATATTTTAATCTATATATGCTTTCTCATAAGGTAATAATATTCATACTTGATATGTTGATTACAAAGGATATCCATCCTCCTCCTTACAATTGTATGGAATCAGAAGCCGATTCATGACACAAAGAGTGATTTAATTCTCCTAGAAATTTATTTATTTTCCATAGAAGGAAAACCAAACAATACCCAGTATATCCTTGAATTATCATAAAGGGAGAATGAAGAGATTTTCATGATTAACTTTCCCACAAACTTCAACTTTTGATACTATAATCATATACTTTTTCCCTGATGGCATGAAATCATATGGGGTGGTGACTCAATGTTCTTATAAAACATACTAGATATGATAGGGTGGAATAAATTGAAATACAACAAGACATACACAAATCTTGGGTAGAGATTAAGTTTACTTCAATCATCATGATCCATCCAGGAAGTTTTCATAAAATATAACCTTCCTTGTTCCCATATTCTTAGAGATTGTCAGTTCACATCGTCCTTGTTATTCCTTTGAATAGAGCATTGCCTTCTATAATAAGAAAGTTTAATACATTTATGACATAGAACTATTAATGATAACTTATATTGAACTTTATTTACCTCTGTCATATTAATTGAATTCTTCATTTTTTCTTAGAAACTAGATACTTTATGCCCTATTTTTCCATACTTAAAACATCTCCCAGTTCCATTGTGAAATTTCCCTTAGTTCCTACTTCTTAGTTTCTTTACACATATGAAATTGAATCGTATTTCATTTATTTACTTTACCACATGAAATTAAATGAGGCATCATCCTCCACTTCTTTTACATGTTTAGAGATTAAACAGTGATTTAGTTGTTAATCATAATTTTCAATGAATAGTTTGGAAAAATTATAAGGCATATTACTTTAGATCCCATTATATTGAGTATCTCATTTGGATATTCATCACATTTCCCATAACATTAATTGTTGAATTAGTTCCACCTATTTCCATCCATTAACTAAAATAAATAAAAAATTGGGTTGATAATTTTTAAAATATTAAACATATAAAAGAGAAACTATTAACATTTAAGTGATAAATGATAAATGACATATATTCCTTAACTTATGAATTTATATGTTTCAATCAATGTTAACCACAATTTATTTCCTAACATTAAGTTTCATAGGAATTTTTCCCTTCATAAAGATCCATAAATATATTGTGAATATACTAAATAATATTCATAGGGAGTGTCAAACTAGGTGTGCAGAAAGTCATCCTTGTTATACACTAGATATAGGTCAAGTTAATACCCAATAATCCATTTCTGGATTATTAACCCTTGGAATATTTGTGTTAGATCTACATCCACTTATAGTATCCAAACATAGATTTTGTTTCTTGGAAAAAAATAACTCTATATTTTACCAAAATTTAAGGATTTTTCCTATATTTATTATTATCCCTATGGTTTTCACTATGTTTTTCTAATCCTATTCCCAAAAATAACAAGACAATGCTCTGATACCAACTATGACTACCCATATCTTTTATACATTTTATTTCATGACATATTATATTAATATACATGTAAAAAAATCCTAAAATATCGAGAGGCCTAGTAAATTTGTATAATTATATATATATCACAATAACATGAAATAGAGATACAATAAATTTTTTTTAAAACTTTATAATAGGTGATTAAAATTCCATTGATCTTCTAAAACTTCATAGGATAACTTGGGGATGTACATAAGGGGTGAGATATAAAGACTAATAATGGAATAATAAAACCATAAGATAAATTAAACCAGTACATGTGAGTAAATAGGTATAACATATTGATAAGGAATGGTGAGAATAATAATCATAAAAATTGAAGCATGATATTAGTGATAACATTGAGGCATCATAAAAATGTGGGAACAAAATAAAACATGACATAATAAGAATAAGTTACAGATAACCACTGATACATCTCGACATTGTTTTAATAGTATAACCACTCATTAAAGCATAAATGACATCTCATGAGATAAAAACAATACCCAATTAATTGGATGGAGATATAATTCTTGGAACACTAGTCGAATTTATATCATGTACATCCATTTTTGTGCCACATATATTATATAATATAAGAAAATATTTCATTAAATTTAATCCCAAAATTAAATAGTTTGGGTTACATAAATAGAAGTTCCTAATAAATTAAGGATAGTTAAAACTAGGTGAATACCCTTGAGTTTAAATGGGGATGGGTTTTCAAAGTAGACAAGTTTGGTATGAGAAGTAACTGGAAACTTTTGGTAGCATAACATGTGTACATAAAGGTTCATGGAAGAGTTTAATGAGAGTAAAATGTGGAATATGATTACTTTTTAATCATAAGAATAGTAAAAGTATATGTATAAATATATTACAACATGAAAAATTGAAAATTAGAAGGATTAATACAAAAAAGTAATCGAATAAAAAGGGGAGGAAGAGAATCCCTTACCTTGATAGGGTGCTTCTAAAATATTGGGAGGGGATTATTAAGACCTTGAGAATACCTAGAGACTGATTTAGATAGAGAGATTAAATTTATGATAAATGAGTTTTGATTGAAGATGAATAGGAGGTTGGGTGGGTATTTATAGAAAAATAGAGGGGAATTATTTATTAATTATGAAACTTAGGTTTTAGACTCTAAGTGATAAAATAATCAAAACTTAAATCTTCTCAGGTTTCCCATGTTTTCCAAAAAATAGTAGTGTTTTTGAATATTTTATTAGTCTAATAACTGAAATAATTAAATTAATACCTTTCATGATGCAGATGTGAGTCTTGTTCATAAATAATTATTTTAAAAACCTCAAAATATAATATAGGTTTTGGAGGATTCATTATGGGTTTGTAAAATTAATGAAAATATATTAAAAAAATTATTTTAAAGTGTAAATATATATTTTTTTCAAAATTTATTCCTTTTATAATATTTATTACGTCACTTTTGGGATATTTTCTTATCATAATTCATACCATAAATTTATATACTATTTAATTTTTACCCAAAAATTTGACTATCTCAGAAAATTATGAAAAATTATCCATTGGATAATTTTGATGTGATAATTTTAAAAATAATATTTATTTTACTAAAATAATTTTCTAAAAATTGGAATATACACTTTCAAATGAAAATCCTTATTTACCAGAAAATACTAGTTTTTATGACACTAACAACTTTCTGACCCTTATAAAAATTACATTAGACTTCATTAAATTATCTTATCAATTATATTTAAATAAGTATTATTTAGTAATAATATTTAATGAAAATATCAATTATTTCAAAATTATTTAATTCATAAAAATAGGTTTTTAATTGAAATTATATATTAAAAAAATGTAATTTTTGTTTATTCATATAAAAATATAGTTTTTATTAAACTCATTATTTGATCATGTGTATAAAGTAAATATTAAAAGGTATAAATAGAATAATTATTTATTTTAAAAGTAAAATATATTAATTTATACTACTAGGTTCTATATACATAACCTCTTATTACATCAGCATACACCCTAAGGGTAAGGTGTGCGATGGTGGTAGTTTATTGGGGTGATTTGACAAAAATGGTTTGGAAAGTGATCTCAATAATCTTGAACTTATATCATAAATGGTTTTACTTTATTTTTAGTTATTGAACATTAGTTTGGGATTGGTCAAGGGAAAATTCTAGTGAGTCCATATTAATCAGAAGATCTGATAAATAGGATCTATAGGGTATTATTCTGCTGGTCTAGGTAATAACACCGTATTTCTGGATTAATTAGATATTATCATATCCATTGATATATAATTATCATAACAGTTAGTATATAATGGTTATATTATCAAAAATTATGATGAATAATGGTCTTTTAATCCTGTTATATAATAGTGGCTATATTTTATAACATTCTAAAATAAAAAATAAAATACAATGCATGTATTTTCTATAACTACATTACTTAATAAGGAATTTATTCATTCATAATGATTTTTTATAAAAGTTTGGGTCATTATATATGCATAGTACTAATTAGTTGAAAATTTGATAGAATATACTACATCTGGGTAAATTGAGAGTTGTTCGGGTCTTGAGAAAACTAGAGTGGTTTAGCTGCAGTGAACTTGATGATGTCAGTGGTCAAGGAGCATTGTTAAGGAATTTATATATCGGGGAGTTAACCATTGGATATTTTATTATGTGATCCTAATTTTATCTTGTTTTGTTTTGTATTGAGGACGTCTTTCCTAGTGAGATGGGGATGCGCGATGGTCTCTATTCTATGATGGCTATTAGGTATGAGTGATTTGGCCCCATCCAATCATTATATTTATTATTGGATGGAGTGTGTTCCATGTAGTTTGGTGTTTGGTTGTAGGGAAATGATGAGGATAATCATATTGTTGGGAGTATCAGATTAGTCATTGATGAACATCCCTCATGTTATGACTGTTTTGGGTGACGTACGACCGTTTAGTGGTTATTTGAGATAGTGTATGTTACATCGATGCTCGGGGTGAGAGCATGTCGGTTGGTTGACCACCTAGGGTTATTGGGGTTAAGAATATTTATAGTGGGTAATTTTTAATGACCTGCATCATTTAATTTTTTTAAAATTAGTATAAATTTGAATTTTTGAACTTGTGTGTATTTAAGAGAAAAGTGATAATTTATCCAATTATATTTCCATGAATAATTTTTCTAATCACTCCTTTGGTCCTAAAATATGGTTTTTTCTCTAGAAAATAAGTTTTGTGGAATTCCAAGACGTTCATAATTTCAGAGGAATATTAATATTTAATTAATTAAATATTAATTATTCGTGTGTGTTCAAGTGATGATATATTTGAATGGAGCATCATATTGAGTTTTTTTCACCATTGTTGAGTCAAGAATGAGGTTTTTTCTAGGTGAGGCATAAACCTATCTTCGACACTACAGTTGGTCCCATCCCCTATTTTTCATTTTTCTTTCTTTTATTTTTCTTTTCTCTTCCCACTCCCTTGTGTGGATTCTTTCATATTCTCCTTGTTTCTTAAACTTGGGTAAGATAGGATAGGTATAAAAGAGCTATTGATAGAGGGGATTACTACTGAGGTTCATTCGAGGAGGTAGATCTAGACGTGGTGGTTTCATGACATGGATCATAGAGTAAAGCATCAGCGTTTTATGGCCAGAGGTAGGCCAATTTTTGAGTTATCCATCTCGATAACAATATAATTTTTTTTATATTTTTCTAATCCTTATATCAATTTCTCGGTACCCATTTAGTGTTGATCAATAGACATTTTTGGTGAAACATTAGTTTTGGGGAGTTTGTAGAGGTTTCCTTTTGGGGGGAATACTGATTACATGATGTGTAGTTCAAAGAACACATGTTATATGTTCATCCTTTCAAGATCAGTGAGAAATAATGGACTGTATAGAGTGTAGTTTTGATGGAAATTCCATACAGGGGTGGCTCAAGGTGTAGCTGGGTACTCAACCAGACAACCTATGCTAGAGGTTATAGCTGTATAGGGTATACAACCAATCCCTGTGTGAAGGACATGACTAAAAGTTGTGTGGGGTATTTTTTTGACCTTGTGTGTGGTACATGGCTAGGTACCCCATGTGACTCACACACCGTGTGTGTTCGATACATGTCATGTAGTAGGGGAAAGTGTATGCTGAGTGAGCATTAACACATGACCATGAAGTACTATTTGAGGTATATGCTGTGTAATTGAGGTACACAATATGTACTCCCTTCATGGTGGTGTATCACTATTTCTTCACCATAAAGACAAAATTAACTTTTATATACTCCATTCTAAGTGCTTATCCATATAGGTTTTCATGATGGAGTCCTTTCAATTTTTGGAGGCCTTATGTGAGGTGTTTGATTATGGGTGAGTTTTTATGAGAGGATTTCTTTGAGGTTTGATTTGAAATCCTTGTGAGGGTTGGGTTGCGAGATGTGATGTCTGAGTGAGGTTTGAAAACTTATTATAAGACTTATCTTGTATATTTCAAGTTACAATTTTTTTCCCAGGATGTTTCAAACAACTCTTAGAAGGTGGGATCGAGAAGTATCTTGTAAGATGTCTTATATGGTCTTTAGATATCAAGAATAGTTTCTTGAGGTTAAAGAAATCTAGGTTTAGATCCTGTGTTTGAGGATCAAATCAGTTGGAGACAATAGGATGAGATGACACCATTGGATATAAGGAATGAATGGGTATCATCGAGTAGATATTGAGAAGAGTATGAGGGAATCTCGAGGATTCCCTTGATGGAGGGTTTTATGAATAGTGATCAATGGATGTCATAGTCGGTTATGGGAAATTAACTTTTAGGTGTAGTGATGCTTTTTTATTCCCATTTCGGTGCATTGTTGATCTAGGATCATCGATTGGACATTGAGGGCCTCTTGAGGTTATTTCTTCATGTTTGGTCATGCCTTATGGTTTGGAGGCAATATAGTAACCCCTTATAGGGTGACCTTATCTATATTTATGGATTCCATTATGGGTGAGTTAGTGGTTGTGGATTGGGTGATGAGTTTATATTTTAGATTTCATGTATCAGGTGTGTCCCATTTTTTAGATAGATTTGATCAATGGGACCATGGGATCCCCATGTTTTGTTTGACCCTGAGTGAGGCTCATTTTTGTTTTTATAGCCCATTTCTAGGTTTTTTGAGAAAATTTATTCTTAAGTAGGAGACCTTTGGGATATCATTGAACTAGGAATTTTACCTGAGGTTTATATGATTTAATCTTATGTTTTCCAGCTAGTTGTTGTTATATGGGTCTAGGGATATAATGGATGATATGGAGGAATTAAGCCCCCTAGGCTAGTTGATATTTTACCCCAACTAGAGGATGTGGTTTCTTGGTCCAAGACATTCTTACTAACCTAATTTGTGGAATATTTCCTTCCCCAAATTTATATTTAATTGAGTTAGTTAGTTTTGTAGGATTATCTTGCTTTGGAAATGTTCTCTCAACATTAATATAGTTCCCATTTCTAGTTTGGATCATTGCATTGAAGTCCTAGATTCTATAAGAGATATGTGTTATGGTAGTGTATTCCCAAGATGAGAACCTAGGGTCCTACATTCATGCCTGTTGTGTCATAGACACTTTAGGGATCTTATATAGATCTTGTAAACATGGATAATGTTATGTGACTGGGTGCACTATCTTCTTCAAGTCCTCTGATGCGGTCAAACACAAGGGTAGATTTACCTTAGGTTTCAGGATAAAATTCACTTTTTTATGTTTTATTTTTTTATCCCTCATTATTTATATAGTTATTTATTTTATTCCATATGTTATTAGTTTTTACTAGGCTGGGTATATCGCATGTGCGTGCACTCATATGCAATAACAGATTATTGTTTCACTACTGGGAGTGGCCTAATGAGATTTATTTATATATCCCTATATGTTCACCTTGATTTGTGTTCAGACTATATATATGATTTAATATAGAGCATAAGTTTTACAGTTGATTGGATAGAGTCCCAGTGTTACAGGTTCAATTGGGTATGCTAGTGTGGATCCTTAGGACCAGGTTGGTGGAACTCGATAGTTATTGAGATTGAGTATGTAGTATATCTCAGAGTTAGTAGTATATACTTGTGTATTTTTTTAGTTTTATTTATTATATATATGTGATCAGCCTGGAGGGAACCCAATTACCGTGTTATATCATGCATGTGAATCTGTATTCCACATTTCATTTATTATAGCATGCTGATGTTTTAGTTATTTATTAAGTACTTTGATATTTCTTTCATGAATGTGTTTGGTTTATTTCCATTATTTTATACTTCAATTCAAGGTTATAGTCTCCCCATGATATCATTTTAGAACCTTCCTACTAGTTGGAAGCCACTAGAGTATGGGGAGATGCCCTTGGGGACTTATGGAGAATCCGATCGGGTTATGTGTCAGGTCGAACTAGGATGGTTTGTTATAGGTCACTATATCCATGACTGACTCACTCTATTGATTCAGGTAATAAAGTGAAACTTGAAATCATCAGTACCCATTCCCATACTAACCCTCTCAAGGGTTAAAATAATGATTGGGGCACCCACTAGGGTCCCCTATACCTTATCAAAACTTAGACACCCCACACGGGTTTCCTTATCACAATATCAACTCTCATGACATGCCAATCATTAAAAGGGTATAACATACATCTAAATAACCATGATCATCATACGAACTCACTATCCTCATAGGATAAGATCTAATGGTACCACTCTGAAATAAATTCATAACACATGTCACTCTTCTTATGGACATCCAAGTTCGATATACTCATACCCAAAAAATCCAAGATCTATATTGGGTTTTTTCCCACTTGGATACTCACATACTATAAGTAAATTAAAACTCTCTCTATTCTTTAATAAGCTATCCCAACAACTATAAGGTATCTCAAGGGTACCGTATAGATAATACCTAGGCCATAATCTCAATTCATCACGCACCTTTACATGGAGGTCACTATGGAACCTATTACTTGGGCCACTACATCTTGTTAATTTCATTTTATTTCATTAATTAAACTTTAGGGATATACATACCATGGTATTTATTTATAATGAAAGCCTCAACCATTGATGGTTGAGGCACTAACCAAATTCTAAAGGGTATATCATGGACCTTGAAACTTTTTCTATTAATTCATATTCATATTATTTTAATTTAAAAAATTATTTAAATTTAAATAGTCAACAACCCTTAGTAGAGACACTATATTCAACATGTCATATCAAATGAAGAAAGTAAAAGGGAAATGTTCAAGGGGCCACATACCTCATTCATGAATCCATTTAATTTGGATCATAGATAAAAAAATATCACCTATTATCATCCAAGCATCACATCAACATTCAAGAACCTAGCTCAAGAAATGATGTCCAATAGTAATTTATAATTTCTTATTAAAATCAAATTTAACAATTTATAATTAAATTTTCATGTTAATTTAATTTGGCATAAAATCCTAATAAATCATCGAGTGACATATGCTTACCAAAACCTCAAGAAACAGGGCGTGGTCTACTATCTAAATTCACCTAGACCCAATACACATAAAACACCATGATAAATTACCTGAATCAATAGTCAATTTCATCCAATTTAGGAACAAACCATAAAAAATAACTGGGTGTCTACCTTCATAAAAACGGTTTGTGAAAGTCTATATTCAATATCATGGTATGTCCTATAACTAAGACATATGAAAACACATACCTTCATCAATTTTTTTTAAAATATTGTATTCAATTTCATGGTATGTCTTATAACTAAGACATATGAAAACCCTATAACCCTGCACAATTTCCACATGCTTTGATGGAAATTTTCTCTAAATCTCTAATTAAATCACATTTCAATTAGAGATGATTAAATAAAAAAATAGAAGGAATAGAAAGGATAATCATAAATCAAATCACTATAAAAATCAGTAAGAAATAACCCTAGTTTGAGGGGAAAATAATATAGGGAGAGAAGGGGGAGGATTGGTTAAAATAGCCTCCCATGTGAGGATTGTTCACCCAAAATTATGTGGGTCTGAATAGTAAGATATCGACTTTCCATGAAAAAATGAACCCATGAATCGATCATGGAACAACAAAGTGGATTGTGGTGTGATGGCGCCCATTTTATGGGGATATCCACTTCCCTTGAAATTTTCACAGTGTGATCAAGGGGTTTTGGTACAACCACATAGATAGAGGGTCCAACCCTTTAGCCAACCCTCATTGTAGCATAACCTCCATCTATTATAGCTTGACGTGCTGTAGATAGATGAAATTTCAATAGTTGGCCTCCTAGTAATTCTCTGACACTCACCTGAGAACCATAGGCACTCACTAGTCCTTACTCCACATGAAAAAAATATTCTTCAGATGTTTTATCCCTCATAATTCCGATCCAAATATTAGTTCTCAAAACATTCCCTCCTCTAGAGAAAAAATTCAAATTCCTTCTGAAATCTATAACCTGTAAAGGACATGGGGTTTTATAGGTCCGTACCATTGTGGGAAATTGGGCGAGGATAGAGGTCACATCATGGCTAGGGGTGTCAATATGTGTTGATGAATTTTATGTATGAATCCCTCTTATATTCCTTCACAAAATTCAGGATGAATTTGGTCATGCCGTGGTGATGTGCATTGCTCCATGATGAGGGTGTCATAGGTGATGCCACACCATGGTAGTGTGTATTATTCCATTATGAGGATTCAAGGGTGAGGCCACATCATGGAGCTAGGTTAGGAAGGAATTTCATTTTGTGAGGGTGGAAGTATATGCTATGATGGAATGGGGATCTAGATTTATGGTTCTTCCTAAAGAAGGTGCCCCATTCTATGACATGCAGAGTTATATTGTGATGGGTTTCTGGGATTGGAGTCACGCTGTGGTGAATGGGGATATGCTGTGAGGTGTATCTGGCTAGTTTTTTATTTTATGAATTTACCTTTCAACCCTTGTCGAACTAAATCATTGGGAAGTTTCACCCCCACTACTACAAAATAAGCATTTAATAGCATTTCCCTTTATCAGTTCTAGAAAATAGAACTGATAAAAGGTACCTTTTATCACTGCTTTATTTTTTCTGCTGATAAAGGTCTCGAATAAAATGAAATAATTCAACAAATAAAAATTTAAAATGAAATTTAAAAAAATATTAAAATTTATATCAATTAAATAGTTATTGATAAAAATGAATAATTTTAATATACATATATAGAAGTTAAAAAAATTAATAAATAGTATATATTAAATATAGATATGTAAAATGAATAAAATGAAATAAAAAATAAAAAATAAAAATAAAAAAGAGTAAATTAAGAAAAATATTATACATTTTATTAATTAAATAATTATTGATAAAAAAGAATAAATTTAATATATATATATATATATTACAAATATCAATAAATAGTTTATATAAAATATAGATATATAAAATGAATGAATTGTAATAATTAAACAAAAATATAAAAAATGAATAAATTGTAACAATTAAACAAAAAAATTAAAAATTAAAAAATTAAAAAATTATTAAAAAATTTATTAATGAAACAATTATTAATAAAAATGAATAATTTTAATATATATATATTAATTATAAATAGTAATAAATAAAATATATTAAATATAAATATTGAAAATAAATAAAATGTATTAATTAAAAACATATTAATGTCTTATTCATTTTTAATGGTTTCTATACATAATTTTTCATTAATGCATTTATTATATAAATATATTCATATATGTATTTATATATATATATATATCAATATATATTATATTTCCTAAAATATGATTTATATAATACAAAATATTTTTGGTTACATTAAATAAGTCATACATTAATGAAGAATAGTTTATAGTTAAAAATTAATATTAACTAAAAATATGGACTAACTGCATTGAGTAATGGACATAATTGAATGTCATTTTATTTTTCAATTTAGCATATATCAAACATGTGTTACATTTATTTCACACATACATATACGTAATTAATTAATTTTTATATAAAACGTACACACACACATATTTACGTAATTAATGAAATCTTATATAGAAACACAGACACTTAATATTTATGTGATTTATTCAAATTTTAGTATTCATTTTATAATTTCATTTAGTAAAATGGTACATTTAATAAATTATCTTTTTAATCTGTAAATTTTATTTATTTATTTTTAATATTTTTATAGTTAGGTATTATTTATTCATTTTTAATATTTTTTCATTTTTTGAATTTAATCATTTTATAATATTTATTTATATATATTGACTTACTATGTTTTAATATTTTCAATAATTATTCATCTTTATTTCAATATATATCCATATTTTTTAATAATCTATAATTAATTAATAAAACTTATCCATTTTTTCAATAATTTTAAAGTGCACCCATTTTTAATTATTCAATTTCACTCATTTTTAACATGCATTCATTTAAGATTATATATTCATAAATAATGTTAAAATATATTTGTAAATAATTTTTTAAATAAATATATTTATAAATGTATATTTACTATATTTATAAATTTATAAATTTATAATTA
Source organism: Viscum album (assembly GCA_963277665.1). Lineage (NCBI taxonomy): Eukaryota > Viridiplantae > Streptophyta > Magnoliopsida > Santalales > Viscaceae > Viscum > Viscum album. Next base: position 644,805,674 of record OY728151.1, on the reverse strand, counting down.
TAAATAAAAAAATATTATCTTTTAAAAAAAGTATATATATAATTATAAATAAATAATTATATATATTTAAGTAATTATAAAATTATAATATTTTTATTTAAATAATGAATATATTTACTATATTTATAATTGTAATTATATATATATATATTATATATATATATATAATTATATAAATATATATAATGATATAAATATATAAATATTACTTGTTTTTAAAAAGTATTTATAAAATTACAAATAATTAATTATATATTTAAATAATTATAAAATTATACTAAATATATTTAAATAAGGAATATATTTACTATTTATATATATTTATTAAATAAATAAATATATATATATAATTATGTAAATATATTTTTAATTATAAAATTATAATACATATATTTAAATAATTAATATATTTACTATATATATATATATTTAAAATATATTATTTCATAAATATATATAATGATATAAATATATTTATAATTATAAATAATTAATTATAAATATATTTATAAATGTATATCTACTATATTTATAAAATTATGTATTTATAATTATAAATAAAAAAATGTAATTTTTTTTAAAAGTATTTACATAATTAGAAATAAATAATTATATATTTAAATAATTATAAAATTATAATAAATATATTTAAATAAAGAATATATTTAATATATATATAATTATATAAATATATATAATGATATAAATACATTTATAATCGTATACAAATATTTATAAATACATTTATAAATATTTTTATTTATAATTATAATTACAAATCCTTAAACTGCGCTAAAGTTTTAATGCTGAAAAAGATTCCTTTTATCAGCACTTCTTTTGTGCTGATAAAGATATAACATTATCAGTACTAAAACTTTATCATCGATAAAGATGAATTTTATCAGCATTGACAAATATAACTTTTATCAGCACTTATTAGTTAAGTGTTGATAATAGTTATCTTTATGAGCATTTTCTTTAGAAGCACTGATAAAACTCTTCCTGATCTATTTAAAAGAACCCTAACCGCACAGATTTAGTCACAATTCTCAATATTTCACAGAACTTCCTTGCTGCCAGGACTCCTCCTCTACTTTCTGTCAGACGAATCAAGGCTAGAATCCTAGGTTTGCTATTTTTTTCTCCTTCTCACTCATTGATTGCTTATTTGGGTTCTGTGGTTTTCGTTATTGTGGTGTCTTCTTGGATCATCTTCTCTCTTCTCCCTCATGATCAGTCAAACTTCCTTGGATCCTTAGGAGGGCTTCCACATACTTGTACTTCTATTTAGGTGTCTCCTCCCTAAATTTTCATGTGTTTTCCGATGTAAATCCCCTCTTTCTTCATTCCAATTTAGGTGTCTCCTCACTCCATTTGGATTTCATGAGGTATGATTTTATCTACTTTTTAAATTCATTTTAATTTAAATTATTCCTAGGTGTAATGATTATAATGGATTTCGAAAATATTTTTGTTGAATTCCATTCTTGGCTTAAAGGATTTTCATGGATTTTGATTGAATTATTTTTAATTAAATGTTTTATCATGCCAAGTGTTTGATCATATTCTTAAGAGGAATTAGTTACTACAAATGAAAGGCATAGGCCATATTTTTGGTTTTAAAGTAAGGAACAAAGTTTTATTGAAATTTTTGAAATATAAAAAGGGTATGTTTCTAAATATTTCATAAGTATTGATTTTTTTTTAATTTTAAATTAAAGGAAAATAACTTGTCAATGTGAGTTATATTTTATTTAATATCCCGTTTAGAACTTTAAAATGGGATTATAACTCATGATACCTTCATTGATCACCCATTGTATTTGGTGTGTCTATTATGGGATGTTTATCAATTTAAAATTCATGTATGATGTTAAAGGGTTTGTTCTATCCAAGATTTTTGTAGGTGAGGTGTAAGATATTTTTTTGTTACCATATGTTTGTATTTTAATTTCTTTCCCACATCCTCACTTTGTTTCTTGGTCATGATAATTCTAGGTAACTAAATGGTATCTTGGATGAGTGAAAAATCTAGTTTAGCTTGGGTCTAGCTAGAGTGGTACTGAGATATTGAGTGTGCTCAAATGGTACCCCATGGTAGCTTCACACTCCTAGGATGGTTTAGGTGCTAGCTAGTTCTATGTGTCTAGAGAGATAGGTTGGTTCTTTGAGGTTGACCTAGAATTATTTTTGTTAGTTCAATATCATATTACTGGAGTACCACAATTATTATCCCATTACACTTATACCATGATAGGTGGGATATGGTTAGACCTACTTGGTCTCTGACTTTTCATTTTATTTTTTTCACTGTACTACTCCTCATGTATGCGCTTGGGTCTGGTAGGCTGTCTATATTTTGGTTGATCTGGTTTGTTGGTTGTTATTACATTCTCACTTAGGAAGATTCTTTGTTTGTCTTGTTGTTTTTTTGGTTCTAGGTGTAGTGGAAGCGTTTCGGTGGAGGGAGATACATTAAAATTTATTTTAATAATCTTTCCCAAAACCAAGAGTAAGGATCTTTCATGTTAAATTTATAATTAATTAATTTAATATCTGAAGAAATAAATACATTGGATTATGAAATTTCTTCATTAATGATTTCTGATCATCTAAAAAGGACCTTCTAGATTACCTTCATTGAACTTGTGAGGATCTAAGGGAAGAATCCCTCTAGCGGTGATCCACACGTTCTCCAATGGTCTCTAAGAAACGCCACACGTTCTCCTAGTAATAGCATGGTAAATCAAATGTCTTTCATTGTTCTTTCTTGATTGATCATTATTTGGTTTTGAAGAAATTCTCTATTGGGTTTCTCATTCGTGAGAGGTAGAGATGAGGAGAATTTGATAGAGAATTCATTGTGTGCAACAATTCTCTATTACCAAACTTGGAATTGGTTTCGAATGGTTTACACAATAGACATAACCATCTATTTATAGAGATTATATTTTGGTTAAAAAATTTAATTGCATAAAATCCATTAAATATAATTATAACCATTAATGAAATACCATTCCACATAATAATAATAATAATATTATTTTTTGATGCACCGACTTGCGAAAAATGGATAAATAATATTTACCGGCTCATAAATAATTATTTTATCACCCGACACGGTCTTAGTACATTTGAACTCTTCTTTAATTTATTGAACACTGAATAAATATTTCATTATCTTAAGTAAATATTTTATTCAAAAACTAGTAAATAAATATTTATTAAATATTCAATTAAATAAAAAAATAAATTTTATTCCCAATCTGATAAATAAATATTTATTTAATTTATGTGATCAATATAACTTGAATAAAATTATTTCTTAGTATTGAGAATAATATTTATTCCATTAATTAAATTCAAATAGAATTTTATCGAGACCAACATAAACACTTAGTGTGTGACCCTCTAGGATTCTTTCTCATTGGCGTTAGGTGATCTTGTCTAACGACCAAGATTACTATCTAGAAATGGGTCAAGGTAGCCAAGATAAAGAACTTAATGTCATAACGAAAACAACCACATATAAACTCTCACTGTGTAATATAATCCCTTTGTCACAATATCTCATCAAGTAGGTTTCATGACTATTTCATCAACTTATATTCTTGATACATCATTTTGGACTATCTGAAATAAACTTGTCGTTACACCATATAAATTGAATTTAGGGCGATGGTTTCATTTCAATAAAATGGATGAGATATCAACTTCTATAAAATTGAAGGGAAAAATCCTTCCTTGGTTTATTCATTAATAATTTGTCATTCGTAACGTACCCAACGTACCTTACTTCCCACCAATATATGGCATGATGGTTTTCATCAGCAAATATAAGTGTGTGATTCATGAAATTCATTAATGATAATCTTAAAGTATAAGTACCATCACACATGCTTGTATATGGGAATATTTGATGACACCAAAACATACAAAATTTCTACTGGTGGGTCTGTTCTCATAATCTACCATCTTTGAGATTACCAAGTGCTAAATTTATGACAAAAAGTCTCATCTGCTAATGAGTACTCACACCCGACAATCTATATACTTTATTTCCCATCATAGTATGTTATCCAATCTCAGAACTATATTAAGAATATTTTCTTATCACTTTAACATTCTCATAATTGTGGGGAGCTACTTTGACATTATCAATGAAACAAATCCTCAAGGACATTATTATATAAAAGTCATTTAGAACAATGAACAATATGTTATGATATGTTTAATTTAATATTTAATAAAACAAATATTCATGTAATAAAAGTTCAAAAATTGGTTCTAGGTCACCAACTCTAATAAAATCCCACCTAGATTAAATCCAACTACCTACAACTTTCTGTCCACTAGACCTCCCATGATAATCTTGTTTTTGCTGAGTTAATACTTTAGTCAAGGGGTCCGCCACATTGTCTTATATGGAAATAATGCTCATTGCAAACTCAAATCTCTGAGAAAAATACCTTAAGAGATGATAATTTAAAATTATGAGATTTGTACACTGATGTAACCTTGTCTCTTTTTGCGAGATCCACTACTGTAGTATTATCATAGTAGAGTGTGATGGGATCTTTACTTCTAGGTACCACATCAAAATCTTGGATGAAATTGCGCATCCAAACTGCTTCTTTAGCTACCTCAGAAGCTGAAATATACTCGTAATCTACTGTATAATTTGTGACCACATCCTTCTTTGAGCTCTTCCAGCTCACAACACCTCTATTTAAAGTAAAGATGTATCCCATTTGTTATTTCATATCAACTTGATCTGTTTAGAAACTAGAATATACATATACTATGATGACTAGTTCATTATCCTCTCTATATACTAGGAACATATCCTTAATACATCTCAGATACTTAATGATAGTCTTGACTTCAATCTAATCACGGTCACCTAGATCATCTTGATATCGTCCTACCACACTTAATTCATAGGTGACATATATCCTAGTACATAGCATAACATACATGAATGACCTAATTGCTGATGCATATGGCATCCTTTCCATTTTATTTCTTTCCTAACAGGTTTGAAGGCACATTTCCTCGGAAGGATGAATTCCACATGAGGCTGGAAGTAATTCCCTCTTGGATTGTTCCATACTAAATCTCTTCAGTATCTTATCAATGTATATAGTTTGAATTAGGCCGAGAAACCTCTTAGATCTATCACAATGGGTATTGATACCAAGAATATAGGATACCTTTCCCAAGTCTTTTATGGAAAAGAATTTATTAAACCATTTTTTAATAGATTATAAGACTGGTATTTCATTTCAAATAAGTAATATGTCATCAAAATATACTATTAACAAAACTACTACACTCCCACTAAACTATTTTTAGACACAAGGATGACATTCATTATTTATAAAACAAAATTTCTTTATGTCTTCATAAAAATGAATGTTCCATGACCTTAATGATTTCTTTAATCCATAAATAGATTTTTTCAACTTACATATCACATTGGCATCCTTTTGAGTCACAAACCCTTCAGGTTGTTTCATGTAGACATATTCTTGCAGGTTCCCATTAAGGAATGTTATTTTGAAATCCATTTTACAAATCTCATAGTCATGGTAAGCCTTAATGGCAAGTATAATTTTGATGGATTTAAGTATTGAAACTAGTGAAAAGGTTTCGTCATAGTCAATGCCTTGATGCTATTTAGACCCTTTTGCAACCAGTCATGCTTTATAGGTACTGAATTTTACTTCCATGTCCAGTTTATTCTTGAATACCCATTCAAAACCAATTGTCTTTACATACACTAGAGGATCTACCAAAATCTTGACTTGGTTTCGGTACATGGAATCCATTTTATGAATTCATGGATTCTTGCCACTTGGAAACTTATATTCCACTTATTGCTTCCTTGTAGGCTAGAGGCTCATTATTATAAAATAATAATGATTCACCATCATCATTAACTATAAAACCATTCCATTCTAGTTCTATAACCTATCTTTTACTCCTACAAAGTACATGTGTCTCTGAAATAGTTTCTTCTTCCACAGGGCTTTGTGGAATATGATCATGTGCCAATTCTTGTGTGCCTTGAGCCCTGACTTCATCCAAATTTATATCACTACCACTATCTCTTTTGGAGATGTTATCCCTCTCAAGGAATATGGAATGTATTTACACTATAAACTTTTTGTTTGTGGGGTTTTATATTTAACATCCCCTTTTTTCCTTGGGGTATCCTATAAAGGTACAATTTTTCCCTCGGGGTGAAAGTTTGTTAACGGAAGAGGCCTTAACAAGCACTTCACTTCCCCACACATGTAAATTCAATAACATGGTTTTTATTCCACTCCAAAATTCATATGGAATACTATTTATCGGTTTAGTTGGTACTTGATTTAGTATGTGTTCCACTATTTGTAATGAATATCCCTAAAGGATAATGGAAGACTCACATGACTCATCATTGATATCACCATGTACAACATGGTGTAGTTCCTACTTTTAATTACACCATTACACTGAGGTGTGTAAGGAGGAGTGAGTTGGGATAGGTTCCCAAACTCCCGTAAGTAATCAATGAAGTCTTGATTAAGATATTCTCCACCATGGTCTGAGTGGAGTTTCTTAATCTTTCTACCAAGATGATTCTCAACTTTATTATTGTATTCCTTGAATTTATGAAATTAATCCAACTTATACCTCATTAATTAAATATATCCATATATATTAAAATAATTAATTAAAGTTATGAATTATGATTACTCTCACCTTGATTCAATAAGAAGTGGTCCACAAACATTGATATGAACTAATTCAAGAAGCACTTTATCCATTTCACCTTTCGCACTAAATGGGGATTTGGTCATTTTTCCTTATAAACATGTGTGACATTCACCAAGTGTTTTTTGTTCAAAAGAATCTAAATATCCATCTTGATGTAATTTTGTCAAGCATTTTTCATTTACATGACCTATCCGGTGTTACCAAAGTTGGGTGTGGTATGAGTCATGTGAAGTAACTTCATTGTCGATTTCCATTACTTGGTTCATGTAATCCAACATGTAAATACTATTATGTAAATATGACTTACCATAAAAAATTCTATCTTTATAAAAGAAGAATCCTTTATTTCCAAATTTGAAAATGAATCCATCTGTATCTAGTCATGATATAGAAATAATGATTTTGGTAACTAAAGGGACATAATAAAAACCCTTTAAAACCAAGATCATTCTAGTTGGTAATGTGAGGTGGTAGTCCCTAATAGTTACAATAGAAATTTTAGCTCCATTGGCTACTCATAGATCTACCTATCCTCGGTCTATTTTTTTGAATATACTTTCTTCTTGTATTTTAATACACATGTGATCACCACAAGCTATATTTAATAGCCAATTTTTAGAAATAGATAAATTTCACTCAATAACAAATGCACCTGAAGCTTCCCATTGCTTCTTTAGTTGGGTGTAGTTTTTCTTCAAGTGTCCCTTCTTGCTATATGTGAAACAGAAAACATCATGTTCCCTTGCTTCCCCTTTGATATTCTTCTTCTTGGAAGGGTGTGAAGAAGCTTTGGGCTTAAATCTATTTGCTTTCTCTTTCAGTTTGTTCACCATAAGGACAAAATGATTTTTGTGCTTCATATCTTTATCTACTTGGAGAAGGAGGATAAAAATACCTAGAAGAGAGTTGTCAATGTTGTTCATAAAAAAATTCACAACAAAACTAGAGAATCTACAATGGAGTGATGCTAGAATGAGATCGATGCCTAGTTATTTGGAGATTTTAAACCCTATAACATCTAGGTGATAAATGTATCCAATGAGATTGAATATGTGAGGCTCAGATGGGGAACCCTGTCTAAGCTTACTCTGAAAGAGCACCTTGGAAAGCTCAAACTGTTTCTGTCTATCTGTCTCCAGGTAAAGACCACAGAGGTGCTCAATCATTCTATTCACATCCATGTTTTCGTGAGACTTCATGAGTTCACTAAAAATAAATGAAATCATAAAACATTGAACATTTACCACATCGTTCATATGTTTTTCATATACTAGAAACTTTTAATCACTTGCCTCTTGAGTAGGCAGATCATGCATTGAGGATTCTATCATGTAATATTTTTTTCATGGTTTAGAACAACTCGAATGCATCTAAAACATTCCTGGAAGTTACTGCTAGCGAGGATATTGTATTTATCCAATATTGAACCTATGTATAGTGTGGAAGAATAACTTTTCATTTTATTCTACAATTAAAAGATCAGATTATTAGTACTTTTCTTGATTACAAATTTTGTTAGAAATAATAAATTAATTGATTTCATTAAATATACCACTATTTTATCAAGTCCCAATATCCCTCACCCTTGAACTTGGAATATATATTTTCTTGTACATTCTAGTGTCAAGGATTCATATTCCTATTCTCATAACCCCAAGATGGGTTGGTCAAGCTATTTTGAAGGTATTTAGGTAGGTTAGTCTTTTCCAACTGTAGGCTTGTAGCTCCTTGATCTGTTGAATGGACTCCCCAATCTAGAAATACTAACTTGTATTTTCTCAACACTATCCTAAAAATTAAACCAAGTATATAAAGGGACAATCCTCTTGATGTAAAATGGTTAAGTAAACCTGAAACCTTCATAAGAACACCCCTTATAAAAGAAAGTGTTCCAATAAGGGTTGTTCAAACACATAGTTCTATTGAGTTGTGTTCCTAATCAAGTAACAAAAGGCTTTGTTTGACTTAATATTAGATTGAGGTATTTATTTAATTATGCATAATTTTTTTATCTTGTTTTATCCTTTACATGTCTTGTTAATATTTAAGTGGATGTTTACTTAATTAATTATCCATGTTTGGATTAAACATTTATGCATAATCCATTTTATTTAAATTCCATCTTTGCATATTAATTCATTTATGTGATCATGGCCTGACAACAATAAATATAAATTTAATGCATTATATAGAAAATAAATAAATAATAAAATGATGTGATCATGAGCTTATCTGATGGTTGATTTAATGAGATGACATTAAATAAACCTATGACCTAGGAGAAATAACTCCTTATGATGGACTTGGTATGAGCTACAACATTCCACATGTCCACCTATGTATCACCGAGTTGGTCTCATTATGGTTCTATCTTGAACCGTCTACATGCACCTTGGGATGCTCCATTAATTAAAAATATTTATTACTCACATGCAGGTGAGGAGAACCAAAGTATTGGTTAAAGATAATTAAATAAATATCCATGTAAATTAAAGTCATACATAGTAATGGATGGAGGGATGACTCGCATTCCATCTTTTAATTTAATATTAAATAATTGTAAAACCATAAAATAAATTTAATTAAATAAATTCCAACACATACATAGGTCTTGGTCAATATCATTATTGGTCGTATATGCAACGAATAGACAAAAAGTAACTAGATAGTATTCATTAATTTATTGGTTATTTATTATTAAGTTGACCATGCTTGTATTAATTAATTAATAAATTAATTAATTCCCTTTCATCTTAATGATCATACAAACTTAATTATAGATACCCATAAATTTTGAATTCAAGGAAAATAAATGGAAGAACCATTAATTACATATTTATGATAATAAATTAATTGACCATTTAAAATTATTTAAAACCATTATTAAATTTTTAAACACACAACGGTGTATTAATCAATAAAATAAGGGTTTAATGCTACAATTTTTCAAATTTAATATAATTTTATTTTTTCCATTAAAGGGAGATTACATGGTATGTACATCTAGCTACACACCATATAACTCAGTTTCCGTATATTTGAGTCACACTCCTGGGGCTTCAACATGTTAACTCTACTAGACAACCCGACGTGTACATGCCAGCTACACACCCTATATCCGCTTTCTGTATACCAGGTTGGACCAGTCAACACATGGTGTGCAATAAAATCATTGTGTATTTTTAATTGTTCTTCGCATCTAGAAACAATTCACATGGGTATATGGTGCGTTCTCTAACCACACACCATGTAACCCAACTTTATGATCCAAATATTTGGTACTTCCCAATGGAATTTTCACTTGTTATTAATTTTTTATTAAATCTCTGATAAAATGAAACACTGAACGAACATTATTAATATGTTAATAACATGTTAATTCAAACTGGATTAAAGAAATAATAAAATGAAATGAAAATATAACCTTGATTGCACATAAATCAACAATCAAATAAATAATTATAAATTTAAACTTGACCGTTATGATACCACTTATTGGTTCCCGGTGCAGTGGATGCATTTTGGTAGAGGGTTATATATTAATTTTTTTTAATAATAATTTCCCAAAACCAAGATAGATGATCTTTCACATCAAAATTATAATTAATTTATCTTATATATTAAGAAATAAATACATGGGATAAGGAAATTTCTTCATTGATGATCATTGATCATCTGAAAAGGACCTTCTGGATTGCCTTCATTGCGCTTGTGAGGATCCAAGGGTAGAATTCCTCTAGTGGTGATCTACATGTGATCCAATGGTCTCTGAGAAACACAACTCATTATCTAGGTTCTAGCACGACGAATCGAATGTCTCGCGTTATTAATTCTTGATCACTCCTTCTTTGGTATTGAATAAATTATCTCTTGGGTTTCTCATTCTTGAGAGGGAGAGATGAGGAGGTTTTGAGAGAGAATTTATTCTGCGCAACAATTTTCTATTCAAAAACTTGGAATTGGTTTTGAATGATTTAAAAAATAAACATAACTGTATATTTATAGATATGGGATTTCAGTTATAAAATTTAATTTCATAACAACCAATAAATATAATTATAACCATTAATGAAATCCCACACCACATACAAATAATATTATTATTTTGTGGAGTTCCAAATTGGAAAAAATGGATAAATAATATTTACCAGCCCACAAATAATTATTTTATCACTAGACACAGTCATGGTCCATTAGAACTCTTCTTATATTTGTGGAACAACCAGATAAATATTTCATTCTCTTAAATAAATATTTTATTCACAAACTAGTAAATATATATTTATTAAATATTCAATATAATAATAAATATATTTTATTCACAATCTGGTGAATAAATATTTATTTAATATATGCAGCCATTATAACTTGAATAAAATTATTCCTCAGTCTTAAGAATAATATTTATCCCATTAATTAAATTGAAATAGAATTTAACCAAGACTAACAGAAACACTCAGTGTGTGAACCTATTGGATTCTTTCTTGTTAGCATTAGGCGGGATTTTCTAAAGTCCAAGATTACTATCTAGAAGTGGGTCAAGGTACCCAAGAGAATGTACATAAAGTCACAATGATGACAAACACACACAAATTCTCATTGGGTAATATAATCCCTTGGTCACAATATCTCATCAAGCTAGTTTCATGACCGTGTCATCAACCTATATGCTCGATAAATCATTCTTTGACTCTCTGAAATAAACTCATAATTACACCATGAACATGGAATTTAGGTTGACCGTTCTATTTTAATAAAATTTCCAAGGTATCAAATTCCATAAAGATAGAAAGGATAAATCCTTCCCTGACTTATCCATTAATAACATGTCATTCATGACTCACCCAATGCACCATACTTCCTCCCATCATATGGCATGACAGTTTTAATTATCAAATATAAGTGTGAAAGTCATGAAATTAATTAATGATAATGTTAAAGTCTAAGGACAATTACACACACTCATAGATATTAATATCTGATGAAACAAAAAAATGAGGAATTCCTATTGGCAGGTATGTTATGATAATCTCCCATCTTGGAGATTACCAAGTGTGAACTTCATGAGAAGAAGTCTCATCTTCTTATAAGTACTTGTAACTGTTGGTCTATATACTATGTGTTCCATCATATTATGTTATCCAACAGAAGAACTATAATAAGAAAATTTTCACAGCACTTCATGGTTCTCATCATAATGAGGAACTACTATGACCTTATGAAAGTGACAAATAATCTATGAAATTATTACATTAAAATCATATAGAATAATAAAAAATGTGTAATAATATATTTAATTTAATATTTAATACATAAAATATTCATGTAATCAAAGTACAAACAGTTGGTTCTAAGACACCAAATATAGTAACTTTTGTGTGTGTTGATTTTTACGAGGGTTCCCACTAATGTAACGCCCCAACCCCTGAAGCCTAGAGTCGGTGCATTATTATGTATCATTGTCATGATCACAAAATATCAAGTCTAGAAATATCGTTTAGTTTAGTAGCCTTGGAAGTACTAGATACATTCATAAGGTTTACATTACATCATATAATGGAAAACTACAACAACATTGTTTCCATAGACAACACTGAGATCCCATAGACTATCCCTACAGGTCAGTCACAATATACTTCTTCACATCTTGGGAAAAATAAAAAATAGAAAGGGGTGAGCTCAGATGCTCAGTAAGGATAACAATATAGTAGAAACTTTCATAAATAAGCATAAACATTTAAGGCAATGTATAAAACTAAAACAAAAGCCTTTTCAACATAAAATTCATCATAATATGGAAAATATAAATCAAAATAATGCCATTTACTTACTCACATGGATATTCTACTAGTCGAATAATCCCATGAAATATCAATAGCCACTTTCATAATGATGGAATTCATAATGCCAGACTTTCATAACCACATAGTAAAGGCCTTGTGCCAAGAATACAAATAAGATTTTGTTAAGGCCTTGTGCCAAGACACTAGTTATTCTCATGAGACCGACTGATGCATCTAGAAGCTATAGCAGGCTCCACCCATCACTTACTGAGTCCAACACATTCCTCATATGAAAAGGTTTAAACATAACATAAACATTCGTATTAAAAATAGTAAACGAAATGTCAATACTTTATCCATAAACCATGAATGGTATGAAATAACACATACACAGTCAAAAATATCACAAAAACTTAAATATAATATGGAAGTTTTGTATCACTGTAAATCATCTTCAAACAAACTTAAAATCCATCAAAGGATGTTGACATAGATGAAATCAAAACATTTTTTTATAGAAATATCTCTTTCTATTTTGAAATAATTTAAGAAAAAATTTATTTTGAAAATATTATTATAAGATTGTAAGGGAAGCTTCGATGATGTTATAATGGCGGAAAATAGCCGCACCCGCCATATAAGTTAAAAAAAAGACATTATTACCTTAATTTTGTTGAAAAGTTTATAAAAGACCTTGTTTGGAAAATGACGGAAATATTCCTTTATAAACATATTATAAAAGTAAAACAAGGGTATAAATGACTTTAAACCATAGTCTATAAAATATTAATAATGTTTTGAAATACATTTTTAAGAAACATGGATGTCGATGATAAAGAGGTCCCAGTAGATAATTACGTAAAAAAAGCCTCGGATAATGAAGAGATTGTGAAATTAACCCTTAACATGTACTTTTCCTTGGTCAAGGGTAGGTTAAACTCATTTATAATGGTGAAATATTTTTTATTAAATTATACACGAATCATATACATTAATATGATATCATATATGATCTTTTAACAATGCTTTGTTAATAGTATCTTAGTATTATCGTCGTTTAGGGTGTTAACTGATTCGTTTTCTTTTATATACTTTGTTATGTAAGTAATTTTTGTTATGGATATGATGCATATTATTAATATTTAGAATGATATTAAGTCTTTAACAAATATTTTTAATCATCTAATTAAAATTAGTCTTGAATAGATATGATGGGGAATAAATCTTATCGCGTTCGTGGAGATGGTAATCCGTACGTACGCACGAGCGACAATATCATTATTTTGATATTAAAATAATATATAATTGGATGGTATATCATATATACAGAATAATTATCATGTTATATCTATTATTTACATCAACTAAACATAATTATTATATCCATCTAAATAATAATGTATTGAATAACAATTACACCACATCGTGGAGACGGTAAGCCATACGTGCGCACGTATGGTGACATGTCATTAAAAGGATGGATAGAATAATGAATATGGTTCTACCATATTTATAATAAAATCATAGTATTTAGAATATACTGGATTCATTTTTTTAGAATGGAAACAACAAGGAAAGTGGAAGTGGAAGAAGAAAGGAAGTTGAAAGAGGTGATGAAATATTTACCTCTTCTTCGGGTTCTTCCTTTTGATTTGATCAAAAGGGATCCTTAGGTTGGCTTTATGACTAAATAAATGCCTCTAGGATGAAGGGAGGATAGTTGAGAGGATATTTGGGTAGGGGTTAGCCGAAACAAATGGCTTTGAAGGTGTGAATTAGAGAGAAGGGGGAGTGCCCTTTTACAAGAGGGGTGAGGGGCACCTTGGGAAAAGCTAGAAATATTATTTTATAATAAAATAATTTTCGGTTTCTAATGGATAAAAAATGGATTATTTAAAGTCTAATGTGGGTATGGGTCAAAAACCACTCAACAATAGGTTTTACACAGGTTTGGGTCAATATATTAACTTTATCTTTTATATTTAACTATTAGTTAAATAGTTTGACATTTACCATGTCTCTTTGTATTTTTATATTATATGGTTAATAAACTTACTATATACTTCCAAGAGAACCAAAAGTGGTTAATTAATGATAAAAATATCATTATATAAGTCTTTTTGACGAAACTTAGATTTTTAGGAATATAATATCAATTAACAATATAATATTTGTTTTAAAAACTCTTTTATGTCAATTTTGACACTATTTGGTATTTTGTTTTTTCTAAATTTATAACAGCATTATTACTTCAAAAAAAAATTCATCTAACCAACCATAACATGTCATATTAACCTATAAAATTAGTTTAATTCATAAAAAGTCCCAAATTACATTTATTTGGATATTTATAATTTCAATTATTTTAATCTTTCATTAATTAGGTAATTACTGCATCATCATTGTGTCATAAATAAATTAAATTATTTAATGTTTAAAAAATATAAATAAAATACCATTATTTAGGAAATAATTTTATCTTAATAATTAATATTTATAGTCTAATTTATCTGTTGTTTAACCATATATTAAAAATGGTTTAGTTAGTAAACTTTGAATTTAACACTTTTAACTCTTCTTTGAATTAAATAATAATAAATGTCCTAATCTAATCCAAGTGGACCTAAAGGATCATATTTTATTCCTAAGGTTGTTTTTGGTCTAATTACACTTATCCCATAGAATTATGACATGTGTTAGGGTAATAATAATATCATTTGTACCCTTAATTACCCGATTTACTTTTAACCTTGGTAAATAAAAGTAAAAAGTTACTATTCACCAAAAATTATTTAATCTTATTGAACCAAATTTTATTTACTGATATAAACTGTGTCTCTCAAATTTTTGAAATTCAACTCATAGAAGCGGTAAAATTAAGTTTTATGTAAATTTAAAAATGCTCCTATGAGGTGGGTAAAAGACAATAAAAAGTTCAATAAAATTTTTATATATCTAAATTATTATAACCTGACTCCAATGAATTAAATTGAACTTATATAGGTATTATGTATTTATTTTGACCTAAAATAAATTTAAATAAAATAAATAATTATTTAAATAAAAATTCGGTTTTAAACTATACCTCAGTGTTTTTCACTATTCATCCAAAATTGAATGTTTTCAAAAAAATACCAAAAAATTCACCCTAAGATAATTTTGATATTCCAAATCCAAAAATGAATTCCATTTTGAAAGGTAAAATTTATAAAATTTCAAAAAGTGGGTATTACTATTCATAATGGCTAGTTTGATTGGTTGCGGTGTGTTAGAACTCGAAGTTGCGTACAACACACGCTATTGTATTATTCAAAGAGAAGCGTTCCATGGAATCTAGGGGCATTAAATTCTCCCCTCCTTAAATAAATTGCATCCTCACAATTTTAAATTTTTCTTCAAAAATAAAAGGTTGAAAATAGAAAATACCTTTGTGGGAAAAGCCACATCAGAAATTGGGTTAATAAAATTTAGTCTTAAAACGAGGAAAAGGGGAATGAAAAGTCACCATCAAATTATGATATCTATTAAGAGAACATTGGTGGAAATTAGAGACACATAATTATAGAAAAAATGTAAATATTTATAGGGAGTGATTGAAGTCATCAGTCACAAACAAATCTAGAATTGAGGGCCTCAAAGTCATCAATCTATGATGATTTAAAATATCATCAGTTCAACAAGACATAAGTTCTTAGGATAACACATTTTTGGTTTTAATATCCCTTCCCTAAAGTTTAAGAATTAATTTCTTCATAGAATAATATATATATATATATATATATATATATATATATATTTACTTGACAAGCAGAGTTTCATCCTTCAACTAATTTCTACGACAAACTTATATTTCACTCCAAAAGATAATAAAACACAAAAAATATTATATTTATCATAATCATCTAAGGTTCCAAATATTAACACATACCATTTAAATGAAGAAAAATATTTTGTAATAACTAGGTAATTTCTGTAGGCTAGTGGTAGTAATAAAGGCATGTCGCACTATGGTTGTGGTTTCGATTCCTACAGCTTTTCTGACGCGATGGGTTATCGACCGACCTATAGGTTGTCATTTTTCAAAAATAACCATAAGAAATGTTTTAACCTTAAATAATACTTTCCAAAGTTCAACTTAATCCATTCCAACCTTTATATTTATCCAAAATACCTCTGTCTAGAATCTATGTAAAAGGTATCTAAATTCCAAAATCAATTGTAACATCAGATTCCCCTAACAAAGTAAAGTTTCTCTTATTGTCACATACTGAAAATATGATTACCTTAGTCATATTAAAACTTTAATGAAAACAAAAAGTACTGTAGTACAATCCTTATTTATATCACATTATTCTTATAACCAAAATATAATCCTTGAGTCCAAAAACACAAATACATTAATTATTCCACTTCAACTGTAGTAACAACATAAGATTGGCCTTGATCCCTTGGCCTTTTTTGAGGTAAGTTTCCTTGAAGATTAGGGAATTCATTTTCATAATTCCCCATTTCTCTACGATTTTAGCATTCAACATTGAAAAACTCTTTCTTCCCCTTGCAATCACAAGCTTAGTGGCCTTTTTCACCACACTTGTAACAAACTCCCATTCCTTTTAGGCAAGTACCGGGGTGTTTGTTCCCACAATTATCACATAATGAAAAATCCTTCTTTACCTTTTTCCATTTATCTGTCTCTTTCTCCACTGTTCTCTTATTCTCTTGCTTTACTTTATTTTCATAAGATTTAGAGAATTCCTTTTCTGTCTTGATAGAACATGAGACTATATCTTCGTACGATGAGAAGGATTGCGATACTAATGCTCGAAAAAGAAATGGTTTTAACCCATAAAAGAAATGGTCAATATTACTTCTTGGGTTACGTGTATAATCTGTATAATTCCCTTCTAACCTTGTAAAGTTAGCTTCATACTTTGCGATATTCTCATCCTCCTTTTGCCTCAGACTCAAAAATTGCCTTTCCATATCCACTCGATGGTCACAAGTAAAGTATTTTTATTAAAAAATATCTTTAAACTTCCTCCATTCCACATTTGATACTTCATTATCTTCCTTTGTGTTTTGAATCAATGACCACCATTGATCAACATCTCTAGTGAGGTGTTAAACTACCATGACAACTTTTTCCCTTTTGCTAATCCCCAAGGCATGGAATATTTTCTCTAAGAAATTTATCCATTATTCAGATACTAATGGATTTGTACCCCCATTGAATGTTGGTGGTTGTTTCCTCATGAATCGATCTAACATTGATCCTCCACGATGAGGATCAAGGTGCTCTATATGGGTAAGGTTATTATTCATAACCAGAGTGAGTTGTCCCAATATAGTGATAAGCTGATCAGCACCAGTTGTATCACCAGCTCCACTATAATTATCTTGAGTAGGAGGGAAATCCCTATATGTAGTGCGTGCATTGATACAGTTTCCATTCCTTCCACCAGGTGCCATTTCTAAACAATGTCATAAACTAGATTAGTTTATGAACCGAAATACATAATTCCAAACTTGTAAAACACTTAACATAAATTGAACAGTTTATATATATAATCTATAATCATAAAAAATGTTATCTTTGAGGAAGTATATACTCATAAACCCTTCATAATGGTTTGTAAAGAAAATGAGAATTATCCTAAGCATATCCCCAGGGAGTGTCGTAACCAAGAGTGTAGTAATGCCCGTTGTTGTGCACCAGTTCCCGTTCGAGTCTAGCTAAAAGAGGTGTTTTCAGGTTTTACCCCTAGGTATATCTAAGCTAGAACCACCTCTACCTACTCATATCTAGACATGGATGTATTTCTTGGAAAACTCACAAAATCTCTATAATTCCAAAATTCTAGGAAGTTATTATATACTAATCCTCAAAGTCTATCTTAGGGTAATGTGCTGTAATCAGAGTTTATCTAAATCTAGATTCCATGGTTTATAGTAAACTTCCTATGATACCAACTATAACTCCCCGACCTCAAAATCCTTGAGTCAGTGCATTATTATGTATCATTAGCATGATCACAAAAGATCAAGTCTTGAAAGATCGTTTAGTTTAGTAGCATTGGAAGTACTAGATACATTCATAAGGTTTACATTAAATCATAAAATGGAAAACTATGACAACATTGTTTCCATAGAAAACACTGAGATCCCATAGACTATCCCTATAGGTCATCTATATTATACTTCTTCATATCCTGGAAGAAATAAAACATAGAAAGGGGTGAGCTCAGATGCTCAGTAAGGATAACAATATAGCGGAAACTTTCATAAATAAGAATAACCATTTAAGGCAATGTATAAAACTAAAACCAAATCCTTTTCAACATAAAATTCATCATAATATGGAAAATATAAATCAAAATAATTCCATTCACTTACTCACATGGATATTCTACTAGTTGAATAATCATATGCAATATTAATAGCCACTTTCATAATGATGGAATGCATAATGCCAGACTTTCATAACCACATAGTCAAGGCCTTGTGCCAAGACTACAAATAAGATTTTGTCAAGGCCTTGTGCCAAGACACTAGTTTGTCTCATGAGACCTACCAATGCATTGAGGATCTATAGTGGGTTCCACCCGTTACTTACTAAGTCCAACACATTCCTCATATGAAAAGGTTTAAACATAACATAAACATTCGTATTAAAACTGGAAAATGAAATGTCAATAATTTATCCATAAACCATGAATGGTATGAAATAACACATCCACAGTCAAACATATCACAAAAAATTCAATACAATATATAAGTTTTGTATCATAATAAATCAACTTTAAACAAACTTAAAATCCATCAAAGGATTTTGACATAGATGAAATCAAAACCATTTTACAGAAATATATCTTTCTATTTTGAAATCATTTTTTTTGAAAATATTCTTATAAGATTGTAAGGGAAGCTTAGATGATGTTATAATGGCAGAAAATAGCTGCGCCCTCTGTATAAGTTAAAAAAAGACATTCTTACCTTAATTTTGTAGAAAAGGTTATAAAGGAACTTGTTTGGAAAATGACGGAAAGATTCCTTTATAAACATCTTAAAAAAGTAAAACAAGGGTATAAATGACTTTAACACATAGTCTATAAAATAGTAATAATGTTTTGAAATACATTTTTAAGAAACATGGTTGTTGATGATAAAGAGGTCCAAGTAGATAATTACATAAAAATAGCCTCGGATAATGAAGAGATTGTGAAATTAACCCTTACCTTGAACTTTTACTTGGTTTAGGGTAGGTTAACCTTCTGTATAATAGTGAAATAATTGTTATTAAATTATAAAATAATAATATACATTAATATGATATCATATATGATCTTTTAACATTGCTTTGTTAATAATATCTTAGTATTATCATCGTTTTGGGTGTTAACTGATTCATTTTCCTTTATATAATTTGTTATGTAAGTAATGTTTGTTATGGATAGGATGTATCTTATTAATATTCAGAATGATATTAAGTCTTTAAAAATTATTTTTAATCATCTAATGAAAATTAATCTTGAATGGATATGATGGGGAATGAATCTTATCGTGTTCGTGGAGACGGTAATCCGTACGTACGCACGAGTGACAATAACATTATTTTGATATTAAAATAATATATAACTAGATGGTAAATCATATATACAGAATAATTATCATGTTATATCTATTATTTACATCAACTAAACATCATTATTATGCCCATCCAAATAATAATGTATTGAATAACAATTACACCACGACGTGGAGACGGTAATCCGTACGTACGCACGTATGGTGACATGTCATTGAAAGGATGGATAGAATAATGAATATGGTTGTACCATATTTATAATAACATCACAGTATATAGAAGATACTGAAGTTATTATTTTAGAATGGAAACAACAAAGAAAGAGGAATCGGAAGAAGAAAGGAAATTGAAAGAGGTGATGAAATATTTACCTCTTCTTCGGGTTCTTCCTTTTGATTTGATCAAAAGGGATCCTTAGGTTGGATTTCTGACTAAATGAAGGCATATATAATGAAGTGAGTACATTTGAGAGGATATTTGGGCCGGGGTTGTCCGAGCCAAATGGCTTTGAAGGTGTGAATTAGAGAGAAGGGGGAGTGCCCTTTTATAAGAGGGGTGAGAGGCATCTTAGGAAAAGCTAGAAATATTATTTTATAATAAAATAATTTTCTGTTTCTAATGGCTAAAAAATGGATTATTTAAAGGATAAGTTGGGGATGGGTCTAAAACCACTCAACCAATAGGTTTTAGACAGTTTTGGGTCACTATATTAAATTTATCTTTTAGATTTAACTCTTAGTTTAATAGCTTGACATTTACCATGTCTCTTTGTATTTTTATATTATATGGTTAATAAACCTACTATATACTTACAAGAGAACCCCAAGTGGTTAATTAATGATACAAATATCATTATATAAGTCTTTTGGACTAAACTTATTTTGTTAGGAATATAATATCAATTAATAATATAATATTTGTTTTAAAAACTCTTTTATGTCAATTTTGACACTATTTGGTTTTTTGTTTTTTCTAAATTCATAACAGCATTATTACTTCAAAAAATATCAATCTAACCAACCGTAACATGTCATATTGACCTAAAAAATTAGTGGAATCCATAAAAAGTCTCAAATTACATTTATTTGGATATTTATAATATCAATTATTTTAATCTTTGATTAATTAGGTAATTACTGCATCATCATTGTGACATAAATAAATTAAATTATTTAATGTCTAAAAACTTAAATAAGATACCATTATGTATTAAATATTTTTATATTTTTAATTAATATTTATAGTCGAATTTATCTTATGTTTAACCCTATATAAAAAATGGTTTAGTTATTAAACATTGAATGTAACACTTTTAACTCTTCTTTGAATTAAATAATAATAAATGTCCTAATATAATCTAAGTGGAACTAAAGGATCATATTTTATTCCTAAGGTTGTTTTGATCGAATTATACTTATCCAATAGAATTAGGACATGTGTTAGGGTAATAATAATATCACTTTTACCCTTAATTACCCTATTTACTTTTAATCGTGGTAAATAAAAGTAAAAAGTTACTATTCACCAAAAATTATTTTCATCTTATTGAACCAAATTTTACTTACTAATATCAACCGTGTCTCTCGTAATTTTGAAATTCTACTCGTAGAAGCGGTAAAATTATGTTTTATGTAAATTTGCAAATGCTCATAGGAGGTAGGTAAAAGATGGTAAAAAGTTCAATAAATTTTTTATATATCTAAAATTATTATAAACTGACTCCAATGAATTACATTGAACTTATATAGTTATTATGTATCTATTTTGACATAAAATAAAATAAATTAAAATAAATAATTATTTAAATAACAATTTAGTTTTAAACTATAACTCAATGTTTTTCACTATTCATCCAAAATTGAATGTTTTCAGAAAAATATCAAAAATTCACCCTAAGATAATTTCGATATTCCATATCCAAAAATGAAGTACATTTTGAAAGATAAAATTTATAAAATATCAAAAAGTGGGTATTACTATTCATAACGGCTAGTTTTATTGGTTGTGGTGTGTTAGAAGTCGAAGTTGCGTACAACATACGCTATTGTATTATTCAAAGAGAAGCGTATCATGGAAGATTGGGGTGTTACAACTAAACCATTAAATTGGTTTTCCTAATAATAAAAATATATAATTTTTATTTAATTAGTGGGTTACAATATAGAAAATAATTGAAATTATAAATATCAATCCAAATGAAGCATAATCATTACTTTTCAAATACCCTTATGTAAATCCATACAAGGCATAAGTTGTGGTGTACATATAGTTTAAAGTTCATTAATGGAAAGCCAAAAAAGGTACTATACATGTAATAGTAAATAACTAATGATTAATTATATGAAACTAGGTAAATTATTAAAAATAACATTAACTATAACCCATGCTTTGTCATAATAAGCCAAAGAATGCATAAGGTGTGACTCAAGCACCAATTAAGATGTTCTAACTGAAAAAATGAAAGATTATCATTTAAAGGACTTTTCTACATTTAAAATCTAATTTAGTAACAATTTTTTTTAATGAAATGAGTTTATTTAAAGTTAAGATGCACATTTATAACTCATACTTGATGAAAATGAAGTTTTACACTTTTTATCTTTAAAATATAGAAAGAACGTGTCCTGTTAGTTATGTAAAATTATGATTTTATAAAACTTTTTAAAGATTAAAAATACCTGAGGTTGTGGTTTCATGAAAAAAACTATTTATTCAATGTATTTATATAAAACCAAATCCAAACATAATTATTTAAGAAAACATACACATTTAGTACATAAAAAGTATTTTGTTTAGTTTCCAAAATAAAACTTGTTATTATTTGTCTAATTCTTTGCAAACTCCCATACGGAGAACATTTAGATTTAAGGAGACAAATTTCATCCTCATGAGCTTCATCTAACAAGCAGTTATTAGTACAATTTTTTTCTTGAGATTCATTCCCTGTCTCTTCTGAACACTCACCTATGTGTCTTGAACTACTCTGAGCAATAGTCATCCCATACCGGGTATCGATGATCATTTTGAATGAATTCAGAGGATAAAACCTTCCTGAGTGGAGTAATTATTTTCTCAAATTTAATTACCCATTTCCTTCAAAGCATATTGAAATTATTTGAAACCATCAAATTTTGGTTCCCCTTATTATAATTATCTATAACTTTCACTATTTATAATGAATATCTTATGAATATAAATTTTTTTTTTGTAAAAAATGAATATTTTATGAACCTAATACGATGTTTATTAATAAAAAACAGATGCACACTAATCGTATGAAAAAATAGTATGAATATAGAGTTGAATAGTTCATCAAGTTTGCAGTAGAGCATGCATACGACCCTTCTGAAATCCTTTGTCTATGTTTTTGTTGTTGTTATTAAATATAACATGTCTGAAAGAGGTGGAAGAACATTTGATTTGTCATAGAATATATCAGAGCTATAAATTTTAGAATAAACATGGGAAACAATTTAAAATTCACACTGATTGGGATGATACTTCAATTAATGGATCATTTGATATGAATAACAATGTAAATTATGATTGAGATTTCATGAAAGAAATGAAAATAAAAGTTGGGTATGACCTTCATGATTGTCCAAAGTTATATGAGAAGTTAAATAGATATGATAAGAGACCATTGTATACTGGTTGTATAGAATACACAACATTGTCACCTGTATAGAAGTAATATAATTTGAAAGTTGGCAGTAGATAGAGTGACATCATATTTACAAAACTACTTGGTCTCCTAAATGATATGATACCAGAAGAAAATAATCCTGTATGTCAAACATATGATGCTAAAAGAATTGTACATTCAATGGGAATGAATTCTAAAAAAATACATTCTTGTCCAAATGATTTCATATTATTTCGCAAGGACCATGAGTCACTCATAAAATGCCCCAAGTGTGGTGCAAATCGATACATGATAAATGAATCAAGTCCTTTAAAAGCTGCATGATACTTTCCTATCATTCCATAAATTTGAAGACTATATGGATTTCATGAAATAATGAGACAATTGACATGTCATGAAGATACAATAATTAAGCATGGGACCCTACGTCATCCAATAGATTCTCCTTAGTGGAAGAAAATTGATTATGATTATCCTAAATCTAGAAATGAGCTGAGAAACTTTTGTCTTATGTTATCTACAAATGGAATACATACTTTTGGTTTATAGATCCGTTTTCATAGTACATATCTCTTTTTGCTGTTAAATTATAAATATCCACCATGGTTATGCATGATGCGCAAATACCTTATGTTGTCTCGGTTTATACCTTCACCAAAGAAAATTTGTAATTATATTGATGTCTATTTGGTTCCATTGATCAAAGATATGAAATTTATGTGGGATATAGGTGTTACAATATATGATTCTGATATAAGTTAATAATTCAAATTTAGGGGAATGTTGTACAAGATAATAAATTACTTTCTTAATTATGGAAATTTTTAAGGAAATAGAATTAAAGGAATGTTGGGGTGTTCCATTTTTGAAAAATACACACACTTAGTTTGGTTGAAACATTCCTCAAAGACTATGATTTTAGGATATTAGAAATTTTTACCTCAACGACATAAATACTAATATTGTATGACAATATTCTATAGAAATATCTAACATGTTACAACACCATATTCACTGATGGATGATAAACGGTTTGATAAAGTAAAAGATATTAACACTATTCCTGGTAAACTATTTTAAAAAAACCTTACAAAATAAGGTTGGATAAAGAGATCAATTTTCTTTAAATTAGTATGTTGGAATTTTTTGTATGTCAGACATTTTCTTGATGTCATATATATATATAATAAATACATTTTATAGTTTTATTGGAACATTACTAACTGTTCTTAAAAAAAAGATCCCATCAAGGCTAGGTTGGACATGATTGACATGGGGATAAAGGAAGAGTTGGAACTGGTGAAGGGAAAAGGTAATAATTTTCTACATATAGTAGTTGAAACTCTATCCATATTGGAAAAATTACAATTTCTCATTTTCCTTAATGATATGAAATTTCTATATTGGTATTCATCAAATATCAAGAATGTCACATTAACGGATAATTTGATGTTACAAGGACACAAATCACACTAATTTCATGTTTTTATGCAAGAATTTATTCTTGTTGTTATATGTTGTATTCTTACTAAAAATGTATGACATATATTAACCAGACTCTACTTATTTTTCAAATCCATATACAATAAATTTTTAAACTTGGAGAAGTTTCTATTCATGAATAAGGATGTTTTTTTTCATATTATGTGAGTTAGATATATTATTCCCACCATCATTATTTGATATAATGGTTCACCTGATGTTTCACTTGGTTAGAGAGGTTTAACTCTGTGGTCTTTTCCATTACAGATGGATGTATCCCACTGAACAATATATGAGGATTTTCAAAGGGTATGTCAAGAACTGAAGTCAACTAGAAGGTTGTATTGTAGAACAATATATTGTTGAAGAAGATGTTGAATTTTGTACCGATTACCTATTAGATGTTAACAATATTGGTCTCCCAACGTCTCATTATAGTAGATACCATATGGGTGAATGGATTTTCAGAAGATATGTTGTTATAATTCCCATCACAGAGCAGGATCAAGCACACCTTTACATTTTACATAATAGTAAAGATATTGATCCATAAATTGAATCCCACGTAGTAATTATTATAGATTTGAATCCATCAAGGGTTAAAGGATGGATATAAAATACACATAATCAATAGTTTATAGGATGTTTCTGAGATCAAATTTATATGGAGTTATATGAAAATATGAAATCAATTTCCAAATGACTTTGATGGTCAGTTAGGGGATAAAATGAAAATGTTATATCTTACACTTGTTTTGTAATAAATTATTATACTTTCTATAAAAAATAACATGATGACCAAATTATTATGAAAAATATTTTAGTTACACTTGTGGTGGAAGTGATTCACATATTTGTTTCTAAGGAAAGAAATCGAATTTATGTGAATATGTCACATTTCCGCATTAACGAATAAATATACGAGTTGGATTATAAAACATTTCAAGTGCTAATTTTCTATTGAAAATGGGTTGACAATAGAAGTGTATTGAAAGTTGATAAAGTGAGATTCATGAAGGTGAATTTTGGTGTGTAAGGAGAAAAGTATTATCCATTCATAATGGAATCATATGAAGTTCAACTATTTTATGTCTCAGATCCAACAAACAAGAATTGGTTGATTATACTACTGGTGACTAAAACAACTATAGGGTTAGATGAAATTTCAATGAAGGATGACCCTTTCATTGAAAGATCATAATCAGTTATTGGAAATCCCAATGTAGAGAATGTATTGTACATTTAGGGGGACTAAAAATATGGGATTTTGATTCTCGATAGAGGATCCAAATCACTTCAATCATTTAAATAAAAGAGAGTTCAATGAGAAGGTTAAAGTGTTTTTATATATACTATGATTTTCATCATAATATTATATATTATATAATTCATTAACTTAATCTAAATTAAATGTTTGACTACTCATGCGCACAATGTCTTCTGCAGATGATGATGTTACCAATCACGAGGAAGAAAAGACTATTGATGCTAAAACTACAGAATTATTAGTGGATCAACAATATATTGATGAAAAAAAACAAGAATGATGAATCATTACAATATTGATTAAAATTATCAAGGAAATAAGTAAGGGTATAAAATTTAAGGTTGGTCGGAATCTATGCGGCCAACCTATTGGCCCAAACAAGTCAATGTTCATTAGTTATGTCGGGTTCACAATGAGGATGAATGTACCGATTGATATAGATTTATGGTGGCATGTCCAGTTTATAATAAAGGAAACCCTTTGGGAAGATAAAAGGGTAATGTTATGATATAATTTCTCAATTTTACTGAAAAATTAGATAATTAAATAATGATTTAATTTTCATTATTCTTTGTAGAGTTTATTTATTTTATAATATTTCCGTAAGAAATATATTTTAATGGCTAATAGAAAATCCCATAGAGGGTTTTGAAATATTGTTACTAAGTTACATATTAGGGATGATGAGGGGAAAGTGAATCCCCACTCACTAGTTAGTTATATACACATTATAAAGCAGGAAACGTATAATGATCTCATCAGTCATCGGGATGATAAATCATTTCAAGTACATTTTAGTCGATAATATATTATTTTCCCTATTTATTTTATCTAATTTGATTAAAAATTTTAAATTTATGAAACAAAAAAAGAGTTCTAAAAATAAATAATGAGCATAAAAACCAATGTGACCCTATCACAAAGAAAAGATGAGGTAAAATTCACTAGATTAGAAATTGGTATGTATTTTAAATCATTAATAAAAGTTTTATGTGAAATTGAACAACATATATAACTTTTTTTATATGTAGAATGATGAATTGAAAACCAAATCCACTTCTATCCCACATCATGTGCCGTGGAAGGAGGATCATGAAAATAAGGAGGGTAAAATAGTTGATAAAAACAAAAATGTAGTATGAGAAACATGTGTAAGTATGAAATTTTTTAATTCTTTATGCTTTATAACAATATTACAAATATATATATATATATATATATATATATATATATATATATATATATATTTATGATCATATGTTTTTTATATGGTCTATAAACAAGAATCACCAGCGACTATATTCAAATAAAAAATACGTTTAGTATCTTTAAAGCGGACAGAACAATATGTCCGCATTAGAGGATTAAGTTTTGGAGTTTCTCCTCAAACATATTTCAAGAAGATAAAACCAAAAGAAGATAAATAGAAGATGATGAAATGATTAAAAACACAAATATATTATATTCAACATATTATTGTCTAGTCTAGTTTGGAAGACCAATATTTGAGAAAGGATCAAAGCGAACCAGTGGTGGAACAAATATCCACACATGAAGAACCAGACAACCCTGCTAGCTTTAAGGTTAGTTATTACCCTAAACCACATACCTTACTCAAGGTAATAAATTATGTCATCACTCTTTCTACTAAATGTGAAACATTTTTTTTGATAAATTTTTATTAGTAAAATTTTATAGGGTAATGTTATATGTGATTTATTTCAATAAACACCCACACACCACCTTTTTGTGAGGGGTATAATGTATAATATGTCAGGAGATAAGATACATAATAAAGTAATACCAAAATATCACCTGAGAGTAGGGATTGAGGTAGGTCATGATCTGACCATTGAGTTTCTTATTCCACTTGATGATCCAGATATTACAATACACAATGATGATATTGTAACTTTCATATCATGGTCATATAATCTTATAAAGATACATGAGGCATGTCATTAAAAAAAAATTTTATTATGAAAACCTCCAACCGTTGATGAAAAAAGTTTTGAAGTGAGGTATGGTATTACAGATAGGTAAAGAAATGGGAAAATATAAGTTTAGATTGAGACAATATATTGAATTGACCAAGAAATAAAAATGACCTTTTGAGAGTACCTTATCCCCACCAGTTCCACTACAACATTTATTATCATAACAATATTATGAAGAGACAACATTTAAAGATGCAAAACTGTCTTACATTCCATATAAAAAAGCAATATTTGGAACTTTTGTTATAAACATAGTTATTCTCGGGAATTTAAATGAGATTCTCAATTTTGAATGGCTGGGAGTATCATTTTTGAATAAATACATAAGGTATATTTTCATAATACCTCTACCCAAATAATGTTATAATATTTTTATTAAAGTTAATAACTATTAAAATTTTCTATAGGAATTTATTTTACTAATATATAAAGGGAAAATAATGAGAAAAATGATTTGGGTTCATAATACCAGTATCATTTCTATGCAATAAACTTCTTTAGAGATGAAATAAATTGATAAGAACAAAGTTATGCTATACAATGCATTTGATAAAATATAACATATGACATACTCTTTTTGATTCCTTCAATACAAATGTAAAACTATAAAATATAATCACATAAAATATATTTTTATTTTTTTATTACTTATTTGTTTTTGTTTTTTTAAGAATCACTAGTTTCTGATCATACTCAATTTGGATACCCCACATATTTAATTTTATGGATCCAATTCGTGGATATCCAACAAATCGACCACACTTGATGTGTATTGTGAATTTTCAATGCACTGTAATCAATATTTTATAGATAAAAAAATTGATTTATATGTTTCATTCTATGTTTTAACAAGAATTTTGTTACGATAGTGTGATCACTAAATATAGGCCAAATCATGACATGAAGTTGGTGACTAAACATAAAAAGCCCGTGGATTACTTCAAATGGAAACATATTAAGGTATATATTGAAATTTTTAACTATCAAAAAAAATTTCAAAATAATTTAATTATTTTGGTTAAATTTTTCTATATTTTTCAAAGAAATATAATGACTACAATTATGGATATTATATTTGAAAATTTATGAGAGAGATCATAAATCATGGAAAGACCAACATCCCCAAATAGGTAATTTTCAAAGGTAGTTAAAATTTAATTAAAAATATTAATTAATTGTTTATTTTTCTATTTTTTATTAGTAAAACCAAGATTGAAGATAAAATTACTACTCAAAAGAAGAATTAAATTGGATTAGAGATGAGTGGGATGTATACATGGTGTTGCTAACAACAAACATAGAATGATTACCTGCTATGTTTGTGATCTAGTATGATCTATGAACTTAGAAATATTTTTGGGGTATAAATAATTATTATCAGATTGATTATATATTATTTTTTATGTATTTATCAAGGGTAA
The DNA here is from genome assembly GCA_963277665.1 of Viscum album. Classification (NCBI taxonomy): domain Eukaryota; kingdom Viridiplantae; phylum Streptophyta; class Magnoliopsida; order Santalales; family Viscaceae; genus Viscum; species Viscum album. The sequence goes on along the minus strand of OY728151.1, from coordinate 644,775,728 downwards.
GTATAATGGAGTAAATCAATTTGTTTATAAACAATCAGAAAAAATGGTGTCAGAATGTATACATGCCTCATGAAGAGGTGACTTCCTGATACTTATTTAGTTAAATTTATCATAATTTATCTAATTTTTAGTTAATTTCCTTATAATTTTTATAATAATGTTAGACTAATTCACTATCTATGGTTCCATCATGGGTGGTGTTAAATTATAAAATAAAAGAAAAATATAGTGGTTTCACTTTGGTAGGTGGTGGAATATTTAGGCTATTTGATCATCAATTAGATGCATGATATAATATCAAAAATTCTTGTGAAATACATAAAAGTGATATTCATTATTCATTTGAACATTAATTATGTAAAATTATCCATGTTCACAAGATCATTAATAAAAAACTCATCATCAATCTTAATAAAATATACATGAGAATAGGGATATTTTCAGTTTAAAATGAATTTTTCGTAAAAAAAAGTGGCATAATAAAAAATGATAAAACACATTAATATTATTTTGATACTTTATTAAAATGATCCAAAAGTCATTTGGATCATGTAAGAAACAAGCGCATATCAATCTGATTCACGGTGTGACCGGTATGACTCCAAGTTTATTTTTTTCTTTAAATTCGACATTACTTTTACTAAAAAAGACAACTGACATACTCAAAATTTAGATTTTTTTATTGTTTTAATAATTTTGGAAAATGATCCATAAGTCATTTTTGACGTATAGGAATCAGCTTCACCTCAATCAAATACATGATGTTACCAGTATGACTCAATGTGTCCATTATCAGTTAAAAATTGGAATTTTAGTAAAAAAAGTGTTAATCACTAAAAACTGAGAAAACACACTCGAATTATCTTGATGATTTATGACAATTATTCATAATTAATTTTGGATGTGAAGGAATCTGTCTCACATCAAACCCACACATTTTGTGACCGATATGACTCAAAGTGTGTGTTTCTAGTTTTGAATGGCATTTTAGTAAATAAATCAAGACACCTCCTCAAAACTAAGAAAAAACATTTTTTTTGTTTTAATAATTTATGAAAATGATCAATAAATCATTTACAACATGTAGGAATCATATTAACCTAAATATTATTCACAGTGTGACTGGTATGACTCCAAGTGAACCTTTTTTATTTAAATTTGACATTAATTTCACTAAAAAAGACAGCTAACATACTCAAAATTGATAAAACACATTTTTATTTTTTTGATACTTTAGGAAAATGATTCATAAGTAATTTTTGATGTTTAAGAATCATCCAAATGTTAATCAGATACATGATGTTCCTGGTGTGACTCAATATTTTTGTTATCAGTTTAAAATTGGTATTTTAGTTCAAAAAGTGTCACTCACTGAAAACCAAGAAACCATGCTCATATTTTCTTGATAATTTATTAAAAAATTAATAATTCATTTTTTATGTTTATTAACTTGTATCACATCAAAATCATACACGATGGGTCCATTATGACTCAAATTGAGTGTTTTCAGTTTAAATTGATATTTTAGTAAAAAACACAAGTGGCATCCTAAAAACTGAGAAAACACATTTATATTATTTTGATACTTTAGAAAGATGATCCATAAGTCATTTGGGATGTGTATGAAATATCTGAATCTCAATCCGACACATAATGTGATCAGTATGACTACAAGTGCATATTTTTATTTAAAATTGACATTAATTTTACTAAAAAAGACAACTGACATACTCAAAACTGATAAAACACATTAAGATTTTTTTACTTTAGGATAATTATCTATAAGTCATTTTTGGTTAATATGAATCATATGTACCTTAATATGATATACGATGTGCCCAATATGACTCAAAGTGTCCATTATTAGTTTAAAATTGGTATTTTAGTTCAAAAAGAATCACTCACTAAAAACCAAGAAAACATACTTGTACTGTATTTATAATTTAGGAAAAATATTAATAATTAATTTTTTATAAGTATAAATTAGTCTCATGTCAAACTCACACACGATGTGACCGGTATGACTCAAAGTGTGTGTTTCACGTTTTAATTGACATTTCAGTAAAAAACAAAAGTGGCATAGTAGAAACTAAGAAAATATGTTCATATTTTTTTTATGCTTTATAAAAAATATCCATAAGTCATTTGGGACGTTTAGGAATCATCCTCACCTCAATCCGATGCACAGTGTGACCTGTACGACTCTAAGTGCATATTTTTATTTAAAATTGACAGTAATTTTACTAAAAAAGAAAAATGACATACTCAAAATCAAGAAAATACATTCATATTGGTTTGAAACTTTAGGAAAATTATTCTTAAGTCATTTTTTATAAGTAGGAATCAGCCTCACATTAATTTTATACACAATGTTCCTGGTAAGACTCAAATTTTCTATTATCAATTAAAAATCGATATTTTAGTTCACAAAGTATCACTCACTGAAAACAGATAAAACACACTTACATTGTCTTGATAATTTATTAAAATTATTCATAATTATTTTGGGACATGTAGGAATCAGTCTCAAATCAAACCCACACACGATGTGACCAGTATGACTCAAAGTGCGTGTTTCCATCTTAAAATGACATTTTAGTAAAAAACACAAGTTGTGTACTCAAAACCAAGAAAGCACATTTTTAATGTTTTGATACTTTATTAAAATGATCCATATATCATTTAGTATGTGTAGAAATCTTCTAAACCTCAATCTGATTCACGGTGTGACCAGTATGACTCTAAGTGAATCTTTTTATTTAAAATTGATTTTAATTCTATTAAAAGACAAGTGATATACTCAAAATTGAGAAATCACATTTGAATTGTTTTGATACTTTAGGAAAACAATACATAATTCAATTTTGATATGTATTAACCATCCTCATCTCAATCAGATACACTATGTTCTAGGTCTTACCCAAAATGTACATTATCCGTTTAAACTTGGCATTTTAGTACAAAAAAGTGTCAATCACTGAAAATTGATAAAACACTCTCAGATTATCTTGATAATTTTGGAAAATGGTTAATAATTAATTTTTGACATTTATGAATTAATATCACATAAAACCCACACATTATGTGAAAGGTATGACTCAAAGTGTGCATTTCTAGTTTAAAATGACATTTTAGTAAAAAACACAAGTGGCATAGTGAAAACCAAGAAAACACATTTGGATTATTTTGATACTTCAATAAAATTATCCATAAGTCATTTTTTATGTTTATGAATCATCCTAAACTCAGTCCAATGCACGACATGTTTGATATGGATTCAAGTTCAACTTTTTATTTAAATTTGACATTAATTTTACTAAAAAAAGACAACTAACATACTCAAAAATGAGAAAATGCATTTTTTTTTGATACTTTAGGAAAACTACCCATAAATTATTTGTGACATTTAAGAATTATATTCACCTCAATCTAATACATGATGTTTTTGGTATGACTTAAAGTGTATGTTATCAATTTAAAATTGACATTTTAGTACAAAAACTGCCACTCCTTAAAAACCAAGAAAACATGCTCAAATTGTGGATAATTTAGAAAAATGATTTATAATTTATTTTTGATCTATAGGAATCAGTATGATTTCAAGATCAAACACGATGTGACTGTTATGACTCAAAGTGCATGTTTCCAATTTAAATTGACATTTTAGTAAAAAATATAAGTGGCCTAATCAAAATTGAAAAAACAAATTAGGATTGTTTTGATACTTTATAAAGATGATCCATAAGTCATTTATGATGTGTATAAATCATCTATACCTCAATTTGATGCATAGTGTGACCGATATGTCTCCAAATGCATCTTTTCAATACATAAGCGTCATTTTAGTTTAAAATGCACATCACAATGCCAAAACTAAGCAAACGATCCTAGATTTTTTTCTCAACATTATATCTTCTATAACTTAATTAATTTATTTATAATTTTTATCTTATACTTATTTAGTTAATTTTCATATAGGTAATTATTTAATATTAACAATAAATGGTGTGATGTGCAAAAATCAAACACAAGTCAATCTAATACACAATGTTCCTTGTATGACTCAATGTTTAGTTTAAAATTAACACTATATTTAATTTACTTCTTTATATTATTACTAACATAAGAATTGTTTTATTATATAGGTGTGTTATTTTTCTTGATCAGGGGTGGTTTGTTCTTTTATACAGGTGCATTTTTTTCCACTATAATAGTTTTTTCTCGCATTTTTTTGTAAGTTTTATTTCATTTAAATTATGTATTTTTATATGATTTTTCTAATTTATGGTGCAATTTTTGGAGCTACAATGTTTTGTTACAACATACTATAGTATATCCTATTTCTGGAGCTACAGTGCACTGTAACATGTACACTGTAGTGTGCCCCATTATTAACACTACAAAATGCGCTGATAAAGGATTCCTTTATTAGCACTTCTAAAAGAAAAAATAAATGTATCCTTTATCAGTACTAATAAATGCATTGATAAATTCATCCTTTATCTATTTTAAATACAAGTGATAATAAATGGCCCATTTATCAGTGATCTTGTAGCACTGATAAAATCCTAGAGCTTTTAATCACGTTGCGGTAGTCAGTGCTTTTTTAGCACTGATAAATGCTTATTCTAGTGATGTTAAAGGCCTATTTTGTAGTTGTTAAATTGGGACACCAATGTGGGTAAGTCCATATGGTGTTGAGGTGGGTCATAATGAAGTGGATCTCAAGGACCATTAGGATATAGAAGTTACTTTGAGGGTATCACTCAATACCCTCACATCTTGGGATCACATGATATGAGAACTGAAGATGTTTCACATTTCTCGATTATAAGGAAACCACATGTCACCACAGCCAATCACTATAGGTACACCATTACTGAGAAATAAAAGTATGGGAAGATCACCTATGTGGAGGTTTTCTATAATCACCTAAGTATGATAATTCTCTCATAGAGAGGATCTTCCATTTATTTTCCTAATCTATGAGTACCACAACCAAAAATCATTGACTAATGGATCCACCACCATTTCAACCTACATTAATTAACACCCACTCCATCAACAACATTTTTACAACTTGTACCACACATGAATGAACCACCACCAACAATCTCTCTGTTGAGACAATGTAGATAAATCTTTATGGATAAGTGTTTCAAAAACTCAAGTTATTGTGGTATTGGTTAAAAATTTTGATTCATGCTTTTCCAAAAGCCACACTATAATATAGAGGGATAGAAGGGGGAGAGGATGAAAGAGTAGAATATACCATCTACGAAATGAACAATGGTAGAAAACAAACTAGACCTGGAGATTAGTGATAAAAAATAACTCCACAACATGAGACACAACCATCAAGTTGTTTATTTAATTTAAAACATTTTCTAGAATCTTTAATCCCACCTTTAAACATAGTTATATCCACTAGAGTTTTTCAGCATGATTTTAGTGCTCCACACCAACCACATAATAACCCAAGACACACCAATAGATCCATTGACCTAAAACCTAGACATGAAATCCAAACCAAATAATCTATAAAAAAATATAAGAAGATACAAAAGAATCATAATTCGTCACCATACGCTAACACACTAAATAATGAAAATGATAGTGGAATAAGGAAACATAATGGAATAATTCAAAAAACACCACCTACACTGCCTATAGAATGAGTTGATGTCAATGAATGACACAGACCACCTGATCTACCATTCTTACAAATCTGCTGAAAACAATTCTTCCCAAACCATACACTACCAACACCAAACTACATAAATAAATATAATAACCATAAAAAACACCATAAAAAAGAAGAGTAGTGACTTATTAGGATATAGGGTTCAAACTCTATAAAATAATAGACCCCATGGAGATTCCATAAAGAATTAAATTTTATAGTAAAATTCATTATAAAAATTAAGATTTGATAAAGGTTTGAAAGGTGAGAAACAAATGGGTTATAAAATGAACTAGTCCCTCAACTATGAGTTAATGATCATGAAAAGCAATGAAATCCTCAAATGGAGTATAAAATAAAGGGAAACTAAAATGTAAAATAAACTACTATGAAATAAAACAAGAATCACAAAATAACCAAACTAAAATAAATTAAAATGATGATAATGTTTAAAATAAAAAAGAATCACCAACAAGTGGTCATAATTACTATGGAGAGATGGAGGAATCCATAGGGGATGAATCTTAAAAACCTAAAGGGTCAATGTTGAATAAGAAGCAAGTGGGGCCACTACCGATACAACCATATATAGGGCATCACCAAAAAACCAATATGGTAAAGAAGTATGGAGAGATGAGATACGAAGGGAAAGAAAGGCTGGAGAAGGAGTCATCACTGAATAAGGGAGTTGACAGAACCCCGATATTGAGAGAGAAGACTAGACAAGAAATTCACCATCTCTCCCAAACTTTACTATTATCACTCTATTATTATAAAATATCATCTTAATCTTATCCAAATGATTCATTAGTGTGTAATCTACAATGACGATATCTACCACTAATACTCTCATTAAAACTATAATAAGTACATTGTTTATAAACATTTCATATTTGTAGGCCACCATGACACATGTAACAACCCAACCTAATAATGGACCACACAACATGAAATTGATCACTAGGTGGCCTCAATGTCACTACATTTCCCACTATAAACCCTCATATGATTGTTAGTGAAACTATATGTTATCCTTCAATCTCAACTATAATAGTTCATAGATTGATGGAAAGTATTGAGGGTGGAAAATATAAAATATGGGAGACATTACTCTCTTTAATCCTAGGAACATAAGAAAACCACCAATCGATATCTACATAAAGCATAAAAAAGTTCCAAAATCCCATCTATGATATTAATACAAAGTAATTTCATATAAGACAATAAAAATCTCCAAGGTAATTACCAAAATAATAAAATCCTATGGTATAAATAATAACCACACCATAATCAATCTAACATGGAAGTAATTCAGATGATAATCAATAATGACACCACAAGATAGTAAGAGCCATCTCACTCTTTAACATAAATATATAAAAATAGTATATACAAGTAGGGGTGATATTACAAGTATATTATTCATGTTCCTTCCTAGAAACTCTCATTCCAATATGGAAGAAGCATACTAGATACTTAGTGATAAACAATGAAACCAAATCGTATCCCAACCTAGGTCAACTACAAAACTATCCCCCCAGAAACCACCCTCCCAATCCACATACAATATAATATTATAGTAAGTCATGAAATTATATAATAAGCGGTATCCCACACCCATCCCTCTAATCTAGTTACCCTCATGTACCAATGATTAATATCACATCACTCCCATAACTTCCATATTCAAATACCAAGAATACAGTTCACATCCTCATAACACAACCATAATCCACTTCTTCATAATGAAACCAAAATTCTTATCCACACACCACAAAAAATACACCTCATGGATAAAACTACAACTACTTCTATACTGAAACACTATTATCAAGAAGAAGAGTAGGAGAGGGGGAGTAGTCAGTGAATTGTATCACTCACACCCTAGATATTGGGGGTTTACCCGATATCCAAAATATCATTGGGGCATTCATAATGTTACCTCACTTAGATGATGGTGTGTTAGAAAAAATAAAAGGTAAAATTTCATATAATAGAAACCAATCCCAACCTAGGGTCCTATTTTTACAAAACACCTCTACAACCATATCCCATTTCTAGGCTATCACTTCTACACAACAAAAAACACTTACACCTTTAAACACATGAAAAAAACACCATAACCAAAAAAAGACGAAAAACCTATTCCCATAATTATATTTCATTATCAATTTATCATTAGTCATCAAATAGCACATTAATTTTACATCATTATCTACATTAAATATTAGTTTAAATACCTAATATCTCTCATGATCCACTAACCACTTCCAAATAATTCAATATTCATATTAATCTATCATATAAATTTCATTTACCATATAACAATTTATATTTAACACTCCATTTAAACTATACAACTATTTTCTCAACCATATCCTCATTTTTCTTATCCAAATCTACTCATTTGTTTCATTATAATTCTATATCTAGGGTAACCACCATACCCAAATCAATCCAACCTCACAATACCTCAATATTTAATAAATCAAAAGAATATTTCTTCCACTTATATTTCAGATTTAATCAATAACTACCACATATATTTTATCCTCATAACAATACCAAAAAAACAATAAAAAAATTCCTATATATCTACCTATTTTTTACCTTGTTATTAATAGTCTAAAACCACATCTATCTAAAAAAAGAACAATGAAACATCATAACAAACAACATCAATAAAACACATATATACTTATACCACAAAAATTTCATAACTTGTTTAATTTTTATTCAATTATAATTATTTAATTAAGATAAATACATCTCTTTACCTAAAGTAAAACTATGTCATGATTAACACACATCAACAATAATAAAATTAAATGGAGAGTCTAAATCAATTAACTCAAATTAAGATTTAATTTTCAAAAAACAAGTAATTTTTTCCAATTACTAAAAATCCAATATTCTCAAAAGGATCTTCCGAAAAAACTATACCACATAATTGTCACGACCCGTCCTCGGGGCCCGTGTCGTGACGACCCCAAGCCCGCCTTCCATAGGCCAGGGGCTGGTGACTAGCACCAAAGGCATAAAATCCCGATAACTGGGAAGACATTGCCTTTATAAAAGAAAACAAGAACCACAGAGTACAAGTGGAAACAAAACACTAAGTACAAAAGAAAAGCTGAAAAGTAAATGGGCCAGAATACAAACCCAAAAGAAAGTACAACTACAACTGAACAAGGTACAACAACAAAAAGACAAACAGCTGGAAGAGGGAAGCAGCTCTTGGGTCGTCCTCCTCGGGTCCTACCTGAAGGGTAGGTACAGATAGCGTAGCTCCTGGTTGTCCACCACGGATCCTACCTGAAGGGTAGGTACATATAGCCTCCTCCACGCTCTCGTCCGTCAACCTCCTCTGTGAGTCGTCTCGTCGTGTAGTCCACCTCCGGGTACTGACTCGTCATGTAGTCCACCTCCGGGTACTGACTCGTCATGTAGTCCACCTCCGGGTACCATCCAGTCCTCGAACACTCGGCCTCCGTCAGCACTGCCCGTCGTCTGCAACCAACACAATGAGGTGCGGGCATAGCCCATGTAGGGGTGAGTATAACGATACTCAGTAGGGACCCCGAGACCCTCAAGGTCTCACTAAACCAACAAGGATAACCACAAGAAGATATCAACAGATAACCTCTACTTATATATATGACCATACATATACCTAAGTTATCAAGTAACCCATCTCAATCATGAGGAAACACAAGGATTGTGAAATCAACGGATAACCACTACCCAGGTATATGCCCATACATATACCTAAGTTATCAAGTGACCCATCTCAATCATGAGTAAACACAAGGATTGTGAAATCAACGGATAACCACTACCCAGGTATATGCCCATACATATACCTAAGTTATCAAGTGACCCATCTCAATCATGAGGTAAACACAAAGGTCAAAAGTCTCAGCTCAAACCAGGATTTTCATTAACGAAACCGTAACTGCTGAAGAGATCCGTCTCTGGAGTGTACAGTGGTCCTTTCACGACTCCGAGGTACTGCTCACTAACCTAAGACTGCTGAAGTACTCCTCCTGTCGAGTACCGCGGGTTTGCGGCCAACTACCGGACGCTCCGTCCGCTGAGGGTCTGTCGCCAAATACTGGGCGCTCTCCCTAATAGCCTACAGAGGTACTCTTCCGGTCGAGTACCGCAGGTCTGCTGCCAACTACTAGGCGCTCCGTCCGCCGTGGGTCTGCCGCCAAATACCGGGCGCTCCGTCCACTGGGCTAGTTGACTCACTCCAAGTCGAGTCGGTCAAGCAGCCGTCAGGTCTCAGTCGTCTACACGGTCTCCGTACTCCGCTCGCTCGTCTCTGGGAGGGTCCGCTCCACGAGCTACAATTCGATACTCCAAGTATCTCAAAGTCCCACGAATAAGTATCTCAAAGTCCCACGAATAAGTATCTCAAAGGACCGCCTCGTCATAGGGGTCTCAACGCAACAGACGGTGCGTCAATCGGACGCCCGGTCTGTGAGTTACTAGCCTTTTCGTCCCAGGGGCCCGGTTGGTTTCGTGTGCGAACCAACCCGGCCATAACTCAACTATACCCCGAACACTCATAGGGTATACTCATAGGGACCGTTTCTCAACGTGATCACCAACGCCGAGGACGGTTCGTCAAACGAACGTCTGGTCTGAAAGATATCATCTTTCTCCGTTCCAGGGGCCCGATTGGATTTCAGGCACAATCCAACCCGGCTATAACCCAACTACATCCAAAACTCGGGCGGAGGATGCCAAATGTTCCGTATCGTCAACAGGAACGCAACGCAACAGACGGCGCGTCAATCGGACGCCTGGTCTGGAAGTTATTTGTTTTTTCATCCCGGGGGCCCGGTTGGTTTTTAAGTTAAAACCAACTCGACCGTACTCCAACTGCATCCAAACCATGAGCGGAGTAAGCCAAAAGATCTGTCTCCCTTAGAGGAATTCAACGAAACAGACGGCGCGTCAATCGGACGCCCGATCTGTTATTTATTGGCCTTTCCGTCTCACATCCACCCTGGGAAACTTCCCAGGAGGTCACCCATCCTGATCACTACTCTAGGCCAAGCACGCTTAACTATGGAGTTTTAACCACGTAGGCTCCCGAAAAGGAAGGTGCACCTTGAGTATAGTATACCGAAACGACCGTCTCGATCCAAGGATCGCGTTGCCGCTGACGGCGAGTCGTTTGGAGGCCCGTAGCCCAAGATACGGGCATTTGACCAAAAGTGGCCCGAAACTGGGGGTCTGTGCCCGGGCCGACCCGGGCCGACCCCCCCTGGGTCGGCCAAACCGGGTCGACCCGCCCCGGGCGGCGACCCGGCCCGACGACCCGGCCCGGCTCGGAAAACCCGGCCCGGCCGACGGTGCGGTCCGGTGCGGCGGCGCGGACCGGCACGGCGGCGCGGCCTGGGCACCGTTCGGGTGCCGCGCGCAGGGGGCAAAGCCCCCCCTCCTTTGAGAACCGCGACCCCTTAATTGGGGCCGCTTTTGAGACCCGGCCCAGTGCCGGCCGCCGGTCATCTTGCTCCGCCGCGGCCCGGAACCGGCCGCGCCCTATGTCGTCCGGCGCGATGCGACGACATCGCTTCCCTCCGCCGCGGCCCCGCTCTGGCCGTGGCACCTTTGACTTTCTTCGACGCGACGCGACGGCGTCGCGTTCTTGGATTTCTTTCCACGACGCGGCGTGACGGTGCCACGCAATAATTTCCGTGCGATTCCCGCGTGGTGCGACGGCACCACGCCATCCCGTTCCATCCGCAAGGAAACAATTATGAACATAGGAGGGCGGTTCGGCCGTGTTGGTGCGGTCCGGGCCCCCCTCTCGTTAGACAATAACATTTAATCCTTTATCCTCGAAGTTCGACATTCTAGAATCAGGAATGGAAAATAAATAAATAAAATATCAACAATCCCCTACCTCGGATTCAAGTGTGGAGCACGCCAATCAAGCCGCGGAAGACTAGCATCGCGGAGGTCGGGCGTCGCGGAAATCGAACGTCGTTTCCGTTGACGTCGAGGTGCGTCCGAAGAGGTACGTCGCTGGAGAAGCTTCGTAAGCTGACAGAGATAGTCCGAGGAGGGAACGTCGTCTCCTTTCGTTGACACGGGAAGAAGATCGAAGAAGCGGCGTCGTCGATCTTCGGAAACACACCGGCTACGAAGAAGAGAAGCGGCGTTCTTCGTCGGAGCTTAAGTGTTCTTCGTGTTCTTCGTCAAGGTTGAAGAAGATGGAGAGAGCTTCTCAAAATCTCTCAAGGTGGCAAAGGAGACCAACCCAAAATAAAATAATCTTAAGCCTTATTTTATTTACACAACTAAACATTTGAATTTCAAAAGATAAGAAACGAACCATTAATTCGTAGAATTAATTCAACGAAAGAAACAACTCATTTAATTTACGAAAAAAACTGCCCAATTAAATGGTCTGTTAAGAATTTAAGAAAACGCGTCAGTTGACTTTCATAAAGACGGGTTTTCGCGGGTGCGTTACTTAGCGGAAAGAAACAGCGGGGCTCATGTGGGCCCCACCTCACAAATATCCTACCAAGAGGGTAGGATATTTCTGGATAGTACCCTATCCGATTCAACTCAGATTAAGCCGCTTTTAAGTGGCTTCAAGTGGCTTCCAAGTGGCTTAAGTGAAATAAAATAAAGTTGTCGCAAAATTATTTTATTTCTTAACTTTAAGCCCGAAAATTAAAAACCACACCCAAGCAAACGCAACTTCAGAAGAGGCATTTCTAAACAATTACCGGCGCTGCCATTCCATCGGTGCCCTCAGAATTCGATTCCGAGCACCAGTTCAAAAGTTAGAAAAACCCGCTCGTCCCTTCACTGAACGTACCCGAGCCAAACTTCGGAAATTGATTCCGGGCACACCGGGCCTCGGAATCAGGCGCCGTCAGAAACTGAGTTCTTGTAAAATTCCAAAGAAAATTAAGAAAAGAAAATTTCCTTGGAATTTACGGGTCTTTACATTACTCCCACCACAGGGCTTTACGTCCCCATAAAGCTTCACCACAAACTTAGGGAAACAAAGCGGTACTGAGCACGCATCTGAGCCTTCCGCTCCCATGTGCTCACCTGGAGGTTCCCGCGCTGCCAAAGAAACTGCACAAGAGGAATCAACCGTCCTCCTAGGATCCGCTCCTATCGATCCTCGATCCCCATAGTAACCTCCGTAGAAGACACTCATCGCCACCGTCCAGCTCCTCATGGACGATGATATGCGAAGGGGTCGAGCACGTATCTCCTCAGTTGGGATACGTGGAAAACGTCGTGCACCTAGTGCAACTGAAGTGGATGGGCCAAACGGTAAACCACCTCACCTACCCAGCTGAGGGCCTAGAAAGGTCCGTTGAACCTCGGAGATAACTTTCCTCCCTGGCCTCATCTCTGTAAAACTTTTCGCGGTGAGACCCGTAAGAAGACGTGGTCGTCATCCTCAAAATCCAGAGGTCTCTATTTCTGTTAGAACTGAAACTCAAAACGACTGCTGCTATGAGGGTAAGGTTGACCGACTCAAGAGTGATCGGTCACACCCTCCTGTGCAGGAGTTACCCTGCACTGCTGGGGGTTTCCTTTTCCGCCGACCAAGGAAAACCCATCCCGATGTTTGCCTAAAACCGTCAATTTGAATATGAACAGTTATTTCCCATTCGATACTCAAACTAACGTCGTAAGGCCTCGACGCTGCCACCAAGAGATTCCAACCTGAACTCTTGCCTCGAGGGTCTCACCACACCGTCGGCGTAAGTGTGATTATCGAGTCTCCTCCCAAGGTATCTCCAGATGTGAGGGTCAAGTCCACGGCTTACCGGAAACTCTAGGTCTGGAACAAGATTTGTGAAAGCGAGGAATGATTCATATCGACATCTGTTACTACAACAGCTAGTAGTGGACACAGACTGTCCCTTGAGTCATTTCTATAACCATTGGGTCACCCTCTTTGACCGCATGCAGCCGCACTCTTCCTCCGCTCTCCAGCTCCCTGATCCTGGCGGGAATAACTAAGGCGGGTGGTTGTAGCATGTTAAGATGTACACCACCTCATGTTGCTCTCCTAGCTCTACCTCCACGTCTGCCGCTTCGCAGACTCATCTCTATTTAAAGCTACCTCTTCTTGAAACATTTAACACGCCTGATTCTCTAAGACTGGCACCGGTTCCTTGTTTCTTACTGCACTGTGCAGTCTTCATCTGCTCCTGGATGAACTGCACCTCCTTTAGTCTCACAAGAGATGCTATGATTTCTTCTTTTCCGATAAGAGAAATCTGGTCTCATCCCCTGGATGAACCACATTCGTTGCCTAATACAGTCAATCCTGATATAAATGATGCATTCATGCCATGGATGACGTCGTAAGGCCTCGACGCAACTACTAAGAGATCCAACTGTCACTCTCGCCTCCAAGGGTCGAGTCACACTGTCGGCATCAGTGTGAGGTCACTGGGTCTCCTCCAGTAGGAATCTCTTAAGTGAGGGTCAAGTCAACAGTTTAACCGGGACCACTCAGTATCAACCAAACAAAAAGGACAGGAAAGCAAACAAAATAAGTGTCTTTTTATTATTGCAGCTCATATTACAAAGACACGAATACAAAAGCATCATGGAAATAGAAGTACAAAGGACATATATACTAGTTCCGCTCCTGTCCACCTGCTCCAGGAGCTCTACTGCCTCGGTGGCTCCCCCAAAGACTGCGGATCAACTGTACGAGGAGTCGGACAGTCACGTGCCAGATGACCCTTTCTGCTGCACGAGTAACACAGTCTGCTTCTGGCATGCCTGGCTCTGACCCTACCCTGGGTGCCCTACACCACCGGTCCTAAAACCCGAGATTGCCCAACTGCTGGTCCGGTCCTCCTGGACCTCTGCACCATCTGTCTACTGCCCACAGATGACTCAGCAACTGATCGAAAAACCTGTGGCAAAGGCAGAAGCTCCTGTACACGCTCGGGGTGTAGAGCTACTGGCACAAACTCCACCCTGAAGAAGGTCTCAAAGTCTTCCCATGCGAAGTTCATCCCATCGCAAAACTGAAACAAGTGGCTCCACCACCTGCCTGCTGCTGCCTGAAGGAGGCTGGTAGCAAAGATCACCATGAAGTATGTCGGCATCCCCACTAGCCTGAAGACTCTCACCACAGCCTCCAGCCAATCCTCAGCCGCCTGCGGGTCCGTCCCTCCCTGGAACCTGGGTGGCCTCTGGCGCTGAAACTCATGCAGTGCGCTCAAGCGACGTGCATCCTCTGCTGCTAGGGCTGGTGGCATCGGTGGCCCAACGGGTAGTAGTACCACTGGTGCCTCCGCTGGTGCCTCAACTGGGATAGGGCCCTGTACTGAGGCCTCATCGCTCGGTGGGATGTCAGTACGTACCACTCTCAGGGCTCTAGCTGGTCGTCCGAGAAAAGGCATCCTGAAAGAAACAACGTGACACGGTCAAAAGATTATACCTGGTGAGATGACCTGGTTTGAGATGACATTTAAATAAAACTTCTGGAAAACACACACGCAATCAGTGTTTTCGTGCACAAAGTCGGAAACCAGTTGTCAGGGTCCTGGTGTATGGATACGTCAGCCGCCCGCACCAACACTGGACTCCCTGAACTGAAAACCACACTCGGTACTCTTAACACTATTGCTTCATAGAAGGAAACATCAGAGTTATAAGTTCTGCGGTAGAACCGAACTCCTATGATACGAATTTGTCACGACCCGTCCTCGGGGCCCGTGTTGTGACTACCCCAAGCCCGCCTTCCATAGGCCAGGGGCTGGTGACTAGCACCAAAGGCGTAAAATCCCGATAACTGGGAAGGAATTGCCTTTATAAAAGAAAACAAGCAGCACTGAGTACAAGCGGAAACAAAACACTAAGTACAAAATAAAAGCTGAAAAGTAAATGGGCCAGAATACAAACCCAAAAGAAAGTACAACTACAACTGAACAAGGTACAACGACAAAAAGACAAACAGCTGGAATAGGGAAGCAGCTCCTGGGTTGTCCTCCTCGGGTCCTACCTGAAGGGTAGGTACAGATAGCTCAGCTCCTGGTCGTCCACCACGGATCCTACCTGAAGGGTAGGTACAGATAGCCTCCTCCACGCTCTCGTCCGTCAACCTCCTCTGTGAGTCGTCTCGTCACGTAGTCCACCTCCGGGTACTGACTCGTCGTGTAGTCCACCTCCGGGTACCGACTCGTCGTGTAGTCCACCTCTGGGTACCGTCCAGTCCTCGAACACTCGGCCTTCGTCAGCACTGCCCGTCGTCTGCAACCAACACAACGAGGTGCGGGCATAGCCTATACAGGGGTGAGTATAACGATACTCAGTAGGGACCCCGAGACCCTCAAGGTCTCACTAAACAAACAAGGATAACCACAAGAAGATCTCAACAGATAACCTCTACTTATATATATGCCCATACATATACCTAAGTTATCAAGTAACCCATCTCAATCATGAGGAAGCACAAGGATTGTGAAATCAACGGATAACCACTACCCAGGTATATGCCCATACATATACCTAAGTTATCAAGTGACCCATCTCAATCATGAGAAAACACAAGGATTGTGAAATCAACGGATAACCACTACCCAGGTATATGCCCATACATATACCTAAGTTATCAAGTGACCCATCTCAATCATGAGGTAAACACAAAGGTCAAAAGTCTCAGCTCAAACCAGGATTTTCATTAACGAAACTATAACTGCTGAAGAGCTCCATCTTTGGAGTGTACAGTGGTCCTGTCACGACTCCGAGGTACTGCTCACTAACCTAAGACTGCTGAATTACTCCTCCTGTCGAGTACCGCGGGTCTGCAGCCAACTACCGGGCGCTCTGTCCGCTGAGGGTCTGTCGCCAAATACCGGGCGCTCTCCCTAATAGCCTACAGAGGTACTCCTCTGGTCGAGTACCGCGGGTCTGCTGCCAACTACCAGGCGCTCCGTCCTCCGTGGGTCTGCCGCCAAATACCGGGTGCTCCGTCCACTGGGCTAGTCGACTCACTCCAAGTCGAGTCGGTCAAGCAGTCGTCAGGTCTCAGTCGTCTACACGGTCTCCGTACTCCGCTCGCTCGTCTCTGGGAGGGTCCGCTCCACGAGCTACAGGTCGATACTCCAAGTATCTAAAAGTCCCATGAAGAAGTATCTCAAAGGACCGCCTCGTCATAGGGGTATCAACGCAATAGACGGCGCGTCAATCGGACGCCCGGTCTGTGAGTTACTAGCCTTTTCGTCCCAGGGCCCCGGTTGGTTTCATGTGCGAACCAACCCGGCCATAACTCAACTATACCCCGAACACTCATAGGGTATACTCATAGGGACCGTTTCTCAACGTGATCATAAACGCCGCTGACGGTTCGCCAAACGGACGTCTGGTCTGAAAGATATCATCTTTCTCCGTTCCAGGGGCCCGTTTGGATTTCGGGCACAATCCAACATGGCTATAACCCAACTACATCTAAAACTCAGGAGGAGGATGCCAAAAGTTCTGTATCGTCAACAGGAACGCAACGCAACAGACGACGCGTCAATCGGACGCCCGATCTGGAAGTTATTGGCTTTTTCGTCCCGGGGGCCCTGTTGGTTTTTAAGTTAAAACCAACCCGACCGTACACCAACTGCGTCCAAACCTTGAGCGGAGTAAGCCAAAAGATCTGTCTCCCTTAGAGTAATTCAATGAAACAGACGGCGCATCAATCGGACGCCCGATCTGTTATTTATTGGCCTTTCCGTCTCACACCCACCCTGGGAAACTTTCCAGGAGGTCACCCATCCTGATCACTACTCTAGGCCAAGCATGCTTAACTATGAAGTTTTAACCACGTAGGCTCCCGAAAAGGAAGGTGCACCTTGAGTATAGTATACCAAAACGACCGTCTCGATCCAAGGATCGCGTTGCCGCTGACGGCGAGTCGTTTGGAGGCCCGTAGCCCAAGATACAGGCATTTGACCGAAAGTGGCCCGAAACTGGGGGTCTGGGCCCCGGCCGACCCGACCCGACCCCCCCTGGGTCGGCCGAACCGGGTCGACCCGCCCCAGGCGGCGACCCGGCCTGAAGACCCGGCCCGGCTCGGAAAACCCGGCCCGGCCGGCGGCGCGGCGGCGCAGGTCGGTGCGGCGGCGCGGTCCGGCGCGGGGGCACGGTCCGACGCGGCAGCACGGACCGGCACGACGGCGCGGCCTGGGCGCCGTTCGGGTGCCGCGCACGGGGGGCAAAGCCCCCCCCCCCTCCTTTGAGAACCGCGGCCCCTTAATTGGGGCCGCTTTTGAGACCCGGCCGGGGGAAATTATTTCCCCCGGTCTCCACTGTCCGGCCGGCCCGCACTGGCCGGCCGGTTTCGCAAGCAAGGACCGGCGACGGACGGTCCTTCTTTCGCTGACACCGGCAGCCCGGTGCCGGCCGCCGGTCATCTTTCTCCACCGCGGCCCGGAACTGGCCGCGGCCTATGCCGTCCGGCGCGATGCGACGACATCGCTTCCCTCCGCCGCGGCCCCGCTCCGGCCGCGACGCCTTTGACTTTCTTCGACGCGACGCGACGTCGTCGCGTTCTTGGATTTCTTTCCACGACGCGGTGCGATGACACCGCGCAATAATTGCCGTGCGATTCCCGCGTGGTGCGACGACACCACACCATCCTGTTCCATCCGCAAGGAAACAATTATGAACATAGGAGGAGGGTTCGGCCGTGTTGGTGCGGTCCGGGCCCCCCTCTCATTAGACAATAACATTTAATCCTTTATCCTCGAAGTTCGACATTCTAGAATCAAGAATGGAAAATAAATAAATAAAATATCAACAATCCCCTACCTCGGATTCAAGTGCGGAGCACGCCAATCAAGCCGCGGAAGACTAGCGTCGCGGAGGTCAGGCGTTGCGAAAATCGAACGTCGTTTCCATTGACGTCGAGGTGCGTCCGAAGAGGTACGTCGCTGGAGAAGCTTCGTAAGCTGACAGAGATAGTCTGAGGAGGAAACGACGTCTCCTTTCGTTGACACGGGAAGAAGATCGAAGAAGCGACATCGTCGATCTTCGGAAACACACCGGCTACGAAGAAGAGAAGTGGCGTTCTTCGTCGGAGCTTAAGTGTTCTTCGTGTTCTTCGTCAAGGTTGAAGAAGATGGAGATAGCTTCTCAAAATCTCTCAAGGTGGCAAAGGAGACCAACCCAAAATAAAATAAGCTTAAGCCTTATTTTATTTACACAACTAAACATTTGAATTTCAAAAGTTAAGAAACGAACCATTAATTCGTAGAATTAATTCAACGAAAGAAAAAGCACATTTAATTTATGAAAAAAACCGCCCAATTAAATGGTCTGTTAAGAATTTAAGAAAACGTGTCAGTTGACTTTCATAAAGACGGGTTTTCGCGGGTGCGTTACTTAGCAGAAAGAAACGGCGGGGCTCGTGCGGGCCCCACCTCACAAATATCCTACCAAGAGGGTAGGATATTTCTGGATAGTACCCTATTTGATTCAACTCAGATTAAGCCGCTTTTAAGTGGCTTCAAGTGGCTTCCAGGTGGCTTAAGTGAAATAAAATAAAGTTGTCGCAAAATTATTTTATTTCTTAACTTTAAGCCCGAAAATTAAAAACCACACCCGAGAAAACGCAACTCCGGAAGAGGCGTTTCTAAGCAATTACCGGCGCTACGATTCCATCGGTGCCCTCAGAATTCGATTCCGAGCACCAGTTCAAAAGTTAGAAAAACCCGCTCGTCCGTTCACTGAACGTACCCGAGCCAAACTTCGGAAATTGATTCCGGGCACACCGGGCCTCGGAATCAGGCGCCGTCAGAAACTGCGTTCTTGTAAAATTCCAAAGAAAATTAAGAAAAAAATTTTCCTTGGAATTTACGGGTCTTTACATAATCATCACATAAATTTTTCATCATAAAACACAGAAATCACTACTAGAAATTTATTAATATGAGCGAATCAATAGAATATGATAAAAGATATTGGAATGATTCCTTGATTTTAAATGGATCAACCATATAAAGTTAGTAACTTAAGATCCAAAATAAAAAAATTCATGGGATGATCACCCAACTTTTTAGATTTCACGAGAGATGAGAGAACCAAAAAATAGAAATTGGGAAACCTAAATTTATATTTAAATTTGGGTAATCCAAACTATGGTTTGGTTTCTTTAACCATATTATGGTTTAGTCTAGTCAATAGTGATATAAAATCCATGATGATTCTTAATAAAAACCCCTAAAATCTATTCAGTTGTTTTTCTTTCCAAAACATCAATTTGAATAACACTATGACATTGACAATAATCCATGGTTATGGATCTCCATTTTCCCTTAAAATCATGAGACAAAAACACATGATGATTTCTACCAAACCAGACCATTTTTAACCAATTTTTTATATCGATTCTTTTCTATCCCCTTATAAGAACATGAATGTAACAACCCATGTTTTGATCCAAGGTAAAATTACAAGGGAATTTTAATTTTGGTATTTTGTGGACAAGTTGTTCCTTGATCCAAGATTTAGAATGTAATTACGAGTGTTTTAACACTCTAAAGTGTTGTTTTTGGACTTAGGTAAAGGCCCAAGGGGTCTCTCGGGTGTCTTGTTGAGTTTCATGAGCACTGGGGCCCAAAAATAAAAGGTTTGGGTCATCTAAATAGGGTACATAGTTTGTTTAAAACAATGTGGCCCACAACAACAAATTGTGCTTCCTAAACCAGAGGTGCAACAGATGTCACATAGGCTATGCATAATTTTCCCAAACTGTGCACGTATCTTGCATGGTTAGTTCCACTTAGGTAGTAACCTTGTACTATTCATCGCATGTTTGGAACACAGTTAGGGTAACCATATGGGACAACCCATGTAAGGTGGGTTTCCAAGATAGTGGGAGCTGCACAGTTTGGAAAAACCATGTAGGCAACCATGTGAAACTAGTTTGAGGGTGATTTTCCAATTTCTACCTTAATGAAACTTTAAAATAACCCTTCCCCTTTTCCCTCCCATTTCCAGCATGGGTCTCCTCCCTTCTCCCGATCAAGCTATACTCCTCTCCAACATAGGGATAGAGATAAATTCATTGTCCTAAGTGAGAATTGAACGTCGTTGGTATCTATGAATATTAATCAGTAAGCTTTCAATTCATTTTAACCTTTTTTAATTTAACCTTCTCTCAACTAAGTTATCAAGGTATAAGCTCATTGTACATATTTTTAGGGAAAATTTCGGTTTTGTCGATTTCTTCCAAACCAGACCGAATCAGACCGTGATATTTGACGAGTAAAGAGTCCCAAGCATAAGGTAGGTGGTATATGGATTTTACCTCAAGTTTCCATCATTTATAAATATCATCATTTCACCACATTCTGTCCTTCACCACTTGTTTCCATAAAAATATTTAATTTAATTTAAATTTTATTATGCACCTTGTATTAATCCCATTAAGCCTTGTTTAATAATTTGATGTTGTCAAACTCGATAAAAAAAACCCCTTGGGTGTGCCTGATTGTTTTTACCCTTATTAATTATATTTTTAAATTGCCTAATATCCTTCTAAGAATCCAACTTAGATTTTAAATGGAATTTCCCTTATAATCAAAAGACCAATTGATAATGGAACCTCTTGAGTTACATGTAAAACATTGTATTATTTTTCTATGTTTGGTTGTTTCTTTTCTGAAATGCTTATTTTAGTGAATTGAGATGTGATTATTGAGTGTGATTCTTCATTGGAATAAATGAATTGTTCGATGAACAATATCATGTTTTTAAAATAAAACCCCTTGGATGAGTTGTGTTGTCTTATAAGTTACAAAGTGTTGATTAGTGGTTTAAATGTGTTTGGATCATTTTATTGGTGTTTATCTATTATTTGATGTATTTTTCAGAAGAAGGCATGTCTTGGACATGTCAAAAAATGGTATTCTTAAATGGTGTTTCCCTATTTTTATATAAGTTTTAAATGAACCAATGCACCATCCATGTGTCCTTCATAGACTAATCCTATCTAAATGACTATGAACAAATAATATCCTAAATGATTGGTTTGAATTATAATGGGGTTTTACCAAGTAGGTAAATTCCCAATTGACAATGGCACCTTTAAAGTTTCTCTTTTCACCTTGTAAAATGAATTTCCATGTTTGATATAATAAGTGGTATGGATTAAATGGAATTGAATGTTCATGATGGTTTCTATCCTTGAATTAATTAAATGGTTTAATTGAAGTAAATGGTAAAGTGTGGAAAGGCCATACTGATCATGAAATGTTATAAATGAATTGTGATGCCCTAAGTTATGATGGGCTTGATAAGTGTAAAGTATGATAGGTTATGCCTCATGTATTATTTTTTAAATATGTACATTTCTTGATATAGGATATGGAATTATTCTAAGGGTTCCGTTGAGCATTGAAGAATCATTCTCCCTTACATCGGCTATTGAGTATGACATTTTCACCATTGATACTAGTTAGAGGTTGGTCTTGAGGTGCCACATCCCTTGTTGATTGTTAACATGACAAAAAATCCTGATTTAAAGTGTTAACATGATGAACCACTCACCATATTGAGTTAAAGGCATGAAGTCTTCCAATAATTATGAGATGTAGGGCATGTGCCCTCTTTTATATCATATATGCTTGTTTAAACTGGTTATGGATGCCTGAGTTATACCTCGGTCCAGCCAGCACCTAGTATTCCTGGTATATGGCCACTTACGACCACACGTACTTGGTCCATATAGGTGGATTAAATATATAACTATATATATATATATATTATTACTATATATATAGTAACTAGTATGATTTCTTTTTCCAACCGTGAGACAAAGTAGGTAGAGATGTCAGGTGTCCTTCAAGAAACTGAGCGGGTTGTTATTTATTCATTCGGCTATTCTATCACTATTTATGAATGTTCACTGCTTTAATTTATTTTCATAGGCCGAATTAGGATTTATACAACATGGGTGGTAGCCTACTGGGATCTATATCTCACACCCTACTTAGGCCACTATTTCACTAGGGTACCTGAGTAGATCTTATATTTGTAGGACCATGGACTCTTTCTTGTGCTATTTTCTTGAACTTGAGAGTTAATATAAAAGTAATTAGCTAAAGATCAGGATGCTCATGGAGATTTCCATTTGTTTTTTTGTTGTTTTTCCTATTCATGTACTGTACTGTATGTTGTTGCCTGCTATATGTCTACCGTTTTAGTTATGTATCATTATTTGGACATGATTTCATTGTTGTATATTGGTATTGAACATAGTTTATATGTAGTTTTTTATTCTACTTCTTCTCTATCTTTCATTTATTATTTCTTCCATTGTTGTCTATTATTTAGTATCTTATAAACCACTGTGGTGATCTGATCATGATGGTATAGTCTTACTACTATCACCTCCTTAGACCCTATCTAATATTCGGTAGCCTCTAGAATATGGGGAGGCATGCTTGAGGCCATGTGACCCACTGGTCTGGCTATCGTTCTAGTGGTCAGTCATACTGGGATGCTATAAAGCGGTATTAAATCCTTTCTTTTTTTTCCCTTTGTCTTTCTATTTTGGGTTGGTAGATAGGATACTAGGAATGTGTTGGTTCTTGGTAAATATCCATACCTAGGATTGATCAACCCACATACGGGGAAAATTCCAAGTGCCTAGGGATGTGATTGTTGTTCATGCTATTTATTATTATAGTTAATTATCATTTCACCTTAATTGACTGGTGTACTTTTCTCTACTTATTTATTTATGGAATTTATGTTATTTTACTAATGGATGGTATGAAAATGAAGTACCATTTCATGCATAATTATAGACATATAGAAATTCACATGTCATGCATATTCCATTCCATGTAGTTGTATTTGTAGGTTGCTTATTAATTTTTATTGTGTTCGTTGAATGTTATGTCATGCTCTTTCTTTCTTTATCATGCCTATTTATATAACATGATTATCTAATAATATTCCATGTTTCCTATTTATTTATAATTTATTGGTTATGTGTCAGGATTCTATTATTATTATCATGTTTACCTATGTTTACTTCTTGTGATAACATGCCTAGTTAAGTTTTTGATATATATAATTGGTTGCATGGGTTGAATTTATGGATTACAATTAAAAAGGAACCATTTTTTAGTTATAAGGTGTATGGTTACCTTATAATTGGGAAAATTTAACCTATATACTCAAACCATTTTTGATATATATATATATATATATATATATAGAACCTTGGTAAAATGTAAAAGCTTTGAAAGTTCAAACTTTTAAAGTGGAATTATTTCAATTAATGGGAGCCAAATTCTAACCTATGAAGTTTATGGGTGATTTATGGATTGGTAGATGGAAACCCATATAATTGAACCATTATATACGATCTTGGTATATTTTTAAATGGTTATGAATGCGAAATATATTTAATTTTGAACTAAAATGTGTTGGTTACCTTTCAAAATGAACAATTGGACCCAAGAAGGTCAGTTGGGGCATGTTTTTTTAGATAACCTGTTCGGGTGTTTTGGACCTTTAATAATTAAGAAACTTCTATTGGGTTGTATTTTTATAAAATTAGGTTGGATTAGTGGGACCCTTGTAGGTATCCTTATCTATTAAAAGGATTTTTTGATAATTTTCTAATAAATATGGGATTTCAAAAAATGATTATTGTTTAAAAAAGTGAGTTATATAATACTTGCCTATTTTTCCTTAATGAGTTAGTTAAATCAAGTACCAAGTGATTTTGTTTAATAGTTGGGACTTCATGTTTTGTTTTAAATCTTTTAAAAGTTTAAATATTAAACGTGATTCAATGTAATGTATTTAAAAATAGAACCTATGGGGGTGTCTTTTGTTTAAACCCTCATGTAAGGGTAGTTAAAACTTTCCTTTAAGTTTCCTTGGAATGGAAACATGAGTGTTTTCCATCATCCTTATATTTTTATCAATGGATTAAATGATTGGCATAGGGCCTAGTGAAATCTTTTTGGTGTGACCTATTGATATGGTCGATGCTTGTGATTTTGTATGGGGATAACCCATGGTTGGTATCATGGTTAAATATTAAATTCCTTACTAAATTTCATGATATTTATGTCATATGGTGTCATTTGGGTTCTATTTTACCTAGAAGGACTCTTAGCTTCTATATGATACCTTTGTTTGAATGGATGCTCATGGTATCTTTGTTTCTTTTTTCTAGTGTAATTATTGAGTAATGATCTGTTTCAATAGGTTAAACATGCTTAGGACATGGACAACCTCTTAGTAGGTCTCATGACCCTATTTATTTTTTCATAGTAAATCAAGAGGTCACTAGTCACTTCTAAAATCATATGAGATAATGTTCCTTTGAGACAGTTTTCTGTGTGGGCCATACGATACATGAAAGAATGGGGAATACAAACTATGGATAATATTAAGGATGTGAAATTTTTCTTCTAAATCTTGGGGTAGTATGCATTGATATACATGGTACCCACTACGTTACTAAAAAATGCAATGAACTGGTTGAGTTTAGTAGAATTGTTGAGCCTTGAGATATTGTGTACATTCTCAGGTCATCGCTAGAGTAGAGTGACCTAAGAGTTAAGGGAATCAATTTTTCCCAATGCTCAGGATGATTATACATGGGGAGAAGGTGTTTTGATGCTCCGATCAGGTTGGTTTTAGATTTCTTTCCCAATTTTTGGGCATTGTGAGTGTGACTTGGAAGAGTTTCAAACAATTTTTTAAGGTGAGTCTGACCTAGCATTCTTATGAGAGGCATATCTATCTATATTTTTGATGACTATGAAAATTATAATGTGGGGAGTGTTATGTTAGTTTTAGCTAAAATGTGTCAGTGCTTGATAAATAGAACATCATTGATGTAGTTTTCAATGTATGAAACCATTGATAAAAACCATTGTTCATGGATGGAATTAGGTGGTCAATCTTGAGTGATCATGAGATTCCTTGTATGGTAAAGTATTTGTGATCCATTATTGATTATGGGTCAGCGGGTGAAGCTGAGATTCCTTTGAAAGAAGTTGACCAATAGTGGTTTGATTATTCCTCTTTTGAAGGATGCATATGGTTGGGTGGAAACCATACCAAGAAAATTGTTTGATGCTGTGTAAGTGACATAGATCTATTTGGTGGTGAATCTTCTAATCCTATTAGTTTAATCATTCTTATAGATGAACATGTACCATATCTTGTCATTTTCTTGATGTACCAAGAGAGCATCAGTTATACGACACACTAAAATTTTAAAAGTTATTGGTCTTGGTAAGTGGTCTTTATTAGAGTATCATGATAGATGTGTGTTTTTAATGAGTCATGGTTAGTCCAGAATGATACTTGGGTTCCCTTGTAGAAGTTCCTTGGATAGATTATTTGACATCGGCTGTTTCCCTATGACTTAGTCGCTAGGTGGATGTTGACCTGGGATTAGTTAAAGATATGATGTGGAAGTCTTGGTTGTGTACCAATACCCCACTTGTAAACATGGAGTATGGAATAACTTGGTTTATTTACTTGTATTATAGTTTAATGAATATGAGGTTATCCTAGAGTTGTAATCAGGCTCAGAGGTAATTCAAAAAGAGGAAGGATTCTAGTGGGCTTTAACTGGGTTTCACCCTTTTTCATACCAATGCATGGTAGTTTGAATGGCCAGGTGATGGTTTGGCCAGGGAACGTTACTGAAAGTTAGGTATGGACTTTGGTGATCATGTTTTTAGTAAACACAAGATACCTTGGAAGATGGCATTTACATTTAGTCTGTAATGTGCCGATTGTCTAATTCAGGCCTATTCTAGATAAGTTTGTTGGGGTGGATTGAATTTTTATCTTTTTTGTTCATTATATATAGTTTAATAGAACCATCTTAAAGCATGTTTCTAGGTTAAGGTGGGTATGGTCTAAAGTTCAGCTGTGCTTTGCAAAAAATATCGCACAACCAATTTCAGTTTGGTCAATCAGGTTTTGATCATTTCTTAATGATGAGGTCCCGATATGACCTCAGACGTAATCAGGCTCTCCCAATTAAATAAATCATGCAAGGATAATCGTTATAATGATTAGGTGTTTTCTTGGTAAGACAATTCTAATAGCGGGGAATACGTGGATCAAAGTTTTCCATTAAATACAGAGAACCATGGTGGGGAGCATCATCTGCCTGATATTTTTAGATATAGCTATGTGATCATGTCTCTAGATAAACGAGATCAAGTATGTACTATTCAGGTGTTTCAATCAGAAAACAAGCATCAGATTGGGTTTTGATGGCTTAAGTTCTATATTCTTAAGTAATGCTTGGAGGTTCATTGGGAATATTGGGAATCCAATGTGGAAGTTTGAAAGAGACTTCATTAACATTGTAGGTTGGGAAATTTTTTCACTATTTAAACAAGGATTATTAGGGATATGATGTTATAATGTGGGGAGGTTGTAATGTACCATGTTTTGAGCCAAGGTATAATTCCATGGAAATTTGAATATTGGTGTTTAGTGGACTGACCATTCCTTGAACCAAGATTCAGAACATAATTTTGAGATTTGAAATACTCTAAATATTTGTTTTTATACATGGGTATATTCCTAAGGGTTCCCTTGAGTTCCTCATTGAGTTTCATGAGTTTCGGGCCCAAAAAATCTCAAGTTTGTGAGGTCTGAATAGGGGGCATAGTTTTTCTGAAATCATGCGGCCCACAGTAGCAAACCATGTGGCATGAACCATAGGTACACCAGATTTCACACAGGATATGCATGGTTTACCCAAACCATGCACCTATCCCACATAGTTAGTGCCACTTAGGAAGTAAGCTCACACTATTCACTGCACGGTTGGTGCACAGTTTTGGTAACAGTATAGGAGAAAACATTTGAGGTGGGTTTTTAAGGTAGTGGGAGATACACAGTTGGAACAAATTTTGGCCAAACCATGCATCCAAATCACATGAACCCATTTTGAGGGTGAATTTACAATTTCTCCCTTAATGAAATTTTATAATAACCCTCCTCCTTTTTCCTCCCATTTCTAGCATAGGAATCCTTCCTTCTCCTGGTCAAGCTCTCCTTCTATCCAACCTAGGGATGGATATATATCCTTCTTCTGAAGTATGAATCAAATATTTTTAGTCTCTATGAATCCACATTAGAATGTTCTTGATTCATTTTTAACCTTGCTTCATTTAATCTTCTCTTGACCAAGTTATTGAGGTGCAAGCTCATTTTCCCTATTTTCACAAAAATGTCTATTTCATCAATTTATTCTAAATCAAACTGAATCAGACCTTGATATTGAATGAGTAAAGTATCCTAAGCATAAGGTAGGTGGTATATAGATTTTTCATCGAGTTTCCATCATTTTATAAATAATGTTGTTGTGCTGCACGCCAACCTTTTCCGCACGTTTCTATAAAATTGTTTTCTTTAATCTAAATTGCATTAAACACCATATATTACCCATATTGAGCCATATTTAGTAGTTTTAGGTAGTCAAAATCGTTCCCAGATACCTCTTGGGTGTTTTTTCTTATTTCCCCCTTATTAATTTAGTTTTCAAATGCCTTTATTGCCTTCTATGTGTTCAGATTTTATTTTAAATGGAATTGACCTTGTAATCAAAAGCCTAATTAATAATGACACCTCTTAAGTGATATGTAAAACATTTTATTGTTTTTACATGTTTGGTTTTTTTTCTAAAATTTTTATTTTAGTGAATTGTGATGTAATTTTTTAGTGTGATGATTAATTGTGATAAATGAATTGTTTTATGAAAAATATCATGTTTTTATAATAAAACCCCTTGGATGAGGTGAACTACATTCTAAATTAAAAAATAATTATTAGTGGTTTAAACATTCTTGGGTCATTTCCTTGGTGTTTCACTATTCTTTGATGTCATTGTTAGATAAAAGGCATGTCTAGGACATGGCCTCAAATGGTATTATTAAAAAGAGTTACCCTCCTTTTATATAAATGTTAAATGAACTAATGCACTATATAAGTGCCTGGGTTAGACCACTCTTATCTAAATGACTAATAAACCAAGAACATAATCAATTCTTGTTTTGACTTATAATGGGGTTTTCCCAAGTAGGTAAATTCCCAATTTACAACGGAACCTTCAAAGTGTCTCTTTGAAACTTGTAAAATGAATTTCCATGTTTGATATAATAAATGGTATGGATTAAAAGGAATGGAATGCACATTATGCTTTCCATAATTTAATTAATTAAATGGTTTATATGAAGTAAATATTAAATGGTGGAATATATATGCTGATCATTACACGTTATAAATGAATTGTGATGACCTTAGTTACGATGGGCTTGATAAATGTTAAGCATGAGAGGTGATGCGTCAAGGATTATATTATAAATATGATTATGCCTTGATATAGGCTATGGAACGATGGTAACGGTTTAGTTGATCATGGAGGAATCACACTCCCTTACATCGGGTGCTGAGTATGACATCTCACACCACTGATACGAGTTAGATGCTGGTCTTGAGGTGCCATGTCCCTTGTTGAGTGTTGGTATGATGTCACAATCATGAATTCGAGTGTTGATATGACAACACACTCACTATATTGAGTGATGGGAGTGAAGCCTCCAACTCATTATGAGATTTAGGGAATGTACCCTCTGTTGGAGCTTATAAGACCATTTAGACTAGTTATAGTTGCCTGAGTTACATCCCAGTCCAGCCAACACCTAGTATTTCAGGTATATGGCCACTTACTACCTCACATACTTGGTCTATATAGGTGGATGAAATATATAACTATATATATATTGTTAATATATATTTTTACTGGACAGACATCTCTTTTCTCCAATGCACCAAAGTAGGTAGAGCCTCTAGGTTTCCTTCAAGAACATAAGTGGGCTGTTATTTATTTATTCAGCTTGTTTATCATTTTCTATGCATGCTCACTGATTTAATTTATATTCACGGGATGGATTCAATTATAGACACCATGGTTGGTAACCTATTGGGATCTATATATCATACCATGATCGGGCCTCCATTACACTAGGGTACCTGAGTAGATATCATGTTCGGAGGACCACAGACTCTTGCTTATGCTGTTTGTTTATACCTAAAAGTTTGAAGCATAGGACTGAGTTGGGTCTTCAGATGCTCGTGGAGATTTCCCTTGTTGATTTTTGGTGTTTTTCCTATTCATGTACTATACTATATCTTGTTTCTTACTATATGTATACTATTTTAGTTATGTATCATCATCTGGACATGCATGCATTGTTATATATTGGCTTTGGAAATCTTTTATTTTCAGTTGTTATTATTATTCTTCCATTTCTCTATCTTTAATTTATTACTGCTTCCATTATTATCTATTATTTAGTATCTGATAAACCAATGTGGCACTCTGATCATGAGTGTATAGTCTCCATAAAATCACCTCCTTAGGCCCTCACAGCTATTCAGAAGCCTCTGGAATATGGGGAGGCACGTTTGAGACCATGTGACCCACCAGTCTAACTACTGTTCTCGTAGTCATCCAGGATGAGATGTTACACTGAATCTCCATCAAAATCTATCTCCAAACCACGACATGAAAAATGGGAACTACTCTTAAACCACATAATGATTAAAAACAATGATGTATCTAGCTTAAAAAATATACAACCCTTAATTATGTATAATCATGATAAATAAATTATAAATAAGACTACAATTATGATGAACCTAGATAAACCATGACATAGTGAGGACATAAACATGATATGTTTTACTCAAAAGCTAAAAAATTAAAATATTATTCTACCATTTTCTTGAAAATTCATGTCCACCATCTACAACACTTACAAAACCCTAAGTAGAGAAACAAGAAAATTTAGGACTATATATTATATACCTTTCAAATAATTTTCATCCTAGAGAATAAAAAAAAGAAAAAAAATAACAAAGTAACTCAAACACATAACCACCTCATGAGATATCTATCAAATAAGAATCTCACTATCAATCATATCATAGAAATAAAAAGAAAACATCAACCTAATCAACTCATAATACAAACTCAATATTCACAAAAAGAGTTAAAAAAATCATACACTAAGATAGTATCTATGAATCACTTTTATACATATTTCTCCAAACCACCATTCCTGTATAAGAGTGGTACCAAAGGAATATAATATGCTCACAATATCTTCTATTGATGATCATGAATATCCATGGGATAATCTAATAACATTGAATCCTTATCAATATCCAAATCAAACTAGTAAATGTTATGATAATCATCAAGATGATATATATAAATCTATAAAACAAGGAAGTTTTCATGAACTCAATTTTTGTGAGGTTGAAACACCAACTAATACCCTATCTCACTAACTTTATTCTATATCTCAAAAGGTATGGAAAACTAAACACAAATCATGCTACCTACATCAAACCTCCACTAACCCTGACAAGGAGAATCCTTTAGAAACATGACTAAAGACCACAAACACCAATGGTATCCTTCTCCCACAATCATATAACTTTTGATGGTCTTGAGTTTATTTTTTCTACTCAGGAATTTCCCACACTTTATTAATCGTGATTAATAAAAAACCTTGACCAATAATCTATAAATATCCTTACTTGGTCCTATATAATGATAATCAACACAGCCACCCATATAGCACCTAAATTGGTTCCATAACAATGGATGTGTGATATATATTATTATAGGAAAAATTAACTAAAAGAAATTGATTCACCCATAAACTATAAAAATCAAGAGCACATGCACACAAATTATCACCCATCGTGTGGATCATCTACTCCATCATCCCATACATATAAGGATGAAAAGTTGTGTTATGGTCTAAATAAGATAAAAAATTACACTGTAAACTTTTCTATACTTGGGAGTTGAAGAGAGGATCATGATGAAAGTTTATATTATTTAAAACTTTTTAAAGACTCATCGCATCATACATATATATCATCACCAAAGAAACCACCAAATTTTACTCCTAGATCACTAATAAATGAGAAAATTTAATCAATTGATCCATAAACATCTAGATAAAATAATTAACTCCCAAATATCTTGGAAAACCCATTATAAAATCCATTTATATTCCCTTCTATTTCCAAAAAGGAATATTCAATTATTGAATTACACTTACTGTAACTTGATGATTGACTTTAACCCACTAACATATAAAATGTTGATACATGAACTCCTCTATTGAACTCTTAATATAGTACTAGAAAAACTAATATTTTAAGGAATTATAAATCATAAAAAATTAGGAAATATTCCTAGATGATCTCCCATCAACTGAGGAATATATAACCCCATGAATCAACACCCTATGATCCATATCTTCAATCATTCCACTAGAATGAAGAATCATAAACAATAAAATATCTACATACCTCTACCTTAGAATCTACTAGATGAGAATTGTCTACTGATAAAACATGGTGGAATGAATTAACATATAATTTATGAAAACTATATTATTTATATCTTTCATATCTTGATACAGATCAAAAAGTCCATCTAACATTTACCACCCATATCCAACCTCACAGGAAAAATCACCATGTATATTTATGTTCCGGGAATTAACTACTACAATTCATATCCATAGAGTATAATAGATATCAAAGTTATCATATTATAAGAACTCCAACCATCTTCATACAAAAATTCAAATCATATAGACATAAGAAAATCTATAGGATTTTGTGAAAAAGTAAGCCAATAAAGTTCTCTATGACAAGGTCATTCCACTAAATCTTTTGAGAAAACACTACCATCATTCTCTCAAGATCTTGGGTAGTATAATTAAATTAATGAGGATTTAAATCACAAGACCTATAAGTTATCACTACTCACTCCAACATCAATAATAATATTAAACCATGATGAAAAGAATCATAATAAACCTCAAACATAAATCATACTTCAATAAAATAATGAATAGGAGAACTTATTATCCTCTCATTCAGATATGTAAACACTAATTAATTATGAGATATCCATAAAAATTCCCAACCTGTATCATCCTGTGTTTTTAGACCTGATGAAATTTGAAGGGAGTTTTTTTATCATTTGTTGGGTAGAACATACTTTAAATCTATCTTAATAAAATAAATATGATATTTGGAATACTTAAAAGTGTTTTTTCAAGACTTTTTATAAAGGACCTAGAGGCCCTTCAGGTGTTCCACCAAGTTATGGGACCATCAGGCTCCAAAAACTCAAAATCATGATGAACTGGTCAGGGCACACAGTTAATATGAAACTGTGTATCCCACCATAGAAATCCATGTAGCCTATCCAGTAGGGATGAGGGTGTCACATGGTTTTTTCAAACTATGTGCACTGGGCCACATGACCATGTGCTAGTTGTAGGTTCCTTAGCAGAGGGTAAATGCATGGTTTTCACAAAGTTTCTCAAACCATGCACATGAACTGTGTAACCCCCCTCCCTAGGTAGTTGCATGATCATGGTTGGTGAACGGTTTGGGCAACCATGTGTCCAAACTGTATGCCACATTAAAGGGTGTGAAATTACCATTTCCTCCTATTTTTCTTATATTCTCCTCCCTCTCCTTTCATCTCCCATATTTGTATCCTCTCCCCTCCGATCGAGCTCCCCTTTGGTCTCCTACTAGACTAGGATCTATCTCATCTGTTCAGTGTCAGAATCAAGCATCATCAGTCTCATTGGATTCATTTAGCTAATAGATTCAATCATTTACCTCCTTTTTCTATTTATCTCTTTCTTAGCTGAGTTATCACAGTGAAATAAAATTCACCATATTTTTAGATTTTTCATCCATTTCTTCGATTTCTCTCAAACCAGAGAAAATCAGGACTTGATATCATATGCATGGGCCATCCTAAGCATGAGTTAGGTGGTCCATGGATTTTTCATTAAATTAATAGTGGTTATAAATTTCACCATTATTTCGTGTGTCAATATTTCTATGTGATGCCTCTTAAATGTTATATTTAATTTGTTGAACCTAACACCATAGATCTATTATACCTTGTGTATTATTTTTATGTTACTAATTGTAGTGAACCTCAAAGTTTGAACCTCAATTAAGGGTGTGACCCTTTAATTCCTTAAATAAATTATGGATTTTTCTAATAAAACCCCTCAATGAGGGGGGCTGTCTTCAAAAATGTAAACAAGTTATTAAATGCAGTGTGGGAGGAAGAGAAACCCCTCTATGTCATATTCTTATGACCAAACCCATCTCCCAAGTGGTTAGGGAATAATTCATATATAATCAGATTAGGAAACATTTATATAATGAATTTTAACATAGAATATCTTATACTATTGAATTTTTGGTATTTTCTATTATGGGAAGTCCGCCTAGTATTAATACTTTTAATTCAATGCTTGGAAATTCCTTAATAATGGAAATTACCACTTAGATAATTAAATGACATGTTAGGAGTTTTAGAATTATTATTAAGAGGACATTATTATTTTTAATTGATATGATAAATGGAATTGACCCTCTTAAAGAACATGAATAGATAATGTGGCATGGTTATGAACATGGCCTTATTCCTTCTTAATTTAAATAAACTGTGTTACGCCTTGAGAGATACTTAGGTTATATTACAGAATTCCTTGGATGGGATCATGGGTATTTGTGATTATATGTTCCATGGGAGATACTTGGGTCTCCATTTACGGAATGCAAAGGAAGGGCCCATAGGTTACTAGATTTATATATACACCGAGAGTGATACTTGGCATGCCCTGGATTGGATCTATGTGCATTTCTTTACCTTATTCAGTGATATTGGTTCCCTAGGGGAGAACTTATGGGAGGGCTTAGTGGAGATATGGTTACACCATGCGACGAGCGATATTCCAACCCCTCTGTGAGATACCAAGCACAAACATGGTGGTTGTTGACTTCACACCATACTGAGATTGATATTTGTGATTCCATTTATGGATTTCCTTGGATAGACTCTGATAGTGCTGAGTATTTATTGTGTCCCAATAATGATACTTGGGATTCAATTTAGGGATCACCTTGAACATGATTAGGGAATCTATTACAAAATTATAATGATGGAATAATATTAAGGACTAATATTATGTCATTGTTATCCAGGGATGCGTCCTCCAAGATAAATCCCATGCCTAGGCTTGGTCCTTTATTGATACTTATTTTATGATGATCCATATCATATATGTATATGTTCACCTCATTCAGTGACATTCTGGATTAGGCCAAAGTAGGTATGGTCATCTAGGTGTCCATGATGAACTTGATCTCGACTTGTTATGTTTATTTATTTATTTATTTCCTATCTTGTCATTATACCTACACACTGATGTATTTTATATTCATGAACTAAATTATTACTTATAAACCATTAGAGGCGACCTAATGAGCATATCACAGACACTACTTAGGCTACCATTTCACTGGGGTACCTGATCAGACCTTATGTTCACAAGACTATGACTATTGGATGATTCTTGTGCGCTTGTACTAGTATTAGGGAGTTAGAAGAATAAGACCGAGCCGAAGATCAAGATTCTCTTGGTTTTATCCCTTGGGGAATTTTTTTATTTTTATTATACATGTACTATACTATATTTCAACACATACTATTTGGTTATTATTTTAGTTATGTAGCCTCATCAAAGAATTCATGAAGAGTTGTATGAATGGAATTTCTCTTTTTGTCTATTTATTATATTTATATTGTAATATTTCTTATTTCATTTATACTACTTCCTCTATTTATTAGGTTATTTATTATCTATTATATCGATGTGATACTCTTATCATGAGGGTATTGTCTCCCCACCATACCAACAATATACCATCATTTCTAGCCAGTATCCTCTGGAATACAGGGATGCATGATTGATGCCATTTGGAGACCTATCTGGATACTAGATTAGTATTTAGTCAGGCCGAGATGTTACAAAGTGGTATCAGAGTGGTTTATTTTCCATTGAATTATTTTTTGGGATAGTAGAAAGGATACTAGGAATGTGTCGGCACTTGGTAAATAGCTGTGTCAGGGAGTGATCAACCCACACACGGGTAAAAGTACAAGTGGTCAGTGATGAGATTATTGTGGGTAAGGAATTCACATTACATGCATCATTTTAGGCACATAGAGATTCAAATTCCATGAATATTTCATGGCATGAAAATTGAATTTCTAGGCTATTTGATATTATTTGACGTGTCTTGTGTGATTATTACGATTCCTGTTATATACTGTGTTAGGTATTTTAGTAACATGCTTAGTTTTATACCTGATTAGGTATTTCATTAGAATTCATGTTTTTATAACATGTTGTGTGTTTTATTTAGTATGTTTTTATGTACAACCTACATCTGTGATTTGATTTTTATGTTCAACATGTTTATTTGTGCACTATTCTTGGGTATTTCTCTGTTTATGTAGTTGGATGACATGTTTATTTTTCATGATTCCATTCTTATTTAGTATGTTTCCCTATATTTACTACTTTTGGTAGTATGCATAGTTCTAATTTCAAATATACAATTTTTAATTAAAGTGACAACATCAGTCTAAATAGTGGTTTTCTAAATAGATTGATTAAGACACCTTAAATAACCAATATTGATATGTTTATTCCAATTATTATTGTTTAAATGGGATAAAAATTTTATGGTTGTGATTAAATGGGATCTAATTTGAAATCTATAAAGTGTATGAGTGATTTATAAATTCAAAAATGGAAACCCATATAATCCAACCATTATATAAAATAATGATATGCCTACGGACTATTGTAAATATAAGAGCCGCTAAATTTTGAATTTAAAATGGATTGGTTCCTTTTATAAGGACATAAACTCTACTTCATGGGCATGAAACCAATATGAATAAATTTCTAAATGCAAAACTGGACCTAAGTATGTTAGTTTGGTCATGTTGTTATAGGTTAAACCTTTGGGATTTATAAATATTTTATAAATAATTATTATTTGGTTGCATTTTTTAAACCCAAAATGACTTGATGGGACCCTCATAGGCTTCCTTTATTTTTTCTTCCTTAGTATTTAACCCCATGGGGGAGTGTTATGACATGTAGGGATGATTATTTAAAATGTATAAAACCACTTATATTGGCTCACATATAAACATATGGTGGATCTTACTTGAAAAACCCCCCTATTTAATTAATAATATAACATTTATCTAATTTTGAGCTGTACTTATATAAGGAATTAGTTAATTAAAATTCTAATTACAACCTAAACACTATTCTTCTCTATATATTGGAATTTAAATTTTATTTTAAATAAGCCCGACTTTGAGACCTTTTTGGATAAAAAATGGTTAAAAGGAAATTTATGTGATAAATTACCGAATTATAATAGGATGATAGTTAAATAATTAAATTTTAAAAGGAATTATGATAAAACCTTCCTGTGTGCATAATGTATTTATCTAAATAAATCACCAAATAGTTATACCTTGTGACCAATGTTTGGTATCCATTTTAAAGATAAATCTTGAAATAGTTAAAGAACTAAATTAGAATTGTGTAATGCCTTAAAATGGAACCTTAGGTGGTGACCTTAGTTTTAACCCTCTTATAAGGGTATTTTAATTATTTCCTTAGAGTAGAAAAATATTCATTACCCATAGGCCCCTTATTTTATAGATTAAACTTAAGTAATAGTCCCTTAAGCATAATGACTATTTTTTTCAGTCTGTCCTAGTTATAGGGATGATGTTTCCTAGATTTAAATGTTCTAGATCAAGGTAGGTAGTGCCCTCAGAACCTTACAATCATTTATAAATTCTATGATATTTTTAATGCATGGTATTGTTATAGTGTCATCTGTCCCTTGTATGAATCTTAGATTCTAAAGGGAAACTTGGGTTGGATGGGTGGTTATCTGGTACATTGACCCTTATTATGCGTCTGAGCATCATGTAATGATTTTTTTCAATGGGATAGATATTCCTAGATAATATTCAACCACATAGATGTCCGTGTGACCCCATTTTTCTCCTTTCATAGTGATGTATGACTCATTGTGTCATCATCCAGGATAATAGTAGTGCAGGGAAATACAAATCTATATTTAATCCCTTATATGTGCCATCAGATGCTGGAATGCATAGAGTGGATAATCCTATGTATAGTATCATGGATGTTTTTTTGTTGGTTAAACCTTAGAGTAGTATGTATTGATACACATGGAACCATCAAGTTGCTAGAATAGTACACCGAACCATTGAGTTTGGTGGTAATTGTTAAATCCTTGAGCTATTTTCCAACATGTATAGTCCATCTATGGAGTAGAGTAACCTTAGAATTAAATGAATTAAACTCATCCCAATTCTTAGAATGAATTTCTAATAGGATCATCTATTATGAAAATATGGTCAGTTGTTTTGGATTTTACACCTCATGCTCTGGTGTGTGTGGATGCAACTTTTGAGGGGTGTCATGTGTACATATAATGTAAGTATGACCTAGTTCTCTTTTGATGGACTAGTTTTTTTTCTTTTAGTTTAATACTTGGTAAAAGTGCACTGGCCATGTCCAGGACCCAAAATTAGGGGTGAATGGGTCATGTTCTATGGGAAGAGTTTCCTTTCTCAGCAAATGATTACCAGGACACTCCTAAGGTGGGGATCATCATGTTAAGCATGTTTGGGTATGTATTTCTAATTATAATGGAAACATCTGAGAAGGAACATTTGGAAATGGTCAATTATACTTTAAATTCCCTCAAGGATGGTGTGTGGTGGAAGGTGTCGGTGCTTGTGAGGTTGTACAATGATGTAATGATTGGTTGTTTGAGAAATATTAATAAACATAGTTAACTAGAGATGAACTACAATGGATATGATTGAGTGATCATGGTAAGCCTTTAGTGGTAAAATCATTGTGGTTTAGTAATGATGATACATCAGTGGGAGTAACCAATATATTTTATAGAAGTTGACATGTGGTGGTTCAACTGTCCTTCTCTTTATGAAGATGTATACAGTTGGTTCACATTGTATGAGGCACTTAATTTTGACGTAACAGGAGTGTCTTAGGTCCTTTTTGGAAATCATTAAAGTCATCTTAGTGTAATCTCAGTTTAATAATGATCATTTCCCCTATACTGAAGATTTTTGGGTACACTGAGAGATCATTTGTTTTACACCTCACTAAATTAAAATGGCTATATGTTTGATAAATACATTATATGGGAGTTTCACACTTGAAGTGCAGTAAGTTAGATGTGTGATTGTCCTGAGATATACCTAGATTACTATGTAGTAATTACTTGTACAGAATCATGGGAACCACCTGTGTCCTTGTCTTGACTGTCATTGGGCTTATTCAGTGTTCTTGATATGTGGATGTCTCGGCTATGTACTAATGGATCACTTGTAAGTGCTGGCTATAAACTACCTTGGATGAGATCTCTGAACTCTATTTGATGAATTTTAGTTTTTCCTAGACTATATTTAGTATCATATGTTATTTTTTAAGTTGTGATGTTCTAAGTGTATTGGATCAAGTATGTTCCTATGTTTGTGTTGGGACACGACAACATAATGGAAATTTTGGATAGAGATTTCAATAAAAGGAGGTTATATACTTTGATGATAATGATCAGAAAAAAATCAAGTTACGTTAATTAAAAGTCATCAGGTTTAGTTTTTGAAACATTTCGACCATCTAAGCCAAGATTTTTTAGAATAGTCAGCCAACAGTGGCTTGACTTATCTTCTTCCTGTTTCGATGAATACATTCAATAAGGAACCATTTTAGGAATGCTATCATGTTAAGTTGGGTGTGGTGTAAATGTCAACCAAAGTTTTTCATGGAATGGTCAGATCAAATAGGATTAATAAGGTCAAATTTTAATTTTCCCTTTGATCGAATCATGATTCTTATCATGATCATCATTAGAAATGCTATGGGAATGCTTGAATAGGAAATTATGGTGGTGGAGGTTCCATTGTTCACAATTAGCTATTAAAATGGTAGAACCTATAGTGGGGAGTTTCATAGGATGTATTTTAGAATATTCAATGATGTGATCATGTCCCCAGTTTTATAGGATTGGGTAAGCATCGTCTCTATGTTTAAGTTCGGAGTACGAGCATTGGATCAGGTTTAAATGGATTACATACCGTATATCTGAAATGATGCCCAGATATGTGTTGGTAATTTTGGAACATGACACACATGGTTTAATGAGACTTTAAGACTCAAGTATGTTAGGTTTTTCTTTGTTTTTTTCAAGGATTCTAGAGGATGAGAAGTTTTATGGTGGGAGATTTTAGCGTCCTGTGTTCTTGGACCGAATGAAATTCCATGGGAGTTTGTTTTTTTTTCTTTTAAGTTTTTTCTTTTAGTTGGAAGGCCATTATTTAAACTGAGATTCATAAAGTAAATATGATATTTGGAATAATTAATTATTTTAGACTTAGTTAAGGGTTCTAGGGTTCCCTTGGTTGTTCAATCAAGTATTAGGAGTGCTGGGCTCCAAAAACTCAAAATTAGGAAGAACTTGTCTGGGTGCACAGTTTGTCTAAAACAATGCAGACCATGAAAAGAAACTGTGTGGCCTATTTAGGAGGGATAAGAGTTTTTCCTGATTTTTTCAAACCATATACACTATTCCACATAGTCGTGCGATAGTTTCAGGTCCCTTGGCATAGGGTAAATTCATGGTTTAGCAAACCGTGCACATGAACCATGTGACCCCCTTGGTAGTGGCATGAGCATGGTTGGTGCACTGCATGGATAAATGTGCATCCAAACCATGAATCTCAATAAATGGTGTGAAATAACCCATTTACCCCTATTTTATTATATTATCCTCGTCCTCCTTTCTTCTCCCATGCATGTAGCCTCTCCCCTTCTCTTGAGCCCCCCTTTAGTATCCTCTTAGGATAGAAGATATCTTCTTTATTCGGTGCCAGAATAGAGTTATGTTAGTCTCATTCGATGAATATTGGTAAGATATTTGATCCTTTATCTATCTTCTCTATTTATCTCTCTCTAAACTAATCTATCATGGTGTGAGATAATTATCCCTTTTTGTTTCAAGACATTCATCGTTTTTTCTCTCAAATCGAACCGAATAAAGACTCAATATCAGATGTGTGGGTAATGCTAGGTATGAGGTAAGTTATATATAGATTTTACCTTAAATTATAATTGGTTATAAATTATTCCATCATTCCACGCTTTAGTATTTCCATGTAATAACTCTTAGATGCGTGATTTAATTTTTTGAACATAATGCGTTAAATATTGTAGCCCTTGCATATTATTTTGACATTATTGATCATTGGGAACCTCAAAGTTTGAAACAATATTAAGGGTGTAACCGCTTAATGATTTAAATTAATTAATTATTTTTTAACTAAAACCCCTCAATGAGGTGCATTTTCTTCAGAAATGTAAACGTGTGGTTAAATGAAGTGTGGTAGGATGAGATACCCCTATATGTCATCCTATAATGAACAAACCTATCTCTGAGGTGGTTAGGGGCTAATTCACATAGAACTAAATTAGAGATACTTTATGGAATACATGTTATCATGGCCTATCTTATACTATTGTATATATGGAATTTTCTTCCACGGTTAGTCCACCTGTACTTAATAATTTTAATTATATTTTTAAAAATTCTTTAATATTGGAAAGGAACAATTAGATAATTAAATGACATGTTAGGATTTATGGAATGATTATTACATAGAATTTATTAATACTATCAATTGTAATGAAAAAAGTGCTAGACCTTATTAAAGCACATGACTAGATCATAAATTGTGTTACATATTGAGCGATACTTGGGTTCTATTACAAAATGACTTGGACAAGATCATAAAAAGTTGATATTATATGTTACATGGGTGATAATTGGGTCTACATTTATGGAATTCCAAGGATGTTCCCATAGGTTACTTTATTTATATATATGCTGGGAGCAATACTTGGCATGCCTAGGATGGGAACTATGTGCATTTATTTACCTCTTTGAGTGATACAAGTTACCTAGGAGAGAACCCATGGATGGGAATGATGGTGATATGGTTACACCATTCCATGAGCAATACTTTTACCCCTATGTTAGATACCATGG
This sequence comes from Viscum album, assembly GCA_963277665.1. Classification (NCBI taxonomy): domain Eukaryota; kingdom Viridiplantae; phylum Streptophyta; class Magnoliopsida; order Santalales; family Viscaceae; genus Viscum; species Viscum album. The sequence continues at coordinate 644,733,919 of OY728151.1, read as the reverse complement.
ATGGATGAGAGGTTGTTGAATTCACACCATACCAAGAGTGATACTCGTGATTTTGTTTTCTGGATCACCTTGGACAAATTCTAACAGTGATGGGTATTTATTGTTCCCCTAGAGAGATACTCGGGATTACATTTACGGATCATATCAAATAGTATTAGGGTGCCTCTTACTAAATTATAATTATGGAATAATGTTAAGGAATAAGATTACATCACTGTTATCTAGGGACACGTCTGCCAAGAAAAATCACATTCCTAGGCTCAATCCTTTCTTGATAAATATTTTATGATGATCCATATCATATCTATATAGGTTCACATTAGTAAGAGAGATTCTGTCTTAGGATGAAGCATGTATGGTTATCCAGGTGTCCTTGAGAAACTTGATCCCAACTTTTTATGTTTATTTATTTATTTATTTCCCATATTTTCATTATACCTACACACTAATGTTTTTTATATTCACATATTGTATTATAATTTAGACACCATGGGTGGAGGCCTATTGTGTATATCTAACACCCCACCTGAGGCCTCCATTTCACTAGGGTACTTGATTAGATATTATGTTCATAGGTTTAGGAAAATTGGAGGATAATAATGCAGTTGTGATGGTACTAGGGAGTTAGGAGCACAAGAATGAGCTGAAGATTTGGATTCTTGTGGGTTAAGACCTTAGGGTTTTTTTTTCTTTTTATTATACATGTACTTACTATATTGAAATGCCTAATGTTTTATTATTATTATATTTATATAGCTTCATCCAAGAATGAATGAATAGTTTTATACTTGGAATTTCCATTTTTTTTAGTGATTATATTTATCTTCCGCTTCTTTTTATTTCATTTATACTACTTCCACTATCGAGTGATTAATTTATTATCTATTATACTGATGTGATACTCTAATCATGAGGGTATAGTCTCCCCATTATACCAATATTAGACCCTCATTTCTAGTAATTAGCCTTTGACAAATGGGGAGGCACGCTTGAGGCTATGTGGTGATCGATCCGGCTACTAGATTAGTATTCAGTCAGGCTGAAACATTACACGATCCATCCTAGTCAAATTAATTAAGGGTTTTATAATCCTTGATAAATTAGATATAAACCTCTTGTAATATCCTATAAGTTCAAGGAAAAAATATAACATTTCAACATTATTATGTTTTTTCTAGGAAATAAATGTCCTATAACTACAACCTATAGATACATGACGTGTATAAGGAAATACACCCCACACATCTAGAACTTTAAAATGCAAATTTATATATATATATATGATGTCATTGAAGGATTATAAAACAACCTTTAAATTCTTAACATGTTTCTCTAGACTCAAATACACTAGGATATCATTGTTGAACATAATTATGAACTAATAAAAAAAATCTCAAAAACACTGAGTTCATTAAATCCATGATGACAGTTGGATAATTTGTGACTCTGAAGGGTATCACTAAAATATCAATATGTATATAAAAATACATGTTGGAATTTTTTATAAAATCCACCTCTTTCAACCTCATATGATGAAATTTAGACCATAGGAAAAACTTTTAGAAATAACTATCCCCCTTTAAATAATCATACAAGTCATAAATATTATGGATGTAATGATAATTATTCAATGTAACATGTTTTGGCTATAAATAATATACATCGATCTACAAATCACCATCTACATTATTTCAAAAAAAAAACTAGTGATTCCCCTGGAGGCATGATTGACTAGATAAAACCCTCCTAGTATAATTCATCAATCCATCTAACCCAAATAGTGACCGAACCAGTGGAACCATGTGACCTTGGGTGCATATTATCATATATGAGAGGCCAACAACTAGTAGTGAGGGTTTGATAAAACTCATAAAGAGACTATACCAATCACTCACAATTAGAGAAATTTTATTTTGGTGATAATTCCTCAAAAATAGAGTTAAGGGGTACTATAATAATTAAGGCCAAGGGAATACCCAAGGACCACATACAAAATATTTAGAGGAAGGGATCTTATATTAGATTCAATTATAAGAGAGTCTTATTGACCATATTTTAATGTGAGACTATAAACATCTATATTCTCCCCTTACACGTAAGTAAGACATCCACATATTTAATGTTTATATTTTTATATTCCCTGATGTAATAAGAAATAAACCAATGGTTTTCTAAATGATCTAACATGATGTTCACCACCAATCCATAGTATGTTTTCACCATTTTTAATTCTAGATTATAGAATTTACCTAAGGGTATCTTTATGAACATGTCCTGAACCTCTGACATAAGAGAATTTCCATTTCCATAAAATTCATTGATATCCATAAAATAGAGTTGCATGAATCCCATATAATTACACTCCCTCCATGGTACCATGATCATAAATTCCATTAGTATTAAGTTGAAAACCAAATATCGTGGTTCTTACCAACCCAATTACCTTTATTTCTCCCTTAGGTTATATACCCTCTAGTTTTATTACAATAATAACAATTAATAATAGACCATACATGTAAGTAACCACATTAGAGTGCATCCAATGGGTTTAAAATGGAAAATATACCATAAATAACATCACCATGCTATAAAAAATGTAAACATGTAGGCAGAAAATCATACAATATAATATGATTTCCTCATAGTCTAATCAAATAATGTAAAGAATATAAAACTATATAAAAATAAATAGAGACTAAACCATGATCCACAGTTTTGACTTGAACTTCTCTACACATCTTCATTGATATACTAAATATTATTGATGTGTATTTATTTTGATACATTTTACACATATATTTTATTAAATTATTTTTATTTTAGTGTTAAAATGAGTTATTTTTGGAAATCTATTTATTATTATATAATTATTTGAATGTTTAGATCAAAATGTAGATTTTGGGGTGTTTTTAATATTTATATATTTTAAGGAAAAAAATATTTTGGTCTTCATTAGATAATTTTAATTGAAATAATTTTTTTGAAGTTTTTATTATATGGATATGGCTATTGGGATTAATATTTCAATGTTCCATGATTTTATTTTGAATATTATTTGTAAAAATACTTTCTGATTTTAATTACTTAAGTTGGAAAATTTCTTATTGAACTTGGTTATATTTTTAATGTATAAATTATATATCCAAAAATTTTATTTAGTGTTTAAATTTTATTTTTTGAAGTTTTAATGTAAGACTTAAATAGAGAGAAATGATTATGATTTATCTAGTTACAACATATGAGTGAAACGAAACAAATACATATGAGCATTATGAAGGAGTAGCATATGAATCCTCTACAACAAGTGCATATGAGTAACTACATGTATATTATATGTAATAATGATTGCCAAATATTTTTAAGGATGGAATTAATTTACATAATTATGAAACCCCATATCCATAAAAAAAATCTTCCTTGGTAAAGATCATTAAAATGTGTTCCCTTTATTGAAAAATTGGAATCGAGGCCAAGGAAATTTCAATAGTTTTAGTTGGACTCTCTTTAACTCAAGGGAGGATCTTGGTTGAAGTAAGACCATTTAAAGCCACTCTTGAATGAATATGAAGAATCAATAAAGTATTAAATTGGGAGTTTTTAGGATCATCTATGGATAAGAATTTTAATGATGAGTTCAATCGAAGAAAGTTTATGCCTGATAAAACCATCATCATTGAAGATGATCAAGAATGGATGATGAATTGAAGTAGACTAGAGCTAGATAATATATTGAGGAACATTGAGAATAAGGAAATTCTAAGTGAAATTTTGATACAAAATAGGATAAGAGATCATTTGAGTATGAGATGAATGAAACTACATCACCATTGAGGGTAAATAATTGAATTTCTAGAGAAGAATATCTCTAAATGATCTGCATTTGAAGAGGAAGGATATTCCTGACCATTTTCCTATGAGAAACCAATGATTAAAACATACACACCAATAAGTGTATTTAATGAAGAATAAGTGCCAAATATCTTGAGGTGATGATGTTTCCTCACATTATTGAGGGTGAAAAATAGTATCCAACCATTGATGAACTAAGATGGAGAATTATTTTTGATCTTCGGGTTTTAATCCGTTGTAGGTTTAAGCATGAAGATGGACCTTGATGTTCCCGAATACTTTGGATATTAGGATATAGATGTTTAAATGTTAGGTTATCAAGGAAATACCTCAAAAAAGATCCAAATACTAGAATTTTTTCCATTTATATAACCACAAAAAAACTTTTGTGAATATTAAATTTCATGTGGTGACCATGAACTAAAGGAAAGAACCTATTTAAGGAAGAGGGAATTTTGAAGACTGGGTTACTTGAATGAAATAGTAGATTAATTATATTGTCATATGAATTCATTCAATGAATAAAATATAATATTGATTTTTGTTTCTCAAAGAAGGTGGTCTCCAATGTGAGTTTGATCAACTTTTGATGAATTCGAGTTGAGATGACATAACTATCATTTTTGAATTAAAGGAATAATTTTTGATTTATTCATATCAAATATGAGTGAAGGATATGATTCCTTCTTGTATTTAAAAATATTATTTAGATGAAGTTTTATCTTGAGGATAACTTAGAATGAGAATTTTTTTGAATTATTTAATAAATGAAGAAGACTAATCATGTTTAAAATTTGAATAGAATCAATGAAGACACCAACTGGAAGAAATTAAATTATGTTGCTTTGAAAGTAAATGATCATTGTAAGATAAATTAGGTAAATTGTATAATTTTTGAGGGGGTTTTTCCAAGTCTAATGGGGTATAAGTAGAATAAAAAATGTGATGGATATGTGTGGAACCGGATAGTTTATAAAATTTTGATAAAATTCTCTTAAAAAAAGGATTGGGAACTGGGACCCTTAGATATGGGATTTTAAAAAGAGTTGTGGCAGTGATTATAAGTTGTTGGATACAATTATTTAAAATAAGGAACTAGTTAATAATTAATTTTGGTAATGGATAATATATATAAGGGAATAATAAAAAAACACCCAAGGTGATTATTAAGAGGTAAATTGAGCATGATAAAGTATCAATCTTGATATGGAAGATCCATATCCCCTTATCTTCTTTCCTTTATTCCTTACTATATTTGAGATGTATTATTTTTTTTGTTTCTACTTCCTTAAAAAGGTGTATCTTAATATTTTTGGTGATAAAATTAAAATAAATATAATCTTTTGACTAATCTTTCTCAATAATACATAATTGTATTTTATTTTTCTTGGGATTCATTCACTAAAATTATTTTTATACTCTATAGTGATGGATTAAAATATCTAATTAGAAGTTATAAATTTCTCAATATTGAAAATTTTATTCATACTTTTCCAATAAATTAATGAATTTTCATGATCATAATTAAGAGATCTGTAGTGAGAACCTTTGTTTTATTTTATCATTTTATCATTCTTTTTGAGAATCCCTTTTCCAATGTTCTAAGTACCGAAGGGTGATGAAATTTATAATATTTTTCCTTAAAATAACAAATAGAAGTAATCAAATTAGAAAATTTTGATATTTTTCTTCCCTAATAAAGAATCACCCATTCCCTAAATTTTTAGTAAAAAATAAATTCTTGGAGTGAGTAATAGAACGAGGTGAAAATAAAGCAATAAAAAGGTTAGTCAACATCCTTTACTTATATATTTTACACAATTATGATTGATGTTAAATCTATTATAGAAATTATTTTATAAATTTCGATTAGTCTGATATAAAAAAACTCACCAATTGTTTAAATTTTGTCTCATTTTCAGACACCTTTTCTATATATTCATTTTTTATCTTTTTTGTTAGCTATTTTAATTTCACCCCATAAATATTTAAACCTATTTTAATTTTTTTGTTGTTGCTTTCTTTTTATTGGATTCACATAATTTCCTTCGATAGAGTTCAAACCTACTTACCAATTTCTAGTTTAGGGTAATTTTAGTAGGATTATAAATGGTATTTTTTAATATCTGGGGACTCCTGTTCTAAATTTTTTTTAGGGAAGGTTATGTGTGTCTAAAAAATAAAAAATAAAATATAAAAAAACTAGTTAATAACATTATGAAATTCTCTTGGTTCTTTCTTATGATTTCGATAATTTAAATTTCATAAATTAAAACCACATGAACCCTAGGTAATATTCAATAAATTAACTAAATTATTTAATACTATAAATAGAAAATTGTTATAGTTACCTAATAAAGAAAATAAAATCCAAAATAGTGAGTTTTAAAAATGAGAGAGATATGAATCACAATGGAAACATCAACCCACCTTAACCTAGAAGTAATGTTGAAGAAAGATTTAGACTTAGAGAGTTCCAATTTCCAACTATATCTAGAAATATAACTTTCATTAGGATAAATACTAGGTCTAAAAATAATGAAATAAATCATATGTATATATTTATGATGTTATCCTATAGTAGGTTACATAATAAAGACTCTGTTGACTTTATTAGGCACTTTAATAGTGTTGTTAGTAACTCACACTACATGGACTGAATGAGGAATAACTTAAGATTAGATTATTTCTATTTTGATTAAAAGGAAATGTGAGGAGCTGGTTCCCCCATCTTAATAAGGAAATTTTTAAATCATGGGACCATGTTTTCAATTCTTTCATTATGAAAATTTACTATAGGATAACGATAGGTGAACTAAGAAAAAGAATCAATGGTTTTGTCTAGGATAAGGGTGGTCTGTTCTATTAGACTTGGGATATATTTATAGGTCCTCATAGATAATTTCCTAACCATAAATTTTATTTAAATTTCTTAATGGAAAATGTTTACAATGCTATGACCCCTTATAATCAAACACATGTAGATTAGTATTATACATGGAATATTACTAGTAATTTTTTGGAGGAATTTAAATAAATTTTCAAAAAACATTCACAAAACTTTTGATTGGGGACCCTTGTGACACTTTGATCAATCAAGATAATAATAAAACCATAGTAATTCCACCTCTAAGATCCACTAAAAGTTTATTCATAATATCATCATAGTGGAAAAACTAAATCTTCAAAAGATCAACTTCCACTGGACTAAGTGTACTGGAGGTAGGAATTCAGGGCACCATACCCACCACATATAGTCTACCTTGCACACACTTTATAAAAAACAAATAAGAATACAAAAAAAATTTTAATTTCAAGAAAAATACGTATATAAAGTAGTAAATGATATTAAGATATTAACATGATTAAGAATAGTTATCCTATGTGTATGGGGGGAACCATTAAAAATTTATTATATTACTATAAGTACAAAGATTATAAGAAATTTAAAAAACCATCAATAATATTTAACAATAGAGTGATTATCACTCAATAATAGTCTAATTCACTATGTAATTTTCATGTGCATTGTTCATGATTTGGATGTACTATTCCATACCTTTGGCCTCTCTTCCCCACTTCCTTTTATAGGAAACTCATCCAATTGAGCTAGTTACAACACCTACCCACATTAATGGATAAACTCAATATGTAATGTTAATTATAATTTATAGTAACACTATTGACCTTTACTACTTACATTGGTAAAATTATTTAATCTTCATTCAAGATAATTCCTTATAGAGAGTTTATAAACTCTCTAAATCTTCTAAACTATATAAAAATATTTGAACTTCTGATGGTCCTACTTCCACTCTAAAGAGATGAGATAATATTAACCACACATAAATCCCTACAACCTATCACTTAACATACTTCTGGTATAAATATTTTGGGTGTATAAACTTTTGTCTCTCTAAATATAATATTCAAATTAGAATTATCCCCCACTTGAAGACTTTTTCTAAGGAATTTCTTAGGTAAAATATTTATAAAATTCCTTTCATGCATCATCCATAGTATGCTCATTTAATCTTATTTTTTTCCATTCACCTAAGACCGATTGAGATGTGGAAATTCTCCAAAATTTCTTGAACCAATATTTTGGTGAACTTGTCTTCCATAATTTGGATACCAATAATATTTTGAATATCTAACAAATTATTCTCCAACACGTTTCTTATGAAGTGGTACTTCTGGTTAATGTTATTTTCATTGCATAGAAAATCATATTTTTAGCCTACTAAATTACACATTGGTTTTAATAAAAGAATTATTAATTCTTGGATCTTCCTAATTACATTAGTAATTTCTTCAACCAAAATATATCCTTCCTTTCTTCCATTGTATATATATATAATCTACTTCCATTGTACATAAAGTAAATTTCTTCTACAGTCGTGACACCAAACTAACTATTGTCCCCACTAGGTGAAAAAAAAACTTGCTATGATTTTCTTACTATCCGATTCTCTAAAAAATCCAGCATTAATAAATCCTCGAAGAAGATCTTACTCACCAAAACAAATAACATCATATTCTAATCCTTTTAAGTACTGAAGTATCTATTTCATGGATTGACAATGTTCCTTTCCAAGGTTATCAATAAATCTACTACAATTTCCAATGAAAAAGAAATGTTTAGCCTAGTATAAATCATATCATATATTATATTTATGATATATGAAGAATAAGTAACTTTATCCATGTATTTTAATACCCCAATATTTCATAGTGTGTTATCTCTTCAAAGTATTTCAATAACTTGCGCTACACGCAACACCGAGTTCGAGCGCACCACGACTTACCAAACTAGGCATTCAAAAAAGTGGTTATGAATAGTATTAACAAAATTTTAAATTTTATATATCCTATATAATTTTAACATTAATACTTTGTGTTTCTTATACATAATATAAGAAAAATTCAAATTTTCAGATAAAAGAGGTATTTTTCAAGAAATGCAGTTTTATGCCTTTTAATTGAGAAACCTTTTTAAATACAATATTTGAAACTTTTATATATTCAATTTATTGAAATTAGATTCAAATTTATAAAAAGGACATAAAAAGTTAGTTTGGATAAATTTTTGGAACTTTTCTGATAACTTTCATATTTTGACGAATAGTGAAAAATACTATGTTTTAATTGAAAACAACTTTTTTAATCTAAATAATTTATAGAGTTAAATTATGAATTTTAAAGGTTTAGAAGTATAATTAGATTATATTTTTATCATTTAATAAAATTCAGGTCATTATAAGTAATTTCACATTTAAATTTGACATAAACACATGTCAATATTTTGATAGTTTTTAATTTTTAAAAACCCGCTCTTTGGTTTTTATAACGGGAATTAATTTTAAATTAATAAATAAAACTTATATGTTTTTAATTTAGTAAAATAGATTTCAGTTTTGAATTCGGAATATCAAAATTTTCTTTGGGTGAATTTTTGGTATTTTTCTGAAGACTTTCAATTTTTTATGAAAAGTAAAAAACACTGTGTTATTATTTAAAAATGACTTTTTTATTTAAATAATTATTTATTTTATTTAAATTTATTTTAAGTAAAAATATATATATAATACCTATATAATTTAAATGTAATTTTTTGGAGTCATTTTATAATAAAATTAGATGTATAAAATTTTATTGAACTTTTTAACCTCTTTTAACCCACCTTCTAGAGCAGTTGAAAATTTGCATAAAACATAATTTTACCACTTCTGTGAGTTGAATTTAAAAACTCTGAGAGACACAATTGATATCATTAAGTAAAATTTGGTTCAATAAGATGAAAATAATTTTTGGTGAATAGTAACTTTTGACTTTTATTTACCACGGTTAAAAGTAAATAGGGTAACTAAGGGTATAAATGATATCATAATTACCTTAAAACATGTCCTAATTCTATTGGATAAGTTTAATTCTTCCAAAAAAAACCTTAGGAATAAAATATGACCCCATTTGGTTCACTTGGATTAGATTAGGATATTTATTATTATTTTATTTAAAGAAGAGCTAAAAGAGTTAAATTTAAAGTTTAATAACTAAACCATTTTTTATATAGGGTTACAAACAATATAAATTCGACTATAAATATTCATTAGAAAAATAAAAATATTTCATACATAATGGTATTTTATTTATAATTTTTAGAAATTAAATAATTTAATTTATTTATGACACAATGATGATGCTGTAATTACCTTATTAATGAAATATTAAAATAATTGATATTATAAATATCCAAATAAATGTAAATTGAGACTTTTGATAAATTAAACTAATTTTATAGTTTAATATGACATTTTAGGATTGATTAGATAATTTTTTTGAAGTGATAAGGTTGTTATGACTTTCACAAAAACAAAAGACCAAATAGTGTCAAAATTGACATAAATTAGTTTTTAAAACAAATACTATATTCTTGGTTGATATAATATTCCTAAAAATCTAAGGTTCAGATAAAGGGATTAAATAATATTATATATATCATTAATGAAGCACTTGAGGTTATCTTGGAAGTTTAGAGTAAGTTTATTAACCATATAGTGTATGAATACAAGAAGACACAGTAAAAGTTAAACTATTTAACTACGAGTTAAATCTAAAAGATAGGGTTAAAATGGTAACCTCAACTAGTCTAAAACCTATTGGTTGAGAGGATTATGACCCATAACCACCTAAGGCTAGAAATAAATTCATATGGAGCCATTCTAAAACAAATTTGATTATATAATAAATTAAAATTTTAATCTTTTCCTAAAGTGACCCTCACCCCTCTTATAAAAGGGCACTTCCCATTCTCTCAGAATCACACCTCCAAAGATTTTTGGATCAGCCAAACCCTGCCCAAATATCTTCCAAAATTACCTCAAATCAACCTATATTCCTTAATTTGATCATAAATCCAACCTAAGGAGGCCTTTTGATCAACTCAAAAGGAAACACCCGAAGAAGAGGTAATAATTTCACCACCCTCTTTCAAGTTATTATCTTCTTCCACTTCCCCATTATTTTTTGTTTACATACCAAAATAATAACTCTAGAACCTCTTACATACTGTGATGTTATTATAAATATGTTACATCCATATTCATTATTCTATCCATCCTATAAATGACAAAGTCACCATATGTGCGTACGCACGGCTTATCGTCTCCACGTCGTGGTGTAGTTTGTTATTCAAAACTTCATTATTTTGATGGGTATAATAATGAGTATAACTGATGTAAATAATAAATATTAAATTTTAATGATCCTTTATATATAATATAACATCCAATTACATACGATTTAACTATCAATATAATGATATTGTCGCTCGTGCGTACGTACGGATTACCGTCTCCACGACGCAATGAGATTCCTTCCCACGTTCACCATTCAATGATGATTATAAAAATATATATTATTAATAAGTATGTAATATATTAAATAATAATTATGATGTATATATATATATATATTTATATATGTATGTAATTACATATATCTTATTCACCTACTTCAGTTCAATACGATATGAAAATGGAAACAACATTTATGCGTATGTACGACCTACCGTCTCCATAAATGGTGTCTTCCATTTCATATATCTATCTATTATAAATATTTATATTATAAATATATTTGATATATAATTCATTCTTTATATTGTTTAAGTATTTAAATCAGGATCTAAATTATACAATCATGAATAACAAGTTAAAACATGTACGATAAAGAAAACGATTATTACCCAAAATGTTAATTTAACTTGGAAATCATTATTAAATGGGTAGTATAAAGTCATAAATTAATCATGTATGATTTAATAAATATGAATATGGTTATGGTATAATTTAATAACATACTATGGTCATTATACAGGAGGTTAAACATACCCTCAACCAAAGGAAAGTGCAAGGTAAGGGTTAATTCCTCAATCTCATTATTATTCAAGATTGTTTATGGGTAAGTTTTTACTGGAACATATTTATTATCCATTTTCAGGTTTCATAAAAGAGTTTTCAAAGGGATTATTTTTAAGGGACTGTTTTATTAAAACATAATTTTAAATTTCATAATGATATATTCTTCTAAACCTTTCTCATTAATGTCCATATGTTCAAAATTCCTTTAAGGATTTATTTATATGGACATGAATGTTTTAAAATGTTATTTCCTTTAAAAAGTTTCGAATTGGTATGAGATACTTTGATAAAAAAATGTCTTTAAATGTCTTCCTTTCTAAATTGTGTGAATTTTAAATGTTTTCATGAAAAATGGATATTTGTCTCAGATTTTTACAAATCATTTTCATCTATGTCAACATTCTTTTATGGATTTTAGACTTATTTGAAATTGATTTATTATGATACAAATCTTCTATATTGTATTGAAGGTTTTGTGATTTGTTTGACTATGGATGTGGTATTTTTATACCATTCATGATTTGTGGATAAATTATTGACATTTCATATGCTAGTTTTAATACAAATGTTTATGTTATGTTTCAACCTTTTTATAGGAGGAATGTATTGGACATAGTAAGTGATGGGTGGAACCTACTATAGATCCTCAATGTATCGGTAGGTCTCATGAGACAATTAGATGTGGAATTGGATGAGGCCTTTCCCAATTTTTGATTTATGGTTTTGGAAGCAGCCTTAATCATTTTAGAAGTCTTGGCCGAGGCCTTGAAAAAATGTTTCAGAATATCCGACATTATACATTCCCTTATTATGAAAATAATATTAATGGATCATGTGGTTATTCGAAAAGTAGAACACCCATGACTATGTTTTATTATGGTAATATTTACTCAGCTCATATTCCTACCATTAATTATACATGTTTATTATTTATAAAGGCATGTGTTTTCAATTATCCACCATGCCTAATGTTTCTGTTATTTTCCACTATATTGTTTACTCTTACTGAGCGTTTGAGCTCACCCCTTTCTTATGTTTCATTTTCCCAGGATATGAAGAAGTTAGTTATGAGTGACTTGGAGACATATATAAGAGGCTTGGATGTTTCTAATAGAATAAATTAGTGTTTTATTTCTTTTCAAGTTGTAATGTTGAACTTACGTATGTATCTTGTTTCCAAGAACACAAAACTAATCGGTCCTTCAGGACTTGATTCCTTGTAATCATTCCAATATATTAAAATAATGCACCTACTCCGGGCTTCTGGGGTCAGGGCGTTACAGTTGGTATCAGAGGAAGTTTATCAATAACCTTGGAAATACATTTAGATAAACTCTGATTAGAGAACATTAACCTAAGATATGATTGAGGAATAATATAGAAGAACTTCCTAGAATTTTGGTAATGTAGAGATTTTGTTTATTTTCCAAGAAATACATTCCTGTCTAAATACGATCAGGTAGAGGCGGCTCTGGCACAGATGTAACTAGGAGTGAAAACTCTGAAAAGGAGTTTCGAGCTTGACCTGGGGTTTCCTGGTGCACGACAACAGGTCTTACTTCACTCTTGGTTATGACACACCTGGGGGATATGCTTAGGATAATTCACATTTTCATTACAATACATTATGAAGGATCTAGGAGTAATACTTCCTCAAATAAAACATTTTATGAATATAGATTATATGCACAATCTTTTCAAATTACATTAGGTATTTTACAAGTTTATAATTATTCATTGCGATTCATAAACTAACCTAGTGTACGCCATTGTTTAGAAATGAAGCCTAGTAGAATGAATGATAATTCCAGCAATACGCATGATCAACAAATCAAGAAGGATCATATCTTTCATGGTATTAAGCCAACATTTAAAAGGGAAATAGTCTCCCATGTATTCTTATCATATAAATAAGTAATATCATGTGTTAATAATATAAGTAAAAAATTTATCTGAGTCCAATGGCTTTGAAGGGAATCAAGAGAAGAAAATGATGGAAGAGAGAAAGATGGCTAAAGGTAAGAGGGGAAAGAAGGATTTTCCCATATGTGATAACTTTTTAAAGAATGACCTTTTTAAATTCTTGATGGGAATGAGAGTTTGTTTTAAGTGTGGAGAAAAAGGAAATCATGTACGTGATTTCAAGGGTAAGAAAAATGTTTCAAATGTACAATGCTTCATCTGCAAGGAGTTGGGACACTACGTGAATCAATGTCCAAATCATCAATGTATACCCCAAATGATGCTATTGGATAATAATCAAGTTATGATACTACCGAAGATAAAGAGTAATGATTAGAGTTCTTATGTTTTCATTAAAGTATTATTCCATTTTATTATTGTATTAATGATGTCATGTTATAATAATTATAGAGTATATAAGGATTGTACTGCTGTACTATTTCATTAAGGACTTGAGATTTGTGGAACCAAGAAAAGTGACTCAATATAAAGTTAATTCTTTTTGGAAAATATATGGTTGAGAGAAGGATAAACCATAATATGGTTCTGATACTGAAGTAGTGATTTTGGAATAATAGTTGATTAATTTGGATAAATTATATTGGATATTATTGACTACCTTGAAACTGATTAATGATTTGTATATTCCATCATTGTTGGAGTTTATAAATTTTTTTTGGATATAAGGAATATATCCATTATCCAATAAAAAAAAGGAATCGTGAATGTAATCAATATGGTTTTATGGTAATTCAGGGTGTTACTGTGTTTTAAAAGAATATATGATGAAGGTATTCACATGTTATTACGTGCCAAAAATAATATTCATTGTGTTTACCATCCATATAAAGTTTGGATTGTGAATTTGGACATAATTATTTTGGGTAAGTCTAATGGTTGGAATAGATTAAGTTTGACATTGGATACTATTATTAAGGTTAAATCATTTCATAATATTATTTTTGGATTTTTATAAAAAGAACAACATGGAGGTTGGGCGACAACCCATCGTGTCCGGCAAGGCCGCGAGACTTGAACCCACAACTAAAGGGCGACAAGGGTGGATCACCTTCCATTGGCATAAATGATGTCTTGGTTTGTATAATTTAGTTTTTTTAAACAGTCTGACAGATGAATTATAAATTCAATATTTTTGGAACCCTATACGATTAGGATAAATAGAATATTTTTGAATTCTATTACCTTTTGGAGTGAAAGATGAGTTTGTGGTAGGAATTAGTTGAAGGATGAAAATCTACTTTTCAAGTATATATTTTTTATTCTTATTCTATAAATAAATTAATTCTTAAACTTTAGGGAAGGGATCTTAAAACAATTTTTTTTATCCTAATACCTTATGTTTTGTTGAACCAATGATATTTTAAATAATCATAGATTGATGGCTTTGAGGCTCTCAATTTTACACTTGTTTGTGATTGATGACCTCAATCACTCCCTATAAATATTTATGTTTTACCTCCAATTATGTGTCTCTAATTTCCACCAATGTTCTCCTAATCGAGATCATAATTTTGTGGTGACTTTTTTATTTCCCTTTCCCTTTTATTAAGACTAAATTTTATTAACCAAATTTCCAATGTGGGTTTTCCAAAAAGGTATTTTTCTATTTTAACATTTTATTTTCAGAAAAAAATTTCAAATTGCGGGGACGTAATTTATTGAAGTAGGGGAGAATGTAACACCCCAATATTTCAAGGTATGTTATCTCTTCAAAATATTTCAATAACTTACACTACACACAATACCGAGTTCGAGGGCACCACGAAATACCAAAATAACCATTCAAAAAAGAGGTTATGAATAGTATTAACCACATTTTTAGATTTTATATATCCTATATAATTTTTATAACCATCCTTTGTGTTTATTATACATAATATAAGAAAAATTCAATTTTTAAGATAAAATAGGTATTTTTCAAAAAATGCAGTTTTATGCCTTTTAATGGAGAACCCTTTTTAAATAAAATATTTGAAACTTATATATATATATATATGAAATTTATTGAAATTAAACTCATATTTTTAATAAGGAAATAAAAATTTAATTTGGATAAATTTTTGGTACTTTTCTGATAACTTTCATATTTTGACGAATAGTGAAAAATACATTGTTTTAATTGAAATTTTTTTAATCTAAATAATTTATAGTGTTAAATTATTAATTTGAAAGTTTTTGAAGTATAATTAGATTATATTTTTATCATTTAATAAAATTTAGGTCATTATAAGTAATTTCACATTTAAATTTGACATAAACACATGTCAAGCTTTTGATAGTTTTCACTTTTTAAAAACCCGCGTTTTGGTTTTGAAAACGGGAATTAATTTTAAATTAATAAATGAAACTTAGATGTTTTGAATTTGGTAAAATAGAATTCATTTTTTAATTTTTAATATCAAAATTATTTTTGGGTGAATTTTGGGTATTTTTCTGAAAACTTTCAATTTTTTATGAATAGTGAAAAACACTTCATTATTATTTAAAACTGACTTTTTATTTAAATAATTATTTAAATTATTTAAATTTATTTTAAGTAAAAATTGATATATAATACCTATATAAGTTCAATGTAATTCATTTGAGTCATTTTATTATAAAATTAGATGTATAAACTTTTATTGAACTTTTTAACCTCTTTTAACCAACCTTCTAGGAGCATTTGAAAATTTGCATAAAACATAATTTTACCTCTTATGTGAGTTGAATTTTAAAAATTTGAGAGACAAAATTGATATTAGCAAGTAAAATGTGGTTCAATAAGATAAAATAATTTTTGTTGAATAGTAACTTTTGACTTTTATTTACCACAGTTAAAAGTAAATAGAGAAATTAAGGGTAAAAATGATATCATAATTACCCTAACACATATCCTAATTCTATTGGATAAGTGTAATTCGACCAAAAAAACCTTAGAAATAAAATATTACCCCATTTCGTCCACTTGGATTAGATTAGGACATTTATTATTA
The DNA here is from genome assembly GCA_963277665.1 of Viscum album. Classification (NCBI taxonomy): domain Eukaryota; kingdom Viridiplantae; phylum Streptophyta; class Magnoliopsida; order Santalales; family Viscaceae; genus Viscum; species Viscum album. The sequence goes on along the minus strand of OY728151.1, from coordinate 644,717,193 downwards.
TTTTATTTAAAGAAGAGTTAAAAGAGTTAAATTCAAAGTTTAATAACTAAACCATTTTTTATATTCGGTTACACACAATATAAATTCGACTATAAATATTCATTAGAAAGATAAAACGATTTCATACATAATGGTATTTTATTTATATTATTTATACATTAAATAATTTTATTTATTTACGACACAATGATGATGCTGTAATTTCTTTATTAATGAAATATCAAAATAATTGATATTATAAATATCCAAATAAATAAAAATTGAGACTTTTGATTAATTACACTAATTTTATATGTTAATATGACATGTTAGGATTGATTAGATAAATTTATTTCTAAGTGATAAGGTTGTATTGACTTTAACAAAAACAAAATACCAAATAGTGTCAAAATTGACATAAATTAGTTTTTAAAACAAATACTATATTACTGGTTGATATAATATTCCAAATAATCTAAGGTTCATCCAAAAAGATTAAATAATAATACATGTGTCATTAATGAACCACTTGAGGTTCTCTTGTAAGTTTAGAGTAAGTTTATTAACCATATAGTGTAAGAATACAAGAAGACACGGTAAAAGTTAAACTATTTAACTAAGAGTTAAATCTAAAAGACAGTGTTAAAAAGGTAACATATACCTATCTAAAACCTATTAGTTCAGAGGATTTCAACCCATAACCACCTAAGGATTTAAATAAATTCATATGGAGCCATTATAAACCGAATTTGATTGTATAATAAATTAATATTTTAATATTTTCTAGAACATCCTATATACTATGATGTTATTACAAATATGGTACAACCATATTCATTATTATATCCATCCTATAAATGACAAAGTCACCATATGCACGTACGTACAAATTTCCTTCTGCACGTCGTGGTGTAGTTTTTTATTCAAACACTTCATTATTTGGATGGGTATAATAATGACTATAACTGATGAAAATAATAAATATAACATGTTAATGATTTTGTATATATTATATACCATCCAATTACATACAATTTCACCATCAATATAATGATATTGTTGCTCATTCGTACGTACGAATTACCATCTCCACGACGCGATGAGATTCATTCCCACGTTCATCATTCAACTATGATTATAAAAATATATATTATTAATAAGTATGTAATATATGACATAATAATGATACTGGAGATATATATATGTATGTATGTACTTATATATATCTTATTTACTTACTTCCGTTCAATATGATATGAAAATGGAAACAATGTTTATGCATACGTACGACCTACCGTCTCCATAAATGGTGCATTCCATTTCATATATCTATCTATTATAAATATTTATATTCTAAATATATTAGATATATAAATCAATTTTTATATTGTGGAATTATTTAAATCCTGATCCAAATGATACGATCAAGAATAAAAAGTTAAAACACGTATAATAAAAAAGCGATTAGTACCCAAAATGTTAATTTAACATGGAAATCATTATTAAATGGGCAGTATAAAGTCATAAATGAATCATGTATGATATAATAAATATGAATATGGTTATGGTATAATTTAATAACATACTATGGTCATTATATAGGAGGTTAAAAGTACCCTCGACCAAAGGAAAGTGCAAGGTAAGGGTTAATTCTCCAATTTCATTATTATTAGAGATTTTTTATGGGTATGTTTTTACTGGGACATATTTATTATCCATGTCCATGTTTCATAAAAGAGTTTTCAAAGGGATTCTTTTTAAGGGACTATTTTATTAAAACATCATTTTAAATTTCTTAATGATTTATTCTTCTAAACCTTTCTCATTAATGTTCATATGTTCAAAATGATTTTAAGGATTTATTTATATGTACATGAATGTTTTAAAATTTTAATTCCTTTAAAAAGTTTCAAAGTGGTATGGGACACTTTGATTCAAAAATGTCTTTAAAGGTCTTCCTTTCTAAATTGTGTGACTTTTAAATGTTTTCATGAAAAAGGGTTATTTCTCTCAAAGAGTTTTACAAATAATTTTCATATATGCCAACATCCTTTGATGGATTTTAAACTTGTTTGAAGTTGATTTATTATGATACAAATCTTCCATATTGTATTGAATGTTTTTTGATATGTTTGACTATGGATGTGTTGTTTATATGCCATTCATGGTTTATAGATAAAGTATTGACATTTTTATGCTAGTTTTAATACAAATGTTTATGTTATGTTTCAACCTTTTAATATGAGGAATGTATTGGACATAGTAAGTTACAGGTGGAGCCCGCTTTAGCTCCTCAATGTATCGGTAGGTCTCATGAGACAATTAGACGTGGAATTGGCCGAGGCCTTTCCCAATTTTTGATATATAGTTTTGGCCAATGCCTTAATCATTTTTAGACGTCTTGGACGAGGCCTTGAAAAAATGTTTCATAATGTCCGTAATTATAAATTCCATCATTATGAAAATAATATTGATGGATCATGTGGTTATTCGACTAGTAGAATACCCTTGACTATGATTTATTATGGAATTATTTACTCAGTTCATATTCCTTCCATAAAGTCTTCATGTTTATTATTTATAAAGTCATGTGTTTTCAATAATCCACCATACCTAATGTTTATGATATTTTCCACTATATTTCTTACTCTTACTGAGAATTTGAGCTCACCCTTTTCTAATGTTTTGTTTTCCCAGGATACGAAGAAGTTAGTTATGAGTGACTTTCAGGCATATCTAGGAGACTTGGATGTTTCTAATGGAATAAATTAGTGTTGTATTTCTTTTCAAGTTGTAATGTTGAACTTATTTATGTATCTTGTTTCCAAGAATACTAAACTGATCAATCCTTTGGGACTTGAGTCCTTGTAATCTTGCCAATGTATTAAAATAATTTACCAGCTCTAGGATTCTAGGGTCGGGGTGTTTCTGTTGGTATCAGAGGATGTTTAGAAACAACCTTGGAAATAGATTTATATAAACCCTGATTAGAGAACATTAACCTAAGATATACTTTTAGGATTAGTATAGAATAACTTCCTAGAATTTTGGAAATGTAGAGATTTTGTGTATTTTACGATCAATACATACCTGTTTGGATACGAGCAGGTAGAGGCGCCTCTGGCACAAATGTACCTAAGAGTGAAAACTCCGACAAGTAGTTTCAGGCTTGACCTGGGATATCCTAGTACATGATAACAGGCCTTGCTGCACTCTTAGTTACGGCACTCCCATGGGATATTCTTAGGATAATTCACATTTTCATTACAAGCCATTATTAAGGATTTAGGAGTAATACTTACTGAAAGAAAAAATTTTATGATTATATATTATATGTATAATATTTTCAATTTACGTTAGGTATTTTACAAGTTTGGAATTATGCATTGCGATTCATAAACTAACCTAGTGTATTCCATTGTCTAGAAATGGTGCCTAGTTGAAGGAATGATAATTCCAGCAATACGCATGGTCGAAAGATTAAGAAGGATCATATCTTTCATGGTATTAAGCCAAAATTTAAAGGGGAAATAGTCTCCCACATATTCTAACCATATGAAGAAATAATATCATTTGTTAATAAGAGAAGTAAAAAAATTTCTAAGTCCTAGGGTTTTGTGTTGAGCCAATAAGGTTTCCTTATGAATTTTCCTTTCCTTCTAGTTTTGAAAATCACAAACACTCTTTCTTAAGGAAAATTTATTTTCTCCTATGTTTTATCTTCATAAAGAAAATTTTCCTTCCCTAAGAAAATTTATCCTTACCATGTTTTCATTATTCATATTATAAGTGTAAAATTCGGTTTCGTATCCATAACCTCGGAATCTTATATATAGTTAGATATAAAGCATTCTGTTTTCAGTATCCGAATTCTGGCTCTGAATTCTCTGAATTCAGAATCCAAACTTTTATGAGTTCAGACTCCGAATTCCTATGAATTCAAAATCCAAAATTTTATGAGTTTAGACTCCTAATTCCTCTGAATTAAGACTCCAATCTTCTATGAGTTCATACTCTAAATTATAATTAATTTAGACTCTGAACTTTTATGAGTTCAGACTCCGAATTCCTATGAATTCAGACTCCGAACTTTTATGAGTTCAGACTCCGAATTCCTATGAATTCATACTCCAAATTCTTATAAACTCAGATCCTGAATTCTTATGAATTTAGACTCTAAAGTTTATAGAATTATAACTTTGAATTATTATGATAAAAAGAATCTTAATATCCATGTATTACAGACTTCGAATAGTTTTTGATTAGACTGTGAACTTTCATTTTTACTTAGACTTCGAAAAATGAATTTTTTCAAGCAACCATATTTTTCTTATCCTTGATATAGTCATGAAACGATGTCGTAAATTTTGTTTCTAATCATCCGTTTTTTGAGTGACACATGTACAGGTCCCTCTAAAATTCAAGGAAAAATATGACCGTTGGAGGAGGGAGCCGACCATTGAAGATGTGCCTATAAATAAGAGATCATTTGAAAGGGCTCACAACTTTAACAATGTTCTATAACTCTAGATACCACATGATGTTGAAGTAATTTCTAGAGAGAGATACTCTCATGCTTTGTGCGTACTAAACATCTTGTTGAGATTTCTTCATGCGACTCTGAATGTTGCTGAGTACATTCAAGGGCTTCTGGGGATAGGAAGACAGAGGTGCTGAATACCTTAAAGTTCTAGGACTTCCTTGATGAGGGAGATATATGTGCCGACTAACTTGAAGTTGAGGGATTGCAGGGATCACAAGACAGACTCCAATCTTCTTATCGAGGGCTTACCCTGTTGTGGGTAAGACATAATTTCTTGAAAGTATAAATCAAGGGGCATTTATGCAAGGTTTTTGGATACCCTTATCTTTGGGTTAAAAGATTTACTACTTGTTACTTGTATTGTTTGAAGTTTTCCGCTGCATTTTGATTGTTTAGGAAAGTATAACTATCTTATACTTTCTTATACTTGTACTATGATTAGTAAGATTCTATATGCTTTAATGTACAATCTTTTCCCTTGTAAACTTTTTTAAGTTTCATTTCTGGAACCAAATTTCCAGAATCAAGAAAGTTTGTAGAACTTAGAGGTCTTGTGAATTTACCTTGTTTAACTTTTTTAAACATTACCATCTTTAAAAGTTCCAAATGAATTTTCTAAAGTATACAAATTACCCCCCTCATGTATACTGAGCATCTAAATCATTATTACGATACTACAATTAGTATCACTTCGATCCTAAAATTGGTATCAGAGTAGGTCTCTGAAATACTTATATTCATATATAAGTTTTCCTTCTCAAGTTTTCATTGTTCTATATTTTCCTTGCTTAGGATATTTTTATCTTTGTTTACAAACTTTTATTACTAACCAGTTTGTGTGCAAAGATCTTATTTAAGATGGAAGGAATCAATGTTTCTTCCGTAAACAACCTGAATCCTACTAGGCCATTTATTTTTTATGGGAATGATTACGAATATTGGAGAGATCACATGAAGACATTTTTATCAATACTGGAGTAGATAATTTTGTTATGCTTACTCGAGGATATAAAATACCTGACAAGGAAGTTAGTACTTTCAGCAACAAAGAAAAGAATGAATATCAACTAAATTATAAGATACGTAATACTTTTATTTATTCTATGACTAGTAATATATATAGCCAAATTTCATCTTGTGAAGTAACAAATTGTATTTGGAAGAATCCTGAAGTTAATCACTTTGGAACTTTAAAATTATTGAAACTAGAAGATCCATGCTAAGATCTGAATATCATGGTTTTTGATTTCCTTATGAAGAACCCATATGTAAGGTACAACAAATATTCCTGACTATTGTTAATAGTTTATAATCTATGGGTGAGAAATGACTAGATGATGAAGTTCTTTTGGACAAAATCATAGACATCATGCCCAATGAATGGGAATCTAAGAGAACAACTATAGATGAGAATATATAAGTTACACATATTTATCTTGATGAAATTTTTGGAACTCTTCTTTAACATGATACTAGAATGAAGAGAGTTGCTGATAATATTATGAATAATAACGGGAATAGCAGTGTTGCTTTTACAACAACTTCAAATCACATGAAAGCCAAGACTCCTAAGAGAGTTATGAGATCTAAATCCAAGAAAATTGTTATTCAATCTGAATCTAGTGGAAGTAAATCTTTAGAAAATGAATTATCCAATCTTGCTTGAAGGATGAACAAGATTGTTAGACAGAAGAACTTTCAATCTAGATACAAGAAGAAATAAAGGCAAGATAAGAAAGATTCAGAAGTCACATGTTACGAATGCAAAAGAGATGGACATATAAGGCCATATTATCCTATGATAAAGAGAAAGGAAAGAAAGGAAAAGAATTATGAGAGAAATAGAAAGAAGTACAACGAAGCTTAGGCTAAGAAAGTTTTGAAATCTAATGACACTTGGAGTGCCAGTGGTGGTGACTCTTCAGATGAATCATCAGAGTACAAATCTTATGGACATAAGAATCTTGGTTTAATAGCTAGACTACCTATTGAAAATAATTGATTAATGGATAAGGTACACAATGCTGAATCCATGAAAAATGTATCTTTGAATGCTAATTGTAGTGATAGTAAATACTATAACTGTTCGGATGAAGAATATTCTTCTGATAAAGATAATACATTACCTACCTATAAGGAAGTTTCTAGATTTGCTAAACTCCTTGAGAATGAGAATTTAAATCTCAAGAAAATGATTGATAAATAAAATCCTAGAAATAATATTCTTACTAAAAAAATATCAGATCTTTCTAAAGATATTGATAAGAAAACCCCTGATTTTGAAAGTATTTCAAAAAACCTTGAGGAATTAAATTTTGAGAAGGATAAACTTTCTAAGGATTTAGAAAAAGTAATTTCTAAGAAAAATGTTTTCGAGTCTAACTCTAGTTCTAAAACAAATGTTTTGAAAGACAAGAACTTAGTTATTAGACTAAAGTCAGAAATATTTTCCTTGAGGAAGTGTTTGTCAAACTTTACCTTAGGTAAAGAAAATTTTGATAAGATATATTCCCAAATCCGACCTCTAAGGAATAATTCTGGTTTTGGTTATACTAGTTCAAAACCAATTTTTAGTAACAATTATTTTGTTCCTCAATGTGATCCATTATACACTAAGTGTCAGTGTGGTGGGAATTGGGCAAAATTTTTTTCCCTAAACAAAACCTAGTCTTTAAGATTTCATAAATATTATTTTTCAAAGAAAATGTGGATTCCTAAGAGTTTCCTTTCTGAAATTTCCAAGTCCAAAAAAGTTTGGATTCTGAAAGTCTAACTCTCTTATGGTCAGGAAAATAAAGATAGTACCAACAGCAATACATGGTACATGGATAGTGGATGTTCTCAGCATATGGCTGGTAACAAAAAATTCTTTGAAAATATTATCAAGACGAAAAGATAAAATTTAACTTTTAGAGATAATGCTCAGGGAGAAATTATTGGTATAGGTAACATCGTTCTTCTTGGAAAAACTTGGATTTCAAATGTTTTATTTTTTAAGGGTCTTAAGTACAACCTCATTAGAATAAGTCAATTATGTGATGAAGTTTACCTTGTGAATTTTTGGAATGACAAGTGATTAGTACACAATTCCAAGGAAGAATTTATTCTTTCTTCCCATAGGAAAAAGAATGTATACATAATAAAATTAGAAGACATTAGGATCTAAGACTTACCTTGTCTAAGTTCAATGGAAGATCATTCTTGGTTAAGGCATACAAGGCTAGGTCACTATAACCTTAAGAACCTATGCAAAATCTCTAAGAAAAAACTAGTTAAGGATCTACTAGAGCTTAGATTTGATTCTTCAAAAGTTTGTAATCCTTTTAAATATGGAAAGAAACACAAATAATGTTTTAAGTCAGTCAGTGAAGTCTAAACCAATGATAAATTATAGATAGTTCATATGGATCTTTTTGGTCCAACAAAAACTGGAAGCATTGGAGGTAGATATTATGTATTTTTCTTAGTTGATGATTACACTAGATTTATGTGGGTCTATTTTATAGCAAAGAAATCTGAAGTTTTTTCTCATTTCAAAAGTTTTAGAGCCCAAGTTAAAAATGAGAAAAAAATTCATTTTATAACTATTCATAGTGATCATGGAGGAGAATTTAAAAATTCTATTTTTAAAACTTTTTGTAGTAGAAAAGGAATTACTCATAACTTCTCAGCACCCAGAAAACCTCAACAGAATGGTTTTGATGAAAGAAAAAATATAATTCTTCAAGAAATAACAAGAACCATGTTTAGTGAATATTTGGTAGCCAAACATTTTTGGGATGAAGTTGTAAGTACTTTTTTATACTATAAATCAAGTTTTGATTAGACATTTTCTTAATAAAACTCCTTATGAGTTATGGAATGGTAGAAAACCTAGAATTTAATACTTCAAGGTTTTTGGTTGTAAGGTATTTATTCTGAATACTAAAGATAATCTAAATTTTTTTTCACCAAAATATGATGAATGAATTTTCTTAGGCTACTCCCTAACTTCTAAGGCTTAGAGAGTTTTCAATAAAAACACTTGTACTGTTGAATAAACAATACATGTCAAATTTGATGAAACTGATCCTTTTGTTTTTAAGAAACCTCAACCTAAATCTGCAGATGTGTTTTCAAAAACTGATTATCAACCCTTGATAGAATATCCTTCTGATAAGGAAAATTTACAAGAAGATATTTCTGAAACATTTACCCCAGAAGACTTCCTACCCTATGTTGATGAAAAAGTTTTACAAAAACCGAATTAGTTGTTTCTAAAGAATCATCCCAGTGATAGTATCATTATTAGTGTGAATCAACCTATAAGGACTATAAGTTCATTAAGAAATGAAGTAGAACATATAGCATTCCTTTCCCAATTATAACAAAAAAGTACTGATGAAGCTTTAGGTGATTATGATTGGATAAAAGCTATGCAAGATGAGCTAAATGAATTTGAAAGGAATAAAGTCTAGACCTTGGTTGAAAGACCTAAGGAAACTTCTGTTGTTGGAGTAAAATGGGTTTTCAGAAATAAATGTGATGAAAATGGAATCATTGTAAGAAATAAAGCTAGATTGGTTGCTAAAGGCTATAATCAATAACAAGGAATAAACTATGAAAAAACCTATGCTCTAGTAGCTAGACTTGAATCTATTCATTTTCTACTTGCCTTTTCATCATTCTTCAATTTCAAACATTTTCAAATAGATGTTAAATGTGCTTTTCTTAATGGTTATGTTCAAGAAGAAGTTTTTGTTGAACAACCTACTAGTTTTGAAGATACAAAACATCCTGAACATGTTTTTAAACTTACCAAAGATTTATATGGACTTAAGCAAGCCCCTCGAGCTTGGTATGATAAACTTACATGATTTTTTCTTCAAAATAATTATGTTAAGGGAAATTATGATCCAACCCTTTTTATAAAGAAAGATAAAAAAATGTTTTGATTCTTCAAATTTATGTTGATGACATTATATTTGGTTCAACTTAGAAATCTTTTACTGATTCCTTTGCTGATCTAATTAAATATGAGTTTGAAAAGAGTATGATGGGTGAGTTAACATTTTTCCAAGGTTTTAAAATTTCTCAAAAACTAGAAGGAACCAACATATCTCAGCATAAGCATATTAAATATCTTCTAAAAAATTATGGATATGACAACAATAAGAGTATTAGTACTCCCATTGGTACCTCAAATTCACTTGATCTTGATGAAGCTAGAAAACCAGTAGATCAAACATCTTTTAGAGGTATGATAGGAAGTTTAATATACTTGACAACTAGTCATCCAGAATTAATGTTTTCAGTATGCTTATGTGAAAGATATCAATCCAATCCTAATGAATCTCATTTAAAGGTAGTGAAAAGAATTTTTTTCTACTTAAAGGGAACCATGGATCTTGGACTCTTTTATACTTCTGGAAATGATTTTGTTTTGAAATGTTTTTCGGATGCTGACTTTGGTGGATGTAGAATTTATAGGAAAAGTACATCCGAAACTTGTCATTTCTTAGGAGATTCATTTGTTTTTTGGTCATGAAAAAAACAACACACAGTAGCACTTTCCACTACTAAAGCTAAATATGTAGAAGCTGGAAGTTGTTGTGCTCAAGTTTTGTTGATGCAATACACACTCACAGACTATGGTATGAGTTTTACCCAAACGAAAATTATGTGTGATAATACAAGTTCCATTGCCCTAAGTAAAAACCATGCACATCACTCTCGTGAAAAACACATAGATATTAGGCATCACTTTCTTAGGGATAACACACAAAAAGGAGATATCATTCTTCAATTTATCAGAATTCAAGATCAACTTGCTGATATTTTCACAAAATCATTGCCATCCGATAGATTTGAAAACATTAAACATAAGTTAGGAATGATAACCATAAGGTAATATTTCTTTTTAACTTCTTGTTGAAACCTATCTCATTACAGTAATAAACTCCTTTTCATAGGGGGAGTACATTTGTTTGTTAGATTTTAAAAAATTTCACAGTCTAAATTTTTTTTCGTAGTCTAAATTTATTTTTCGTAGTCTAGAAATCATTAAAAAATTTCTTTTCTAAATTTTAATAATGAATATTTTCTAAATTTTCATAATGAATATTTTCTAAATTTTTGTAATGAATATTTTCTAAATTTTCATAATGAAGATTTTCTAAAATTTTGTAATAAACATTTTCTAAATTTTCATAATGAAGATTTTCTAAAATGTTTCGTAGTCAGTTTTTCAAAATTTTTCCTAATCAAATTTTCGGAATCTAAAGTTCTTAAAGAAGAATTTTTCTTTACTACTAATAATCTTCCTAGAAATACGAAAGGTATGATTCTTTCTTGAATTTTTGTAATCATCCTTTACTTGTTGGTATTTTCATTCATTTTTAATTTTTTTTAGATTCTATTTTCCTTAAATCTAAATGTTTTTTTAAAACCTCAAAAGATCAGATTCTATCAAATACTCGTTGCGGCTATCATCTCAACCGTCAGATCAGATCAGAAGGTTTTTTAACTGTTGTATTGAGTTTGGAAGCTGAACTGTTGCCCCAAACACCTATATAAAGGATCCCCCGATGTTTGTACCACATAAAAGACCAAGCTCATGTGTGCTGAAGTTCTTCCCTCTAACATAAGCTCGTTCCAAACTTTTCAGATTTTCCTCAATTCCGAATGTCTAGCAAAGCCTCCTCTTAGAAAGATATGTCAACTGCAAAGCCAATTTCTGAATGGAATATTTATAGAGAAAGGTTGGTTCATCCAAATTTCTTTTCCAAGTTTGATTCTATAATCTCGAAGAATATCAAGATGAATGGATGGGAGAGTGTTTGCGTATCGAAACCAGGAGCTCAAGATCTGATATATCTAGAATTTTTGGTTGAGTTCTTTGAGCCAACATGCTTTTTCAAAGAAGAAGGAAAACAAAATTTCTCTTTCAAGAGCTATGAGAATACTTATGCTCTTTATTACACTAAGGTATCCAATTTTATTGGAGTCACTTATGAGGGTGATTCAGAGTTCTGCTCACATAAGCTGCCTGATGTTAAAAAGAAGTTTTGATAAGGTGAAGGCTATGGCTTGCCTCAGGCTTTTTTATGTAAAGACTTCGAATATTTTTCACCTATATACAAATTTTTGGATTCTCAAATTATGGGTTTAAGGATTCATCATTCCGAGAAAAAGGGAAAATGATACTTTGAAGAAGAGCGACATGTATATCCTGGATTTCTTGGTGAATCTAAGGAAGATAAACCTAGTTAAGAATATTTTGATGACCATTGGGAATATAAAGGATGGAAATTTGAAGGCTCCGATTTTTTTGTATCTAGCCATTCTCTCAAAGCCGATTGTTCGATGCTTAGAGTCCTTCAAAATACCTTATAGTTCTAAGAAAAGAAATTGCAAAGTCATGCTGGTAAGTGATGATACTATGAAGAGGATGAAAATTGGGTTTTCTAAATAATCTGGAGAATTATATGATTTACCAGAAGAGGAAGTGGAAAATGGAGGGAAGACAAGAAAAACAAGAATGCAGGGTAGCCTAGATTTGATTTGGATCCTACTGAAGCAAAAGCTTTAAAAGAAAAAACTGCTGATGAGCTTGAGAAGCAAGCAAGAGAAAAGAAACAAAATAAAAAGATGATTGAAGCAGAGATTGTGAAACCCCTTATGAAGGCTACAGAGAAAGCTTCTGAAAATATTCTGGTACCACAATCCTTCTTAGTAGAAGCTTTACCAGAGACACCGAGAAATAAATATGTGACTCCAGAAAAAGTCAAATAAAAATAAGTAGAAGTAGTAGAAGAAGTAGAAGAAGAAAAATAAGAAGCCAATGATGAAATTGATGATCTTATTAAGAAAGTACAAGATTTTCATGAGAAGGAAAGTCCATCTAAGATGCTTTCAATCAGAACTTCTGAAGCTAAGTCTTCAAATATTGCTACCCCTGGAAAAAATGAGAAAGGTGAAGATGAAAAGGTTGAAGAAGAACTGAATAAGCTATCTGAAGAAGAAAGTTCTAATCATGATTTCATTCATCTAGAGGATGCTGAGGCAAGAGCTGAAAAGGAAGAGGTAGATGGAGATAAAATTGTTCAACTATCAGATAGTGAACATATATCTCCTAACCAAGAATAAGCCTTTCAAAAACCTGATAAGGGAAAAAAGTTGTTGCTGATTATCCTAGCAGAGTAGTAGTGAATAAGAAATAAGTGGGTTCTTCATCAAAGAGGAAACTTGTTGAGTTATAAAAATAAACTTCACCACGAAAAATCTCTAATTCAGAATCATCATCCCTTGGAAATGATTTTGTAGTTCAGTATTTGAAGAAGATTTTTGGGACTATTCCAATATTTACCCGTATAGAATCGAGATTCTAGATGCTACAAAACACCCTAAATCAGAAATCAGATTCAGTATCCATGGTCATGGTTAAGTGTGTTAAACTCGAGATAGACTTCAAATATTTTCTTATTAGCTACGAAGCCCACAAAAAATGTTGCAAGAAAATGACAATCTATTCAAAGAAAACTATAAAATACATGAGAGTTCTTCATGAATTCCAAGAAAGCATCAAGGATTATTTTGACACCGAAGATTGTAAATTATCATATCTCACCAAGTCTTTTTAGAAAAAGATAACTCTAGAACATAATTATCGGATTCAAGAAGTTAAAGATCTGAATAGGAAGTTGTACTCAGTTTCTCAGAGTTTGAAGAGAGAAAGGGATCTCAGGATTGAGATAGAAGAGAAGCTTGAAAGGAAGGAAGAAGTCTTAAAGGGTCAGGAAGAATCTCTCAAAGCTCAGGAAGATAAAATAAAAGCCTTAGAGAAGAAAGCAGAGGATTAGTATCTTCTTCTTAAGCGAGTAGAGGAAGATCATAAGGATCTCATGTAGCTGAAAACAATAGTGAAGAAGCTGATTCCCAAGGAGAAGGAAGGATAAAATTTTTCAATTCCCATTTTTTTTGTATTCCTTCCTTGTAAAAATTTTCCAATCATAATGAAAATTTTGGTTTCTTCTCTTTTAGATGTTTAGTACTAATTTTTCAGGTACCATAATTTCTTTTCCATTCCATTTAATCCTTTCTGAAAATCACAAAGGGGGAGAAAGGAATGTCAAAAATAATACTAAGCCTAATTAAGAGGGAGTTTATGTAAGGTTGAGTTTTAATCATGAAGTTTCCCATATGTAAGATAATGAAAAATCTCATTTTGGAAATCAAGAATAAGATCCTTAGTGTTTCCAAAGCCTAAGGGGGGGTTAGTCGTATTCATCATTGCCCATGTGTTAAGAGAGATAAGTTTTATTTTCAAAGTCCAGAAAAATATTTTCTATGTCCTTATATTCATATTCGTAAGGATGTTTGTGCTTTCCAAAAATGGGGAGATTGTTGAGTAAATAAGTTTTCCTTATGAAATTTCCATTCCTTCATGTTTTGAAAATCACAAATACTCTTTCTTAAGGCAAATTTATTTTCCCCTATGTTTTATCTTCATAAGAAAAAATTTCCATCGCTAAAGAAATTAATCCTTACCATGTTTTCATTGTTCATATTCTAAGTATAAAATTAGGTTTTGTATCCTAAACCTTGGAATCTTATATATACTTATCTATAAAGAATTATGTTTTCAGGATCCAAATTCATGTTTTGAATTCTCTGAATTCTAACACCGAACTTTTATGAGTTCAGACTCTGAATTCCTATGAATTCAGACTTTGAACTTTTATGAGTTCAGACTCTAAATTACTATGAATTCAGACTCCAATATTTTCTGAGTTCATACTCTGAATTCCTATGAATTCAGACTCCAAACTTTTATGATTTTAGACTCCGAATTCCTATGAATTCAGACTCTGAACAATTATGAGTTCCGAATCCAAATTCTTATAAAATAAGACTCCGAATTCTTATGAGTTCAGAATATGAAGTTTATAGAATTTTAACTATGAATTATTCTGATAAACAGAATATGAATATCCATGTATTACAGACTCCAAATAGTTTTCTGATTAGACTCTGAACTTTCATTTTTCCTTAGACTTCAAAAAATGAATTTGTTCAACCAACCAAAATTTTCTTTTCCTCGATATATTCATGAAATGATGTAATACATTCTGTTTCTAACCAACCATTGTTTGAGTGACACATGTACATGTCCCTCTGAAATTCAAGGAAAAATATGACCGTTGGAGGAGGGAGCTAACCGTTGTTTGAGTGACACGTGTACAGGTCCCTCTAAAATTCAAGGAAAAATATGACCATTGGAGGAGGGAGTTGACCGTTGTTTGTTACAACCATATTTGTTATTCTATCCATCCTATAAATGACAAAGTCACCATAAATGCGTACGTATGGATTACCGTTTCCACATCGTGGTGTAGTTTGTTATTCAAACACTTCATTATTTGGATGGGTATACTAATCAGTATAACTGATGTAAATAATAAATATAACATTTTAGTGATTTTGTATATGTGATATACCATCCAATTACATACTATTTCACCATCACTATAATGATATTGTCACTCATGCGTACTTATGGATTACCGTCTCGACGACGCGATGAGATTCATTCCAACGTTCATCATTCAAAGATGATTAAAAAAAATATTATTAATAAGTATGTAATATATGACATAATAATGCTACTGTATATATATATATATATATATATATATATATATATATGTATGTATGTACTTACATATATCTTATTCACCTACTTTTGTTCAATACGGTATGAAACTGGAAACAACGTTTATGCATACGTAAGGCCTACCATCTCCATAAATGATGCCTTCAATTTCATATATCTATCTATTATAAATATTTATGTTCTAAATATATTTGATATATAAATAAATTTTTATATTTTGGAAGTATTTAAATCATTATCAAAATGATACGATCAATAATAACATGTTAAAACACGTACAATAAAAAAAGTGATTATTACCCAAAATGTTAATTTAACATGGAAATCATTATTAAATGGGTAGTATAAAGTAATAAATGAATCATGTATGATATAATAAATATGAATATGGTTCTAGTATATTTTAATAACATACTATGGTCATTATACAGGAGGTTAAACGTACCCTCGACCAAAGGAAAGTGCAAGGTAAGGGTTAATTCCTCAATCACATTATTATTCGAGATTGTTTATGGGTATGTTTTTACTGGGAAATATTTATTATCCATGTCCATGTTTCATAAAATATTTTTCAAAGGGATTATTTTTAAGGGACTATTTTATTAAAACATCATTTTAAATGTCTTAATTATTTATTCTTCTAAACCTTTCTCATTAATGTCCATATGTTCAAAATGGTTTTAAGGATTTATTTATATGTACATGAATGTTTTAAAATGTTAATTCCTTTAAAAAGTTTCAAAGTGGTATGGGAAACTTTGATTCAAAAATGTTTTTAAACGTCTTCCTTTCTAAATTGTATGTCTTTTAATTTTTTTCATAAAAAGGGATATTCCTCTCAAAGAGTTTTACAAATCATTTTCATCTATGTGAACATCCTTTTATGGATGTTAAACTTGTTTGAAGTTGATTTATTATGATAAAAATCTTCCATATTGTATTGAAGGTTTTGTGATATGTTTGACCGTGGATGTGTTATTTTTATACCATTCATGGTTTATGGATAAAGTATTGACATTTCGTATGCTAGTTTTAATACAAATGTTTATGTTATGTTTCAACCTTTTCATATGAGGAATGTATTGGACAAAGTAAGTGACGGGTGGAGCCTGATATATCTCCTCGATGCATCGGTATGTCTCATGAGACAATTAGATGTGGAATTGGGTGAGGCCTTTCCCAATTTTTGATATATGGTTTTGGCCAAGGCCTTAATAATTTTTAGACGTCTTGGCCAAGGCCTTGAAAAAATGTTTTAGAATGTCCATCATTATACATTCCCTCATTATGAAAATAATATTGATGGATCATGAGGTTATTCGTCTAGTAGATTACCCATGACTATGTTTTATTATGGAATTATTTACTCAGCTCATATTCCTTCCATAAATTATTAATGTTTATTATTTGTAAAGGCATGTGTTTTCAATAATTACCATGACTTATGTTTATGTTTTTTTCCACTGTATTGCTTACTCTTACTGTGCATTTGAGCTCACCCCTTTCTTATGTTTCATTTTCCCAGGATATGAAGTAGTTAGTTATGAGTGACTTTCAGGCATATCTAGGAGGCTTGTATGTTTCTAATGGAATAAATTAGTGTTGTATTTATTTTCAATTTGTAATGTGGAACTTATGTATGTATCTTGTTTCTAAGAATACTAAAATGATCGGTCCTTCGAGAATTGAGTCCTTATAATCATTCCAATGTATTAAAATAATGCACCAGCTCCGGGTTACTGGGGTTGGGGCCTTACAGTTGTTATCAGAGGAAGTTTAGAAATAACCTTGGAAATAGATTTAGATAAACTCTGATTAGATAACATTACCCAATGATATACTTTGAGGATTAGTATATAAGAACTTAATAGAATTTTGGTAATTTAGAGATTTTGTGTATTTTCTAAGAAATACATCCATGTCTGGATACGAGCAGGTAGAGGCGGCTCTAGGACAAATGTAAATAGGTGTGAAAACTCTGACAAGGAGTTTCGGGCTTGACCCGAGGTATCTAGGTACACGATAACGGGCCTTGATGCACTCTTGGTTATGACACTCCTATGGGATATTCTTTGGATAATTCACATTTTAATTATAGGCCATTATGAAAAATTTAGGAGTAATACTTCCTCAAAGAATTTTTTTATGATTATAGATTATATACAAAGTATTTTCAATTTACTTTAGGTATTTTAAAAGTTTGGAATTTTTCATTGCGATTCATAAACTAACCTAGTGTATGTCATTTTTTAGAAATAGCGCCTAGTATAAGGAATGATAATTCTAGTAATATGCATGATCGAAAGATTAAGAAGGATCATATCTTTCATGGTATTAAGACAACATTTAAAATGGAAATAGTCTCCCATGTATTCTCATAATATCAAGAAATATTATCATGTGTTAATAAGATAAGTAAAAAAATTCTCTGAGTCCTAGGGTTTTGAAGGGAAGTAAGAGAAGAAAATGATGGAAGAGAGAAAGATTGATAAAGGGAAGATGGGAAAGAAGGATTTTCCCATTTGTGATAACTGTGGAAAGAATCAATTTGGTAAATTCTTGAAGGGAATTGGAGTTTGTTATAAGTGTCGAGAAAAAGGACACCATGTACGTGATTTCAAGGGTAAGAAAAAGGTTTCAAATGTACAATACTTCATCTGCATGAAGTTGGGACACTATGTGAATCAATGTCCAAATCATTAGCACATACCCCAAATGCTGCTATTGGATAATAATCAAGTTATGATACTACCGAAGATGAATAGGAATGATTAGAGTTCTTATGTTGTTATTAAAGTATTGTGTCGTTTGAGTATTGTATTAATGATGTACATGTTATAATAATTATAGAGTATATAAGGATTGTATTGCTGTACTATTTCATTAAGGACCAGAGATTGTGTGGAACCAAGAAAAGTGACTCAATAGTAGGTTAATTTTTTATGGAAAATATATGGTTGAGAGAAAGATAAACCATAACATGGTTTTGATACTGAGGTAGTGATTTTGGAACAGTATATGATTAATTTGGATAAATTATATTTGATATTCTTGACTACCGTGAAACTGATTAATGATTTTTATATTCCACCATTGTTTTAGTTTACAACATTTTTGGATATAAGGAGTATATCGAGTATTCAATAAGAAATAATGGATCATGAATGTAATCAATATGGTTTTATGGTAATTCAAGGTCTTACCGTGTTTTAAAAGAATACATGATGAAGGTATTCACATGTTATTACATGGTAAAAATAATCTTCATTCTGTTTACCTTCCATATAAATTTTGGAATGTGAATTTGTACAGAAGTATTTTGGGTATGTCTAAAGGTTGTAATGGATTATGTTTGACATTGGATATTATTATTAATGTTAAATTATTTCTTAATATTATTTTTGGATTGTTATAAAAAGGACAACCCGAAGGTCGGGCGACAACCCATCGCGTCCAGCAAGTCCGCGAGACTTGAATCTGCAACCGAAGGGAGACAAGGGTGGATCACATACCACTAGAATACGTGACTTTCTGGTTTGTATAATGTAGTTTTTTTAAGTATTATAAAAAAGTAATTATAAATTCAATATTTTTGGAACCCTATATGATTAGGATAAATAGAATATTTTTGAATTATATTATCTTTTGGAGTGAAAGATGAGTTTGTGGTAAGAATTAGTTGAATGATGAAACTCTACTTGTCAAGTATATATTTTTCCTCTTATTATATGAATAAATTAATGCTTAAACTTTAGGTAAGGGATCTTAAAACCAAAAATGTGTTATCCTAATACCTTATGTTTTGTTGAACCAATGATATTTTAAATCCTCATAGATTGATGGCTTTGAGCCCCTAAATTTTACACTTGTTTGTGATTGATGACCCCAATCACCCCTATAAATATTTATATTTATCCTCCAATTATTTTTCCTTAATTTACACCAATGTTCTCCTAATCTAGATCATAATTTGGTGATGACTTTTTCATTTCCCTTTCCCTCTTATTAAGACTAAATTTTATTAACCCAATTTCCGATGTGGGTTTTTCACAAAGGTATTTTTCTATTTTAACCTTTTATTTTAAAAAAACACTTTCAAATTGTGAGGAAATAATTTATTCAAGGAGGGGAGAATGTAACACCCCAAGATTTAATTGTATGTTATCTCTTCAAAGTATTTCAATAACTTGTCCAACACGCAACACCGAGTTCGAGCACACCACGACTTACCAAAATAGGCATTCAAAAAAGAGGATATGAATATTATTAACCAAATTTTAAATTTTATATCTCCTATATAATTTTAACATTCATCCTTTTTATTTCTTATACATAATATAAGAAAAATTCAATTTTTAAAATAAAAGAGGTATTTTTCAAAAAATGCACTTTTATGAATTTTAATGGTGAACCCTTTTTAAATCCAATTATTGACACTTTTATATAATAAATATAGTTAAATTAAATTCATCTTTAGAAGTGGGACATGAAAATTTAGTTTGGATTAATTTTTGGTACTTTTCTGATAACTTTTATATTTTGACAAATAATGGAAAATACTATGTTTTAATTGAAAACAACTTTTTTAATATAAATAATTTATAGTGTTAAATTATTAATTTGAAAGTTTTTTAAGTATAATTAGATTATAGTTTTATCATTTAATACAATTTAGGTCATTATAAGTAATTTCACATTTAAATTTGACATAAACACATGTCAATCTTTTGATAGTTTTTACTTTTTAAAAACCCACTTTTTGTTTTTGACAACTGGAATTAATTTTAAATTAAGAAATGAAACATCTATGTTTTTAATTTGTTAAAATAGACTTCATTTTGGAATTCGTAATATCAAAATTATATTTGGGTGAATTTTTGGTATTTTTCTAAAAACCTTCAATTTTTTATGAATAGTGAAAAACACTCTGTTATTATTTAAAACCGAATTTTTATTTAAATAATTATTTATTTTATTTAAATTTATTTTAAGTCATAATAGATATAAAATACCTATATAAGTTCAATGTATTTAATTTTAGTAATTTTATAATAAAATTAGATGTATAAAATTTTATTGAACTTTTTAACCTCTTTTAACCCACCTTCTAGGAGCATTTGAAAATTTGCATAAAACATAATTTTACCTCTTCTGTGAGTTGAATTTAAAAAATATGAGAGACACGGTTGATATCAGTAAGTAAAATGTGGTTCAATATGATGAAAATAATTTTTGGGGAATGATATCTTTTGACTTTTATTTACCACGGTTAAAAGTAAATAAGGTAAGTAAGGGTAAAAATTATATCATAATTATCCTAACACATGTACTAATTCTATTGGATAAGTGTAATTTGACAAAAAACCACCTTAGGAATAAAATATGACCCCCTTTGGTCCACTTGGATTAGATTAGGACATTTATTATTATTTTATTTAAAGAAGAGTTAAAAGAGTTAAATTCAATGTTTAATAACGAAACCATTTTCATATAGGGTTATACATAATATAAATTAAACTATAAATATTTAATAGAAATCTAAAAATATTTTTTATACATAATGGTATTTTATTTATAAATTTTATACATTAAATAATTTAATTTACTTATGACAGAATGATGATGTAGTAATTGCCTTATTATTGAAATATTAAAATAATAGATATTATAAATATCCAAATAAATTTAAATTGAGACTTCTGATGAATTACACTAATTTTCTATGTTAATTTGACATGTTAGGGTTGATTAGATAATTTTTTTGAAGTGATAAGGTTTTTATGTCTTTCACAAAAACAAAATACCAAATAATATCAAAATTGACAGAAATTAGTTTTTTAAAAAAATACTATATTATTGGTTGATATGATATTCCTAAAAATATAAGGTTCATACAAAGGGATTAAATAATATTATATATGTAATTAATTAACCACTTTAGGTTCTCTTTTAAGTTTAGAGTAAGTTTATTAACCATATATTGAAAGAATACAAGAAGACACAGTAAAAGTTAAACTATTTAACTAAGAGTTAAATCTAAAAGATAGGGTTAAAATGGTGACCTAAAATTTTCTAAAACCTATTGGTTGAGAGTAAGTCTACCCATAACCACCTAATTCTATAAATAAATTCATTTAGATCCATTATAAACCGAATGTGATTGTAAAATAAATTAATATTTTAATATTTTCCTAAAGTGACCCTCACCCCTCTTATAAAAGGGTGCTTCCCCTTCTCTCAAAATCACAACTCCAAATCAATTTGGCTCTGAAAAAACCTCTACAAATATCCTAAAAACTTTCCTCACATCAACTAGAGTCCTTAATTTGATTAGAAATCCAACCTAAAGTGCCCTTTTGATCAACTCAAAAGAAAACACCTGAAGAGGAGGTAATAATTTCACCACCCTCTTTCAAGTTCTTTTCTTCTTACACTTCCTCTCTATTTGTTGTTTTCATACAAAAATAATAACTCCAGAACCTACTACATACTGTGATGTTATTATAAATATGTTACAACCATATTCTTTATTCTATCCATCCTATAAATGGCAAAGTCAGCATACGTGCATACGTACAACTTACCGTCTCCACGTCGTGGTGTAGTTTGTTATTCAAACACTTCATTATTTGGATGAGTATAATAATGAGTATAAATGATTTAAATAATAAATATAACATGTTAATTATTATTTATATATGATATACCATCTAATTACATACAATTTCACCATAAATATAATGATATTGTTGCTCGTGCGTACGTACGGATTACCGTTTCCACGATGCGATGAGATTCATTCCCACGTTCACCATTCAACGATGATTATAAAATATATATTATTAATAAGTATATAATATATGACATAATAATTCTACTGTATATATATATATATACGTATGTATGTACTTACATATATCTTATTCACTTACTTGTGTTCAATACGATATGAAAATGGAAATAGCATTTATGCGTACGTACGACCTACCATCTCCATAAATGGTTCCTTAAATTCCATATATCAATATATTATAAATATTTATATTCTAAATATATTTGATATATAAATCAATTTTTATATTCTAGAAGTATTTAAATCCTGATCTAAATGACACGATCAAGAATAAAAAGTTAAAACTTGTACGGTAAATAAAGTGATTATTACCCAAAATGTTAATTTAACATAGAAATCATTCTTAAATGGGTAGTATAAAGTTATAAATGAATAATGTATGATATAATAAATATGTATATGGTTATGGTATAATTTAATAACATACTATGGTCTTTATATAGGAGGTTAAATGTACCCTCGACCAAAGGAAAGTGCAAGGTAAGGGTTAATTCCTTAATCTCATTATTATTCGAGATTGTTTATGGTCAAGTTTTTTCTGGGAAATATTTATTATCCATGTCCATGTTTCATAAAAGAGTTTTCAAAGAGATTTTTTAAGGGAATCTTTTATTAAAAAATCATTTTAAACATCTTAATGATTTATTCTTCTAAACGTTTCTCATTAATGTCCATATGTTCAAAATGGTTTTAAGGATTTATTTATATAGACATGAATGTTTTAAAATGTTAATTCCTTTAAAAAGTTTCAAAGTGGTATGGGACACTTTATTCAAAAATTTATTTAAATGTCTTCCTTTCTAAATTGTGTTAATTTAAATGTTTTCATGAAAAAGGGATATTTCTCTCAAAGAGTTTTACAAATCATTTTCATCTATGTCAACATCCTTTGATGGATTTTAAACTTGTTTGAAGTTGATTTATTATGATAAAATTCTTCCATATTTTATTGAAGGTTTTTTTAATATATTTAACTATGGATGTGTTATTTTTATACCATTCATGGTTTATGGATAAAGTATTGACATTTAATATGCTAGTTTTAGTTTTTTTTATGTTATGTTTCAACCTTTTCATATGAGGAATGTATTGGACATAGTAAGTTATGGGTGTAGCCCACTATAGCTGCTTGATGTATCGGTATGTCTCATGAGATAATTAGACTTGGAATTGGCCGAGGCCTTAACCAATTTTTGATATATGGTTTTGGTCGAGGCCTTAATAATTTTTAGAAGTCTTTGCCAAGGCCTTGACAAAATGTTTCAGAATGTCCAGCATTATACATTCCCTCATTATGAAAATAATATTGATGGATCATGTGGTTATTCGACTAGTAGAAGACCAATGACTAAGTTTTATTATGGAATTATTTACTCAGATCATATTACTGCCATAAAGTATTCATGTTTATTATTTGTAAAGTCACATGTTTTCAATTATTCACCATACCTAATGTTTATATTATTTTCCAATGTATTTCTTACTCTTACTGAGCATTTGAGCTCTCCCGTTTATTATGTTTCATTGTCCCAAGATATGAAGAAGTTAGTTATAAGTGACTTGTAGGAATATCTAGGAGGATTGGATGTTTCTAATGGAATAAATTAGTGTTGAATTTATTTTCAAGTTGTAATATTGAACTTATGTATGTATCTTGTTTCCAAGAATACTAAACTGATCGGTCCTTCAGGACTTCATTCCTTGTAATCATGCCAATATATTAAAATAATGCACCGGCTCCGGGCTTCTAGGGTTGGGGCATTACATGTACCGACACTCTTCTTCAATTGTGGGTGCACTACTAAAAAACATGCCTTAAAAAAACTCAAATTAGACTTTTCAGCACAAAAAAGTTATGACTATTGGAGGGTTATTAAAATCCCTTGGCTTTTATCAGCACTAAAAAGAACTGATAAAGGGGAACTTTATCAATGCTAAAAAAAGTACCGATAAAGGGAGAATTTATTAGTTCTTTTAGAAGCTATAATAAAGGACCCCTTTTACTAGTGCTTTTATTTAGCACTGATAAAGGTTTTCCTTTATCAGTACTAATAAAATACCGGATAAAGGGGTTTACTGCAATGTGCTTCTAAATTTACAGCACACTAAAACACTAGAAACAATATCATAAATAAGAGTAAAAACATTTACAAATACAGATTTTAAATGAAATAAAATTTATAACACAAATACCAGAAAAAAAAGTATTATATATTTTTAAAACATTATTTTGTAAAATTACATGAGTATGAACAAATTATCACAGATATTTGAAAACATCAATGTTACTTTTTCTTTGGAACCTGACTCCAACTCATGAGACTACCAAACAAACCACACAAGATCGAGAAAAATAATGAACCTGCATGAGAGAAAAATTATTATTTTAATAATAATATAAATAAATAAATTAAAAAGAAAGTGTTAATTTTAACCAAAATTTTATGTTATACAAGGAACACTATGTATCATTTTGAGTTGCAGTTGATTCTTTCACATCACCCCATTTCTTGTTCATCTTCAAGAATTATCTCAGTGAAAATTATCTAAAAAAGTATAAGATAAAAATTATAATTAAATTAATTAAGTAATAGGACATAAAATAATGAGAAAACAACCTGATCTTGTTTTCTCAGTTTTAGTGACATGATGCATGTTTTAAACTAAAATGGCACTTATTTATTGTAAATACATATTTTGAGTCATACTAACTACATCATGCATCAAATTTATGTTTGATAAATTTATATATGTCACAAAATATTTATAGATCATTTTCCAAAAGTATAAAATCAATCTTAATGCATTTTATCAGTTTTGAGTATGTCACTTTTGTGTTTTTACTAAAATGTCATTTTAAACTATAAACATGGACTATGAGTCATACGAGTCAAATCGTGTGATGATTTGATGTGAGACTGATTCCTATACATCACAATTGACTTATGAATCCATTTACTAAATTATCAACACAATATGAGTGGGTTTTATCTATTTTCTGTGAGTGACACTTTTTGAACTAAAATGTCAATTTTAAACTAATAACAAACACTTATAGTCATATTGGGAACATCATGTGTTGAATTGATGCATGGATGATTCATACACATAAAAAATGTCTTATGGATTATATTCCTAAATTATCAAAACAATATGAATACTCTTTATTTATTTTGAGTATGTCACTTGTCTTTTTTACTAAAAAAATGTCAATTTTAAATAAAAAGACACACTTAGAGTTATAATAGGAATACCATGAATTTTATTTAGGTGAGGATGATTCCTATATGTCTGGAATGACTTATGAATTATTTTTATAAAGAATCAAAATAATATAAATGTGTTTTCTTGGTTTTGAGTATGTCAATTTTCCTTTATACTAAATTGTCATTTTAAACTATAAACACGTACTTTGAGTAATACTGGTTACATCATGTGTTGATTTTAGGTGATACTGATTATTACTTGTTTAAAATAAATTATGAATCATTTTATTAAATTAAAAACACAATCTTAGCATGTTTACTTAGTTTTTAGTGAGTGACACACTTTTTGAACTAAATTTTAATTTTTAATTGATAACGGAGACTTTGGGTCGTACAAAGAACATTGTGAACTAGATTTAGGTATGAATGATTTATAAATGTTAACAATTAAATATTATTTTCCTTAAGAATAAAAATAATCCGAATGAGTTTACTTAGTTTTAAGTATTTTTTACTAAAATTTATGTCATTTTTAAATAAACACACACACTTGTAGTCATACCAGGCATACATTTCATCCGATTGATGTGCGGATAGTTCCTACACATAAAAATGACTTATGTATCATTTTTATGAGTAATTGAAACAATATAAATGAATTTTCTCAGTTTTGAGTGTGTAACTTGCATTTTATACTAAAATTAATGTTAATTTCAAATAAAAAGGCTCACTTGGAGACATACCAGTCCACAATGTGGTTTTTCAATGTGTTCCTATATGAAAAAATGACTTATAAATTATTTTACTAAATCATTGAGGCAATTTGATTTTGTATTCTTGGTTTTCAGTGAGTGACACAATTTTTGAACTAAAATGTTAATTTTACATTGATAATGAACATTTTGAGTTATATTGGGCACTCCGTGAATCAAATTGAGGTGTGGAAGATTGCTACATGTCAAAAGTGACATATAGGTCATTTTCCTAATTTATAAAAAAACCTGAATGTGTTTTCTCAGTTTTGAGCATGTCACTTGTCTTTTTTACTAAAATTAATTTCAATTTTAAATAAAAAGACACACTTTGAGTCATAATGGGAACACCATGCATCTGATTGAGATGAACTTGATCCCTACATATAAATAACTACTTATATATTATTTTCCTAAAGTATTAAAACAATCCTAATGTGTTATATTTTTTTTGAGTACGTCACTAAGTTTTTTACTAAAATTAATGTAAATTTTAAATAAAAAGAAATAATTCCAGTCATACTGGTCCTAATGTGTGTTTAATTGAGGTGTTGTTTATTCCTATACTTTGAAATTGATTTATGGATTTTTTTCCTAAAGTATCAAGACAATATTAATAAATTTTCTCAATTTTGATTGTGTCACTTGTCCTTTTTACTAAAATTAATGTCAATTTTAAATAGAAATACACACTTCGAGTCATACCGGCCACACCATGAATCATATTGAGGTTTGGTTTATTCTTACACATCAAAAATGACTTACAGATCATTTTCATAAATTACCAAAACACTCCAAATGTTTTTTCTTAGTTATGAGTATATCAGTTGTCCTTTTTACTAAAATTAATGTCAATTTTAAATAAAAAGGCATACTTGGAGTCATACTGGCCACACCATGCATCATATTGAAGTATGGTTGATTTATAAAATAAAAAATGAAATATGAATCATTTTAATAAAGTATAAAATAAATCGAAATTATTTTTATGGATTTTGAGTATGTCACTTATTTTTTTAGTAAAATGTCATTTTTAACTAGAGACATGAAATTTGATTCATACCAGTCACATCGTGTGTTAGTTTTATGTGAGACTAATTCATGTACATTTAAAATAACTTATGAATCATTTATATAAATTATCAAGGAAATATGAGTGTGTTTTATCAATTTTTAGTGAGTGACACACTTTTTGAACTAAAATGATAATTTTAAACTGATAATGAACACTTTAAGTTATAATAGACACATCATGAATCATATTGAGGTGTGGATGATTCCTACACCTCAAAAATTACTTATAGATAATTTTACTAATGTTTTAAAATAATATTAATTCTTTTTCTTGGTTTTGAGTATGTCACCTGTCCTTTTTAATAAAAATAATATAAATTTTAAATAAAAAGACACACTTGGAGTCATACCAGGCACAACATGCATTAGATTGAGTTGAGGATGATTATAAATTATAAAAAATGACTTATTGAACATTTTCCTAAAGTATAAAAACAATAATAATGTGTTTTATTATTTTTGAGTATGTCACTTGTATCTTTTACTAAAATTAATGTCAATTTTAAATAAAGTGACACACTTGGAGTCGTACCAGTCATACCGTGTGTCTGATTGAGGTGTTGTTGATTCATTCATGTCAAAAATGACTTATGTATCATTTTACTAAATTATCAAAATATTTTTTATGTGTTTCCTTAGTTTGGAGTATCTCATTTGTCTTTTTTTATAAAATTAATGTTAATTTTTAATAATTTAAAAACTTGGAGTCATACCGGTCACACCGTGTGTCATATTGAGGTATGGTTGATTCTTATACCTAAAAAATGACATATGGATTATTTTACTAAAGTATCAAATCAATATGAATGAATTTTCTGGGTTTTGAGCATGTTAATTTTATTCATTATTAAAGTGTCATTTTAAACTATGAACAAGAACTTTGAGTGTTTATAATAATTATTACTTCAAATATTATTCCATTATGATTATAATAACTATTACATAAATAGTGTTCCACATAACTGTTATATAAAGATATCATGAATAACTATTGATTCCAATATTGACCCCTTGTGATCCTTATTTCATATTTATTCTTTTAACCCTTATAGTGAAGTGTTTTATAGATGGGGTCTTCATGTCTATATATTTCCTTCCTTTTACTCAATATTATGTGCCTTCATGGGGATTGAATTTTTTTCATAACTAGTGTGAACTATATCAGAAAGTAGTCATTCATTTAGATGGGAAAGGTGAGATTGTTTGTGATGGATCCCAAAATTATAATAGATTTAAAATCAAACTATAGAAACATTCAAAACTGTCTACCTTCATTGTCATGGTCACCTGTATATGGTATCATTTTTTACGAAGGTGATAAATGGGCCAAAAATCATAAAATTATCAACCCGACTTTCCACATAGATAAACATAAGGTATTTTGGTTTCCTTGATTTTTATTCACTATGTTACCACATGAATTGACTTTATCTCAATTGTGTGCAACCTATGTAAGCAAAAATTTTATTTGTAAAATGATTCATAAAATAAGAATTATATATTATTGTGATAGAAATCATGAAACAAAACTTTGGCACACATACATATATTTTGTGCAATTTAGAGAAGGGAAAATTACATATTGAGAATACAATGAACTACAATGGTGCAGAACTTGTTACCAAAAGTTTAGTTTAGTTATTAGAAAATGCTAACATAGACGTGAAGAACAAGGTATGTTATGATTTTTACCTAAAGTCATGGTTTGAGAATTTGACCAAAGATGTGATTTATCTGGTAGCATTTGGTAGCAAATTTGAAGAAAGAAGACACATTTTTTAATTCTTAATAGAATAAAATAATGTCATATTGCAAAATTCCTGCTCGACCAACATTACTGGATGGAGGTAATAATTTCATTCTTATTTATATATTATATTAAAGGCACTATATTAACCCCTGGAGTATTAAAATTGGTATCTTTTCTCTGAAAAAGTCAAACCATCTATACAATGTCCTAAAACTAATCCAATCATGTTAAGGTTTGTGCCTATAGTAACAAATAAGTGGTATTATGAAATACACCATTAAATCAGTTCCTTGATCATAGGTATCATCCATAAAAAATAAGAGGCAATTAAGATAGGTGAAGGAAATTGAGATGAATTATTAGGTATAATTCTTAATTCCAATACACAAGAAATTGAAGAACATAGAGGTAATCTATTTTATTTTGTTGGATAAGAGTCCAATAATTAATTACTTCTATTAAAAATGATTTTACTATGAAAACATCAATATTTTAAGCCTATGAAAGAGAATAATTTATTGAAAAATTTATAAATAACCAACCAACCAAGTTGTATTTTAACTCATTAAATTTATTTGATAAAATATAGATATCAATGAATGTATTTTGGACCTTAGTGAATGTGTTTTCCCCATTTTGAGTATTTGATGTTTCTTGAACTAAAATGTAAATTATAAACTAAAAAAATATAGTTCGATACATACCAAGAACACTGTGTATCAGATTAAGGTACAGATGGTTGAGTATTTGATGTGTGTTTTTCTTTCAACTGTCTACTACAAGCTAGAAAAAGATAACATGTTCCATTTGGATGGAAGAGTAAACCCCATGATTCTGGAAACAACCCTTCCAAAAGCAACATGTTCTCTCTTTTTTATCTTGTTGCAGACTTTTGAAACAAAAATATTAATTCCCAAAATATTTGTGAAAAATATTAAATAATATTTAGATAAAAATGATAAAGAAATTAACTTATAAATAGTAGATAAAATGGTGAAAACATTAACAGAATAATTAGTAAAAATTCACATTTTCATGATCTCTGTATACATTCTTGACCCATTGTCTTATTTTTGTTATCTATGTTTTAGACTTGATGTCCAACATCTCATGAGCACAATCAACTTTGAACATACTACCCTAAGTGTAGAAAAAGAATCCACCTATATAAGAAAAAAATTATTATGTTAGTAATACTATAAAAAAATAAATTAAACTTAGATATGAATAAATAAAGTAATAAAATATCAATTTTAAATTAAAACCACACAATTTGTGTCATACCAGGTACACTATGTATCGGTTTGATGTATAGTTGATTACATTATGTCTTTTTATCTTACAGTTCATTCAAAATTCTATGTTATCTAACGGTATTTTAGATTGATAACTAGGAATGTAGAATACATTGAAGAAAAAAATTAAAACTGCATCATCATGAGTGCATCATTCTTGTTGAGTGCATGATCATAGTATAGTAGTGAATCTTCCTTATTGATTATATGAAACCAAAATATAAGGAATTTAGTCAGTCATACATAACCCCAAAATAAATTATTTTATATGCTTAATCTAAATTACATGATATATTTGACCACTTTACAATAACATAACATGTACATATTACAAAAAATTCCCATAAAAACTTTTATCCTTTTGGGTTGGTGTAAAACTCATATATAAATATTTACTTCCTAAAAGCAACAAAAAACTAGCATAACACATTATATATTCCTAGATTATACTAAACATTATTGTATACCTTTGTTTATTCATAGAAAACATTAACCATTAGTGTAAACCTATTAGCGTTAATTGATTGAACTAAAATAAATATTTACATTTGAGTTTTTATGGAACATAATAAAATCCACATTTCCATTTCACCATCATAGAGAGTAAAAACTGAATGATATACCTTTTACCTTATTTTATGGAAAAAACTTAAATATGACCCATTATTTATTTTCAAAAGACACTAAACTCAATTAATAATTGGTTTCCCCTTTTTGGAAGTATTAAACATTAGTATATCCCATTATAGAATACAAATGACACTAAAATCGAGCACATAAATTAATAATTCTTGGATTCTGATATAGATTAGTATATACTTTTCAATATTCTGGGTGATGATAAACTCTAAAATAACATCATCATTATTTGTTCATCAAAATGGGAACATCCCTATTCTCATGTATTTTTTTATTGATAATGATGATAATTTTTTTATTAATGAGCTTGTGAATATGGATAATTTTATATAATGAATGTTCACAAGAATATTAGTGATAAACCAATAGACAATTTTTTTAATGGTGATCCAATGAACAAGTATCTATATGCATAATAAAGATAGGTTAAACACCTCTAGTCATGCAATTATTGTGAGATTATATGTGATATAATGGCGGGATGATTTAATTTCATATCATGTTCCTTCAAAAGAATCAGTTTTAGTCAATACATTTCACTAATTTAAACATGATGTTTTACTTTTATGTATTTCACAAGAATTTGTGATATTATTTCATGCATCTAATTGATGTTCGAATAGACCAAATAATTCCACTAACCACTAAAGTGAAACCAATGTATTTTTATTTTCTTCTATCATTTACCACCACCCTTAATGGAACCCTAGAGAGGGAATTAGTCAAATTTTATTCTAAAAATGATAATAAAATTAACTAAAAAATTAGATAAAATGATGAGAAAAATAACTAAATAAGTAGTCAGAAGTTGCCTCTTTATGATGGTTGTATACATTCCAAGACATTGTTTTCTGATTTTTTCTAAGAAAATTCATTTCCTATATTATACTCCTCCTTGAGAAATAGATCAAAAATAATGTATAAGCATTCTAATACTAATTATTCACACCCAAAATATATTTCTAAGGTCATAGACAATTCTAGATCACAAACACAGTAGGTAATCACCTAAATATTTTGTTAACAAACATTCCGACACCATGTATGCTATGCACTCATATCTAAAAAAATTTACTTCTTCTTTTGTGAATAAAGGTTTTCAAAAATCTTGGTAGTATAGATTAAATATTTTCAAAAAAAATGATTAAGAAATATTTCTAGTTAAATTGTAATTACCTTTGGAAATTACCTATTCATGGATGCTAGTATTTTCATGGTTTATGATATCTCTCATAAATTTTCAAACATAATATCCACAATAATTACCATTATCATTATTCATTCACTATAGAAACATTGAAATGAATTAATAAATCGTTTTGAAATTTATTTTTATAGTTAAACCTTTCTATATATACCTTAATCTATTTATATTTGAAGTAATCCAAATACTTTTTATGTTCAGTCACTAACTTCATTCCACGATTTATCCAATATTTAGAGACCTCTATATCACAAAAAATATTTTTAAGACATATAATAGAACATATAATTAAAATTTTATCAATAAAATTTTGATTTAAGTGTATTATAATGTACCGTCACGACCCGGGAGCCACTGAACAGTGCCTCGAGCCGGTTGGCCACATGCCCTCAAGCGTGCCTCCCCATACGCCAGAGGGTGCTGACTAGCAGTGAGGGTCTGGTAATTAAGTCTTGGGGAGACTATACCCTCTGTTATCAGAATAAAATACCAGAAGGAGTAACCAAGAAATAGAAGAAACACAAATAAATATAATATCACAAATGTTACTAGTATAACCAAAATAGAAAATAAAATACTCAACAGAAAGGTAAAACATGTTATTACAATGCAAGTGCCAAGTGTCCACAATGAAACTGAAGTAAAGACACAATGACTCCCAACGGGTCATGAACCATGTATGGATCCCTCAACTAAGCTCTATCCCCAACTCAACAATCTACCCAGGGATCTTTCCCTTGTCTTGTCCTGTAACATCAAAGTATATTCGGGTATAGATCAAGCAGCCCGAGTAGGGTGTGAGTACGACTCTGTAGGTCACCACCAAAAGTCTCAAAAACAATCCAGTCAAAAGAAGTGTATGCATTTGCATTAATAATAAAGTAAGGCAATTGAGGAGACAATTTTCATTTATCCAATTCACCATTATTTAATAACATAAACTCCAAGGTTCCCGAGAACCCCCAAAACACAATACCTACTTCGGCCCATGTCAGAGCCTAAACCATTTTCACTGCTCAATTTATAATCATTAAGTCACAATATCAAGTTACATAATAGCCAAAAGGAACCATAGTACCAAATAAATTAAAGAGTGTAGAATGTCATGTCTAGCACACATGTGGGTATTTGGAGCGTCAGTTCATCTCTCACAACCCTATGGTTATTTGGAGCGTCAGTCCTTGTACCATAAAATAATGACTTCATGCATGTCATTAGTTCTAGAATGCCATGTCTAGAACCCCTGTGGGTATTAGGAGTGTCAGTCTATGTCCCACAAACCTTTATGAAATCAAATATCCAAATCACATATACAACATTATTCAAAAGTTTAATCAACCTTATCCTTCTATCACAACCCCCAACCTTGTTTAACTAGATCCACAAATTCGCAAAGATTCGCATAACCAAACCACCAATTAATTATTTACACCACAACATTTATACAACTGCATATGAATAACAATATGAGATTGTGGGATTGAATTTTAAACCACCCACCTCGATTTATTGACAGAAGTTATCCCAATGAGAAACCCCAAAATCCGAGCGTCACAACGTTGTCAATCAAGTTCTGGATCTAAATCCTTAACACTAAAATTAAGATCAAAGGCATCAAGATCATGAAAAACTAGATCTAGATCCAAAATTTTAGATCTATACCTCAACTCATAGGTTTAGATCCATGGAAACTATGGAAATCTCCCATGAAAAGATCAAGGAAAGATAGAGGAAAAAACAGAAGACACAACCGGATGAAATCTACTTACCAGAAGGAGAGCGGATCTTCAATCCAAGCCTTCAATCTCGAAGAAAGATGTTCGGATCACCATGGAATCTCTTCGGGAGGCTTTATAAACAACTAGAATGTGTCAAGACCGATTAGAGGTCGGAAATATTGATGTACTGGGGTTCGGGTGGTTTTAAAAAGAGATTTTCGGAATTATAAACCGCTCGCATTTTTTTCTTAGGCAGAGGCGCACGGTTAGGAAAACTGTACGAAAACTGTGCAGAACCTGGTTTCCAGGTCTGTATGGTTGGCATAGTTTGGTCACATGGTTTTCCAAATCCTGCGCAAACCGTGCGGACCTTTCTGTCCAGTTTTTCATGGTGTGCACGGTTTGGTCGCATGGTTTGTCAAACCATGCGAAAACTGTGCACAACTCACTGTCCTTTAATTTTACT
Organism: Viscum album; assembly: GCA_963277665.1. NCBI lineage: Eukaryota > Viridiplantae > Streptophyta > Magnoliopsida > Santalales > Viscaceae > Viscum > Viscum album. The sequence goes on along the minus strand of OY728151.1, from coordinate 644,683,060 downwards.
TAAAAGTACACCCAACACACCCCATGTCACTACTCCAAAATAGAGGTAGTTAAAAACATCAAAAAGTACCTGAAAACGATCCTGATATTGACTCCAGAAAAGGTTAGGATCTTACAATCTCCCCACCTTATAACAGCTCGTCCTCGAGCTGCACTCCTGAAATTCTCTGAGAATCCGAGCTAAAATGATTGGTCCACTGAGCCCGCATATCTGCCTCCATTTCCCATGTCTCTTCCTGCACATGTCCATGTTTCCATAAGACACGAACTATCAGTATATTTTTTTACCCTCAACACCTTCTCACTGCGATCCAACACACGTATCAGATGCTCCTCGAAGGACGAAACTATCTCAAACTCAACATCATCTATATCGATCACATGTGAATGGTTGGGGTGATACCGTCATAGTTGTGATACATGGAAAACATCATGCATAGCACTATATTTCTATGGAAGAACCAATCGGTATTCTACCGGCCCGATTCTCTTCACGATCTCAAAAGGTCCAAAAAATCGGGGTGCTAACTTTCCCTGACTTCGTATCCTGTGGTGACCCAACCTAGGTGACACCTGAAGGAATATACGATCCCCTTATGTATACTATAGGGGTCACATTTTTCTACCAGAATATGATTTATACCTACTTTGAGCTGTAGCCATACATTTATGAATCAACTAAACCTGCTCTGTCGTCTCCTACGTGAGACTTAGTCCCAACAACTCTGACTCACCCGCTTCCATCTAGCATAGCGATGATCTACATGGCCTAACATAAAGAGCCTCATATGGTTTCATCTGTATAGTTGTCTGATAACTATTATTATATGAAAACTCCACTAAATCTAGGTGCTTCTCCCATGAACCACCGAATTCAAGTACACACGCTCTCAACATATCCTCAAGAACCTATATAGTACGCTCTGATTGTCCATCTATTTGTGGATATAAAGTCTTACTAAATAAAACTTTCGTACTAAGTGCCTTTTGCAAGCCTTTCCAGAAGCGTGCAGCAAAATGTGAATTGCGATCCGAAACTATAGTTTGTGGCACCCCATGCAATCAAACTATCTTTTATAAATACATCTCTCCCAACTGCTCCACTGTAAAAGTTTCCCTTATTGGAAAGAAACGTGCTACCTTTTTTGGTCGATCTACAATGACCCAAATAACATCATTATTACTAAGTGTTTTTGGAAGACCTATCACAAAGTCCCTGGTCAATTCATCCCACTTCCATTCTGGGATGGACAAAGGTTTTAGTAAACCTCCAGGTCATTGATGCTCTGCCTTCACCTGCTGACAGGTGAAGCATCATGACACAAACCCAGCTATCTCCTTCTTCATGCCTGGACACCAAAACTGTCGTCGTAGGTCATGGTACATTTTTGTCACACCAAGATGCATCACCCATCTTGAGGCATGAAATTCCTGCATGAGATCCTCTCACATGATCGTAGGAATAACAACCTGATTCTTCATATAAACGTTATCATCCTCATATGTCCTTCAGTCTGAAGGTGTCTCCCTGCCTTTAAAATTTTCCCTCAAGGACAAGCATTCTGTTTCCCCAAATTTCTTGCCCCTGATCTGTCTCAAGAGTGTAGAATCCACTGTAACTTACATGAGTGTCATCTTCTCCTTTCTCTCCTGAACCATAATGTGAATATCAGCTAGAAACGACATCAACCTCCACTCGGTACTAGATTCCTAAACAATCTGAGTCTGAGTCTTCCTACTCAAAGCATCATCCACATTGTTTCCTTTCCCAGGTTTATATAACAACTCAAAATCAAATGAATGCATATACTCAACCCACCTCCACTGTCAAAGATTAAAATATAACTGAGAAGAGATGTACTTCATGCTATTTTGGTCAGTAAAAACTGTAAACCTTTCACACAAGAGTTAGTGTCGCCAACCCTTCAAAGCGTAAACCACCGCTGCCAACTCAAGGTCGTGCGTAGGGTAATTCCATTCATGTGGCCTCAGCTGCTGAGACCCATAGGCTATAAATTTATCCCTTTGAATCAACCCATACCCTAGTCTTATCCCAGAAGTGTCACAATACACCGTGTACTTTTCACCTAACTCAGGTAGAGACAAAAATTGGTGCGGATGTCAAATTCTTCTTCAATTCCTGAAAATATGTCTCGCAATCCTCTGACCATTCAAACTTTACTCTCTTTTTGGTCAATCCCAAAAGTGGTGCTGCAAAACGGGAAAAGTCTTGGATGAATCTCCGGTAATATTCAGCTAAACCCAGAAAGATTCGGATATCAAAAACATTCTTGGGATGATCCCAAGAAATCACTGCTTTCACCTTCTCTAGATCCACTAAAACACTATTCTTCAAAATAATGTGTCCCAAGAACTGTACTTGATCAATCCAAAATTGACACTTAGATAGCTTGGCATATAGCCGATTCTCTCTCAGTGTACTCAGGATGATGTCAAGATGTTGGGAATGATCGTCATGAGTCTTGGAGTACACCAAGATTTCATCCACAAATACTACCACAAACTGATCTAGGTACGGATGGAAGATCTTATTTATCATAGCCATAAACACTGCTGGTGCATTTGTTAAACCTAATGGAATTACAACAAACTCATAAAGCCCATATCTACTCCTGAAATTAGTCCTTGGTATATCAGAAGTTCGAACTCTCAACTAATGATACCCCTTTCTTAAGTCAATTTTTGAGAAAACACATGATCCCTTAAACAGGTCAAACAAATCATCAATACGCAGTAGAGGATATCGGTTCTTCATAGTCATCTTGTTCAACCTATGGTAATAGAAACACAAATGTAAACTCCCATCATCCTTCCTTGAATACAGTACAGGCAATCCCCACTGTGATGTACTTAGATGTATAAATCTTTTATCGTTTAAGTATTCCAACTGAGATTTGAGTTCTTGAAGCTCTGTCGGTGCCATTCTATATGGTGGAATAGATACTGGCTCAGCTCCTGGCATGAGATCAATAGTAAATTTTACATACCTATTAGGTGGAAACCATGAGAAGTCTTCCGTAAAGACATCCTGAAACAAAACAACCACTGGTGGAAGGTCATCTTTACTAACACCTTTGTCATCCAGTAAAAGACTAGAAACATGGGCTATAAACTCTCCCAGTTGCTGAGTAATTGGCCTTGCTCGGCCTGCCTGAATATTCCACTCCCCGTTGTGAATGTAATGGTCATCTACACGTGACATAAATGTCACCCTACGATGATAACAATCAATGTGGACTCGGTATGTGACTAACTAGTTAATACCTAGAATTAGGTTGAAATATGCCATGTCAAGGATATAGAGATCCCACAGAAAATGGTACTCCCTGATCTCAAGAGAGAATTTCTTGCACATACAGATGTCTTTATACTGTACACCCAAAGGTGTATCTATCTTCATAACCCCGCTCAAAAACTCCACCATAAAACTCAAACCATTAACAAATTTTGTAGATATAAAGTAATGAGAGGCACCAGTATCAAATAAGGCACTGGATAAAATAGAATCCACAAGAATAGTACCTCTCACTATCATTGGTCCAACCTCTCTATCCACAAGTGTAGGTTTTACTTCATGCAACTGTGCAGCTCCTCTTCCCTGTGGTGCCATCTGACTCCCCTGACTTGTACCACTATGCTGATATGGGTGGTGCTACCCAAAAGCACCACGTTCATTGCCTTTACCACCTAGTCCATCAGAACTCCAACTCTGGGACTGAAAAGGTGTAAAAGATCCCCTTCCCACACTCTGACTCTGTTTAGTTATCCCGTCACTACCTGACTACCTTGGGTTCCTGCAGAACATCTGGAGATGTCCCATCCTACCACAAGATCTTAATTCAAAAGGGGATCGGGGGCATTGATTATGATAGTGTCCCGTCCTTCCACACTGGTGAAAAAACACTTGGGTAAGGTCCTGTGAAACCTTTCCCTCTATCTAGTTACTCTGCTTTTCACGTCTTTGGATGAAATTCTTATAACGTCGCTTATTGATCTAAAACGTTTCACCACCTGACCGTCCAGTAAAAACCATTTTTCCACCACTGGAGGCTTCCCTCAGGTTCCCCTTAGGGATGAGATCACGATTTACCACTTTCGGAAACTTCTTTAGCCTGAATGTATTCACTTGAGACTTAATTTCACATTTAAGTCCATCGTAAAATCATCTTGATGAAGTATCCTCATCTTCTGCCAATGCTGGAGAAAAATGTTATAAGTTTATAAAGAATCCAACATAGTCCATCACTGATATATTCCCTTGAGTTATCCTCATTAACTCAACATCTTTCTCCTGCCTAAGCGTCTCTGGGTAAAAGTACTCAAAGAAATTTTCTGGAAATTCCTTCCACTCCATAGCTTCTAGCTGCCCATCTCTAGTCTAGATGTCCTATAACAACCCTGCTTTTTATTACAACTCAAACATGCTTTATTAAATAAAACTTCACTTGATACAACAAAGAAGATCGAGAGGTTTAGTGTCTTTGGGGCTTAGGATCATTACATAAAAACTTTAAACTTGAAATACAACATCCTTATTGAAAACTTCCTTTACATGACCACTACATTCCTTCGTACTTAGCATTGCATGGGATAACCTGAGGACATGCATAAGAAAAGGGTGAGCTATAAAGCCCAGTAAGGGAGTACATAATGAATAACATGAGGAGTACAATACATGTTAGGAAATAGGCATATAAATAGAGCATAAGAGAGACATGAACATAAAGGCATGATAAAGCATGATAATCATAACATGGAAATGTGGCAACAACACTTAACATTGAATTAGCATGAGCCAAGGCTCATTGCACATGGAGCATGAGTAAACCCTCATTGCACTTGAAGCACGAGTAAACCCTCGTTGCACTTGAATTAGCATGAGTCAACACTCATTGCACATGACGTATCATGATACTATACTTTACCCAATGCATTGGAGCGCTATAAAGGGCGCACCCTTATTAAACATTTCATTTCATGCATAAGTGTGCCACATGGATCATAAAACATGGATTCATAAAACATAATCATTTCTTCCATGATAAAGGAATGTGGAATTAATACATGAAACTTTATAAACAATACGTAAATGTGCATAAAGGTGAATACCCTTGATGGAGAAATGGGCATGGTATTCACTACACAAAGACATTGGCTTAGAAAATCGGTGCGATTTCGGCAGCGTAACGGCGTGACATAAGAATTCATAAAAAAGGTTGATGAGAGAGAGAGGGGTTACTCATCATATTTACATGTAATGGACAGTAAGGAGATCATATATATACATGTCCCAACAATAGAAATGGAATTTAGATTCATGATACAAAAGTATTTCTTGAATGTAAAAGAAGAGAGAGAAGTTCCTTTTGGAATTTCGGCATAGTAACGGGTGTACATGGGAGGCATTTAATGAGAGAGAAAGGGTTCTCCCATCATTCAAAACAATAATAGGGCAGTATGGGGGAGGTGCTAATCCATACCCCAACATTCATAATTGAAATAAAAAGGGCAATACAACTTAAAGAAAATTGACAAAAAAAATGAGAAAGGAAGAAAACCCCTTACTTGGAAGTGTGCTTCCAAAGGATAGAGAGAGGCTTGTGAGAGGCTTCTTGGGAGCTTGGGGCACCTTGAGAGGATTCTAGAGAGAGTAGGGAAGAGGTTGGACGAACTTCAAGGGCTTTGAGTGAGGAGGAAGTGGGAGCTTGGGTGGGTTTATATAGGAAAGGTCAGAGAATTCTTTATTATTTAGGTTTGGGACCCCTTATATTAAAATAATCCAAACCACAAACCATCCCATGGTATTAGACCATGGTTTCTGGAGAAGGAAAGAGGAAAACAATATTTTACAAGGCCAAGGTCCTAACTTATTAAAAAATTAGGGTTGCTTATGTGGAGGTGAGTCACACTTCCATGAAAATTAATTTAAAAAGGCAAAGTGTTGAATAAGTCTTGAGGGCTCCATTAATGCTTTGAAAAGTGATTCAAACAAACCCAAAACCTCATTATTTTAATGATAAAACACATATTGGCCGAACATAGGGATTATGGTATTTTATTACATCACCATTGGGTCATTATGATGTCATAAAACACATTATATATTTAAATGGTATTTAATTTTTACCCAAAAATTTGACTGTCTCAGAAAATTATGAAAAATTCACCGTTGGATAATTTCGACGTCCTGATTCCAAAAATAATACTTATTTTATCTAAATAATTTTCTAAATATGTGAATTTTCACTTTTAAAATAAAAACCGACATTTATAAAAATTTCACGGGTTTTGACAGAAATGGCTTTCAAACCTTAATAAAAATTTTAATTGCATTCATAAAATTATAAGATCATTTATATTTAATAAAAATTAATTTAATATTAATAATAATATTTTATTAAAATATTATTTAATTCAAAAATCCTTTAATTTAATAAAATATAATTCTTAATTAAGTAATAACTAAAAACACCGTTTGTACTTTAAAAACTAATTACAATGTATCAAAAATGACTAGAAATTATATTCATTATTATATACAAAAATAATGTACATGAACATGATGCTACTTATTTGTTACATAACACCTTAAAATAGCCGCATAAGACCTAAGGGTAAGGTGTGCGATGGTGACAGACTCTTGGGGTTGCTCGGATAACATCGCTCGAGTGGTGATCTCTATCAACTTCCATTTTTCCCGTAGACGATCACGTTCGAGCTTGACTTGATGAAGCTCAGCTTGGGTTTGGTCAAGGGCAAAGCCCAAAGACGCCACCTCCTTTCCGAGCTCCGACAAATGGGCTTCGTAAGGGGCAATTCTACTAGATGAGGCCATCGCTTCCTTTGTCTGAGTAGAAAATTGGTTCGTTAAAGCCTTATATTTAAACTACCCAGATGATCACTGTTCAACGGCTATAAAAGTAACGGTCACAAATCTTAACGTAAAACTTAAAGAAGTTGACATCTTATAAAAACATTTTTCATAAAGAAACATTTAACTGGATCAAGATGGATTTTCCATTAATGAAACTTTGGGTCGTTACAACATTCCCCCCTTAAGAAATTTCGCCCTCGAAATTTTCCTTTTCCCACACTAAAACAAATGTGGGTAACTTAGCTTCATCATATCCTCCGACTCCCAAGTTGCTTCTTCAAACTTGTGGTTTCTCCACAACACCTTGACGAGGGGCATTGTCTTATTTCGTAGAACTTTTTCTCTACGATCTAAGATCTTCACTGGTTGCTCCTCATAAGAAAGATCGTCTTCTAATTGTACCACCTCGGAAGAGAGTACATGTGAAGGGTCTGGTATGTACTTCCTTAAGAGGGATACATGGAAGACATCATGCACCTTGGCCATAGTAGGTGGAAGTGCTAGTCGATAGGCCACAACCCCAACACGATCAAGAATCTCGAATGGGCCGATGTACCTTGGACTTAACTTCCTTTTCTTTCCAAACCTCATGACCTTCTTCCACGGAGATATGCGTAAAAACACCATGTCTCCGACTTTAAACTCAAGGTCTCATCGACGATTATCTGCATAACTCTTCTGTCGACTTTGGGCTGCCTTGATATGCTGCTGAATGGTTTTCACCTTCTCCACCATTTCTTCGACCATTTCTGGTCCAAGCAGCTTACGTTCACCGACCTCATCCCAACATGCCGGTGTTCTACACCTTTTCCCATACAGGGCTTCATATGGTGCCATTTGGATGCTCGAGTGGAAACTATTATTATAAGAGAACTCAACTAGGGGAAGATGTTGATCCCATCCTCCTTTAAAGTCCATTGAGCACGCTCTCAACATATCCTCAAGTGTTTGGATAGTCCGCTCGGATTGGCCATCAGTTTGAGGATGATAGGCCATACTGAAGTTCAGTTCAGTATTCAGAGCTTGTTGAAGACTCTTCCAAAACTTAGAGGTAAATCTTGGATCTCGGTCAGACACAATAGATAGTGGTACTCCATGCAACCGTACCACTTCCCTGATATATATCCGTGCCAGTTGATCCAAAGAGAAATCCTCATGAATAGCAATGAAGTGTGCAGTCTTTGTAAGACGATCCACAATAACCCAGATTGCATTGTTGCTTTTGGATGTCCTTGGAAGTCCAGTGACGAAGTCCATGGTGATGTTCTCCCATTTTCATTCTGGTATGGGCAATGGTTGCATCATCCCCTTATACTTCTGCCTCTCTGCCTTCACTTGCTGACACGCCAGGCACTTTGATGTATATTCGGCGATCTCCTTCTTCATATTATCCCACCAAAAGTTTTCTTGGAGATCTCGATACATCTTTGTGCTCCCTGGGTGAATAGAGAAATTTGAACTATGTGCATCATCCAAAAGTTCCTTCTTCAGCTCCGAACTTGATGGGACACATAGTCTTTTCCCAAACCGCACAATTCCTTCTTCATTAACATTAAACTCTGAGGATTTTCCCTTTTTGATAGCTTCCACTTTTTCTTGGATTCTCGCATCATCCTTTTGAGCATCCTTTAACCTTTCCAAAAGAGATGGTTGAGCAATCATTTGTGAAAGGATTGATGATGTTCCCTTCTTTATGATTCCCACGTCCATCTTCATCAAGTCTAAGAAGATTGGATCCTTCTCAATTCTCATCATTGATAGAATTGCTGGATCCTTTCTACTTAGGGCATCCGCCACCTTGTTCGCCTTCCCAGGGTGGTAATGTATTGAACAGTCATAATCCTTTATGAGCTCTATCCATCTTCTCTGGCGCATATTAATCTCTTTCTGTGTGAATATATATTTAAGACTCTTGTGGTCAGTATATATCTCACATTTCTCTCCATAGAGATAATGCCGCTAGATTTTCAAGGCAAAGATCACCGCCGCCAACTCCAGATCATGCGTTGGATAGTTTCGCTCATGGATTTTCAACTGTCTTGAGGCATAGGATATCACTTTATCATTCTGCATCAGCACACATCCTAAGCCCTTCTTCGAAGCATCACTGAATACCACAAAAAGTTCCCCACTTGTGGGTAAAGTGAGCACAGGTGCAGTGATAAGCCTCCTTTTCAACTCCTTGAAGCTTTCTTCGCATTCATCAATCCAAGTAAACTTTACTCCCTTTCGAGTTAGCTTGGTAAGAGGGTTGGACAATCGTGAGAAGTTTCTCACAAATCGTCGATAATATCCAGCTAACCCCAAGAAGCTACGGATATCAGTTACCGATGTTGGCCTCGGCCATCCCTCAATTGCATCTGTTTTGGAGGGGTCCACAGATATCCCATTGCTTGTGATGATATGGCCCAAGAATGAGACCTCCTTCAACCAGAACTCACACTTGCTGTACTTGGCATAGAGCTTCTCCTTGCGCAAAGTCTCCAGTACAGTTCTTAAATGCTCCTCATGGTCCTCCTTGGTTTTGGAGTATATCAGAATATCATCTATAAAGACTACCACAAATTTATCTAGGTAATCTCTAAAGACTCTATTCATCAAGTCCATGAATATTGCTGAAGCATTGGTGAGTCCAAAAGGCATTACTATGAATTCATAGTGCCCGTACCTTGTACGAAAAGCAGTCTTGGAGATATCTTCCTTCTTCACCCTTACTTGATAATATCCCGACCGCAAGTCGACCTTGGAGAAGTATTGAGCTCCACGCAGCTGATCAAACAAGTCATCGATTCTTGGGAGAGGATACTTGTTCTTTATCGTGATTTTGTTAAGTTCACGATAATCGATGCAAAGCCGCATTGACCCATCCTTCTTCTTGACGAAGAGGACTGGTGCACCCCATGGTGATGCACTTGGGCGTATAAACCCTTTATCCAGATTCTCCTGTAGTTGTTTCTTCAGTTCTTCAAGCTCAACCACAGCCATTCTATATGGAGTCTTGGATATTGGTAGCTCCCCAGGTATAAGTTCAATTGAGAACTCAACATCTCTTCTTGGAGGAAGACCAGGAAGTTCCTCGGGAAATACTTCAGTGAATTCCCTCACAATAGGCATTTCTTCAAGGGTGGTTTCTTCCTTGGACTCAATCATCTGGGCCAGATATGCGTGCTCATAAGGCAGTAATATCCATGCTTGAGATGATGGAGCTAAAGGAGATTCATCTTCCTCCTGACACTTGTAAAGAATCGGGGGTCGATTCTCCATATGGAGTGTGATTTCCCTCTCCCGACAATTTATGTTGGCTCTATATAAGGAAAGCCAATCCATGCCAAGAATTGCATCAAATTCCACCAAAGGGAGTATGACGAGGTTCGCCGGGAAATTCAATCCACAGATTATAACAGGGGAGGACTTATACTCATGGGATGCAATGATTGCCCCATTTGCCGTACTCACCGACATCTTTACTTCCATGATTTGTGGTGGTGCAAGGATTATTCTACTAAACTTTTGAGATATAAAAGAATGCGTAGAACCTGAATCAAAAAGTACGTTCGCTATTCTTGAATGAATAACTAGCGTACCTGTCACCACTTCGTTGTCGGGGTTCACTTCGGCAGAAGTGATGGCAAAAGCTCTTCCTTGCTGTCTTGGAGGTTGTTGATTGCCTCCGATAACCCTTGGATTAGGGCACTGATTCGCAAAATGACCCGGTTCTTTGCATTTGAAGCATTGAACAACGCGTTGAGGTTCGAACGGAGCGTTCCTCCCCTCCGTCGCAGCCGCGGGTCCTTCTTGCTGACAGTTAACAGCTAGGTGCCCTTCTCTTCCACACTTGAAGCATTTTCTTGTCCCCCTAAGGCAATTTCCAGGGTGCTTCTTTCCACACTTTTGGCAAGTGGGGTGCTGGAATTTCTTAGCGCCGTTGGATTTATCCATCGGACCACCAGCATTGAAGTCCACCTTCCGCTTCTTGTCCCCATGATACCCCTGTGATTCTCCGATCTCCATTTCAACCTTAAGGGCACATCGGACAATTTCCTCATAGCTGTCGAAGTCACGGATCGCTAATGCTTTCCGCAAGCTAGGCTTCAGCCCACCAAAGAAGCGGTCAACCTTGCATTCGGGGGTAACGACAAAGCCAGAAGCGTATCGTGCAAGCCTTGTGAAGTTTGCCTCGTATGCTCCCACAGATTCCTCATCTTTCTGCTTGAGGGAAAGGAAGTCCCTTTCCATCTTAAGACGGAGGGTGCGTGGAAAATATTTATCGAAAAACATCTTCCGGAATACCTTCCATTCCAAAGCCTCGATCTCCTCCTCAGGCTTCGTATTTTTTTTATCAACGTCCACCATTGATCAGCTTCACCCTCCATACGATAAGCCGCCAGGAGAACCTTCTCTTTTTCAGAGCATTGGAGGATGGAGAATATCTTTTCAATGGAGTTGATCCATTGTTCAGCAATCGTGGGATCGGATGATCCACTAAAAGTAGGAGGCCTTTGTCTCATGAAGCTTTCAATAGCGACTTGTTCTTTCTTAGGGGGGGTTGAACGTTCCTCTTGACCAGTGTTTCTATTCAAAACTTGAGTTAGCTGAGAGAGAAGCGTGAAAAAGTTCGCGATTCCCGCTCCCATTGGATTGGGCATCTCATTGGTACAATCATCACACTGATCTTCACAACGGTTGTTAGCCCGAGTTCTCCTATTACCGGCCATTGGCTGGAATAAAAGGAAAGTTAGGGGTAACACATAAAGGGTAATCCAAAGACAAAAGTTGATGACTTATAAATAAACTTTAATCTCTTCAACTCATGAGTCTATAGGATTCAATCCAGGCTTTTCATGATCTTCCTTCTAACATATATTCTTAGGGGAATTTTTCCCTTAATAAGGGTTCATACTAAGATTGTGAATTTATCAAAACATATCCCCCGGGAGTGTCGTAACCAAGAGTGCAGCAAGGCCCGTTGTCGTGCACCAGTTCCCGTTCGAGTCTAGCTCAAAGCGGTGTTTTCGGGTTTTACCCCTAGGATACATCTGTGCCAGAGCCGCCTCTACCTGCTCGTATCCAGACAGGGATGTATTTGTTTGATAAAACACTTACTTAGTATTTACCAAAACTTAGGGATGTTTTTATTATGCTTAGTCTTGTATCTAAGGCTTTACTAGGGTTTCCTAATCCCAAAAATAACTAAACCTATCCTCTGATACCAACTATAACAACCCTGCTTTTTATTACAACTCAAACATGCTTTATTACATAAAACTTCACTTGATACAACAAAGAAGATCGAGAGGTTTAGTGTCTTTGGGGATTAGTATCATTACATAAAAACTTTAAACTTGAAATACAACATCCTTATTGAAAACTTCCTTTACATGACCACTACATTCCTTCGTACTTAGCATTGCATGGGATAACCTGAGGACATGCATAAGAAAAGGGTGAGCTATAAAGCCCAGTAAGGGAGTACATAATGAATAACATGAGGAGTACAATACATGTTAGGAAATAGGCATATCAATAGAGCATAAGAGAGACATGAACATAAAGGCATGATAAAGCATGATAATCATAACATGGAAATGTGGCAACAACACTTAACATTGAATTAGCATGAGCCAAGGCTCATTGCACATGGAGCATGAGTAAACCCTCATTGCACTTGAAGCACGAGTAAACCCTCGTTGCACCTGAATTAGCATGAGTCAACACTCATTTCACATGACGTATCATGATACTATACTTTACCCAATGCATTGGAGCGCTATAAAGGGCGCACCCTTCTTAAACATTTCATTTCATGCATAAGTGTGCCACATGGATCATAAAACATGGATTCATAAAACATAATCATTTATTCCACGATAAAGGAATGTGGAATTAATACATGAAACTTTACAAACAATACGTAAATGTGCATAAAGGTGAATACCCTTGATGGAGAAATGGGCATGGTATTCACTACACAAAGACATTGGCTTAGAAAATCGGTGCGATTTCGGCAGCGTAACGGCGTGACATAAGAATTCATAAAAAAAGGTTGATGAGAGAGAGAGGGGTTACTCATCATATTTACATGTAATGGACAGTAAGGAGATCATATATATACATGTCCCAACAATAGAAATGGAATTTAGATTCATGATACAAAAGTATTGCTTGAATGTAAAAGAAGAGAGAGAAGTTCCTTTTGGAATTTCGGCATAGTAACGGGTGTACATGGGAGGAATTTAATGAGAGAGAAAGGGTTCTCCCATCATTCAAAACAATAATAGGGCAGTATGGGGTAGGTGCTAATCCATACCCCAACATTCATAATTGAAATAAAAAGGGCAATACAACTTAAAGAAAATTGACAAAAAAAATGAGAAAAGAAGAAAACCCCTTACTTGGAAGTGTGCTTCCAAAGGATAGAGAGAGGCTTGTGAGAGGCTTCTTGGGAGCTTGGGGCACCTTGAGAGGATTCTAGAGAGAGTAGGGCAGAGGTTGGACGATCTTCAAGGGCTTTGAGTGAGGAGGAAGTGGGAGCTTGGGTGGGTTTATATAGGAAAGGTGAGAGAATTCTTTATTATTTAGGTTTGGGACCCCTTATATTAAAATAATCCAAACCACAAACCATCCCATGGTATTAGACCATGGTTTCTGGAGAAGGAAAGAGGAAAACAATATTTTACAAGGCCAAGGTCCGAACTTATTAAAAAATTAGGGTTGCTTATGTGGAGGTGAGTCACACTCCCATAGAAATTAATTTAAAAAGGCAAAGTGTTGAATAAGTCTTGAGGGCTCCATTAATGCTTTGAAAAGTGATTCAAACAAACCCAAAACCTCATTATTTTAATGATAAAACACATATTGGCCGAACATAGGGATTGTGGTATTTTATTACATCACCATTGGGTCATTATGATGTCATAAAACACATTATATATTTAAATGGTATTTAATTTTTACCCAAAAATTTGACTGTCTCAGAAAATTATGAAAAATTCACCGTTGGATAATTTCGACGTCCTGATTCCAAAAATAATACTTATTTTATCTAAATAATTTTCTAAATATGTGAATTTTCACTTTTAAAATAAAAACCGACATTTATAAAAATTTCACGGGTTTTGACAGAAATGGCTTTCAAACCTTAATAAAAATTTTAATTGCATTCATAAAATTATAAGATCATTTATATTTAATAAAAATTAATTTAATATTAATAATAATATTTTATTAAAATATTATTTAATTCAAAAATCCTTTAATTTAATAAAATATAATTCTTAATTAAGTAATAACTAAAAACACCATTTGTACTTTAAAAACTAATTACAATGTATCAAAAATGACTAGAAATTATATTCATTATTATATACAAAAATAATGTACATGAACATGATGCTACTTATTTGTTACATAACCCCTTAAAATAGCCGCATAAGACCTAAGGGTAAGGTGTGCGATGGTGACAGACTCTTGGGGTTGCTCGGATAACGTCGCTCGAGTGGTGATCTCTATCAACTTCCATTTTTCCCGTAGACGATCACGTTCGAGCTTGACTTGATGAAGCTCAGCTTGGGTTTGGTCAAGGGCAAAGCCCAAAGACGCCACCTCATTTCCGAGCTTCGACAAATGGGCTTCGTAATGGGCAATTCTACTGGATGAGGCCATCGCTTCCTTTGTCTGAGTAGAAAATTCGTTCGTTAAAGCCTTATATTTAAACTACCCAGATGATCACTGTTCAACGACTATAAAAGTAACGGTCACAAATCTTAACGTAAAACTTAAAGAAGTTGACATCTTATAAAAACATTTTTCATAAAGAAACATTTAACTGGATCAAGAGGGATTTTCCATTAATGAAACTTTGGGTCGTTACATGTCCCACCAATGTTTCACTTGACCGTACAACATGTAAGCTGCCAAATTGACTTTCTCATCAGGTGTATCCAAGTGGTCAAGTATAGTTTGGATAGATTCAATCCAGAACTCAGCTTTCTTCAGACCACCCTCTCCAGTAAAAGTCTGCGGGTCCTGCAACCGAAACTCCCTCGTATGATCAGACATACTCTTCACAACCCACCCTGGGTCTCTTTCCATCATTTTCATTAAACGAATGAAGTTATCTTAAAACTGATACCCCACATCCTCAAATGTTACTACTAGTGCCTTAGGTTCAACCACTAGAGGACCATTTATAACTATACCCCCTATTCTTCCTCTCAACAAGCGTCATGGAGGCATATTTCTACAAAGCCGAACACGTAGCTTAGGAAACAGTTCACAACGTTACCAAAATCACATAAAACCAAATTATTTATATCACGACACAATTATTTATTTCAATTCAAATTTAGACACCATTTTCATTTCAATTTCACAAGAATGAAAAATAAATAGTTTAATTTCAACAACCTACCCATATTCTGTTTTTCCGTGCGTGCCTAAAATGATGCATGTCACAATAATCCTGAGTGCCTAGAATGATGCATGCAGACGAACACTCATCCCATTCTGAGCCAAAAATCATTACTCAATAAATTCCAGAAATAATAATCACATCATGCAACAAGTGCATCACCAAAGGTGAAATAATATTCAACTGTAACAACAAAAAAGAATAAAAACAATCCCACCATGAGTACTTGAGTTTTCCCCCATACATGGGTTTGCAACTCCCATGAACGAGCTCATTATCAAGCCCCGACTGTCCCTAATATCTTATCTACCTTCCCAAAATAGTAAGACAAAAATAAGAAGAAAGAAAAACTCCTCTGATAACACTTTGTAATGTCCCAACCCAGGATCCACTGAACAGTGCCCTGAGCCGGTTGGCCACATGCCCGCAAGCGCGCCTCCCCGTACACTAGTGGGTGCCGACTAGCAGTGAGGGTTTGGTAAGTCAGTCTTGGGGAGAATATACCCTCTGTTATCAGAATAAAATACCAGTGGGAGTAACCAAGAAATAGCAGAAAAATAATAAATATAATAGCATAAATGTTACTAGTATAACTAAAACAGAAAATAAAATACTCAAATGAAAGTTAAAACATGCTATTACAATGCAAGTGACAAGTGTCCACAATGAAACTGAAGTAAAGACACAATGACTCCCAAAGGGTCTCGAACCATGTCCGACTCCCTCAACCAAGCTCCATCCCCAACTCAAAAATCTTACCAGGGCTCTTGCCCTTGTCCTGTCCTGCAACAACAAAGTCTATTCGGGTACCGATCAGGCAGCCCGAGTAGGGTGTGAGTACGACTCAGTAGTTCATCACCAAGAGTGTCAAAAACAATCCATTCAAAATCAGTGTATGCATTTGGATTAATAATAATGTAAGGTAATTGAGGAGACAAATTTAATTTATCCAATTCACCTTTATTTAATAACTTAAACACCCAGGTTCCTAAGATCCCCCAAAACACAATACCTGCTTCGGCCCGTGTTAGAGCCTAAACCATTTTCCCTGCTCAATCTATAATCATTAAGTCACAATATCTAGTTACATAATATCCAAAAGGAACCATAATACCAAATAAATGAAAGAGTATAGAATTTCATGTCTAGAACACATGTGAGTATTCGGAGCATCAGTCCCTATCTCACAACCCTATGGGTATTTGGAGCGTCAGTTCTTGTCCCATAAAATAATGACTTCATGCATGTCATTGGTTCTAGAACGACATGTCTAGAACCCTTGTGGGTATTTGGAGCATCAGTCCATGTCTCACAACCCATTATCAAATAAAATATCCAAATCACATATAAAACATTATTCAAAAGTTTAATCAAGCTTATCCTTCCATCACAACTGTCACCCTTGTTTAACTAGATCCACAATTCTCAAAGATCCGCATAACCAAACCACCAATTAATTATTTATTCCATGAAATTTACACAAATGCATATGCATAAAAATATGATACTGTGTGATCAGATTTTAAACCACCTACCTTGATTTTTTGACAGAACTTAGTCCAATGAGAAACCCCAAAATCCGAGCGGCACAACCTCATCGATCAAGTTATGGATCTAAATCCTTAAAACCAAAATTAATATCAAAGGCATCAAGATCTTAAAAAACTATATCTAGATCCAAAATCCTAGATCTATACCTCAACTCATAGGTTTAGATCCATGGAAACGATGGAAATCTCCCATGAAAAGATCAAGGAAATATAGAGGAAAAAATGGATGACGGAACAGGATGAAATCCACTTATCGGGAGGAGAGAAAATCTTTAATCCAAGCCTTCAATCTCAAAGAAAGATGTTCGGATCGCCTTGGAATCTCTCCAGGAGGATTTGGAATCACTTAGAATGTTTCAAGACTGAGTTGAGGTCAGAAATTTGGAAGTCCTGGGGTTCATGTGGTTTTAAAAAGGAATTTTCATAATTAGATACCGCTCACACGGTTTTCCTGGACAGAGGCGCACAGTTAGGCAAACTGTGCACAGACCGTGCAGAACCTTCTGTCCAGGTATGCTTGGTTGGCACTGTTTGGTTGCATGGTTTTCCAAACCATGCACAAACTGCGTGGAAGTTTCTGTCTAGTTTTGCATGGTGTGCACGGTTTGGTCGCAGGGTTTGTCAAACCGTGCGAAAAACATGCTCAACTCACTGTCCTTTAATTTTACTTAAAAGTTCACCCAATGCACCCCAAGTCACTAATTCAAAACAGAGGTACTTAAAAACATCAAAAAGTACCTGAAAATGAGCTTGAGATTGACTCCAAAAAAGGTCAGGATCTTACATATAAATTCACAATACACATCATGTGCAGTCGGTTTTTTGTATATCCATTCATTGTATCAAAATAATAAATATTTTGGGTATCCATATTGAGTGCGATCAATATCCAATGCTTCCTAAAAATAATTAATGAAAGAAATAAAAATATATTTTATGTTATTTTATTGTAGAGTTTCACCTTTTCATTATAGGTAACAAAAAGAGTCCATAGTATGTTCTTTTTTTCTCAAACAAATTGTATATCTCATCTTTCTTATTATCAATTTATTTATTCTACAAAGATGTTTACTTCCTAGAAATGATATAGGGATTAATGAATCCAAATCATAATTACCATGATTTTCCCTTTATATAGTAGTAATATAAACTCCTATAGAAGATATGAATAGTTATTAACTTTAATGAACATATTAGATCATTATTTGGATAGATGTATTGTGAAAATGTACCTTATGTATGTATTCAAAATTGAGACTCCCAACCATTCAAACTTGAGAATCAAATTTATACTCTTGAGGTAAAATATTACTATAATGAAAGCTCCAAATATTTATTCTTTATATGGAATGTTAGAAAAAATTTTCATATTTAAATTTTATCTCTAAATTATGTTGCAATGATAATAAATGTTGTAGTGGAACTTTTGGGGAGAAGGTACTCTTGGAAGGTCCTTTTTATTTCTTTTGATTCACTAGATTATCTTTATTCGACCTTCTGATTATCTATCACTCTATCCTTCTATAATACCATACCTCACTTCAGACCTTTTTTCATCAACTACTTTAGGTTTTTTCATAAGAAAAAATTGTTAATTACATACCACATGTATATTTATAATATTAAAAAGCCATTCGATGAAAGTTATAATAGCATCATTGACCATTGTCATGTTCGAATTATCAAGTGGAATATGAAACTCAACATTTGGCTCTTGATATACCTCAATACCTACTATTATGTGATCTTTTGGGCATTGTTTATTGTGAATCTTGTTTCCTGGGATATTATACACCATAGCCCTCGCAACAAGGCAATGTGTGGGTGTTGACAGATAGAAATCACATAAAACTTTACCTTGTTAAATTTTAATAATATATATTTATCATAAGTAGTTTGATTCACATTTAGGAGAAAGAGTAATGAAAAAAATTATTATCTCTGGTAATGTATTTGGTTAATGGGTACTAGCCTCAAAGCAATTGGGGGTTATTTAGTTCTTCATGTGCAGATCTTTGTTCCACCTTAAGTTTTCTTTGATCATTTATCATATATTGGTATTTCAAACTAGATGAGGAAATAATTTATTTCAAAGAATCTATTTATGTCTACAATCCTTTTATCATATTATATTTATCTTATCACAGTTTTATATTCTCGAAATATGTTCGAGGAGACTCTCCAAAACCTACTCCTCTATGAAGAATATATTGTTCTAGCTGCTTCAAAGATATTGAAAGTGGTTTTTATTTTGGTACGGTCATTGATAATTCTTGTGTTTGAACCATATAAAAAACATAAGAACATAAATTGATATTTCTATAAAATACTGTTACAAAGCATAAGGAATTACTATTATGTAATACTTGCACTTGTTTCCCATATTTCTTTTGTGTTTTCATCAACTAGTTTACCCTCCATATTTATGCAAGCCTCCTTCCATAGTACATGATGTGGGATGAAAGTGGATTTGAATTTTGATTCATCAATCTATATTTAAAAAAAATAACACATGTTGTTTAATATCACATAAATATTTTTTTATTTAAAATACATACCAATTTATTTTCTAGTGAAGCATACCCCATCCTTTATTTGTGATAGGGGATCATTGGTTTTGATAAACATTATTTATTTTAAACACTATTTTTCTATTTCATAAATTATTTTTTTTGAATTAAATTAGATAAAATAAATAATTTCAAATAATATATTTTCGACTAAAATGCATCTGAAATGACTTCTCATCACAATGAATGATGAAATCATTCCATGTTTACTTATTTATACTGTGTTCATGACTAACTGGTGTGTGGGGATTTACTTTCCCCTCAACATCCTAATATGTAACTTGGTAATAAGAGTTTTAAATCCTCTATGGGATTTTCTAGAGACCATTAAATCATATTTATAAAAAAAATATTCTTAAATAAAAGAACACTCTAAGGAATAATGAAAATTTAATCAATGTTTTATTATATAAATTTTTTAGTAAAATAAAGAAAGTATATCATAACATTACCTTTATATCTTCCCAAAGGGTTTTCTTTATTACAAGATGGATGTTCCAGAACAAATCTATATCAATCGACACATTCATCCTTGTTATGACCCCAACATAACTTATAATCATTGAATTTTTGGGGTCAACAGGTTGGTTTCATTGATTCCAACCAACCTCGAATTTTATACCCTTGATTCTTTCCTCTTTACTTTTATTCAACACTATGATACTACATCATTCTTTTCTTCCATCAACATGCTGTTGATCCCCTAATAATTATATAGTTTCATCATCAATTGTCTATTCTTCCCTAGGATTGGTAACATTATCTTGTGTAAAATAAATTTTCTACATGAGCAGTCAAACATTTAATTTATATTATATTAATTAAATAGAGAAAAAATAATATTTTGTGACAAATTATAATATAATAAAAATCAATTTAACATTATCATTTAACTCTCTTTATTTTTTGAAGGTTAAATGGATTTGGATCCTCTATCAAGAATTAAAATCCCCTATTTGTATTCCGATATAATGTATAAGAAATTTTCTTCATTGGGGCCGCCATGAATTGATTCCAATGTCCCAATGAAAGGGCTATCCTCAATTGAATTTTCATCTAACCCTATAACTATTTTGGTCACCAGTAGGACAATTTACCAATTCTTGTTTACTAGATCTGAGACATAAAATATTTTCATTTATTATGATGACATTATTAATGGTTCATCCTTTTCCCCTTTCACACTGATATTCACCTTCATGAAACCCATTTCATCAACTTTCACTGCAATCCTATTGCCAATCCATTTGAAATGGAAAATTGTCACTTGAAATATTGTATAATACAACTTTTATATCTATTCTATATTGATAAAATATGAAATATTTGTATAAATTTGATTTTTATCCTTTGAAATAGATATGTTCATCAATTTCACGACAATCTTAACTTCATAGTTTTTATCTTACTTCATTCATATTACTATTTTATACAAAACATATAACCATTGTTTACCAAAACAATGTATTACATAACATTTTCATTTGGTCCCCTGGCCTGACATAGAGTTCATTTCATAATTGAATTCATATTTTCAGATAACTCATAATTTTTTTCTTAGAACCATTATATAAAATGTGGATTATGTGTATTTGATATCCATCATGCATCCCTTAATGGATTCAAATCTCCAATAATTTCTTTGTGGGTTTCAATGTATAGATCAACATATTTATTGTTTTTTAAAATGTAAATCTGCACTTTCTCCTACCATGTGATGGTAATTTAAACAACATATCTTCTAGAAATACCTTTACACATAAGGTATCTATTGTGATGAGAATTTGGGAGAGCAATTCTTTCAAAATCTGATAGGTAATCGATACAAAATTCAACAGTTTCTTCAATAATATATCATTCTAAAATACAACTTTCTGGACAACTTCGATTCTTGACATACCCTTTAAAAATATCTATATACCATTCAATGGGGTATATCCATTTATAATTGACAATACCATATAGTTTAACTGTTCTAACCAAGTGAAATATTAGGTGAACCATTATATCAAAGAATTATTGTGGGAAGAGCATCTCTAATTCATATAATATGACTGTAACCTCCTTATTTAGGATTGGAAACTTTTATGGGTCTATATATTTACTGCATATGGATTTCAAAAAGAATCAGAGTCCGGTTATTAGATATTGGAAATTTTTAGGAAGAATTCAATGTAAAGGAATGAGCATAAAATCTTTTATGAAAATATTATATTCATGTGATGGTAGTCCCTATAACTTAAAATTAGTTATTGGCATGAAATTATTTATATTTGATGAACACCCCTCTGAAACTTTTAAACCATTAATGAAAATGAAAAATTGAACTTTTTTCTATCTTGATAGAGTGTAAGATTCTAGAGGAAGAAAAGTATACACTTTACCCTTCACAAGTGAAAAATATTCCCTTATCTCCATGTCAATCATGACTTAGCTAGCCTTGATTCCATATTTTGTTTTTCCTGGAACATTTAGTAACACTTCAATAACTGTATGAAATACAATTTCTTCTACATATATGTTATCAATAAAATATTTGGAATACAATCAATTTGAATATGGTAATTCATAAAAAAATTATCTCTTTTTCCAACTTGATTTCCTAAGATTTATCGAAAATGGTTTATCAAAAACAATGTCAATATATTTTAATTTATCGAATAGTTTATCACTCATTAGTGGAGATAGTGTTGTACCTTTTTCAATATTCCCATAAAATGTTGTAATATAGGAACAATATTTATGTCATCGTGGTAAAAATATCCAAATTCCTAAAATTACAGTGTTTGAGGAATATTTAAACTGAACTGAGTGTGTACATTCTTCCAAAATGGGACACCCAAACATTCCTTTATTTCTATAGTTTGAAACATTTATATAATAAGGAAAGTCATTTATTATCTAATAAAACATTACCCTTAATGTGAATTATTTACTTCTATGAGTATCATACATTGTAACACCTGTATCCCACATCAATTTTATATCTTCGATCAATGGAGTCAAATAGACATCAATATCATTACAGGGTTGCTTTGGTTTATATATAAGAAATAAAAACATAGTGTATTTTCACTTTATGCATAACCATGGAAGCAAGTTATAATTTACCAACATGAAAATCCATGTACTATGAGTACTAATCTATACACAAAAAGTATTTATTCCATCTATAGATGACACAAGACAAAAATTTTTTGACTCATTTATAAATTTAGGATACTTATAATTGAATTTCTTCTGATAAGGAGAATCTGCTAAATAATGCAGGTTCCCATCTTTAATTTTTTTATATGCATTCCATTTCTATTTTCTCATGGTTTAATAACATCCATATAGTCTTATAAACCATGAAATGATCTTAAAACACCGTACAAATTTCAAAGTAATTGATTCATTTTTCTTATATTGATCTGTGCCACACTTAGGGAATTTTATGAGTGATTTATGGTTCTTGAAAAGAAATATGCAATCATTTTGACAAGAATATATTTTTTAGAGATCATTACCATTGAACATATCATTCGTTTATCATTATATATTTGACTAGGAAGTTCATTTTCTTCTGGTATTATATCATTCAGGATATGAAGTAGTTTTTTAAAGTTGGTGTCACTCCATTCGCTGCTAGATTTAAAATTATATAACATCAATACCGATGAAAATGTTGTGTATTTAATAT
The DNA here is from genome assembly GCA_963277665.1 of Viscum album. Lineage (NCBI taxonomy): Eukaryota > Viridiplantae > Streptophyta > Magnoliopsida > Santalales > Viscaceae > Viscum > Viscum album. The sequence goes on along the minus strand of OY728151.1, from coordinate 644,659,954 downwards.
GACTAGTAGACACTGGTCTCTTATCATAGCTATTTAACTTCTCGAACAACATTGTACAATCATGAAGGTAATCTTCAATTTCCTTTTTTGTTTCTTCCTTATGATCTCCATCATCATTTACACTATTATTCAAATAAAATGATCTATAAACCGAACTATCATCCCAATTGGTGTGTACGTTCACTTCCTACCCATGTTTAGACTAAATTTTTTAGCTCTGATATATTCCATTAAGAATCAAATGTTCTTTCAACTCTTATGGTCTATTTTTTCTTGAATAAAAACAACATAAACACAGAAAAAGGATTTCAGAAGGGTCAAATACATGATCTATTGAAAACTTATAATAAGGGGAACCCAAAATTTTATTGTTATAAATAATTTCATTAAAATTTGAAGGAAATGGAAAATTGAATTTAAGAAAATAATTACTCCACCAGGGTAGGTTTTATCCTACGAATTCATCCAAAATGATCACCGATACTCAGTATGCGATGACTATTGCTCAGAGTAGTTCAAGCAACAAAGGTTAATGTTAAGAAGAGATAGAGGGTGAGTCTCATGAAAAAAAATACAAAAATAACTCTTAAAGAGATGAAGCTGATGAAGATGACCATTGTATCCTTAAATATAAATTTTTTGTGTTCGAAGTTGGCCAAGCACCAAAAAAATAATAATTTTCTTGATTTTGGAAGTTAATTTTTTTTAAGTACTAAATGTTTCTATTTTATTAAATAATTATGTATGGATTTAGTTTTATTTAAACACCTTAAATAAATAGTTGGTTTTCATGAATCCAAAACTGTGGCTATTTTCATTCTTTAAAAAGTTTTACTAAATCATAATTTTACATTACTAACAGGACATATTATTTGTATATTTTAATGATTAAAAGTGTAAAACTTCATTTTCAATAAATTGGAGTTATACATGTGAATATTAACTTTAAATGAAATATTTTCCTTAATAAAGGTTGTTACGAAATTGGGTTTGAATGTAGAAAATTGATTTAAATAAGAATATTTCAATTTTTCTTTTAGAACGTCTTAATTGGTACTCGAGTCTGACTTTTTTGGGTTACTATGACTAAACATGTGTTATAACTAATGATATGTTTAATAATTTACCTAGTTTAATAATATTATTTATTAGTTATTTCTTATTCCATGTTTATTACCTTTTTTTTCTTGGCATTAGTGAAATTTAAACTATAAATACACAACAACTTAGGCCTTGTGTGGGTTAACATTAGGAATTTGAAAAGTAATGATTATTCTTAATTTGAATTGATATTTATATGCTGAATTATTTTATATATTGTAACCCAATCAAAAAAAATCAAAATTAAATAATTTTATTATTAGGAAAACCACTTTAATGTTTTAGTGGGAACCCTTATAAAAATCATTATACACAAAATCACCAAGAAAAACAAAGAATCTTCCCATGTGATAATATAATAACAACCATCAAACCGGATCAACCAAATGATAGAAAGCCTACCATACTCAAGAAAATTATTGAAGATTAGTTCAATAAAAAAAGAAAATGCATAGTGTATGACCAAGTAGGTTTAACCAGATCCCACCTATTATGGTATAAGTGTCACAAGATAATAACCAAGGCACTTAAGTAATATAATATTGAATGAGGGAAAATAACTTTAGGTCAACCTCAAAGAACCCACCTCTCTCACTAGTCCCATCAAACTATCTTGGACCTAAACCATCCTAGGAGTGTGAAGCTACCATGGGGGACTATTTGAGAACACTAAATAACTTAGTCCCACTCTATCTCGACACAGGATAAACTAGAGTTTTTACTCATCCAAGGTACCATTTAGTTTCCAAGCATTCCAATGACCAAGAAACCATTAGAGGATGTGAGAAAGAAATAGAAATAAAAATATATGGTAACAAAATAAATATCCTAGACCTCACCTCAAACAACATTGCATAAAAAAAACTTTCACATAATACATACATTTTGAATTGATAAACATCCCATAACAGACACACCAAATACAAGAGGTGATCAATGAGGGTATCACGAGTTATAACACCATTTTAAAGTGCCAAATGGGATGTTAAACAAAATATTACTCGAGGTTACATGTTATTTTCCTTTCATTTGAAATTAAAAAATTTTAATACTTTGGAAATAGTAAGAAACACACCCTTTTTATATTACAAACATTTCATTAAATTATGTTTTCTTCCTTTAAAACCCAAAATATGGCCTTGGATTTTAATTTTTCAAAAAAAAAATCAACTTAAAATGCCTCATAAGCATATGATCGAACACTTGGCATGATAAAAAAATTAATTCAAAAAAAATCAATCAAAATACCTGGATAACCCTTTATTCCAACCATGTAATTCAACCAAAATGTTTTCCAAGTCCATTATAAACATTACACATAGACATATTTTAAATAAAAATGAATTTAAAAAAAGAGAAAAACAAACCTCAAGAAATCTGAATGGAGGGAGGATACACCTAAATCTGAAGAAAGGAATATGGAATTTACATTGGAAAACACATGAAAATTGACGAACGAGACACCTAAATTGAAGTATAAGGATGTGGAAACCCTCTCTGGGATCCAAGGAGGTTCGAATGACCATGACAGATAAGTGAAGAGATGAGCTAAGAAAACACTTCTATAATGTAAACCATAGAACCCAAACAAGAAATCAATGAGTGAGGAGGAGAAAAAAATAACATAACTTAGATTCGAGCCCTGATTTATCCAAGAGAAAGTAGAGGATGAGCACCGTCAACAGAGGAGTTCCATGAAAGATTGAGAATCACAATTGAATAAGTGTGGTCAGGGTTCTTTTAAATAGATCGAGGATAGTTTTATCAACCCTCCCAAGAAAGTGATGATAAAGATAACATTTTTAGTGCTAAATTAATAAGTGTTAAGAAAAGTTATATTTACCAGCACTAAAAAAGTACTGATAAAATCCATCTTTATAAGAACTAAAGTTTTATCATAGACAAATATACCTTTTTTTAGTGCTAAATTAATAAACACTAATAAAAGTTACCATTATCAACATTAAAGAAGCACTGATAAAAGACATTTATACTAGTTCTAAATCTTTAGAGCTGATAAAGGATTTTTTATTGTAATTATAAATACAAATATTTGTAAATTTATTTATAAATAATTGTATATGATTGTAAATGTATTATTATTATATATATATTTATATATATGTTATATATATTCATTATTTATATATATTTATTATAATTTTATAATTATTAAAACTTATAATTAATTATTTATAAATATACAAATATTTTTTTTGAAATATTTTTTTTATTTACAATTATAAATATATAATTTTATAAATATATAATTTTATACATATAATTAATATAAATTTATAAATATATTTATAAATAAATATATTTGTAAATATATTTATAATTATTTATTTATAATTATAAATATATTCATGTCATTATATATATATATATATAATAATTATAGATAAATTTAAATACAGTAAGAGTATTCATTATTTAAAAATATTTATTATAATTTTATAATTATAAATATATTTATATCATTATTTATATGTATATAATTATATATAAATATATATTTAATAAATAAATATAAATGTAAATATAAATATAGAAAATATATTTACTAGTTAAATATATTTATTATAATTTTATAATTATTTAAATATATAATTCCTTATTTATAATTATATAAATAAATTTTTTTAAATGATATTTATATATTTATATCATTATATATATATATATAATAAATAAAAATAAAAATAAAAATAAAAATAAAAAATAAAAATAAAAATAAAAATAAAAATAAAAATAAATATAGTAAATATATTCGTTATTTAAATAAATTTATTATAAATTTATAATTATTTAAATATATAGAATTATATATTTATAATTTTATAAATACTTAAAAAAAAATAATATTTATTTATTTACAATTATAAATATATAAATTTATAAATATTGTAAATATAACAAAGTCAGTCCAGCCCGAAGCCAAAACTCCAAATTATTTATTAAAAATAAAGAGAAAAGTAACATGAAAAGAAAGAGAGAGATGAGGTCAACAAACCAAGCCCCCACCCAAAAGGAAAAGCTGTATATCATAAGGATCAATGTTATCACCATGACTATAATCAAATTCTGCACCATCATCAGCTGACTCCCATTCAGATTGTGATTTTTTTTGATTAAGTAGCAAAAAATGCATCTCCCTGAGCCTTTACTGCTCTAGTGTAAATTGATCTCTAGAAGAATGTATGGTGGACTTCCCCCGTTCATCACACCCACGTCCCCGACCACGTACTTTGGGGTGCGTCCCCCATCTCCATGTTTCTGGAAGACAATCTTCATGCTCACAATCCAGGTCACCCGTTCTAGAATCTAGGGGGATAGGATCAGAAATCGGAAATTGGACTTCTGGCAGGACATCAGAAATCGCATTTTACCCACCCTAATTTTTCTATGGAGGGACCATCTAGAATCCTTTATCATCCACAAGAGATTTCTGTTGAGGGCACACTTGCAAAGCAACATCCACCTTTTGCTTTCCTTTACAGCTTGAGGCAATCTATTTCTCAAACATGAATTGTTGATCTACCTCCCTTTGTATCTAATCTACATTCACTTGATCCACTTCTTGTTCTTTCCTTTGAAATTTGAATTATATTTATTATAAATTGCCACATATTTGAAGATATGAGCATGATATTTCTCATTACTTACCTTGCTGTGAGTTCCCATCCCTGTAGAGGATTTTAAACCTGTCATCATAGGTTCTGCACCTACCTTCCCACAATGCTGAGTGTTTGTGCCACTGCCATCATAATGAGCAACCTCTCTACCCATGTGAAGAGAACGAGGTAGAACCACAACATGTCCCCACAGTTCGCTGAACCATCTTCTAGGGGGAGGCCACATCCCCACTTTCACCAGCCATCCCAACTGAATTTCCCATTCTATTACTTTTTAAAACATTAGGTTTTTTCATGTCCTATACTAGAGAAAAAAAAGAACACACTAAACTTCTTCTTCTTTTTTAGCCTCATGACCAATCCTATTTCAAAAATAATACAAATGAGGCATATTATCATACTCAATGCATAGACTAAATTCCTCCACAGTTGTTGAAAGATGAACTCTATCGATAAAAGTGTAGGATAGGTCTAGTTGTGCCATAAAGCAAGATAAATGACCATAAATTTCCATTTTAGTTTCTTTATCCATCCTTATTGGCATTTTAGTTGCTAAGGTAATGTAATAAAAAATTCTGGGATGCCAGAAAATCCAATTCAATCCATAGACCTTGACCCACAATTGGACAAAGGATTTGCTAACGTCCAATGGGTTGAAACTTTGATCCCATTTAGAGAAGTGAATTACACCCAGATTGAGAGAAATCGAACCCATACCCCATGCTATCATCTTCAATTCATCTGAAGGGAATAACATATGAAAAAACCCATGCCCCAAAGAGATTCACTTCCAATCAGAAAACCCCGGATTCACGACATATTGTAGACCAATTCTTAAATTTTAAAAGGTTTATAAACCTTAGGTAGAATCAAATTTGGAATTAATCAAAAATTACCATTATCATATTACTCTACTACAGTAATAGAATTCTCTTTAACATAAGTGAACCTACCCTTTCAGCGTAAACCACCGGTGACAGGGACCTTGAAAATTGAAAAAGAATGAGAAGAATCATCCTTCCTCGACATCAACTTTACCAGATCCACCTTCGTGGGATGCACAACATCAAATCCATGAAACTTTGACCCTAAACCGATCAGAACAGTCTTATGTGAATCGAATCACCCAAGAACCAGATGATCCACAATATAGACCCAAGGAGAATGTGATGTCACAGATGTCGTCTACGCTTCAACTTCTTCAAGCTCAGAGGCAGTCTGTCACAGGAAGGGGGAATGAAGACCATATCTGACCCTTGTGCAAGATGGAATCACAATGATAATTAACCTAACAAGACTCCACCAGCGATAGAAAATCAACGGAACCCTAGGCTCCAACACACAAGCGCCACTCTAGACCCTCCTCCTCCTCCATCCATATCAATATTGTAAATATACATTTCTAAATATATTTATTTATAAATATTTATTAAAAAAATATATTTTTAATATTATTAATGAATATCTAATCTTAAATTCATGCATGTTAAAAATGAGTGAAATTAAATAATTAAAAATGAGTACACTTTAAAAATATTTAAAAAACAGAAAAGTTTTATTAATTAAATATAAATTATTAAAAAATATGGATATTTATTTAAATAAATTTGAATAAATATTGAAAATATTATAAAATAGTATATATATATATATATATATATATATCAGAAAATTTTTCAATTCGAAAAAAATAAAAAAATAAAAAATATTAAAAATGACTAAATAATACCTGACTATAATAATGTTAAAAATAAATAAATAAAATTAACTGAATAAAAACATAATATATTAAAATTTTCATTTTACTAAATGAAATTCCAAAATGAATACAAAAGTTTTAATAAATAACATAAATATTAGGAGTTTGTGTTTCTATATAATATTTCATTAATTACATAAATATTTCTATGTGTTTTTTGTATATAAAAATGTATTAATTATGTATATGTATATATGAAATCAATGAAAAACATGTTTGATATATGTTAAATTGAAAAATCAAATGAAATTCAAATATTTCCATTACTGGACGCCATTAGTTTGTATTTTTAATTAATATTAATTTTTAATTAATATTAATTTTTAATTATAAACTATTCTTCATTAAATATATGACTTACTTAATGTAAGTATAAATATTTTTTATTATATTAATAATATTTTATAAATTATTATATATATTGATATATATATATATAAATATATATGAATATATTTATATATTAAATGTAATAATGAATAATTATGTATAAAAACCATTAAAAATGAATGAGACATTAATATTTTTTCTATTATTACATTTTATTCATTTTATATATTAATATTTAATATATATATATATTATTTACTATTTATAATTAATATATATATATATTAAACTTATTCATTTTTATTAATAATTATTTCATTAATAATTTTATAATTTCTTCATTTTTGATTTTTTGTTTAATTATTACAATTTATTCATTTTATTATTTTTTATAATTAAATTCTATTAATTTTATATATCTATATTTAATATATAATATCTATTAATATTTATAATACACACACATATATATAGATATGTATGTATATTAAATTTATTCATTCTTATCAATAATTATTTAATTAAAAAAATATTGATATTTTTCTTAATTTACTCATTTTTAATTTTTATGAGTTTAATTATTTAATTTTATACATTTTAGATATCTATATTTAATATATACTATTCTATTATAATTTATATATATGTATGTTAAATTTAATCATTTTGTCAAAAATTATTCAATTAATAATTTTTTTAATATTTTTTAATTTACTCATTTTTAATTTTTATTTGTTTAATTATTTAATTTTATTTGGGATCTTTATTAGCGCTAAAAAATCACTGATAAAGGATAACCTTTATCAACGCTAACCATAAAGCGATGATAAAGGGTTCCCTTTATCCTCACAAAAAATAAAGCACTAATATAGGGTGCCTTTTATCTATGCTAAAAAAAACACACATAAAGGATATCCTTTATCATGGCTAAAAAAAGAATTGATAAAGGGTACCTTTTATCAAATTTTTATAGAAATTATAAAAGGAACCCTTTATGAGTGCTTTTTTTGCGATGAAATATGGAAACTTTATTAGAAATTTTTTCTAGCACTGATAAAGTCCAATATTGTTAAAGAACTATTTTGTAGTAGTGGTTCTTGTGCTTTTAATAGTATAAAGTGTCTGAAAAGGGAAGAAGAAACTTGTTTGCATCTGATGATGCCAAACCTTTTAATTATTTTTTGGATATACGTTTTTTGAGATAGAACCAATTTTCTAACCTTCCAATATATTTCTATCATCATCCCTAAAATCTAATTTTTTTTCCTGAGACCCTCTATCTTGAAACTACTGGATAACTGTTTTTTTTCAATTTCTGAAAATTTTTATCATTCGTTACAAATAGAAACATGTTTTCAATGTATAAAAAATGATGAATGTCTAATTATCTCATATATTTAGGTAAAAAAATAATCAATGTTACATATTTCGAATACTTTTTATATATAAAATTATCAAACTTTTGATTCCATTATCATCGTGTTTTCATAAATCCCTAAAAGATTTTATTAAATATACATGCCAAATTACAATTCCCAATTTCTTATACACCTTTTTCCTATTTCATGTTGATTTATTCCTTTAAGTCACCATGAAGGAGACCTGACTTTACATCAATCTGTTCAATTAATTTATTTTCAGATGCAATAAAACTTAACACTATTTGAATAGTAGATTTATTAACTATCATTGAGAAGATTTCCAAGATATAAAATACATCCTTCTATTAAAAAACCTTGAAAAATTTTCATTATTTACATATTTTATTTTCATTATCCTCTTCCTTAATATGGTTAACCCACTAATTTTTAGGTGTCTTTTTTCCCTCTAAAAGTTTAGAAATCTCCCAAGTTCTATTAAAAATTAATGAATAAATATATTCATTCAGTGCTAACTATAATTTTTTTGATTCTCTAAGAAAAGATGCTTCCTCTATTATTTTAGGTTCTCCTAATAAAAAAATCATATCAGTCACAAAACACTAAACTATATTTATAACTTTGGTTGATCTCTTCAACTATGTTGGATAAATATAATTACTCTACTTTTTTCTTTTTTCAGCACCTGAAAGTTTGGTACTCTAGCTTCTAGAGTCTGTACTTCCAAGGCTCCCACTCAATCTTTATACACCTTTAAATTTTATAGTCATTCTAATAATCTTATTCCTGAATATATAATGCTTTAAATTATTTATTTTTAGTTCTCTAAATATTTGAATTACCAGTATTCTTACTTTTATCAATATAGTCTTCAATAAATAATTTTTATTTAAGTTATTTCTTATCCAATTTTCAATAATTCAATCGAATCTTTTTATTGAATAGAACATCCCTTTTCTTCATGATTTGTTTTCTTTCTTCATCCCACAAATGATATGTAAAATTTACATCTCCATAAATAAAAATTAACCACATTTTGGATTTGGATTCAATCATGTCTCTATCCTTTGCATTTACAAATACATTTGATAAATTACTGATTTTTATAAAATATGGAATAGTTCGTCATTTTTTGGACCATAAATTATTTAGATGTTCATGTACAACTAATGATTATAGAATTATATTGATGAGATATGATTACATATTTATTACCTCAGCTCAAATCGCCTTAACAATTCCTAAGTTCAACCCCAAACTTTGAGATCTCTCCATCAATGCTCTTTTCATTCTTTCAGTTACTCCATTATTCTATAGGGTTCTAAGAATATTTTCCCCATGCATTATTCCTTCCTTCTGGTTGAAGTTATATAAAATTTACCAGTGTAATCACCACCACGTTCAGTTTGGATGTTCTTAAATTATTATATCATTCACTTTCTTCCAGATCATTCCACAAAATAAACACCTAAAATACATAAAAATTATGCTTCAAGAAGTAAGTTCATACTTTAATTTTAGAATAATAAATGAATGTAAGAAAATAGAGGTAACCATTATAGAACTGGATAGGGGTATGTCCCTAAACATTCGTTGTACATGTTCTAACTTTGATCTCATAGGATTACATCTATCTATATTGAAAGAATCAATTTTCTAATTTCCCAAAACACAACTTTACTACTTTCTAATTTCCATATGATCAATATAATACATGCCCTTAGCCTTTAGATAATTTATATTCTTATCACTGAGGTGACTGAACCTATAGCTCCATGCTTTTGGGTCATCATAAGTTATACTTCTAAGAAAATGCACTCCCATTTGAATTTCAAGTAAAGTAAAGAGTTCCTTCATTTATTTCTCTTAAAATCACTATAGATTCTTAGGTAAGTTTACATACCCCATTGAAAATGATAGTGAAAAAACCTTATTCATCAATATGTTCAATAGAAATAAGATTTCCATAGATCGTGGTTGTGAAGAAATTCTATTTACTAAAATAATCCTCTGTTATTAATTTTGATATTCAAAAATACATTTCCTATAACATCTAGGGCATTACAATCTACCATTCGTATATTCCTAAACTTCCCTGATACATAGTTTACCTAGTATATTTGATCAATATTTGACTGATAAGATGTTCCAAGGTCAATCACCTAGGATTTTAACATAGTATTCAAACTCAGTAAATAATTTTTAGTTTCTTCCATTAAAATTATATAATTTGAACTATTGGATGCTATGGTTTTAAAATGTTATCATTGATATTTTTTCAATCCTTCTTGATATATATTTTCCATCCACATTTCAAGAATGTAGGACTAGGGCGTCCAATTTTCTTCAACTCCTTTTATGGGTTTTTTGTATTCCATTGGATTTGTTCTAATTTTTTGATCGGGTGAACTTCCCATTCCATTAGTATTAAGAGAACCACTGGATGGTGCATGAATTTTTTTTCTACAGATCTCTTAGTTGAATACCAAATTTTGGATATTATCAAACACGAAATTGGTGTTTACTTAATAGTTACTAACTATAATAACTATAACAACCCAAATTTTTATTAATGAACATAATAGTGGTAACAACCATACATCATTAGAAAATGTAACCATTATCGATTTGAGCTACCCATAGATTACACTAAATACATTAACATGATCTATCAACACCCTTCCTTATGATAACCATAAACAAAACAACCATAACAACATAAAAAATTTGTTAAGTTCTATTGAATTTTTGTGAATATCCATCAAAATACTTCATAACATCCACTATAATTTTCTCCTTCAGAATGTTGAAAGAGATGTTTCATGTCAAATACATACTTAACATCACCAAATACTTTTTATATAGTTTTTCTAATTCACCATTCTCTATTATTTTAGGATTAACTCCTTTCAATGTTACTTTCAAATCTTTCTAGAAGAATCAATATTTAATATGTATCCTCTGGAATCCAGAACCCATTCCATAAAATTTATCGATATGGATCTTCCATTTATATGATGTGAGAGTTGTGATACTAAAAATGTGTTGAACATAAAGTGTTGAACCTACTCTAATACTAATTTTTGGGGACCCTCATTAAATCCTGATCAACTAAGCTATCAATAGGACCATTTATACAACATATCATAAACCCACTATATGTTCATATGTAGAATTAAAGTAGAAGAAAAAAATGAACTTCTTGAAGTTCACATTAGACTTCACTAAGTGTGCTAGAGGTAGGAAGTCACAGAACCTTACCCATTACACCAAGTTGACCTTGAAATAACCTTAGAAGAAATAAGTAGGAATATAAAGAAACAGTCAAAAATTCAAGAAATGTAAGTATTTAAAATAGTAAATGAACACAAGAGATTAATGTTATTTGAAAATGGTTTCCTACATCCATGGGAAGAACCATTGTGATTTTATTATATTATTGAATGTAAAATGATTATAAGAAATTGAAAAAATGACTAATAAGATTTCACTAAAGAGTGATTAACACATTGTAATACTCTAATTCACTATGTATTTTTAGCATTCACTATTTTTGATTAGGATGTACTATTATAAAATGTTTTCTTTTAGGCCACACTTCCTTTTTCATGAATATAAACTGGCTGATCTGGTCACACCACATTCCCACATTCATATATATCCTCTATATGGAATATTTCTACTGATTTCTTATAACACTATTGGCCTTGGCCACTTGAAACTGTAAAATTATAAAGCATTCATCGAAGATAATTCCTTTAAAAGAGTTCACTAATATTATATTCCTTTGAGATTCCATCATATGATCTAAACCTCAGATAGTCTAGCTACCATTAGAAAGAGATGATCATCCGCTGTCCACACATCGAGCCCTAACACTTTATACTGACCATATTTCTAGTATACATTTTTCTAGTATATGAACTTATGATGCTATGAAATTAGGATACACATCCAAACACTCCGAATACAAATACTCTAGGAGAAGAACCATTCATAATAAGGGGTTAAATTTTAGTCTAGAAACACATTAACAATTTACTCATATTTACAATTTAAACCTTTAAAATTCACTTAGGTAACAATGACAACATTGTGGCATGTTTGGTAACTCTAATTCTAATTATCTCAAATTTGACTTACCTTCTCAACCCCTTGAAAATGTTACTTTTACTAGGTATGTCCCTCATATGCAATCCAATGGTGACCCTTTCTCAAACTGTTTTAATCTGGCTTTTAAAACCACTTGAACCTCTCTTGAAATGATATGGGTGTATTTAGACTAGATACAACCCCTATAATCCCATAATAGTCGATAACACATTTTCAAAATCCAAATAGGAAAACAAACTCCATTTTCAAAAAGAATATAGATGGGATGGTACAACAAATTATGGTTAAAATTGATTCTCTTAAAATTGATAAGAACTTTAGGATCTACACCATGGAATTATAAATGGGATGACTAACCAGATTTTTGACTTCTAGGGATAAGGGAATGATTCACAGTTCTATAGAGTTTAATCCAAGAGAAAATTACAAGGATTTTGACATAATAAGTGGTATGAAAACTCCAGAGGATGTTATGGTAAAACCTTGGGAATATTAGATATAATTTTCAAGTGAATTTGGGACTATTTTTTTTGAAATAAAATAAAATATAAAAGTGGAACACATGGTCCAAGAAGATTAGGAACCCGATTCAATACTTGAAATACATAAGGAATAAAAAGGATGTTGAAATTGGAAATAATTAAATATGGATATTAGAATTATATGGATGAGGAATAATGAAAAGGACTACCTATTTCAAATCAATTTTCTCCACCAAGTCCCTTCCCTCAAAGGTTAAAAAGAAGTATAATGAACCAGACTATCTCAGGTTCTTTGAGATGTTAAAAGCATTCAATATGAACATAAAATTAATTAAGGGATTGAAAAAAATCATATCATATATGAAATTTCACAAAATATTTTTTGCCATAAATAAGAACCTGGAAGAAATTTCCCAAAATTACTTTACTAAGGAATATATCACTTCTCTTCAGAGAATGTTTCTTATAAATTCACAATACACTATTTTTATTCCTTATAAAATAGGGAAATGTAATAGACAAAACCTTTTGTGTGACATAGGATCTATTGTTAGCTTTATGACTCACTAAATGTTTTTGTAATTGGTTCATACGGAAATGAAATCCACTTATGTTTTTTTGGATGAATATTTCATCTTAAACCCATTGGAAGAGTGGATGAACTCTTAGTCTATGTAGGGAATCTCAATTTAACTATTTATTTATTATTTGATGAAATAGATTTTGATAATAAATTCCTGATAATTTTAGGAAAACCATTCCTTCATATTTGTGGGGTTGGAGTGGATTTTTCAAATGAAAATATGAATTTTCAGTTTAGTGATGATCAAGAGGAGTTTAATTTTGTTATGAAATATATAGTATAGGTGAGATTTAATTTGATTAGTTTGGATGAATGTAACTTTGGAAATAATATTAGGAAGTATGTTTTATATTATTTTTTAGATATAATTGTTGTTTTATTTTATGATAACATTATGGTCAATTATGTTGAATTTTAATCCACCATGGATCTTGAAAGGGTAGGGAGGCTTGAGAGAATAATAAGGAAAATCATTAAAAAGAACCATTAAGTGGTTAAACACGAACAAATGTGATATTTTGAAAGTATCACTTAGGATATTGGAAAACATCCACAACCATATGTTTATAATAAAACCCATTCTGTAGAAGTAAACATGGATTCATAGTTAAAAAATTTCATCCTAAGTTCATTGAGCCTAATTATGATTGATTCTTACATGATATCGAGTATTTGAAAGTCTCAAAAATTGGAAAAAATTATAGTCTAAGTGTTTATGTTATAAAATAAAGTATTGTTCATTATAAACAATATTTATCTATTGAAAACTACTCCCCTGTTGTAATTGATGATGTGAATAGTGATTTCTAACCAATCATTGAGATGTTAACTTCATTTGAATCTAGTGAGGACACTAAAATATACCTTTTTGAGTGAATAATTCCTTATGAAAATGATGATACATGATGAAATAATTGGAAAATTCATACTAGTTGATGATATTTTTATAAATAAGTCTGTGCTAATATTATAGCATAATATAATGTTTTTTTACCATTGAAAATCTTTTTGAACCCCAACTTAAATCATGAATTATATTTTTAAAAAAATTCTTTTATTTTAAAATTTTTATATATTAACTGGTTAAAATCCATTTTTATGATAACATTTTTCTGATTATTTGTGATGAGTGAGAAATATGATTTTTAAAATTTCTTATGACCCTTTAAAGATATTTTTTGCTACAAATTTTCAAAACATATTTGAACCTAAAAATATTTTTCAACTATTCCTCCACATTGATGTTTAAAATTGGTGAAAATTTTGGGTTTTTAGTGAGGGGGAGAAATATTAATTTGTGGTAAAATGTATTTCAATTTTATATACATCAAAATACCCTAAAATGTTCCAAATTAACTGTGTTTGGTATCCACTTTCATACTCAATTTTTATATATTTTCCTTGAAATCTAGAGTTTTTTTTAATTTGAGATGGTTAATCTTTTATATTTCTTCAAGGATTCAATTTTGTAATATCATTTATATTATCCTCTCAAAAAAATTTTGGTAAAAAATTGGGTGTCTATTTTAAAATTTTAATTGAATTTTTTTTAATCTATTAGATGAATAAAATTTTCATTAAATGAAATGAAAATGAATTCATATTCCAAGTTAAGTTTTTTATTTTTTTAAAACTTTTATATGAGTTTAACTATGTTTTCTTGTTAATTATTCAATAAAATAATCCTTATATTATTCCCAATTATGTTGAGTTACTAAAATATGTGTGTCTGTTCACCATGAAAAAAGAGAAATTTGAAAGGGTGGTTGAATAAAAAATGAAGTTATTCAAAATCCATTCAAAACATTTAAATTTAATTATGTTTATAAAAATGGAAATCATATTTTGTATGGACATTATATTTTTGGGATAAAAATTATTCTTTTTTACACAATAGTGTCTATAGAAGAAAAAGCCTCTAAAAAGCACCTCTTAATTAGCATTACAAATTTTCAATTTTTTAGATAAATTTCTTTCACTGAATATGATTAACTGATTTCTTATGTAGAATAAATGTCTTAAATGTAGGGAAATTTGATGTTGCTTTATTTTAATACAATTTTAAACATCTATTTTATTAAATTTTTAGGATTTTGGTGTTAAAATGAGTTCTTATTATCAATTTTTTTATTTTATACAAATATTTTAATATTTGGATCAAAATGTGGATTTAGGATTGTTTAATGATTAATAACATTTTTTTAATATTCATACACTTTATGAATAAATTATTCTGTTTTTATTTTGATAATTTTAATTGAAATAATATTTCTGATGTGTTTTTGTATGGTTGAGGCCATTGGAATTAATTTTTTCAAATTTTCATAATTTTATTTTGAATAGCGTTTGTGGAACTAATTTTAGATTCTAATTACCAAATATGGAAATATTTTTATTGAACCTATTTATATTTTTAATTTATTCATTGAGTATAAAAAGTATTAAATTATTTTTTTAGAATAGCTGTAACATCCCATTACCGAATTTTAGGTATTTTCCTCCCTTTTCTTGTTTTCCTCTTGAATTGGGTGTATCTGTGTCTCCCAAGGAAGGAGAAAATTTCCTGAGAAAAATGACTTAATGTTCAAGGATGAATCTTTGTTTGAATTAATGAAATCCAGGTATAAATGTGTAAATTTTTTGTTGGTTTATCCACAAATTTGGAGATTGAATAAGGTGGTTTGTGTTTTTGTAAAATAACATATAGTTTTCACAGTCTATAGGAGAAATACACACCGTTTAATGGGAGTACATGATATTTAGGTTCTATAGGGAAGATTCCATGAACCATGTATACAATTTGTAGTGAGTACATTCTGTGAATCTATTATATATCGTGTAATGGTAAGGTTAGTTTGTTTAATAAAAAGGAAATGGGTTTTTCATAATATTTGAGTCCCAAGGATTAAAAGACATGTAAAGGGATTACATGCCATGTAAATATAACTCTGTTGTATTTTTGGGTTACGTTTAGCTGAATATTTTCCTTAATTCATCCATAGTCTCCTTATATATTGACCTAGATATATTCTTTGGAAATTTTGGGAGTTTTTGTTTGATCTAGGTTGATTCATTCGATGATTGATCACCATTGTAGTTGGATTAAATCTTTCCGGGTGAGTAATACTTTACAATTCATCATTTCCATTGATCAAAATAGTACCATTGCATTGTGCTACTAGTTTTTTTGATCACTGGTAATGTTTCCGCTTGTTTACTTTTATATCCATTGTGCGATCTTATTCTGAGGGAGAATCCTAGTTTGTTGTGCCACGATGAGTGTGTTTTCTTGATGTATGTGTTTTTTCCTCTTCTTTGTCAATCCTTTTGTCGAATTGGATCAATTATAAGATATTTATATCTATTCTAGGGCCATTATTTACATCATTTCATTTTTCTTGTTGGTGGATCCCTTAGTGGTCATGTGTGACCCAGAGTTTTGAGGTAGGTGGTTCGGTCTATAGCCTGTGTTGGTGAACTTCATTACTACTATTTTGATAAATTATTTTATTAAATGGAATGTAATGGTATGGATTATTTTCTTTGTGTGTGGTACTGGGTTTTTATAAATGATGGTTTTACTTAGTTCTTAAATGGATGGTTTTCAAATCATTTTTAAATAGTTTTATGAAATGGTTTTCAAAGCATAAAATGATGAAATGGTTTGATGAATTGATTTGGAAAATAGAGAACATGGGAAGCCTTGAGAACTTTGGTGGAAGGTATAGTAATAGGTCTTATCCATTGTTGGGGGTTTTTTCATGGGGCTTTCTTTGCTCCCATGGCCCATTTTTCTTGGGACTTGTTAGACCTGTTGTGTGGTTCACTTGATAGGGTGTTCTTATTCTCTATAGACTCGACACAAATGTATATTTTTTGATTCATACATGATTTTCTATATTAGGTATTATTTTCCTTGATATACTTAACTAGTGTGACCCCTGGTGTGATGTTACCTATGCTTCATGTCCAATTTGGGCTTCTAATTTTGGGTTTTACTGTTTTATTGTACTTTAATATATATGATATGATATGTTATGCATGATTTGTTTCAACATGATATATCTGTAGAGATATTTGGTTATGAAATTATTTGAAATTTATTTAATAGTTGTATTTGGAAATGTGGGAAAAATGGAAATTAAACGTTTTCCATGATTTGAATATAAAAACTATTAAACTATATCATTCCTTGTTTACTTTAACGTTGAAAATGCTTGGATTATTATTTAGAGACTTGATATAGAACACCTAGGTGTGAAACTGCTGAGCCTATTAGATCAGACCATGAATACCCCTTTGGTAGTGCATAGACCTGGTTATGTCTTTTGATGCAGGGAAAGGCAAGGCACCACAATGAGGCGATGAGGTTTTCTATCAGGTGTGTTCGGTGGCTGGTGGTGAGATAGTGGATTTTTCTCAACTATCACATGGAGTAGTAGGTTTTTCCTATTTTGTTTGTCCATTATGGTTTTACTAGTACTTAGAGATTAATTTTACTTTTTACTTTTTGGGTTTTTCTATTTTTTTATTATATAATATATTTGTCTTTTACACTACTATCTCTTTTGTATTTATGTGACATGTTGCTTCTTCAGGTTGGGATAAATTGTTGCCTCTGTTTTTTGTTCGATACCCAGGTACACTTCTCCAACCCATGGGGATCGAAAACACCCACTAGTTATGTGGTGATTCGGGCCGAGTAACTATTTGAGAGGTTATCAGGGGAAGTTCCTTACAAAATAGAAATACAGGCTTTTTTAACTCAATAGTCCTTGTCTAGGATGTTTGGTAGATTGAAGATAGTATTTTCGGGACTTTAGAGGTATATTTCAATGAGTACATGACTATATATTTTCGTGATGAGACTCAAGTTACCAATGGATTTTGGGATGCTTGATTACTATTTTGAGTTTTTTATGTTGACCTCAATTTTTGATTATGGATTCTCTAGTTTGAACTGAGACTATTCCATGTCTAGTCATTTTTTTTATTTTGGTTTGTAGTAGTATGCCTCTAAGATGTGTTCTATGGGTTCCTCAGAAGGGTGTAGCTAATTCTTCTTAAGTAAATCCTCATATAGATCAAAAATTCATCGAGGAAATCATGCAAGCGGTTTGTGTTGTTGACTATAATACACCACAAGTTTAGAATGCAGTTGTTGAGGTACAACCAAAAGATATAGGATAATGAGATTGATTACATAAGTTCTTTCTTAATAATCCATCATCATTTAAATTTAAAAATGAACCTTAATATGTTGAGTACTGACTTGAAAAGATAAATTAGATCTTTAACTTCTGAGATACACCTCATAGTATCAAGGTAAAGTGCACAATATTCCGACTTGAGGGTACCAATAAGTTTTTGTGGGATTCTATGGTACGCGCAGATAGGCACATGAGATTGGACTAGAAGGGTTTCAAGACTCTCTTCTTGCAATAGGTTTTTTAGTTTTATTGATGATGGTGATGTATCTAGAGTTCCTATATTTATAGTAAGGAGATCCTTTGGTGTTGGAGCACACCAACAAGTTTGTTGAGTTGGTTCATTTTACACTAGAGGTTGTAATGAATGACTAGCTGGAAGCTTAGAAGTACCTTCAGGGTTTGAAACTATATATCATATCAGTGGTATTTATTTTTAATATTCTGATAGGTGTGGAGATAGCGGGTAGAGATATGATAAAATAAATAAATATAATAGGGATGGTTTTATATTCTACCCCTTCTCTTCCACCTAGTGATACCTTCAGTGACACACTAGGGAAAAAGAGAAATTGGAAGGATCACCATAGGAGTGCTGGAGGTGGTTCTCGGTAGAAGGAATCTTTGATACCTCTAGTTATAGATAGTGGTATACCTCTGAATTGGTATAAGTGTGGAAAGGGGAAACAAAAACAACATTATTAGCCTTCTCCAAAAAAGATGTGTAACAGTTGTGGGGGTTCTGGTCATCTACATCGTTTCTATCAGGCTATGTATACATCTCAATATGGCCAGGGATAGTTAGATCCAATGGATACTATGACACATTCATATTCTTAAAAGGCTACATGGTTCTAGCCATATGCCTTTGGAGTGAAGAGAATTCACACAATAGATGATTTTCCAGCAGGGGTAGACATCGGTCTAGTGACTATGAGAGGTACCATATTTATTGCATTTTCAACAGTGGTTGATTTATTTGATACTAGTGCTTACCACTTGTTTATATATGGACTTTTTTTTGATTTTATTAACCTTACAAAGAAACTCATTTCTTTAGTTTTGGAGTTAGATACACCTCTTTGGAAGAGGAAAGAGGAGGGGTTTTTAGTCCTTGTGTGCTATTTATAACTAATGTGGAGGTAGTCTGGGATTTTCTTGTTCTTGATCTAGATTTTCTTTGACTTAATAAATGGGATGAATTGGATTTTTTTATCATAATAATATGGTTTATTATTATCATAAATATGTTTCCTTTCTTACAATCTATGGGAACTCACGTGTGTTTATGGGAGAGTAGGATCTGCGGGCTGGTCGTGTATGACCATCCATCTTAAAGCTCATGATTTTATTTTATACTAAAGAAGTTGTTCCCAATGAAGTTTCTTTTATTGTTGAACTTACCACCATTGTTTGGGGGTTTCATGATATTTTCCCAGATGATTTCCCTAGTCTTCCTCAATAGAGGGAGGTAGATTTTACAATTGACTTGGTTGCAAGTATGCAACTGATTTTAATATCTTATTATTGAATGGCGCTAGAAGAGATGAAAGAGATCAATATTCAGTTGGATGATCTAGTATCAAAGGGTCATTTTTCACCCTAGTGTTTTTACATGGTCACCCCAACTGATCTTTTCCAATAAAGTAGATGGTTCAATTATATTTTGTGTGGACTACCGTAATTTGAACCGAGTAAATATTAAGAACAAGTATCCTTTGCATCATGTGGATGATTTGTTACATCAGTTGAAAGGGGGTAAAGTGCTTTTTTAATATTTATCTTTGTTCGGTTTATCATAACTCCAAGTTTGTGATTGGGATATACTAAAGATGTATTTTAGGAGAAGGTATGGCTATTATGAATATCTTATGATGTCATTTGGCCTGACAAACACTCCTATAATTTTTATTGATTTGATAAATTAGATATTCCATCATTATCTATAATTTTTTTGATAGTGTTATGAGATGATATTTTGGTTTAATCAGGATCCTAGAGAGAGCATGATCTCCATATAAGTTTGGTTTTGAAAATCCTTAGGATTTAGTGTTTGTAAGGAAACATTTCAAAATGAAACTTATGGATTCAAGAAGTGAAATTATTAGGGAATTTGATTTTTGAGCATGGATTTCAGTTGATCTTGAGAAGATAAAGATTGTTTTATCATTGAAATATCCATATAATGTCTTTGAAATTCAGATCTTTCTTGGTCTTGTCAGATACTATTGAAGTTTCTTCAAGGATTTATTGAAGTCGTTGTCACCTTTGACTGTTCTTATTTATTAATGGATGAAATTCACATGGAATGGTAAGCAGAAGGATTCTTTCAATGAGATAAAAGTACTTTTGATATTGGCTCCTATTCTGATCTTACCTGAGCCCAGTAAGGGGTATATGGTTTTTTTTGATTCTTCTGAAACTGGTTCGGGTTGTGTGCCCATGAAAGATGATCATGAAGTGGATTAAAATTCTATTCATCTTAGAACACATGAGAAGAATTAACCAAATAATGATCTATATATTTCCATAGTTATATATTCACTTTAGTGTTAGTGGCATTATATTTTTATGCAAATATTCACATTGTTTTCTCACCTTAAGAGTTCTAGATATATCTTTTCTCAGAATGAGTTGAATCATAGATAGAGGTGGTGGGTGTAATACCTTTATATGTTTGAATTCGATATCACCTACACCCTAGGGAAGGGGAAGGGTTTTTAGATGTTCTTAGTAATAATTTTCAATCGCAAGATATTTTAAAATCGAAGGAAGAGAGGAACCTTATGTGGATTTTTTCTCATTTGTATCTAGATGTTTAAGAAGATGTTTTAGGAATAGTTGTGAATAGTGTTTAGTTATCATCATCTCTCATTGAGTCTATTATGTTGAGTTAGAATAAGGATATCAAGTTCAGAGGAATTAAAAAAAACCTATATGGTGGGGAGACCATTTTTGGTTATTCCCTTTCTTCAGATGGTATTCTTAGTTTTGGGGATCAATTTTTTGTCCCTTCACCTGTGAGGAGTTTGGTTTGGTTTTATTGTTATATTTTATCATAGGATACTCATTTGGGAATTATGGAGATGTATTATGACATGAGATAATGATTTTGGTGGCTGAGTATGAAGTGTAACATTACGTGTTTTGTGTCCCACTGTTACACCTAGAAACAAATTAAGGTAGGGAATTTAAAAACTTATGGTTTTATAAAAAAAAATTGAGTGATTTTTTGGAAATGGGGTGAGGTATCAATGTATTGAGTTGTTGTATTACCAAGGACTCCTTGAAGGAGAAATTCTATCTAGGCGGTGATTGATCGGTTGAAAAATTCAGCTCATTTTATTCTGATCAAATACACTGTAAAAGGTGAAGATCTAGGTATGACGTATGCATAGGAAGTTAAGAATTTACATGGAGTTCCTTCCACCATTGTTTCTTATTGGAATCCTAGGTTTGGTTTTCCATTTTGGAGAAGTCTCTAATAGGAAATGAGGACTGAGATTAGGTTGATTACAACTTATCATCCATAATTTGACGGTCATATAGAGTGTGTTATTCACTTTTTGGAGGATATGATCTATTCTTATGTCAAGAATTTTGGTGGATCTTGGGATATAAAGTTGGGCTTGTTTGAATTTTCTTATAACAATAGTTATCATTTATCAATAAAAATGGATTTTTGGGAGGCATCGTATGGTCTCTCGTGTAGATCACCTCTTTGTTGGGAAGAGGTGGGTGAAGCTTCTTTGGTGGGACTGAGTTTGGTTTAAGATACTTCTGTGAGGACTCAGGATATATGTTGGCATCTAATTACATCTATGAGTTTATATAAAGCTTATTAAGATCAATGTAATCATCCTTTTGATTTTTCTATAGGTGATTAGGTTTTCTTGAAAGTTTCTCCTTGGTTGGGTCACCATTAGCTTGAGAAATAGGGAAAGTTAGCTTCAAGATATGTTGGACCATTTGAGTTCATTTTGTGGCTTTGGAAGGCTTCTTATTGGTTGGAATTTCTAGCTCAGTTTAAAGGTATTCATGATGTCTTCCACATATTACAGCTCAAAAAATATCATCCTGATCCCACTCATGTTATGAGTTGAGAGGATTTTGAGTTAGAGAAAAACATTTATGTTGTCGAGTAGGTAGTTGAGATAATTGATTCTCAAGTGAAATTATTATGTGGGAAGTATATTTCATTGGTCAGGGTGTTATGAAAACACCGATAAGATTATCATGATACATGGGAATGTGAGTCTTTGATGAGGTACCAGTGTTCTAGCCTCTTTACCAAATTTCATTCTTCAATATGACTTCTCATGGATAAAAATTATTCTGATGGGGAGTTTGTAACATCATTTTACCCTATTTAAGGTAATTCTCTTCAATTTTATTATTTTTCTCTTGAATTGGGTATGTATTGGGTCTTCTTAGGATGGAGGAAATTTTATAAAAATGACTTAAAGTTTAGGGATGGATGTTTATTTGAATTAATGGAATCTAGGTATAAACCTGTAATGGATTTCTAGGTTTCTCCTTGAGTTTGGAGAATTCCTAAGGTGGTTTGTGTTATTTTGTAAGAACCTATAGTTTTCATAGTATATATGTGAAATAAACATCTTGTAGTGGGATTTCGTGATGTCTAAGTTCTGTAGGGAAATTTTATGAAATTTCTACCCAATATGTAGTGAGTACACTTCGTGTAATGTTAAAAGATTAGTTTTTATTAAAAAAGAAATGTGTTTTTTGGTGTATATGAGTCCTAACGATTAAAAAACATGTAAATGGATTAAACACTGTGAAAATGACACAATGTTTTCTTTTAGGGGGATTCTAATAATAATTTGTCATTTATTCATCTATATCTCCCCTAGATCTCAAAACAGATCTATTCATTGGTGATTTTGGTAGTCTCTGTTCAATTCAGATTAATTCATCTAATAATTGATCACCATTGCAGTAGATTGATTCTTGGTCGTCTGTTTTCATTGTTGTACTTTTATTGTTGGTGGATCCCTTCGTGGTAATGTGTGACCCTAAGTTTTGAGGTAGGCGGTTCTATATCTAGCATGTGTTAGTGGACTGCATTTCTCCTATTTTGATAGATTATTTTATTAAATGAAATATAATTATATGACTGATTTGTTTTGTGTATGTGGAACTAGTTTTTTATAAAACATGGTTTCCCCCTAGTTTGATAAATGGAAAAGTGTTTTTCAAGTAATTGTGAAATAGTTTTATGAAATGATTTTCAATGCATGAAATGATAAATGGTTTGATGATTTTAATTGGAAAATAGAGAACATAGGAATCCTTAGGTACTTAGGTGGAAGGTGTATTAATAGGTCTCATCCATTTTCGGAGGGTTTTATTAGGGGGTTATTCTATTCTCCATAGGCCTATTGTTCTAGGTACTTCTTAATCCTGTTAGGGGTTTCACTTTCTAGGGTGTCACATTTCTCTCTAGACATGATGCATATGTCTAGTAGCTGATGTATATGTGATTTTCTATATTAGGTATCCATGTACCGGCTATTGTGGCCTAGCGTGATCCCTAGTGCAATGTTACCTATGCTTCTTAGATGATTTGGGGATCTGCTTTTTGATTGTACAGTTTTGTTGTACATCCTTGGATTTGATATGATATATGATGCATGATTTTTTTGACAAGATATATCTTCTATGATATTTAATTATGAAATTATTTGAATCTAACTTACCTACTATATTTGGAATTGTTGAAAAGGGAAGTGAAACTATATTCCATGATTTTTATATAAAATTGCTAAACTATGTCATACCTTGTTTTCTTTAATGCCGAGAATTCATGGATTATTTTTCAGAGAATTGATATGGAACACTTTGATGGGACCCTACTGAGCCCATGATTTCACACCCTACATACCCCTTCAGTGGTGTATAGACTTGGTTATGTCTTTTCATGCTGGGAAAGGCAAGGCACCACATTTAGGAAGTGAGGTTTTCTTCTAGATGAGTTGGGTAGATAGTGGTGAGATGGTGGGAGTCTTCCCATGCTATCACATGGAGTAGTTTATTTTTTCTATTTTTCCAGTCCTTTATGATTGGACCTATACTTGGAGATTTTTTCTACTCTTGAGTTATTTTTTTCTACTATCTGTTTTCTATTATTGGATAGTTTTATATTTTCCATTATCATATCTGTTGTATATATATTCTATGTTGTTTCTTCAGGGTGGGGGAAATTGTTCCCTCTATTTTTTTTCAATACCTTGGTACTAGTCACCAGCCCATGGGGATCGAGATCAGCCTTAGAGTATGTGGAAGGTCAGGTCGGGTACCAGTTTGAGGGGTTATCCAGGTCATTTTGTTAAAATAACTACTTAATAGTCAAATTGATAAAATTTCATACAATTCCTTTGATCATAATAGATGAGCGATGAGTGATAACTACATGCACATTATTGTGATGAATTAGTGTATGATTCATCTGAAAAAAGTATGTATGAGTCCCTATAAGTACACAATTCATAATAATTATTTATAAATCGTTACCAGGATGAAATTAATTTCTTTAAAGATGCAACCCCAAATCTATAAGCATCATCTTACATGTGTAATAATCATTGCACCATATTCCCTCTATGAAAAAATAAAACTGATTCCATGTTAATTTCAAGGGATTCAGTTGGAATATCATGAACTCAAGGGAGGGTCCCAATCAAAGAAATGATATCTAAAGCCACACCAAAATGACTATGAAGAACTAATAAAACATAATACTAGTCATTTTTGTGATTGACTATGGCCTAGGATTGTAAGGCTGGGATAGATTGAAGCAAGTTGATTCCTGATGAAACCACCATTATTGAGGATGATGAAGTGTTGAAAATGAATTTAAGTATACCAAAGATCAATTATCTATGTATTAACATTGCACTTATGGAAATTATGTAAAAACTTTTGATCCATAATGGGGGAGGCGATCAGTTTAGGATGAGGTGAATGAAGATGCATAACTATTTTTGGGAGAAGACTGAATTTCCATTGAATAATATGACTGGATGAGTTGCATTAAAAGGGGAAGGTGATTCTTGAACATTTTTCTATGATAACCCAATGATTAATGTATACACATTAATATTTTATTTCCAAAAATTAGCAGTACTGAATAGCTTGAGTTGATGAAGTTGCTTCACATCAAAGAGGGTTAAATATAAGACTAAACCACTGATGAACTGAGATGAAGAAGGTTTTTTTATCATAGGGTTTGATTGTTTGTAGGTTCAATATTGAAGATAGAGGGGAACTTAGTGTTCTTGATTACATTGGATATGAGGAAGATGATGGTTTAATGATAGATTCTGAAGAAAAATCCTCAATGAAGTTATAAACTAGATAATTTTTTCTATAGAGTTAACCATAATGAATATTTAGTTAATTGAAAATTTTCACAAGGTTACTCCAAACCAAATCGAAGAACCTACTTGAAGAAAATTTAATTCCATATATTTGGATTCTTGAATAAACCAATGATGTTATATTATGGTCATCTAAATTCTATCAATGAAGAAGAATCCAACACCAATTTCTGTGGTTCAAAGAAATCGGTAACCAGTGTGAGTATGATCAACTTTGGGGGAAATTTATTAAAGATGATATTCATTTCATTTTTTAAATTGAAGAAAATATATCTTATCTATTATAAGCAAATTTGAATGAAGGCGATGATATTTAATTGGATTTCTAGAGACAATATAGTTGAAGATTGAGTTTTATTTCATTTGAGTATGAGGAATTTGATGATAGACTGAATAAATAAAGAAGTAAACTCATATATATAAGTTAATGAAATTCAGTGAAGGTTCAAGATTGATCTAATTAAATTAAGTTGATAATAAATTAAATGACTACAACTAGAGAAATTAGGAAATTGATAGAATTTTTTAGGGGGTTTTTCTAATAATACAGGGCTATAGGAAGAATGAAAAATGGGATGGTGAGGTGTGGACCCAACTTGTTTATTAAATTTCAATAATAGTATATTTTATAGTATTGTATAAGGAAGTTATGATAGGTGGTTTTAAAATAGAGCTGAGAAGGTGATTTTAATATAGTGGAAATAATCTAAAAGGTGGTACTAATTCAAAATTCATTCTTAGATAAGAGAGTATGGATATAGAAACCAAAAGAAAGGGGGAAGAACTTGAGGTGATGATTTAGAGGGAACTAGAGCAGGAGAGAGGATCTAGCTCAATAGAGAAGAATAATCTTCCATTATATTCTTTCCTTTTTTCATTAATGTATTAGATATGTATTCTTTATACATTTTTATTACTTGAAAATTTGTAACTAATTTTTTTAGGGGATCAGAGTAATATTTATTGAATATTTGACTATTCTTTATCAATAATTCATAATTTTATATTGATCATAATGGGATTCATTCAATTTAATTATTTTTCAAATCATTGGTGATGGAATGAATTATCTATGTTAGTGATAGAAATTTATATATGGTGAGAAATTTATTCATACTTTTCCAATAAATTGATTAATTTAGGTGATCATAATTTAGATAATTATAGTCTAACCATTTTTTTATATTTTATAATTTTATCATTATTATTGATAATACCTTTCCATAATTTTATATACCGATGGGTGATAAGTAGTGGAATATTTCCTTTATAGAATGAACATAATTACTTAAAATATAATATCTTAATGTTTTATTCTCTAAGAAATAATTATATATTCTATGAATTTGATTAAAAAAATCAATTCTTAGGGTGAGTAACAAAATGAGTTTGATAACCAAGTGATATAATGGTGAATCAAATTCCTTCCATCATAGATTCTAAACAATTATGTTTTACATTAAATCTAGATAAAAAATAATTATATCAATTCAGATTAGTATGAACTACCTAAAATCATCAATTATTTAACTCATGTCTATTTTTCACATAGTTTTACATAATTTTCATGTTTTTTATTACTATTTTCATTTCACCCCATAAATATTTCACTCATTTGTCTACTTTTTAATGTTTTATTTATTTATTTATTATTATTTTCTTTTTTTGGGATATAAAAAAATTCCTTCACTTGAGTTTGATCCAGCTTACCAAAATCTACTTTAAGGTGATTTTAAGTAGGCTTATAAATTTTATTTTTATGGGATATAAAGGCACATTATCACTTATCTACATTTACTTGGACATTTCCCATACCTGCATTCCAATCATCAGTATACACATGCACTGATGTTCCCACTTAGGTTACAAGAATGAAATTAAATAGGTTACCACCAATGGTGTCTCTAATAAAAAATAGTTTATATGTAAATTCATGTACTTGATGAAAAGTAAGATAAGAATCACATGAATACACCTATTAAACTATTTTTACTCGATAATTCACCCCAACAACTGAATCATACTTACTTTAGTGAGTGATGGATATGGAATATATGTGGTAATAACTATATTGAGGATGTTCACCACTCTTAGTAACTCATAATAACTACTAGGAGGTAGTAAATCCCCCATTTTGAATCAAACCATCTTAAGAGGTATTACATACAACCTGTTTCGCCATATCTCAGGAGGAATCATGTCTAACCCATGTCACCCATATGTGGGTGGTATATACCTCTTGAAAATATCTCCTTGGGTAGTATGTCACAATAGAAACTTACCTAAAGGGATAATATATTCCACTTGACAACATCTCCCAAGGGTATCACATCCCACCGATAATATCCCTCAAGGGGAAGTATATACCACCTGACAACATATCCTAGAGGCAACACATTCCATTGAAAATATCCCTCAGGGTTTAGTACATACTTCCTGAAAACATATCTTATGGGCAGTATGTCCCACTAGAAATATCCCCTATGTGGCAGTACATACCAACTAAAAATATCTCCCAGGTTGGTATTACACCGAACCACATATCATACACAATTACTTAGTTAACATTACACACAAATACATAACCAATATAGGACTTAGATCCATATAATTTTGATCATTTAGTCATCGAGGAATGTACATCCCTCTTGGTATATCCTTTATACAAAAAGTTATGAGGAAAGAATGTTATTCATAGTATAATAATTCAAGGGGATTTAACATACCTCTTAGAATAAGTCATTACATACAACTATCTAGGAAAATATTCGAGATTGGGTGTCACACACCATCATCATCACCAGAAGAGTGTGTGGTGCAACATCAATAATATAACACATGTAAGTTTTATAAATGATCACCCATTCCGGTTCCTTACGAAATACAACTGTACCCATGGTAATGGTTCATTACCTTTATCATTGGTTCATTAAACCCCAATTAACTCACTAGGAATCCCATTACCATAATGTAATACACATAGTACCAACAAAATAATCTTATACTTACCTTGATAATAGTATAGATCCAATAATACTTACCTATATTTTTTAGGTCATTCCATCAGAACACTCATCATGATAAAGTATCATCATAAAAGTTAACTCTATACTTTTACCAGTCAATATATATGATTTCCACACTAGAAACTATAAAATTATTCCTTTCATATCTCATAGTTCTCTTCCTGAGACATTTTATTACTTTCTATGGTGATGTGACCATTGAAAACCATGAGTTTTACACATCAGGTCCAAATGACCTATCACAATCATTATAGCACATCCTCATTACTTATAAGAATAATAACTCATCTCAATTATAGACTTATTCAATATTATATGCATATCAGTGCTCATACCATATATATCTATATCCATATTATCATAATGGTTCACCCTTAGGTGTTACTCAAGGTGAGTGCTATATATCCAGAATGAAACCTCTATAAGTCACTGGATCCACATATAAAATATAGAAAACCTATTTCATTCGAATCACTCATAGGTCAAGTCTATCATATGGGTGATATATTCATTAATGATTATGTGATCAACAACTAGTTCCAGAGAACACGATATGATCCCAACACGACTCCCTATCCCTATCGCTCATGGGGAAACCACTCACGGATCCCATTCAGGTTACTCACACATACTCAACCACACATATCATTTAAAGAAAATATACAAAAAATCATATAAGGAATAAATATTGATAAACATAAACCTAAACCTATATTTATCCCTTTATGTATTCTCGTTTCATACTTTTAGAGCTTTTTACAAACACCATATTCAATCTTGAATCACTAACTCATCAAAAAGACTTCTAAATTAATCAAAAAAATGGACAATTAATTTATCAAATTAATACATAATTATTGATTTTTTTTTAAAATGAAGTATAACTCACTAGGTAGAATAATAATGATAAAACCCTAATTAATAGGGTTCATATCACTTATAACACACCCCTAAGCCTATTTCAATCAAAATAATTATCAATAAAACCAATAAAATAAAAATTTAATTCTAATTTGGAAGGAAACAAAATAATAATTAGGGTTATCATTTTAATTAATCAATTCCATGTCAAATAATGCATATTCATCCTCCCGAAGTATCATATATAAAAGAAACACTATGTATCCATTATTTTGATTAGATTCAACCGTGTTCTTTTGGAATCAATAAAAAACACTACCTCTATCCCACTAAAATCAGTAAGGTAGAGAAAATAAGTAAAGACTACGAAGAGAGTTAAAAAAACTCACCTCGATTGATGAATAATAAAACTCTCACCAAATTTATATAGTGGGAATCACAAAGGAGGAAGATGGGGAAGATAGGGTCAACCTTCCCTTATAGTTGGAATCAGAGAAATAAGAATTCAGAGGGTGGTTTTAATTTTTTCAACCCCCAAATCTTCTTATTCCCCCCATTAAAAGGCGTGTCTCAGAAATTACAGACTATCTGGTGCACCTACATCAGCTACCCAATGCCTCACTGGGTACCTAGTGAAATTAAATGGCCACCTAGTGGTCATAAATAGGGGGAATCTCCCCTGGATCCTCTATAGGGTACCTAGTGTAAGTCAATTGGGTTCTCGGTGGCTACTATAGCTAGTGACGCACCTTTTTCTAATACTTGAAACCCCAATTTATTATAGTCATCATATATAAAATACAAAACCTTTGGAAATAGATATTAAAAATTTAAAATGCATCAAATTATAGAATTTTTTTCTATAAGAATTGTAAATTAAATCTATCTCTGGTTCCACTCTCTTTGGAATTGGAATTTATAGAATCTCCACAAAAAAAACTCATGGGGATCATTACATCATTAATAGATCATCCACCTAAATCTAGAACTCTTAAATATATTAAGGGTCAATCATATAAGTAAGAAAATATATCAGAGTGTCCATGGGATAGAAAACTATCTGAAACTCAATTTCTCATTGTCGGGGTGGTGTTACAACCTCTTTAAGAAAAAAAAATCAAAAAACACCTCTATAATCCTTGGATACTCCTTCACTTATACTTATTTTGAAATTAACATTAATCCCAACAACTATTATGGGATATGATATTTATATTATTAAAATATAAAATAATCGTTCCCATAGACAAATGTCACAAATTATCTTTTCATGCTAAAGAAAACAACCTTCCTATAATAAAAATTTGTGAAAGAAAACACAAAATATAATCAATACTTGAAAGGATGGAATTTTCTTTTTTTCCAATAATAAGAACTCTCTGATTGATTGATGCTAACCCATCACCGGTTCACAACTTTGAATAACCTCTGATTAACAATACTAACCTACAACTAGTGTAGATAACACCATTCATAGAACAAGTTAACCCACCATAAGTAACAAATCTCAAAATATGATAGGTGTAATAAAGAATTGAATATAACCCATGTTAATATAATAATCAATGTTTATATAATAGAGAAAAATGGTATATCAAATGTTATTAGGTATTTTTGGTGATAGAAACTCCATTCCATACAATTGGTTATCTCCTTCACCTCTACCTCATTTTCTATAAGATTGAACGTTACTTTTTCTATATTCAACCAGAGTTTATTAAAGATAAGCAATACATCAATTATTTCCAAAAACCAATTAATCACATAAATAAGGCCTTAAATCCCGAGGATTCATCTAATATTGATAAGTTAAAGGGGAAAATATTTATTGAAACTGCTGAGATCAAACCACTAACCCATTATCAACTTAACACTTACCAATGAGAAGTGTTAGATATTTATAATAAAATTTATATGTTTTATTCAAAAATAAAAAACGATTCCATTATTCTTAGTATAATTTTTATAATTTCATGCTTCATAGAAATGAGGCGTGGTGGGATAAGGGATCCTTCTTACCACTTGAAATCATGAATAAACTGATAAAAAAGATCACTATTCTGTAACTCAACTCTATGAAAAATCATGATGAAACCCCACTTGAGGAGATCCCATTTATACAAAAATATTCTCTATCAACTCATCTTTAATTATCACATTTATATACAATAGTCCATAAAATGGTTCACTTGGATATAATAATTAGATACAAGGACTCCTCAAAATAATATACCCCTACCTTATCATCATGAAAAATATCTAGGGAATATCAGTGAAGTTTCATAAACCACACATTAAACTCCTAAATACTCAATCTTCTCTACTGGATGGGAAGAACATCATACATATTTTCTACCTTCAACTTCAAAGATAAGAATACAATACTAAACTAACTCTAAAACTTATAACATGAAAAATATAACTCATTATGCTATTAGTGGTAAAGGTTCCACCACTATTATATTGTACTCTTCAATATGGTAACCACTAGAGAAAACCAGTGAACCTTCACTGCATGAATCAACCCAAAAGAAATCTAAATATTCTCATACATTGGTAGAATCTGCCATTAAAACTTTCATAATTCACTTCTCAATAAACCATTCTTCCCAAGATTAAACAATTCATGATCAGTCAAATAATCATGCTACACCCTACTAACATGAACTACAAGTGTCTATTTTTGGCCAAACATATTTATAAATACAAAATAGATACAATAACCCTAGGATATAATTTTCATAGAATTAAAATTAGATAAAATAATTTTAATTTTCCATAAATCTTGTCAAATTATAATATAGTCATAAATAAGTATGATATATTACCTACAAATAGGTCTCTATCCCACAATAATTATAATCTTTCTTAAGTATATTTAGTATAATATCAAGGTCCTTGAATCAGATAACATGGGACCTTATACATCCAATCCAGTCTCCTTAGACTATAATACATTATATGTTTGAAAGAAAAATTACCCTACCAAAATAATGAAATCCTCACTATTATTTGTCCAAAATTTAATTTATATAAAAACCTATGTTTTGTAACACTATATATTGACCCATACCTACTAGAAAAACTCTTAGGGTTGGTAGTGAAGTTGATTATGAACTCCAAAGCTCACCTCCAATAGGCTACGGTTGATAACTAGCATCAAAGGTATATACAAACAATATATGAGGTATTACCCTCATTAATCTCAGGAATACAGGAAAACCACCGATAAACACCAAATCAAAGTATAAAAAATACCTGAATACGTTCCATGATATAAATATACATGTAATTTTATATTAAATGAAAATATAATATCTAATTATAATACCCAAATAATCATCACCTAAGGTAGAAACTAAGACACTAACCAATCACCTCATCATGATCTAGTAATGTCCAAACCAATATCCAATATTTTCTTATAAATATGTAAAAATAGTATATAAAAGTAGGGGTGAGCATATAAGTATACTCAGTAGTTTCCTCCATATAAAATATTCTTCCAATGTGTAAAAATTATACTAAAACCACAGTAAATAAATATCAAAATTGTCTCATGTCCCAACCAAAGTCAACTGCAAACCATATTACCAAAATCTCACCCTTTATTTTCTCATACAATATTTTAGTATAGTAATCATGAAAATATAGAAAAGATGGTATACTAAACTTATTTTCCCAATAATCTAGGTTCCCTCATAGCCTAATGATATATGTCTTGGTGCTCCCATCCCTTACCATATCCATATACTATAACCAAATTTCACATATACACACCATATCCATAACATATATCTATATTCTATAACCATAATACAGAATTAAATACTGCAGAAAATACCACTTCATGAATAAAATCACTACTATCACACAACCACACAATAATAAAAAAGAAGAGTAGGAAATGGGGAGCTGTCACCTATTTGGATCACACATATCCTAAATGTTATAGATTTACTCAGTACCCAAAACCTCATATGGGTATTGGTCATGTTACTTGACTCAAGTGGTGGTGTATAAGAAACTACAAAAAGTATAATGATATATAATAGAACACAATCTTGCCTTAGGATCCACTTCCTACTAAATTTTTTTCTACCACATCCCTTCACAACACCATCAATGTTACATAACAATAACCATTACCACCTCCAAATATATGAAAACCAACACCACAACCACAAAAAAACCATTCCATTGTTCTCATTATATTTCATAATCAATTCCACATCATTCATTACTTACCAAATTACATTAAATTCATTATCAATATTAAATATTAGTTATATAATTTACCATATCTATTGATTTACTAATCGCTTACAAAGAACTCAATATTCAAATTAATAAAACCATTACATTTCAGTTAGTAAATAAAAATTTATATTTAATACTTCATTTAAATCATATCATTATCCACACAACCTTATCTTGATTCCACATATTCCAATCTATTCATTTCTCTAATTATGATTCTATATCTAGGAAAACTACCATACCCAAATTAATCCAACATCACTATACCTCCAATCCAAAGAAATCACAAAAATATTACTTCCACTTCTATTTGAGGTTTAATAAATAAATACAACATATAATTCAAACTCATAAAATTAAAATAAAAATATTCAAAACAATTATCATTAATCCACCACTTTTTTACCTTTACACCGATAATTTTGTTTCACTACCATCTACCAAAACAAAAATAATGTAATAATCATAACAAGAATAATAAATAAAACACATATACACTTATATTGGACCAATTTTAGAACTACTTTAACATTGATTCAATTCTTCTTCTTTAATTAATATAATTCCTTATCCTTAAACAAAAAGAAAATAAAGCATAATTAAACCACATAAAAAATTTAAAATAAAATAGAGATTCTGAATTACTTACCTCATGCTAAGTTTGAACCACAATAATGTGAATCAATGAATTATGATTTATCAAACTATAATTACCTCAAAAGGATCCTAAAAAAACCTGCACCCCATCTTACTTATATAAATACCCCCACAAAAAATAAAAAACTGTCAATAACCTTATGAGATAGAGGATTCAATTGAAGAAAAGAAGAGAAATAAAAATGGTTACATAGATTGTGAGGTCTCAATATCATGAATTTAGACACTCAAGATCATCCAAAAATGCTCAAATTCATACAAGTTAACCACTCAGGGTTTTGAAAGAGATTAGAGAATTGAACTAGATAAATATTGTTCCTTGATTTTTTTTGAATATAAGAGGTGTCCAAACCATAACATGGTGACCTAAACTATATAATGATTTTTCATGAACCAACCTAGGATATACTTGTCCTGATACCCAACTAGACCATGACAAGGCACTAAGGGTGTTATCAATCCCCACAGGTCAGAAACTAGTTTATGGGAATTAATTAATATAAAATGTGAAATTTTCACCTAAATAAACCAACTTACTACAAAAGGGATCATCAGGAATTTAACATCACCTCACTATAAGTTAGTGACTCCTGATCTAAAATAAATAAAATTATAATGATAATCATCAAAATAGAATAATTATAAATTAATTCTCAAAAGGAAACCACAACAACCATTATATTAATAAGATTATCCAAAGATATCCAAGTATTAGGTATATATATACAAAAGGGGGTGGATCGGGGAACTGAAATTGTGATAGAAGATTATTATTTTTATAACAAAAATAATAACTAAAACATAACAAAAACATATTCTCATCTCAGTGTGACATGAGGGATCACTCCAACCACTTCAACACCTCTAACCTAAAAAATTCCAGAAATAATATCCACCAATACCAATTAGTTATTTTATTGTACCTATGAAAGCCAAAAAAGGTCCACATACACCCAAATGGTGTCTATAGAGTGTGAGAATAAAAATAATAGTAAGATCCCACCAAGTTTTCCATGAGAATCATTTTTCAGATAAATACTAGAAATCTAGTTTAAAAATAAACAATATGAAAATAATTCTTTTAAAATTGTAAAATGGGATGTATCACATAAATATATTTAAAAAATTTTAAACTTGAAGTAAATTCCATGTAAAAAAACATTTCAAAACAACAACCATAGGAGAATCCCTTAGGAAACTATGGTCAAGGAACCCTAATATCCTCATACTTTCTATTTTTTAGATCAATAATATCCAACCATGTATAATACACTAGGGAGAGCATCACTAAATGACTAGTGGCATGGTGAAATCCATTTAGTGACACCACTACCATATAATACGTGTCCTACTAATGTTATATTTAGTTAGTGGAACAATCTAATTATTAAGAGAGTGTATCATATACCTAGTGGTATTTTTACTAGGATCAGGCCAATGAACAATATTTTCCCATGTTCTATAACATTTTAAAAGAATTTAAACTTCACCATTAAAGTCATTTCAATTAAAATATTCATTTCAACTAACATATAGTGGGAAACGTTCCATTTTTATATATAAAACATTCTCTTTCAACGATTTTAATAATTAATATTGAAATAGAATAATTTAAAACAATCATATCATATATTACATCCCTAATAAATTATATAACATTATTAAAAAAAATTGAAACATTTTTTTGAATGTAAGAAAGAAACTATGGTCACTCTAACAGAATTATCTCATAAATTCATTTAACTTCAAAAAATGAAACTGATGAAACCACTTTCCAGCGGAAAGAATATAAAAAAGACGAAATAAAAATCAGATATCATGAACTAAGATCATTAGGGTTATCCAAAAAAACCCTAAAACACCATGGACAAAGAAAAATAAACTCAAGGAAGATAGGAGAAAAAGACCAAAGTGGAAGTGAGGGGTCACTTACTTGATGATTCAAGGTAAAAAATCCACAATGACCTAAATAAAAAAGGAAGGGAAGAAAGGGAGAAGGTATATAGAAATGAATATCTAGATTTAGGATTCCCCTTCATTATATGAATATTAAAAATATCATTTTAATATTACATTAAAAAAATTAATTAATATTTTAAATAAACTGGGTAAAATTGGTCACTACATGACATTTATTATCATGGTATGACATCCCTCCATCAAACCCAAGTAACTTCTTGGTATTACAACATAGAGTAAACCTCTAATATATACTGTGATAAACCAGTGATACAACCATTTCCCACAATAAAATCTCATCATGATGTGATGTATATCCATCATAGTGTGCGAGTTCCATTCTGATCTGTTTGACAGAGAAATCCTCAATAACAATGTGAAATATTCTACCATGAAATAACCCACTTCTACCCAATTTTATTAAAAACCAAATAAATATTTATGAGGGTACCATGATTAATGTTTTAATATTATTTAATACATATATTTTTATATATAATATATAGGTCTTATATATATTTGGATTTCTTCAGGACCCATTGTGGCGTGACTTCCCCTTTCACTACGTAATCCACTACAGTCTTGAATTGATGTTTCCCAAAAATTAAAAATACTATAGATATATAAATAAATATTTATATAAAATAAAAAAATTAATAAAAATAATTTTTTCATACCTAAAAATATCAATTTGGGTATTGGAATTTGGCCCACTATATCACTTTCTTCCACTACAAAGTCAACCCGGGGCATGTTTAGAGAAAATATTTTTCAATTGATCCCTCATAAAATATTATATCTACCAAGTATCATGTGAATAACTTATGTGTTTCCATAATACCCTTACTAGTGGAATAAAATTACCATGCAACCCTTTACTTCAGAAGTAAACAATTCAAATTAGTTTCTCATTCACCGAGACATCAAACTATAGTTCCACCTTTTCCCAACTCAATACATGGGATGGATCAATATGATATTACTTTAAATAATATACATGGATTAAATTAGGAATATATTTCATTTAAGGATAAAATTACAACCAATACAAAAAATTATCAATTTATTGAATAATATAAAAGGATCCCACATACCTTGGAGGGAGTTTCCCTTGCTTACCGAGCCATCAATTAAATAAAAAGTGTGTTACCATTAAAAAAAACTAGGAAATAACTCAAAAAATCCATATAATAATGAAAAATATTGATATAATGTAATACCCTAAGATTTTTATAGAAGTATATTATGTTTAATAGCATATACGATATACATCACCGAGCTTAAACAAACCACAAAATATTATTATTTAATTATAGCTGTTAAAACATTATCATCCAATTAGTGGGTAATAATAGGTTTAATTAAATTATTAAATATATATCTTACTCAATACTAATTTATTGATTAATTATTAATAAGTAAAGATTCAATTTTTAGTAAAGTCATATTATGCTTCAAAAATATATTTTCATCAAAAATTATTTTAATTTCTTTTTTTAAAAATATTATATTTTATTTTTAACAATTTTATAAAATGTATTTGATAAAATAAAATAAAATATTTAAATCATAATATAAATATTATCTTGTGGTGATTATTTATAATTTTTTGAAAAGATTAATTTTTTTTAATGAATAGTGAAAATACTGCTTTTATTGAGAAATGTATTTTATTTTTTTTAGTATTTCCAACTTAAAATTAAATTTTGAATTTTTTTAAACAATAATTATTTAATTTTTATTAAAAAAATCTAATTATAGTATTTTTAAATAATTTTATAGTTTAATATGATATATAAAATCATTTTTATTCTTAAAGGGAAATTGTTTTCTTCTAAAAACCCATTTTCATTTTGTTTTTCATTTTTTTGGTAAAATAATTTATCATAATTATAATAATTATAAAATAAAAATGTATACCATATTTGGAATCAGTAATTTAATATTTGGTAAATTCTTATCTTTTACTTTTTGTCATAATGAATAGTAACCCTAGAAAATTTTATTATCATGATAAAGCTAAAACAGATTAATTAGTGTTAATAATAATATAATAAGGTATAAGAATCATCCCAAAAATTGAATTTATCATATTTTATGAGTATACTTCATCCAATACTATAAAATTATAGAATATATGGAATTTTAGTGCCATTTTCCCTTGATAATGACATTTATAATATTTAATTAAAAGATAAAGTCAAAAGTATCATTCTCTTGACTTTAATATTTGTTAAATTATTGCATAAGGAAAAAAGAGTATAAATTCACTTAAAATGAGTATTTTAAATATAAATTATTTAATCACAATTTTAATTTATTTATAATTTTTAGGAATGAAATAATTTCCTTAAATTCTTAGGCAACACTAATACAATATCTATTCAACTAACAGAAAAATAAAATATATTATTTTAAAAATATTAAATGTAATATAATTTGAGTGTTTTATAGTGTTCCAAGAATTTCTATATAGATGAAAAATATTATTTATTTTTAAAAGTATTATATTCAAATTAAAATTTTATATTTATGTCTTTTATGTCAAATAAAATGAATAGTGTCCAAATTGAGATTAATGATATTTTATCAAAATAATAATTTAGTTAATTATTTAAAAATCATAAAAATATTTATGGCCTAAAAATTTATACCTTGGCCATTTATGAACCAATTTTCACCTTATATGTGAATTTATAACCCTTTAAGAGTGAGAAAGAGGTTACCACTATTAATAATAAAATGGGTTAACTAAGGGGTTAAACCAAAAGATAAGGTTTAAAATACCCCTTAAAACTATCCATATTTTATTTTTTGATGTGATTTCAGAAAAATTATATTTTATATTCTTATACCTGGAACTTTTTAAGGATTTTGTTTAGATAGTGACTCTATTATATTTTAATCGTTTAAGAAATTCCAAGAGTGCCCCTCCACTCAATTATAAAAGAGAACCCATCCGTTCTCTTCTTCACTCCACTTTGATCCTTTTAACTCACACATACCCAAAAAAATACATTCTAAAATTCATTATCCATATTATATATTTTATGGGCTTACGAAAGGACCAAATCTAATGACTTTAAGAAGAGATATAAAGGAGTTGTTTCGAAGAAGATGTAATTGCCTTAACCGATCAATTTTTTTTAATTATTCTTTAAAATCATATAAATATATTATAATATTCATAAAATAATAAATTAAGTATTATAAATAAACTAAAATGTTTTTATTATTTTTAAAACACTTTTATTCACCCTCTTTCCATCAAATGGGATGTGAAAGTATTGCTTGTATGTACGTACGACTTACCATCCCCATGCAAAAAAACAATTTATTTTCCATCACCAGAAATCATGGATAGTTATTATGATGGGTTTGATATTTATATATTAAACATATGAAATAATTTTACTACAGAAATCATAATATTACAACTTCATTCTTACCTTCCAATCCATTGGAAAATGATAATGTCGCTCATGCATACATATGGACTACCACCTCCACGGAGTAATATAATTTTTTTCATTTATATTTTACTTAGATGGTAATAGGGACAGATTTAATGAATATATAAGATATATATGATATAATAATTATTTTTAAAGTTTATTTATTATTTACCTTTCTTTTGTTCAATCTGTTGAAAAAGGAAAATAACGTTCATGTATATGTATGGCCTATTGTCTCCATGAATGGTGTAATTAATTTCTTTATATCTAAATTTTACAGATTAATCTATATATATATATATATATATAATGAATATATATTATATTTATATCATTATTAAAATTATGGATATGATGGAACCATGATCAAAGTACAAGGATCAGACATGATGAATATAAATTCTCATGAAAAATGTAACTATTAACACTTATAAATGATGGTTTTAATAAGGAATTATTGATAAATGGATGTTGAAATGTTATAAAGGGAAAATATATGATATTATAAGTATTCAAATGATTTTATTATATAATTATAAAAAATTTAAATTTATTATACATATTTTTAGAGCTATTTCGAAACAAGTGGAACTTAAGGTAAGAAATTTTTTTCTCACTTTTATTTATGTAAGACAAATCGAATATTCACCACTAATTTATTTTATGTAGTGTATATACTGACCTGGATGTATTTTATAATAATTATTATTATATTTATTGTGATTTAAATATATATCTAAGGTTATTTATTTCATGGGGCTTATGATTCAAATGTTACCAAAGCGGTAAGGGACATATGTTTCAATATTATTTTAATCGAGATAATTTATGATTTAATTTCCATTAGATAAATTAAACGATACTTATCTGATAAAAACCTTTAATTTTTTATAATCTGATTATTTGTTTAAGGTACATATTTTACTTTCATTTTCCTCACCATATGTACTCAAGATACCGAAGAAATGTTTTTAAGTAAAATCAACTTTATTTCTCTCTTTGGTTAGAAATCCCTTTTCTATCATATACACGTTTTCTAAAAATATTTTAACAAAGGTTTTTACTATTATATTATAATTTTTTAAATTAATTTTTTACATATGTTTGACTTTTTTTTTATTTTTTTAAAAATAAACTTATTTTCAGTTTTCGAATGAGGTTTATTTTGACTTTTTCAACCAAAGTGTGAAAGGAATGGATTACTTTAACATATACAACATGAACAGAATTTCCCAATGTCATGATTGACCAATGATTTGAATCTTCCATTAAAAATTTCCAAGTTTATTTTCAATGAAAAAACTTTCCTTAGTATTTGGAGTTTTTTATGTTTAAAAAAGGACATTTTAAAGTGAAAAGGATATTTCAAAGTGAAAAAGATATTTTCCTCAAGAAACATTCTAGTGAACCTTTTATGGAGTTTTCTATATATGATAATGTCCTCTGATGTTACTTATGACTTATTTAGGATATGATCCAATGATAACATGCTTATTCTTTATTTGGGGTGGTTTATGATTATGATGATGAGATGTTTATGAAACTCATTTTCTTGACCTCCTTGTTTTAATGATAAAAAATCATGATTCTAATAATACTAATGTATTTCATATTCCATGTATGTATTTCATAATATAAGACTAGTGATGAAATTTAATAAGTATGAGTCACAGCTAATCACTACTAATGAGGAGTTACCACTGTGGTTAAGACAACATCGACCTTTCACACTACCAAGTTAGTTTCACCAGCATACAAGGACTCACCATTAGTATGTCACACCAATGAACTAGAAAATTGAAAATCTTTGAGATACCGTTGCATTTGAGTCATCGTTTTCCACAATTCACAGTAAACAAGAAAATATCTCTATGTATAAGACACCATCAGATGACGCACCTCTAGAGTATAAAATTTATAAAGTATGAGATACTGCTAGGATATATCACCATTAGGATATCATACTGCCATAATGTAAATATAGAAAAGTTTGAGACACCGCCAGCTTGACCTACCTCCAGAAGAACGACCTTCCATCAAATGACTCACCGCTAGAGGAGTTACCACCACACATGAAATTTTTCTAAGTGCAAGAAACCAACACCTTTGTATCACTATTATAATGATACACTACTAGACTCTGATAAAATATTATATTGAGTCACCTTCAGACTTAGACCTTCAAACTGTAATGTCCTGACCCGAGTTCCACGCAATGGTGCCCCAAGCCGTTTGGTCACATGACCTCAGGTGTGCCTCCCCGTATGCCAGTGTCTTCTAACTAGTAACGCGGGGTTTGAAGGTCATTCATAGGGAGACTATACCCTCTTTTATCGGAGTGAAACACTTGCATATATAAATAGAAAATATAAAAAATCATATATAATCATAAACAATACCAATGTCACAAGATTACCAAAATAGAAAACTACAGTACTCAACAAAAAGATAAACTTTCCATACCAAAGTAGCAACCAATGTGTGTAAAATGAAACTGAAAGTAAAGACCCTAACAACTCCTAACAGGGCCCAAAAATACATTTGGTTCTTCCATCCACACTCCACACCCAATCAATAATCTATTCCAGGGCCTCTTCCCTTAACTTGTTTGGAAACAATAAGGTCTATTCAGGTACCGATCATACATCCCAAATCTGGTGTGAGTACAACTCAATAATCCCCCACCAATGGCATCTAAAACAAATCCAGTCAATAAAAATTGTATATTGTTTTAAAAATATAATAATTAAAATTCATAATATAACAATTATCACATTATCAATTCATCTTTATTAACCACATAGACTATCTAGTTTTAATCGTGTCACACATTCAATTCACAATTTTGATACATATTTATCCTTAATGTAGAATGCCTTGTATAACACCCAAAATATCATCAGTGTATAATTCCATTTCTAACACCTAAAATACCATTTGTTATTATTTATAATTGGTGTAGAATTACATGTCTAACATCCCATTTCTCAATAATATAGATAGATATATCATTGGTTTAGAATTCCATATATAGCACCCCTAAATCCCATTAGTGTAGAACACCATGTCTAACACCTGAAATATTTTTCATTTATTT
Source organism: Viscum album (assembly GCA_963277665.1). Lineage (NCBI taxonomy): Eukaryota > Viridiplantae > Streptophyta > Magnoliopsida > Santalales > Viscaceae > Viscum > Viscum album. Next base: position 644,616,647 of record OY728151.1, on the reverse strand, counting down.
ATATTATTGGTGAAAAATTCTATGTCTAACACCCCAAATCCCATTGATGTATAATTCGATGTCTAGCACCCAAATCTCATAGGTACATAATTTCATGTCTAACACCCAAAATTATGTCCATTAATTAATTCATAAATTAATTAATCAAGTCCATTAATTAATTCAACAACTAATTAACAACATCAATTTCCTATTAATTAATTATATAATCAATTAACTATCCAGAATCTCAACATTAAATAATTAATTAACCAATTAATTATTACCAATCACAAAAAATGACAACTTGATAATTAACTCAACATTTAATTAAAACAATTTCATGATCATTTACATTGATAATTAATTCACCAATTAATTACCCTTATTTCTCATTCAATGTGTAGGATTTAATCCGACTCCTAGAAAGTGGAGGAAGCGGTGAAAAAATCCATACGTATGAAATAGAAATCAGTTACTATATTCCTTTCAATAGGAACCAGATAATCCATTAGTGACAGATCTAGAATCAGATTAATAATTGGGAGGAATCCCTTAAAAATATAGGCTAGAATATCCAAAATCTAATACGAGATAACTTTCAAATAAAATAAGACTCCCATAAATCAATTGAAAAAGACCAACAGTAAGAAGTGATGTGAGCGGTGGGACTTTAGTCAAAGATTGTGTTGTGAAGGGGAGTTTCAATACAAGTAAGAGGTTCATGGGGAATCTTTGGCCCAATAACACTATGCTCGTAGCATCTACGGAGAAAAAAGCGGGTGAAAAGGGTTTACGCAAAACTGTAAACATGTTTTAAAAAATATGGGAGTGATAATTACATGACGTGAATCCTCATTTCACATTGTGTAATGATTTATAACTGATTTCCCCCTTTTCCCAAGGAAATACCATCAAACCATTAAAAAAACATTAATCAAAGATTACACATGGTGAAATCCAATTACACTTTGTGAAATACAATTACACGTGGTGAAATACAATTACACGTGGTGAAATATTACACATGGTGAAATATAATTACATGTGGTGAAATCAATTTACACATGGTGAAATCTTACACATGGTGAAATCTAATTACACGTGGTGGAATATTATTTTGTGACATGTTGATACATGGTGAAAGATAATTATAGGGAGTGTAATATACTTTAGTGACATGTTGACACCCAACAAAAACTAATTATAAGGGGGTAAAATTTCAAGGTTGTAAATAAATTTAAGTAGTAAATTAAATCCAAAGCAACCCATATTGACAAAAAATTTAAAAATATTCATACTTAGAAAAAGGCAGGATCTTAAAATCTTCCCACCTTCTAATAGCTCGTCCTCGAGCTGTAGTCCCAAGTCTCTCTAAGATTATAAGTAAAAAATATAGGGCCACTAATCCCACATATCTGCCTCCCATTCCCATGTATCATCTTGTACACATCCATGGTTCCATAATACATGAACTATCGACACAACCTTTACCCACAACACATTCTTGTTGTGATCCAATACACTTATCGAATGCTCCACAAAGGACATATCTAACTCAATATCGACATCAACCACATTGATCACATGAGATGGTTCGGGGTTGATACTACAGAAGTTGTTATACATGGAAAAATAATTCATAACACTCTATTTATATTGAAGATTCAATCGATATGCCACAAACCCGATTCTCTCCACAACCTTGAATGGCCAAAAAAACCTTGGCACCAACTTTACCTATCTCCATATCCTGCAGTGACCCAACCTAAGAACAAACAAAAGGATAACCTGATCATCCTCTGTAAACTCTAGGGGTTGTCTTCGTCTATCAGCATATGAATTCTTCCTAATACGAGTCGTAGACATAAGTTTCGGAATTGGATTAACCTTCTCCATCGTCTACTACATGAGACTCTATCCCAATAACTTTAACTCACCAGCCTCCATACAACATTGTGTTGATCTGTATGACCTATCATAAAGAGACTCATATGGTGCAATCTGTATGGTTTCCTAATAACTATTGTTATAGGAGAACTCCACTAAAGCCAAGTGATTCTCCCAAGACCCACCAAATTTGATAACAAACACCTATAGAATATCCTAAAGAACCTGTATAGTATGCTCTAAATTCCCATCTATTTCTGGGTGGAGAGTCATACTCAATAATACCTATATTCCATGATCCTTCTATAAGCCATGCTAAAATCCCAAAGTAAACTGTGAATCATGGTATGCAACTATAGTCTATATAACCCCATGTAGATGAACTATCTATCAAACATAAAGTTCTCCCAATTTCTCTACTATGAAGGTTACCTGTATTGGAAATAAATATATTTCATTTTTCAGTCGATCTATAATAACCTAGATAGCGTCATTCTTTCTCAACATATTTGGAAGACCTACAAAAAATCCATGGTCCCATCATCCCACTTCCATTCCAAAATAGAAATGACTGTTGCAAATCTCTAGGCCATTGATGCTCTACCGTCACCTACTGACAGGTGTAACATCATTTTAAAAAACTTACTATCTAATTTTTAATGTCTGGACACCAAAACTCTATTCTTAGGTCATGATATATTTTGGTCACACCTGGATGCACTTCCTACCTTAAGGAATGAAATTACCACATGGGATTCTCTTTCATACTCATAGGCACAATAACTCAATTGTTCATTTAGTTTATCTCGTCCTCATATATCAACTTGTCTTAAGGTATATACATACTTCAGAACTTTTCCTTAAGTCCAAGCACTCCATACACTTACAATTGTTTTCCCTGATCCATCTCAAAAGTGTCAAATCCACTAAAACTGATATGAGATTCATATGCTCCTGACTCTCCTAAACCAAAATGTGAGTCTCTTATAGAAACTTAATCATCTTCCACTCATCACTAGATTCCTGAACATCCTGAGTGTGAGTTTTCACACTTAAAGTGTCATCCACATTATTTCCCTTCTCGTGTGTATATTCCTATTCAAAATCAAAAGATTTTATATACTCAACCCATCTTTGTTGATGAAGATTCAATCTATATGATAAAATATATACCTCAATATATTGTGATCTATATAATCTATAAACATTTCTACCAAAAGGTAGTGTCTCCAACACTTAAGAGAATAAACCACTACTGAAAATTCAAGGTCATGCAAGGAGTATTTTTGTTCATGTGGCCTCAAATGTCAAGACCCATATGCCACAAATCTATCCCCTTACATCAACACAGCTCTGAGTCATACCCTAGAAGCATCCCAATACACCGTGTATTCCTCACCTGACTCGGGTAGGATCAAAATTGGTGATGAAGTCAAATGCTTAATCAATTTCTAGAAGAAATTATAACTTGATTCCAAACATTCAAACTTTACCCCCTTTTTGATCAAGCTCAAAAGTAGAACTACCATTGGAGAAAAGTACTGAATGAACCTCCTATAATATACAAATAATCCCAGAAATCTTCGGATATGGAAAAAAATCTTGGGCTTCTCCCAAGAAACCACTACCTGAACCTTGTCTAGGTCCACTTACACACCTTCCTCCAAAATGATGTGCCTCAAGAAGTGTACCTGGTCAATCCAAAACTTACCCTTAGATATCTTGGGGTATAATTGAATCTCTCTTAGTGTAATTAATATGATTTCAATATGTTGGTCATGATCATCATGAGTCATGGAGTACACCTAGATGTTTTCCACAAATACAACCAAAAATTGATCAAGGTAGAGATGGAATATTCTATTAATCAAATCCATAAACACTAATAGTGCATTTTTCAACCCAAAAGGCATTATGGTGGAATGATATAGGCCATAACTACTTCTTAAAGGAATCCTTGCTATATCATAAGTCCGAAATCTCACCTGATTATAACCTAATCTCAATTCTATCTTCGAGAACACACACGATCCTTTCAATTGGTAAAAAAGATCATTGATATGCAGAAGAGTATATCGATTATTCATAGTCATCTTATTCAAATTCCTGTAATTTACACACAAACATAAACTCCATCAGACTTATTTACGAAAATTATAGGTGATCCCCAAGGTGAAATACCTTGATGGATAAATCCCTTATCCAGTAACTCCTCCAACTGAGTCTTGAGCCCTTGAAGCTCTATCTGTTCCATTATGTATGGTAGAATAGATACTAGCTCATCCCCCAGCCTAATCTCAATAGTGAATTCCACATATCTCTTAGGTGGTATCCCTGAGAAGTCTTTCGGAAAGACATCCTAAAACAAATCCACTGCTGGTGGAAGGAAATCTTTCTTAACACCCCCATAATCTAGTAATAGACTTGGAATTTGGGATATGATTTCTCCTTGTTGCTAAGTAATTGAACCTGCTCGACCTTCTTAGATATACCACTTCCCATGGAGAATGTAAAGGTCGCCCTTAGGATACATAAAAGTCACTTTCCTATTGTAACAATTCATGTGGGCTGGGTATGGGACTAGCCAGTCCATACCCATAATTTGGTTGAATCCAGACATATCAAGAATATAGAGATCATAGAGAAAGCAGTACTCCCTAATCTCAAGAGAACATCCATTACCCATATAGATGTCTATAGAACACACTCCCAATGGTGTATCTATAGTCATAACCACACTCAAAAAATCCACCTCTAGGATCAAACAATTAATAAGTTTAACAAATATAAAGATATGATTGGTACTAGTTTCAAATGAAGCACTAGATAATACAGAAGCTAAAAGAATAATACCTCTCACTATTGATGGACCAGATTCGCTATCCATAAGTGTAGGTTTCACTGTATGAAACTGTCATATCCCTATTTCCTATGATGCTATCTAACTCCCCTGAGTTTCACCGCTCGCTGATATGGGTTCTCTTTCGTAGAAGCTCCTCATCCACTGCCTCTACCACCTTATCTAATAGAACTGCAGCTTCCATACTAATATGGTGCAGAAGACTCCCTTTCCATACTTTGGTTCTGTCTACATCCTCCATCACTAATAAAATGCCTCAGTTTTCTATAGAACCTCTATAGATTTCCCATCTTACCACAGTATTGATACTCTACTGGAGGTAGAGAAAAATATTTCTGAAAATTTCCCGACATACCACACTAGAGACAAAGCACACAGGTAAGATCCTGTGTAACTGATCCCCATGACTATCCACTTTTTTTCTCACTTCTCTCGCTAACATTATCATAAAATCAATTCCTTCTCTCAAAATTCATATGACCTGACCATTCAACAACAATCACTTATCCTCCATTTTAATCCTCCTTCAGATTCCCCTTAAAATTGAGAGCCTTATTTACCACTTCCATAAAATTCTTCAGCCTAAAATTATTTACTTGGGATATAATTTCATATTTATGTCTATCATAAAATAATCTTGCTGAAGTTGACTCATCTGCTTCCATTGTTGGAGAAAAAAAATTTATGTATATAAAGATTTCAACATATTCCATCAAAGAAATATTCCCTTAGGCCAGCCTTATGAACTCAACTACTCTTTTCTGCCTTAGTGTCTCTAAGTAAAAGTGTTCTATGAACTTATCCTAAAAATCCTTCCATTACACACCTTAGCCTAACCAGTCTGCACCTGAATATACCACGAATGATTTGAATATCCTCATAGCATATAAGTGACCAGCTTGAGCCGCTTCTTAGTAGGATTATCTGAATGGTTAAGTATCATCTCAATGGACCTAACCCAAAACTCATCTACCTCAGGTCCACCCTCTTTAGTAAAAGTCGGAGGGTGATATAACCGAAACTCCCTTGTCAGATCAGACATTCCTTTCACGACCCATCCTAGGTCTCTTTCCATCAATTACATGAAATGAGTGAATTTCTCTAAGAACTATTCTCCTACTTCCTCGCTCGGCACTATCGGTGCCTCAGGTTCCACCACCGAAGGATCATCCACAACCATGTCCTCCGGTATTTTTCTCAACAAGTGCCTTCAAAGAGGCTCATGTCTATAAATCCTAAAATACATCTTAGGAATCATAACACAACTTTATCACCATTAAATTATAAGAAAAAGCACAATAAGACATAATAAGTCTTTTCCAAACCCTCTCCACTTGGTCAAAATTGAGGTGCTATTACAACCTTTAACAACCATACACCTAGGTCTAGTTAACAAGGTTAAACACATTATCATATTTAGGTTTCTTATCTAGACACCCATTTATTCACATCATTTCATAATTTTATAATACTTTTCAATTTCATGTTAGGAACTATTTTAATTTTAATTTCATAAGAAAGGAAAATAGTTTAAGATTAACAACGTACCCATAACCCATTTTCTTATGCCTTCCTAGAGTGATGCATGTCATAAATAATACTAAGTAACTAAAATAATATATGCAGAATCAAATATTTTTTAATTCAGGGCCATGAGTCAATACTTAAAAAATCTAAAAAAATCATATCACACAACATGTGCGTCACCCAAGGTGAAATGATATTCAACTGTAAAAAGAAACAACAATAAAAAATCCCACCCTGAGTGCTTGGGTTTTCCCCCATACATGAGTTTCCAACTCCCATGCATGAGATCATTTCCAAGCCCCAAAAATTCCTAGTCTCCTCTCTAAATTTCCCAAAATATTAAGACAAATGAAGAAGAAAATAAAAATGGAACTCTGATACCACTTTGTAACATCCTGACCCAAGTTCCACACAATTGTGCCCCGATCCATTCAGTCTCACTACCTCAAGAATGACTCCTCGTACACCAGAGGCTACTGAAAAGCATCAAGGGTTTTGTAAGACATTCACAGAGAGACTATACCCTCTTTTATCAGAGTAAAACACCAGGGGAAATAAATAGTCAATAAAGGAAAGTAGATATAATCATAAACAATACCAATGTCAAAAGATAACCAAAATAAGAAAATACAACACTCAACTGAAAGAGAAACATGCCATGCCAAAGTAGGTGCCAAAGTTTTTAAATTGAAAGTGAAATTAAAGACACTAACGACTCCCAACTAAGTCCCGAATGACATCCGGTTCCCTAAACCAAGCTACATACCCAATAAAAAATCTATTCTAGGGTCTTCTACCTTAACCTATCTAACAACACTAAAGTCTATTTGGGTACTGATCAGGCAACCTGAATAGTGTGTGAGTACAACTCAGTAGGCCACCACTGATGGTGTCTAAAACAAATACAGTAAATAATAACTATATGTAGCTGTATAAAGAGAATAATTAAAATGAATAATTGAAAAGTTATTACATTATCAATTCATCATTATTAACTATATAGATTATCATTTTTGAATCGTGTCACAAATTCAATTCACACTTTTTATACTTATTTATCCTTAGTGTAGAATTCCATTTCTAACACCCAAAATATCATCAGTGTAGAATTTCATGTATAAAACCTAAAATCCCATTTGTTATTATTTATTATTAGTGTAGAACACCATGTCTAACATCACAGTTCTCAATAATATAGATATATATATCATCAGTGTAGAACACAGTGTATAGAACCCCCAAATCCCATCAGTGTAGAATTCCATGTCTAAGACCTGAAATCCCGTTCATTTATTTATATTATTGGTGTGGAACACAATGTATAACACCCCAAATCCCATTCATGAAAAACCCCATGTCTAACACCCAAATCCCATTGGTGAAGAACACCATGTCTAACACCCAAAATTCCATCCATTAATTTATTCATAAATTAATTAATCAATTCTATTAATTAATTCAATAACTAACTAACAACATCAATTTACTTTTAATTAATTATAAATTAAATTAACCATTAAAAATCTGAACGTTCAACAATTAATTATTCTTGATCACAAAAAATGAATACTTGATAATTAACTGAACATTTAATTATCCTGATTTATTAATCATTTACATTTATAATCAATTCAACAATTAATTATCCTTATTTATCATTGAAATATTGAACTCAACAATCTCAATCCCATCATAATTAATTCTCAAAATAAATTATCTTATTCAACAATCCCTAAATCTCACAATTTTAAAACATACACAATTAATTAATTTACCACAATAATTAATTCAATTAGGGGCCAAAATTTCTAAAAAAATCTAGAAATCCTAAAATTTTTATATACATAAAAAAATAAGGACAATGGGATTTAGAAATTAGACCACCCTCCTCAATAACAGTGATGGGTAAAGCTCAACAAAAAATATCTCCAAATTAAGTGTAATCAATGAAGAATGTATTGATGAATACAATTTATATCGGACTCCTTGAAAGAGTATGAAGAGGTGAAAAAATCCCTATGTTTGTGATAGAAATCAACTATCAGATTCCTCTAAACAAGAACTAGATAATTTGTTATAAAATGATATAGATGAAGACTAATAAACATGATTCATACCTTAAAAATATATGTCTGGATACCAAAATCTAATGCGAGATCACTTACGGATCGTATAATACTCCCAAAAATCAATGGAAGAAGACCCGCAACAAAAATGGAGGTGCCCAGAGGGTCTTTGGAAAAATATTGCAATGAGCGGAGGAGTTTTAGTCCAAGGAAGAGGTGCACATGATGTCTTTGCTGGAAGATCATGGTGTGTGGAGCATCTGTGGCAATGAAAAGAAGATGAAGAGGGTTTACGTGATGCTGGAAAAGATGTTTTTAAAAATATGGGAATGATAATTACATGACTCGAATCCTAATTTCACATAGTGTAATGATTTGTATCTGATTTCCCCTTTTCCCTGTGGAAATCCCATCAAACAATTAAAAAAATCATTTATCAAAGATTACATGTGGTGAAATCCAATTATACGTGGTGAAATCTTACATGTGGTGAAATCTAATTACAATTGGTGAAATATTAATACACATGGTGAAATATTACATGTGGTGAAATCTTATTTCATGACATGTTGAAATATGGTGAAAGACAATTATAGGTGGTGCAATCTAATTTCATGACATGTTGACACACGAAAAAAACTATTTATAGTGGGTGTAAATTTTAAAGGCTGTAAATTAATTTAAACCATAAATTAAACTCAATACAACCCATCTTGATTTTTTTAAAATATTCATACCTGAAAAAAGATGGGATCTTACAAAGACTAATACATCACCACTATTTTACTTATATTTTTAAATTAAAATATTCTAATGATTCTATTATTGAAGTTAATATTGATTTATATTTTAATGATTGTATCTTAAATGTTCGATAGAATGCATTAAATATGATTTTAGATGTTCTATATGATGAAACAGAATATACAGATACACATAGATATTATCTCTACAGCTATTATTAGAAAAGGAACAGTACTCTCTCTTGTGTATGAGATAAAAAATATGCTTGAAGTAGAATGTTAGAAAGAGGAGATCTAGCACTTACCTAACACACAAATTGATATGAAGAGTTAAACTACTACATCCTAGAAACACCTGACTGAGGAAGATGAAGCTCAAACACATATACTTCTTTTCTATAGTCAATAATAAGAGTCCATGAAACTATATTATACTGATGTTTTCAAGAAAAATCAACTCAAGTAGCTTTTACAAATAACATACAAGAGTCAAGAGCTTTACTATAATAGACTGAGAATTTATATCCCTACACTTTTATATTTCTTAGTTTTTTTATTTATTTTCATATATCAATCAGTGTGTGTGCTACACTATTTTATCACATGCACACTATCACCTGTGATGAACAAGAATATACTTGATGTATTCTCTTAACTCTTCTTACATTTGTACTCCCATGTATAACTGTGGTTGAGGTACATATGTGATCTGTTTGTTTGTACTTACAGGGATAACTATTTAAGAGGTCATGTTTGACCTAGGCAGTTTGTAAACTATTCTAAAACCTGATTAGACTGTGGGTTAACTTGTTTATTTTATTTAAACTGCTTGGTGGTAGGTGATCGCCAAGTAGAGAGGACTAAGTCTCAGCTTGAGACTAAACCTTTTGATTAAAATTTCTACTATATTTTTTTGTTTACTTTATTTATACTTTAATAAAACTATTTTAACCAAAACAAAACTAATAATTTGATAGTTACACTTTATTAGTGTTTTTATAGGATTTTAATTAAGTAAATTGATTTTAAAGGAGTAAGTAATATTTTATATTAACTATCTGAGAACTAATCAATCTTTAAGAAACCTTTTGAAATATTATAACTTATAAATATATTCTATAATAGTTAAATGGACCATTTTATATTAATTTGGAGATTCAAAATAAATCCTTTTTAAAATTAAGTTTTAATTGGGTACTTAATTCGCCGCCTCTTAAGATACTCCCTACGACTAAAATTTGGCATCATAGGATTGTTTAATTTAGTATTACAGTTTTGAAATCTTCTAAACTGTAATTTTAGTTATGTCTTAAAGTTATTAAATTTTTGTTATTTAAAAATTTACTTCTTTAAAATGGATAATTGGAATGAAAGTTATGATAAAAACAGAACCCCCATCTTTAATGGAAATAATTATGCTTAATAGAAAATTGAGATGATAATGAATATAGAAATCACAGGTTTTGACATTTGGTTTTCTATTAGAGATTTAATATATTATTCCTAACACTTATAGAAAATATTGGGATGAACAAACTAAGATTAATTACAACAACAATTATAAATCAATGAATTCTATATACAATGCACTAGGAGATGAAGAGTTTAACATAATTTCTTCATGTAAAAATACTTTTGAAATTTGGGATAATTTTTTATATACCATGAGGGAAATTTAAAGTCAAAAATTTGTGGCTTAATACATATGCTATTACATATGACAACTTTAATATGATGTCTGACGAATCTATTTTTGACATGTATCTCAGGTTCAATGAGATTTTCAACACAATTATCTCACTTGAAAATCATGTTTTTTCCAAGGATCAAATCATATGACTGTTAAGATGTCAACCTGAAAGGTGGAGAGTCACATCTATCTCCATCAGAGAATCTTTTGGTATTAGCAAGTTTCAAGTCATGGAGTTGATCGGTAAGCTTATGATGTATAAAGAAGAGATAAAGGTAAACTGATAAGAAGATGAAGAACCCAAAAGGGAATCAATAACATTCATGAATACTACTTCTAGAAAAAAAGGGAAAGTGAAATAAAAAGAAAAAGGTCAATCTATAAGTTCTATTAATAGTGAATCTCAACCAGACAGTGTTGATGAGATTTAACATCTAGACAAAATATTTAATTAATTTTATAGGAAGAAGAAGTTTTTTAGAAAGCCAACATATGAAGGGAAATAGGATTCAATAGGAAGTTGGAAGAAAGAATGAAAGATGGATGATTATATAAAAGAATTTTTCTGCTATGAGTGTAAGAGGAAAGGAAATATAAAAATAGACTTTCCAAATCTCAAGTGAAAAAATAAATATGATGAAAAAGAAAGAAGAGTCCAAAAGGTAATGAAAAATAGTTGGTGTACATAGAGGATTGGTATAGTGATTCAGACTCTTCACATGAAGAAAAGTTAGATAGAGAAAACATGTGATTTATGACCAATATTTCTAAGGTACCTACTATTTATAATTCTTTTTCATCTATTTTAAATTAGGACTGTTCTGAGAATTAAAAATTTGGCGATGACATGTCTAAGGAATAATTAGTTGAATACTATAGTATTATAGAGGATAATTTAAATTAATTAAAGGATAAGTATAAAACTCTCAAATGACAACACACTTTGACTACTAATATTAGATCTGATCTATATATTGAAAAAGAGAAAAATTCTCAATTGATCATGAATAATATTAAAATTAATTTGTTAAATGAGTAATTAATGAAATACCAAGAAAAGTTTACCAATGGTTGATAAAATATTATTGATATTTTACATAACCAAGTTACACCTAAGTATGTCATTGGAATTGGATATCAACCTAGAAAGAGGAAAATAACAGAGTAATTTTTTTCTTAAATCCAGACTAGAGAGTTTTTCTACAAACTATTTTTTCTACAGGACCCAATATAATTTTTATTTTTGAAAGCCTTAAATCTATTTAAAGGAATCCCATTAACCAATTTTGGGTTTCCAAAGCTTGTATTACTAACATTTCTATACCCAAATAGATCTAGGGACCAAATTCATTTATTGCATAATTTTTTTATGGGAAATATATTTGAAGGACTCCTGTAGAAGTCTATGTTTTTTTGTAAATTAGTTTTTCAAGAAGTATGAAATGATATTATTAATTCTTAAAGATAATTATTAAGAATAGTAGTGGTCATGTCACCTTTGGTGACAATGCTAAAGAAAAACATCATTGTCCAAGGCCAAATCTATAACCATAATGTAGTTTTAATTTCTAATGTTTTATTTGTTAATGGATTAAAGTATAAAATTCTTAGTATTTCTTAGTTTTGTGATGATGGATTTTATGTCAAATTTGAGAATGATTCATGAAAATTTTATTATTCTTTTTTTTAATTTTTTATTGCTTTAAGAAATGCCAATGTCTATGTTGTTGGTTGAAATTATATATTTTCTCAAAATGTTTCAGCCTTAAGTGACTTTCACAAAGAATATTTTCTTTGGAATAGGAGAATAGGACATTTCAACATTCACTCACTCAGAAAGCTTACTTGGAAAGGGTTAGTTAGGGATCTACCTAGTTTTGAGTTCCCAACTGATAAGGTCTGTAAACCCTTCCAAAAAGGGAAGAGCTAAAAAGTTTCTATTAAATTAAAGAAATAAGTGTCAACTTATCAACGTATCAAGTTTGTTCACATGGATTTATTTTAACCATATAGAGTTTCTAGATTAAATGGGAAGCACTATGTTCGTGTTCTTATATATGATTTCTCTATGTATACTTGGGTGTACTTTCTAGCTCAAAAAAGTGAATCTTTATTTTACATTTACCAAGTATGCTAAGTCTATAGTAAATGTTAGTGAACTTAAAGTTATGACCATAAAAATTGACCATAGTCTTGAATTTGAGAATCAAGATTTTGAATCTTTTTTCTCAAAAAATGGGTACTTTCATAAGTTCTCTTCTCCTAGGACCCCACATTAGAATGGAGTTGTAGAAAGGAGAAATATAACTTTATAAGAGATATCCTAGACCATGTTGAATGAGTATGACCTACCTATTTATTTTTGGGCATAAGATTTCAATACAACCTACTATATTATAAATAGAGTCTTGACCAGACCTATCCTTAAGACGACCCCTTATTAACTATAGAACAATAAGGAACCTAAGGTTAATTAATTTAGAGTTTTTTGGTTTCAAAGAATTTATTCTCAACACCAAGGATAATTTGGACTAATTTTCCTTTAAAGTGATAAATATATTTTCTTTGGTTATTCGATCTATAGTGAACACTATAGAGTTTTTATTAAGAAAACTAAAACTGTGGAAGAATTAGTTTATTTAAAATTTGATGAGATTGATCCACATGAGACTAAGACCTTATTGGAAAAACTCAAGGATGATTTTTATTCTCTGAACTTAAATTCTAAACCTTTATATTCTACTATCAAATAATTAGAAAAATCATCTAGTTAAGAATAATTTTCTTAAACTTTCTAAACCTATATCTATAGAACCTGAAGTGATCAGTCCATCTTTTTCTCAAGATATTAGAACCATTAAGTATCATATTCTAGATGAATTTATTGGAGACCTAAATAGAGGAACAAAAACTTGATCTTCTATTATAAATTAGGTTGAGAATAAATCATTCTTGTCTCAAATTGAACCTAATAACATCCACGAATCCATTATTGATGAATTCTAGGTAATAGAAATGGAAGAATAATTGAATTAATTTGAAAGAAAAAAAGTTTGGTAACTTATTGATATACCCAAGGTTTCCTTGACTATTGACACTAAATATGTGTTTAGAGATAAGGTTTCTGAGTCATGCACTATAGTTATAAACAAGGATGGATTAGTTTCTCATGGTTATAATCAAGAAGAAGAGATAGAATATAAGGAAACCTTTTCACCTGTATCGAGACATGAGTCTATAATAATCCTTCTTTAATATGAATCCCATTTATATTTAAAGACTTATCAAATGGATTCAAGAGTTCCTTATTTAATGTTTTTATAATTGAGAATTTTTTTGTTGAATAACCCCTGGTTTTCAAAATCTTCATTTTAAAAATCAAGTTTTAAAATTAATAGAAGCTTTATATGTTTTAAAATAGGCTCTTAGAGCTTGGTATGATATGTTCAAAAATTTTATTATTTCAAAAATATTTTAAAAAGGTATAGATGAACATACTATTTTCCTAAAATCAATTTCAAAAGATGTATTAGTAGTAAAAATCTATATTGATGATATTTTTTGGATATTCAAGGAATTATATTTGTACTTATTTTTATAAAATGATGAAAAATGAATTCAAAAGAACTTTAATAGGTGAAATAAAATTCTTTCTTGGTTTTCAAATCTTTCAAAATAAAGAATGAATTATTTTAAAATAAAGTAAAAATAGATAAGATATTTTAATTTTTTTTACTTGGATAGAACTAAGAGTAGTGATACTTCTATGAGTACCACCTGTAAATTGGATCTTGATGAAGCTAGGAAAACGATTGATCAAACTAGTTACAATGGTATGATTGGTAGTATTCTCTACTTTACTTCTAGTAAAATATATATAATGTTTAGTGTGTTTTTTTATCTCATTTTCATGAAAATCCAAAAGATTCGCACTTAAATTGCGTTAAAGGAATTTTCAAATACCTCAAGTATACAAAAAATTTAGGATTGTTTTACCCTAGAGGATACAAATTTTATTTAGCTAGTTAATATGATGATAGTTTTAGTGGATGAAAGTTATATATAAGAATATAATCGAGAACAAGTCAATTTTTAGGCAAGCCTTTAGTTTTATGGTGTAGTAATAAACAAAGTTCAGTTGCATTGTATACTACTGGAGTTGAATACATAGAACCTAGATATTTATGTGCAAAAATTTTGGGGATAAAACATACTTTACTAGACTATGGATTTCAATTCGAACATGTCCCCATAAACTATGATAAAACAAGTGCTATTAACATTTATAGGAATCCAATTTCACATTATATTTCTATTAAAATTTATATAAGACATCACTTTTTGAGAGATCATTTTCAAAAAGTGGATGTCACTCTTAATTTTATTTGAAAAAAATATCAGTTAACTGGTATATTTACTAAGACTTTGAATTTTGAGAGAATGAACCATATCAAACATGAGTTATGAATGATTAATTTCTGTTAAGTCTAATTGTTTGTGTGTCACACCATTAGTTGTTCATACCTTTGTGAATTTCTCTACTTCTAATATTTTGAACCGCCATTTTATTTTTCCAGTTTTTGTTATTTCCGTAACCTGATACATATTTTTACAAATACTAAATTCAAATTATATTTTTCTATATCATTTTGGTTTTAATTTTTTTTTCAATATAACTAAATCTAAAATGATATGAAAATGGAACTATGTCTATTTATAACACTCCTCAAGCCCTGAATGTCCTCTCTTCTCTCAACCTTTGCATACTTTTACCTTCAACAAACTTACTAGATTAAACCGATATGTATTCCAAAGATGAAGATTACTTAAAAGACTTCTCCAAATGATTTGTGATTAGTTCGGAAGTAAAAATGTGAACCATGTGTACCTTCTCCAGTTGCACCGGTTAACCTCGAGTTTGTAAACATAGTCTTATTAGCTAAAAGGGAAATCGAAGAAAAGTGGAAGTTGTCTAGTAAGTCTCTTATATTGAAATTAATACATAAACAAATATGGATATATTGGTTTTCCTAAAATGAGAGACCTTTCTATCCTAGTTTTTTTCATCTCTTCTACCATTATATTGATTTTGGATTTAATAATGAAGAATTATACTGGATGAGGGCCTGAATAAATGGCCAAAATGTTGTGTATTCTTCAAAACATTGGGCTAGGTGTCTGAGTGTACCCCATTAATGGAATTATGATGATCTTCAAGGATCTTTTCCTATGGACAAATGACTTTTTTATATATTAAAATTATCTAACATAACTTACTGGTAATAAGTTAACTAGAAGACCTATTGCTTCATATTTGGATGGGGAGTGTAGGTTGTTGTTTAAGTTCATACAACACATTCTCTACCATAGGAAAGATGATTTCTTTACCTTGAGATACCAATATGTTTACTTGCTTTATCTTATGAAAATAGGTCATAGGATCAATCTGTGTAGGTATCTCATGGTTCATATATCTGATATGATAAAGCCAAATTTAAGATCAAACTCCTTGATTTATATGAAGATGATTTCTATGATGTTAAAGTCCAAGTGTATAGTTTCTAAGAATGAATAAACAATTATAGACTATGGTGGTTTCTTTATTTAAAAAGCTATATGTTCAAGAATGAAGATTAGATAGATCCCCTAGAAAATATAGTGGGTTTGAGATAGTGAGATGTCGTATGTAGAATTTAACTTACTAGACCATAATAATAGACTGAGGGATGTTGTTGATCTATGCATATAGATTGATGAGTTTTTAGAATAATCTAATAAGGAAGAAGATGGTGTTTTAAAAGGATAGGTTCAAAAAGAACTATCTATTGATGAAGTTAGTGACCCATACTGTTCACATATATCACTACTGATTACATATAGAGCTCCTAGTCCACCTTGGAGGCTTCCAAAAAGATAAAATCTTATGAGAAGTGATGAAGAAGAGTCTGATATATTTGGGGAAGAGTAATAGAAAAGTTCAAAATCAATTAAAGATGATGATGATGATGATAATGGTGATGAAGAAGAAGAAGATAAGAATGGAAATGGAAAAAAAAGTGGAAATGAAAATGGAGATGATAAAAATAAAAGTGATGATAATGAAAACTCTGGCCCTAATGAATCATATGGAAGAATTAGAAGAAGAGGTGTTGATATGCCTCCATATATTATTTTTCACCAAGTAAATATGATTAGAAAATGGATTTGACTGAAGAAGTAGAACCAAATATCAAAAAGAAAGATGAATTTTTTAAGGGGGAGAAATACTTATATATGGAAATATTTCAATAAATTTCAGCTATTAATGGAGATTAAATGAGTTTATTTGGTGATGAAAATACAGTTTTCTATTATTCTATGGCTGAGAAGATGAGTGTTATTACTACTGTGGAACAACATGTAGCTGAATAAGAGAAAATTGAGCTTATTGAGGAAGAAGATATAAATGAACAGTTAGTTGGTATAGATACTCATAAGCCTCCAGTGGATAGGAATGTGGAAGGTTAATCCATTATTATTTTTTAGAAAAAGGATGTTTAGATTCTAGTTTCACCTGTTATTGGAAATAGTTAGTTTCCAAGCCTACCAAATCAGTTGTATAAAGATCAAATGCTCAGAAATTAGATGAGATACCTGCTGTTGTGGTAGTTCCTACCATTGCACCTATTGTTATTGAATTCTCAGATGGATGGGTTGATCCCATGCTTGAAGAGTGGGATAAATTCTCAAGTGGAGTAACATTTCCACCAATGTATGGTGGAACTTAGGTTTTAGATGAAGGATATCCTAAGGTATCTATGATAGCTCAAGTTGAATTTTATGGGATGTTAGAAAATTTTTCATCTGTTAGACCTTTTGTATATGGACATGTTTCTTGAGATCTTCATTCTATGAAAGTTGATATAGTCACAAGGAGTGACTTAGAAGCTTTTGGGGAAAAGATTATTTCATATTTTGATAAGTTTTTGAAGAATCAATATTCTCTTATGCCCATGTTAAGTGAAAATGATGCAAGAACTCTCTTTGAATTGACGATTCGACAAATTCAATCTAAAATGATGTATCACAACCAAGATGTTTAATTGAAAATAATATGATCAGTGGTGAAATAGAGTCTTTAAGGGATATTATGGAAGAAATGAAATCTAAATCTGTGGCTAGTATGTATGCTCTGCTTGAAAGGGTTGAAAATATTACCTCAGTGGACTCAAGATCAAGTTCTCATCCTCCACCAATGTTTGATGTTGAAGTGATCAGATTTACTGTTAGAGAAGAGTTGAGAACTACCTCAACCTGTGCTTTAAAAGTTCTACCTAATCATCCCCAAGAAAACTTAAACAAAATAAGATATAACAGTTTCCATGTACTTAAGCTGATTACATCCTATTACTATGAAATGAAAGCTGATATGGAGACTATCACAAATTCCATAAATTATTATATATAAGGCCCCAGCCTTAAACCTTACTTAATCTTGAGTTATTACAAGATTACACATTGAGGATCTTTTCAGGTTTAGAGTTTTATAGAATTAGATCATAAAACTTGCATTACATTCCACATTTAAACAAAGTGGTTACATGAAAGATAATATTAATTTTTCCCATCAACGGAAACATATTTAAAATAAAACATGGATTGTTTCTTAACACTTCCTTGACACTATAATCATATCATGTACCATTCTCTTGAACTGTGAAAAACATTTCAAAAACTTGGGATGAGCATAAAAAGATCAGTAAGGGATATAAAAGTACGAAATGAAAACATTAGTCCATGTATACATAAGAATCAATGAAATCATACTTTACTCATAAAACATAAGCACATATTAATACCTTATGAAATCTTAAGATTTATGAATAACTTATAGAAAACATAAGACATAAAGGTAACTTGAGTCATTCATAATATTCTTACGTAGGGAGTAAACCTCTTAGTTACGTTTGAAATAACCATCACAGTATATTCCCTAAATCTCTTCGTACAAACCTTAATGTTTAACCCCTTCGCGTTACCCATTGCATTGGAGAGCTATATCGGGCTCACCCTCCCTTAGTTTATAACGGAACCACCCGTCTTCATAATAATTCCCAAGAACCATAACATAACCATATCATATAAAACATGCATAAAGGAAACATAACATTTCCACTTTTCAATCACAAGATATCAATACAACACATTGATATAAAAACATTATGAAACCCATTTTCAATTCCAAAATAAAAGAAAAGTGAAACATGGTATTTATTTTTCATTTTAAAAAAGGTATGGCTTGTAGAGGAAGCCGAAACTCAAATAATGGTCACGGCGGTGGAGAAGTCGTTGTCGCCGCATACGTACGACAAAAAAACATTCCCTTTTGTCATCTAGTAAACACTTCATATAAAAATATTCCTTTTGAATAATCGAAAAAGTAAAAGGGGTTTATACACCATATAAAATAAAGTTGTGTATAAAGCAAAATATGCCTCAATGAAAGGAGATTGAGAGATATTCCCTTACAAAGATGGTATCCTTGGATTAAGGATAAATCAATTATATAATTATGTGTGACAAACTAATACACCACATATAAGTGGATATTAATTTTAAAACAATCATAGGTTATTCACACATATTCCTAGAACGACATATTCAAGGAGTGCAAGTTTATCCCAAAGAATCAAAATTGGGTTAAGAAGTTCCCTTGCAAAAATTCGACAGCCTAACGACGTCACTTCAAAATTCAGAAAACGAGTTGATGAGAGATAAAAAGGGTATCTCAACACTTGGACATAAAATTTACATCAATAAGGATATAAAAGAACATATCCCAACATAACAATATGTAAATTAAAAGACCCAACAAAAGAAGTCTTTTAAAAAGAGGAGGGTGAAAGGTTCCCTTACCGACATGGGTATCTTTCGAAACATACACCCCATGAAAGAAGGACAATACAACATTGATGTAAATACTCATAAAAGAAAGTATATTACACAAAGAGTAGAATAATGGGTAGTATATATACTACTCAATGGAAATGGTGGAAAATGTAGCATAAATCTCACTGTAATAAAAGTGAGATGAAAAATCCCTTACGAAAACTCGGCAGCCTAACGACGCCACTTAAAACATCCAAAAATGGATTGATGAGATAAAATAGGATCTCTCATCATATTGAAATAAAATTTAAATCACGAGGAATATAAAATAACATCCCCCAGCATAACAAAGAGGAGCTTAAAAGAAGTGACATAAAGGAGAGTACTTTAAAAGAAAGAGAGAGGTTGGATCTCTTACGAAAACTCGACAGCCTAACGGTGCCACTCAAAACATCAAAAACTGATTGATGATATAAAATAGGGTATATCATCATATGAACAAGAAAAATTATAGTAAGAGTAATATAAAATAACATCCCAATTATAAGAAAGATGAGCTTAAAAGGAATGACATAAAAGAGTGTACTTAAAAAGAAAAAGAGGGGTAGGATCCCTTACCTCGGGTCCGACTTGACTCGATCGTTCTTTAACCTCCTGAATAATAAACTTGAGTTAATTTCTACTTTCTTAAGAAACTTTTTTGAGTTCATTATTCTTTTTATATCACTTACTACCATGCTATGAACACTATGTAATTATTTAAGTTAATAATGGTCGTTTTGTAGATCATTGCTACTTGAGTAAAAAATAAACACTTTATAATTACAAGTTGTTCATGTGGTAAAATATATATTATATCCAGAATTATATTCATTATTTATATATCATATATATCATATATATCCATTATATACATTCATTTATAATATTCCATAACATTTAGAGGTAAGAAATGAAATGCACCGTTCATGGAGACGGTAAGCCGTACATACGCATGAATGCTACTTCCATTTCTATTTCTTATTTAATGGAATTAAAACATAATGATACATAATAGTATTATAATTCCAGTATTTTATCATATATAATATCATTAAATCTATCCTTTATACGTACCACATATGGTATTAACGAATCAAATTACTTTGAGGGGGCGGTAGTCCACACTTCCTAAAATGAAGATATCGCGTTTAACCATAATGGAAACCATAAAGTTATGAAATAAATGAAAAATAAATAAGATTAAGTAAAAAATAAACATATTATATATCATATATAAATATAGTGACATCTTAATGGCCAGCTTTTAGGGTGTTAATAGAATATTGAACAATCATCGTTTCGTGAGGCAGAAATTCACCATCCACAGAAACAATATGTTCTTTAACCATTAGATGTAGGTGTGTGTAAGTGTAGCTCTAATAATTATTATAAAAACATCTTAGTATATTTAATATACTGGATTTGTTACAAAAGAAATGAATAAAAAGAGTTTAGGGGGTTGGAGAAGCAAAATAAAACAAAAGAACACAAGTGAAGACATTACCTTAAAATGGGTAACTCTCTTTGATTTGAGCTCAAAGGCTTCCTTGGGAAGACTTATGCCCAAATTGAGGATTTTCGGAGTAGTGGAGGGATGTGGAGGGACAAAATGAGAAGGGGTTGGCCGAGCCAAAGGCTTGAGTGGTGTGGGTAAGGTGGTAGAGGTGGGGGCCTTTTATAAGAGGAGGGGAGGGGCACTCTTGGAAAGTAAAGAAATGTTACTTTATTTTAGAATGAGTTTCGGATTTAAAAGGTCCCTCATTGATATAATTCGAGGATAAGGTGATAAGGGTTCTAAATATACCCATACAATAGGTTTTTGACAAGTGTAGTTCTTACAATTTACATTATCTTTTCATTTTATTTAAAAGGTTAAATAATGAGGTAATCGCTGCATCATCATGATGTCAAAAATAATTTAATTTATTTAATGTATAAAAATTATAAAAAAACATAATGATGTAGTAAATCTTTTTATCTTTATAATTAATATTTATAGTAAAAAATATGACTTGTATAACCCCATTTAAAAATTGTTTTAGTAAAACAACTCATGCTTGTGACATTTTTATTTTAACTTTAAATAAAACGGTATTTATGTCATTTTCCTACCAAAGTGGCTCCATGGGGTCCCCAAGTTGACCCATGGATTTTCATCGTCGGAAATGACACATCCAATGAAGGTAGGAAATGTGTCTAGGTCATTTCATATTATTAAAACATTATTTTTACCTTAAATTACACTAATTACCTCTAATCGCGATTAAAAACTTAAAAGTTACTATTCACCAAAAAATTATTTTAATCCCATTGAACTACATTTTACTTATTAATGACATCCATGTATGTCGGATTTTTGAAATTCAAAACACAGAGGTGCTAAAATTTCATTTAAATGAAAAATTAGTTTTTTAAGTACCACTTAGTGGTTTCACTATTCATCAAAAATTGAAGTTTTTCAGAAAAATACCAAAACTTCACCCTAAGCTATATTTTATATTCCAAATTGAAAAATTATTTCTATTTTAAAAAATTCAAAACATATAAGTTGCATTAATTAATTTAATAATTAATTCCCACTGTAAAAACAAATAGCGTGTTTTTATGAAACAAAATGTATCAAAAGATTGACAATAGTTTAAGTCCGATCTCAAAGTAAAATTAATTCCAACGACCACTATTGGATTAAATGGTAAAAATATATTCTAATTTTACTTTAAAACCAATTAAAAAGATAATCTAACTATATAAATAAATTATATTAAAAAGAGGTTTTGAATTAAAATACAACACTTTTTACTATTCATTAAAAAATGATCTTTATCGGAAAAATACCAAAAATTTACAGAATGTAAATTTTGATGTACCAATTCTAAAGAAGAATTTTATTTTGTCAAATAAAACATATAAAATTTTCAAAAGTATATTTAAAAAGGGTTCTCCATCAAAAGGCGATTAATCGACCTTTTAAAGAATATTAGAGGATTTATGCTTAAAATTGGATTCATTTGCATTTTAAGCCTCTAAAATTTATTGGATAAAAGTAAAAATATTTGACAAGCATATATAATCATTTTGTAGTTAGTTCCATTCATTCCCGCCATTACAACGGCTAGGAATTAACTACCTTTTAAAATAATATTATTTTATTATTAGAGTTCAACGTAAGACTTCAAAGGAACTCATTTTTGCGTATTGGGTAAGCCATCGAGCATAGTATTCCCTTTAAATTAATATTGACATTTTATTCACAAATAGGGATAAATATAAAAATTTCATATTCTTTATTTACTTGGGGTGTTAAATCCTTCCCCCCTTTTGGGAATTGCGTTCTCGCAATTTCAAAATTAGGCTCGAAAACATCATTGAAAGTCCCACATCGGAACAAGAGTCGGTAAAAAAATCACTTTAAAATAAAGGGAGAGAAGTACAATGGTCACCTGAGTTAACCCATACTAGGATTCCAAGTAGGAAAATATGGATATGGAAGAAAAAAAAAGGGTCATGTTCTGAGGGAGAGTGATAGAAAACATGTTTAGGAGAAAGTTAACCACCAGAAAATCACAAATTGGTGATGGGTTAAACAATATTTGATTCCCCAGTAGGAAAAGTTAATAGACAACATTTTTTATTTAAGTTACTTTTCATTGAGGAATTTATTTTTGAGATTAACTAAATCATAGGGAAACATACTTACTTGTCATGTTGACTTTCAACTTTTACTAGATTTCTTACACATACTCTTACTTTCTCCAAATGATGAGTATTTAGGAAGACTTGTTCACATTAAGAGTACTATAATCAACTTCCCGAGAATCACCTAATCCAAAAAAGAGAACTATATACTTCCCATATCTTTAGACCTTAATCAAAACCAAAACCAAAAAGGTTAGTACAGGATCAGATAATACCCAAAAAGAATAATCCTTTCTAAAAAAAACAAATCTATTATTAATCTCCAAAAATTTTCAAACAATACCCAAAGTTTAACAAAGACCATTCAATAAACAAATTGTCCATAAAATACTTAAAAGTAAACTAAACTAATATTGAAACCCAAATATTTGAAGGATTTAGTCACATAGTCTTCCAAGGTACAAATTAACACTTATCTCCAAATAACACCAGTTACTCTTAATGTCTTATATTGAAAAGTAATTAACCTAATCACATATCTTCCATGATAGGTTAATAATTTCTATAGATAACCCAAAATCAACTTTCTCTTAATTCATAAAATCACCTAACTAAAAAATAATAATTCATACTAACCGGGGACTTCACGTAGTATAGTAGTAGGTGATAAATACCAGTCGCACTTTGGTTGTGGGTTCGATTCCCGCAGCTTTGTCTGACGCGACAGGTTGTCACATGGTCTGCGTGTTGTCCTTTTTATAAAACTCCTAAAATAACCCTAAATGTTTTACCCTAAATAGTTTCCTTATACCTCTCATTTTCATCCAAATTCATTATGATCTCAACATCTTAATTCTTGAAGTCTTATTTCACCACCATAAGATAAAATAAAACGATTTCCAAAATGAATAACAGCATACCTTGATCATGGCGTCCACTCAGTTTCATCATAATATTGTTCACATAGGTAGAAGTCCCATGCATTACAACAATGATTTAGAGATCCTTCAAAATCATTTTCTTCCTCCATCTAAATACACCTCGTACAACATGGGTCATATGGGTGTTCACAGAAAAACAGTTTTGGAAAATAATCATGTATGACATATAATTCCAAAACATCTGATAAAACATGATTTCTATAAAATAGTCGGACCAAAATTGAGTTGAAACTTTCTATTATTGGTCCTTTTAAAATACCATAAGTATGTTGTGAGAGACTATATTTTAAAAGCAAATATAAATAGGTTGCGTAAGGGTATCCTTCCTCAGCACCATTTTTAAAATCACAATATGCTTCAAATTCTTGTGAAAAGGTAAAATATTTGAAAATACCTTGATAATATTTACCTTTCTTGAAAATATGAGAATATTTTGAAAATAGTATTTTTATAAATACAACCCATGATCCACGATGATAACGAGGTATAGTGGAGGTGTTTGATATCTCAAACAATTTCTTGCAAGTGAGTTGTATGCTAGAAAAAAGTTTCACAATCATCCGAACATGAATTTGCAATAATTATTGCAAGCATGTCATCAGGAAGATATAGGAATGTCGTTTGAGATCCTGCTCCCATTCGTAACTGACTTTACTTGACCTGAGAAAAATTATAAAACAAGGATTTAACTGAAATATTAGATATAGGGACCAACCATGTGTCTAAAAAAACTCTTAATCCCTAAAGTTGTCTAAACCGACCTCTGATACCAACTATAAGGACCCAGCCTTAAACCTTACTTAATATTGAGTTATTAAAAGATTACACATTGAGGATCTTTTCAGGTTTAGAGTTTTAGAAAATTAGATCATAAAACTTGCATTAAATTCCACATTTAAACAAATAGGTTACATAAAAGATAATATTCATTTTTCCCATCAACGGAAACATATTTAAAATAAAACATGGATTCTTTCTTGACACTTCCTTGACTCTATCATCATATAATGTACCATTCCCTTGACCTATGAAAAACATTTCAAAAACATGGGATGAGCATAAAAAGCTCAGTAAGGGATATAAAAGTAAGGAATGAAAACATTAGTCCATGTATACATAAGAATCAATGAAATCATACTTTACTCATAAAACATAATAACATATTCATACCTCATGAAATCATAAGATTTATTAATAACTCATAGAAAACATAAGACATAAAGGTAACTTGAGGCATTCATAACATTCTTACATAGGGAGTAACCCTCTTGGTTTCGTTTGGAATACCCATCATAGTATATTCCCTAAATCTCTTTGGAGAAACCTTAAAGTTTAACCCCTTCGTGTTACCCAATTCATTGGAGAGCTATATCGGGATCACCCACCCTTAGTTTATCACGGAACCATCCATCTTCATAATAATTCCCAAGAACCATAACATAACCATATCTTATAAAACATGCATAAAGGAAACATAAAAGTTCCACTTTTCAATCACAAGATATAAATACAACACATTGATATAAAAAAATTATGAAAACCATTTTCAATTCCAAAATAAAAGAAAAGTAAAACATGGTATTTATTTTTCATTTAAAAAAAGGTATGGCTTGTAGAGGAAGCCGAAACTCAAATAATGGTCACGATGGCGGATAAGTCATTGTCGCCGCATACGTACGACAAAAAAACATTCCCTTTTGTCGTCTAGTAAACGCTTCATATAAAAAGATTCCTTTTGAATAATCGTAAAAGGAAAAGAGGTTTATACACTGTATAAAAGAAAGTTGTGTATAAAACAACATATGCCTCAATGAAAGGAGATTGAGACAGATTCCCTTACAAAGGCGATATCCTTAGATGAAGGATAAATCAATTACATAATTATGTGTGACAAACGAATACACCACATATAAGTGGATATTAAGTGTAAAAAAATCAGAGGTTATTCACACATATTCCTAGAATGACATATTCAAGGAGTGCAAGTTTATCCCAAAGAATAAAAATTGGGTTAAGATGTTCCCTTGCAAAAATTCGACAGCCTAATGGCGTCACTTCAAAATTCAGAAAATGAGTTGATGAGAGATAAAAAGGGTATCTCATCACTTGGAAATAAAATTTACATCAATAAGGATATAGAAGAACATATCCCAATATAACAATATGTAAATTAAAATACCCAACAAAAGAAGTCTTTTAAAAAGAGGAGGGTGAAAGGTCCCCTTACCGACTTGGGTATCTTTCGAAACATACACCCCATGAAAGAAGGACAATACAACATTGATGTAAATACTCATAAAAGAAATTATATTAAACAAAGAGTAGAATAATGGGCAGTATATATACCACTCAATGGAGATGGTGGAAAATGAAGCATAAATCTCACGGGAATAAAATTGAGATGAAAAATCCCTTACGAAAACTTGGCAGCCTAACGGCACCACTTAAAACATCCAAAAATGGATTGATGAGATCAAATAGGTTCTCTCATAATATTAAAATAAAATTTACATCATGAGGAATATAAAAGAACATCCCCCAGCTTAACAAAGAGAAGCTTAAAAGAAGTGACATAAAGTAGAGTACTTTAAAAGAAAGAGAGAGGTTGGATCTCTTACGAAAACTCGGCAGCCTAACGGTGCCACTCAAAACATCAATAACGGATTGATGAGAAAAAATAGGGTCTATCATCAAATGAACATAAAAAATTACAGTAAGAGTAATAGAAAAGAACATCCCAATCATAAGAAAGATGAGCTTAAAAGTAATGACATAAAAGAGTGTACTTAAAAAGAAAAAGAGGGGTAGGATCCCTTACCTAGGGTCCGACTTGACTCGATCGTTCTTTAACCTTCTGAATAATAAACTTGAGTTAATTTCTACTTGCTTAAGAACCTTTTTCGAGTTCATTATTCCTTTTATATCACTTACTACCATTCTATGAACACTATGTAATTATTTAAGTTAATAATGGTCGTTTTGTAGATCATTGCTACTTGAGTAAAAAATAAACTCTTTATAATTAAAAGTTGTTCATGTGGTAAAATATATATTATATCCAGAATTATATTCATAATGTAGATATCTTATATATTATATATATCCATTATATACATTAATTTATAATATTCCATAACATTTAGAGGTATGAAATGAAATGCACCGTTCATGGAGACGGTAAGCCGTACGTACACATGAACGCTACTTCCATTTCTATTTCTTATTTAATGGAATTAAAACATAATGATACATAATAGTATTATAATTCCAGTATGGTATCATATATAATATCATTAAATATATCCTTTATACATACCACATATGGTATTAACAAATCAAATCACTTTGAGGGGGCGGTAGTCTGCACTTCCTAAAATTAAGATATCGCGTTTAACCATAATGGAAACCATAAAGGTATGCCATAAATGAAAAATACAGAAGCTTAAGTAAAACATAAAAATATTATATATCATATATAAATATAGTGACATATTAATGGCCACCTTTTATGGTGTTAAGAGAATATTGACCAATCATCGTTTCGTGAGGCAAAAATTCTCCATCCACAGAAACAGTATGTTCTTTAACCATTAGATGTATGTGTGTGTAAGTGTAGCTCTAATACTTCATATAAAAACATCCTATTATATTTAAGATACTGGAATTATTACAAAAGAAATGAATAAAAAGAGTTTAGGGGGTTGGAGAAGCAAAATAAAACAAAACAACACAAGTGAAGACATTACCTTAAAACAGGTAACTCTCTTTGATTTGAGCTCAAAGGCTTCCTTGGGAAGACCTCTTCCCAAAGTGAGGCTTCTAAGAGTAGTAGAGGGACGTGGAGAGACAAAAGGAGTAGGGTTTGGCCGAGCCAAAGGCTTTAGAAGTGTGGGTAAGGTGGTAGAGGTGGGGGCCTTTTATAAGAGGAGAGAAGGGGCACTCTTGGAAAGTAAAGAAATGTTACTTTATTTTAGAATGAGTTTCGGATTTAAAAGGCCCCAAATTGATATAATTTGAGGATAAGGTGATAAGGGTTCGAGATATACCCATCCAATAGGTTTTGGACATTTTAGTTCTTATAATTTAAATTATCTTTTCATTTTATTTAAAACGTTAAATAATGAGGTAATCGCTGCATCATCATGATGTCACAAATAATTTAATTTATTTAATGTATAAAAATAATAAAAAAACATCATGATGTAGGAAATATTTTTTTATTTCTAATTAATATTAATAGTAAAAAATATGACTTGTATAACCCCATTTAAAAATTGTTTTAGTAAAACAACTCATGGTTGTGACATTTTTATTTTAACTTTAAATAAAAAGTTATTTATGTCATTTTCCTACCAAAGTGGCTCCATGGGGTCCCCATGTTGACCCATGGATTGTATTGGTCGGCCATGACACACCCAATGAGAGTAGGACATGTGTCTAGGTCATTTCATATTATTAAAACATTATTTTTACCTTAAATTACACTAATTACCTCTAATCGTGATTAAAAACTTAAAAGTTACTATTCACCAAAAAATTGTTTTAATCCCATTGAACTACATTTTACTTATTAATGACAACCATGTATGTCAGATTTTTGAAATTAAAAACACAGAGGTGCTAAAATTTCATTTAAATGAAAAATCAGTTTTTTAAGTACCACTTAGTGGTTTCACTATTCATCAAAAATTGAAGTTTTTCAGAAAAATACCAAAACTTCACCCTAAGCTATATTTGATATTATGAATTAAAAAATTATGTCTATTTTACAAAATTCAAAACATATAAGTTGCATTAATTAATTTAATAATTAATTCCCGCTGTCAAAACAAATAACATGTTTTTATGAAACAAAATGTATCAAAAGATTGACACTAGTTTAAGTCTGATATCAAAGTGAAATTAATTCCAACGACCACTATTGGATTAAATGGTAAAAATATATTCTAATTTTTCTTACAAACAATTAAAAATATAATATAACTATATAAATAAATTATATTAAAAAGAGGTTTTGAATTAAAATACAACACTTTTCACTATTCATTAAAAAATGATCTTTATCAGAAAAATACCAAAAATTTACAGAATGTAAATTTTGATGTCCCGATTCTAAAGAAGAATTTTATTTTGTCAAATAAAACATATAAAATTGTCAAAAGTATATTTAAAAAGGGTTCTCCATCAAAAGGCGGCTAATCGACCTTTTAAAGAATATTAGAAGATTTATACTTAAAATTGGATTCATTTTCATTTTAAGCCTCTAAAATTTATTGGATAAAAGTAGAAATATTTGAAAAACATAAATAATAATTTTTTAGTTAGTTCCGTTCATTCCCGCCATTACAACGGCTATGCGTTAACTACCTTTTAAAATAATATTATTTTATTATTAGAGTGCAACGTAAGATTTCAAAGGAACTCGTTGTTGCGTATTGGGTAAGACATCGAGCATAGCGTTCTATTTAAATTAATTTTGACATTTTATTCACATATAGGGATAAATATAAAAATTTCATATTCTTTATTTACCCGGGGTGTTACATTATATATCAAGGATCTATAAAAAGCATTACATGGATGTAAATTTCAAATTATTAGCTAAAAATTTGAGGATGACTCCTATTACATAATATTTTATTGAACAAGTGACACAATTAATGGAGATGAATCCTGTGTCGAGTCGGTTTATGGAAGAGAAGGGTTATTTATTTAGTGAAATGGAAATAGGTGGTCATATCATTATGGATTTCAACAATAAAATAAATACATTTCTTAATTTTCACAACACTACACTTGTTGCTCCGAAATCCATTCTAATCACTCCTTAGATATATTTCAGACCATGTGTAACTAGATATCCTCGTGCATCTTTTTCTTCCTAGTTCCAACCTTTTCTTATGCCTCTTGAACAAGCTATAAGGCAGGTGGGCTAGTCATTATTGCATATGATCATCCTCCATAAGCTATCACTATATTTCAAACTGGTGTTCTAAGTACTTTGCCTGCAGCTCCTTTCGATCCAGAGAGAACCAAATCCAAGGACAAAGAACCAATAGACCCCACAACAAATCCTTAAATATTTAAACTTTTTTTTGGAATTAGAGAATATGACTTTGATGGGGCTTGGTTTGTAATAAATTTTTGATAATCATTTTGAATACCTTTTCTAACTCGAATTCTGATATTTTTATTTATTTTTACCATCTTTCTTCAATGACTATTTACCTTTTTGATAATCCAAAAAGGGGGAGAAACCACCTGTATGGAATTTATTTCATATATCTTTCTTTTTATTATTGTGATATATCTATGTTTCCTTAGATACTATTTTATCTTATTATTTTTACATTTTATACATAATAATTACCTTTATTTTTCTCATTATTTATCTTTTATACTTTCTTCACATTCTATGAATACTATATATTGATTTTCATTTTTAATATTACCTTTGATGTCATGTGTTATATTTGTGATACCTTTGATGCCATGATTTTTGATCATAAAAGGGGGATATAGTTGACCTCATTGTTTTAATGATAAAAAAATCAT
Organism: Viscum album; assembly: GCA_963277665.1. NCBI lineage: Eukaryota > Viridiplantae > Streptophyta > Magnoliopsida > Santalales > Viscaceae > Viscum > Viscum album. The sequence goes on along the minus strand of OY728151.1, from coordinate 644,585,850 downwards.
GATTATAATAATACTAATGAATTTAATTTTCTATGTATATATTTCATAATATGTGACTGGTGATGAAATTTACTAAGTATGAGTCACCACCGGTCACAACTATGGATGTGTCACCATTTTGGTTAAGACACCATAAACCAATCACACTATCAATGAAGACTCACCGCCAGAAAAGGACTCACCCTCAAGATGTCATACCATTGAACTAGAAAATAACCATTGCATTTGAGTCATTGTTGTCCATGACTCACTGTTAATATAAAAATCTTTTTAAGTATGAGACACTTCCATATAACACACCGCCATAGTATAAAATCAGTAACGTTTGAGATACCAGTATGATATATCCCCGTCAGGGTATCATGCTTCTAGAATGTAAATTAGGAAAAGTGTGAGGCTCCACCCGATTGAACTATCGCTAGAAAGATGATCTTCCATATGATGAATCACCTCCAGAGGAGTTACTTCCAGACATAAAATTTGGCTAAGTGAAAGACACCTATAGCTTTGTGTCACTATTGTAATTAGTCACCGCCAAACTCTGATACACCATTAGATCAAGTGACCACCAGACTCACAGTGCCAGACTAAGAAACCACCACTATTTTACTTATATTTTAAAATTAAATTATTATAATAGCTATATTATTGAATTTAATGCCGATTTATATTTTAATGATTGTCTCTTAAATTATTGATTGAATGAATTAAAGAGGATTTCAATTGTACTATATGAGGAAAAATAATATCAGGATGCATGTGTATATTCTCCCTAATTTTTCTATTAATAAAGGTAATAGTACCCCTCATGCGTATGAGATGAAATAGATTCTTGAAGTATATTTTAGAAAGTGGATATATCATGCTTACTAAAAAACAACATATAGGCGAGGAGATAAACTTCTATATCCTTGAAATACTCGATTTAGGAAGATAAAGCTCAGACACATCTGCTACTTTCCTCCAGTCAAGAACAAGATTCTACGAAACTCAATTATAATGGGGGTTTTTCAAGAAAACCTAACTCAAGATGAATTTAAAAATACTTTCCAAGAGTCAAGAGTTTCACTACAATAGACCAAGTATTTATATCCCTACAGTTTTAGATTGCTCAGTCATATTTTTTTTAAATATCGAGCATTGTGTGTGGTAATATTTTTGATCACACACACACACACACTTTCTCCTATGATAAAATAGAATATAATTTATATATTCTCTTAAATATCATTAAATTTCAACTCCCACATATAACTATTTTTAGTTCTGTATGTGACATGTCTGTTTGGACTTCCGTATATAAATATGGAAGAGTTCTTGTGTGACCTAGATAGTTTGTAAACTATTATAAATCCTAATCTTGGTTGTGGATCAAATTTTTTATTTTATATAAACTTATTTGTGTTAGGTGATCACTAAGTGGATTAAGAATTATCATCTTGAGACTAAATCTCTGGTTTCAAATTTCCACGGTGTGTTTTTGTTTATTTTATTTATACTTTTAAAACTACAATTATTTTAACCAATAAAAAACTAATACTTTGATAGTTAATATTTATAAGTGTTTTATAAGATTTTAATTATTTAAATTGATTTCAAAGGACTAAGTAATATTGTTTATTACTTACCCAAGTACTAATCAATCTTTAAGAAAACTTTTAAAATATTCTAACTAATAAAAATCTACTATATTGATTAACTAGACCATTTTAAATTAATTAGAGTATTTCAAATTAATCCTTTTTTAAAAAGAAAATTTTATTGGGTACTCAATTCACCATATTTTGAGATAATCACCCATATAGACCCATTTATTTTCTTGGGTTAGGCTATGTTGAATTGATTAAATGTTTATGAAACATGATTTATTTGCATGGGTTATGATGTGATGATATGATAAATGTTATTTTGATCTTGTGGAACAAATATATAAGGTTTTCATTATATAAAGGGTGGGACAAGAATTATATATTTATCTAATGAATTGGGTTATGTTTTATATCCCATGAGATAACTATGAGAAACAAGTCAATGTGATCGATCAATTACAGGAAACAAGTTGATGTGCTCAATGAATTATGAGAAACATGTTATTGTTCTTAATATATTATGGAAAAATATTTGCTGTTCTTGATCCATTATAGAAAAAAATTATTTGTGCTTGACAAAATATATGAAACAAGTGTTGAGGATATATCCATTATGATTTGACGGTTTTAGTTGTTAACCTTAACTTACAAAATGGTTTCTATACTTATGATGGTTCCACAATTTGATGACTTGTACTTATGGTTCATGAGTGATTTATGATGTTTTCTCACTCTTATGAATCATGTATATTGTAATGATAATTTTTATGCCTTGAGTCATTTTTGTGATTTTTGGCAGATTAGGTATGAAATTTTTATGTTATGGTTATGATCTCATAGACCAAAGCTTGTGTTATACCTTCATATGATCATCAATTGATATCTACCATGTTTAACTTTAATGGTCATATAAGCTCAGACTTTCTTATGCTTCCTTTACCCTAATTATAGATAAGGGTATTAAGTATGATATGTCTACGAAGGGTTCTAGTTATGAAGAAATTAGTGGTAGTTGATGTTGATCATTTATGAACCAGTTTTTCACATGTTTAAAATTTTAAAGGCACTAGAACTATATATTTCTGGAATGAATTGTTTTGATATAAAATGAATATTCATATAATAATATTTAATATCTATAAAGGAAATGTATAGATCTCTATATATTTTATTATAGCATGGTTTAATTAAAATTTGGAAACTAGGATGAGAAAACTTTAGTGAGAACCCTTAGGATAATAATAAGTATAGGATAACATCTTTAGGTATGGAAAAAAGGAGTGTGGTTTTCTTAGGAACACATTTAATTCTAGATACTATAAGATTATATGGTTTTGGAAAAGATTCATCTATGGTAAATAACCCTAAAAAATTTGGTCGAGTATATCTCGTCCATCAATCTGGTTGATAGTGGGTGTACCCTTACTACGCACTTGGTTTGCTACTCCTACGGGATATGCTTGGATAACTCATGTTTTATTTATAAAACATTATGAATGATTTGAATTTACTATTTAAATGAATTACCTATGTTAAACCTTATGTTTCATAGATTTAAAAGAATGTTTCAAGATTTAGATATCCTATAAATGATATTTCATGATTATATGGTTTCTAATTATAATTATTATTTCACACACTATGTTTTTTGGTTTCAATTGATGGATGGAACCAAGATTAATTATATTAATTCCAAATATGATAGAAAATTTAATGATTTCACTTATGATAAACCAAGTGAAACAAATAGAATGTTAAACCTTGTGATTATTTCTAATCAGCTATCACATTTTATGATTAACAATATTAACTTGAGTGAGCTTCAAAAAAAAATCGAATAAGAAAAAAATAGAGTTTAATATAGACAATAGAGGAAATAATATTTCGTTCCATACATGTTGATAATATGGGAAGAATAAGTCAAGAGAATGTATCAATGGAACGAGAAAATTATTTCTATGTGTAAATGAAGTACATAGAGAAAGTAATTATAAAGGAAAAAATAAAGAGTTTTATGTAAGGAAATGAATTTCATCTTAAGGTATAATTTATAGTTCAATTTATTATATGTGGGTAATATGTGAATTATCAAATATAATTCCCAAATATAAGGATTAACTCTTAGACCAAGGAATGACGTATGTTATGGACCTCATTGAAGTGAAAGGGTTGAAGTATTTATGTACTGGTATTCAAGAATTATATTTTATATATTTTTTAGAAATTATATTTTGTTTATAAAACTAATAAAACTTATATGTATTGTGGAAGAATAAATTTCATTATGTAAGTTTAAAATAAGAGTTAGGGATACTATCATGGGTTTATAAGCTTAAAGTGATTATAATTTCAAAGTCTTATACACCCCTTTTGGGGTTTTAAGTGAGGGTATTTTAATGTAATTAATGATATTTTGGGAGAAATGTTATTAGGATACAGTATATATAACTCTTAGGTTCAACATGAAGTATTATTTGAGGAATATTTCACTTTTTATAAGTATAATGGTATTGGTAAACTTTAGGGGTTATATGATCATTAATTATTAAATTTATTTTTAGGATATTCATTATATTTTTAGGGATGTTATTATATTTTTATTAATATAGTTTTAGTATAAAAGGACAACCTATCTCACCCAGCAAGGCTATGGGGACTGAACCCACAACTGAAGGGTGATAAGGGTGAAATGACTACAACTAGCCTACAGGATGTGTTGGGTTTTCTAAAATTTCTTATTAAAAATTATTTGGATAAAAAATATTATGTTTTTTTGGGAACATGTGATTTGTCATAAATATAACTATGTGATTGAAAAGTGATTTCATTATTAATTCTATTTAGGAAGTTCACTATTTTGGGGACCTTATATGATAAGGGTAAATAGAACATTATGGGATTTTATTTGTGGAATAAAGGTGGAAATATATTTAGGAATTATATATTATTCTATGGTGATTCAAATTATTTATGGAAATGATTAGCATATGTTGTAGATTATATGATTATGGAATATACATTATTGGTATAATACATTAAAAGTGATTGATGTAATTTGGAGATAAATGTCAAATTTATTTTTGAAAAATATGTGATCAAATCACTATAATCTTTATGTTTCAATCTTAGTGTGGAATATTTTGAATAATATTAAGGTTAGTTATTTATCGAATGATCTAAGTTGATCATTGGGTTTTATTATTGAAGATTAAATAGTTAATATTGTATTTCTTCTTACGATGGTTTATTCATTATTAGAATTCTATTGTACTAAATTTTTTGGTTTTGGTTAATATTTAAAGATAGAATAAATTTCTTACTATCATTTTTTGGACTATGGAGTTTAATTTATTTCTTTAGGGAAAAACATTTATATTGAATACTCATTATTTAGAGAAAAAATAAGTTTGCGGTGGAAAAAAATTAAAGGATGAAATAATAATTTTAAAGTAAGTATATATCATTATATTCGGTAAAGTAATTCCTAAACTCTAGTAAAAGGATCTCAAAACAAAAATTTTGTCTTTTAACCATTAATAATAATAAATTTCTGGCATTTTAACCCCACACTGATTCATGGTTTTTTGGTTTTTAACTTTCACCTAACTATGTTCTCTATCACTCTCTATTAGTCCTTGAAAATTAGTTTCCTCTTTCATGTAAATATTTTCACTTACCAATAATGTTTTCTTATTTGGAAACCTCGTTATGTGATATTCCATTTGACATTCATATTTTCCTTTCCCCTATTTCAAGAATAAATTTTATGAACCTTTTTTAAAAAGTTGGATTTGAAAAAACATATTTTTAGATTGAAAATATTTTATTATTGAGTTCATGATAAAATTTTTGGGTTTATAATTTATTAAAGGTGGGGGGGATTTAACACCCTATGTTTTTTAAAGAGGGACATTATATTAGATAACATTTAATATATTTGACACCAAGCATAAACAAACAATGAAATATTATTATTTAATTATGATCATTAAAACATAGACATTGAATTGGAGGGTATTAATAGGAGTAACAAAATTATGAAATATATATCCCACTGAATTCTAGTATATTAGTTAATTCTTAATAAATAAACATTCAATTTTAAGTAAAGTTATATTATGCTTAAAAAAATACAATTTCTTCAAAAATGATTTTTAACTATTTTTTGTGAGAAAATATTATATTTAATATTTTTGTTGTTTTATAAAAATTATTTGATAAAATAATTTTTTTTGAATCATCATATCAAAATTAACTTAGGGTAGTTTTTTATAATTATTTATAAGATTAATTTTTTCAATGAATAATGAAAATAATTTTTTTTCTTGAGAACTATATTTTTTTAAATATTTACTTGGTAAAATTCTATTTTTAATTAGTTTTAAAATATAATTAGTTATTTTTTATTAAAAAATCCATAATTTTATTGTGAATTAATTTTATTGTGAATTTTATATAAAACATTTTTATACTGAAAATAAAACTTTTTTTTGTAAACTATTCTTCATTATGTTTTGTGTTTTTATGTTAAAATAATTTCATCCAATTATTATAATTTAATATTAAAAATAGATTCTATATTTTTATTTATGAGGATAATATTTGGTAAATATTAATATTTTACTTTTGGTTATAATGGATAGTAACCATTGTATATTTTATTATCATGATAATGGTAAAATTGGTTAATTATGGTAAAATCTAATATAATATGGTATCAAAATCAACCTAAAACATTCCTTTTATCATATTGGATGAGTTAATTTCATCCAATAAAATAAAATTATCTAATATATTTAATTTTAGTGCCATTTTTCATCGATTATGACATTTATTATATTAAAGTAAAAGATAAAGTTAAAAATTTCATTCTCTTTAATTTAATATCTCTTAAATTATTACATAAAGGAAAAAGAGAATAAGTTCAATTATAAATTCTTATTCTATATATAAATGATTTTTTATCATTTTAATTTATTTATAAATTTTAGTAATCAAATAATTACTTTAAATTCTCACGCAACAAAAATACAATATTAATTAAATTAACATAAAAATAAATTAAATGATTTTAAAAACAATAAAATTACTAAAATTTTATTGAATTATAGATTTATAGGAATATAAAATATAAATATAAGATATTTTTGATTTTCTAAAGGATCATATTTTAATTTCAACTTTGACATTATCTCTTTTAAGTCAAATTAAATGAAAAGTGTCCAAATTGACATTAATGATATTTTATAAAAATAATATCTTATTTAATTTTTTATAAATGATAAAAATATTGAAGGAGGAAAATTTGGATAAGATATTGTCTATAATATTATATATTTTCCATTTATTAATCATTTTTTGCCTTGTATGTAAAATTATAACCATTTATTAGTGGAAAAGACATTACATCGGTCAATGTTATAATTGGTTATCTAAGGGGTTATAGAAAAAATAAGGTTTAATACACCACTTAAACCTATCCAAATTTTATTTGTTTATGGTATATAAACCGTATCCTATATTATCTTTTAGTTACAATCATTTTTTAGGTATTTGAGCTAGATAAATACTTTATTATATTTTAATCTTTGATGATATTCCAAGAGTACACCTACCCTCAATTATAAAAGGGAATCCATCCTTTATCTTATTCACACCAATTTGAGCCTTATAGATTGATCATACCCTAAAAAAACCCTTATCAACTTATTTATCTAATATTTATCGGGTTTTTTCATCCAAAAAACCAACTCTAGGTCCCTTAAGAATAGATCTAAAGAAGTCGTTTCAAAGAAGAGGTAATCACCATAACCCTTCAATTTCTTTTTTAATTCATAATTTAACTCCTCAAATTCTATTATATTATTTATAAAATAATAAATTTAATATATTAAATTTAATTAAATTTTACTATTATTATGAAACCACATTTATTCACCCTGTTTCCATCAAATGGGAAGTGAACCTATCTCTCTTGCGTACATATGTCTTACCGTCTCCACATTGTGATAAAATTAATTTTCCATTTCCAAATTTCATGGACAATTATTATGAGGGGTTTGATATTTATATCTGATAATTATGATATAATTATACTTATGGAATCATAATATCACATCTATAACTTTTAAATTTCAATCCATTGGAAAATGATAACATCACTCATGCATACGTGTGGACTACCACCTCCGTGAAATGATGCGATTTGTTTTTCACTTCCAATTTAATTGGATGGTAATAAGGATATATTTAATTAAAAATAATAATCTATATATATGGAATAATATTTTTTAAAGGTGAATTATTATTTACCTTTCTTTCTTTCCATCCGTCGAAAAATGAAAACAACATTCATGCGTACGTATGTTCTACAATCTCCATGAATGGTGTAATTTATTTTTCTACCTATAAATTTTATGGATGGATATATATATATATATATATTTAATAAATATGATATTTATATCATTATTAACTTTCTATAAATTATTTAACCTTGATCAATGTAGAAGTATTGAACATACCTAAGTAAAATTCTCATGAAAAACGAAATAGTTAACACCAGAAATGATGATTTTAATAAGGAATTATTGGAAAATGGGTGTTTAAATGTTATAAATGGATCATATATTATTTTATGAGCATGTAAATTATTATTATATTTAAGTATAATAAATTTAAATTTATTTTATCGGATGTCATAATTCTTTTAAAGCAAGTTGAAGTTAAGGTAAGGGATTCTCATCTCACTATTATTTCTATGAGACACATTCCATATTCACCAGTTGTTTCTTTTATGTAGTCTATAAAATTCTCATGAATTTATTTAATGATGTTTATTATAAAATATATGGGAATGTAAAAATCTATATAAGGTTCTTTCTTTCATTGGGATTATGATTCAAATGTTACTAAAGCGGTAAGGAATTTATGTATCAATCCTATTTTAATTTGTATTGATTATTCTTTAATTGACATTGAGGATTTTTTATGATAATTATATGAAAAAACCCATAAAAATTTTCTTATCCTCTATTTATTTCTTGAAAATAAATGCTTTATTTTTCATTTTCCTCACCATAATCACTCAAGAGACCAAATATATGTTTTTAAGGATAATAAACATTATTTCTATCTTCGTTCAAAAAATATTTTCCTTCCATATACATGTTTAAAAAAAATTAAATAAGGATTTAATATTATCATATTATTTTTTAAATTCATTTTTACCCACGTTTTACTTTTTCCAAAATGGTTTAAAAGGAATCTCCTTATTGTCTTCCAAATGATGTACTTTTTGACCTTTTCTACAAAAGTGTGAAAGGACTGTTCTATTTTAACATATATGGTATGAATGGAATTTCTCACCATCATGACCAAATAATGATTTAAATCTTACATTTCATTTCTCAAGGTTATTTTCAATGATGATTTTTCCTTATTTTTTGGTTTTTTTTTTGAAAAAGTTATTTCAAATTAAAAAATATATTTTCCTCATGAAACTTTCTAGTGATCCTTTAAAGGATTTATTCATATATGATAACATAATTTTATGCTACTTATGCTTTAATGGGGATATTATCCTATTATAACAACATTATTATTTCATTGTTGTGGTTTATTATTATGATGTTTAGATGTTTTTTAAACCCATTTATTTTCATGGGTTATGATATATTGAATTGATGAAATATTTATAAAACCTACTTTATTTGAATAGGTTATGATGTAATGATATGATAAATGTCGTTATGATCTTCTGGAACGCATATTTATGTTTTTCATTATGTGATGGGATAAACACTAATTATATATCCATCCAATTCATTGGGTAATGTTTTATATCTCTTGAGATAACATTGGGAAACAAGTCAATATGCTTGATCGATTATGGGAAATAATTCAATGTTCTTGAACAATTAATTAAAACAATTCAATGTTCTTGACCCACTACCGAAAACAATGTTGATGCCTATTTCATTATGATTAGATGGTTTTGGAAGTTAACCATGACATATGAAATGGTTTCTATAATTATGATGGTTCCACAATTTTATAACGTGAAATTATGGTTCATGATTGATTTATTATGTTTTTTTTCTCTTATGAATCATGTATTTTGAAATGAAAATTTTTTATACCATGAATCATGTTTATGATATTTGAAAGATTGGGTATGAACTTTGTAATTTTTATCATGATCTCATATAATTAATCTTATATTATGATTTCATATGATCATCAATTGATATATCCCATTTTTACCCTTACTGAGCATATGATCTCACCCTTCCTTATGTTTCATTTCCCCAGTTTTTAAATAAATTTATTAAGTATGGTATTTTTAATAAGGGTTCCAATTATGTTGTATTTTGTAGAAAATGATGTGGATCATTTAAAAACCATTTGTTTTTTTGTCTGAGTTTCCAAATCCACTAAACCAATGTTATTCTAAGATAGATAATTATTTTATGTAATAAATATTCATATAATAAGATGTAATATTTATATATAACAATTATGGGTTTCTATAAATGATGTTTTTGGTTGCTCTAAGAACCACTAGTCACCAACTAATTATTTGAATCTTATTTGTTATCTCTTTATAAATAATTGGGATGACTAATGAAGTTTCACCAACCTCAGTCAAATATAAGGGAGACCATAATGGCTAAACCTAAAAGGCCTTGATATGACCCATTTTAATAGAGTCCTGGTTGTTATAATTATAATAAAAATCAATAAATAGAAAATGTCTATCCAATGAGACTTTTAGGTATAAGACAAAAGTAAGAAGAATTCTATCTAGAATATGTAACATCCACTCTATTTTGACATCCTTATAGGGATGTTAAGAAATTATAAACTTCACTTGGGATACCATCACCTATTTAAGGATTTTCGAGAATCAAGAGGTTAATCAAGGACCCCAATCATTAATGATAGTGTAAGTCACGTCATGTAGTCTTATAATTTCTTACACATATAACTTCCTGATATCCTCCACATTAATTATATATTTAATAAGGATATATTGAAGTAATTTAATTACATGTTCAATAAAAAAAACAATAAATTCATCACATTAGGGGTATAGGGTAATCCAACAATTCAGTCCATAAAGATTTCATCATATTTTCAAGTGGGTAGAGGAAGAATACGAAGTAAACTAGATATTTTTGATATTGGAATTTATCCTACTCAATGGTATAATATTGTGATACAAAATACACCATGTCAAATCCCATATTAGGCCACAAATGTCTTCATTTCATGTCATAATACACATTAGTGGCTCTTGGATAGATGAACCCACTCAGAGTGATGAAAATCCATTGTAACTACTTTCATCACAGATGATGGAATTTTATATCAATTTCAAGAGAATAAAATACTATCGAGAGATATAAAACACTCATATGTTGTCTCCCATGAATATATAATTCTCCCAACAGACTAAAAATCCTTATATATTATTTTTTCATGATTAATAAGCTCATGAGGAGAAGGTACCAACTGAATTCTCAAAAAGAACATATTTTACCTCTCCTCCTTTAACTCTAGATGAATCTGAGAAAAAATATATTTATGTTTCATACATCACTAGATTATTTTAAATACTATGATTAAAAATTTATACTAATAGAATATTCAATTATATTTACCTTTCATTGTGTATAGGTGAGCTCAAAATCAATCTTTTGAAGGTATTCTAACCATTACCTATTACCAAGGGTCAAGTCCTTATGTGAAAAAATACAACTTAAGCTATTATGATCTAAATGCACTATATTTTTTCACAAAAAAAGATAGTACCTCAAACATTTAATATCATTAATAACTTCATCTATCTCAATTTCATGGTTTAAGTAATTCTTTAGACATATTTAATTGGAAAGAACCATACACCATCACATGATCACCCTATATAAGAATTAAACCCAACGTCACACTTGATGTATTATAATAAACAACATAACCTGATCTAAAATAAGGAAGAATCAGAATAGGGGACAAAATCAATCATCCTTTAAGTTCATAAAAAGATTGTTGACACTTAGGTATCCAAAGGAACTTCTCCCCCTTCTGATTGTGAGAATTCAAGGGTGATGAAAGTTTAGAAAAATCTTTACTAAATAACTGGTTGTAACATAATACACCTAAGAATCTATATATCTTGACGAAATTCTCTATATCTTCCCAAGATATAAAAACCATCATCTTTTGAGGATCAACTAAAATTCCCAGTTCCAACACCACATGTCCCAATAACTTGATTTTTTGAATCCATAAGCTATAATTTTAAATTTTCTTTAAAAGGTAACAGGTAGAGGGAGTTCCCAAAATGACCCTCAAGTGATTCTCATAACCCCCCTAACTTTTATAATACTAAAAAATATCACCCATAATTACTATAAAAAATAAGTAGCGCTATCGATGAAAAATATAATTCATAGTGGCTATAAATATTATGGGAGAAATGGTTAAACTAAATGTGATCACTAGATATTAATAATGACAATACCAAATTCTAAAATGACTATTGGGAATATCAATCTCCCTCATTGTGAGATGGTGATACCTTGACTAAACGATAATCTTGAAAATAAAGCATACCCCTTTTAATTTTGTAAAGAGGTCATCACTAGGAAATAAATGATATTTATTCTTTATATTCACCTGGTTTAATTTCATGTAGTTAGTTTATAAGTGAAGAGCTATATCTTCCTTCATAGAAAATTTTATAAGCACAACCCATAAAGATACACTAGGGTGAATTAATACCTTTGATTCCATTCCTTAAAAATAAATTTTAATCTCTTTCAAGTAAACTGGTTCCATTTGATATGACGTAAATGAAATCATCTATGTCCTAAACAAAAAATAAATTATAAAATCGACATCCTACTTGGGAGGTAATATTGATAATTCATTCATAAAAACTTTTGTAATCCTCCTAACCCCTATTGAAAGATCATTTTTAAAGTTCCCTTTATCATCCTTCATAAAATATACATCATCTAACATATTAATCAACTAAAATCGGGAAGAGGGCGTCCCTCCCAACTAGACTATGCATTCTATTATCCTAAAAAATGAGAGTTCCCATCAGGGGTAGTAATGGTCACCATACAATGATAATAATAAATATGGGCTTTAATGATGGTTATGCATTATATCTGAACATTAATATCCAGGTGATCCATCCTAAGAATATGTAATTTTTAATTTTCTAGACCTTATGCTCTATTACTTTGAGATAAATATGGTGTTTGAGGTGTCTGGGGGAAGTTCAAGGTGTTTTTGGGACATATGAGTCATTCCAATGGTGACACATTTCAAGAGTTTTCCAAAATTCTAGTTTTCCAATGGGGCCACTTCCCAATGGTGTATTGCGCCGACAATTTCTCCCTGATGGTGGCTTGCTGGTAGTGTCTCCCCCTAGTGGTGGCTCGCTAGCGGTGGCTCTCTAGCAGTCGCTCACTGGTGGTGTCACTCCCATGCAGTTTCTCACTAGTTATAGATCACCTTGGTAGTCACTCGATGGAAATAGCTCACCCTAAAGGCCACTCACTAAAGATGACTCACCCTCATAGTCGGTCGCCCAACAGTGCCTCATAAAACTGTGCCTCACCGAATGGTGGCTCACCAAAAAATGCCTCACCAAATGATGACTCGCTGAATGGTGACTTGTCAAGCGTTGTCTCACCTAATGGTGACTCATGAGTGGTGCCTCGTCGAGCGGTGCTTCACCTAATGGTGACTCGTGAGTGGTGCCTCATCATGTGGTGCCTCACCTAACAGTGACTCGTGAGCGGTACCTCATCAAATAGTGCCTCACCTAGTGGTGACTCGTGAGCGGTGCTGCATCAAATGGTGTCTCATCTAGAGGGGTCTCATGAATAGTATTTGTAGTTCCAGTTTTGCCCATTTTTGATGTATCATTTGACATAAAATTAATTTAATGACAGATTTGAATGAATTTCAACTCAATTCAAAGACCATAAAGCCTAACTTAAATTCCTACGTGTCTGGGGGAATTCCCTCAGTCAAAATGCATTATCTTGACTTGATTCACCTTTAATGGAAAATATAAAACAAATCTAAATTGATGATCTGTTTAAATCATTCCCAGGATGAGATACCCTTTTCCCTTGTTCATCTTTTTTCCTTTATCCTAATATTGTGGGTTACAAATCCTTATTCCCATAGGAAAACTGGAACAAGATGGTTTAGTTGGTTCGAGCCCCTCTGAAGTAGTTTCCTCATGTACGCACCCCTGTTTTGGTGTAAGAATCCTAGGAAGAAGGCTATGCCAATCATCTTTCTTCCAAGTAGGTGTTCCTTTTTCTCTCTCAATTGTGTATCATTTGGGGTGGGTGTATAAATTTCCCCCATGTGGAGATATTTGAATTTAAATTAAATAAATATAACTGAATCAGTTTAGGGTTAGTGTACATAGGTTAGAGGAAAAGTGACCTATGATATGCTTGTTATTTATTTTGGGTTGTTATTGTGATTTTTATGGGTTAACTACCCACTAAAAATCATGTCCATTGGGAGTCCTTATTTTTGAACTAGTTTTTGGGATGTAGAATAAATGAATGTTATGTGAAAGTTAACAACACTTATTATGAAATTGGTTAGATAAGTACATTAAGATGAAAAAATGGATTCCCTAGGATCATTTGGGTTGTGTGATAACACTCGTAATAAATAAATTTAAATTGAATAAGGTATTCCCTACTAAATCTGAAAGTATTTTTTACTCTATTATGTGTTGTAACGTGTTTGTGGACATGATTTTGTACTGTGGGTTGGCTCTAGTGATATGATGGATTGAATGTGATTGTATTGTGATGTGTATTTGGGAAGTGGATGAGATGTGGTTATGAAGTGGGGATGTGAAGGGTATGGTTATACAATGGGGCGGTATGATGGTTATGGTTTGGAGAAAGGATGAAAAAGGGCATATGGAAGTAAATTGGTGAGGAAGTGGGATTATTGGTAAGAGAGCAATGGTTTTTTTTTGTGGTGAAACTTTTTGTGTTTTGGTTATTGTATTATTATAATTAATTCTACTTTCTCAGGAAATATGGAACTAAAATGGAATATCCATCCTTGGGAAGAATTTGGAAAAATGGTTTATTTGAAATGAAATGTGGAATGTGAACCGCTAATGAACGAATGATAACCGGCTAGAATTTAATGAACCCATGTGATATTAATATGGGATTATTCAATATTTTTGAAATCTGTTAAGCTGATAAATGTGGACTAAAAGTATAAAGGGACTTATGAATTGTGTTTTGCTTGTATGGTTTTGTGCTTATGCTCTATAGTTGGTTCTAATATATCTACCAATGTATTAATGTATTTAATAATATTTTTTAAAAATTTTAAATGGGAATGTTTAATGTGGAAATTGATGATGGTTTGGGAAGATTGAATGTTTTATTTTTATATATAAGCAAATGGCTTGGAAATATGAAATAAAATGTCTTCTTAAATGAAATTGGTTTTCTAGAAAATTTTGAATACACAAATCAAAGTGGATGATAAAGTGAGAATTATTGATAAGACAGAGACTATGTAATATGATTTAATGATTGAAAAAAAATTTGGATTGTGTTTTGTTTCTTTGTTTTTATGCATTTAGAGGTGGAAACAATTGTGTGGATTTTGTGAGATGGTTTGTAATGACCCAAAATTTTGAATAATATTTTGTTTCCTGAAAATGTATGTTTTACTGTGTCATAATCAATAAATCTATATAAGTATAACTTAAATGAAAGCATATATTTATAACCGTTGGTTTATATTACCTTTGGAAACAACAATAATTTTTAATGTAATAATTATTGATTATAAATAGAAATGATGCTGGATAATTTATACAGAAAGATGAGTCAATAACCTCATCTAGTAGAATCGGGTCATACGAAGCCCATCAATCAGAACTTGGGAAGGAGGTAGCTTCTCTGGTCTTTTCTCTAGAACAAACCCAAGACGAGCTTCAACATGTTAAGCTTAACCGTTATCGCCTTTAAGAGAAGTTCAAGCTGATGAAAATCACCACTCCGACAATATTGTCCGAGCCACCCCAAAATTCTATCACCATTGCACACTTTATTCTTAGGTCATATGTAGGTGTTATAAGGGGATATGTAATGATGCCTTAGTTAATTTTTGTAATCCTTTTTTATAAATAAAATTGTTATTTCTTATTTTGGTAAAATAACCATCATTTTTGAATTTCAAATGTCAAAATAAATATAGGATTAATTTTTAGTTTTTTCTACGCAGTTTCATTTTATTAATGAATATTGAAAAAAAATGTATCTTAAAATATTTTTTATACTTTAAATAATTAATAATGTGAAATGATTTTCAAAAAATGGACATATACAGTTATGGTCAATAAGAAATTTGGAGTGTGATAAGATCAACTTATTTTTTGGTAAATAGTAAATTTTGAACAGTAATATTACCATTATGAATAGTAATGTAACCAATGGAATATTAACCGTCCATAAGAATTTATAAATATAATTTAGGCATCTTGGATGGTAATGTGATATAATAGCATAAGTAAATAACTATTTAAAAAATTATTAGTTATGTATTAATATTTTTTTCGGTAAATAGTGATTTTATTTAAAAATTAAATATATCATATTAAGAAAATTATTTTCAAAAAATGGAGTTCATTTTTGAATTTAGAACATCAATATTAGTTTAGGGTAAATTTATGAATTTTTTATAAAATGTTCTGTTTTTTCGTGAATAGTAAAAATATAGTTTTTGAGTTTTCGGTGTGTTTTATAACATCATATTGATGTAATGTGTAATTTAAATTTTTGGTAAACTCATTTTCATTAAAATATCATATGATGTGTCCCACATGACCAAATCCATGGGTAATCCCATGGTTTTGCAAAACCACTAATTTGGTGTCCCTTGGAAATTAATAAAATATTCCCTCACTTTTGCTATAAATACCGTCCCAGTATTTCAATCCATTCATTAAAAATTCCTCCATAATAGAGTCCTGGTATTTTTACCTCCCAAGGTTCCCTCAAGCCTCCCATGGTCCCAACCTTTGAGTTTTTGAAGCTTCTATTCAAGGTAAGAGAACCTTTCACCCTCCTCTTTTAGTGAAGACTTCTTTTATGTTATGTCTTTTAAATTTCATTTTCTTATGTTGGGGTATGTTATTATGTATCCTTATCTCTATCCATTTTATGTACAAATTATGAGAGACCCTTTTCTATCTCATCAACTGATTTTATGTATTTTTAAGAGACACGATTAGGCTACCGAATCTTCGTAAGGGAATTCACAACTTCTCTTTTTTTCCATTAAATTATCTTTTATGTGGTATGTCATGAAAATTTACATAACATGTTATTATCTAAATTTTATTCTGTACTTATTATTTATAATGACTCTCTTATGAATTGGTGACCTCCTTACCCTCTCTTTTTAATGTTTTCTGAAACTATGTTGCATAACTGTTATGCTGCAGAAATTTCATCTCAAAATCTCTCTCTCTTTTTTTCAAGAAATTATATTATTTTATATATGTGAATACCCAAAACTTTTTCATTTATAGGGGTACTCATAAAGAAATAAAAATTATATATTTGATTCTTTAAGTGACAAAAATAAAAACCTCATTCCATTTCCATGGTTTATAAATGATATAATGATCTTGTTTTTAAACACATTTATAAAACACCATGATTTTGATATAAAACCCATCTATTTTATTCTCCATGGGTTATTTATGAAATGTTTGATTATTATATATGTGGATAACATGAAAATAAATACATATTAATGGTTCATCATGAAATTAATCCAATGCATTGGGTAAAGAAATTAATCTCTAGAGATGAAAATTTTTATGATACCTTGGTGAATAACCTTGGAAGTTTTATGACACCTTGGGAATGACCTTGGTGATATGATTATGAATGTATATATTAAAAGTATTAACCACATTTTCAAGTTATGATTCATGTTTTTATTTCTATTATATGCCTATTTATCATTCCTTTATGATATTCCTCATATTCTTATTGATATCAATCAAGTTCACATATAAACTGTTTCACTTGTTTTTGCTTACTCGACCTTCTGCTCACCCTTTCCTTTGATGTATGTCCACAGGTTATGAGATAAATTTTTTTTACATAGGATGAAACTTTATCAGTCCTTTCAAGTGTAATATAATAATGTTTTATTTTTTCATGTATTATGTACCTTTTTTTAAAAACACTAGACTTTTAAAGATCCTATGTTTGTAAAATGAAATGAAAAGTTATGTAATAAAAAGGTGGGATGCCACAGTTTTTATCAAAGGATAGTTTAGTTAGTTGTGGAAATTAGGCTATGAAAATGTTAGGAAAAACCGTATATATAAGTTTAAATATAGTAAAAATTTCTAGTTTTTTGGTGAAATATTATGTATGTGGTTTCTGAACAAATAAATCCCAATCTGGATGCGAACAAGTGAATGTGGCTCTCGAACATATGTATCTATGGGGTAAACCCAGAAACAACACTTTGAGATAGACTCAAATTGTAACACCCCAGGTAAATAAAGAATATGACATTTTCATATTTATCCATATTTGTGAATAAAGTATTAATATGACTTTAAAGGGGACTCTATGCTCGATGGCGTACCTAACACACAACAACGAGTTTCTTGGGAATCTTACGTTGCACTCTAATAATAAAATAATATTATTTTAAATGGTAGTTAACATGTAGCCGTTGTAATGGCGAGAATGGATAGAAATAACTAAAATATGATTATATATGTTTTTAAATGTTTTTACATTTATACAATAAAAGATAAAGGCTTAAAATACGGAAAGAATTCAATTTTAGGCGTATATGCCCTAGTTTTCACTAAAGGTTCACTTGTTGCCTTTTGATGGTGAACCGTCATTAAATATAGTTTTGATCACTCTTATACATTCTTTTGGACCAAATAAAACTCTTATTAAGAATCAGGACATCAAATTTTACTTTGTGTAATTTTTTGGTATCTTTCCAATAAAGTTCATTTTTTTAATGAATAGTGTAAAATGTTGTGTTTTAATTCAAAACATCTTTTTAATCTAATTTATTTATATGATTAGATAATATTTTGAATTGGTTTTAAAGTGAAATTAGAAAATATTTTTACCATTAAATCCAATAGTGGTCGTTGGAATTAATTTCACTTTGAAATCGGACTTAAACTAGTGTCAATCTTTTGATACTTATTGTTTCATAAAAACACGCTATTTGTCATGACAGCGGGAATTAATTATTAAATTAATTAATGTGACTTATATGTTTTGAATTTTGTAAAACGGACTTCATTTTTGAATTCATAATATCAAATATAGCTTAGGGTGAATATTTGGGATTTTTCTAAAAAACTTCAATTTTTGATGAATAGTGAAACCACTAAGTGGTACTTATAAAAACTAATTTTTCCGTTTAAATGGAATTTTGCCATCTTTGTGTTTTGAATTTCAAAAATCCGACATACATGGTTGTCATTAAGAAGTAAAATGTGGTTCAATAGGATAAAAATAATTTTTTGGTGAATAGTAACTTATTAAGTTTTTAATCGCGATTAGTGGTAATTAGTGTAGTTTAAGGTAAAAATGATATTATAAGAATGTGAAAACACCATGAAACTTGTCCTACACCTATTGGGTGAGTCATGGACGACCAAGAAAAGCCATGGGCCAGCTTGGGGACCCCATGGAGCCACTTTAGTTGGAAAATGACAGTAATATATTTTTATTTAATGTTAAAATTAAAAATGACAGAAACATGATATGTTTTACTAAAACAATTTTTAAGTGGGGTTATACAAGTCATATTTTTGATTATAAATAGTCATTGGAAATCTAAAAATATTTCCTACATCATAGTAATTTTTTTATAATTTTTAGACATTAAATAAATTAAATTATTTATGACATCATAATGATGCAGTGATGACATCATTATTTAACGATTAAAATAAAATGGAAAGATAATGTAAAATCTATTAACTACACATGTCCAAAACTTATTGGATGGGTGGATTTTGAAGACTTATCACCTTATCTACGAATTATATCAATGTGGGACCTTTTAAAACCGAAACACATTTTCAAATAAAGTAATATTTCTTACTTTCCAAAAGTGCCCCTCCTCTCCTCTTATAAAAGGCCCCCACCTCTACCTCTTTTCACACACTCCTCAAGCCTTTGGCTCGGCCAACCCCTGCCCATTTACTATCTCCACATCCCTCTCCTCATCCTAGAGGATTCCCTTTGGGCAGAATCCTTTCAAAGTAAGCCTTTAGGCTCAAATCAAAATGAGTTACACTTTTAAAGGTAATTCATTCTCTCATGTTCATTTTTTTTATTTTGATTCTCCAACCCCCTAAACTCTTTTTATTTACTTCTTTTGTAACAACACCAGTATCTTAAATATACTAAGATTTTTTTATAATATTTATTCTACCTACACTCTCACACAACTACATCAAATGGTTAAAGAACATACGGTTTCCGTGGATGGAGAAATTTTGCCTCCCGAAACGATGATTGTTCAATACTCATTTAACACCTTCAAAGGTGGAAATTATGATGGAACTATTTTTATATATGATATATAATATGTTTATGTTTTACTTATGCTTCTGTATTTTTCATTTTTGTCTTACCTTTATGGCTTCCATTATGGGTATACGCGATATCTTCATTTTAGGAAGTGAGGACTACCGCCCCCTCAAAGTGATGTGATTCGTTAATGCCATACGTGGGACGTATAAAGGATGGATTTAATGTTATTATATATGATGTTATACTGGAATTATTATATTCCTCTATATCATTATTATTTATTTCCATTAAAGTATGAGATAGAAATGAAAGTAGTGTTCATGCGTACGTACGGCTTACCGTCTCCATGAACGGTGCATTTCATTTCTTATCCCCAAATGTAATGTACTATTATAAGTACATGTATATAATGGATATATATGATGAATGATATGTCTAAATGATGAATATAATTCTGTAATTAAAATATACATACCTCTCATTTAGTTTTAATTCCATTAATATGACAAAGAAATGAAAGTAGTGTCCATGTGTACGTACGGCTTACCGTCTCCATGAACGGTGTATTTCATTTCTTACCTCTAAATGATTATGTAATATTATAAATACATGTATATGCTTGATATATATGATATATATGATATCCAAATCAGGAATGTCATTCTGGATATAAATAACCTTTGACCACACGAACAACATGTAATTGTAAGAAGTCCACTTTCGACTTAAGAACCAAATATCGGCAAAACAAATATTATTAACTTAAATGATTACATAATGTTTATGTCATGGTAATAAGTGATATAAAAGGAATAATTAACTTGAAAAAGGTTCTTAAGGAAGTAGAAATTAATTCAAGTTTATTATTCAGGATATTAAAGAACGATCGAGTCAAGTCGGACCCGAGGTAAGGGATCCTACTCCTCTCTTTCTTTTCAAGTACACACTTTTATGTCATTCATTTTAAAGCTCATATTTATTATTATTGGGATGATATTTTATATTAAACTTACTGTAATTTTTATGTTCATGTGATGAGAGACCCTATTCTCTCTCATAAATCCATTTTGGAAGTTTTGAGTGGCGCCGTTAGGCTGCCGAACTTTCATAAGAGATCTAACCTCTCTCTTTCTTTTTAAGTACTCTCCTTTATGTCACTTCTTTTGAACTCATCTTTGTAATGTTGGGGGATGTTCTTTTATTTTCCTCTTTCTGTTCATTTTATTATAATGTGATGAGATACCCTATTCTATCTCATCAATCCAACTTTGGAAGTTTTATGTGGCGTCGTTAGGCTGCCGAGTTTTCGTAAGGGATTTTTAATCTCACTTTTATTCCCATGAGATTTATGCTACATTTGCCACAAATTACATTGAGTGGTGTATGTACTGCCCATTATTCTACTCTTTTTGTAATATAATTTTGTTTATGAGTATTTACATCAATGATCTATTGTCCTTCTTTCATGGGGTGTATGTTTTGAAAGATACCCAAGTCGGTAAGCGAACCTTTCACCCTCCTCTTTTTAAAAGACTTTGTTTGTTATGTCTTTTAATTCACATACTATTATGTTGGGATATGTTCTTCTATATCATGATTGATGTAAATTTTATGTCCAAGTGATGAGATACCCTTCTTTTTATCTCTCATCAACTCATTTTGATGTGACACCGTTAGGCTGTCAAGGGAACTTCTTAACCCAATTTCGATTTCTTTGGGTTCAACATGTAGTTATTGAATATGTCATCCTTTGAATATGTGTGAATGACCTTTTATTGTTTTACACTTAATATACACTTATATTGGGTGTATTTATATTTGTCACACATATTTTTGAGATTGATTTGTCCTTAATTTAAAGATACCTTCTTTATAAGGGATTTCCTCACATTTGACATTTCTATTGGGGGTTCATTGTTGTTATGCACCAATTCACTCTTATATGGTGTATATACTGTCCTTTGGAGTATTATATCATGAATTCATTTATTCTCATGATATTATAAAGTTATGACTAAATGTTATTCCTCAATTATTGTATTCAAGTGTCTCTAATTTTGGTAAAACCCCTCTAACCAAAATATCGTTTTAAATGTTTTAATTATTTGTTCTTATCAATATCCATGTTTTAAAAATGGTTTTAAGGATTTACTTATATGTATATTAATGGTTTAAAATTTTTAGCTTCAAGGTGGTGTGGGACACTTTGATTCAAAAATCTTTTTATTAAATGTTTTAAATGGTTTTAGAAATGGTTTCTTTTTGTATGGATTTATTATTTCAAAATACTAAAATGTTATGTTGTGATTGAAATGTGGAAATGTTTTGTTTCCTTTATGAATATTTTATGTGATACGTGTATGTTATGGTTCTTGGGCATTGTTATCAAAACGGATGGTTCCGTGATAAACTAAGGGCGGGTGAGGCCGATATAGCTCTCCAATGCATTGGGTTACGCGAAGGAGTGAAATGTTAAGGTTTCTCCAAAGAGATTTTGGGAATATACTGTGATGGGTATTCCAAACATAACCAAGAGTGTTACTCCCTATGTAAGAATGTTATGAATGCCTCAAGTTACCTTTATGTCTTAGGTTTTCTTTGATTTATTCATGGTTTGATGAGGTATGTTAAAGTGCCTATGTTTTATGGGTAAAGTATGATTTCATTCTTATGTATATATGAACTCATGTTTCATTTCCATATTTTTATAACCCTTACTAAGCTTTTTATGCTCATCCCAAGTTTTTGAAATGTTTTTCACAGGTCAAGGGAAAGGTACATGATGTGATGATAGTGTCAAGGATGTGTCAAGAAAGAATCCATGTTTTATTTTCAATATGTTTCCGTTGATGGGAAGAATGAATACTGTCTTTTATGTAACCACTTTGTTTAAATGTGGAATGTAATGCAAGTTTCATGATCTAATTCTCTAAAACTCTAAACCTGAAAAGATCCTCAATGTGTAATCTTGTAATAACTCAAGATTAAGTAAGGTTTAAGGCTGGGGCCTTATAGTTGGTATCAAAGGTCAGTTTAGATAACTTTAGAGGTTAGGTTATTCTTTAAGCATAAGTGTCATTACCATAATGGTTAGGATTTCAGAAAGAGTCCTAGTTTTAGATAAAGTGAATGAGTAAGTGTATCTTAGTGTTTACCTTCCTCATTAGTACATGATGATTTTGTTGATATACTCACACTGACATTTCTGTTTTTAGTGAATGGATGGATCTAGCAGGCACCAAAGTGACAATTGGTTTGGAGGAAACTGTGGTGGTTCTCTCATTAAAAGACTCGATGAAATGGGGTATTCAATGAGGAATCTCATGGCTGTTCTAAACCATCTATCAAGGATTCATGATCAACCACTTCAACCTTGGTGAGTTCTCTAATGCATCATGTACGAGATGGACAACTTGATGTGGAAATTCAGGTAATAATTATTAAGGTAACCATTAGGGTTTATATGATCATTACTTTTTAGGTAATTATGGGTTACTCTATGATATGATGGAAAATAAAGGGCATGAGATAAACTTGAGGTTAAAATATGTTATGATTATTCTTGAAGATTTTATCTCATTTTGGGGAATGTTTTAAGAATTATATAGTTTTGGAAAAAGGACAACACGCAGACCGTTTGATAACCCGTCGCGTCGAACAAAGCTGCGGGAATCGAACCCACAACCAAAGTGCGACTGGTATTTATCGCCTACCACTGGACTACGTGAAGTCCCTGGTTAGTTTGACTGATTCTTTTTAGTTATATGATTTTATGAATTAAGATTAAGTTGATTTTGGTTTATTTATGAAAATGATTAACCTATCATAGAGGATATGTGATTAGGTTAATTACTTTTCAATACGAGACTTTGGGAGAAACTTATGTTGTTTGGAGATAAATGTTACGATTTAAATTGGAAGACTATGTGACTAAATCCTTCAAATATTTGGGTTTCAATCTTATATTGGTTTACTTTGAAGAATTTTATGGACAAATTGTTTATCGGATGATCCTTTTTGAACTTTGGGTTTTGTTGGAAAAAAATTTGGAGATTAAGCATAGATTTTCTTTTTAAGGGGTTATCCTTTTCTGGATTATCTGATCTTGTACTAGCCTGTTTGGTTTTGGTTAATGTCTAAAGACATGGGAAGTATATAGTTCTCTTTTTTGGATTAGGTGATTCTCTAGAAGTTGATTATAGTACTCTTAATGCGAACAAGTCTCCCTAAATACTTGTCTTTTGGAAAAATTATGAGTTTGATTAAGGAATCTAGTAAAAGTTGAAAGTCAACATGATAAGTGATTATGTTTCCTTATGAATAAAATTCCTCAATAAAAGTAACTTAAAACAAAAATGTTGTCTATTAACTTTTCCTACTGGGGAACCCAACACTGTTTAACCCATTACAAGTTTGTGATTTTCTTATTGTTAACTTTCTCCTAAACATGTTTTCTATCACTCTCCATCAGAACATGACCCTATGTTTTCTCCTCCATGTCCATGTTTTCCTACATGGAGTCCTCGTATGGGTTAACTCGGGTGACCTCTGTACTTATCTTTCTTTATTTTAAAGTGATTGTTTTACTGACTCTTGTTCCGATGTGGGACTTTCAATGATGTTTCCAAGCTCAATTTTTTAAAATTGCGAGGACGCAATTCCCAAAAGGGGGGAAGGATGTAACACCCCAGGTAAATAAAGAATATGACATTTTCATATTTATCCATATTTGTGAATAATGTATTAATATGAATTTAAAGGGGACTCTATGCTCGATGGCGTACCCAACACGCAACAACGAGTTTTTTGGGAATCTTACGTTGCACTCTAATAATAAAATAATATTATTTTAAATGGTAGTTAACATGTAGCCGTTGTAATGGCGGGAATGGATAGAAATAACTAAAATATGATTATATATGTTTTTAAATGTTTTTACATTTATACAATAAAAGATAAAGGCTTAAAATACGGAAAGAATTCAATTTTAGGCGTATATGCCCTAGTTTTCACTAAAGGTTCACTTGTCGCCTTTTGATGGAGAACCGTCATTAAATATAGTTTTGATCACTCTTATACATTCTTTTGGACCAAATAAAACTCTTATTAAGAATCGGGACATCAAATTTTACTTTTTGTAATTTTTTGGTATCTTTCCAATAAAGTTCATTTTTTTAATGAATAGTGTAAAATGTTGTGTTTTAATTCAAAACCTCTTTTTAATCTAATTTATTTATATGATTAGATAATATTTTGAATTGGTTTTAAAGTGAAATTAGAAAATATTTTTACCATTAAATCCAATAGTGGTAATTGGAATTAATTTCACTTTGAAATCGGACTTAAACTAGTGTCAATCTTTTGATACTTATTGTTTTATAAAAACATGCTATTTGTCATGACAGCGGGAATTAATTATTAAATTAATTAATGTGACTTATATGTTTTGAATTTTGTAAAACGGACTTCATTTTTGAATTCATAATATCAAATATAGCTTAGGGTGAATTTTTGGGATTTTTCTAAAAAACTTCAATTTTTGATGAATAGTGAAACCACTAAGTGGTACTTATAAAAACTGATTTTTCCGTTTAAATGGAATTTTTCCATCTTTGTGTTTTTAATTTAAAAAATCCAACATAAATGGTTGTTATTAAGAAGTAAAATGTGGTTCAATGGGATAAAAATAATTTTTTGGTGAATAGTAACTTATTAAGTTTTTAATCGCGATTAGTGGTAATTAGTGTAGTTTAAGGTAAAAATGATATTATAAGAATGTGAAAACACCATGAAACTTGTCCTACACCTATTGGGTGAGTCCTGGCCGACCAAGAAAAGAAATGGGCCAACTTGGGTACCCCATGGAGCCACTTTAGTTGGAAAATGACAATAATATATTTTTATTTAATGTTAAAATTAAAAATGACACAAACATGATATGTTTTACAAAAACAATTTTTAAGTGGGGTTATACAAGTCATATTTTTGATTATAAATAATAATTGGAAAGATAAAAATATTTCCTACATCATAGTAATTTTTTTATAATTTTTAGACATTAAATAAATTAAATTATTTATGACATCATAATGATGCCGTGATGACATCATTATTTAACGATTAAAATAAAATGGAAGGATAATGTAAAATCTATTAACTACACATGTACAAAACTTATTGGATGGGTGGATTTTGAAGACTAATCACCTTATATATGAATTATATCAATGTGGGACCTTTTAAAACCGAAACACATTTTCAAATAAAGTAATATTTCTTACTTTCCAAAAGTGCCCCTCCTCTCCTCTAATAAAAGGCCCCCACCTCTACCTCTTTTCACACACTCCTCAAGCCTTTGGCTAGGCCAACCCCTGCCCATTTACTATATCCACATCCCTCTACTCATCCTATAGGATTCCCTTTGGGCATAATCCTTTCAAAGGAAGCCTTTAGGCTCAAATCAAAAGGAGTTACACTTTTAAAGGTAATTCATTCTCTCGTGTTCATTTGTTTTATTTTGATTCTCCAACCCCATAAACTCTTTTTATTTACTTCTTTTGTAACAACAACAGTATCTTCAATATACTAGGATGTTGTTATAATATTTATTCGACCTACACTCTCACACAACTACATCAAATGGTTAAAGAACATACGGTTTCCGTGGATGGCGAAATTCTGCCTCCCGAAACGATGATTGTTCAATACTCATTTAACACCTTCAAAGGTGGCCATTATGATGGAACTATTTTTATATATGATATATAATATGTTTATGTTTTACTTATGCTTCTGTATTTTTCATTTTTGTCTTACCTTTATGGCTTCCATTATGGGTATACGCGATATCTTCATTTTAGGAAGTGCGGACTACCGCCCCCTCAAAGTGATGTGATTCGTTAATGCCATACGTGGGACGTATAAAGGATGGATTTAATGTTATTATATATTATGTTATACTGAAATTATTATATACCTCTATATCATTATTATTTCTTTCCATTAAAGTATGAGATACAAATGAAAGTAGTGTTCATGCGTACGTACGGCTTACCGTCTCCATGAACGGTGCATTTCATTTCTTATCCCCAAATGTAATGTACTATTATAAGTACATGTATATAATGGATATATATGATGAATGGTATATCTAAATGATGAATATAATTCTGTAATTAAAATATACATACCTCTCATTTAGTTTTAATTCCATTAATATGACAAAGAAATGAAAGTAGTGTTCATGCGTACGTACGGCTTACCGTCTCCATGAACGGTGCATTTCATTTCTTACCTCTAAATGATTATGTAATATTATAAATACATGTATATGATGGATATATGATATATATGATATCCAAATCAGGAATTTCATTCTGGATATAAAGAACCTTTGACCACACGAACAACATGTAATTGTAAGAAGTCCACTTTCGACTTAAGAACCAAATATCGGCAAAAAAAATATTATTAACTTAAATGATTACATAATGTTTATATCATGGTAATAAGTGATATAAAAGGAATAATGAACTTGAAAAAGGTTCTTAAGGAAGTAGAAATTAACTCAAGTTTATTATTCAGGAGATTAAAGAACGATCGAGTCAAGTCGGACTCGAGGTAAGGGATCCTACTCCTCTCTTTCTTTTCAAGTACACACTTTTATGTCATTCCTTTTAAAGCTCATATTTCTTGTTATTGGGATGATATTTTATATTAAAATTACTGTAATTTTTATGTTCATGTGATGAGAGACCCTATTCTCTCTCATCAATCCATTTTGGAAGTTTTGAGTGGCGCCGTTAGGCTGCCGAACTTTCGTAAGAGATCTAACCTCTCTCTTTCTTTTTAAGTACTCTCCTTTATGTCACTTCTTTTAAACTCATATTTGTAATGTTGGGGGATGTTATTTTATTTTCCTCTTGCTGTTCATTTTATTATAATGTGATGGTATACCCTATTTGATCTCATCAATCCAAATTCGGAAGTTTTATGTGGCGTCGTTAGGCTGCCGAGTTTTCGTAAGGGATTTTTAATCTCACTTTTATTCCCATGAGATTTATGCTACATTTGCCACAAATTCCATTGAGTGGTGTATGTACTTCCCATTATTCTACTCTTTGTGTAATATAATTTCGTTTATGAGTATTTACATCAATGATCTATTGTCCTTCTTTCATGGGGTGTATGTTTTGAAAGATACCCAAGTCGGTAAGGGAACCTTTCACCCTTCTCTTTTTAAAAGACTTCGTTTGTTATGTCTTTTAATTCAAATACTATTATGTTGGGATATGTTCTTATATATCCTGATTTATGTAAATTTTATGTCCAAGTGATGAGATACCCTTCTTTTTATCTCTCATCAACTCATTTTGATGTGACACCGTTAGGCTGTCAAGGGAACTTCTTAACCCAATTTCGATTTCTTTGGGTTCAACATGTAGTTATTTAATATGTCATCCTATGAATATGTGTGAATGACCTTTTATTGTTTTAAACTTAATATACACTTATATTGGGTGTATTTATATTTGTCACACATATTTTTGAGATTGATTTTTCCTTAATTTAAAGATACCTTCTTTATAAGGGATTTCATCACATTTGACATTTCTATTGAGGGTTCATTGTTGTTATGCACCAATTAACTCTTATATGGTGTATATACTGTCCTTTGGAGTATTATATCATGAATTCAATTATTCTCATGATATTATAAAGTTCTGACTAAATGTTATTCCTCAATTATTGTATTCATGTGTCTCTAATTTTGGTAAAACCCCTCTAACCAAAATATCATTTTGAATGTTTTAATTATTTGTTCTTATTAATATCCATGTTTGAAAAATGGTTTTAAGGATTTACTTATATGGATATTAATGGTTTAAATTTTTTAGCTTCAAGGTGGTATGGGACACTTTGATTCAAAAATCTTTTTATTAAATGTTTTAAATGGTTTTGGAAATGGTTTCTTTTTGTATGGATTCATTATTTCAAAATACTAAAATGTTATGTTGTGATTGAAATGTGGAAATGTTTTGTTTCCTTTATGAATATTTTATGTGATACGTGTATGTTATGGTTCTTGGGCATTGTTATCAAAACGGGTGGTTCCGTGATAAACTAAGGGCGGGTGAGCCCGATATAGCTCTCCAATGCATTGGGTAACGCGAAGGAGTGAAGCGTTAAGGTTTCTCCGAAGAGATTTTGGGAATATACTGTGATGGGTATTCCAAACGTAATCAAGAGGGTTACTCCCTATGTAAGAATGTTATGAATTCCTCAAGTTACCTTTATGTCTTATATTTTCTATGATTTATTCATGGTTTGATGAGGTATGTTAAAGTGCCTATGTTTTATGGGTAAAGTATGATTTCATTCTTATGTATATATGAACTCATGTTTCCTTTCCATATTTTTATAACCCTTACTAAGCTTTTTATGCTCATCCCAGGTTTTTGAAATGTTTTTCACAGGTCAAGGGAAAGGTACATGATGTGATGATAGTGTCAAGGATGTGTCAAGAAAGAATCCATGTTTTATTTTCAATATGTTTCCGTTGATGGGAAGAATGAATACTGTCTTTTATGTGACCACTTTGTTTAAATGTGGAATGTAATGCAAGTTTCATGATCTAATTCTCTAAAACTCTAAACCTGAAAAGATCCTCAATGTGTAATCTTGTAATAACTCAAGATTAAGTAAGGTTTAAGGCTAGGGCCTTATACAAATGAGAATTTGTACATGAAAACAAGCCTTACTGGACTCCTATTTTGACACTCATGGGGGATATGTTTGGTTAATCACAAGATTTTTATGAATCATTATGAAAGATTTATAGAGAAATGTAATTTTTGATAAAGAATAATGTGTTTGAGCATGAAATTTTAGGACACAAAAATCCTTTATAGTTAAAATATTTATAAATGAAATAATCTTCTCACTAAGGTTTTATTCTTTTAGAAAATGGCAGGAAACAGTAGGAACCTTGAAAAAGGTGACCGAAATAGACCATGTGCTGACGAACCTTCGATAAAATCCGGAATGGAAACATTCATGATAATGATGAACCAACTGACTCATGCTATGGTAAATAAATTGAATAAAGCTGAGAGAATGATTGCAACATTAAGGGAAAAAATTTCTTTTGAGTAAGTTATGCCTCAATCACCACCAATGTTCAATTTATCTATCAGCACATTGATTTCTGAATAGTGGACCAACTCTATCAAAAATATCTTTTCTGTTCTCCGCTGTTTAGAACAAGAGAAGGTCACCTTGTATGTTTACTGCTTAGAGGGAGAAGTTGATAAGTGGTGGGAACTGATTAAAAATATGAGGCCAAGAGTGGAGGTAGAGGCTATGGAGTGGGAAGAGTTCAGAGGGATCTTCTTCCATAAGTATTTACCTCGTTCAATGATAACACAAATGGAGAATGAGTTTCTTGAGTTGAAGTAAAAGGAGAATGAATATGTTGGAAGCTACGAGATGAACTTCACAAGACATTCCTATTACTCCTCACGCTTTTTCATGGATCCTAATGGGAGTGTTGATAGATTCTATGGTGGACTAAGACCTCATCTAAAGAATAATCTAGCCAATCGAGACTATGATTGTTATGAGGAGATTGTGTTGAGTGCTTTGAAAGTCGAATTGATGTTTGGTGAGACACATTGGTCTCATAAATTCAATGAAAAGAAGAGATAAATGGATCCAAGATTTGGGAATCGATTTGATCAGGTAAGAGGAGGAATGAATGTTTAATGTCCCACATGTAATAAATGTGGGAAGAAGCATTCAGGGAACTACCTACTCATGAATGAGAAGTTCTAAAAGTGTGTAAGTAATTTCCATATCATGTGGAATTATCGTAGTGAGGTGAAGCCTCAACTTCCCATCACTAAAGACAAAGATAATATGGTACAAGCCCTACATGAAGTCCAATGATATAAGTGTGTACAACTTGGTCACTTTTCCAATCATTGTCCAAATCTGAGGGTAGTGGAGGGGAATCACCATCAGCCTCAGCAAAGGACAAGGGAGAAAGGTCATGCTTTTTCTATCATGACAGCTGAAGTAGAAGATCCAAACGATGTGGTGGCAGGTACACTTGTTGTTTTATCAAAGCTATCAAGTACTTTTTTTGATTCTGATTCTATGCATTCCTTTATTTCCTCCATGTTTACATAGAATTTTGAATCAAACCTTGATTTTTTAAAAGTAGAGTTATTAGTCAACACTCCTGGTGGGACTATCCATGAATCATCAGTGTTTAGAAACTCTTGTATTTACTTTATTGTGAAAAATATTATCGCAAATATAATAGTCATTCCCATGCTAGAATTTGACATTATACTAGGGATGGATTGGATATCAATGTATAATGCTAAGATAAAATGCAGAAGTAAGGAAATATCAGTAGTCTTGAATGGAAAACCTATTGTTATCTACCAACGAAAGTTATATCAACCAAATCTTTTACTAGAAGAACCTTTTATATCCTTCTTTATGCAGTTGATTGGTGAATAAAAATAAGGAAATGATAGTATAATGATAGAAAATGTCCCCATAATCTAGGAATACATTGACTTATTTCTTGAGGAGTTACATAGACCTCCACCAGAAAGAGAGGTAGAGTTCTCCATTTAACTCATACTTGGATCTCATCTGATATCAAATTCCCCATATAGGATGGAAAATGTGGAGTTGGAGGAATTAAAGAAGCAACTTCAAGATATTTTGGAGAAGGTGTGTTTCTAATGGAGTGTGTGTCCTTGGGGACCATATATTCTCTTTATGAAGAAGAAGGATAGATCAATGCGGTTATACATTAATTATAGAGAATTGAACAAAATCACAGTAAAGAAAAAATACCCTCTTCCAAGAATTGATGACTTATTTGAAAATATTCGTGGGGATAAATTATTCTCCGAGATTGATCTTTGATCTAGTTATCATCAATTGAGGGTGAAGAAAAAAGATATTCCAAAAACTGCCTTCTGATCAAGATATGGGCATTATGAGTTTGTTGTTATTCCCTTTGTCTTGACTAATGCTCCTGTTATTTTTATGGATTTTATGAATAGATTCTTTAAGGACTAACATGATTAATTTTTGGGAGCTTTTATTGATGATATTATGATATATTCCAAAAGTCCCAAGGAGCATGAGGATCATATAAGGGTCATTTTAGAAACTCTGTGAAAGGAGATGATTTTTGGAATGTTCTTAAATTTGAATTTTGGTTACAATAAGTTTCTTTTTTGGGGTACATTGTATCCAATGAAGGAATCACAGTTGACCCTACAAATACAAATGTTATAGAAGAGTGGCCATATCCTAAAAAAAACTGATATTAGTAGTTTCCTTGGATTAGTGGGATATTATAGGAGGTCTGTGAAAAATATTTCAGGACAATCTAATCCATTAAACAAGTTAACTCAAAAAGGGTTCAAGTTCATCTGGACAAAGAATTGTGAGGAAATTTTCCAAGAGCTGAAGAAGATATTGGTTACTACACCCATGTTAAATATGATCTCAAGTAGAGAAGGATTCGTTATTTTTAGGTATACATCCCTGAAAGGTCTTGGGTTCATCCTCATGAAAAATGAAAAGGTGATTGCTTATGCATCTCAACAGTTGAAGAATCATGAGCAGAATTATCCTACCCATAATCTGGAGCTGGCTACAGTCATTTTTTCTCTGAAGATATGGAGGCACTATCATTATGGGGAGAAGTGTGATATATACACAGACCATCAAAGTTTGAATTATATTTTCACACAAAAGGAATTGAACATTAGATAGAGGAGATGGTTGGAATTTCTTAAAGACTATGATTGTTCATTATCATCTCAGAAGATTAAACAAAGTTACTGATGCATTAAGTAGTAAAGACCTAGTTGTTTTGTCCATGATCAGGATTCCAAGAAATCCTTTGATCAGTGACCTAGTAAAGTTAGACATGAGAATTATAATGGAATGCACACCATCAAACCTAACCCAAATTATTTCTCAATTTTCATTACTAGATAAGATCAAGAAATCTCAAAAAGAGGATCCTTTGTTACAGAAGAAGTTTGAGGTTGTGAAGGATGGGAAGTTTCCTAAGTTCAACATTGATGAAAAAGGTGTACTGAAATTTTGTACAAGACTATGTGTTCTATCTATTTTCGAAATAAATAAGGAGATAATGGATGAAGCTCATAGATCTACTTTATCTATACATCCTGGAATCATGAAAATGCATAGGTAGCTTCTTGATCATTATTGGTGGGATAATATGAAAAAGGAGATTATTGACTACACTATAAGGTGCATGGTATGTCAACAAGTGAAGACAGAGTGACAACTTCCTAAGGGGGTATTACAACCACAACCCATACTAGCATGGAAGTAGGACACCATCACAATGGACTTTGTCACTCATCTCCTGAGAGCTTCCAAAGGAAACAATGTGATGTGGGTTATAGTATACCATCTCACCAATACTTCCCATTTTATCTCTATTTGAGAATATTTATCTCTTGATCAACTTTACAGGATTTACGTGATGTAAGTGTTAAGGATGCATGGAGTTACACATTCTATCGTATCTGACCGTTATCCAAGGTTCACATCAAAATTATAGAGAAGTATTCAACATTATCTATGTACCAAATTGAATTTCAGTATGGCCTATCACCCCCAAAATGATGGAAAATTTTAATGGACTATTAAAACACTTGAGGGCATGATGAGAACATGCTCAATAGAATTTAAAGGTGCATGGGATCAATATCTCCCATTATTTGAGTTTTATTACAACAATAGTTTCCACTCGAGCATTCAAATGGAACCCTATGAATCTTTATATGGGAAATGATGTAGAAATCATACTTGTTGGGATGAAGCTAGTGATAGAATGATTCTTGGGCCTGATATTGTGCAAGAGATGACAGAAAAGGTTCATTCCATCCAGCAACACATTAAGGATGCTCCGAGTTAGCAATAGAGCTATGCCGACAACTGTCGAAGGGACATGGAGTTTGATTTTGGTGAAAAAGTATTTCTTAGAATTTAATCTTGAAAGAGAGTCATAAGGTTTGGGAAGAAAGGGAAGCTCAACCCTAGGTACATTGGCCCCTATGAAATCCTTGATCATGTAGGAGCAATGGCCTATCGTCTTGCACTTACTCCAAATATATCACAAGTTAATTATATCTTCCATGTACCCCTCTTGAGGAAGTACATACTAGAACCTTCACATGTACTAAATCTAGAGGTGGTACAATTAGAACATGACCTCTCTTATGAGGAGCAGCTAGTGTAGATCTTGGATCGTAGAGACAAGGTTCTACGCAACAAGACTACCCACCTTGTAAAAGTGTTGTGGAGGAACCACCAATATGAAGAATCCATGTGGGAACCAGAGGAGTCTATGAGGCAGAAGTACCCACACCTTTTCTCTCCAAATGGTACGAGTTGAAATTTTGGGGATAAAATTTATTAAGGGGGAAGAATGTAATGACCCAAACTTTTAAATAATATTTTGTTTCCTTAAATGTATGTTTTTCTGTGTCATAATAAATACAACTATATAAGTATAACTGAAATGTAACCATCAAGTTATGACTGTTGGTTTATATGACATTTGAAAACAATAATAATTTTTAATGGTATAATTATTGTTTATAAATAGAAATGATGATGGATAATTAATACAAAAAGAAGAGTTGATGACCTCATCCAGTAGACTCGGGCAATATGAATCCCATCTATTAGAGCTTGGGAAAGAGGTGGCATCACTGGGATTTTCTCTAGAACAATCCCAAAACAAGATTCAATATATTAAGCTTGAACTTTATCACCTTCAATGGAAGTTCAAGCTAATAGAAATCACCCCTCGAGAAATGTTGTCTGCGCCACCCCAAGATTCTATTACCATTTAACACCTTACTCTCAGGTCTTATGCTGGTGTTATAAGGGGATATGTAACAAGGACTTAGTAACTTTTTGTAATCCTTTTGTATAAATAAAATTGTTATTTCTTATTTTGGTAAAATAACCACCATTTTTGAATTTCAAATGTCAAAATAAATATAGGATGATTTTTTAGTTTTTTAAAAAGTTTTATATTATTAATGAATATTGAAAAAAGAGTATTTTAAAATATTTTTTATACTTTAAATAATTAATAATGTGAAATTATTCTCAAGAAATGAACATATATAGTTGTGATCGGTAAGAAATTTAGAGTCTGATAAGTTAAAATTAATTTTTGGTGAATTGTAAATTATGAATAACAATATTACCCTTATGAATAGTAATGTGACCAATGGAATAGTAATCTTTCTTAAGAAACTATAAATATAATATAGTAATCTTGAATGGTAATGTGATATAATAGCACAATTAAATAACTATTTTAGAAATTATTAGTTAAGTATTAGTATTTTTTGGGTAAATAGTGATTTTACATAAAAATTAAATTTCTCATATTAAAAAAATTATTTTCATAAAATGGAGTTCATTTTTGAATTTAGAACATCAATATTATATTAGGGTGAATTTATCATATTTTTATAAAATGTTTTGTTTTTTAGTGAATAGTAAAAATAAAGTTTTTGAGTTTTCGGTGTGTTTTATGACATCATAATGATGTAATATGTAATATAAATGTTCTTCGACTCATTTGGATTAAAATATTATATTATTTTTCCCACATGTCCAAAACCATGAGCAAATACCATAGTCAATCCCATGGTTTTTCAAAACCACTAATGAGGTGTCACTTGGAAATTAATAAAATATTCCATCACTTTTGTAATAAATACCAACCCATTCCTTTATTCATTTAATTAAAAATTATTAATCAACTAATATATGGTCTTTTTACTTCCCCATATTCCCCCCAAGGTTCCCTCAAGCCCCTAAGGTCCCAACCATTGAGTTTTTGAAGTTACTCTTCAAGGTAAGGGAACCTTTCACCCTCCTCTTTTAGTCGAGGCTTCTTTTATGTTAAGTAATTTAAATTCCATTTTATTTTGTTGGGGTATTTTATTATATATCCTTATTACTGTAAATTTTATTTCAAAATGATTAAAAACCCTTTTCACTCTCATCAGCTAATTTTTAGTTTTTTAAGCAACACTGTTAGGCTGTCGAATTTTCGTAAGGGAATTCACAACTTCTCTTTTTTTTTCATTCAAATTATCTTTTATGTGGTATGTATTGAAAATTTATATACCATGTTCTTATCTTCATGTTGTTATATAATTATTATTTATTATTAATCTATTATTACTCGGTGACCTATGTCCCCTCTATTTTTAATGTTTTCTAAAACTATGTTACATAGCTGTTATGCTGCAGAAATTTTGTCTCAAAATATATCTCTTTTTCTCAAGAAATTATCTTATTTTATTTATGTGAATAAACAAACCTATTTAATTTATAGGGGTACTAATGAAGACATAAAAATGATATATTTGATTCTGGAATTGAAATACATAAAACCCTCATTCCTTTCCCATGGGTTTTAAATGATATAATGATCATGTTTTTAAACACTTATTTTAAAACGCAATGTTTTGATATAAAAAAATATATTTTATTATCTATGTGTTATTTATGAAATGTTTGAATATTATCTATGTGGGTCACATTAAAACAAATACATATTAAGGGTGCACACTGATAGCGCTCCAATGCATTTGGTAAAGAAATTAATCTCTAAAGATGACAAGTTTTATGATAACTTGATGAATAACCTCGGTAATGTTTATGAAACATTGGGGATGAACCTTGGTGATATGATTATTAATGTATAAATTAAATTTTTTATCCACAATTTCAAGTTATTATTTAATTTTTTATTACTATTATATACCTCTTTATCATTCATTTATGATATTCCTCATGTTCTTGTTGATATCGCTGAAGTTCGCATGTAAACTGTTTCACTTGTTTTCCCTTACTGGGACTTCTTCTCACACTTTACTTTAATGTGCGTCCCTCGGTAATGATATTAAATAAATTTACATATGATGAACCCCAAATAATCCTATCATGTGTAATTGAATAATGTTTTATGTTCTCATGTATTATGTACCTTTTCTCTAAGACACTAGACATTAAAGATCCTATATCAGTAAAATTAAATGAAAAGTTATGTAATAAAATGGTGGGATTACATATGGTTAGTTTTTGTTATAAACCAATAGGATTATCTTGTGTGTGGTAAATCTATATGTATATACACTATATGTTCTTGTGATTTATATATGCACTCCACCCTAGTTGAGAACTATGTTCCGAACACCCCCACCGTCACGAGGGAGGGTGTCTTTCCCAAAAAACCCACTGGGGGGATGGATGGATGGCCACATGCTCTTCCATGCTCAATCTTCTCAGAAGTTATGGACTAAGATTCTTAAATTAGGAAGTGGATGATATGTGATAGCCCTGGTGTTTTCGGGCGAGGTGGTTTGTCTACCAAGTGTCTTTGGGATGAGTTGTGATATGCTTTCCCTGGTGTCTTTCAGATGAGTTGTGATGTTATTTTCTAGGTGTCTTTAATATTAGATGTGATGTGTTGTGAGGTAAATGAGTGTGTGAGAGGGGTGTGTTTTGAGGCCCTGGGGTGCATGGACAGGATGTGTTGTTAGGACCAGGTGTGGGCGGGGAAGATGTGTTGTGAGGCTCTGGAGTGTGTGGGTAGGATGGGTTGTGATGCCTAGGTGTGTGCCGGTGAGATATGATGTGAGGCCCAGGAGTGTACGAGCGTGATTTATTATGTGGCCTTAGTGTGTGTGGGAAGGATGTGATGGGGTATATTAGGAAGAGGTGGGAGCGCTATGTCATTTGTTTTTAGGGGTTGAGAGTAGATAATCAATGGGTAAGTGGTCTGGGGTACCCTATCATCGATGATATTTACATTATATTATATATCTTGGTTTTCACTACTTGGTTAGCATCCCTTGGAGAAGTTGGGATGGTTTGTATACCATTATAGGTGCTATTTGGTTCTGCTGTTTTCTCATGGGTGCATTAGTATGCATGTTTGACATGTGCATGGGAGATTTTTTTTCCTATTGAGTATACCTATATTCTCACCCAATATATATAAAACCTATTTTCATGTTTTGAGGAGGAATTTTTGGACCATGTTGGACATTACTAGTTCGGACCTTTGGAGTATTTCCTATGTCGCTGCATTAGATTTTATTCTTATGGTCCTTCATTTGGGGACTTTTGTGTGTATCAGTTTTGATTTATACATGAATTGTTGGAAGGTTTGTAATTTTTCTATATAATAAGTCTTGGAATTGTTTTAGATGATTCAAATTATCTCTCGATCTTGTTTCCTTATAAAGGGTAATCCATCCCATATTGTGAGATTTTTATACCATTGGTGTTATTCACCAACTCGGGGTCTACTAGGGGTGGGACTTAGGGATAATTATCTCATTTTCTTCATTGCCAACCCAAGAGGTGTATCTTTGGAGGTAGGGGGTCATGATAGAATGATATCAGAGATGATAATTGAGAGATATGGTAGAGTTATAAGTAAGGAATAGTGAAGAATGAATGGGTTGGTATAGAAATAGTGTCAGCTGACCTTGGTGTGTGACATAGGCTAGGGAGACCAGCTAGTTCAAGGTATTTTAGGCCCCACATGATCCAATGCACAGACTCTAAGCCTAACAAACGACTATGTGAGGCGGTACTACTTGTAGGGCAGAGACCTAGGAGAGGTACATGCATCATAATTACATGTGTTCTTATTTGAAATTGGTTGATTTTGTGAATATAAAATTAATTAAATGAATCATTATATTTTATATAGGTTTATCTGCCTTTTCCCATGCTATTATTACTAATAAATTCTTTTTTTTATTTGATGAATTATTCCTATAAAAAATAGGAAAGGGTAATATGATGTTTCCCTGGATTGAATTGTTTGTTTAAAACCTTCTTGAGGTTTGGATATGTTATTTCCATTCATGTTATAGTATGATTCTTAATAAATTTAATTTTTATTATTTTTTTTATAAATTTACAACATGCCTTCTAGTTTTTATTATGTTTGAAATATTTAGAGAAACATTCTTAGTGTATTTTAATAAGATAAATTGTTTTGTTTTGAAAAACCTTATGAAGAAAGTAACCTCAAAGTAGATTTCCTACTGGCATGATGAAATAAATTAATTTGAAACCATATTTATAAGTATTATAGTTTCCATGTGAGATAATATTTCTTCTGTTTCTTTCCACCTATAATTTTTCATGATCATGTGTTGTTTACTTACTATAAAATGTGACTTTGGACATTTAAAATTAATATTTTTTTTGAAAATTTCTATCTTAATTATTGATAGTTATTTTTAATTTGGAATCCTTGATGAGAATAACTTGATTCTTATTTTTCCCTGGATTTTAGTGAAACAATATTGATATAACCATATCTTGTAAACATGTGTTAGGGTATAAATCCATGTGACATTTATTTATAAATTTTGGAAAAATGATAAGAATGGTTTGTGGTAACTTTTTGAGACTTAAAACTATATAATTGATTAAAATTATTATTTTATAACTGATAATATTTTTTGAGTACTGAAATAACCTTACCTCACATGTTAATTCATGAGTAGTTTTTTATGGGATGCATGTCTAATTTTGAAATCATTGGTGTGAAAACTAGGGAAAATATTGTATGAGAGACATTCTCTTGTAGAATTTTTAATACATTAAATTTAACTGTGTAAGTAGAATCATGTTGTCCCTATTTCAGTATATAATCATCTTTTCTAAAACTATGAAATAATTAAATAATGTTTATCATAAACAAGATAAAGTACTAAATATAGTAATACAACATGTA
Source organism: Viscum album (assembly GCA_963277665.1). Classification (NCBI taxonomy): domain Eukaryota; kingdom Viridiplantae; phylum Streptophyta; class Magnoliopsida; order Santalales; family Viscaceae; genus Viscum; species Viscum album. Next base: position 644,545,768 of record OY728151.1, on the reverse strand, counting down.
ATGTTTTTTTAAGAAAACATGTTTTCCTTATCCATGAAATGATTAAATAATGTTTAGTCTTAAATTGATAAATTATGAAACATAGTAATGAAACATGTTTACTTTTAATTTTATTATCATAAATCATGTTTTACTTTGATAAATATGAAAACATGTGGTTTACGAAATGTAGTATTTGAATTGAACATAATAACATAGAATGAAGAATTTTTTAAAAGAAGTTGGAAATGCATTTCCTTGACAATAATATGAACCCAAAATGTATTTTTAAACCATATTAAACATGCTATGTGATATAACATTTGTGTAGTTTTGTCTTTAACTTGAATGGATGTTAGAGTTGTTTGAATGCAAGGCATGATGTTTTACTGGAAATGTTGTGTGTTGTTTGTGGTTGAATTTTTATTATTACATTGATGTGTTGATATGCCTTACTGAAAATAATGGGGTATGGGAACCTTTATTTCTCTATGATTATCATGGATTATGAGACCCTAGATGTGGTTGATTTATTAAACTCACCATATATTAAAAGGACAATCACTTATATATGGATAATGAACCGATTACCCATAGAAAAATTAAAATTGTGTGAAAGTGCCCATGCTAAATAATGAGTTGAAGTAATATAGATCCCTGTATAATTATAGAAGATTATATGTGTTGTTGCTATGTGAAATTTTTCTTCTTGTGATTACTTGTGTGAAATGTGGTTTAAAAAAATTCAAGTATACAAATAAGGGGAAACCTGATACCTAACCAAGATGTGTTTTAATTTGACATGGTTAAAATTGTGAGGGTGAGTTAGTGCCTCCAAAAGTAGATAATATCTCAAAATGGGAGAGGGAATTCCTAAATTTTTGTTCTTAGGGATTTTTGTTTGATAATGGTGATCATTGGTTGGGGCTAGGTGGAGGATGAGAAGGTAAAATTGGTTGTGTAAAAAGTGTAGTTTCCTGTGGTTGGTAAAGTGGTGTGGTGATGTGGTTGAATGAAATATTTGGTGAAACTTTTTTTGTACAACAAGTTTGGATGGTGGTTGTGTTGTATAGTGGTAGTGATATGTAGTGGATGAGATGTGTGATCCTTTTTTTGGTGATATGGATTTTGTAGTGTTGTGTTGTGATATGTTTGTGTTAATAGAATCCCTTACCTCTCATAAAAAATTCAATCACTTAAATGTGAAAATAAAATAAAGTAGTTATTTTTTAACTCTTGAAATCAATAAATATGATCTTATCTCCCATGGATAAATATTTTTATAAGTTGAGAAAGTTTTAATACCACCATATTATTTGTGATTATTGTGTTTGGTATTATATTAATAGCATGTATTATGACCACAAACATATAAAGAGATGGAAACTCTTTCCCCTCATCAAGAAGCGTTATTTCACGAAACATTTTAAAACCATATGGGCGACTCAATTCCACCCAAAGTAGACAATATCATGGTTTATTGGATGGGTACCTTTGATTTTTAATCTTGAGGTAGATCTATCTATATTAAAATTAGTTTTTTTATTGGCAGAGGAATGCTATTTGAAGCTCCTGTAAGTAATGACACGCACCTATGAAAAATAGAAATTTAAAATGTTGAACCCCTTTCTATTTCTACGTAATAATTTTCTTGGAAATAATATTTTTTGATGAAAAACCTTGACAAAATTTAAACTTGAAATAGACGGTACATTTACAACTCATGTCATATTCATGATGAAAGCCATTTGTTAATTCATGCTTTCTAAATTTTATGTTAAATTGTATAAATATTAACTTCTTAAAGGGCATGATAGGTTCATGTTAGTATAACAAAATAATTTTTTTGAAATCGTGAACCCTTCCTATCTATGTATATGGTATTTGAAACATGTTGAAGAAAATAGGTTTTACAAAATTTGTTTATTTTTTTCATAGAGTATTTTGATAAATTTCATGTTATAAAAAGGATTTAAAAATGGTGTTTACATCAAGGTGGTTTTCTTAGACTATTGAATTTTGTTTTATATTTTTCTTGGAAATTATTTAAGAGGCATGTTTTAAAACTTAACATGCTTCAAAATAGATTGTTGAGATACATGTCTTTAAAGTAATATATCATTTGAAAAATCATGCTTAGCTTTTAAACTCCTTCACCAATATGAATTAATAAAATTATTACTGGAACATGATAATATATTTTCTTTGGGATATGTTAAGAATGGTATGTATTAAATATTTCAAATTTAAATTTTATGGATTAGAAAATTAGGATAATTCATATATGGGTATTCATACAATGGAATGTCTAAGTGAATTCATTGATGAAAAATGTATAACAATGATTTATCCTATCTAAAATTTATTACTTCCTTTTAAAATAACATAATATTTATTTGAATATATTACCATCCTTGGTGTTAATATTGTTGTTTGATTGTTATAAAATGCATATTGGACTTGTTATACCTATCTGTGTGACTTTGTCTCTGCCTGAGAGGTATCTAATATGAAGGTATGAATAATTCTTGAACCTTCCTTATCACTCTAGGGTATTCTTTCTGATTCCTATGTTTGGAGAAATTTTGTTTGTTCAGCTATTTTGGGAGTTTGGGATAACAAGTTTTATCTAATGTCAGTGTTTCCAGTGTAATGACATCCCTAAGAGGTATATTTATGTTGGGTTGGTTTTAAATTATCATGGGTAAGAATAGTTTGAGAGGTATCTCATGTAACAACCTAGACCTTTTGGTCCATTACTTTGTGAGAAATCTGGTGTTTGAGGTGTCTGGGGGAAGTTCGTTGTGTTTTTGGGATATATGAGTCATCCCAATGACAACTAATTTCAAGAGTTTTCAAAAATTCTAGTTTTAAAATGGTTCCTCTTCCCCAACAGTGTCTCTCTACAGAGGTGTCTCACTAATTATGTCTTACTTGTGGTGTCTCACCCTGTTGATGGCTCACTGGTAGTCTTTTGTTGGCGGTGTCTCACCTTAGAGGCTACTCAGTGGTGGTATCTCACCATGGTGGTCGCTCGCTGGTAGTAGCTCACAATAGTGGTTACTCATTGGTGGTGTCTCACCATGGCGGTAGCTCGCCCATAGGTGCCTTTTCTAGTGGTGCCTCGCCAAATGGTGGCTCCCTGAATGGTGCCTCGCCAAATGGTGACTCACTGAATGGTGACTCATCGAGTGGTGCCTCACCTAACAGTGACTCATGAGAAGTGCCTCATCGAGTGGTGCCTCACCAAAAGGTGACGCGTGAACGATGCCTCATCGAGTAGTGCCTCACCTAATGGTGACTCAGTAGCGGTGACTCATCGAATGGTGCCTCACCTAGTGGTGACTTTCATGAGGTGCTTCATCAAACTGTGCCACATCTAGAGGTGTCTTGTGAACAGTTCTTTTAGTTTTGATTTTCCCCTTAGGTTGTACCCTTTGACGTAAACTAACTTTAATTCTATATTTGAAGTGCTTTGAGGCCAATTCAATGCTCATAAATCTTACATTAAACTCCAAACTTTATAGGGGATTTCACTCGGTCAAGACACATTATCCTGACCTGATCCGCTATTAATGGAAAATCAAAAACATATCTAAAATGATGATATATTTAGATATTTCCCAGGCCAGGATACCTTCACAATTATTCATTTATTATCCTTTCTCTTAATATGGGAGGTTTTGAATCTTTCTTCCCATAGAAGTAATGGAACAAGCTAATGTAGTTGGTTCGATTCCCCCTTGAAGTAGTTTCCTCCTATACACACCCCTGTTTTGGTGTAGCATTCCTGAGAAGAAAGCTATATTGATCATCTTTCCTCTAGGTAGGTTTTACTTTGTCTCTCTCAATTTTTTATCATGTGGGGTGGGTGTACGAATTTTTCTCATGTGATGATAGTTGAATGAAAATTAAATAAATATAATCTAATCTGTTTAAGATTAGTGTACATGGGCTGGGGAAAAGTGACATATGATCTGTTTTTTATTTGTTTTTTATTGTTATTTTGATTTCTATGGGATAACTACCCACTACAAATCATATTCATTAGGGGTACTTGTTTGTGAACTAGTTTATGGGGTGTAGAATACGATCATGTTATGCAGATACTAACATCACTTATTATGATATTAGTTAACCATGTACATTCGACTAATAAAAAGGATTATCCAGGATCATGTGGGTTGTGTGATAAAACCCTTAATCAATAAATTTTATTTGAATAAGGGATCCCCTGTTAAATCTGAAAGTATGTTTTCCTATGTTATGTGTTGTAACATGTCGTGGACAATATTGTGTGTTGTGGGTTGGATCCAATGATATGATGGATGGAATATGACTATGTTGCGATGTTTGTAGGGGAAGTGGATGAGAAGTTGTTGTCAGGTGGGGCTACTATGGGTGTGGTTATACAACAAGGTTGTATAATGGTTATGGTGTGGATGTGTTGCAAGGCTACAAAAAGGAGATGTGACAGTAAATTGGAGAGGAAGAGGGATTATTTATAAGAGAGTAATGGGATCTTGTGTGGTGCAACATTTTGTTTGTTGGTTATTGTATTGTGTGAATTAATTCTAGTCTCATGGGAAGTATGGAACTAAAATGGAATATCCATCCTTGGGAAGAATTTGCAAAAATAGTTTATTTGAAATGGAATGTGCAATGTGAACAGCTAATAAATGAATGATAACATGATGAAATTTAATGAACCAATGTGTCTTTAAAATGGTATTATTTTATATTTGTGAAATCTGTTTAGCATCTAAATGTGGAATAAAATTATAATGCGACTTATGACTTGTGTTCTTCATGTATGGTGTTTTTCTTATAATATGTGGTTGGTTCTATTATATCTACCCATGTATTAATGGAATTAATATTGTATGTTAATAATTTCTATTGGGAAATTTTAATGAGGAAATTGATGATGGGTTATGTTGATTGAGTTGTTGATGTTTATATATAAAAAAATGGTTTAGAAATATGAAATAAAATGTCTTCATAAATGAAATGGATTTTCTCAGAAATGTTGAATACATTGATCAAAGTGGCTGATAAAGTGGGAATTATTGATAAGACAGAAAATTTGTAATATGGCTTAATGGTTGAAAGAAAATTATGGATTGTGTTTTGTTTCTGTGTTTTTATGCATTTAGAGGTGGCATCAATTGTGTGGATTCTGTGAGATGGTTAATTGTTTTTTATAAACCCATATGATTCCATTGTGTGCTATAACTCTATATGTTTATACACTATATGTTCTTCTGATTTCTATATTCACCCGCCCTAGTTGAGAAATATATGTCGAACATCCCCATCGTCACGAGGGAGGGTGTCTTTCTCAAACATCCCAGTGGGAGAATAGATGGCTAGCCACCCATTCTTCTCTGCTCTCTCTTCCAGGTGATGAAGGTCCACGATTCTTAGGGCCGGAAGTGTATGAGTTGTGGTATCCCAGGCGTTTTTGGGTGAGGTTGTTTGTTTCCCAAGTCTCTTTGGGATTTGTTATGATGTGATTTCCCAAGTGTCTTCAGGATGAGTTGTGATGTGCTTTCTCAGGTGTCTTCGGGATGAGATGTGATGTGTTGTGAGACCCGAGTGTGTGTGGGAATGATGTGTTGTGAGGCCCAGGAGTGTGTGTGTGGGATGTGTTGTGGAGAATAGGTGTGCGCAGGAGAGATGTGTTGTGAGTCCTAGGTGTGTTTGGGTGGGATGGTTAGTATACCTTTATAGGTGTTGTTTGGTTCTTCTATTTTCTCATGGGTACATTAGTATTCCCCTTTAACATGTTCATGAGAGACTTTAGTTTTTCCTACTAAGTATACTCGTATTCTCAACCTACGTACATAAAAATTGTTTTTAGGTTTATGGGAGGACTTTGTAGACCGTGATGGACATTTCTATTTCAGACCTTTGGAGTTTTTTCTATGTCCCTACCTTATCTTTTATTCTTTTGGTCCTTTATTTGGAGACTTTTATATGTATCAGTTTAGATATATACATGAATTTTTGGATGGTTTGGAATTTTTTAATATAATATGTCTTAGTTTTTTAGTGGATAATTCACCTTATCTTCAGATCTTATTTCCTTATAAAGGGTAATTACTCCCATATTGTGATATTTATATACCCTTGGTGATAGTCCCCAACCTAGGGCCTACTAGGGGTGGGACTAGGGGTCATAATCTCCCTTTCTTCATTTACATCCCAAGATGGGTATCTTTAGAGGGAGGGGATCACGACACAAGTCCCTTGAAAATTCCTTCTTGAATATGAAGATAATAAATGGGCATCAAAATCCACACTCCTTCATATTCTTAAGAAAAGTGGATATTTATATAACACAAGGAATATGATTGGAAGGGATATTAAATAATTCAATAATATATGAAGATATAAAAGAGTGTGATGTACCTATATCAAATAAAATGGGATTCATAAAAGAGGAAATAATAATGAAACCTCATATAGTTTCTGGTCCCACATCTTATTCCACATTCACTTATTCAAATAAATGAAACCTTTTAACTTCAAAATGGGTCTGATTCCTACCACCAACCTCAGTCTTAATCATTAACAGAATTTTACCAAATGATGATCTTCTCATACCTCTATACTTATGATATATAGGTATTTGCACTATTAAGGAATCTTATTGAACTGTATACCCCCTAGGAGTTGATGAGCCTATTTTACTTTGAGGAGAGCGGTTGGATCTATAAAATCTATATAGATGATCTAAATCTCCATATGCATGACTTGACTTGAGGGCTTCAGGGAATGAAGATCTCATATGGACAATCTTTTTATATTGATAACATAAAATAGATATACTAACCATGGAATTATATAATAAATAAGAAGATGGGTTCTTGGACCAACTGATAATTACATATCAAGGTTAAACATGCTTTAACCTATTCTATAAAAGACTGCCTTATATCATATTAGGCACGGTGGGAGAATCAAATAACCTTGAAATTCCAACTTGATCGTGCTCTACCATCAAGTATCATCCCATAAATTTATCATAATTTTAGACTTTCAACATAAAGAAATGGGATTGGATGTTATGTTAAAGGCTTATCTCAAACCACCAAGCATTCAACTTATCATTTGAGACCATATTATGAGAAAAGTGTAAGAGTTCATTAAATAAGTTGGCTTCACCATTACTATCTGGATAAACTACTAGAGGTATAAAAATCTATTGAATTTTCCAAGTCTATTATGCCTAGATAGAACTACTGGGTAAATATCAAATTGAAATAATTCCATTCCATGTTATCTTGTATTTTTTCTTCATCAAAAAAATATCACCATTTCTGATATGGGTATTCAAACATAAAAGTGACACAAATACATTAACAGCCTCCTAAGTGTCAATAAATTCAGTATTTATTGGATTTTTCCACAACCAATCCCCTTTTGATTGAAGATTATTTGTACCTTTAAAGAATTAAGGATTATGGAGGAGACAATCATGGTTTCAGCCCATATCCAGAGTTAGAGTTAGTCCCTATTATTTATTCTATTCTAGGAACGGTCACACTCTTTGATCTATGTAATGGAATATTCATACTACCCCATCAATAAGATTATTTTATACAGGAGTATTAGAACATGGAAAATTTTTCATTGAAACCTTCATAAAATCCTTATGTGGTCTATGTGGGGGATTTTTACTATATACAATAATATAAAAAATTGAATAAAAAAATATTAAAAAGGTATATAACTTCAATTAGAATAATAAAAACTCCTCAATTTTTTTTAATAATATTAAGAAAGTAATTATAATCCAATGGAAAAGGGAGAATAAAAAAATAACACATATCATATGATGAACTTTATGGGTGTATGATATGTAGCTCATTTATGTTTCCCATTCCAAATATGTGGTAACTCATGCATTTTATGAAAATCAAAAAATAAAATTCCTAAAAACCCATGGAAAATAAATATTCATTATTGAACGTCTTATCCGTACACTTTTTTATACCTACATCCTGAGTTCTGAAAATATTATCTCCTATCTACCAAGAATTCCAGAAAAACATAAAAAAAGTAGGGCTTTGATTCCATTTTCTCATGAACCAAATTGGGATACACTTATCATGAAACATGATCTATAGATTCATGAAGAACTTTCCTTGTTCTCCTGGGAAGACCAATAGTGATAAATAATTAAGGAACATACCTTAAGAATGATTTATCCTAAATAAACCAACTAAAAGCGAAAGGGACCCAATTGGGAATCTGTAATGACCTCACTATAAGTTGTTGAGTTATGTGCTAAAAAATTTATAAAAATAATTATAATTATGTACTAATTATAAATTAATTAACAGTGGAAAAAAACAAAAACCATTATAATAAGATGATAATCCAAACATAGCCACAATTAAGGCATATTTATACAAAATGGGATGGGATGGGCACCCAAAATAATGATACAATAGTATAGATTTTTAACCTAAACCAAAACCAAAACATAGAAAGAACTTATACCCATATTTATTTGACACAAGGGATCATTCCTACCTTATCACCACCTCCAATATGAACAAATCTATAATTAATATCAACCCCCTCCAATAAATGCCTTTACATTGTCCATTTTCATTAAAAAAATTTGTATATACACACAGAGGGTGTATGTAGTTTGTGATAATTACATACCTAGTAGGAAACAACTAAGTGTTGGATGAGAAAACTTTTTTAGATAAATCCAAGCATGATATTATGAAAATAAACCCAATGAAAACATTATTTTAACATTTTAAAAAGGCAAGTAACAAATAACAAGCTTTAAAAAATTTTAAACCTGAATTAAATGCTATGAAAATAACTATTTCAAAAAAATAACCATGGTATAAGACATATGGTCTCTATAGTCAATGAACTCTAAGATATTATTACTTTATTATTATTCAAACCAATCATATCCAACCATGCATAAGACATTAATGATAACATCTTGAAATTCTAAGTGGCATGGTGACACCCATCTTGTGGTACCACAACTATATAATCCATGTCATAACAAAACTATACTTATTATCATATTCCCAAGATAGGGAGAGAATAGAATATGTGAAATGAGCATAACATACCAAATCATTAAATCATTTTAATTGAATATTCAATATATTTCACAATAATACACACTCAAGGACTGCAAAGGTTTGGTGTATTTTAAGACGAGATAAATAATAAATTAATTTAATGAAATATAGTTAACATATCCCACAAAGTTCCTCTCTCATAGTACCCTTATAATGCATAACCTACATAAAACCATTCTTTATAATCTAAGGAAAATTAAAACATAAGAAAGGGTGAGCTCAAATTCTCATTAAGGGTATACGTAGAAGATATCATTCAATGAGAATATTCTAGAATAAGATAATCATATGGTTATGAGAGAATTATCATAAATTAAAAAGTTCATATCCAATTAGTCATAGATCATAAATCATGAGTAATGGTATAAATCTTCAACATTTCAAAATAAATGAGTCATAATAGTGAAGAATCATCATTAATCAATCTTGATCTATGATAACATATCATAAGTACAATAACTTGTCAAATGAATTATGGAATAATAATAAGCATATAAAATAATTTCCTTAGTCAAGGTTCACTTCCATTACTATAATCCTGGAAAATGTCCCATAGTAGATTGAGTTCACTCCAGATTCCATCATTTCCTTAGTCAAGGTTCACTCCCAAGATAATCATAGAAGAAAAATTCCCATAGTTTATTGGGTTTAATCCTCTTTATATCATTTACATTGTCAAGGTTCACTCTTAATACTATCATAGTGGATAATTTCTCTTATTGAGTTGGGTTTACTCTATATTATAGTTCTTATTAATATATGAGATATCAATCATTACCCAATGCATTGGAGGGATTTAACAGACCCACCCATCATATGATTAAAACCATCTATATGTGCTCCATAAGATCATAAAAACATTCACTAATTCATCATAGAATAAACTTTGTAAAATAAATTAGGTTTATAAAAAAATTCATCATCACATAACAACTAGACATATAGAGAAATAACATGGATGATATCATTAAATTATAACATCAGTGAATCATAAGAAACATCGAAGGATGTTAAAATTGACGAAAAATACCTTTAAAAGATAATTTTAAAATTTATTTTAAGATAGGGTAAAATATACTTTTCTTTTGTTATATATAGAACTAAAAATTTCTAGAATATTAAGAAAATAATTTTATTTTAAAATTACCAAGTAAAAATAAAGCATCAAACCAAATAACAATCATGAAAGTATGAAAATCCATTCCTATGGTAAACTTAAAAAAAGCACTTCACATATTTTCTGAAAAGGAAAAATTTACCTCATTCAGAAAAAACAATAAGATTAATATTATGAATTTTAAATGAAATAAAAATATGGTTGAAAATAAATTTAAATATTAATAATATCATATAAAATAACATTCTTGAATTTTTTTTAATGAATATTCACATGGAAGAAAAATTTTATGGACCAAATAGGAAATATGGTCAACATTTATTTAAACCATTTTCTTGATCATTTTAAGTATGACAGAGTGGAAAATGATATAAAAACATGTATAATAAATAAATAATTGGAGGAGAAGAAAATAGATAGGTTTTAATAAATAAATAGAATATAATTATCCCAAAGCACATTTAATCATAAAAAATCTAGATTAAAAATTATATTGTAATGTAAACCCTTACCTTAGATCCTGACTTTCTTAATATTCATTCTAAAGTTCCTATTATTTGAAAAAAGTCCATTGGATCTCTTCTTAAGGACCCTTGGGTTCATATTTTAAAATTACCATCACCTCTATAATATGTATAGGGAATTTTAAAAGAGATATGGGTAGGGTTTGGTCAAACTAAGTGTCTCAATAAGGTTTGAAGAAGATAAAATAAGAGGTGACCTTTTATAAGTGAAGTTAGTGGAAAACCTATAAATAATTAAAATATTAAAACAAAATAGTCATATTCCAGTGATAGTGGAACCAAGGAAACCCAAATATAAATATAATATAAGGTAAGGTTGAAATATATTCATAAAATAAAATATAGAAAAGTTTAAGTGATATTTAAGAACTCATCTTTGAGTTTAACCCCCTTATCAACCCTTTTTAACCATAATTGAGGTGGAATATTTTACCATAGTTACTATTAATTATGATAAAAAAATGAAATTTTCCTTATTACCAAATTTTAACATGATAATTTAAAATATTGAATCAATTTTATCAAATTAAATTTCTCTAAGAGGCATAAATAAGTTTTAAAATAAGAATGCCAAACCCATTGAGAATAGTTTTTAGAAAAATGAATTTTTAATCATAAAATTGAATTTAATCAATTTTATAGCTTAGTAAAAACCATTAGATAAATTTTTAACTACTGATTGAATATATTATCTTAAAATTTAATTATAATAATTCATAAATAGTGATTAATTTAATTTTTTAAGATAAAAGAACATTGTATGCATAAAATTATTTTTTCAGAAAAAAATATCCTTTTACCTTTAAATGATTATATTTTTAGTCCCATATAATTTATAATAAATGAATTCATTTTCTTAATGTTTAAATAATAATTTTTCCTACATCATTTATTTTAAATTAGAAATATATGAAAAAACAATTATGATAAATAAAACACTTTAAAACAGTTATTTAAAATGAATAATAATTCTTAAATGGATTAGAAATGCTTTTCTAGAATTATATTTCATTTAAATACCTTAAAACATGCTTCATTTTATAATATATAATAATTATTCACATATGTTTAGGGTTTCATGCTTCACAATATATCAAATGCTTTTATTTATTAAATATAAATTTATTCTATGATCTCATCATGTAACATTCTACCCCCTTATAAGAATTTATCCCTAGAAATTATGTTACTCTGATAAAAAAAATTGAGGATTCCTCTAGCTCATCACATCTTTACATTCTGATATGGATTCGTCAATTTTTTTATTCCTTCATTGAATCTTAAACATGCGATTAGTATTGTTCAATGGCACTTTATCAATGTGATCCAAAATTTTTACTGTTGTTCTTCATTAGGAAGTTCATTATCTAATGGTGTGACCATTGAGTTTTGTACATGAGATGGATATGGTATAAACTTTCTCAAAAGAGAAACATAGAACACATTTTGAACTTGGCAGAGGTTTAGGGATGTCACAAAGTGATAATCTTCCATCACGATGTGATAAATAATCTCACAGGGATAGATATACCTAGGGATCAACTTTCATTTCTATATATATCTCATAACATTCTTTTAAAGAGGCATTTTAAGGAATAAATTATCACCAAATTTGAACTATAGATCTCATTGATGATTGTTTTATTAACTTTTCTATCAACTCCAAGATGCTCTAATATTAATCCAAATGGGTCTAACTTTATTGACCATTTCATCAGCTATCTTAGGTCCCAATATATTTTATTCTCCCAATTCATCCCATCATATCGGAGTCATGAACTTATTTACATAGAGGGATTCATAAGGAGACATATAAATGATCGAGTGAATGTTAATATTATAAGACCATTTAACTAGTTAAATATATTTATCCCAACCTCATTTGAAACCCATAGATAAAAATCTCAGCATATATTGTAGTGATTCAATTTTTCTCTTATATTGAACATATGTCTAAGGATGATATTCATTACTAAATCTCAACTTCATCTTCAAATATTGGTGAAGGTTTCACAAAAAAATCGAGGTAAAGCTAAGATATAAATCAGATATGACTGAGAGTCATACTCCAAGAAACTTTAAAACTTCGTTAATAGTTAACCTGACAAGATGACCAGGAGATAAATCTTGTACGATAGAAATAAAATGTGGTAATTTTTTATGGATATTGACTATAAACCAAACATAATCATGACCTTGAGATGTCTTAGGGAGTCCCATGACGACATATTTGGTTATGTTTTCCCATTTCTACCCAATTATGGATAATGGTTATAACATCCCCTTAGAATTCTATTAGTTATACATTTATTTATGAAATACCAAGCACTGAGATATATACACTGTAATATCTCTCTTAATGTTATCCCACCATAAATTCCCTTTAAGATCTCTACGCATCTTTGTCAATCTTGTATGAAATGATAATGGTGAAATATGATTTTGATCTAATATATCCATTTTAAATTATTGTATTGATGGTATACATACTAAATTATGAAACCTCCTCATTTCATCACTATCATGACTAAATTTAAGAACATTTCTTATCTTATATTGTAGCTCCACATTTTCCTTCTATATCTTTTTAATCTGCACATGAATAGATGGTAAAAAAGTTTTCTGTAAAAAATAAGAAGTTTCACCCTTTATTAGGATTTCAATTTCTATACTCTAAAAATAATTAATTATTATATCTATTTCTATTCTCATCATGAATGAAATAGAATTTTCCTCTCGAATCAGAGTACCACACACCTTGTTTTCCTTTCCTGGTTGGTAATATATTGAGTAGTCATAATCTATAATCAGTTCCAATCATATACTCTGATTAATAATAAACTATTTTTATATAAATATGTAATTTAATATTTTATGATATATATATACGTAACACATTTCAATATAAAGATAATTCTTTTATATATTCCAAGAAAAAATTACATCCCTAGTTATAAATCACGATTCAGGTAATTTTCTCATGAAACATTTATTGTCATGATGTATAATCTAGTACCATTTCATTATTCATGAGAACACATCCATTTATTTTATTTGATGCATCAATGTATATCATAGACCTTTATACACTATAGAGTAGTGTGGGCATAGGTACATAGACCAAAATTCTCTTCAGTTTGTTAAAATTTTCTTCACATCCAACCATCTAAAGGAATATGGATCCCTTCCCCATCAACTTGGTTAGTGAATTTTATATCCATGGTAAATTTCTCATGAATAATTAATAGCACCAATCCAAATAAAGAAAACTATATATTTTAATCACCCTGGTCTGTTTTGGCCTTTATTAAATAACTTTCATCTTTGAGGGATCAATTTATATACACTCTCTTATAATTATGTGACCCAATAATGGTACTTATTTATCTATAATTCATATTTACTAAATTTGATAGATAACTTCACCATACTCAAGGAAATAAATACAATCATTATTTGATCATCTTGTTCTTACTTACTCTTAAAATATTTGTGAATTGACTACCAAACACTCACCAAGGTAATATATAAATTATATATTCATTATATCTATGAATATATATGGGGAATTGGTAAGTCCAAATAAAATCATTATAAATTCATAATGACCATACCTCGTATGAAATATTGTCTTAGATATGTCAACTATTTTGAATCTTAACTGGTGATATCTCGATTGGAGATCAATAATTGATAATAATTGATCTTCTTGAATTTTACCAAACAAATCATCAATATGGGGTAATATATACAAATTCTTAATAGTAAACATGTTAAATTCTTGATAATCAATTCATAAATGCATTAACAAATATTTCCTCTTAGCAAAAATAGTAGTTACACCCCATGGATATTCACTTGGCCAAATGAATCCGTTATCAAGATTATTCTAGAGTTGATTCTTTAATTCTTACAACTCAATTAGGTTCATTCTATAAGGATTCATTGAAATAATCATAGCACTAGGAATGATTTCTATTGAAAAATCAACTTCATTATTTGATGGAAGACTAGGAAACTCTTCAAAAAATTCATCAACATATTCCATAACAATAGGCATATATTCTATATTGAGTTTATCCTCAACCATTTGAGATAGATACCCCTCATGAATAGATAATAAGACCCATACAATGGAATTAGTTTCCATTAGACGTTCTTATTTATCCTCATATCGATATACAATCATGGATTTATTGGTAATATCATATATTAATTTCCTTCCTCATAAAATGATATGATATTTATATAGAGAGATCCAATCCATGCCAAAAATCATATCAAATTCTACTAGAGGGATAATAAAAATATTCTTAGGAAGCACATTCCCAAAATCTTTTATCATAGAGGAGTTATTGAATTGAGATTCATTCATCATACCATTAGAAGTTTTCACCAATAACTCAACATCTAATCATTGAGGATATGAATTAATATTATGATATACTTTTCATGATATAGAGTAATTAAAATGATTATGATCTAATAGGGCTATTATATATTTTAGTGTACCTATCAAAACCTCAAATTCATCATTCTATCGTCAATAAATTAATAAAACCAAACTGGTTAGCATGATAACCAATCATCATTAATATGAGTGAGTAATAATATAATCATAAAAATCATTCCCATGATGTCCTAAGTTATCAAAACTTTATATCAATCAATGAAAATTTATGGTTCGCCATATATCCCTTTTAGTTCATCATTGGTTTTATTATGTTTTATCCTCCTGTTATTCCTAACCTAATATCTAAAAATAACTAAATTCTACTATGATACTAACTAAGGAGACATGATCATAAAATACATAATTATTGCATCATTTAAGAAAAATATTTAATAAATTTAATAGTAATACATTCCCTAAGACATTAAAGGTTTAGTGTGTTTTAAGACTAGATACATATTCAATATATTTCATTAATGACCTTCGACATCTCTCCTAAAGTTATTCTCTCGCAATACCCTACTAAGGCATATCCTACCAAAAAACTTTATTCAAAACCTGGGGAAAATGGAAACTTAATAATGGGTGAGGTCAGATTCTTAGTAAGGGTCAATATGGGAGATATCAATTGATAATCCTACTCAATAATAAGATAATGGTGTGAGAGAATGGTCATAAATTATAATGTTCATACCCAATATATCATAGATCATAAATCACGAGTTAGGGTATAAAGATTTAGAATTTCAAAAGACTTAATCCATAAGAGTGAGGAATTATTATGAGAAAATCATGATAAATAATATCATATCATAAGCATAAGAACATTTTATATTAATTTTGGAACAATCATAATCATATAAAATCATTTAATTAGTCAAGTTTTACATCCATGAATATAATAATGGATAGAGTCCCATAGTGGATTGGGTTCAATCCCTATTCAATCATTTACCCAGTCAAGGTTCTCTCCCAAGAAAAAAATATTGGATGAATTTCAATAATTGATTGTTTTTATGCACCATTTTCGGGATGATATGTTTTTAAAAGAATACCATGATCGATAGCTTACTTAACACCGAACACCGAGCCTTAAACGAATTGAGATATATTATAAAAATATTATCAATTTAAATGAATATTATAACCTAAAAATTAAATATGTGGGTATAGATATGATTAATATATTTATGTAATATATATAATGTTGTACTAAATGAAATTTTATTGATAAATCCTTAACAAATAATCACTCAATTTCTAGTAAAGTCATTCTATTCTTCAAAAATATATTTCTTCAAAAATGATTTTGTTTCTTTTTGAGAGTAAAT
This sequence comes from Viscum album, assembly GCA_963277665.1. Lineage (NCBI taxonomy): Eukaryota > Viridiplantae > Streptophyta > Magnoliopsida > Santalales > Viscaceae > Viscum > Viscum album. The sequence goes on along the minus strand of OY728151.1, from coordinate 644,529,236 downwards.
ATTATAATTATTCTTTTTGTATGTTTTTGAAGATATATTTTATAAAATTAAATTCATTTTTGAAATAATAATATAAAAATTATCTTATGGGGAAATTTTGATATTTCTTCTGAAAATATTGGTTTTTCAACGAATAGTGAAAAATATTCTTCTTTATTTAAAAATCTATTTTCATTTAAAGTACTTATAAATTATAATTGTATTTGGGATTGGTTTTAAAATTTAATTAGTTACTTTTTATGAGACTTAATATAATTAATGTATTTTTAATAATTTTTATACATGAATTTGGTATAAAAACATTTTTATACTTAAAAGGCATTTTTTTGAATAAAGTTTATCATCACATTTTATGGGTTTAATTTTAAATAAAATTGAACTAATTTTATGAATTTATTATTGAATAATGGATTAAATATTTGGAATGATTATTTCCAAATTTATTAAATAGATCCATTTTATTTTTATTCTTTATGAATTGGTATCGTACTAAGTATTTGTTACCTTAGTAAGGGTAAATCAGGTAATTAAGGTTAACAATAATATGATAAAGACTAAAAAATGACCCAAAAAGTTGAGTTTATTTAATTGTATGAGTATATTTTTTCTATAGACATCCAAAATTTAAAAATGTAAAATTTTTTCTTTTCATACTAGATTTATAGCTTTATAATATTTAAGTAAAGGATAATTTAAAAAATTTCAATCTCTCATTTTTAATATCTATAGGATTTTATGATTGGGATAAAAATAGATTGTATTCAATTTTAAAATGTTATTATAAAAATAATTTTTTTTTATCATGTTAATTTATTTATTATTTTTAGCGATTAAAATATTACATTAAATTAAAAGACAACATTGACAGAATATTTATTTAATTAATAGAAAAATATAATACATATTTTTAAAAATATTAAAAGTAATATAAATTGAATTAATTATTGAATTAAATTAAGTTTTCAGATAAATATAACACATGAGAGATGTTTTGAAGTATTATATTAAAATTATATTGACGTCGTTTTGTTTTCAAAGTCAAATTAAATGAATTGTGCCAAAAAAGACATTAATGATATTTTATAATAAATAATATTTTATTAAATGATTTAAAATTCTAAAAATATTGTTTCCAATAAAGTGAATGATATTTTTTTATAAATATCTACCACGGTCCATTTATTGGTCAATTTTTATTTTATATAATTTTTTTTGAATCTTTAATTGTAAATACATTGATATTTTGATAATCGTCAAAAGGGTTAATAAGGGTTATAACCAAAAGATAAAGAAGAAAACATCACTTAAAATTTACATAATTTAATTGGATTAGAATATTTATACTCATACTAATATTAAATTTAAATTATATTTATTTTCATTCATTTTTATATGATAATTTAATTTATATTAATTTAATTTTTTCTGAAATTCCAAGCAAGGCTGTTCCCTCACTTAAAAAAGGGAACCTCTCTCCCATACATTACATACTTAATGAGATATTTTCATCAAAAAATAAAAATATAAATAAATTTATAAAATCACTAAAACTATTTTAGTGGTATTAGTTTTGGAAAAAAATAACCTTTGAGGTCATAAGGTATAAAGAAAATAAGGTTGTTCAAAGAAGAGGTATAACTTTTAACGGAATGTTTTAGTATTATTTCTTCTTATACATCCTTAAAACCTATTTAAAACATGATAAAATAATAAAAAAAAGTCTCTTAAATATAATTATATTCTATGAAATTAATTTCATATCCTATATCCATTCTATTTTGCATCAAATAGGAAACAAAACTGTCATTCATGTGTACGATAGACTACCTTCTTGTGAATCAAAGTAATTTATTTTCCTTCAACACCTATCATGTCTTGTAATAAATATGTAATTAATATATATATATATATATATATATTAATTAAATAATTATAATTATTTAAATATATTATATAATATTTTTTTCTTACCATTCCCTCCACTGAAAAATGATAATGTCATCCATGCGTATGTGTGGATTGCCTCTTGCAAGAAGCGATGCGATTTGATTTTCATCACCACATCACAAGGATGGTATATATAAGTATATTTATGGAACAAATAAGGAATTTATGATATAATAATTCTTATATTAATATGAATTATTAATTACCTTCTTTCTTTAACTATCATTGAAAAATAAAAACATTACTCATTCATACATATGATCAACCATCTCCCTGATTGTAATTTAGTTCATTTTTCATAACCATATTTAATGGTTGGTTTTAAAACTGTAATTTATGAATAAATATAATAATTATTTCATGATTATTATTCTGGAGATGAAGTAAAAATTAAATCATTTTACATGGGTAAGTTATAGATTTTGTTTTGAAATTATGAACCAAACATCCTCAAAAGACCCAATGTGGAATTAACTGATTAATTATATAAATTTGTAATTAAAAAATGACCTAAAATGTTTAAGGGAAATAGAATAAACATGAAAAATTTAATAAGGAAATAATATAATTGATATAATTTTATTATTTAGGAGTTAAAGAGCATACATAGAAAATCTAGACCCGAGGTAAGGGATTTCGCCTCAATTTATCTTCATTGAAGAATATTTTAATGTTATAAAAATAATTTATTTTATATTTTTCATATTATATAATTTTATATTTTATATCATGAATTATTCACACTTCATGTAATTTTATGTTGAAATTCAAATTATTTCATCCAAGGTGGATTTTACATAAAAGTTACCAAGTGGTAAGGAGGTTCTTAACTGAATTTTCTTTCACTAGGTTATATCACCTATTCATTGTTTATATTATGAAAATATTTGGTTTGAAATGATTTTTTTGGGTTTAGGATCTATTTTTTTGTATTTTAATCTATTACACATAATCACCCCATTGATTAATTCTTTATTCAATGACCTAATATTCTTAAGGGTATTCTTCTGAAATTCACTTTTTATGGGGAATATGTTTATATAATGAACCTAATTTAGTTTATATAGTATATATACTCTAAATTAAGATATTATATCATGAATTATTATTTTATCATTATATTAAAAGTATATTTTATGTTACATATTTTCTGATATATTGGTTCAAATGTTATAAATGTCGCAAGGATTTTCATTGTCTCAATATCATTTTCTTGTGATGTGATTCGTGTCATGCATTGTGATTACATTGAATGGTGTACATATTACCTCAAGAATAATTTTTTTACTTCATGAAATTATTGGGATTTATATATCCATATCGTAATCATTCTTTCAATGACTTTTTATTTGAAGGTTACCAAAGAGGTAATGTATTTTTGATACAATCTTCTTTCTTTTCGGTATTATTTATGTTCAAGGTTCCTTTACGGGAAATAAAATGCTCTTATTTTACTACAGAAAATATTTTTATTTATTTATAGTTATGAATTTAGTTTAAATTTTTAATTTAAATTTCCTCCTTTATTAATTAAATAATCACCAAGAATTTTTTTTTGTAAGTGATACCAATCATGAATCTTCTTTAAATTAGGAATATTTCTATTATATATCGATAATTTTAAAATGTTTTAAATATTGTTATTTTCTAAAAATAAATTATATTTTAATGTTATTTTACATGATATTTCCCCCTCTTCTAAAAGGTTTTAAAAATGAATCATTTAAAAATTTTCCAAACAAGTTATTTTTTACTTTTTAAAAAACTTGTGAAAGGAATGTTTATTTTTAAAATTTATGACATGAATATATTTTTCCACCATCATGAAAATTATTCTATTTTAGGTTTCCTTTATAATTTTCCATTTTTATTAAAAAAAAGTATTTTTACCAATATTTATAATTTTTTTATAAAATATATCTCAAATAAAAATGTATTTTTTCTTTTTTTCAAGGAAATGTTTTAAATATTATTTAATGGTATTTTACTCTATTTTATCACCCATTAATGATAAATCTAATTTAATGGGATTATTATGTTATCAAACCATACATATTCATTATTTATATGGATTACAATGACTATTTTAATTGTATTTTCACGAAACCCAATTCCATTCAATGCATTAATAAAGCTATAAATTAATTATTAATTAATTATTATGGTGTTCAAGTGTTTTATGATGAAAATTTTTAATATTAAAATATTTTATTCATGACATGGTAATTAATAATTATATGTGATTAATAGGTTAGGCTGATATAAATTATATGATTGGTGATCCCCATTATAGATCTCCAATGCATTAAGTAATGTTACTTATCTTCAAAGGTATGAAAGAGTTTGTTAATGTTGAGGTTATAGAGGTTTTTTGGTATATAGGGTTATTTGTTTATGGAATGATCTATTTTGATTCTTTGGTGTTATTTTTTATTTTTTTAGATTAATATATTATTTCTTCATATGAAGGTTTATTAATTTCGTGTATCATCTTACCTTAAATTAATTATTTCATTTTTGGGTGATATCTAAAGACATGAGGAATATCGTGTTTCTTTTTATGTATTTTTTGATCCATTATAAGTATATTTTAGTGATTCAGGTACGAAAATTAATATTTAATAACCATTATTAGGAGTAAAATATGATATTGTGGTGGAAATTGATTAAGGGATGAAATTATACTTGTTAAGTAAGTATATTTACTTATTTTCTTTGTCTATATGGTAAAGGAAATCCTCAACTCAAGGAAAAGGATCTTGGAAATTCTTTCGTCCCATCACCTTCATTTATGATGAATCGATGGTCCTTTTCACATCTCCTTGTTTTAAGATTTTGTGTTCTTTAACTTTCTTTTGACCATTCATTTTCTTGTGATCAATGTTCTCAATTACTCTTCATCATTATTTGGAAATTTAATTTTTCCTCCATGTCCATATTTTCACTTCCTATTAATGTTATCTTGTTTTTAAAGATAGTATCTATTTTTCCAGATGACCTTCATATTTCACTTTCCTATTTTTTAAGAGGAAGTTTTACTAACTATTTTTACAATGTGGGTTTTCAACAAAGGTATCTTCAAATGTAAAACCCTTGATTACCAAGTTTAAACTAAATTTAAGAGGATGAAATTTATTAAAAGTGTATAGAGAGTATAATTTCCCAAGTATTTAAAATAATTATATTCTTGATATATTTCTTAAAAGGAAACATTAAGATTTAGTTGAGTTGAGATATACTATAAAAAGATTATTTTTTAAATATGACAGTTATGGCATAACAATTAAATTATAGGTTATGAATAAAATTAAAGTCTTTATGAAATATATATAAATTTCATAATTAATAAAAATATATTTATTTATTCATTTTAAATAATAACTAATATTCTAGTAAAGTCATTTAATCTTAAAAAAATATGATTTTTTTCAAAAATGGGTTTTCGTTCTTTTTATGAGAAAATATTATAATTAATTTATTTAAAATTTTGAAAATTAATTTATAAAATTAACATTAATTTTCAAATCATCATATAAAAATTATCTTCGTGTGAAATGTTGGGATTTTTTTTTGAAAAGATTGATTTTTCAATGAATACTGAAAAATACTGATTTTTATTGAAAAATATATTTTATTTTAATGTATTTAAAAAATAAAATTCTATTTTGGATTAGTTTTAAAATTTAATTAGTTCCTATTTATTAAAAATAATTTTATTATAGTATTTTTATTGAATTTTATGTTTTAATTTGGTATAAAACATTTTTATACTTAAAAGGGAATTTTTCTAGAAAACTGCTTTTCATCATGTTTTGCAGGTTTAATTTTAATTTAAATTCTAAAACATATATTAATTGAATCATAAAAGGGGTACATGTTTGGAATCAATATTTCCAAACTTATTAGTTAGTTATCTTTTATATTTATTCATAATGGGTAGTAACCATAGTAAATATTTGTCACCTCGGTAAGGGAACATCGGGTAATTAAGGTTTTAAATAATATGATAAAGAATAAAAATTGACCCTAAAATGGAATTTATTTCATTAGATGAGTATATTTTATCCATAATCATCAAAAATTCAGAATTTTGACCTTTTGTTAGCATTTAGCCTAAATTTTGAGCTTTATAATATTTAAGTGATGGATAATGTCAAAAATGCCACTCTTTTGTTTTCAAAGGCTATAATATTTCGTTATAAGGATAAAAAAATATTTTCATTTATAATTTTTTATTTGAAATATTAATTATTTTTTATCATGGTAATTTATTTCAAATTTTTAGTGATGAAAAATTTACCTTAAATGCTTCCGCAATGCAGACTCAGTGTTTATTCAATTAATAGAAAAATAAAATAAACGATTTTAAAAATATAAAATGTAATATAAATTGGATAAATTACTGATTTCAAATTATTTTTAGTTAAATATAACATATTATGGATGTGTTCAAGCATTATATTCAAATTCATTATTTTCATGTTGTTTTCAAAGTTAAATTAAATGAATAGTTCCAAAAATGACAATAATGATATTTTATAATAAATAATGTTTTCTTAAATGATCTTAAATTCCTAAAAATATTGTATTCAATGAAGTTAATGGGATATGGTTGGAAATATAAACCAATGTCTATTTATGGGTTAGTTTCAGCTTTTGTAGAAACTTTATTGACTCTTTTATTGTAAATACTTTGATACAGTAGTAATCATCAAAACAGTTTACTGGGGTTAATACCAAAAGATAAAGATTAAAAAATCACTTAAAATTTTACAAATTTAATTATATTGGAATATTTTAACTCATTACCATCTTATATTTTAATAATATCAATTTAGATCCATTTGTCTATAATGACCACGAACCTAGAAGCATGGAGCTGATGATTTTAATTATTACATTAGGATAGATATAATGGTTTGAATCCCAAAGCACCGAACAATTTAGTAGTTTTGGAAAACCAGATTACAAAAACGATACCCATTTTACATTGTGAATAGAACATAAAGCATAAAAAAGTAAAATATCAGTATCATTGAATCTCATTCAAATAACTCCTCTTCATATATTAGGGAAAGGAATCAAAATATGGGTGAGCAAAAATTATTAGTAAATGTTAAGTATATCATAATATATCATAAATAAATAATCATAATCATCATTTAAAATTTAGATAAGTTACCTATCATGACCCGTCCCCCGGGGACCATGCTGTGACATCCCCATGCCCACCTCCCAAAGGCCATGGGTTGAAAACTAGCACCGAAGGTGTCAACATGCAAGTGGGAGGAATTTTCATGAGTACATGTATGCAAACACACACAAAAATTTCCCAATGCTAGAAAAGTAAAACATGCATGACACTAGACAACCCCTGAGTAAATGCTAAAAACTGTAGGTCAAATAGGCCAAAAGGAAAACCCAACAAAAGACGAAATGAAAATATGAATGTACAAGAAAACTCTGAAAACCATCTGATGAAAACTCCACTTGATGGGTAAGTATAGAGTTGCTTCCAGAAGCTGTAAAATCATGTCCTAACTTACTAATCTCACTATGAACCACCTGGGGTAGGGCCACTAAGTTCTACACCAAGTTGTTGGTTGTCTGCACCAGACACAACACGTGCGAGCAAATCCATTTCATGGGTTTGTAAAAATATACTCATTAGGGACCCCAAAACAACAAGGAAAGACCACAATTCAATCCACGAAGAAAACCACGAAGCAAGATAACTCACACCAGGTATAATATTCAGTAGGAAAGTAAGACCATCGGTCATATCATCGAACACCTTGGTTTGCTGGAAAACACCTTCTTAATGAGTACAGTTGGCTTGCTGGGTCACACAGAGCCGCTTCCAACTAAAATTGGATTGCTAAGGTACTCATCCCTAATGAGTACCGTGGTTATGCTTGGTCACACAAATCTACTCTCCACTGTGGGCTTTCCAAGTCACATAGATCCGCTTCCCACCTTCTCCATACTAAGGTACTCCTCCTATCGAGTACCGGGGGTTTGCCAGGTCAAAGAGAGCCTCTCTACACCATGGGCCTATCAGGTCACACAGAGCCTCTTCCCACTAGGCCATCATAGCTTATCCATATAGGTTCGCTTTTCAGCAGTCTTTAGGTATCAGCCAACTACATGGTTTCTGAACATAGTGTGCTTGATTCCAGGAGAACCACTCCTCAATCTTTTCTTCATATTTTAGCTTCCATTAAAGCCTCTATAGAGTATTAAAAAATATTCGCCTCTTTTTGAGGGTTCTAACACCGCAAATGGCACGGAGGACACCTAGTTTAAAAGGTATTGGTGTTTTTCAAATAAGGGGCTGGGTCTCGTCTGACCCGACCCAGCTCGGGGTCCACCGACCCGACCCGGGTCTACCGACTCGACCTAGATCTGGCTCGGCCTAGGCCATGGGTCCAGTCCATGCTTTGATAGGTCCACCATAGGCAGAATGACTCTTACCTGGTCAGGACATGGTAGGAAGCCACGTCCTCCCCATGCCCCATAGGTCGTCCATGGGGACACATCCTCTACCGCAGCCCAAGCCTACCACGATGGTTATCCTGCGTGCCATTTTGGAACACTGCCACTTGCCCACACCTGCAGTTGCGGGCCACCGCTGGTGCACTGATGGGTTATTCTACGGACAACCAGGTCTGCTCTAGTGGTCCGTTCTTGGCATCTTCCACGCCTATGGCCTCCATTGGGTGAGACCTTCCCTACCAAGGCCTCAAAACCTTCTTTCTACAAATTTGAAGGTCTGACTATGAAGAACACACAATGCATAGGGGCTCGAGCCTTGTTCATGTCGACTGATGCCCTCCGCGTTAGGGTTTTAAACATGGGGATTTTTGTGATTGAGGTTCTATCAACAAATAATTAATATTGATATAGAAAACCCAAGAAAAACACCTTCTCATTAGAACAAGCGATATGCAGATAAACTAGTTCATGGGTTGATCTGCGTTCGTCGTTTTAGAATAAAGTATGGGGAAACTTGAAACAAAATAAACACCTACCTCAATGGTGTTCATCGTTGAAGTGGTCTATCCATGGGGGTACAAGTTAGGTTGGCGTTCGTCGCTTTCCGGTTCCATTATTCGAGGTGCGTCAAAGTCACTGGCGATTCGACAATGTTTTCCATTCTTCATTGGAGAGAATTCTCACTGTAGGTTCATTAGAGTAATTCCACCAATTGATCCTCCTTTATACAATTTGTTAACCCATTAAAAAAACACATCACATCATTTCTGTTAGTTTGTGTCGTCGTTTCATTACACAATTTCATTTATGAAAAAATCTATCTGTTATGCCTCATTTAATGCATAATTACACTATAAATTTATGAGAAATTAATGAGATTCATTTAATGCAACTCTTCATCACTTTTTCACCACACTGCGGTGCTTCCGTGCCACCACCCAACGGTTGGAAAAAACAAATAAAATAACTTTTTAGTTATTTTATTTTTTTCTGAAAAGTCCAAAAATTAAATTTTCCAGTCGACCCTTGCTGGTCGAAGTTAAGTCCTTTATAGGAGGACTCCATCATTGTGAGGATAATGGTGCCATTATATTTTTTATCCAAGGACCATTTTAAAAGTTATAAATAATCCACTCACAAATTTATTTAAATTAACTTAAAAAAAGTTTAAAATTCTATTCTGGGCTCACTAGGCCTTGGAATCTAGTGTCTTCAAAGCATCTAGTCTCAAAATAATTCCATATTGTTTAGAAAAAAATTACATGGTATTTTATAGAAATCACATTACTCACCCCCTATTTTGGGATTCACTTTCTTATAATCCAGAACAAGGCTAATGAAACAACTGGGGGTGATGATCATGAATCTGAGCCTCCAGCTCCAAAGTACTCTTCTGGAGATTCTCATGCTGCCACTGAATGTGCACCAGAGGAATCGACCATCCATAGAGGACTCGATCCTATCATTCTTCTATCTCCACCGAGAACTCCACAAACATCACGCCAAAATCAATGTCAAGATTTCCCCAGTCGATGATGTACGATGGATCATGTACGTGCCTTCTCAGCTGCAACACATGGAAAAAATCGTTCACCTAGTGCATCTATGGGAGAAGAGATAGTCGATACACCACCTTTCCAACTCTGCTCCCAATCTGGAAAGTTCTGATGAACCTCAAAGATAACTTTCCACCCCAGCTAAATCTCTGCATTCCCTGCCAGGGTGATACTTGAAGGAAAACATGCTGTCACTCCTCAAACTCCAAGGGAATCTATCTTCTGTCAGCATATGATTTCTATCTACTCAATGTTGTCCTCATCTTCTCCTAGATGATATGAACCTTCTTAGTGGTAACCCATGCCAACTTGAGACCAATGAGTGCTGACTCTCCTGGGTCTTTCCAGCATAGAGGTGATCTTCAAGGCCACTCATACAAGGACTCAAATAGTTCCATGCCAATGGTGGAGTGATTTCTATTGTTGTATGAAAACTCCAATAGTGTATGGTGGTCCTCCCAACTATGACCAAAACCAAGAACGCAATCACGAAGAATTTCCTCCAAGGTTTGTATGGTCTTCTCTATCTGACCATCAGTCTGTGGGTGAAAATCTATGCTCAAGTGTAGGAGTGTCTCGAAATCATCCTATAATCCCTTCCATAGATAGGATGTGAAGCGAACATCATGGTTTGAGATGATTTTTGAGGGCACCCCAGGAAGCCGCAATATATCATGAATGTAGAGGCGTCCCAATCCCTCTACCGATCCCTGTTCGCAGATGGGTAAGAAGTGAGCTGACTTGGTCAGTCGATCAATGACCAGCCATATAGAACCATGGCCCTTGGATGTGCATGGTAATCCCATAACAAATTCCATTATGATACCATCCCACCAACACTCCGGTATCTCAAGTGACTGTGCCAAGCATGCTATAACCTGATGCTCAGCCTTCACTTGTTGACAAGTGAGGTATCGTGAAATGAACTCTTCCACCACTTTCTTTATCCCTGGACACTAGTACTGATGTCAGAGGTCCTGATATATCTTCTTCACACCAGGATGTACCTCCAAATGAGATCTATGGAACTCCCTCAACACCTCCTCCCACAATGTCACTGGTACTACAGTGCATCCTTTGAAAATGATGACACGATCCCCACCTATTGAAAATCCATCAGGATCCTGTCCTGAGGATAACATAGCATGTTGTGCCTCATAGTCAACATCCAAAAGCTATACCTCCATGAATTACTGTAAGAGTGGAGGAGTGACAATCATTGAATGAAGGTAAGCAACTCCATCATCACCCACAAAGGAAATCTACATCATGGATAACTACTCCGTCGCCTCAATCAGCATCTGTAGACCAGACCTCTTACTGAGCACATCTTCCAACACATTACCCTTATTTGGAATATAGACTATATCCAAGTCATAGTTTTAGAGGAACTCTAGCCATCACCGATGTATCAAGTTCTGGTCCTTCTATGAGAAGATATACCTAAGACTCTTTTGGCCAGAGTAGATTGTAAATCATTCACCCATCTAGTAGTGACACCACATATTCAAAGCAAATACCACTACTACTAACTCCAGGTCATGGGTCGAGTAGTTCTGTTCATGTTTCCTCAACTTCCGTGAGTCGTAGGAGATCACAGCTTTCTCCTACATTAGGACACGGTCCAGTCCATTCCCTAATGTGTCTCAGAAGACTACATACCCAATTCCCTCGTCTAGTTGTCTCAAAATAGGGGAACTCATTAGTCTCCACCTCAGCTCCTGTAAACTCTACTGGTACTTCTCAGTCCCCATAAAGGGATTTTGTTTCAGTGTCAAGGATGATAAAGGTACTTCTATTCTAGAAGAGTTGGGAAAGAACCTCGAGTAGTATCTAGAATACCCCAAGAAGCTTCCCACCTCAGTCAAATTTCTGGGTGGCTCCTAAGAAATCACTGCCTCTATATTTTTTGGATCCACTACCACTCCATCCTTCAAGATGACTTGTTCTAGAAAGTGGGCCTCCCAAATCCAGAAATGGAACTTTGAGAGCTTATAGTAAAGCTGGTTCTCTCGGAGTGTATCTAGGACAATACGCAGGTGTGTAGCATGCTCCTCCTCCAACATCGAGTACAAGAATATGTGTTCAATGAAGAATATGACTAACCTTTCAAGGTAAGGCTGGAAGATCATGTTAATGAGTCCCATAAACACTGCTAAGGCATTGTTCATGCCGAAAGGCATCACCAAAAACTCATAGTGGCCACACTGGAATCTAAAGGATATCTTCAGTAAGTCCCCATCATGTACCTGAAGCTGATGATATCCTGATCTGAGGTCTATATTTGAGAACCATCTCGCTCCCTTTAGCTGATCGAATAGGTCTTCAATCCTCACTAGTGGATAATTTTTCTTCATAGTCAACTGGTTCAGGTGCCGGAAGTCCACGCACAACCTCAAACATCCATATTCTTTCTTGGAGAACAACACTGGGGCTGCCCTTGGTCAAATTTTGGTCCTCAAGAAACCCTTCCCCTGCAATTCCTCCAATTTTACCCTCAATTCACGAATCTCCATAGGATCCATCTGATATGATGGTGTGGATATATGTTCCATCATTAGATACAGGTTGATGCCGAAGTATACCTCTCTATGAGGAGGTAGTCCCAGAACATCCTTCGGAAAGACATCCTCATTCTCATCCACCACTAAAGAAAAATTGGACTCCTCTCATTCACCGCATCGAGAGTGAGGCTATATAATAAGTAAGTGATTGGTTTTAACGTCATCCAAGAAAGTATGTCATGTGCTACAAAAGTTCCCTTCTCGTCGATGAAGAAAAACCCGGTCACATCCTTGTGAACACACCACACTTTGCACCTAATACAATCGATATGAGCATGGAATGTAGATAACAAGTCCATACCCAAGATGACATTATAAGTCCTCGATGACGATACTAGAAGATCATAATTGAAGATCTCACCTCCTAGAGTATGATCACACTGCCGACACTAGTGTGTAATCGTCAAATCCTCTCTCATGTGAGTCTCTTATCATAAGGAATGATCCAATAGATCCACCAAAATCTCCAAGATTCAAATGAGGTCCATGGAAATGAAAGAGTGACTAAAACCTGTGTCTATAAGAACTACAAAAAAAGGGGAGAAGACACATATTGTACCTCTACTAATAACTGAAGTGTTGTGTTCATAGGCTTCCACTGCCTGAAGCTGAGATAGACCCTGTCCACCTTCTCCCTAAGGTTGCGGGGGACCACTTGTGGGTGGTAAAGATAGTACCTCAAACCATCTCCCACTGCCTGATACTCAGATTTCTACCTTTCCTTGTCTACCTCCCCATGGACCTCCTCGCTCGAACCTCTGTCTTTTCCTTGTTGGTCCCTCGACCATATGCTGATCATCTGTGTGGAGGGTCTGACATTAATGAGATATGTGTCCCTATCCGCTACACGTTATGCACAACCTCATTCCCTACTAACTTTGTCTACTCTGAGATCCCATCACTACTAACCCTGAGTCCTGGGGTTGTCCCTGGAAAGATCAGATCCACTTGGATCCCTATTCCTGCTGCCTTCTACTCACTACTAAAGACTCTACCGCTTGATGTCTCTTGGTTACTCCTGCTTTTGGTGCATGCTCTTCTAGGAATATCTCCACAATAAGGGCTCTCTTCAACACCCCATCTTGAGTGGGGATGTTGAGAGACACCATGGATGCATTGATCTCCCTTCTGAGTTTGTGATCAAAGGTTTGGGCCCTGAAGAAAGGGCCCCACACCATGTCTGTGGAGTAGCGAGAGAGGTTTGTAATCCTCGAAGAGTACTCATCCAAGAGATGATAGCTAAGATCTAGTTGATTATTTAGAGAATGATGACAGAACAGATTTGGTACAAGTCTTATGCTGATCGTCACCGTAGAACTTTAGAGTTCTCAGTTGGTGACCAGGTGTTCTTGAAAGTTTCACCCTGTTTAGGTAATCGATAGCTTGGGAGGAAAGGGAAGCTTGCTCCTCATTTTCTGGGACCATTCGAGTTTGTTGGTCATGTAGGGAAAGTTTCTTACCCTCTAGCTCTACCACCACACCTGACGTCGATAAATAACATGTTCCATGTATCGCAACTGTGAGAGTATCTCTATGATCCATCTCATGTTTTGAGTTGGAGTGATCTTGAGATTGAACCAGATTTATCTGTGATTGAACGACCAATATGGTTTTTTGATTCTAAGACCAAGGTATATCGAGGGAGAATGATACCTCTAGTCCGTGTACTATGGCAGCATGGTTCTGATTCTCATGAGACGTGGGAAAGGGAGGCACTAATGAGAGAGTTGTGGCCTCATCTTTTTGACGTGGAGGTTTCTTCATAGGCTTTCTGGGGACAGGAAGATCTTATGGTGGGGAGGTTGTAACATCACATTCCATTATCAGGTACATTTTATGTTTCTATGTACCTCTGTTTGGGAGTAGTGAGTTGGGTTACGTTTGGGTAAACTTTTTAGTAAAACTAAAGGGCAGTGAGTTGTGCACGGTTTGACAAGCTGTGCGACCAAAACATGCCAACCATGAAGAACTGGATAGAGATGTCTGCATGGTTTGCGCACGGTATGAAAGACCGTGAGACCAAACCATGCCAACCCTGAAAACCTGGATAGTGGGTACCACATGGTTGGCACATGGTTTTCCTGACCGTGAGCCTCTATCTAGGTAACCATGCACACAGTTATTTATTTCCAAAAAATCCTTTTTAAAACCACCCGAACCCTCAGGACTTTAATATTTCTGACCATGGCTCGGGCTAGAAGCATTCTAGTTGTTTCCAAAGCCTCCTGGAGAGATTCCAAGGTGATCCGAACTTCTTCCTTCGAGATTGAAGGCTCGGATTGAGGATCATCTCTCCTCCTGGTAAGTGGATTTCAACCTGTTACTTCTCCCGTTATTTTCTATATCATTCCTTGATCTTTTCATGGGAGATTTCCACCATTTTCTGTGTATTTAAAACCTTTGAGTTGAGATCTAGATCTAGGATTGTGGATCTAGATCTAGTTTTAGAAGATCTTAATTCCATTGATCTTATTATTTTTTTTGGTTTTAAGGATTTAGATCTAGAACTTCATCGACGACGTTTTGCCGCTGGGTTTTTGGGGTTTCTCATTGGGCTAACTCATGTCAATAAATTGAGGTAGGTGGTTTCATCCCAACTTTCCAAATTTATCATCATTGTATTTTCTTGATTTATTTCAATTGTTGATTTAAATTCAATTTCTCAAATTTGCATTCAATTAAATTGATAAAAACTCAATTTCAGTGAATTGAGCTTTTTGAAATGGTTTTGGCATAGAAATTTGGAAAACCCCCAATACCATTAAATTGGGTGTGTTTATAGAAATTCACTGATTTAAATTGTTTAATTTAAATTGTGGATTTGATGGAAATTATTTCAATTAAATTGTTGAATTTAATTGTAGAAATAAATTGTGTGATGATGGAATTAGTTTTGATTGGATTTCAAACTAGTGAAAATGGATGAAAATGATTTCATATAATCCCATTGGTTTTATCTTGTGAAAAAGGCATGTTTTTGAATAAATCCTATTTTGGTTTTAAATGGAAAAAAATTGGAACATTTGAAATGGAATAATGGGATTGATAATATTTTTAAGCATTATGAAAATAGTTCTCCCATCATGTAGGATCGCATGAAAGCCTTATGTAGTTAGTGAGGTATTTGGATACACTCTACGCTACGACAACGTTCTAAAACATACTTGCGATGGGTCACATCCCTGACAGGTTGGTGACGAGTCTCCTTTGGCCAGTGTCATAGGGACGTGTGTATACACATTTTGTTGATTTCACATAGAGAGTGTAGAATCCTATAACAAGTTAATACTATCGTACCTTTTGGAAGATGACCATGTTGCTCGCTTGTTTATTTATATTTGAGATATAAATGTATGCCAATAATTTTGAACTTCTTTACATGCCTTCTGAATTTATATAAACTATTTTATATAAATGTTTTATTTAATCCACTATTTTAGAAAAATTCCATCATTTGTAAAATCATAACTTAAAATATTTATTTCCATCATTTGAAAATGTATAGGATGTTTTGTTAAAATATGATTTTGAATTTCCAAACCTCTTTATTTGAAAATTTAATGATTTTCTTTGCATAATCTATATTTGTAATCTGTTACAGAATTTTTGGTGGTATCCTACTGGGCTTAGGCTCACACCCTACTTTTGCCTTCAGGTGTTTGTAGGCTTTCTTCTTCCAGGTTCGAGCAAAGGGAAAGGATATATTGGAGGTGGATCTAGTTTTTGATCTTTGGTCTTGGTGAGTTGGGTCCTTAGGGACATTGGGGCTGTTTTACCATTTTTAGTACATAGAAACTTCCCAGAAGGTCAAATATCCTGATTACTACTCCAGACCAAGCATGCTTAACTGTGGAGTTCTAATCAGATAGGCTCCCGAAAATAAAGTTGCACCTTGTTGACATGGGTAGTAACATTTAGCCTTTTAAGTCTCAATTTTCCAGGGGTGTTACATTATCCACCCCTTTAAAGCACAACACCCTCGTTGTGGACCCCAAGCCTCAAACCCAGGTAGCACCTAAGCACTTCCGGCTGGGTATTGCCTCTGATACCATTTTGTCACGAACCAGCCCGGGTACCCTGGTAACCCGATAACCGAGCTGACCCTGACATAGCCTGAAGGTCATTCCTGATCCCCACTGGGCGATGACTAGCACCTAGCATCACAGAACATGCAAGTGGGAACGATTTTTCCACCAACAATGCAGTTGAAAATAAACAAGACAATATGCATAACAAAAAAAAAATCCACTGGGGGTAATGTACCCGAAAAAAAAGAGGCATAAAAAGCCCAGAGTACTACAACCCAAGTACTAAAAATGAGAAAATATCCCCAAGGTCCCTAAGGACACAACTCACCAAGACCAAAACTCAACAACTGGATCCACCTCCAAGAGATCCCTTTCCTTTTCTCGAACTTGGAAGAAGAAAGTCTATAAACACTCGAAGGAAAAAGTAGGGTGCGAGCTTAAGACCAGTAGGATACCACCAAATATTCTGTAACAGATTCCAAATATGGATTATCTAAATAAAAGCTTTCAATTTTCAAATAAACAGGTTTGGAAATTCAAAATCATATTTTAACAAAACGAGCTATACATTTTCAAATGATGGAAATAAATATTTTTAAGTAATGATTTTACAAATGATGGAATATTTATAAACCAATGGATTAAATAAAACATTTATATAAAACATTTTATATAAATTCAGAAGGCATATAAAGCAGTTCAAAATTGTTGTCATACATTTATATCTCAAATATAAATAAACAAGTGAGAAACATGGTCATTTGCCAAAAGCTACGATAGTATTAACTTGTTATCGAATTTGACACTCTCTATGTGAACTGAACAAAATTTGTATACACACGTCCCTATGAAACTGGCCAAAGGAGACTTGTCACCAACCCGTCGGGGATATGACCCACCGCATGTATGTTTTAGAATGTTGTCGTAGCGTAGAGTGCATCCAAATAACTCACTAACTACCTAAGGATTTCATGCGCTCTTACATGATGGGAGAACTATTTTAAGAATGCTTAAAAATATGATCAATCCCATTATTCCACTTCAAATGTTCCAATTCCTTTCCATTTAAAACCAATACAGGTTTTATTAAAAAACATGCCTTTTTTCACAAGATAAAACCAATTATTTTCTATCAAATCATTTTAATCCATTTTCACCAGTTTGAAATCCAATAAAAACTAATTTCATCATCACACAATTTATTTCTACAATTAAATTCAAAAATTTAATTGAAATCATTTCCATCAAATCCCAAATTTAAATTAAACAATTCAAATCATCAAATTTCCAAAAACACACCCAATTCAATGGAACTGGGGGTTTTTCAAATTTTCAGGCCAAAACCATTTCAAATACCTCGATTCACTGGAATTGACTTTTTATCAATTTAATTGAATGAAAATTTTAGCAATTGAATCTAAATCAAAAATTGAAATAAATCAAGAAATACAAGGATGATCAATTTGGAAAGTCAGGTCGGAATCACCTACGTCGATTTAGTGAAGGGAGTTAGCCCAATAAGAAACCCCAAAAACCGAGCGACACAGTTTCGTCGATCAAGTTCTGGATCTAAAACCTTAAAACCCAAAAAAAAGATCAATGGCATCAAGATATTGTAAAACTAGATCTAGATCCACAATCCAAGATCTAGATCTCAACTCATAGGTTTTAAATCCATGGAAAACGTTGGAAATCCCACATGAAAAGATCAAGGAAAGATAGAGGAAAGAACAGGAGAAGTAACAGGTTGAAATCCACTTACCAGGAGGAGAGTAGATCCTCAATCCGAGCCTTAAATATTGAAAGAAGTTGTTCGGATAACCTTGTAATCTCTCTGGGAGGATTTGGAAACACCTAAAATGTTTCAATCCAGATCCAAGGTCAAAAATATGGAATTTTTGGGGGTTCAGGTGGTTTTAAAAAGGATTTTAGGAATTAAATAACTGCATACATAGTTACCTGGACAGAGGCGCATGATCAGACAAACCATGAGCCAACTGTGCAGAACCCACTATCCACGTTTTCAAGGTTAGCATGGTTTGGTCGCACGATCTATCAAACCGTTCACAAACCGTGCGGACCTCTCTGTCTAGTTCTGCATGGTTGGCACGGTTTGGTCACACAGTTTGTCAAACCGTGCTCAAACCATGAAAAACTCATTGTCCTTTAGTTTTCCTTAAAAGTTCACCCAAACGCATTCCAAGTCACTAATCCAAAACAGAGGTACTTAGAAACATCAAAAGTACCTGAAAAAGTATTGAGATTTTACAACTTCTCCACCATAAGATCTTTCTATCCCCAGAAATCCTAGGAAGAAAACTCCACGTAAAAAAGATGAGGCCACTACTCTCTCATTAGTGCCTCCCTTTCCCACATCTCATGATAATCAGAACCATGCTGCCATTGTACACGGACCAGGGCTATCGTTCTCCCATGAAGTACCTTGGTCTCAGAATCAACAACCCTAACTGTTCGTTCAGTCATAGATAAATATGGATCAATCTCAAGATCACTCACGCTCAAAACAAGATATGTATTAGAGAGATACTTTCACAGTTGTGATACATGGAACACGTTATGTATCAACGTCAGCTATGGTGGTAGATCTAGACGGTAAAAAACATTCCCTACATGACCAACAACCTTGAAAGGTCCCACAAAATGAGGAGCAAGCTGCCCTTGCCTCCCAAGCCTTCGATGACCTAATCGAGGTGAAATTTTCAAGAACACATGGTCACCAACTAAGAACTATAAAGGTCTATGATGATGATCAACATAAGACTTTTACTGACTATGTGCTGTCAACATTCTCTGACGAATAAACTGGATCTTAGCTATCGTCTCTTGGACCAAACTCGATCCAACCAAGGAACTTTCACCAATATTTGACCAACATAAAGGAGATTTACAAGGATGACCATAAAATGCCTCAAAAGAAGCCATTTTGATCACATACTGACAAATAATGTTATAATAAAACTCAACTATCCCCATATGATCATCCCAAAACCCACCAAAGTCGAGAACACATGCGCAGAGCGTATCCTCAAGGATCTGAATAGCTCTCTATGTCTGGCCATCTGACTGTGGATGGTAGGCCATGCTCAAACGGACCTGAGATCCCAGTGCCTCTTGAAGGCCTCTCCAAAAGCGATAAGTAAACATAGGATCCATATCAGAGACTATAACAGACGTAACTCTGTGCAAATGAACAATTTCTTTCACATAGATATTTCCAAACTCCTCAATTTTGGTTGTATCTCAAATAGGTATAAAGTGAGCCGACTTGGTTAGCCTGTCGATCACAACCCATATCATGTTATTCTTCCTCTGGGTTTGAGGTAACCCAACAACAAAGTCCATATATATATTTCATCCCACTTCCATGTAGGGACAGTAAGTGGTTGAAGCAAACCTGAAGGTTTCTAGTGCTTAGCTTTCACCTGTTGGCATGTATTGCAATGAGATACAAACTCAGAAATGTCTCATCTCATACCTAGACACCAGAACTATCGTCGCATGTCATATAACATCTTCATGGTTCCTGGGTGCACAAACCATTGAGAGTTATGGGAAACCCCCATCACATCCTTCCTTGATGATAAATAAACAACGTAACAGTTTCAATAACACAGAACACCCTCTTTGGAGAAAAAACACTGGGTGTTGTTCTCCCAAGCATAAAGAGTGTCCCTAAGGATATGGAATTCATCATACAGTTGTTGTTCTTGAAGACTTAACTCTAGAAGAGAAGATGTCAACTAGACACTGGCTAAAGAAACTTCAATCTCCTTCCACTGAACTCCAATATGCAACTGAGAAAAAAGAGCCATCAAACTCCACTCTTCTGAAGATTCTTTCACAGCCTGTGATGGAAGTTTCCTGCTTAACGCATCTGCAACTACATTCCCTTTCCCCGGGGTATAGGAAATGTCAAAGTCAAAATATTGCAGGTAGTACACCCAAGGCCTTTGGTGGAGATTCAAATATTTTTGAGAGAAGATGTAACTCAAGCTCTTGTGGTCTGAATAAACAGTAAACCTTTCTTCATAAAGGTAATGTCTCCAACACTTAAGTGCGAGAATTATAGCTATAAGTTCAAGGTCATGGGTAGGATAGTTCTTCTCATGAGGCTTAAGCTGACGATATCCATAGCCAACAACATGATTACCTTTTATAAGGACACATCCCAAACCTGAACCCAATGCATCATAGAAGACCACGTATCCTATCCCAGCCTTAGGAAGAGTTAACACTGACACAGTAGTCAAAATACACTTTAGCTCAACAAAAGAACTCTGGCATTTATCATTCCAGGAAAACATCAATCCCTTTTGAGTTAGAGCATTCATTGGAGAAGCTAAATTTGAGAAGTCTTTAACAAATAGGCGATAATATCTTACTAAGCCCAAGAAGCTCTGAATATCGAAAACATTTCGTGGTTGTTCCCAAGTCATAATAGCCTTCAACTTCTCAGGATCAACTAATATTCCTTGTTCTAACATGAATTATCCCAAGAAATCTACTTTTTTTAATCCAGAAATCGCACTTTGAAATATTGGCATAAAGTCGTTGATTCCTTAGGAGACTCAAAAGTGTTCTGTGATGATGCACATGATCTTCCTTAGACATGGAGTAGACAAGAATGTCATCCACAAAGACTACCACAAAAGTATCTAGATACTCACGGAAAACCTTGTTCATCAAATACATGAAAACTTCAGGTAAATTTGTTAGGCTGAAGGGCATAAAAATGTACTCATAATGGCCATACCTACTCTGAAAAGCGGTCTTATGAATGTTATATTATTTTATCCTCAACTGATGGTAACCAAATCGAAGATCAATTTTTGAAAACCACTCTACCACTTTCAATTGATAAAACAAATCATTAATTCTTGGTAACATATATTTTTTATTTATTGTAACTCGATTGAGATTTCGATAATCAACACATAAGCAAAGAGAACCATTAGCCTTCTTGGTGAAGAGAACTGGTGCTGCCCAAGGTGACAAACTTAGGTGTATAAAACCTTTCTCAAGAAGATTGTCTAACTGAGACTTCAGTTCTTTTAGTTCTGCTGGAGCCATTCGGTATGAGGGAAAAGAAACTGTTTGAGTACCAGGAATTAAGTTAATAGAAAAATCAACCTCCCTTATTGGTGGAAAACCAAAGAAGTCAGAAGCAAACATGTCGGGAAACTCAACGACGACTGGAGGAAGATCACCACACATTGAATCTCTCTCTAGATCAAAAGAAAACACGTATATAACTTTCCCCAACTCTGGATAAGAGGGTCCAACTCTGCTTGAACTTGGTCCCATTCTCCTTGAAAAACAAGAGGCACACCACTAGGTGTAGTAAGGTAGACCCGTCGAAGATAATAATCGATCCGGGCTTTATTGGAAATGATCTAATCCATACCAAATATGGCGTCAAAATATTTCATGTCGAGAACCAAAAAACACCAAGAATGATCAACATCTGATAGAGAGAAGACACAAGCAGGACTACGAAGACCCTTGTATCTCATTGTACCAAGGGGTGTAGTAATATACATCGCACAAGATAAATGCTCCATGTGTAGATTAAGCAGATTAACAATATGGGTTGAAATAAATGAGTGAGATGCACCAGTATCAAAAAAAGCGGTCACTAAAGATGAATCTATATTAATGGTACCTCTCATAGTTGCAGGACCTGTATCAGCTACCTCTGGCGACTCTTCTACTGTGTGAAGAAACTTCGTTCAGGATGCCTAGGGATGGAACCCTAATAATTGATACAAAAGTAGAAAATAGTGAACAAAATATCTTTCTTTACATTCCAATGCAGAAAGAAATAAATAATGACTCAAATCACCAAGGGAGATCTCCTCAAGCATCCTGAGCCTCCGCTGGGTCCTCTTCCCCTAACTCCCAAGTAAATGAAAACAACATAGTCTTGTAAACAAATAGAATCCATTCGGGTACCCAGTGCAATGGTGGCCTTACTAGGGTGTGAGATATAAATCTATGTCGACCGGAACCACCGGTGTCTACCCCAAAACTAGGCATTTAATAAATAATTTATAACACCTGAATGCATGCATAAAATAAAGTAAGTAGAACAAAGTAACTATATACACAAGTACCTACTTCATCCATCAGCTAGTGTCTGAACCCACACTATTCATTTGTCAGGCATAATCAACAATCATTACAAAATCATTTTTCTATTATCAATTACACAAATCTTATTATGAAAGTCTTGATATTTGGAATGCGCTCGACATCCCCTGTATAAGTCACTCACCACAGATGTCTCTAAAGACCATCTAAGTAATCAAAGTAAAGACTGAATCCATTCTTATTCTTTGTCTTGGACAACGCATCATAAGTTATTCAATTTAATCTTTCATATACTAAGTCTAATCCCATCCACTAAAATAGTGATTCGGTCCTGGGTCCGTCTACTAATAGTGGTTCACCCAATTCATTAAAGTCTAAACCCTTTCTCATAATCAATTCAAAAATCATCATGTCACAAAAGCCTTCAATAACCATTAAATAATTTCATGCACGAACAATTGGACCCACAGTCCAATGTTAATTATGGATGTATAACATCATGTCTATCACCCTCGTGAGTATTTAGAGCATCAGTACTTGTCTCACAACCCATGGGTATTTGGAGCATCAGTCCCTGTCCCATAAAAGAATATTTGCTTGCAAACTGGGTGTAGAACGCCTTGTCTAGCACCCCGTGAGTATTTAGAGCATCAGTCCCTATCTCAAAACCCATTTATCAATCATACATATACATCTATCATGGGTGTTGAACATCTTTCCGAACACCCTGTGAGTATTTGGATCCTCAGTCCTTGTCTTACAACCCATTCATCAATCATACATATATATTTATCATTGGTGTATAATACCATGTCTAACACCACAAAACAAAACCGTTAATTAATTCAAAAATCAATTAACAACACAAATCGCTCTTCTAATAAGTCAACACTTAACCATTCAACATCCCATTACCTAATAATTAATTAAAAATTAATTATTCTTATCAAGACAACTGAATAATTAACTCAACAATTAATTATCCAAATTCTTTAACAAGTCTGAACCCGTCCATTCAAACAATGGTTTGTTGAGGACATTAACTATCTACAAGCACACCATAATCATCTCAAAACATTCTGAACAAGGACAAGATATTTAGTGACCATCTCACACAACATTTCATATCTCTAAAAAACTACATCCAATAAAAATTATGTCATGGAAAACTAATACGCATAAAAAGGTAATCCTGGCCAACAATCATAACAAAAATTCAGTTCACAATATTAATTTAATGCATGAAAATTAATTAATTCAACAATTAATTAATCAAACCTTATCCCTTTAACCAATAATAAATTATTTAACCATTTACCATTTAACATGTAATAATTAATCCCTCCATTAATTATTACCAGTGTCCAATTATCTTCCGAACATGTCAAATATTCGATATTCCCAATAATTTGTAAAAGCCACAATCTTATTCCAACTCATGACTTGATAATTAATCCTACCATTAATTACCTTATTACTCATTCTCCCCATTCAAATCATTTAATTGTTTAATCACATCACTTTAACCTAATTAGACAAACATGCTTAAACTCAACACAAGTTCAAGTCCTTACTTATCTCATGTGGGCGAAATTATTTAATAACATCAAAAGTGTCATTCATTGAAATATCATAATGAAGGAAACTCACATTCCTAATTTATTTAAAGAATCTATAATTCTTAAATAAAGTGTTAAATATTTGGGACCCTACCTCTGGGTTTTGACGGAAACCACAACGAACGAAGAACCCTCAAGATAAAAGGGTTCATTCATCAAGAAACCTCCTTAGATCACTTCTCCTAGCAAGACGAAGACCAAAAATCATAAAACACGGAATACACACACTTAGATCTACCCATAATGGGTTTTGATCTAATAAACCCTGAGAAGAGGAGATGTAGATCTAAGTAGATCTAAGAAACCGAACAAGAACAAAGAAGAACATCCACCTACCTCAAGAAACCGACTTCGATTTTCCAAGAGAATCCTTCAGATCACTTCCAAAATTCTTGGAAGAGGTTCTACTACCTTCATGGGAGGGTAATCCTAGGTTATGGCAGCTTAGGAGGAAAAAAGAGCCATCTAAAGAAAAAAACTAGCAAGATCCACAATTTAAGGATCTTGTTTAAGTGACCACACAGTTAGTTCACACGGTTTGACAAACTGTGCACTAACCATGCGTTAGCTACTGCCTCAGACACCCCTATCACATGGCCTCATCACACAGTCTCTCCTAATCATGTTCCAACCATGTGGGAGCTACTACCTCAGAACATAAACTACGCACGGTTAGACAAAACGTGTGCCACCCGTGCGACTTCCCCTTAACCTCAAAACATCTATAAAAGTTTGAAAAAAACTACATCTTTAGGTGTTCCAACACTTGGAATAATATTTCGAAGCTATGTTTAAAAAGAACGACCCATTAATAAACCAAAAAATAATTTTAGGAACATTTGTAAAATTAACCCGGTTCAAAAACACGGGATCATACATTATACACACCTTGAAAACTCCTCATTCCTGAGAAGCCATTGAGAACCACTACTAAAACCACCGACCTACCAAGGTCATTTAATCTCATTAGAAGTGATGTGTTGAATTAACAATTCCAAACACACCTTTAACCCTTCTCAAACCTGATGGATAAGACTTTTTAACTAGATACAAAGATTAATCTACAGCTTAAACATTGAAACATATCTTATATCTTAGGTCATTAGAAGGACCTTGTCAACGTAAAAGATTGAACCTCAATCAAACAACGGAACAGGTTTCACATGCTTCCCTCTAAAGACATCGCGGACCGAAAAGCCACTTTCTCCCTTTATCTGATGATGTGCCTTTAAAACTATTCCAAAACCATCCGCCAGTGTAATGAATTCCTTACCCAACATCTGGTAAAATTTCCAAGTCAATTCATCACATGGATATTTTAAAAACAACCATGCCTAAACATGAAAAAGGAAGTATCCCAAGGAATCAACGTATCCTGCGCACTACCCAGATAACAACTACTAATCAAGAACAACAACATTTAAACTGCAGCGTGGAACAAGAACGATGCTATCTTAGTGTCTCCATGATGAGGTCAAGATATGGGACATGCTCGTCATGTCCAGAAGAGCGCACTAAGAGAGAACCGGGGTCAAGAAGAAGATAAGTCAAACTATTATCGTACTACTCTGTTCTAAAAGCTTGGCATCCCCTGCCAACACATTCATCATGAAAAAAGTGACAATACCCCTATTAGGATTTCCTATGATGTCTCAAGAAAAGATTAGTCACTCACCAGCATGCTAGATTAACAACAAGATCAACGTGTCAAACACCTGGGTCTTTCGAAAACCAAACCATGTATTGAAAAGAAACCGATTCTTTAACGCTCAAGTTACTCTACATAGAGTTTACCCGAGACCGTACTCAACAGTATAAAAAGACTTATTATGGAGTCATTTTGCCTCATATGACTATTTTCCTGGATGACTCCACAACCAGTCATCAATTAGAAAAATTGACGGTGCATGATTCCGAGGCCCGGTGTGCCCGAAATCAATTTCTGACGTTTTTTTCAGGTACGTTCAGTAAACGTACGAGCGAGGTTTTATAACTTTTGAACCGGTGCTCGGAATAGAAATATGAGGGTATCGCTGAACTTGCAGCGCTGGTATTCACTTAAGGATACTTTCACCTCGATGACAGTTGGTCGTGAATAAAAGTTAGTTTTTGGTTTTTCATAAAAAAAATAATAAAATAAAGTGTGCAACACTTAATTTTATTTTGAGTCTTCGTTTGGTGTGAGGTGGTTAAAACCTCCTCATAGAGGTTGGAGGTGGGGCCACCACACCCTAACCTCCCATGAGAGGTTATGGTGGTGGGTCCCACCCGAACATAACCTCCCGTGAGAGGTTATGACGTGGGGGCCACCCGAGACCATAACCTCCCATTTAAATAATAGGGATGGGGACCACCCGACCCTTATTAATGGGAGGAGAGTATAACCTCTCAACTCTCCCTCTTTAATGAGGGAGAGCCTCTGAACCTCCCCCTTTAATTAAATGGAGCCAACCCCCTTTAATTAATGTGCCAACCTTTTGTGGATTAATTAGGGGAGCCTACATAGTTTAATTCTCCATTTTGAAATCGTTGTGCCAACAAAATAATAGACAATCTATTATTTCTTTTGGTGGGAATCATTAATTTTGTGGAGCTTGGGAGAAGAGATAACTATATCCAATGAAGACCGCTCTTCAACGAAGAACACTCTTCCGGCAAAGAACGCTCTCCCGACAAAGAACGCTGACGAGGGATGCCTTCGACTACGAAGAATGATGTTGTCTGAAGTTCTTCCTCGGGCTCCTTCGATGTGGGTCGTGTTCATCTACCACGGATCAACAACCATCTTTCCGCGACGTCAACGAACGATGACTAGTGAATCAAAGGTAGGGGGTTTATAACTTTTTGATGTTGTACCTTTTTCTTACCTTCTTCAAAGGATAATAAGGGATTGATGCGAATGTATTATTGATCATTTTCTTCTCATGATTAGCCAAATGATACCTTCCTAAACACGGAGCGTTCAGGCCAACCTAACATGCCCAAACATCCTCTCTCATTTTCTCTCTTCTTGTGGCGTTATGTGGCATGGCGATGAGACGAAAATGACGAAGGCGGCAACGAAGAAGGTCGTGCTACCCGCGGCCTCCGCAAATCACGCCGCCTCCGCGGTGCACCAATCCTTCTGGCTAAACACCACCGGACCAAGCGGTGCATGGCCTGCCTAACCGCGGCCTCCCAGCATGCGGCTCGCCTACCGGTGACCTCCCGGTGCCCCGCTTGGCGCACATCCCTCTTGCCCGCGGCCTCCCAGCGCCCTGCCTAGTGCATGGCCCGCCTGCCCACTGCCTCCCATCGTCGTGCCCGGCACGCGACCCGCATGGCCGCGACCTCCCGGGCCCTGCCCGGCGTGCGGCCCCCTGCCCGTAGCCCCCGCGCCCTGCCCGATGCCCCCGTTCCCTGCCCGGCACCCTGCTAGCGCCCCTGCGGCCTGCCCGGCCAATATTGCGCCATTCCCAGCACCCCCGGGGCCTGCCTGAACCCTACCATGCCCTACCTGGCACAACCGCGGCCTGCCCAGCGTCTATCTTGCATACCCACACCCTGCGGGCTCTGCCCGCGACCTTCCTGTGCTCTGTGCGACCTGCCCGCTGGCCTCCTGACCGGCCCGAGCTTCTGGGCCGAGTCGCCCGAGCTGTGCCCCTCGCGGCGCTAGCCGAACTGGCCCCGAACTTCTGGTCGAGTCGCCTACATGGAGACCTTCGGGCTGAACTGCCCTCGCAATCCGCTGGGCCGGACCCAGTGGACCGGGCCAAACCTAGCGGGCTCACCTACCCAACGGGTTGGGTCTGACCTAGAGGGTCTGACCGGGTTGACCCAAACTAGGTCGGCCAAGTCTGGGTTGGCCCGAGATGGTTTGACCGGGTTGGACTGGGCCTAGGACCATTACCGACCCCATTACCTTCTAGGGCCATATCTTTAGCACCGGTCGTCCATTTGACGAACCGTCAGCGGCGCCGATATTCTTGGAGCAAAGCTGTCCCTTTGAGAATACCTCACTGGAGTTCGGGTTATAGTTGAGATACGACCCAATTGGATTGTACATGAAACCAACTAGGCCCCCGAGAGAAAAAGGGTAATAACTAACAGACCGGGAATCCGATTGACACTCTGTCTGTTGCGTTGATACCCCTATGACGTGGAATACCTTAGAGATACTTCTTTGTGGAACTTCGTGGCAGTTGGAGTATCAACCAGTAGCTCATGGAGTGGATCCTTCCAGAGGTGAGCGGACAGAGTATGAAGACCTAGTAGCTGGATGATACCTGAAGACTGCTTGACCGATTCGACTCGAAGTGACTTGACTAGCCTAGGGGGGAGCGCCTCTGTGTGATGTGGCAGAACCACGGTGGGGAGTGCCTCTGTGAGAGCGCGGCTGACCCACGATATTTGACAGGAGGATTACCTCAGCAGGCTACAAGGGGGAGCACCTCTATGTGAGCATGACAGACCCGTGGTGGGGAGAGCCTTTGTGTGAGCACAATAGACCCATGGTACTGGACAGAAGGAGTACCTCAGCAATCCAAGGATAGTGGGAAGTTCCTCTGTGTGACGCGGCAGGCCCACTGTACTTGATAGAGGAGGAGTACGCCACCAGCCATGGTTTCGATAATAAAAATCTTTGTTTGAGCTGAGTTAATGACTTTTGTGATTTCCTCAAGATTGAGATGGGTTACTAGATAACTTAGGTATATTTATGGGAATATACCAAAGTAATGGTTATCCATTGATTTCATACTTTTTGCTTTATCCTAGTTGGATTTTGTGAGACCTTGAGGGTCTCAGGGTCCTTACTGAGTATCGTTATACTCACCCTTGAATGAGTTATTCCCGCACCTCATTGTGTTGGTTGCAGATGACGGACATCGTTGACTGAGGGAGAGAGTAGCAAGACTGGACGGTACCCAGAGGTGGACCACTCGGTGCGACAGTACACGGAGGAGACAGACGGATGTGGAGTGCTAAGGAGGCAATCTATACCTACCCTTCAGGTAGGAACCCTAGAGGATGACCCAGTAGCTACTTTACTTTTCTTAAGTTGTACTTTCTTTTTAGTTGTACTTGTACTTTCCTGTTGGGCTTGTATTTTCAGCCCCTTTTACTTTCTAGAACTTCTTTTTTATATAGTTTTACTTATTTTTTTTCTTCTAGTTGTGTACTCTTATGTGTTTGTTTACAGTTATAAAGGAAATGTCTTCCGAGTTTAGGGATTTATACCTTTGGTGCTAGTCACCAGCCACTGGTCTATAGAAGGCGGGCTTGGGGTAGTCACGATATGGGCCCCGGGTGCCGGTCAGGGCGCAGGGAGGTTGTGGGTCGGTAGGTCGGGCACCGCTTTGGCCGATAGTGTTTGGCCAGAATCATCGGTGTGCCGCTGCGGCGGCGTGATTCACGGAGGCCGCGGGTAGCGCGGCCTTCGTCGTTGCCGCCTTTGTCATCGTCGCCTCATCTCCATTCCGTAGAACGCCACAAGAAGAGAGAAAATGACGGAGGATGTCGGGCCATGTTAGGTTGGGCTGCACCCTCCGCATTTAGGAAGGTATCATTTGGCTCATAATGAGAGGAATATGGTCATTAATATGTCTGTATCAATCCCTTATTATCCTTTGAAGAAGGTAAGAAAAAGGTACAACTTCAACAAGTAATAAACCCCCTACCTTTGATTCATTGGTCGTCGTTCGTTGACGTTGTGGAAAGATGGTCATCGATCCATGGTAGACGAACACATCCCACATCGAAGGAGTTCGAGGAAGAAGGTTGGAGGGGGTCTTTCTTCATAGTCTAAGGCTTCCCTCGTCAGTGTTCTTCATCTGGACAACGTTATTCGCCGGAAGAGTGTTCTTCTTTGAAGAGCGGTCTTCGTTGGAGAGAGTTATCTCTTCTCCCAAGCTCCACCAAATGAAAGATTCCCACAAAAAGAAATAATAGATTGTCTATTATTTTGTTGGCGCAAAGATTTCAAAATGGAGAAATAAATTACAAGGCTCTACCTAGTAAATTCTCGAGGTTGGAAATTTAATTATATGTGTTGGATCTACAATTAAAGAGGAGGATTTGGAATAATAAATAAGGGGAGTTGGCTCACTGAAGAGGGAGGTGGTGGAACCATTAATTGGGGGGTTCATTCCCGGGTGGTCCCTACATTGTAACCTCTCGTGGGAGGTTAGGTTTGGGTGGGCCCCACCACCAAAACCTCTTAGGAGAGGTTAAGGTGTGGTGGCCCCACCTCCAACCTCCATGGGGAGGTATTAACCACCACACACCAAATGGAAGCTCAAAATAAAATAAACTGTTGGCTCACTTTTTTATTTAATTTTTTTATAAAACACACAAACTATCTTTCAAACTCGACCCACTGCTGTCGAAGTGAAAGTCTTTTTAAGTGAATATCGGCGCTGCGAGTTCAACAGTGCCCTCAAATTTCTATTCTAAGCACTAGTTCAACAGTTATAAAAGGGAACCTCCTCCCTCTCCTCTTCACACCATTTTAATCCTTCAATATCAGAAAAACCCAGACCATTTATCTTCTACACTTATTTAGAAACATACTATAGGTCTTGTTCTTCTTCAAAGACCATATTTAGTTCCCTAAGAGGAGGTTTAGAAGAGTTTTGTCGAAGAAGAGGTAATATCCTTTACCCATTCTTTCAAATTCATTTATTCTTATACATCCTCTTATTTTGTTGTTTCATAATAAAGTAATAACATCAGTATCACTCATATACTGATATGTTATTATAAATAATAACCAAACCTATTTCACCTTTTATCCATCCTATGGAAAACGAAATCACTATGCGTACGTACTTACGGAATACCATCTCTACGCCATGGTGTAATATGTGTTTCCACCACCACCTTACTTAGATGGGTATAATGATGTAAAGAATAACTATATATGGTTATTATAACATGATACTAATTCTGATATATTACATCATCCACTCTAATTCTAGTCAATAATTAAGGGAACGATATCATCGCTCGTGCGTACGTACGGATTACCATCTCCACGACGCGATGAGATTCATTCTCCATGTTAACCATTAAAGAATGATTATAAAGTATATATAATGAATCATAATGAAATATATGAAATAATAAATCTAATGGATTTATGTATATATATGTCATTTACATACTTCTATTCAAGTAAATAAAGAAAGGAAAACGACGTTCATGCGTACGTACGACCTACCATCTCCAAGAAAGTTGTATTTCATTTCATTTATCTATCTATTATATATATATATTGAATATATATGATATATAAATCATGTTTTAGATTCTATAAGTAAGTAAATCATGATATAATTAATAATAATATCAAGAACAACAAGTCCAAATACGTACGATTAATGAAATGATTTTACCCAAAACACTGCTTTAACATGGAATTGACAAATGAACGGGTAATATAAAGTCATAAGTGAATCATATATGATATCATAAATATTATTATGATTCTGTTACAAGATAATAATTTGTTAAAACCCACTATACAGGAGTCTCGGACACATACAGATGAAATTGGACATAAGGTAAGGGATAATTATTTCAATCTCGTTTTTATCCGGGGTTGTTTATTCGTAAGTAATTACTCGGGTTATGTTTATCATCCATGTCCTTGTTTTCTCCAAATGTTTTCATAAAATGTTTACTATTCTTCCATGTATGTTTAAATCCATTTTTACCCATTTTTTACTTTTACATCATGGTATGTAAGGAATATTTTTTTTGTTTACCATACGAGGTACTTTTTGACTTCTCCAAAAAAAGTACAACAAGAATGTTTTTTTAACTTATACAGAATGAACATATTTTTACGATTTTATAACGCCTTATTTTCATGAAGCTTACTATAAAATATTTCATGATTATTCTCAACAAAATCCTTTTCTTTTAAAATTGCATGGCATTTTGTGAAAAGAAAATGATTTTGAAGGAGAAAGGATATTTTCCTCAAGAATTCATTTCAAGTGTTTTATCAAAAACATTTTCCATCTAAGATAGAATTATTTAATATGTTTATATGTCAAGTATAATGTCTCTATTATTTAAATGGTTTCATTTTTCTTATGATGAAATGATATCCATTTATTTTATATGGATTATGTTATGATGGGATGGTGTTTATGAAACCCATATTATTCTTTGGGTTATGATGAATGATTTATGATTATTTTGTGGCACACGAAATAATGATTTCATTATGAGATGGGTGGGACCTATATCTCCATCCAATGAATTGGGTAAATATTTATATCTCATTAGATAGCCATGGCTGGAATGGTAAGCGAATCCTGTTCAGTAATACAGGGCTGGAACGACAAGTAAACTCAGTTCAATAATGGACTTTGTGCACTATGATGGTCTTGGAAACAATGCCTTGGATACTATGTAAATAATAAAAAGTGATTAATGGTTTTACACAATTACATGTTTTATTCCCATGCTATTTTATAATGGTTAATGTTCTTTTATGATCTATGCCTTATACACTGCTAATATTTATGTCATTACTCATGATTTTGATGTTTATGTTCATGTTTTTACGATCAAATGTTTATGTATTGTTTTATGTTCTCCATGTTTACCCTTACTGAGAATTTTATCTCACCCTTTTTATGTTTTCTTTTCCCCAGGATATAAAGAAAGGTTTTAGGTAAGAAAACAAAAGTGGAAGATCTTTATGGGAGATGTTGAAGGTCATTCACCATGATTAGAAGATTATGTTCTGAGTTTCTAAAAACACTAAACTAATATGGTCTTTGGGCATCTGTTTTTGTCATGTATTAAGTATTCTGAAAAAGTAATGTAATTTCTATGTACGTCAAGATTTGGGTCCCTACAGTTGGTATCAGTGTAAAGGTTTAGTTAACCTTTGGAAACTAGGATGCGAAAACCTTAGTGAGATCCCTAGAAATATTTCTAAGATATGTCTAGGGATATCCCTAAGTTTAGGTATAAGTATAGGTTAAAGTCCTAGAATTATGATAACGATCATGAATAACCTAGGATTAAACCCAAGATGTTAGAGTTTGAAAGTACTCCCCATTGATTATGTTGTTTTCCTAGTATGATTTTTTTCCTCTCACACTATTCTTTTTGGGTTTTGGAAAATGGCTGGAAATAGGAAGATTCATGTTAATGGAGAATATGATGGACAGTGGAATGATATTCTTCATGAGCATCCAAATGAAACGGGATTTGGAAGGCAAAACATCATTATTATTCCTAATCAACAATCTCATAAAATGATCAATAATATCAACTTTGGTAAGTTTCCTCACTCTGCTAATAAGATAAATATGAAGTTTCGTGATGATCATAGAGGAAAGAAAGTTCAATTTGCCTCATGTAAATCATGTGGGAAGAGGCATCAAAGAGAATGTTTCAAAGGAACTGGAAGATGTTTTGGGTGTGGAAAAGAAGGACACAAAGCCAATAATTGCGAAGGAAAAGGTTCAGTTAACACAATGGACAAGGATAATGGTATTGCTAAGACATCAACAACAGTTAAATGTTTTAAATATGGAATGTATGAGAATTATGAAAAACAATGTCCTAAGGGAAAGTTTTATGTAGAAAATCAGCATGGTCGTATGGTTAGTATTTATGTTGTTGATGATGAAGAGACTATAAATGATATATGAGATGAAAGAAGTGTTGAGGAATAAAATGATGAAGATCGGTCAATGGTTTAAGAAGGTAGTGGAATGATTTCATGTTTATCAAGAATAATGTATGGTACTATGGAATAAAGAAAAATAAAAGGATTGTCACACTATTTTTTTTCCTTGAGTATTTAAAAGTATATGTTGAATGGTACCAGTAACTATGAAAAGTGATTGAAATACTTTTTTAAAGCAGATGATATGTGCATAATAAATGGATAAGGAGAAACTAATATGTTTGATAGTATTAATGAGCTCATGATTGATGTAAGGACAATGTGATATCATGGTTTGAGTATATAGAATTTTTGGGATTTTGGTATGTGAAAAGAGTTAACTTTTGACAGCATTCATGTTTTCAAAAAGGTTCTATGCTAATTAATGTTTCAAGAAAATACATGATTAAGGTATTCACATGTTTGGAATGTGACCAACTAGATATATCTTATGATATATGGGGGATAAATGATAGTATTCACATGCTTGGTAAATGACATTTCTAGTAACCATTTTCTTTATACTATGAGATTGGATAGAAGTATTTTGGATAAGCCTAAAGTTTGGAATGGATAATGTTGGACATAAGATAGTATTGTTTAAGACTAGAAATATTTTTCGTTATTATTGCAGGAATGTTATAATAATGTAGTTTTAGAAAAAGGACAACTCATAGGATGGAAAACAACCCATCACCTCGGACAAGGTTGCAGGAATCAAACCCACAAATGAAGTGTGATAGGTCTTTATCGCCTACCAATGGTTTGTAGGATGTCCTTGGTTGGTAGAAATTTGATTTATTTTAATAAGTGTTATGATAGATGAAGTATAAGTCCATTTTTGGAACCATATACGATTAATATCACCAGATATGGACTTATGTATATTTTATATCTTTTTCTAGCTTTTGTTTGAGACAGATGGAATGACCTATCATTCTAGCACATGATCTGCTAACACTTCACGAATGAAGAATTCCACTTCATTTCATTAATATATGATGTGAAAATTGTTCAAAGAACAACCAACGGTGAGATTGTACCAAAATCAAGTAAGTATTTATTTTAATTTAAAAATTATTCAACATTAGGGAAATGACCTTGAAAAGAGAAAATGTTGTCCTAGTGCCCTCATATGTGATGAATAAGATGGTACATTAGATAATCACAAATTTATGGCTTT
This sequence comes from Viscum album, assembly GCA_963277665.1. NCBI lineage: Eukaryota > Viridiplantae > Streptophyta > Magnoliopsida > Santalales > Viscaceae > Viscum > Viscum album. The sequence continues at coordinate 644,494,060 of OY728151.1, read as the reverse complement.
GTGAGTTGTCTTTTTCATAGCCATGTTCTCTGTCACTCTTCATCCAATCATGATGATTAGATTTCTCTTCCATATCCATATTTTAACCTATATTCTCCTATTTGGAAACCCACTGAGAAGTTACTTTGGGTATTCATTATGTTTCTAAAGTTCATTTTTAAAACGATGATTTAGTATTCCTTTTTAAGATATGGGTTTCTATGAAAGAAACTTTAAAGTAGTAAACCATTTATAACCCCGAAGAATTTCGAGGGAGAAATTCATTTTAAGGGGGGTAGAATGTAACACCCCAGAATTTTATGATATATTTTTTTTAAATTTCTTTGATGTATTGTGTTGTACCCTACACCAAGATTAGCTTGCACTATACACAACACCGTATTAGCTTGCAGTATATTCAACACTATTCTTGGATCGTGTTACACACAATTTCAAGTTCATTTGATAGAAGTTATTCTACGCAACATTGAGTATATATATATATATATATATATTTATATTTATATTCAATGTATAAATGAAATATGGTTGGATTCTGTTATACTCTACAACAAAACAAGCTTCCACTACAAGCAACACTGTCATGGCTTGCATTACACGCAAGAGCGACCCTCCTCATAAGCTTACATGGTACGCAATACTGAGTTTCACTATCCAATGTTATATTATTATAATATTATTATTAACTAGACGTTATGAATAGTATTAACCACATTTTTTTATTTTATAAAATTATATTTCATCTTACACATTTTCTAGAACATGGTATGAGAACAAAATCAATTTTTCGTATAAAGGAATTAATTTTCAAAAAAATGCAGTTTTACTGCCTTTTGATGGCACACCCATTTTAAATATAATTTTTGACAATTTTATAAGTTCAATTTTACAAAATAAACTTCTTATTTTGAAATAGGATATAAAATTTTACATTGGATAAAGTTTTGATATTTTTCTGATAACTTTCATATTTTAATTAATAGTAAAAACATGCTAAATTTTAATTAAAAACAACTTTTTTTATCGAGATAATATATATGGTTAAATTATAATAGTAAGTGGTTTTAAAGTATAAATATAATATATTTTTACCATTTAATATAATGTATGTCATTATCATTAATTTTACATTGAATTTTTAGGTAAAATCAATTCAATCTTTTGCAATGGTTTAAACAAAAACCCATTTTTTTCAACAATGGGATTAATTTTAAATTAATTACTGCAACTTCTGTGTTTTGAATTTGGAAAAATGGATTCCATATTTATAATCAGTATTTCAAAATTATGTTAATAGGCTAATTTTTATTTTTGGGCATTAGGAATAGTAACTACTGTAAATTTTATTTACCAGAGTTAAAGGTAAATTAGGTAATTAAGGGTAAAAATAATATTATAAAATTACCCTAACACTTTTCTTAATATAATTAAATGATTATATTTAATCATAAAACATACTTGGGTCTAAATGGAATATATTTGAACCCACTTGGATGTGATTAATACCTTTAGTTTATTTTATTTAAAAGAAAGTGAAATATGTCTCACTCAATCTTTAATAATTAAAGTATTTTTAATATAGGTTTATACAGAATATAAATTCGATTATAAATACTCATATTAAAGATAAAATGTTTTTCTTTATAATGGTAATTTATTTTTAATTTTTAAGAAATATTTAATTACCTTAATATCTTATACATTAGTGATGTAGAAACTATTAATTTAGTGAAAAATCAATAATATAGTTTTTATTAAAATTATAATATCCATCAAAGGAACAGAAACATGAAAAACCTTATTTTTTGAGTATATATATACCCTAATCATCCAAGAGTCTACTTGGGGACCATTTGAAGCTTTATAAAATAGATTTTGACATTTATATTATTTTATTTTAAATGATGACAATGTTTTCATCTTCATAATTTAATAAACATAACATTTTACAAGTTTGATTTTTTAGAAGATAAATTAGACTAAAAGTATTATTATGAAATATATTAGATTTATCTTCATCATAGTGTTTTATTTTTTATTTTTATGCAACAAATAAGTATATTAAATAATTATACAATATTGTTGTAGTAATTATTTTATTAAGAGAAATATCAAATAAATGGTTTTAAAAATATTAAAATAATTATTATATGAACTAATTAATATTATAAATGAATTTTATAGATTACTATGACATTTTAGGAACCTATTTAATATAGTTTTTAGAATATATATTCTATGTGAATGTTATTTAAATTCAAATAAATGAATAGTGTTAAAATTGACACTATTGGTATTTTATAAAAATAACATATAATTAAATTATTTAAAAATAACAAAAATATTTAAAAATTACAAATTGAAAATTATATGGTCTAAAAGGTTATAAAGTGTCCAATTATGGAAAATTGACAACATTTAAGTATGTATTTATAACAATTTAAAAATTAGAATATTATTACCACAAATAAAATTAAATAGATTAAATAAGAATAAATCAAAATGATAAGGTCTAAAATAAACATAAAACATGTATAAATTTTATTGGTTGTTTATATTACAACCTTATTTCATCTAATCTTATAATGGAGTCATTTTTGTAGGTTTTTATGTGGGCTTTGAATTTATTATAAATTAATATATTTTAGGTTTCCAAAGGTGCCCCTCTCCTCCCTTATAAAAGGGCACCTCCTCCCTCTCCTCTTCACATCATTTTGAGCCTTCACGCTCGGCCAACCCATGACCATTTATCTTATCCACTTCCCTAGAAACATAATATAGGTCCTGGTATTATTCAAATACCATATTTAGTTCCCTCAGAGGAGGTTTAGAAGAGGCACTTCGAAGAAGAGGTAATATCCTTTACCAATTCTTTCAAATTCATTTCTTCTTCTACTTCCTATTCTTTTTTTGTTTCATAATAAAGTAATAACATAAGTATAAATTATATACTTATATGTTATTATAAATATTATCCAACCCTATTTTACCTTTTATCCATCCTACGGAAAACGAAATCAACGCGCGTGCATACATACAGAATACCGTGTCCATACCGTGGTGTAATCTGTTTTTCCACGACCACGTTACTTGGATGTGTATAATAGTGTAAAAAATAACTATATATGGTTATTATAATATGATAATAATTCTTATATATTACATCATCCACTCTAATTTCATTCAATAATTATGGTAAGCATATCATTTCTCGTGCGTACGTACGGATTACCGTCTCCACGACGCGATGAGATTCATTCTCAATGTTAACCATTAAAGAATGATTATAAAGTATATATAATGAATAATAAAAAAATATATGACATAATAAAGCTTCTGGATTTATGTATATATATATATATATATGTCATCTAATTACTTCCATTCAAGCCAATAAGGAAAGGAAAACAACATTCATGCGTACGTACGGCCTACCGTCTCCATGAACAGTGTATTTCATTTAATTTATCTATTTATTATATATATATATACTGAGTATATAAGATATATAAATCATGTTTTACATTTTGGAAGTAAGTAAATCTTGTTATAAGTAATAATAATATCAATAACAACAAGTCCAAACACGTATGATAAATTAAACGATTTTACCCGAAACACTACTTTAACATGGAATTGACAAATGAATGGGTAATATAAAGTCATAAGTGAATCATATATTATATAATAAATATTATTAGGATTCTATTAAAAGATAATAATATGTTTAAACCCACTATATAGAAGTCTCAGACACATACAGAAAAAATTGGACATAAGGTAAGTGATAATTATTCCAATCTCGTTTTTATCCGAGATTGTTTATTCGTAAGTATTTACTGGGGTTATGTTTATCATCCATGTCCATGTTTTCTCCAAATATTTTCATAAAATGTTTAATATTATTCCATGTATGTTTAAAGGCCTTTTTACCCATTTTTGACTTTTACTACATGGCATTTAAGGAATCTTTATTTTATTTACCATACGAGGTACTTTTTGACATTTTCGGAAAAAGTACAAGAAGAATGTTTTTAACTTATAAAGCATGAACGAATTTTTACGATTTCATAACGCCTTGTTTTCATGAAGCTTACTCTATAATATTTCATGATTGTTTTCAACAAAATCCTTTTCTTTTAAAATTTCATGGCATTTTTTTAAAAGAGAATGATTTTGAAGAAGAAATGATATTTTCCACAAGAATTCATTTCAAGTGTTTTATCAAACCCATTTTCCATCTAAGATTACATTATTTAATATGTTTATATTTCAAGTATAATGTATCTATTATTTACATGGTTTTATTTTTCTTATGATGAAATGATATCCATTTATTTTATATGGATTATGTTATGATGGGATGGTGTTTATGATACCCATATTATTCTTTGGGTTATGATGAATGATTTATTTTTATATTGTGGCGCACAAAAGAATGATTTCATTATGAGATGGGTGAGACATATATCCACCTCCAATGCATCGGGTACAGATTTATATCTCATGAGATTGACATGGATAGAACGACAAGTGAATCCGGTTCAGTAATACAGGGCTGGAACGACAAGTAAACCCGGTTCAGTAATGGACTTTGTCCACTGTGATGGTCTTGGAAACAATGCCTTGGATACTATGGAAATCATAACATGTACATAATGGTTTTCCACAATTACATGTTTTATTACCATGCTATTTTATAATGGTTAATGTTCCTTTATGATCTATGCCTTATACACTGCCAATATTTATGTCATTACTCATGATTTTGATGTTTTATGTTCATGTTTTTACGATCAAATGTTTATGTATTGTTTTATGTTCTCCATGTTTACCCTTACTGAGCATTTGAGATCACCCTTTTTATGTTTTCTTTTTTCCAAGATATAAAGAAAGGTTTTAGGTAAAAAAATGGGAAGATCTTTATGGGAGATGTTGAAGATCTTTCACCATGATTAGATGATTATGTTACGAGTTACTAAAGACACTAAACTAATACGGTCTTTGGGCGTCTGTTTTTGTCATGTATTAAGTATTCCGCAAAAGTAATGTAATGTCTATGTACATCAAGCTTTGGGTCTCTACACTCCTCCTGTCAAGTACCGTGGGTCTGCCACGCTAACACATGGGCGCTCCCCACCGTGGGTCTGTTACATCACACAGAGGCGCTCCCCACCGTGTTCGATACTCCAAATATAACGAAGTGACACAAAAAAGTTTCTCAAAAGTCTGCCATGTCATAGGGGTCTCAACGCAACAGACGACACGTCAATCGGACGCCCGGTCTGTTAGTTATTATCCTTTTTGTCCCGGGGCCCCTGTTGGATTCGTGTATTATCCAACCTGACCATATCTCAACTATACGCCAAACTCCAGTGGGGTATTCTCAAAGGGATGGCTTCACTCCAAGAATACTGGTGCTGCTGACGGTTCATCAAACGGACGTCTGATGCCAAAGATAGGACCCAAGAAGGTAATGGGGGTCAGTATTGGGTCTCAGCCCTGTCCGACCCGGTCGGACCATCTCGTCCCAACCCAGACTGGGCCAACCCAGTCTGGGTCGACCCGTTAGACCCGCTGGGTCTGACCCGGCCCGTTGGGCGGGTCAGCCCACTAGGTTTGGCCCGGTCCGCTAGGCCCGTCCTGACGGACTGCAAGGGCGTTTCGGCCCGAAGGTCGCCACGTAGGCGACTCGGCCCGAAGGCCGGGGCCGGCTCGGCCAGCACCGCGAGGGGCGCGGCTCAAGCGACTCGTCCTGAGAGGTCGGGCAAGTCGGGAGGCCAGCAGGTAGGCCGCGCGGAGCACAGACAGGCCGCCAGCAGAGCACACAGGGCGCGAGCAGGTCATGGGTGCACCGGGTAGGGCGTGGAAAGGGCCGGAAAGGCCGTGGGGGTGCTGGGCAGGGTGCGACAGTGGACGGGTAGGGTGCGGTGGAGCCGGAAGTGTGCCTAGCAGGGCACGGGGGCGTCGGGCAAGGTGTGGGGGCCGATGGCAGGCGGGTCGCGTGCCGGGCATGGCGCCGGGGGGCCATGGGAAGGGGGGCCCAGCGCCGGGCAGGGTGCCGGGTGGCCGCGGGTAGGCGGGATGTGTGCCGGGAAGGGCCCCGGGAGGCTGCGGGGAGGGGGGTTGGGCGCCCCTCAGGCCGGAGGTGTTCGGCTGGAAGCATTGATGCGTCGTGGGGGCAGCGCGAGTCACGGAGGCCGCGGGTAGCGCGACCTTCATTGTTGCTGCCTTCATCGTCGTCCCCTCATCGCCATGCCGTAGAACGCCACAAGAAGAGAGAAAACGACGGAGGATGTTGGGCCATGTTAGGTTGGCCCGCACCCACCGCGTTTAGAAATGTCTTATTTGGCTCATCATGAGAAGAAGATGATCAATAATACGTCCGCATCAATCCTTTATTATCCTTTGAAAAAGGTAAGAAAAAGGTACAACTTCAACAAGTAATAAACCCCCTACCTTTGATTCTCTGGTCATTGTTCATTGACGTCGTGGAAAGATGGTCGTCGATCTGTGGTAGATGAACACGTCCGACGTCGAAGGAGTCTGAGGAAGAAGGTTAGAGGGGGTCGTTCTTCATATTCTAAGGCATCCCTCATCGGCATTCTTCGTCGGTAGAGCGTTCTTCTCCGAAATAGTGTTCTTTGCTGAAGAGCAGTCTTCGTTGGAGAGAGTTATCTCTTCTACCAAGCTCCACCAAATGAAATATTTCCACCAAAATAAATAATAGATTTTCTATTATTTTTTTGGAACAATGATTTCTAAATTGATAAATAAATGAGAAGGCTCCGCCTAATTAATTATTGAGGTTGGCACATTTAATTAAATGTGTTGGCTCAAAAATTAAAGAGGATTATTTGGAATAATAAATAAGGGGAGTTGGCTCACTGAAGAGGGAGGTGGTGGCACCATTAATTGGGGGGTTTAGTCCTGGGAGGTCCCCACATCGTAACCTCTCGTGGGAGGTTAGGATCGGGTGGGCCCCACCACCGTAACCTCTCAGGAGAGGTTAAGGTGCGGTGGCCCCACCTCCAACCTCCATGGGGAGGTATTAACCACCACACACCAAATGGAAGCTCAAAATAAAATAAACTGTTGGCTCACTTTTTTATTTAATTTTTTTATAAAACACACAAACTATCTTTCAAACTCGACCCACTGCTGTCGAAGTGAAAGTCTTTTTAAGTGAATATCGGCGCTGCGAGTTCAACAGTGCCCTCAAATTTCTATTCTAAGCACTAGTTCAACAGTTATAAAAACCCACTTGTACGTTTACTTAACGTACCCAACCAAATCTTCAGAAAATGATTCCAGGCACACCGGGCCTCGGAATCATGCGCCATCAATTTTCAGAGACTCATAAAATTCCCATGTATTTAGGAAACAAATTTCCACGGAAATTCTGGGTCTTTACATTCTCCCCACCTCAGGGATTTACGTCCCCATAAGCTACAACTCGAACTATGAGAACAAATGGGGGTATTGAGCACACATGTCAGCCTCCCGCTCCCATGTGTTCTCCTGGAGGTTCTCGTGCTTCCAGCGAATGCGTACCAGAGGTATCAACCATCCACATAGGACCCGCTCCTGTCAATCCTCAATCTCCTCTGGAACCTCTGTAAAATTCTCCCCATTTTCGACGTCCAGATATCCATGGTCGATGATGTGGGAAGGGTCGTGCATGTATCTCCTCAGCTGAGATACATGGAAGACGTCTTGCACCTGGTGCAACTGAGGTGGAAGAGCTAAGTGGTAATCCACCTCACCTACTCTACTAAGGACCTAGAAAGGTCTGATGAATCTTGAAGATAACTTACCGCCTGGGCCAAATCTCCGTAGACCTCATCGAGGTGAGACCCATAGAAAGATGTGGTCTCTATCTTCAAACTCCAGAGGTCTCCATCTCCTGTCAGCATACGACTTTTGCCTGCTCTGTGCAGTCTTCATCTGCTCCTATATGATCTTAACCTTCTTCATAGTTGCTCATACCAGCTCTAGTCCCACTATGCTGACTCCCCAGGGTTAGTCCGACACAAGGGTGATCGGCAAGGTTGCTCGTACAAGGCCTCAAAAGGTGCCATTCCTATGGTGGAGTGGTATCTTTTGTTGTAAGAAAACTCCAAAAAAGGCTACTGATCCTCCCAACTGCGACCGAAGTCGAGGACACATGCACATAGCAGGTCCTCGATGGGTCTGAATGGTCTGCTCAGTCTGACCATCTATCTGAGGATGGAAGGCAATGCTCAATCGAAGTTGTGTCCCAAAAGCCTCCTGCAACCCCTTCCATAGCCAGAATTTAAACCGTGCGTCATGGTCGGAGACAATAGAAGAAGGTACTCTATGTAGTCGCAAAATCTCTTGTACATAGAGGTATCACAAGCTCTCAACTGAACCCTGCTCTATGATCGTTAGGAAGTGGGCCGACTTGGTGAGTCAGTCGATGATCACCCAAATCGAGTCATGAACCCTGGATGTACGTAGAAGACTCGTCATGAAGTCCATGGATATCCCATCCCACATCCACTCTGGGACCTCTAAAGTCTGAACCAAGACTGCTGGTACCTGGTGCTCTGCCTTCACTTGCTAACAAGTGAGGCACCGTGAGACAAACTCCACTACTGCCTTCTTCATACCTGGACACTAGTGCTATCGTCGAAGGTTCTGGTACATCTTTGTCACTCATTGATGTACCGCTAGAGGGGATGTGTGGAACTCCCTCAATGCTTCCTCATGAATAGACACTGGTACCAAGGTACGTCCTCTGAAGAGGATGAAGTTCTCCCCACCTTCAGAAAATCAATCAGTTGCCTGCCTTGTGGATATCTGAGCACGTCGTGTCTCTCAGTCAACATCCCCATGATGTTCCTCCCTAACTCACTGGAGAACTGCAGGAGTGACTATAAGATACTATAGGAATGCTGCTCCATCTCTATCCACAAAGGATATCTGTAAAGTAGCCAACTGCTCTGTCACCTCTCCTAATAGCTGTATACCATTCCTCTAATTGAGTGCATCCACAGCAATGTTCCCCTTCCCATGAGTATAGACTATCTCAAAGTCATAGTCCTAGAGGAAATCAATCCAACATCGCTGTCTTAGGTTCAGGTCGTTCTGAGAGAAGATATACCTTAGAATCTTGTGATCAGAGTACACGGTAAAACACTCGCCCATCAGATAGTGCCACCACATATTTAAGGATAAGACCACTGCTGCTAACTCCAGGTCATGGGTAGCGTAGTTCTGGTCATGTTGTCTCAGCTGCCGAGAACTATATACGATCACTGCTCGCTCCTACATCAGGACACACACAAGTCTAGTCCCTGATGAATCGTAGTAAACTGTGTACCCTACACCCTCGTGATGGGAGAACTAGTCAGCCTTTTTCTCAGCTCCTGAAAGCTCTGCTGGCTTCTCTCCGACCACAAAAAGGGTTTCCCTTTATTTATCAAGGCTGATAGTGGTGCTGAAAATCTGTAGAAATATGGAACGAATCTCTGGTAGTATCCAGCCAAACCCAGAAAACTCCATACCTCTGTCACACTCTTGGGTGGATCCCAAGAAATTACCACCTCAATCTTCACTGGATCCACTGCAACTACAACCTCCGAGATGAAATGTCCCAAGAAGTGAACCTCTTGAATCCAAAACTGTTACTTTGAGAGCTTACAATAAAGTTGGTGCTCTCAGAGTGTGTCCAGTACTACCTGAAAAAGGTAGGCATGTTCCTCCTCAGTAGTTGAGTAAATCAGAATGTTGTCGATGAAGACTACGACAAAGAGAACGAGGTATGGCTGGAAGATCCTGTTCATGAGTCCCATGAACACTGCTGGAGTGTTGGTTACGCCGAAAGGCATAACCAAGAACTCGTAGAGGCCATAACAACACCAGAAGTCCGTCTTCTGCACATCCTCGTCTCGAACTCTGAGCTGGTGATAACCTGATCTGAGGTCTATCTTTGAGAACCACCATACTCCCTTCAGCTGATCAAAGAGGTCTCCAATCCTCGAGAATGGGTACATGTTCTTCACGGTCACCTGGTTCAGGTGACGGTATTCAAAAAAAAAAAGCCTCAAGTTACCATCTGCCTTCTTGGCGAACAGAATTGGGGATGCCTAGGGAGAAACACTCGGCCGAATGAATCCCTTCCCCTGCAAGTCCTCCAGCTGTACCTGCAGCTCACGAAGCTCAATGGGATCCATCCGATATGCTAGAGTAGATATTGATGCCATCCCAGGGTATAGGTCAATGTAGAAGTCCACCTCTCTCTGAGGAGGTAGTTATGGAACATCGTTAGGGAAAACATCAGTGTACATGTCCACCACTACAGGATAAGTCAGACACTCCACATCAACTACTCCGAGGGTAAGGCAAGCCAACTGGTGAGTGATCAGATGCACCCTCCTTTGAGTAAGTCTGTCCTGTGCTGAAAAGGTTCCCTTCTTTCTGATGAAGGTAAACCTGGTCCCATCCATACGGACATACTGTAATTTTCGCCTAATACAGTCAATCTGAGCATGTACTGCAGATAACCAGTCAATACCCAAGATGACTTTTTAAGGCCTCAACGCCGCTAAACTGGGAAGGAATTGCGTCTATAAATATAAACAAACACATCAGAGTACACAACTGGAAGAAAAACACTAAGTAAAACTATATTCAAAATAAGTGATGGTAAGTAAAAAGGGGACGTAAATACAATCCCAACAAGAAAGTAAAAGTACAACTAGAATGAAAGTACAAATGAAGAAAAGTAAAGCAGCAACTGGGTCGTACTTCGGGGTTCCCACCTGAAGGGTAGGTACAGATGGCCTCCTTAGCACTCCACATCTATCTGTATCCTCCGTGTACTGTCACACTGAGTGGTCCACCTCTGGGTACCATCCAGTTCTACTACTCTCTGCCTCAGTCAGCGTTGCCCATCATCTACAATGAATACAATGAGGTGCGGGAATAACACGTGCAGGGGTGAGTATAACGATACTCAGTCGGGACCCCGAGAACCTCAAGGTCTCACAAAATCCAATAAGGATAAACCAAAAAGCATGATATCAATAGATAACCATTACTTAGGTGTATTTCCATACATATAACTAAGTTATCTAGTAACCCATATCAATCATGAGTAAAACACCAAAGTTATTGACTCAGCTCAAACCAAGTTTTTTATTATTGAAACCACGGCTGGTGGCGTACTCCTCCTCTATCAAATACAGTGGGCCTGCCACATCACACAGAGGTACTTCCCACTATCCTTGGACTACTGATGTACTCCTCCTGTCAAGTATCGTGGGTCTGCCACACTCACACAGAGGCGCTCCCCACCACGGGTCTGCCACGCTCAAACAGAGGTGCTCCCCCTTGTAGCCTGCAGAGGTACTCCCTGTAACACCCCGAGATTTTATGAGAAATTTTTCTTTTTAATTTCTTTGATGTCTTGTGTTGTACACTACACTAAGATTAGCTTGCTCTATACACAACACTGTATTAACTTGCAGTATATGAAACACTATTCTTGGATCGTGTTACACACAATTTCAATTTCATTTGATAGATGTTATTCTACGCAACATTGAATATATATATATATATTCAATGTATAAATGAAATATGGTTGGATTCTATTATATGAAACAACAAATTATGCTTCCACTACAAGCAACATTGTCATGGCTTGCATTACACGCAAGAGAGACCCTCCTCGATCGCTTACTAAGTACGCAATACTGAGTTTCACTATCCAATTATATATTATAAGAATCATATTATGAACTAGCCGTTATGAATAGTATTAACCACATTTTTTAATTTTATGACATTATATTTCACCTTACACAATTTCTAGAACAAGTTATGAGATCAAAATCAATTATTCGTATAAAGGAATTATTTTTCAAAAAAATGAATTTTTGCCGCCTTTTGATGGCCCACCCATTTTAAATATAATTTTTGACAGGTTTATAAGATACATTTAACAAAATAAAATTCTTATTTTGAATTTGGATATAAAAATTTACATTGGATAAATTTTTGATATTTTTCTGATAACTTTCATATTTTAATGAATAGTAAAAACACGCTAAATTTTAATTAACCACACCTTTTTTCATCGAGATAATTTATATGGTTAAATTATAATAGTAACTTTTTTTAAAGTATAAATAAATATATTTTTACCATTTAATATAATGTATGTAATTAGCATTAATTTTACATTGAATTCATAGGTAAAAACAATTGAATCTTTTGTAATGTTTTAAACAAAAACCCGATTTTTTTCGACAATGGGATTAATTTTAAATTAGTTAATGCAACTTCTGTGTTTTGAATTTGGAAAAATTGATTCCATATTTGGAATATGTAGGTCCAAATTATGTTAATAGGCTAATTTATATTTTTGGGCATTATGAATAGTAACTACGGTAAATTTTATTTACCATATTTGAAGGTAAATTTGGTAATTAAGGGTAAAAATAATATTATAAAATTACCCTAACACTTTTCTTAATATAATTGGATGATTATATTTCTTCCTAAAACATACTTGGGTAGAAATGGAATCTATTGGAACCCACTTGGATGTGATTAAGACCTTTATTTTATTTTATTTAAAAGAAAGTGAAATCTGTCCTACTCAATCTTTATTAATTAAAGTATATTTAATATAAGTTTATACAGAATATAAACTCGATTATAAATACTCGTATTAAAGATAATTTTTTTTATTTATCATGGTAATTTATTTGTAATTTTTCATAAATATTTAATTATCTTAATAGCTTATACATTAATGATGCATAAATTATTAATTTAGTGAAAAATTAATAATATAGTTTTTATTAAAATTATAATATCCATCAAAGGACCAAAAACATGAACAAAACTTATTGGTCGAGTATATATATACCCTAATCATCCAAGGGTCTGCTTTCAGACCATTTATATCCTTATAAAAAAGATTATAACATTCATAATATTTTATTTTAAATGATGACAATGTTTTCATCTTCATAATTTAATAAATATAACATTTTACAAGTTGGGTTTTTTAGAAGATAAATTCGACTAAAAGTATTCTTATGAAATATATCAGATTTATCTTCATCATAATATTTTATCTATTATTTTTATGCAAAAAATAATCATATTAAATAATTATACAATAATGTTGTAGTAATTATTTTATTAAGAGAAATATCAAATAAATGGTTTTAAAAATATTAAAATAAATATTATATAAACTAATTAAAATTATACACGAATTTTCTAGATTACTAAGACATTTTAGGAACCTATTAAATATTTTTTTTGAATATATCTTCGGTGTGAATGTTATTTAAATTCAAATAAATGAATAGTGTTAAAATTGACACTATTGGTATTTTATAAAAATAACATATTATTAAATTATTTAAAAATCAAAAAAATATTTAAAAATTTCAAATTGAGAATTATATGGTCTAAAATTTTATAAATTATCTAATTATGGGAAATTTACAACATATATGTATGTATTTATAACAATTTAAAATTTAAAATATTATTACCAAAAATAAAATTAAGTAGATTAAATAAGGATAAATAAAAATGATAATGTTTAAAATAAACTTAAAGCATGTCTTAATTTTAGTGGTTGATTATATTACAACCCTATCTCATCTTATCTTCGAATTGAGTTATTTTTGGAGGTTTTTATGTGGGTTTTAAATTTATTATAAATTAATATATTTTAGGTTTCCAAAGGTGCATCTCTCCTCCCTTATAAAAGGGCACCTCCTCCCTCTCCTCTTCACACCATTTTTATCCTTCAATATCAGAAAAACCCAGACCATTTATCTTCTACACTTATTTAGAAACATACTATAGGTCTTGTTCTTCTTCAAAGACCATATTTAGTTCCCTAAGAGGAGGTTTAGAAGAGTTTTTTCGAAGAAGAGGTAATATCCTTTACCGATTCTTTCAAATTCATTTATTCTTATACATCCTCTTATTTTGTTGTTTCATAATAAAGTAATAACATCAGTATCACTCATATACTAATATGTTATTATAAATAATAACCAAACCTATTTCACCTTTTATCCATCCTATGGAAAACGAAATCACTATTCGTACGTACTTACGGAATACCGTCTCTACGCCATGGTGTAATATGTGTTTCCACCACCACCTTACTTAGATGGGTATAATGATGTAAAGAATAAATATATATGGTTATTATAACATGATACTAATTCTGATATATTACATCATCCACTCTAATTCTAGTCAATAATTAAGGGAACGATATCATCGCTCGTGCGTACGTACGGATTACCGTCTCCACGACGCGATGAGATTCATTCTCCATGTTAACCATTAAAGAATGATTATAAAGTATATATAATGAATCATAATGAAATATATGAAATAATAAATCTAATGGATTTATGTATATATATGTCATTTACATACTTCCATTCAAGTAAATAAAGAAAGGAAAACGACGTTCATGCGTACGTACGGCCTACCATCTCCAAGAAAGTTGTATTTCATTTCATTTATCTATCTATTATATATATATATTGAATATATATGATATATAAATCATGTTTTAGATTCTAGAAGTAAGTAAATCATGATATAATTAATAATAATATCAAGAACAACAAGTCCAAATACGTACGATTAATGAAATGATTTTACCCAAAACACTGCTTTAACATGGAATTGACAAATGAACGGGTAATATAAAGTCATAAGTGAATCATATATGATATCATAAATATTATTATGATTCTGTTACAAGATAATAATTTGTTAAAACCCACTATACAGGAGTCTCGGACACATACAGATGAAATTGGACATAAGGTAAGGGATAATTATTTCAATCTCGTTTTTATCCGGGGTTGTTTATTCGTAAGTAATTACTCGGGTTATGTTTATCATCCATGTCCATGTTTTATCCAAATGTTTTCATAAAATGTTTACTATTCTTCCATGTATGTTTAAATCCCTTTTTACCCATTTTTTACTTTTACTTCATGGTATGTAAGGAATATTTTTTTGTTTACCATACGAGGTACTTTTTGACTTCTCCAAAAAAAGTACAACAAGAATGTTTTTTTAACTTATACAGAATGAAAATATTTTTACGATTTTATAACGCCTTATTTTCATGAAGCTTACTATAAAATATTTCATGATTATTCTCAACAAAATCCTTTTCTTTTAAAATTGCATGGCATTTTGTGAAAAGAAAATGATTTTGAAGGAGAAAGGATATTTTCCTCAAGAATTCATTTCAAGTGTTTTATCAAAAACATTTTCCATCTAAGATAGAATTATTTAATATGTTTATATTTCAAGTATAATGTCTCTATTATTTAAATGGTTTCATTTTTCTTATGATGAAATGATATCCATTTATTTTATATGGATTATGTTATGATGGGATGGTGTTTATGAAACCCATATTATTCTTTGGGTTATGATGAATGATTTATGATTATTTTGTGGCACACGAAATAATGATTTCATTATGAGATGGGTGGGACCTATATCTCTATCCAATGAATTGGGTAAATATTTATATCTCATGAGATAGCCATGGCTGGAATGGTAAGCGAATCCTGTTCAGTAATACAGGGCTGGAACGACAAGTAAACTCAGTTCAATAATGGACTTTGTGCACTATGATGGTCTTGGAAACAATGCCTTGGATACTATGTAAATAATAAAAAGTGATTAATGGTTTTACACAATTACATGTTTTATTCCCATGCTATTTTATAATGGTTAATGTTCTTTTATGATCTATGCCTTATACACTGCCAATATTTATGTCATTACTCATGATTTTGATGTTTATGTTCATGTTTTTACGATCAAATGTTTATGTATTGTTTTATGTTCTCCATGTTTACCCTTACTGAGAATTTTATCTCACCCTTTTTATGTTTTCTTTTCCCCAGGATATAAAGAAAGGTTTTAGGTAAGAAAACAAAAGTGGAAGATCTTTATGGGAGATGTTGAAGGTCATTCACCATGATTAGAAGATTATGTTCTGAGTTTCTAAAAACACTAAACTAATATGGTCTTTGGGCATCTGTTTTTGTCATGTATTAAGTATTCTGAAAAAGTAATTTAATTTCTATGTACGTCAAGATTTGGGTCCCTACAGTTGGTATCAGTGTAAAGGTTTAGTTAACCTTTGGAAACTAGGATGCGAAAACCTTAGTGAGATCCCTAGAAATATTTCTAAGGTATGTCTAGGGATATCCCTAAGTTTAGGTATAAGTATAGGTTAAAGTCCTAGAATTATGATAACGATCATGAATAACCTAGGATTAAACCCAAGATGTTAGAGTTTGAAATTACTCCCCATTGATTATGTTGTTTTCCTAGTATGATTTTTTTCCTCTCACACTATTCTTTTTGGGTTTTGGAAAATGGCTGGAAATAGGAAGATTCATGTTAATGGAGAATATGATGGACAGTGGAATGATATTCTTCATGAGCATCCAAATGAAACGGGATTTGGAAGGCAAAACATCATTATTATTCCTAATCAACAATCTCATAATATGATCAATAATATCAACTTTGGTAAGTTTCCTCACTCTGCTAATAAGATAAATATGATGTTTCGTGATGATCATAGAGGAAAGAAAGTTCAATTTGCCTCATGTAAATCATGTGGGAAGAGGCGTCAAAGAGAATGTTTCAAAGGAACTGGAAGATGTTTTGGGTGTGGAAAAGAAGGACACAAAGCCAATAATTGCGAAGGAAAAGGTTCAGTTAACACAATGGACAAGGATAATGGTATTGCTAAGACATCAACAACAGTTAAATGTTTTAAATATGGAATGTATGAGCATTATGAAAAACAATGTCCTAAGGGAAAGTTTTATGTAGAAAATCAGCATGGTCGTATGGTTAGTATTTATGTTGTTGATGATGAAGAGACTATAAATGATATATGAGATGAAAGAAGTGTTGAGGAATAAAATGATGAAGTTCGGTCAATGGTTTAAGAAGGTAGTGGAATGATTTCATGTTTATCAAGAATAATGTATGGTAATATGGAATAAAGAAAAATAAAAGGATTGTCACACTATTTTTTTTCCTTGAGTATTTAAAAGTATATGTTGAATGGTACCAGTAACTATGAGAAGTGATTGAAATACTTTTTTAAAGCAGATGATATGTGCATAATAAATGGATAAGGAGAAACTAATATGTTTGATAGTATTAATGAGCTCATGATTGATGTAAGGACAATGTGATATCATGGTTTGAGTATATAGAATTTTTGGGATTTTGGTATGTGAAAAGAGTTAACTTTTGACAGCATTCATGTTTTCAAAAAGGTTCTATGGTAATTAATGTTTCAAGAAAATACATGATTAAGGTATTCACATGTTTGGAATGTGACCAACTAGATATATCTTATGATATATGGGGGATAAATGATAGTATTCACATGCTTGGTAAATGACCTTTCTAGTAACCATTTTCTTTATACTATGAGATTGGATAGAAGTATTTTGGATAAGCCTAAAGATTGGAATGGATAATGTTGGACATAAGATAGTATTGTTTAAGACTAGAAATATTTTTCGTTATTATTGCAGGAATGTTATAATAATGTAGTTTTAGAAAAAGGACAACTCATAGGATGGAAAACAACCCATCACCTCGGACAAGGTTGCAGGAATCAAACCCATAAATGAAGTGTGATAGGTCTTTATCGCCTACCAATGGTCTGTAGGATGTCCTTGGTTGGTAGAAATTTGATTTATTTTAATAAGTGTTATGATAGATGAAGTATAAGTCCATTTTTGGAACCATATACGATTAATATCACCAGATATGGACTTATGTATATTTTATATCTTTTTCTAGCCTTTTGTTTGAGACAGATGGAATGACCTATCATTCTAGCACATGATCTGCTAACACTTCATGAATGACAAATTCAACTTCATTTCATTAAGATATGATGTGAAAATTGTTCAAAGAACAACCAACGGTGAGATTGTACCAAAATCAAGTAAGTATTTATTTTAATTTAAAAATTATTCAACATTAGGGAAATGACCTTGAAAAGAGAAAATGTTGTCCTAGTGCCCTCATATCTGATGAATAAGATGGTACATTAGATAATCACAAATTTATGGCTTTGTGAGTTGTCTTTTTCATAGCCATGTTCTCTGTCACTCTTCATCCAATCATGATGATTAGATTTCTCTTCCATATCCATATTTTAACCTATATTCTCCTATTTGGAAACCCACTGAGGAGTTACTTTGGGTATTCATTATGTTTCTAAAGTTAATTTTTAAAACGATGATTTAGTATTCCTTTTTAAGATATGGGTTTCTATGAAAGAAACTTTAAAGTAGTAAACCATTTATAACCCCGAAGAATTTCGAGGGAGAAATTCATTTTAAGGGGGGTAGAATGTAACACCCCAGGATTTTATGATATATTTTTTTAAATTTCTTTGATGTATTGTGTTGTACGCTACACCAAGATTAGCTTGCACTATACACAACACCGTATTAGCTTGCAGTATATTCAACACTATTCTTGGATCGTGTTACAGACAATTTCAAGTTCATTTGATAGAAGTTATTCTACGCAACATTGAGTATATATATATATATATTTATATTTATATTCAATGTATAAATGAAATATGGTTGGATTCTGTTATACTCTACAACAAAACAAGCTTCCACTACAAGCAACACTGTCATGGCTTGCATTACACGCAAGAGCGACCCTCCTCATAAGCTTACATGGTACGCAATACTGAGTTTCACTATCCAATGTTATATTATTATAATATTATTATTAACTAGCCATTATGAATAGTATTAACCACATTTTTTTATTTTATAAAATTATATTTCATCTTACACATTTTCTAGAACATGGTATGAGAACAAAATCAATTTTTCGTATAAAGGAATTAATTTTCAAAAAAATGCAGTTTTATTGCCTTTTGATGGCACACCCATTTTAAATATAATTTTTGACAAGTTTATAAGTTCAATTTTACAAAATAAACTTCTTATTTTGAAATAGGATATAAAATTTTACATTGGATAAAGTTTTGATATTTTTCTGATAACTTTCATATTTTAATTAATAGTAAAAATATGCTAAATTTTAATTAAAAACAACTTTTTTATCGAGATAGTATATATGGTTAAATTATAATAGTAAGTGGTTTTAAAGTATAAATATAATATATTTTTACCATTTAATATAATGTATGTCATTATCATTAATTTTACATTGAATTTTTAGGTAAAATCAATTCAATCTTTTGCAATGGTTTAAACAAAAACCCATTTTTTTCAACAATGGGATTAATTTTAAATTAATTACTGAAACTTCTGTGTTTTGAATTTGGAAAAATGGATTCCATATTTATAATCAGTATTTCAAAATTATGTTAATCGGCTAATTTTTATTTTTGGGCATTAGGAATAGTAACTACTATAAATTTTATTTACCAGAGTTAAAGGTAAATTAGGTAATTAAGGGTAAAAATAATATTATAAAATTACCCTAACACTTTTCTTAATATAATTAAATGATTATATTTAATCATAAAACATACTTGGGTCTAAATGGAATATATTTGAACCCACTTGTATGTGATTAAGACCTTTAGTTTATTTTTTTTAAAAGAAAGTGAAATATGTCTCACTCAATCTTTAATAATTAAAGTATTTTTAATATAGGTTTATACAGAATATAAATTAGATTATAAATACTCATATTAAAGATAAAATGTTTTTCTTTATAATGGTAATTTATTTTTAATTTTTAAGAAATATTTAATTACCTTAATAGCTTATACATTAGTGATGTAGAAACTATTAATTTAGTGAAAAATCAATAATATAGTTTTTGTTAAAATTATAATATCCATCAAAGGAACAGAAACATGAAAAACCTTATTTTTTGAGTATATCTATACCCTAATCATCCAAGAGTCTACTTGGGGACCATTTGAATCTTTATAAAATAGATTTTGACATTTATATTATTTTATTTTAAATGATGACAATGTTTTCATCTTCATAATTTAATAAACATAACATTTTACAAGTTTGATTTTTTAGAAGATAAATTAGACTAAAAGTATTATTATGAAATATATTAGATTTATCTTCATCATAGTGTTTTATTTTTTATTTTTATGCAACAAATAAGTATATTAAATAATTATACAATATTGTTGTAGTAATTATTTTATTAAGAGAAATATCAAATAAATGGTTTTAAAAATATTAAAATAATTATTATATGAACTAATTAATATTATAAATGAATTTTATAGATTACTATGACATTTTAGGAACCTATTTAATATAGTTTTTAGAATATATATTCTATGTGAATGTTATTTAAATTCAAATAAATGAATTGTGTTAAAATTGACACTATTGGTATTTTATAAAAATAACATATTATTAAATTATTTAAAAATAACAAAAATATTTAAAAATTACAAATTGAAAATTATATGGTCTAAAAGGTTATAAAGTGTCCAATTATGGAAAATTTACAACATTTAAGTATGTATTTATAGCAATTTAAAAATTAGAATATTATTACCACAAATAAAATTAAATAGATTAAATAAGAATAAATCAAAATGATAAGGTCTAAAATAAACATAAAACATGTATAAATTTTATTGGTTGTTTATATTACAACCTTATTTCATCTAATCTTATAATGGAGTCATTTTTGTAGGTTTTTATGTGGGCTTTGAATTTATTATAAATTAATATATTTTAGGTTTCCAAAGGTGCCCCTCTCCTCCCTTATAAAAGGGAACCTCCTCCCTCTCCTCTTCACATCATTTTGAGACTTCACGCTCGGCCAACCCATGACCATTTATCTTATCCACTTCCCTAGAAACATAATATAGGTCCTGGTATTATTCAAATACCATCTTTAGTGCCCTCAGAGGAGGTTTAGAAGAGGCACTTCGAAGAAGAGGTAATATCCTTTACCAATTCTTTCAAATTCATTTCTTCTTCTACTTCCTATTCTTTTTTTGTTTCATAATAAAGTAATAACATAAGTATAAATTATATATTTATATGTTATTATAAATATTATCCAACCCTATTTTACCTTTTATCCATCCTACAGAAAACGAAATCAACGCGCGTGCATACATACAGAATACCGTGTCCATACCGTGGTGTAATCTGTTTTTCCACGACCACGTTACTTGGATGTGTATAATAGTGTAAAAAATAACTATATATGGTTATTATAATATGATACCAATTCTTAGATATTACATCATCCACTCTAATTTCATTCAATAATTATGGTAAGCATATCATTTCTCGTGCGTACGTACGGATTACCGTCTCCACGACGCGATGAGATTCATTCTCAATGTTAACCATTAAAGAATGATTATAAAGTATATATAATGAATAATAAAAAAATATATGACATAATAAAGCTTCTGGATTTATGTATATATATATATATGTCATCTAATTACTTCCATTCAAGCCAATAAGGAAAGGAAAACAACATTCATGCGTACGTACGGCCTACCGTCTCCATGAACAGTGTATTTCATTTAATTTATCTATTTATTATATATATATATACTGAGTATATAAGATATATAAATCATGTTTTACATTTTGGAAGTAATTAAATCTTGTTATAAGTAATAATAATATCAATAACAATAAGTCCAAACACGTATGATAAATTAAACGATTTTACCCGAAACACTACTTTAACATGGAATTGACAAATGAATGGGTAATATAAAGTCATAAGTGAATCATATATTATATAATAAATATTATTAGGATTCTATTAAAAGATAATAATATGTTTAAACCCACTATATAGAAGTCTCAGACACATATAGAAGAAATTGGACATAAGGTAAGTGATAATTATTCCAATCTCGTTTTTATCCGAGATTGTTTATTCGTAAGTATTTACTGGGGTTATGTTTATCATCCATGTCCATGTTTTCTCCAAATATTTTCATAAAATGTTTAATATTCTTCCATGTATGTTTAAAGGCCTTTTTACCCATTTTTGACTTTTACTACATGGCATGTAAGGAATCTTTATTTTATTTACCATACGAGGTACTTTTTGACTTTTTCGGAAAAAGTACAAGAAGAATGTTTTTAACTTATAAAGCATGAACGAATTTTTACGATTTCATAACGCCTTATTTTCATGAAGCTTACTCTATAATATTTCATGATTATTTTCAACAAAATCCTTTTCTTTTAAAATTTCATGGCATTTTTTTAAAAGAGAATGATTTGGAAGAAGAAATGATAATTTCCACAAGAATTCATTTCAAGTGTTTTATCAAACCCATTTTCCATCTAAGATGACATTATTTAATATGTTTATATTTCAAGTATAATGTATCTATTATTTACATGGTTTTATTTTTCTTATGATGAAATGATATCCATTTATTTTATATGGATTATGTTATGATGGGATGGTGTTTATGATACCCATATTATTCTTTGGGTTATGATGAATGATTTATTTTTATATTGTGGCGCACAAAAGAATGATTTCATTATGAGATGGGTGAGACATATATCCACCTCCAATGCATCGGGTACAGATTTATATCTCATGAGATAGACATGGATAGAACGACAAGTGAATCCGGTTCAGTAATACAGGGCTGGAACGAAAAGTAAACCCGGTTCAGTAATGGACTTTGTCCACTGTGATGGTCTTGGAAACAATGCCTTGGATACTATGGAAATCATAACATGTACATAATGGTTTTCCACAATTACATGTTTTATTACCATGCTATTTTATAATGGTTAATGTTCCTTTATGATCTATGCCTTATACACTGCCAATATTTATGTCATTACTCATGATTTTGATGTTTTATGTTCATGTTTTTACGATCAAATGTTTATGTATTGTTTTATGTTCTCCATGTTTACCCTTACTGAGCATTTGAGATCACCCTTTTTATGTTTTCTTTTTTCCAAGATATAAAGAAAGGTTTTAGGTAAAAAAAATGGGAAGATCTTTATGGGAGATGTTGAAGATCTTTCACCATGATTAGAAGATTATGTTACGAGTTACTAAAGACACTAAACTAATACGGTCTTTGGGTGTCTGTTTTTGTCATGTATTAAGTATTCCGCAAAAGTAATGTAATGTCTATGTACATCAAGCTTTGGGTCTCTACACTCCTCCTGTCAAGTACCGTGGGTCTGCCACGCTAACACATGGGCGCTCCCCACCGTGGGTCTATTACATCACACAGAGGCGCTCCCCACCATGTTCGATACTCCAAATATAACGAAGTGCCACAAAAAAGTTTCTCAAAGCTCTGCCATGTCATAGGGGTCTCAACGCAACAGACGACACGTCAATCGGACGCCCGGTCTGTTAGTTATTAGCCTTTTTGTCCCGGGGCCCCTGTTGGATTCGTGTATAATCCAACCTGACCATATCTCAACTATACGCCAAACTCCAGTGGGGTATTCTCAAAGGGATGGCTTCACTCCAATAATACTGGTGCTGCTGACGGTTCATCAAACGGACGTCTGATGCCAAAGATAGGACCCAAGAAGGTAATGGGGGTCAGTATTGGGTCTCGGCCCTGTCCGACCCGGTCGGACCATCTCGGCCCAACCCAGACTGGGCCAACCCAGTCTGGGTCGACCCGTTAGACCCGCTGGGTCTGACCCGGCCCGTTGGGCGGGTCAGCTTACTAGGTTTGGCCCGGTCCGCTAGGCCCGGCCTGACGGAATGCAAGGGCGTTTCGGCCCGAAGGTCGCCACGTAGGCGACTCGGCCCGAAGGCCGGGGCCGTCTCGGCCAGCGCTGCGAGGGGCGCGGCTCAAGCGACTCGTCCTGAGAGGTCGGGCAAGTCGGGAGGCCAACAGGTAGGCCGCGCGGAGCACATGCAGGCCGCCATCAGAGCACACAGGGCGCGAGCAGTTCATGGGTGCACCGGGTAGGGCGTGGAAAGGGCCGGAAAGGCCGTGGGGGTGCAGGGCAGGGTGCGACAGTGGACGGGTAGGGTGCGGTGGAGCCGGAAGTGTGCCTAGCAGGGCACGGGGGCGTCGGGCAAGGTGTGGGGGCCGATGGCAGGCGGGCCGTGTGCCGGGCATGGCGCCGGGGGGCCATGGGAAGGGGGGCCCAGCGCCGGGCAGGGTGCCGGGTGGCCGCGGGTAGGCGGGATGCGCGCCGGGAAGGGCCCCGGGAGGCTGCGGGGAGGGGGGTTGGGCGCCCCTCAGGCCGGAGGTGTTCAGCTGGAAGCATTGATGCGTCGTGGGGGCGGCGCGAGTCACGGAGGCCGCGGGTAGCGCGACCTTCGTTGTGGCTCCCTTCATCGCCGTCCCCTCATCGCCATGCCGTAGAATGCCACAAGAAGAGAGAAAACGACGGAGGATGTTGGGCCATGTTAGGTTGGCCCGCACCCACCGCGTTTAGAAATGTCTTATTTGGCTCATCATGAGAAGAAGATGATCAATAATACGTCCGCCTCAATCCTTTATTATCCTTTGAAAAAGGTAAGAAAAAGGTACAACTTCAACAAGTAATAAACCCCCTAGCTTTGATTCTCTGGTCATTGTTCATTGACGTCGTGGAAAGATGGTCGTCGATCTGTGGTAGATGAACACGTCCGACGTCGAAGGTGTCTGAGGAAGAAGGTCAGAGGGGGTCGTTCTTCATAGTCTAAGGCATCCCTCATTGGCATTCTTCGTCGGTAGAGCGTTCTTTGCCGAAATAGCGTTCTTTGCTGAAGAGCAGTCTTTGTTGGAGAGAGTTATCTCTTCTACCAAGCTCCACCAAATGAAAGATTTCCACCAAAATAAATAATAGATTTTCTATTATTTTTTTGGCACAATGATTTCTAAATTGATAAATAAATGAGAAGGCTCCGCCTAATTAATTATTGAGGTTGGCACATTTAATTAAATGTGTTGGCTCAAAAATTAAAGAGGATTATTTGGAATAATAAATAAGGGGAGTTGGCTCACTGAAGAGGGAGGTGGTGGCACCATTAATTGGGGGGTTTAGTCCTGGGAGGTCCCCACATCGTAACCTCTCGTGGGAGGTTAGGATCGGGTGGGCCCCACCACCGTAACCTCTCAGGAGAGGTTAAGGTGCGGTGGCCCCACCTCCAACCTCCATGGGGAGGTTTTAACTACCACACACTAAATGGAGGATCAAAATAAAATAAAGTGTTGGATCACTTTATTTTATTGATTTTTTTATAAAACCAAAAAACTATCTTTCAAACACGACCCACTGTCATCGAAGTGAAAGTCTTCTTAAGAGAATATTGGTGCTGTGAGTTCAATGGTGCCCTTATATTTCTATTCTGAGCACCGGTTCAAAATCTAAAAAACCCACTCGTACGTTTATTGAAAATATCAAAACAAAACAATAGAAAATGATTTCGGGCACACCAGGCCTCGGAATCACACACCGTCAATTTTTGCAAACTCGTAAAATTCCCATGTATTTAAGAAAAAAATTTCCACAGAATTTTTGGGTCTTTACATTCTCCCCACATCAGGGATTTACGTCCCCATAAGCTACAACTTGAACTATGGGAAAAAATGGGGGTATTGAGCACACATGTGAGTCTCCCTCTCCCATGTGATCTTTTGGAGGTTCCCATGCTGCCAATGAACATGCACCAGAGGTATTGACCATACAGGTAGGACCTGCTCCTCTCGACCCTCAATCTTCACTAGAACCTCCATAAAAGTCACCCCATCGTCGACGTCTAGCTCTCCAGGGTCGATGATGTGGGATGGTTCGTGCACGTATCTCCTCAGCTGAGATATGTGGAATAAGTCATGCACCTGGTGCAACTGAAGTGGAAGATCTAAGCGGTATGCCACCTCATCTACTCTGTTGAGGACCGAGAATGGTCCAATGAATCTCGGAGATAACTTGCCGCCTCATCCAAATCTCAGTAGACCTCATCGAGGTGAGACCCGTAGAAAGACGTGGTCTCCATCCTAGAACTCTAGAGGTCTACATCTCCTGTCAGCATACGACTTATGCCTGCTCTGTGTAGTCTTCATCTGTTCTTATATGATCTTCACCTTCTCCGTAGTAGATCGTACCATCTCTGGTCCCACTAGTGCTGACTCCCCAGGTTCAGTCCAACACAAGGGAGATCTGCAAGGTCGCCTGTACAAGGCCTCAAAAGGTGTTATCCCTATGGTCGAGTGATAGATTTTGTTATAAGAAAACTCCACCAAAGGAAAGTGATCCTCCCAGCTGCGACCGAAGTCGAGGACACGTGCACATAGCATTTCCTCGAGGGTCTGAATGGGCCGCTCAGTCTGACCATCTGTCTGAAGATGGAAGGCATTGCTCAATCAGATCTATGTCCCGAAAGCCTCCTGTAACCCCTTCCATAGCTAGGAAGTAAATCGTGCATCATGGTCAGTGACAATAGAGGAAGGTACTCCATGTAGTCACAAAATCTCCTGCACATAGAGGCGTCTCTCTACTGAACCCTGCTCTTTGATCGGTAAGAAGTGGGACGACTTGGTGAGTCGGTCGACGATCACCCAAAATGAGTCCTGACCCTTGGATGTATGTGGAATACCCATCACTAAGTCCATGGATATCCCATCCCACTTCCACTTTGGTACCACTAAAGGTTGAACCAAGCCTACTGGTACCTGGTGCTCTGCCTTCACTTGCTGGCATGTGAGGCACCGTGAGACAAACTCTGCTACTGCCTTCTTCATGCCTGGCCACCAGTGCTATCGTCGAAGGTCCTGGTAAATCATCCCCACTCCTGGATGTACCGCTAGAGTGGATGTGTGTAACTCCCTCAAAAATTCTTCTTGAAGCACCACTAGTTCCAAGGTACATTCTCTGAAGAGGTTGACATGCTCCCCACCTTCAGAAAATTCATCAGGTGCCTGCCCTATAGATATCTGAGCACTTCGTGTCTCGTAGTTAGTATTTCCATGTTGTGCCTCCCTGACTCACTGAAGAAGTGGGAGAGTGACTATAAGATACTGTAGGAAGGCTTCTCCATCTATATCCACAAAATATATATGTAAAGCAGCCAACTACTCGGTCGCCTCTCCTAGCAGCTGTATACCAGTCCTCCTGCTGAGTGCATCTGCAAAAATGTTCCCCTTCCTAGGAGTATAAACTATCTCAAATTCATAGTCCTGGAGGAACTCAAGCCATCACCGATGACTCAGGTTCTGGTCTTTCTCAGAGAAGATATACCTGAGAATCTTTTAATCAGAGTACACGGTAAAATGGTCTTCCATCAGATAGTGTCGCCACATCTTCAAGGTGAAGAACACTGCTGCTAACTTCAGTTCATGGGTTGCGTAGTTCTTCTCATGTTGTATCAGCTACCAAGAACCATAAGAAATCACTACTCACTCCTGCATTAGGACACACCCGAGTCTAGTCCCTAATGTGTCGCAGTAGACTACGTACCCTATTCCTTCTTCTGGAATCCTCAAGATGGGGGTACTAGTCAGCCTCTGCCTCAGCTCCTGAAAGCTCTGCTGGAATCTCTCTGACCACACAAATGTTTACCCTTCTTCGTCAAGGATGATAGTGGTGCTGAAACTCTGGAGAATCCTGGAACGAATCTCTGGTATTATCCAGCCAAACCCAGAAAACTTCATACCTCCATCACACTCCTGGGTGGCTCCCAAGAAAGTATTGCCTTAATATTTTCTAGATCCACTTCAAATCCAGCCTCCGATATGACGTTTCCCAAGAAGTGAACCTATGAAATCCAAAACTGTCACTTTGAGAGCTTACGATAAAGCCGGTGCTCTTGGAATGTTTCCAGTACAACCTGAAAATGGTAGGCATGTTCCCCCTCAGTAGTTGAGTAGATCAGAATGTCATATGCTGACAGGAGACGGAGACCTCTGGAGTTCGAGGATGGCGACCACATCTTTCTACGGGTCTCACCTTGACAAGGTATATGGAAATTTGGCTGAGGCGGCAAGTTATCTCTGAGGTTCATCGGACCTTTCCAGGTCCTCAGTAGAGTAGGCGAGGTGGAATACCGCTTATCTCTTCCACCTCAATTTCACCGGGTGCATGACGTCTTCCACGTAACTCAGCTGAGGAGATACATGCAAGACCCTTCCCACACCATCGACTAGGGAGAGTCTGACATAGAAGATGGGGTGAATTTTACGGATGTTCCAGTGGAGATTGAGGATCGACAGGAGTGGGTCCAATGTGGACGGTCGATACCTCTGGTTCACGTTCGCTGGCAGAATGGGAACCTCCAGAAGATCACATGGGAGAGGGAGGCTCAGATGCGTTCTCAATACCCCCATTTGTTCCCATTGTTCGATGACAGCACTGGTGTCTAGGTATGAAGAAGGAAGTTGCGGAGTTTGTCTCATGGTGCCTCACTTGCCAGCAAGTGAAGGCAGAGCAACAGGTACCAGCAGGCTTGGTTCATCCTTTAGAGGTCCCAGAGTGGAAGTGGGATGGGATTTCCATGGACATCATGAAGGGTCTTCCACATACATCCAGGGGCCACGACTCAATTTGGGTGATCGTCAGCCGTCTCACCAATTCGACCTACTTCTTACCAATCAGAGAGCAGGGTTTAGTAGAGAGCCTGGGACGCCTCTATGTGCAGGGGATTGTGCGTTTACATGGTATACCTTCAACGATTGTCTCCGATTATGACACACGATTTAATTCCCGGCTATGGAAGGGGTTGCAGGAAGCTTTCGGGACACAGCTTCGCTTGAGTATCGCCTTCCATCCTTAGACGGATTGTCAGACCGAGCGGACCATCCAGACCCTTGAGGACATGCTCTATGCATGTGTCCTCGACTTCAGTCGTAGCTGGGAGGATCGATTACCTTTGACAGATTTTCCCTACAACAACAACAACTATCACTCCACCATATGGATGGCACCTTTTCAGGCCTTGTACGAGTGACCTTGAAGATCACCCTAGTGTTGGACTGACCCTAGAGAGTCAACACTGGTGGGACCGGAGATGTTACGAGCTACTACAGAGAGGGTGTAGATCGTCTAGGAGCAGATGAAGACTGCACAAAGCAGCCAGAAGTTGTATGCTGACAGGAGACGGAGACCTCTAGAGTTTGAGGATGGAGACCACGTATTTCTACGGGTCTCATCTCGATGAGGTATATGGAGATTTGGCCGAGGCGAAAAGTTATCTATGAGATTAATCGGACCATTCTAGGTCCTCAACAAAGTAGGCAAGGTGGCTTACCACTTAGCTCTTCCACCTCAGTTGCACTGGATGCATGACGTCTTCCACATATCTCAGCTGAGGATATACGTGCATGACCCTTCCCACATCATCGACCATGGAGAGTGGGGAATCGACGATGGTGCGATTTTTATAGAGGTTCCAATGGAGATTGAGGATCGAGGGGAGCGGGTCCTACGTGGATGTTCGATACCTCTGGTGCGCATTCACTAGCAGCATGGGAACCTCCAGGAGAACACATGGGAGCGGGAGGATCATATGCGTGCTCTGTACCCCCATTTGTTCCCATAGTTCAAGTTGTACCTTACGGGGACATAAAGACCTGAGGTGGAGAGAATGTAAAGACCCGAAATTTTTGTGGAATTTTTTTTCTTAAATACTTGGTAATTTTACGAGTCTGCAAAAATTGACGGCGCATGATTTCGAGGTCCAATGTGCACGGAATCATTTTCTGAAGTTTTGTTCGGGTATGTTCAGTAAACGTACGAGTGGTTTTTTTATAATTTTTGAATGGATGCTCAGAATAGAAATAGGAGGGCATCGTTGAACTCGTAGTGCCACTTTTCTTTTAATAAGACTTTCACTTCGACGGAAGTGGGTCAAGTTTGGAAGATAGTTTTTGGGTTTTATAAAAAAATTAATAAAATAATGTGACCCAGCAATTTATTTTATTTTGAGCCTCCATTTGGTGTGTGGTGGTTAAAACCTCCCCATGGAGGTTGGAGGTGGGGCCACTTCACCTTAACCTCTCCTGAGGGGTTATGGTGGTGGGTCCCACCCAAACCTAACCTCCCACGAGATGTTACGATGTGGGGACCACCCGGGACTAAACCCCATAATTAATGGTGCCACAACCTCCCTCTTCAGTGAGCCAACTCCAATTATTTATTATTCCAAATCCTCCTCCTTAATTGTTGATCCAACACATTTAATTAAATGTTCCAACCTCAAGAATTAATTAGGTGGAGCCTTCTCTTTTATTTATCCATTTTGAAATCATTTTTCCAACAAAATAATAGAAAATCTATTATTTCTTTTGGTGGGAATCTTTCATTTGGTGGAGCTTGGTAGAAGAGAGAACTCTCTCCAACGAAGACCACTCTTCAATGAAGAACGCTCTTCTGGCGAAGAATGCTCTCCCGACGAAGAACGCTGATGAGGGATGCCTTCGACTACGAAGAATGACCCCCTCCGACCTTCTTCCTCAGACTCCTTCGACGTGGGACGTCTTGGTCTACCACGGATCGATGACCATCATTCTGCGAAGTCAACGAATGAAGACCGATGAATTAAAGGTAGGGGGTTTAATACCTATTGAAGTTGTACCTTTTTCTTACCTTCTTTAAAGAATAATAATGGATTGATGTAAACGTATTAATGATCATCTTCCTCTCATGATGAGGAAAATGATACCATCCTAAACGTGGAGGGTGTGGGCCAACCTAACATGGCCTGACATCCTCCGCTGTTTTCTCTCTTCTTGTGGTGTTCTACGACATGGTGATAAGGCAACGATGACGAAGGTGGCAACGATGAAGGTCGCGCTACCCACGACCTCCGTGAATCACGCCGCCCCCACGGGGCACTAATTCTTCCAGCTGAACACCACCGGCCTGGGCAGTGCCCAGCCCACCTACCCGCAGCCTCCTGGTTCCCTACCCGGGGTGAGGCCCTCATGCCCGCGGCCTCCCGGCGCCCCGCCCGGTGCGCGGCCCGCCAGCCCACAGCCTCCCAGCGCCCTTCCCGGCATGCGTCCCGCCTCCCGGTGCCCCGCCCGGCACGCGGACCGCCTTCTTGCGGCCTCCCGGTGCCCTTCCCGGTGCGCGGCCCGCCTTCCAGCTCCCTGCCCGGCATGCGGTCTGCCTGGCCGCAGCCTCCCGGTGCCCTGCCCGGTGCGTGGCCCGCCTGCCCGCAGCCCCCGCGCCCTGCTCGGAGCCCCCACGCCCTGGCCGACACATTTCCAGTGCCCCCTCGGCCTGCCCGGCCACTGTCGCTCCCTGCCCGGCACCCCCGCGCCCTACCCAGCGCCCTGCCGGCACCCCCACGGGCTGCCCGGCTGCTTCCATGCCCTACCCGGCACCCCCGCGGCCTTCCTGGTGCCCCCATGGCCTTCCCGGCGCCCTGCCGATGCCCCCACGGCCTGCCCGACCCCTACCGCCCCCTACCCGGTGCACTCGCGGCCTACCCAGCATCCAGCCGACCAGCCCGCGCCACGCGTGCTCTGCCCGAGGTCTGCCTGCACTCTGCGCGTCTATCTTTCCGGCCTCCCGACCGGCCCGACCTCCCATACCGAGTCAACCGAGTCGCGCCCCTCATTGTGCTGGGTGAACAGGCCCCGATCTTCAGTCGAGTCGCCTATGTGGCGACCTACGGGCCAAACCAACCCCGCAGTTCGCTGGTCCTGGCCCAGTGGACTGGGCCAAACTTAGCGGGCTGAACCGCCCAATGGGCCGGGTCAGACCCAGCGAGTCTGACTAGGTCAACCCAGACCAGGTTGGCCCAGTCTGGGTTGGTTCGAGATGGTCTGATTGGGTTTGATCGGGCCCAGGCCCATTACCGACCCCTTTAACTTCATGGGCCATATATTTGGCACCGAACGTACATTTGATGAACCGTTAGTGGTGCCTATATTCTTGGAGCGAAGCCATTCCTTTGAGAATACCTCACTGGAGTTTGGGGTATAGTTTAGATACGGTCAGGTTGGATCGTGCACGAATCCAATCGGGCCGCCGAGACAAAAATGCTAATAACTAACAGACCAGGTGTCCGATTGACGCGCTATCTATTGCGTTGATACCCCTATGACGTGGTGGACCTTTGAGATACTTCTTCATGGAACTTCATGATAGATGGAGTATTGACCAGTAGCTCATGGAGCGGATCCTTCCAGAGGCAAGCAGACGGAGTATGAAGACCTAGTAGCTAGCTGAGACCTGACGACTACTTGACCGATTCGATTCGGAGTGACTCGATTGGCCCAGTGTGGAGCGCCTCTGTGTGACACAGAATACCCATGGTGCGGAGCGCCTCTATGTGAGCACGGAAGACCCATGGTACTCGATAGGAGGATTACCTATGCAGGCTACGAGGAGGAGTGCCTCTGTGTGAGCGCGACAGACCCGTGGTGGGGAGCACCTCTGTGTGAGCGGAGAAAAACCACGGTACATGACAAGAGGAGTACCTTAGTAGTCCAAGGATAGTGGGAAGCGCCTCTATGTGACGTGGCAGGCCCACTGTACACGATAGAGGAGGAGTATGCCACTAACCGTGGTTTCGATAATAAAAATCCTGGTTTGAGCTGAGTCAATGACTTTTGTGTTTCCCTCATGATTTAGATGGGTTACTATACAACTTAGGTATATATATGGGCATATACCTAAGTAATGGTTATCCATTGATTTCATACTTTGTGGTTTATCCTTGTTGGATTTTGTGAGACCTTGAGTGTATCAGGGTCCCTCTCATCCTTACACGGGCTATGCCTGCACCTCATTGTGTTGGTTGAAGACGACAAATAGTGCTAACTGAGGCAGAGAGTAGTAGGACTGTACGGTACCC
This sequence comes from Viscum album, assembly GCA_963277665.1. Classification (NCBI taxonomy): domain Eukaryota; kingdom Viridiplantae; phylum Streptophyta; class Magnoliopsida; order Santalales; family Viscaceae; genus Viscum; species Viscum album. The sequence goes on along the minus strand of OY728151.1, from coordinate 644,461,222 downwards.
AGAGGTGGACCACTCGGTGTGATGGTACATGGAGGAGACGGACGAACATGGAGTGCTGAGGATACCATCTGTACCTTCCCTTCAGGTAGGAACCCCTAAGGATGACCCGATGGCTGCTTTACTTTTCTTTAGTTGTACATGCATTTCAGTTGTACTTGTACTTTCCTGTTGGGCTTTTATTTCCGACCACTTTTACTTTCCATCATTTCCTTTTTATACAGTTTTACTTAGTGTTTTACTTCCAGTTGTTTACTCTGATATTTTCTTGAGACGTCATGGGAAATCTTAAGGTGGGTATTGCCTCTTTTTTCATGATGAATGTGTTGGAAGGTGATGCCAAGCTTTTAGAATAGAGTTATCTGGTAATGGTTTGACTGATCTTCTTCTTGACCTCGGTTTTCTCTTAGTGCTCTCTTCTGGACACGAAGAACATGTCCCCTATCTTGAACCTGTATTTGAGACACTAAGATAGAATCGGTCTTGTGCCATGCTACCGTTTAAATGTTGTTGGGCTTGGGGAGTAGTTGTTATCTGGGTAGTACGCGGGATGCGTTGTTTCTTTGGGCTACTTCCTTATTCGTGTTTGGGCACGGTTGTCTTTAACATAGCCTTACGATATATTGACTTGGAATTTTTTACCAGATTTTGGGTAAGGACTTCGTTATACTGGCGGATGGTTTTGGAATAGTTTTAAAGTCATGTCGTCAGATAAATGGAAAAAGTGTCTTTTAGGTCCGCGATGTATTTGAGTGAAGCATGAGAAACATGTTCCATTGTTTGATCGAGGTTCAACATTTTACGTTGACAAGTCCTTTGAATGACCTAAGGTATAAGATCTGTTTCGATGTTTGATCTTTAGTGTAATATTTGGATCTATTTTAAAAAAATCTTATCCATCAAGTTTTAGGATGGATAAAGGTGTGTTTGGAGTTGGGAATGCAACATGTCACTTATAAGGAGATTAAATTAACTTGGTAGGTCAGTTTTTTTAGTAGTGGTTCCCAATGGCTTCTCGGGGATGAGAAGTTTTTAAGGTGGGTATAATGTAAGATCCTGTGTTTTGAACTTGGTTAAAATTACGAATATTTCTGATTTTATTTTTCGGTTTTTGAAAGAGTCGTTATTTTTAAAATTGACCTCCAGAATTTTATTCCGAGTGTTGGAACACATAAAGATGTCGTTTTTTTCGAGCTTTAATAGAAGTTTTGAGGTAAAGGGGAAGTTTCACGGGTGGCGCATGGTTTGTCTAACTGTGCAGCCAAACCGTACGAGAAGGGTGGATGAGGTAGTGGCTAATGCACGGTTATTGCACAGTTTGTCAAATCACGTGAACTAACTTTTCATGCACTTAAATTAGATCCTTAAATTGTGGATCCCACTCGTTTTTTCTATTAAATGGCTTGTTTTTACTCCTAAGCAGATATAACTCTGGATTACTCTTCCTTGAAGGTAGGAGAACCTCTCCCAAGAATTTTGGAGGTGATCCAAAGGGTTATCTTAGTGAATCAAATCCGGTTTCTTGAGGTAGGTAGATGTTCTTCTTCGTTCTTGTTCAGTTTCTTAGATCTGCTTAGATCTACATCTCCTCTTACCACAGTTTCTTAGATATACGCCCGTTATGGGAAAGTATAAGTGTGAGGATGACAAGTATGATGAGTTTTGGTCTTGTTATTTCTAGGAGAAGTGATCTAAGGTGGGTTCTTGAAGAATTAACCCATTTCTCTTGAGGGTTCTTCATTCGTTGTGGTTTTCGTCAAAACCCCGAGGTATGGTCCCAAATCCTTAAAAATTTATATGAGAATTTGAGCTCCTTTTTAAAAATTGAGAATGTGAATTTCCTCGATTTTGATATGTCGATGAATGAAACTTTTGATGTTATTTTTTAGTTCTTCCCACATGAGATAAGTGAGGACTTGAACTTGTGTTGAGTTTAAGCATGTTTGGCTAATTTGGTTAAAGTGATATTATTAAACAGTTAAATGATTTGAATGGGAAGAATGAGTAATAGGGTAATTAATGGTATGATTAATTATCAAGTTAGGAGTTGGAATAAGATTTTGTCTTTTATAGATTATTGGGAATATCAAATATTTGACATGTTTGGAAGATATTGGAAACTTGTAATAATTAATGGAGGGATTAATTTTTATATGTTAAATAGTAAATGGTCATCTAATTTATGATTGGTTAAATAGATAAGGTTTGATTAATTAATCGTTGAATTAATTAATTTGCATGCATTAAATTAAGATTGTGAATTGATTATTTGTTATGATTGTTGGCCAAGGTTACCTTTTTATGCGTGTTATCTTTCCATGCCTTAAGTTGTATTGGATGAAGTTAATTAGAGATTTGATATGTTGTGTGAGATGGTCACTAAATTATCTTGGCTTTGTTCATCATGTTTTGAGATGATTATGGTGAGCTTTTAGATTGTTAAAGTTCTGGACAAACCATTGTTTGAATGGACGGGTTCAGACTTGTTACACAATTTGGATAATTAAGTGCTGAGTTAATTATTCTGTTTTCTTGATAAGAATAATTAATTGTTAACTAATTATTAATTAATGAGATGTTTAATGCTTAATTAAGTGTTTAATTATTCGATGAGAATTTTGTGTTGTTAATTATTTGTTGAATTAATTAACTGATTAGTTTTATGGTGTTAAACATGGTATTCTACACCAATGATAAATGTATATGTTTGATTGATTAATGGGTTGTGAGATAAGGACTGAGGCTTCAAATACTCACAGGGTGTTATACATTATGTTCTAGACCAATGATAGATGTATTTTTATTATTGATAAATGGGTTGTGAGATAGGGACTGATGCTCCAAACACTCATGGGGTTCTAGACATGGCGTTTTACACCCAGTTTGCAAGCAAATATTCTTTTATGGGACATAGACTGATTCTCCAAATACCCATGGGTTATGAGACATGGAATGATACTATGAATACTCACGAGGGTGATAGACATGATGTTCTACACCCATTAATTAACATTGGATTGTGGGTCCAATTGTTCATGTATGAAACATCATGTCAGAAAAGCCTTCACTAACCATTAAACTAATTTCATGCACGAACAATTGGACCCACAGTCCAATGTTAATTAATGGATGTAGAAAATCATGTCTAGAACCCTCGTGAGTATTCGGAGCATTAGTCCATGTCTCACAACCTATGGGTATTTGGAGCATCAGTCCCTATACCATAAAAGAGTATTTTCTTGCAAGCTGGGTGTAGAACGCCATGTATAGCACCCCGTGAGTATTTGGAGCATCAGTCCCTGTCTCACAACCCATTTATCAATCATACATATACATCTATCATTGGTGTCAAACATCATGTCTAAAACCCTATGAGTATTTGGAGCCTCGGTCCTTGTCTCACAACCCATTCATCAATCATACATATATATTTATCATTGGTGTAGAATACCATGTCGAACTCCACAAAACCAATCTGTTAATTAATTCAACAATTAATTAACAACACAAATCATTCTTCAAATAAGTCAACACTTAATTAACCATTAAAAATCTCATTAATTAATAATTAATTAACAATTAAATTTTCTTATCAATCCAACAGAATAATTAACTGATCTCTTAATTATCCAAATTCTTTTACAAGTCTGAACCCGTCCATTCAAACAATAGTTTGTCCAGGACTTTAACAACCTACAAGCACACCATTATCATCTCAAAACATGCTGAACAAAGCCAATATATTTAGTTATCATCTCAAAAAACATATCATATCTCTAAAAAACTCCATTCAAGACAACTTAAGGCATGGAAAACTAATACGCATCAAAAGGTACTCCTGGCCAACAATCGTAACAAACAATAAATTCAAAATCTTAATTTAATGCATGGAAATTAATTAATTAAATAATTAATTAATAAAACCTTATATCTTTAAAAAATCATCAATTAGTTAACCATTTACCATTTAACATGTAATAATTAATCCCTCCATTAATTATTACAAGTTTCGAATTATCTTCCGAACATGTCAAATATTCGATATTCCCAATAATCTGTAAAATCCAAAATATTATTCTAACTCATGAATTGATAATTAATCATACCATTAATTACCCTATTACTCATTCTTCCCATTCAAATCATTTAACTGTTTAATCATATCACTTTAACCAAATTAGCCAAACATCCTTAAACTCAACACAAGTTCAAGTTCTCACTTATCTCATTTGGGAGGAATTATTTAATAACATCAAAAGTGTCATTCATTGACATATCATATTGAAGGAAACTCACATTTCTAGTTATCTCATGTGGGCGTCCCTCGAGGCCCATATCATGAATACCCCAAGCCCGCCTTCCATAGTCTAGGGGCTGGCGACTAGAACCAAAGGCGTAAATCCCTAAACATGGAAGGCATTGCCTTTATAACTGTAAATAAACACATCGAAGTACACAACTGGAAGCAAAAAGCTAATTAAAACTGTATACAAAAGAAGTGCTAGAAAGTAAAAAGGGGCCGGAAATACAAGCTCAACAGGAAAGTACAAGTACAACTGGAAAGCAAGTACAACTGAAGAAAAGTAAAGTGGCTGCTAGGTCATCCTCCGGGGTTTCTACCAGAAGGGTAGGTACAGATGGCCTCCTCAGCAATCCACGTCCGTCCGTCTACTCCTTGTACCATCACATTGAGTGGTCCACCTCTAGGTACCATCCAGTCCTGTTATTCTCTACCTCAGTTAGCATTGTCCATTATCTGGAACCAACACAACGAAGTGTGGGCATAGCCCGTACATGGGTGAGTATAACGATACTCAATAAAGACCCTAAGACCATCAAGGTCTCACAAAATCAAACAAGGATAAACCAAAAAGTATGAAATCAAAGGATAACCATTACTTAGGTATATGTCCATACATATACCTAAGTTATCTAGTAACCCATATCAGTCATGTGGAAAACACAAAAAGTCATTGACTCATCTCAAACCAAGATTTTTATTATCGAAACCACAACTGGTGGCGTACTTCTCCTCTATCGAGTATAGTGGGCCTTCCGCATCACATAAAGGCACTTCCCAATATCCTTGGACTGCTGAGGTACTCCTCCTGTCGAGTACCATGGGTCTTCTGCGCTCACACAGAGGCGCTCTCGACCAAAGGTCTGTCTCGCTCACATAGAGGAACTCCCCCTCATAGACTACAGAGGTACTACACGTATTGAGTACCATGGGTCTTCCACGATCACATTGAGGTGCTCCACACCATGGGTCTACCATGTCACACATAGGCGCTCCCCACTAGGCTAGTTGAGTCGCTCCGAGTTGAATCGGTCAAGCAGTCATCAGGTCTCAGCCAGCTAATAGGCCTCTGTACGCTGTCTGATCACCTCTAGAAGGACCTGCTTCCTGAGCTACTGGTCGATACTCCAATTTTCACTAAGTTCCATGAAAAAGTATCTCAAAATTCCGCCACATCATAGGGGTCTCAACGCAATAGACGATGCATCAATCTGATGCCCGGTTTGTTAGTTATTAGCCTTTTTGTCCAAGGGGCCCTGTTGGATTCGTGTACGATCCAACTTGACCATATCTCATCTATACCCCGAACTCCAATGGGGTATTCTCAAAGGGATGACATCACTCTAAGAATACTGGCGCCGTTGAAGGTTCATCAAACGAACGTCCGGTTCCAAAGATATGACCAAAGAAGGTAAAGGGGTCGGTAATGGGCCTGGGCCCGGTCCAACCCAGTCGGACCGTCTCGGCCCAACCCAGACTGGGTCGACCCAGTTAGACCCGCAGGGTCCGACCCGACCCATTGGGAGGGTCAACCCACTAGGTTTGGCCTGGTCTGCTAGGCTTGACCCAGCGGACTGCGAGGGCAGTTCAGCCCAGAGGTCTCCATGTAGGCGACTCGGCCTGAAGGTCGGGGCCGGCTCGGCCAGCGCTGCGAGGGGCACGGATCATTCATCTTAGCCTGAAAGGTCGGGCCGGTCGGGAGGCCAGCGGGCAGGCCGCACGGAGCGCTGTCAGGCTGCGGGTAGAGCACGTGGGGTGCGGGCAGGCCGGCTGGATGCCGGGCAGGCCGCGGGAGGGATGGGTAGCGTGCGGTAGTGGCTGGGCAAGCCGTGGGGGCACCGACATGGTTTCGGGCAGGCTGCGGGGGCGCCTTCGGGGCACCGAGAAGGGCGCGGGGGTGCTGGGAAGGGCACGACTGCAGTTGGGCAGGCCGTGGTGGCACCGACTGGGCGGCGGGCAGGGTGCGGGGGTCACAGGGAGGCGGGTCGTGGGCAAGCGGCCACATGCATGGTAGGGCACCAGGAGGCCGTTGGCAGGTGGGCCACACGTTGGTTAGGGCGTCGTGAGGCCGCAGGTAGGCGGGCGGGCGCCGCTCGGGCGGGTGGTGGTCGGCCGGAAACACCAGTGTGCCGCGGGGGGTGTGCGATTCGAGGAGGTCTCGGGTAGTGCGGCCTTCGTCGTTGCTGCTTTCGTCGTCATCACCTCATCGCCATGTCGTAGAACGCCTTAAGAAGAGAGAAAATGAAGGAGGATGTCAGGCCATGTTAGGTTGGCCCGCACCCTCCTCATTTAGGAAGGTATCATTTGGCTCATCATGAGAGGAAGATGATCATTAATACGTTCGCTTCAATCCCTTATTATCCTTTGAAGATGGTAAGAAAAATGTATAACATCAACAAGTATTAAACCCCCTACCTTTGATTCGTCGGTCGTCGTTCGTTGACATCGCGGAAAGATGGTCGTCGATCTGTGGTAGACGAACACGTCCCACATTGAAGGAGTCCGAGGAGGAAGGTCGGAGGGGGTCTTTCTTCATAGTTGAAAGCGTCCCTCTTCGGTGTTCTTCGTCGAGAGAGAATTCTTCCCCGGAAGAGCACTCTTCATTGAAGAGTGGTCTACATTGGAGAGAGTTCTCTCTTCTCCCAAGCTCCACCAAATGAAAGATTCCCACCAAAAGAAACAATAAATTTTCTATTATTTTGTTGGCACAACGATTTCAAAATGGATAAATAAAAGAGAAGTCTCCACCAAATTAATTCTTGAGGTTGGCACATTTAATTAAATTTTTTGGATCAACAATTAAAGAGGAGGATTTGGCATAATATATAATGGGAGTTGGCTAACTGAAGAGGGAGGTGGTGGCACCATTGATTGGGGGGTTTAGTCCCGGGTGGTCCCCACATCGTAACATCTCGTGTGAGGTTAAGTTCGGGTGGGCCCCACCACCATAACCTTTCACGAGAGGTTAAGGTGCGGTGGCCCCACCTCTAACCTATATGGGGAGGTTTTAACCACCAAACACTAGGGCTTTTATTGTGACTACCTCAAGCCCGCCTTCCATAGGCCAGGGGTTGGCGACTAGCACCAAAGGCGTAAATCCCTAAACTGGGAAGGCATTGCTTTTATAACTGTAAAAAAACACATCAAAATACACAAATGGAAGCAAGACACTAAGTACAATTTTATAAAAAATAAGTGATGGAAAGTAAAAGGGGCCGGAAATACAAGCCCAATAGGAAATTACCAGTACAACTGAAAAGAAAGTACTACTGAAGAAAAGTAAAGCAGCTACTGGGTCGTCCTCCGGGGTTCCTACCTAAAGGGTTGGTACATATGGCCTCCTCAGCACTCCATGTTTGTCCGTCTCCTCAGTGTACTGTCACACTGAGTTGTATACCTCTGGGTACCATCTATTCCTACTACTCTCTGCCTCAGTTACCACTGTTCTTCGTCTACAACCAACACAACAAGGTGTGGGCATAGCCCGTTCAGGGGTAAGTATAACGATACTCAGTAGAGACCCCGAGACCCTTATTGTCTCACAAAATCTAACAAGTATAAACCAAAAATAATGAAATAAATGGATAACCATTACTTAGGTATATTCCCATACATATACCTAAGTTATCTAGTAACCAATCTCAATCATAACGAAAACACAAAAGTCATTAACTCAGCTCAAACTAAGATTTTTATTATCAAAACCATGGATGGTGGTGTACTCTTCATCTATCAAGTACAGTGGGCCTGCTGCGTCACACAGAGGTGCTTCCCACTTTCCTTGGACTGCTGAGGTACTCCTCATGTCGAGTACCGTGGGTCTGTCGTGTCACACAGAGGCACTCCCCACCATGGTTATGCCGCGCTCACACAGAGGCGATCCCCCTCACATCTTGCTGAGGTTCTCTTCCTATCGAGTATTGTGGGTCTATTGCGCTAACACAGAGGCACTACCCATCGTGGGTCTACCGCGACACACAGAGGCACTCCCCACTGGGTGAGTCGAGTCACTCCAAGTCGAATTGGTCAAGGAGTCATCAGGTCTCATCTAGCTACTAGGTCTCCGTACTCAGTCTGCTCACCTCTGTAAGGATCTCCTCCACGATCTACTGGTCAATACTCCAACTATCACGAAGTGCCACGAAGAAGTATCTCGAAGGACCTCCACGTTATAGGGGACTAAATGCAATAGATGGCGCATCAATGAGACGCCCGGTCTATTTGTTATTAGCCTTTTGTCCCGGGGGCCTGGTTGGATTCTTTTACGATCGAACTTGACCGTATCTCAACTATACCCTGAACTCCAGCGGGGCACTTTCAAAGGGATGACTTTTCTCCAAGAATACCGGCGCCACTGATGGTATTTCAATTGGACATATGGTGCCAATGATATGTCCCATGAAGGTAAAGGGGTCGGTAATGGGCCTGGACCTGGTCCGACCCGGTCTGGGTCGACCTAGTTAGACCCGCTAGGTTTGACCTGACCAGTTGGGCGAGTCAGCCCACTAGGTTTGGCCCGATCCACTGGGCCCGGCGCAGCAGACTGCGAGTCTGGTTCGGCCTGAAGGTTACCACATAGGTGACTTGGCTCGAAGGCCGGTGCGGGTTTGGCCAGGACCGAGAGGGGCGTGGGTCGGGCGAGTCGGCTCGGGAGGTCGGTCCGGTCAGGAGGCCAGCGGGCAGGCTGCGGGCAGAGCGGATGGGGTGCGGGCAAGCCGGTTGGATTCCAAGCAGGCCACGAGGAGGCGGGCCGCATGCCGGGAAGGGCGCCGGGAGGCTGCAGGCAGGCGGGCAGGGCACCGGGCAGGGCGCCGGGAGGCCGCGGGCAGGCGGGCCGCACGCCGAGCAGTGCACCGGGAGGCCACATTTAAGCATGTCGCATGCCTCTCAGGCCGGCAGTTTTTAACCGGAAGCATCGGTGCACCATAGGGGAGGCATGATTCACGGAGGCCGCGTGTAGCGCGACCTTCGTCGTTGCTGCCTTCGTCGTTATCTCCTCATCTCCATGCCATAGAACGCCACACGAAGAGAGAAAACGACGGAAGATGTCAGGCCATGTTAGGTTGGCCCGCACCCTCCGTGTTTAGGAAGGTATCATTTGGCTCATCATGAGAGAAAGATGATCATTAATACGTCCGCATCAATCTCTTATTATCCTTTGAAGAATGTAAGAAAAAGGTACAACTTCAACAAGTACTAAACCCCCAAATTCATGCTGCCACCACCTCCCTCTTCAGTGAGCCAACTCCCCTTATTTATTATTTCAAATCCTCATATTTAATGGTTGATCCAACACATTTACTTAAATGTGCCAACCTCTTGAATTAAATTGGAGGAGCCTTTTTAATTTATTTCTCCATTTTGAAATTGTTGTGCCAAAAAAATAAGAGACAATCTATTATTTCTTTTGATGGGCATCTTTCATTTGGTGGATCTTGGGAGAAGAGAGAACTCTCACCAACCAGAACCCAAATACATCTTCCCTATACCCAAATATCAAAATTCTAAACCCTAAACTTTAAAACATAAACCCTACCCCTGAAATCATAAACCGAAACCCCAAAACCGAATAAAAAAATCCTTAATCCTGGACCCAAAACACTATATTTGAATCCATAATACCTGAACTTTAAAGCCTAAAAGCTGACCCCTAAACCTGAAAACCTATTCCCTATACCCTACTCTCAAAATAATAAACCGTAAACATTAAAAACCAAACCCTAACCCTGAAATCATAAACATAAATCTGAAATCCATATCAAAAAAATCCTAAAACCTAGACCCAAAACCCTATATCTGAAACCATAATCTGTAAACCATAAAACCTAAAAGCTAAACCCAGAACCCAAAAACCTAAACGAAAAACCCTAAAACCTAAACAAAAACCCTATATCTGAAACCCTATTCCATAAAATCTAAAACCTAAAAGCTGAACCAGAAACCCCAATACATATTCCATATACCCTAATATCAAACTACTAAACCCTAAACTTTTAAACCAAAACCCTATCCCTAAAATCAAACACCAAAACCCTAAAACCTAAATGAAAAAAATCTAAAAACCTAGTCCCAAAACCCGAAATCCTAAACCCTATTCCATAAACTCAAAAACCTAAAATCTGAACCCGAAACTCTAAATCCTAAAAGCTGAACCCTAAAACCAAAAACCTATTCCCAATACCCTAATATCAAAATCCAAAACCCTAATCTTTAAAACAAAAAATGTATCCCTAAAATGAAACACCCAAACACTAAAATTTAAATAAAAAATCCTAAAACCTAGACCAACAACCCTTTATCTGAAACCCTATTCTATACACTCTATAACCTAAAATCTGAACCCTAAACCCAAATACCTATTCCCTATACTGTAATATCAAAATAATAATCCCTAAACATTAAAACCAAAACCCTATAAATAAAATCAAACACCCAAACCATACAACCTAAATGAAAAATCCAGAAACCTAGACCAAAAAACCTATATCTGAAACCCTGTTCCGTTAAATCTAAAACCTAAAACCTGAAACCTAAACCCACAAAACTATTCCCTATACACTAAAATCAAAATCCTAAACTGTAAACTATAAAACCAAAACCCTATCCCTAAATTCAAACACCCAAACTATAAAACCTAAATGAAAAATCCTAAAACCTAGACAAAAAACCTTATATCTGAAACCCTATACCATAAAATATAAAACCTAAAATCTTAAACCCAAACCCAAAAACAAATTCACTATACCCTAATATCAGAATCCTAAACCCTAAACTTGAAAACCAAATCCATATCCTTAAAACCAGACACCCAAACTTGAAAACCTAAACGAAAAATCCTTAAACCTAGAAAACAAACCCTATATCTAAAACCCAATTCCATAAACTCTAAAAACTATAATCTGAAACCTAAGCACAAAAATAAATTTCCTATACCCTAATACCAGAATCTTAAACCCCAAAACCATAAAAAAATGTCTTAAAACCTAGAGCAAAAACCCTATATTGGAATCCCAAATCTCTAAACCCTAAAACCTAAAAACTGAACCCCGAAACCAAAAAACATATTCCACATACCATAATCTCACAATTATAAACCCTAAATCTTAAAACATAAACCCCACCCCTGAAACCATAAACCAAAACCCCAAAAACAAACAAAACAAATCCTAAATCCTAAACCCAAAACACTATATCTCAAACCCTAAAACCTAAACTCTAAAACCCAAAATCTAACCCTTGAACGTAAAAAAATATTCCCTATACCTTATTCTCAAAATAATAAACCCTAAAACATAAAACCTAATCCCTAATCCTGAAATCATAAACCTAAACCCGAAAACCATACAAAAAAAAATCCTAAATCCTAGACCGAAAACCCTATATCTGAAACCCTAATCTCTAAAACCTAAAACCTAAAACTAGAATCCTGATCCCAAAAAACATCTTCTCCATACGCTAATATCAAAATTCTAAACCCTAAATATTAAAACATAAACTCTACCTCTGAAATCATAAACTGAAACCCCAAAACTGAACAAAAAAAATCTTAAATCCTGAACACAAAACGCTATATCCAAAACCCTAATACCTAAAATATAAAACCTAAAACCTTACCCCTGAACATAAAAAAATATCTCCAATACCCTAATCTCAAAACAATAAACTTATCCTTAAAACCAAAACCCTAACCCTGAAATCATAAACCTTAACCCGAAAACCATACCAAAAATATCCTAAAACCTAGACCCAAAACCCTATATCTGAAACCCTAATCTCTAAACCCTAAAACCTAAAATATTAAACCTGAACACAAAAACATATTCTTTACACCCTAATATCAAAATTATAAATCCAAAACCTTAAAAAATGGGCCAAGGTCTGGCGATTAGCACCAAAGGTGTAAATCCCTATGCTGGGAAGGCATTGACTTTACAACTGTAAACAAACACATCAGAGTACACAAGTAGAAGCAAAAAAATAAGTAAAACTATATACAAAAGAAGTTATGGAAAGTAAAAGAGGCTATAAATACAAGCCCAATAGGAAAGAATAAGTACAACTTAAAAGCAAGTACAAATGAAGAAAAGTAAAGCAGCTACTGGGTCGTCCTCCGGGGTTCCTACCTGAAGGGTAGGTATAGATGGCCTCCTGAGCACTCCACATCTATCCATCTCCTACGTGTACCGTCACACCAAGTGGTCCACCTTCGGGTACCGTCTAGTCCTCCTACTCTCTGCCTCAGTCAGCGTTATCTATCATCTGCAACCAATACAATGAGGTGAGGGCATAGCCCGTTCAGGAGTGACTATATCGATACTCATTAGGGAACCTGAGACCCTCGAGGTCTCACAAAATCCAACAAGGATAAACCACAAAGTATGAAATCAACAGATAACCATTACATAGGTATATAACCATACATATACCTAAGTTATCTAGTAACCCATCTCAATCATGAGGAAAACACAAAAGTCATCGACTCAGCTCAAACCATTATTTTTATTATCGAAACCACGGCTGGTGGTGTACTCCTCCTCTATCGAGTACAGTGGTCCTGCCGCGTCACATAGAGGCACTTCCCACTATCATTGTACTTCTGAGGTACTCCTTCGGTCGAGTTTCGTGGGTCTGCTGCGCTCACACAAAGGAGCTCCCCACCACGGGTCTGCCACGCTCACAAAGAGGCGCTCCCCCTCATAGCCTGTAGAGGTACTCCTCCTGTCGAGTACCATGGGTCTGTCGTGTTCACATAGAGGCACTCCCCACCGTGGGTCTGCCACGTCTCATAGAGGTGCTCCTCACTGGGCTAGTCGAGTCACTCCGAGTTAAATCAGTCAAGCAGTAGTCAGGTTTCAGCCAGATATTAGGTCTTTGTACTCCATCTTCTCGCCTCTAGAAGGATCCGCTCCATGAGCTATTGGTCGATACTCCAAATATCATGAAGTCCTATGAAGAACTATCTCAAAGGTCCGCCATGTCATAGAGGTCTCAATGCAACAGACGTCGCATCAATCAGACATCCGGTCTGTTAGTTATTAGCCTTTTTGTCCCGGGGGCCCAGTTAGATTCGTGTACGATCCAACCTGACTGTATCTCAACTATACCATGAAATCCAGTGAGGTATTCTCAAAAGGACGTCTTCGCTCCAAGAATACGGGTGCCGCTGACGGTTTTTCCAACGGACGTCCAGTGCCAAAGATATGGACCAAGAAGGTAATGGGGTGGGTAATGGACATGGACTCGATCTGGCCCGGTCGGACCATCTCAGCCCAACCCAGACTGGGCCAAACCGGTCAGACCCGCTAGCTCTGACCCAGCCCATTGGGCGGGTCAGCCCTCTAGGTTTGGCATGGTCCGCTAGGCCTGTCCCAGCGGACTGCGAGGGTGATTCGGCCTGGAGGCTGTCACGTAGGTTACTCGGCCCGAAGCTTAGGGCTGGTTTGGCCAGCGCCGCAAGGGGCGTAGCTCGGGTCGGGCGGGAGGCCAGCAGGCAAGCCGCGCAGAGTGTCGGTAGGCCCCAGGCCAAGCGCGAGGGTCGCGGGTAGGCCGAATGGATTCCAGGAAGGACGCGGGTGTGCTGGGTAGGGCGCGATAGGGGCCGGACAGGCCGCGGGGGCGCCAATCAGGGCACGAGGGCGCCGAGTAGGGCGCAGCAGTAGTGGGGCAGGGCGCGGTGGTGCCAGGAAGGGGGTGGGGGGGGGGGGGGTAGGGCATGACTGCAGCCGGGCAGGGCACGGGGGCGTCGGGAAGGGAATGGGGGCCGCAGGGAGGCAGGTCGCGGGCCGGGCGGGGCGCCGAGAGGCCGCGGTTAGGCAGGCCGCGCGCTGGGGAGGGCACCGGGAGGCCACGGGCAGGCGGGCCGAGTGACGGGAAGGGAACCGTGAGGCCGCTGGGAGGCAGGCGGGCGCCGCTCTGGCTGATGTTGTTCGGCCAGAAACATCGGTACGCCGCAGGGGTGGCGCGATTCGCAGAGGACGCGGGTAGAGCGACCTTCGTCATTGCCACATTCATCGTCGTCACCTCATCACCATGCCATAGAATGCCACAAGAAGAGGGAAAATGAAGGAGGATGTCGGGTCATGTTATGTTGTCCCGCACCCTCCGGATTTAAGATGGTATCATTTGGCTCATCATGAGAGGAAGATGATCGTTATAATGTCCACATCAGTCCCTTATTATCCGTTGAAGAAGGTAAGAAAAAGGTACAACTTCAACAAGTATTAAACCCCCTAACTTTGATTGGGAGGTTTAGTCCCGAGTGGTCCCCACATCGTAACCTCTCGTGGGAGGTTAGGTTTGGGTGGGACCCACCACCATAACCTCTCAGAAGAGGTTAAGGTGTGGTGGCCCCACCTCCAACCTCCATGGGGAGGTTTTAACCACCACACATTGGGGCCCATATCATAAATACCCCAAGCCCGTCTTCCATAGGCCAGGGGCTGGCGACTAGCACCAAAGGAATAAATCCCTAAATTGGGAAGGAATTGCCTTTATCATTGTAAACAAACACATCAGAGTACACAACTAGAAGAAAAACACTATGTAAAACTGTATACAAAATAAGTGCTGGAATGTAAATGGGGCCAGAAATACAAGCCCAATAGGAAAGTACAAGTACAACTGAAAAACATGTACAACTGAAGAAAAGTAAAGTAGCTACTGGGTCGTCCTCTGGGGTTCCTACCTGATGGGTTGCTATAGATGGCCTCCTCAGCACTCCACATTCGTCTGTCTCCTCCGTGTACCATCACACTGAGTGGTCCACCTTTGGATATCGTCCAGTCCTACTACTCTCTGCCTCAGTCAGCGCTGTCTGTCATCTTCAACCAATACAACAAGGTGTGGGCATAGCCCATGCAGGGTTGAGTATAATGATACTCAGTAGAGACCCCGATAACCTTAAGGTCTCACAAAATCTAACATGGATAAAACAAAAAGTATGAATTCAATGGATAACCATTACTTAGGTATATTCCCATACATATACCTAAGTTTTCTAGTAACCCATCTCAATAATGGGGAAAACCAAAAAGTCATTAACTCAGGTCAAACCAAGATTTTTATTATAGAAACCATGGCTGGTGGCGTACTCCTCCTCTATCGAGTATAGTGGGCCTACTGTGTCACACATAGGGGCTTTACACTATCCTTGGACTGCTGAGGTACTCCTCCTGTCGAGTACCGTGGGTCTGCCGCGTCACACAGATGCGCTCCCCACCATGGGTCTGCCGTAATTACATAGAGGTGCTCCCCCTCGTAGCCTACTGAGGTAATCCTCCTATCGAGTATTGTGGGTCTTTTGCGCTCACACAGAGGCACTCCCCACCATGGGTCTGCCGCGTCACACAAAGGTACTCCCCACTGGGCTAGTCGAGTCACTCAGAGTCGAATCGGTCAAGAAATCGTCAGGTCTCAGCCAGCTACTAGGTCTCCATATTCTTTCTGCTCACCTCTAGAAGGATCTTCTCCACGAACTACTGGTCGATACTCCAACTGTCATGAAGTTCCACGAAGAACTATTGAAGAGGTCCTCCATGTCATAGGGGTCTAAACACAATAGAAGGCGCGCCAATTGGATGCTCAGTCTGTTAGTTATTAGCCTTTTTGTCCCGGGGGCCCGGTTGGATTCGTGTACGATCCAACCTGACCGTATCTCAACTATACCTCGGACTCCAGTGGGATATTCTCAAAGGGATGGATTCGCTCCAAGAATATCGGCTCCACTGACGATTTTTCAAACGGACGTACGGTGCCAATGATATGGCCCAATAAGGTAAAGGGGTCGGTAATGGGCCTAAGCCCGGTCCGACCCGGTCGGACCATCTCGGCCCAACCCAGACTGGGCCGACCTGGTCTGGGTCGACCTGGTTAGACCCGTTGGGTCTGACCCGGCCCATTGGGTGGGTCATCCTGCTAGGTTTGGCCTAGAGGTCACCACGTAGGCGACTCGGCTCGAAGGCCTGGGCCGATTCGGAAAGCGCCGCGAGGGGTGCGGGTCGGGCGACTCGGCCCAGGAGGTCGGGCCAGTCGGGAGGCCAGCCGGTAGGTTTCACGGAGCACAGGCAGGCTACAGTCAGAGTGTACGGGGCATGGGAAGGCACGATGGACACCAGGAAGGTCACGGGGAGGCGGTCCGCACGCCGGGAGGCCGCTGCCAGGGGGGCCACGCGCTAGGCAGGGCAACGAGAGGCCGCGAGCAGGGGGGCCGCACGCTGGGCAGTGCATTAGGAGGCCGCGGGTAAGCAATCCGGGCACCGCTCGGGCCGACGGTGTTCTGCCAGAAGCATCGGTGCGCCATAGGGGCGACACAATTCACTGAGGCTGCGGGTAGCACGGCGTTCGTTGTTGCTGCCTTTGTTGTCGTCGCCTCATGACCATGCCATAAAACTCCACAAGAAGAGAGAAAACGACAGAGAATGTTGGGCCATGTTAGGTTTCCCACACCCTCCGTGTTTAGGAAGGTATCATTTGGATCATCATGAGAGGAAGATGATCATTAATACGTCTGCATCAATCCCTTATTATCCTTTGAAGAAGGTAAGAAAAAGGTACAACTTCAACAAGTACTAAACCCCTAAATTAATGGTGCTACCACCTCCCTCTTCAGTGGGCCGACTCCCCTTATTTATTATGCCAAATCCTCCACTTTAATTGTTGAGCCAACACATTTAATTAAATGTGCCAACCTCTTGAATTAAATTGGAGGATCCCTTTTAATTTATTTCTCCATTTTGAAATTGTTGTGCCAACAAAATAATAGACAATCTATTATTTATTTTGGTGGTAATCATTAATTTGGTGGATCATGGGCGATGAGATAACTCTCTCCAACCAGAACCCAAAAACATCTTCCCTATACCCAAATATGAAAATTCTAAACCCTAAACTTTAAAACATAAACCCTACCCCTAAAATCATAAACCAAAACCCAAAAACAGAACAAAAAATCCTAAATACGGGACCCAAAACAATATATCTGAATCCTTAATACCTGAACTTCAAAACCTAAAAGCTGACCCCTAAACCTAAAAACATATTCCTTATACCCTACTCTCAAAATAATACACCATAAACATTAAAACCTAAACCATAACCCATAAATCATAATCCTAGACCTGAAAGCCATATCAAAAAAATCCCAAAACCTAAACCCAAAACCCTAATCTCTAAACCCTAAAACCTAAAAGCTAAACCCCGAACCCAAAATCCTAAACGAAAAACCCCAAAACCTAACCCAAAACCCTATATCTGAAACCCTATTCCATAAAATCTAAAACCTAAAAGGTGAACCATAAACCCCAACACCTATTCCATATACCCTGATATCAATCTACTAAACCCTAAACTTTTAAACCAAAACCCTATCCCTAAAATCAAACAACCAAACCCTAAAACCTAAATAAAATAAATTCTAAAACCTAGACCGAAAACCCAAAATCTGAAACCCTATTCCATAAACTCTAAAACCTAAAATCTGAACCCTAAACTCTAAATCCTAAAAGATGAACCCTAAAACCAAAAACCTATTCCCAATACCATAATATCAAAATCCAAAACCCTAAACTTTAAAACCAAAACCGTATCCCTAAAATGAAACACCCAAACCCTAAAACCTAAATGAAAAATCCTAAAACCTAGACCAACAACCCATTATCTGAAACCCTATTCTATAAACACTATAACCTAAAATCTGAACCCTAAACCCAAACACCTATTACTTATACTGTAATATCAAAATAATTATCCCTAAACTTTAAAACCCAAACCCTATCACTAAAATAAAACACCCAAACCCTACAACGTAAATGAAAAATCCTGAAACTTAGACCAAAAACCCTATATCTGAAACCATGTTCCGTAAAATGTAAAACCTAAAATCTGAAACCTAAACCCAAAAAACTATTCCATATACCCTAATATCAAAATCCTAAACTGTAAACTTTAAAACCAAAACCCTATCCCTAAATTCAAACACCCAAAAAATAAAACCTAAACGAAAAATCCTAAAACCTAGACAAAAAAACATATATCTGAAACCCTATACCATAAACTATAAAAACTAAAAGTTGAAACCTAAACCCAAAAACCAATTCCAAATACCCAAATATCAGAATCCTAAACCCTAATCTTGAAAACCAAATCCATGTCCCTAGTCAAACACCCAAACTTGAAAACCTAAACGAAAAATCCTTAAACCTAGAAAACAAACCCTATATCTAAAACCCAATTCCATAAACTCTAAAAACTAAAATCTGAACCCTAAACACAAAAATAAATTGCCTATACCCTAATACCATAATCCTAAACCCAAAAACCATAAAAAAAATGTCTCAAAACCTAGACCCAAAACCCTATATTGGAAACCCTAATCTCTAAACCCTAAAACCTAAAAGTTGAACCCCAAATCCAAAAAAATATTTCACATACCATAATCTCAAAATTATAAACCGTAAAACTTAAAACATAAACCCTACCCTTGAAACCATAAACCGAAACCCCAAAACCGAACATAAAAATCCAAAATCCTGAACCCAAAACACTATATCTAAAACCCCAATACCTGAACTCTAAAACCTAAAAACTGACCCTTGAATGTAAAAACCTATTCCCTATACCTTACTATAAAAATAATAAACCCTAAAACTTAAAACATAAACCCTAACCCTGAAATCATAAACATAAACCCGAAAACCATACCAAAAAAACCTAAAACCTAGGCCGAAAACCCTATATCTAAAACCCTAATATCTAAAACCTAAAACCTAAAAGCTGAATCCTGAAACCAAAAATATCTTCCCCATACCATAATCTCAAAATTCTAAACCCTAAATATTAAAACATAAACCCTACCTCTGAAATCATAAACTGAAACCACAAATCTGAACAAAAAAATCCTAAATCCTGGACCCAAATCTCTATATCCAAAACCCTAATACTTAAACTCTAAAACCTAAAACCTTACCCTTGAACCTAAAAAAATATATCTTATACCCTAATATCAAAACAATAAACCCCAATCCTTAAAACCTAAACCCTAACCCTAAAATCCTAAACCTAAACTCGAAAACCATACCAAAAATATCCTAAACCTAGACCCAAAACCCTATATCCGAAACCCTAATATCTAAACTCTAAAACCTAAAATATTAACCCCGAACACAAAAACATATTATCCACACCCTAATATAAAATTTATAACCCCCAAACCTTAAAACATAGGCTAGGGTCTGGCGACTAGCACCAAATGTGTGAATACCTAAACTGGGAAGGCATTGCCTTTATTACTGTAAAAAAACATCAGAGTACACAACTAGAAGAAAAAAACTAAGTAAAAATGTATAAAAAAGAAGTGATGGAATTTAAAAGAGGCTAAAAATACAAGACCAACAGGAAAGAACCAGAACAACTGAAAATAAAGTACAACTGAAGAAAAGTAAAGCAGCTACTGGGTCATCCTCCGGGGTTCCTACCTAAATGGTAGGTATAGATGGCCTCCTCAGCACTCCATGTCCATCCATCTCCTCCGTGTACTGTCACACCGAGTGGTCCACCTCCGAGTACCATCCAGTCTTGCTACTATCTGCCTTTTTCAGCGTTTTCCGTCATCTGCAACCAATACAATGAGTTTCGGACATATCCTGTGCAGGGGTGAGTATAACGATATTCAGTTGGGACCCCGAGACCCTCAAGGTCTCACAAAATCCAACAAGGATAAACCAAAAAGTATGTAATCAACATATAACCATTACTTAGGTATATTCCCATACATATACATAAGTTATCTAGTAACCCTTCTCAATCATGAGCAAAACACAAATTTATCTACTTAGCTCATACCAGGATTATTATTATTGAAACCACATCTGGTGGCGTACTTCTCCTCTATCGAGTACAGTGGGCCTACCGCATCATGCAGATGTGCTTCCCACTATCCTTGTACTACTGAGGTACTCCTTCTATCGAGTACCATGGGTCTGTTGTGCTCACACAGAGGCGCTCCCCACCACGGGTCTGCCGCGTTCAAACAGAGGCACTCCCCCTCGTGGCCTGTATAGGTACTCCTCCTATCGAGTACCATGGGTCTTCTGTGATCACACAGAGGCACTCCCCACCGTGGGTCTGCCACGTCACACAGAGGCGCTCCCCACTAGGCTAGTCGAGTCACTCTGAGTCGAATCGGTCAAGCAGTCGTCAGGACTCAGCCAGCTACTAGGTCTCCGTACTCCGTCCGCTCACCTCTGGAAGGATCTTCTCCATGAGCTACTGGTCGATACTACATATTTCATGAACTTCCACAAAGAAGTATCTCAAAGGTCCACCACATCATAGGGGTCTCAACGCAATAGACGACGCGTCAATCAGACACCCGGTCTGTTAGTTATTAGCCTTTTTTGTCCCAGGGGCCTGGTTAGATTCCTGTATGATCCAACATGACCGTATCTCAACTATATCCTAAACTCTAGTGGGGTATTCTCAAAGGGACGACTTTGATCCAAGAATAACTATGCCGCTGACGGTTCGTCAAAGGGACGTCTGGTGCCAAAGATATGACTCAAGAAGGTAATGGGGTCGGTAATTGGTTTGGGCCCAGTCCAGCCCGATCGAACCATCTCGGCCCAACCTAGACTGGGCCATTCCGGCCAGACACGTTGGGTTAGACCCGACCCGTTGGGCGGGTCAGCCCTCTAGGTTTGCCACGGACCGCTGGGCCCGTCCAAGCGGACTACGAGGGCGGTTCGGCCCGGAGGTTGCCACGTAGGTGACTCGGCCCGAAGGCCAGGGCAGGTTCAGCCAACATCGTGAGGGGCACAGCTCGGTCTGGTAGGGAGGCCAGCGGGTAGGCCGCAGGCTGAGCGCGTGGGGCGCGGGCATGCCGGCTAGAGGCCCTGCAGGCCGCAGGTGCGCCGGGTAGGGCGCGACAGGGGCCGGGAAGGCCGCGAGGGCGCCTAAAGGGTGTTGGGAAGGCCGCGAGGGAACTGAAAGGGCACCCAGCAGGGTGAGGGGGCACCAGGTAGGGCGCGACAACAGTCGGGTAGGCTGCGGGGGCGACGACAAGGCGCTGGGCAGGGCGCGGGGGCGCCAGGCAGGGTGCGAGGGTAGTGCTAGGTGGGCCGTGTGCCGGGCAGGGCGTCTGGAGGCCGCGGGCAGGTGGGATGCGTGTCGGGCAGGGCGCCGGGAGGCCATTGGTAAGTGGGTTGGGCGCCAGGCAGGGCATTGGGTGGCCATGGGTAGGCAGGCCGGGCGACGCACGAGCCATTGGTTTTCGGCCGGAAGCAGTGGTGCACCGTAGGGGCGGCGCGATTCGCGGAGGCTGCGGGTAGCGCGACCTTCGTCGTTGCCGCCTTCGTCATCACCACCTCATCGCCATGCTGTAGAACGCCACAAGAAGAGAGAAAATGAAGGAGGATGTCGGGCCATGTTAGGTTGGCCCACACCCTCCATGTTTAGGAATGTATCCTTGGGCTCATCATGAGAAGAAGATGATCAATTATACATCCACATCAATACCTTATTATCCTTTGAAGAAGGTAAGAAAAAGTTACAACTTCAACAAGTAATAAACCCCCTACCTTTGATTTGTCGTTAGTCATTAGTTGACATCGCGGAAAGATGGTCGTTGATCCGTGTTAGACGAACACATCCCACGTCAGATGCTTTGTTGGTTGTTTGACCCTTTCTTCTTAGTAATGGATGACTGGTTATGGCGTCGTCCAGAAAAATGGTCGTATGAGGCAAAATGACTTCGGAATAAGTCTTTTTGTACTGTTGAGAACGGTCTCGGGTCAACTCCATGTAGAGTAACTTGAGCGTTAAAGAATTAGTTTCATTTCAATACATGGAATGTTTTTAAAAAGACCCAGGTGTTTTGACACACAGATCTTGTTGTTAATCTAGCGCGCTGGTGAGTGGCTGATCTTTTCTTGAGACATCATGGGAAATTTTATGGTGGGTATTTCCACTTTGTTCATGATGAATGTGTTGGCAGGTTATGTCGAGATTTTAGAACCGAGTTGTTCGGTAATGGTTTGACTGATCTTCTTGATGACCTCGGGTTTCTCTTAGTGCGCTCTTCTGGACATGACGAGCATGTCCCCTATCTTTACCTCATCATGGATACACTAAGATAGCATCAGTCTTGTTCCACACTACAATTTATATTTTGTTGGGCTTGATGAGTAGTAGTTATCTTGGTAGTACGTCGGATGGATTGATTATTTGGGATACTTCCTTTTTCGTGTTGGGGAGGGATTGTTTTTATAATAGCCTTGCGACGACTTGACTTGGAAAATTTACCAGATGTTGGGTAAGGACTTCATTATATTGGCGGATGGTTTTGGAATAGTTTTAAGGGAACATCGTCAGATAAAGGACGAAAGTGGCTTTTGGGTCTGCGACATCTTTCGAGGGAAGCATGTGAAACCTGTTCCATTTTTTTATCAAGGTTCAACCTTTTACATTGATAATGTCCTTCTAATTACATAAGATATAATATCTGTTTCGATGTTTAAGCTTTAGAGCAATCTTTGGAACCAGTTAAAAAGGCTTATCCATCAGTTTTGAGAAGGGTTCAAGGTGTGTTTGGTGTTGGGAATGCAACACGTCACGTCTCACGAGATTTAATGACCTTGATAGGTCGGTTGTTTTAGTAGTGGTTCCCGATGGCTTCTCATGGATGAGAAGTTTTTAAGGTTGGTATAATGTAAGATCTTGTGTTTTGAACCGGGTTAAAATTACAAATGTTTCTGAAATTATTTTTCAGTTTATCAACGGGTCGTTCTTTTTAAACCGAGCTCCGAAATTTTATTCTGAGTGTTGGAACACCTAAATATGTGATTTTTTCGAACATGGATAGAAGTTTTGAGGTAAAGGGGAAGTCGCACGGGCATCACATGTCGTCAGATAAAGGTAAAAAGTGGATTTTGTGTCCGCGACGTCTTTCAAGGGAAGAATGTGAAACTTGTTCTGTTTTTTTTCGAGGTTCAACCTTTTATGTTGACAAGGTCCTTCTAATGAACTAAGATATAAGGTCTGTTTCAATGTTTAAGCTTTAGAGTAAGTTTTGGATCTAGATAAAAATGCTTATCCACCAGTTTTGAGAACGGTTAAAGGTGTGTTTGGCATTGGGAATTCAACACATCACTTATAACAAGATTAAATGACCTTGGTAGGTCGGTTGTTTTAGTAGTGGTTCCTGATGGATTCTCGGGGACGAGAAGTTTCTAAGGTTGGCATAATGTAAGATCCAGTGTTTCTAATCGGGTTAAAATTACGAATGTTTCTGAAATTCTTTTTTGGTTTATCAACAGGTCATTCTTTTTAAACCAAGATCCATAATTTTATTCCGAGTGTCGGAACACCTAAAGATGTCGTTGTTTGAACTTTGATATAAGTTTTTAGGTAAAGGGGAAGTCGCACTGGAAATTAGCACCAAAGGAGTAAATCCCTAAACTGGGAAGGCCATGCCTTTATAACTGTAAACAAACACATGAGATTACACAACTAGAAGCAAAACACTAAGTAAAACTGTATAAAAAAGAAGTTCTAGAATGTAAAAGGGGCCGAAAATACAATCCCAACAGGAGAGTACAAGTACAACTGAAAATCAAGTACACCTGAAGAAAAGTAAAGAAACTATTGGGTCATCCTCCATGGTTCCTACCTAAAGGGTAGGTATAAATGGCCTCTTTAGCACTCCACGTCCATCCGTATCCTCCGTGTACCATCACACCAAGTGGTTCACCTCTGAGTACCATCCAGTCCTGCTACTCTCTGCCTCAGTTAGCATTGTCCGTCATCTGTAACCAACCCAATGAGGTGCTGGCAAAGCCCGTGCAAGGGTGAGTATAACGATACTCAGTTGGGACCTTGAGACCCTCAAGGTCTCACAAAATCCAACAAGGATAAACCAAAAAGTATGAGATCAATGGATAACTATTACTTATGTATATTCCCATAAATATACCTAAGTTATCTAGTAACCCATCTCAATCATGAGGAAAACACAAAAGTCATTGACTCATCTCAAACCATGTTTTTTATTATGGAAACCATGACCGGTGGCGTACTCCTCCTCTATCGAGTACAGTGGGAATGTCACGTCACACAGAGGTTCTTACCACTATCTTTGGACTACTGAGGTACTCAACCTGTCAAGTACCATGGGTATTCTGTGTCACACAGAGGCGCTCCCCACCATGGGTCTACCGTGCTCACACAGAGGCGCTCCTCCTCGTAGCCTGCTGAGGTACTCCTCCTATCGATTATCGTGGGTATTCCATGCTCACACAGAGGTGATCCCCATCGTAGTTCTACCGAATTACACAGAGGTTCTCCCCACTAGGCTAGTCGAGTCACTCCGAGTCAAATCGGTCAAGCGGTCGTGAGGTCTTAGCCAGCTACTAAGTTTCTGTACTCTGTCTGCTCGCCTCTAGAAGGATCCTCTCTACAAGATACTAGTCAATACTACAAATGTCATGAAGTGCCACGAAGAAGTATCTCGAAGGTCTACCATGTCATAGGGGTCTCAACGCAACAGAAGACACATCAATCGGACGCCCGGTCTGTTAGTTATTAGCCTTTTTGTCTTGGGGGCCCTGTTGGATTCGTGTACGATCCATCCTGACTGTATCTCAACTATACCCTGAACTCTAGTGGGGTATTCACAAAGGGATGGCTTCACTCCAAGAATATTTGTGCCGCTGATGGTTTGTCAAACGGATGTTCAGTGCTAAAGATATGGCCCAAGAAGGTAATAGGGTCAGTAGTGGGCCCGGGTCCGGTCCGACCCGGTCGGACTGACTCGGCCCAACATGGTCTGGGCCGACCTGGTTTGGGTCGACCCGGTCAGACTCGCTGGCTCTGACCCAAACCATTGGGCAGGTCATCCTGCTATGTTTGGCCCTGTCCGCTGGGCCCGGCCTGGCTGACTACGGGGGAGTTTGGCCCGGGCTCGGGGCCAGTTCGTCATGGAGCGTTGTGAGGGCGCTACCCAGCGCTGATCGGCCCAACGGGCGCAAGGGAGCCGGGATGATGGCTCGGCCGGGAGCACACGGGTCACTCGGAGGCCGACTTGGGGGTGTTTGGTTCTGGGTGGCGCATGCGGAGGCCGGCTCAGGGGCGACCGGGCAGGCCGTGACAGGGCGCAGGGCAAGCCGCGGGGGCGCCAGCATGGCACCAGGCAGGGCGTGAGGGTGCCAGTCAGGGCGTGGCAGGGGTCGGGCATGCCACAGGGGCACCAGAAGGGCGCCATGCCGGCCACATGAGTGCTGGAAGGGCGCGGGACAGGCTGTGGCGGGGTACCGGGAGGCCGCAGGTAGGTCGGGTCGGCGAAGCTCGGTCTAGCACGGGCCGGTGGTGTAATTCGTGGAGGCTGCATTTAGAGTGACCATTGTTTTTTCCGCCTCCATCGCCTCGTCGTTGATACGTCTCCATGCTGTAGAACATCACAAGAAGAGAGAGATCAACGGAGGATGTCGGGCCATGTTATGTTGGTCCGCACCCTCCACATTTATGGAGATATCACTTGGCTCATCCTGAGAAAAATATGATCAATAATACATCTGTATCAATCCCTTATTATTTCTTTTGGTAGGAATCTTTCATTTGGAAGAGCCATTTTAATTTAATTCTTCCTTTTTGTAATGTCCAGACCCGGGTCACCACTAAACCGGTGGCCGGACCGATGGCCACGTGACCTCAAGCGTGTCTTCCCATATGATAGAGGCTGCCGACTAGCAGCAAGGGTCTAAGGATAGTCAGTGGGAAGACTATATCCTCTTTTCAGAGTTTCACAATAGTATATTAGTGTGGATAACCAACAATAGCGGAAGAAGTAACTCATAAATGAAAAACAATAGAAGACAAATAATACTCATGTTATAAAAGTG
Organism: Viscum album; assembly: GCA_963277665.1. Taxonomy (NCBI): domain Eukaryota; kingdom Viridiplantae; phylum Streptophyta; class Magnoliopsida; order Santalales; family Viscaceae; genus Viscum; species Viscum album. The sequence goes on along the minus strand of OY728151.1, from coordinate 644,435,038 downwards.
GCCGATGAGAAATTATACAACAGAGGCATGCATGACATGATAAAGATACAAAATTAGAAAACAGTGAACAAAACAGAATGCTTTACATTCCAGTGCAGAAATTAATAAATAATGACTCAAATCCCCAAGTGCGATCTCCTCGAGCATCCTGAGCCTCCTCTCGGTCCTCTCCTCTTAACTCCCAAGTAAATTCAAACAGCATAGTCCTGCAACCAAATAGAATCTACTCAGGTACCCAGTGTAATGGCGGCCCGAGTAGGGTGTGAGATATAAATCTCAGTAGGCCGGGACCACCGGTGACTACCCCAAATCCAGGAATTTAATAAATATTTTAAAACATGTAAAGGCATGCATAAAATAAAGTAAGCAGTAAAAAGTAACATATACTCAACTACCTGCTTCAGCCCACAGCTGGTGTCTGAACCTGCACTATTCATTTGTCATGCATACTCTACAATCATTATGTAATCTTCTTCCATTTATCAATTACTCAAATCTTATTATGAAAGTCTTGAGATTCGACCTACGCCCGAAATCCCCTATATAAGTCACTCACCACCGATGTCTCTAAAGACCATCTAAGTAATCAAAGTAAATACCGAATCCAAGCTTGTTCTTTGGCTTGGATAATGCGTCATAAGTTATTCAATTTAATCTTTCATAAACTAAGTCTGAACCTGTCCACTATAATAGTGATTCTCTCCTGGGTCTGTCCACTAATAGTGGTTCACCCAATTCATAAATAAGTCTAAACCCCTTTCTCATAATCAATTCACAAAACATCATGTCACGACAACCTTCACTAACCATTAAACTCATTTCATGCATGAACAATTACACCCACAATCCAATGTTAATTAATGGGTGTAGAACATCATGTCTAGCACCCTCGTGAGTATTCGGAGCATCAGTCCATGTATCACAACCCATGGGTATTTGGAGCATTAGTCCCTATCCCATAAAAGAATATTTTCTTGAATGCTGGGTGTAGAACGCCATGTCTAGCACCCCGTGAGTATTTGGATCATCAGTCCCTGTGTCACAGCCCATTTATCAATCATACAAATACATCTATCATTGGTGTAGAACATCATGTCTAACACCCTGTGAGTATTTGTAGCCTCAGTACTTATCTCACAACCCATTCATCAATCAAACATATATATTTATCATTGGTGTTGAATACCATGTCTAACATCACAAAACTAATCCATTAATTAATTCAACAATTAATTAACAACACAAAATGCTCATCAAATAAGTCAACACTTAATTAACCATTCAACATCTCATTAATTAATAATTAATTAACAGTTAATTATTCTTAGCAAGACAACTGAATAATTAACTCAACACTTAATTATCCAAATTCTTTAACAAGTCTGAACCCATCCATTCAAATAATGGTTCATCCAGGACTTTAACAATCTTCAAGCTCACCATAATCATCTCAAAACATGCTGTACAAATCCAAGATAATTTAGTGACCATCTCACACAACATATAAAATCTCTAAATAACTTCATCCAAGCCAAATTTAGTCATGGAAATATAACACACATAAAAAGGTACCCTTGGCCTACAGTCATAACAAATAATCAATTCACAATCTTAATTTAATTCATGAAAATTAATTAATTCAAAAATTAATTAATCAAACCTTATCTCTTTAACCAATCATCAATTAGTTAACCATTTACCATTAAACATGTAATAATAAATCCCTCCATTAATTATTACCAGTTTCCAAATATCCTCCGAACATATCAAATATTATATATTCCCAATAATCTGTAAAAGCCACAATCATATTCTAACTCATGACTTGATAATTAATTCTACCATTAATTACCCTAGTAATCATTCTTCCCATTCAAATAATTTAACTGTTTAATCATATCACTTTAACCAAATTATCCAAACATGCTTAAACTCAACACAAGTTCAAGTCCTCACTTATCGCATGTGGGTGGAACTAATCAGTAACATCAAAAGTGTCATTCATCGACATATAAAAATCAAGGAAATTCACATTATCAATTTGTAAAAAGGATCTCAAATTCTCATATAAAGTGTTAATGATTTGGGACCCTACCTCGAGGTTTTGACGGAAACCACAACGAATGAAGAACCCTCAAGAGAAACGGGTTGATTCTTCAAGAACCCGGCTTAGATCACTTCTCCTAGAAAGGCCAAGACCAAAAATAATCATACTTGTCATCCAAACACTTAGATTTACCCATAACGGGAGTAGATCTATGAAATTGTGAGAATAGGAGATGTAGATCTAAGAAGATCTAAGAAACCGAACAAGAACGAAGAAGAACATCTACCTACCTCAAGAAATTGGCTTTGATTCGCCAAGATAAGCCTTCGAATCACCTCCAAAACACTTGGGAGAGGTTTTCCAACCTTCAAGGGAGAGTAATCCCGAGTTATGGATGCTTAGAAAGAAAAACGATCCATCTAAAGTAAAAAATGAGTGAGATCAACAATTTAAGGATCTCATTTAAGTGCCCTCACGGTTAGGTCACACAGTTTGAAAAACTGTGTGCTAACCATGCATTAGCTACTGCCTCGACCAACCCTCTCGCACGACCTCATCGCATGGTCTCTCCTAACCGTGCACCAACCATGTGGAAGATACTTCCTCAAAACGTCAACTACGCACTGTTTGTCCCAAAGTACAATAACCCAAGTAATAAAAATGGAAAAAACAGCCCCAACGACCCTAAGGACACAACTCACCAAGACCAAAACTCAATAGCTAGATCCACCTCCAAGATGTCCCTTCCCTTTGTTCGAGCCTGGAAGAAGAAAGTCTACAAACACCTGAAGGAAAAAGTTGGGTGTGAGCCTAAACTGAGTAAGATACCACCAAAGATTCTGTAACAGATTCCAAATATAGATTATCTAAATAAAAGCTTTCAATTTCTAAATAAATAGGTTTGGAAATTCAAAAGAAAATTTTAACAAAACATGCTATACATTTTCAAATGATGGAAATAAATATTTTAAGTAATGATTTTACAAATGATGGAATGTTTCTAAAACAATGGTTTAAATAAAACATTTATATAAAATAGTTTATATAAATTCAGTAGGCATGTAAAGTAGTTCAAAATTATTGGAATACATTTATATCTCAAATATAAATAAACAAGCGAGCAACATGGTCATCTGACAAAAGGTACGATAGTATTAACCAGTTATAGGATTCCACACTCTATGTGAACTCAGAAAAATGTGTATACACACGTCCATATGACACTAGCCAAAGGAGACTCATCACCAACCCATCGGGGATGTGACCCACCACAAGTATGTTTTATAACCTTGTCGTAGCGTAGAGTGTATCGAAATAACTCACTAACTACCTAAGGATTTCATGCGCTCTTACATGATGGGTGAACTATCTTAAGAATTCTTAAAAATATGATCAATCCTATTCTTCCATTTCAAATGTTACAATTTCTTTCCATTTAAAACCAAAACATGTTTTAATAAAAAAACATGCATTTTTTACAAGATAAAACCAATGGGTTTCTATCAAATCATTTTAAGCCATTTTCACCAGTTTGAAATCCAATAAAAACTAATTCCATCATCACACAATTTATTTCCACAATTAAATTCAACAATTTAATTGAAATCATTTCCATCAAATCCACAATTTAAATTAAACAATTTAAATAAGAAAATTTCTATAAACACACCCATTTCAATAGAATTGGGGGCTTTCCAATTTTTCATGCCAAAACCATTTCAAATACCTTGATTCACTAGAATTGAATTTTTAATAATTTAATTGAAAGAAAATTTGAGAAATTGAATTTAAATAAACAATTGAAATAAATCAATAAATACAAGGATGATAAATTTGGAAAGTTAGGATGGAACCACCTACCTAAATTTATTGATAGGATTTAGCCCAACGAGAAACCCCAAAAACCGAGCGGCACAACGTCGTCAATCAAGTTCTGGATCTAAATCCTTAAAACCAAAAAAATAAGATCAATGGCATCAAGATCTTGTAAAACTAGATCTAGATCCACAATCCTAGATCTAGATCTCAACTCATAGGTTTTAAATCCACAGAAAACGGTGTAAATCTCCCATGAAAAGATCAAGGAAAGATAGAGGAAAGAATGGGAGAAGAAACAGGTTGAAATCCACTTACCTGGAGGAGATCAGATCCTCAATCCGAGCCTTCAATCTCGAAAGAAGATATTCATATCACCTTGGAATCTCTCCAGGAGGCTTTGAAAATGCCTGAAATGTTTCAAGCCCATGCCAAGGTCAGAAATATATAAGTCCCGGGGGTTTGGGTGGTTTTAAGAAGGATTTTCAGAATTAAAAAAGCACATGCATGGTTTCCTGGACAGAGGCGCACAATCAGGGAAACCGTGCTCCAACAGTGCAGAACCCACTATCCAGGTTTGCAAGGTTGGCACAGTGTGGTCGCATGGTCTGTCAAACCATGTGAAAAACGTGCAGTCCCCTCTGTCCAGTTCTGCATGGTTGGCACGGTTTGGTTGCACAGTTTGTCAAACTGTGTGCATACCGTGCGCAACTCACTATCCTTTAGATTTCCTTAAATTTTCACCCAAACACAGACCAAGTCACTGCTCCAAAACAGAGGAACTTAGAAACATCAAATGTACCTAAAAACGTAATGTGATGTTACATCCTCCCCACCATAAGATATTTCTATCCCCAGAAAGCCTATGAAGAAACCTCCACATCAAAAATATAAGGCCACTGCTCTCTCAATAGTGCCTACCTTTCCTAAGTCTCATGAGAATCAAAACCATGCTTCCATAGTACACAGACCAGAGGTATCGTTCTCCCATGAAGTACCTTGGTCTCAGAATCAACAACCCTGACTGGTTGTTCAGTCACAGATAAATCTGGTTCAATCTCAAGATCACTCTAGCTCAAAACATGAGATGGATCAAAGAGATACTTTCATAGCTACGATACGTGGAACATGTTATGTATCAACATTAGCTGTGGTGGTAGAGCTAGACGGTAAGGATGTTTCCCTACAAGACCAACAAACTCGAAAATTCCCAAAAAATGAGGAGAATGATTCCCTTTCCTCCCAAGACGTCGATGACCTAATCAGGGTGATACTTTCTAGAAAACCTTGTCACCAACTGAGAAATCTAAAGGTCTATGGTGATGATCTGCATAAGACATGTACCGACTCTGTGCTGTCAACATTCTCTGACAAATCAACTGGATCTTAGTTTTCATCTCTTGGACCAATCTCGGTCCTACCAATGAACTTTAACCAATCTCCGACCAACATAAAGGACATTTACAAGGACAGCCATACAATTCCTCAAAATGAGCCATTTTGATAGTAGACTGATAACTATTTTTATATGAAAACTCAACTAGCCCCAAATGATCATCCCAAAACCCACTAAAGTCGAGAACACATGTGTGGAGCATATCCTCAAGGATCTGAATAACTCTCTTTGTCTAGCCATCTGACTGTAGATGGTAGGCCTTGCTCAAACGGACCTGAGATCCCAGTGCCTTTTGAAGGCCTCCTAAAAAATGAAAAGTAAACCGAGGATCCCTATTAGAGACTATAGAAGACGGAACTCCCTGAAAACGAATAATTTATTTCACATAGATATTTCCCAACTCCTCAACTTTGGTTGTATCTTGAATAGGTATAAAGTGATCCTACTTGGTCAGCCTGTCGATCACAACCCATATCACATTCTTCTTCCTCAGGGTTTGAGGTAACCCAAACACAATGTCCATAGAGATTTCATCCCACTTCCATGTAGGAACATGATCTGGTTTAAGCAAACCCAAAGGTTTATAGTGCTCAGATTTCACCTGCTGGCATGTATAACAACGACAAACAAACTCAGCAATGTATCGTCTCATACCAAGCCACAAAAACTATCATCGCATGCCATAGAACATCTTCGTGGTTCCTAGGTGTACAACCCACTGAGAGTTATGGAAATCCGCTATCACATCCTTCCTTACCGATAACGGAACAACGTAACAGCTTTGATAACACAGAACACCCTCTTTGGAGAACGAACACTGGGTGTCGGTCTCCCCACCATAAAGAGAGTCCCTAATGCTATGGAATTCATCATCCAGTTGTTGTTCCTGATGAATTAACTCAAGAAGAGAAGATTTCAACTGGAAACTGGCTAAATAAACTTCATTCCTCGTCCACAAAACTCCAATATGAAACTGAGAAAAAAGAGCTATCAAACTCCACTATTATGAAGATTCTTTCACAGCTTGTGATGGAAGTTTACTGCTTAAGGCATCTTCAAATACATTCCCTTTCCATGTGGTATAGGCAATGTAAAAGTTGAAAGATTGTAGGTACTCCACCCAATGCCATTGGAGGAGAATAAAATCTTTTTGAGAGAAGATATAACTCAAGCTCTTATGTTCTGAATACACAGTAAACCTTTCTCCATAAAGGTAATGTCTCCAACACTTAAGTGCATGAATTTCAACTGCATGTTCAAGGTCTTGGGTAGGATAGTTCTTCTCATGAGGCTTAAGCTAACGAGATCCATAGGCAACAACATTATTACCTTGCATAAGGACACATCTCAAACCTGAACCTAATGCATCACCAAAGACCACGTAACGTATCCCAGCATCAGGAAGAGTTAACACTGGTGCAATTTTCAAAAGACACTTTATCTCAACAAAATAACTCTAACATTTATCATTCCAGGAAAACTTCACTCAATTTCGAGTCATAGAAGCCATTGGAGAAGCTAACTTTGAGAAATATTTGAAAAATCGACGATAATATTCTGCTAATCCCAAGAATCTCCAAATCTCGAAAACATTTCGTGGTTGTTCCCAAGTCATAACAGCCTTCACCTTCTCCGGATCAACTGATATTACTTGTTCTGACATGACATGTCCCAATAAATTTACTACCCGAATCCATAAATCGCACATTCAAAGCTTGGCATAAAGTCTTTGATTCCTTAGAAGACTTAGAACTGTTCTCAGATGATGCACATGATCCTCCCCATACTCGGAGTAGACAAGATTTTCATCCACAAAGACTACGAAAAAAGTATCTAGATACTCACGGAAAACATTGTTCATCAAATCCATGAAAATTTTAGGAGCATTTTTTAGGCCGAAGGGCATAGCAAGGTAATCATAATGGCCATACCTACTTCGAAAATTGGTCTTATGAATGTCAGATTCTTTTATCCTCAACTGATGGTAACCAGATCGAAGATCAATTTTTGAAAACCACTTTTCCTTTTTAAATTGATCAAAAAAATCATCAATTTGTGGTAATAGATATTTTTTCTTTATCATAAATCGATTGAGCTCTCGATAATCAACACATAAGCGAAGAGAACCATCTGCCTTCTTGGTGAAGAGAACTGGTGCTGCCAAAGGTGACACAATCGGGTGTATAAAACCTTTCTCAAGAAGATCATCTATTTGAGACTTCAGTTCTTTTAGTTCTACTGGAGACATTCGGTAAGAGGGAATAGAAACCGGTTGAGTACTAGGCATTAAGTCAATAGAAAAAACAACCTCCCTTACTGGTGGAAAACCAGAGAATTCAGAAGAAAACACGTCAGGAAACTCAGTGACGACTGGAGGAAGATCACCACACATTTAATCTCTCTCTAGATCAAAAGAAAACACTAATATAAGTTTCCAAAACTCTGGATAAGAGGGTCTAGATCTTCTTGACCATGGGTCCCATTCCCCTTGAAAAACAAGAGGTACACCACTGGGTGTAGTAAGGTAGACCCGTCAAAGATAACAATCGATCCGAGATTGATTGATAATGAGACAATCCATCCCAAATATGATGTCAAAATATTTCATGTCGAGAACCAAAAAAACTTCTAGAATGATCATCATCTGATAGAGAGAAGATAAAAGGAGGACTACAGAGACCCTTATCTCTCATTGTACCAAGGGGTGTAGTAATATCCATCGCACAAGATAAAATCTCCATAGGTAGATTAAGAATATTTACAATATGGGTTGAAATAAATGAGTGAGATGTACCAGTATCAAAAAGGGAGGTCACTAAAGATGAAGATATAGTAATGGTACCTCTCACAGTTGCAGGACCTGTATCAGCTACCTCTGGAAACTCTTCCACTGCATGAAAAAGCTTCGTTCTAGATGCCTGTGGCTGGAACCCTTTTTTACGTGAATCATTTGATTACCCCGCAATATTTGGAGGTGCTGATGATCATGTTACACTACGTGGAGTAGATAAGTGATGGCATAATCTCTGTAAGTTCCCTAAGCATCCGCAGAAGCTATAGTTCTTGGGTGAATCATTGCAAACCATCTTAGAATGTCCTAGCTTTCCACACTGATAGAAAGTCAAAGAAGCCCCTCCTAGTGCTACTGGAGGTCTGGAATGACTATACTGTCGAGAACTACCATGATAAATGTCGCACTTCCATTTTCCTTTAAAAAACCAACACTTCCACTATGAGTGAAAGGAACTTCCTTCAAACCTGAATTCCTTGCTAGGTCCATCTCAACCATCATCTCCCTATACAACACATCAACATAAGTAGGTAGCTTCAGTAAGAAAACATGGGAATGGATATCTGATGAAAGTCCCAACTCAAATCATCGAGTCTTCATCTTCTCATTAGATACAATCTCAGGAGCAAACAGTACCAACTCAGAAAAGAGATTTGAGTACTAAGTCACGGTTTTTTTGGCTGGATCAAGCTTGAAAAACTCCACAGCCTTGGCCAACACCATTTATTATGGATAGAACTGGTTAGTTAAAAGAATCCTAAAGTCTTTCCACTCCAAATCCTCATGTATCCCAACTTTCACCATCGTGTCCCACCATCTCCTACTTGGTCCCTCAAGAATGATGGTGGAACACTTCACCTTGATCACATTAGGTGTCTCCAAGAACCCAAACATAAGTTCAATATTACTCCACCATTCCTCAGCATGATTAGGGTCAGTGGAGCCTTTGAAAACAAGTGTCTTCTGGAGTAGAAACTCTTGAGAACGACTTCGGAGAAAATCACCGAGGATTTATAGATAGAGCCTGAATAGGAACTGGGGGTGGTGCCTGTCCTATAGCTTGGAAAGTGCGAACAATCACCTCAACTAGACTCGGATCCACAATAGGACTCACTTACTGAGATTCAGCAGCATACTCTTTTTGGATTTGATTCCCACGTCTTCTCGAAGGCATGATGTTACACAACATAAAAAGACATTATATTAACACTCATACAGAGTAACAAGGAAAACTATTCTTAATAGAAGGGATAACATGATTTGGATTCCACTCTATCCAAATCAAAATAGGGAAAACACTAGAACTAATCGACAAGTCTTATTTCCCTAATCAACCCTGGTGACTTAAGGTTAATTGTGGTGAGAGCTGGCCAGACACTCAATCAAAACTACCTACTAAGTCCCGACAAGAATACTCAAATGCATACTATCATAAAGGAAAGATGCTTAACCTTTCTCTGATACCATTTTGTCACGACCCACCTCCCCGGGTCCTGAACCTTGTCATCTGACCCCATGGGTCTCCTGTAATACCTTGGCTGCCTTCCCAGCACACCATAGGCTATTACTCACTGGGGTCTCTTATCAGACTAATGACTATCCCCATAGGCCAACACATGTTATTTCAGTGTGTTTTTTCCTCACTCACACACACCCTAGGAAACTTCCCAAAAGGTCACCCATCCTGATTACTACTCCAGGCCAAGCATGATTAACAGTGGAGTTCTAATCAGGTAGGTTACTGAAAATAATGGTGCACCTTATTGACATGGGTAGTAACATTTAACCTTTTAAGTCTCACTTTTCCAGGGGTGTTACAATGAAAAACCGTGCAAGAAAACCATGCCAACCATGTAGAAATGGATAGAGAGGTCTGCATGGTTTGCGCACGGTTTGGCAGACTGTGTGACAAAACTTTGCCAACCTTGCAAACCTGGACAGTGGGTTCTGCACGGTTGGCACAAGGTTTTCCTGACCGTGTGCCCCTGTCCAGGAAACCATGCTTGTGGTTTTTTATTTCATAAAATCCTTCTTAAAACAACCCAAACCCCTGGGAATTAAATATTTCCAACCTTGTCCCAGGATTGAAACATTTTAGGTGTTTCCAAAGCCTCCTGGAGACATACACCAGGACAATGACTTCTGATTTCCGACTCAGTGAGTCCAGTGTTGGTGCGGGCGACCGAAGTATCCATACACCAGGAACCTGAATTCTGATTGCCGACTCTATGCACAAAAACACTGATTGCGTGCATGTTTTCAAAATTTTTCTTTATGTTATCTCAACAAGGCTAGCTCACCAGGTATAATCTTTTGACCATGTCGCATCTGTTTCTTTCAGGATGCCTCCCTGTAGACGACCAGTTAGAGGCCTGAGGGCCGTATATACTGACAGCCCACCGAGCAACGAGGCCTCAGTGTAGGGACCACATCTAGTTGAGGCACTAGCGGAGGCACCAATGGTACCACTCCCTATTGGACCATCGATGCCACCAGACCCAACAACAAATGATGCACGCCGCTTGAGCACATTTCATGAGTTCCAACGCTAGAGGCCACCCAGGTTCAGAGGACAGATGGAACCACATGAGGCTGATGATTGGCTGGAGGCTGTGGTGAGATTTTTCAGACTAGTAGGGACACCAGTTGACAATATGGCGATCCTTGGTGATAGTCTCCTTTCGGAAGCAGCAGACAGATGGTGGAACCTGGTGCTGCAGGTTCACGACAAGTTGACGATACTCTGTGCAGACTTCGAGAGCCTGTTTTGGGCGGAGTTTATATCAGCCACCCTTCGTGTGGTGCAGATACAGGAGATACTCCATCTGCAGTAGGGAAGAATGACAGTAGCATTGTACTCAGCGAGGTTCACCGACCTCTCATGATACTCCACTGATATGGTATGAGACCCATTCTTCATGGCCTAGACCTTCGAGTAGGGGCTCAGGAAAGATATCAGAGCTCCAATGATCTCACTTAGTATCCCTACATAGATGGGGGTTCTAGATAGATCCCTCTTGGCGGTGAGTTTCCTTGCTGAGCAGTCTCCACCAATGAGACCCAACACTAGCCAACACGTAGCGGAGTCTTCTGCAGCTGGCAGTATATAGATGTCACAAAGGTCCAAGAGGACCGGACCTATAGGTGGTCTACTGCATGACTCATGATCGGTTGTGCAGGGAAAATCGAGTAGAGACACACATGCCAGTAGCAGGTAGTTTTACTCATGCGGAGGGTAGGGTCACATGGCTCATGACTGTCTGAACCTCCGTTCAGATGATCACCAGACCGTTGAGGGACCTCTCAGGCAAAGGCAGAGGTTCGATTGAGGCGATCCATAGGGAGGAGGCAGACATGGCAGAGGATCTGGATGTACAGCTGGTCGTGGACGACATTATGAGGTGTTACCACCACCACCACCAGGAGGTTCACCCCGACCATAGGGAGCAAGTGGATAGGGGAGAGCTCTGCTTCAGACAACTGAGGCCTATGATCACGGTGTTATAGAGATGATTCTAGGTACGATATTTGTCTACTCCACCTTAGTTGCAGTTATTATAGAAATAGGTTCCAGTCACTCTTTCATTTCCACTACCCTTGTTCAGAGCTCAGATATTTCTACGGAGCCGTTGGCTCGATCCTTACGGCTAGAAACTCCTACGGGAGCTGATTCGATGATTACACATTGGGTCCAATAGTTCGAGCTTACTCTAGGAGGCAAGAGCTTCGGCTAGGATCTCCTAGTAGCGGCATCGATGCCTTACGATCTCATCTTGGGTATGGAATGGTTATCTACAGTCCATGTTCATATTGACTAATTTTGGCGAAAAGTACGGTGTGTCCACACGGATGGGACCAGGTTTACCTTCACCAGAGAAAATGGAACCTTTGCAGCACAATAAAGACTTACTTGGAGGAGGGTGAAGCCGATCACTCACCAATTGGCTTTCCTTACACTCAGATCAGTTGATGTGGAGAGTCCGACTAATCCTATAGTGGTGGACCAGTGTGTGAATGTTTTCCCAAACGATGTTCCAGGACTACCTCCTCACAGAGAGGTGGACTTCTAAATTGACCTATACCCAGAGAAGACAAAAATATCTACTCCAGCATATCGGATGGCTCTCGTTGAGCTTCATGAGCAGTGGGTACAGCTGGAGGTCTTGTAGGGGAAGGGATTCATCCGGGCCAATGTTTCTCCCTGGTCAGCCCCGATTATTTTCGCCAAGAAGGCGGACGAGATCTTGAGGCTTTTTGTCGACTACTGTCACCTGAACCAGGTGACCATGAAGAACAAGTACCCACTCTCAAGTATGGATGAACTCTTTGGTTAGCTGAATGGAGCTCATTGGTTCTCGAAGATAGACCTTAGATCAGGCTATCACCAGCTCAGAGTTCGAGACGAGGATGTGCAGAAGATGACCTTCTGGTGTAAGTACGACCACTACGAGTTCTTGGTTATACCCTTCGGCCTAACCAATGATCTAGAATTGTTCATGGGACTCATGAATAGGATCTTCCAGCCATACCTTGATCGCTTTGTCATTGTATTCATCGATGACATTCTGGTATACTCGACTACTGAGGAGGAGCATGCCTACCATTTGAAGGTAGTACTATACACACTCGGAGAGAACTAGCTTTATGGTATTCTCTCGAAGTGCCAATTTTGGATTCTAGAGGTTCAATTATTGGGCCACATCATCTCGGAGGCTGGAGTTGCAGTGGATCCAGCAAAGATCGAGGCAATACTTGCCTGAGAGCCACCCAGAAGTGTGACAGAGGTACGATGTTTACTGGGTTTGGCTGGGTAATACCGGAGGTTCGTTCCAGACTTCTAAAGAGTTGCAACACCACTATAATCCTTGAAAAAGAAGGGGCAACCCTTTTTGTGGTTAGAGAGTTGGCAGTAGAGCTTTCAGGAGAAGAGGCAGAGGCTGACTAGTGCCCCCATCTTGAGGCTTCTAGAGGAGGGAGTTGGGTATGCAGTTTACAACGACACATCTAGGACCGGACTTGGGTGTGTCCTGATGTAGGAGCAAGAAGTGATCACATATGGTTCTCGGAAGCTGAGACAACATGAGAAGAACTACGCTACCCATGACCTGGAGTTAGCAGCAGTGGTCTTTGCCTTGAAGATGTGGTGACACTATCTATTGGGCGAGAGTATTACCGTGTACTCTAATCAAAAGAGTCTCAGGTATATCTTCTCTCAGAAGGACCTGAACTCGAGACAATGACGATGGCTTGAGTTCCTCCAGGAATATGACTTTGAGATAGTCTATACTCCTGGGAAGGGGAACGTTGTTGCAGATGCACTCAGTAGGAGGACTGGTATACAACTGCTAGGAGAGGCGATAGAGTAGCTGGTTTCTTTACAGATATACTTTATGGATAGAGATGGAGAAACATTACTACAGTCTCTTATAGTCACTCCCCCACTTCTTCAGCATGTCAGGGAGTCACAACATGAGGATGTTGACTGCAAGACACGACATTCTCAGATATCCACAGGGCAAGTACTTGATGGATTTTCTGAAGTTGGGGAGAACGTTATCCTCTTCGGAGGGTGTACCTTGGTACCAGTGGCACTTTAAGAGGATGTTTTGAGGGAGATCCACACATCCCCTCTAGTGGTACATCCAAGAGTGGTGAAGATGTACTAGTACCTTCCAAGACAGCACTGGTGGCCAGTTATGAAGAAGGCAGTAGTGAAGTTTGTCTCACTATGCCTCACTTGTCAGCAATTGAAGGCAGATCACCAGGTACTAGCATGATTGGTTCATCCTTTATAGTTACTAGAGTGGAATTGGGATGGGATATCCATGGACTTCGTGATGGGTCTTCCACATACATCTAGGGGCCACGACTCGATTTGGGTGATCGTCGACCGACTCACCAAGTCGGCCCACGTCTTACCGATCATAGAGCAGGGTCCAGTAGAGAGCTTGGGATGCCTCTATGTGCAGGAGATTGTGAGACTACATGGAGTACCTTCCTCTATTGTCTCCGACCATGATGCAATATTTACTTCCCAGCTATGGAAGGGGTTGCAGGAGGCTTTCGGGACATAGCTTCGATTTAGCACCGCCTTCCATCCTCAGACAGATGGTCAGACTGAGCGAACCATTCAAACCCTCGAGGACATGCTACGTGCATGTGTCCTCGAGTTCAGTCGTAGCTGGGAGGATCATTTTCCTTTGGTGGAGTTTTCTTACCAAAACAAAAATCACTCCACCATAGAGATGAAACCTTTTGATACCTTGTATGGGCGACCTTTCAGATCACCCTTGTGCTGGACTGAACCTGGGGAGTCAGCACTAGTGGGACCAGAGATGGTACGAGCTACTACGAAGAAGGTGTAGATCATCCAGGTGCAGATGAAGACTGCACAGATCAGACATAAGTCGTATGCTGACAGGAGATGGAGACCTCTGGAGTTCGAGGATGGCGACCACGTCTTTCTAAGGGTCTCACCTTGACGAGGTCTACAAAGATTTGGCCGAGATGACAAGTTATCTCCAAGATTCATTGGAACTTTCCTGGTCCTCAGCAGAGTAGGAGAGGTGGCTTACCGCTTAGAACTTTCACCTCAGTTGCACTGGGTACACAATGTCTTCCACGTATCTCAGCTGAGGAGATACATGCATGACCCTTCCCACATCATCGACCATGGAGAGCTGGATGTCGATGATTGGGAGACTTTTACGGAGGTTCTAGTGGAGATTGAGGATCGACAGGAGCAGGTCCTACGTGGACGGTCGATACCTCTGGTGTGCGTTCGCTGGTAGCACGGGAACCTCCAGAAGAGCACATGGGAGCGGGAGGCTCAGATGCGTGCTCAGTACCCACACTTGTTCCCATAGTTTGAGTTATAGCTTATGTGGATGTAAAGCCCTGTGGTGGGGAGAATTTAAATAATTGGAATTTCTGTGGAAATTTTTTTCATAAAAACATGGGAATTTTATGAGTCTGTGAAAATTGATGGCACGTGATTCTGAGGCCCGGTGTGACCAGAATCATTTTCTAATGTTTTGTTCGGGTACGTTCAGAAAACGTACGAGTGGGTTTTTATAACTTTTGAACCATTGCTCGGAATAGAAATTTGAGGGAACCGTTGAACTCGCAGTGCCGATATTCATTTAAGGATACTTTCACCTCGACGGTAGTTGGTCGGGAATAAAATTTAGTTTTTGGATTTTCATAAAATAATAATAAAATAAAGTGTGCAAAAATTGATTTTATTTTGAGTCTTCGTTTGGTGTGAGGTGGTTAAAACTCCCTCATGGATGTCGGAGGTGGGGCCACCAAACCCTAGCCTCCCATGAGAGGTTATGGTGGTGGGGCCCACCCGAACATAACCTCTCGCGAGAGGTTACAACATGGGGGCCACCCGAGACCATAACCTCTCATTTAAATAATAGGGGTGGGGAACACCTGACCCCTATTAATGGGAGGAGAGTATAACCTCTCAATGCTCCCTCATTAACCAGGGAGAGCCTCTCCACCTTCCCCTTTAATTAAATGGAGCCACCCCCTTTAATTAATGTGCCAACCTCTCATCGATTAATTAGGGGAGCCTACATAATATAATTCTCCATTTTGAAATCACTGTGCCAACAAAATAATAGACAATCTATTATTTATTTTAGTGGGCATATTTCATTTTTTGGATCTTGGGAGAATATAGAACTCTCTCCAATGAAGACTACTCTTCAACGAAGAATGCTCTTCCGGTGAAGAATGCTCTCCCGGTGAAGAACGTCGACGAGGGATGCCTTCGACTATGAAGAACGACCCCCTCCGACCTTCTTCCTCAGACTCCTTTGACGTGGGACGTGTTCTTCTACCACAAATTGACGACCATCTTTCCGAGACGTCAACAAATGATGATCGGTGAATCAAAGGTAGGGGGCTTAATACTTGTTTAAGTTATACCTTTTACTTTCCTTCTTCAAAGGATAACAAGGGATTGATTCAGACGTATTAATGTGTTGAAATAGTGGGTTCCCTAGACCCAACTATTATGTGCTTTTGATTACCATATCGTGTATAGAGTTAACTATGAATGATGTCATCTTACCATTATAGTGTAGAATTTTCTGCGACCACTATTGAAATGGTAATGTCCAAAGATTAATTGTCGTATCGAAAGGTTATAGAGGTTCCCAGGTTATAATGAGAACCTCTAGATACTATGACATTAATCTTAAATATATGTTCTATGGTCTAGATACATCTTACTGATTAAACACAGTAAATGTCTGACCATCAGGTGCTGAGGGATCATAAGAATTGAGACATCATTTCATGAAGTTCACACTTGGTGATCTCTAGAAGTGAGATCATGAGTACAGACCCTCCAATAGGAACTCCACATGTTTCGGGTGTCATTGGTTGTTTCTATCCATGATCATGTGTAATGGTCTCTTGACTTGAGATCATTACCAATGTATGTAATTTGATTGCGTACTTTGATGCAAGACAAAAACCATGGCAATGAAGTCGTGGCGAGGTAGTTTGAATCGGGTGCGTCATTGGTGGCATGACATTGGTTGAATGGTCAAGAAAGTATTTGTCGCTTCTAGGTTATGGAAGTAATATATCTCTGGCCATGTTGATATGGATGGCAGTACCTTTATAAGACCATGTCCATGGAAGTTGAGGGTAAATCAATCCAGTTACATCAACAAACAATAAAGCAAGAAAAGGGCGATGACACGAGAGTGCATCCTCATTTATGAGATATTACAGACAAAGAGATTATATTACACAGTGCATGTTCGTATGTTGGTGGTCGCTACTGTGACAATCGTTATTTCTTCAGGGGTCGTGATGGGTTTCTAGATCCCGCTCTTGGTCTATGAATACTATTCACAGCTGTTGAAATAAGGGCATAGAGGGTCACACACAATAGCGTATTCAACAATCTTCCCTATTCAGTTGAATAGGAGAATTGGACATAGTGGGCCCCACCACAAGGGTCTAAGAATTGTCCAAAGTTAAACGATCACCAATGCAATAAATAAATTCATATTATTCAGGTTTATAATAATGAGTATTGAATTTATTTATTAAATGTATTTATGAGTTTTAAAGTTAATACATTAAAAAATATTAATTGACGAATATTAAATTATTCAAGGTTCAATTAATATTTATGGGAGCGACGAGTCAAGTTAATGACTAAATTATTATCATGTAATATATTTTAATATATTACAAGTAAATGATAATAATATTTATGACTCAGTGTAGTAGTCATAAATGTCGTTGATAGTGCGTTAAGTATTCAGGGGCCAGCGAGGCGATACCGGGTATTTTAATTGTGCACTATAAATAGAATAGGAGGGGAATTTACCAAACACTATTCATGGAGCTTATCTCTCATCTCTTCTCTCCCACATTATAGAGAGAGATGCCCTGGATCCAAGGAGTTCGGATGGACCTGTCTCTCGGGCATCGCAAGTGATGCGATGTGGTGGTCGTTGGAGCGTCGAAGGCGTCATCGCAAATCTGTTCTAGCACCCAGATTATGATGAACGGAGCTCCCGAAGATTCCTTGAAGCACGTGTGGAGGATCGAGAGGAATTAGGCTTCAGATTCTTCGAGAAACAATATCCAACGACGAGCATATGTCATGCACAGCTTCAGATTTAAACCAGGTATTTTACGGTTTAATTTTGTGCTTAAAATACTCCACGCGTGGTCCTCGGCTAAGACCGGGCTACTCTTATCCGACATTGACATGTTTACTTTGACTGTCGGTGGAATTTTTTTTAAAACCCACCTGTTTGGGGCTTCCTCTGCATGCCCGGTTCCAACAAGTAGTATCAAAGGAAGCGTGCGTTGATTTTAAGTCAAATAAAAATTAAATCTGCATTAAACAACATAGAGGGCGTCGATATGGTCCCAACCCCACAGACAGAATCCAAATCGGATATCGAATGGCCAGTATGCAGCCATCTAAAGTTTCGAATTCGGATTCGAGGTTGATTTCCAGTACGAAATACTCACCGGAAAATCAATTTGGTTTTGATATTAATTTACTAAAATTATTTGTATTATTATTATTATAATAAAATTATTTGGTTTTATTATAATAATAATATTGATATTTTTATAATAATAATATTTTTTTTCCAAACCATAATATAGGATTTGAAAAAAATATTTAAAGGGGAGAGAAAAGACTTCAAAGTAAGTATTAGTCTCTAAAAAACAAGGGTGACCTTGACCCAAGTGGGTCAAGTTAAAAAAAAGGAGGAAGACATTCTTTTAGGTCTTGTTAAAATAAGGGGGGTGTTGGATGGACTTTCAAAAGAAAGTTTAATTGAAATTTAAAAAAAATGCACCCTCCTCTCCCCCTTCAAGTTTAATTGCAAGTTTAATTACAAATTTTTTTTGGAACCCTCCTCGCCCCGGTGCACTGTAGCAGCAGCACCCGCAGTCCTCCCTTCCCTCTTCAGCCGCACAGCACCCCGAGGCTGCGTCCTCCCTTCTAACACGCTGTAGAACCACCTCTCCAACCCCGTGCAACCCATGCTGTGCCTCCTCCCCTTTGCTTCGCAGCAGCAGTTCACCACCAGGCCTCCTGAGGCTGCCTCCCGTATGGCCCCTGCCGCACTCTGCTACACCACGCGCTCCTGCTGCCTCCTACGCAGACCGCGCCTCCTCCCTGCCTGCTCCATGCAGCAGCGCGCTGCTACAACCGGTCTCAGCGGACACCCGCCTCACCCTCCCTCCGCGCCTCCAGGAAAACCCTCAGGCACCCATTCTACGCTCCACACCCGAATCTCCTTCAAGCCGTCGGGCCTTCTCCCCGTCAACCTGCAGCGCACCGAGGCCAAAGCTACCTCCAACTAGCCTCCTGCACAGGTCTTCCCATGGATCCGCTGCGCACTGGCCGGATGACCACCCGACAATCTCCTCCCTCCCGAAGAGTTGTTGTGCGGCTCCATCCTGCACCTGCAGCGGCAGCGCGTCGCCGCCTCACCTGACCGCACCCTGGCCTCACACTATTGGTCTGGCCTCTTGAACCAGGGAGGCTCCTCCTCCTTGACGAGAGAGCTGGATAGCCCCTTGGTCGAGAACCGTGTCCGCGGTCTTGTATGATGTCCACAAGTCCCGTGACACAACCCCGAGCGGTGAGGCTCACTACCGCAGTTTGAAACTCTGGCCACCACACGGTCCTCCTAGCGGGCAGGTTCTCTCTAATCCCATGCTGTCCCGAAACAAGTCTGAGATGGGCGTACGCGGGTTCGCCCCAACCAACACACCCCTGCCCAAGTTTACGTGACTCGGGTAATTTTATTTAAAGACAAAAATTAATTTTAATAATTAATTTAATTTCAATAGTTAATTAAATTAATTGATTATTAATTTTTGGTTAAATAAATTAATGCGGCGTAATTAATTTAATTAGGTGTTAATTAAATTAATCTATTAATTTAATTCTAGTTTTAAAATTAAATTAATTAATCGGGACCAAACTATTAAATTATTGAACTAAAATCAAAGTAAAATTTTAATTCAATAATATTCCCTCATGTTTATTTTTAATGAAAGTTTAATTTTATTCTGCATTTATTTTATATACGCGAGTTTAATGCGTATATGACTGATCATGAGCTGAGACCTACCAATGAATGTCTGGTGTTTGTTTATTTATTTAATTATTTATTTAATTATTGCATGGGGTTTTGCAATAATTATTTTAAATAAAAAGGCGATATGTGGGTCGTCTCAGAGTCGTTATATATATAAGGGCCTACGCGCACATTTTTAGAGTTGTACATTTTTACTCCCGAGACCCCCTCACCTACGTGCGATTATAATTGTGTAATGACTAGACGACCGGTGATGCATTTCGTGCCAAGTGACGGTGACACACCAGACATGAGTTGGTTGCATTGGATGAGCAGACATTGCTATTCAAGTTGCAAGACACGCGACTAAAGGTATTTACCCCTAGGGTTTCAGTTGGTCTGTTATTCACTCAACGAATCAACCGATAGTACCAGCTCATGATCTGGTGTTCATTTTATTTCTGCATGATTTATTATTTTTGTGCATGTGTAATGTATTGCGTGATCACATAGTATAATAATAAACAAGCATGCAAGATAAAATGAACATGTGACGCGATGAAATGTCTATTTCTTGCATGGCCAGTTGTGAGTGCGATCACATTGTACGTGCTTAAAAAAATTAGAAAATGATTTCTTTCGGCACACTAAAAATAATAAAACCCCCTAAAAATATATTAAGTCTAAGCAGCCTTCCATCATTCAAATTTGGACAAAACCAGCAATTTGAGGTGTCGGTTCATGCCTTAGCTGAGGGTGCCTCTTACAACTAGGGAGTCCTTATAAGAATGATGGGACGAGTTAACTAAAGTGCTGGTAAGGATTATCCCTAGCTAACTTTCTATCATTTTAGAGGCAAGTGTTGAGTAAATCAAATTTTGATTTTAAGAAGTTGGCACTTCACTCAACAGATCAAGGAACCGCAAGCTATAAAGCGGTTGGCCAGCCAAAATCCTACCTAGAACCCTATAAGTAGTGGAGTAGCCTTATCTTTTAGACTATAAGGGGTGGTTCTAGGATCCTTTACACTAGAATAATCAAGCGACAAAGTATTCTGATTCAAGCACAGAGGGTTCCTAGAATCTGATAAAATAGTGGGAGACATTAAATGATTTAAGTAATTAATCAAAATGTCTAAACCAGTAATCCAGATAAAAGTCACTCATCTGCTAAAATTTATTTTTGTATAAAAATGGAAAGTTATACCACAAGATTAAAACTGCAATATTATAATGGACAAAGTAAATGTCCACAGTGACACGAGAATCCATGAATAGTACAAGTGCGTGCGCATAGTACTATGATATAGGAAACTCAAGGCGTTAGTGTCCCCAACACTGTTAAACTACCTCAAGAAGCGAGGGTGAAAATTGCTTACAAGAGACTAATGTACAAATCATATGATAGTTATACCATTATGCTTTCATCAATGTCTGGTATCAGTTGTGGTCACTACACCAGGAGATAGATGATATAACATAAAGCCTCATCTCTGAGATGTTTGCAAGGAGAAAGTGAAGTGATGATATAAAAAAGGATAAGTTTACACCAGCATGTATAAATTTAAATATTAATCATGATCTTTAAATATCATTTTCACTACATTTCTCAAGTCTCGTTTTAAGTTACAAAATAAACAAGTATTGAGTAAACGCTTCATTACCTATCTAGGTAAGGTTCTCCAAGTGAATAAGAATAAAAGACAATTAAGCTTTAATTCTTATGGAATATAAATTGAAAGACAATGTGAAAAGGTCAAATGCATTTAATGCCAATGACATATTCGTGACTTCCTTCAATTAATTAGGTATTAACAGAGGTTATATGCATTGCATATTATAAAATAATACCACAGAAGTTTAAAAGTAATAAACTGATTTAAAGAAGCAAGTTTCCGCTTCTACATCAGGCATATTCATCAATGTGATGTTTCCTTTTACTACTTGGGTATTAAATACAATATGCTGGTAACATATGTGTATTGTAATATGATAAACAAGTTAATATAGAAACCTTACTAGATGTTAAGTGTATTCTCCAAATAGGCTATGAAAGGGTGATATCTAGGCCAGTGGTGAGAAGTACATGACTTCTTTAATTTCCAAGTGAAAGATTCGTGTTGAACTATTATTTATTATAACCACAAACATTAATCTCATGTGTCCTTGGACGCAATGAGACATTCTTTTAGTTTTTGGAATGAATTTTGTTTTTGAGAAACTCAATTTGTAGTTCAGTAATAGATGAATTGTAGGCAATTAGTGATGAATATAAATGTAAGACTTATACCTAGTTGTGACAGGATAATTATTTTTCAAGTAATACTAAAATGGACATCATGAATATACAAAGTATGGTATTTAGGCTTAGCACATCTAAATACTTATGGTATTATCGATGTCTTCAGTTTGGACAAAGGATCCTTTAGAAATAAATGTACGTCAAAAAGCTTTTGGAAATAGTTCAACATGAAAGTGTGAACTATTCCAAGTATAAGATATAGGTTTATATACTTCATAAGATTATTTTAAGTAATTAAGGAATCTAAAAGTGAAGTATTTTCATGGTCAGGAGATATGAGTTGCTTCGGGTTGGGATACCGATGAATATCTCGACCAAGCATTCATCAATCATGATAATGTAGCATGGAGCAATTCCTAAACGCACATTACCTTATCAACATCACGAAATTGATGATAATGGGGAGGATTGATGATGAAGTCTTACATATCAACATTGATTAACAGAATGTAGTTTGGAGTAATTCCTAAATGCACATTTTATACGTCAAAGTATTGATGTAAGTAATATCAATGTTGGAACTAGCAGAATATTCCATTATAATACATGAAATTCTTTGCAAATAAAAGTGATATCCCACAACCATATGCCAAATATAATGAATAATGGATATCATACGAGTCATAGTATGATGTAAACCCATTATGTCATAAGAACATGTGTTTGGATGCAAAGAGTTTGTTAGGACATAAACAAATTAGCATCAAGGATAACACATTGTGAATTTAGTGTAATAATCCTAACAGTTGTTTAGGATGTTACATAAATCCATAAGATAGAAGAGTAGGTAGTCAAGAAATAGACTACACTTCTATATAAGGGTGAAAATATCTATTAGAGATAGTGGGAGCTATATTGACTTGTGTTTAGTCAATGCTCAAAATGCACAAGTAGTTGGCATAGGATCTAGTTCCATAAGCGCATGTGGAATAAAGTATGATCCAGAGACACATACTGCGTAGGGAGGATAAAACCATGGTGATGGTTTTTATATTCACCGTGTATGGTGATCTATTATTCAATGTGAATAATATTTCCTACAACTAAGCCGTATATGGAAATTAGCTAAAATTGATAAGACCAACTAAAATTCAATTAATGGATTCCATGTATCAATGTGAAAAGGGGCTATTATTTTGAATACTTTGGGGGTTATTCAAGTGATATGATACATGGATGGTACGATCTTAGTACCAATAAGGATCGATTGGTTTCACCAAGTTGTTATGCCTAAATCCGTTAGAATTTTACTTATCATATCTAATATCTATGATCAATTTATTTAGCATTGGATTCCATGACCACTAATTATGGATGGTGTCTATACGATGAAACCATAAAGGGATGGTCACATCACAGAATGCTAATAAAGGTTGCAAGTTACTGAAATCCAGTTTAGGATTAAAGTAAGCAACATGATCATAGTATATAAATATAAAACAAATTTTTTTCCAGGTGTCTACCAGAGGTTAGTGGGAGCGCTATGGTTTTCCAATAAGAAATATGTTCGATAGAATATGGAAAACCGACATTGTTCTAATAGTTAGTTAAGACCAAAATGAAATTCACTCTCCAATGATTGACTTAAAGTAGTAGCCTAAGTTATGGGGAATAGGATCTATTAAGGTAGATATATAGGTTTCTTGGTCCTAGCCAATCGTGCATATAGTGACATTGTATTGAAAAATACATGTTGGAACAATTCCAGAGATGAATTGTTGCCTATGTCACAGGGCATAATCTCTCCATGTTGAATTGTCCGTGACATAGGAAGAGATAAATGTGGTGAGTTGAAATCCATACATCGGAGCGATGGATCAATAACGTATGCCATGATATGTACAAGAACCGATATTTACAAGGTATATTTTACAATAATAAAATATCAGTTATATCCAGAAGCACTGCAAGGGATGCAGTCAGAACAATCTAATTGTACTTCGGAAAGTACAAAAGATATGTACCTAGTAAGTAGAGATGAAAGGAGACTAGTTTTCCGGTATAAAAACTAGTCTTCCATAGATCAATAGATCTATTATTACAGTTTGGCTAAAGGCGATGAGAGAGTCAAGATCATATAAGCCTGTGGTGGACATATCTACAAGACCGAGTACATTGCATCTTCTAAGATATCTAATAAGAAGTTAAATGCAATGATTTGTTCCAGTTCATGGAATCACACCTGGTGAGAAAATTATTATCATAATGTAGATTATGATATTATTACTAGCCAAAATGTCAAATTATGACAGTGGAAAAAAAGGTATATACTTGGGATACCATCTTTAGAGAAGTTTTAATCAATGATATGAGGTCGCTATAGCATAATTGCCATGCGGCAGAACTATGGTGGACCCAGTATCTAAGGCCTTTACTCAGCAGAAACATGATGCTTATCATGTGAGTAGCTAACATGTTTGGTTACCAAGTTGGCTCTAGTGCAAATGGGAGTGTTGAAATAGTGGGTGCCCTAGACCCAACTATTATGATCTTTTGATTACCATATCATGTATAGAGTTAACTATGCATGATGTAATATAACCATTATAGTGTAGACTTTTCTGTGTCCACTATTGAAATGGTAATGTCCAAAGATTAATTTTCGTATCGAAAGGTTATAGTAGTTCCCAGGCTATAATGAGAACCTTTAGATACTATGATATAAATCTTAAATATATGTTATTTGGTCTAGATACATCTTACTGATTGGACACATTAGATGTCTGACCATCAGGTTCTGGGGGCTCATAAGCATTGAGACTTCTTCTCATGAAGTTCACACTTGGTGATCTCTAGAAGTGAGATCATGAGGAAAGATCCGCCAATAGGAACTCCACATGTTTCAGATGTCATTGTATGTTTCTATCTATGATCATGTGTAATGGTCTCCTGACTTGATATCATTAATAATGTATGCCATTTGATTGCGTACTTTGATGCAAGATGAAAAACATTACAATGAAGTTGTGGTGAGGTAGTTTGTATTAGGTGCATCATTAGTGGCATGACATTGGTTGAATGATCAGGAAAGGATTTGTCACTTCTAGGTAATGGAAGTAATATATCACTATCCATGTTGATATGGATGGCAGTACCTTTATAAGACCATGGCAATGGCAGTCGAGGGTAAATCCATCCAGTTACATCAACAAACAATAAAGCAAGAAAAGGGCGATGACATGAGAGTTCATCTTTCTTTATGAGATATTATAGAAAAAGAGATTATATTACACAATGCATGTTCGTAGGTTGGTTGTCGCTGCTGTGATAATCTTTATTTGTTCAAGGGACATGATGGGTTGCTAGATCCTACTCTTGGTCTGTGAATACTATTCATGGCTATCAAAATAAGGGCCTAGAGGGTCACACACAATAGCGTATTCAAGAATCTGCCCTATTCAGTTGAATAGGAGAATTGGACATGTTGGGCCCCGCCACAAGGGTTCGAGAATTTTCCAAAGTTAAACGATCACCAATGGAATAAATAAATTCTTATTATTCAAGTTTAGAATAATGAGTGTTGAATTTATTTATTAAATGTATTTATGAGTTTTTAAGTCAATACATGAAATAATATTAATTGACGAATATTAAATTATTCAAGGTTCAATTAATATTTATGGGAGAGACGAGTCGAGTTAATGACTTAATTATTATCATGTAATATATTTTAATATATTACAAGTAAAGGATAATAATATTAATGACTCAGTGTAGTAGTCATAAATGTCATTGATAGTGCGTTAAGTATTCAGGGGCTGGCGAGGCGATACCGGGTATTTTAATTGTGCACTATAAATAGAAGAGGAGGGGCATTTGCAAAACACTATTCATGGAGCGTATCTCTCCTCTATTATCCCCCACATTCTAGAAAGAGATTCTCTAGATCCAAGGAGCTCAGATGGAGCTCTCTCTTGGGCATCACAAGCAATGGGATGTGGTGGTGGTTGGAGCGTCGAAGGCATCGTCGTAAATCCGCACTAGCACACGGATTATGATGAACGGCGCTCCTGCGGATTCCTTGAAGCATGCGTGGGCAACATAGAGAAATTCAGCTTCAGATTCTTCGAGCAGCGATCACCAACAATGAGCAGATGTCATGCGAGGCTTCGGATTTAAAACAGGTATTTTACGGTTTATGTTTGTGCTTAAAATCCTCCACACGTGGTCCTCAGCTAAGACCAGGATACTCTTCTCCAATGTTGACATGTTTACGTTGACCGTTGGTGGAATTTTTTTTAAAACCCACCTGTTTGGGGCTTCTGCTGCATGCCTGATTCCAACATAATGATCATCTTCCTCTCATGATGAGCTAAATGATACCTTCCTAAACACAGAGGGTGCGGGCCAACCCAACATGGACTGACATCCTCTATCATTTTCTTTCTTTTTGTGGAGTTCTATGGCAAGGCAATGAGGTGATGATGACGAATGTGGTAGCGACGAAGGCCACATTACCCACGACCTCCATGAATCGCGCCGCCCCCGCGGCACAGCGATGCTTCCAGCTGAAGAGCGCCGGCCCGAGCGGCCCCTAGCCCGCCTACCTGCGACCTCCCAACGCCCTACCCGGTGCACGACACACCTTCCCACAGCCTCCCGACACCGTGCCCGGTGCACAAGATGCCTACCCATAGCCTCGCGGTGCCCTGCCCGGCGCGCGGCCCACCTGCCCGCAACCTCTCGACACACGGCCTGCCTGCCCGTAGCCCCTGCGACCCCATGCCCTTCCCAACACCCTTCCGGCGCCCCCACGGCCTGCACGACGCCCCCGGGCCCTGCCCGGTGTGTGGCCCGCCTGCCTGCGACCTCCCGGTGCCCTGCCCGGTGTGTTTCCCACCTGCCCATGGGGTTTGGGAATGCGCTTCGGGCTATGTCAGGGCCGGCTCAGTTTTCGGGTTCTCAGGGTAACTGACGATCTATGGGTGGTGGTAACACTGGTGCACCACCCGATGGGGCAATCTCTAGCACTGGTCCCTGAACCGACACCTCATCACTTGGAAGGTTGTCCTCACAGTCACAAATAGGGATCTTACCTGGCTGTCTACATGGTGGAATCCTGATATAGATCAAGATTTACCACAGTCAAGAGATTATACTTGGTCAGACGACTCTAATTCAAGAATAACATGAAGAAATGCACAATTTTTATATGATTCATGCAACCAAAATTTTCATGTACAGAGTCAAAAAGCATAATTCATGGTCCTTGTGTATGGATACATCAGATGCTGCACCGACCCTAGACTCCCTAAATTTGGAAGCCAAACTCAAAACATTTAACACTATTTCCCAAACACAAAACATCAGACACACAGTCTTTGAGGTAGAACCAAAAACTCTAATACAACTTTTTCACGACCCGTCCCCCGGGCCCTATTCCATGAGATCCACCAAGCCTACCTCCCGAAGACCAGGGGTTGACGACTAGCACTTAAGGTGTCAACCTTCAAGTGGGAGGAATTTTCCTGAGTACCTGTACGAACACACACACATCCACATACTAAATCTAAAAATTAAAACATGCATTCCACTAGATAACCAGTGAGTCAAATAAAGAACTGTAGGTCAAATGGTATAGAATACAAACCCAAAAAAAACACGAACTGAAAATAGTAAAGTAAATGTAAACTCTGAAATCCATCCACTGAAATCCCTAATTGATGGGTAAGTATAAAGTAGCTTTCAGAAGCTATAGAAGCATGTCCCCCCTACATAATCTCACTGGGCACCACCTGGTCCTTGGCCACCAAGTCCTCTTCCAATTCGTCGATCATCTGAACCAGACACAAAACATACCAGCGAAGCTTGTGCCAGGGTGAGTAACAATATACTCAATAGAGACCCCAAAAGAACAAGGAAAGGCCATAAAGAAATCCAAAAATAAAACCATGAAGTAATACAACTCACACCATGTATAATCTAGAGTAGGAAAGTAAGATCATCAGTAAAGTCATCGAACACCTTGGGTTGTAGGAGAACTCCTCCTCAATGAGTACAGTGGGCCTTCGGGGTCACACAGAACCACTTCACACTAACCTTGGACTATCGTGGCACTCATCCTTAATGAGTACCGTGGGTATGCTAGGTCACACAGATCCGCTCCCCACTGTGCGAATGTTGGGTCACAGAGAGATGCTTCCCACCATGGCCATACTGAGGTACTCCTCCTATCGAGTACTGTGGGTCTGTCAGTTCGCAAAGAGTCACTCCCCACCATGGGCCTGCCAAGTCACATAGATTTTCTTCCCGCATGGCCATCGTAGCTAATCCACATCGGGTTTCTTGTCAGAAGTCTTCAAGTCTGATACAACCATATGGTTTCCACACATAGTGTGCTTGATTATGAGAGAACTGATCCTCAATCCATTTGTCATATTTCACCTTCCATGAAAGCCTCCATAGAGTATTCCAAAATATTTTTCTCTTCATGAAGGTTCCAATGATGCAATTGGATCATCAATAAGACGCCTGGTTTGAAAGATATTGGCTATTTTTTGAAAAGGGGCCAGTTGGGTCCGGGTCTGGTCGGACCGACCCGACCCAACCTGGCCTGAGGTCCCCCAACATAACCCGGGTCTGCTAACCCAACTCGGATCTAGGCAGACCTGGGTCCAGCCCAGTCAAGCCCACTAGGGAGGCCCATGCCCTGTTCGTGGTGTGACTAGAAGCCGCGTCCGCCCCTTGCCTCGTGGGCTGTCTATGGGGCCGCCTCCACTACCCAGACCTTTCTGCATGAGATGCTGCACGGTGTCATGTCTGCGGTGCACCGACGTGGCTGGGTGGCCGCGTCTTCCCGACGCTAGCCATCGTCATAGAGGCCAGGGGCTTCGGCCGCACCATCGTCTCCTGAGACGGCTAGAGTGCTACTTCCAGTGCACCATCGTGGAACGCCTCCACCATCCCACTATTGCCGCCTCGGGCCACCGTCAGTGCACCGATGGCTTATTCCAAAGACCACTGGGTCCGTTCTAATGGTCCGTTATTTGCGTCGTCTACACCTCCGACCTCTGTGGGGTGCCGCCTTCCCTTATAAGGCCTAAAAACCTTCTTGTTGCCAATTTGAGGGTCCATCCATGAAGAACACATAAAATGGAGGAGATCAAGCCTTTTTCGTGTCAACCTATGCACTATGTGTTATATTTTTAAACATGGGGAGGTTTGGGATTGAGTTTATATCATAAAATAATTAATATCGGGGCAGAAATCCCAAGAAAAATACCCTCTTACAAGAACAAGAAATCCATGGATCAACCTATTTGTGGGTAGATCGAAGTTTGTCTTTTTAGAATAAAGGACGGGGAAACATGAAACAAAATAAACCCCTAACTCAAAGGTGTTCGTCATTGAATCATTCCATTAGTGGGGGTTGAAGTTCTATTTCCGTTTGTTGCCTTTTGGTACCGTTCTTCAAGGTACATTGAAGTCACCCGCGATTCGCCTGCGTTTGTCGTCGGAGAGAATTCTCATCAAAGGTTTGTCCGAGGAATTACACCAATTGATCTTCCTTTCTATAACACATTAACCAATTAAAATAAAACACATCACATCAATTTTTTTATGATGTGTTCTCATCTCGTTACGCTTTGTTGTCACGTCATTACGATGTTTCATTTATGAAACAACATATCTATTACGCCCCATATAATGCATCGTTAAACTGAAAATTTATTATCCATTAATGAGATTAATTTAATGCGAATCATCATTGCTTTGTCACCACACCGTAGTGCCACCATGCCACAACCCAACAGTTGTAAAAAACAAATAAAATAACTTTTTATGTTATTTTTTTAAGAAGTCTGAAAATTAACTTTTCTGGTTGACCATCATCGGTCGAAGTTATGTCCTTTCTAGGAGAACCCCACCATTCTGAGTTCAAGGGTTCCCTTAGATTTTTGATCCAAGCACCGATTTAAAAGTTAGAAAAAAACTCGCTAGCACGTTTTTTTAAATGAACTTAAAAAGTTGAAAATTCTATTCCAGGCTCACCGGGCCTCAGAATCAGGTACCGTCAAAGAATTTGGTCTTGAAATAATTATATTAAATTTTAAAAAAATTTACATTGAATTTTAGGGAAATTATATTAACAAAAATTCCACATAGTTAACTCTATTATCATTATAAAATAAATAAGAAACAATATGGAAAGTTAAATAACTGAAAACACATTCCATTTAATCAATTAACTATGAATTAAACATATATATAGATAATGTCATATAAGAAATATCAGGGATAATAATAAAACATTAATTATAAATTAATTAAATACATATTTTTTGGACTTCATGTTTCCGTGGTATCTGATACCTTTACTACCAAGACCTTTCATAGAATGGTTTAAAACATATTGGTTAAAAGCCCATCTAATTTGGCCAACTGATTCATCCAATGAGACTACTAATTTATCAAGGGAAAGAATATAAAAGATCCCATAACTATTTCATAATTATACAAATAATTCCTCATATATCTAATAATCAATTTAATTAATAAAAAATGTTCTTTACCTTCAAGTATTCTTATTGAGTTAAGGATAAGTTTTTATCAATATTTCCAGAGTTAATCAAATAAAATTCAAAGTGAACACCATATGTTACAATGGAATATCGTTTTGGAAGTAATCATATTTATACCCCACAAGTATTTATATCTATGATAAATGTAATTTTAAATGAAAAATTATTACAATATAGTTATTGTTTCAAGAGAAATTTAACAGTCACAAAATAAAGCAAGTTTTCACTATAATATTTACCACCAGGTAATTTTCTATTCAAATCCCCTTGGATGGAATAATTCAAATTAGAACTTAAAATAACATTAATTATGAATGAATCGTGATATTAAATGTAAAATGGGAATTATATAAATGACATAAAAGTGAATTGGTGCCTAATACCAAATAAGTTTCAATGAAATGTAAATTTAGAGGAAATTCATTACCTCATACTTACTTTTGGTTGAATGTGAATTAACATCATTTATAGGTGTTTTAAACATATTATTTACATATAACATAAATATATTAATATTTATAATATCATATATGATCCTTTTATAACATATTACCTCCATTTTGTTTAAAATATTTTATCATTTTCATTGTTTCATGTATTAATTGCCCTGTTTTCTCATGTCTGTTTCATTATGAAAGATTTTATTCTTACATATATTATATAATTATATCATCCAAATAATAATAATCATGACATAATTATCATATTTATTCATAAATTATACATTTAATATTAATCATTAATGATGGTTATGGATAATTTAGTATGTTATGATCATGGAGATGGTAGGTCGTATGTACACATGAGTAATGTTTCTATTTTTCAATGATTATTATGGAAAGAAGGTAAGTATTATATTACCTATAAATAATTTTAATAACATCTTATATACCATATTATATAATTATATATATCATCCATGTGGTTAGGTGATGAAAAGAGAGTCACATCTCTTCATGAAGGTGTTGTCCACATGTACACGAATGATTTTATCATCTTTACGTGAGTGAATAGTAAAGAAATAAAATGATATATACTATATTTAAATAATTATAAATATGTAATTGATATAATAATTATGTCATTTATATCACATATAATCATCAACTTTATCTTCATCACCTTCCATTTGAAGCATTTGTGAAAGACAAATCACATCGCTTTGCAAGGCGCTAGTCCACCGTACACATGAGTGACATAATCGTATCTAATATGGAATGTAAGGTATATATATATATATTATATTGTGACTCCAGAGGTATAAATATTTTATAAATATCATATATATATACTTTATATCTATAATCACGACAAACCTTGAGCAATGGAAATGAAAAAATGAAAGACATCGGTTCACGAGGCGATATTCCTCCATACACACAAATGATGATTTCGTAACCCATTTTATGGAAGTAGAGATGGTTTTAGGTCATTATATTTTTTTTAAAAACATCCATGTACAAGGAATATACTAAGGATATTATGTAATTATGGTATAATAAAAATTTAAGGAGGTTGAGAAAGAAGTAAAATAAAGAAGCTCGTTGAAGAAAATTTACTCTTCTTAGAGTATCCTACTTAGTTTTGAAATAAAGCCTTACTAATTTGGATACATTACCAATATAAGGATTATAGAATGATGTTATGGAATTTGTGAAGTGATTCGGGTGGGACTTGTGTGATCTGAATTTTTTTGAAGGTGTGAAGAATAGAGGAGAGTGGGTGTAATTTAATAATTACGGGGAGAGGACACACATAGTATTAATTTGGTCAAAAATTAAGTTGAAATTATTATAATATATAAAAAATTATTATTAAAAATATGGAATCCATTTTTCTGAATTAAATTCAAAGAAGTGAAAATTTTTAATTTATATTTAACCCCGCAGACGCGATGAGAAAGTGAGTTTTTAAATTAAAAATATTCATAAGTTTACAAAGTTTTTATATCTAAATTAAATATGAAAATGAGTCCAATGAACTAAATAGGTTTAATTTTAAAAAAATTGAACTAAATTTACATTAAAACTAATTAAAAATATAATTTAACCTTATAAATATTTTTTTTAAAAAATTAGTTTTAAATTAGGATTCTGTATTTTTTTAATATTCATAAAAAAAAGAAACTTCTCAGAAAAATAAAAAAAAAATTAACCCTAAGATAATTTTGGTATGATGATTTAAAAATTGATTTTTATTTTTTAATATAAATTTTCTTTGTGTTAAAATTTAATTTTAAATGAATATTTCAAATCATAACTAAATAGTGTTTTGTTTAAACCTGTTGTTTCATGCATTGCATGTTATCCCCCAAAATTAACATTATTCTAAAAGTAATATATTATAAAGTGTTTGGGCATTATATTTTATATTATTTTTATTGATACTAATTAAAAAATTTAATAAATTTCAATAATTCCCCTCCCATCACATATAGAAGGACACCCCTCTTCTCTCCTCTACACACATCAAGAGCCATTTGGTTCATAAAATCCCTACCCATATACCTTCCCAACACCACTTTACATGTTATAGAGATATTTATTTTGGAATAACACAAAACATTGAGGGAATAAGGCATAAGGAAAAAGAGGTTGTTTGAAGGAGAGGTATAACTTTTAACCATTTTTTTTAGTTTTATTTCTTCATCGACCTCCATTAAATATTTTTCAAACATTCTGAAATAACCAAATTATCTCACATATAGTTAGATGTTGTTTCATTAATTTCACTTCTTATATCCTTATGTTTTTTATAAAATTGGAATTGAAAATGTTGTTAATGAGTTTGGTAGAATACCACCTCTAGAACTGATGTTATTTATTTTCCATCACCATCTCTCATGGATGTTTACAATGTAGGAAAAAATTTGTATATATGATATTCATGACATAATTATCTTTCTATAAAGATAGTACATCATTATTTTTCTTATAATTATGTCAATTGAAAAATGATAATTTCATTCATGTAGTGACTCTGACCCCAACAGTCTGGAGTTGATGATTTCTACCATTACATTGGAATAATAAACAAGGAATAACATCCCAAAAGACAAAATAGTTTAGTAGTCTTGGAAAACTAGATACACACATGAGTCACATAATAAATTTCAATATAAAAATTAAAATGTATTGTTTTTCAAGAATAAATTTGTTCCATATAGTATATATCCCTAAATATCAGTCATAGTAAAATTCATGGAATCCTAGGGAAATAAAAAAATAAGGGTGAGATCCAATGCTCAGTAAGGGTTAATTATAGAAGAAGCTATCACGAATCAATGAGAATTATATAATTGGATTGGAAATTAACTGAGAACACATGCCATTTAGATATTTGGATAATTAAAAATAAATATGAAAAGGTAAATAACTAATCACACATGCTATTAAAATAACTAAATAAGGAAAAATCACTAGAGAGAGGTAAATAACTGAAATAACATGCCATTTAATCAATGAAATGATAATAAAATTTATCCATAGATAATTTCTTGGTGAAAATATCTTAGATAGTAATAAAAAAATACTAAATGAAGGTAATTATTAATTATTTGACACAATTTTTTCCAGGTACATGGAACCTTTACCATCTCATCCTTTTACAAGATGTTTTAAAGCATACTAGGTAAAAACCCATTATGCCAAGTCTAGAAAACCGAATCCTCCCAAGAGACTATCGATGCATCGAGGGAATTACATTAACTAGTCCCCAACCCATGTCATACTAGTATAAATTATTTATCATATATTGAATAATTTATAAAATTCATTAATATTTTTTCTTATCATAAAGTATCTATTTTGAGTAAAAAATATGAATTTATCAATATTTACCATGTTAATCAAATAACATTCAAAGTAAACACTGTATAAAAATGGTAAATAGTTTAGGAAATAATCATATCCATGATAAATAATATAGATATTTAGAGGAAATTTATTGTCTAATAACAAAATGAAATTGAACATTTCAAGGGAAAGTTATTGACTATAAAAATGAATTAATTAACTGAATATCAATACTTTCCTAAGTTAGAATAATTATAAAACAACCATTGGAAGAATAAGGATTGAATCAATACAACATATCCCCAGTTAATAATATGTAAAATATGGTTTTTTTCATTGATGAATAGAAATACCATAAATATATCTTTAAATACATTGTTAGAGAAAATATCATTTTCATTTTGATTTTTTTAGAAAATCCATTTTCTTTGAAATCCAATTTTAATAAAATTTTATTTAAGAATAACCAAATAAATTTACAATGTAAGATTCAATTAAATGATATCAATGTTGGTAGTTAATTCTATATACGCTATAAATAACATTGGGTTTCCATGATAAAATGATTAGAAAAGTAATTTGTTCAGAAAAAAAAAAGAAGATTCCATTGAAAAGATTTTTTTAAAAAGAAAAATGGGTGAAAATGTGTTTTTAAAAATAATTTTGAAAAGTTTAAAGATTTTTATTATCTTTTTTACAATAATGGTTTTATTAGAAAAAGGATTTTCGACTGAAGAGAGAAATGAAGTCAGATTTTATTAGAAAAATTCTCAATAATTTTAAGTAACAACAATTGAAAAAATGGCACTATCACTTAAAAAATATCATAAATAACCATATTTGAATAAGATTAATAGGTTTATTAATTAATTATGGTATAATTTCAATTAATTGGAATTCAATAATAAACAATCTCAATTAAAATGAGATTGTAAAAAACCATTAAAATGACTATAACATTGAAGTGAGAATTAATAAATGAATCTATTATTTTTATTAACTAAAAATACACACAAAACATGTGTAAAAAAAATAAATAGTAAAAATTAATTATACACTTAATCATAGAATATCAATGATAAAAAATAAGTAATATAACCCAATGAATGGAACTTGAGTTTTGAATTTTCTTTATTAGTTGGTAACTTTAATTTCAAATCACCTTAGATGAGGTAATTCAAATTGAAACATAAGATAACATAAATAATAAATTATTAAAGATATTACATATCAAATTGTTATTATATACAACATATAAAATTAATTAGGTGAAAACATTACAATATACCTCAATGAAATAAAATTGAGTTGAAATCCCTTACCTTATTCCTAATTTTGGTTAAACGTGATTGAAAATCATCTATAATGGATTTAAACATGTTATTAACTTATTAAATAACCATATTAATACTTATGATATCATATATTATCTTTTTATAACATATTATTACCTGTTCGTTAATAATATTTCTATATTTTCATTGTTTTTGGTAATAACTGCTTTGTTTTTAGTATGTTTTGACTTATTATTTTTTGATCATATTACTTTTATCCTGATTTCATAATATCCATAATTTAAAAAAATATTTAAATTTAATATAAATTTATTTTATATGTTTTTATAGTAAACCATAAAATTTGGTTGTGGGGAATTAAATACACCATTCATGGAGATTGCAGGCTGTACATATGCATGAAGGTTATTTCTATTTTATTATCATACTGAAATAAGGATACATATATATATATTATCATTAAATTATGTTTTTTATTTCATATATAAAACATGTTTTTGTTAAAATAATCTTTAATACATTCCATG
Organism: Viscum album; assembly: GCA_963277665.1. Classification (NCBI taxonomy): domain Eukaryota; kingdom Viridiplantae; phylum Streptophyta; class Magnoliopsida; order Santalales; family Viscaceae; genus Viscum; species Viscum album. The sequence goes on along the minus strand of OY728151.1, from coordinate 644,398,962 downwards.
TAAAATGTGAACGAATCACATTGCTTCGCGAGGCGGTAATCCGACATACACACGAGGGATGTTATCATGTTCCAAAAAATGGAAGTCTTGAAGGTATGTGTGATATAAAAATTAATGAAGCATAATAACATCATAAATATAATATATATCATATATAAACTGTAAAACCATCATTATTCTCATCGTTGTAAGGTGGTAATGGAAAAACGAATAACATCGGTTCGTGAGGCAGTAGTTTTCCATACACACGGATGATGGTTTGATAAACAATTTGATGGATATGTGTAATTTTTTTGGTCATAAAAATAACATAAAAATATATCATTACCTGGAATATAATGATTTTATTATATAATCAATTTATAATAAAAATTTAATGAGCTGGAGAAAGAATTAAAATAAAGATGATCATTGAAGAACATTACCTCTTCTTTTGGTATCCTCCTTAAGTTTGCATTAAATGCTTTCTAGGTTGGATTTATACCCAAAATAAGGATTCTAGGATTATTTAAGGTTATTTTAGAATTTATTTATCTAGGTATTTTATGAACCAAAATGGTTTAAGTGGTGAAGTGGAGAGGACATGGGATAACCTTTTATAAGTGGCGTGAGCTGCAAACTAGTAATATTTTGAAAAAGTGAATTACACCCTCATTTTATTCTTGTCACCAAGACCCAATAATGATCCATTATATATAATAGAATCTATAATGAATAAATATGTCTATAAAATGGTTTTTTACAAGTTTTGGGTAATTTTTAATCCTTATTGTCAATGTTTATCAACTAAGTAAACATGTTTTTATTGTAATCACTATAATTAATTACAACTGTCATCAATAATAATTTTGGAAAAAAATTAAGTTTACCTAATTATAAATTATATATAATTATTATTAAAAATTTGTAATCTATTTTTACATTTTAAATTAAAAAATTTGGCAAAATTAAATTTGAAATTAATCCCAAAGAAGGGATGAGAAAAGAGGTTTTTAAAGATGAAATGTTCAACAATTTATAAAGTTTTTATATCTAAAGTCAATATGAAAATGATTCTAATGACCAAAATTGGATTATAATATGAATAATTTAACTATTTTTAATATAAAACAAATTCAAAATATAATTTAACCTTTAAAATTATTTAGATTGAAAGGTAGTTTTTAATTAAAATATGATGTTTTAAACTATTTACAAAAAAAGAAACTTTTTATAAAAATACAAAAAATTCACCATAAGATAATTTTGGTGTTAAAATTTCAAAAAATAAGTTTATTTTTTGAAATAAATTTTCAAAAAGTGTTAAAAATTTATTTCCAATTATGTGCGCAAAGCACGACTAAACCATCTTTTCAAAAAATTCTATTTTTCCGAAAACATTTATTTTTCATTTTAAATTATTATTATTTTATTTATAATCAATAAATAATCAATATACATGTTTAAAATAAAAATTTTCAGAAGTTATTCAATCAAATTCACACCCTCCATTCCCATGGATTGGTGATAACTAATATATTAAATAATAATATTATTAGTATATTATTGTTTGGTAAAACTCAGTCTTGTGTATAATAGAAGCTATCAAAAAAACTCATTACTGTGTGTAAGGTAAACTAAACTCTGTGTTGCATGAAATGAAATATAAATAATTTGATTAATTAATTTAAAATTATAAATTTATAGTAATGTCTCATGATGTTGTATTCCTTTCTATGCTTAGTGTTTCATTTCATACAAGTTATCAAATATGATGTTTATATTTTATAATTTTGGGGTGTTACATGATCCTCAAATTAAATAAAGTTCATTATCTAAATTTAAAATTGATCTCAGTAATCAAGGGTTTGACATTTCAAAATACCATTGTTGAAAAACCTACATTGTATATGGGTTAATGAAATATCCTCTTAATAAGAGACAATGAGAAGTATAAAGGTCATATGAAGTAACATATAACTAGGTTTATAAGTGAGAGAAAATTAATGTAATGTGAAGATATGAACATAGAGGAAATGTAAAAATATTTATAGAGAGGGATTGCGGTTATTGATCATATGAAATTAAATTATCAATGGAAAGTTGAAGGCATCAAAGTGATAAATCTAATAGTTGTGAAAAGGTCATTAATATCAATATAAATGATGGTAACAAGATTAGATTTTACCCCAAGATCCTTTTTATAACGTTGAGGAATTATTTTAATATCTAAGAATAAAAGGAAATATACATACTTGATATGTTTCTATTTCATAAGAACAATTTTATCCTTTGGATATTCTTAGATAAATTTCTAATTCATCATTTATTCAGAGTAATAAATATCCAAAAATGATTTTTTATGCATGAAGCACAAAAATTCACTTTTAATGGATTGTAAGATCCATACAGAGTGAAACATATTTCCATCTGTGTCTAACTATTTTATAAAACCAATATGGTTAATACATTAATATCTAATCATAAAAGGTAACACTAGTAGTTCATCATTAATACTCCTTTGTTAATTTTTTTAACTAAAAATAATGACATATTAATGAGAACATCACCTAGGCCCGTGGTAGATGTGAAACCCTAATTGTCTTTTGGTCATGGGTTCAATCCCTGTGGCCTTGTCAGATGCGATGAGTTTCCATCCTACATGCAGGTTTTAATTTTTCATACTTTATTAACACAATCTGTATAACCTTCCCAAAAAGTATGAAAGAAATCCTTGAAATAAATTTAATCATCAAATAAACTGTTTTTACTACAGTTTTCAACACAACTTTTTCTTCTTCAAAAAGACAAATAATATTATTTGAATATTATGACAATGTAATTAATGATCATAATAACCATAAAGGATATCAATACATCTAAAATATGTCCATAAAATGTAAAGGCAGTATTCGTCAAATTAATTTTCCTCTAAAACATATTCTTTCCATAACTTTATCCAAAAATTTCTTAATCTTGGCAGTCTCTCATCACATTAAACCTAAACATTAGTGTTTGTGACTTTGAACTTATTTTCAATATTAAACTTAAAACCCGTTTTTGTATCCATAACACTTATATTAATTAACACACATGATCTTAAAAAATTTAACACAACCCTTAGATGTTTCATAATTCTTATAACATAAATACCATTAGTAAAATACATCTATAATTTAATTAATGAATTGAAATAGATAAATAATTTATCCATTTTATTTCAACATATGTCTCTTCATGGTATAGGGTTTAAATTAGGGCATTCATCACCATTATATATTCCACTCCTTCATAATTATTTGTCATGAAAATGTGAATTATACTAAGCATATCCCATAGAAGTGTCAAAAAAGTGTATAGTAAGACCCATTATTATGTACCAGGTTACACTCGAGTCAAGACCAACAAACCATTTTCAGAGTTATTACCCCTAGGTACATCTGTTCTAGAACCACATCCACTTGTAGTAACCAGATATGTATGTATTTCTAGGAATACCCATATAATATCTTCTTTACCACAAATTTAGGATGTTCTTCTATAATTATCCTCATATTCTTCCACAGGATTATGTTCCCTAATCTATGTTATTATAAATCTATTTTCCAAGGATTCTAATAAATTTTATCTGATACCAACTATAGCAACCTCGACCCCAGCATCTCGGAGCCATTTCCTACTACCATTACGTTGGTGTAAGATGTAGGGAATCACATCCCATAGGTTATAATTTCTTAATAGTCTTGGTAAAATTTACACATAAATGATTCACATATTATAATTTAATAAAAAAATACAACATATTTTTTTTCAAGACTAACTTTATTACATCTAGCACATCTCTATATATTGGGCACATTAATCATCATGGAATATTGGGGAAAAAAATAAAGGTGAAGTCAAATTCTCAGTAAGGGTTAATTTTAGTGGAAGGTATCACAAATCAGTGAGAATAATCAATATAGAATGATAAATAATTGAGAGAACATGACATTTTAGAAACTAGATAATGAAAAATCAATATGGAAAGTTAAATAACTTAGAACAAATGTCATTTAAATAACTGGATAAACCTAAATCAATATGGAAAGGTAAATAACTAAAAACACATGCAATTTAATTAATGAAATGTTTCTAGAGATAATATCTTAGTGGAAGTATCTTGGATAGTAATAAAAAAATATTGAATGATGGAAATTCTTAATTATTGGATGCCATGTTTTCCAAGTAAAAGTTGTAAAGACCCGTAAATTTCAAGGAAATGTTTTTCTTAATTTCTTTGAAATTTTACAAGACTGCGGCTTCTGACGTCACATGATTCTGAGTCCCGGTGTGCCCGGAATAAATTTCTGAAGTTTAGCTCGAGTACATTCAGTAAACGTAGGAGTGGGTTTTCCTAACTTTTGAACCAGTGCTCGGAATCGAAATCCAAGGGCACCGATGAACTCGCAGAGACGGTATTCACTTAACGGGACCTTTACCGCAATTGTGTTTGTGTGGGTGGAGAAGTTAAAAATTGTGGATTAATAAAGAATTGAATAAAAATTGTGGAACAATGTTTATTCTTTATCCTAGTGGTTTTATCCTAATTGGGGAAGTTGGGGTGGAAGCTCTTAAATACGCATGTGAGGGTAATTCTTAGGTGGGGCCCACACGAGCCCCAACCTTTCACATTCCCTAAACCCCATTAAACACCCTTGTTTAATGTGACAACCTTCCCTTAATTAAATGTGACTCTTCATATCCTTCTCTCTCTAATAAATTTTCCTAACTCTTTTTAATTAATTTAAGTGCTTGAGTTTTGAAAGCTTAAAGCCTTTCTTTTATAACAGTGGTGTTAGTTTATTTGGGTTGGGTTAGCGATTATATCTTGGGATGGCTTTGGAAAATGGGGGAACTTCCTTCCAAGGAATAACATCGTTCTACATCGAAGAACACACGATAATTCACCAATAATACATGATCTGGGATCGAATGCACTATGCGGGAGCGACTAACGTCAATGATCGTCGACACCTTCATCTCCTCCCTTGCGACGACGTCAACGAACCGACATCTGCCTTTTTATGATGTCGTCAACGAACGGAGAACCTTGATGTAGGGGTTTGGATTTGTGTTCGTGATTATTCTTTGTCATCCAACATCAATTCCTTTAGCCGCTTAGTATCGAATTAACGGGAGGAGGTCAGACCACACGAACACGGCCGACTCTCCTCCCCCTTCGATGTCGTGTTTGTCGTGGCATGAACAAAGGCACGCAGTGCAACAGCACCATGCAGAAACAAGAAGAATGTGGAAAAGAAGCATGGCGCCGTCGCGCCGCGCCGTTGAGGCCGAATGAAACCGCGACCGGAGTCGGGGCCGCGAAGGCGATTTGAAGACTCCGCTGGTTGATCGTTGTGCGCGGATTGACGGGCGATGAAAAACGGGGCCGCATAGTGAACTTGAAGCCTTCGGAGTGAAGAGCCAGTCCCGGGAGGACCGCCGATGAAGACCGTAGGAAAAACGGACCACCGGAGCGTGTCTGGTGGTCCGTAGAAGAGCCTGCCGGTGCGCCGCCAGGAGGGATTGTTGCGACTTCAGCCGCGGCGGCAGGCACCGGTCCCGTGGCCGCGCGGGACTGGGGGAGACTGGGGGTTGTAACCCCCGGGTGTCAAAGGGAGCGACACCCACGTGGGGGCCGCAGATCATTTAAGGGGGGCATCCGCCCCCCCCCCCTTTCGCAACAGCATGGCCAGCTTGGCCGTGCGGGGCGCGCTCACACCGGGCCAACCAGCCGCCCGGGCCATGCCAACCGGGCCGGGCTGTGCCCTAGTGGGCCGGACCTAGACCTGGGTCAGTATCCGGAGGATGAATTCACGACGAGACAATACTCGGAGGAGGTTGACGGGCGGGAGCATTGTGGAGGCTATCTGTACCTACCCTTCATGTAGGATCTGTGGTGGACGATCCAAGTGCTGCGCTATCTATACCTACCCTTCAGGTAGGATCTGAGCTGGATGACCCAGGAGCTGCTGCTATTTTTCTTCCAGCTGTTTGTCTTTACTATTGTACTTTCGTTTAGTTGTAGCTGTACTTTCAGTTGGGTTTGTATTCTGTCCCACTTAATTTTCAGCACTTTCTTTTGTACTTAGTATATTACTTCCGCTTGTACTCTGTGGTGTTTTGTTTACTTTTATAAAGGCAATTCCTTCCCAGTTATCAGGATTTACACCTTTGGTGCTAGTCGCCAGCCCCTGGCCTATGGAATGCGGGATTGGGGTAGTCACGGCATGGGCCCCAAGGACGGTCGTGACAAATTGGTATCAAAGGAGTCGGTTCTACTGCAAAACTTAGGACTCTGATAATTTCTTTCTGTGAAGCAATAGTGTTAATGGTATCGAGTGTTTTTAGGACCAATAGGGTCCTATATACCCTGAGAGGGGGGGTGAATCAGGGTATGGATATTTTTTCGAAAAGTTCTTCCTACCCCACTGGATCTTGACCTCTTTATTACAAGGGTCACTTTGTTTGCACTCGTGTGATTATTATGACCACTTTTTTTCTTCATTATCTGATGATGATACTTTGAATGTAATGTAGGGAAGCAAACAGGCAGACACAAAGATTTTTACTTGGTTCACCCTCACTAGGCTACGTCCAAGGAGCATACGCCGACAAGTTGTCGGTCGTACCAAATTCCACTATTCTTCACTAGATGTGGATACAAAGTTCGGGCTAGATCACTTCTATGCCCAGGCTCACTGCCTTTACAATGTTTAGGGTCATCTCACTGCTTCCCCAAGGGTCACTCCCAGTTTCTCTCTCTCTGGATCACTGCCGGTGGAGAGGATCACCTTCTTTCTCTTCCTTTGCTCACTACTCTTGGAAGGAACACACTCACAGTTTTTAGACCTGTAGGTCTCTTCAATTTCATGAAATAATGCATCTTCAACTGTTGATAGATTCTCTTTTGAAGTCCAACTTTCATCCACTGATAAATACCACTTTTCCTCTGACCACTGGGCAACTACCTTTGGAAAGTACCTTCGCAAGGCACCCTACTTCGCGAAGCTCCCAATTTCACGAAGCTCAAACAAGCCTTCGCGAAGCTCCTGCCTTTTTGCGAAGCACTTTCGCGAAGATCAAGTCATCGCAAAGCAACATCCCTCGCGAAGCTTACTAAGCCAATGCAGAGCTCGCAGGTTTCGCGGAGCTACAATAGCCGCAGCGAAACTCCTCTTTCGCGAAGCACACTGGCTTCGCGAACTACCTTCGCAAATCGAGAGCGAATGATCTTCTCTGAAAATTCTCTCTGCTTCTCTCGAGGGGGTTGGCCTCTATTTATAGGCGATTCCACCGACCCTCGGCCCTTCCGCGCGAAGTCAACGCCACGTCATCACCAATCCCGAAGCTCCGAAGTTTTCATTGGAATTCTGTCCAAATCGCGAAGCACTACGGTAATTTTTTCGTTTGCAGAGTTCGTCGTAATCGTGGAGCATTACCGTCAACATTCCTTCATGCCTTCGCCGTGGAGATCCCTCGTGAAGCCCTTCATCGCCGTGATGCGCTTCAACTCTGCCATTCGCGAAGCGTTGACATAATCGTGAAGCATCACCGCCTCCATTTTTCTGGCCTTCACGAAATCGAATCCATACATCCCATCTTCGATAAAATCATGCCTTTTCCATATAAAAAATATGATCTTCATGGAAATCCACTTTTCGCGATGCTCACCAAACTCCAAATTTTGGACCCCAAAAATTTGGCAAACACTAGGAAACGGTGCCACCTTGTACTACTCTTTTGTATTGCCTCCAAATCGTCCTTTCCTTTGTCATCGTTCTTTGTCAACAAAGATTGTCAACAACTTCTTGGGAACTCGAAAAATATCCCTGAAAACCTGCTTTGTCAACAAACACAATCAACCCAAAAATACTTCAATGTTACCTTGATGGATTTTTGCCCAACAATCTCCCCCTTTGGGTTTGTTGACAATTCTTCATAACTCTCCTTAGAAATATTTTCTGCACGTTGATACCTCACTGAGTCTTCTTCCAGCCGCTACCACCATTCGCCTCTTGCGATTCTGATGGCGTTCAAGGATTCACTTAACACGTACTCTAAGCCCACATGATCATGCTCGGCATGAGAAACAAGAGTAGTATGAAAAGTTAATCAATGAATCACTTCATGTCAAAAACCAATTGTCAATTACAACATGATACCAATTCTTAAATTGATACCAATTGTTGAACCAAACTTATCCCAATCGATGATAGCTGGAAACCTTCTCTCACCATTCCAACACCACTGTTCTGCTTTTATCACGATCCTCAGCTGTCGTGATATCTATTCTTTGATCGATCACTTCTAGCATCGTCAGATTTAAAAATCTCTCCCCCTTTCTCAATTCTCCCCCTATCTGGCTGCTCCACTGGTCAGCTTCTCCCCGTATCAATCATGATTTATCAGATTGCCACATTGTCTCCCCCTTGAACAATCACTATTTTCTCCCCTTTGTCAACGAACCCAAAGGTCACTCCTTTGTAGTCTGTAACACAGTAGAGAACACATATCAGAAAATTAGGGAAAAACACATCATACCTCGGGGATATCGGGTGGGGATCCCACATCCACACTTTGTCAAGTGCGGGGAGTCGACTGAACCCCCAGAGCCAGTCGATGCCTCTCAAAAGATTCCTTGGGTAAGGTCTTTGTCTGAATGTCTGCAACCTGTAGCTCTATAGGCACATACTCCAACTTCACAATCCCTTTCTCCACTTTCTCCTTGATAAAATGATATCTGATCTCAATGTGCTTTGTCGTTTACTGATGGGAGGGATTTTTGCTGAGATTTATAGCACTTGAGTTATCACACTAGATTCCGATCAGAGACTTCACTTCAACTCCCATATCTTCAAGCTGCTACTTCATCCACAATAACTATGTGCATGCTTGAGTGGCCGCAATATACTCAGCTTCCGCGGTGCTCAACGAAATGAAATCTTTATTCTTTCTTAGCCAAGAAATACACAATCCACCAAGATATAATTCACCACCTGATGTTGATTTTCTATCATCCGCTGAACTGGCCTAGTGTGCATCAGTATATCCCAATAACTCTGTCTGAGATTTATCAGTATATGTCAAGCTGAAATCCACTGTACCCTGGATATACTGAAGTATTCTTTTCACTATAAGCATGTGGATTTCCTTGGGATTACTCTGATATCTCGCTGCTTGTCATGTGGAAAAAACAATATCAGGCCTTGTTGCAGTTAAGTACAACAGACTTCCAATAATTTTCCTGTATTCTGTGATATTAACTGCCTTTCCATCCTCATATTTTGATAATTTCATCCGGGTAGCAACCAGAGTCTTCATCTCCTTGGACTTCTCCATTCCAAACCTCATCAGAACCTTCTTTTCATATTTCTGAAAGACACCTCCACTATGCTTCATTTGAATCATAGATTTTGAAAATATTGATTCAGCATTGAATGCCATTCTCTCAGTGCTTGTTTCAACCCACATAATTCCTTCTTCATCCGAAAAACCTTTTTCTCATCCTCATGAATAAGAGAACCATATGGTTTCTCGATATGCACTTCTTCCTCCAGAATCCCATTCAAGAATGCTGATTTGACATCCATCTGGAATACCTTGGACTTTCGTTGCACTACAATTGCTAGGAATAATCTGATTGTCTCCTGCCTTGAAATTGGTGCAAATGTCTCATCACCATCTATTCCCTCTATCTAGGAGTCTCTTTTTCACATAAGTTGTGCTTTGTTCCAAATCACTGTTCCATATTCATTAATTTTTTTCTTAATAGACCCATTTAGTCCTGATGGCGTTTTTATCTTATGGACTCGAAACAATCTCTCATGTCTGATTCTTCTCAATTCTGATATAGCTCTTAATTCATGGCCTGAACATAGTTTTCATCTTTAGCTACAATAGAAAAGTATTCCAGCTCAACCTGAGATAGAAAAGATGGTTGCTGTAGTGATTTCATTTTCCTTGTCTGAACTGAATCCGACTGACCACCAATGATATTCAGTATATCAATTTCAGCTCAGCTCGTTGGATTCCATGTAGACATAGTCTTGACACTTTCTTGTTCATCATCTGTGTCTTCTTCTAAATCAGCATCATCCACTTATGCTCTCCCTGTGTCGCTTTCTTCCTCAACACATTCGTCAGGAAATTTTTCACTGACTCATTCTTCTGTGGCTTCATTTCTTTCAGCTAATTTTCTCTGTGTCATTGTTCAATGATGTCATTTCTTTGAACATCTTCTCTCAGTTTTTTTTATTTACACACCATTGATTTTCTCTTACAGCTTCTTGGTATCCCGAAAGTAGTCTGCTGATGCCACATTTGTTAGAACAAAATAGATAATCATGAAAACCTGTGTGTTGCTGCTTTTCCACCAGTCATTCTTCATCAACATAAACATTAATCCTTCATATCATATTGAGATCATACATCTGATTAGGATATAGAATACTCCCCCTGTGTTATGCAACTCTTCCAGTTGTTAGGCCCAACAGTTTAGACCCATAACTAGTCTTTTCCTCCTACATCATTTGTTCTCATCTTCCACTCAGAGTTGAGCCATCACAAAATATCTAAGCCTACTGAGTTGAAACTCGGTGTAGGAAACAAGAGACAAAGTTATTAACACAATAACTTTTATTGTGCTTTGTTGCTCCCTTTCTTTTTCAACCCTGGTACCTGATTTGAATCAATTGAACCTGTAGAGCATATCACATCTCTACTTCGCATCCTTAGATGCCAATTCCCCTTGGATCGTATCTCCCCAGAACCTAAAACACATGAATCATCAGTTAATAGCATTTATATACATAGGGAGAGGGGGTTTATTCCAGAATCCTCAAGATGAGGATTGCGGTTGATCCTGATGGGTCAACCCTTTGATTCTTTCTTGGTGCGCATCACACTCCTTTCTTGGTTCCTCCACCTACCTAGCCAACTTCAACTTCTCTGGCCATATGACTAATCATTCATTACCTGCATGCTGAGTATTTTTCTGATATGAAGATTCTGCAGGCCTGGCCTTTCTCGCAATTTGGGGTTTAAAGCCCCTAGTACACATTTCTATCTTTGATGTTCTACCAAAATTCCATTTTCCTTGATTATTTCTCTGAACATGAATCTCTTTTCTTTCCATCTTCCCTTCCTTCTTCAACCATTGTAGGGATTTTCCTTTTTCTACCAGTCCTCTATGTGGCACGTGACTCATGAATTTTTCAACGCATTCTTTGTTTATCTACCTTTTATCAGATTTATGAGTCATCACCCTATTTTTCATTGGTGGTAGGTCCTCCATTGAATGTTCATACTTCTTTATCACAGCTGGAGTAGTTCTCCCCTTAATCTTCCAGGTTTGTTCACATTCTCTCCTTGAGAGATGTTGTGAGTATGACAGAGGAGGTGACTGATACACCTTTCGTTCATCTCCATGTGATTCCCCTGAGGTTCTAAGCCTATTCTCAAACTTACCACTTTGTATCATAGTGTATAATTTCTCATTATGCATCACTGGGGTTGATAATCTCCTTTCGAGTCCCTTTTCCTTTCTTGCTTTCTTCTTGCTGCAATGTCTTTCCAAATTCCCATAATTAGAACATATAAAACATTTTCCATCAAAGTCATACCTCATTTCATCATTTCCCTGTCAATATGTTGATGCATTTTGAGTTCTTTCTCTGACATTGAGCTTCTAAGCTTCTGGACACATACTCATTCTGCGTCCTTTTATTCCACAGTAATAACATCTGATAAATGCTTTCCCCTGAGAGACTCTTCGCTCTGATTTCTCATGACACTTCTTCTTATTCTCAGATTTATGACAAGGCTTATAATTTGCACATTTTTTTAATGCATTTCTATTGTTTTAAACATCCCAAGATAACATTTTTAGCTTATATGTAACAATTTTGGATTTAAGAAGTATTTTAAGTTTAAATGCAAAAATGACCAAATTCTGCATTTTGGACAGATTTTCACTACAAGGGTATTTTGGTCATTTACAAAAAAATATAAATCCAAATTTTATGATTATAATTTCTTTAGAATCCTAATTTAATTTCCTTCAACTTTGTCTTCTGGACCAGGATATGATTCTACCATCTTGAGGTCCAAACAATTCAATGAAGTTGAAGATTATTGAGGAACACCAAGGAAGCTTCCTAGAAATTTCATCCAGAAAAACGAAGGTTCAGTGAAATATCCATAACTCGCTCAAAACGACTTAAATGGAGCTGATAGTTTGTGGATAGACGGATAAGAGGATTGGGAACAAGTTTCATTAAGGAGTCCACGCCTGAAATGGCCGTTTTCAGGGACATTAATTCAGTACAAAACGGTGTTTTTCGGTTTGATGATTCTGACTGGACAGAATAAATTGTCAGAGGAAATTGGTCATAACTCTCGGAATACCTATCCAAATCCGATGAGCTTTTGAGGGGACACGGCCAAGACAATTATGAACAACATGGAAGAAGGCCTCAACGCGTGAAGAGGTCATTTATGGGGTCCAAAACGCGACAACTTTCGGGGGTCGAATTCTGCCTATAAAAGGAGGAGAGCTCCTCCCCCTCAAGACATCCCATTCTCCACCCCATTCCTTCTCGGGCACCCAGGAGAAGAACTTATCATATTTTTCTTTTATTTCTTTTGTTTTAAAATGTCTCTCCACTCCCGAATCATCTCGCTTACCCCATCCATGGAGGGGTAATTTCATTTGAGTGATCGGAAAGAGGGGAGGCTGGACCGATGTGTTGTGCTTGAGTTTTGTGCTTGAAATGAATAAAATTTGTTCTTCTTTCTTCTTCTGGTTTCAATTCATAATTCAGTATTAAATTCCGAATGCGGTTGTGTTAAGGTTTTTATTCTGAAATTATAAATTGCTTTGGTCGATGATCACATCTCCCTCCACCCAATTCTAATCTGTATACGGTGGCACATGATTAGGGTTGGGTGGTGATTGCTCGACGGTTGTCAAGCACGTGTGTAGGATTGTATGTTGAAATCTTGGTTTATTAGGGAACAACAATTCCAGGTCTGGGATTGCTCTAATTAATCAAGAGACCATATACAACCCTAAACACATTGGAAGGAGGATAGACCAATCTAAGGTTTTAGAAAGGAAAATTCTCATCACATTTATCTGACTAAGGGAGAGAGAGGACTCGGTAGATAAATCTCTCTCTTACCAGTTTAAGGAAGAAGAAGAGATAAAATTTGGAAACCATGATGGCACAACACTAAGTCCAGCCAAACCCAATCCGATCACCATCTTTATCATTTGTTAAAATTAATCAATTTCTATTGTTTGTTTCTCTCATAGTCATTCATATTAATTAAAACCAATCTTTTTAATAAAACCAACAAAAAGTGACAACCTTGTTTTGTGTGCACTCCTCTTCGGGAGACTACCTAGGATCAACTGCTATACTATACTTAGGTAAATAAAATATTGTTTTGCCACGCCCCACGACAGGCGTGCGTCAAACTTGGCGCCGTTGCCGGGGAGGCAGTGCCTCAAAACTTTTTTTTTGTTTTTTTTGTTTTTTTTTTTAAAAAAAATCTCTTTTGAATGAACTGAAGTTCAAATAGCAATTTATTAGAATTCGATCCAGAAATTGAGCGCACAATAACCAAATTGAAAAATCAAAATCTTCCCAAAGAATTTGAAGAAATAAATCTCACCGATTCATGTGATACCTTGAGTGAAGACTTTGAACCTTTAATAATGGCTGTAAATCCCAACCGAACCCTGCGTGACATCTGTGCACCTCAATTTGTCAATCAAAATTATCAACTTGCAATTCCTACCTTAGAAAATGATTTTGAATTACGAATTAACATGATCCAAGTGCTTCCTAAATTTCATGGTCTTGCAGGTGAAGACCCAAATCGACATATTCAAGAATTCACCTATGTCTGCTCCAGCTTCAAACCTCGAGCAGTCGCGGAAGAGCATGTGAAGTGGAGGGCTTTCCCCTTCTCACTAGAGGGAGCCTCAAAGGAATGGTTGTACAATCTACAACCGGGGGAGATCAGTGACTGGGAAGATCTAAAAAAATGCTTTCTACAAAGATTCTTCCCAACATCTAGGAGCACTGCAATCAAGAAGGAGATTTATGTCATCCATCAATCAACTGGAGAAACACTCTACGAATACTGGGAACGTTTCAAGAAGCTTTGTGCAAGTTGTCCACACCAATAAATAGAAGAGGACCAATTCCTTGTGTGCTTCTACCAAGGATTGCTTGACAATGACAGGAATCTACTAGATGCCTCGTCGGGAGGAGCCCTCATTGATAAATCACCTGCAGATATACGAATTCTGATTGAAAAGATTGCACAAAATTCACAGCAGTTTGGCACTCGAGGTACGATCACCAGAGGGATCCATGAGGTAAGAACATCTGATTCAGTAGATTTAATTAAGAATGAAATGGGTGAACTCACCAGGTTGGTGCGACAAATAGCTGTGAACCATGTGAAGGATCAACAAGGACCGAATCAGGTATGTGGTTTATGCTCTTCTAATTCTCATTACACTGATCAATGTTCGGAAGTGCAGGGGACAGAAAGTTGTGCTGCAGCCTATCAACAAAGGCAATACCAACCGCAAACCCAACCAGGGTATGGGTTTCAACAGAACCAAGCCAGAGCACCTTTTCAGCAGCAATATCAGAACCCGATAGCATTCCAACAACCTTATCAGAAACCCTTCCAACAACAACAAACTTTTCAACCACCACCTTTCCAGCGGAAGAATTATGAGAAACCATCCACAAGTGCACCAACAAATGAAGACCAACAACTGAAGACAAGAGTTGCAGGAATAGAAGATAAGATGGACAAGCTAGCTGATCAATTTGCAAGCATTATGGATGCTTTCACCAAGAACCAAGGTAAGCTTCCTGCACAAACAATTCCCAATCCAAAGGAGAATGTTAGTGCAATCACAACCCAAAGCGGGAAGGAGCTCAAACCACCAGAACAAAATGAGGAGGATGAATCTAGGAAACCTGCTGAAGCTCATCCTGTCCAACCAAAAGATGGAGTCAACAACAAAGTAGAAAGAACAAGGTTCAAGAAAGAAAGACTAGAAACACCACTACAGAAACAACAAAGGGATAAAAAGGATATTCCAGCACCATTCCCATCAGCATTGGTTGAGTCAAAGAAGGGAGAAGAAGAACAAATTCAACGGGAAATTCAAGAAACATTTCGAAAAGTTGAGATTAACATTCCACTACTGGATGCAATTAGGAAAATCCCTAAATATGCAAAATTTCTGAAGGATCTATATACTAAAAGAAAGAGTCTGGATGGAAATGAAAGAATAAACTTAGGAAGAAGCGTCTCATCATTGATCACACCACCGATACCGCAAAAATGTCAAGATCCAGGTACTTTCTCTATTCCCTGCACTATCGGTTCATTAAATTTTACTGATGCACTATGTGATCTTGGAGCTTCGATAAATGTGATGCCTCACTCTGTGTTTTCATCTTTGCAGATTGGAGAACTAAAATCAACTCGGGTGGTGGTACAATTAGCAAACAGATCCACCGTTTCCCAGCTGGAGTCGTTGAAGATGTACTCGTAGGAGTGAGAGGATTAATCTTTCCAGCAGACTTTTATGTCCTTACCATGGAGGAAGACCGAGAACCATCCCAATCTCCCATCATCTTAGGGAGACCATTCCTGAAAACAGCAAGAACAATCATCAACGTTCATGAAGGAACCCTCACCATGGAGCTCGGAGATAGTACGGTACACTTCAATATTCTTGATACGATGAAACACCCTTCCAACAATCACTCACTTTATGCAATCTCCCATGATGAAGGTATAGAACCAATTGAAGACTCAGGTATGCTTCATGACTTGTTATCTGTGGGAGAACACTCTTCATTTGAATTTTATAACTCCCATGAACCTGAAAATTCTGATATCATGTTGGAGGATGAGGTAAAATCTGATTTTTTCGATGATTTGTTAAGAGGAAGTAAGATTATTCCAGAGAATTCAACATTAGATGTAGGAAACATAAATTCAATATCATCCCTTGAACAACCCCCATGTTTAGAACTGAAGCCTTTGTCATGTGACTTGAAGTATGCTTACCTAATGGAAGGAGAGAAATTTCCAGTAATAATTGCCAATAACCTATCCCATTTACAAGAACAAACATTGATTGAACTTCTCAAAAGGAATGTAAAGGCTGTAGGATGGAGTTTAGGTGATATTCTTGGAATCAACCCTAAGGTATGCTCTCACAGGATATTTTTAGAAAGTGAATCTCGGCCAGTTAGACAACCTTAAAGAAGACTCAATCCCACAATCATGGAGGTCGTTAAGAAAGAGATTGAGAAATTGTTAGCAGCTGATATCATTTACCCAATCTCTGATTCTCAATGGGTCAGCCCAATTCATGTAGTCCCCAAGAAAACTGGCCTGACCACTGTCACAAATGAAAGAAATGAACTGATCCCCATGAGAATACAAAACAGCTGGAGAGTGTGTATAGATTACAGGAAGCTAAATCAAGTTACCAGAAAATATCACTTTCCTATTCCATTCATTGATCAGATGCTTGAAAGGTTAGCTGGAAATACTCATTACTGTTTTTTAGATGGATTCTCAGGTTATTTTCAGGTACCAATTGCACCAGAAGACCAGGAGAAGACAACCTTCACCTGCCCTTTTGGAACATTCGCCTACAAAAGGATGCCTTTCGGGCTATGCAATGCACCAGGTACATTTCAACGGTGTATGGTGAGTATTTTCTCAGACCACATTGAGGATTGCTTGGAGGTGTTTCTTGATGATTTCACAGTTTTTGGAAATTCATTTGACCATTGCTTGGGAAATTTGGAAAAAGTTTTGAAAACATGCATTGAAAAGAACCTTGTCTTAAATTTTGAAAAATGTCATTTCATTGTTGAAAAAGGGATAGTGTTGGGGCACATAATTTCACAAAATGGGATTGAGGTTGATAAATCAAAAGTTGATGTAATAAATTCCTTACCATATCCAACTTGTGTCAAACATGTTAGATCCTTTTTAGGGCATGCAGGATTTTACAGAAGATTCATCAAGGATTTCAGTAATATTTCTCTCCCTCTCTCAAGATTACTTCTAAAGGATGCTAACTTTAATTTTGATTGTGTATGTAGGGAATCATTTGATGAATTAAAGGAAAGGCTGATAACACCACCAATAATGCAGCCACCCAATTGGGATTACCCTTTCGAGATACTTTGTGATGCATCCAACCAAGCAGTGGGAGCCGCTCTATCACAGAGAATTGACAGCAAGCCTCAAGTCATCTCCTACGCATCAAGGACCTTGGATGAAACACAAATAAATTACACAACCACAGAGAAGGAGTTCCTTGCAGTCATTTTTGTACTAAATAAATTCCGATCATATCTTCTGGGCACTAAAGTTGTTGTTTTTTCTGATCATGAAGCTCTTAGGTACTTAATGAAAAAGGCGGATGCTAAACCACGGTTGGTGAGATGGATGCTACTCTTACAAGAGTTCAACTTGGAAATCAAAGATAAGAAGGGGACTGAAAATCAAGTGGCTGATCATCTGAGTCGACTACCCCACACCGCTGAATCAGAAATACCAAAGCAGAACCCACTTAATGATGAGATTCCTGGAGAACAACTCTACATCATCAACAGTGAAGTGCCATGGTATGCCAACATTGTCAACTATTTGGTAACATCTCAGGTACCCTCTCATCTAAGCTCTCATCAAAAACATAAGCTTAAATCTGAATCAAGATTTTACATCTGGGAAGATCCCTTTCTGTGGAAAATTTGTAATGATCAAATCATAAGAATATGCTTGCCAAGAAGTGAAATTGAATCAGTGTTTTAATTTTGTCATAAATTATCATGTGGAGGCCACTTTGGACCTCAAAGGACTGCCCGAAAAGTTTTAGAATCTGGACTCTACTGGCCCACCTTATTCAAGGATGCATATGAATTTTGTAAAAGATGTGAAAAATGCCAATTTTCTGGTAACATATCCAAACTACATGAAATGCCACAAAAACCAATAACCTTTTGTGAAATTTTTGAAGTTTGGGGCATAGATTTCATGGGACCATTCCCAATTTCATTTGGAAATTTATATATTCTTTTGGCTGTAGACTATGTTTCAAAATGGGTGGAGGCAAAAGCAACCAGAACTGATGATGCAAAAGTTGTTTGTGATTTTGTTAGGGCTAACATTTTCTGTAGGTTTGGCGTTCCACGAGCAATCATCAGTGATCAGGGAACTCATTTCTGCAAGAGGAAAATGGAAGCATTGCTGAAGAAGTATGGGGTACATCATAGAACATCTACCCCATACCATCCCCAAACAAATGGCCAAGCAAAAGTCTCTAATAGAGAAATCAAATCCATTCTGGAGAAGACTGTTAAACCCAACCGGAAGGACTGGAGCCAAAAGTTATATGATACATTATGGGCATACAGGACGGCCTACAAAACACCGATAGGGATGAGTCCCTATAGATTGATCTATGGAAAGAGTTGCCACCTTCCTGTGGAGTTGGAGCATAGAGCCTACTGGGCGGTCAGAGAGATGAATCTGGACCTTGAGAAAGCTGGGAAAGAAAGAAGATTGCAGTTGCAAGAGTTAGAGGAAATTAGAAGGTAATCTTTTGAAAACTCAATGATCTATAAAGAGAGAACGAGGATGGCCCATGACAAGATAATTCAACCAAGAAACTTCAACCCTGGAGATCACGTGTTACTATTAAAATCCAGACTTAAGCTTATGCCAGGTAAACTTCGTTCCAGATGGGAAGGCCCCTTTACTGTTACTCATGTATATCCCTTTGGTGTTGTGCAGATTCAAAAGGAAGGAGGAGGAAAACCATTCACTATAAATGGGCAGAGGCTGAAGAAGTTCCATGGGACCGTACCTCAAGAACCAGTGGAGGAGATCACACTCCTTCATCCTGAATACAAATGAACACCTACCAGGTTGCATCATTCCTTTACACTTGATTAAATGCAGTAACTCCAACTTTTTGAAACATACATTTACATGCATTGAGGACACTGCATAAATTAAGTGTGGGGGAGGAAATCTTGTAGTCCAAGAGATTTTTCAAAAAAAAAATTGTTTTGTTTTGTCGAGCCAACGACATTAAACAAAGGCGCTACCGGGAGGCAACCCGCATTTTCCCCCATTTTCCACTTGTCTTCTTAGTTATTTACCAACATGATTGAACGGGCCTGCGCTATCAATCGTTTTCATTTTTTTTTTCAGGTCCATTAATGAAGAGGGTGTTGTGGGATTATACGTCGTGAAGAAAAGGATCCATTTGACAGGGGAGTATGAGTTTCAATTCTATATTATCCGACTTTATTCCCTACATTTTTAGTATTTTAAAGAATTAATCAAGAAAAGGCATGCCCATGCTTGAATTCATGTTTTACTCAACTTATCTAGGAGACATGAGTTTCTTAGGAATCTTGTGATTCCATGTTTTAGATTTCAAAGCTAATGAGATTGAATGATTAAAATGGATAATTGGATGATTAAAGTGAAGCAAGGATATTGAAATAAGGACTCATGATTTGAGGGAATTAATTGATTCATGTAAATGAAATTTCCCTTCCATTTTTCATTCTTTGAATTTCTGAAATTCATGTGAATTAATTTGTTATTATTAATCATGCCATAAGTGATTGTCCAATATCATATTCTCATTCCTGAGAGGATTTCTAGACCAAATATTTCCTATTTTATCTTGAGCATATTTCTTGAGTGATCTTGGGACGTGCCACCTGCTAGAACTTGTATTGAAACTTGTCAAAGCTATGACTGTACAAAACCACATTTAAAATGATTGAGGCATATCTTTGGTTAGCCACATTTTATCCTAAGACCCACCTTTACATTTATCCTTCGTAAGCCCTTAGATGCCATGAATTGCCTTATAGGTTTAAGCCACATTACAATCCAATTTTTCCTTACCTACCTGCACTTTTAGTATTTTTGCATGGTTATTTCAAGTTTGAGTGTGGGGGAAGGGCCTTTCGTGTGCGTTCCTTGGGATATGTATCATTTTTGGGTGGTGTAATGTGTGCGTCATCATTTTGGGCAATGTATTATTAGAAAATTGGGCATGAGTCATCATTTCATTATGCTTCTATCATTTCATCCGGTTCTCCATAAAAAAAAGAAAAAAGAAAATAAAGTTGTGCCTTTCTGGAGCTTTACAAAAAAAACAGGGAGAACTTGGATGATATCATTCTTTGTAATCATTTATTGACTCATGACCCATGTCATTGAAAGGGAAGTGGTGTTGTGATTCACATTTCAAGGGGATTTGAGTGAGGTTCATCTTGTGTTTTCACTTGATTAATCATGCATTGTACTTAAGAGTCAAACCTCCTACTTCTGCCCTTAAATTATTTCAATAATTTACCCACCAACCCTAAGCCACAGAGTCATTTGAACCTTTATTGCAAGTCCTCATGATTTTATGTGTGTTTTGTCTTTACAAAGTGGAGAAAGTAGTTACTTTACAAGCCTATGGGTAAGGAGCATGTTCTCATGATATGAGCATAACTCCACTATTAATTGTATCATGAGTGATGAGAGAAAAGATTCATAAGTGAGGTAGATCATGATTTGGCATGTTTAATAATAATAAATTGAGAAGCTTGAATGAATGAAAGGAGAAGCTTCATTATTTTTCAAAGGGGAAAAGTAAAATGCATGAATTGATTGTTTCTTTGAAAAATGGGAAATTAAATTGGTATTTTTGTGGAACTGGAAAATTTGATTGGACATTGATAATCATTTTATTTTATTCCATTTGAAATTTAAATATTGGTGACATTGGTGTCCTTTGAATTCCATGTTGAGATTTTATGCTTGAGGACAAGCATAGTTTAAGTGTGGGGGAATTGACAAGGCTTATAATTTGCACATTTTTTTAATGAATTTCTATTGTTTTAAACATCCCAAGATAACATTTTGAGCTTATATGTAACAATTTTGGATTTAAGAAGTATTTTAAGTTTAAATGCAAAAATGACCAAATTCTGCATTTTGGACAGATTTTCACTACAAGGGTATTTTGGTCATTTACAAAAAAATATAAATCCAAATTTTATGATTATAATTTCTTTAGAATCCTAATTTAATTTCCTTCAACTTTGTCTTCTGTACCAGGATCTGATTCTACCATCATGAGGTCCAAACAATTCAATGAAGTTGAAGATTATTGAGGAACACCAAGGAAGCTTCCTAGAAATTTCATCCAGAAAAAAGAAGGTTCAGTGAAATATCCATAACTCGCTCAAAACGACCTAAATGGAGCTGATATTTTGGGTATAGACGGATAAGAGGATTTGAAACAAGTTTCATTAAGGAGTCCACGCCTGAAATGGCCGTGTTCAGGGACATTAATTCAGTACAAAACGGTGTTTTTCGGTTTGATGATTCTGACTGGACAGATTAATTGTCAGAGAAAATTGGCCATAACTCTCGGAATACCTATCCAAATCCGCTGAGCTTTTGAGGGGACACGGACAGGACAATTATGAACAAAATTGAAGAAGGCCTCAACGCGTGAAGAGGTCATTTATGGGGTCCAAAACGCGACAAATTTCGGGGGTCGAATTCTGCCTATAAAAGGAGGAGAGCTCCTCCCCCTCAAGACATCCCATTCTCCACCCCATTCCTTCTCGGGCACCCAGGAGAAGAAATTCTCATATTTTTCTTTTATTTCTTTTGTTTTAAAATGTCTCTCCTCTCCTGAATCATCTCGCTTACCCCATCCATGGAGGGGTAATTTCATTTGAGTGATCGGAAAGAGGGGAGGCTGGACCGATGTGTTGTGCTTGAGTTTTGTGCTTGAAATGAATAAAATTTGTTCTTCTTTCTTCTTCTGGTTTCAATTCATAATTCAGTATTAAATTCTGAATGCGGTTGTGTTAAGGTTTTTATTCTGAAATTATAAATTTCTTTGGTCGATGATCACATCTCCCTCCACCCAATTCTAATCTGTATACGGTGGCACATGATTAGGGTTGGGTGGTGATTGCTCGACGGTTGTCAAGCACGTGTGTAGGATTGTATGTTGAAATCTTGGTTTATTAGGGAACAACAATTCCAGGTCTGGGATTGCTCTAATTAATCAAGAGACCATATACAACCCTAAACACATTGGAAGGAGGATAGACCAATCTAAGGTTTTAGAAAGGAAAATTCTCATCACATTTATCTGACTAAGGGAGAGAGAGGACTCGGTAGATAAATCACTCTCTTACCAGTTTAAGGAAGAAGAAGAGATAAAATTTGGAAACCATGATGGCACAACACTAAGTCCAGCCAAACCCAATCTGATCACCATCTTTATCATTTGTTAAAATTAATCAATTTCTATTGTTTGTTTCTCTCATAGTCATTCATATTAATTAAAACCAATCTTTTTAATAAAACCAACAAAAAGTGACAACCTTGTTTTTTGTGTACTCCTCTTCGGGAGACTACCTAGGATCAACTGCTATACTATACTTAGGTAAATAAAATATTGTTTTTCCACGCCCCACGACAGGCGTGCGTCAATTTATCAAAGTTTCTATTTTCACATCCTGATATGTATTTCATAGCCTCTGAACAGAAGCTTGATGTGTGGCCATGAATCCCGCAGAAATAGAACATGCAACTATTTCTTCCTGTAAAAGCCCTTTTAGGTCTATCTCCAGCACTTGCAAGGTTTTTCATATCTCTAAATATTTTCACTGCACTTTTCCTATCACGCATAGGTGTGAGATCATCATATCAAATTCCAGATTTTCCCAACATGTATTGCCTTTGGGATGATACAATCCTTTCATGCTTCTCTTCTGATGCAGCATATTTGGCTTTCATTTGATCATCACCTGCCGAAGGATAATCAAATAATAAGTGCAGTGCATCCTTCAAATTGGGCTTATCTTTGGATTTAGACTTCTCCATTTCCTTCTTGAATGATTCTAGCTCTTCTTCCAACTTTTGAATCTTTATATCCCTTAATTCAAGTTGGACATCAAGTTCTCCCTTGAGAAGCTTCCCTCTAGTCATCTCATCTTCCAATTCACCTGCCAGCTTATCCACCACTTCACTCTGCTCCTTTACTCTCAATTTTTCTTGAGCAACAGAATCAAAAAAACATGCATTGTCTTGTTGTAGTCTTTGATTCTTCTGAACTAGCTGAGATAGCTGTGTAGAAAGATCAACATTTATAGCTTTCAGATTTTGAACTTCATCTGACTTTAGACTCTCTTCATAATCACCAGCATTTTGTTTTCCTTTTATTTTAGCCAGCTTTTGTAGTTCCTCACCTTGAGAATCATTCTTCTCCTTTTGGTCAGTTTCCACACCAATAAGACTTTCAATTAAGCCTCTTATCTTGTTGACCTCAATCTCCAATACATTGATCCAAATATCTTTAGATTTGACTTCTTCGGTGTTTCCAACGTCACTTGGAATATCAGGTTCTTCTATTCACTTGACTTGATCTTTCACTTTTCTATTCAAGCCATCAATCTCTGTTTTCTGTTCTTCAATATTAATCTTATACTCACCAACTGTTTCTGAGTTATCTGGTGCTGATAACTTGAGTTCCTCAATTTTATCTATCAACTCAGACTTCTCTTCTTCCTGCTGCTGCATATAGAGTTTGGCATCGTGAACAACTTTGTTAGCTTTCTTGGTTTTGGCTCTCCAAACATCTATCTCTTCAAGAGAAGCCTCTAACTCAGATTTCATATCTATTCTTCCTTCAATTATTTCTTCTTCATCATCACTTGTTTCAATATCACTTTGAAGTTCATGTACTTCACTCATTCCTACATCATGCTTGAGTGAATCAATCTTTTCCCTATCAGATTCATGCAAACCTTCCTTCAGTAAACTGTTTAATTCTTTTAATTGAATCACACTTTTTCCATACACACTTCCACACTGAGGAATACCACCTAACTTCTGCTTCTTATTGGATGTTTTTCCCTTTTCCACGGCTCACCGAGATAAGAGCAGACTGATTCTTTAAACACACAGATCGACTACACCAAGTCGGAGCAAACAAATCTGATAAAAGCAACCTTCCCTCTGATACTAATTGTTAGGAACCATAGGAGCCTATATACCCTGAGAGGGGGGGGGGGGTGAATCAGGGTATGAATATTCTTTCGAAAAGTTCTTCCTACCCCACTGGATCTTGACCTATTTATTACAAGGGTCACTTTGTTTGAACTCGTGTGATTATTATGAACAATTCTTTTCTTCTTTATCTGATGATGATACTTGGAATGTAATGTAGGGAAGCAAACAGGGAGACACAAAGATTTTTACTTGGTTCACCCTCACTGGGCTACATCCAAGGAGCATACGCCGACAAGTTGTCGGTCGTACCAAATTACACTATTCTTCACTAGATGTGGATACAAAGTTGGGGTAGATCACTTTTATGCCCAGGCTCACTGCCTTTACAATGTTTAGGGTTAACTCACTGCTTCCCCAAGGGTCACTCCCTGTTTCTCTCTCTCTGGATCACTTCCGGTGGAGAGGATCACCTTCTTTCTCTTCCTTTGCTCACTGCTCTTGGAAGGAATACACTCACAGTTTATAGACCTGTAGGTCTCTTCATTTTCATGAAATAATACATCTTCAACGGTTGATAGATGCTCTGTTGAAGTCCAACTTTCATCCACTGATAAATACCACTTTTCCTCTGACCACTGGGAAACTACCTTTGGAAAGTACCTTCGCAAAGCACCCTACTTCGTGAAACTCCCAATTTCGCGAAGCTCAAACAAGCCTTCGCGAAGCTCCTACCTTTTCGCGAAGCACTTTCGCGAAGCTCAAGCTGTCTCAAAGAAATGTACCTTGCTAAGCATACTAAGCCAACGTGGAGCTCACAGGTTTTGCAGAGCTACAATAGCCGCCGTGAAGCTCCTCTTTCGCAAAGCACACTAGCTCTGCGAACCACCTTCGCAAATCGAGAGCGAATGATCTTCTATAAAAATTATCTCTTCTTCTATCGAGGGGGTCGACCTCTATTTATATGTGATTCCACCGACCCTCGTCCCTTCCGCACGAAGTCAACACCACATCATCGCCAATCGCGAAGCTCCGAAGTTTCCGTTGGAATTCTGTCCAAATCACGAAGAACTACAGAAATTTTCCGTTCGCGGAGCTCGTCCTAATCGCGGAGCATTACCGTCAACATTCCTTCGCGCCTTCGCTGCGAAGCTCCCTCGTGAAGCCCTTCATCGCCGTGATGCGCTTCAACTCTGCCGTTCGCGAAGCTTTGACGTAATCGCGAAGCATCACCGCCTCCATTTTTCTGTCCTTCGCGAAATCCAATCCATACATCCCATCTTCGCGAAACTCATGCCTTTTCCATATAAAAAAAATATGATCTTCATGGAAATCCACTTTTTGCGATGCTCACCAATCCATACATCCCATCTTCGCGAAACTCTACCTCCAGATCGTCCTTTCCTTTTTTATCGTTCTTTGTCAACAAGGATTGTCAACAACTTCTTGGGAACTCGACAAATATCCATGAAAACCTGCTTTGTCAACAAACACAATAAACCCAAAAATACTGCAATGTTACCTTGATAGCTTTTTTCCCAACAAGTGTGGTCTTCAGTTCAGGGAGTCCAGTGTTGGTGTGGTGAACGACGTATCCATACACCAGGACCCTGACTAATGATTTCCGACCAAGTGAACGAAAAAACTGATTGCGTGTTTTTTTCCAAAAAAAGTTTTAAAGTCAGCTCAAACCAGGTCAGCTCACCAGGTATAAACTGTTGACCGTGTCGCATCTTTTCCGGATGTCTCCACGCAGACAGTTAGTTGGAGTTTTGAGAGAGTACTCGATGACGGCTCACCGAGCGATGAGGCTCCGGTGCAGGGACCTTTTCACTATGTTGGAACCCTCGGGTGGTGTACCAGCAGCACCACCACCTGTTGGGAAGTAGATGCTACCACCCATACTAGAAAACTGTTCATGCTGGCAGAACGCATTGCACGAGTTCCAGCAGTAGAGGCCTCCGAGGTTACGAGACGAGACAGATTCCCAGGCAGTAGAGGACTGGCTGGAGGCGATTGCTAGAGTTTTCTGTCTAGCTAAGACACCAGTAGAGTGGATGGTAGACTTGGCTACTAGTGTTTTCCAGTGAGTGACCATGAGGATGGTACACATAGTGATGAGCTTCGGTATGTGGACCGATTCCTGAGATAGTTCCTTCAGGTAGTGTGTCAGCTATACATCACTACCTATTGGTCAGCAGATACAACCAACAGTTCTGGTAGGTGACACATGTAGGCTTACTGCCTTACAAGTGTTCCAACATCAGATACCCTCAAGTTCCGAGGCAAGCCCGACTCACATGCAGCTGAGGACTGGCTTGAGGAAGTGTTTGAGAGATTTTTTTGAGCTTTTACAACTTTGGAAGGACGACGTGTCAGTAGCTGAGAATTCATCGGGGGCGTACCAAACCATTCTTGGTACTCGATGAATACGTTTCGATCAGTGATATAGAGCTCGGACCTCTGAGCGTGGTGCATTTAAGGATATCTGAGCCATCAACTTTTCTCTATGCATTCCTACTTATGCTAGGGTGCTAGAAAGAACCTTTGTGGTTGAGAATTATTTTGCTGAATGGATACAGTCAGTGAAGGTTAGCAGTGGAAAAGCTGGAAACTGGTGCCAGTCTCAGAGACTTGGGCGTGCGAATGTTTCAAGAAGAAGAAATGTTAAGGACAAATAAATCTGTAGAGCAGCAGATGTGGAAGCAGATCTAGGAGAGCAGTAAGGGGTGGTGTACTTTTAGACATGTTACGATCACCCGCCTTTGTAGTCCCCGCCAGGCTCAGGGAGCTGGAGGGCAGGGGAAGAGAGTAGCTACATGCAGTCAAGGAGTGTAACCCAATGGATCTAAGAATGATTCAAGGGACAGTTTGTGTCCATTACTAGATGTCGTAACAGTAGACTTTGAAACAGATCATTCCTTCCACGAATCTTGTCCCAGACCTAGAGTTTCCGGTAAGTGGTAGACTTGACCCTCACATCTGGAGATACCTTGGTAGGAGACTCGATAATCACACTTACACCGACAGTGTGATCTAACCCACGAGGCAAGAGTTTTGGTTGGAATCTCTTGGCAGCAGTGTCGAGGCCTTATGATGTTGGTCTGAGTATGGATTGGATCCACAGTTCATACACAGATTGACTGTATTAGGCAAAAAGGTTGTGGTTTATCTACAACATTGGGATGGGGTTTTCCTTGGTTGGCGAAATGGAAAACCCAGGTAGCACAGGATGGAATCATGCATAATTGGGTGCATTAGATCACTCAGGAGATGGCCAAACTTACCTTTGTGCCAGAATTATCCAGAGTTGCGGCACCACTTCCAGTAGATCTTTCAGGAGCTAGGTTGACCGATGCACCCAACCTGTGGGTGTTGGTTACATAGTTCACTGTGACGCATTACGGACCAGACTCGGGTGTGTCCTGATGTAGGAGTGGGAAGTGATCGCCTATCGATCACAATATATGAGACTGCACAGAGCTTACAGGAGGCCTCTAGAGTTCGAGGATGACAACGATGTCCTTATACGGGTCTCACCACGATGAGGTTTATAGAGATGTGGCCGAGGCGGCGAGTTATCTCCGAGGTTCAACAGACCTTTTTATGTCCTCAGTAGGGTAGGAAAGGTGGTTTACCGGTTGACCTTTCCACCTCAGTTGCACCGGGTGCACGATGTCATCCTCACATCTCAGCTAAGGAGATACGTGCATGACCCTTCACACATCATCGACCGCAGGGAGTTGGACGTCGATGATGGGGCGACATTCATAGAGGTTCTAGTGGAGAATGAGGATCAACAGGAGTAGGTACTATGTAGACGGTTGATTCCTCAGGTGTGCTTTCACTGGCAGCTCGGGAACCTCCAGGAGAGCACATGGGAGCGGGAGGCTCAGTTGCGTGCTCAGTACCACTTTTTTTCCCTAATTGCGTTATATCTTTACGGGGATGTAAAGCCCTGAGGTGAGAGTAATGTAAAGACCCAGAAATTTCAAGGAATTTTTTTCTTAATTTCTTTGGAATTTTACGAGACTGTGGCTTCTGATGGAACCTGATTTTGAGGCCTGGTGTTCCCAGAATCAATTTCTGAAGTTTAGCTCAGGTATGTTCATTAAACGAACGAGCGAGTTTTCCAAACTTTTGAACCGGTGCTCGGAATCGAAATCCGAGGGCACCGATTGACACGCAGAGCCAGTATTTGCTTAAGGGGACCTTTACCAAAATTGTGTTTGTGTGGGTGGAGAAGTTAAAAATTGTGGATTAATAAAGAATTGAATAAAAATTGTGGAATAATTTTTATTCTTTATCCTAGTGGTTTTATCCTAATTGGGGAAGTTGGGGTGGAAGCTCCTAACTACCCATGTGAGGGTAATTGTGAGGTGGGTCCCACATGAGCCCCAACCTTTCACATTCCCTAAACCCCATTAAACACCCTTGTCTAATATGACAACCTTCCCTTAATTAAATGTGACTCTTCATATCCTTCTCTCTCTAATAAATTTTTCCAAATCTTTTTAATTAATTCAAGTGCTTGAGTTTTGAAAGCATAAATCGTTTCTTTTATAAATGTGGTGTTAGTTTATTTGGGTTGGGTTAGCAA
The DNA here is from genome assembly GCA_963277665.1 of Viscum album. Taxonomy (NCBI): domain Eukaryota; kingdom Viridiplantae; phylum Streptophyta; class Magnoliopsida; order Santalales; family Viscaceae; genus Viscum; species Viscum album. The sequence goes on along the minus strand of OY728151.1, from coordinate 644,370,221 downwards.
TTATATCTTGGGATGGATTTGGAAAATGAGGGGACTTCCTTCCAAGGAAGAACAACATTCTAAATCGAAGAACGCAAGGGAATTCACCAACAATACATGATCCGGGATCAAATGCACTTTGTGGGAGCGACGAACGTCAATGATCATCGACACCTTCATCTCCTCCCTTGCGACGACGTCAACGAACCGACTTTCGGCTTTTCGTGATGTCGTTAACAAATGGAGAATCTTGAGGTAGGGTTTTAGATTTGTGTTCATGATTATTCTTTGCCGTCCAACGTCAATTCCTTTAGCCTCTTGGTATCAAATTAAAGGGAGGAGGTCAGACCACACGAACACGGCCGACTCTCCTCACCCTTCGATGTTGTATTTGTCGCAGCATGAACAAAGGCGCGAGGTGCAACGACACTACGAAGAAACAAGAAGAATGTAGCGAAGAAGCGCGGTGCCGTCGCGCCGCGCCGTTGAGGCCGAACGAAGCTGCGACCGGAGTCTAGTCCACGGAGGCGATTCGAAGACTCCTCTGGTTGATCATTGTGCGCAGATTGATGGGAAATGACAAATGGGTCCATAAAGTCAACTTGAAGCCTTCGCAGGGAAGAGACGGTCCCAGAGGACCGCCGACGAAGACCGAAGGCAAAACAGACCACCAGAGCGTGTCCGATGGTCCGCAGAAGAGCCTGACGGCGCGCCACGCAAGCACGGCGGCACCGCCGGCTAGAGGCGGCGACCGACACCAGCAGGCCACCCGGAGGGGGTGGCGTCCCGGCATGCCGCCAGGAGGGACCGCCTCGGCTGAAGCCGCGCAGGCAGGTGCTGGTCCCGCGGCCGCGCGGGACCCGGGGAGACCGGGGGTCGTAACCCCCAACTATCAAAGGGAGCAGCCCCCATGAGGGGGCCACAGATCATTGAAGGGGGGCAGCCACCCCCCCCCTTTTCACAACAGCACGACCAGCTGGGCCGTGCGGGGCGCGCTCGCGCCGGGCCGCGCCGGCCGGGCTGGGCCGCGCCAGCCAGGCCGGGCCATGCCCTAGGGGGCCGGACCTTGACCCGGGTCAGGTCGACCCGGTTTGGGCCGACCTAGGGGGTCTCGGGCCGGGTCGGACCGGGCCCGAACCCCCTATTTTTCAGGTAGTTTTCATTCAAACGCCCATAACATTGGCTACAGACATCCGATCGAAATACCGTTAGTTTCGATGAGGTCCTTGGATCAAGACGGTCGTTTCAGTATATTACACTCAAGGTTTCGGAGAACTTTGCGTATCGACGGGTTGGTTCGAGCACGAAACCAATCGGTCCATCAGAGCGGAAACACTTATAGCATGAGCTCCGGACGTCCGATAGACGTGCTGTCGACTTTGTTAGATTCCTATTGATGAGAGAGAACTTTTAGCATACTTCACCTGAGGTTTGGACGCAGTTGGAGTATGGCCGGGTTGGATTGTACCTGAAATCCAACCAGGCCCCTAGAACGGAAAAGCTGATAACTTTCAGACCGGACGTCCGTTTGAGGAACAGTCAGCGGCGTTGGTGATGACGTTGATAAACGATCCCTCTGAGTATACCCTATGAGAGTTCAAGGTATTTTTGAGATACATCCGGGTTGGTTCGCACATGAAACCAACCGGGCCCCTGGGACGAAAAGGCTAATAACTCACAGACCGGGCGTTCGATTGGCACACCGTCTGTTGCGTTGAGACCCCTATGACAAGGCGGTCCTTTGAGGTACTTCTTCATAGAGATTTGATATACTTGGAGTATCGACCTGTATCTTGTGGAGCGGACCCTCCCGGAGACGATTATACGGATTACGGAAACCGTGTAGTCGGTTGAGACCTGACGACTGCTTGGCCGACTCGACTTAGAGTGAGTCGACTAGACCAGTCGACGGAGCACTACTATGTTTTCGTGCAGACCCATGGCAGATGGAGCACTCCTGCGTTTGGTTGCAGACCTACCGTACTCAACAGAAGAAGTACCTCTAGAGGCCATTAGGGGGGTGCACTACTGTTTTTGGGTGGCAGACCCCGACGGGAAGCACTACTGTGTTTGGGTGGCTGACCCGCGGTACTCGACCGAAGGAGTACCTCAGCAGTCTTAGGTTAGTGAGCAGTACCTCGGAGTCGTGACAGGATCACTGTACTCGTCAGAGACGGGGATCTTCTGCAGTTACAGTTTCAATAATGAAAATCTTGGTTTGAGCTGAGTCTATGACCTTTGTGTTTACCTCATGATTGAGATGGGTCACTTGATAACTTAGGTATATGTATGGGAATATACCTTGGTAGTGGTTATCTGTTGATTTCATAACCATTGTGTTTCCTCATGATTGAGATGAGTTACTTGATAACTTAGGTATAAGTATGGGTTTATACCTAAGTAAGGGTTATCTATTGTATTTCTTCTTTTTGGTTATCCTTGTTGGATTTAGAGAGACCTTGAGTGTCTCGGGGTCCCTACTGAGTATCGTTATACTCACCCCTGCACGGGCTATGCCCGCACCTCGTTGTGTTGGTTGCAGATGACGGGCAGTGCTGACGGAGGCCGAGTGTTCGAGGACTGGATGATACCCGAAGGTGGACCTCATGACGAGTCAGTATCCAAAGGTGGAATTCACGACGAGACGATACTCGGAGGAGGTTTACGGGAAAGAGGGTTATGGAGGCCATCTGTACCAAACCTTCAGATAGGGTCTGTCGCGGAGGATCCAGGAGCTGCACTATCTGTACCTACCCTTCAGGTAGGATCTGAGCTGGATGACCCAGGAGATGCTGCTATTTTTCTTCCAACTGTTTGTCTTTCTTGTTGTACTTTCGTTCAGTTGTAGCTGTACTATCAGTTGGGTTGGTATTCTGGACCACATACTTTTCAGCACTTTCTTTTGTACTTAGTGTATTACTTCCCCTTATACTCTGTGGTGTTTTGTTTACTTTTATAAAGGAAATGCCTTCCCAGTTATCGGGATTTACGCCTTTGGTGCTAATCGCCAGCCCCTGGCCTATGGAAGGCGGGCTTTGGGTAGTCATGGCACAGGCCCCGAGGACGGTCATGACAAAAGTATCCTTTAAAACAAAAAACTTTTACAAGACAATTTAAATCATAATAGGTAAAAACCAATTTAGTTAAGGATAGACAATTGATTCATGCCATGAGACAACCAATGGATTGAGGGTCTTAAATTAACCTATCCCCTACCCATTTTATACCTTTCCAAATAATTGTTCATATATAGAATAATCGATTTAACTCACAAACAATGTACCTTCTCATCTAATATACATATTGAGTATAGAATACGAATTTATCAATATTTCTATAGTTAATCAAATAAAATTTAAAGTAAACACAATATTTAAAAATTGTATTTGGTTTAGGAAATAATCACATCCATGGTAAATAATTTGGATATTTAGGGTTAATTTAATGTCTAATGATAATAGGAAGGCGAACATTTAATTGGAAAGTAATTGACTGCAAAAATGAATTAAGGATGTAAATTTTAATACTTTACTAGGTCAGAATGATCATAAACCATCCATATAAAGAATAAGGATGATATTAATACAACATATGTATAGTAGATTATTTGTAAAATAAGGTTTATTTTCATTGATGAATATAAATACCATAAAAATAAATTTAAAAACATTATTGAGGAAAATATTCTTTTTCACTTTGAAAAACATTTCAATAATACATTTTCTATAGAAATATCTTTTAAAATCATTTTCATTATAAATAGAATCATAAAATTGTAATGGAAGCTTCAAATAAATGATGGTTATGTCGGCGTATAATTCCGTACATGTGGCAATGAATGTTCCTTTTTCATGGTGAAAAAGGTTAGAAAAGTGATTTATTTATAAAGTGATAAGAATATTTCATTGATTTATTAATAGAAAAAATGGGTAAATATATATTTTATTAATAATTTTAAAATTTTTTAAGAAGATATTTTGTAATTTTTTTAGAAAACATGGTTTTTTAATAAAATGGATATCCGAATGAAGAGATAAGTGAACTTGGATTTTATTTAAAAAAAATTTCAATAATTTTAAGTACAAAAGAGTTTAAAGATGGTAATATGAATTTTAAAAATAATCAATAAATATAGAAGATGTAAATTAAAGGGGGTTTTAATCAATTTTCATATAATTTCCTTTAATGGAAATTCAAGAATAAATATTATCAATTAGAATGAGATTTTGGAATAAACCCTTAAGGTGATCATAATGTTGAAGTGAGAATTAATATATGAATCAATTATGAGTATTAATTTTAAATTCTCACAAAATAATTTCAATTAAAACAATACATTGTCAAAATTCATTAAACACATTATCATATAACATTAACGACAATAAATAAGTAATATGACCTTATTAAATGAACTTGAGTTATGATTTTTTTACCACTTGGAAAAATTATGGTCAAATCTCCTTAGATGAGATAATTAAACTTGAAACTTACGATACCATGAATAATGAATTATTAACACTATTAAATTTAAAATGGGAATTATATACACCGTATAAAATTAATTAGGTGAATAACATTACAATATAACTCAATGAAATGAAATTGAGTCGAAATCCTTTACCTTATGATTACTTTTGGGTTAATGTACTTTAAACTCATGTATAATGGTTTTAAACATGTAATTAACTTATTTTAAAACCATATTAATATTTATGATATCATATATTATCCTTTTATAACATATCATTACCAATTCGTTAATAATATTTCACAATTTTCATCGTTTTGGGTAATAACTACTTTGTTTTTTGAGTATGTTTTGACTTTTTATTTTATATTTATCTTACATAGATCATGATTTTATCATGTCCATAATTTAAACCATGATATAAATATCATAAATATTTAGTATATATGTATTTAGATTAAAACTTAAAATTTGGTGATAGTAAATGAGATACACCATTCATGGAGACGATATGCCTTACGTACACCTGAATGTTGTTTCTATTTTCTTAGCATATTAAAAGAAATAAAATTTAATACTATACATATACATATATATTATCATTATAGTATCATTTTTATTTCGTATATATCAAATGTTTTTGTTAAAACCATCTTTAATAAATTCCATGTAAAGCATGAAATAATCACAACGCTTCACGAGACGGTAGTAAGCCGTACAAACACTACAAGAAAAAACCAATTTCGTAGTTGTTCTTCACTATGGTTTTAAAAACCTCTACTAATTTTTTTCAATATATTTTTTATTATTTGTATTTTTCTTTAAAATAAATTTAAAATTTATTTTTTAGGCGGTCTTTTAAAAAACTATCTGGAAATAGCGGGGATTTTTAAAAAATCCAGATAAATTATATGCAAAAATTAAAAATTAAAAATTTTAATTATGATTTATGATTTATGATTTAATATCATATATGGTTTATTATTTATAATTTTTATCAATTATAATTCAAAAATTAGTAAATAATTATTGTTATTTTTCAATAATAATTTGAAAATTAAAAAAATATTCAACAAATTGGGAATCAGACTTTGACATCAAATGACCTTAATTTTTGGTAAAGGAGTCCATTTTAGCTCCACAACGAGTCAAATAGAATTATATGAAATGAAATAAAACCACATTAGATTTAAATTTTATAATAATTAATATAATAAAATTAATTATAGTTTCATGAAAAGTAAGAAATCAAACTTTAACTTAAAATAACTATAACTTTTGATCCAGGTGTCCGTTTGGGCTCTACCACATATAAAATTGAATACTGCAATGAGATATACGCCCTGATGAATTGGGAGAACCTTGATCACTTTCTTCATGGTAAAAAAAGGCCCATAAGGCCTTCAAAATTGAGTTTTTAATTGGGATATCCAATTTTTTTTAACATTTTATGTAATTTCAGCCTCGTTTAAGGGGGCCTTATTGCCCTTTTTTTCAGCAAGGAATGAATTTATTCCCAGGACTGGCATTAATATTGATATTATGGATTTGAATTTCTATTATTTTTGTAGTTTTACTTTAAATTAAATATATGCATATATTCTTATATTTACTTATAATAAATCACTTGTATAAATATATATTTACATAGAAATGTATTTTTAAACATATAAACCATATGGAAATAAATATTTTTTATTCATTTAATTTAAAATAAATAATTATCTATTTTATTTTTCATATAATGATTCATTAATTTATAGATAGATAGATATATATATGTAAATATTTGTGTGTGTATTTGAGAAATATGAATATGTAGTTCTGTGTTAATAATATTGTGTGTATACATAATATATAAATGTATTATTATATAAATATTTCATTATCATTAAATATTGTATATGGATGAATTTATAGTAAAATTATATATATATACACATATGCAAATAATGTTAATATATACATATGCATATGTATTGATATATATATATATATATATATATTTACTTTTATATTCTAATATATGTAAATAAATATTAATCTATAATATATTTAAATAAATATATGTATATATATATATCATAAAAATCTGACGATATTTTATCTTCATTTAAGAGTGTCTTCATATTCTTTTTACGTCATTTATGATTTTATTTACTGATTTACATTCCTATTGATTTGATGGCATTTCAATTATGGGGATTTCCCATATTTTGGAAATTTATTATCAAATATATATATATATATATATGAATTTATGAATATTTGTGTATATTTAAATATATTTGTAAATATTTATACATATTTATGTTTATATATTTTTATATCAAATATGTGTAAATATATATAGAGATATTTATATTTACTTGTATTTATATATATATTTATATTAACATACAATTATATATATGTTTGCGATTATATATAATTGTGAAATACAAATGCGTGTTTATATATATTTATGTAATTTTTTATATGTATATATATTTATAGATATTTATATCCATTTATTATTTTATTATTCATTATTCATTAATTATTAGTTATTAATTATTAATTATTTTTTTAATATTTATTTATTATTGATTTATTATTTATCGATTTATTATTATTAAATTACTCTTAAACAACTAATTAATATTTATTTATTTATTTGTTATTTAATTATTATTCATTTATTATTTATTTACTATTCATTTTTTATCATTTCATTATTATTTATTTTTTTATATACTATGTATTATTTTTTTATTCAATATTTATTAATTATTAACTAATTATTAATTAATTATTACCATTATTATTTGTTTTTTAATTAATTAATTAATTAATTAATTTTTCAATTTATAATTTAATTTATAATTTATAATTTTTTTATTTATTGTTTATTATTTATTATTATTTTTTATTCATATATTTTTTATTTTATTATTATTATTATGATAATTTATTTATAAATTATTGAGTTATCATATATATATTAATTATTAATATATTATCAAGTTCTTATAACTTTATTATTAATTTACTATTATTTTATTATTAATATATTATATATTATATATTATATAAATATTTTCTCTATATATTAAATTTTATTTTTTTAATTTTTTCATATAATTATTTTATTATACATTTATTGTTAACTTATTATTAATTACTTATTTATTATATATTGATTACTTATTAATTATTAATTATTAATTTCATATCTATTTGGAATGTATTAGTTGTGTTTTCAATCAATATATATATATATATAAGTACATTATACTCTATTTATTCACCACATGAAGAGCCAACTAGAGTGATAGAGTCTGTATAATAAAGAAGAGGTAAGGGGTTCAAATCTCACCCAATAAAAAAAATTATATATATGGAATATGCATGTGCATGTGCATGTGCATGTTCATGTGCATGTGCATAGTAATAAATACTAAGTAAAAAAAATTAGTTATAAGAATTAAAAAAGTTAAAAAATAATAAAATAATAAAATAACAATAAATAAATTAAGTATGAGAATAATAAATAATAAATAATAAATTAAAAAGATTCAAAAAAATAAAAATAATAAAATGATAAATCAAATACAAGAATTATAAAATATTTAAATAAAAAAAATTAATTATTAAAATTAAAAAAATAAAAATAATAAATAATAAAAAATCTACAACAAAATGATTTAGTAGTGGTTTAAACTGGAACTAAATGATTCCCTGGACTTTAAGAAACAATTGAGAATTTTTTGTATGATGGGTTTGAAAGGCCGCTGCAAAATAAGTACTGACAAAAGATCTATCAGTGGTTTAAATAGCCGCTAAATGCCTATTTTGGCATAGTGACAGAAGCGATGTTATCATATTCCCACAAAATAGAAAGCATGAATTTATGTGTGATATAATATTTATCGATGCATAATATCATCATAAACATCATATATATCATATATAAACTATAAATTCATCATTATGCCCAGCCTTTAAAGGTGGTAATGGAAAACAAACGACATTAGTTCGTAAGTCAGTAGTCCGTCGTACAAACGAACAATCATTTAGTTACCCATTTGATGGAAGTGTGTGAAGTTATAGGTTGAACCATTAACATAAAATATATCATTATATTTAATATATTAGGGTTATATTATAATCATTATATAATAAAAATTGGAATAGGTGGAGAAAGAAGGAAAATAAAGATGATCATTAAAGAACATTATCTCTTCTTCGGGTATCCTCCTTAGGTTTTCACAAAAGAATTCCTAGGATGGAATTCGACCCAAAATAAATCTTATAGAATGAGGGCAATTAATTTGTAAATTAATTTGGGTAGGACTTGGCTGAACCAAAGTAGTTTGAATGTGTAAAGTGGAGAGGATAGGGGATGACCATTTATAATTGGGGTGAGTGGAACACTAGTAATTTTTTGAAAGAGTTAATTTCACCCTTGTTTTTTTCTTGTCACCAAGCCCCAATAATGGTCTATTATTGATCATAGAAGGTATAATGTTGAAATATTTCCATCCAATGGGTTTTAAATATGTTTTGGGTCATTTTTACATCTTATTTTCTATGTTTAAAGACTAAGTAAACTCATTTTTATCTTAATATCTATAATTAATTTTAATTATTTTCACTATTCATTTTGGAAAAAAATTATGTTGACATAATTAGTAATTATAAATTGTACTGAATCCAAATCAGAAATCTATTTTTCTAAATTCAATTCAAAAAATTAGAAATATTCAATTTAAAGTTAATTTGGTAGAAGGGATAAGAAAGCGTGTTTTTAAAGATAAAATGTTCAAAAGTTTTCAAAGTGTATATATGAATTCAATATAAAAATGATTAAAATGAGCTAAATTGGATTAATAGACGTATAAATTAACTATTTTGGCTTTAAAACCATTTCAAAATATAATTTAACAAATAAATTATTTAAAATAAAATTAAATTTTCAAATAAAATTCGGTATTTTTAAGTGCTCACCAAAAAAATGAAACTTCTAATAAAAATCCCAAAATTTCAACCGAAGCTAATTTTATTATTTCAACTTCAAAAATTAAGTATATATTTTAAATTAAATTTTCCAAAATTTTCAAAAATTGGTTTCTAATTATGTGTGCCGAGCATGACTAAACAGTCTTTTAGAAAAATACAATTTTTCAAAAAAAATTTATTTTTCTTTTAAATGATTCATATTTATTTATAATCATTAAAGAATCAATAAACATGTATAAAAAAGATATTTTCATAATTTATTTAATTCTATCCAAACCTTATATTCCCATGACTAGTATATAACTATTATATTAAATAATAATATTAATAGTATATTGTTGTTTGATAAAACTCATTCTTGTATGTAATGCAAGCTATCGAAGAAACTCGATATTGAATATAATGCAAGAAAAACTCAGTATTGCATGAATTTAAGGCTATATAATATATGAAATATATTTAAAATAGTAAATATATTATAAAGTCTCATGATGTTATATTCATTTCTATGTTTGGTGTTGCATGTCATACACATGATCAAGTATGATACTCATATTTTAAAATTTCGGGGTGTTACAGTTCGTGCTTACTTGTGGATTACCACCACTATTAAGTGTTGTGATTATTTTTTCATCACCATATCACTTGGATGGTATATATAAGTGTTTTTTAAGATATAAATTTTATTGATTAAATAAATATCATTTTTTTAAAATAAAATAATTATTACCTTCTTTACATAATAATCATTAAAAAATGGGAAAGTTACACATTTTTATATATGACCTATTATCACCCTGATTATAATGTTTTTTATTTTTCAGATACATCATTCATGGCTTGTTTTAGAATTACAATTTCTGAATAAAAATTAAAAAAAATGTCATGTTTATTATTATTGAGATGAAGGAATAATGATATCTTTGACCACATTCAACATACACAAGTCGTTTAAAAATTAGGGACCAAACGTCCTCAAAACACCAAACACAGAATTAACTGATTATGTATTTAAGTATTTCAATAAAATAAATGAAATATTTTTTATGTATAAGGGATTAAACCTCAAAAAGGGTTTAAGAAAGAATAAATTTATATAATTTTATTACTCATGATTTATTGGACATACATTGTAAGTTTGGACTCCAGGTAAGAGATTTCATATCAATTTATCTTCATTGATGCATATTTTAATTTTTAGCACCTAATTTATTATATATGGTTTATATAAAACCCCTTTTATATGTTATATAATGAATATTTCATTCTTAATGGTATTTTAAACTTTAATTAAAATTATTTAATCCTAGGTGGATTTGACTAGAATGTTACTAAGTGGTAAGGAGTTTCTTAAATCAATTTTATTTCATTGGGTTATATCAGATATTAATTGATTATATTATGACAAGATTATGTGTGAAATGACACTTTATTAATTTATGTTTTACTTCCATTTGTTTAATATAGATTTATATTTTTTATACCTAATCGATCCCTTGATTAATTCTCAATTCAATGATTTGATCTTTGTAAGGGTAATTCAGATGAAATTGTCTTTCTTTGGGACATACGTTTATGTTATACACCAAATTATTTTTATAACCCATATATACTTCCAATTAAGATATTATATAATTTATTAATCTTTGATCATGATATTTAAAGTTCATTTTCTGTTATATTATTCATCAGATATTGATTCAAATGTTATAAAAGTTTCAATGGTTTTCATTTTCTCAATAACACTTTCATGAGACATGATTCATGTCATGCACTATGATTTACTTTATTGGTGAAATTAATACCTCATGTATAAATTTTCACGTATTACTTGTAATTCCCTGACCGAGGTGCTACACATTGATTCCCTGATCTAGTTGGTTGCATGACCTCAGATGCATCACCCCGTACACATAATGCTGTTGACAAACAACGAGGGTCTAATATCGATCATGGTGAGATTATACACTCTATAAAAGTAGCACAATAACAGAAATACATAAAATTAACCAAATGATATTACCAATAACCAGTAGAACCGGTATCACATGAGGACTAAAATTAGAATACAATATCCGAGCTAAACAATAGATATGTCATGCCAAGTACGTTCCATGTGTCAAATGAAAATCCAAAATAATGACAGAACAACACAAACAAGAGGGTACCAAAATAGCTTCCAGTTACCTCACCCATGATCCATCCATACTCATCTATATAACATAGGGATCATGTCCTTATCTTATCCTGTAAACATGAAGTCTATTAGGGTACTGATTAGGCAGCCCAAGTAAGGTACGAGTACAACTCAGTAGGCCACCACCAGTAGATTCTAAAACAGTATCCAGTAAATAAAAGTTTATTCAATTATATAACTAATATAGTACAATGAATAATTAACCAATTATCACATTTCATTATTCTTTAATTAACCATATAAACCCTTAGGTTCCCAAGGACACTTGAATCCTCAATACCTGCTTCGGGCCATGTTTCTATATGAACTATACCAAAGGGACATCACAAATCATAATACCATGGTTACCATTCATCATTTCAATTCACATCACGACCAATTAGAACAATAGTACAATGCCAATTTGATGGGAAAATAACCTCATGTGTAACACCCCATGGGTATTTAGAGCCTATTTCCCCATCCCACACCTCAATATCACATGGGTATTTGGAGTATCAGTCCCCATCCTATAATGGCTATATCATTGGGTATTTGGAGCGTCAGTCCCTATCCCACACTGATATATCACTTATAGGTATTTGGATCCTCCTTCCCTATCCCACACACATATATCACATATACCACAATATCACATATAACATATTCATCACATTCATTAAGGTTTATCATCATCAACCTTGTTATCAATATCTATATGATTGTATACTATTTCAATTCTTCAACAATCAAGGTTCATCGCTTTAATTCCCATGGAATAACATGAACAATTCACTATTAAACCAGTTATAAAAATTTAAATATATAAATCAATAAACTTTTAAGGTTAATCCAGACATACCTTAGCCCCCCTTTATCAATTAATTCATATAAACATTAATTGAAATATCACAAAACCCCAATTTCTCATCAATTTCACAATCATCATATTCCATTAATTAATTCACCAATTAAATAATCCAATTCAACAAAATATATGATTGAAAAAATTAATATTACTTAATTCACCAATTAATTAACCCAATTCAATAAATTTCATAATAAAAACAATTTCTATTAATTAATTCAGTAATTAATTAATCCATTTCAACCAAATCCAATTTTCCTGAATTTAACTCAATTTATAATCACATGGAAATTACATTAAATCAATTCCATGATTCCATAAATCAATAAATCAATTAATTTAATCAAATAAAGATTCAAATAACAATAGTTCCAATTCAAATTTCATAACACAAGCATTCAATTATAATTAAATACTATTGGAATTGAATTTAGATTGGCTACGTTAAAATTGACAATGAACGCTCACCAACGAAAATCCCAAATTGAAGTAGAACAATCAAGAACATGATGAAGAATGAGATTTAGATCCGAAAACTAGATCCAAAATAAAATGTATTATATCTATATAAACATAGATATAGACCCATTATCATACTGTAAAAAATCCCACTAAAGGATGAGAGAAAGACAAGAGAGAGGGAGGAAACCACATGAGTTGAGATTCTCTTGTCTTTGGAGGTATAACTCTTTTTTATGGGTTTCAAATCATTAATAAAGAAGGTGTAAAGGACTTGAAAACTATGACAGAACCTCCAAAACGATGAAAACATGTTTAGGTTCGATGTAGGGTTGATTTAGGTTGAATTATGGGGGTTTAGGTAATTTTAATCTAATTTTAGTGGGTTTAAAACCCTGCGTGCACAATTTCCTATATGGGGCACACAGTTTCCCCTAACCATGCACCTAACCATGATACTCCACCATGGGGGATGCATAATTACTACTAATAGGGTTCATAGTTTGGCACATTATACACCAACCATGTAATCATCCTCAGCCTAGGGTTGCACGGTTTTCTAGGGAAGGTCACACAGTTTGGGAAAATCATGGACCAATAGTGCAACAACCATGAAATTTACCTCTTCTTAGGGTTGCATAGTTTTCTGGGGTAGGGAACACAATTTGGGAAAACCAGACACCAACTATGAAATTCCCAAAACCATTCCATAATTTTCCAATTTCTCCCCAAAAAACCCCAAGGTAAGACAAAATAAGTACTAAAACAAGGGAAAAGTGTATCTAAAGACAAGATCAAGACATCTCCATAAAAGGTTATGATCTTACAATCTCCCTACCTTATAATAATTCATCCTCAAGGTGTACTCAAAAGTACATATAATATTCCAAGTAAAAATGGTCGGTCCAATGAAACCATATATTTTCGTCTCTCTCCCATGTTTCCTCCTAAACAAAGCCTTATTTACATAACACTCGAACAATTAGCACCATCTTTTCCCATAACAATTTCTCACTATGATCCATCAAATGTATAATATGATTCTTAAAGGACACATCAGTCTCAATCTCAACATCATAAAAATTGATCACATGAGATGGATCAGGGTGATAATGAAGAATATGTGACACTTGAAAAATTTAATGCATAACACTGTACATCTATGGAAGAGCCATCGGTAGCGCACTGATCAAATTCTCTACACAACCTAAAATAGTCTAATAAAACTGGGTGACAACTTTCCCTATGTCCAAATCTGATAGTGACCCAATCTAGAAGAAACCAAAAGGAATACACGATCACCCTTTACAAACTCTAGGGTTCTTCAACATCAGTCAGAATATGAATTATATATAGATTGATCTATATCCATACAATTCCAAATCAAATGAACCTACTCTAATGTCTGATGCATGAGACTCAATCCCAACAACTCTGACTCACCTACCTCTATCCAACATGGTGGTGATATTCATGACCAACTATTAAGTTCCTAATATTTTTCAATATAAATGGTTTCTTGATAGCTAAAATTATAGGTGAACTCCACCAAATCTAGGTGTTTCTCCAAAGACCCACCAAATTCTAGGACACATGATTATATCATATCCACTTTCACCTGTACAGTATGTTCCTAATTCCCACCAGTCTATGGGTTGAATTCTATACTCAGTACAACCAGTGTTCCATGTTCCTTCTATATGTCCCGCCAGAAGTGTGAAGTAAAATGTAAGTCATAGTATGAAACTATACTCTATGGAACCCTATACAGATTATTTATGTTTAAAACTAACATGTCTCGCAACCGATCCAATAGGAAAGTCTCCCATATTGGTAAGAAATGCATTGCCTTTTTCAAATAGTCCACAACCACCCAAATAGAATCATTCTTCTGTGGAATCCCTGAGAGAACCACCACAAAGTCCATATTAACATCATTCAAATTCCATTTCGGAATGGTAAATGGTTTTACTGAACCACAAGGCATTTGATTATAAAAGTTTTTCTATTAACAAGTGTAACATCTTGTCAAAAACCCTGTTATCTGTTTTTTCATGCCCATCCACCAATACTATCATCATAGGTCACGATACATTTTTTTTCAAACCTGGATTTTCCTCACACTATGAGGCATGAAATTCACGAATCAGCTCCTCCCACATACTTTTAGGTACAACAACCTAGTTCTAGATATACATGATCACATCCTCATATAGGGACAGATTTGAAGGTGACCCCCACCATCAAGGATTTCCTTCAAGGTTAAACATTCTAGATCCTCATATTGAATATCCTTGATCCATCTTAAAAGTGTAGACTCCACTAAAACTAAGATGAGATTTATATGATCCTGATCCTCCTGAACCAAAACATCTATCTCATCGAAAAAATTTATCATCATACACTCAACAATAGACTCTTGATCTACCTGAGTCTAAATTTATTTCTTAATGCACTAAAAACACTATTTCTCTTTTATAGCATATATTCTATATGAAAATAAAATGAATACATATACTTAACCCACCTCTGATACTAGAGATTCAAAATCATAATGTGAAAATATATACTTGAAGATCTGTGATCAGTATACATAGTAAAATTTTCACTCAATAGATAATTCCACTAACAATTCATTGAATACAAAAAAAATTAATAACATGTGGTCATGTGTTGGGTAATTACATTCATGTGGATTCAATATTGGTGACCCATATGCAGAAACTTGATATTCTAGCATCAGCAATGCTCCAACCCCTATCCATGAATAATCATAAAACACCATATAATCCTCACCTATATTGGTTAGGATCAAGATTAGTGCCATATTAAAGTGCTTCTTTAACTCACATAAGGAATTCTCACAATGTCTAGACCATTGAAATATTATTACCTACTTGGTTTGGCCTAAAATATGTTCTTATAAGTGGGAAAAGTCTTGGACAAATCTCTGATAATATCCCACCAATCCCAGAAAACCACGAATATCAAAAATTTTATTAGGATGCTCCTAAGTTACAACTAACATAACCTTTTTTGGGTCCACTAACACACATTACTCAAATATTATGTGACCCAAGAAGTTTACTCAATAGATCCAAAATTGACACTTAGATATCTTGGAGTATAGCTGAGGACCTCTTAGTAGACTCCAGATGATGTTAAAAGGTTGGGCATGATCCTCATGAGTCTTAGATTACACCAAAATGTCATCCCTGAATATAGCAGAAAACTATTCTAGGTGTGGATGAATGATTATGTTCATCAATCCCATAAATGCTTCTTGTGTTTTCATCAACCCAAATGACATCACACCAAAAACATATAGGTCATACCTACTTTTGAAAATAGTTCTCAGCATAATAAAAATATTGAACTCTCAACTGATGATACCATGATCTCAAGTCTATATTGGAGAAAAAATAAGCTCCCCTCAACCAGTCAAATAGATCTTTGATAAGTGCATGAGGATACTAGTTCTTTACAATCATTTAGTTCAACTTCCGATAATCAACAAAAAAGTGCATGGTCCTATCCTCATTATTTCTATACAAGACTGGAGAACTCCAAGGTGATGTACTTGGAATGATTAATCTCGTATCCTCAAACTCCTCCTATTGAATATTAATCTCTAGAAGCTATGTTGGGGACGTTCTGTAAGGAAGAATAGAAACTCACTCTTCCATTGACATTATCTCAATATTAAATTCCACATCTCTCTCTAGTTTCATCATTCAAAAGTACTTAAGAAACACTTAATAGAACATGTACACTATGGGAGGAAAGACATAATTCCTTACAACCACGTTATCTATAAATAGGCTAGAAAACTGGGCAGTTATCTCCCCTAGTTTTTGATGGACTAACACAAATGACCCGCCAGTATATCCCACTCTCCATGATGAATATAATTTCACCCACAGAAGACATAAAATCCACTCTCCTAAGGTAAAAATATATGTAGGATCAGTATGTTACTAACCAGTAAATAACCATAATTAGGTCAAAGAATAACTTGTCAAGGATATAAAGATCCCCTATAAAACTACTCAATCAAACCTCGAGATAACACCCCCTACACAAATAGATATCTCTCAACCATAATCTAAAAGTTGTACATATCATCATCACCCCACTCACTATTTTTACTTCCATTTTCAAACAAGTTGTGAAGATATAAAATTATTAGACGCACTAGTATCAAATGAGGAACTAGATAGATTAGAAGCTATTAGAATATTATCTCTAACTATCGAGGGTCCATCCTCACTATCCACCAATGTAGGATGAACTTAAATAAATTTCCCTTCCCCTATTCCCTGTGATTAATTTATCATCCCCTGAGCCGGACCACTACAATGATATGGGCTCTCTTTCTCAGAATCACTAAATCCACTACCTATATGACCATGACTTTTAGAGCTCAATTTTTCAGATCAATATGGTGTAGAATATCCCTTTCCCACACTCTAATTCTTTCTAGCTGCTCCTTCACTACATATATATCATGGGTTCCAGAGAAACCTCTGTAAATTTTCTATATTTTCACAAGATAGAAACTCTATCAGTGGTCGGTCGAAATTTCTACAAAAGTGGCATGACCTACCACACTGGTGTACACGAACCTAGGTAAGATCTTGAATAACTGATCCTTACCCCTGGCCACTCCTCTTTAAACTATGTTGGTCAACATTATCATAAGGAAAATTCCTACCCACAGAGGATGTACGTCCTGATCATGTAGAATTAAAAACATTTCCTCTAATGGAAGACTCCTTTAGGTTCCCCTCATATATGAGATCCTGATCCACAACCTCAAAAATATTTTTTTCATCCAAAATATATTTACATAGGAATTAATATCACATTTAATCATATCCTAGAAATTCCTTTCCATAGTTCTATCATACCCTACCAGTGATGGAGAAAATCACCGCAAGTCAGTAAAGATACCAACATATTTCATCACAAACATGCTTCCTTGAGTCAACTGTATGAACTCATATGATCTATCATATTTCAGTGTATCTAGAGAAAAGTTATGTAGGTACTTTACCATAAAATCATTCCATTACATACCATCTAACTACCCGGTCCTTGCCTTAACATCCCACAAGTTCTTCACTGATCCTCATAACATATAAGAATCCAAAATTACCCTCTTTTCAATAGGAGTCAGTAACTGGTCATGTATAGTCATGATGGACTCAATATAGAATTCCTCTACCTTCGATACACCTTCTCTGGTGAAATTTGGAGGGTGATGCTACTGAAATTCCCATGTCCGGCCAAACATACTCTTCAAAACCCACTATGGGCCTCTCTCTATAAACTTCATAAAGTGTATGAAGTTCTCTTGGAACAAAACTCTGACTCCTTCACCTGGAACTATCGGTGGCTTAGGTTCCACTACTAGAGGATCATTTCTATCACTATCCTCTTGGAATCCTACCAATAAGAATTATCATGGAGGAATATCTCTATAATTACAAACAAATATCCTACAAAACATTCAAAATATTAACAAATTCATGGGGATTCATATAAATCCATAAAAAATCTTTCCCCCAAACCCCACCACATCGTCAAAACTGAGGCACTATCACTACCCTTAACCATCCTATATCTAGGTCATGGTTTGAAAAGTGTAAAATAATTAACATTTTCTAATTTCTCATTCGACACCCAATTATTCACATTTTGAATCATTTTATAACATTTTATTTGAAAATAATTGAGAAAATATATATTTCAAAAAGTTACTCAAAACCTGGTTTTCCGATGTGTTCCTAAAATGATTCATGTAACATAATAATGCTGAGTGTCTATAATGATGCATGTAAACTCAAATCTTATTCCATATTGTGCCACAACTCATATATAAAAAAGAAAATATAACTAATAATTACATCACACAATAAGTTCATCACTCAACATGAAATAACATACAACTATAACAAAAAACCACAATAATAGAAATCCCACCGAGGGTTCTTGGGTTTTACCATCATACATAGGTTAGCTACTCCCATGCACAAGATCTTAACCAATACCTGACTCATCATATTCTCATGTACAAATTTCTCAAATAGTAGGACAAAATAAAATAAAAGAAACCACATTTGATGAAAATTTAAATTCTATAGCTGGGTTCCACACACCGGTGCCCCGAGATGGTTGATTACATGACCTCAGTCATGTCTTGCCATATGATAGAGGCTTATGACTATTATTGAGGGTCTAATATTGGTCAAGAGGAGACAATAACCTATTAATAAAAGTATCAAAATAGAATAAATAAATAAAAATAACCAAATGATATGACTAATAACCAGAAGAACCAGTATCACATGTTGAATAAAATAGGAATACATCATCGAACCTAAAAAGTATATATGTTATGCCAAGTGAATGCCATTTTTCAAATGAAAAACCAAAATAAAGACACACTGACACTCCCAAGAGGGTCCCAAAACTACATTTGGGTCCCTCATCCATGATCCATCCTGTCTGAATTATCTAATATAGGGATATTTTTCTTATCAATTCATGTAAACATATAGTCTATTAAGGTACCAATTAGACTACCAGAGTAGGGTATGAGTACAAATCAGTATGTCACCACCAAAAATGCCTAAAATAACATCAATTCAATATAAGTGCATAAATTTTCATAAATAATAATGTAAAATTCATAGTTAAATAATTATCACATTTCAGTATTATTTAATTAACCACATAAACCCCTCGGTTCCCAAGGAAACTCGAACCCTCAGTACCTACTTCAGCCATGCCAGAGTCTGATCTATGCCCAAGAGATATCACATATCATAATACCATGGTTAACATTCATCATCTCAATTCACATCCTGTCCAATTTTAACCATAGTATAATGCATATCTCTTGGTTGTAGAATGTTGTGTCTAACACCTGGTGGGTATTTTGAGCCTTTTCCCTATCTCACAACTCAATATCACATAGGTGTTTGGAGCCTTAGTCCCTTTCCCATACTCACTATCTAATATGGGTATTTGGATCCTTAATCCCTATCCCACACTCATTTATCACATATGGCTATTTGGAGCCTCAATACCTATACGACACATGTATACCACATTCATCATATTCATTAAGGTTAATTATCAATAAACTTCTTATCAACATCCACATCATGGTATACTATTTAAATTCATAAAAAATCAGGGTTCAACACTTTAATTCACATGGAATAATATGAACAATTCACTATTAAATCATTTATCAACATTTTATCATAAAAATAATTAACCCTTTAAGGTTAATCAAGACATACCTTAATCCAAAATTATCAATAGATTCATAATCAAATTAATTTACTAATCCCATAAAGCAAATTTCTCATTAATTTAAAAATCATCAATTTCCACTAATTAGTTCAACAATTAATTGATCCAATTTATCCAATTACTTAATTACAATAATTTTAATTAATTAATTTACCAATTAATTAATTCAATTCAATATATTTCATAATCACAACAATTTCCATTAATTAACTAACTAATTAATTAATATAATTCAACCAATTCCAATTGTCCTAAATTTAACCTAATTCATAAACACATGGAAATTATATTAAATCAATTCCATGATTACACAAATTAATTATTCAATTAATTTAATCAAATTAAGACTCAATTTTCAATAGTTTCAATTGAAATTTTATAAAACATAAATTAATTTGAAATTCACGACTATGGAAATTTAATATAGACATCATTTATCAAAATTTATGATGAACGCTCACCAACAGAAATCCTCAATTGAAGCAGAACGATCAAGAACATAAATAAGAATGATATCTAGTTCTAAAACCTAAATCTAAAATAAATCGTATTATATCTACATAAACCTATATCTAGATCCATTTAAACATAGGGAAAAAACACTCTAAAGTACGTGATAAAGATGGGAGGGATAGAGGAAACCACACGATATTAGATTCAATTACCAGTGGAGGTGTATATATTCAATATGGGCTCCAAATTGTCAATAATGAAGGTCATAAGGCCTTATAATCCATTCAAGAATAACCATGACATGGGAGAAAAAATTTAGGTTAAATCTTGAATATATTTAGGGTGAATAATAATGGTTCAAGTATTTTTAATCTAATTTTTGGTGGTTTAAAATCCTACACACATAGTTTTCTATACAGGGCACATAATTTCCCTTAACCATGTGCCTAACTATGTGCCTCCCACCATGGAGATATATGTTTACTTCTAAGAGGGTGAATTGTTTGAAAAACCATGCACTAACCATGGAATTCACCTCGGACTAGGGTTTCATAGTTTTCTAGGGTAGGGGAACATTTTGGGAAAACCATTCACCAACCTTCCACTGCTAATAAACCATTTCAATAGTTTCCAATTTAGCCCAAAAAACCCCAAGGTAAGACCCAAAAAAATTACTCAAAATAAGAAAAATGTGTACCTGAAAACAAGATGAAGATATGTCCATAATTTTTTTAGATATTACATTAATTCATGAAATTTATTTGACTTAAACCACCACATCATACTCTTGTTTTTAGTGAATTTTATTTGAATGTTACCAAAATGGTAAAGGCATTATGATAAAATATCGTTTCTTTCCAAGATTATTTATGTTCAAGGTTCCTTTGGTGGTAATCACACTATCTTATTTTATTGAAATACATATCATTCCTTCTACCTTGGTTATGAATGTGTCTTACATGTTTAGTTTTCATTCCCTATTATTTATTAAATAATCACCATGAATGTTTTTTATAAGTTATATCAATCTTGTATCTTTTTTAGATCAGGAATGTCTTCATTCCATATCATTATTTTATAAAATATTTTCAAGATTGTTTTTTGAAATAATAAATTATTTTATAAATTTATTTTACATTATATTTTACCTCATTTTAAATGGGGTTAAAAAGTAATCAGTTAAATGTTTTCTAACCATGTTGTTTTTGTTTTTTACAAATGCTTGAAAGGAATGTTTATTTTTAAAATTTATGGAATGACAATTTTTCTCTCTGCAATGAAACTTATATTCTTTGAATTTTACACTATATGTTTCCATGGTTATTTTCAATGAAAATATTTTTTCAAATATTTTGTATATTTTTATAATATATTACTAAAAAAATAGGTATTTTCTCTCCCAATCAAAAAAATGTTTTAAATATTATATAAATGTATTTTCCTTTATGTAATCATCGCTTAATGATTATTATATATTACTGGGATTATGATATTATGAAAACACCCTTATTCTTTCTCTATATAGATTATTATTATTTTTTAAAGATATGGTCATGAAGCCCATTTATTTCCCATGATTCACCAAGATATCAAATAATGGTGGTTGTTTTAATGGCCGTATTATGAGAAGGTTCAGGAATAAAAACGTTTTTTAATGATATAGTTCTTAATAATTATATATAACTATAGGGGGAGATTGATATATCTTACACTATGGGTGATCCCCATTATAGATCTCTAATGTGTTGGGTAACATTGCATGTCTTCCAATTCCTGAATGAGGGAGTTAACCAAGGTAGTTTCTTTTATAGATTTAAATAGGCCTGATTTATTTATAATAAATTTTCAAAATGGTTTAATAATATAATACTCTTACATTACAATGATATATGTGTTATAAATTAATTTCTATTTTATTTCTATGGGTATTTAACATTCTCTTCGATCAAGATTGGCATTACGTGTTTGTTGATTACTGATTTCTATGAATCATGACTTTGTTAAAGCATCATGCCATGTAACTTGTTTAATGATTTATGTTTTTATAGGTATGAGTTCTCTTATGTCATTATTATTCATTATTTTATGTCATTATATCTTTATTATAATATTGAGCTCACTAATTCCATTCCATTTTTACGGTTTATGTTTACCATTATTGAATATTTGATCTCACCTTTCTTATATTTCCCTTTACCTAGGTCATTAATAATGATGTGAAATGATTTCTTTATAGAAAGGGTTAATCTAAGAAGAAATTTTTTGGAGTTATTGAATTTTTAATATAGAATATTAAAATCTAGGTATAGTTGGAATAATTCTCACTTTATGTCAAGGGTATTGTTTATCTAAGAGTTTTTCCAAATTTTATAAAACTCTAAACCAAAAAGATCCTTAAGGTTATGTAAGTGATCCAATATTTTTAGTTTGATGTTATATGTTTTATGTTATGGTATTTTTATGTGATTAATGATATTTTTGGATATAATTTATTGTGTTGACGTCTATATAACTCTTAGATTTAATGTGATTGATTATTTCAGAAGAATTATATTACATTTTGGATGCGTAAGATAAAAGGTATGAGATAAAATTTATGTTTAAAAATTTACTTAATGTTTAGTTTGTAGAGGTTATTTTGGATTTGGGTTTATTCATTTAAGGAATGATCTATGTTAAACCTTTAGTGTTATTTTTGAATTTTGGAGATTAATGTATTATTTATTTATAAGAAGGTTTATTCATTTGGTTTATTATATTATAATATGGAAACCATTTCAGTTTTGGTTAATATCTAAAGACAATATGGATAACGTTTTATCCTTTTTTAGACTATGTGATTCATTAGAATTTTATTTCAGTGGTTCAAGAATAAAAAAGTCATATTGACCACTAATTATTTAGTGAGAAAGATGAGATTGTGGTGAAATTGATTAATGGATGAAATTGAAAGCAAGTGTATTTTCTTATGTTCTTATTCTTGATGGTAAAGGTATTAATCAACTCTAAGAATTTAACACCCCAATCTTCTACGGTATGCTTCTCATTGAATAATGCAATAGCGTGTGTTGTACGCACCATCGAGTTCTAACACACACCACAACCGATCAAACTAGCCGTTATGAATAGTAATACCAACTTTTTGAAATTTTATAAATTTTATCTCCCAAAATGGACTTCATTTTTGGATTCGGAGTATCGAATTTAGCCTAAGGTGAAATTTTGGTACTTTTCAGATAACTTTAATATTTTGATGAATAGTGAAAATTACTAAATTTTAATTAAAAACAACTTTTTTAATAAAAATAATTAATAGTGATAAATTATGAATTTGAGTGGTTTTAAAGTATATTTGGAATATAGTTTTACCATTTAATACAATGTTGGTCATTGGACATAATTTTACAATTAAACTGAACATAAACAAGTATCAATCTTTTGATAGTTATTATATCTTAAAAACACACTTTTTGTTTTGACAGCGGGAATTAATTTTAAATTAATTTCTACCACTTTTGTGTTTTGAATTTAGAAAAATGGATTACATATTTGTAATCAGGATGTTCAAATTTTTTAAATATGTAACTTTTATTTTTAGACATTTTGAATAATTACTTCGGTAAATATTTTATTTACCATGGTTAAAGGGTAAATCCAGTAAATAAGGGTTAAACAATAATATTATAATAATAACAAATTACCCTAAAATGTGTCCTAATCTTATTTGTTGATACATGTTCAACCATGGGAATCTTTGGGTCGATTTTGGGACCCCATGGTGCCACTTGTAAGTGATAGGGACACATTATTTTTAATTAAGTTAAAATGAATACAAAAATGACACAAGCATATATCTTTTAGACATACAATTTTTTACATAGGGTTATATATGTTGGATTTTCGACTATAAATATTCATTATAAATCTAAAAATAATTCCTACATAATGGTGTTTTATTTATAATTTTTAGACATTAAATAATTTTATTTATATATGACACAATGGTGATGCAGCAATTACCATAATAGTGAAAAATTAAAATGATTGATATTGTAGATACCCAAATAAATATAATTTGAGACTTTTTATGAATTAAACTAATTTTATAGGTTAATATTACATGTTATTAATTATTTAATTAACTTTTTTCGAAGTAATAATTCTGTTATGAGTTTTACAAAAATAAATTATTGAATAGTGTCAAAATTGACATAAAAGAGTTTTTAAAACAAATATTATATTATTAATTGATATTAAATTCCTAAAAATCTAAGGTTCGGCCAAAAGACTTATAACATGATAGGTGTATCATTAATGGAACACTTTGGGGTCTCTTGGAGGTATATAGTAAGTTTATTAACTATATAATATAAAAATACAAAGTGACATAGTAAGTGTCAAACTAATTAACTAAGAGTTAAAACTAAAGGATAAGGTTAATATAATGATCCAAACCTGTATAAATTCTATTGGTTGAGTGGTTTTCAACCTATACCCACATTAACATTTAAATAATCCACTTTTGAGCCATTAGAAACCGAATATGAATTTATTATAAAATAATATTTCTAGCTTTTCCAAAGGTGCCCCTCACCCCTCTTAAAAAAGGGCACTCTCCATTCTCATTAACTCACACCTTCAAAGCCTTTTGGTTCGGCCAAAATCTGACCAAATACTCTCTCAACTTCCCTAACTTCATCCTATATGCCTTACTTTAGTCATAAATCCAACTTAAGGAGCCCTTTTTATCAAATCAAAAGGAAGAACCCGAAGAAGAGGTAATGATTTCACCACCCTTTTTCAAATTCCTTTCTTCTTCCACTTCTTCTTTCTTTGTTATTACCATTATAAAATAATAACTCCAGTATCTTATATATAATGTGATGTTATTATAAATATGGTACAATCATATTAAGTATTCTATCCATCCTTTGAATGACATGTCACCATACGTGCGTACGTACGACTTACCGTCTCCACGTCGTGGTGTAATTGTTATTCAATAAATTATTATTTGGATGGGTATAATAATGATGTGTAATTCATGTAAATAATAAATTTAACATGATAATTATTCTTTATATATGATATACCATCCAATTATATATTATTTTAATATCAAAAGAATGATATTGTCGCTCGTGCGTACGTAAAGACTACCGTCTCCACGAACATGATGAGATTCATTCTCCATCGTATCCATTCAAGTATAATTCTCATTTGATGATTAATAATAGTATCTAAGGACTTGATATCATTCTGGATATGATTAAGATACAACCTATCCATGAAAAACATAGCTTACATAACAAAACATATAAAATAAAATGAGTAAGTTAAAACCCGAAACAACGATAATACTAAGATATTATTAACAAATCAATGTTAAAAGATCATATATGATATAATATTAATGTATATGATTCTTGTATAATTTAATAACAATTATTTAACCACTATACAGGAGGTTAACCTACCCCCAACAAAAGAAAAGTACAAGGTAAGGGTTTATTTCGCAATCTCTTTATTATCCGAGGTTGTTTATACGTAATAATCTACTGAGATCTCTTTATCATCCACATCCATGTTTCTTAGAAATATATTTCAAAACATTTTTACTATTTACAAGAATATGGGTTAAAGTCATTTATACCCTTGTTTGACTTTTTATAAGTGGTTTATAAAGGAATCTTTCCGTCGTTTTCCAAAGAAGGTGCTTTTTAACCTTTTCGACAGAATTAAGGTAAGAATGTTTTTTTAACTTATACGGTGGGTGCAGATATTTTCCACCGTTATAAAATTGTCGAAGCTTCCCTTACAATATTATAAGAATATTTTCAAAAAAAATGTTTTATTTTATAAATATATGACTCTTAAATTATTTCAAAATAAAAAGAGATATTTCTCTAAAAAGAGTTTTGATTTCATCTATGTCAACATCCTTTGATAGATTTTACGCTTATTTGAAGTTGATTTATTATGATACAACACTTTTATATTTTATTGAAGGTTTTGTGATATGTTTGACTGTGAATGTGCTATTTTTATACCAATCATGGTTTATGGTGAAAGTATTGACATTTATTATGCTAGTTTTAATACGAATGTTTATGTTATGTTTAAACATTTTCATATGGGAATGCATTGGACTTAATATGTGATGGGTGGAGCCCGCTATATCTCCTCGATGAATCGGTAGGTCTCATGAGACAAACTAGTGTCTTGGCACAAGGCCTTGGAAAAATTTTATTTGTAGTCTTGGCACGAGTCCTTGGCTATGAGGTTATGATAGTCTGGCATTATGCATTCCATCACTATGAAAGTGGTTATTGATATTGCATGTGATTATTCGATTAGTAGAATATCTATGTGAATAAGTAAATGGAATTATTTCATTTTATTTTTGCCATACTATGTTGAAGTTCAAGTTTTATAGGCTTTTGTTTTAGTTATACATTTCCTTAAATGTTTATTCTTATTTATGAAAGTTTCTGCTATATTGTTATCCTTACTAGGAATTTGAGCTCACCCCTTTTCTATGTTTTATTTTCCCAGGATGTGAAGAAGTAAATTATGAATGACCTGCAGGGATATTATGAGGGGATAATAGTGTGGACTATGGAGACAATATGTTGTTGTAGTAGTTTTTCACTTTATGATGTAATGTAAAACTCTATGAATATATCTAGTGTTTTCAAGTCTACTAAACCAATCGGTCTTTTGAGATTTGATCTTTCTTGTGATAATGCCAATGTTATGTAATAATGCACCGACTCTAGGTAACTGGGGTCGGGGTGTTACAGTTGGTATCAGAGGAAGTTTAGTACAAACCTTGGAAGCTAGATTAAGATAAACTCTGATTAGAGCACATAGATTTAAGATGGACTTTGAGGATTATTATAGAAGAACTTCCTAGAATTTTGGTATTGTAGAGATTTTGTGAGTTTTCCGAGCAATACATCCCTGTTTGGATACAAGCTGGTAGAGGCGGCTCTGGCACAGATGTACTTAGGGGTAAAAACCAAAAACAACGCTTTGAGCTAGACTCGAACGAGAACTGGTGCACGACAACGGGCCTTGCTGAACTCTTGGTTACGACACTCCTAGGGGATATGCTTAGGATAACTCTAATTTTATTTATAAATCATTATGAAGGGTTTATGAGTATATACTTCCTCAAAGAAAACATTTTTATGATTATGGATTATATCCATAAATAGTTCAATTTATGTTAAGTGTTTTATAAGTATGGAATTATGTATTTTGATTCATAAACTAGTCTAGTTTATGCCATTGTTTAGAAATGACGCCTAGTGGAAGAAATGGAAACAGTATCAATGCACACACTACATGTAGGGATTTAGCTCCTACTCAAGATAATTATAGTGGAGCTGGTGATGCAACTAGTGCCGATCAGCTAATCACCATACTGGGACAACTCCCTCAGGTTATGAATAATAACCTTACCCGTATGGAGCACCCTGATCCGCAGCGTGGAGGATCAATGTTAGATCGCTTCATGAGGCAGCAACCACCAACATTAAATGGGAGTACAAATCCATTAGTATCTAAGCAATGGATAAGTTCCCTAGAGAAAATATTTCAGGCTTTGAGGAGTAGTGAAAGGGAAAAAGTTATCATGGCAGTTTACCACCTCACTGGAGATGCTGATCAATGGTGGTCATTGATTAAAAACACGAAGGAAGATGATGAAGTATCAAATATGGAATGGAGGGAGTTTAAAGATCTGTTTTTAGAAAAATACTTTCCTCGTGACCATCAAGCAGATATGGAAAGGCAATTTCTGAGTCTGAGACAAAAGGAGGATGAGAATGTCGTAAAGTATGAGGCTAACTTTACAAGGTTATCAAGGTATGCTGGATATTATATACGTAACCCAAGAAGTAAGATTGATCATTTATTTGATGGGTTAAAACCATTTCTCCACCGAGCATTAGTCTCACAATCCTTCTCTTTGTATGAAGACATTGTCTCATGTGCTATCAAGACAAAGAAAGAATTCTCTAAGTCTTATGACTTTAAAGCAAAGCAAGAGAAGAAGAGATCTGTTGATCAATATGGAAATGGAAATAAGGGGAAGAAGGGAAAGTTTGAATATCCATCCTGTGGTAAATGTTTGAAGAAACACCCCGGTACTTGCTTAAAGGGAATAGGTGTCTCTTACAAGTGTGGTGAAAAAGGCCACCAAGCTCGTGAATGCAAAGGGAAGAAGGAATCTACCAATGTTCAATGCTACAATTGCAGGGAGATGGGACATTATGAAAATGAATGTTCTAAGCGTCAGGGGAAATTACCTCAGAAAAGGCCAGGGGATCAAGGCCAAGCTTATGCTATCACTACTACTGAGGTAGAAGCTCCGAAAGATGTGGTGGAAGGTAATTTAATGGTTTCATCAAGTTTAGAAAATGCATTATTTTATTCTGGATCATCACATTGTTTCATATCTTCTTAGTTTGCTAAGAAAATTAGATATTTCCAATTTGATTTAACGAGGGACTTGTCAGTTAAAACTCCTAAGGGATGTATCACTGCAACAAATTTTTGTGAATCAGTCCCATTAGAACACATAAATATTCTTTATCTTCTGATATCATCGTCATACCTATGATTGAGTTTGATATAATCCTCGGTATGGATTGGATTTCAGACTATTATGCGAAGATTTATTGTAAGAATAAGGAGGTTATGATTTTTGATGATGATGATAAGGAACACCTTATCTTTAGATCAGAATCGTCACCACCTAATTCTTATCTAGATCCACCCCCACTAGCTCAACTAAATTAAATTATTGGGGTGGAAGAGAAAGAAATGACTGTGGGTGATGAAAGGAATGTTAAAATAGACGATGTACCTATTGTGAAAGAATATGTAGATGTATTTCCAGAAGATTTACCAGGAAATCCTCCAGAACGAGAAGTTGTGTTTTCCATTGATTTAATTCCTGGATGAAGGCCTATATTGAAGACCCCTTATAGAATGGCCACTGTAGAATTAGTTTAACTAAAGAAACAACTAGAGGAATTGACTAATAAGGGATTTATTCACCCTAGTGTTTCTCCATGGGGATCCCATGTTCTTTTTGTTAAAAAGAAAGATGGATCTATGAGGTTATGTATCGACTATAGGGAGATCAATTCTATAATAATAAAGAACAAGTATCCCCTACCACACATTGATGATTTATTTGACCAACTGCATGGAGCACAATACTTTTCAAAGATTGATCTTCGATCTGGATACCATCAGTTGTGTGTGAAGAAGGAAGACATTCCAAAGACAGCATTTCGAACCAGGTACGAGCATTACGAGTTTACAGTAATGCCTTTTGGATTGACTAATGAACCCTCTGTATTCATGGATATGATGAATAGAGTTTTCAAGGAGTATCTCGATGAATTTGTGGTGGTATTTATTGATGATATATTGGTATACTCCAAATGCTACGAAGATCATGAAAATCACTTGCGCATTATCCTGAAGACTCTGAGAAGACATGAATTATATGGGAAGTTTAGCAAGTGTGAATTCTGTCTTCATGAGATTTCTTTTCTTGGCCATATTGTCTCTAAAGATGGAATCTCTGTTGATCCTTCTAAGACCAAGGCAATCCAAGAATGACCAGCACATATGAGTATAACTGAGGTACGTAGTTTTATTGGTTTGGCAGGTTATTATCGATGTTTTTTCCAGAATGTTTCCCGATTGGCTAACCCATTAACAAATCTCACACGTAAAGAGGTTAAATTTGTTTGGAAAAAAGAGTGTGAAGAATGTTTCGAAGAACTGAAGAGAAGATTAGTCAATGATCCTATATTGAATCTACCATCGGGGAATTATGGGTTTGTTATTTATAGTGATGCATCGAAGAAAGGACTTGGTTGTGTCCTTATGCAGAATGATAGAGTTATTGCCTATGCATCACGACAGCTGAAAATTCATGAACAAAACTATCCTACTCATGATCTCGAGTTTGCAGCTGTGATATTTGTTTTGAAGATATGGAGGAACTACCTCTATGGTTAAAAATGTGAAATTTATACTAACCACAAGAGTTTGAAGTATATTTTCTCACAAAAAGAACTCAACATGAGGAAAAAGAGATGGCTTGAATTACTCACGGATTATGATTGCACGATACACTACCACCTGAGGAAGGAAAACAAGGTGGCAGATGCTTTGAGCAGAAAAGATCATGGAATTTTGAACAATATGAGAATTGAAAGGGGTCCAATTTTCATGGATCTAGTGAAGACGAACATGGGAATAACCAGGGAAGGCGAAACATCAATTCTTTTTCGAATGGTTGCCAAACCATCTTTACTAGAAAGGATTAAGAGTTCTCAGACTGATGATGAAGAATTTCAAATGAAGATTAAAGCTGTGAATGATGGGAGATTGAGAGACTTTGTGTATGAAGAAGGAATTTTGAAATTCGGGAAGAGACTTTGTGTTCCTGATATACCTAATCTAAAAAGAGAATTGCTGGATGATGCTCATAGTTCCAATTTCTCTATACACCATGGGAGCACAAAAATGTATAGAGATTTGAAGGAACATTTTTGGTGGGACAAAATGAAGAGAGAGATTGCTGATTTTGTTTCAAGATGTATGGTTTGTCAACAAGTGAAAGCTGGAAGGCAACTACCTGGAGGAGTCATGCAACCTCTTCCCATACCGGAGTGGAAATGAGACAATATTACGATGGACTTTGTCATGGGGCTACTAAAGACACCTAGAAGGAACGATGCAATATGGGTTATTATTGATCATCTTACTAAGTCAGCACATTTTCTTGCTATAAGAGAAGATCTACCACTAGAACGTCTAGAAAGACTATATATTAATGAAGTTTTGAAACTTCATGGAGTACCCCTATCGATTGTTTCAGATCGCGATCCTTGTTTTACATCAAGATTCTGGAAGAGTCTTCAGAAATCCCTGGATAGTGAACTTCATTTAAGCACTGCCTACCACCCTCAGACAGATGGACAATCAGAACGAACTGTTCAAACCTTAGAATACATGTTGAGATCCTTCTCACTTGACTTTCAGGGTATGTGGGATCAATATTTACCTCTCGTAGAATTTTCCTATAACAATAGCTTCCATTCTAGTATTCAGATGGAACCATATGAAGCGTTATACGGAAAGAGATGTCGCACACCAACCTGTTGGGATGACGTTGGTGAAAGAAAACTTGTAGGTCCAGAACTGATGGAGGAAACAATGGAAAAAGTGAAGGTAATCCAAAATCACATCAAAGCAGCTCAATGTAGGCAGAAGAGCTATGCCGATAATCGAAGGAAGGATTTTGAATTTCAAGTCTGTGATCATGTTTTCCTGAAGGTATATCAATGGAAGGGAGTCATATGTTTTGGTAAGAATGGTAAATTGAGTCCCAGGTACATCAGACCTTTTGAAATTCTAGAACGAATTGGGGCTCTAGTTTACCGATTGGCAATGCCGCCAAGTCTCTCCAAAGTTCATGATGTGTTCCATGTATCTCTATTGAGGAAATACATGCGTGACCCATTGCATGTACTCACCTATGAGAAATTAGAACTGGAACCCGATCTGTCTTATTGCGAATATCCCGTCAGGATTCTTGATATGAGAGAACAAGTACTGAGAAACTAGACGACGCGTCTGGTAAAAGTTTTGTGGAGAAACCATAAGATGGAAGAGACAATGTGGGAACCTGAGGAACTTATGATGAAGAACCACCCGAGTCTTTTCATGCGGTAGTATTCTAGAAATTTTGAGGACGAAATTATTTGAAGGAGGGGAGAATGTAACACCCCAAGCTTCTACGGTATGCTTCTCTTTGAATAATTCAATAGCGCGTGTTGTACGCAACATCGAGTTATAACACACACCACAACCGATCAAACTAGCCGTTATGAATAGTAATAACTACTTTTTGAAATTTTATAAATTTAATCTCTCAAAAAGGATTTCATTTTTGGATTTGGAGTATCAAATTTAGCCTAAGGTTAAATTTTGGTACTTTTCGGATAAATTTAATATTTTGATGAATAGTGAAAATTACTAAATTTTAATTAAAAACAACTTTTTTAATAAAAATAATTAATAGTGATAAATTCTGAATTTGAGTGGTTTTAAAGTATATTTGGAATATATTTTTACAATTTAATACAATGTTGGTAATTGGACATAATTTCACAATTAAACCGAACATAAACAAGTATCAATCTTTTGATAGTTATTATATCTTAAAAACACGCTTTTTGTTTTGACAACGGGAATTAATTTTAAATTAATTTCTCCCACTTCTGTGTTTTGAATTTGGAAAAATGGATTCCATATTTGGAATCAGGATGTTCAAATTTTGTAAATAGGTAAGTTTTATTTTTTGACATTTTGAATAATTATTTCGGTAAATATTTTATTTACCATGGTTAAAGAGTAAATC
Organism: Viscum album; assembly: GCA_963277665.1. Taxonomy (NCBI): domain Eukaryota; kingdom Viridiplantae; phylum Streptophyta; class Magnoliopsida; order Santalales; family Viscaceae; genus Viscum; species Viscum album. The sequence goes on along the minus strand of OY728151.1, from coordinate 644,337,034 downwards.
CGGTAAATAAGGGTTAAAAATAATATTATAATAATAAAAAATTAACCTAAAACGTGTCCTAACCTTATGGGTTGATACATGTTCTACCATGGGTATCTTTGGGTCGATTTTGGGACCCCATGGTGCCACTTGTAAGTGATAGGGACACTTTATTTTTAATTAAGTTAAAATGAATACAAAAATGACACAAGCATATATCTTTTAGACAAACAATTTTTACATAAGGTTATATATGTTGAAATTTAGACTATAAATATTAGTTATAAAGATAAAAGTAATTCCTACATAATGGTATTTTATTTATAATTTTTAGACGTTAAATAATTTAATTTATATATGACACAATGGTGATGCAGTAATTACCATAATAGTGAAAAATTAAAATGATTGATATTGTAGATACCAAAATAAATATAATTTGAGACTTTTTATGAATTAAACTAATTTTATAGGTTAATATGACATGTTATGAATGATTTAATTAACTTTTTTAGAAGTAATCATTCTGTTATGTTTTTTTACAAAAATCAATTATTGAATAGTGTCAAAATTGATAAAAAAGAGTTTTTTAAAAAAAGATTATATTATTAATTGATATTAAATTCCTAAAAATCTAAGGTTCGTCCAAGAGACTTATATCATGATATGTGTATCATTAATGGACCACTTGGGGGTCCCTTGGAGGTATATAGTAAGTTTATTAACTATATAATATAAAAATTCAAAGTGACATGGTTAGTGTCAAACTAATTAACTAAGAGTTAAAACTAAAAGATATGGTTAATATAATGACCAAAACCTGTCTAAATTCTATTGGTTGAGTGGTTTTCAACCTATCCCCACCTTAACCTTTAAATAATACACTTTGGAGCCATTAGAAACCGAATATGAATTTATTATAAAATAATATTTCTATCTTTTCCAAAGGTGCCCCTCACCCCTCTTATAAAAGGGCATTCTCCCTTCTCATTAAATCACAACTTAAAAGCCTTTTGGTTCTGCCAAACTCTTCCCAAATACTCTCTCAACTTACCTAAATTCATCATATAGGCCTTACTTTAGTCATAAAGCCAACTTAAGGAGCCCTTTTGATCAAATCAAAAGGAAGAACCCGAAGAAGAGGTAATGATTTCACCACCCTTTTTCAAGTTCCTTTCTTCTTACACTTCTTCTTTCTTTGTTATTAACCTTCTAAAATAATCACTCCAGTATCTTATATATACTGTGATGTTGTTATAAATATGGTACAATCATATTCAGTAATCTATCCATCCTTTGAATAACATGTCACCATACGTGCGTACGTACGGCTTACCGTCTCCACGTCGTGGTGTAATTGTTATTCAATAAATTATTATTTGGATGGGTATAATAATGATGTGTAATTCATGTAAATAATAAATTTAACATGATAATGATTATGTATATATGATATACCATCCAATTATATATTATTTTAATATCAAAAGAATGATATTGTCGCTCGTGCGTACGTACGGACTACCGTCTCCACAAACGCGATGAGATTCATTCTCCATCATATCCATTCAAGTATAATTCTCATTTCATGATTAATAATAGTATCTAAGGACTTGATATCATTATTGATATGATTAATATACAACCTATCCATGAAAAACATAGCTTAATTAAGAAAACGTATAAAAGAAAATGAGTAAGTTAACACCCGAAACAACGATAATACTAAGATATTATTAACAAATCAATGTTAAAAGATCATATATGATATCATATTAATGTATATGATTATTTTATAATTTAATAACAATTATTTCACCATTATACAGGAGGTTGACCTACCCCCAACCAAGGAAAAGTACACGGTAAGGGTTTATTTCGCAATCTTTTCATTATCTGAGGTTGTTTATACGTAATAATCTACTGGGATCTCTTTATCATCCACATCCATGTTTCTTAAAAATGTATTTCAAAACATTTTTACTATTGAAGATAATATGGGTTAAAGTCATTTATACCCTTGTTTGACTTTTTATAAGTGCTTTATAAAGGAATCTTTCCATCATTTTCCAAACAAGGTGCTTTTTAACCTTTTCGACAGAATTAAGGTAAGAATGTTTTTTTAACTTATACGGTGGGTGCGGATATTTTTTGCTGTTATAAAATTGTCGAAGCTTTCCTTACAAGCTTATAAGAATATTTTCTAAGAAAATGTTTTATTTTATAAATATATGACTCTTAAATGATTTCAAAATAGAAAGAGATATTTCTCTAAAAAGAGTTTTTATTTCATCTATGTCAACATCCTTTGATAGATTTTACGCTTATTTGAAGTTAATTTATTATGATACAAAACATCTATATTGTATTGAAGGTTTTGTGATATGTTTGACTATGAATGTTCTATTTTTATACCAATCATGGTTTATGGTGAATGTATTGACATTTTGTATTCTAGTTTTAATACGAATGTTTATGTTATGTTTAAAATTTTTCATATGGGAATGCATTGGACTTAATATGTGATGGGTGGAGCCCGCTATAGCCCCTCAATGCATCGGTAGATCTCATGAGACAAACTAGTGTCTTGGAACAAGGCCTTGGAAAAATCTTATTTTTACTATTGGCACGAGGCCTTGGCTATGGGGTTATGATAGTCTAGCATTATGCATTCCATCACTATGAAAGTGGTTATTGATATTACATGTGATTATTCGATTAGTAGAATATCCATGTGAATAAGTAAATGGAATTATTTCATTTTATTTTTTCCATACTATGTTGAAGTTCAAGTTTAAAAGGATTTTTTTATTTATACACTTCCTTAAATGTTTATTCTTATTTATGAAAGTTTCTGATATATTGTTATCCTTACTGGGCATTTGAGCTCACCCCTTTTCTATGTTTTATTTTTCCCAGGTTGTGAAGAAGTAAATTATGAATGACCAGCAGGGGTATTATGAGGGGATAATAGTGTGGACTATGGATAAAATATGTTGTTGTAGTAGTTTTTCACTTTATGATGTAATGTAAAACTTTATGAATATATCTAGTGTTTCCAAGGATACTAAACCAATCGGTCTTTCGAGATTTGATCTTTCTTGTGATCATGCCAATGTTATGTAATAATGCACCGACTCTAGGTAACTGGGGTCGGGGCGTTACAAAGAAAAGGAACTTGAAATAAAAATGTTATCCTATCACTATTATTTCTAACAAATCTATGTTCTTTTTCACATCTCTTTGGTTTACAGTTTTTTATTTTTTAACTTTCTTTTGGTCATTCACTTTATTGTGACCAATGTTATTGAATAATATACATCATTATTTGGAAATTACATTTTTCCTCTATATTTATATTTTGAGTTCCCTCTAATTTTATCCTATTTTGAAACCTAGTATGTATTATTCTAAATAACCATCATATTTCACTTTCCCTATTTTTAAGTGGATGTTTTACTAACACTTTTTACGATGTGTGTTTTCAAAAAAGGGATATTCAAATTTCAAAAATTTGATTTTCTACATCATGTTAAAATTTCAAGGATAATTCATTAGGGTTTATTTAATATCCCATTTTTTTTAAAATAATACCATGCTCGATATCTTTCTTAACATTCAACATTTAGATTTAAGCGATTTGGTATATACCACAAAAATATTATTATTTAAATATGACATTTAAAACCCAGTCATTACATTAGAAGCTATGAATAATATTTAATTATTAATGAAATATATATATAAAGGCCCCACTCAATAAAAATGTATTGATAAATTCTTAATAAATAATCACTTAATTTTTATTCAAGACATATTATTCTTCAAAACTACATTTTATTCAAAAATGTTTTTAATTTCTTTTTGGGAGTGAATATTATAAATAATTTCTAAATATTTTTTAAAAATATTTTATAAAATTAACATAATTTTTGAAATCATCGTATCAAAATTTTCTAATGATGAAAATTTCGTCTTTTTTTGAAAACATTTATTTTTCAATGAATAGTGAAAAAATCTATTTTTATTAAAAGATATATTTTCTGTTAAAATTATTACAAAGTAAAAATATAATTTGGACAGTTTTAAAATTTAATTAATAATTTTTTATTAAAAATAATCCAATTATAGTATTTTATTTAATTTTATAGATGAATTTTGTATAAAAACATTTCTATACTTAAAAAGGAATTTTCATGAAAAAACTGTTTTCATCACGTTTTGTGGGATTAATTTCACATTTAATTCTTCCACTTCAATGAATTGAAACTTGAAAAATGGTTCCATATTTTTAATTAATAGGTAGAAAATTTTCAATTATTTCCTTTTAATTTTTAGTCATAATGAATATTAACCATACTAAGGATTTGTCACTATGATAAGGGTAAATTAGATAATTAAAGTTAAAAATAATATGATAAAGAATAAAAAAATTCCCTAAAACATTATATTATTTTGTTGGGTGAGTATATTTCATCCATAATAATATTCAATTAAAAAATATTACATATTTTCTCTATTTATCCTAGATTTTTACCTTTATCATATTTATGTAATAGATAACGTCAAAAATATCACTCATGTTTTTAATATCTATAATATTTTGTGATATGGATAAATTCTTTTTGGTTATAAATGTTTATTTGAGAGATAATTTATTATTTATGTCATGGTAATTAATTTAATTTTTTTTTGTGATGACAAGATTACCTCAAATCCTTATGCAACCTTGACATAGTATTTAATTTTTTAATATAAAATTAAAATTAATGATTTTAAAAATATTAATAATAAGATAAATTGATTAAATTATTTATTTAATTTTTTTGGGAAATATGACATATTAGGGATGTTTCAAATGATTATATTCGAATTCCCCTCCTCTCATATTGTTTATAATGTCAAATTAATTGAATAGTTACCAAAATGACAATAATGATACTTTATATTAAAAACATTTTATTAATTGATTTAAAATTCTTAAAAATATTTTATTTGGTTTATTTAATGGAATATATTTGGAACGATTTTCCATGGTTAATTTATGGGTCACTTTTCCATTTATTTGACCTCTTTGAGTCTTTTAGTGTAAAAAATTTGATGTTGGAGTAACCATCCAAAGTGTTAACGGGGTGTTAAAACCAAAAAATATGTTTGAAAACATCACCTATATTTGAAAAGAATATTATTTTATGAGAATAGTTTTTTCTAAAAATCATATTATATTTTAATTATATCAATTAATATTCATTTTCCCATATAATTAATTTATATTAATTAAATACAATATGAAATTTCAAGAATGCCACTCCCTTTCGTCTATTTTTATTCATTTTTGATAAACCCCCTTTTAAGTGTTGAAGGGGAATTCTTATATGGACCATAGGATTCGTGAAATTACATAACCCATAGGTATTAGAGGAATTAATCGAGAATATAACTACTTGGAACTTCTCCTCCCTAGTGTGTATATCATGATGACAGCTCTCTACCTTCATATAACTATTCGGCTAGGCTTCCCGTGCATGCACAGGCTGGTCCCTATGGCAATTTCAATACCCTCTTATAAATAGGAACCACTATCTTGTACTTTATACAATTAAATAAAAATTTAGTTTAGTAAATAAAAATTAAAATATATTTATAACATACCTTCAAATGTTCAACAGGTATTATTTTTGTCCAAACACCAACCTTAGATGGATTAAGGTATAAATACAAGGAGGTTGTTCTAAGAAGTGTTATAGATTTTAACCTAATGTTTTAGTTTTATTTATTCATCTACCAACATTTTATATTCTCCAAATATGATGAAAAAAATATCTAAAATATACTGATATGTTTTTATATTTATTTCATACCCTATATCCATCTCTTTTTCCATCAAATGATAAATGAAATTATTGTTCATGTGTACAAAAAACTACCATTTCATGAACATATAAAATTAGTTTTGCAATAACACCCATCATATATGGTTATAATAATTTATTTAACTTATAAATATAATATTTATGACACAAATAAAACTCTATTGGGATAAAATATCATCCTTTTTTTACTATTCCATCCATTGAAAAATGATACTGTCATTTGTGTATATGTGTAGATTACCACCTCCATGAAGTGTTATTATTCATTTTTCATCACCACATCACATATATGGTATATATAAGTGTATTTAAATATATAATATGGTATTTATGATATAATTAATATTCTTAAATGATAAAATAATACTTACCTTATTTCCATATTGATCTTTGAAAAATTGAAACATTACTCACACGTAGGTACGACTTACCATCTACAGGATTGTAACATAGTTAACTTTTCAAAACTATATTTCATTATTGGTTTTAAAAGTATAATTTATGAATAAAAATAATAATTATTTAATTATTATTTTTATTTATATTAAGGAACAATGATAGCATTTACCATAATCAACATGCCGACGTCATTTTGAAATTATGAACTGAACATCCTTAAAACACCTGACATGGACTTAACCGATTAACTATTAAAATATTTTATTAAAATAAATGATAAAAAATATTAAATTATAAGGGATTAAACCTAATTTTTTTAATTAACATATAAAATAAATTATATAAGTTTATTATACAAGAGTTAAAAGACATTCATGGAATTTCTAGAATCGAGGTAAGGGATTTCCCCCCAATTTCTCTCTATTGAGGTGTATTTTAATGTTATTAAATTTATTTATTTTATATGGTTTATATAATATCTCTTATATATTTTATATCATGAATATTTATTAATTAATTTTATTTAATTTTTGAATTCAAATTATTTCATCAAAGGGGAATTTTACTTAAAATTTACCGAGTGACAAAGAGTTTCTTAACTTAATTTTATTTCATTGGGTTATATCACTTATTAATTGATTATATTATGAATATATTATGTTTTAAATCAGTTCAATATATTTTTTAATTAATTTTTTTGTTATATTTACATTTTTTACACATAATTGTTCCACTGATTAATTATCAATTTAATGATATGATCTTTTTAGGGTTCTTCGTCTCGAATTTTCTTTCTTTGGGGCATACATTTATGTTCTACACCTACTACCTTTTATGAGGTGTATATTCTAAAAATTAAGATATTATATCATGAATTAAACTTTGATCAATATATTTAAAATTAGTTTTAATTTGAATATTTTTTGAAATATTTATTCAAATGTTATAAAAGTTGTAATGGGTTTCATCATATCAATCTCATTTTCCAAAGAGATGGTTTATGTCGTGTACTATGATTTACTTGAAATGTATAATTACTACCTCATGAATAAATTTTTAAACATTACTTAAGTAAATTCATTATTTTTATAGATCCATATCCCCTTCTTTCTTTCAAGAAATGTTTATTTGAATGTTACCAAAGAAATGAAGACTCAATGATACAATCACTTTTATTTCCGAGATTGTTTATATTCAAGGTTCCTTTAGGGAAAATCATATGATCTTATTTTTTGAACCATATATCATTTATTATACTCTATTTATGATTTTTTTACATTTTTAATTTCTATTTAGACCCTTATTCATTAAAGAATAATCAATAATGTTTTTTATAGGTGAAACTGATCTTGTATCTTCTTATAGATCATGAATCATTATTTTCGATATCCATGTTTTCCAAAATGTTATTTTAAGCTTTCAATAAATTTTTTTGTGGTTATTTTAAAATATTTTTTTTCCAATATTGTATAAATTTTTATAATTTATTAATCAAATAAAATGGTATTTTACCTTATTTTACAATAAATGTTTTAAATATTTGTTAAAGGTATTTTCCTCTATGTCATATTCCATTAATTATACATATACTTCACTGAGATTGTGATATTATAACACCATAAAAATTATTTATTTATATTTTATATTATTATTGTTATAAATATATGTTCATGCAACTCATTTCGTTTCCACGGTTTAACCAATCTATAAAGGAATGATTATTTTTTTGAAGGTTTTTATGATGAAAAAGGTGAAATATTAAATTTTTTTATTCAAAATATATTACTTGAGAATTATATATTATTTAATTGTAAAATCGATATATATTATTTGATGGGTGAGCACCATTATATATCGAAATATCATTTGGTAATGTTCCTTGTCTTCAAATCCATGAAGGAGGGAGTTAACCTAGCTAGTTTCTCTGATGGATTTAATTGGGTTCTAGTTATTTCTAACACAAGTTTATACAAGTTTAAGAATATAATTATTTAAGATTAATATGAAATATGTTAACTAAAATGAATTATATTTTCTTGATATGGGTTTTAATGTTCCATTTGATCAAGACTAACATCACATGGATCAATATTATTGATTCCAATGACTCTTGCCTTTGTTACTAATTTATGCTATATCACATGTTTAATGATCCATGTTTTTATGACTATGAGTTCTCATATTTTATTCTCTTTAAATTTTATTATTTCATTATACTCTTATGATAATCTTGTGCATATTTATGATATTCAATTATTAATGCTTTTTTACCCTTACTGAGTGTTTAAGTTCACACTTCTTATGTTTCCTTTTTCTTAGGTTTTAAATAATGATTTTAAATTATTTTTTTATATAATGGTTCCATGTTTGATGAATTTAATGGGAGAAGTTGATTACTTAATATGGAATATGAAAATATCAACATAGTTGTAAAAATACACACTTTGATTAATGGATATTGTTTATGAAAGAGTTTTTTCCCAATTTTATAAAACTATAAAACTAAAAGATCCTTGAGGTTATGTAAGTGATCCAATATTTGTAGTTTGATGTAATATATTTTGAAATGTTAAAATTTGGTCATGTTTATAAATTTAAATTATAGAAATATAATGATTATTTTTTTATCATCGGATCAGTTAGTGCAGGTTTGGGGCTATTATACCATTCCATTATTTCCATTGTTAAGGTTCACACCCAGGACTATAATAGTGGAAAAGTCCCTTACAAAACTGGGTTCACTACCCATTACAATCCAAATTATCTCACGAGAAATTAGTTATTACCCAATGCATTAGAAGTATTTATAAGACCCTCCTATCACTTATTGAAAATGAAATATATGGGTTTAATAAGATCATAAAAATATTCATAAATTCATCATAGCATAAGCTATGGAAAATAAAGAAGTTTTATAAAAAATTCCTTATTACGTAATTATAAGATATCTAGAAAAAGAACATGGATGATATCATTAGTGAATATCCTCAATGAATTATCAGAAACAACAAAGGATATTGAAATAAATAAAAATAACTTTAAATGATAATTTAAAAATTTATTTGAAAAAATGGGAACATATTCTTTTCCTTCTTTATCTTGAAAACTAAAAATTCCCAGAACATTGAGAAAAATATTTAATTGAAAATAAAAATGGAAACATGAAAATTAATCTTCAAACAATTTAATGATCATATTGTTGGGAAAATATATTCATGATGTAAATGTTTAAATAAACACTCCATTGACATTTTTTTTTGAAAATTCAAAAAGTATCTCGTTGGGAAAAAGAAAAAAAAATTCCTTTTATAAATTTGAATAGAATGCCAAATATGGTTGTCACTAGAATTACATAACCATATTATCATATAAAATTATATTCTTGAAAAAATATTAAATAAATTTGAAATTGATGAAAATATTCACTGAATAAAGAGGAAATAAGGTTGAATATTCTTAAAAAAACATTTTACTCGTTATGGTAATTACCAAAGAGAAAAAAATGAAAATAAAAACATGAAATCCCCATAAATAACCATAGAAGAAGAAAATTTATGGGTTTTGTGAGATAAATATCCTATAATTACCCTAAATTATACTAAATCATAAAAAAAACAAATTAAAAATGAGATTACAACATAAATTGTTACCTCAGATCCTGACTTTATTTATATGCACTCTAAATATCCTCTTCATTAAGAATCCTCTGTTGGGTATCTTGTTAAGGACCCAGGGGTTTGTATTTTAAGAATAATAGAAACAATAGAATATGGATAGTTATTTTCATAATATATTTGCGCAAGATTTGATCAAGATAAGTTGCTCAATACGGTGTGAATAAGAGAGGAGAGTAGGTTCTCTTTTATAAGTGATGATGATTTTTTTTAAAAGGTTGGGGACGAAGCCTCATTTTCTTTTAAAATATAATAAAATCACATTCAAGTGAAAGTTGATCCAAGGAAACCCCAATTAAAATATAAGATAAGGTAAGTTCAAAATCTCATCAATAAGTTAAATTTATAAATATTTAAGTGATATTTTAAAAATTATCTTTCATTTTAACCACCATTTTTCTATTTTTATCCTCAATTGAGGTGTCAAATTTTTACTATAGTTATTATTCATTATGAAAAAATTAAAGTGGAATCATTATAGAATTTTCATATGATGATTTAAAATATGGAAAATATTTTATTAAATTTAATATTTATAATTGGAAGAAATTGATTTTAAAATAAGTTCTGATAACACAAAAAAACAGTTTTTTGAAAAACGAGTTTTAATCCTAAAACAAAATTTAATACAATTTATTTCATAGTAAAAGAAATTATATTAATTTTAACAGTTTTTTGAATTATTTTCTTTAAATTTTATTAAAACCATTTATTAATATTTATTAATTAAACTTGTTATGATAAAAACACATAGCATGCCTATAAGTGGGGTTTCCAGAAAAAAATATTTTCTTTATATTCAAATACTTTTATTTTCATTTCCAACCAATTGATAATAATTGGAGTAATTTAAAAAATGTTTAAACAAAACTATTTGATAATTTTAATATTTGGAATTAATTTTTAAATAAAACATATATGAAAAAAATCATTCTCCTAAAAAAATACTTCAGAACAGTTATTTAGAGTCAATATTGTTTCCTAAATGAATTAAAAATTATTTTACACTATTATAATTAATTTAAATAACATATATTGTACTTAATTTTATAATTTGTAATCATTATTCACATTTTTTTAGGGTTCCATTCTTTACAATATATCAAATTCTTCTATTTACTTACGGGAAATATGGTCTAAAATCCGGTGGTGTTAAAGTGTCATATTATTAGAGACAGTTTTCCTTGGTTCCTAACTAATAAACATGACTCAAAATTTTAAATAAATATTTTAAAGAATTTCAATTTAAACATTAAAAACATTTGTATTCAAAGGGTTAATTTCCTCAAACATATAGAGGGAACAATTTTATTTTCATATGAAAATGACAATCTTTCACCAAGTTAAATTACCCATACAAAGAGAGAACAATTTAAAATAATTATATTACATATATTATCCGTAAAATATCATATAACATGTTGAAAAAATTAGTTTTTTTTGAAAATAAAAAATATCCTATGGTTCTTATGAAAAAAGTATCACAATAAACCACATAATTTGATCAAAGTAAATTGTTGGAACCACTCACCCATAGTGAGAATTCACTAAAAAGGATGAAATAAGACCTATTATAAATAATTTAAATCATTAGGGTTTCGTAAAAAAAATCAGTACATCATGGGCGTATAGAAATAAACTCAACTAAAAGAGGATAAAAATACCAAATAAGAAATGAGAATTCACTTATGTGATAATCCTTGGTGAAAATTCAACAAGGATACAAAGAAGATTGAATGGAAGCAAGGAAGATGGTATAAGATTCTAGAGAGCTTGACCGGATATTCTATTTTCTAATATGAATGAAAAAAATATAAATTCAATTTTTAACATTTTATTTAAACAATTAAATAATATTTTCAATAAACTAGACATAAAAAGTTTTGTTATGAACTACCTTGTGATGATGCAACATCTCTCCCTAGAATCCAGGCTTCCACACTAGGGTCATGTCACAGCGTGAACATACCCTCTATAATGTGAATACACTACATGGGAAATCCCCATGATGTGACCCTCAATTATGGAAACCACCAATCATGTTGTTATACATGCCATCATAACATGGGAGTCCTGTGCAATGTTGTCCTATAAATTTTTTTTGATCATAGACCAACTAATATTTTAATGGCACAACTCACTTCCTCCTAACTTTTTTAACTACAAAACCATATCTATGAGGGAAGCATCTGTTTTTTATTATTACTTAATATATAAGAAACATATACAAAATATATAGGACAAGGTCATTTCTGGATTTCTTGAGGACCCATCGTGGTGTGACATCCATTAGTTATGACACAACCTACTATAGTGTAGAATTTTAGTTTTTAAAAAATGGCAAATACATAAGAAAACGATGAAATACAAAAATAAATGAAAAAGTCAAAAAAAATATTTTTATAACTGAAAATAACAACATGAGTATCACATGGTTTATTCAAGTCAATTCTAATAAAAAAACATAAAAAATCTTAATTAAAATACGTAAAACCACTTTAGTTATGTTTCTTTTAAAAATATAGATTTAACCAATACCACAATGGGTCTAATAAATTGTGGCTGTGGTTTCCTGTTTTCCCTTCAAATTTTGAGATCGAACCACAAAATTATTTTCACCAAAGCATGAAAATTTTGTACTATGATAAGAACCATGGTCATAATCTATACCCATGTATAATAATTCAAAATATAATTCAAAATTATGAAATAAAAGGAAATCAATAGTCATAAATCATGTCATCATTCACAAACCATGATGTAGGAAGAAAAAATTTGGATAACCTTTACTTCTCTAGAACTATTACTAACATTCAAAAATGAATATAACAACCTTGAAGATCCCAAAAAACCCATATGTGGTTAGAAACTAACCATGAATAATTTTTCTCATAAGATAAAAATGAAACTATTTTAAAACATTTACCTTTAAAATCACTTCCTCTATATCTAACACCTAAAAAACAGAGTATATAACTAAGAAAATATAATCCTCTATATTATGTGTGCTCCTTGATCACAGGTGGTTATCAACTAAAACCAATGTTTTTTTTATTTCATCACTTGGAAGAAATTTTACCCAATGTCCTATAATATATAGAATTAATAACTGTAATGAAACATATCATTTTTAATTACATTGTATGGTCAATGATAACAATAAATAAAATATTATTTCCTACCCATCATTTCATGTTAGGTATTTTACTAGATAGTCATAAGTCATGGTTTTGATTATGGGATGAATGTATCTTGTATGTTATGGTATTTTTTTAAGTCGTCATAACCAAAAAGTAACCAATACACATCATATACCAATTTTATGTCTACTACTTTCAAGCATCATAAATCTTAATTACTTTTCATCAAGCCCTTTCTATTACCTATATCTTGAGATGTCAAGTATACATATCCACTGAGCTTCATGTAAAAGGTGTGAGTATGAAAACTTTAAATAGAAATAGTTTCTATATTTATGAAAAATTAAATCAGGATTAAATTTTTTAGTCCCCATCTTTAAACATTACTTAATATTGAGAGAAGTTAGTAATTTGACTTTAATTCACATCGAGGATCTTTTCAGGTTTAGAGATTTAAAGAATTATGTCATTACTTATGCATAAAAATATGAATATTACAAGTAGTAACTTCTTCTAAAAATAAAATTTATTTTATAAAATAAAACTCTTTAAATAGAAACATGGTTCGTCTCATGTTTTAAACAGTATGACTTTTCCTTGATCCCATCCTTGACTCTATTCTTCTTTAAGTCCTATGAAGTACATTTCAGAACATGTTATGAGCATAAAAATATCCGTAAGGTATACACAAAGAATTAAAACTATTAATCTTGGGATAATAAGAAAACCATGAATACTTTATCATAATGTAATACTTTCACCTTTAAAAAGTAGAAAATATACTTCACTAAATATAATCTCATTTATTACCATTTTTTAAACCATAGGATTACCACAATTCGAATAGAAAGAAACCTATAACATATAAAGGTAACTCGGTACATAAACATACTTAAATTAAATAACCATACGATCAACTTCCACATATATCACTAAATGGAATAGCCATACAACCAACTTGCACATCCAATACATTGGATTTTATAACGTAACCACCCATCTTTGTTTTATCAAAGATCCACCGCTCATTATGTTATTGCGTAAACAACCATATTTAGTTTATCATGTAACCAACCATTAAATGAACAAGTAACATTATATAATCATAAGACATAAATTATTGAAAATATAAAAATGTCACTAAGAACATTTCATTTTGAATCATAAGAAACCATTTCAAGAAATTGAAATATTCAAACCATTTCCAAAACTATTTAAAAAATTTAATAAATATAATTTTGAATAAAAGTGTCCCATACCACTTTGAAACATTTGAAATAAATTTTCTTTTTAAAACATTAATATAAATATAAATAAATTCTTAAATACCATTTTGAAAACATGAACATGAAATAGAAGGTTTTAAATGAATAAATCTTTAAAACATTTAAAACGACGTTTTACTTAAAGAGTACCTTACGAGTTAAGAAAATAAATGAATAACAATAATTAAAGAATAACATTAAGAAAAACTTATAATATCATTAGAATAAGTATATTCGTGATATAATATGTCAAAGGGTAGTATATACATCATATAAAAGTGAATTGGTGTATAACAACACATAATTCTCAATAGAATGTAAATTGAGACAAAATACCTTACAAAGATCTTATCCTCAGATTAAGGATAAATAAATGACAAAGTTATGTGTTAAAAATCTCAATACACTAAATATAATTGAATTTTTGTTTAAAACAATCAATGTTCATTCAGACATAATCTTGGAAAAACAAAACCAATGCCACAAATATTTAACTCAATAAATGGAGATTGAGTTATGATTTCCATTGAAAAGTTTGAATAAATGACGTAAGATATTATCAATGGGGCGATTATGTGTAGAAACAATATATAAAAACAAATATTAGTGGAAATTACAACATAAATAAACAAATTGTGATTCCACACATAATCTTGGCATATTATAATCAATACAGTATGCGTAAAATCTAATGAGTGGAAATTGAGTTTAGAAATTCCCTTATAAAAATAATTTTGTTAATAAAATAGATCAATTATGTATATTCACTATACATAAACTTAATGAAATTATAAATACATGATATTATGTAAAGAGTTATTTCTTTCATTATCATATCATGACACAATCAAGAAGTAGAAGATTAACCCAAAGAATAGAATTTGGGTTAAGAAGTTCCCTTACCTTGAGTCTGACTCGTCATGTACAATCACTATGTTCCTGAATAATAAACTTAGGTTAATTTATAATTTCATGAGAAAATTTTTCATTTTTATAATTCCTTTTATATAACTTATTACCACATTATAAAAATTACATAATTATTTAAGTTAACATTAGTCGTTTTGTCGATATTTGGTACTTGATTCGAAAATGAACTGGTTTTGATATAAATTGTCCATGTAGTCAAAAGTAAATTGTCTATATAATTATATTCATGATTTAAATATATTATATATCCATTTTATATGTATTTATAATTTTCCATTACATTTAGATATAATAAATAAAATACACCGTTCACAGAGATGGTAGGCCGTACGTGCGCATGAATACTTCTTTTATTTTTTTCTCATATTAAAAGAAGAATAATAAATGAATATAAATGTATATTATAGTACAAGTATTATATTTATTTTATTTATGAATCATAGGTTTAATAAAAACATCTTTTATATGTTCCATGTATAGTATGAAGGAGTCATATCATTTTGAGGGGGCGGTAGTCCACACTTCCTCAAATAAAATTATCGTATATACACATCATGGAAAGCATAAATGTATGTAGTAAATAAAAATTATATAATAATAGAGAAAATATAAATATACTATATATCATATATAAATAAAGTGGAATCATAAAGTCCAGCATGATAGGTGGTAGGAGAAAATTGAGCAATCATCATTTCGTGTGGTAGTAGTTCGCCGTACACACAAACAATATGTTCATATCCATTAAATAAAGGTGTGTGTACGTGTAGTCCAAATCCTTCACGTAAATAAATCCTAGTATATTTTGGAATCTTTTTTTGTTATGTAGTAATATAATATGAAGTGAATAGGTAGTGGAGAAGGAAAATAAAAGAAAATAACTTGAGAGAAGATGTTACCTCTAAATCATGTAACTTATTTTGATTTGAGCCAAAAGGAGTTCATGAATTTCATTCTTCCCAAGGTGAGGGTTCTAGGAGGAAGGGAAGGATGATGGAAGATTACATGAGCATAATTTCAACTAGAAAAGGGTCTTTATAGGTGAGAGTAAATGTGTATAGGTGGTGACCTTTTATAACTGGGAGGAGGGTCAGTTTAGGAAAGTTTGACATATTATTTTATTATAAATTATATTTAGATTAAAAAAGGTCAAAAACTCAATAAATTATAATATAATATGACATTGGTTCGAATACCCATCATAAAATAATTTTTAGAAAAGTTTAGAATATTTTTTTATCCTTACCATTTTGGATTATCCTTTATTTTACCCTTTTTAATCTTATAGTGATATCATGTTATTTACACAATACGGGTTAATGTAATTACCATATCATGGAAAATCACCCCATAAAATTAATTTATGAAATATTTGGACTTATATTAACCATTCAGTCAAATATTATATTTTTAGGAATATAATATCATTTAATAAACTTTTTTATATTTTAAGTTATGGATTATGTCAATTTTGGAAAATATTCACACTTGACTTTTTTTATATAATTCAAAACAACTTGATTCCTTAGAAAAAACACTCAATCAATAATAGAATCTCATATTCACCTATAAAATTCATGGATGACATTAATTATGTCATATAATATTTATTTCAATATTTACAATATCATATATTTGAATCCTTTATTAATAAATCAATCACTACCTCATCATTGAGTCATAAATTATATTAATTAATTAATGTATGAAAATTATAAATAAAATAAAATGATGTAGTAAATATTTTTATATTTATAATTAATATTTATAGTCAAATATATCAGTTATATAAACCTATATTAATTTTTTTTAATAAAAGATACAAGTTAAAGTTATATTTCTCTTTAGTTTAAATATTTTCCTATAACATGTCTTTATCCCACCCAAGTGGCTCCATGGGTTCCCAAAATTGACCCAAGGATGACCATGGTCAGACATATCTCATCCAAATGGATTATTAAACATGTTAGGGTATTTTAATATTATTATAACATTATTTTTTCACTCTTATTTACCACATTTACCTTTTAACTGTGGTAAATAAAATAATTACTGAAGTTACTATTCATAATATCAAAAAATAAAAGGTAACTATTTAAAAAATTTGGACCTTATAATTCAAAATATGGAATCCATTTTTCCAAATTAAAAACACCTAGTAGTAATAACTTAATTTAAAATGAAATACCATGGTCAAAACCAGAAAGCGGGTTTTTAAGAAGTAAAAACTATCAAAAGATTGACATGTGTTTATATATAATTTCAATGGGAAATTACTTCCAATTACTGGAATTGGATTAAATAATAAAAAAATAGTCCAATTATACTTTAAAACCAATTAAAAGAACAATATAACTATGTAAATATATTATATGAAATGGTAGTTTTGATTAAAATGCTGTATTTTTCACTATTCATTAAAATATGAATTTCATTAGAAAAATACCAAAATTTCAACCAAATTAAAATTTGATGTTAATATTCTAAAGAAGAAGTTTATTTTGTCAAATATAAATTATAAAAGTGATAAAAATGATATTTAAAAATGGTTTTCCATCAAAATGTATAAAAAGAACCTTTTAAAAATATTAGAATATTTTATGCTTAAAATTGGATTTATTCTCATTTTAATCCTCTAATTTATTTTATATTAGTGTAAAAACATTTAAAAAACATGTATAATCATATTTTAGTTAGTTCTATTCATTCCCACCAATAAAATAGCTAGTCATTAACTACCATTTTAAAAAATAAAAAAATTATTATATTATTTTTTGGTATAATACAC
The DNA here is from genome assembly GCA_963277665.1 of Viscum album. Taxonomy (NCBI): domain Eukaryota; kingdom Viridiplantae; phylum Streptophyta; class Magnoliopsida; order Santalales; family Viscaceae; genus Viscum; species Viscum album. The sequence continues at coordinate 644,318,986 of OY728151.1, read as the reverse complement.
TATTATATGCAACATAAGATTTCAGAGAAACCCATTATTGTGTGTTAAGTATTCTATCAAATTTTTTTCCCCTTAATATAAAATTAATATCTTATTCTTAAATATCAATATATATGAAAAATTATTATTCGATAAATACATGGGATGCTACATCATTCCTACCTTTTGGAAATTGTGTCCCTGAAATTTTAAAATTATGCACAAAAACTTCATTGAAAACCACACATTGGAAAAAGAGCCAATAAAACTATCACTTTAAAATATATAAAGATAAGTACAAATGTCACCCTAGATAACACAAATTAGGATTCCATGTAGGAAAACATGGATATGGAAGATAAACTAATCATCTTGTTATGATGGAGAGTGATAGAATACATGATCAGGAGAAAGTTAACAACCAAAAATCCATAAACTTGTGTTGGGTTAAATGATATTTGATTTCATAGTAGGAAAATTAAATGGACAACATTTTTGTTTGAAGTTTATTTTCATAAATTTGATGAATTTTATTTATGATATTGACTAAGAACATAAGGAAACTTACTTACTTGTCAAGTACAGTTTCATCCTTTAATAAATATCTACCAAAAACTCAACTTTTTTCCAAATGATGAGTATTAAAGATGGCTTGGTCACAATGATGTACTAGAATCAACTTGAAGATAATCACACAATCCAAAAAATATGAATTATATATTTTCCTTTTCTTTAGAAATTAACGAAAACCAAAGTCGTTAGTATAAGATCAGATAATCCCATAAAAGAAAAATCCTTTATAAAAAGATATAATACTCCAAATCTCCAAAATTTAACAAAAAACACCCAAAGTTCAACAAATACCATTCAATATAAAATTATCCTTAATATTATTCAAAATAATCCAAACTAATATAGAAACCCAAAATTCATAAGGATTTGATCACATAGTCTTATATGATAAATCTTAACATTTATCTCCAAATAACATTGAATACTCTTAAGGTCTCATACTTAAAAGTAATTAACCTAATCACATGTTCTCCATTATAGGTTAATCATTTCAACAATCAACACAAATATCAATTTGTCCAAAATAAAAACAATGATTATTACAAAATTAAATTCAACCATTAATCCTCAAATAAAATCCCATAGTATTCTATTTTCCTTAGGAATATAGTTTTCACAAAAGAGCGAATGTCTTCCAAAATAAAATTTATCACTTAATCACCAAATCATTTTCTTATACTAAGGATATCCATTTGATAAAACATAAGTTAAAAAATTAAATTTATTCATAATCCATAAAATAATTTAACTAAAAATAAAAATTCATACTAACCAGGGACTTCATGTAGGTCAGTGGTAGGTGATAAATCCCAGTCAGACAATAGCTGTGGGTTTGATTTCTGCATATTTTTTTGACGCGACAGGTTGTCACATGGTTTACTTATTTTTCTTTTTTAAAAAATATATAATTTTATATCATTTCCATAAATGAGATAAATTCCTCAAAAATAACCATAACATATTTTAACATTAAAGGTTATCTCATGCCTCACATTTTGCATCCCAAAAATTAATAACACGTAATTGCCTCAAATTCAAGGATTATATAAATCCAAATGTTATTTATAACTATATACACAAAATATTAGATAATTCTTCCTCAAATAACATTTGTATATAACAAACATAAGGGTTACAAATTCTATTAGTCTTCCAATGTAATCCCATCATTAATACCTTTAAATATATCATCATCCATAGATCCAACATAACTCTTCAATTCTTAAAATTTAAACATCTTAACCATTGACATTCTTCATGATCTTTTATCTAGGATTTTCCATATTATACTTTTATAATTCATTCCTACAAACCAAATCATGCATAATTTCCTAAGATTCAATAATGTCAAAACATAAGCTAAGAAATAATACATACCTTTCATAGGTCATTTTCAGTTTAGACATCTTCAATTGGAATATAATTAGGCATTGGTACACATATATTTGTACTGTACTTCTAATCCAATTTTTGAACCTTCTTCATCGGGAATATATTTTCATAATGACCATGTACACCCCATTTAATAAATTCAATTGATCCAGTAGAAAGAAATTATTTACCTTTCGTGGATTCAATTGAACTATTCTTTTTTCCATGGAAGGTTATTGCTTTATAACCTTAATTACCACATCTTTAACATATTCCCATCACTTTGAAACATTTTCCTATGTGTTTCATTCCACATCCTTGACACTTAGTTTTTTTAATATACTTACCTTTATGATTATTACATAAAATTCAATAGGGATTCATTTCTTTAATATATGAATCCTTAGAAAAATCACCAAGGTTCAAGTGGTCAATCATGAATCCAGATAGTTTGTTATGAATAATCACAAGAGTTCTCATTGCCGCTTCCATTTCATTCAATTGCTTATTCAAAAAACAACCACAGTTTCATTCACATCCATTATTACTCGGGTACCTTCTAGATCTATCCATTTACTAAAACTGAAAAAGTCAGTGTGAGTGTATAAGTAAAATCATCATATAATATTTTATAAGAAGGGTGAACACAAAGATATAATTATTCATGTTATCATAAACCCATTCAATTTATCTAAAATAACTATGACTCATTATAATATGATAACCATTGTGGTTATATAAAATATGTCACTTATGGTTAAATAACACCCTAACATCTAAAGTTATCTAAACTGACCTCTAATACCAACTATAAGGCCACAACCTTAAACATTAATTAATCTTGGGATAAGTTAATAAATTGACTTTAATTTACATAAATGATCTTTTCAGGTTTATAGAATTAGAGTGTTAGGCCATAACTTATACACACTACTAGAAAATGTGGTTTTGGAGACCCCTTACATGGGTGACCACCATTTACAGTCGCTATTTGTACCTTATAGAGACTTCCAATGGTGGTCGCAAGGCCTGTCAAAATAATAAAATAAAAATTTCCCCCCCTCCCCCACCCTCACGCCCTATCCCAAAATCTACCCCCCCCCCCGCAGTCGTCCGTCCCCTCACTCACAACACCCCTGCCACTGTCCATCCCCTCCCTTGCTGTACCGGCGACGCCGCATCGCCGATGCCACACCGTCTTTGCCTCTAGGTCCTTGCTGACACTGTCACCCATACCCTCCCTCGCCGCACCACCCGTACCCTCCCTTGATGCACCACCTCCACCTCACTACCTCCGGCTCTAGATCCCCACCATCATCACCACCTATCCCCTCTTTTTCCACAATGCCTCTGACTTCGGCTCCCCTCCGCTACCCCTCCTCTCCCTCGCATAACTACCTCCGGATCCCATCCCTTCCAAATTTTTTGTGATATCAGGTATGCCCTAAGTTCTATTTTAGTGTTTTAATTTTGAGCTATTTACAACACGAAATTGGATTTCATATAATTTATATGAATAGTGCATGTGAATAAAAAGTGTGGAAATGGAAGTTCATGTGTATACAGGCTTGTGTGATTAAGGGTAGTCATATTTTTTGAAATCAGGGTGATTTGTGTTTATAGGGTTTTGGACATTATGAGTAGGCCAATTCTTGACGGTTATACCTCACTTTGTCCATCCTTTGATCCAATTTGAGAGGGGATCAATTTCTGGTATTACTCCATGATGATTTAGAGTGAGTTATTCCATACCTTTCCTTTTTTTTTGGTTTCCATCCATAGTATATAATTTTAGAAGATTTATTTTGGGGTTTATTGGAAATTTCCACCAAAGGATGGTGAAAATTGTCCCACATGATGGGGATTTTTCTTGTTGTAGATAGAGGATGTCTTCAGATAAATTATTTATGTTATTTCCTGCTTTTTCATCAAAGGTATGTCACCTGATGATTTTATTTATGGTTTTTAGCTAAATTTACCAAAATTACCTGTTAAATAGATACCATTTTTTGGGATTTTCCAATGATAGTATCACATGTATTGCATGGAACCAACATTTAGGAAGCCTGGTGATTAATTAAGAATTTTTTTATTTTTGTTTTAAATTATGAAATTAATAAAATAAATATAATTAATTTAATTGGATATGATAATTAATTATAAAATGTTATAATTGAATATTTGTAACTTTGGGGCCAGGTTAGGAGCCTCAGATGATGCATGATCTTATACAAGATTAGAAGGAGGTCAAGATTATTTAAAATAAATAACTTCAATTAAGGTAATTGGTTTCTTGGGAATAATCCTTTAGTTTATACATGATTTATGTGAAATGTGATGTGTTCAGTTTCACTACGTGAAGAGATTAAACTTTATAAATTAATTAATTAGTATAATTATAATGGAATTCATTTTAATTAAATGAGGAATGTTCCAAGGTCCATGAAGGACCATTTTGTACTAGCTATATATATCGACCATATATGTCTAAGAGTATAAGTATAATTGTATACCTTGAGAAACATGGACACCATATGGGGTGTATATAAAATAAAGTGAATTATATAAGATTAGTGGACCTTAGTCTAGGTTCCTTAGTGACATTCAAGTGGAGGGATGTGATGAGATATAATTATTATACCTTGTAGCCATGAAATATCCTTAATATGCCTTAAAACTTTCATGATAGAAGAGATGATTGTGGGGAGGTGTTCTTCCCCTAATGAAGTTTAGATACCTAGGTTGGTATAATTTAACTAAATTAATGATAGGTTTGGTGAGCAGAACGACATTGTATGACTTGGAAAGTGATATGGGAAGGTTTCCATCTCTTTAGACCATTGCAAGTGAGGATTTTATTATGAGTATAGTGAGGTTGGGATATGTTTATAACTATTTTGAGGGATGTGATTCCATTAGAGTGGTGCGTGTTTACATGATAAATGTGAATTTGAATCATGGCGGAACCACTATGTTATAATAAAGAGTGTTGTAATCATGGATTGATGGGAATGAATTGGTGCATGAGAATTCACTTTGTGGTTACATGCAGGGTCCATTGAAACGATAGAGTGAGGTGGTGAGCTGACCATCAAGAATGTTTCTATTTATATGGATGATCTCCATGGAGGTGGTGACAGTAGGTCACTAGGGAATTTAGTTTCGGTTCACCCATATAATTGGAAACTGATGTGTTCAATGTGAATAATATAGGACATGGTATCCCAAAAGAGTGTGTTTTTTGATATATCTCTGTGGTGCAAGACAACATGAATGATAGATCTAGGCATCATTGTGCGATTGACCAGAGTTTTTCATTTATCAGAAATACTATGGCTTGAAGTAGTAGAATGCATGAGGGGATAAAAAATATCTTAGTAAAAATTCATATCCCACACCTAGGTTACTAAAATTCAAAACTCATGTCAATCATTGAATGTAGTATGTTTTGTTATGGGTAATCTACGTGTATAAAATATTTGGTAGTATCTTGGAAATCAAGTGTGAATTGATATTCATTTGTAGTCATTGCGTTCAGCCCATGACTAGTCGAGGTCTAGGTAGAATTATTTGAGTGCTACGAGGTAACAATAATGATACTATTAAGGTGGGGTTTATCAATATGATTTCATGTTAAATGACCTCTCTTGTGGGAAGGTCTTGGTCTTGCATAAGAATGACCCTTGGATTATTTTGGAGACTCCATAAGACAGACATTCAATATACCTATGAATATCTGGTTCCATGAAGAATGCCTAATTATTGATTCAGATGTAGCACTATATGAAGTCTATATAATGGATTTAGAATTCAAAGGACATCTCTGCAAACTGAGAGGAAAGTGGATTATTAGTAAGTTGGTGCAGGGTTGGAAGCCATGTGACTTGTGGAATTGGTTATTGAATCAACTAGTAAAATTCATTCAATGTTTGTTCAAAACTTGATGAGGTGGGGGAGGGGGTTTGCAGTGGGTGGGGGGGGGGGGCTATCCAGGGGGAGGGGGGCTATCCAGAGTTGGGGGGTCTGTCTAAGAAGGGGGAGGGGGCTGTCCAAGGGGAAGGGGGATGTCCAAGGTTGTGGGTCTGTCCAGAAAGGGGGGGGGGGGTGTTGTGCATGGTGTGTTAGTGTGTGTGTGTGTGTGTGGGGGGGGGGGTCTGTCAAGGAAGGGGGTCTGTAGTGGAGGAGGGGGGGGGGGGTATGGGGGGGTCCTAGGGTGTGGGGTCTGTCTAGAAGGGGATGCAGGGGGGGGGGTCTGTGCATCGTGTGTGTGAGTGTGTGTGTGTGTGGGGGGGGGTCTATCCAGGAAGGGCGTTCTGCCGTGGGGGAGGGGGTTTGTCTAGGGGGGGGGTATCTAGGGGGAGGGGGTGTGTTCTGGAAGGTGGGGGGGGGGGGTGCTAGGCTGTATAGGGGGATTAGGGGGGGGGGGCTTTATAGGAAAAAGTGGGGATATAAGGGGATAAGGTTTCAGAAACTGAGGTAATAAGGCTAGTAAATGGGATTTCACCACAGAATCCTCTAATTTTTGAAATGTAAAGGAAAATATTGGTGATTCTAGGAATGAACCATTAAGTGCGAGGGGGATTTCCAGGGGGAGGGGGTGTGTGTGAGTGGGGTGGGGGGGGGGTGTTCTGGGGGTGAAGGGAGAGGGGTATGTCCAAGAAGGGGGGGTCTGTAGTGCGGGGTGGGGCTGGGGGTAGGGGGTGTCTGTCCTAGAAGGAGTGGCGTGGGGGGGGGGGGGTCTACCCATGGTGGGGGGGGGTCTATCTAGGGGGGATGTCCAGGGGGTGGAGGGGGGATTTGCAGGTGGAAGGGGGGACAGAGGGGATAAGGATTCAGAAAATGAGGTAAGAGGGCTGGTAAATGGGATTTCACCAAGGAATACTCTCATTTTTGAAATGCAGAGGAAAATATTGATGATTCTGGGAATGACTCATTAAAATATTGGTTACATACCCACTCCATAATATACCTATCTGTCTTCCAAATTTTTCATCGCCATAGATTTCATATATACCCTATCCTAGAGGGAGTGGGAAACATAGAAGAATTATCTTCCTATTGATGGGATTTGGAGTTTCCTTCCAGAGAACAAAATCATTATGAATGGGTCTTCTGAAATTTCCATACCATAGAGAATTTCTCACATGAAACATCCTGATATTGTGTAAGATTATATTATGGTCTTGAAAAAACCTAAATTTATTGTTTATTATATATTAACTCCCTCACCTGGCCAAGATCCATCACCACTCTGCATCCACCACATCTCATTTTCAACATATCTTAAATATATATATATATATATATATATATATATCCATCAGATCTATTTTCTCACAACTTAAAACTCATCCTCAACTACCTTGTAAACATGTCTAACTCAAACTCACTTTAGGGTTGTCCATAAAACTCCAAATCTTTTAAACAAATTATCTTCAGAAAAGTACACAGATTTTGTCAAAAAAATACAACACAACCTAAGGGGTGCCAAATAGTATCACTACCCCCTAATATCTTTCATGTTTCCCATCGATAGTGGAGAAACCTACTCCATTTTTGGAATACTCACCAGATATAGAATAATATTACTCCAACGCATCTGTGGTGTATGTATTGAATGAAACTGGATTTCATTTGAACAAAAAGCCTTTATTGATGATCATGTTACTAACCAGATATATAATAATATTACTCCAACAATTATTGTGTTTCTAGTATTTTGAATTGATATTTTTTCTAATTTTAGCTCTGTTTCAACTGTTTGAGAAGCAACACTCTATTTTTTTTTAAAAATTTCCCAGTTTAGTGGCCACCTAAGGAGGTTTCTAATGGTTCATTTTTATTATAGAGCTCAATTGGAGGTCACTCTAGGATGATTCTTAGGCAACCTATAGAGACCACCAATAGAGGTCTATATATCTCAACCCAATAGCGACCTCTATTTGGCCGAGCGTTAGGTCACCTACAGAGACCCCCATTGGAGGTCACTGTATCCCAACAATGACGAGCTTAATGCGACCGCCATTGGCAGTCTCAAGGAAGCCTCTAAAGACCATTAGAGACCGCCAATGGTTGAATTTCCACTAGCTTCATAGCAACTTGAACATTACAAGTAGATACTTCTACTCACTATCTATTTAAAAAACACATTAAAAGGAAACATGTTTTATCTCATGTTATAAATAGCATGATTTTTTCTTGATCCCATCCTTGACTCTATTCTTCTTTAAGTCCAGTAAAAAACATTTCAAAACTTGGGACGAGCATAAGAATTTCAGTAAGGGATACACAATGTAGGAAAACTATTATTCTTGGGATAAAATGAAAACCATGAATACTTTATCATAATGTAATACTTCTCACCTTTAAGAAGTAGTAAATATACATCACTGAATATAAGCTCATTGCTTACCCTTTTTGTAAAAACAATATTACCATAATTCCCATATAAGTCAACATATAACATATAAAGGTAACTTGGGACATAAACATACTTAAATGGAATAAACATATGGTCTACTTCCACACATTTCACTAAATGGAATATCCATACGGCTAACTTCAATACCAAATGCATTGGATGTTATAACGTAACCACCCGTTCTTGGTTTATCATGGAACCACATGTCAATTTTTTATCACATAACCAACCATATATGGTTTATAACGTAACAACCTTTTAAATGTCCAATTACCATTATATAATCATAACACATAAAGTATTGAAAATATCATCATCTCACTAATAACATTTCATTTTCAATCACAGGAAATCACTTCAAGAAATTCACTTCGAAAATGATTTAGAACATTTAATAAAAAGAACTTTGAATCAAAGTGTCCCATACCAACTTGAATCTTTTGAAATAAATTACCATTTTAAAACAATCATTTCCATATAAATAAATTCTTAAAAACCATTTTGAACACATAGACATGAAATATAAGGTTTTAAATGAATTAATCTTTAAATCATTTTAAACGATGTTTTAGTTAAAGAGTCCCTTACGACATGAGTGTAACGCCCCAACCCTAGTTACCTAGAGTCGGTGCATTATTACATAACATTGGCATGATCACGAGAATGATCAAGTCTCGAAAGACCGATTAGTTTAGTAGCCTTGGAATAACTAGATACATCCATAAATTTTTACATTACATCATAAAATAAAACATCTTGTCTTCATATCCCCTCATACTATCCCTGCAGGTCATTCATAAATTACTTCTTCATAATCCTGGGAAAAATAAAACATTGAAAGGGGTGAGCTCAGATGCTCAGTAAGGATAAAATTATAGCAGAAGCTTTCATAAATAAGCATAAACACTTAAGGCAGTTTATAACTAAAACAAAAGCCTTTTAAACTTGAACATCAGTATAAAATGGCAAAGATAAAATAAAATAATGCAATTTACTTACTCACATGGATATTCTACTAGTCGAATAATCCCATGCATTATCAATAACCACTTTCATAATGATGGAATGCATAATGCCAGACTATCATAACCACATAGCCAAGGCCTCGTGCCAAGACTACAAATAAGATTTTGCCAAGGCCTTGTGCCAAGACACTAGTTTGTCTCATGAGACCTACCGATTCATCGAGGAGCTATATCGGGCTCCACCCGTCACTTATTAAGTCCAATGCATTCCTCATATGAACAGGTTTAAACATAACATAAACATTCGTATTAAAACTAGCTTACGAAATGTCAATACTTTAACCACAAACCATGAATGGTATAAAAATAACACATCCACAGTCAAACATAACTCATTCGATACAATATGGAAGATTGTATTGTATCACATTAACCTCAATCAAGAATAACGAAGGATGTTGACATAGATGAAAATAATCATCAAAACTATTTGAGAGAAATATCCCGCTTTTTCTTGAAATCATTTAAAAGTCACACTATTTGTCAAGAATCCATTTAAAAATAGATTTTTGAATCAAAGTGTCCCATACCACTTTGAATCTTTTTAAAAGGAGTTTTAATTTTAAAAATTTAATGTCCATATAAATAAATCCTTAAAACCATTTTTTAAAACATGGACATTAATGAGCAAGATTTAGAAGAATAAGTCTTTAAAACATTTAAAAATGGTATTTTAGTTAGAGTTTCTAACCAAAAGAGAGACACTTGAATACAAATAATCGAGGTAATCAAAACATTGTAATATCATGAGAATAAAGGGATTCATGATATACTATGTCAATGTACATTATATACACCACATAAAAGCAATTTGGTGTATATCAACAAAGAAGTCTCAATGGAATGTAAATTGAGATGAAATCTCTCATAAAGGCCGTACCCTTAGGATAAGGATAAATCAACGAAATAGTTCTGTGTGAAAAATATAAATACACTAAATATGATTGGATATTCAGTGTAAAACAATCAAAGGACATTCACACATAATCTTGTAAAAACAACACCAATGAATTGGATGTTTAACTCAACAAATGGAGAATGAGTTAAAATTACTCTTATCAAATTCATATCGATGACTTGAGAAATTATCAATGGAGTGATTATGTGTATAAAAAGTATATCCACAGAAAATGGGAGTGGAAATTATGACATAAGAAAATGAATAGTGATTCCACACATAATCTCGGAGTAAAATAATCAATGGAGTTTGCGAAAAGCCGAATAAATGGAAATTGGAATTTCAAATTCCCTTATCGATTTGGTAACTTATGAAACATGAACCCATGAAAGAAGGATAACAAAATGATGATGTAAATATACATGAATTAAAGTATATTACACAATGAATACAAAAATGGGTAGCACACACACCACATTCAATAAATAAGTGGTGAATAATGGAATTCTCACGAAATTAAGAGTGAGATAAGAAACTCCTTACCACGTTAATCAACTGATTCGTATGGAAAAAAGTTAATAACCACCAAATGATTTACAGAATAACATGAATATAAAGAGAATCATGATAATATATATCAAATGTAATTACACAATACACCACTTTCAATAATTTAGTGGCGAACAATAGAAATCTCACGGAATTGAAAGTGAGATAAGAAAATACCTTACTTTGTACTTTTTCCTTGGTCGACGGTAGGTTAACCTCCTGTATAATGGTGAAATAATTGTTATTGAATTATACAAGAATAATTTACTTTAATATGATATCATATATGATCTTTTAACATTGATTTGTTAATAATATCTTAGAATTATCATCATTTCGGGTGTTAACGGGTTCATTTTACTTTATATTCTTTGTTATGTGATCCATATTCATTATTAATGGGATGTATATTATTCATATCCAGAATGATATCAAGTACTTAGATACTATTTTTAAATCATCAAATTAGAATTATACTTGAATGGATATGATGGAGAATGAATCTCATCGCGTTCGTGGAGACGGTAGTCCGTACGTACGCACGAGCGACACTATCATTCTTTTGATATTAAAATAATATATAATTTGATGGTATATCATATATACAGAATAATTATCATGTTATTTTTATTATTTACATGAGTTACACATCATTATTATAACCATCCAAATAATAATAAATTGAATAACAATTACACCACAACGTGGAGACGGTAAGCCGTACATACGCACGTATGGTGACATGTTATTCAAAGGATGGATAGAATACTGAATATGGTTGTACCATATTTATAATAACATCAAAGTATATATATGATACTGGAGTTATTATTTTATAATGGTAATAACAAAGAAAGAGGAAGTGGAAGAAGAAAGGAACTTGAAAAGGGGTGGTGAAAACATTACCTCTTCTTCGGGTTCTTCCTTTTGATTTGATCAAAAGGGCTCCTTAGGTTGGCTTTCTGATCAAAATAAGGCCTCTAGGTTGTAGTGAGGGAATTTGAGATAGTATTTGGGCAGGGTTTGGCCGAACCAAAGGGCTTTTAAGGTGTGAATAAATGAGAAGGAGGAGTGCCCTTTTATAAGAGGGGTGAGGGGCACCTTTGGAAAAGCTAGAAATATTAATTTATAATAAATTCATATTCGGTTTATAATGGATCCAAAGATTGTTATTTAAATTTTAAGGTGGGTATGGGTCGAAAAAAACTTAACCAATATAATTTAGACAGGTTTGGGTCATTATATTAACCTTATCTTTAAGTATTAACTCTAAGTTAATTAGTTTCACTTTTACAATGTCTCTTTGTATTTTTATATTATATGGTTAATAAACTTACTATATACATCCAAGAGACCCTCAAGTGGTACATTAATGATGAACCTATCATGATATAAGTCTCTTGGACGAACCTTAGATTTTTGAGAATTTAATATCAATTAATAATATAATAAATGTTTTAAGAACTCTTTTATGTCAATTTTGACACTATTCAATAGTTGATTTTTGTGAAACTCATTACAGATTGATTACTTCGAAAAAAATTCAATTAAATCAATCCTAATATATCATATTATCCTATAAAATTATTTTAATTCATTAAAAGTTTCATATTATATTTATTTGGGTATTTATAATATCAATTATTTTAATTTTTCACTATTAAAGTAATTAATTCATCATCATTGTGTCATAAATAAATTAAATTATTTAATGTGTAAAAATTATAAATAAAATATAATTATGTAGTAAATCTTTTTATATTTCTAATGAATATTTATAATCTGAAATGCAACATATATAACCCTCTGTAACAATTGTTTTGTTAAAAGATATATGCTTGTGTCATTTTTGTATTTATTTTAACTTAATTAAAATAAATTGTCATTATCACTTACAAGTGGATCCATGGGGTCCCAAAATCTACCCAAAGATTCCCATGGTCGACCATGTATCAACCAATAGGGTTAAGACACGTTTTAGGGTAATTTAGTATTATTATAATATTATTTTTTTACCCTTGTTTACCGGATTTACCCTTTAACCATGGTAAATAAAATATTTACCGGAGTAATTATCCAAAATGTTTAAAAATAAAAGTTACCTATTTACACAATTTGAACATCCTGATTCCAAATATGGAATCCATTTTTCCAAATTCAAAACACAGAAGTGGCAGAAATTAATTTAAAATTAATTCCCGTTAAAACAAAAAGCGTGTTTTTTAGAGATAATAACTATCAAAAGATTGTCACTTGTTTATGTCTGGTTTAAATGTGAAATTTTGTTCAATGACCCACATTGTATTAAATGGTAAAAATATATTCTAAATGTACTTTAAAACCACTCAAATTCATAATTTATCACTGTTAATTATTTTGATTAAAAAAGTTGTTTTTAATTAAAATTTAGTAATTTTCATTATTCATCAAAATATGAAAGTTATCCGAAAAGTACCAAAATTTCACCCTAGGCTAATTTCAATATTCCAAATCCAAAAATGAAGTCCATTTTGAGAGATAGAATTTATAAAATTTCAAAAAGTAGGTATTACTATTCATAACGGCTAGTTTGATTGGTTATGGTGTGTTAAAATCTCGAAGTTGCGTACAATGCACGTCATTGCATTATTCGAAAGGAAACATACCGAGGAAGCTTGGGGTGTTACATTCTCCCCTCCTTCAATAAATTGCGTCCTCGCAATTTTTAAAATTTTGCTTGGGAATATAATGGAAAGTCCCACATCGGAAAAAGAGTCAATAAAACTATCACTTTAAAAGAAAGAAAGAGAGGTATAAGGGTCATCCAAGATAACCCATACTAGGATTCCATGTAAGAAAACATTGATATGGATGATAAACTAAGTGTCAAGTTCTGATGGAGAGGGATAGAAATCATGATCAGGAGAAAGTTAACAATAAGAAAACCACAAACTTGTGTTGGGACAAACGACCATTAGTCTCCTAGTAGGAAAGTAAACAGACAACATTTTTTTTAAGTTACATTACATAAGGATGAGGAATTAATTTATGATATTGACTAAGAACATTATGATATATACTTAAATTTTAAGTAGAGTTTCATTCTTTAATAAATTTCCACCACTAACTCAATTTTTTTTAAACGATGAGTATTCAAGAAGACTTGATCACACTGGAAGAGCTAGAATAAACTTCTATAGAATCACATGATCCATGCAGGATAAACTATATATTTACATTGTCTCTGAAGATTAATCAAAACCAAAATGGTTAGTGAATGATCTAATGATCCCCCAAAAGGAAATTCCTTGAGATAAATATGAACTAATCTTAATTTCTAAAATTAAACCAACAATACCCCAAAGTTAAATAGATACCATTCAATAATCAATTGTCCTTAAAATCCTTTAATATAATCCAAACTAATATTGAAACCCAAAACATAGAAGAATTTGATTATGTAGTCTCCCATATTACATTGTATCTCCAAATGACATCAAATACTCTTAAAGTCACATACTTAAAAGTAATTAAGATCATCACATATTCTCTGTTATAGGTTAATCATTTCCATAAATAACCCAAATCACTATAAATCAACAATAAAAATGTAGATAAAAATCCAACATTACTCTACAAATGAAACCCCATTGTATTCTATTTTCCTTGGTCATATAGTGTTCCCAACAAAGCGAACATCTTCCAAAATAACATTTATCACTTAATCACCAAACCATTTTCCTATACCAAGGGTATTCATTTGATAAGACATAAGAACAAAAATCATCTTATTATTGATCAATAAAATCATTTAACAAAAAAAAATAGTCACACTAACCAGGGACTTCACGTAGTCCAGTGGTAGGCGATAAATCCCAATCGCACTTTGGTTGTGGGTTCGATTCCCACAGCTTTGTCCGACGCGACGGGTTGTCACACGGTCTACGTGTTGTCCTTTTTCAAAAACTATATTTTATAATATTACCAAAATGAGATAAATTCCTCAAAATAACATAATTTAACCACAAATGTTATATCATACTTTGCATTTTCATCCCAAATTATAATAACTTATAATTTTCTCAAACCCCAATGATCATATAAAACCAAATGGTTATTTATACCTATATCCACAAGAGAAGAGACAATTCTTCCTCAAATATCATTCTCACATGGAAAACTGCGGGGTTACAAATACAAGAGGAAATTATTCCAAAGTAAACCCATCAACAAGGAGTGATAATACTTTTTAAGTTTTTCTCCAACCATTTATTTCCACATATCTTCTTCATTGACCAAGAAAATATGCTATAGAATAGGACATTCACTCGGGTAATGGCCAGGTCCCCTACATTTACGGCAAATGACTGTAAATAGACTCTTGGGACCATTTTTATCTTCTTCCATAGTACTCTTTATTTTTCTTTGGCAATTCTTCACTTTATGTCCTTCCTTCCAGCACGTAAAACATTTCGTTGTCCCATTGAGACACTTTCCTAGGTGTCTCTTGCCACATTTCCTGCATGATGAAAATTGAGGGTTCTTTTCTCCATGGTATCCATTGCTGGAGATCTTATCATTTATCACCTTTCTCTTCCTTGTTGAGTCTGGGAGTTGGTTAATATATATGTTGTTGATCATATTTTTGGAAAACTGATTTGGCATAAAGACGATATCTTTTACGCCTATCAACATTCCATTTTGTTGCTCATTGCCACCACCGTTCCCACCTTGTACATCATTCTCAAAGTCACTATGACTTCCTTGGAATCCAGCCATTGACTAAAACCAGAAAGCATTGTGTGAGTAATAGTAGTCGTAAAATCATTTAGAGATTAAAATGTCACCATATTCTCAATTTGAAACATATTAGGATTAACCAAGGTCATTTACTCTCATCTTATATATATATTACTTAAATAGGTTTGTAAAGAAAATGTAAATTATCCTAAGCATATCCCCCGGGAGTGTCGTAACCAAGAGTGCAGAAAGGCCCGTTGTCGTGCACCAGTTCCCGTTCGAGTCTAGCTCAAAGCGGTGTTTTCGGGTTTTACCCCTAGGTACATCTGTGCCAGAGCCGCCTCTACCTGCTCGTATCCAGACAGGGATGTATTGCTCGGAAAACTCACAAAATCATTACAATACCAAAATTCTAGGAAGTTCTTTTATACTAATCCTCAAAGTTCATCTTAGGTCTACGTGCTCTAATCAGAGTTTATCTAATTCTAGTTTCCAAGGTTTGTACTAAACTTCCTCTGATACCAACCGTAACGCCCCGACCCTAGTTACCTAGAGTCGGTGCATTATTACATAACATTGGCATGATAACGAGAAAGATCAAGTCTCTAAAGACCGATTAGTTTAGTAGCCTTGGAATAACTAGATACATCCATAAATTTTTACATTACATCATAAAAAAAACATCTTGTCTTCATATCCCCTCATACTATCCCTGCAGGTCATTCATAAATTACTTCTTCATAATCCTGGGAAAAATAAAACATTGAAAGGGGTGAGCTCAGATGCTCAGTAAGGATAACATTATAGCAGAAGATTTCATAAATAAGCATAAACACTTAACGCAGTTTATAACTAAAACAAAAGCCTTTTAAAATTGAACTTCAGTATAAAATGGAAAAGATAAAATAAAATAATGCCATTTACTTACTCACATGGATATTATACTAGTCGAATAATCCCATGCATTATCAATAACCACTTTCATAATGATGGAATGCATAATGCCAGACTATCATAACCACATAGCCAAGGCCTCGTGCCAAGACTACAAATAAGATTTTGCCAAGGCCTTGTGCCAAGACACTAGTTTGTCTCATGAGACCTACCGATGCATCGAGGAGCTATAGCGTGCTCCACTCGTCACTTATTAAGTCCAATTAATTCCTCATATGAACAGGTTTAAACATAACATAAACATTCGTATTAAAACTAGCATACGAAATGTCAATACTTTAACCACAAACCATGAATGGTATAAAAATAGCACATCCACAGTCAAACATAACTCATTCGATACAATATGGAAGATTGTATTGTATCACATTAACCTCAATCAAGAATAATGAAGGATGTTGACATAGATGAAAATAATCATCAAAACTATTTGAGAGAAATATCCCACTTTTTCTTGAAATCATTTAAAAGTCACACTATTTGTCAAGAATCCATTTAAAAATAGATTTTTGAATCAAAGTGTCCCATACCACATTGAAACTTTTTAAAAGGAGTTTTAATTTTAAAAATTTAATGTCCATATAAATAAATACTTAAAAGCATTTTTTAAAACATGGACATTAATGAGAAAGATTTAGAAGAATAAGTCTTTAAAACATTTAAAAATGGTATTTTAGTTAGAGTTTCTAACCAAAAGAGAGACACTTGAATAGAAATAATTGAGGTAATCAAAACATTGTAATATCATGAGAATAAAGGGATTCATGATATACTATGTCAAAGTACATTATATACACCACATAAAAGAGATTTGGTGTATATCAACAAACAAGTCTCAATGGAATGTAAATTAAGATGAAATCTCTCATAAAGGCCGTACCCTTAGGATAAGTACAAATCAAAAAAATAGCTCTGTGTAAAAAATATAAATACACTAAATATGATTGGATATTCAGTGTAAAACAATAAAAGGACATTCACACATAATCTTGTAAAAACAACACCAATGAATTGGATGTTTAACTCAACAAATGGAGAATGAGTTAAAATTACTCTTATCAAATTCATATCGATGACTTGAGAAATTATCAATGGAGTGATTATGTGTATCAAAAGTATATCCACAAAAAATGGGAGTGGAAATTATGACATAAGAAAATGAATAGTGATTCCACACATAATCTCGGAGTAAAATAATCAATGGAGTTTGCGTAAAGCCGAATAAATGGAAATTGGAATTTCAAATTCCCTTATCGATTTGGTAACTTCTGAAACATGAACCCATGAAAGAAGGATAAAAAAATGATGATGTAAATATACATGAATTAAAGTATATTACACAATGAATACAAACATGGGCAGCACACACACCACATTCAATAAATAAGTGGTGAATAATGGAATTCTCACGAAATTAAGAGTGAGATAAGAAACTCCTTACCACGTTAATTAACTGAGTCGTATGGCCAAAAGTTAATAACCACCAAATTATTTACAGAATAACATGAATATAAAGAGAATCATGATAATATATATCAAATGGCATTACACAATACACCACTTTCAATAATTTAGTGGCGAACAATGGAAATATCACGGAATTGAAAGTGAGATAAGAAAATCCCTTACTTTGTACTTTTTCCTTGGTCGACGGTAGGTTAACCTCTTGTATAATAGTGAAATAATTGTTATTGAATTATACAAGAATAATTTACTTTAATATGTTATCATATATGATCTTTTAACACTGATTTGTTAATAATATCTTAGAATTATCGTCATTTCGGGTGTTAACGGGTTCATTTTACTTTATATTATTTGTTATGTGAGCCATATTCATTATTAATGGGATGTATATTATTCATATCCATAATTATATCAGTTCCTTAGATACTATTTTTAAATCATAAAATTATAATTATACTTGAATGGATAAGATGGAGAATGAATCTCATCGCGTTCGTGGAGACGGTAGTCCGTACGTACGCACGAGCGACAATATCATTCTTTTGATATTAAAATAATATATAATTTGATGGTATATAATATATACAGAATAATTATCATGTTATTTTTATTATTTACATGAGTTACACATCATTATTATACCCATCCAAATAATAATAAATTGAATAACAATTACACCACGACGTGGATACGGTAAGCCGTACGTACGCACGTATGGTGACATGTTATTCAAAGGATGGATAGAATACTGAATATGGTTGTACCATATTTATAATAACATCAAAGTATATATATGATACTGGAGTTATTATTTTATAATGGTAATAACAAAGAAAGAGGAAGTGGAAGAAGAAAGGAATTTGAAAAGGGGTGGTGAAAACATTACCTATTCTTCGGGTTCTTCCTTTTGATTTGATCAAAAGGGCTCCTTAGGTTGGATTTATGATCAAAATAAGGCCTCTAGGTTGTATTTAGGGAAGTTGAGATAGTATTTGGGAAGTGTTTGGCCGAACCAAATGGCTTTTAAGGTGTGAAGAAATGAGAAGGAGGACTGCCCTTTTATAAGAGGGGTGAGGTGCACCTTTGGAAAAGCTAGAAATATTAATTTATAATAAATTAATATTCGGTTTATAATGGATCCAAAGTTTATTATTTAAATTTTAAGGTGGGGATGGGTCGAAAACAACTTAACCAATAGAATTTAGACAGGTTTGGGTCATTATATTAACCTTATCATTAAGTATTAACTCTTAGTTAATTAGTTTCACTTTTACAATGTCTCTTTGTATTTTTATATTATATGGTTAATAAACTTACTATATACATCCAAGAGACCCTCAAGTGGTCCATTAATGATTAACCTATCATGATATAAGTCTCTTGGAAGAACCATAGATTTTTAGGAATTTAATATCAATTAATAATATAATATTTTTTTTAAGAACTCTTTTATGTCAATTTTGACACTATTCAATAGTTGATTTTTGTGAAACTCATAACAGATTGATTACTTCGAAAAAAAGTCAATTAAATAAATCCTAATATATCATATTATCCTATAAAATTATTTTAATTCATTAAAAGTTTCATATTATATTTATTTGGGTATTTATAATATCAATTATTTTAATTTTTCACTATTAAAGTAATTAATTCATCATCATTGTGTCATAAATAAATTAAATTATATAATGTCTAAAAATTATAAATAAAATATAATTATGTATTAAATCTTTTTATATTTCTAATTCATATTTATAATCTGAAATCCAACATATATTACCCTCTGTAACAATTGTTTTATCAAAAGATATATGCTTGTGTCATTTTTGTATTTATTTTAACTTAATTAAAATAAAGTGTCATTATCACTTACAAGTGGACCCATGAGGTCCCAAAATCGACCCAAAGATGCCCATGGTCGACCATGTATCAACCAATAGGGTTAAGACACTTTTTATGGTAATTTAGTATTATTATAATATTATTTTTTAACCCTTGTTTACCGGATTTACCCTTTAACCATGGTAAATAAAATATTTACCGGAGTAATTATCCAAAATGTTTAAAAATAAAAGTTACCTATTTACAAAATTTGAACATCCTGATTCCAAATATGTAATCCATTTTTCCAAATTTAAAACATAGAAGTGGCAGAAATTAATTTAAAATTAATTCCCGTTGTTAAAACAAAAAGCGTGTTTTTTAGAGATAATAACTATCAAAAGATTGTCACTTGTTTATGTCTGGTTTAAATGTGAAATTTTGTTCAATGACCCACATTGTATTAAATGGTAAAAATATATTCTAAATATACTTTAAAACCACTCAAATTCATAATTTATCACTATTAATTATTTTGATTAAAAAAGTTGTTTTTAATTAAAATTTAGTAATTTTCACTATTCATCAAAATATGAAAGTTATCCGAAAAGTACCAAAATTTCACCCTAGGCTAATTTCAATATTCCGAATCCAAAAATGAAGTCCATTTTGAGAGATAGAATTTATAAAATTTCAAAAAGTAGGTATTACTATTCATAACGGCTAGTTTGATTGGTTATGGTGTGTTAAAATCTCGAAGTTGCGTACAATGCACGTCATTGCATTATTCGAAAGGAAACATACCGAGGAAGATTGGGGTGTTACAGTGAGAATGTAATTGAATAAAAATAATTAAAAAATAACATTAAATAAAACTTATAATATCATGATAATAAAGAGATTCATGATATAATATTTCACATGGAATTATATACACCAAATAAAAGTTAATTGGTGCATAATAAAAAATAAGACTCAATGGAATGTAAATTGATACGAAATACCTTAGAAAGATAAAATTATTAGATCAAGGATAAATAAATAAAATAATTATGTGCGAAAAATACAAATATAACCAATATAAGTGGATAATTAGTGTAATAAAATCATAGGTCATTCACACTTAATCTTGGAAAACCAAAACCAATGACATAGATATTTAACTCAATGAATAATGATTGAGATAATATTTTCCATTCAAAATTTGTATAAATGATGTAATAATTATAAATGGTGTGATTATGTGTAGAAACAGTATATCCACACAAATGGAAGTGGAAATTGAAACATAAATAAATAAACAGGGATTCAACACATAATCATGGAATAATATAGTCAACGCAGTATGCATAAAACCCAATGAGTAGAAATTGACTTTAGAAATTCTATTATAAATATCATTTTGTTAATAAAATAGATAGATTATGTGTATTAAATATAAATAAACATAAATAATTTATAAATACATGATATGATATCCAAATTTATTTCCCACTTAATCATAGCACAACATAATCAAGAAGTAGAAGATTAACCCAAAGAGTGGAAATTGGCATAAGAAGTTCCCTTACATTGAGTCTGAATCGTCACGTACAATCATTATGTTCCTGAATAATAAAATTTGGTTAATTTATACATGCTTTAGAACCTTTTTTAATTTTATTATTCCTTTTATATCACTAATTACAATTTTATAAAAATTAAAATATTATTTAAGTTTACATCTGTCGTTTTGTTGATATTTGGAACTTGAGTCCAAAATGAACTTGTTTTGATATAAATAGTCCATGTAGTAAAAATAAAATCATCTAAAAAATGATATTAATGATTTAAAAATCATATATATCCATTATATATGTATTTCTAATAGTCCATAACAATTGTATATAAGAAATCAAATGCACCTTTCATGGAGATGATAGGTCGTACGTACGCATGAACACTACTTTCATTTCTTTGTCATATTAAAGAAGAACAATAAATTGACATACATGTATTTTATAATACCGGTATTATATTTATGTCAATTATTTCTCATTTTTTTAATAAAAACATCCTTTATATATTCCATGTATAGCATGAACGATTCATATCACCTTGAGGGCACAGTAGTCCACACTTCCTCAAATGAAATTATCGTATTTACATATCATGGAAAACATAAAGGTATGTTGTAAATAAAAATTACAGAATCATAGAGAAAATATAAATATAATTAATATAATATGTAAATACAGTTCCATCATAATGACCACCATGAGGGGTGATCGGGGAAAATTGAACGATCATTGTTTCGTGAGGAAGTAGTTTTCCGTACATAGAAACAGTATATTTGTATCCATTAGATGGCGGTGTGTGTAAGTTTAGTTTGAATAATTCACATAAAAAATACTAGAATATTTAGGATACTTATTTTTATGTAATAATATAATAAGAATATAATAGGGAGTAGAGAAGGAAAAGAAAATAAAATAACTTGAGAGAAGATGTTACCTCTAAATCGGTAATTTCTTTTGATTTGAGCCAAAAGGCCTTCATGAATTGAATTCTTCCAAAGGTAAGGCTTCTAGGGGGAATGGGGGAATGTTGGAAACTTATATTAGAAGAATTTGGATGAGACAAGGGTTTGATAGGTGTGATTAAGTGGGTAGAGGTGGTGGCCTTTTATAAGAGGGAGAAGGGGCACTTTCAGAAAGTCTTGAAATGTTATTTTATTATAAATTAAATTTAGATTGAAAATGGTTAAAAACTCCTTTAATTCAATTATAATATTATTTTTATTTGAATACCCATAATATAATAATTTTTAGACAACTTTTCATTATTTATTTATCCTTATCTTTTTGATTTAACCCTTTTTAATATAATTGGGATATAATGTTAGTTACACATTTTGAGTTAATGTAATTACCATATCAAGTCCAAAGACCCAAAAAAATTCATTTATGACATATTTGGACTTATATTAACCATTTGGACGAATATTATATTTTTAATAATTTAATATCATTTCATAAACTATTTTATATTCTATGTTATGATCTTTGTCAATTTTGGAAACTATTCATACTTGACTTTTTTTACAAATTCAAAATAACTTTATTCCTTCAAAAAAATAATTGAATCAATTATAACATGTAATATTAACATTGATAATTCTTTTATGACATTAATTATGTTAAATAATATTTATTTCAATATTTATAATATCATTTATTTAACTCTTTTATTAATGAAGCAATCATTGCATCTTCATTGTGTCATAAATAAAATTATATATTTAATGTATAAAAATTATAAACAAAATACCATGATTTTGAAAATATTTTTATATATATAATTACTATTTATAGTAAAATATATCTATTATATAACCCTATATTAATTTTTTTTTGTAAAAGATACAAGTTTATGTTATATTTCTTTTTACTTTAAATTAATTATTATAACATGTCATTATCACACTCAAGTGGCTCCATGGGGTTCCAAAATAGACCCAAGGATACCCATGGTTAGAAATATCTCATAAAATAGGATTAGTACATGTTTTAGGGAAGTTTAATATTATTATAATATTATTTTTTACTCTTATTTACTAGATTTACACTTCAGCCATGGTTAATAAAATAATTACTGAAGTTACTTTTCATAATGTTCAAAAATAAAAGGTTCCTATTTAAAAAATTTGGACCTTATGATTCCAAATATGGAATAAAATTTTCCAAATTGCGAAAAAATAATAGAAAGAAATTAATTTAAAATTAATTCATGTTGTCAAAACTCGAAAGGAGGTTTTTAAGAAGTCATAACTATCAAAAGTTTGACATTATTTATATCTCATTTCAATGGGAAATTACATCCAATGACCAAAATTTGATTAAATGATAAAAAAATTAAATTACACTTTAAAACCAATTAAAATAATATTCTAACTATATAAATAAATTAGATGCAAATTCAGTTTTGAATTAAAATGCATTATTTTTCACTTTTCATGAGAATATGAACTTTATCACAAAAATACAAAAATTTCAACCAAATAAAATTTTGATGTTCCTCTTATAAAGAAATCATTTATTTCTTAAAATAGAATATATAAAATTAACAAAAACTTTATTTCAAAAGGGTTCTCCATCAAAAGGTGATAAAATGACCTTTTAAAATTATAAAAGTATTTTATGCTTAAAATTGGATTCATTCTCATTTTAAGACTCTAAAATTTATTAGATAAGTGTAAAAACATTTAATAAACATGTATAACTATATTGTAATTATATCTGTTCATTATCAGCAATATAACAGCTATGCGTTAACTACCATTTAAAATAATAATAATAATAATATATTATTTTTTAGTATAATTCACTATTGCGTGAGACGCATAATTTAAAAGAAAACCATTGTTTTGTATCAAGTATGATATTATAAAATGTGTCCCTTGAACATAAAATTAATATCTTAATCATAAATATTAATAGATATAATGAATTATTATTTTATAAATACATAGGATTCTTTAAAATTGAATATGTGAGGGTTCTATGATGATAAATACTATTTATAAATTTTAATTTCTCTTCAAATATATATTTTAAAACAATATAATTAAGAAAATCCATATATATTTAATGATAACATTTAATGAGATTTATAGAGGATAAACATACTTTTTTGTTTGCTTATTTTTTAAAATTGAGGCTATTGATTCAAGGGGAATTTAATTTTAATAGAATATACAGTCCTTGTTTTATTGATATTTAATGTTAATATATTTGAAAAAAATCTATAGAAATATAGATTAATTTATCGCCTATCTTAATGGGCGTATTGACCACCATTAAAATGAGAGTTTTTTGATGTTGAACATATATGGTATTGATATTGAAAATCTATTTCATTGAGAGATAGAGATAATAAACCGAGATGATATTAATAAATCAAATAAAAATGATAATAAAGTACATCTAAAATAGAATAAAGTTTTCATAAAGAGTTATATGAAAGGGAATTGGAGTTCATTGGAAGTGATGCGAATATATTTCTAAAATAAGAGGAAAAAAAGAAGGCTCTTTTACATGGATATAAATTAAAGATTGATTCATGGAATGTTATTATGAAATAATGATGATATTATAATTCCAATAGTGGAGAAAGTAGTTACACAAGGGGATTAAAAAAACCCATCCAGTATTGATGAAAAATAATGGCGATTTTTCTTTTATCCTTGTAAAAGACTTCGTTTCCTGATATTACTTTCTTGAATAGTGATTTAATATATAGAATAAATGGTGTGATACTTGTGTGGCTGTACACTTTCACTAAAATAATTATATATGGAAAGATAATTGTCTTAGAGTGACCTTTTTAAACCCACCAATGACTGTAATTCAGTGTATTTTGGTACATGGGTACACTACTAACTATATTTTACTTGGATATAGTCTAATACTAGTAAACCAAATAAAATATATATGTCTCTGTGTATGATTTACCTATCATTAATTGGATTCATAATCATTAGTGGTTAAATAATAATTAATAAAAATAGTTTAAGGAAATTATAAAATATATAAAAATTATTTCATTATCATAATATGAGATTGGATAAGAGCCTACTAATTTGGAGTTCAATATCTAATAAGGCAGTGAGAGTTTATATGAGAAAGTGAATTAACTTGGATAAATAATGAATACCTAGATTCACCCCTAGGGTATCTCTCTTTAGTAAATCATGGATATAAAAATTGTTATCATAGAAAGGTTTAACTTGTGGGATTTATTTACTTTGTTTTGATCTGACGAGATTTATGATAAATCTACCGATTTTCATCTAAATAATAAATATTTTCTATCTTGATGAAAAAATTGAATCATAAAAATAAGTTATTCTCTAAGAAGATTATATACAAATGTAAATGTTTTAGAATTATTACGTTTTAGATGAAATATCTCAAAATCATTGAGAGGAATACATAGATTATTTCAATTCTGACTTTTGTGAATTTGATTCACACAATGATACTATGAGACTATTTGAGAAGCTTGAATTTCATGATGATATTACATATAATAATGATGATGAGATATCAAGTAATGAAACATCTATCATAAAAATTAAATATTCGATTATAATATGAAATAATGAATCTAAGGGAGTAAAATTAGTCATATAAAAATAAATTTTTAGTGATAAATATTAATATAGCCAAATTTAAAACCATAAAAAAAGGGGTTTTGAAGGGGAAATTAATCATTGAGAGAAGTATGAGATTCAAACCAAATATGATGTAAAAAAATAATAAATGCATAGGGTCACAAAGTAAATTCCACTAAAAAAGTCTCATAGAAAAATAAATTCAAAATATAAATACTGACAGAGATGAAGAGATTGTATACATAATAGAAACGTATAAAGAAAATAAAAGGTTAAAATAAGATGATTTGAATTTTTAGGAGTCAATTTTAATTATAAATTCCAAGTAGAAGTATAAAAGTGAATTATTGAGTGAAATTTATTAGGAATTTAAGGATTAAATTGATAAAGAGAAGGATATAAATGATGAAATTTTTCCTTAACATAAAGAGAGAAATAAATATTTGGTAACATAAGGAGTATTTTATTTTAATTAATAATATGGAGAATCAATTAATGGATGGGGAATTTTTTTTAAAATAATGATTATATTCATTATTTAATAAAAAAACAACAATGTGATCTAAGATAATAATACTAAATATAAAAATTTATAATGAATATATATTGACATAGAAAATAACATAACATTGGAAAATTGACATTAATTATAATAAAACCTCATCAAAGTATAATGAGATAATGTTAGTGATTGATCTTAAGATAAAATAAGTGATTATATTGATTCTGTAATGAGAAAAGATAAAACATGATGGAAGTACACATGAAAATTTTGTAATAAAAAGTAAAAAAGACTAAAATTAGAAGGAAAAAAGTACAGATACATGTCAATTTTCCAAGGTAATAATAGAAATATAGTTATCTATTTTCATGAATAATTAGGAAAAAATTATTATTTTAATGTTAATTGAAATTTAAAAAAATGAAAATACCATTCACTTCGATGGAGGTATGTGTATTATTCTAATAATTATTTTTATAACATTAATATTTATGAATAGAATCACATGATTAGTTTAGCTATAATGGATATGGAAAATCATTATCAGTATAATGAAAATTTATTAATAAATTAAAATATATCATGGGTTGGTTGATGATAATTTTAAAGGTGAACACATTTTAGGGTAGAGTTTTAAATCAATCAATGAACAAAAGATTCCACGGTAAAATAAGAAGAGGATTTGAAAAAGTAAAAGATATTAAATCACCATGGAAGAAAAATAGATAATGATAATGGGAAATATCATTGTGATGTATATATAAATAAAACTAATCCATCTTATTGGGAAAAAATAAATACTATTATAGTTTGTAATGGAAAAGAAAAAATAAAAATGAGTAAATAATCTTCAGAAAATATAATTATAAAAGGGAAAATTATGTTTTTATTTGGATGTTGAAAATTGATGAATCCCAAGTAGAATAAATTGTTAATGAATTATATCTTGATAGATATATAATTTAATATATATCCCAAATAAAAGGATAAAGAATTTTTTTTCTATCCACAATGAAAAACGATCTTCTACAAAATAAAGGAAGCTAATGTATTCCCTCCCTTTAGTGTATTCAAATGTTATAAATATTGTTGAAGTGATGTATGATTAAGGATAAGATATCATCCATGGGGAATAGTTGAATTAATTAATGATCAATTTTTTATTTAGGAGTATATGTTATGACATCAACAAGGATCTGAAACATTGAATATTTCCTAAATATATTTGGAACCAAACATGTTTACTAGTGGTATCCAATGGAAACAAATCTAATAGAGGAATAATACCTAATATAGGAATAAATAATACAAACAATGAAGAAATAATAATATGAAAAAATAAATTCATGACTATTTTATCATATTATCAATTTTGTATCATTGTTTCTCCAAAATTATTAAAGACGTTGAAGAAGAGATCCAAAATTTAATGTTTATCGTTTCAAAATTTGGTAATGGATACAAAAGTGAAAGAACTTATATAGATTTTTTGAGATACTTTAAATTATTCTAGACACATTTGGAATGGAAAGAACCCATATGAGAGGAGGGGATTTTATTTTGAATTATTCATATGGAGTTCCCTCTATGTATTTCATGTTTATTTGATGAATATTTTATTATATGGCGATTAATATCATATGGAGAGTTTCTAATTAAACTTTAAGGTTCAATTTATGAATTATTTATTGAGTGTAACTTAGTGAAAATGATAAAATATATATTATAGATTATGATACTATTTATTGAACCATGTTTTAACTCAGTAGGATTAAATAATTTATTGATAAATCATTGTGAAGTCTTAAGTTTACTTACTAGAAATTTGATAATTTGAAAGTACACATAAATTTGTTGATCTAATTTAGTTAGCTTAATCAAAAGTAGAATACTCAAAGTGAAAAAATATCTTAAAATATGAGAGTTAAGGATGACGTTTCCACTATAAATATATTAGGAGTAGTACCCTATAGTGAAGATTTTTCAAAGTTTATTATGATGAATTATTGGTATAAATTTTCACCTTATATTATATAAAAATTTCTATCTCGGTATTTCAAATTTAATAATATAAAAATTGGTATTATAAAGAATAATGGTTTTTTTATTTAACATTAAGAAGAAAGGGGGATTATGTATTTGATATGTGAGATCAATAGAGGAACCTTTGTATACTTATGAAGAAGTCTTAATATAAGTTTTTTGGATGTGATATCAAAGGGGGAGAAAAAAAATAACCAACTTTAGATAATTTTAACCAATGTGGCATGCTAGTAGTATGGCGTTATATATGATATGGATTCATGAATGTGTATCTATAAAATCTAAAGGGGGAGTTTTTATCACTCATTAAACATGGTGCTATAATATATTGGATTTATTGAAAATAATTTATAAACCATTATAAAAATCATAAGGATGTTTCTGAAAGATGAAATAAACCATTTGTACATGAATAATATTGTAGATATAGGATTATGGGTGAGATAATTATTGTGTAGTGGACTTGATTTTTCGATATGTAGAATAATTAAAATTATAATTATATTAAAGAAAAGATTTATATTTATGATTAATTTAAAATGTTAGTAAAATATATCATATATGGTGTATGATGATATAAGAGAAATCCTTGTATAATTTAGAGATATTCCAGTATTATGTGGAATATTTTTCAAAATAAAAGTGAAAAAATGATGTGAAAAATATGTGATGTGTTCTGTGAATTTTTGTAATGTCCCATTCCCAGTTCACTCATATGTAACTGAACCTGCTTGGCCACAAGGACTCATGAGCACATCCCCATATTCCAGAGGCTTCTGACTAGAAGAAAGGGTCTATGATGATATGATAAAGAGACTATACCATCATGATCATAGTGTAGTATAAAAATATACAATAAAAGATATTAGAGAGAATAATATAATAAATGGTTTTAGAAGAATAATTCATAAAGATATAATAAATAAGAAGAATCCAAACCAATATTATAAACAAATGATGACATGTCATGATACTCTACAATAAGGGAAATACATTTAAGAATATAAAAATACATATACAACATGATAAAAAAATAAAAAAAGACCAAAATATATTACCACTAGCATCATGAGCATAAGATCCGTCCTCTAGTCCAGTACTTCATCCCAATATTGAGAATGAAGAGTTCAATGCTAGGAACTTCCCTTTTCCCCTACCTACATCCATAAGATTTCTTTAGGTACCAATTAGAATCTCAAACATTGTGTGAGATATACTTTATATGTCACCATTAATGGTGCCTAGTATGATCTATCCAATATATATAAAATGGTAATGGGAAGTTATAATAGTGTAAAGTAGAAGCATAAAATGTAAACAAGTCGGCTCTGTTTGCTAAAGGACACCAACATGACACTAATTGCATCAATATAAGTTTGAATATCTCCGAATAGGTGTCACCATACAAATATATATATATATATATATAAATATGTGTGTGTGTGTGTGTATATATATATATGAACTATATACTTAGTAACATATATATCCACATATATATTGATATATAGCGCTATCTAGGACCCGACGTTTAGCTCAAGCATCCATGCATAGTCACAAGAGTCACATAAGGTAGTAAGGGACATTATGAATTAGTATTATGAGTAATAAGGGATGTCATACCTGAGTATGATAGAACATAAGGGATTCCATTCCAAGGTATCATAAACCATAAGGCACACCATTCCCGAGTACCATGAATTATAAGGGATTCTATGCCTGAATATCATAATTACTCAAGTATTCCATGCTCGAGTATCAAAAATCATAAAGGATTCCATGCTTAGTTATTATTAATTATAAGTGAATACATGATTGAAAATAATAATCAATATGGGATGCCTTGATTGAGTATTATAACTATTAAACATTTAATTCTATTCAAGAAGTGGTCTCTAACCAATCTAAATTTCATTTAGTTGTCAATCCAAGACCACTTAGAATGTGTCTTGGTCATATAAGAATTTAATAAGAGATATGAAATTTCATAATCACAACTATTGAGGTGGAAAAATTTAATAGGGATATCCTCCATCAAGGAAAAGGGTGTATGATGTAATTTCAAACATGGAAAACAATTCAATTCAGAATAAATCATATTTCTGAAGTAATTCATGGAAGGTTTGGCATGCGACATCATGAAACATAATATAAAATAACTAGGAATTAAAGTAAAAGTACTAGACTACATACCTTATGGTGGTAGATGAATCCTCATCCTGTATGAACTTTAGATTTAGAGTAGAATTGGAGAAATTGGTGAAATAGGAAAATGCCCTAAAAATAGGAAATATTAGATGACCTAGAAATAACATTCATGAGGTTGAGATAAACGAGGAACAAAGTAAGAGGGTTGAGGATCTCACATTTAGCTATCCAATGAACAAAACAAGGAGGGAATAAAACAACATATGATGGAGGAGGCACAAATTATAAAATTAGGGGAAGAGGGATATTTGTATGTGGGATATTCTATGTATAATGGAGGAGGAAAAGAGGGTTAAAAGTTAAAAAAGTAGGAGGAGAGGAGTAGAAAATCTAGTAATTTTTAAATAGTTCATGGTTTGGCCATGCACTTTTGAAAAACTGTGTATACCCATTACCTAAGTGTCACTAAGTGACTGGGATTGGTGAACCTTTTTATGTTACCATGCATAGCCCATGAAACTCATCTACACATCTCTTTCATGAACACATGGTAGTGAATCTTGGGGTGCATGGTTTAAAAAAACTTTGCACCCCTCTATAGCTTTCTACAATAACCAATATAGATTAAATAAACTATGAGACCTTAGGTGTATGGTTAAAGAAACTGTGCAACCCACCTATTTGCTCCAAAATTTTGGGTTACTGGCTCTGAAAAAGCCCCAAACACTCTCAAAATGTTCCTCAGTCCCTTCAGAACATCCGTAAGGATAAAAATATTGAATTAAACTGAAATATTATGGATCAGTACCTCAAGAGAAAATCCATGATCATAAAATCTCCCCTCCTTAAAACAAATCATCCCTGAGTTAACCTTCTAAGGGTGTAAAAGAACTATCTAAGAATACCTCCATCCATAGAGCACATATTTTGGTCGCTCACTCCTAATTCTCATCTCTTACATGGCCATGCTAGCATAACAACCTTACTAGAGAAATTGACTTTCATTGGAGTGCCTTCCTTCTAAGGTTAGTGATATGAATAGGGTGATCTTAAAAATAAGCATTAACATATTACTCAACCTCATCAGGATGAATAATAGGAGATGTGTTGGAGTGATAGCTATGTAACTGAGATACATAGAAAAAATCATGTTTGGTCTGATACATTTTAGGTAACTAAAATTTATAGGCAATCAGAAAAAATATATCTAAAATATTGAATGGACCAGCATAAAAAAGGAAATATATTACCCTATCCCTAAACCCATATATGACCTAACCTAATAAAAGCACTCCATAAAACCCAATGTCCCAACTAAAACTTTAGTGGCCATCAATGAGCAACAATATAATAAGTCTATGTAACATCCCGGATCTGGGTGCCACTCTACGGGTGCCCCGAAACCGGTTGGTCACATGACCTCAAGCACGTTTCCCCAAATGCCAGAGGCTACTGACAAGCCGTAGGGGACCAGGTCTGATAGTGGGGAAACTATGCCCTCATTTGTCAAAGTGTAGCACAGTGGAATAAAATATACAATCATACAACAGTGGAAGAAATAAACCATACATAGTTAAAAATAAACAAATGAAGTAAAAGATAACCAACATTCATATAGATAATGATGCAATATGTATCATGTTCTATGAAAACAGCTAGAACATGTTACACAATAGTAAAATTCAACTGAAGTACAAGTACAAAAAATCAAAACAGAACAACCAGCGGCATCGCGAGCCTGAGTTCGGTCCCATGCTCCCCTACACCTCAGCAACACTCATGTACCTATATAGGGACCCTTTCCCTTATCCATACCTTCAGAAATATAATCTGTTTGGGCTGAATACATGACCCAAATAGGGTGTGAGAAATGAATCCCAGTAGGCACCCACCAAAGATCCGTGCCCAACTATCAGTGTAAATGTGTAGTAGCAGTGTGCAGT
This sequence comes from Viscum album, assembly GCA_963277665.1. Lineage (NCBI taxonomy): Eukaryota > Viridiplantae > Streptophyta > Magnoliopsida > Santalales > Viscaceae > Viscum > Viscum album. The sequence goes on along the minus strand of OY728151.1, from coordinate 644,286,416 downwards.
AGTAAATGCAAAAAACTAAGCAGTACTCAAAATTAACTAACTTTACCAATTATATTGCAATTTTAATATTCATTTAGTCATTCAGTAGCAGGAAAACACCACAGTGTATTTCTAAGTAAACAGTCCGTGTTCTCAGGCACGTAAACCATTACCCTCAGGTAAAGAGAATCTAAACCCACTTGAATCTTCCCATAGGCAAATTTAATAATGCCGAAAAGCTTACGTGGTTTCTCCCACAAGCAAAGAATCTATTTCCCACAGACACGAAAGACGTTTCCCTCAGGCTGAACAGAGCACTGCCCACGGGCTAATCACGACACTGACCTCAGGCTAAACAAGTAACCGGGTCATGCCCAACATAAAAACAAGAACATTATGTACAATTCCTCTCAACGAAATATAAGACATGCTAAAATCACGGTATACACTTGGGTAACCTATCCAAAGGGCTAAACAGAGGAATGCACCCCAGAGGTGGTCCTGGATCAAAGCAGCGATCCCAAACAATAGTTATACATGTTCATTAAACTACCTATGCAATTCTAGTTAATTAATTATGCAAGGCCTTGACCACACGACACCCTATTCATGGGCATGTATCACAACGGTACAAAAGTTCACCACATCAGTTGGAAATGAAAACTAGACCACCTACATCCATCGCCCCTGATTCGTATACGTGAACGACGATCCTTGAATTTTCCAAGAATGACGTAGATCTGAGGTGAAAGGAAACCCCATTCAAACGTAAATAACTTTCCATTGGGAAAGCATTGGTAAGATCGGCTTAAGGAAAAGTAGAGGCTTACCCATACGGTTCCAACAAGATTGATAGAGGCGGAATCAGATTCCTAGCGTGCGATCTTGAGCTCCTCGAATGTTTGGCCCTCTCTCCTGACTCCTCCTCCAGTTCAAAGCCTTCTCTGTGAACAGGGGAGGCTACTGCCCATTTTAAGTGAAAAAAATAAACTACACAACGTGTAATTTTCTCACTGAACTGTTCCTCTGGCAGCACCGCTGCATTGTTCATCCATCGACATGAGTACACATCGTTTATTTCTAATTACATAGAGTGTACTGTCACTCAGATGGAGGCTACTTCCACTGCCTTACTGTTTGCCTACTAACTGACTACACGGCGTGTAAATACCCACTACACAACGTGTAGTCGGTTTTTACAACCTACATCACCAACAGGGTGACACACCCCGTGTACTCATCCCACATGGCCAAAGTACATGACGTGTGGAAAAGTACACGGCGTGTACCCACAAAATTTAAGATTTTATCCCATTTTCCTTATTTTCTCAAAAATACTTAAGGAAAAGATAAAATAAGAAACACGTACCTCCAGAATAAGAATCAGGTTCTAACAAACTTCCCCCATTAAAGCAATTCGTCCCCAAATTTCCCTTCCATGGGTGGCGATGATAAATCTTAGAACAACTCTGGCCACTGAGCACGTACGTCGGTCTCATACTCATAGGTTTCGTTCTGTACTCGGCCATGCTGCCATAGAAACTGTATGAGAGGAACTGACCGGCCTCAAAGAACCTTCATGCTCATATCAACGATACGAATCAGATGCTCCTAAAAGGACACATCTATCTGAAGCTCAACCTCCTCTGGAAGAAAGAAACGAGATAGGTCTGAATGATAGCGGTGCAACTATGATACATGGAAGACGTCGTTCATGGCCCAATAACTCTATGGTAACTGCAACTGATAGGCAACCAGACCAACTCTCTCCAGAATCTCAAATGGACCCACATACCTCGATGAAGGATTACCCAGTCTCCTATTCCATTTGTGTGCCAACCTCAGTGAAACATGAAAGAAAACCTGATCCTCAACCACGAACTCCAAGGGTCATCTGCGGTGATCAGCATAAGATTTCTATCGAGACTGTGCGATAGCCATCCGCTTCTGAATCAACTGGACCTACTCAAAAGTATCCTATATGAGACGTGGTCCATGTAATGCTGCCTCACCTACCTCTAACCATCAAAAGGGTGATCGGCATGACCTACCATATAAAGCTGCGTAAGGTGCCATCTCAATAGTTTCCTGAAAACTGTTATTACAGGAAAACTCAACCAGGGGTATGTGATTCTCCCAAGAGACCCCAAAGTCTTAGATGCATGCACACAACATGTTATCAAGAACCTGTATCGTACGCTCTGACTGGACATTGGTCTGAGGGTGGTAAGCTGTGCTCTGAAGCACCTGTGTCCCCAGTGCCCTTTGAAAACTCTGCCAGAAACAAGACATAAAATGGGTGTCCCTATCAGAAATGATAGAACAAGGGACCCCATGAATACATACGACCTCTCGGATATAAAACCTTCCGAGCTCGTCCACACCGAAGGTCTCTTTGATCAGCAAAAAGTGAGCTACCTGTGTGAGTCTGTCCACAACAACCCACACTACATCATTGCCTCGAGGTGACCTCGACAATCCGATCACGATGTCCATCGCGACATCATCCCATTTCCACTCCAGAATGGGTAACTGCTGTAAATGTCTGGCTGGCTTCTGATGCTCCGCCTGCACCTGCTGACAGGTGGAACACCTCGTAACAAAACCAGCTGTGTCTCCATTCATACCCGGCCACCAGTAATGACGTCTCAAGTCACGGTACATCTTGGTAACCCCAGGATGAACTGCCCAAGCTGAAGCATGAAACTCCCGCATCAACTACTCGTGTAATCCCCCTGGAACCCACAATCGTCCATGGAAACACAGTACCTCATCATCTCCTATCATCCAACCAGGACGAGGGTCCTCACTTGCCACCAAATCCCGTAGAACCAGGCCTTCCGAATCAGCTAGCTGTCTCATCCACACTCTATTCAAGAGGGTAGAAGTCACATATAAATAAGAAAGATAGGTCTGCCCTTGACTGTCGTGCACCTCCAAATGCATCTCAGAGAACAAATCCATGAGCTTCCACTCACCACTGGCCTCCTGCACTGCCTGTATCTGAGTCCTCCTGCTCAGTGCATCAGCAACTGCATTACCTTTACCAGGTGTATAGGCAAGAACAAAGTCGAAGGACTGAGGGTATTCGAACCACCTTCTTTATCTGAGGTTCAAGTCACGCTGAGTAAAGATGTACTTGAGACTTTTGTGGTTGGTGAAAACCACAAAATGCTCTCTCAAGAGATATTGTCTCCAACAACGCAATGCATGAACAACTGCAGCCAACTCAAGAACATACGTCGGGTAATTCCTCTCATGTGGCCTCAACTACCAAGACCCATACGCAACAACTCGGTCTCCCAACATCAAAAAATAGTATTGATATGTCATTATTGTTTAATTATATGTACACCCACACATTACTGATAGAACTAGAGATGAAAATCACTGATAGTTTTAACACTTCATGAGACTATAGAAGAATTCTCCAAATATCCTTACAAGAAAGCTAATGATTCTTATGGTTGTCCACCATCCCTTTAATCTTAATTTTCACCATCCACTACCACCGATTGATATAATATTCTCATATTACTTACACCACTTCATTGACCATTAATATATGTTTGTTATGATAGAATACTATAACTAATATTATACCCAAACAATATTTATCATATTTAATTTAATTATTTCTAACATAATATGACCTAAAATATACCCTAAAAATCAGGTTTTCCAGTGGATTTGAGAGATTAGAATCGTAATAAAATAACATAAAAATGAAACGCAACATCATTATTTAAATATTCATAATCCAATTATAAAATTTTATCACATATAATATCCTGGGGATATATATAATGGAGAGAATTTTCATATAAGTAATAGTAATAGATCATTCATAATAATGAAATATATCATATTTGAAAAAATGTACAACATGATATCAGAAAATAATAGGCTCGGATAGTATATTTTACCTGAATTTTATAAATAATATGATATAAAAATATCATTTAATAGTAATAATGATAATTGTACATAATAGAATAAATCATAATAATTTAAGAGAGTCTCTTTATATAGAAAATATCATAGTTTACAAGGCTTATTATATGTTCACCACACAACATATCTGTTTAGATGAAACCATTACTTTATTCATTAGGTGGATATAAATTTATAAACCCACCCAAAATATTACTAATATGTAAATCAATATTTTTCACATAATGGTAGAATATATAAGACAAAATCCTATGAAATCAGTAAAAAAATAACATGGTTACATAATTAGGTTATATAGAATTATAAAATAGAATATGAAAAATAATTCCATTAACTAAGTGATTAAACAATTCTATGATGTTTATAAATGAATAATTAAATATAGGACATGAAAATGATGTTAATTTTTTGTGACAAAATCTACAAAACTATTATGTAATCTTTGAAATGTTCCACTTATGGTGGGTTTTATATAAAATGCTAATTAGTCATTAAATGGGGTAAGATTAGAATTTTATTTCATAAAACTAAACATGAAACTGATTATTATTCATCACATCAATGAAATTTAAGATACAATATTCAGTAAAAATAATTTTATATTGTAGTACATGAATATAGATAATAATTTTACAAATTCCAACTATAACATGATTTTTTAAAAGTTGGAATTGATAGGAGGACATGGAGAATATTAATGTTATATAATAATTAAATGTATGGTGAACATGTTATATATGTAATAAATATATACACCTAATTTATTTTTGTGTATATGAGAATAAGAGATAGTTAAATTGATAAAAGGAATGAGAAAATGTCACCCAAATATAATGAGGGTAGTTATGAATACCCCTTAAATGGATCCTTGACTCATTTGGCACATTCACACAACTACATGAATAATATATCTAAGTGTATTAAATAATTATTTCAAAACCATTATCATAAATATTTATTTTATTATTATTATTCATTGTTTTTAATCATTGTATAATAATTGTATGACTATGTTCACAATCATGTGGATGTTTGTTACATGGTTTGATGGATTCATTAATTAACTGTAAATTATAAAAAAATTTTATAATGTGGCCATATATCCATAAGGTCAATTGAATTATTTTAATTTTATTATAGAGGATTTATATGGTCAAATATCCATATGTGTTCTAATGTTACATCTCGACCTGGGATCCACTTAACATTTTCCTTGAGCCGGTGGGTCATACGGCCTCAGGCGTGCCTCACCATATGCCAGAGTCTGTCGACTAGATCAAATGGTGTATAGGTTGAAATGTATGAGGAATATACCATCATATTAGACTAGTACATTGGATACGACAATAAAAATACTATAGTGGAATCTTATAAACATAGAAATAAGAAATAAGTAGTAGAATAATAGATAAAAAAACATTTTAATAACAATATCATAATCCACTAGGAAGTGTCATATACATGGATGCATGGAATGATGATATATCCAAATCGGAAACCATGTTAGGAATATACTATCATTCTATAAAAAACTAAAAAATGAACAAAGGGATGATATACAAGAATCTAGAACATATTATTGATCCTATTATCCTGTGCTCTATCTAAAAGTAAAGCATATTAAAAATATATAGCATGGTGATTTCAGTTATCTGTACCTGCAAACAAGTAATCTACTTGGGTACTAAAGTCGGATCAAGTAGGGTATGAAATAAAATCCTAGTAGGCCACCACTAATAGTGTCTAGAAGGAATCCATGTTGTTCTCAAATGAAAATATCATTTTGGCATAAAAAATTAATTAATAATACCAAACAAATAAACACAATCATTCTTAAGTTCTTAAAGTACACATTGTGGCTCTACCTTCATTGGATCATGGATTGAATGAGTGTCTCATAGGTAACTATATATATAGTAATAATATATATATATATAGTTATATATTTTATCTACCTGTATAAACCAAGTATATGATGATGTAAGTGGTCATATACCTAGAATAATATGTGCCAAATGGACTACAGTGTAACTCATACATTCATAACTAGTCTAAATGAGCCGATAAGATCCCAAAAAATAGAATCTTCCCTACATCACATAATAAGTGTGAGGTGTCATTCTCATAACTCGAGATGTTGGGTGTGATTCCTTGATAACACAAGAAATAAGGATGATGTTTGTCATGCCCATTGTCCAAATAGTTTCAATGGTGTGGGACATCATGGTCAACACCCGATGTAAGGCTGCATTAATATTCTTGCCCAACCTAACCCACACCATATTTTCACATCCTATATTTTATTATTATTAATATTTATTAATATTCATGAGGAAGTAACTCTCATCCCTTATGTTTAACAATTAAAATTATAACAGGGGGTATTATAATAAATAATAAGCATTTAATAAAGGAGGTAACAACTATTGTGACCTTTCCATATTTGATAAGTCATTTCAGTTAAACCATTTACTTAATTTAATTATGTAAATTATATTTAACAATTTATTCAATTTTATACATGCCATTGAATCTATCAAACCCTAGAAATTCATTTTTACAAGGCTCCATGAGTCTTTTAGAAGGTATCATGGTAAATATGGAAATTACATACCTGATAAATTCCAATTATATGTTTTTCCATGCACTTAAGAGGTTCCTTGAATTCATGTGAAATTTAAACAAAATAACAATATCAAATAATAGACCAAATCGAATGCTTAGAATTCAATCTAACCATTTAATTATTTAATTAGAAAGGTGAAATTCAAGTAGGGACACCCATGGGGTATCTATAACTAAGCTCAACTCCCTCTAATTTGAAAATAAATGATCCTATGAAGTTATAAAAAGTTCATATATCAAATTGGAGACAATAAATCACATTTTAGGGAAATGTATAGAAGAAAAAATAAGGAGGAACAATGACACGACTATTAATACACCAAAACATTTGGGGAAAATAATGAGATAGATGAAAATAAGGCCTTTGAGGACTCCTCATTTGATCGTAGCATTAGATTAGAAGTATGTTGGGAGATGTTGAAGAAATGGAAATACGCCTTGAAAATAGGATAGATGATATAAACCAAAATAGAACAATGGTTCTAAGGATAAACTGAAATAGGATCAAATATTAATGTAGATATTACATATACAAATATGATTCTTTCAAAGGTTCTTGATTTGGACTTCAGATGTGGGAGATAACTCAAAGCCTTGGTGGGGAAGGAGTTGAATCATGGGAGGAGGAAGATTAATCCATCCACTAGAAATGGGATGGGATGGATGAAGAATAGGCTTAAATATTCATTAACGTCAAAAAATGAAATTTCAACCAAAAACATTAGGGTTCCCTATTTGTCTAGATGTTATAGCCAAACTGCATTAAAACCATTATAGCCTCACTATATGTGGAAAATTCATGCATATTTAAGGGGAACCATTTCCCTAAACATGCACATAATATAAATAATATACGATCAATAACAACATGTGGCTCTCAAAGTTTTGAACCATGGGTCTCATTGTTACCGACAAACTATATGGACCCAAAATCTCTTCTCTCTCATCCTGCATGGTTAGAAGAGACCATATAGTCTAGTTGTCAAAGTTATTACTAACCATAAAACCCAGTTTATTTTCCCAAAATCTAGTGTTCTGGGATCTGAAAAATACACAGACTATCTTATGAACCCAATGACTCATTTGAGTTACATTAAACGGTTTTATTAAAATGATTTAAAATAAAAAAATGAGACATACCTTCATAAAAATACAGGTCCTTACAAACTCCCATCGTTAAAAAGACATTTCCTCATGTTGGAATTCTGAGGGTATGTAGCTATAATCAGTAATGTGTTCTAGTCAATGAGTTCATACATCTACTTCTCGCTCCCATGTCTCTTCTTATACTTAACCATGCTTCCATATGACTTTTAGCAATGTAATTGACCTACCATGATGTGTCTTCTAGGTCCGATCCACAAGAAGAATGGTATAATACTTGAATCATGCATCCACATACAAATCAAACTCATCAGGATGAAAGATAATTGATGGGTCTAGACAACACCAATGAAGTTGAGATACATGACAGACATAATATATAGTGTAGTATCTATAAGTAAGTGATATCTAGAAATCCACTGGTCCTATCTGTTTCACAACCATCTAGTGTCCAATGATCCTAGTTGAGAGATTACCCAACCTATGAATACTCCTATGGATCTTATTGGGTGAGACTATAAAGAAAACCAAGTATCCAACTTTAAACCTGAGAGGTTTCCAGTGTCAGTTGGCATATGAATAATTGATGTAATAAGATGTCATCATTAACTTTCGGACCACATGGATCTACTCTGTAGTCTCCTATATGAAACATGATCCAAGTATAATTTCCTTTCCATCCCCTATCTAGAATATATGTGAACAACATGGCACAACATATAAGGATTCATAAGGATCTATTCTGATGGTATCCTGAACGATGTTATTATTAGAAAATTTTATTAGGAAAACATGTTTTTCCAAAGAATCCTAAATGTCAAGGAAACATGAACAAAGAATTTCTTATATAACTCAAATCATATGATCTATCTATCCATCAGTCTCTGGTTGATTGGGCATGCTCAAAAGAAACTATGTACCCAAGGCTTTATCCAACCACTTCTAAAACCATGACATTATGCGCGTTTCCCTATGAGAAATTATAGAATGAGCAGTTTCTTGATGACTTAATACCTATTTGACATATAAAATCCAAACCTCTTTTACTGATAAGGTATGTCACATATGTATGAAATGTGAGGCCTTCATCGAGTGATCAATAAAAAACTACAAAATTATCATTTCCACGAGGTGATTTGTGTATACCAATCAAAAATACATCGAAACATCATCCAAATTCCTCTCGAGAATGGATAATAGATAAAATTCCATTCTAAAAACTAATGTTCATCCTTCAATAGCTTATAGGAGGAACACTGCATTATGTATTTGAAAATATCCTATTTCATAGCAGGATGCTAATAATAGCACCACATATCCCAATACATCTTGGTGAAATTGAGATGAACATCCCATAATACTGCATGAAATTCCTGCATCAGCTCCTCTGTGATGTCTTTTGAAACCAATAAAATCACATTGAATAATAGAGTATCATCCCCATCCACAATTCAACATGAAGAAGTATTATCGTATGAGATTTTAACACTTTGGACAAGGCCTTTGGGATCTCAAAGTTTCCTCATTCATACCTAATCTAGAAGAGTACATGTCACTATTAAGGCTTCAAAGATTGTATGAAAATGATCCTCTAGAAACTCAAGGTGGATATATGGGAATAAGGTAGTAAGATACCATTCCCTAGTGGCCTTCGAAATGATTTGTACCTGAGTATTCTAGGTTAGATAGTCATCCAATACATTTCCTTTACAATGATTATATACAAATTTTAAATCTATTGAATGTAGGTACTCAACCCTATTTCACTACCTGAGGTTGAAATCCCAAAATGAATTTTTTTTTGAGGATTTTTGGGTTAGCTTATACCACTAAATTCTCTCCATGTAGATAGTGTCTTTAATAATAAAGACTATGATCTATATCAAAAATCTTTAGATCTTGCATCTGATATTTATTCTCATGGGGCCTCATTGATGAGACACATATGATACAACTAAATCATCTGACATGAGAACATATCAATGCATGATAGCTGATGCATCATTGTAGACTATATAGGTCATTCCCTTCTATATAAGAATTAGTACCAATACTGAATTCAAATGTCCCTTCAACTCCTTAAAGGACTATTTATATTATTATCGACGTATGAATTTCACAGTTTTTTTGAATCCCGTAAGAGGAACTACAAGATGTGAGAAATCATGGATGAAGCATCTGTATTGCCCGAATAGTCCCAAATAAATTTGAATATCGAATATTTATTTGGGTTCTTAGAAATAAACTATTACTATCGCTTTCTCTAGGTCTACAAAAACAAATAACAATGAGACAATGAGACACAGGAAGTGGACTTTCTTTAATACAAAAGTGGAATGTACTAATCTACTCATAGAGTTGATACTCTTTCAATGTATTAGGAATGAAATAAATATGGTTTTAATTGTTATTTATGGAGAATGAATACACTAATATGTCATCAACAAACACTTCCATAAAAAAATCCATAAACATGTGGAAAATCAGATTCATAAAATCCATAAAAATAATAGGTGTATTGGTGAGACCAAATGATATGACCAGGTACTCGTATAGACCATACCGTCTCCAAAACGTTATGTGTTGTATGTATGAATACGTAAAAAAATATGATTATTTATGTACCTCAAATAAATGTTTGATAACACTCTCACTCCTCAGAGCTAATCAAATAGGTCTTCTATTAGAGGATGTGGATAATGATTATTTAACATAAGTTGGTTCATTAAATGGCATTCCATGAAAATTCTAAGAGTAATATATTCCTTCTTGGATAAAAGAAAAGTGAAACCTAAGAAGATGTGCTGGGTAGAATAAATACTTTAGCCTTTATATCCTCCAATTTCTTATTGAGTTCATGAAACTTTTTTGGTTCCATCCTATAAGAAAGAATGGTCACTAGTGTAACTCTTAGCACAAGATCTATAGTGAAATCTAGCTCTCACACAAGAGGTGGACTACAAAAGTCATCAGGAAAAATGTCCAAAAATCATTACAATACATGAGGTAATATAGTAGGTCATATCCACTAGTTATCATGGAAATTACAAGCGATCTCTGTTGTCACATGACCCATCCTCGGCTACTCAGGACAGACTCGAGTCACTCTAATATCAAATTCTCATTTATTCATATTCTTACAACCCTCTAGTGATGTAAACATCACCCTATGATGATAGTAGTTGATATGGTCTCGGGATGGATTCTAATAGGCCATAAAAATGATTACATTAAATAATTTCATGTCAAGGAAGAAAATATTCCATGTGAAGAGGTATATGCCTATATCAAGGGGTAAATTATTACAAAAACAAACACCCTATGATTGGATACCCAACATGTTATCAAGCATCATAATTCCATATTCGTATTTTTATCTTCAGGTCTAATCCTTCCATTATAGTCTTAGATATAAAATATTGAGATGCACCTGTGTCAAATAAAGAAGATACTAAAGTACATGAAACTAGAAAAATACCTCAAACAGTAGAAGTTCTAGTGCTTTTCTCCTCCAGACTAGGATAGAATATATGTAACTAGCATGTACTATAGTCCTAAGTCACTACCATATTTCCCTAGGCATTCCTACTCATCTTGTGCTGTGAATCATGAGTCTGGAAACTTATTCCCCAACTAACACCTTTTCCTAAGTGGATGGTGGTATTCCAACTACCTGGTGGGTGTGATCCAACTAGTCTCAAAAATGTACATGGGTTAGGAGTAGATCCCCACACTCTACAAACTTAGGGATAGTTTTTTTCAGAAATTATGAATATGGAACATACTTCTTTTTTTCTTAAAGTATTGTTGCGCCTTTAAAAAAAATATAGGCATCATGTTTCTTGACTTTTGGAACTTGTGAAATTTTAGAAAACCATTATTAGAAGAAGAATGAATTCTACTACCTCAATGAATAGCATCAAAATTTCTCATTCAATAAGAATAAGGACCAGTAATAGATCTAGGATTTGAACCACACTAACTTTCACCATCAAAATCCCTCAAATTTGTCTCAATAAAAATAAATGGGGTGACTATCTATGATACAGTCATAAACAAATTGACATTGACCGATGAAAAAATGGAGTATACTTGCCCATAGTCGAATCAACTGAATGTCATATGATCATCACCCGCTAGAGTAGGATATAACTGCTAAAACTCGATTAAATGAATAGAGTACTACAAAAAAAACATACCTCACTACCATAGGCTAATCAATTATAAATATCTATATACCCTCACATTATGGGAAATGAAATAGTCATAGAATGTAGTCTACAAATATTCCCAAACCATATCGCTATATTGATGTCCCAGACTAATAACCTCCCACCACTGTTTTGTAGAATCATATTGAAAATATGCAGCATGGTTGACCCTCTACAATGGTGGCATCTCTAGATGCTCAAAAATTGAATGAATAGACTTGATCTAACAATCAAAATTGTATGGTACACTATCCATTGAAAATGTAGGAGGATATTTCTAGAGGGAATCCTATGTAAACTCTACCATACTTGAGGAATAAATAAGAACACTTTTCTTGTTGTTAAATATATGTAGATATCCCTCTCATAACCGGGTGTCAGTTCCCATATCTGAAATATGGAGTGGTTCTATAGGTGGAACTGCCATAGGGATCACTAGAAGCTTAAGGCCCATAACCTATGGTGCTTTGTCATCACCTCCTTCATAGAATATTTTCTGAGGAAATCATGGAGACTGGATACAACAATTAAAAATGCACCCCCTGGAATATATCTTAACAATTGAATAGATTGTAGATAGAAACCAGTACAGGTTCATAGCATTCCTATAAACATGTCATACCCCTCTTTTTATTCCTTATTCCATGACTGAGTAATATAATAAGACCGCAATAGGCTATAAGAGCATAACAAAAGCAAGATAAACTCACCACTAAGGCTGGGCTAAGTTCTAGGACTATTTTTCACAAATATAATATGGTTATTATTACTTTATATAGAAAAAAACATTATAAATTTTTTTCAATTGAATATTTAAATCTCTTTAAATAGTTGAATTAGATGGATCATCATTTAAAATTTATAAGGGTCCATACTCATAATGATAAAAAAAATTTGGTGCCCCATAAATTAATACCATAACACGTTCCAACCCATGAGAATGATGGTCCATGGATCAACATTCAATAATTAACTTAATAAGGAGTCTTCATTAACATATGTAGGAAAACACTATTAGTTTATTGATGTAACAATAAGTTTAATAAATGTTTTCAAATACAAATAAATAATTTAAACACAATTCCCTATATAATCATGGCACTAAAAATATGGAGCATGTAAATGAATGCTGAATGTAGACATGGCATGTAAAATTCATGGATTATTTTCCATATTATACTTATAATTATGAATGTTCTTCAGTTCCCTTATTTCATTGGGAAGTGTTATTTGAAATAATCATTATAATAATATCAATATAAAGAATATTCCAAGTCATGTTTGTCCCCTAATCAGGAATTCATATCGACCATAAATGAAAAAAATTGTATCTGGAATTTTCCCTCCCAGTTAATTTGGGTTTCCACTATACATGGGTAAATACATCGATGAATAGGGTCATTTGAAAATTTCTTTAACTCATATCCTACTAAATAATAACATAATAGTAATAAAAAATGATATTATGATATGACTTTGTAACATCTCGACACGAGACCCACTTAACTTGTGACTCGAGACGATGGGTCAAATGGCCTCAAGCATGCCTCCATATATTCCAAAGGAAAGTGAATTTTAGAGAGGGTGTAATGGTGGTATAGTGGGGAGAATGTAAACTAATATTATATTTCCACAATAGATATCAAAATAACTAAAAAATAATAATATTATATACACAAAAATAATAATTAAGCAGTAGAAGAATTGGTAAACGGAAAACTAAATAACAATATAAAACGACACAATGTAGTGTCATATAAATACACACATAGCATGATGCTATTCAAAAAGGGGAATAGGGTGAAGACACATAAAATCTTTCTATTCAAAAAATACAAAATGAACAAATGGATACTCCACTAGAATCTTAATAATATGCTCATCCACATCTCCAATTTTGCGTCTAATGGTTAATCGTATCAAAATAATATATCATAGACCTTTCCCTTATCCATACAAAAAGGCAAGTAATCTACTCAAGCCAAAAAGAATGCCTGAGTAGGGAGTTATTTAAAATCCCAATAGGCCACCACTAACAGTTTCTATAAGTAATAAATTTTTTTTCACATAGATTAAAAATAAGAAGGTATAAATAATTAATTAATAATGCTGAACAAGTGAACACCAACCTACTGAGGTTCCTAATGGAATCCTGGAGGCTCCAACTACTTCAGATCATGGTAAGAATTAGTTAAATATAAGTAACTATATATATTGTATGAATATATATCACTCTTATGTATTTTATCCACTTATATGGACCAAGTATGTGTGGACGTATGTGTCCATATTCCAGGAATACTATATTCTAGCCAAACATGGGTGTAACTGAAATATCCATAACCAGTCCCAATGAGCCAATAATCTCATGAAGAATAGTACATGACATATAAATAATAATTAATGATACAAGTCAAGCTTATAACATGAGATGGTGTGCCTATAATTATTCCAACACCGTAATCATGAGACATGGTATGTTATGCCCAAAAACCAATAGTGCCAATGATCTGAGATGTTTTACTCAACCCCTAATGTAAGGGTTCATGAATCTTCATTCCCAATAGAATCCTTACTATATTTCTTCAAACAATATTAATGGTGTAATCATAATTATATTATTAGGAATGGGGAATTACTCTCATAAATTATTCTTATAAAGACCAATTATAATCAAGGGAAGTCTTTTTCGAAATAATAATTTGATGAATGATGCAATAATATATTTTTCCCTTACACCCTTGATATGAAATATAATTTAATCTATTTAATTAATTTAATAAAGGTAAAACATCATGAAAAAATCATTCAATTTAAAAAATTCCAATGAATCTATAACAACATGGAATTTCATTTTAAAAATATCTAATATTCATTTAGAATGTATCATGATTAATAGTGTAATTACCTATAATGAAAAATCAAAACATAAATTGGGATAATTCCATATGAGGATAATTGGGTTCATTAAACATTTTTATAAAAGTGGAAACTCAAATCATAGACCAAGTAGAATTCTTAGAAAGTGTTCCAGGAATATAATCATTAAATTATAAAAGAGAAATTCAAGTCAGCACACACAAGGGGTGTCCATAACTGTCATAACCATCCTCTAGTTTTCTGAAAAGAATCCTCATTACTTAGAAAATGTTTATCAAATGAAATTGAAATAAAAAAATTATATTATAGGGAGATGTGTGGAAAATACAGGTGTGAAGCACAACTGAGAAGATATTAAAACACTAAAACATTTAGGGAAAAATAAAACACCACCTATATTAGGGTCGTTGACGACTTCTCATCCAATGGAGGCATCAAATTCAAAGTAGGTTGGAAGAAATTGAAGAAACGGTCTGAAACAATGAAAATGGGGGAAAAGAGATTTCACATATATTGAATAAGGGATAAAAAATTAAAAAATTGTAAGGAAGTCAAATGTAGATCGTACCGAGAATGATCCAATGATTCTGACATCACTTGATTTGGACTTTATATGTGTGAGATATATTATAGATTAGGTGGAGAGGAAGTTGTCACACTAGAGGGGGAAGACCAATCCATCTACTGGAAATTGGAGGAAAATGATTAAAAATTGGTTTATTGGTTCATTATGGGTTAAATTGACATTTCTCACTAAATATAGGGGTTCACAGTTTTTCTACATGGTTTGAGAAAACTATTCTTGAATAACTTCTTAAAGAAATGTCATACACAATTAAGGAACACATTTTCCATAACCTTGTGTCATATTTATAAAATTAAACTATAAAAAAAGGTTGGTCAAACGATCATGAGACTTGGGTCACATTGTAAAAGATAAGTTGTACGACCTAAATTTATTCATTGTCTATCCTAGCATTGTTATTATAGATTGTGTGGTATGGGCAACATAGATTCTACAAACCGTGTGACCTAGTTTATTTTCCCAAAATCCTTGGTTCCAGGAAAAAAACTAGCCCTGTGTACCAACATGACCGCCAGACCTATTTTTATTCATTATAAAGGAGGTTTAAATGATTTTTTTAAAAAAAATCATATGTACATTTTTGTAAAGATGATTCATTATATCCGAAATAGGGATTATTTATCTTGTTTAATTGTAATTGTTATATGGTTACTTGATTTAGGTTGTTTATCAGGAAATATGTTTTTATATCAATATATTTAATCCTATTACCATTATTTAAATTCAAAAAATTTAGAAGAAAAAAACACCAATATCACTCATTTTGAAAAAAATCCATAGTTCAATTAGTGAGAAATAATATACATTTTTATATAGGCGGTGAGGTGACCATATTTTGAAAAAAAAAATTATTTATAATTTAAATGAGAATGTTATATTTTTTATATTCCCTTAGTATAATATCATTTTATAACATTAATAGTAAAAATTTGGATGTATTATTCAATGATAATTTAGTTTTAATGAGGTTGATAGGAAAAAGAATATAAGTTATTTAGGATGGGTAAATTACCTCTACCATTAGATGACCACACTTGGTATAAATTTTATGTCCCATAGGATTGTTATTTTAATGAAGAAAATGATTATAAGATGATGGGGTTATTTATGGAATTATTTGTCCAATTTTTTATAGATATAATAATTTTTGAATATTATGATAAATGAGTGGAGGATTAATATATTTATAATGGGTGGAGAGTAGTGTTTTTGAATAAATTACCCATTAGTTAAATATTGTTTTTAGAATTTTTTCAATGATGATGAATCTTTTGAATATGTATAATCACATTCACATCTGAGTCTTATATATATTTTACATTATCATCCTATATGTAATTAATCTTTTATTTTACTTATAATTTAGTATAAAGTATTCTTAATTCTTTAAATATTTACTAAAAGTTGAAGTGTTCTATAAGAATACTAAATATTCACCCGAAAATTATTTTTTAAAATAGATTCAAATAATGTCATCCATAATTCCAAATCTATTTTACAAATAAATAAATTTATATTTTTATTTACAATAGTTATTTATGAAATAGAACATGTTTTTGTGTGAAAACTTATTTTACAACCCCCTAAGAAATTCCACGAGGCTTAATAATATTATATTTTCATTAATATATATATATTGATTATATTTTAAAATAACAATTTACTTAACTAAAAATTATTTCAAAATTCAAAATCTTCAACAAGATTATATTTTAATTTAAAAACACATATATTTTTTTTAAAATTAATATTATTATTTAATTTTGGAAAACATTTATTTTATCTTGATTATTCTTTTAGTTATATTATTATGGTAAATGTTCATTATATTTTTGTTTCATTGGATCATTAAAGACTATTTTATTATTCCATTTTTTTTTCTATTCTAAAGTTTAGGTTCATATTCCCTGAAATTAGATTACAATCCAAATTATCATGTTAACATTTTAAGAGTCACATAATTACTTACGAATACCCCATAATTACATCACTCATCATTCATTATTCCTATTAGAAAAATATTTGATATTTAAAAATAATTACTATATTAGTATATATAAATATCCTTTTTCATTGTGGTCTTTGGGTTTTTTAAAACTAAGATTTTAAGATGATCTAAATATTATAATCTTTTTTATTTTATTTTTTTAGTTTTTACTATCCAATTGAAATTATACCAATCTTATTGGGTTTAATTATTAATTACATTTATGATTCTATCATTATGGAATTATTGGTTATAATTATTTTACTGAGATTCATTTATTTTATGGTATACTCTATTCCTAAATATTACAAACATATTTACTCAAAGGAAAATTTAATACATAGATATCAATGCAATAACGTTCTTCCACCTTAAGATATTTATCACATGAAATTTCATTTGGTACACTAAGGTGAAAATAAATCAATAAAATCTTATCATATTTCTTTATCAACAACCTTTGTTTCATATTTCAATTTATGGTTCCTCAAAAGTACTTTTTCCACATTTGTATTCTTATTATATAAACCATTTTCTCTATAGTACTTGATCAACACTAGGTTCTCCTCATAATAGAGTTCATTACCTAGAATTACAAAATCTGGATTTAGAAAATGTGTGGGATTATGTATATATATTATACAAGATTAAAACATTGAAAACATCATGCACTATAGAATTTTTTTGTTGGAGTGTTAGTGGACTTGACCTTTCTCGACTGTAATGAATAATTTAAAAGGGTATAATGCATTTAGGAGTTATATTTCCGTTTTCCTAAATTACATGTCTTACTTCCATCGATATATATATATATATATATATATATATATAATGTAACAAATTATTTATAAAATATATATATATATATATATATTTCTTTGATGATTGAAAACATATCTCTTTATTCAACTTAGAATTACTCTAATCTGTTATCAAATGTCATTTACCTTCAAAACTATAAGGTCTCGGACATATTAATTTAATTAATCTTGAAATTAATCAAGAAATCACTTCATTTAACAATGATTATTTTTCATGTTTATAGCTTTAGAGAATTGGGACATAATGCGTTCATAACATTACACATTAATACAGAGTGGATACCATAATGATAGTATTCCTTTCATCTAAAATAAAACAATTTTCTAATAAAACATGTTTTTTTTGAAAATTATTCAAATATTTAACTTAAATTCCATATATTTTTTTTAAAAATCCTTATAACCTATGAAAATCAATTAAAAACATGGGATTAGAACAAAAATCTCAGTAAGGGATATAAAACTGAGAAAAGGGTACGTTAGTCCCTGAGTACTTGTAACATATGAAATCATTTTCAAAAGACAAACTTGTCAGCCATAAATACTTACTTTCTGAATCATAAGATTTACAAAATATTCCCAAAATACATAAGAACATAAATAGAACTATAACAGTATATTGGGGAATTAATTACATAATCTTGTAACTCTCTCTGTTACCTTATAATTTGTAACCCTCACGACAACCTTACAAATTGGGTAACTATTACTGTTATACTTTGAGTAACCATATGGCTAACCTCCAAATTACACATACCCAATTAATTGGAGGGAGATATAGGTACCACGCTTAATCATAAAAATGAACAATAACAAGAACATAACCAAACAATATGAATAATTTCATAAAAACATTTCTTTGGAATTCCGTAAAACACAATTTTAAAGAATGTTTTTAGAAAAGAAGTAACTTATAAATATCATATAATAAAAGTGAGACTTAATAGAGTGGATATAATATGTACATAAATGATAAATAAAAAAAATTAAACATAATATAATCAGAACCCATCACATAAACAATTATAAAACCACATAAACAATGAAGTCGAAGGTTTATCCAAAGAATGGAAATCATGTTAAGAATTATTTTTTCCTTGGGATTTTATTACTTAAAACTCCTTTTAATCCTTCTGTATAATAGTTAAAAGTGTTTTATTAATATATTAGATAAACATATTAATCTTAATAATACCTTATATGATCGTTTAATTCATCATTTCACCATTTATTTGTTATTATTTTGTTCCTTGCATTGTTCTGGGTGCGTTCTTTTCATGATTTCCACAATCAGTTCGTGATCGATATTCTTTTTGATTGGAAGTGAAAATCAAGAATTGGAATGGAGTAGTATTTAAATATCTCTAGATCCATAAATTATACCATTTAACATTTGTATTTCTTTAATGAGGATGATTCATGTGTTAAAACATTATTGAAATTTGTTTAGGTCATATTGGTGATTCTTAGATCGTAATGGACTCATTTGTTTTATAAATTAATTACTTGTGTATAAAATGATCATAGAACCCTATATAAGATATAATACAAAAAATATAATCTGGTTCAACCATAGAAATGGTTTCATGACATGTATTGATGAAATTAAATGAAATTGAAATCACATCATCTATGATGTTGGTAAATCGACACATCACGAAAGATATTTTAATTTCATGAATGAGTGGGAGAGGAGAAGAAATATAATGGTGAGTATTACATAAACATGATGAAATCTGAAATATGTATGATACTGGATCATTAATGCTTCTTGAAAAAGGAGTGTTTAGGAAAGAAAATTATAATAAAGTAATCATAATATAAAAAAACAGTTGAGAAATCCATTATGAAAATTCGGAAGCCTAACATCGTTGCTTAAACTTTTATAAAATATTATGATGTGATAAAAGTTGTCTCTCATAAACCTTACATAACATGGGATGTATAGGGAATTGGTAATGGCATATCCCAACATAATCCAACTGAAATTAAATAGAATAACATAAAATGAAAGAAAATAATGAAAAAAGATGATGTTTACCTCCTAATATATTCTCCTCGAGATCCTTCATAAAGACATTGGTTTTGGCCTTTTGGTGAGACCTTAAGCTCTAGGACGTGTTGAAGAGTCTTGGGAGAAGTATTGGGTAGAACATAAGAAAGGATAAAGTCACTATATGTGTGTAAGGAAGAGTTGAATGAGGGTGATATTTATAGTGGAGAAGAGGAGGTATTTAACATTATTTTAATCATTATTATAATATTTTTAATCAATACTATGAATAGTCTTAATTATTATGACCCAAAATAGTAATAATGTCATGTGAGTTCAAACCAAGTGTCCTTACTTTACTTATGATGTCATAAATAGTGTATTTTACTAAAAATTTGAATATACATTATTTAACCGTATTTCACTATTCATAAAAAATTCATGAATTTCAGAAAAATCCAAAAAACTCACCCAAACCATTTTTCGATGCATAGAATTAAAAAATAAACTCCATTTTTTGGAAAATATTTTTTTAAATATTATTAAATTAATTTTTAAATAAAATCATACTTAATTCAAAAAGTAACAATTTTTATTATATAACTGCTTTTATATCACATTGAAAAAGTAACAAAGATGTCATTATCTTAAAGCCGTAAGAAATGAAAATAATAATAAAATGTACTATTCATTAAGGTTATATTACTATTCACATTACTATTCATAAGGGTATGATTATATTTAAAAAAACAAGTTGGTTCTATAAGACTCCAAACAACTTACAGAACACAATTGTAGATGACTGTTTTTTGAAATTAAAAACATAAAAGTGGAAAAATTATCATTAAAGTATAGTTAAAAATATCTACTTAAAAAAAGTTTCATTCATTTCAATTAATTATTACAAAATTTTGGGTGTTACATCATCCTCACATTCTGGAAATTTCATCATCACAATTTTATTTACTAATTAAACTAGTGAGGGTATTTTTCCCTCACATCATTTTAAGACTCCCATGTTGCTTCTTAAACCATGTGGTTTCTCCAAAAATCCTTTACATGGTGGATTTCCTTATTCTGCAATACATATTCCCTTCGATCAGGAATCTGAACTGGTTTCTCAACATGGAAACATGGAAAAAATTATGTACCTATGACAAACTCGGAGGCAATGCTACATGGTATGGAACTAGTCCAACATTATCCAGGATTTAAAAGGTCCGATGAACCGCGAACCAAGCTTTAAATTATTTCCAAAACACATCATATTTTTCTAGGAAGATATTTTAAAGAAAACATGGTCACCTACCTCAAAAGAGAAGCTTTTACTTTTTTTATCTCCATAAATTTTATTCCTCCTCTAAGATATCCTCATGTGTTGCTGGATCATCTTCACTTTCTCAGCCATTTCCTCTACTAATTCTGATCCCATCAACTTCCTTTCCCCAAATTCATCCCAAAAAGCTGGAGTTCCACACCACCTCCCATAAGAAGCCTCAAAAGGATCCATCTGTATACTGGAATGAAAACTGTTATCAAAAGAAAACTCAAGAAATGAAAGATGCTGATCTCAACTCTCCTAGTAGTCCATTGAACATGCTCGAATCATATCCTCCAAAGTCTGAATTTTTAATTCTGACTTACCGTATGATTGAGGATGACAAGCAGTACTGATATTTAAGTTTGTTTCCAACAACCTCTGAAGCCCCTTCCAAACGTTAGAAGTGAACCTGAGATCCCGATCAAGTACAATGAAAAGAGAAACTCCATGTAACTTGATAATCTATTTGAGGTACAATGGAGAGAGCTGATCTAAAAACATTGTATCTCAAATATAATGGAAATGTGTAGATTTCATTGACCGATCAATAATTACCCAAAAGACATTATTACCTCAAGATGTCTTAGGTATCCCCACAACAAAGTCCATGAATGTATTCTCCCATTTCCACTATGGAACTGGAAAAGGCTAAGGTATCCCCTTCAGAAATAACCACTCTGATTTAACCTATTGACATGTCAAACATTTCACAGTAAATTTGGGCAATATCCCTTTTCATTCCATCCCACCAGTAATACTCCAGAAGGGTCTCTATACATCTTAGTACTTTTAGGATGAACTGAAAATGGATAACTATGATCTTCACACAAGAAATCTTTCTTCAACTTGGAATCACAAGGCACAGAAAACCTTTTAGAAAATCTTAAAACAAAATCTTTATCAAAGTTAAATTCTGGAAACTTACCCATTTTAACCAAATCTACCTTTTTCTGTAGCTCAATGTATTCTCTTTTACCATGCATAATTATTTCAGATAACGATGATGACACTAAAACCTAAAAAAATAGAGTTATCTCCCACACCAAAAACTTCTAATCTAAAATTCATCAAATCATTAATCAACGGATCATGTTCTTAACCTAACATGGTTAATGATGTATGGTGTTTTCGACTCAATAAATCTGTCACTTTGTTTTCTTTTCTCGGATAGTAATTGTTCATGCAGTCATAATCCTTTATTAGTTCAATCCATCTTCTCTGCCTCATGTTTAATTCCTTCTCAGTTAATATATACTTTATACTTTTATGGTCAGTATATATTTGAAATTTATCTCTGTATAAATTATATCTCTAAAATTTTAAATAAAAAACCACATATGGAAATTCCAAGTCATGTGTGGGATAATTTAACTCATGGGGTTTTATTTTTCTTTAAGCAGAAGAAACTACCTGATCATTCTTCATTAAAACAAAACCATGTACCTTCAAAGAAGAATCAATATAGATGAAAATCTCACCATTTTGGGAAGGCAAGGACAAAACTAGAACAATCACCAATATCTTCTTCAGTTCCGGGAAACCAACATCACATTCATCAATTCAAAAAAATTTAACCCCTTTTCATGTTAACTTTGTTAGCGGGTTTGATAACCATGAAATTTTTTTGACAAACCGTCAGTAATACCCTACTAATCCAATAAAACTATGATTCTCTATAACATTTTTAGGTCCTTTCCATTCATAAACAACATTTGTTTTGGTAGAATCAAATATTATCCCATTATTATTTCTAATGTGATCATGAAAAGAAATCTATTTTAACCTAAATTCACACTTACTGAATTTTCCTTATAATTTCTTTTCCTTTTATGTTTTTATAACAACCCTTAAATGCCTTTCCTACTCCTCTTTACACATAGAAATATCAGAATGTCATCAACAACCACAACCACAAACTTATCCAAGAACTCTTGAAATATTCTATTCATAAGATCCATGATTACAACAAGTGAATTAGTCAACCCAAACGACATAAAAACAAATTCATAATGCCCATATCTAGTACAAAAGGTTGTTTTTGAGATGTCATACTCCTTAACCATTATCTTGTGCTATCTGAATCTCAAGTCAATCTTGGAAAAGTACTGAGCTCACAAGAGATACTCAAACAAGTCATCAATACTAGGAGAAGGATACTTGTTTTTAATAGTGATGTTATTCAGAGATCTATAATCTATGAAAAGTCTCATGGACCAAGATTTCTTTTTAACGAATAAAATAGGATAACCACATGGTGTAGTGCTAGGAAAAATGGAGCCTTTATCATGAAAATCATGCAACTGATTTTTCAATTCAAGAAGTTCTATTTGAGACATACGATATGGGGGTTTTAAAATTGTCTTAGCATCATAAAGTGTGTCAATTGTCAATTTATATTATCGTTTAGGTATGAGACTAGGTAACACATTAGAAAAAACATCAAGATATTCATTTTTCACTAACACATCATTAATATGATTAGTTCCATTTTTTTCAACAATATGAGCATGATAACTTTCATTTCAATTTTTAAATATTTTTTCCACTTCTAGATATTTTATTAATTGTATGGGTTCATTATTATAAAAAAATAGAAACAATTTCCGAAAAACATCCTCTTTTTCTCTACAGTCAATATTAGCATGATAAACAGAAATCCAATCCATTTCTAGAATAACATCAAACTCAACTAAGGGAAAATAAGAAGTTTTGAGCGTAAATTATTTCCACATACCACAATAAAAAGATTCTTATAATAACTCTTTGCTATAATATTTACCCATAGTGATTTAATGACATGTTCTGGTCTCATTTTTCGAGGTGATATTTCCAATTTACTAGAAAATATCTCATTAATAAAGGAATGTGTAGAACCTATATCAAACAAATCTTTTAAAATGTATGAGTAAAAAAAATAAATTACCTGATACATTTTCATTTGATGGCCCGACATCTACTGACGTAGTCGCAAAGGATCTCACTACACCTTTCTAGATGTAGTTTGGATTCTTTCCATCATTCCGATCTCTCTTTGGGCGTATATTTTCATAATGACCCATATCACCACATTTAAAACACTTTACATTTTGCCTATCAGAAATAGTCTTAGGATCGTTTTCATTACAATCTTGGTCCATATGTCCAAACTTACAACATTGAAAACACTTCCCAGTTTTGGAAAGTCATTCCCTAGGGTGATTCTTGCAATACATTTCACAGACTAGAAATTGGATTTTCATACCATCTGATTTCATTGGTGGATTATTACCCATTGCCCCCCACACAGACCTCTTGTTCTCCTTGTTTCCAAAATGTGTGTGATAATCATAAAACTCAATCTATACCCTATCATTACATCAGACAAGTTTATCTTAACTTTTTAATTCACAAGAGGCCGACACCCTTCCATACCATAGCTTCAATCCTGAGTAAAAGATGTTGATTTTCCTATCAAGATTCAGAATAATATTTGGAACATACCTCGCCAATTAGGGGATGTTTTCTTCATACACACCCACTGAATATTCCAACTTTTTCTTCAATTCAAGTAATTGCTCCTCTATCCTAAGTCGTACCACCTTTGGAAAATATTTTTCAATGAAAAGGCTTTTAAATTCATCACATTCCAAGGCATCAATATCCTCTCTATCCCTGATATTCCTTACCATTGACCACCATTGATCATATTCACATACAATATTAAAAATATAATGAATTAATTTTTGATTATCTGAACAACCCATTACTTCAAATATATTTTCAAGGGGTTTAATCCATCCTTTAGCCGCTACTCGGTTTGAAGACCCATTCAAAGCCGGAGGGTGTTGTCTCATAAAATGTTCCACTGTTTTCATGTTCCATTATAGTACCTATGGGGTTTATTCCTTTAATGGATGGAATAAACATTTGTTTCATGCATAAACTAATCCATTACTATCACAAACCACTTGGTTCCAATCCCTACCATTCCGGGCTATAGATTCAGAAGGATATCATTCTTTCGGTGTCTCTCCTCTTTAACTTCCTTGTTTCATCTCTAGAAAACCATTCTGAGAAAACATATATTTTTCAAATAAACATAATAATAATTTAATGATATAACATTTAAAATTAACCATATAGTAAATAAACATTTATTTTATTATATTAACATCATCTTAATCGCAAAAGTTATCTAAACTATCCTCTGATACCAACTATAAGGTCCTGACCTTATTACATTACATAATAATTAAATTAGTCAAGAATTCAATTACTTTCACAATGAAGATATTTTCATGTTTAGATCTTTAGAGAATTGGGACCTAATACATTCATTACATTACACATTAATATAGAGTGGATACCATAAAAAACATTAATTTCATTCAAAATATAATAATTTTTATGTAAAACATGATTTCATTGAAAAATATTCAACCATTTAATTTTGATTAATTCCTTGTCATACACATCCTTATAACCTGGGAAAATCATTTAAAAACCTGGGATGATCAAAAAAATATCATTAATGAATATAAAAAGTAGGAAAGGGTACATTAGTCCATGAGTACTTGTAATGTGTGAAATCATTCTCAAAATACACACATGTCACCCATATATAATTACTTTGTGAAACATGATATTTACATATGATTCCCACTATAAATAAAAATTAAAATAGAACCATAAAGTTATCTTGGGGAATTAATTACATAATCTTGTAACCCTCTCAGTTACCTTATAATCTATAACCCTCACGATAACCTTACAATTTGTGCAACCATCACAATTTCATTTGGAGTAACTGTACAACCGGCCTACAACATACGCATACCAAATGCATTGGAGGGAGATATAGGTCCCAAAATTCATCATAAAAAATGACCAATAATCATAAAATAGTCATAAAATATGAATAATTTCATTAAAAACAATTCTTTTGAATTTCGTAAAACAGAATTTTAAAAGAGGGTTTTAATGGAAAAGTCCCTTATAAATGTCATATAATTGAAGTGATACATAATAAAGTGGATGTAATATGTTTATAATTCATAGAAAATCATAATTCAACATAATATAAACAAAACCCATCACACAAACAATTATAATACCACATAAATAATGAAGTAGAAGGTTAACCAAAAGAATGGAAATCGGGTTAGAAATTCCATTACATTGGGTTTTTCTTACTTAAAACAAATTTAAAACACCTGTATGAGGGTTAAAAGAGAGTTATTAATATCTTAAAGAAAAATATTAATCATTATAATACCTTATATGATCATTTCATTACATCATATCACCTGTTAATTGTTAGTATTTTCTTCCATTCATTGTTTTGGGTGTGTTCTTTACGTGACTTCCATGATCAGTTCATAATGGGTATTCTTTTCGATTGGAAGTGAATATCCAGAATTAAAATGGAGTAGTATTTACATATTTTTATAAACATAAATTATACCATTTATCAATTTTTATTCTTTCATGAGGATGATCCATGAGTTAAAATATTATTGATATTTTATTGTGTCATATTGGTGATTCTTCATTCGTAATAAACTCATTTGTTTTAAAAATTAACAACATGTGTATAAAATTATTCCATAACCTTTTATAAGATATAATACATTAATTATAATCTGGTTCAACCAAAGAAATTTTTCCATGAATAGTCATGAATAAATTAAATGAAATTAAAATCACATTCTCCAAGATGTCGGTAAGTCGACACATCATAGATAGTGTTTTATTTTCTTGAATGAGTGGAAGAGGAGAAGAAATATAATGGTGATTATTCCATAAACATGATTAAATATAGAATATGTAAGATACTAGATCATTAATTATTATTGGATAAGGGTAGGTGAGTAAAGAAAAATAAAAATAAAAATAAAAGAATGAAATCTCGAAACAAAAGAAAGTTTGTGAAATCCCTTACGAAAACTTGACAGCCTAACGACATCGCATAAAATTTCATAAAATATTTTGATTAGAGAAAATGGGTCTATAATAATTATTACATAACATAGGAATTAAGAGAAATAAGTAATGACATATCCCAACATAAGCCAAATTATATTAAAAATAATTACCAAAATTGAATGAAAAGGAAAAAAAAGATGATGTTTACCTCTTGATCTCTTCTGCTTGAGATCCTTCTTAAGGCCTTTGAGTTTCACATTTTAGTTAGGCTTGAAGCTCTAGGATGTGGGGAAGAGTCTTGGGAGGAGTTTTGGGTAGGACATAAGTAATGCTAAAGGCTTGGGAGGTGTAGGAGGAAGAGGGTAATGAGGGTGGTATTTATAGAGGAGGAGATGAGGTATTTAACATTAGTTTAATCATTATTATAATATTTTATCTCAAGAATATGAATAGTCTTAATTAATGTGTCCCAAAATAGTAATAATTTCATGTGAGATCGAAATATGTGGTGTAAAATCACTTATGATTTCATAAATAGAGCATTTTACGGATAGTTTGAACATACAGTATTTCACCGTATTCCACTATTCATCAAAAATTCTAGAATTTCATAAAATACCAAAAATTCAACCAAATCATTTTTTCAATGGGTAGAATTAAAAAATGAACTCCATATTTTTGAAAATAACTTTCTAAATATTATAAATTTATTTTTTAAATAAAATCATACTTAATTCAAAAACAAACAATTTTATTTCTATAACTGCTTTTATATCACATTGAAAAATTAACCAAGATGTTATTTTCATAAATCCTTAAGATAATAATGTAATAATACAATTTACAATTTTTAGGGACATATTACTAATCAAATTAAATTTCATAAGGTTATTTTACAATTTTCAAAAATACAAGTTTTTTCCATCAGACTCGAAAGAACTTACTGAACAAAATTGTAGATGGCTGTTTTTATAAATTCAAAACAAATAAGTGAAAAAAATATGTTTAAAGGAATGTTATGAATATCTAATTAGAAAAAGTTTCATGCATTTCAATTTATTTTTAAAAACATTGAGGTGTTACATACACCATTTATTAACCCAATTCATGTCCTAAAATCTTTTCCTCATGAACATAATTTCAATATGGAGGTGTTTTATGTCTCATTTCATAGTTGGGGTTTTAAGGATCACTTTAAAATATAAATATGAATCAATTTTTATAAAATTACACAAACACTATAAATTGTTGATACCAACCTCCTTTGTGTTTCATAGAGGTTGATATCATCATATCATTATATTTATTATTATTATTTTATATTCTTAATTATTTTTTGGGTGATAAGTTATATAAATATTCTACGATGTCTTTATAATATGACAGATAATTTTCAAAAAAATATGGTTATATACTTCCGAGAGATTTTTATATTTTTAATATACAATTCATGGTCCATTTATAATCCAATTTTACTTTTATTGTATCTATATTGACCCCTAATAAGTAAAAAACATTGTTATCACCGTTATCTTCAAAAAGATTAATGGATGGTTAAAACAGAAATATAAGGATAAAACCATCACTTAAATATGTCCAAATACCTTTGGATTAGTGTTTTATATTTATAATGACACTGGAATTGATATATATCATCTTTTCTCTATATTCTATTTAATATTAATTAATATTAATTTCATATGTCATGAAATTCTATGCCTCCCCACCCCTCTCTTATAAAAGGGTACCTCCTATCCACTTTTATAAACTTGTTAAAATTTATTTAAATTGGAAAATACAAACTAAAATAACATAATAACACCCCTCCCCATATTATATAAGTCATTTTGATGCATTATTCCATCCTTAACAGGATTGATGTGTAAATCAATGGAGATTTTCCGATGAAGAGTTATAACATTTTACTTAATCTTTTAGTTTTACATCTTCTTCAAACTCCATAAACCATCATCCAACCATGATAATATAGAAACACCATTATCAACTATATAAATATATATTATTACATATATATAATGTAACACACGAGACTTTTATGTTATATAAATCATCAAAGGAATATTTTTCTACACAACACTTTCTTGGCTTGCTTTACACGCAATCGCGACCTTCCTCGATAGCTTGCGTTGTACGCAATACCGAGTATTACTAAACAACGATATGATATTAAAATATTATTTAAAATAGCCGTTATGAATAGGAATAACCACTTTTTGAAATTTTATCTTTCAAAATGGACTTCATTTTTGGATTCGGGATACCAAAATTAGCCTAGGGTGAAATTTTGGTATTTGTCTGAAAACTTTCATTTTTTGATGAATAGTGAAACCACTAAGTGGTAGGTTAAAAACTGAATTTTACATAAAACTTAATTTTACTGCTTCTGTGAATGGAATTTAGAAATTCCGACAGACACGGTTGATATTAGTATGTAAAATGTGGTTCAATGAGATAAAAATAATTTTTTGGTGAATAGTAACTTTTTACTTTTTTTACCGCGGTTAATAGTAAATAGGGTAACTAAGGGTAAACATGATATTACTATTACCGTAACACATGTCCTAATTCTATTGGATAAGTGTAATTCGACCAAAAACAACCTTATGAATATAATATGACCATTTAGGTCCACTTGGATTAGATTATGACATTTAATATTATTTTATTTAATGAATAGTTAAAATAGTTAAAATCAAAGTTTAATAACTAAAACATTTTTAATATGGGGTTATACATAAGATAAATTCGACTATAAATATTAATTAGAAATATAAAAATATTTCCTACATAATAATATTTTATTTAGGATTTGTAGACTTTAAATAAATTAATTTATTTATGACACAACGGTGATGCAGTAATTACCCTTTTAAGGAAATGTTTACATAATTGATGTTATAAATGCTCAAATAAATGTAATTTGAGACTTTTTATAAATTCCAATAATATTCTAGGTTACTATGATATATTAGTGTTGATTTAATCAACTTGGTTCGAACATATAATTCTGTTATGACTTTCACAAAAATCATATATCAAATAGTGTCAAAATCGACACAAAATAGTTTTTAAATCAAATATTATATTATTAATTGTTATTTTATTCCTAAAAATCTACGGTTTGGAAAAATGACTTAGATAAGGATATATATATTAATAATAAACAACTTGGGGTTCGTTTGGCAGGTTATAGTAAGTGTATTAACCATATAGTTAAGAAAACAAAATGACACGGTAAAAGTTAAATTATTTAACTTAGAGTTAAATCTAATTGATAAGGTTAAAATAATAACCTAAACTTGTCTAAATAATATTGGTTGATATTATTTCGACCCATCCCCACTTTACCTTCGAAATAAGACCCTTTGGAACCATTATAAACCGATTTTGACTTTAATATAAAACAATATTTTGAGATATTCCTAAGGTGCCCCTCTCCTCCCTTATAAAAGGGGACCTCCTCCCCCTCCTCCTCACACCAATTTGAGCACTCAAGCTCGGCCAAACCCTGCCAAAATCCCTTATACACTTCCCTAGAATAATCCTAGAGGTCCTGGTCATCTTCAAAGACCAATCTTAGTTCCCTACGTGGAGGATTCAAAGAGGCGTTTCAAAGAAGAGGTAATATCCATTACCGATCTTTTCAATTTCTTTCTTCTTCAACTTCTTCTTCTTTAGTTGTTTCATGATAAAGTAATAACATAAGTATTACTTACATACTGATATGTTATTATAAATATGAAACAACCCTAATTCACCTTCTATCCATCCTATGGAAAAATGAAATCACCGCGCGTGCGTACGTACGGAATACCATCTCCACGCCGTGGTGTAATCTATTTTCCACCATCACCTTACAAGGATGGGTATAATGGTGTAATGAGTAACTATATATGATTATTATAAAGTGATATTGATACTGAAATAGTATAAATACACTTAAATACAATTCCACTATCATGGGAACAATATCGTCGCTCGTGCGTACGTACAGAATACCGTCTCCACGATGTGATGCGACTCGTTCTACATGATCATCCTTACATAGTAATTATATAAATGAATTGAATGAATAAATATGATATATGTTACACTAATACCATTCTGGATATAAGGTATCTATAACCTTAAAAGAAGAATAAGAATTTATTCGGCAAAACACACATAAGAACGAAAGGCAATAAAGACTCGAGTAACAAGTAACAATGAAATATTACTAATAAGAAGCTAAGAATATGACCATATATGATATCATATAAATATGTATGATTCTGGAATAAGTCAATAACATTATTTAAACCATTATACAGGAGATTCGGACACGTACAAAGCAAATCGGACCTAAGGTAAGGGAAATATCACAATCTCATTTTTATCCGAGATTGTTTATACTTTGGTATTTACTGGGGTGTATTTTATCATCCACCTCCATGTTTCCTCAATATGTAATATTATTTCCATCCAACTACAATTGTTTAAATCCAATTTTACCATTCAGTGAGTTTTTAGTAAAAGATATGAAAGGAATCTTTTGTCGTTTTTCATACGAGGTACTTTTTGACTTTTCTGACAAAAGTACGAAGAATGTTTTTTTAAACTTATACGAAATGAATGGATTTTTAAAACATTATTTCCAAGAAGCTTCCTTTACAAGTTTTCAAGTTTATCTTTAATCAACTTCTTTTAGTTTAATGTTGTATGAAATTTTAAGAGAGGAAAAATGTTTTTGAAGTATAAAGGATATTTTCCTCAAGAATGGAGTTCAAATGTTTTATCAAAATTATTTTCCATATAAGATAATATAGGGTTCTGTTTTTATCCCTATTATTACATTGATGGGGTCATTTACCTTATATGATTTGTTTTATGATGTTATGGTGTTTCAAGAATCCCATTTTTGTTACATGTGTTATGCGATGATGTATGATTTATGATTATGTGGCACACATAAGAAAGGATTCATTATAAGATGGGTGGGACCTATATCTCCCTCCAATACATTGGGTAAAGATTTATATCTCATGAGATAGACATGGCTGGAACGCAAGGTTATTTCGGTTCAGTGATACAGGACTGAAACGAGGAGTGAACTTGGTTCAGAAATGGACTTTGTCCGCTAAGATAGTCTTGGCAATGAGTCATGACTAACAGGAAATGATTTTCGAAGATTATGTGTGCATGAAACAAAGTTTCAAGTTTTATGTTATGATTATGGGGATCTCATTTTCACTTCTATGATTTATTCCATGTTACGATATTATGATCTCTTTTGCAGGTTATGATTTTCAAAAAGATATGATATGATTTTTATTTCCATTATTTTCCCTTACTGAGCATTTGAGCTCACCCTTTTTTGTATGTTTTCTTTTCCCCAGGCCAGGAAGATGGATATTAAGTAGAATATGCTAAAAGGGACCCTATATATGATGAAATAAATGGGAGACACTGTAGAAGACTTATGAACCAGTTGTTTATGTTTCCCAGTTTCTAAAGACACTATACCTATACGGTCTTTTGTGGTTTTGTCATATGTTGTAATAAGTGTGCTTCAATTTTGAAGTATTAACAATGTATGTAAGGTATGGGTCGTTATATATAACACACTAAATCTGTATCCTTATTCAATTGCATGGGGAATGAAAACATCCATCATGTGTATGGTAGACTATAACCTTGTGAACTCATGTAATTTGTTTCTACCACTGCCTCTCACATATATTAACAATTATGGATTTAATATTATAAACTAAATTAATAAAATCTTAATTCTAGAATATAATATAACACTTATATTCTTCTATTTCGATTCATTGAAAAATTATAACATCATTCATGTGTATGTGTGGACTGACACCTCCACAACTTTATGTGATTCATTTTTCATCAATGCATCAAAATAATTATATATTTAAGTTTATTTAATGAGATAACAGTTAATTTAGGTTAATATTATCATTTTTAAAAGATAAAATATTACATACTTTCCTTCAATCATGTTCATTGAACAATGGAAACGTTACTCCTCCCTATGTTCGACCTACAATATCCATGGTTATAATAAAGATAATTATTAATAACTATATTTCATGGATGGTTTAAAAATTATAATTATATATATATAAATGATAATTTTTTCATGATTATTATTTTTGTGATGATGAAATAATTATCTCATCAGCCATTGTTAAACTATTGATGTAATTTTGGTCACATGATCCAAATTTCATCAAAATATCTAATGTGAACATAGTCAACTATGTAATTAAATATAAAACAGAAATATATAAAATATTTATGAATAATAAAATGGAAAAAAATTCTTGAGAATTTTCAAAACTAAAAAAATTATTTTATTCAGGTAGATAAAAAATGTATGTGATGGGTCAGACATGAGGCAAGGGGACCTTCACTTTTAAAAACATCATTTTTTAATATTTTAATAATTATTTTCTAAATCATTTTGTCTATATTCATATTATTACAATAAATTTTAATATATTTTTATATCATAATAAATTATAAATTTTATTTTATTTATCCGCTAAAATTTATTAAAATTGTAAAAATTAATATTTTTACATATTCTATATGAAAGGTTTTGAAAAAACACATCATAAATGTTTATTTTATCTTACAAGGGGTCAGTTGAGTTTCAAGACACTATAACTGTTATTTGATTTTTTTCTTCCATTAAAATATTTCATTTTTTCTCCAAATAAAAGAACTTGTTTACTATGTTATTTTAGTTTGAAAATTGGTTTTAATTTTAAGAGATGTTTCAATATTCAGAAATTTTTCATATGGGTGGAAATAATTTTTTATAAGTTAAATATTGAAATTTGAAAAAAAATAGGTAAAATGGTTTTGTATTAGATATTGGGAATATTTCTTAATAAAATTTTATTCTGTTATAAACCATGTAGTGGTGGATCCATTATAGCCATCCAATTCATTAGGTAAATAAGTTGATCATATTCGTTATTCCATTTATAAGAGGGATTATATGGGGGATATGGACTTTATGTCCAATGTTATTTATACAACTTATTTATGATTTCGTAATGATTTTATCAAATTATTATTATTTAATATGGTAATCTTATTAGATTATGTTTAATGGAAAGTGTATGGTACGCCATAAGGGTGGCTATAATAAATTTTTTAAAATGTTTTCATACATTTTTTATTATTATAATGGAACTAGTTTGAGTCTTTTTTTTATTTCACAATAAATAGGAAATGATTAATGATATTCTTTAGTATGAAATTTTCATTTCTTGTGTATGAATATTTTTATTTTTAGCACAAATATTATTTTTGATAAATGTAAGAAAATGGTAGTATTCATGAAATAATATGTTTCACTATTTGTTTTATCTCTATTTTAGTATTTTACGACAATAATAAAATCATTTAAAAAAACATAAATGGGTTTTAAAGATATATAGACGTAAGGATAATAACATGTTAAAAATTATGATGATATGTCATGAAAAGAATAATTGTCTTAACTTATGAGTTTTTCATTGTGGGATAAATGTATATTGAGTGAAATATTAAAAAATGTGATATAATATGAAATTATGTGAGAGTGATGACCCAATTAAATAAAACTATAAAATATAATATACATAAAAAATAGGATAAATAATTTACTAAAAACCGAATATTATGTAATATTGTAAAGTTATCTCCATTATGCTGGTATCAGAGGAAACATTTTGATAACATTTGAGGATATAATATTATTTGAGTATATGTTAAACAAAAAATATGATCATAAGAGTTAGTATTCTTGGGAGAAATATTGTTATCATGGATAATTGAAATGATTTTAATATAACATGTTTATGGATATCATAGTGTTTATCCTCTACCTAATATGATTTATTATTATTTTTTAATATACTTTGACTAAGCTCTTTAGTTTTAGTAAATAGAATGATATATAAAGTACCAAATAAAAAATGAATGTGAGGGAAATCATCCTGGTTTTCTAAACATTAAACAAAATGGAATTTTGGTTATAGTGAAAAATAATTTGGTTATTCTACCTATACTATTTTATTATTAACAACATTAACCTATGTGATTTTAAAAATGCATTAAATAATTGATAAATTAATCTTCATGGATTTTTAGTAGACAATGACTAAAATGTAAATAAAATTCAATGTATTATGTGTAAAAAAATTGAGTCGGAGAACACATAGAAATCATAAAAGAATGAGAAGAATTTTTTCTGATGAAAATGATGGAATAATGTATTAATAATCTAATGAATAAAGAGATATTCAATTATCAACAAGAAGGATTATAATGTTCTTCCAAAGGAATTAGTTTATTTTTATAATTAAATGGAGTATGGAATTAATAAATTTATTTCCTTGGGTTAAATTTCATGAAGGGGATAAATAAGACCATAAAAATAAATATTTTGTAATTATTAATTCAATTAAATATGAAGATGATGAAAAAAACATATATATGGTAGCTATGGATTATATCATGGATTATGTTTTCATATTGTTGAATCATAGGATATGATTAATAATTTTATGTTGTATATTAGTGTTAAGGATTACATTTGAAACGTACATGATTATGCTTTCTACATATTGACATTCATGAGTTATGATGTGGGGATGTATTTGAGGAATATAATAATTTTAAAATCATTATTAATATTTTGATTTTTTATTAGATGAGAGTACAAGGGGAGATATTTTTTAAGTTTTGATAGATTTTGTATGTATTTGTAAACCTTAATATTATCATTTGAAAATTTTATTTTAGGAATAATGATCTTATAATATTATTGAAATATGTTTAAGGACATTAATAACGATTAGGGTTTTTATGATATTTAATGATTAATTTTAATTTTTATGATGTTCATCATATTCTAGTGATTTTTAGGAATATAAAATTAATATATTTTTGGAAAAAATAATGCATTTATAGTAAGTTACGTATCATCCCATATAGAAAATCTATGATATTTCAACCCACAACTGATGGTAGACAGGGGTGAAACACCTACCACTAGCCTATGTGATGACATGTTTTGTATGGAATTGTTTTAATACATAATCTATTTGATAGATAATTATTATTCTATTTATTTAATATAATTTCCATGATGTAGATAACCATAAAATTGAAAAGGGATTTGGAGAATATATGAATTGTGTAGATTAATAATAATTTCCATATTTTAGGAACCTCATATTTTTAATAGAAATAGAATATCATGTGATTTTATTTGATTAATAACAGTTGGATTAGATTATCAAAGAATATATTACTTTAATTTGGTTTTATGGAGATACACATAATTTATGTAAATGATTAGTATTATAAGACCTCAGCCTTAAACATAAATTAATATTGAGTTATGTCAGGAAATCATATTTAGGAAGTTTTCAAGTTTAGAGTTTTATAGAATTAGGACATAAATTTACATTACATCTCAAATATTATAAAGTAGAGAGTTTTACTCTTTCCAAATTTTTAAAATAATAAGACTCATCAAAAAAATAAGAATTATTTTCTAGATAAAAATATTCTTGAATTCTTCCGTTCACTTACCATTCCTTATACCATATGAAAAACATTTCCAAAACATGGGATGAGCAATAAAATCTCAGTATGGGAGCTGAAATAAAGAATGAAAACATTAGTCTATGATTACATAAAAATCAATGAAATCATAGTTTTCACTCATAAAATGTAATATTTTTAACAAACCTCATTAAATCATAATATTTATGAATAAATCCTAGTCACCACAAATCATAAAGGTAAATTGTGGAATCCATAACATAATTACATTGTATCTTTCACATCCACATAGGGAGTAATCTTTATGGTTACATTTCGAATACCCATTGTAGTATATTCTCTGAATCTCTTAGGAGAAACCCTATCATTTACCTCCGTCACATTACCCAATGCATTGAAGATCTATTAAGGGATCACCCACCCTTGGTTTATCACAGAGCCACCAATATACATAAACAATACACAATAACCATAACAAAATCATAAAACATAAAACCACATTAAAGGAAAATAACATTTCCACATTCTCATTAATAAGATTCCATTTCATGATATTTACATAATCAATACCATTAAAAAAAATTTAAAAAAATTTAAAAATAATATTTTTGATTCAATTTTTCCTATACTAATTTGAATCTTTTAATATAATTTACACTTTAAAATACTCATGTCCATACAAATAAATCCTTAAATCTATTTTTAAAACATGTTTATTAATGGGAAATATTTGAATGAATAAATCTTTAAAACATTGCAAATGATGTTTTAGAAAAAGGGTCATTTAACACTTGAGAAAATACTTGAATAAAAATAATTCAACATTAACGTTAAACAAAACTTATGATATCATGATAATAAGGAGATTAATTATATAATATGTTAAAAGGTATTATATAAACCATATAAAAGTGAAATGGTGCATAACAAAAAATAAGTCTTAATGGAATATAAATT
This sequence comes from Viscum album, assembly GCA_963277665.1. Taxonomy (NCBI): domain Eukaryota; kingdom Viridiplantae; phylum Streptophyta; class Magnoliopsida; order Santalales; family Viscaceae; genus Viscum; species Viscum album. The sequence continues at coordinate 644,248,509 of OY728151.1, read as the reverse complement.
GAGATGAAATCCCATACAATGATCGTATCCTTAGATTAAGGTTAAATTAGTGACATAATTATGTATGAAAAATATAAATACACAAAATATAATTGGATATTTAGTGTAAAACAATAAGAGTTCATTCACACATATTCTTGTAAAAACAAAACAATGTCATTGATATTGAACTCAATCAATGTAGATTGAGTTATGATTTCCCTAAAAAATTTATATAAATGATGTACGAATTTATCAATGGGGAAATTATGCTTTACAACAGAATATCCGTATTAAGGGATGTGTAAATTAAATCATAAATAAATAAATAGTGATTCCACACATAATAATGTCATAATATAATCGATGAATCAAGTGTAAAATCCAATGATTGGAAATTGAGTTTAGAAATTCCCTTACAAAGATCATTTAGTTAATAAAATAGATCGATTATGTGTATTCACTATAATGATAGGACATTTAAAGTTATTTCTCACATAATTCTAGAACCACATAATCAATTAGGAGAATATTAACCTAATGAATGGAAATTTGGTAAAGAAGTTCCCTTACATTGAGTACGAATTTTGTCGTTCATCATTCAATTTCTCAGATATGAATATTGGGTAAATTTTCAATTTCATAGAAACCTTTTAAAGTTTATTATTAATTTTATATGAATTATTACCATATGTTGACAATTAGTTACTTATTTGAGTTTATATCATACGTTTAGTCGTTGTTTGGTACTTGAATAAAAAATGAACTTGTTTTGATTGAAATTGTCCACGTGGTCATAATTTCATTATCTATAGAGTGTTATTAATGATTTAAATATACAATATAACCAGTGTATATGTGTTTATTACAGTCTAGAACATTTGGAGATAAGAAATGAAATGTACCATTCAAAGAGACGGTAGGACCTACGTCCACATGAACACTGCTTTGATTTCCTAATCATATTAAAAGAATGAAAATTGAGTGATACATTGGTATATTATAATTCTAGTATATTATCTATTTTCTATATCTTAAATAATTTTATTAAATCCATCATTTATACATTCCATGTATGGCATGAATGAATCATATCACATTGAGGGGGTTGTAGTCCACACATCCTCAAATGAAATTAACATATTTACACAATATGGAAAGAATAAAGGTATATTGTAATTATTAATTTAATAAGAAAAAATAAAAATAAAAATAATATATATCATATATAAATATATTTTCATCATAATGCCCATCATTAGAGGTGATAGGAAAAAATTGAACGATCATTGTTTTGTGAGGCTGTAGTTCTCCGTACATAGAAATTATAAGTTCGTATCCATTAGATGGAGTGTCTGTAAGTGTTGTTAAAATAATTCTCATAAAAACATCCAAGTATATTTTTTATAGTTGTTTTTTTATTAAATCAGAGAATAAGAATATCATATGTAGTGGGGAAGGAAAATAAAGGAAATGATCTTTAGATAATATGCTTCCTCTAAAACAGGTTACTCTTTTTGATTTGAGAAAAAAGGGTTTTTTAATTACATTATTCCCAAGGTAAGGATTTTAGGAGTAAAGGAGGAATTTTTGGAGCTTATTTTGGTAGATTTTTGATGATTCAATAGGCTTGAAAAGTGTGAGTATGTGGGTATAGTTTGTGGCCTTTTATAATAGGTAGTGGGGGAAATTTAGGAAAGTATCAAAATATTATTTTATTGTACATTTATTTTTAAATTATAATAGTTAAAAAGTGTTATATTTCTAGGATAAGATTATAATGGGTCTAAATCGAAAATAAAAATAGGTTTTATACAAGTTTAGGTAACAAAAAAACCACAAATTTTAACTTTAACACTTAGATAAAAACATTAACTCTTACCATGTCTTCCAATATTTCATAAAATATGGTTAATATAGTTACTATAAAATGACAAGAGAACCAAAATTGGTTCATTGTAGCCATATTTAACATTATATAAGTCATTTTCCCAAATTGTAGATTTTTTTAGGAGTTTTAAATAATTTAATATAACATTATTTTCTTTATAAACTCATTTATGTCAATTTTGACACTATTTAGTAATTGAATTTTTTAAAGTGATATAAACTTGATTAATTAGAATAAAATGAATAAACTAAAAGATAAAATTCCATAATCCTCCAAAAAATTCTTGGATGGTATCAAAAAGTTCAAATTATATTTATTTTAATATTTATAATATAATTTATTCCAATCATTCATTAATTAGGTAATCACTAAATCATCACTGTGTCATAAATATATTTATTTATTTAATGTTTAAAAATTATAAATACAATACCACAATGTAAGATATATTTTAATATTTATAATTAAATTTTATATTATAATATATCATTTATATAAACAAAAATAAAATTGTTTTATCAAAAGAATCATGTTTATGTTATATTTCCCATTTCTTTATATTAAACATTATAAAAAGTGATTTCTACACAAACGTGTCTCCAAAATTCCAAAATATGATCATATGGATTATCATGGTCGGAAATATCTCATAAAATAAGATAATTTCATGTTTTAGGGTAGTTTTATATTATTATAATATTATTTTTACCCTTATTTACCTGTTTTACCCTTTAACAACGGTAAATAAAAACAATTACAGAAGTAACTATTCATATTGGTAAAAAATAAAAGGTAACTATTTACACAATTTGTAACATTTGATTAAAAATATGGAATAAATTTATCTAAATTCAAAACAAAGAAATTATAGTAATTAATTTATAATTAATTCTTGTGGTCAATACCAGAAAGAGGGTTTTTTTTAAAGTTTAAACATTATAAAAGATTGAAATGTTTTTACATCTGAATTAAATATCGAATTAATACCAATGATTTAAATTATAATAAAATATTAAAATATATTTTATTTATACCTTAAAACCACTAAATAATATGATTTATCCATATAAATTATCTCGATGGAAAAAGTAGTTTTCAATTAAAATATAGTGTATTTTTAGTATTCATCGAAACATTATAGTTATTAGAAAAATATCCAGAATTCATCCAAAATAATATTTTATGTAAAAATTATAAATAATTAGTTTAATTTTATATATATAAATTATTAGGGTTTTTTAAAAGTAATTTTAAAAAGGTTCTCTATTAAAAGGTGGTAAAACTGCATTTTTAGAAAAATACGTCTTTTATCCAAAAAAATAAAATTTGTTCTTATATCATATCTATAAAACATATAAGATGAATTTTAAACATCATATTGAATATATAACATATAATTTTAATTAAATAAAAATCCAAAAAGTGTGATATTATTTTATAAAAACAATTAATCTCTTTTAAAATAGGTTATCAGAAAAAAAAACATTATATTCAATTAGTTTTTATTTCAATTTATAATATATTTTGTAACCAATTAATAATTATTTAAACATTTTTAAAACATATTTTGATATGTCATTTGATAATATTCATTCCCACCATTTCAATGGCTATGATATAATGATAACATTAAAAAAATAATATTTAGTTGTTCGTTTAAGCTCGTTGTAGTGTATCATGTATGCTATTGAACATAATGTTTTTATTACCTAAAACTAAGGATGTTACATCATTCAACCTTTTTTGGAAATTTTGTCCTCGCAATTTGAAAATTGGTCCCTGTGACTTCTTTTAAAATACTAAATAGAAAAAAGGTTAATAAAACTTTTACATTGAAAGATAAAAATTGAAGTATAAAGGTCACCTGAGATAACACAAACCATAGTTCCATGTAAGAGAAAATAGATATACAAGAGAAAAATAACCCTAATGTTTTGATGGAGAGTGAGAGAAAACACGATCAGAAGAAATTTTATCATTCAAAAAACCTTAAATTTGTGATGGGTTAAACGGTAATTGATTTCCAATTAGGAAAAGAAAATGAATTTTTTTAATATCCTTTTCATAGTGTTGAGGATTTTATTTAGGAGCTTAACTAATAATAAAAAGTAATATACTTACTTGTTATGTATAATTTAATCCTTTAATAAATATCTACAATAAACTCCTCTTTTATCTAAATTATGAGTATTCGTGATGACTTGGTCACACCTGAAGCACTAGAATCAACATCTAGAGAATCAATCAAACCACAAATGATTAACTATCTATTCATTCTGTCTTCAAAAATTAACCAAAACCAAAATGGTTAGTAAAATATCATATAACCCCCCCCCCCACAAAAAAATGATCTATTATAGAAAGAAATACTACATTTAATCACCACGATTCAATAGTAACACCCCAAGTTCAACAAAGACCAATTAACATATAATTGTACATAAAATTCCTCCAAATAATCCTAACAAGTCATGAAAAAGAATCCTAAGGATTTAATCACATAATCTTCCAAGATAAATCATAACATTTTTCTCTAAATAAAATTGATTACTCTTAAAGTATCATACTTAAAATTAATTATCCTAATCACATGTTCTCTACGATAGATTAATAATTTTTTAATAACCCAAATTGCCATATGTCTACAATAAATACATAAATTATTCAAAAATAAATTTCTACCATTACTCCTTAAATTAAATCCTATAACATTCTATTTTCCTTAGGCATATAGTGTTACAAATAGAGAAAATGTCTTCCATAATAACATTTATCACTAAATCACAAAATCATTTTCTTATACTAAGGATATCCATATGATAAAACAAAAGTTCCCAAAATAAATTATTCGTGATCCATAAAATTACTTTACTAAAAAGAATAAGTCATACTTACCAGATACTTCACACGAGACAATGGTAGGTGATGCACCCTTGTCACCCTTCGGTTTTGGTTTCAATTCCTGTGGCCTTCCCAGACGTGACGTGTTGTCACCCATCTTGCGGGTTGTCCCTTGTTTATAAAACTAAATTTTCAACCTCAACAGAAGTTTTATACCTCTCATTTCCATACCAAAGAATAATGACCTAAACATCATAATTCATGAAGTCTTATATATATTTACAATTTATATTTCACCTCTATATGATAAAATAAAAGTATTCCAAAAAGAAATAACATGATACCTTGAACATGGTGTCCACCTTGTTTCATCATCCTGATGTTCACGTAAATAGAATGTCCATGAATGGAAAAAATAATTAAGAGATACTTTAAAATAATTTGCTACCATTATCAAAATACTCCTTGTAAGACATTGTTCATAGGGGTGTTCATGAAGAAATAATTTTGGAAAATAATCATGAATGACATATCATTTCAAATGATCTGATAAAACACGATTTTTATAAAACAGTTGGGCTGAGTTTGAGGTGAAACCTTTAATAAATTTCAATTTTAAAATACAATAAGTATGTGATGAAATACTATATTTTAAAATAAAATATAAATACGTTTCACAAGGTTCTACTTCTTTAGAAAATTTTGCAAAATCATAATATGCTTCAGAATCTTGTGATAAGGTAAAATATTTGAAAATGCCTTGATAATATTTACCTTTATTAAAAATATTAGAATATTGATAAAATAGTATTTTTTTAATTACAACCCATGAACCATGATGGTATCAATGAATATTGGAGGTGTTTCATATATCAAACAACTACTTGAAAGTGAGTTGTATGTTAGTAAAAGTTTCACAATCTTCCGAGCAATACATTTCAGTAATTATTGCAAGAAAGTCATCTGAAGGAGATATGAATGTTGTTTGAGATCCTCCTCCTTCTATTTGTTACCAAAGTTAATTGATCAGAAAAATTTATAAATCCAGTATTTAACTAAAAGAATAGACATAAAGACTTACCAAGTGGTTATCCAAAACTCATAATCCATAAAGTTGTACAAACTGACCTCTCATACCAACTATAGGGCCATGTACTTAAACATTACTTAATCTTGAGTTAATTAAATAATTTACATTAAGGATCTTTTTAGGTTTAGAGTTTTAGAGAATTGAGACATAACCTTTACATTACATCTATAATATTACAAAGTATACACATCTACTCTATCCAATTTTTCACAATAACATGGCATCTTAATAACAAGTATTATTTTCTTGATAAAAATCTTCTTGAATTCCTCTTTTATCTTAGCCTTCCATAAACCCTATGAATGAAATTTCAAAAACATGGGAGGAGCATCGAAATCTCAGTAAGGGATATAAAAAAAAGAAACACAACATTTTTCTATGAATACATACATATCAATGAAATATACTTTTTACTCATAAAATGTAATCTATTTAACATACCTTGTGAAATCATAAGATTTATGAATAACTCATAGAAATCCTAAATCATAAAGGTAACATGGGGAATTCATAAAATAATTACATTGTAGCTTTCACAACCACATAGAATGTAACTTTCGTGGTTACATTTGGAATACACATAACCGTATATTCAATAAACTCTTAAGAGAAACCTTAACATTTACCTCCATCGTTTTACCCAATTAATTGGATAGATATCACTGTCTCACCGAACCCTAGTTTATCATGGTGTCACCCGTATTCGTAAAAAATTCCCAAAAACTATAACATAATCATAAAACATAAAACCTCCATAAAAGAAAAAAAACATTTCTACATTTTCATTCACATTATATCATTTCATGATATAGATATAATCAATCCAGTTTAAAAAACACAATTTAAAACATTTAAAAAGATTATTTTTGAATCAATGAGTCCCATACAACTTTGGAACTTTTAAAATAATTTAAACTTTAATACACTCATGTATATATAAATAAATCCTTAAAACCATTTTAAAAAAACATGTACTTTAATGAGAAATATTTATAAGAATAAATCGTTAAAAAATTTGAAATGATGTTTTAGAAAAAGAGTCCCTTTAAACTTGATAAAATATATGAATAAAAATTATTATATATTAGCATTAAACAAAACATATAATATCATGATAATAGGTAGATTAATAATATAATATGTCAAAGGGAAATATATACACCCTATAAAAGTGGCCTGTTTCATAACAACAAATAAGTCTTAATTGAATATAAATTGAGACAAAAAACCCATAAAAATGTGGTATACTTAGATAAAGGACAAAAAATCACATAATTATATGTGAAAAATATAAATACACCAAATATAAGTGGATATTTTGTGTAAAACTATAAGTGGTTATTCATAAATATTCTTGGAAAAAAAACTATATCAGGGTTATTTATCTCATGGATTGGATATTGAGTTAAGATTTTCCTTAAAATGTTCCTATAAATGAAGTTGGTATTTATAAATGGGATTATTATATGATTAAATATTATATCCACAAAATGGGAATTGTAAATTACATCATAAATATATAAATAGTGATTCCACACATAATCTTGGCCTAATATAATTAACAGAGTAAGTGTAAAGTCAAATGAGTGGAAATTGGGTTTTGAAATTTAATTACAAAGACACTTTTGTTAATAAATTAGGTTGATTATGTGTATTCACTATAAAGATATCATATAAAAAGTTATTTGACACATAATCATAGAACGAAAAAAATAAATAATTAGATGATTAACCAAAAGAATGGAAATTGGATTAAGAAGATCCCTTACCTTGAGTCCAATTTGTCTCATTCATTCTTTAATTTCCTAAATAATAAAATTAGGATAATTTCTATTTTCATAAAAAAAATTATTGTTTATTATTAATTTTATATCACGTATTACCATGTTATAACAATTAGTTAATTATTTGAGTTTAAATCAGACGTTTTGTCGATGTTTGGTACATGAGTCAAAAAATGAACCTGTTTTGATTAAAATTTTCCATGTGGTTATAATTAAACCATATCTAAAATTATATTCATAATTTAAATATCATATATATCCACTATATATGTATTTGTAATAGTCCACAACATTTGTAGATAATAAATGAAATGCACCGTTCATGGAGACGGTAGGTTGTACGTACACATTAACGCAACATGCATTTGTTTTTCATATTAATGGAAATAAAATAAAATGACACAAAGGTATATTATAATTACATTATAATATATATGTTATATATGTTACATAAGTTCATTAACTTTTTCCTTTATACGTTCCATGTAGGGTATGAACGAGTCATATAATATTGATGGGGCGGTAGTCCATACTTCCTCAAATAAAATTATCATATTTACATATTATCGAAAGAATAAAGGTATGTTATAAATAAAATGTATAGAATAATAGAGACAAAATAAATATAAAATATACCATATATAAATACAGTTCCATCATAATGTCCACCATGAGAGGTGGTGGGATAAAATTGAACAGTCATCTTTTCGTGAGGTAGTAGTTCATCGTACATAGAAATACTATATTCATATCCTTTAAATGTAGTTGTGTGTAAGTGTAGTTTTAATCCTTCTAATAAAAATATCCTAGTATATTTAGTGTATTGTTTTTGTTATTAAATCATATAATAAGAATATCATATGGAGTGGAGAAGGAAAATAATAGAAATTAACTATAGAGAAGACACGAGCTCTAAAATAGGTAACTTCTTTTTGATTTGAGCCAAAAGGTTTTCTTGAATTTCCTTCTTCCAATGGTAAGGATTATATGAGTAAATTATGGATTCTGTCAAATTATTTGAGAAGAGTTTGTTTGATCCAAGATGATTTAGAGGTGTGAGTTGGTGACCTTTTATAAGGAGGAGTGGCACTTTATGAAAGTCCTGAAATATTATTTTATTATACATTTATTTTATAATTATAATAGTTCCAAAGAGATATATTTCTAGTATAATTTTATAATTGGTCTAAATCCAATTAACCAATAGGTTTCAGAAATTTTTAGTTCACAAAATCAACCTTATCTTTTAGCTTTAACCCTTAATTAAAAACATTAACTCTTACCATGTTTTATTGTATTTTTATAATATATGCTTACTATAGATACAATAAAATTCCAAGAGAATCACAACTGGATCATTAATGACATTTTTAACATTATATAAATAATTTGACCGAATCATTGATTTTTAGGACTATTGAATCATTTAACAAAATAGTATTTGTCTTAAAAACTAATTTATGTCAATTTTGACTCTATCTAGTAATTTGATTTTTGTTAAAATCATAAAAACCCAATTCCTTAAAACAAAATTCTTTAAATAAAAGATTTCATAATCATATATAAAATTATTATATGTCATCAAAATGTTCAAATTATATTTATTTTAATATATATTATATCATTTATTTGAATCTTTCCTTAATAAGTTAACCAATATATCATCATTTTGTCACAAATAAATTTATATATTTAATATATAAAAATTATAAATAAAATACCACGATGTAAGAAATATTTTTATATTTATAATGAATATTTATAGTTGAAGATATCACTTATATAAAACAAATTAATGTTTTTTATTAAAAGACACATTTTAATGTATTATTTCTCTTTTTTTAAATTAAATATTTTAAAATGTCATTTTCACACCCAAGTGGCTCCCCAATGCGAATGGTATAGACTAAGGATGATCAGGGTCAGAAATATATCATTCAATAGAATTATGTTACATTTTAGTGTAGTTTTATGTTATTATAATATTATTTTTACCCTTATTTAACTAATTTACCCTTTTACCATGGTAAATAATAATAATTACTGAAGTTACTATTCATAATGTCTAAAAATAAAGGGATCCTATTTAAAAAATTGGTACCTTATTATTCTAAATGTTTAATCCATTTCTATAAACTTAAAACACATAAATTGTAGTATTTAATTTAAAATTAGTTATTGTGAAACATTTCAAAAGATTGAAATAATTTTACATCTGAATTCAATATAAAATTAATACCAGGGACCAAAATTATAATAAATTACAAAAATAAATTCTATTTATACTTTAAAACCATTAAATATTATTATTTGACCATATATATTATCTTAATGGAAAAAGTTGTTTGCAATTATAATTTAACTTATTTTTACTATTCATCAAAACATGATAGTTTTCTGAAATATATCAAAAAGGCATCCAAGATAAATTTTTATCTCTCGATTCTGAAGAATAAGTTTATTTTTCCAAATAGAACATATAATTCTGTCAAAAACTAAATTTTAATGGGGTTCTCCATGAAAAGGCGGTAAAATTTCATTTTTAGAAAAAATCTTTTTTATCTGAAAAATTGAATTTGTTCTTATATCATACCAACAAAACGTATAAGATGAATTTTAATCATTACATTGTATATATAAAATATATTTTTTTATTAAAAAAATCCATAAAGAGAGATATGATTTAATAAACACTATTATTCTCTTTTTAAATAGGTTTTCATAAAAACAAATCCTTTATATTCAATTGGTTTCTATTTACATTTCTAATAAATTTGGTTACGAGTGAATTATTATGTAAACATTTTTAAACAATATTTTTATTATTAAATTTAAACCATTCATTCCCACCATTCCAATGACTAGGTTATAATGATAGCATCTAAATAATAATATTTAGTTGTTCGTTTAAGGTCGATGTACCATATCATGTACGCTATTGAACATAGTGTATCTTTCTTAAAACTCGGTATATGTCAAGTATATTTTGGATATTATATATTCAGGGAATATACACTTTATCTATTTGACTATGTGAGAGGATAATTTTTATGGGAGACAAATATTAAATAATTATTTAATTAATATTTTACCAAATCCAACTAATTATATAGTTTCAATCATGGTGAGGAATATTCTGCTGAATTTTTTTGTTATTTATTTATAAAATAATCTATGATAAAATTTTCGTGTGTGTTTTGAGGCTTTCAAGATTAATGTTGTTTTTAATCATTCGATGAATTACCCATATTAAGGGTTATATTTTCATATTCAATCCATTTATGTTTTTATTGCTATTTTTTCTGTTTTTATTATATGATCCATTATAATTTTCTTTTAGTGCATCAGGCATGGAAAATTCTTCTTGAGTACTCATCATTCATTAAAAAAGATGATATTGTGGTTCATATTTATTAAAGATAATATTTTATTATTAGAGCATGTATATTTCATCATGTTTATAGTTTATATTTTAATAGAATCCCTCAAATTAAGGAATAGGAAATGAAGAAATGAATCATATTAAATTAATTTTTCATGAATCAATGGTATTTTACACATCACTATTTTAGGGCTTTGTGGTCTTTAACTTTTCCTTGATAATTAACATTCTCATAATAACTGATGTTGTGAAATTTCCATCATTATTTGAACATTATGTTTCTTCTCAATGTAAATAATTTCGGTTACCACTATTGTTATAAAATTTGAAGACACGGTAAATGTTATTACATATGACCTCCATATTTACTTTATCTCTTTTCCATAGGATGTTTTATTAACTCTTTAAATTATGTGTGGTTTTTAAATAGGTATTTTATTAATAATAACCATTAATAAAAAATTCCATGTTAAAATTTAATGAATTCAATTTATTTTTAGGAGTAAGAATGTAACAAATAATATTTTTAGAGGAGTACTATGTTGGATAGCATTATATAACATGTGATACTGATCTTAAACTTACTAAGAAGTATTATTATTTAAATACTACCATTTTAATGTAGTAGTTAAAATTTGTAGATATGGACAATATTGACTACATTCAAATATATATATAAAGGTAAAATATAATAAATATTTATTCATTAATTATTTGTAAATAATAAATTAATTTTTAGTAAATTTATATTATTCTTCCAAAATTAAATTTCTTGAGAAATAATACTTATTTAATGTTATGGGGAAATATCATTACTAAAATATCTGAATTTCATAAATTCATTTTGATAAAATTTACATCATTTTTTAAATTAAAATATTATCCTTATCTTAGAATGAAATTTCAATTCTTTTGTAATAGAATGATTTTTCAATGAATAGTAGAAAACACTATTTTTTATGATTTTTTTTCTATTAATGTATAAAAATTTTAATTTCTTTTTAATTTTTTATAAAATTTTATTAGTTTTTTATTTTTAAAAATAATCAAATTATGAAGATTTTAGTTAATTTTATTCATGAATTTTGTATAAAGACATTTTAATGTGTGAAAAGGTATATTTCTAAAAAACGGTTTCCATTATATTTTTTATAATAATATTTAATTATTCTTTTAATTTATAGTAATTAAATCATTAATAACAGATTCCATATTTGAAATAATTACATACAAATTTGAAAAATATGTACCTTTTTTATTCATTTTCAATACTAACCATAGTAAAAAATTATAAATAAAATAAGGATAAATTTGGAAATTATTGTAAAAAATAGTATAATAAGGACTAAAACATGACAATAATTGAACACATAATTTTATTATATGTTAAAATATATTCTATAAATATGAAAAATTCCTATATATGACTTTCTATTTTCATTTGGGCATCATTTTTCCCATTAAAATATTCTATTTAAATAAAATTAGAAAATGTCATTCTTTTTGATTTATTCTCTATAAATTTTTGACATAGGGAAAAAGAAGTTTTTTTTGGTCATAAATAATTTATTGAAAAAATATTTTTCCCAGTGTAATTGGTTTATAATATTTACTGATGAAATAAATAACCTAAGAGTGTACACAACACTAACATGGTAACTACTCAAATAATAGTAAAATAAAATAAATGATTTAAAAAATATTATAAGAAATAAAAAATAAAAGAATTATAATGTTCCATGAATTTTTTCATCAATATAACATTTTAAGGAGGTGTAGAAGGATTATATTATATTTATTTTTTTCCATGTTCTAATTAAATGAAAAGTTCCAAAATTATCATTAATGTAATTTTATAATCAATTATGTTTTATTAAATGATGTAAAATCCAAAAAAAATATATATTGAGATTATTTAATGGTATTTGGTTGAAAATATAAACCATGGTAAATTTATGGTCCCTTTTTCATTTTATAGTAACTTTGTTTACCTGTAAAGTGTAAAAATTTGTCTTATTGCTTTAAAATTCGAAATGGTTAACAAAGTGTTAAAAAAGATAAGTGTAAAAAATCACTAAAAATCATCAAATTTTATTGGATGAGTGGATTTCGACCAATCCTAATCTGATATTATAAATATATTTGTTTGTCTTCATTTCCCATTGATAATTAAGTGTTATTAATTTAATTTTTATAAACATCCAAGAGTGCCCCTTCCCTCTCTTATAAAAGGGAACCTTATCTCCAAACATATTAACACATATAAATCCATTAGGATTGGACAATTCCAATTCAAATACATTCCTAACATCACTCCGAAAATTATATATCCATTGGTGTATATATAATATGACCCATAATTATTATCTATTGAACCAATAATAATTTTCCAAAGAATAAGTATATCTTTTAATCGAATGCTTTAGTTTTATAAGTTTTTCCTTATCCTTAATATTTTCTTCAAACATGCTGATTTAGTAACAAACCTTTCTACCATATACTGATATATAATTACATTGATGTAATAACCTATATCTACATCATTAGCTAATCTAATGAGAAACTGAAACGTCATTCTTGTGTACGGTAGACTACCGCCTCATGAACGAATGTAATTTTTTTTCCATAAACACCTAATAATGATTGTTATAATGATTGATTTAATGTAAATTAATGTTATTAATGACATATTTTTTTTGGAACTAAATTTAACAACTACCTTCATACCATTCTATCCATTGAAATATGATAATTCTTTTTGTGTGTATGTGTGTATTATAACCTTTATGAAGCGATGTGATTCATATTTTACCACTACGTCACATGGATGTTGTGTATTAGAGTATATAAAGATAAAATATGTAATTTATTATATTATTATTAATATATATTGATAAAATAATTGTTTTCTTATATTATCATAATTGAAAATTAAAATGTTACTCATGTGTTCTTACACCCTATCATCTCCATGATTGTTAGGTATATTAATATTCATTATAATATATAATGGTTAGTTTTAAAATTATAATTGATATATAAATTGATAATTATTTAATTAATATTATTATTAAGGAGATGATTTAAGGGTGACCACATATACTATAGACATCATACAAAATCCATTTTGGAAATATGATCTAAATATCATCACAATGTCTTACATGAAATAAATTTATTGAAAAAATAAATATGACATGGTGATATATAAAAAAATAATGAATATGAGATTTTTTATTAAAGAAGTATATAAGTGATAATTTTTTATTATTTTAGATGATATGTAATGTACGTGATGAGTCGGACTCATGGTAATGGATACCATACCGAAAAACATTGTTTTTACATATTTTAATGTTTTTTTATAATATTTTTTTCTTGTACCTGTTCATAAAAATAAATTAATAATTTTATTATATATACATAAACAATAAAATAAATTTTATGTCTTTTTTTACTTTCTTTAAAATGTTTTAAAAAATAATCATCTTACGTATTTTATACAGAACATTTGTATAAAAGAATAAAAGAAATGTTTTATTATAACCTAAAAATAATCAATTAATTTTTGGCCTACATAAAACATTATATATTTTTAGATTCACTTAAAAAATTACATGTTAAATTAAAATATAATCCACCATTTATATTATTTTTAGTATTTTTAAAAATGTTATTATACGGAATGGATATTTTAAAATCTAGAAATGTTTTCATATTTGTGAAAAGAAGATTTTATGAATATAATATTGAAAATTGAATAAATTCATGTGTTATGATTTTTATTATTATTGTGAAATAAAAATAATTATGGGTGATTCTATTTTAAAACACAGATATCTGGGTAGATTATATACTTATAATGCATTGGGTATAGATGTTGAAAATTTTTCTTATTCCATTGTCAAGTGTAATTATAATATTATATAGAAATGATGTCTTAATTAACCTAAATAATTTTTCTATAAATTATATTTTATATTATAAAATTACTATGAATTCATCAGGTAATATAATATTCTTATTTTTAAATGAATGTATATGGTACATTTCAAGTGTTAAAAGTTTATCTTTGTGAAAAAATAAAAAGTTTTTCGTTATTGCAAAGGAACATTTATGAATTTTGTTATTTAGTTTAATAATTAATATAAATTTTTTATTAACAATATTTTGTAATAATAGTTCAATTAATAGGTGTGAAATATTTATTTTGTGCCTAATGTGAATTTTCGAAATGGAAGTTATTTTATAAATATTAATGAACAAATGAGTTTCATTATTTCTTTTATTCCCCTAACAGAGTTTTTGGTGGTAATCCCCAAATTTAGAATTGTTTTCATAGGTTATTTACTATTTGGGAAACTTATGAGACAATGATGAATTTTTTTAAGAAATTTCATAAAAATAATAAATATTTCATGTTAAAATTTATCATCTTGGAAAAGATGGGTATTGGGTGGAGGTTTCAACATTGTGATGTAATATTTAATTATTTAAGAGTGATAATAAAAATATATAAATCACTTAATCATAAGGATCCTAAAACTAGTATAAAGAATTCATAAAAAAACTGAATATTATTTAACAATGTAAGGATATATACTCAAAACATAAGACAAAATTAATGGAGAAACCTGTGAAAATTATATAGTATACAAAATCATCATATATAGAATCAAAAATTTATTGTGATAATGATTATGATAAAATATTTCATCAAATCACTGTTGGAAAACTATAAATTATTAAATAAGTATAGATATTTAAAATATTTTCTTATGAAGTGATCAAATAATTAAAATTCAAAACTAAGGTTGGAGATGACTTCAATGAAAAATCAAGGAGAGGCGTGATGAGAGATCAGGTAGTCTCCTCCAAATGCATCATGGAAGGCTAGGGTTTTGAACGCAGATTTCGGATGGTTTCCTTCTTCCTAGGCCACAAGCAGGTATCGAGATCCTCGGATGGGGTGTGGGTTGAGACATGCACTGGAGAGCCAACGACTACAGGAAAGATTTTTCCCGAACTTGCATCAGCCGAGAGGTGTATTTATCCTTGCTCCAATGTAAGGATGACTAGATTTGGTGAAAGGATGGTCAGGAGGGGTAGTGAGGGTCCTCCTGTGAAGTCCTATCGGCCTCTGAAACCGGTGGCTACACCACGGACGAGTCTTGGTGCAGAAGAGGCATTTTCATCTGCATCTATTTCGACCGCGTGTAGTGGTATTCCGAATGGAATTATTAGATCTGAAGAAAGGATAGTCAGGAAGGGTGGCATGGGTAATACAATGAAAGTATATTGGCCTTTTCAACTGGTTCTTGTGATTTGGTCGACTTTGGTGGCAGTGATGTGTGCCATTCAGGATCCTGCTCATTGGATCAGGATTTACACGAGTCACGATGCTGCTGATGAGAAAACTTCATATAATCGTTCTTTTGTTTTCTTAAAAGGAATGAATGATTCTTCCATATGAAGAAAATTAAGTGTTTCACCCATCAAGGATGATCCTGTTGCGGTGTCAGAGCACCTCAAAATGGTGAGTTTTCCATCATTGTTATATTATTTCTTCCTATAGGCTCCCAGCCTCTGAAAATTGAGGAACTCAGGATGCGAATTTAATTGATTTGGGGTTTTTCATCATGGAAGTGTGTGT
The DNA here is from genome assembly GCA_963277665.1 of Viscum album. Classification (NCBI taxonomy): domain Eukaryota; kingdom Viridiplantae; phylum Streptophyta; class Magnoliopsida; order Santalales; family Viscaceae; genus Viscum; species Viscum album. The sequence continues at coordinate 644,231,889 of OY728151.1, read as the reverse complement.
CTCTTGGAAGACGATACTTCCATATGATCTTTCCTATAGAATTATTAAAAGGTTGAGCTTGGAGTTTTGGTTCAATTGCACTCAAACCTGGGATTATTCACTTACGATAATGAGACAGGAAATTTAACCCCCTTGAGGTCGATGATACCAATACTAAAATTTGGGTAAGGATTTATGGATTGAATTGGATACTCCAGAACCCCAAAATATGGTAGGATATTTCTTTTTTCCATTGGAATCCCGATCAAAATTTATAAGGAAACATAAGCAACTCGTTTTGGGCATTTTTCCATATTCTTAATTGAGATTGAAATGGGAGAGACTCTTGTTAACAGGGTAATGCTTGAAACTGATGATGACATTATTGATCTAAAGATCACTTATGAAAAAAATTCCTAAATTTTGCAATGAATGAAATGTTATTGGTCATGAATCATCTTCTTGAAGATGCTCCATAGTTTTCAGCTTCTGTGATTTGCAAGGGAATGATGTGTGCAACTGTATCAAAAAGAATAAAAATAGTCCTTATCGGAAAACTAATGTTCCTCAATCAAATCAGCACGATGATTGAAAAAATATTTACAAGCATGATGATGGGATAGACATTGCTTTTGATAATGTTAATCAGAGGAACGAGGTGCATGGTGTTGCGACAAATGTTGATGGGAATGATGATCATCACCTTACCTCCGAGAGTAAGAAGTCTTTGGCGGAAATATTTTCTATGGAGACGAATGATCATAATAATGATTCCTATAACAAGGATAAAGTTGTTGTTATACAACAACCACAATCATTTCCCACCCCTAATAGTTGTGATGAAGTATTTATAGCTGAACAATTTACTGAAGAGGATGCTCAGATCCTACCGGAAAGGATTATCACTTCAGGTGACGACAAGGGTAAGCAAATCTTAGAACCTGACTCTCCAGTAATTTCTAAATATATCTAGTATTCTTCAACGTCTATATTGGATAATGAGGGATTTAAACTTGTTTCTTACAAATAGTCAAAGTCCCCGGTTTTCACCCTAGTGGTGTCGGCACAATCAATTTCAGGGAATGATCAGACTGTTGATAGTGATACTTCAGATCCGACAAAAGAAATGGAGGTTAAGGGAATAGTGGTATCACCAAGAGGAACCTCTCCTATCAAAGGTAAGTAATGAAAAGAGGATACCTCTAATTCGGAAATCAATAATGCCGAGACTCTTTATGAATGGAATCAATCTATCCCTTTGGAGAGATCGAGAGGTCTGTGGCAAGGTTGTTGAAGGGCCCACTGGGATGCAATTCGAGAAGAAGAAAGGAGGATACGTGAAAGACTGCTGAAAAAGGTAAACACGTTGATTTCACTTTTGATTTTACCTTTGTTTTCCCATACTCTTTTTGGTTCATTTCTTTATCTTGGTTTTAATAAAAGGGGCTCAACCTCCATCTTTAAACAAAACTAATGTTGGAGATCTTTCATTTAAGAGGTGTTATAATTTTTTTTAAGGAGTCCTTAAGGAAGGAAATATAATAAGATATCTCTTAAAAAAGAATCTATATGGTTTCCACCAACATAATTATTTTTTCTTGACAATATATATGGTTAAACCCATTATATGTTGTGTTACATGAAAGAGATATGAATAAGACTAGTTTCCATTGAAATGGGAATATATATAAAAAGGTAATAAAAAGTCTACATGAAGAGAATGTACTATTTAATACAAATAATGGTAATATGATCTAGGTTAATTTAAATCAAAATATATACATAATATCGAACAGGTATATGAAAATATGATAGAGGGTAATGGGGAAGAATAATAAGAACTAACATCCCAAATGTGACGAGGGTGGTCCATAATATCCCATACTAGGGATACAAGATCCATTTAGTATATTTTCTGACACGATTAATTAAAAATAAATTTTATTAAATAAATGATTTAGAAATTTCCTCATATATATATATATATCATATAAAACTACTGTTTTATGTTAGTACATAATCATTTTATTTAACATTTGGTTTCATTTTAAATTACAATTTTTTAAACTTTTTAAATACATTGAAATATAAAATATAATTATGTAGCTCTATTATAACAAAAAAATGTGAATTTAAAATAACTATAAGGTAAATTTTATATTATTAAATACATTGTAAATGGTGGTAGTGAACCCAAAATAAGATAAAAATGAGTTTATATTGAATTATACTGAGAGGTGTTATATCAGGGATAATGAATTATTATAATATCATCTTAATATATTAATTATATTTAACATACAATAATATCATGGATATTAAAACTTTTATGATGTGTAAGAATAAAAAAATTAGAGATCTATGATGGGAACATTTCCTCTTCCCTTCATAGTTCACTCTTAAGCCACGCCTTAAGGAAATTTCATTTGGAATTTTTGATTAAAAAAATTATTATAGTGTATGGGAATAGAGTTGGAGAGATATTTTAGAATATTCTTGGTTAGATAATGTTTTTTAGAATGAAGAAAAATTGGTGGTATAAGTTTATATTTATAAAAAGAAGATATGAGTGTTTTTTACTTCAATATACAATATTTCAACAGTTTTTACCAAGATTGTCAATAGTGATGATTCATGTGACTACATATATAAATTTTCATGTAACTATCCAAGATAATGGTTTCATAAATCATATTTATAAAGGAATTTAATATTATTGAGCATTCATTTTTGATTATATGGAATTATACAAAGATTATGAGGATCATGTATTTATGAAAATTTTAAAATGCAGTTTAAAATGGATTTGATAATATAATTTTTTTAATTATGATGTTTTTAGAATTATTTTAGATATTATTAAAATGAAATAATATAGAAATATTTATTTAATTGGGTGAAATTAATTATTATTAAACTTAAAAATGTTTTCCAAACAATAAATGTGGTGATATATATTAAAAATTATGATTTTTTTTACAAAAAAGTGTAAATATTCATATTTACTTGAATCATGTTGTAATTAAAAATTTCAAAAATATTTTTTTATTAATGTAATATAAATATTGTTACACATAAACACAAACACACACACACAAAAACATACTCTACATTGTTAAATTAATACCCTTCTGTTCATTGTAGTGTTACATATTACAATTATTTAATTTCTTGTGGGTATATATATATTTTTTGTAGATTTTAATTATTTATACATATAATTGGTTGTATATTGTTATGTATGTACATATCACTCTCTACACAAGTATATATATGTTTATATATATATATATGTATATAAATTGGTTATATATATATATATATCACCATATATATAAAAATTTGGTTTGGGGTATGTTGAATATAAATAACTATATTTAGCATGATTTTGATTTAAAAAATATATGATATATATATATATATATAAATTATATATAGAGTAAAGAAAATTTCAATGAATAAAATTAACATATGAAATAAAATAATAAAAAAAATTGAATTTGGATGGTCAATAAGTTGGGGAGATGTTGAATAAAAGTGGCGAGTTATGAAAGGAATGAAAAAAATGGCATGATATAGAAATTTTGGAGAGATAATGTGAGTTTTAGAAGGATAAAAATAATACCGAAAAATATTGGAATAGTTTTTAGAAAAAGATTATGGATTGAGGGGTTTTAAAAAAGAAAATTTTAGAGGTTTAGATATTTTTATAAAAGGGATATTTGGATAGATTTAGGAGATATAGAGTGAATGTGTATTAATTTAATGAAATAAATAAATAAAAATTATTGATGCATAAAGAAGGTAGGAGAGATGATCGTTGAATTGGGGAGTTAATGTTGGAATAGTGGAGGAATACTAGATGGGGTGCCACATCCAAATTAAAAAAACATATTACAAATATGGTAATAATAAGAAATAAAATAAATGGGGATATTGAAACAATCAAATTAAATAATTATTTTGAAAAATATTTTTAATTAAATGTAGGAATTATAAGAGAGAATTAAATTAGGCAATTAAATGAAAAATGTGTTTTGATAAGAAACTATTTGATAAATTAATACCAAAGATTATTCAACTTATTTCAATTATATCATCATCAATATTAATCAGATTGAAAGGTTTTTTAGTTCCCTGGGATTCATCATGACAAGTGAAGGTCTGATCCATGTTCATTTTTAAAGAATATTGTTATAATTTCCATATTTAATTAAATTCAATTTTTTTTGTATTTAAATAATTGAATATAGGGAATAGAGTGATTGTTGCTTCATATTGGACCTTGCAAACATTGTTTATCATCCTTGATGGGTTTGTAAAACTAGGTAGGGAATCTATCATAGCTCACACAGTGTTTCATTTTGGAGGGGCTATAATTTTATTTATTATTTGAGAATATATTTTTCATAATCTTAATAAATATATTTAATTTATCAATTAGACCTGATGGTGAATGATGTAATTTACCCTATTATTTTATTTTTTCTTCATATTGTTGATAATTTTTACCATATAATGTATTGTCTCTTGCATAGAAAATTATTATCCTTGTTATCACATGTTATGATAAATTGGATTGTAGAATGATTATCCCAAATAGAGAAAATGGATAATCACATAAAGTTAATTATTATTGTTATTCCTAAAATATATTATATGACATCTTTTTTATTATTTAGTAATATTATTTAAAGGACTATAAATTTTTGATGCCTCGATATAAATTAGGGTTTTTAAAATCCTTTATTTGTTCAAATTTTATATGTGATGTACAATCATGATTTGTGTGATTTTTCTATATTATATTAAATTTAATGGGTTAATCAATTATCTTTGGATGATAAAATTGTTTCAGTGGGATTTATTGATTGTTTAAGAATATAATTAATTAAACTGGTAGAATGTGATGAAATAATTTTTTACCTGACTATGATAATGTTATGCCTATGATAGGTTTTTATGATATGATTCAGATGAGATGTGAATGGGTTTCTATGTGATAGGTTCCCATGTAACAATGAAATTAAATTATAATCTTAAATTATAATGGAAAGGATAGAGTAGATAATGAATGTACGAAATGATAAAGTATTGTGTGGGTAATATGGTAATTTATAAATTAAAAAATTAAAATGTCTCGAAATACTGAAATTTAAATGGTGTTTTTATGAAATCAGATAATAATGTAAAAAAAAGTAAAATGGATTTATTTTATAGGGGGTTTGTATTATAAAATGTGGGGTGTGGATTATTTTTTGGGTTTTCACATTTAAAGTAGAAAGTTATGTTTCCGAGGTTATGAGGTCATGTTGTGACGTTGTGATGTGGTTACTTCCTCTGTTGTGAACCAATATGATTGGTATTTTGTGTTTTAAATTATATGTATATCATGGTATATTACATTTTTTTATTGACTTGCCTCACACACACTGAGAACTATATGACAACATCTATATATTTATATATTTTGGGGGTGTTTTTCCAAACATTTCGGTGGAGGGATTGATAGATAACTACCCACTATTTCATGGCCCCTCTTCCAGATATTGGAAACATGCATAAGATGCAGTGTCCAAAAGTAAAAGTGTCACTGTAGAGATGTGTTTTGTTGGGATGTGAGGGACCATGTTTCTTCAGGTGAGATATAATTAGAAAACCTATGATGGGGGTTATACATGGTAGGAATAGGGCATAAGGATGATTTCCATCATCATCATAATACTCTAATAAAATGTTTATGGGATATGATGACCTAGATATCTATAGAAAGGATGTTATCTGATGTGATGGCCCATGTGGCTATGGGAGGTATTTTACATGTTGTGATACCGAAGATTTGGGATCTCCAATATATACATCATTAGGGTGTGAGAGAGAAAAATATGTGGTCATGTGGTGTGGGGTACCCTTCATTGATATGATTCCTGTTATGTTATTATAAATGGGTGATTTATTTGGTGAATAAGCCAATGGGAGGTTGTGGTTTGGTTAATTGACATGATTAAGTGTTTTTGTTATTTTTTCATTATTTCATTATTATACTATTTTCACATGTTCATGAAAGACTTTGGTTTTCTTACTGAGTATAATTATATGATCACCCAACATAAATAATTCTTATTTCAATTTTTCTAGGAGAACTCAATGTATCATGAGAAACATTACATGTTCATAAAATTGGAGGTATTTGTTTATTTCTACCATATCTTTTATTTTAAAATTTTAATTTAGATGATTTTACCTATATCCATTTTATTTATACTTGTGTTAATGAATGGTTTGATTTTATATTTTATATTATATAATGGATTTTATTATAGTGGATTCATCATATCTCACATTTTTGTTTCATTATAGATGGTAATGACTCCCATTAAAAGTATTTTTGTACCCTCAGTGCTAGTCACCATCCCAGGGCCTAATGGAGGCTGGACATGGGTGGTAATTGTATTACTTACTTTATTGTGGAATATTTGTATGTATGGGTTCATGATAGAGTGGCATCAAATATATGGTTAGAGGAAATTATGGAGTATAGTGTTAGGAACTTTTGGGATTACATGGTTTTCTTTGTAAATAATGTTATATGTTATTTCCATACGATATAGGATAAGGAATATCATCTAGGTCACAAGATTTTAGGGGCACCCATGATCTAATGTAAGGAATCTAATCCAACCTAAAGTCCTAGTGAGGTAGAACCGTTTTCAGGGTAGAGACCTAGGATATGCACATGCATCATGATTGATTTTTCATGTGATTAAACGATTATGTTTTTCAGAGTTAAGAAAAATAATTAAAACAATCACAGAATACTTTGTATATTTATCTCATTTTTCCCATGTTGTGGTTGCTAATGAAATTTCATTGTTAGATTAAATAATTGTATAATCTAGAAATAATGAGTGAAATGATGGTTATCTAACCCATTATTTTTGTTTTAATCATTACTAATACATAAATGTGTTGATTCCTTTTATATTATACAATTATTCCTAATGAATTAAATTTGAATTCATTTCTAATAATGTATAACATGACATCTTGATTTACTAATATTTAAAACTATTCAAGATTCATCCTTAGTGTATTTTTCAACAACTATTTGATTTTGGAAACCCTTATTTAGCATGTTACCTTATATTGATTTCATTCTACCATGAAAAAATTAATTATTTTGAAAACATTCACAAACTATTTTATGTTTCCATTTTTTTAACATTTAATTTGATTATTTCCATTCTTAATTTATCAAGGGACCGTCTTATAAACTTCTTGTAAAACATGGGTTTAGACATTTTAGTTATGAAAATTCAAAAAAATAAATATCTTGATTATTGATAATTCTTTTATGTTTTTATAACCTTTAAAATAATAATTTTATCATTTTTTCTGAAATTGTTTTAGTTATGTAATATTAATATAATAAAATGATTTAATTATTTTTTTAGTATGAGTTTTTTCATACATCATTTCTAATATTATAAAAAATTATGAACTTGAATTTTTTGTATCTTTTTGAGAGTTTAAACTACTAAAATGAATAGAAATATTCTAATTTTAACTAATAAGTATATTTATGTATTGGAATAACCTTCCCTCATAGGTTATGTGTTGATTATATTGTTATGAAATGCATGTATAAAGTTGACGATTTTTTTCGTAACTATAGAATTTATATTATATTCGACAAGAGAATGTATCATGTTTAATAGGTTATATTTAATGATGTATTTAAAATCAAGTTATCTTTTTTTCAATATATAATCATATTTTTATGAAAAATGAAATTATTAAACAATTTTTAGTTCAATAATGACAAAGCATGTACCATAGAAATATAGCATGTAAATTTTTAATTTTCCAGTTAGATATAATGTTTTACTTTGATAATTATGATAGAATGATCCTTATGTGAGGGGTCTTTTGAATTATTCATAAGAATAGGGAATGTAAAAAATTCAAATAAGTTTGGTAGTGTTTTTAATTAATAACAAGATTAACATAGAATTTCATGTTTAAGAATATTAAAACATGATTTGTGGCAAAAATGTGTGAAATTTTATCACTAACTAGGTTTCATGTCAGATCTATTTGGAATCATGGAATATTATTCAATTTGAAATGACTTTGGAATATGAATATTTTTTATGGATTCATTGTTATTGTTTTTGTGTGATATTGTTATAACTTTACGAAAATAAACATTTCTAGGAAAAAATTGCACTTTTAATATCATTGATTATAGGACCCTTGGTGTGGTGGTTTCGTTAATATCACCATTCATTACAAACATAATAACTTATAAATGGTTAGAGAACTGGTTTCCCAAGGAAAATTTTATTTTGTTTGATAATACTCATGATAAATAATGATGTAATTTAATTTAAGACCCTGAATAATTTTAGATGATTGAATGTGTTTCTACTATGTGCAGTTGTTATTATTGTTTTATCTTTTGGGATATGTGATTAAAATCATAAATCATACTAATAAGGTAATGTAGCTCCCTAAAAATAATATTTAAACATTGATATGATTAAACCCATGTTATTCAGGGCTGCCCAAAGCAGTAAAATAATGACATGAGATAGGGACGACTTTGGTTGTCTTGTTGTGTGATTTTTTAATCAAAAACCTCCTTTAAAAATGATAATCACATTAATTCATAAATAAAATAATATGGTTTTAAAAAAAATAAAGAAATGTAGGGAGTTGTCAATTCTTCCCACAATAATTTTTTTTATGAAGTGATGATAATGTTTGACCACAACCATGTTGGGTGGGTTTTTTGAATTTGATATTTTTTTATTTCAGATGATACAACCTAAAACATATAAATATAGATAAACTATTTCATGAATCAAGACAAATTATATTATGACATGTTTTAAAACTGTGTTGGTGAGTCATGGAATTAGAAAGAAGAAATTTTCACGGTGTGGTGGATGAGTTACATTGTTTTGTGTTATTGATGATGCATTATCAATATTTATATGAGTTCTTAGGTTGGGTTTTAAATTTTATGTGAAATTTTTTAATGATTGTGATAATACTAAAAAAATCATGTTAGGATACATGTAAAATGGTTTAAATATTTTAAATATGGGTTGTTCCAATCATATGGATTGTTTTGTATAGGTTTCATGTCATATGTTATACATGAGACAATTGATAAATGATTTGAAATGGCATGGTGTATGTGATGGAAAAATTGATAGAAATTAAATAAATTATAGACTATAAAAAATAAAATAAAATTAAAGAAAATGATCTTTAGTTGAAGAAAAATTATTGATGAAAAATGGGGTGTAATGTTTTTTATGATTTGACTTGGGAAGATTTGAAATAAGAGTTATTGGTTTCCAAAAAAACCATTTACAAATAGTTTTGAAAAAATTGGCGTGGAATTGTAAAATATTTTTTTTGAGGATTTAAAAATATTTTTGTGAAAAATAATAACTTAATTGAAATGTGATTTTATGAAGTGTGTTTGGTTTTCAAAATTTTTTTAAAATGAATGGTGATTTTCCATGAAATATAATATTGTAAAACTAAGAATAATTAATTTATTTTAAAGGATTGTTTTTCTCATACTTGTTAATTATTTATTCCTTGATGTGTTTATTATGAATATCGATGTGACCTTGTTCTATTTTAGAGGTTTCTACCCTTGAGAGATTATTATTATGATTTTATTAGTTTTACCCATATTTTCCGTAGTTATTGTTGTGATACAAATATTCCTAGAATCATTAGAGGTACCTCATTTGTATCCTACTAATTTCGAGGTTTGAGAATTACTTAAAAATAATTAAAATTGGTTTAAAATAGTTTTGGTAATTTATTAATACTATTTGTATATTTTCTATATTTATATCATAAATTTTTAAAATGACTTAATTTATGATTGTTTATCAAATTGTAATCAATTCAATATTGTAAATTTTAATATGTTTTTAATAAGTTTAATTAGGGGAGATATATTAATACTTTGAAAATATATTACACACATGTGTAAATAAATATATTTACATGGATCATGGAGTAATTAGTTATTTCTAAATTCTTTTGTTACGAATGTTGTAAAAATATAGACACACACTACATTGTTTTATAAATACACATGTGTGCATTTCACATTTACATATAGCATATATATATGTGTGTGTGTATAAGTAAGTATATTTTAAAATTTTATACTTATAAAGGTGTTTATATTGTTATATATATTTCTATACACACATATATACATTTATATCTACATGTGTCTATGTCTATAAATATATATTTTATATATATATGACTATATATATATGTTATGTTGTATCTTGAGTATATATATATCATTATTTAAATCATAACTCCCATAAGTATGTAACTCTTCCAAATACTATGGAGTGTATAATGTTGAATATAATATAATCTCCATTTTGATAAAATCCCATCTTTTGGTAAAACATTATTTCCATTTAATGATATTCTCCACCTTAATTTAACATCTTCTTATTTATAAAAACACCTCCCCATTTTTTAATTTCTCCCCCATTATAAAAAATTGCCACCATTTGTGATTTTAAAAAAAAATATTGATTTAATACGATGTTTCGTGGAAAGTGTTTGGAAAAATTATTTTAAATAATAATAAGCTAACTAATAGGCCACAATAAAATATTAAAGAACATTCAGACATTATGATTTCAGTAACACGCAGAGAAAACATAATTAGATGAAGTGATAATTCATTTATTACAAAACTTTCAAATGTTTTAAAAAAATACATCAAATAGTACAAAAGAAAAACTTTATTCTTTATTCATCAATGTAACAATAAATTACATAATCATTTTGAACTCATGATGTATTTTATCTATCTTCAAAAATTTCTCTCATAGAATCAGAACATTCTCAGACAACTCTTTGTTTTCTACTTTAAATATAATGTCTTATTGGTGATAAGTTCTCTGCTTGGTGTTCTTCAGCTCCATTTATCTTCTCTTTTGCTTCAAAACAATAATATCCCCAGTACGATCATCAGTTGAATCTCAATAATCTTCAAAAAATTATCACTCTCAACCACATGCAATGATAAATGGGTGAAATAACATGATTATTCTACATGAAATTATATAAATTATAAAATTTTATATCATTCATATAAATATGATTATAAAATATATGCGAAAACTTCACCATTAGATTAGATAACATTTTATATATTGGATAAGTTTCATGTAAAATATTCAAATAATCATCATTCTAAATTACATTCTTTGTTAATTGTTTGATAAACTAAGGGTTTTGATTAAAACATTCTTGAATTAGATGATTGTAAGATTCAAGGCTCTTAAAATATGGAATAGTTCAATCTGATATTCTAAAATCATTACAGATATAGTAAAAACCTTTTGGAGATATATTTTCTGCTAAATATGAATGTTTTGGCTCAGTCCGAGGAGGTTTTATTATACTTGTAATAACTTCATCTTCAATTATATTATTTTTTATTTCGTTGAAATATAATTTTTAACTGCTTTAAAAACATTTCTATCAAATTACATATCATCAAAAAATTCAAGAATAACAATATCTTTATACGATTTGGCTTTACCATGATTTTTTTTAATTTGGATTGTCTTCTTTCTTGGATGAGGATTTTGTTTCTTGTTCTAATGATGATTATTCTTATTCATAACTACCTGGGTTACTATCCTTATCAATATTGGAATGTAATTTTGATGGCTATAGATATGGTGAATCAATGACTTCATATTTTAATGAGTTCATTCATCCTCTAAATCTTCATCATCATCACCTTGTTCCTCTTATTATTCTTTAAACTCGTATTCAATCTCTTCTTCAAGATCTGCATATTCTCCTCCTCCCCCTTCTTCATTTTATTGTTTTTATTCCTAGTCTTATAATTAATTTTTATAACTATTTTTCATCAAATGTTTCATCTCCATCACGATCATAATAAATTTATTTTTCTAGATCATCATGAATTTCTATTATAGTTCTAAGAGTTTCTTTTCAAACTGGCTCTGGTTCCTATTCTTTCCCTGGAACGGATTCTTCATTATTTTTTTCCCTATATCAGAAATTGATAGAATTTTTTTTTGGGAAATTGATGTTTCCAAATAAACTAATCCTACTTCTATTATTATCAAATCAGTATGATAAGATGTTAGAAACACCTTTTTATATTACCTTTTATCTCCATTCAAAAAAAAATCTTAGAGTTGGGCTTGAAGAAACTTATTATGTTGCTTATTTTTCTTATATTTTTCTTCTAGAACATCAGTTACTCAAATTTTTGATTCCTTTGATTATGTAGTGTCATTTCTATTTATACGATATCTAGGTTTATTTTATTCTTTCTTTTTCATCCAATCTTCAAAAACATCTCCAATAACATTCTTTTTATCATTCTTTTATAAGCTGGAGATGTCACTATATTTATTTTCTATTTCTTATTAATGTTTGGTGACATCCTTGTGGGTTTTGCTTTTGAATTAGTATAATCTACTTTCTCACCACAATTATTTGATTTATTTTCAAATACTAGCCTCATCATGTTCATCATAACAGCATTGATGAATGAAATCTTTTCTCTCATCAGATATAGTTTACTAAACAATTAAAAAATTCTCATACCGTTTAAAACAATTTTTCTTATGAATGTGGGGAACATGATTATCATGGATTTGATGGGTGAATTATGGATTTTATTCACAATTAAATGGATAAATATCAAAATTTCTTTCTTCCTCATATTTACAAGAAAATATAATATGAAATTATCAGAAACTTTTAATTTAATATGATCTCCTTTTATCGAAATGATAAAACCATGAATTCATTTAGTGAAAACTCTTTTATCATCATCTAAATGAGAAACCTCTTCACTTTATCATAATTATAAAATGAACAATCTTCTTCTTTCATATTTTCAAAATAAAAAGATTATTTTATAAGTTTTTAAAAGGAAAATATGCCTCTGATTCCACTGATATTCAAACCAAGATAGAAACTTTCTTATAAGAATTATTATTACCTTTTTAATATATTGAAAAGGTAATTTTCTCTTTACCATCCTATTTTATAATTTGAATAGAATCAATTTTTTTATCTTCTCTAGGAAGAAACTAGTCGAAATCCTAATCATGATTCTTAAGATAGACTGATTCCTATCCTTAGAAAGTAACAAATATATTTCATTATTGAATCATAATTATCATATATATATATATATATATATATATATATATATTTCCACTAATATATCCCTAAATACTAACCACTTCAAATAATTCTCCTTGTTCTCCATCAGATTCAGAAGTAAGATGGGTTAATAAAAAACAAAATAAAAATAATACTTTGATATTTTAGGGGTTTAACATGTCAAGATCAAAAATAGTTAATATATGATGTCAGAAAAGGGGTGGTGCCTCTTTATATAATAATTGGGGATGACAGTTCATCCGAAATAACAAAACTAATGGTAGAGGTGATGTTTTTTGATCTCGTAGTCATGATTACATTGAAAAATGTTTTAAACAAAAATTTCAAACTCTCAAGGTTTTAAAGGGTTTATTAGATTAAGAATAAATATGATTAGAAAATGATTTATAATCATATAAAATAGAACAAAAATTTGATAAAAATAAAATTCTAACAACAATCAATACAAAATAACATAATGAGATAGTGAAAAAACATAAATGAGAAGAAAAATAATTTTAGAAGTGAAAGGATCTATCATTATGAATAACCTATTCTTCTTGGTTTTTGTATACCAAAATAGATTACTATAGTATTGATTATGGAAAATTAAATAATTTTTATAGAAATATAATTATAATTTTTTTTTAATAATAAAAATGATTTTGATATTTCTTATTAACAAAACTAATCATGGAATTCTTTAGTTTCACAACATTTTAACAAAAACTAACTCATCAAAACATTATATCATTTTTTGAGTCCGGAAAACTTTTTTGGGATTCTAACTCCAAAACATTTATGGATAATATAGTTATTGAAAACACATTATGATAACAGATTTTATAAAACTAAATGTTTTTAAAAAAACATATGAACCCCCCACCCCTATGAAAATTACTTAAAAAATGTAAGGATATGGGTAAACAAGAATGAATGATTTGTTTACATTTTTCATTTTTATATTTTGTTTAATGTATTCAAATGTATCATAAGTAATTTGGTTTTTAAAAATATCATCAAGTTGTTCTTGTGTTTTGATAAATTATAATATGTCATATCCTTTAAGTATGTGATAAAAAAATGGCGTCTCCTATAAATTTTCTTAGGACATGGGTAATTTGATATGGTTTTTACTTAAATAAATGGAACTTTTATAATAAAAATTATTTTGATTTTAGTAAAACTCATTTTATAGTTAGTATGTGTCTATGGTATCTATATCACTTGAGAACAATAACTTCCAGCTACCACATATTCATCTTCTCTAGTGGAATGTTCTATTGAGTGTTCTTCCATACAAGACCAATATACTAAAGAATCTGATATGAAATGAAATGGTTTGAAATTTACATTTCCTATCCATTCTATAACCAATAATTTCATCTTCCTACAAAAAAATAAAAAAAATCAAGAAGAATAAAGATTTCATAAATCCTATGTTCCATTTAGATAATTTTTGTTTCCTTTTACAAAATCTAAATAGTATTTTTTTATATTTTCTTAATATTCTGCTCATTGGAATATGAAAAACATTAAACATGTAACACTATATGTTATGTAAGTAATAATAATGTCATACCTCTAAAAATACTTTTATCAATTGGTTTCCAAACCTCATCATGATCTAAAGTATTTGTGGTACCAAAGGAAGTACTGATACTTTAAGTATTATAGAATCAAAATTTCATAAGAAGAAATTATATATACTTATATTGAGATATAAATGTTCCTTTTGGTTTTTGTGAGATTTGAAAACCAAGAAAATATTTTAACTCAACCATCATACTGATTTCAAACTCATATTTCATAATATCTGTGAATGAATATGTTAAATATTATTTAGTTGAACCAAATATAGTGGAATAAAAAAATGTTTTACAATAATATTATTAAATTAATTAATTTTATATAATTTTTTTGATATGAAGATCCCCAAACAAAATTTCTTTGCAAAAATTATCATGTTAACTGATCTTAACAAGGTATAGGGGATTATTGATATCCATATAAAGGTTTGGTAAGTTTATAAATGTAATAAAGATTTTTTTTATTTTAAAAACTACGATTGTTCAATATAAAAATCCTATTTAACATATCCCTTAATAAAATTTTAGTTTTCATCCATTTGAAAAGGTTTTAAATTATATAATTATGTAAAGGATAAAAGTATTAGAATAGATTAAAGTATTACTAACACTTTATAAATTTATTCATATAAATTTCATCCTATTGATTATATCATATCCCACTAGTCCCGGTTTATTCCTAATAATTTTTTCATTTTTATCGCATTCATTTTGGAAACCCCATTTTTCTCAAATTATAGATGTTTCTATAGGTAGTTAAAATAATTTCCAGACATTTTTCTCCAAAATTCATTGATTTCATATTTATTTTCTTTAATCCAATCCTCATATCATAAAACCTAATTGGTAATCTTAGGTTCAAATTGGGATATGAAATATAGATGTTCGATTTCATTTTTCAATAACTTCTAGTCCTAATATGTTGGTATATATCACCAATTATACATTCACTATTTGTATTCCAAAGAAACAACTAATTTAATAGGATTTTTAAATTTGGTTCTTTAATAATGGGTTGAAAATGATCCTATGGAAAAACATTAGAAAATATTTTATTAGTAAATTATTTACTAGAATATCCTTCTAAAAAAGGCTAAAAATAATTTTTATAAATATTAATGGATAATTTTGGTTGAGTTTAAAAAACAAATGGAATGTTTCTTCTATATTACATGTAATGACTCTTCAATTGTAAAATATTTTTTGTTAAAAATTTTATAAGCCATTGAATTAGTGGAATAATAAAAAAAATATCTACTCATCATATTTTGGTTTAAATTTATATAAATTATATTTAATAATAAAAATGATCACTTAAAAACATTGGAATAGAAAATATATATGTTTCTTCCTTTCCACCACTCATAAGGGATTTTATTGAGAAAAGGTCTAAGTAAAACAAAATTTTTAGAATATGTGGAAGTATTAACATCTTCATCCCAAAAATGATAGAGATTCAATATTCAATCAACATCATTATAGTCATTTAAAGAAGAATTATATATATATATATTCAACAACACCCTTTTTATGGGGGCGTTCGAAGAGTTAAAAGTTATGTTATATACTATTATTTCTATAAAAAGTTTCAAAATTTTAATTTTAAAATTCCCCACCATTATCACTATGAATAGTAATGGAGGATATTTTTTTCCATTTTTAACCCATGATAAAAAAAATTTAAGGTAACTAAAGGATTCATATTTATTTTTGAGAAAGTAATCTAATTTATATAATGTGAAAGCAACAACTAAGTCTATAAATAATAATATGTTGTGAATTGCATAATTGATTAAAAACCTCACTTATATTTCTTACCATATTGACATGTGCCATAAAATTTGAAGTATCAGACCAATGTTCTGGTAGATCATTATCAGGTCATTTCTATTTAATTTTTTATAAGTTTATAGAGTTACGATGTCCTATCCTAAAATTCCATAAAAAATATTGTTCTTCCATTTTACTAAGGAAAGGAAATTATTGGATCCTAAGGGATTCTATGTTTAGTGTGTAAATATTCTCATTCCAATTGATAACAAAAATAAAAATTTCCTTGGAACTATGTACTCATAATTTATTATTCACAAATTTCACAAGGAAACCTTCATCATATAATTTACTTTTTCTTAAAAGAAATTTCTTAATAAATTTAATAAACCAAAAATTTTAAATAAGATCTTTCCAAAGAAGAACAATGTTACCTATTTTTATAATCTCTCCTTGGGGATTATCTATGGAAGTTACTTTTCCTCCTTTTATATTGATTATATTCATTTAGAAGTCCTTATTCCCAGTCATGTTCTTGGAACACCCAATATCCACATACAATATAATCTTGTTTTTGGCAATACCTTTTTATCATAAAAATAAAAAAATATATTATGTTTTGAGAACCCAAATATTATTGGGATTGGTAATGTTAGAGTATAAATATTTTTGAATATATTTATGTTTAGAAAAATATTAATTATGAAAACCAAGATACTTATCTATGTTTGATGATCCATATCTTTTTTAGTGCCCACCACTATGACACACAATGGAAAAATGATTAATTTACTGGAACAATGAAATTATTACTAAAAATATGGGTCTTATTTGAAAAACTCATTCCATAACAAGTACCATGAAGATGATTGTTTCTACACATTTTATCAATGCTTACTTTACCAACGATAATGTTTCATTAATTATTCTTCATATAAGAAACATAAGACTTTATTTTTAAATCTAAATTATTTTCATCATTAGTATAATTTTTAAAACTATGTTTATTTGAACTCATTTTTAGAATTTTTATATCATAAATAACATTTATCTAATTAATTATAAAAAGTTTCTTTGTTAGATTTAGTTCAATAAAGAACATTATAATGATATGATATTTCATTTTTTGGAAACATTTATTCACAAATCATTATTAATAAGTTTATCTTTTTCATTATCATGATATTTACAAATACTACAATTCCTATTTAGAAAATTTGTAAACATTACCATATTATGGTGAATAAATATTTTATACTATGGATGAATCTTTATTAGATGGGGTAGAATATTTTTCATCTGGATATTTAGAATTTAAAAGAGATGTTGGTAAGTGATTTAGATATATGTATCATATCCATGAGATAATGATAAACAATAGGTATGTTACAAAAAATACCAATGTTTCTCAATCTAGAAATTTAATTTTTAGATAAACAATCAAAATAATCCCCATAATTAGAACTTCACGTTTTTTCAAAATTTAATACATTATTTCCTCTTTATTTGTAATAATTTTTCTAATTCCTTTCTGAATTTCATTATTTTCTATCTTTTCCCATTTTCATTGTACAATATGTTCTAATGTGTCTAGAATTATTCATTCATAATAAAGTAATTCATATTTTAGTTCACCATTAACATTATTAATGTTTTTATAAAGATATTTAAAATCATTATTCGTGATTATCTTATTCACTATTCTAGCGAGATTAAATAAATATTTCTAAATATTTTAAAAATTACTGTAATTAGATTGAACAAATAATTTCTTCTTTAATGAATATTTAAAAAAATTATTATCTGATTGAACTTTAGTAGGAACTATAGATATAGAATAAAAATAAAAACCTCCAATTTTCTTTTTCTTTTTCTCAACATCCCTTTTTAATCTACACTTATACTAAATAAGGGAACCAAAAATGTCATCCAAGGTATGATTGAAATTCTTTTTAGTCTTCCAAATAGTTTTTATTTTAGATGACCTCTATTTAGGATTGATATCATTTATATTTTCCAAATGAATTTCATCATTAAGAAATTTTTCACCAATAAAGGGTAATATATTTTTGTTTTCATAAATATCTAATGGATTTTTCCAACTAAATCTCCAAGAAGAAAAAAAAGGACTGATAGATTTTTATAAACAAATATCTCATGGCCTCGACAACTTTTGATGTTCCAAAGTGTGTATCTTTAATATTTTTCTATATACCATATATATCTTCACATGAGGATATCTGACTATATATGTATCATATCATGGAAGATAAAAATGTATTCCTTACTCCCAAATTTAACTGATACTCTTGTTTTTATTGATGTGTAAAAAGTAGTTACTTCCTTTTCATGAATCTTGTAGTATATATTAAGTATAAAAAGTATCAATTCAAGTTTTAATAAAAAAATCTCTATATTATCTACCCATTACTCATAGTAAGCACCATCAAAGATAGGTGTACTGTTTGGATTTAAATTGTCTATGAACCAAAACTAGTACCTTCCATATTTCAAAATTATTGAAATTATTTTTACAGTGATATAAGTTTGTGTAAATAATGTTTTTAAACAAAACTATTATATTAAATCTTTAAAACAACTTGAATTTATTAATGTAAGAAAATAATTATCAAGTATATGAGCAGTGTAATCATGATCTGATACCAATTATAGGATTTTAGGATCTTCTCATATGGAAATAAAAACCATAGGGTGTGAATTATTTTTTAAAAACACACTTTATGATGTCTACACGAAAAAATCCAAGGGCTCTTAATGTTAGTTATCAGACTCGACTCTTAGTCTAATTAACAAAGTCATAGAATCGATAGTGGGATTAGTTTGATTATATCAGATTTAATATTGTAATCAATATTTGATTTATCAAATATCAAGAATCATAATCATTGTGTGTTAAATTATTTAAATGTGTTTTTTACTATTGCAATCAATGTAATACCGATAAAACAAAAAAAACAGATATATGAATACAATGAATTTATTTATATTAAATTCACTGGAATATAAAATATACAAATAAAAATCGATACAATAGCTAAAAAATAAAATAATGAATTACTAGATATTTATAAAAAACCACATATAACATTAAGAGTAATGTAGTCAATTATGCTAAATAAAGCTATCCACTATTTTATATTTATAGAAAATTCTATCTTTTCATACTAGGAAATCCATTGATGCAATAATCAGAATTGGTCTTTTTTCTTATCCTTAGGATAACATGATATGGTGGTCAAATATGTATTACATTCATTGAAAGACCTTGATCTGATGGATCAAATTTTCCATCTTCCAATCATAGTAATCCATCGATCGTAATAATGATCAGTCACGACATAAAGTTAGACAAGTTTTTAGGAGAAAACCTAAAAACAATTCCTTAGAAAAAAACAATCTAATGAAATACAATGACTAATAATGATAAATTAATGTAGATAAACCATTGAGAGAGAATGTTATCAACAATCTGTTACATTAAAATTCATAATGATCTAATGTAATTGGATGTTTGATGTCATATAGTTTTTCACCATTATAGGCTTAATGATTTTTCTAATATTGGAAACATGTTTTTCATATTCTGTTTATAAACATTAGTCTATTAGATGGACTTACTTAACAATTTTTACTTTATAATATGTATGAGTTTAAGTTTGATTGTTTTGAGAAAAGTACTAGTCCGATTGTTAAGACATTTTTTATTATAAAATAAAGGACACAATTCTAACTTGTTTTATTATAAATGTCAGTCTTTTTTATCGTACATATACTCATTATGAAAATATTAATGATGAAATGTATAGCTTATATTATTAATAATTTAAAATTTTTACTATGTATGGTAAAAGTTATTTTAAAAAAAAGATACTAAAACACATGGAACATAAAAATTTAGTGATCATGTTTTATTATGGTATTTGGGACTTCCTAAAAAAGGAATGGAAATGTAAGAATTAGAAAATATGAGTAAACAAAAGGAAGTGTAAAATTATATAATAATCTTCACTCAAAATTATTCTTATTCTACCACTACTATATATTTTCTATCTAACAATAAATATTAATATAAATATCCCAAAAATAGTGAATGTTTTACTTATATTGGAATAACAATATTATATCCTCCCTTTAATTAATTATAAAATGAAAAAAATTCAAAATGTTTTGGGTTCTCCACCTCTATTAACAACACACTTAATTTTTTAGTAATAACTTTAAGGATGATTATAGATATAATATTATGTTAATATAATGAAAACAAAATTATACCTTTTTATTGTAATTAAATGTATTAATAATCTGAGAAATTTTTAAAATTTATCTAGTTCAGGATAGTTGGTAAAAACATGAAAATAAACTAAACATATCTAGATAGATTAATAATAAATGATTAATACCTATGTCAAAAACATATGGATAATTTTTACAATTATAATATCATTAATATAATTAATATAATTTCATACATATATTGTTTCATTCCCATTTGATAGGAAATCCAAAAAAATCAAAATTTGTTCCGTCTTTTGAACCATGAAATGAAAATCCTCATAACAAAAAAATGAAACATTATATCTCATTGAAATGGTAATAAATGAAAATAAATTAAATATAGAGAGAAATATATATGTGAAAAAGGTTATGAATAAATTAATTAATGAATCAAATTTTTTTATTTAGGTTGTTAAGTACATATGAAGTATGATTTTGGAACATAAGGGGAGGGATCTCTCCAAACCACAATATTTTTTTGGGTTATTATCTATATCAATTTACCTATTAACCTCACTAAATTATTATTATTTAATTAATAATATATATATAAATTTATATTTCCATAACATATATAGTAATTTTAGTTCACTATTCCTTGATGGGGATATAAATGTTTTAGAGGCACCCTTCATAAAATCTTTTGTTACGGAAACCCAAATAAAGGGAACTATATTATTTCTAACCCATTTTAGATACAACTCTATAATATATTTTAAACAATCCATGTTTTTTTAAAAACTCTCTATTTGATAAGGGAAAACACTTTTAGTTCATTTATGCTTTCATATATGTTAATATAGTCTTCCACTCTTTAAATACTTTGTTCCATCTTCTCTAAATCCTCGCTAAAGAGCTATATTACAAATGTAATTTTCTATAATCTTTATCATGGATTCACATCAATTGGAAAACATATTTAATGTACTATTATTATTTATTACAATTTAACTTCCAATCATTCCTTAATTCATTGATTCATGGAATCCATTACGATATTCAGTTTGGTTATATGAAAAAAATTATTATGTATTCTATTTATTTCCATGTGTAATCATAATGTTTAATCCAAATGTTTTTTTCTTATGTTGTTATGATATTAATTTATACGTTATGATGGTAGTTTCAAGGTATTTCTCTAAATCACTGCTAAAATTTTATTTCTCATGTGAATATATGTAAGGGATTACAATGAAAAACTAATCCATGATTTGGGTCTATCATCCATGTGATGTTGTTATAGTGGTTAGCATTAAAACATAATTATGGGTTATGTTATATTGATTTCACATTCCATAGTTTCCATGATCATATGATTAAATTTAAATTATTTTATTATTCCATGTTTTAATTTAGGATCCCTATCTTTTATGGAATCATGTTATTCCTCATGACTAATATATTTTTATTTATTTTTATATTCATTCGCTTATTGGGATTTATATATGAACATGATAGAATATATATTACCTATCCTATCCTATAATGTTTTAGGAGATCAGATATATTTTTTATTTCATTATGGATATTAAAATAAATCTATTTTATTAGTCCCATTATGATGTTTAATGTATATAGTCATACAAATACACTATTTTTCCCAATCCTTCGGTTATGTTTAGTTGATATTCATGTAAAAATTCATGCACTAATTTATTTAAATCAGTTGGTTATTAATATGGGTATCCAAGAAATGTAATGTTATTTTTTATTACTTTAAATAGAATATATTTTCAAAAAAATAAAATATTAAATTTAATTTTTTTTCACATTAAAATTAAAATTTTTTGGTTTCCAATTAATTAGAAGTAAAATAAGAATCATTTAAAAGAAAAATAATATTTTTATAAAAAATGATATTTTTTATAAAGTATAGTTTATTTATCCTTTGGGCACATAATTTTTGAAATAACTTATCAATATTTTACTTGAAGAATTTTTTATCTGAATATTTTCTATTTTTGATAAATAATAAAAAAATATAATTTTTATTGACAAATATATTTTTTGTTTAAATAATTTAAAATTTTTTGTTACAATAAAAATTGATTTCAATTTAATATCAATTAAATTATATTATTAAAAAAAATTGTCATTTTAATCAATTTAATATAGAATTTTATTATCAAAACTTTCATACATATGAGAATTTTCATCTTGAAATCCTTCCTTCCCCCATGTTTATGGGATTTGATTTAATTTCTATATATCCCCCTAATTGAATTGAATTTGTTAAATTAGATTACATATTTAGAGTAAAAAAATTTATATTTTATTTAATTTTAAACATAATTATTCACACTAATGGATAGTAAAAATAGTAAAAAATTAACTAGAATGGTTAAGGTAAAAGAAATTCGGGGTGTTAAGTGAAATATATAATGTTAAAAATGACATATTAACTTGTCTAAAATTTATTTTATGGAACTATTTAGACATTATAATGTAAAATATTCTATAATAAACATTTTTTAACTTTTTAATATTGTTAAAAACATGGATACACATTTTAATTTTCAAACAATTGCAATTATGCCCCCACCTCACTTATAAAAGGACACTCACACTCCTCTCTTATTAAAACCACAAAATCATCTAGGATAATACATGAACAAAAACAGTCACATTAAAATATAAATAAAATAATACTAGAGTCATTTTTGGGTTATAAATCCATTCTAGGAATAGTTTATGGATAATCCTAAAGAGGTGGACTAAGAGGAGGTAAATTTCTTAACTATGTATTTTTGTTCTAATTCTTCTTCAAAATCTTTAAATTTTTCTATATATATATTATTAAATTAGAGAAAAAGTAACTCTAATGCACTAATATGTCAATATTTTAATTGAATGACCTATATTCCTCTTCCCTTCCATGAAATGGGAAATAATAATGTTGTTTATGTGTAAGGAAGACTTCAACCCCTTGAACTACCATGACACATTTTCCATAAACAAATTTTATGGTTTGGTATGATCATGGATATAAATTATATAAATTATATTTATATAATAAATATAACCATGGAGTATTTTAATAATATATACCTTTCAACTTTTTATTCCATAGGGGAAACAATACTATTACTCATGTCTAGAGAGGGCTACCGCCTCGCACAGCGATGTGATTTATTTTTAAAAAACTCTTTACATGGATAATAATATGGGTAATGTTTTTTAATATATGTGATATAAATAAAATAATATAAATACCAACAAGATATTTCTCATTATTAAATTAAAAAAAAATTCATTTTATTTCTTACCTTTTCACTCACTCTGATATGATATCAACATTCGTGTACATGTGGACTTGCATCATTACCAAGATATGTGACTTATATCCATTATCAAACAACATGGATGATATATATTGGTATATTTAAATAAATAATATGGTTTCATAGGATATTATTATAATTATGGATGATAAATTACTACACACCTCACTAATATAATTATCTCTGAAAAATGGAAATGTTACACAATGTACGTGCAACCAATCGTCTCTATGATCATAATATACCTCATTTATCAAAAATTTTAAATTATTATTGTAATTAAATATAAAATTTTATTATAAATAAGATAATTATTTAATGATTTTTATTCTTTATATGTTGAAATAATGACATCTTAGACAAATTTTCAACCTAGCTATGTCATTTTGACACATATTCAAATATTACTGAGACATCCGATCTAATATTGATTGAATATGTAAATGTATATAAAATTTTAAGTTGTGATATAAAAGGTTTAATAAATTTGTAAATTTTTTTAGTAATTAAATAAATAACATATTTTTATTATTCAAGAAGATAAATAATTTATGTGATGAGTTGTACTCAAGGGAAGGGACTTCATTTCAATTACACTTGTTTGGTATATATATTAATGTCATATAGGGAATATTTTTTATAAGGTGTTTATAATATCTCCAGGAAATGTAATATTATGACTATTCAATAATTAATGGTTTTAATGCTATATTTTAATTATTTCATCCATGTGGAGTTTAATTATAATTTATTAAGTGGTAATTATTTTCATAACCCAATTTTTTTCATTAGGTTATATTACATCTTCATTGTATTTTTTATTCTTTGATATATGTGTATTTAATTTTTAATGTCTTATGTTTTATATCCAATTGATTTATTTGAAATTAAATTTTGTAATCATAATCGATGTAACACCTCATGTTTTTATTTACTTATTTTTCTTCAATAAATTCAATTTCATTTATGGCTTGTGTTACACACAAAACTATGTTAATCTTGCACTATATGAAACAATGAGTTATCTTCTATTACCCACAACCCAAACTTTTATAACAACTATTACATATTATAAGTATTTTTTAAATATCATAAAATAGATATTAAAAATTGAGATATTAAATTTAAAAAACAGTGTTTTTATAGATTATTTATAATGGTTTTTACAAAGGAAACAAATTGATAAAAAATACTTAATTTTTCGATAAAGTCTTTATATGTTTATGAAAATACTATTTTCTCAAAAAATGTTTTTTTATTTACATGCTCAACGAAAATAAAATTTTTTTTTGACCCTTTTAGAAATTTAATTTAACTAAATGAAGTTCATTTTTGAAATAATCATGTCAATATTATCTTAGGATTAATTTTTTGGTTTTCCTATTAAGATTCATTTTTTGATGAATCGTTAAAAATACTAAATATTAATTTAAAGCATCATTTTTTTAAATTTTTTTAAAAATTATATTTATAAATTAATATGTTTTAATGTTAAATTAGTTTATTTATACATAAAATAATCCATTTTAGGTTATTGGATTGAATTTCATATTTAATTTTCATATTAAATCTTTGTAAACATTGGAACATTTTCTGCGTATAACCCCTCTTTCATATCACGTATATAAGATTACTTTAATATTAAAATTTGAAACTTTGTTGAATTGAATTTGGAATGTGGATTTAATATTTTTAATTATAATAATGTATAATATATATTAATTTAAAATAATGTTTTTAACCAAATGAATAGGTAATGATGTATAAATTTATTACCACAGTTAAGGTAAAACTTTGTTTACTGGGGGTCAAACTAAAATGATATGTGTAAAAATAAATTATAAACATGGAAAAAACTATATTATGGAAATATTTTGTCCATTACAACACTATGTTTAAAAATATATCATTCGGAACATTTTTACATAAGAAAAATGTGGCGGAAATCAATT
The DNA here is from genome assembly GCA_963277665.1 of Viscum album. Lineage (NCBI taxonomy): Eukaryota > Viridiplantae > Streptophyta > Magnoliopsida > Santalales > Viscaceae > Viscum > Viscum album. The sequence goes on along the minus strand of OY728151.1, from coordinate 644,205,795 downwards.
ATTTACAAAAATTCCAAGTGTGTCCTCTCCCAAATTATAAAAGGACACCCCAATCTTCTCTTCTTCACACCCAAATACCATTTGGATCATCAAATAGAAACCATTATAACCTCAAAAAATCCCTCCCATAATCATTTATTCCATATTTTGGATTGGAATCCATCCAACGTAGGATTATAGTTCAACCATAAAGAGGATACTCGAAGAAGAGGTAATGTTAAGCAATAATCAGTTTTTATTTTATTTCTTCATACACCCCTTAAATTATAATTTTAATTATATTTTATAATAAAATAACTATAATATATATATTTATATGTTTTTATGATATGGTCATGAACTACATAATTCTCCACTTCCATCAAATGGGTTATAGAATCATCAATCATGTGTCCAATGAAATACTACCTCATGAACTGATGTCATTCATTTCTCTATTACATTATATTATGGATGAAAAATACAATGAATATATTAATTATATATTATATATATATATAATATTATTGTGATTCTATAGTTATTATATCTCATATACCTTCAGGTTTTTCTTTTTTTGGGAATATGATAATGTTTTTCGTGTGTACGGAAGACTACCACATCATAAAATGTTGTGGTTCATTAACCCTATACATGGAAGGTATTAAAGTGGTATATAATTGAAATATTAGATTTATATATAAGATAATAATTATTCTTTAAACCTAATATATATCACATACTATTCTTTCATTCGTTTTGATAACAAAATGAAAATAGTTTTCATGTGTATGTATGACTTACTATATCAATGACTAGTGTATTTCATTTCCAATCCCTAAATTTTATGGATTACACTCAATATATATATACTGAATACATATGATATTTATATCATATTTTACATTCAATAATTTATTAATACTTGATATATATAATTAGTTCAAGAAATAACATGTTGATTCATATGTGAATGTAAAGTAGTTGTTGCCCAAAACATGATTTTTAAAAAGAACTAGAAATACAAGAGTAATAGAAGGAAATATTAAAATCAAATAAAGTATGATATATATGTGTATTTTTATATAATATATGTATAATAATCTTATATTTTTTATAAGGGAGGTTCAAATATGCATCAAGGATGTAACTAATTATGTTAAGGGATTTATGAAACAATTTTTTTACTTCTATTAGATACACGTAATATTCACAACATATTTATTTTATATGGTGTATTTACTAAAAATTAGTTTTCATAAATATTATTCTCTTAAAAAAATTATTATTTTAAATATCTATTTAAGTATCTGTCTTTCATTATGTTTTTTTTCAAAATTAATCAAGTCTACATGATATTCTTATCTAATTTTCTATTCTTGGATACATACGCCTTGTTATGAACCAATAATATTTCATGATGTGTATATGAATGATATTTTAAGTTTAATATCATTAAATATTCCTCTTCATGATATTTCAGGTTTCATTTTATATTTTTACTTCACTGGGGGTTTGATTCAATGTTATATAAATTGGAAAGATTTCATGATTTCAATCTCATCATTAGTCATGATTTTTTATGATTATATTTCCAGTGAAAAAATAATATGATCCATCACTCAAGAATTTTCAATCAATTAAAAATCCTATAGTTATTCATGAAATAATCTTGTATTTTTACCCTTCCCACACTCTACTGTACTTAAAATCAAGATGAAATTTTTTTTAAGAAAACATGTCTTTATTTATCCATTTAATCTGAAATTTGTTATCTTATAAAACCAATATATGGAAAATTGAATAAAAAATGTGTTATTACCCACTTATGATTTTTAAAGAGATATTTTTAAAAAATTTCTTTATTTTCGGAAAAAATAATTAAAGGAATCTTCATCTGATTTTAAAAAAACAATTCATGTCTGGCCTTTACATTAAATTAGGAAAGAAAAATTATTTTTAAAATGAATGGAATAAACAATATTTATAAATTTCATGATATATAAATTATTTAAATATTCCCTTATATGTTTGGAAATTTATGTTTAATGAAATTTTTTACCTTCACATAATTGAATTTTTTTATATTTTAAATAAATTTTTATAAAATTAAATAATTATAAAAATTTATTATGGTTTTAAAAACGATTTTCAATGTGGAAAGGATCGTCTCCTCAATGTTTTAAATGATTGATAAAATTATTTTCATTATAATAAATCATCCTTTCATGTAACTTAATCCTTATATGGAATACGATACAAGTATTCCATAATTATTCTTTCTCTGAATGGGTTATAGTGATGATGACATGTTTTTTTATGAAACTGGTTTATCTTACACTTGTTATACTATGTAGAAATTATTATTAAATCCCATTAATTGAATGATTTGTTTTATGATGAAATTGTTATCAAAACCTAGTTATTTTAAAAGTAAGGATATAAATAAAATTTTAGGATACAATTTCATTTCTTGGGTTATGATATAATGAATGATTACAATCATGTGGTATATATATATATATATGAGATTTTATTATGTAATAGGAAGGAACTGTATCTCAATCTAATGAATGGATAAAAAATTTATATATGATGTGATATATAGGATGAGGGAGTGAAACTATTTTAGTAATACAAGACAATAATGGGAAGTGAACCTTGTTTAGTAAGGCAAGGTTGGAATATGGAGTGAACCAGGTTCAATAAGTGAATTGTTCCAAAATGATGATCTTGGGAGTTAACCTTGAATTCTATTATGGTTTGGTTAGTGATCCCATTCCAATTTTATATTGGTGACCGCAATCCATGACTTACATAGAAATGATTTTCTATTCATATTTTATGTCAAAAATATTTATCTTTTTCCAATGTTATGATCTCATGGATCATGTTCATATTTTTCATCATGAATCAAGTGTTATATAATGAAAATTTTTCTTACATGATTCATGATTATGATCTCTACTTTTGTGGCATTATTTTCAAATTCTATTCTCAAGTTCTCGTATTCATTATTTTAATTTTATGCTTTTATATCTCCCTTGTTTACCCTTACCTGTGATCTGAGCTCATTCATTCTTATGTTTCCCTTCACCCTATTATGAATTAATATATATTGTATTATATTTCAAAGAATGGTTCTAGTTACAATGAAAGTAGTGGAAGAAAACATAGCTCATTTATGCACTACTATTTATGTTACCATGTTTCCAGTAGAACTAAAATACTAAAGGACTGCTACGTTTGATTGGGTGATTTAATGAATATTTGACGTAAAGAGATTTAAGATCATTGTATAATAATATTCGGTTTCTATATTTCATATCAGAGGAATGTTTTAGATAACCATCCCACACTAGGATGATAAAAAATTGTAAATATCCACATGGATTGGTAAATGGTTGAGTTAAATTATAAGAAAATGTATTGGGATTTTGGTAAATGAAATATTGAGTGGTATCCAAGAAACATATCCATATCTAGAGAATAATTGTTCATTTATATCTAACATAGATTTTCCAACGTGTAAAAAACCTGAAAACAAAATATCTTTATAGACTTGATTGAGAAATAGTGAACAACAATGGGACTTACAACATACCTAGTTTGACACTTTAGGGAAATATTAATTTCAAATTTAGAAACTAATATTAATCATCATGAATTATTTAAATAGAATATGAAGATGAATTTACTAGTAAAAACTGATGGTATCATTGATTTAAAATGTGGTGTCATGATTTAGACATCATATTATAGGATTGTATGATTATCTGGTTCCCTACTATGATTATTTTCTATTATAATATTTTTCTATTTTAGTCAATGACTGCAACCAAAGAAACCACATTAATTTTGAGTGTGACTGAAAATAAAATGAATATCCTTTTGATAATCCAAAAATAATGAGATATGGAATGAAAAATTAATTGATATTATCACAAAAAATTATTATTATATGAAAAATTATGGACATCAAAATAATCATAGGAGGGAAAAAAATTTGAAAATATTAATGTGGAAATTTAAATGTTTATTCATTATGTCTTATGATCAACTATTTTTTGAATAATGGATTAGTACCACTGAAATGATATTTTTGGTTCTCTAATGTTTAGAGATTTAGAAATTAATTTTGGATATCTAAAATTTGGAAGGTGTTATAGATCAATGGTGGGATCTTATTAATAATGAAAGGGAACATGATGAAATTGACTCCCTTGATTGGGATGAGTTCAAGAACATATTTTTAAATTATTAATTCCATTTTATTACTCGTATAGAGATAGATAATTGATCCTTGAGATAAATAAAAATGATGATTCATATATTGTTAACATTTTAGAATATTTTACAAGACATGGTAGGTAAACTTCTACTATTATCGTACAACTTTATTGTAAGGTTGATCTATTATTTAGTGGAATAAAACATTTTCATTGAATGTAATTATTCATAATAGACTACAGTAAATATGATAAAATTATTCAATTTTATATAAACGTAGGAATAATGGTTATGGTTTTTATCAATGTTATTCTTTTGGTATCAAAATTAATATAATGAATAACAGAAAATAAAAAACCCATATAGATGAGAAGAATAACTTTTATTTATTTCCATTGTGTTGAAATAAAAGTGTATTATTTTTTAAAAATTGAACTATTAAATGATATAATTTATGTAGGAATGTTATATAAAGAAATTATTGTTGAATATATGGGAATATGTCAGCTAATGATGTGAATAAAGTGAATGATTTCCAGAATTAACAACCACAATTCAGTGTTTAAAATTCTAGGTTTATAAACTTTTGAAAATAAATTCCACAATACAAGTTCTATTGTGGAAAATGATTCACAAAAACCACTAAAAAATGAAAAAAATAAAGCCTTATGAATTCATAATGGATGGTGTGGATCTTGATATTTTATAGATTTCTTATCATTCTATCCATTTTTATGAATTTCATGATTGATTATGTATAAATGAGCCCTATATAAATATTTTTGTCCAATTTCATGTAATTTTCTTTTAAGGCCCCGGCCTTAAACCTTACTTAATCTTGAGTTATTACAAGATTATACATTGAGGATCTTTTTTGGTTTAGAGTTTTAGAGAATTAGAACATAAAACTTTCATTAAATTCCACATATAAACAAAGTGGTTATATAAAGATAGTATTCATTTTTTCCATCAATGGAAACATATTTAAAATAAAACATGGATTATTTCTTGACACTTCCATGACACTATCATCATATCATGTACCTTTCCCTTGACCTGTGAAAAACATTTCAAAAAAAACTTGGGATGAGCATAAAAAGCTCATTATGGGTTATAAAAATATGGAAAGGAAACATGAGTTCATATATACATAAGAATGAAATCATACTTTCCCCATAAAACATAATCACTTTAACGTACCTCATCAAATCATGAATAAATCATAGAAATCATAAGACATAAAGGTAACTTGAGGCATTCACAACATTCTAACGTAGGGAGTAACCCTCTTGGTTACGTTTGGAATACCCATCACAGTATATTCCCTAAATCTCTTCAAAGAAACCATAAAGTTTCACTCCTTCGCGTTACCCAATGCATTGGAGAGTTATATCGGGCTCACCCGCCCTTAGTTTATCATGGAACCACCCGTCTTCATAGTAATGCCCATGAACCTCAACATAATCGCATCATATAAAACATGCATAAAGGAAACATAAAATTTCCACCATTCAATCACAAGATATCAATACAACACATTGATATAAAAACATTATGAAAACCATTTTTAATACCAAAACAAAATAAAAGTAAAAATTGGTATTTATTTTTCTTTTAAAAAAAAGTATGGCTTGTAGAGGAAGCCGAAACTCAAATAATGGTCACGACGGTGGAGAAGTCATTGTCGCCGCATACATACGACAAAAACATCCCCTTTTGTAATTTTGTAAAACGATTATTATAAAAAATATTCCTTTTGGATAAACGTAAAAGTCAAAGGGGTTTATACCCCGTATAAAAGAAGGTTGTGTATAAAACAAAATATGCCTCAATGAAAGGAGATTGAGACGAAGTCCCATACCTTGGGTCCGACTTGACTCAGTCGTTCTTTAATCTCCTGAGTAATAAATTTGAGTTAATTTTTACTTTATTAAGAACCTTTTCTAGTTCATTATTCCTTTTATATCACTTATTTCCAAGTCATGAACACTATGTAATTATTTAAGTTAATAACGATCGTTTTAACGATCATTGGTACTTGAGTCAAAATAAACCCTTTATAATTACAAGTTGTTCATGTATCTATTATATCCCAAATTATAATTATGATTTATATATCATATATATAATATATATCCAGTATATACATGAATTTATAATATTACATAATCATTTAGAGGTAAGAAATGAAATGCACCGTTCATGGAGACGGTAAGCCGTACGTACACATGAACGCTCCTTTCATTTCTATTTCATATTTTATATAATTCAATCATAATGATATAAAGTTATATTATAATTCCAGTGTAATATCATATATAATATCATAACTCCATACTTTATATGTCCCACATATGGTATTTAACGAATCAAATCACTTTGAGGGGGCGGTAGTCCGCACTTCCTTAAATGAAAATATCGCGTTTACCCATAATGGAAACCATAAAGTTATGCCCAAAACGAAAAATACAGAAGCATAAGAAAAACATAAACATATTATATATCATATATAAATATAGTTTCATCTTAATGGCTACCTTTTATGGTGTGAAAATAATGTTGAAAAATCATCGTTTCGGGAGGCCGAAATTCGCCATCCACGGAAACAGTATGTTCTTTAACCATTAGATATAGGTGTGTATAAGTGTAGCTCTAATACTTCTTATAAAAACATCTTAGTATATGTAAGATACTAGTGTTGTTACAAAAGAAAATAATAAAAATGATTTTAGGGGGTTGGAGATGCAAAATAAAACAAATGGACTCAAGTGAAGACATTACCTTAAAATCGGGTAACTCCCATTTGTTTGAGCTCAAAGGCTACCTTGGGAAGACTTTTTCCTAAAGTGAGGATTCAAGGAGTAAGAGAGGGAAGTGGAGAGACAAAATTGGCAGGGGTTTTCCGATCCAAAGGCTTTGGAAGTGTGGGTAAGGAGGTAGAGGTGGGGGCCTTTTATAAGAGGAGAGGAGGGGCACTCTTGGAATGTAATGAAATATTACTTTATTTTAAAATGCGTTTCGGATTAAAAAGGTCCCACATTGATATAATTCAAGGATAAGGTGATAAGTGTTCTAAATCCCCTCATAAAATAGGTTTTGGACATGTGTTGGTCATAGATTTTACATTATCATTTCATTTTATTTAAATCCTTTATTAATGAGGTAATCGCCGCATCATCATGATGTCATAAATAATTTAATTTATTTCAAGTCTAAAAATTAAAAAAAAAATATGATGTAGGAAATCGTTTTATCTTTCCAATTAATATTCATAATAAAAAATATGACTTGTATAACCCCATGTAAAAATTGATTTAGTAAAATAACTCATGTTTGTGTCATTTTATCTTTAACAATAAATAAAAAGTTATTTATGTCATTTCCCAACCAAAGTGGCTCCATGGGGTCCCCAAGTTGACTCATGGATTTTCTTGGTCAGAAATGACACATAGAATGAGGGTAGGACATGTGTCAAGCTCATATCCTATTATGAAAACATAATTTTTATCTTAAACTACACTAATTACCACTAATCGTGATTAAAAACATAAAAGTTACTATTCACAAAAAAAATTATTTTAATCCCATTGAGCCACATTTTACTTCTTAATGACATCCATGTATGTCGGATTTTTTAAAATCAAATCATAGAAGTGGAAAAGTTTCATTTAAATGAAAAATCAGTTTCTTTAACTACCACTTAGTGGTTTCACTATTCATCAAAAATTGAAGTTTTTCAGAAAAATACCAAAACTTCACCCTAAGATATATTTGATATTATGAATTCAAAAATGATATCTATTTTAAAAAATTCAAAACATATAAGTTTCATTAATTAATTTAATAATTAATTCCCGCTGTCAGAGCAAATATCGTGTTTTTATGAAACAATAAGTATCAAAAGATTGACACTACTTTAAGTCCAATTTCAAAGTGAAATTAATTCCAATGACCACTATTTGACTAAATTGTAAAAATATATTCTAAATTCACTTTAAAAACAACTCAAAAGATAATCTAATCATATAAATAAATTAGATTAAAAATCAGTTTTGATTTAAAATGTAGTATTTTCACTATTCATTAAAAAATGAACATTGTCAGAAAAATATCAAAAATTTACACAAAGTAACTTTGGATGTCCCAATCATAAAGAATAAGTTTATTTTGAAAAACATAGCTTATAAAATTGTCAAAAGATAGATTTCAAAATGGTTTTCCATCAAAAGTCAGTAAAACAATCTTTTAAAAATATTAGTCTATTCCATGCTTAAGATTGGATTTATTTTCATTTTAAGCCTCTAAAACACTATCTAATTCATTAATAGACATAGATAAAAATATCTATTATTCATTACTTACTTGGTATGTTACATTTCTTACTCAATAAGGATTGTAGAATAATTAAATAACATTAGATATTATCTCATTACATGGGTGGATCCACACTTCCAATGGAAACATTTTTGTGCAATATAAGAGATTATATAATGGATAAATTATGAATTAACCTGTAAAAGTGTATATGTCTCCCTGAAATTTTAACATAAAATTTATGGATCCCATCATTATTCTATGTCATTAATGTCTATTATAAGATAAAAGTCATTGACACGTCATTTTAGGTTTTATAAGATTGGATTTTATGAATATAAATAATTTTTTAAGAGATATTTATGGCAATGTGGCCCTTTAGTTTGTATATAGAGAAAATTTATTTTAGTAAAAATTATATTACACTTTATTGATATAATACTAAAGGTAATATTATCCTTTTGGGTTTTTCTTATATTTGGTGTCAAGATAATTATGTGTTGTAATCGATCACCTTTCGATGTCAGTATAAATTACATCCAAAAAAGAATATTTATTTGTCGATATTCTTTCTATTATATACATTTTGAAAGTTCTAAGGTATCTTGGAGTAACAAATTCGGCAGTATTTTATCACAACATAGAGTATAATTAAATGTATAGATTATATGAATGTTTCTTTTGAAGATTATTCAATAATATATTGATAAGGTGTTGTCTTTTTGAACCACATATCATCCTTATATATAGAATCATCTTGAGAGAATAATTCAAACACTATAGGATATGAATTTATCATGTGCTATGGATTCCAAAGGTTGTTGGGATCAAAATATTCATCATTATTATTTTTATTGCAATAATATCATTCTATCAAGATTTCAGAAGGATCCTTATAAAATCAATTATGGAATGATGTTTATAACTACATTGTACCAGAATGAAGTTGTAAAAAGTATGATATTATGACCTGAGTAAGGTTATGAGATGAAATAGAAGGCTCAAGTCATTCAGCAACACATAAGTATTGAGAAAATTTTATAGAAATACTATCGTGACAATTATCAATGAAATCTATAATTTTATGTTTATGGGAATGTATTTCTATGAATTTATCTAAGGATTAATATAGGGAAAACAATGCTCTAGGAATATAGGTCCCATTAAGATACATGATCATATCAGGATAGTATCTTACCATTTGAAACATCCACAAAATCTCTCCCAATTACATGATATGTTCTATGTATCTCTCATGAGGAAGAACATACCTTACCTTTCATATGTATTGACCTCAGGGGTCGTACAACTAGAGAAAGATCTAGCTTATAAGGAATAAGTAGTGGAGGTTCGATATCATATAGATAATGTTCTTATAAACATGTACACTCTTTTGATCAATGTTTTTGAAGAAACAAACTGTTTAAGGAAGATACATGGGAACCTGAGGATATGTCTTATCAGAAGTTTCCTCATATGGTTGTATCAAATTTATGAATTTTGGGGGAGAAATTCATTTTAAGGGGGTAGAATAAAAAACCCCAAGTGTTTCTAGTATAATTTTTCAAACAAATAAAGTTTTATTGATTTTTCTGTCACAGGAAACACCATGTTAAGGTTTCTCTATATACAACAACATAGAAACCTTTGTCATAAAAAATAACGAGTTTTTACTAAATAAGGATATATTATTAATATTATCCAAATATGATAAATGATCTTTTAAATATAGCGATATGAAAAGTAATAACTAATTTTTAAATATTTTGTATATTGTTTTAAGTTAAACATTTTGAATAAAGAAGTATATAATTTTTCACTAATGTCTTTTTATATTTCAAAAATACTATATTATGAAAATATGCATTGTATTTCTTTTGTAAATAATAAATAAATTAAAATTTATTACTTTTAGAAATAAAATTTATTGAAATAATTTTTTTTAAATATACATGAAAAAATATCTTATGGTGAATTTTGGTTTTTTTAAACATATATTTTTCGAATAATTGTGAAAAATAATAAATTTTAATTTAAAATTGCCAATTCATCTAATTTATTTATAATGATAATTTATATTTTAAATTATAATTAATGTAAAATTATTGCAATAATACAAAATTAAGACAATTTATTTCTTTTAAATCAATTTTATATTGAATTTTTATATAAACACCTTTGATCATTTTCTCTTTAAAAGCTAATTTCTCTTCCTGACTATGGGATTTATTCGAAATTAATTTTTCCAAAAGTTTCAAATTGAATTTATAAAATTGGATTAAATATTTTTTATCATATTGATTTATAATACCTAATGAGGTAATCATATATGTTTTCTAAAATTCATAGTGAATTAGTTAAAAATTAATTACCGTGGTAAAGTTAAGAATTTTTATACTGGTGGTTAAACTAAAAATAATATTAAAAAAAATATGAACTTGTATAAAAACAATTTTTTTTGTGAATATTTCTAATATTTAAAATCTATGGTTCAATAATGATCTATTTTATACCCTTTTGATATAATAAAGATTTTGTAGCACCCAATTCTTTTGAAAAAAAAAACAAATTTTGTCATCTCCTCACATATAAAAGGACACCCCCTACCCTTACTTCCTAACACCTTTAAAATATATTGATTCATACAATACCTATCTAAATATCTTAACAACTTCCGTTAATTCATCCTAAAATCCATATTTTATACAAATATCCATGCAAGGAATTATTTTAGTGAAATCCTAAGTAGTATTCACAGAGAATAGCTAATGTTCATTAGTGAGCATTTTTGTATTAATTTATTCTCTACTCAATCAATTAATTTTATATCAGGATTATATAATAAGCTCATTTTAATCATTATAATATGATATTTATATGTTAGGGTAATTACATAAAACTATCTCAACTTAAATCAAGTAAATTATGTAATCATTATTCCTGTGTATGGTGGATTACCACCTAACGAACCAATGTCATTTGTTTCTCCATTACCACCTATGTATGATGGACATAATGATTGATACATTATACACACACACATATATATATATATATCACATACAAACAAACACACACACATATATATATTATATATATTATATTTTGGTTTTTATTAGGATTTATAATTATTATATCACATATACATTAATATTTCCCATTTTGTGGGAATATGATAATGTTGTTCATGTGTACTGTGTAGTACCCCCTCACAAATAAAATTGATTCATCAAGTATATACATGGAAGGTATTAAGGATGGTATCAACAAAAATATGTGATATATATGACATAAAAATGATTCAAGAGAGATAATATATATAACATTCTTTTCATTCCTTCAATCCAAATTGGAAATAACTATAGTGTTTATGCGTATGTCTGGCCAACTGTCTCCATGAATGGTTTATTTCATTTCCTACTAAATTTTTTTGTAGATTTCTTAAAAAATATAATATAATGAAAATATTTGATATTTATATCATGTGTTAAATTCAATAAATTAATAATCCATGCCTATGTAATAGGATTGAGACAAATCAAGTTAAAATATACCACAAAAAAAGTTGTTATTGCCCAAAAAGTGATTTTAACAATTGATGGTCATTAAATTAGTAATATAAGGCCATAAGAAAATAATATATGGTATGAGATATATATATATATATATATGGCTTTGTATCGTTAATATATGTATAAATAACTTATGTTTATTATTCAAGAGGTTCAAATGTGTACGAAGGAAGTCAAAACATAAGGTAAGGGTTTTTTGGATCACTTTTTACATCTGTGAGACACATGTCATATTCACCACCCATTTATTTTATATATTTCAAATAAATCCCATGAATATTTATTATTTTTATTCTCCCTAAAAATTAGGGGGTATATATATCCATTTTAAAATCTATATTTCATGGGTTTTACAGTTCAAAAGTCAATGAAACAGAAGATATTTTTGTCTCAATTTTTCTTCTTTGTCAAAAAAATTATTTTATGAACAAATATTCATTAATGAGGGGTATATACAGTCATATTGATGAGTAATATCAACTATTTATTATTACTCATGATATCTTATGTACCATTTTATGTTATTTTATCATGGCGCTAATTATTCAAAGTAACCAAAGTGGTAATTATTTCTTAATTACGAGGTCATTATTTATCGAGATTGTTTATGATTATAGTTTCAAATATAATATAACATAATCTATATCTTTATAATTTTCTGGAATTTTCTTCTTTCTTGGTTAGTCATGGTATAATCAAATTATGTTATAATTATCCACTCTTTTTTTTAATCAAAATAATTATCAATATATTTTAATTAAAATAGGACTTTATTTGTATGTTTGGTTGGAAAAATATTTTATCTCAAAACCATGATTTGTAACAATGTTTTAAATAATTATTTATTACATTAATATGATTATTTAATGAGAAATTTTTTCCAATGTTTTATTTTAAAAAAAATTAAAATGAAACTTCTTGTAGTTTTCAAAAACAATTCTTGTTAGACATTAATCAGAAATGTGAAAAATTGATTTTTTCCTACATGGATAGAATGAATATAATTTTCCTATATCATTCCTTCTCAATGATTAAAATCATAAGTTATATTTTTTCAATTTTATTGTCAAATAATATTTTTCCATTAATATATTGTAATTTTTTTTGGTTTTTAAATATATTATTAAAAAAATGGATTTGAATTTTTTTAATGTTTTTAAAAATTATATAAACTTTATGTAGGATATTTTACCCAATAATTTTTTAAATATATCAATAATTATAATTTTCCATATAATATTTCATCATTTTATGCTTACTATGTCTTTTTTAGGATTTAATTCGAGGATTTTATTATTGTTCTTTCACTTAATGGTTTACGTTTATAATAATAAAATTATATGTGGACCTGTTTATTTTCTATAGGTTATAACACGTGGAAACAATTATTAAACAAACATTTTTCATAGGTTATTCAACGATGAAATTATTATGAAACCTATCTCTTATCCAATCACTTTGATTTAATGAAATTTTTATGAGATACATTTCATTTTATGGGTTATTATATGATTAATATTTATGCTCTTATTGAACAAAAATGTACAATTTCATTATATAAGGGTTGTGACCTATATATAGTCCCAATGAATTGAGTGAAGATTTATATATCATGTGTAAGAATGGAATGTAATGGGGAGTGAACGTAGTTCTTTAAGATAAGAATGGAATAGGGAGTAAACATGGTATAGTAAGATCAGGTTGAAATGGAGAGTGACCTTATTCAGAAAGGGATAATTTCCACTACAATCATATTGAGAGTGAAATTTCACATCTAATATGGTTTGGAGAGTGAAACCCTTCCAATATTGTCTCCCTGAAAGTTACCATTCATTAATATAAAAAGTATTTCATATTTTTATGTGTATTCCACAAATCCATATCTTATTCCAATTTTATTCTCTCATGGATCATGTTACTATTCCCCAAAAATACTTGTTCGTTCCATCAGAATCCAAAAAACATACTGAAAAAAATTGTAGATGACCGTTTTTCGAAATTCAAAACAAATAAGTGAAAAAATATGTATATAAGAAAGTTATAAATATCTACTTAAAAAAGTTTCATTCATTTCAATTTATTTTTAAAAACATTGGCATGTTACATACACCATTTATTAACCCAATTCATGTCCTAAAATCTTTTCCTCGTGAACATAATTCCAATATGAAGGTGTTTTATGTCTCATTTCATAGTGGGGGTTTTAAGGATCACCTTAAAATCTAAATATTAATAAATTTTTATAAAAGAACAGAAACACTGAAAATTGTTGATACCAACCTCCTTTGAGTTTCATAGATAATGATATCATCATATCATTATATTTTTTATTATTATTTTATATTCTTAATTAGTTTTTTGATGATAATTTATATAAATAATCTACGATGTCTTTATAATATGATAGATAATTTTTACAAAATATGGTTATATACTTCCAAGAGATTGTTATATTTTTAATATATCATTCATAGTCCATTTATAATCCATTTTTACTTTTACAATATCTATATTGACCCCTAACGAGTAAAAAACATTGTTATCACCGTTATCATCCAAACGATTAATGGATGGCTAAAACAAAAATATAAGGATAAAACCATAACTTAAATATGTCCAAATATTTTTGGATGAGTGTTTTATATTTATAATGGCACTAAAACTGAAATACAGCATCTTTTCTCTATATTCCAATTAATTGTAATTAAAATTAATTTCATATGTCATGAAATTCAAAGCCTCCCCACCCCTGTCTTATAAAAGGATACATTATATCTGCTTTTATACACACATTAAAATATATTTATATTGGAAAATATAAACTAAAATTACATCCTAACATCCCTCCCCGTAATATATAAGTCTTTTTGATGCATTATTCCATCCTTAGCGGGATTAATGTGTAAATCAATGGAGATTTTCCGATAAAAATGTATAACATTTAACTTAATCTTTTAGTTTTACATCTTCTTCCAAATCCATAAACCATTATCCAACCATGATAATATAGTAAAACCATTATCAACTATATAAATATATATTATTACATATATATAATATACTAAATCCGTCTTCTTATTCAATCGCCTGGGAAATGAAAACATCCATCATGTGTGTGGTAGACTATAACCTTGGGAACTCATGTAATTTGTTTCCACCACTGCCTCTCACATAAATTAATAATTATGGATTTAATTTTATAAATTAAATTAATAAAATATTCATTCTAGAATATAATATAACATTTATATTCTTCTATTTGGATTCATTGAAATATTATAATATCATTCATGTGTATGTGTGGAATACCACCTCCACGACATGATGTGATTCATTTTTCATTAGCGCATCACATGAATTATATATATGTTTATATAATGATATAATAGTTAATTTAGGTTAATATTATCATTTTTAAAAGATAAAATATTACTTAATTTCCTTCAATCATGATCACTCAACAATGGAAACGTTACGCCTCCCTATGTTCGACCTATAATTTCCGTGGTTATAATAATAATAATTATTAATAAAAATATTTACAGGATGGTTTAAAAATTATAATTATATATATATATAAATGATAATTTTTTCATGATTATTATTTTTGTGATGATGAAATAATTATCTCATCAACCACTGTTAAACTATTGATGTAATTTTGGTCACATGGTCCAAATTTCATCAAAATGTCTAATGTGGGCATAATCAACTATGTAATTAAATATAAACTAGAAATATATAAAATAATTATGAATAATTAAATTGATAATTTTTTTGATAATTTTCAAAACTAAAATAATTATTTTATTCAGGAAGATAAAGAATATATGTGATGAGTTAGACATGAGGCTTGGGGCACTTCACTTTTAAAAACATAATTTTTAAATATTTTAATAATTATTTTCTAAATCATTTTATCCATATTCAAATTCTTACAATCAATTTTAATATATTTTTATATCATAATAAATTATAAACTAAATTTTATTTTTCCACTGAAATTCATTGAAATTGTGAAAATTAATATTTTTACAAATTCTATATGAAAGGTTCTGAAAAAACATATCAAAAATGATTATTTTATCTTAAATTGAAGTGATATTTCAATATTCAGAAATTTTTTCATATGGGTGGAAATAATATTTTATAAGTTAAATATTGAAATTTGAAAGAAATAGTTAAAATGGATTTGTATTAGATATTGGGAATCTTTCTTAATCATATTTATTTCTATTATAAACTATGGAGTGGTGGATCCATTATAGACATCCAATTCATTTGGTAATGAAGTTGATCATATTCGTTATTCCATTTATAAGAGTGATTATATGGGTGATATGGACATGACGTCCAATATTATTTATACTATTTATTTATGATTTCATCATGATTGTTTCGAATTATTATTATTTAAAATAGTAATCTAATTAGATTATGTTTAATGGAAAGTATATGATACGTCGTAAGGATGGCTATAATAAATGTTTTAAAATGTTTTCATAAATTCTTTATTAGTATAATGGAACTTGTTTGAGTCTTTTTTTTATTTCATAATAAATAGGAAATGATTAATGATATTATTTTCTATGAAATTTTCTTTTCTTGTGTAAGAATATTTTGATTTTTAGCACAAATATTATTTTTTATAAATGTATAAAAATTTTTGTATTCATTAACTAAAAAGTTTCACCATTTAGTTTATCTCCCTTTTAGTATTTTACTAGAGTAATGAAATAATTTAAAAAAACATAAATGGGTTTTAAAGTTATATATAGGTAAAGATAAGAACTTGTTAAAAATTATGATGATATGTCATGAAAAGAATAATTGTCTTAACATTTGAGTTTTTCATTGTGGGATAAATGTATATTGAGTGAAATGTTAAAAAATGTGATATAATATTAAATTATGTAAGAGTGATGACACAATTCTCTAAAACTATAAACTATAATATACATAAAAAATAGGATAAATTATTGACTAAAAACCCAAGATTATGTAATATTTTAAGGTTAGGTCCATTATGTTGGTATTAGAGGAAATGTTTTAATAACATTAGAGGATATAATATAATTTGAGTATATGTTAACCAAACAATATGATTATAAGAGTT
Organism: Viscum album; assembly: GCA_963277665.1. Classification (NCBI taxonomy): domain Eukaryota; kingdom Viridiplantae; phylum Streptophyta; class Magnoliopsida; order Santalales; family Viscaceae; genus Viscum; species Viscum album. The sequence continues at coordinate 644,188,584 of OY728151.1, read as the reverse complement.
ACTATTCTTGAGAGAAATATTGTTATCATTGATAATTGAAATGATTTTAAGATAACATGTTTAATGATATCATAGTTTTTATCCTCTACATAATATGGTTTATTATATTATTTAATATACTATGACTAACCTCTTTAGTATTAGTAAATAAAATGATCTAGAAAGAACCAAATAAAAAAAGGATGTGATGGAAATCTTCCTGGTTTTCTAAACATGAAACAAAATGGAATTTGTTTTATAGTGAAAAATATTTTGGTTATTCTACCTATACTATATTATTATTAACAACCTGAACCTATGTGATTTTACAAATGCATTAAATAATTGATAAATTAATCTTCATGGATTTTTAGTAGACAATGATCAAAATGTAAAAAATATTCAATATACTATGTGTAAAAAATGTGAGTTGAAGAACCCATAAAAATCATAAAAGAATGAGAGATTTTTTCTGATGAAAATGAGGGAATAATGTATTAATCATCTAATGAAAAAGGAGCTATTCAATTATCACCAATAATGAGTATAATGTTCTTCCAATGTAATTAGTTTATTGTTATAACTATAGGGAGTATGGAATTATGAAATTTATTTCCTTGGGTTAAATTTCATGAAGGGGATAAATAAGACCATAAAAATAAATATTTAGTAATTATTAATTCAACTAAAGATGAAGATGATGAAAAAAATAATATATGGTAGCTATGGATTATATCATAGATAATGTTTTCATATTGTTTAATCATAGGATATGATTAATAATATTATGTAGCACATTTGTGTCAAGTATTACAATTGAAACTTACATGATTGTGGTTTCTACATATTGACATTCATGAGTTATGATGTCAGGATTTATTTAAGGAAGATCATAATTTTAAAATCATTATTAATCATTTTATATTTTATGAGATGTGAGTACAAGGGGAGACATTTATTAAGTTTTGATAGATTTTGTATATATATGTAAACAATAATATTATCATTTGAAAATTTTATTTTAAGAATAATCATCTTATAATATTATTGAAATAAGATTAATGACTTTAATAATGATTATGGTTTTTATTATATTTGATGATTAATTTTATTTTTTATGATGATCATCAAATTTTTGTGATTTTTTTGAAAATAATATTAATATAATTTTAGAAAAAATAAAAAATTTATACTAGGTTACATAACATCGCATCTAGAAAACCCATGATATTTAAACCCACAACCAAAGGTAGACAAATGTGAAGCACCTACCACTAGCCTATGTGATGTCATGTTTTGTATGGAATTTTTTTTATTCATAATTTATTTGATAGATAATTATTTTTTATTTATATATTCTAATTTTAATGATGTAGATAACCATAAAATTGAAAAAGGATTTGGAGAATATATGAATAATGTTATTCAATAACAATTTCCATATCTTAAGAACCTCATATTTATAATATAAATAAAATATCATGTGATTTTTTTGTGTAACAGTAGTTGTATTAGAATTTTAAAGAATATATTACATTAACATGGATTTATAGAGATATAAGTAATTTATGTAAATGATTATTATTATAAGACCTCATCCTTAAACAGAACTTAATTTTTAGTTATGTCATGAAATCATATTTAGGATGTTTTCAAGTTTATAGTTTTAGATAATTAGGACATAAATTTACATTACATCTCAAATATTATAAAGTAGACACTTCTACTCTTTCCAATTTTTTCAAATAATAAGACTCATTAAAAAAACAAGAATTATTTTATAGAAAAAAATCTTCTTGAATTCTTCTGTTCACTTACCCTTCCTTATACCCTATTAAAAACATTTCCAAAACATGTGATAAGCATTAAAATATCAGTAAGGGATCTAAAATAAGGAAGGAAGAAATTATTCTATGATTACATACAAATCATTGAAATCATACTTTTCACTCATAAAACGTAATATCTTTACCAAACCTCAAGAAATCATTTGATTTATGAATAAATCCTAGATATCAAAAATCATAAAGGTAAATTGTGGAATCTATAACATAATTACATTTTATCTTTCACATACACATATAGAGTAATATTCAAGGATACGTTTCGAATACCCATTGTAGTATATTCCTTGAATCTCTTAGAAGAAACCCTATTATTTACCTCCGTCACATTACCCAATGCATTGGAGAGATATTATGGTATCACCCACCCTTGGTTTATCACAGAGCCACCTGTATACGTAAACAATTCCCAAGAACCATAACATAATCATAAAACATAAAACCACCTTAATGAAAAAAAATCATTTCCACAGTATCATTCATAAGATTCCATTTCAAGATATTTACAGAATCAATCCAATTAAAAAACACATTTTAAAACATTTAAAAATAATATTTTTGAATCAATTTTTCCATACTACATTAGAACTTTAAGTATAATTTAAAATTTAAAATACTCTTGTCAATACAAATAAATCCTTAAATCTATTTTGAAAACATGTTCATTAAGGAGAAATATTTGGAAGAATAAATCTTTAAAACATTTCCAATGAGGTTTTAGAAAAAGGGTCCTATAGTACTTGAGAAAATACTTGAATAAAAATAATTAAATATTAACATTAAACAAAACTTATGATATCATGAGAATAAGGAGATTCATGATATAATATGTTAAAAGGTAGTATATAAACCATATAAAAGTGAATTGGTGCATAACAAAAATTAAGTCTCAATAGAATATAGATTGAGACGAAATCCCATACAATGATTGTATCCTTATATTAAGGATAAATTAGTGACATAATTAAGTGTAAAAAATATAAATATGCCCAATATAATTGGATATTTAGTGTAATACACTAATAGGTCATTCACACATATTCTTGGAAAAACAAAACCAATGTCATAGATATTTAACTTAATGAATGTAGATTGAGTTATGATTTCCCTTACAAAGATTATATAAATGACGTAAGAATTTTTCAATGGAGTGATTAGGCATTAAAAAAATATATACAATGAAAGGGAAGTGTAAATTACATCATAAATAAATAAACTGTGATTCCACACATAATAATGGCATAATATAATCGACGAAGCAAGCGTGCAATCCATTGAGTGGAAATTGAGTTTATAAATTCCCATAAAAATATCATTTTGTTAATAAAATAGATTTATTATGTGTATTAATTCTCATTATATGACATTAAAATTTATTTCTCACATAATTCTAGAACTAGGTAATCAATAAGTAGAAGATTAACATAATGAATGGAAATTGGGTTAAGAAGTTCCCTAACATTGAGTTTGAATTTGGTCGTTCATCATTTAATTTCCCAGATATTAAAATTCGGTTAATTTCAAATTTCATATAAACATTTTTAAAGTTTATTATTCATTTTATATGACTTATAACCATGTTTTTACAATTAGTTAATTATTTGAGTTTATATCAGACGTTTAGTCGATGTTTAGTACTTGAATAAAAAATGAACTCATTTTGATTGAAATTGTCCATGTGGTAATAATTACATTAGCTATAGAGTGTTATTATTGATTTAAATATCAAATATATCCAGTATATATGTATTTATAATAGTCTATGACATTTGGAGATAAGAAATGAAATGTACTGTTCACAGAGACGATAGGACCTACGTCTGCATGAACACTACTTTTATTTCATACTCATATTAAAAGAATGAAAATTAAATGATATATAGGTATATTATAATTCTAGTATATAATCTATTTTGTATATCTTACATAATTTTCTTAACTACATCCTTTATTTGTTCTGTGTATGGAATGAACGAATCATATCACTTTGAGGGGGTCATAGTCCACACTTCCTCAAATGAAATTAACGTATTTACACAATATGGAAATCATAATGGTATATTATAATTAAAAATTACGTAAGAATAGAGAAAAAATAAATATAATAAATATTATATATAAATATAGTTCCATCATAATGGCTGTTATTAGAGGTGGTAGGAAAAAATTGAACAATCATCGTTTTGTGAGGCAGTAGTTCGCCGTACAAAGAAATAATAAGTTTGTATCCATTAGATGGAGTGTCTGTAAGTGTAGATAAAATAATTATCATAAAAACATCCAAGTATATTTATTATAATGGTTTTTTATTAAATCATAGAATAATAATATAATATGGAGTGGATAAGGAAAATAAAGGAAAGGATCTTTAGATAATACGCTACCTCTAAAATAGGTTAATCTTTTTGATTTGAGACAAAAGGATTTATTGAATTGATTAATTCCCAATTTAAGGATTCTAGGAGTAAAGGATGTATGTTGGGAGATTATTTTGGTATATTTTTGATGATCCAATAGGCTTGAGAGGTTTGAGTAAGTGGGTATAGATGGTGGCCTTTAATAAGAGGGAGTGGGGGAACTTTAGGAAAGTATTGAAATATTAGTTTATTGTACATTTATATTTAAATTATAATAGTTAAAAAGTGTTATATTTCTAGGATAAAAAGATAATGGGTCTAAATCCGACAAAATAATAGGTTTTAGAAATGTTTAGGTAACAAAAAAACTGTAACTTTTAGCTTTACCACTTAGTTAAAAACTTTAACTCTTACCATGTCTTCCAGTATTTTCATAAGAAATGGTTAATATACTTACTATAAAATGACAAGAGAACCAAAAGTGGTTCATTGAAGCCATTTTTAACATTATATAAATCATTTTGAAAAAATTTATATTTTTTAGTACTTTTATATAATTTTAAAAAATATTATTTTCTTTACAAACTCATTCATGTCAATTTTCACACTATTTAGTAATTGATTTTTTAAAATAATAAAAACTTTATTACTTAGAAGAAAAGGAATAAACTAAAATATAAAATGTCATAGTCATAAAAACAATTCGTGGATGGTATCAAAAGGTTGAAATTATATTTATTTTATTATTTATAATATCATTTATTTTAATCATTTATTAATTAGGAAATCACTAAATCATCATTGTGTCATAAATATATTTCTTTATTTAATGCATAAAAATTATAAATAAAATACCACGATGCAAGAAATTTTTTTATATTTCTAATTAATATTTATAGTATAATATATCAGTTATATAAACAAAATTAAAATTGTTTTATCAAAATAATCATGTTTATGTTATATTTCTCTTTTCTTTAAATTAAATAATATAAAATGTCATTTTCACACAAATGTGTCTTCAAAATGCCAATATATTGTCATATGGATGATCATGGTTGTAAATATTTCATACAATAAGATAAATTCATGTTTTATGGTAGTTTTATATTATTATAATATTATTTTTACCCTTATTTACCCGTTTTACCCTTTAACAATGGTAAATAAAAATAATTACAGAAGTTACTATTTATAATCATTAGAAATAAAGGGTAACTATTTACAAAATTTGTAACTTTTGATTAAAAATATGGAATGAATTTATCTAAACTCAAAATAAAGAAATTGTAGTAATTAATTTAAAATTAATTTTTGTGGTCAATACTAGAAAGAAGGTTTTTTTAATGATTAAACATTATAAAAGATTGAAATGTTTTTACATATGAATTCAACATAGAATGAATACCAATGACCTAAATTATAATAAATTATTAATATATAATCGATTTATATTCTAAAACAACTAAATTTTCACGAACCGTGCCGGTTCACCATCCGACCTGGCACCCGACCCGGTCCGCGGTAGAACCCAAAGGGTGTTCCTGATCCCCACAGGATGGCCCAAGTGCCAGGGTATCAAAAATAAATCATGGGAACGATTTACCCAAATAAATAATCATGAAACAATCATAAATATAAAAAAAATTAAAACTAATGTCAACAAACAAACAATCCATTAAACTAGGGTCAAAATTTAAGTTTACAACTCGACCTAAAAGAAGGGGATGAAAATAAAGGAAAAATAAAAAAACAGTAACTCAAACCTCTGTGCGACATTGGGAGTCGCGTCCTCAATCCACCATCACCAAGATACATGGGGAAACCAAACCAAATAGAACCATCATCGCTAAGCTCGATGCCTCCACCTGGAATACAAAAGAAACAGAGTCTATAAACACACAAAGGTGTATGTATGGTGTGAGAAAAAATCCCAGTAGGATTCCACCGAGAAAAGGTTCAATGCACAATTATTAAATGACAAATACATTTTCAATTTTAATTAATTAAAAGAACTAAAATCTTCAAAACATTAGATAAAACATGTTTAGAGAAATAAGTTTAAAAAAATAACAACTTAAATTAAAACACACACACACACCCTTACTTTTAAAATAACCAAAGTGTCACACTAATGAGCGTGAGGTAACCAATGAGCACTAATATGGGAGACACCATGTGGGTGTTATCTAGCTTGGGCCCCTATATCTTCGTGTCTTGGTGAAATGTGTCTTAGAACGCCACGACCCTCATAAAACGTGGCTTGGAAGGCCACGACCCTCCGAAAACGTGGCATAGAAGGCCACGACCCTCAGAGAAGCATATGTTTAGTTAGTGTGGCAACCTTCAGTCCTTCTAGGCAAACCGGGTCGAGTCACCTCCGGAACACTAGCCCACTATCTATTCTACCCTCCTTGCTACCCGGGCTTCCCATTTGTGCTCAAGTAGTTCAGAGTTCATGTCACATGTCATAACAATATACTCAATCTAGACAAGACCCTACACACACAAGAACCTCAATTTTCACACACATAAATCCATTTTAAACAACACACACACAGAAAATATCCCAAAACTAAAACCTCATTACTTACACAACCAATTAAAATGACTGCACAATTGATGAAAACACATTCATTTCCAGACACACCATTAAAAGGATTTATTGAAAAAATTTCACACACATCGCATGACTTTAAGCATCAAAACCATTACACAGTTTAACAAAAACAATTTTTCACACTTAATAATTATCTAATAAAAAAATTCAAAATTTCATACATAAATTGTAAAGACAAAACATTACATCACACACTAGACCAACCCTAACCCTCCTACATGACCATACACACCCCTCACCATCTCAGGAACACAATCTGCATCATGCCCAAAATTAAAGAAGACCACCCACACAGTTAAAAAGACCATTTCTATAATTAAACGAACTACCAGAAATTTTTTTCAAACAATTTTGAAATATGTCGTACGACATTAAACTCCAAAAACTCATTAAATGTTCATTTATGACAAAACACATATAGACACTGTTCCCAAAACACCATTATCACCCTTTGTACATTCTAACAAAATAAACTACACAACTTATGAAACACTAGAAAGCAGTTCGACATGGGTTTTCATAGCAACATACTCATTTCATATTAACAAGCTAATAAACACATTAAAACATACTGAAACTCATGTAAAAATTCTATGTGCACCAAAAAAACTGATTATAAAACATGATAAATTAATTAATTGAGCAAATGATCTTAGCAATTAATAATCATATGCAGAACCACCTACCTCGGTGAAGGAAAACCCCAAATATCAAATCAATGCTCCAATCGCGCACCGAATTCGCCACAAACAACCGAAATAAACTCTAACATCAAAACAGCAAACCAATTACACCAAAATTGAACCAATTGAAACCTAAAACCCTAACCTAAGAGACTTCAAAATATTAGAAACATACAATTGAATGGGAACCCACATATAACGAGGGTGTGTAATGTTCATCCGAGCTTAAGGGGGGGATTTCGGGGTTGCGGCGCGCCAGAAAATTTTAGTTGGAAGAAGGGGAGATGTGCATGGGGTCTCATACCGGATGGGAGGGCTGTGTAACAGCGGTGTGGTGCACCAGAGGAGGTCAGGACGGCGCGGGTCGGGTGTAGGAGGGGCATGGCTTGAAGGCGGTTTGGCCAGGGGGAAGGGCACAGGTATCCAACCAAAATGGGGAGGGAGGTTCTAAGGAATGGGTTACGGGTGGTGAGGGAAGGCTGGACGCTGCTAGTAAGTGCGGCGAAAGGTGAGCCGGAGAGGCGCTGGTCCGCCGTGACGCCGGAGGGAAATAAGGGAGAGCAGTGCATAGCGATTTGGGGGGCTGTTTTGTACGATGAGAGGAAGGTGTGTGTGCTGGTTGTAGGGATGGCTCCCAGGATTCGCCGGACGATGCGAGGGCTCCAGATCATGTAAGGGTGCCAGCCAAGAGTAAAGCTTCTAGGGTTAGGGTGCGACAGGAGATGAGGGCTGCGAGGGAGAAATGGGGGAGAAGGGAGGTGAGGCGCGACCCACCAAGGCGGAAGAGTGAGGGAGGAAATGGGAAAAAAGAAGAATGTAAAATAAAAAAATAATGATAATAATAGAATAAAATAAAAATAAAATAATGAATATAGAAAGAGGATAAAAGGAATTAGAAAACAAACCAAAATCCAAAAGAAAAATGGAAACTTAATCCATTCTAAACCATAATAATAATAATAATAATGATTATAAGTAAATGATTCTATAATTATAACTTTAATTTAACATTCATGACCAATTTAAAATATCAATTGAAATAATAATAATTACAATAATAACCTAATTGAAACATTAACTTAAATAATCATAATATTAATAATAATACTAAAGTAATAGAACCATTAACAAAATAATTGCATTAATTGTTGAGTCTAGAATCCGTGCAAAGACGCGTGCGTGGTCACAGTATAGTCGTACATCCATGTAATAATAAATTAATTCATAAAACGTTCCCTTATTAAGGTTGGGTGTTACACCCAATCGTCCATACATTCGAGCACCCTTATAAGATCTGAATTTCTTATAAAATAGAACTGGTTCAAACTGCATATCAAAAGCAAGGCATAAAATAATTAAATTAAAAAGAAGTGTCAGTCGGGGTGTGACAAAATAATATGATTTAACCCTATAAATTATATTGATCGGAAAATTTCTTTTCAATTAAAATATAGTGTATTTTTACTATTCATCGAAACATTATAGTTATCAAAAAAATATCAAAAATTCATCGAAAATAATTTTTGATGTACATCTTCTAAAGAAGTAGTTTAATTTTTTTATATAGAACTTATTAAGGTTTTAAAAACTTAATTTAAAAAGGGTTCTCTTTCAAAAGGTGGTAAAACTGCATTTTTAGAAAAAAATAGTCTTTTATCCATAAAAATAAAATTTGTTCTTATATAATATCTAAAAAAATATAAGATGAATTTTAAACCTGAAATTTAATATATAAAGAATAAATTTAATTAAATAAAAATCCAAAAAGTGTGATATTATTTTATAAACACAATTAATCGGTTTTAAAATAGGTTATCATAAAAAAACCATTATATTCAATTAGTTTTTAATTCCATTTATAATATATTTTGTAACCGATTAACAATTATTTAAACATGTGTAAAACATATTTTGATAAATCATTTGATATTATTCATTCCCACCATTCCAATGGATATTTTATTATGATGACATTTAAATAATAATATTTAGTTGTTCATTTAAGCTCAAAGTAGTGTATCATGTATGCTATTGAACATAGTGTTTTTATTACCTAAAACAAGGAATGTTACAAAATTCCACCCTTTTGTAAATTGTGTCCTCACAATTATAAAATTTGTCCCTATAACTTCCTTTAAAATACTAAATAAAAAAAAGGTTAATAATACTTTGACTTTGAAAGATAGAAATTAAATTATAAAGGTCACCAGAGAAAACCCAAACCACAGTTCCATGTAAGAAAAAATGGATATAAAAGAGAAAACTAACCATAATGTTCTAATGGAGAGTGAGAGAAAACATGATCTGAAGAAATTTTATCATTCAGAAAACCTTATATTTGTGATGGGTTAAACGGTCTTTGATTTCCCATTAGGAAAAGTAAATGAATTTTTATTCTAATATACTTTTCATAGTGTTGAGGAATTTATTTTTGAGATTGACTAAGAACAAAAAGAAATATACTTACTTGTCAGGTATAATTTCATCCTTTAATAAATATCTACAATAATATCCTCTTTTCTCTAAATTATTAGTATTCAATATGACTCAGTCACACCTAAAGCACTAGAATAAACATCTAGAGAATCACTCAAACCATAAAAGATTAACAATCTATTCATTATGTCTTCAATAATTAACCAAAACCAAAATTGTTTGTAAAAGAGCATTTAACCCCCCAAACAATTATCCTCTATAAGAAAAAATACTATATTTAATCTCCATGATTCAACAGTAATTCCCAAAGTTAAACAAAGACCAATTAGATTATAATTGTACATAAAATTCCTCCAAATAAACCAAACAAGTCTTGAAAAAAGATCATAAGGGTTTAATCACATAATCTTCCAAGATAAATCTTAATATTTATCTCCATATTAAATTGGTTACTCTTAAAGTCTCACACTTAAAAGTAATTATCCTAATCACATGTTCTCTATGATAGGTTAATAATTTTCAGAAATAACCCAAATTGACATATGTCTATAATAAATACATTGATTATTCCAAAAAAATTCAACCATTACTCCTTAAATTAAATCCTATAACATTCTATTTTCCTTAGGAATATAGTGTTAAAAATATAGCCAATTTCTTCCAAAATAACATTTATCACTAAATCGTCAAATCATTTTCTTATACTAAGTATATTTATATGATAAAACAAAAGTTCCCAAAATAACTTATTCATTATCCACAATATTATTTAACTAAAAATAATAAGTCATACAATCCATGGACTTCACATAGGCCAATGGTAGGTGATGTACCCTTGTCACCATTCGGTTGTGGTTTCAATGCTCGTGGCCTTCCCAGACATGACGTGTTTTTACCCATCATTCGGGTTGTCCATTGTTTATAAAACTACATTTCTTAACCTCAATGGTAGTCTTATTCCTCTAATTTCCATCCCAAATCATAATGACCAAAACATCATAATTCATAAAGTATTATATATATTGACATATTTTATTTCACCTCAATATGATAAAATAAAACTACTCCCAAAAGAAGGAACATCATACCATGATCATGGTTTCCACCTAGCTTCATCGTCATCTTGTTCACATAGATATAAGGTTCATGAATTGCAACAATAATTAAGAGATAATTTATAATCATTTGTTTCCATTATAGAAATACACCTTGTAAAACATGCTTCATAGGGGTGTTCATGAAGAAATAATTTTGGAAAATTATCATGAATGACATATCATTTCAAAAAATATGATAAAACATTATTTTTATAAAATACTCGGGCTGAGTTTGAGGTGAGACCTTTAAAAAAATTCCCTTTGAAAATACCATAAGTATGTGATGAAATACTATATTTTGAAATAAAATATAAATAGGTTTCACATTATTCTCTTTCTTTAGCACATTTTTTAAAATCATTTTATACTTCAGAATCTTGTGATAAGGTAAAATATTTGAAAATGCCTTGATAATATTTACCTTTATTAAAAACATGATAATATTGAGAAAATAGTAATTTTTTTAATTATAACCCATGATCCATGAGGTTATCAATGTTTATTTGAGGTGTTTCATATATCAAAAACTACTTTCACGTGAGTTGAATGTTAGTAAAAGTTTCACAATCATCTGAGCTATACATTTCAATAATTATTGCAAGAAAGTCATCTGGAAGAGATAGAAATGCTGTTTGAGATCCTCCTCCTTCCAATTTTTACCGAATTTCATTGATCTGAAAAATTATCTATCCAGTATTTAACTAGAATAATAGACATAGAGACTTACCAAGTGGTTATCCCAAACTCATAATCCCTAAAGTTGTATAAACTGACCTCTCAAAACAACTATAGGGCCATATCCATAAACATTACTTAATCTTGAGATAATTCAAGATTTTACATTGAGGATATTTTCAGGTTTAGAGGTTTATGGAAATGGGACATAAATTTTACATTATATCTCAAATATTAAAAAGTATACACATATACTATATCTAATTTTTCACAATAACAAGACTCCTTAAAAAAAGTATTATTTTCTTGATAAAAATATTCTTGAATTCCTTTTTTCCCTTACCCTTCCATGAAAACTATGAAAGACTTTTCAAAAACATGGGAGGAGAATCAAGATCTTTGTAAGGGTTAAAAAATAAGTAATGAAAACATTTTCCTATGAATACGTACATATCAATGAAATATACTTTTCACTCACAAAATGTAATCTCTTTAACATACCTTGTGAAATTATAAGATTTTTTAATAACTCATAGGTATCCTAAATCATAAAGGTAACATGTGGCATTCATAACATACTTACATTTTAGATTTCACATCCACATAGAATGTAACCTTCATGGATACATTTGGAATACACTTCACTGTATATTCACTAAACTCTTAAGAGAAACCCTAATATTTACCTCCATCATTTTACCCAATTTGTTAGAGAGATATCACTATCTCACCCACCCATGGTTTATCATGGTGTCCCCCATATTCGTAAACAATTCCAAAGAACTATAACATATTCATAAAACATAAAACCTCTATAAAAGAAAAAATAAAATTTTTACATTTTCATTCACATTATATTATTTCATGATATAGTCATAATCAATCCAGTTTCAAAAAACACATTTTGAAACATTTTAAAAAAAATTTGAATCAAAGTATCCCATAAAAATTTGGAACTTTTAAAATAATTTACACTTCAATACACTTATTTCTATATAAATAACTCCTGAAAACCATTTTAAAAAAACATGTACCTTAATGATAAATATTTATAATAATAAATCATTTAAACATTTGAAATGATGTTTTAGAAAAAGAGTCCCTTACAACTTGATAAAATACATGAATAAAAATAATTATATATTACAATTAAAAAAACATATATTATCATGAGAATATGGAGATTAATAATATAATATGTCAATGGGAAGTATATACAACATAGAAAAGTGAATTATTGCATAACAAAAAATAAGTCTCAATTGATTATAAAATGAGAAAAATAACCCATAAAAATGTTGTATCCTTATATAAAGGACAAAATATCACATAATTATGTGTGAAAAATATAAATACACCAAATATAAGTGGATATTTTGTGTAAAATAATAATAGGTTATTCACAAATATTCTTGTAAAAAACCTATATCAGGGTTACTCAACACAGGGAATGGACATTGAGTTAATATTTCTTTTAAAATGTTCATATAAATGAAGTTATAATTTATAAATGGCAGTATTATATGTTTCAATAGTATATTCACACAATGGGAAGTGTAAATTACATCATAAATATATAAACAGTGATTCCATACATAATCTTGTCCTAATATAATCAATAAAGTATGCGTAAAGTCAAATGAGTAGAAATTGTGTTTAGAAAGTCCATTACAAAGATAATTTTGTTAATAAAATAGGTTGATTATGTGTATTCACTATAAAGATATCATATCAGAAGTTATTTTTCAAATAATCATAGCACGAAAAAATCAAGAAGTAGATGATTCACCAAAAGAATGAAAATTGGGATAAGAAGTTCCCTTACCTTGATTCCAATTTGTCTCATTCATTTTTTTATTTCATAAATAATAAATTAGGATAATTTATATTTTCAAAAATAAATTTAAATTTTATTATTCATTTTATATCACGTATTACCATGTTGTAACAATTAGTTAATTATTTGAGTTCAAATCGGACATTTTGTCGATGCTTGGTACTTGAGTCAAAAATGAACTTATTTTGATTAAAATTTCCCATATGGTCATTATTACATCTTCTCCAAAATTATATTCATAATTTAAATATCATATATATCCTATATATATGTATTTATAATAGTCCAGAACATTTGTAGATATGAAATGAAATGCATCGTTCATTGAGACAGTAGGTTGTATGTACGCATGAATGCAACTTTCATTTCTTTTTCTTATTAATGGAAATAAAAAAAATGACACAAAGGTATATTATAATTACATTATAATATATATGTTATATATGTTACATAATTTCATTAACTTTTCCCATTATACGTTCCATGTAGGGCATGAACGAGTCATATCATATTGATGGGGCGGTCGTCCATACTTCATCAAATAAAATTAATATATTTACATATTATAGAAAGAATAAAGGTATGTTATAAATAAAATTTATAGAAGAATATGAAAAAATAAATATAAAATATACCATATATAAATACAGTGCCATCATAATGTCCACCATGAGTGGTGGTGGGATAATATTTAATTGTCATCATTTCGTGAGGTAGTAGTTCGCCGTACATAGAACAATATATTTGTATCAATTAAATGGATTTGTGTATAAGTGTAGTCTTAATACTTATAATAAAAAAATCCTAGTATATTTATTGAATTTGTGTTTTTATTAAATCATATAATAACAAGAGTATATAGAGTGGAGAAGGAAAATAATAGAAATTTACTATAGAAAAGACACTAGATCTAAAACAGGTAACTCCTTTTGATTTGAGCCAAAATGTTTTCTTGAATTTCCTTAATCTAATTGTAAGGATTCTATGAGGAAATCATGGATGTTTTCAGATTATTTTAGAATATTTTGGTTGATCCAAGATGATTGAGAGGTGTGAGTAGGTGTATTTTTATAACGAGGAGGGGTACTTTAGGAAAGTCTTGAAATATTATTTTATTATACATTAATTTTAGAATTCTAGTAGTTCCAAAGTGATATATTTATAGTATAATATTATAATTGGTCTAAATACTATTAAACAATAGGTTTTAGACATGTTTAGTTCACAAAATCAACCTTATCTTTTAGCTTTAACCATTAGTTAAAAATAATAACTCTTACCATGTTTTCTTGATTTTTCATAATATTGGGTTACTATATTTACTATAAAATTCCAAGAGAATAAAAAGTGGATCATTAATGAAATTTTTATCATTATATAAGTAATTTGACAGAATCCTTGATTTTTAGGACTATTAAATCATTTTAAAAAAATATTATTTGTTTTAAAAACTAATTTATGTCAATTTTGACACTATCTAGTAATTTATTTTTGTTAAAGTCAGAAAAAACCAATTCCTTCAAAAACATTCATTAAATGAAAGATAAAATTTCATAATAATCTATAAAATTAGTGTATGACATCAAAATGTTCAAATTATATTCATTTTAATATATATTATATCATTGGTTTGAATCTTTTATTAATAAATTAACCGCTACATAATCATAGTGTCAAAAATAAATTTATATATTAAATATATAAAAACTATAAATAAAATACAATGATATAATAAATATTATTATATTTTTAATGACTATTTATAGTATAAGATATCACTTATATAAAACAAATTAATTTTTATTTATTAAAAGACACATATTATTGTATTATTTCCCTTTTCATTGAATTAAATATTATAAAATGTCGTTTTCACACCCAAGTTCCCCCCCAATGAAAAAAGTACAACCTAAAGATGATTAGGGTCGGAAATATATCATCCAATAGTATTAGGACACATTTTAGGGTAGTATTATGTTATTATAATATTATTTTTACGCTTATTTAACTAATTTACCCTTTTACCATGATAGGTAAAATAATTACTGAAGTTACTATTCAGAATGTCCAAAAATAAAAGGTATATATTTAAAATATTTTTACCTTAAGATTATAAATATGGAATCCTTTTCTAAAAATTAAAAACACGTAAATTTTAGTATTTAATTTAAAATTAATTATCATGAAACATTACAAAATATTGAAATGATTTTACATTTGAATTCAATATAGAATTAATACCAAGGCCCTAAATTATAATAAATGATAAAAATAAATTGTATTTATACTTTAAAACCATTAAATACTATTATTTAACCATATAAATTATCTAAATGGAAAAATTTGTTTTCAATTAAAATTTAACTTATTTTTACTTTTCATCAAAACATGATAGTTTTCATAAATATATCAAAAAGTCATCCAAGATTAATTTTTATGTATTTCATCTAAAGAATAAGTTTATTTTTTCGAATATAACATATAATGGTGTAAAAAACTAAATTTTAAAAGGGTTCTCCACCAAAAGGCGGTAAAATTTCATTTTTATAAAAATTCTTTTTTTATCAGAAAATATGAATTTGTTTATATATAATATCTACAAAACCTATAATATTAATTTTAAACACTACATTGAATATATAACATATATTTTTTATTAAAGAAATCCATAAACAGTGATATGATTTTGTAAAGACCATTATTCTCTTTGTAAATATGTTTTCATAAAAACAAATCCTTCATCTTCAATTGGTTTTTATTTGCATTTCTAATAAATTTGGCCATCAGTGAATTATTATTTAAACATGTTTAAACCATATTTTCATTATTAAATTGATACAATTCATTCCCACCATTACAATGACTAGGTTATAATGACAACATCTAAATATCAATATTTTGTTGTTCGTTTAAGCTCGATGTACCGTATCATGAATGCTGTTGAACATAGTGTTTCGTTTTTTAAACACGGCATGTGTCAAGCATATTTTAGATATAATATAATTATAAAATATACACATGAGATATTTGACTATGTGAGAGGATAATTTTGATGGGAGAAAAATATTTTTTTAATGAATATTTTACCAAATCCAACTAATTTTATAGCTTCAATCATGGCGTGGAATATTATGTTGAATTTTTTATTTATTTATCAAATAATCTATGATAAAATTTGAGTGTGATTTTTGAGGCTTTCGAGATTAATGTTGTTTTGAGTCATTTGATGAATTAGCCATATTAAGGGTTATATTTTCTTATTCAATCAAATTTTGTTTTTATTACTATTTTTTATCTTTTTTTATTCTATGATCCATTATAATTTTGTTATAGTGCATCAAGCATGGAAAATGCTTCTTGAGTACTCATCATTCATATAAAAAGATGATATTGGGGTGCATATTTATTAAAGATTAAATTTTATTATTAGAGTATGTATATTTAATCATGTTTATAGTATATATTTTAATAAAATCCCTTAAATCTACGAAAAAGATACGAATACATCGATCATATGACATCAATTTTTCATGAATCAATGGTCTTTTACACATCACTATTTTAGGGATTTGTGGCCTTTAAATTTTCCTTGATAATTAACATTCTCATAATAACTGATGTTGTGAAATTTCCATCATTATTTGAACATAATGTTTTTCTTAAATGTAAATAATTTCACTTACCACTATTATTATAAAATTTGGAAACACGATACATGTTATTATAGATGACATTCATATTTCATTTATCTCTTTTCGATAAGAAGTTTTATTAACTCGTTGAATTTTTTGGGGTTTTTAAAAAGGTATATTATTAATAAGAACCTTTAATTTAAAATACCATGTTAAAATTGAATGAATTCCATTTAGTTTTATGAGTGAGAATGTAACAAATCATTTTTCTAGAGAAACACTATGTTTTATAGAATTATAGAACATGTGATACTGATCTTAAACTTACTAAGAAGTATTATTATTTAAATGTGACCATTTTAATATAGTAGTTAAAATTAGTAGATATGAACAGTATTAACTACATTCAAGAAATATATATAAAGTTCAGATAAAATAAAAATTTATTCACTAAATATTTTTAAATAATAAATTAATTTTTAGTAAATTTATATTATTCTTCCAAAATTAAATATCATGAAAAATAATTATTATTTAATTTTATGGAGAAATATTATTATTAAAATATCTGAATTTCATAAATTCATTTTGATAAAATTTAAATTATTTTTTAAATTAAAATATTATCATTATCTTAGAATTAAATTTCAATAGTTTTGTAATCAAATGATTTTTCAATGAATAGTGGAAAACACTATTTTTTATGATTTTTTTCTATTAATTTATTAGAAAATCAAAAAAACCTTTTAATTTTTTTATAAAATTTCATTAGTTTTGTATTCTTAAAAATAATATAATTATAAATTTTTTCATTAATTTTATTCACAAATTTTGTATAAAAACATTTTACTGTGTAAAAAGGTATTTTTCTAAAAAATGGTTTCCATTATATTATGTATAATAATGTTTAATTTTATTAATTTATAGTAATTAAATCATTAATAACGTATTCCATATTGGAAATAATTACATACAAATTTGAAAAATAAGTCCCTTTTTTATTCATTTGCAATAATAACCATAGTAAACAATTATAAATATAATAAAGATAAATTTGGAAATTATGGTAAAACATAATATAATATGGACTAAAAAATGACCATAATCAAACACATAATTTTATTATATGTTAACATTTTTCCTATAAATGTGAAAATTTCCAATATATGACTTTCAGTTGTCATTTGGCCATCATTTTTTCCATTAAAATACTTTGTGTAAATAAAATTAAAAAATGTCATTCTCTTTGTTTTATTCTCTATAAATTGTTGACATAGGTTAAAATAAGATTTTTTGGTCATAAAAAATTATTTGAAAAATAATATTTTTCTCAATGTAATTTATTTATAATATTTACTGGTGAAATAAATAACCTAAGAGCGTACAAAACACTAACATAGTAACTATTAAAATAATAGTAAAATAAAATAAATTATTTAAAAATATTATAAGAAATAAAAATTAAAATAATTATTATGTTCCATGATTTTTTTCAACAATATAACATTTTAAGAAGGTGTGGAAGGATTATATTATAATTATTTTTTTCATGTTCTAATTAAATGAAAAGTTCCAAAATTATCATTTATTTTTTCTAATAATCAATTATATTTTATTAAATGATGTAAAATCCAAAAAAAATATATATTGAGATTAGTTAATGGTATATGGTTGAAAATATAAACCATGGTAAATTTATGGTCCATTTTTCATTTTATAGTAACTTTTTTTACCTGTAAAGTGTAAAAATTAGTCTTTTTTATTTAATATTTGAAATGGTTAACAAAGTGTTAAAAAAGATATGTGTAAAAAAATCATCAGATTTTATTGGAAGATAGGATTTCTACCAATACTCATCATATATTATAAATATATTTGTCGGTATTCATTCTCCATTGATAATTAAGTGATATAAATTTAATTTTTTATTAACATCCAAGTGTGCCCCTTCCCTCTCTTATAAAAGGGAACCTTATATCCTCAAATATTAACACATATAAATCCATTAGGATTAGCCAATTAAAATTCAAATACATTCCCAACAGCACTCCGAAACTTATATATCCATTGGTGTATATATAATTTGAACCTTAATTATTATTTGTAGAACCAATAATGATTTTCCAAAAATTATGTATGTCTTTTAATCGAATGCTTTGGTTTTATTTATTTTTCCTTCTCCTTAAAATTTTCATCAAAAATGAGTATTTATTAACAAACATTTCTACCATATAATGATATAACATTACATTCTTGTAATAACCTATATCCACATCATTGGAAAATCTAATGGGAAACTGAAACATCATTCTTGTATACGGTAGACTACTCCCTCGTGAACTAATGTAATTTTTTTCCATAAACACATGAGACTGATGGTTATAATGATAGATTTAATTTATATTAATGTTATTAATGAAATATTTTTTATAGGAATGAAATTTAACAACTACCTTATTACCATTCAATTCATTGAAATATGATAATTTCGTTTGTGTGTATGTGTGTATTACAACCTTTATAAAGCGATGTGATTCATATTTTACCTATATGTAACATGGATGTTATGTATTAGAGTATATAAAGATAAAATATGTAATTTATTATATTATTATCATTATATATTGATAAAATAATTGTTATCTTATATAATCATCACTAAAAATGAAAATGTTACTCATGTGTTCTTACGCCCTATCATCTTCATGATTATAATGTAGATCAATATTCATTATAATATATAATGTTTAGTTTTAAAAGTATAATTTATATATATATAATTATAATTATTTAATTAATATTATTATTAAGGAGACGATTTATGGGTGACCACATATACTATAGACATCATACCAAAGCCATTTTGGAAATATGATCCAAATATCATCAAAATGTCTGACCTGAAATAAATTGATTGAAAAATTAAATATGACATGGTGATATATATAAAAAAAGAAATAATGAAAATGAAAATTTTTATTAAAGAAGTATATAAGTAATAATTTTTTATTATTTTAGATGATATGTAACGTACGTGATGCGGTTGACTCATGGTAATGGATACCATACCTAGAAACATTGATTTTACATCTTTTAATGTTTTTTCTTAACATTTTTCTTCCTTGTACATATTCATAAAAATAAATTAATAAATTTATTATATATACATAAACTATAAAATAAATTTTATGTCTTTTTTTGATTTCTCTAAAATGTTTTAAAAAATAATCATCTTATGTATTTTATACAGAACATTTGTATCTATGAATAAAAAAATTGTTCTATTATGACACACACATTTTCAATTTATTTGTCCCCCATAGAAAAAATTATATATTTTTTGGATTCATTTAAAAAATTACATGTTAAATTCAAATAGAACCCCCCATTTATATTATTTTTAGTATTTTCAAAAATGTTTTTAAACGGAATGAATATTTTAAAATATAGAAATGCTTTCATATATGTGAAAATAATATTTTATGACTATAATTTTGAAAATTGAATAAATTTATGTGTTATGATTTTTATGTTTATTGTGAAATACACATAATTATGGGTGATTCGATTATAAAACAAGGATATTTGGGTACATTATATACCTATAATGCATTAGCAATGGATGTCAAAAAAATTTCTTATTCCATTTTCAAGTGTAATTATAATATTATACAAAAATTATGTGATAATTAACCTAAATAATTTTTCTATAAATTATATTTTATATTATCTAATTACTATGAATTCATCAGATAATATAAATTTCTTATGTTTAAATGAATGTGTATGCTAATTTTCAAGTGTGAAAAGTTTAACTTTGTGAAAAAATAATTTTTTTTCATTATTTCAAAGGAACATTTATGAATTTTGTTATCTCGTTTAATAGTTCATATAAAATTTTTATTAACAATATTTTGGAATAATAGTTAAATTAATAGGTGTGAAAATATTTATATTGAGCCTAATATGAATTTTTGAAATGGAAATTATTTTATAAATATTCATGAACAAATGAGTATCTTTATTTATTTTATTCCCCTAACAGAGGTTTTTTAGGTCATCAAAAAATTTGAAATAGTTTTCATAGGTTTTTTACTATTTGGAAAACATGTGAGACAATGATAAACTTTTTTAAGAAATTTCATAAAAAAATATATTTCAAGTTAAAATTTATCATCCTTGAAAATATGGATATTGTTTGGAGGATTCAACATTTTGATATAATATTTAATTATTTAATAGTGATGATTGAATTCAATAAATCAATTAATCATAAGGATCTTAAATTAGTATAATGAATTCATAAAAAACTAAATATTATTTAACATTGTAAGGATATATCCTCAAAACATAACACAAAATTAATAGAGAATCCTGTGAAAATTATATAGTATACATAATCATCTTATATAGAATTAAAAATTTATTATGATCATGATTATGATAAAATATTTTATCAAATCACTGTTGGAATATTATAAATTATTAAATAAGTATAGATATTGAAAAGATTTTCTTGTGAAGTGATCATATAATGAAAATTCAAAACTAATGTTGGAGATGACATCAATTAAAAAACAAGGATAGGTGCGATGAGAGATCAGGTAGTATCCTACAATGGCGTCGTGGCAGGATATGGTTTCAAACCTAGATTCAAGATGGTTTCCTTCTTTCTAGGCCACAAGAAGGTATCAAGATCCTTGGATGGGGCATGGGTTGGGACATGCGCCAGAGAGCCAGCGACAACAGAAGTGGTTTCTCCCGAACTTGCGTCATCCACAAGGTGTATTTATCTGCGTTCCAATGTCGGGATGACCAGATCTGGCGAAAGGATGGTCAGGAGGGGTAGTGTGGGTCCTCCGGTAAAGGATTATCGGCCTCCGAAACTAGTGGTTTCACTGCAGATGAGTCTTAGGGTAGAAGAGGCGTTTTCTTCTATATCTGTTTTGACTGTGTGGAGTGGTATACCAGATGGGATTCTCAAATCTGAAGACAGGATGGTCAGGAATGGTGATGTGGGTAATACCGTGAAAGAATCTCGGCCTTTTTAGCTGGTTCTTATGTTGTAGTCGACTTGGGAGGCAGTTCCTGGAACCATTCATGATCCTGCTCCTGGGATCACGATCCAGACGAGTCACGATGCTTCTAATGACATAACATCAGTTGATCGATATTTATTTTCATCAAAGGAATGAATTATTCTTCCATTCAAAGAAAAGGAAGTATTGGAAAAATCTTGGATGATCCTATTGCGGTGTCAGAACGCCTCAAAATGGGTGATTTCCCATCATTGCTATATTATTTCAGCCTAAAGGTTCTCAGCCTCTGAAAATTGAGGAGCTCATGAAGCGAATTTAAATAATTTGGGGTTTTTCATCATGGGAGTGTGTCTCTCTTGGAAGAGGATACTTCCATATGCTATTTTCCACAGAATAATTAAAAATTTGAGAATGGTGTTTTGGTTCCATTGCACTTAAATCTGGGATCATTCACTTGTGAGAATGGGTTAATAAATTTAACCCCCATGAGGTTGATGATACAAATACTCAAATTTGGTTAAGGATTTATGGAATTTATTGGATACTCTAGAACCCCAAAATATTTTATGATATTTCTTTGTCCATTGGCATCCCAATAAAAATTGATAAGGAAACACACGTAACTCATTTTGGGCACTTTTACAGATTCTTAATTGACGTTGAAATGGGAGAGACTCTTGTTGAAAAGGTAATGCTTGAAACAAATGATGGAATTATTGAGCTAAAGATCACTTATGAAAAATTGCTTAAATATTTCAATGAATGCAATGTTATTGGGCTTGAATCATCTTCTTGAAGATGCTCTGTAGTTTCCATCTTCTTGTGCTTTGTGTGGGCATGATTTCGGCAGCTTCTCAAAAAGAATAAAAATACTCCTTCTCAGAAAACTGATGTTCCTCAATTGAATCAGCATGATGATATAAAAATCTTTTCAATCATGATGATGGTATGTACATTGCTTTTGATAATGTCAATCAGAGGAATGAAGTTCATGGTGTTGCGAAAAAAGTTGATGGGAATGATGATCATCACCTTACCTCTAAGAGTAAGAAGTCTTAGGTGGAAATATTTTCAATGGAGGTGAATGATCATAATGTTGATTCCTCTAACAAGGATAAAGGTGTTGTTATACAACAACCTCAATCATGTCCTTCCCCTAAATGATGTGATGGAGTGTTTTTAGCTGGATAAGTTACTGAAGAGGATGCTCAACTCTTACAGGAATGGATGATCACTTCAGGTGATTGCAAGGGTAAGAGAATTTTAGAACCTGACTCTCCAGTCATTTCAAAAAATATCTAGCCTTCTTCAAAGTCTGTTGTGGATAATGAGGAATTTCAACTTGTCTCTTACAAAAAGTCAAAGTCCCCCATTGTCACCCTAGTGGTGGCAGCATAATCAATTATAGGGAATGATCAGACTGTTGATAGTGATACTTTGGATCCAACTAAAGAAATAAAGGTTGAGGGAATGAAGTCATTATCTAGAGGAACCTCTCCTATCAAAGATAAGGCATTAAAACATGATAGCTCTGATTCTGAAAGCACTGATGCTGAGACTCTTTATGAAATTCATCAATCTATCCCTAGGGAGAGATCGAGAGGCTTGGGGAGAGGTTGTTAAAGGGCCCACTGGGATGCAATTTGAGAAGAAAAAATGAGGCTAAGTGAAAGACTTCTGAAAAAGTTAAACATGTAGATTTCACATTGGATTTTACCTTTGTTTTCCCATACTCTTTTCGGTTCCTTTCTTTTTATTGCTTTTAATAAAAGGGGATCACCCTCCATGTTTTAAAAAAACTAATGTTGGAGATGATTCATTTAAGATGTGTTATAAGAAAATTTTTAAGGAGTCCTTAAAGAAAGAAATATAATAGATATCTCTTAAAAAAGAACCTATATGGTTTTCCCAAACATAATTATTATTTTAAGACAATATATATGGTTAAACTCATTATATGGTGTGTTATATGAAAAGAGATATGAATAAGACTAGTTTCCATTGAAATGGGTATATATATAAGAAGGAAATAAAAAGGCTACATGAAGAGAATGAACTATATAGTAAAAATAATGGTAATGTGATCTAGGTTAATTTAAATCAAAATATATACAAAATATCGAACAGGTATATGAAAATATTATAGAGGTTAATGGAGAAGAATAATGAGAACTAACATCACATATATGATGAGGGGGGTCCATAATATCCCATACTAGGGATACATGATCCATTTAGTATATTTTCTAACATGATTAATTAAAAATAAATTTTATTAAATAAATGATTTAGAAATTTTCTCATATATATATATATATCATTTAAAACTACTATTTTATTTTAGTACAAAATCATTTTAGTTTAACATTTGGTTTTATTTTAAATTAATTTTTTTTAAAATTTTTAAATACAATGAAATATAAAATATAATTATGTAGCTCAATTATAACAAAAAATGTGAATTTAAAATGACTATAATGTAAATTTTATATTATTAAATACATTTTTCATGGTGGTAGTGAACCCAAAATAAGATAAAAATGAGTTTATTTTGAATTATACTAAGAGGGGTTAGATTAGGGATAATACATTATTATAATATCATCTTAATATATTAATTCTATTTAACATATAATAATATCATGGATATTAAAACTTTAAAGGGGTAGAAGAATTACAAAATTAGAGATTTATTATGGGAACATTTCCTCTTCCTTTTAGAGTTCACTCTTAAGCCACACATTAAGGAAACTTCATTTGTAATTTTTTATTAAAAAAATTATTATAGTGTGTGGGACGAGAGTTAGAGAGAGATTTTTGAAATTTCTCAGTTGGATAATGTTTTTTAGAAGGAGGAAAAATTGGTTGTATAGGTTCATATTTATAAAGAGATGATATTTTTGTTTTTGATTTCAATATACATTAGTTTATCAGTTTTAACCAAGATTATCAATAGTGATGATTCATGTGACTACACACATAAATTTTCATGTTACAATCCAAGATAATGGCTTCATAAATCATATTTATAAAGGAATGTAATACTATTGAGCATTCATTTTTTATTATATGGAATTTTATATAGACTATGAGGATCATGTATTTATGAAAATTTTAAAATGCAATTTAAAATAGATTTGATAATATAAAAATGTTAATTATGATGTTTTTAAAATTATTTTGGATATTTTTAAAATGAAATAATTTAGAAATTTTTATATAATTATATGAAATTAATTATTATTAATATTAAAAATGTTTTCCAAACTATAAATTTGTTAACATATATTAAACATTATGAAATTTTTTACAAAAAAGTGTAAATATGTATATTTACTTGCATCATGTTGTAATTAATAATTTCAAAAATATTGTGTTATTAATGTTAAATAAATATTTTTACACATAAACACAAACACACACACACACACACACTGAATTTTTAAATTAATAGACATGTGTTCATTTTAGAGTTACATATTACATTTATATAATTTTTTGAGTGTATATATATATTTTATGTATTTTTTAATTTTTTCTAAAAATAATTGTTTTTATATTGTTATGTATATACATATCTCTCTCTACACAAGTATATATATGTATATATATATATATATGTATGTATATATAAAATTGTTTTGTGTATATATATATCACCATATATATATAAATTTTTTTTGGTGTATGTTGAATATAAATAAGTATATTTAGCATGATATTAATTTAAAAAATACATGATATATATGTATATATATATATATATATATATTATATAGTTTTAAGAAAATTTGAATGAATAAAATTAACATATGAAATTAAACAATGACCAAAATTTGAATGTGTATGGTCAATAAGTTGGAGAGATGTTAAATAAAAGTGGAGTGTTATGAAAAAATGAAATAATGGAACGATATAGAAATTTTGGAGAGGTAACGTGAGTTTTAAAAGGATAAAAATAATACCAAAAAATATTGGAATAGTTTTTGGAAAAAGATTTTGGATTGAGGGGTTTTAAAAAAGAAAATGTTTGAGGTTTAAATTATCTATAAAAGGGATATTTGGATAGATTAATGAGATATCGAGAGAATGTGTATTAATTTAATAAAATAAATAAATGAAAATTATTAATACATAAATATGGTAGGAGAGATGATAGTTGAATTTGGGAGTTAATGTTGGAATAGTGGAGGCACACTAGATGGGGGTGCCACATCCAAATTAAAAAAACATATTACAAATATGGTAAAAATAATAAATAAAATAAATGGGGATATTGAAACAAACAAATTAAATAATTATTTTGAAAAATATTTTTAATTAAATGAATGAATTATGAAAGAGAATTAAATTAGTTAATTAAATGAAAAATGTGTTTTGATAATAAAATATTTTATAAATTAATACCAAAGATTAGTCAACTTAATTCAATTATATCATCATCAATATTAATCAGATTGAAACTTCTTCATCTCCAGGGGATTCATCATGATAAGTTAAGGTCTGATCCATGTTCATTTTTAAAGCATATTGCTATGATTTCTATATTTAATTAAATTCAATTTTTTATTTAAATAATTGAATATACGGAATAAAGTGATTATTTCTTCATATTGAACCTTGCAAATACTACTTATCATCCTTGTTGGGTCTGTAAAACTATATAGGTAATCTATCATAGATCACACAATGTATCATTTTGTAGGGGCTATATTTTTATTTATTATTTGAGAATATGTATTGCATAATCTTAATAAATATAATTAATTTTTTAATTAGACCTGATGGTGAATGATGTAATTTCCCCTATTATTTTATTTTTTCTTCATATTGTTGATAATTTTTACCAAATAAATTATTGTCTTAGGAATCGAAAATTATTATCCTTATTATCACATGTTATGTTAATTTGGATTATTGAATGATTATCCTAGATAGAGAAAAAGGATAATGAGATGAAGTTAATTATTATTGTTATTCCTAAAAAAGATTATATGACATGTTTTTTATTATGTTGTAATATTATTTAAAGGATTATAAATTTTTAATGCCTTGATATAAATTATGGTTTTTAGAAGCCTTTATTTATTCCAATTGGATATGTGATGTACAATCATGATTGGTGTGATTTTTCCATATTATATTAAATTTAATGGGTTAATCAATTATCATTGGTTGATAAAATTGTTTTAGTGGGATTTATTGATTTTTTAAGAATATAATTAATTAAATATGTAGAATGTGATGAAATAATTTTTTACGTAACTATGATAATGTTATGCCTATGATATGTTGTTATGATATGATTCATATGAGATGTGAATGGGTTTCTATGTGATAGGTTCCCATGTAACAATGAAATTAAATTATAATCTTAAATTATAATGTAAAGGGATGGAGTGGATAATGAATTGATGAAATGATAATGTATGGTGTGGGTAATATGGTAATTGATAAATTAAAAAATTAAATTGTCTAAAAATAATGGAATTTAATGGGTGTTTTTATGAAATCAGATTATAATTTAAAAAAAAGTAAAATGGATTTATTTGATAGGGGGTTTGGATTGTTAAATGTGGAGTGTGGATTATTTTTTGGTTTTGAACATTTAAAATAGGAAGTGGTGTTTCAGAGGTTGTAAGGTAATATTGTGACGTTATGATGTGGTTACTTCCTCTATTGTGAACCAATATGATTGGGCTTGTGTGTTTTAAATTATATGTATACCATGTTATATTATATGTTATTTATAGACATGCCTCGCCCACATTGAGAACTATATCCCAACACCCATATATTTATATTCTTTGGGGTAGTTTTCCGAAACGTTTTAGTGGAGGTATTGATGGATAACTATTAACTATTTCTTGCTCCCTCTTCTAGATATTGGAAACATGAAAATGATGCGGTGTCCAAAAGTAAAAGTTTCACTGTAGATATGTGTTTTGATGAGATGTGAGGGACCATCTTTCTTCAGGTGAGATGTTGTGAGACAACTTATGATGGGGTCATGCATGGTATGAAGAGGAAATAAGGTGGATTTAAATCATATTTATAATAATCTACATAAATGGTTATGGGGTGTGATGCCCTAGATATCTATATAAAGAATGTTATCTGATGTGATGGACCATGTGGCTAAGGGAGGTACTTGACATGTTGTGATACCGAAGATATAAGACCTCAAATATACACGTCATTAGGGAGTGAGAGAGAGAAATATGTTATGAAGTGGTATGGGGTACCCTTCATTGATATGGTTCATGTTATGTTATTATAAATGGGTGATTTATTTGGCGAAGAAGCCAAGGTGGGGTTGGGGTTTGGTTAATTGACATGATAAGTTGTTTTTGTTTTTGTTGTTTTTTCATTATTGCATTGTTATAATATTTTCACATGTTCAGGAAAGACATTGGTTTTCTTACTGAGTATAATTATATGATCACCCAACATAAATAATTCTGTTTTTGATTTTACCAGGAGAACTCAATGGATCATGAAAAACATTACATGTTCATAACATTGGAGGTATTTGTTTATTTCTCCATTATCTTTTTATTTTAAAATTTTAATTTAGAGGATTTTACCTATATCTATTTTATTTATACTTGTGTTAATGGATGGTTTGAGTTTTTTTATATTATATCATGGATTTTCTTATAGTGGATTAATCATATCTCACGTTTTTGTTTTATTATAGATGGTAATGACTCCCATTAAAAAGATTTGTGTACCCTCAGAGCTAGTGACCATCCCAGGGGATAATGGAGGCAGGACATGGGTGATAATTATCTCTCTTCCATCATTGTGGTATATTTTTCTAGAGGGGGTCACGACAGAGTGGCATAAAATATATGGTTAGAAGAAATGATGGAGTATAGTGTTAGGCACTATGGAGATTACATGGGTTTGTTTGGAAATAATGTTATATGTTCTTTCAATATGATATATGATAGGGAATATCATCTAGGTCACAACATTTTAGGGGAAGCCATAATCCAATGTAAGGACTCTAATCCTACCTAAGGTCACAGAGTGGTAGAACCGTTTGCAGGGTAGAGACCTAGGATAGGCACAAGCATCATGATTGATTTTTTCATGAGATTGAATGATGTTGTTTTTTTGATTTATGGAAAATAATTAAAACAATCAAGGATTTTTTTGTATATTTATCTCATTGTTCCCATGATGGTGGTTGCTAATGAAATGTCATTGTTTGATTAATTAATTGTATAATTTAGAAAGAATGAGTGAAATGATGCTTATCAAACCCATTATTTTTGTTTTAATCATTACTAATACTTAAATGGGTTCTTTCCATTCATATTATAAAATTATTCCGAATGAATTGAATTTTTATTCCTTTATAATAATGTATAACATTACATCTTGATTTACTAATATTATAAATTGTTCAAGAACCATCCTTTGTTTTTTTCAACAACTATTTGATTCTGGAAACCCTTTTTTAGCACGTTAACTCGTATTGATTTAATTCTTCCATGATAAAATTAATTATTTTGAAACCATTCATAAAATTATTTAGGTTTCAATGTGTGTTAACATTTAATTTTTTTATTTTTATTCGTAATTTCTCAAGTGCATGTGTTGTGAACTTCTTTTAAAACATGGATTTTGAAATTTTAATTATGAAATTTATAATAAATTTACCATCTTGATTATTGATAATTATTTTATGTTTTTATAACCTTTAAAATTATAATTTTTTCCTTATTTCTGAAATTATCATAGTTATGTAATATTAATATAATCAACATTTTTATGTATTTTTTAGTTTGAATTTTTTATTACATCATTTCTAATATTATAAAAAATTATGAGCTTGATTTTTTGTATCTTTTTTAGAGTTTAAACTACTAAAATTAATAAACATATTCTTATTTTGACTAAGAAGTATACTTATGTATTTAAAGAACCTTTCCTCATAGGTTATGTGATTATAATAATATTATGTAATGCATGTATAAAGTTTATTATTTTTATGGAAACTATGGAATTTATATTATATTGGACAAGAGAATGTATAATGTTCAATAGGTTATATGTAAAGATTTAATTAATATCATGTTATCTTTTTTTCAATATATAATCATATTTTCCTGAACAATGAAATTATTAAACAATGTTTAGTTCATTAATGACAAAGCCTATACCATAGATATATAGCATGTGAGTTTTTAATTTTTCAGTTAGATATCATGTTTTATTTTCATAATTATGATAGAATGTTCCTTATGTGATAAGGTATTTTGAATAATTCATAAGAACAAAGAATGTAAAAATTTTCAAATGAGTTTGGAAGTGTTTTTAATTAATAACAAGATGAGCATTGAATTTCTTGTTTAAGAAAATTAAAACATGATATGTGGGAAAAATGTGTAAAATTTTATCACTAACTAGGCCTCATGTCAGATCTATTTATATTCAAGGAATAGTATTCCATTTGAAATGACTTTGAAATATGAATCTTGGTTTTGGGATTCATTGTTATGTTTTTGTGTGATATTGTTATACCTTTATGAAAATAATCATTGTTGGGAAAAAATTGCACTATGATTATCATAGATTATAAGACCCTTGATGTGGAGACTTCGTTAATATCACCATTCATTACAAACATAATCACTTATAAATTGTTAGGGAACTGTTTTCCCAAGTAAAATTTTATTTTGTGTGAGAATACTCATGATAAAAAATGAGGTAATGTAATTTAAGACCGTGAATAATTATAGATGATATAATGTGTTGCTTTAATGTGTGGTTGTTATTAATTTTTTTTATCTTTTGGGATGTGTGACTACAATTGTAAAGCATACAAATAAAGGAAACTTGATCCTGAAAAAATAATAATTAAACATTGATATGATTAAAACCATGTTATTCAGGGATTCCCAAAGTAGTAAAACAATGAGATGAGATAAGAAAATCCTTTATTTTTGTTCTTAGTGATTTAATGTTCCATGATAGTAGTCATCATGGGTTGTTGGAGTGTGGAGTATGACATATAGATGGTTTTTATGAGAAAATAATAGTTTAGAATATGGTAAAATAATGAGGTCATGTGGTTTTGTGAAATTTCTAATTGAAATTTTTATTGATTGGGATGTTTGGATGGTGGATGTGTTGTGAAATGGTGGGGATGTGTGGTGGGTGGGACATGTGGTTTTTATGAGGCATGACTTTTTTTGTCTTGTGGTGTGATTTTTTTATTTAATCAACCACCTCCTTTAAAAATGATAATCACATAAATTCATAAATAAAATAATAGGTTTTTTTTTGAAAATAATGAAATTTAGGAAGTTGTCAATTCCTCCCACACTAAAAAGTTTTTATGAAGTGATGATAATATATGACTAGAACCTTGTTTAGTGGGTTTTTTTAATCTGATATTTTATTGAAGGAATATGATACAACCTCAAACATATTCATATTGATTAACCATTTCATGAATCAAGACACATTATATTATGGCATGTTTTAAAACTTTGTAGGTGAGTCGCAGACTTATAAAGAAAAATTTTCATGGTGTGGTGGATGAGTTACTTTGTTTTGTGTTACTGATGAATCATTATCAATATTTATATGAGTTCTTTGGTTGGGTTATAAATTTTATGTGAAATTTTTTAATGAACGTGATAATACTAAATAAATAAAGTTAGGATACAAGGAAAATGATTCAAATATTGAAAAGATGGGTTGTTCCAACCATATGGTTTGTTTTTATACGTTTCATGTCATATTTCATACATGAGACAATTGATAAATGATTTGAAATGGAATGGTGTATGTGATGGAAAAATCTATAGAAAGTAAGAAATTTATTGACAATAAAAAATAAAATAAAATGATATAGATTTGAAGAAAAATTATTGATGAAAAATGGGGTGAATTATTTTTTTATTATTTGAATTGTGATGATTTGAAAAGATAGCTATTGTTTCCAAAAAAACCATTTACAAATGTTTTGAAAAAAAGTGGCATGGAATTGTAAAAGATTTTTTTTAAGGATTTGAAAATATTTTGGTGAAAAATAATAACTTAATTGAAAAGGGGTCTTATGAAATGTGTTTGGTTTTAAAAAAATATTTAATTGAAGAGTGATTTTCCATGAAATATTATATTGTAAAACTAAGAATAATGAATTTATTTGAAAATAATTTTTTTCTCACACTTGTTAATTATTTATTCCTTGATGTGTTTATTATGACCATCGATGTGGCCTTATTCTATTTTAGAGGTTTCTTCCCTTGAGAGACTTTTATTAAGATTTTATTAGTTTTACCTATCTTTTTCATATATATTGTTGTGATACAAATATTCCTAGAATATTCGGAGGTACCTCATTGGTTGTTTCTTCATAACACAATTCTCATTTCCTTATACATTTTTCATTCTCAATAAAGAGAATTGTTCGAAAGGTATCGAATGTAATGGTTTGAAATATTCTCTAGAATACTTTTTCTATTCTAGGGTATTACCTACTAATTTCTATTTGTGAGAATTATCTTAATTAAAATTAAAATTGGTTTAAAATAGTTTTGGTAATTTATTAATATTATTTGTGAATTTTCAATATTGATATTAGAAGTTTTTAAAATGACTTAATTTATGATTGTTTATCTAATAATAATAAATTCAATAATGTAAATTTTAATTTGTTTTTAATAAGTTTAATTAGAGGAGATATATTAATACATTGAAAATATATTACACACATGTGTAAATAAATATATTTACATGGATCATGTAGTAATTAAACATTTCTAAATTCATTTGTTACAAATGTTGTAAAAATATAGACACACTACATTGTTTTAGAAATACACGTGTGTGAATTACAAATTTATATATTAAATATATATATGTGTGTGTGTGTACGTATGTATATTTTAAATTTGTATACTTATAAAGGGGTTTATATTGTTATATATATATATACATCTATACACACGTATATACATTTATATCTACATGTGTCTATGTCTATAAATATATATTATATTTATATGACTATATATATATATATATGTTATTTTGTAAATTGAATATATATATATATATATATATATATCATTTTTTAAATCATAACTCTCATAAGTATATAACTCATTCAAATACGATGGAGAGTATAGTGTTGAATATGATTGAATCTCCCTTATGATAGCATCCCTTCTTTTGGTAAAACGTTCTTTCCATTTAATGATATTCTCCACCTTAATTTAACATCTTCTTGTTTATAAAAAAATCTCCCCATTTATGAATTTCTCCCTCATTCTAAAAAACTACCACCATTTGTGATTTTAAAAAAGTAATATTGAATTAATATGATGTTTCATGGAAAGTGTTTGAAAAAAATATTTTAAATAATAATAAATTAACTAAGAAAACACAAGAAAATATAAATGAACATTCAGCCAATATGAATTAGTAAACACGCAGAGAAAACATACTTAGATGATGATATAATTCATTAATTACAAAACATTGAAATGTTTTAAAAAAATACTTCAAATAGTACATAATAAAAACATTATTCTTTATTCATCAAGTTATTAATAAAATACTTAATCATTTTGAACTCATGATGTATTTTCTCCATCTTCACTAATTTCTCCCATTGAATCAGAACATTCTCAGACAACTCTTTGTTTTCTACATTAAAAATAGTGTCTTCTTGTTGAAAAGTTCTCATCTTGGTCTTCTTCATCTCTATTTATCTTCTATTTTTCTTCAAAAAAATAACATCCCCAGTACGATCATCAGTTTCATCTCAATCCTTTTCAAAAAAAATTCACTCTCAACCACATGCAAGGATAAATGGTAGAAATAACATGATGATTCTACATAAAATTATATAATTCATCAAATTTTACATCATTCATCTGAATAAAATTACAAAATTTATGAAACCACTTCACCATATGATTGGATAACAATTTCTATATAGGATAAGTTTCATGTAAAATCTTCAACTCATATTCATTCCAAATTACATTCTTAGTTAATTCTTTTATATAACCATGGTTTTGATTAAAACATTATTGAAATAGCTAATAGTAAGATTCAAGGCTCTGAAAATATGGAATAGTTCCTTTTAATAATCTTAAAACATTACAGATATAGTAAAAACATTTTGGAGATATTTTTATGTTGAATCTGAATGTTTTGGCTCAGTCTTAGGAGGTTTTATTATACTTTTACTAACTTTATCTTCCTTTATATACTTTTTTAATTTCATTTAAATAGAAATTTTAACTACTTTAAAAACATTTCAATCAAATTTCATATCATCAAAAAATTCAAGAATAACAATATCTTTATACGATTTGGCCTTATCCTGATTTTTTTTGAATTTGGATTGTCTTCATGCTTGGATGAGGATTTTGTTTCTTGTGCTAATGATGATTATTATTATTCAAAACTACTTGGGTTACTATCCTTATATATATTAGAAGGTAATTATGATGGGTATAGATATGATGAATCAATTATTTCATATTTTAATGAGTTAATTCATTCTCTAAATCTTCTTCATCATCACCTTGTTCCTCCTAATATTCTTCAAACTCGTATTCAATCTCTTCTTCAAACTCTGTGTATTCTCCTCCTCCTCCTTATTTATTTTATTTCTTTTTATTCCTAGTACTATTATTCTTATTTATAACTATTTTTCATCAAATTTTCCATCTCCATCATGATCATAATCAACTTATTTTTCATGATCATCATGAATTTCTATTATATTACTAAGATTTTTTTTTCATACTGGCTATGGTTATGATTCTTTCCTTGGAACTGATTCTTCATTATTTTTCCCTATATCAAAAATTTATAGAATTTTAATTGGGGAATTTGATGTTTCCTAAGAAACAAATCCTACATCTAGAATTATAAAATCAGTATGATAGGATGGTAGAAAAACCTTCTTAAATTACCTTTTATCTCAATTCAAAAAAAATCATAGAGTTGGGCTTTAAGAAACTTTTTCTCTTGCTTATTTTTCTTAGATTTTTCTTCTAGAACTTTAGTTACTCAAATTTTTGATTCGTTTTATTAAGTAGTGTCATTTCTTATTATAGGATATCCAGGTTTATTTTATTCTTTTTTTCATCCAACCTTCAAAAACATCATCAATAACAGTATTTTTTTCATTATTTTGTATGCTGAAGATGTCTCTATATTTATTTTATATTTCTTATAAATCTTTGGTGACATCCTTGTGGGTTGTGATTTTGAATTAGTATTATTTTATTTCTCCACAAAATCATTTTATTTATTATAAAATGCAAGCCTCGTCATGTTTATAGTGACAAAATTAATGAATGCAATCTTTTCTCTCATCGGATACAGTTTATTAAACACTTTAAAAATTCCCCTACCATTTACAACCATTTTTCTTATGAATGCAGGGAACATGATAATTGTGGATTTGATAGATGAATTATGGATTTTATTCAGAATACGAAGGTAAAATCTCACAATGTCTGTCTCCCTCATATTTACAAGAAAATAAAATATGAAATTATTAGAAACTTTTAATTTAATATGATCTACTTTTATCAAAATGAGAAAACCTTGAATTCATTTAGTGAAAACAAATTTATCAACATCTAAATGAGAAATGTTTTCACATTATCATAATTAGAAAATAAAAAATCTTTTTATTTCATATTGTCAAAATAAAAGGATTATATGATAATTTTTTAAGGAAAATATGCCTCTATTTCCACTGATATTCAACCCATGACAGAATCTTTCTTATAAGAATTATTATTACTTTTTTAATATATTGAAAATGTAATTTTCTCTTTACCTTCCTATTTTATAAGTTAAACAGATTCATAAATTTTTTTTATATTCTTCAGGATAAAACTAGTCGAAATACTTATCACGATTCTTAAGATAGACTGATTCCCATCCTAATAATGCAACAATATGTTTAATTATTGAATCATAATTATCATATAAATATTTTTCCACTAATATATCCCAAAATACTAACCACATAAAATAATCCTCATTGTTCTCCATAAGATTTGGAAGTGAGATGGGTGAATCAAACAAAACGAAATAAAAATAATACTGGGATATTTTAGGGGTTTAGCATGTCAAGACTGAAAATAGTGAATATCTGATGTGGGAAAAAGGGTGGTCCTTCTTTATATAATAATTGGGGGTGACAGTTCATCTGAAATAAAAAAACTAATGGTATAAGTGATGATTTTTTTTGATCTTGTAGTCATGATTACTTTGAAAAATGTTTTAAACAAAAATTTTCAAACTCTCAAGGTTTTAAAAGGTTTATTAGATTGAGAATAAATATGATTAGAAAATTATTTAGAATCATATAAAATAGCATTTTTTATAATAATACAATTCTAACAACAATCAATAGAAAATACCATAATGATATATTTAAAACACATAAATGAGTAGAAAAACAATTTTAGAAGTTAAAGGATCTATCATTATGAATAACCTATTGTTCTTGGTTTTTGTATACCAAAATAGATTATTATAGTATTGATTATGGAAAATTAAATAATTATTATAGGAATATAATTATAATTTTTTTAATAATAAAAATGAATATGTTCTTTTTTTTAACAAAACTAATCATGGAATTCTTTAGTTTCACAACATTGTAACAAAAACCGAGTCATCAAAACATTATAATATTTTTTGAGTCTGGAAAAACTTTTTTGGGATTCTAACTCCAAAAAATTTATGGATAATATGATTTTTAAAAAACATTATGTTAAAATAATTTAAAAACTAAATGTTTTTAAAAAAACATATGAACCCCCCAACCCTATGAAAATTAGTAACATAATGTAAGGAGATGGGTAAACAAGAAGTATACATGAATGATTTGTTTACATTTTTCATTCTTATATTTTGTTTAATGTATTCAAATGTATCATAAGTAATAGGTTTTTTAAAAATATTATCAAGTTGATCTTTTGTTTCGATAAATTATAAAATTTCATATCCTTTAAGTGTGTGATAAAAAAATGACATCTTCTATATATTTTCTTGGGACATGGGTAATGTGGTGGGTTTTTACAGAAATAAATGGAATTTTAATTATAAAAAATTATTTGGGTTTTAGTAAAACACATTCTATAGTTAGTATGTGCCTATTATATCCACATCACTTGAGAACAATAACTTCCAACTACCACATATTCATCTTGTCTAGTGGAATATGCTACTGAGTGTTCATTTATACAAGACCAATATACTAAAGAATCTGATATGAAATGAAATGTTTGAGAGGTACATTTATTATCCATTCTATAATAAATAATGTCATCTTCCTACAAATAAATAATTCCAAAAAAAAATTATATGAATAAAAAAGTCTTAAATCCTATGTTCCATTTAGATAAAAAAAGGTTCCTTTAACAACATATAAATGGTATTTTTTGGATTTTCTTAATATCCTACACATCAAAATATAAAAAACATTAAATCTGGAACACTCTATGTTATGTAAGTAGTCATAATATCATACCTCTAAATACACTTTTATCAATTGGTTGGCCAACCTCATAATGATCTAATGTATTTGTGGTACCAAAGGGAGTACTGATACTTCCAGTATTACAGAATCCAAATTTCATAAGAAGAAATTTTATATACTTATGTTTAGATATAAAAGTTCCTTCTGGTTTTTGTGTGATTTGAAAACCAAGTAAATATTTTAAATCAACCATCATACGAATTTGAAACTCATATTTCATAATATCCATGATGGAATATGTTAAATATTATTTAGTAGAACCAAATATAATGGAATAAAAACATTTTTTTACAATTATTATATTTTATTAATTAATTTTATATAATGTTTTTGTTATGAAGATCCCAAAACAAAATTGCTTTGAAAAAAATATCATGTTAAATGATCTTAACAAGGTCTAGGAAATTATTGATGTCCATATAAAGGTTTGGTAAGTTTATAAATGTAATAAAGATGTTTTTTATTTAAAAACTATGGTTGTTCAATATAAAATTCTTCTTGAACATATCCCTTAATAAAATCCTAGTTTTCATCCATTTGAAAAAGTTTTACATTATATAATGATGTAAAGGATAAAAGTATTAGAATAGCATAAAGTATTACTAACAATGTATAAATTTATTCATATCAATTTCATCATGTTCATTATACCTTATCCCACTAGTCTAGGTTTATTACTAACATTTTTTCCATTTTATCACATTTATTAGGAATAAACCATTTTTCTCAAATTATAGATGTCTCTATAGGTCGTTAAAATTATTTAGAGACTTTTTTTATCTAAAATTAATTGAGATAATATTTATTTTCTTTAATACAATCCTCATTTCATAAAACCAAATTGGGAATCTTAGGTTCAAATTGGGGTAAGAAATAAAGATGTTTGATTTGATTTTTCAACAACTTCCAGTCCAAATAAGCTGGTCTATATAACCAATTATACATTAACTAGGATGATCCCTAAGAAACAACTAATTTAATAGGATTTATAAATTTGGTTCGTTAATAATGGGTAGAAAATAATCCTATGGAAAAATAGTAGAAATTATTTTATTAGTAAATTCTTTAATATAATATCGTTCTAAGAAAGGCTAAAAATAATTTTTAGAAATATTAATGGGTATTTTTTCTTGAATTTAAAAAACAAAGGGAAAGATTCTTCAATCTTAACTGTAATATTTCTTTAATAGTACAATATTTTTTGTTAAAAACATTATAAGCCTTAGAATTAGTGGAATAATAAAAAAATCATTTCATCACATTTTGGTTTAATATTTATGTATATAATATTTAATAATAAAAATGATCACTTAAAAAACATTGAATAGAAAATATTTATATTTCTTCTTTTCCAACACTCATAAGGGGGTTTATTAAGAAAATGTATAATTAAAATGTGATTTATAGAATAAGTGGAAGTATTAACATCTTCATCCCAAAAATGATAGAGATTCAATATTCAATCAACAAGGTTCAAGTTATTTAAATAAGAATTATATATATATATTTATATATATATATATATATATTCAACAACACCCTGTATATGGGGGTGTTCTAAGAGTTGAAAATTTCTATTATATACTATTCTTGTTATAAATTTTTTGAAAATATGAATTTTCAAATTCCCCACCATTAATACTATGAATAGTAATGGAGGATATAATTTTTTCCATTTTTTACACATGATAAAAAATTTAAAGGTAAATAAAGGATTCATATTTCTGTTGGAGAAAGTAATCCAATTTATATGTTTTATAATAAAAAACTAAGTCTATACATAATAGTTTCTACTAATACATCCAATTTTTGTGCGAAAAAAATATATAATTTTCCACTAACTATAAATAATAAGATGTTTTGAATTCCATAATAGATTTATAACCTTGCTTATATTTCTTACCATATTGACAAGCACCATAAACTTTTGATGTATCAGAACAATGTTCTTTTAGATCATTATCATGACATTTTTATGTAATTTTTTTTAA
This sequence comes from Viscum album, assembly GCA_963277665.1. Lineage (NCBI taxonomy): Eukaryota > Viridiplantae > Streptophyta > Magnoliopsida > Santalales > Viscaceae > Viscum > Viscum album. The sequence continues at coordinate 644,148,847 of OY728151.1, read as the reverse complement.
GTTTATATAGTTACGGTGTCCAATCCTAACAATCCATAAAAAATATTGATCTTATGTTTTACTAAGGAAAGGTAATTATTAGATCCTAAGGGCATCTATGTTTAGTGTGTAAATATTCTCATTCCTATTGGTAGAAAAAATAAAAAATCATTGGAATTATGTATGCTTCATTTATTATTCCGATATTTTACAAGGTAACCTTTATCATACAATTTACCCACGCATAATAATTTTTTCTTAATACGTTTAATAAACAAAACATTTTAAATAAGATGTTTCCAAACAAGAACAATGTTATCTATTTTTATAATCTCTCCTTGAGGATTATCGATGAAAGTTACTTTTCCTCCTTTAATCTTGATTATATTTTTATAGAAGTCCTTATTTATAGTCTTGTTCTTGGAACACCCAATATCCATGTACAATATAATCTTGTTGTTGTCAATACCTTTTTTATCATGAAAATAGAAAATATATTAGGCTTTGAGAACGCAAACATTCATGGGATTGGTAATTTTAAAAAACAAAGATTTATGAATCTATTTATGTTTAGAAAGATATGTCTTATGAAAAAAAAGATACTTAACTATGTTTGATGATCAATCCCTTTTTTAGTTCCCACAACCATGAAACATAGTAGAAAAAGAATTAATTTTTGGAACAATGAAATTTTTACTAAAAATATGGGATTTATTTGAAAAATGTGTTACATAACAAGTACCATGAAGATGATTGTTTATAAACATTTTATCAATGTTTACATTACCAACGATAATGTTTCATTAATTATTCTTCATATAAGAAACATAAGACTTTATTTTTACAACTAAATTATTTTCTTCCTTAGTATAATTTTTAAAACTATGTTTATTTGAACAGGTTTTTAAAATTTTTATATCATAAATTACTTTTATCTAAATAATTAGACTAATTAAATCAAGATCATTAGAATGATATGATATTCCATTTTTTGGAAACCTTTATCCACAAATCATTATTAACACATTTATATTTTTCATTATCATGTTATTTACAAATATTACAAATCTTATTTAGAAAATATGGAAACATTATCATATTATGGTTAATAAATATTTTATACTGTAGATGAATCTCTAGTATATGTGGTAGAATATTTTTCATCAGGATATTTAGAATTTAAAAGAGATGTTGTAAGTGATTTAGATATATGTATCATATCCATGAGATACTGATTAATAATAGGTACGTTAGAAAAAAGACCAATGTTTCTCTATATAGAAATTTAATTATCAGATAAACATTCAAAAGAATCCATATAATTAGAACTCCACATTTTTTCACATTTTAACAAATTCATGCCATTGTATTTGTAATAATTTTTCTAATTCTTTTCTGAATTTCATTATTTTCTATCTTTCGCCATTTTCATTATACAATATCGTCTAATGTGTCTAGAATTATTGATTCATAACAATAGAATTCATATTTTAAGTCACCATTATCATTATTAATGTTTTTATAAAGATATTTAAAATCCTTATTCGCAACTATCTTAATAAACATTATAGAGAGATTAAATAAACATTTCTTAAAATTTTATAAATTACTATAATTATATTGAACAAAAAATTCCTTCTTTGATGAATATTTTAAAAAAAATCTTAGCTGATTGAACTTTAGTAGGAACTATAGATTTAGAATAAATAGAAACATAGCCATTTTTCATTTTATTTTTGTCAACATCCCTTTTTAATCTACCATTATACTAAATAAGGGAACCAAAAATGTAATCCAAGGTATGATTTCTATTCTTTTTAGTCTCACAAATAGTTTTTATTTTAGATTCCCTCTATTTAGGAATGATTTCACTTATATTTTCCAAATTAATTTCATCATTAAAGTTTTTTTCACCAATAGATTGTAAAATATTTATGATTTTCATAAATATCTTATGGATTTTTGCAATTGAATCTCCAAGTAGAAAATAAAAGGACTGATAGATTTCTATAAAAAAAATATCTCATGGTCTCGAAAACTTTTTATGTTCCAAAGTGTGTAAGTTTAAGATTTTTTGATATACTATATGTAGCTTCACATGAGGATATCTGCTTTATATATGTATCATATCATGGAAGATAAAAATGTATTCCCTACTCGCAAATTTAAATGATACTCTTGTTTTTATTGATGTGTAAAAGGTAGTGACTTCCTTTTCATGAATATTATAGTATATATTAAGTATAAAAATGTATCAATTCTAGTTTTAATAAAAAAATCTCCATATTATCAACCCATTACTCATATTAATCACCATCAAAGATTGGTCGTCTGTTTGGATTTAAATTTTCTATGAAAAAAATTAATACCTTCCATATTTATAAATTAATGAAATTATTATTCCACTGAAATAAGTTTTTGTAAAAAGAAATTGTAAACAAAATTATTATATCAAAGCTTTAAAAAAACTTAAAATGATTAATATAAGAAAACAATTGTCAAGTATATGAGCAGTGTAATCATGCTCTAATACCAATTGTAGGATCTTCTCATATATAAATAAAAACAATAGGGTTTGAATTATTGTTCAAAAACATACTTTAGGATGTCTACACTAAAAAATCCAAGGCCTCTTAATGTTAGTTATCAGACTCAACCCTTAGACTAATTAACAAAGTCATAGGATCGATAGTGGGATTTGTATGATTATATCATATTAAATATTGTAATCACTATATGATTTATCAAATATCCAGAATCATAATCACAGTGGGTCAAATTATTTAAATATACCTTTTAATATTGTAATGAATGTAATACAGATAAAGTAAAAAATAGATATATGAATACTATGACTCTATTTATTTGAAATTCATTGGAATATAAAACTTATCAATACAAATAAATACTATAGCTAAAAAACATATGAATGAATTACAAGATATTTGTAAAAATCAACCACAACTAACCTTATGAGTAATGTAGACAATTACGCTGAATAAATCTATCCACTGTTTTATATTTATAGAAAATTAAATATTTTCTTACTAGGAAATCCATCGATGTAATAATCAGAATGGGACTTTTTTCTTTTCCTTAGGATACCTTGATATGGGGATCAACTATGTATTACATTCCCCGAAAGTCCATGATATGACGGATCAAATTCTCCATCTTCCAATAATAGTAATCCATCGATCGTAATAATGATCAGACACGACATATAGTTAGAAATGTTATGAAGAAGAAAACTTAAAAAAATTCCTTAGAAAAAAAAAATCTAATGAAATACAATAACTAAGAATGATAAATTAATCCAGAGAAATATTTTATAGAGAAGGTTATCAACAATCTGTAACATTACAACTAATAATGATCTAATGTAACTGGATGTTTGATGTAAGATTGATTATCACCATTATAGTGTTAAAGATTTTTCTAATATTGGAAACATGTTATTAATATTATGATTATAAAATTTAGTCTATTCGATGGACTTCATTAACAATTTCTATATGATAATATTTATGAGTAATGTCTGATTGTTTCAAAAAAAGTACCAGTCTGATTGGTAAGACTTTTTTTATTATAAAATACATGACTCAATTCTAACTCATTTTATTATAAATGTGAGTCTTTTTTATCATACATATACTCATTATGAAAATATTAATGAAGAAATGTATAGTTTATACTATTAATAATTTAAAATTTTTACTAAGTATGGTAAAAGTTATTTTAAAAAAACATACTAAAAGACTTGGAACATAAAAATTTAGTGATTTTTTTTTATGATGGTTTTTGTGATTTCCTAAAAAAGTAATGGAAATGTAAGAAGTAGAATATATGAGTAAACAAAAGAAAGTGGTAAATTCTATAATAATATTTACTCAATATTATTCTTATTCTACCTCCACTATATATTTTCTATCAAATAATTAATATTAATCTAAATATACTAAATATAGTGAATGTTTTTATAATATTGGAATATCAATATTATATCCTCCCTTCATTTCATTATAAAATGAAAAAACAATTCAAAATATTTTGGGTTCTCCGCCTCCATTAACAACACACTTTATTTTTCAGTAATACCTTTAAGTATGATTATAGATATAATATTATATTAATATAATGAAAATAAAATTATAACTTATTTATTGTAATGAAATGTATTATTAATCCTTGAATTTAATAAAATCTATATAGTTCATGGTCGTCGGTAAGACCACAAAAATAAACTAAACATATACGGATGATAAGATTAATAATAAATGATTCATACCTATATCAAAAAACATATGGATAATTTGTAAAATTATAATATCATTAACATAATTAATATAATTTTATACATATATAATTTCAGTCCCATTTGATAGGAATCCAAAAAAAATAAAAATGTGTTCTATCTTTTGAACCATGAAATGAACATCCTCAGAACAAAAAAATAAAACATTATATCTCATTGAAATGATAATAAATGAACATAAATTAAATATAGAGAGAAATATATATGTGTAAAAGGTTCTGAATATAGTAATTAATGAATCTAATTTGTTTAATTAGTTTGTTAAGTACATATGAAGTATAATTTTGGAACCTAAGTGGAGGGATCTCTCCAAACCACAATATTTTATTTGGTCTATTGTCTATATCTATTTACCTCTTTCCCTCACTAAATTAATATTATTTAATTAATATAATATATATATAAATTTATATTTTGAGCACATATATAGTAATTTTAGTTCACTATTCCTTGACGGGGATGTAAATGTTTTAGAGACACCCTTCCAAAATTCATTCTTTAAGGAAACCCAAATAAAGGAAACTACATTATTTCTTGCCCATTTTAGATACAACTCTATAATATATTTTAAACAATCCATGTTTTTTTATGAACACTCTATTTTATAATGGAAAACCCTTTTTGTTCATTTATGGTTTCATATGTGTTAATATGGTCTTCCACTCTTTAAAGACTTTGTTCCATTTTCTCTAAATCCTCGCTTAAGAGATATATTACAAAAGTAATTTTCTATAATCTTTATCATGTATACCCCTCAATTGGACAACAAATTTCATGTTCTACTATTATTTATTACCTTTTAACTTCTAAGCATTCCATAATTCATTGTTTCATGGATTCCATTATGATATTCTGTTTGGTTATGTGAAAAAAACTATTATGCATTCCATTTATCTCCATGTGTAATCCTAATTCTTAATACATATTTTTCATTATGTTGTTATGATATTCATTTATACGTTATGATGGGAGTTATCAGATATTTCTCTAAATCACTTGTAAAATTTTCTTTCTCATCTGAGTATATGTAAGGGATTACAGAGAAAAACTAATCCATGATGGGAGTCTATCATCCATGTGATGTTGTTATGGTGGTTAGCATTAAAACATTATTATGGGTTATTTTATATTGATTCCACATTCCATAGTTTCCATGATCATAAATTAAATTTAAATTATTTTATTATTTAATGTTATAATTTAAGATCCCTATATTTTATCGAATCATGTAATTATTCATGGCTAATATATTTTTATTAATTATTATATTCACTCACTTATTAGGATTTATATTTGACCACGATAGAATATATATTTCCTATCCTATCCTACAACGTTTTAGGAGATCAAATATAGTTTTTATTTCATTCTGGACATTAAAATAAATCTGTTTTATTAGTCCCATTATGATATTTAATGTACATAGTCATACAAATACACTATTCCTCCCAATCCTTGGGTTATGCTTAGTTGATATTCATATAAAAAATCATGCAATAATTTATTTTAATCAGTTGGGTATTAATATGGATTTCTAAGAAATTTAAAGTTATTTTTTGTTACTTTGAATAGAATATATTTTCAAAAAAAATCTTGATATAAATCTATGTGTTGGAAAATTTATAGACATTTTGGAGACATATAATGTAAGTGGTTTTAAATAAATTATATCCTTGTCAGGATATAATAATTGGTTAATTATCTATAAAATAAGTACCTAAGGGTAATAAAAACCAATGTGTAACACCATAAAATTATAAAATAAAAACATTTTATTTGATAGAGTACGTACCACACAACACCAATATTAGAAAACCCCTAAAATATATTTTTTTAAATTTATTCTCATTGATATATTACCAAACACATAAGCCCAAGACTAAATGAACTATAATATATTATACATTTATATTCGATCTATTAAATTAGTAGGTAGAAATAATAGTAAATAAAATATTAAATTTAATTTTTTCACATTAAAATTAAATTTTTTTGGTTACCAATTAATTAGAAGTAAAATAAGAATCAGTTAGAAGAAAAATAAAGTTTTCCTAAAAAATGATAATTTTTATAAAGTATAGTTTCGTTGTCCTTTGTGCACATAATTTAAAATTAATTTCTTAAAATTTACGAAATTTTTTATAACATTAACATAATTTTTGAAATAAATTTTTTAATATTTTATGTGGAGAATTTTTTATCTGCAAATTTTCATTTTTTGATGAATAATAAAAAAAATCTAATTTTTATTGACTAATATTTATTTTGTTTAAACAATTTACAAATTTTTGTTACAGTAAAAATTGGTTTCAATTTAATATCAATTAAATTATATTTTTATAAAAAAAATCATTTTAATCTATTTTAAATTGAATTTTATTATCAAAACCTTCATACATTTGAGAATTTTCATCTTGAAATCCTTCCTTCCCCCACGTCTGTGGGATTTTTTTTAATTTCTATTTATACCGATCATTGAATTGAATTTAATAAAATAGCTTATATATGTAGTATAAAAAAATTTATATTTTTTTTTATTTTTAGCATAATTATTCACTATAATGGATAATAAAAATAGAAAAAATTAATTAATTAGCATGGTTTAGGTAAAAAATATTCAGGGTGTTAAAAGAAATAGATAATGTTAAAAATGACATATTAACTTCTCTAAAATTTATTTTGTGGAACTATTTAGACATTATAATGTAACATATTCAATAATAAACATTTTTTTAACTTTTAATACAGTTAAAAACTAGGATACACATTTTAATTTTCTAACAATTGTAAGTATTCCCCCACCACACTTATAAACGGACACTCACACTCCTCTCTTATTAACACAACAAAAACTTCTTGGATAATATATGACCTACCCAAGTCACATTAAAATATAAATAAAATAATACTAGAGTCATTTTTGGTTTATAAATCCATTCTAGGAATTGTTTATGTATAATCCTAAAGAGGTGGCCTAAGAGGAGGTAAATTTCTTAACTATGTGTTTTTATTTTAATTATTCTTCCAACTCCTTAAAGATTCCTATATATATAATTATATTAGAAAAAAAGTAACTCCCATGCAATAATATGTCAATATTTTAATTTAATGACCTATATTCCTCTCCCATTCCATGAAATGGGAAATGATAATGTCAATTATGTGTTAAGAAGACATTAACCCCATGAACTAATGTGACACATTTTCAATAAACAAATTTTATGGTTCTGTATGATGATGGATATAAATTATATATATTATATTTATATAATAACTAAACCCATGGATTAATTGAATAATATATACATTTAAACTTTTTATTCCACAGGGAAAACAATACTATCACTCATGTCTATGGAGGGAAACTGCCTCCCAAAGCGATGTGATTTATTTTTCAATAACGCTTTACATGGAAGGTAATATAGTTAATTTTTTTAATATATGTGATATAAATAAAATAAAATAAATATTAATGAGATATTTCTCATTATTAAATGAAAGAATTTCATTTTATTTCTTACCTTTTCACTCACTCAGATATGATATCACCATTCGTGTACATGTGGAATTCCATCATTACAAAGATATGTGACCCTATTTTCATCATCACACTACATGGATGATATATATTGGTATATATATATATAATATGTTTTTATAGGATACTTTTATAATTATGGGTGATAAATTACTACACACCCCACTAATATAATGATCTTCGAAAAATCGAAATGTTACTCATCTTACGTGCAAAAAATTACCTCCATGGTCATAATGTACCTCATTTATCAGAAAATTTAATTCATTATTGGAATTAAATATAAAATATTATTATAAATAAGATAATTATTTAATTATTTTTATTCTTTATATATTGAAATAATGACATCTTAGTCAAATTTTCAAACTACTGATGTCATTTTGACACATATTAAAATATTATTGAGACATATGATCTGAAATTGATTGAATATGTAAAGGTATATAAAATTATAATTAGTGATATAAAATTTTTAATAAATTTGTAAATTTTTTTAGTAATTAAATAAATAACATATTTTTATTATTCAAGAAGATAAATAATTTATGTGATAAGATGTACTCAAGGAAATGGACTTCATTTCAATTACACCTCTTTGGGATGTATATAAATGTTATACATAAAATATTTTTTATAAGGTGTTTATAATTTCCCCATGACATGTAATATTATGATTATTCAACAATTATTGGTTTTATTTCCATATTTTACTTATTTCATCCATGTGGATATTAATTAAAATTTAGTAAGTGGTAATGAAGTTCGTAACTCAATTTTTTTCCTTGGGTTATATTACATCTTCATTGTATTTTTTATTCTATAATATATTTGTATTTAATTTTTATTGTCTTATGTTTTATATCCAATTAATTTATTTGAAATTAAATTTTGTAAACATAATCGATGTAACACATCAAGTTTTTATTTACTTATTTTTCTTCAATAAATTAAATTTCATTGATGGCTTGTGTTACACACAAAACCAAGTTAATCTTACACTATATGAAACAAAGAATTATCTTCAATTATCCACAACCCAGACTTTTAAAAAAACTATTACATATTATTCATATTTTTTAAACATCATAAAATAGATATAAAAATTTATATATTAAATTTACAAAACTATGTTTTTATATATTATGTATAGTGGTTTTTACAAAAAAAACATATTGATAAAAATTACTTAGTTTTTCGATAAAGTTTTTATATGTTTATGAAAATACTACTTTCTCAAAAAATGATTTTTTTTACATGCTCAACGACAATAAATTTTTTTGACACTTTTAAAAATTTTATTTTCCTAAATGAAGTTAATTTTTGAAATAATCTTGTCAATATTATGTTAGGATGAATTTTTGTGTTTTCTTGTAAAGATTAATTTTTTGATGAATCGTTAAAAATACTAAAGATTAATTTAAACCATCCTTTTTTTCAAATTTTTTTAAAAAATATTTTTATAAATTAATATTTTTTAATGTTAAATTCATTTATTAATACATGAAATAATCTATTTTAGGTCAATGGAGTCAATTACATATTTAATTTTCATACTAAATCTTTGTAAACATTGGAACATTTTATGCTTATAACCCCTCTTTCACATCACGTATATGAGATTACTTTAATATTAAAATTTGAAACTTTGTTGAATTGAATTTGGAATATGGATGTAATATTTTTAATTATCATAATAAATAATATATATTAATTTAAAATAATGTTTTTAACCATATGAATAGGTAATGATGTAAACATTAATTACCACAATTAAGGTAAAACTTTGTTTACTAGGGGCCAAACTAAAATGATATCCGTAGAAATAAATTATAAACATGGAAAAAACTGTATAATGTATATATTTTGACCACTAAAACACTAGGTTTAAAAATATATACTTCTTTACCATTTTTACATATGAAATATGTTGCGGTAATCAATTATTTACAAAAATTCCAAGTGTGTCCTCTCCCCAATTATAAAAGGCCACCCCTATCCTCTCTTCTTCACTCCCTAAAACCATTTGGATCACTAAGAAGAAACTGATATAACCTCCAAAAATCCTTCCCATAATCCGTTATTCCCTATTTTTTATTGGAATCAAACCAAGGTAGGATTCTAATTCAACCCTAAAGAGGATACTCGAAGAAGAGGTAATGTTAATCATTAATCATTTTTAATTTTATTTCTTCATACACCCCATAAATTATTATTTTAATTATATTTTATAATAAAATCACTATAATATATATATATATATATGTATTTATGATATGGTTCTGACCTACATACTTCTCCACTCCCATCAAATGGGTTATAGAATCATCAATCGTGTGTCCAATGAAATACTACCTCATGAACTAATGTCATTTGTTTCTCCATTACCTTCTATTAAAAATGAAAAAAATGAATATATATTTTATGTATTATATATATATATATTATATATAATATTATGGTGATTCTATAGTTATTATATCGCACATACCTTCTTGTTTTTCGTTTTTTGGGAATATGATAATGTTTTTCGTGTGTACGGCGGACTACAACATCATAAAATGTTGTGGTTTGTTAACCCTATACATGGAAGGTATTAAATTTGTATATAATTAAAATATTATATATATATATACATATATATATCATAATAATTATTATATAAAGATAATATATATCACATACTTTTCCTTCACTCGTTTCGATAAGAAAATGGAAATAGTTTTCATGTGTATGTATGACTTACTATATCCATGACTGGTGTATTTCATTTCCAATCACTAAATTTTATGGATTATAAAAAAAATATATATACTGAATACATATGATAGTTATATCATATTTTACATTCAATAAATTATTAATACTTGAACTATATAATAGGATCAAGAAATAACATGTTAAAACATATGTGAGAATAAAGTAGTTATTACCTGAAACATGATTTTTACAAGGAATTGAAAATACAAGAGTAATAGAAAGAAATTTTAAAATAAAATACAGTATGATATATATGTGTATTTTTATGTAATATATGTATAATAATCTTATATTTATTATATGGGAGGTTCAAACATACATCAAGGATGTAACTAATTAAGTTAAGGGATTTATGAACCAATTATTTACTTCTATTAGACACACATAATATTCACAAAATATTTATTTTATGTAATGTATTTACTACCCATTAGTTTTTATAATTATCCATCTCAAAAAACATTATTATTTTATATATCTATTTAATTATCTCTCTTTCATTATGTTTTTTTTCAAAATTAATCAAGTCTACATGATATTATTATCTAATTTATTATTCATTGATAAATACGCCATGTTATGCACCTATAATATCTCATGATGTGTCTATGCAATAAATTTGAAATTTAATATCTTTATATATTCTTCCTCATGATATTTGATATTTCATTTTATATTTTTACTTCACTGGGTTTTTGATTCAATGTTATAAAAATTGGAATGATTTCACGATTTCAATCTCATCATTTGTTAGGATTTTTTATGATTACGCTTCCACTGAAAAATAATATGACCCATCACCCAAAAATTCTCAATAAATTACAAATCCTATATTTATTCATGAAAAAATCTTTCATTTTTACCATTCCCGAACTCTAAATTACATAAAATAAAGATGAAAATGTTTTTAAGAAAATATGTGTTTATTTATCGATTTGATCTGAAATCTATTTTAATATAAAACCAATATATGGAATATTTAAAAAAAATGTTTTACTACCGACTTATAAATTTTAAAGAGATATTTTTACACATTTCTTTATTTTCAGAAAAAAAATAATAAAAGGAATGTTCATCTGATTTTAAAAAACAATTCATGTCTACCCTTTACACAAAATTTGGAAATAAAAATTATTTTTAACATGAATGGAATACACAATATTTACCATTTTAATGAAGATCAATTATTTCATGATTCCCTTATAATCTTGTAAATTTATTTTTAATGAATTTTTTTTTTCATAACATAATTGAATGTTTATATATTTTAAATATATTATTGTACAAGGAAATGATTAAAAAAATGTCTTATGGTAATCAAAATGATTTTCCATATGGGACGAATCATCTCCTCAATGTTTTATATGATTAATCAAAATTATTCTCAATATAATAAATCATCCTTTCATGTAAATTAAGACTTATATGGAATATGATACAATTATTCCATAGTTATTCTTTCTCTAAATGCGTTATGTTGACCATGACATGTTTCTTATGAAACTTGTTTATCTTACCCTTGTTATACTATGTAGAAATTATTATTAAATCCAATTATTTTCATGATTTGTTTTATGATTAAATTATTATCAAAACCTATTTATTTCTAAAAGTAAGAATATAATTTAATTTTTAGGATACGATTTCATTTCCCGGGTTATGATATGATGAATGATTACAATCATGTGGTGTATATATATATAATATTTTATTATGTAATAGGCAGGACCTATATCTTCATCTAATGAATGGAGAAAAATTTATATATGATGTGATATATATGATGAGATAGTGAAACCAGTTTAGTAATACAAGTCTATAATGGGGAGTGAACCTAGTTTAGTAATGAAAGGCTAGAATAGAGAGTGAACCTGTTTCAATAAGTGAATTGTTTCATAATGATGATACTGGGAGTTAAAATTGAATTATATTATGGATTGGTTAGTGATCCCATTCCAATATGATATTGGTGACCGTGATCCATGACTTATATAGAAATGATTTTCTATTCAAATTTTATGTCAAAAGTCATTATCTTATGCCAATGTTATCATCTCATGATTCATGTTCTTTTTTTTCTTCATTTATCACGTGTTATGTACTAAAAACAATTATAACATGATTTAATATTATGATCTATACTTTTATGGCATTATTTTCAAATTCTATTCTCAGGTTCTCATATTCATTATTATAATTTTATGCTTTTATAACTCCCTTGTTTACCCTTACTTCTGATCTGAGCTCATTCTTTCTTATGTTTACCTTCACCCTATTATGAAGTAATATATTCTGTATGATATGTCAAAGAAGGGTTCTAGTTATGATGAATGCAGTGGATGGAAACATAGCTCATTTATGTACTACTATTTATGTTACCAAGTTTCCAGTGGAACTAAAATACTAAAGTACTACGACATGTGACTATGTGATTTAATGAATATTTGATGGAAAGAGATTTAATATAATTGTATGATAATCTTGGGTTGCTATAGTTCATATCATAGGAATTTGTTAGATAAACATTCCACACTAGGATGATAAAACATTAGCAATATCCCTAAGGATTGGTAAATGGTTGAGTCAAAGTATAAGAAAATGTCATAGAATTTTGGTAAACGAAAGAGTTAGTGGTATCCAAAAAACATATCCCTGTCTAGAGAATAATTTTTCATTTGGATCTAACATAGATTTTACTATGTGTAAAAAAATTGAAAACAAAATATTGTTATAGACCTTATTGGGAAATAGTGCACAACAATGGGCCTTACAACATACCTAGTTTGACACTTTAGGGAAATATTAATTTCAAATTTAGAAACTAATTTTAATCATCATTAATTATTTAAATAGAATATGACTTTGAATTTCCTAGTAAAAACTGAAGGTATCATTGAATAAAAATTTTGTGTCATGATTTAGACATCCTATTATGGGATTGAATGATTATCTGGTTCCCTACTATAATTATTTTCTATTACACTATTTTTTTATTTTAATCAATGACTGCAACCAAAGGAACCACATTAATTTTGAGTGAGATTGAAAATCCAATGAATGTCCTTTTTATAATCCCAACATATTGAGATATGGAATGAAAAATTAATTGATATTATCACAAAAAATTATTATTATATCGAAAATTATAGACATCAAAATGATCATAGGAGGGAAAAAATATTTGAAAATATTCATGTGGTAATGTAAACCATCATTCATTATGTCTTATGATCAACTGTTTTCTAAATAATAGATTAGTACCATTGACATTATAATTTTTGTTCTCCAATGTTTAGAGATTGAGAAATTAATTTGGGATATCTAAAATTTCGAAGGTGATATAGATCAATGGTGGGATATTATTAATAACGCAAGGCAACAAGATGAAATTGACTTTATTGATTGGGTTGATTCCAAGAACATATTTTTAAACTATTAATTCCATAGTATTCTTCATATAGAGATAGATAAGTAGATCCTTGAGATAAATAAAAATGATGATTAATCTATTGGTAACTTTTAGGAAAATCTTACAAGACATGGTAGGTACACTTTTATTTTTATCGTACATATTTAATGTAAGGTTGATCTATTATTTAGTGGAATAAAAAAATTTCATTGAAGGTAATTATTCATAATAGTATTTAGTAACTATGATGAAATTATTCAATTTTCTATCAATGTAGGAATGGTGGTTATAGTTTTTATCAATGTTATTCTCTGGGTATCAAAATTAATATAAAGTTTAACAGAAAATCAAAAACCCATATAGATAAGAAGAATAACTTTTATTTATTTCCACTGTGTGGAAAGGAAAGTAGAGTAGTTTTTAAAAAATTAACTATGAAATGATATAATTGTTATAGTAATGGTCTATGAAAAAATTATTGTTGAATATATGGGATGAAGTTAGCTAATGATATGAATAAAGTGAACGATGCACAGAATTAACCACCACAATTTAGTGTTTAAAAATCCAGGTTTATAAGAATTTTTGGGAATAAATTCCACAATACAAGTTCTATTGTGGAAAATGATTCAAGAAAACCTAAAAAAATGAAAAAAAGTAAAGCCTTATGAATTCATAATGGAAGGTGTATGTCATGATATTTTATTGCATACTTATCATCCCATCCATTTTTATGAATAAAATGATTGAATATGTGTAAATGAGCCCTATAAAAATATTTTTGTCCAATTTCATGTAATTATCTCCCTCAAAAAAGGATTCTAGAATAATTAAATAACATTATATATTATATCATTACAATGATGGACCCACACTTCTTATGGAAACGTTTTTGAGTAATATAAGAGATTATATAAGGGATAAATGATGAATTAACCTGTGAAAGTGTATATGTCTCCTGGAAATATTAACATAATACATATGGATCCCATCGTCATTTTATGTCATTAAAGTCGATTATAAGTTAAAAGTCATGACACATCATTTTAGGTTTTATAAGATATGATTATATGAAGATAAATAAAATTTTAATAGAAATTTATGAAAATGTGGCCCTTTGGTTTATATACAGTGAACATTTATTTTACTAAGAATTCCATTACAGTTTTTTGATATAATACTAAAGGAAATATTATACTTTTTGATTTTTCATATCTTTGGTTTTAAGATAATTATGGGTTGTAATATATTACCTTTCTATGTTAGTATATATTACTTCTAACAAAGAATATTTTTGTGTGGATCTTCTTTCTATAATATAAATTAATGAAGTGGTAAGGTTTCTTGGATTAACACGTTCGACTATATTTTATCACAGTATAGATTTTAAATCAAGGTATATATTACATGAATGTTTTTTATGATTATTCCATAATATATTGATAAAGTGTTGTCTTTTATAACCACGTATCATCCTTATATACATACTCATCTTGAGAGAATAATTTAAACACTCTAAGATATGAATATATCATGTTCTATGGATTCCAAAGGTGGTTGGGGTCAAAATATTCCACATTATTATTTTTATTGAAATAATATCATTCTATCAAGATTTCAGAAGGATCCTTATAATATCAATTATGGAATGACTTTTATAACTCCATTGTACCAAAATGATATTATAAAAAGTATGATATTATGATCTGAGTATGCTGATGAGATGAAATAGAAGGTTCAAGTCATTCAACAACACATAAGGATTGAGAATGTTTTATATAAATATTATCTTGACAATTATCGATGGAATCAATAATTTTATATTGGTGGGAATTTCTTTCTAGGAATTTATCCATGGATGAATGCAGGGAAAACAATGCTCTAGGAATATAGGTCCCATTAAAATACATGATCATATCAGGATAGTATCCTACCATTTGAAAAATCCACAAAATCACTCCCAACTAGATGATATGTTCCATGCATCTCTCATGAGGAAGCACATACCTTACCTTTCAGATGTATTGAAGTCAGAGGTCATACAACTAGAGAAAAATCTATCTTATAAGGAATAAAAAGTGGAGATTCAGCATCATATAGAGAATGCTCTTATAAACAAATCAACACATTTGATCAATGTTTTTGAAGAAATAACCAATTTAAGGAAGATACATGGGAACCTGAGGATATGTCATAGCAGAAGTATCCTCATATGGTTGTATAAAATTAATGAATTTTGTGGGAGAAATTCATTTTAAGGGGGTAGAATAAAAAACACCAAGTTTTTCTAGTTTAATTTTTTAACAAATAAAAATTTATTTATTTTTTTCATCACAGAAAACACCATGTTAAGCTTTCTATATATTAAACAAGAGGGAAACTTTCGTCATACAAAATAATGAGTTTTTACCAAATAATGATATATTATTAATATTATCCAAATATGATAAAATATCTTTTAAATATAGAGATATGAAAAGTAATAACTAATTTTTAAATATTGTGTATATTGTTTTAAGTAAAACATTTTGAAAAAAGAAGTACCTAATTTTTCACTAATGTCTTTTTATCTTTCAAAAATACTATATTCTAAAAATATGCATTATATTTATTTTGTAAATAATAAATAAATTAAAATTATTAATTTTAAAAATAAAATTTAATTAATTAAAAATATTTTTTTAAATATACATGAAAAAATATCTTATGGTGATGTTTGGTTTTTTTAATGATCAATTTTTTGATTAATTGTGAAAAATAATAAATTTTAATTTAAAATTTCTAATTCATATAATTTATTTATACTGATAATTTATATTTTAAATTATTATTAATGTTAAATTAGTGCAATAATACTAAATTATTCCAATTTTTTTCATTTAAATCAATTTTATATTGAATTTTTATATAAACACCTTTGATCATTTTCTCTATAAAAGATACTTTCTCATCCCAGCTGTGGGATAAATTTGAAATTAGTTTTTTCTAAATTTTCAAATTGAATTTAGAAAATTGGATTATATATTTTTAATTATATTTATTTATAATATCTAATGAGGTAATCATATATGTTTTTGAATTAGCGAATTAATTAAAAAATAATTAGCATGGTTATGATAAAAATTATTTTACTGGTGGTTAAAATAAAAATAATATCGTAAAAAAAATATAAACTTGAATAAAAAAAATTTATGGGAATATTTCTAACATTAAAAATATATGGTTCAATAATGATCTATTTTATACCATTGGGATATAATAAATATTTTTGGTAAAACACAATTCTTTTGAAAAAAAACCATGTTTTTCATCTCCCCGCATATAAAAGGACACCCCCTGCCCTCCCTTCATCACACCATTAAAAAATATTGGTTCATACAATACCTATCCAAATATCTTTACAAATTTCCTCATTTAATCCTAAAATCCATATTTTATACATATAGTCATGCAAGGAAATATTTTAGTGACATCCTAAGTAGGATATCCAGAGAATAGCCAATGTTCATTAGTGAGCATTTTTGTTTTAATTTATTCTCTACTCAATCAATTAATTTTATATCATGATTATATAATAAGATAATTTTAATATATATAATATGATTTTTCTATGTTAATTTAATTACATAAAACTATCTCCACATAAATCAATTTGCTTAAGTAATCATTATTCATGTGTACGGTGGAGTACCGCATAAAGAACCAGTGTCATTTGTTTCTCCATTACCACCTCTGTATGATGGACATAATGATTGATAATATATATATATATCACAGACACACACACACACACACACACAGATATATATATATATATATATATCATATATTTTATTTTTTTATTAGGATTTTTTAATTATTAAATCACACATACATTAATATTTACCATTTTTTGGGAATATGATAGTGTTATTCATGTGCACTATGTAGTACCCCCTCACGAAGAAAAGTGATTCATCAAGTATATACATGGAAGGTATTTAGGATGGTATCAACAAAAATATGTGATATATATGTCATAAAAATGATTCTGGAGAGATAATATATATCACATTCTTTTCTTTCCTTCAATCCAAATTGAAAATAGTTATAGTGTTTATGCGTATGTATGGCCAGCCGTCTCAATGGATGGTGTATTTCATTTCCTACAAAAAAAATTTATAGATTACTCAAAAAATAATATATAATGAAAATATATGATATTTATAGCAAGTTTTAAATTAAATAAATTAATAATCCATGTCAATGTAAGAGTATTGAGACATATCATGTTAAAATATACCAGAAAAAAGTTGTTGTTGCCCAAAAAGTGATTTTAACAATTGATTGTCATTAAATGAGTAATATAAGGCCATAAGAAAATAATACATGGTATTATATATATATATATATATGACTATGTATCATTAATATATTTATAATAAACTTATTTATATTATTCATGAGGTTCAAATGTGTACGAAGGAAGTCAAGACTTAAAGTAAGGGTTTTTTGGATCACTTTTTACTTATATGAGACACATGTCAAATTCACCACCCATTTATTTTATGTAGTTTATATAAATCCCATGAATATTTATTATTATTATTATCCTTAAAAATTAGTGGGTATATATATCCATTTTAAAAACTATATTTCTTGGGGTTTACATTTCAAAAGATAACGAAACCGAAGGAATTTTTTATCTCAATTTTACTTCATTGTCCAGACAATTATGTTACGAACCAATATTCATTAATTAGGGGTATATAAAGTCGTATTTATGAGTAATATAATCTATTTATTCATACTCATGTTATATTATGTACCATTTTATGTTATTTTATCATGGGGATAATGATTCAAAGTAACAAAGCGGTAATTATTTCTTAATTACAAGGTCATTATTTATCGAGAATGTTTATGATTATGGTTTCAACTATAATATAATATAATCTATATATTTAAAATTTTCCTAAATTTTCTTCTTTCTTTTTTATACAAGATATAATCATATTATTTTATAATTTTTCACTCCTTTTTTTACACAAAATAATTATCAATATATTTCTATTAAAATATTACTTTATTTCTATCTTTGGTTGGAAAACTATTTTATATCAAAACCATGATTTGTAAAAAAAAATTAAATAATGATTTATTACATGAATATGATTATTTAGTGAGTAATTTTTACCCATGCTCTATTTTAAAAAAAATTAAACTGAAACTTCTTGTAGTTTTCAAAAACAATTCTTGTTAGACTTTTATCAGAAATGTGAAAAAATTATTTTTTTTCTACATGGATATAATGAATAGAATTTTACAATATAATTAATTCTCAAAGATTTAAATCAGAAGTTATATTTTTTCAATTTTATTTTCAAATAATATTTTTCCATTAATATATTGTAATTTTTTAAATATTTATATAAATTATTGAACAGAAAATGGTTTTGAATTTCTGTTATGTTTTTAACAATGATTTAAAATTTGGGTAGGATATTTTACCCAATAATGTTTTAAATATATCAATAAATATAATTTTTCATATAATATTTCATCTTTTTAAGTCTCTTATGTATTTTTAAGGATATAATTTTAGGGTTCTATTATTATTATTTCACTTAATGGTTTACGTTTATAATAAAAATTTATATGCAGACCTGTATCTCTTCTATGGGTTATACCATATAGAAAAAATTATTAAACACAAAATTTTTCATAGGTTATTCAATGATTAAATGATTATTAAACATATCTCTTATCCAATCACTTTGACTTAATGATATTTTTATGAGATACATTTCATTTTATGGGTTATTTTATGATGAATTTTTATGCTCTTATTGAACAAAAATGTACAATTTCATTATATAAAGGTTGGGACCTATATATATCCTCAATGAATTGAGTGAAGATTTATATATCGTGTGATAGAATGTAATGGAATGGGGTGTGAACTTAGTTATTTATGGTAAGAAAGGAATAGGGAGTAAACCTTGTATAGTAAGATCAGTTTTAAATGGCGAGTGACCTTGTTCATAAAGGGACATTTTCCACTACGATCATATTGAGAGTGAAATTTCACAACGAATATGGTTTGGGTAGTGAAACCCTTCCAATATTGTCTCCTTGGAAGTGATCATTCATTAGTACACAATGTATTTCATATTCTTATGTGTATTCCACAAATCCATGTCTTATTCCAATGTTATTATCTCATGGCTCATGTACATTATTTTACATATGACAACTTACTAAAAAAAATATTTATTCCATTATTCAATATTTTTATCATTTATGTCAAGAATATGGTTTTTATATGTTGTTATCATGTTCTTAAAAAATTATGCCAATGTTATGCTTATGTATCTCCCTTGTTTACCCTTATTATGCATATGTTCTCACCATTTCTTATTTTTCTAATCCCAATGTTATGAAGAAATGTATTATGTATTATCTTACAAATAAGGGTTCTAATAATGAAGTACATAGTGGGAGATAACATAACTCACTTGTGGGTAGGCGTTTAAGTTTACAAGTTTCCAAATGCATTAAACTATTATAGTACTCAGGCCTGTGTCTATGTAATGTAATGAATATTAATATTAAAATATTTAAAATCCATGCATGATCATATTTTGTCAATATAATTGATTAAATAGTTAATTATCACTTTAAAATCAGTATCATTATAAGGGTTTATTTTAGAATCTAATTTTAATCATGATTTTTCAGGATTGAAATTTCATTCAATGATATTTTTTTTGATAATTTTCTAATAAACCCCTTTAATATTATTCTCTTGAATTTATTAATTATTTTTTTCATGTAATATTACAATTTTCTAACTCATTGGTACTTTGAATTATTGAGAATATGTCTATGTTCACTTCCATCACCAGTAAAAAATCATTTGTCTTCTAAAACCATTTTTTCAAGGCATGTTTTCAATAATTATTTTAACATTATCCAAATGACTTATTAATGATATTTTTACCAATGAATGCATTTTTTTGAAATGAATTTTCATGTAATTTTACAAATAGTTATCCTTTTTCTATTATATAAAATTTGAATGGAATATTTGTTTTAATGTTTACTGAATGTATGGAATTTCCTATCATTATTACCACTAATTTTTTTACATAATCATTTATATTGTTCAATGTTTATTTTATATGTAAGGTATTGTAAAAATATGTAATGTACTTCTTGTTTTTAAAAATATATTTTCAATGTGAACTGTATATTTTCCTCAAGAATGATTCTAATTATATTTTTAGGTAATTCTTTTCATCAACATTAACATCATATTATTTTACATACCATTGAATTTATATATGTTGTATTGATACCAACATTATTATTTCTTGTTTTTTTTAATTTTGACTATGTAAATTATTCACATTCAATTTTATTATTCATATTTATATACCATAACATTTCCCTGAAATATTCATAATCCTATGATCGTTGTACATTTAATTTACAGTAAATATCTATATTATTTTCGATTGATATTTTTGATAATTAAAATATAAAATATTTTCTACATTTAGTTTTATAAATTTAATTTTATTTGTTTATCTGGGGATCTATTGATAAATAAATATTCTACACCTAATATATATATTTGATGACAAATTACATTGTCCATGAATTAAATCAATTATTTTATATTTCAGGAATAATATAGACATGCAGTGATGGGTGGGGGAGAAAATTATATAACCCCTCTATTCATCATTAGAACCATGAGGAGAACCTGTAACCTCACATAAAATGATTTTATACCTATTTTTAATCCATATTTTGAATGGTCTTGATAGTATTCTTATTATGTGTTTGATAACATGATGTAAAATAATTTATAATTTCTTGCAATAATAATTAAATTATTATAATCAATGAGATTTTCCTTGTGGTATTTTCTCAGTATACATTTCAATCTTAGGTAAGCTACCAAATGGAATGTTTTTTTAGTTCTTTACATTTTCCTATTGATATTTCCTTATCATGTTACGATATTCATGGAGTTGATTGATGAAAAGTTTTTTAGATATTTAACTTTCCATATGGATTATGCCTTATCAACTCAAGATAGTTATGCCATTTAACTGGAAAGTGTGGTCAATTATACACCTTTACATATTTATGACTCTTTATCTTATCATGATAGTGATGTTATTTAAATAAAATGTGTATTTAGTTATTTACATTTCAATATCGAATATGGATTATCATATATTTATATTCATGTAATTGAAATGTTATATATGTTTAGTTATTTACAATTCCATGATTATTTTGAATGATGATAGCATCCATTGTACTTATCACTTAATATTAATTTGAGATCAACCTTATTTGTTTACATTTCCCAAGAATCTATTAAGTGTAACATGGATGATATGAAATGATATGATAGAGGGAATACCATTATTCTAAAAAAACTAAATTTGAATTTATGTTTCGAAATATAATATAGGAATCGTTTAAGTATATAGTTTACTAAGACAATTAAACTATTCAATCCTTCATGTTATGATTTTCTATATCTCATCAAAATGTAATAAAGTAAGAAACTAGCTTTGGGTTTATAAAGTTAGAGTCATTACGTATAGTATTATATGATGTTTAGTTAAAACCATGGGAAATGTATTTTGGAAAACCAAGATTAGGGATCATAACCCTATGATAGAATTTGAGTATTAGTACAAGAGAAAATATTATGGTTTTCTTGAGGAATATATTATGTGGTTTTTTTGAGAAATAAATCCATGTCTAGATTCTACAAGTGGACCAGGTCCTGGAACAATTTTACCTAGGAGTAATTACTCCAAAAAGAAAACATTTTGGTTGAATCGATATCCTCCTAGTATATGGAATTAAGCCTTACTATAAAGTGGGTTTGACACCCATGGAGAATAATATTTGAAAATTTTATATTTTCATTAAACAATTAGGAAGGGTTTTAAGGCATGTTGACAATGAATATCATAGTACAAACCTATGGTGTGTTATATTAAAAGAAGGTGTCATTTTTAAAAAATATTATAAATGATTATATTGTTTTCCAACAATGATTATTTTTCCCGACATATATTTGTTGGTTTTAGTCAACGAATAGAACTTGGTTAAATCATGTTATAATTAATGATGAAGGAAAATGTGGTGGATATGATAAACCAAATGATATTATTAAATGATTTCATGATTTCATGATTATTAATAATTGGTAATCCTGAAATATGATAAACATCATATACCTTACCCAACTACCAAACTAAACAAACAAGACAAGGATATAGTTATCTAATATCTCATAAGGTGGTGAACATAGAAGAAGGAGTACTCAATTTCATTCATTTCCTAAATGTTAGAATAGACACCCAGTATAGTACCTTAATAGATTGGAAAAATGTTTTTATTGTGAAAATGAATTTAATAAAGTAATAAAATTCTACTGTAAAATGTATATTATGATAAATGTAATAAATATATTTTATCCTAGGGATCGATTTATAGGTTATTGACCTAAAATTAAGGAACCTGGGAATTATTCTTCTCAATTCCCTCTCCTATGGTTAACCTATTGAACAAGAAATGAACTATGTTAAAATAAAACACAAGAAGTATTTGTGTATTGGGATTCATCATTTAAATTTTAGATTATTTTTTAAAATTTTCTTTCAGTGTTTTTAATATTGAATCATTTATGGATTTTTTTAATTCTAGAAGAACATATTTCTTCTTTAATATAATACTTTTGGATTCCATCCCAAGTTTATGAGTTTAAGGTTAATCATAAGTTTAAATTTTTCAATACAACTTTTTAAAATTATTTTGGTATGAATATTTAATTATTATAGATATTTCATGAAAACAATTATGGTAATACAACCCATTGTATTAGAATATGAAAAAATTATTTACTGAATAATTGATTTACAAAAGGATTTTAATAATTATGGGGTTGGTAACCATTATATTTTACATTTAATTTGATTATGTAGTAATTATGGAGCATCAATATTTGATAATGTTATAGGAATAATATTAATATAGTTTGAGAAAAAGGATAACCCACATGCCAAGTGAAATCCCTTCACATTCGAAAAAATGAACCAGGCATGAACCCAAAACTGAAGGATGATAAGGTTTTTATGACTACCACTAGCCATCATGATGTTCTTATTAATAATTTTTTTCATCAAAATATTTGATAAATAAATATTAATGGGGAAAAATTGTTTTAATATTGAAGTATATTGATTAATGTTTTATAATATATTACTTCTGTTAACTATATTAGTTATGGAAAATATTTAATGATAGATAGAAAGTATCATTACTCATTTATGGATCTTAAATTCCACTAAAAGGTAAATTTAGTGCTTCATGCATATAAATTTAATTTTTTGATATTAATTTCATTTAGTAAGAGATGAATTAGAAATTAATCGTTGAGAAATAAATGGATGAAATTGTACTTTTGAAGTAGAAACATATCAAATATGTTTATTTGTTATATTAATATACAATAAAATAATTAATGAACAGTAGAAAAAATTATATTGAAATAAAAATGTATTATTATTTCCTTCAAATGAAATGAATCATAATTTTTTGTTAAATAATTACATATTTATGGGTTTTATTTCATTAACATTCAATTTACCATTCACCTTATTTTGATCAGTGACTTCTATCATTTTTTATAAAATTTTTTATAGACTTCCATATCAATATTTTTACATTCCACCAATGTTACACTACTTAGAATCCAAATAATTGTTTATTTTATATGCCCTTTTTAATTCCATTTCCATCTTATTTAGTGGATGATTTATTAACACTTTTTATGATATGTTTTTTTCAATATTGTAATTTTAAAATATCAAACCCCTAATTTTTAATCCAAAGATCAAACTATAAGGATATAATTTTTTGAAGGCTAGGATATATCAACACCATGAAATTATGAAACAATAAAAATTTATTTTGTATAATTAGTGTAACATAACTCCAAAAATAAATTCCCAAGAAATACATTTAATTATATTCAATCACTTTGATAGCCAATAGAATGCGCAACCCCAAGTCAAAATACACAGTAATATATTATATCATTATAATTATGCGGATAAATTCGAGGGTATTAATAGAAATAATTTTTTTCTAAAAAGTATATGTTTTACACATATAAAAAAAATCATTGGATATCTATTTATGAAAATTAATCTATGAATATTTTACAAGAAAAAGTTATGTTTTTGGAAAAACTATAATTTTACTAAAAGATAGTTTAGTCGAGCCTTGATTACATAATTAAAAATAAATGTTTACCATTTTTGTAAATTTTATTTTATTAAAAAACATAATTTTGGAAGTAATATTATCAAAATTATCATATGGTGAATTTATGGGTTTTTTTAAATGATTCATTCTTCAATGAATAGTAAAAATACTTATTTTTAATGAAAACTACCTCATTTTTTAAATAAATAAAATAGTATAATTATATTTTAAATTGGATTTAAATTAAAATTAGATCCATTATATAACAATATATAAAATTTATTTCATTGTAAACAATTTTATACTTATTATTGATATTAAACCCTTCGATACATCTATATATTTTTTTATTAAAAACCATATTTTTCATCAGGTATGTAGCTTTTGTTTTTTATTTAATTTTTAAATGAAAATTATTTGATTATGTTAAAATTACTTCTTCATTTGGATTAATAATAAATTTTATCTTATAAAAAGGTATATTAATTTTTTGCCATATTCAAATGTGAAAAAATTAAAAACAAAATTATCGCGGGGTAGGTAAAATTGGATTAAACATCGGTTAGTATAAAATAGTTTGTTTAAAAATGAACAAAACCCTTTTATAAAATATAATATCTGGTCATATTTCATCATTATAATTCCTTATTGCCTAATGTAATAAATTATGGACCCTTTTGAAATGTGAGCTAATAGTTTAGACCTTTTTTCAAAAAATAAAAGTATTCCACATGCCTAACTTATAAAAGGTCACCCACTCTACTCTAAGTTTCACACCATAAAACAATTTTAGTGGATAAAATACGTTTTAATATCTCATTAAAATTATCTAAACTTATAATATTATCCTTATTTCTATAAAATAACTATTCTATAAATAATTTAATTAAATTTTATAAATATCTTTTTCGACAAGAAGTAAAATTTATAACTATGCATCTATGTTTAAATTCATCTTCCACATACTTAAATTCATCTTCATTTAAGATTATATAACAACTATAGTATTATACATGAAAAAAAATATGTTATTATTTTAGGGGTATGATCTATATCCATTCCACTCCCCCCAAATGGGAAATGATAACTTCTCTCATGTGTACGATGAACAACCACCTAATGAACTGATGTGACATGTTTTCCATCAAAACATATAACTATTGTGTATGATGTAATACCCCAAGTTTTCATAGTACGCTATCTCATTAAAGTAATTCAGTAGCTTGCGCTAAATGCAAAACTGAGTTCGAGCACACCACTACTTACCAAACTAGTCGTTCAAAAAGCCGTTATGAATAGTATCAAATTCATTTTGAATCTTATATGCTCTATATAATTTTAAAATATATAATATTTGTTTATTAGATATAATAAAAGAAAAAAAATTCAATTTTTCAGATAAAAGAAGTATTTTTTAAAGAAATGAAATCTTACCACCTTTTAATGGTGAACCCTTTTTAAACCAATATTTTACACTTTTATATATTCAATTTAATGAAATTTAAGTCTTATTTAGATACGTGACATAAAAATTTATTTTGAAATTTTTTTGGTACTTTTCTGATAACTTTCATATTCTGACATATAGTGAAAAATAATATATTTTAATTGAAAACAACTTTTTTAATAAAAATAATTTAATGTGTTAAATTATGCAATTGAATGGTTTTGAATTATAATTACATTATATTTTTATCATTTAATAAAATTTAGGTCATTATATGTAATTTCACTTTTAATGTTTGTATAAACACATGTCAATATTTTAATAGTTTTTACTTTTTAAAACCCACCTTTTGGTTTTGACAACAGAAATTAATTTTAAATTAATAATTGAAACATATTTGTTTCTAATATGGCAAAATACACTTCATTTTTTAATTTAGAATATCACAATTAGCATAGGGTGAATTTTTGGTATTTTTCATAACACTTTCAATTTTTTGACGAATTGTCGAAAACACTACGTTATTATTTAAAACTGACTTTTTATTTAAATAATTATTTATTTTATTTAATTTTTTTAAGTCAAAATATATATAATACCTATATATGTTCAATTTAATTCATTAGAGTCATTTTATAATAAAATTAGATGTATAAAAGTTTATTGAACTTTTTAACCTCTTTACCCACCTTCTAAACACGTTATCAAATTTGCATAAAACATGATTTTGTCACTTCTGTGAGTTGAATATAAAAAATTCTAGAGGCATGGTTGAAAATATTAAGTAAAATTTTGTTCAATAAGATGAAAATAATTATTGGTGAATAGTAACTTTTGACTTTTATTTACCACAATTAAAAGTAATTAGGGTAATTAATGGTAAAAATGATATTATAAGTACCATAACACATGTCATAATTCTATTGGATAAATGTAATTTGACCAAAAAACAACCTCTGGAATAAAATATGATCCTTTAGATCCACTTGGATTAGATTAGGACATTTATTATTATTTTATTTAAAGAAGAGTTAAAAGTGTTAAGTTCAAGTATTAATAAATAATCAATTTTTCACATAGGGTTATACAAAAGATAAATTTGACAATAAATATTATTTATAAAGATAAAAATATTTCCTACATAATGGTAATTTATTTATCATTTTTAAAAATTAAATAATTTAATTTATTGATCATAGAATGATGATTAAGTAATTACCATAGTAATGAAATATTAAAATAATTGATATTATATATATTGAAATAAATGTAAATTTAGAATTCTGATGAATTCCACTGATTATATAGGTTAATAAAAAAATTTAGGGTTGGTTAAATATATTTTATTCGATGTTATAATTATTTTATGGATTTAAAAAAATCAAATACAAAATAGTGTCAAAATTGACATAATTGAGTTTTTAAAACAAATACAATATTATTAATTGATATAATATTTCAAAAAATATGAGGTTCTGCTAAAGGACTTAGATAAGGTTATATATGGTGACCTAAACCATATAATAGAAAAATACAAAGAGACATAGTAAATGTCAAAATATTTAAGTAAGAGTTAAATGTAAAAGATTAGGTTAATATGGTGACCTAAACCTATCTAAAACATATTTTTGAGAGGTTTTCCACCAACCCACACCATATCCTCTAAATAAATCATTTTGGGGCCATTAGAAACCGAAAATTATTTTATTATAAAAACATATTTAAAACATTTCCTAAAGTGACCCTCACCACTCTTATAAAAGGATTCCTCCCCTTCTCTTAAATTCACACATCCAAATCCATTTGGATCAGCAAACCCCTTCTCAAATACCATAACAACGATCATACATTCTACATAGAGGCCTTAATTTTATCATAAAGCCAACCTAAGGATCCCTATAGATCAACTCAATATGAAACACCCAAATAAGAGGTAATAATTTCACCACCCTATTTCACGTTCTTTTCATCTTTCTCTTCCTCTTTATTTGTTGTTTCATTAAAGAAATAATAACTCCCATACCTCATACATATTGTGATGTTATTATAA
Source organism: Viscum album (assembly GCA_963277665.1). Lineage (NCBI taxonomy): Eukaryota > Viridiplantae > Streptophyta > Magnoliopsida > Santalales > Viscaceae > Viscum > Viscum album. The sequence continues at coordinate 644,120,063 of OY728151.1, read as the reverse complement.
ATATGGTACAACAATATTATTTATTCTATCCATCCATTAAATGGCAAAGTCACCATAGGTGCATACGTATAGCTTATCATCTCCACGTCGTGGTGTAGTTTGTTATTCAAACACTCCATTATTTGGATGGGAATAATAATGAGTATAACTTATTTAAGTAATAAATATAACATGTTGATTATTACATATATATTATATACCATCCAATTACTTATGATTTCACAATCAATATAAAGATATTGATGCTCGTGGGTACATACGGATTACCGTATCCAGGACGCGATGAGATTCATTCCCACGTTCACCATTCAACGATCAATATAAAAATATTTATTATTAATAAGTATATAATATTTGAAATAATAATTCTAATATATATATATATATGTACTATCATATAACTTATTCACTTACATCCGTTCTATATAATATGAAAATGGAAACAACGTTTATGCGTACGTACGGCCTATCGTCTACATAAACGGTGCCTTCGGTTTCAAATATCTATCTATTATAAATATTTATATTCTAAATATATATTATATATAAGATAAGGATTGTATTCTGGATGTATTTAAATCATGATCTAAATTATTTGATCAAGAATAACATGTTAAAACATGTACGATAAAGAAAGTGATTAGTATCAAAAATGTTAATTTAACATGGAAATTATTATTAAATGGTTACAATAAAGTCATAAATGAATCATTTATGATGTAATAAATATGAATATTGTTATGGTATAATTTAATAACATACTATGGTAATTATACAGGAGGTTAAACGTACCCTCGACTAACAGAATGTGCAAGGTAAGAGTTAATTTCACAATCTCTTTATTATCCGAGGTTGATTTTGCGTAAGTATCTATTGGGAGATATTTATTATCTATTTACATGTTTCATAAAAGTGTTTTCAAAGGGTTTATTTTTAAGGGACTATTTACTCAAACAACATTTTAAATGTTTTAATGATTTATTCTCTTTAAACATTCTCATTTGTGTCCAAGTTTTTAAAATGGTTTTTAAGATTTATTTATATGGACATGAATGTTTTAAAATGTTAATTCCTATAAAAAGTTTCAAAGTGGGATAATAAACTTTGAGTAAAAAAACTTTTAAATTAATTCATTTATATGAATTTGAAATTATTTCATTAAAATGGGATTTTTCTCTCAATGATTTTTACTTATCATTTTCAACTATGTCAACATCCTTTACGGGATATTATTCTTGATCGAGGTTGATTTATTATGATACAAATCTTCTATTTTGTATTGAAGTTTTTTTGATATTTTTGACTGTAGATGTGTTATTTTTATACCATTAATGGTTTGGGGATAAAGTATTGACATTTCATATGGTAGTCTTAATACAAATGTTTTTATTATTTTTAAACCTTCTCATATGCAGAATCCATTGGTCTTAGTAAGTGACGGGTGGTGACCGTTATAGCTCTTTGATGCATCAGTAGTTCTAATCAGAAAAACTAGTGTCTTGGAACAATAACTTGAAAAAATATTATTTGTAGTCTTGGCACAAGGCCTAGACTATATGGTTATGAAATCTGGCATTATGTATTCAATCATTATGAAATTATCTATTGATATTATATGTGATTATTTGACAAGTATAATATCCATGTGAATAAGTAAATGGAATTATTTGATTTACCTTTTCCATTTTCTACTGAAGTTTAAGTTTAAAAGGTATTTGTATTAGTTTTATACATTTTATTAAATATTTATGCTTATTAATTAATTTTTTATCTATATTTATATCCTTACTGAGCATTTAAGCTCACAACTCTCTACATTTTATTTTTTTCCAGGTTTTGAAGAAGTATATTGTGACTGACCTGAAGGGATAGTCTAAGAGATATGAGTGTGGTAAATAGAGACAATGTTGTTGTTGTTTTTTCATTTTATAATGTAATGTAATGTTCTTGTATGTAATCTATTTTCCAATATATCTAAACTGATCTGTCCTTCAGGACTTGATTCCTTGTAATCATGTCAATGTGTTAAAATAATGTATCGACTCTGGGTAATTGGGGTTAGGGTGTTACAGTTGGTGTCAAAGAATGTTTAGAAACAACAAAGTAAATAAATTTAGATAGGCTATGATAGGAGAACATTCCCCTAAGAGAATTGGAAGATTATTATAGAAGAACTTTCTAGAATTTTTCGAATGTAGAGATTTTGTGTATTTTCCAGGAAATACATCCTTGTCTGGATACGAGCAGGTAGTGGTGGCTCTAGAGAAGATGTACCTAGGAGTGAAAACTACGATAAGGAGTTTCGGGCATGACCTAGGGTATCCTTGTACATGAAAACGGGCCTTGCTGCACTCTTGGTTATGACACTCCCGGGAGATATACTTAGGATAATTCAAATTTTCATTACCAGCCATTATGAAGGATATATGAGTTAATACTTCCCCAAATAAAACATTTACTGATTACATATTATATGCATAATCTTTTCAATTTTTGTTAACTATTTTACACGTTTGGAATTATGAATTGACATTCATAAACTAACGTAGTGTATGCCATTGTTTAGAAATCACGCCTAGTAAAAGGAATGATAATTCCAACAATACACGTCATAAAAAGATTAATAAGGATCATATATTTCATGGTATTAAGACAACATTTAAATAGGAAATAGTCTCCAACATATTCTCATCATATGAAGAAATAGTATCATGTGTTAATAAGATAAGTAAATAATTCTATGAGTCCCATGGCTTTGAAAGGTAGCAAGAGAAGAAAAGGACGGAAGAGAGAAAGATGGATAAAGGGAAGAGGGGTATGAAGGATTTTCCCATCTGTGAAAACTGTGGAAAGAATCACCTGAGTAAATGCTTGAAGGGAATGAGAGTTTGTTACTTGTGTGGGGAGAAAGGACACAAAGTATGTGATTCCAAGGGTAATAAAAAGGTTTCAAATGTGCAATGCATTATCTACAAAGAGTTGGGACACTATATGAATCAATTTCCAAATCATCAGAGTATACCAGAAATGATGTTGTTGGATAATAATGAAGTAATGATATTACCACATATGAAGAGTATTGACTAGTGTTCTTATGTTGATATTAAATAATTAAGTCATTTGATTATTTTATCAATGATGTACTGGTTATAATAATTATGGAGTATATAAAGATTGTACTGCATTAATATTTCATTAAGGATTTGAGATTATATGGGTCTATGAAAAGTGACACATTAGAAAGTTAATATTTTTGGAAAATATATGGTTGAATGAAAGATAAAACTTAATATGGTTCTGATACTGAGGAATAGATTTTGGAAAAGATATGATTGATTTGGATATTCGTTATTCTTGACTACATTGAAATTAATTAATTATTTTTATGCAATTATTTTTGGAGTTTACATCATTTTTGGATATAAGGAGTATATCAAGTATTCTATAAGATATAAGTAAGTACATACCTATTAAAATATGGTTTTCTGTTAATTCAGTTTATTACCATGTCTCAGGAGAATACACAATGATGGTATTCACATGTATGTTATTTTACCTTCCTAATTAATTTTGGAATGTGAGTTTGAACAAAAGAATCTTCGATAAGTCTAAAGGATGGAATGGATCTAGTTAAACAATGGATACTATTTTTTATAGGTATAACACTTGTTAATATTATTTTGGGATTTTTATGAAAAGGAAAACCCAGAGGTCAGGTGACCACCCATTGCGTCCGGCAAGGCCGCGAGACTTGAACTCCCAACCGAAGGGAAAAAAAGGTGAATTACCTACCATTGGCCTACGTGATGTCCGGGTTTGTATAATGTAGTTTTTTTTATAATGGTATGATAGATAAATTATAAATTCATTATTTCTGGAACCCTATACGATTAGGATGAATAGAATATTTTTTAATTCTTTTATCTTTTGGAGTGAATGATGAGTTTGTGGTAGGAATTAGTTGAAGGATGAACCTATACTTGTCAAGTATAATTTTTTTCATCTTATTAGATGAAGAAATTAATTATTAAACATTAGAGAAGGGATCCAAAAACCCAAAATGTTTTATCCTATTACTTTATATTTTTTTTAACCGATGATATTTTAAATCATCATAGATTCATAGCTTTGAGGCCCTCAATTTTACACTTGTTTGTGATTGATAACCTCAATCACTCCCATTAAATATTGACATTTTTCCTCCAATTACATGTCTCTAATTTCCACCAATGTTCTCTTAATTTATATTATAATTTTTTTTGACGTTTTTATTCTATTTCCCTCTTATTAAGACTAAATTTTATTAACCCAATTTCCGATGTGGGTTTTCCGCAACGGTAATTTTCTATTTTTTATCCATTTATTTTTGAATAACAATTTCAAATTGAGATGTCTCAATTTATTGAAAGAGGTGAGAATGTAACACCCCAATATTTCATAGTACATTATCTCATTAAAGTAATTCAATAGATATTATTATACGCAACACGGAGTTTGGGCGCACCACAAGTTACCAAACTAGCCATTCAAAAAGAGGTTATGAATAGTATTAACATAATTTTGAATCTTATAGAATTTATATAATTTTAACATCCATATTATGTGTTTCTTAGATATAATAGAAGAACAAATTCATTTTTTTCAGTTAAAAGAAGTATTTTTAAAAAATTGCAATTTTACCACCTTTTAATGGAGAACCATTTTTAAAATAAATATTTGAGACTTTAATGTATTCAATTTGATGAAATTAAATAATTATTTAGAATCGGGACATAAAAATTTAGTTTGGATAAGTTTTTGGTACTTTTCATATAACTTTCATATTTTGACAAATAGTGAAAAAATAATATGTTTTAATTGAAAAAAAACATTTTTAATCCAAATAATTTATGGTGTTAGATTATGTATTTGAATGGTTTCAAATTATAAATAGATTATATTATTATCATTTAATAAAATTTAGGTCATTATGAGTAATTTCACATTTAAATTTGACATAAACATATGTCAATGTTTTGATAGTTTTTACTTTCTAAAAACACGCTTTTGGGTTTTGACAACGGGAATTAATTTTAAATTAATAAATGAAACTTCTATGTTTTAAATTTCAGAAAATACACTTCATTTTTGAAATCATAATATCAAAATTGTCTTATGGTGAATTTTTGGTATTTTTTTGAAAACTTTCAATTTTTGATGAATAGTGAAAAACACTCCGATATTATTTAAAACCAAATTTTTAATAAAATAATTAATTATTTTATTAAAATTAATTTCAAGTCAAAATATATATATAATACCTATTTATGTTCAATTTAATTCATTACATTCATTTTATAATAAAATTATATGTATAAAATTTAATTGAACTTTTTAACCTCTTTTACACACCTTCTAGACACATTTTCAAATGTCCATAAAACATAATTTTACCGATTCTGTGAGTTGAATTTCAAAAATCCAAGAGGCATGGTTAAAATAAGTATGTAAAATTTGGTTCAATAAGATTAAAATAATTTTCGGTGAATTGTAACTTTTGACTTTTATATACCATAGTTAAAAGTAAATTGGGAAATTAAAGGTAAAAATTAATTTATAATTACCCTAACACATGTAATAATTATATTTGATAAGTTTAATTCGACCAAAAAACAACATTATTAATAAAATATGATCTTTTAGGTCCACATGTATTAGATTAGGACATTTATTATTATTTTATTTAATGAATAGTTAAAAGTGTTAAATTCAATGTTTAATAGCTAAACCATTTTTACTATAGGGTTATACGCAAGATAAATTCAACTATGAATATTCATAAGAAAGATAAAAAAGATTTACTACAGAATGATATTTTATTTATAATTTTTAGAAATTAAATAATTTAATTTATTTATCACGCAATGATGATGATGTAATTACCATATTAATGAAATATTAAAATAATTGATATTATAAATATCCAAATAAATATAAATTGAGACTTATGATGAATTCCACTAATTTTATAGGTTAATATGACATGATAGAGTTGGTTAAATAGATTTTATTCTAAGTGATAATTTATTTATGGATTTCAAAAAATATAAAATTCTAAATAGTGTAAAAATTGACATAATTGAGTTTTTAAAACAAATACTATATTATTAATTGATATAACATTACTAAAAATCTAAGGATCAGAAAAAAGACTTATATAAGGTTATATATATTAATAATTAACCACATGGGGTTCTCTTGTCTTATTATAAAATTTTTATTAACCATATAATATAAAAATACAAAGATACATGGTAAATGTCAAACTATTTAACCAAGAGTTAAATCTAGAGGATATGGTTAATATGGTGACCTAAACCTGTCTAAAACATATTGGTTGAGTGGTTTTCAACCCACACCAACCTTCTCTTATAAATAAATCATTTTTGGGCCATTAGAAATTGAAAATGTTTTTATTATAAAAAACTATTTCAAGCTTTTCCTAAAGTGACTGTCAACTCTCTTATAAAAGGGTACTTCCCCTTCTCTTAAATTCACACATCCAAATCCATTTGGATCAGAAAAAACCAGCTCAAATACCATCTCAAATATCCTAAATTCTACATGTATGCCTTAATTTGATCTTAAATCCAAACTAAGGATCCCTTTTGATCAACTCAATATGAAACACCTAAAGAAGAAGTAATAATTTCACCACCCTCTTTCACGTTCTTTTCATCTTTCTCTTCCTCCTTATTTGTTGTTTACAAACCAAAATAATAACTCCAGTACCTCCTATATACTATGATGTTATTATAAATATGTCACAACCAAATTCTTTATTCTATCCATCCTATAAATGGAAAAGTCACCATACGTGCGTACGTATGGCTTACCGCCTCCACGTCGTGGTGTAGTTTGATATTCAAACACCCCATTATTTGGATGGGTACAATAATTTGTATAACATACTTAAATAGTAAATATAACATGTTAATTATTCTTTATATATGATATACCATCTAATTACAAACGATTTTACCATCAATATAATGATATTGTCGACCGTTCGTACGTATGGATTACCGCCTCCACAACGTGATGCGATTCATTCCCACGTTCACCATTCAATGTTGATTATAAACATATATTTTAATAATAAGTATGTAATATATGAAATAAAAATTCTACTATATATATATATATTTATGTAATAACATATATCTTATGCACTTACTTCCGTTCAATACGATATGAAAACAAAAACAACGTTTATGCGTACGTACGACCTACCATCTCCATAAACAGTTCCTTCCATTTCTTATACCTATCTATTATAAATATTTATATTCTAAATATATATGATATATAAATCAAGGGTTATATTGTGTAAGTATTTAACTCATGATCTAAATGATACAATCAATTATAACATGTTAAAACATGTACGATAAAGAAAGCGATTATTACCCAAAATGTTAATTTAATAATGAAATAAAGGTCAAATGGGTAGTACAAAGTCATAAATTAATCATGTATGATATAATAAATGTTAATATAGTTATGTTATAATTTAATAACATAATATGGTCATTATACAGAAGATTAAATGTACCCTCGCCCAACGTAAAGTTCAAGGTTAGGGTTAATTTCACAATCTCTTTATTATCTGAGGATGATTTTGCATAAGTATCTATTGGGGAATATTTATTATCCATGTACATGTTTCATAAAAGTATTTTAAAAGGGATTATTTTTATGTTAATATTTACTAAAACGTCAATTTAAATATTTTAAAGATTTATTCTCTTAAACCATTCTCATTAATGTCCATGTTTTTAAAATGGTTTAAAGGATTTATTTATATGGACATGAATGTTTTAAAATGTTAATTCCATTGAAAAGTTTCAAAGTGGTATGGGAAAATTTGATTCAAAACTATCTTTTAAAGGACTTACTTTATATGAATTTTAAATTATTTCATCAAAAACGGATAATTACCTCAATGATTATTATTGATCATTTCAACTATGTCAACATCCTTAACAGGATATTATTCTTCATCAAGGTTGATTTATTATGATACAATTTTTCTATATTGTATTTAAGGTTTTGTGATATGTTTGACTGTGGATGTATTATTTTAATATTATTCATGGTTTATGGATAAAGTATTGAAATTTCGTATTCTAGTTTTAATACGAATTTTTATGTAATGTTTAAACCTTTTCATATGAGGAATGCATTGGACTTAGTAAGTGATGGGTGGAGCCCGCTATAGCTTCTTGATGCATCGGTAGGTCTCATGACACAAAGAAGTGTTGTGGAAAAAGGCCTTGACAAAATATTATTTGTAGTCTTGGCACAAGGCCATAACTATAAGGTTATTAAGTCTGGAATTATGCATTCCATTATTATGAAATTAGTTATTGATATTACAAGTGATTATTTGACTATTAGAATACCCATGTGAATAAGTAAATGGATTTATTTTATTTATCTTTTCCATGTTCTTCTGAAGTTTTTGTTTAAAAGGATTTTGTTATATATTAGTACATTGCCATAAATTTTAGGCTTATTTATGAATGTTTTTGCTATATTGTTATTCTTACTGAGCATTTGAGCTCACCCCTTTCTATGTTTTATTTTTCTCAGGTTGTGAAAAAGTATATTATGACTGATATGTAGGGATAGTCTAAGGGATATGAATGTGGTCTATGAATACAATGTTGTTTTAGTTTTTCATTGGATAATTTATTGTAATGTTTATGCATCTAGTCTATTTTCCAAGACTTCTAAACCAATCGATCCTTCGGGACTTGATTCCTTGTAATCATGAAAATGTGTTAAAATAATGCATCAAGTCTGGGTAACTGGGGTCAGTGTGTTACATATGATGATTGATATAAAGTATATATATGTCACGACTAGCCATCACCAAGAAGAGAGAAGAAACAATGGATTTCCAGACCCTTCCTTCTTCAAGTTAAAGGAGAGATAATGACCCCCGAAACCCGCCTTCAATAGGCCCCAGAGTGGTGACTAGCACCAAGGGTATATAATCACACACCAAATGGAAGGAATTACCCTTTTTAATTATTAGGATCTAGAGATAAGATAGAAAATCCCAAAACAACTAAACTATATGTACAAGTAAAGCCAAATCAAACCATTCCCATATGCATGTTCAAAATATAAATGATACAAAAGTAAATCAAAACCCCAAAAGGAAGTACCGAAAGAAAGAAAAATAGAAACAACAACAGTCCCAACGTCTGAACTAGTACGACCCTTCATGATCCCTGATGTCCTTCTAGAACCTGAAAATAGTTTTATATACGTAGGGTGAGCATACAAGAATACTCGGTAGGGAAAACCAAGGACTCTCGTGCACATGTGGGGAAGCATTCTAATGAACCATGGAAAAATATATAACCAAAGAACCTAGCAAGGAAAACTATCCACCCAGATATCACTAAGGAACACTCCCCGAAAAACACAAGTCAAGTAATGTATAGTAATAGAACATAGATATTTGGGTACCCCGCGCCACTTTCCCACTTGTTATTGAAGACATCCTATGCATCGAACCTCTCTCTCCATTCTCACTGCAGTCCCACTTCCACACCTAGCTCTCACACACCTGGGCCACAACAACACATCCCACCCGCAAACACCTGGGCCACAACCATTATCCCTCCCGTAAACACCTGGGCCACAACCACCGCGTGTAACCATGCCCTCAAACACCTCATCCAGAACAACTACTGTCATGCCAGAAGACACTTGGGCCTCATCCCGAAGACTCTTGGGAAACAACCTTCCCACACACACCTGGTCCAACCACCAAAAATACCTTGCCCGAAGAATCATGGGCTATAATGGACCTCATTCCATCACAGCATGCCCGAAGAGTCTTGGGATATTTGGGAAAGGGAGCAGAAAAGGAGATAATAACCATACACTCATAAGAGTGTTGGGAAAAACACCCTCCCCCATGAAATGGGGGTGTTCGGAACTAAGTTATCAACTTAGGTGGGGTGAAAATAAGAAACATAAAAACTACAGATATATGTATATGTAACAATCACTCATCCCAAACTAGTGTTTCCAAAGCCAACCTAATCATAACACCCTTGTTACTATTCATTCATAAAAGAAAGAACAACACTCATAGCCATGCCACAACTCATTCCCAAAACCAATTCCCCATTTAAATCATTCTTGTTTTCATGTTCAAGTGATACCATTTAGGTGAATTCTATACTACTAGGCAACTAAATGGCATAACTACAAGCCATAGAAAGAGAAATAGCCAAAAAAAACTTAAGCATTCACACCGGGCTCTCTTGTGAAGTCACAACATCAAAGGGATCAGTGAGATCCCTCAAAGTACTGGAACTAAACCAAGCCTCGAGATACAGACCGACACAGCTTCAGATTCACGACCAATAACCGTGACACAATAGAGGATTGCATCCCCATCCATATCACCCTAAAAGAATCAAACAGAACAACACACCTACTACCAAACAGGGTAGGGAAACTTCCAGGTTCAAGTATATCATTTATTAGGTTCTTCTTTCAGTTGGTTAACGGGGGTGACCACACAAGGATTCATGTTCACGGGGCATCCATTTAACCTACCAATTTTAGGTGATTAACCAATATCCGTGTTACATTCATTTAATCACCACAAAAGATAAGGTTTTATTAGTGTGCAAGGAAAGACCACCAACGTCCATGATTTTCAGTGAGCATAATACCATACAGTTCACAACATATAGAAATTATAAAAGAATACAACAGAATTGTCGAACGCACCCCATCATTCATTAACATTATATTTATTGTCTATGTTAAGGTTTGGTTTCATCCATTCCCACAAGAAATAGTAGCGTAACCACCCCCCATGATACACAGTAAGAAGAGATGAAGAAAAAATCCATACTTGGTTGATCAAGGATCGATGTTCTTCTCCACGCGCCAAGAATTGGGGATGCGCAACATGTAGGGGAAGAACGTCGGGGACTCGAAGAATAAGTAGAAAAACTCCAGCACATGAACACCATAATCCTCAAGAAGGAGGGACTCCAAGGGAACCAAGGGAGAATAAAGAAAAGGATACTACCCAAGAGGAAGAAGAATGAATTTCTAGCATGATATGAAGATGAGATCCTGTTGTTACGGGATATGGAAATTTGAATGGCTTTAAATTTGGATCGTGGGTCCCCGCACGGTTGGGAGGTTACAAATGAATAGATTAATTCTTATTTAATTATACCCATAGGTGTGGTGTCATAGTGGCTTTTCGTTAAACCGTTCTTTTAATCTGAGGAAAAATGCGCAATAGGGGATGAACTAGAAGGTACAGGTAAAGGGTGTGACACTGAGGAAAAGCCCCGTGTTTTTGTAAGTTAAGGGTCGCCCGACTCTTGGGGGATTTTGGATATTATTTATGGGATTTAAATGGTTTGAAAGGGGTATTAAATAATTTTTACGTCAAAAGATACATTGTGGGAGCTGAAAGTTTGGGAACTGGAAAAGAACGAAGACCCTGGATGAGGACACAGTTCCACCATCATGGTGCCACCGTGACAGTTCCACCGTGACCCGTGTGCAACTGTCACATTACCACCGTGACCGGTACGACCATGACCTATGCCACCATGACCGGTATGCGACCGTCAAGGTGCCACTGTTTCGGTGGAGCCATGTTTTGGTAATGTAATGGACCAGGTGGGTACATGTCATTACATCAGATACCTCTCAAACTATTATCGCCCCCCAAGAATCAAAACTAGACCAGGAGAAAAGGGGCGTTTCTAACAACCACCTCGAAAGATACCTCTCAGGAGTGAACCTGATTGACATCTAGGAATACCTCTCCCTCATGTAACCAGGAAACATTCAAAGGTCATACTTTCCAGTCATATGGGTTAGGAAGTTTCTTCCTCCATGTCAAGATACTATCCGCTTTGGGTGGCACTGACTCGCCTGCAAGGGTTTAATTACATTCACCTTAATGCCTCTTGATTAGGGATCTGGTCCTCCCCTCTCCATATCCAGGACTCTTCACACACATTCAGAGAATAATAGAAACCACACATTACATAGTTAACAAGGTAATGAGTTCCATCACAAACAAGTACAAAAAAAACAAAACAAAAAACAAAAAATCTTTGGGTACTGAGCGTGCATCTACGTCTCTCGTTCCTAGGTACTTGCCTTGAGCCTGCCATGCCTCCACAACACACGAACCAAATGAATGGTTCATCCATGGAGCACCTTCTTCTCGCGGTCCTTGATCGTCAACGGTCTTTCCACAAAAGTCACGGCGTCCTCGATATCCAGCTTTCCCCATTCGAGGACGTGTGAATCGTCGTGTAGATACCTTCAGAGTTGAGACACATGGAAGACATCGTGCATTCTGAGTAGCGGTGGTGGAAGAGCTAGCTGATAAGACACTTTACTGCCAGCCGTAGCACTTTGAACGGTCCGATGAACTTTGGAGAAAGCTTACTCCCTCAATCGAACCTCTGTTTCCCACACCGAGGGGAGACCATTAAGAATATGTGGTCCCCAACCCCGAACTCCAAGGGTCTCCTCCTATTATCGGGATATGACTTCTGCTGGTCCTGAGCTACCTTCAACCTTTCCAATATAAGCTAAACCTTCTCCGTCGTGCTCTGCACCACTTAGGATCCAAGAACACCTGCCTCCCCAACCTCTGACCGGCACACGGATGAGAGACACGACCTACCATACCAAGATTCAAATTGAGCCATTCTAATGGTAGAGTGATAGCTATTATTGTCGTAAAAATCTACCAGAGGCATGTGTTTCTCCCACAATCCCCCAAAGTCCAAAATACATGCTCGTAGCATATCCTCTAATGTCTCGATGGTGCACTCTATCTGTCCATCTGTCTGGGGATGGAAAGCAGTGCTAAGATGTAGCTGGATGCCAAAAGCATGTTGTAATCCTCTCCATTCTCGTAAGGTAAACCATGCATCCCTATCTGAGACTATGGACCTCAGAACTCCAGGAAATCGCCCCACCTCATCCACGTACCTCTGTGCTAAGGAATCCACTGCACCAGACTCCTTGATCGCAAGAAAGTGAGCTGATTTTATCAAACAGTCCACCAATATCCAGATCGCATCGCAGCTTCCTTGAACCATGGGTAGACATGTGATGAAATCCATCGAGATGTCATCCCACTTACACTGGGGGATGTCTAGAGGCTGAAACAAGATTTTTGTAACACGGTTTTCATCCTTCACCTACTGACACACTAGGTACCTGGCCACGAACTCTGGCACCGCTCTCTTTACCCCAGGTCAACAAAACTGACTCCTTAGACCCTGGTACATCTTGGAAACCCCTGGGTGCACTACTAGGGGTGAGTTGTGGAACTCACCAAGAACTTTCTCGCACATCATCTCTAGGAAAAAAAACTTCCCTTAGAAAAGCATCTGATTCTCACCATCCTCTATTCACACTTCCAGAGCCTCACATTGGTTAACCCGGTCACACATCACTTCACTTTATGATTCTCCCCATTGAGATTCCTCTACCTACTGCAACAAAGAAGACTGCACTTTCATCTGATACAGGAAATCTCTACAACCATCCATCCTCGCATCTAGGTGCAGGGAAACCAACTCCACCATCACCTTCCATGAATCTGCCGACTCTCGAACCGCATCCTTCCGCGACTTCTTACTGAAGGCATCGGCCACATCATTCCCCTTTCTTGAGGTGTAGGAAATATCGAAGTCTTAGTTCTGAAAAAACTCCATCCACCTTCGCTGCCCTAAGTTTAGGTTCCACTGGGAGAAGATATACTTCAAGTTTTTTTGATCCGTGAAGAACACAAAGAATTCCCCGATGAGGTAATGCCGCCACAAATTTAGTGCGAACACGATCGCCGCAAGATTCAGATCGTGGGTGGCATAATTACGTTCCTGAGGAAGTAACTGCCTAGACCCATAAAAGATCACCCGTTGTCGTTGCATCAACACACACCCGAGGCCTTGTCTTGAAGAATCACAAAACATCTCATATGTCGCCCCTTCTTCTAGAAACCTCATCACTGGGGAACTTACCAACTTCTCCTTTAGATAGCTAAAGGCTGCCTCACACTGCCCACTCCACATGAAAGCCTGGTGCTTCTTGGTCAAGGATGTCAATGGTGCCGCAACTCAGGAGAAGTTGGGCACGAACCTCCAATAGTAGCCTGCTAGTCCAAGGGAACTACGAACTTCTTCCATATTCTTGGTTACTTCCCAAGAAACAACATCCTCGACCTTTGATGGGTCCACCGCTAATCCCTTCTCGAACAACACGTGCCCAAGTAAGTGTACTTCTCACATCTAGAACATTCACTTAGACAACTTCCCATAGAGTTGGTGTTGTCGGATGACCTCTAAAACTGTTCTCAGGTGCTCAGCATGATCCTCCTACGATCTTGAGTAGATCATGATGTCATCAATAAACACGACTACGAACTGTTCCTGTTATTCCTGGAAGACGGAGTTCATGAGCCCCATGAACATAGCTAGAGCTTTTGTAACGTCGAATGACATGAACAAAAACTCAATGTGCCCATATCTGCACCTGAGGACAGTCTTCGAGATGTCACCCTCCTTCACCCTCAGCTGGTGATATCCCGACCACAGGTCAATATTGGAGAACCACCTTTATCCTTTAAAAGGGTCGAAAAGGCCGTCTATCCTCGAGAGAGGGTTACAATTATTGATTGTTACCTGATTCAGTATCCGGTAGTCTATGCACAGCCTGAGACCACCATCTGCCTTCTTTGTGAATAAGACTGGAGCACCCCACAGTGATGCACTTTGTTGAACAAAACCCTTCTTCATCAGATCTTCAATCTAAATCCACAACTCCCACAACTCAGAAGGTGCCATCTAGTATGGATCCATCGAAATCAGATGGGCACCAGGTTGTAAGTCTATCCCGAACTCAGCATCACGTCGAGGGGGTAGATTCATCCCCTCTGTAGGGAAGATGTCCATAAACCCATTTATGATCCCTAGGACATCCACCATTTCTACACACACAGAATCCACTAATAGTTTTTCTAGAAAGGAATGGAGGGGCTCCTCTCGCCTGCTGCTTTTCTAGGAAACACACTCACCGTTGAAAGTTACACGTCAGCCGCCCAAATATGAATACACAACCCTTCCTCAGAATAATTCAATGAAGAAACATACAGAGAACAACCAGTCAATGCCTAGGTTGATATCATATGGTTGTATCTGCAACAGTAGAAGATCCCTGATAGACTGATGCGGCCCTATCATCAGTCTACACCCTCGGAAAACATAAAACAATTCGGTCTGACTTTCGACTAGTGTGCTCAGCACCTGGGGAACTGGAAGTCTCTCAGTGTCTAAAACTAGGGCACGGGACATACTGGGTGCATCAAATGACTCATGTATCAAACAAGGCATAGGAAAGAGTATTAAACAAGCTGATCATACCTCGGATGACTTCTGGCCCTGCTAGAACTGCTGCCTTTACGGCGTGTAACTATCCATGCCCAGCTCCCCTGGCTCCCGGCTATCGAACACGTCCTAGTCGAGGTCCTTGAGGAGCACCCTGAGGTTGGCCTCCTCCTGTAATGCGTACCCTCAGAAGAGAAGGAGCCTGCTACCCCTGCTGCTGCTGCTGAAAGGGCCTAGCTGGAAACTACTACTTTTGAGGTGGGCGTTTAACTTTCCCACCCCCGCTGCACTAAACTATGTCTGGGCACTGATTTCGAAGGTTCCCATGGCTTCCGAAGATGAAGAATCTCGGTCCTGGGCCTGAAAGGAAAGGGCAAGGACCAAGAGATTGGAACTAGAACTGTTGAGGCCTGCTTCCTTCTAGTCGAAACCTAGAGGGCCCTGATGCAGGAGGCCTGCTGTTAATGGCTTTTCCCTTCGACAAACCCAACTAGATTCCCTCTTGTGATACACCTCCCGGCATGTGCATCCTCTCCACCACTTCAGCCTTCTTCTGGACCTCCAATTATGTCTGTAGGGTGAATGTAGTAATAACATACTGAAGGGAAGGTTGAAGTGCCTTCTCCAAACGTCTCACCCGAGACTCATCATCTGGAATGAGGTCTAGAGAAAAGTGTAGGAGATCCTTGAACTTGATCCCCAACTCTCTCAATGACATGATCCCCTGCTGGAGGGAGAGTCGCGCCTTCCTCTTCTCAGCCTTCATTATGGAAGAGAGGAATTTCACCTGGAACTCCCTCTTGAAGTCAGCCCATGGCACCTCAGCCTCCCTCTTCTCCCCATGATAAAGAATCCACCACTAACATGTTTCTTCCCACATCTGGCTTAGAGCCAGAGGAACCCAGAACTCTGTTGGAGCCCGGATCAAGCTAAAAGATATCACCAGCTCCTCTAGCCAGCTCTTTGTCTCCACATCAGAGATGCCGCCCTCGTACTTCCCGAGGGTCTGCCGCTGAAAGGCACGTAGCACCTTTTTCCACTGATCATCCTCCTCCTCTCAGTCAGCCCTCGGTCGATCAGCCTAGTCAACCTCATGGGACTTGATTTCCTACACTACTCTCAGTTGCTGTCCGGGTTCCATAGCTGCAAGGTAAGCAATGAATGTCTAAGCCCAAGTAGTGTAGAATATTGCTTTTAAATTTTCTTAGAATTTTTATTCATATTAAATACCCAAAATACCCAGGAAACATAAGAACACAAGTCATTATGATGCATGTACCTTCCCTAAGTTCTCTACCCTACAATCCATGAACCCTCACTTGGTCGTTCAGTGGGACCAGAGTCCTTGCATCAGATCACGGGGGGCCCTAAAATCCCATGTCCTAGTCAGTCTTCTCTGGCCTATTTCACGCACCAAGATTTTCTAACACTATTTCCCTACCATCCCATGAAGTCCTCACTATTCCTAACCATGAGATCCATCCTATCTCTCAACCCAACCTACCTATGATTCCATTCTATCATGACCCACATTCACTAAGATGAGAGAAGGGATAACAGATTGCCAGACCCTTCCTTCTTCAAGTTGAAGGAGAGATAATGACCCCCAAGACCCGCCTTCAATAGGCCCTAGAGTGGTGACTAGAACCAAGGGTATATAATCACACATGAGATGGAAGGTATTACCCTTATTCTTTATTTGTATTGGGAGATAATATTGAAAATCCCACAACACCAAAACAAGAAGTACAAGTAAAGCCCAAACAAACTATTCCCATATAAATGTTCTGAAAGTAAATGATATAATAGTAAAAGAAAACCCCAAAAGGAAGTACCAAAATAAAAAAAAAGCAACAACAGTTGCCCCAACGTCTGAACTAGTATGACCCTGCACGATCCCTAAAGTCCTCCTAGAAACCTGAAAATAGTTTTATATATGTATGGTGAGTATACAAGTATACTCAGTAGGGAAAACCAAAGACTCTCATGCACAAGTGGGGAGGCATTCTTATGCCCCGTGGAAAAAGAGAAAACCAAAGCACCTAGCAAGTAAAACTATCCACCCAATCCTCACCAAGGCACACTCTCCAAATAACAGAAGTCAAGTTATTTATAGTAATAGAACATCAATATTTGGGTACCCCGTGCCACTTTCCCACTGGTTATTGAAGACATCATATGCATCGAACCTCTCCTGCCATTCCCAATGCAGTCCCACTACCACACCCTGCCCCCACACACCTGGGCCACAACCACACATCCTGCCCGCAAACACCTGAGCCACAACCACTATCCCGCCCGCAATCACCTGGCCCACAACCACTGCATGTAACCATGCCCACAAACACGTGGTCCAGAACAGCAACTGCCATTCCCGAAGACACCTGGGCCTCATCCTGAAGACCCTTGGGAAACAACCTTACCACACACAACTCAGCCAACCACCACAACTACCTTGCCCAAAGAATCTTGGACTATAATGGACCTCAAGAATCACAGCCTACCCAAAGAGTCTTGGTATATTCATGAAAGTGAACCGAAAAGGAGATAATAACCATCCACTCATAAGAGTGTTGGTAAAAACACCCTCCCCCATGAAATGGGGGTGTTCGGCACTAAGTGATCAACTTTGGTGGGGTGAGAAGAAGAAACAAAAAAACTACCGATATATTTATAGGTAACAAGCACTCATCCCAACCTAGGGATTCCAAAGCCAACCTAAGAACAACACCCTTGTCACTATTCATTCATAAAAGAAAGCACATCACTCACGGCCAAGCCACAACTCATTCCCAAAACCAATTTCCCATTTAAACCATTCTTGTTTTCATGTTCAAGTGATCCCATTTAGGTGAATTCTACACTACTGGGCAACTAATCGGCTTTCCTACAATCTAGAGAAAGAGAAACATCCAAAAAACAACTTAAGAATTCACACTAGGTTCTCATGTAAAGTTACAACAAGAATGGGATCAGTGAGATCCCTCAAAGTACTGGAACCAAACCAAGCCTTGGGATACTGCCCCACACAGCTTCAGATTCATGACCAACAACCGTTCCACAACAGAGGATCTCATCCCCATCCATATCACTCCACAAGCATCAAACAGAACAACATACCTACTACCAAAACAATGTAGGGAAACATCTAGGTTCATGTACATCTTTTATTTGGTTCTTATTTTTGTTGGTAAAATGAGGTGACCACACAAGGATTCATGTTCACAGGGCATCCATTTAACCAACTGAGTTTAGGTGATTAACCAATCTCTATGTTACAGTCATTTAATCATCACAGAAGATAAGGGTTCATTAGTGCGCAATGAAATACCACCAACATCCATGATTTTCAGTGAGCATAAGCCTATACAGTTCACAACATATAGCAATTATAAACGAGTATAACAGAATTGTCTAATGCACCCCATAATTCATTAACAGTCTGTTTATTATCATTGTTAAGGTTTGGTTTCATCCATTACCACATAAATAGTAGAATACCCACCCTGTATGATACACAGTAAGGAGAGACGAAGGAAAAATCCCTACTTGGTTGATCAAGGATTGATGTTCTTCTCCATGCGCCAAGAAATGGGGATGTGCGACTTATAGGGGAGGAATGTCGGGGACTCTATGAATGAGCAGAAAAACTCCAGCACAGGCGCACCACAAGCCTTGGGAATAAGGGACTCCAAGTGCACCCAGGGAGAAGAAAGAAAAGGAGACTAGCCAAGAAGAATAAGAAAGAATTTCTAGCGTGATATAAAGATGATATCCCGTTGTTACATGATATAGAATTTTGAATGGCTTTAAATTCGGATCATGGTTCCCCATGCGGTTGGGAGTTTACACACTATGGGATTAATTATTATTTAATTATTCCCATCGTGGTGGTGGCATAACGGATGTGTGTTAAACCATTCTTTTAATCTGATGAAAAATGCGCAACATGGGTGGAACTATAAGGTGCGTGGAAAGCGTGTGACATTGAGGAAAAACCCCACGTTTTGGTAAGTTAAGGGTCACCCACATCTTGGGGGATTTTTGATATTATATATGGTCTTTAAATGGCTTTAAAGGGGGTATTAAATCATTTTTACCTCAAAAGATACGTTGCGGGAGCGAAAAGGTCGGGAACTATAAAAGAATGAAGACCTTGGGTGAGGACACGGTGCCACCGTCATGGTTTCACCCTGACGGTGCCACTTTGACCGGTGTCACCGTGACTAGTGCCACCGTGGCCAGTGTGCGATTGTCGCGGTGCCACCGTGACCGGTGCCATCGTTACCGGTGTGCGACCATTATGGTGCCACCATCTCGGTGGAGCATTTTTTTGGAAATGTAATGGACCAGGTGGGTCCGGGTCATTACAATATATTATATTTATAAAATATTATTACCTCTATGGTCATTACATAATATATAAATTTTTAATTTCCACTCCATAGGGGACATAATAATGTCGCTCGTGTGTACAAAGGTTTAGTTTCTCCCAAAGCGATGTGATTCTTCTTTAACCAATGCATTATACAAAAGTTAATAATGATAATATTTATGAATATATGTGATAATAATTATATAATAATGATAATTAGTGTGGAATGGTCCTGTAAGGGGCGCTGCGTGAGGTAGGGTCCCCATCGCCCCCACTGTAGTTTTGGCGAAGGTTTGCTGTGATTCTTCTTCACAGCAGTGCATCTTGGAAAGATTAGATATGTGATATACTCTCTCCACTCATTCGTCTTAGTTTATGTCGGCATCGGGTGGAAAATACTCTCTGCGACGACTCCGGTTTCTGCAAATAGTTTCTGGAGTCAGTGTTCTTTATTCCATCTCAGCTCTTTTAGTGGTGTTTCTTCTCCTCGATGGTGATGGTCGCTTCTCTCTTCGGTCCTTATATATTCCAGGCCGCGATAACTCTTTTTGGTGTTTTCAATTTTTATGGTTGGATTTGGGAGTCGGTGTTCCTCACGTCGGCCTCGGCTCTCTCAGTGGAAGCTTCAGCTACCGGTGGTTAGCTTCGGTGGATGGAATCTTTCTACTGCGGATTTGGTCAGTTTAGTGTGTCGAGACTTCTCAAGTGACCTATGATGGCACTGTTCCAGGTTAGATCTCTTGCGGAGGTCTGAAACAATGTTGGGTTTGATGCCACTACATGTGGAGGATCTTCATCTCGGATCCAAGGCCCCATCCCTATGTGTTGGCTCTGGAACTGTTTTTCTTCTAGATCTGATGTGGTTGGGGCATGCTTCTTCTTGGTTTGTGTTGATGGACCATTTTTTGGGAGGATTGTTGAGGAATTTTGCGTGAGATATGAGGGTGATGATATTTTTGTGCATATGTCTTGGGAAGGAAACGATGGGAATGAAACAGTGGTGATGGTCTCCTAGTTTGATGTTGGTTTTAAGGGATTTATTTTCTAGGTGACTCGTGATTTTTTGAGTGCCACATCAAGGTGGTTCTGTCTGTTTTAATGGTTTCTTGTTCGACGATGGGACGTTTATAATCTAGATGACTTCATGAATAGACTTTAGAGAAGTTTCCAGAGTTTGTGATTCATAATTTTATTGTTTTTTGGATTTGGTTTTTTGAGAGGGTATGGCATTCGCCATTATATCGGGATTGTGCTTTGACACAAGACACATGCTTTCCGATTAGCATTGTAATGGTAGAGAACATATTCATGTTCAAATGTTGGGGAGGAGTAGTTCCGTGTTGTCGTTCTATTTTTACGCTTTCTATCCTTTGAGTGTGATTGTCCTTTGTCCATGATGTCTTTCGGTTTCCACCACAATATTCCTTAAAATAGGGCTTTATCAAATAATAAAAAATTTGAAGGCCCTTAGGCCATTTTAGTGAAATTATATAATAAAGATATTAATAACATATATATATTTATTAAAAGATAATATATCACTTTCATAACTTTCCTGTCCCTAAATAATGATATTGTTATTCATGTATGTGTGGACAACCACCCTCCTAAATCATTTTGACTCTCTTTTTATCATCACACCATATAAACAATATACAAGTATATTTAAATAACTACTATGGTATTTATGATATTAATATCATTATGTATATATAAAATATTTCATAAAATCTCAATTATAATGATCATTGAAAAAATGGAAATGTTACTCAAGCATACGTATGGTATGACGTCTCCATGGTCGTAGTGCAATTAATTTGTCAAACCCATATTTAAGGAATTTTATTAAAATTATAATTAATGTATAAATATGTATATTATTTCATGATTATTATTCTAGAGAGTTTTAAATAAGTAAGTCTTAAAATAATATTCAAGCTACCGATTTCATTTCTGACACATAAGTCAAATATCTTTGACATACATAACGTAAACTAATCGGATTATGTAATTGTATATAACATGGTAATAAATGAAAAAAATAAAAAATTAAGTATAATAATTTTCTTATGTATGTAAATAAGTAATGTAATTTTATTATTCAAGATGATAGATAACTTGTGTCATGTGTCAGACACAAGGTAGGGTTCTTCATCTCAATTTCCCTTAATTTATGAATTTTGTAATGTTATTAATGTAATTCATTTTATATGGTGTATATACTACCCTTTGATATTTTATAACACAATTGTTAAATAATTAAATATATTTAATTTTTCAAATTGAATTATTAAATCCATGGGGATTTTAATTTAAAATTATAAATTGTAAAATTATTTTCTATGTTAATTTCTTTTTTATTGGGTTATATTACATTTTCATTATCCTTGATATTATAATATTTTTTATTATCTTTTTAATATATTAGGTTTTATATACACTTGTTTTATATAGATATACATTTGATAGACATATATAACTCATAGATAAATTCTCACATCAACATTGTTTTCATTGTTAGTTTTTTTTAAATATAATTTTTATAATGATTGTTTATTCTTGAATTTACATGGAAGGAAATATTTTTTACATTGTATAAAAAACCCTTTAAAATCATTCTCCTCTAGTTATTCATTATTTTTACAGGTAATATTATAATTTTATCTATTTTTACGTAAAATAATTGATAAAATTTATTACATTAATTCTCTCTTAAATTGAAAATCCTTTTTCCTACAAAACCATGTCTTCTAAATATATTTTCAAAATGTTTTTAACATTATCAAAATGGTTGACTAAGAAAATTATACCTTTTTGAATTTTTTTAAAATGAATCATCATGTTTTTTTTTGAAACATGTTTATAATGTATTCTAACAAAAATATTAAAGGAATAATTATTTTAATGTGCAGGACATGTAAATTTTATTTATTATCATGAAAACTCAAAGTGAAAAGTATCCTTTATGAGATTCAAATATTATTTTCAAGGAAATGTTTTTTCAAAATATTTATTCAATATTTAGTTTTTAAAAAATATCTTCCCAACGTAAAAAGGGTATTTTCATCAATAAATTTTATAATGATTTTTTATGGTATTTCCATTCATCATTGAAAAACCCCCTTTATTTTTATTTTACTCATATGTGTATATTTTTTATTAACCTAATAGTTCTTCATTCTTGGGGTGGTTTATGATCAATTTAAAATAGTAATGTATTGAAAGTAAAATTATTGATTCATTATTGTAGACAATAATTTTCCACTGATATTTTTATATTACATTTATCATTAGAAATTAAATTTCATATATATATATATATATCAATATTATTTATGAGGGATATTTTTATTTCATAAAATGTATATCATTTCTATATATGGTGTTTTGAAAGGAATGTTTTTTACCTTTTTAAATATAGTTAAATCTTCATTCTTTACATAATACGGATATTTAATGATAATGAACATTTTTCAAGAATAAAATCAATTACCCTATATATGAGTGATGCTATGGATATGCATTTATGGATGCAGGATAAAATTATATTGCTACTCTAATCATTGATACACTCAAGAATAAAATTATAAAGGTAGAATTAAACAGGGTTATACACGTAGTTTAAAACATTCTTATGAGTGGTATTGAAGGTAGGGGAATCATTTTCCTAAGCACATGATATCCAATAATTAATAATATTATTTATTAAGAACTATGTTATTATTATCCATGAGGTTTTGACAATGATATTATCTATAGATTCATTTCATTCGAATCTTATTTAATAAATGGAATGTGTTTTCCGTTATTTACCTTTCCATAATGATAATTCCTTTTCAATTTATTATAGGCATGATATTGATTAAATGGAATGTGTTTTCAGTTATTAAGAATTCCATATTTCTTATGTAATATATATTCATTATAATTTATTTATTTAAATTGAATATATATTCTATTATTTACCTTTCCATAATTAATATTATATATCTTTTCATGATAGCCATGTTATTTATATATAATGTATGTTCAGTTATTTACCTTCCCATATTTATTAATCCTTATCTTATCATGACAATAATTTTATTTAAACAGAATGTGTGTTAATTTATTGACCATTTCATGTTGATTATGATTATTAATTAATAATAGCTTTCACTATACTTAACCACTACTTATTATTTCATCTATAAATCATGTTTTTTTTCATTTACATGGAATCTAATAAGTGTATTATTATTTATATTAAAGGATAATCTAGAGGGAATATTTTTATTCATGAAAAAATTATGTTTAATTTAGTTTTTCAAATGTAATGTGGGTATCACGTATTTATCTAGTTAAAAAATACTACTAAACTATATATTTCATTTGTATTTGATTCCTTCTATATTATTCCATTGTTATAAATTAAGACATTGGCTCCGGGATTATAGATTTATTTTCATTACCCAAGGGTCGTATTGGATATCAACTCAATTTATACCTAGTATATGAGAAAGGGGAATTTTTTCACAACTAGTTTGAAACTCCTCATATTTTATTCATTTCCATATTTGAAAATTATTTATTAATAATTATAAATTTATTTAATTTAGTTATTAGTTAAAAATATAATTTGGAATTTACCATGAAAAATGTAACACCCCAAGCTTCCTCGGTATGTTTCCTTTCGAATAATGCAATGACGTGCATTGTATGCAACTTCGAGATTTTAACACACCATAACCAATCAAACTAGCCGTTATGAATAGTAATACCTACTTTTTGAAATTTTATAAATTCTATCTCTCAAAATGGACTTCATTTTTGGATTCGGAATATTGAAATTAGCCTAGGGTAAAATTTTGGTACTTTTCGGATAACTTTCATATTTTGATAAATAGTGAAAATTACTAAATTTTAATTAAAAACAACTTTTTTAATCAAAATAATTAATAGTGATAAATTATGAATTTGAGTGGTATTAAAGTATATTTAGAATATATTTTTACCATTTAATACAATTTGGGTCATTGAACAAAATTTCACATTTAAACCAGACATAAACAAGTGACAATCTTTTGATAGTTATTATCTCTAAAAAACACGCTTTTTGTTTTAACAACGGGAATTAATTTTAAATTAATTTCTGCCACTTATATGTTTTGAATTTGGAAAAATGGATTCCATATTTGGAATCAGGATGTTCAAATTTTGTAAATAGGTAACTTTTATTTTTAAACATTTTGGATAATTACTCCGGTAAATATTTTATTTACCATGGTTAAAGGGTAAATCCGGTAAACAAGGGTTAAAAAATAAAATTATAATAATACTAAATTACCCTAAAACGTTTCTTAAACCTATTGGATGATACATGGTCGACCATGGGAATATTTGGGTCGATTTTGGGACCCCATGGATCCACTTGTAAATGATAATGACACTTTATTTTAATTAAGTTAAAATAAATACAAAAATTACACAAGCATATATCTTTTAAAAAAACAATTGTTACAGAGGGTTATATATGTTGGATTTCAGATTATAAATATTAATTAGAACGATAAAAAGATTTACTACATAATGATATTTTATTTATAATTTTTAGACATTAAATTGTTTAATTTATTTATGAGACAATGATGATGAATTAATTACTTTAATAGTGAAAAATTAAAATAATTGATATTATAAATACACAAATAAATATAATATGAAACTTTTAATGAATTAAAATAATTTTATAGGATAATATGATATATTAGGATTGATTTAATTCACTTTTTTTCGATGTAATCAATCTGTTATGAGTTTCACAAAAATCAACTATTGAATAGTGTCAAAATTGGCATAAAAGAGTTCTTAAAACAAATATTATATTATTAATTGATATTAAATTCCTAAAAATCTAAGGTTCGGCAAAGAGGCTTATATCATGTTAGGTTCATCATTAATGGACCACTTGAGGGTCTCTTGGATGTATATAGTAAGTTTATTAACCATATAATATAAAAATACAAAGAGACATTATAAAAGTGAAACTAATTAACTAAGAGTTAATACTTAAAGATAAGGTTAATATAATGACCCAAACCTGTCTAAATTCTATTGGTTAAGTTGTTTTCGACCCATCCCCACCTTAACATTTAAATACTAATCGTTGGATCCATTATAAACCGAATATGAATTTATTATAAATTAATATTTCTAGCTTTTCCAAAGGTGCCCCTCACCCCTCTTATAAAAGGGCACTCCTCCTTCTCATTTATTCACACCTTAAAAGCCCTTTGGTTCGGACAAACCCAGCCCAAATACTATCTCAACTTCCCTCACTACAACCTAGAGGCCTTATTTTGATCATAAAGCCAACCTAAAGAGCCCTTTTGATCAAATCAAAAGGAAGAACCCGAAGAAGAGGCAATGTTTTCACCACCCCTTTTCAAGTTCCTTTCTTCTTCCACTTCCTCTTTCTTTGTTATTACCATTATAAAATAATAACTCCAGTATCATATATATACTGTGATGTTATTATAAATATGGTACAACCATATTCAGTATTCTATCCATCCTTTGAATAACATGTCACCATACGTGCGTACGTACGGCTTACCGTCTCCACGTCGTGGTGTAATTGTTATTCAATTTATTATTATTTGGATGGGTATAATAATGATGTGTAACTAATGTAAATAATAAAAATAACATGATAATTATTCTGTATATATGATATAACATCAAATTATATATTATTTTAATATCAAAAGAATGATGTTGTCGCTCGTGCGTACGTACGGACTATGGTCTCCACGAACGCGATGTGATTCATTCTCCATCATATCCATTCAAGTATAATTCTAATTTGATGATTTAAAAATAGTATCTAAGGACTTGATATCATTCTGGATATGAATAATATACATCCCATTAATAATGAATATGGCTCACATAACAAAGAATATAAAGTAAAATGAACCCGTTAACACCCGAAATGACGATAATTCTAAGATATTATTAACAAATCAATGTTAAAAGATCATATATTATATCATATTAAAGTAAATTGTTCTTGTATAATTCAATAACAATTATTTCACCATTATACAGGAGGTTAACCTACCGTCGACCAAGGAAAAAGTACAAAGTAAGGGATTTTCTTATCTCACTTTCAATTTCGTGAGATTTCCATTGTTCGCCACTAAATTATTGAAAGTGGTGTATTGTGTAATTCCATTTGATATATATTATCATCATTCTCTTTATATTCATGTTATTCTTTAAATCATTTGGTGGTTATTAACTTTTGGCCATACGACTCAGTTGATTAACGTGGTAAGGAGTATCTTATCTCACTCTTAATTTCGTGAGAATTCCATTATTCACCACTTATTTATTGAATGTGGTGTGTGTGCTTACCATGTTTGTATTCATTGTGTAATATACTTTAATTCATGTATATTTACATCATCATTGTTTTACCCTTCTTTCATGGGTTTATGTTTCATAAGTTACCAAATCGATAAGGGAATTTGAAATTCCAATTTCCATTTATTCGGCTTTACGCAAACTCCATTGATTATTTTACTCCGAGATTATGTGTGGAATCACTATTCATTTTCTTATGTCATAATTTACACTCCCATTTTCTGTGGATATACGTTTGATACACATAATCACTCCATTGATAATTTCTCAAGTCATCGATATGAATTTGATAAGAGTAATTTTAACTCATTCTCCATTTGTTGAGTTAAACATCCAATTCATTGGTGTTGTTTTTACAAGATTATGTGTGAATGTCCTTTGATTGTTTTACACTGAATATACAATCATATTTAGTGTATTTATATTTTTCACACAGAACTATGTCGTTGATTTATCCTTATCCTAAGGGTACGGCCTTTATGAGAGATTTCATCTCAATTTACATTCCATTGAGACTTCTTTGTTGATATACACCAAATCTCTTTTATGTGGTGTATATAATGTACTTTGACATAGTATATCATGAATACCTTTATTCTCATGATATTAGAATTTTTTTATTACCTAAATTATTTGTATTCAAGTGTATCTCTTTTGGTTAGAAACTCTAACTAAAATACTATTTTTAAATGTTTTAAAGACTTATTCTTCTAAATCTTTCTCATTAATGTCCATGTTTTAAAAAATGGTTTTAAGGATTTATTTATATAGACATTAAATTTTTAAAATTAAAACTCCTTTTAAAAAGATTCAAAGTGGTATGGGACACTTTGATTCAAAAATCTATTTTTAAATGGATTCTTGAAAAATAGTGTGACTTTTAAATGATTTCAAGAAAAAGAGGGATATTTGTCTCAAATAGTTTTGATGATTATTTTCATATATTTCAACATCCTTTGATAGATTTTATGCTTATTTGAAGTTGATTTATTATGATACAAAACTTCTATATTGTATTGAAGGTTTTGTGATATGTTTGACTATGGATTTCCTATTTTTATACCATTCATAGTTTATGGTGAAATTATTGACATTTCGTATGTTAGTTTTAATACGAATGTTTATTTTATGTTTAAAAATTTTCATATGGGGATGCATTGGACTTAATATGTTACGGGTGGAGCCCGCTATAGCTCCTCGATGCATCGGTAGGTCTCATGAGACAAACTAGTGTCTTGGCACAAGGCCTTGGAAAAATCTTATTTGTAGTCTTGGCACGAGGCCTTGGCTATGTGGTTATGATAGTCTGGAATTATGCATTCCATCATTATGAAAGTGGTTATTGATAATGCATGGGATTATTCGACTAGTATAATATCCATGTGAGTAAGTAAATGTAATTATTTTATTTTATCTTTTCCATTTTATACTGAAGTTCAAGTTTAAAAGGCTTTTGTTTTAGTTATAAACTGCCTTAAGTGTTTATGCTTATTTATGAAAGCTTCTACTATAATGTTATCCTTACTGAGCATCTGAGCTCACCCCTTTCAATGTTTTATTTTTTCCAGGATTATGAAGAAGTAATTTATGAATGACCTGCAGGGATAGTATGAGGGGATATGAAGACAAGATGTTTTTTTATGATGTAATGTAAAAATTTATGGATGTATCTAGTTATTCCAAGGCTACTAAACTAATCGGTCTTTCGAGACTTGATCTTTCTCGTGATCATGCCAATGTTATGTAATAATGCACCGACTCTAGGTAACTAGGGTCGGGGCGTTACAGTTGGTATCAGAGGAAGTTTAGTACAAACCTTGGAAGCTAGATTTAGATAAACTCTGATTAGAGAACATAGACCTATGATGAACTTTGAGGATTAGTATAAAAGAACTTCCTAGAATTTTACTATTGTAGAGATTTTGTGAGTTTTCCGAGCAATACATCACTGTATGGATACGAGCAGGTAGAGGCAGCTCTGGCACAGATGTACCTAGGGGTAAAACCCAAAAACACCGCTTTGAGCTAGACTCGAACGGGAACTGGTGCACGACAACGGGCCTTGCTGCACTCTTGGTTACGACACTCCCGGGGGATATGCTTAGGATAATTTACATTTTCCTTACAAACTGATTTAAGTAATATATATATAAGATGAGAGTAAATGACCTTGGTTAATCCTAATATGTTTCAAATTGAGAATATGGTGACATTTTAATCTCTAAATGATTTTATGACTACTATTACTCACACAATGCTTTCTGGTTTTAGTCAATGGCTGGATTCCAATGAAGTCATAGTGACTTTGAGAATGATGTACAAGGTGGGAACGGTGGTGGAAATGAGCAACAAAATGGAATGTTGATAGGCGTAAAAGATATCGTCTTTATTCCAAATCAGTTTTCCAAAAATATGATCAACAACATATATATTAACCAACTCCCAGAGTCAACAATAAAGATAAAGGTGATAAATGATAAGATCTCCAGCAATGGAGACCATGGAGAAAAGAACCCTCAATTTTCATCATGCAGGAAATGTGGAAAGAGACACCCAAGAAAGTGTCTCAATGGGACAACGAAATGTTTTACGTGCAGGAAGGAAGGACATAAAGTGAAGAACTGTCGAAGAAAAATGAAGAGTATTTGATGTCATTTGGAGATACAATGTAACATGGGAGACTACATAATCAAATTCTTCTATGTTTTGGGTTTCAATATTAGTTTGGATTATATTAAAGGATTTTAAGGACAATTGATTATTGAATGGTATCTATTTAACTTTGGGGTATTGTTGGTTTAATTTTAGAAATTAAGATTAGTGCATATTTATCTCAAGGAATATCCTTTTGGGGGATCATTAGATCATTCACTAAGCATTTTGGTTTTGATTAATCTTCATAGACAATGTAAATATATAGTTTATCCTGCATGGATCATGTGATTCTATAGAAGTTTATTCTAGCTCTTCCAGTGTGATCAAGTCTTCTTGAATACTCATCGTTTTAAAAAAAATTGAGTTAGTGGTGGAAATTTATTAAAGAATGAAACTCTACTTAAAATGTAAGTATATCTCATAATGTTCTTAGTCAGTATCATAAATGAATTCCTCATCCTTATGTAATGTAACTTAAAAAAATGGTGTCCGTTTACTTTCCTACTAGGAGACTAATGGTCGTTTGTCCCAACACAAGTTTGTGGTTTTCTTATTGTTAAATTTCTCCTGATCATTATTTCTATCCCTCTCCATCAGAACTTGACACTTAGTTTATCATCCATATCCATGTTTTATTACATGGATATGGATGATATGGGTTATCTTGGATGACCCTTATACCTCTCTTTCTTTCTTTTAAAGTGATAGTTTTATTGACTCTTTTTCTGATGTGGGACTTTCCATTATATTCCCAAGAAAAATTTTAAAAATTGCGAGGATGCAATTTATTGAAGGAGGGGATAATGTAACACCCCAAGCTTCCTCGATATGTTTCCTTTCGAATAATGCAATGACGTGCATTGTACGCAACTTCGAGATTTTAACACACCATAACCAATCAAACTAGCAGTTATGAATAGTAATAGATACTTTTTAAAATTTTATAAATTCTATCTCTCAAAATGGACTTCATTTTTGGATTCGGAATATTGAAATTATCCTAGGGTGAAATTTTGGTACTTTTCGGATAACTTTCATATTTTAATGAATAGTGAAAATTACTAAATTTTAATTAAAAACAACTTTTTTCATAAAAATAATTAATAGTGATAAATTATGAATTTGAGTGGTCTTAAAGTATATTTAGAATATATTTTTACCATTTAATACAATTTGGGTCATTGAACAAAATTTCACATTTAAACCAGACATAAACAAGTGACAATCTTTTGATAGTTATTATCTCTAAAAAACACGCTTTTTGTTTTAACAACGGGAATTAATTTTAAATTAATTTCTGCCACTTCTGTGTTTTGAATTTGGAAAAATGGATTCCATATTTGGAATCAGGATGTTCAAATTTTGTAAATAGGTAACTTTTTTTTTTAAGCATTTTGGATAATTACTTCGGTAAATATTTTATTTACCATGGTTAAAGGTTAAATCCGGTAAACAAGGGTTAAAAAATAATATTATAATAATAATAAATTACCCTAAAACGTATTTTAACCCTATTGGTTGATACATGGTCGACCATGGGCATCTTTGGGTCGATTTTGGGACCCCATATATCCACTTGTAAGTGATAATGACACTTTATTTTAATTATGTTAAAATAAATACAAAAATGACACAAGCACATATCTTTTAACAAAACAATTGTTACAGAGGGTTATATATGTTGGATTTAAGATTATAAATATTCATTAGAAATATATAAAGATTTAATACATAATGATATTTTATTTATAATTTTTACACATTAAATAATTTAATTTATTTATGACACAGTGATGATGAATTAATTACTTTAATAGTGAAAAATTAAAATAATTGATATTATAAATACCCAAATAAATATAATATGAAACTTTTAATGAATTAAAATAATTTTATAGTATAATATGATATATTTGGATTTATTTAATTGAATTTTTTTCGAATTAATCAATCTGTTATGAGTTTCAAAAAAATCAACTATTGAATAGTGTCAAAATTGACATAAAAGAGTTATTAAAACAAATATTATATTATTAATTGATATTAAATTCCTAAAAATATAAGGTTCGGCCAAGAGACTTATATCATGATAGGTTAATCATTAATGGACAACTTGAGGGTCGCTTTGATATATATAGTAAGTTTATTAACCATATAATATAAAAATACAAAGAGATATTGTAAAAGTGAAACTAATTAACTAAGAGTTAATACTTAAAGATAAGGTTAATATAATGACCCAAACCTGTCTAACTTCTATTGGTTAAGTTGTTTTCGACCCATACCCACCTTAAAATTTAAATAATAAACTTTGGATCCATTATAAACCGAATATGAATTTATTATAAATTAATATTTCTAGCTTTTCCAAAGGTTCCCCTCACCCCTCTTATAAAAGGGCACTCCTCCTTCTCATTTCTTCACACCTTCAAAGCCCTTTGGATCGGCCAAAACCTGCCCAAATACTATCTAAACTTCCCTCACTACAACCTAGAGGCCTTATTTTGATTAGAAAGCCAACCTAAGGAGCCCTTTTGATCAAATCAAAATGAAGAACCCGAAGAAGAGGTAATGTTTTCACCACCCCTTTTCAAGTTCCTTTCTTCTTCAACTTCCTCTTTCTTTGTTATTACCATTATAAAATAATAACTCCAGTATCATATATATACTGTGATGTTATTATAAATATGTTACAACCATATTCAGTATTCTATTCATCCTTTGAATAACATGTCACCATACGTGCGTACGTACGGCTTACCGTCTCCACGTCGTGGTGTAATTGTTATTCAATTTATTATTATTTGGATGGGTATAATAATGATGTGTAACTCATGTAAATAATAAAAATAACATGATAATTATTCTGTATATATGATATACCATCAAATTATATATTATTTTAATATCAAAAGAATGATATTGTCGCTCGTGCGTACGTACGGACTACCATCTCCACGAACGCGATGAGATTCATTCTCCATCATATCCATTCAAGTATAATTCTGATTTGATGTTTTAAAAATAGTATCTAAGGACCTTATATCATTCTGGATATGAATAATATACATCCCATTAATAATGAATATGGCTCACAAAACAAAGAATATAAAGTAAAATGAACCCGTTAACACCCGAAATGATGATAATTTTAAGATATTATTAACAAATCAATGTTAAAAGATCATATATGATATCATATTAAAGTAAATTATTCTTTTATAATTCAATAAAAATTATTTCACCATTATACAGGAGGTTAACCTTCCATCGACCAAGGAAAAAGTACAAAGTAAGGGATTTTCTTATCTCACTTTCAATTCCGTGACATTTCCATTATTCGCCACTAAATTATTGAAAGTGGTGTATTGTGTAATGTCATTTGATATATATTATCATGATTCTATTTATATTCATTTTATTCTGTAAATCATTTGGTGGTTATTAACTTTTGGCCATATGACTCAGTTGATTAACGTGGTAAGGAGTTTCTTATCTCACTCTTAATTTTGTGAGAATTCCATTATTCACCACTTATTTATTGAATGTGGTGTGTGTTCTGCCCATGTTTGTATTCATTGTGTAATATACTTTAATTCATGTATATTTACATCATCATTGTGTTATCCTTATTTCATGGGTTCACGTTTCATAAGTTACCAAATCGATAAGGGAATTTGAAATTCCAATTTCCATTTATTCGGCTTTACGCAAACTCCATTGATTATTTTACTCCGAGATTATGTGTGGAATCACTATTAATTTTCTTATGTCATAATTTCCACTCCCATTTTCTGTGGATATACTTTTGATACACATAATCTCTCCATTGATAATTTCTCAAGTCATCGATATGAATTTGATAAGAGTAATTTTAACTCATTCTCCATTTGTTGAGTTAAACATCCAATTCATTGGTGTTGTTTTTACAAGATTATGTGTGAATGTCCTTTGATTGTTTTACACTGAATATCCAATCATATTTAGTGTATTTATATTTTTTACACAGAACTATGTCGTTGATTTATCCTTATCCTAAGGGTACGACCTTTATGAGAGATTTCATCTCAATTTACATTCCATTGAGACTTCTTTGTTGATATACACCAAATCTCTTTTATGTGGTGTATATAATGTACTTTGACATAGTATATCATGAATCCCTTTATTCTCATGATATTACAATGTTTTGATTAACTCAATTATTTGTATTCAAGTGTCTCTCTTTTGGTTAGAAACTCTAACTAAAATACCATTTTTAAATGTTTTAAAGACTTATTCTTCTAAATCTTGCTCATTAATGTCCATGTTTTAAAAAATGGTTTTAAGGATTTATTTATATGGACATTAAATTTTTAAAATTAAAACTCCTTTTAAAAATTTTCAAAGTGGTATGGGACACTTTGATTCAAAAATCTATTTTTAAATGGATTCTTGACAAATAGTGTGACTTTTAAATGATTTCAAGAAAAAGCGGGATATTTCTCTCAAATAGTTTTGATGATTATTTTCATATATGTCAACATCCTTTGATGGATTTTATGATTATTTGAAGTTGATTTATTATGATACAAATCTTCTATATTGTATTGAAGGTTTTGTGATATGTTTGACTGTGGATGTTTTATTTTTATACCATTCATAGGTTATGGTGAAATTATTGACATTTCGTATGTTAGTTTTAATACGAATGTTTATTTTATGTTTAAAACTTTTCATATGGGAATGAATTGGACTTAATATGTGACGGGTGGATCCCTCTATAGCTCCTCGATGCATCGGTAGGTCTCATGAGACAAACTAGTGTCTTGGCACAAGGCCTTGGCAAAATCTTATTTGTAGTCTTGGCATGAGGCCTTGGATATGTGGTTATGATAGTCTGGAATTATTCATTCCATCATTATGAAAGTGGTTATTGATAATTCATGTGATTATTCGACTAGTAGAATATCCATGTGAGTAATTAAATGGAATTATTTTATTTTATCTTTGCCATTTTATACTGAAGTTCAAGTTTAAAAGGCTTTTGTTTTAGTTATAAAATGCCTTAAGTGTTTATGCTTATTTATGAAAGCTTATGCTATAATGTTATCCTTACTGAGCATCTGATCTCACCCCTTTCAATGTTTTATTTTTCCTAGGATTATGAAGAAGTAATTTATGAATGACCTGCAGGGATAGTATGAGGGGATATGAAGACAAGATGTTTTTTTAAGATGTAATGTAAAAATTTATCGATGTATCTAGTTATTCCAAGGCTACTAAACTAATCGGTCTTTCGAGACTTGATCTTTCTCGTGATCATGCCAATGTTATGTAATAATGCACCGACTCTAGGTAACTAGGGTCGGGGTGTTACAAAAAATCATGATTGAATCCATGAAACTCATAAGCTAAGATATACATTTTCATTATATTTAATTCCTTATATATTAATAGTTTCCCTTTTATTTGGTTTTTAGTTTGAGTATTTCCATCCCTAATTTTTTTTAGTTAGTGGTTGGAAATATGAGGAACCACACAAAAAATATTATGAGATATTTTATTTTATTATTTCTCAAATGATATTTGTAACCTAAAAGTAGTGTAATTTGAGAACATCATGGAATAACTATATTAGATAACTCGTGTTATGAAAAAAAAATTAAATCCTTTATAATTTCACAATTATTCTATGAAAGGGAAATGTTTAGATGGTTCCTTTATTTGATAAAGGCATCCATCCACTATTGTATCTTTATATCCCCTCGTCATGGATTAAGGGAATAAATCCATTGATAAGGTATTTGATTTCCATTTATGCTCAAAATAAAATAATTTCATACTATCCATTTACCACATGAGGAGTGATGCTGGTCAGTGGTGGACATGGGTCAAGAATAATAACTCCATATAGGAAACAACTTCTATGTAACGTAAAGGATTCAAGGCAATATGTTTCAATAAATATTTTCTCCAAACATTTGAATTTAAAATGGATATGGATTTCACTACACTGACGTAAAGGGATGATGGTTATATTAAGGAATATTTATAAAAAATCCCAAGGATTTTACAACATGCCTCTAACATTTTCAATGAAAATAAAAGTAAGGTGGATGACTTCTTTGGATGAAAAAATCTGACTCTGTAAAATAATTTTATTATTCATGAAAATCATATATTTCTAATAATTATTTTTGTTCCATTAAGGTGAAGATTAATATTTTAGTTTCTTTTTGGTATCATGGGTATAGAGATAAATTGTAAAATAGAGTATTATTTGAGAGGTTCAACATGTAAATCTCATTTTTAATTGGGAACGCAATTACCCATGTTTCAAAACTCTTTGAAGAAGAATCCTAGAAATAATTGCAAGGGAACACTTAGATTCATTCAATAATGAATGGATGGTATCATGCTAATAAATGATGATGATATATGAATAATTCCACTAATGTGATGGAAAATAATGTTTTCAACATCAAAACATAACATTTTTCTCATGTTTAAAATATATATAACATAGAAATTATAAAATCCACTTCTCGATGCTAGGTGTTGTTAGTGATAATCAATGATATACTGCACCAAACCATATAACGTATGGAAGGTCATTATATAAATCTACTTTTTAAGTGGAATCCGGAAATGATGTGGTGATAGGTATTTTGGTCATTCATATGACAATATTTAACATGTTCTTAGATTCTGTTCTGGAACATTATTTTCTATCACACATATTTTTTACAATTATTCAAACAGCACCACAAATCATAGAGTTAATGTTATATTTGAGATAAAAATTGGAAAAATTACTACATCCAATGTATATAACTCCTCATCAATTAATTTTATTGGCTAAATATTCCATATATTTTTATCTTGTTTACATTAGTTTAATTTTAATCCTATATTGAGAATGGATTTGAAATCCTTATATAAATCCAACATAATCTATTTGAAGAGAGAGATTAATTTTCACATCCTGAGTCAAACTCTAATTCTATACATGTTTGAATAGGGGAAGGGATATTATTTATAATTCTAATCTAAAAAATGGATATTATTTCTTTATTATCAATAAAATATTACTGAAATGATTGAGACAGATGAGTGAATCCTAATTAAATGAAATTATATTATGAGGGAAAATACTAATGTATTCCCCAATGAGTTATTTGGTCTTCCTCATGAATGAGTTGTTGAGTTAGTAGTTTAAATTTTACCAAGATCTCTTCCCATATCCAAGAATCCCTATAAAATGGATAGTCTAATTTTTTATGTAATTAAGGAACTACTTTCATTAAAATCTATAAAATGGTTTTATATTCCTCAGTTTATCACCATCTTGTGCACCAATCCCCTTTGTCTTGAATAAGTATGTTCAATGTTACCTTCATTGATTATGATGAACTTTATAGGATTTTGATAAAGAGATAGTAAACTCTACAAAAAAATTGTTGAGTTTTCTGATCAAGTACATGGGGACCACTAGTCCATTATGGTTCACCATCGATATATGTATCACTAATTATCTGGGAAGAAGGACAATTTTCTTAAACCTGCAATTTTAATAGGTATTAGAAATTATGTTTTCATAATTAATCTATTTAGAATCTATTATTTTACATTAATCTCCCTAATCATGATGAATATAGTATCTTATGATTACAAATACAAATGTATGGTACTCTCTAGTGATGATATTCATAAGTAATAAAAAATACAAGAAGAGCCTGTGGTAAAAAATAATACTATGATAAATTATTTGTAAAATGAGAAGCTATATTAAATGTAAGTTTAGGGTTAGAATTTTATGGATGAAGTAAAATTATTGGGCCCTGTTATCACAAAAAAGGATCTTTTACGGTATTTCAAAGAGAAAGTTAGATGATGTATATCCTAGAACAAAATATGAAATCGATATCAATAGCTTTTAGGACACTCTATAAATTACCAACAATTTCTAAGAAATTATTCACAATTTTCATAACTAAAATAAATCTTACTCATTAGTGAGTAATTTTTGTCTAGAAAAAGGAAAGAAAATATAGATTTTTGGATTATAACAGATGGATCATCAGTACACCATTCCATAAAATACCATTATATGTGGATAGTTTTTACAGTGATTCTTCATTGATTGGATCTATTTTTTTACTAATAAAAAATAATTTTGTGATATCTTATACCTTAAGGTAGTTGAATGTTAATGGAAAGGAATATCCAATGAAAGATATATATATTTCTACGGTCATATACCCATTGTATTTTTTAAAACATTATATCTAATGAAGGGGTGATATATATATATATAGATCTTAAGATACTTATGTATTTATTAATAAATAAGTGCATTACTAGATGATAGAAAATATTTTTTGAGAAGAGAAATGACTATCACACATCAATCCATTATCATCACAAGAAGGAGAAATAATTTTGAGGATGAACATAGGTTAATATTTCATAGAAACAAAGGCATAATGACAATTTAATATGATCTCATAATAATATACAAGAAAAATATGGACATGTGATTCAGAGTGGATAGAATATCATCATTCCTTTCTCAAATGAAAATGAACCGTCCCTTCTAGAGAATATAAAGGATACTCAAATGGATGATTTGTAATTATAGATGAAGGTGGATTATATAAGGTAATGGAAATCCTAAAAGTTTCAAATTTTTGGATTTGTAATATTTTATTGATGATTATGTCTACCATTAAATCATGAGATAATGTAGTAACTCTTCAATGAGGCACATAACACAACCTTTTTCATCCACCTTGAGTGAAATGGGATTTATCAAGCTCTTCAGGAGAACTATTAATGGAAAAATATGTAGATAATGAAAACATAATATACATAAAATTTCATTGTATTCAATAAGTTGAAGGATAATAGGAATGAGTACTAGGTGATGATGCAATAATTATCAATACACACATAGAATATTAGAGAACATCACCCTGTATATTTTTAATTTAATACTAATAGTGTCAATAGAAAGTATGTACCAATATTTTATCATGGATTATAGTACAAATAATTCTCACATAATTGGTATTAAAGTGGAATTCTCACTTGATCAAATTGTATGAATATTTAATAGATAAGTGGGGAGGCTTGTTGGAACAAATATGTGTGCACTTTACACTTTGCTGGTAGACATTTCAAGAGTTTAAAGATATTGGTCTATTACAAATATATTTTACATGGAAACTTTTATGAAATGGGGCATGGATATTGAGGATATCACCATAGGATTATTATACTATACTAAGGATATAGTCATGGTGATTACTGTTTTTTTACTACCCTAGACACAAAAATTTGGATACCCACCATCCAACAAGACCAATTTTACCAAGGGCACATATGGGACTACAGTTTTACCATCCCCATGGGAGTCAACCTAGGATTTTTAGTGGGGGATCATAGCTCCGAAAAGATAGAGTTCGGGTCCATGTATATGGTACATAGCACGGAAACCCATGTGTGAACATGTACAGGTGGACTGAATCCCACTAGGTGGAAGTGTTGTAGATGGTATTGGTGCCGACCCCATTGTCAGCTTGAATGAACCGATGACACAAGATAGATTATATACCAGAGGAGAAGTAGTGTGGGAATTCAATGTTGGATGTGGTGTTGTCAAAGTGATCAAATCAGGGTCATCAGACCAAGATGCCCCATGATCCGCACCATTTGATCATGCCTTATACTGAACCTATTCATCCATCCCAATCCCACAGCTCACAAACGCAACCTGCTATAGTGCCTCACAATTTCAAATCTGATGATCCCTCGTATTACGGTACTACCATATTCAACCTCTTGATGCTCTATTTTGACATTTTGAATAACTAAAGACACTTTCCTATCACTAATTCCAAATCAGTTCTACTATTATGGTTTTTGAGAAAATACTAGGTGAACAACATGAATCCATCATAAGATCCAAGTAGCAATCCACACATGCCTATTTCAAGAATCCATGAAACATTTGAGGCTATATAATAATCATTATTGTGTCATGTGACCAAACTGAGGAAAACTAATAGAATCCACTACATGATTTGATAGCCTCTTGTGAGGATCTCTAGTAGTACTCAATGCCGTCACATGATCACAATTTGATCATGAGGTCGATCTGAAGACAATTTATGGGTTGTCGCAAATTGTTTTATTACACCAAATCCTTTCAGATTCCGAGAATTTTCAGATCGATTTTAATCAGATTTTGAGGGTCATGGGATGCCATGTAGAGATGTAGATTGGTCTCATGATCAGATGGAATGATACTTAGATGTGGAATATAAAGGCCATGGGGAATCCTTCAACACTTCTCAGGAAAATGATTCCTTAATCCCATGAAAAACAATTCCATCCTTGGCTTCACATCGCTAATATAAATCTCCACCCGTCAAGAAAAATTGACATAAGGGGAAAAAGGGAGGGAGAACTGAAGAAGAAGGGGAAGCTGATCACCATGCAATGGAAAACACTATATGGTAAATTAGAGGCCTCTCCCTCATAAGAATCCGCTGCAAGATGTAGTCATTGGATCCTTTTTCATGATCTTATTGAGATAACATGATCACATGATAAGGTAATTTCATGTAATCTAATTTGAGAAGAAGTGCTCCTGAGTAGCTGAGAATCCTTTGCAGTTGTAAATCCCCTTCATGAGAGCCTTTTTCCTTTCTATAAAATCACAGGGTGATGAGATAATTTCTCAAATCATTACTCGGTAATCATGTGATCACAGTGGAGTAGCCTCAAGGAAGTATCCATTCGTGCCATGAAAGAAATGACTCCTGAAGACTACTATGATGTGCATTCCCTCTTCACCTACCAATTTCCTTGCCTGAAGGTGATCACATGTAGACTCAACCATGATTATATTGTCTTAGAGACACCTCTAAAAAGTCCTTGGCACAACATAAGAAATCATTGTAGGAACCTCTATTTAAGACATGTGAATCACATGAATAATAGGGCCATAGGGTCTAAAAAACTGACGATCGCATGGGATTACATCCCAATATTTTTGATGACTAAGACAGGAAAACCCCAATGTGGATGTCCCACATAAGTGATTCCCTCATGCACCCTCAACCATGCGACCACACTGGCATCCTTCGGTCATGCTTTTTTCAGTATAGGTGTCCCTATAAAATAGACCAACTCGTTTTCAAAGAATCTATTGTAAGACCCTTGGTGGTTATTTGTGTCATAGGGAGAAATCACTTGAGACTCTAGGAGGTGTAGTACAGAGCAAACCATGGGCCATGCAGACTAGGACGTATCCTATATTTGTGATCACAATGTCCTTCACATGATTTTTTATAGATCATGCGCTCTCATGGTCGTTCATGTGATCATGAATAGCACATGTGAAGATCAAGAAACCAACCCTTCACTAAAGGGATACAAGAGGACACACTCATGTATTTTGATGGGCCTTTATGATTTAGGATGATCACCCAATATTCCATGAAACCCTTGAGTGAATTTCCTTCCTTCACCGATAGGTGCATATTCCATTGTACACATCACCCCACACAAGACTATTGGTATTATCACAAGACAACATCTATGATTAAGAGAGATTCCCCTATGTTCCACGGCGTTCTCATGAAGCCTTATATGTGTCCACCTCAACATGGGGGATCCTCATGGATGCCCTTACCATGGTAGCTAAACATTTAGGATATGAAGACCGCATGGAATGCACACCTATTAATGAAATCATTATCACCCCATTCACAATTTGGTTTTGATATGCTACCCCCTATGAATTAGCATATATCCTATCGTGAGACCTCTTTGAGGTCATCAGATCAGAAGACCTTTATGAGGGGTTTCATGTGAACATCCTCTTAGTGTGTGTATGAACCCATGGACATGACCCCTCTTTTCAATGAAATCCTTACAGTTTATATGTTCAATATGAGAACTAAGGCATAGATTATGACCCATGAAGAATAAGGAATGATACAACTTAATGCACACTCAGATGGATGCATGATCCTAAGCTTATCCGTTAGACCCATCCACGTGAGAAATTCAAGGATATGAAATCACGAGACTCTTCAATAGTCTTGATATGTCCTTAGGAATCATTGTATATCCCATGATTATTGTATGGAAGGACACAGAAAAGATGGGTAGCTCTCATGAAACTCGTTTAACATATCACCATGATCATGTGATGACCCATAGGATAAGAAAAATTGAATGGGAAACACCACCTTGTCACACACTCATTGTCACAAGACAATCATTGGATAAGTTATGAATATCATGAGAAAAATTCATTAACATGATAAAATTATCATATGATTTTCCATACACCGGTCCATGTCGACATGAGACAACCCGAGGACATGTTAGGTTCATCTTGTAAAGACATATGGTCATGTCTACATTGATCACACGTTGGAGCTCAATCATGTTAATATCAACTCGTGAAATCCATCTTGCTTGTTAGCCTCATGACATGGAAGTCCTCAAGGATGTCTGTGAAACCCCATAGTTCTCCAGAGACATATAAATAGATATATCTTTAACATCCACACACCCTCTCCATATATCATATATTGGTCACATTAGGTATCATCAATTAATAAAGTGTAAATAATAGATATTAGTTGTACAAACTCTCATAACACATGATCATTGTAGAATAAAAAAATGAGATTGAAGGGGAGGAGGCATGAGATACTTGTGGTCCCTGGGAGCCATGTGGTGCACATAGGGATTCCAAAATGTGACCCCACAAGACCTCCTGACAAGTCATAAAGACCTACCATTATGATCTTGCATAAGACTTCAGACATGTCCACTGCGATTAGTCGAAGGCATCTTAGACAAGATAATTGATCATGTGTGAGTCACCAGATGTTCCGTCATTTGTCATGAAAATCATATTTGATAGGTCTGATCCAACCATATAGAGATATCCAAGACATGATAATTGATGAGGAAGATACCCTTGGATGTGTGTACCAAATCAGATTAGTATCCCATCACTTGTAGAAAAAAATCAAGACTTGCCCATTAGACAGCAAAGCCATGTCATGAAAATTCTTTATAACATTCCCACTTTATCTGCAATTCCTACTTGGACCCATGCCTTGTGGACCTTGACTAAGAGTCTTCATATGCATACCCCTTTCAAAAGGGAAATTTCCTTGATGAGCTAGGGTCATTCCATCATGTGACCCTCCTTATATCAGTCTCTCTAAAAGACCATCAGGCCCATCACCAAACATCTTTAATCCACTATAAGATAAGGAATGAGTGGGGATATTAGTAATCCTAAGAGTGTAAACCCCAATTATCAATCAATAGGGATTCCATATTTTTATAAGACCTTGTCATTCCAAAAACATTGAGGATGATAATAATGTCACTAAGCGTGATCATCCACTCAATCCCATCAGCAGTTTAAAGGAACATCAGATCTAAGAATCCTCTAAGTCCCTCCATATATGAGATACATAGGAAGCCATCTTAACACCCAGGTTCCATTCCATATCCTCCATGAGATGGAGGATTATTCCTCTCAAAGGGAAATGATAATATGTAAGCCCCATACAGTTATGCTCTCATGTAACATGTCCACTCTATCACTATCTCCTATTTCAAACACTGAGAATGGATCCTGTGGGACTATACATCAATAATTATTGTACCAATAGAATTAATATAACTACCTAAATAAGGTACCTTCACCATCAGGATGTGAGTCTGATTACACCCCCTCATAGATCAAAGGGAAATATTCCTAATGTAGTAGTCTAGGGAAGTCTCATATGAATATGTCTCGTATAGGGACTCTATTATCTTATCTCCCATGAAAAAAAATTCCATATAAAGAACAATATAGGATATGATTATTTTATTAAACTAGATATGTAGGATGCCTTTTTTTGGTTTGATACTAATATCCACTTCCTTACTGTATGATGTTAAAACACATAGATCGGTCTAGTCATACTACCATATGTAATTTCAAACAAACTATGTGGGGTTTTATTCCAATTTTATCTTGATAAATAGGATTCCTTATAGTGGTTCAATCCAATTTCAAATAAATGAGCCATCTCCTAGGATAACAAAAAAAACTCTAGAGTTCTCGATCATGGTCATGATCTAAAGAATCATAATTAAATTGGAGAGTGATGGGGAACGTGTGATATGTGAGTTTCAATCCCATTTAGTACATGTTAAGAATCATGACATTGAAAAAAGGGTAAATATTCATGTATTGGAGTCTGGTAACGATTTTATGAACATATCATTAATCTTTAAGAGAGTTCTAGTGTAGGAAATAATTCTCACCAAAAGGGTATGGCGAGATCGGGCTTCATTCCTCTCATCCAATGTGATCCCCCAAGATTCATTGGGCCTATAATCCCAGATGACCACTAGACATTGTAATGTAATTCCATGCCAAGATGCAGATTGGTGAGCCATTGGGAGTTTCAGGAAAAAGTGAAAATGGTAATGCATTGAGCGAAACCCATTCTACCCCATATTTTCTGATGAAATAAAAATGGTGAACCAGATATAAATCCTTTAACTGTTTCATTCATTTCATGGGTTATAAAGGATAGATTTTCCTAATTCTCTTTAGTATAGTTTATGTTTTTCTCATTTCACAACAAAATAGGGGACCCATCATGTTTATTTCAACCTCAATAAACATCACGTAAAAATAAGGGATCACTTCTTTATCCTACAAAAATGAAAGTAGT
The DNA here is from genome assembly GCA_963277665.1 of Viscum album. Taxonomy (NCBI): domain Eukaryota; kingdom Viridiplantae; phylum Streptophyta; class Magnoliopsida; order Santalales; family Viscaceae; genus Viscum; species Viscum album. The sequence goes on along the minus strand of OY728151.1, from coordinate 644,075,418 downwards.
TTATCAAAATTATAAACTAATAAATGATGTTTCGCTAATAAGGTGTCTTCTTTTTATTCCTCAACACATCCCAAGATACCAAATAATCTAGATGACAACCTTGAGAATGCTAGAAGATCCTAATATCCTTGGACACGTTTCTTTGGCCATGAGGCCCCAACATAAATTATCACCAACACACCGCATCCATCACTGGTTCATGAATGTGTTGGGACATGTATACCACATTAATTGTTCTATCATGATTTTATAATTATAACATTAAATACTTTATAGGATTATTCCCTACAAGCCTTCATTCCCACAAAAGGTTATGAGAGAAGAAGTGACCCTTATTTTCATGTTCAACCTTTTCGGGAACATATTGTTGTAATGCAGCAACGTACACCTTCTCTATGATGGGGAATTAGATAAGGATTGTTAGTGTGAAAAATCAAAAAATTAGGTTCTACCTAGTAGGGTTCCCATTTATTCTGACCATCAACACTGATATGCATCCATAATCCCATAAGGAGCTGCAGAAGATATTGTCTTTATAAAAACTATCCATGACAGGACGCCCACTAGGAGAGCCCTTCTAGGATGTACCAACAATGCATCTTGTAAGTAGGTTCATATACCATATAGTTCCAATCTGATTGAGGTATACTAGTGTGTCACAATAGTGGGAAATGATCATTCCTATACCACCACTAGTCAGGAGCATTTAGTTTCATCTGTGCTATCCTCGGTGACTGCGGAGTCCTAGGGAGCACCCCATCCCATAGGGATGGGGTAATTTTAACCCTATTTTACCATGGGATCATCTTAATCATGGTAACTGACCCCTCAAATGGTATCATAGTAATTTACCCCTCAAACGGTATCATGGGAACCAACCCCTCAAATGGAATAATGGGCACCAACCCCTAAAATGGTATATCAGATATCGACCTGTCAAATGAGATATTCCATCTATGAGGATAACCTACATACTGGTGTTTAGGTCCATATGATATCAATCATATTCATAGCCTTCTCATCAGACCCAAAAAATGATACTTGAAGGGTGCAATCATACCCTCTTGTAGTCATCTCAGTCACAATGGTTTGACCTACATTATCTTACTATCATAAGAGTAGAAAGAATTTTCAATATCCATCATGCATATATAGGAGGTGTTTCTTATCATTTTGAATTTTAGAGGATAATAACATCAGATCTTAGTAATAGTTTAAGTAATGGATTCAGTCCCCAATGCCAATGTTGGAATTCCTTCAATCATCCAATCACACTGACACCGATACAAGATAGGGCGTTTTTATAGATCCTTCTAGACATCCACGTGAGGATGATTGGGCAATTTATATAGAAGAAAATATATTTCAACTCCATAAAGAGAATAGGGATGTCTAAAAGATAATTATGGGAACACACATTAGATATCCCCATAGGGATGATATTCCCGCATCGTCTTATGAATGACTTCAGTGCAGTGATGTACCCTAGCCGATAGTTCAGGGAGAATTTTCATATTTTCCATACCCTCATCATGAGGTATCCATACATTTTTTCACATCACCAAAGTCCATAGATAAGGGGGAATTTTAGTTATTTTTTACATCCTCATCGGGGATATTCTGAAAACCATCTATCATTAAGAGTCACTAAAAAACATTCAAGAGTGTTTGGAAATTTTAATCAATGATAAGTGTAAGCATCATCTAAGTCCCCCATGGATGAAGAACCTATCTCATACCAATAATCAATGGGATTATGTATCCTAGAATTTATACTCATTCATACAATCACACCAACAGTGGCACCGATAGCATGATGGAGAAGCGGTCTGGTCTCCTTCCCATTAATGACAAGAAGCAAACAGTATATTCCTTAAAATACAATCATGTTCCATAGTATTCCTTCTATGCCATGGAGAATTATTTAATATATCTCCTAATGGAATGAAAACTGAGTGTGGTGGGGTTGGTTTTCCATGACAACTATCTACCCTACCATCGACGTCTTTGGAATACCATAATTTATTTCTTTGGAATTTAAGACACGCTTCAAGTACTGATGGTCATGGAAATATGGGAACCATATACACTTGACACCCCAAATTATAATCAACATTATTTCAAATCATGATTTAAAAAACCCTATTCTTTCCAAATAAAGCATGTCTCCAAATATTTTTACCATGCCATGGAAAAATGGTTTCATTGAAATCCAAACAATGATAAAGTCGCATTAGGTAGGGATGATAGGCCATAACAACTATTGGCTCTACCATTGATGTCTTGAGAACACAATAGAATACTGATTTGTCTTTAATGATTAGTTTGAAGAACACGTGCCTTCAATATTGATAGAGTTGAAAGATCATGAAATTCGTGAAACATGAATAAAATTTGTCCAAGATATTTTATATGAGGTACTCTCCTAATACGTTGTTTGTAAATATGTCCTTACCACAAGAAATCAAACTTCATGGCCATCGTTTTTACTACAAGGCATTAAACTTCATGGCCATCATCTTTACCATATGATGTTAAACTGTATTGAAGTATGACCTTGAAATAAGGCATTAAAGAACATGGCCAATGTACTTACTACAAGATGTTGAACTGAATGACTATAGTCCATACCATAAGCTGTTAAAATGCATGGCTATCATCCCTACCACATGATGTTAAACTGTATGGAAGTCCTTACTGTTAGATGTTAAACTACATAGGAATAATCCTTACTACAAGACATTAAAGTACATTTACATTATCCTTAACATATGATGTTAAACTATATGGACGTATGTTTTTACTGTCATATATTAAACTACATGGCCAACGTCCTTACCGTAAGATGTTAAACTACGTGACCATCATTCTTACCACATGCCATTAAATAGTATGGTAGTTTTTCCTTACTATAAGATGTTAAACTTCATGGATCATAATCCTTACTAAAAGAAATTAAAATTCATTACTGATGTCCATACCTCAAGACGTTAAACTGCATGGTTCACATCCCTTCCACATGATGTTTAAATGCACAATTATCCTTGATCTATTTATGGATAGATTCTAATTTTAAATGAGATATCTAGGGAGGACATGATCCTACATCTTGGTACAACCACTTCATAATAATTTTTTTGTTACACCCCACTCTTGTCTCTTAACTATAGAGAAACCTGTGCCGCTCTATGTTTTTCACACTGATCATGGCTCACTTGGGCTTAGGAAATACAACATGGACATTCCCTCAGAAGAAAGGCATAAAGGTGATTATGAAACCATTACGGAATGAAATTCTATACCATAAGAGTAATATCATATGTCCTAATTGCATGATGTTAAACTGAATGGTCGATGTACTTACCACATGACATTAAACTGCATAGTTACCCAAGAACTACATGTGGTGTGATTATTATCCTCATGAGATACGTATTGACACCCAACATTCCACTCATAGGCCCAACCATGATGTTCCCACCAATTCACATATGTGCACCATTATATTTTCAACAAGACGTCAAACTAAATTGAATTATAAGAACTATGTATAGCTTGATTCCTAACCATAAAAGATATGTAGTGATTTCTGGATCTCTAATATCAGGCCCTACAAAAATTGTCAACGGAGATAATGCTCACCTATATGTTTGGTCCAAACATGCATAGAGTATTTATTTTTATAGAAATATGTGTGGATTCATTATAATCCTCATTAGATACGTAGTGATTCCCAGACATATCATCTTTGGACCCTGCTCTAGGTATAACCTTTTTTCTTTCCATTAGGTCTGAGTTTTCCTAGAAAGGTGTGTGTTATAGACGATACATATTTGGTCCTCATTCATGTAGGTTTTCTTCATGTCAACACACTATGTGTCTCAATATCTAGAACTCCATATTATTGGCTAACCAAAATGACCCTAAAATGTCTAAATATGTCCCTACAACATGAAATTAATCTGTGCAACATCATTCTAGCTGCATGAAAATACACTGCATCAGAACCTTCATCCCTACCAAAAGACATTAAACTACATAACATTCCAAATTTATGTGTTGATTGATTAAGATTTTTGTGGAATACATAGTGATTCCCTAGCTCATGTCTTTGGGCCCATCCACAACATTAAAACTTATCATGTCAATTCTAATGTCCTCCCCGCACGGCGTTAAACTACAGTGAAATTAGTCCTTGGCGCATGATGTTGAACTGCATGAAAAACATCTTGTTCTCATGGAATTAAAACTAAATGAAAAACTTCCCCACTATGTGATGATAAAAATTATAGAACATGTACTATTTTTCATTCCTTATCAAAGGACCACAAGTGACTTTCCCCAATCAAATAAAGTACATAGTGCTTTTACCATCTTTTAAAATCACTTCAATCAATGTGCCACACTTCACATCTTATATACCTCATATTTTTTATGAAATTTATTTCCCCTAAAAAGGGAGAAGGGATCTCTCATATGGCCATCATACTGAGGCATAATGTATTTAGACCCAATAATAGGCGACATATTGGTTCAATATAAAGTGAATCCAAATTTTTATGAGCTTGGAATCCCCATGGAGGAACCTAACACTCTTTTATGTTTTAGGTTATCTCCATAATGATTATACCATATCATTTCTCATGATCTCATGAACTCGAGATTTAGTTTAAAACATTTCAACCTCTATCCCAGAAGGATGATGGAGTATTCTTCATCATGGGTATCCTAATTAGCCTCTTCTATCACATATCACATATTAGGTCCATGTGAGTCATTACCTTAAACTGTCTGTTACATGGTCGAAGTTGTAAAACATTATTTTCTATCTTATAATGGTCTAAATTGGAACTCCTTAAACTTATATCAAATACATGCATAGCATGTCAGGTTCCAAACATGAAAAGGGAAACCTTAGAAAAACTCAAATCTCCTCCTGATAAACTCTTCCTCCCAAGAGTTTCGGACAAATTAGTCCAAAAATAAATAAGGCATAAAGATCATAAGGTATACTCTATAGCACAAGTAAATTCCAGGGTGTGCTTTCTAGACCACCTGGTCTAGGAAAAAATTAGATAAATGAAATGTCAGATCTCCATGCTATGATAAGAAGTTCTAAAGGTGATGGAAGATATTTTATGGGGCCTGAACCCTTCTTGGATCCTACATATTCCATAAATAACAATTCTTGACTTAATTCATCTCAGTTAATCAAAAACATTTAATTTCCCATGAAGAGGAAAATAGATCTCCCAGATTTCCCATGACACTAACACATAAGGGCTCTGACCCACCGACCCAAGACATCTTGGTCAATCCTAAAGGGGTTTTAGATTCTTGTGAGCCTAGAAACATCGTGGAAGAATTGAGAACCCCATTGTGTTTTAAGATATCCTCGATGTGATTTCCCCATACCATCCTTATGACTTGAGCACATTAGATTATGATTTATAATATTTGTATCAAACTATTCAAATGGATATGATATCCTCAAGGATGCATCACAATGCCTTTTACCCTTTCTCATGTAAGGAATGTAACCCTTCATTCTTGAACCTTATAATTTCCCACACCTCATGATTCAAAACCACAAGCCATATGGCCCAAGCTATCCAATTCGAGTTCAGTTTCCGGAGGATTCCAAAACCTATCCAAGATATCATTCCTTCAAAACCCAACATCATCATCCATATGGTTTAGCCTTTGAAAATATTTCACAGGCCCTATAAAGGGAAAAGAGATCTCTTAGTTGGACATGCTACTAGCATAAACGGACTATATAAAAACCAACCAGGGACATTGGGTCCAACGTAAAGGGATTCATGTTCCTTGGGAGCCTCTACAACACCATGGAGGATCCTAACACCACATAGAGTTAAGATACATACTCGGCATATCTACCCTATTCAATGTTAATTGTTACAAATTTCAGGGTTGTGATTTTGAGAACCCATATCCCAACAATCTACGTGGGCCTAGATTCTCTAGAATTAATCAATCAACAATATTCACCACATAAGCCTACCATAGCCCTTGGAAAGGAGTTGATATCATAATTATTTTTCCATACTTTTGACGCAGAGGAGAGTTAACCTACAAACAAGAGGAATCTCCTCCTTACGAGAAAGGAACTCCAATCCTCATGAGCCCTAGCAATGACACATCATAACACAACACCCCATAGTGTTATGTGTTATCCCTAGATTTCCAACCCTATATTCTATAATATTCATAGTTGTATGAATTTAAACTACATGTCATCCAAAAGATCCAAGATAAAAATCCTTAAACTGTAGTACACCAAAGGTATGATCTAAAAGACCTTAAACTATAGTACACCAACGGTCTGAGATAGATGACCCTAAATTGTACAACATATATGGTCTAGCTTGTAGTATCATAAAATGTTAATGGACATGATATATACCAAAGTTAAAATCCAATAAGGGAATTTTGTGAAATAGTTAATTTCCCACTCACTGGACATTCACATTGTGTTATCCAAGCAATACTAAGTGTATATAATATTGAAGAGGCACAAAACAATTTAGATTGAAAACCATTGAATGAAACACTAAAAAAATACATTTCTAGGATCGATAAGTCATCCCTATATAAATATTTGGAAAATTTTATGGAAATAAATAAAATAATGATAAACAAGGATTTTGGGTTTCACTATATTCCATTATAAAAAATAATGCTTTTCTAGCTTAGTCCCCGGACTGAGAATAAGGGTATGGTATTTCACCCTCGTGAAGGATAACTTTTCCATGTTTCACTTATAAATCAGATGATATCAAGACTACTAGAGAAGGTGAATCAATGAATAATACCATCTTTGTGGGAATTCATGATCATTTCTCAAAGAGTATCCTGTTGAAACTCACGAACTCAAATCTGGGTGATCAGATCTATTTGTTGTTACACATAATGGATGGACATCATGGATGATTTTATTAACATCTCAACTGATCCACAACTCTCTACCCATGATTTCATTACAGAACAATGATATCCCACCTCCTACGTATGAGTTATATCTACATAAGTACATTCATAGTAGAGTTTTTCAACCATGAACCTCTATCACATATTCATGAGTTTTATCTACATAGTGATATATATTTCAGAACAACATGCGTCTTGATTCCCTTCCTCATGGGATATGCAGCGAAATCCATGTATTATACTTTAGATCCAACCACATGTTTCCTTCCATCCAATACATATTTCATTTTAGAATTTACATACATTCCAGTTTTAGTATATACATCACCGAAGCCATAGCTACTGTCAATTTTGGATCTAGCCATGATGTTGTGTCCAAAAGTATTATCTTCATAGCACATTGAGATTTCCATAAACATACTCGATTCAAATACTCTTACGGAATTTAGTATCTTGAATCGTCATATATTCATATTTTTGGAAAAGTGACCTAAGTTTACCATAGAATAATATAATTTCATTATGATGAAACTCATTCTAGGGGGCCGGGATTATGGAACCAATATTTTTGAACTTCACACTATACCGTCAGAGATTTATGAAGTTTGAAGACTGTGTAGTAATGAAAATATCTATTATGTGGAACCTTTGATAAAAGGGGGAATATGTATTTGAGGAGATAACCTTAGGAATCCTTTATTATAATAAGGATATACTCTTAGTGATAAAGGTTTTCTTTATTATCCATTGAAAAAAATTATGGCTAGACATCAGCCATCCAGGAAAATTTGACCAAGGGAGTCATCCCTTGGCCCACCGGGGATAATAACTCCCACAAGACATAGGTTAGAGCCATGTATAGGGCACATGGCTGGCATTCGCATGGCGTTCATTCCCATGGGATCAGGCATATAGAAATTCCAATTTCCCGTAGGGTGGAATCATTTTTGATGGCATTGGTGTTGACTCCATCATTATCTAGGAAGAAAAAATTCCATAAGTAGGATTATATACTGGATAATTAGTGAGAGAAATCGATGTTGGATGTTGTATTTTCACAATAATCAAACCTGAGTCATCCAATATAGCTAGCCGATGATCCATGTTGTCTAATCAGAACTTTCATTGATCATAGCCATCCATCCCAATCCCTGGAATCACAAAATATATCCAGTCAAGTGCCTCACAAATTTAAATTAGGTGATCCTATATGTTGCGAAACCACCATATTCAACCTCTCAATGCACTGGTTCGATGTCTTGAAGCACACCCAATAGTCCCCTTTTGATTCTACTATATCTTTGATGCTTTTATGATATATAATAAAATCCATGATGGTCGGAATGAATGCATAGTGAGATCAATGAAGCGATCCAAACTGGTCTTTCACAAGACTCCCGACACAGTCGAGGTTGTCCATGATCATTCTTTGATCATGAAACTAAACTGAGGAAAACTAGAAGAAGCCATCACAATATCATCTAGACTTACATGCTAATATTTGGAAATACAAAAAATCATCGCATAATCAGGCTATGGTCATGAGATAGAGGGGAAGACAAATGATAGGTTGTTACAAATAAATTTACGACAGCAAACCCCTTATACCTCTGAGAATATTCAGATTGATGTAACTCAAATTTTTTAGGGTCACACGACTCCTTGGAGAAATATAGAGGCATCAAATGATTGGATGGAATGATCATGTGATGATACAAATGACGTCCAAGCACAAACCACCACCACTTCATTGGTACCCGCATCCTTCAACCCATGAAAAAAAGATCCATCCTCGGCATCACTCGGCCTATATAAACCTCCTCCAATCCAAAAAAATAAATGAAAGAGAAAAAGGGTGAGAGGTCTGAAGAAGAATGGTATGCCTATCCCCTCCCTCTAGAAAATATTTTTTTCATAAATTAGGGTTCTGTCTTTCAGACGTATCTTCTTCAGGATGTTTCCATAGAATCTTATCATTTGATCGTTAGGACATCACATGATCACATGACAAGGTAATACCAGACGATCTCTTTTGAAAACTAGTACCCCTGAGTGGTCGAGAACCCCTCAAAGAGGTATATCCTTTTCATGAGAGAAACCTTCCATGCCATATGATCACAAGGTTCAATTATAATGTATAGTATAATTCCTATGGAGACATGTTATTTCATTGGAGTAGTCGTGGGTGTGTGAACTTTCATGCATCACAAAACCCTACACATGATGACGACTATGGCATGCATACCCTCTGCACATGCCAATGTCTTTTTATTATAGTGATATAATACAGCCCCAAACATGATTATTTAAGAATGAGGACACCTCTCACAAGACCTTTTCATTGTAGAAGAAATCATGGTGGGACCCTCTGCTAAAGACTTGCGAATCACATGAACAGGTTGGCCCCATGGTCTCACAAACCAATTATCACATGAGATGCCATCCCTAGCTATTTGATCTCCAAGATATATATTCCTCGATGTGGGTGGCCCACAAAAGTGACATCCTCTTGCACCCTCGAACATGTGACCTTTTTGTCCTCCTTCAGTCACATATTTTTTGTTATTTGTTGTCCCAGCATACAGATCCACATGTGGTTATAGAATCTATAGTAAGACCCCTTCAATGTCATACGGGTGATAGTAATCAATCACTTGAGACTCCAAGAGACATTGTACGAAGAAAAACCCCAACCATCATGACTAAAACACAAACATTACATGTGTTCATAGGTATCTTCATGTGATCCTTTGAATATCATGAATTTGATTGGTTGATCATGCAATCATGAGGTGTATAAGAGAATATTAGGTGAGAACCCATTCACTATATAGATCCAATAAGATACACTCTACATCTTGTGATGGGAAAATATGCTACGGGATGAGCACCCAGTACGGCATGCCCCAATTTCAGTTCATAACCTTCCATCACCTATACATGCAGAGGCTTTTTTATGTACCCCCCCCCCCACATACACATGAATACATGGCCTGTCACAAAACCCCATCTGTAATCATATGAGAATCACATATGTCCCGTGATGTCCTCATATAGCCTTAGAAGTTGTTTAATTGACTCGGGTGATCCCCAAAAACACCCTTGTAATGAATGGAATACATTATGGTGATGTGGACCACTATCCATGCACTCCTATCCATGAAATCACCACACCCCATGCACAATTTGGCTTCGATATAAAGTCACTCGTACATAAGCACAAAGCCCGTCGCAAGACCTCTTTGAATGAATGATATCCAAAAACCTTCATTAGGGGTGTCATGTGAACATCCCCTTAGAGTGGGTAAGAACCCATTGACATGACCTCTGTTTTCCATGCAATCCAAACTTTGTATGACTACAACATGAGAAATTAGGCATATATTATAACACATGGCGCTGATTGAATAATCACTCTGGAAGAACACTCATGAATCTTAGATAAATTCAAGGCCCTAATAATATCCACGAGACCCCTCTGCATGATCAATTCATGTAAATGTGATCGTGAGACCCATAAATGGTCTCGTGATGTCCTTACGTAACCATGGACATGCCATTATAATCACAGATCAATCCTCATAAACAATGGGATGATGTCATGAATCTCCTTTTAAATGTCACCATGATCATGTGAAGACCCATAGGACAAGAAAAATTGATCAAGAAACCACCTGTTGGAACACCCTCATTTTGGAAAGACAAGAGATGGACATGTTAGGTTGATTCTATGATGAATTCACTGACATGATATAAGGAACATGTGATTGTCCATATACATATCTATGTCAACAGGTGACAACCCAAGGACATGTCATATTGATCATGTGACACCATATGGTCCTGTCTACTTTGATCACACACATGACCTTATGAAATTTTGTCATGCCTCACAAAATCCCTCTAGCATGTATGAATCACCACATGGAATTCCTCATGTATATCCCTGAAACCCCACAGTGCTCCAGATACATATAGATGGATCTATCCTCTACATGCTCACGCCCTCTCCATATGACCTATTTTGGTCACATGATGCATCATTAGTAAAGGGAGTAAAAATCATAGATATTACTCATACAAACTCTCACAACCCACAACCATTGAAGAATAAAATAAAGGAGATCGAAGGGGGGGAGGCGAGAGGTACTTGTAGCTGGTGAGAGACATGTGGTGTGCCGAAGGAGTCCAAAACACAACCGAACAAGACCTCCATATATGGAATACTGACATCATGTTCTGCTCATGCATAAGACTCTGTACATGTCCACTTTAATTAGTCGAATGCATCCGAGATAAGATGGTTTATCATGCAAGAACCCCAAGACATTCCAACATTGGTCATGAGAAGCATCTTCGACTTGTCTGATCCAACCATATAGATATATCCAATTCATGATAATTGATTAGGAAAATACCCTTATATGTATCAATCACATCACATAAGTGTCAAAAAATATCAGGAAAACAATCAATACTTTCCCAATAGATGACCGGGACATGTCACGCAAAATCCATATAAAATGACAACATTTTCTGAAATGCTTAATTGGACTCATGGAATGTGGTCCCTAGAAAAGAGTCTTCATATGTATACCCCATTCATAAGGGAAATGCCCTTTATGAGCTAGGGTTAGGGACTCATGTGAAACTTCTGATATCATACTATTGGATAAACCATAATGGTCATCACCAAGTCTCTTTAATCAACCAAAGGATAAGGAATGATTCGACCAATTGGGATGCCTCAGAGTGTAAGCCCCTATTATCAATTAATAGGGAATCCATCTTGGTATAACCCCCCACCCCCATACATTATCGAAACCTTGAGGGTGATCATAATGTCTCCAAGCGTGATCATCTACCTTAACTCATCAACAGATTGAGGGACCAATTAAAATAAGAAGGCTCTAATTAATGCCATACCCGGTATATATTGGAATCCTTCCTATAGGCCCGAGATCTGAACCATATCTTCCACAATATGGGTGATCATTCCTCTCATATAGAATTTTAATGTGTAACCCCAATATGTGTATGCAATCATGCAATGTGTTTAGTCTACCACTATCTCTTGAATCTCACACCAAGCATGAATCGCATGGGCCTACAGACCAGTTATGATTGTACCAATATCCTGACGTGTACTCCCCAAATGAAGGACCTTCACCACCAGGATGTAAGTACGATTACGTACCCTCATAGCTCAAAGGGAAACATTCTCAAGGAAGAAATATAGGGTAGTCTCACATGCATAAGTATCACCTTGGGAATCAATTATCACATCTTACATCATATAGATGCATGTATCAAGAACTACATAGACTTGGATTCTGGTATTAAATAGGATGTATAGGATTCCTCATCATGGTTTGATCCTAATATTCACATTATTACCATATGACATCAAATCGCATGGATGGGTCTAGTAATATGATCTTATGAAATATCTGTTAAACTATGGGTATTTAGATACATATTTTCATGAGATATGTAGGAAACCTTGTAGAGGTTCAATCCCATTTCCAGGATAACATCTATCTCCCTAGACAATAATAAAACCAATAGTTCTCGACCATGGTCATGGTCCAAAGCATCATAATTATTTAAGAGATCTATAGGGAACCCATGAAATACACACGAAAATTCCAATCGATATATGTTCACAATAAAACCATTGACATAATGGTACCCAATCCCGTATCAGGGTTTGGGAATGATTTCAAAAACATGTCTGAAATCTAAAAGAGTGTCCCGAAGTTATAATCAATTCCCCTCAAAAGGGTTTGACACACCCAACTTCCCATCCTCTCAAATAGTGAGAGTCCCCAAGAGTTGATGGGGCTAAAAAATCAGATGATCATCGGCCTTTGGATAGTATGTATGTACCCATATTTGGACGGTTGAACCATTGGGAGTTTCAGGAGAAAGTGACAATGGTAACATGACTTTAAAAACCCATTACACCCAATATTCCCACCGAAACAAGGCTATATGGAACACCATTATCAATTATCTCCAACCATGATATAATTTTTACCTATTGGTTATATAAATATCTAAAATATGATTTAAAAACATGGCTAAAAAACATTACATCTTATCTGCCCAAAAATGTGGTCAATCAAAGATGACATTCAATAATCTTTAGGATATATTGATAGTATTGTCAATGGAAAACAAAGGATTGTGGGATTAGAATATTCCTATGGTTTTTTTCTCACACCATTATAAATTTATCTTATGGATTAAAATAAATCCATATGAATACCTTTATTATAAATGGTGTAGTACATATTCATGATTGGTTGAATATGGGGAATGAACGTTTTTGGGACCTAATATAGTCATTGAAATTGTAGAAATTTTCAATTCCATTTATCAGAACATAAATGATGATCAAGGATGTTACGAGATTTATTAAGAAAATCATGGATGAGACTTAATGTCTAAGGTTGGAGATAATGTGTTCTTTTTCATATCTCCAAGGAAGAGTTTCATGATATTTATGAAAAAGGGAATGTTGTGTATTAGTTTCATCGTAATATTTTGTATTATTGATCACATAGAAGCTTCAGAATGTGGAATTTCAATCCAACCAACACCATCTCATGTAAATTAAATGTTTTCCACATCCTTGTTAAGGATGTAAAAAATATATTCCACATATTTATGAAATTATGATATGATAAATCTGAAAAATGATCTCTATTATGAGGAGAAAATAGTTAAAATAATAGACCATAGAGAAAATGTTAAACGTAATAAGAAACCCCTTATATTCAATGTATTACAGTAGAACAATATGAATGTTTTGAAGACTTGAGAACCAATTGATGTTATGAAATATAAGTACCATAAATTTCATTCACTTCACTATGTAAAATGAAATTTTGAAGGTGAAATTTCTAAGTGGTGAAAAATGTAATGACCCAAAATTTAATCAAATGATTTTCTATTTTTATCATATGAATTTATCATATGTATTAATGTAACATTATATAGATCACACAAACTCTATGATAGAAACAAATAATTTTTAATTATATTAATTTCAATGTTAATATTTTAGAATAAATATATAAATATTAATTGAAAATATTAAAAAGGGATAATAAATTAGAAATTACACTTCTATAATATAAAAATTTAGACATGTTTGATCCCTAAGAAAAACATCTTAGCGAAAAAAAAACATTAGAGAAAAAAGAATTGATCAAATATTATTATTGAAATTGAATATATATACAACCTTGGGAGAAAATATATATGAATGACGTGATAATGAAAATTGAGTTAATGATATAATGTAGTGAAACTATATAAAATTTAAAAATATGATCATTGGAATTTTAATCATACCATTACAATTGTAAAATGACTAATATGAATAATAATATTATCAATAGAATAGTATCGACTGAGAATATTTATTAAAATAAAAAAATTTATCTTTCCAAATTAAAATATGACACCTATATATCATTATACAAGTAAATAATTTGTTCCAAAAAAATAATAAGTGTTTTTATTTTTGTAAGATATAATTGTTTGATTATCATTTTTATAAAAATAATTATCTTTTGAGAAAAACTAATATTCATAAAATGAATTTAGATATTGAAATTATGTTTTATTACTATTATAATTTAATTTAGTTTTACCATTAGTAATTTTTCAAAGGGTGTGAAAATTGATCCTAAAATTTATATGTTTATTTATCATTTAAATAACGAGTTTAAGTGAATTTTAAATTTCCTATATTTATATAATAATATAATAAAATTGACTTAACATTTTTAATATACACATAAAAAATTATTAGGATGAATTAATAGTGTTTTTTTAAAATATATTAATTTTTTGTGAATTATGAAATACAAAAAAAAATTTATATTGAAATTTTAATACATGATTAATTATATAAGGTTTGATTTAGGAAAAAATAATTTCAAACTAACATAAATCATTTATTGTATATAGTTACATGATACACCACTATTTTTAGTCATCAAGTGAAATAAAAAAATAAAACATATTGGAATAAAGACCCCCATCTCCCCACTTACAACAACTACCCCTCCGCACCTGTAACACCCCAAGCTTCCTCGGTATGTTTCCTTTCGAATAATGCAATGACGTGCATTGTACGCAACTTCGAGATTTTAACACACCACAACCAATCAAACTAGCCGTTATGAATAGTAATACCTACTTTTTGAAATTATATATATTTTATATTTCAAAATGGACTTCATTTTTGGATTAGGAATATCGAATTTAGCCTAAGGTGAAATTTTGGTACTTTTCGGATAACTTTCATATTTTGATGAATAGTGAAAATTACTAAATTTTAATTAAAAACAACTTTTTTAATCAAACTAATTAATAGTGATAAATTGTGAATTTGAGTTGTTTTAAAGTATATTTAGAATATATTTTTACCATTTAATATAATGTTGGTCATTGGACATAATTTTACAATTAAACCGAACATAAACAAGTGTCAATCTTTTGATAGTTATTATCTCTTAAAAACACGCTTTTTGTTTTGACAGCGGGAATTAATTTTAAATTAATTTCTGCCACTTCTGTGTTTTGAATTTAGAAAAATAGATTCCATATTTGGAATCAGGATGTTCAAATTGTGTAAATAGGTAACTTTTATTTTTAGACATTTTGAATAATTACTGCGGTAAATATTTTATTTACCATGGTTAAGGGTAAATCCAGTAAATAAGGGTTAAAAAATAATATTATAATAATACTAAATTACCCTAAAACGTGTCTTAACCCTATTGGTTGATACATGGTAGACCATGGGCATCTTTGGGTCAATTTTGGGACCCCATGGATCCACTTGTAAGTGATAATGACACTTTATATTAATTAAGTTAAAATGAATACAAAAATGACACAAGCATATATCCTTTAGAAAAACAATTGTTACATAGGGTTATATATGCTGGATTTTAGATTATAAATATTCATTAGAAAGATAAAAATATTTCCTACATAATTATATTTTATTTATAATTTTTTGACATTAAAATATTTATTTTATTTATGACACAATGATGATGCAGTAATTACTAAAATAGTAAAAAATTAACATAATTGATATTATAAATACCCAAATAATTATAATATGAAACTTTTAATGAATTAAAAAAATTTTCTAGGATAATATGATATATTAGGATTGATTTATTTGACTTTGTTCGAAGTAATCAATCTGTTATGAGTTTCACAAAAATAAACTAGTGAATAGTGTCAAAATTGACATAAAAGAGTTCTTAAAACAAATATTATATTATTAATTGATATTAAATTCCTAAAAATCTAAGGTTCGGCCAAGAGACTTATATTATGATAGGTTAATCATTAATGGACCACTTGGTGGTCTTTTGGATGTATATAGTAAGTTTATTAACCATATTATATAAAAATACAAAGAGACATTGTAAAAGTGAAACTAATTAACTTAGAGTTAATACTTAAAGATAAGGTTAATATAAGTACCCAAACCTGTCCAAATTCTATTGTATGAGTTTTTTTCGACCTATGCCCACCTCAACTTTTGAATAGTCAACTTTTGAGCCATTGGAAACCGAATATGAATTTATTATAAATTAATATTTCTAGATTTTCCAAAGGTGCCCCTCACCCCTCTTATAAAAGGGCACTCCTCCTTCTCATTTCCTCACACCTCTCAAGCCACTTGGCTCGTCCAAACTCTGCCCAACTAAGCTCCCCACATCCCTCTCCTCATCCTTGAAGCTTCCCCTTAGGCAGAAAGCATTTCAACAAGTCCTTTGGTTCCAACCAAAGTGAGTTACCTAAATTAAAGGTAACGATTTCTCTTAAATTATTTTCATTTATTTTGCTTCTTCAACCCCCAAACTCTTTTTATTTCCCTTCTTTTGTAACAACACCAGTATCCTCAATATACTAGGATGTTGTTATAAGAAGTATTCAAACTACACATACACACAACTCCATCTAATGGATGATGAACATAATGTTTCTGTGGATGGCAAACTAACGCCTCACGAAACGATGATTGTTCAAAAACATCTTACCGCCTCTCATGGTGGCCATTATGATGGCACTGTAATTAAATATGATATTAATGATATATATTTTATATATAAGATTCTGTAATTCCATTTTATTTCATACCATTATACGTTTCATGTCGTATATACATACGATAATTTCATTTGAGGAAGTGCGGACTACCGCCCCCTTAAAATGATATGACTCGTTCATACCACACATAGAACGTATAAAGGATGGTGCTAATGAACTTAAGTAACATATATAAAATATTATATTATACTGGAATAGTAATATACCTATGTATCATTTGGATTCGATTCTTTTAAAATAAAAAATTAAATGGAAGTAGCGTTCGTGCGTACGTACGGACTACCGTCTCCACGAACGCGATGAGATTCATTATCCATCGTATCCATTCAAGTATAATTATCATTTAATGTTTTAAAAATGATGTTTAAGGACTTGATATCATTCTGGATATGAATAAGATACAACAAACATGACTTATGTAACAAAACATATAAAAGAATATGAGTAAGTTAACACCCGAAACGGCGTTAATACTAAGATATTATTAACAAATCAATGTTAAAAGATCATATATGATATCATATTAAAGTAAATGATTCTTGTATTATTCAATAACAATTATTTCACCATTATACAGGAGGTAAACCTACCATCGACCAAGGAAAAAGTACAAAGTAAGGGATTCTCTTATCTCACTTTCAATTCCGTGAGATTTCCATTGTTCGCTACTAAATTATTGAAAGTGGTGTATTGTGTACTTCCATTTGATATATATTATCATGATTCACTTTATATTCATGTTATTCTGTAAATCATTTGGTGGTTATTAACATTTGGCCATGCGACTCAGTTGATTAACGTGGTAAGGGGTTTCTTGTCTCACTTTTAATTCCGTGAGAATTCCATTGATCACCACTTAATTATTGCATGTGGTGTATGTGTACTACCCATGATTGTATTCATTGTGTAATATACTTTATTTTATGGGTATTTACATCATCATGGTATGATCTTTCTTTCATGGGTGTTTGTTTCTTAAGTTACCTAATCAATAAGGGAATTTGAGATTTCAATTTCCACTCATTTGGCTTTACGCATATTTCATTGATTATATTACCCCAAGATTATGTGTGGAATCACTATTCATTTGATTATGTCATAATTTCCACTCCCCTTCCTGTGGATAGAAGTTTGGTACACATAATCACTCCATTGGTAATTCTCAAGTCATTGATATGAATTTGATAAGAGTAATTTTAACTCATTCTCCATTTGTTGAGTTAAACATCCAATTCGTTGGTATTGTTTTTACAAGAATATGTGTGAATGTCCTTTGATTGTTTTACACTGAATATCCAATCATATTTAGTGTATTTATATTTGTCACACATAATTATGTCATTGATTTATCCTTAACCTAAGGATACAACCTTTTTGAGAAATTTCATCTCAATTTACATTCCATTGAGACTTCTTTGATGATATACACCAAATCACTTTTATGTGGTGTATATAATGTACTTTGACATAGTATATCATGAATTCCTTTATTCTCATGATATTACAATGTTTTGATTACCTCAATTATTTGTATTCAAGTGTCTCTCTTTTGGTTAGAAACTCTAACCAAAATACCATTTTAAAATGTTTTAAAGAATTATTCTTCTAAATCATGCTCATTAATGTCCATATTTTAAAAATGGTTTTAAGGATTTATATGGACATTAAAGTTTTAAAATTAAAACTCCTTTTAAAAGTTTCAAAGTGGTATGGGACACTTTGATTCAAAAATATACTTTTAAACGGCTTCTTGACAAATAGTGTGACTTTTAAATGTTTTCAAGAAAAGGGGGATATTTCTCTCAAATAGTTTTGATGATTATTTTCATCTATGTCAACATCCTTCATTATTATTGATTGAGGTTAATGTGATACAATACAATCTTCCATATTGTATCGAATGAATTATGTTTGACTGTGGATGTGCTATTTTTATACCATTCATGGTTTGTGGTGAAAGTATTGACATTTCGTATGCTAGTTTAATACGAATGTTTACGTTATGTTTAAACCTTTTCATATGGGAATGCATTGGACTTAATAAGTGACGGGTGGAGCCCGCTATAGCTCCTCGATGCCTCGGTAGGTCTCATGAGACAAACTAGTGTCTTGGCACAAGGCCTTGGCAAAATCTTATTTGTAGTCTTGGCACGAGGCCTTGGCTATGTGGTTATGATAGTCTGGCATTATGCATTCCATCATTATGAAAGTGGTTATTGATATTGCATGTGATCATTCGACTAGTAGAATATCCATGTGAGTAAGTAAATGGCATTATTTCATTTTACCTTCTCCATTTTATGCTGAAGTTTAAATTTAAAAGGCTTTTGTTTTAGTTATAAATTGCCTTAAGTGTTTATGCTTAATTATGAAAGCTTCTACTATAATGTTATCCTTACTGAGCATCCGAGCTCACCCCTTTCAATGTTTTATTTTTTCCAGGATTATGAAGAAGTAATTTATGAATGACCTGCAGGGATAGTATGAGGGGATATGAAGACAAGATGTTTTTTTTATGATGTAATGTAAAAATTTATGGATGTATCTAGTTATTCTAAGGCTACTAAACTAATCGGTCTTTCGAGACTTGATCTTTCTCATGATCATGCCAATGTTATGTAATAATGCACCGACTCTAGGTAATTAGGGTCGGGGCGTTACAGTTGGTATCAGAGGAAGTTTAGTACAAACCTTGGTAGCTAGATTTAGATAAACTCTGATTAGAGAACGTAGACCTAAGATGAACTTTGAGGATTAGTATAAAAGAACTTCCTAGAATTTTGGTATTGTAGAAATTTTGTGAGTTTTCCGAGCAATACATCCCTGTCTGGATACGAGCAGGTAGAGGCGGCTCTGGCACAGATGTACCTAGGGGTAAAACCCGAAAACACCGCTTTGAGCTAGACTCGAACGGGAACTGGTGCACGACAACGGGCCTTGCTGCACTCTTGGTTACGACACTCCCGGGGGATATGCTTAGGATAATTTACATTTTCTTTACAAACCAATTTAAGTAATATATATATAAGATGAGAGTAAATGACCTTGGTTAATCCTAATATGTTTCAAATTGAGAATATAGTGACATTTTAATCTCTAAATGATTTTACGACTACTATTACTCACACAATGCTTTATGGTTTTAGTCAATGGCTGGATTCCAAGGAAGTCATAGTGACTTTGAGAATGATGTACAAGATGGGAACGGTGGTGGCAATGAGCAACAAAATGGAATGTTGATAGGCGTAAAAGATATCGTCTTTATGCCAAATCAGTTTTCCAAAAATATGATCAACAACATATATATTAACCAACTCCCAGACTCAACAAGGAAGAGAAAGGTGATAAATGATAAGAGCTCCAGCAATGGAGACCATGGAGAAAAGAACCCTCAATTTTCATCATGCAGGAAATGTGGAAAGAGACACCCAGGAAAGTGTCTT
Source organism: Viscum album (assembly GCA_963277665.1). Taxonomy (NCBI): domain Eukaryota; kingdom Viridiplantae; phylum Streptophyta; class Magnoliopsida; order Santalales; family Viscaceae; genus Viscum; species Viscum album. The sequence goes on along the minus strand of OY728151.1, from coordinate 644,054,872 downwards.
AATGGGACAACGAAATGTTTTACGTGCGGGAAGGAAGGACATAAAGTAAAGAATTGCCGAAGAAAAATGAAGAGTACTATGGAAGAAGATAAAAATGGTCCCAAGAGTCCATTTACAGTCATTTGCCGTAAATGTAGGGGACCTGGCCATTACCCGAGTGAATGTCCTATTCTATAGGATATTTTCTTGGTCAAAGAAGAAGCTATGTGGGAATAAATGGTTGGAGAAATGTTTAAAAAGTATTAGCACTCCTTGTAGATGGGTTTACTATGGAATAATTTTCTCTTGTATTTGTAACCCCGCAGTTTGCCATGTGAGAATGATATTTGAGGAAGAATTGTCTCTTCTCTTGTGGATATGGGTATAAATAACCATTTGGATTTATATGATCATTGGGGTTTGAGAGAATTATAAGTTATTATAATTTGGGATGAAGATTCAAGGTATGATATAACATTTGTGGTATAATTTATGATATAGTATTTTGAGGAATTTATCTCATTTTGGCAATATTATAAAATATAGTTTTTGAAAAAGGAAAACACGTAGACCGTGTGACAACCCGTCGCGTCGGACAAAGCTATGGGAATCGAACCCACAACCAAAGTGCGATTGGGATTTATCGCCTACCACTGGACTACGTGAAGTCCCTGGTTAGTGTGACTTTTTTTTTAGTTAAATGATTTTATTGATCAATAATAAGTTGATTTGGGTTCTTATTTCATATCAAAAGAATACCCTTGGTATAGGAAAATGATTTGGTGATTAAGTGATAAATGTTATTTTGGAAGATGTTCGCTTTGTTGGGAACACTATATGCCCAAGGAAAATAGAATACTATGGGGTTTCATTTGTGGAGTAATGATAGATTTTTATCTACGTTTTTATTGTGGATTTATAGTGATTTGGGTTATTTATGGAAATGATTAACCTATAATAGAGAATATGTGATTAGGTTAATTACTTTTGAGTATGTGACTTTAAGAGTATCTGATGTCATTTGGAGATACAATTTAACATGGGAGACTACATAATCAAATTCTTCTATGTTTTGGGTTTCAATATTAGTTTGGATTATATTAAAGGATTTTAAGGACAATTGGTTATTGAATGGTATCTATTTAACTTTGGGGTATTGTTGGTTTAATTTTAGAAATTAAGATTAGTGCATATTTATCTCAATGAATATCCTTTTGGGGGATCATTAGATCATTCACTGACCATTTTGGTTTTGATTAATCTTCAAAGACAATGTAAATATATGGTTTATCCTTCATGGATCATGTGATTCTATAGAAGTTTATTCTATCTCTTCCAGTGTGACCAAGTCTTCTTGAATACTCATCGTTTAAAAAAAATGAGTTGGTGGTGGAAATTTATTAAAGAATGAAAATCTACTAAAAATGTAAGTATATCTCATAATGTTCTTAGTCAATATCATAAATGAATTACTCTTCCTTATGTAATGTAACTTAAAAAAAATGTTGTCCGTTTACTTTCCTACTAGGAGACTAATGGTCGTTTGTCCCAACACAAGTTTGTGGTTTTCTCATTGTTAACTTTCTCCTGATCATGATTTCTATCCCTCTCCATCAGAACTTGACACTTAGTTTATCATCCATATCCATGTTTTCTTACATGGAATCCTAGTATGGGTTATCTTGGATGACCCTTATACCTCTCTTTCTTTCTTTTAAAGTGATAGTTTTATTGACTCTTTTTCCGATGTGGGACTTTCAATTATATTCCCAAGTAAAATTTTAAAAATTGCGAGGACGCAATTTATTGAAGGAGGGGAGAATGTAACACCCCAAGCTTCCTCGGTATGTTTCCTTTCGAATAATGAAATGACGTGCATTGTACGCAACTTCGAGATTTTAACACACCACAACCAATCAAACTATCCGTTATGAATAGTAATACCTACTTTTTGAAATTATATATATTTTATATTTCAAAATGGACTTCATTTTTGGATTAGGAATATCTAATTTAGCCTAAGGTGAAATTTTGGTACTTTTCGGATAACTTTCATATTTTGATGAATAGTGATAATTACTAAATTTTAATTAAAAACAACTTTTTTAATCAAAATAATTAATAGTGATAAATTGTGAATTTGAGTGATTTTAAAGTATATTTAGAATATATTTTTACCATTTAATATAATGTTGGTCATTGGACATAATTTTACAATTAAACCGAACATAAACAAGTGTCAATCTTTTGATAGTTATTATCTCTTAAAAACACGCTTTTTGTTTTGACAGCGGGAATTAATTTTAAATTAATTTCTGCCACTTCTGTGTTTTGAATTTAGAAAAATGGATTCCGTATTTGGAATCAGGATGTTCAAATTGTGTAAATAGGTAACTTTTATTTTTAGACATTTTGAATAATTACTGCGGTAAATATTTTATTTACCATGGTTAAGGGTAAATCCGGTAAATAAGGGTTAAAAAATAATATTATAATAATACTAAATTACCCTAAAACGTGTCTTAAACCTATTGGTTGATACATGGTCGACCATGGGCATCTTTGGGTCAATTTTGGGACCCCATGGATCCACTTGTAAGTGATAATGACACTTTATATTAATTAAGTTAAAATGAATACAAAAATGACACAAGCATATATCCTTTAGAAAAACAATTGTTACATAGGGTTATATATGCTGGATTTTAGATTATAAATAGTCATTAGAAAGATAAAAAGATTTCCTACATAATTATATTTTATTTATAATTTTTTGACATTAAAATATTTATTTTATTTATGACACAATGATGATGCAGTAATTACTAAAATAGTAAAAAATTAACATAATTGATATTATAAATACCCAAATAATTATAATATGAAACTTTTAATGAATTAAAAAAAATTTCTAGGATAATATGATATATTAGGATTGATTTATTAGACTTTTTTCGAAGTAATCAATCTGTTATGAGTTTCACAAAAATCAACTAGTGAATAGTGTCAAAATTGACATAAAAGAGTTCTTAAAACAAATATTATATTATTAATTGATATTAAATTCCTAAAAATCTAAGGTTCGGACAAGAGACTTATATTATGATAGGTTAATCATTAATGGACCACTTGGGGGTCTTTTGGATGTATATAGTAAGTTTATTAACAATATTATATAAAAATACAAAGAGACATTGTAAAAGTGAAACTAATTAACTTAGAGTTAATACTTAAAGATAAGGTTAATATAAGTACCCAAACCTGTCCAAATTCTATTGGATGAGTTGTTTTCGACCTATCACCACATCAAACTTTGAATAGTCAACTTTGGAGCCATTGGAAACCGAATATGAATTTATTATAAATTAATATTTCTAGCTTTTCCAAAGGTGCCCCTCACCCCTCTTATAAAAGGGCACTCCTCCTTCTCATTTCCTCACACCTCTCAAGCCACTTGGCTCGTCCAAACTCTGCCCAACTAAGCTCCCCACATCCCTCTCCTCATCCTTGAAGCTTCCCCTTAGGCAGAAAGCATTTCAACAAGTCCTTTGGTTCCAACCAAAGTGAGTTACCTAAATTAAAGGTAACGATTTCTCTTAAATTATTTTCATTTATTTTGCTTCTTCAACCCCCAAACTCTTTTTATTTCCCTTCTTTTGTAACAACACCAGTATCCTCAATATACTAGGATGTTGTTATAATAAGTATTCAAACTACACATACACACAACTCCATCTAATGGATGATGAACATAATGTTTCTGTGGATGGCAAACTAACGCCTCACGAAACGATGATTGTTCAAAAACATCTTACCGCCTCTCATGGTGGCCATTATGATGGAACTGTAATTAAATATGATATTAATGATATATATTTTATATATAAGCTTCTGTAATTCCATTTTATTTCATACCATTATACGTTTCATGTCGTATATACATACGATAATTTCATTTGAGGAAGTGCGGACTACCGCCCCCTTAAAATGATATGACTCGTTCATACCACACATGGAACGTATAAAGGATGATGTTAATGAACTTAAGTAACATATATAAAATATTATATTATACTGGAATAGTAATATACCTATGTATCATTTGGATTCGATTCTTTTAAAATAAAAAATTAAATGGAAGTAGCGTTCGTGCGTACGTACGGACTACCGTCTCCACGAACGCGATGAGATTCATTATCCATCGTATCCATTAAAGTATAATTATCATTTAATGATTTAAAAATGATGTTTAAGGACTTGATATCATTCTGGATATGATTAAGATACAACAAACATGACTTATGTAACAAAACATATAAAAGAAAATGAGTAAGTTAACACTCGAAACAGCGTTAATACTAAGATATTATTAACAAATCAATGTTAAAAGATCATATATGATATCATATTAAAGTAAATGATTCTTGTATTATTCAATAACAATTATTTCACCATTATACAGGAGGTAAACCTACCATCGACCAAGGAAAAAGTACAAAGTAAGGGATTCTCTTATCTCACTTTCAATTCCGTGAGATTTCCATTGTTCGCTAATAAATTATTGAAAGTGGTGTATTGTGTACTTCCATTTGATATATATTATCATGATTCACTTTATATTCATGTTATTCTGTAAATAATTTTGTGGTTATTAACATTTGGCCATGCGACTCAGTTGATTAACGTGGTAAGGGGTTTCTTGTCTCACTTTTAATTCCGTGAGAATTCCATTGATCACCACTTAATTATTGCATGTGGTGTATGTGTACTACCCATGATTGTATTCATTGTGTAATATACTTTATTTTATGGGTATTTACATCATCATGGTATGATCTTTCTTTCATGGGTGTTTGTTTCTTAAGTTACCTAATCAATAAGGGAATTTGAGATTTCAATTTCCACTCATTTGGCTTTACGCATATTTCATTGATTATATTACCCCAAGATTATGTGTGGAATCACTATTCATTTGATTATGTCATAATTTCCACTCCCCTTCCTGTGGATAGAAGTTTGGTACACATAATCACTCCATTGGTAATTCTCAAGTCATTGATATGAATTTGATAAGAGTAATTTTAACTCATTCTCCATTTGTTGAGTTAAACATCCAATTCGTTGGTATTGTTTTTACAAGAATATGTGTGAATGTCCTTTGATTGTTTTACACTGAATATCCAATCATATTTAGTGTATTTATATTTGTCACACATAATTATGTCATTGATTTATCCTTAACCTAAGGATACAACCTTTTTGAGAAATTTCATCTCAATTTACATTCCATTGAGACTTCTTTGATGATATACACCAAATCACTTTTATGTGGTGTATATAATGTACTTTGACATAGTATATCATGAATTCCTTTATTCTCATGATATTACAATGTTTTGATTACCTCAATTATTTGTATTCAAGTGTCTCTCTTTTGGTTAGAAACTCTAACCAAAATACCATTTTAAAATGTTTTAAAGAATTATTCTTCTAAATCATGCTCATTAATGTCCATATTTTAAAAATGGTTTTAAGGATTTATATGGACATTAATGTTTTAAAATTAAAACTCCTTTTAAAAGTTTCAAAGTGGTATGGGACACTTTGATTCAAAAATATACTTTTAAACGGCTTCTTGACAAATAGTGTGACTTTTAAATGTTTTCAAGAAAAGGGGGATATTTCTCTCAAATAGTTTTGATGATTATTTTCATCTATGTCAACATCCTTCATTATTATTGATTGAGGTTAATGTGATACAATACAATCGTCCATATTGTATCGAATGAATTATGTTTGACTGTGGATGTGCTATTTTTATACCATTCATGGTTTGTGGTGAAAGTATTGACATTTCGTATGCTAGTTTAATACGAATGTTTACGTTATGTTTAAACCTTTTCATATGGGAATGCATTGGACTTAATAAGTGACGGGTGGAGCCCTCTATAGCTCCTCGATGCATCGGTAGGTCTCATGAGACAAACTAGTGTCTTGGCACAAGGCCTTGGCAAAATCTTATTTGTAGTCTTGGCACGAGGCCTTGGCTATGTGGTTATGATAGTCTGGCATTATGCATTCCATCATTATGAAAGTGGTTATTGATATTGCATGTGATCATTCGACTAGTAGAATATCCATGTGAGTAAGTAAATGGCATTATTTCATTTTACCTTCGCCATTTTATGCTGAAGTTTAAATTTAAAAGGCTTTTGTTTTAGTTATAAATTGCCTTAAGTGTTTATGCTTAATTATGAAAGCTTCTGCTATAATGTTATCCTTACTGAGCATCTGAGCTCACCCCTTTCAATGTTTTATTTTTCCCAGGATTATGAAGAAGTAATTTATGAATGACCTGCAGGGATAGTATGAGGGGATATGAAGACAAGATGTTTTTTTGTATGATGTAATGTAAAAATTTATGGATGTATCTAGTTATTCCAAGGCTACTAAACTAATCGGTCTTTCGAGACTTGATCTTTCTCATGATCATGCCAATGTTATGTAATAATGCACCGACTCTAGGTAATTAGGGTCGGGGCGTTACAGCACCCCTTCCCCTAGGAAAATATTTATCATAGATCTTTCTCATACATAGCCCTTAAATGTCCTCATATCTACCATATTTCCCTCTATGACTTGGTCTATTGAAAATATGAATTGAATGTTCTTTTATGGGAATCCTAAGAGGAGACAACAAATATAAAAGGTAAATTCTCACCTAAAACTCATTCAATTTTATTTATATTGAACCACAACAATATTCTATCCATACTACAAGACATAGGGACATAGATATCATAAATATTCTATTATAATAGTTTAATTGTGTAAGATCATTTTTGTACCCTCCATTCTATTGATTCTAAAAGGAATAAAATTTTCCTAATATGGTATTTTTAAATCCTCCTTGAGAAACACACCTAGTTTTTCTCCACCACCTTCATGAATGTTTATAAAAATAATATTATGTTTAAATAAGATGATAATTATTATATAATCTGTTATTTAATATTCATAAATTTATTAATTTTCATTTAATCATTTAAAACGAATCAATTTCATGATTTTAGGTAAAGCCTCTTAAATTAACTAACTATATAAAAATTAAATTTATGCTAAATAAATAACTTATATGTTGAAAGGAATAGGGATATTTGAATTAAATTTTATATATTTCTGGACATGAATATCATTTTATTTTACTTATTGAACTTTAGTCCCAATTGAAAATAACATCAATTATTAACAACACAGGATCTTGTCATAAACCCCTCCCCCCAAAGAAACCATAATTAGAGCATAGAGATGGTGACTACCAATTTCCAACCTCTAGTAGGACTTATGTTAGAGACTAGTACCAAGGGTGTAGTAATCATTCATATAGGATGCACTGCCCTCTAAAATAAACATGTGGAAGAGGGAGATAATAATGAATAAAAAACCTACACTAGATTATATTTATATATATGTGTATATATATATAATACCGTAGTGTAAATATATAATTTCATACATTTATAAACCACTAAAAGGAAAACTAAAAGTACTAAAATGGTTTAGACAACAATGACCATGAAGACCAAACATCTCCTATAAAACCCAAATATAGTAATATCTACCTTGATCACAAACATTCTTCAACTGGATTGAAAAATAGTTTATATATACATAGGGTGAGTATAAAATTATACTTAATATCATCCTCCTCAGAGCCTCCTATTAAAAAACAAATCATTTCAAAGCATAATGATCAACATTGAAACTAAATGATAAAAAAACTTGTATATTATGTTCCCAACCTCAACATGTTTATCTATCACCATTTATGAATAAAAAAGAGATTATAATTTGATAATAAATCTTCAAGGGTACCCATATGCCACTTCCCCACTTTTTTTTGCTCTGCAAAAATGTCACAATTCATAGGCATCTGTCTACAAAGGAAATTTGTCCTAAAAACATGCAAAAGAAATGTAAAATTGCACCCCTTGCATCCCATAACTACAGAATACCATCCATGTATCCAAATATAGAAACACAGTAGTTTTTGGGATCCACCACACCCCGTATAACTTTTATCAAATATCTAGTATTATATATTTATCCATTACATCCCATACACCGATTAATTATCTCAATCCATCTTTCTTATACCCATCATACCTATAATAATAATTTGGATAATATATATGGTAATACATGCATGTGAAATTATCACAACAAATTATTTCCCTCTGCACACATATATAAGAAAGATATTATCATTCATACCAGTACAGGTAACTAGCATGGGAAGAGAGCGAAACTGGAGGGGATAGTCAGTCATCCATCAATTGGGTTTTATTCACCCTAACAGACATGGGTGGGGTACCATATGAAATGAGAGAATATACATGATATAATATAGCTCACATCCACACTCTAGGGATAACCTAGCCTTAGGCACAACTGTAGCTAACGTCGATTGGATTACCATATTCAACTTCTATGACTAGATATCCTATAAGAATATAACCATTTGAAAGATATACATTAAATTAATTATTTAAATTTTATCAATTCTTTTCATTAATTAATTCATTATCCATTATTTAACCAGTTGCATTATTTCACATTATATTGCATTGAATTTAACTAATCATTACAGAAATGCCCATTCACTGTAGGAATCATCCAAACCTAGCCCATGTTTAATCACGATTAACGTCTTATTAAAAACTTCATTCCATCATATACCAACCTCGAATGTTAAAATTTTAATTAATCTTTATTAGAATCATTCCATAACCAATGATAATTATAGATCTCATCATCCCATCAACTAGGATGTCTAGTTTTATCCCTTTCCATCACCTATATAGACCTTCCCAAAACCCATATGTTTATACTAGTGAATATGTTAAATATAGGAATCATCTAATTCCCCATCATCTAGGACTCCCCACACACATTCCATAACAACCCTCCATGCTCATCCATTACATGCTCTTAACACATTCTCTCTTACCCTCCCCATATTACCTCATCATCCCTTTAGGGTCATCCATAATAGGCTCACAAGTCTTGTAACCAAACCACATCAAAAAGCAGTAGAAAAAGTTACATGAAACACGGAAACTACACCCTTGAGAAAAGCATTAATCCTTACCATGAAAACAAGCTCTGATGGATCCAAAACAAGAAACTCATCCTTCTTGAGAAAATTTGAAACTCATGCTCCATAAAACTTATTTATTACATAACCAGTTCTTATTCCAACTTGAATTAACATATTCATTTATTTATAGGTTTCATCTATGGGAAACCTAAGGCATCATGTTATAAAAAGTTATCAATGTTAAAACATGTTCTTAAAACTTATTCTGGTTCAAAAATCATGAGAAGTAACATTCCAAATGAACATTATTTTTCAATTATTATCATCAATAATTATCATGGATCATGTTCATTAACCAATTTCATTATATAAGAAAATAACCATTTCAATTAAATAAGAAAACATTCATGGGTTTTATTATCATCAAATTACAACATCAACACGTATCATTAAAAAATGATTACTTGTTAAATATATTATGTGCCTTGGGGAAAAATTACATTAAACACACACACAACACACACAGTCCAGAAATGCTTGCAATATCCCCCCCACCTCCAAAGGGATACTCCACCAATCACGCCTTATTTATTTAATATATAAATCGAATCCCAATTGGGAATTAATCCCATTACATAGACTAGAGGTCCAATAAAAAATCATAACTGCATCATACTACCTACATCACTACATGATTGTTTCGTGCATTATTCATGCATCGTCGCTTTCCTACAAAAATTCACTCGCACGTGGATTTGAACCCGATTCTGATGGAGGATTATGACGAGCCTTTACCACTCAGGAAATCCACCAAATAAAAAAACATGCCTCAATATTCATTAGTCAATTAATTATCAATTAATTCAATATTTTTTACCAATATCAATCATGAAAAACATGGTAAAATATAAATTCAAAGATATAACGCTATATATCAATACTAGAGGAAAACTACTAGAAAAATATCCAGAAACAACATGTGATCACTATCAAATTTCATTAATACAATTTAAATAATTACCATAATAATTAAGTTTTTATTCAATGCGAAAATAAATATCAATTTATGATTTCACATAATATAAAAATAATGAAAAAATAACATACCTCTAAATCCGCCAATAATATTTATTCATGAATGAACCATGTTATATATTTATTCATGATAACTACATTTATGCAATGATTACGCATCACAACCCCACCAACAAATAACCAATGAAACCCCATTTGAAAGATGGGATGTGATATACCATATTATTTTTAGAAGACACTAGAGGAAACAAGATCATCATAGGATAAATCTATATAAAAAAAGAATAACACACCACAGATCAACATTGATCTAAGATAAAAGTGTGGGCATCAATCCACATCGATGGAGAATCCAGAAAGTTGAAGGAGAGGGTTTTTTGCTGCTTGGAATGAGAGAGGTATTCAATATATCTGAAGGGTTATAAATAACCTTAGTTGCTAAAAAATCTTATAAGGACAATACAGTGGGGAATAACACAATGTGAATTCCCCTTTCACATCATATAATCCTTAGTGTTATGATAATTTTATGAAATATATAAATTTTTTATTTTTTGATGCCTAAAACATACACATCGTGAGTTGGCCCTGAACAAGTCGTGAACCAAACTTACATGGTTTGTATGTCTTACCCAACATGTAATATCTGTCTTACCATATTTTTTTTATTAAATCCCCTCCAAACTAATTCTGACCCTACTCTGAGCATATCGATCATTTGAAACACACAGAGTATAAGCATAAATGGATATAGTATCTTACAATATATACCTCTAAAACAATAATCACCCTTAAGAATACAATACCAAACCAGGGAGAAAATTAAAAAGAGGCATCTTAACAATCACCCCACGAGATTCCACTCAAAGTTTTCTCCACCATATGAGCTCAGCCACCTCACTCAAAGGAAAATAGTTAATCCCATGAAAAACCACAAACATCACCTAAAAAATATCTTAGGTAAAATATCTATCAAATGAGAATAATATCATAAATAAAATAAGAGTAAGCCATCTTATATCTAAAATGGTCCCCATCTATAGTGTCAATAAAATTTCAAGAGAACAACAAAACAATATGAGGCTTGAGGTACTGAGTGTGCATCTTTGACTCATGTTTTCTTGTACTCTCATCCACCACACTATGTCACCACAATAAAAAAATGAATAGAAAAGATGAACCAAACCTTATCCTGGAGGTCCTAGATCTCTATAGTCCATCACTTGAAGTTCATGCCATAGTCAACATCGATCTCCTTCCAATTGATGAGAAGAGATTCATCATGTAGATAATAGTAGAGCTACGATATATGAAAAACATCATGTATCAGAATCATCTTAGGGGGAGTTCTATATGATATTTCATAGCTCCAACATGAGCCAACAACTCAAAAGTTCAAACAAACAGTGGATAAAGCTTAATCCCACAACCAAACCTTAATTTCCCACAACGAGGAGTAACCATCATGAACATGTGATATCCCAAGTCGAACTCTAAAGTATTGATCCTACAATTAGAAAACAATTTCTAAGATCATGTGCTTATTTAATGCACTCAATAATTACTTAAAACATATCTATCATATTCTATAATATTCTTGGGATGATAATTATTTCCTCTCTGAACCTAGTCCAGCACAATAGATAACAAAATGTTCAGTCACACAAATCATAAAATAGTTCCATAACAATGGAGGAGTAGAAATTTTTCTTGTTAGAAAACAGGACCAAGGGAAAGTTCCTCATCCGTGAACTTCCAAAATATAAGGAACATGTGTGAATCATATATTCAAGATTTTGGATGGTATTATTTTTCAAACCATCCTTCTAGAGTAGAAATGATATTCAAAGGCACAACTTAGAAGAAAAGTCATGGTGGAGACCTCTCCACACCCTAGAAGAAAAAATAATAATCTCAATCCAAAATGATCATCCTCAGGAATCTTTGCAGTCACTGCACCTCCTTTAGGTACTACCTCAACAAATCAATTACTGATCATGAATCTGGATCACTATAATGTGGGATGATTTTTTTCAAATTATATACTATCCCAAAAATATGATCAAATCCTTCCTTATATTGAGGTAAATTTGTAATGATCTACACTGAGATATCCACCCACATCCACCAGAAATCATCTATTGGATGGAGCAACCCACCAAGAACACATTGCATAGCCTTAACCTTCTAAGAGACCAAACATAAGGAAAAAACACTACAACTGCATGATTTAACCCAAGACACAAAAAATGACCTCTAAAAGATCATTAAATCATTTTATTGCAAGTATATATTACCAATGGTGAAAAATGGAACTCACATAGAACCATAACATGATTTAATGAAGTAACAAAATTCATTCATGGAAACAACACTCAGTGTTGTGCATATTCAAACCAACTATCAGCAAAATCTCTAAAGACAACTCATTCACTTTATACCTCCACCTCAGAATCCCCCAACTAGGAATCCTCCAACATATGCATTAAAGAAAACCTCAAAATCAACTATAAAATGAAATATCTAACTCCAACCACTCCCATATCATTATGAATCACTAAGAGTTCCTTAATCAATCTTCAAGAATCCACTGATTCACACACGACATCACTACATGACTTCATGCTCAGATTTTCAGCTAGAATATTCCTCCTTACTGCTTTACATGATACTTAATAGTCATAATCCTAAACTACATTCATCGACCAACAATTATTCTAGTTCATGTCACATTGGGAGAATATATACCATAGGAATTAATTACCAGTAAAACTTTCAAATTGCTTGCTGATGATTTATTGTTTCGCCATATTCAGTGAAAACACATCTAACACCATCTCAAGATCACCAAATTCATATTTAAACTCTTGAGGAAATAACTACCAAGACCCATAATAAACAAATTATATCAACTAAAACATAACACATGCCGCTCGGAGATACCAAAAAATCAATGAAATACTAAAACTGATATCCCTCTACTGGAAAACAAATGACTAAATTGATGACCAACATTTCTTTAAGGTACTCAAAAGTTTCCTGACACTAGTTATTACATAAGGATGCCTTACCCTTTTTGGTAAAATTTGTTTTTGGAGTCCCAACCTAATTTAAATCAGCTACGATCCTATTATAATTTTGTGTAAAACCAAGGAAAATTCACACCTCTACCACTGTCTTGGGCGCTATCCAAGACACAACAACTAATATCTTAAAATGATACATAGATATACCTTGTAGGGACACAATATTCCCCTAGAGACATACTTTATTATCATAGAACTCACACTTTGAGAACATACAAAAGAAATATTCATGATGAAAAACCCCCAAAGGGATATATAGATTCTCTACATGTTGTACCTTTGAAGGGGAGTACACTAGGATGGCGTCGATGAACACCATCATGAAATTATACAATAAATCTATAAAAATGGTGTTCATAAACCCCATGAGCACATCTAGATCATTATTTAGACAGAACAACATAAAATAAAATTCATAATGCCCATGATGAAATCATAAGTCAGTCTTCAAAACATCCTCCTCCTTATTTAATATGTTGATATCCTGACCACAAATCAATATTTAAGAACTAACTTTCTCAATTCATATGATCAAATAAATTATAAATCTAGGGAATATGCTAGTTTTTTTTTCAAAATAACTTGGTTTATTTGATGATAATCGATACAAATCCAGAAACTAACATCATAATTATCTATGTAAAAGATTAGTGCATTCCAAGGTGTCATACTCTGCTGAACAAAACCTTTCAATAGCATATCATTGAGATGTACTCACTGCTCTCGTAACATCGAATGTTCCATCCTATAAAAAATACATAAAGTTAGGAAACATGACTGATTATAGTTCAATCACATACTCAATATCTCATATAGGGGGTTATGCTACATCCCCCTTTTAAAAGGAATTAGGTTACTCATCATTAACTCATACATGAAGGATGAAAAAGTTGAAAAGGTCATATGACCCATCTAAGGGTATCAATTTCTTAAAACACCTCTTTGTCTCCATCATCATCATAGAATTAAACATGGGACTTAATGAAATCAATGATATGCTACACCAAAAACAACTATTCCATGCCTAGGATGATGTCATAGGGTTATATCTATAAATATAAAAATTTTAAAACTGGGTATCTACCCTAGCACCAACTAACACTCTCTACATATAGCATAAAAGATAGTTCGGCCTCTAACTACAGTTCTCAACACCAACGAAACTGGAAGACTCTCAAATTAAAGTCCAATGGAATGAATGAGAGTAGTAGAAATCAAGTAGTGAATCACTCCTAAATCATTGAATGAATGGAACCAAATAGAATAAAAATGAAAGGGTGCTTTGAATTACATCTACATTGCCTAGAGATTTCAACTCGAAAGCCTGATGCTGACTACTACCAGAACCATGGCCTCTCTAACACTAATAGAGACCACATCCAAGTTCTTGTTATGCACTTTGAGAATGTAGATAATATTAGGGTTTCCCTCTACCAATCTCATCTCCCAAATAATGATCCCAAATAAGACCATCTAACTAGTGTTTCATTGAATTAAACTACCACCATTGTGGAATCGAAAGAGGAATAAATGAAACACGTTGACTCCTAAGAAAGGTCGTGCACTCTCACCACTAGTTTCATCATCCTAGGACTGTAAAACACATATATAATCCATTGGAATTGTTTTCATAGCCTCCACTCATAGATAATCAATTTGAAAAGGGTTGGTACATACCTATAGCTGGCTGAAAACAGTTAAGTCCTTACAATTATGAACCACCGACCATAGATATGTGTCCTGAAGAATCCGGATGACTCCATTATTTTAATGACCATGTTTTGTACGTCATCAACTTGATATAATATGCTCTCACTATCATCTTGATATATGTATTCAGGATATAATAGGTGATCTGGAAGTGGAACTTCGGATGAAAATATTACCCAAAATGTCTAACTCTGGCCTCCTCACCTATAAACATGTTAGAAGTATATTGTAAATGGTTCCTAAAACTAGACCCAAACTCTCATACGTTGTATCTCCCAAA
Source organism: Viscum album (assembly GCA_963277665.1). Taxonomy (NCBI): domain Eukaryota; kingdom Viridiplantae; phylum Streptophyta; class Magnoliopsida; order Santalales; family Viscaceae; genus Viscum; species Viscum album. Next base: position 644,039,682 of record OY728151.1, on the reverse strand, counting down.
CAGAATTGTAAGAAGCTCCTAGTGACTAGAAACTTTAATGGCCAGAGAAGGAAACTAGACACTAAACTAGTCCTTGAACTTCTCACAAAAGATTTCTGAATCATCATGATAACAAAGTTATAAAAACAATCAATTCTTATATAATCCATGTATCACTATCATATCCAATGAATATGAATGATCATTTTAATAATGGATCAAACAAAAAGCTATATCAACCTCCCCAAACCAATCGTTTTTTTATGGAATCTAAAAGGGAGCCCTCATATTTCTAATGACTCTGGTGATGAAACTCATAATGCTTTATAAGAACCCTGAACTTTATTACACACTTAAACATGATTTATTACATAAAATTGAACTTAATACAACTATGAGGATTTATAGGTATAATGTATTGAGAAATTAGGAACATTAAATAAAAACGTAGAACATAAAACCCAACATCTTTATTGGAAACTTCTTTTACATGACCACTACATTCCTTCATACTTAGCATTATATGAGATAACCTGAGTACATGCATAAGAAAAGGGTGATATATAAATCCAAGTAAGGTAGTAAACAATGAATAACATGAAGAATATTGTATATGTTAGGAAATAGTCATATCAATGGGGAAGAAGAAGTACATGAACATAAAGGCATGATATAACATGATTATCATTACATGGAAATGTGGAAATAACATTTACCATGACATTACCACGGTCCAAGGCTCATTTCACATGGAGAATGAGTAAACCCTAATTTTTCTTGAATTAGCACGAGTAAAACCTTATTTCACTTGATGTGTCATGATACTAATCGTTGCCCAATGCATTTGAGCACTATCAGGGCGCAACCTTCTAAATCATTTCATTTCATTCATTAGGGTTCCACATAGATCATACACCATAGATTCATTAAACATCATAATTTATTCCCCAAAATAGAGATGTGGAATAAAAAAATATAAATAATTGTTAAAAAACTACATGGGAATAAAGGTGAAAACCCTTGATACAGAATTGGGTATGGTATTCACTTACACGATGATTTTGGTATATAAATTTTTGTGTAACTTTGGTAGCATAATGAAATCAAATAGAATTCGTTAAATGTCTTGATTAGAGAGGAAGGGGTATCTAATAATTTATAAACCAAGGGAAAAGTAAGGGGTCATGGAACATATTATACCAACATATTTAATGTAATTTATATGAATAATATAAAATAATTTCTTGAATGTAAATGAGAAGAGAGAAATTCATTAATGAATTTTAGCATGGTAACTTGTATACATGGGAGGCACTAATGAAAGAGAAAGAGATATATAATCATTCCAACATAAGGAGGTAATTATGTGGGATGTGATAAATCATACCGCTACATTTTATAATTGAAAATAATAGGGTATAAAATCATAATGAAATTTGGACAAAAATGAGAAAACAGGACATCCCTTACTTGAAGTGTGATCCAAAGGATTGAGAGATGCTTGATAGAGGCTTCTTGGGAGATATGGGTACCTTGGGAGGATTATAGATAAGGAATGAGATAGGTTTTCCATGATCTAAATGGTTTTAGTGAAGAGGAATGGGAGATTCACTGGGTTTATATAGAAAAGTAGAGGGAATTTTTTAATATTTAGGTTTTGGACACCACACATTAAACTAATCAAAACCACAAAACCACCCATTGTTTTTCCCATGGTTTTTTCAAAAGGGTAGTGGAAAAAATTATTTTATAAGGCCAATGGAAGAACATCTTAAAATATTAGTCTTGCTTATATGGGGTTGAGTCACACTCTAGAGGAAATCATTGTAAAATGATAAAATGTTTTATAAGTCTTGGGGGGTCCACAAAGGCTTTGTAAAAAAAATAAAACAAACCTACAATCATATTATTTTATAGGTAAATCATATATTTTCCTATCATTACATTTATTGTATTTTATTATTTCACTATTGGGTCATTATGATGTCATAAAACACATTATATATTTAACGATATTTAATTTTTACCAAAAAATTCGATTATCTCACAAAATTATGAAAATTCACCATTAGATAATTTTAACATCATGAATAAAAATACAAAATATATTTTATCTAAAAATTTCTAATATGTGAATTTTTACTTTTAAAATAAAAATCGACATTTATAAAAAATTCATGGGTTTTGGAAAAAACAACTTTCAAACCTTAATGAAAATCACAATTGTATTCATTAAATTTGTACGATCGTTAATATTTAATAAAAGGAAATTTGTAATAATATTTTATTAAAATATTATTTAATTAAAAAATCCATTAATTATTCGAAATATATATCTTTATTAAATATTATCTAAAAAATACTATCTATTCTTTAAAAACAGTTTACAAAATAAATTTATATTCTTTATAAAAACAATAAATCACACAATCATGGTGCTTGTGTATTTTTACATATCCCCTTATAAAACCCTCATAAGATATATGGGTAAGGTGTGTGATGGTAACAGACTCCTCGGGTGGCTTAGATGACATCACCCGGGTAGTAATCTCTATTAACTTTCACTTCTCCCATAGGTGGTTCTATTCAAGTTTAACGTGTTGAAGCTCGGCTTGGGCTTAGTCAAGAGAGAAGACCAGTGACTCCACATCCTTTCTATGATCTAACAAAAGGGCTTCGTATGGATCAATTCTACTAGATGAGGTCATCACTTCCTCTTTTTTAGTAAATTGTATTTGGTAAAGCCTTATATTTATACAAATCATGTGATCATTGTTCAACGTCTATATTTGCAGGAATAACAATTCTTAACGTTATTTTGAAATCCAAAAACATAAAACCAAAGAATTTAATATGTTATATAACCATTTTACATAATAATATATTTAATTAGATCAAGAGGAATTTTCATTAATAAAATTTTGGGTCGTTACAATCTTCCCCGATTAAGAAATATTGCCCTCGAAATTTCATTTTCCCACACTAAAAAAGATGAGGGTAACTCTACTTCATCACTTCCTCTAATTCCCAAGTTTCTTCTTTAAACTTGTGGGATCTCCACCACACCTTGAAAAGGGGCATTGTTTTATTTCGTGGAACTTTTTCACTACGATCTAAGATCTTCTCTGACTTCTCTTCAAAGGAGAGGCCATTCTCTAATGGTACCACCTCTAGATTGAGTACATATGATGGGTCAGGTATGTCCTCCTTCAAGAGTGATACATGGAATATATCATGTACTTGAGATATATTAGGTGTGAGTTATAGTTGATAGGCCACTACTTCAATGCGATCAAGGATCTCAAAAGGGCCAATGTACCTTGGAATATCCTTTCCCTTATTCCCAAATCTCATAACTCTATTCAACAGTGATATACAGAGGAATACCTTGTCTCCCACATCAAACTCTAGGTCTCGATTATGATTATAAGAATAGATCTTTTGTCAACTCTCAGTAGCTTTAATTTGCTACTAGATGGTCTTAACCTTTTCCACCATTTCTTCGACCATTTCTGGACCTAGGAGTTTTTTCTCTCAAATGTCATCCCAACATGCCAGTGTTCTGTAACTCTTCCCATACACGGATCCATGAGGATCCATTTAGATACTTGAGTGCAAACTGCTATTGTAAGAGAACCCAACTAGAGGACGTTGTAGATCTCATCTTACTTTGAAGTCCATTGGGAATGCTGTCAACATGTCCTCAAGTGTTTAGATAGACCTCTCAGATTGGACATCAGTTTGAGGATGATAAGTCGTACTAAAGTTTAGCTTAGTATTACAATCATGTTAAAGACTCTTCCAGAACATACAGGTTATTCTTTGATCCCTAGATACAATATATAGTGGTACTCTTTGCAGCCTTACCAGTTATCTGATATATATATATGTGGCAGTTGATCAAAAGAGAAATCCTCCCAAATTGTAATGAGGTGCGCATTATTTGTAAGATGATCCACAACAACCTAGATAGATTTTTTTCCTTTGGATTTATTTGGATGCCCCGTGACAAAGTCCATGGCGATGTTCTCCCATTTCAATATTGGTATGGGTAATGGTTGCATCATCCCTTTAGACTTCCACCTCTCATCCTTCACTTGCTGACATACCAGCCACCTTGGTATACACTCACCGATATCCTTCTTCATGTTATCTCACCAATAATGCACTCGATGAACACAATACATCTTTGTGTTTCCCAGGTGATTGTGTAAATTCGAACTTAATACATAATTCAAAAGATCATTATTTAAATTTGGATTTTATGGAAGACATAGTCTTGTACCAAATCTCACAATTACAACTTCATTTACATTGAACTCCAAGGATTTCCCTTTTTCTGATAGTTTCCACATATTTCTGAATTCCCAAATAATCCTTTATAGCATCCCATAACGTTTCGAAAAGAGACAATTGAGATAAAATTTGTGAATGTATTGATGATTCTCCCATATTTATGATTCTCATGTCCATAATCATAAAATATAAATATATTGGATCTTTTTCAATTCTCATCAATGATAGAATTCATAGGTCCTTTTTTCATAGAGTATATGCCACTATGTTCGCTTTCCTAGGGTGGTAATGGATTGACCAGTCATAGTATTTGATTAAATCTAACCATTTCCTTTGGAACATGTTCCACTCTTTCTGTGTGAATATATACTTGATGATTTTGTGGTCTGTATATATTTCACACTTATCCTCGAAGAGGTAATGTCGCCAAATTTTCAAAGCGAATATTACTACAAACTACTCCATATCACTTGATGGATAGTTTTTCTCATGAACATTCAATTTCCCTGAATCATAGGCAATGAATTTTTCATTTTTCATCAACACACAACCCATTTCCTTTTCGAAGCAACACTAAATACCACAAAATGTTCTCCACTTATGGGTTGTGTGAGAATGGGCACAATGTTATGACTCTTTTTCAACTCCTGGAATATAAATTCACATTAATCACTCCATAAAAACAGTACCCCCTTCCAAGTTAGTAGGGTAAGGGGGTTGGAAAATCCTGAGAAATTTCTCACAAATCAGTGATAATATCTAGATAACCCCAGGATGCTACGGATATCTATCATCGATGTTGGCCTTAGACAACCCTCAATTGTAGATGTCTCAGATGGATATCATATATATCCCATTTCTTGGGATGATATTACCCATTAATGATAACTCCTTCAACAAAAACACACACATTCTATACTTTGCATACATCTTCTCCTTTTCCATGGTCTCTAGTATAGTGCATTGACTCTCCTCATGCTCCTCATTGGTTTTAGAGTATATTAGAATATCCTCTTTAAAGACTACCACAAACATTCCTATGTAATCTCTAAAGACACTATTCATAAATTTCATGAAGATTTCTGGAGAATTAGTGAGTCCGAAAGGCATTACTAGGAATTCATAATTCACGTACCTTGTACAAAAAACATTCTTGGTGATATCCTCCTTCTTCGACATTACTTGGTAATATGCCGACCACAAATACACCTTGGAGAAGTATTATGCTCCACATAGCTAATCGAACAAGTCATAAATTTGGGACAGAGGATACTTTTTCATTATCTTGATTTTTTTGATATCAAGATAATCAATGCAAATGCGCATTTCCCATCCATCTTCTGGATGAAGAGGACTGGTGAAGCCCATGGTGAAGCACTTTGGTTTATAAACCCTTTATCCAGATTCACTTTTTGATGTTTCTTTTGCTTATTAATCTCCATAACAACCATTCAATATAGAGTCTTGGATATTGATAATGCCCCAGGTATAAGATCAATTTAGAATTCAACATCTCTTCTAGGAGGAAGACCGAACAATTACTTGGGAAAGACTTCGGTGAATTCCCTCTCAATTTGAATGTCTTCAACGTTGGTTTATTCCATAGACTCAATAATCAGATCATGATACACCTGATCATAAGAAAGTAATATCCACGATTATGATGATGGTTGTAAGGAAGATTTATCCTCCTCCTTGTACTTTTTCAGAATCGGGGGTCAATTCTCCATATGGAGAGTGATTTACCTCTCATGGCAATTTATGTGGGCTCTATATAGGGAAAGAAAATCCATTCCAAGAATTGAATCAAATTCCACCACAGGGAGTATGATGAGGTTCACTAGGAAGTTCAATACACAAATTATGACAGGGGAGGAGTTATATTCATGGATGCAATGATTTCCCCATTTTCCGTTCTCACTAACATCTTTACTTCCATATTTTTTGGTGGCGTTGGGATTGTGTTACTAAAAATTTAGGATATAAAAGAATGCATAGAACCAGAATAAAAAAGTACATTCTTTATTATTGAATGATTAACTAGAGTACCTATCACCATATTGTTTTTGGGGTTCACTTCGGCGGTAGTGATGGAAAAAGATCTCCCTTACTGCCATAGATTTTTTTGGTTGCCTCTGAAAACCTTTGGATTATGGAACTGGTTTGCAATGTGCCCTGGTTCTTTGCAGTTGAATAAATGAATAATGAATTGAGAGTCGAACATAGCATTTCACTCCTCTTTTGTTTCCGTGGGGTTTTCTTGTCATCATTTAATGGCTAGCTTCCCTTCTCATTGAGATTTAAATCATTTCCTTGTCCTCTTTATGAAATTTATATGTTGCTTCTTTCCATACCTGTGTCAATTAGGTTGCTGGTATTTCATAGAAACATAGGATTTATCCATAAGACCGCCATAATTAAACTCCACCTTATGCTTCTTATCCCCATGATACCCCTGAGATTCATCGATCTCCATTTCGACCTTGAGGGCACATTAGACAATTTCCTAATAGCTCTCGAAGTCATGGATCACTGGATATATTCATAGGCTAGGTTTTATCACACCAAATAAGCGGTCGAACTTGAATTTGGGGGTAATTAAAATGACGAAGGAATATCATACAAGCCTTTTGGTGTTTACCTTATACGCTCTGATGGATTCATCTTCATTTTTCTTGAGGTAATGGATATCTCTTTCCATCTTAATTTAGAGGGTGCAAGGAAAATATTTTTAGAAAAACATTTTCTAGAAATCCTTCCTTTCCAATGCCTTGATCACTTCCTTAGGCATCATATTTTATATCAATTTCCATCATTGATCTGCTTCACCCTCCATATGATAAGAATCTAGAAGAACCTTCACTTTGTTCGTAACATTGAAGGGTAGAGAAGATATTTTCAATGGATTTGATCTACTGTTCGACAATTGATGGATCATATGATCCATTAATGTAGGAGGCCTTTATCTCATGAAGCTCTCGATTGTGACTTGTTGTTTCTTAGGGGGGGTTCAATGTTCCTCTTGACCCATGTTTCTATCCAAAACATGAGTGAACATAGAGAGTATCATGATAGAGTTCACAGTTCCTCCACCCATCAGATTGGGAATTTCTTTAGAATATCCATCACATTGATCATTGCATCGTTTTTTAGCATGTGACATCCATTTACTGGCCATTGGCTAGAATAAAAGGAAATTTAGGGTTAACACATGAAGTGTAATCCAAACACAAAAACAGATGACTTATAAATTACCTTTATTTCATTAACTTATGATTTTAGAGGATTCAATCAATAGTATCCATGATCTACTTCCAAACATTTATTCTTAATGGAGTTTTTTTATTCCACTAATAATGATTCATACTAAGATAATTAATTTACCAAATAATATCCCCCTAGAGTTTCATAACCAATAGTGCAGTAAGGCCCATTGTCGTTCACCGGTTCCCATTCGAGTCTTTCTCAATGCAGTGTTTTCTAGTTCTACCACTAGATACATCAATGCCAGAGTCACCTATACCATCTTGTATAGATACAGGGATTTATTTTCTTGATAACCACTTACTTAATACTCACCAAAATTTTGGGATATTTTTATTATACTTAGTCTTATCCCTAAATATTTCACTAGGGTTTTCAAATACCAATCCCAAAAATAACTAACCCTATACTCTGATACCAACTATAACAACCCTATACTTTATTACACACATAAACATGATTTATTACATAAAAATCCACTTAAGACAACTCTGAGGATAAACAGGTCTAGTGTCTTGGGAAATTAGGAACATAACATAACTACTTAGAACAAAAAACCCAATATATTTACTGAAAACTTTTTTTACATTACCATAATATTCCTTCATACTTATAATTTCATGGGATATCCAGAAGACATGCATAATAAATGGGTGAGATATAAATCCTAGTAATGGAGTAAAAAAGGAATAACATGAATAATATAGTACATGTTAGGAAATAGGCACAAAAATGGATCACAGGAGTAACATGAACATAAAGGCATGATATATCATGATTATCATAACATGGAAATGTGGAAACAATTTTTAAAATGATATTAGAATGATCCAAGGATTATTTCCCATGGATCATGTGTAAACCCTCATTTCCCTTGAATTATCATGGGTAAACCCTCATTTATCTTGATGTATCATGAAACTAATCTTTACCTAATGCATTGGTGGGATATCTAGGTTCACCCTTCCTCATCATTTAATTTCATGCATAAGTGTGCCACATAGATCATACAACCTGGATTCATTAAACATCATAATTTATTTCACAAATAAGAGATGTGGAATACAGAAATATAAGTTATCAATCAACACATACATGTGTATAAAGGTTAATACCATTGATAGATAAATGGGAATGGTATTCAATTACACGATGACTTTGGCAAGGAAATTTTTGTGTAACTTTAGCATCATAGTGACATCAAATAGAAATCATAAAATGGGTTGATGAGAGAGAAAGGAACCTCTCATAATTTATACATGAAATAGAAATTAAGGGGGACATGGAACATAATATCCCAACATATTTAATGTAATTTAGATACATAATATAAAATAATTTCGTGATTGTAAAAGAGAAGAGAGAAATTACTTACAGAATTTGATCATGGTTACGGGTGTACATGGGATGCACTAATGAGAGAGAAAGAGGTATATAATCATTCAAAAAAAGTAGGGATGTATGGGGGAGGAGAGAAATAATTTCCCAACATTTTAAATTGAAAATAAAATTTTATATCAACATAAAAAAATTTGGGAAAAAATAAGAATGGATGAAATCCCTTACTTGGAAGTGTGATCCAAATGCTTGGGAGAGGTTTGAGAGAGGCTTCGTGGGATCTTGAGGAAACTTGGGAGGATTATAGAGAGGGGATTCCATGGTTTTTTCAAGATAAAAATGGTTTGAGTGAAGAGGAATGGATGATTGGGTGGTTTTATATAGGAAATGAGAGGGAAAACTTTATTATTTTGGTTTTGGACACCACACATTAAACAAATCAATTCCAAAAACCAACAGATGGTTTTTGACAAAGGTGAGTGGAATAAAATTATAAGGAAAATGTCCAGACTTCTTAAAATATTAGGGTTGCTTATGTGGGGGTTGTCACACTCTCAAAGAAATCATTTTAAAATTTCAAAATGTTTTATAAGTCATGGAGGGTCCACTAAGACTTGGTAAAACAAATAAAACAAATGTAAAATCATATTATTTCAAAGGAAAACCATATATTTTCCTAAAAACCCATTTCTAGTACTTTATTACATCACTATTGGGTCATTATTATGTCATAAAACTGATTATATATTTAACGGTATTTATGTTTTACCCAAATATTTGATAGTCTTAGAAAATTATGAAAAATTCAACAATAGATAATTTAGACATCCTGAATCCAAAAACAATATTCATCTTATACAATTAATTTTCTAAATATGTGAATTTTTTATTTTAAAATAAAAACTAACATTTATTGAAAATTTGTGGGTTCTGACAAAAAACGTCTTTCACACCTTAATAAAAATCACAATTTTTTTCATAAAAATTATAAGATCATTTATATTTAATAAAAATTAATTTATTAAAAAAAATTATTAAAATATTAATTAATTCAAAAATCCATTATTTCACTGAAATAGATTTCTTAATTGAATTTTAGATAAAAATATTATTTGTTCTTTAAAAACCGTTTAAAAAATAAATGTATATTCTTTATAACAAAATAATTCACACAATAATGGTGCTAGGATATTGTTCCATATCCCATTATAACACCCTCATAAGATCTAAGGGTAAGGTGTGTGATGATGATAGACTCTTAGGGTGGCTTAAATAACATCGCTTGGTTGGTAATATCTATTAACTTCCAATTCTCCTGTAGGTGGTTCCATACAAGCTTAACGTATTGAAGCTCAGCTTGGGCTTGGTCAATAGCGAAGCCTAGTGATGCCACCTCCTTAATGAGATCCAATAAATGGGCTTCGTATGGATTAATTCTACTGGATGAGGCCATCACTTCCATTCTATGAGTAAATTGGATCTGTTAGATCCATATATTTATATTAATCATGTGATCACAGTTCAACAAATGTATTATCAATAATAAAAATTATTAATGGTATTTTGAAATCCAAAAACATAAAACCAAATAAGTTCATATGTTATATAACCATTTTACATTATAAGTCATTTAATTAGATCAGGATGAGTTTTCATTAATAAATGTTTTGGTTGTTACATGCTTCCTCCTCTATGTGTTCTTATTATCGACCTCAAATCTATAGTTATTTATTTACACATCATGCTTCTCATATTTGGCATGAACCTCATGAGAACGTCGACCCAGAGAAATTACTATAAAATAGAACAAGTTGTTAGAGCTCCTAACCTAGGTAAGTGGAATATTGAACATTAATTAAAAAATTATTTTATATTGTTTTGGTTTTATATAGTCCCATAATATAATAATTTCAGATAATAGAGAAGGATTAATGATTCATGATCCTTTAATAAGTCCCCTCCCTCCAACAAGTATCTCTTAATATTTTATTCTCAGTAAAATGAATGGTTCATGCATCAGATCACTAGGGGGACTAAATAATCATGTCTCAGCTGGTCTCCCATGATTACATCACTTACTGAATTTAGCTGAAGTTGTTGATCCACCAACTCAAGAAACCTTACCTTCCCTTAACACCAAATTTCATACTATCCCTCAATTCTAATCTAATAATTCCACTCTATCAACAACCCATCATCGGAAAGAAACTTTAATGTGGGAAGATAAATGGTGAATGACCATTTCCCACCTCCCATATGCCATAGGTTGGAAACTAACACTGAAGTAATTGTAACCATGCATATAGGGGGAATTATCCTCTAATAGAAACATGTGAAATTTAGATATAAAAGGACAAAACAACCTAAAATTTCTCATAATTATATATATATATATATAAGAAAACCCTTTTGAAAACCCATAATTTCATATAGTACTAAATAATTTATTAAAAAACTATAAGAACTAAAATGGTAAATATGACAGTCACCATGAATCCCAAACATATCCTACTATACCCTGAGATAGTAATATCAATCTTAGTCACCAACCGGATGCAACTAAACAAATAATATTTTATAGATACATAAGGTGAGTAAAATAGTATACTCAATAGAATCCTCCCTGAATCCTCTCATGAAAAAGAAAATGAAATCATTCTAAAGAAAAGTGAATATAAATTAAACATACTCATCAATTAAAAAGCTATAAGATGTTCCCAACCACACCATATATACAATTCTACATATAATGGATAATAGATATCATATAATATAATAATCAATCCTCATGGATACCCCACACCTACTAATCCACTGGTTTTTCAGTCTTCCCCAACATCACACATCGTGGAATCTCTCTCCAAAAGTATATTGGTCTAAAAATTTCTGGGTGGAGCATTACAACATGATCCATCTGGATCACAAAACCACACAATCATATCCACATAAAACAATATATTAAAAATTTTGTTTCAAGAATCCACAAATTCTCATATGATGTTTATCAAAAATTGGGTATTATATGCCAGGCCATTACATCTCATACTCTAAGTAGGTTCCTCAGGACTTCATAAGCTATACCCATCATACTTATAATAATCATATTGATACTATATCAAGTAATACACGTGTGTGAAATAATTATAATACATCTCAACCCGCTAAACACTTATATGGGAAACAGAATTTCATGAATAACAACATAATTAACTACCATGAGAAGAGGGTGGGTCTATATGTTGTAGTCATTCATCCATTCTACTTCTACGATATTATTGGAAACATCCTCTCAGAGTCCACTGGGTGTAAATTTTCTTAAAAAACATGTGTGGGGTAGCATATGAAATCATAGAATATACATGATATAGTATAGCTCACAACCACACTATGGGGATAGCATATTCCTAGACTCAACTCCATCTAATGTCACATGGACTCCCATATTCTAATGCTAAGACCAGATATCCTCTAAGAATACAAGCTTTGAAAAGTGATATAATAAATTCATTATTATCTTTATATCAATTTCTTTAGTAAATTTACTCATTTACCATTAGTTACCTCTTACCATTAATCCAAATATTATTTCATTTCATTACAGTAATCATCATAGTAATTTCCATTCCTTTCATGCATAGTAGTAACCATGTCCAAGGTTTGTCAAGAGTAACATGATTTTAGAATTTTCATTCCACCATCAACCTACCCCACAAGTTGAACAATTATTTAATCATTATTAGAATATTTTCATATCCTAGTACTCTAGTAAAACCATCATATACTAAAAACATGGGAAAATGTGAAACTGATTACCTCTGTTTACCTCAATTATTGGGAAATAAATGCAGAAACAAAAAGAAACCCATCCATCTACCATAAAAGTGTTTCAAATGAGCATAAAAACTCTCAATATCTCATTAACGAGTAATCCCTAATTTAACTGGTTATATCACAACTTTTTCCATCCCTGGCACCCACAAGAATATACCACTAAATCTCACCATTAAATGCATTATCTGTTTCCATGTCATTTGAGCCGCCACCCACATACCATAACATCACTCAAGGATCAGACATATGAGTATCACCATACATTTGGACCTCCTTTCCCCATACCACATCATCATCCCTCAAAGATCATCCTTATCTATTTAAAATGTCTCTTAACCAGAGAACACCACAAATAATCAGGAATAAACAACCAATAAATAGTGCAGTTGGGCCTTTATAATAATCTATTTAACTTTCTCATGCAAATGAGCTATCACAATTTCAAAACAAGGAACTCTACCTTCTCAAGAAACTGGGAAACAAAAGCCCTAGAAAAACAATTTATCATAGAACCTATTCATATTCCATCATGAATTAACTTATTCACTATCTAATAGTTTCCCCTAATGGGAAACCAAAGGCATCAAGCTATAATAAGCTATCAAAAGAAAAACATCCTATTAGTATTTATTCTGGTTGAACAACCTAGATAAATACCATTCTCAATTAACATTCATTTTCAATTATTATCACCAATAATTATCATTCTTCGAGTTCATTAACCAATTTTATTATATCCTGAAATATCCATTTCAGTTAAACTTTAATACCAACATCAATTTGTTTTTCATAAAATTACAACCATAACCAGATTCATTAGAACATGCCCCTTTATTATTTAGCCACTTAATTATAAATTAATTCCAAATTTATGTTCATTAACAATTTTTATGAACAAAATTCTCCCAATTAATATAATAGATATCATAATTTCTATCAAAACAAGATAAAAACCACTATCATGGTATCAAAAGTATAACAGCTGGTCCTTATTATACATATTTAATCTAGTATAAATAATTACATTATTTATTCGATATACATAGAAAGGAATAAATCATGATCAATTTGAAATTTCATGTCCTATTAAACTACCAAAAAATCATACCTAAAAAATATGTCAGTGTTATTATCATAAGAAAAGACCATATTATGGATCTTTATTCCCCTCTCCCATTATAACTACATCAATACAAGGATTTCCTGCCACAAGCACAAAAAAACAACCATGAAAACCTAATTAGAAACATGCGAGATCATATGTACTAAATTAGAGAAAATATACGGAAGGAATCGAGATCAAAATATAAGAAACTTCTTGAAAATAACGAAGGAACTCCCCATTGATCACCAAATTTGAATATTGGAAGTATAAGGATTGATCCCCATCGAAGGAATATGTAAAACACTAATGTAGTGGGATTTCATCCTCCAAGAATGAGAGAGTGAGCTACTATATACATGGGGTTACAAATAATATGGTCTGATAAAAATGATTATAATAGCACTACAGTGGGGAATTGCGTAATGTGTAATCCCAATTCCTGTTCTTTAATCCGCTATTTTATGTTTTCACCAAAAAATGTGATACCTTTTTGTTGTATATATCTGAAAACTTACTTGTCATAAATCAGGGATGCACTAAATGTGAACCACAATTACGTGGTGTATAATGATTACATGAAAAGTACCCCCACTATTTCAATATTTTTATATTCACATCCCTTAATAATACTTCTATTCCTCCTATGAGAACCTCTGATCTTGAAAATAATAGTTCATCAATCCAGATGGATCTAGGCCCTTTCAGATCCGAGCAACGAACCGTGAAACAAACGCCCTCAGAACAAGAAAATTAAATTGCTTATTTCATTAAAAAAAATTAATGAAAATAATATAACTATAATATATAAAAAATATATTGAAGATGTTTTTAATTAATTAATTAATTAATCTAATATTATTGTTAAAAGTTAACAATTATGGAATAACTATTCAGGAATAGAATGCCTGTAATCTGTCTCAATAATCCTATAGTAATTTTTTATGATTTCAATATCTTTATCTTAATCTCCCTCTCCATATGTCTATAAATTATAGATATATAATTATTCTATTTTAATTAAATATTTTACATATATATACCTAGTTTAATTAAAATTTCCATGGTTGGTACATACATGTTTCCCAGACACTCTTCACAATATCATTATTTATGAAAACCATGTTGTAGTGAACTAATTTATTTCCTACCCCATTTCATGTACCTCATTATAAATTGTTTTAAATATAAATTATTTATATAATATCAAATTTCATATGTAAAAAAACGTTTTAGTTCATTTATGGTTTGATGGATACTAATATGATATTTTACCAATTTAATGACTCTTTTTGTCCCCCACAAAACCCAGCTAATATAGTTCAGTTAAAAAGTGATTTCTACACTATTTTCCCATTTTTAATGAAATTTCACACAAATTTTAGTCGAATATGATTATTTATAACCTATTAACATAAAATAATTACCTAATATTTTAGTATATTTAAACCATTAAGATACTCCATCATGTTATTCTATAAGACATAATTATGCAACCCATTTCCCTTGATGTGTTGTCCTTATGTTAATGCATTGTGTTTTATTTCCATATATAGAAAAACTAATCATGTATATGTTCTGATGGGTGTTCCAAGAAAGAGCTCAATCATATTTGGTAATGTTTATGTCTCGTGACAGGACTTCCAAAAACATTCTAGTATACATAGTCTATAATGGGACTCTGTCTACCATATATTTTTTTCATGATTTTTATCCGTGACATATGCTTATGTATTATTTTATATTGTTTCCATATTCTTATGATTAAAATATATTCATTTTAAACAATAATTATTTTATTTTATAATATTATTATTCACAAGATATGTATTTTATGATTAAATATTATGCCTTTAAAATCATATTTTATTTTTACATATCATATAGAATACACAACCATTATATATAGCTCTTCCATTTTTTATGTATTCCAATGATATCCTATATAGTTTTATGATCTCAAAGAGTGTTTTTAATTAATTATTTTAATTAAAATATGATTTTTTTAATTTTCCTTATGGTTTATTATAGACATTATCATCCACAAGAACTATGTATCTTGGTCATTAAGGGATCATTAGTTGATATTTAGCTTAAACATTATCTAATAAAATTTGTAACTGGCATTGGAACCTATATTTTTTTTATTTCATTATATGTTATTATTATTTATTTAATTTTTTATTTTATTTTAATGTAATAAGTAAATGAATTGATTAATTATTGATTATTTAAGGATTTTGTGAAATATATATTTAAAAATGGTTTTATAACTTGAAATTTATAATTTATCTATTGTAATTTATTACATGAAAATTGTTTTATGTAATATTAGAACAATAAAATTCAACAATGTTTGTGTTTAAATTTACTTTTTTCAACATTAATGATATCTCATTATGAACAATATAATTGGTATTATCTCATTCCAATTTCTTTATAATATATCTATCTATGATTATAATTTTAAACCCTTTTCATTTGCAATATATTATTTAAATTATAAAAACAAAAATTCACATTCTCTTGATTATGGATTACTGTTATGTATCAATTTTCTCTATGGGATCATCCTCATGCATGAGATATAATTTTTTATAGTTGTAGTTATAAATACTACTATCTTATAAATTCTAAATATAATTTCTCATATTAATTACTTATTCTTTGTACATTTTGAATGTTCATATTTTCCATAAATTGTTGGGAGAAGAAAACATTGAAATTTTTGTCACAAAGTATTTTCTAACATTAAAAGTTATAAATTTTTAATGTATTCTTGTTTTTATTTAATATTTTATGTGGATGGGTTCATTTATTTATAGTTATAGTTATTATTGACATCATGTGTGAACACATAATCTTATTAGTAGAGATGACTTAGTCATCAACATAGGTCAATATATTAAAAATTATTATACAATGTCACATATGGGGTCTCAAGATGAAATTACATATATGGGAAGAATAAATTACAAATATAATATAATAAATATTCCATGAAATATTATAAAAAATAGATAAATTAATAAATTATGTACACAAATAAACAGATATACCCAAAGATGTAAATAGTATCTATAACTATAAAGAATCAAAATTAGAGATAGAAACACATATTAAATGCACTCATAATGTTACATGAAATTTTGAAAATAAAGATATTAAAGGCTTATGGTGATTAAGAAAGAAAAATAATAATTTGATGAAATAAATAAGAAAAGGGGGTTGATCAAGGAGATTTATAATTTTGAAAATGGTTTTTAAAAAGTGAAAAAAATAATTGTTTGTAAATTAATATAAGGTTTATTTTTTATATTTCAATAAATATTCAAACAGTAGTCCTATAGATATAGAGATTGTGTTACCTCGTGAATATATAGTGATAAATCTGAACAAAACTAAATTTCAAAAGATCATAACATCACTATACACATTTTATATTTTAAGATAAGGAAAATAATTTTTATTCCCTAATTAAATTACATAATGAGGGTATGTATTTAAAAAACACTGTAAAAATTTTTATTATGAGATGAAAAAAAATTATTTCATTAATAAGATTTTGTTTTTAGAAATTCAGTTTTAATACATGTTCCTGATTCTAAAGATCATTTTGAAAAAAAACATTATAAAATTTAATTAGATGGAGATCTTTTCGATACTTTTTTTATTTGGGGTTTTAGGTTTAGGATAGTGATGATTGATAATAATGTTTCAATAAAGGGGTAATGATGAAGACCCATTATTAATAATTTAGGACTATTTGAAATTCAATTTACTTTTTATACTATATATTTAATTAGTTGTGTAATATATTAAGTTACCATTAATATATTTATATTTTTAATAAACTATAAAATGAGTTTCTTAAGAATACCATAATATTTCGTGATAAAATGTGATGATTAATAAATATTATTTAATAATATAAAGGATGGGTGTGAAAGGATAAGCCAAGAGATTTATATTTAATAAAGCATTACTAAAAAAATTATTAATTTTTTTGAATGAATTTTTTAACACTTTTGAAATTATTATTTTTAAAATTTATGAAAATTTTCTGATTATTATTATTAAATCAATAATTATTTCTCATATAAAAAAATATATTTTTAGATACGTACTCTAAACCCATTGATATATTATTTTTAATACCACATGTAATGTTAGATTCAAATTTTATAGATCAGTAATAGAACAATAATTTTCATATTTTGGGAAATATAATGATTTTAAATCACATATATTCAGTTGATGAATTAATTATCATAGTTGATCCATAATCCTTTGAGATATAAACTACATTTAATATCTTTTAATTTCATGGATACTATTAAATACATTGTTTTGATAACAACATTAAATGCCTATTATACCATTACAACCATACTCTTGCTATTTTTTTATTAATTTTATGATGTTTGTTGAAGAAGTGTTGATTTATTATTAAATATGGGACAAATTTTATTTAATAATAAATAAAGTGACGTTTTATTATTTTTCATGGGATAATCATTCATAAAATAATTTTATATTTTGTTTTGAATTAGAATGGAATGGTTAAAAGGGAAAAATGAAGTGAATAAGTAGATTATATAACTATTTTCATTGTAATTATTTTTTCGAATGTATGATTTAGAAAAATAATAGATGATGGGTGATTTTTATTTAGAAAAAATATTATGGTGTTCATTAATAATATAGATATATAAATCATGAACATGACTCCAAATATAGATACCCCTCAAAAGTTTCACAACTAATGATCCACAGGACCATAAATGATCCCCCATAAATTCTATTGGATATTATCTTTTTGTGATTGATTAAATCATACATTTGGAAGATTATTCATTTGATATCATTATCATCAATAAGAAATAAATAAAAAGACATCTTCTACAAGGGATAATCATATTACATGGTACCAATATAATATATTCCCACTATAACAAGTGAAAATCCATATTACAATTATATATCATAACAAATATACAAAAAGATTAATGATATAAAAAATAATATATGTATATATTACTACCATACCCATGACTCACCTCAATTACTTGAAACATTAAATCATTCGGTATTCTTGAATTTCACCCTCCATAATGATAATAATTTTTGAATATTGAATGTTTCAATCCATATAATAATTCTGTTGAATCATCTTGACTATGATTTGGAGAACCAAATATTGATGGAAGAAAAAATGATGTTCTACTCTACTTATGGTTTGGTCACATCATCCACAATAAAAATAGATAAATATAAAAATAATAAAATCTTATGCACAATAGTTTTCATCACAATGTAGTTACCATAAAAACACTTGTGATAAGTGATATTAGCTTAGAATTTATATGGCGTGCTAGCTAGATATGTGACGTAAAACATAACTATCCACTATTGTAAAAGTCAAATTTATTTTGGAAAACTATTTGGACACAAGATGGAATCCTCATATAACATTTCCCCACATCAAAAATATCTAGGGGTGAACCCAACATTATTGATTTGAGTGCTCTATAATATTCCATTCAAATAACTTTGGGTGGAACCTTCATAGAGGGTCTATCATGGGACATCACAAGGAATATATCTTCCTCAAAATGTATCCCCATAGAGGTCTTTATTTACCTATCATCCTAACATAAAATTTTGATATGGAACACCACTTGACCCCCATAGATGGGGATAAGTTTGATCACAGTAAATTTAAACTATTTTGGATAGATTCAATGGTTTTTATAATTATATATTTGGATAATATTTGAAATAATCAAAATACTTCTTTTTTTTATACATTTTACTATGACATGAAGTGGTTTTCTCTCTAAAAATTAAAATGGAATAAACTCAAGAATGTTACCATGGATTAGCTAACACTAGGTGACTAGTTTTTCTATGTTGTGGAAACCATTAAAATTATATTTTTATAACTCCACCCAAAACATTTCAAGGCATATCCTATGATATTGTAGTATGGTCTCATGCTATTATCATGATAGATTTTAGTCTAATGGAAACCAATCCAATTTATTTTATTTCCATATTTCTTAAAAAAAATGTACACATTGGGTTAATAGTAGTGGAAAAAACCCCAGAACATAAAAAGTAATGTAAAAAAATCAATAAGACCAACATACCTTCAAAAATATAATGTTTGAAAACTGATCCTGAACACTGTAGGTTCAATTACATTTTACTCAAGGTGGGTTTTTCCATCCCAATATATCCCTAGTATCTCTCTAAATATATGGTCCTGCATAAACCTTCTCACTAAAGGATAGTCCATACAGTACGATATCCTTCACACTCACATCACCATGATCATATCATCATGCACATAGACACCACATGCATGAAAAAAAGATGGTGTATCCATGCATTTCAAAATACCAGAAGCCCACTAATAGGGTGTTTTAACCTGATACATATATCTAAAAACTAAATAATTCTTCATCCCCAACCAATCATTATTTTATAATATATTAGTACTGATCCATATCATAAATTGTGGATTTCAAAAATCTTATCGATGTATCGTCCTTGCATGAGAGAAATCTTGTCACGACCCACCATCTTTAAGATGAGGGAATGGATAACTAGTTGTCAAGACCTTCCTTCCTCCAGATGAAGGAGATATACTGGCCGCTGAGTCCCACCTCCAATAGGTCCCATGGTTGTAAACAGAACCAAGGGTATAGAAATCTCAAAAACATTATTGACATTACACTTTTTATAGAAACCCATACCAAAAGATAAGATGTATCATCCCCAAAAAACTCCAAGAAACATCTATAAAAATAATCCTAAATCGAACCAAAATGCATTTTTAAAGTAAAACTGCTAGAAATACAAATAAATATCCAATGTAAGAACCAAATTTAAACTAAGAATAAACACAACAAATATCACCAATGTCCAAGCTAGTAAGTTCTAGCATGGTCCGCGTAATCTCCCTCGAATCCTGATAACAATTTCATTTATGTAGGGTGAGAATACAAGTATAATCACTAAAGAAAATAAAAATTCACCCATGAACAAGTGGGAGAATCATACTAATTCCCCTATGATAAAATATTAGAAAATAAAAATCCCATAACAAGTTATATTATCCACCCCAACCTCACTAAGGCACACTCACCAAATAATGAAAGTCAAGTAAAGTAAATTAGTAAGCACATCGATATTTTGGTACCCTACACTACTTCCCACTGGTTAACTAAACATACCAAATGGTGGACTTCCTAATGTTACCATCCTCTTCCACAATCTCCACTGAGACAACCTTCTTACACACACTTGGGCTACCTACCACATCCCATATCACCCGCAAACAAATGGGTCACAAACCACAATCCCATCGCAAAGACACTTAGGAATCACCACACAACTCATCCTGAACACACATGGAAAATATAACTTTCCCTAATACACATGGGCCTTACAAACACACCACAACCTACCCAAAGAGTCTTGGGCCACTAATTCCTAGAAGAGGGGGAAGAGAATAGCCAATAACTATGAATCCATCCTCCCACTAAGAAGTTGGGAAATGACACTCTCCCCATAAAAATAGTGGTATTCTTCACATAGATCTCAACATTGGTGGGGTACATATAGAAATCACAAGTAACTACATGTATATATATATGTACCAAACACTCATCATGACCTATAGGTTTTAAAAACAACTAGTCCGCACCAAAACTTCCCTATCCACCATCCCTACAGGAACATACCACCAAAAACAATGGTCACATCCATAAGTGAAAAAATGAACACTTATTCACTATATGCAAAAACCCAAAACATAATAAAATTCAATTCATTTAAAAAAAATTCATTTTATATTATAAATTCATTGATTTACTTATTCCATATTTACCTGAGAAACTACCAAAAACATAAAATGTTAAAAGAAAAGGAAAACATACCAACCACTTCCAATGCCAAACAAGGAATGAAGGGTCATAGAAAAAGAATCCATTCTAACACCCATTCATAAAACAACTTTTTCTTAAATCTCTGGTGAAATGACCACATAAGGTGACACTATCCTTCTTCAAAATCACATCACATTGCCATTACTCCCAATAAGTAAATCCCCAAACACAACCCATTACTACCACTATAACACCTTGATATTTTATAAGAAGTATATTTTTTATGTCTTATGTTATACGCAACCTCAAAGGAGTCTTTGACTACACACAACACTATCTTGGCTTACGTTACACGCAATCACGACCTTACTCGATAGCGTGTGTAGTACGCAATATCGGGTTTCACTAAACAACGATATATTGTTATAATATTATTATGTACTATCCATTATGAATATCATTAACTACATTTTCAATATTATAACATTATTATTCATCTTACATATTTTCTAGAACATGGTATGAGAACAAAATAAATTTTTCGGGTAAAATAAGTATTTTTCAAAAAATACAGTTTTGCCACCTTTTGATGGCACACCCATTTTAAATATAGTTTTTGACATGTTTATAAGTTAAATATGAAAAAAATTAAATTATTCCTCGGAATAAGGATATAAAAATTTAATTTGGATAAATTTTTCATATTATTCTGATAACATTCATATTTTAATGAATAGTAAAAACACGCTATATTTTAATTAAAAAAAATCATCACAATAATTTATATGGTTATATTATCTTTTTAATTGGTTTAAAAGTGTAATTAGAATATATTTTTACCATTTAATCCAATTTTGGTCATTGGAAATAATTTCACTTTGAAATTGGACATAAACAAGTGTCGATCTTTTGATAGTTATTGTTTCTTAAAAACACGCTATTTGTTTGGATAACGGGAATTACTTTTAGAATTAGTTATTGACACTTATATGTTTTGAATTTGAAAAAATAGACATCATTTTTGAATTCAGAATATAAAATATAGCTTTGGCTGAATTTTTGTATTTTTCTGAAAAACATCAATTTTTGATTAATACTGAAACCACTTAGTGGTAGTTAAAAAACTGACACTTTCATTTAAATGAAATTTTACCACTTCTGTGAATTGAATTTCAAAAATACAATATAAATGGTTGTTATCAAGGAGTAAATTTTTTTTCAATAAGATGAAAATAATATATGTTGAATAGTAACCTTTGACTTTTATTTACTGCGGTTAAAGATAATTAGGGTAATTCAAGGTCAAAAGAATATTATAATAATTCAAAATTACCTTAAAAATAGTCATAACCTTAAAGGATGAGTAGTGTCCGACCATGGGTATCCTTGTATCAATTTTGGGACCCCATTGAGCCACTTGGTAGTGATAATGACAATTTGGATTAATTAATTTAATGTAGACAAAATTGACATTAACAAAAATCTTTTCGTAATTAATTTTTATAAGGAGTTATATGAATTATATTTCTGACAATAAATATTCATTGGAAATATATAAAAATTTCCTACATGGTGGGTTTTTTAATAATTTTTAGACCTCAAAAAAATTAAATTATTTTTGACACAATAATGATGCAGTATTTACCTCATTAATAAATGATTTAAATTAATAAGATTATAATGATTAAAATATTTTCCAAAACATGTACAATTATGATTGGATGGTTTTATTTCGACCATTAGTCATATTATATTCATCTTCAATTATTTTTGGACCTTTTGAAACCGAAGATAAATTTATAATAGAATAAAATTTTCACACTTTCCAAAGGTTCCCCTCTCCTCCCTTATAAAAGGGAACCTCCTCCCTCTCCTCTTTACACAACATTGAGCATTAAAGATTGAACAAAACCTTCCCATTACTCTTATCAACACCCCTAGTAATATTCTAGAGGTCATGGTCTTCTTCAAAGACCAACATTAGTTCCCTAAGATGATGTTTCAAAGAGGCGTGTCGAAGAAGAGGTTATATCCATTACCGATTCTTTCAAATTTATTTATTCTTATACTTCCTCTTCTTTAGTTGTTTAATTATAAAGTAATAATATCAGTATCAATCATATATTTATATTTTATTATAAATATGAAACAACCCTATTTCATCTTCTATCCATCCTACGAAAAACGGAATCACCGCGCGTGCGTAAGAACGGAATACCGTCTCCACGGCGTGGTGCAATCAATTTTCCACCACCACCTTAAATGGAAGGGTATAATGGTGTAAATAAAAACTATATATGATTATTTCAAAGTGAAATTGATTATGAAATAGTATACATACACTTCAATACTATTCCATGATCATGGGAACGATATCCTCATTCGTGTGTACGTACGGCCTACCGTCTCCACGATGTAATGCAACTCATTCTAGATGATATTCATTGAATAATGATTATATAAATGAATTGAAAGATTAAATATGATATATATTACACTAATACCATTATTTAAATGAGGTGTCTATAACCTAAAAATAAGAATAAGAATTTATTCGACAAAACATTCATAAGAACATAAAGAAATGAACACCCGAATAACAAGTAGCAATGAAATATTACTAATAAGAAGATAGGAATATGACCATATATGATATCATAACAATGAATATGATTCTGTAATAGGTCAATGACATTATTTAAATTATTATACATGAGTTTCTGATACGTACGAAGCAAATCAGACCTAAGGTAAGGGAAAATCTCACAGTCTCATTTTTATCCGAGATTGTTTATACTTCAGAATTTATTGGGGAATATTTATCATCCACATACATGTTTCCTCAATATGTAATATTATTTCTATCCTTCTACAATTTTTTAAATCCAATTTTACCCTTTGTTGATTAATAGATATGAAAGGAATCTTTTGTCGTTTTTAGTACGAGGTACTTTTTGACTTTTCCGGCCAAAGTATGAGAAGAATCTTTTTTTAACTTATATGACATGAATAGATTACGATGATTTCATAGAACATTATTTCCATGAAACTTCCTTTATAAATTTTGAAGTTTATTTTTATTCATCTTTATTTATTTTAAAATTGTATGACATGATAATAAAGGTAAAATGTTTTTGAAGTAGAAAGGATATTTTCCTCAAGAATGGAGTCCAAGTGTTTTATCAAAATTATTATCCATCGTAGAAAATATAGGGTTATGTTTCTATCACTATTTTTACAGTTATTTGATTATGTTATGATGGAATTAAATTTATGATGTCATTTTATCTTATATCGATTATGTTATGATGGCATGATGTTTAAGAACCCCATTTTTATTACATGGGTTATGCTATGATTTATGATTTTGTGGCACACATAAGAATGGTTTTATTAAGAGATGGGTGGTACCTATATCTACCTAAAATGAATTGGGTAATGATTTATATCTCATGAGATAGACATGGCTGGAACAACAAGTTAATCTGGTTCAGTGATACACGACTGGAATGAGGAGTGAACTCGGTTCAGTATTGGACTTTGTCCACTATGATGGTATTGGAATTGAGCCTTGACTAATATGAAATGATTTTCTATGATTATGTTTGTATGCCACAAAGTTTCATGTTTAAAGTTATTATTATTGGGATTTCATTTCACTACTATGATTTATCCCATGTTATGATATTATGATCTCTTTTGTAGTTTAAGATTTTCGAAATGTTATGTTCTTATGAAAATGATATGATTGATATTTCTTTTGTTTACCCTTACTGAGAATTTGAGCTCACCCTTTTATATTTTTTCCCCAGGTCAAGAAGTTGGGTATTAAGTAGGATATGCCACAAGGGACTCTAGATATGATGAAATAAACTGGAGACAATGTAGATGATTTATGAACCAGTTGTTTATGATTCCTAGTTTCTAAAGTAACTATACCTATACGGTCCTATCATGGTTTTGTTATATGTTGTAATAAGTATGCTTCAATTCTGATGTAATAACCATGTATGTAAAGTATGGTTCATTATAGTTGGTATCATAGGGAGGTTATAGTCAACCTTTGGAAACTAGGATGTGAAAGCCTTAGTAAGAACCCTAAGGATATGTCTAAGAATAGAACATAATCTTAGTATTTTAGAAATGGCCATGAACAACCTGTGATAAGACCTAAAGTGTGAATTTTTATTCTTGATTACGTGGTTTTCATGTTATTATTAGTGTTTCTCACACTATGCTTCTTGGTTTTAGTAAATGACTGGAACCCAAAGGAATCGTGTAAATGCTGAGTGCGATGGGAAATGTAATGATTTTACCCCTGAGAAACCAAATGTAATGGGAGATGGAATGAAAAATCTTGTAGCCATGTTCACAAAACATTCTCAAGATATGAATCATGCTAGACTTCCAAACAAGCAAAGGAAGGAGCACCATTCTGTTGAATCCTTTATGAGGCAGCGTCCACCTTCATTCAACAGTTCTTTTGATCCATTAGTGGCTGAACAATGGATCTGTACCTCTGAAAAGATATTTTCTATTATACAATGTTCTGAACATGATAAATTCATCTTAGCAGTATATCATTTGAAAGGTTAAGCTGATCAATGGTGAAATATTATTAAGAATAAAAGGCAAAGGGATGAAATTGAGTCCATGGAATGGGATGAGTTCAAGAACTTATTTTTCAATAAGTAATTCCATTGTATTCTTCGAAAAAAGATGGAGAATGAGTTTCTTGAACTAAAGAAAAAGGATGATGAATCAATTGGTACCTACGAAGAAAATTTTAAAAGACTTTCAAGGTACGCTTCTGGAATTATTATCCAACCTGAGAGTAAGATCGATCGATTCTTTAGTGGTTTAAACCAAGTCTTCGAAGGGTGTTAGCCATAAGGGACTTCAATATCTACAAGGAAATTGTTCGATGTGCTCTCAAGGATGAGATGGATATTGGAGTAACCCATCAATCATATGGGTTTGAAAAGAAGAGGAAAATGGAATTTAAAAGAAAATCTAAATACCACACTGAAAAGAAGATGAGTTTTCCTTTATACTCAAAGGGTGGAATGAAACCTAGAGGGAATTGTCTTAAAGGGACCAGTAAATGTTTTATGTGTGTAAAATAAGGTCATCAGGTAGTTGAATGTCGAAATAATGGGAAAAAGATGTCTAATGATGCAAACAAAGAAAGAGATACACAAAATGCACCTTCTACACATCAATGTTTCAAGTGTAAGGAAATGGGTCATTATGATAATCAATGCCCTAATCCAAGGGTTGGTAATGATAATCGACGTCAACAAACTATTAAGGCCAAAGACAAAGGAAAGTAACATGCAATCTCAATCAGCTATATGGAGTACGATAATGAAGTGGTAAAAGGTACACTTACCATCCACTCTAAAGTAGAAAATGTTTTATTTGATTCTAGATCCACCCACTCTTTTATTTCTGAAGAATTTTCTAAGGGTATCATCTTACTACCTCAACAATTAGATGTTGAGTTAGCTGTAACAACTCCTAATTTCCCAACGGTTGCATCAAAAGTTTATAATTCTTCTCCAATTGAAGTTTGTGAGAAAGTTCTTCCTGCAAATCTTGTGATCCTTCTTATAGTGGAATTTGATGTGATTCTTGGCATGGATTTCCTTTCTTTATACGGAGCTCATATCAATTTCAAAAGAAGGGAAATCACATTTAATATTCCCGATCAATCTACTATCATCTATCGATGCATGGATGAATATAACCTTCTAGTGGAAATTTCTTCCATCTTATGGGTCTTGATTCCAATATGTGAAGGTTATTTATCTCAATTGGTGGGAGAGAAACTCACAATTAAGAAAACACCAATTGTACAAGAGTTTGATGATGTCTTTCCAGAGGAATTTCCAGGTCTTCCACCAAATCGTGAAGTTGAGTTTTCAATAGAACTTATACCGGGTGTTATGCCCATTTAAAAGACACCTTATATAATGGACCTAATTGTGTTGCAGGAATTGAATAAGTAACTCCAAGAGAATATTGATAAGGGATTCATATGCCCTAGTACATCACCTTGGGGAGAACCATTTCTGTTTTTTAAGAAGAAAGATGGATCAATGAGACTTTGTATTGATTATCGAGAACTTAACAAGATCACTATCAAGAAAAAATATCCTCTCCCACGCATTGATGACTTATTTGACCAACTACGCAGATCTCAATAATTTTTCAAGATTGATCTCCGTTCTGGGTATCATAAATTAAGGGTCAAAAATGAGGATATATCAAAGACGGCTTTCCGTACAAGTTATCGAAACTATGAATTTGTTGTGATTCCATTTGGTCTTACTAATGCGCCTGCTATCTTCATGGATCTAATGAATAGATTCTTTAGAAACTATCTTGATCAGTTTGTTGTAGTCTTTATAGATGATATTCTTGTCTATTCAAAGAGAATGTAAGAACATGAAGATCACAGGAGAATTGTATTAAGGACCCTATTAAATGAGAAGCTTTATGCCAAATTTACCAAGTGTGAATTTTGGCTTCAAAAAGATTCATTTTGGGTCACATAATCTCAAAAGAGGGGATATATGTGTATTGAGAAAAAATACAGGTTATCGAAAGATGGTCGAGACCAACAACAGTAACTGAGATCCAAAGTTTTCTTGGTCTGGCTGGATATTATCGACGTTTTGTGAAAGATTTTTTGAGGTTATCTAATCCACTCACCAGGTTGACTTGAAAAGGAGTTAAGTTCATTTGGACGGAGGTGTGTGAAGATAATTTCAAAGAGTTAAAACGAAGGTTATCCAGTGCACCTGTGCTCACAATTCCGTGTAGTGGAGAATGGTTTGTGATCTATAGTGGTGCATCCAAGAAGGGACTAGGGTGTTTCCTCATGAAAAATGATATGGTGATAGCTTATGCCTCACGACAGTTGAAAATCCATGAGAAAAATTACCTAACTCATGATTTGGAATTAGCCACGGTAATTATTTCATTAAAAATATGGAGGCATTATCTTTATGGTGAAAGGTGTGATATTTATACTGATCATAAAATTTTAAAGTATATTTTCAGACAAAAGGAGATGAATATGTGCCAAAAAATATGGTTGGAGTTTATTAATTACTATGACTGCTCAATTTATTATCACCCTGGGAAGGAAAACAAGGTGGCAGATGCATTATGCCGACAAGACCATGCTAGCTTATCCATGATGAGGATCACAAAAGATCCAATATTTATGAATTTACAAAGGATGGATCATGGAATTATAATGGAAGGGAAAAATCATATCTTTATCAAATGAATATTCAACCATGTATACATGTAAAGATTAAAGAGGCACAAAAAGAAGATGTAGAGTTACAAAAGAAGGTGATAAATGTTCCTAAATTCGACCTTGATTATTGTAGAGACCCGATGCCTGACGTAAATTGACATTACATTACATTTGCGGAATACTTAGTACATAACAAAAACACACACACAAGGATCTTAATAGTTTAGTGTCTTTGGAAACTCGGAGTATAATCTTCTAATCCTGGTAAAAGATCTTCAACATCTCCCATAAAGATCTTCCCTTTTTTTATACCTAAAACCTTTCTCTATATCCTGGGGAAAAGTAAACATAAAAGGGTGAGCTCAAATGCCCAGTAAGGGTAAACAAAAGAAATATCAATCACATCATATTCATAAGAATATAACATTTTGGAAATCTTAACCTGCAAAAGAGAGCATAATTTCATAACATGGGATAAATCATAGTAGTGAAATGAAATCACAATAATCATAACTTAAAACATGGAACTTTGTGGCATACACACATAATCATAGAGAATCATTTCTTGTTAGTCATGACTCATTGCCAAGACTATCTTAGTGGACAAAGTCCCTTTCTGAATCGAGTCACCCTCGTTTCAGTCCTGTTTCACTAAACCGGTATAACCTACCATTCCAGACATGTCTATATCATGAGATATGAAATGTTTACCCAATTCCTTGGAGGGAGATATAGGTCCCACCCATCTTATTATGAATCCTTTCTTATTTGTGCCACATAATCATAAATCATACATAATCGCATAACATATGTAACAAAAATGGGATTCTTGAAACATCATGACATCATAAAACAAATCATATAAGGTAAATGACTTCATAAAAATAATTCCATCAAAACATAATCAAATCAATGTAATAATAGGGATAAAAACAGAACCCTATATTATCTTAGATGGAAAATAATTTTGATAAAACATTTGAACTTCATTCTTGAGGAAAATATCCTTTTTACTTCAAAAACATTTTTCCTTTCATAACATGTCATACAAATTTAAAATAAAAGAAGTTGATTAAAAATAAACTTGAAAACATGTAAAGGAAGTTTCTTGGAAATAATGTTTTAAAAATCCATTCATGCCGTATAAGTTAAAAAACATTCTTCGTACTTTTGTCGGAAAAGTCAAAAAGTACCTCGTACGAAAAACGACAAAAGATTCATTTCATACATATTACTAAAAACTCACCGAAGGGTAAAAATGGATTTAAAAAATTGTAGGTAGATGGAAATAATATTACATATTGACTAAACATGGATGTGGATGATAAAATACACCCCAGTAAATACTTACGAATAAACAATCTCGGATAAAAATGAGATTGTGATATTTCCCTTACCTTAGGTCTGACTTGCTTTGTAAGTGTCTGAACCTCTTGTATAATGATTTAAATCATGTTATTGACTTATTCCAGAATCATATTCATTGTTATTATATCATATATGGTCCACTTATGACTTTATATTACCCGTTCTTTTGTAAATTCATGTTAAAGTAGCGTTTTGGGTAAAATCGTCTCATTTGTCGTTCGTGTTTTTAACTTGTAATTATTCATATGATTACTTAGATCATGTTTACTTAATTCCAGAATATAAAACATGATTTATATATATATATATTCAGAATATACATATATAATAAATCAGTAAATGCAAAGAAATAGACAGTTCATGGAGACGGTAGTCCGTACGTACGCATGAACGTTGTTTTCGTTTCCTTATTGAATTGAATGGAATTAAGTAGATGACATACATATAAATATAAATAATTCCAGTATCATTATTAGGTCATATATTTCATTAGTACTTATTATATATACTTTATAATCATTCATGAATGTTTAATCATTGATAATGAATCTCATCGCGTCGTGGAGACGGTAGTCCGTACGTACGCACGAGCGATGATATCATTCCCATGGTCGTGGAATTGTGTTGAAGTGTATGTATAATATTTCAGTATCAATATCACTTTATAATAATCATATATAGTTACTCATTACACCTTTATACCCATCCAATTAAGGTGGTGGCGGAAAATAGATTACACCACGGCGTGGAGACGGTATTCCGTACGTACGCACGCGTGGTGATTTCCTTTTTCCGTAGGATGGATAGAAGGTTAATTAGAGTTTTTTCGTATTTATAATAACATACCAGTATATAAGAAATACTGATGTTATTACTTTATCATGAAACAACTAAAGAAGAAGAAGTTGACGAAGAAAAAAATTGAAAAAGATCTGTAATGGATATTACCTCTTTTTGACGCGCCTTTTCTTAGCCTCCACTTAAAGAACTAAGGATGGTCTTTTAAGAAGACCAGGACCTCTAGGATGATACTAGGGAAGTTTAGAAGGTATTTTGGCAGGGGTTGTCTGAGCTTGAAGGCTCAAAGTTGTGTGAGGAAGAGAGGGAGGAGGTGCCCTTTTATAAGGGAGGAGAGGGGCACCTTAGGAATATCTCAAAATATTATTTTATATTAAAGTCAAAATCGGTTTATAATGGTTCCAAAGGGTCTTATTTCGAAGAAAAAGTGGGGATGGGTCGAAATAATATCAACCAATAGGATTTAGACAAGTTTAGGTTATTATTTTAACCTTATCAATTAGATTTAACTTTAAGTTAAATAATTTAACTTTTACCGTGTCTTTTTGTTTTCTTACACTATATGGTTTATACACTTACTATAACATGCCAAAATAACCCCAAATTGTTTAGTATTAATATATATATCCTTATCTAAGTTATTCTGCCTAATATTAGATTTTTAGGAATAAAATAACAATTAATAATATAATATTTTATTTAAAAACTATTTTGTGTCAATTTTGACACTATTTGATATATGATTTTTGTGAAAGTCATAACAGAATTATATATTCGAAACAAGTTTATTAAATCAACACTAATATATCATAGTAACCTATAAAATTAGTTTAATTCATAAAAATTCTTAAATTACATTTATTTTGGTATTTATAATATTAATTATGTCAATATTTCATTAATAAGATAATTACTGCATTATCTTTGTGTCATAAATAAATTAAATGATTTGATGTCTAAAAATTACAAATAAAATACCATTATGTAGGGAATCCTTTTATCTTTCTAATAAATATTTACAATCGAATTTATCTTATGTATAACCCTATATTAAAAATGTTTTAGTAAATAAACTTTGATTTTAACTCTTTTAACTCTTCTTTGAATTAAATAATAATAAATGTCCTAATCTAATCCAAGTGGGCCTAAATGATAATATTTTACACTTAAGGTTGTTTTTGGTCGATATAAACTTGTTCAATAGGATTAGGACATGTGTTAGGGTGATATTAATATCATTTTTACCCTTAATTACCCTATTTACTTTTAACCGTGGTAAATAAAAGTAAAAAAGTTACGATTCACCAAAAATTATTTTCATCTCATTGAACCACATTTTACTTACTAACATCAACCATGTCTCTCGGATTTTTGAAATTTTATTCACAGAAGCGGTAAAATTAAGTTTTATGAAAAATTCAGTTTTTTAACTACCACTTAGTAGTTTCACTATTCATCAAAAATTGATGTTTTTCAGAACAATGCCAAAATTTCATCCTAAGCTATATTTCATATTCCGAATTAAAAAATGAAGTATATTTTACCAAATTCATAACATAGAAGTTGCATTAATTAATTTTTATAATTAAATCCTGTTGTTAAAACAAATAGCGTGTTTTTAAAAAACAATATCTATCAAAAGATTGACACTTGTTTATGTCTGGTTTAAATGTGAAATTACATCCAATGACCAACATTGTATTAAATTGTAAAAATATATTCTAAATATACTTTAAAACCACTCAAATTAATAATTTATCACTATTAATTATTTCGATTGAAAAAGTTGTTTTTAATTAAAATTTAGTAATTTTCACTATTCATCAAAATATGAAAGTTATCCGAAAATCACCAAAATTTCACCTTAGGCTAAATTCAATACTCCGAATCCAAAAATGAAGTCCATTTTGAGAGCTAAAATTTCTAAAATTTTAAAAGGTGGTTATTACTATTCATAACGGCTAGTTATAATAATATTTTAATAGCATATCGTTGTTTAGTGAAACTCGGTATTGCGTACTACACACGCTATCAAGGAAGGTCGCGATTGCGTGTAATGAAAGGCAAGACAAGGATGTGTGTTGTGCAATCTCCTTTTGGTGTAGCGTATAACACAAGACATTAATGAAATTAAAAAGAATATTTTTCATAAAATCTCGGGGTGTTACATTCTACCCCCCTTAAAATGAATTTCGCCCTCGAAATTCGTCGGGGTTATAAATGGTTTACTACTCGAAAGTTTCTTTAATAGAAACCCACATCGTAAAAAGGAATACCAAAATCAATCTTTAAAAACAAAAGTATGAAACGTAATAGTTACCCAAATAAAATAATCACTGGGTTTCCACATAGGTGAAAATATCGATATGGAAGAAAAATCAAACCATCATGTTCTGATGGAGAGTGGTAGAGAACATGGCTATAGAAAATCCAACAATCAAAAATCCATAAATTTGTGATGATCTAAGGTACCATCTGATTAATCAGATATAAGAGCACTAGGACAACATTTTTGGTTTTCAAGATTGTTTCCCTAAAGTTGAAGAATTTGAATTAGAATAAATACTTACTTTATTTTGGTACAATCTCACTGTTGTTCGTGCCTTGTACAATTTCCACTTCATCTCATAAATAAATGAAGTTGAATTTGTTATTCGTGAAGTGTTATCTGATCATGTGATAGAATGATGGGTCATTCCATCTGTCTCAAACAAAAGGTTAGCAAAAGTTATTAAATATTCATAAGTCATTCTATAGTGAGATTAATCATATATGGTTCTTAAAATGGACTTATACTTCATATATCATACTGCTTAATAAAATAAAACTAGTTTCTACTAAACAGGGACTTCCTGTAGGCCAGTGGTATGCGATAAAGGCCAGTCGCACTTCGGTTGTGGGTTCGATTCCCACAACCTTGTCCGACGCGATGGGATGTCGCCCGTTCTTAGGGTTTTCCATTTTCTAAAACTACATTACTATAACATCCCATCAACAATATCGAAAATCTTCTATCCTTAAACAATACTAACTTATGTCCAACATAATCCATTCTAATTTTTAGGATTATCTATAATACTGCAGTCCACTCTCATAATATAGTGAAAACGATTACCAGAGATTTAATACTGTCGTTAATCCCCATATATCATAAGATATGTCTTGTTGGTCACATTCCAAAAATTCAAAGTCCTTAATCATG
The DNA here is from genome assembly GCA_963277665.1 of Viscum album. Taxonomy (NCBI): domain Eukaryota; kingdom Viridiplantae; phylum Streptophyta; class Magnoliopsida; order Santalales; family Viscaceae; genus Viscum; species Viscum album. The sequence goes on along the minus strand of OY728151.1, from coordinate 644,005,336 downwards.
TATTCTCTTGAATACCCATTGAACCATAGTGAAAACATGAATGCAGTTAAATGTTAACTCTTTCCACATAACAAAATCCAAAAATTCTATATACTCAAACCATGATATAACCTTCTCCTTATATCAGTCATGAGGTCATGAATACAATCAAACACGTCATTATCTTATTATTCCTTCATTATGCGCATATCATCTACTTTCCAAAAAATATCTGAATAACATTTCATGGTTACTAGTACCATTAATCATACACTTTAAAAACTTAGGAAAGACAACAGTGTAACAATCCTTTGATGTCTCTTTATTCCATAGTACCATGAGATTACTTATACAACATTACACTTGATAAACATGTAATCATTCCACTACCTTCTTAAACCATTGACCGAGCTTCAACAATTCTTTCATCTCACATATCATTTGTAGTCTCTTCATCATCATCAACATAAATACTTCCCATACGACCATACTGATTATCTTCATGAGACTTTCCCTTAGGGAATTGGTTTGCATAATGCCCATACATTCCACATTTAAAACATTTAACCATTGTTGATGTCGTAGCAATACCATTATCCTCATCCATGTTGTTAACTGAACCTTTTCTTTTGCATTTACTTTCTTTGTGTCCTTCCTTTCCACACCCAAAGCATCTTCCAGTTCCTTTGAAACATTCTTCTTTATGCCTCTTCCCACATGATTTACATAGGGGAAATTGAAGTTTCTTTCCTCTATGATCATCATGAAACTCCATCTTTCTCTTATTAGCTGAGTTAGAAAACTTACCAAATTATACTTTATTCATCATATTATGAGATTGCTGATTCGGCATAATAATGATGTTTGGACTTCCAAATCCCATTTCATTTGGTTGCTTATGAAGAATATCATTCAATTGTCCATCATATCCTCTATTATCGTGAATCATCTTGTTTCTAGCCATTTTCTAAAACCCAAAAAGAATAGTGTGAGAGGCAAAAATCATGCTAGGGAAAACAACATAATAAAGGTGGAGTATCCTCAATATCTAACATCTTAGGTGAAATTCTATTAACGTTACCGTAGTTCTAGGACTGTATCCTATACGTATACTTATCCTTAGGGGCATCCCTAGACATACCCTAGAAATATCTCTAGGGATCTCACTAACGCTTTCGCATCCTATTTTCCAAAGGTTGACTAAACCTTTCCTCTGATACCAACTGTAGCGGTCTAGAATTACTTCCAGTGGACTACAATTGATACCTATCAGGGCACTCCAGGGGCGGCTACACCCCCTGGGCGGGACACACCACCATCCCCAGTGGCAGCCATTTCCTCATGAAGCCCTTGGGCAGAGAGCCATGCTTCGTCCAACGCTCACATGTGAGAGTTCCCAAGGATCGGATACATTCCTACCTCCTTTTCCTCTGATACCAACTGTAGAGACCCTATGCCTGACGTACATTGACATTACATTACATTTGTGGAATACTTAGTACATAACAAAAACACACACACAAGGATCGTAATAGTTTAGTGTCTTTGGAAACTCGGAGTATAATCTTCTAATCCTGGTGAAAGATCTTCAAAATCTACCATAAAGATCTTCCCTTTTTTTTATACCTAAAACCTTTCTTTATATCCTGGGGAAAAGTAAACATAAAAGGGTGAGCTCAAATGCTCAGTAAGGGTAAACAAAAGAAATATCAATCACATCATATTCATAAGAACATAACATTTTGGAAATCTTAACCTGCAAAAGAGAGCATAATTTCATAACATGGGATAAATCATAGTAGTGAAATGAAATCACAATAATCATAACCTAAAACATGGAACTTTGTGGCATACACACATAATCATAGAGAATCATTTCTTGTTAGTCATGACTCATTGCCAAGACTATCTTAGTGAACAAAGTCCCTTTCTGAATCGAGTCACCCTCGTTTCAGTCCTGTTTCACTGAACCGGTATAACCTACCATTCTAGCCATGTCTATCTCATGAGATATGAAATATTTACCCAATGAATTGGAGGGAGATATAGGTCCCACCCATCTTATAAGGAATCCTTTCTTATGTGTTCCATATAATCATAAATCATACATCATCGCATAACACATGTAACAAAAATGGGATTCTTGAAACATCATGACATCATAAAACAAATCATATAAGGTAAATGACTTCATAAAAATAATTCCCTCAAAACATAATCAAATCAATGTAATAATAGGGATAAAAAATAACCCTATATTATCTTATATGGAAAATAATTTTGATAAAACATTTGAACTTCATTCTTGAGGATAATATCCTTTTTACTTCAAAAACATTTTTCCTTTCATAACATGTCATACGAATTTAAAATAAAAGAAGTTGATTAAAAATAAACTTGAAAACTTGTAAAGTAAGTTTCTTGGAAATAATGTTTTAAAAATACATTCATGCCGTATAAGTTAAAAAAATATTCTTCGTACTTTTGTCGGAAAAGTCAAAAAGTACCTCGTACGAAAAACGACAAAAGATTCCTTTCATACATATTACTAAAAACTCACCGAAGGGTAAAAATGGATTTAAAAAATTGTAGGTGGATGGAAATAATATTACATATTGATTAAACATGGATGTGGATGATAAAATACACCCCAGTAAATACTTACGAATAAACAATCTTGGATAAAAATGAGATTGTGATATTTCCCTTACCTTAGGTCCGACTTGCTTTGTAAGTGTCCGAACCTCCTGTATAATGATTTAAATCATGTTATTGACTTATTCCAGAATCATATTCATTGTTATTATATCATATATGGTCCACTTATGACTTTATATTACCCGTTCTTTTGTAAATGCATGTTAAAGTAGCGTTTTGGGTAAAATCGTCTCATTTGTCGTTCGTGTTTTTAACTTGTAATTATTCATATGATTACTTAGATCATGATTACTTAATTCCCGAATATAAAACATGATTTATATATATATATATATTCAGAATATACATATATAATAAATCAGTAAATGGAAAGAAATACACCGTTCATGGAGACGGTAGTCTGTACGTACGCATGAACGCTGTTTTCGTTTCCTTATTGAATTGAATGGAATTAATTAGATGACATACATATCAATATAAATAATTCTAGTATCATTATTAGGTCATATATTTAATTTTTACTTATTATATATACTTTATAATCATTCATGAATGGTTAATCATTGAGAATGAATCTCATCGCGTCGTGGAGACGGTAGTCCGTACGTACGCACGAGCGATGATATCGTTCCCATGGTCGTGGATTGTGTTGAAGTGTATGTATACTATTTCAGTATCAATATCACTTTATAATAATCATATATAGTTACTCATTACATCTTTATACCCATCCAATTAAGGTGGTGGCGGAAAATACATTACACCACGGCGTGGAGACGGTATTCCGTACGTACGCACGCGCGGTGATTTCCTTTTTCCGTAGGATGGATAGAAGGTTAATTAGAGTTGTTTCATATTTATAATAACATATCAGTATATAATAAATACTGATGTTATTACTTTATCCTGAAACAACTAAAGAAGAAGAAGTTGAAGAAGAAAGAAATTGAAAAAGATCGGTAATGGATATTACCTCTTTTTGACGCGCCTTTTCTTAGCCTCCACTTAAAGAACTAAGGATGGTCTTTCAAGAAGACCAGGACCTCTAGGATGATACTAGGGAAGTGGAGAAGGGATTTTTGCAGGGGTTGTCCGAGATTGAAGGCTCAAAGTTGTGTGAGGAAGAGAGGGAGGAGGTGCCCTTTTATAAGGGAGGAGAGGGGCACCTTTGGAATATCTCAAAATATTATTTTATATTAAAGTCAAAATCGGATTATAATGGTTCCAAAGGGTCTTATTTAGAAGATAAAGTTGGTATGGGTCCAAATACTATCAACCAATAGGATTTAGACAAGTTTAGGTTATTATTTTAACCTTATCAAATAGATTTAACTTTAAGTTAAATAATTTAACTTTTACCATGTCTTTTTGTTTTCTTACACTATATGGTTAATACACTTACTATAACATGCCAAACGAACCCCATATTGTTTATTATTAATATATATATCCTTATCTAAGTTATTTGGCCGAATCTTAGATTTTTAGGAATAAAATAACAATTAATAATATAATATGTTATTTAAAAACTATTTTGTGTCAATTTTGACACTATTTGATATATGATTTTTGTGAAAGTCATAACAGAATTATATGTTCGAACCAAGTTAATTAAATAAACACTAATATATCATAGTAACCTAGAAAATTAGTGTAATTCATAAAAAGTCTTAAATTACATTTATTTTGGTATTTATAATATCAATTATGTCAATATTTCATTAATAAGATAATTACTGCATCATCTTTGTGTCATAAATAAATTAAATTATTTGATGTCTAAAAATTAAAAATAAAATACCATTATGTAGGAAATCATTTTATCTTTATAATGAATATTTACAATCGAATTTATCTTATGTATAACCCTATATTAAAAATGTTTTAGTAAATAAACTTTGATTTTAACTCTTTTAACTCTTCTTTGAATTAAATAATAATAAATGTCCTAATCTAATCCAAGTGAGCCTAAATGATAATATTTTACACTTAAGGTTGTTTTTGGTCGAGATACACTTTTTCAATAGGATTAGGACATGTTTTAGGGTAATATTAATATCATTTTTACCCTTAATTACCCTATTTACTTTTAACCGTGGTAAATAAAAGTAAAAAGTTATTATTCACCAAAAATTATTTTCATCTCATTGAGCCACATTTTACTTACTAAAATCAACTGTGTCTCTCCGATTTTTGAAATTCTATTCACAGAAGCGGTAAAATTAAGTTTTATGAAAAATTCAGTTTTTTAACTACCACTTAGTAGTTTCACTATTCATCAAAAATTGATGTTTTTCAGAACAACGCAAAAATTTCATCCTAAGCTATATTTCATATTCCGAATTCAAAAATGAAGTCTATTTTACCAAATTCATAACATATAAGTTGCATTAATTAATTTTATAATTAAATCCCACTATTAAAACAAATAGCGTGTTTTTAAGAAACAATATCTATCAAAAGATTGACACTTGTTTATGTCTGGTTTAAATGTGAAATTACATCCAATGACCAACATTGTATTAAATTGTAAAAATATATTCTAAATATACTTTAAAACCACTCAAATTAATAATTTATCACTATTAATTATTTCGATTGAAAAATTTGTTTTTAATTAAAATTTAGTAATTTTCACTATTCATCAAAATATTAAAGTTATCCGAAAATCATCAAAATTTCACCTTAGGATAAATTCAATACTCCGAATCCAAAAATGAAGTCCATTTTGAGAGCTAAAATTTCTAAAATTTTAAAAGGTGGTTATTACTATTCATAACGGCGAGTTAAAATAATATTTTAATAGCATATCGTTGTTTAGTGAAACTCGGTATTGCGTACTACACACGCTATCGAGGAAGGTCGCGATTGCGTGTAATGCAAGGCAAGTCAAGGATGTGTGTTGTGCAAGCTCCTTTTGGTGTAGCGTACAACACAAGACATTAATGAAATTAAAAAGAATATTTTTTATAAAATCTTGGGGTGTTACAATTGTGATGAGATAATAAGATTCAGAAATAGGGTTTGTGTTCCTCCAATGCCAGAATTAAAGAAGGAGATATTGGATGAGGCTCATAGTTCTTCATTCTCTATTCATCGGGGAAGCATGAAGATTTATAGGGACTTGAAAGATTACTAATGGTGGTATGGCATGAAAAGATATGTTGTTGAATATGTCTCTTGATACTTGGTTTGTCAGCAAGTTACAGCTGAGTGATAGAAGTCTAAGGGGATGTTACAACCATTACCCATACCAGAATGGAAATGGGAAAACATCACTATGGACTTTGTCACTGGACTTCCAAAAACATCCAAAGGCAATAATGCTATCTGGGTTATAGTTCATCGTCTTACGAAGTCTACACACTTCATTGCTATTAGAGAATATTTCACTCTGGATCATCTTTCCAGGATATATGTGAAGGATGTGGTAAGATTTCATGGAGTACCACTTTCCATTATATCTAATCCGGATCTGAGGTTTACCTCGAAGTTCTGGCGAAGTCTTCAGCATACTTTAGAGACAGAGTTGAGTTTCAGCACTGCTTATCATCCTCAGAAAGACGGTCAGTCTGAGAGAACAATTGAAACTCTAGAAGATATGTTAAGAGCTTTCTCTATGGATTTAAAAGGTGGTTGGGATCAACACCTACCTTTGGTGGAATTTTCTTATAATAATAGCTTTCACTCCAGTATTCAGATGGCTCCTTATGAAGATCTCTATGGAAAGAAATGCAGGACTCCAACTTGTTGGGATAAAGTTGGAGAAAGAATGCTATTAAGACCTAATCTTGTTGATAAGATGGTAGAAAAAGTTAGATCTATTCAAAAACACATAAGAGCAGCTCCGAGTCGACTGAAAAGTTATGCCGACAACTGAAGAAAAGACCAAGAGTTTGAAGAGGGTGATAAAGTGTTCTTACGAATATCTCCTTGGAAGAGAGTAATGAGATTTGGAAAGAAGGGATAGTTGAGACCTAGGTATATCAGTCCTTTCGAAATAATGGATTGTGTTATGAATGTAGCTTACCGATTGGTGCTTCCACGGAATCTCTCTCAAGTTCACGATGTGTTCCATGTATCTCTCCTGAGTAAGTACATACCCGATCCTTCATATGTACTAAGCTCAGAAGTTGTACGGCCGGAGCAAGATCTTTCTTATGAAGAACAGCCGATAGAGATTATGGATTGTAGCAAAAAAGTTCTACAGAACAAGACCACTCACTTGGTGAATGTTTTGTGGAGTAACCACAAATTAGACGAATCTACATGGGAGCTTGAGGATATGATGAGTGAGAGGTATCCTCATCTGTTTTTTACGAAGTGACGAATTTTGAGGGAAAAATTTATTTTAAGGGGGTATAATGTAACACCCTGATATTTTATGAGAAGTATATTTTTTATGTCTTATATTATACACAACATCAAAGGAATCTTTCACTGCAAACAACACTAGTTGGGCTTGCATTAAATGCAATCACGACCTTCCTAGATAGCATGTGTAGTACGCAATACCGGGTTTCACTAAACAACGATATATTGTTATAATATTATTATGGACTAGCCGTTATGAATAGTATTAACTACATTTTAAATTTTATAACATTATTATTAATCTTACATATTTTATAGAACAGTTTATGATAACAAAATAAATTTTTCGGGTAAAATAAGTATTTTTTAAAAAATGCGGTTTTCCACCTTTTGATGGCGCATCCATTTTATATCCAGTTTTTGACATATTTATAAGTTTAATTTGAAAAAATAAAATTCTTCCTTGGAATCAGGATATAAAAATTTAATTTGGATAAATTATTCATATTATTCTGATAACTTTCATATTTTCATGAATAGTAAAAACACACTATATTTTAATTAAAAAAAACTTTTTTCATCGCAATAATTTATATGGTTAGATTATATTTTTAAGTGGTTTTAAAGTGTAATTAGAATATATTTTTACCATTTAATCCAATGTTGGTCATTGTAATTAATTTCACTTTCAAATTGGAAATAGACTAGTGTCGATCTTTTGATAGTTATTGTTTCTTAAAAACACGCTATTTGTTTTGATAATGGGAATTACTTTTAAAATTAATTCATGACCCTTATATGTTTTGAATTTGGAAAAATAGAAATCATTTTTGAATTCGGAATATAAAATGTAGCTTAGCGTGAATTTTTGGTATTTTTATGAAAAACGTCAATTTTTGATGAATAGTGAAACCACTTAGTGGTAGTTAAAAACTGACTCTTTCCTTTGAATGATATTTTACCACTTCTGGGAATTGAATTTCAAAAATCCAACATACATGGTTGTTATAAAAGAGTAAAATGTTGTTCAATAAGATCAAAATAATATTTGGAGAATAGTAACTTTTGACTTTTATTTACTACGATTAAAGGTAAATAGGGTAATTCAAGGTTAAAAGAATATAATAATAATTCCAAATTACCTTAACACTTGTCCTAACCTTATTTTATGAGTAGTTTCCGACCATGGGTATCCTTAGGTCAATTTTGGGACCCCATTGAGCCACATGGTAGTGATAATGACAATTTGGATTATTTAATTTAATGTAAAGACAAAATAGACATTAACAAAAATCATTTAGTAATTAATTTTTATAAGAAGTTATATAAATTATCTTTTAGACTATAGATATTCATTTTTAAGATAAAAACATTTCCTATATGGTGGTTTTTTTATAATTTTTAGACATTAAATAAATTAAATTATTTATGACACAATAATGATACAGTATTTACCTCATTAATATATGATTTAAATAAATAATATTATAAAGATTAAAATATTATCCAAAACATGTCCAATTATAATTGGATTATTTTATTTTGACCATGAGTCATCTTATCTTCATCTTTAATGATTTTTGGGCCTTTTTAAACCGAAGATAAGTTTATAATAAAATAATATTTTCACTCTTTCCAAAGGTGCCCCTCTCCTCCATTATAAAAGGGCACCTCCTCCCTCTCCTCTTTAAACAACTTTGTGACTTAATTCTAGGACAACCCCTTCCCATTACTCTTCTAAACACCACTATTAATATTCTAGAGGTCCTGGTCTTCTTCAAATACCATCATTCGTGCCCTAAGAGGAGGTTTCAAAGAGGCGTGTCGAAGAAGAGGTAATATCGGTTACCGATTCTTTCAAATTTATGTCTTCTTATACTTCCTCTTAATTAGTTGTTTCATTATGAAGTAATAAAATCATCATCACTAATATACTGATATGTTATTATAAAAATTAAACAACCCTATTTCACCTTCTATCCATCCTATGGAAAACAAAATCACCGCGCGTGCGTACGTACGGAATACCGTCTCCACGCCGTGGTGTAATCTATTTTCCACCACCACCTTACTTGGATGGGTATAATGGTGTAAAGAATAACTATATATGATTATTTTAATGTGATTTAGATTCTGAAATCGTATACATAAACTTTAATACAATTCCACGATCATGGAAACGATATCATCGCTCGTGCCTACGTATGGCCTACCGTCTCCACGATGTGGTGCGACTCATTCTACATGATCTTCATTGAATAATGATTATATAAATAAATTTAATGAATAAATATTATATATATTACACTAATAACATTCTTGAAATGAGGTATCTATAACCTAAAAATAAGATTAATAATTTATTCGACAAAACATGCATAAGAACATAATGAAATGAACACCCGAATAACAAGTAGCAATTAAATATTACTAATAATAAGATAAAAATATGACCATATTGATATCATAACAATGAATATGATTATTTAATAAGTCAATGACGTTATTAAAATCATTATACAGGAGGTTCGGATACGTACGAAGCAAATCAGACCTATGGTAAGGGAAAATCTCGCAATCTCATTTTTATCTGAGATTGTTTATAATTCAGAATTTACTGGGGAATATTTATCATAGACATCCATGTTTCCTCAATATGTAATATTAATTATATCCTCCTACAATTTTTTAAATCCAATTTTACTCTTTGGTGAGTAAAATATATGAAAGGAATCTTTTGTCATTTTTAGTACGAGGTACTTTTTCACTTTTCCGGCCAAAGTATGAGAAGAATATTTTTTTACTTATATGACATGAATGGATTTTTATGATTTCATAGAACATTATTTCCATGAAGCTTCCTTTACAAGTTTTCAAGTTTATTTTTAATCAACTTCTTTTAGTTTAAAATTTTATAACATGATAATAAAGGTAAAATGTTTTTGAAGTACAAAGGATATTTTCCTCAATAATGGAGTTCAAGTGTTTTATCAAAATTATTTTCCATCTAATATAATATAGGGTTCTGTTTCTATCCCTATTTTTATAGTGATTTGATTATGTTATGATAGAATTAATTTTATGATGTCCTTTTATCTTATATGGATTATGTTATGATGGCATGTTGATTAAGAATCCCATTTTTATTACATGGGTTATGCTATGATTTATGATTTTGTGGAACACATAAGAATGGTTTAATTATGAGATGGGTGGAACCTATATCTCCCTCCAATTCATTGGGTAAAGATTTATATCTCATGAGATAGACATGGATGGAACGACAAGTTAATCCAGTTTTGTGATACAGGACTGGAACGAGGAGTGAAATCGGTTCAGTAATGGACTGTGTCCGCTATGTTGGTCTTGGAAATGATACTTGACTAATATGAAATGATTTTTTATGATTATGTGTGTATGCCACAATGTTTCATGTTTTATGTTATGATTATTGGGATTTCATTTCACAACTATGATTTATCCCATGTTATGATATTTTGATCTCTTTTGCAGGTCAAGATTTTCAAAATGATATGTTCTTATGAATATGATATGATTGATATTTCTTTTGTTTACCCTTACTGGGCATTTGAGCTCACCCTTTTGTTTGTTTTCTTTTCCCCAGGTCAGGAAGAAGGGTATTAAGTAGGATATTCCATAGGGGACTCTAGATATGATGAAATAAATGGGAGACAATGTAGATGATTTATAAACTAGTTATTTATGTTTCCCAGTTTATAATGACTATATACATATATGGTCCTATTATGGTTTTGTTATATGTTGTAATAAGTATGCTTCAATTCAGAAGTAATAACCATGTATGTAAAGTATGGGTCATTGTAACCACCCTTGGTAGCCCCACTATACAACAACTCCACACCTAGAACACCCATAAACATGAATATGATACAACATAGTCATGAATCCCCGATTTCCAATCACTACCCATATGTAGTCCCACAACTATATGAGTTCATCCATTCCTCAATCAACCAATCTCTCAGCTTCAAATACCATTACACCACCCGTACCACCACATACACACAACCACACATTGAGACACATCACCACCAGAACTACATAGACATAATCTCGAAAATAACCACACATATCATGAATCCATACTAACATGATAAGGTTTATTGACGATTTATTAGCGCTCATTTTTTAATTCCACTTGATAAAATAGGGATAGTCACATAAAATTTTTTATCATGGGGAATCCATTTGTTTAACCATATGAATGCGTTTAACCAGATTACAATTCTAACAGAAGTGACTCACAATTCATATAGGATCAAAAAAAAGACAACCAGTAACCATGATTATCAAAAGAATACATCCCATACCATTCACAACATAGATCATGGATAAAAAAATAACACAAAGAGTTAATCATCATCATACTTCAACACAATCATTTATTTATTGTTGTTGTGTTTGTTAAATTGGTTTCAACCATATTCACAGGGGTACATAAGTACTCCCACATGACATGATACACAAATAAAATGAAGACAAAGGGGTCCATACATATAACAATAGATGATAAAAAATTATTCCTTGCATCTGAAACAAGGGGTCACATGAGTAGTATGAATGAATCCAGAGGAAAACTGAACAATATACTATAGCACAGGTGTGCGACTCCTCCGGGAAGAAAGGTTCTCATTGCATCGAGGTAAATACGAGGGGTTTAAAAGAAGATATTATTTTAGATTTAGGAAGGCTAGATCCCAAATCTATGGGAGAAACTATTTCAATGGAAATTAATGATGGATCAGGATCAAGAAAACACAATTTATGATTCAAAGAAAGATTTAGGTTTTTAGGAGATAAATATATTTTGATATGTCCAAAAAAATTAAATATTTTATTTAACATGTTTAATGTTAAAAGAAACATCAAATGGGTGAGAATAGAAAAACTGGGAGTGAATCATTGATGGGTGCGTCACCGATGTGAGTCACTTATTCCTAAATCACCGATGGATGAGATAGTGATGCTAAAGAACCGATGTAACTCACTAGCATCGATTCACTGACACGGCTCACTGATTCTTGACTCACTGATTCCTGACCTAACAATTCCTCGACCCACCGACACCTTGACCTAGCGAGGCCTCGACCTACTGACGTCGGACCTACTGATGCCCGACCTAATGACACCCAACATAATGACACGTCAACCTACTGATTATTTAACCCACAGATACCTCAACCTACTGACGCCTCTTCCTACCAACACCATGACCTACTGAAACCTTGAGTCATCGATGTTGATCTACCGATGCGACAGACCGATGGGAAAATTTTAAATTTGTAAAACTCTTGAAATAAGCCACCGTTGCCTCCCAAAACACCCCAGGCACTATATTTTGACAAAGCAATGTAGAAAGGAGGTCTGGTCCCTTACATCATATACCTCTTAAACTATTCTCACCCTCTAAAATTAAAAACCAAACCCCAAAGAAAGAGGGGTCCGAACAACTGCCCTGTAAGATACTCAGAAGGATACACCAACTTGTGTTTTCCAAAAGTTGGAGTGAAACCACAACATCCAAGAACACCTTCTCCCACATCTTATAACCCCAACATAAAAAAGATACCCGAAAAATGCACTAACTATATGGACATATGAATTAGGGAATTCCTTCCTCCCTGTCAAGAAAATCTCTTCTATGGATGGTACTGACTCTCCCTTATAGGTTTAATTGCATCTCAATTAATGTGTTTCAGTTAAGAATCAAGTATCCCCCTTTTCACAAGTTAAGAAATAGTCACACACTACAATATAATAAAGGAACCCATCTTATAACAAAAAATTTACAATTACTACATCACAGATTAAAAAAAAAACTACTATGGGTATTGGGAACACATTTTCTTCTCTCGTTCCCAAGTACCCTCCTCCAAGCCACCAATACTCCACAAAACATGGAACAAGGGAATAATATATCCATGTAGCACCTTATCCAAATTATATGGGATCTCTACTAGCCACTCCATGAATTTTTCATCTTCATTGATATCCAACTATCCCAAATCAATGACATGGGGGTCATCCTAAAGATAATCATGAAGCTAGGAGACATGAAAGACATCATGGATCATTATCAACAGTTGTGGAAATTACAACTGATATTCCACCTCTCTAACTCATCCCAAAACCTTAATGTGTCCTATGAAACATAGAGAATGCTTCCTCCCTCTATTGAACCACTAATATTAGGTCGAGCAGAAACCTTCAAGAACATGTGGTCCCCAACCTCTAACTCAAAGGGACTTATACTATGATCGACATATGACTTCTATTGGTCTTTTAAGGCATTAATCATTTAATAGACAAGATGTGCCTTATATTTCATACTCTTCACCATGTCCAAACCAAGGACAACTACCTTTATAACTTTCATCCAACACAAGGGTGAATGAAACAATCAGTCGGGTAAAGATTGAAGTGGAGTTTTTCCAATGGAATAGTGATAGATATTATTTTAAGGAAACTATATAAAGAAGAAATGTTTCACAAAAGACCCAATAATTTCCAAAACACATGAGAGAGTCTTTTCCTCCAATGCATGGATATTCCTCTCTGTTTTCCTATCCGTATGAGGGTGTAAAGGAGTGGTGATGCATAACTGAGTGCCAAAGGAATGCTATAATCCCCTCTAGAATCACAATGTAAAAAGTGTATCCTTATCCGAGACAATGGATCTCAGAACCCCATAAAACAACACCAAATTATCCATGCACCTATGCGCTAAGGCATCCACTATTCTTGACTCCTTCATCGCTAATAAGTGATATGCTTTCTTTAACTGATCCACTCTTACCTAGATTACATCACATCCTCCCTAACCCCTGGGTAATCATATGATGAAATCCATTGTGATGTCATCCCACTCCCACTCAGGGACACCTAAGAGATGCAATATACCACTGGAAACATGGTTCTCAACCTTCACTTGATGGCACACCAAGAAATTTTCCACAGACTCCGCAACTGTTCACTTTATCCCAGGACATCCAAACTGTTCCCTCAAGACACAATAGATCATTGAATTTCTAGGGTATAACACTATGGGTGAGCTATGAAACTCACTGAGAACTCCCTCACATATCACCATAGGAAAACAATAGCTTCCCATGGAACAAAATCTGATTCTGACCATCCTCCTAGAATCCCTCCAGAGCATCACCCTGGTCAAAGTGACCACATCATACCTCTACCTCATAGTATCCCCCCTAATACTCCTCCACCTTCTAGACAAAGATGAATGCAAAATAATCTACAAAAGATAGTCTCATCATCCATCCATTAATGCATCTATGTGAAAGTCATCCAACTCATCCATTACTCTCCAATCGTCTGAAGATTCCTAAATTACCTCGTTCTATGACATCCTACTCATGGAATGAGCCAAAATGTTCCCCATTCCTAATGTGTGAAAGATATTAATGTCGTAAACCTAAATAAAATCCATCCACCTTTGCTACCGCATGATTATATCTCACTGGGACAAGATGAACCTCAAGATCTTGTGATCTATGAAGACAACCAAGCACCCCCAATGATGTAATGTCACCAAAAATTTAGTGCAATCATGGCCGCTACTAGCTCTAGTTCATGGGTGGAATAGTTACGTTCATGGGGACATAAATTCCAAGACCATAAGAGATCAATTCTTGTTTTGGAAATACCATTCCTCCCAATAGTAGATCAGAAGCATCACATAACACCTAGAACATCACCCATACCTCTGGAAACCTGAGAACTAGGGAACCAAACAACATCCTCTTCAGATAGTTGAACGCTACATGGAAGTGCTCACTCTACAAAAAAGATTTTTTTTTCTTCTCAGATCTATCAGTGGAGCAACTAATCAAGAGAAATTAGGCACAAATCTAATATAATAACCTGACAGGATAAGAAAACCACAATCCTCTTCCCCAATCATTGGTGTTTCCCAAGAAACAACTACCTTGAACTTCTATGGATCCACTGATACACCCTACTGAGACACAAAATGTCCAAAGATGTGACCATCCCATGACAAAAACATGCACTTGAAAACTTTCTGTAGATATGGTGGTGTCGAAGGGCCTCTAGGAAGTTCCTGATATTCTCAGTATGATCCTCCTCTAACTTCGAGTAGACCATGATTTCATTAATGAATACAACAAAAAACTACTCTATGAACTCATGAAATACGAATTTCATAATCCCCATGAACATGGTCGGTGTGTTTGTAACACAATATGACAAAACCAAAAACTCAAAATTCCAATACCTACATTTGCAAGATTACTTCAAGATGTTACCCTTGTTTCAACCCCAAATAATGATACCAAGACCGTAGATCGATATTTGAAGACCAACATTCTCCCCTATAATGGTTTAAAAGACCATCTATCCTTAAGAGAGGGTAATGGTTCTTGACAATTACTTGATTTAGCAATAGGTTGTCTATACTCAGCCATAGACCACCATCTTTATTATTTTTTAAAAAACTAGAGCACACCATGGAGACACACTAGGTCTGATAAATCCTTTTTTTCATTATATCGTCAAACTAGATCTGCAGTTCCTGCAACTCAGAATGCACCATTCGATAATGAGCCATCAAAATTGGATGATCATTGGGATGTAAGTCTATCAGAAAGCTAGCGTCATGTCATGACGGTCGATTCAAAACCCCTTTGGTGAGAATATAAAACTACTCCCTAAAAACATTGGGAACCTCCACCATCTCAACATCCATCGACTGTACAGAAAGATAGGAAAATACATAAAGAAAAGGCGTTACATGACAACATATCACGTAATAACTCTGATCACCAATAAAAGCCACGTGTTGTTCATCCACATTTGAAAACATGACTCTCCTCTAGAAGAATTCGATGAAAACATGGAAAAAAACAACCAGTCAATTCCAAGGATGACATCATACAACTTCAGATATAGAAAGAATGGATCCCCACTCGACTGATGTGGCTCTAACATTAGTCTAAATCTCCAGAAAACATCAAAAAAGGTGTTCTTACCTCATAATTGTGTACTTAACACTAGAGGAATGGAAATTATTTCTATGTCTAGTCCAAAAACTAGGCTAGTGGGTGTGAAAAAAAGAATGTGAAGCTCCTGAATCAGAAAAGGTGAAAAAAAGTACTAAACAAACTGATCATACCGCTAATAATCTCTGGCCCTACTGAAACTACTACATATGTAGCGTGGAACTAACCACATGCATATCCACTTCCCATATACTGTCAAACTCCTACCCAAATACTCATAATTTGAGGTCCATGTGTAATGAATTGAGTTCGGCCTACGCCTACTCTATCTCCCCTCGATGTAGAATGAGCCTGATGTCCCTATTGGTAAAACAGCCTAGCCGACAACAACTTTTGATGAGGGTGATAGACCTTCCAAACTCCACCATACTGAGTATGAACTAGGAATTGATTATAAAGGTTCCTAAAGTGTCCATAAGTGAAAGAACTCCATCCTAAGCCTATAGTAAAAGGATAAGGATCTAAAAGTGAGAACTGAAACTACTCGGGTGAGCTCTCTTCCATCTAAAACTTAGAAGGTCTGTACACTTGAGAAATACTAGAGATAGCCTTCTTGTTTAAAGAACACATCTGGAACCCTTCTCATGGTAATCCTCTTAGAGAGTGAATCATTTCTACTACCACATGCTTCTTCTTAATCTCTAACTTTGTTAGTAGGGTGAAGGGAATAACCAACTACTGAAGGGAAGGATGAAGTACCTCCTCTAAATGTCACAGCTGTGACTCCTCATCCATATAGATATCTAGAAAAAATAAAAGGAGATCCTTCAATTTGATCCCCAACTCCCATACTGATATACCTTCTAATGGAGGGAGATAATCCCCTGTCATTTCTCAGCATTTATGGTCAAAGGAAGGAATTCTTCCCAAAACTCCTTCTCAATGTTGACCCCAAAAAAATTGGTATCCTTTCTCTCCCTAAGGTAAGCATTTACTAATGACACACTTCTCCTCTCATATAGTTCCAATCCTAGAGAACCTAGTATTATTTTAGAGCCCATATCATGCTAAAAGTGATCACCATCTCCTCCATCCATCCCTCCATTTTTATGTCTGAGACACATCCCCATACTTTCCCAGAGTCTGTCACTGAAAAGAATGAAGAGAATTCTGCCGGTAATTTTCATCTTCCTCTAGATCAACCCTCCTATAACCTTATGGTTCAGCCTGCTGAGCCTCCACTACTTTTACAACAAGCGAGAAACATATGGGAGCCATACCTAAAAGGAAAATAGGGATCCCCTAAGCACGAGTAGTATCGAATTTATTTAGGATTCATTTTAACACATTTTTTATTTTAATTTCCCGAAAATTTCCAAAACAACAGGAAAAATTCATCATGATAACATTACATTTCCAAGTGTATCTACCCCACAATCTATGTATCCATACATGGTGGTTTGGTAAGATCAAATTCCTTGCATCATCCCATGAGGAGCCCTAAAATCCTATGCCTTAACACATCTTCCGTGGCTTATTTCACACACTAAGATCACCTAACACAATTTCCCTACCAACCCATGCAATCCTCATTGTGCCTAACTCCAAACTCCATCCAATCTCTCAATCATCACCTTAGATAACATTATATCATGGCCTTCCTTCTTTGAGCTGGGAAATGGGATTACATAATTTTGAGACCTTCCTTCCTCAAGATGATAGATAAATAATGACCACAAAGTCCCACCTTCAATAGGCCCTAGGGTGGAGACTTGCACCAAGGGTATATAAATCTCAAAAAATGGGAGGTATTACCATTTTTACAGTATCCTAGATCAGGGGACAAGATAAATAAACCTCAAAAACTCCAAGACACATATATAAAAAAACCAAAATCCATCCTATTTTTAGGTTTAAAGTAAAACTTATAGAAATACAAAGAAAAATCTAAAGAAACTACCAGAATAAATTAATGTAGTAAGAACATCGATATTTCGGTACCCCACACCCCATCAAAATGGTTAATTTCTCATCCCAAATGATGAACCACATGATACTACCTCACTATTCCAAATCCACACCATCACAACCAACCAGCACACAAATGTTCCATGTACCACTTCACATCTCGCTCACAAACAGCAGGGCCAAAAATCACAACCTCATCCTGAAGACACAGGGTACCACCACACAACTCATCCTGGACCAACCTCGGAAGCACACCTCTCAAACAGACACCTGGGCCTCCCAAATACACCCCAACCTACCTTAAGACTCTTAGGATACCAATTCCAAGAAGAAGGAGCTGAGAAGTTCCAATAACCATCCATACATCCTCCAACTAGGATGTTGGTAATGGATACCCTCCCCTATAACAATGGCAGTGTTCATAACATAGTTCTCAACATGGGTGGGGTGAATATCGAAATAATAATGAACTATGGGTATATATATAAGTACCAAACACTTAGGCCGGACTACTGTTTTTCAAAACAACAACCATCCCACACCGAAATTTCCCTAGTCCCCAACCCTAAATGTATGTACCACCACAAATGATAGTCCCCTCCGTAATTAGAAAAATGAATGTCGCTTCAGTACAAGACACAACTCAAAACATACCCCATAAAATTCAATTGAACAATTTTGATTTTGTATTATCAATTCATTCATTTATTTATTCCATCCCTACCTAGACAATATCTAAACAATTCTAATGTTATTAGGAGAAGAAACCATACCATCCACTTCCAAATCCAAAAAAGGAAATACAGGACCAGGTAAAAGAATCCATTCTACTACCCATTCATAAAACAATGGTTTCTGGAAACTCTGGAAAAAGTCACATGCAAGGTAACACCATCCTTCATCAAAATAATGATTCCTTGTCCTTCTACTCAACAAGTAAAACCCCCGACACACCTCATTAATACCACACCCAACAGCCCCGTTGTACAACAACACCACACCCATCACATCCTTAAAGGTGAACTTGACACGAGCAAGTATTATATCCTTGCTACCTAACCACTTCCAAGATGTAGTTCTACTACATAATGAGTTCATCCATTCCACAATAAACCAATATATCTACATGGGATTCCATTAAACCACCTGTACCACCCCTTAATCACCACCACCCTCCAAGCCATAACATCACACGAACAAAAAAGTTACATGGATGAACAGAACCACACACAACACGCAGCCACACCAATAAGTCTAGGTCTATATAGATTTATCACCACTCTCTCTTTAATTCCAAATGATAAAACAAGGGTAATCACAGAACATTTTAGATTTTAGGGAATTCAAATTGTTTATCCAAATATATATGATTATATGGATTCCAATTCATTCATCCGTGATTTATAATTCATACTAGTTCCCCATCAAAGACCACCAACAAACACGATTTTCAGTAGGATACATCCTATAAATTTTACAACATGGATAAATGATAATATATAAAAGAAAGCGATCATCATCATCATACCCCCAACCCCTCATTTATTAATTCTTTTTATCTATGTAAAATTGGTCTCAACCACATTCAAAAGGGTACATAAGTACACCATCCCTAAATGATACAAAAATAAAATAGAGATGAAGGAATCCCTACATAGAACAACATATGATCAACAGTTTTGGCTTATGTCTGTAACATGGGGTCACATGCGCAACATGAATGACTCTAAGGGAAAATAAAATAGGCTACTAAAACACAGGTGCATGACCCCTTGGGTAAGAAAGGTTCTCAATTCACCAAGAGAAAGAGGAATGATTCAAATTAAGATATGATTTCATATTAAGGATGGAAAAATCCTAAACATATGGGGGAAATGTTTCAAAGTCCATTAAATCTGAATCCGGATCAAAACCATGTGGTTTAATAGGAAAAAAACATTCATGTTTTTATGAGATAAATACCATTTTAAATTTCCCAAAAACTCATTAAATATGGAAATAAACACATTTATCATTAAAGGAAATCTCAAAGGGTAGAAACTAGAAAATCCATGAAATGAATCATAGATGGGTGAGTCACTTACATGAGTCAGTGATTCCTGACTCACTGATGGATGAGTCATCGACGTAGAGCCACTGATGTAACACCCCAAGCTTCCTCGGTATGTTTCCTTTCGAATAATGCAATGACGTGCATTGTACGCAACTTCGAGATTTTAACACACCATAACCAATCAAACTAGCCGTTATGAATAGTAATACCTAATTTTTGAAATTTTATAAATTCTATCTCTCAAAATGGACTTCATTTTTGGATTCGGAATATTGAAATTAGCCTAGGGTGAAATTTTGGTACTTTTCGGATAACTTTCATATTTTGATGAATAGTGAAAATTACTAAATTTTAATTAAAAACAACTTTTTTAATCAAAATAATTAATAGTGATAAATTATGAATTTTAGTGGTTTTAAAGTATATTTAGAATATAGTTTTACCATTTAATACAATGTGGGTCATTGAACAAAATTTCACATTTAAACCAGACATAAACAAGTGACAATCTTTTGATAGTTATTATCTCTAAAAAACACGCTTTTTGTTTTAACAACGGGAATTAATTTTAAATTAATTTCTTCCACTTCTGTGTTTTGAATTTGGAAAAATGGATCTATATTTGGAATCAGGATGTTCAAATTGTGTAAATAGGTAACTTTTATTTTTAAACATTTTGGATAATTACTCCGGTAAATATTTTATTTACCATGGTTAAAGGGTAAATCCGGTAAACAAGGGTTAAAAAATAATATTATAATAATACTAAATTACCCTAAAACGTGTCTTAACCCTATTGGTTGATACATGGTCGACCATGGGCATCTTTGGGTCTATTTTGGGACCCCATGGATCAACTTGTAAGTGATAATGACACTTTATTTTAATTAACTTAAAATAAATACAAAAATGACACAAGCATATATCTTTTAACAAAACAATTGTTACAGAGGGTTATATATGTTGGATTTCAGATTATAAATATTCATTAGAAATATAAAAAGATTTAATACATAATGATATTTTATTTATAATTTTTAGACATTAAATAATTTAATTTATTTATGACACAATGATGATGAATTAATTACTTTAATAGTGAAAAATTAAAATAATTGATATTATAAATACCCAAATAAATATAATATGACACTTTTAATGAATTAAAATAATTTTATAGGATAATATGATATATTAGGATTGATTTAATTGACTTTTTTTCAAAGTAATAAATCTCTTATGAGTTTCACAAAAATCAACTATTGAATAGTGTCAAAATTGACATAAAAGAGTTCTTAAAAAAAATATTATATTATTAATTGATATTAAATTCCAAAAAATCTAAGGTTCGGACAAGAGACTTATATCATGATAGTTTCATCATTAATGGACCACTTGAGGGTCTCTTGGATGTATATAGTAAGTTTATTAACCATATAATATAAAAATACAAAGAGACATTGTAAAAGTGAAACTAATTAACTAAGAGTTAATTCTTAAAGATAAGGTTAATATAATGACCCAAACCTGTCTAAATTCTATTCGTTAAGTTGTTTTCGACCCATACCCACCTTAACATTTAAATAATAAACTTTGGATCCATTATAAACCGAATATGAATTTATTATAAATTAATATTTCTAGCTTTTCCAAAGGTGCCCCTCACCCCTCTTATAAAAGGGCACTCTTCCTTCTCATTTCTTCACACCTTAAAAGCCCTTTGGTTCGGACAAACCCTTCCCAAATACTATATCAACTTCCATCACTACAACCTAGAGGCCTAATTTTGATCAGAAAGCCAACCTAAGGAGCCCTTTTGATCAAATCAAAAGGAAGAACCCAAAGAAGAGGTAATGTTTTCACCACCCCTTTTCAAGTTCCTTTCTTCTTCCACTTCCTCTTTCTTTGTTATTACCATTATAAAATAATAATTCCAGTATCATATATATACTGTGATGTTATTATAAATATGGTACAACCATATTCAGTATTCTATCCATCCTTTGAATAACATGTCACCATACGTGCGTACGTACAGCTTACCGTCTCCACGTCATGGTGTAATTGTTATTCAATTTATTATTATTTGGATGGTTATAATAATGATGTGTAACTCATGTAAATAATAAAAATAACATGATAATTATTCTGTATATATGATATACCATCAAATTATATATTATTTTAATATCAAAAGAATGATATTGTCGCTCGTGCGTACGTACGGACTACCGTCTCCACGAACGCGATGAGATTCATTCTCCATAATATACATTCAAGTATAATTCTAATTTGATGATTTAAAAATAGTATCTAAGGAATTGATATCATTCTGGATATGAATAATATACATCTCATTAATAATGAATATGGCTCACATAACAAAGAATATAAAGTAAAATGAACCCGTTAACACCCGAAATGACGATAATTCTAACATATTATTAACAAATCAATGTTAAAAGATCATATATGAAATCATATTAAAGTAAATTATTCTTGTATAATTCAATAACAATTATTTCACCATTATACAGGAGGTTAAACTACCTTCGACCAAGGAAAAAGTACAAAGTAAGGGATTTCTTATCTCACTTTCAATTCCGTGAGATTTCCATTGTTCGCCACTAAATTATTGAAAGTGGTGTATTGTGTAATGCCATTTGATATATATTATCATTATTCTCTTTATATTCATGTTATTCTTTAAATAATTTGGTGGTTATTAACTTTTGGCCATACGACTCAGTTGATTAACGTGGTAAGGAGTTTCTTATCTCACTCTTAATTTCGTGAGAATTCCATTATTCACCACTTATTTATTGAATGTGGTGTGTGTGCTGCCCATGTTTGTATTCATTGTGTAATATAATTTAATTAATGTATATTTACATCATCATTGAGTTATCCTTCTTTCATGGGTTCATGTTTCCTAAGTTACCAAATCGATAAGGGAATTTGAAATTCCAATTTCCATTTATTCGGCTTTACGCAAACTCCATTGATTATTTTACTCCGAGATTATGTGTGGAATCACTATTCATTTTCTTATGTCGTAATTTCCACTCCCATTTTCTATGTATATATTTTTGATACACATAATCACTCCATTGATAATTTCTCAAGTCATCGATATGAAATTGATAAGAGTAATTTTAACTCATTCTCCATTTGCTGAGTTAAACATCCAATTCATTGGTGTTGTTTTTACAAGATTATGTGTGAATGTCCTTTGATTGTTTTACAATGAATATCCAATCATATTTAGTGTATTTATATTTTTCACACAGAACTATTTCGTTGATTTATCCTTATCCTAAGGGTACGGCCTTTATGAGAGATTTCATCTCAATTTACATTCCATTGAGACTTCTTTGTTGATATACACCAAATCGCTTTTATGTGGTGTATATAATGTACTTTGACATAGTATATCATGAATCCCTTTATTCTCATGATATTACAATGTTTTGATTACCTCAATTATTTGTATTCAAGTGTCTCTCTTTTGGTTATAAACTCTAACTAAAATACCATTTTTAAATGTTTTAAAGACTTATTCTTCTAAATCTTGCTCCTTAATGTCCATGTTTTAAAAAATGGTTTTAAGGATTTATTTATATGGACATTAAATTTTTAAAATTAAAACTCCTTTTAAAAAGTTTCAAAGTGTTATGGGACACTTTGATTCAAAAATCTATTTTTAAATGGATTCTTGACCAATAGTGTGACTTTTAAATGATTTCAAGAAAAAGTGGGATATTTCTCTCAAATAGTTTTGATGATTATTTTCATCTATGTCAACATCCTTCATTATTATTGATTGAGGTTAATGTGATACAATACAATCTTCCATATTGTATCGAATGAGTTATGTTTGACTGTGGATGTGCTATTTTTATACCAGTCATGGTTTGTGGTTAAAGTATTGACATTTCGTATGCTAGTTTTAATACGAATGTTTATGTTTTGTTTAAACCTGTTCATATGAGGAATGCATTGGACTTAATAAGTGAAGGGTGGAGCCCGCTATAGCTTCTCGATGCATCGGTAGGTCT
The DNA here is from genome assembly GCA_963277665.1 of Viscum album. Classification (NCBI taxonomy): domain Eukaryota; kingdom Viridiplantae; phylum Streptophyta; class Magnoliopsida; order Santalales; family Viscaceae; genus Viscum; species Viscum album. The sequence goes on along the minus strand of OY728151.1, from coordinate 643,981,286 downwards.
CATGAGACAAACTAGTGTCTTGTCACAAGGCCTTGTCAAAATCTTATTTGTAGTCTTGGCACGAGGCCTTGGCTATGTGGTTATGATAGTCTGGCATTATGCATTCCATCATTATGAAAGTGGTTATTGATAATGCATGGGATTATTCGACTAGTATAATATCCATGTGAGTAAGTAAATGGCATTATTTTATTTTATCTTTGCCATTTTATACTGAAGTTCAAGTTTAAAAGGCTTTTGTTTTAGTTATAAACTGCCTTAAGTGTTTATGCTTATTTCTGAAATCTTCTGCTATAATGTTATCCTTACTGAGCATCTGAGCTCACCCCTTTCAATGTTTTATTTTTCCCAGGATTATGAAGAAGTAATTTATGAATGACCTGCAGGGATAGTATGAGGGGATATGAAGACAAGATGTTTTTTTATGATGTAATGTAAAAATTTATGGATGTATCTAGTTATTCCAAGGCTACTAAACTAATTGGTCTTTTGAGACTTGATCTTTCTCGTGATCATGCCAATGTTATGTAATAATGAACCGACTCTAGCTAACTAGGGTCGGGGCATTACAGTTGGTATCAGAGGAAGTTTAGTACAATCCTTGGAAGCTAGATTTAGATAAACTCTGATTAGAGCACGTAGACCTAAGATGAACTTTGAGGATTAGTATAAAATAACTTCCTACAATTTTGGTATTGTAGAGATTTTGTGAGTTTTCCGAGAAATACATCCCTGTCTGGATACGAGCAGGTAGAGGCGGCTCTGGCACAGATGTACCTAGGGGTAAAACCCGAAAACACCGCTTTGAGCTAGACTCGAACGGGAACTGGTGCACGACAACGGGCCTTGCTGCACTCTTGGTTAAGACAGTCCTGGGGGATATGCTTAGGATAATTTACATTTTCTTTACAAACCGATTTAAGTAATATATATATAAGATGAGAGTAAATGACCTTGGTTAATCCTAATATGTTTCAAATTGAGAATATGGTGACATTTTAATCTCTAAATGATTTTACTACTACTATTACTCACACAATGCTTTCTGGTTTTAGTCAATGGCTGGATTCCAAGGAAGTAATAGTGACTTTGAGAATGATGTACAAGGTGGGAATGGTGGTGGCAATGAGAAAAAAATGGAATGTTGATAGGCGTAAAAGATATCGTCTTTATGCCAAATCAGTTTTCCAAAAATATGATCAACAACATATATATTAACCAACTCCCAGACTCAACAAGGAAGAGAAAGGTGATAAATGATAAGATCTCCAGCAATGGAGACCATGGAGAAAAGAACCCTCAATTTTCATCATGCAGGAAATGTGGAAGGAGACACCCAGGAAAGTGTCTCAATGGGAAAACGAAATGTTTTACATGCGGGAAGGAAGGACATAAAGTGTAGAATTGCCGAAGAAAAATGAACAGTACTTTGGAAGAAGATAAAAATGGTCCCAAGAGTCCATTTACAGTCATTTGCCGTAAATGTAGGGGACCTGGCCATTACCCCAGTGAATGTCCTATTATATAGGATATTTTCTTAGTCAAAGAAGAATATATGTGGAAATAAATGGTTGGAGAAAAACTTAAAAAGTATTACCACTCCTTGTTGATGGGTTTACTTTGGAATAATTTCCTCTTGTATTTGTAACCCCGCAGTTTGCCATGTGAGAATGATATTTGAGGAAGAATTTTCTCTTCTATTGTGGATATAGGTATAAATAACCATTTGGTTTTATATGATCATTGGGGTTTGAGAAAATTATAAGTTATTATAATTTGGGATGAAAATGCAAAGTATGATATAACATTTGTGGTTAAATTATGTTATTTTGAGGAATTTATCTCATTCGGGTAATATTATAAAATATAGTTTTTGAAAAAGGACAACACGTAGACCGTGTGACAACCCGTCGCGTCGGACAAAGCTGTGGGAATCGAACCTACAACCAAAGTGCGATTGGGATTTATCGCCTACCACTGGACTACGTGAAGTCCCTGGTTAGTGTGACTATTTTTTTTGTTAAATGATTTTATTGATCAATAATAAGATGATTTGGGTTCTTATGTCTTATCAAATGAATACCCTTGGTATAGGAAAATTATTTGGCGATTAAGTGATAAATGTTATTTTGGAAGATGTTTGCTTTGTTGGGAACACTATATTCCCAAGGAAAATAGAATACAATGGGGTTTCATTTGTAGAGTAATGGTGGATTTTTATCTACGTTTTTATTGTTGATTTATAGTGATTTGGGTTATTTACGGAAATGATTAACCTATAACAGAGAATATGTGATGATGTTAATTACTTTTAAGTATGTGACTTTAAGAGTATTTGATGTCATTTGGAGATACAATGTAACATGGGAGACTACATAATCAAATTCTTCTATTTTTTGGGTTTCAATATTAGTTTGGATTATATTAAAGGATTTTAAGGACAATTGATTATTGAATGGTATCTATTTAACTTTGGGGTATTATTGGTTTAATTTTAGAAATTAAGATTAGTGCATATTTATCTCAAGGAATATCCTTTTGGGGGATCATTAGATCATTCACTAACCATTTTGGTTTTGATTAATCTTCAGATACAATGTAAATATATAGTTTATCCTGCATGGATCATGTGATTCTATAGAATTTTATTCTAGCTCTTCCAGTGTGATCAAGTATTCTTGAATACTCATCGTTTAAAAAAAATTGAGTTACTGGTGGAAATTTATTAAAGAATGAAACTATACTTAAAATGTAAGTATATCTCATAATGTTTTTAGTCAATATCATAAATGAATTCCTCATCCTTATGTAATGTAACTTAAAAAAATGTTGTCCGTTTACTTTCCTACTAGGAGACTAATGGTCGTTTGTCCCAACACAAGTTTGTGGTTTTCTTATTGTTAACTTTCTCCTGATCATGATTTCTATCCCTCTCCATCAGAACTTGACACTTAGTTTATCATCCATATCCATGTTTTCTTACATGGAATCCTAGTATGGGTTATCTTGGATGACCCTTATACCTCTCTTTCTTTCTTTTAAAGTGATAGTTTTATTGACTCTTTTTCCAATGTGGGACTTTCCATTATATTCCCAAGAAAAATTTTAAAAATTGCGAGGACGCAATTTATTGAAGGAGGGTAGAATGTAACACCCCAAGCTTCATCGGTATGTTTCCTTTCGAATAATGCAATGACGTGCATTGTACGCAACTTCGAGATTTTAACACACCATAACCAATCAAACTAGCCGTTATGAATATTAATACCTACTTTTTGAAATTTTATAAATTCTATCTCTCAAAATGGACTTCATTTTTGGATTCGGAATATTTAAATTAGCCTAGGGTGAAATTTCGGTACTTTTCGGATAACTTTCATATTTTGATGAATAGTGAAAATTACTAAATTTTAATTAAAAACAACTTTTTTAATCAAAATAATCAATAGTGATAAATTATGAATTTGAGTGGTTTTAAAGTATATTTAGAATATAGTTTTACGATTTAATACAATGTGGGCCATTGAACAAAATTTCACATTTAAACCAGACATAAACAAGTGACAATCTTTTGATATTTATTATCTCTAAAAAACACGCTTTTTGTTTTAACAACGGGAATTAATTTTAAATTAATTTCTGCCACTTCTGTGTTTTGAATTTGGAAAAATGGATTACATATTTGGAATCAGGATGTTCAAATTTTGAAAATAGGTAACTTTTATTTTTAATCATTTTGGATAATTACTCCGGTAAATATTTTATTTACCATGGTTAAAGGGTAAATCCGGTAAACAAGGGTTAAAAAATAATATTATAATAATACTAAATTACCCTAAAACGTGTCTTAAACCTATTGGTTGATACATGGTCGACCATGGGCATCTTTGGGTCTATTTTGGGACCCCATGGATCCACTTGTAAGTGATAATGACACTTTATTTTAATTAAGTTAATATAAATACAAAAATGACACAAGCATATATCTTTTAACAAAACAATTGTTAAAGAGGATTATATATGTTGGATTTCAGATTACAAATATTCATTAGAAAGATAAAAAGATTTACTACATAATTATACTTTATTTATAATTTTTATACATTAAATAATTTAATTTATTTATGACACAATGATGATAAATTAATTACTTTAATAGTGAAAAATTAAAATAATTGATATTATAAATACCCAAATAAATATAATATGAAACTTTTAATGAATTAAAATAATTTTATAGGATAATATGATATATTAGGATTTATTTAATTGACTTTTTTTCTAAGTAATAAATCTGTTATGAGTTTCACAAAAATCAACTATTGAATAGTGTCAAAATTGACATAAAAGAGTTCTTAAAAAAAATATTATATTATTAATTGATATTAAATTCTTAAAAATATAAGGTTCGGGAAAAAGACTTATATAATGATAGGTTCATCATTAATGGACCACTTTAGGGTCTCTTGGATGTATACAGTAAGTTTATTAACCATATAATATAAAAATACAAAGAGACATTGTAAAAGTGAAACTAATTAACTAAGAGTTAATACTTAAAGATAAGGTTAATATAATGACCCAAACCTGTCTAAATTCTATTGGTTAAGTTGTTTTCGACCCATCCCCACCTTAACATTTAAATAATAAACTTTGGATCCATTATAAACCGAATATGAATTTATTATAAATTAATATTTCTAGCTTTTCCAAAGGTTCCCCTCACCCCTCTTATAAAGGGGCACTCCTCCTTCTCATTTCTTCACACCATCAAAGCCCTTTGGTTCGGCCAAACCCTGACCAAATACTATCTCAACTTTCCTCAATACAATCTATATGCCTTATTTTGATCAGAAAGCCAACCTAAGGAGCCCTTTTGATCAAATCAAAAGGAAGAACCCGAAGAAGAGGTAATGTTTTCACCACCCCTTTTCAAGTTCCTTTCTTCTTCCACTTCCTATTTCTTTGTTATTACCATTATAAAATAATAACTCCAGTATCATATATATACTGTGATGTTATTATAAATATGGTACAACCATATTCAGTATTCTATCCATCCTTTGAATAACATGTCACCATACGTGCGTACGTACGGCTTACCGTCTCCACGTCGTGGTGTAATTATTATTCAATTTATTATTATTTGGATGTGTATAATAATGATGTGTAACTAATGAAAATAATAAAAATAACATGATAATTATTCTTTATATATGATATACCATCAAATTATATATTATTTTATTATCAAAAGAATGATATTGTCGCTCGTGCGTACGTACGGACTACCGTCTCCACGAACGCGATGAGATTCATTCTCCATCAAATCCATTCAAGTATAATTCTAATTTGATGATTTAAAAATAGTATCTAAGGACTTTATATCATTCTGGATATGAATAATATACATCCCATTAATAATGAATATGGCTCACATAACAAAGAATATAAAGTAAAATGAACCCGTTAACACCCGAAATGACGATAATTCTAAGATATTATTAACAAATCAATGTTAAAAGATCATATATGATATCATATTAAAGTAAATTATTCTTGTATAATTCAATAACAATTATTTCACCATTATAAAAGAGGTTAACCTATCGTCGACCAAGGAAAAAGTACAAAGTAAGGGATTTTCTTATCTCACTTTCAATTCCGTGAGATTTCCATTGTTCGCCACTAAATTATTGAAAGCGGTGTATTGTGTAATTCCATTTGATATATACTATCATGATTATATTTATATTCATGTTATTCTGTAAATCATTTTGTGGTTATTAAATTTTGGCCATACGACTCAGTTGATTAACGTGGTATGGAGTTTCTTATCTCACTCTTAATTTCATGAGAATTCCATTATTCACCACTTATTTATTGAATGTGGTGTGTGTGCTGACCATGTTTGTATTAATTGTGTAATATACTTTAATTCATTTATATTTACATCATAATTGTGTTATCCTTCTTTGATGGGTTCATGTTTCATAAGTTACCAAATCGATAAGGAATTTGAAATTCCTTTTTCCATTTATTCGGCTTTACGCAAACTCCATTGATTATTTTACTCCGAGATTATGTGTGGAATCACTATTCATTTTTTTATGTCATAATTTCCACTCCCATTTTCTGTGTATATACTTTTGATACACATAATCACTCCATTTATAATTTCTCAAGTCATCGATATGAATTTGATAAGAATAATTTTAACTCATTCTCCATTTGTTGAGTTAAACATCCAATTCATTGGTGTTGTTTTTACAAGATTATGTGTGAATGTCCTTTGATTGTTTTACACTGAATATCCAATCATATTTAGTGTATTTATATTTTTCACACAGAACTATTTCGTTGATTTATCCTTATCCTAAGGTTACGGACTTTATGAGAGATTTCATCTCAATTTACATTCCATTGAGACTTCTTTGTTGATATACACCAAATCGCTTTTATGTGGTGTATATAATGTACTTTGACATAGTATATCATGAATCCATTTATTCTCATGATATTACAATGTTTTGATTACCTCAATTATTTGTATTCAAGTGTCTCTCTTTTGGTTAGAAACTCTAACTAAAATACCATTTTTAAATGTTTTAAAGACTTATTCTTCTAAATCTTGCTCATTAATGTCCATGTTTTAAAAAATGGTTTTAAGGATTTATTTATATGGACATTAAATTTTTAAAATTAAAACTCCTTTTAAAAAGTTTCAAAGTGTTATGGGACACTTTGATTCAAAAATCTATTTTTAAATGCATTCTTGACAAATAGTGTGACTTTTAAATGATTTCAAGAAAAAGCGGGATATTTCTCTCAAATAGTTTTGATGATTATTTTCATCTATGTCAACATCCTTCATTATTCTTGATTGAGGTTAATGTGATACAATACAATCTTCCATATTGTATCGAATGAGTTATGTTTGACTGTGGATGTGCTATTTTTATACCATTCATGGTTTGTGGTTAAAGTATTGACATTTCGTATGCTAGTTTTAATACGAATTTTTATGTTATGTTTAAACCTGTTCTTATGAGGAATGCATTGGACTTAATAAGTGACGGGTGGAGCCCGCTATAGCTTCTTGATGCATCGGTAGGTCTCATGAGACAAACTAGTGTCTTGGCACAAGGCCTTGTCAAAATCTTATTTGTAGTCTTGGCACGAGGCCTTGGCTATGTGGTTATGATAGTCTGGCATTATGCATTCCATCATTATGAAAGTGGTTATTGATAATGCATGGGATTATTCGACTAGTAGAATATCCATGTGAGTAAGTAAATGGAATTATTTTATTTTATCTTTGCCATTTTATACTAAAGTTCAAGTTTAAAAGGCTTTTGTTTTAGTTATAAACTGCCTTAAGTGTTTATGCTTATTTATGAAAGCTTCTGCTATAATGTTATCCTTACTGAGCATCTAATCTCACCCCTTTAAATGTTTTATTTTTCCCAGGATTATGAAGAAGTAATTTATGAATGACCTGCAGGGATAGTATGAGGGGATATGAAGACAAGATGTTTTTTTATGATGTAATGTAAAAATTTATGGATGTATCTAGTTATTCCAAGGCTACTAAACTAATCGGTCTTTCGAGACTTGATCTTTCTCGTGATCATGCCAATGTTATGTAATAATGCACCAACTCTAGGTAACTAGGGTCGGGGCGTTACAACTGACGTGACTCACAGATAGTGAGTCACCAATGTGACTAATCGACGACTGACACATTGATGCCTGACCTACCAACGCCCCGACTCACCGATGCCTCAACCTACCAATGCCCAAACTACCAATGCCTTGACCTACCGATGCCTGACCGAACAACGATTGACTGACCGATTCCTTGACCTACCAATGCCTCGACCTACCTATTACCTTCCTAGAAATGCCCGACCTGCCAACGCCTCAACCTACCAACGCCTCGCCAAACCGACACCCTAACCTACTGGCACCCTGATTCACCTATGGTGAGCTACCAATGCGATTCATTGATTTGAAAACTGGAAGTTTGGAAAACTCATGAAATGAGCCATTGTTGCCTCTGAGAACACCCCAAACTCTGGATTTTGACAAAGTAATATACCATGGGGGTTTGGGCCATCAAAAATATTCGAGGGTTCATAATCCCATCTTAAAATATTCTGATTGATACCATCATATATCCAACACCACATAGTTATCTGAAACCTCACTATACCTAATCAACCATATCATCAAAGGTATCCTCAATACTTTTATAAATCTTTGATTTAATTTCAATACAAATATCTAATGACCCTCTCAATAAATTTTTTAAGAGGACTGTTCGCAGCCCTGTTCAATGACATCCATATAATTCCCATTACTCATTACACAAACCTATATCACATCAACCAATATTAATTTCTCAAGTACATCACTTGGACGAAGTCATCAATGTCACACTACTTCATGTATTGTGGGACTTATCCTACCCATAAGAAACCCAAAAAATACTACAACCTTAAAAAGGGTTCTCCACATTAAGTGTGATATTTAAAACAATAAATAAATAAAATATTATCTACATAATTTTCATTATTGTTATATAACTATTTCATATATGGTTATGTAGATTTATATAAATCACTTGATAATCCTGATATAACAAAAAATATTTTACTATATGGATTTGATCATTTAATTTTGATAATAAATATAGAAAAGTAATTGATGGTGTTACAATGGGATATATAATGGAAATAAAGATAATAGAAATTTTAAATATTTTATCTACTCGATCACCAGTAATGATATCACTCATGAATAACACTGATGAAATTGAACAGATGTTATTTATAATATATTAATTTATGAAAATAAAAATATATATAACCTTGAGTTGAAATAAATGTGAATTAATATTTAATAAATATAATGTATTTATATATGTGGGGGAACCCATATAACCATTACAAATTATACAATTCAAATAGAAATATGATTGATGGAAAATTAATCTGACATATATGAATTATAACATTAACACAAGAAAGGAACCACACATAGGTAATTGTAAAAAAATTAGGACTCTTATAAAATAAAAATAATTAAAATATATAATAACTTCAATACCAATAATTTTTTTACAATGCTATATAATATATATTTATGTTTTTCAAAAAACCGAAATGTTTTATTTATAATTTACTAATAATATTAAAAAAACAATGAATGTCTATTTTCATTAAAACATATATTAGAAAATACCTTTATTTATTATAATTATAAGATAATTTTATATGATTTTATGAATTTTTTTATATATTTTGGAATTGTATCATATTATTAAAATTAGTGGTCATCGAAAAAAATTATTAAAAAAAATGTTATTCTAATTTTTTTTTTAAAACTATTCAACAAATAGATTTCATTTATGGAATCTATACATCATATAAATAGTTTCTAAAATTATCCAAGACATTATAAATCATGTATAAAGTTATTTATCTATATTTTGGTAAATTTGATGATTATATTAATATTTAAATAAATATAATATTAAATTATTTACTATAATAAAAATAAAAGATTAAATAATATATAGATTATGTATGATACCATTATATTAAAATAAAATTCTATATTTTCATTATATAGTCATAAGATTCAAAATAATTTTCGTTTTTGAAAAAAAATAATGAAGAAATAAATTATATAAAAAATATAATTTAACCCACCACTAATAAATTAAAAACCTAACCATTCCTTCTCCCCATAATTTCTATACTTTGTAGGTTTACCATATTCTACAAAAATATATTTCACTCCCACTCACCATGACACACGATTTCTTTTTTTCTTAAATACCATAAGAAAGTGTCTTATGGGTTTTCTCTCAATGAATACATCCCAAGTGGAAATATTATCAATTTATCCCTTTTAAATACATTTTTTCTTCTAACTCCTCCCTATATAAACATCTAAAATGACATCCAAACATCACAATAAAAAATATTAAAAAATATTTTTGTGTTAAAAAATGGTATATTATAAAACATATTTTCATTTCACTCTACTTAAAAAATGATTCATCGTATTATATCAGGACTACCACCTCCATGAATATCATACTTACTTTTTATCCACATAATTCATGAATTGTCATTAAAATAGTATTATGGTTACATTTGTTGATAATAATTTTTTAATAACTTATTAAATTTTCGGAATTGTATTAGTATTTATTGAATTGCATGAAATGAATCTTTCTCATAACGGTCAGTAAGACTAGCCTAATAGTCTCGTTGTATAGTGACAAAATTTATAATTAATAAATCATAAATATGTTAGAAATAATATGGATAATGAAGAAAAATTAGAAATATACAAGTAAATGAATATCATTTCATTTAACATCTATTGATGTATAAAAAATTATCATTAATGTCCAAAATTATTCAGAGTCTAAAGAAACACTAGAACCATAAAACAAATTATATTAGGATAGTAATTATTTTAATTATATATATATATATTAAATACATCTAATATAAAAGGGAAGCTTAAAAATAAACAATACATATAGTTGAATTAGATTTTTAATTGTGCGTATAAAAAATATAATATCATCTTTAGATATTTTAATTGAATGTACTGAATAAATCCAAACATGAGGTACAAGGACTCTATAAACCAACAAATTTTAGTTTTTTTTACATTATCTATCTTTAAGTCACTTTTAACTGATCAAATTATCATTAAATCATTCTAAATTATATATATATATATATATATTATTTTCCTATATTTTGATGTTATCCCTATTTTCTACTCTTGGGTAATACATGATTTTTAAGTTCTCATCCAAAATCATTCTTTTATGAAAACCTAATTTTACATATCTTTTAAGTTATTATTTCATTATATGATGAAACTCATGAAGGTATTAAATCATCAATGGATTTTTTGAAAAATAAATTCTTTTTTATAAAACATTATTGAATTTGGTTCAATAAAATATAATATGTGATTACAATATTTAATGATTCCATAACCTTATCTTAAATCCTTGTTAATGATTTACAATAACAATATTACATATATGAATACCTTCATGTAAGTATTTTAGTAGGAACCCTAAAGTTGAGACCCATTCATGTTAACCGAAATTCGAACATCAAAAATGTTTAATTTATTCACCGATTTTTAATCTTTCTGAAACATTCGTCAATTATTCTTTTAGGTGAGATTATGTAACTTATTATATTCCATGTGAATTTATTATGCCTATTTATTTTTTAATTCCATTATTTAGAAAAAATATATATTTACATGAAAAACATAGTTTGAACTCATTGATTTATAATTTTATATAGAATTTTAACATATAATAAGATGATATGTAAGGGATATTTTAGTAATCCTAATCAATGTTGGGACTCTGTTTTCCATTCATATTGTCTATAAAGTGATCCATGGCTTATGATTATGCCATGATTGATCCTGATTCAATATTACAATGATTATACGATCTTATGGTTCCATATAAATTATTCCATACATCATTATGATTATTAATAATCCATTATATTTATTATATCATTTTATTCCATTAGACCCATATATTATGTTTCTTTTTCTTGCATAGTCCATTATTACGAATGAATAGTCATACAAATTTTTATATATTCTTTAGGTTTTCCAATTAAATATTAAAAAACTAGGTTATTAGGGCGACCCTTTTCTTTTACAACTATTATTACATTATTTTTAGTAATAAATATCAAAAAACTAAAACCCCAAATATCATGAGGCCCAATGCCTTTGTAAGATGATGTTCATGAAACATCAAAAGGAAGTATAAAGCATGGAATATTTATTTTATCCTCATCAATGATCTCATAAATTGATATGATATCAAAAAACTACATGGTATAACCTTGGAAATACACAAATGAAATGAGTGTAATGGAAAATAAAATTAAATGAATTTAAAAAAAATACAGAATCATAACATAATGACCTTGGTATCATAATATCATGGATACATGGAAAATATTGTAGAAACCCAAAACATGACATAAACATGATCCACGACTAACAACATATATAATATAAAATGGTTAACAAATTCCATTAATGGATTTTTTACTCCAAAATCCTATATATATCCTCTCAAGAGACAAATGATTTACCCAGTGCATTATAGTGATATCTATACTCACCCATCATAACATGTTCATGATTTATGTGTTCCATAAAAATGGGATTCAATCATAATTAATAAACATAATATGTACCCATTAAGTGATGATGGGTTTCATAATCATGTATCATATTATAATTAATGAAATTTTATAATGAATGATTTTGAGAAATGAAAATAAGGTAAATAATACCCTATAAATAAGGGAGAATAAGCTATGTGTATATTTTTTAGACATGTATACACAATAATTAATTTCACAATAACATTAATTTGATATAAATTTTGAGTTATATAAATAATGGTCATAACATCAATAAAATGGTTGTTTAGAGAGAACTCTTACATAGAATTTGATTCCTCATGTTCATTCATTATCATCCTATTCTTTGGATAATATCCCCATATATTCACTAAAATCCTTATAATTAAATTTATATAATAAAAAATGGCCCCTTGGACATTGGTATGGATTTGTGGAATGGATTTGGGTTGGCTTTATAAAAACCAAAGGGCTTTTTATGTTTTAATAAAATGGAAAAGTATGAGTTCTTTTATATGTTATATATAGTGAGATATTTTTAAATACCCAAAATTATTCAATAATGGGATGTCACTATTAAACCAAGCTCATATAAAATTGATAAATAAATTTTTGGACAGAATATGTGTTCATTCCACCTATCCAACATCAAACAGAAAAAAAACTAATCATTTTAATCCCCTTATAATCATGGATACAGAAATTTACCATTATTTTTTATCCTGATGGTAAGTGATACATTACCCCGGTATTTTATCCTTTAAGACTGAAAATAAAAACGGAATTATGATATTTTTTAGAATAGTTATTCTAAATGTGAAATATATTTTTTAAAATAAAAATCCTATATTGTTTCAAAATTATCATTTTGCACAACTATATGTAAATTGGAAAACCCCCTTTCATCCTAACCCTGCTAATTGATTTTTATTAGTCTCTATGTCCAATCATTAAGATGAACTCATTAGCTAATATTAATTTTGATTCATCAGGGTTGGTGGTTCATCTGAGTGCCTTTTCCCCCCATTCTCATCCTATATTCAAGTATTTATTCCATCATTTTTCATCCTACATCCTCTTCTTGCTCCATTTCTCTAGGTCACTAGTTTATTCTCTCTACAAGTGTGGATTTTGGTGATTTTATTACAGTTCCCGATAATGGTGATTGTTGTAATCCCCGACCACTTTTTATCCTCTATGACCTCATGTTTCACCTCTCCTATCTTGGTCAGATATGGAGCGATGGTTACTCTGTGGTTTTGTGATTAAAGGAGTGGGGTTTGAGGGGTTTTCTGGCACTCCAATGTCTGAATGATATTATTTTTGGCATCCAACATTAGTTCAAGAGATATTTCATCCCTTGGAGACAAAAAATTCTCTTATACCTACCGTAACCCTAATCCCCTCTACTCATCTCCGAGTTGGATCTCAAGTGGTGGTTCATAAATGGTTTTGGGTGTGGGATCTGGAATCAACTGATACTTCTCGTGTGACATGTTTTTCTTGGTTTTGATGTATATTTGTGTGTTTCTTATATAGAGATTGTTAGGTTTGAGGATTATTTAGTGATATTTTCACCTTATGCATCTGGTAAGGTTTTGTTTAGGCTTTATCATGGCACAAAAATGTTGTTTCAAGATTGGTGTTCTGATTAGGACGATGACGGTGGTGTGAAGTCAACAATATCACCACTGGACTGGTGTCATCAATCTACTATATAGGTTTTTCATGATGTTATTTTTTGTGTCTCATGAATGGTGGATATTATGTTCTTCATTTGATGAAGATGGAGGGAATAGTTCGAATCTCACTGTCGATTTGGACTGATGCAACAATGGGACTTCAATGTGACAAGATGCATGTTAGGAGGTTTTTGTACATGGTGCATAGTGGGTGGTCATTTTTTTTGAATGTGACTCAAGGAAAAAACTTGTTTTGAGATTCTTAATTTATTAATATGGATGATGATGGATCGTATTTTGAAATTTGAATTTTGTGATTTTTGGAAGGTGATGGTGGAGGATCTTGGTATACAGTGATGTTCAATTATGAACTCTAACTTTTATTTTATGTATATTAATTATGGGATATGTGTGGATTATTTTCGGCGGTTTATGTATGATTCCCACTTAACGCAAAAATTGGATTCATGGGAAAAATAAAAAAATGGATTTTTAGTTAGAAAACAATGGATTTAAATTTAATAAAAATAAAATACAAAAATAATTAAAATTACTGATTCTATTTAAATTATTTAAATGATTATAAATAAAATATTCTATATGTTGTTTTAATATTAAATTCAAAATATTCGGGGTATTTAAATTATTTGATTAAATAAAAATTAGAGACAATATTTGAAATTTTTTTAATTTTTACTATTGAATAAAAATATATAATTTCAGAAAAATCCTTAAATTTCATTGAATTTTTATTTTGGATTCCCAATTTATATTTTTTTTAAAATAAGTTGTATAAATTTATGAAATTGTTTTAAATTATTTATTTGAATAACTAATAAAAATCATCTTTGAAGAAAACATTTTTTAGAATAAAATGTCTACATGAAAAATTAGTTTCTTATTTACATTTAATTTATCAATAAATATATAAAAAATATAAGTTTTATACAAATTTCATAATTCAGTTAATATTTTTCATACAAATCAATTTAATTAATAGGTTATAATATTCATAAATAATCATGGTTATTTTAGAAATTTTTTTGGGTGACTTATACATTATCAAACATATTTTTAAAAAACTAAGGGTCTTACTTTCATCCCCCCCATAAAGAATATGTCCATATATTATTTTTAAATAATATTTTTAAAACATATGGGGGGTATATTTGCTTCATGGACTCCACAGGTTCCCATGATTTTTGTTTTTATTTATGGTTCCTTCAAATAAATATGATATGGTATTTTTTCATATTATGCTGATTGTACCCATTGTAGTCTATAATCTTCATCGACTGATCCTCACAAGACGGACCACTTTCTGGATATACCACCTATATATTATTTAAATGTGATGAGTTTGGAATGTATTTTCTAAATAGAGATATATAAAGTGCATCAGGTATATGAGAATGGTTTTGAGGGAGTTCTAGTGGAGAATCAATATCCTGAATTCAATCAATAGTTTAAAGTAGTTGATGTTCCTATGAATTTGCTTTCCATTCATCCCAAATCTCATTAGTCTATACCATGGAGATATTAGGAGAATAAATTTATCCATGACCCCATATCCATGTTTTTTTTATGATTGTCGGCATAGAATTTTGTTTTCATTCAAGAGTCTGATGTGTTACAGAATGGTCATGACATTTTCTACCATTTACTCAACCATACCAAGTACCAATAGATTATATTCACTATATTCCTACCAATATGACGATGTTATAAATATTTTACCATATATGTATTCATAAAGATCTATTTGGTTTCTTCTGTGAATGAAATTATTGTACACAAACTCAATTAGAGGAATATGTTGATCCCTCCCTCTTTCGAAGTCCATAAAACATTCACTCATCCTGTATTACAGTATATAAATAGTCTTATCATATCAGATATATATTTGGGGAAGATAAGAAAACCTGAAATTTTACTCATTATTTAGATCCTGTTTGAGTCTCTTTCCAAATATTGAGTTATATCTCAGATCTCAGTAAAATACAATCAATAGTGGTGTTCCACACTATGTCACAACCTACCTCTTGCATATCCTTTATATTTATTCAAGTGAGAGGTACAATATAATTTTAATATAGTAGGTAGTCAATGTATGACAATCCACCACAACCCATATGGAATTATATCATCTTGATTCATTCAGAAGACTAGTAAAATAGTATGTGGGGATTTTTTTTATTTCCTTGTAGCATGGGCAGTGATGGTATCATCCCATTAGATTTTTTCATTTTAACTATTACATTATAAAATTAAAAATAATTTGATTTATATTCCAAATCCTCCTTATTAATATTTTATAATAAATTGTTCCTCGGTGATCTAAATACATATTCATGCTGTTTGGGTGGATATAGAACTCCGAGCTATGTAAATAATTAAACAACTCTTTCATTATCTTTAAATTTAACGGTACACATTGTCAGGATCATAATATTTTAAATCCTTATTCATTAATTTTGATATCTAATAATTTAAATTTTCTTAAATCTTCCACCTTCATCGGAATTTATGTATCATTTATTTGTTCATCCTTATTTTCTCTAGAAGAGATTGTCAATAAATCATTTTGTAAAGGATTTATGAGGATTCTTCTTTTAGGATTCCCATGTCCATCGATATAGTTTTTAATAATAATATATCCTTATAAATTCTAATTATTGTTAATTTCATTATATAATTTCTATTAATAGAATCTTCCACTTTATATTCATTTCTATGATTTTAGGTGAATTATAAGTGGTATCAATTGATCATCTCTTACTATATTCAAAAGTTCATGTTAATCGTCTTTTTTATTTCGTATTTGAGGTTTTTTAATCAATATATAGTTAAAACTTCTACCAATATAATTTATATAACCATATTTTTAAACCCAACATCATTAAATCCAACTCTAGATAAACTGTGGTGTAGTTATTCTCATGGACATTCAACTACCATGTGTTATGTCCTATCACATTATCATTTTTTATCATCAAAAAACATAATACCTTCTTTGAAGAATCATTGTATACATTGAAATATTCCCCAAATTAGGTATGTATGTGGATATCCATAGCGATTCACCAATTTTTAAACTCTTTAATGATTTCTTCACATTTAGTGGTCTTGAAAAACATTAAATCCTTCTATATTAGCATGGTTAGTGGGTAAGAGTCCCAATATAATTTTTCTCAAAAAGTTTAGGTAATACCCAACATTAAATAGGAAAATATTTATCTCTGTTATAGATTCTATTCCATGCCTGTCCCCAATTTCCATATCCATATAAGGGTCCATATATTTCACATTTTTGGAGGTAATATTCCCTATGAATGATATATAATTCATTATTAATTCTCATTTATTGTACTATGAATGTAGATTTTAGATTATAAAAACATGTAGAATACTATTAAAATGATCCACAATATCCTATATACATTTGGAATGAATCCTAATGTAATCTAAAATGACTATGTATTTTTTGACCTAATCTCAAAAACCCTATTCTAAATGTCCATAATAATTGCATTATAATTAGTGAGTTTGAATGGCATCACTATGAACTCATAGTTTCCATTACTTTTTTGAAAGTAAGTTTAGGGGATATCTTTATTTCCAAATCATAATTAAAAATATATTGAATTAAGATCTTCCTTTAAGAAATATTATTCCTCATATATATGATTGAGAGATTCATTTATATGGTTGGGGGTGATACTTGTATTTTATCATTATTTTTTTGAGTTCATGTCAATCAATTCCTAGGTGCATTGACCCATCCTACTAATTTACCACTTCTTTAGCAGATTGAAACTAATTCAACAAAAAAAGTATGTAGTAGTTTGATACATTCATAGAAAAGAAGCGCAAATTCATTATTCCATTTAGGTAGATATTATGATAGTATATTATCAATAGTCATGAGGGATGGGGGAAAAAGTATAATATGGTATTATCGATGTTAAAAATATAGGGAGTAAGGAAATCCCAACTAAAAATGTGTCAAAATTGTCGAAATAAGAATTCTAGAATCTATCTCAAGATATTTGTGAGATGCATTCTATGTGGAATAAAAAGGTATCAGTCTAATAATTTTTTAATGGAGACAAAGAAGTACATCATAGTTTAATATTAAATGATGGTTCGGATCAACACATAATAAGAAATTTAGTGCTTCAACTACAATTAATATGGTCACAATGAAAACTAATTACCATGGATAAGTCTTTTCTGATATAATCAATGAAAACAACATCTATGGCGAAGATATAACAGAATTGATTATGCTATCACAACTTATATTATGTAACATGATAATGATATTGTGACCAGTATATCAGTTATTAATTAAATAAATTCAAAGGTATTTTTATTTTTCTATTTCTACAAATTCTTTCATATCAATCTTGTTTAATAGAACTACTAAAACACCACGTCAAATCAGGTAGTTTGAATTAGCAGTGTGAAGAAAAAATTGAGAAATTACTTCATACCAAGTTAATAACTCAATAAATATCTTTGTTTTGGGAATAAAACTCACAAAAAATGATATAATTCTCTCTTTACCAGAATTTAATTCGATATTAGGAACCAATAATCTATCCTTACAGAAAGATAAATCATATTACATGAGAACAAAATCACTCTACATATCATGATTCATCCTTTAATTCATATCAAGTGAAAGAAGGATGTTGAGTGTCATTTATAATCCTCTAATCAAGAATGGAAATATATAAGTTATAAGTAATCATATCTAGAACATGTGATGGAGTCAACCTAGGGAATGTTTATTGAATACATTCCCATCACGAGGGACAACAATAATGTAATATAAGAGGAGTTTCATAGTCTTTATCCTTACTAAGTGGTTTCATTATCCATTGAACAAAAACCTATATCACTAACAATATTAAATAATCCCTATAGAATAGACCCCATTTAGTTTGAATAAATGATGAATCGGTTGAAAAAGAATCTAGAAAAGGATTTTCTATTCCTGATTTCTTCACAATGGAGTGTGCCAGTTCTCAGCATTATGAATAAGGTTGTGTCAATGTGAATCTCTATAGAAAACCATAAACTTGAAAAGATCACAATATAAAACTACCCCTTCCTACAAATGAATGAATATTATTATAAATTTCATTGGGACTATTACATCACTTAGGTGTATATTCAGTTAGGATGTCACCAATTCGATATGATGTAGAAAGGATATTCACAAGACATAAATACACAAAAAGTAAATTGATTATGGGTTAACAATTATTCAATTCATAGTCATCAGTGATTTATCAATATTAATAGACTTAATTAATAAAATCCTTTTATTTTACCATAAAAAATAGGTGATATTCTTAATTGATTGTTTAATAATATACTTCAAATGAAAACACGAGCATGATGATCATTTCAATATTTTTCTAATGACATATTTAAAGGATAATGTATATATGTACATTATTTTAAATTTGATAATTTAATGGAGGAAGTATTATCATAGTCAAATTTTATCAGTTGTAATGGTATACTTATGAATGTATCTTACAAAATAGTGATTGGGATGTGCCTTGGACCATCATCTAAAATGAAAATCCATAGTTTATTTAGATTAGATATGTAATATAAGAAAATTGTGAGGATGCACTTATGATTTTAAAAAAACTAGATAATATAACATGAAATGAATTAAATATTTTATAGACAAATAAATTGTTAGAGAGAATTTTGGAATTCAAAAATAGGCTTATCACTTCATCAATATTTATAGTACCGGTATATGGGTAACATTGGTTGTATATAACTATGCTTCAAAGAAGTTTTAGTCTTGTGTACTACGACAAAGTGATTATGTGATAACATATTCCTTAATGTAGGGGAACATTTATGAGTAGAACAATTCATCACATGATCTTGAGTTGGGTCTAATGATATTCACTTTTCCAATTTATAAGCATTATCATTACATATAGATGTTTGAAACAAATTTAGATAATAAGATCCTCAAATATGTTTATTTTCATATTAGAAACTTAATATGAAGCAAAAATGGTGGTAATAAATGATGAGTTTCAATGATATATTACTAATTTAACATAATTGGAAGTAAAATTAAGAGATATATATTCTAATTAAAATATATCTTACAAAATTACAAATAATGAGAATTAGAAATGATCTGATCATATGAGAAACGTAATGGATAGACATGGAATAGAAATATGAAGGAACAACATCCTACATAGCTCAAAAAATTTCATAACCATACATTATGTATATGATAATGTAATATTAAAGATAATATATGGAAATAAATAATAATATGACTTCTAATAGAGAATGTAATTATTCTTAGATAAAAATGGATGAAGAATAATTTTTATGGTTTGGTTCATGACTATGTGCATAGTCAAATACATAGATTAATAAAAAGTTATTGAGGAATACACAGAGAATAAAATTCACCATCCACACAAGTATCATGAATATGTATCGGTATCCCAATGATAACTATTTTTTTAGAATATAACAATGGAAAAATACATAAAATATAAATCAACGTAGCCTATATATCAACATTTAAATGAATCAAGTCATAATTAAATGGAATTATTAACCTGTTACACATACTTATATTCAAATGAAAAGGAATCACTAGTAATATTTTCATAGGACTTCTAGATACATAGATCTGAAATAATTCAACTTGAGTTATATGGGATCATCATACAAGGATAACTCATATAATAAAAATTTTAGTAAACTCATCACTCAATTAGGATGCAAGGATTTACACCATATAAGTTTTTAAGGATCATATAACACAACTAAAACATGTACATTATTGATATTAATAATTTTACTCCATTACAAGGAAAAATATTCAGTATGTTCTAATAACAATGTTGATAATTCATACTGATTATCACCCCCAAAATGATATACAATCTTAGTGGACAATCCAGACAATTGGTGATATATGGAGATCATTCTATATGGTAATAATAGCTAGATGAGGTCAATATCATTATATGGTTGATTTAGCATACATAAAAATATTCTTTTCTAGAATAAAAATGGATCCATATAAACCCTATATGGGACAAGATATAGGAAACCAATGTATTGGGATGAGGTTTTTTAATGAAGGAAGATGGGACTAAAAATGATCGATGAAATTGTAGTAAGGTCCATTATAATAAAGTATAACCTCATGAAAGCATAGAGTCTAGAAAATATCTATATAGATAAATATCATATAGACCATGATATCGATAACATATATTAATATTTCCACCATATGTCTCCATTGGTGAGATTCGTAAGACTTTGGATTGAGGGAAAAATAATTAATAGATAAATTATCCATTTTATGTTTCATTGTTAACATAGAGAAGTGGCCAATTGACTAGAACCATCCAAAAACCATATAACAAGTTCTTAATGTATTTCATGTATCCCACTTGAGAAAGAACATACCAGATCCATCACATATACATTATTTGTTGGTAGTGTGGTTGGTGAACGATCCCTCTTATGATGAAAATATGATGATGATCTTGGAATATAGAGACAATATTTAATAAAATAAGATAAGTCTCCTATTCAATGTACTATGGTGGAATAAATATACTAGAAGGTGATATGGGATTCAAATAAATATATAAAATTGATGTATCATCGTATTTTTTGTGATTTAAATGAAATTTGTTTTTAGAAATGTATTAAGGGGGATAAATGTAATGGCCTAAAATTTTATCAATTGAATAACCCTTATAAATATATAAATGAAAAATATTTATTAATATACTATAATATAAAATATGTGAAATTGATAATAAATCCAAAAAATAATAATTATATTAACATGAATTTAAAATTTAGAGAACAAATATAGTGATGAGAAATATTATTCTTTCAATAAAAAAATTTTGGTAATAAGATTACTTTAATTTTAAAATTTAAATATGATTGAACACCTATAATAATGAACCTAAAAAACACCACTTTTGAAATGAAATACAACTTTATTTGTGAAATATTCATTTTTTAAAATTTAAAGTGTATATTACATTGGTAAAAAAATATAACCTAATGAAGAATCATTTATGAATATGATTTTACATGAAGGTAGGGAATCAATAAATGTGTTACAAATCATACCGCTTAAATATTAGTCTCAATATAAGTAATAGTAACATTTCTTTTATAACAGTAACCTAATTTATTTAATTGCAATATAATACCTCAGTTTCTCAAAAAATTAAAATATTTATTATTTGTATCATCATATAGAAGGAAATGAATTGAAAATTTTAAAATAATGGTTTCCTATTTATAAAATTTTTTTGATTCATTTTTATTGTTTTATTAAATATTAAATTTGGAGAGGTTATTAATTTTCAAAAATAAAATAAAAATATATACTATATCGTATTAAATGGGAAATTTAATTTTATGAGATCTTTAGAAAATTTTAAATGTAGAAATTTTTTTCATAATATTAAAATTATTATTTTCTAAATAAATATGGATTATATTAAACAATAATTTTCTAATAGATAAAAATTTATTTTCATAATTTGAATTTTATTTTTTAAATATACACATCAAAAAATGGATATGGTGAACTTTTTTATTTTTCTAATACATGGGGAATTTTATGGAAAATAATGATATAAGAGAAAATACCATATTATTCTTTATATGAAAAATACCTAAATTAGTTACTCATAGATTATATAAGAAACCATTAGATCAAAAACCCCTCCATTTATTTATTTATACAATCACATTAATCAAAAATATTGGTAGTCTTGATTAATAATTATTAACTACACAATATTATATTTAAAACACACATCAGAAACCTTAATATACACCACCCTAGCCTCATATTCTCCACATACGTTTTAAAAAAATTTTATTTCCCATAATATAAAAAAATCACTCTACATAAATCTTCACATTTCTAAAGATATTTTTTACTTACAAAATTATATTCCATTTTGTATTATTGTGTAATTCAATTGATTATATCCAAAGACGTAATATTATTAATATACCAGTTTTAAATTACTTTCATCTTATACCTCCTCCTTATATACCCCATAAAACATTAGATATTTAATTTGGTAATATAAATATACTATAATGTTAATTTTTAAGGGAATTTCATTTATCAATCCTCTTATCATTTCATTCTAAAATGAAACTGATTGTTTATATTATGGTGCGATCACCATTTCCCAAAAAATACATATTATATAGATTCCACCTACAATATAGGCTGTAGAATTAACTTTATGTCTAGAAATAAAAATATTCAGAATATAATAAATTATTTCAGGTTCAATAATATATTAACTTCATAGAATTGAATAAAATGATTCATGTTTATTGTTGTCTAAAAAATAGTATAAATGAACAAACTGTATAATGATAATGCTAATAATATAAAATTTAGAGCTACGTCAAAATCAAATGAATATTTCATAACCCTTAATCTATATTGATATAGTAATTTCATTTAATTACAGATCTATAGTAATATAACCACTTAAAAATTATATAAATAATTGTTAAGGAAACTAAAGCAACCTTGGAAAGCTGAAATGAAAAGCTATTGGGAAATAATTATTAACAAAGTATTTTAATTAAATGGATATAAATTAATATAAATTATTAATAAAATATGTCATATATTTTAATTATATTCTCTTCGATGTTTTTAAAAAATAACATTTTATTATTTCAAATGTCAAGTTAACGTGTATAATGAATCTGAACCCATGGTAAGGGAACCCATGAACAACCCTCCATTATTTATATTTATATTTATCTATCTATTCATCCTATTATATTCCTAAAATTATGATTAATATCATATATTATATATACATAATTATACATATTTCATATATAATTATTTTACCATGTTTTATTTTTTTGTGATATATATGATTTTATTGTTCTCTCCCAAAACATTTCTTTTTTATAAACATGAATTTAAAGAATAGCATATTCCTAATTTATTATTATTAAACACCAGTTGAAATATGTTTAATAATGAGAATTTAAATATTTATAATAATATGGGGACCCCTACAGGTTTATTTCTAGGTTTAGAAAAATATTATATACATACTGTCATTAATGATTCCATACAATTATCATAAAACCTCTTGAAATATTATCAATTTCAATAAGACTTCTCCACATTTCATCATGTAATTTTTCATTACACAAAATCTATATTTGAAACCGATGAATATTGATTTAAATATGAATTTATAGTATAATAAATTCATTACACTCTTTATTATAAAAGTGAAATAATTTTATATTATAATTTTAAATAATTTTTCCCATTACATTAAATTCACATTTTTTATGAATTTTCCTTATGTTCTATTTTATTATATGAAACACATATACATATAGGTTTCTGGATGGGTTACCACATATAAAAATAAAATTCCTAGGGTATTTTCATATGTCATTATAGGATATTTATCCTATTAGGGTGAAACCATAATATATTGTGGGACTCTGTAAACCTGGTTGCATTCTCTTTGTAGTGATCCTTTTCTTATTCATATTTCATTTTTTCTATAATCCCATGATTATATAATCCCATGATATTATATTTATTTTTTCACTCTTCTATATAATTATTCATGAGTCGCTCCCTTAATTATATATTTTTGTGTATATTCACTAATATATTGTTATCTTTTACCATAATTATTTCGTTATTGGTCTTTATAGCTAACCACTTTTGTTTTTTGTTCACCATGATAACATATTCTATTAATTAAGATAAATGTGATCTGAGAGACACATGTAGATAATAAAATAATGAATATATATATTTTTAGTTTCATGTGGATGTTTTTCAAACTAGTATCTGAATGAAACTATGATTATATATCCTTGTTTTGTGTTTATTGGATGTTTCAGAAAAATTCATGTATTAATAAGTATAAAAACAGAAGTATCTAAGTCAATCCACTCACTATTCACACTAGGAATGGTTCTCCCATTCCTAAAAATCTAGATATAGAATATATTCATTATATATTCATATCTTATCTCAATCACAAGGATCAATCTAGACAATCTGATAACCATAGTTATAATCCATCCCCCACAGGTTAAATGGTTTTCGGGAGACTCAATGTTCGAAATAAATCCCTATAGTACATTATTAGAATATAGGTCACTCGATACCATCTCATTCCTTTACCAATATAAAGTTCTAATACCTTTAACATGATCATATAAAAACATACAGTCTAGTACATATTTTCAAAACTAACGAAAACATTAGTATTATAGGTTTCACTAACCTCATCCATAGAGTTACCATCCACATGATACATTACTCATCCTTGGATAACATGTTTGTCCATTTTCGAAACTATTTCCAATGTTTAAAGATATTCATATTCAATGAAACATAATATATATATATATATACCTATTATTAATTATATAATTTTAACCCAAGAGTAATAATAACTAAAATCTAAATGTGTGGAATATGCTCATTAAATTTCAAAAAACACATCATGTTCATCCTTCATGATATATTCAATCTAGTCTACATAAAAATTGCATTTTTATTCAAAAATGTTTTCATGATGAATGATAATAAACCACAAAACATGTCTAAAATTTTCCTAAATAATTGACTAAGACAAGTGGTGAAGAACCAAAAGGAAAAGATAATATAAAACACCAACCATTTGAATCAATATTATCCCAATAATATCTAATATAAAAGGTGAATTTAGAGAGAGAAAATAAGTGCATTATTCGGACATGAAGGCCAATCCTCAGTAGCTAGACCGCCTAAATCTACACATGACTGGGGGGAGGTAGGATTTTTGGGGAATGAAAAGTCTACACCCATTTTTCAAAAACTAAAAAATGGATCTTTTATGTACCAGCCTATATGAAATATACCCTCTCTATCTCCTGATGTCAACCATAAAATAATATAACAAAAAATACATGAGTGAAAAATATAACACAACCAAAGAAAATATACCATGTTCTACTCCCTCAAAACATATCCTCCCTCCATCATACTATGCCAGCCTCCCACAGAAAGGTCATATGCTATGGAATTCTAATTCTGACCTTGGAAACCCCTTCTATCATTACATTTTATCACTAACCATTTGCTTGGGGTATGAACAAACCATATATAATAAATTCAAAATATCTAAGAAATTGATTCATGACACTCATATATATGATTCCTACACTATTCCAAATTAAAAAAAATAAAAGGGTCATCATCCTATTGAGAAAAACTAGATTAGACAGAAACCCCTGAATTAATTTTATCAATCAAATATCCTAATCATAAAGAAACATTGGTACACCCACTGATATCCTCATTACCTACACCTCATTAGACGTGGTTTTCCCTTCTATCCATGGTGTGATATTGACTTAGCCCTCACCACAATGGGAGTACTAAACAAGATTTTGTGAAGAGAAAACTAAAGTATAATTCATCATCTAGGACACCCTATCCTTATATTGATATCTCCCAAGCTCATAAAACACTAATTTGTCTAATAATAATATCTATAAACATCCATTTATGGTTCTAAAACATTTGGAATATTTATCTAAATCTTGTTTCTTGTAAACCCCCCTTTATCTGATAGAAAAATTAGAATTTACCCTAAATTTTATAACATATAAAAAGGGGAAACATTTTAAAATACACACCATAATGTCCTTAATCCACATAATGCCCTGTTGAACAACTAACTATCAAACCCAACCACCCCTAGTCATTAATTTAATACAGTATTAGCATGTTGTGTCCCAAAAATATAAAATGAGATTTCATTCTGTGATTCATAACACTAAAGCGCACTATCAAGGAAAAAATTATATACATGCCCAACAATATCACCAAAATAAAAAAAACACAATAGAACTGATTTGTCACAGGAAAAAAATTATTTTAAACAAGTTACTCCCCATTATTATAGTAATCCCCATTATAATTGTCCACTCATAAAGGATAATTTCAATTAACAATGCCCTCATAAAAAGAAAATATTACCTAAAATACACTTAGTAGAATTCTTTGATATACATGATTTTATTTTCAATACACTATACCATGTTCCATTCCAAAACTGTGGTTGGTAATCCTTTATCAAACATCTCACAAAATTCCCTATATGTCAAAAAATGCATGTCTACATTCTAATTATTATTCCTTAATACCCATTGTAATAAATAATCATCAATGTTTTATCAATAGTGTATGAACCTAATATATAGTGTAATATAATGGTTTTGTCCCCAAAAATCCAAAATATTCATTGTGCTCTCTCAATGAGAATGAACAAAACATTTTTCTAATTCACTGTTAGATGAAATAAAATCCATCCTTATACCAATAATAACACACATATTCTATACAATACCTCATTTGAAACCTAAATATTTTTTCTCTATAGAACCATAAAATATCAGTTGAAACTGCACATATACCTACATGATCAATCTCAATGCTCCACCACCTAGTCTATATGCATCTATGACCATTCCCACATAATTTTATTGCATCCATGACTAATTCGATTATCATAACAATAAGAATAACATAATTTCACCAATTAATATAAAATACTATAATCAATGGAACACACTTTGTCTATTATTTAATTGAATAATATGATGTGACAATCGCACCCAAATCCTTGAACATACATTTAACACACCTGACTTTTAATTCATGGATCTACCATATTATAATCGTCGATGTTTCAATAAACTCAACCAGGAATGTGGGAAACACCCTCTTATATCTAATAGTGATCATTTCACCAATATGTATTTTCAAAAACATCAAATTTGCAGATGCACTAAATTAGTTAATACATCTCATGCATGTCTCTCATCCCAAGCCACACCCATCACATCCAGATATCCACAACCAAATACTAATATGGGATCGACATTACTGTGATACAAAAATCTCTATATAGTGGTTCATATTTCAATAATGTATGAAATCCGATTATACTCAAAACAATGGCCCACCAATCCCATAGTCATCTCATCAAATGTACCCTTCCTCAAATAGTTCACAATAGCTCACTAATTCATAATCGGAAGGTGCTACATGAAACTTGAATGATTGTTCTTCCTTGTGTCAAGGAGTTTCCCTTAAAATCCATTAAAAACTACAATCTTATATTCCATTGTAATGCAAATGACTAAAAAAACTCTTGTAGGTTTCTACGCATTAACCAAAGTTTATTTTATAAAATTTAAATAGTATTATTATGCTATAATATTTTATCACAAAAAATAAACCCATAATTTATTGTTTTGTACTCAAAAAACCTAACCCTATAAAACTAAACAACATACCATGATCATTTCACATGGAAATCCAAACATGGAAAAATAAATCATTAATTCTGGGAATTTAATAGATTTAAGGATTAAAAGTAATTTCAAGGCTATCTGTAGAATTATTCAACATACATGAATCATTAAAAATCATAATAGGCTACCCATGTTCAAAATATATATGATATAATAATTTATTATTAATATTCATAGTTATAGAAATATTACTAATCTATCCATCCAAAAACCAACCTCAAAACAGAAGTAGATAGAGTGATTGGCATCATGAATGGATAAGGAATTCCATTTATATTTCTCCTATGAACAAAATTATATCCACATACATATGGAAAACAATTACTACTCAAAAACTTCAATCATATATTCTATGAATAATCTAAACAATAAATATTGAATTTAATCCATAAAACAACACACCAAATGTGTAAAATCTAAGCATAGGATGACTATACTTACCCACCAAGCGTCTCTATATATCCCTTATCTATGGGTAATGTATAGTGGTCATTACAAGAGAATATATATATATATATATATATATATATATATAATCATCATGACATATTTCCATATTGTAAATACCATGTTTTTTAAATGTATAATTGCACAAAAAGTATACATTGGAAAAAACCATATAATATTTTTTTGATACATTAAAAAACTAAACCCACATTTATCAATGAAATATATCACACAGAAGACGAAATATGTCATTTAAACCATATATTCCAAGAATGATACACTTATTATGTCCTCTTTCAACTACAAGTCATGATCTAGGACAATAATTAAAATATAACCTAAAAAACATATTCAAATATATATATATAATCAATAAAAATGAAAAAAATCAAGATCCGATAAGCATAAAATCTTAGGTTTCCCAATATAAAGTTTACCAAGATTATACAGTATGACCTCAATCATATAACCACCCCAACCCTAGTAAACTAGAACTTGTGGATACTTTATTAAATACTCACATGATAAAAGTAAAAGAATCCCAAAAAATGGAGTAATTTTTTTGGTTTTGGATAACATTATACATATATCCATCCCATTTTAGATTAGAAAAAAAACCAAAAATTATAGTGAAATTAAATATTCAAAATAGATGAACATATTCAATGATTCCCTCATCATATCCCAAGGAATGAAAACAAATAAATGGTCAAATAAAAAACTACTTAAGGTTGATGTGCAACATAATTTATTATGATTTAGTGAGAGATAAATTACATAGAAAAGTTAATAAATAAAAATAGATTCAATTTTAAAAATAAAATATTCTTTAAATTAATCCATGGATAATATCAATTGAATAGTATATTGAATATTATAAATTGGATTCTTAATGATATAAATTCATAATATTAGATATCCTTATTTCTTTACCATTATATCCTCATGCTATGAAAGCTTAATCGATGTACCTTTATTGAAAGAAAAACATCCTAATTTGGATAACTAAATACTATCAACAGACTAATCGATGCATCCAGGTTATATAAAATTATGATCCCCCAGTCATCAATTTTTTCTAATAAATTCTTAATATATTTAATGTTTTATGTAATTCCATGAAATATTCTTTTTCAACAACTATATGTTCTAATTTAATAATAAAAAATATCAACATTACCCCCAATAAATCAAATAGAATTAAAATTAAAACATAGTATGTAGAAAATTCAAATAGCTTAATAAAAATTCATTTCCACAATATAGTGAATATGTATATTTATGTGAAATTAAATGTATAATTATCATAAGAATCGTAATGTTTCAAGATAAACAGAATTCTCAAAAAATTAATCCAACAGTGATATATGATCATAAATAAAGTAAAATATGTTGTAAACCATTTATATTAATGAATATTTAAAATTTTAAGTGAATCATTCCAACAAAATTCAAAATGTATTTTCTCTTCAAAATCATTGAAAACTATTAAAAGATGACAAATAGTATAAACCATAAATAGTAGCATAAAAGTGAATTAAAGTTGTATAATTTAAAAATAATTATGCTTACTTTTATGAAAAACAAATGATTATTTATTAAATAAATTCAAATATTCCCTTTAAACCTTGTAAAAGGACATGAGTAATGTAAAATTTCTTTACTAAATCATTTTTGTAATAAATCAATATTTTGGGTGATCTCTCTACTTCTTTTTTCATGTTTTTTATTCTATATATTTGGTCCTTGCATCTTTATCATTATTCCATCATATCAAAAATGTCAAATATGATATAAATATCATATATATATAATATATTTAAATTTAGTGTCATCTGTATAAGATATATAATAAAAAATTAATTTCACTATTTATGATGAATACATGCCAAATGTATGCATCGACGTTGCTTTCATCTACTGACTGATGGAAATAAAAAAAGGTAAATTATAATTCAACATTCATGGATCATTTTTATTTCATATACATCACATATATTAATGAAATATGTCTGTATTACCATCCCTAAAATGAGGAAATGAAAATGGATCACATCATTTCGTGGAGGCGGAAGCCCACGTGTACGCACAAGGGACATTAACATTTTCTAAAGGATAAAAAAGTAAAAATGTATACATGATATCATAATATCATAAATTTAATTATTTAATATATATAATATATATTAATTTTTTTTATCTTTATAATCATTCATGTAATGCGGCACTGAAATTCAAAATTACATTGTTTCATGGAGGCGATTAGTCCTAAAAACCCTTGTGTAATGTAATCTAATTTTATAAGATGTTTAAGAGATAGAATATAGTTGTACAATATTATTATAAGTTAATAGTAGATTTTTCATAATTGATTTTTTAGGATGGGTATAATATATTTATAGGATGTATGAGGAAAAATAAGCACAAAAGAGTCATTAAATATGGTTAGTTATATTTGGATTTAATTCAATTATATCCCAACTTACTATGACTTGGAATGGTATTTTAATAATAAAAAATGTAAAACATGTACTAGATATTTTTGGATGTTAATTTAGTGGAGGTTGGGAGATCTAGGTTTTAAAAATGAAATAACGCAAAGAGGGAAAGGGTGTCCAATCATATGTGATGGGAGGGGTATTTTTGGAATTTATTAAAATATAAAAATTAAAAAAATTATTTTTCATGTAAAAATGAATATATGTTGTTGTAATTATATTATATGTTGATGATTAGTCGAAATAATTATATGAAATAAAATTTTTACATTTTTGGAAAAATTGTTTCAATTGTTTTTATTTTCAATAACACATTATCCATTATGATAATTATCATAATATTAATGTTGTCTACCATTTATGGGTAGATTATTTTACCATAAAATTAAAAAAAACCCATAAATGGGCCAAGATTTTTATTTTATACCATTTTACATTTACAATTCCAATGATTATTTTTTATGAATTTTAAATCATTTAATAGAATATTTTTTTATCATAAAACATATTTATTGTCATTTTTGGAAATACATGAAATATTATTATATAATATGTGTATAACTCAAGTTAAATTTCCCAAAATAACATAGATATTTTAATAATGATGATATGGTCATTATATAATTATAATAATAATTTTTTATAGTTTTAGATATGTTTTGAAACCTTATCATTTGGATTCCCCTTTTAGATAATTAATTTTAATCATAACCAGATTAATGAATTTTTTAATATTAATGGGTTATAATTTAACATATATATTAAAAACGGGACAATAAATCATAATGGGATGAAATTTTACACTATTTTATCTCTAATTTCTGATTTCATGTTTTTTATAATTTTGAAAAATTCTAAAAAAATGATCAGTTAATAGAAAATAATATTATTATTTTTTGACATTATTTATTTAATTTGTGATAAAAAGCATCAATTAAATGATGGAATTATAATATAGTCCATTAAAAAAACACTAATATTTTATATGTATGTTTTAAATTAAGGGAACACAATAATTTATCCTAATATTTATAAGTTTAATATTTTTGAGAACATTTATTTTAATTTTATACAAATCGAATATATACTGTGTGGGTGTTTCATAAGAATTTAAGTTTATTATACATTCAATAAAAATAAGAAATAAATTAATATTATAAAAAATTATTATACTCTTATATATCCATTTATTACTAAACATATGTTATTTTTATCCCTTTAACATAAGTTTACACATGTTAACAGTAAAAGAGTGTCATTTTTTAGTAAATATCAACACAAAATTATCTATAATTATTTTTCAAAAAAATTTATAAAATGTTAAAAATATTGAAACACAGATGAGGCTAGTTGAACACCAACTCTAAAATTGAATAAACTAAATTTTATTTTTATATTTAGTCTGTATCTTTTTATTTTTAATTTAATTTCTCGATTTACTTTTAATATGGTGACAAATATTTATTAGGGTTACAATTAATAATGCCAAAAAATAAAAGGTTTATATTTATTAATATAAACCTCTTAATTAAAAATATTGTATCCATGTTTTAACATTCATTTTATAGAGGTTTCATAAATAATTTTTAATAAAAATGAATAAAATATAAGAAATAAAGATTACAAATTATACGTTTACAACATACAAATTAACTTATATTGAAATCCAGAATATGTTTGATTAATATTAATCTAATTATACCATCCCATTTAAAATGGATCATAATCTAATTTAATAAAAATTCAAAAATAAATGTTACTTTTAATTTACATTATTTAATGAAAAGTAAGTATACTTTTGAAAAAGTAGGTTTTATCAATATTCATGGAAAAATATATCATTTCATAATAATAACATACAATTTGACAAAAATATATTTTGGATATTCCGATATAAAATTATATTTTAATTTTATAAAATAAATTTTTTATAAAGTATATAATATATTTATCATTTCAATTCACGAAATAAAATAAAAATATTTTTCGATTAAAATAAAATATTTAAAAATCATTCAATTATTTAATATTCATTAATATGTTATTTTAATATCATTATTTAGGCCATTATAAGATATAATATCTTAACTTATTTACATTTTTTAAGAAACATTTTCGATTTTTTTAGTTATTTGATTAATTTCAGCAACATTTCTTACTCCATGAAATGAATTTGAATTTTTAACACATGAAGAACTAAAATTAACATTTAACAGATCATAAGATCTGTAAAACAATAATATTTTTTTTTACTCTTGTATTTACTAAAAAATTGATAGAAAAATTAAATATAATAATATAAATTAATAATCATTTTTATATTGAAAAAATAAATTATTCTTGATAAATATATAATAAAAGTGTATTCTTAAAAAAGATCATTATTTAAATTAATAACATTATTTAAAAAATAACCTTAAAAAATCAACATTAAATAATGTTTTAGACATAAATTTTCTCAGATAAAAATCATCCCAAACCTTCAAAGAGATAATAAAATCCTATAAAAATTATTAATTTCCAAAATACTAAAAGATATATGTACCTTAACCCAAAAAAAAATATTTTTGAAATATCGTTAATCACCCCAAAATCATACAAATTAATAAAAATTGATCCCTTATATTTTTAAAATAATTTGAAATAATAATTATCCATCAAATCATTTATGTAAAATCAATTCCATTCTTATGACACAAACACATTGGCTAGTAGTATGCACTACACCCTTGCAACCCTATAGTTTTTAGCTTACACATTGTGGCCTTTCTAGATGTGACAGGTTGTCTCTCAACATGTGGGATTTCATTTTAATAATAATATATTAAAATAATTCCAATAAAATTCCAAAAAATATGATGAAAATCCTCAAAAATACCATTAATCATAAAATAAAATTTTTACACCTATGTTTACTATGTAACATATTTTTTCTGTGTAATAGAATAATTTTAATTGAATATTATTACTATAAAATAAATTATCATAATAATAGATAATTTTAATTAATATATTTATCCTTATTTCCCCAAAATATAACGAAAATATTCTCTATTAAACCATATAAATAATATAGAATATAATACATATGATTTATATATACCTCAAACAACGATTAAAACTAAATAAATGATTATTTGGTACTTCCATCACAAAAAACTCCAAATTTCTATATATGAGATTAAGATTATGATAATACAAATAATTATTAAAACATGATTAAACTTATAAATCATATACTATCATTTTCTCTATCATAATAATTTTGTCTTTATAGAATATCCTCAAAGTCTATCATAGGGTTGAGTTGCAGAATATATGTCTTCCAGATATCTAATTCCCAAGGATTCAACTAAACGTCTTTTTATACCATGTATAAATATCACTACTCTAGTATCCTAGATATGGTTGTTACATTATTACATTATCACTAGATACATGTGATCTCATAAAAAAAATTGAATAGTTAAGTAGTCATGCTAAACAAGATACATTAAATATTCCAATTTTACTTTGGAAATAAAATATAAAAATAGTCCAAGTAAATATTCTACACATATGATTTCATTCAAATACTATATCTACATATCTTTAGGAAAGGAATCAAATAAAGGGTGATCTCGTATGATTAATCAGGCGAATGTAAAATGAAAAATATATAGACTGAATTAGATCTAATAAAAATCACAGGGTAAATAACTACAAATACATTCCATTTAATCAATAACATTAGAATGAAATGCATCCATGGATAATATCAATGAACTAATATCACGGATAATAATATGTAAACTCACAATGAATTAAATTCTTATTACTTAAAACCATGATTTCATACATCAGGTAATATTTTTTGTTAAACCTATATATAAAGACAATTTAATAAATTGGAATTTAATCACAAAAAGAACCATTTTATTTGAAATCTATTTTGTCTCATTATATGTTTTGATAAAAAATTGGATATATATTTATTTTCCCCACCCATTATTACATTTCCAATGCATTCTATGGATATTTAATGATAAATTTTATTCATAAAAAGATATATATCAACAAATGTTCATGTTGAGTAATGAATACTAAATATAAATATTTCCCCAATAAATCAAATACATTTAAAATTTAAACAATGTATGTAAAAATGCTATATGATTTAAAAAATAACCATATCCATGAGAGGAAGAATATGAATATTTATATGATATACAATTTTTAATGATGTCATGAATTCTATTTTTTAATATAATTTTAATTATCATAACATTATTCTATAGATGAGTGATTATCATTAAAAATGTATATTATGTAATAAAATAAGGTATAATAATTAATAAAAATGTAATATTAAATTTTTTAAAAATTGAAAAAAAGATCATTATTTGTAAATTAATAAAAAACTCTTATATTATCAAAATAGATTTAAATGATTATGGTAGCAGGAATATCTGTAGACATGACATGTGTTAAAAAAAATTCTTTTTATTTTTTTAAAGAAACTAAAACAAAGAACCTTTAATAAATTATTATAATATGCCCTCTAAATCCTTGTAAATTGTATTGGATATATTAAAATTTCTTTCATTGATGATTTTCAGGATAAATATAACTTTTAAAAAATTGAAAAATATGGATAATAATTAAAAAATATCAATTTTAAAAGAAAAATAAGACAATATTTTCTTTTCAATAGTCCACTTCAAAGAGTAATAACTAATTAGATCATTAATAATCATCAATAAATATATATTAATGTTAAATACCTCAAGGGGATAGTATATACACTGCATAAAATAAATAGTAGTATAATACTAAATATGTCTCAATGGAGTTGAAATTACACTGAAATCCATTACAAGTATCATTTTACTAATATATTAATTATTCAATGAAGTAATTATTTATAAAAAATAAAAAATTTAACAAATTCAAGTTGAAATATAACATAATAAAATCTGTCTACATTCGACACAAAATTTTGGAACAACATTTTCAAATAAGTTCAAGTATACCCCAATGAATGGAAATTTACTTTTGAACCCAATTAACCCTAGTTTGACATCCGTTATATTTTCTTTTAAGCTACTGTATAATATATTTATAATTATTATACCTATATACGATAACAATATATGTGTCTATAATATTTTTTATTTCCCATTTATAAAATTTTATAAACTATTCATTTAATTAAATTGTTATCATTATCAGTTTTTAGGGTGTTAAATTCTTTATTTTTCATCTATGTTTGGATTCAATAGATCCATTCCTTCTATATTTGTCATGGTTCAATATCCTACCTAATTTAATTAATTATATAAATATCATTATTATTCAATATATAGATATATTTATATTTATCAATAAAATTTGGAGATAGAAAATTAAATTAAAATTTTCATGGAGATGTTAGAACGTCTGTACACATGAACAAAATATTAATTTTTTGACGATTGGAACCAAATAAAGCTAAATAATAATTCCCCATTCCAGGATAATATTTGTATCATATATTTGTAATATATTTA
Organism: Viscum album; assembly: GCA_963277665.1. NCBI lineage: Eukaryota > Viridiplantae > Streptophyta > Magnoliopsida > Santalales > Viscaceae > Viscum > Viscum album. Next base: position 643,944,465 of record OY728151.1, on the reverse strand, counting down.
TTAAATATATAATTATTATGATCCATGCAAGGAGGAAAAGAATAACGGATCACATCACTTTGTGGAAGTGGTTGTCCATACGTACACACAAGTGACATTAACAATTTCCAATGGTTTGGATGGTAAGAATGTTGACATGATATTATAATATCAATATTAAAATATGTCATAATTTATATATATATATTAAATTTATCTAAATTTAAAACCATCCATGTAATGTAGTGAAGAAAAAAAATTACACTACTATGAGGAGACAGTAAGTCGTACACACACATTAGTGTTGGTTTCACCTTAAATTGGATATAGATGTTATAGAATATGGTCTTAAAATTATCATAATAACATATGATCTTCATTAGGATACTGGATTTATTATTTTAGTATGGGTATAATATATTTTTTTAATTTATATATCTAAATAAACATGAATGAGTACGTAGAGAAAATTACTTCTTTTTCGGTAGACTTTGATTGGTTTCCACATTAAAGTCTCTTAGACTGGTAACATAAAAAGTCCCTCACCTCTAATTAATTAATAGATAAATTGATAATGTAATTTTTTATAGGTTTTTCATGCTATATTTTTCAAAATATTTTAAAGAAATTTACGAGGGATGTATTTATATAAGTGAGGGGATCATAAATATCCGGTTTTTCAAAAATTATTAAATTAATAAAATTTTATTTTGATATAAAAATTGTTTTAAATTGATTTAATTCGCATATAAGATCATTATTTATCCAAATATTATCATATAATAAAATATTGTTAGTTGTTTTTGAGTTTTTAACCATTATAATTCATTTTCACCCCTTTATATATTTTAAAAATTACTTCAATATTAATGTTTTATAAAATTTATGGGTCAAAATGTCACTGTAATAATGTAAACCACATAAACAGACCATATATAATATTTAAATCCATATTAAATTTAGTTTTAGGAATATATTATTTATTTTAATTTTCATAATTTAATAATATATTATTTATTAGAAAAAATCAATAACGTCACTTTTGGGAATCGATGAAATATTAAAATAATATATCTTTCCAATTCATCAATAATAGTTCTAAAACATCATGGTTTCATATATAATGAATATGAGGTATATTTTTAAGAGTGATATAGTTCAAAAAATAACTTTTCTTTTATATTATATAATAAAGGTTTATAAATTATGAAATAAGGCCTTTTAGAGAAATCATGTAGCAAAAATGAATAAATATCATCTGATACTCCACTGAGAAATTTAAATTCATTGTCTATAACCCATTTTTTATAAACCATCCACCCTGCACATTTATTTTTTGAATTCATGTGCTATAATACAATTCATGGATAAAATGTATTAAATTAAATTGATCCTCATGACAATCTACTTATATGGGAGGTGTGGAGTCCCATTTTTGATTTCCTACACCAAGGGGGTAGAGTCACACTCAATCCATAAGATGAGTCATCCTTAATGTTTTTCCACTTGAAACTAATTTATAATCCCAATAATTTCAACATATATGGATGTATTGGTACCACATGGAGCAATGAGACATCATATTTCATTACCAAAATGATTTCTAATGATATAACAATACCTAGAGGGACCATCATTTCCTCTTGAGGAATCATCCATGTTTTATATGATACATCAAGGAAATAGAGGAATATATTCAACATTAATGGTTCTAGATGGGGATATAGTTACTTGAAATTACAATACACTTTAGACTATAATAGTAACGTATAGTGTTATAAAAAACTAGTTTGATGACCATTTCTACATTTAACATAAAAATGATTCAGGAGAACACTGTTTGAAGGACTAATTGAATTCCCTAATGAATCAATTTTTTATTATTGGAACAACTAACATAGAGTGTTTTTTTACTTGATATAATTATAATTTTCCACAACATCCACAAGGTTGTTTAACATATACAATCCTTTAAAACCTCACTGATTAAAATAATGTATAGAACATTATCTTCAATGTAATCAGAAAATTATTTTCTTAATGCAGCTACTGTAACATAACAGATAAAAATAAAATGATTATCAGTTTTATTTTGATTTTAAAGAGCACAAATCGACCAAAAATTGATGCCCATGAACATACAAAATTACTTAGTATCTAAAATTTTATTCCTCACTCAACAACCAAGAGTCATTCTCGATGGAAGAATCTAGGTTCTATTCAAATATTTATCCCAGGTGCAGTTATCACCCTATGTGGTCTCAAATAAAAAATCTTTTTAGGATAAATTTCTATAGGTAGAAGGATCCAATACTATAATATATTCATAATTAATGAAATTACAATTCAAAACAATTGGAATGATATAAACTAGTAGGATATCAAATGAATTATTCATTTTCTCCATGAAAGAGATATGTTTATAAAATTGTATATTATAAGATATTAAGTTATTAACCAGTGGATTTCATGCCCCATAATAAGAGAAGTATGATTTGTTCAAACTAATATTCCACCATGAATCTTTTTCAAATTTATGGAATTTATTTTTGATGTTATTTAAATTCATTTTTTCACCATGGGTTAAGAGTATGATGTAATTAGTTTATAATAAAATAGAGGGAAAAAAGTCCTTATCTAGCCCTAATAAGAGTAATTTTTTGTTTCCACCATGTTAAAGAGAAGCCATCTTATTTAATCATTTAAGAATGTAAAAATGATTATTCAGTGAGGATCACTATTCCTCCCCACTCTTGAGAATGTGGTGTATCCGTTCGGTTATCCATTAATAATTACTATAATATGGGCTGACCTTAGAAGGAATTTAACTAATTTAACAAATACCTAATATAAAGAAAATTTGGTTAAAAACTTACTGATAAAGCTCCAATATAATGTATCAAAATCTTTTTTAACATACATATTGAGAGAAATAAAAACCCCCATGGTGGATTTCCTAAGAGTTTTAACACATTCAGAGGTAGTGATAAGATAATATTGAATATTAAAGGGTTATAAAATATATTATAAAGTAAAAATTGAATCATAAAAAAATGGCTAAATTTTTTTTCCATTTATAATTATACATGTATTATTTCATTATTTAAATGATTTCAAAATATTTTGATAAAATATTATTTAACGTAAAATCATATTAATTTAATTTTTGAAACAATTCACATAATTTGATTTTAATGAAATTTTGAATGTGAAGGAATTTGAATATAATCTTTTACAACAATTGCAATAATTAAAATTTATTTTTAACATTCATAGAAAAAATAATTCATCCAAATTGTTATTAATTTTTATATTTTTAAATTAACTTTTTTAATAAATGAATAAATAATTTCTTGGAATTATGTTATCAGTTAAGGTAATTATTCAATCACTAAATATTAAAAATAATTTACTATACTAAAAAATCATTTATATTTCAAATGACCAATACAAATAGGAACATGTCGATTTCATCCCTATCACAACATTTTATACATATTAAATGTAAGAGAGTGACATTTTTTATTTCCATTTACATATAAAAATAAACAAATCAATATGAAATAAAAATGGATAAAAATGGTAATAATTATAGAATCGTAGATGTGGATTGAATAAGAACACTCATCCCATATATTTATGGAAATTTATAGGGTTTTTGGTCCGTATATTTTTATTTTTAATAATAATTATACAATATAAATTTAATTATGTTGACAATATTTACAGAGATTAGTATTAACAATTGCTAAAAAGAGACTTGTTTTAGAAATTTAAACCGCTTGATTCTAAATATTGTATTAATTTTTTCTAGATTCAATTTATAGGAGTGTAAGTTGATAATTTTAATATAAATGCATAAAACAGAAAGAAATTCATTTATAAAAAATATCATTTTGTGCATAAAAATAAGCACATATCCAAATAATGAATATTTATTTTTTCAATGGAAGTAGTTATAATATACCATGTAAAATGGATGATATTATAATTTAATAATAAATTAAAACAAAAATATTCTTTTAAATCACAAGATTTATGAAAATAAATGAGAGTGTTTGGAAAATCGATATTTTTAAATTATGTCACGACCCGTCCCTGTGGGGGCCACACAGTGACTCCCCAATCCCGCCTCCAATAGGCCAGGGGCTGGTGACTAGCACCGAGTGGGAATATTACTAACATGGGAGGCATTGCCTATGTACCTTTACACACGCACACATATCCAATCCCACAATGCTGAAATGTAAGAAAACCTCTATGGAACAAAAAAATGCGTGCATACAACTAAAACCAACCAACATATTAGGACGAAAGGTAGAGTACTAAAAGAAAACTGGGCCAGAATACAATCCCACCAAAAACAAGAGTCTGAAAACTGAAAAACCCAACCTGTAAACACAAAAGGTACTGGAACTGACGCTCATAGACATAGGAACGATTCGGCATGTCGGGAACTCAGAAAGCGCAGTCCTGTCCTGGTCCACCTTGGACTCTATCAAAAGGCTGCTCGTCTGCGCATGACACCAGACGTACAGGCAAAGCCCGTGCATGGGTCAGTATATCAATACTCAGTAGAGGACCCCGAAAACCAAAAAGCAGTACAAAAAGTAAAGGTACAGTCAGCTATGCACAGTATATGTGAACAGAACATATAGAACAAACCAGATATACTCAAAACCCAGACCTGTGGTCTAGAGACAAGTCACACAACTGAATACCCCCATTAGTGATTCTGTTCAATGATTCTGTGATGCACTCGTTCCGGGAGAACACACTCCACGAGTCTTATAGCTCCGATGGCGTCCGTCCGAGAAGCGTTGTTCATTGGGAACCTTCACAAGAGGTAGTTACACTCATTACGGGAGACACAATCTTGAGTGGGAAGGTTATTGTAGATATAAATCAATCATTACGGGAGACACACTCTTGAGTGGGAAAGATCACGATACACAAATGAGGATCACTGCCCGGGCCATGGCGGATACCGAGACTCATTCGGATCCACCAGTTAGGTGATACACCAGCTAGGTAGAGGATCAACGCCTGGAAGTGTTGGTCACGTCGATGCTTGACTCTACCTTGGGTTAGCAATGGATAGAGAATCTGGATCCGGGCCTCTCAGATGGATGCCTGACTCTATCACAGAAATTCCTGCTGAAGGGATCATACTCCTGTGTGAGGAAATGATGCCTGATCGTCAGGGGAACGAAAAAGATGGGGAACTAACCCAAATGAAATATGTTCAAGATATGGTGAACAAGAGAACCATTCTATTTTCCAAAAAGTACACGGCGTGTAGAAAAGATAGACGAAGTGTTTTCTGCCTCCAGGTATTGCCCGTGTACAACGACATGTGTCATAGGCTGGGCGTGTAGAAAAACAGAGTACATGGAATGTAGTACTATGTACACGTTGTGTCCGAGTGACTGGGGTTGGCCCCGTGTCACTAGCCATGTGGTCGTACACTGATTTCATCCCGTGTACTCTACCCCGTGTCCGTGTGTCCCCTGGATAAACGTCGAGTTTCGCGTAGCCGCCTCTGCCATGTTGTACACGCCGTGTCGCCTGAAGCCGTGTAGATCATCCCGTGTCTGTGTATTTCCCAAAATTCATGCCGAGCTTCGGGGAAATTCCAACACTCTGTGTGACCAAGGTCTCATGCCGTTTGATTCTTCTCTGACCCCCAAAACCCTAGCCACTGCCATTACTACAAGGCGTGTTCTTCGAAAGTACACGCCGTGTGTTCTGGAAATTTCCTGAAACGATGCCCTTTGCTGGCACGCCTTTTGTGCTGCTTTGTTCTTTGATCCGGCCATCCGATCACGACAAAACCTTCAGGTTTTGGTCTCCCTAACTCTTTAAAGATTCTCCCGATGTTTTCGGACCTTCGATTGGTTCTGAAAACATGTTTTGATTTTCCCGCATCAAGAACGCTCGAAAAAACACCTTTTTCCAATTCAGTCTAATTCGTTTTCTTCCATCTTCATCGTACCTCCACAGGGTCATTGAGGTGTCAAATCCTTGATTTTGGATCATTGTGTCGTGGAACAGATGTGCAATGATCCGTTGTTCGTCGCCCCGTGAAGAACATGAAGAACGCGCGAGAAAAGAAAATGGGGAGAAATCGAATAAACAAAGTGAGGAATGGACCCCCACCATTGTTTGTCATGGTGTTAATCCCCTCCTATTAGCAGGCTTAAATATATCAAGGATCAGCAATAACAAAACAACAGGTATCATTTCCCCGAATCATCTCGATAAAAATCCACCCGCAAGAATGAACGAATCCGCTGATCAACTTGTTCGTGGTTGATCCATGTTTGTCGTTTAAAATCAAAATCGGGGAAAAGAATTCAAATAAAAAACCCCTTCCTTTAGAAAGAATCTATTTTTGATGAAGGTGTGGCGCTGCCATCATAGTCGAGATCATTGAATTTCGTTGGCGCTGTGATTCTCAACTTTGATCCATCATCGTTCATCGCCAAGAATTTCCTCCAAGGCTCCAAGAATTTTTTTCTCCAAAGCATCCTCTCAAAAATTCATCAACGACCACTATTTTCATAATCCCAATAAAAAGGAAACGTGATTGGAATTTAATTAAACTATGGTATTAATGACTTCAACTTGCCTTTTTTGCGTAATTATGACGCGTCATTAATTTAGGCAATAGTTGCACCGTTTACCACACTGCAACAGATGTTTCCTTAAAAGAAATAAAATAAACATGTGAATTTATTTTATTTCATTTTACTTTCAAACGTCCGAAAATCAAATTTTTCCCTCAACCCACACCGGTCGAGGTTAGAATCGTTCTTAAGTAAAGTCATCGTCTCAGACGCAACAGCGCCCTCAGATTTTTAATCTGGGCATTCATTTGGAAACGTTCACAACCGCGCACAATCGCCGACTCACTTAACTTAAAAAAAGTTCAAACCACCATTCTGGGCTCACCAGACCTCGGAATGATGTGCCGTATTCATGCCCGGTCTCATAATAATTCCATATAATAGTTAAAAATAATAAACGAAAAAATCTAAGACATTACATTCTCCCCACCTTGGTAATATATGTCCCCGAAAATCCAAAAAAAATAATACTAAAAAAGATGTGGGTACTGGGCACGAATTTGGGCCTCCTTCTCCCACATGCTCTCCTGAAGATTCTAATGCCGCAACCGGATGCGCACCAAGGGAATCGATCACCCACGAAGGATCCTCTCCTGATGATCCTCGATCTCCATCGGGTACTCAGCAAAGGTCACTACATCCTCAATGTCCAGCTCACCCCAGTCGATGATGTGCGACGGATCGTGCACGTACCTCCTCAGCTACAACACATGGAAGAAATCATGTACCTGATGCAACTGTGGTGGTAGAGCTAGGGGGTACACCACCTCGCCAACTCTGCACAGTATCTGGAAGGGTCCGATTAACCTCGGAGATAGCTTTCTGCCTCGGCCAATCTCTGTAACCCTTGTCGAGGTGAGACTCGAAGAAAGACGTGGTCCCCCTCTTCGAACTCCAGAGGCCTCCATCATTGGTCAGCACAGGACTTTTTCCAGCTCTGTGCAGTCTTCATCCACACTTGGATGATCTGCACTGTCTCTGTGGTAGCTCTCACTAACTCTGGACCCATGAGTGATGACTCTCCGGGGTCGGTCCAGCAAAGCGGCAACCGGCAGGTTCTCCCGTACAAGGACTCGAACGGTGCCATACCAATGGTGGAGTGGAAGCTGTTGTTGTACGCAAACTCTACCAGTGGTAGGTGGTCCTCCAAACTATGACCAAAGTCCAAGATACAAGCTCGCAACATATCCTCCATAACTTGAATGTTCCTCTCCGTCTGTTCATCAGTCTTGGGATGAAACATTGTGCTCAAGTGTAGCTGAGTCCCAAAAGCCTCCTAAAATCCCTTCCACAACCAAGATGTGAAGTGGGTGTCTCGATCTGAAACTATAGTCGAGGGGTTTCCATGAATCCGAACTATCTCCTACACGTAGAGGCGTCCCAATATCTTTGTGGAACTCTGCTACATGATAGCTAAGAAGTGGGTCGACTTGGTGAGTCGGTCAACGATCACCCAGATGGAATTCTGCCCCTTGGACGTCTGTGGTAATCCTATCACGAATTCCATCGATATTACATCCCACTTCCACTCTGGAACTTCCAGGGGTGAGCTAATCCCGCTGAAACCTTGTGCTCTGCCTTCACCTGCTGGCATGTGAGTCATTGAGAAATGAAATCTGCTACTTCCTTCTTCATGCCTGACCACCAGAACTGACGTCAGAGATCCTAGTACATCATTTCCACCCCCAAGATATACCTCCAAAGGGGATGTATGAAACTCCCTCAAGACCTCCTCCTGCAATTCCACTGGTACAATAGTGCATCCTCTAAAAAGAAGTGTGTGCTCCCCACCTTGTGAATATCCATTTGGAGCATGTACTATGGATAACTGATCACGTAAAGCCACAATGTAGACATCCCAAAGCTGTGTCTCCCTAACTTGCTATAAGAGTGGAAGGGTTACAAACATCGACTGTAGGTAAGATTTATCCTCTCCATCCACAAAGGATAACTATAACACAGCTAACTGTTGTGTCGCCTCATTCAATAGCTGTGAGCTCGACCTTCTACTAAGAGAATCCTCCCCCTTGTTCCCCTTTCTATAAGTATAGATGATCTCGATATCATAGTCCTGGAGGAACTCTATCCATCGTCTCTACCGTAGATTTAGATATTTTTGTGAAAATATGTACTTGAGACTCTTGTGGTAAGTGTATACAATAAACTGCTCGCCCCTAAGGTAGTGTCGCCACATCTTCAATTAGAAGACTGCCACTGCCAACTCGAGATCGTGGGTCTCCTAGTTCTGCTCATGTGGACTAAGTTGGCTTGAACTATATGCAACCATTGCATGCCGCTGCATCAGGACACAGCCGAGCCCGGTCCCTGATGCATCGCAGAAAACTATGTACTCGACACCCTTCTCCCGCAATCTCCAGACTGGGCCACTCGTCAAACTCTATCTCCACTACTCAAAAGCATGTTGCCACTTCTCTGTCCACATGAAGGGTTTCCCCTTCCTGGTCAAGGCCGTCATCAGTGCTGATATCCGGGAGAAATCAGGAATGAATCTCCAGTAATATCTTTCCAACCCAAGGAAGCTCCGCACCTCCGTTATGCTCCGAGGTGGCCCCCATGCTAACACAGCCTCCACCTTGGTCGGATCTACAGCTAATCCATCTGCTGAGATGACATTTCCCAGAAAGTGGACCTCTTGAATCTAGAACTGGCACTTCGAGAGCTTCCCATAAAGCTAGTGCTCCAAGAGTACGTCCAGAACCATCCGCAGGTGTCTCGCATGCTCCTCCTATGATGCCGAGTACATGAGGATGTCATCGTTGAAGACCACCACGAACCGGTCCAAGTACGGCTGGATGATCTGGTTCATCAGCCCCATGAACACTGTTGGGGCGTTCGTCACGCCAAAAGGCATCACCAACTACTCATAATGACCGTAGCAGCATCTGAAAGTCGTCTTTGGTATATCCTTATCCCGCACTCGTTGCTGGTGATATCTTGATCGAAGGTCAACCTTCGAGAACCACTGTGCCCCTCTTAGCTGATCGAAGAGGTCATCGATTCTCGGCAGTGGATACTTTTTCTTCACCGTCACCTGGTTCAGGCGTCGGTAATCCACACAAAACCTTAGACTCCCATTTTCCTTCTTGGTAAACAAGAATGGGTCCACCTAGGGTGAGACGATGGGTCTTACGAAACCCTTTCTCTACAAATCCTCCAAATGTTCCCTCATCTCGCGATGTTGTGCGGGAGCCATCCAATATGCCGATGAGGAAATTGGTGTCGTCCCGGGGTGTCAGTAGATGCAGAAGTCAATTTCCCGGTGGGGAGGTAATCCTGGAACATCTTTGGGAAAGACATCCTCATACTCCGCCACCACTGCTGGGAACTAAGAGTTCACAACATCTAATGCTCTGAGGGTAAGTATAGCCAACTCATGAGTGATTGGATGCACCCTCCTATGCATGAGCCCATTTTGTGTTGTCTGGGTTTCCTTTTCTCCAAAAAAGGAAAACCTCATTACATCACGGCGGACACACCGCACTCTTCACCTAAAATAGTCAATCTGGGAATGGACCGAAGATAACCAATCCATACCGAGAACAACATCTTAAGGTCTCGACGCTACCACCAAGAGGTTCCAACCGAAAATCTCGCCTCCAAGGGTAATATCACATTGTCTACAAAGGTGTGTGATTGTCGAGTCTCCTCTCGTTGGTGTCTCCAAGCGTAAGGATCACGTCAACGGTTCTACCGAAATCTCAAGGTTTTGTACAAGACATGTGGCTATAAGGGAATTACTAGCACCTGTGTCTATGAGTACGACAGCTAAGGTAGAAAAGACACAGATCATACCTCGAATCATCCCGGGAGCCCCTGGGTTGTATGCCTCGACTGCATGAAGTTGTCCCCGCCCCTGTCCCACAGCTCCCTGAGCCTAGTGAGGACCTCCTGGGGGTGGTGGTGGAAGTAAGTCGAAGCATCTGCCACCACTTATAGCTCTCCCTGCTCCTCTTCCACATCCGCCGCCTGGCGGGTCTTCCTGTTATTTTCTCTACCTCTTCCTTAGTGGTCCATCCACTGCTTCCCTGTCAGTAGCTCGACGGGTCAGGCAATCTCTAGGGACATGCCCCCTTCTGTCGCATGCATAGCATCGCTTCTCCATAGGCTGACTGGATCCAGCCTGAGAGACATGGACGGTCGATCCCCTATCCTGGTTCCTCCTCCGATGTCTTTCATATCCTAAACCCTGCGTCTGACACCGGCTCCCTGCCGCCGAGGTCTCTGCACCTGTCTGCCCACTGCTGACTTCCAGTGGGTGTCTCTGCTCTTCCTAGAAACTCTCGATCACCAAGGCCCGCTGGAGCACTCCAGCATAAGTTGATATGTATATAGGCATGACACTAGATCGGATGTCACGTCGTAGACCTCGCTCAAAGGTCTGAGCTCTTAAGTACTGATCCCTGACAATATCCATCGAGTACCTAGTGAGGTTGGTGAACCTTGATGAGTAGTCAGCTACTGTCATACTACCCTGCTAGAGCTGAGTAAGATCTTTGATGCGTACAACTCTCAGCATAACTGGAGAGAACTCCTCCCCGAATAGTCACTCAAACTCCATCCACAAAAGTGTCTCCTTGTCGTGAGTCTGCGTGTTCAGACTCCACCATCGACCCGCCGAACCCTGAAGAAGGCTTGCTCTTAGGATCGTCATCTGGTCTGCTGGTGTTCTCACCAGACAGAAAACTATGGTTACTGCCTCATGCCAGTCCTCAGCCGCTTGAGGGTCGGGCTCACTTCGGAACCTGAGGGGTCTCTGTCTCTAGGACTCATGGAGCACGCTAAGCCTGCGCTCCTCATCGGTTGGTATTGCAGGTACCACTGGCTGCTCCACTGGGGGTGGTACAATGGGTGCTCCACCTTGTGGAAACGCTTGGGGAACTGGTCCCTGTATCGAAGCCTCGTCACTGAGGGGGTCATCCTTATGATTGTTCTAATGAATCCTAGCAGGTATGCATCGCGGAGACATCTTATGAGGAAACAAGATGTACCATGGTCAAAGAGTATATCTGGAGAGATGACACAAATGAAATGGAAACCACAAACCATTCCTATATGATGCATGTTCCTTTTATTCCCCTGAAACCTGTGTTTTCATGTACTGAGTCAAAAAGAAGGTTATCAGAGTCCTGGTGTATGGATACGTCAGCCGCTACACCAACACTGGGGTCTCTAGCCTGAAAGATGAATCTGAAACACTCAACACAGTTGCCCCAAACCAACCTCACGGACTCTTGGTCCTGAGGAAGAACCAACCCCCTCTGATACCACTCAGTCATGACCCGTCCCAGTGGGGCCTGCGTCGTGACTCCCCAAGCCCACCTCCAATAGTCCAGGGGCTGGTGACAAGCACCGAGTAGGCATATTACTAACATGAGAGGAATTGCCTATGTACCTGTAAACACACACACATATCCAAGTCGACAATGCGGAAACGTAAGAAATACTACAAGGAATAAAAAATGCATGCATAAAACTAAACCCAACCAACAGAGTACGACGAAATGTATAGTACTAAAACAAAACTGGGCCAGAATACAAGCCCACCAAAAACAAGATTCTGAAAACTGGAAAACCCAACCTGTAAACACAAAAGGTACTTGAACTACTGCTCATAGCCGTAGGAACGCCTCAGCCTGTAGGGAACTCAGAAATCTCGTTCCTGTCCTGGTCCACCCTGGACTCTTTCAAAAGGCTTCTCAACTGCACAAGACACCAGACGTGTGGGCAAATCCCGTGCAGGGGTAAGTATAACAATACTCAGTAGAGGATCCCGAAAACCACAAAGCAGTACACAAAGAAAAGGTACAGTCATCTATTCATAGTATATCTCTATAGAACATATAGAACAAACTAGATATAATCAAAACCCAGAACTGTGGTCTAGAGACAAGTCAAACAACCGCATACCCCTGTTAGGGATTCTGTTCGAAGATTATGTGATGCACTCGTTCCGGGAGAACACACTCCACGAGTCTTTTAGCTCTGATGATGTCCGTCTGAGAAGCACTGTTCATCGGGAACCGTCACTAGAGGTAGCTACACTCATTACCGGAGACACACTCTTGAGTGGGAAGGTTACGGTAGATAGAAAGCACTCATTATGGGAGACACACTCATGAGTGGGAAAGATCACGATACACAGATGAGGATAACTTCCTGGCCCATGGCAGATACCGTGACTCATCCGGATTCACCAGTTAGGTGATACACCAGAAAGGTAGAGGATCAACACCCGGTAGAGTTGGTCACATCGATGCCTGACTCTACCTAGGGTTAAGAATGGATATAGGATCTCGATCCGGGCCTCTCGGATGGATGCATGACTCTATCACAGAAAGTCCTGTTGAAGGGATCAAACTCCTGTGTGAGGAAATGATGCCTGGTCTTTAGGGGAATGAGAAGAAGGGGCACTAACCCAAACGAAAGATGTTCTAGATAAGGTGAACAAGGGGACCATTTCGTTTTCCAAAAATTATATGGCGTGTAGAAAAGATACTCTCCGTGTTGTCTGCCCCAGGGTATTGCCTTTGTACCACGGCCTGTGTCACAGGCTGGTCGTGTAGAAAAACTGAGTACATGGCGTGTAGTACGATGTACACGTCGATTCCGAGTGACTGGGGTTGGCCCCATGTCACTGGCCATGTGGCCTTACATGGATATCAACCCGTGTACTCTAACCCGTGTTCGTGTATCCCCTGGATACACGCCGAGTTTCGCGTAGCCGCCTCTACCATGCTACACACGCTGTGTCACCTAAAGCTGTGTAGATAATCCTGCCTCCGTGTATTTCCCAAAATACATGCCGAGCTTTGAGGAAAGAACAACACGCTGTGTGACCAACGTCACACACCGTGTGATTCCACTCTAACACTCGAAACCCTAGCTGCTTCAAGTAATACATGGCGTGTTCTTTGAAAGTACATGTCGCGTGTTCTGGAAATTTCCAGAAATGACGCCCTTCACTGGCGCGCCTCCTGTGCTGCTCTGATCGTCAATTCGGCCATCCGATCTCCATGAAACCTTCAGGTTTTGGCCTCCTCGATGCTACGAAGCTTCTTCCGATGTTTTCGGACCACCGATAGGTTCCAAAAACATGTTTTGATTTTCCCGCGTGAAGAACGCTCGAAGAACGCCTTTTTCTGATTCGGTCTGATTAGTAATCCATCATTGTCGTCACACCTCCCCAGGGTCGTTGTGGTGTCAAATCCTTGATTTGGGATCATAGTGTCATGGAACGGATGCGCAACGATCCATTGTTTGTCTCCCTGCGAAGAACACAAAGAACATGCGAGAAATCAAAAGGGGGAGAAATACAATAAACAAAGTGAGGAACGAACCCCCGTCATCATTCTTCATGGTGTTGATCCTCTCCCGTTAGCAGGATTAAACAGAGCAAGGATCAATAATAAAAAATCAACATGGATCAATAACCCTAATCATCTCGATAAAAATCCTCCCACAAGAACGAACGAATCTGTGGATCAAATTGTTCTTGGTTGATCTGCATTCGTCGTTTAAAATCAAAAACGGGGAAAAGTATTCAAATAACAAACCCCTACCTTTAGAAAGGATCGATCGTAGATGAAGGTGTTGTGATGTTGTCATCTTCACGGTCTTTGAATTTCTTTGGCGCTGCGATTCTCAACTTTGATCCCCCATCGTTCGTCGCCGAGAATTTCCTCCAAGGCTTGACGAATTTTTTTCTCCGGAGCTTCTTCTCAAAAATTCGACAACGACCACTATTTGCATAATCCGAATAAAAATGAAACGTGTTTGAGATTTAATTACGCGGTGGTATTAATTACTCCAAATTGCCAATTTTTTGCGTAATTATGACGCTTCATCAATTTTGGAAATAGTTTCACCGTTTACCACCCTCCAACGGATGTTTCCATAAAATAAATAAAATAAACTTGTGAATTTATTTTATTTCATTTTTCTTTAAAACGTCCAAAAATACACTTTTTCCCTCAACCCGCAGTAGTCGAGGTTAGACTCATTTTTATGTAAACTCATCGTCCTGGATGCAACAGTGCCCTCAGAATTTTAATCCAGGCATCCGTTTGGAAACTTCCACAACCATGCAAAAGCTCCGACTCACTTAACTTAAAAAAAGTTCAAACCACCATTCCGGGCTCACCGGAACATGGAATGATGTGTCGTCTTCTCGCACGGTCTCATAATAATTCCATATAAAATTTAAAAATAATAAACAGAAATATCCAAGACATTAACAATTATCCACCAAAAAAATTATCATTTCAGATTAATCTAAAATTTTTAACCTAATCGAATTTAAATTTGAATATTTTAAATGATATTTTACTATTACTGAATATAGTTTCTCCAAGTTGATGAAATAATTTTTAATTCCCATGAACAAAATTCCATAAAAACATTTTTGATGATAATACATTTTTTGAAAAATGAAAACATATTTACTATTAATAAATTCATTATATTAAACATTTATGCAATGTTTTTATAAAGTTGTTAACCATATTCAATCCCTAAATTACAATGGATATATGATAATTTTTACGTTATATAATAATTTATTTATACTATATCGTGATTTGTAAAATGATTGACGTTGCGTGTTATGTAAGGTATTGGCAATAGTATTCTAAATTTCTAGGGAGTTACAATTAAAAATATCTATCACATAATTTATTAATATATACCATATGAAAATAGTAATATATGAGAAAATATTACTTTATATTATTTTTTGATTCACAATCCTAAGGAAACCTAATTATGCCTTCACCTGGGTTACACATTACCTCATGTTATCTTTCCCAAATATCAGAGGAAATCATCTAGTATAAAAGGCATGAATGGAATAAAATTGAGACTATTTAGTCAATATAATATTCATAAATAATATTTAAAATGTGTAAAATCACCATAATATATTATTATAGGACACATAATGAATAAACATTATCAATATTATAATAATGTTATTTCACTTGATCAATTATGCATTTCATATTATTACTCCCCATGTTATTAAAATATTAAAATATGATGTAAATATTCCTTATTACTATCCCTTCACCATAACTCCATCCCAAATCTAGTAACTATTATACTACACTGATCTACTAAACCACACATCCCGTTCTCTAACCTAAATATCAAGCATAATGTCCACATGTGCATCAGAGTCCCTATGCATGGTCTGATAAATAAATCTCAGTTTTGTCTCAAAAACGTCCCCTAAAATACCCATGGATATAATAATTGTTGTACAATTATATATAAGTAAAATAAATAAATATTCACATTGGGTCACTCTATAATAACCAGTCCATTAAAATATCACCACACGTTATTTGGCCATCTCCAGAATTGATGTCTCTGTAAGACACAAAAGCAATCCCATAATAAATTATATAATCTATGATTTTTTAACAAATATATATCTGTTAAATAAGAATTATGGTAGGGTGTCCAATATGTTTGAACACTATACTAACATCATATATGGACCCAATAAAATCCTTAAACATGTTATACCAGGTCTCAACCCATGAAATATCTGCAATTTATTGTCAAATAACACATCCTAGCAACTAACTTCCCAATCAATTTAGGTCCCCTCCACTATATTCTAACTCAAACAAATATCACCCATACATTCCCATAATAAATCATAGTTTTCAAATAACATTTATACCCCATCCCCATTGATAATATTAACTTACTATAGGTGAGGCCATGCATTAGGATATTGTACTATTCCTCATCACATATGGTGGTCCAATAAAAAACAATCTTAGTCATCTAGAGCCTATAAATCCACATGTATACCAATACCATCACACTAAAAGTAGGGTCATATATCACATCTGAACCACTGCCTTCTCACACATTATACGGTAATACAATAATCTTCATTGGTTATACAAGATTATACTCCATGATCAAATCCACACCCACATCATAATGAAATCATAATAAATCATACACATGATATAAACATGAAAAAAATAATGTACCACACTCCATATCACAAGATGAGATGCTTCTTAATATATTGTTAGTCATTTGATACCTATTCACATGTATAAAACAATGACTTCACATATATTTATTCCCACAGGATAATAGCTTAATATAATACCTGATCACATATGGTGTAATCTAGTAATCCCATCTAGGTTTCTGCTTCTCAGGTTATGAAAACACTAGGGTTATTCAAATATGTCTCGATCTTCAATCATGAGAAACAATCTATATCCAACACATGATGGTGTTATAACATCCTATAGACCTTACTGGACTCATGCCTCAAATGATTCTTCTAACATTTTCCCATTACAATGCCACAACCTAGACCCACAATCTAGGGACCATTTCTAGCTAACTCACAGTAAGGTGTATGGCAACCCTATACTAAGACATATGGTCAATTCCCATTACTCATGATGAGGTCCTATATCAGATATCTCAATTTAAGAATATCAATCCAATCACATAGTTCATTACCACCAAATTATAGTACCTCTAACCCTAGAGGACTTATCCATATAAAATAACACACTGAATCTCCACTTGACCCGTGAAAGTGAATTTTCCACAATACATGATATTTATTGACATATCACCCATAAAACAATGCCCGGTCTTCTAATAACATCCTATATTTCTGGAGGATCAAATACTATGGGATGTGTGTTCTTATAAATCCCAAAAACAAATCTCATCCCTCTCCTAACCATAGTTGGTATCTCCGCCACCTTAATGACATGGTAGCTAGGTGATTACATTTTTTATAAACATAACTGAATAAAATACTCCAATCATAGAAGAATCCATTCTATACCATCCCATTACCAATGGTGTTCTCTGTCCCAAAATCCATACCAAATCGTATACAAAAATATAAGAATTCATAACAAGGTATTATAATGTATATGGTTTTGTATAGTAAGGACCACTTACCCATACCACAAAGTAACCATTCTCATGATAGTCCACCCTTTTCCAAACAATTCAATTTCATATTAATTATTTCAAAAACATATCATATATAGTATATAGCCAATAAATGTAAATGAATAATCATAAATATATATAATTAATTATTAAATTTGATATAATGAGTCATTATACCCCCAAACTACCTAAGTAATGTATTCTCACTAAACCCGTATGAAACTAAACACATTCATAGTGCTAGGATTTATTTTAGCCATACCACAGAAAACCCATTATCTATTACTTGTTACACATTGAAACAATTGAAAAAAAACTATCCAGGATGATGAAGACACCACAATCAACACCTAAACAATGAGAACAAATACAATGAAAGAGACGGGAATAACAAACTTCCAAATTCAATTAAATATACTATAAAAACACCCCTTCTAAATGGGTAATTGAAATAGGTAAATAAGAGAAATATTCTACAAATAAATTTCCTCTCCATGAGGCTATTCAACCCGAATTTAAATGTTGGTGAGTGAACATGAAATAAAATCTCAAACCCTATTTAACAAAATTTTAAAATTCCCCACTCATATATTATGCTATATTAGTCATTGTGTGACACACTCTCGAAGTAATAAGTCTTGATGTTCCCTACTGGGACATGATGTTTCGTATATCCCCCAATGAGAACAAAAATAATAATTAATATACCCTCATGTACAGCTTTATTTTTTTATATAAAGATAATATTCTTTAGAATTTTTTGATAGTCTAACCTTTTACGTTCACACTATATTATATTCCCAAGGAAATTTGTCACATCATGACACTTTTTTTGAACCAATATTTCATTATGATATGACTATTGAGGGATGAAAGGTGGAATTTCATGAAATAAATTTTTAAAAAACCCATATAGAGTAATATTGAAATATGATTCAATAATTTTAAATTTAGAACATAAGGGGATGTTACTATGTATAGATATGGTAAACTAAATAAACCATTATTGAAAAATAAATCACGGGGTTTTTTATATGAAAAAACTTCTGTTGTTGACTCATTGATATAAAATTTTTATTCTAATTAAAATTGAAAAATTAATAGAGAATAAGTAAATATTTAATATTATAAATTCATAGAAATTATTATTAAATAAATTTTAAATAAATATATATTATTTTGAAATTTATAGAACCATAAAAAGAGTTGTTCGTGTGTTGTGGATATTTGAATTTTTTTATTCTTGTAGCACAATTACATTAATTTTTTCACAATGATTTGTTGATTTCTTTTGAAATAAATATGAAATTCATACCCTATAGATGTAACATAGTTTTTGATTAAGTGTAAAAACCCTTGTGATATAAGACAAGTCGTTATGCATAGAATTTATTATCTATAATAAAATATGGGTTGGAAAATGACATGTTAGGAGTTAGATCAAATTATTCATTTTGACGCATGAATATATTAATTATGAATTATCTAGACGTTAATAAAGTATTCTGATAAATTGGATGGGTTTTATGTGTGGTGTGAACTTTTTATTGAGTACTACAAAAACCATTGTATTAAATTGGCGATAGTGGAAAAGCTTAATGGAACTAAGTTTATTCATCATAATAAGTTATAATAATTTTTTTGTAATATTTTATTACATCTTTTAATCAATGATATAATAACAAAAATAGATATATAAATCATATAATATTTTTCAAATGTCATATGGTTGTTACTAAATTAATATTAATGATTATTTCGACTAGTATTTTACCACCATTAATGGAACACCAAATGTTTTTAAAAATATTCTGAAATGAATGAATCATTTTTTTATTAGATATTTATAAATATCATTTAGTCACTATTTTCTTGTATTTATGACTTTTATTTCAAAAATGGTTATTTACAATTATGATCAGTACGATTATTGGTGTCTGATGGAACGAACAGGATTTTTGTGAATAGTAATATTCCCTTATAAATAGTAATCTAAATAGTAATATGATCCTAATGAATAGTAAATTGTATTATTATTTTATTTTCTTAAGGATATAAGATAATAATATGTCGATTAATTTTTCAAGGTGTTAAAAAAAGAGTTAGATATTTAAAAATGTTATTTTAGAATAAATTATGATTTTTTTAAAAAAAATTAATTAATAATATTAAGAAATTTAATTCAAAAAATAGAGTTCATTTTTTGAATTATATATGTCAAAAAATGGTTATTATGAGTATTTGGGATTTTTCTAAACTTCATTACTTTTTCATGAATAGTAAAAATATAGTTATGAGTTTTCGGTATATTTAATGACATCATAATGATATAAAAATTAATATAAGATTCTGGTCGACTTGTGTATAGTACAATATGACATTAGGTGTCCCATATTTCTAATACCTTGGGAAAATAGAATAGGCAATCCCATGGTTTTTAAAAAACCACTAATGAGGTGTCTAATGAAATTAATAAAAAACTACCTCTCATTTATTATAAATACACAATCATTCATTCATTTTATTTCATTCCTAAATCATAATCCTAGAATCTATGACATTTTTACATCCTTAAGAGTCCTCCCATGGTTTCCTCAAGCACCCTAGGTCCAAACCGTCACGTTTTATGAGTTACTCTACATGGTAAGGGAATCTACCACCCTTCTCTTTTTCAAGATTTCATTTAATGTTATTATTTTTAATTTCAATTCTCTTATGTTAGGATATGTAATTACATATCCCCCATGGTGTACATATTATTTAATAATGATTAGATATCCCTTTTCTCTCATAAAAAATATTTGATGAACTTTTAAGCGACGTCATTAGGCTGTTGAATTTTTGAAATGGATTTCTCAACTTTTCTTTTTATTTCGAGATTCCTTTATTTTATTTTCCCTTCCTCTCATATTTTCAACCAAATGTTATGATAATTCTAGTACCTTAAATGTACTGGAATATTTTTCTGATAATTTAATAATCTTTCATCATCTTTCCTTCCCTATTCTGTTATACTAATAATGAAAACACCATCTGAGATGTGCTAATTTTCCCCATTCAAGGATGATGGGTTTTCAAGTTCAATTATCATCTTCAATTCTGGTCATAAAAACATTTTTATATTTAAAATAGAATATAAATAATGTATTATATATTATAAAAAAATTTAGAATCATATTTTACACATGTTATTTTTTTATAAAATAAAATGATTTCATTACAATCGAAGAATCACCATAATGACCTATTCAGGTATCATTAATGTTTTAACATATGATTAATCCTCTTGTAAGAATTAGAAATGATAAAACATATAATTTATTATTATGGAAATATGTAATTACCATTCCATTCCAATTTTTGATTTTCACTTCCAATCTACAAGAATACATGTCAGTAATTGATCATGGAAATCATTTATAGAACACACTCAAAACAATGGAAGGAAGACAATTATAACAATTAAAGGGAGAAATGATGTAATGAAATGATCATATAAGGTATTATAAACATTAATATTTTTATATAAGGTTTTATTAACACTCATTAAACCATTATACAAGAGGTTTAATTGAGTTTTATATAAGACAACCCAAAGGTAAGGGAATTCATATCACTATTTCTATTCTTTGGGTTAACCTTATACTTCTTCTATTATGTGATAATAAATTTATTTGTGTGCTGAATTTTTTTATTGTGTTTTTATGTGTATTTACAGTGAATATAAATATTCCAAACAATTTATTAAGTCTTTCTTCAATTATAAGATATTTTTATGGTGATTCTCTTTTTAAAGCATCTTTTAAAATTCTGTTTTACATAATTCAAAAGATGTTTTTTTATGATATAATTCATGCTGTATGATTGTGTTATGGTTCATGTGAATTTTTTATGATGAAGTTTTGGACCAATATCTACCTCCAATTCATTGGTTATGTGTAATTTGGAGGCTTGTTGTACAGTTACTGCATGTGTAACTATGATGGTTACACAAATTGTAAGGTAGCCGTGAGGGTTACAAATTATAAGGTAGCAGAGAGGGTTACATGAATATGATAGTAATTACACAAGATAATTTTATGTTTATTTTTATTTTCGATATGTTTTTTAGAAATCTCATGGAAATCTCAGGTTTCCCAAAGTAAGATTATATGGGTACAAGTATGTATTTTTTAAAATTATTTCTTATGTTACAAGTAATTTTGGGACTAATATTTTCTTTCCTTCTTTTAATATCCTTTATTGATCTTTTGGTGAACATATCATATTTTTAAATGATTTTCATATGTTATACTAATGTCTATGATAAGAATGAATCCATGTTAAATGTTATGAATATATCTCAATGAAAACATGTTTTATTTAAAAAAAATTATATTTCAGAATATATGGATATTGTTTTTATTGTCAATACTCTATACGAATGTGGAATGTAATGTATGTATTATATCCCAATTTTCTAAAAAATTAAACATGAAATGATTATAAATTTGAAAGGAATTTATTTCTTGACTAAAATTCAAAATTTTGTAATGTAATAAGGTTGAGTCTATATAGAGGGTATCTGATGATGGTTTAGATAACTTTAGGGGTTAGGATGATGATAATAGAAATCCATAGATGACTTTTAATCTATTTTTAATTTGAAATGATATATAATTTAATGATTTCCATGTTTCTTCAATTATGATATGTTTGTTCAGAATGGTTTTCCACAGAAGAAACTGGGAAGCTGAAGAGGAGATGCATCGACAGAATGATATCCTTCCGAATCTGCAACTCAGAATGGTGGGGATTAGAATTGATCCATTTCTGACAGTGATGGCTCCTCTAATGAAGGCAATAAATGGTGGTGAAATCAACAAAAAAGAACACCCATATGTACTAGAAAGGAACATGACTATAGTGGAACATTTTATGAGACAACACCCTTATGATTTTAATGGATTTTCTAACCCAGTAGGGGATGAAGGATGGATTTTGGCCCTTAAAAAGATATTAAATTTAATGGTTTGTTCAGATAATAAAAAGCTAAGTCTTTACATTTATTGTTTTAAAGTTGAAGTTGATCAGTGGTGGTCAGTGGTCAAAAATATCAGGGATAGAGAGGATATTCATAACTTAGAGTGGGATGAATTTAAAAATCATTTCCTTGAAAAGTATTTTACTATGGTTGTGAGACTTGGGATGGAGATTTAATAACTTTAATTGAAACAAATGGTGGGGGATTTTTTTGTGTTGTATGAATCGAACTTCGCTCGAATGGTGAGGTATGCTCCAAATATTAATCTATATCATGATAGAAAATAATCCTCTTTTACTCCGGATTAAAGCTAGGTTATTGAATAGTGTTGGCATCCCATGAATTCAAAAGTTATAAGAAACTTTTCTGATGTGACGAGAGGGTATATATAGGGTATTTTTTATGATTTCATGAACTTTAAAAACAATGAGACTAAGAGGTCTCGATAGAAAGTGATGGAAAAGAATCAACCAAATAAATATAATGGTAAGAATGTCCAGTTTCTAGTTTGGGAAAAATGTCAAAAACATCACCCTGGGGAATGAATTACCAAAACTAGGAATTATTTTCAATGTGGTATGTTCTGACATATGGCCAGAGATTTTATTGAAAATGATCCTAAGAATAATCCTGATAAGTAAACTGTTAAGTGTTTTAAATATAGAGAGATGAGTTTTTATGAAAATTACTTCCCAAAGAAAGATCTGAATGATGCATAGAAGCTAGACTACATGAAAAAAGGTGTGGTGAGATCCTTTGCAATTACATCAGTAGATTTCAGTCCTTCCAAAATTATTTTATCTTTTACATTGTTTGTTTACTCAGATTTTTCTAATGTTTTTTTCGATATGGGGTCTACACATTTCATTCTTTTTGGGGAATTTTTAGTTAAATTTGAAATATCACCTTAATAAATGAGAACAGAACATATTTTTAAAACAACTGGGGGAAATATTATAGTAAATAAAAATTAATATAATATTTCTATTGTTGTATGTGGAATGAATTTTCCTTCAAGTCTTGTTTTTTTCTTAGTATAGTTTTATGTCAATCTAGGAATAGATTGGAATTCGGTTTATCATGCTAAGAATAACTGTAGAGCTAAAGAAGTCATTTTTAAAAATTATTTTCAGTTTGTATACAATAACAAACCCCTAAAATTTATAACATATCATGAAGATGAGAAATTGTTGAATGATGTAAACGAATTTTATCTTTCTCATATTGTTACAAATAAGGTAACTATTCATATTAATGATATGGCATTAGTAGATAGATACCTTGATGCTTTTCCTGATGAGTTACCCAGTTTCATACCTGATCAAGAAGTTGAATTCATAATTCACTTAGTTCCTGATGTAAACAAAATTTCAAAAACCCCTAACTGAACTGCTCAAATTGAACTTTTAGAGATGAAAAATCAGTTGTAGTATTTTCTTCACAAAGGATTCATTCATCATAGAACTTCACCATGGGTTCGCCTCTTTTGTTCGTTAAAAATAAATGCAGTTCCATGAGACATTTTATTAATTATAGATCCTTGAATAATAAAACTATTAATAAGAAGAATCCTTTTCCTCACATCGATAACTTGTTTGATCATCTCTAGGGAGATCAGTACTTTTCAAATATTGACTTGAGATTAAGATACCATCAACTGAAGGTGAAGAAGGCTCAAATATCAAAAACAACATTTCATACTAGATATGGACATTATGAATTTGTTGTTATTCCATTTAGGTAAACTAATGAACCTGAAGTATTCATGGATATTATGAATAGATATTTAATGATTTCTTTGATAAGTTGTTCGATGTGTTTATTGATGACATTCATGTGTTTTTCAAAAGTAAATATGATCATGAAAAACATCTAATGGTTTTTTTTGATAACATTAAAGGAAGAGAAACTTTATTGAAAATTCAGTAAGTGTGATATTTGGTTGAAACATATTTCTTTTAATGGATACATTGTAAATAAATATGGAATAATAGTCGATTCTACCAAAACAAAAGTGGTTGATAAATAGACTAGGCCTACAAATGTTACATAAATTCATAGTTTTATTGGATTAACAGATTATTACATAAGGCTTGTTAAAACAATTACATGGTTATCTAGCCCGCAAACTAATTTAACATGAAAATGGGTTAAATTTATTTGGATAGAAGAATGTAAAGTTTTTTTAGGAACTAAAGAAGAGATTGGTGAATTCTCTAGTTTTGGCCATACCTTCATGAAATGGTTAATTTTTCATCCACAATGATGCGTCATTGAAGTTACTTGGTTGTGTATTGATTTAGAATGATCAGTTAAATTTTTTTGAATCAAGACAACTAACACCTCACGTGTTAAATTATCCGACAACTTATTTGGAATTGGCAGCTGTGGTTTTTGATTTGAAAATTTGCAGGCATCATTTATATAGAGCCAAATGTCAAATATATACTAACTATAAAATCTTAAGTATATATTCCCTCAAAATGAATTGAACATGAGGCAGATAAGATGACATGAACTGACAAATTATTATGACTGAATGATCAATTACCATTCTGGAAAATAAAATAAAAAGTAGAAGATTAGTTGATTCAAAAACATCATGCATCATTAACCATGTTATTTTTGGAACCTGAAGCCCTGATTAATGATTTTATAAATTTTTTCTTAAAAGTTAATATTGAATGAAATACCTCTGTTGTGTTTTATGTTATATTGTAGTCATCGTTAACCGATATAATTAATTAAGAATAGAAGGAAAACTGTGAGCTACATAAAAAGGTAGAATTAGTTAAAATGGGTATGTTTTATGAATTTAACCTTGATAATGATTTTGTTTTATGATTTGGTAGAATTTTTCGTGTACCTTGTGATTCCCAATTGAAGAAATAATAGTTTTGTGAAGCTTATAGTTCTCCATTTTGAGTTCATCCTGGCCGTTCTGATATGTACAAAGTCCTTCATGAGTATTACTGGTGAGATGGAATGAAAATGGACATTGCTGATTTTACCATGAAATGTTTGAAATGTCAATAGTCTAAAGTAGAGTGTTAGTTACTGAAGGGGATGCTTCAGCCTTTTCTAGTGTTGGAGTGGAAATGGATGAATGTATTCATGGACTTTGTGGTGGGACTACCAAAGAATTATTGAGGTAACAACTCGATTTGGGTTATTTTTGATAGGTTGACTCACATTTTCTTTCTATTAGAGATTTAATGTATTTGGATCAACATTATTGACTTTACCTCAATGATATTGTTTGGTTAAATGGAGGTATTCTTTACATTG
The DNA here is from genome assembly GCA_963277665.1 of Viscum album. Taxonomy (NCBI): domain Eukaryota; kingdom Viridiplantae; phylum Streptophyta; class Magnoliopsida; order Santalales; family Viscaceae; genus Viscum; species Viscum album. The sequence continues at coordinate 643,918,578 of OY728151.1, read as the reverse complement.
TATCAAACTGGGATCTCGGGTTCACTTCTAACCTTTGGAAGGGCCTTCAGAAGTCATTGGGCACAGAATTAAATTTCAGTACAACTTTACCCACTCAATCAGATGGGAAGATAGAACAAACTATTCATACATTGGGGGTTATGATTCTAGCATGTTCAATGGACTAACAGGGATGTTGGGAGAAACAGAATTCTTTAGTTAAGTTTTATTATAATAACTGTTTTCATTCCAGTATACAAATGTTACTTTTCGAGGCATTGAATGAGAAGTAGTGTAGAACACTATCTTTTTGGGATTTTTCATGTAATGGATGTTGATGGGACCAAAATTATTTGAATAAGTGGTAGAGAATGTGAAGATTATCTAGCAACACATGAGGACAACTCAGAGCAGACTGAAGAGTAACGTAGACTACAAGAAAAAATACTTTTCGTTTGAGGTAGGTGATCATTTTTTTCATAGAAACTAATCATGGAAAAGTCTTATGCATTTTGGTAAGAAAATAAAGATATATCCATAGTTCATTGGAAATTATGAAATTCTAGAGATTTTTGGACCATTTGACTACCGATAAGATTTTACACCGAGTTTAACTCATGCACACATTTTTTTTCATGTTTCAATGTTGATACATTATGTGCCAAATTCATATCATGTCTTGAGCCTAGAATAATTTCACTTGGAAGAGAACCATTCTTATAAAGAGAAACTAGTTCAAATTTCTAATCGAAGGGAACATGTATTGTGGAATATGTTAATCCACTAGGTAATAGTTTTTTAGAGAAACCACATGGTTCAACAAGCATCATGGGAGTCTGAAAATGATATGAGGGAAAGGTACCCTCACTTGTTTATTAAGTAAATAAAAGTGTGAGGAAACAATTTACAGAAGTTTTGTATAATGTAACACCCCATGTTTTTAAAAATAATTTGATACTCCTGAAACTTTTTTTATGTAGATATTTATAACTATCCTTCAAAAAAATGCTGCTTTTATGATTTGAATTTCGAAAAACATCCAACTATAATTATGATCATTATGTTATTTGGAGTCTGATGGAACCAACATGATTTTTAGTGGATAATAACATACCCTTATGAATAGTAATATTTCTCTAATCTATAGTTAATGTTTTTATTTTTTTATTTTTTTAATGATATAAAATAACAAGATACTGATTAATTTTTCAATGTGTTAAAAATGAATTTTAGATTTAAAATTGTTTTTTTAATAAATTATGATTCTATTTGAAATTAAATTAATAATATTTAGAAAATTATTATCGAAAAATGGAAATCATTTTTGAACTTGACATGTTGAAAAATGGCTTGGGTAAATTTTTGGGATTTTTTTGAAAATCTTGAAATTTTCTTAAATAGTAAAAATACAGTTCTAAGTGTTCTGTATGTTTAATGAAATCATAATGATATAATAATTAATATAAAATTATGGTTTAATTTTGTATAGTATTATATGACATGAGGTGTCTTAAGTGGCTAAAACCATGGAAAAATACCATGGACAAGCCCATGGTTTTGAAAAAACCACTAATGAGGTGTCCTTTGAAATTAATAAAAAAACTCCCCCCATTTACTAAAAATAACCCTTCATTCCTTCATTTTTTTCCATTCCAAAATCATCATCGTCAAAGTTATGGTAGTTTTAATTCCCTAGGAGTCCTCCCAAGGTGTTCTCGAGCCCCAAGGTCCCAACATTCACATTTTTTGAGTTACTCTACAAGGTAAGGGAATCCACTACCCTTCTCTTTTTCAATCATTTATTTTATAAAATTATTCTTAATTTCAATTGTATTATGATGGGATATGTCATTAAATATCACCTTACTTTCCATATAATTTTTGAATGATTAGATACCCCTTTTATCCCATTAAAATATTTTATGAAATTTTATGCGGCATCCTTTAAGATGCAAAATTTTCGTAAGGGTTTATCAACTTTTCTTTTATTTTGAGATTCCATTATATTCCTTTTCTTTCCCCACCTCCATTCATCCAAAAACAAATTAACTATAGTGTGATAAATTTACCAAAATACTATTGTGATAATTTAATAATTCATCATCATCACTCCTTCCCTATTCTATTATACTAAAAATGAAAACAATATCCGAGATGTGCTAATTTATAACATGCAAGGATGATGAGTTTTTGAATTTCTATTATCATCTTAAAATATGATCATAAATCCATTTTTTTTACAAAAAGAGTAATTTATTTATTATATATTATATATGTTTATGGAATCATTTTTTATAGGTTTTTACTCTTTTATAAAATAAAATGAGTTCATTACGATCAAACAATCGCCAAAATTACTAAACAAATATCAATAATTTTTTAACTTAGTAATCATCCCCATGTCATAATTCAAAATATTAAAAAGTGTAATTTATGATTGTTGAAATATATAAATACCATTTCATTCCAATTTTGGAATCTCACTTCCAATCGACATGAATACCCATCATGAACTGGTCATGGAAATCATGTAAAGAACGCACCCAAAACAATGGAAAGAACAAAATACTTTCAATTAAAGGGACAAATTATGTAATGAAATAATTTTATAAGGTATTCTAAACATGAATATTTTTATTTAGTATATTAATAACACTCCTTTAACCATTATTCAAGAGGTTTAAATGTGTTTTAAGTAATAAAACCCGGAGGTAAAAAAATTTATAACCCAATTTCCATTATTTGTGTTAAACTTTCACTTCATTATATATGTGTTAATAAAAATGTTTGTGTGATAAATTTTGTTTATACTATGTTGAATTATGTGTATTTACAGTGTATATAGAAATTACCTATACTCTATTAAGTCTCACTTTAATTATATGGTATTGTTAAGGGGTTTTTTCTATTTAAAATATCTTTTAATGTTCTATTTTGAAAAATTCAAAAGTAATGTTTTTATGAAATTATTCTCGTTCTATGATTTTGTTGTGGTTCATGGGAATTTATTATTATTAAGGGAGGGACCTACATATCCCTCCAATTAATTGGTCAACTAAGAGGGTTACAAATTATATGATAACCGAGATTATTATAAGATTATGTAAGTAATGCCCCAAGATAGATTTATGGTTCTATTTATGTTCTATATGTTTTTTGTAAATCTATTGGAAATATCATGTTTCGTAATGTAATTTCATGTGGTTACAAGTATGTTATTTTTTTGAAAATGATTTCATACATTATATATAATTCACAGAAAAATATTTTCATTACTTCTTTTTATATCCATTATTGATCTTTTTATGCTCTTCCCAAGTTCTTAAATTATTTACATAGGTTATAAGGATGTGTAAGAAAATAATGAATTCCATTTAAATATTATGAATATTGGTCAAATAAAGCATGTATTATTTAAAAAATTTCATATTTTGGAAGATATGGATACTGTTTTTGTGGTATCTACTCTATATGAATTTGGAATGTAATGTATGTATTATATCCCAATTCTCTAAAAACATAAAAATTAAAATATCCTCAATTTTGAAGGAAATTATTTATTGACTAAAATTCAAGATTATGTAATGCAATAAGGCTAGGTCCTTATAATTAAAGGATGAGTATATAACGAAAATATGAAAACATATATGATGATATGCAATTATAAATTCTCTTTTGAAGAAGTATTTAATTTATATGAAAAAAATACTACCACACCAAAATCAAGGGAATGAGACTTTTGTTCTGATTCCAGCTACATAAAGGATACAATTAGTTTTTTTATGATTTTCATTTTCTCCCACTTATTTTGAAAATATGATATGATCATTTGGTTATAATGGAAAATGGGAGTGGACATATTTTTCATAGTTTTATGATGATGTTTGGTTTATTTATTCATTTATTATGTTTTGATTTGATAATAATGTTGAATATATACCTAGAAATTTCATATATATGGTTTATTCATCACAATTAATTTTTAGTGATTAATGAATAAAATTTTTACTTCCAATTCATGAACAATTTGCTCAATTGTTTTCTTGAACGTGTGATAATTTTTGGAATTATATTTTTATAAGTGGTATTTATTATCTAGTTACTAAATGAAGATAAATAATTGACCATATTTAAATTATATTTATGTAATTTAATAATTAATTTTAAAAATATGGTTTGGTTTATACACAATTTTGAAAATAAAAAATATCATCGATTATGAACATTTGAATTTAAATTATCTAATGACCTGATTTTTTAAAAAAAATAACTTCATTACAATTTTTTTTTCATACGTGTCGTAAATTATATCTTCCATTTAAATATTAATATGTATTTATAAGGTTATCATAAATACATGGATATAATGTGAGTAAAATATTATTATAATTCTATTATTCTTGTAATATTATATCATGAGATGTAAACTATAAAAAACAATTTTATGTTGTTATTTGATGACACCTATCATCAACCACGCATTTATGTTCCATTGGTTATCAGTAATTCACCAAATTATGAAAACTCATAGGGAGAAAGTCTATTTCATATCATTTCAAAAAAAATTTACAAATCATCAACTCAAAAAATGAATAGATGATACAAAAAATTAAACGAAAAAATGTTGTAATTAATCACATAAATTTGAAGGTGATTTATAAAATATAACTCCCTTGGAGTAAGATAATTAAATATAACATTATAAGTGAAACATATTAAAATAATGTGAATAAATAAACTCATTATGTTACCATAACTAGGTGAAATTTTAAACTGGTTTCTCAATATCATTTTTTAAGAAAAAGGTCTGAAATCATTTATAAAACATAAAACTATGAAAATAAAAATAATGGTTTCATGAAAATGTAATTAAATATTTTACATAATAAATGTAGTGTGTAAGTTAATAATATAAACATTAATATAAATTTGAATTTAATGTTTTGAAAATATATTTTTTGAAACTGACATCATAATTAAAGTGATAATCAATTAATTTGAACTAATGTGAAGAGAAATTTTAAAATTATTTGAAATAAATAAAAATTTCATTTCAAAGTAAGTAATGGAGATATATAGTGAGAAGAGAGAATATGGATATGGAAAAATGAATTTATTTGGAAAAAATATAAATTATTCATAATATACATGTCTTTTCTGATGAAATATATTCACTAGTTAACTCCCAATAAAGAGAATTTAATTCATTATTATATCATAATAGATCATTAAATTACATATTTTATTAAAACTTTTCTTGAAAAATCATAATGACGCTTGAAAAGAATTTGGAGGAGGAAAACTTATTACCAAATTGGTATTCATTGAATCGAAATACCTTTGAACAAAGAACATGATATGTCTCTTGAAACATCATGAATTACATGACTATTGTTAATTAATTTAATTATTAGGTTATTATAACATATGGATGATATCATTATGGACAAGATAAAATATTACACATGAAATTGAATATAATACTATAAAAGGTATACATTTAAATAATTCTTATTAGAATGTCCTATAGGAACCTATATGATAATAAAAACAAGAAAATCACCTAATTTATATTCTTATTCTTGTATTTTTAATTTTATATATTTAATAAATAATAATTTATTAAGAGTATAATTATTATTTATGTTTTACTTCTACTACATGTGGGAGATGTTTTGATTATTTCACACATATATAATGATGATGATGATTGTGGGAAATACAATACTAAAATTACAATATTATATAATTTATTTTTCATATGAAAATATTTTTATTAAAAAAATTATTATTTAATGTTAAAAAGGATATTGTTTTAATGTCAAATTGTAAATGAACTTATATTCTTACTTTTATCCAACCAATCTTGTGGAATTTTAAAAACTAGTTTTAATATCAATGTTACCATTCTGTAACCATAAAATATTCATTGTATAAAAATTAATTTATAATAAGACTTGTTTTATTACTTCCATATTTATCTATTATAATGATTTAAAACATTTTTTTTGTAGGTAGTTAAATTGACCTAAACAAGAAGACAATATAATTGATGGGTATGTACAGTTTTGAAAGAAGTATAATTGGAAATAATATCATTATTATAAAATCATATTGATATTTTAAATATATTTTTATAGTGTTTAATAATATATTATTTTTTGAATAAATAAAAATGAAACTAGATAAAAAATTAAATACATTACTTCATGGAGAGGCTTGTTTATTTTTATACAGGTAGGAAGTAGAACCTGTTGTGTTGCATTCAGTTGCAGTGGTATTCCCAAATTCTGGTGAGCCAGTTGTAATACCCTTGGGCGTGAAGGTGTTTTTTCAGGCCTGGGCCGCTGGAGCTTCTTCTGTCGTGGCAAATTCAGTCTAGATTCAGCCTCCGCGTTTATTTTTTCCACCGGTGCTGTTGTATCCTACATAAACAATGGGGATGAAGAGATAATACCGGAATCAGTTAGATCTTCAACGGCGGCAATGGCACCCAGAGAGGAAGGGGTTGAGTTTCACTGGGTTCATTCTCGGTGGACATTTTTTTGTTTATTTTTCTTTCATCCCTGAGCCCACCATATTTTAATGGGTGTTTTAATGCTTTAGTTTTTTCCTTTTCACCTTAACCATTATTTATGGTTTTTGTGTTTCTTGTTTGCATTTTTATTGTACTGTTTTCTTTTCTCTTTAATAAAATTCCATTAAATTGAGAACATTTATCTTAAAAATATACATGGAAATGAAGGACATAAGCAATGTAATTGGGACTATATGATTACAAATATGAGATAGGATTTTGGTAGGAATAATATTAATTTTTTTAAGAGTGAAATTTAATGTTATAATTTTAGAATGAAGTGGTGGAACTTTTCCCTATAACTATTTGAAGAGACGAGTAAGTTTGGACGCAACCACAAAATTTCAGAAATTTAATGCCCCTATTAAGAAGTAACTGTCTCAAAAAGATTAAAATAATTTAGGGGATGTCATTTAACTAATCCAACTCTCATAAAAAACTTGAATGGAAATTTTTAAAATGTATTTAGTGTTTAATTTTTAATAAAACTCTTTTATCCATTTTTTACTTTTACCAAGGTAAAAACTTTTTTTAACCTTAAAAGTTAAATTTAATGAAAAAAATTAAATATAAAATTTGGTAATGATTTAAAAATTATGTTTTAAAATATTAAATTAATTTTATAATATAAAATTTAAATTTCTTTAAAAAAGACAATTCACTAAATATCACACATCCAGCATAAAAACATTATTTAGAGAAATTATGTTTATAATAACAAAATTATACATAGGGTAAAATTGTAAATTTTAATAATTTTAATGAAATTAATTCATTTATCAATTTTTTTTACATTTAGAAATATAAAAAATGAAATATCACCATAAATATTATAAAATAAATAAAATAAATAAAACTACTATGAGTTTATAAAAAAATGATACATTAGTTATAAAAAATATAAATAGGTTTTATAATTTATAGATTAATATTTACAGTGTTTAATTTCCCCCTTAAATAATATATTAATTAATTAGAATGCATAATAAATATATATGTCGTAATGTAATTATACAGTCATAAAATTTTTAGTTCTCGTAAAAACTATATTTTCATAGTTCATATAAAAAAATACTTTATAAAAATCCCAAATAATTATTATAATATAAATTTAAATTTCTTATTCTAAAATGAGGTTAATTTTTTATAATTTTAATTCTACCATATTATAATTAATTTTCCACTAATATCATACTATATAATGAAAAAATAATTTAGTAAAATTCTCATTCCCAATATTAACTATTTTTATTAATATTTATAACAAATTACTTTTTAGAACCATTTTAATATATTACTCATATCATCAAAATATAACTTATATTATTAATTTTTTTCTATAAAATTAAATTCCTCAAAAGATAGTTTTCAAAAAGAATCATTTTTCAGAGTACAATGGTCTAATTAATTTTATCAATACACTAATAAATGAACTTTAGTCAGTATCTAAATATAAGTAATGATATAAAAAATTAATAATAATTGTAATTACATCTTTATATCATACTAATTTCTAGTTACATAACCCCTAAATATCACTAGGTATGATCTATAAATATGTTAATCTTCAGTGGTCATCGTAGGTTGTCATTCTACTAGCTTGGATCTTGAGGAAAATTAAACATGCTTGAAATTCCATAAAATATGATATATATCATATCCTAATTATAAATAATTAGTATGTTTATAATATAACGACATCATTGGTGGGGAATCCTTCTTTCTATGTTCAAAATAATAATCTTCATAAGGGACAATTCATCAACTTGAAACCATTTTCTTCATTTTTCTTCCGAGATTTCATAATATGGTAACTTTGTTATATACCTACAAATTTAATGGAAATATTATATTGTTATAATTTAATAATTTTATCTTAAAGTGTCATACTTTCATTGTAGATCACTGTTTTGTGTAGAATAATCTATTAACATAATACTTATCTAAGGAAATGACATTGTAAAATTTTGAGAAGTGACATTTCACCACATAAATAAGCATTTTCAATATAATTTCAAATAGTCCTATATAATGAAATTGTTATAGTAGACTACATTATATTTATGAATCCTGATTTATTTTTTAATGAAAACTCACATACACTATCCAGGGAATGACTTCTGAACTCACATTTTCCATCTTAATAAGAATATAAATTATATTGAGTTTTTCATTGAAATTTTGTGCTAACCAAATATATATAATGATCTTTTATATGTAGATTATATTAATAATTAAGTAGTGGTATTGGGATGATTTATTGATATTGTTTTTATATTAATGAAACATTCATGAATTACATGTTTTGATATCCAATCAATGCCTTATATGAAATAAAATTTTAAACTAAGGTATGATATTATGATTTAATTTGAACCACATTCCCAAGAACATTTATCAAATAATAATTATAGACATAGAAAACAATAATCAATTAGGTGATCTAAAAATCCATATTTTATCTTCTAAATTGATCTCCCAATTCTGTTTTTTATCCAGAGAGTGCATATGATAACCTGAGGAATACGTAAAATACATGGGTTATCTAAAAATAAAAAAATTTAATAAACATGATAAGGTAACATATTGTGTGGGTCTATGGTCGAACACAATATAAATTAAGATAAGCCTTTTGAATAGTCACGTGGAAGAATAAAAAAATTGACCATGTTATCATAAGTTAATGGTATCATATAAAATTTTTAAGAAACATGAAACATGAAATAAACATGAGTCAAGGATAATAGCTATGACAATACACATGGTCATCAGTTTGCCTAATGTATCCCTTCGTTGATGTATTTTTTTTCAAATTGCAAAACATAGAGAGGATTATGATATTTTTATTTTGTTCAGTGTTTCCACGGGAATTTGTGATATCTTTTAGTGTTTATTACTATGATCTAATTCAGTTTGATTCTAATATGGTCTTGTGTATGTTTATTTCTGGTTCTGATGGCTGTCGTTCGATATTAAAAATGTAGAGTTGATGATGTGTTTTTTATGATTATTGCTCTTATGTGATGGTGTTTTGATGTTGCAGGTGAAGGTTTTTTCTATATTATTTTTGAAGCAGTGGTGGAGATGACCGATTGGTACTCGCCTATGATGTATGATGAAGGGTATATAGGAAAAGACAAGAGGGTTCGATAGTGGGGGCATGGCTCGAGGAGGACCATTGATCAAGGATCCATTTCCTGAAGCGTCTCGACATGGCTGTGATGCTGATTTTGAATTCTGAATCAAGTGTGAATTTTTCCTAAGTAGTTTTTTGTTTTTGGTATTTTTCTATTTTTGTGTATGGTCTCGTTTCCACTCAACCAAAAATTGTATTTTGAAAATCAAATAAAATTATAATTTTCAGTCATCATAAGTAATGTTTTACAAAATAATGGATGTTATAATAAGATAGGTCTATATGTGAGAATTATTTTTCATAATTTATAGGAACTCTATAACATTACAGTGAGAGTCAAAGTTACTTAGTGGGCATCACATTTCTTCTAAATCTTCCTCTTATTGATACTTACTCTCTATGATTACACAAAAATAATTCAAAGGATACTTTTAAAATCAAACCATATCCTTTAGGATAATAGAATGAAAAAATGTAACATATTTGGGTTGGGATTTGATAAACCAAAAGTCTTTATATGCCTGAATAAAATATATGAGGAGGATCCCATTGATAAGTGAGAGGGAGAATATTTTTTATAAATAACCAAATATATTCAATAATGGAAAGTCAAACTAAATAAATGCGTTCTAAAAATTAATTAATAAATTATTTGAGTGAATATAAGTATTATACAAACCTCCACCAAAAATTTTAATCATTTTTTAAACATTTGATTCCCTTGCCTTAACGGTTACACTTATTTAAAAAAAATTTCAACATGGTAACAAATATTATACCTAGGTAACATATACATTATGAAACTAAATAAAATTAACCTTATTAAATAATTTGGACAAAATAATTCTATATATGAAATATAATTTATTAAAAAATACTATGTGTGTATAAATTTAATTTTAACACAAGCATATTTATCATGAAAAACTCCATTTTAACCTTAACCAAAGTAACTAATTTTACTAATCATTAAGACCAAAATTTATGTTGAACATATTACTTAATTTAAATTATTATGAATATATTTTTATAATTTTTTTATCAAATTTAATTTATATTATTAGATGAATTTAATTTAAAAACAATTCCACGATACTTTTAGAAAATAATTATTAATGAATATAATTTCCAAGAATAATATGATGACAGATTAACAAAAAATAGTAATCATTATATGAATTTAAATTAATATTAATTAATTTATAATCTATAAATTTTTATCAAATATATATTTATTAGGATTTATTTTAAATAATTAAAAAGGATAAACATTATGCATGTATAAATTGATAGTAGATCAGTGCCATTATAGGCATAAAAGTAATCTTACAACAAATCATGTGAATTTATGTTTCAAATTAAATTATCTAGATTAATAAAATAAGTGGTTAATATAGTATTTTAATAGAAATTAAAGGTATAATGTGACTTTAATATTAATTTATTTATTACAAATAAATAACAATATATGAAAATTTTGAAAATTTTACTATTCACTGAATAATAAATCCTTACATAAAACAAATTCATCCAAATTAATATTTTATTTGATGGTTTAAAAATTATTGTTAATTTTATAAAATAATTATTTTTTTTAAATTATATATATTTATTTCATTGTTATCTCCCAAAAAATAATAAAAATCATTTTTCAAAAAAACTTCTTTTTTGAATAAAACACCATCATTTTAAATTGAGAAATTTTTTCATAATGTTATTAGATATATGTGCTATTAAATATAGTTTTTTTACACTTGTTAATTTATAGGTATCTATGAGAACAATATAGAAATTTAAAATTATTTTTTTATTTTTTTATTTTCTGTTATTTTTTTAGTACATAGTCTCATAAAGACACTTGTCCTCTCCATCCATGGGTTATGGTAATTAGATATTTATGTTTAAAATTATATAATAATATGTGTAATAGTAGGGGGAAATGTATAATGTATCAATATAATTTGTTAATATTTTTGGGAAATTGGTATATAATAAACAATTAAATCCCTTGTAATAAGTCTATATACTTCAAAACATTCTAAAATATTTCAAAAATTTTGAGAGAGTAGTTTCTATGAAATGAAATCCCTATTCTAATAACACAAGTAGAAGTTGATCTAGCATATATGTACCAATTTTTACTAACTATAAAATGGATCATTATGTTTTAACTCCACCAATACTTGGTGCATCATAATGAGCCCCGATTTTACACTTGGTTTCACACCCCTAGGGTATATTCTTTGATAAATTCATGACTTTTTATAAACCATTATATAGTATGTGAATATAATTTTAGAATATAAATCCTAACTAAAGGGTTTTAAAAGAAAAAAAAATTATCTAATTATAGAGACTCATGTGTCATGTTATGTGTGTTATTTTTTATTTTTATTTTTCGATGATTATAGGTTCCATTTTATATGATTTTCCTTTTATTTATTCTCTCACTAATTTTAACTTTTGATATTTATAAGTGAGAAATAAGAGGAATTGTGACAACAATAAATGTTATGGGAAATGAATTGAATTATCCAATGATATAACAAACCTTATGGCAGTGATAGAAAAAAAAATTGTGGTATTGAATGATATACTAAATCATGATATGAATAATTCATGTATTTGGTATAAATCCTTCATTATCCAATGAAAGAAGAACATTATGGTGATTACTTTATGAAAAAAAAAGTTATACAACTATTTTTTTAATATTTTTCTCCCCCTATAGATTAAATGAAATAAATTCATTGTGAATATATTACTTATTATAAAATGATATAAAAAATATTACTATGTACTAGTTATTTATCTCCTCAAGGGGGAATTTTATTATTATTTCAAACTGATCAAGAACATCAATCCTAGGAAATAAATTTAACCAATAAAATGGGAAGGAGTTAAGAAAATATATTTCAATATTTATTTACCCGAGTTATTATTTTTATATTGGATATGTAGTTCAGTAGAAAAAATAAAAATGAAGCTGATTCTCTCGAGACTTATGAGATTAACATCATAATGCATGTATGGAACCCCTTTTTCATTAACATCGACAAAAAAACATTAGTGCAACACTTCTTTTGCAGATTGAATCTGATTCAACAAAAAAACGTGGCTACATGATACATTCATTAAAAATAAGTGGTTATTGGTTATTCCCTTTAGGTGGATATATTGATCGTTGATTCCTAGTTTTAATGAGGGGTTGGAGAAAAAGGTATAAAATGGAGTACAATTTGGGATGATGAATGTATAAATTCTAGAGAGTAAGGAAATATCAACTAAAAATGTGTCAAAATTTATAGAATTAGAATTCAAGAATCTATCTCAAGGGATTTGTGAGATGATTTATATGTGTCCTAGAAAGGTATCAATCTAATATTTTTTTAATGGAGATGAAAAAGTTCCTCAATGTGAAATATGAAATGATGGTTCGAATCAAAACTCAATAAGAAATTTAGTTTTTCATCTATAAGTAATATGGTCACAATGAACTCTAATTACCTTGGATAAGTATTTTTGGATATAATTAATGTCAACAACATTTATGGACAAGATATAAACGAATTTAATATCCAATCACAACTTCCATTATGGAACTTTATAATGATGTTGTGACCAGTATGATAGTTACTAATTAAATAAAAGTGAATGTATTTTTATTTTTCATGTTCTACACATTCGTTCATATCAATAATGTTTAGTATAACTACTAAAACACCACCTCAAAGAATGCAGTTTGAATTATCAGTGAGAAAAAATAGTAAAATTATTTCGTAAAAAGTATATATCTCCTTCCATATCATTGTTTGTGGAATAAAACTCCAATAAATTGATTTAATTATCTCTACAGTGGAATTTAATTCTATATTAGGCACAAACCATATATCCTTATAGAAAGATAAAGTCATATTACAAGAGAGGAAAATCACTATCCATATCATGAACCATCCTCTAATTCATATCAAGTTCTTGGAGAATGATGAGTGTCCTTTGGAATCCTCTACTCATTCATGGAAATTTATAGTTTATGAGCAATCATATCCAGAAAAAATTATTGGTTCAAAGTAGGGAATCTTTATTAAATACATTCCTAGTGTAAGGGAGAATAATTATATAATATTAAAAGAGTTTCATAGTCTTTATCCTGACCAAGTGGTTGATTTATCCATTAACAGAAACCTATATCACTAATAATATTCAATAATACCTCTATAATGGACACCATTTACTTTTAATAACGAATGTAGTAGTTGAAAAATATTTTCGAAAATGATTTTATATGCCTAGGTGCTTGATAATGGAGAGTTCTGGTTCCCATCATTATGAAGAAGGATGTGTCAATGTACCTCTCTACTGTTAACCATGAAATTTACAAACTCAAAATAAAAACAACTATTCCTTGATACAAATGGATAAATTTTATGATCAACTACATTGGGACCATTACTTCTCTAAGGTGTATATTCAGTCAAGATGTCACCAATTCATTGTGAGTTAGGGAGGATATTCACAATACTTACATAAAAAAAGTGTATGTATTATGAGTTAAAAATAATTCTATTTAGAGTCATCAATGATTCATCAATATTAATGGACTTAAAGAATATAAACCTTTGATTTTACCTTGAACAATTTGTTGTATTCTTAATAGACTATATAATAATATACTCCCAAAGATAACAAGAGCACGATGATCATTTCTATATTTTACTAAAGACATATTTAATATAGAATATATATGTATATTATTATAAATTTGATTTTTTAATGGGGGAAGTATTATCATAGTCTAATTTTATCACTTAAAAAGATATACTTATGGATTTCTCTAACACAATAGTGATTGGTATGTGTCTTGGACCATCATATATAACAAAAATCCATAGTTACTTTAGATAAGATGTTTAATATAGGAAAATGTGTGGGGATGTACTCATGATTGTAATAACCACTGGATAATCTAAAATGAAAATGATTTAATATTTCCTAGGCTAATAAATTATAAGATGTAATTAAGGAATTAAAAAATAAGCTTATCACTTTACCAATATTTATAGTATCGATGGATGGGGAACATTATTTGTATATAACGATGCTTCAAAGAAGTTGTTGGGTTGTGTACAAATACAATGTGATAATGTGAAAACATATTCCTTAATTTTGGGGAATCTTTTTGAGTTGAACAATCCCTCACATGATCCCAAGTTGGCTCTGATGATATTTAATTTTACGATTTAGAATCATTATCTCCACGGAGAGAAGTTTGAAATATATTTGGTTAGTTAGTTCCTCACATATATATATATATATATTTATATAATAAACTTAATATGAAGAAAAAATGATGGTAATAAATGGTTAGTTTCTTTTATATTTTAGCAATTTAACATAATTGGATCAAAAATTATGAGATATATAATATAAGTAAAAAGTATCCTACAATATTTCTAATGATGAGAATTAGAAAGGAACTGATCAACTCAAACACATAAAGGATAGACAGGGAATCTGATGATGAAGGAACAACATCCTACAAATCTCAAATTATTTCACATCCATCCATTATCTAGAAAATAATGTATTCTTAAATATAAAATGTGAATAAATATAATAATATGACTAATAATAGAGAATGGAATTCCTCTGAGACAAAAAATGATGAAGAATTATTTTTTTATCTTGGGACATGACTATGTGTTTAATCAAATCAATATATTAAAAACAATATAATAAAGAATACATGATGAATAAAATTAACCATCCATGAAGGTATCATGAATTTGTATCAGTATCCCTATGATAACTATTTTTTGGAATATTATGAAGAAAAAAATCATAAAATATAAATCAATGTATCTTGTATATCATCATTTTAATGAATAAAGTCCAAATTAAATGGAATAATTAAACCATTACACATACATATATTCAAATGCGAACGAAATCTCTATGTAAATAGTCATAGGACGTCTGGATACATCGATGTGAAATAATTCAACATGAGTTAGTGGGAATTATCTTACGAGTTTAGCTCATATCCACAAAATTTTAGTAAACTTCTCACATAATCAACATACAAGGATTTACATCATACAATTGATTAAGGCACATATAACACAACCAAAAATTGTACATGATTGATAGTAACAATTTAACTCCATTTCATGGAATATTCTTTAATATGTTTTAAGAACAATGTTTAAAATTATAACTGATTATGTCGACCAAAATGATATCCAATCATAGTGGACAATCCATACAATGGGGGGTAAATTGAAGATCATTATATATAGGAATAATAGTTGGAAGAGGTCAACATAATAATATGGTAGATTTATCACATTAAAATATTCTTCTCATGAATACAATAGGATCCATATGAATCCCTATATGGGAAGAGATATAGGAAACTAATGGGTTGGGATGATGTTTTTTAATGAAAGAAGTTGGGACAATAAATGATCGATGAAATTGTAGTAATGTTTAGGAAAAATAAAATATCACCTCATGAAAACATAGAGTCAAGAAAATACCTACATGGATAACCATCAGAGGGACATAGATTTTGAGAACATATATAAATATTTACATCTTATATCTTTATAGGTTAGATTCATAAGACTATGGATAGAGGGAAAAAATAATTAATAGATAAATAATCCATTTTATGATTAATGATTAACTCATAGAATTTACAATCGACTCAAACCCTCTAAAACCATATATAAAGTTCTTTTATGTGTTTCGTATATCCCTCTTGAGGAAGATCATACCATATCTCACACATATACATTATCTGTTTAAATTACAGTTAGTGAACGATCTCTCTTATGATGAAAATTGATGATGATATTTGACTATAGGGAAAATATTTAATAGAATAAAATAACTCAACTTTTTAATGTACTATGGTGGAATAATATATATGAGGTGATATAGGAATTAGATAAAGATATAAAATTGAGGTATCATCATATTTTTAGTGATTAAAATGAAATTTGTTTGTAGAAATTTCATAAGGGGGATGGCTGCAATGCCCTAAAATTTTATAAATTAAATATCCCTTTTATTATATAAATGATAAGTATTTAGAAATATATTATAATATAAAATATGTGAACATGATTATAAATAAAAAAATGAATTATATTAACATTAATATTAAATTTAGAGATAAATAAATCCATAAGAATTATTATTCCTTCAATAAACAACAAATATAGTAATAATATTACTATAATAATAAAACTTATATATGATTGATCCCCTATAATAATCACCCAAAATATGACAATATAGAAATGATATACAACTTTATTTGATAAATATTCATTTTCATAATTAGAAACATATATTACATTGATAAAAAATACATCTTACTAAATAATTATTTACAAATGTGATATTACTAGAAGGTAGTGAATATATATGTATGTTACAAATCATACCACTTAAATATTAATCGTAATTTGAGGAATAATAACATCTCCATTGTAATAGAAACCTCAATTATTTAATTTTAATATAATACTTAGGATTGTTATAAAATTTAAATATTTATTATTTGTATCATCTTATATAAAAAATGAACTGAAATTTTTAAAAGAAGTGTTATCTATGATGAAAAATTTAATGTTTTATTTTTATTATTTTATTAAATATTTAACTTTTAGAGGATATTTATTTTCAAAAATAAAATAAAAAAACTATAATATAATGTTTTTAATTTGAAATATAATTTTATCGTATCATTAGGAAATTTTATATGCACCAAAATTTTTATCATAATATTAAAATGTCACGACTCATCCCCCGAGTCCTGTTCTGTGACTACCCCAGGCCCACCATCCATAGGCAGGGGGTTAGCGACTATCACTGTAAAGGTGTATTGCTAAAATGTAAAGGCATTTCCTTTAAAAATGTACAAACACTCAAACCAATAACACAACAGGATGCAACCACAAAGTAAAACTACAATAGTAAAAGTGTGTACTGAAAGTAAAGGGGCCTGAATACATGCCCAAATGAAAGGTACAATGACAATTGAAAAACATAAAACATATCCTATAATTTCCCACCGAGGATCCTACCATAAGGGTAGGTACAACTCATCTCCACTGGTCTCCAAGTCATCCAATCCCCTCTATATACTACCTAGTCCTGGCTCCCTCAAGTCTCAGCCATGCTTCCCATCGTCTGCATAAGACACAACAATGTGCGGGCGAATCTCATGCAGGGGTAAGTATAACAATACCTAGTAGGGACCCTGAGACCCCAGAAAGTCTCTCAGAATTCCACAAAGGTAAAACCACAAGGCATGATCTCAATCAAAAAGCACAAAACAAAAGACACAGCTCAAACCAGGTAAAAGTAAAGAACAAAAGTACATATGATTACTCAAGATGCTAGATCATCTTATTCTATCAAGAGGAACTGTTGTTGACCATAAGGAGTCCAACCCACACTAGATCGATTGGTACTAACCCCCGTTGACCCACATAGGATCTGACCCACCCAAGATAAATAGGTAATAACCCCCACTGGCCCAAATAGGATCTGACCCACACATGATCGGTATACGCTGTCCTAGAGAGGATCGTTGAGTGATAACCCATATGGGATCTAACCCACATAGGATTGGTATATGCTAACCCACATAAGATCGTTTAGAGATGAACCACACAGGATCTGACCCACACATGATCGATAGGTGCTGGCCCACACAGGATCACTCGGTACTAACCACCGTATGATCTATCTCTAACCTCCACCTCACTACCAGCCACTAGATTCCGGCTCATAGTACGCTTGATTCTGGGAGAACCTCTCTTACATCAATCGTAATTCAACATCCACGATGTCCCACAAAATAGTAACCCAATTATTTGTAACATAATAAGGGTTACCACACAATAGATGACGCGTCAACCGAATGCCCGGTGTTCAAGTTATTGGCATTTTAGAGCTGAGGGCCCGATTGGATTCCAAGTCGATCCAACCCAGATATACTCCAACTTTCTCTAACAGACTCATGGAGTATATCAGAAGGACCATATCACTAAAATGATCCCAGAAATGTAGACGGTTCATCAAACGGACATCTGGTTCGTAATTTATGGTCCCTTAAGTGTATCTGGGCCCATGAGGGGTCCGGGTCCGGACAGACCCGGTCTAGGTCTGACCAGGCCCGGTTGGGCAGGGCAACGGTGGGCATGGCCCACTGGTCCACTGACCGGCCTGGC
The DNA here is from genome assembly GCA_963277665.1 of Viscum album. Taxonomy (NCBI): domain Eukaryota; kingdom Viridiplantae; phylum Streptophyta; class Magnoliopsida; order Santalales; family Viscaceae; genus Viscum; species Viscum album. The sequence goes on along the minus strand of OY728151.1, from coordinate 643,899,638 downwards.
CCGCCCGCGGAATGCGGCCCACGGGGCGATCCAGCCCACTTTTTGGCGCTACACACGCAGGGTCATGCGGTCCGCTACACCTCAACGACTCAAAGAAGCCATTCAAATCCTTTAATGAGCAGTTCCACATGGTGCCGCCTCATCACCCACGAGACCTGTAGGATGAGGGTCCCTTTCCATATCACCACAGCTTCGAGCCATGAATTCATTCAACATGGCGCGTGATGACGCGCCGCCTCCACCTTCACTACCGTCCGCCTATCCTACCATCACAGCGCCGCTCTCCCACCGCCATCGATAGATGCCGGCCACCACCGTTGTCTACTGGTTCCATGCCGAACCTTCTTCTGTGGGCCACCAAGTGAGCTCTGGTGGTTCGTTCTTCCTTCCAGACGTGCCTACGGTCCTCTCGAGATGTCCCTGTCATTGCGCACATCTCAGTATCAAGGTTTCGTCATGTTGTAACAACCCACCTCTATAGAAAACAATGAAAATCAAATGGTGGAGGGTCGAGGCCTTATTATTTTGGCCCTTTCCCTCCACGTTATGTTTATAACAAGTGGGAGTAATTTATAAATTGAAATGAAATAATGATGAACCCCATTAAAATTCACCAAAAAAACCTCCCCCAAATTCTAGAATGAGGAATATAATTGATGGAATTTCATGAATTAAAAGACAACCCCTACCTCATGAACCACCAGAGGTATCGCGGTCATTGGCGGAAGGAGAGTCCTGATCAGTGTGTGATCATCGGATTTTTTCGATCTCGGATCGTCGCTACTCATGATTCTGTCTTCCGTCGGTGGAAGGTGATGCATCACTTCACCAGAGGTTTCATTCTTGTCAAAGTCGTGTCAAAACTCCACCCCGAGGTTCACTAAAAAAGAGGGGGGAAAGGTGAGTAACGCAACGAGAAAATAATGAGGTTCTTTTAATGAATGAACCTATTAATTCCCCAATGGTGTAGTTAAAAATCAAGGAGATTCAATCTATTAATTGTCTTGACATGTCACTGGTCCCCACCACTACCGGTTAATCGATGGAAAAATGAAATAAAATAACTTGTTATGTTTTATTATAATTATATTTAAAGTCCAAATATTTACTTTTTCTTCTGACCTACTGCAGTTGATGTGAAGCATCCCTTAAGCAAACCCCAGCATTGTAGATTCAATTGTTCCCTTGGATTTTTAATCAAAGCACTGGTTCAAAATATAGAAAACTCCACCAGCGCGTTTACTGAATATACATTTAAAAAAGTTCATAAATTCATTCTGTCACACCGGTCCTCAGAAACAAGCACCATCAATTTTGAAGAGTTGTAATAATCCCAAATAATTTTTAAAAAATTACATGGAATTTTTGGGCCTTTACATTATCCTCACCCTAGGTATTTTCATACCTGAACGTAATAACAAAACTAGGGGAACAAATGGGGGTATCGAGCATGCATATGAGCCTCTGATTCCCTTATTTTATCCTAGATATTCCCAAGCAGCCCAAGAAATGACACTAGAGGACTAAACCATGCACGAAGGACCCACTCCTATTGATCATCTATCTCCACCTAGAACTCCAAAAATGTCGCCCCATCATCGATGTCTAGCTCTCCCTAGTCGATAAGGAGCGATGGATCATGGACGTATCTGCTCAGCTAGGACATGTGGAATACATTATGCACCCGGTGCATCTGTGGGGGATGAGCTAGATGGTACACAACCTTTCCTACTCTATTGAGGATCTAGAAAGGTTCGATGAACCTCAGATATAGCTTGCCACCCCGACCAAACCACAGTAATCCTCATCGGGGTGGGGCCGTAGAAGACATGGTCTCCCTCCTCAAACTCCATGGGTCGCCATCTTTTATTGGAATAATACTTTTTCCAGATCTGTGCAGTCTTCACCCGCTCTGAGATGACCTGTACCTTCTCTATGGTAGCATGTACCAACTCTGGACCCATAAGTGCAGACTCCCCTGGGTCTGTCCAGCAAATAGGTGATCTGCATTATCGCTCATACAACAGCTCAAACGGTGTCATGCTGATGGTAGATTTATAACTGTTGTTGTATGAAAACACCAATAGGGGTAGGTGTAACTCCCAACTATGGAAAAAATCAGGGACACAAGCACAAATCATTTCTTCGAGTGTCTGTATGGTTTGCTCCATCTGACCATCTGTCTGAGGGTCAAAGGTGGTTCTTAAGTGTAGTTGAGTTACGAATGCCTCATACAATCCCTTCAACAAACGGGATGTAAAATGAGCGTATCAATCTAATATGACCATAGATGTAATCCTGTGAATCCGCACAATATTTGGATCGTAGCGATGTCCCAAGCTCTATACTGATCGTTGCTCTCAGATGGGAAAAAAGTGGGCCAACATGGTGAGTCGTTCAATGATCACCGAGATGGAAATGAGGCCCCTTGACATTAGTTCTAGACCCATCACAAAGTCAATGGATATACCATCTCACTTCCACTCTGGTACCTCAAGTGGATGAGCTAAGACTACTGGTACCTGATGCTCCGCCTACACTTGCTGACTAGTGACGCATCAAGATACAACCTCTGCCACTGCTTTCTTAATCACTAGCCACCAGTACTAACGCCGAAGATTCTGGTAGTTATTTGCTACTCCTGGATGTACCACCAAACTGGATGTGTGGAACTCCCTCAACACCTAATCTTGAAGTGTCACTGGTACTATAGTGTGTCCTCTGAAGAGAACGTTGTGCTCCTCACCTTCATAAAATCCATCATGAGCCTATCCTAAGGATATGTGAGCACGTCGGGCCTCGCAGTATACATCCCCAAGTTGTGCCTCCCAATCTTGTTGAAAAAAGTGGGGGAGTGAAATTCATATACTAGAGGTAAACTACACTATATCTATCCACAATAGATATCTGCAATGTGACTTGGTGCTATGTCAACTCACTCAGCAGCTGTAGACCAGACCTCTGGCTGAGTTTGTCTGCTATTATGTTCCCCTTCCCATAAGTATAGACTATCTCAAATTCATTGTCTAGGAGGATCTCTATCCATCTTTATTGTCTCAGCTCTGGGAAACTCAGATGACACTTCTCGGTCCATAAGAAAGGCTACACCTTCTTCTTCAAGGGTGACAAGGATCCTGCTACTCTAAAGAACTCAGGTACAAATCTCCAGTAGAACCTATCCAATCCTAGAAAAATCCACTCTTTGGTAACACTCCTAGGTGGTCCCAAGAAAGAACTACCTCGATCTTCACCAGATCCACAACAACTCTAACTTCCAAGATAACATTCCCAAGGAAATGGATGTCTTGTATCCAGAACTAGAACTTCGAGAACATTCAATAATGCTGGTCCTCTCGGAGAGTATCCAAGACTGTCTTTAGGTGAGTGAAGTTCTCCTCCTCTTGCTCCGAGTATATCAAGATGTTGTTGATGAATACCACCACAAAGTGATCCCAGTATAACTAGAAGATCTTGTTCATGAGCCCCAAGAACATTTTCGGAGCATTGGTCATGCTGAAAGGAATCAACAAGAACTCATAATGGCCATGTCGACATCTGAATGTTGGCTTAGGTATGACATCAACCCGTAATCTGAGCTGATGATTTCCTGATCTGAGTACTATCTTCTAAAAACAATGATCTCCCATCAGCTGGTCGAAGACATCATTGATCCTTTGGTGGGGATACTAGTTCTTCATGGTCACCTGGTTCAGGTGCTGATAGTCCTCAAAAAGCCTCAAGATCCCATCTTCCTTATTAGATAACATGTAAAGACACGAAAATTTCAAGTAAATTTTTTCATAAATAATATGTAATTTTACGAGTCTGTGGTTTCTGACGACACTTGATTCCGAGGTCCGGTGTGCCCGGAATCAATTTCTGAAATTTTGTTCAAGTATATTCAGTAAAAGTACGTGTGAGTTTTCCTATCATTTGAATCAGTACTCGGAATTGAAATATGAGTGCACCGATGAACTCACACCGCCAGTATTCGAATAATATGACCTTTTCCATAGTTGCGTTTAGCTGGGAGGAGAAATTTATTTTTGTGGGTTGTTATTAAAAATAAATATGAGTTAGATAGTTTTATTTGGAGGGTGGTTATAATCTCCAAAAGGAAGTTGGAGGTGGGTCCCACCCCCCACATAACCACCCATGAGAAGATTTAGTGTGGTGGGACCCACACGAACCCAAACCCTCTCACCTCCCCTAAACTCCCTTAAACTCCCCATTAACACCCCTTAATTAATCTGAAAACTTCTCTCTTAACCTATGGACTTCCACTTATATGTGGAGCCTCTCCACCTCTCCTCATGAATGTTTCCAACACAAATTCCTTAATTAATTAATTTTTCATTTTGAATTAATTTGAATTGCATTGAAATGTTATAAAATTGGAGAGAATTTTTATTATATGGGCTTGGAAAATATTTGTGGGGAGAAAAAATCTTGGTGGAACTTCCTTTTCTCAACGAAGAACATCCCCGATGAAGAACGCGAAAGACTTCTTCCAACGACGCTTCCTCCTCAGACGCACCCCGACGTCAAGGAATCTACGTCATCTTCAGATTCTCTTTTCGCGTCATGAAAATGACTGTTCCTCCAATGTTGACGGGATGACATTGTTCTCCGCGACGCCGTCTTCCACGATGCCAGACTACCGCGACGCTCGTTTTCTGTGGCTCGTGGACGTGCAACGTCAATTACGAGGTAGGGGTTTAAATCATATCTATACCCATTTTACGTCATTGATATAATAGTTTGACAACAAAATGGTATCACTGTAACATTGGGGAGTTTGGACCGCACCAACACAAATGAATATTCCGCATTTGATATTTTTGTGGTTGTCGACGGGAGTAGACAATGGAGACCGGCAACGAGCCGGCCCCAACGAAGGGGTTCGGCGGCACAAGGGCCACCAGGTCGCCAGGAGGACACAACATTGCCTCCCTATGCGGAGAAGAGCATCATTAACGTCGAGACACGGCGGAGGGGTGCGGTGTTGTCGCACCGCATCGGATAGGACCCACGGCCTATGGCCGGTGTGGGCAGGGGAGGGCGGCCGGCTGAGCCAGCCCCCGGTGCTCGCCAGGGTGGAACCCAGCCAGGTTCCGCGGAGAGGAATCGGCAACCGCCAGTTCCATTATAGGGAGATGGGGGTGCAAAACTGACCCCCCTATTTGACTGGGGTGGGCGCCCCCACCACCTGGTCACCCCTGACCAAGCAGGCATCATTTCCCCCATCCACATGGGCGGGACCACCCCGCCACGCCGGTCGGGCCACCCCGCCCCGCGGGCCGCGCCACCCCGCCACGCTGGACGGGCCACAGTGCAGTGCGGGCCGGGATACTACACCACGCAGGCCGGGCCGCCGCATGGGCAGGGTGAGTGCCCTTGGTCGGGCCACAACCATCGGGCCGGGCCGACCCAGTGTGGGTTGGGTCGGGTCGGACCGGACCCAAACCCCCCTCTTTGGACCCATTTTTGTATTTAGCCCATAACATGAGCTACATACCTCCGATCGTTCCACCGTTTGTTGCGTAGAATTCCTTAGATTGAGAATGTCGTTTCGGTATAATACACTCAAGTTTTGAAAATGTTTGTGTATGGCCGGGTTGGTTTGAACTCGAAACTAACCGGGACCTCAAAGCGAAAACGTGTATAACTTAATGATTGAACATACGATTGGCATGTCGTCAACTACGTTGGCTTAATTTTGTTGATATGGTTCTTTTGTAATATTCCACATTAGATTAGGATGAGATTTGTGTATGGACATGTCAGATTTTACCTGAAATCCAACCAGGCCCCTAAAACAGAAAAGCCAATAACTCTTAGATCGGGTGTCCTATTGACGCGCCGTCTGTTGCATTGGGATTATTTTTATTAGACGGAACTTTGGGATACATCAAATCAAGACTTTGTGATAGTTTATGTATCGACCATTTTGATCGAGGTGTGGACCCTCCCGAAATCGAGCGTGTTGTGTGCGGGAACCCTAGAGCTAGCTGCGACTACGATGACTATTGTACTGGGATCCTCCGTGGGTTCACCATACTGGAATCCTCCATGGTTTCAACGACGAGGAATTCCATACTAGGATCCTTCGTGGGTTCGACGTCAAATACTACCGTACTAGGATCCTCCGTGGGTTAGACGACGATGTCTACTGTACTGGAACCCTCTATGGGTTCGACGACGACAACTACCATACTGGGATCCTCTGTGGGTTCGATGAAGACGTCTACGGTACTAGAATCCTTCTTGGGTATGATGACGACGACTACCATACTAGGATCCTTCGTGGGTTCTACGACGATGGCTACCATACTAGGATCCTTCGTGGGTTCGACGACAAGGTCTACCATACTGGAATCCTCTGTGGGTTCGACGGTGATGACTTCTGTACTAGGATCCTCCGTGGGTTCGACAGCGATGAATTCTATACTTGTATCCTGAGTGGGTCTGACAGAGTAGCTGGTCTTGTATCCTTATTGGGTCTGAAAACTTAGCTGGTCTAGTATCATATGTGGGTTCGACAACTTAGATGAATCAATGACTACATCTGATCATCTCTATCGCTATTCAAAAGATGTATACCTGTGGAGCTGAGTCTTGACTTACTATCATTATCAACTATGTGATTGACTTAATTTCTTGTGTGGACTGGGATGTGCTTGGGATGGAGATTTGGAGTCGAACTGTGGTTGATAACTTAGGTATATGTATGGGAATATACCTATGTAGGGTTGGTTGATACTTTGTGATCGGGTATTTCTTCTGTGGTTTATCCTTTATGGATTCTGGGAGACCTTCGGGGGTCTCGGGGTCCCTACTGAGTATCATATACTCACCCATACATGGGCTATACCAGCACTACATTGTGTTGGATGCAGACGATGAACATCACTGATCGAGGTAGAGACTTGTGCAGCTGGACGGTACCTGGAGGTGGACAACTTGGCGAGACGTACACAGAGAAAAAGCACAGACCCAAGGTGTTGAGGAGACCATCTATACTCACCTATCAGGTGGGATTTCTGTAGGATGACTCAGTGGTTGCTATTTTAATTTACTGTAGTTGTACTAGCTTTTCAGTTGTATTGTACTTACTATTGTGCTTGTTTTTCCGGCCCCTTTCTTTTCATCACTTTCTTTTGTATATAGTGTTTACTTAGTGTTTACTTTATATTGCTTACTCTATTGTTGTTGTTTACTTATTAAAGGAAATTCCTTCCCCTTTTGTAGGGATTTACGTCTTTGGTGCTAGTCTCCAGCCCCTGGCCTATGGAAGGCGGGCATGGGGTAGTCCTGGAACAGGCCCCGAGGACGAGTCGTGACAAATCGGTATCAGAGGAGTCAGTTCTACTTCAGAAATCAGGACTCTGATTATTTATTTTTGTGAAGCAATAGTTTTAAGACTATTGAGTGTGGTTTTCAGTCTAGGGAGTCCAGTGTCGGTGCGGCGGCTGATGTATCCATACACCATGACCCTGACATCTGATTTCCGACTCAGTGCATGAAAACACTGATTGTGTGTGTGCTTCTTTTGAAATGTTTTCTTTGTGATTAATTGGTATCAGTTCACCAAGTATACTATTTGACCGTGGTGCACCTGTTTCTTTTCAGGATGGCCCCACGAAGGCAGCCAACTAGGGTTCCGAGATACATATGAGATGGTAGCCCACCGAGCGACGAGGCCTCGGTGTAGGGCCCCATCACAGCAGAGGAACCATTGGTACTACTACCAACTGGGTCACCGATACCACCAGCCCCAGTAGCATAAGGTGCACGCCGCCTGAGTGTGTTTCAAAAGTTCCAGTGACAGAGGCTGCCCAGGTTCCACATAGAGACGGACCCCCAGGAAACTAAGGATTTGTTGGAGGCTATCGTTAGAGTTTTCATATTGGTAGGAACACCAGTCGACCTACTGCTGATCCTTGCCATAAGTCTCTTGCTTGAAGTGGCAGGAAGATGGTGGAGCCTGATGCTCCAGGTGCATGACAATGAATCACTACTCTGGACAGACTTCGAGAGCCTATTTCAGGCAGAGTTTGTACCAGCCACCCTTCGTGCGATGTGGATTAAGGAGTTACTTTATCTGCTGTAGGGAAGCATGACAGTATCTCAGTACTCAGCGAGGTTCATTGACCTCCCATGCTACTCCATGAATATGGTACGAGACCCGTTCTTCAGGGGACAGACCTTCGATAAGGGACTCAGGCATGAGATCAGGGCTTCTATGATCTCCCTCAACATCCCGACGCAGGAGGGGGAGCTGGAGAGAGCCCTTCTAGTGGAGAGTTTTCTCACTGATCAGTCACCAGCATCGAGACCCTCCGAAGGACGACACGTAGTGGATTCTTCTGCAGCCGGAAGTAGAAAGTTGACGCAGAGGTCCAAGAGGACCTGGCCATCAGGTGGGAGACCTCAGGATACAGGTACAGTTGTGTGGGGCACACGAAATAGAGCCATACATAGGAGGAGCAGGCTGTGCTGTGCATGCGGCGGGCAAGGTCACATTGCTCGGGACTGCCCGACTTGCCCTGCAGATGAGCAGCAGGAAGTAAAGGGACCACCCAGGAAGAGGTAGAGGTTCGAACGTGGTGGTCTTCCAGGAGCAGGCGGACCTGGTAGAGGAGCTAGCCGAGCAGTAGTTGGTGGATGAAATATTGAGGCCCTACCACCACCACCACTAGGAGGTCCATCCCGACCATAGGGAACAGGTGGATAGGGCAGAGCTCAGCTTCTTGCAGCTGAAGCCTATGACCATAGTGCTCCGGGATTAGGTGTAAAAGAGTGGTACTAGCTCCGGGACTAGAGACTATTGATCATGATGGTTCTAGATTTGTTGATGTCGTTGTTTGTGGTTGCTTTGTGTCTTTGTACTGTGAGCCGTTGTAATAAAATACACTTGTCCATGTAATGTTTTCTTTATAACTTTTTGTACGGTTGATACTAAGTGGTTCCATTTAAAACCGTTTACTTGACCCTCACATTCGATATTCCTACTTGTGGAGACCTAGTGACCACACACTGCTTCCAACAGTGTGGCTCGAGCCTTGGAGGCGAGAGTAACTGTTGGATCTCTTGGTAGTAGCATCGAGCCCTTACGACGTTGTCCATGGCATGAAATAGTACCGTTTGTGTCAGGATTGACTGTATTAGGAACAGAACAATGTTCATCTAGGGGATGAGACAGATTTATATATTCGTAAAAAGAGGAATCTTAGAAGCTCTTATAGGATGTAAGCGAAAAAGGGTGTAGTCATGTTCTTTACAAATGGCTAGTCACACCCATAGTTCGTTGAGTGAACATTTTTAGGTTTAATATAATCTCAAAAGTCTTAGGTGTGTTTTCTCGTAGAAGGACCTGGACCTGAGACGGTGACATTGGCTTGAGTTCCTTCGGGACTATGACTTTGAGATAGTCTATAATTCTGGGAAGAGGAACGCTATAGCAGATTCTCTCAGTAGGAGATCAGGAATTCTGCTGCTAGGAGAGGCGACAGAGTAGCTGGCCGCGTTGCAGATATCCTTTGTTGATAGTGATGGAGCTGCCTTTCTGAAGTCCCTCGCTATCATTCATCCACTACTTCAGTGAATCAGAGTGGCACAACGGAAGCGTAGTGGCCATGTATGAAGAAGGTTGTAGCAGAGTTCTTCTCACGATGCCTCTCTTGTCAGCATCTGAAGACGGAGCATCGGGTACCAGAAGGCTTGGTACATCTATTAGAGGTCCCTGAGTATATGTGGGGTGGGATAACCATGGATTTCATGACGGGGTATCCACATACATCCAGAGGACACGACTCTATCTGGGTGATCATAGACCAACTCCCCAAGTCGGCCCACTTCCTACCGATCAGAGATCAGGGCTCTGTAGATAGCTTGGGACGCCTCTACATTCAAGAGATCATACGGTTTCATGGTATGACATCGACTATCATCTCCGATCGAGATTCCCGTTTCACTTCATGGATTTGGAAGTGGTTAAAAGAGGATTTTTGAAAAAATCTTCACTTGATCACTGCATTCCATCCACAGACGGATGGCCAGACTGAGAGGACCATTCAGAATCTCGAGTACATGCTCTATGCATGTGTCCTTGACATTGGTCACAGTTGGGAGGATCACCTACACTTGGTGGAGTTTGCGTACAATAACAGCTATCACTCGACCATCAGGATGGAACCTTACGAAGAACTGTACGAGCGACCTTGCAGTTCACCTCTGTGCTAGACTGACCTAGGGTAGTCAGTACTAGTAGGACCAGAGATGGTTCAGGCTACGACAGAGAAGGTGCAGATCATCCAGGAGTGGATGAAGACTATACAGAGAAGACAGAAGTCCTATGCTGATAGGAGATGGAGACCACTAGATTTCGAGGATGGTGACCACATCTTCTTACGGGTCTCACCTTGACGAGGTATATGGAGATTTTTCTGAGACGTCAATTTATATCCATGCTTTATTGGGGAATTCCAGGTCCTCAGCAAGAGTAGGTGAGGTGGCTTACCTCCTGGCCCTTCCACCTCAGTTGCACCGGGTTCCCAACATATTTCACGTATCTCAGCTGAGAAAATACGTGCACAACCCATCACACATCATCGACCACAGGGAGATGGACATCGATGATGGTGTGAAATTCACAGAGGTCCCGGTGGGATCAAGGATCGACAAGAGAGGGTCCTATATGGACATTCAATTCTTCTGGTGCACATTCACTGGCAGAACGAGAACCTCCAGAAGAGTACTTGGGAGCGGGAGGCTCATATTTGTGCTATGTACCCCCATTTGTTACCCTAGTGTGGGTTGTAGCTTTACATGGACCTAAATCCTTAAGGTTGGGGTACTTTAAAGACCTTTAAATTTAAAGGATTTTTTTGAATAAATATTATGGTATTTTACGAGTCCGTGGTTTCTGACGGCACTTGATTCTGAGGTCCGGTGTGCCCAGAATCAATTTCTGATGTTTTGTTCGGGTACATTCAATAAACATACGTGTGGGTTTTTCTACCTTTTGAACCAGTGCTCGGAATTAAAATCTGAGGGCACTGCTGAACTCACAGCGCTGGTATTCTCTTAATGGACCTTTTCCATAGTTATGTTTATCCGAGTGGAGATTTTTATTTATGTGGTTTTTTATTAAAAAAAAATAAAAATATGAGTAAGATATTTTTATTTGGTGGGTGGTTATAATCTCCAAAAGAAAGTTGGAGGGGGGCCACAACCCACATAACAACCCATGAGAGGATTTAATGTGGTGGGACCCACACAAACCCAAACCCTTTCACCTCCCCTCAACTCCACTAAACTCTCCATTAACTCCCCTTAATTGATTTGACAACTTCTCTCTTAACCTATGGACTTCCACTTAAATGTGGAGCCTCTCCACCTCCCCCCATGAATGTTACCAAAAAAATGCCTTATTAAATTTATTTTTCATTTTGAATTAATTTTAATTGCATGGAAATGTTATAAAATTGGGGAGCCTTTTTATTATTTGGGCTTGGAAAATATTTCTTGGGATAAAAACTCTTGGTTGAACTTTATTTCTCAATGAAGAACATCCCCGATGAAGAATGAGAAGGACTTCTTCCAATGACGCTTCCTCCTCGGAGCCACCCCAACATCAAGGAATAAACGTCATCTTCAGATTCTCTTTCCACGTCATGAAAATGAATCTTTCTACAACGTTGACTGGACGACACCATTCTCCGCGATGCCATCTTCCGCGACGCTCATTTTATGCGGCTCGTCAACGTGCGACGTCAACTACGAGGTAGGGGTTTAAATCCTATTTGTACCAGTTTTACATCATTGAAATAATAGCCTGACAACCAAATTGTATCACCGTATCATGGGGGAGTTCGGACCACACCAACACGGATGAGTCTTCCCCATTTTATCTTTTTGTGGTTGTTGACGGGAGCAGACAATGGTGACCGACAACGAGCCGGCCGCGAAGAAGGGGGCCGACGGTGCAAAGGCCACCGGGTGACTAGGAGGGTGTGATATTGCCTCGCTACGCAGAGAAAACCCGCGACCACGTTGAGCCGCGGTGGAGGTAGGGGAGGGCGGCCGACTGAGCCGGCCGCTGGTGCGCGCCAGGGTGGAACCCAACCGGGTTCCATGGAGAGGAACCGGCCACCGCTGGTTCCATTACAGGGAGACAGGGGCACAAAACCGCCACCCCTGTTTGACTAGAAGGGACTTGCAGGGCGCCGCTGCCACCTAGTCACCCTGACCAGGCGGGGTTCATTGCCCCCAGCCACGCAGGCGGGACCACAGCGCCACACCGGCCGGGCCACCTCGCAATGTTGGTCAGGCCACCGTGCCACGAGTGTCGAACCACCGTGCCCCGCGGGTAGGGCCACTGCGCCATGTGGTCCGGGCCACCGTGCCTCGAGGGTCGGGCCGCCGCACGGGTTAGGCCAGCACCCTGGGTCGGGCCGCAGCCGCTGAGCCGGGCTGCACCCTTCTGGGCCAGACCCGGACCTATGTCGGGTCAACCCAGTTCGGGTCGACCCAGCGCGGGTTGGGTCGGGTTGGACGGGACCCAAACCCCCCTCTTTGGACCCATTTTAGTATTTCTCCTATAACTGGAGTTACAGACCTCTGATCGACACACCGTCAGTTGAATAGTATTTCTTGGATTGAGACGATCGTTTCGTTATATTACACTCAAGGTTTTGGCAAATACTGATAATATCTGGGTTGGTTCGAACTCGAAACCAACCGGGGCCTCGAAGCATAAACTCTTATAACTTAAGGACCAAACGTCTGATTGACGTGTCATCAACTACGTTGGTTCACTTTTTACAACACACTCCTTTTGGAATACTCCACATGGGATTCAAATGACATCAAAGTATAGACGGTTTGGATTGTACACGAAATCTAACTAGGCCCTTGGAACGGAAAATCGTATAACTCTTAGACCGGGCGTCTGATTGACGCGTCGTCTATAGAGTTGGGTTTCTTTTGATGAGACGGAACTTAGGGATACATCAACTCAATAATTTGTGATAGTTGATGTATCAAACCCTCTTCAGGAGGAGCATACACTCCCAGAATCCAGCGTATTGTGTGCGGGAACCCTAGAGCTGGCTGCGACTGCGACGACTACCGTACCGGGATCCTTTGTGGGTTCAACGATGACGTCTACCGTACTTGAATCCTATGTGGGTTCAACAGAGATGACATCCATACTAGGATCCTCCGTGGGTTTGATGATGATGACTACCATATTAGGATCCTCCGTGGGTTTGACGATGATGTCTACCATACTAGAATCCTCTGTGGGTTCGATGACGATGACTACCATACTAGGATCCTCTGTGGATTTGACGATGAAGAATATCATACTGGAATCCTCCGTGGGTTCGATTATGGCGTATACCTTACTAGAATCTTCTGTGGGTTAGACGGTGATGACTTCTGTAATGAAATCCTCTGTGGGTTCGATAGCGATGACTTTTGTACTTGTATCCTGAGTAGTCTGACAGAGTAGCTGGTCTTGTATCTTGAGTGGGTCTGACAGCTTAGCTGGTCTATTATCCTATGTGGTTCTGACAGCATAGATGAATCTGTATCTACATCTGATCGTCTTTATCTCTATTCTAAATATGTATACCTGTTTGAGTCGAGTCTTGACTTATAATCATTATCAACGATGCTATTAACTTACATTCCTATCTGGACTGGGTTGTGCTTGGGCTTGATAGTTGGAGCTGAACTGTGGTTGATAAAATAGGTATATGTATGGGAATATACCTAAGTAGGGTTTGTTGATACTTAGTGACTGTGTCTTTATTCTGTGGTTTATCCTTCGTGGATTCTGGGAGACCTTTGGGGGTCTCGGGGTCCCTACTGAGTATTGTATACTCACCTCTGAATGTGCTATGCCTACACTACGTTGTGTTGGATGAAGACGACGAATAATACTGATCGAAGTAGAGACTTGTAGAGATGGAAGGTACCTGAAGGTGGACCACTTGGTGAGACATACACGGAGTAGACGGATGGACCCGAGGTGCTGAGGAGACCATTTGTACTCACCCTTCATGTGGGATTTCCAGAGGATGACTCAGTGGTGGCTATTTTACTTTACTGCGGTTGTACTACCTTTTCTGTTGTATTGTAATTACTGTTGGGCTTGTATTTCCGACCCCTTTCCTTTCAGCACATTCTTTTGTATACAGTTTTTACTTAGTGTTTACTTTCTATTTTGTACTCTTTTTTTGTTGTTTACTTATTAAAGGCAATGCCTTCCCTTTTTATCGGGATTTACGCCTTTGGTGCTAGTCGCCAGCCCCTGGCCTATGGAAGGCAGGCATGGGGTAGTCACGACCTGGGCCTTGAGGACGGGTCGTGACATAAAAAAATCATGGATGCCCATGGAAAAACATTGGGCCTTATGAACCCATTTCCATGTATGTTCTCTGGTTGTACACGTAACTCTCGAAGCTCCACCGGATCCATCAGATATGCTGGTGTAGATACCAGTGATGTCCTGGGGTACAAGTCTATGTAAAATTATACCTCTTTGTATGGAGGTAGTCCCAAAACATCATAAGGAAAGACATCATCATACTCGTCAACAACTACAAGATATCTCAGTCCCCTCATGGCAACTGTTTCGAGGGTGAGGCAAGCCAACTAGTGATTTATCGGCTGCACCCTCCTCCGAGAAAGCCCAACCTATGCTGAAAAGGTTTCCTTCTCACCAATAAAGGAAAACCTATCCCATAATCACTAACACACTGCACAATGTGCCTAAAATAGTCAATATGATCATGGAATATGGATTGCAAGTCCATACCCATGATGATGTCGTGAGGCCTTGACACTGCTATTAGGAGATCCCAGCCCAATCTCTCACATCTTAGAGAGAGCTCACACTACCTACACTAGTGTGTAAGTGTCTAATATTCTCCATTATGAGTCTATAAATAAAAATAACAAGACAACGGCTCCATCGGAATATCTGATCTCCAAATGAGTGTCGTGGTAATGAAAGAGTGACTGGAACCTATTTTTATAAGTACTTCATCTAGGGTTGAATAAAGATAGACTATACATATAATCATATCTAGATTACCGTGTTTATAGGCCTCATCTCCCTAAATCTGTGCTTTCCCCAGTACACCTACTCCCAGTGGTTGGGGTGGACCTCCTGGTGGTGGTGGTGGAAAAAACTCAAATCTCCGCCCACCTCCTGCTTCACAACGTGTTCCTCTACGTCGTATCCCACCTTTCTAACATCCTAAATCGAATCTAGGCCTCCGCCTCATCTTTCCCTCAACCATCTTCTGATCGTCAGTAGGGAGGGTCATGCTGTCACGAGCCATGTGGAGCTTCGCGCCGCATGTGAAGAACATTCGGCCTCCGAGCTGAACTTCTCTGTCTTACGAGCTCTGCACCTCCAACCCTGTATCCCGGGGTCATCCACCAGTGGGTTTGACCCACCTAGACCTATGAGTCATCTGTTTACTACCTCTTGTAGGTGACTCAGCTACATGTCATCTGGTGGTGGCTCTCATCACTGGTGATGGATCATCTATGAAGCTCTCCACCAACAATGCTTGCTCGAGCACTCCAGCCTACGTCAAGATATTCAGTGATATCATCAACGCTATGATCTTTCACTATAGACCATTCTCAAAGGTTTGTGCCCTTAAAAATGGGTCTCATACCATTTCGGTGGACTAGTGCCAGTGGTATGTGAATATTGACGAGTATTGGGCTACTGTTAGGTTGCCTTGCTATAAGTGCAGTAGCTCCTAATTACGCACATAGTGTAGTGTTTCTAGAACGAACCCCTTCCTGAAGAGGCTCTCAAAGTCTGTCCAATTGAGGGTTGCATCATAAGGTCTATGGAGCATCAGGCTCCACCATCTCACTACTTTTCCCTTGAAATGGATAGTATCTAGGATAACCATTTTCCCTTTTGGTGTCTCAACCAAACAAAAAACTCTTGCCACAACCTCCATCCATTCCACAACTACTTGGGGATCTGTCTCACCTCAAAAACTCAGATTCCTCTCTATCTGGAACTCATGAAACATGCTCAGTTAGCATGCAAGGTCTGCTAGTGGGGCTGGGGCATCTGCTGCCCAACAGGTGGTTGTGTTGCGGGTGCACCACCCAAATGTGCCAAAACAGTAAGAGGGTCCTGCACCGAAGCCTCATTTCTTGGTGGGCCTTCATCATGTACTCTCTCAAAAATCTTGGCTAGCTGTCTATGCGACAACTTCCTAAAAAGAAACATGTGATCCACAGTCATGAAGTTATACCTGGTGAGATGACTCAAAAGTGGTCAAAGTAAAAACATTTCAAAAACACACACAATAAGTGTTTTCATGAACCGAGTCAGAAATCATAATTTAGGGTCATCATGTATGGATACGTTGGCCGTAAAACCAACAGTAGACTCCCCAAACTGAAAACCATAATAAAAAAACATAACACTATTGAACCATTCAAAAGATCATAGTCCTAGTTCTTGAGTACAACTGACTCCTTTGATAAAGCTTTTTCCTGACCCATCTCTTGGGGCCTGTGTTGTGACTAACCCAAGCGCACCTTCCATAGGCTAAGGGTTGTCAAATAACACCGGAAAGAGGTATATCTAAATTAAGAAGGTGTTGCCTTTAAACCTATACAAACACTCAATCCAAGAACACAACATGATGTAACCACGAAGTAAAACTGTAGTAGTAAATATGTCTACAGAATGTAAAGGGACCAGAAAAATTATCCAACTGAAAGGTTTAAAAACAACTGAAAAATAGAAAATAGCTCATGGAATCGTCCACTGAAGATCCTTATTGAAATATAGGTACAACTCGTCTCCACTTCTATCTATGTCACCAAATATCATCCATGTATCGCTTGGTCCCATCTCTTCCAAGTCTCAGCCATGTTGCCCATCGTATGCACAAGACACAACAAGGTGTGGGTGAAGCCCATGCATGGGTGATTATAATAATACCTAGAAGGGACCCCGAGACCCTTGAAGGCCTCTCAGAATTCCATAATGGAAAAATCACATGGAATGATCTCAATCACAAAACACAAAGAAAAAGATACAGCTCAAACCATGTATAAGTAAAGCACAAAATTACAGATGAATAGTCGAGAAGCTAGATCATCTTATCCTGTCGAGAGGCACTACTGCTGACCATATGGAGTCTGACCCACATAAGATTGATAGGTAATAAACCCTGGCTGACCCACACAGTATCCAACCCACCCAGGATCGATAGGTAATAACCCCCACTGACCCACATAGGATCTCACCTACACTGGATTAGTATATGATGACCCACACTGGATCGTTGAGAGCTGACCCCCACAGGATCTATCCCACACAGGATCAGTATGCACTAAACCACAGAGGATCGCTGATCAATGACCCACAAAGGATCTGAACCACACATGATCAATAGGTTCTGACCCATAGAGGATCATTCTGTACTAACCTCTCTCTGATCTGTCTCCAACCTACGCCTCACTGCCAGCCATTGGATTCTCACTCATAGTATTCCTGATTCTAGGAGGACCACTCCCCAATCAATCAGTCATAATTCAATCGGTACAAAGACCCATGAAAAATTAAGCCAATGGTCTTTCACATCTTAAGGGTTCTAATGCAACCGATTGGTGAATCAACTGGATGTCTGATCTGTATGTTGTTTAAATTTTAGTGTCGAAGGCCCGGTTGGATTTGGAGTCGATCCAACCCATCTATACTAAAACATTCAATAAGACTCTCATGGAGTATCTCAAAAGGACCTTCTCTCTCCAAGGATCCCAACATCAAATATGGTTCATCAAATGGACGTTTGGTTCGCATGTTACAGTCACTTAAGAGTATCCGGGCCCGAGAGGGGTCTGGGTCCTATCTTACTCGGTCTGGGCCGACCCGACCCGGTTTGGCTCTGACCCGGCCAGGTCTGAACTGGCCTGGGCCATCCAAGCCTGCTGGCTAGGGCTACACACGCTGGTTCGCGCGGTCTGCTTCACATGAATGACTCAAAGGAGCTGTTTGGTTACTTTTATTGGCGGCGCCACAGGGCGCAGCCTCATCATCCGCGGGACCCATAGAAGGCGGGTCCCTTTCTAGATCATCATGGCTTTGAGCTTGGTTTTCCTTCAACAAGATGCGCAACGGTGTTCTGCCTCCACCTCCATGGCACGCCACTACCGACAGCTTGCCTTCCCTCCGTGGGGTCGCTCTACCACCACGGCTGGTGGTTGCCTGCCCCCGAACTCCTCTTCCGGTGTCAGTCACTAGTTCTGTACCGAAGCTTCTTTCACGAGCCACCAGGTGAGCTCCAGGGGTTTTTCCTTCCTTACGGACGTGCCTACAGTCCTCTCGGGATGTCACAGTCACTGCACGCCTCTAGGTTTGATGGTTATTTCAAGTGGGGACAACCCCCATCCAAAGAACACAATGAAAATAAAGTGAAGGAGCGTCTGAGCCTTGTTCATTTGGCTCGCGCCCTCAGCGTTAGCTTTATAACTAGTGGGATTAATTTATACATCATAATAATATAATGATGAACCCCGTTCAAATCCCCCATAACAACCTCTCGCAATTTCATGAATGAGGAATAGAATCGAGGGAATTTATTGAAATAAAGGATAACCCCTACCTCGTGAACCGTTAGAGATATCACAATCAATGGCAGAAAGAGATTCCCCATTGGAGTGAGGTCATCAGCATTAGTCGATCCCGGAATGTTTCCGACCAAGTTTCCATCCTCTGTTCATGGATGGTGTAACATCACTTTGTCAGATATTTCTTTCTTGGTGAAGTCATGTCAAAACTCCACACTGAGCCTCAATTAAATAAAGGTGGAAATGAGAGTAACTTACGGGGGAATTAATGAGTTTCATTTAATGAATGAACCTCTTAATTTCCCAATAGTGCGGTTACAAATAAAGGAGATTCATGCCATTAATTGGCTTGATATGTCATTAGTCCCCATAACCACCACTCATCCGCTGGAGACAAAGAAATAAAATAAATTGTTATATAATTTTATTATTTTTCTGTAATGTCCAAAAATTACCTTTTTCTACCAACCTACTACGATTGAAGTAAATAATCCCTTAAGAGATTCCTGGTGATGCAGATTCAATGGTGCCCTTCGATTATTAATCCGATCAATTGTTCAAAATATAGAAAATGCCTCTCATGCGTTTACTAAACGTACCATAAAAAAAGTTTAGAAATTCATGTCGGGAACACCGGGTATCATAATCAAGTGCCTTCAATTTTCCCAAACTCGTAATAATCCCAAAAAATTTAAAAAAAATAACATGAAATTTTAGTGTCTTTACATAAAATTAGTATTTTCAAAGTAAATATGGATTATATTAAATAATAAATTTCAAATAAAAAGAAATTTTATTTCTTAATTTGAATTTAAATGTTTAAATATACAAATCAAAAACTAGTTATGGTGATCTTTTTTATTTTTCTAATATATGTTGATTTTTTTTAAATAGTGAAATATAAGAAAATACAATTATATTCATTATAAGTAAAATATATGGATTAGTTACTCATGTATTATATAATAAACCATTAGATCGAACACCCCATCTTTAATTAATTTATACAATCACATTAATCAACACTATTTTTTATCTTTATTAATAATAATAAACTACTCAAAATTATATTAAAAACACACCTCTCTAATCCTAATAAACACCACCCCTAGAATCTCGTTTTCTATAGAACTTTTAGACAAATAAAATTTTCCTTAATATAATAAAATCACTCCACATAAATCTCCCTGTATATAAAGATATTTTTTATGTGCAAAATTATACTCCTTTGTGTCTTATTGTGTCATCCAATAGAGTATACCCAAAGACATAATATTCATAATCTACCACTTTTAAATTCCATTCTCCTTCTAACTCCTCCTTACATCCCCCATAAAACAATAATTACTTAATCCTGTATAAGAAATATACTATAAGGTTAATTTTCGTAATGGAATATCACATACCAATCCTCCTGTCATTTCTTTCTAAAATTAAAATTATTGTTTATTTTAAGGTGTGTTCACCATTTCCCTAGAAAAATTATCTATTATTCCTATTCCACCTCCATTCCAGGTTGGAGAATTAATTTTATGTCTAAAAATGATGATATTCAGAACATGATAAATTATCCTTTGATAAATACTATATTAATTTAAATGAATTAAATAAAATAATTAATTTTTATTAAGGTCTATAAAATAGTATAAATAAACTAACGGTATAAAGATAATTTTTAATAACTAATTTTTACTTATGTCAATATCATATGAATATTTCAGACCACTTAATCTACATTGAGATAGAAATTTCATTTCCTTCCGGTTCTAGAGTAAAATTACAACATGAAAATTATATAAATAATTATCATGGAAAATAAAGAAGCCTTGGAAATATGAATTGAACGGCTTTTGGGAAATAATTATTGAAAAAGTGTATTAATTATATTACTATTAACGAACCTAAATTCATAATAAAATATTAAAAAAAATTTAATTATATTATCTTTGATGTTTTTTAAAATTAAATTTTACTTTTTCAAATGTTATGTTAAGCTGTATAATGAATCTGAACCCAAGGTAAGGGATCCCCTTGAACAACCCTCCATTATTTAAACATATCTTTATATATCTATTCATACCATTCGATTCGAGAAATTATTATTAATATCATATATTATATATAAATATTTATTCATTTATAATATATAATTATTTTACCATGTTTTATTTTCTTGTGATATATATGATTTTAATGTTATCTCCCAAAATATTTCGTTTAAGTAAACATTATTTAAAAAAACAACTTATTTCTTATTTCTTATTATAAAACACAAGTAGAAACATTTTTAATAATAAAAAGTTAAATATTTATAATATTATGGGGAGAAATCCATGTTCATTTTTGTGTTGAAAAAATTATGATGTGTTAACATTCTTTAATAATTCCATACGATTTTCATAAAACCTCTATAAATATGATCAATTTTAACAAGAATTCTCCACCTTTCATTATCTAATATTTAAATACATGAAATTCATATTTAAAACCAATGAATATTGATTTAAATATGAATATATAGTATAAAAACCATTTCCACTCTTTGTTATATATATAAAATAAATTTTTATTATTATTTGAGATAATTTTTCCCTTTACATTGAATTAACCTTTTTATTTATTTTACTTATGTTTTATTCAATTATATGGAAGACATATACAAATAGTTTTTCTGATGGGTTACCACATATAACACTCAAATTCATTAGGTATTTTTATATGTCATTAAGGATATGTATGGTATTAGGGTGAAACCATATCATATGATGGGAATCTATAATCTTAGATACATTCTCTTTTTAGTGAGATTTTATTATTTATATTTCATTTTTTCATCAATCATGTGATTCTATAATCTCATGATTGTATTTTTAGTTTTTTACTCTTCTATATGATTATTCACTAGTCATTACATTTATTATATCTTTTTTTTTCATATTCACTAATATAATGTTATCTTATATAATTATTATTTCTTTACTAGTCTTTATAGCTTACCACTTTTGTTTTGTGTTCCTAATATTAACGTATTCCATTTAAAAAGACAATAGTGATCTAGGAGACCATTATAGATAATAAAATAATGATTATTTATTTTTTTAGTTTAATATGGATGTTTTTTCAAACTATTATCTGAATCAAAATAGGATTAAATAATATTATGTTGTGTTAATTGGATGTTTCAAAACAATTCATGTTTCAATATGTATAAAAACAGTAGTCTCTAAGTCAATTGTCCAACTAGTCACTGTAGGAAGGGTTCTACCATCCACATGATTCATTATCCAACATTGGAGAACATGTTCATCCATTGTCTAAACTATTTTCAATGATTAAAAAAATTGTATTCCATGACACTTAAAATAAATATTTCTGTATACATAGTATTAATTATTTTATTTTAACCATTGAGTAATAATAGCTAAAAGCTAAATGTGTGGAATATACTCATTAAAATTTCAAAAAACAACCTTATGTTCATCCTTCATGATCTATTCAACCTATTACACATGAAACACCATTAAAATACATATATTTTCTATTGATAAAATATAATAAACCTCAAAACATGTCTTAAATATTCCAAAATAATTTAACGTGACATGGGGGGAAGAAAAGAGGAATTTAGATAGTGAAAATTGGTACATTATCTGGCCATGATGGCCAATCCTCGGTAGCTATACATCCTAAATCTAAATAGGACTGGGGGTGGTAGGGTTTTTGGGAAATGAAAAGTCTACACATATCTTAGAAAAACATGAAAAATTATCTTTTATGTACTATCCTATATGAATTATATCTTGTCTCTCTCTTGATTTCAACCATAAATGTATATACCCACATATCCTTGATTTAAAAATCTAACACACCCAAAGAAAATATAGCAAGGCCTCTTCCATCAAAACATTTCCTCCCTCCATCATAATATGATAGTCTCGCACATCTAGATCATATTCTATAGACTTATAATATTTTTCCACAAAACCCACTCTAACCTATCATTATATCATTCCCTATTGGGTCTAGGTGTGACATACCCTTCAATTATAAATTCAAAATTTCAAAACAATTGATTCATGAGACTCATATATATGATTCCTAAACTATTCCATATTAAAAACATAAGGGTCATCATCATATTAAAAATAACAAGATGAGACATGAACCCTTGTCGGAATTTTGTCAATCAAATAACCAAATAATCAAGATACATTGTCACAGCCAATGGTATCATCATGAACTACACCTCATTTGACGTGGGTTTCCCTTCAATCCATGGTGTTATAATTACTTTTCCCTCATGAGAATGGGAGTAGTATAAAAGGTCTTTTGATGTGAATCATAATGAATAATTCATCATCTAAGACCCCCTATCCTTAAATTGATATTCTCCCAAGATTATAAAACACTACTTAGTCTAATAATAATATCTGTAAACATCCCATTATAGTTTTAGAACATTTGGAATATTGATCTAAATCATGTTTCTGGAAAATTCCCCTTCTATGTTATAAAAAATATAATTTCCTCCAATTTTTAAAACATATATATAGGGGAAACATTTTAAAATCCACACCTTACTACCCCTAATCGATATAATGTTTGATTAAACACCTAAATATCAATACCAACCACCCCTAGTCATAAATTAAACATAAAATTATTATATTCTATCCAAAATTATTAAATAAGATTTAATTTTGTGATTTGGAACACTATACTGCCCTATCATTAAAAAAAATGATATACATGCACAACAACATCTCCAAAATAAATAAAAAACACAATAAAACCTATTTATCACAAGACAAATAGTTGTTTTAAATTAATTCATTTCCATTATTATAGTAATCCCCGATATAATTTTCCACTCATAATGGTTAATTTCCATTCACAATGCCCCCATATAAAGAAAATCATTTCTAAAATACACTTATTATACTTCATTGATAGCCATCATTTTTTTCAATAGACTATACTATCTTCCATTTTAAAACATAGGTTGGTAATATTTTTTCAAATGTCTCAAAAAATGTGTTACATGTCAACTAATGCATCGCTACATTCAAATCATTAATCCTTAACACCCATTATAATAAATAATCATCAATATTTCCACATTAGTTTTTGTACCTAGTATAGAGTGTAATCTAATGTTTATCCCCAAAATTCCAACAATATTTAGTACTCTCCCTTAATGATAACCAATTTTTTTTGTCTAACTTACTGTTAGATGAAATAAAATCCATCCTTCGCCCAATACTAACACATATATTCCATAAAATACCTCATATGATACCTAAATCATATTTTCTCTCCAGAACCATAAAATATCAGTTCTAACTACACATATTTGTACATGTTCCATCTCAATAATCCACCACCTAGTCTATAAAAATCTCTGACCATTACTACATTATGGTATTAAAACCACTACTAATTCAATTCTCCTAACAATTAGAGTACCCTAATTTATCCCCAATGAATAGAAAATATTTTTATCAATGAACCACACTCTATCTATTATTTAATTGAAAAATATGATGTGACTATCCAACTCAAATCAATGAAGCATCATTGAACACCCCTTAATTTTAATTCTTGGGTCTCCCACAATTTAATCATTTATGTTCAATAAACTCAACCATGAATGTGGGAAACACCCTCTTATATCCAATAGTGATCTCCTGAATAATATATATGGTCAAAACACCACTTTTAGAGACACACAAAATTAGTTACTCCATCTCATGTATGTCTCGTGTCCTAATACACACCCATCACATTCAGATATCCACAACCAAATATCAATTTTTGGATTGACATTACAATGATACAAAAATCAATATATATTGTTTCCTATTTCAAAAATTGATGAAATCCCATATAATCAAAACAATGGTCCACTTTTCCCATAGTCATATCATCAAATGCAACATTCCTCTTCTAGCTCAAAAAAGCTCAATAATTCAAAACATGAAGGCACACCAGGACTATTGAATTTTTTTTCTTCCTTCCTTGAAGATGTTTCCCTTAAAATGAATTAAAAACTATAATATCATCTTTTATGGTAATGTCAATGGTTAATAAAACTCTTGTAGGTTTTTACCCATTAACCAAGCTGATTTTCTCAAATTTAAATAGTTTTATTATCCTATAATATCTAATCAAAAAAATAATCACATACTTCAATGCATTGAACCAATAAAACCTAAACTTACACTCTTTAAAAACTTACCATTATCCTTTCACATTGAAATACCATAATAGAAAAATAAATCCTTAATTATTTTAATATAATAGTTATAAGGAATTAAAATAATTACAAGGCTATCTACTGGATTATCAAACATACATGAATTATTATAAATCCTAAATAAGCTACCCATGTTCAATATATACTAGATATAAAAATCTATCATCAATATCTATAGTTATAGGAATATTACTAATATATCCATATAAAACCGAAAATCAAAATAGAAGTAGATAAAATGATTGACATCATGAATCCTCAAGGAATTCCACATATCTATCTTCTACAAACATAATAGTATCCACATACATAAGGAAAAATATTCCCATTGAAACTATGTCTATCATGATTTCCAAGAATATTCTATAAAATAAATATGGATTTTCATCCCTAAAACAACACACCAAATATGTAAAAATTAGGCATTAGATGCATGTACTTACTCGCCAAACAAATCTATATATCCCATGTACAAGGATAATGTATAGTGGTCATTACTGGTGAAAATATAGATATAACATCAACATGGACCATCATCATATTTGAAATACCAGGTTTTGTTAATGTATAATTGCACAAAAATATTACATTGGAAAAAACCATATAATATATTTTCGATACAATAAAAATCTAAACCCTCATTTATCAATGAAATCTATCACACAAAAGAAGAAATGTTCCATTTAAACCCCACATTCCATGAAAGATACACATATGATCTCCTCAATCTACTATAGGTCATGATCAAGGAGAATAATTACGATATAAAATAAAAAAGACATTTGAATTAATATCTTGTAAATAAAAATGAAAATAAACAATTAAAATCCCATAAACAATGAATATTAGGTTTCCAAATATAATATTTACAAAGATTCTACAGTATGATTTCTATCATATATGTAACCCAACCAATGTAACCTACAACTGGTGGATAATTTATTAAATTATCACATGAAAAAAAGTGAATGAATCTCAAAAAATGGAATAATTTTATTGTATTGGTTAACATTATAGATATATCCATCCCATTTTAGATAAGAAAATAAAACAAAAAACATAGTGAAATTAAATATTCTACATAGTTGAACATATTCAATGATTCTTTCATCATATACCAAGGAATGGAAACAAAAAATAATCTTATAAAAAACTAAATAGGGGTTATGTATAATAGAAGATATCATGATTGAATGAGATATATTTTACATAGAAAAATTAATAAATGAAAACAAATTCTATTTTACAAATAATATATTCTTTAAATAAATCCATCTATAATATCAATTTAATTGTCACTTTTATATTATGAATTGGATTCTAAATTATGTAAATTATTGATATTAGACATCATGATTTCTTTACCATTATATCCTCATGATAAAAAAGATTAATCAATGTATTTTTATTGAAAGAAAAAACCCTTAATCAGGATAATTAAATATTATCAATAGACCAATCGATGCATCGAGGTTCTATATTATTATGATCTCCACTAATCATTTTTTGTCATAAATTCTTAATATATTGAATATTCTATTTAATTCTAAGAAATATTCTTTTCAACATCTATCTACATGGATTTAAGAGTAAAAAATATCAATTTTCCCCAATAAATCAAATAGAATTTAAATTAAAACATTGTATGTAGAAATTTTAAAAAATTTAGGCAAAAACCATTTCCATAATATAATGAATATGGATATTAATGTTAAATTAAATGTCTAAATATCACAAGAATGTTAATTTTTCAAGATGAACATATTGATCAAAAAATTAATCCCATTATGTTATATAATAATTAAAAAATATATTATTTTGTAAATAATGTCTCTTTATGAATTGAAAAAATTGGAAATTATACATTCCATCAGAATTAGAAATGTATTTTCTCTTCACAATCATTGACCACTTTTAGAAACTGAAAAATAGCGTAAAACATTTTTAGTGGAGGAAAAGTCAGTTAAGGTTGCATGCTTCAATTTTTTCTAATTTTATGCAATTATAAATGTGAATTTATTAAAAAAAATTAGAATATTAATGTTTATTCTTATAAAAGGTCATGACTAATTTAAAATTTCTTTACTAAATCATTTGTGAAATAAATCGTTATTTTTAATGTTATCTTCTTCTTTTTCATGTTTTTGTATTTGATATATTTGGTCCTTGCATCCTTCTCATTATTCCATTATATAAAAAATGTTAAAGGTGATATGAATATCATATATAATAAATATATTGATATTTATTGTCATCAATAGAAGATATAAAAAGAAAAATTAATTTCATCATTTATGAAAAATATTGGTCGTATGAATGCATGAATGTTGTTTTCATCTACTGAAGGATGGAAATAAATAATGTTAAATAACAATTCAACATTTATGGATAATTTTTATTTCATATATAGAACATATATTAATGGAATATGTCTTTATTACCATCCCAAAAATTAGGAAATGAAAATGGATCACATCAATTCATGGAGGTTTTTTCCTACAAGTACACACGGACAATATTAACATTTTCTAAAGGATTAATCCATAAAAAGTTAGATATGATATTATAATTTCAGAAGATTAATTTTTTCATATATATATAATATATATTATTTTTTTACATCTATAAGAATCCCTGTAATGTGGCACTAAAATGAAAAATTACACTGTTTCTTGGAGGTGGAAAGTCATACAAACACATGTGCGATGTTATCTCTTTTTATAGTTTGTTTAAGATATGTAATACATTTGTACTGTTATTATAAAAATTTAATAGTATATTTTTTATAATTTTTTTTTTATTTTTGGATGGGTATAATATATTTAGAGGATGTGTGAGGAATAATAAGCATGAAAGAGTCAGTATATATGGTTACTTTTTTTATGGTATAATTTAATTATATCCCAACATACTATGGATTGGAGTGGTATTTTAATAATAATAAACCTAATACATATACTAGATATGTTATGAAGGGAACTTGGTGTTGGTATAGAGATCTAGGTTTCTAAAAATGAAATAACATAAAAATAGAAATGGAGTTAATTTATATGTGATGGGAGGGGTATTTTTGAAATTTCATAAAACATTAAATATATATAAATTATTTTTCATGTAAAAATTCATCAATGTTGTTTCAATTCTATTATATGTTTCGTATTAGTTGAAATAATGGTATAAAATAATATTTGTATAGTTTTTGGTTAAATTGTTTCAATTATGTCTATTTTCAATCACATGATATCAATTATGATAATTGTCGAAATATTTAAGTTTTCTACCACGTATGAGCCATGAATTTTACCATAAAAGTAGAAAATAACGATAAATGGGACTTACTTTATATTTTAAACCATTTTACATTAAATTTTACTATGATTATATTTTTATGAATTTTCAATCATTTAATCAAATATTAATTATGATAAAACATCTCCAATGTCATTTTTGGAAATACAAGAAATATTATTATATAACATGTGTATTACTCATGTAAAATATCCACAAAAACATATATATTCTAAAAATGAAGATATAGTCATTTTATAATTTGAATATAATTTTTTTATTGTTTTAGATATGACTTGAAAAAAAATATTTTTTGATTTCATTAACTTTTTTATTTTTAAAAATTATAAAAAATATTATTTAACATAAAATACTATTATTGTAATTTCTGACACAATTTATTTAATTTGACTAAAAAACATCAATACAATGATGAAATTAATATCTAATCCATTAGAACATCACTAATATTTTATATTTATGTTAAAAATTATGGGAACACAATAAGTTATCCAAATATTTTTAATTTCAATATTTTTCAAATCAATTATTTTAATTTTCTATTAATTGAATATATACTGTATTGTTATTGCATACTTATTTGAGATAATTATTCATTACATAAAAATATGAAATAATTTTATATTATAAAAATGGATTAACCTTTTATATTTCCATTTATAACTGAATATATGTTGTTTTTATCCCTTTATCATAATTTTACACAAGTTAAGAGCAAGAGAGTGTCATTTTTTACAACATATTAACATAAAATTATATATAATTGGTTCAAAAAATGGTTGAAAAAGTAAAGAAAAATATTCAAACTTACATGAGGCTGGTTGAACCCCAACAATTAAATATAATAAACGAAATTTTATGTTTATTTTTTTCTGTATCATATTTTTTCAGTCTTAATTTCTTGATTTACCCTTAACGTGGTGACAAATATTTACTAGGGATACTATTAATAATGTCTGAAAATAAAATGGCCATATTTAAGAAATCTGAACCTCCTAACTCAAAATATTGTATCCAAATTTTAGCATTCATTTTATAGAAGATTCATAAATATTTTTTACTATAAATCACTAAATCTTATTGAAAATAGTTTACAAAAAAAGATTTCAAAATAAAATTTAATATATATTGAAATCTCGAATATTGTTGATTAATATGAATTTAATTAGACTAATCCATTTGAGATGGATCATAATGGTATTAAATATAAAATTCAAATGAAATGTTACTTTTAATTTACTTTATTTATTAAAAAGTAAGGATATTGTTGAAAAAACAATTTTTTAAATATTTGTAGAAAAATGAATCATTTCATAAAAATACAAAAAATATTTACAAAAATATATTTTTGTTATTCTGATCTAAAATTTTCTTTTACTTTTATAAAATAAAATTTCCAAAAAATATAAAAGTTATTTATGACTTCAATGCAGAAAATAAAAAAAATATTTTTCGATGAAAATTCATTATTGAAAAATCAAGTATTTATATAATATTCATTAATATATTATTTTAATATCAAGATAGATAAAATTAGAAGATATACTATCTTAATTTACTTATATTTCATTATAAATGTTTTCTATTTGTTTGTTATTTGATTAATTTCCACGTCATATATTACTCCATGAAATGAATTTGAATTTATCATTCCTAAAGAACTAAAATTAACATTTAATAGATTATAAGAACCTTAAAATAATACATGTTTTCACACCTATATTTAATAAAAAGAAAATTTATAGAAAAATAAAATATAATAATATAAATTAATAATCATTTATATGGTGAAATAATAAACTAATCTCTATAAATATACAATAAATCTATAATCTTAAAAAATACCATTCTTTTAATTAATAACCTTATTTGCAAAGTAACCTTAACCAAATCAACATGAAATAATTTTATAAACATTAATTTTATCAGATAAAAATAAGCACAAATCTCTAAATAGATAATATAATTCTTTGAAAATAATTAATTACTTCAATACCAAAAGATATAGGTACCTTCAACCAATAAAACTATTTTCAAAATATCATTAATCACACACAAAATCCTAAAAAATTAAAAAACATATCCCGTATATTGTTTATAAAAATGGAAATAATAATTATCCATAAAATCATTTATGTTAAAGAGATTCCATTCTTATGAGACAATCACATTGGCCAGTAGTAAGTACTACACCCTTGTCACCCTTTAGTTTTTGGTTTATGCATTGTGGCCTTTCTAGATGTGACACATTTTCTCCCAACCCGCGGGCTTTCATTTTTATAACAATATATTAATATAATTATAATAACATTCCAAAAAATATGATGAAAATCCTAAAAAACTTCATTAATCATAAAATAAATTTATACACCTAGGTTTTTTTATATAACATATTTTTTCTGCATAATAGAATACTCTTAATTGACAATTATTACCATAAAATAAATTATCATATTGAGTCTTACTATTAATCAATAAATTTAACCTTATTTCCACAAAATAAAAAAGACAATATTCTTCTTTAAACCGTATCAATAATACATAACATAATACATATGATTTATATATACATCAAACAACTATTAAAAGTAAATAAATGTCTACATCTTACTTCCACCACAAAAAAAC
This sequence comes from Viscum album, assembly GCA_963277665.1. Lineage (NCBI taxonomy): Eukaryota > Viridiplantae > Streptophyta > Magnoliopsida > Santalales > Viscaceae > Viscum > Viscum album. Next base: position 643,868,812 of record OY728151.1, on the reverse strand, counting down.
TCTAAATTTGTATATATGAAATTGAAATTATGATAATCTATAGAAATATTAACACCTGATGGTACATATAAAACATATTATATCATTTTATCTATCATATTCATTTTTTCATTATGTAATATCATTAAATTCTATCGTAGGGTTGAATTCCATAATATAAGTTTTCAAGATATCTCATTCCCAAGGTTTCAACAAAATTTCATTTCATAGCATCTATAAATACCCCAACCTCGTATCCTGGATGTGGTTGTTACAATATTAAATTATCACTATATACATTTGATCTCATCCAAAAAATCTAATATTTATGTAGTCCTGCTAAACTAGATACACACAATCTTCCAATATTACTTTGGAAATAAAATAAAAAAAAAGTAAAAGTAAATACTCCACACAAATGATATCATTTAAATATTACATCTATATATCATTAGGAAATGAATAAAATAATGTGTGATCTCATATGATTATTTAGGGAAATGTAAAATGAAATATATCATGAGTTAATCGATCATAATAAAAATGGAAGGGTAAATAACTACAAACACATTCCATTTAATCAATAACATGAGAATAAAATTCATCTGTTGATAATATAAATGAAGTTATATCATGGATAATAATAAGTAAACTCACAATTAATGAAATTATTATTATCGGAAACCAAGATTTCATACATCATGTAATCATTTCTTCTTAATCCATGTGTAAAGACAATTTATTCAATTGGAATTTATTCAAAAAATATACCTTAAATTTGGAATCTTTTTTTTCTCATTATATTTATTATTGCATAAAGGGGATATATATTTATTCTCCCAACCCATTATTACATTTTCAATGCATTCTTGAAATATAAAATGATCTATTTATTTCATAAATAATTCCTTATCAACAAATGTTGATGTTGAATAATGAATAAAAAATATCAATATTTCCTAACTAAATCACATAAATTTAAAATTAAATCAATTTATTTAAGAATGTTATACAATTTTAGAAATAAATATATCTATGAGAGGAAGAATATGAATATTTAATATATATAAAATATATAATAATATCACAAATGTAATTGTTTTAATATAATTTTAATTATCATAATATTATTCAATAGACGAGAGATGATCAATTGAATTTTATATTATATAATAAAATAAGGTATAATAATTCTTAAAAATGGAAAATTAATTTTTAAAAAGTACATAATTATCATTATTTGTAAATTAATTTAAAACTTATATTTTTTTTAAAAAATCATGAAATGATTATGGCAGTGAGAAAATCCGTAGACATAATATATGTTAAAAAAACTATTTTTCAATTTTATTAAAGAAAGTAAATCAATTAACCCTTAAGAAATTATTATAATGTTCCCACTTAATCCATGAAAAAATTATTGGATATATTATAATCTATTTAATATATTATTTTAAGAATATATATAACTTTTTAAAAATGAAAAATACAGACAATAAAGAAAAATATATCAAATAAAAATAAAATATAAGATCATATTTTATTTTGAACAGTCCTCTACAAAAAGTAAAAACTAATTGAATCAATAATAATCTTGAATAAATATATATTCTTGTTAAATACCTCATGGGGATAGTATATTCACCACATAAAATAAATAGTAATATAATACCAAATATGTCTAAATGGAGTTTATGTTCAGAGGAAATCCATTACAAATATAATTTTATTTATGTATTAAATAATCAATGAAGTAATTATTTATAAAAAATATAAATTTAAAAAATTCACATTGAAACATAACATAATACAATCAGTGGTCATTTGACAAATAAAAATAGAACAACATTATCAATGAAGTTGAAGTATACTCTGATAAAGTGATGTAATATGGTCTTCCAATTATCATAATAACATATAATCATCTTTATGATACTTAGTTTATTGTTTTAGTATGGTTATAATATATATAGTGAAAAAATATCAATAAATAAACTTGAATGAGTAGGTAGAGAAAATTACTTCTTTTGCGGTTGACTTATATTGAATTACCTCTTAAAGACTCTTGGATTTGTTACATAAAATGTACATCACCTTAAATTCCAAAAATAGTAAAATTGATAAGGGAATTTTTTATATGGGTTTCATTCTTGATTGCTCAAAATATATTAATGAAATTTGGTCATGGGTTTTATTTATACAAGTGAGGGGGTAATAAATATCTGACTTTTCATAAATTATTAAATGAATATAAATTTATTTTTATTTAAAAAAATGTTTCAAATTGATATAATTAATATATAAGACCAGTATTAATCCAAATCTTATCATCCAATAAAATTTATATAGCATTTGGTTAGTTTTTAGCATTTATCATATTTTTTTCACCCCTTTATATTTTTTGAAAATTACTGCAATATTAAGGTTTTCTATAATTTAAGGGTCAAAATGTCACCGTAATAGTGGAATCCCAATAAATAGATCATAGATAATTTTTAAATCCATATTAAATTTAGTTTTATTAATATATAATTTATTTTAATATAAATGAATTAATAATATATTATTTTTTATAAAAAATCAATAACATCATTTTTTAAAATACATGAAATATTAAAATAATATATATATCCAAATCATTAATAATAGTTCGAAAACATCATGGTTTCAAATATAATGAATGTGTGGTATTTTTTTAGAGTGATATAGTTCCAAAAATGAAAAATCTCTTATATTGTAGAAAAAAGGTAAATAAATTATGAATCAAGGAATTTTATAGATATCATGTTACAAAAATGAATCAATATCTTAAGATACTCCATTGAGAAATGTCAATTCATTGGTTATAACCCCTTTTTCTTAAACCATCCACCATGTATTTTTTTGTTTAATGCATGTGTTATAATAAAATTCATGGATGAAAGGCATTTAATGAAATTGATCCTCACGATAGTAAACTTAGATGATATGTTTATAGTTCCATTTCTAATTTCCTACACCATGGTGGTAGAGTCTCACTCAAGCCATATATTTGTACATCCTTGGAGTTTTTCCATTTCAAACAAATTCATGATCCCAATAGTATCAACATCATTGGATGTAGTGGAACCACATGTACCAAACAGACATCACATTTCATTTCTAGATTTATTTCTAATGATATAACCGGACCTATAGATACCATGATATCCTCTTGAGGAACCATCCATGTTTCATTTCTTACATCCAAGACGTAGAGGAAGATATTCAACTTCAAGGTTTCTAGAGGGAGGGAGATAATTACCTGAAATTATAATACACTTTCATATAGAATGATCATATATAGAGTTATGAAAAAATCCAGATTGATGATCATTTTCACATTTCACATCAAATGTTTTTCGAAAGAAGACCATTTTAAGGAATATTTGAATACAGTGATGAATCTATTTATTATGAATGGCAGAACAAACTTATAGAGTTTTATTACTATCCATAATGACAATATTCCACAACATCTGTGATATGGACCACCATATACAAGATTTTAAATTATCCATAATTACAATAGTGCGGGGAATATTAACTTCAATGAAATAAAACACTTATTTTTTTAATGCAGCTACTGTTATATAACAGATAAAAATATAATCATTATCATATTTTTTTAATAACACACAACAACCACCAATTGATTCTGATAAACAATAAAAATTAATCAGAATATAAATTTTAATTTATCAACCTCCAAGAAAGAGTCATTCTAGACTGAAGAATCTAGGTTATGTTAAAATAGTTAGCCCAAGTTTCATTATGACACTATGTGATCTCACATAATAATCATTTTAGGGTAAATTTTTATTGGTTTTAGGATCCAAAACTATAATATCTTCATAAATAATGAAATTATATTTCAAAACAATTTTCTTGATAACAACTTGAAGGATATCTAATGAATTATTCATTTTCTCCTCAATATATATATGTTTATAAAAATATATATTGTGATATATTATGTAAATAAAATGTGGATTTCAGGCCTAGTAATATAACCTGAAAATGAGAGATGAATTTGTGGTATCCATCCAATGAGAATAAACATTAATATTTAAGAAGGTGTCTTTTTAGGCTAGTCATATGCGGGATTCCATATAGTTCACATATTCATCTTTTAGATTAACCAAAAATATAGCCTTCAGAAAAGAAATTGATTCTAAATTTTTATTGATAAGACCCCATCTAAAAGTAACAAGTAAAGATAGATTTAATTTTCCAGGGATTTAAATAGAATTCCCTCTAAAATCAATAGGTTGACAACATTAATTCCATAGAGTAATGTAATGTATTATATAAAGGATATATCCACTCTAAAAAATTCTTATATAATAACTAGTATTCATAATCATGGTAGCTAGTGTAATATAAACCATAATGGAATATAAAAATATTGCAATAATAATTGATTTCAAAAGCCTGATCCTACATTCTATTGAATGTGATTTTCTATTCCAAGAGGCTAACTAATTTATAATCAGGCTCAAAATGTGATAAAAGTTCCCAATAATTGGTTTTCCACAAAACAAGGGAACACCCAGATAGATGAAAGGGAATGTTTAATCAAATATTCCAAACTCTTATTTGATATTCATTTTTCTAGAAGATATAATTTTTCCCGGACACAAGTATGATTTCTTCCAACTAATATTATTCCATGAAATGTTCTCAAATTTAAAGAGAGTATTTTTTATGTTCATTATATTAATTTTTTCAACTTGGGATAAGAGGATGATTTTTACAGTATATAATAAATGGGTGGGAACAAAAATTTCTCTTCTAGCCCAAATATGAGATATTTATTTGTATCCACTATGTTAAAGAGAGACCTTATTACATAATCATTAGAGATAGTAAAAATGATTATTCAATAATAATCACCATGCCTCACCACTATTGAGATAGTGATGTATCCTTCAGGATAGGCATTAATAATAACTGATATATGGGCTAATCTCAGAAAGAATTTAACCCATTTAACAAATACCTAATCTAAAGAAAATCTGGTTAAAAACAAGCTGATAAAGCCCCAATATAATGTATCAAAATACTTTTTAACATGAATCTTGAGAGAAATATAACCCCCCATGGTGTATTTCCTAAGACGGTTAACACATTCAAATGTAGTGATAAGATAACATTGAATATTAAGGGGTTATAAAATTAATAATAAAGTAATAATCTAATCATAAATGAACAATGGTTTACATTTCTGACTATTTATAATTCTAGTTATACTATTTCATTCTTTTTATGATTTTAATATATTTTTATAAATTATTATTTAACATAAAATCATATTAATTTAACTTTTGACACAATTCACATAATTTTATTTTAATGAAGTGAGGAAAGTGATGTAATTTGAATATAATATTTTAAAACAATGGTAATAATTTACATTTATTTTCCAAATTTTTGGAAAAAATATTTCATCCAAATTGTTATTATTTTCAATATTTTAAAAGTAATTTTTTTAACTTTTAATAATGGAATAAATGATTTTTTTTCATTGCCTAATCAATTATGTTAATTATTTAATCACTAAATATTAAATATAATTTTCTATATTAAAAAACCATTTATATTTCAAATAACTATTAAAAAAATTATGTTTATTTTATCCATGTTAGAACATTTTATAGATATTAAAAGTAAGAAAGTGACATTTTTAATTTTCATTTACATATAAAAAAAATATATGTATCAAATAAAAATGGATCAAAATTGTTATAATATAGAATCTTGGATGTGTATGGAATAAGAACACACATCCCCTATATTAATAGAAATTTAAAGGGTTATTTTTTGTTCGTATCATTTTATTTTTAATCATAATTCTATTATTTACCTTTAACGATGTCACAGATATTTACTATGAATATTATTAATAATTACTAAAAGGGCCCTATTTTAAAAATTTAAAAATTTTGATTCTAAATATTATATCAATTTAGTCAAGATTCAATTTATAGAAATGTTAGATGATAATTTTAATATAAATGCATAAAAAAGAAATAAATTCATTTTAAAAAAATATCATTTTTATGAATAAAAACTAAAATAGATCCAAATCTTGAATATTTATTATTTAAATGGAATTAATTATATTATTCCATGTCAAATGGATAATATTACACTTTAAAAAGAAATAAAAATTAAATTGTTATTTTAAATTTCACTATTTATAAAAAAATCAGTGTGTTTGGAAAAATAAGTATTTTTTAATTATTCATTGAAAAATAAATAATTTCAGGAAAATATAAAAAATTTGACCTATAATAATTTAAATATTATTATTTAAATAATTATTTTAGTTTTTTCAAATAAAATTTCTATTAGTGGAAGAAATGATTTATAATTTGCACGCACATAATGCTATAAAAAATATTTCTTGTGAAAATAGATTTTTTGAAAAATGATTACTTATTTTTTATAAATAAATACATTATATAAATAATTTATGAATATTTTTTATATTTTTTTAACCTTATTCCTACCAATAATTATAATGGATATATTATAATTGTTACATTACATAATAATTTATCTATAGTATACTGTGATTTGAAAAATGATTGGCATTCCGTGTTATGGAAGATATTGATCACAACATTCTCAATTTATAAGGAGTTACACATAAAAATCACTATCACATTATTTATTGATATGTACCATATGAAAATATTTATGTATTAGAAAATATTACTTTGTTTTATTTTTTGATTCACAATCCTGTGAAACCCTTATTATACCTTCACCGGGGGTACACATTACCTCATGTAAGCATTCCCATATGTTGGTTGAAATTATCTGGTATAAAAGGAATGAATTGTATAATATTGTGACTATTCAGTCAATATAATATTCATAAATATTATATAAATGTTGTCAAATTACCCATAATAGATTATTAGAGTACACAAAATTAATAAACCTTATCAATACTATAATGATGTTATTTCTCTTGTTAAATTATGTATTTCAAAGTATTACATCCTAGGTTATTCAAATATTAAAATATGATGTGATAATTTCTTCTTACTATCCCTTCACCTTATCATCATCCGAAATCTACTATTTATTATACTACACTAATAGACTAAACCATATATCTTGTGCTCTAATGTAAAAATGAAGCGTAGTGTCCACATTTGAATCAGAGTCCCTATGCATGGTTTGATAAATAAATCATAGTAGTGTCACTAAAATATACCCTAATATATCCCCTGATATAATAATTTTTGTATTGTGATATATTAGTAAAATAAATTAACATTCACATTAGGTCACTCTGTAATAACCAGTGCATGACAATACCCCCATACATTATTTGGCCAGTTCCAGAATTATAGTCTCTCTAATACCCAAAAGCTATCCAATAATAAATTATATAATTTATGGTTTTGTAAAAAATAATGATCCATTACAGAAGATTTAGGGTAGTTTGTCAGATATTTTTAGAAATTTTACTAACATCAGACATAGCCCCAATAAAATCATTAACCAAGTTAATCCATGTCTCAACCAATGAATTATCCTCAATGTATTATCAACGAGCACATCCTAACCACTACCATCTCAATCAATTACGGTCCCCTCCACTATATTCTTAGAAAAAAAATATCACCCATACATTCCCATACCAAATCACGGTAGTTACATAAATTTTATACCCCATCCTTGCTTGATAATATTAACTTACTATAGGTGATTCCATGCATGATGATATTGTACCATTCCTCATCAGTTATGGTGGTCCAATACAAAGAAATCATAGTCCTCTAGATCCAATAAATCCACATGTATATGAATACTTTCACACTCACGGTATGTTCCAATATCACATCATAACCACTACCTTGAAACACGTTGTAGGGTAATATAAGAACCTTTATAGTGTAGGCAAGGTTTTACACCCTGATGAAATCCAAACCCACATCATAATGATATCATAATCAATCATACACATGATATAGACATGAAGCAAAAAATAAGGCACCACACTCCATCTCACAAGCTAAGATTCTTCTCAATATAATGTTTTTAATTTGATACCTATTCATATATATAAAACCCTACCTCAATATATATTTATTCCCATAGTATAACATCTTAATATAATACCGTATTACATATAGTGTAATTATCTGATCCCATATGGTTTCCTTCTTCTCATGTTAGGAAAACACTTTGGTTACTAAAAAATGTCCCAATCAATAGTCCCAGGTAAAAATCTATATCAAACACACCATGGTGTTATTGTATCCTATATACCTTTCCTAAACTATTCCTCAAATTATTCTTCTAACATTTTCCAATTACCATGTCACAAACTAGGTCCACTATTTGGAGACCATTTCTAGCTAAGTCGCAACAAGGTGCATGGATACGTTATACCAATCTATATGGACAATTCCCATGACTCATGATTAGGCCCAATACTACATATCGAAATAGAAGTCTATCAATCCAATCACATAGATGATTCCCACCATATCATAGTGCCTCAAAACCAAGAATACTTGTCTACATAAAATCACACACCAATGCTCCACTTAACCCTTGAATGTGAATTTTCAACAATACATGAGATATATGAACATATCACCCAGAAAACCATGCATGATACCCTCATAACATCCTATCATTCTCAAGGATCACATCCTATGGGATGTTTTCTCATATAAATACCCAAATAAAATTCCATCTGTCTCATAACCTCAGTTGGTATCTCATCCACCTTAAAGACATAGTAGCTGGGAGATTAAATATTGTATAAACCTAACTAGGGAACATACTCCTATCATAGAATAATCCATTCTACATTTTCCCATTACCAATAGTGTTCTTAATTCCCAAATTATTACCAAATCGTATACAAAAATATAACAATGCACAATCCGGTATTATCATACATATGGTTTATTATAGTAAAGACCGCTTACCCATAACATGGAGTAACCATTCTCATGATGGTCCACCATTCCTTTTCCAAACCATTCATTTTCACATTAATTATTTCAACAACATATCATATATAGTATACAACCAATAAATGAAAATGGATAATTATACATGTATATCATTAATTATTCAATTTTATACAATGATCCATAATACCCACATACTTTTAGAGTATATTATTCACACTAAAACCGTACAAAACTAAACACCTTCATAATCCTATAATTTATTTTATCGATTACACAAAAATACCCATTATCTATTACTGATTCCACCTTGATAAAATGGTAATAAATTCAACCAGGATGATGAAGATACCAGAACAAACATATAAATTATGGGAAGAATAAAAATGGAAGAGGTGGGAATAACACACTTGAAAATTCAATTAAATTCCTATATGAACGCCCAAGATCAATGGGTAATTGCAATAGGTAAACAAAAGAGGTGTTCTAGAAAAACATCCCCTCTCCATGTGTCCATTCAACCCAAATTTAAATTTTGGTGGGTGGCCATGAAATAATATTCCAACCACTATTTGAATAAAATTTTAATATTCCCCATTCAGATATTATGCTATATTAGTCGTTGTATGACACCCTCTAGAAGTAAGTTATCATGAGTGGCCCCTTGGGACATGATGTTTCATATATCCATCAATGTGAAAAAAAATACTAAGCCATATACCGTCATGGAAAGCTTTATTTATGTACATAATGATAATATTATTTAGAAAGGTCCCACATTTTGGCCTCTGGCCTTCACACTATAGAAGACTGTCATGGAAATTTGTCATGGAGTGACACTTTTTATGATACAATACTTCATTATGATATGATAATTGCAGGACTCAAAGTGTAATTTATTGAAATAAATTTTTAAAACACTCATATAAAGTAAGATTCATATATGATTAAATAATTTGGAATCTATCATGTAAGGGGATGTAAGCATGTATAGATAATTTATACTGAATAAACCATTATTGAAAAATAAATCATTGGGTTTTTCTTATGAAAATACTTCTATTTTTGACTCATTGAAATAAATTTTTTATTCTAATTACTATTGAAAAATAAATAGATAATATGTAAATATTTAACATTATAAATTAAAAGCCATTTTTATTAAAAAAATTATAGAAAGATATATTATTTTGAAATTTATAGAAAATTAAAATGTGTTATTAATGTATTGTGGATATCTGATTTTTTATTCACATTGTACAACTTTACAAATTAATCCATTAAGAATTGTTGATTTTTTTTTGAAATGAATATCTAATTGATACCCTATAGATGTAAACTTGTTTTAACTAATGTGTTAAAACCCTTATGATTTAATACAAGTAGGTATGCAATGATTTTATTGTCTATAATGGAATATGGGTGCGGAAATGACATGTTATGAGTTAGATAAAATTATTGATTTCAATGAATGAAGATTTTAATTAGAACATAATTAGACAGTAATAATGTATTTGGATAAATTGGATGGGTTTTAGGTATTTTGAGGACATTTTATTGAGTACTACAAAATCAATTTTATGAAATTAAGGAACAATGGACATGTTTATTGGAAATATGTTATTTTATCAAAATAAGATATAATAATTATTGTGTAATATTTTATTACATCTTTTATTCTATGATATAATAAAAAAATGGAAACCATATAATATTTTTTAGATGACATATGGTGGTTACTAAATTAATTTTAATGATTATTTCAGCTAGTACTTTACCAGCGTTAAAGGATGAGGAGATAAAAAAATATGAAAAAATATGATGATATGAAATTGCAAATTAAATTTTCAAGAAGTATTTAGATTAACAAAAAAATACAACCATGCCAATATTATTTGAATGGGAATTTTTTTGGTGACACCAGTTTCATAAATGGTATAGTAATATTTTTTAGGATTTTTATTTCCTCCCACTTAATTTTTAAAATAAGAACTGATCATTGGGTTATAATAAAAAATTGGGGGTGGACATATTTAGGAATGTTTTATAATGGTATTTGGTTTAATTATTCATTTATTATGTTTTTAGTGGGGAATAATGTTGAATATATTAATTCACATTTCAAATATATGTTTTATTCATTCACTATAAATGATGAATGATTAATGACTAAATATTTTACTTCCAATTCATGAACAGTTTCCTCAAATGTTTTCTTGATCATTGGATGATTTTTGGAACTATATTTTTAAAAGATGTATTGATTATCTTGTTACTAAATTATGATTAATAATTGAAGATATGTAAATTAGATTTATGTAATTAAGAATTATTTATAAGAATAAGGTTTTGTTTTTATCCAATTATTAAAATAAAAATTTCATCGATTATGAACATTAGAATTTAAATTATCTTAGGACCTAATTTTTTTTTTAAAAAATTAATATCATTATAAATTTTTTTTCTTATATGTCCAAAATTATATCTTCCATTTAAATATTCATAATTATATATAATTTTATTGTAATTACATGGATATAATCTTAAAAAACTAGTTTTATAATTCTATTGATCATGTCATCTTATATCATGTTATATAGAATAAAAAAACATTATAGGTTGTTATTGGATGCTACCTATCATCAACCACTCATTTGTGTTCCATAAGTTATCAATCATTCAATATATTATGAAAACACATGGGAAGAAAATATATTTCATATTATTTCAAAATTGCATCACTAATCATCGCATCAAAAAATGAATAGATGATACTAAAAATGAAGCACATAAAAGTTTCAATTAATTATAGAATTATGAAGGTAATGTATAAAATATAACTCTAGTGGAGTAAGATAATTTAATATAAAAATCGATGATGAACACCTAAAAACAATGTGAAGAAAAAAATTCATAATATTATCATAACTAATAAATGACTCTAATTATTTTCAAAAATTCATTTTTTAAGAAGATGATCTAAAATCATTTATAAAAAAAATCTATTAATATAAATAATGGTTTCGTGAAAAATAAATTAAATATTTTACACAAGAAATGTAGTGTGAAAGGAAAAAAATAAAATTTATAGTAAAATATAAATTATGTTTTAAAAAATATTTTTATGGAAATCGACATCATAATTAAAGAGATAAGAAAATAGTTTGAAGTGGTTTAAAGCGAAATTTCAACATTATTACAAATAAATCAAAATTTCATTTCAATGCATGTAATGGTGATGGTTAGTTAGAAGATTGAATATTGATGTCAAAGAAATTAAATTATTTGGAAAAAATATAAATAAGTCAAAATATCGATGTCTTTTTTAAGAAATATGTTCACTAGTGAAATTTTATTTAAAATAATTGAATTAATTATAACATCATAATAGATCATTAAATCCCGAATTTTATTTACAATTTTCATGAAAAAATCATTATGAATCATGGAAAGAATTTGATTATGGAAAACCTATTACCACCTTGGTATCATTTAATTGAAATATTTTTGAACAAAGAAAATGATACATCTCTTAAAACATCAAGAATTACAAGACTAATATTAAATTATTTAATTATTTTGTAAATATACCACATGGAAGATATAATTGTGGACAAAATGAAATATTACACAAGAAATTTAATTGAAGACTATGAACTGCATACCTTTAAATCAATATTATTATAATGTTTTATAGAATCCTATATGATAATAAAAACAACCAAAATCACCTAATTAATATCGTAATTAATATATTTTTAATTTTATATATTTAATGAATAATAATTCATTAATAATATATTTATTAAATTATCTATTAATTTTACTAAAACGTGTAAGATGTTTCGATTATTTCACACATATATACCAATGACAATGTTTGGAATTTGTTCATATACCTATTTGAAGAGATGTTTAATTTTAGACATAACCACAAAATTTCAGAAATGAGATGGCACTATTTAAGAGTAAATGTCTCAAAAAGATTAATATAATGGAGGGTATGTTGTTTGGAATATCCACCTCTTATAAAAGTTCTAAATGAAATATTTTTTCAAATGTATTTAGTGTTTTATCATTAATAAAACACTTTTAACCATTTTTTAAAATTATGAAGGTATCTACTTGTTTTAACCATAGGAATTAAATTTAATGAAAAAAATAAAATTAAAAAAAGATAATAATTTGAACATGGTGATTTAAAATATTAATATAATTTTATAATATAAAAATTTTATTTTTTAAAAAAATGTCAAATTTCATAAATATCACACATCCAATATAAAAACATTATTTAATAAAATATAGGTTTTTATAATAAAATTTATATATGTGACAAAATTTTCTATTTTGATAATTTCTATAACCTAAATTCATTTATTAAATTTTTCACAATTAGAAATATACAAAATTAAATATCACCAAAAATATTATTAATTAAATGAAACAAATAAAACTATTTTAATTTTATAAAAAAATGTAACATGAGTTTTAAAAAATTAAAATAGGTTTTATAATTATTAGATTAATAATTACAGGGTTTAATTTTACCACTTCAATAATATGTTTATTAGTTGAAATGGTTAATAAATATATATTTCTTTCTTATGTAAGTATACAGTCATAAAATTTTCTATTATCATAAGAAATATATTTTCATGGTTCATATAGAAATACCATAGATCAGAAAAATCCCAAAAAAAAGTTTATAATATAATTTTATATTTCTTAATCCAAAACGATGTTAATTTTTTTATAATTTTAATTCTATCATTATAGAATTTATTTTTTAGTAATATTATTTTATTTAATGAAAATATAATTTTTTAAAATCCCTCTTAAGAATATTAACTAGTTTTATTGATATTTCTAGCCAATTACTTTTTGGAACCATTTTAATATATTATTCATATAATATAAATATAATTTATATTAAAAATGTAGTTTCATAAAATAAAATTCCAAGAATGATAAATTTTTAAAAGATTCATTTTTAAGAGTAAATGGTATAGTTGATTTTATCAATACATTATGAAATGAACATTACATTTACTTTAACAAAATATAGTAACTAAATATTTTAATTGATATAAATAACTTATAATAATAAAAATTACATCTTTATATCTTACTATTTTCTATTTACATAACTGATAAAGATCACTACGTAAGATCACTGAATATTTTAAACTCAAGTGGTCATTGTAGGAGGTTATTCTACTAGCATGGATCTTGGTGAAAATTACACATGCTTGAAATCCCTTAAAATACGATATATATCATATCCTAATTATAAATCATCAGTAAGGTTGTGATATAATGATATCCTAGGTGTGGAAGCCTTCTTTCCATGCTCAAAATAATGAGCATTATATGATAGAGTTCATCAACCTAAAATTATTTTCTTCATTTTTCATTATAGATTTCATAATATGGTAACTTTATTCTAAACCTACTAATTCAATGGAAATATTATAATTTAATAATTTAATAATTTTATTTAAAATAGTAATAGTTTTATTGTAGATCACTTATTTTTTGTAGAATAATCTATTAAAACAATATTTATCTAATGAAATGACATAGTAAATTTTCAACAGGTGATATTTCACCCCATTAATAATCATTTTTAACATAATTTTAAACACTCATATCTGATGAAATAGCTATATTTGTCTATATAATATTTATGAATCCGATTTTGTTATGAAATCTCATATACACTATCCATGGATGACTTCTGGACTCACATTTTTCCTCATAATAAAAATATAAATAATATTGAGTTTTTCATAGAACATTCTTGCTAAGTAAATATATATAATGACTATATATATATAGAATATGTTATTCCGGAATTAGTTATTATGTGATGATTTATTGATGTTATTTTTCTATCAAGGAAACTTTCTTGAATTTCATGATATGAGATCCAATCTATGCCTAATATTAAATAAAATTTTAATTAAGGTAAAATAATATTATTATTTTTGAACCACAATGATAAGAACATATATCCAAGAAGAATTACACACTTGGAAAACATTAATCAAATGACTATAAATTTTTTAATTTGACATCTTTTAGTGGTGGTTGAATTTTTTTAAAAAAATAGTATCTAATCATGGTAAAAAGTAGTAGGATTAAAAAGATAAGAATACAACATTCATATCTCATAATTTTAGTATTTGTGTTCTTAATTGATTATCATTTGAGAAATAAAAATAACTTATTGTGTTTGTATACACATTCCATTGTCATAAATTTTTATAGTTCATATCATCCCTATTATCCCATGTATAATATAATTGACTTGGATAATGTCCAAGTTCCAAACAATTATGACATTAAAATATTAGTGGTACCTCCATATAAACTCTATTTTTCTTCTTTTTTTTACAGATATCTTCAGTATTTTTACTTATTATATTCTCTATTCCCTTGTTTTGTATTCATAAAACTTCTATTAGTTCTTATAACACATTCCACATATTGATTTTGGATTTTATTATATAATGAAAATTAAAACATCTTTATATCCTAATTTTAATTATCTAAAATTCAACGAGAATATATATTCCCCATAGTTGTTATTTTCAGAAGCACAACTATGGTCAAAATATTAATCATATTTCATGATACCTGATTTGGAATATCTTCTAGATTTCTCACTCCATATTTTATACCATTAAGTTTTTAATCATTATAATTTGTGTATTGTCCATGAAATCCCTTGAAAACATATTTCTTTTTTTCATCATCGATTACTAAATCCAAAGGGAGTTAACAATAGTGGTGGAAAATTTACACCACAAGTAACCTATCAAAATGAAATTACCTGGAAATTTTTTCCATTAAATGTATTACTGTTTTTAATTATTAAATTACTATCTTAAAATTTCAGTCCTGAATCACTCTAGGAAAAATATAGTTTTATCAATTATGGGTTCTCTTATACCACTTATCATAATTACATGACATAATAAATCATTGATACATCCTTTTAATTAATATATTATCAACCATTGAATACCCTCTTAGAGTGTTAATCCAATTGAGCATACTAATTGCCACTCATCATGCACTCATTTAGGATTAATTTAATACTTAATCACCCTTATTCATAGTGATTACCCATAAGACCATGAGTACTATAAAAACATATATATTTTAGAATCAAGACAAGGATTATATTTATATAAAAAACATATAAAATACATTAAAATACAATTAGTATTTAATCCTATATTATAAATTATTATAATGTTTTTTATAATTGTTATGAAATCGTAATTTTGTAAAATAATTAATCTAATCCCCAAAATTAACTAAACCTAACAGTGATTCTAACTTAGGGTACATAAGGAAAATTTCATTAAAAACTCATTAATTCTATAATTTATATTATACATCTCAAAGATAGTCACACAAGAAAAGTACCTACAAGTATAGTCTCTTATATATAAGCTAGACAAACACTACATTACGAAAATCAGGTAAAAATTAGTAATAATGACACAAATCTAATAGGTCCTCTAGATTCCTCATGTGAAATAATCTTTTTTATAGTCATGAGAATGGAAATATAAGAAAGAGGTGAGAAAAAAATCTTTATAATAGGAACATATGAGTTTATCATAATGGGTTGATCACAAACATATGAGAAATATTAACAGTAAATCTACATAAAATAATTATATAATGGATCATAAGACCAAATTTATTTCATTATATATTAAAAAAATAATTAATTTAATTATAAGGATATAATAAGAAACCTTAATCAAGGGAGAATAACATAGAATAAAGACATCATAGAAAAGAGGAAAAAACAAGGAATATTACATTGAATTAAAAGAAAAACATACAATAATGTAAAACTCATAATCATAAGAAACATTATTAGAATTTTAATTATTCCTATCCTATTATGGGTAATGTATTTTTCCAATGCATTAAAATCATGCCCAACTCATCATGACAACATATTTTGGAATAAACTAATTAGGTAAATAGATTAAATTGAGTGAACATTACTTATTCCCACAAGATTGACGTCATCATAATTATTTTGAAATCATACTATATCATTATATATGAATCACAAAAAATGAATTGAAGAGTGATTTTGGACCCCCACCCATCATTATACATAAATCAGTGTTCGATAAGAAATAAATTATTCAGTAGGTCATGAAAACCCAATTTGTTGAAAATGGGTTTCATATCACTTCTAAATTATAATGAATAAAATGTATATATAATTTAGATATGTTGATAACAGAATTTAAATTACCTAGCAAAAGTGACTCATAAAATAATTTATAATGTGATTTATAAAATGTAACTCTATATGTTTTATATCATTAAATATGAAAACCAATGTGAAGACATGAAATATTATTCAATGAAAAAATTTCATAATATTACAGTAATGACATTAAATTATGAATAATAATTTAAAAAAAATCAATTTCCAATAATGAAAAGTGATTACAATTTTAAAAATCCATGATAACCGACATCTGAATAAATTATATTAAAAAATTTAATTAATGATTTTACATAGGAAATGTGTGGTGGAATATAAAAATGTGAACAAGATATGGAAATACTATTTATTCTTCTGTAATAGCATTATTGAATGTCACATCATATAATAAAACAATTTGTAATTTCGTTGAAATGAGGGAAAGATAAATTTGAAAATTTGAAACAATAAAACAATCTTTTATTTAAAAATAATAACAGTATTACATTAGATGTGATAATAAATTTCGATTTGGATGAAAAATAAATCTTTTGAATAATGATATTTATTTTGAAAATCATACATATTTATGAATAAATAAGTTTCCAAATGAAATTAAACCCAAAGGAAGGAGAATTGGAATAATAATACAATCATAGATAATAATGATATGATTTTATAATATTATTAAATAATAAGGAATCATTTTATATCATGAAAATATGTTGATTCAAGAATAATCCATTCAACATTTATATCCATTGAATAAAAATCCAATTAAAAATATATATATTTCTATTAAAACACCATGAATTACATGATTATATTAAATGATTTTTTTGGATTTAATTTCAACATAAATACTATATCATGGTTTAGAATATGAAAAATGTATGAACAAATTAAATTTGAGGAAAATAAAACCTTTACTTGAATTAACTATAATTAGTGTGAACTATAACTTCAAATATAACAAAATTAACTATATTAATCACCTATTTCAAATCCTTTTTTTATATTTTAAATTTTATACACATAATTTATAACCATTCAATTATAATATATTAATAATTTGTAACAAACTTTTACCAATGGGTGTTCAAAATCTAGATTATTTCATGGAAATTTTATAATATTGATGATGATCCACATTCAATTAATAAAAGCTCATAATTACAATATTATTTTTTATATGGGAATAAGATTTATAATTAATGTTTTTAATTTATTTTTAAATTAATTTTATACATGTATATGGTTGTTTAAGATAAAATTGGTTAAGATCTTGTTGTGTTGAATTTATTAAAATAATTCTTATTTTAATAACTAATTTATATGTTAATGAAAACATTATATAACCATGAAAAATTATAATTTACTATTTATTTATAACAATACAATGTGTTAGGTTTCACTTGTCATTGATGCTAATAATTTATCTATTAGTTCATATGTGTGGTTAAACCCACCTAACTGAGAACATACTATAATCGGCGGGTGGCTTTGGTGATGAATGTTTTTTTAATACATAAATTTTTATATAATCATAGTGATATTAATTAGGTATTTTTACAATGGTGAATGGAATTGTTAGTATTTTTAATAAATAATTGAAAAATAGATGAATAATTAGTTACATTAAAATGATTTGGATGTTGTTTTTAGTTCACATGACTGATATTGTTTAGTTTTCCATAGTGGATTGAAAGGAAATAATAATGGTTACTAAACTATTATTAAAATATTATTTTATAATAATAATACCAATTTAATTGTCATGACCCGTCCTCGGGGCCCGTGCCGTGACTACCCCAAGCCCGCCTTCCATAGGCCAGGGGCTAGCGACTAGAACCAAGGCGTAAATCCCGGTAAAAAGGGAAGGCATTGCCTCTGTAAAGTAAACTAGCACCACAGAGTAAGCAAGCGGAAAAGTAAACACTAAGTAAAACAGAGTACAACTGTAAGTGCGGAAAAGTAAGTGGGCCAGTATACAAACCCAAACTGAAAGTAAAGTACAACTCGAAAGGGAAAACAACAACTGTAAAGTAAAATCCACTACACCGAGCTGTCCACTGGAGATCCCACCTGAAGGGTGGGTACAGATAGTTCCACTGCTCCTCGGTTCCCGTCGTCCGCTCCGAGTACGTCCCGCCCAGTGGTCCACCTCCAGGTACCGTCCTGCTCTGCGAGCCTCAACCACGATCAACGATGTCCGTCCTCTGCAACCAACACAATGTAGTGCGGGCATAGCCCGTGCAGGGGTGAGTATAAGCTACTCAGTAGGGACCCCGAGACCCCTGAAGGTCTCCCAAAATCCACAAAGGATAAACCACAAAGGAAAGATACAATCACAAAGTAACAACTGACACTACTTAGGTATATGCCCATACATATACCTAAGTCATCATTTCAATACGCTCCAACCTCCGAGCCCAAGTACAACTCAGTCCACACAGGAAAGTATACGTATTCCACACAAGAAAGCAAAACGTAATCCACACAGGATAGCACAACTCAATTCACACAGGAAGGTAAACAGGATTCAGCTCACACATGTATACTTCTTCGAAAGACGATAGATATGATCACTGATTCATCTAAGTCGTCGGACCCACAAAGGATCGATAGGTACTAACCCCCGCAAAGACCCACACAGGATCGGACCCACACAGGATCTGTAGGTGCTGGTTCACACAGGACCGCTGAGCGCTGACCCACACAGGATCGGTAGCACTGATCCACACAGGATCGCTGAGTGTTGTAGTCGTCGTCATCGAATCCACTGAGGATCTCTGCACAGCCGTCGTCGCTGTCACAGTAGCAGTCGCAGCCAGCTCTAGGGTTCCCGCACACAACAAGCTCATTTGGGAGGGTCCGCTCCACGAGCCGAGAGGCTGATACATCAACTATCACACAATCCAGAGTTGATGTATCCAAAAGTTCCATATCGTCAACAGGAACTCAACGCAACAGACGGCACGTCAATCGGACGCCTGGTCTGAGAGTTATTGGCTTTTTCGTATCAGGGGCCCGGTTGGTTTTTAAGGAAAAACCAACCCGACCGTACTCCACCTACGTCCAAATCTCGTGCGGAGTATTCCAAAAGATCCGTCTTACTAAGAGGAACTCAACAAAGCTGATGGCACGTCAATCGGACATTCGTAGCTCAAGATATGAGTGTTTCCGCTCCGAGGGCCCGGTTGGTTTCGTGTACGAACCAACCCGTCCGAACTCAAAGTAATCTAAAACCTTAAGTGTGATATACCGAAACGACCGTCTCGATCCAAGGATCACATCGCCGCTGACGGCGCGTCGTTTGGAGGTCCGTAGCCCGAGTTATGGGCATTTGAACCCAAACAGTAAGGTATCGGGGGTTTTGGGCCCGGGCCGACCCGGCCCGAGACCCCTCGGCTGGCCCGAACCGGGTCGACCCGCCTCGGACAGGGTCGGCCCGACCCGGCACGGCCCGGCCCGGCGCGGCCCGGCCCGGCCGGCAGACCGGCCAGGCGCCGGTCCGGCTCAAGGCAGCGCGCTGGGCGCGCTGCCAGCTCGGCCTTCGACCGAGCTGATTGAGAAAACGGGGTGCGCCTGCCCCCCTTTGTAACCCCCCCCCCTCATAATGGGGGGCAGTTATGCTGGCTGGGGGAATTAAATTCCCCCGGGTTTCTCCATTCCGGCCGGCCCAACTTGGTCGGCCGTCTCCCTCTCAACAGGATTGGCAACGGCCGGTCCCCTTCCGGCTTCCAACACCGGCGGCCCGGCTGGCCGCCGGTCACCTTGTTCCGTCGCGGCCCGGAACCGGCCGCGGCGCCTTTGATTTCCTTCGACGCGGCGCGACGACATCACGTTCTTGAAATTTCTTTCCACAGCGTGGCGCGACGGCGCCGCGCGTATCTTCCGCAAAATACCGCGTGGTGCGACGGCACCACGTTTTCTCGTACCAAACTCAAGAAACCATCACGAAAAAAAGGAGGAGGGTTGGTCGTGTTTGTGCGGTCCGACCCCCTCACGTTATTTGATAACAAAAAGGGTTTTAATCCACGATCATCACCAAGTTGGTATTCACGAACAATTAAATAAATAAAACCCCTACCTCGGTTTCAAGAGCGGATCACGTCAACAAGCCGCGGAAGACAAGCGTCACGGAGGTCGGGCGTCGCGGTAATCGTACGTCGATTCTGTTGACGTCAAGGTGCGTCCGAAGAGGTACGTCGCTGGTGAAGATTCGTAAGCTGACGAAGAAAGTCCGAGGAGGAAGCGGAGTCTCCTTTCGTTGACACGGGAAGAAGATCGAAAGAAGCGGCGTCGTCGATCTTCGGAAACACACCGGCTGCGAAGAAGAGAAGAGACGGCACGTCTTTCTCTTCTTATGGTGACGGCGTTCTTCGTCAGAGCCTAAGTGTTCTTCGTGTTCTTCGTCAAGGTTGAAGAAGATGAAGAATGCTTCCCTAATTCTCTCAAGGTGGCAAGAGAAAACTAACCAAAATAAAATAATCTTAAGCCTTATTTTATTTACACAACTTCACCTCTTTGAATTTCAAAAGTTTGAAAAACAATAACTCATCTCAATTAAAACTCAAGTTGTCAAAATTAAATTGAGTGGAGTTATTGGGAGTTTAAAGGGGAGTTGAGGAGTTAGGGTTCGTGTTGGCCCCACCACACTTAATCCTCTCAAGGGAGGTTAAGTGGATGTGGGTCCCACCTCTAACTCCCTTTGGGAGGATATAACCAACATAGATAAAAATAAACTGTGTTTCCACAATTTATTTAACTTCATTTTATTTCCCCCAAAACTAACTCTCAACCCGCATAAAACTCAACCTCAAAAAAGGTCTCCTTAAGCAAATATCGACACTGCGAGTTCATCGGTGCCCTCGGAATTCGATTCCGGGCACCGGTTCAAAAGTTATAAATTCCCGCTCGTTCGTTCACTGAACGTACCAGAGCCAAACTTCGGAAAATGATTCAGGGCACACCGGGCCTCAGAATCCGGTGCCGTCAGAAACCGCGCTCTTGTAAAATTCCAAAGAAAATTAAGAAAATATTTCCCTTGAATTTCACGGGTCTTTACATTACTCCCCCTCAAGGCTTTACGTCCCCATAAAGATACATCAAAACTAGGGAAACAAATGAGGGTACTGAGCATGCATCTGAGCCTCTCGCTCCCAAGTGCTCTCCTGGAGATTCTCGTGCTTCCATCTGATGCGCACAAGAGGAATCGACCATCCACGTAGGACTCTCTCCTGTTGATCCTCGATCTCCACCAGGACCTCTGTAAAATTCGCCCCATCGTCAACGTCAAGCTCCCCATGGTCAATGATGTGCGTCGGGTCGTGCACGTATCTCATCAGCTGAGACACGTGGAAGACGTCGTGCACCCGGTGCAACTGAGGTGGTAGAGCAAGGCGATAAGCCACCTCGCCAATCCTGTTGAGGACCTGGAAGGGTCCAATGAAGCGCGGAGATAACTTGCCACCTCGGCCAAATTTCCGTATACCACGTTGTGGTGAGACCCGCAAGAAGACGTGGTTGCCATCCTTGAACTCTAGTGGCCTCCGCCTCCTGTCAGCGTATGACTTCTGCCGGCTCTGAGCTGTCCTCATCCGCTCCTGGATGACCTGGACCTTCTCTGTCGTGGCCTGGACCATCTCTGGTCCCACAAGTGCTGACTCCCCAGGGTCTGTCCAGCACAAAGGAGATCTACAAGGTCAGTCGTACAACGCCTCGTACGGTGCCATCCTGATGGTGGAGTGGTAGCTGTTGTTGTACGCAAACTCCACCAAGGGTAGGTGGTCCTCCCAGCTACGACCAAAGTCGAGGACACATGCGCGGAGCATGTCCTCGAGAGTCTGAATGGTCCTCTCCGTCTGACCATCCGTCTGAGGGTGAAAGGCTGTGCTCAGACGTAGCTGTGTCCCAAATGGCTCCTGCAATACCTTCCAAAGCCGGTAAGTAAAGCGAGCATCTCGATCGGAGACAATAGATGATGGCACACTGTGAAGCCGTACAATCTCCTGAATGTAGAGACGTCCCAAGCTATCCACTTAGCCCTGCTCTCTGATGGGTAAGAAGTGAGCCGACTTGGTGAGTCGGTCGACAATCACCCAGATGGAGTCGTGACCTATGGAAGTGCGTGGAAGTCCAGTCACGAAATCTATAGATATGTCGTCCCACATCCACTCCGGGACCTCCAAGGGTTGTACCAAGCCTGCTGGTACCTGGTGCTCTGCCTTCACCTGCTGGCAGGACATCGAGAAACGAACTCTGCCACAGCCTTCTTCATGCTCGGCCACCAGTGCTGTCGTCTGAGATCCTGGTACATCTTCACCACTCTAGGATGTACCGCCAAAGGAGAAGTGTGAAACTCTATCAGTACCTCCTCTCTCAAAGCGACTGGTACCATGGTACATCCTCTGAAAAGGATTTCGTGCTCTGCTCCAAAGGAGAAACCATAAGGTTCTTGTTCTGAGGATATCTGTGCACGCCGTGTCTCACAGTCAGCATCCCCATGCTGTGCCTCTCTGACCCACTGTAAAAGAGGAGGTGTGACTGTGAGAGACTAAAGGAAGGCTTATTCATCTCTATCCACGAAGGATATCTGCAAAGAGGCTAACTGCTCTGTCACCTCCTCAAGTAGCTGAATTCCCATCCTCCTACTGAGGGCATTGGCTACTACGTTCCCCTTCCCAGGAGTATAGACTATCTCAAAGTCATAGTCCTGGAGAAACTCGAGCCATCGTCGTTGTCTCAGGTTCAGTTCATTCTCCGAGAAGATATACCTGAGACTCTGATGATCAGAAAAGACTGTAAAGCGCTCGCCCATCAGATAGTGTCGCCATGTCTTCAGAGTGAAGACCACTACTGCTAACTCCAGGTCATGGGTAGCGTAGTTCTGCTCATGCGGCCTCAACTGACGTGATCCATAGGCGATCACTGCCCGCTCCTACATCAGAACACATCCGAGTCCGGTCCCTAATGCATCGCAGTAAACTACGTATCCAACTCCCTCCTCGGGCAACCTCAAGATAGGTGCGCTGGTCAATCTCTGTCTCAGCTCCTGGAAGCTCTGCTGACATCTGTCTGACCACATGAAGGGTTTCCCCTTCTTCTTCAAAGATGAGAGTGGTGCTGCAAATCTAGAGAAGTCTGGCACGAATCTCCGGTAGTATCCAGCTAATCCCAAGAAACTCCAAACCTCTGTCACGCTTCTGGGTGGCTCCCAAGCTAACACTACCTCGATCTTCGCAGGATCCACTGCAACTCCCGCCTCAGAGATGACGTGCCCCAAGAAGTGGACCTCACGTATCCAGAACTGGCACTTCGAGATCTTACCATAAAGCTGGTGCTCTCGGAGTGTGTCTAGTACAACCCGCAAGTGGTAGGCGTTCTCCTCCTCGGTCGTCGAGTAGATCAAAATGTCATCGATGAAGTCCACGACAAATCGATCGAGGTATGGCTGAAAGATCCTGTTCATGAGGGCCATGAACACTGCTGGAGCATTGGTTATGCCAAAGGGCATAACCAAGAACTCATAGTGGCCATACCGACATCTGAAGGCCGTCTTCTGCATGTCCTCATCTCTAACTCTGAGTTGATGATAGCCTGACCTGAGGACTATCTTCGAGAACCACCGTTCTCCCTTGAGCTGATCAAGGAGGTCATCAATCCTCGGTAGCGGATACTTGTTCCTCACTGTTACCTGGTTCAGGCAACGATAGTCAACACAAAGTCGCAAGCTCCCGTCCGCCTTCTTGGTGAACAAAATCGGGGAAGCCCAGACGAAGCTATCGCCTCCTAGAGTAAGCTCACACTGCCGGAACCAGTGCGTAATCGTCGAGTCCGCTCCCATAGGAGTCTCTAGCCGTAAGGATCGAGCCAACGACTCTGTCGGAATCTCCGAGCTCCGAACAAGGGCAGCGGCTATGAAAGAGTGACTCGCTCCAGTGTCTATAAGTACTGCAGCAAGGGTGGAATATACACAGATAGTACCTCGAATCATCTCTGGCGTGCCGTGGTCGCAGGCCTCCGCTTCCTGGAGTTGTGCCTGTCTCTGCCCGCCAGCTCCCTGTGGTTGGGGTGGACCTCCTGGTGGTGGTGGTGGTAGAGCCTCAAAGCGTCGCCCACCACCTGCTGCTCGTCCAGCTCCTCTGCCTCGTCCGCCTCCTCCCTATGGACCGCCACGGTCGACCCTCTGCCTCTGCCTCGGTGGTCCCTCAACCGTCTGATGCTCCTCGACAAGGCGGTTCGGGCAGTCACGAGCCATGTGGCCCTACCCGCCGCATGAGTAGCACTGTCTGCCTCTCGAAAGACTGACTCCGCACTGTGTGCCCCGCACTGCTGAGCCAGTGTCCTGAGTTCGTCTGCCGGAGGGTCTGGTCTGCCTGGACCCCTGAGTCATCCGTCGACTGCCTGCTGCAAAAGACTCTGCTACATGCCGCCCTGCGGTGGGTCTCGACGCTGGTGTAGACTCAGCAAGAAAGCTCTCGATCAAAAGGGCCTGCTCCAGTACTCCCGTCTGAGTCGGTATGCTGAGGGAGATCATCGATGCCCTGATCTCATGTCTCAATCCCTGCTCAAAGGTCCGGGCCCAGAATAATGGGTCACGTACCATGTCGGTCGAGTAGCGCAAGAGATCGGTATATCTCGCCGAGTACTGAGTGACCGTCATTCTACCCTGCCGCAGCTGAAGAAGCTCCTGAATGCGCACCGCATGGAGGGTGGTTGGGACGAACTCCGAGCGGAAGAGGCTCTCAAAGTCCGTCCAAAGTAGAGATGCCTCATCGTGCACATGGATCATCAAGCTCCACCATCGTCCTGCTGCTTCATGCAGTAGGCTCACCGTGAGGATCACCATGAGGTCTGCTGGTGTCCTCACTAGCCTAAAAACTCGTACGACTGCCTCCAGCCAGTCCTCGGCTGCCTGGGGGTCTGTCTCTCCACGAAACCTGGTCGGTCGCTGGCGCTGAAACTCATGCAGTGCGCTGAGGCGACGTGCATCGTCAGCGGCTGGTGCTGGAAGTATCGGTGGCTCGACGGGTAGTGCTACCGATGGTGCCACTGCTGAAAAAGGGCCTTGCACCGAGGTCTCGTCGCTCGGTGGGCTGTCGTCACACTTGACTCTCGGAACCCTAGCTGGCTGCCGTCGTGGGGCCATACTAAAAAGGAAACAGGTGCGCCACGGTCAGAACAGTATACCTGGTGAGCTGTTACAAAGTAATCACAAAGAAAACTTGAAATACACACGCAATCAATGTTTTCGTGCATTAAGTCGGAAATCAGAATTCAGGGTCCTGGTGTACGGATACGTCGGCCGCCGCACCAACACTGGACTCCCTGGACTGACAACCACACTCAATATGCTAAACACTATTCCTTCACATAGAAAAGATCAGAGTTCGCGGTAGAACCGAACTCCTCTGATACCAATTTGTCACGACCCGTCCTCGGGGCCCGTGCCGTGACTACCCCAAGCCCGCCTTCCATAGGCCATGGGCTGGCGACTAGCACCAAGGAGTAAATCCCGGTAAAAAGGGAAGGAATTGCCTTTGTAAAGTAAAAAATCACCACAGAGTATGAAAGCGGAAAATAAAAACTAAGTAAAACAGAGTACAACTGTAAGTGCGGAAAAGTAAGTGGGCCAGTATACAAACCCAAACTGAAAGTAAAGTACAACTCGAAATGGAAAACAGAAACTGTAAAGTAAAAGCCACTACACCGAGCTGTCCACTGGAGATCCCACCTGAAGGGTGGGTACAGATAGTTCCACTGCTCCTCGGGTCCTGCCGTCCGCTCCGAGTACATCCCGCCCAGTGGTCCACCTCCAGGTACCATCCTGCTCTCCGAGCCTCAACCACGATCAACGATGTCCGTCGTCTGCAACCAACACAACGTAGTGCGGGCATAGCCCGTGCAGGGGTGAGTATAAGCTACTCAGTAGGGACCCCGAGACCCATGAAAGTCTCCCAAAATCCAAAAAGGATAAACCACAAAGGAAAGATATAATCACGAAGTAAAAACCGACACTGCTTAGGTATATGCCCATACATACACCTAAGTCATCATTTCAATACGCTCTAACCTCCGAGCCCAAGTACAACTCAGTCCACACAGGAAAGTATACGTATTCCACACAGGAAAGAAAAACGTAATCCACACAGGATAGCACAACTCAATCCGCACAGGAAGGTAAATAGGATTCATCTCACACAGGTATACTTCTTCGAAAGACGATAGAGATGATCACTGATCCATCTAAGTCGTCGGACCCACAATGGATCGATGGGTACTAACCCCCGCAAAGACCCACATAGGATCGGACCCACATAGGATCTGTAGGCGCTGGTTCACACAGGACCGCTGAGCGCTGACCCACACAGGATCGGACCCACACAGGATCGGTAGCACTGATCCACACAAGATCTCTGAGTGTTGTAGTCGTCGTCGTCGAATCCACTGAGGATCTCTGCACAGCCGTCGTCGCAGTCACAGTAGCAGTCGTAGCCAGCTCTAGGGTTCCCGCACGCAGCAAGCTCGTTTGGGAGGGTCCGCTCCACGAGCCGAGAGGCTGGTACATCAACTGTCACACACTCCAGAGATGATGTATCCAAAAGTTCCGTATCGTAAGCAGGAACTCAACGCAACAGACGGCGCATCAATCGGATGCCCGGTCTGAGAGTTATTGGCTTTTTCTTACCAGGGGCCCGGTTGGTTTTTAAGGCAAAACCAAACCGAACGTACTCCATCTGCGTCCAAAACTCGGGCGGAGTATGCCAAAAGATCCGTCTCACTAAGAGGAACTCAACAAAGCTGACGGCATGTCAATCGGACGTCCGTAGCTCAAGATATGAGTGTTTCCTCTCCGAGGGCCCGGTTGGTTTCGTGTACGAACCAACCCGTCCGAACTCAAAGTAATCCAAAACCTTGAGTTCGATATACCTAAACGACCGTCTCGATCCAAGGATCGCATTGCCGCTGACGGCGCATCGTTTGGAGGTCCGTAGCCCGAGTTATGGGCATTTGAACCCAAAACGTTCGGTATCGGGGGTTTCGGGCCCAGGCCGACCCGGCCCAAGACCCCCCGGCTGGCCCGAACCGGGTCGACCCGCCCCGGAAAGGGTCGGCCCGGCCCGGCCCGGCCTGGCGGACCGGCCCGGCGCCGGTCTGGCTCAAGGCAGCGCGCTGGCCGCGCTGCCAGCTCGGCCTTCGTCCGAGCTGATTGAGAAAACGGGGGGCGCCTACCCCCCTTTGTAACCCCCCCCCCTCATAATGGGGGGCCGTTCCGCTGGCCGGGGGAATTAACTTCCCCCGGGTTTCTCCATTTCGACCGGCCCGACTTGGCCGGCCGGATCCCTCTCAATGGGACCGGCAAAGGCCGGTCCCCTTCCGGCTTCCAACACCGGCGGCCTGGCTGGCCGCCGGTCACCTTGTTCCTCCACGGCTCGGAACTGGCCACGGCCATTGCCGTCCGGTGCGGTGCGACGATACCGTGCCCCTCCGCCGCGGCCCTGCTCCGGCCGCGGCGCCTTTGATTCCCTTCGACGCGGCGCGACAGCGTCGCGTTCTTTAAATCTCTTTCCACGGCGTGGCACGACGGCGCCGCGCGTATCTTCCGCAAAATACCGCGTGGTGCGACGACACCACATTTTCTCATACCAACCTCAAGAAACCATCACGAAAAAAAGGAGGAGGGTCGGCCGTGTTTGTGCGGTCCGACCCCATCGTGTTATTCGATAACAAAAAGGGTTTTAATCCACGATCATCACCAAGTTGGTATTCACGAAAAATTAAATAAATAAAACCACTACCTCGGTTTCAAGAGCGGAGCACGTCAACAAGCAGCGGAAGACAAGCGTCACGGAGGTCGGGCGTCGCGGTAATCGTACGTCGATTCCGTTGACGTCGAGGTGCGTTCTAAGAGGTATGTCGCTGGTGAAGCTTCGTAAGCTGACGAAGAAAGTCCGAGGAGGAAGCGGCATCTCCTTTCGTTGACACAGGAAGAAGCTCGAAAGAAGCGGCATCGTCGATCTTCGGAAACACACCGGCTGCGAAGAAGAGAAGAGACGGCACGTCTTTCTCTTCTTATGGTGACGGCGTTCTTCGTCAGAGCCTAAGTGTTCTTCGTGTTCTTCGTCAAGGTTGAAGAAGATGAATAATTCTTCCCAATTTTTCTCATGGTGGCAAGAGAAAACTAACCAAAATAAAATAAGCTTAAGCCTTATTTTATTTACACAACTTCACCTCTTTGAATTTCAAAAGTTTGAAAAACAATAACTCATATCAATTAAAACTCAAGTTGTCAAAATTAAATTGAGTGGAGTTATTGGGAGTTTAAAGGGGAGTTGAGGAGTTAGGGTTCGTGTGGGCCCCACCACACTTAATCCTCTCAAGGGAGGTTAAGTGGATGTGGTTCCTACCTCTAACTCCCTTTGGGAGGATATAACCAACATGGATAAAAATAAATTGTGTTTCCACAATTTATTTAACTTCATTTTATTTCCCCCAAAACTTACTCTCAACCCGCATAAAACGCAACCTCGGAAAAGGTCTCCTTAAGCGAATATCGACACTGCGAGTTCATCGGTGCCCTCGGAATTCGATTCCGGGCACCGGTTCAAAAGTTATAAATTCTCGCTCGTTCGTTTACTAAACGTACCCGAGCCAAACTTCGGAAAATGATTCAGGGCACACCGGGCCTCAGAATCAGGTGCCGTCAGAAACCGCGCTCTTGTAAAATTCCAAATAAAATTAAGAAAAAACTTCCCTTGCATTTTACGGGTCTTTACAATATTTATAACAAGATTTCTATAAAACTTTATGAAGAGGAATATTAATATGAAAATACTATGGAGATACTACAAATGAGAACAATAGAAATAACAAGGAAATATCTATGGATTTAGATTTATTAGAATAAATTATAAATACCACATAATTATTAAAATTTACATTCTTACAGTTGAAAAAACTATAGAATTTTCAAGTTGATATTTAAATGGATTGGTATACAAGATGTTGTTGAAGCGATCCCTATTCATAAGTGAAGAGAAGCATGATTATTGATGTGACTATTATATTTCAATAATGGTCTATCTCTATTGATGGTTCAAAGGATAAAAAAGTTCAAAATAATGGTGGGGATGTTTTTTAGAGAAGTATTATCCAAAAACATGGAATAATTTTTTTAATGTATTCGGTCATTAACAATTAGTATAAATATTTTTACCCTTTTTTACTTTAACCACATATAATATTTTTTTCCTTAGTAATTAATTTTAATAAAATAAAATAAAATAATACTGATTAAGCAATTTGAAATATTTTTTTAAATTAATAAAAATAATATCCAATTAAAAAACAAAATTTTCGAAATTTTAATTTTATAATTAATGATAATGACATATATGAACATTTATAAAAAAATTATTTTTAAAGAATAAAATTTGAATGTAGGTTATTATTATAAAGGATGATAATTTAAATTAAATAAATTGAATTATTGTATTATTATATATTATTTTTGCGTTTAATACGATAAATACTATATCATAAAATAAATATGTTTAATAAAATGAAACGATTGAAATTAATTTTAAATTTAGAATAAGGTAATATCTGTGTTCTCAAAATTACACATAGGTTTTCAATGTTTTGGATAATATTTAAAATGAAAAATTGAAGGTCCTAAATAATCCAGTCATTGATTGACATGTTTGATATGTTTTTATGTATTTCTTGAATATTTAACATGTTATAAAATTTAAAATAATCATATTAAATATATTTTCTCATAAAAAAATAATCATCATCAAAATTGTAAAAATACAAAAAAAAATTATTCTCAGTATAATATCGAATTTTTTTTCCAAAAAAGTAATAATCATTTTTTATATTCAAATTCAATAATTTGAGAATTTTTATTTTAAATAAAATAAAAAAACATAATAAAAAATTAGTTTTTTTGGAAAATTAATTTTCATAATCTTAATATTTGTATTCTTATATCATAGAGATTAATAATTATGTTGGTGTTAAATAATTATTCAAATCAATAACTTATAAAATCTATTTTATATTCATGTTCTTAAAATAGTTTGAATAAAATGTCTATTGTTTGTAAAGAATTATGAGTAAAATGAAATTTTTAATTTTATTAATTCATTAGAATTTAACATATCTTATTCATTAAATATAAAAAATTTGTGAAATGAATAAAAAATGTTATAAAACATTATCATATTTATTAAAATATTATGTCAATGAAACTTTGAGGTATATAACCCCATTGGATCGTCGTGTATCATCAATGATTAATGATTTATTATTGTTTGTTGTTGGTGGTAATTTTTCTAGCTTTGATCATGAACAAATTTTAAAATACGTGATCTTCTCTCAAATACAGTTTCTCATAAATCATTATTACAGAAATTTTTCATGGTATTGGTTTATGAAAAATAATATGTGAAGGAACCTACTTTCAAAAATAAACAAATGAGCTTCATAGGGGTGACATGTAACCCTCGATATCATTTCATTCCATTTTCATCATATAAATCATAATATGGTTGCTTCCATTTATACATGCTAAATTATGAACTATATTATAATTTTATTATTTAATAATTTTATTTTGATTTAACATTTTTATATTTTACATGCATGTTTCTTGTAGAAAAATATATTAACAAATTATTTACTTTTAGTATATATGTAGTGAAATTGTAGGTCTTTAATAGACTCCTTAATATTAATGGAGAAGAACATATATGAGGAGAAAATGACCAATAATGAATCTTGTCATAGTGTTATGATTCCATATGGTGCCCAATACTGATTATGGATTCCCTCGTCGTCACTGTCTCCCCTATTTCTCATGTCAGAGGTGGCCTTCATCCTTGGGGCTTCATAATAGCAGGTTTTTTTGTGTGCATTTCCTCATCTAGTGGCAGCATCGTGGGTCAAGGTGTGGTTTTCTATGAATGTGGAATGGTTTTATAGTGTTTTTTGGTGGCATAGCGAGTTCGTGGATTTATTCCTTTGGTGATTCTTCTTTTGACCGTCTCTATAGCGGTGTTGTGGATTTTGGGTGTCCTGTGGTGACATTGTGAGTTCATGCCTATTTAACACAGAAAGGTCCACCAAGATATATCTTTCTGACGTTTACCTATAGATTGCAGAGGTTTGATGGTCGATTTTAGCCATCTCTCATTGTGATGAGGTTCCTTGGTCTTTTCCGACTATCTCACGCCACAACGTGGGTTCAGGGTCGTGGTGTGATTTCATTGTGGTGAGCTCCACCCGACCATCTCTTTTCACCGTACAATATCTAGTAGGGCGGTCAATATTGTATTCTTTGGTTTTTTTGTTACTTCCACTTTGATTGGTTGTTTGTGAGTGCATTGGGTGGGTTTTCTCGTCTACACGAGGGGCTTGGTGGTGATGGGATTTGTGGTTCTGGTATGGTGATGTTTCTAACAGTCAGAAGGTAAGAAATATTTCATCTTCTGCCAATGGTTTTGTATGTTTGATTAGTGATGAATGGGTTTTTTGGTTTTGTGATTTCCTCTTGGTATTCTTCTATGATCAAGGATGTTTTGAGGATCCTGGTATTCGAGAAATTAATGGTGTAGGAACTAAACTCGACCACATGGAACATTCCCAGAGGAGAATCTAGAGTTGGTGGTTCATCTTTGTAGAGTTTTTTAGATTTGGATGTTTGAGAGGGTACGACATCAACAATCGGATCAGGCCTGTGATTTGACATAGCACACATTATTTCCAAATTGCAATGAAATTGTTGAGAGCATCATCACGATCAAATGATAGGGAGAGGAAGTTTAATGTTGTTAATATGTTTTTTTCTCTTTGAAATTTGGGTCATGATTTTTCTTAAGTCTTGATGTCTTTTTGGGTTTCGTCGTTATTCCTATAAAAGGGCGTCTTATTATTTGAAAAATATTGAACGCCATCAGGCTGTTTGATGGAAATGATACACTGAATAAATATTTCATTTATAATAAGAACATTAATATTAATTCTTTGTTAACACCCACTATATAAGATGTGACCATCATGATTTCCAATGTTTAAATCTAACAATAGTAAACCCCACAATTTTTATATCCACCATTCAAATTATTCCACATTGTTCACTACATTATAAAATTATTATATACATGAATTAATAAATTATCCTTGGTATGTTATTAATGTGGGGAGACAACATTACACTAGATGATCCATTTCTTATATGAAACATTATATTTAGTCAAATTATCTAACATTACAGACATTGATGATGGTGATCCAATTATATAGAGGGGTTGTCACATATTCTTTATATTCTAGAAACATCCATATCACTAGTCGAGGGTGAGGAGTTGGTAATTTTGTATTATGATGCTTACCATAAGAATCCTAATGTTTCACCATACAATCAATTTTATGTTTTCATTAAAAGTTTAAAATATATTCTTCACGAATTTTTATATATATTTGCAACTATTTCATCTTTAGATGAATGTATATCATCAATCGTATACTCATACTAATATATATTTGATTTATTATCATTTTATTTATAATATCATTCTTAAAAATTCATGATTAATATATTTTCTTAAAAATATTAAAGTTATTGAATTTGAATGAAGGAAAAAAAACTAATTCCAACATAGGGAAGGTGTATCAAAGACAAAAAAATCACTATAATGATCACAAATGAATATATAAAATAAATAAGAGAGAAATAATGTTTAATTAACACTTTTAAATATATTAAATTATTACTATATATATATTTATTATTTTAAATCTCATAACTTTTAGAGATATAATGTGGAAATTTTTTATTTGTTTTTGAGAGATGTATTTTCTCCAAAATTAAACTATTGATCATTTTTCAAAGATACATCAATACTTTTGTGATTCATTTTACTATTTAAGATCTTTTTATTAAAAATTAACATACTGATATAATATATTTTTGCGAAATATTTATTGTAACATGAAAATTTAATTTTGAGTTTCTCTAAAATTATTATTTTTTTATTGAATTTCCTTATATTATTTTATATAATTTTACATTAAATAAAATGGATTTTATTATTAAAAATATCAGCTAATTGATATGAATTTTTAATTCCATTTAGGAAATACATATCAATTTTATAAAATAATCTTTAATTGTAAAATATAAATTCAAAGTACATATTTTTTTTCAGGTTGAATACATAGAAACTAGTCAACACTATTATCACACAATAATTTAAATGCTACGAACAAATTTTCAATTGATTGAAAAATTAATAATAAAAGGAAAATAAAATTTATTGATTAAAGGTTATGGTTTTTTATAAATCACAGGGTATGATATAATTGAAATTCAAAATATTTTCATGAATTTTCTTTAACATTGAACAAATTGTATATATATGAAATGTATTGGTCCTAGTGTTTGTTATCTATTTAATGAAATCATCCTATCAAATGAAAAATCACATCAATTCATTTATTATATAGGTAATCATAAGCTATAATTAATCATAAAAAATAAATTTCATTCCATTTTCATTAATTTAATATTTTATTTTGTTAATTAATTAAATTAAAAACTCTATATTATAAAATATTTATCATGAAAAATGAGAGAGTGAAATATGGGGAAGAATTTTCTACCATATAAACCATATAATAAAAAATATTAAAAATAAAAAAACCCAACTATTCCACAACACTTCAATATCAAAATATAAATAATAATTTTGCACATACAAGATTTTATAATAACTAAAGGAACGATTAATTTTTGATAATGAATAGAAAAAGGAAAATCATAATGTAAACACTCAACACATGTTTAAAATCTGGGAATCTCTAACTATGTATCCATCATCTCGATATTGATGTATTGGAATCCATTAATCAAAGAAAATTCCATATTTCATTGAGTATATATACCTCTATATCACTATATACTAAATCATGTATTTCATTAACTCCTCCAATATTAGTATTTTTAAAATGTAAAAGAAAAAAATAATAAATATTTTTTTGAATCCACCATATATATTTTATAAAATTAATTATTTTCATTATATTCTCAAATGAATATTTATATTATAAAACATGAAACTATAAAATTTTACACATTAATTTTCATCTGGAAGAGGAAATTTTTTGAAACAAATACAACACACCTATAATTTCTCCCCAATGGTTCCCCATTATTATTTAATATCTCTAAATAAGTTCTTTAGAAATTAGAAAAACACGAATAAATATTTCCAGAACTTAAATAATAATAATTAAATAATTATTATGGTAATTATTATTTAAAAACATCAATTTTAGATAACTAATAATTTATCACTTTTTAAGATGTTATCCACTATATTCTTAAAAATAATATTTTCATTATTTAATACAAATTTTATTTATAATATTACATTACAAAAGACTCTTATCAATCTAGTGATAAGAAAATTTTGAATTATTAAAATTATATATCCCTATTATTATTTCATTATTCTTAAAATTTCACTATAATCATTATATAATATAAAATATACAATAATAACCATGTAACTACAAATAATATTATACAAGAAAGTTAATATAATATAAAAATTTCAAAATGATTATGATAATAGCAATATATATATATATATGAAATTTTGATGTAAAATATTTTTTTCATCTCTACACATTATTCCCTCCTCAATTTAGAAAAAATTTAATTAGTATTTTGTAACATTTATTTTTACATTCGGGAAAATCATTTTTTGGACAATTGATTAATTTTAAGGAAATTATTATAGAAGATTAAATTATTATTGTAAATGTAGGTAGTGGATGTATTTTAGAAAATTATTTAATTATAGAAGTAGGAAGATAAGAATAAGTCGCCCAATTATATACATTTAGAATCAACCTTGACATGTATGAAGGGAGAATCATAGGCACACAATAGACATGGGTCATAGTATATTTGTGGACATGTATGTGTCTCTTTGAAGGATATGTAATGGTTTTTATGTAAGGTTTTATTAAAAAAATGAAATCATTATTCTCTTATTAATTATGTGTAATAGTAATCTAAAAAATTAGTATCACAAATCGTACACCAGACAATTATGTTAAGGATATAGATTTTTTTGGCTGAGTGAATGTGTAACATTGATAATTGGATCCCTTTGGTTATACTCCCAATGAGGATATAAAGGTGGAGGCCCTAGTTGTACCCTCTTGGATATAATAAATTACATATTTAGGGGTAATTTTATAGATAATTTAAAATTATAATCATCATCCATTTTATATAATATATTTTCTCCAGCATTCCTCAATGGAGTGGTGTAACACCAAGATATTTTGAAATATGAACATAATATTTGATAGCTTGTCTAATAAACAACACCATGTATATTAATTAATATAACAACCATATAATTAAAAAATTATTTAATATTATAAATTAATAAATATATTCTATAGGTTTCAGTGCACAAACACTAAGTTTATCATGTATTACATGCATAACCTTTTTTTCCGACAGAGTACATTATTTGTAGGACCAAGTTAAATTGAACAATAATATTCAATTAATATTATAATTTAATAATATAGTCACCACCTTTCTATTTGAATGTAGTTTATAAATATGATTAACTAACTTATGAGAATATATAGTTCACATAATTTTTTGGAAATAATTATAAATATTAATACTCACCATTTAAATGAAAAAATAGTTTTTTTCAGAAAAAGATGTGTTTTTCTAAATGAATTATTTATTACAATTGGCATATATAATGTAAAATGATGTTTTCCCAATTTAATAAAATTTATATGAATAATAAACTTCATTTTTTAATTTGGAATAGCAAAATTATCATAAGATCAATTTTTGAAATTTTAAAAAATAGAAATTGTTTTAAATGAATAGTAAAAAATACGAGATTTTAATTGAAAGATGTGTTTTTTGTCAAAATAATTTATAATGTTAAATATTATTTCAAATTTTTATTAAAGACAAAATATAAAAATTATATATCTATTGGTCTAATATATTTCATTATAATCATTTTAATATTGATTTTTTACATAAATACTTTCCAATCATTTGAAATTTTTCTCTTAAGAAACCAGCATTTTCATCCCATCAGTGGGATTAATTTATTTAAAAAAATTCACCACTATGGAGAATTAAATTCTATAAAATTGAGATAATATTTGGTATCATAATTATTTATAATTTCTATTATTTTTTACTTAATGTTTTACCATAATAAAGAGTTAAGAAAATAAAAATTAATCACATTGGTTAAGAAAAAATGGGTTTATTAGGGGATAAAAATGATAAAGATAAAAATATAATATACACTGGTATGAAAACTATTTTATGGAAATATTGCAACCATTTAACGTTTAGGGATATAAAATGATTCTTTTTTGAACATTTTTTCACATGAAAAATTAGGGACTACACAATTATTTAAAAAAATACCAAGTATGTCATCTCTGCCGCTTATAAAAAGAAACACCTCTCCTATCCACTTTACACCATCAAAAAATGTTTTCATTTCCAAGAATAGTAAAAATAACATTAAAAATTCCATCCCCTAAGCCTATAATCAATATTTTGAATAAAATATATCAGTTGAAGGATTTAGTGCAATCTTATGGAGGATACCAAAATGACGAGTGATGTTATTTAACAATAACCTTCATTTTATTTCTTTCTCCAACTACTTAAATTACTATTATATAGTGATTATATAATAAAATTATTATATTACATATAATGATATTTTTTATGTTATTTTTATGATCTAAAACCACACAAACTTTTAGAAAATGGGTAAAAAAGTCATCGTTTATGTGTGTGGAGGTCTACCTCCTTGCAAACCATTGTCATTATTTTTCCATTTTAACATCTCAATGTTGAGGATAATGGTTGATCTAAAATTTATACATGATATTTTTTAATTTATATATTTCCCTGGTCTTTAACTGCATCCATAAAGTCTGTAAAGGATCCCAATAGCGGCCCAACAATTTTTTATATAACACACTATTGGCCACCACCAATAGTGTTTATAACAAATCATGTCTATGTAATACAAATGGAAGTAGTGTTTAGTATGTCACATGTATAGGAGTACTGTATGTAATGTCTCAAAATATATATGATCTAATCTAGCCAAACATGGCTTTTTTTGAACAATATCCTTCCACCCATACAAAATGGGTAACTATAATGAATAAATAAACATGTGTGATACAGTCTTTACTAATAATTATAATCCAATAAACATACCAATTCTATCAATAAGAATTATAAAAATCCTAAATTTAATTTTCATGTAATCATGAGGAATGATTGAAAGAGTCAAATTTAATGTTTAAACGACCAAGGCTTCCACATTAAACCCACAGAGCAACTCAATGAAAACTCGGTAAGGACATGGGAGGATCTTTGGATGAATTTCCATAGACCACGTTCAATGCCCATCCAAGAAAGCGGGGTCAAAGAGGTATCAATTCCATTAGAATCCTAAGGAAATAATATCCAAGTATAATAAATTTCCAAGTAATCAAATTAAATAATAAATATAAATCTATGGAGTATAAATTTCCATGGAATCCATTGGAATTAAGAACAATGGAGTTGAAATTCTCAAGTCATCCACCACCATTATAAACTCATATTCTTATTTCATTAACCCATTTCATAAAAATTATCAATCCATTGGTTCATAAAACTCATTTTCACATTTTCCTTTTAAAATGTCTTAACATTTTAATCATAAACATTTATATGAAAATGAGGTAGAATTATTCACCAATAAATCGTTAAATTCAACAAGGCTCTCACTAAAATGGTGAGATCACACACACCAAATGCGGATGTGTAACACCAAAAACAACAATAACACACCTCACAGGTGTTTCTAGTTGTGGAAAATGACAGAAAAATCATACAAAGATACAACTGGGAAAACTAAAAAGGACCCAAAAATTTTATTTAATATATTCATTTTATTTTATAGGTAATTTTGGAAGGTTTATCATGTGAAACAACAATAACAATGAATTTAAACACACAAAACCTTAGGTGAATGGTATAAACCACCTATAGTGTACCCATTTTTAACTATTATATATTATTGGATATTAATAGGTTCCATATCAGATGAAATTGGAGAAAAGAAATAATACACCAGGAATGTGAAAAATTATCTTTTACCAAAATAACTCTTTTGATACAAAGTCAAATGAATAAAGGTAAAAAATAAATATATGACTTACTAGCATAGATACAACAAGATGAACAGTTCTCAATTCAAAGGTTGGTTAGAGAATCTACACCAAATCCAAGGAAAATTAATCAAAACATCTCCCAAAATAGTGAATGATATTTACACTAGAGAGAAGGGAAAAAATATTTTAGGTTATATATATTTCTAAGGTAAATTGTTTCATTTTGGCCAAACCAATGGGTTGAATGATTTGGATGCATGGTTAGCCGAACCATGTTCCAACCATGAACACTTCTCCTCCTCAAGTAGGACCCTGCACAGTTTAGGTGCATCATTTTGGAAATTATGCGCATAAATTGTTTCATAAATCTCATAAAATACACTACGATTCATGCATGGGAATGTGTCTATGGGTGCATGGTTTGAGTGAAAAAGTTCCCCCATTTCTTCTATCATTCCAAAACAAAATAAGCATTTGACCCTGGGATTCATGGTCTGAAAAAATATTGTGGCACTACTATGAGTATTTTAGAAACCCGTAGGGTTCAATAAAATCATATAGCCTTTGTCATATGATTTCTACTAACCACGTGGAATAGATAACTTTTACCAAAACTCGGAATCTAGGCCCAGAATAGGCCCCAAACACCCCAGAATATCCCATGACCTCATTTGAAATTCTAATTATGTAAAAAAAGCAATTAAACATCAATTCATTATATCTATAACTTTTATAAAAACCCATGTTATTATAATCTCCACCCTTAATGAAAATTTCCTTAAAAATTCCATTGTAGGGGTGTTAAAGAATCTATTGATAATAACTTTATCCACTAATCACATATGTTGGCCTCATTTTCCAAAGTATCCTCATGTAAATTGTTATTATACCATTGAAGTTGTATTAGAGGAACTAACCATCATTGGAGATCCTTTTCACTCCTATCATCGATATGAATAGTATTATCCTAATAGGATGCATCTACGAATAACTCCCCCTCATCTCACCATAGAGTGTAAGAAATATTTTAGTGATGATGACATAGATGAGATACATAGAACAATTTATGCATAGATCAGTTACTCATAGGTAACTAAAATTGATAGGATACTTCCCTCACTCTCAATTGAATATCGAACAACTCGACATATCATGGAAAAATCATACCCTATTTATTATTCCTTCTTTTCCGTAACCTCGCTGAAATAGTAAAAATAAATAATAACTGACCACAAACTATATAAGTCATCAATGATGATCAGTGTATGATATATGTCTAGATTTTTCTATCCCAATCTAATATCTAATTAACTATACCTTCTCTATGTATCCAACATGAGATATGAAAAGGGTAGTGTTTCCACTCCTTTAACTATCATAGAGGTGGTCGACATGGTTAACCGTATAAATCCTAAATAGATTCTATATGTATAGTTTCTTGATATCAATTTTTGTAGGAGAAATCAACCTGATGATTATTTATCTCTCATGATGACCCAAAATCAAGGACCCATAAAATAAAAATATACTCTATAACATATATAATCCACTCCACCTAGCTATTAGATTGAGGGAGGTTTTTGTTCTCATAATCACCTACATACCTAATGCACTCTGCAAAATCTATCAATAACATGGTGTGAAACTTGTGTCCCTATATGATATAATTTTTTGAGGAACCCCATGTTGGTTCAAAATATCTTGGACATCCAATATCCCATACTCAACTATAAATAAGGTTTCCCTTATATATAGGAAGTGGAATACCATCATGAGCCTATAAAACCCCACAGAACATCAATACCATGAGGTGACCTCAATAAACTAGTAACAAAATCTCTTATAACATCCTCCAATTTCCACATGGGAATGAGTAACTACTGTAAAAACCTAACTAGTCACTAGAGTTATTCATTCACCTTCTAATAGGTGTAATGACACATGAAAAAACCTGCTACATCGCATTTCATCCACATCCACGAATACTAGTGATATAAATCATGATACATATTGGTTATTTCGGGATGTATTTCCCAAGATGAGGCCTAAAACTATTGAATTATTGTTTTAAATATATATGTTGGAACCCAAACATGACCCTGTATGTGTAGAATTTTATCCTCTCCAGTTGTCCAATTTGTATGTGGGTCCTCACATTCCACACTCCCCTGTAGTACTAGGTCCTCTGAATCAGACAACTACCTCATCCTCATATTACTCATAAGAGTGGATATCACATCAAATGATGAGATAAAATAGTTACTGAGACTATCATAAAATTTTAAGTGCATCTCTAAAAACAAATCCATAAGCTGACATTGTCTACAGGAATACTGAACTATATGTATTTTCCTCCTCATACATAGTTCATCAACCACTTCATTTCCCATTCAGGTCATCCAGGTATCTCTATGTTGAAGGACTGGAGATATTAAAGCATCCATCATTTCCTAAAATTTAATTAACATTGGGTAAAATTATACATGATGCTATTCTAGTCCATGTACAACACAAAATACATTCACAACAAATAATTCCTCCAACATCACAATGAATGTACAACAATGGATAACTAGAGATCATGTGTCGGTTAGTTCCTCTTGTGTTTCCTGAACTGATTAGACTTGTGTTCTATGACTCTATCTTCCTACATCATATATAATCCAAGATAGATACCTCGTGAATCATAATACACACTGTGGAATATTCCTAGCTCTTGATGAATCATGACTGGTGTTGAAGTTAGACTCCCTATATGCTCCTGAATTTATATCACATTGTTATATTTCCCTATTAACATCACAACCTTCATCATAAGTCCCATAAGAGCTTTTTCTAATCATCACAAGTCCTTTATGAAAAACCTATAACAACCATAAATCCCCATAATCTCTATCTGTGAATTATTTTCTTTGTTTGTTATAAGGAAACTTGATCTCTCACCTTTACTGGGTCAACTGATACTCATGTATATGAGATAATATGAATCTTGAAGTCAATGTTATCCATCCAGAAGTGGTACATTATGATTTTATAACAGAAATGATTATCTATTAGTTTATCCAAATTGATTTCATGATTATTAGATTGGTCATCTAGATTGTTAGAATGCACAATGATATAGTTAAACAATATAACCCAAACTTAATCCAAATAATGATGGAAAACTATTCTCATCCAGTCCATGAAAACTACTAGTTTGTTAGTCAGAATAAATTGCATTACCAGATAATCATATAGACCATACCTACTAAAAAGGATATTTGAGATATGCCTAATGGTTGAATATGTATGTGGTGATAAACTGATATCAAGAAAATTTTGGAGAAACCAATATATCCTCAGAGCAAATTGAAGATATCATCAATCTGTATCAGTCGATACCGATTATTACACATCAACGAGTCCAATATTTGATAATCCAATCATAAACATAGGGTTCCCTTTGCAATTTATAAAAATGGATTTCGGATCCTAATGGAGAATTATTGGGTCCTATAAACCCATTCTCTTCCAAGTCCTCTATCCTCCTCTTGATATCCTATAACTATATAATAGCCACACAATAAAAAGGAATGGATATCGGGGATGCTCCTAGTAGTATATTGACAGAAAATACTACCTATCACTCGATAGATAAACCAAAAAAAATTAATTTACAAAAACATACCTTGAAAAATCAACCATGTGATTTATGTGTTCTTGATACATTTCTTGATCATCCAAATATAAACTACAATCCTAGGATATCATCTTACCTAACCTAGGATGCTCTAGTTCATATCTACTAGCCTGGACATCTCATTCACCCATATGAATATAAATATCACCATCAGGTTATGCAGAATACATCTTCTAGTGATATAAATTCAACAATGGAAAGATAATAAACTAGAAATTCCATTTATATATAATGTCACACACAGTCAACATTAGGAAAAATTGATCCCATATGAAGTGATACCCACCTATCTAATGGGGGTACTCCCAATACACATGTACACCCTCTATTAAGATTTCTAACAGAGTGTTGAGTGTTATAATATCATTAAAAATGATCAATGAGACTAAGGATATCCCCAATAGGTATATATATGAATCTATGAGATGCACCAATATAAAAAACAACTTATAATTGAATAAAGGATACTATGATTTTACGTCTCACCAGAGAAGACTCGACACTATTCTCATATATTGTAGGCTATATATATTATATCTATCCTAAACTACAGCCCAATCAAACAAATTTACTACCTAGAGTAGGCCCAGTCTTCTATCATGGTAAAACTTGTTCCTTCTTTCACTGGCCATTACCACCACCTTGGTCTGAACATATGTAACTACTTCTACTCCCATCATGTCATGCGGAGATGGATCCATCTGCCAATACAAGAGTTAGATTCGATCCCCTTCCATTGAATTCTTGATGGATGTTAATACTATAACTATATACATGGATCATCCTGCAGTACGCTCAGCAATCGACTGGGTCTCTATAGGACGGATTACACATATCTTCACTTCTCACACAATTATTATAGAAGTCATAACTACGAACCCAAAAATCCTAACTTGTAATCCCCTCATTAAAGCCTCAAAAAATTCCTTTTCTATCTTATGACACTAAACCATTATGTTGATAGGGTTATTTTCCTTGATTTATTCCCAAAACATCCCTCGGGTGGTATTCAACAAAAAGTACATGATTTACTAACTATATAATATTAGTAAACCAAAACATTTTGACATGTGATCCAAGGACCTTTTTGAGACCTTCCATGAACTTTCACTCCCACAATGGCACACAAACAAGTCAAATCAGAAGGAAAAAACTGATGATTTTTAGTGTGGGCCAAATACTCCATCACATTCATAGTACCCCACTCTAGATGCATGAACTCACATGCCATGTATGATATCAGGGTCTCAATAAATAAGTAATTGTAAA
This sequence comes from Viscum album, assembly GCA_963277665.1. NCBI lineage: Eukaryota > Viridiplantae > Streptophyta > Magnoliopsida > Santalales > Viscaceae > Viscum > Viscum album. The sequence goes on along the minus strand of OY728151.1, from coordinate 643,824,405 downwards.
ACATGGATTTTAATCCTCTCCAAACCAAATATTGAAGTGTATAAACCTCCTAGTATATATGACTCAAGCTTCACTCTCCAATTAGGAGATATTTATAGAGGCCTAAAAATCAATAATACAGTCTCAAGTCATATTTCAACATCCAGTAGACTACCACCCACAAAAAAATGTGGAGTTTATACTGGTGAAAAACACACATAATATTTTCCATAGATGATCAAGGTTGTGATTCTCACTGAAAGGTATTCATAAAGTGTAGGTAAAACCCATGGAAATGGTAATCATCACCTATATTTGATATAAAAATTTGTGCAACAACTAAAACTATTAGTTGTTCTACTGGTGGATCATGTCCAATGGCTGCTAGATCATGGTCACTAAAACCCTCAAGAAGCATTAATTGAGGTTTGTTCTGTTGTAATTTCTCTGATATTATAAACTTTTGACAATGAAAAGAATCATATTGTGACCACGTCACAAATAAAATAATTGGATAGGTAAAAGACAACCTACAACCAAACCACACCTTCTAACCTACTCAATGATCCAAGACTAGGTAATTAGAACTACTGTAAAAACCAACAGAGACACTACTTACTTCCCACTCTAATATTTGGTATAGTTTAGGTTCTCTATTTCAAACTGTCAATTTCATTTAAATTACGGGTTATTTAAAATTTTCTATATATGGTTGAAAAAAAACATCACCAGTTATGATCAATAAGGGCACATACACCATATAAACTCAAATATGGGTTTCATTTAATCTAAACAAAAACATGTACCAGTCCATGCTACCAATAGTCCATGACTCAAAATTCGATAATTGACTCTTCAGGGTGTATACGATAGACTAGGAAGGAAAATTATTTATGTTACGATATGCACTCTATGTACCAATAATCATTCTTAATCCATTACCATAAACATTTACCATGATCCAACAGTATCATTTAAGGCATATATAACAATTTTGTGAAGTTATGAAATGATTCCTATATGGAATGGATTATGTGTGGGAGGTGAATCTTATAATGTTCCTAAAACGAGGTTTGATATGTCATTCCCTTATATAATCATGAAAAATATAAACATACCCTATCATAATAAACATAAAACCACAACTGCATCACTAAATAGTGGAATAAAATCAATTATAATATGAACAATATTAAAAAACTATTCATCATTTTAGACAATTTGACATTTTCTTGTACAAGGCATAGAAAGTAGTGAGAATAGCTCATTAAAAAATCCTAATTCATTCCCAATATCCTAAAATTATCTTATAATAGTAAACACTAAAAGTAACAGTTATGATAAAACATTATAATGCATCATCTTAGAAGCCACTAGTTGGTTCCCCAATCCAGTGCATTACACGAACTCATACATGCCTCCCCATACACCAGAGGGTGTAGAATAGTAGTGAGGGCCTAGGGAGTGTTTGTGGGGATACTGTGGCATCATTTATGAGTGTAATGAAGGGGTTTAAACATGTTTATCAGTTTCATGATCATAATATAAACCACTGATAGAAGATAACTTCCAAAATACTATAATGATAAGAAATTAAAATGAAGTGACATTTACAATATGATGATCATGAAATATATCTATAAAACATGACAGGAAATGCCAGGCAACATGCACCCTATATAATACAAGAATCAAAATTACAAAAATACCACAAAGGTAATATCCCAAAAGAGCATCACGAGCCTAGCTCGATCATGTTCTCCTCTAATTATATTAAACAATCATTTAAAACATCAAGAAGTGGGAAGATTCCTAGATCCCAACCAATATCCATGATGTCTATAAGGGTACCCAATGATGGATCAAATAGTGTATGAGATAACATTCAATTAGCCACCAAAAAAGGTTGTATAAACAAATCTAGTTTATGTCATATAAATAGAAGTATTGTGTTGTATATCATAGGTATATCAATAATATATGTAATGTTTAAAAATCATATGTGATAATATACAACCAAAAATGGGTCACTATGAACAATTACCAAGCTCTCATAAACAATGGTAAATTGTAATGCATAAATTAAATGGATTGATACTGTATAAAAAACAAATTCTATCAAATACTTGTACTAGTTATATCTATAAAAATGATAAACATCCACAATAGTCATTCTATGTAATAATGTTTCATACATGAAATATCCCAATTCAAGATATAAATCTCCAAGGTATCCTCATCATGTGTGTGGAGAATCATAATGGAAACTTAGTAAAGGCTTGGGATGAACCCAAAAAGCATGTCCTCAGAGTATGCCAATAGTGAGTCCATCCTAGTCGAATCCAAGGGGTATCAATTCCCTTAGAATCATATGGAATAAGCATCTAGGGAGTAGAAATGATAAAGAAATATACATTAATAATCAATATAGATCCATGGAGTATAAATAACATTGTAATCCAATGGAATCAGGATCCATGGAAGAGAAATATTTTAATAATCTACTACCATTATGAACTCTTTATCTCATTTCATTAACCCATTAGGTTACCATTCTCAATCCATGAATTTATACAACATATTTTCACATTTTAAATTTCAATAATTGAAAAAATTTAATAATAATAATTAACACAAAATTTTGGAATATACCATATAATATAACTCATTCAATTCAAAAAATTTCCTTTTAAATGGCCTGATCGTACAAAATCATTGGAGAGTAATATCACAGAAAAAAATAATAACACTGCTCACAGGTGGTCCATGATGGGGAATAAAACCATAAAACAAATAATTGGTTGAATGGGAAACGTAAACATCCCAAGGTAAATTTAATCAAGATAATCATTTAATTTTAGGGGAAATCCCACAAGGCCTGGTTTTTGGGAAAATTTATACAAGGTATATAAAACACAAAACATCAAGAGAAAGGTATATAAAACTAATTTTATAACCATGGTAGAACACTCATATAGCATTGGATCTAAAAATGGTCTAGATTGAATAAAAATGGTGAAATTAATGATCACCCAAGAAATAGACAAAATTATATTTTTCCAAAATAACCTCATCCATACAAAGTGAAAAAAAAAATCAAGGTGAGTGAAGAACTCACTAGTGAAAATCCAAGGAGATAAATGGTTTTCAGTTATATTATCTTTTGTAAAATTAAAATGAAATACTAGAGGTGGATTCCAAAGTGATCCCAAATTTTTAATGATATATCCACTAGCGGGAAAAAATGGATTTTGGGTTATATAATTTTTAAAGTGAAATTTCTTCATATTACCCAAAAACATTGTGTCATATAGTTTGGCCAAATTATTACCCAAAACATGGGTTGAACGTGTTATATTATCTAACATAAGAGGGTCACCCCATGTTTATTCTTCATGGTTTGTGAAATCAGGGGAAAACCATGTTTGAAACCTCTATATAAAATGAGGAGTTTCCCACACGGACGTGCGGACATGGGCACACTACCAGGGTAAATCATTTTCCCTTTTAAAATAATTTTCCAACACCAAATATGTCTGTCTCCTTGGTTCCATATATTAATAAATATATATTATTTCTTATATAGAGTCTTATGGAACCCTTCAAGGTTTTCTAAAACTGTTCATCCTAGGCCGCATGATTTCTAATAATCGTATGGCCTATCTACCTTTTCAAAAAAACAAAGCCTTCGGGCTCTGAACCAGCCCCTAACACCCACAAAACTCCCATGAACTCATTAGTAATTATGAATAGGTCTGAAAAATAAATTAAACTATAATTCAAAAATACTCTTACTTCATAGAAATACATTAGATCTCACACCATTTCCCTCACACAAAGATGATACAACCAGTCCTTTGTGTGTAGACCACCTCTGTCAAGAAAATTTATGACTCTATTTTCATCACCACACCACATAGAAGTAATATATAAGTATATGATATATTATTAAGGAAAATATTATCATTATGTAAAGGTAAATATTACGTACCATTTTTTCATAATGTTCAATGAGAAAAGGAAATGTTACTCCTATGTTTGTTTGTCCAACTATCTCCATGACCATAATGTACATCTTTTTTCATGACCATCAATCATGATTAGTTTTAAGTAAAATTATTTTCAAAAATATAAGAATTTTTTCATTAATATTATTCTTGAAATTATATAAAAATAATATATGTGCACGAACTGAAACATTATAAAAAAACATGAATGAAAAAATAAACTAATTAATATCCAAAACAAAGAAACTAATTAATTATTGTTAATGAAATAGATATAAGAAAATAAAGAATATCCAAATATGATATTATAAATAATAATATGGTTCATTAATGAGCTAATAATATGTTTAAAATGAAATTACATGAGGTTAAACAACATTAAACCAAATGGAAGCTTAAGGTAATGGATTTCAACCTAATTTCTCTTCATTTAGGTATATTTAAATGTTATACAGCTAGTTTCCATTATATGGTTTATATATTTTCCATTGAAATATAATGTAATTAACATGTCATTATTCATTAAATAATAAATTTTAATTTTCATTATATCATTTAAGCGGATTTTAATTAAGAGTTACCATGTGTTACTGAATTTCATAACACGATTTCATTTTATTAGGTATTATTTATTCTTCATTATCATTAATATTCTATGGCTATGTATATAATTAATTATAACTATATATTTATGTAACAAATTATTTTTTATTTGTATTTAAATTTTATACAATAAATATATTAATTGGTGGTTTATCCCTTAAATGTTATGATCTTTGAAAGAGTTTAATTCACATAATCCTTTTATTCAGGATTTTTATTACACCTGAATATTCACTGATGGAAATTATTTCATAATTGATTACTAAAACATTTAATTATATTCTCCTATAGTTATTCATTAATATTTCAATTAACTGTAAAATTTTCCACTATTTGTTTGTAATAATTTTATTTAATTTTTTAAAGAATACTCAACATCATTTCTCTCTTAGGATGAAAACCTATATTCTTTGAAAACATGTTTCAAAAAATAATTAATGGATTTAACCAATAAAAAAATTAAAATTAATTTTCACCAATTTTGAATTATTACAAAATTTCCATTACATAATATTCAAGTTTTTATCGAGACAATTCACTTTTCTGTCATTTTATATTGCAAAAGGAATTTTCATTTTACCTTTTATGGAATTACCTACCACCATTTCAATGAATCATACTTTTGATGTTTAAAATGATATTTTTTTTAAAAAATTCTTAATATTCAAGAAGTTATTAGTTTTTTTGAAAACCTTATGTTCAAACAAAAGGATTTTATAAATTTTTTATGTTTTTAGAAGTGATTTTCAAAATAAAAATATTGTTTTCTTCAAGAATTTTTTTAATGATTTTTTTATTTCATCAATGACAATAGATCTTATTATTAAATTAATGGATATACATTTTATTAATACCATTAATTTTCTTCCTCTATAATGATTATGGTTTTATGGACTGAGGATTATATAGATATTAACTTCCTGGAATTAATTTGGTAGTTACTAACATACCCTTATGTTATTCAATTTCCTATGATCATTGAAATTTAAATTTCCCCTATATATATATATTATATATCATGGACGTGATTATTTCCAAAATAATATACTATTTTACATATAATTTTAACATTTAATGTTAGTTGATTAACATTGGATATGTTTATAAATTTGTATCCTTTACTAAATGCAGATATTTGAACAGGCACACTCTTTAAAAATTGAATATATTATTTGATATATGAGTATTACTTTGGTAATAAAGAGTGGGGTTGGTGAAAACATAATGTAAGACCCTAAATGAAACGGTAGTATCATGTGAAAAATTGTTTCAAAACCTAAAAAAAATGGGTTTTCACCTAGTATACTTTTAGTTGTATTAAGTGTAGATATTGTTGGTAATGGTATCTTATTTTTGGGTAAGCTTCCATAAAATAGTTACAAATTTCCTTCATAATAGTTATTATTAAAATACAAGAGATTTTCACTATGAAATAATCTTTGTATTAATTTCATTATCAGTTATAGATTAAATGAAAAGTTTTTTCAATTATTTTGCACTCCATAATGATTATGCCTTACCTATTTATGAATTACAATTATTTCAATTTCATGTGTGTTTAGTTATTTAAAACTCAATGTTTTTTATGATCCATGGGATTTTTAAATTGATAATATCATTTGATGTTATTCCATATATATTTATTGATTATATGTCACGTTTTTTCTATTATTACCTTTCTATATTGATTGTGCTTATTGATTCATGAATGCTTCTGTTGTACATAACCCTAACTAATTAGTTGAGATCAACTTTATTTTTCTTCATTTCTCAATGATTCCATAAAGTTTTCAATTACTCATATTCATGGATACTCTAGAAGGAATAAATTTATTCTCAAATAAAATTATGTTGTCATTTGTTTATTCCGATGTAATAAGAGACTCATTTATGTATCTAGTTTATGAAGCCATGTTATGTGTTATTATAGGTGACCTTAATACTTCTATATCTTTATTTTTATGATTATATTCTATTAACTATTTTTATGATTTGGGTTTTTAATTTTAAAATATTATAAACCTCACTGTTGAGATAAAGTGAAATTTTGGGGAATTAAATTCATTTTATGGGGGGAGACAATCAAAACCTAGAATTTAAAACTAATAAGATCGTATTTAATGGTGTGTATGACACACAACACCAAGCTAAGAAGAAATATATCAATATGAGAAATTAATATATATTTTATATTTTAAAAAAATTAAATATATTAAATATATTCTAATGTATACAACATAGTTTTTTTCTTGTGCCACATGCAACAACTAATTTCATTGGTAGGTTTTTTGACATGCCAGACAGAGTTATACCGAACAATAATATACTATTAATATTAACAGTTATTATGATTTTCACCGCCTATGTATTGGAATGGAATGTATGAATAAGATTGAATAAATTATAAAAATATATATTTTACACAAATTTATTGGTTATCTATTGATTATAAATTAAAATAATATCCCTTAATTTTTTTTTGAAAATTGTATTTTTCTAAAAGATGGATTAATCACTATTGGATAACATAATAAAAATGTATTATTTTTTACCAATTTTATAAAATTTAAATGAATAAATAATCTTCATTTTTTAATGAAGAATACCAAAATTATCTTCAATATTTTTTGTTATTTTTATGAGACGTTTGATTTTTTGATGAATAGTGAAAATAATGGATTTTAATTTAAAAGTTCATTTTTGTATAAATTATTTAAAAGGTAAAAATAAAATTGAAATTTGTCTTAAATGAAACTTTTTTCAATAATATATATATTAATTTGATTTATCTCTATTTAATCATTTTAATATATAATTTTGAAATAAAAACATTTTAAATAATAAGACTATTTATTATTAAAAACTTGTTTTCTTGTCCCATCGGCGTATATAATTTTATATAAAATATTACCAATTAGGTAGATTGAATTGTGAAAAATGGTTCCATATTTTGAATATGAAAAATCTATAATTTTTAATAATGTTAAATTATTTTTTGAAATAAATAAATTGTGAAAACAGTAAGAATTTATTATCAGGGTTAAGATGAAAATGGGTTTACCAGGTGGTTAAGCTAAACAAATAAAGTTAAAAATAAAAAATTTCATAGAAAATATTTTCTGGCCATATTTAGAAAATTATACATATATGGTTTTATATTGTTTCATTTTGGAACCTTTTTCAATATAAAACTTGTGGGATCACACATTTCATTTTAAAAATTCCCTTGTGTCCTCTCCACCACTTATAAAAGGCCACCAACTCTTCTCTCCATTTAACAACATCAAACAATATTGATTAATCCATGACATACCAAAATAAAATACAAACATACATAAACGTATCCTACAATCCTTAGTTTTTTCATAAAGACAAAATTTTAAGGATTCAGTGCAATCCTATGTATGATACCTAAAGGAGATGTAATGTTCTTCAATATGTGCCTTTATTTTATTTCCTTCTATACGTCCATCAATATATATTATAACATTATAATATAATAAAAAATGTATATTAAATACACCAAAAAAATTTCTTAAGGTTGTGACCAAAAAACACACACACTTCTATCAAATGGGTTATCAAATCATCATTCATGTGCACGATAGACTACCACCTCAAAAACAATGTCGCTCATTTTTCCATTACCACTTCTCAGGGTTGGGAATGATGGTGGATCTAAATGTTTTAAATGAAATTTAAAATATAATTTTACCTATAGGTTTATTATATAATATAAATTATTTATATTTATATTTCTAAGATAGTGTGATTATATCATTCGTGTGTACGGTAGGATACCATCCCATGATGAGACATGATTCCTCTTTCACAAACTCTTCACATGGTAGATGATAAATATAAATTTAATGATTATTTGTGATATAAATAAAATAATTATTATATCTATGACATATATATAATTTTTTTAATCTAATATATTTATATATATATATGTATATCATTTTCTTTCATTACATTTCCCTCACGTAAAGATGATAAGATTGTTCATGTATGTATGGACTACCATCTTAATGAAATTATGTGACCCAATTTTCCTCACCAAACCATTTGTATGAAATATATAAGTATATAATATGGTATTCTTGATATTATGATAATTATGTAAAGTTAAAATATGACTTACCTTCACTCCATAATGATCAATGAGAAATGGATATGTTACTCATATGTATATATGACCTATTGTCTCCATGATCATAATATACTTAATTTTTCATTACCATCATTCCTAGAGGATTTGAATGTTATTTTCTAACAATATGATATTTATATCAAGAATATTATTGTGGATATGATCTAACTATATAAAATGATAAATGACTAGAATTTCTTAAGAACCAAAAATTAAAAACCAAGGCAACTAACACAAGAAAGAAGGAAAATAATAAGTGTTGAGTAATTAGAGATAAAACATTATAAAGTAATATATTATAGGGTTTAGTGTAGCTATGATGAATAAGATTTGGATATTAAATGATCACTCTTGTAATAAATTATAATTTATTTATTTAACATAATATTTTTATATTTAAAGAGTAAAATTGTTGAGAAAATTCAATTAAATAACTCATATTTTTATTTAAAATCACGAATCATGAAATTAATAGTCTCATGATTTTTTACTCTCAACAAATTATAATTATTATTATTAAAAAATTTATAAAATTATATTTTAAACAAGGTTAGATTGAATTATTTGAAACCATATTTATTATAATTAAATAATTTAGGTAGTTGTTAATTATCGCGTAATGTATCCACAAAATAGTACTATTTGAAATTATAATTTAATAAATTTAAAAATATGAACTAATAGAAATTAATTACCTTCCCCATTCTAACATTCAACACCACATCACTTCCTCCATCATAATTATGGATGTAAAAATCCTAAAAAGCATGTAAAAGTACAGGGTTTATTTTATGAATGCTGTAAATTTATTGGTGAATGAATTTTAAACTACTAGTAAAATGTAAAAATGAAATACTATATTCTAATTTTAAGGTGTGAATAAAAGTAATTTTGATAACTTTTATGAGTTCCATGATTAAATTATCTTAGATATACATTTATTATCCATGGCATGTAGGAAATGAATAACAATAAGTTACCTGATTTAGATTATTAAAATTTCATAGTTGTGAATATTATATTTTGATCGGACATTATCATTTCCCAAAATATTTATTTTTCTATTATATAATTTAAAAAATCATATATTTCTATATATTAAATATACCAATATTTATATAATCATTTCATACACAAATGTTAATTTTTATAATAATAAAAATTTATACACACTATTTTTATCTTCTAGTGTATTAATTTTATCATCATAATTCCTATAAGTCAATACTATTTTTTTATTCTTATATAAAATAGTTATCAAAATTATTTTTACCCTTATAAATTTTTTTATAAATAAATATTTAACAATTATTTTTTATTCTTTTTAAAGGTATTGCCTATAGATTTCAGAACTAGTTAATTTTCTGACCTTTTCATTATTCATAATGATTGTTCTTTTCAGCATGAACATAATTACCAGCCGATATGACCTTATTTTCATTGATGTTTTCCTTTAAATATTACATGGTAATTTTTAAATAAATTTTTTTTTAATATTATATTATTTCAAGGTTTTTAAAAATTAATTTTCCAAGAAATGGTTTTTCACAATGTTTTGTGTCTTAATAAGTTATTTTCAAATTGAAAAGGAAATTATCATCAATAATTATTTTAATTGAATTTCCATTCTTCAACATAAAAAACCATTATATTTAATTATCTTGTACTAGGGATATTTAGTCCTTTTTATTATTATGATTCCTTATCTGGATGAAATATGATTGTTTCAAAGATATTTTTATGGAACACATTTCTTTTCATCCTAGTAATCACATTTTTAATAGATTGTTATGGAATCTATTTATTTTCCATGGATTAATCATGTTTGAAATATATTTTTATGGAACTCATTTCATTACCATAGGTTAATAATGTTTCAATTATGTTTACATGAAATTCATTTTTCAGTGGGTTAATCAAAAAATGAATGGATAATTATTGTTTTTATTATTTTTATAATGAAATGAATTATATTTTTACAATATTCATATTGTGGTTTATGGAGATAGCTAATACGATGGGGTATCCTTAATCACGTGGGGTGACCCCATTATAGGTTATATGATAGGGAATTCTAGATTTCTTCCTATGAACCCATTATGTATTATACAACGGGGATTCCTAGATAGTTTGGGGTGAGAAAATTGTAGATTAAATGATGGTGCATCTTATATAGCACCAGGTGATCCCATTATAGAATAAACTGTATGAACTTAGTTTTTCAATCAGTTGGGTATCCTTTAAATTTTAGTATAAATATTTTTTGGAACTAATATAGATTCCTAATTATTTATATAAGGTTATGGGGGTGTTTGGAGATTTTTCAGAGCCTAAAACCCATCTTATGGGGAAAACTGAGACTCCCACACAGTTAGAGAAAATAGTGAAGGTAGTATTCACAGTTAGAACTAACCATGTGTATGTTCTACATTTCAGGTAAGGGATATCGTGTAATGTTGGCACATGATTTTCCTAAATGTTTTTATGTACCATGTTGTACCCCCTCTTCTCTAGGTACCCATGAATGATTTTTTCACAGTTTGGAAGATTGAGCGACAAACCATGCACATGAAAAATTTTGGGTAATTTAACCTTTTTTACATTAATAATGTAATTAAACCCCCCTCATCCCTCCCTAATCTGGATTCCAATTGTATTTTCCACCATTCCCTCATTTTGGATCATTTTAAAGGCCTATAATACGTTTTGGAAGATCTTATTTATCTAAGATGCGATCGAGATTATGTTTGTCATGTTTTATGTATATGGTATGTAATTGAGTCTCTTTAAGTCTCTCTTATTCTCTCTCTATATTGGCCAAGTTATCAAGGTGTGATTTTTTCCCTTTTTTCAGATTTACCACATTATAAGCTGGACCAGAGGCCAATACTAGAGGAGGAGAGTTGGGAGAAACTAAGGTGTGTGGTCTATAACTCATCCCTCAAGTTCGTTGATTTGGGAATTGTCGTGTGGGGGATACTGATTTCATCATCTACCATTTATTGATTTCATATGCCATTATTATAATCATTAAAACCGTATGGTCGTGATCTTTCCAAAATATATGATTACTTTTTGGTGGTTACACCCACAATTCCCTACATCCCATGTAGGTTGATTTTCCATAGTTTATTTTTTAGTGTTCTGACACATTTGATCCATCAGTTGGATGTGCTCGTGCTTGACCCCACTAATGGTAGACATACTTATAATAAATTATTTTTGTATCATAAAATAGTGAATGTAATGTACCATGTCAATTCAACTTGACCAACCTAATGTAAGTGATTCACGTTGATAATTAAATGTGAAAGGGAAATTGGAAAGTATACTAAGTATATAACTTGACCGGATTAAATATGAATGACTATTAGGTTTCTTGTTTGTAGCACCCCTTACCATGTTGATGGAAGGAAGTGGTGCGAACCTTAATTATGGGATATTCCTTAAATGTATTTAATAATAGTTTCTTGCTACTTTTCCTTGTCACAATAAAGAATGAGAATGAATGAACCAAATGGACTTATTTATAAATAATGAATTGATTAAAGCATTTCATGCTACATAGCGTTATCAAACTTATGAAAGGAAATTATTCAACCAAATGAAATATTATATTATTTCATTATAAAAGAGAGTGGCTTGACTTGATCATTCCTTGGATTCTTATAGGGGGTTGAATTGAGAACTCATGAACCACATTCTGATTGAAGGATGTTTCTTTCTTAGTTTGAGATAGACTTTGACCTGGATCATGTTCTACTCACAGACTCCTTATGTGATGTCATGGGATACCTCACATAATATTAAAGGATTCCTCTAATACACTACTTGGTTCCAATATTGAAAAGTAGGTTTTATGGTTAGATACCATAGGGCCCAGTCACTACATAGATACATTTTAACTTAGATGATATCCTTGGAATTGGTAGGCATATTGTTATGGAATTTGTTGCATTATGCTCCATGGATTACACTCTTACCCTTATTTAGGCTATTTTTATTAAAGAGTTAGATACCCCTGAGGTCTACATTTTCTTTATTGTTACCTTAGAACATCATTACTTAATATCATTATAATTTGTCTATTTAAAGCTTGTAACCTTCACTATAACTTACACGAGGATTGGTTATGAACTACTAATAATAAAATAATGAATTGGTTATATGTTAAGAAACCAATAGATGGATGAAGTAGGTACTTGGGGATTTTGTTACATTATACTTTTTTACTTTATATATGCATACTTTCACACTATTAAATTCCATTACATGGGTTGGTGGTTATGGAAACCATTGGTGGTGTCCAACATGGATTTATCTCACACCCTATATAAGGAACCGGCCTTAAACATTACATAATCTTGAATTAAAAGAGAATTTAACATTGAGGATCTTTTAAGGTTTATAGTTTTAGAGGATTAGGCCATAACTATTACATTACATCTCAAAAATTAAAAGGTAGAACCTTCTACTCAGTTTCCATTATTTCATAAATTAAAAACTCTAGAAAAAAAGTGTCTTGTCTATTCTCATTATTTAGAAAACATGACTTTTCCATGATACTATCCTTGACCCTATTCATCTTTAAGTCCTGTGAAAAACATTTCCAAACTAGGGATGAGCATAAAAAGATCAGTGAGTGTAATAAGATAAAGAAATATAATATTAGTCCATAAATGCATGCCAAACATAAGATCATACCTCATGAAATCATATGATTTATAAATAACACAAAAAAATCATAAATCATAATGGTAACCTATGGCATCTATATCATACTTACATTGTAGTTATCACATCTATGTAGGGAGTTACATTTGGAATACCCATCACTTTATATTCCCAAAATCTCCTAAGAGAATCGTTTAGGTTTACCTCTACCACTTTACCTGAGGCATTGGAGAGCTATCTCATGATCACTCATCCTAGGATCATCATGGAACCACCCGTATACGTAACAATACCCACAAACCATAACATATTCATTACACATAAAATAAATATAAAGGAAAGATAACATTTCCACATTTTAATCATAATATATCATTTCAAGATATTGAAATAAAAATTATTTCCCAAAACCTTTTTCAATACAAAAATACATAAAAATGGCACATAGTAATTATTTTCCATAAAAAAACAATACCGCTTGTTAAGGAAGCCATAGATCAAATAACACTCACGGTGGCGGAAAAGGTCATTATAACCGATTACATTAAAAAAAATTATTTTTCGTTGTTTAGTAAAAAAATTAATGGAAAAATATTTTCTTTTGAATGAAATAAAAATTCAAAGGTCATTATACATTGTATAAAATAAAGTCATGTATTAAAAGAAAATATGCCCCAATGAAAGGAGATTGAGACGATGTACATTACCTCGTGTCTGACTTGACTCATTTTTTCTTTAATCACCTAAAGATTAAAATAAATTTTATTTATACTTGCTTAAGAACCTTTTTAAATTTTATCATTATTTTTGAATCACTTATTACCATGTAATAAACATTATGTTATCATTTATGTTAATAATTGTCATTTTGTCGATATTTGGTACTCAAGTCTAAAATGGACAACTTATAATTAAATGTTGTTCATGTGGTCAAAATTTCATTATATCAAAAATGATATTAATGATTTAGATATCATATATATCATATATATCTAGTATATACATGTAATTATAATATTACATAACATTTTGAGGTATTAAATGAAATTCATCATTCATGGAGACGGTAAGTCGTACGTACGCATGAATGCTACATTCATTTCAATTCCATATTTAATGGACTGAAAAAATAATTATACATAGATATATTATAATTATATTATAATATCTTATATATAATCTCAGTAACTCCATCCTTTATATGTTAAATGTATGGAATGAATGAGTCATATAACTTTGAGGGGGTGGTAGTCCGCACTTCCTCAAATGAAATTATCACGTTTATCAATAATGGAAACCATAAAGGTATGTTATAAATTAAAATTACAGAAGCATAAAGAAAACATAAACATAATATATATCATATATAAATACAGTTCCATTTTAATATCCACTATGAGAGGCGGTAGAAGATAATTTAACAACCATTGTTTTGTGAGGCGTTAGTTTTCCATCGACAGAAACAACATGTTCTTTACCCATTAGATAGAGGAGTGTGAATGTAAAGTTTGAATCCTTCTCATAAAAACATCCTAGTATATTTAGGACACTGTTTTTGTTTTTAAATTAAATAATAAAAAGAGTTTAGGGGGTGGGATAAGTAAAATAAAACAAAAGAACTTAAGAGAATATGTTACCTTAATATCGGGTTACTCCCTTTGGTTTGAACGAAAGGGTTTCTTGAAGTTCCTTAGGCCTAATTTAAGCCTTCTAAGAGGAGGAGAGGGATGTAGGGTAATTAATTAGAAATATTTTGAACAATCCAAAGGGCTTGAGAGGTGTGAGTAATTAGTTAGAGGTGAGGTATTTTTATAATGGGGAGAATGGGCTCTTTAGGAATGTTTGAAAATATTATTTTATTATTTTGTGATTTTCAGATTTTAATGGTCCAAAACAAATTAAAGACAAATATAAGATGACTCATGATCTAAATAAAATCATACAACAAGAATTGGACAGGTTTTTTATATTGTTTTAATCTTTATAATATTATTTATTTAAATAATTTATTAATGAGGTAAACACTGCATCATTATTGTGTCATAAATAACATTATTAATTTTATGTCTAAAAATTATAAAAATAAAATAAAATGCAGTAGGAAATATTTTTAGATTTCCCTAAAATATTTATAGTTATAATGTAACTTATATAACCCTATTTAAAAATTAATTTAATAAAATATATTTTTTTATGTCATTTGACCTTTACATTAAGTTAATTAAAATAAACTTTCATTATCACTCTTAAGTGGATTCATGATATCCCAAAATAATCCCAAGGATTCCCATTGTCGGCCATGAAAAATACAATAATTTTAGGACAAGTGTTAGGGTAAGTTTGTATTATAATGATATTATTTTGACCTTTAATTACCCTATTTCCCTTTAACCGTAGTAAATAAATGGAAAAAGTTACTATTCACCAAAATTTATTTTCATTATATTGATCCACATTTTACATAATAAAAACAACCATATTTTTTGGATTTTATAAATTCAATTAAATGAAGTGGTAAAATACCATTTAAATGAAAATGTCAGTTTTTAACTAGTACTTAGTTGTTTCACTATTAATTAAAAATTTAATTTTTTCAGAAAAATATAAAAATTTCATCCTAAGATATATTTAATATTCTGAATTAAAAAATGATGTCTATTTTACGAAATTAAAAGTATATAAGTTTGATTAATTAATTGAAAATTAATTTCTGTTGTCAAAACAAAATGCGTGTTTTTATGAAATATTAACTATCAAAAGATTGACACTTGTTTATGTTCAATTTAAAAGATAAATTAATTCCAATGACCAAAATTGGATTAAATGGTGAAAATATAATCTAATTATACTTTAAAAACAATTAACAAAATAATCTATTCATATAAATAAATTAGATTATAAAGCAGTTTTGAATTAAAATACAGTATTTTCCAGAATTCATCAAAAATTGAATTTTATCAGAAAAATTCCAAAACATTCCCCAAAGAGAATTTTTATGTCCTTATTATAAAGAGGAATTTTATTTGGTCATATAGAACATATAAAAGTGACCAAAACTAAATTTAAAGAGGTTTCTCCATCAAAATTCGGTAAATCAACCTTTTAAGGTAAATTATGCTTAAAATTAGATTCATTCACATTTTAAGCCTCTGAATTTTATTGAAAAAATGTAAAAACATTTAGCAAACATGTATAATCATATTTTATTTTGTTCTGTTCATTCCCTTCAATGCAACTGTTATTCATTGACAACTATTTAAAATAATAATACTATATTATTATTATGCAACGTAATATTTCAAAGAAACCCGTTCCTGCATATCAGGTACGCCATCGAACATAGTAACCCCTTAAAAATAAAATTAATATTTAATTCACAAATATTTATAATTATGAAAATGTATTATTTCTTTATTTACCTGGGATGTTACATCCTTTTCCCCTTCTGGAAATTTCGTCCTAGCAATTTTATCCACATAACAAGTAAAATGGGGAATTTATCCCTCATAGAATTTTTAGATACCCATGTTGCCTCTTCAACCATATGATTTTTCCAAAAAAAGATTTACCTGGTGAATTACCTTATTCCGCAACTCTTGCAGTCTATGGTCAAAAATCTGGATGGGTTTTTCTTCATAAGAGAGATTCTCTTCCAACTGAACTACCTTTGGACTTAAAACTTGAGATGGATCTGGAATATACTTTCACAACATTGAATCATGTAAAACATTGTGTACCTGGGACAAACTTGGAGGTAAAGCCACTTTTTACCCAACTGATCTGTCTTTCTATATGATTTCATAAGGTCTGATGAACCTTAGACTCAACTTTCCCTTCTTACCAAAATGCATCACACTATTCCAAGGAGTAACTTTGAGAAAGACATGATCACATACATCAAAAGAAAGATCCTTCCTCCGATTATCTGCATAACTTTTCTTCCTGCTCTCAGCTGTTCTCATGTGCTACTGAATCAATTGATCCTTTTCTGATATCTCTTCTATCAATTCTGGTCTCATTAGCTTCATTTCACCTACTTCATCCCATAAAGCTAGAGTTTGAAAATTCTTTCCATATAATGCCTCAAATAGAGTCATCGGTATACTAGAATGAAAACTGTTTTTATAAAAAAAAATTCAACCAAAGAAATATGTTGGTCCCAACATCCCTGGTAATCATGTGAACAAGAACCTAACATATCCTACAAGGTCTAAATGTCTCATTCTAACTGTCTTTATGATTTGGGATGAAAATCTATACAAAAATTTAATTCTCAACCCAACGACTTTTGAAGGCCTTTCCAAAAGTTAGAGGAAAACATGCGATCACTTTCAGATATAATTGAGAGGGGAACACCCTGCAACCTGACTATCTCTTTAATATACAACCGAGAATGTTGATCATGAGACATTGTATCACGAATAGGAAGGAAATGAGCATATTTAATCAACTGATCAACAATAACCCATATTACATTGTTACGTTGAGATGTCTTTAGTAATCCCACAATAAATTCCATGGATATATTTTCCCATTTCCACTCTGGTATTGGTAAAGACTAAAGAATCCATTTCGGTTAATTCCGCTCTACTTTTACCTGCTGACAAGTCAAACACTTCACAATAAAATCAGAAATATCTCTTTTCATTCCATCCCACCAGTAATACTCTTGAAGATCTCGGTACATCTTAGTACTGCAAGGATGAACTAAAAATGGGGAACTATGAGTTTCACATTACTACTCACTCTTCAAATGTGAATCATAAGTTACACAAAATCTATTTCCAAATCTAAAAAAACACAATCATTATCAATGTTAAATTCATGAAACTTACCCTTCTAAACCAACTCTACCTTGTTCTACAACTCACTGTCTTCCTTCTGTGCTTTCTTTATTTCGTTTGATATTGATGATTTCACTGACACATGAAACAAAATAGTATAATTTACTCCACCAAAAACATCTATGCCAATGTTTATCAAATAAAATACCAAAGGATCTCATTCCAAATGTATCATGGTTAATGAATAATTACATTTTTCACTTAGATCATTAGCCACTTTATTTTCTTTTCCCAGATAGTAAAGGATCTTGAAATCATAATCCTTGATTAATTTGAACAATCTTCTCTGTCTCATGTTCAATTATTTTTGAGTGAATACATACTTCAAACAATTGTGGTCAATATATATTTCACATTTTACTCCATACAAATGATGCCTCTAAAATTTTAAATCCAAATCAAGAATAGATAATTCCAAATCATGTGTAGGGTAACTTAACTCATGAGGTTTCAAATGACGTAAAGCATAAGTAATTACATGATCATTCTGCATAAGGACACAACCAATTCCTTTCAATTAAGCATTACTGTAAATAAAAAAACATACCATTTCTAGAAGGTAGTGAAAAAATTGGAGCATTTAACAATCTCCTTTTTAGTTCCTGAAAACAATCATCCCATTCTTTTTTCCAAACAAACCTAAAACCTTTTGGAGTTAACTTATTAAATGGGCTAGATAACCCTGAAAATTTATCAACAAATATCAGGTAATAACCTCCTAAACCAGGAAAACTAAGAATATCAGTTATATTTGTGGTTCATGGACATTATTCAACAACTTGTTTATAGTAGGATCAATTGTTATGCCATTTTTGGAAACAACGTGACCAAGGAAAAAAATTGTAAACAAAACTCACACTTGCAGAATTTTCTAAATTGTTTCTTTTCTTTTAAGGTTTAAAATAAAACCCTTAAATAAATTTCATGGTCTTATTTAATTTTTATATAAACCAAAATATCATCAATGAACACAACCACAACCTTATCTAGGAACTCATGGAAAATTCTATTCGTAAGATCCATTAATATAGCAGGTGTATTGGTTAAACTAAAAAGAATAACTACAAATTCGAAATGGCCTTATCTAGTACGAAACACAGTATTTGGAGTGTCTAATCCCTTTACTTTCAACTGATTGTACCCTAACCTCAAGTCAATCTTTGAATAATACTGAGCTCCCATAAGCTGGTCAAACAAATCATTGATATGAGGAAAATGATGCTTGTTATTAACAGTGATGTTATTAAATGCTCTATAATTAATGCAAAGACTCATTTAACAATCATTATTTTTATCAAATAAGACAATATCACCCCATGGTGATGTTCTAGGATGAAGGAAACATTTATCTAATAACTCCAACAATTGCTTCATTTACTCTAAAAGTTACATTTAAACCATTCTATAAGAGGGTTTTAAAATTGGCTTAGCATTAGGAACTACGTCAATAGTAAATTCAACTTCCCGATCAGGTATAATACTCGAAAAACTCATTAGGGAAAATATTAAGGTACACATTTACCACTGGAACATCATTAATCTAAATAGTTATTTTGTTTTCAACAATATGTGCAAGATAACATTCATTTCAATCTTTTACTAGTTTCTCGGCTTCCGAATTTGTTATCAAAAGTAAGGCTTCATTCTTGTACACAAACTGAAAATATTATTGAAATTAAAACTCTTTAGATCTGCGGTTAATATTAGTATGAAAAATAGAAATCCAATTCATACCCAAAATAACATCATACTCTACTAGAGGAAAAACAATAACGTTTGCAGGTAGATTCGTTCCGCACACATGGATATGAAGGTACTTATAATTTCATTTTGTCTTGAAATTTCCTCTAAGTGTTTTTACCATAAGATCAAAATTCATATCATGAGATGTAATTCACAATTTAATAGAAAGATTCTTAGAAATGAATGAATGTGTAGACCTCGAATCAAACAACACATTGGCATAATCTGAACAAACAAACAGTGTACCTAGTGCTACATTATTTGATGGTCGAACATCTACTGAAGTAATTTCAACAGACTTCTCCACCCACTTCTTCTTTTAGTCTATCTATATTCCATTAGTTTAGTTCTTCATTGGACACTCATTTTCATAATGACCCATCTCACAACTGTAAATACATTTTACAAATTGTTAATAATATTTTGTCTTACCATTAACCTGATCTTTTTCAGTGTAATTATGAGCTTTATGTCCCATATTACCACATCAGTAGCACTTACCAAAATTCAAAATACATTACCCATCATTATTTTTACCTCAATTTTCAAAAACATTAAACTTAAGTTTCTTACCATCAATCTTTTTTGAAGTGTTCTTCCCTTTAGTCTGCTACCTCGACCTCTTATTCTATTGTTTGTTATAGAACACCTGATCATTGGAAAAATCCATTTCCACATTCTCTTCTCATCGAACAAGTTAATCATTACTTTTGAACTCATGAAAAACTAAATCCCTTCAATAATTTGGTTTTAATCCAGAGTAAAGTTTTTTGATTTTACTATCAAGATCTCGTATGAAATTCAGAGCATACCTTTCCAGTTGAGTGAATTTTTCTTCATAACCATCAATTGAGTCATCCTCTAACCTCCATTCTAGGAATTGTTTTCCATCCTAAGATGAACCACCTAAGGAAAATATTTCTCAAGAAATATAACTTTGAATTCATCCCAGTCTAGAGAATCAATCTCCTCACTATCCATGATGTTTTCCACTATCGACCACCACTGATCAGCTTCACCTTCAAAACGGTAAACAATGAGACTATCCTTTTGATGTTCTTAACACCCCATGACATCAAAAATATTCTTCAGTGCATTAATACACACTTAAACTAGCACAGGGTCAGATGATCTTATGAATGATTGGGGATATTGCCTTAGGAAATGCTCCACCACTAACATGTTCCTTTGTGGTTTCTCTGGCTGATCTCGTGCTTGGATACCACCACCATTTATAGTATGAGTAAACAGTGCCATCACTACAAAAAAAACTATTTAGTTTCAATTTCGACTATATCAGGTTTTTAATTTGGAAGGTTTTCTTCCTCCGGATGTCGTCCCAACATAGCTCTAGTGTTTCCACTATGGAAAACCATTCTGAACACAATGATATCTTAGGCGAAGCAACATGGTAATATGTAAATTCTATCATTTCAATATTAATATAGATTATTTTATGGATATTAATTTAACAATTCCCTAACTTCTAATGTTATCAAAACCGACCTCTGATACCAACTATATGGACCTTGCCTTAATCATTACATAATCTTGAATTAAATGAATAATTCACATTGAGGATCTTTTCAGGTTTACAGTTATAGAGAATTAGGACATAACTATTACATTTCATGTCCAAAATTATGAGGTTGACACTTCTACTTTGTTTCCATTTTTTTCATAAAATAAAAACTTTTGAAAAAAAGGGTCATGTCTAGTCCCATGTTTTAGACAACATGACTTTTCCTTGATCTCATACATGACCCTATTTATATTTAATTAATTTGAATAACATTTCAATACATGGGATGAGAATAAAAAGCTCATTAAGGGCTATAAGATAAATAAATATAACATTAGTCCATAAATACGTGCCAAGAATAAGATCATACATCATGAAATCATATGATTTATGAATAACACAGATAAATCATAAATCATAAAGGTAACTTGTGGCATCCATATCATAGTTACAATGTAGCTATCACAACTATGTAAGGAGTTACATTTGGAATTCCAAACACACTACATTCCGTAAATATCTTAGAGGAAACAATCACGTTTACCTACGTTACGTTACCCAATGTATTGGAGAGCTATCTCGGGCTCACACACCCTAGGTTTGTCATGGAACCACCCGTATACGTAACAATGCACAAGATCCATAACATATTCATAACACATAAAACAAATATAAAGGAAAGATAAAATTTCCACATTTCAATCACAATATATCACTTCAAGATATTGAAATAATCAATTCTTTCTCAAACCATTTCAATACCAAAATACATAAAAGGGTATATAGTATTTATTTTCCTTTAGAAAAAAACACAACGGCTTGTTAAGGAATCCATAGATCAAATTATACTCATGGCTGTGGAAAAATTCATTGTCACCACTTACGTTAAAAAGAAACATTCATTTTTTCATTTACTTAAACACTTCATAGAAAAGTTTTCCCTCTGAATTAAATTAAAATTCATAGGTGTATATATAGTTTATAAAAGAATGTTGAGTATTAAAACAAAATATGCCTCAATGAATGGAGTTTGAGACGAAGTCTCATACCTCATGTCCAACTTGACTAATTTGTTCATTAATCTCTTGAATAATAAAAAAAGTTAATTTATACTTTCTTAAGAACATTTTTCTAGTTTATCATTCCTTTTAAATCACTTATTACCATTTTATAAGCATTATGTAATCATTTAATTAAATAATCGTCGTTTTGTCGATATTTGGTACTTGAGTCAAAATGGACTTCTTATAAATACAAGTTGTTCACATGGTCAAAGTTTGATTATATCCAGAATGATATTCATGATTTAGATATAATATATATCATATATATATCCATTGTATATTTTTTTATAGTAGTACATATCATTTGGAGGTCAGAAATGAAATGCACCGTTCATGGAAATCGTAAGCAGTACGTACGCATGAATGCAACTTTCATTTCTATTTCATATTTAATGGAATGAAAACATATTGTTATATAGGTATATGATAATTCAAATATAATATCATATATATAATCTTAGTAACTCCATCCTTAATTCGTTCCATGTATGGCATGAATGAGTCATATCACTTTGAGGGGGCTGAAGTCCGCACTTTCTCAAATGAAATTATCGCATTTACCCATAATGGAAAACCTAAAGGTATTCTATAAATGAAAAATACTGAAGTATAAAGAAAACATAAAAATAATATATAACATATATAAATACAGTTCCATTTTAATGGCCACCATGAGAGGTGGTAAGAGATAATTGAACAATCATCGTTTCGTGAGGCGTTAGTTTTCTATCCATAGAAACAATATGTTCTTTACCCATTAAATAGTGGTGTTTGAAAGTGTAGTTCGAATCCATATCATAACAATATCCTAGTATAATAATCATACTGGTGTTGTTATAAAAGAAAATAATAAAAAGATTTTAGGGGTTGGAGAAGTATTTTAAAACAAAAGAACTTAAGAGATGATATTTCCTTTAAATCGAGTAATTTCCATTGGTTTGAACCAAAAGGATTTCTTGAAGTGCGTTATGCATTAGGTAAGGATTCTAAGAGGATGGGAGGGATATTGGGAGCTTAATTGGTAAGATTTTGGGTGATACAAGGGGCTTGGGAAGTGTGATGAATGGGTTAAAGGTTTGGGCCATTTATATTGGGAGGAGGGGCTCTTCAGGAAAGTGTGAAAATATTATTTTATTATATTATGATGTTTAGTTTTTAAATGTCCAAAACTAATTAAAGTATAATATAATATGACTCATGGTTGAAATAAAATCATACAATAATAATTGGACAGGTTTTGAATATTGTTTTAATCTCTATAATATTATTTATTTAAATTATTTATTAATTATGTAAAATCTACATCATTATTGTGTCATAAGTAATTTTATTTATTTGTTGTCTATAAATTATAAAAAAATACCATGATGTATGAAATCTTTTTATCTTTACAAATAATATTTATAGTCGAAATGATAACTTAAATAACCCTATGTACAAATTAATTTACTAAAAGATATTTGTTTTTGTCAATTTTTCCTTTACTGTATATTAATTAAAATAAAGTGTCATTATCACACTTAAGTGGCACCATGGGGTCCCAAAATAGACCCAAGGAATAACATGGTTTTCCATTAATCATCCAATATGGTTAGGAAAAGTGTTAAGGTAAAATTTTATTATTATGATAATCTTTTTACAGTGAATTACCCTATTTACATTTAACCACGGTAAATAAAAGTCAAAAGTTACTATACACCAAAAATTATTTTCATCTTATTGAACCAAATATTACTTACTAATAACAACCATTTATGTAAAATTTTTAAAATTCAATTCACCAAAGTGGTTAAGTTTCTTTTAAATGAAGACGTTAGTTTTTAACTACTACTTAGTGGTATCACTGTTCATAAAAAATTGATGTTTTTTAGAAAAAAACCAAAAATTCTGATTAGGATATATTTGATACTCGGAATTAAAAAATGATGAATTTTTTACCAAATTAAAAACCTAGAAATTGGATTAATTAATTTAAAATTAATTCCAGTTGTCAAAAAAGGTTGTTTTTAAAAAAAATAACTATCAAAAGATTGACACTTGTTTATGTCCAATTTCAAAGCAAAATTAATTCCAATGACCAAAATTGGTTTAACTGGTAAAAATATAATCTAATTACACATTAAAACCAATTAAAAATATTATTTAACCAGGTAAATATATTATATTAAATGGAGGTTTTGAATTAAAATACAATATTTTCAACTATTCATCAAAAATTGAATTTTATCAGCAAAATACCAAAATTTTACCCAAAGTGAATTTTGATGTCCTGATTCTAAGGACAATTTTATTTGGTCAAATAAAACATATAAAAGTGACCAAAATAGATTTAATGAGGGTTCAACAACAAAATGCGGTAAATCAACCTTTTAAATTAAATTACTCTTATAATTAGATTCATTCACATTTTAAGCCTCTAACGTTTATTAGATATATGTAAAAACATTTAACAAACATGAATAATAATATTTTAGTTAGTTTTGTTCATTAACACCAATACAACGGCTAGACCTTAACTACCATTTAATGAAATAATATTATATTATTATTGTGCAATTTTTGATTTCAAAGAAACTCGTTGTTGTGTATCGGGTACACCATCGATCATAGTAACCCCTTTAAACTAAAATTAACATTTAATTCAAAAATATTAATACTTGTGAAAATGTTTTATTTCATTATTTACCAGGGATGTTACACCCTATCTCGGTGTCATTGGGATCCTAAGAAATAATACATTGTTTTTGTTGTTGATAATGGGTAGCGTACAACTTCGAACACAGGATTTGTTGATGTTTAGGATTGAGCTTTATAAAAGATGATTGAGCTAGAGATCGGGATGATTTGGGTAGTCCTTTTATTTCCATTATACTTTTCTGGATCATGTTTTCCCTACTGTGTTTTATCCATGTTTTCTAGTTTTCTAGTGACATGAAAAATCATCATCGGCTATTCCTGTTGGTTCAGTTATTGTTATCCTTGTTTATTTATTACTTTTTTTCATTATGTAGTTTTTCTTTAATTTGTTCCACTATATACCTATACTTATATTTATGTTTTTACCCAAACTCTATTAATGAGGGTGTAGTCTCTCCATGGGAACACCCTAGGCTCTTGCTACTAGTCGGTGGCCTCTGGTAGTTATATAGGTGTGTTTAAGGCCTTGAGGCCCACCGGGATAACAGAACCTATTACGTGGCATCCAGGTTCGGGAAATAACAAAGTTGTATAAAAGTAGTTTCCTTTAATTATTACTATTTTTAAACAATAATTGTATTTTAGTAATTCTTGTAACTTGTTCATAATCTGTGATTGGGCATCAAAACCCATGTCTATGGTAAAAGATGAGCTTCCATAAGTAAAATTATTGTACTTCTTATAATATTACAGTTGATATTATATTATCATTTGGTTACACACATGTGTGTGGTGTTATTGATTTTGTTGACTGTGATTATATTTT
Source organism: Viscum album (assembly GCA_963277665.1). Classification (NCBI taxonomy): domain Eukaryota; kingdom Viridiplantae; phylum Streptophyta; class Magnoliopsida; order Santalales; family Viscaceae; genus Viscum; species Viscum album. The sequence goes on along the minus strand of OY728151.1, from coordinate 643,798,350 downwards.
ATCCTTGGCCCAATGGTATGAGGGAAAGTATAATTGTTACATACATCATATAAGGCACCTAGAATTTTCATTTCATGCATATTTCTATACCATATAGGTTCATTTTAGTGGTTTTCATTGCATGATATTCCTATAATTTTGGAGTGATACTATGATATTTATCTTAGGCTTGTATTACTCTTTATTGTGGTTGAGTTATTTCATGTCTCAATTCAGGAAGTGTATGGTCCCTCATGGGTTAGGATGAGAACTTTACTTAGTTAAGCCGTTATTCAATAAATAAATGGGTATTGTTTTCAATGATAATGTTTATGGGTGCTGATTCCTAGGGAATGACTATCTATTATATTGTGAAACATGACTTATAATATGAAGTAGTTTCACATCCTTGTCCAACCTTAACATGTATATGAATGGTAAAGGATTGAACATGCTAATTAAATTTAATGTGAAACAAAACTTATACATGGGCCCTTATCGTTACCTCGTCGTCTAAGTGGGTAGTTGGGGTATTATACCTTGGGTAATGAGTTTTTTTTATTTATCTTCTATAAGTGTTTCTATAAATAGTATTAATGATTTTTATAAGGCATGTGATTGGAATTTGTAGTCCAATGCCACAAGACTCCTCGTATCAAATGCCTGGAAGGTGGCAAGGATAATGCTCAAGATGTGGTGGGACCCAAGATTCTAGTCTTACCTGCAGGAGTGACACATGAGGCATGCCTTCTATATCAAATCTGGGAAATCACACACAAGTTTGTGTTAGTATTATATATCTGATGCAGTCCTTCCATGGTGCCCCATGAATTACACCTATAATGGTTGATCTGACTCACGAGTTCTAGCAGCATCATTTTCTTAATTTCTCAGGAGATGAAAGTCCATAGGCTATAAAGTCTTGTCTAGAGGCCACCCTATCAATCCTTTATCATCTTAAGAAACCTCCATAGAGGATAGGTAATCTTGGTAATTACATGTTGCATGATTCATCCATGCACTGACAGGATGTGACTACCCAGGTTGGTCATCATTAGAGCATGTTATTGGTAGATTTATAGACTTCCTTCTGCGATCAGTTCTTTCCTCATATGTTTATAGATAACATATCTATATATTCCATGCATCATGAGGAGGGTTATTTGTCTATAATTTTGTATTCAGAACATTTCACAGAGTTTCAGTTCTTTTCAGCACTTCTAGACAGTAGTGAGCTTTCGCATTCTATAGAGCCTGAGAATGGGATCCAGTATTCCATATGTATGTATGTGAATGTTTTTGTACTACTTACATTTTTTACATTATTTAATCAAGATCTTATCACAGATCATAACTTGAGGGATGAAAATTGTACTGGGTACATAGTATCAGTGACGCGACTGGAAAGTATTTCCCCCAGTGGTAGGAAACATTCCCTTGAGATTTCATGTCAGGGAAGTGACAACCATAGAACCCAGTTTATTATCTCTAAGATTAATCATTAGTGTGGAATATGGGGGCACTTCAATACTCATTGTGATAGGGACCGAATAAAGTGTCATGATTTTGGTAGTATGGGGTATATTTAGATGTTCTGCAACACCTTTCCACCTACTTCAAGTTGAAAAGGATCCACACCAACTCTACCTTTAGGAGTAGGTTCTTTTAAACTGCATCTAGCAGAGAGTGGTAATAACAATGATAGGACATGATGATGTGGGGTCATGGGAATGGTTTCCAAAACCCTAATCACCAGAAGATCCAACAGAGTAGTTATGATCATATTAGTCCACCTATTGTACATGGTCATGGATCATTCCAATTTCATGCACTCTTGCAGATACCCATGGACCAGTCTACGGGGCCATCTACAATATGATGTACTATTATAGTTTCATAAACAATATTATCTTGTTTATTTGATATAAGTTCCTTGAAAAGTTTTATATCTATATCTATCTTGGAAAATCTTAGACTTGAGATATTGTAATACTTTCATGTAATGAACCTAGACACATTGTTGGGGATATTGTTAAAGTCTATACCCCAGTTTAGGGACTGTCCTTTTTATGTAGGAAGTTACACATTATTATATAACACCATCATTCTTGAGAGGATATGATTTTATTTCATTCTAGAGATGGATTGGTTAGTTTAGTATCACACTTTTGTAGACTTCTATCATCGAAGGGTATCTTTTAACTCACTAGAGGGAAGTAGTAATCTACATAAGGGTGAGTGGGATGTCTAATATGTTAGATATAGACCAGTGCATCAAGGTCTAGGTTAAGTAACTTCCTTGATTGAAAAAATCTTCATGGAGGAGTGGAGTTTACATTAAGCTAGTTTCCCTCCAGTAGTGGATCATTTTATGGATGTATTTCGTGAAGATATTTTTGTATTACCATCTCAAATGAAAGTGGAGGTTACTAATGATCTTGTTTTAGGAGCAGCTTCAGTGTCTATTCCTCCTTACAGGATGGCACCCATAGATCCTCAAGAGCACAAGAGGTAGATACAGGATTTATAAGCCAATGTTTTTTTAAAATCCAGTATATCCTATTGTGGTTCTGCTTTTCTTTTACACAAGAAGGCGGATTGATCCTTACATATATGTGTGAATTATAGTTTGTTGAACCATATTACGGTCCAGAACTAGTACCCACTACCTCGAATAGATGATCTCTTCTACCGGATCTGAGGAGATAGGGTCTTCTCTACGATCAAATTGACATGAGGTTAGCATTAGTTGTGTTTTATACAATCATGCATACCTTTTTTAGGTTTCTATATATGGTTTTTTATGTATGAGTTTTTATTTATGATGTTCGATCTTATGAATGTTCCCCCATTCTCACGGTTCTAATAAATAGTATGTTCCACACCATTTTCAATTTTTTTCATAGTCTCTTTGAATGAAATGTTAGTGTATTTTCACACTCGTAATGAACTTGAAAATAATATTGAGATCATTTTTAGTATAATGATATTGCATCGAAATTATTCCATGTTTTCAATGTACCACTATTGGATCGACAAAGTTCACTTCATGGGTCATAATATTTTAGAATCAAAAGTATATGTGGATCTATAAAAGTTTTACACTGTATTTTTCTAGGAGAATCCCAATAACATGTTTGATATTCCGAGTTTTGTGGGGCAGGATGGATATTAAATTCATTTCATACATGACCTCTTATATTTTTATTCACCTCTTACTGGCCTTACAAATATGGGTGTTAATTTATTAGGGTTAGAATTGTGAAAGAAATCCTTTCTGAAGTATAAAGGGAGGCTTTCCCTGTAACTAATTATAGTTCTTCCAGAGTGAAGAAGAGGTTATACCATTTTATGGGATTCATCACGCATTAGACTAAGAGTAGTTCTGATGTAGGAGTATATAATCATTTTGTATAGATATCAGTAGATGAGGCCTCATGAGATAAAAATCCCAAAATACAACCTAGATAAATATGTAGTTTTTCAAGCCTTACATTATTAGGGACATTATATATTAGGCTCACACTTTTTGGTATACACATAATACAAGAGAATCAAATATATCTTTTCATAGCATGACTTTAAGCAAAAACAATGAAGATTGATCAAATATCTATAATCCTTTTATTTTGAGCATGCCAATATTTCTAGGAAGGGAAATGTCATTGCATATTCACTGAGTCAGAAAACATAAACACATTTCATAGGAGAATACAATGATGAATGGTTGTTAATTTCCCTCTTATTGTAGATTCATCTAATGTTTCTTGATAATCAAGAGAAATCTTACAACTTGTCATTAATAGTCACCTATACCCTCCTTGAGAAGATGAAGGGTAGAAAATTTTCAGATCCTGAGGGCATGGTTCTCCATGAGATTATATCAGGTTCTTGGAAATATATGGGTTCTTAATGATATGAGAGAGGAGTTAATAAAAGATTAAATATAATATTATTGGGAAGTTAATCCATGAATCTCCAAAAATATATCAAGATATGTGATTCCAGTATTGGTGTAATGAGATGAATTGTCATATAGTAGGCTTTATCACTAGGTGTTTCATCTATCAATAGGTTAAGGCAGGTTACCTAAGACTTGTAGGCTTGTTACAACAACATCTAGTCACAGAATTGAAATTTAATGATTATTCCATGGTGTTTTTAGTTGGTTTACATAGGTCACCTAGAGTTAGAGACGCTTTTTGGATTGTCATTGAATGGAAAAAAAATGTGTCTCACTTCATTACAATCTGTGGGACATTGTAAATTTATGAGATGGGAAGACTATAGGTTCTTGAGGTCATACAAATACATGGGGTCCTACGTACTATTGTTCCAGACATGGATTCTCATTTCATATCACGATCTTGGAAGGAATTATTAAACGTTATGGGAACATGGGTGCTTCAAAGAAGAACTTTTCACCCTCAAACTGATGGGAAATTGGAAAAGATGATATTTCTTCTAGAGGATACGCTCTGAGCATGTTTCCTTGGTTTTGATAGATCTTGGGAGAGGCATATCCCTCTCATTCGGTTGTCTTGTAAAAATAGCTTATAAGAGATGATTGATATAGATCATTTTGAGGCCTTGTATTATAGTTCATGGAATTTACCCTTATTCTACAAAGAATCTGGAAAGATTGCACAACTAGGTCCTCATCTCGTTCAAGAGTATTCAGAGCAGGTTCAGCGGATCAAAAAGTGTATATCTACCACTAAGTCTAGATAGAATCATATATCAATCATCCATGAACTCTATATATTTATGCCATGGATCATATTTTCCTTTGAGTATCACCCAGGATAGGGCATATATGGCTATAGAAATAAGGGAAGCATGCACCTCATTATGTATGTCCATTTTAGATTCTAGTGAGAGTCAGGCAAGTAGCTTTTTAGTTACTACTACCTAAGAGTTACCATGCCATCCATGATGTTTACTATGTTTCATAGCTATTCTAGTATCATGTTGACCTATCTCAAACCTTTGATCTAGAGAACATTAATTTAGATGTCGATGCTAACTTTGAGGAGAATCTAGTACACATTGTTGAACAAAGCATGAAGACTCTCTGAGGCTCGTATATCCCTCTAGTACACGTGCTATAGCAGTAGGACTGCATGTAGGACAATAAATGGAATCGGGAGGCTGACATATATCCCTAGTGGCCATTTTTGTTCATAGCCACCCATGGATGGAGAACCCGATGATGAGTTATTTTAAGGGGGGAGACTGTAAGAACATGGGTTTTCGCCAAGTTATGGATACTTTAAATTTTTTCTAATTAATTATTTTGGACCTAATATGGATTTATAGTAATCTAGATATTGTTTGTGAGGGTGTCCAGGACTTGATTGGAGCCCAGAACCCATTTTTTTCTAAAAACCGGTCTTATCATATGGTTAGAGAATGCTTTGCATATAGGCCTCATGGTTAGATCTAACCGTGTAGACGGTCTGCATTTCTGGGAAGAGCCATCTCACATGGTTGGAACATGACTTCTCTAACTGTATAGACTACCCATGGAGTACCCACTCTTTTATAGGTTCCCATGCATGGTATGTTCTTGGTTTTGGAAACTATGAGGAAAAACATTTCACATGATAAATTTGGGGAAATTTTACCTTTTTACCTTAATGGTAAAATTATCCCACCTCTTCCCTCCCATATGCGAATTTCAGTAGGATTAGCCTATATTTACGTCATTTTTTATAATTTTGAATGTATAAGTTAGGTATTGAACGATATCCTTAATCCAATATTTGATTGATCTTCTGTTCATCCCATTGGATGTGAAATGGTAGGTACACAAGTACATTTAAAACATTCCTCTTCTCTATTTCTCTCACCTAATTATTGAGGTGTGAGTGTTTTTAAATTTTTTTCATAACTATTCTATTTGATTTTGAACTATAGGTCGGTACTAGAGGAGGATAGTTATTCGATCCCAAGGTAGGTGTCCAATAACACCTCCCTAATGTTATTTGATTTTGTGACTGTCGAGTGGGGCCCATTGATTTCATCGGGTTCAATCTACAGATTTTAAATTCGATTCTTATAATCATTAGAATAGTATATTCATTCTCATTCTAAATATGTGACTACTTTTTATTAGTTATTCCCAAAAAACCAAACTTCACATGTAGAATTATATTCCATAGTTTATTTTTTAGGGTTTTGACACTTTTGAGCCATTATTTAGATGTGCTCGATTTGGAAAAGGCTAATGGTGGGCCTCCTTATAATAAATGTTTGGTGTATCATGTAATGATGAATGGAATGTACCATGTCACTTCCACATGACCCAAAAAAGGTAATTGATTCAAAATGGTACTTAAATGTGAAAAAATATTTTGGAAAATATATTATTTGTATAACATGACCAGATTAAATTGGAATGACTAATATGATGCTTGTATGTATCGCCCCTAACAATGTTAATGGATGGAAGAAGAGTGAACCTTAATTATTGAATATAAATTAAATGGATTTAATAAAGGTTGCATTCTACATGGACATGTCACACAAATGAAAGGAATGTCTTGAACTATAAGGACTTATTGATAAATTATGAATTTATTAAAAGGTTTCATGATAATTGGACTTATCACAATAATTAAAGTCAAGTCTTGAACGAAATGAAATATTATACGACATCATTAACAAATACATATGGCCTGAATCAAGCTATTATATTATTATTATCAGGGAATTCCTTGAGAACTCAAGAGCCCCATTTCAATTCAATGATGCAGCTTGGTTAATTTGAGAGCCTCCTAGATCTGGATCCTTATCCACTCATGGATTCCTAGTATCATACCAAAGTATCCCTCACATAGTATTAAATGATTCCTTGGATACCCTCCTTCGACCATGAAATTACAATTAGGAGACATGGTTAAATCCAATAGGGCCCAGTCACTTCTTATCCTTGTTTTAACTTGGATGATACACTTGGATTTGGTAGGAAACATATTATGGAATGACTTGGAATATTCTTATCAGATTTCAATCTTAGACTTAGCCAGGATACAGTTATTTTTGAGTTGGTTTCCTCTGAGGTCTATGTTTTCTAGTTTTTTACCATGGAACTTCATTATTAAATATCATTATCGGTTGTCTCATTTTATATTGTAACCTCCACTATTTCTTACATGGGGATTATTTTTGAACAAATAACAATCAAATAATTAATTAGTTATATATTCAAACACCCGGTGAGGGATGAAGCAGGTACTTTGTTATTCTGTTACATTTTATTCTTTACATTATATATTCATGCATTCACACAGTTACGTTCAATTAAACTGGCTATAGGATATGGACACCATTGGTGGTGGACGATTGAGATTTCTCTCATAGCCAATCTATGGGTTTTTTGGAACCTGGGGAAGATTACATGATTTTATGTATTAAAAATGGGAAGTAAACGGCTCCGAAAACTTGATTTATTACTTTTTTGGATGGAGAATGATAGAAGATGTCTGATCTGGTGCTTGAGATGTTTTGGATAGTCCTTTATTTTCCATTATAAATTTTTGTATCATGTTATTCCTATCATCTTCTATATATGTTTTCCAGCTTTCTAGTGACATGGAAAATCATCAACAGTTGTTAAAGATGGTTTTGTTGTTATTTTCCTTGGTTATTTATTACTTTTTTTCTTATGATGTTTACTTATATTTCTTCTACTATTTACCATGATTATATTTATCCATTATGCTAATCTCATGTAATGAGGGAATAGTATCCACACATACACACCCTAGGCCCTCACAACTAGTCAACAGACCCTAGAATTTGTGGAGATATGCTTAGGCCATGTGGCCCACTAGGCTCGGGGAACTTATTAAGTGGAATCAAGGACCGAGGTGTCACATAAATGATGTTTGAACCTATATAGTTCTATAATGAATTGGGTAATGTACATTGTCTTGAGAGGAAAGCAATAGAGATTTAAATAAGGGGTTCTTCTATCGATTTAATTGTTCTCTAGTTATTTCTCACACATGATTAATAAGGGTTTTGATGCAAAATAGTATGATATACAAATTAATTTTTAGGATGAATCTTTTATGTTTATAATGAATATTATTCTCATGATTGATATCTCTTGGATCATGATTATTGATTATAACAACACTTTAAATTTACATTATTTCATTTTTTATTATCCTAGTATTTATGGGTATGTTTTAATTTATGATTCTCTAATGAAATCTGATTATTACATCATAAACTTATGAGTTTTTATGATCACTGATGAAATTCGATTTTTAATTCTTATGTTTAACCTTATAAATAATTTGATCTCACCCATCTCATGTTTCCTCTTCCCTGGTATATCACGAAAATATATCGAAAATATTATGTTTAAAAGAGTTTAATATTGATATTCATGAGGACAAAATGTGGAATATGGAATGCTGGATTAATTGGGAGAAGTGATCATTTAACGACCTCTGTATTGTTTATGCAAGTGCTTTTTCTAATTCTTTGAACCACTTAACTGAAACATTCATGGATAATAGAAGTGATAAAATATTTCCTCTTGATATAATATGTAATTTATAGAAAAAATAGGGTCACCTCCATCAATATCAATTAAAAATATGTAATGTTTAGGTTTTTAAAAGCAAATACATTAGTGTGGGTTCCAAGATATTATAGATGGAATCAAAGAAATAATTTATATTGCTTTGTAGATTTAAATTTTTTCATGTTATGGTATATTAAGAGTTATAAATATCATCATTGTTTTATTAGATAAAGGTTTATCACATGTTCAAAGACATAGATAAACCATTTAAGTTATTTTAGTGGTAAATATTTTGAGTTTATTAATGAAATTTTCTAAGATGTTTTATTAGGTTCGAGAATTTGTTACCGCTAGAATCAACATGATTTTTTATGGAGGAATTATTTTTCACATGTTTAATGGAAAAAAGGATAACATATTGATTGGATGACAACTGGTCGCATCATGAAAGGCCATGGGGCATGAAACTACAACCAAAGGGTGACAAGGATTTAGTGCCTACCATTGAACTACATAATGTCTTATTTAGTTTGAAATATTTATAGATAAATATACAGTTTTTTTCTAAAACATATTGTATTTTATTTGAGGAATAATGGTTGATTTATGTTTGAAAAATATATGATCAAATCATTATAATCCATGGATTTTGAAAATAAATAGGAAATTTTTGAATAACATTAAAGTTATTTATTATTGATAAATTTATTTTTAACATTTATTTTTATAATTGAAATTTTATGACTAATTTAAAACATGAATGTTTACTTTTTTTTCCGTAATATCATATAATTTCATAACAATTTGTTTTTGGGAGATCTTGGTGCAATATTATGACCATCCCTTTTATAGTTATGTATATAATAAAAGATGATTTTATGTTTCCATTCATAAAAAAATTATTCATGGATACTTATCGTTGGAAATAAATTTTATATTTTAGTGTGCATTTAATAAAGGATGAAATTATACTCATCATGTATAAATTCTTCCATATTCTATTAGTCTATACGGTAATATAATTAGTTATCATTAAGAAAAAATATTTTAAATTGAAATATTATCCTAGTACATTCAATTATGATGAATTAATGGTCTTTTAAATAATCACAAATTTATGGTTTTGATGCCCTAAACATTCCATTTATCATTAAATTTATTATAATCATTAACATTAATCAATACCTATAAGTATTTATGCTTTTCATCCATTCCCACCTTTGTTATCATATTTGAAATCCTAGATATGTGTTATTTCATATGCCCATTGTACTTCACTTTATCTCTAATTAAGAATGTGGTTTACTAATACTTTTTATAATGTGGGTTTAAAACAAAATTATTTCCAAATATATACTATTTTATTACCTATATAGTGTTCAAATTATGAGGATTCAATTTATTTATGGGGGGAGGATATAACAAACTAATATTTTAAAAGAGTAAATTCAATTTGATAACATAAAGGACATCCAAAACTGATTTTATCATGAGTTTCAAGGAATAAAATTTTCTTCATTCATTACACACAACCCTCATTCTAACATGAATTACATGAATCCTTGAGATTTTTATGCTCAAGAACATATTTAATACAAGTAATTGATTATAAACGAGCCATGATATATAAGACAATTACAACATAGATTTTAAATTATAGGGTAAGAATAGTATTAACTAACTTTTAAATTATATTTATATATATCTATATATTACTCATTATAAACTTTTTAAAAAAGTTTATTAAATAAAAAATAAATTTCTAGTTATTTTATTTTATTTTTCAAAAATTTATTTTCTTCAAAAATTATTTTCAATTATTTTCATGAAAAAAATTTAAGAAATTTTTTTAACTTTTATACTACTTATTTTCTCAAATAAAAATAATTTTTGGAATCAAAAAAGAAAAAGTTACTTTGAGTAAAAAATTTCTCTTTAGATATTTTGATTGTTCAGTGAATAGTGAAAAAATGACGATTTTTATAACTATATTTTCATTTTAATAAATTATTTAATTGAATGTCCAAAAAAGATTTATGTCACAAAAGTAAATATATATCCTACTACCATTACATCTAATCTTATATAGACATTGCCTGAGGGGAATTCATGATCCCCATGGGTTAGTATCAAGCACCTGGAATCATTCAAAATGATTGTGGAAACTAATTTTCCCCAACCAAAATAGAAAAATTACATAAAATTCAATATGAGAAAATGATAAATATATAGGGAGAACTATACAAGAATTATAACTACTAAAAACCCAAAAAACAATTACCCCAATGTAACAGAAAACTGGATAAAACCCCAATTCCTAACTAAAACAACACTTGAAACCCAATGATCAATAACAAGAATGAACTCTAAGTGGTGGGTAACCCTTGCTTGATCTTAGAATATGATAATCTACAAACACTCGAAGGAACATGAAGTCTATTATCTAAAATCCCAATATAGTCTCACAAAGGATTCTATAATTTGATTCCATAGTTAATTAACAAAATATAGGTTTCAATTTTAAATAAGTAGAATGAAAAATAAAAATTATTTTAAAAAATCATGGTTTGTATTTAGAATAATGAAAATAATTTATATAAAAGGGTTACTAAAATAATATATATAAAACAACTAATATAAATTCATATATAATTTATAAAATATTTAACAAATAATTGAAAATATATCAAATAATCAACAATTAGCAGCATGGAAATTATTCTAGTGGTATAATTGGCCAGGGTAATGATATCCTGACACACTTATATAATGAAAAATGTAAATTTTCACACATATCCCATTGACACTAACCAAATAAGATAGAACAAAATCCCAATAGGGATAATATCTTCATATACATCTATGTTATAGAAGTAAATCGTTAATCTTGTGCTTGTAAAATTCCAACATAGCATGTTTTTTCAAATAAATAACTAAATACCAAGGAATAAATGATCTCAAACAACACTATATAATGGGAAATTTATTTCAAAACTTTTTAAAATATAATTTAACCCATCTTCCATTTCAATATGTCAATTTCCATTCAAAATCCAAAAATGGGGTTTCAACCAAATCATTCCTTTTTCTAGGATAAAAAACCTTGATTTATATGTATAAAATTTAAATAGTTTTTAGAAAATAATATTTTTAAATAAATTTTACAACTTTAATTACAAAATTTAAATTTCAAAAAATTTCCATCAAATATAAACCACACCACAATTCAATGGAATTAGTGGGATTCTCCCAATTTCATTCCAAAATCAATTCAAATATACAATTCATAAGAATTAGATTATTCGAAAACTAATTGAATGAAATTAAATTCAAATTAATTATGTAATTAAAAACAATATATTTAGTTCTAATAAAATTGGAAAATCATAGATGGAACCACCGACCAAAGAACATAGGGTCATACAACACAACATCCACAATAGAAAACTCCATTGAAGATTGTAGGAAATGGTGATACAAGAATGAAACATATATTCATGATCTAAAAAAGGGTATTAGATACCCCAAAACATGTGTATCTGATAATCCCTTGGTATTAGAGAGGTGATAGAATGACATATAAAACAACAAGAGGAAACGTAAAGGGAACGGACCGAAAAAATATGGCCTAAATTCTATCGACGTTGTAAGGGGTTTGGAGAATCCAAAATTGTTCCTTGGGAGATATAATGAACTTGGAAAATCATTTTGGTCTAGTTACTCTTGATAATTGTATATAAATGGGGTTAAATAGTTTTTAATTATTTGTTAATAATAAAAATTCACATTCACGGTTTCCTAGGAAGGGGTTCATGATTAGAAAAACCAGGAACCCTAACCATGTTCCCCTACTAGTGGGGTTTCATGGTTTCTAATTGGTAGGATCACAGTTTTTTAAATCATGTACCAACCCAAAAAAACCCTCATTGCCTGTGTTTGCATGATTTTTTCTAGAAGGGATGCCATTTTGGGGAAACTGTGTGCCAAAAGTGCACAACCCAAAATCCGATAAAAATCCCAAATTTTCACCTACAACACCTGTAAATTAATCCCAATAAATTAATGATCCAGATTGGGTTTTTGGAGTACTTGAAAATAGTAACATTATGTTACACCCTCCACACCATAATTTTTACCCTAAAACATAGCAACCCTATCCTTTTACACATATCATTACATGATTTAAACAAAATAAAGCATCATATTAAAAGCCAAGGAATGAAAAGTATAGTGTCTTGGAAGAATAGGTATATCAAACAGAAAATATGGTACTAAATAAAACATTTCCTTACTTATTATACATAAAGGGAACTTATCTCCCATTGTGAGTATATATCTTCATAGGATAACATGGTCATAACATGAAAAAAGGGATGAGCTAAATTCCTAGTAAGCGAATAAAAATTATAATAATGCTTTTTTAGATGGTTTAGAAGGCCTTAAATATTGATATAAAAAGGCAAGGAACATATGGAATCACACCATATAAACAAGGGATCATATAAACATAGATTCATAGTATTGTGTTAGTAATATAAAACAAGACTTTATCATGAGTCAAGGCTTGATTTCTCATAGAGAGGAACAATTCATGGTTAATCACCATGACCGTTGCGCATAGAAGCACGCGTCAATGATAACCTCCAAGACCGTTGCACATAACATCTCATGAGACTCAATATTACCCAATGAATTGGAGAAATATCCGGGAACACCCATCATTACATGTTCGTGCATATTATTTTGATATATAGAATCATACAAAATCAATTATATAAAAACATAAGGGTTCCCATGGAATGAAATGGGAATCACAATCATGTCATAAAGAATAATTGATGGGTGTATCAAACAAGTGTACATGAATCAACAGAATTAAAAAAAAATACATGTAAATTTATAAGGTAAACTATTCATATAACCTGGTAATTTATTTCAAACAGAACTGAAAACATGTAAGAATGTTTTTTAAAAAAAATTATCATTAAAACATTTTAGTGTTGTTTTAATGAAAATACTAAAGATCCTTCAAAATAGAAAAGGGAATAATCTATTATATAAATCAATAAGTGAACCAATAAGTTTTTCAAAATAAAAATATGGATTCTATAAAAATAATGGTGTCTTAAAATAGATGATATAGTAGACTTGAAATTGGGTAAGAATTCGAGAAGTTCCCTTATGAAGGGTTTTCTTATCGGGAAGTATTGGGGAGGGAAATACATAAAAACATGTATATACATGAAAGAGAATAATTAATGGTTATTGATAAATGATTTTTGATCATTTAAATTGAATTTATAATATTTTCATTAAAATAACAGATAACATAATTTAGGTAAAAAGAAAGATAGAGAAACCTGAAGAAATAATGGAGGTTCGGGTAGAATCCATTACCTTATGTCTGAAGGTGTTCATACCTTGATTATAATGTCCTGGATAACCAAATTAAATTAATTAATTTATATTTATAGAACCTATGATTTATTTAATTTATTTTTTATAACCTTATTAAATTCATTCATGGCCTTTGTGATGGGTTAATAGGTTCAATTTCATTGTTTGTTTCATCAGTTTTCATGAAGGGTTTACTTATATACATGTAAGGATAAACATGTATGATGAGAATGGTTAAAATTAATTGGAGTTATATGTTATTAGTGTTCTTTCTGTATATTAAAAGGTTATAAAATTCATTTTCTTACTTTCAGTTAAGATTAATCATTATATAAAACATTAATGATAATTGTTTTGGTTAATTGGTAATTCTCTAATCACATCGAACACATTTTAATTTATAAATTAATATCATGTGAAACATAGATTAAAAAACATAAAGTTACACATAATATAGATATAATATTCTGATTCAACTATATAAATAGTTTCATGACCCAAATTTAATATGATAATAGAAATTAAAAACCTATCATCCTTGAATGTGAAAAATTAACAAATTTTGGATGGTGTTTTCATTCCCAGTATTAAAGGAGGGGAAAAGAGAGATGATGATGAATTATTACATTATCATAACAAAATTATTTAATATTTATGTTATTGGATTTATCATAACATTCAAATTAAATTAGGTGAGGAAATAAAAATAAAATAATTGAAGTTGATAGAAAATAAATGAAATGAAAAGAGGAATTTACCACTTGAATATTTCTTCCACGAGAACCTGTTTAGGGGAGAGTATTTGGTCTTTTGAAGAGACCAAGGGATGTTGGACATGGTATAGGGGAATATGGAGATATTTTAGTATAATTTAGACAAGTCACAGGGCTTGATAAGAGTGAAGAGAAGTGAGGGTGAGGGTGGGTTTTATAGAAGAGGTGAGGAGTGTTTTCTCAATATTTTATTTATTTATTTATTATTTATTTCAAGGTCATAAATACTATTGATTCTTATGTCAAAAAATAGTAATACGTTCATTGGATTTATACCCCAAGGTGCTTACATCATCCAAGACTCAATAAATATTACATTTAACATAAAATGTATATATAAAGCCAATTGTCGGATATTACTATTAACAAAAATTCAAGTATTAGATAAAAATACAAATAATATTCCCCAACCATTTATCAACGTGTAGAATTAAAAATGAACTCCAATTTATGAAAAAAATTATCTAAATATGTGAAATTTTATTTTTTATTCAAATCATATTTTTTTTGAAAAATACAAATTTTAAAATTAAAACTGCCTTTCTGACACATTGAAAAATTAATTAAGGTCTCTTAAAATTTTTATATAATCAAAATTAAACATAATAAATATTTATCAAAACATTTTATAAAAATAAAATTTCTTTTCAATTATTATATTAATCATAAAATTGAAATTAAATATACATGAATCACAAAAATACCAAAATTATTATATAATTATATCATATTGTCACTTATAATATGGATAAATTTTATTTATAATTGTACTGGTATGATTATTTATTTACATGGAATATTTAATATTCATAAGGGTCGTATTTCTATTTAGAAGAGTAAAAATACTATTCATGGGGGTCAGTTACTATTAACCAAAAATAATTTTTTCTTATAGGACTCTAGATATCTTATTGATCGGAATAAGGTATGTTGGATTTTTGAAATTCAAATCACAGAAGTGACAAATTGTGTTTAAAGGTCAAATAATACTTCGTAGTTCATTATGTTTTGATTTCATGTGATTATATAATATGACATAGTTATAAGAAGGAAATTTCCCTTGATTAAACTTTGGGTCGTTACATTCTTTCCCTCTAATGAAATTTTACCCTCAAATTATTTATTTACCTTCTAAAATGTATATAGGTGTGGGTACTTTTCCATCAATGCCTCCTACAGTTCCCATGTTTCCTCTTCATATGTATGGTTATGGCATAGAACCTTTACACGGTGAGTAATCCTATTGCATAGAACATTATCTCTATGATCTAATATCTTGACTGGCTGCTCCACATAGGAATGATCATTCTCCAATTGTACAATATCTGAAGAAAGTAAATGTGATGGATTTAGTATATACTTCCTCGAGAAGGGATTAATGGAAGACATCATTTACTATAGACATGGTAGGTGGATGTTTTAGTCAATAGTCCAAAGCTCTGAGACAATACAGAATATCAAAGAGGCTGATATAAATGGGACTTATCTTTATTTTCTTCCCAAATCTAATGACCATCTTCCATAGAGATATGTAGATAATACAATGTCTCCAACATTAAAATCAAGTCCTTTGATGATTTTACTCATAAATCTTCTATCAGATTTGGGATGAATTGTTGTTCTAATGAATTGTTTTCACCATTATAACTATTTATTTAACAATTTTAGGTCCTAGTAGCTTATTCACATCGACTTCATCCCATCATGCCACTATTCTGCAAATTTTCCCATAAAGGGCTTTATATGGTTCCATTCGGATGCAAAAGTGGAAACTGATATTATAGTAGAATTTAACCAATGGAATATGATTGTCTCATCCTCCATTGATGTCCATATAACATTATCTTAACATGTATTTTAGTGTCTGAATAGTTCCCTCAGATTGGCCATCAGTTTTACGATGAAAGGCCGTACTGATGTTCAGTTCTGTGCTTAGAAAATGTTGGAGACTTTTCTAGAACCTTCAGGTGAATCTTTGGTCTCTATCGGATAAAATATATTTTGGTACTCTATGAAGACATACCACATCTTTGATATATGTATGTGTAAGTCGATCCAATGATAATTCCTAAAAAAATTGATAAAGTGAGTAATCATTAAAAGACAATCCACAATTACCCACATTGCATTGATTCCATTGGATGTCATTGGAAGTCCATTGAAAAAGTCTGTGGTGGTTTTATCCCACATCCTTGATGGTATGTGTAGTGGTTGTATCATCCCCTTGGGCTTATGACTTGCATCCTTTACTTGTTGACATACCATGCAGTTTGATGTATATTCAGCAATCTCTTTCTTCTAATTGTCCCACCTAAAGTTCTCTTGAACATCCAAATAAATCATTGTTCTCCTAGGGTGAATAGAGAATGTTGAGATATGTGAATCATTCAAATGAACCTTCTTTATACCTGGATTGGATGGTACACAAAATCGTGACTAAATAATTACTCTCCTACCTCATCAATATTGAACTCGAGGGATTTACCATTTTTAATAGATTCCACCATTTTTATAATTTTAACACATTTTACTTGAGCATTATTTTTTTCTCCATGGTGGATGGTTGAGAAAAAATTTGAGAAAGGGTTGATTATGTTCCTCCCTTAATTATTCCCATGTCCATCCTCTACAAATCTAGTAATATTGGATCAATTTAAATATTCATCATTGACAAAGTTGAAGGATCCTTTCTACTTAGAGCATCTGCTAAATTATTTTCCATACCAGGGTGGTAGTGGATGGAAAATTCATAATAATTGATGTGCTCTAACCATTTTCATTGGTTAATATTAAGATTCTTATATGTGAATTTATATTTTAGACTCTTGTGATCAGTATATATCTTACACTTCTCTCAATAAAGATAATGCCTCCATATTTTCAAATCAAATATCACACCTACCAACTCCAGATCATGAGTGGGATAGTTTTGCTCGTGGATTTTCAACTGTCTTGAGGAGTAGCCTATCACTTTTTTAGTTTTCATTATGAAACAACATAATCCTTTATTTTAATCGTCACAATACACTACAATAAGTTATCCACTTGTTGGTAGTGTGAGTAATAGAATAATGATAAGCCTGTTTTTTAGCTCCTTAAAACTTACCTCACATTCTTTTGTCTAGGAAAAATTTACCCCATTCCATATCAGCATGATCATTGGGTTTTAAAATCCTAATATGTTCTTCACAAATCATCCATAATACCCTGATAGTCCTAGAATGTTATGGATCCCCATTACAGAAGTTGGCATTATCCAGTCTTCAATTGCCATTGTCTTGGAAGGGTCCACCGATATCCCTTTACTGGTGATAACATTCCCCAAGAATGATACTTCCTCCATCAAAAACTCGCATTTACTATACATTGCATAAATTTTCCCCCTTCACAAATTCATTAGAACTGTATTCAAATACTCCTCATGTTCCTCCTTGCACGTAGAGTATATCAAAATATCATCGAGGAAGTCTACCACAAATTTTTCTATATAATCTCTAAAGACTGAATTCCTTAAATCCATGAATATTTCCAATAAATTAGTGTGTTTGAAGGGAATCATAATGTAATCATATTATCCATACCTCATTTGAAAGGTATTCTTGGAAATATCTACCTTCCTCACTTTTTTTGGTGATATCCTCACCAAATGTCCAACATCGAGAAATAAATGTCCCCACAAAGCTGATAAAATAAGTCATCTATCTATGGAATGGGATACTTGTTCTTTATCGTGATTTTATAGTGCTCACGGTAATCAATGAATAGGTGCATTGATCCATGCTTCTTCTGGACAAAGATAAATGGATCACCACATGGTAAAGCACTCGAGAATATAAAACCCTACTACATATTATCTTGTAACTGCCTCTTCAACTCTTTTATCTATATAATGTCCATTCTATAAGGTTTATTTGATATAGAAAGACATCTAGGAATATGTTCAATTTAGAAATCAATATCTTGATCCGGAGGACAACCAAGAAATCATTTAGGGAATACATCAATGTAATCCCTCACAATGGGCCTGTCTTTGAGAAGTATCATCTCTATTGTCTTAATAATTTTAGTTAGACATGCTCGCTCAAAAGGCAGCAATATCCACAATTGAGATAATGATTCTAAAGAATATTCATCTTCCTACTTA
The DNA here is from genome assembly GCA_963277665.1 of Viscum album. Lineage (NCBI taxonomy): Eukaryota > Viridiplantae > Streptophyta > Magnoliopsida > Santalales > Viscaceae > Viscum > Viscum album. The sequence goes on along the minus strand of OY728151.1, from coordinate 643,779,515 downwards.
CACATGAAAATAATTAGAGGCTGCTTCAGGATGTGAAGTCTGATATCCCATTCCAAAAAGTTGATGTTTTCTTTGTATAAATATATCCCACCCACAATAAAGTTAACATCAAACTCCTCTAGAGGAATTATGATGATATTTTCTGGGAAGTTTAGTCCACAAACGTTAACTGGGGTGAGTTATATACTTTGGATGTAGTAATTTCCCCATTTTCTATTCCCACAGATAAATCAACCTCCAAATTTCTAGGTGGTGATTGAATAGTTCTACTAAACTTTCATGATATGAAAGAATGCATAGATCTAGAATCTAATAGCATGTTTGCTATTATTAAATGAATAACTAGTGTACCTATCACCATAATTTTGTCTGGCTCCACCACAGTAATAGTGATAGAATAATCTCTTTCTTATTGCATTGAAGGTTTTGGTTGATTTACAATAGCCACCCTTGACTTAGAGAAATTGTTTGCATAATTCCCATGCTCCTTTTAGTTGTAGCACAACATTACAGGGTGAGAGTTTATCTGAACCTTCCTTTATTTTTCCACAGAATTTGGATTCTTCATATCTCGAAAGAAATTATATTCTAGATGTCTCATCTTTCCACATTTTATGTCATTCCTGGTTCCCGTTTGATAGTTCCTAGGATGTTTTATTTCTCAATTTTTATAAGTGTGATTCTCAATCTTCATTCCCTCTGGGGCCATATTATAATCCAATTTCCACTTTTTTCATCTGTCCCACAAACCCATTGGGAGTCTCCAATATCCAATTCAACCTTGAGGTAACAAAAAATAATATACTCAAAATTGTAGAAGTCAATAATTGCCAAAAAAAATTCATAGACTCAGTTTTTGTCTTATAAAGAAGCAATATACCTTGCTCTCTGTGTTCAAGAAAAAACTAGAGGAGTTTCTTGTAAGCCTTGTGAAGATTGCTTCACATGCTTTGATGAAATCATCTTCCTTCTTCTTAAGTCTCATAAACTCTCTTTGCAACATGTGGTAAAGTCTTCATGAAAAATATTTACTGAAAAACATTTTCATGAATTATCCCAATCCATGGAATCAATTTCCTCATAGTACTTCATATTCTTTATCAATTTCCATCACTAATAATCTTCCCCATCAAAATTAAATACATCCAGCATGAATTTATCTTTTTCTAAGAATTGGAGGATAGAGAATATATTTCCAATGGATTTAATCCACTATTACTCAAGGAGGGGATCAGAATATCTAATAAACATGGGATTCTATTATGGAATGAAGGATTCGATGGAAACCTACTCTTTCCTTGGAGGAGGATGGTGTTCCACATGATTCAAATTATTATTCATTACTTGAGCCAACTGATAAAGTATTTTTTTAATGTTTTGAGCTCCCATTCAAATCATATTTGTCATATCACTAAAGAAATATTTATAGTCCCTATAACATTGAATATTGGCACTTGTTCTTCTATTTCAAGCCATTTATTATGAAAAAGAACGTACATTTATAGGGGTTGAAAATTTAGATATTAAGCATAAAAATTAAACTTCATACATAAAAGGATAAACTCATAAAGGAAAAGGATATACTAACTTGTGATTCCATAGGTTTCAATGTAGGTTAATTTTGATTTGTTACAAAGCATATATTATTATGGGATCCTTTTTCTCAAAAATAATTATTCGTAATAAGATTATGAATTTACCAATACATATCTCTTGGGAGTGTCAAACCAAGAGTGTAGCAAGGCATATTGTCATGCACCATCTTTCTTTCGAGTCTAGCTCAAACAGGTGTTTTGGGGTTTTAACCCTAGATACATCTATGTCCGAGCAACATCCACTTGTTCGTATCCAAACAGGAATGAAATTTCTTGATAAACAACATACTCTATACTTACTAACATTTAGGGATATATTCTTATACTTGGTATTATACCTATGTTTCCCACTAAAGTTCTATATTCCTAATCTCAAAAAACAAGTAGACCACCCTGTGATACCATCTATAGTGACCCTATACTTTTACATATTTCATTACATGATTTTAAGCATAAAAAGAATTAAATTTCAAGGCAAGGATAGTAAATCCTAGTGTCTTGGAACACTAGTTACATAAAACTGAAAACATGGGACTAAATAAAACATTCCATTATTTATTATTTGTAAGGAGATCCTAACCCCCATTGCGCTCAAACATATTAATAGGATAATAAAGGTATAAAATGAACAAAGGATGAGCTAAAAGCCCAGTAAGGGAATAAACATAAGATTAAAGCTTTATAACATGGGTAAAAAGGCATGACATAACAATATAAAAAGGCATGGAACAAATGGAATCATAACATATAAACATGCGATCATATAAACATGGAGTCATAATAATTTGGTAGTAGCATAAAACATAACTTCAGAAAAATTAAGGGTCATTGCACATTGAGGATCCCAAGTCATGGTCAACCACCATGACCATTTCACATGGTTTCACGAGTCAAGGATACCATCCAAGAATATTACACATAACAAATCATTAGGCTCAAATTTACACAATTCATTAGATCACTATATTGGAACACACATCATAAAATGTTCATGAATATTCTTTCCACATATATAATAATACATAATAAACCATACATAAGCTTAAGGGTACACATGTAATGAAATGGGTAATATAATCATGACTATAAGCATAATAGATGGGTGTAATATACAAGTTTCCACAAAAGAATGGTTTTAAAACATACATGGAAGTTGATAAGGGAAAATATTCATATATCATGGTATGTATTTTAATCATTGTTGAAAATATATAAGAAGAGTAGTTATAAAATCTTACCATTAAATCATTTTAGTGAGGTTTTAAGGAAAATACTAAAGATCCATTAAAATAGAAAAGGAAATAAACTTTTTATAAAAACATATGAGAAAAAATAAGTGTTTCACAACAAAACTACTGATTTTATATAAATAATGGTGTCTTAAAACAGATTATAGAGTGAACATGAAATTGATTATGAATTTGAGAAGTTCCATTAAAACAGGTTTTCTTATCTTGATGTATTGGGGAAGAAACCAATTAAAACATGTATATACCCAATATATAATAATGAATGGATATTGATAAATTAGGTTTTTATAATTTAAAACCATTTAGAATATGTACATAAAAATAATAGATAACATAATTTGGGTAAAAATAATGATAGAACTACCTGAAGTAATAATGTAGGTTCGGGAAGAATCCCTTACCTTAAGAATGAAGGTGTTCTATATGTGATCTTAATGTCCTAGAAAAATAAATTATAATCATTAAATAATATTTAAATAACCTCTTATTTTGGTAATTTGTTTATTATATCCTTATTGCGTTTATTATTAACCATTTTTATTGATAAAGATTTTAAATTTCATTGGTCGATTCAATGGTTTTACTGATTGGTTTACATATATACGTGTACTGATAAACTTGGAAGATGAAAATGGTTTTCTAGAATGGGAGTTATATTTTATTAGTGATCATCCAGAAAATTACTTGTTCATAAAAATCATTTTTATATTTTGATTGAAGATGAATAATTTTATGAAACCTTAATGATAATAGTTTGGGTTAATTTGTAGTTTTTTTATTACATTGAACATATTTTGTTTTTTAATTAATATCATGTGTACCAATGATTCCAGAAACATAAATTAGACATAATATATATATATTATAGTTTTTATAAAATATAGAAATTGTTTCATGACCTTAATTTATGATGTTAATATAAATTGAAAACATGTCATCCATGAATGTGAGAAATTAACACATCTCGGATGGTGTTTTCACTCCATGTATAAAAGAATGGGAAAGGAGTGATGATGATTAATTATTACATAATAAATAAAACTTTATAATACATATTTGGTACTGGAGATTTCATTAATCTCAGATCAAAGGAGGTGAGTAAATAAAAAGAAATTAGTGGAACTTGAATGAAAATAAAAGAAATGAAAAGGGGAATTTACCTCTTGAATATATCATCATTGAGAACCTCTTCAAGAGAAATGATTTGGTATTTTTAAGATATAAAGGGATGAAAGACGTGGGATATGGTATTAAATAGATATTTGATAATAATTTAGAAAACAAAAAAGGCTTTAGAGGATTGAAGAGAAGATTGGGTGAGGGTGGTTTTTATGGTGGAGGAGAGGAGGGTTTTCTCAATATTTTATTTATTATTTGATTATTTTTCTCAAGACAAAAAATATTATTTATTTTTTAGACAAAAAATGATAATGTGTTCCTGTGAGTTTGTACCCAAGGTTATTGTTAGGTCCACAAGGATGAGTACCCTGAGAGGGGGGAGGGGATTGAATCAGGGTATGATTAATTTAAAATTAAATCCCGTTATGATCTTGTTTTTCTGTTAATAAAAACACTCTTCTCTATCTTTCCTGTTACACAATATAAACAGAATGTAAAGCATTCACAGTAAACAACGATTTGTACATGGTTAACCACTGAGGGCTACGTCCAAGGAGCATATGCCGACAAGTTGTCGGTTGTACCAATTTCCATTAAACTTCACTAGTTGTGGATTACAAGGTTCAGGCATAGTCACTCTATCCCAGGCTCACTGCCTTTACAATGTTTAGGGTCATCTCCCTGCATTTACAAAGTTTAGGGTCAGATCACCGCTTTCCCAAGGGTCACTCACTATTTCTCTCTCTTTGGATCAGTGCCGGTGGATAGGATCACCTTCTTCCTCTTCCTTTGATCACTACCCTAGAAAGGATCCACTCACAGTTTATAAACTTGTAGGTCACTTCATTATCACTAATGAATACATCCTTTGTTGTATGTGGATGCTCTGTTGAAGTCCAACTTTCACCCGTATATGTATCTCTCTTTGCACCGAAGGTATCGGGAAAATTTCCAGCTTCCACGCAACCCAAAAACACTACCAGTGAATCAACCTTACGTGGTGCGCAGGTCTAACCCAGCGCGCAAGTAATGGCGCGCAAGTCACAACTGGTGCGCAGGTCTTCCTCTACCACCTGCATGGCACAATCTTCTACAAATCCAAACCTACACGACTCAACCTCTTTTACACCCAAGGAAATATTGGTGTGCAACTACCAACTGGAGTGCAACTTCAAACACTGGCACGCAAGTCCACCTACGCGACCACACGCCACTGGCACGACCACCACACCAGCGCGACAGGAGCTCTAATTTTTCAAAGTGTTTAACTCCATTAAAAATGAGGCGGGGTGGTCCTGTATTTATAGGCATTTTGAACACCATGCATGACGGCGTGCAAGTCTAAGCGCGCATGTCTCTTCCCCTGCCATTCACTTGCACGGAAAACTTTCCTTTCCCAAATTTTTATCTTATAATCTTCAAAAACAACAGGCGCGCAAGTTCCCAAGCCTCCTAGGCATCAGTGCGCAAGTCTCTTCACAGCACCCTAGTCACCTACGCGACCACACCAAAACCTGTGTGACCCTCTTTCCTTTGACATATTTGACCTTCTTATCTTGAAAAACATTAGGCTCATAAGTTTCCTCTCCTTCAAGTACACGGTTCTCAAGTCTCTTTTCCAAAACCACTTTTCTCCTTTTGTCAATTTTCAGACCCAAAAATTTGGAAAACACTGGAAAACGATGCCACCTTGTAACTATTATTTTTGTACAGCCTTCCAGATCATCCATATCTATGTCGACATTCTTGAATTAAACATGGATCGTTAACCACATCCCTTGAACTTGACATTCCACCATGAAATCTCCTTTGTCAACAAAATTGTATAACATGGTCTGCTTTTTCAACAATCATAGCACATTTGTCCACTTTTTCAACAAACAAAATCCCCTCAAAATGATTCAATGATACCTTGAGGGATTTTTACCCAACAATCCCCCCCTTCGGGTTTGTTTAAAACTCTTCCATAAAAAGATACTTCATTAATTCATCATCCACCATTCGCCTATTGCGATTCTGATAGCGATCAAGGATTTACTCAATCACATACTCTAAGCACACATGAGAAATGCTCGGCATGAGAAACAAGAGTAAATAAAAATTGCATCGATGAATCACATCAACTCTGACACCCACTGTTGACACAAAACTGATACCAATTTTTCGGAGACCAATTTTAGGAAATATTCTTACTACATTCCAACATAACTCCTCGACACCACTCTTCTGCGTTTATCACGATCCACATCTATCGTGATATCTGTTCTTTGATCGATCACTTCTAGCATCTTCATATTGGATACTCTTACCTTTCTCATTGCTCCCCCAATCTAGCTGCTTCACTTGCCATATTCTCCCCGTATCTATCATGATTTCTCAAATAGCCACACAGTCTCCCCTAGAACAATCACTATTTTCTCCCCCTTTTTCAACGAACCCAAAGGTCACTCTTTTGCAGGCTGTAACAGAGTAGAGAACACATATCATCACATTTGGGAAAAACACATCATACCTCGAGGGGAGGGGGGTTCCACATCCACACTCTTTTAAGTACGGGGAGTTGACTGACCTCCCAGATCCAGTCGATGCCTCTCAAAAAGCTTCTTTAGGTAAGGTCTTTGTCAGAATATCTGCAACCTATAGCTCTATAGGCACATACTCCAAATTCACGATTCCCTGATCAACTTTCTCTTTGACAAAATGATACTTTATCTCAATGTGCTTTATCCTTGAGTGATGGACAAGATTTTTTATGAGATTTATAGCACTTGATTTATCACACTGGATTCTGATCAGAGACATCACTTCAACTCCCATATCGTCAAGCTCCAGCTTCATCCACAATAACTGTGTGCATGCTTGTGTGGTCGCAATATACTCAGCTTCTGCGGTGCTCAATGAAATGCAATCTTACTTCTTGCTTAGCCAAGAAATACACAATCCACCAAGAGATAATGCTCCTCCTGACTTTTATTTTCTTTCATCTGCTGATATGGCACAATGTGCATCTGTGTAACCCAGTAATACTGATTGAGATTTGTCATTATACATCAGACAGAAATCCATGGTGCCTTTGATATACCAAAGTATTCTTTTGACTTTGAGCATGTGGATTTCCTTGGGATTAATCTGATATCTCACTACTTGGCATGTGGCAAAACCAATGTCAAGCCTTGTTGCGGTCAAGTACAGAAAGCTCCCAAAAATTTTCCTATATTCTATGATATTAAAAGCCTCGTTATCATCATCTTTGGACAGTTTCATCTGGGTAGCAACTAGAGCCTTCATTTCATTCAAATTTTCCATTAAAAACCTTCTTAGAACCTCCTTGGCATATTTGGATTGAGAAATTAAAATGCCATTACTTCATTGTGTCACCTGTAAACAAGGGAAAATGTTAGCTCTCAAATCATGGACATTTCAAACTCAGTTTTCATGAAATCATAAAACGTTCTGCACCGAGCTTCATCTAATCTTCCAAATATTATGTCATCGACATAAACCAACACCATAATCCTTTTATTATTGTTGTTGGTGAAATAAATATTGTAATCAACTCCCCCATGCTAAAAACCAAGCTTCTTCACGTACTGATCAACCCTTGAGTACCATGATCTTGGTGCTTGTTTCAGACCATAAATCTTCTTATTCAGTCTACAAACTCTATTCTCAACCTCATGAATGAGATAACCATCGGGATGCTCAATGTACACTTCTTCTTACAGAACCCCATTTAGAAATTCATATTTGATGTCCATTTGGAACACTTTGAACTTTCTTTGCACATATATGGATAAAAATAATCGGATTGTATCCAGCCTTGAAACAGGTGAAAATGTCTCATCAACATCAATACCCTTTATTTGGGAGTACCCCTTTCACACTAGCCAGGCTTTGTTCTGAACCACTACACCATATTCATTCATCTTGTTGCGATCTACCCATTTAGTAACGAAGACTTTCTTATCGGTTGGTCTCGAAACAATCTCTCACGTCTGGTTCTTCTCAATCTGATCAAGATCTTTATTCATATCCCGAACCCAGTTTTCATCTTCAACTACATCAGCAAATCATTTCGGCTCTACCTGAGATAAGAAGGAGGGCTTCTACAGTGACTTCATTCTTCTTTTATGAACTGGAGCAGCTTGATCAGCAATGATATTCTGTCTATCAATTTCCGCTCGGCTCTTTGGCTTCCATGAAGACACAGACTTGACACTCTCTTGTTCATCATCAGTGTCTTATTCTGAATCAGCATCAACCACATCTTCTCCTCATGTGTTTCTTACCGCTTTGTCACTTTCATCCATAAACTGTTCACTGGGTCATTGAGCATTCTTCTCATTTTCAACTATGTTGGCATCATTTCTCTCAACAATTTTTCTCAGCCTTTTGTGGAAGCATTTATATGCTTTTTCTTTTCCATGAGTAGCCAAATAATATCCCCTCATCTCCTCGTGACTCAAACATCCTGTGATTTTTTTTGTTGAGTATGAAACACTTACTCAAAAAGATTCTAAATTATTTCAACGTTTTCTTCATTCCGTACCACATTTCATATGGAGTCTTCCCTTCCTTCGGAAACAAGAGAGACCTGTTCGAAATATAGACTGATGTAAAAACTACTTCCTTCCAAAATTTCTCTAGTAGGTAATTTTCAATAAGATTCATTCTGGTCGTGTTTTTTTATCATATTTCTCCTATCAACCACTCCATTCTATTGGGGAGTTCTCACTGATGAAACTTGATGCCTTATTCTTTGTTTCTTGAGATAGTCTTCAACTTGATTGTTTGTGAATTCTATACTGTTATCAGTATGAAACATCTGAATTTTCTCCCCAAGAATATTTTCTGATTCCCTCCTACACTGCATTATGGAAATGAACACCTCTGTCTTATGGGTAATGAAAAATACCCAGGCCATTCTGCTATAATCGTCAATGAAATGAACATAGTACCTTTGCCCATTTATAGCTCGTGGTGAGATAGGTCCACATACATCACCATGCACCAATTCGAGCACTCTAGTTGATTTCTATTCCTTTGGATTTTATGTCTTTATGATGATCTTCCCTTGTTGGAAATCATCACACGTATGAGTGCGATCAAGTGATAGTTTGGGAAGGTCTCTAGCAGCATCACACTTTACCAGATCTTCCATATGGATGGCAAAGATGACCAAGTTTCTTATGCCATAGCTGGTTTTATTCCTCTCTAGACAAAAGGAACATATCATCTTCCCCACCTAAAAGGTAAAGATTTCCCTTTGTCGTTTTTTCCTACAGAAAAACTGCTCCATATTTTCTTTTCCCAACACACATCTTCTTGGTAAATTGGATAGAATGCCCAGAGTCACATAGTGGACTGAAACTGAGAAATTTATGACTAAGACCCTCTACTACCAAGACATAAGCACGTCTAATTTATTTTTCCCCAAACATGGATTTACCTGAGCCAACAATCTTCAGGCCTTCATCATTTCCAAATTTTACAACTCCTTCTTTGTCATATTTTATGCCTGTAACAAGATCCTTATTACCCATCATGTGAGATGTGAAACCACTATGTTTGGATGCCACCTATATTCTTATTCCCTTCGATATCTCTTGGATATGGAACACACAAACTATGAATGTCTCATATTCCCACAAAAATAACACCTGATATAAGGTGAATTCCTCCATGGTACTTCAGCACTACGAGTTTCCCCTTGGGATCTCTGAATATTCTGATTCTTCTTTGTGCCCAAATAAATCTTCAATTTCAGGACGGGTTCTTGCGGTCTGACTTGAATTGCCCCAGATTTTTGCTTCTTATCAAGCCCTGAATCAGCCTTAATGTCTGAGATCAATTGCTACTTTTTTCCTGCTGAACAACTAGGCTTATCTTTGACCTTTTTTATAGCATCCCTCATTATTATCACATAAACTTTCATTACATTTTACAAAACCGAGGATATTTGAGGTTTAGTGTCTTGGAAACCAGGAACTTAAAACATGAAAACATAAAACATTCTTCTTAAACACTTGAAAGGCTTATCCTCATGTTCATCCTAGGTTCATTACTACATCACATAACCTGGGGACATACATCAAAAGAAAGGGTGAGAAGAAGGCCCAGTAAGAGAAACAAGAGAAACATTTTACATGTGAACTGGAGATACTTCAATAAGGTCATGAAAAGAACTTTAAGGCATGAGAAAGAAATCATGAGGCATATCATAATAAAAATAACATTTTTCAGAACTTGAATATGTGGCTACAACATTTAATATTGAAAATCATTTCGTTTCACCAAGGTCCATCCCCAAGGTGTCATTAAAAATTACCAAGGTTATTCACTAAGGTATCAGTCTAAAAAGTCATCTCTAGAGATTAAGTCTTTACCCAATGCATTGGAGCGCTATCTGGGCGCACCCCTGAAATGTATTTATTATCATGTGAGCCACATATATCATCATAAATAATTTAATAAACAACCCATTTAGCATAAAATAAATGGGTTTCATTTCATAATCATAACCTTTAAAAAACTGCTTTAAAGACATGATCTTTATGTCACTTTAAACCCACGAAAAAGGGAAAGCGGGTTTCATGTATGTAAATCCCAGAATTTAAAATAGAAAATTTTGATATATATGTGAATACCCCTTTAGAATAATGATCTTTGAGTATTCACTTAATAAAATAAATGAACTTTAGAAAAAGAGAGAGACATTTTGAGACAGAAATTCTGCAGCATAAAGGCTACGTTACGAGGTTTTAAAAAACATTGAAAAGAGAGGGGACATGGGTCACCCACTCATAAATGATCCATAAAAAGTAGGGAAACAGAAAATAAAGGATTTAAGAACATGGTAATTAAATTTGAATGATATACCATATGAAATGAAGAACTTGAAAGGAAGACAAAAATAAGATTTCTCTTATGAGAATTCGGCAGCCTAACGGTGTCACTTAAAGCTTCCAAAAATGGATTGACAAGATCAAACAGGGTCTCTCATCATATGAACATAAATGATCATTATGATAGATATAGAGATAACACCCCAACATAATAAAAAGGAACTTGAAAAACTTGACATGAAAATAGATCTTGAAAACGAGAAGGGTGAAAGAACCCCTTAGAAATTCAGCAGCCTAACGACGTCACTTAAACTTCAACAAAAATGAATTCATGAGATCAAATAGGGTCTCTCATCATATGAAAATAAAATATCAGTATTATATATTTAGAGATAATACCCCAACATAATAAAAAGTAACATGAAAGACTTGACAAGAAAATAGATCTTGAAAATGAGAAGGGTGAAAGAATCCCTTAAAAATTCGGCAGCCTAACGGCACCACTGAAAACTTCAAAATACTGAATTGAAGAGATCAAATAGGTTCTCTCATCATATGAAAATAAAAGATCAGTATGATAGATTTAGAGATCATACCCCAACATAATAAAAAGGAACTTTCAACACTTGACATGGAATTAGAACTTTGAAAAAAGAGAAAGGTAAAAGAACCACTTAAAAATTCGGCAGCCTAACGGCGCCACTTAAAACATCAAAATATTGAATTGAAGAGATAAAATGGGGTCTCTCATCATATGATCATAAAATATCAGTATGATAAATTTAGAGATCATACCCCAACATAATAAAAAGTAACTTGAAATACTTTACATTAAAAATAGATCTTCAAAAATGAGAAGGGAGAAAGAATCTGTTACAAAAATTTTGGCAGCCTAACGGCGCCACTTAAAACTTCATAAAACGAAATAATGAGAGTAAGAGGGGAAATCTCATTATATGAACATGAAAAGGGAAGTAAGAGGAGTATAAAAGAACACCCTTTAACATAATAACATGGAGCATAAAAGAAATTACATAAAAGGGATTTCTTGAAAAGAAAGAGAGAGATCGGATCCCTTACCTTAAAACGTAACTCTTAAAACTCAAAGGTTGGGACCTTGAGGGCTTGAGGGCACCTTGGGAGGACTCCTTGGGAGGTAATGAGACCAGAACTTCGTTTGGGAAGAGTGGGGAGTCGAAATGGATGAGAGGATGGCTTGGTATTTATAGGGAAATTGAGGGGACAAGGCATTAATGGCCAAGGGACACCTCAAAAGTGGTTTTCTCAAAACCATGTGCTCTCCCAAGATATTTTCCATGAAGTTAGGCCACATGGGGCCCCCCATACAATAATTTAACACATTTGGTCTACCATACCTTAAAATATCTCATGATATCATCATGACACAGTTATGATGTCATTAAACATACTGAAACCCTAAAACTGTATTTTTACTATTCACTGAAAATTCAACTTTCTCAGAAAGATCCCAAAATTTCACCTTAACCAAATATCAATGCTCTGATTTCAAAAATGAACTCCATTTTATAAAAATAATTTTCTAAATAATTTTAATTTATTTTTTAAATAAATACACTATTCACCGAAAATTCATTTTTTTCAGAAAAAACCCCAAAAATTACCATAACATAATATCAGTGCTCTGAGTTCAAAAATGAAATCCATTTTATAAAAATAATTTTTTAAATATTTTTAATTTAATTTTTAATTAAAAAAACTATTCACTCGAAAAAACTAATACTTGAATAATAATTTACGAAACCGTTATTTAACCATTTTATTGAATTAAATTACTTAATAAAGGTGCCTAGATTATATTAATACTTTCTTTAAGTGAGATTACTAATCCATTTGGACACATTACTAATCCTAATCATAAAATCACTATTCATAATTTACTATTCATCAAAAATAAATTTGATCTTATTAGACTCTAAATTTCGTACTGAACATAATTGTAGAAGACCATTTTTTGAAAATCATTACACATTTTTAATTATTTAAGGTTTACATAAACATTTTTAAAATATCCTTTTTCTAAAATTCATCAAAAATATGCATACAATATTTATCCGGTCATTTGAAAATTCATAAACATCATCATAATAAGAAATACCAATTTTTATTTAAAACAAAGGGTTACACAAGGAAGTTACGGTCTCCTTACATATCCCCTTATCACACCAGCATAGGACTTAAGTGTAAGGTGTGCTAAGGTGAGAGAATCTGAGGGAGGCTCGGCTAACATCGTAGGAGTAGTAATTTCTATTAGTTTGAACTTCTCGCAAAGGCGATTCCGTTCTAGCTTCACACGATGAATTTCGTCTTGGGTTTGGTCCAGAGCAAAGCCCAGTGGTACTACCTCCTTCCCAAGTTCTGTTAGATGGGCTTCGATCGGTCCAAGACTACTGGGTGAGTCCATCGAATCTTCTTTCTATAATAATTAACCAAGATTACTTGTATTTAGAGACAATAATCAAAATGTTTAGATTCCAGCGGTCATATTGACCAATGGTCATATAACCATCTAAACCCAACGGTCTCATTTTAATTATACTCATGTGATCAAATGAAACATTTTTGTTGAGTATAAAAATAAAATAAAATAACACATAAAATTAGGAAACAAAATTTATTCAAAATTTAGTGTCGTTACAATCTTCCCCCCTTAAGAAATTGTGTCCTCGCAATTTTTAAAATTGGGTTTTGAAATTTCATTGAAAGTCCCACATCGGAAAAGGAGTCAGTAAAACTATTAATTTAAAAGAAAGAAAGGGAAGTACAAAGGTCACCCGAGTTAACCCACACTAGGATTCCATATAGGAAAACATGGACATGGAGGAGAAAAAAAAGTGTCAAGTTCTAAGGGAGAGTGATAGAAAACATGATTAGGAGAAAGTTAACCATAAAAAATCCCAAACTTATGATGTGTGTAAATGGTCTTTGATTACCCAGTAGGAAACATAAACCAACAATGTTTTTGTTTTACGTTCCTTTTCATAATTTTGAGGAATTCATTTACAACATAAAACAAAAACATAAGAAAATATACCTATCTTCATGTAGAGTTTCATCCTTTAATAAGTTTCTACCGAAAAATAATCTTTTCTCCAAACTATGAGCATTCAAAACTACTTGGTTTCATCAAAACACAAGAATCATCTTCTAGAGAATCACATAATCTACAAAAGATTAACTATCTATTTCTTCTATCTTTAAACATTATCCCAAAAACAAAAAGGGTAAGGTAAAATAACTCTTCAAAAAGAAATAATCCCATAGGAATGGAAACTACTTTTAAATCTTCAAAGTTCCATGGTACTACCCAAAGTTCATCATAGACCATTCCATAAATAAAGGTCCTTAAAATTCATCAAAATAAACCAAACTAAGATTGAAACCCAAATACAAGAAGGATTTGATAACATAGTCTTCCAAAATAAACTTCATTGTTCATCTCCAAACAACATCAACCACTCCTAACATCTTATAAAAAAAGTATCTAACCTAAACATATTTTACCCAAGATAGGTTAATCATTCCCATAAGTAACCTAAATTACTATAAGTCCACCTTAAATTCATCAATTCTTCAAAATATAAGTCAACCTTACTCCTCAATGAAAATACCGTAGTAATATATTTACCTCGATAATATAGGGTCCCCAAAATAGTGAACGTCTTCCAAAATAATAATCATCTTTTAATCCCTTAATCATCTCTGTCGTATTAATACGGCAATCGTAACATTTCCTATCACATTGGTTTTTGGGACATGTTCTTCCATTTCCCACCATTAACTAAGAAAAGAAACCATAATTAGGGGCTTAAATACTTAGCCAATAATCATGAAAAGAAACTTAAATCATATAAGGATAACTTGTAGAAGAAAATTATACCCTAACTTGTGATCCCCTAGGTTCCCATCTAGGTTATCCATGATCATATATTCTTATGTAAATCTTTATTTTATTTCATCTTTGATCTTTTAATAATGGTTCATACTAAGCTTATGAATTTACCAAAGCATATCCCCCGGGAGTGTCGTAACCAAGAGTGCAGCAAGGCTCGTTGTCGTGTACCAGTTCCTGTTTGAGTCTAGCTCAAAGCGGTGTTTTCGGGTTTTACCCCTATGTACATCTGTGCCAGAGCCACCTCTACCTGCTCGTATCCAGACAGGGATGTATTTTCTTGGAAACCCATTACTCAATACTCACCAAAATACAAGGAAGATTTCCTATATATAAACTTTTCTATAGGCTTCTTCCTAAAGTTTTCATATCCTAATTTCCACAAATAACTAAACCATCCTTTGATACCAACTATATCATCCCACCTTTTTATCACATAAACTTTCATTACATTTTACAAAACCGAGGATCTTTAAGGTTTAGTGTCTTGGAAACCAGGAACATAAAACATGAAAACATAAAACATTCTTCATAAAGACTTGAAAGGCTTATCCTCATGTTCATCCTAGGTTCATTACTGCATCACATAACCTGGGGACATACATCAAAAGAAAGGGTGAGCAGAAGGCCTAGTAAGGGAAATAAGAGAAACATTTTACATGTGTACTTGAGATAATTCAATAAGGTCATGAAAAGAACTTTAAGGCATGAGAAAGAAATCATGAGGCATATCATAATAAAAATAAAATTTTTCATAACTTGAATATGTGACTAAAACATTTAATATTGACAATCATTTTGTTTCACCAAGTTCCATCCCCAAGGTGTCATTAAAAATTACCAAGTTTATTCACCAAGGTATCAGTCTAAAAAGTCATCTCTAGATATTAAGTCTTTACCCAATGCATTGGAGCGCTATTTGGGAGCACCCTTGACATGTTTTTATTATCATGTGACCCACATATATCATCATAAATCATTTCATAAACAACCCATTTATCATAAAATAAATGGGTTTCATTTCATAATCATAACGTTTTAAAAACTGCTTTAAAGACATGATCTTTATGTCACTTTAAACCCACAAAAAAGGGAAAGCGGGTTTCATGTATGTAAATACCAGAATTTAAAATAGAAAATTTTGATATATATATGTGAATAACCCTTTAGAAGAAAGATCTTTGAGTATTCACTTAATAAAATAAATGAACTTTAGAAAAAGAGAGAGACATTTGGGACAGAAATTCTGCAGCATAAAGGCTACGTTACGAGGTTTTAGAAAACATTGAAAAGAGAGGGGACATGGGTCACCCACTCATAAATGATCCATAAAACAGTAGGGAAACATAAAATAAAGGATTTAAGAACATGGTAATGAAATTTTAATGATATACCATATGAAAGGAAGAACTTGAAAGGAATAAAAAAATAAGATTTCTCTTATGAGAATTCGGCAGCCTAACGGCGTCACTTAAAACTTCCAAAAATGGATTGACAATATCAAACATGGTCTCTCATCATATGAAAATAAATGATCATTATGATAGATATAGAGATAATACCCCAACATAATAAAAAGGAACTTGAAAGACTTGACATGAAAATAGATCTTGAAAACGAGAAGGGTGAAAGAACCCCTTAGAAATTCAGCAGCCTAACGGCGTCACTTAAACTTCAACAAAACTGAATTCATGAGATAAAATAGGGTCTCTCATCATATGAACATAAAAGATCAGTATGAGTTATTTAGAGATCATACCCCAACATAATAAAAAGGAATATGAAAGACTTTACAAGAAAATAGTTCTTGAAAATGAGAAGGGTGAAAGAATCCCTTAAAAATTCGGCAGCCTAACGGCGCCACTTAAAACTTCAAAATACTGAATTGAAGAGATAAAATAGGGTCTCTTATCATATGAACATAAAATATCAGAATTATAGATTTAGATATCATACCCAAACATAATAAAAAGGAACTTTCAAGACTTGACATGGAATTAGAACTTTGAAAAAGTAGAAAGGTGAAAGAACCACTTAAAAATTCGGCAGCCTAACGGCGCCACTTAAAACTTCAAAATACTGATTTTAAGAGATCAAATGGGGTCTCTCATAATATTATAATAAAAGATCAGTATGATAAATTTATAGATCATACCCCAACATAATAAAAAGGAACTTTAAATAGTTTACATGAAAATAGATCTTGAAAAATGATAAGGGAGAAAGAATCTGTTACAAAAATTTCGGCAGCCTAACGGCGCCACTTAAAACTTCATAAAACGAAATAATAAGAGTAAGAGGGGATATCTCATTATATGAAAATGAAAAGGGAAGTAAGAGGATTATAAAAGAACACCCTTTAACATAATAACATGGAGCATAAAAGAAATTACATAAAAGGGATTTCTTGAAAAGAAAGAGAGAGATCAGATCCCTTACCTTAAAACATAACTCTTAAAACTCAAAGGTTGGGACCTTGAGGGCTTGAGGGCACCTTGGGAGGAATCCTTGGGAGGTAATGAGACCAGAACTTAGTTGGGGAAGTGTGGGGAGTCTAAATAGATGATAGGATGGCTTGGTATTTATAGGTAAAGTGAGGGGAAGGGCATTAATGGCCAAGGGACACCTCAAAAGTGGTTTTCTCAAAACCATGTGCTCTCCCAAGATATTTCCCATGAATTTAGGCCACATGGGGCCCCCCATACAATAATTTATCACCTTTGGTCGACCATCCCTTAAAATATCTCATGATATCATCATTACACAGTTATGATGTCATTAAACATACTGAAACCCTAAAACTGTATTTTTACTATTCACTGAAAATTCAACTTTCATAGAAAGATCGCAAAATTTCACCTTAACCAAATATCAATGCTCTGATTTCAAAAATGAACTCCATTTTATAAAAATAATTTTCTAAATAATTTTAATTTATTTTTTAAATAAATACACTATTCACCGAAAATTCATTTTTTTCAGAAAAAACCCCAAAAATTACCATAACATAATATCGGTGCTCTGAGTTCAAAAATGAAATCCATTTTATAAAAATAATTTTTTAAATATTTTTATTTTAATTTTTAAATAAAAAAACTATTCACTCGAAAAAACTAATAGTTGAATAACAATTTATGAAACTGTTATTTAACCATTTTGTTGAATCACATTACTTAATCAAGGTGCCTAGATTATATTAATACTTTCTTTAAGTGAGATTACTAATCCATTTGGACACATTACTGATCCTAATCATAAAATCACTATTCATAATTTACTATTCATCAAAAATCAATTTGATCTTATTGGACTCTAAATTTCGTACTGAACATAATTGTAGAAGAACATTTTTTGAAAATCATTACACATTTTTAATTATTTAAGGTTTACATAAACATTTTTAAAATATCCTTTTTCTAAAATTCCTCAAAAATATGCATACTATATTTATCCGGTTTAAAAATTCATAAACATCATCATAAGAAGAAATCCCAATTTTTATTTAAAACAAAGGATTACACAAGGCAGTTACGGTCTCCTTACATAGCCCCTTATCACACCAGCATAGGACTTAATTGTAAGGTGTGCTAAGGTGAGAGAATCTGAGGGAGGCTCGGCCAACATCGCACGAGTATTAATTTCTATTAGTTTGAACTTCTCGCAAAGGCGATTCCGTTCTAGCTTCATACGATGAAGTTCGGCTTGGGTTTGGTTCAGAGCAAAGCCCAGTGGTGCTACCTCCTTCCCAAGTTCTGTTAGATGGGCTTCGATCGGTCCAAGACTAATGGGTGAGGCCATCGGATCTTCTTTCTATAATAATTAACCAAGATTACTTTTATTTAGAGACAATAATCAAAAAGTTTAGTTTCCAGCGGTCGTATTGACCAATGGTCATATAACCGTCTAAACCCAATGGTCTTATTTTAATTATACTCATGTTATCAAATGAAACATTTTTGTTGAGTATAAAAATAAAATAAAATAACACATAAAATTAGGAAACAAGATTTATTCAAAATTTCGGGTCGTTACATTTTTAGTCCTCGTAATGTCCTATTTTCCTGACATCACATTAGAAGTCAAGAGTTTTTCTTCATCCCTCATTTTTCATTGCAGACGGACCACTTCTTCTTCAAGCTCTTTGTTACGTCTGACCTGCTCCTTTCCTGTTTTAGTCAAATAATCAATTTCCTTCTTTTGTTCCTCAATTTTAAGCCTATACTCAGTAATATTTTATGAGCTCTTTGGTGTTGAGGATTTTAGTCTTTCAATTTCTTCTAACATCCCAGAATTTTCTTCATGTTGTTGTTGCATATAGAGTTTGGCATCACGGACCACTTTATTGGCTTTCTTCATTTTGGCTATCCAAACCTCTATCTCCTCAAGAGCTGCTTCCAATTCGTCTTCCATATCAACTCTTCCTTCAACTTCTTCTTATCCTTCTCTAGCGTCAGTTTCTTCCTTTTCATGAGAACTACTGATGACCGCCACCATAGCATTTTATCCATGATCTTTGCAGTTTTCAATCTCCTCAACCTCTTAAACCTTAGACTCATCTGAACTATTTATTTCTTGTGAAAGAAGATTCTTCTTCTTGAATAAATTTCTCTTGAACTGCTTCTTCCCTTTCACATTGTCTAAAGATTTCTTCTTGGGAATTTCAACATCATCTTTATCATTTTATTCTTGAAACTTTTTGGGGAATCTTGTTGTGAGATGTCCAAACTTTTCATATCTAAATCATGCAAGAGGAAGTTTCCCTTTGAACTTTCCTTTTCCCCTTTGAAGGTTTGAGGAGAGGAATTACATTACCTCATGTGTCTCTTCTTCCTATTGAGAATATTCATTGGTGAGATTCTCCATGGCCTTAAATGGAACCTCTTTGGATTTCCCCTTTTCCACAACATCGTTATCATCATTTCTCATTTCATATGTAACAGGGGTGTTGTTTAGGTTATCCAATGTCAATTATTTTGGGTCTTTATCTTCCAAAATAGAAACATTCGGATTGAACCGAGGTTGAAGTTTTCTCAATAGGCGCTTCACATTTTTTATGTCTTCGATAATTTCACCAAGACCTCGCATGTATTCTACCATAAAATTCACCATGTCAATGAATTCATCAACAGACTCATTCGGGTTCATTCTCATATCTTCATACTTATTCCACAACACTTGCAGCTTTGCCTCTCTGAACTTTGTATCCCCTTCATATATATTCAAACTCTTTTCCCACATGGCATGTGACGTTTTGCATGACATCACCATTTTATAGATTGGATTGGAAACATATCCCCCTAAGGTATTGATTTCTTTGGAATCAGCATCCAACTCTCTATTCTCAACTTCTCATAATACACCACTATTAATATTAATAGTGATACCATCCATAGCTGCAGAAAACACATCCATTCCCAAGGATCGGAAATAGTGTTTAATTCGATTCCTACATATTTGAAAATTACATCCGTAGAAGATCAGAATCCCTTTATGATTAGTGACCTCCATTGAGAGAAGAACTAATATCAACCTTTCCCTCTGATACCACTTTTTAGGTCCAAAAGGCTGAGTACCCTGAGAGGTGGGTGGGTGAATCAGGGTATGATTAATTTAAAATTAAAGCCCATTCTGATCTTGTTTCACTGTTAAGAAAAACACTCTTATCTCTCTTTCCTGTTGTACAATATAAACAGAAAGTAAAGAATGCACAAGACACATCAATTTTTACTTGGATCACCACTGAGGGCTATATCTAAGGTTCATACGCCGACAAGTTGATGGTCGTACCAAATTCCACTAAACTTCACTAGCTGTGGATTATAAGGTTCGAGCACAGTCACTTTGTCCCAGGCTCACTACCTTTACAAAGTCTAGGGCCAGCTCACTACTTTCCCAAGGATCACTCCCTGTTTCTCTCTCTCTAGCTCACTGCCGGTGGATAGGATCACCTTCTTCCTCTTCCTTTGCTCACTGCTCTGGAAAGGATCCACTCACAGTTTATAGACATGTATGTCTCTTCATTATCACTAATGAATACATCCTCTGTTGTATGTGGATGCTCTGTTGAAGTCCAAATTTCACCCGTAGATGAATATGTCTTTGCACCAAAGGTATCGGGAAAACTTCCAGCATTCACACAGCTTGAAAACACTGCCAGGGAATCAACCATACTTGGCGCGCAGGTCTAACCCGGCGTGCAAGTATCGGCACGCAAGTCACAACTGGCGAGCAGGTCTGCCTCTACCACCTGCGCGGCACAATCTTCTGCAACTCCAAACCTACATGACTCAATCTATTTTACGCCCAACCCAATATTGGCATGCAACTACCAACCGGCACGCAACTTCAAACACTGGCGCGCAAGTCCACCTGGGCGACCACACACCACCTGCGCGACCACCACACCAGCACGACGGGAGCTCTGATTTTTCTATGTGTTCAACTCTGTTAAAAATGAGGAGTGGTGGTCTTGTATTTATAGGCATTTTGAACACCCTTTGTTATGGTGTGCAAGTCTACCCTCAGCGCGCAAGTCTCAGTTCATAGGTCTCTTCCCCTGCAATTCACTTGCGCAACCAAATTTTCTTTCCCAAATTTTTATCCCCTAATCTTGAAAAACAACACGTGCGCAATTTCCCAAGCCTCCTAGGCATCAGTGTGCTAGTCCCTTCATGGTGCATAAGTCACCTGCGCGACCACACCTATAACTACGCGACCCTCTTTCCATTTCCATATTTTGACCTTCTTATGTTGAAAAACATTTGGCGCACAAGTTTCCTCTCCTTCAAGTACCCTAGAAAATGGTGCCACATTGTATCTGTTATTTTTGTACCGCCTCCAGATCATCCATCTCTTTGATGAAGTTCTTGAATCAAACATGGAACGTTAACCACAACCATTGAACTCGACATTCCACCATGAAATCCCCTTTGTGAACAAAATTTTATTATATGGTTCGCTTTGTCAACAATCACAGCACAGTTGTCCACTTTGTAAACAAACACAATCAACTAAAAAATG
Organism: Viscum album; assembly: GCA_963277665.1. Classification (NCBI taxonomy): domain Eukaryota; kingdom Viridiplantae; phylum Streptophyta; class Magnoliopsida; order Santalales; family Viscaceae; genus Viscum; species Viscum album. Next base: position 643,757,755 of record OY728151.1, on the reverse strand, counting down.
CTTCAATTATACATTGAGGGATTTTTTCCCAACAGTTATTATACCATCCATGACTCAATAAATAATGTATTGAAAATATTATGTATATATACAACAAATTTCCATATTTTACTGTTCACATAAAATTAATGTATTTCATAAACATCCCAAAAATTCACCCAAATAATTTTTTTATATATAGAATTCAAAAATGAACTCTATTTTATCAAAATAATTTTTTAAATATGTGAAATATAATTTTTAAATATAATACTAATTTAACTAAAAATAAAAAATTTTAAAATTAAAATATCTTTTGTAACGCACTCAAAAATTTATTAAGGTCTCTTAAAATTATCATATAATAATTATTCATCAAAATAAGTATTTATAAATACATTTTATGAAAATAAATTTTCTTCTGAATTATTAAATTTAGCATAAAATTTTAATTAAATATACATGAATCAAAAAAATACAAACACTATGATATAATTATATCATATTTTCAATTATATGGTGGATAAATTTTATTTATACATTAGTGGGTTTGGTTAATTATTCACTTGGATGATTTACTATACATTATTTTCATATTACAATTCATACAGGTTAGTTTCTATTCACCAAAAAATTAGTTTATTCATATCAGACTACAAAAATCTTACTGATCGCAACCGTGTATGTCGGATTTTCAAAATTCAAATCACAAAAGTGATAATATTATGTTTAAAGGTCACATGGTACATAGTAGTAAATTTTGTTCTGATTTCACATGATTATAATATATAATAAAATTATAAGAATGTAATTTCGATTGATTAAACTTTGGGTCATTACAGGAAATCCCTTTTATTAAGATTCAATATAAAAAAGATGAGATCACTTCTATCTCTTGAGTTCCTCTATATCCCATATATCATGAGATTCAAAATCGTGCTACCATAGCACTCAAAGAAAAGGTATTGTCCTCCCATGATATGGAGACCCTATCCTTTTACACGTAACATTATACGATTTTAAGCATAATTATACATTAGAGTACAAGCCAAGGATCATTAAGTCTAATGTCTTGGAATACTTGGAACATATAACTAAAAAAACGGAAAAAGTATCTTTATTGATTATTCATATTAGGCTCCAAAATTCCATTATTATCAAAAAACTTCATAGGAAATCTTGGGGATAATAAGAAAAAGTGGTGAGCTAAAAATTCCAGTAAGGGAATAATAATAAGAATAAATCCTTAGTGTATGGGTTATAAGACATGACATAAAGATATAAAAAGGCATGTAACATAAGGAATCAGAAAAAATAAACATGGGATAATTTAATCATGTAATCATATAAATGGGTCAGAAATATAAAACATGAATTTTGTATGAGTCATGGCTAACCAGAAAGACTATTTCCCGTAGTAGCACAAGCCAATGCTAACCGCCAAGACTGTTGGACATAGTCGCCCAAGCCAAGGCTAACCACCAAGACCATCACACATAACGTGTCATGAGAATCAATGTTACCCAATGGATTGGAGCACTATCTAGGTGCACACATCATAAATTTTTATGAATATGTTCTCGACATAAATAATCATACATAATCAATATTGCATAAACCTAAGGGTTACCCATTGAATGAATTGGGTTCCACAATCATGTCTTAAAGAATAACAAATGGTTATTTCATAAATGTTTCCATGAAAGTGAGGAACTAAAATATACATGGAAATTCCTAATGTAAAATAGGCATGTATGATTGTAAGTTATGTCTTTTATAAGTTGCAACATGTATGAAAAGTATTTACTAAATTTTATCATTAAAACATTTTTGTGCGGTTTTAAGGAAAAAACTATAGAGACTTCAAAATAAAAAAGGGAAAATCATTTATATATAAAAATAATTGAATAGATAAAGTTTTCAAAATAAAAATACTTATTTTATAAAAACAATTTATCCTTAAAATATAAGATAGAGTTCACTTGAAAACATGTAAGAATTTGGGAAGTTCCCTCTAAACAGGTTTGCTTATCGAGAAGTATTGAGGAGGGAATCACTTCAAAACGTGTATATCCCAAAAAGAGAATGATAAAAGGGTCTTGATAAATCAATTTGGTACATGTACACAGAATTTATAAGTTGAAAATAAAAATATATGATAACTTAATTTTGTTAAAAGGAAGATAAGGCCACCCGAAGGAATAAAGGAGGTTCGGGTAGATTCCCGTACAGATTATCATCTTAGTATCAGGTGTACATAAGAGGGATTAATGAGAGAGAACGAGGTTTCTAATCACTTATAAAATCATTAGGGAATTATAGGGGAGGTGATAAATCATAACCCATCCTAAGGTATTACACATAAAATATCATATCCAAGAGGATATTCTTGAATAAAAGTGAAATAGAGAGGATCCCTTACCTTAAGTCTGATGGTGTTCCCCACATGTTTTTAATGACTTGAATAAACAAATTGGGTTTATTAATTAATAAATCTAGAAACACTTCAATGTTTTATTTATTTTGTATAGCCTTTTTAGGTTAATACATGGCCTTTTTAATGGGTTAAGTGGTTCGATTTTATTGATCTGGTCTGTTCGTTTTCTTGGTTTTTACTATCGGTTTACTTATGTTCATGAACAGAGAATCATGTGAAATGAGAATGTTTTTCCATAATTAATGATATATGTTTTTATTTAACATCCATAATATTACATGGTTATAAAATTCATTTGTTTATTTTTAGTGAAGGTGAATCATTATATAAAACATTAATGATAAGCACTTTGATCAATTTTATCAATTTTTCACACAATTAACTTGTTTTGTAATATTGTCTTACAAAATCAGTGCATAAATATTAAAGAACACTAAATAAGATAAGACACACATATAATAGTCATTTTCAACCATAAAAATGGTTTCATGACCATAATTGAAGATAGTAATAGATGTTGATAATCTGTCATCATTGAATGTTATAAATCAACACATCTCAAATGGTGTTTTAATTTATTTGAAATAAAAGGTGGTAAATGGAAAGATGATAATGAATTATCTCATTAGCATAACATAATTATAGAAAATGTATGTTACTGGATTTTTCATTCCATTTTGATGAGTATAGGACAGGAATTAAAAGGGAACAAAGAAACAAAAAAATGAAATAAAAGAAAAGAGGAATTTTACCTATTGAATAAACCATCCAGGAGAGCCACTTAAGCAGAGAATATTTGGTCTTCTGATGGGAATAAGTGCTATTGGTTGCGGATGAGGATCTTGAGTACAGATTTAGGAAGAATATTGGTAAGGCACAAGGCTCGAGAGGAGTAAAGAGAAGAGGTAAAGAGTGTTGAATTTATAGTGGAGGAGGGGAGGGTTTTCAAAATATTTAATTCCATAGTTTATTAATTTCTTTCAAGACCAGAAATTGTGATGAATCAATTACTAGAAATAGTAATAAGTTCATGTGAGTTCTAACCCATTGATCTTGCATCATATTGTCATCATCAATGTCTTAATAAATCCATTTTTTAGAATTTATCGTAAGTTATCATATTTTACTATTCATCAAAATTTCATGTATTTTAGAAAAATCCCAAAATTTCCACCTTAACCATTTTTCAATGTGTAGAATCCAAAAATGAACTCCATTTTAAAAACTAATTTTCTAAATATGAATAATATAATATTTAATTAATATAACAATTTTCTCTAAAAAACTATTTTAAAACATTTATTCTCTTATTCCCATATATATGTACATCATACTTCCACTTGAATATTATTTATATAATATCATAGGTAGGGTTACTATTCATTAGGGTATGTCACTATTCAGAAGGGTGAAATTACTATTCTGCAGGGTATTTTACTATTCAGCAAATGTTAAGTTGGTCATATTAGACTTCATATAACTTATTGATCACAACCATGTATGTTAGATTTTTGAAATTCGAAAAACAAAAGTGTCAAAATTTTGGTCAAAGGTCACATAGTTCTTTTTAGATCATTTTGTTGTGATTTCAGGTGATTGTATTATATAATTATAAGAAGGAAATTTCTATTAAAAACTTTGTTTCGTTACATTAACCCCCCCCCCCCCTTAGGGAATCTTTCCCCTAATTTTTTCACATTATAATCCATATATAGGTGATGGTATTTTTCTTTCATTGCCTCCTTTAGTTCCCATGTTTCTTATTTTTACTAATAGTTCTGCCATTGTACATTGACCCAGTGAGTAGTCTTGGTATGTAGAACTTTATCTCTATGATCCCAGATCTTCACTGGTTTCTCCTCGTAAGAAATATCATTCGCTAACAAGACTACCTCTGAAAAGAGTACATGTGAACAGTGTGGTATGTACTTCCTTGAGACGTTTTCAAGAAAGACATAATGTACATTAGACATGTTAGGTGGAAGTGCTAGTCAATAGTCCACAACCCTAACACGATCAAGAATCTTGTTGGGATTGATATACCTAGGAAATTGCATTCCTTTCTTCCCAAAACTCATGACCTTTTTCCATTGAGATATGGATAGAAATACCATGTATCCAACATTTAAATCAAGGTCTCATCAAAGATTTTCTTGATAACTATTCTATAGAATTTTGTTTTCATAACTATTCTGTAGAATTTTGGGATGTCATAATGTTCTATTGAATGGTTTTTACCTTCTCCACCATTTCTTCAACCTTTTCTGGTACTATAATCTTATTCTCACCAAAATCATCCCAACACACTGTTGTTTTACACCTTTACTCATAAAGGGAATAGTATAGTGCCATTCTGATGTTCGAGTGGAAACTGTTTTTTAGGAGAATTCATCCAGTGGAACATGTTGGTCCCATCATCCTTCAAATTCAATATATCATTATCTCGACATGTCTTCCGGTGTTTGAATAGTTCGTTTCGATAGGCCATCATTTTGAGGATGATAGTCTGTGTTGATGTCTGGTTCAGTTCTTAGAGCATGTTGGGGACTTTTCTTGAACTTCAAGTTGAGTCTTAGATATCAATCGGATAAAATAGATAGTGGTAGTTCATACAGACTTACCAGTTATATGATTTATATTCATGAAGGTTGATCCAATGAGAAGTAATTTTTAATTGTTATAAAGTGATCTATATTTTTAAGATGATCCACAATGACCGATATAGCATTGTTTTCTCTGGATGTCCTTGGATGTCCAGTGAAAAAGTCCATGGTAATGGTTTGCCACTGCCATGTTGGTATTGGTAGTTCTTGCATCATCCCCTATTACTTTTGTCTCTCATCCTTCACTTACTGACATACTAGGAAATTTGATGTATATTCACTAATCTCCCTTTTTCATATTTTCCCACCATTTTTTTCTTGAATATCTAGATACATAATTTTTCACCCTAGGTGAATAGATATGTTCAAGCTCTGTACGTCATTCAGAAGCTCCTTCTTTATCTTTGGATCAGATGGTACACATAATCAATACCTATGTCTTACAACTACATCCTTGTCAATCAAGAACACAATGGATTTGACATTTTTATATCCTTCCACTGTTTTATAGATTTCCACACCTTTTCTTTTAGCATCTATTATTTTATCCTTGAGGGATGGTTGAGAAATAATTTGATAATGTATTGATGATGGTCCTCCCTTAATGATTCGCATGTCCATCATCTGCAAAACTATGAAATTATGATCCTTTTAAATTCTCATCAATGATAAATATGTAGGATCTTTTCTACATAGAGCATCTGCCACCTTATTTTCCTTACTAGAATGTTAGTGGATTGAGAAGTAATAATACTTGATCAACATTATACATATTTTTTTGTTTATATTAATATCATTCTGTGTCAATATATATTTGAGACTCTTGTAATCAGTATATATCTCACACTTATCCCCATAGGGATAATTCTGCTAGATTTTCAATGCAAAGATCACAGTTGTAATCTCTAGATCATGCAATTGACTGTTTTTCTCATGGATTCTCAGCTATCATGGGGTTTAGTCTATAACATTATCATTTTTCATCAACAAACAACTTAAGACCTTATTTGATGAATCATTGTACACCACAAAGTGTTCTCCACTTTTTGGTAGTGTGATTATTGGCCCATTGATATGACTCTTTTTGAACTCATTAAAATTGTATTCATAATCCTATGTCTAGAAAAACATTACTTTTTTCCATGTCATCTAGTTCATTGGGTTGAAATTTTTTTAAAAGTTCTTCACAAATCGTCAATAATACCCAACTAGACCCAGAAAGTTGGGGATTTCTTTTAAAGCTGTTAGAATGGTCCACTTTTCAATTTTCTTTTTCCTGGAAGGGTCTACAGATATCCCTTTATTGGTGATAACATTCCCCAAGTGTTATACTTCCTCTATCCAGAACACTCATTTATTATACTTTGAAAATATCTTCTCCCTTCGCAACTTCTGTAACATAGTATTCCATTTCTCCTTATGTTCCACTTTTCTCTTGAAGTATATCAAAATATCTTCAATAAAAACGACCAAGAATCTATCGTGGTAATATATAATGACTCTAGTCATTAAAACCATTAAAATTTATGGAGCATTAGTGAGTCCGAAGGGAATCACAATGAATTCATAGTGTCCATACATTTTTCGAAAGGCAGTCTTTGGAATATCTTCCTTCCCCACCTTTAATTAGTGATATCCCGATCGAAGGTCCTCCTTAGATATATAACTGGCCCCAATAAGCAAATAAAACAGGTCACCTCATTGAGTAAGGGTATATTATTTCTTTATTGTCATTTTATTAAGCTCGGGATAATCAATTCAAAGACACATTGATCCATCCTTCTTCTTGAAGAAGAGGACTGGTATATCCCATGGTGAAGTAGTCGGGAATATAAAACCTTTGTCTATATTCTACTGAAACTACTTATTCAGCTCTTCCATTTCAACAATGGCCATTCTATAAGGTGTCTTTGATATAGTCAAATATCTAGGAATAAGTTCAATTGAGAACTCAACCTCTCGTTTACGAAGATGTCCAGGAAATTATTCAGGGAATACATTAGTGTAGTCCACCATGATGGTCATGGCTTCGAGAATGATATTCTCCTATGTCTCAATCATTTGAGCTCGATATAAATTCTCATCAAGAATTAATATCCACTCTTGATACATTGATTCTTAAGGTCATTGATCTTTTTCCTTACACGTGTAAATAATTGGAGGATTCTTCATGAAGTGAAGTATGATCTTCCTTTCCTGAAAGTTGATGTTGGATTTGTATAAGGATAGCCAGTCCATGACCAAAATAGCATCAAACTTCACTAAGGGATTCATGACAATATTTTTTGATAGGTTCAATCCACAAACATTAACAGGGGAGGATTTAAAAACTACAAACGCAATAATTTCCCTATTCATTGTTCTAATAGACAACTTTTCCTACAAATTTTGACGTGGTTCTTAAGTAGTTCTACTAAACATGAAATATATGAAGAAATTCATAGAACCAGAATCAAATTTTCTATTCACCATTCTGGAATGAATAACTATTGTACCTTTCACAAAATCATTGTTCATCTCCACCTCAGTAGTAGTGATAGCATAAGACCATTTCTGTTTCCTGGGAGGTTTTTGTTGATTTCCTCTGACAACCCTTGGATTAGGGAAATTGTTTGCATAATTCCAATTCTCCTTGCAGTTGTAACACTAAACTATAGGCTAAGTGTTGATCTAAGAATTCATTTCTTCTTCCACATTGGCAAGATTCTCTATATCCCATTGGAAGTTCTGGACTAGATGTCCCATTCTTCTTAATTTTAAGAAATTATTGGTTCCCTTTAGATAGTTCACAAGATACATCTTCCAATATCTTTTACAAGTGGGATATTCAGGCTTCATTCTATCATGTGATTTTTTAGTTGAACCACCCATGTTGTTATCTATTTTTTTCTTTTTGTCACCAGGACCATGAGACCACTGAGAGTCTCCAATATCCATTTCAAACTAGAGATCACAACAAACAATCTTCTCATAACTGTGGAAGTCTCAAATCACCAATGATTTTTGTAGACTCATCTTTATTTCAGTAAATAAGTAGCCCACCTTACTTTCAGTGTTCATGACAATTCCATATTCCTACCTTGCATGCCTTGTAAAGTTTGATTCCTAGACCTTGATTGACTCATCTTTTTTATTCTTGAGTTTTAGGAACTCTATTTCCATGTTGATACAGAGGGTTCAGGGAAAATATTTATTGAAATACATTCACTTTAAATCGACCCAAACCATGATATCAATTTCATCACGGGGATTCATATTCTCGATTAGTGTCCAACAATGATCAGTGTCTTCATCAAGATGATATACCTACAGCACAACATTATCTTATTCTAAGCACTGGAAGACGGAGAATATATTTTCAATGATGTTAATCCAATGTTCCACAAAGATGGGATCCTAAGATCCGCTAAACATGGGTGGAATTTGCTGCATGAAGGATTCAACAGAAAAATTCTTTTTCCTTGGAGGAGGATGTCATTACACATGATTCATGTTATTATTCATAACTTGAGCCAACTGAGCAAGTACTATCATGAATTTTTGAGCACCTATTCTTATCATATCAGTTATATCATTAGGAAAATATTCACATTTCCTGTCACATTGGTTTTTAGAACATGTCCTTCTATTTTCCACCATTAACTAATAAAAGGATCGTACAATTATAGTGATCAAATACAAAGTTATTGAATATAAAAATGAATCTTTTCAACATAAAAGGATAAACTTGTAAAGGTGAAGTATATCCTAACATGTGCTTTCGTAGGATTAAATCTAGGTTATCCTCGGTCTATTTCATAACTTTTATTCTTATGGGGTTTTTTAGTCCCTTAATAATGGTTTGTATCGTGCCCATGAATTTACCAATGCATATCCCCTAGGAGTGTGAAACCATGAGAGCATCAACACCTGTTATTGTGTACTAGGAAACCCCGAGTCTGGATGGAACTCCTTGTGGTAGTTTTCACTCCTAGGTACATATGTTTTAGAGTCCCATCTAGCTGTTTGTATCCATATAGAGATGTATTTTCAAGATAAACCACTTACTCTATAATTACTAAAATTTAGGGATGTTTTCTTAAACATAGTCTCATCCTTAAGTTTCTCACTAAGGTGCTCTATTACAAATATTCAAAAATAACTAGACAATCCTCTGATACAAAATATAGTGACCCTAGCCTTTTACACATAACATTACATGATTTTAAGCATAATTATACATCATAGTACATAACAAGAATTGTTAATCCTAGTTTCTTGGGCGACTAGGTATATAAAAATACAATCATGAGGGAAAACTTTTAATACTGATTCATCATATTGGGCTCCTAAATTCCATGTTGCTCATTCATCTACATAGGATACCCTGGGGATGACATGAAAAAGGGTTGAGATAAAAACCCCAGTAGGGGAATAATAATAAGAATAAGTCCATAACAATGGGTTAGAAGACATTACATAAAGATATAAAAAGGCATGTAACATAATGAATTAGAACATATAAACATGGTATCATTTAAACATGGCATCATAAAAATCTGGTAGAATCATAAAAAATGAATTTAGTAAGATTCAAGGTTAACCTCCAAGACTATTTCCCATATTATCACAAGCTAAAGCAATCTTTCAATACCGCTTCACATAGTATCACAAGCCAAGGGTAACCCCCAAGACTGTCACCTATAACATTTCATGAGAATCAAATTTATCCAACGAACTGGAGAGGTGTTTGGGCACACCCATATTAACATTTCATTTATATTATTTCTTTATAAATAAGAATAAATTATCAATCTTAAATAAACATAAGGGTTACCGATGGAAATAATTGGGTACCACAATCATGTTATAAATCATAAAAATGGGAATATCATAAAAGTGTCGATGAAAGAGATGAAATAAAATATACATGGACATTAATATAGTAAAATAGTAATGTATCTGGATAATTTATGTCATATAGAAGTTACAATATATAAAAAAAATATTAATAAATTTTAGCATTAAATTTTTTTGTGTGGGTTTATAGAAAATACTTAATAGATGTTAAAATAGAAATGGGAACAATCCTTTATATAAAACCAGAAGTAAATCAAGAAGGTGTTAGTAATAAAAAAGTTATTTTATAAATACAATGGTTTCTTAAAATAAAAGATATAGTGCACTTGATATTGATTTAGAATTTGGGAAGTTCCTTCAAAACAGGTTTTCTTATCGGGAATTATTTAGAAGAGAATCGCTTAAAAACATGTATATCCCTGATAGAGAATGATAAAAGGGTGTTGATAAATGAATTTTGGTATATGTAAACATAATTTATAAGATTAAAATAAAATTATAAGATAAATTAAATTTGGTAAAAGGAGGATAAGGAAACTCGATGGAACAAATGAGGTTCAGGTAGAATCCCTTACGGATTATTGGCATGATATCAGGTGTACATAAGATGGATTAATGAGAGAGAAAGGGATTTCTTGTCACATATAAATAATGATGGAATTATGGGGTAGGAACTAAATCAACCCCCATCTCTAGGTATTACACATAAAAGAGCATAACATTGAGGAAATTCTTGATTAAAAGAGAAATAGAAAGGATCGGTTACCTTAAGTCTGATGGTGTTTTCCACTTGTTATAAATGACCTGAATAAACTAATTAGGATTATTAACTAAAATTTATAGAAAATATATTATATTTAATTTATTTATTATACCATTTTTAAGTTCATTCATGTCCTTTTTAATGGGTTATGTGGTTCAATTTCATTGCTCAAGCCTGTTTGTTTTCTTGGTTTTTACAATCAGTTTACTTATGTTCATGAACGGAGAATCTTGTGAAATGAGAATGTTTGTACAGAATTGAAGTTATATGTTGTTAGATTACTTCAATAATATTACATGATTATAAAATTTATTTGTTTATTTTTTGTGAAGGTGAATCATTATATAAAACATTAATGATAAACGCTTGAATTACTTTTAGCGATTTTTCTCAAAATTAACTTGTTTTGTATTATTATTAAATATCATGAGTGCATAAGGATTAAATAAAATTAAATAATATAAAATAAACAAAAAATAGTCTTTTAAACCCACAAAAATGGATTCATGACCATAATTGGAAACAATAATAGAAATCTATAACCTGTCATCCTTGAATGTGCTAAATTAACACATATCAAACAGTGTTTTCATTTCTTTTAAATAATAGGTGGGGGAAAAGAGATGATAATGAATTATCCCATTAGAATAAAAACATTTCAGTACATTTATGTCAATATATTTGATACCATTTTTATGAGTATATGTTAGTAAATAAAAGATAACAAAGGAACTTAAAAATGAATGAAAAGATAAGAGGAACTTTGCCTCTTGAATCAACCTTCCTTCAAAGCCTCTTAAGGGAAGATAATTAAGTATTTTGAGGATATAAAGGCTTTTGGACATCTAAAAGAAGATTGAACAGATATTTGGGTACAATATAGGCATGTAACAAGGCTTTAGAGGATTTAAGAGAATAGGTAAGGAGGGGTGGTATTTATAGTGGAGGAGAGGAGGGTTTTCATAATATTTAATTCCATAGATTATTATTTTCCCTGATGACCAGAAATAGTGATGATTACATGACAAAAAATTTTATACGTGCATATGAGTTTGAAATAATTGGGTTTACATCATCAAATCATCCTTAATGACTTAATAAATCTCTTATTTAGCATTTACCGTAAATTATCATATTTTAGTATTCATCAAAAATTCAATTATTTTAGAAAAATCCCAAAAAATCACCCAAACAATTTTTTGACGTTTAGAATCTAAAAATGAAATCCATTTTTCAAAAATAATTTTATAAATATTAATAATTTAATTTATAATTAAAATCACAATTTACTCTAAAAATAACAATTTTAAAACATTTATTTTCTTATTCATGGATATAGGTATATCGTACTTCTTCTTGAATATTACTTATATAATATCATAGGTAAGGTTACTATTATTCAGGGTATGTCACTATTCATATGGGTAACATTAGTATTCATAATGGTATGTTACTATTAACCAAAAATTATGTTGGTCATAGTAAACTCCAAATAACTTACTAATCACAATCGTGTATGTAATATTTTCGAAATTCAAAACACTGAAGTGTAAAAATTATGATCAAATGTCACATTTTACTTAGTAGTTCATTGTTATGAGATTTCTTGTGATTATATTACATAATTATAAGAAGGAAATTTCCATTTAAAACTTTTGGTTGTTACACACGATGTACCTCAGTTTCATGATTAACTATCCTAACTAGAAGTTCAGTCATGGATAAATTTGGTTAAACATATGCATCACTCTAGCTCAGAACATGATTGGATCAGAAAGATACCTTCATTGTTGTGATACATGGAATGTTTTATGTATCAATGTCAACTATGTCAGATGTGATAAATGTTGGAATACTTTTCCCACTTTCTCAAAAACCTCAAAAGCTCCAACAATATGTGGGGGAAATATCCATTGCCTTCAAATATGTTGATGACCCAACTATGGTGAAACTTTTAATAACACCTGATCACCAATAAAAAATTCAAATGGTATGTGATGAAAATCATTATTTTAGTTTTACCGACTTTATTCCATCAACATTCTCTAATGAATCAACATAATCATTTTCATCATCTCTTGATCCAAGCTCTGTCTAATCAAGGAACTATTAACAATGTTTATATAGAATAATCGATATTTATAGGGACATCAATACAAGGCCCCAAAATGAGACATTCTAATATAAGAATAGTATTTATAGTTATATACAGACAAAAATTTTCCAAGATAGTCATCCCATTTTTATCCAATGTCGAGGATTCATGAATGATGCATATAATTGAAAATGCATATATCTCTTTATGTATGGCCATCCGATTGTTGATGTTATGCCACACTCAAATGTACTTGAGTTCACAGTGCCTCCTGAATACCTCTTGAAAAGATATAAGTAAACTAAGGATCTCTATCATAATGTATTTATAATGGAACTCTGTTAAAACAATCAATATATCTCACTTAGGGATTTTCCATCTTTTAAACTTTGGTCATATAATGAGTTATTATAGAGTGAGCTGATTTATTCATCCAATCAATCACATCCCATATAACATCATTTTCTCCTTGAGTACATCAAAAACCATTACCAATGTTCATAAGGATATCATTCAACCTCCAAATCAGCACTATATGTGGTTGAAGATATCCTAAAGCTCTCTAGTTCTCAACATTGACAAGTTTTTATATCTAATAATGAGAGATAAAATCATTGATTCCCCTTATCATTCATAGACAGTAGAATTTTCATTTAATGACATAGGAAATCTTTTTTCCTATGATCATTTTCCAATGGAAATTATGGAAATCCATCATAAAATCTTTCATAGCCTTTAATGGCACAACAAAACGATTTTGATAGTATTACATGACCTATTTGGAGAACAACCAATCAGAAACCATCTCCCCGCCACAATGAGAGTCTCTAATGCTATGATACTAATCCAAAATTAGATATTCTTGATGAATCATCTCATGAATATAAGAAGTCAACTGAAAATTGGTAAATAAAACCATAGTTCCTGATTCTTGAACACTAATATAAAACTATTGTAGGACATCATGTTCAACACTTCTGATGATTCTTTCATGGCATGGTTTGGAAGTTTACTTCTCAATGATCCTATGACAACATTAATTATCCCTATTCTTTTATGATTTCAATGTCTTTGGATTTCATGTATTCCACTCAACACCTCTAGTAGAGATTCAAATATTTTTTATAAAAGATATAACTCAATATCTTATGGTCAGAATACATGGTAAAACTTTCTCCAAAATGGAAATGTATCCAACTCTTATGTGCATGAATAAAAACTGTGAGCTAAAGTTTCTGGTTTGGGTAATTTTTCCCATGTGGACTAATATACCATGAGCCATAAGATATTACAAGATCACTGTGCATATGAACACAACCCAAACATGGTTCCATAAAACACAGAAGACCACATAGCACATCATATCCTCTTAAAGAGGCATCACTGATGGAGCAGTCAACATACATTTTATCTCAACAAAATAATTAAGAAATTTTTCATCCATAGAAAACATTACTCTCTTCTAAGTTAGATCATTCATCTAGGAATCAAAATTTGAGAAGAATTTTACTAGTTGAGGATAATACCAAACTAAAACTATGAATCTCTACATCTTGAAATGCAGTTTTGTGTATGTCAGATTCATCTATCCACACCTGATGGTAACTAGAACAAATATCAATCTTAGAAAACCACTTACCCCCATTTCAAATATTCAATCAATTCATTAATATATGGAAAGTAATACTTGTTCTTTAATTTAAATCAATTGAGATTTCAGTAATATACACAAATTAAAAGCTACCCATCATATTTTCTTATAATGTGAACTGGCGCCACCCAAGGTGACACACATAGGAATATCAAGACTTTCACTATAAGATCATCCAAATGTGTATTATACTCTTTTATTTAAGCGGGTTCCATGAGGTAAGATGTGATAAAAACTGGTTGAGTACCAATAACTCATTCTATAGAAACCTCTACCTTACTTACCAATGGAAAAATAGAGAAGTAAAATGGAAAAATGAAAGGAATCATGACGAAAACTGGATGATTACCATCACTAAAATATTCTCACTCTATATCAAAACTGAACACTGATAATACTTCTCTAAACACTATAATAGAGGGTTAGTTTCTACTTTTCCTCAAGTCCATATCTCACTGAATGATATGACATACACTATCTGGTGTTGTGAAGGAGGCCCAACGAATATAATATCCAATCATGTATTTATTATCCACGATCCAATCCTTATAGAAATATGACATCAAGATGTTTCATGTTTAGAACTAGAAAATCCCATGAAATATCAATATCAAATATGGAGAAGACATTAGCCTAATTATGGAGACCCTTCCATCTCTTCGTTCATAGGGGCGTAGTAATATATATATATATATATATATATATCATAATTTAAAAACATAATTGGATGATAAAGAAGATTCCCAATACTGGTTGAAATAAACATAGGAGATGTACCATTATCAAATAAAGTAGTCACTAATGATGACGCTGGTGCAATTGTAGCTCTCACAATCATTAAAATTGTATCATCTTCATCTAGAAACTCCTCCACTATGTGGAGAATCTTCAATTCATGATTTACATGGTTGGAACCCCATTATCTATGAAGAATTTGATTGCACCATAGTTTTAGTATGTTTTTTATGATCAAATGACACTGTGTAGAGTTTAATATATATAGATGAACTTATTCAAGAGACATTAGTGTCCACAAGAACCACATATATTGGATGTCTTAGTGAAAACCCATTTCAATTGACCAAGTTTTCCATACAAGTAAAAAATAATATGGCCTCTTCATGTAACAATTGGAGATTTATAAGAACACTACAATCAATAACCACCATGATAATAATCGTGTATATTATTTACATAAATGCAACTCACACCAGCACTTGGAGAAAAAGGTAACCCCATCAACAATGACTTTCCATCCATGTCAATTTCCACCATCAATGATTTATCCATAAAATCAATATAAGAAGGATTGATCAGTATGAAAAAAATAAAGAATAACATCTTATCAAAGTACCATATCGACGATTCAAGTATTTATCTTCTACTTAGTTTCATTCTAATATGAAAACTACACAATAATAAAAAATAAAATAAATTATTCTTTAATGGTATTGACAACTTACTCGAGCTTGAAAAACTCTAAATCATGGGACAAAAACCTAGAGTCTAGATTGAAATTGTCTGTTAAAAAAACATTTATGTATTTTCAATATAATACGTTGTTCGTATTTTCTATCACAATCATGTCCCAACATTTCTTGTTAGGTACCTCAAGCATGAAGGTGGTACATCTCACCTTGATTTCATACAGGGTCTCCATGAAATCCATTATAATCTCGATATCACTCAACCAATCCTCAACCATTTTTAGACTATTTTTGACTTTGATGACTTGGGGATTATACAAATGGAACTCAAGATCATAAATCCTGAGGTCATCCCTATGGGGTTCCACTTCTGGAGCATAAATTAAAACAGATGATGGTTCCTTTCCTAGGGCCTGGACAACAAGCACAATGACATCAACCATATTTTCGTCCATGAAAGAATTTTATTGATGTTTTTAATTAGTATATTTCTCTTAAATATATTTTACATGTATTCATTGATTAGTCACACTAAAAACCTCAAAAGGAAACATTGAATACATTAGATTAACAGTCAAGCATAGTTGTAGGGGAAATTAATCCAAATAGATAGACCAGGAAGATTTGGATTTTAATCTTTCCCAACCAAAGGAAATGATTATCCTTGAACTAATCCTAATGAAATAATTTCCAAACCATCCATGGTGATAATTTATTCATTTCAATGAGTGATATATAGGAACACAATTGAAACTACCTCCCATGTCACAACAATATGACCCAACTACATATAGACATCAAGGAAAGGTTCTTAACCTGAACACCCTGATAACACTTCTTCAAGAACCAGCCCAGATACCAAGGTACCCTGACCCTTGATCAAGAACTAACATAGAAAAATGTGAATTACCAATCCCCATGGGTTTTTGAAAATCACATGACATTGTACAAAATGAAAGGGGAACTGAATTTCCCACAAACACAATTGAAAAAAGATACTCAATCAGTATTCAAAAAGGAAAACTCCACAAGGAGAACTGTACCAGAAGTCAAACAGGTAAAGAAACCCAACATAAAACAAAAATTACTAGAAAACATAATAAAAACCCAAGTCCAAATAAAAACAATTCTCCAATCCCAAGGTTCAACAACCAGAACCACATCCAATTGCTGATTTACCCTTAGTCAATCCTGGAATAATATAATCTACAAAAATCTAAAAGAATAGGTGGTGTGTGAGTTAAAATCCAAATAGGGTATCACCAATGATTCAAAAAGAATATCTCATAGTTAATTAACCAAATAGAGCATTAAATTTTATATGATCAAGAATTTCATTTCTAAATAATATTTAAAACAAATCATGATTAACATTTCAAAAGATGAAAATACATTAATCAAATGAATTAATAAAAAAATTTATAAAAAATTGTTCTTATAAATTCACAATGCATTTTTAAAACTATTTTACAATAGTTTCATATATATAAAATAGGTATACATGTGAAATAACTTCATATACCAATAGGAACAATAGTCCCAGGTTATGCGATCCTTACACAATAATATAATAAATAATGGAAATGTACACACACATCCCTCTAAAATAGATAAGTGAGTAATTCCCAACATCCCACAAGGGATTTGATCTACCTATAAGTTTATGTCTGATTTTTAGTGTCAATCTGGTGTTAGGGAAATTACAACCTAGCGTATGTGTCCCTAATAGATGACTAACTACATTGGCTTTCATGTGATCAAACTACATCCAATAATGGTAAATTTCAATACAAAAATTTTAAAGTACATTTGAACCCATTTTTCTTTTCAATATGATAATTTATATTAAAAAAATGATATAGATTTTTATCAAAGAATAACTATTTTCATGATATATCCATGAAGTATCTATAAAAAATTTTCAAACTATTTTCCTCAAATAAAAATTTGCTATAAATTTCTCAAATAAATTATAGAGTTTAAATTCTATAATTTAAATACAACAATTCAAATTTCTAATATTTTCAACAGAATGCAAACCACACAAAAATTCAATGTAATTGGGGGATTATTTAAATTTCATTCCAAATTCAATTTAAATCACCAATTCAATGAAAATGGGTTTTTAGAAAACAAATTGAATGAAATTAAATGGAAATTATAAATTTAATTTAAATCAAGGAATTTATAGAAAATAAAATTTGAGAATCAATGTAATATTTTGTTACGTTTTTAGGTACTTTTGATGTTTCTATATACCTATGATTTGGATTAGTGACTTGGTGTGTGTTTGGGTGAACTTTTAAGTAAATAAATAGGGCAATGGGTTGCGCAGGGTTTGCGCATGGTTTGACAAACCGTGCGATCAAACTGTGCCAACCAAGAAGCACTGGACAGAGAGGTACGCATGGTGTGCGCACGATTTGACAAACCATAAAACCAAACTGTGCAGACCGTGCATCTCTGGACAGTGAGGTATGCACAGTGTGCACACGGTTTGACAAACAGTGCGCCTCTGCCCAGGTAAATCGTGCTCGTGGTTTCTAATTCTGAAATTTTCCTTTTAAAACCATCTGAACCCCCATGACTTCCATAATTTCAACTTTGGCTCGGGCTTGAGTCATTTTAGGTGTTTCTAAATCCTCCTAGGGAGATTCCAAGGCGATCCGAACATCTTTATTTAAGATTGAAGGATCGGATTGAAGATACGCTCTCCTCCCAATAAGTGGATTTCATCCTGTTTCATTTCTCATTTATTCCTCTATCTTTCCTTGATCTATTCATGGGAGATTTCCTTTGTTCCCCTGGATCTAAACCTATGAGTTGAGGTATAGATCTAGGATTTTTAATCTAGATCTAGTTTTTCAAGATCTTTATTCCTTTGATCATAATTTTCGTTTTTAAGGATTTAGATCCAATTTTTGATCGACGTCGTTGTGCCGCTCGTTTTTTGGGGTTTCTCATTGGGCTAACTCCTGTCAATAAATCGAGGTAGGTGGTTCCATCCTGTCTTGCCAAAATGATTATCATTGTATTTTCTTGATTTATTTAAATTGTATATTTAAATTCAAATGCTTATATTTGCTTTCAATTAATTTGTTGAAAACTCTATTCCAGTGAATCAAGATATTTAAAATGGTTTTGGCATGAATATTTGGAAAACCCCAATTCCATTGAATTGGGTGTAATTATGGAAGTTGGCGGATTTAAATTGTTTAATTTAATTGGTGGATTTTATTAAAATGACTTCAATTAAATTGATGAATTTAATTGTGGAAATGAATTATGAAATGATGGAATTGGTTTTGATTGGATTTAAAACTGGTGAAAATGGCTTAAAATGATTTGATAGAAACCCATTTGTTTTATCTTGTCAAAAATTCATGTTTTTTAAAAAAAAACCTATTTTGGTTTTAAATGGAATGAGATTGGCAATTTTGAAATGGAATAATAGGAATGATCGTATTTTAAGGATTCTTAAAATAGTTCGCCCATCATGTAAGAGTGCATGAAAGCCTTAGGTAGTTAGTGAGTTATTTGGATACACTCTACGCTACGAAAACATTCTAAAACATACTTGCAGCGGGTCACATCCCCAACGGGTTGGTGACGAGTCTCCTTTGGCCAGTTTTATAGGGACCTATGTATACACATTTTGCTGAGTTCACATAGAGAGTGCAGAATCCTATAGCTGGTTAATACTATCATACCTTTTGGTATATGACCATGTTGCTCGCTTGATTATTTATGTATGAGATATAAATGTATGCCAATGTTTTTGAACTGCTTACATGCCTGCTGAATTTACATAAACTGTTTTATGTAACTGTTTTTATTTAATCCATTGTTTTATAAATATTCCATCATTGTAATGACTTTCTTGATGAATTTTCCATCATTTGAAAATGTATAGCATGATTTGATAAAATATGCTTTCGAATTTCCAAACCTGTTTATTTGAAAATTGAATTCTTTTCTTTGGATAAACTATATTTGCCATCTGTTATGGAATCTTTGGTGATATCCTTCTAGGCTTAGGCTCACACCCAACTTTTGCCTTCGGGTGTTTGTAGACCTTCTCCTTCTAGGTTTGAGAAAAGGGAAGGGATCTCTTGGAGGTGGATCCAGTAGTTGATCTTTGGACTTGGTGAGTTGTGTCCTTTGGGACCTTGGGGTTGTTTTACCTGTTTTAGTACATGGGTTTTAGTACTTTGGCATTTTATACCTTTTTTAATCTGGCACATTTCTCCCAGTGGAGTTTCTTTTGTTATGCATACTATTTTGTTTTACTCTTGCTACCGCATTCTTGTGGCATAATCGTTCCCACTTGTATGTTGTATGATGCCAGGTGCTAGTTGCCGACCCGTGGGGATCGGGAATTCCCTTCAGGCTATGACAGGGCTGGCTTGGTTATCGGGTTACCAGGGTACTCGGGCTGGTTTGTGACAAAATGGTATCAAAGGGAGGTTAAGCATCTTTCCTTGATGATAGTTTTCATTTGAGTATTCTTGTCGGGACTTAGGAGGTAGTTGTGATTGAGTGCCTGGCCATCTCTCACCATAATGAACCTTAAGTCACTAGGGTTGGTTAAGGAAATACAACATGTGGATTAGTTCTAGTATTTTCCTTGTTTTGATTTGGATAGAGTGGAATCCAAATCTTATTATCCCTTATTTTAAGAATATTTATCCTTGTTACTCGGTTTGGGTGTTAATCTATGTCTTTTTATGCTATGTAGCATCATACCTCCGAGAAGACGTGAGAATAGGATCCAAAAAGAGGCTGCTGCTGAATCTCAGCAGGCGAGTCCTACTATGGATCCAGGTCAGGTTGAGGTGATTGTTCGCATCATCCAAGCTATGGGACATGCCCCACTTATAGTTCTTGTTTAGACTCCGTCTATAGATCCTCATAGTGATATTATCTGAAGTCATTCCCAAGAGTTCCTATTCCAGAAGCCACCAATTTTAAAAGGCTCCACTGACCCTCAACATGATGACAAATGGTTGAGTAAGATTGAACGTCCGTTTGGCTTCTTAATGACACCTGATGTGATCAAGGTGAAGTGTTCTACCTTCATACTAGAGGGGCCAAGTAGGAGATGATGGTACATAATGCTGACGGCTGGGAAACATGAGGTTTTGGAGTGGAAAGACTTTAGGGTTCTTTCCACTAACCAGTTCTATCCAGAATCAATGGTGTTGGCCAAGTCTGTGGAGTTTTTCAAACTTGAGCAGGCCAACAACACCATGACTGAGTACTCAGATCTCTTTTCTGAGTTGGTACAGTTTTCTCTTGAGATTGTATCTAATGAAAGGATGAAGGCTCGAAGATTTGAGTTGGGACTTCGAACAGATATCCGTTCTCAGGTTTTCTTACTGAAGCTACCCACTTATGTTGATGTGATGTTTAGGGCGATGATGGATGATATGGACATGGTAGGAATGTTAATGTTGAAGGAGGTTCTTTTACCTCCTAGTGGTAGTGTGGGATCCATTAAAGGAAAACAGAAGCGTGATGTTCCTCATGGTAGTTCTCAACAGCAGAGTCATTCTAGACCTCTGGTAGAACCAGGGGGGATTCTTTGACTTGCTATCAGTGTGGGAAGAAAGGAAATTCTAAGAGGGTTTTCACAAAGGCACCCATGAACTGTATCTCTTGCAGACATTTAGGGAACCTACAGAGATTCTGCCATCACTTATCTACTCCACGTGGTAGAACAGGATCATCAGTACCTCCCGAAACTGCAGGGCAATCAAATGCTTCACGTACAAAAGGGTTCCAGCCACATACATCCATAAAAAAGATTCTTCACATAGTGGAAGAGTCGCCAGAGGTAGATGATATAGGTCCTGCAACTGTGAGAGGTACCATTACTATAGCTTCATCTTTAGTGACATCTCTTTTTGATACTGGTGTATCTCACACTTTTATTTAAACCCATCTTGTTAATCTTCTTAATCTACCTATGGAACTTTTATCTTGTGCGATGGATATTACTACACCCTTTGGTATAATGAGAGAGAAGGTTCTCTGTAGTCCGGCTTGTGTCTTCTCTCTATCAGATGTTGATCATGCTTGGATTTTCTTGGTTATTGACATGAAATCTTTTGATGTCATTTTTGGGATGGATTGGCTCATTGCCAATAAATACCGAATCGATTGTTATCTTCAATGGGTTTACCTTACCACACCCAGTGGTGTGCCCCTTGTTTTTCAAGGAGAATGGGACCCAAGGAAAAGTAGAGCCGGACCCTCTTATCCAGAATTGGGGAGTGTTATATCAGTTTTTGCTTTTGATCTTGAGATAGATTCAATGTGTGGTGATATTCCTCCAGTCATTGTTGAGTTTCCTAACGTGTTTCCTTCTGACTTCTCTGGTTTTCCACCAGTAAGGGAGGTTGATTTCTCTATTGACTTAATGCCTGGTACTTAACCAGTTTCTATTCCCTCTTATCGAATGGATCCAGCTGAACTAAAAGAACTGAAGTCTCGGTTATAAGATCTTCTTTAGAAAGGTTTTATACGCCAGAGTGTGCCACCTTGGGTAGAACCTATTCTCTTCGCCGAGAAGGCTGATGGTTCTCTTCTCTTATGTGTTTATTATCGAAAGCTCAATCGAGTTACGATAAAGAACAAAAATCTGTTACCACGAATTGATGATTTGTTTGATCAATTAGAAGGGGAAAAGTGTTTTTCAAAAATTGATCTTCGATCTGGTAAACATCAGTTGTGGATAAAATAATATGACGTTCATAATACCGCTTTTCGGAGTAGGTATGGCCATTATGAGTACCTTGTAATGCCCTTGGGCCTAACAAATGCTCCTGTAGTTTTCATGGATTTGATGAACAAGGTTTTCCGCGGTTATCTAGAAACCTTCATGGTAGTCTTTGTGGATGGAATTCTTGTATACTCCAAGTATGAGGAGGATCATGTGCATCATCTGAGAATAGTTCTGAGTCTTCCAAGGAATCACCGACTTTATGCCAAGATTTCATAGTGTAATTTACGGATTCAGGAAGTGAAATTCTTGGGACATGTTGTGTCAGAACAAGGAATATCAGTTGATCCTGAAAAGGTGAAGGATGTTATGAACTGGGAACAACCACGAAATGTTTTCGAGATTCGAAGATTCTTGGGATTAGCAAGATATTATCACTGTTTTGTTATAGAATTCTCAAATTTAGCTTCTCCAATGACTGCTCTGACTCGAAATGGAGTGTAGTTTTCCTGGAATAAAAAATTTCAGAGTTCTTTTGTTGAGCTAAACCGCTTTTTGACTACTGCACTAGTGTTAACTCTTCCTGATGCTGGGATAGGTTATGTGGTCTTCTGTGATGCATCAGGTTCAGGTTTGGGATGTGTAGTCATGCAGGGTAATCATGTTGTTGCCTATGGGTATCATCAGCTTAAGCCTCATGAGAATAACTATCCTACCCATGAACTTGAACTATCAGTTGTAATGCATGCACTTAAGTGTTGGAGACATTATCATTATGGAGAAAGGATTACTTTGTATTCATACCACAAGATCTTGAGTTATATCTTCTATAAAAAAGATTTGAATCTTCGCCAAAGGCGTTGGGTAGAGTACCTGAAATCTTTCGACATTGACATTGCCTATACCCCAGGCAAAGGGAATGTAGTTGTAGATGCATTATTTAGGAAACTTCCATCGCAGGATGTGATATAATCTTCAAAATATTGGAGTTTGATGGCTCTTTTTTCTCAGTTTCATATTAGAGTTCAGTGGAAGGGGAATGAAGTTTCTTTATCCAGTGTTCAGTTGACTTTTACTCTCCCCGAGTTAATTCTTCTGGTACAACGACATGATGATTAATTTCATAGCATTATGGACTCTCTTTATGGTGGGGAGACCGACACCCAGTGGTTGTTCTCCAAAGAGGGTGTTCTGTGTTATCGAAACCGTTATGTTGTGCCGTTATCAGCAAGGAAGGATGTGATGGGGGATTGCCATAACTCTCAGTGGGAGGTACACCCAGGAACCACGATGATGTTCTATGACATGCGGCGACAGTTCTTGTGGCCTGGTATGAGACGATTCATTGCTGAGTTTGTATCTCGCTGCTATACATTCTAGCCGGTGAAAGCCGAGTGCCATAAACCTTCAGGTTTTCTTCAACCACTTCTAGTCCCTACATTGAAGTGGGATGAAATCTTGATGGAATTTTTGGTAAGGATACCTCCAATGCAGAGGAAGAAGAACACGATATGGGTTGTGATCGACAGGTTGACCAAGTTGGCTCACTTTATAAATATTCGAGATACAACCAAAGTTGAGGAGTTCGGAAATATCTATGTAAAAGAAATTGTTTGTTTGCACGGTATTCCGTATGCTATAGTCTCTGATAGGGATCCTAAGATTACTTATCACTTTTGGAGAGACCTTCAGGAGGCACTTGGATCTTAGGTCTGTTTGAGCACGGCCTACCATCCACATTCAGATGTCCAGACAGAGAGAGCTATTCAGATCCTTGAGGATATTCTCTGCACATCTGTTCTTGACATTGGTGGGTCTTGGGATGATCATCAGGGGCTAGTTGAGTTCTCTCATTTCAACATTTATCAGGCTGTGATCAAAATGGCTTCTTTTGAGGATTTGTATGGAAGTCCTTGTAAATATCCTTTATGTTGGTCGGATATTGTTGAATGCTTTTTGGTAGGACTGAGTTTGGTCTTAGAGACGAAAATTAAGATCCAGATGATTCGTCAGAGAATGTTGACAGCACAGAGTCAGTACAAGTCTTATGCTTATCGTCGTCATAGACCATTAGAATTATCAGGTGGTTACCAGGAGTTCTTGAAAGTTTCACCTCGATTGGGTTATCGACATCTTGGGAGGCAAGGGAAGCTTGCTCCTCATTTTGTTGTAACTTTCGAGGTTGTTGGTCATGTGGGGAAAGTTGCTTACCGTCTCACTCCACCACCAGATGTTGATACATAACGTGTTCCATGTATCGCAGCTTCGAAAGTATCACTCTGATCTATCACATGTTTTGAGATGGAATGATCTTGAGATTGAATAGGATTTATCTATGATTGAACAACTAGTCAGGGTTGTTGATTCTGAGACCAAGGCACTTCGTGGAAAATGATACCTCTGGTTCGTATACTTTGGCATCATGGTTCAGATTCTCATGAGACGTGGGAAAGGGAGTCACTAATGAGAGAGCAGTGGACCCATCTTTTTGATGTGGAGGTTTTTTCATAGGCTTTCTGGGGACCGAAAGGTCTTATGGTAGGGAGGTTGTAGCATCCCGTTACATTTTTAGGTACTTTTTATGTTTCTAGGTACTTCTGTTTTGGAGGAGTGACTTGGGGTGCATTTGGGTGAAATTTTAATTAAATCAAAAGCGCAATGGGTTGTGCATGGTTTGCGCACGGTTTGACAAACTGTGTGATCAAACCGTGCCGACCAAGCAGCATTGGACCGAGAGGTACGCACGATGTGCGCATGGTTTGACAAACCGTGCAACCAAACCGTACAGACCGTGCATCTCTGGACAGTGAGGACTACACGGTGTGCGCATGGTTTGACAAACCTTGCTCCTCTGCCCAGGTAAACCATGCATGCAGTTTCTAATTCCGAATTTTTCCTTTTAAAACCACCCGAACCCCCCCCCCCCCAGGACTTCCATAATTTCGACTTTGGCTCGGTCTTGACTCATTTGAGGTGTTTCCAAATCCTCCTAGGGAGATTCCAAGGCAATCCAAACATCTTTCTTCGAGATAGAAGGCTCGGACTGAAGATATGCTCTCCTCCCGGTAAGTGGATTTCATCCCATTGCGTTTCTCATTTATTCCTCTATATTTCCATGATCTTTTCATGGGAGAATTACTTTGTTTCCCTAGATCTAAACCAATGAGTTGATGTATAGATCTAGGATTGTGAATCTAGATCTAGTTTTGCAAGATCTTGATTCCTTTGATCTTAATTTTGGTTTTTAAGGATTTATATCTAGTTTTTGATCGACATCGTTGTGTCGCTCGGTTTGTAGGGTTTCTCGTTGGGCTAAATCACTTCAATAAATTGAGGTAGGTGGTTCTGTCCTGTCTTTCCAAATTTATTATCATTGTATTTGCTTGATTTATTTCAATTGTTGATTTAAATTAAAATGCTCATATTTTCTTTCAATTAAATTGATGAAACCTCGATTCCATTGAATCGAGATATTTGAAATTTTTTTCCCATGAATATTTGAAAACCCCCAATTCCATTGAATTGGGTATGTTTATAGAAATTGGCCGATTTAAATTGTTTAATTTAATTGGTGGATTTGATGGAAATTATTTCAATTTAATTGTTGAATTTAATTGTGTAAATGAATTGTGAAATGATGGAATTGGTTTTGAATGGAATTCAAACTGGTGAAAATGGATTAAAATGATTTGACATAAACCCATTGGTTTTATCTTGTGAAAAATTCATGTTTCTGAATAATACCTGTTTTGGTTTTAAATGGAAAGAGATTGGAACTTTTGAAATGGAAGAATGGGAATGATCATATTTTAAGCATTATTAAAATAGTTCTCCCATCATGTAAGAGCGCATGCAAGCCTTAGGTAGTTAGTGAGTTATTTTGATACACTCTACGCTACGAAAACGTTCTAAAACATACTTGTGGTGGGGCACATCCCTGAAGAGTTGGTGACGAGCCTCCTTTGTCCAGGGTCATAGGGATGGGTGTATTGACATTTTTCTGAGTTCACATAGAGAGTGTGGAATCCTATAGATGGTTAATTCTATCGTACCTTTTGGTAGATGACAATTTTGCTCACTTGTTTATTTATATATGAGATATAAATTTATGCCAATGTTTTTGAATTGCTTATATGCCTGCTGAATTTACATAAACTATTTTATGTAACTGTTTTTATTTAAGCCATTGTTTTAGAAATATTCCATCATTGTAAAGCCTTTCCTGATGAATTTTCCATCATTTGAAAATGTATTGCATGATTTGTTAAAATATTCTTTTGAATTTTCAAACCTATTTATTTAAAAATTGAAATAATTTATTTAGATAATCTATATTCGGCATTTGTTATGGAATCTTTGGTGATATCCTACAGGGCTTAGGATCACACCCTACTTTTGCCTTCAGGTGTTTGTAGACTTTCTCCTTATAGGTTCGAACAAAGGGAAGGTATCTCTCGGAGGTGGATCCAGTTGATGATATATGGACATGGTGAGTTGTGTCCATAGGGACCTTGGGGTAGTTGTCCCAGTTTTAGTACTTGGGTTGTAGTACTTTGGCATTTTATGCCTCTTTGTAATCTGGTACATTACTCCCAGTTGAGTTTCTTTTTCTATGCATACTGTTTTTTTTACTCTTGCTTCCACATTCTTGTGGAAAAATCATTCCCACTTATATTTTGTATGATGTCGGGTGCTAGTCAACGACCTTTGGGGATCGGGAATGCCCTTCAGGCTATGTCAGGGCTAGCTCGGTTATTGGGTTTCCAGGGTACCCAGGCTAGTTCGTGACAATCAAAGTTGGAACAACCTACCAAAGGTCATGGGATCACTGAATAAAAAATTCAAAATGGGAAACTCCAATGAAGAATGCTTGTAGTTGAGATTTGATAATCAAACCTAGGTTCAAGAACTACCAAAAAAATAGTTTTTCGCAGCCCCCCCCCCCCTATCAGCGCTAACGAAAAAGCGCGGATAAAGGGACCCCCTTTATTAGTGCTTGTTTAGTAGCGCTGATAAAGGGGGGGCCTTTATCAGTGCTTTTTTTAAAAGTGCTGATAAAGGGTCAACTTAAAAAAATAAAAATATATATTAATATATTAATATATAAATATAGTTATATTGATATAAATATAATATATAATTTTTAAATATATTTTAGATAAGTATAAATGTACATTTACACTTAATATAATTAATATATAAGATATTTATTAAAAATGGATTCCTAAAAAATTTAAAAAATATTTTTAATTAATAATTTTATAATTATTATGGATTAATAGTCATTTAATAACAATTTGAAGACTAAAAAATTTAAACAATTAAAAAAAGATACAAAATATGTTGAAAACGCAACTCAAACTTCAAACGGCCATAACTTTTGATTCGGGTGTCCGTTTGAGCTCTACCACATATCAAATGGAAGCCTGCGATGAGATCTACGTCTCTATGATGGACGGTACTCGGGTCAAGGGATTTGCGAGGCCAAAAAAGGCCCAGAAGGCCTCCAAAACTGAGTTTTTAGTCAGGGTACCCCGATTTTTTAACATTTTGTGGATTTCAACCTCGTTTAAGGGGGTATTATTGGATTTTTTGGTGGGGTATGAATTTATTCCAAAGTATTACATTCATATTGATATTATGTCTTTGAAATTTCATCATTTTTTATAATGCACTCTTATTTATAATCAAATATATAACAATATATACATATTTATATATAATATTCACACCTAAAAATTTAATTATAAATATAAATAATAAAATATATTTACTTATAAAATATATTAGCTTTATCTGAATAATAAATAACATCCATTTTATTTAAAATACAAATATATGAATATTTATATACCTATATATTAATCTAACTATATATATATATTAATCTAACTATATATATATTAATATAACTACATATATATATTAGTATTACTATAAATATATATATTAATATCACCATAAATATATATATATTAATATCACTATATATATATTAATATCACTATATATATATTAATATAACTATATATATATTAATATAAATATATATTACTATACGAATAAATATAACTATATATATATATATAAATAGAGATATATATTAATATAACTATATATATGTTAATATAACTATATATATATATTAATATAAATATATATTACTATATGAATAAATATAACTAAATATATATATATAGAGATATATATTAATATTAATATATATATATATTAATATAAATATATATATATTGATATAAATATATATATATATATATATATTAATATAACTATATTAATATAACTATATATATATTATAATATAACTATATATATATATTAATATAAATATATATTACTATACGAATAAATATAACTAAATATATAAATATATATATATATATATAGATTTCATGAATTGGAAGACAAGTCAAAATAGAGTAGTGGTAAAGGCTTAGGCGCGCAGGGGGGAGGTCTCGAGTTCAAATCCTAGTGGAGGCAGGGGCGTGCGGCCATGGGGGAATATGTGAGCAAGCACTGTTAAATGGAGAAGGGGGTGCCTGGGGCGCTGTACGGGGGTAGAAAAGCGCTGTAAAAGGGGGGGCTCAAGCGTTATAAAATCCCCCCAATTGGAAGTATTTTTTAAATATTTTTAAATTTTTTTTATTTTATTTTTTAAATTTTTTAAATTTTTTTTACCATTTATCAGCACTTTTAAAAAATCGCTGATAAAAGGGGTCCTTTATCAGCGCTAAAATGAAAGCGCTCATATAGGGGTCTTTTATCAGCGCTAAAACAAAGCACTGATAGAGGACCCTTTTATCAGTGCTTTTCAAAGCGCTGATAAAGGAGACCCCCCCCTTTATCTTCACCAAATTTATCAGCACTTTTCTAGGGCTGATAAAGGCCATTTTTTGCGCTGATAAAAGTTGTATTTGCAGTAGTGAAGATGGGGTTAAGATATGAATAAATGGGGATTATATACTCAAACAACAAAGACATGTAATAAAAAATACTGATGAGAGTGGAGAGCGCAATATATATAGAATAAGAAGCAGAAATTTACCAGGAAGTACTAAGCGAGGATCACAAAGCTTCAATACACCTTTTATGGGTTTTGGGAGAGCCAAAATTGATCATTCATAGCCCTATTCACCTAGGAAAATGTTCAAGGTTTAGTTAGTCCTGAGCGTTTGGTAAAAAGTGAGAATTTTTAATTTTAAATGATATTTTCATAATTAAATGTTTCATTTAAGGTTTCCTTGGAATGTCTGCATGGTTAGACAAATTGTGTGCCCTAGTCGTGCACCCCTACTAGTGGGGTTTCACAGTTCCAACATGGTGGGGGAATGGTTTTTCAAAACATGGACCAATCATTAAAACCCGCAATTCCCAGGTTTCCATGGTTTACACGAGCATGGTGCATATTTTGAGAAAACTATTCACCAACCATCCACTACCCAAAATACCTTCAAAAATTTGTAAATTTTTACCAAAATCACCTTAAACAAAACCCAACCCAAGAATGATCCAAATAGGGGTTTAGGAGTACCAAAAAAAATTAAAGGATGTTACATTTAATATAAATTTTAAGGTAACATAAGATTTTTATCATTATATTTAGTCTAATAAATAATTTTCAATCAAATTTATATTGTTTTTTAGTTTTTTAGGAATAAATACATATTTTTCATAAAACTATTTTAAAGTTCACAATGATTCTCTATTTTTTTATTAAAATAATCCTTATTGAGTAATATTTTACATGAAATTTTTAAATTATATATCAATAAATTAAATTTTATATTCAACCATGATTTTTATTTATCATAGATTTTATATAAAATCATATTTTTCTAAAGAAATTTTCTTCATAAAAACATGCTCATTCACCATGTCTAAAATATAAAAATTAAATTAAAATTTTCAACTTTTGTGAATTAAATTTGTAAAAATGGATTCCATATTTGGAATCATAATAAGTTATAATTTATTATATGTTTAACATAATTATCCACTGTATCGATTAGAGAATGTAATAAAAATTACATATAGTGAGCAAGGTAAAAATGAGTTCACATAGTGATTGAATGTAGAAGAAAAGGGGTAAAAATGACACAAAACATGTCCAAAACACGTTAGATGAAACTATTTAGATAATATAACATATATTATGCATAATTTACCATTTCTGGTGGCTGTTGATATGAAATAAAAAATGTGTACATTATCTCTATCAAAAAAATACAACTGTGACACTCAACTCGCTTATAAAAGGCCACCATTCTCCTCCTATATTGACACCTCCCAAGATATTTTCATCCAAAAATGAAAACATAAATACCTTAATTGTTACCCTCATGTCGTTTTTGAAGACGTATATTTGGTATACATCAATCCTAGGAATTCATTTGGTTGAAACCTAAGGAGAATACCATTAGAATAGGTAACGTTCTTCAAAAAGAGTTTTTATTTTACTTATTTATCCACCTCCGTAAATTCACCCTGTACCATTATGATCTATTAATATAATTAAATTAAATATAATAATATTTTTTTATTTTAATTTTATTACCTATAACCACACACATTTCAATTAAATGGGTTATGAAATCATCATTTTTGTGAAATGTGGACTACCGCCTCATGAAATAAAGTCACTCATTTTTACATTACCACCTATCAAGGTTTGGAATGATTATGGGTATAAATTTTATATATTATGTTTTTAAAATAATTATTCCTCTAGAGTAATTATATAATATTTAACCTTTTAATTTTTATTATGTTAGTGAAGTTATAACATCACTCATGTGCACGGAAGACTACCACCTCATGAATAAATGTGATGCATTTTTCACTAACACATTACATGGAGTGTAATAAGGGTAAAGATAATAAATAAATTATATAAAAAATTTATTTATTATATTAATGAAATATTTATATTCTTGTAAATTTAATTTATAATTTTAACTTTTCACTGCTGGAATAATGATAACGTCATTCGCGAATATTTGGACTATTACATTATCCATGTGAGGTGATGCATTTTTTTACTCCCAAATCACAAGAATAATATTTATAAGTATAAATAATTAAATAATTTTTCATTTATGATATTTTTTAATTCTTTAAAAAAAATATTTCCTACATTCATTCCATAATAATCATTAAATATTGGAAATGTTTCTTATTCGTACGTACGACAAACCATCTCCATGATCGTAACATTAGCTCAATTTTCTTAACCATGATTCATTGTATGATTAAAAAGCATAATGGATTTATAAATATGGTAATTATTTATTTATTACTAGTATGTATTTGTACATATAATGACTACTTTTACCATAGTCAACAGACCTAAGTCCTTTTTGACACATTAGATGAATATTCCCAAAATATACAATATAAACTTAAAGGATTAAGTAATTATATATAACATTAGAATAATTGAAATAAAAGAAATAATAATATGTGAAAGGGTTAAAATGTAGCAGATAAATAATTTATTATTATTATTTAGGATTATATTATCCCACGTGACAAGTCTGACCCGTGGTAAGGGTTTTGTCATGTCACTTTTATTTCTATGACCTATATTTCATATTCACCATGTTTTTTTGTTGTGTACTTTATGTACATCCAATGAATGTATTTTATTATTACAATAATTATATTTATGTGTATTTACATGTCTATTTTAGGATCTCACTTTCATCGGGTACACTGTTTCATGTTTATCTAAGGGCTCACTGATTTTTGTCACAATTTTTCTCTTTGAGAATTTGGTTGTGTTATGTACCTATATTTTTATTGAGATGTTTATACATACCATGTTACATTTAATATCATTTATTTATTTATTCTAATGGTATTTTATGTTTCATTTAATGTAATACTTTCAGGGAGATTATGATTCAACGATGCCAATGTCAAAAAAGTATTATACTACAATCTCATTGTTTATCTGGATTGTATATGATTAGGTTTTAAATGAAGGCATCTAATCACCAATATCTCAAGAAACTCATAAATTTTCATATGATATTGAAATTCATGATACTTAAATTTGATTTTTCTATATCTAAAATTTTTTTATGTACAATTAATGAAAAAAAAATTATTACAATCTTACTTTATTTACATCTTTGGTTGGAAATATTTTTTTTTCAAAAATGATATTTATAAGAATGTTTTTAAAAATATTATTACTCTTTAAAAATGATTTATTAAATAAATATTTACCCATTTTCCTTTTTATAATTTTTTTTCAAATAGATCTCCTTATATTTTTTCAAACAATGCACATTTATAACATTTTTACCATGTAAATAGAATATTATTTATAGTATATAGTGAATTACCAAGCCACGTGACCTTAATTTATTTAAAGAATCATTTCAAATTTAATATTGTTATTTTTAAATAATTTTTTATATTCAGTAAATTATTTGACTATATATTTCATGAACCATCCCAGATACCTAGTACACTGATAACCAAGGTGATCGAGACATAGCCTAATAAGAATTCTTGATCCACCCAATTTGGAAATGTGCACCTGTGATCCTGAAATATAATTATGGGAGCAAATTTTCTACAAAAAATGTGGAAGATAAGGATACATATTCCTAAAATCAAAAACTCTAATGGGATATAGTACCAAAAACCATAAAGGTATTGTAAAAATATAATTAATTAACCATCAAAGTAAAAAAGTCAAACTAGAAAAATTCTACATCCCAAAGGACACATCACTCCAAGCTTGATGGGATTAAAGAAATCCACCACCTCCCAGACTCAACTTCACTTTACTCATACCGATATGGATAAAATCTTCAAACTCCCAAAAGTAAAGGTATGTTGTGATCTTAAAATCCATGTAGGGGCACTTTATGTTTTCATTAAGAAAATTTCATAATAATAATAACCCATATAATTCTTTAAATATATTGATCCAAATAGTAAATGAAGTATATTTTTGTAATTAATTCAATTTATTATTTTCATTTATTATTATTGAAAACATTTAAAATGTGGAACAAATATTCATTTTATATAAAATAGTTTATATAAGTCATTAGTAATAAGTAAAGTAGTTTCACAATTAATGGAATGTATAAAAAACAATCACAATAAGAAAATGATAATATATCTTGCGGTGTAAGAGTTTGTAGTTTTATTATCGTCACACATCTCATATCAGTGATCATGGAAAATATTTGTACACACGTCTCATATGACCATGCAGTATTGGAATCATTGACATTCCATTGAGAATAAGATATGTTGAACAAGGTTTTTATTAGAGTTTTAATTATAAATATTTTTCCAATAAATTAACATCATTGCATTCTTGTCCAAAATGAATCACTAAATACCCATTATCGCTTGTTTCCAATAAATCAATTAACTACAAGAAAAATATTTGAAATCATTTTAAAATACAATTTCTCCATTTTCAATTTCAATATTATGATTACATTCCCAAAACAAAAAAATGTTTTTCCTCGTATCCTTCCTTTTCAAACCAAAACCAATCATATTTTTTTATCATTTTAATTTAATAAATTTTTATCCAAAATCAATTCACGTATCATTTTGCAATATCTATAAATTTAAAAATACATTCCATTATCTAAATTCATTTATATTGTAGATATTTACCCAAAATCAATATCATATCAATTTCAATCCCAATTCACATCAAATTTGGATTTTCACAACTCAATTGAAAGAAATTTCAAACAAAAATAAATTCACGGTTTATTCAAATGGAAATAGTAAATGTAACCAGCTATATTTTTCTTAAAATATAAAATATCATAAACAAGAAATTGAAAGGAAAAATTAAGGAACAATGATCTAGGAACTCAAGATAGAAAAAAGATTTAATAACATTGAATTTGGATCCATAAATCCAAATATGACATATCAAAACAATATAGGAAAATAGACAGCGAAATAAGTGAATGGGAGACTACATAACTGTATAGACACACTATAACCAACATGATGATAAACCACTAAATGAATGATCTAGATGGATTAGATATCACCAAAGTCAAATAGGGAAGGAAACCTAATGGAATGATAGGATATTTGAACCCAAAATATTTTTTTAAAACCAAAAATCTAGATTTTCCATCGCATGTAAACCCTTTACTATTCCAATAATTATCGAGCCTCATATACACTGAAAAACTCATCAATGATTTTCTAATATATTCACAGCGTGTAATTTTTATATGTCATGTAAACATAAATGATGTGTACTCACTATAATAATTATTCTTGTAAATGATTACACATCGTTAAATCCAATTACACATTATGAAATCCCATTACATTATATGAAAAATTGATAAAAAAACTACAGAAACAACATGATTTATGTTGAAAATTTTAAAAAAAATTGACTTCACCATTTCAAGAATACTCTCATTTATTTATTGTAATTACACAATAGTGAAATTAAATCAAAAACTAATTTTTATAACATACATAACATAATGTTAATAGGGTGTTATAACCTCGCTTCCATAAACAATTTATATACCTAAAAAACTATCAAAAAACACCCATATCAAAATGGTGATGCCAATACTATGTCATATGTTCCACATGCTCCCTAATCTCATGAAAATAAAATATGTGCTATTATAAACCATGGAAAAAATGTATCACTCTCAAATGAAGTACATTGGTCTTTGAATAAACAATCTTGATTGGATTCTTAGTTTGGGATAAATTAGTCTCAACATCAGGATCGCTCCAACTCAAAACATGAGATTGATCCAAAAGATAATTTCATATATTTGATACATTGAACATGTAATATATCACCATAAAATATGGAGTAAGTGATAAATGGTTATCCACTTTTTCCACATACCGAACAATCTATAAAATCCAAAAAAACTAGGAGAAAGCTTCTCGTGCCTCTAAATCCATAAATGACACAAACGTGATTAAAAATTCAATAAAATCTGGTCACCCACTGATTACTATAGAGGTTGATACTGACGATCAATTTAATATTTATACCATATCTATGTTTTCATCATCCTACGATGAATCAAATTAATCTTTACTATCAAATCATGATCCAAGCTCACTCTAACTAAAGAACATTAACCGATCTCTGACCAACACAATAGTGTTCAAAACGCCATCCATACATGGACTCAAAAGGATCCATTCAGATTATCCATAGGTTGATAATTCTTTACTAAAACTCAACCAATACCAAATGTTTATCCAAAGCAACATCCAAATTGAGAATGTATTCATGAATCATTTCCTCAATAAAATGTCTAGTCCTCTTAGTATAGCCATATGTTTGTGGATGGTATTTCATTCTCAAATAAACCAGTGATACCAGTGCCTTTTGGAGGCTTATCTGAAAGAGAGAAGTAAAATAGTGATCCCTATATGAGACTACAGAATATGGAAAATTATGCAAATAATTTTTTTTTCCAACATATAGATTTCCCAATACCTCATCTTTGGTTTCATCAATAATGTGTATAGAGTAAGAAGATTTAGTTAACCTATCTATCAAAACCCATATTTCATTATTTAGTATATGGGTACATAGATAACAATATTAAAATTTCATAAATATATCATCCCACTTCCTTTTCAGTAGTGAATGTGGTTGAATCAAACTATAATGTCTCTCGTGCTCAGCCATGACATATTGGAATGTATAACTATGAGATACAAAATCATCAATGTCGCGTAATATACTTGAATTTCAAAATCATAATCGTATATCCTAATAATTTTTTTGTGATTCTTGGGTGCACTACCCACTTTGAATTATGGAAATCACCTTTCACATCATTCCATATAGGTAAAAGAAAAACATACATGTTCTAGAACCATAGAATACCCACCATAGAATTTGACTACTCATTAATGGTCTCACCACTGAAAAGATGGTTCCTAATTTCATGGAATTCATTAGGAAGACGATGTTCCTAAATAATCATATGAATTAGAGTGTATTTTAACCAAAAAGTATCCAATACAACATCATCCCTATTTTCCTGATATCCAAAACGAAACTATGAAAATTGATCCATTCAGTTACACTATTTTGATGATTCATTCAAACCCTTAGTTAGAATATTCCCACTCAATAAATCGAAACGATATTCCATTCCCCTAGGAATCATAAATATTGATATCCAATGATTTCAGTTAGTCCACCCTACTCCTCTAGAAGAGATTCAAATATTTTTTAGAGAAGAAATAATTTACGATCATGTGGTAAGAAAACATGGGAAAATATTCTACAAAAAGGTAATGCCTTCAAATATTAAGTTCATGCATAAAAGTATCATGTTCAATGCTATGGGTCTAATAATTATTCTCATTTAGCCAATGATATTGTGATATATAGGAAACAATGGGATCACCCTGCATTAGAACACAACCCAAACATGTACCTGATATATCACTGAAGACCACATTTCCCTTCCCATCCTATGGAACAGTCAACACTAGCATAAAAGTCAAAATAGATATTATATTAAATAAATAGCATTAAAATTTTTCATCCAAGGTATTAATCAATCCATTTAGAGATAGAATGGTCATTGGAGAAACCAATATTGGGAAAACCTGTATAAACCAAAAATAATATCAATCTAAACCAAAGACGCTCTGTAAAGAAAAAACATTACACTTTTATTCCCATTTTTATAACATCCTTCACCTTATCCTGATTGACTAGACTTCCATGTTTTGAGACATTGTGTCCTAATAATGATACTTCTTGAATCCAAAAAATACATTTTGATTCCTTGGCACAAAGTCTATGATTGATCAATAGGTCGCAAACTAATCTCAAATGACGGACATGATCCTCCTAATACATATACTAAACCATGATGTCATCCAAAAAGTCCACCGTGAACATATAAATATACTTATTGAAATTTATGTTTATCATTTCCAGAAATATAACGACATCATTGGTGGAAAAAATGGCATGAAAATATATTAATAACGACCATAACTACATTGGAAGGTTGTTTTCAATATGTAAAAATCTTTTATTTTTAGTTGTTATTATCCAAATCAGAGATCAATCTAAAAAACACTTCTCCCATTTCAAAGAGTTAAATAGATCACCAATAAATGGAAAGTATACTTTTTATTTACCTCTAACTGATTGAGTTTCCAATTAACAACACATACAAGAAGGGATTTATCAACTTTATCAATAAATATGATAGGCGCCACCCATGATGACATGATGAGGCATATAAAGCCTTTCTCTAATAGAAAATATAAATGAGTATTCAATGATTTCACTTCAGCAACATCCATATGGTGGGATGTAATTGACATCAACTAAGTATTGGGTTTTAATTCAATAAAAAATTATACCTCCATTACCGTTGGATAAAAAAGAAGTCAGTAGGAAAAAAATTGGGAAAATCAATGACAACAAGATAGGGATAATCACTCAAACATTCCTACTACAGATAAAATTCAAACAGAAATATTGCTTTTTCTATCTATGGATAATAAGGACCGACACTACTAGACCTTGGTTCACTATCTCCCAAAATAATATGGCACACCCCGTCGGGTGCCATAATGGAGACCCATTAAAGATAACAATCAATTTTATCTTTATTAGAAATGGTTAAATACATCCTGAAAGTTAAATTATGTGATTTCATGTTAAGAACCCAAAAATACCATGTAATCTAAATATCTTCTTATGATAAAACACATGCAGGACAACGAAGATCCTTCTCCCTCCTCATTTTATGGGGTGTAGTAATATCCATCACATAAGATAAAATATACTCATGATTTCATAGTGGATTTACTATATTAGTTGATATAAATGAGTGATATGAACCAATATCATATAATGTAGTACCTGAAGAAGAAGCATTAGTGATCGTACCTCACACTTTTTTCGACCTATGTCTGCATCCTCTTAAGACTCTTCCATAGTGTGAAGAAACTTCATTCCAGAATCCTATCGTAGTAACCAATTAGATCATGAAGAATCTGATTATACCACAATAGAATTTTTGATAATGTTCCTTTTCAACTACATGGAGTAGAATAGATATTACTGAACTTCTAAAATTCACCTGAACATCTACATGAACTCTTGATCTTGAGTGACTTAGTGAAAAAATATATTAAATTTATATGCTTTCCACACCAGACTCGTGTAAAAGGGAATAATCAAATATCTAAATGAGGTATAAAAGAACCCATTTATCAAAGATACACTATTATACTCATCACAAATTCTCTTCCCTTTATGGGAACTCATTGAACTGCCATTTGTAAAAAAAATGAACTCCCAACAAACATGACTTTCTAGCGAGATCAAATTCAACCATCAATGGCCTATCTAACTCATTAGAATAAGAATTATTCTTCATCCTAAAGACACGAAATTGAATATCAAACAAAATTAAAATATCAAACTATAGAGTCTTAAGATTCTAATTCGAAATAATATCATGTTAAAATTTTACTAGATTAGTGAATTAGTTTTGACATTCTGTTATGATTTTGTCACCATGATTTAGTATGAAAAGCTACAAATCCTTATCCAACATTAAATATGTTGAATATAACTCTTCAGTAAAAATAAGTTTAATGACCTTACACTCTAAAGACATTTTATTCTTCTCCATCACTATTGTATCCCAAAATCTTCTTCTTAGTCCCTCATGTTGAATAGTAGCACACTATACCTAAATTTCATCAGGAGTATCAAATAATTCAAATAGAAAATTTATCTTTATCAGCCAGTCATCATCATCATGATATTCGTTTGATGCTTAGGAAGAAGTTAGAATCTAAAAAATGAACACCTAAGCATGATTTCATGACACATCCCATTGAGGTTACAAAAATGAATCCTCAGTGGGTATAGGTGAAGATGCATATCCCATGGCATAGACAGCACACACAATATCCTCAACCATATTATAGTCTATGATATAATTTTATTACAGTGGTTCATCAGCATCATCCTCATGCATCCAATTTGAATGTCTTCTCAAAGGAATGATCCTAAACTACATCAGCATACAACATTTAAGACATCATAAGATTACTGAGATCAACACTCAAACAAGAGTAACTAGGTAATTTAATCCCATCAGATAGAGAACGAGATTTTTATTTTAACTACCCAAATAAAAATATGGTAAATGACAAGAAATAGTCCTCAATATATTTATCCCAGACTACACTTGGTGACTTAAGGATCATTAGGATGATATTTGGGAAGTCACTCTATTTGAAATGCATTCTATTTCCCAAAAATAATTATTAACTGCATACTAACATCAATGAAACATGCTTAACCTATGACATAAATGTGGGAATTGTTTTCCCGAAACATAGTGGAAGATAAAGATACATATCAGTACGATCAAAAACTCAAAAGGTACACAATACCAGTGGAAATACGGGTTTATAAAAAAACAATATAGTACATAGTAATAATACATTTATTCAGCCATGTTAAACTCCGAAACCAAAAGGACATGTCACTCAGAGCCCCAAGGGATGAATGACATCCACCTCCTCCAAGAGGTGGAATACCATTACATGAACATGGATGGAGAAATATACATAGACCCGATGGAAAAGGACAAGTGAGATCTTAAACTCCATGTAGGGTTTTCCATGATCTCTATAATAATATTCCATAATAATAATAAACCAAATCATGCATTTTATTTTAATCTAAAAAAATGGATGTATATTTTTACACTTAAAGAAATATGCATTTGATTTAAAATGATGCAAAACATTTCAAACATGGATTAAACAAAATTATATAAAATAATTTATATAAATAAATTGGCATGAGTAACGTAGTTTCATAATCAATAGTTTATATATATGAAACAATCAAAAAAAGAAACATGTTCATTTTCCCTGTGGTATGATAGTTTCAAGGTATATGATGCTAACACATATCATATCAGTGATCATAGGAAATATTTGTGCACACTTACCCCATGACTACGACCAATATGACCCATAAACATCCAATTAGAGATAATATATACAGAACAAGATTTATTTAGAGTATTATGATCAATATATTTCCAAGGAATTACCAACCTATATTTATTGTCCTAAATAACCCACTAAATATGAAGTAACATATGTGATTAATCAATTAATCAATAATGGGAAAATTATTTCAAATAAATTTAAAATACAATTTCCCAATTTTCAATACAAATATTAAAATTTCATTCAAAAAACTAAAATATTGGTTTTTTACCATTTCATTCCATTTTGAACCAAAATTATTCATAGTTTTTTGTCCTTTAAATTTAATCTTTCATTGAGAAAATAAATTCCAAAATCATTCTAGAATTTCAATAAATTTTAAAATAAACCATATTCCAAAATTCTACTAAAATTGGGGGGTTTTATAGAAATCCATACCATATCAATTTAAATCCCAATTCCCATCAAATTATGTTTTTCACAATTCAATATATAGAAATTTAAAAAAATGATTAATTCATTTATTATTCAATTAGACATATTAAACGGAACCACCTACATTTTGATGGAACTATAATGCCCAAAATGAGGGACACTAATAGAAAACAAAGGCTCATAAGATCAATGAACTCATCCTAGAAACAAGATTCAGTAGTACGGAGTTTATATCCATAAAATCAAAGATGATATATCATACCCCAAGATGAAAATAGAGAGATACAAAAAAGGTTAGGAGAGTACTTACTCAGATAGACATACCACAACTGACATGTTGATGAATCCCTAAACGAATGATTAGGGTGGATCGAGGATCACCAAAATAACCTGGCGATAGATCATGTTTGAGAGGGAATGAAATATATAAAAATTAATGGATAGATTCATCTGAGTAACCAATTTTTCTAAATCTCATAATTTAACATTGTGTGTAACCCTACTACAAGTGGTGTATTTTTTGAGTCCCATATGTGCCAAAAAATATGTTTCCTTTTATAGAAAATGGATCATTAATATTTTAATTATGTGTAAGATGTACACATTGTATAAAATTTCGCACTATATACCATCTTCATGAAATATTACAGATGAAGATTACACACTTTGTAATCACATTACATGGCTTATAAATACCTACCAGAATATAAAAAATACTTGTTTTATGTTGAAAATACCAATAAATTCTTCATCTCAACATCACTAAAACCCTAACAATTCTCTTTAGGCATTAAATAACAAATTAAAATGATAAAAAACAACAAAAGGGTTAGAATATACTCGAATGAATGCTAAAATGGTGTTACATTAAAAATTGTTTTTCAAATAAAAATATTTGAAATGTTTTTTTTTTCATAGAAAATTATGTTTAAAATGAAATGGATATTTCACTCAATAATATTTTAAATGAAATATTAATGGTATTTACAATCATAAAAATAAAAATTACTTCATGTTACTTTTTTCCATATGGGATATTTGGTATTGATACCATCATATTTCCTTATTTAGATGAAATAATATTATTTCAATGCGATTGTAATGAATCCCATTTCTTTTCCATTGGTTAATATTATTTTTAATATATTTTAATTGAGTTGTTTAATGTTTAATATTTAATCATGATTCAAAGATATTGTTATGAAATTTATTTCATTTCTTCTATTTAACCATGTTTTAAAGATATTGACATAAACCGCATTTCGTTTCCATTTATAACTCAGGATATGACATAATGATAATTATTTTTATTACTTTTATCATGAAATTAAATCACTTAATAACTTATTCAGGTTTTGATATTGGATATAGATTATATGATGTGGTTTTCTATATTGTGTCGGGTGAGTCTGTTACAGCTTATACGATGGGGAGACCTAGATATCACCAAGTGAGAACCTTCCAACTTATAAGATGAGGTGGTTTAGATAGCATCGTTTGAGACCATTATAAAGTATATAATGTCAATTCTTGGAGAGAGATAGTTTTTTCCTATTATATCTTAAAAGGTGGGTGTACCCATATAGCACTCCATGTCCTTAAAAATTGTACTTTTTCTTGAGGGGTAATAATGAGGTACTTAAATGTGGGTCTCTCATATGTATTTAACTAGGATCTTTTTATTTTAGAAAAGGGTTTACCATGGCTTATGATAAAAAATATTCTAAGTTACCAACACATTTATTTGATGATTTTTATGGTTTTTAATATATCTAATGATTAATATTGATATTCCATGGCTCCAAATTATTGATTTTGATGACTCATTCCATTTCTATGTTTTCGTATTTGATGATCTAGGTATTGATAGATATGAGTTATTTTATGACTCCCTCATGAAATTGTTTTATGTCATCAAGCCCTTATATACTTATTTTTCTAATTTGTGACACTAAATTGTCAATTATAATTTTTACCCTTACTTGGTATTTGAGATCACCCTTATTATGTTTCCTTTTCCTCATGTTATCTAGAAAAAATTATGATTTATTTATGTCTACTATAGTTTCATATGGATTATGAAAATGGATTTATGTAAAATATGGAATTTTTTATTAAGTTAGATGAATAATAATTTATCGAAATTGGTGTTCCTAACCTAGGTGTTTATACTAATTTATAAAAACTACAAACCTAATAAATCATTGAGAATGTATGTTTTTCAGTATTTCATTTTTATGTTTTATGTTTTTTTTTTGAGAAAATTGGTTCTCCTCCATCTAAATCAAATACCTAAATGAAATTTGTGTGTCATCAGCACTGAATCTTGGAGAGCAGGTTTTGGGATTTTATATTACCAATGCCTATATTCTGGATTTTTCTCTTTAATTAGTAAACACTAAATTTAATATAAGAAATTATATAAATGAATTTATCACTTTCGTGACATAACAACTTATTTCGTCCAACCACAATTTATGTGAAATAATTTTTTTCAAAAAATCCATAAATAATACTTATATTAATTTTTATATTTTATAAACATAATAATTTTTCATATATGGGGATAAAAATGGAATATAAGAATATAGGAGTATAATAACTCAAAATTGATCAATCATAAATATAGAAAATTTATTTTTGTAACTCTAAATTGTAAATCTCAACTCTAATTGATTCACCCACGTGGTTTTCATTCGATCAAAAATTATTTATTAACGATTAATATGTATAAGTGAAATAAATAAACCAATATAAATGTTAATAAAAATCATTGACAATATCGAATATTCAGTTTGTGTCTATTCCCCCTGATAGTTTTTGGTTTTTGTATAATTTCCCGTGTTATGTTATCCTTTTTGTTTAATCTAAAACATTA
Source organism: Viscum album (assembly GCA_963277665.1). Lineage (NCBI taxonomy): Eukaryota > Viridiplantae > Streptophyta > Magnoliopsida > Santalales > Viscaceae > Viscum > Viscum album. The sequence goes on along the minus strand of OY728151.1, from coordinate 643,713,891 downwards.
TTTTTTACTAAATCATTTGATATAATTAAATATATTATCATATTTTAATAGAGGTTAAATTATATAATAATTATTCCGTATATTCTCTTGGGTATAAACAATATGTAATCTAAAAAAATTTGGGGGGAATCCATACCAATTTATGCTTTTTTATTTTCAAATGTATAAATATTATTAATATTCTGGACCATAAATTTCATGATAATGGTCCTAATTTATCTTATTGTATTAAACTTTTTCATTGATCACTAATATATGTTTACAGATTTTAGTATTTCCCCATAATGTGTTTTAAAAAACTAAATTATTTCCAAATTTTCTAAAATGTTGTCCAAAAAATATTTAATTAAATATGAATATACTCAACCTTTAAAATGTGTAATTTGAGATAACTATAAATTTTTCATATTCCAAATCCTCTATTTTATTTTCCAATAATATTTTAGTATAATTAGTATTGTTGTTTAGCAATTATTATTTCCCTCTAACTCCTAATATACCATATCCTTAAAACATAATTTTAGTTTTATTTTCAAAATATATCTCATGTTTATTATGATATATTATATTGAATTTCTCAATAATATGCTAAAATATTTAGATCCCCAAAAATAATGAGAGATCTCCAAGAAATATTTTTCAATGATGTAAATCATATATCTTTATATTGGAATGATATTTCTGAATTTTTTATTACATTAAAAAATAAATTCCTACTCTATCAATTCTTACCTTCGTATTATGACATAATCTTTAAAACACACTAATAACCAAATAAAAATTGAAAAATTACAACCCATTGAATATTTCATCTAGAAATTATTCTTAATAGTAAATTTCTCACACAAGGTAAAACTATAATGATTATTAAAATTTAAAATTTTAAATAATATTATGATGTTCTGACGCATTTGCTAAAAATTATGTTTTATTTTTTTCAATTTTTTTAACACCCATTTATAAATAATCACTTTGTAATTAAATGATATTACTGTATTTAACACCTCAAGATTTCATAATATATTATTTCTTCAAAGTAATTCAATAACTTGAACTACACGCAACACTGAGTTCAAGCACACCACGACTAACCAAACTAGCCATTAGAAAGCGGTTATTAATAGTATTATCTAAATGTTGAACTTTATATAATCCATAAAATTTTAGAATCCATATTAGGAGTTTCTTAGAGATAATGTAATAACCAATTCATTTTTTAGATAAAAGAAGTTTTTTTTCAAAAAAAAATGCACTTTTACTGCCTTTTTATGGGGAACCCTTGTTAAATCATATATTTGAAACTTTTATATATTCAATTTGAAAAAATAAACTTCTTCATTATAATCGGGACATAATAATTTAGTTTCAAAAAAATTTTGGTGTTTTTCTGATAACTTACATATTTGGGTGAATAGTGAAAAATACTATATTTTAACTGAAAACAACTTTTTTAATCAAAATAATTTATAGTGTTAAATTTTACATTTTAATGGTTTGAAAGTATAAATATATTATATTTCTTCCATTTAATCCAATTCTGATCATTTTAGGTAATTTCACTTTGAAATTGGACATAAACAAGTGTCCGTCTTTTGATAGTTATTATTTCTTAAAAATACTCCTTTTTGTTTGAAGAATGAGAATTAATTTTAAATTAATAAATAAAACTTGTATGTTTTGAATTTGGTAAAATAGACTTCATTTTTGAATTTGGAATATCAAAATTATCTTAGGGTGAATTTTTGGTATTTTTCTGAAAACATAAAATTATTGATGAATAGTGAAAAACTTTGAGTTATTGTTTAAAACCGAATTTTTATTTAAATAATAATTTATTTTATTTGAATTTATTTTTTTCCAAAATAGATACATAATACCTATATATTTTCAATGTAATTCATTGAAGTTATTTTATAATAAGTTTATATATATAAAAATTTTATTGAACTTTTTACCGTCTTTTAACCACCTCCTAGGAGCTTTTTCAAATTTGCATAAAACATAATTTTACATATTCTATGAATGGAATTTCAAAAATCCGAGAGACACATTTAACCTCAGTAAGTAAAATTTGGTTCAACAAGCAAAAATAATTTTTGGTGAATAGTAACTTTTGACGTTTATTTACCACAATTAAAAGTAAAAAGGGTATTTATGGTTAAAATGATATAATAATTACCCTAAAACATGTTCTAATTCTATTTTATAGGTTTAATTCGACCAAAAACAGTCTTAGGAATAATATATGATCCTTTAGGTCAACTTGGATTAGATTAGGACATTAATTATTATTTAATTTAAAGAAGAGTTTAAAGTGTTAAATTCAATTTTAAATAACTAAAACATTTTTAATATAGGGTTATTCAGAAGCTAAATTCAACTATAAATATTCATTAGAAATATAAAATGATTTCCTAAATAATGGTAGTTTATTTATAATTTTTATAAATTTAATAATTAAATTTATTTATAACACAATGATGATCAAATAATGACCTTATTAATAAAAGATTAAAATAACTGATATTATAAATACCCAAATAAATGTAATTTAAGACTTATAATGAATTAAACCAATTTTATAGGTTAAAATTACATGTTATGGTTGATTAAATGAAGTTTTTTTTAAGTAATCATGCTGTAATGATTTTATGAAAAAACAAATACCAAATAGTGTCAAAATCGATATAAAATAGTTTTTAAAACGTAATATTATATTATTAAATGATAAAATAGTCATAAAAATATAAGGTTCGGCCAAAAGACTTATATAATAATATATATGACATTAATGAACCAATTGGGGTTCGATTGGGATTTTATAGCATGTTTATTAACCATATAATATAAAAATAAAAAGAGACATGGTAAATGTCAAACTATTTAACTAAGAGTTAAATATAAACGTTAAGGTTAATATGGTGACCTAAACCTGTCTAAAACCAATTGGTTGAGATTTTTTCGACCCATACCCTCCTTATACTCTAAATAAATCATTTTTGAGTCATTAGAAACTGAAAATTATTTTATTATAAAATAATCTTTCAAGCTTTTCCTAAAATGACCCTCATCTCTCTTATAAAAGGGAACTTCCCCTTCTCTTAATTTCACACCTATAAATACATTTGGCTCATCCAAACCCTGGTGAAATATCCTCCCAACATTCCTCCTATCATATTAGAGGCCTTCCTTTAGTAAGAAATCGGACCTATGGATCCCTTTTGATTAAATCATAAGGAAGAACCCGAAAAAGAGGTAAATATTTCATAACACCTGTCAAGTTCTTTTCTTCTTCCACTTCATCTTTATTTGTTGTTTCCATTATAAAATAATAACTCCAGTACCTTCTATATAACGTGATGTTATTATAGAAATGGTAAAACCATAATCATTATTCTATCCATCCTATAAATGAGAAAGTCACCATACGTGCGTACGTACAGATTACCATGTCCACGTCGTGGTGAAGTTTGTTATTCAAAAACATCATTATTTGGGTGGGTATACTAATTAGTATAACTAATTTAATAATAAATATAACATGTTAATTATTCTTTATATATGATATACCATCCAATTATATATGATTTTACCATCAATATAATGATATTGTCACCCGTGCGTACGTATGGATAACTGTCTCCACGATGTGATGAGATTCATTTCCACATTCACCATTCAACGATGATTATAAAATATATATCATTAATAAGTATGTTAAATGTGAAATAATAATACTACTGGAGATTTATATATATATATGTACTTACATATTTCTTATTCACTTAGTTCTGTTCAATACGATATGAAAATGGAAACAATGTTTATGCGTACGTACAGACGACCGTCTCCATAGACAGTATTTTCCATTTCACATATATTTATATTATACATATTTATATTCTAAATATATATATGATATATAAATCATTTTTTATATTCTGGAATTATTTAAATCACGATCTATGTGATACAATCAAGGGTAACAAGCTAAAATACGTACGATAAAGAAAGCGATTATTACCCGAAATGTTAATTAAACATGGAAATTATTATTAAATGGGTAGTATAAAGTCATAAATGAATCATTTATGATATCATAAATATTAATATGGTTCTGATATAATTTAATCACATACTTTGGTCTTCATACTGAAGGTTAAACATTCCATCGACTAGAGAAAAGTGCAAGGTAAGGGTTAATTTCACAATATCATTATTTTCCGAGGTTGTTTTTACATAAGTATCTACTGGGACATATTTATTATACATTTCCATGTTTCATAAAATATTTTTCAAGGGGATTATATTAAGGGGCTTTTTACTAAAACATCCTTTTAAATGTTTTAACAATTTATTCATTTAAACCATTCTCATTAATGTCTATGTTTAAAAATGGTTTTAAGGATTTATTTAAATGGACATGAATGTTTTTAAATGTTAATTCCTTTAAAAAGATTCAAATTGGTATGGGAAACTTTGATTTAAAAATTTATTTAAATGTCTTCCTTTCTAAATTTTGTGACTTTTACATGTTTTCATAAAAAAGGTATATTTATTTCAAAGAGTTTTATAAATCATTTTCATCTTTTTTCAAATCCTTTAATGGATTTTAAACTTATTTGAAGTTTGTTTATTATGATTCAAATATTCCATATTGTATTGAAGGTTTTGTGATATGTTTGACTGTGGATGTGTTATTTTTATACCATTCATTATTAATGGATAATGTATTTTCATTTCGTATGCCAGTTTTAATACAAATGATTATGTTATGTTTAAACCTTTTCATATGAGAAATGAAGTGGACTTAGTAAGTGATGGGTGGATCCCGCTATGGATTCTCTATGCATCGGTAGGTCTCATGAGACAAACTACTTTCTTGGTAGAAGGCCTTGACCAAATCTTATTTCTAGTCTTGGAACAAGGCCTTGAATATGTGGTAATGAAGTTTGGCATTATGTATTCCATCATTATGAAAGTGGCTATTGATATTGCATGTGATTATTCGACTAGTAGAGTATCCTTGTGAATAATTAAATGGAATTATTTTATTGTATCTTTGCCATATTGTGCTGATATTTATGTTTAAAAGGCTTTTGTTTTAGTCTTATACATTGCCTTAATTGTTTATTCTTATTTATGAATGTTTCCCCTATATTGTTATCCTTACTGAGAATCTAAGCTCACCCCTTTCTATGTTTTAATTTTCCCAGGATCCGAAGAAGTGTTTTATGTTTGAGATACAGGGTTGTTCTAAGGGAACAATGTCATTCTGAATGGATTTTTGTGTGTTCATTGTTAGAAAGTGTAATGTAACATTCATATATGTAATCTATTTTCCAATACTGCTAAACTGATCGGTCTTTCGGGACTTGATTCCTTATAATCATGCCAATGTATTAAAATAAAGCACTGACTCTAGGAATCTAGGGTCAGGTCATTACAATTGGTATCATAGGAATTTTATAAATAACCTTGTAAACTAGATTTAGATAAACTCTAGTTAGAGCACATTACCTTAAGATAGACTTTGATGATTAGTATATAAGAACTTCTTAGAATTTTGGTAATATAGATATTTTATGAGTTTTCTATGAAAATAAATCCCTGTCTGGATACGAGCAGGTAGAGGTGTCTCTATCACAGATTTACCTAGGGGTAAAACCTGAAAACACCACTTTGAGTTGGACTCGAACGGGAACTGGTGCACAACAACGGGCCTTACTACACTCTTGGTTACGACACTCCTGAGGAATATTCTTAGGATAATTCTCATTTTCATTACAAATAATTATGAAGGATTTATGAGTATATATCTCCTCAAAGAAAATATTTTTTATGATTATAGATTATATCCATAAACTGTTCAATTTATGTCAGATATTTTACAAGTTTAGAATTATTCATTGTGATTCATAAACTGACCTAGTGTATGCCATTGTATAGAAATGGAGCCCAGTAGAAGGAATGAGAAATCCAGCAATACGTATGATCCAAAGAGTAAGAAGGATCATATCATTCATGTTATAAAGAAAACATTTATAAGAGAAATATATTCCCATGTATTTTTAACATATGAAAAATTATATCATGTGTTAATAAGATAAGTAAATAATTCTATGAGTCCTATGATTTTAAATGTAAGAAATAGTAGAAAAGGATGGTAGAGAGAAATATGGATAAAGGGAAGATGGGAAATAAGGATTTTTTCAAATGTGATAAATGTGGAAACAATCATCTTAGTAAATGCATGAAGTGAATGGGAATTTGTTATAAGTGTGGAGAAAAAGGACACCAACTACGTAATTGCAAGGGTAAGATAATAGTTTCAAATATAAAATGCTTCATCTTCAAGGCGTGGGGACACTACACAAATCAATGACCAAGTCATCAGAGTATACATCAAATGATTCTATTGTATAATAACCATGTTATGATACTACCTCATTTGAAGAGGAATGACTAGTGTTCTTATTTTTTTATTACAGAATTTTTTCATTTGAGTGTTGTGTCAGCAAAATACTGGTTATATGAATTATGGAGATAAATATGGATTGTACTATAGTACTATTTTATTGAGGATTTGAGATTATATGGTTCTAAGAAAAGTGACTTAATATTAAGCACCACTTTTTGGAAAATACATGGTTGAAGGAAAGGTGATCTTTAATATGGTCCTAAAAATGAGGCAGTTATTTTGGAATAAGATATGGTTGATTTGGATAAATTATATTGGATATTCTTGACTTCCTTGGAACAGATTAATAGTTTTTTTTATTTCATCATTGTTGGAATATTCCAAATTTTTGGATATAAAGAATATATCCAGTATTACATAAAGGATAAGGGAGCATGAATTTAATCAATAAGGTTTTATGGTAATTCAAGGGGTTTCCATGTTATAAAATAATACATAATGAAGGTGGTAACATGTTATTACATGGAAAAAATGATCTTCAATGTGTTTAACTTCCTTATGAATTTTGGACTGTGACTTTGGATAGAAGTATTTTGGATAAGTCTAAAGGTTGTAATGGATTAATTTTGAAATTTGATACTATTGTTAAGGTTATTTTTGGATTGTTATAAAAAGTACAACACGCAGACCGTGTGACAATGCATCGCGTCAGACAAACCTACAGGAATCGAACCCACAACCATAGTGCGATTGAGATTTATCACCTACCACTGGACTATGTGATGTCCCTGGATTGTATAATATAGTTTTTTAATGGTTCTAATAGGTGAATTATAAATTCATTATTTTTGGAACCCTATACTATTAGGTTAAATAGAATGTTTTTTATGAAATCTTTTGGAGTGAAAGATGAGTTTGTGGTAGGAATTAGTTGAAGGATGAAACTCTAATTTTCAAATATATATATATATATATATAATTTTATCCCTATTATTCTATGGGTAAATTAATTCTTAAACTTTAGTGAAGGGGTCTTAAAACCAAAAATGTGATATCCTAATACCTTATGTTTTCCTAGACCGATGGTATTTTAAATCATCATAGTTTGATGGATTTGAGGCCCTCAAATCTATACTTGTTTGTGATTGATGAGCTCAATCACTCCCTATAAATATTTATTTTTTCCTCCAATTATATGTCTCTAATTTCTACCAATGTTCTTTTAATCGAGACCATAATTTGTTGGTGACCCTTTCTTTTCCCTTTTCCACTTATTAAGACTAAATTTTATTAACCCAATTTCGGATGTAGGTTTTCCCACAAAAGTATTTTCTATTTTCAACCTTTTATTTTCAAAAAACAATTTCAAATTGCGAGTAAGAAATTTATTGAATGAGTGAATAATCTAACATCCCAATATTTCATAGTACGTTATTTCTTCAACGTAATTCAACAACTTGCACTACACGCAACACCGAGTTCAAACGCACCACGACTTACCAAACTAGCCATTCAAAAGTAGTTATGAATAGTATTAACTGAATTTTGATTTTTATATAATCCTTATAATTTTATAATCCATATTATGAGTTTCTTAGACATAATGTAGGAACTAATTCATTTTTTCAGATAAAAGAATTATTTTTCAAAAAATGTACTTTTACCACCATTAAATGGTGAACCCTTGTTAAATCCAATATTTGAAACTTTTATAAATTCAAATTGACAAAATATAATTTTTCATTAGAATCATGACATAAGAATTTAGATTCAATAAATTTTTGGTGTTTTCTTGATAACTTTCATATTTGGGTGAATAGTGAAAAATACTATACTTTAACTGAAAAAAACTTTTTTAATAAAAATAATTTATAGTGTTAAATTATAAATTTTAATTATTTGGAAGTATAGATATATTATATTTTTACCATTTAATCCAATTCTAGTCATTGTAAGTAATTTCATTTTGAAATTGGACATAAACAAGTGTCAATCTTTTTATAGTTATTATTTCAAAAAAATAATCTTGTTGGTTTTGACAAGGGAATTAATTTTAAATTAATAAATTAAACTTCTATGTTTTGAATTTGGTTAAATAGACTTCATTTTTGAATTTGGGATATCAAAATTAGCTTAGGGAGAATTTTTGGTATTTTTCTAAAATCCTTCAATTTTTGATGAATAGTGAAAAACACTGAGTTATTGTTTAAAACCCACTTTTTATTCAAATAATAATTACTTTTATTTAAATTTATTTTATGTAAAAATATATACATAATACATAAATATTTTCATTGTAATTAATTGGATTTATTTTATAATAAGTTTAGATATATTAATTTTTTATTGAACTTTTAACAGTCTTTTACCCACCTTCTAGGAGAATTTTCAAATTTGCATAAAATATAAATTTACTGATTCGGTGAATTGAATTTCAAAAATTTGAGAGACAAAGTTAACCTCAGTAGGTAAAATTTGGTTCAACAAGATTAAAATAATTTTGGTGAATGGTAACTTTTGACTTTTATTTACCACGATAAAAAGTAAAAAGGGTAAATATGGATAAAAATGATATTATAATTACCCTAAAACATGTCCTAATTCTATTGGATAAGTTTAATTCTACCAAAAAAACCTTAGTAATAACATATGATCATTTAGGTCCACTTTTATTTGATTAGGAAATTTATTATTATTTTACTTGAAGAAGAGTTAAAAGTGTTAAATTCAAGTTTTCATAACTAAAACATTTTTAATATAGGGTTATGAAAAATATAAATTCAAATATAAATATTTATTATAAATATAAAATTATTTCCAACGTAATGTTATTTTATTTATAATTTTTATACATTAACTAATTAAATTTAGTTATGGCACAATGTTAATGTAGTAATTACCTTATTAATTAAAGATTAAAATAATTGATATTATAAATACACAAATAAATGTAATTTTAGACTTATGATGAATTAAACTAATTTAATAGGTTAATGTGAAATGTTAGGGTTGATTCAATTAATTTTTTTTAAGTAATAATGTTGTTATGATTTTAACAAAAAACAAATACCAAATAGTGTCAAATTTGACATAAAATAGTTTTTAAAACAAATATTATATTATTAATTGATATAATTGTCCTAAAAATCAATGATTTGGAAAAAAGACTTATATAATAATATATATGTCATTAATTAACCAATTGGGGTTCTATTGAAATTTTATAGTATGTTTATTAACCATATAATATAAAAGTACTAAGAGACATGGTAAATGTGAAACTATTTAACTAAGAGTTAAATCTAAAAGTTAAGTTTAATATGGTGACCTAAATCTATCTAAAACCTATTTTTTAAGAGAATTTAGACCCATCCCAACCTTATCCTATAAATAAATATTTTTGGAGCCATTAGAATCCGGAAATTATTTTATTATAAAATAATACTTCAGGCTTTTCCTAAATTGACCCTCACCTCTCTTATAAAAGGGCACTTCCCCTTCTCTTAATTTCATGCTTCTAAAGCCATTTGGATAGGACAAACCCTACCCAAATATCCTCCAAACATTCCTCCATTAATTCTAGAGGCCTTCCTTTGGTCATTAATCCTACCTAAAGAGCCCTTTTGATTATATCAAAAGAAAAAACTTGAAAAAGAGGTAAATATTTCTTCACAATTTTCAAGTTCTTTTCTTCTTCCACTTCCTATTTAATTTTTCTTCCACTCTAAAATAATAACTCTAGTATCATCTATATATCATGATGTTATTATAGAAATGGTACAACCATATTCATTAATCTATCCATCCTTTAAATGACAAAGTCACCATATGTGAGTACGTACGGATTACCGTCACCACAACGTGATGAGATTCATTTCCACGTTCATCATTCAATGATGATTATAAAATATATATTAGTAATAAGTATGTAATATATGAAATAATAATTCTACTGTAGATATATATATATATATATGTGTACTTACATATATCTTATTCACTTAGTTTTATTCAATACGATATGAAAACGGAAACAACGTTTATGCGTACGTACAGACTACCCTCTCCATAAAAAGTATTTTCCATTTCATATATATCTCTATTATACATATTTATATTCTAAATATATAAGATATATAATTCTTGTTTTATATTCCAGAATTATTTAAATCTTGATCTAAGTGATAAAATCAAGAGTAACAAGTTAAAACACGTACGGTAAAGAAAGCAATTATTACCTAAAATGTTAATTTAACATGGAAATTATTATTAAATGGGTAGTATAAAGTCATAAATGAATAATGTATGATATCATAAATATTAATATGGTTCTGGTATAATTTAATAACATACTGCAGTCTTCATAAAAGAGGTTAAACGTACCCTCGACTAAACTAAACACTACTGGAAATACAGTCTTTTCCAACGGTTCTAAACAGTTGGGAAAGGCTACAAAACCGTTGGTATATGTTATACCAACGGTTATGAAAATCGTAGGGAAGTAAGCTGTTTGGAATGATTTTCCCAACGGTTTACAATGAACCGTTGGGATAGGGTGGGGAAAAATTAACCTAACCCAACAGTTCTGCCAAACCGTTGGGAATGTTTTTCCCAATGGTTTGGCTTAAACCGTTGGGAAATCCCAAGCACTCTCCTCTTTCCCAACGGTTTCTAAACTGTTGGGATAGGTTTTTTACAAATGGTTCATAGAACCGTTGGTAATAAAAAAGCTCAGTGATTCTATGCCAACTATTTGAAATTTTTGGCATACCCTATGCTGTGCAAATTGCACAGCAGCCTGCAATTTGCACAGCAGATCTACAATTTTCCCAGAAGGTCTCATTTTATGTATTCCCTCTCATTTTCAATCGAATTATTGCACCTGCAATAAACTAACACATACATATACAATTATTTTACCTGCAATAACCAACTAACACATACATATAGAGAACAAATTCATACACATTTAACATATAATGCATCTTGGAACTATACACATCCATAATTAAATTAGAATTCATAACATAATTATAAACATACATAATTCATTTAGAATTCAATTTAAAATTTAGATGACAATTATATGTGGAATCCGGAATTCAATTCATAATTTGATCATTTTTTCGTATACCATATATTTTTACCTGAAATGATGTCCATTTTAAAGAAAATACATACACCTGGAGTGATACCGGACACACCGTGCCTCGGATTGAGGCGAGGTTAACTCATAGAAGTCAAGAATGACCCATCAATCGTTTTCCTTAAGTATCAACATATTCCAAAAGCATTTGATCGGTTTTCCGTATGCCAGTTGTGTTTTTCACTTAAAATAACGTCCTTTTGAAACAAAAGACAGAAACGTTTAGTGGTTCCAGCCACACCACATCTCAGATTGGGGCGGCGTTGAGTCTTACACGTCACATGTGACCCATGGATCGTTCTCCTAAAGTTTTAATGGAAACCAAATGGGTTTGGTCAATTTTCCATATGTACATAAAATGTTGTCCATTTTAAAAAAAAGGGAGCCACTTAAAGTGATCTTGTCCACACTGTGCCTCAGATTAAAGAGGGGTTGACTCGTGCACATCACATATGACCCATGGATAGTTTTCCTAAAGCATCAACACATTTAGAATGTATTTGGTCGGTTTTCGGTATGTTAGTTGTTCTCTTCACTTATAATCCTATCCATTTTAAACAAAAGAGAGACACTTTGAATGGTGTTGGCCACAACGTGCCTCAGATTGAGGAGGGGTTGACTTTTACACGTCACATATAACCCATGGATCGTTTTTCTAAAGTATTGACACAATCCGAATGCGTTTGGTCTGTTTTTCATATGTCAGTTGATGTTTTTCACTTAAAATGACGTCCTTTTGAAACAAAAGACAGACACGTTGAGTGGTGCCATCTACACCGCGTCTCAGATTGAGGCGAGGTTGATTCGTACACATCACATATAACCAATGGATTGTTCTCCTAATTTTTCAACGGAAACTGAATGTGTTTGGTTGGTTTTCCATATGAACTCAAAATGTTGTCCATTTTAAACAAAAGGGAGCCGCTTAGAGTGATCCCGGTCACAACGTGCCTCGTATTCAGCCCGGGTTGACTCGTACACTTCACATATGACCTGTGGATCGTTTTCCTAAAGCATAAACACATTTCCAATGCATTTGGTCAGTTTTTCGTATGTCAGTTGTTCTTTTCACTTATAATCCTATCCATTTTAAACAAAAGAGAGAGACAGTGTGAATGGTTTCGGCCACACCACGCCTCGGATTGAGGCTTAGTTGACTCGTACATGTCACATATGACCCACGTATCGTTTTTCTAAAGTATTGACACAATCCGAATGCGTTTGGTCAGTTTTCTGTATGCTAGTTGATGTTTTTCACTTAAATTGATGTCCTTTTGAAACAAAAGACAGCCACTTTGAGTGGTGCCGGGAACACCACATCTTAGATTGAGGCAGGGTTGATTCATACACGTCATATATGACCCATGGATCGTTCTTTTAAAGTTTAAACAGAAACCGAATGTGTTTGGTTGGTTTTATGTATGTATTTAAAATGTTGTCCATTTTAAACAAAAGGGAGCCACTTAGAGTGATCCTGGACACACCATGCCTCGAATTGAGCCCGTGTTTACTCATACATGTCAAATATGACCCATGGATCGTTTACCTAAAGCATCAACACATTTCAAATGAGTTTGGTCGGTTTTCTGTATGTCAGTTGTTCTTTTCACATATAATCTTGTCCATTTTAAACAAAAGAGAGACATTGTGAATAGTGTCAGCCACACCGTCCCTCAGATTGAAGCGGGGTTGACTTTTACACGTCACATATGACCCATAGATCATTTTACTGAATAATCAACACATTTCAAATGCGTTTGGTCGGTTTTTCGTATGTCAGTTGTTCTTTTCACTTATAATCCTGTCCATTTTAAACAAAAGAGAGACACTATGAATGGTGTCGGTCACACCTTGCCTTGGATTGAGGTAGGGTTGACTCGTACACGTCACATATGACCCATGGATTATTGTGCTCAAGTATCAATACAATAAGAATCCATTTGGTCTGTTTTCCGTATGTACTTAAAATGTTGTCCATTTTAATCAAAAGAGAGCCACTTAGAGTGATTCCGGCCACACTGTGCCTCAGATTAAGGCGATGTTGACCGGTACATGTCACATATGACCCATGGATCGTTTTCCTAAAGCATCAACACATTTCGAAGGTGTTTGGTCAGTTTTCCCAATGTCAGTTGTTCTTTTCACTTATACTCATGTCCATTTTAAACAAAATAGATACACTGTGAATGGTGTCGGCCACACCGCGCCTCGGATTTAGGCGAGGTTAACTCGTACACGTCACATATGACCCAGGCATCGTTTTTCTAAAGTATCGACACAATCTGAAGGTGTTTAGTCAGTTTTCCGTATTCCAGTTGATGTTTTTCACTTAAAATTACGTCCTTTTGAAACAAAAGACAGACACTTTGAGTGGTGTCGGCCACACCGCATCTCAAATGGAGGATGAGTTGAGTCGTACACGTCACATTTGACCCAAGGATTGTTCTCCTAATTTTTCAATGGAAACTGAATGCGTTCGGTCAGTTTTCCATATGTATTTAAAATTTTGTCCATTTTAAACAAAAGAGAGACACTTAGAGTGATCCTGGCCACACCGTGCCTCAGATTAAGGCGGGGTTGACTCATACGCATCACATATGACCCATGGATCGTTTTCCTAAATCATAAACACATTTCTAATGCATTTGGTTGGTTTTCCATATGTCATTTGTTCTTTTCACTTATAATCCTATCCATTTTAAAAAAGAGAGAGACACTATGAATGGTGTCGGCCACAATGTGCCTCGGATTTGAGGTGGGGTTGACTCGTACACGTCACATATGACCCATGGATTGTTGTTCTAAAGTATCGACACAATCCGAATGTGTTTGTTCAGTTTTCCCTATGCTAGTTGATGTTTTTCACTTAAAATGACGTCCTTTTGAATCAAAAGACAGACACTTTGAGTGGTTCCGGCCACACTGCATCTCAGATTGAGGCGGGTTTGATTCGTACATGTCACATATGACTCATGTATCATTCTCCTAATGTTTCAATGGAAACCGAATTCATTTGGTCTATTTTCCATATGTACTTAAAATGTTGTCCATTTTAAGAAAAAGGGAGCCACTTGGAGTGATCATGGTCACACCATGCCTCGGATTGTGCCCAGGTTGACTCGTACATGTCACATATAACCCATGGATCTTTTTCCTAAATCATCAACACATTTCAGAATGAGTTTGGTCGGTTTTTCGTATGGCAGTTGTTCTTTTCACTTATAATCCTGTCCATTTTAAACAAAAGAGAGACATTGTGAATGGTGTCGGCTACACCGTGCCTCGGATTGAGGTGGGGTTAACTTGTACACGTCAAATATGACCCATGGATCATTGTTCTAAAGTATCGACACAATCTGAATTTGTTTGGTCGGTTTTGCATATGCCAATTGATGTTTTTCACTTAAAATGTCATCCTTTTGAAACAAAAGACAGAAACTTTGAGTGGTGTCAGCCACACCATGTGTTAGACTGATGCAGGGATGATTCGTACATGTCACCTATGTCCCATGGATCGTTCTCCAAAAGTTTCAACAGAAACCGAATGCGTTTGGTCTGTTTTTCATATCTACTTAAAATGTTTTCCATTTTAAACAAAAGGGAGCCACTTAGAGTGGCCCCATCCACACCATGCCTTGAATTGAGCTCGTGTTGACTCGTACATGTCATATATGACCCATGTATCATTGACCTAAAGCATCAATGTAACACCCCGAGATTTTATGAAAAATATTCTTTTTAATTTCATTAATGTCTTGTGTTGTACGCTACACCAAAAGGAGCTTGCACAACACGCATCTTTGACTTGCCTTGCATTACACGCAATCGCAACCTTCCTCGATAGCGTGTGTAGTACGCAATACTGAGCTTCACGAAACAACGATATGCTATTAAAATATTATTAAAACTAGCCATTATGAATAGTAATAACCACTTTTTAAATTTTAGAAATTTTAGCTCTCAAAATGGACTTCATTTTTGGATTCGGAGTATCGAATTTAGCCTAAGGTGAAATTTTGGTACTTTTCGGATAACTTTCATATTCTGATGAATAGTGAAAATTACTAAATTATAATTAAAAACAACTTTTTAAATCGAAATAATTAATAGTGATAAATTATTAATTTGAGTGGTTTTAAAGTATATTTAGAATATATTTTTACAATTTAATACAATGTTGGTCATTGAATGTAATTTCACATTTAAACCAGACATAATCAAGTGTCAATCTTTTGATAGATATTGTTTCTTAAAAACACGCTATTTGTTTTAACAACAGGATTTAATTATAAAATTAATTAATGAAACTTCTATGTTATGAATTTGGTAAAATAGATTTCATTTTTGAATTCGGAATATGAAATATAGCTTAGGATGAAATTTTGGCATTGTTCTGAAAAACATCAATTTTTGATGAATAGTGAAACTACTAAGTGGTAGTTAAAAAACTAAATTTTTCATAAAACTTAATTTTACCGCTTCTGTGAATGGAATTTCAAAAATCCGAGAGACACGGTTGATGTCAGTAAGTAAAATGTGGTTCAATGAGATGAAAATAATTTTTGGTGAATAGTAACTTTTTACTTTTATTTACCACGGTTAAAAGTAAATAGGGTAATTAAGGGTACAAATGATATTAATATTACCCTAACACATGTCCTAATCCTATTGGACAAGTTTATCTCGACCAAAAACAACCTTAAGTGTAAAATATTATCATTTAGGCCCACTTGGATTAGATTAGGACATTTATTATTATTTAATTCAAAGAAGAGTTAAAAGAGTTAAAATCAAAGTTTATTTACTAAAACATTTTTAATATAGGGTTATACATAAGATAAATTCGATTGTAAATATTATTTAGAAAGATAAAAGGATTTCATACATAATGGTATTTTATTTGTAATTTTTAGACATCAAATAATTTAATTTATTTATGACACAAAGATGATGCAGTAATTATCTTATTAATGAAATATTGACATAATTGATATTATAAATACCAAAATAAATTTAATTTAAGACTTTTTATGAATTACACTAATTTTCTAGGTTAATATGATATATTAGTGTTGATTTAATCAACTTGGTTCGAACATATAATTCTGTTATGACTTTCACAAAAATCATATATCAAATAGTGTCAAAATTGACACAAAATAGTTTTTAAATAAAATATTATATTATTAATTGTTATTTTATTCCTAAAAATCTAAGATTCGGCCAAATAACTTAGATAAGGATATATATATTAATAATAAACAATTTGGGGTTCGTTTGGCATGTTATAGTAAGTGTATTAACCATATAGTGTAAGAAAACAAAAAGACACGGTAAAAGTTAAATTATTTAACTTAAAGTTAAATCTAATTGATAAGGTTAAAATAATAACCTAAACTTGTCTAAATCCTATTGGTTGATAGTATTTAGACCCATTAACACTTTAGCTTCGAAATAAGACCCTTTGGAACCATTATAAACCGATTTTGACTTTAATATAAAATAATATTTTGAGATATTCCTAAGATGACCCTCTCCTCCCTTATAAAAGGGCACCTCCTCCCTCTCTTCCTCACAAAACTTTGAGCCTTCAAGCTCGTCCAACCCCTGCCAAAATCCCTTATCCACTTCCCTAGTATCATCCTAGAGGTCCTGGTATTCTTAAAAGACCATCCTTAGTTCTTTAAATGGAGGCTAAGAAAAGGCGCGTCAAAAAGAGGTAATATCCATTACCGATCTTTTTCAATTTCTTTCTTCTTCAACTTCTTCTTTAGTTGTTTCATGATAAAGTAATAACATCAGTATTTATTATATACATATATGTTATTATAAATATGAAACAACTCTAATTAACCTTCTATCCATCCTACGGAAAAAGGAAATCACCGCGCGTGCGTACGTACGGAATACCGTCTCCACGCCGTGGTGTAATCTATTTTCCGCCACCACCTTAATTGGATGGGTATAAAGGTGTAATGAGTAACTATATATGATTATTATAAAGTTATATTGATACTTAAATAGTATACATACACTTCAACACAATTCCACAACCATGGGAACGATATCATCGCTCGTGCGTACGTACGGACTACCGTCTCTACGACGCGATGAGATTCATTCTCAATGATTAACCATTCATGAATGATTATAAAGTATATATAATAAGTACTAATGAAATATATGACCTAATAATGATACTGGAATTATTTATATTTATATGTATGTCATCTACTTAATTCCATTCAATTCAATAAGGAAACGAAAACAGCTTTCATGCGTACGTACGGACTATCGTCTCCATGAACGGTGTATTTATTTCCATTTACTGATTTATTATATATGTATATTCTGAATATATATATATATAAATCATGTTTTATATCATGGAATTAAGTAATCATGATCTAAGTAATCATATGAATAATTACAAGTTAAAAACACGAACGACAAATGAGACGATTTTACCCAAAACGCTACTTTAACATGAATTTACAAAAGAACGGGTAATATAAAGCCATAAGTGGACCATATATGATATAATAAAAATGAATATGGTTCTGGAATAAGTCAATAACATGATTTAAATCATTATACAGGAGGTTCGGACACTCACAAAGCAAGTCGGACCTAAGGTGAGGGAAATATCACAATCTCATTTTTATCCGAGATTGTTTATTCGTAAGTATTTACTGGGGTGTATTTTATCATCCACATCCATGTTTCATAAATATGTAATATTATTTCCATCCACCTACAATTTTTTAAATCCATTTTTACCCTTCGGTGAGTTTTTAGTAATATGTATGAAAGGAATCTTTTGTCGTTTTTCGTACGAGGTACTTTTTGACTTTTCCGACAAAAGTACGAAGAATGTTTTTTTTAACTTATACGGAAAGAATGTATTTTTAAAACATTATTTACAAGAATCAACCTTTATAAGTTTTCAATTTTATTTTTAATCAACTTCTTTTAGTTTAAAGTTGTATGACATGTTAAGAAAGGAAAAATGTTTTTGAATAAGAAAGGATATTTTCCTCAAGAATGGAGTTCAAGTTTTTAATCAAAATTATTTTCCATCTAGGATAATAAAGGGTACTGTTTTTATCCCTATTATTACATTTATTTGATTATGTTGTGATGGAATTATTTTTACGAATTCCTTTATTTTATATGAATTGTTTTATGATGTCATGATGTTTAAGATTCCCATTTTTATTACATGGGTTATGCAATGATGTATGATTTATGATTTTGTGGAACACATAATAATGGTATCATTATGAGATGGGTGGGACCTATATCTCCCTCCAATGCATTGGGTAAAGATTTCATATCTCATGAGATAGACATGGCTGGAATGGTAGGTTATACTGGTTCAGTGAAACAGGACTGAAACGAGGGTGAATCGATTCAGAAAGGGACTTTGTCCACTAAGATAGTCTTGGAAATGAGTCATGACTAACAAGAAATGATTCTCTATGATTATGTGTGTATGCCACAACGTTCCATGTTTTAAGTTATGATTATTGTGATTTCATTTCACTACTATGATTTATCCCATGTTATGAAATTATGCTCTCTTTTGCAGGTTAAGATTTCCAAAATGTTATGTTCTTATGAATATTATGTGATTGATATTTCTTTTGTTTACCCTTACTGAGCATTTGAGATCACCCTTTTATGTTTACTTTTCCCAGGATATAAAGAAAGGTTTTAGGTATAAAAAAAGGGAAGATCTTTATGGGAGATGTTGAAGATCTTTCACCAGGATTAGAAGATTATACTCTGAGTTTCCAAAGACACTAAACTATTACGATCCTTGTGTGTGTGTTTTTGTTATGTACTAAGTATTCCGCAAATGTAATGTAATGTCAATGTACGTCAGGCATCGGGTCTCTACAGTTGGTATCAGAGGAAAGGTTTAGTCAACCTTTGGAAACTAGGATGTGAAAGCGTTAGTGAGATCCCTAGAGATATTTCTAAGGTATGTCTAGGGATGCCCCTGAGGATAAGTATACATATAGGATACAGTCCTAGAACTACGGTAACGATAATAGAATTTAACCTAAGATGTTAGATATTGAGGATACTCCACCTTTATTATGTTGTTTTCCCTAGCATGATTTTTGCCTCTCACACTATTCTTTTTGGGTTTTAGAAAATGGCTAGAAACAAGATGATTCACGATAATGGAGGATATGATGGACAATTGAATGATATTCTTCATGAGCAACCAAATTAAATGGGATTTGGAAGTCCAAACATCATTATTATGCCTAATCAGCAATCTCATAATATGATTAATAAAGTAAAATTTGGTAAGTTTCCTAACTCGGCTAATAAGAGAAAGATGTATTTTCATGATGATCATAGAGGAAAGAAAGTTCAATTTCCCCTATGTAAATCATGTGGGAAGAGGCATCAAGGAGAATGTTTCAAAGGAACTGTAAGATGCTTTGGGTGTGGAAAAGAAGGACACAAAGCAAGTAAATGCAAAAGAAAAGGTTCAGTTAACAACATGGATGAGGATAATGGTATTGCTACGACATCAACAATGGTTAAATGTTTTAAATGTGGAATGTACGGGAATTATGCAAACCAATGCCCTAAAGGAAAGTCTCATGAAGATAATCAGTATGGTCGTATGGGAAGTATTTATGTTGATGATTATGAAGATACTACAAATGATATGTGAGATGAAATAATTGTTGAAGCTCGCTCAATGGTTTAAGAAGTTAGTGGAATGATTACATGTTTATCAAGTGTAATGTTGTATAAGTAATCTCATGGTACTATGGAATAAAGAGACATCTAAGGATTGTTACACTGTTTTCTTTCCTAAGTTTTTAAAGTGTATGATTAATGGTACTAGTAACCATGAAATGTTATTCAGATATTTTTTGGAAAGTAGATGATATGCGCATAATGAAGGAATAATAAGATAATGACTTGTTTGATTTTATTCATGAGCTCATGACTGATATAAGGAGAAGGTTATATCATGGTTTGAGTATATAGAATTTTTGGATTTTGGTATGTGGAAAGTGTTAAATTTTAACTGCATTCATGTTTTCACTAAGGTTCAATGGAATACATGATTAAGGCCTTCGAATGATTGGAATGTGACCAACAAGATAGAAATGCAGTATTACGATATATGGGGATCAACGATGATATTAAATCTCTGGTAATCGTTTTCACTATGTTATGAGAGTGGACTGAAGTATTTTAGATAAGCCTAAAGATTAGAATGGATTATGTTGGACATAAGTTAGTATTGTTTAAGGATAAAAGTTTTTTTCGAGATTATTGATGGGATGTTATAGTAATATAGTTTTAGAAAAAGGACAACCTGCAGGACGGGCGACAGCCCATCGCATCGGACAAGGCTATGGAAATCGAACCCACAACCGAAGTGTGACTGGCCTTTATCACCTACCACTGGCCTACAGGAAGTCCCTGTTTAGTAGAAACTAGTTTTATTATATTAAGATTTATGACATATGATGTATAAGTCCATTTTAGGAACCATATATGATTAATCTCACTATAGATCGACTTATGTATATAATTTTTTTGCTAACCTTTTGTTTGAGACAGATGGAATGACCCGTCATTCTATCACATGATCTGCTAACACTTCACGAATAACAAATTCAACTTCATTTATTTAAGAGATGAAGTGGAAATTTTTAAAGGCACGAACAACAGTGAGATTGTACCAAAATAAAGTAAG
Source organism: Viscum album (assembly GCA_963277665.1). NCBI lineage: Eukaryota > Viridiplantae > Streptophyta > Magnoliopsida > Santalales > Viscaceae > Viscum > Viscum album. Next base: position 643,692,585 of record OY728151.1, on the reverse strand, counting down.
TATTTATTCTAATTCAAATTCATTAACTTTAGGGAAACGATCTTGAAAACCAAAAATGTTGTCCTATTGATCTTATATCTGATGAATCAGATGGTACCTTAGATCATCACAAATTTATGGCTTTGTGATTGCTGGCTTTTCCATAGCCATGTTCTCTACCACTCTCCATCAGAACATAATGGTTAGATTTCTCTTCCATATCCATATTTTCACCTATGTGGAAACCCAGTGATTAGTTTATTTGGGTAATCGTTACATTTCATACTTTAGTTTTTAAAGCCAAGTTTTGGTATTCTTTTTTACGATGTGGGTTTCTATTAAAGAAACTTTCGAATAGTAAACCATTTATAACCCCGACGAATTTCGAGGGCGAAATTCATTTTAAGGGGGGTAGAATGTAACACCCCGAGATTTTATGAAAAATATTCTTTTTAATTTCATTAATGTCTTGTGTTGTACGCTACACCAAAAGTAACTTGCACAACATGCATCTTTGACTTGCCTTGCATTACACGCAATCGCAACCTTCCTCGATAGCGTGTGTAGTACGCAATACTGAGTTTCACGAAACAACGATATGCTATTAAAATATTATTAAAACTAGCCGTTATGAATAGTAATAACCACTTTTTAAATTTTAGAAATTTTATCTCTCAAAATGGACTTCATTTTTGGATTCGGAGTATCGAATTTATCCTAAGGTGAAATTTTGGTACTTTTTGGATAACTTTCATATTCTGATGAATAGTGAAAATTACTAAATTATAATTAAAAACAACTTTTTTAATCGAAATAATTAATAGTGAGAAATTATTAATTTGAGTGGTTTGAAGTATAATTAGAATATATTTTTACAATTTAATAAAATGTTGGTCATTGAATGTAATTTCACATTTAAACCAGACATAATCAAGTGTCAATCTTTTGATAAATATTGTTTCTTAAAAACACGCTATTTTTTTAACAGCGGGATTTAATTATAAAATTAATTAATGCAACTTCTATGTTATGAATTTGGTAAAATAGATTTCATTTTTGAATTCGGAATATGAAATATAGCTTAGGATGAAATTTTGGCATTGTTCTGAAAAACATCAATTTTTGATGAATAGTGAAACTACTAAGTGGTAGTTAAAAAACTGAATTTTTCATAAAACTTAATTTTACCGCTTCTGTGAATGGAATTTCAAAAATCCGAGAGACACGGATGATGTCAGTAAGTAAAATGTGGTTCAATGAGATGAAAATAATTTTTGGTGAATAGTAAATTTTTACTTTTATTTACAATGGTTAAAAGTAAATAGGGTAATTAAGGGTAAAAATGATATTAATATTACCCTAACACATGTCCTAATCCTATTGGACAAGTGTATCTCGACCAAAAACAACCTTAAGTGTAAAATATTATCATTTAGGCCCACTTGGATTAGATTAGGACATTTATTATTATTTAATTCAAAGAAGAGTTAAAAGAGTTAAAATCAAAGTTTATTTACTAAAACATTTTTAATATAGGGATATACATAAGATAAATTCGATTGTAAATATTCATTAGAAAGCTAAAAGTATTTCCTACATAATGTTATTTTATTTGTAATTTTTAGACATCAAATAATTTAATTTATTTATGACACAAAGATGATGCAGTAATTATCTTATTAATGAAATATTGACATAATTGATATTATAAATACCAAAATAAATGTAATTTAAGACTTTTTATGAATTCCACTAATTTTATAGGTTACTATGATATATTAGTGTTGGTTTAATCAACTTTTTTCGAACATATAATTCTTTTATGAATTTCAAAAAAATCATATATCAAATAGTGTCAAAATTGACACAAAATAGTTTTTAAATAAAATATTATATTATTAATTGTTATTTTATTCCTAAAAATATAATATTCGGACAAATAACTTAGATAAGGATATATATATTAATAATAAACAATTTGGGGTTAGTTTGGAATGTTATAGTAAGTGTATTAACCATATAGTGTAAGAAAACAAAAAGACACGGTAAAAGTTAAATTATTTAACTTAAAGTTAAATCTAATTGATAAGGTTAAAATAATAACCTAAACTTGTCTAAATCCTATTGGTTGATATTATTTAGACCCATCCCCACTTTAGATTCTAAATAAGACCCTTTGGAACCATTATAAACCGATTTTGACTTTAATATAAAATAATATTTTGAGATATTCCTAAGGTGCCCCTCTCCTCCCTTATAAAAGGGCACCTCCTCCCTCTCTTCCTCACAAAACTTTGAGCCTTAAAGCTCGTCCAACCCCTGCCAAAATCCCTTATCCACTTCCCTAATGTCATCCTAGAGGTTCTGGTCTTCTTAAAAGACCATCCTTAGTTCTTTAAGTGGATGCTAAGAAAAGGCGCGTCAAAAAGAGGTAATATCCATTACCGATCTTTTTCAATTTCTTTCTTCTTCAACTTCTTCTTCTTTAGTTTTTTCATGATAAAGTAATAACATCAGTATTTCTTATATACTGATATTTTATTATAAATATGAAACAACTCTAATTAACCTTCTATCCATCCTACGGAAAAAGGAAATCACCACGTGTGCGTACGTACGGAATACCGTCTCCACGCTGTGGTGTAATCTATTTTCCGCCACCACCTAAATTGGATGGGTATAAAGGTGTAATGAGTAACTATATATGAATATTATAAAGTGATATTGATACTTAAATAGTATACATACACTTCAACACAATTCCACGACCATGGGAACGATATCATCGCTCGTGCGTACGTACGGACTACCGTCTCCACGACGCGATGAGATTCATTCTCAATGATTAACCATTCATGAATGATTATAAAGTATATATAATAAGTACTAATGAAATATATGACCTAATAATTATGCTGGAATTATTTATATTTATATGTATGTCATCTACTTAATTCCATTCAATTCAATATGGAAACGAAAACAGCGTTCATGCGTACGTACAGACTACCGTCTCCATGAACGGTGTATTTCTTTCCATTTACTGATTTATTATATATTTATATTCTGAATATATATATATATATAAATCATGTTTTATATTCTGGAATTAAGTAATCATGATCTAATTAATCATATGAATAATTACAAGTTAAAAACACGAACGACAAATGAGACGATTTTACCCAAAACGCTACTTTAACATGAATTTACAAAAGAACGGGTAATATAAAGTCATAAGTGGACCATATATGATATAATAACAATGAATATGATTCTGGAATAAGTCAATAACATGATTTAAATCATTATATTGGAGGTTCGGACACTTACAAAGCAAGTCGGACCTAAGGTAAGGGAAATATCACAATCTCATTTTTATCCGAGATTGTTTATTCGTAAGTATTTACTGGGGTGTATTTTGTCATCCACATCCATGTTTCATCAATATGTAATATTATTTCCATCCACCTACAATTGTTTAAATCCATTTTTACCCTTCGGTGAGCTTTTAGTAATATATATGAAAGGAATCTTTTGTCGTTTTTCGTACGAGGTACTTTTTGACTTTTCCGACAAAAGTACGAAGAATGTTTTTTTTTAACTTATACGGAAAGAATGGATTTTTAAAACATTATTTCCAAGAATCATCCTTTATAAGTTTTAAATTTTATTTTTAATCAACTTCTTTTAGTTTAAAGTTGTATGACATGTTAAGAAAGGAAAAATGTTTTTGAAGAAGAAAGGATATTTTCCTCAAGAATGGAGTTCAAGTTTTTAATCAAAATTATTTTCCATATAAGATAATAAAGGGTACTGTTTTTATCCCTATTATTACATTGATTTGATTATGTTGTGATGGAATTATTTTTACGAATTCGTTTATCTTATATGAATTTTTTTATGATGTCATGATGTTTAAGATTCCCATTTTTATTACATGGGTTATGCAATGATGTATGATTTATGATTTTGTGGCACACATAAGAATGGTATCATTATGAGATGGGTGGGAACTATATCTCCCTCCAATGCATTGGGTAAAGATTTCATATCTCATGAGATAGACATGGCTGTAATGGTAGGTTATACCGGTTTAGTGAAACAGGACTGAAACGAGGGTGACTCGATTCAGAAAGGGACTTTGTCCACTAAGATAGTCTTGGAAATGAGTCATGACTAACAAGAAATGATTCTCTATGATTATGTGTGTATGCAACAAAGTTCCATGTTTTATGTTATGATTATTGTGATTTCATTTCACTACTATGATTTATCCCATGTTATGAAATTATGCTCTCTTTTGCAGGTTAAGATTTCCAAAATGTTATGTTCTTATGAATATGATGTGATTGATATTTCTTTTGTTTACCCTTACTGAGCATTTGAGCTCACCCTTTTATGTTTACTTTTCCCCAGGATATAAAGAAAGTTTTTAGGTATAAAAAAAAGGGAAGATCTTTATGGGAGATGTTGAAGATCTTTCACCAGGATTAGAAGATTATACTCCGAGTTTCCAAATACACTAAACTATTACGATCCTTGTGTGTGTGTTTTTGTTATGTACTAAGTATTCCGAAAATGTAATGTAATGTCAATGTACGTCAGGCATCGGGTCTCTATAATCAACACATTTCAAATGCATTTGGTCAGTTTTCCATATGTCAGATGTTCTTTTCACTTATAATCCTGTCCATTTTAAACAAAAGAGAGACATTTTGAATGGTGCCGGCCACACCGCGCCTCGGATTGATTTTTCTAAAGCATCAACACATTTTGAATGCGTTTGGTCGGTTTTTCGTATGTCAGTTGTTCTTTTCACTTATAATCCTGTCCATTTTAAACAAAAGAGACACTATGAATGGTGTCGGGGTCCATGGAAGATGGTTGGGGGTTGTCCAGGGTCCAGGAAGGAGGGGGGTTCCCAAATACACAAACACTAAAAGACAACAACATCCATAAAAACAGATAATATATAAAAATAACTCAACTCCAATACTATACTACGAGTCTAGATAAAACCAACAACTAGAACAGATTAAATATCAAATCTCAATAATATTAGTCAAAAATGTAATGGATCAATTTGTCCCACAGCACCATTACTATCATCACCATCACCCACGTCCATGTACCCATCATCGTCCTCGCCCTCCTCATCACCCTCCTCCTCGCCCTTGCCCTCCTCCTCGCCCTCGCTACCTGCCTCCCCCTCCTCCTCTCCCTCCTCTTCCACATCAGACTCCTCGCCATCATCATTTTCAAGCTGGACATCGTCATAACCACCACTAGAACTTCCACCTAGTGCACCATATATAGAACATATTGATGAAATATATTCATCAAAATCTTGGTGGGCCTCTGTAGGAAGTGTTGGACGTAGAACTTGAATAAATTTCATAAACGCAATGTTTGCCCTAGCAGACTGTTCTGCCATCTCTGTGGCCCTTTTCTCATCCTGTTCTGCCTGTGCCCTAACTTTCTGTAGCTTGGTAGCACTAAAGCTCATACCTGAGAAGGGCCAATACCTCTTCGGGGCTATCCTAGGTCAGCATTGTACTCTGCCAGGATGCTCCTCTCCCAACACCTGATATAACTGATATGTTGGCCCAAAATTGTCTGGTTCTTGGGCATTGAGGGAATCTAAAGAAACCTGTTAAAAATATAAATATATTATTAAGTTACAAAATAGATATTAAAATATAAAATCAACAGATTAAGACTTACAATCTGCTGCTAAGTCGCTTCGTTGATGGCACTTACATCCTTTTTCCGTCTACTCGAGCAAAACAGTTTTTCTCGAGGCACACGTCCTTCAATATTATGTATTTTCCTCTACAATGACATTGAAAAATAAAGTTATATGAAAACTTTATAAAAATATTAAATAATTGAGAAAAACAAAAGAAAATGTAAGTCTTAAAGAAAACTTATAAAAAATTTTCATGCCTGCTTCCTCTCATGATCCGGCATCGTCGTACGTCCTAGTGTGTGGAGGTATTTATTTGCATCAAGGTTTTTTTTTTATTTTTTTAGGATGATTATTAAATAAAATTAGATAATGAAATGGATAATATTAACGAAAAACAAGAAAGTTATTATTTATATACCTCAAATGTAATTCATACCTTAAATTAGGTACTCGTCCAATGAGTAATCATCTGACGATACTGCTCTATAGGACAATCATCCACGACTGGTACCCCCTCTAACTCAATGAAAACTCTAGAACACCAGCCAATATACAACTCATGCTTGTAGGCTCTCCAAATCTTTCTTAAATCCTTTTGACGTTCCGCTCTAGCACCCTCACTATGAGGAAAATTAAATCGAAGCTGACATCAAAATATTAATTCATATAAATACAAAAATAATTCATGGAATTAAATAAAACAGATTTTTTTACACATATCTCTACCCAAGATCTATCCTTGACCTCATGTGGAAAATGTCTCCATGACAGCGGGCTGTTAGGAATGATGTCGGAGTATTTGGAAAGAGTCTCCAAAAAACTCCGGCATTGCTACCCTGATTTCTCAACTATTTCGTTGTCTTCATTGTAATCCACCATAACCTGTGTGTGGCGGTTCCACACCGAACGCATGTGTGTATGACCCCGCCCCCTCCTCCTTTCAGTATATGTATCTGTCATGAAAGAAAAACAAATATTTTATCAAAACATGTTATAATGAAAATAAATATTTCTATAAAAATTTGTTAGGGTTTTATAAATATACCTGCGCCAGTCTGATCGCTGAGCACCGCCAGATCCAAAGAAACTGATGGAACACCCAGTGGTGGAACAGAAGTCGAAGATGATGGAATATAGAAGCTTGGAGAGACAAAAGTAGAAGTAAAAGAACATGGGACAGCAGTATGACCATATTCTGATTGGGGAGTGGGAATCATCATGGGATGTGAAAATGATGGGGCATAAGATGCAGAAGGTAGCGAAAACCTGGGAGGCCTAAATATCCCATGTGTCCCTAACGACACACCGGGATCAGAATGTGGGAAGGATGACATGTCAGGGGGAGGGGAAGGTTCTAGTCGGGAACGCGCAGCTGATTGTCCACCTCTGGTACGAACCCTCCTCGTACAACCGACCTGAGTACTAGGACCAGTACTAGGCTCCTCGTCGAATAACTGTCGACGTATAGGTGGATCCTACAAAAAATTTTACAAAAAAAATTAATCACATGACATTATATATCTTTTATATATATATATATATATTTGAAATAAAGTACTCACTGTAGGCACTAATGGTGGAACACCCATCTCCTCCATCCGACGATTGTTCTCCATCATTTTTTTCCTTTGTCTCTCTTCAATTGGATGCATTTCCTACTTTTGAAAACAAATATGTAATTAATTAGAAAAAGTAAAATGATGTATAAACCAAAAAAGTATATATATGAGGGAATAGGTGGATTAATTGGTAATTTAGATATCAATTGTTTTAGAAGAGCTTGAATGAATTTAATAAATCATATAAGTTGTAATGTTCTCCAAGTTAGAAATATTGTTTGACTAGGTTTGAATACAGTTCAATTCCAAATTAGAAAATGTAATTCAAATAAAAAAACAACCAATAAACAATGAAAATTCACATAATGTTCAAGTCAGATAAAACATATTTTTGATAAATACTAAATCAATTTTAATATTACAAACCTTAACAACCCAACTCGAGGAAAACCAAAATAATTCAGAACCTGGATGGATGATTCTATATATTTTCAACCACAACTTCAGGTTCACAATCAACTCTGAAAATTAAGCTATTGGAGTCATCAAAATAAATAAATGGTTCGGTTCCAATGGAAATAGGAACAGTGTCAATTCCATCATCACCATCATAAAAAATATATCTTGAAATTACTTCAACTATGACACCAAATTCAGGTCGATGTTGGTCTTTGACATAAAAAACATGTTTAGCCATTGATGCCAACACAGATGGTTCTTCAGTGGCAAGAGTGTGAGTCATATTAATTACTCAAAATCCACAATCATCAATAAATGTGCCATGTCTCATCATCGAATGAAACCAATGACATTTCATCATTGTGACTCGTCCATGAGAGTAATAATCCAATATTATTATTTTCTCAATGACTCCATAATAACCCACATTTTCAAATCACGGTCTACTATCTGATGCACTGTAATAACAATCTGTTTTGGCAGTAACCATAACACCTTCATGTTGTGTTCTCATGTTCTTTTCTCGTTCAGTGACAATAAATTTGTACCCATTGATAACAATTGATTTACAGTCACGAACAACGGTATTAGGACCAAAAGACAAAGCTCTTATTTCCTCAGAGACAGAGTCAACAGACAAACTCAATACATGCAATATAAATGACTATTAAACTTAATTAAATATTGAAACAATTAATTTAAATAGTAATATTTTTACCTTCAATTTTAACCAAGAAGAAAACTCTTTGTTATGAAAAGTCTCTCTCCTTCACAAAGATAAAGAACGATGCTTCCTATTTATCATTGTTTTATGTTCCCTGTAGATAAAAAATATGAATATCTTAACAGATATATATGTAAGATATACATAATCAATTTAGTTACCTGATATAGTCATTGAACAAATCATAGTTGAACAAAATTGTGCAATGTGCCATCTCCTGCTCTTCATGGATTAATGTCTTCAATATATATGATCCAGGAATTCCTCCTGTTTAAGGAAGTGATGGAAAACTGGGTTTAATTTTCTCATACTATTCTTCTTCATTTATCATTGGTCTGTTCAATCTTGTAGTAAGATCAGACAAATACATCGAGCAGAGATCCATACATTCTTGATCCAGGTAACCGTTCATGATAGAACCTTCTGGATGATTTCTGTTTCGGACATAAGACTTTAATGTGAACATATTTCTTTCAGTTGGATACATCCAACGAAAAGAAATAGGTCCTCCGAGAAGTATTTTAGTGGGAATTTGGACAGTCAGATGTAGCATGCATGTGAAAAATGATGGAGGAAATATTTTCTCCAACTCACACAAAATTAATGGTGCATCTGTCAACATTTTTTGCAAGAAAGACTTGGGAAACTTCTTAGCATAAAGATCTCTAAACAAATGGCACAACCGAATAACATCCACCCTTACATTATTGTAAAAAAGATGACGGATTTCTATTGGAAGCAACTCATGCAGTAGAACATGATAATTATGAGTCTTCAAATATTTTAGCTTCAACTCTCTTCTGTTGACCCGTTTAGATATGTTTCTTGAATAGCCATCAGGAACTCTAATAGTCACTAATACTTTCAGAAATTGTTTTTTTTCGTAGGTGTCATTACATAAGAAGCACATGGAATTTGCCATTTATTTTCACTGATACGCACAGGATGCAATTCTGGTCTGATGCCCCAATCCACCAAGTCACACCGAGATTGTAAATCATCTTTTGTCTTCCCCTTGACATTTAGAAGAACCGAAAGCAACATTTCACATATATTCTTTTCAATGTGCATTACATCTAAACAATGAAGTAAAAAATTGGTTGACCAATAAGGCAAATCAAAAAAGATACTCCTCTTCCTCCAATTGTAATAGGTTTCAGTGGAAACATTCTTTCTCTTTCCAGATTTCATTTGACCCTTCCCGAACGAAAAACTAAAATCATTCAATTCATTAATCACATTAGTTCCAGACATATGCTGAGGTGGATCATCAGTCTCTATGGTGTTATCAAATCTTTGACAATTCATTCTATATGGATGATCCTTTAACAAGAATCGTCGATGTCCCATAAAACTGAAACTACAGCAATGTTTCAGTCTTCTGGATCGTGTATTCTTCATAAAAACTAGAAATGACAGTTTTCGCTTCGTGCTCCATCAAGACATCATTGCATAAGCCAGAAAATCGTTGATCGTCCACATAAGCGCAACACGAATATGAAATATGTCTTTCGAACATGCATTGTATGTGCGCACACCCACATCCCAAAGAAGTTTCAACTCTTTTATTAAAGGTTTCAGGTATACATCAATATCAATTCCAGGATCAGAAGGACCAGATATGAGTATACTCATGAAAGTGAAAGGTTTTTTCATACACAACCATGGGGGGAAGATTTTAAATGTGTATAAAAACTGGCCATGTGTTGTGCGAAGTAAGCATCTGCCCAAACATATTAAAACCGTCGCATGAAAGACCCATCCTCACATTACGCACGTCAGCTACAAAATTAGGATGTCGAGCATCAAATATCTACCATGAAAATCCATCTGCAGGATGAACCAACTCATTATTAGTCTTCTTTCTCTCGGTATCATGCCATCTCATTTTTATTTATATTTCATCACACATAAAAATATTCTGGAGTCTAGGGATCAATGGACAGAGCCACATTACTTTCTGTGGAACGTAGGATGGTGTTCTATCAGATTTTGACTTCCAGCGGGATGTGCCACATTTTATACAATCATTTTTTTCACCAGTTTCCTCCCAAAATAAACTGCAATCTTTCAGGCAATCATGAATTTTGTTTCTTGAAAATCCAAGTTCCTCAAATAACTTCCATGTCATATAGTGGTTTGAGGGAATATATGTATCATCTAGAAGTAAATCCTTCAAGAGTGTAAGAATTTAATCGATTCCTGTATTATAAATATCATACATATTTTTCCTATGAAACAATCGGATTAAAAATTCCAGCTATTTTATTTTATCACATTGTCGATATACTGGAGTCGTGGTAGCATCATTCAATTTTTTCACCCTATAAATATCATAATTTTCATGAGATGCATTAGCTTTCCTCATATCAAAGACTTCTTGAGTCGAAATCCTTTCTTTTTCATGATGAGGAATAAACGTAAACCGATCATCTAACAAATTCTCCATTCCAGTCCTTTCATTTCGATCATCACCAATTTGAGATTTCATTTTATCCCCATTGTGAAACCACACAAAGTAGTTTGCTTGAAAAAAAAATTTGGTTATGCGGTAGGTGACTTCTTCACGGCTCAACCAAGGTCTACCAACACAATTGGAACATGGGCAGTGTATGCGACCACTATCTGAAGCATTCTGAAATCCAAAATCTATAAAACTCTCCAAATTGTTTTGAAAGTCGCTTGAGATATGATCGGTTTCATACATCCAACTTCTGTCCATTCTGTAAAAAGAATTTATATAATTCATTTTGTCATAAACAATTAAATAGGATTTAACTTTAATAGAAAATACTTTTAAGTAAACAATAAAGGAAGAAGTTTCTAGTCGATGTAGTGAACTATTAAAATAATGTAAAGAACAAGTACTCATAAATTAAATTAAAATTTATTTATATTCATTTTCATTGGGTCTATAAGAGGCACATGCCTCAGGTCCCATCATGTGTTATAGGCATCCCAAATCATTCACTCGTGTTCAATAACTCATTATTGACACCTCTATGGCCATAACTTTCATTACCCAATTACTTCCCCAAGTCAAGCGCACCCCATGGGTGAATAAATTTTAGGCTTCTACACTAATAGGTTGTTCATGGATTGTAAAAAGATTTAATTTCATTAAGTATAGACAAAAACATTTATTTTTAAATTTTAAATTAATAATAAAGTATGTCAATGATAACAACATTACTGAATTAAACTTGTGACTTATCTAACATTTTTATGGTTGTCTACACATTCTAGAATGGTTAGTGAAAAGAACTTAATCTTCATAAAAGTGAGTATTGGCCAAGAAGGACACATAATATACAACGTACAATGAGAACCATATTCAGTTAACCCTAAAGTTATATTATTACAGTCATCTTGGGGGAAATGGAATATATGATCCTGGTTAACTGATGAATTCAATAGCTCGTATTCCATATGTTGGACACTATCTAAGGTAAGAAATAATGTGAGGATGGGTTTACATCATTCAATTTCTTACATGATAGTGAGAATGAAGGCTTAAATTAATGACTTGAGTTCACTAATACCATGTGAACTGTTATACACACCATGTGAACCCTTATACACACCATATGAACCCTTATACCATATCGTCATTATTATAACAATTAATAACAACTTATTAAATAACATCACTTGTTAAAGATAATCAAAATGAACATAAATCAATAAAAATATTGGATATATCAAGTAAAATGAATTTATATTATCTTACATCCTAAATGACCACCCATAACCATGATTAATGACCACAAATCTCCCCTTTCGGCCAAATCAAAAGTGAAAACAAAAACACATAGTTTCAGAAAACAACTTCATTTGTGTGAAGAATAATAATCTCATGGTACTCATGATATTTGAACCACATAGTCATGATTTTTGAGATGAACTTGTATCCATGAAACCATATGAGAAACACGATTCAATACATGCATTTTTTTTTATTTTCCCAAGCATTTTGAGGAACCCCAAATCAGTGAAAATGGTCATTGTGTTTTAAAAAGGTGATTGAATAACACATGTATGATGTCAAAGGTAGTATGATTAATGGTTATATTAAAAAAACTAATATTCACTAATATTGCGAATTTTACATTCTGTGAATTAGTTTCATGAAGAAAGAATAAGTACTAATTAGGGACTACATACTATTTTGCAAAGTTCAAGAAGATACTCCATATGTTCTATTATGCAAAGGATAAGTGAACAGTGTGTCATTATATATATATATAGATTTTGATAGAAACATGATACATACTTGTTACACATAGTGTACAAAAATTAATATGAATAAGATCTTCATGTTTGACATGATCTTACTGAAAGGAGTGATTTTCATGACATAATATCAATAAATATTATAAACAATTTCTTATTAGTTAATATACATGTAGCTATAATATTTTAAGAATTGAGATTAAAAAAAACTATGAATCATTAAAATTAGAACACAATAAAGAGACACCATGCCCTTATAAATGTAAATGTGTAATGAAAACATTAATTGGACATACACCGATATAGGGATTTGAGTACACAATTCGTGGAACAATCATACAATTTTAAAAAAACCTTAAAAATTGGGAATAATGAAATCATTGAGAATATAAGGATATGCTTGATAAGAGGTGGAACTATATCCTTGATAAAATATGGAAGGAGTCTAACTTGGCAGCTGTTGATCCGATGGAAGAGGTGGGGCTTCTGAAGTGATTCTGTGATGGAATCGCTTCTGGAGAGTAGTGGAAGGGTTCTGGAATCATGGGGAGGAGGCTGCATGGGTTTGGAGAATTTGGGGCTTTTTTTCCCAATGGTTTTTAAAAACCGTTGGGAAAACTCAACATTTCTCAATGGTTTTATGAAACCATTTGGAAAACTAAATTTTCCCCATCTTTCACAACAGTTTCATCATACCATTTGGAAAAGTGATTTTTTCCCATATTTCCCAACGGTTTATGCAAACCATTGGTAAAGATAACATATAACAATGGTTCAAAGAACCATTGGTATACAAGTGTTGGGAAAAGTCTTCTTTCCAGTAGTGAAAGTGCAAGCTAAGGGTTAATTTCACAATCTCTTTATTACCCGAGGTTGTTTTTACGTAAGTATCTACTGGGACATATTTATTATCCATGTCCATGTTTCATAAAATAGTTTTCAATGGGATTATTTTAAGGTACTTTTTACTAAAAAAATATTTTAAATGTTTTAATGATTTATTCTTCTAAACCATTCTCATTAATGTCCATGTTTTCAAAATGGTTTTAAGGATTTATTTAAATGGACATGAATGTTTTAAAATGTTAATTCCTTTCAAAAGTTTCAAAGTGGTATGGGAAACTTTGATACAAAAATGTCTTTAAATTTCTTACTTTCTAAATTGTGTGACTTTTAAATGTTTTCATGAAAAATGGATATTTCTTTCAAAGAGTTTTAAAAATCATTTTCATCTATGTCCAAATACTTTAATGGATTTTAAACTTGTTTGAGGTTGATTTATTATGATACAGATATTCCATATTTTATTGAAGGTTTGGTGATATATCTGACTGTGGATGTGTTATTTTTATACCATTCATTGTTTATGGATAATGTATGGACATTTCATATTACAGTTTTAAGACGAATATTTATGTTATGTTTAAAACATTTCACATGAGGAATTCGTTGGACTTAGTAAGTGATAGGTGGAGCTCTCTATAGCTCCTCGATCCATCGGTAGGTCTCATGAGACAAACTAGTGTCTTGGAACAAGGCCTTGAAAAAATATTATTTTTAGTCTTGGCACAAGGCCTAGAATATTTGGTTATGAAGTCTAGAAAATTGAATTCCATCATTATGAAAGTGCCTATTGATATTGCATTTGATTATTCTACTAGTTTAATATACATGTGAATATGTAAATGACATTATTTTATTGTATCTTTGCCATATAGTGCTGAAGTTTATCTTTAAAAGGATTTTTCTTTAGTCTTATACATTGCCTTAAATGTTAATGCTTATTTATGAATGTTTCCACTATATTTTTATCCTTACTGAGCATCTGAGCTCTCCCCTTTCTATTTTTAATTTCCCAGGATCCCAAGAAGTGTTTTATGTCTGAGATGCAGGGTTAAGCTAAAGGAACAATGGAATTCTCAAATGATTTTTATGGTTGTATGTTAGAAAGTGTAATGTAACATTCCTGCATGTAACCTATTTTACAATAATTCTAAATTTTTTGATCTGTCAGGACATGATTCCTTGTAATCATGTCAATATATTAGAATAATGCACTGACACTAGGAATCTAGGATTGGGGCATTACACTGTATGATTATTAAATTTATTAAAAATAATAACTCCATCATATAAAATGTCATCGTGTGGAATAGTCCTTTTAAATATCATTAATGAAAGGGTAATTATGAGAGTTCATTTCATTAAATAATGAATTATTTTTAAATTATTATAAAAATGTCATTTCAGATTTATATTATTGGATCAATGTAACAATTAATAGAACTAAGATTTTTCCATATGCCTTTATCCTAAAATAATATTGAACATTTTATATCTAAGGAATACTTTATAAGTATTCCATTTATATTTTGTGAAATTCAGTTGAAAAGATTTTTAGTTTATGAATTTATTATTTTAATAAATATTTTAAGAGAAATTATTTACTAGATAATATTTTTTGTGGATAAATTACAAGAGAAAATAACTATAGTATAAAATTTTAGTGAATTTATTCCATACTATGTTGATGTTTCATGTTTTTATTTGAAATTTATATTATTAAAAAGCACTTAATTAATCTAAATAATATTTTTAATTCTTATTTTATCTCTCACATAACATTATAAATTTAAAACACTTATCAAAAGGACATAAATTATTCACAAAATAATTTCTAAAATTATATTTAGAATAATGGATTTTTATTTAATTTAATTTTTTATTCTTAAATTAGAATTATATAAGTTTTGTTTGTTATTATTTTGAATTATTTTCTTCAATAGGAGGAAAACCCTATTATGGGTGCATGATTTGAATTTTTATGGGATAAATTGGAAATTATTTTATGTTTTATTATCCTGTGATCAATTATTTGAATGGAATATTTCATTTGATAATTTTTTATAATTTCTTTATAATTTTGTGGTAGTATAGTTCATATTTTAGTGTGATAATATGACATATGAGGTAAATTAAATTAATTAAGTATTTAGAAGTCTTTAAATGTAATTGTGTCGTAAATAAAGAAGTAAGTAATGGGAGTTTGATTCAATCTAATTGAATGGACAATTCAAGAGCTAAAAAACTCAAATTCCTTAAAACATTTCTATTAGTCTTATACATAAGAAAAACCTTATATCTTTTTATTTTTTCAATTAATTTTACTTATAATATAATGTGTTATATATTTTAAAATAAAATCACACATATTCACATATAACGGTATCACTCTCCAATTCATTTTGTGTCATTACATTATCTCATTGGTCACTATAGAATCATAAAATTTATAATTTTATTGAATTCCAACATTAACCTCTAGGATAAATTTAGGTTAACTAAATACTTTCACTATTTTAGTGGATATCTGTATATGATCTTAAAAAATCATTTTGTTATTAAAACCCAATTATATTTTTCATTACCCATTATATTCATTTTTATATCTTCTTAATGGGATAATTCAAAAAGTTTTAATCCCATTTTTTCCAATACATTAAGCCCTAACTGTTTGTAAACCATGTTATAGGGTATTTCACCTTACCAAATAAAAATAATGGGATAAAAGAAAATTTAAAATTGAAATGAGGTATCATATTCCCCTAATAATAACATAAATCAATATATAAATGATTACCATTCCACTATATGGACCTGTTCTCCTTGATACATAAAAAATTCTATATAAGAATGATGATACCTATCAGTAATGGGATGAATTCGGATATTACTTACCAAAATGTTATGGAATTTAGAGATGCCATTAAAACCATGTTTCCCAAACATTTAAATATAATATAATAATTATTATTTCCTATATTATCTAATGGTTTTTTTATAGTTAGCTAAATTATGTTATTACAATAAAATTTCATTAAGGGGACTAATTTAAAGGGTTTTTTAATAAAAATATACAATCTCTTCAAAAAAAATAACATTATGAATGATTTATTAAAAAAATATTGAGAAAGACTGTGATTCTATTTTGGAATCATGGGAACGGTATAATAAATCATCAAAGTGATAACACACCATACTTTATTTAATATAATAAATATTTTGAATCTTATATGAAGGGTTAGGATTAGTAAATAGACAACTCAAAAAAATCCTGTGAAATGAGAACTATATTGAGTGGTGATAAAACACTATTTTTTTGAATATTTTATTGATAATAAATGATATAATTTCCCCAAATTGTTCTAAATATGTTTATTTATAAAATATTTGGGATTTGATCATTCATTTGAAAATTTGGTGAAAATTCCAGTTTTACCCTTAATAGTGCACTGTAGTATTTTAAAGATAAATATTTTTATATTTATTATTTAAATTTTAAATTTTGTAAAAGTGTTCCTAACTTAATTTTATACAACTTTCATTCAGGACACTAGAGATAAAGAGTGCATTTGGATGGAGTAAATGGGCCATTAATCCAATGGTGGGCTGGACTCGGCAGAATGGACATGGGTTCTGTATTTGGGTCATATATTCTACATCCTGACTTGGATTGAGCCCAAATTTTGATTAAAGCTTGGTGACATGATTTTTCACAAATAATCCTTCTGGAAGGAGAGATGGTTCACGCGTTGTTGATGTCAAATGGGCGGTGCATGTTGTATTAAAATATTTGGCCGAGATTTCCCATTCACACTTGAAACCTCTTTAAACCTAGACTCCCCTCCACTCTATAAATTGGAGTTTTTCTCATTTGGAGGGGTTGGGACGTGAATAAGGATATTTTAGGAAGAGGATAATTTGTTTCACCCAAATTCTCCAACCATTGTAAGAGGGGTATCTCTTGAAGCAAGGATCCCCTCATCGAAGCCTCCTTCTCTTCTTCATTTTGTAATGTTTTCATTTGTGTAATAAACTTCTTTGTTCTTAATTTATTTCTTCTCTTTTCTTTTGTTTTGATTAAATTTATTCTTCTCTTAATCTTCCTCTTTGGGCTGGAATTCATGAGTAGAATCGTTATTGGGTTATACTCATTATAAACCTTTCCACATGCAAAACGCTTCTACAATGATTACGCCACCCATGGAAGAGTAGTCTTTTAGTAATCGATCTATCTTCTACCCTCTTAATTTAATTAATTTGAATCAATGAGCTAATGTAATTCACATAATATGATCCATGAATTGTGTTTTTAAATTACAAGAAACTAAGCAATAAATTGAACAATTAACACAAAAACACGCGAGGTCGGGATTTTGTGTAAATTGTGAGAGCGTAATCTTAATCGGTAATACAAGACCACATGGGATAAATTTGTAGAGTTAAAATATAATCCCTAAACACAATTAATCCTCATTTCCAGAATGGATATGTGCTCTAATTAACCACTTACCATAAGCTATCCTTAGAACAACAATCAAAGTAGGGTGCTGTGATTGCGTGTTCCGAAGCTAGCCTAGGGTTTAAGTAATTTCATCTTTGTGGTTAAGTTAACTCTCATAGGGTTCGAGGGATAACAAATTAGGGGATCATAATTAAGTGGATATTGATTTAAATTATAATGATTAATAAGTTAATGAAGAGGTAGATTTAGATCGATTACGCCTTTTAAAATAGATTTCTAAAAAAACATCTTCTTGTTGTGTCATTCTAATAGAAATTCATTTCAAAACTAAAAACAAATAAATATACAATCTTCTTCCAGAAAACTTCTTCTAGATTCATAAACTATAAAAAAACCCAATCATTTTAAATAGTATTTTTATTTTATTATCTTTTATTTTATTTTTAGAATTCCTTTAATAAGTTGTTAAATTCACTTCCTCCTTTGAGAGATGACCTTGGTCAGCCACTCTGCTGCACCTAAGTACCCCAAAATCACACTAATCATTTGAGGCCGCCCACGACAGCTCTCTAACAAATTGGAGCCATTGCCGGGGAGGCAAGTAATTTATTCAACCATTTAGAGGTATTTCTTTTATTTTTCATTTTATTATTTTCTTCACCTCTCTCTTTCATCTTTACCCTTTCTCAAGTTTTCATTTTTTTCATCCTCTTATCTTCTTTTTGGACCATCAACTCAACTTCTCATTTTTATTTTACTATGTTCCACTCACTTTCTTTTAATTTTTATTTGATTTATGACATGAACTAATCCCAAAGATCTCTTATATCTTGACCCTGAGATTGAACGTAGTCTTAGGGCACGAATCAGACATTCTCAATCTACAGGAAGTTTCAATATTCAACCAGTTGGGGAATTCCTCTCTTCTGGAAACATTGAAATTAGAAGAAATTCAAATTCAAACATAAAAGAGGAACCAATGGCTGGAAATAATGGAAATGAACTTAATATAACCATTCTAGAATTGGCTGCACCGGATATTAACTATCAACCAAATTGTATTGCATACCCAAATCTCGAATCGGACTTTGATCTAAAATATGGGTTAATTCACTTACTTACAAAGTTTCATGGCCTCTCTGGTGAGGATCCCAATAAAAATTTGAAAGAATTTAATGTGGTTTTCTCAACCCTTAAACCAAGAAATGTTTCTGAAGATCAAATCAAATTAATAGCATTCTCATTCTCACTTGATGGAGCTGCAAAAGACTGGATGTATTATTTACAACCCGAAGATGTAACTTGTTGGAATGATTTGAAACGTCTTTTCTTGCAGAGATTTTTTCCAGCATCAAGGACCACTTCCATTCGAAAGGAGATATCGGGGATCAAGAAAGCACAAGGGGAGTCAATGTATGAGTACTGGGAGCGATTCAAGAAGTTGTGTGCAAGCTGTCCGCATCACCAAATCAGTGAGCAACTCCTCATTCAGTACTTCTATGAAGGACTCACACCCATGGAGAGGAGCATGGTGGATGCTGCAGCTAGAGGAGAATTAGTGGACAAGACACCAGTAGCCGTACGTGCATTGATCGACAAGATGGAACAAAACTCCCAACAATTTGGTGATCGAGGTACACCACATATCAGGGGAGTACATTAGGTAAGTCCTTCTCTTGAGAGTCATTTGATTGATACCAAGTTAGAAGAATTGACAACTATGGTGAGGCAAATTGCTTTGGCACAAAAGACATCTCTACCCCCTCCTTCAAGGCCATGTGGCATTTGCACTGAGACAAGCCACCCAACTGACTATTGCTCACAACTACAAGAGACAGAGGATTGCGCAACAGTATTCCCAGGGAGACCATTTCAGCAGCAACAATAACCATACCCCCAAAAGAAGTTTGATTCATTTGCTCCAACATACAACCAAGGGTGGAAAGATCAGTCGGACATGAGTTATGGCTCTGGATAACAACAAAGGCCCCCTTTTCAACCAAACTTCCAGCAACCTCCGCCTTACCAGCAGGGTTTCCAACAACCCCAAAGGAGATTTGAAGCCCAAACATCAACAAGCCAACAACAAAGGAATCCCCCACCCAAGGTAGATTCTAACACTGATGACCTTTTGAAGCAAATTGTTCTTAATCAACAGAATGAGCTAAAGAGTCAAGGTTCGGAGCTAAGGGAGTTAAAGACTCAAATGAGCCAGATTTCCACCGCCCTCCATGAACTTGTAAGTAAGAAT
Source organism: Viscum album (assembly GCA_963277665.1). Taxonomy (NCBI): domain Eukaryota; kingdom Viridiplantae; phylum Streptophyta; class Magnoliopsida; order Santalales; family Viscaceae; genus Viscum; species Viscum album. The sequence goes on along the minus strand of OY728151.1, from coordinate 643,672,383 downwards.
TCCGGAAATCTACATTCCCAACCCGCTCCAAATCCAAAGGGGAATGTTAGTGTTATCACATTGAGAAGTGGGAAGCAAATAAACGATACATCTGGACCTACCATTGCACCGGGATTCACCTCAACTCCGGAGCAGCCGCATTCCAAACCAACTGATGAGCAATCCAAGGAGAAAGATAAAGGTAAGAAGAATATTTATGATGTTCCTCCTAAACCCCTTCCTTTTCCAAACAGGGTTGTCTAAACCAAGAAGATGGCTGAAGAAACAATGCAAAAGTAGGTTTTGGATACATTCAAGTGTGTGGAGATCAACATTCCTCTACTTGAAGCCATTAAGAAAATTCCAAGGTATGAAAAATTCTTAAAAGAACTTTGTACCAATCGAAGAGGGCTCAAGGGAAATGAGAGGATCAAACTTGGAAGGAATGTCTCAGCACTCATTACACCAACTCTAGCAATGCCAACAAAGTGCAAGGATCCTGGGACATTCACCATCCCATGTACCATAAGGGAGTTGCACTTCTCTGATGCTCTTTGTGATTTAGGAGCTTCAATAAATGTGTTGCCTCACTCTGTATTCTCTTCTTTACGGGTTGGTGAGTTGAAGCCAACAAGAGTAGTGGTGCAATTGGAAAATAGAGTTACAGCATAACCAGCGGGAGTCCTTGAGGATGTACTTGTCCAGGTAAGAGACATGATCTTCCCAGCAGATTTCTACATTCTTAACATGGAGGACGATCAGGTAAGTTCTCATACCCCAATTATCTTAGGTAGACCCTTCCTCAAAACTGCAAAAACTATCATAAATGTCAATGAGGGTACACTTTCCATGGAATTTGGGGATGAAGTTGTGATATTTAATGTTATGGATTCCATGAAGTACCCCTCAGAGGATCATTCTGCATTTGTTATCTCCCATTTTGAACCACCAAGTAAAAACACCATGGAATTGGATTGTCCTATGCTTAGGGAGATTATGAGTATTGGTTCTAGTTTGATGTCTAAGAGTACTTATACACCCGTTTTTAAGGAACAAGACTCTCTAAGATTTGATTTTGAAATGGAATCATATTCTGATTTTGATCATGTGAACTCTGATTATGACATGGCTGTTGAGTATGCTGATGGATTTCATGCTTTATTCTCTGATTTTGATGATATCTATTCTGATACTGATGCTCTTTGTGTACATATTTCAGTTCCTTCAATGTCTCCATCCATACTACACCCTCCTTCATTAGAACTCAAGCCATTTCCACCAAATCTGAAATACTCATACTTGTTGAGTGGTGAGAGATTACCTATTATCATTGCTAACAATCTCCCTTTTGAACATGAAGAAAAGCTTTTGAATATTTTTAGGGAGAACATCAGGGCGATTGGGTGGACCTTGGCTGACATATCAGGTATTAGCCCCTCCAGTTGCATGAATAGGATTCTCTTGGAGGATGGGGCTAAACCGGTGAGGCAACCACAAAGGAGACTCAATCCCACCCTCCTGGAAGTTGTTAAAAAAGAAGTTGAGAAATTGCTCGAGGTAGGTATAATCTTTCCCATTTCAGATTCTTAGTGGGTAAGTCCAATTCAGGTTTTGCCTAATAAAACTGGTTTTACTGTTGTTAAAAATGAGAAAGATGAGTTAGTTCCAATGAGGGTGAAAAACAGTTGGCGTGTGTGTATTGATTATAGGAAACTAAATCATTCCACTTGCGAAGACCATTTCCCCCTCCCATTTATTGATCAGATTCTTGAGAGACTAGCTGGGAAGACACACTATTGTTTTTTGGATGGATTTTCTAGATATTTTCAGGTTCCTATAGCTCCAGAGGATCAGGAGAAGACTACATTCACCTGTCCCTTTGGCACATTTTTCTACTGGAGGATGCCATTTAGACTTTTCAATGCCCCAGGTACCTTCCAGAGATGCATGGTGAGTATTTTTTCTGATTTTATTGAGACTTGCATGGAGGTATTTATGGATGATTTTACAGTGTATGGGTTTTCATTTGATGAATGTCTATGTAGTTTGGGAAAGGTGTTGAATCATTGTATTGAGAATAATCTGGTCTTAAATTTTGAAAAATGTCATTTCATGGTCGAAAAGGGAATTGTCTTAGGTCATATAGTCTCACAACATGGAATTGAAGTTGATAAATCTAAGGTAGACATTATTTCATCCCTCCCATATCCTACATGTGTGCGTGAGGTTCGATGATTCCTTGGACATGCTCGATTTTATCGACACTTCATTAGAGATTTTAGTAAGATCGCTCTACCCTTATCTCGATTGCTTCAAAAAGATATTGAATTCAATTTTGATGATTCATGCAGGGTATAATTTGATGAGCTAAAGAAGTGTCTGACCACTCCACCGATCATACAGCCCCCGCAGTGGGACCTTCCTTTTGAGCTTATGTGTGACGCCTCCAACTTCGCAGTTGGAGATGTCTTATCTCAGAGGTTGGAGGGACGTTCACATGTGATCGCCTATGCATCGAGGACACTGGATTCAGCTCAATCAAATTACACAACCACAGAAAAGGAGTTTCTTGCTGTCATATTTTCTTTAGATAAATTCTGTTCATATTTATTGGGCTCTAAAGTAGTTGTTTTTTCTGACCATGCAGCTCTGAGGTACCTCTTGAAGAAGCCAGATGCAAAGCCACGACTTATCCATTGGATGCTCCTTCTTCAAGAGTTTGACCTTGAGATAAAGGACAAGAAGGGGTCAGAGAATTTGGTGGCGGACCACATGAGTAGGCTTACTCACACACTAGAGGATGACACCTTGGACCAGGTACCACTTCGGGACACTTTTCCTGATGAGCATCTTTATTCCATCTCAGGTACGCATCCTTGGTATGCTGATTTAGTGAAATACATTGTTTCCTCTGAAAACCCTAAAAATTTAAAGAAATATCAAGTCCAAAAATTAAAAAGTGAGTCTAGGTATTATGTGTGGGATGATCCTTACCTCTGGCGCATGTGTAGTGACCAAGTCATTAGGAGGTGTGTTCCCGATCATGAGTTTGATTCTGTTTTGCATTTATGTCATACACTTGCTTGTGGTGGACACTTTGGACCCCAAAGGACAGCTAGGAAGGTTTTGGACTCTGGATTATATTGGCCTAGCTTGTTCCATGATTCCCATGTGTTTTGTAAGTCATGCTCTCGTTTCCAACACACTGGGAATATTTCTAGGAGACATGAGATGCCCCAACAACCCATACTATTCTGTGAGATTTTTGATGTATGGGGCATTGATTTTATGGGTCCTTTTTCTAGTTCATTTGGATTTTTGTATATTTTGGTTTTTGTTGATTATGTGAGTAAATGGGTTGAGGCCAAGGCCACTAGGACTGACGATTCTCATGTTGTTGTGGGCTTTGTCAAAGCACAGATTTTTTGCAGGTTTGGAGTACCAAAGGCCATCATCAGTGACCAAGGGACACACTTTTGCAATAGGAATTTTGCTTCCCTCCTTCGAAAGTGTGGGGTGACACACAAAACATCAACACCATACCACCCCCAAACAAATGGCCAGGATGAGTTTTCAAATCATGAGTTGAAACAAATATTGGAGAAAACCGTGCAGCCAAATAGGAAGGATTGGAGTAAGCGCTTGGATGATGCATTGTGGGCTTATAGGAAAGCATACAAGACACCCATTGGTATGTCCCCATTTAGGATTTTTTTTGGGAAATCATGTCATCTCCCAGTGGAAGTCGAGCATCGGGCATATTGGGCTATAAAGAAATGCAACATGGATTTGGCCCAAGATGGAATTCAAAGAAAGTTGCAAATTCAAGAGCTTGAGGAGATTTGACTGTCATCATTTGAGAACTCAAGGATCTACAAGGAAAGATCAAAAGTATATCATGACAAAATGATCCATCAAAGGTAGTTTCATGTTGAAGAGAAAGTCCTTCTCTACAGTTCACGACTGAAGCCGATGCCTGGTAAGTTGCGTTCCAGATGGTTAGGTCATTATATTGTATCTAATGTTTTTTCTTATAGTGCAGTGGAGATCACACAAGAGGACACTGGAAGGATCTTTATAGTCAATGGGCAACGTTTTAAGAGATACATTGAGGGACTTCCTACTGATGCAGTGGATTTTATCACACTACATGACCCCATCATCACTTGAGCACATCAGGCTGTTCCTAACCCTTTCACTTTTATATTAGTTGTCCAATTTAAAAATTCTTCATTTCATGTGCATATATCATCTCATGGGTTCACATTGAGGACAATGCAATATTTTAAGTGTGGGGGAGGGAACCTTTTAGTTTAGTAATTTCAATTTTTTCCTGATTTAAAAAAAATGTGTTTTTTTTCAAATTTTGTGTGTTTATTTTTCAATTTTCTTTGTGTTTTTTAAATTTTTGAGCTGAAATGATTATCATCACAATTTTAAAATTCATATCAATGAGTGAAACAAGTTATCCCTTGAAACTAATCTTAAATGAATGCTGAAATAACTTTGTTTCAAGTTCAAATATTTGGTAATTTCATGAAAATTACACTGAATTTTGAATCTCATGCCACATCTCACTATCTTTATATTTGAAATCACTTTCCTGTCAGGCTTCTAAACCATTATTTTCATATTCTTTACATTCACCTCACTTATTGAGAGAACCAAACCATTCTTTATTTAACCATAATTTGATCTATTCCTGTCAAAACTTGAGGGTTTGAGGTACATATGTTTAAATGATTGAGGAATTTGTTTGGTATTAAAGCCCCTATTTCAAAGAATCCTTTTTTTATAATGGCCTACCTTGAATATTTAATCCTTGTAGCCCTTAGAATCCATGCACAGCCTGTTAGGTTATCCACATTACAAGCCAATTTTCCCTATCCAACCAACTCTTGAAGTGAAATTGCATAATCTAGTTGAGCTTAAGTGTGGGGGAAGCTGTCTTGTGTTGTGCCACCACATTCTGTGATACTTTGGGTGGAAAATTAAATTCTGAAGATATGTGTTTTCTACTGAAGAAAGCCATTATATTGAAAGTTGTGCCTTTTCTGAAGCTTTCATGACAAGTGAAGTTGTGCCTTTTATGGAGCTTCTAATTGAGGTGGAAAGTTGTGCCCATCTGGAGCATTCAAGAAAATCATGCTTGAGAAGATTGAAATTTTTGATGCTCAAATGATGAATGGTGTAAACCTTTCATGAATTTTCATGATGATGGAGCTGAATTGATACTATGTGGATTGAGGATAAGACCATATTTAAGTGAAAATTAGATTAATGCAATTTTGCTTCAAAAAGAGTCAAGCCCTCCTCATTCAGCCTCATAATTTTTCACAACTTAATCCTACCAACAGAAATCCACAGAACAACCCTGAAAAGTCCTCATGATAAACATATGTCCTTGACTCACATAGGGTGGTGATGTAGTAATTTATCAAACCTATGGTGACCCTTATATGAGTTTTTATGAGAAATACATTGCAAAAAATTGATATTTGAGTGATGAGAGAAAATTCAAGCGAGGTAAGTGTTTTGTGCATGGGAAGATAAATGAAGTGGAAATATATTGAATGATATAAATTGAGAACTTGAAATAAGATTTTTATGAGGCATCATATCTTTTGATTCTTGGTGTGAAATTGATTGATCTCGAGGATATGTGTTTTAAAACTGGTTTTGATTTGATATTGATGTTTACTTAATATGAGATTTTGCTCAGGAGTGCAAAAGGGTAAGTGTGGGGGAGTTGATAAAACACTATTTTTTTGAATATTTTATTGATAATAAATGATATAATTTCCCCACATTGTGCTAAATATGTTTATTTATAAAATATTTGGGATTTGATCATTCATTTGAAAATTTGGTGAAAATTCCAGTTTTATCCTTAATAGTGCACTATAGTATTTCGAAGGTAAATATTTTTTTATTTATTATTTGAATTTTAAATTTTGTAACAGTGTTCCTAACTTAATTTTCTAAAACTTTCATTCAGTACACTAGAGATAAATAGTGCATTTGGATGGATTAAATGGGCCATTAATCCAATGGTGGGCTGGACTCGGCAGAATGGACATGGGTTCTGTATTTGGGCCATATCTTCTACATCCAGGCTTGGATTGAGCCCAAATTTTGAGAAAATCTCTAAGACATGATTTTTCACAAATCATCCTTCTGGAAGGAGAGATGGTTCACGCGTTTTTGAGGGCAAATGGTCGGTGCAAGTTGTATTAAAATATTTGGCCGAGATTTCCCATTCACACTTGAAACCTCTTTAAACCTAGCCTCCCCTCCACTCTATAAATTGGATTTTTTCTAATTTAGAGGGGTTGGGACGTGAATTAGGATATTGGAGGAAGAGGAGAATTTTTTTCACCAAAATTATCCAACCATTGTAAGAGGGTTAGCTATTGAAGCAAGGATACCCTCATCGAAGCCTCCTTCTCTTCTTCATTTTGTAATGTTTTCATTTGTGTAATAAACTTATTTGTTCTTATTTTATTTCTTCTCTTTTCTTATGTTTTGCTTAAATTTATTCTTCTCTTAATATTCCTCTTTGGGATGGAATTATTTAGTAGAAGCGTTATTGGGTTATACCCATTATAAATCTTTGCACATGCAAAACGCTTCTATGATGATTACACCACCCATGGAAGAGTAGTCTTTTAGTAATCGATCTATCTTCTACCCTCTTCATTTAATTATTTTAAATCTATTAGATAATTTAATTCACATAATATGATCCATGAATTGTGTTTTTAAATTATAAGAAACTAATAAATCAATTGAAAAATTAACACAAAAACACACGAGGTCGGGATTTTGTGTAAATTGTGAGAGCGTAATCTTAATCGGTAATACAAGACCACATGTGATAAATTTTTAGAGTTAAAATATAATCCCTAAACACAATTCATCCTCATTTCCAAAATGGATATGTTCTATAATTAACCACTGACCATAAGCTATCCTTAGAACAACAATCAAAGCAGGGTGTTGCGATTGCGTGTTCCGAAGCTAGCCTAGGGTTTAAGTAATTACATCTTTGTGGTTAAGTTAACTCTCGTAGGGTTCGAGGGATAACAAATTAGGGGATCATAATTAAGTGGATATTGATTTAAATGATAATTATTAATAATTGAATGAAGAGGTAGAGTTAGATCGATTACGCCTTTTAAAATAGATTTCTAAAAAAACATCTTCTTTTTGTGTCATTCTAATCGAAATTTATTTCAAAACTAAAAACAAAAAAATATACAATCTTCTTCCAGAAAAATTATTCTAGATTCATAAACTATAAAAAAACCCAATCCTTTTAAGTAGTGTTTTTATTTTATTCTATTTTATTTTATTTTTAGAATACCTTTAATAAGTTGTTAAATTTACTTCCTCCTTTGAGAGACAACCTTGGTCAACCACTCTGCTGCACCTAAGTACCCCAAAATCACAATAATCATTTGAGGGCGCCCACGACAGCGCTCTACCATGTGGCTCTTTAAAACTTTATTTTTTTATTTAATTAATATTCTTATTAATCACTTGAATAATTTATATATTGATAATTAGTTAATTTCATTTCATATTATTTAAAAAATATATTATTGATTATTTTTTAAACCATTACCAATATGTTTAATAAAATATGATATTGAATTTTACTATTAAATTTATTTAATATTTATCAATATTATTTCAATTTTTGTAATTGTTGTAACAATAAAGGATGTTGAATTTCATGTGAGGAATTTTTAGTGTATTTATATTATGAATCACTTTTACATAAATAAAATAGAACAAAATTACTCATACGCCAAACAAAATGAATCATAAATTGAATGCAGCTTCTGATTATAAAAATAAAACTACTCGTACACAAAATAAATGAATTGTACATGGAAAATTTGATAGATACATACAATTAATTAATGATAAAAAAATAAATTTAAAATAGAATTAAATTAATCTTATATTAAATTGACCTCATGAAAAAATAACAATGATATTTACTTGTGAAAATTTTTAGTGTTTAAATAGTACATATTATTTTAAAATTACATTTATTACAGATTATTTTTTTAGGATTCATTATATGATATTAAAATATAGTTTTCAAGATTGAATGTTGAGTCACATGGATTAGAGGGTAATTTCACTGTTATTAATGTTATTTAATCATGAGTATTCATTATTATAATTAATTTTTATTTATTTATTATGATTAATGACTCATAGTACTAGTTGTTTTATTATATAAAATAATGAACCATTTTATGGTTTAAAAAATTAATTATTGATTATTTATGATAGTGGAAAATTATGGTTGAAATGGAAAGTAAATTTAGTTATATTATATATTAAAATGATGAATATAATGAAAATATTATGATATATGAAGGGATTTTATCTTATTTAATGTGATGTAAAGTTCATCTATAGTCTTGGTGAATCATCACTAGTATTATTGGTGAGGAATAGTTGAATAAAATCATTACCATCATTAAAATATTTGGAAGGGACATGGAGTACATTACAATGACAATGATTTTATTCACACATAACCATTAGTTATTTGTTTTATTATAGTTTTTTAGTTGTCTGCACGAAACTATATCACTAGAAGGGTTATACCCACATTAAATAAGACTGAATGATCCTTACCACATGATAAACAATTTTCATAATAGGATTTTATTAATATTATTAAAAATAAATATTTCTGGGCTGATATTATTGAAATAATAAGTTTAAATTCCTTTAAAAAATAGTAATTTGGGTTTGGGGTTGTGTAATTTGGAAGTTTAAGGTTAGTTCTCATCCCAGAAAATTTATTGGTATATGATATCTCTTTTATAAAAATATTTTTTTGTGAGACATAAATTTAAATTTCAATATTTATCTTGAAACTATGAAATTTCCTATGAAATTGTTGATATCTAGTATCCAGGGCTAAAGTGTAAATAGTAGATGATGGATCATTTGAATCAGAATTATCATAAAATGCTTATAAACTATCTAATATTTGTCCTGATTTCAAATTTCCTACACAAACAACTTCATTTATTTATGGATAAACTTTTAAACGATCATTACATTTCAAATTTCATGATATAAATTATGTAATTAATTTTTTTTAGAATTTAAATTAATCACACTCTTATTTTGTAATAAATTTTCATGGGTCCTAGAAATGTTTTAGAACATCAACTTTTGTGATTTTCTTGTATTTTTATATACTATTTACAGCTAATAATATAACTTATTCCATTTCATATTAACAAAAAGTGAATTATCTATTTTTCAGTAATGAATTGTCATGAGGTTATACTTTTTAATCATTTTAGAAAGACTCATTTTAAAAGAATTTGTAATGGATATTGGAAGGACAAAATGGGAATATATTTAATGAATATTTCTATTCAATATTATACCATCGTGGATAGATCATATAAATTAATGAAAGATAATAATGATCTATCTATTTATAATAATTTTATTATATTTGTCAAAAATTACAATGTAATGAATTTTAATTAATTTTATATGTGTGGAAAATATTTTACTCTTATTTCCTCATATAAAAAAATTATTAACATTTGGATGACATTAATAATAACTATTATTGTAAATCGAAAACAAAAATAAACAAGGATGGTGATTTTCTGACTAAAATCTATGAATTTAACATGTTTGATGTTGAACTATTATATAAGATGTATAACACAATTACCCTTATTTTAAACAAAATATTTACTCCAAGTGTAAAAATGAAGAATAATTTTCTAATTGAATGAACCCTTAATGAAAAAATAAGGAAGCATCATTCCACGAAGGATATTAATGATGAACAGACGAACAATTTGGAATATGCCATGTATTATTTTGTTGAATCATAACATATATATGATCCAATTTTGAAGAATACTGAAAATTATATCTTTAAAAAGATGATTCAAATTAATTTAAAATTTAATAAACATGTTTCTTCATGATATTTGAGTAAATAATTTTTTTCTTTCAATTTATTGAAAGTTGATTATATGAATCATCTAGCGCTGTGTTTTTATAGCTATATGAAAAATGTAAAATTTAAAAGTATAAATAACATTTTTGTAGAATAAAAATTTTAAAAGAAAATTTAATGATAAATTTTAAATTTTAAGATCTCAATGACGAATAATAGACACCCCAAATACAAATGTTCAAATATAAAATTTTAGAAATAAGAAAAAAGGAAAACAAGAATATAGATGAGAATATTTATTAGTATATATGATTTTTGATGAAATTTGAAAATCTAATGATAAACCTATATGTTAAAAGGAAACATGTTTTATTTAATTTATGGATAAATAAAATAATGTTTAATTATAACCTTATCATTAATATTTTTTATGTTATTTAGGTTAATTTATTGATGAAATTTGAAAAAAAAAATTAAAAAGGTAACATGGATAAATAAAAAAATTTAATTATGCTTATGATTAATCTTATAATTTTAGAAATTTCAGACTCACTATAGAGTATATAAATGATTTTTTTTATAAATATTAGAAAATGAATTTTTCAACCAATATAAATGATTGTCTAGGGATTATTTGAAATGTAATAATTAAGTGAATATTATTTATTATCATGTTTAAAAGTGGAGCAATTTTTATTATAAAAAATATATCTTGGAATATAAAATAATAATAAAAAAAATTACATAAAAAATTAAGGATGAAGAATCTAAATTTAATGGTTTATTTTCTAATTTTTATAAATTTAATAAAGAGAATAATACCATTAAAAATTAAACATTTTGTAAAAAAGGTAGAAATTTTGATGATTTGGAAGCTATTCAAAATCATAAGGTGCAACATAAAGTTGAAGTCAATTTTTTTTTGAAAAGTTTGTCTATATTTACTGCTAGATGTATGAATTTAGATTTATTTATTCGAATACAGAAAAAATTAAGAAATAAATTTAATAAAAATATTCCTAATTTTGGTGGGACATTATCTTAGATGTGTAAATTTAATTTTGTTAAAAGTAAAAAAGTAATTCGGTTTTCACCTGTTTCATTTGATAGGAGTTTTGTATTTATTAATTATTCTAGTGATAGTTTCTCAAATTTTCTAAATATCATGATCAGTAAAAAAAATATTTGGAAATATCTCTTTAGTGATAAATAGGAAAATCATTCGAACACTTGAATTCATAGAGGTATATCTCTAAATATTATTGGTCCAAATATAATATATATTCCCATGAATTAATATTTCATATGGCTAGAATATATATATATATATTATTTTTATACATTAGTTTACTACGATTTAAAAAAATGTTCTTGTAATATGATTATGGCTACTTAGCATAATTAAACTGTTTTAAATCTAGTTTACTTGAATATGGAATAAATATGTTTTACTATTATTTCATTAAAAATATTTTCACTATTTAATGAATATAATATATCATTATTCTATGGATACTTTTATCTTTTTAAGGACAAATACACACAGTTTTCCACACATAATTGTTTTGAAATCTCTTCAAACATGTTTATTATTCTAGTATGAAAATAATAAAGCAAAATATGAGAAATTGTGTTTTATTTTTTATCATTTCAAATTGGAATTAAGATAAAAATATTTTATCTTATTTTAATATATAGAAATTTATGAGGATTTAGTCTTTTGGGAATAATAAATTGATTGAAATTTATTTCAATTTTAATAAAATTAACTAGTTATATTTCCGTTTTAAATTATGTAGATCTATTCAAAAACCTCATGAATCATGATTCAATATAAATTAATGTGATGATGAAGGATTTTATATGTTTTTTATGATTTGTTTGTTTGTATATATCTTAAACATGTATTATTTTCTATTTAAATTATTTTACTTAGTGGGAGTATGCTTATGTTTATTAAAGTATTTGTGATATTATGTTTTTATTAATCATTTTATCCTTTTCAAGAGTAATAATTACCAGAATTTTTGTAGTTAATATTTTTCAAAATGTTGACAATTGTATTTTGATTAGAAAAAAGCATTTTTTTAAATGTGTATAATTTTTTTACTCTTGATAAAATGTAATCAATATTTAATTTTTTTGAAATATGTTGTCATTAATTAATTTTTTTGATTAATTTCTAGACGCATATAAATATATTAACATTTTTGGATTTATAATTATCATAATTTAATGATTTTTTAGTATCTCCTTTCCACTTTATTTATTTATTTTTTACATTTATAATTCCTCCAATTAATTAATTATGTCTCAAGAAAAAATTCTTCCCTCTTAAATCTATTATGAAAATAATTATTGATTAGATATTTTGTACTTTTATTTATTATAGAAAAAAATTAATGTTATTAAATTATATTATTGAATATATTTACAATATTTATTTATTATCAAAATTAATATTTTTTTCATAAGGGATAATAAATTTTATATTATGATATTTTTATAAATTTTACAATTGAATGAATGATATAAATTTTAGTTTAAACAAGAAATGTTATACATAGATTTAAAAGAATCATATTCAAAATTAAATTAGAGATACAAATACAAAATTTACACATATATAGATTTAATAGCTTATATGCAGATTAAATGAATAATAAATTGACTAAATGACTCATACAAAGACTGAATGGATCATACATATAAAATTATAATTTTGTTCAATAAAACTTACAGAAAAATGAATTAAAAATTTAAACATATGAATTATATATATATTTTAACTTTTTATTTAATTATTTTAAAATTATATTTTCCACATCTATGGTTTTTGGGATTATATGATTCAAACTTAATAATAATTTATATGAAAAAAATTTTATTTACATCAATTATAAGTAAAATTTAACATCACTAAAAACAAAACGTGGAAATTATATTTTAATGAGATAATGTTTTTATTTGTTTATATTTACTAATTAACCTCTATATATTGTTTTATTTTATAAATTATATAAAATATTTATTGTAGTATCCATGAGAAAAATAAATTGTTTATTTCTTATAATGTAGGATCATAAACATCAGAGGGGGGAAATAGATAATTATACTTCGTCCATTAAAATTTGAATGAAAAAACATCTATGAGGATGCATAAAATGACTATATATTTTTCAAAAATTAATATAGATTGAATAGATTCTTGGAACTTTATTATTACTCTATTTTATGAGGTAAAGCTGAAATGATATAAAATCATCAATCGACCTTTTTAATTGTATGAAAAGAAATTCATGTGTAAGAACATCAATTCCTGACATTCATCTAGTTTACTATTTTATTTCCTTCTAGTACTTTTCTACACTACATCGTATCACTATATTAGTTTTATCACTCTAAAATATATTATCAACTTCGTCCCATCTTATAGGTAGGAAGTTACATATGTTATGATTTATCTGTGTAAAAATACTATATGTTTGTGATGATCATGTGGAATGTGTGTGATTTTTCGTCACCTACACAAAGTGATTTGTTTTGTTTTTTGTTATTACACAATAAAATAATTTGAGAGTTTTATATTGTAGAAATTACTAGGTTATGATAAATCCTCTTTAAATGCATGGGTTAGGGTTACATCATTTGAAAGTGTTTAGGTTTGTATTGAGAAAAAGAAATAAATTATTTTCTAGTGGATATCCAAACTACGATTTTGGGGTGTGAATATTATATGTTGAATATTTTTCAGATAAATAAAAATAAAATTTTGGGTACATTGTTTAAATTATAGTTCATTAACTTTTAAAATTTAATGATATATTTTATGTATATATTAATTTTTAATTATACATAAACCAATAAATTTAGAAATATATTTGATACAAACTTAATTATTTTTATATAAAATTAACCCCTTGTTTTTATGTCCTCACACTACGTGGGACATTATAAACTTTTATAAAAAATCCCTTAATGATTCCTTATCATATATATCATTTATTTCTAAAAAACATAATATAAAAAGACTCTCCCAAATAATTGATTCCTTATAAATATTGTGGGGGTATACAATCACTTGGTTGATGAAATCCTTATGGTTAAACCTATAGTTCATTCTATGTAATTTGATGATATTGATCATAGAAATATATTTGAATTTAAATATATTGACATTACATTAATAAATTATGAAAAATATTTGAACATAATTGATAATATAACATTTATTTCATCATTATGGGTTGTGGTAGTATAAATATTATTTATAGAGTGAAATGATTTCAATATTCAGAATTCATTATATCAAAACTATTTTAATAAATTGTGTTATTGAAATAATGGAATTATAGAAGGAATAATAAAAAACTATTATAGTGTCTTGATGCATAATCTGACCAAAAATATATTAAATTATAAAATTTAAAATCTTAAAATTTCTAATTTATATGTCCTCTAGTGATTTTTAATAGACTAAATATCTAATATGGAAACCCCAATAGGTCAATCACATAACTAATAAGATAATCTCCCATTACATGAGAAACTATATAAGAAAATGGTTAGAAATAATATATAGTTATCATAGAAAAAACATTATATTTAAATAGTTATTACTACCAATGTTCCCATTGATACTCATTTTATCCATTTTACAATAATAAAGAGGGAAGAAGATTCCAACTATCCCCTCTTGAGTATCCCAATGTTTGGACAAACTTGATGATTAAAAAATATAGTCATAAAAATTAAAAAAAATAAATAAATCATTTAATCCCTAAACCACTCATTTTTATTTTATATGCAAACCCTTAGAATAAATAAAATTTAACGGAAATGTAAAATAATAATAACCTACTAAAAAAATCCAGCAAGATGCACCATTTCTTAAATTAATGGAAGGAAAATACAAACATGGGCTAAGGGAATCATTAATGCAAATCTTAGTTCATGTTATCGAAAAAAATACCTTTCATAGTACAATCAAAACTATTTAATGGAGGTGTTTTTATTTTTAATAGGAAATGAAAATGTATATTAAGGCATGGTATTATCTAATTGTGAGAAATAACCTTATTCCATATATTGTATAATCTATGTTATTGAATAGATATAATACAAATTTTTACCCCTCTAAATTTTTGTTAGGTGTTTTGAAAATTATATGATTATCACAGATTCTATAATGGTAAAATATGATAACATCATTTAATCCACTAAATTAAATTTTTATTAAATCATCCAATATTAGGTCCTAGGAAGAAAAATCTTATCATCCATGATGATTCCTTCATAGTAACATTAATCTATGTCATCCTTGTTAGTAGTGGAAACATTATCATTTATATGAACAACATTAGACTAATTAAAATTATTCATATTGGAAAATATGAAATTGATGATGAGATGATGTTTAGAATGTTAATTAGAAATGTTGGTTTTAGTAAAAAAGTATGTTACATACCCTGAGAGAGTGATAAATTGTTGTCTGTCAATATTCACCCAATGATAAATGAAAAAAAAATATTTTCCATTTGATAGAATTAAATCCAATCTCTTTTGTACTAAATAATCACTAATTATTAATAAAATATAAAAATTTAATTTTAATAAGGTTACCCAGGCAAAGATTATCCATGTATAAAATAGTTAATATATGTCTATGTACCAGAACTACAAAGCACACTACTTGTTTTTTCAATTTGGAGTGTAAGTCGTTAACCTTCCTATTTAAAACCTTTAGAAAATAAATAGATAATTTCAAAATCCACTTATATGAAATAAATCAGTAATCAATCAAAAAATTTGATATGTTTTACATAAACAGTGAATGGAAATATCACAAAAGATGATTGGATAGTTTTATATTTTTTTGACCACAAGATGAAACTCTTTATTATTATATTGTGATGGAATATTTTTTATCCCCTGTCTTATTCTATAACATCATATAATTGTTTTTTAATTAATAATTGATATTTCAAAACACATAGATAACTCCTCTTATCCCTTTCATCAACTCAATTTTTTTTAATATTATTGTACTATCAATTCCCCATCAAATTTATTTTATATATTTATATATTCATTATTCAAATAATATAGTGAATATTATTATTATTATATTACACAACATGATTTTGTATATATTAACATCTTAACTTAATCACATGGATCAATACCTTGTGATCAATTAATAATTTCATAATCATTAACTACCAAAAATTCTCACCATTTTCATCCATGTGACTTCCATAATTATCATAGTGTGATACTCTAACCTATTAAAAATGAATATTTTCCATAACATAGATGACTTAGAATAAAATAATAGATTAATTCCATATAATTAAGGTTGTGGTCATACCCATTCATCCCATAGTTTTCCAACATCAATAATAGTTCATGCTATAAATTACATATTACTAATAATAATGTCTATTGTAATTCATAGTTTAATGATGACTTCTTCCAAAAAAATGAATCTTAAATGTTTCCTTGATACTGATTAATATCAAAAAAATGAAAACACTCTTAAAAATTTCCCTTGAATCATGAAAATAAACATTATGTATTAAATTATACTATAAATATATCCCCTATATTTTTCCAATCTTATAATGAAATGACCAACATCTACCATCAATGTTCTGAAAACTTTCTTCAAAAAAGGACATCTACTTCATATATTTAAATTTTCTATTTTATATACTACATCCATTATTATTCTTCTATATTATCATTCTTACTTATACGTAATAAAATTATTTACCCCGAAAGATGGGGTTCAGACAATAAATTAGTATTGGGCATTAAAAATTTCATACTCTCATTTTATCTCAATATAAAATTAATCTACATTTCTTATAAAACACATATATAATTAATGAATTATTTTATTTATTATTTTATTAGAGTTATTTAAATTTTTTCTTCAACATCATTTATAACTACCACAAATCAATTAAAACCACAAAGGTATGTTTTCTAATAATAAATCTCATTGGTATTGTTTACAAATCATAAAAAATTGATTCAATCCCATATTATTAGAAAACATAAAACAAGACTAGAAACTAAATTTAAAATTTCAATCCATTAGATAATTCCTCAATGATTTAATAATCACATACTACAAGACCAATTTATTTGTGTTCATTATAGTAAATAGGAGTCGAACAAAATATCTGTTATGGAAACACATCATCATTCTATAGGCTCTTAAATGATTCAAAACAAACTTATTTCTCCCCAAATAGACATTCATGTAGAGTACAACATTCAAAAACACCAAAATGGGATAAAACCCCTTTTTTAGATAGAAGAAAACTATAGGTATTCTCCATATAATCTCTAATCATGAATATATTCTTCCAAGAATCTCATTTACTATTAACATAACACCTTTTATACAAACCAAATAGAAAATATATAAATATTAATCAAATTAGGAACGAAATAAAAGAACAATTTATTAAAATCGCGATAACATTCAATATATTATATATTATATATAATAGTATGGGTCCCTATTCCAAAAAATCTATGTGGATATACATTGTTTCAGTTTAGTAGCAAACTGATGTGCCTCAAAATCATCATTGGGTAGTGTAATTATCATGATGGCCATAACTAATTCTAGTGTTTACAACTAATTTGTCTTCAATATCAATTTAGAATCCTTATCAATGATAAAAGATACTTTATTTTTATATTCACTATCCTTTATTGATGGATATTTTTGTTTTCAAGGATGATAGTTATTTTTTATTTACACCAAGCAAAAAATAATTAATTCACATCAACTCCAATATCCATCAGTTTCTTAATAAAAACTAATTGATTAAATTATTTTATAGAATCAATTATTCAGTATTTTTATTATATAGTGAAATTATGTTTTTCCTATAGTATAGAAAATAAGTACACATTCCCCAATAAAGAATACACAACCTAGTATAAACCTATGATCATCAACTAAACTACCCCAATCTATATCTTTGTTTCTCAAAAACACCAGTTATATTATTTCAGGATGAAATAAACTGAAATATATTATTATATTTACATAATTAGGTGTCATATTTGTAACACCCCGAACCCAGTTACCCAGAGTCGGTGCATTATTTTAATACATTGGCATGATTACAAGGAATCAAGTTATGAAGGACCGATCAGTTTAGCAGTCTTGGAAAAATAGATCACATACATGAATGTTACATTTGCACTTTAAGACATACAAAACAACATAAATAATATTTATGAATTCCATTATTCCCTTATCTTAACCCTTCATATCAATCACATTACACTTCTTGGAATCCTGGGAAAAATAAAACATAGAAAGGGGTGAGCTCAAATGCTCAGTAAGGGTAAGAAATACAGCGGAAACTTTCAAAAATAAGCATAAACATTTAAGGCAATGTATAAAACTAAAACAAAAGCCTTTTAAACTTGAACTTCAGCATAATATGGCAGAAATAAAATGAAATAATTCCATTTACTTATTCACATGGATATTATACTAATCGAATAATCACATGCAATATCACTAACCACTTTCATAATGATGGAATTCATGATGTCGAACTTTAATTTTTGTTTAAAGTCCCTATGCCAAGACCTAAGAGATAACTGTAACCGGAACCCATCTCGGAGAGCCTCTGTAACCGGACTCCATCCCGGAGTGCCTCTAATAACCGGACACCAACCCGGAGTGCCTCTAATAACCGGAAACCAACCCGGAGTGCCTCTAATAACAGGACACCAACCCGGAGTGCCTCTAATAACCGGACACCAACCCGGAGGGATTACCTTTACCGGTCCCCAACCCGGAACATACTATTCCAACACATTCATCTTAAGAAGAGGATAAAATATAACATAAACATTCATATTAAAACTAACATACAAAATGTCCAAACTTTAATAATAAACCATTAATGGCATAAAAATAACTCATCCATAGTCAAAAATATCACAAAACCTTAAATACAATATGGATGATTTGTATCATAATAAATCAACTTGAAACAAGTTTAAAATTTTATCAAAGGATGTTGACATAGATTAAATCAATACTATTTGAGATAAATATCTCTTTTTTTGAAATCATTTAAAAGTCGTATAATTATAGAGAAAACCTTTATTTTGAAAATATCTTTATAAGCTTGTGAAGGAATCTTTAAAGGTTTAATAATGGCGGAGAATAACCACACCCATCGTATAAGTTAAAAAAAATACATTCTTACCTTAATTTTGTCAAAAGGTTAAAAAGGACCTTGTTTGGAAAATGATGGAAAGATTCCTTTATAAACCTCTTATAAAAAGTCAAACAAGGGTATAAATGTCTTTAACCCATATTATTTTAAGTAGTAAAAATGTTTTGAAATACATTTTTATGAAACATGGATGTGGGTGATAAAGAGATCCCAATAGATTATTACGTATATACAACCTCGGATAATGAAGCGATTGCGAAATAAACCCTTACCAATTTGGTAACTTACGAAACGTACAACCCATGAACGAGGTATCATACAATAAATATGTAAATACACATTAATTAAAGTTTATTACACAAAGAATATAATTATGGGCAGTACATACACCACACAAAAGGTAATGGTGGCAATATGGCATGAATCTCACGGGAATAAGGAGTGAGATGAAAACCCCTTACCTTGCACTTTCCTTTAGTCGAGGGTACGCTTAACCTCATGTAAGAAGATCGTAGTATGTTATTAAATTATACCAGAACCATATTAATATTTATGATATCATACATGATTCATTTATGACTTTATATTACCCATTTAATAATAATTTCCATGTTAAGTTAACATTTCAGGTAATAATCACTTTCTTTATCGTACGTGTTTTAACTTGTCACTCTTGGTTGTATCACATAGATCATGATTTAAATACTTCCAGAATATAAAACATGATAAATATATCATCTATATTTAGAATATAAATATGTATAATAGACATATATATGAAATGGAAAACACCGTTTATGGAGACGGTAGTCCGTACGTACGCATAAACGTTGTTTCTGTTTTCATATAGTATTGAACGGAAGTGGGTGAATAAGATATATGTAAGTACATAAATCCTTATATATATATATATATATATATATCCAGTAGTATTATTATGTCATATATTACATAATTATTAGTAATATATATTTTTATAATCATCGATGAATAGTGAACTTGGAAATGAATCTCATCACGTCGTGGAGACGGTAATCCGTACGTACGCACGAGCGAAAATATCATTCTTTTTATATTAAAATAATATATAATTGGATGTTATATCATATATAAAGAATAATTATCATGTTATATTTATTATTTACATGAATTACAAATCATTATTATACCCATCCAAATAATAATATATTGAATAACAATTACACCACGACGTGGAGACGGTAAGTCGTACGTACGCACGTATGGTGACATGTCATTCAAAGGATGGATAGAATAATGAATATGGGTGTACCATTTTTATAATAATATTACAGTATATAGGAGATACTGGATTAATTATTTTAGAATGGTAATAACAAAGAAATAAGAAGTGGAAGAAGAAAGGAACTTGAAAAAGGGTGGTGAAATCATTACCTCTTCTTCAGGTTCTTCCTTTTGATTTGATCAAAAGGGCTACTTAGGATGGATTTATAAATAAATTAATGCCTCTAGGATTAATTTAGGGAATTTGAAACAGTATTTGGGCAGGTTTTGGCCGAACCAAAAGGCTTTGAGGGTGTGAATTAATGAGAAGAGGGTCCTTTTATAAGAGGGGTGAGGGGATCTTTAGGAAAAACTTAAAGTATTAATTTATAATAAATTCATATTCGGTTTCTAATGGCTCAAAAGTGTATTATTTAAAGTTTAAGGTGGGGATGGGTCTAAAAACACTCAACCAATAGAATTTAGACAGGTTTGGGTTATTATATTAACCTTATCTTTAAGTATTAACTCTTTGTGAATTAGTTTCACTTTTACAATGTCTCTTTGTATTTTAATATTATATGGTTAATAAACTTACTATATACATCCAAGAGACCCTAAAGTAGTCCATTAATGATATAACCATCATGATATTAGTCTCTTTTCTGAACCATAGATTTTTAGGAATTTAATATCAATTAATAATATAATATTTGTTTTAAAAACTCTTTTATGTCAATTTTGACACTATTAAATAATTGATTTTTGTAAAACTCATAACAGAATGATTACTTCTAAAAAAGTTAATTAAATCAATAATAATATGTCATATTATCCTATAAAATTATTATAATTCATTTAAAGTCTCAAATTATATTTATTTGGGTATTTATAATATCAATTATTTTAATTCTTCACTATTATGGTAATTACTACATCACCATTGTGTCATAAATAAATTAAATAATTTAATGTCTAAAAATTATAAATAAACTACCATTATATATGAAATCTTTTTATCTTTATAATGAATATTTATAGTCGAAAATCCAACATATATAACCCTATTTAAAAATTGTTTTTCTAAAGAATATATGCTTGTGTCATTTTTGTATTCATTTTAACTTAATTAAAATAAAGTGTCCCTATCACTTACAAGTAGCACCATGGGGTCCCAAAATCGACCCAAAGATGCCCATGGTCTGACATGTATCCACCAATAAGGTTAGGACTCGTTTTAGGGTAATTTAGTGTTATTATAATATTATTTTTTAACCCTTATTTACCAGATTTACCCTTTAACCATGGTAAATAAAATATTTACCGAAGTAATTAATCAAAATGTCTAAAAATAAAAGTTACCTATTTACACAATTTGGACATCCTGATTCCAAATATGGAATCCATTTTTCCAAATTCAAAACACAGAAGTGGCAGAAATTAATTTAAAATTAATTCCCACTGTCAAAACAAAAAAGCGTGTTTTTAAGATATAATAACTATCAAAAGATTGACACTTGTTTATGTTCGGTTTAATTGTGAAATTATGTCCAATGACCAGCATTGTATTAAATTGTAAAAATATATTCTAAATATACTTTAAAACCACTCAAATTCATAATTTATCACTATTAATTATTTTGATTAAAAAAGTTATTTTTAATTAAAATTTAGTAATTTTTACTATTCATCAAAATATTAAAGTTATCCAAAAAGTACCAAAATTTCACCTTTGGATAAATTCGATACTCCAAATCTAAAAATGAAGTCCATTTTGAGAGATAAAATTTATAAAATTTCAAAAAATAGGTATTACTATTCATAATGGCTAGTTTGATTGGTTGGGGTGTGTTAAAACTCGAAGTTGCAGACAACACACGCCACTGTATTTTTCAAAGAGAAGCGTACCGTGGAAGCTCGGGGTGTTACATTCTCCCCTCCTTCAACAAATTTTTTCCTCGCAATTTTATATTGTTCTTTGAAAATAAAGGTTGAAAATAGAAAATATCTTTGTGGAAAAAAACCCACATCGAAAATTTGGTTAATAAAATTTAGTCTTAACAAGATGAAAAGAGAAATGAAAGGGTCACCACAAAATTATTATCTAGATTAGGAGGACATTGGTGGCAATTATAGACATGTAACTGGAGGAAAAACGTAAATATTTATAGGTAGTGATTGAGGTCATCAATCACACACAAGTTTAAAATTGAGGTCCTTGAATTCATCAATCTATGGTGATTTAAAATACCATCGGTTCAACAAAACATAAGGTATTAGGATAACACATTTTTGACATTTCAAAATATCTTAGTTGAAATCCCACATCGAAGAATTAATTAATGAGGCCTCTATTTAAAATAAAGAGTGGAAAGTATGAAGATTACCAAAAATAACACATACTAGGGTTCCATATAGGAAAATATGGATATGGAAGAGAAATCTAACCATCAATTATCTGATGGAGAGTGGTAGAGAAAATGGCTATGAAAAGGCCAACAATTCCAAATCCATAAATTAGTGATGATCTAAGTTACCATCTAGGACAACATTTTTTTTTCTAAGATCCTTTTCTTAATGTTGAGGAATTTATTTATGAGATTGGCTAAGATCATAAGGAGATATACTAACTTTATAATTAGAGTTTATCCATTAATAAATTTCTACCACAAACTCATCTTTCACCCCAAAACATAATACAACTCAAAAATATTCTATTTATCCTAATCGTATAGGGTTCCAAATATAATAAATTTATATTTCACATATCAGACCCGTTATGTAAAGAAACTACATTATACCATCCAGGAACTTCATGTAGAAGAATGGTAGGTGATAAATCCCAATTGCACTATGTTTTTGGGTTCGATTCCCGCAGCTTTGTCTGACACGACGGGTCGTCACACGGTCTGTGTGTTGTCCTTTTATAAAAATCCAAAAAACTAACCTTTCAAACTTAATCCATTCCAAACATTAGACTTATCCACAATAATATTATCCAAACTCACAGTCCAAAATTTACAAGGAAGTTAAACATAATGAGGATCCTTTTTGCCAGGTAATAACATGTGAAAACCTTCCTCATATATTCTTTTAAAACACCACAAAATCCTGAATTACCAAAATCAACCATCTCTTATTCCAAAATCACTACCTCAATATTAAGACCATAATAAGTTTTATCTTTCCTTCAACCACGTAAATTCCAAAAAAAATTAACTCGATGTAGAGTCACTTTTCTTAGTACCATAAAATCTAAAATCCTTAATTAAATAGTACTGCAGTACAATCCTTATTTATTTCCAGAACATCATTGATACAACACTTAAATGAAATAATTCTAAAATAACAACATAAGAAAACTAGTCATTACTCTTCATCTGTGGTAGTATCATAACTTGATTATTATCCAATAGCATCATTTGCAGCATAGTCTGATGACTGGGACATTGGTTTGTGTAGTTTCCAAACTCCTTGCAAATGAAGCATTGTATATTTGAAACCTTTTTCTTACCCTTGCAGTCACATACTTTGTGCCCCTTTTCCTCCACACTTATAACAAACTCCCATTCCTTTCAGGAAAGTTCTAGGGTGTTTCTTCGCACAGTTATCACATATGGGAAAATTATTCTTTTCCATATTCCCTTTATACATATTTCTCTCTTCCATACTTTTCTTCTCTTGATTCCCTTCAAATCCATAGGACTCTGAGAATTCTTTACTCATCTTATCAACACATGATATTATTTCTTCATATGATGATAATACGTGGGAAACTATTTCCCTAAAAAATTCTGGCTTAGGACCATGAAAGATATGATCCTTCTTACTCTTTGGATCATACGTATTACGGGAGTTCACATTCTTTCTATTGGGCACCATTTCTATACAATAACATAAACTAGTTCAGTTTATGAATTTCAATGAATAATTACCAAACTTGTAAAATACCTAACACAAATTGAACAGTTTATGGATATAATCCATAATCATTAAAATGTTTTCTTTGACTAAGTATATACTCATAATCCCTTCATAATGGTTTGTAAAGAAAATGAGAATTATCCTAAGCATATCCCTTAGGAGTGTCGTAACCAAGAGTGCATCAAGGCCCGTTGTCGTGCACCAGTTCATGTTCGAGTCTAGCTCAAAGTGGTGTTTTCAGGTTTTACCCCTAGGTATATCTTTCCCAGAGCCGCCTCTACCTGCTCGTATCCAGACAGGGATGTATTGCTCAGAAAACTCACAAAATCTCTACAATACCAAAATTCTAGGAAGTTCTTCTTTACTAATACTCAAAGTCTATCTTAGGGCTATGTGCTCTAATCAGAGTTTATCTAAATCTAGTTTACAAGGTTGTTGCTAAACTTCCTCTGATACCAACTGTAACACCCCGACCCTAGTTACCCAGAGTCAGTGCATTATTTTAATACATTGGCATGATTACAAGGAATCAAGTCCTGAAGGACCGATCAGTTTAGCAGTCTTGGAAAAATAGATCACATACATGAATGTTACATTTGCACTTTAAGAAATACAAAACAACATAAATAATCTTTATGAATTCCATTATTCCCTTGTCTTAACCCTTCATATCAATCACATTACACTTCTTGGAATCTTGGGAAAAATAAAACATAGAAAGGGGTGAGCTCAAAAGCTCAGTAAGGGTAAGCAATACATCAGAAACTTTCAAAAATAAGCATAAACATTTAAGGCAATTTATATAATTAAACAAAAGCCTTTTAAACTTGAACTTCAGCATAATATGGAAGAAATAAAATGAAATAATTTCATTTACTTATTTACATGGATATTCTACTAATCAAATAATCACATGCAATATCACTAACCACTTTCATAATGATGGAATTCATGATGTCAAACTTTAATTTCTGTTTCAAGGCCCTGTGCCAAGACCTAAGGGATAAATGTAACCGGAACCCAACCTGGAGAGCCTCTGTAACTGGACTCCATCCCGGAGTGCGTCTAATAACCGGACACCAACCCGGAGTGCCTCTAATAACCGGAAACCAACCCGGAGTGCCTCTAATAACCGGACACCAACCTGGAGTGCCTCTAATAACCGGACACCAACCCGGAGGGCTTACTTTTACCGGTCCCCAACCCGGAACATACTAGTCCAACACATTCATCTTAAGAAGAGGATGAAATATAACATAAACATTCGTATTAAAACTAACATACAAAATGTCAAAAATTTAATCATAAACCATTAATGGCATAAAAATAACTCATCCATAGTCAAAAATATCACAAAACCTTAAATAAAATATATATGATTTGTATCATAATAAATCAACTTGAAACAAGTTTAAAATTTTATCAAAGGATGTTGACATAGATTAAATCAATACTATTTGAGAGAAATATCTCTTTTTTTGAAATCATTTAAAAGTCGTATAATTATAGAGAAAACCTTTATTTTGAAAATATCTTTATAAGCTTGTGAAGGAAGCTTCAAAGTTGTAATAATGGCGGAGAATAACCTCACCCTCCGTATAAGTTAAAAAAAGACATTCTTACCTTAATTTTGTCAAAAGGTTAAAAAGGGCCTTGTTTGGAAAACGACTGAAAGATTCCTTTATAAACCTCTTATAAAAAGTCAAACAAGGGTATAAATGTATTTAACCCATATTCTTGTAAATAGTAAAAATGTTTTGAAATAAATTTTTAAGAAACATGGATGTGGGTGATAAAGAGATCCCAATAGATTATTACATATATACAACCTCGGATAATAAAGAGATTGTGAAATAAACCCTTACCAATTTGGTAACTTACGAAACGTGCAACCCATGAAAGAGGTATCATACAATGAATATGTAAATACACATAAATTAAAGTGTATTACACAAAGAATATAATTATGGGTAGTACATACACTACATAAAAGTTAATGGTGGAAATATGGCATGAATCTCACGGGAATAAGGAGTGAGATGAAAACCCCTTACCTTGCACTTTTCTTTAGTCGAGGGTACGTTTAACCTCATGTACGAAGATCATAGTATGTTATTAAATTATACCATAACCATATTAATATTTATTATATCGTACATGATTCATTTATGACTTTATATTACCCATTTAATAATAATTTCCATGTTAAGTTAACATTTTGGGTAATAATCACTTTCTTTAGCGTACGTGTTTTAACTTGTCACTCTTGGTTGTATCACATAGATCATGATTTAAAAACATCTAGAATATAAAACTTGATAAATATATCATATATATTTAGAATATAAATATGTATAATAGACATATATATGAAATGGAAAACACCGTTTATGGAGACGGTAGTCCATACGTACGCATAAACGCTGTTTCTGTTTTCATATAGTATTGAACGGAAGTAGGTGAATAATATATATGTAAGTACATAAATACTTATATATATATATATATATATATCTAGTAGAATTATTATTTCATATATTAAATACTTATTAGTAATATATATTTTTATAATCGTCTATGAATGGTGAACTTGGAAATGAATCTCATCGCGTCGTGGAGACGGTAATCCGTACGTACGCACGAGCGAAAATATCATTCTTTTGATATTAAAATAATATATAATTGGATGTTATATCATATATACAGAATCATTATCATGTTATATTTATTATTTACATGAATTAAAAATCATTATTATACCCATCAAAATAATAATATACTGAATAACAATTACACCACGACGTGGAGACGGTAAGCCGTACGTACGCACGTATGGTGACATGTCATTCAAAGGATGGATAGAAAACTAAATATGGTTGTACCATTTTTATAATAATATTACAGTATATAGTATATACTGGATTCATTATTTTAGAATGGTAATAACAAAGAAATAAGAAGTGGAAGAAGAAAGGAACTTGAAAAAGGGTGGTGAAATCATTACCTCTTCTTCGGGTTCTTCCTTTTGATTTGATCAAAAGGGCTTTTTAGGATGGATTTATGACTAAAGTAATGCCTCTAGGATGAATTTATGGAAGTTTATAGAGTATTTGTGTAGGTTTTTTCCGACCCAAAAGGCTTTGAAGTTGTGAATTAATGAGAAGAGTGAGTGTCCTTTTATAAGAGGGGTGAGGGGCTCTTTAGGAAAAACATAAAGTATTAATTTATAATAAATTTATATTCTGTTTTTAATGGCTCAAAAGTGTATTATTTAAAGTTTAAGGTAGGTATGGGTCTAAAACCACTCAACCAATAGAATTTAGACAGGTTTGGGTTATTATATTAACCTTATCTTTAAGTATTAACTCTTTGTTAATTAGTTTCACTTTTACAATGTCTCTTTGTATTTTTATATTATATGGTTAATAAACTTACTATATACATCCAAGAGACCTCAAAGTGGTCCATTAATGATATACCCATCATTATATAAGTCTCTTTGATGAACCTTATATTTTTAGGAATTTAATATCAATTAATAATATAATATTTTTTTTAAAAACTCTTTTTTGTCAATTTTGACGCTATTCAATAATTGATTTTTTTAAAATCATAACAGAATGATTACTTCGAAAAAAGTTAATTAAATCAACTATAATATGTCATATTATCTTATAAAATTAGTTTAATTCATTTAAAGTCTCAAATTATATTTATTTGGGTATTTATAATATCAATTATTTTAATTGTTCACTATTATGGTAATTACTACATCACCATTGTGTCATAAATAAATTAAATTATTTAATGTATAAAAATTATAAATAAAATATCATTATCTAGGAAATCGTTTTATCTTTCTAATTAATTTTTATAGTCTAAAATCCAACATATATAACCCTATGTAAAAAAAAAATTCTAAAAGATATATGCTTGTGTCATTTTTGTATTCATTTTAATTTAATTAAAATAAAGTGTCCCTATCACTTACAAGTGGCACCATGGGATCCCAAAATCGACCCAAATATGCCCATGGTCGGACATGTATCCACAAATAAGTTTAGGACACGTTTTAGGTTAATTTAGTATTATTATAATATTATTTTTAACCCTTATTTACCAGATTTACCCTTTAACCATGGTAAATATAATATTTACCGAAGTGATTATTCAAAATGTCTAAAAATAAAAGTTACCTATTTACACAATTTGGACATCCTGATTCCAAATATGGAATCCATTTTTCCAAATTCAAAACATAGAAGTGGCAGAAATTAATTTAAAATTAATTCCCGCTGTCAAAACAAAAAACGTTTTTTAAGATATAATAACTATCAAAAGATTGATACTTGTTTATGTTCGGTTCAATTGTGAAATTATGTCCAATGATCAACATTGTATTAAATGGTAAAAACATATTCTAAATATACTTTAAAACAACTCAAATTCATAATTTATCACTATTAATTATTTTGATTAAAAAAGTTGTTTTTAATTAAAATTTAGTAATTTTTACTATTCATCAAAATATTAAAGTTATCCGAAAAGTACGGAAATTTCACCTTAGGATAAATTTGATACTCTGAATCCAAACATGAAGTCCATTTTTAGAGATAGAATTTATAAAATTTTAAAAATTAGGTATTACTATTCATAACGGCTAGTTTGATTGGTTGTGGTGTGTTAGAACTCGAAGTTGCGTACAACACACACTACTGTATTTTTCAAAGAGAAGCGTACCGTGGAAGCTCGGGGTGTTACAATATTTTCTACTAGTATGTGGATTTACATGGTACAAATTTTCATATAATGAATTTTGAATTGTTAAATCACAATATATAATCATATTTCTATTATGCTTCGTACGATTTATTTCATTCAACTCAATTTTGTCACATAAAATTTTCAAAATAGACATATTATGAAAATATCATAATCATCAGTACTATTATATCTAAATACATATAATCATCCATTACATAACACATGAAATGGGATTAATTTTAAATTTATTATTTTTGGATATTTTGTGGATTATATAAGAATCCAGACAGTTAGATGGTGTGAGATTTCATGGTATGTGTGCATATAATTAAATTTTGAAATATATTTATTATATTAATAAAACGCATGTGTAGTTTTCTTAAAAATATGAATAAATCCGGAATGAAAAACTATATTTGAAAAATTAGGGATCTGTTGAATTTAAAATGTCGGTTTTATTCTAGAGGTTACATTACCTTTGTTGGTGTCAAACGTTTCTGAAATAGATTTTATAGGAGGTGAATTAATAATATAAAATAGTTTATTGATTTAAATTATTTTATTTCACATAGTCACTGGAAACCTCAATTTAAATGATATTATGGATAATTTTGTAGGTTACAAATAAATCTCTACAAATCTGAGAGGACCCTTTGGAGAGAACGTTGGAGGAGATCCTGAAGAATGATAATGAATCAAGATTGGATCACGAATCATTATGCCATTAGAGATTATGGATCTCACCGACAACATAAAATAAGGAATGTTCTTCATCACTAATCAATTCGTACTATAGGTTGGATTTTTCATTTATGCAATTCCATCCCATTATTTTACCCTAGTTGAACGAGGATCAATTCTATAAATACAAATTAAATTGCGCATAAATGGTGAATTTAATTGATGGATTTATTTTTTCAATGCTATTTTTTATCCCTATTCATTTGTTTAAATATAAAATAATAGATTGAGGAAAATATAACAAATTATGAGGTTCATTACTCAAATTTAATGGTTTTCGGATTTCTTTATCGTTTCATCATGCATTCATTACGTGATTTTTTTTGGATCATGGTTCAACAATAATGTTATAATTGATAGTTGTGTGACCATTATTCAGCAAAATTGATCAAAACCAAGAGTCTTTCATGTGATGGAGGTTGATATTTGAGAATCATAAATGGAAGTGGATGATTCATGTAGGTACGATACCGAATCATACAATGTGTTTTGTTCCTACAATGGTTACACGATGGAAACTATAGGAGGTGATGGATATATTCAATTAATTTTTTATTGTGGGGATAGAGGAACAGAATATGGGGACTGGGTGACAATATGGTCATGATTCCCCAAATCCACAATTTTCGATGTGGATGGAGGTACTAGAATCCTCGTGGAAAACACTTAGGAAGAACTAGTGTATCTGATATATACAATGTTACATGGGTGTAATTCTGTGTTTCACACCATATGGGACCCTAGTGTGGTACTAGTGTTTATACAGTGAGTTAAATATCAACAACTATGTGAACCTTTCACATATCATGTGACACGTTCTTGGCGTCTCGACATGTATCTTAGAGGATACACATGAATGGGAAGGCCATGTACACAAACACAACTAGATTACACTGTTATGTGAAAATGGGAACAAACATAGACCGGTGTACATTGGCATGGATAGGTGTACACAGGTTGGTACATATGCCTAGATAGCAGTACATGGGAATATGAAGATGACATGGGAAAGGTGACATAAAATATCAACATATTGTGTTTTATTCCTACAGTCTATATATTTTTATATTTACATGTTGTGAGGGGAAAACTCACTCTGGTAGATTAGTGGTTTTCTAGACACAATAGGTACCCCTATTATAGAATGTGACCCCACTATGAGGATTTTCTAATCCCTTTGTTTCAACAATTTGTACATGTATCATTTTATTTTTTTTCCATTGGTCCATTCCCAAGAGGTTATATTGTGGAATTACATCCACATATTAGGACTTTGATCCCATATATGGGATGTGTCTTAGATAGTGTTCATGGTGTCTCTCAGTTAGAATGGAGTGTGATCCTATATCAACATTATACCCTAGTATGGGTTTATGAAATAGGTCATACTTACATTACTAGGTAATTGACCATTAATATATCAGGATGTATTAGTAGAGTTTACAGTGTAATTGTCATAAAATCCCCTATGTAGAAAGCCAGTCCAGATTGGATTCGTGGTGTCACCCAGAAGTCTTGGTCATAAAACCCTATCAGAGTATCAAGGTATTATGAGACTAGTGAGATTTCATGGTTGGGTCCCAATGATTTTGAAATCATGGATGAGTGTATCTAATGAAATAATGGATTTTGGAGTTCATTCTCCTTGAAATAACATTGAATTACATAAAATCATATGCCTTGATGTTTTGTTGTGACCACCTAGTGGTGTAGTGTCTTTCTAAAGTATATCTAGGTTATATTGCTTCATGAATTTATTGATATATCATTTTCATGTAATGAATATTCTTGATTCTTCATGTTTAGTGTTTTAGGGGTGTCGTACCAGGTATTTTTATATTCACCCATGTATGGGATCTACCTGCACATATCATGTCTTATGTAGATGAAAGACCATATGAAAGTGTCCTTTGAGTATTGAGAGATGGTGGAACATAGATTGATCTGGATAGACATAGGCATTTTCTAGGTGGTTTATTTTAATTGTAATCTTCACCCTTAGAAAATGTTGGACACTCTTCAGTTTTTGGTTGGGATTCTATTTATACCCTTTTATTTATTTCAATACATTACTCTCATTAATTGATTGTGGGATTATAGATATATGCATGCTTGTTTTCATTGGTTATACATTTCATCATTTTATAGGGTCAAAGATAAGTACATGAATACATGCACATTAGGTAAATTCTATCCTTGTATGTGATATTCATACTCAGTATTGGTCACCATCCCCAATCTTATTAGAGGCGGTCTTGGGGGAGTCATATTTTTGGTCTCATTGGGCATGGTCATTGTCACGAACCAATCCGGGTCGACCCTGAACCGATCACCCGAGGTGGTCCGCGACACGGCCCGAGAGGCGTTCCCGATCCTCCCGGGTTGGCGACAAGCGCCAGGGAATCAACAGAGGTTGTGGGAACGATTTCGCCCAATATAAATAAATAAGACAGAAAAAATAATACAGAGTAGCGCAGAAAAGATAAACTAAATAAAGTGACTAAACAGAAATAGAAGAAAAATAAAACAGACCAAACACGACGTCCGAACAAACTCAGTGCGACCTCATGGGTCGCTCTCCGACTCAATGATCAAGCGTCGCCCTAGGCAAGCGCACTCAAGCTATAGCCTACACAAACACTAAAAACAGAAAATAACTATAGGCGTGAGTATTAAAACTCAGTAGTCTAGCCCAATATCTATTCCCAATGCACTACCTTTAAAATAAAAGAAACATCATTTCAAGTTTGAACTACAATTTATAAAAGTATGTTTTTCTAAATATTCTACTTAAAAACAAAGTACGAACCATTGCCCTTAACCATTTCCAAATTTAGGATCAATTCATTAGTGTCAATGAAATTTTAGGAAAAGGGAAAGTGATTTTTAAATTTTCAAATTTGTACAAACAGGATTAAACACTTTCATTTGAAAACCATTTTAAAAACCTAATAAAAAACAATTTATCACTTTCCAAGGAAAACAATACACCAGAATACACAAAGTAAAACACACAGCAAGGGAAATTTTGGTACACATGTGAGCATCATAATCATTACTGCAAGCAACAAAAGCTGAATAGACATGGGTGAACCTAGGAGATCGAGAATAAACCAGAAGACACCAATACATGAGAAATCATCCTTATTGACATGTCACGATGAAATCAAAATGCACAATACGCTCGACCATCCTCTCTCAGGAAGGTCGAGGGAAAATCTTATAGAAATAAACCCAATATATTCACCTACTATGGGCCACTGGTCAGTACCATAACCTACCAGTGCAGCAATCATTCTTAGAATATTCTCTCAATATGCCAGATTCCCATGTCTCAAGTGTTTAAAAAGGGGGTGAGCCAACCGATTCCAACCGAGCATCCAATCAGATATATCTATATATAAAGCACAATAGGCATCACCCCGAGCCACTCCATGGGACAACCTCTTGCCTTTAACTACTCAAGTACCCAGGAGCCTCTAAGCACGGCCTCCCAAACAATCACTTGCAACCAAGGCATGAGAGTCGTCCTAAGAGGGTTTTTATCAAAACATTTTCATCGCTTTCCATAAAGTGCCAAACGGGCATTAAATACATTTTTACAATCATTACTCTAAAAAAAAGTAAAACTTATTTATAAGACCAAACCCAGTTTAAAACCATTTAAAGAACCCCCAAAAAACTACTTTACAGGCTGACAATATTTTTATAAACCAAACCAAACCAAAACATTTTATTTTTCCAAATAAACTTTAAGAGCCAACCAGACAACTTCTCAAAAGAACCAATGTACTTGTTCACATGTCAAAAGAAAGCATTTCTCATTAAACCAGAACTCTATTTTACATTCCGTGAATTATGTTTAAAATCGAAATGGGCATTCTTTCATTATTGGGTGTCCTCTCGTCAAAAAAAATATTTCAAGAATCCAGTATAAAATAAACGGCTCTTTTTACACTAAATAATCATTTAAAGATTAACTATCCTATATTAAAATTTCATTATCGTATATTATATCACATTATTTAGAATTAATAAAATATTTATTTTGAACAATTAGTGTGCGCAAATGGAAGTAAATAATGTAACTTAAATTTTAAAAGCAGTGCAAAGGGAACCTACCTCAGATACACGATGCGATGTAACGACGCACGTTTCAAAAATCACGGTAAAGTCCAGCGCCCTACATAATAAATATCAAGGACTCAAAACACATCCAAAAACTCACTAGAGCATGCTAAACCAAGCGTCGGGGAGAAACGCTCACCTTGAAACTGAAGTACGATGACGACGTAAACTCGGAATCGCTCCGCGCGGGTTCTAAAACAATAATCCTACAAAAAAAACATAAGTTGATAACCCCCTAACAAAGCAAAGGATAAATCAAGAATAATAATAATAATAATAATAATAATAATAATAATAACAATAATAAGATTAATAATAATAATAAAAATAATAATAACAATATTAATAACAATATTAATAATAATAATAGTAATAATAATAATAATAATAATAATAATAATAATAACAACAATAATAATAATAATAAAATTAAAAGTAAAACAAAATAAATAAAATAAAATAATATAATATAAACCTGGGGTATGCGGCTGGCCGGGGTGCAGGTCTGCCTAGGGGCCGCTAGCTGTCGTGCGAGGGAGCCGGAGGCCGAGGTGAGGGGGGACGCCGCGTCCGTGATGGGCTGCTGAACAGAAGCCAGAGGGGGAAGCCACCAGGGGTCCGCAATGGGGGAGTGCGACCGGCTGGGTAGGGAGTTGCAGCGAGGGAGGCCTGCATGCGACAAGGGAAATGGTCTTGGTTCATCGATGTTGCAAGGCAGCAGGGCTGGGCAAGGGAGAACCGGTCGGGGGTTGTGGATAGAGGAGGATGGCGGCCGATACAGGGCTCGTCGCTGTAGAGGATGGGGGAAAAGAGGGTGGTGAGGTGCTGTTGGGAGTCGGCTGGTGCACTGGGAGGGTGCTGGGTCAGCTAGGCATGCGTGGGAGGAGGGTTGTAGCAGGAGAGACTCGTCGCTGTAGAGGGGTATGGGGAAACGAGGCGGTGAGGCTGGTGGTATGCAGGAGAAAGTGGGAGGGAGCAGGGTGTGCTGCTGGAGGAAAAAGGAGAGGGTGAGGGTGGTGGCACACAGAAGGGGGAGAACAAGGGAGAGGGACCAAAAAAATACGGTGCTGCTTCTAGGGTTAGGGGAGAGGAAAATAACGAGAAAAACAAAGAGAAAACATAAAGAAATAAATAAAATAAAATAAAACAAATAATAATAATAATAATGAAAGCCATTAATAATAATAATAGTTATAAAATTAATCCTAGTAATAATATGAAAATGATAATAATAATAATAATAACCTTAGTAATAAAATAAAAATAATAAATGAATTCATGTCATATTTAATAATATTAAAATTAACGAAAGGCCAAGAAATTGAATGGGCGAAGCCGCACGGCGTCACGCTCCGCCCACGTGTCCAACGTTGTCGAACCCAAATGTGCGTTTTTTTATCAAAGACTCAGAAATTTAGTCCAGGACTTACCTCAGACCCCAGTAAAATAATTTAAATTCAATTAAAACATAAAATAAAATCAACGCACTGGTCGGGGTGTGACAGTCATGATAGTGTGGTATCAAAATAGTTGTCTCTACTTTAGATTCAGAGTATATGATATGGTTTTGGGGAAACAATGTGAAATGTTTGGTGTTTTTCATTCAGTCCATGGGATCTTTTATCAACGTGGAAGCTGACGTATACATACACCAGTACTCCTATAACCATCCTTTTGACTCAATTAATGTAAACACATGATAATGTGACAACAATAGTACATTCATCATAGAGGAATGGGTTTTTGTTTCTGTGTTTCTATTGAGTCATCTCCCTAGATATTATCTTTGATCATTATAAATATTTTTTATTTTAGGATTTATCCACATAGACATCCATCTAGTATTCCAAAAACATGATCATGAGGATGATCCACCGAGTTACGAGGATTTAGTACATAGGATCGTACCAAATACAGTACATTTAATTGGTTTACTAGCTCTATAACCACCGATTTTAGAATATCTTGTTCTCTTAGTGCCAATTGGGGATGAACATGGACTGAGTGCATTGCATGAGTTCTAGATATAGCAACCTCCGAGGTTTTCGGGTGAGCCAGACCCCCAGGTGGATGAGGAATATGAAGAGGTTGTCACTTAATTTTTATTCTCTATGAGGAAACTAAAATATCCAATGAAGGTCCTCATGGTGATTATCATATTGGTATCTACTAGGACATGGAATATTTTAGTGACTCATTAACTGGAAAAGACAAGTATATCCTAGTCGTAATTTGTGAATCTCTTCGGGGTGTAGTTATATCTGGAGTCATTGAGATCAGTGAACATAAATGATATTCTATATCTATAGAAGGTAATCCTATCTATGGTGGAGTATTCCAGGAGGGTTACTGATCTATTGTGATATTCAGAGTATATAATGTGTGATATGTTCATTAGAGGAAGAACCATTGAGAATGGATTATTCTGAGATATTATAGATTTAGTGATATCATATTATATTCTCACTTATATTGGATTATTGGAGTGATCCATGTTGGAAGAGTTTCTCCTAGAAAAGAATGTGGAAATAGTGGGTGCTAGTAGTGGACACCCAAGGGCTTAGACCTCACTAGTAGGTAGCTGATGATAGTCACATGGATCTAATAATTATATATACCTATAGAGTCATTCCCATGACACACGATCAGAATCATGTTGATCTTATGATAGCTCAAATAAACAATGGGAATAGTTTTGTTTCTTCGATGATGGTTGGGGACATCTAGCATGGGAATTTTTAACTCGTCATGCATCTGATTAGAAGAAAGTTGAGAAACATTTGAGGTATAAACAGATGAAGGAATATGGTGGTATGTACTCAATTGTACACAGAATAGGGGCTAGTAGAGTTGTAGGATGTGGCCTGAGGATTAAACTATTACCACCACCAATCCTAGGTGGTCCACGACACGATTAAAATGTTGGTGGTCCAGGATGAGGCCAACGTCATGATATAGATTCTATTAACCTGACTCTTTAATAATGATATTCGTTATAATCTTTTTGTATTAAAACTTATGTGAAGTATTTATAGAAACACATATGAATCATTAATTTATTTCCACTTATTTAGTTTGATACATATAGATTATGGTTAAGAGTTGTATTGACCCTTGCGCTTGGAGACTCTACCAGGGGGTAACTCAAGTATTTAACACATTTGATGATAGTGAGATAGAATGATAAGAGGAGTTTTTTTTATGGTATATCTTTATAGAAATGATTACGACTTATAGTTTCATCATTGGAAGGGACTGGTTATCCATAGTTCATGAACACATTGACTATTCATGGTGGAGGATGTGGTGTGTCCATAGAGATGTGGTGAGGATTTCCTTTGTCGATTAAATGGAAACCTTGGAAGAGTATAATAGGATTAGGCATTTGATA
This sequence comes from Viscum album, assembly GCA_963277665.1. Taxonomy (NCBI): domain Eukaryota; kingdom Viridiplantae; phylum Streptophyta; class Magnoliopsida; order Santalales; family Viscaceae; genus Viscum; species Viscum album. The sequence continues at coordinate 643,635,026 of OY728151.1, read as the reverse complement.
GTTCAGCAGATTAATCACTATTGGTATAGTATGATTCTTGGAGTGGTGTATTTTATATTCTACCAGTTCTTTGTGGTAGTGTATGAGTATAAGGATGTCTTTCTTAAGGACATTCCAAGATTACCACATACATTTAACCTATAATTAATAATTTAATTAAAACATGATATGGACCTGATTTCCAAAACAATATATTAGATATCTCTCACAGAGCTTCATGAGAAGAGGGTGTAGATGGTGGACTTGTATGAAAATGTCTTTATGAGGCTGAATTTTTCCCCCTGGGCTTCAATAATGTTTTTTTTTTTTTGAAAGAACATGGACGATAGATTGAGGTTATGTTTGGATTATTTTCACATGAATCACGTGACCATGGAAAATGTTTATCCACTTATAAGGATTAAATGACACTTATAAGAGTCTATATGGTCATGATGGATCTCAAACAAATTTCCTTATATTAAGCTCCCACCCACTGTGATTATGGGATGTGGATATACTAATAAAAACATTATGATGTCTCTATAGTCACTATGATTACGTGGTGATTCCCATCAACATGAATAATTCCCACGGAATATTCCAGGGACTCATGAAAAAGTTCATTCATCCTCTATTAGACTTATTTCTAGTGGTCTTCATCAACGATCTCCTAGTGTATTCAGTGTCTAAGGTGGTGTACGTAATACATTTGGGGGTGGTCATAAACACACTTTGAGAGACCAAACATTTTTCGAATCTTTTGATGTGTTAGTTTTGGATGTGATATTTCCACTTCCTAGTTCGCATCATCATAGTGGTGGGATTGGTAGTGGACTTGGATAATGTTGGGGTAGTTCTATCTTAGCAGCTACCCAAGAATTTTTCTTCGGTATGGATTTTCCTTCATTTTTTATGAAACTATAAAATATTTTTACCTGATTACTCCATAGTAGCAGGACCATTGGAAGCATTAACCAAAATGGATCGGTGCTTCATCTAGAAGGAAATGTTCCAAAACTTCTTTCAAGAGTTTACATAGAGTTTTATGAGACTTCCCATCTTTATACTACAAGAGGAGGGTGTCGAGTACATACTGTTTTGTGATTTTTTGGGAATGTGGATCGGTTATGTTCTAATTTGTAGGAAAGTGGTTTTTTCTTATGGTTCATTTCAGTTGACACCACATGAGAAAAACCACATGACCCATGATCGCGAGTTATAAATTGTATTAATCACATTAAATCTGTGGTGATGCAACATGGTGGGGGAATTGTGTATGTAAGGACCCAAAATTTCATCAATGGAATTTCCCTTCTTATAACTTTTTCATAAATCACATACATCTCATAGACATCCTAATAAAAACACTATTCTAATAAATTAATAATGATACATTACTCATAAAATAACCCACCAAGAATGACAAATATTATATTGGGATAACAAATTGAAATAAGATAACAAGAATTAGAACATATGGATCTTCTTGTTCCACTAGAATGACTAAACTCCCAACTAAATATATAGAAATAAAGCATAATTTTAATAATAAAATATTCATTTTAAAGATTTATGTGTATATATAACCTAATGATAAAATACAAGTGAATGAAGAGTGAATGATATAATAGGTATTTATCAAAATTAAGGAACCTCTACCATTAGAATAGTAACATGGTCATTAGAATAGTAATTAAACTATTAGGAATAACAATATAGTTGTTATAATTGTTACCTCACCTATGATAGTATTATAAAAATTTATGTATCTAATAAATAAAAATATTATATATTTATATCATGGTGTATGCAAATAAATTTTATAGAAATGAAAAATTAGGTGATTGTTTTTTATAAAACGTAAATATTTAGTTACAATTTTACAATTAATATAAAATATTTAAAAATACATTGATAAAATATATTCAAAATTTAATATTATGTTTTATTATAATTCTAATATAATTTTATGATACCTTGATTAATTTTTCATACGGGTCATAAAATCGATTATAATATTAAAATTTGTATTTTCCAAATAAATAATGAATTTATTTAAAAATTAAATTTCTCAAATATATAAATTTATTTTAATAAAATTAATTACATGATAAAAATATACATTAAAAAAATAAGGTTTATTTTTTATAGATTTTTCTAAAATATATGAAATTTTTTTGAATAGTGAAATAGGATAAACTGCAGTATAAGCTATATAAATTATTTATTGGGTCATGGGTGATGTAAGAACCCATTGGATAAAACACTTATGGTATAATTGTTGGATTTATTTATAGGAATAAAAAATTTTGAAATACTTGAGAAAAAAATAAAGTAATGAAAATATTATTTTAAAATAACCCTCTCCCCCTATAAATTCCACCTGTCACCACCCCTTATCCTCACACCATAAAAGCCTTTTATATTGTAAATATTCTTCCCAATTACCATCCCAAGCCTCCTTCCCACATCCAATAGCTATGTGTCTCAAAAAAAATATAAAACCCAAGTTCCATAAGAAGGTTCTCAAGGAGACAACATGCATAGTATAAAATCCTAAATCCTTCTCTTTTAATTTCTTATATTTTCTTACGTTGTCATATCCTCCCTTATCCATTGAATAATGATAACACTGATAAATTATATATATGATAATTTTAATTTTTTAGTGGAATATAAATTATTAAATCTCTTCTATTTTCCTTTTATTCTAAAAATGAAAACATTATCACTGATATGTCGGTTCATCACCTTCATGGATGCTGAGTATTCATTTTCTATTACCGAATTAAACATTGATATTAAAACCATTTTAATGGTTAAAAAGATTATAATATTGATATTATAACTTGTTACTTGTTTTGGATCTAATTTTTAGACATAATATTAAATATAACAAATCTATTTCGTCATGGGGGGAAACTGTAAAAATAAACTAAACATTTATCATTAATATTTTTTCAAATAAATCATCCTCAAACAAAAAAAATGATATATGGGACCAATTTATATTTAATCATGTGAACTTATAACACTTCATTTCACCTATATATAATTATTCTCATTTTATAAGAGCGTCTTTAATTATATAAATGTCAACTCATCATGAAAACCCGGAAAACAAAAGCTTCAGGAATGACGAAATTGAACTCTATAACTCAAATAAATGGTTGTAAATGAACTTAATAAAATTATAATAAATAAAATTTATTTATAATTGTTCCCAGATTTATTAATTAATTATTATCAATGAATATAAAGGATATTAAGTGCATGTGAAGAATGCATTCCGACCAGAAGTAAGGGGATTCTTGAACCCACCTCATTTTCATTGGGTTATCCATCTTTCTAAACATTTTTGATATGAATATTCCTCTAGTGTTTTGTAAATATTATTTAATTACTCTTACCTATTCTTTTTTTGTTTATACATGTTCACATATTCATTTTATTAACAATAAAATGATTTTCTTAATAAAATATTTTCTCAAAAACACCTCTTTGACTTGTCTAATATTGGACATTCTTAGCTCATGAATGATGAATCTTATACCAAATTTATTTTCCCTTTTTCACATGAGAACCCCAAAGTTTATTTTTTAATTTATGATTTACGTAGTCCATATTAAAACTAATACATTCAATGGGTTATTTAATTACAATGAATTTTATGTGTTCTATGTTGTATGTTTTATTATGTAAATATTATGATGCGAAGGGTGGGAAAAGAAATATATATCCCTTCAATGTATTGTGTAATGTGATGAATGTAAAGATATAATATGTAATATCATGAACATTATGATTTATTAATTCACAATGATGATGTTATTATTATGAACATATGGTATTCATGAACATGATGCTAGGTTTGTTCATAACTATATGTCGGATTTGACCACTATTACATGATGTTTCGTTTTTATGAATGTCCACATTCCATGACTTTAACTATTATTTCAATTGTGATGTGGATGATGACCATATGATTATTTTATGATGATTATGTTGATTATAATTTTTGTTATATTAATTTATGTATTTTATTGGTTTTCTTACTAGGATTTTAACTCTCCCCTTTTTTGATGTATATCCTTGGGTTAGTACATGTAATAAATATAATGTGAGATTTTTAAGGATAAATAAGAACAATTTTAAATAAAGTTTTTTGTTTTATAATGTATAAATTATTTACAGTCAATGTTTTCTCAATATATTAAATTTTTTGATCCTGGATAATGAAAAATGTATGATGTTTATTATAATATTGATGTAATAGCCATCTAAGAAAAACAATGGTCACTATAACTATTATTAGAATATGGTTTTGTTATTTTTTTAATTATGAATAGAGAACATTAGTAAATATCATTGGGATAGGAGTAATAATATATAAAAATTCCAGAATCATTTTTTTGAGAAATTCTAAGTATAGCGGTCCCATAAGATATGCCTTTGGAATTAATTAAACAAAAGAATAAATTATTCATTCATGAATTTTGACTCACATTTTTTTCAAACCTTTTATATTTTATAATATTATGGGATAAAGATAAACTAGTACAACAACCCATGTGAGGTATAGTGCAAATATTTCTTGAACAATATCCCTAATTCCATTGTATGGGGAGTTGAAAACATCATACAATGTCATGCCTAGGTTTCTCAAGCTATGAATACTAACTTGAATCATGTAGAGTGTATGCCTTCAATTCATTGGGAAAAAAGTTGCATTTATTACATTTTGTGGATGTAACCACCAACATTTAGTGTATCTTATTATCTACTTGTAGCATAATAGTGGGCTAACTTCGTGGATAGGATCCATTCAATTATCTATTGTTTTGAGAATGATAAGGTCAATCTATTAGTTTATCATTTATATATACAAACCAGTCAATTTTGAGAATTGATAATGAAAAACATTATGAAATAAAAAATAGTTGATATTTAGAAGTAATACTATAATAACATATTTCCTAACATGTATTTCCCTCATACTCTTTGAACAAATATGGAGAGAGAATTTATAGAGATAAAAAACTGGAAGGTGAATCTATCATTTATTATGAAGAAAAAATCACAATAATTTGAAGATATTCCTTGGGTTTTTTATCAATAATTAAAAAAACTAATAGATTCATTATGTGTTTAAATTACACATTCAAAATTATCTATCTATTCAAGAATTAAAGTGTTATGAAAAGTGGTTTAATGTGTTGTCTAAGTCGATGTGGAGTTTAGAGAGTGGTCCCACAGTTATATAGATATGAAGATATGAATTTATTTTATGTCGGTGGGTCAAATAAAAAAGGATTAAAGAGGATACAACCATACACATGTTAATAAAGTGAGAATATTTTTATTGGGAATTTCCATAATGGAATGGGGATATTATTCAAGTTTGGAAGAGAATTACACTAAGCTCATGAATTATGAAGATACTTGAAAATGATGAACAACATGTCTGAGGAAGGGAAGGCACCACATAATGCACCACACATTGTTCAATGCTTCAACTATATGGGGTACGGGAACTATGAATGCATAGGCACTGAACCACTAGTCCTTGAGGGTATTCAGTGTTAGAAGCCACCAAATACAAAGGATGAATTGAATAATTATACCATCACTACTTCTAAAGTAGAGAAAGAAAATGAAGTCAAACAAAATACACTTCCAATTCACTAAATAATTTAAAATGTATTATTTGATTTTGGTTATATGCATTCTTTTATATCATTGATGTTTTCTCAACAATTAAATTGAATCCCTTATACCTTGACCTTGGGATATATGTAAAAACACCAAGCGGTTCGATCATTACATCCCACGTGTTTTACTCTTCTCTTCATGGCATATGTAGGATGAATCTTCTGAGGAATATCATAATACTTCCCTTGGTGGAATTTTATTATATACTAGAAATGGATTGGCTCTCGTTATATTGATCTCAACTAATCTATTAAAAAAAGGATTTTTCATTTCATATTCCAAACCATCCCAGAATCATATATAAATGAAAGGATGATAATGAAACTCCATTGGAAATGCACATAAATGGTGCGGGTTATGATACCTAGACAAGAATCATTATTAGACAAAATTGTTGATTCAAAGGAAAAAATCAAACACGATGAAATTCCCAATATGAGGGAATAAACTAATGTTTTTCTTATATATTTTTGTAGACTTACACCAAATTGTGAGGTATAGTTGTTAATATAACTTATTATCAAATCCATTCCAATCTCAAAATGACCATAGAGGATAGAACAAATTTAACAAGAGTAATTAATGATCAAGATACAAGATTACTTAGAAAAGGGGATTATATGTCATAGAACTTCGCCTTGAGGTGAACAAGTTATCTTCTGAAAGAAAATACATATATCAATGTGCCTATTTATATATTACCAAGAGCTAAATAAAATCAACAAAAAAAGGAAGTATCCTCTTTCATGGATTGATGACTTTTTGGACCAACTACGTGGATATCAATACATTTCAAAGGTGGATCATCATTCTAGATCTCATTAACTAAAGGTGAAGAATAATGGTAGTTAGAATGAATATTTTTGTAAATTTTAGGTTCAATACAGGTTCTTATTGATTCCCCATAGACTTAATAATTCTCAAATGATCTTCATGGATTTAAGGAATATTGTATTTTGAAACTAACCTAATAAATTTGGGTTCATTTTTATCGATGATGTTCTCGTTTACTCTAATATCACAGAGGAACATAAAGAAAATATAAGTATTTTGATGGAAATATAAACCAAAGAGATATTGTATGCCACGTGAAGAAAGTGTGTATTTTTGTTGTGGTGGGTCACATTATTGGGGCATGTGATCACAACTGAGGGAATTTCTACGGACCCTTAAAAATTAAATGATATTGAGGAATGGCCCAAACACACTATTGAAAAAAAATCATAGTTTTCTTGGATTATAAGGGTATTATCAATGATTTATTATAAATTTATCATGATTTTAATTCAAGATAACTATGTTAACATTGAAAGGTTTTAAGTATGTATGGATGAATGTAAAAGAGGAATGCTTCAAGGTGATCGTGAAGAGGCTAATCAAATCACATATACTCTCACTACCAAAAAGTGGGAACTAATTTATCATATAATGTGAAGATTAAAATAAATTGATGGGTTGTGTGTTCCTTTGTAATGATAAAGTGATAGAATGATCCTCGATGCAGTTGAAGATCCTTGAGTATAACTACTAGAAAAATTATATAGAGATAGAATCATGGATTATTGCATTGAAAATTGGGTGGTATTATCTATATGGTGAGAAGTGTGACATATATAACAATTAAATTTTTATAAAGTATATATTCACATAGAAGGACCTAAAAAAGAATCAATTAATATGGTGATATCCAACCATAGAATATTAATTCTCTATTCTTTACTGTCTGAGAAAGGTGAACATGGTAGTTGATGATCTTAGTAAAAAAATAACTTGCTACCATCTCATTGATTCAAATTTAAAAATAACCAGTCGTCATCTATATTAAAATGATATATTTGGAAATCATAATAGTAAATAATTCATTGTACCTTTATAAAATTATCCTCCATCCATCTATCGAGGAGATGATCATGACGGCCCAAATGGATGATCTGGAGCATGAAAAGAAGGTGAAATCAAAATTAGTAGGGAAGATATATGAGTTAAACATAAATGAATAATGTATAATTGGATTTGGAATAAGGATTTGTGTTCCTTCACTACCTAAGATAAAGAAGGGTATAATAGATAAATCAAATAGCTCATATTTTATTATCCATCCCAAATGTACCATGATGTACTGTGATTATTGATATAACTTATAGATAGATAACATGAAGAAGGAGATTGAAAACTATATATAATGATGTTTAGTATTTCATCTAGATAATAAAGAATGATATAATTACAATGGAATGATAGTAATATTTTCTATAACAACATGGAAATTGGATAATGTCATTATACTCATTGTCATTGGTCACTCAAAAACATATGGAGGAAATAATTTGATATTGTTTCGGGTGAATAAAATCCACAAGACTTCTCATATCATTAGTATTCTAAAATATTTCATGCCTGAACAACATTCCAATATATATATGATGTGGTGAGCCTGTACGGGGTTATAATTTCAATCATATTTGATCATGATCCAAGTTATACGTCTAAATTATAAAGAGGTATTCAATATTATTTGAGTACTAAATTGAATTTCAGTATTGCCTATCACCCCAAACTGATTTGTGATCTGAAAGGACTATTTAGATTCATGATGACATGATATTATCCTATTCAATGGTATTTAATGATGGATGGTATCATCATATCTCATTAGAGTAGTTCACATAATATAATATTTTACACTAAATAATTCAAATGTCTCATATGAAGATATTTATGGGAAGCAATATAGAACTCCAATATGTTGGGTTGATGTTGGAGAATCAAATCCTATTGGACATGATCTTGTTAAAGAGAATACAAAGAAGGATAAATTCATCTAAAAATATATAAAACTATCTTAGTGTCAGAAGAAGAGTTATGATGAAAATCATATAATATAATTGGGGTCAAAATTTGATGACAATGTTTTCCTTCGTATATCACCATGGAATAGACTTATGTTGTTTCAAAAGAAATGGAATCTTATCCAATAGACATTAGACCCTTTGAAATTTTTTTCTCATAGTATTAGTGGTCAATCATCTTTTACTTCAACCAACCATGTATCATTAGCATGATTTATTCTATGTATATCTCATGAGGAGGTACATACTAGATCCCTCATTTGTATTTAACTGAAAAGTGCTAGAGTAAGAAAATGATATCTCATTTGAGGATAAGTTGGTGATAAATTTTGAATCAAGAGACAGTGTTATATTTAACAAGACAACTATCTTTGTTAAGGTTCTATGGAGAAAACACGAGAACGAAGAGGATACATTGGAACCAGAAGAAGAAATGATGGAGAAATACCATCATCTGTTTTCACATTAGTTTGTAAAATGAAAATTCGAGGAAGAAATGTCATATGTGAAGGAGAATTTAGTGAACCAAAATTTTGTCAATTGAATTTACCATCATATAATTATGTCATAAACAACATAAATAAGCTATAAAAACAAAAAAACATTCTCATAAATGAATGATGATAAAAGAGATAGAATACAAGCTAATAAGAATGTCAAATAGTATAGTGGGTTAATAAATAAAATATAAGGAATCAATAATGTGACAATTTGGATCTTCTTGATCCACTAGAATGACCGCACTCACAGAAAAATCTGTATAAACAAAAAATGTAATTAATTAAATATTCATTTTGAAGATGATAGTACATATATAACCTTAATATAACATATAATCTAATGAATACGGAATGAAATAATATGTATTCATATAAATTAATGAACATACACCATTATAATAGTAATATGACTATTGGAATAATAATCTGACCATTAAGAATTTTATTCTGGTCGTTGGAATAGTACCCTCACCTATGAAATTATAAATTAAATTTAGTTTTCTTAAATATGAAAATTTTATATATATTTATATAATATTATAATTAAAAAATGTTTTAAAATTGATTAATTAAGTGTTTTAATTTTAATAAAATGTAATTTTTTATTTACAATTTTACCGTTAATATATTTATTTAAAATAATATTAATTCATAAAATTGAATCATAAATTAATATTATGGGGTGTTATAATTATAATATAATTTTAGGAAACTTTGATTAATTTTTCAAAAGGGTCATAAAATCATTTATTGTATTGAAATAATTATTTTTAGAATAGATGATAATTTTATTTATAAAATAAATTTACCATATATTGAAAATTAGTTTTACAAATTGTATTTAATTTTTCAATTCTTCATGTCTAAAAATGGAGTTTTTGTTTTTATTTTTCTATGATATTTTTATTTTTTTGAAAAGTGAAATATGGTAAATTATGATATAAGATAATACATGAATTTTTGAGTCATGGTTGTTGTAATCATGAGTATGAAACCATTGGTTCGAACTCTATTGAATAAATTAATGATTTTTTTATATTAATCATCTCTATTGATTCTATTAATAAAAAATAAAAAAACTGGTGAGTATAATAATAAAAACACCCATCTCCTCCCCATATAAATACCACCCCTCTCCACCCCTTATCCTTAAACATTATAAGGCTTGTATAATGTCTATATTATACAGAATTACCTTACTAGGCATCTATAACATGTCTATGAGCTACTGTTATCAATAGATAACCAATGCCAAATTCCTTAAAGAGGTTCTCATGGAGACAACATTAGAAAGGTAAAATCCCCAATCCTTTTGTTTTAATTTCTTTTCATTCAGCATCCTATCCTCAACTACCATATCCAAAGTGGCATGATAACACTATTATCATATATATAATTGAATGTAATTTAATAATTTATCATCCATCATCAAATCTCATCTCTTCCCCATTTGTTATAAAAATGAAAACAATATCCGCGATATGCCAGTTTGTCGCCTTCACGGATAAAGTGTTTTCATTTTCTATTACCTCATTCATTTCTGGCCATAATACCATGATTTTGGATAAACCAGATTTTAATATTCAAATTATTAGCAGTACAATGTTCTATAAAAAATATATAGATATAATATCCTAAAAAATTAAATTTCTTCATCATGGTCGGAAAACACCAAAAAATAGAATAAACATTTACCATTAATTGTTTATTAAATTAATAATCCTCATACTAGAAAAAATAATATATGGAAGAATATTTTATTATTTAATTGAATTAATACCAATTCATTTCACATTTTTAAAACTATTTAAATTTTGCAGAAACAAACATAATTATATACTACTGAATCAATCATAAAACCATGAAAATGAACGCTCTTAGAATGACAAAATTGAACTCCATAAGCCAAAGAAACGACCATAAAATAAATATTTAAATTAAAATAATAAAATAAATGAATAAGAGGTTAATAATTTTGAAATTAATGAATCTAAATTAAATATAAAGGATATTACTAGAATGTATAAGATGAATAAAAACATAAAGTAAAGGGATTCTCGAATCTAACTCCTTTTCTCCAGGTAATCCTTCCATCACAACATCTTTGGTGTGAATATTCCCCTTATTTTCAATAAGTGTAGTTTAATTAATCATCCATTTTCATTTTATGTAACGCCCCGACCCTAGTTACCTAGAGTCGGTGCATTATTACATAACATTGGCATGATCACGAGAAAGATCAAGTCTCGAAAGACCGATTAGTTTAGTAGCCTTGGAATAACTAGATACATCCATAAATTTTTACATTACATCATAAAAAAAACATCTTTTCTTCATATCCCCTCATACTATCCCTGCAGGTCATTCATAAATTACTTCTTCATAATCCTGGGAAAAATAAAACATTGAAAGGGGTGAGCTCAGATGCTCAGTAAGGATAACATTATAGCAGAAGCTTTCATAAATAAGCATAAACACTTAAGGCAGTTTATAACTAAAACAAAAGCCTTTTAAACTTGAACTTCAGTATAAAATGGCAAAGATAAAATAAAATAATGCCATTTACTTACTCACATGGATATTCTACTAGTCGAATAATCCCATGAATTATCAATAACCACTTTCATAATGATGGAATACATAATACCAGACTATCATAACCACATTGTCAAGGCCTCGTGCCAAGACTACAAATAAGATTTTGCCAAGGCCTTGTGCCAAGACACTAGTTTGTCTCATGAGACCTACCGATGCATCGAGGAGCTATAGCGGGCTCCACCCGTCACTTAATAAGTCCAATTCATTCCTCATATGAACAGGTTTATACATAACATAAACATTCGTATTAAAACTAGCATACGAAATGTCAATACTTTAACCACAAACCATGAATGGTATAAAAATAGCACATCCACAGTCAAACATAACTCATTTGATACAATATGGAAGATTGTATTGTATCACATTAACCTCAATCAAGAATAATGAAGGATGTTGACATAGATGAAAATAATCATCAAAACTATTTGAGAGAAATATCCCGCTTTTTCTTGAAATCATTTAAAAGTCACACTATTTGTCAAGAATCCATTTAAAAATAGATTTTTGAATCAAAGTGTCCCATACCACTTTGAAACTTTTTAAAAGGAGTTTTAATTTTAAAAATTTAATGTCCATATAAATAAATCCTTAAAACCATTTATTAAAACATGGACATTAATGAGAAATATTTAGAAGAATAAGTCTTTAAAACATTTAAAAATGGTATTTTAGTTAGAGTTACTAACCAAAAGAGAGACACTTTAATACAAATAATTGAGGTAATCAAAACATTGTAATATCATGAGAATAAAGGGATTCATGATATACTATGTCAAAGTACATTATATACACCACATAAAAGCGATTTGGTGTATATCAACAAAGAAGTCTCAATGGAATGTAAATTGAGATGAAATCTCTTATAAAGGCCGTACCCTTAGGATAAGGATAAATCAACGAAATAGTTCTTTGTGAAAAATATAAATACACTAAATATGATTGGATATTCAGTGTAAAATAATCAAAGGACATTCACGCATAATCTTTTAAAAACAACACCAATGAATTGGATGTTTAACTCAACAAATGGAGAATGAGTTAAAATTACTCTTATCAAATTCATATCGATGACTTGAGAAATTATCAATGGAGTGATTATGTGTATCAAAAGTATATCCACAGAAAATGGGAGTGGAAATTATGACATAAGAAAATGAATATTGATTCCACACATAATCTCGGAGTAAAATAATCAATGGAGTTTGCGTAAAGCCAAATAAATGGAAATTGGAATTTCAAATTCCCTTATCGATTTGGTAACTTATGAAACATGAACCCATGAAAGAAGGATAACACAATGATGATGTAAATATAAATGAATTAAAGTATATTACACAATTAATACAAACATGGGCAGCACACACACCACATTCAACAAATAAGTGGTGAATAATGGAATTCTCACGAAATTAAGAGTGAGATAAGAAACTCCTTACCACGTTAATCAACTGAGTCGTATGGCCAAAAGTTAATAACCACCAAATGATTTACAGAATAACATTAATATAAATAGAATCATGATAATATATATCAAATGGAATTACACAATACACCACTTTCAATAATTTAGTGGCGAACAATGGAAATCTCACGGAATTGAAAGTGAGATAAGAAAATCCCTTACTTTGTACTTTTTCCTTGGTCGACGGTAGTTTAACCTCCTGTATAATGGTGAAATAATTGTTATTTAATTATACAAGAAGAATTTACTTTAATATGATATCATATATGATCTTTTAACATTTATTTGTTAATAATATCTTAGAATTATCGTCATTTCGGGTGTTAACGGGTTCATTTTACTTTATATTCTTTGTTATGTGAGCCATATTCATTATTAATGGGATGTATATTATTCATATCCATAATGATATAAAGTCCTTAGATACTATTTTTAAATCATCAAATTAGAATTATTCTTGAATGGATATGATGTAGAATGAATCCCATCGTGTTCGTGGAGACGGTAGTCCGTACGTACGCACGAGCGACAATATCATTCTTTTGATATTAAAATAATATATAATTTGATGGTATATCATATATACAGAATAATTATCATTTTATTTTTATTATTTACATGAGTTACACATCATTAGTATACCCATCCAAATAATAATAAATTGAATAACAATTACACCACGACGTGGAGACGGTAAGCCGTACGTACGCACGTATGGTGACATGTTATTCAAAGGATGGATAGAATAATAAATATGGTTGTACCATATTTATAATAACATAACAGTATATATATGATACTGGAGTTGTTATTTTATAATGGTAATAACAAATAAAGAGGAAGTGGAAGAAGAAAGGAACTTGAAAAGGGGTGGTGAAAACATTACCTCTTCTTCAGGTTCTTCCTTTTGATTTGATCAAAAGGGATCCTTAGGTTGGCTTTCTGATCAAAATAAGGCCTCTAGGTTGTAGTGAGGGAAGTTGAGATAGTATTTGGGCAGGGTTTGGCCGAACCAAATGGCTTTTAAGTTGTGAAGAAATGAGAAGGAGGAGTGCCCTTTTATAAGAGGGGTGAGGGGCACCTTTGGAAAAGCTAGAAATATTAATTTATAATAAATTAATATTCGGTTTATAATGGATAAAAAGTATATTATTTAAATTTTAAGGTGGGGATGGGTCGAAAACAACATAACCAATAGAATTTAGACAGGTTTGGGTTATTATATTGACCTTATCTTTTAGTATTAACTCTTAGTTAATTAGTTTCACTTTTACAATGTCTCTTTGTATTTTTATATTATATGGTTAATAAACTTACTATATACATCCAAGAGACCATGAAGTGGTCCATTAATGATGAACCTATCATGATATAAGTCTCTTGGACGAACCTTAGATTTTTAGGAATTTAATATCAATTAATAATATAATATTTGTTTTAATAACTCTTTTATGTCAATTTTGACACTATTCAATGGTTGATTTTTTTGAAACTCATAAAAGATTGATTACTTCAAAAAAAATTCAATTAAATATATCCTAATATATCATATTATCCTATAAAATTATTTTAATTCATTAAAAGTTTCATATTATATTTATTTGGGTATTTATAATATCAATTATTTTAATTTTTCACTATTAAAGTAATTAATTCATCATCATTGTGTCATAAATAAATTAAATTATTTAATGTCTAAAAATTATAAATAAAATATCATTATGTAGTAAATATTTTTATATTTCTAATGAATATTTATAATCTTAAATCCAACATATATAACCCTCTGTAACAATTGTTTTGTTAAAAGATATATGCTTGTGTCATTTTTGTAGTTATTTTAACTTAATTAAAATAAAGTGTCATTATCACTTACAAGTGGATCCATGGGGTCCCAAAATCGACCCAAAGATGCCCATGGTCGACCATGTATCAAACAATAGGGTTAATACACGTATTAGGGTAATTTAGTATTATTATAATATTATTTTTTAACCCTTGTTTACCGGATTTACCCTTTAACCATGGTAAATAAAATATTTACCAGAGTAATTATCCAAAATGTTTAAAAATAAAAGTTGCCTATTTACACAATTTGAACATCCTGATTCTAAATATGGAATCCATTTTTCCAAATTCAAAACACAGAAGTAGCAGAAATTAATTTAAAATTAATTCTCGTTGTTAAAACAAAAAGCATGTTTTTTAGAGATAATAACTATCAAAAGATTGTCACTTGTTTATGTCTGGTTTAAATGTGAAATTTTGTTCAATGACCCACATTGTATTAAATGGTAAAAATATATTCTAAATATACTTTAAAATCACTCAAATTCATAATTTATCACTATTAATTATTTTGATTAAAAAAGCTGTTTTTAATTAAAATTTAGTAATTTTCACTATTCATCAAAATATGAAAGTTATCCGAAAAGTACCAAAATTTCACCCTATGCTAATTTCAATATTCCTAATCCAAAAATGAATTCCATTTTGAGACATAGAATTTATAAAATTTCAAAAAGTAGGTATTACTATTCATAACGGCTAGTTTGATTGGTTATGGTGTGTTAAAATCTCGAAGTTGCGGACAATGCACGTCATTGCATTATTTGAAAGGAAACATACCGAGGAATATTGGGGTGTTACATTCTCCCCTCCTTCAATAAATTGCGTCCTCGCAATTTTTAAAATTTTTCTTGGGAATATAATGGAAAGTCACACATCGGAAAAAGAGTCAATAAAACTATCACTTTAAAAGAAAGAAAGAGAGGTATAAGGGTCATCCAAGATAACCCATACTAGGATTCCATGTAAGAAAACATGGATATGGATGATAAACTAAGTGTCAAGTTCTGATGGAGAGGGATAGAAATCATGATTAGGAGAAAGTTAACAATAAGAAAACCACAAACTTGTGTTGGGACAAACGACCATCAGTCTCCTAGTAGGAAAGTAAACGGACAACATTTTTTTTAAGTTACATTACATAAAGATGAGGAATTCATTTATGATATTGACTAAGAACATTATGAGATATACTTACATTTTAGTAGATTTTCATTCTTTAATAAATTTCCACCACTAACTCAATTTTTTTTAAACGATGAGTATTCAAGAAGACTTGATCACACTGGAAGAGCTAGAATAAACTTCTATAGAATCACATGATCCATGCAGGATAAACTATATATTTACATTGTCTCTGAAGATTAATCAAAACCAAAATGGTTAGTGAATGATCTAATGATCCCCCAAAAGGATATTCCTTGAGATAAATATGCACTAATCTTAATTTCTAAAATTAAACCAACAATACCCCAAAGTTAAATAGATACCATTCAATAATCAATTGTCCTTAAAATCCTTTAATATAATCCAAACTAATATTGAAACCCAAAACATAGAAGAATTTGATTATGTAGTCTCCCATGTTACATTGTATCTCCAAATGACATCAAATACTCTTAAAGTCACATACTTAAAAGTAATTAACATCATCACATATTCTCTGTTATAGGTTAATCATTTCTATAAATAGCCCAAATCACTATAAATCAACAATAAAAACGTTGATAAAAATCCACCATTAATCTACAAATGAAACCCCATTGTATTCTATTTTCCTTGGGCATATAGTGTTCCCAACAAAGCGAACATCTTCCAAAATAACATTTATCACTTAATCACCAAATAATTTTCCTATACCAAGGGTATTCATTTGATAAGACATAAGAACCCAAATCATCTTATTATTGATCAATAAAATCATTTAACAAAAAAAATAGTCACACTAACCAGGGACTTCACGTAGTCCAGTTGTAGGCGATAAATCCCAATCGCACTTTGGTTTTGGGTTTGATTCCCATAGCTTTGTCCGACGCGACGGGTTGTCACACGGTCTACATGTTGTCCTTTTTCAAAAACTATATTTTATAATATTACCAAAATGAGATAAATTCCTCAAAATAACATAATTTAACCACAAATGTTATATCATACTTTGCATTTTCATCCCAAATTATAATAACTTATAATTTTCTCAAACCCCAATGATCATATAAAACCAAATAGTTATTTATACCTATATCCACAAGAGAAGAGACAATTCTTCCTCAAATATCATTCTCACATGGAAAACTGCAGGGTTACAAATACAAGAGGAAATTATTCCAAAGTAAACCCATCAACAAGGAGTGCTAATACTTTTTAAGTTTTTCTCCAACCATTTATTTCCACATATCTTCTTCTTTGACCAAGAAAATATCCTATAGAATAGGACATTCACTCGGGTAATGGCCAGGTCCCCTATATTTACGGAAAATGACTGTAAATGGACTCTTGGGACCATTTTTATCTTCTTCCATAGTACTCTTCATTTTTCTTTGGAAATTCTTCACTTTATGTCCTTCCTTCCCGCACGTAAAACATTTCGTTGTCCCATTGAGACACTTTCCTGGGTGTCTCTTTCCACATTTCTTGCATGATGAAAATTGAGGGTTCTTTTCTCCATGGTCTCCATTGCTGGAGATCTTATCATTTATCACCTTTCTCTTCCTTGTTGAGTCTGGGAGTTGGTTAATATATATGTTGTTGATCATATTTTTGGAAAACTGATTTGGCATAAAGACGATATCTTTTACGCCTATCAACATTCCATTTTGTTTCTCATTACCACCACCGTTCCCACCTTGTACATAATTCTCAAAGTCACTATGACTTCCTTGGAATCCAGCCATTGACTAAAACCAGAAAGCATTGTGTGAGTAATAGTAGTTGTAAAATAATTTAGAGATTAAAATTTCACCATATTCTCAATTTGAAACATATTAGGATTAACCAAGGTCATTTACTCTCATCTTATATATATATTACTTAAATCGGTTTGTAAAGAAAATGTAAATTATCCTAAGCATATCCCCTGGGAGTGTCGTAACCACGAGTGCAGCAAGGCCCGTTGTCGTGCACCAGTTCCCGTTCGAGTCTAGCTCAAAGCGGTGTTTTCGGGTTTTACCCCTAGGTACATCTGTGCCAGATCCGCCTCTACCTGCTCGTATCCATACAGGGATGTATTGCTCGGAAAACTCAAAAAATCTCTACAATACCAAAATTCTAGGAAGTTCTTTTATACTAATCCTCAAAGTTCATCTTAGGTCTACGTGCTCTAATCAGAGTTTATCTAAATATAGCTTCCAAGGTTTGTACTAAACTTACTCTGATACCAACTGTAACGCCCCGACCCTAGTTACCTAGAGTCGGTGCATTATTACATAACATTGGCATGATCACGAGAAAGATCAAGTCTCGAAATACCGATAGGTTTAGTATCCTTGGAATAACTAGATACATCCATAAATTTTTACATTACATCATAAAAAAAACATCTTGTCTTCATATCCCCTCATACTATCCCTGCAGGTCATTCATAAATTACTTCTTCATAATCCTGTGAAAAATAAAACATTGAAAGGGGTTAGCTCAGATGCTCAGTAAGGATAACATTATAGCAGATGCTTTCATAAATAAGCAAAAACACTTATGGCAGTTTATAACTAAAACAAAATCCTTTTAAACTTGAACTTCAGTATAAAATGGCAAATATAAAATAAAATAATGCCATTTACTTACTCACATGGATATTCTACTAGTCAAATAATCCCATGCATTATCAATAACCACTTTCATAATGATGGAATGCATAATGCCAGACTATCATAACCACATATCCAAGGCCTCGTTCCAAGACTACAAATAAGATTTTGCCAAGGCCTTGTGCCAAGACACTAGTTTGTCTCATGAGACCTACCGATGCATCGAGGAGCTATAGCGGGCTCTACCCGTCACTTATTAAGTCCAATTCATTCCTCATATGAACAGGTTTAAACATAACATAAACATTCGTATTAAAACTAGCATACGAAATGTCAATACTTTAACCACAAACCATGAATGGTATAAAAATAGCACATCCACAGTCAAACATAACTCATTTGATACAATATGGAAGATTGTATTGTATCACATTAACCTCAATCAAGAATAATGAAGGATGTTGACATAGATGAAAATAATCATCAAAACTATTTGAGAGAAATATCCCGCTTTTTCTTGAAATCATTTAAAAGTCACACTATTTGTCAAGAATCCATTTAAAAATAGATTTTTGAATCAAAGTGTCCCATACCACTTTGAAACTTTTTAAAAGGAGTTTTAATTTTAAAAATTTAATGTCCATATAAATAAATCCTTAAAACCATTTTTTAAAACATGGACATTAAGGAGTAATATTTAGAAGAATAAGTCTTTAAAACATTTAAAAATGGTATTTTAGTTAGAGTTTCTAACCAAAAGAGAGACACTTTAATACAAATAATTGAGGTAATCAAAACATTCTAATATCATGAGAATAAAGGGATTCATTATATACTATGTCAAAGTACATTATATACACCACATAAAAGCGATTTGTTGTATATCAACAAAGAAGTCTCAATGGAATTTAAATTGAGATGAAATATCTCATAAAGGTCGTACCCTTAGGATAAGAATAAATCAACGAAATAGTTCTGTGTGAAAAATATAAATACACTAAATATGATTGGATATTCAGTGTAAAATAATCAAAGGACATTCACACGTAATCTTGTAAAAACAACACCAATGAATTGGATGTTTAACTCAACAAATGGAGAATGAGTTAAAATTACTCTTATCAAATTCATATCGATGACTTGAGAAATTATCAATGGAGTGATTATGTGTATCAAAATTATATCCATAGAAAATGGGAGTAGAAATTATGACATAAGAAAATGAATATTGATTCCACACATAATCTCGGAGTAAAATAATCAATGGAGTTTGCGTAAAGCCGAATAAATGGAAATTGGAATTTCAAATTCCCTTATCGATTTGGTAACTTATGAAACATGAACCCATGAAAGAAGGATAACACAATGATGATGTAAATATAAATGAATTAAAGTATATTACACAATGAATACAAACATGGGCAGCACACACACCACATTCAATAAATAAGTGGTGAATAATGGAATTCTCACGAAATTAAGAGTGAGATAAGAAACTCCTTACCACGTTAATCAACTGAGTCGTATGGCCAAAAGTTAATAACCACCAAATTATTTACAGAATAACATGAATATAAATAGAATCATGATAATATATATCAAATGGCATTACACAATACACCACTTCCAATAATTTAGTGGCGAACAATGGAAATCTCACGGAATTGAATGTGAGATAAGAAAATCCCTTACTTTGTACTTTTTCCTTGGTCGACGGTAGTTTAAACTCTTGTATAATGGTTAAATAATTGTTATTGAATTATAAAAGAATAATTTACTTTAATATGATATCATATATGGTCTTTTAACATTGATTTGTTAATAATATCTTAGAATTATCGTCATTTCGGGTGTTAACGGGTTCATTTTACTTTATATTCTTTGTTATGTGAGCCATATTCATTATTAATGGGATGTATATTATTCATATCCAGAATGATATAAAGTCCTCAGATACTATTTTTAAATCATAAAATTATAATTATACTTGAATGGATATGATGTAGAATGAATCCCATCGTGTTCGTGGAGACGGTAGTCCGTACGTACGCACGAGCGACAATATCATTCTTTTGATATTAAAATAATATATAATTTGATGGTATATAATATATACAGAATAATAATCATGTTATTTTTATTATTTACATGAGTTACACATCATTATTATACCCATCCAAATAATAATAAATTGAATAACAATTACACCACGACGTGGAGACGGTAAGCCGTACGTACGCACGTATGGTGACATGTTATTCAAAGGATGGATAGAATACTGAATATGGTTGCACCATATTTATAATAACATCACAGTATATATATGATACTGGATTTATTATTTTATAATGGTAATAACAAAGAAAGAGTAAGTGGAAGAAGAAAGGAACTTGAAAAGGGGTGGTGAAAACATTACCTCTTCTTCGGGTTCTTCCTTTTGATTTGATCAAAAGGGCTCATTAGGTTGGCTTTCTGATCAAAATAAGGCGTCTAGGTTGTAGTGAGGGAAGTTGAGATAGTATTTGGTCAGGTTTTGGCCGAACCAAAGGGCTTTGAAGGTGTGAAGAAATGAGAAGGAGGAGTGCCCTTTTATAAGAGGGGTGAGGGGCACCTTTGGAAAAGCTAGAAATATTAATTTATAATAAATTCATATTCAGTTTATAATGGATCCAAAGTTTATTATTTAAATTTTAAGGTGGTTATGGGTCGAAAACAACTTAACAAATAGAATTTAGACAGGTTTGGGTCATTATATTAACCTTATCTTTAATTATTAACTCTTAGTTAATTAGTTTCACTTTTACAATGTCTCTTTGTATTTTTATATTATATGGTTAATAAACTTACTATATACATCCAAGAGACACTCAAGTGGTCCATTAATGATGCACCTATCATGATATAAGTCTCTTGGCCAAACCTTAGATTTTTAAGAATTTAATATCAATTAATAATATAATATTTTTTTAAGAACTCTTTTATGTCAATTTTGACACTATTCAATAGTTGATTTTTGTGAAACTCATAACAGATTGATTAGTTCGAAAAAAAGTCAATTAAATCAATCCTAATATATCATATTATCCTATAAAATTATTTTAATTCATTAAAAGTTTCATATTATATTTATTTGGGTATTTATAATATCAATTATTTTAATTTTTCACTATTAAAGTAATTAATTCATCATCATTGTGTCATAAATAAATTAAATTATTTAATGTCTAAAAATTATAGATAAAATATAATTATGTATTAAATCTTTTTATATTTATAATGAATATTTATAATCTTATATCCAACATATATAACCCTCTGTAACAATTGTTTTATTAAAAGATATATGCTTGTGTCATTTTTGTATTTATTTTAACTTAATTAAAATAAAGTGTCATTATCACTTACAAGTGGATCCATGGGGTCCCAAAATCGACCCAAATATGCCCATGGTCGACCATGTATCAACCAATAGGGTTAAGACACGTTTTAGGGTAATTTAGTATTATTATAATATTATTTTTTAACCCTTGTTTACCGGATTTACCCTTTAACCATGGTAAATAAAATATTTACCGGAGTAATTATACAAAATGTTTAAAAATAAAATTTACCTATTTACACAATTTGAACATCCTGATTCCAAATATGGAATCCATTTTTCCAAATTCAAAACACAGAAGTGGCAGAAATTAATTTAAAATTAATTCCCGTTGTTAAAACAAAAAAGCGTATTTTTTAGAGATAATAACTATCAAAAGATTGTCACTTGTTTATGTCTGGTTTAAATGTGAAATTTTGTTCAATGACCCACATTGTATTAAATGGTAAAAATATATTCTAAATATACTTTAAAACCACTCAAATTCATAATTTATCACTATTAATTATTTTGATTAAAAAAGTTGTTTTTAATTAAAATTTAGTAATTTTCACTATTCATCAAAATATGAAAGTTATCCGAAAAGTACCAAAATTTCACCCTAGGCTAATTTAAATATTCCGAATCCAAAAATGAAGTCCATTTTTAGAGATAGAATTTATAAAATTTCAAAAAGTAGGTATTACTATTCATAACGGCTAGTTTGATTGGTTATGGTGTGTTAAAATCTCGAAGTTGCGGACAATGCACGTCATTACATTATTCGAAAGGAAACATACCGAGGAATATTGGGGTGTTACATTCTCCCCTACTTCAATAAATTGCATCCTCACAATTTTTAAAATTTTGCTTGGGAATATAATGGAAAGTCCCACATCGGAAAAAGAGTCAATAAAACTATCACTTTAAAAGAAAGAAAGAGAGGTATAAGGGTCATCCAAGATAACCCATACTAGGATTCCATGTAAGAAAACATGGATATGGATGATAAACTAAGAGTCAAGTTCTGATGGAGAGGGATAGAAATCATGATCAGGAGAAAGTTAACAATAAGAAAACCACAAACTTGTGTTGGGAGAAATGACCATTAGTCTCCTAGTAGGAAAGTAAACGGACAACATTTTTTTTAAGTTACATTACATAAGGATGAGGAATTCATTTATGATATTGACTAAGAACATTATGAGATATACTTACATTTTAGTAGATTTTCATTCTTTAATAAATTTCCACCACTAACTCACTTTTTTTTAAACGATGAGTATTCAAGAAGACTTGATCACACTGGAAGAGCTAGAATAAACTTCTATAGAATCACACGATCCATGCAGGATAAACTATATATTTACATTTTCTCTGAAGATTAATCAAAACAAAAATGGTTAGTGAATGATCTAATGATCCCCCAAAAGGATATTCCTTGAGATAAATATGCACTAATCTTAATTTCTAAAATTAAACCAACAATACCCCAAAGTTAAATAGATACCATTCAATAATCAATTGTCCTTAAAATCCTTTAATATAATCCAAACTAATATTGAAACCCAAAACATAGAAGAATTTGATTATGTAGTCTCCCATGTTACATTGTATCTCCAAATGACATCAAATACTCTTAAAGTCACATACTTAAAAGTAATTAACATCATCACATATTCTCTGTTATAGGTTAATCATTTCTATAAATAACCCAAATCACTATAAATCAATAATAAAAACGTAGATAAATATCCACCATTACTCTACAAATGAAACCCCATTGTATTCTATTTTCCTTGGGCATATAGTGTTCCCAACAAAGCGAACATCTTCCAAAATAACATTTATCACTTAATCACCAAATCATTTTCCTATACCAAGGGTATTCATTTGATAAGACATAAGAACCCAAATCATCTTATTATTGATCAATAAAATCATTTAACAAAAAAAATAGTCACACTAACCAGGGACTTCACGTAGTCCAGTTGTAGGCGATAAATCCCAATCGCACTTTGGTTTTGGGTTTGATTCCCATAGCTTTGTCCGACACGACGGGTTGTCATACGGTCTACGTGTTGTCCTTTTTCAAAAACTATATTTTATAATATTACCAAAATGAGATAAATTCCTCAAAATAACATAATTTAACCACAAATTTTATATCATACTTTGCATTTTCATCCCAAATTATAATAACTTATAATTTTCTCAAACCCCAATGATCATATAAAACCAAATAGTTATTTATACCTATATCCACAAGAGAAGAGACAATTCTTCCTCAAATATCATTCTCACATGGAAAACTGCGGGGTTACAAATACAAGAGGAAATTATTCCAAAGTAAACCCATCAACAAGGAGTGCTAATACTTTTTAAGTTTTTCTCCAACCATTTATTTCCACATATCTTATTCTTTGACCAAGAAAATATCCTATAGAATAGTACATTCACTCGGGTAATGGTCAGGTCCCCTATATTTACGGAAAATGACTGTAAATGGACTCTTGGGACCATTTTTATCTTCTTCCATAGTACTCTTCATTTTTCTTCGGCAATTCTTCACTTTATGTCCTTCCTTCCCGCACGTAAAACATTTCGTTGTCCCATTGAGACACTTTCCTGGGTGTCTCTTTCCACATTTCTTGCATGATGAAAATTGAGGGTTCTTTTCTCCATGGTCTCCATTGCTGGAGATCTTATCATTTATCACCTTTCTCTTCCTTGTTGAGTCTGGGAGTTGGTTAATATATATGTTGTTGATCATATTTTTGGAAAACTGATTTGGCATAAAGACGATATCTTTTACGCCTATCAACATTCCATTTTGTTGCTCATTACCACCACCGTTCCCACCTTGTACATAATTCTCAAAGTCACTATGACTTCCTTGGAATCCATCCATTGACTAAAACCAGAAAGCATTGTGTGAGTAATAGTATTCGTAAAATAATTTAGAGATTAAAATGTCACCATATTCTCAATTTGAAACATATTAGGATTAACCAAGGTCATTTACTCTCATCTTATATATATATTACTTAAATCGGTTTGTAAAGAAAATGTAAATTATCCTAAGCATATCCCCTGGGAGTGTCGTAACCAAGAGTGCAGCAAGGCCCGTTGTCGTGCACCAGTTCCCGTTCGAGTCTAGCTCAAAGCGGTGTTTTCGAGTTTTACCCCTAGGTACATCTGTTCCAGATCCGCCTCTACCTGCTCGTATCCAGACAGGGATGTATTGCTCGGAAAACTCACAAAATCTCTACAATACCAAAATTCTAGGAAGTTATTTTATACTAATCCTCAAAGTTCATCTTAGGTCTACGTGCTCTAATCAGAGTTTATCTAAATCTAGATTCCAAGGTTTGTACTAAACTTGCTCTGATACCAACTGTAACGCCCCGACCCTAGTTACCTAGAGTCGGTGCATTATTATATAACATTGGCATGATCACGAGAAAGATCAAGTCTCAAAATACCGATAGGTTTAGTATCCTTGGAATAACTAGATACATCCATAAATTTTTACATTATATCATAAAAAAAAACATCTTGTCTTCGTATCCCCTCATACTATCCCTGCAGGTCATTCATAAATTACTTCTTCATAATCCTGGGAAAAATAAAACATTGAAAGGGGTGAGCTCAGATGCTCAGTAAGGATAACATTATAGCAGATGCTTTCATAAATAAGCATAAACACTTGAGGCAGTTTATAACTAAAACAAAAGCCTTTTAAACTTGAACTTCAGTATAAAATGGCAAATATAAAATAAAATAATGCCATTTACTTACTCACATGGATATTCTACTAGTCGAATAATCCCATGCATTATCAATAACCACTTTCATAATGATGGAATGCATAATTCCAGACTATCATAACCACATATCCAAGGCCTCGTTCCAAGACTACAAATAAGATTTTGCCAAGGCCTTGTGCCAAGACACTAGTTTGTCTCATGAGACCTACCGATGAATCTAGGAGCTATAGCGGGCTCCACCTGTCACTTATTAAGTCCAATGCATTCCTCATATGAACAGGTTTAAACATAACATAAACATTCGTATTAAAACTAGCATACGAAATGTCAATACTTTAACCACAAACCATGAACGGTATAAAAATAGCACATCCACAGTCAAACATAACTCATTCGATACAATATGGAAGATTGTATTGTATCACATTAACCTCAATCAATAATAATGAAGGATGTTGACATAGATGAAAATAATCATCAAAACTATTTGAGAGAAATATCCCGCTTTTTCTTGAAATCATTTAAAAGTCACACTATTTGTCAAGAATCCATTTAAAAATAGATTTTTGAATCAAATTGTCCCATACCACTTTGAAACTTTTTAAAAGGAGTTTTAATTTTAAAAATTTAATGTCCATATAAATAAATCCTTAAAACCATTTTTTAAAACATGGACATTAATGAGCAAGATTTAGAAGAATAAGTCTTTAAAACATTTAAAAATGGTATTTTAGTTAGAGTTTCTAACCAAAAGATAGACACTTGAATACAAATAATTGAGGTAATCAAAACATTGTAATATCATGAGAATAAAGGGATTCATGATATACTATGTCAAAGTACATTATATACACCACATAAAAGCAATTTGGTGTATATCAACAAAGAAGTCTCAATGGAATTTAAATTGAGATGAAATCTCTCATAAAGGCCGTACCCTTAGGATAAGGATAAATCAACGAAATAGTTCTGTGTGAAAAATATAAATACACTAAATATTATTGGATATTAAGTGTAAAACAATCAAAGGACATTCACACATAATCTTGTAAAAACAACACCAATGAATTGGATGTTTAACTCAACAAATGGAGAATGAGTTAAAATTACTCTTATCAAATTCATATCGATGACTTGAGAAATTATCAATGGATTGATTATGTGTATCAAAATTATATCCACATAAAATGGGAGTGGAAATTATGACATAAGAAAATGAATAGTGATTCCACACATAATCTCGGAGTAAAATAATCAATGGAGTTTGCGTAAAGCCGAATAAATGGAAATTGGAATTTCAAATTCCCTTATCGATTTGGTAACTTATGAAACATGAACCCATGAAAGAAGGATAACACAATGATGATGTAAATATACATGAATTAAAGTATATTACACAATGAATACAAACATGGGCAGCACACACACCACATTCAATAAATAAGTGGTGAATAATGGAATTCTCACGAAATTAAGAGTGAGATAAGAAACTCCTTACCACGTTAATCAACTGAGTCGTATGGACAAAAGTTAATAACCACCAAATTATTTACATAATAACATGAATATAAATAGAATCATGATAATATATATCAAATGGCATTACACAATACACCACTTTCAATAATTTAGTGGCGAACAATGGAAATCTCACGGAATTGAAAGTGAGATAAGAAAATCCCTTACTTTGTACTTTTTCCTTGGTCGACGGTAGTTTAACCTCCTGTATAATGGTGAAATAATTGTTATTGAATTATAAAAGAATAATTTACTTTAATATGATATCATATATGATCTTTTAACATTGATTTGTTAATAATATCTTAGAATTATCGTCATTTCGGGTGTTAACGGGTTCATTTTACTTTATATTCTTTGTTATGTGAGCCATATTCATTATTAATGGGATGTATATTATTCATATCCAGAATTATATCAAGTCCTTAGATACTATTTTTAAATCATCAAATTAGAATTATACTTAAATGGATATGATGGAGAATGAATCTCATCGCGTTCGTGGAGACGGTAGTCCGTACGTACGCACGAGCGACAATATCATTCTTTTGATATTAAAATAATATATAATTTGATGGTATATCATATATACAGAATAATTATCATGTTATTTTTATTATTTACATGAGTTACACATCATTATTATACCCCTCCAAATAATAATAAATTGAATAACAATTACACCACGACGTGGAGACGGTAAGCCGTACATACGCACGTATGGTGACATGTTTTTCAAAGGATGGATAGAATACTGAATATGGTTGCACCATATTTATAATAACATCACAGTATATATATGATACTAGAGTTATTATTTTATAATGGTAATAACAAATAAAGAGGAAGTGGAAGAAGAAAGGAACTTGAAAAGGGGTGGTGAAAACATTACCTCTTCTTCGGGTTCTTCCTTTTGATTTGATCAAAAGGGGTCCTTAGGTTGGCTTTCTGATCAAAATAAGGCCTCTAGGTTGTAGTGAGGGAAGTTGAGATAGTAATTGGTCAGGGTTTTGCCGAACCAAAGGGCTTTGAAGGTGTGAAGAAATGAGAAGGAGGAGTGCCCTTTTATAAGAGGGGTGAGGGGCACCTTTGGAAAAGCTAGAAATATTAATTTATAATAAATTCATATTCGGTTTATAATGGATCCAAAGTTTATTATTTAAATTTTAAGGTGGTTATGGGTCGAAAACAACTTAACAAATAGAATTTAGACAGGTTTGGGTCATTATATTAACCTTATCTTTAATTATTAACTCTTAGTTAATTAGTTTCACTTTTACAATGTCTCTTTGTATTTTTATATTATATGGTTAATAAACTTACTATATACATCCAAGAGACCCTCAAGTGGTCCATTAATGATGCACCTATCATGATATAAGTCTATTGGACGAACCTTAGATTTTTAGGAAATTAATATCAATTAATAATATAATATTTTTTTAAGAACTCTTTTATGTCAATTTTGACACTATTCAATAGTTGATTTTTGTGAAACTCATAACAGATTGATTACTTCGAAAAAAAGTCAATTAAATCAATCCTAATATATCATATTATCCTATAAAATTATTTTAATTCATTAAAAGTTTCATATTATATTTATTTGGGTATTTATAATATCAATTATTTTAATTTTTCACTATTAAAGTAATTAATTCATCATCATTGTGTCATAAATAAATTAAATTATTTAATGTCTAAAAATTATAAATAAAATATCATTATGTAGTAAATCTTTTTATATTTCTAATTAATATTTATAATCTGAAATCCAACATATATAACCCTCTGTAACAATTGTTTTTATTAAAAGATATATGCTTGTGTCATTTTTGTATTTATTTTAACTTAATTAAAATAAAGTGTCATTATCACTTACAAGTGGATCCATGGGGTCCCAAAATCGACCCAAAGATGCCCATGGTCGACCATGTATCAACCAATAGGGTTAAGACACGTTTTAGGGTAATTTAGTATTATTATAATATTATTTTTTAACCCTTGTTTACCGGATTTACCCTTTAACCATGGTAAATAAAATATTTACCGGAGTAATTATACAAAATGTTTAAAAATAAAATTTACCTATTTACACAATTTGAACATCCTGATTCCAAATATGGAATCGATTTTTCCATATTCAAAACACAGAAGTGGAAGAAATTAATTTAAAATTAATTCCCGTTGTTAAAACAAAAAAGCGTGTTTTTTAGAGATAGTAACTATCAAAAGATTGTCACTTGTTTATGTCTGGTTTAAATGTGAAATTTTGTTCAATGACCCACATTGTGTTAAATGGTAAAAATATATTCTAAATATACTTTAAAACCACTCAAATTCATAATTTATCACTATTAATTATTTTGATTAAAAAAGTTGTTTTTAATTAAAATTTAGTAATTTTCACTATTCATCAAAATATGAAAGTTATCCGAAAAGTACCAAAATTTCACCCTAGGATAATTTCAATATTCCAAATCCAAAAATGAAGTCAAATTTTAGAGATAGAATTTATAAAATTTCAAAAAGTAGGTATTACTATTCATAACGGCTAGTTTGATTGGTTATGGTGTGTTAAAATCTCGAAGTTGCGTACAATGCACGTCATTGCATTATTCGAAAGGAAACATACCGAGGAAGCTTGGGGTGTTACATTTTAAATATATACATGATTCCATTTTTATTTTATGAAAAAATTCAATGAATTTCTAAAATAACACTTCTTTCTGAAACACATCTTTGACTTCTTCTGAGTTTCTACCTCTTTACTCAAGAATGATGATTATTATACCTAATATGTTTTCCTATTTTTAGCTGCGAACCCCAATTTTTTTATGAATGTATGATTTTTGAAATTCTTAGGAAACATAGTCCTTTCAAATCTTTATTTCATTACTATAATTGTTTTACATTCAACGTGGAACACATGATTATGTACATGTGATGATGTGACAAGTCGACCAAGAATTATATCTCCCTACAAATGTATCTGATGAGATAATTTATAATATTCATGACCATGATGATACATTTTTTCACATTTATAATTTTATGATTATAAACAAATTATATGCATGAATATGATGTCATCCTTGTTCAAAACTATGTGTGTTATTTGACCACCAAGAAATGATGTTTCATTTTTATGAATTTCCACATTCCATTCCCTTATCTATTTTTTACCTCCTGATACTGATGATGATCATTTTATTATGTTATGATTAAAATGATTATCCTCAATCATGATATATTAATTCATGTCCCATATTCAACATCTTATAGTGCTTTTACCTCACCCCTTTTGTAACACCCTGATATTTAATGAGAAGTATAATTTTTTTATGTATTATGTTATACACAAAGGAATCTTTCACTGCACACAACACTATCTTGGCTTGCATTACAAGCAATCGCGACCTTCCTTGATAGCGTGTGTAGTACGCAATACCAAGTTTCACTAAACAACGATATATTATTATTTTATAAACTAGCCATTATGAATAGTATTAACTGAATTTTTAATTTTATAACATTATAATTTATCTTACACATTTTCTAGAATGAGGTATGAAAACAAAATTAGTTTTTCAGATAGAAGAAGTATTTTTCAAAAAATCTAGTTTTACCGCCTTTTGGTGGCACACCCATTTTAAATCTAGTTTTTGACATGTTTATAAGTTCAATTTGAAAAAATAAAATTCTTCTTTGGAAGCAGGATATAAAAATTTTCTTTGGATAAATTTTTCATATTATTCTGGTAGCATTCATAATCTGATTAATATTAAAAACACGCTATATTATAATTAAAAACAACTTTTTTCATCGCAATAATTTATATGGGTAAATTATAATATTTAATGGTTTTAAAGTATAAATAGAATATATTTTTACCATTTAATATAATATATGTCATTAGCATTAATTTTACATTAAATCCATAGGTAAAAACATTTCAATCTTTGGCAGTGTTTTCACTTTTAAAACCTGTTTGCTTAACAATGGGATTAATTTAAAATTAAATAATTTAACTTCTGTGTTTTGAATTTTGAAAAATGGATTCCTTATTTGGAATCAGTGGGTCTAAATTATGTTAATAGGTTACTTTTTTTTTGATATTATGAATAGTAACTATGGTAATTTTTATTTACTGTGGTTAAAGGTAAATATGGTAATTCAAGGTTAAAAGAATATTATAATAATTCAAAATTACCTTTACACTTGTCCTAACCTTATTGGATGAGTATTGGCCGACCATGGGCATCCTTGGGTCGATTTTTGGACCTCATTGATCCACTTGGTAGTGATAATGACAATTTGGATTAATTAATTTAATGTAAAGAAAAAATTGACATTAACAACAATTGTTTAGTAATTAATTTTTATAAGGGGTTATATAAATTATATTTTAGACTATAAATATTAATTGTATAGATAAAAAATTTCCAACATAATGGTATTTTATTTATAATTTTTAGACATTAAAAAATTTAATTTATATATGACACAATGATGACGCAGTAATTATCTTATTAATGAAATATTAACATAATTGATGTTATAAATACCCAAATAAATTTAATTTGAGACTTTTTATGAATTCCAATAATTTTATAGGTTAATATAACATGTTATTATTGATTTAATTAACTTTAATCTAACTAATCATTCTGTTATGATTTTCACAAAAATCAATTACCAAATAGTGTCAAAATTGACATAAAATAGTTTATAAAAAAAATATTATATTATTAGTTGTAATTTTATTCCCAAAAATCTAAGGTTAGGCCAAATAACTTAGATAAGGTTATATATATTAATAATAAACAACTTGGGGTTCGTTTGTCTTGTTATAGTAAGTTTATTAACCATATAGTGTAAGAAAACAAGAAGACGCGGTAAAAGTTAAATTATTTAACTTAGAGTTAAATCTAAATGATAAGGTTAAAATAGTAACCTAAACTTGTATAAAATCTACTGGATGAGAATATTTCTACCCATACCCACCTTATCTTGGAAATAAATCAATTTGGAGCTATTAAAAACCGAATATGACTTTATAATAAAATAATACTTTCAGTTTTTTCTAAGGTGCCCCTCTCCTCTCTTATAAAAGGGAACCTCCTCCCTCTCCTCCTCACACAACTTTGAGCCTTAAATCTCATATAACCCCTACCAATTTCTCTTTTCCACTTCCCTAGAAATATCCTAGAGGTCCTGGTATTCTTCAAAGAACATATTTAGTGACCTAAGAGAAGGTTAAGAAGAGGCGCTTCAAAGAAGAGGTAATGTCCGTTACCGATTCTTTCAACTTTATTTCTTCTTCTACTTCTTCTTCTTTAGTTGTTTCATTATGAAGTAATATCATCAGTATCACTAATATACTTATATGTTATTATAAATATGAAACAACACTATTTCACCTTCTATCCATCCTACGGAAAATGAAATCACTACGCATGCGTACGTACGGAATACCGTCTTCATGTCGTGGTGTAATTTGTTTTCCACCACCACCATAATTGGATGGGTATAATGGTGTAGAGAATAACTATATATGATTATTGTAAAGTGATATTTATTCTGAAATATTATACATACTCTTCAATAAAATTCCACTATCATGGGAACGATATCATCGCTCGTGCGTACGTACGGCCTACCGTCCCCACGATGTGATGCGACTCGTTCTGCATGATCTTAATTGCATAATGATTATATAAATGAATTGAATGAATAAATATGATACATATTACACTAATACCATTATTTAAATTAGGTATCTATGACCTAAAATAATAATAAGAATTTATTCCAAAAAACATGCATAAGAACAAAAAGCAATAAACACCCGAATAAAAAGTAACAATGAAATATTACTAATAAAAAGCTAAGAGTATGACCATATATTATATCATAAAAATGAGTAAGATTATGGAATAAGTCAATAACATTATTTAAATCATTATACAGGAGGTTCGAACACATACGAAGCAAATCGGACCTAAGGTAAGGGAAAATCTCGCAATCTCATTTTTATCTGAGATTGTTTATACTTCAGAATTTACTGGGGAATATTTATCATCCACATCTATGTTTCCTCAATATGTAATACTATTTCCATCCACCTACAATTTTCTAAATCCAATTTTACCCATTGTTGAGTTTTTTGTAACAGATATGAAAGGATTCTTTTGTCATTTTTAGTACAAGGTATTTTTTTGACTTTTCCTGCCAAAGTACAAGAAGAATGTTTTTCTTTAACTTATACGGCATGAACAGATTTTTAGAACATTATTTCCATGAAGCTTCCTTTAAATTTTTTCATGTTTATTTTTAATCAACTTCTTTTAGTTTAAAATTTTATGACATGTTAAAAAAGGAAAAAAAAATTGACGTAGAAAGGATATTTTCCTCAAGACTGGAGTTCAAGCATTTTATAAAAATTATTTTCCTTCTAAGATAATATAAGGTTCTATTTCTATCCCTATTTTTACATTGATTTGATTATTTTATGATGGAATTATTTTTATGATGCCCTTTTATCTTATATGGATTATGTTATGATGGCATGATGTTTAAGAATCCCATTTTTATTACATGGGTTATGCTATGATGTATTATTTATGATCTTGTGGAACACATAAGAATGGTATAATTATGAGATGGGTGGGACCTATATATCCCTCCAATGCATTGGGTAAAGACTTATATCTCATGGGAATGACATGGATGGAACGGAAGGTTAAACTGGTTCAGTGAAACAGGACTGAAAAGAGAAGTGAACTCGGTTCAGAAATGGACTTTTTCTGCTAAGATAGTCTTGGAAATGAGTCTTGACTACTAAGAAATGATTCTCTATGATTATGTGTGTATTCCAAAAAGTTTAATGTTTTATGTTATGATTATTGAGGTTAAATTTAACTACTATGATTTATCCCATTTTATGAATTTATGATCTCTTTTTCAGGTTAAGATTTCCAAAATGTAATGTTATTATGAATATGATGTGATTGATATTTCTTTTGTTTACCCTTACTGAGCATTTGAGCTCACCCTTTTGTTTGTTTTCTTTTCCACAGGTTAGGAAGAAGGATATTAAGTAAGATATTCCAAAAGGGACTCTAGATATGATAAAATAAAAGAGAGACAATGTAGATGTTTTATGAACCAGTTGTTTATGTTTCCCAGTTTCTAAAGACACTATACCTATACGGTCCTTTCATGGTTTTGTTATATGTTGTAATAAGTGCGCTTCAATTCTGAAGTAATAACAATGTATGTAAAGTATGGGTCGTTATATTTGGTATCAGAGGAAAGGTATAGTCAACCTTTGGAAACTAGGATGTGAAAGCCTTAGTAAGAACCCTAAGGATAAGTCTAAGCATAGAACACAATCTTAGTGTTTTATAAATGGCCATGAAAACCCTATGATAAGACCTTAAGTGTGAAATTTTATTCTTGATTATGTGGTCTTCCTATTATAATTAGTGTTTCTCACACTATTCTTCTTGGTTTTAGTCAATGGCTGGAACCCAAAGGAATCGTGTTAATGCGGAATGCGACGAGCAATGTAATGATTGTCCCCTTGAGCAACCAAACGTTATGGGAGTTGGAATGAAAAATCTTGTAGCGATGCTCACACAACTTTCTCAAGATATGAATCATGAAGGACTTCCAAACGAGAAAAGGAAGGAAAGTCATTATGTTGAATCCTTCATGAGGCAGCGTCCACCCTCATTCAGTGGGTCTACTGATCCATTTGTGTCTGAATAATGGATCAGTACCACTGAAAAGATATTTTCAGTTATTCAATGTTCTGAACATGATAAATTCATCTTAGCAGTATATCGTTTGGAAGGTGAAGCTGATCAATGGTGGAATCTTATCAAGAATACGAGTCCAAGAGATGAAATTGAGTCCATAGATTGGGATGAGTTCAAGAACTTATTTTTCAATAAGTACTTCCCTCGTATTCTTCAAACAAAGATGGAGAAGGAGTTTCTTGAACTAAATCAAAAGGATGATGAATATGTTGGTACCTATGAAACAAATTTTACAAGACTTTCAAGGTATGCTTCTGGTATTATTATCCAACCTGAGAGTAAGATCAATCGATTCTTTAGTGGCTTAAAACCAAGTCTTCGAAGGGCGTTTTCCATAAGGGACTTCAATAGCTATGAGGAAATTTTTTGATGTGATCTCAAGGTTGAGATGGGTATTAGAGTAACCCATCAGTCATATGCATTTGATAAGAAGAGGAAAATGGAATTCAAAGGAAAATCTAAAGAGCACACTGAAAAGAAGATGAGTTTTCCCTTATGCTCAAAGTGTGGAAAGAAACATGGAGGGAGTTGTCTTAAAGGGACAAGTAAATGTTTCAAATGTGGAGAGGAAGGTCATCGGGCATTTGAATGTCGCAATGATGGGAAGAAGATGTCTAGTGATGTGAAGAAAGAAAAGGATACATAGAGTACACCTCCTACACTTCAATGTTACAAGTGCAAGTAAATGGGGCATTATGATAATCAATGCCCTAATCCAAGGGTTTTTGATGATGATCAACGTCAACAAGCTCTTAAGGCTAAAGATAAAGGAAAGTCACATGCAATTTCTATCAGCGATGTGGAGTATGATAACGAAGTGGTGAAAGGTACACTTACCATCCACTCTAAAGTAGAAAATGTTTTATTTGATTCTGGATCCACCCACTCTTTTATTTCTGAAGAATTTTCTAAGGGTATTTCCATATTACCTCAACAATTAGATTTTGAGTTAGTTGTGACAAATCCTAATGGCACAACGGTCGCATCAAAAGTTTATAATTCTTCTCCGATTGAAGTTTGTGGGAAAGTGATTTCTGCAAATCTTCTGATCCTTCCTATAGTGGAATTTTATGTGATTCTTGGCATGGATTGGCTTTCTTTATATGGAGTTCATATCAATTGCCAAAGAAGAGAAGTCACATTCCATATTCCAGATCAATCTATGATCGTCTATCGATGCAAGGATGAACATAACCTTCCAGTGGAAATTTCTTCCATCTTATGGGTCTTGATTCCAATAAATGAAGGTTATTTATCTCAAATGGTTGGTGAGAAACTCATGATTAAGAATATGCCCATTTTAAGAGAGTTTGATTATATATTTCTAGAGGAATTTCTGGGTCTTCCACCAAATAGGGAAGTTGAGTTTTCAATAGAACTCGTACTGGGTGCTTTTCCTATTTCAAAGACACCTTATATAATGGACCCAATTGAGTTGTAATAATTGAAGAAGCAACTCCAAGAGAATATTGATAAGGGATGCTGGATGAGGCTCATAGTTTAGGAATCGGGTTTGTGTTCCTCCCATCCCCGAATTAAATAAGGAGATGCTGGATGAGGCTCATAGTTCTTCATTCCCTATTCATCCTAGAAGCACAAAGATGTATAGGAACCTGAAAGAGTACTTCTGGTGGGATGGAATGAAAAGAGATGTTGCTGAATATGTCTCTCGATGCTTGGTTTGTCGGCACGTTAAAGCTGAGAGACATAAGTCTAAGGGGATGTTACAACCATTACCCATACCTGAATGGAAATGCGAAAACATCACTATGGACTTTGTCACCAGACTTCCTAAAACATCCAAATGAAATAATGCTATCTGGGTCATAGTTGATCGTCTTACAAAGTCAGCACACTTCATTGCTATTAGATAGGATTTTTCTCTAGATCAGCTTTCCAGGATATATGTAAAGGAAGTGGTAATATTTCAAGGAGTAACACTCTCCATTATATCTGATCGGGATCCGAGGTTTACCTCAATGTTCTGGTGAAGTCTTCAGCATACTCTAGATACAGTGTTGAGTTTCAGTACTGCTTATCATCCTCAGACAGACGGTCAGTCTGAGAGAACAATTAAAACTCTAGAAGATATGTTAAGAGCTTGCTCTATGGATTTCAAAGGTGGTTAGGATCAACTCCTACCTTTGGTGGAATTTTCATATAATAATAGCTTTCACACCAGTATTCAGATGGCTCTTTATGAAGCTCTCTATGGAAAGAAATGCAGGACTCCAACTTGCTAGGATGAAGTTGGAGAAAGAAAGCTATTAGGACCAGATCTTGTTGATGAGATGGCAGAAAAGGTCCGATCTATTCAACAACACATAAGATCAGCTCAGAGTCAACAAAAAATTTATGCCGATAACCAAAGAAAATACCTTGAGTTTGAAGTGGGTGATAAAGTGTTCTTACGAATATCTCCTTGGAAGAGAGTAATGATATTTGGAAATAAGGGAAAGTTGATCCCTAGGTATATCACTCCTTTCGAAATACTGGATTGTGTTGGGAAGGTAGCTTACCGATTGGCGCTTCCACCGAATCTCTCTCAAGTTCACGATAAGTTCCATGTATCTCTCCTGAGAAAGTGCATACTCGATACTTCACATGTACTCATCTCAGAAGTTGTACCGCTGGAGTAAGATCTTTCTTATGAAGAATAGCCGATAGAGTTTCTGGATCATAGCGAAAAAAGTCTTATGGAACAAGATCACTCACTTGATGAATGTTTTATGGAGGAACCACCAATTAGAAGAAGCTACATGGGAACTTGAGGATATGATGAGAGAGAGGTATCCTCATCTGTTTGTTACGAATTGACGAATTTCGAGGGAGAAATTCATTTTAAGGGGGGTAGAATGTAACACCCTGATGTTTTAAGAGAAGTATATTTTTTTATGTATTATTTTATACGCAAATGAATCTTTCACTGCACACAACACTAGCTTGGCTTGTGTTACACGCAATCGCGACCTTCCTCGATAGCGTGTGTTGTATGAAATACCGAGATTCACTAAATAACAATATATTATTATATTATAAACTAGACGTTATGAAAAGTATTAACTGAATTTTTAATATTATAACATTATAATTCATTTTAAATATAATTTTTGACATGTTTATAAGTTCAATTTGAAAAAATAATATTCTTCTTTGGAATCAGGATATAAAAATTTACTTTGGATAAATTTTTCATATTATTCTGGTAACTTTCATATTTTGATGAATAGTAAAAACACGATATATTTTAATTAAAAACAACCTTTTTCATTGCCATAATTTATATGTTTAAATTATAATATTGAATGGTTTTAAAGTATAAATAAAATATATTTTTACCGTTTAATATAATGTATGTCATTAGAATTAATTTTACATTGAATTTATATGTAAAAACATTTAAATATTTGGCAATGTTTTAACTTTTAAAACCCGTTTGCTTAACAATGGGAAAAATTTTAAATTAATTACTGCAACTTCTGTGTTTTGAATTATAAAAAATGGATTCCATATTTGGAATCAGTGGTTCCAAATTATGTTAATAGGTTACTTTTTTTTGATATTATGTATAGTAACTACAGTAATATTTATTTACTGTGGTTAAAGGTAAATAGGGTAATCCAAGGTTAAAAGAATATTATAATAATTAAAATTACATTTTCACTTGTCCTAACCTTATTTGATGAGTAGTGGCCGACCATGGGCATCCTTGGGTCAATTTTCAGACCCCATTGAGCCACATGGTAGGGATAATGAAAATTTGGATTAATTAATTTAATGTAATGACAAAATTGACAATAACAAAAATTGTTTAGTAATTAATTTTTATAAGGGATTATATAAATTATATTTTCAACTATAAATATTCATTGTAATTATAAAAAGATTTCATACATAATGGTAATTTATTTATAATTTTTAGACATTAAATAATTTAATTTATATATGACACAATGATGATGTAGTAATTATCTTATTAATGAAATATTAACATAATTGATGTTATAAATACCCAATTAAATGTAATTTGAGAATTTTTATGAATTCCAATAATTTTATAGGTTATTAGTACATGTTATTATTGATTTAATTAACTTTTTTCTAACTAATCATGCTGTTATGATTTTCAAAAAAAAATCAATTACCAAATAGTGTCAAAATTGAAATAAAATAGTTTTTAAACAAATATTATATTATTAGTTGTTAATTTATTCCTTAAAATATAAGGTTCAGCCAAATGAATTATATAATGATATATATATTAATAATAAACAACATGGGGTTCTTTTGGCTTGTTATAGTAAGTATATTAACCATATAGTGTAAGAAAACAAGGAGACACGGTAAAAGTTAAATTATTTAACTTAGAGTTAAATCTAAATGATAAGGTTAAAATAGTAACCTAAACTTGTCTAAAATATATTTTATGAGAGGATTTATACCCATACCCACCTTATATTATAAATAAATCAATTTGGAGCTATTAAAAACCGAAAATGACTTTATAATAAAATAATACTTTATGTTTTTTCTAAGGTTCCCCTCTCCTCCCTTATAAAAGGGCACCTCCTCCCTCTCCTCCTCACACCACTTTGAGCCTTCAAGATCAGCCAAACCCTTCCAATTTCTCTTCTAAACATTCATATAAATATCCTATAGGTCATGTTTTTCTTAAAAGACCATATTTAGTGCCCTAAGAGAAGGTTAAGAAGAGGCGCTTCAAAGAAGAGGTAATGTCTGTTACCGATTCTTTCAATTTTATTGCTTCTTCTACTTCTTCTTATTTAGTTTTCTAATTATGAAGTAATAACATCAGCATCACTCATATACTGATATTTTATTATAAATATGAAACAACCCTATTTCACCTTCTATCCATCCTATGGAAAACAAAATCACCGCGCGTGCGTACGTACAGAATACCGTCTCCACGCCGTGGTGTAATCTGTTTTCCACCACCACCATACTTGGATGGGTATAATGGTGTAAAGAATAACTATATATGATTAGTGTAAAGTGATATTGATTCTGAAATATTATACATACACTTCAATACAATTCCACGATCATGGGAACGATATCATCGCTCGTGCGTACGTACGGCCTACCGTCTCCACGATGTGATGCGACTCGTTCTACATGATCTTCATTGAATAATGATTATATAAATGAATTGAATTAATAAATATGATATATATTACACTAATACCATTCTATAAATGAGGTATCTATGACTTAAAATAAGAATAAGAATTTATTCGACAAAACACGCATAAGAACAAAAAGCAATAAACACATGAATAACAAGTAACAATGAAATATTACTGATAAGAACCTAAGAATATGACCATATATGATATCATAACAATGAGTACGATTCTGGAATAAGTCAATAACATTATTTAAATCATTATAAAGGAGGTTCGGACACGTACGAAGCAAATCGGATCTAAGGTAAGGGAAAATCTCACAATCTCATTTTTATCCGAGATTTTTTATACTTCAGAATTTAATGGGGATTATTTATCATCCACATCCATGTTTCCTCAATATGTAATATTATTTCCATCCCCCTAAAATTTATTAAATCCAATTTTACCCATTAGTTAGTTTTTAGTAAAAGATATGAAAGGGATCTTTTTTCATTTTTAGTATGAGGTATTTTTTTGACTTTTCCGTCCAAAGTAAGAGAAGAATGTTTTTCTTTAACTTATACGGCATGATTGGATTTTTAGAACATTATTTCCATGAAGCTTCCTTTACAAGTTTTCAAGTTTATTTTTAATCAACTTATTTTAGTTTAAAATTTTATGACATGTTAGTAAAGGAAAAATGTTTTTAAAGTATAAAGGATATTTTCCTCAAGAATGGAGTTCAAGCATTTTATCAAAATTATTTTCCATATAATATAATATAGGGTTCTGTTTATATCCCTATTTTTACATTGATTTTATTATTTTATGATGGAATTGTTTTTATGATGTCCTTTTATCTTATATGGATTATGTTATGATGGCATGATGTTTAAGAATCCCATTTTTCTTACATGGGTTATGCTATGATGTATGATTTATGATCTTGTGGCACACATAAGAATGGTATCATTAAGAGATGTGTGGGACCTATATATCCCTCCAATTAATTGGGTAAAGATTTATATCTCATGAGATAGACATGGTTGGAACGGTAGGTTAAACTGGTTCAGTGAAACAGGACTGAAATGAGGAGTAAACTCGGTTCAAAAATAGACATTGTCCGTTAAGATAGTCTTGGAAATGAGTCTTGACTACTAAGAAATGATTCTATATGATTATGTGTGTATGCCAAAAAGTTTCATGTTTTATTTTATGATTATTTGGATTAAATTTCACTACTATGATTTATCCCATGTTATGAAATTATGATCTCTTTTGTAGGTTAATATTTCCAAAATGTTATGTTATTATGAATATAATGTGATTGATATTTCTTTTGTTTACTATTCTGATCATTTGAGCTCACCCTTTTGTATTTTTTCTTTTCCCCAGGTCAGGAAGAAGGATATTAAGTAAGATATGAAAAAATAGACTCTAGATATGATAAAATAAAAGGGAGACAATGTAGATGTTTTATGAACCAGTTGTTTATGTTTCCCAGTTTCTAAAGACATTATACCTATACAGTCCTTTCATGGTTTTGTTATATGTTGTAATAAGTGTGATTCAATTCTGAAGTAATAACAATGTATGTAAATTGTGGGTCGTTATACCTTTCATTAATTTATGTCCTCTTATGACTATATTTACTAAGAAAAAATTGTCCTTGAGAATGATAATGAAGAAGATTTTAAATAAAATTTAAAATTTACTAATTATTGGTGATGTATTGTCTAAATTTTCCCAAGATACAAAAACATTGGATCTTATATTATAACTATTTTATGTTTCTTGTCATAAAAATGATGTAATAGTCAGGAATGAAAATGTAGGTTCACTAAAGTTAGTCATCTACTCAGACAACTAGAGTATAAACTATATCGTCTCTCAGAAGGGTCATATCAGGGGAAATATGATACGGATGGAGTTCCTCCATGACTATGACATCAATATTATTTATATTCTTATGAATGGGGATGTGGTAGAATAGCCTCTTATAAGGATATATTGTTCTTAGTTGTTGTCCAATGCATTGTTTCAGTTAGCCTAGTTTCAGTAATCCTTAGAGGTATAGGATATTACTACATATCTATAGTTGATGGTTTTTACCCCCACCAATTTCATATCATGTAAGGATTTATAGTATGTAGATACATAATGTGACACCTTATTTACAAAGATATCCACGCGAAATTCTCTTAATAGATATTATAATGGTTGGGAGCACAATATCAATTTCAGAGGATGAATGATGGTAGCATTGTCTTGCAGGAGGAGGTGTTTCATGAAATTCATACATCACCTTTAGAAGTACATCCAAGTGTGGAAATGAAGTACCAGGACCTATGACTTAATTTTTTTTAGCCTATAATAATGTGGCATGTTATAATGTTTTTCTTTCGATAAATTACTTCTAATAATGTGAATGAAGATCATTAGGTTCCAATGGGTTTAGCTAAACCCATTGATATTCCAGAGTAGTAGTGGAATGGGGAATCCATAGACTTCATGAAAAGGATAACATGTACATCTAGGGTACATGATGATATCTAGGTGATCATGGAACAATACATCATGTTGTAACACTTACTATATATTCAAGAGTAGAGCTCACTAGAGAGATTTGGATTCTCATACCTGCATGAGGCTGTCTGTCTACATGGAGTTCCCTATATGAACTTTTAGGCCTTTACCGTAGTTACATATCGCTATTATGGAATATATTGAAGAATGCCTTTAGGAATATATTGTGTTACCACATAGAATTCCACCCCAAGACTAATGGAACAACTGAGTGGACCATTCATGTCCTGGATGACATACTACTTTATTACATGTTATGTTATGGTCGTACTAGGGATGATCATCTACCCATAGTGATGTTTAAAAAATTAGCTACCACTCTACCATTGGTATGTAATATTTAAGGGCATGTATGCGAGACCCTAATGGTTTCCACATTATTAGAATTTTCTAGGAGAGTCAGTACTCATGTGACCATAGTTAGTGAGAATGTCTACAGAGATGTTGCAGATCATCGAGAAGTGGATGAGGACTACATAGAGATGTCAAAAGTCTTATAAATGGAGACGGTAAATACCTATGGATTTGGAGGAGGGATACCATGTGTTCTTGAGGATCTCACCTTGATATGAATTAAGGATATTTTTTCAGGGCTAAAAGTTTACATTGAGAATCATTTACCCTTTATTAATACTGTGTGGAGTTGTAGAGGTGGCCTACTTGTAAGTTATACTAACATAGTTAGACTAAGTGCACAATGTATTCAATGTTTCGTAGATAAGGAGATATGAGTGTAGTACATGGAATTTTATTGATAAATGAAATATAGACCTAACTAATGGAGATAACTTTTCTTTGCACTAGATGGAGACTAAGGATCGACTATATAATACAGTTCATGGATGATTTATACCCCTAGTGTGTGTTTTTTGGTAGCATTGAAATCATCAGAAGTGTACTAGGGAGAGGGAAACCAAGATGTGATCCCATTACCCTCATATTTTTTAGTAGTATTTTCTATTAATGGGATGAAAATACAATTTCTAGGGAGAATTTAATGAATCTTAGTTTCCATGTATTATTTGTGGATATTAATTGGATTATTTTTGATGTTATGTGCAGAGAATAGGTGAGATTATGAGGCCCGATTTTCCTATAATTAATTATTTAAATATAATAAATATGTTAATATCACATACATTTAGTTCTCATGAAAAATCATAATAACACCAAAATTTGGGACCAAATTATAAATACAATAGAAATGTTGGAATTATAATGTGGGATTTACCATAGGTACGACATAAACATTATCAGTGTCAGGTTTTTGCGGAGAGGTATTAATAGGGTATAATTATAAAAATATTTTATTTAATAGATTAAATTTATCACTATCAACTATGGAACAATTCCACAAAAAAGAATTAATTTAGGCATCAAAGATTAATTTAATTAATGTATTTATTTTGTATATTGATTTTTTTATCTCTCATTGTTCTTATAAATCAATGACAATGAATAGATATATAAAAAAATAACGAGGTTCGTTCATGAAATTTTCAAAATTGTAGATTTTCTCGCATTTCCTTTCATGTTCATAGAATCCATTCTCTTTTCCACATGGTTCGATTGTTAACTAGTATTTGATCATTATATGATCATTCTTCGATGCAACAGAGAAAAAATGGTTTTGTTCCTTGTGATATAGGTTTCAATATGAGTATCATTGTAGGTAGTGCATGATTTAAGGAGGAATGAGATTAGATTAGACGATGGGTTTCTTTCCCACAATGGTTACGCGATGATGGATCAAGGTTGTTATGGATCAGGTTGATGTATCATTTTTCATGAGGTTGAAGAACTAGAATCCATTGAGAGGTAAATATAGAAGTCAT
Organism: Viscum album; assembly: GCA_963277665.1. Taxonomy (NCBI): domain Eukaryota; kingdom Viridiplantae; phylum Streptophyta; class Magnoliopsida; order Santalales; family Viscaceae; genus Viscum; species Viscum album. The sequence goes on along the minus strand of OY728151.1, from coordinate 643,590,301 downwards.
GTGACCTTTGATTTGTGGGTTCTGGTGATGATTTCAGATTTTATGACATTGTGGATGACATGGAGGAAAAACAAACAGATCCCAAAAATCTAATGTTACACGTCATGTAATCTGGTTTTACTTGTCGTGTGGGACCCGTATGTGTGCCACAATAATTTACATGGAGAGTTAAATATCGCACACCATGTAACCCTACCACATTAAGGGGTACAAGATGGAGTAAATTAATTGTGTATATCTAAGGATACAAGGGAATGGGAAGGTCAAGTAATTGAAGACAACTAGAGCACAATGTCAGATGCACACAGGCACAAACATGTCTCGGTGTACATGGGAACAAGTAGTTGTACACGAGAAGGTACACGGTCATAAAAAGTGGTACAAAATAATGGGGATAAATCATGAGAATGGTTTCTAGAAATCTATACACATCGTTTAATTTTCTTATCGGTCATGTTTTTTGATATTTACATGTCATGTGAGGTAGCACCACACAGGTAGATCAAGTGTTGGTTGGACATGTTGTGTACCCTTTTAACATGTTGTGTTCCACATTTGAGGTAGTATTAATCCATTAATATCTTTAGTTTCAATAATTATCATTTTATTTTTTTCCGATGTCTATTCACTTTAGGGTACAGTGTGGAATTACATCCACATTTCAGAATTGTGATCAACTCTGGTGGATGAGTCCCACAGAGTTTGTGGTGTGCCTCCTTAAGTATAGAGTGTGATCATATATCATATTTATACACTATTTGGGGTTTTTTTGAATCATTATAACATCATTTATCATTGAACTGATCATTCATCTATCTGTCCTTATTGGTAGGGTTCATGAAATCATTGAAAGTTGATCCCCTACGTAGCGGGTAGATGCGTTTTTGGTTTGTGGTGTCCCCCAACTATCCAGGGAATGACCCTCAATTTGAGAGTCACTGTCTTGTGGGGAAATTGAGATTTTTAGGTCATGGACCAATGATCATGACCTATTGAATGAGGGTCTCTGGTGATATCATGGCTCAGGGTGTGGATTATTCCAAAACGAGCATTTCTCCCAGTAGAATCCTATAGGTTCAAGTTTTTTTTATGACCACCTAGTGGAACAGTATCCTTCCTGAATATATCTATGTCATATTTTGTAAACATTTATTCATATTTCATTTTTATATGGTAATTATTTATTATTATTCATGTTTTGTGTTTTCGATATGTCCTACTTGGTATTTTTATACTGTCTCATGCCTGGGATTCTCTTATATGTATCATTTCATACACTGACAATAACCTTTTTAAATGCATCCAATGAGGAATGATAGGTGATAGAGTATATATTGAGCTTGATAGAACAAGGTTTTCTCAATGTTCTTGAATTTTATCATAGTACTCACCCTTTTAGTAGTTTGGAATATTTGTAGTAATTGGTTGGGCATGTATTTGGACCTTTTTATTTCTTTCTATACTCTACAATCATATTTTGATTATGGGATCATATGTGTATGAATTCATTGTTTTTAGTTATGATATATTTCATTATTTTTTGATCTTGGATATGTGTGTGTGTACTAGTACATTTCGATAATCTCTCACATATGTATGATATGCCCACATGGTATTCGACACTAGCCCTTAGGCATGGGGAAGTCACTATCTAAGACCCATTGGCCTAGATCATGACAACACATGAGTATTGATTTTTTATATTTTTATTGATTATTAGATGCTCCATTTTCTAACGAGTCACGTATAATAAATTCATTATTATCTACACTTTGGTCAAAATTATCATGACCATAGAAATAAAATACTCTATAAATAGATTGCATCATATTTTGAATGATTCAACATTTATTATATCATATATAGATATGAGAATCAACTTTCATTATTCATTTCAATTCCTGGTGTAATGATTTTGATAAATTCTACCCAACTATAATCCATGATTTATCTAGAATTGAAAACCCCAATAATATTAATATTGGTGTGTGTATATTAATTCAAGTTATTCTTTCTTCAAATTGTGTAATTTTTTCCCATATTAACCTTTAAGAAAACCATGGCTTCTATCATTGATGATGTCCTCTTCGAGGAATACATTATGAAATACTGATTTTACATCTATTGGGTACAATGTGAATATTCATTTTAATAACATTAGTAAGAATTGTAAAATATTTTATAAATAGACATCAACGTAAAATGGTTAAATATCATCAATTATTATCATATTTTCATATTCATTGCACAATATTCCTACTTATTTTCAAGTCACCATCCATCGACATAGAATCTGTTATATTACAACATTTTGGTTTTAATGAAATTATGTTCTCTCTATCTTGTTTAAAATTACCACATTTGGTTTTCCTCAATTTATTTGTTCTATTCATGCATCACATTGAACCAATTTTCATACATTGAATATTTATTTACATAGTTATTCATTATATACAAGAAGTTAATGTTTTGGGGAGTATTCCACCATCATATTTGGTCCATAGTTGTTTGATGTACATTTATATATCATTAATGTATTTCAGACTTACTACATGCCTTCTTAGAAGATATAAAACCATATTTAATTTCCACATAAAGAACTTATTATTCTAAAATATTATTTATCCTATTTTACTCCTCCTACTCATCTAAATTTAATATCACATTAAACTATAAAATCTGTAATATTTATCTATGAGAAACTATTTCTTGGTTAATAGTATATTTTCTTTTCCACAAAAGTTTATTCATTATATTTAATGATTATTTCATGAATTTTCCATTTATTTTGTGTATAAAAATTTTATATGAGTTTCTATTTGAATAAAATTTTTGATGCATGCCCAAAAATTTCAATTTATTATATTGGATAAAATAATTAACGAACTTACAAAATTTCCAATGTATATTATAGATGGGTTCCTTAAATTAAACTCATCATAAGTTGTTCTTTATTCTTTTAGATATATTAATTACTTATTTTAAATATATAATTAAATAATTACTCCTTCCAAATAATATACATAGATAATATCATTAATAATGAGAATGATCCCACCCAAGTTATTAATAATGTTGTCCCTCCTTTGAGGGAAACACTTTTTAAAATTATTTACCTCTGATTAATTTTTTGGCTTATCTCGTGATTTTCAAGATATTATTCCACACAAATGTTGTGTTTACTTTAATTAACACTAACTAATTTATTTTTATTAATCAATGAATCTAATCTACCAATTCATTATAAAAGATTATAAACTTTAAAACATTCCATTTATTGGAGGAAAACGTAACTCAGGCAACCAAACTATATTAACATTTGAAAATTGTGCAGTATTTCATTCCATCCATAGATTTTGGTTATATTATTCAAAAAAATTGAAGTATAAAATCTCAAGAAATATCATTTACATTTTTTCCACTATCCAATTTTCCTTCTAACTTATTTTTACTTTTTTATATGTAACAATTGTTTTGTATAATCTTATAAAAATTTAGTGATATCATGATGGAATTCCCTCTTCACCACATAAACAAATGTCATTTTTCTAATACGAAATATCATTTTCTTCCAAAACATTTTATCTTATTAATTTTTTAAAAAATATATATCATTTTTATCTACTAATAAGGTTCTGATTTTCCATTCTGTTCATTGCTTGCATAAAAATGTATCGATCAATTACATTAATAATAAAATCATAATTTATGAAAATTACCATAGGTTGTGAGTAACTTAATTTCATTACAGATGGAAAATTGTTACCAATTAATTCATCCTTAAAAATATATTATCCACTAATGTCTTGAATCATAATTTTGACCATTCCATATAATGGAATATTTTATTATTCCTAATTGGAATGGTTAAAGAAACTTTTTTTCTAACATGAAACCCATTAAATGATCTTTTTCCCCATCATATGTAATGTGAAGTCACTATCATTAATACACACTCTAGAACCACACATTTCATTCAATAAAATAATTATGATAATCAATTTATTGAAATTTCCTTTCTCAATCTATTATAACTTCTCAACTTTAGTGGGAGGTTAAATAAATTTATACCATGAGAACTATTATATTCTTCTCATAATACAAGAGTGAATATTGATTAAAAGTATTATTCTATCATTATGATGCATTAAAGTATTATGATTACCATTTATGTTCCTCGTATGGTACATATCATTATACTTAAGAAGAAAATTTTAATACTTCCTTTCCAAATATACAAAATTTAAAATAACATCCATTTAAAAAATAAAAAACATATGAATTTCATGGAAAAGAAATTATTTTTTCCATAAATTACTTGTTTTATAGAAGGAAAATATATTTTGTTCCCCATAATTCCACAAAAGTAACACCCTATTCATACTGTATTATTAAATTTACTATAAACACAACTAATATATTTTTATATCTTTTTTGATTTATCCTATAAAACTTTCTTCCAATGTGTGGTTACATATTATTTCACATCAAACATAAAAACATCACTTAAGATCTAAAACATCAAAATATTTACATTTTTTTGAACATCTTCAATTTGGTACAATTATATATCTTTTTTAGTAACCCCCTATTGACCCCTTATATTCTTTAAGTACATGTTCAATTCATCTTTTTTATTCCATGAATTAAATTAAACAACCCTTTTTATTATCGATATTTCATCACATAAATATGACTTTATCACTCTACTCTATGACGTTTATAACATGATATTTCTAAAATATATCATGAAGACAATAACATAGGATTGCTCAGCTATTTTGATATTGATATCAATTTACATAGCTATTTTTCCATTATTTCTATATTGATTTAATTTTTTTGACATCAACTCGTATTTTTCATCATCTTTTTATAGTATTTATAAATATTAATCTTGGGGAATCCAATTTTATTTCATCACCTTGGATCAAAAAATAATATTTTCACCAAGAGAGGCTTTTAGTTTGACCATGATGTCAAAAAATCCCACAATATTAACATTTTCATCCAAGATGCCCATTAATAATGGCGTGTGTATAACAACCATGTGTTACAAGGTGTCCATTGTTTCCACATCAAAAGTAAGAAAATGAATGATTTAATTTAATTTTCCATTTTATCTACCTATTTTTAGTAAATTAAACACATCACCTCATAAACTTACAAATCTGAAATACAATCCTCAAATTTCTATTTCATTATTTCCTTGAAAAATTATTCTATTGAACTAAACTTTTTCGAGGTCTTATTATTGTAATTACTTATATATTATGAATTTAGTATGTTATAAAAACTATATTTCATCCCAACATATGGATGTTAGTCTTTATATATATAAAATAATAATATCTTGAATCCCCATGGTAATATGATTAGGACATCCTTAAACATATTTTTATCATTAAAAGTCTCTTCGGGGCCACTTATATCCTCTATAATTATGTTCAACTAAATAATACATGAATCTAGGGACCAATTAAGGTGAATCCTAAAATCTAGTTACATTTTATAAATTAACCAACATTTAGATGTTCAAACCTTTTAAATCATTTTTATTGATGTGAAGAGAATATTCCCACATGGCATGTGGGAATTTACATGATATCACCTTCATTATGTTACATTTTAAAAATATATTTATAGAGAATTAACACCTTTAACCCCAATATAAATATCCCTTATATAATTATTTGATTATTAGTCACAATAAATGTGAACCAATTATTATAAATTAAATTACTATAGAATACCACTCCCAAGGATTGAAAATATTATATCATAAATTCTAATGTAAAAAGTATTTTTATTTTAAGATATCATAAATTCCTATTTGTTAGTGGTAGAAACGCTATGATTACAACCTTTATAATATAGATTGTGAAATCACTTGAAATATAATATGAAATAACTGTTTTCTTCCTTAGAAAAATAGTTGTTTCATTTATAAAAAATTAGAATGTTCCCCTATGATATTGCTTAACAGTGTCAAATGATCATTATCAACCTCATGAGTTTTTTAAGTATTGTAATGTCATGTGGATGTGCATTTTACTTTTTCACATGATTTATTTTTTATAACTCTTGGTTGAATATCCTATATATTGGTCCATTGATATTTTATTGGATCACTAATCCATAAAACCCTAGTAGAAACCATGAAATTTTATATTTTACTAATTCCCATAAATTACCCAACCATTAAAGTAGAAGAAAAAATTATTTAAAAATAAAATAATCGATACATAAAATCATATATATCTTAATTTTCACACATTTGAGTTGGAATTCAGTGTCTTACCTTCCTCATAGATTTATGTTTTTAAGGGATAATTAAACCATTACTTTTTTAAAAATTTCTTATATAATAAATGAAAATAAAAAGAGAATGGTTTTTTGACCACATGAACATGAATAATAAAGTAATTTTTTGGGACATTTTTTACAAATCGGGGTTATCCCACTCCTCATACCCCATGAGATATTTTTTATAACTTATATAAACATTTTCGCCATACCTAAAAAATATTTAATCATATTTTAATGGATTTTTTCTCAATGTAATCCATTTTGTTTTTAAAATATGTTACAATCATAACCATTGATGAAAGAGAAATAGTAACTCTAATTTGGTATATTAAAATATGTATATAATTGTAGGTATAAAAAATATGGTTGATTATTCCCTTACTATATGGTTGAGAAGTGGATAGAGAGAGTGAATTTACATTAATATTTTGAACTCATGTACATAGAAATATCATAATCCAATTCTCATAACTGCTCAAATCTATAAAATAATTATTTGAAATGGGTTTTAGAGATTCATATACATGTTTTGAGGTAATAATCTATTCAGTTATTAGGAAAAATATTTTTGAAAGATAACATGATCCTATTTATTTTTTACATTTACCTCTACATTTTAACATTTATGATAACTCAATGCATGTTTTATAATCTAATAAAACACTAGGATTATTTTTTGTGACAAAGTGGATGAGTTTTAAAAAATTATTCTTGTATTAATTAATAATTTTTAGTCAAATTTGTGCTATTACTAAGATTAGATTGGAGGGTTAAATCATTTTGAGGACATACATTTTATACTTATTTTGTAAAAAAAACCCTTTAATAGAAAATGAAGGAATATATAAGGGGAATTATATATCTGGTGATGGGTTTGAGGTTTTTCTAACTCAAGGTGTATATCCTCAACTCCTTCGCTATATTAAATAACATAATCACATATCATCATTCATTAGATAGATTTATTTATATAGAATCCTAATTAGAATTTACATCACAATTACAAGACCATTTTGTGTTCTTCTTTTGAAATATATTCCTTATGAATAGATGAAAATAAATTAGGAATCATTCTATTCTCTTATTTTATTTATTGTCTACCCAACAATCATTCAATGTATTAATTAGAAGAATATTTTTAAAATCATGTTTTATGGTATTGAAATTATGTCTATATATATATTTAAAAATATTCTAAAAAACTACATTTTCATTGATTATAGATGGAAATAATTAAATAAAATCTCATAAAATTAACCTCAACTAAAAATGATTTGCCTGATGAGGCCATAATAATATAGAAGTTCAGATACTTTGACTTTGATCCCCATTTCCATATTTGTAATGATATTTTTATATTTAAATATATCTCCCAGGAAAATTATGCACGGGACATAGTGATTAGATATTTCATTCTCTTGTATGAATTTGTCTAAATTATAGGCAAAACAATATTGTAAAATTTTTTAGTTGATCACCATAATATATAGGAATTTATGGATAATTCAATTCATCATTTTGTATCTAATTAATTTTTTAATTCGGTATTCTATTATCTGGATAATTTCCCCTCATATTCAAATATGGAAAACTATATAATAATAGGTTTCATTATAAAATACATCTGAAATTATTCAAAATTTAAATTCCCTTTGATTGTGAACTCCAATGGGTTATATTGTTGATATATATTTTTGTCTTATCCTCATTATATCATTAGTAGAAGAATACACATGTTTATGGAAAATATTTTTCTCATTTGTTATCATGGAATTGTGAATTCAGGGGAACTTTTTGATTAATATAATCACAAAAAGTCTTTATGAAGAGATTTATTTAGGTATAACCACTTTTTTGGATTCCAAAAATTTCAATCATAACAATAATCGGTTCAAATGAGTATGAGTGATCATGAAAATGACCTAAATTCCACTTAATCCCATTTTGATTATGGAAATTAATCATTTTTATGAAATTGAATTTATATAACCATTTTGGGAATATCACTATAGATATACTTCCACATCCCATATCACACCTAAAAAGGAACATTCTTGAATGATTTAATTTTTTTTAATATATGATTATGACTTACTCATTTATGGGAATTGGAGGTATTAGTATGGTTGGATTTTACTATATTACATAGTTTTAGGCTCATCGATCCATGCCCCATAATTGCCTTGTCATGACGAGTAAATTCAAAGGTTTTTAGTACTATAATACAAACAAACCACAACATAACTATAAGGCCATACCATGACACAACTCAGATATGTATTAAAATATTCTGTGAATTTGGGTCATATCATGGACATAGGATGTTCCATTATGACCCATAATTATAAAAGGACCTTACATTAGGATATTTAGTTCATTTTTGAGACTTATTTTAGTCATATTGCGGCTCAAATTATGAAGGGGAGGTTCAATTTCAAGGATTTGGGTCATGTTCATACTAGGTAGGCTATGTCATGAAATTTTCAACTTGAATATTTAAAAATATAAAATTTCAAAACTAAATTTTTATAATTTAAATATGTAAAAATACAATTTAAATATTTTTACCCCCCATCCCCCTCTCAATACAACCCTCCAAAACTCGTTACTTGAATTGATTTCATTTGAATTATATCGATAATTAGTATGTAATCACTCTAAAAGTGGTTACTCTTTCACTAAATATTACAAATATCTAGTCTTTATCAAAACTAAATCTAAATTGGAGCTATAAAAAGCTAGGATTCCTATATATATGATTTTTAGTGGTAGGATTAGGATGGTTATGGTTTTATTCTAGCAATGAGGGATCATTACATATTTCATTAGTTGATTCTCGTTATTTAACAATGACTTCACTTAGTCAAGGGAGGTGGTTTTGTACTCCTCAGTTTTCAATTGTTCTATTTGGGCATGTTATGTGAAATTATAGATTCTAAATCACTTTTATAGAGTTAAATACATACATTGAAATTAATTTATTAAAATTACAATGTGTCAAATTGTCATTGTAAAAAACATGATATATCTACTTTAGTGATCACCTTTTAAATAAAAATTGAATGTTGTATATATATATAATTATAAAAATCATAGTTTAATTTTTTTAGTATATAATTTTAATCATAAAATAGGGTGAATTGGTAGAAAATATATAAATTGTATGAGGTTCCTTTTCAACAGTTCAACATGTCTCCATAACATGTGATGTTATATGTGATTCTCCCCATCAAAAAGTGAGGTAATTTTCAATTGATTCCTACAGTCGAGGGTATTTACCTAATAAGTAATGTTATACCAATATGTTATTATATTTTTATTGAAAAAAAATTACTTTCAATTGATTCCACAATTATAAATGATTAGTTTTATATATTTCATTTTCCTTATTTACATTAATAAAAAAATTGTATCATGTTTCTCTCATTGTCTAATTTTTTAGAGGACTATATTGTTGTATTTACTATCCAACAAGAATTTATTTATTTTTTTACAATTTATGTTAATGTAATTATAAATTGGATATTATTGGGATTTATTTCTCCCACCCTAGATACACCTAATGGTAATATATAAAAAAAATTATATAGATAATTATACAGGAGTTGTATCACATAGTGGGGTTGGGTATTTGTGTCAAGTAAATATTTTATAGTGGTTTTTTGTTGGATGTATGAGCTCTCATGTCCCATGTAGATTAGTTACCTATAATTTTTTCTTTTTTATTTCATATTTTATCACGTTTATATAGATGATTTATCTCCTACTCAATATCTTATATCACCTATAATTAGTTTTGGAACATCTATTTTACATCTAAATTTAATTTTTTGTCATCATGTTATGGATATTATGTTTTAATGGGTCCTTTATATAATGAAATATGATTGATACATGTGTTATTCATATATATTGGGTTTATCTCATTTCGATGAATGGTGAGGTCACATCTAGTTCTCCTTTAGGAGATTCTGGTTTTGTAATGGGGAGAAAATTATCCATGTGTGTCTATAATTCCTAGGAAGAAAATTCCATTCAATTTTCATTGGAAATTTAATTTTTTCTTTTCCATAATTTTCTCAGGTTCCTAATTCTAGAATAACCTCATTTGGTTTGTAAGGATTATATTAATGTCTACGTTATTATATAATATATTTGATATTTCATGATACATGATATATTATATTGTATTTATATAGTTTTTATGTAGTAAGTAGGGTATACCCAATAAATTATGTTTTAAAACATTAGTTTTTAGGGGTGATGGGATATCATGGTTAGGATTTAGAGTAATATTAACATTCATTTAATGGGTTGGGTGTATGGGTTTTATTTTATTAGCTAAAAAATTATAGTATCAAAAAATTAAAATATTTAATTATTTTTCATGATTTATGTAGTTACTGTTTTTGTGCTTGTTATTTGTGATAAATTGTAATTATTTTTTTAATATTTCCTTTATCAATATTTTATTATTATTTATTGAAATACCCCATGGAATAATGATAATGATCCCAATATAGTGGTAGGTTAATAGTTTTAAATGGGTGAATCCATCCATTGATCAGGATATCATTGAAGAAATAATAATATTATTTTTTACATGATGTTACAAATGGGAATTTTTCTAATTTATTCTTATGAATAATGTCCATGTCCATGTTTGGGAGAAGACAGAACCCCAAAGTTTCTCATATATATATTTTTCAACAATATCTGATATAAAGAAACCTTATTAAGTTGTAATAACATGTAAATGATAGAGATATAATTCTAGTTTCTCAATCACTTTGTATATTTAATGTGATGGGTTCTTCTTTCATAATGTTGAGTACCAACTAAAAGTGGTGAGAAATAGTATTCTATGGAAAACAATATAATAATCATTAATTGAAATTCATTAATGTTGTGATAACCAAAAATTATTACCCAAACATGATAGTTTTAGAATAATATGAGGTTTTTGTGGCACATATATATAGTGACCAGGCGATTATGAAGTACATTAAATTGATCATTGATATTATCTTTTCCCGCTAGAGATAGTATCTGATGATGGATAAGAGGATTATTATTTTGAAATGGTTCTGTTAACTAAAATATTATCTTATATTTTTTTACTAAGGTTTATGACATATAAATAAATGGTAGATTTATCTTTAGTGGTGGTAATTGATTGATTTGGGATGTCTTTGATTCTTGAAACATGCATTATAGATTGGATTACTTATTGCTATTTTACAAAAAAAATGTGTAAATTATATAAATTGATAGGAGGTATAATGGTTTTATATCAACCTTAACAACAACCAATAAATTTTATCCCCATGAGATATAGTAATCCTATTTTACTCTATCATGGAATACCGAGTCAGATAAAGAATTTTTTCCTGAAGGCTCATAAAATGTTACATTATTCTTGGGGTGATTGAAACTCTAATGTAATTTTTTGAACTAATAATATGATCAGGAGGGAAACTAGTTCATCATTTCCTTAGGGATCTCATTCGTATTAAGGTATAATGAAATAAATAAGGACCCATTAATTGAGAATATGTTTAATAAGAATGTTATCTTATGGGAAAATTCCTCAAATCACAAGGATAAGGCAATAGTTTGGTGCCCAAATCTAATAGAGAGAAATAAATGTCATATGATAAAACCACTTCATATTTAATATGATATAAACCCAATATAATTGAGGGGTGTTGTAATGATTTCATCATACAAGTTTAATCATTTATTTGATAATTTTTCCTTACACAGATTTTTCAACCATTGTAGTGTAATTATAAAATCGTGAAACAAAACATATTAATTATTATAATATAATGTTATCTCTTATTTGTAAAAATTAGTTCCATGGGTATAAATTTTCCCCTTAAATCATCAATTTACCCAAACTAAATTTGACATTAGATTTCCATATCCTTGAAATCATCCTTGATCATAAAATCAGTATCATCAATCATATTTTTCCTTTCAAGGATGGAATTGATTTTTTATCTCTTTAAGGTACCTTTATCGATCCCTAATGGGATAATTCTTCTATTCTATTTAGAATAATACTTTTATTCCAATTATAGGAGATATCCTATTTAGTAATCTCATAACCCATGTATCATCTATCCTACAAAAATATAATTAAGTGAGTTCTTTATGTGGGATAAATCTATCATCAATGGATTTGATTTGTTATTCCTTGATGACATTTTATGAATATAATCTATCAAATTTTTAGAGTTCTATAATGGTCCCATAATTCAAATTTAGGTGTTAATCTCTTTATAATATCATGCGGTACGAGGATAAATAATAGCATTGAAAATTAATATTGATGAAAAGTAGAGAAAGTTAATTATTCACAAATTTTATATCTCATAGGTCATCCATGAGTTTTTTTTAAATAGATAATGTAACTCTCCATTCTTTAAATAATTATAAGTGTTTAAATATTATTTTTTAATGTTTTTTGATTTTGTTTGAATAAAAATCAAATAGTGTTTATGGATTTTATTGAATTTAAATTTCATGAACACCACAATTCATTATTGGAATCCAACTCAATTAATAAATTTATAAAAAAAATTCTTTTTTGTAATTTTTTAATCTGAATATTCATGTTAATGTGGAAATGTGAGTTTAATACTGAGATTTTTAAATTATCTGGAGAAGATGAATTCTATTATATTTTGGGAGTATTCAAATAATTCGTAGAGATATGATTTTTTTATTAGTAATATACGATCGACAATTAATCATTGATTTATCTTTGGACTAAAATAATATTGAATGGGGTTAATTTTTTGGGGAGTTAAAAATGTCACCTCATTTTTAAAAATATATAGTGGAAATTGAAATTAACTAGTATTTTTATTTTTCTAAAATAATTTACAAGCATATTTCATCATTCGTGATGCATTAGTATTTTGATTGGAATGTGCAGTCACTCACAGTGATCATGTAGTCACTTAAGGATGCATTTAGGATTATACACATTATAAATATTATCCCACAATTAAATAATTTTTTAAGAATACATTTTTCTCCCCATCAGTGTTGTGGACATTATCTATTCTTTGATATTTTTACTATATAAACTGGTAACAATATCATGATATACATATCAATATAGAATAATTTAAACCTAAATAAATAACTATTGATAGATTACCTTCATGGAATTTATTTTTCCTCACCTGTACACAATGTAATGGAAACGTAATATCCAATACACTAGGAAGAAAATTTACATCCTCAGCACTAAAATAATCATGTGAATATTTTAATCATATGTAATTATCAATTGGATTTAATATATTATTAAAGTATGATGTGATGTGTATGTTTCCTACTAATATATAGCTCGTTCCACTCACTAAACTCAATTTTTATGATAAATCATAAAACTAATAAATTATGTTTTTTAAAGTAATTATATATCATGGGGAGATAAAATTTTAGTGTAATATTACATGCTAGGGAATTTTTTACTTCATGAATCATTATCTAGTTCCCTCTTCAATGAGGAATGCAGCGAGGTAAGAATTATTACTTTCTTTGTGGTTAGTTTGTCCTGGTTACACCAATATGTATTACAATATGAGGGATCAGTATAAGTGGATTGGAATGAGGAATGATATAGTTTAATCTTTAACACAATTATAAAATTAAAATTATAAAAATTCTAATCATTAGGGTCCATTTGGATTACTTATACACCATCATTTCACTATCCAAAAAAAGAGATAAGGGGGCCATGGATATCAGAAATTGATAACCTCAAAAAATCTATGCTGAAATTATATATGGAATTTCAGTGATTGGTTAACTAAATATATTTATTTTATACATATCAAGGATAATATATTTTTTTAGGATCTTAAGAAACTATTTCAATAAAAAATTATATTATGACCAATAATACACTCTTAAATTATTTCTATCATGGTTCCATAATTGACTTATTATTTTTGAAGGGCCTCTAATAGGTGATGGGGTACTAGGTAAACATGGGTAATACATAAAAGTATCAAATATATATCTAGGTAATATGGTCTACTAAGATATTGTAAAATATTATTTGGTCTCAGGTCATGGAATATAGAAGCTCGTAGAATATGCATTTTGGGATATTTATATTTTCCTACAATAAATATTAAATTTATTCTAAATTGATAACTAAAATTGATGAAATATATAGTCATACATTTTAATTCACATTATTCTACACTATATTGTTTGAAACAGACATTTGGGGTAAGAACCCTTTCATTTAGATGAAAGGAAAAACTCACACTATTTTTAAATAACTAGATTTAATATTGAGTCAATTAAAATACTATACTCATCTCCTTCATTTCCTCATAAAATTAATTAATTATAACTTGGTGTTGTTGAATGTATCATAAAAATAAGGACCTCAATGGTTGGGAATGTAGTGGAAGAATTCAAAGATAAATTTTGGTTCATTCAATATTATTTTATGGGATTAAAATTTCAGTTAACAATTAAATAATCAAACACAATTATAGAAAGATAATAATTTAAATTATTCTAAACACACTATGTATGACACCAATCCTTTGAAAATACTCGAATCAAGGGATCATGATTTGGAACCTTATGTAATGGACACCATGAAGATAGTATGAAATGTTGATTCCCACATTACTATTTTGTTTGGATAATATTTTCCATTGGTTTTGTTATTATAGAAGAAAATTAATGTCTCCATTGATATGTGGGATAAAAAAATATTATATGATGGGGAAATGGAATCATCTGTTTTCTAATCACGAATCATATTGACTTCCAGGTGATTGAAACTGATAAGGATTTGATAATAATCACTCTAATGATATCATTTCCATGTGTGTGTTTAATTTTTATTTATTTGTATATTTAAATAATTCAATTTTAAATTTTAGTGGTGTTTTTTATGTTTGATGGGTCTTTATATACAAGTTGAAAACCACCATGTTATTACATAAAATGGTCACACTATTATTGATCCATCTAGTGGTTTTATGTTCTGGAAATCATATTAGTAATTGAAAATATTTTAGGTAGTAAGACAACATATCCCATTCATGTGTCATGGTTTTATAGATGGCCCGATCATTTCATATACAATTATGGTTGTGTTATATCCCATCTAGTTTACTGGGAAGTCCATTGGGTAAATTGGGTCTTTCCATTTCATAGTGTGTCTATATCTAAACATAACTCATGTAAAGGTGACAATGGTACTAGGATTAGGGTCACTCAAAGACAAACTAGGTCACTCTTAATCTTATTATATAAGTAACTATTAAAATATAAAATCAACTTGGTATACATACTTGAATTATAATACATAAACATCAACCTCCCACATCCCCCACCTCCCTCTCAAACAAAAACCCTTCCATGCTTATTCATGACTATAATTTCTTTGGTATATTTCTATAAGGGGAATAAAAGAATCACTTGGTAAATGGTTTTGCTAAAATTCCTTGGCTGTTATCAACACTCTTCATTACTGTTATATCACCCTTGATTCCATGGAAATATAAGGCATAAATATTTTACATAATTAAGTGTGGTATGTTAATTTATATGTATTTCCGATGGTGGTAAGGGACCATGGAATCTTTGATCAGTGGATTTACCCTTCATTCTATCATTTCTTATGCTTATGATAGTTGGTCTAATGATTATCCATTATTGACTGAGTTACAT
This sequence comes from Viscum album, assembly GCA_963277665.1. NCBI lineage: Eukaryota > Viridiplantae > Streptophyta > Magnoliopsida > Santalales > Viscaceae > Viscum > Viscum album. The sequence continues at coordinate 643,574,269 of OY728151.1, read as the reverse complement.
CTTCTTGATTTATGAATTTTTTTTCTTAATTCATTTTAATGTGAAAAAATCATATATTGATGATTGAATATGAAAAATAAAATGATTTATTAATCAATAAAAACATTCTGATGTTCGTTTATCAATTAATAGAGAAAATATTTACTGAATATTGTTTATAAAACCCTTGATATAATGATCATAGAAAGTGATATTTTTAGTTATTCAAAATACATGGGAAACCATAGATAATGGGCTGCAAAACCTTGAATGGGTGGTTTCCCCATTACCCCAGTTCAATTATTCACCATGACTAGTTGTGTTATTTTTGATTCATACCCAATAGCTAGTGATTTCATTTATGATTAATCCTATTATTCTAGGGTATGTCACATAGTAGTGATGTTATTCATTTTTTTAAACCTAGAAATAGTTACCCAAATGTGGATTCCCATTTTATTCTATTGAATTTCTTTATTAAGTAGATTTCAAATTACTACATTATATTATTAATAAAATTTATCCATTTTAATTTAAATCATTAAAAAAGTTCAAAGGAATAATTTTATGAGTAAAATTTCAAACAATAAAGATTGAAAATTTCTAAAAATATTATTTCAGGAAATTATATGTTGGATCATACTATGATTATTTATCACATCCTAAATACACATAATAGATATATAGATAACTCATTTACACTAATTTATGGAAGGGAACAATTTTTATTGGAGATTATGAGTTTTCATATTAATTACTTTAATGTTTTTTATAGTGAACTGACCTAGGTTACCCTCAAACTCGAAACCCGGCCCCTTCTGTCTCATACTTTAAGGGCATTCCCAATCCACACTGGCTATAAATAAAATCCTAGGAATGATAAACAAACCAGTTAGAATTATTTCTCCCAACATGAACAAACCCATGTCATATATGTACATAGAGGAAAAAGGAACAGTGGAAATGTAAAAAACATAACCCATAAATATAATGAAACAACAAGAAAAAAAACAACTTTAAAGGTAGAAAAATATCGAAGAGAAAAGTCCAAATAAAAAGCACAAAAAACCAATAGCTACTGTAGATGATAGTGTAGTCGAACTGCCACCATCACACCACTAGTATCCCAACCCAGCTATATGAAACTGCACTTCCTCACTACGGTGCCATTCCTATCACTACATTTGATGGAATTAATAGGATATCAAAACATTTAAGTGGTGTGTGGGGTGTGAGCTAACAGTCTAAATAGGATCCAACGTAGGAGTTTCATAATAAACCTTTGTATAACAATTCATGTATGGTCATTTCAAATAAAACATGGCATGATAATCCATAATGTAATTTTATAGGAAACATGGTAAACATTTCCTTTTTCACAGTTCTAAAACAAAAAAAGGAATATCAATTTCAAAGTACATTTTTAATATCATCATTCACAATAATCAACATTTAAATGAATGATTAAAAAATACAAATCCCATATGTATAGAAAAATAGTAGCCACATAGGTATCACAATATAAAGGAATACAACAGGTCAGGCTACCAGACAACTCATTCCACAATTAATCAATTTTCACAATCTAATTCCTAGAATATAGGCCTAGGATGGAGAGGAATAACCCATGAGTAAACCACTATAACAATTCCAATATTTATCCCCTATAATAATAATACTAGGCAATAAAGGGAATCCCAATGATAAACCCTCTTGATAATCATAAACAAATGGATGATTCCCCAAATCTAAATATTCTACCTAGGTACCCAAGGTCACTTGCATGCTCGTTTTCACAATTAATTCAAATTATTTGAAAAAAAATCAAAAACAATTCCCAAGTCCATTTCAATGAATTGAGAATTTCCATTTTCACTCTATTTATCCAAAACTCATGGAAAACATTTTTTCATTAAAAATATTTTCAACACACACTAAAAAATCATGCCAAATCCTTTTATGAATCATTTTTTAAAATAGTAAAAAACATTTCATCAACATAAGCAATAAATGGAACCACCTACTTACAATCTTGGGTCTCACATGCCTGCAATGGGATCCAACAACAATGAAATCCCAACGATGTGTATAAATTCCATCAAGAATGAACACCGCAGCCCCAAAACCATAGTGTAGATCGAACGGATCGATTAGAAGGGAATGGTGTCTCCAAAATCATCAGATATGAACCCTTGATTGAGATAAAAAGATATTTGATAGAGCAATGAGCAATAAAAACCTGAACGACACCCTTAAGATTCTTTATCGGGAAATTAAAAGATGTTCAGTACCATTACAAGTCATGAAATCAATGATATCTAGTCATTCCAAAAAATAAATCACCTTAGATTAAAATATGACCATAAATTAACTCATGATGTGTAAAAACTTGTCACATTGAGTAAACCTTCATAGTGTGAACCCTTCTCACAGATTTTACCCAACAACTATTACATGTCATGTAACATCGTTAGACAATAGAAAATTTCACTACACCCTATGTAAAATATTGGAACCATGATATAAAAATACCTCAAAAAATAATAACTCGAAGATATGGGAAAACATACGTATTTAAGGTAACTAGATGTTACAAACTCCACAACATAATGACTTTATGTCCCTGATAAGTCATGTGGAAGATGTAATCCCTAGAAAAAGATGAGGCTACTGGTCCCTCATCAATAACTCTCATTCCTATGTCTCTTGAGAATATGATCCATGTTTTCAAAAAAAACCGACCAAACAAATCGAATTCCCATGAAAAAATTTCCTTGAGATTCAATGATCTCGACTATTTTATAGAAAATAGAATCACCTGGCTCTTACTCAATTTCATCCCAACTCACAACGCGATCGATATCAGGATGGTACTTCCTGGCCTGAGACATGTGGAAAAAATCATGAATATCTATCAACTGAACTATAAATTCTAACTAATAAGCAACTTACCAGATCCTCTCTATTATCTCAAATGGTCTAATGTATTATACATGCAACTTTACATATTTTTCATGTTTTTAGTGACCCAATTGAAGAGAAAATTTCATGAAAACCCAATCACCAATAGAAAACTCTGAAAGAAGATGCCTCCAACCCACATATGATTTCTCTAGACTCTAGGATCTAACAATGCATTGATGTACATCATGAATATATAATGACGTATAATGGATCGAACATGGTCCATCCAAAACTACAATGTCCATGTAATCCCAACAAAGAGGTGATCTGAATGGGAGACTATTAAACACCTCAAATAGATCCATTCAGTTCGATGATTGATAAAAAGTTTCATATAAAAACTCATCTAGTCATATATGGCTATCTCACGATCCAATGAAATCAAAGACACAAGCACAATGAATATCCTATAGGATCTAAATCACACGATAGGTATGACCATCTATCTATGGATGGTATGTTGTGATTAACATGAACTGAGTTCCCTTATCCTTTTATCGAGTCCTCTAGAACCTTGAGGTAAACATGGGATCACTATATGGAATAATAGAATAAGGAATCTCATGTTACCTCCCAATCTCCTAACCTTATATCATACCCATACCTTTAAACTCAATGGTATCTATGATAGAAATAAATTAGAATACACCATAAACCGATCAACCAATACCTAGATAGAATTCCTCCTTCCTGTATTCCCTGGTTATATAACCACAAAATCCATAAACACATAGTCTTATTTCTAATCTATAAGTCAAGAGGCTAAAGAAAATGAGAGGGTTTTTTGTACTATGTCTTTATCCACTTGTAGGGGTCACAGTGAGACACATAATTTGCAATGTCATAGTTCATTCCCAGACACTAGAGATGTCGTCTCATGATGTAATAAAACTTTATAGTACACAGATTTATATAACATAATGAGTTGTGACAATTACAAAATAATAAAATCCACATAGATTTTGGTACAACACGCCACTTCCCAAAATTAACAATACCATCCAAAGAGAGAGACCATCCAGGATTGGTCTCCCCACCATAAAATTTTTTTAAAATATTACTGAACTCATAATACAACTGCAAAATATAAAAAATAGTTTGTATGAGATATGAGGATAACTTAATACTGTTCATATTCGTACCTGAAACGTCTTCCTAAGTATCCAGGTGCAACTATGTGTAAATCATTATATGGTTCCTCTCCTCCTTGGATTCTAAAATAGTATGCGATAGTAGTTTCTGGCTAAGAGAGTCTGTAACAAAATTTACCTTCCCTAGGTTGTAGGCAATATCGAAGAAAAATGTCTTAAGGTATTCTACACACCATCTCTTTCTGATATTCTAGTGTTCTGTCAAAATATATAACTCAAACACTTATGATCATAAAAGACTATGAACCTCTCCCCAAAAATATAGGGCTTCAAACATTTAGGCACATGCATAACTCTAGCAAGAACCAAATATTGATTGGTGTAATTCTTGTCATGTGGCCAATGGTGATGAGATCCATAAGGTACCACATGGCCATCCAGCATAAGCATGCATGTCAAACCATCAAAAAAGAATAAAAAACACTACATACCCCTTACCAGGATCAGGTAACCTCAAAATAGGAGCTGGTGTTAGAAGTCATTTTAGTTAATCGAATGAATACTAACACTTCACTTCCCATTTTAATTTCACCTCTTTTATAGTATGAGAAATCAATGGTGAAAATAATTTATAGAAATCCTTAAAAAACTACTGGTAGTATCCAGTAATACCAAGGATTCTTTATATCTCAAAAACATTTTTTGGATCTCTTCATGAACAAACATCCTTCACCATTTCAAGATCAACTAATATGACATGTTACAAAAATACATTCCCTGATAACTTAAACTCATGATTCTAGAAACTATATATCAAAGTATTTCCAAAAAGATGTTGATTTTTTAGAATTTATAGAAACTGACTAGGATAGTTCTCATGCTCAATCATTGATCTTGAAAAAACCAAAAATATCATCCATGAACACATCCACAAAATAATCATGAAAGAGATAGAATATTTGATTTATTAAATCCCTAAAAATTGAATGAGTGTTAATTAGTTAAAAAGGAATCAAAATATATTCATTAAATAAACACCATATCATGAAAATATCATCAATATATCAAACCCCAAAACTCTAAGCTGATGATAACCTGGAAAAAAATCAATGATGTAAAACCAATTTCCCCAACAAATGATCAAAAAAATCATCCACATAAGGAAAAGGATACAAGTTCTTAAATTTCAACCAGTTCAACATCCAATAGTTCACAAACAATGGAATTGAACCATCAGCCTTCATGGAAAATATCACATGTGTTTCCCAATGGGAAACACTATAGAGAATGAATCAATTTCCAACAGGTCATCCAATAGAATCTTGGCCTCTTTCAGCTCAGTTGGTACCACACGATAAGAGGGTATTGATATCAGATGCATACCTGGAACTAGGTCAATTAGAAACTCTTCCTCCCTCTCTAGAGGGAGACTAAATATGTATTCAAGGAAAACCTAGAAAATGTCCGAAACAAAAATGGGTAGATCAAAAATAAAATAAATTTCATCAGGATCAAATACATGAACAGATTAAAAACTCCTATGTTTTGGTTAGGAAGGTCCCGCATGACAAAACTAGGGATTCCACTCCCCCTACAAAACATGAAAGATCCCATTGGAAACAAAAAAAAACTTGATGATAACAATAAACCGCATCTCTATGAGTGACCATCCAATCTATAAATATGATGATGTCAAACCAGTCTAGACGAGGGATGAAAAAATCCCAAATCATATTTGTATCATCTATCGATATTGACCAGGAAGGAATCTTAAAACAAAACATTTCCTATTAATGAGATGTGTTTCTAAATAAATTATGAAGGAATTATGTTCCATTGTAATTTAATGAATATCAACAAGATGTGAAGATAAAAACGAGAGGGAGGAACCGGTATCAAATAAAGAAACCAATATAGAAGATGTTATAAAAACATTACCTTTCACTATTGTCCTACCTGAGTCAACCTCTTTTGGAAAATCATGTATTGCATAAAATTTTATCAATCATGAGGATTATGCCTAGAACCCATTATTCCTCAAAGAATCTAACTACACCCTCTTTTCCTTTGGAGATGAAGAACTCTGATCATAATGAGGCTTACTCATAGGCTAACAGAAGAACTGCAAGTGACCAACACATCCACTTATGTAGTACATCCTCATGGGCATAGGAAAAGAAAACCTTGTGTGTTCGACCTTGCTACACTGATATCATGTTAGAGGAACACTTCTATATATATCTGACAGTGCAGAGAAGGCTCATTGATGAGACCCACTTCCATCACTTCAGCGATGATTTTCCAAAGTCATATTCTTCCCATGCATGCCATTGAAATAGCCAGTATATGGAAGAGAAGAGGTGGTTAATCCATTATTTCTAACAATATTCATCTCTACTATCATAAAACTATATAAAATATCTACATAGGTAGATTTGTTTCACATAAGATCCAATAATTTGATATCCAGTCACAAATCCTACATATACTTCTGAGCTTTGAGCTATTCATTCTCTACCACGCTCAGAGAAAAGGACAATTTTAGAAAATAGATTGGTGTATTACAACACTGAACACTCTCCATTATAAAAAGAGAGGAACTCAAAAGGCTTTACTAATATCAGTGAAATTGGTAGAAAATGTTGAAATAAAATGGTTTTGAATCCCTTCCAATCAATGTCCACATATCTATCTTCTTGGACTATAGAATCCCACCATCTCTTGTCAGAAACCTCAAGCATAAAATATGCACACATTACCTTGATATTGTAAAAATTTTACAAAAGTTCAAATATTTGATCAATCATGTCCATCCATTCATCATCCTCTTCATATTTATTCATTCCTTTAAGGGATGGTGGCTTCTCGAGCATGATTACCCATGATTGATCTCTTTCTCCTCCTGCTCTTAGAGGTTCCTCAAAAATTGATTTCGAAACATGTGGTATATTATTATCAACCACACAAACTTCCCATAAAATAGACTTGATGAGATTATATAGGTATATTTCCTTGAGGAGCATCAACTGCACCATCTTAAGGAACTCATAGAAGATGTCTTAGAGGCATACTTAAGCACACCGATGAAGAAGGAAGGATCAAACAATATAGTAAATCTTTTCTCAATCCAAAATACCAATTAGTAGAAACTAAGATTTAAATCAAAATCCGACAAGATGGATGTATATCCCAACATCCCATTTAAACAAGAGTATTTTCATGATAGGATATTGCCAAAAACTTATTTAAACATACCTCTCAATTCCAAAATATCATATATCTAGTCTAACCAACATCCCAATATGAGGAATCTTGAGGATAGACCTCTTATAATACCAAACTTGTAATGAACCGACCCTGGTTAACTTCAAACCTAGATCCAAACCCATTCTTTCACATACCTAAAGGGAGTTCTCGATTCCCATGGGCTAGAGGTAATCACCCATGCATCAAACAACAAACGAGAGGGAAATATTTTATCCAACATGAATAAACAAATGGAATATATATACATGGATAAATTTGGATCAACAAAAAGATAACCAATATATGCCTTAAATTTAAGAAAATAGTGGGGGAAAATGGATTTAAATGTAATTAAATCTCCATGAGATATTTTCAAATGTAATTTACTAAAACCAATCAGTTAATCCAAGTGATAGTGTAGATGAACTCCCACCAACTCACCACTAGCTACTCATCTCACCTAACATGAAACATTTCTAACCCACTGCAGTGCCTTTCCTTTCCTTGTATTATAAGACTTATACAGTTATACACACCACTGAAGAGGAGAATAGGTTTTAAGAAAACATTCTCAATAGGGCCCCACCTAGGTTTTCCTTAACAAGTGTCTATATAAAAATGAATGTTTTCTTGATTCAAATAAAACATAGTATGATATGAAGTAACATATTATTATAGAAAAATTGGTAAACATTACAATGTTTAACAGTTCTAAAAAAATTAGTTTTATAAATTTGAAATAACATTTTCCATATCATCTTTCGCAAGAATCAACAAGAAAAACAAGGGTAAAATATTATGAATCCAATAATTACAAAACAATAGTCGTAGCACAGGTATCACAACACAGTGGAATACAATAGGTTAGGCTAGTAGACTGCTCGTACCATAATCAATCATGTGCATAATTCATTTCCTAGAACACATGCCTAGAATTCATAGAAATATCCCTTGACTAACACCCTAAAAATATCAATATCATTCCCCTATAACAATGGGCCTAGGTAACAAAGGAAATCCCCACATTTAAACCACCAGATAGTTACAAAAAAATGGATGATGGCTCAATCTAAATATTCCACCTATGTATTGAAGGTGACCCATGTGATCTTTTTCTCAATTCATTCCAATGCTTTAAAACCCAATTCAAAACCATTTTCAAAATACATTTAACTGTAATGAAAATACCCCTTTTATTTCCAGTTATCATAAACTTGAGAAAACCCTTTTTTCATTAAAAAATAATATCAACACACACATAGAAATAATGCCAATTCATTTTATAAATTAGTTTATAAAACATAAACAAAAAGGTTCATCTACATAGTCTAGAGATGAAACCACATACCTTGAATAATAGGTCATAGATTCCCTCAAAAGGATCCAGCAATAATAAAAACCCAAAAAAGTATTCAAATACCCTTATGAACGAAAATTTACTCCACCACAGCCAAAAAAATATTTAATTACAAACATATCGGTTGAGATTGAATGGTGTCTCAAAAAATAATGAAAGTCAAACCCTCGGTCGAGAGAAAAAGAGAACATCCATCCCAAAAGTCACTCAAAACCTGAACGACACCCTAAAATTGTATTCTAGAGAAATTAGAAGATGTGTAATTACATTACACATTGTGATATAAACAATTTCCAATTAATCTAAAAAATCAGTTACCTCATATTAAAATTTGACCTGAAATTGACTCACGATGTGCAATAGATCATCACATCGTGCATCCCTTCAGAGAGTGAACAATTTTCATTAGTTTTACATGGAAAACATTAAATATTTGTAACCATGATCCATTGTGTGAAATTCCACTACAACCTGTAGAAAATCATGAAGCCAACATCTAAAAACTCTAAACCAAAAGGGAACTCGGAGAGAGGAAAAAATGTAGTCGTCCAAGTTAACAAGATGTTACATCAGTGGATCAAACATGTAATTTAATACCTAATGTCACATTTAAATGGGCCTCATATAATTTTTTCGTTTTTTATTCAACTTATAGAACTATTATAGTGATAATGTATCTTTTACTCATCTTCATTCCCAAAAATTTTCTTATTCCTGGATAATTTATTATACCTAAACATTTCTTTTTTATATTTTTATGTTATGATTATTCTCATGATTATTCAATTTATTTAATTTTATATCATTGAAAACTTTATTATTCATTTATATTGGGCGCATTACTTTCCAAATTATATTAATATCATGCTATCTTATCAACTAGTACCCAGTGTTTTGTTTATTTTTCAAAACTAATCCCAAAGAGTGATTTTAATACCAATGAAATAGTTTCCTATACATAGGTAATGGGAAACACTTTTAGTCCTTGTTATGGACTAAATATTCTACTCAAGTAAGATCATCCAAGGGTTAATTACAACATACTAATCATATAGTGAAAATTTTCCTTTAAATATATGTTATATTATATTACATGAAAATCCATTCTAAAAAAAACTATAATATTTTTAGTGAGATTGGAATTTAAGATAAAACATGAGTTCATTATGATAATTTCTTATTATAATTCATTAATAAAACTATAATGTGAATTAGACTACATGTAAAAAAAATTGATGAACATGAAATCTATATATCAATGGTTTTCAAAAAAATGATACCTTTAATTATTTATATAAAAGGAATAAAAAAAATATAAATATAATAGTGTTTTTTGGAAATAATTAATTAATAATGATAATTTATAAAGTATATTTATGTAATCATATATATAGGAATACTACATGAATATTATATAAATGGTCATTGGACATATGACCAGTAAATATATGGTTTTTTTGAAATATGGTAGGTTTGATATACAATTATTCAATAGATCCATTATGTTCATAAAACTATTAGTAGAAAATTAAAAATTATCTTCCTCACATATAATAACTGATTTTTTAATGAAATAAAAGATTTTATTTATTAAAAATAATTTATTAGAAATTAAGCATTTTAATTTGTTACATATTATTAATATTTTTATATGACTTAAGGAAAATGGGAGAAGGGGGAGAACGCTTAATCTAGAAATAAGGAATCAACTACATTGATTTAATCCACTCAAACCTAATTGTGTGAGATCCAATACCTAATTAATTTCATTAGGATTGTCGTAAGGCGCTTTTCAACTTCGGTGTGGTAGAACCAACAATGATGGAGTGTCTCACACATGATTCATATGGGTTAAGAAGTAATTTCATCGATGTGGTTAATTCATATTCAAACATTTATTTCATGGAAATTGGTATCCCTTTTCCGAGAAGAGTAACAAAAAATGGGAACAGTATGCATTTCTCTTCCACTCCGGGTGTGGTGGGATAAATGATGAAATTATGAAAATTCACTATCATCACAAGGGTTATCATGATGAATGGTAAAAGGCATTGGGAATTCAATGAATTAAGTTTATGGAAGGAGTTGATATGTTTCTTTGATGACATGAAGATAACCTCTTTGAGGAATGGTTGATTTAATATTGTATTCCTCATGGTGGAATTCAATAGAAGGTCATTAAGATATGAATCACCATCAATGAAACATTCTTTTCATATATTATAGGAGTGGGATATGAAATTTGATCATAGAAATGTTAGGAACACCCACACCCAACCCGAGATTCACATTTACAAAATTAAATCGCTATATTGGTTCCTGATAATCCTTTAGGATATATAATCATTAGTTATAAAAAAAATTAGTATGGATAAGAAATAATTCATCCCTATATTTGGCCACTGTGCTAGAATTTTGGTGGAGTTTGATATATATACAACTTTTTTCAAGGAGATTGTACCTACAACATGATATGAAAGAATCCAGATTGATATACATTATGAAAGGAAGCCCAAATTCTACTACAATTGTGTCTCGACCCATCCCATGGATTCTGGACGTGACTACCCCAATCCTTCCTTCCATAGTCTAGGGGTTGGTGACTAGAACCTAAATGATTTTCCCAAATAGGAAAGGAATTTCCTTAGAGATCTGTGCACACTCCAAAAGGTAAACTAAAGTAAACAACTAACAAAAGTATGGTGTAACCATGAGAGTAAATTAAAATCACCAGTACAAATGTAAACATAAAATAGTGGGCTAGAATATAAGCCCTAGAAACTGAAAAGAAAGTAAATATCTATTTCATATGCCCTAGAGATCTACCTTGATAGTAGTACCTGTAAGTCTAAATTCGAAGAAGAGTATCTCGACTGCTCCCGTCACACCAAGCTCCACCAAGTCCCGAACCTCCAAAGTCAACCATAGAGCATCAATAGTCTACACCAGACACACATGTGTGGGTGGAGCATATGTAGGGGTGAGTATAACAACTCAGTAGGGGACCCTGATACCCATGAAGTTCTCTCAGTAATCCACAAATGAAAACATCACAAGAAATACCATAAAGGTAATATCACATGCCTGATATATATCAGGAAGCACAAAGAAAAATAGGCACCTCACTCAAATAATATAACTTCAAGGTCATTGGTATAGGTATGACTAGTTGTAAAGCCAGATCATCTTAAGCTTAGTAACTCTACTACTGTCCCGTATAGGTCACTTTATAATGACTCATATTAGTCGCTAGATGTTGACCCGTATTGGTAGCTCGTGCAAACTTGTTTTGGTCACTGGTGCTGACCCGTATTGGTCACTGAAGATGACCCGTATTGGTCTCTAGTGTTGACCTATATTGGTCGATGGTACATAGGTAGGGATGATTAGTCTTACACCAAGACCATCCCTCTCTGGAGGTTCTAATGCTGACCTATATTGGTCGATCTTCTTCTTCATTTCATAGCCAGCCACTGGATTCCCGCATGAAGCATTCCTGACCTCCGGAAGACTCTGATCCTCATTCCATTGGTCATATTTCATCTAGTATGAATTCCCTCAATACATCATACCCATGGTACTGCCTCATCATAGGGGTCCCAACGTGACAGACGACACGTCGATCAGACGCGCAGTCTGTGAGATATGGGCACTTTTGTAAAAAGGGCTCGGTTTGATTCAAATCTGATCCAACCCAGGTCACATGTCAAACTCCATCAAAACTCACTTAGAGTATCTCTAAAGGAATTCCTTTTCATAAGGGTCCTTATTCTACAGATCGTGTGTTGATCGGATTCCCAGTCTGTTAGTCACACCCCTTTCCGTAAAATGGGGGTGATCGCACCTCAGTCCGACCCGGCTCAGTCCGGCCCACTAGAATATGCCAAAGGGACATCTTCACAAAAGGGGTCCCAACACCACTAATGGCATGTCAAATGGACACTCGGTTTGTCAATTAAGTATGTTTTTTTATTCAGGGGATGGTTGGGTTTGGACCTTGTCCGACTCAGTCAGGCGGGCCCGATGCAACAGGTCCCGGGTTCTACCTGACCGCGATCGGGTCCAACCCATTAAGGGTTGGCCAATTTCACTAGTTCTAGCATGTTGGGGCCAGCCTAGCTGGTTTGCGGGTCTGGGCTTTGGTTTGATCGGCCTTCCAGCTGGGGCTTGACCCACCCGTGCTGGCCTATTGGGCTGTAGGTTCATCCCGGTCCGCATGATGGCAGATAGTTTCTCCAACTGGTCCCATGGATGCATGGCCATTTCATATGGCCAGTGGGGCACTACCCCACCACATGAAACGGTCATCCAGATGAGCGACCATTCTTCATCCAACACAGCACGATGCGGGGTCACACCACCCCTTCCTACCTCAACTCGCAGGCCACAACTGCTGTTACCGCCGGTGCCTGTGGGCACTGCCCTTCTCTCGCGCAGTTGGCTCGGGCTGGTTGCCTTTGGCCACTAAGGCGTGCATTGGCGCACTGCCCTCCCACTGCCCATGGCTGGTTTCCACATGCCTCCTCTGGCCACCACCGACCGCTGCCGGCATGACGCTCCAGTGGTTCTTTTCGCGGGCCACCGTATGAGCTCCGGTGGTCCATTCTTAGTGTCGTCTGTGGCTATGAGCCACCCAGAATTCCATATTCACCATGTGAGACTCGATTCCTCTTTGCTGATAAGTTCATCATTTTCCCACGAAGAATACTTCAAGACTAAGTTCGTCAGAGGGTCTTGGACTTGTTCGGATTTCCCGGTGCCCTCAACATTTGTGTTAAAATATGTGGGTGAAAAGAAAATAATCATAAGATGTCATAAAATCCCAAAATGAATCCCCACGACATCCTTCAATAAAAATGAATGATTCACGAATCAACCCATAGGTTTTTTGATCAGCGTTCTTCGTATTAATCAAGAACAAAGAGAGAAAATTCATTTAAATGCGTAAACAACTTAAACCCCCTACCTCAAAGATTGTCGGTGACCACTGCATATGACGTTACATCCATGTTCTAGGGTATGCGGTGGAAGGAGCGTCCTCATTGGAAGGAGTCATCGGCATTTGTCATTCCCAATTCGTTGTCGCCCAAGCATCCATCCTCTATTGATTGATGGTGTCACGATACATTGCCAGAGTTTCCTCACTTGGTAAAGTCATGTCAAAACTCATTCCCGAGCCTCACATATATAGGATGGGGAAAGGGTGAGTAATTCCTGAAATAATTTAATGATGTTCATTAAATGAGTAATTAATGAATCTCATTTAAATCAAAATGTTGTGATTATGTAATTTATGAGTCAAGCCACTTAATATCTTGACATGTCGTTGGTACCGCCAACTCCGCTCATCCATTGTAGAAAAGAAAATAAAATAACAATAAAATTGTTATTTTATTAATCCTTAAAAATTCCAAAAACGATCTATTTCTCCAAACCAACTGTGCTCGAAGTGAAGCTTTTCTTATGAGAATCTCGACAATGTAGAATCAATGGTGCCCTTGGATTTTTAATCCGAGAACCGGTTCAAAAGATAGAAAATTCATCCCACCCATTTTCTGAACATACCATAAAAAAGTACAGAAATTCATTCTAGGCACACCGGGAATTAGAATCACACGCTGTCAATTTTCTTAGAATCATAATAATCCAAAAGAATATAAAAAAATACATGTAATTTTCCAGGTCTTTACATTATCTCCACCTTGGGTCTTTATGTCCCTGAAAGTCAAAAGAGGATACACAAACAAAGTGGGGTACTGCGCCATCATATGAGCCTCTCGCTCCCATGTGCTATTTTAGAGATTCTTATGCTGCCACAGAACATGCGCCAGAGGTGTCGACTACCCATGAAAGATCCGCCCCTGTTGATCCTCTATCTCCACTAGGTACTCTGCAAAAGTCACCCCGTCTTCACTCCCAAACTCAAAATGTTCGATGACATGAAATGGTTCATGCACGTATCTCCTCATCTAGGATACGTGGGAGATGTCGTGCATCCTCTCAAACTGTGGTGGCAGTTCCAAGCGGTACACCACCCCCCAAATCCTCTGATGTGTCAGGAATTATCCAATAAACCTCGGTGAGAGTTCATCACCTTGGTAAAATCCTTATAGTTCCTAATGAGGGGAGACTCACAAAAATATGTGGTTCCCCTCCTGGAAATCTAGTGGTCTCTGTATCCTATCAGCATAGGACTTATTTCAACTCTGTGCAGTCTTCTTCTGCTCTTAGAAGACCTCAACTTTCTCAGTGATAGCCTGCACCATCTCTGAGCCCACGAGTGCTGGCTCTCCTGGATCCGTCCAACACAAGGGCGATATGCACGGTCATCTTCACAATGCCTCAAATGGGGTCATACCATTGGTGGAGTGACAGTTTTGGTTGTACCAAAAAACCACCAAGGGTAGGTGGTCCTCCCAACTGCGACCAAAAACAAGGACACGTGCACAAAGCATGTCCTCCTAGGTCTAGATGGTCCGCTCAATCTGACCATATGTCTGTGGGTGAAAAGTTGTTCTCATGTGAAGATATATCCCGAAAACATCATGAAACCATTTCTGCAACCATGATGTGAAGCGTACATCATGGTCTGAGACTATCGTCGAAGGCACCACGTGAAGTCGCACGATATCCTAAATGTAGAGACATCCCAAGCTCTCTACTGAACTCTTCTCTAGAATAGCTAGGAAGTGGTCCAACGTGGTTAGTCGGTCAATGATCACTCGGATGATATTGTTCCCTCTGGACATACGTGGTAACCCCTTCATGAATCCCATTGATATCCCTTCCCACATCCACTCTGGTATCTCGAGGGGTTGGGTCAAGACTGCTGGTACCTAGTGCTCAGCCTTCACATACGGGCAAGTGAGGCTTCTAGAAACAAACTCCTCTATAGCTTTCTTCATTCTCGGCCACCAGTACAAGTTCCATAGGTCCTGATACATCTTCATCATTCCAGGATGCACTACCAAGGTGGGTGTATGGAACTCTCTCAGCACCTCCTCTCCTAGTGCCACGGGTAAAACTGTACGTCCACTGAAAATGATAGCGTGCTCCCCACCTTCAGAATATTCGTCAGGTGCATAGCCTGAGGATATCTGAGCACATGTAGTCTGACAGCTGTTTTATCCAAGTTTTACCTCCCCGACATTCTTATGGAGTGAAGGGGGAAAACCATTTATTGGAGGTAGACTGTCTCATCTCTATCCACGTAGGATATCTGAAGCGAGGCTAACTGCTCTGAATCCTCATTCAGTAGTTGCGAACACAACCTATAGCTAAGTGCATCTGCCACTTCGTTCCCATTAATATGAGTATAGACTATCTTAAAGACATAGTCCTAGAGAAACTCTATCCAATGTTGTTGTCTCAAATTCAGAGATTTCTATGTGAAGATATATCTGAGACTCTTGTGGTCTGAGTAAACAATGAACCGCTCACCCATCATGTAGTGTCGCCACATCTTCAGTGTGAAGACTATTACTACCAACTCCAAGTCATGGGTCATATATTTCATCTCATGAGGCCTCAACTGTCGTGAGTTGTACGCAATCACTACATCATCACGCATCAGGACGCAACCGAATTCAGTCCCTGATGCATCGCAATAAACCACGTAGTATGTTCCCTCCTCTGGCAACCTCAGTAGAAGAGACCTGGTCAAGCTCTACCTCAACTGTTGAAAGCTCTTCTGGCAAGTCTCTGACAATAGGAAGGGTATTCCCTTATTCTTTAAGTTTGTAACAGGTTCTTCTACTCTTGAGAAATTGGGTACGAACATCCGATAGTATCCTTCTAATCCACAAAAGCTCCTCACCTCATTGCCACTCCTAGGTGGCTCCCAAGAAAGTACTGCCTCAGCCTTTGATGGATCCACTGCAACTCCAACCTATATGATGATGTGTGAAAAGAAGTGGACCTTCTATATCTAGAACTCGCAATTCAAGAGTTTCCCATTTAACTGGTGCTCCTAGATTGTGTCCAGAAATATTCTCATGTGTACATCATGCTCTTCCCGAGAGTCTAAGTACACCAAGATTTTGTCGATGAAGACCACCACAAAGTGGTCGATGTGTGGCTGGAAGATCCTGTTCTTGATCCCCATGAACACAGATGAAGTGTTGGACATGCCGAAAGGCATCACCAAGTACTCATAATGTTCATACTGACATCTGAAGGTAGTCTTAGGTACGTCCTCGTCCCGTACCCTGAGTTGATGATATCTTGATCGAGTTTCTATCTTCACGAACCACTTCACTACTTTCAAATGATCAAATAAGTCATAAATACTTTGAATGGGATACTTTTTCTTCATGGTCACCTGTTTTTGGCACCCGAATTCCATGCATAGACTCAAAAATCGGTCTGCCTGTTTGGAAAACAACACCGGGGATGCCCATGGAGAAACACTGGGCCTTACAAATCCTTCCCTCTGTAAGTACTCCAACTGTACCATCATATCCAGGAGATCTATAGGGGACATCTAATAAGATGGTGTAGATATAGGTGATTTTCCTAGGTATAATTCAATGCTGAAGTCTACCTCTCTATGAGGAGGTAGTCCTAGGATATCTTATGGAATGACGTCCTCATACTCATCCAGCATCGCTGGAAACCATTGTCTTGCCTCATCGACCATGTCAAAGGTCGTGCAAGCCTGCTGATTGGTAATCTGCTTCACCCTTTTGAGTGCAAGTCCATCTTGTGCTGCTCTGTTTTCATTCTCACCAAAAATAAAATGGCCTCCATCTTGGCACGTACATCGCACTGTATGTCTCAAGAAGTCAATATGTATGTGATCTATTGATAGCTATTTCATTCCTAGAATGACGTCGTAGGGATTCAATTCCACTATTAGAAGATACCATGTAAAACTATATCCTCCAAGAGTAAGATAAATATTTCGAAACCAGTGTGTGACCGCTGAATATCCTCTCGTAGGAGTATCCAAATGCAAAGGTTGGGCTAAAAGCTCAGTCAGAATATTAGAGTCCTGAACTAATTCTGTGGCAAGGATATAATTTCGAAAACCAATTTCGATAAGAACTACTGATATAATAGAGAAGATATAGATCGTACCTCATATCATCTCAGGGATGTCAGGATGGTGAGCCTCTATAGCCTGTAGCTAGGTCCATCCTCATCCACCTGCTCCCTCAGCACTTGGTGGACCACTTGGGGGTGGTGGTGGTAGTTCCTGGTGAACCCGACCACCTCCTGCTGCACAACCAGCTCCCCCACCTCGTCCTTTTCTTGGTTGAATCTCATGATCCTACTGCTTCTGCAACCTCAGTGGCCCTTCCACCTTCAGCAGATCATCCATGCGGAGATTCAAATAGTCACGAGCTCTGTGACACTTTCCCCTGTAGGTAAAACAGATCATGCCTCGCTGCAGGTTCCTTTTGCTTCTCAAGACTCATACCTCTGACCATGTGTCATCAGGTATCCCTCTGGAATGTCTATCCCAATTGAGATTTTGTGTCATATGTATCCAACCAGCTTCAAATGATTATGCTACCTGTCATCTGGTAGGGGATCTCACTATCGGTGCCTACTCGGCAGGGAAAATCACTATCAGCAAAACTCTCTCTAGAACCCCACCCAATGCCGGGATGCTGAGAGAAACTGCCATAGCTCTGATCTCTCGTTGAAGCCCCTAATCAAGGGTCTGGGCCCTGAAGTAAGGTTCTCGTACTATGTTGGTGGAGTATCAGGAGTTGTTAGTAAATCTCACTGAGTACTGAGCCACAATCTGGCTGCCCTGCTGCATATACAGTAGCTCCTAAATACACACGGTGTATAATTTTGTTGGTACAAAATCTGCCCTGAAAAGTCTCTCAAAGTCTAGCTAGGTGAGGGTCATCTCCTCATGCACCTGGAGAATCGACCTCCACAATCGTCTTGCTGAGCCCTGAAGAAGGCCAGCAGCTAAGATCGCCATTTGCTCAGCTGGTGTCACTACTATGCAAAAGACACACAAAACTACCTCTAGACAGTCCTCTAATACCTTGGGGTCCATCTTGCCTCAAAACCTCAGAGGCCGCTGTCTCTAGAACTGATTAAACGTGATCATCCGGCATGCATGATCCATTGGTAGCATAGGATTCTCAATAGGTGGTGGTTCTACTGGTACACCAACCAAAGGTGACATTAATTTGAGTGGTCCCTATACCGAAGCCTCATTGCTTGGTGGGCCACTATCATGATCTCTAGATGAAATCATGGATGGATTTCTTTGAGGAGGAATCCTACAAGAAATAGATGTTCCATGGTCAATGAGTTATACCTGGTGATCTAACTTAAGAAAGATCATGAAAACATTCCAAACACTAGAAACTGGTGTTTTCATATACTGAGTCAGAAAACAGAATGCATTGTTCGGTTGTATGGATACATCGGCCGCCACACCAATAATAGACTCTCGGTACTGAAAACCGAACTCAATACAACATACACCATTTCCTCATTAAAAGTAGAATCTTATTTCTTCTGGTAGAACCGACCACCCATTGATACAACTTTGTCACGAAATGTCTGACGGGGCCCAGAAGTGACTACGCCAAGCCTGCCTTCCATAAGCCAAGGGTTGGTTACTAAAACCTGGTGGATTTTTCCAAACATAGAAGGCATTTCCATATATATCTGTGCATAATCAAAAAGAGAAACTATTTTAAGTAACCAAAAAATAAAGGTATAACCACGAGAGTAATGTACAACCACAATTACAATTGAAACTGAAAATAGTGGTCCAGAATACAATCCATAGAAACTGAAAATAAAGTAAATAGTCATCGCCTCTACCCTAGATCTCTACCTTGAGGGTAGTAGCTGTATGTCTGATATTGAAGAAGAGGATCTAGACTTCTCCCATTGCACCATGCTCCACTAAGTCCTAAACCTCCCAATATTGCCTCAGAGTGTCAATAGTCTACACCAGACACAAATGTGTGGGTGGAGCTGGTGCATGGGTTAGTATAACAACTCAGTAGGAGACCCTGAGACCCCCAAAGGTCTCTCAATAATCCACAAAGGAAACATCACAAGAAATACCAAAAATGTAATATGACAAGCATGATCTAAATAATGATGCACAATGCAAAAGAGACATCTCTCTCTAATGGTACAACATCGAGGTTAATAAGATAGGGATGACTAGTCATAAATCCATATCATCATATCTGTAGTAACTCTAATGTTGACCCATATAAGTCATTGTATGTTGACCCATATTGGTCGCTAGATGCTGACCCGCATTGGTCGCTATTACTGACCCGTATTGGTTGTCGGTGCTAACCTGTATTGGTCGTGGGTGCTGACCCGTATTGGTCATTGGTGCGGACCCGTATTGGTCGTAGGTACAGAGGTAGGTATGATTATTCATACATCTAAATCATTCCACTCTTGAGTTTCTGATGCTGACCCGTATTGGCCGCTCTTCTTCTTCATGTCACAGCCAGCCACTGGATTCCCACACGAAGCACGCCTGATATCCGGAAGATGCTTCTCCTCAATCCATCGGTCATATATCAACCTGTACGAGGTCCCTCAAAAATCATACCCATGGTACCGCCCCATCATAGGGGTCCCAATGTGACATAAGGCGTTTTGATCAAACGCCCGATCTGTGGGACATTGGCACTTCTGTAAAAAGGGCCCAGTTTGATTCAAGTCTGATCCAACCCTGGTCATACATCAAACTCTTTCAAAACACAATTAGTGTATCTCCAAAGAATATCCTTGTCACAAGGGTCCTTCTTCCATAGACGGCGCATCGATCAAATGCTAGGTCTGTTAGTTACACCCCTTTCTGTGAAATGGGGGTGATCGCACATCAGTCTGTCCTGGATTAGTTGGGCCCGCTGGAATATGCCAAAGGGACTGCTTACCAAAAGGGGTCCTAACGCCATGGACGGAGTTTCAAACAGACACTCAATTTATCAGTTAAAGTTGTTTCGTTATTCGGGGCCGCTTGTGTCTGGGCCCAGTCTGACTCGGTCAGGCTGACCCAACACAATAGGTCATGGGGTCTACCTGACCCTACCCAGGTCTGACCCATTAAGGGTCGGCCCGGTTCACTGGATTCGGCCCATCGAGGTCATCCCGGCTAGTTCATGGGCCTAGGCCACGGTTGGCCCAGCCCGCCTTGTGGGGCTCGGCCCCCTGGGCCGCGGGTCCGACTGGCTGGCGCAGTGGACGCGTGGCCGTTTTGTTTGGCCAGTGGGGTGCTACCCAACTCTGTGAAACGGTCATCTAGATATCCAAATGGTCTCAATCCAATGTGGTGCGGCATGGGGCCGCACCACACCCTTCTTTCACGGCCCACTAGTCATGGATTTTTCCTCCAGCGGCGCCCGTGGGTGTCTCCCATCTCTCGCACGGCCGGCTCAGGCTGACCACCCCTGGCCACACCGGCACGCAACGGCGCGCCGCCTTCCCACTTCCTATAGCCAGATGTCGCGGGCCTCCTCCCCCCACCATCGGCCACCGCCAGCATGGCAGGCCGACGGTTATTTCTACGGGCCACCATATGTGCTTTTGTGGTCCGTTCTTGGTGTCGTCTGCACCAACGAGCCTCCTGGAATGCCTCCATCACGGTGTGGCCCTTGTTTCGACATTGCCGACAAGATTATCATGCTCCCATGAAGAACGCATCAAGAAAAAGTCGATGGAGGGTCCTAGACTTGTTCGGATTGTCTTTCACCATCCACGATAGCGTAAAAATATATCAGTGAAACAAAAATCATCATAACATTTTGTAAAACCCCAAAAATAATCCACGCGGCAACCTTCTGTAAAAAATAATGAATCACGGATCAACTTGTTAGTTGGTTGATTCAGTTTCTTGGTATTATTCAAGAACGAAGAGAGAAAATTAATTTAAATGCATAATCAATTTAACCCCCCTACCTCGAAGATTGTTGGTGACCGCTGCAAATAGCGGTACTTCCAAGTTTGAGGGAATGTGGCGGGAGGAGCATCATCATTGGAATGATTCATCGGCGCTCTTCATTCCTAGATCATTGTGGCTCGAGCTTCCATCCTTCGTCTGTGGATAGCATCGTGGTACTTTTCCAAAGTTTCCTCGCATGGTGAAGTTGTGTCCAAACTCATCCCTGAGCCTCACATATATTATAGGGGGAAAGGTTTAGTAATGCACAAAATAATTTAATGAGGTTTCTTAAATTAGTAATTAATGAACCACATTTAATTCAAAACATATTGGTTATGCAATTTATGATTCAATTCAATTAATGGTTTGACATGTCATCGGTCCTACCAACTACAGTCATCCGTTTGAGAAATGAAAAGAAAATATCTATAAAATTGTGAATTTATTATTCCTTAATATGTCCAAAAACTATCTTTTTTTCCTAACCAACTGCTGTCAAATTGAACCTTCTCTTAATCAAATCTTGGCACTATGGATTCAAAATTTCCCAGAGATTATTAATCTGAGCACCGATTCAAAAGAAACAAAACACCACCCACATGTAAACTAAATGTACATTAAAAATAATGTTTTGAAATTCATTTCGACCACAGCGGGCCTCAGAATCACGCACCATCAATTTTCACAGACTCATAATAATCCCAAATAATTTAAAAAAAATACATGGAATTTTCTAGGTCTTTACAAATTGTATCTTTTTATTACATCAATCATCTGAGTGTCAAAAAGAAAAAAACGTGATTTTTTTATAAGGTAATGGGGCATGATGATGCTACTTCTATGAGGAGAAAATGAAAGGAAATCATGACTATAGGTCCCCCTACTAAAACCAATCCTAGGGATTCTTCCCATAGATATAGAGATAATGGACTTCATAATGGGCCTATGCATGGGGGGAGTACCCTAGTAGATGACTCAAATGGACCAACTATACTAGATATAAATATTCTCTCCCAATATAACTCAATTGTCAGTGTTTCTATTAATATGTGCTATAATGATGTTTTTCATTTTATTGGGATTTAATATGTTGATGTGGATATATATTTCTTCCATGATTACAACCCCTCTTCAAATCACATCATTCAAGACCTATAGAATAATAAATGGGGGGATCTCAATATAATGAAAAGGTCTATATCAAGGTGTGAATTAGAATCTAATGGTGATACCCACTACTCTGAAGTGAATCAGGGATCTTGGACAATTGATCTGACACCTATTGAGGGAACACTATAGTGATCATAAATAGATATGAGGTAGGGGATCTCAATGGATGATATGAGGTTGTATTAGGGGCTATTCTGAATTATAATGATTTCCACACTACTTCAGCATAGATGTTGGATTCTCTATCCTTGAGGTGATACCAATGGACAGAACACATGACTATACTCATGAAGTTATCAAGAAGGGGGTCTCATATTGGGATATGAGGTTTCACTTGGGTCAGAAATGTACCCTACTAATATTCCCCACTATATTGGAATGGTTTTATCCTCTGCGTCACTATATATGAATCATGATGTTGGAATACAAAATTTAAATCATGATAACCTCATATATGAACATTATATTGTGGTTTTTGGAACTTACTCTGAAGTATGCGATAATTTTTTTATCCAATAAATTTATTTTATTCATGTTTTTTCATATAAATATGAAAGGAGAAGGACCCTTAAGGATGATCCCACTGAAATATTTTTGTCCATCAATACATTCAACTCTATAAATGGTGTTTTTTGGATAATAATTTTGAGTATACCCTACATTTAGACCTTAATAATGTTGGTTTTTTTCATCTAGATTAAGAGATGAGAATGTGGTTAATTTAGCACCAAAAGGAATAAAGAAAAGAGGGAAATTTAAAATGAAAGAAAAAAGGACATTCCTAAATATAGAGGACCTTTAACAATAGTAAAATATATAAAAATTGATATTTCAATCATGTAACTATCAAGGGATTGGGAGTTACCCTACTTTTTTATCCCTTAGATAATTTATCATGACCATAACCCAGATAAATATTTAATTTTGAGCCAAATATTATGTTTGATATGTTGGTGTACTTTAATTGGTAATCCCCTAGATACACCCATGTCTCTAAAAACTAACATAATAGGGTTATAGAACACCTTTAGGCCTTTATAATTGACAATGTCCAACTCCTCTCTTACAAAAATGGACATCAGTTTATCTCTGTGTTTCTTATCATATAGGTATCACCCATCACCATTTATTTCATATATTCCTCTATCTCCTAAATCAGTAGAAGATAGATATGGAGGGAACTATATACTTTTTCATGAAGAATGAATTAATAAATTAGTCTTCATGAGGATTTTATCATGGTCTTGAGGATAGATAAAAAAATTGGATCTCATTTCAATAGGATAGCTTCCCATGAGATCAATAATATATTGTTGATGTCCCAATTGATTGGGCTGACATAACATGGAAGAGGCATACTATAGAATGGTAATAAGTCTGACAATGTTGATAGATTTTTTATTATTATTTTTTGATGATGAATGTGCTTCCACTATTCATTAAAGGTTCACTTTTCCTAATTTTCATTTAGATCATAAACCCATAATAATTGTGGTCTGAATATAGCTGGCAATGTAATCCCCCATTCACTTTATAGATAGTAATATTTTTCTACATACATAAAGGTATAGGGAAAATGTATTTAAATCCTAGAAAACATGATCCCAAAGTATTCCACATTGAGTCTGTGAAAAAAAATTGAAAACCACTTAGTGACTATTGAAGAAGCAGAGTGAGTAATATTTTCCAGCCATGATGATATGATAAAATCTTCTAAAATTATTCTTTCATACTATCATGATTCCAAAAAGACCAAGGAAACTCCATCAAGGGAGGAAATTCAATCTGTTTTCATTATAGATGATCTCATGGTCATAAAATATACGATACAAAACTAGTTAAATATCACCTTCTTACATAATGGTAATATAAACACTAAATCATTCACCAAATACTTAATGAAAAAAGAATCATCCAATGAGATAAGGCTATCATCATCTATGTGTATCTCTTAAAATTAAAAGATGAAATCTACAATGAAGTTTTTGACTACATTAAAAGTTCTACTCTGATGATTAAATTGATAGAAACCATAAAATGATTTCTAACATCAATATTTTTATTTAGAATCATCCAAATCAAATCCTTATAGGGGGATCCTTTAAAGAGAAAATTTGAGTGACACTTTTACCTATAAAAATGACATTTTAGTAGGTCTTGATGGATTCACTAATAATTTATTCATAATCTACTGGGAAATTATTAATAATGAGGTTATGAATGTTGTGATTTAAGTATCCAACCATGATTCTATTCTCTACGGGTAGGAATACAACATTATCACCCTTATTCATAATAATTAAAATTATATTGACCTCAAGAACTTAAGAATAGTTACAATGGAGAAAATCTTTCCTAAAATTGTCTATAAAATATTAATTAAAATATTAGGGAACATGGTCAGGGATATCATCACCCGAAACCATTTTGGTTTTTTCTATATATGGGGCATCCAGAACTATCTTTTTAATACATCAGAAATTTTGAACTTGAGGAAGAGGAATGTAATGAATGGAAACTTTTCTGCAAATAATGAAATCTCTTATAATTTTGACGACATTAAACTGATATTTATAATTTATTTCAAATAATATGGTTTCTACACTAGGTTAATTAAGCTTCTTAGAACTATTTTCAGTTCTATAAGTCTTTTATATCTTATTAATGGACACCAGATTGTATTCATTCAATATTCTAGTGGCATTAGATAATGTGAATCTCCATCTAGAATTCTATTTTATATGGTTGATCATTATACAAGTAGACGTATTAATGAAATGGTTAATAACGGTCTCTATAAATGGATCAGGGATATTTGAAGTATGTACACACCTTCCCGTCATCTCTACGATGATGAAATCCTCTTCAGTAGAATTTATTCCAAAAAAATAATCAATTTATATGAAATCTATATTTAGGAACAATGATAAATTAGCTAGGTAAGACATTATCTATAATTTATTAATCATCATTGTAACGACCCAAAGTTTTTCAATAGAAAATTCCCTTCTTATATTTATGTCATAAAAACACAAACTACTATGTGATAAGTGACCTTTAAACATAATTTTGTCACCCCTATGTTTGGAATTTTGAAAATCTGACATACACGGTTGTGTCCAAGATGGTTTTTGGAGTCTAATGAAACAAAAATATTTTTTGGTGAATAGTAACCTACCTTTATGAATAGTAACCTACCCTTATGAATAGTAATATGACCCTTATGAATAGTAAATAAGTGGAACATAACCTATGAATAATAAAATAAGATTTAGACATCTTAGAAAGTGACAATTTGACCTTAGTAAACGTTTTTGGTATTTTATAAGTCATAAATAATTAATTATAATTAATTAATTAATTTAAAAGAATATTTATTTCCCTGAAATGTATTCATAAATTATTTAATCAATGTATAATAGTTTTTAGATAAATTTATAAGACCCTACGTAATTTTTGAAAGCACTATAAAATCAGTTTTAATCTTAAAAACAGTTTTTAAAGTAAATTATTATTTTTAATTAAATATTAAATTAATAATATTTAGAAAATTATTTTTGAAAAATGGACTTCATTTTTGGATTCTACACGTCAAAAAAAATTTGGGGTAAATTTTTGGGATTTTTCGGAGATACTTGAATTTTTTATGAATAGTAGAATCCGATAATTCACAATAAAAGCTAAATAATGTATTAATTGAGTCATCAATGATGTTCTGCTAATGTAATACCACTTGGTTCGGGATTACATTATAAAATTACTATTCTTGGACATCCAAGACTCACTATTCCTTGTATTAGGTAAAATTAATAAACTAATCAATTTTATATTAAGGAAACCCCTCTCCCCTCCACTATAAAAGCCACCCTTCACTCCCTCTTTTCCTCACACCTCTCAAGCTCCAAGAATTCTTTAAACTCTACCCAAACACTTTCCCTATCCCATCCCCCACGTCCAAAAGCTTCTGGTCTCATCAAAAGACCAATTCTATCCTTCTTAAAGAGGATCTCAAGAGGAAGATTCTAGAGGTAATTTCTCTCCCTCTTCTCCTTTAATTTCCTTTCAAGTTCAAGTTCCTTTCTTGATATCTCCCCACATATATTCATCCAAATTGTTTTTTAAATACAGTATTATACATATACTGTGATTTTATGATTCTAAGAGGGATATTATATCACCCCACCCCCTTTCCCTCTTCCTTTTATTTTATTAAAGAGAACGTTGTTCATGAGGTGTTAAATTTATCACCTTCAAAAACGACATGTTCTCTTATTCCATTTCAACCTTCAAATCTGGTCATGAAACCATTTTTATGGTTGAAACAGAATATTTTATATGTATTATGTTCTATTTTATGTTCTGTAAATAACCTATGGCCATATTACTAAGTGAAAAGTTAAAATAAGTTCGTTGTGATCCAAAAACAGCTCAAATTAACCTAAATAACGATCATTAAATTATTATCTAATGATTCTTCCACATGGATCTAATATAATTAATTATAAAATCATTAAAGCTCCTGTAATATAATTAATAACATGTAATATCGGTTCTGGATGTTTACCCATGATCTACCCAAACATCAATTTAAGAATACAAGTGAACCACTCAAGAAAACCATAAAAACGAACATCCTCGAACAATGTTTTTAAACTCTATAAGTCATCCAAAGGAACATAATATGACATAATGAAACCATAAAGAACCCTATTAATTTATAAAATGTTATGGAATTTCTAATTAATGAATATAATGTCATTATACAGGACATTAAAGAGAAGGAGGCATTCGAGTACAAGGTAAGGGGAAATTCTCGAACCCAAATTTCATCCTTCGGGTTCTACCTATTTCACTCCATTTTTGATATGGTAACTCCTTAAAGATAATTTGTTAATATTTGTATTTTATTTTCTGGGATATAAATGTTTTATACTGAAGTTTATGTCAATCCAAGTGTTTTCCGAAAGAACTCTTCTCTTAAGAAATCAACTTTTACCTCTCATTCAAGGTTGATGATTCTTGTATCAAGTATATTGTTCCCTCTTTCTTTTGGGAACCCAAAGTTTATGAATGTGTTCTTATGAGATGAAAACCATTTCATTTCATGGGTTAGTTATGTTCATTTATTGTGGCATGCATGATAAATGATAATGTTATGATGTGATGAGTGCGCCCGGAATTATATAGCACAATATGAATGTTTAAATGTGACGGGTGCGCCCAGAATTATATAGTGCTCCAATGCATTGGGTAAAGTGATGAATCTCATGAGTAAATGTGAAATGAGGTGTGAAAAATATTATTTCTTGGTTCACAAATATGTGTAGTATTTAACCACTATGACATGATGTTTCATTTTTATGCATTGCCACATTTCAAGTCTTTTATTTATGCTCCTCTCATGTTAATGATCATTTTACTATGTCATGATTATGCTCACCCCATGCTATATTGTTCTTATCTATCCTCTTACTAGGCTTATAGCTCACACCTTTTGATGTATATCCTTAGTTGGCTACATGTACTAATGAGAGGACAAGTTCCACTAAGAATCTAGTGAATAAGAAATTAAATAAATGTTTATGGTTGATGTTGTATTTGTCATGTATGGTCCTAGTTTTCCCAAGACACTAAACCTCGGGATCCTCTATGTGTAATACTATTATGTTTTTTATCTTTGAAATGATGTAATAGTAATGAAATAATAGGTCGGGTCCCTATAATCATTTTTGGAATTGGAATCTAACAAAAAATATAATCTCGTATTTCTAGACACTTTGTGTGAGGAAATGGGCTTTGATTTACTTAACATATTTTCCCAATTTTTTAGGTAAATTAATATGTTATTACCTTGAGGAAACATGCCCAGGAATGGTCAATTGTCTCTCTTAGTTGAAAGTATAATTCATATCCATATCTAGGAGAGTGTTCTTGGTTAATTCAGGGATTACATCCATATTCTTCTACACCTTCTTAATATTCAGGTGGTGTAGATTTTTTTAAAAGGATTCAATCAATGAATAAAAATTTCATACACATTTGATATATTTATGAATGGAATCTTGTGATCATGGCATGGGATGATTATATTAAACCCAAAAACATGGGAGGACATGGTCTATAAGATATTAGTATATTTAATTATTCCCTTCTAGAGAGATACAAATACAATCTGTTAAATAATAATGATCACTCTCTTGAGTTTCATTCTAGAATGTTCAATGAGAAGATGATGAATGGGTGTTGTTAATGCCTTTCCTTATACATATGGCCTACTATCAAACATTCATTTAGAGTTCATAGGGACATCCTAAAATTATTGGTTTGTTGGAAATATTTTTATAAATTTTTTGAAACTTATGTTTAAAAACATGTAGATGTATTCATGGTTGCCCCTACAAATATGAAAAACTATCAATATCCTACTTCATTTCTAGAATACCATTTAATGACATGATTTTACCATAATAAATTTGAAATGAATTTCTATGTTTTACCTTCATGGATAGGGACACTATTATATGGTCACCAAATGGGAATGATCAATTCAATACCCGGTACTTATTAAAGTAAAATTGTGAAGGAATAAACAACCCTACTACATGAATTTTCATGTTCAATGTCTCTTTTATTCAACCTAAAAGATATATATCAATAAGGAAAATCCAAAATATATGACTTCCCACCCATGAACAAATTAAAAGGGTTGGTATATTGATGTATTTATATTGTTATATGTGAATATAGGGTTTAGAATCTACCATTCATGTCATTATTCACTTTTAATTGATAATAATTAATTAGGGATACATAGAAGGGACATTATTTTATACCAAATTTTTGTATAATCATACAGAATACCCTATTAAATTTTTTTCTACACCACATTGTAATAAGGTTTATAACTTTCTACTCATGGCTGATG
The DNA here is from genome assembly GCA_963277665.1 of Viscum album. Lineage (NCBI taxonomy): Eukaryota > Viridiplantae > Streptophyta > Magnoliopsida > Santalales > Viscaceae > Viscum > Viscum album. Next base: position 643,544,648 of record OY728151.1, on the reverse strand, counting down.
GCTTTACCAATGCATACAAATAGAAAATCATAAATGTATTTATCTTTGAAAATCACATCCATTCACATCACATATGTATCATGGATATTCATAATGATTTATTCACTACCTACCATGTTATAATAGGTTCTATGAGAAAATTTCTTTCTGAACACAATATTCAATGGATATTGGGTGTAAAAGTTAGGTAAGTAATACTATTTGTATCATAATATATTTTCTAGATACCTCCAATAAACCCCTCGATTGAGGTGAAAGTTGATGGTGAATCTTCTAGTTTTTTATGCCCCTCAAGGTGTGGTGGTTTTTTCCATATTTACATGGATTTACTTAAGTATATTTACCACATTATATTTTAAACACAAATTTGTATGATTCTAAATTTTAGGATTTGATTAATTTTGTCAAAAAAGTTGCACATAAAAATTAGAACAAAATATGGATTGAATTTATTTCATAGTTATTATTTGATGTACTTTTTCCCCAATTTAGGATTGTTCCATGGAGGTTATTCCCCCATTCAATTAAGTGACTTGATGTTACCAATAGCATCAACAATATTATTTCATGTGATTATAGTGAATCTAATTATGTTGCAGATTCTTATTAAAATATTGAAAACATGGAGACAATATAAATTTGGTATTTCTTGATTCCATTCCACTATTAATCATATATTGATGCATACATGTGTGGTGTGATTCATTCCATCATTTTTCAAACCCATTGTAACACATGATCATTTGTTCTTATAATTTTGTTATAATTTTTAATATAATATTTTTTCAGATTATATGCCTCTTAATTAATATTTTTAAATTATTTAATATCTTTACCAAACTAATATAAAAATTATAATACAAATTAAATGATAAAATGAATTATTTATTTCAAAAATAATTCATGGGATGTGATTACAGTTGTATAATGATAGAAAACCAAATTTTTTAACAATTTTTTTCTACATGTTATATATTTTTATTTTATTCATATAAAATTATATCCACTATACAGTTATTGTAATAAAATTTATTAAAAAAAATATTTATTAATTAAAATTGAAAACCAATATTATAATGACTGTTAATTGGAAATGAACAAGATGAAATGTATTTTTATTATTAAAAAATAATTTTTTCAGTAAAATAATTTTATATGTTATGTATTTTAACATGAAATTTAATTTTGACCACATTTTGATATTGAACAAAATAAAAAATATTTAATTTTTTAATAATTCTTTACATATTAGAAAATATGTGGATTTTTTTTATATCATTGTAAATAATGGAGATAAAATTTATATTATCGTGGTAATGATAAAATAGGGATAATGGGTTTAACAGTGGGTTAATTACCAAAACTATCATTAAACATTTTGATGATATGAGTGGATTGGAGAATTTTTAACGTTTCCTAATTCAAATATGAAATAGTGTTTCTATTTTTCACAACTTTATTTGAAATTATTCATTCATTGTATATTAATGATTTGGTATTTGTTAAAATACACATCAATATCACATATAAAAAGACCCATCCATTACCACATCATCAGAAACCTTTCCTTTTAATTCATATTTAATCCATTCAAAAATTACCTCCTTAAAAATACCAACATACATTATTAACCCTTTTTCACACGAAAGAGATTAAAATCCATCATTTCAAACATTCTTAGTAAGAGAAGATTCATGTCATCAATGAGGTTAGAGTGTGATTGAGAGAGTACAAATCTAGGGTGAGGGTTTCTTATCAAAATATTTATTCATTGTGTTATGTTCTTTATTCAAAAATGTTTTTTTGGGTTTATGTGTGGTATGTTCTACCCATGGAATTCATTTAGAAAGAATTTACTTAAATTAAATAGAATTACAAATCCATATTAAGTTTACTCTTTTTGAAGGATTTTAATTTGAATTTCACTAAATCCATAAGGGTTTTATTTTTTATGTAACATTGAAACCACTTTTCATAGGAATACATTTATATTTAGTGTATCTATAAGTCAATTTTCACTAAAATATCATCTATTTCATTATATGTTTGAATTTTATTTGGATTTAAAAGTATTACTACAATTTCACCTCATTATTGTTCACAATTAACTCAAAAAATTCTTATAAGTGGAGTGAACCTTAACACTTATTTTAATTAATAATCATTTCTTTCAATTTCTTTATTTTTTATTTATTTTAATAAATATATTTTACCTACTTATAATATTTTTTAAGGTCATTTCATAATACTTTTATTTTCAATATAAATGTTTGATATTATTATGGGTTTAATATTTTTAATATGGTTATATTTTCTCATAGTTTTCCATGGTTTTCACTAAGAAGTATAATTTAGATATTTTGATGGTTCTGTTATATAATTTTTCTCCTCATTGTTTAAAAAAATATATTAATTTATAATAAAATTGATTTAATATTTTAAAATAGAGTTTTATTTTTCATTTTTAATGAGATTTTATCCATGTTAATTTCATTTTTAATTTATTATGCATTACAAGACATATTCCTTAATTACATTATCTAGATTCTCTCACTAAAAGGATTATTATCTATATTATTTTGAGATTTTAAAAAAATAGTTTGTATAAGGGATAATTAACCTATGGTGAAATTATGAATGTTTTCATGTTCAAATTACACACATTAATATGTTTTTATATTTTTTATTTGGTGGTTATGAAATTATATTGTTCTATAAAGAATTCTTTAATAATTTATATTTCGTGAATTTTTTTCTAGCAATTAATTTTATTAAGTTTTTTAACAACATTTTAGGTGTAAATTATTGTAGTTACCTATGTTCACAAACCTGTTTGTAGACATGATTGTGGTCTCTTATTTTATAACCTTGTGTGTAAACATGAATATTGTTTGTTATATTCAAAACTATTTATTTGGAAATGATTTTGGTTATCTATGTTCAATTCATTGTATGTGGTTATGATTATAGTGGGATATGATTAGAAACTTTTTTTTTTGAATGATTGTGGATAACTTTGTTCACAACCTAATACATAGAAATTTTTGTGGATAGATATGTTTAAAACACCATGTTATTACCTGATTGAAATTAGGTACAACCACATCCATGTTTGTGGAAATGTTTTTTTGATATATTTAAAACCTTATGAAAGGACATGTTTATATATTTCTTTGTTAATAACCTTCTACATGTGTAGGATTACTGGTGGATATGATCATAAACTTGATCACATGATTGATTTAAATTATACATTCCATTAAGGATTTGATTTCAAAAGTTATTGATTGTGATACATGTGTATATTATTATGTATGGTTCATGATTATTGTTCATTGTTTCCAGATTATTATTTCGCTATGTATGTCATGATTTCAGGAAAATAATTTTGTTGTTTTTTATATTTCTATCAATCCATGTGGTAAACTCTTTTGGTTTATGTTCTTTTCAATCATATATTTCTCCCTTCTTCTTTTTTTTTATTCTTATTATCTGACCATTCTAATGGAAAAACTCATTTTTTATTTCACATTTCCCATGGGGATTTCATATATGAATTTGATTAAATTTATTTCGTTTGTGGATAATTTATTTTCTTAGATTTATGAAAAAAACATCAATGAAACATTTATATTTATAATGTTACAAAACATTAATCGTTTCGGCTATAAGATTCATTGATTTATTGGGAGATGTAATGAATATTCATTTTAATATATGTAATATATAAATATATATATATATATCACAAATTATTATTTTTATCTAATCAGTGTTTAGTGGTATTTTGGTAATAAATTTATACATATAAGAAAATCGACAATATTAATAATCTATGTATGAATCAAAAGTATTTCAATCTAAAATGAATGTTTCACTTAGTTATATATCTCAATTTTGATTTTTTATATATTTATTTACAATAAATATATTATTATATAGTTTTTATGAGTCATTTTATCAAATTCGTTTTTACTAAATTTTTTGAAATAGATTCATGGTAGTTGGGAATTATCAAATATGTTCATTATTTTAAAAATCATGTTTTATTATGTTTTTATAAAAAAATCATTATAGATATAAAGAGGCTTTATTGATATCAATGAAAAGTTGATATCGAATTATTAATGGAAGAACATGGTGGTATGATGATTGCATCAGAGGTATGTAACACTTTTCAGATCGAGTATTACAGAATGATGCATCTTATAATTCAATATCATATTATGTTGGTATAATTTAATTGGATATTTTGTGTTAATTGTCTATACATAAAAATAGTTCATATCAATTATCATGTTATGTAAATATCATTTCTTATCCAAAATGATTGCAAGGTCAAAATCAGTTCATGTATGATAATGAAACCCCTTTTGAAATGAATTCTATAATATTGGTTTTTATTCTTAAGAAGGAGGGATTCACGGATCAAATCAATGGGGAGGAAAATGAAATCAAATATTTGAAAATTTTATAATAATATATAGATGTAATTTTTAAACATATATTGGTATTCCCCTATGACATGAGAAATATTTTTAATTGATTTCATACCTATTTATATAATATTATTAATGATTTTTAATGTGTAACAACTATAATTTTACCTAAAATTACTTGTAATTTATTATGGAATATTTTTTGTGATACACACTGAGTGAACCAAGGATTATAGTACATGTGGTGGTCTGTTTTAATAAAAATATAAATATTAATATATTATATCACTTGTTCAATGTTTTTTCATAATTATTATAATAACACCAGAAATGAAACCTAGAAATAAATTCTAGTAAATCAATTAAATATGGAATGTGATTTTTACTAGAGGGGAAACATATCCTTTTTCTATGTCGTGTGGATCATTTAATAGCGGTCACATGCCCAAACAAATATATTAATGTGATTATTAATATATTTTTTATTCTATAACCTTGAACATACTTCGTCCAATTTAAGCATGAGCATTACTTGATCCTTGGGTTATATACATATCGAAATGGATTTTGGAGGATTGTGAAAGAGGGAGTTGGTCGATGTTAATAAATAAAGGATCGATAATAATTTGTTAAATATTACAATCACCAGCAGAGTTCATAGATCTCATTAATGAGGATGAAGGATATGTTCTTCATAATTTTTTGATCAAATATATTGGTAATTCTTATTTTATTTTGTTCCATTCCCCATTTTTATTATAAAATTTCAAATGTCAGTTAATTGTTTAAAAAATTAATTCATCGGTTCATTATAGATTTATAGTCCTGATATATATTCCTTGAATTTGGGATTCATATGTCTTTATTATCCCATTTGTTATTTTAATTCTACATCAATGAATGAATATTAACCTGGATAATGGATGATGTTATTTCTACATGTATGTGTTTCATTATTTTCTCCACCCATTTGAAAACATTTATCATAGGTGATTCATTTGACTAATTGTTTTAAAAATACCTAAGAACCAATCATTATAAATTCGATATTTGGATAAATAGATAATTTTTTTTGGTTTAGTTTTAGGATCGATGTCATGATTAACGTATGATGACAATAATGGAATGTTAGGTTTAGATTTTAGATCTTCATTTCATGGGTCGGTGATTCAAGGATTTAGTGTGATGGGAGATGATTCATGAGTAGATTGGTGGAAGAAATTTAGCCACATGTTGTGTTATTGTTCAGTAAGACCATTATATGGGATCATTAGTTAATTCTATAGTGTAATTGAAGATATTGATGATGAGGGAGAGACATTAATTGAAATTATATGAAATTTTAATTTATATGATGAGTAGTTCAGATGAAAAAACATTGTGTGGTCCCACTTCAGTGACAGATAGTGTAACATCCACGGTATTTATAGAAGAATAATTTTTATTATTTACTAATATTTATTTCATATATAGTAATTTTACCTTATTTAGATTATAGGTTTTTTAGCGTACCTGACCAAAAAAATGGGTTTCTATGAAATCTGACATTGCACACAAGACTGAGTTATAAAAAAAATTGTAATATATTATTTTTAGTCGTAGTTATAGCTTAGTCATTTTATCAACAAGTATGAATAAAAGTTAGTATATTATTTTTACACATGATTATTATATGTTTTAACATTCATCCAATATATATTATTTGGTTAAAATGAGAATAAATTATTTTTTGAGCATAAAGTACTCTAATAATTTTTTAAGGTCATTTTACCACCTTTTGACGGAGAACCCAATTTATATTTAGTTTTTGAATTTATTATAAGTTATATTTTACAAAATAAACATCTTATTTCAAATATTATTATCAATTTTTTCTTTGGTTGAGGTTTTGGTATTTTATTGATAATATTCATTTTTTAATCAATTTTGAGAAATACAAGAGTCATTAAAAACCGACTTCCCATATAATTTATTTATATAGTTTGTTTATACCTTTAATATGTTTGAAAGTTTAATTAGAGTTTGTTTTTATCTATTAATTCAATGTAGGTCATTAGAATTAATTTCCTATTGAAATTGCACTAACACAAAAACAGGAAAGGGAAGCGCCACCCTTTATCAGCTCTTTTTTAGCACTGATAAAGGGGACCCCTTTATCAGTGCTTTTTTAGTAGCACTGATAAGGGGGGGATTTATTAGTGCTTCTTCCTAGAACTGATTAAATTTATATTTATATAAATGATGAAAATTAATATATTGTTATATAAGTATAACTATATTGATATAAATATAATATATATTTTTTAAATATATTTTAGATAAATATAAATAGAAAATTACATTTAATATATAATAAATTTAGTGAAAATGGATTTAAAATATATTAAAAAAATAATAATTAAAAAAAATTCTATTTATCATAGATTAATAATCAATTAATTACTATCTGAAGACACAAAAAATCAAAAAAATGAATAAAAGATCTAAAATGAGTTTAAAATGTAACTCAAACCTCAAATGGGCATAACATTTGATCCTGGTGTCTTTTTGAGCTCTACAACATATCAAATTGAATCTTGTGGTGAGATATATGCCCTAATCATTAAAGGGAACTTTTTTACATTTTTTGAGGCCTAAAATGGCCTAAAAGGCCTCCAAAACTGAGTTTTTAATTGGGATACCCTGATTTTTTAACATTAAAATGGGCTTAACATCTAACCCGGATGTCCTCTAGGACAATACCACATATCATATCGAATATTATTTTCATTTTAACATTTTATGGATTTTTAAATACACGTATACATGTATTTATTCATATATATATATATATATATATATATATATATACATATATATATCTGTGTGTGTGTGTGTGTATTTTTGTGTGTGTGTATTGTATATATTTATGTATTTATGTATGTATGTATGTATTTATTTATAAACACATATAAAAACATATTTTATAAATATATTTAAAACTAATCTTATAAATATATACTAATATACAAATAAATATATATGTTAATAAATGAATAAATATATATGTATTAATATAACTAAATATATTTATATTAATATAAATCTATATTAATATAGTTATAAATATAACTATTTATATATATATATCATTAAATAGAGAAAAAAATGGTTTAGTGGAAAAGGTGTGTGCCCGCAAGGGGGGAGATCGCGAGATCGAGTTCGGGAGGAAGCAAGGAGGTGCACGCAGGCAATTTGGCCAATGTGTGGGCAAGGTCAACATGTGTGAGAGTGGGAGGGGACTACCTAGCACTGATAAAGGTGGGTCAAAAACTATTAAAAGCTCTTCCCCCCACACATTAAATATTCTTTTTTATTATTTTTAATTTTTTTAACTTTTATCAGCGCTATATTTACCATGGTTATGGGTAAATTTGGTAATTAAAGGTAAAAATAATATTATAATATTATCAAATTATCAAATTACACAAAAACATGTCCTGATATCATTTGGTGAGTGGTTTTTGACCAAAATAATCCTTAGTCCAAAATTATAACATTTTAAACACACTTGGGTAACAAAATGACATATATATTAAAAATGTCGTAGTCAAATTTTTAATATGTAATAAAATTTTAATATAGGGTTATATAAGGGATATATTACACTATAAATAATCCTTAAAAATAAAAAAAAAATATCCACATAATGGTGACTTATTTATAATTTCTAGGAAATAAATAACTAAATTTAATTGTGAAACAATGAGGATGCAATTATAGATTTTTTAAACCAAGAATCAAATAAATGATATTAATAATATTAAAATAAAAATAATATGAAATATTTTATTCCATATAATAATTTTATGGACGTATTTAACTTTTTAGAGATTATTTAATGTATTTTTTTCAAAGGAATCATGTTGTTATGATATTTTTAAAAAGTCATGTAATGAATAGTATCTAAATTGATATAATTCATAACTAAAAATAAATCATATTTAATTAAATGATATAAAATTTCTCAAAAATTAAATTTCGTCCAAAAGGTTTATATACCAATAAAAATTTTCTTAATTACTAATTTATTGGTTGTTTGGTATGATTTGGAAATTATTTTAACCCTCAATGTGTAAATTACTTGATAAAGCGGTATGAGTAAAAAGCGGTTAAAAAAAGATAATGAATAAAAAATATTAAAAACTGGTCTAGATTTCATTATATGATTACATGTTGAACCATAATAATCCTATATTCTAATTAAATCGTTTTTGAACCATTAGGAATATAAAATGAATTTATATTAATTTAATAATTTTGATAATTCTAAGATTTCCCCTCCCCTCTTCCATAAAAGGGAACCCATTCCTCTCTCATACTCAGACATCAATTACATTTTGGTTCTTACAAGATATTCCAAATAACATTCCTAGAAAACATCCTACTTTCATGAAAACTAATTTAAGGCAAAACACACTCCTTAGTGGTGTTATGGTGTAAAGAATGGAGATTATTCGAAGGAAAGACAATGTTTTTAATTTTGTGTTTCTATTTTATTTCTTCTTCCACTTCGTTAAAATCCTTTTAATCCATGATGAAATAAAAATTCCATTATCATAAATATACTGAGATTTTATTATGTTAATATCATCACTGAAATTTGTCTCCATAGAGATTAAATGGGAAAGGAATTAATCGTCTGTGCATGCATGTGAACTGTCACCTCAATGAATAGATATAATACATTTTACATAACTATCTCTGATGATAGGGTATAATGGTGGAATTAATATTAATATTTTATATTAATGAAATATTTATCATTATAATAACATAATATATCAATTACATATTTACTTTCCATGCACATAACAATGATAATGTCGTTCGTGTGTACTTGTGAACTATCACCTCCACGAAGTGATGTGATTCGTTTTTAATCGCCATATAATTTTTATAAAATATATAAGTACGTTTAAATTATTAATATGATATTATTTATTATATTACCATTATTTAAAAAAATAACTTTATTTCCAAAATGACCAACAAAAAATATAAACGTTACTCATGCGTACGTACGACCTACAGTCTCCATGATTATAACATTGTCAATTTTTCATCAACTTAATTAATGGGTCGATTTTAAAGTATAATTAATTTATAAAATTTATCTTTATTTCATGAATATTATTCATTATATTATGGAGTTATGACCCCACGGAATATTTATATCAAACTACGTTCATTTTTTACTCATGTACCGAATATTGACTAATCATCCGACGTGAAATCAAATAATTAACTAATTATTATATCATGATAATCAATGATATAAAATGAATAATAAAAAATAAAATGTTCTAATGAAAGTATATATTATCCTATTTTTATTATTCTACAAGAAAAAGTAACATTCATGATGAATCGAACTCAAGGTAAGGGACTTCGTCTCAATCTCCTTTCATTGAGACATTTTGTTGATAATATGAACCTTCATTCTTTTATAAGGTGTATACAAATCCAATACAAAGTTTAATATCCATATTTATTCAATAATAATGTTATTTATTGTTTTTATAATTTTATTAATTCTTGTAGATTAAGATTTAAATGTTAAATGTGGTATGGGACACCATAAACATTTATAAAATTAATTATCAAATTTTTTCCTCCATGATATTAATTTAAATAATTATTATTTGGATATAAAAGGATTTTAATGAACAGTTTAACATATTTTTACTTCAATTTTAATTTTTTAATGTTCGGTTTATATAACTTTAGAGGTTGGGGTGTTATTTGAGTATAAATTCCAAGTTGTATATAACCACAATTGTTAGCATATTAGAACGATTCATAGTTATTTTAGATAAATTTAATGAGATAAAATAAGGTATTATATAAAAATGTATACCCTTCATAAAAGATATTATATGTTGATTTTATTGATATACTCACACTATCGTTTTTGGTTTCAATAAATGGCTGGATCCTGTAGGCACTGAAGTAAAAATTGATCTAAAGGAACATGTGTTGGTTCTTTAAAAAATTAATCAAATGAAATGAGATATGAAATGAGAATTCTTGTGGTTTTTCAAGAAAACTATCAGGATTTATGATTAACAACATGAACATTTGTGTGTTTTCAAATGCATAATTTATGATAAAAATGAATATCTGTAGAAGTTTGGTTAATAATGATCATAATGGTATATATATTTAATGAAATATGTTTCAATGATGTGGAAATAAACACCTAGGTAAATGTTTTAAATGGAAGATAAGATGTTATAGATGTGGTACTAATGGTCATAATGTAATAACTTTCCATGAAAAAAAGGAAGTTTTCAGTTAACTCTAGGAATTGGAATGAAGTTCATATCGAGTTATCAATTGTATATTTTAAATGTGAGGAGTTTGGTCATAATGAAAAAATATTTTATATGAGGAAGGATCAGAAATTAAAACATCATTAACATACAAATATATGTTTATCAATATCTAATTCCATTGTAGTTGAATATGAGGAAACTAAAAATGACATATGAAATGTATGGATTATTTCTTAAATTGTGTATTGACATTATTTTATATTAAGACATGATTAAATTTTTTATTTGTAGGAATTAATTATTAAGGAATTATATAGAAAATCATGGTTAATGGATCATGGATAAGTATGGATGATCATGATCTCTACATATTAGGAATTCAAGAGTTATGTTCAATCTATATATGACGAATTGTTTAAAATTACTAATTCTTTTTTGATAATGAGTTTAATTTGGATGTCATTTTCTAGTATGTGTAACCCTGAAGATTGTTATGTGAAAACGATATTTGAGGAATAATTATCTTTTCTAATGTGGAAATATTTATAATGGTATGATTAACCTTTAGGGTTTATATGGTCTTCATTTTTTGGTAATTATGGGATATTACCTTTTGCGATGAAAAATGAAAGGCATGATACAAACATGGAGGTTAAAATAGGTTATAGTTTTTTGAGGATTATATATCATTTTTGGATTGTTATAATAATTATATAGTTTTAGATAAATATTACCCATGGTAAGGATGAAAACCTATTGTGTCTGAAAATGCTATATAAATCAATCCAACAACTATGGTGCGACAAGTCTTTATCACCTATCACTGGCCTCTATGAAGTCCCTTGTTACAATGAATTTTTATTTGTTTTAATGTGATTATGGAATAAGAATATGTTTTTTGGTAAGTTATGTTTTAACTAATGGATATCCTTGGTATTGGAAAATGGATTTGGGATTATGTGATAAATTTGATTAGGGAAGAAATTCACTATTTTGGGAAATTTTTATAATTAAGGTGAATATAATACTATCATGTTTTAATTTAGGAGTAATGGTTTAATTATATTTTGCAAGAATATTTGATTTTATTTTGGAATTATTTTCATTTGTTTTATGTATGGAAATTATTAGTGTATCTTACAGAAGATTAGGGAAATTACTTTTTGGTGTGAGATTTCATGAGTAATTGATTTTATTTCAAGATAATTCATAAAAGCTATCTGGGAAGATAGTGTGATCAAATCCTTCTCATTTTTTTGTTTCTATAATTATTGGAATTTTCCTGAGGAATATTAGGAATAGTTATTTTATTAATGGTATATGATATTATTTGGGTATTATTGTTGAATTTTGGATATTGGAGTAGTATTTCATACAGTTTTTATTCTTTTTGGTCAATTATCTTATCTTGTACTGTCCATTTTGATTTCAATTAATTTATAATGACTGGAAGAATATATGGTTAATATTTTTTGGATTATGTTATTCTCTATAAGATGATTATAAGAATGAAAAATTCATCTTTAAAACTCATCATTTGGAGAAAAAGTTTAGTTTTTTTAAAGAATACAATAAAATTATGAAACTCTACATTTCAAGTAAGTATATTTCATTATGTTCTTTGTATCATAAGAAAATGAATTCCTAAACTAAATGAAATGAATCTTAAATTAAAAATTATGTCATATTAATTATCATACTATGATGTCAATTACCTTTTAACAAATAATATATTTACATTTTTTCTTTTTATCATTCCCCTTACCATGTTCTCTTTTACCCTCCATCATAACATGATGGTTAATTTTTTTCGTATTCATGTTTTCCTACATAAAAACCTAGTATTATCTATCTCAGATGACCTTTTTTAATTCAATTTAATTCATTTATTTTGGAGTATTTATTGAATCTTTTTCGATGTAGTATTTCAATAAATTAATTTTGAAAAGTGAATACTAAGTTACCGAGCTCAAATTTAAAATTGTGAGGATGTGATTTCAAAATGGGGGAAGGATGTAACATCCCAAGTATTTATAGAATATATAATTTTAATATTAATTAATATATATTAAAATTAGATTGAAATTTTACTTTAATGGGATAGTATGATTGATAGAGTACCCAATATACAACAATGGGTTTCATTGAAACTTTTGTTTCCCACAAGACTAGGGTATTGAAAGAAATATATGTTGTAAAATTATTATTTCTTGTGTTAAATTTTTTCTAGAAATATTATTAGCACGAATGAATATAACCAACTATATTACTTTTAGACATGTTTATTAATTTTTTTTACATTCTTCCAATAAATATTATAGGATTAAAATGAGAATAAATCCATTTTTAATCATAAAATAGTCTAATATTTTTAAAAGGTGGTTTGACCACCTTTTGACAGAGGGAATATTTTAAATATAGTTTTTAAATATTTTATATGTTTTATTTGAAAAAAATAAACCTATTATTTATAATTTGAGTATCAAAATATACTTTGGTTGACTTTTTGGTATTTTTCTAAAAATATTAATATTTTAATAAATTGTGAAAAATCCAACATTTTAATTCAAAACTGCTTTTTCATAAAATTTATTTATATAGTTTGGTTATCCCTATAATTTGTTTTAAAGTGTACTTAGATAAAAAAAAATTATCACTTAATCCTATTTTGGTCAATGGGATCAATTTTTCAGTGAAATTGTATATAAATCTTTGTGAACTTTTGAACATTTTTATATCAAAAACCCATTTTCCCTATCCATCTATGGTATTAAGTTTAAAATATTATCTCCACTTCTATAAATTTATTATTCAAAGAAATAAATACATATTTGTAACCAGTATGAAAAAATTCATCTAATAGAATCAAAATAAAATTTGGTGAATAAGAACTTTTGAAATTTATTTACCATAATTTATGGAAAATTACACAATTAATGGTAAATAAAATATAATAATATTACATAATTACACTAAAACATGTGATAATTTAATTGGATGAATTTGTTTCAACCATAGTAATCCTTAGTCCCCAATTATAACATTTTTATGCCACATGGGTAAGATAATGACATTTATTATATTTTATTTAAATATATGTTTAAAATGTCATACTCATATATTTTATAAGTAAAAAAATTTATTATGAGGTTATAAAAATGATATATTCAAAAATAAATATTAATAATAAAGATAAATTTATTACATACATCATCATAGTTTTTTTATAATTTTTAGAAACTAAATATTTAAATTTAATTTTGACATATTAATATTTTAGTAATAGATTAATTAAAGGAGGAATCATATAAATAATATCAATAATATTAAAATAAATATAATATGAAATATTTTATGAAAACTAATAATTTTTTTGGATTAGTTAATGTAGTTTTATAGATGGAATCATGTTTTTATGAGTATTGAAAATGGTATTTAATAAATAGTGTCAATATTGACATAATAGAAAACATAACATATAAAATATTTTATTACATTACACATATTTTTTAAAAATATGATATTCAACCAAAAAGTTTTTATAATTTTAAAAATTTCATTAATGACTCATTAATTGGTCATTTTTCTTGATTTTTTAATTATTTTAACCCTCAAAATGTAAATTAACTGATAAAACGGTAAGAGTTAAAATGGGTTACAACAAAATGATAAGGATTAACAATTGTTGAAAAAAAAAGAATAATTTTCATTGGATGATTAAATTTATATCAATAATCATCATATATTCTATTTATATCATTTTTGACCCATTTTGATTATAAAATTAATTTATATTAATTTAATACTTTTAATAAATTCCATCAGTGCCCCTACCATATTCTATAAAAGGTAACGCATCATAATCAATTACTCAAACTATAAATGCCATTTGGTATGAAAAATATCTGACCAATAACATTCCTAGAATACCTCTTCACATTCTTGAAGCCTTATTTAAGGAAAAAACACCCTTTTATGATTTTTTATGGTGTAAATATTGGTGATCACCTGAAGGAAAGGTGCTATTTTTATTTAAGTGTTTATATTTTATTTCTTCATCCAAATACATAAGATATTGTTCACAAATGATTAAAAATTATCTCATGTATACTCACTATTCTGAGATGTTATTATGTTAATATCATCATTTAAATCCATCTCTACTTCCTAAAAATGGGAACGAAATAAATAGTGTGTGTATTCGTATGAATTATCACCTCTATGAACTAATATAATTATTTTTCTATAAACATCTCTCCAAACTGGTTATAATGATGGAATTAATGTTTATATGTGATATTAATGACATATTTATCATTATAATAGAATAATATATCAATTATGTTCTTACTTTCCATGTGCGTACTTGTGAACTATCACGTCCAAAAAACTATTGGATTCCTTTTTAATCACCACATGACATGTATAATATATATGTATATTTAAATTATTAATATTATATTAATTATAAAATTATATTTCAGGAAATATAAAATAATAATTACATTACTTCCATAATTATCACTGAAAAATGAAAACTTTACTCATTTTTACGTACGACCTACCATCTCCATGATTATAACATTGATCAATTTCAATAACCATAATTAATTGTTTGATTCAAAAGTATAATTAATGTATAAATATGGTAATTATCCAATGATTATTATTATTGGGAAGATGTATATATGACTATGTGGACAATTTATATCATACCATGTTTATTTTCGACTAAAGTATCGAATTCTGAAAACACGTCTGACATGAACTCAAATAATTAAACATTTATTATTACATGGTAATTAATGATATAAAAGGAATAATAAAAATTAAAATTTTATGAAGAAAATATAAATTAAAATATGTCTATTATTCAGGAAGAACAACGAACATATGTGATGAATTGAACTCAAGGTAAGGGACTTCATCTTTATCTCCTTTCATTCATGTGTTTTATGATAATATTCACATTTATTCATTTATAAGGTGTATATAAACCCACAACCACATTTAATATGCATATTTGCACAATGATAATTTTATTTAATATTTTTTTAAATATATTAATTCATGGAGAATAAAATTTAAATGTTTAAAGTGGTATTGGACACCTTGAACATTTAAAGATTTGATAATAAATTTTCTATCCTTATATCAATTTACATATTAATTATATATATATAAAAGGATTTTGAAATTTTTTTATATATTTATAGTTTAATTGAATGTTTTTAAAAATTAATATTTTTATATTATTTATATGGAATATTTTAACAAATTACAAAAGAAATGTTCTTTTTAATGTATATGGAGACAATGAATTCTCCACCACCATGACTATTATTTGATATTTGAATTCCACTAAAAGACTTAATTTTCTTGACGAAAAATGAAATCATTTATTCCCTTTTATGTTAACTTGGTATTGAAAATGGTTTTGAAAGTGGAATGATTATTTAAATATTTTTTAAATGTTTTCTTTAAATATCAAATGAAATTCTATAAGTGAAATGTTCACAATTGCAATATTTTATGTGTTATGATTGTATAATGGTTCTTCCACATTTGATGGGTTGTTACATGATAAACCAAATATGGGTGGTTTCATGATAAACAATGTATTGGTGTTCACGTTATAACCTCCAATGCATTGGGTTTTAAAGTTGGTCCTTTGAATAGTCCATTTTTTAGGGAGAGATTTATGGAAGTCGACCACATGGTTATTCCCTTTAAGTATGATTATGTCCCAAGATACCTCTATATGTTATATTGTCATTATATGGTTTTAATGGTAATATTTTGATTAAAAAATGGTAAGAAATGATTTTATATTTATTAAAGAGTATTCAATATGACTTTAAGGTCAAAATTATTACTTTATGAGAAAAGTATTCTGGATCTACATGTTATTGCAAGGAAAAAAAGCAACCTTTATGTATGTTACTGATATTTTTGTGAACATACCACGATTTAAAATTATTTTTAATGGATTTATGGTAGAATCAATACAAGGATGGTATTAAGGGAAAAAATTTGATGATTAAACAGGAAAAAAATCCTTTTTAAATTGTTTTTTTTAATGTATAGTGAGTAGTAGTGTCTTCATTGTAATAATTGAGTTTTTATGTATGAGATAGGTCTAAATTATCTAAAGCTCTAAACATGAAAATATCCTCCATGTGAATTAAAGTAAAATTCTTGGCTTAACTCATGATTTTGTATGGTTTAATGAAGAGTATGTATAAGTAGGTTAAAGGTATAGAATAAAATATCAAACATTATGTGACATCTCACACATAGTGTGCTTAGAGGAAACAAGAATTATGTACACCCTAAGGATAAATATTAATTGTCAACACCATGTACGATGTCTTTAGCGGTTTACATGGGCATATCAAGGGTACTATGTGAATACTAGTATACATGGCCATGACCAGTATATACAGAAATGTATAATGTCTATAAGAACAACATTGGATACATGTGCATGAACCAAAATACATAGGGTTGTGTATTCATGATCCTAGAAATACATTCTTTGTATTAATTATACATTATGTGTTCTTCCTCTATGGAATATTGGATTTCTTGTTCCCTTTAACATGTATTTGGGTGAATTCCCACATTTTATTTTAGTGGGGGTGAGTTAATTTATTCCATAATGAGTTTTCATATCTTCTTCAATGAGGGTTTAGTATGGTATATATCCCTGAGTATTATAAAAATGTTCTCATCACCATATTAGACCAGGTTTCCCTCCGAAATTCTTAATTTTAGATCCTAATTATATATTTCACCCTTGGTAAGGTCAGGTATCACATGACCTAAATATGTGGTTGTTTTATCCTCTACATAAGGTTTAATACTTTTTTAATGTGGTTTCCCACATTGTACTAGTGTTTGCCACATATATGTTTGTCTATATCGTCTATGTTCACGAATACACTTGTTCATGGAAAGGCTAGATGAGAAAAACATCTCAGAAGAGAACCATTAGTGCCAACAAGAACCTAGGAGTGTGTTCTCTCCTAAGATTGGTACCTTGATACCTTGATAGGATTCTAATGAAAAAAATAGTTGTGACCTTTTATTAAGACTTGGTATATTTCTAGATAATTTCTATTTTATTATAGTTTTTTGTATCATATTTTAATTGAGATATTGTGATTCCCTAGATCCGTGCTTTGAGATTCGGTAAAAAATAATGGCTTATATATTTTTATAAAAAGTAACTGAAAATATACATTAATTTGAAATTGAGGATATTTTATAATCTAGGATTTTGAAGAAGATGACAATTATTACATACTTTTCAATGTAAAAACAATAAATAAAAATGAACTGATAAATTATTTATTGGGATATATCTATATGAATGATAAACTCAATGAAACCTCTAAATGTTTATGAATACATTTTATAAAAACATAGGTTGAGAATGATTTCCTAGAAAGGGGATTTTTTAATCCCGAAAAAACAATTTTTAACACACTTATACCTTTGGAAAATTCCTTTGAAAATACTTTTCGAAATTTATTCGCAAATACTTATATTTGTAAAACACTTTAAAAATTCATTAAAAATACTAATAATTTTGAAAAGACATCAAAAAGTATAATAAAATTTTTTAAAAATCTTTTGAAAATACATTGAAATCATGATTTTATTCTTATTTTGAAAATAAATTTTCCTTTTAAAAAAATATTATACATTTTACAATACATAATTTTTTGAAAAAAATTTAAATCCCTTGAAAATATTTACGCACTTGAAAAAAATATAATACTTATTGAGAATAATTTTTCTTTGAAAATGATTTAAAATAATTCATTGATGTTTCAGAAAATATTAAAAAAATATTTGAAATAAAAATATTAGATCCACTCGAAACATTGAAGGGTGTATGGGCCTACCCACTTTCTATAGGAATGGGTTCACACCACACTCTCATTTCATGTTTACAATGTCCAAGTGATAATATGTTTTATAAAAACATTGTGATCTTTCCTTACATATATATATATATATATATGAAATTTTCATTATATTTTTTTCATTGAAAAAATACAAATTCATTAAAGTTATATTAACACTTTTAGTTATATATAAATATATAATTATTAATTCTATATATAAATTAATTCTTAAATTTAGTACAACAAAATATCATTACATTTAGCGTTTGCACATAATAAAAAATGAACAGTTCACATCCATGTATTTAAATTTCATTCATCAAAGTATAAAACCCATTTTATGAAATGTTAAAATTTATCATTTTAATAGTAACCCTTAAATAAAGATATTAAAACCCCATTTACAAGATTAAAAATTTAGAAAATATCATTTTATACATAAAACACTAATGGGAATGTATGAATCCTTCACATAAAATAGTAGTAATTATGGAATTACTTTTCAAAAAACATAATACTTTTAATGATACATATATGTAATTTTTATTTATTAAAATAAATAAAAACACTTATATAATATATATATATAATTATAAAATTAACATTTATTAATAAAACATAATCCTTTCTCAACATGGAAATATGAAGTTCATTAATAATTATGATTTGAAATGATTTAATTATTCATTAAAATATTAAAATAAAACCAATATATATATATATATATATATATATATTGTTGGGTAAAAATCCATGAATATAACATTGAATCGTTTTTGGGTTGATTTTTTTTTTTGCTGAGAAGGTGGGTTTCCTTGGTCAATTGTTGAATTCTAGATCCATTGTTGATAATCTATGTCGATTATAAACCATGGAAATTGAATGCAAGATCTCAAGGTTATAAAAAATTAATGTAAACAAGGTGGTTCTATTTTCTAGGTGCCTTGTAAAGTTTCACTCCATGCGTGTTTCAAAATTAGAACATCAAAATATGGAAAAATAAATAAGGGTGTGCATGTTTTAGAGAAGGAAACAAGGTGAGTTGCACGATAGAGGCTTGGGATAATGGACAAATGTGTATGGGGAAAGGTTATGTTTCATGTTCCCAGGATCATAAAAATTCCTATAAATAAATGTCTACCCCCACATTTCATAGTATCTCAACACTTAGAAAAAATCATATCCCTGGTCTTGCAAGTGGTAAGGGTGTGCCTGTATAGAGTTATTCAGAAGTTGCGCACTAGAAGTGAGTTTCACGCCAATAGTGATATGGGAAAAATGGGTGTGTGTCACACATGGTTGGTTTAGTAAGCAAGGTGGTTTTTCATGACAAAGGTGATACTTGAGAGACATTCTTAACTAAGCACTCAAGCCATCCAAAGGTCATGGGGATGTTGAATGTTTCCCAGTATATCTACGGTAACGTAGTATTAATCAGTGGATGAAAGTGTAACTTCAAAAGAAAATATATATACATTTTAGGATGATACACTCATAGAAATGAAGGTATCTACAAATCCATAAACTATGTGTGAATCACTTACAATAGAATTAAGATAAGGTAGAAGAATAGAGTGACCCTTCCCATCGACAGTGATCTAGAGAAAGAGATATATTGAGTGACCCTTGGGAATGATATGAGAAAACCCTAAACCTTGTAAAGGCAGTGAGCTCGGGCATATAAGATCTATCCCAAGCATTGTAATTTAAAAGTGATCCATAGTGTAGTGTGTACAATTGACACATCATCGTTCTAGGCTACTTTGATATTCCTTAGTGAGGGTGAACAAAGTAAAAATCTATATTCCCATGTTTTTTATTTAATGATTTAATATTAGTGCATTATCATTAGATAAAATTTGAATGGACTTGATCAAAATTGACATTAAATAGAATAATAAATGACCATTATAATAAATATTTCATGATCCAATGGGGTGGGAAGATGTTTAAAAGGAATATCCATACCATGTTTCACCACACTTATCAAGGTATCATGGCCCCTTTTGGACCTAAAGTACATTTATTTATAAAAAACCACCTTATGTTTTAAAATCCTTAATTATGTATAAATGTAAAGTACTTCAATTATTTGAACTAAATAAAAATATTTTTTGATGAACATAAATTTGAAGATGTACATATGCACATAATTTTAAACATGAAATGAGAATCCATAAAATTAAATGAATTTAAACATTAAATAAATAATGTGTGTTTATATGTTTGAGTAATATGAATTGTATAATATATTAAAGACTCCCATAAAAATTCTGACATAACATTGAAGTAAATAATCATATATTATGGAAAACCATACATAAATATGTATGACAAACATCCAGAGTTACATTTATGGAATTAAAAAACTAGGTTATTCCCTTGATGTATGATTATGTACCAAGATACCTTTATATTTTATATTTTAATTATATGGTTTTAATGGTGATATTTTTATTACAAAATAGTAAGAAATGATGTTACATTCATTGAAGATTATTTATTACTTCTTCAAGGTCAAAAGTATTAATTTATGAGAAACATATTTTTGATTTACATGTTATCACAAGGCAAAAAAATCATTCTTCATGTATGTTAATGAGATTTTTGTGCTCATCCAATGAATTAAAGTGATTTTCATATGATTTATGGGAGAATATAGAAATAGATAGTGTGAATGAAAAAATGTGATTATTAAATAGGAAACAAAACCATGTTTATTTATAAATATTTTTTCTTTTGTGAAAGAAGGAATAGTTTGTAGAAGTGTTTTCGTTGTAATATTTGAGTTGTTATGTATGAGATATGTTCAAATTCTCTACAAATCTAAACTTGAAAAGACCCTCGATGAGAATTAAAGTGAAATTTTTGACTTAACTCAACATTATATAATGTTTAAGGTCGAGAACCTATAGATAGGTTTAAGATAGAGAATAAAATATCAAACATTATGTGATATCTCTAACACAGTGTGCATAGAGGAAACATATTAATTGAGAACACCATGTACAAAGGCATCATTAGTTTACATGGTCATATCCAGGGTACTAAAGGAATACTAGTATACATGGCTATTAAGAGTATAAACAGAAATGTATAATGTACAAAAGAAAAACCATGGATACATGGGCATGAACCAAATTACATAGGGTTGTGTAGGCATGTTCCAAGAAATAAATTCCTGGTTTTAATTATAAATTATGTGTTCTTCCACTATGTAATATTGGATTTCTTGTTCCCTTTAACATTTATTTGGGTGCATTCCCTCATTTTGTTTTAGTGGGGGTGAGTTACCTTATCCCATAATGAGTCTTTTTATCTTCTTCCATGAGGCTTTAGTCTGTTATATATCCCTGAGTATTATATATGTGTTCTCATCATCAAATTATATTAGGTATCCCTCATTAATTATTAATGTTAGATCCTCATTATATATTTCTCCCCCGGTAAGGTCACGTATCACATGACCTACATATGTGGGTGTTCGATCTCATACTTAAGGGTTAAAAAAATTTGGGTGTGGTTTCCACCATCGTACAAGTGTTTGACACCTACCTGTATGTCTAAATAATCTATGTTCATTAATAAGTTTTTTCATGG
This sequence comes from Viscum album, assembly GCA_963277665.1. Taxonomy (NCBI): domain Eukaryota; kingdom Viridiplantae; phylum Streptophyta; class Magnoliopsida; order Santalales; family Viscaceae; genus Viscum; species Viscum album. Next base: position 643,522,376 of record OY728151.1, on the reverse strand, counting down.
AAAGGCAAGAAGATCAAAACATCTCAGATGAGCACCATTCGTGCCAACAAGACCCAAGGAGTGTGTTCTCTCATAATAGTGGTACCTTGACACCCTGTTAGGATTCCTATGATAAAAATTACAGTTGTGACCTTATATTAATACTTGGTTAATATCTTGAGAATTTCTGTTTTATTACAGTTTTTTGTATCATATTTTAATTGAAATATTGTGAGTCACCATACCCGTTGTTCGGGATACAGTACCAAATAATTCCCTATATTTTTTATAAAAAGTAACAGAAAAATATACATTCATTTGAATTTGAAGATATTTTCTAATCCAGGATTTTGATGAAAATGACAATTATTACATATTTATCAAAGTTAAAACAATAAATAAAAAATAAGTGATAAATTATTTTGTGGGCCATCTCTTTATGAATGTTATACTCAATGAACCCTCTAAATTTTCATGAATTTTTTTTATAAAAACATAGGTAGTGGAAAATATAATACAAGGGGTTTTTTAAATCCATATAAAAATAATTTTTTAAACAATTATTACTTTTGATAATTTATTTGAAAATAATTTTTTAAATTCATTTAGAAATCCATATATTTTGGAAACACATTAAAAATTCATTGAATATACTTATAATTATGAAAACACTTGATAAAATATAATATATATGTTTAAAACTCCGTTTATAATCCATTGAGAACATGATTTTAAATATTATTTTCAAAATACATATGCCTTTTGAAATAATATTATACATTTTAAAATACTCACTCTTTTGAAAAAAAATTAAATCCATTGAAAATAATTATGCACTTGAAAACATTATAATAATTATTGAGAACAATTTTCCTTTGAAAATGATTTAAGACAATTCAGTGATGTTTCATAAAATATTAAAAATGATTTTAAATAAAAACAATAGATCCACGTTAAAAATTGAAGGGTGTTTGGGCCTACCATCTTTCTAGAGGAATAGGTTCACACCATACTCCCCTTTCACGTTTACAATGTTCATGTGTCAATATGTTTTATAAAAACATTATGATCATTCCATACATATATATATATATATATATATATATATATATATATTTTCAATATATTTTTTTCTTTAGAAACATATCAATTCATTAAATTTATACACACACTTTTAGTTATATATGAATATATAAATATTAACTCTCTATGTAAATTAATTGTAAATTTTTTAACAACTAAATCTCATTACATTTATCCTTTGCACATAATAGAAAAATAGAATAGTTGACATACATGTATTTAAATTTCATTCATAACAATATAAAACCAATTTTATGAATTATTAATTTTTATCATTTTAATATGAATCCTTAAATAAATATTTTAGAAACCCATTTACTTGAGTAGAAAATTTAAAAATACCATTTTATACATAGTGCACTAATGGGAAGGTATGAATCCATCATATTAAATAGTATTAATTGTGGAATTTCGTTTCAAATAACATAATACTTTTAATGATACATATATATAATTTTTAATTATTAAAATAAATTAAAAAATTATATAAATATATATATAATTATAAAAGGAAAATTTATTAACAAACCATCATTATTTCTCAACATGGAAATATAAAATTGAGTAATAATCATGATTTGAAAGGAATTTATTATTCATTAAAATTATGAAATAATACCAAAATGTATATATATATATATATTGTTTGTTAAAAATCCCTCAATCTATCATTGAATCATTTTTGGTTGATTGTGTTTGATGACAAAGAGGTTTTCCATGGAATGTTGTCAAGATCTAGGGCTATTGTGGATAAAATATGATGAAAAGGAACCATGAAAAAGGAATACCCGATCTCTGGGTTTTACCAAAAGAATGTAACCAAGGTGGTTCCATTTTCTATGATCCTTTTAATGTTTCACGCCATTCATGTTTCAAAATTAGAACATAAAAATATGAAAAACTAAATAAGGGTGTGCGAGTTTTAGAGCATGGCATAAGGTTTGTTGCACAATAGAGGCTTGTGTGGATGGACTAACCTATATGGGGAAAAATTATGTGTCATGTGCTCATGGACATAAATATTACTATAAATAGACATCTACCCCCCTCATTTCATAGAATCTCAACACCTATTGGAAATAGGATCCTTGGTTGTGAAAGTGGTCAGGGTGCGCTAGTATAGTGTTATTCATATGTTTCACACCAAAAGTGAGCTTCATACCAATAGTTATTTGAGAAAAACTGGTATGCATCACAGAATTTTGGAGTAGTGCACAAGGTGGTTTTTCCATGACAAATGTAACACTTGAGTGCCATTCTTAACAAATAATCCAATTTAACCTATGGTTGTGTGAATGTTGAAAGTTTCAAAGTATATCTATGGTGAGGTAGTATTAATTTGTGGATGAAAGTGTAACTTCAAAACAACGTCTATCTATAGTTTACGATTCTACACTAATGGAAATAATGATATCTAAAAGTACATAAACTATGTGTGAATCATATCCAAGATAAGTGAGTGAAGGTAGAGGAATATAGTTATACTTATCACAGGTAGTGAGCTAGAGAAAGAGACATATGGAGTGACCCTTGGGTATGAAATGGAAAAAACCTCAACCATGTAATGGTTCTATGCTCCTTGGATATTTCCTAGTGAGGTTGAACAAAGTAAAAATCTCTATGTCATAATGTTTTCTTTAATGCTGCACTTTCAGTGCATTGACTTTAGATTAAATTGGAAAGCACATGATCAACATTGACATTTAATTGAACAATAAGTGAACCTTAAAATAAAGTGGTCAAAATCCAGTGGGTGGGTTGAAGTTTATAAGAAATATCCATACCACAATTCACCACCCTATCAAGGTATTGTTTCCCCTTTTGTACCTAACATATATTTATTTATAAACAAACACTATAGGAATGAAAATAATTAATTATGTATAAATGGAAAGTACTTCCATATTTATAATTAAATGAAAATAAGTTTCAAAGAACATAAATTTTATGATATACATATGCACTTAATTTTAAACATAAAATCATAATTTATAAAATTAAATGATGTTAAACATTTAATGTATAATATATGTAATTTGTTTGAGTAATATAACTTTTATAATATATAAAATTCTCCCATAAAAATGCTCAGATAATTTTGATGTAAATAATCATACAGTATGAAAAACTATTCACAAATATATATGATAAACATCAACATAAAAATAACATACATGTTTAATAATTTTTTTAAAAATTAAAAGGGCCCAAATTAATGGGGATTTTTTTGTAATCCAAAGAATATATTCAACATGGATTAGGTTACATATTTGAAAAAAAATATACCAAAATTTTCTTAACGAACAAAATCATACCTTGAAGATTTCATCATAGAGAAGCTCAAAACCATGGCTTTAGAAGGAAGTTGAGGTATTTTAATTATTTTATAGATGTATATTTCTTTATATCATCATTTTAAATTGTATTATTTATATTTATACTACTAATTGAAATTATATCTAAAAAAGTTATTGGTTTTAGGTTAATAAAAATTTTGTTTTCATGTAGTAAAAGATGATTTAATAGGCCACCTTCGGTGGAGAAGGTGCCAGATGGTGTGCCCCAGATGGGATTAATAATGAAGGGGGACAATAGGCATTCAAGAAAAGAAATATTGTTCTATTGAACGCTGTAATTAGGTCTCTATTGTTGAATCTTTACACCAAAAGATAAAAAGAATGATATCTCATGTGTGGAGAATGATGGGGCTGGCATTGATATTGACTGGTGTATCTTGTGGGAGAATATTTCCACAGTCATGGTATATGGTTTGTGGCAGAATACGAAGTGATAGATGGATTGGATGGCCATGGTGATATGATCCAGCAATAATGATATAACCAAAAAAAGTGATCCCAAATTGAAGCTGATATCTGTATTTCATTCCTTTATAATAAATTTGGTTACATTTTTTTGGTAGAAGAAAAACACATGCCTTATGCACAGGTCTATGCCAGCTTTGACCCTACAATGCATGTGGGCTTCTCGGTCCACATTACATATACACAGCACATGCTTGGACGATACTATACCTCCACATTGAGGGTACCCACCAGCTACTCCTCAGGTTTTATGAGGGTTAACATCTCCATATTTTTGACCCGTATGGGTCCCATAGTGTGTTGAGTGGTCCCATTAAATATTAGTTGTTTTGAAAACCGTTTTTTGTTAAGAGAAAAAAAAATTAATGAAAAGTTAAAATTTATTACTTTATAAACACATTACTCCAACAACTTAATTTGGTTAAAATAATAAGATAGATATATTATTAATAAATAAAAGTATAAAAATATAATCACTCATCACATTATCCTTTGTAAATTTCAAACTTTAGAAATAAATTTACTCTTTAAGTTAAAACTATTAATTAATTAAAATTTAATATTATACATGTTTTGAACAAAAAAAATAGAAGTATCTCAAAATAATGTTTAATACATTTATTATTTTAGTATTAAAAAATAACACTTTCTATATTTACAAATATTTTAAATAAAAAATACACATTTCTTAAAATAAGATAATCTATTCGAAAAAACATTCAAATAAAGGAATTATATATTTTAACTTTCTTGAAGAATATATATATACATAGTGAATATAATTGCATATAAGAAAAGAAAATATCATTAATTAAATATATTTATTGATTTGAATATCCTATATACTTCTGTAAATGAAAATAATTTCATTTTAAAAATATTAAAAAAATTCATAGTTAATTTAAATAATAAAAAATATAAAATAATGACTATATTAATACAACTACATATTCATTTATATAATAATTTTAATATATTATCTAACATTATAAACAAAAAAATGATTAAGTTAAAAATATAGGTCCCAATTAAATGATACATTATTTTGTTGAAATTACCAAATAAATCATTAAATAAACATTTTTTAAAAGAAAATTATGCATAGAATTTTGGGGTTGTTACATTCTACCCCAATTAAAAATAATTTCACCCTAAAATAGGTTATTTTTACTTAAAGAAAACTATGAAATTCCATTTTCCAAAATTTAGAATATTATAATAACTATAATTAAATATTCATAAAAGTCACTTAAATTCAAGGGAGTTCAATAGTATGTTTATAAATATTAGTTTTTTCTACAATTAAAAGGTTATAAAAAATTTATCTTACTAAATGAGTATTGTTAAAAAATTAACCTATTTTAAACCAAATATCCTAATCACAAATGTTATCTAAAATATCCCATTGATACTAAATATGAGGCCCCAGACTAATGGCTCAAGATCTTGTACAAAATAATGCTTTATATTTGTTTATTCTTAAATTATCTGAAAAAAAATATATTCATATAAATTTGAGGATTTTTTTCTTCTATTGGATTTGGATGAAGGGTTCAACAATTACATATTTATCAAAGAATAAAATTAAAAGGAATTGATAAGGATTTTTTTAAGCTAGCTCATTATAGAAGCTAAAATCAATGAATCCTTTCAATGATCCTGAAATCATTTTCTAAAAACATTAAATGAGAAAAATTTCCCAAAAATGGGTTTTTTAAAAAATCTTAACCAAAACCTTTTCGAAAGTACTAATACCTTTTTAAAATAAAAATGAAAATACTTTGAAAAATAAATATCTTTGGAATACACATTAAAAATTCATTGCAAATAATTTAAATTTTTAAAAATTAATATTTCTTTTTTTTAGAATATAATATATATTTTTGAAAAATGATTTGAAAATACTTGGAAAACATGATTTTGAAAATTCCAAATAAAATACTTAGGCCTTTGAAAATAATATAATAATTTTAAAAAAACATATGTTTTTTAAAATTCTATAAATAAATTTAAATTGCTTATGCTTTTGAAAACATTATAACACTTTTTGAAATATATAAGATTTAAAAATGTTAATAAATTAATCCAGCGATTTTTTAGAAAATATTGAGCAAGATTAAGGGAAAAACAATGGGACCACTTTAAACATTGAAGAAGTAATGAAATCAATTTTTAAATTTGGTACAACCCAATATCAATAAATTTATCTTTTTTATGGACTATTATACAAAATAATTATTAATAAAAATGTATTTAAATTTCATTCATAACCTCATAAAATATATTTTATAAAACATTAAACATTTTTATTTAATTATTTCTCTCTATATAAAGATCTTAAAAATTCATTTAATTGATTCAAATATTTGAAAATATCATTTTATACATAGAACACTGATGTGAAGGTATGAAGGACTCTCATAAAAAAATGGAACTGTAGAATTACAATTCACATTAAATAATACCTTTAAAAATATAGATACATTTTCTTTTCTTTCATAAAATCAATAAAAACGTTTATATATTTCACATAAAATTATAGTGGTTGCATTTATAATAATAAATATTCCTTCCTCAGTATACTTCATGAATATAAAATTGAGTAAGATTTGTGAATTTAAATCAACTACTTATTCATTAAAATCAAGAAATAATATCAATATATATATATATATATATCTGTGTGTGTGTGTGTTTATAATCATGAATCATAAGTATGAAAATCCTTGCATAGTAAAAATTTAAAGTACTTTTATAATTAAAATTACAAGAATATAATTTTTGAAGAACCTAAACATGAAGATGTAGATATGTAAATAATTAAAAACAGGAAATTTAATTTCTTAAAATTAATTGATTTTAAACCCTGAATAAATCATATATGTATATATGTTTTAATAATATAACTTGTATAATATATAAAAAACTCCTATAAAAACTCACATTATTTTTAATTAAATAATCCTAAAGTTTGAATAAAAATACATAAATATGTATGAAAAATTTTACATTAAAATTACAGACATATATAATAGAGTGAAATTTAAACTTAAATAGTGAAAAACTATTGGTCACATTCAAATGGGTTTCTCAAACTAAATGGACACAATGGAAAACTTCCTATATTTTGGATACACGAACTAGTGTAATGGAATGAAGGCTTTTCTTGGCATGCTCTCTCCTTTAACCCGAATGAATGGGTGACTTTTTGTGAAATTTGAAACTTATGTACATAGGGGCTCTTTTCCCATTGATAATGAAATCATACATGCAATTATTTAATGAACATAATCCTTCCTCATGGATTTTTTCATCGAGGAGCTCGAAACAATGGCTTGTAGTGTAAGCTGAGGCGAGGTCTTTGTTTGATAGATGTATATTCATTTATATCATCTTTTTAAATCAAATTCTTTATATTTATAATTCCAAGTGAAAATGATTAAAAATGGTAATATTTTAATGTTGATCAAACTATAGTTTCCATGTGGAGAAGGAGGCTCGAAGAGGTATTCACCGATGGTGATGGTGTGGGTAGGCATGGTCGATCAGGGAAGGATAATGAATAGGATCATCTGGATTTCAGGAGAAGAAAAATTGTGGTGTAACTCATTGTTATTATGCCTATATTGTTTATTTTATTCACTATAAGAGAAATATAATGATATCTTGAATAAGGATAATGATTGAAATAGTGCTTGGATTGAATATCATAGATTTTGGGAGAACAATTGCATAGTCATGAGATACAACTCTTTAAAGATGGTGAAGAAGGAGAAGGATCAGTTATCCCTATGGATCTAAAACAATAGCCAAGATATAACCAGACCAAAAATTCTGATCACACATAGAAACAAAGATCAATTTTCCACTCCTTTATAATCTACTTCAACACATTATTTTATAATAACAGAAAACCTATCCTTATACACAATCATATGAATGTGTTGGACTACCAATGCTCACGGGCCGCTCAGTCCATCTTACCTCTAAGAAACCTATGTTTAGATGACCTTATTCCTCTATAAAGCACAATGGTTGAACCCTCTATATAGTCAACCTAGATAGGTCCTGTAGTATTTTGAGGGTTTCTCTTAAATCATGAAGGTGTTGAAAAAAATTTTAAGGCAAAACAAAATTAAATAAAAGTAAAAAATTTTAATTTTATAAATACTTTCCTTGAAAAAAAATTCTTAAAATATTATCATAGATATTTTACTAATTAAAAAATGTTGTAAAATATAATCACTCATCACATTATATTCTTTAATTATCTAATGTCAGAGATATATTTACCAGTTCTCTCAAAACTATTAATTTCTAAACAATTTTATATTATTAATTTTTTTAAAAAAAATATGAGAACCTAAAAATAATGTTTAGAACATTTATTAATTCCAATATTAACATGTTAAAATTTAATTATTTACATATAAATTAAATAAAATACAATATTTTTATAATAATATATTATATATTAAATTCATAATTTTAAATGATAGAATCATATATTTTAAGTTACTATAAGTAGACAAGTATATAAAGTGAATATTATTCCATGTTAGAAAATACAATTTATGTAATTATATGTTTTTAATGATAAGAATGTAATAAAAACATATGTTAAGTAAAAAAATTAATTTTAAGAAGAATATTCCTTTAATTAATTTATTTATATTATAAATAATATAAATTATTAAGTACATTAGTACACCTATATATTCATTATAGAATAAAGTTCACATTTTTTCTAAATTTTTAAACCAAAAAAAATCTGATTAAGGAAATCATTTAGGTTCATGTTTAATTACATGCAATATACTTTTAAATATAAAATAAACCATTAAATAATAATTTATTAAAATAAAAATGTGATTATAATTTACGGGGCATTGAAAACACCATTCTAATATTCAATTGACCTCTCTCATTGATTATTTAGGTTTAGTGATATTGAAGTGTCTAACTGAGTATGTTATAATCACCCCTTTATGGGATCTTCCCACAATTTTCGTGTCATATTTAGACAATATGACTTTTGATGGAGTCTTATGATGAACATGAGATGGTGGAGGATAAAAGTATCAAACATACTATATACTGTTACTAGAGTTTCATTCTAATCATAAGTCCAATTTATCTTGTAGTAAAAACTCTATTTTATTTTTAGTTGTCTAGTATTTAACAATTATCAATAATGTTCTTATGTCATGCATTGATTTGGGATTTATTATTATGCATGTTTCCTAGTATCATTTATATCAACCCTTATGCATTATGTTGGCTCATGGAGATAACTATAAATATATAGGTACCTTAATATAAATCCTCCCATGTGTGTGATCTTCTTACTTGGTGATGGTCTCTAGTATTTGACCTACTAGATTCATGAAAGGAGTGTCACATTAAGACTACCATTGGCTTGTTCATCCCATGTTGATCAGGTTATAACATAGAGGTATTAAATAATATTATTTTCCTTGGGTTGTAGATTGGAGATAGTCTAGCTGTGATTTTTTGGGATTAGGGAAATGTTATTAATGTTTTCTTGAGTATGGATCTTAGAACAGGAAACTTAGTGATGTAATGGTAGCCAACATATCCATTAACTAGGACCCTTATAACATATTTTTTATATCGATAAATGTATTCAATGTTTTTTGGAAAATTATCAATACATTCATCCTTTTGAATGGGTTGTGGTTTCAATGTTCATCATCATTAAACCCACATTATATCTTATTTGACTATTATATTTCATTAATTATATTATTATGACTCTATGAATATATCCATGTATAGTTGAATCGTCGGATCAAGATGATGGTCCTCCTAGTGATTAGGGTTTAGTGTATGGGCCTCAGTAAAAGGTGGCATCTCTAGCATGTCTAAAGATATATCCTCCACCTTTGGTATATCTATATGGTCTGGTTGTACTCGATTATGAACAAAAATAGATGATTCTAATTCTTGAGTTCCATTGAGAGAGAACCCTACAGATTCATAGAGATCTAGAGATGCATGCAGTAGAGGACTGGTTCAAGTTAGTTGTGTTGGGTTTCTGGCTTGTCATTACCCCTCCTCATAAGATGGTGGTACAAGAGATAAGCCTTCTACATGGATTAGATTAGAGATAATGGACTCTAAGGATCAAATTCAAGATGAAATGACCCTCCATTGTACATATTTTGACCATTCCTTCATATAAGACTTATACATAGAAATTTTATGGGATGTATATATCCAAGTGCTTCTACAGCTCCAGATTGAAATAATGTCAATTTTAAATAATGCATCACTGTTTTATAATCTATATTGGTACTCTATGAACATGATTTCTTATGCATGCATTTGATTAATGACAACTTATTTTTTCCTACAAAAAATAGGAGATGGTGTAGTATATGTCTATATACCTATCTATTTTAGAGTATTAGAGCATGCTTTTATTTTTAAAGGTTTTCTAACTAAGAAGATATCGATATTTGGTTAATCTAGTTGAAATTAGAGAGAATATAATTTGAAATATGGTAGAAAATAATAATCATAGGGGTCCAAACATGTGAGACATTTACAGAGACAGTCATTTGATATGGTGTCTTTAATTCAAGGATCCCAGGATGGTTCTAATTAGTCAAGGGATAGTTGATGCTACTCAAGTGATGTACAAAAAATATATTCAAGGGGATTTTATGGCCTTTGTGTATGAGAGAGGGAATTTTTTGATGGAAATACTATATAGATGGATTGGTTTTATTTAGGGGGTAGGCAGGTGAAAACATGGTAAAGGAGTTAGAGGACTAATGGGAGGTGGGTGAGGATTTGATCTGTTTCCACTACCACCCACAGTTGGTCAACACTAGGATTAAGGAATTGGTAGTTATATACATGGGATTCAAGAAGCAAGAAAGTATTATGATCATGAGTCCCTAGGGATTATTTAAGGTGTAATCACTATGTTCTACATATTATCTATAGTATTTATAGATATATGCAGAATCCAAACTTCCATTTCCACATCCCTAATATTAGATATTTATCTTTCATTAGATCCTTTGTCTTGATCATTCTATTAAGATACCCTTATAAGGGGATTTTTAGAAATTTCACACCACTACCAATTCTGTGACACAAATCCTGGAGGAGAGATCTTCCCATGTTATATTTTTATTGAAATGATGAGTCCTTATGACATCGTTTTTGGTATTAATTATCTCTCTACTTTTCATGAATTGATTGAATATTTACATTGTACGGTGTGATGTGTCAAATATAATTGGATGAGGTATTCCCCCATCGATTGGAATGAATTTCATGACAATTAGGATGTGATCATATGAAGGAGGATACAACTAATTACTCCATAGTTGGATAGTATTACCCTTGGAGTAGCAAATATTTTGAGATTTCAATTTCTTATAGTAGTGAAGGGGTATGGGGATATGTAATCTGGGGATGTTCCAGGTTTTAATCCCTACTTATAGATTAATTTATATGTAAATATACATAAATTTAAAACCCTTATATCTACATGATAATATTGAATGTCACTTGAAGATATTTGAGAGTTAGAGGTTTTTCTGGAAGTTTTTGTAGATGAATGGTTTTTTCCAACATATTATGTCCCTCAGGAATTCTAAAATGTTATCTTCCAAGAAGGTGGATGAAAGGTTGAGTTTATATATTGATTAGCATCACCTAAAACGTGTTACCACAATAAATAAGTATCCACTCTCATGAATCTATGACCTCTTAGATTAGTTGAAATGGAAAGCTTGCACTCATATATTGGCCTTAATTTGGGATATCAGAAGCTCTGAGTACAAGATAGGGATATACCAAAGACATAATTCCAATATCACTATGAAAACTAAAATTACATGGTTATGTACATCACTATAAATAAAACCAATGTAGTGTTCATGGGACTCATGGACTAAATCATCATTCCATTCTTAGACTAGTTTTTTGTTGTCTTCGTTGATGACTTTCAAGTGTACTTGACATCATATGATGTGAGCCCAACACATTTATGGATGTCCCTAGACATAATCCCAGATCAGCATTGCTTTGAGAAACTCTAAAAGTGTCTTTTATCTATTTGATAGTTCCACTTCATTTGGTAATTCTTCTAATATGAGGGAATAGTTTTGGAAAAAAGGTTGAAGCAGTACTATCTTGGGAGCCAACCATGATAGTGAATAAGTTGGATATCATCCATAAGTTATCATGATACTATATGATATTTTTCCTTTCTTATTTAGTAATTAAGCATCCTATACTTATTTGAATCTATGTGGAAGAATTTCATAATTATATAGTGGTGTTAACTTGATTTTATGATGTTGTGTTAGATTTTGAAGTGATATCACCATCATGAGACTGACAGAGTAGTGTATTTATTATGTGGATTTATTTGATGCCTCTAGAACTAGACATATATCTGTTCATATGTAGTGGTAGATGGTGATCACTTATGAATCTCGGTGGTTGATTCCCCATTATATTAACAACGTGACACAAAATCTAGAGTTCAAATATTTGGTGTTTTCCATGAAAATGTGGAAACACTACCTTGTGAGAGAATGATATTTTTTATTTCTACAATAGGATTATTGGGTAAAATATTTCATAGAAATATCATAACATGAGATAGTAGGGATGTATTTTTTTCAACAATATTATGACTCAAACATATCCTATGATTCCATAAAGTTAAATTTTTTGTAGATGTTTTCAGAAGGATATCGTTATCATAGTTTTTTAATGAGGTATTAGAGTAGTTGTCCTCATTCATGTTCTCATTAGGGGAGGTGGATGTTGAATTTTACCTTTAATCGATGGTTTTTTCCTTCCCTTAATTATCATGCTGGAGAGGAACAACTTGGATATATAAATTTGGACACCTTTCATGGATAGATGTCCACTGGATGTTCTCCAAAAAGATTATTTTAAGTAAAAGAGAACATTATTCTTTTCTAGGAAGAATGATGGTCCCAGTTAAGTTGTCAGATAAGGTCCTAATGAAGTTTCACATATCCCACTTAGTCGTATTTATTGTAGTAAATTTGTTCTAATACGACCGTTGAAATAACATATTGTTGTTGGTGTTGAAGAGGTGTGCAATAAATATTTCCTCTCGATTCTTTGATTTCAGTAAGTGATGGATGAGCCCAATTTTCTAGTGGTTTTGTAACAACCCATTGATCTTCCAGAGCTAATGTGGGGTCATATGCCAATTGAATTTTTGATGGTAATTAAATTATCAACAAGTGTTTATTATTATTATTTTGATATCATTGACCATAGAACCATGTTGGACCACATCCTCACATTAATATTGTAGAGGTTCATATATAACATGAGAAAATGGTACATGTAGGATATATTTCAACATCAAGGAATTCACTCTAAAGTAATTCCACAACATGATGATCACATTACAATACAACAATAGATATAATTTTAGGAGGCCTTGGGGAATAATTTGTATTTGGTAATGGAATTTCACCCCCAAATAGAAGGCTAGACCAAGAAAACCATTAGGGCTTCTGGGGCATAAATCTTGATTTCCTATTAGACTTTGGTCATATCTAGTAGGATTGTTGAGAATATTTGAGATAACACTCCACCATATTTATGGAATCATTCAAGGCCATATATGAGTTACCCTATTGGTCATCACTATACTATATTGATCTAAGAGTGAAGCACTAAAGGGAATAGAGTCGGTGAAATTAAAAACATAGAAGGTTCATATCAACTATGAGGGAATTAGGACTACCCATAGATATCAAAATTTTCTACTGACTGACAATATAGGCCTTTTGATTTTTTTGAGGGAGATTGTGTATTCTTGGATGTGTCATGTTAGAGAGGAACCCAAATATTTGGTTGTAGTAGATTACATTCTCTATAATTAATTTTTCTACTCTAGATACTACATTGGTTTTGATATGTGGTATACCACTTAGGGTAACTACTGCAGTTAGAATTGTTTCATGATGTCTTCCATGTTCTGTTTCCGAGCTTTTATGTGCTCTACCAAATACATGTTATTAAATAAGTTGAGATTTACATAGAGGATAGAGTTACCTTAATATTTTACTTAATAAAGATCAAGGATCTCCTAGATAATATCCTTAATTGGAGAGTGATTCCCATTATGAATGTATCGTGAAAGAACAAGAGTCTTCAAAATAACATCTGGGACGTAAAAATATATTTGAACTCAGTACCCTCATCGTTTTTAGTATCTTTTTTTCTAGGATTAAAATAACAAAGGTGAAGATTTTTTAACATTTATTTTTTACTTAAATGGTGCTGCCATAGTTGAACTAATTATTTAATATCCATGCATAGTGTTAGTGTTTGATTTAAGGGCCCATGGATTGTAAGTGTTCATATAGTAAAAGTACTCAATATATCATATTATGAACCCATATTTTTTCCTAAATAGTGGAATAAATCCCTAAAGGTATCTCAAATGGAAAAAATAATTTGAAAACTAAATCTATAATGTATGTTTTAACTTAGTCATGACATAATCATTTTCAATGTAGGGTGGTTATTTTATGTGATTTCATTGGGGTAATAGTTATTTAAATAAATAAATTAAATAATTAATATTTTTCAATAGATGACTTACCCTAATTATATTTTAACATGGTTATTCAATGATACAATGTATAGCTTCATAAAAAATGTTATTTTAAAAAATCATGTGGGAGTGAATTGGTGGATGTCTTTGGCTCGATGATATATAAGAAATTTTTTAAGGATCTATGTCACTAACAAATTTTTTTGGATCTTATTGAAGATGAAACATGATTTATTTTTAATTAGAGATCGATGAAATGTCAAGGTATGCTTTTTTGTTGGTTTATCCCCAAAATATGATTATCCAATTTCAATGATGAATCAGTTATTCTAAAAAATCAATTCATATATCGATTCATGATTTCAATTTTTCAATTTATATTCTAATAATTATTAGTTTATAATGCTTAATAATTCCTTGCAATAATTGTTTTCTTCATCAATTATTGGAAGTCATCCAAAATAGTGGAAAATGGCTAGTCCTTATGTTTTTATTTTTCTTTATTCTCAATCCCTATCGTAAAACCATTCATCTTTGGTGTTTCATTTGATTGGATGTTTGAAAAAAACATCGATCACGGTCATTGATCATTAAATATTTTGAACAATACATATCTCCAATGAGATCAAGTTTGGGATTGATTCCATGATCTTTGTGTGATAAAGAAGATTGAAAATAGGTTTAAATTAGATATGATTGTTTCATTTGATTGTGATTCAAATATATAAACTCACAGGAGATGGCGTCATAGTTGGAATGTGGGAAAAGATCAAACTATTCATGGTATTGTTGATCCCTTAGAACTATATCAAGGATCTATTTGGGATCACATGTAAGAATAATAGGAATTAGTGGCACGGTCATGAATTTTTTTAATATAAAATCCTTTCTAAAACTTTTCAATGTCTATTATAAATAGTTTTGATGATCACCTGTTGTGTTTTCACCCTCAGATGGTAGTTGGGGTTTACATTCATAATAATATATCATATTATATTTGATCCCTCATAGATCATGTAACCTAATGATGGGGGCCCAACATATACACTAGGGATACATGAGTATGTACATTCCAAGTACACGATCATTTCCATGTCAGATGAGAATTATCTTGTTAGTGATGGCTAGTATACAAGGGTATGACCAGTATACAGAGAAAAAATCATTATACATGGGAAAAATATGGATACATGGGAATGCACCAAAGGAAATGGCACTAGGAAGGCCGAGAACAAAAACAAAAAGTTTTTTATTAACCATACAGCCTATGAACTTCAAAAAATGTTATTTTAAGATCATTTTCTCTTAAATAGGGATTCAGGTGTGTTCCCCCTTTTCAGTTCAATTTGGGCGAGTTCTCTTATTCTAGGATGACTCTTACAGTTTATTTCTATGAGGGTTAATATTGTATCTAATATAAATAATATTATGTAAGATCTAATTTATGGATTAAAGGATATTTTCCTCCATGATTATTGTTTTTGTAACCTCATTACATCATTATCCATGTGAATGGATTGGTATCACATGACCTACATACATGAGAATTTGATCACCAACCTAGAATTTAATTCACTTAGGGCTCGGTTTACCAAATTGGTTATCGGTAAAAACACTACCTATATATTAATGAATTTTGAGTTACAAAAAATAATTATTACTAGAAATGTTTTATGATGAAGACCTCTTGGATTAGTAAGATCAGGGTTAGTAGGGCACTAGGACTGTGTTCTATTTGATGAGCATTTCCATGAATCCTTTAAAAGAATACTAGGATGGTTTTATTTTGATGAATTTACCCTGATTCTCAATGAATAAGTTGATAAAATATAGTTTTTTACAATTATATTGTCCTTTATTCTAATTTATATATCATTTTTATATTGAGATTAATTCTCTCTTTATTTCTTTTTATTTTGTGATTTCATGGTGTACAAATGAGAACTTTCTTCTACATGGAATATTTCATCTAATTTCATGTCTTATATAGACTAAATTACTTTCAACAATTTTCATGTATGGATAGAATATATGGGATCTTAGTGTTACTAGATAGAACACAAATGATTCCTGCAATTTCATTCTCATTAGTAGGCCCCTTTGTGTAATAGGATGGACTTTTTTGTAATGTTTGTGGGCTTGTATTTGGAAATTTTTCATTCCTATACATGTCGAACTATATTTTGCGGGATATATTTATATATTGAATTATTGTAATATTTATATAATACTTTCTTCATTGTGTTAGTATTTATATATTTGTATGTGTGTACATTTATATTGGGATAAGGTCATTAAAATGTGTGATATGATTAAATAGTAGTGGTCTCTTAGCCCATACCAATTTTAGGGGGGATGTTGGTGTCACAATGATCTTTCCTATAACCATGTGGGCCCTAGTTGGTCAGTATTTGAAATTATAGAATACAACACATTAAACACTTCTAATTGAAGAAGTATCTATATAATAATTTTGAAATAGATTTATAGTCCATAGTACATTACCATGGTGTTCACATTTATTTTTTTATTAAAAAATGGTCAATGAATATTTGAATTTATTATTTTGAGAATTATAGAATCTTGATCATTAGAAAGTATCATAAACATGACATTTAATATTTTTTTGATCGATATAAAGGGTATGAAAAATACAAAAAGTTTTTTCTTCATTATGAATACCATAAACTAAGCATTAAAAGTGTTGATATACTCTTGAAAACCTTCCACAAAATATATGGACACTATGAATTTATAGTGATCCCATTCAATCATATAAATTCACCAGTTATCTCCACATATTTATTGAATGTATACATTACTGATTGCAAAAATATTTTTTAGTCTTCATTGATAAATATCCTATATATTCTACGAGAAAGTAAGAACATGTTAATAATTAAATGATATGTCTAAATTCTATATAATGGTAGGTGAAATATGTTATGACCCAAAAGTGTGAATTTTGGATTCTAAAATAATTCATATTTAGTCGGGTAATAATGAGTGATGGAATATTTGTGGATTGTTCAATTATAGGGGTGATTGTATAATTTCCCAAGATGGAAAATATTAAAGAGATCTGCTATTTTCTTCCATTATCTAGAAACTATCAATGTTTTGTGATACATTTATCATTATTTTCATATGAATTAGAAAATATAAATCAATAGGAATAAATGTTCAGGAGGTTATATAATATAAATTAGTATTTAAGGATCTAATATATAATTTTTTCACTACATATTAACATAGAATATAATGTTTTGGTAAATGATTTTGTTATATTTTGATTCATTAAAATTTTCATGCAAGTGTTCATACAAAAATTAATGGTGGAAGCTTATGCTTCAGGTTAATTATTTTCCCAAGGGGAAAATATAATATGAAATAAATAGAGAAAGTGACCAAAATTTTATCATTACTGATATGATGGTACTATCTCTCTAGGTATATGTGTATTTTATATTTTTTATCACAATAAAAAAAATATGTATTCACATAGAATTATATGGATAGATGAAAAAATATATTATTGGGGTTGATTAATAATTATAATTTCACGCCACATAACAAACTAAGGGTATAAAAAATACTTGATTAATCCTTATAAAGAAATAATCATGTTACACTATACTTTATGAAGAAGTACTGGGAACAAAAAATTATTGATATTAAAATAATATTATTGGGAATTATAAAAATGGATGAATTAATACTATTACTAAATGATTTATAACCCATCCACCAATTTAATGACTTTAGAATATGAGAAATATGATATATAAACATAAGATAGTTCCAAATATTTTACTGTCAAAACATAACAGAGATGGTGTTATATGAATTATAACATAGATATGTTTCCCATATTTTTAAGAGTGGAAAAAATTATTTTTGGGTGATTAACATAGATCTACTTTTTTTCTCAGCATTAAATCATAATGTTGTATAGAGATAGAAAATTGCATTTCTGGAAGGAAAATATGAAGTGATAGATTAAATAGTACAAATATTTATGATTTCCATGACAAAAGGTATTAATAGTATGTTAAAAGTAAAATTAGATGATACAACCATTACCTATAACATATTAAAATCCAAGAACATCACTACATATTTAATCATGTGTCATCATAAATCCTCTAAATGTTATACTATCATCTGGCTAATGGTATATTAACAAAAAAAGATAGAATAATGCATTTTTATCTGATAAGACCTCATACTCAGTGATATTTCCACATTATGTATAATTTTCATGGTGAGGTTTAATTGATGTCCACTTACAATTTTATCTAATCTACGTACATGTTGTACATGAAAATTATATAGAAGTATTAATTATACATGAGACACAATTAATAAAAGTATCATGAATTATAATACATTATCATATATTCAATATGAATGTACTATTGATAACATATAAAATTTTATGAGAATATGTTTAATAGATTTCAATGTAGTATGGGAGAGTACCCTTACTTTGAACGTGTTCTCAAATAACAAAAAATACATCTCTATCATTTAAATAGACTAAAACGTATAACAAAATTTGAAGAGATATAGAGATATGACATTCTACAATGATGTTCGAGAGATTTAGCTATTAGGAAATGAAAATGTTAATAAATTTGTGGAGTTGTATCCATAAATTCAAAATCATATCAAAATAGAAAAAAATTTATTGAAGAACTTTTCTGATAATATTTAATGAGATCTAGAGTGTCATATTGGTGAAAAAAATTCAATCATATATATCATTACCTATGGGATTTAAAATAGTGATGAATATAATGTTTTTTCATAGATACATTGGAATATTTGATGTTCTTGATGATGTTTTTATGGGTTCTCATCACTTATTAAATTCAAAAAATCACATATGGGTGTATGATCTATTTTATTTTTCTCATATGGGTTATTACATACCATGATCATTGGTTGTATTGAAATCTAAAGATCTGAAATTATAAAATGATCAGTTTTTTGGAACATTTGTATGATATCATAGATCATATAGATAATGTTTATAATAAAATACCATTCACTCTTTCAATGTCTTATTTAATAGTAATGTGCTTTAGGATTACATAAATAAACAAGAAGATATAATTACACAAAATTACATTTATTTTTTTCATCCAATTAAATAAATTTTGAGGTTAAAATTCCATTAATGGGGGTTAAAATTAAAGCCTAAAGTGTGTACTTATATATATCACATTAAATCTATTATTTTCCATCATACGCACCAAAAAAACAAGATAAGATTTATTTTTATTTCAATGAATGTTCAAACATTAATATGTAATAATAATTAGATATGAAACATCTTTAAAAAAAGAATAAGTGGACAAATCTATAAGTAAATAAAATGAAAATAAACTTGAAAAATTCATACATGTGGTCTTCCATAAATATTGTACATATGATTACAAATAGGAAATGAATGAAAAAGAATAATAATTTAATATAAATATTGAAGAATAAAAAAATGAATAGTATTTTATATTTTTTGGCTGTTTTTATAAATATGTGTTGGAATGTAATATGATCATTAAAAATAATTTTTTAATGTAATGATGATTGATATATAACCATTGAACATACCATCACTAATATATATGTATTCAATAGATACATCAATGTCATGTAACCATTTCTGAAATATTAAAATAAAAATCACATATAATAAAATTTCTTGGAATGATATATATATATATATATATATATATTAACCAAAAGGTGTTATAATAAAAATATATATTTTTATTTCGTAAAAATGTTATTATTAAATTATTTAATTTTTATAATATATTAAATTAATTCTTCAAATAATAATTAATTGATAAAAATAATGGATATAATAAAAATATTTAATTGGAAGTGGTTAAAAATAATTAATTTTAAAAATATGTATTATATAATGAATTGTATGTTTCTAGGTGTTCTATATTTTTGTTTTAATAAATTAAATTAATCACTATTGATGAGTAAACATAATTATTTTCAATATATATATATATATATTGAAAAAAATACCAATAATCTAATTCTATTTTTTCTGGAATAAGAATAAATCATTTTTATGCATAAAAGAATATTTTTCTAAAATAAATAAATATTCATTATGTATTATTATATGAAGAAATATTTATTAATTTATAAAATTTAATCCATTAAAATCAATTTCATACTCTCAATAAGTATTTACAAATTATATAATAATTCAAATTTTATTTTATGTATAAAAATAAATTACTCTTGTAAAAACTATGTTTCCATAGTAAAGGAAAAATAATGAAAACATGTTTAAATAAAGGGTAGGGAACTGAACAATAATAAAATATTAAATATAAATTAATTGATTAGGGGAATAATCAGACTCCCAATTATCATATATTAATTTTTTATCAACGTTAAATGCAATATAGATGAAAAATTACATTCCTAATTAATTAAGGAATGAGAATTTTAGTAAATACTAATTTCGATTTCCTATAAAATATCCCCTACACTTATCATGGTAATGTGCCTAAAATATTTGGTTTCCCCACGAATACCAAAAAATATCTCCACACTAAATATCTAATAACATTTTTGGTATTATTTGATCTTAATAATATCAAAATAATACATTTCTAATTGGTTTTATAAGTGATGTTTTAGTTCTAAATTGATTGTAGAGAACATTTGATAATGTTGTTATCAAATTTAAGGGTTTATCTTAATAATATTAAATCATTATGTCGTATTTTTTATTAAAATATTTTCAATTATATTGTGTATATACATCTCATTATTGAATTTTATCAGACATTTTATGAAATTAAATTGATTGATAATATATTTATGTTTCTCTTATTCAAAATATTTGATTATATAATTACCAAAACCAAAAAGGTGTTATATATCAATCTTACATTCATATCAATATTTTATACCACCAAATTTATATTAAGTGAAATTTAATATTTTTCATTAAAAATGTTTTCTATTTTTAACTCATCTTCTATTTTTTGTAGTTTATATACCTTCTTACCATTTTATTACCCTTAGTATGAAAATGTAAGAAAATGGATGATCCAAATTCAATATAGACATGTATCTTTAATTCAATAAAGTATTATTCTCCACATAATCAAATCATTTCATAATTCTTTCTTGGATTTCATTACACACATTTTTTTATTTCTAAATAAAATTATTTTTGACTATGAATATCTTTATAAGAATGTAAAAGGAATATTTTGTTTTAAATATTTTAAATATGATCACTTTATCCAATATAATATTTTTGTTTTATTCTTTATTTTTCATTAGAAAATGAATTTCATTCTAGAAAAATATGTATTCTTATTTTTTTTTTATTAATTACTTTTAAATAATTATTACTTATTCTTATTTCTCAATATAAACATCTAATTATCTTATAATTGTTTTCATCTGCAATAATATCATTCAACTGTTTTTATTCTTCACTAGGTTTATTCTTTTAGAACACAAATCACCTTCCCTCTCTAGATAAATATTGTTCGTGTCTTTTCAATGTATTCATGAACCTGTTTATTTTGTATAGTATAATAAAAATAATATTAAATTATAAATATTTTATGCTCATGTTTCTTATATATGTTAGGTTTATCATTATGTGATTAGTGGGTGCATAATTATATATCTCTCTAATTCGTTGATATATATTTATATCCCATGAGATAATTATGTTATACATAGTAATTGTTTTATTTATCTAAATTAAAAACATAAAGGTTGTCAATATTTGGGTTACTTATGTTTAAAAATACCTGTTTTGGAATAATTTCAATTATCTATGTTCACTAAAATGTGCATGAACATTATTTTGGTCTTCTACATTTATAAATATGTTTTGTATAAATGATTATGGCTAGTTAGATATACAACCATGTTCTTGGGTGTGAATGCAGATACTTACGTTGAAAAATATATGTATGGAAATGATTTCATTTTGATATATTAACTACCATGTTCGTATATTTGACTGTGGTTACCAATGTTCACACACTTTTGTGGGAATATTATTACTATTATTTGTGATCAAAACCTTTTGTTTCTCTCTGACTATTTTAATAGACATTATGAACCTTGGGCATGGAAATCATTGTCATTACCTTTGTTTAAAATGTTATGATTACTTATTCTTATGTTTTATCTCAAAAGATTATTCATTTCCCATAGCTCATGATTATTTTTTCTTCACATTATTTATTTATGGTAAATGTTAAATTGTAATGATGTTCCTTTTAGGATATAAATATCAATATCATTCTTTATGGAATGCAGTTATGTTTACATGTTCAATTTAATCGGTTATCTCTACCATGTTCAGTTTTAGTCCTAGGATTATGGTACAAAAAAATTTTATAATAGAAATATTTTTCCCTTACATAGAATTTATTTTTAATCATTTATTTGTTTTTCTATTTACCTATGGAATTAAATAAATTAATACTTTTATAAGGAAGTCAAATATGGAAATATTTTTACAAAATATATCATAAATAATGTGTAAAAATTATATTTCTAATATATAATGTCAATAAATCATTCAGTTCTGAGGTGTTGTAATTTTTCTTGATATTTATTAACTATTTAAGGGGAATGATGTAATATATATTATTATTATACTAGTATTTTCTAATCATAGATTTTTATTTTTTAAAATTGTTGGGGGAGACTCCCACTAAGTATAATGATCATGGGGATATTAAATTCTTAAATAAGGAAACAATATTTTCATGATTTAAATTTCTAATGATATCATTGGTGACTTTTGAACACATATATATGGTAATCACTTATCAACACTGAAGTCCAAATATGTGATTTATAAAAAAATGTCCATGGAAATCACCCCACTAAAAAATGATAAATATGTGTTAGATAATGGGGAAATTAAGAACAATATTTAAAAAATTATTAGTCCTAAAACTATCAGAATCTCTTTAGGAAAATAATATTGAATAAAAAATTATAAGCATTTCACCATATTATTCAATTTGTTAAACATCATTCCATTTACTAATTATGAATGATCAATATATTTTTGGGTATTTAGGAATATGATTTTTAACATTAAAATAGCATGAAATTATAGGAAAATGGATGGTAATGAACCTGAGGAACATAGGAAGCAGTTTTATGAATGTTCATATAATAAAAAAAATCAAGAGTTCATGTGTACCAAAATTTAAAATTTAAATAAAAAAATTAATATATATATATAATCCTATATAATTCGGAAAAAAATAATTTATCAAAGTTAATAATTATTCATATATGACCTTTATTGTGCATCACATTAACCCTCACTGATACCACAAGATGTAACATGACTATGCTCAATAGTAATTAGTCTATCCCACTCATGGAATCAAACCCTAAAAATGAAAATGTAAATAAATTGAATGATCCAAAATATGAAAAATAACACATGTAATAAGTATTTTGAGTATTTTGAGATAATATAATTAAATTAAGCATTTTCTATGACGCATCATAGATTATATATAATAATTTTATGAAATTTTAATTTAATTCCTACTTTTTTGTGTTTTTATAAAATAAGGTTATCAATAATTATTTTTATTTCAAAAGGTTAAAGAATCATATGGGTGATATTAGGTATATTTTTTAGAGTCAATGAGGTATAAACTCAATATGTGAGGGAAAAGACAATGTAAAACCTTCAACTAACCTATATGTTTTCATACTTTTCACTTCCATCATATATGGATAAATACATATTTTATTTGATTGCATATATGAATACTTATTTTGTATTTATTATAAAGTTTTATATTTATATATATTATATTTGGTTAGGTAATCCCTTTTGTATTTATATGGTATTTTAATATTCCATTGAATCACATTTTTTTGTTTTATAAATTGAATGCAATGAAATAGAACCACAATATTCCATTGAGAAGACATAATACTCTATTATCTATGGGGTGTTTTAATGTGATGTGGATCCCAAATTATAAACTTGTTGTATTATATGTGTATTATTCTATATAATAAGGTGTTCTTGGAGAGGTACTTATGTATAAAGGGAGACCAATAGGTTATTACAACAAAGAGTTATCTACTGCCACCCTTTTCAAGTCTATTTATGATAAAGAATTGATCGTGCTTGTTCACACCGTTAATGATTGGATGTAGTTCCATTTGGGTAAGAAATTCAATTTTTTATGTACCATAAAAGTCATAAACATTTATTTATCCAAATAATTGTGTCTCTGGAGAAACAATATTTCCAAAATAAGTTAGGATATAATTTTGATGTCATTTATAAATTGGGAAAGATAAATTTATTTAAGGATTCTCTATCTAAGATGCATGAAAATTTAATTTTTCAAATGGATCTTTCTGATCCATGATTGATTGGTATACCATTAGAATGAGTACAAAAAAAGTTATATTTTCCATGACCATATTATAGCCCTCTAAAATTAGGTTCCAGAACCTACATTAGTTTTGTTACAATTTAACCTTATTTATTTTAAATGCCACATAGTTATCTCTAAAAACTCCAGGATCATTGCCACATTGTTGGACTATTTCCATGCTTCTCCACTGGGGGACACAAATTATATTTTAAAACCTATAAAAAATTAGGAGCATGATTATTTTGAGAAGGAATAGTTGAAAAAATTCTAAATTTTTTTAAATAATGAGTTTTTTGTCAGTGTATAAAACACCGATCTTTGATACTTGTGGGATTAATACAACCACTTCATATTTTAGACTTGATATAGGAATAAATATGTTCATATTTTTTTTAGGATTTGAAAATATCAGGGGTATTATGGGATTTTTGTTGTGTTCAACCATCCTTACAATTATTATCATTTTTTACCACTCCAAATTCCATTTTTTGCAACAGCTGATGATGCTATTTTCAGGAGGGAAATTTTTCATTTACATGGAATGAATAATGCTAATATTAGTGATTAAGATACAATATTATCCAGCTTTTCTTGACAGGAATTATTTCATTTTAATTATAGTAGTCATAAAATGAGCTCTTCTAACCATCCTCAAACGGATGAACAAATAGAGGTTTTCAACCATTGTGTTCATAGTTATTTATGATTTTTTACTTTAAAAAACTATTTTAATTTTTTTTTTATGTTGGGATAAATGTTTTAACAATACCTACATTCATGTATTTAATCTCCACACTCCCTTTGATATTGTTATGGACATATACCCCCATAAACATCGCCAATATACTATTAGAAAAACAACCTTAGAATCAATGTATGCAACATTAATTAACTTGGATGGATCTCTTTATCACTTTAAAATTCATTTGGTTTCATCTTAGTGGTCTATGAAACATATTACAAACTAAATATGGGGGATATTTTTTAACCCTGCTGATCATGTTTTTTTTAATCATTAGTCCCATAACCCTGTAATATCCATTAATAAAAAATTTAAAATTTCTCTGATATTTTATGGTCCACTAAATTTTCATTCTAAGGTGCTAGTTATTGCCTTTAATTTGGGGTTTTCTAGAGAATTTTAATCTTTACATCATTTTCATGTAACTTAACATCTCTTGGACATTGGGGTCATATTTCAGAAAGCCTTCCCAAGAATTATTGTGAAGAAAATCATGAACATTGTTTACCTAAATCTATTTAGGCTTCCAAGGGTTGTAGCTGTCACATGTAGTAGAATGGTATGTGGTGTGGCTATATAGATGATTCGAACAAATTGGTGAATTCCAAATTAGTTTAGGATTCATTTCCCATATCCCACCATGAGGACAAGGTGGTAAATCGAATATATATAATTGATGAGGAGGGTCCCCGGCTGGTGGGTCAATTGGAGTCACCTGTTCTTGAAGGGAAGTGGTAGACTCCATCTCTATTACTAAAATAGGATAAACAGAGGAGGATATATATTTTACCTGAAGGAATAAATGGACTTTGGGATAGGCCTATAGTTTATAAAGTGAAGATAATTCCTAGGGGAGGAAAATAAGGTTATTTATTATTGATATCATAATTGTAGAGGAATTCATCCAAGCTCCTATGGAGACTTTTAGGGGTGTTCATTTTCACTTTCATTTTCATCGGACATATAATACAGTCTTTAAAAAATTCAT
The DNA here is from genome assembly GCA_963277665.1 of Viscum album. Classification (NCBI taxonomy): domain Eukaryota; kingdom Viridiplantae; phylum Streptophyta; class Magnoliopsida; order Santalales; family Viscaceae; genus Viscum; species Viscum album. Next base: position 643,495,726 of record OY728151.1, on the reverse strand, counting down.
AATGAATGATGAATTTTTAATACTCATAGCTTGATCATATAAAAATGGTTTAGTTTTCCAATTTAAAATATGTTGTTATATCACTTTGTTTCATTCATTTAGAGATGAATGTATTTAGTATAATAAACAGTGTAATAGGATCAATTTGGATGTTGTATTTCTATGAGGTTGGATGTAAGGGTATCAGTGATGGATTCATTGGTGGATCATATATAGAAGGTGTAGATAATGAAAACAATGCTATAGTCATAGATACATCAAAAAAATTAATGCAGTCTTAGAGTGATTCTCACACAGTAAACTGCCTCTTACATAACCTACAAGACCAGTTTCAGACATCGGTTTTACATATTATTTATTCTCTTCAAGTAAAAATGAAGAAAATTTCTGAAATGTCTATAAAAATAGTAATTCTAAAATTACGATATTGTGTAGTGTAATAAATGGATTCATCCAATGTATTCCAAGATTCTTTGGAGGCACTATGAGGGGAGAGGAGTAAAATATACATTTATTATCAGGTATATAGAATTTTTTTCAACATTCATGATGTTGTAATATTGTGGTCAAATAAGGTGAATTATATTTAGTATATCGGTAATCATATAAAAAGAGTGATATTGGAGAGTCTATATGCTAACAATTAAGTACATTGGTTAACCTAGTAGAATTAACTAATTTCTCTGGAGAAGATCCAATAGTGTTTATAGCATGGGCGGAGGAATACATTGTTATCCAAAAAACACAGCACAATTTGGGAGTAAAAATTATTCAAGTATGTATTAACGTTCATGTTCAACAAGTGATTCATTAATTAATTAAGGTGAAATCAACACTAAAATGGGAAGAGTTATAGGTGGATATTCATTTAACTTTTTTACATAGAAGGATAATATAATCATCTAAAACTATTAAAGTTCATTAAACAATATGGTAAGGTGAATTAATACATCAATGAATCTGAGAGGTTTACATTGTGAATACCAATTTCTTCTAATCGATAGTATATAATTTTTTAAAGGATTTCTTTTCAAAATAGATAATACAGTAGATACACACAAACCTTTTATAAAAGAGTGAATTATTTAATTATCTTGGAATATGGAACAAGAGTTAATTGTTAATGGTGTCATACATGGTATGTAAGTTTATTGGATATTAGTACCTTTTTCTTTTTCTTTTTCTCAAACTGGTAGTGGTGGGATAGTCAAATTCAGTCTTGTACGTATAAATTCAGATATTGGAATTTTTTTTAAAGGATGTATGAAAATACGAGTTAGAAGGGGGATCAAAATATTTCTCATATATAATTTTAATAATGTAGGGATAAATGACCTTTTTATTTTATTGGAGTGAAATTGTTTCATGCTCATAACTGTCTATATAATGGTTTTTATCTGATGGTATAGATATTTATTAGGCCTTGTGTAGTAGGGGTGATTTGACAACATATAAACTACCTGTTTTTTATGAGGAATAACTAAATGGGTATATTTCTTATCAATATTTATTCCTTAGAAAGTTTGTTTAGTAGGTATATCAATAAACTATGTAACTGATTATTTAATGTTCACCTTTGAGAGTTCTAGTTTTGGTGGTTGTCGATAATGGTTCCAACCACATTTTTTCTTCAAGATCATGTCATAAAATTTTGATCATTAAAATGTCCCAAAATACACATATTGAGTGAGTTTGGGGGGTTTTAAATGAAAAATTTCTTATCAAATATGGAATATCATACCTAATTAACTATGAATCTTAGTTTTTGAAGTGGATGATAATCATTCCAAAACATCAGGATGGAACCTTTTTTTTAGAATGTATTTTATATAAACCTTTAGATATGTGACTTCCCATTGAAGATACATAACTATGAACTTTGTCTTTGATGGTTATCCTAACACGGTGTATGCAATTCATCCTAGTGCAGACTCCCCTTTATCATTTCTTACCATTCTTACAGAATATAATTTTTTTCTAGTGTATCCAATTGAAACTGGGAATTCATGAGACTGAGAATGATCATTCCATTGAATTGAAATTTTTTGAAGCATTTCACAAGTATTTTGAAAGGTATACTCATATTTTTTAGGATCCTAGGGTCATACCACCTAGTCATGCATCATATCACACCATAAAACTATGGACACTATTGTCCCTAGTTCATGTTTGGCCTAAAAAATTTTCTTTTCTCATTAAGAATGAAGTGGATAAGAATGTGGAATATTTTTTACCCCAGGGTTCCATTCATAGCAGTAGAAGTACTTATTCTAGTTCAGTAATTTTGGTCTAAAAGAAATGGTGTTTGGAACATTTTTGTTTTCAATCATTCCTTAAATAAGAAAAATATTCTAGATCTGTTTTGTAACATCCCAAATATTTTATGGAATTAATAAACTGATTATATTTTATATAAATAATGGTATAAAATATTTTTATAAAACTTTCAGATTTTATTCAATGAAAATGAAATTTTTTTTCTTTTATTTATATTATTTTTCATGATTCACTTTTAAAATACATATTGAAATAATATAAATTAATTATACTTTTGTGAAATTTAGTATATTGACAAGATATTTTTTGATATATTATTTTTTATAAATAAAGATAATCAAAGGTAATATTAAATTTAACATATTTTGTTTAAAAGAAACATAAAATTATTTTCATTATAGTATATATTTATGAAATTTTTTATAATGGTAAATTATTTTAGAATTTTATAAAAAAATTTATAAAATAAAATAATCTAAAATGATGTATTTTAGAAATCATTGTTTTTAAATACGTAAGTAAATATAATAATCGAAACAAATATATGATCTTATTTGAGACTAGTATATTTAGATGTTTTTACATATACATATATATTACAATTTATGATTCATAATGTTAATGTTTATATAAATACTCATATTACATTAAAAACAACAGAAACAATAAATAATTTTTGAAATTTAAAATAATTAATAATGTTATGTTATCATATAAAATTATATATAAGTTTTAAATATAAAAAAATAATATTAATGTTATGAAATTATGTTAATTATGGGTTAAATAATCAATTATAATAATAACACTAAAATTGTAAAAAATGAATATAGATTAATATATATATATATAACAAAAATATATATATATATTAAGATAATTTTTTAATATAAATAAATAAAAAAATGAAATGTTAAAGGTGAAATTTGGTTTAGGGTTTCGCGTGATTAGGACCAAGATCGAGAGAACTCTTCATGAGAGAAGATGGTGAGGCCAAATTGAGTTTTGGTCAAGGGATGTAGAAGTCTACAATGTTGGAGTCAATGTCGACTGAAAGCAAAGCATCGAGCCTAGATGAGGCATTACAATGCTTCTCTTTGAGTTGAGATGTGAAAGGGTGATGCTGATTGAGGTATACAGATCTAGATCTGAGTTCAAACCATTAAGAATAGAGTCTGAAGGCTATCACAAGTCAGACCCAAACAACAGATCTATTTCACCTGAAGGATCCGAACGAGTTTTGGGGGGAAATGGCGTCATATTTTCTGAGATCCACCTTTTGTTGTCCATATATATCCTAGATATGTGTGTAATATTTTCTTTAATGTCATAATATTATCAAGATCTAATGAACAATAACTTATATTGTCAATTTTCATCAACTTCTCTCTCACTTGATGTCTGATGTCCTAATCATGCATTGAATTATTATTGTGATTGTAAAAAATTTCTATCATTATGTATTTGATATATTTTATTTTATTATTCTTTTGAGGGTGTCTAATTTTTTATGAGTTGTATTTTTATCAGTATAATTTTATGTATAGATCATATCTCAACTAGAAGATAAAATTCATTTGTTTAGTACCGTCATATACACTGAATTTTTCTGTGTGGATGTCGTTGTATCCATTCTTCGATAAGCCTATTAAGATTCATTGTTAATTACTTATTTTTCTTATTTCTACATTTTTCTCTCTTCTATGGTTGTTTTCACTGCTTATTCTGATCCAATCCATATTCATCCTAGAGGTATTCAACTTAAATTGGATGTTTAAATATAGATTTCTTATCTCTTCTTGTACTATAAGCTAACCCATCTGTCTGCAAATGGACCTATACACACACACACACACACACACACACACACACACACACATATATATATATATTAGTAAAACTAACTATAAATAATTAGTTATGTTTACCCTTTTGTCGCATTGTATATCAAGGAAAAGAAGTAGTCCTTTTTAGTTTTTTATGAGTTCCCTTGAGGCAATGCGTCTTATTGTTTGATGTTCGAAGAGATGGGAGTGTGAGAGTTCTTCTTATTCCCACAACAAGAGAAATAATTTTTCTACAAATACCATGTAATGGATTTCTTCAATTAAATAATTCAAATTTATTTTTACTTTATCAAAATTATGTTCAAATTTTGTGTGGTTTGAGGGATTTATTTATACATTCATTTCAAATCCATTATTATTTTAATAAGGGATAACATAATTTTATTTTCAAATTTATCTATTTCAATTTTATTAAAAGAGATAATCATTATATTTATTTCAAAATTATGATTTTAATTTTATGATTATGCATAAGGGATATTTGTATTAAAACTAATTTTAGTTTTAATCTATATATGTGTTAATGTTGATTTAATCATAATAATAGAATTTATAAATTGTGACTGTTAAATTATGAAGATTCTATTTTATTTTATAAATTTGAATTTATTAAAACATAATTTTATTTAAAATTCATTCATTTAAGAGGAATTACTAAATCTGATAATTGCATATGTCATTTAATAAATTTATTATTTTCAAATATATGTCTATTCTTTCTTGTTTAATATTGTCATATAATCCAAGTTCATATTTGTTATTCTATAATTCAATATGAGTGTTTTTTGTTTAAAATTTTATGTTCATGGAATAAACATACATACATATATATGCTTTATATTTAGATTTTTTTTACACCTTGAATAAATCATATAAATATCTAACATTGGTATAAAATATATGGGTACATATTAATCAAACACAAAAAAGGATATATTCGATGTTCGAGATCATTACCCTCTAACTTCACTTCTATGATTTTGTATATGTAAATTTATATATGTTTTTGAAATCAGGTTCTTCATAACATAAATATATATATATATATATATATATCATCATGAAAGAGTGAATTCATATGAAATTCTATTGATAATTTTATATGCGACATAAAAATTGAATGTGATTATAAATACTTTATATATTCATTTCATTAGTTCACACATAAAAGTAATTAAACCAATATATCATTGCAAATTATTATTCATGATTATGTTTTAAAAATGGTTGAAATTATAACAATATGAAATCATGTATTTCATAAAATGTTTGGATATATGGATATTTATGAAAGGTATGTGTGACCAAAGTTTGGAAGAACCAAATATGAAAGTGTAATGCAATGTAAGTTCACATATATATATATATATACTCATTTATATTAATATAAGTGTAATTTTTATTTTAATTCAGTAACATGTTTCAAAAATTTAAAACCGTTTTGAAAATTATTTGTTTGTAAGGGAAGAAATGAAAAAAATGTTTTATAAAGAAACTGGTACGTGAAAATTGTAAATAGGTAGGGAATTGGAGAATGAATCCATCCCTCAAGTGGGAAGGCCCAAGATATCATTCAAAGTTTTGAGTGTCCTCCGTTGTTTTGTTTTTAAAATATCTCTTAATATTTTCAACTAAATCATAGGATTATTTTAAGTGTTTTTTATGTATAATTATTTCTCAATGCATTATTATATTTGGTAAAAGTTGTTTTACAAATTAATTTTTAATTGATGTTTTTGAAAATATTATCAATGGGATATTTTTAATGGGATTTATCAAAGGTTTTCAAAACTTCTTACTAGGCAATTGAATGCTCACCCCTTTGTTTTAAAATGTTTTTAATAGGAATCAGAGAAATTATAAATTGGAATTTGATACTTTTAGTGTAGCACACATAGAATCATAGTAGTCGATTGGTTTATTTTTGATCAACTTTGATAAATTTAAGGTTTTCTCTAATCCTCCTGATCCTAGACTGGTAAAAGATCATTGTTTGTGTAATATGTTGTGTAATTATTCAATTTATTTTAAAAACATTTTACACAGCATTTTCTCTCAGTAGTTACGGAAGAGAGGTCCAAAAATATTAGAATTAATGTCATAGGAACAATCTATAAAACATTTTATATTAGATGTTGTCTCATGAGGAAAAAGAATCTATGCTTTAGAAATTATTTTAGTTAGTTCAGTCCCCTTAGTGTTTCATTAATTCTGAAGATGAAAATTCTGGATTTTTCTAAGTCTGATGAAAGAATTGTGAGGGAATAATTCATTTAGTGGGGGGATGTAACACCTCAAATATTTTATGTAATTAATAAACTAATTACATTTTAAATAAATAATGGTATAAAATATTTTTATAAAACTATGACAATTCATTTAGTTAAAATGATATTTGTTTACTTTTGTTTAAATGATTTTTCATCAGGCCAATTTTTAAATAAATATTCAAATAATATAAATTAATTAATATTCTATGAAATTTAGTATCATTAAAAGATTTTTTTGTATCTTATTTTCAATGTATTTTTTTTAAATAGTATATTGAATTATTCTGAGAGCAGAATTTTTGACGATGTGCATTCTCGAGGCCCGGAGTTCCCTGAATAATTTTTTGAAATAAATTAATCTTTTAAATAGAGTGCATGAGTTATTCATCTAAAAACATGTAATAACATTTAAACTTGTGTCTGGATCCTAAATCTGAGGGAACATTTGCATTCTTAGAAGTTAATTTACCTTAGACGGGGCTTAACATCAACTGGAACGAGGTAGCTACAAAAGTTAGTTTTCTGGCGTTTTAATGGAAATAAAATAAATTAATATTTTATTTAATTTTAAATGTTTCCTTAAACACAATGACCAAATACTCCACTATTAATACATGCTTATGGAAGGTTCGCAGGGTTAGCCGCATTACCCTCTTAATTGAGGATTTTATATTAGATCCTTGGAGGACAACCTGTTGGCGGACGACAACGATGCAATCAATCAACGCATCTCAGATTCGACAAACCTCACCATAAAACTCAATACGGAAATCATTTTCAACTGAATCAAGGTAGGGTATTTTTATTTTGATCTAGTTATTCATCATTCTTTGATTAAACGATGAATGCAGATCAACCCATGAACAGGTTGATCCACGGATCATACGTTCTTGCGAAAGGGTTATTATTTTCTATTTTTCTTTGAGGAATTATTCCATGCCAGATTTTTCTATTGTTTTGATTTTCCTCTATTTGATCCTACTAATGGGAGAAGATCAAAACCATGATGAATGTTGGTGGAGGTGCATTCCCCTTTTGTTTATTGATTTTATTCCTCCTTTTAACTCTGCATTCTTCATGTTCTTAGCGGGGTTATGAACAATAGATTTTTGCGCATCAGTTTTGCAATGAAATGATCCCAAATTGGAGATCCGACAACGTGAAGACTCGATGGAGGTTCCATGGCAATAGTGGAAGATAAATCAACAATGTTCGGATGAAATCATTCATCAAATATTCTTTGTGCGGATGATCGAATCGAGTTTTTGAGGCTGACTGAACCCCAAAAACCTTCTGAAACATTGATATAATATCAGGGAAACCTCGGATCATGAGTTTTTCAATGATCGGATGGATGGATAAAGGAACGATGGATACTTGAGGTGCAGCAATGAAGAAAAATGATTTTTGGAAATTTTCGATCATCACGGTGTGTATCTAGAAGAATATGCCGTGTAGGGTTGGCATAACGGCAACTAGGGATTACTTTCTACGTATGGTGGTGAAGAACACGGTTTACCCCTAGGATGACTGGCCTGGGTGCCCCACCCTGTGGTGGTTGGATTTTCGGGTGACAGGAAGCACAAACACGACGTGTAACCATCATCACATGTCGTGTGGGTCCCAATGCAGGCTTTTCATATATCTCATAAGATACATGAACACAAGTGGAGAACACGCCATTTACTCCACCACATGGCCAGATGATGCCAGTTACATAGGTCACCCCATGTACCGGTTACATGGGATGGCACACATGGGTTGAAGTTGTGGACGAGCTCACATCTGTGTACACAGAGGGAACCCCGGTTACTCGTATATGGCGTGTGGTCCATCCTACACATTGTGTACATACTTTTCTATACGACATGTTCTTTTTACTTAGGATGTTTTACATGAGTAGTACCTAGATTCAAGAGACACGGGGTGTGACCCATGTACACACCGTGCATATCCTAGAATATGGTGTGAACCTCTTGTCCACCGTATCTTGGGCATGTTTTGTTTTGGATAGTTACCCTTTTACTCATTCCTATGATGGTCAGGTATCATTTCCATTTACAATAGTGTTATCCCTTTAATATGAATTTCCATGATACAGTCATGTACCCCTCTATGAGGCCCGGAGCGAGATCCTATATCCATTATTGACCCTAGGAAGATTCAGGTATCAGCATGACTAATCCTACAAGATGTTGATCCTCTACTTAGTAGGTGAATCCGAATGATTCGTGGTATCCGCCAAGGCCTGGGTAGTGATCCTCATCTGTGTATCGTGATCTTTCCCCACTCATTAGTGTGTTCTCTAGAAATGAGCATATTTATCTCTCATGGATTTTCCCGAAAAACATTATTTCTCAATCGGATGTGATCAGAGCCATAAGACTCATGGTGTGAGTTCTCCTAGATAAGTGTTTCTTGGATCCTTCTAACTGAATCCCTAGGGGTGGTATGCAGTTGCGTGACTTGTCGATATCCTACAGGTATGAGTTTAGAGTATATCTAGATTGTGATTCTCCTATTATATGTTTAGTAGACATAAACTATGTAGAGATGACTGTACCTTTCCTTTGTGTATTGCATAGTGGTTTTTGAGGTGCTCTACTGAGTATTGTTATACTCAACCCTGCATAGGCTTTGCCCACATGTGTCATGTCTTGTGTAGAAAATCTTCCTTTTGACAGAGTCTAGGGCAGACTAGGACCGAAACAAGCTTTCTAATACCCCTATAGGGTGAGGTGTTCTTACGGCTACGATCTATAGTCCTAGAGCCTCTTTCTGCTTACAGGTTGGACTTTTTAGTTTAAAGACTCTTTTTTTGTGGGCTTGTATTCTGGTCTAGTTTTACTTTCTGCATTTTACATCTATTGTACACTGTGGGTTGGGTTTAGTTGTATGCATTCATTTTGATCCTTTATGGTTTTTTCATTTCAGCATTTGTGGGACTAGAGATGTGTGAGTGTGTACAAGGACTATGTAAATGCCTCCCATGTTAATGATATGCCTACTCGGTGCTATTCACCAGCCACTAGCCTATTGGATGCGGGCACGGAGAGTCATCGCACGAGCCCCACTAGGATGGGTCGTGATAGAGTGGTATCAAAGGTAGTTGGTTCTACCTTAGGACCAAGAGTCTGTGAGATCATCTTGGGGTAACGGTGTTAAGTGTTTCGAGCTTGGATTTCTGGCCAGAGACTCTAGTGTGGGTGTGGGCAGGCTAAGTATCCATACACAAGGACTCTGATAACCATTTTTTGACTCAGTAAATGAAAATACTAGTGGTGGGTAAGTAAAAGAATTGTGCATGCATCATATAGGAATGGGTGGTGTTTTCCATGTCCTTTAGGTCGGCTATCCAGATATACTCATTAACTATGGTTCATCTTTTTTCCTTACGGGATGCCTCTACGACACATACCTTCTAGAATTTTTCCACGTGATAATGAGGATGACCACATCAGTGATGAGGCTTCGATACAGGGACCATTTCCCTAGGTGTTACCTCTAGGTGGTGCACCTGTTATCCCACCACCAGTGGAGCAGCCCATGGTACCTACAGTACTGACTGACGAGGGGAACAGGCTGAGAGTGCTCCATGATTTCCAGAGACAAAGACCCTCAGGTTCCGAGGAGAGCTCACCCCTCAGGTGGCTAAGGACTAGTTTGAGGCTGTTACCAGAGTTATCCATCTAGTGAGGACACCAGCAGACCCGATGGTGATCCTAATAGTGTGCCTTCTTCAGGGTTCAACGTGAAGATGGTGGAGTCTGGCAACTCAGACCCACAATGAGGACACTCTATCATTGAAGGAGTTTTATCGACTCATTAAGGAGTATTTCTTTCTAGTTATGCTGAGAGCATTATGTATCCAGGAGCTTCATGAGCTATAGCAGGGCAGTCTAACGATAGATGGCTATTCATCATGGTTCCCCAAAATCGACATGAATTTGATGGATATGGTCAGGGATTAGTACTTCAGGTCTCAAACCATTGAGTGAGGTCTGCGATGTGACATTTGAGCTAGTGTTGTGCCTCAGTGCATTTTGACATAAGATGGAGTGCATGAGTGGGCCTTGGTGATTGAGAGCTTCTTAGTAGAGCACAGACTTCCAACGGTAGTCCGTAGTAAGAAGAAAGGTGCAGAGTCCACTGTAGCAGGAGACGATGTCAAGTATTGGGATCGGGATGTAGGAGAAGTCACAGGAGGACCCAGGATAGGGTATCGAAAGTCCATGGAACTCAGGCTGAGTCCTGTCATCCTAGGGAGATGCGATGATAATCGTGCAATGGCAGGGGACATCTCGCTAGAGACCGTATGACCTTTCGATCTACTGATAGAGTGGTGATGGATGGACCACCGAGGTAGAGGTAGAGAGTGGAGAAAATACACCTACCAGGCAGCAGATGTGTTAATGGAGAAGGGAGAGCTGCAGGTAAGGGAATACTCTTCGATCTACTTCCACCACCACCCCCAGGAGGTCCGTACTAGGATTAGGGAGCTGGGGGACTAGGGTGGGGACAGATGTAGGTGGTCGAGATGTATGGACCTTTTAATCCAGGGATTATCCAAGGTACAATTTGGGTCCTCTCTACCATAGCTTCAATACTTATAGACACAAGTTCTAGTCATTCCTTCCTTGCCACATGTCTTGGGAGAAACATTGAGATTCTGGTAGTGTTGTTGACTCGACCCTTACACATGGAGACACCTATGGGAGGAGAATTGATGATCGCACACCTTTTTAGATAGTGTGATCATACCCTTAGAGGTGACAGTTTTCGTTGAAACCGCTTGGTGGAAGCGTCGAGGTCTTATGACGTCATTCTCGGTATGGATTTGCTATCTTTGGTCCATACCCAGATTGACTACTTTAGACAAAGAGTGTGGTGTGTCTTCAACGATGGGATGAGGTATTCCTTTGTTGGTGAAAAGGAGACTCGTGCAGCATAGAATGGGCTCATTCATAGGAGGGTGCAGCCGATCACTCAAGAGTTGGCTAGCCATACCCTCGGAGTAGTAGATGTTGTGAGCTTCCAGTTCCAATCAGTAGTGTCGGAGTATGAGGAAGTATTTCCCAAAGATGTTCCAGGACTATCTCCCCACCGAGAGATTAACTTCTACATTGAATTACACCCCAGGACATCGTCGATTTCCTCACCAACATATTGGATGGATCCCATATAGAATCGCGAGTTGTGTGTACATTTGGAGTATTTTTAGAGTAAGGGTTTCATAAGGCCCAACATTTCACCATGGGTGGCCCAATTTGTTTTTCCAAGAAGGCTGGTAGGTTTTTGAGGTTGTGAATGGATTACCAGTACTTGAACAAGGTGATGGTGAAGAACATGTATCCACTACCGATGATCGATGACCTCTTCGATCAGCTAAGTGGGCCACAGTTGTTCTTGAAGGTTGTACTCTGATTTGGTTACCACCAATTTCAAGTATAGGGTGAGGATATACCGAAGATGACATTCAGATGCTTCTACAGTCACTATGAGTACTTGGTGATTCTGTTTGGCATGACGAATGCCGACGTAGTGTTCATGGGACTTATGAACCGGATCATTCAATACTACATAGACCTGTACATAGTGTTCTTCATCAATGACATCCTTGTGTACTTGGCGTTATAGGATGAGCACGTGAGGCACCAACGGATGGTTCTAGATGTACTCTGAGAGCACTAACTTTATTGGAATCTTTTGAAGTTCTAACTCTAGATTTAAGAGGTCAAATTTCTGGTTAATTTCATCTTAGTGGATGGAGTAGTTGTGGACCCAGCCAAGGTGGAGGTAGTGTTAGCATGGTAACTACCTCAAAGTGTGACAAAGGTATAGAGCTTCCTTGGGTTGGAGGGATATTACCGTAGATTCATTCCTAATTTCTTCTAGATATCATCACTGATGACATCCTTGACCAGGAAGGGGAAACCCTTCATGTGGATGTGGAAGTGCCAGAAGACTTTCAAGCAGTTGAGATAGAGTTTGATGATCACCCCGATTTTGAGATTTTCGGAGGTGGGTGTCGAGTATGTAGTTTTCTGTGACACATCAGTGATTTGGATTGGTTGTGTCCTGATGCAGAGATAGGTTGGGATTGATTGTGGTTCGCGCTAGCTTAGAACACATGGGCAGAACTCTATGACCCGTGATCTTGATTTGGCAGCGGTGGTCCTCGCGTTGAAGACGTGGCGACACTACCTTGTAGGTGAGCAGTTTATTGTCTACTCTAACCAAAAGAGCCTAAAATAAATCTTATCACAGAATGATCAGAATTTTATATAGAGGCATTGGATAGTGTTCTCCAGGACTACTATTTCAAGATCATCTATAACATGAGAAGTGGAACAAGGTGGAAGATTTCTTAGTAGGAGATAGAAATTACAACTATTGAGTGAGACGACATAATAGATGGCCTCGTTGTAGTTATCCTTAGTGGATAGAAAGGATGAAGCTTACCTTCATTCAATGGTTTTCACCCCTCCACTCTTATAGAATGTTAGGGAGGCACAAAAAGGGGATGTTGACTGTGAGACTTTATATGCTCAGTTATCCACAGTATATTCTCTTGAGGGATATTCGCAAAGTGGGGAGCACGTTATTCTCTTTAGAGGATGCACTATTCTACCAGTGGAATTGAGGGAGTAGGTCTTGAGGGGGTTTCATACATCCCCATTGGTGGTACATCTTGGAGTGGAAAAAATGTATCAGTACATCTGGAATTAGTTCTGGTGGTCAGGTATGAAGAAAGTAGTAGCAGAGTTTGTTTCTTGATGCCTTACATGCCATTAGGTGAAGGCTGAGCACCAGGTTCCATCAGGGTCAGTTCACCCCTGAAAGTTCCAAAGTGGAAGTGGGATGGAATATCTATTGAATTTCTGATGGAATTACCACAGAAATCTAAGGTGCATGACTCCATCTGTGTGATCATTGACTAACTCACCAAGTCAGCCCACTTCCTAGCCATCATGGAGCAAAGTTCTGTAGAGAGCCTAGGATATCTCAACATGTAGGAGATAGTTCAGCTTCATGGAATCCCTTCGACAATAGTCTTAGATATAGATGGATACTTCACATCCTGATTATGGAATGTATTATAGGAGGCTTTGGGATTCATATATGTTTGAGCATAGAGTTCCATCCCCAGATAGATGGTCAGACCGAGAGGACCATTTAAGTTATGGAGGATATGTTGCGGTCTTGTATCATGGATTTTGGTCACAGTGGAGAGGACGACCTACCATAGTTAGAGTTTTCATACAATAATAGCTACCACTCCAACTTTGGTATGGCACCATTCGAGGATTTATATGGGAGACCCTATTGGTCACCACATTTTGGAAGAAAACCTAGAGAGTCAGCACTCATGGGTCCAGAGTTCATGTAAGCTACCACAAAAAATGTGTAAATCATCTTGTAGAAGATGAAGACTACACAGAGCTGGTCGAAGTGGTATGTTGATAGGCTATGGGGAACTCGGGTGTTCGAGGAGGGAGACCTTTTTTTCCTTTGGGCCTCACCTCGACAAGCGTCGCATAGATTTGAATTGGGTGGATAGTTATCTCTGAGGTTTATCTGACCTTTCTAGATACTGCATAGAGTTGTCGAGATGGTGCACCGAATAACTCTACTGCCACAGTTTCACTAGGTACATGATGTCTTTCATGTGTCGCAACTTAGATGGTACGTGCATGACCCATCTCACATCATCAAATGGGTCAAGATGGATATCCAGGATGGAGAGACCTTTGCAGAGTACCCGATAGAGATCGAGTATCAGGAGGATATGATCCAACTTGGGAGATTGATTACGTTGGTTCACATCCGGTGACAGCACCTGAATGTTCAAAAGAGAACATGGGGGAAGGAGGTGTAGATCCCTATATAGTACCCACATCTTTTTAAGTATCCTCTTGTTTTTACTTTTCAATGACCTAAATCCCTAAGGTGGGTAGAATGTAATTTCTCAAATTTTCTATGTATTATTTTTAAATATAATATGGAATTATTTCAAGACACTAATTTTTCATAACGTGCGATTATTAGGATCGTAGTGCCCAGAATAAATGTTGTAATTAAATTAAACTTTTACACAGTGCGCCCAAGAGTTTTTCCTGAAAATTGAAATAACTATTAAACAGTTTTCCGCACCATAAATCTAAAGGCACCATTGCGTTCAGAGTAGTGAAATTACCATAGGCGGGGCCTAACATCGACTGGCACAGGTCAGCTGCAAAAGTTTGTTTTTGGATTTTTTAAATGAAATAAAATAAATTAATAATTTATTTTATTTTAAATGTTTCCTTAAATACAGCGACCAATTCTGACCCTATTAAAAACGGCTTATGGAAATTTCATAGGGTTAGACACATAAACCTATGAATTGAGGATTTTCCATTGGAGCTTTGGAGGATAACCCGTTGGAGGATGACGACAACATAATCGATCGACTCATATTGGATTCAATGAACCACACCAATGAATGTGACGCGGTGATCATTATTCAACGGAATCAAGGTAGGGGTTTTTTATTTTGTTTTAGTTCTTCCTTGTTCTTTGATTAAACGACAAACGTTGATATACCCATGAACTGGTTGCTCCATAGATCATACATTCTTGGGGAAGGGTTATTATTTTCTATTTTTCATCAGGGAATTAATCCATTCAATATTTTTGTTGATGTTTTTATTTTTCTTCCTTTCACCCTACTAACATTAGTGGATCAACTCCATGACGAACTATGGTTGAGGTGTGTTCCTCTGTTGTTTATTGATTTTCATCCTCCTTTTAACTCAATGTTCTTCACGGGGTTATGAACAATGAATCATTGTGTATCTGTTTCCCAATGCAACAAACCCAAATTGGAGATCTGACATTGTGAAAACTCAATAAAGGTGTGACGATGATGGTGGCAAAATAATCGACATGATTAGGATGAAATCATTATTCGATCGTTCATTGTGTGGATGATCTAATCGATTTTTTGGGGCCGATCGATCCCCCAAAACCTTTCGAAACATTGATGGTATATCAGGGCGACCTCAGATCTTGAGTATCGTGATGATCAGATGGCCGGATCAAGGACCAGAGGATCCCCAAGGCACAATGACGAAGAATGATGGTTTCTAGAAATTTATGATCAAGATGGAATGTATCCTAATGAATGAGTATTGTAGGATTATCCAAGAGGTGGATAGGGATTCCGTGCTACATATATATAAGAACATGGTGTGCCCCCAAGAATACAGGGCATGTGGGCCCCACCTAGTAGTGGCTGGTGTTTTGCGAAATAGGAAGCACAAACCTAGCGTGTGACCATCGTCACATGGCTTGTGGTTCCCTATGTAGACTCAGTGTCTATCTCAGATGATAAACAGACACGGGTGGAGTACATGCCATGTACTCCACCACATATCCAGATGAGGCCAGTTACGCAGCTCACCCCATGTACTGGTTACACAGGATGGCACACACAGTTTGAAGATGTGTACGGTCACACAGCTGCGTACATGGAGGGAACCCTGGTTACTCAAACACGGCGTGTGTTCTCTCCTATATGTTGTGTACTTACATTTTTATACAACATGTTCTTCTGACCCGGGCAGTTTTACACGAGTAGTACCCTAAGTTGAGATACATGGCGTGTGACCCAAGTACACACCATGTATAACCTAGAACATGGATTGAACCTCTTGTCCACCGTATCTTGGACATGTTTCATTTGGGTTAGTAACCCTTTTTATCATTCCTCTGAAGGTCAGTTATTGTTTCCATTTACAGGAGTATGATCCCTTCATCAGGACTTTCCATGATAGATTCAGGTATCCCACTGAGAGGCTCGAAGTGAGATCCTCTCCCCATTCATGAACCTAGGTAGTGTCAGGTATCGACGTGACTAATCCTATAGGACAGAGATCCTTCCCAAAGCAAGTGAATCTGGATGAGTCACTGTATACGCCAAGTCCCAAGTAGTGATCCTCATCTGTGTATCATGATCTTTCCCAACTCCGGAGTGTGTTCTCTGGAAATGAGTGTATCTATCTACCATGGGATTTCCTGATGAATATTATTTTTCAGACAGATATGATCAGAGCCATCAGACTGATGGATTGAGTTCTCCCAAACGAGTTCTTCATGGAACCTTCGATGTTAATCCCTAGGGGCAGTATGCAGTTGTGTGACTTGCCTCTAGCCTAAGGGTCTGAGTTCTGAGTATATCTAGATTTTGTTTGTCCTATTATATGTTCAATAGACATCTACTATGTAGAGATGACTATACCATTCTGTTGTGTATTGCTTTGTGTTTTTCGGGGTCCTATACTGAGTATTTCTATACTCACCCATGCACGAGCGTTGCCCACACGTGTCATGTCTTGTGCGTATGAGCGGCCTTTTGACAAAGTCTAGGGAAAACCAAGACCAGACACAGCTTTCTACGTTCCCTACAGGATGAGGTGATCCTATGACTATGAGCAACAGTCTCAATACCTATTGGTTCTTATAGATTTGAATTTTTAGTCTGCAGACTCTTTTTTTTTGTGGGCTTGTATTCTGGCCCAGTTTTACTTTCTGCATTTTTCATCTGTTTACTCTGTTGGTTGGGTTTAGTTGTACGCTTGAATTTCATTCCTTTTTGGTTTTTTCATTTCAACATTTTTGGGCTTGGATATGTGTGTGTGTGTGTGTGTGTGTGTGCATGGACTTAGGTAATGCCTCCCATGTTAATGGTGTACCTACTCGGTGCTAATCACCTCCCCCTTGCCTATGGGAGGCGGGTTTGGGGAGTCATGACACGGGCCCCACAGGGATGGTTCATGAAAAATATATTTTGTCATATATTATTTTAATAAATAAGGATTATCAATGTTAATATTAAACATAACATATTTTATTTAAAAGAAACATAATATTATTTTCATTATAGTATATATTTATGAATTGTTTTTATAAATGTAAATTATTTATAGAATGTTATAAAAAAAATTATAAAAGAAAATAAATTAGTATAATTTATTTGAGAAATAATTGTTTTTAAATATATATATAAATATAATTTTTTTAAACAAACAGATGAACTTATTTAAGGCCAATTTATTTAGATGTTATTATATATACATATATATTACAATTTATGATTCATAATGTTAATGTTTATACAAATAATCATGTTACTTTAAAAAAATAGAAATAATAAATCATTTTTTAAACTTAAAATAATTAATAACATTATGTTGATATATAAAATTATATATATGTTTTTAATATAAATACTATATAATTACGTTTTGGAATTATTTTAATTATGTGTTAAATAAATAATTATAATAAAAACATTCAAATTGAAAAAAATGAATACAGATCATTATATATATATATAAAAAAATGATATATATATTAAGATAATTGTCTTAATTAAATAAAAAAAATGAAATGTTAAAGGTAAAAATTGGGTTAGGGTTTCACGGGATTATGAAAAAGCACGAGAGAACTCTCCGAGACAGAATATGGTGAGGCTGATTCAAGTTTCGGTCGTGGGATGTAGAATTCTTCGATGTTGGATTCAAGTTCGACTAAAGGTAAAGAATCGAGCCTAGCTAAGTCATTGCGATGTTTCTCTCCAAGTTGAGCAGTGTGAGGTCGATGACGATTGAGTTGTGGAGATCTAGAACTAAATTTTTACCATTCAGAATAGAGTCTGAATGCTATCACAAGTCGGACTCAGACACCAGGTCTACATCGCATGAAGGATCTGAAGGAGTTTTGAGGGAAAATGAAATCTAATTTTCAGAGATCCACCTAGGGTTGTTCGTATCATGTAAGATTTTCATTAATGTTTGAATACTATAGATATCTACAGAACAATAATGTAGTTTGTCAATTTTCATCCACTTGTTTCTCACTTGATGTGTGCCGTCCTAATCTTGCATTGAAGTTTTTTGGTGATTGTCAACAATTTCCATCAATATGTCTTCAATATTTTTATTTTAATCTTCTTTTAAGGGTGTCAATTTTTTTTTTGATTCATACTCGTATCTCTATAATTTTCTACATAGATCAGTGCTCAGCTAGAAGATAAAATTCATTTGTTGATTATCATCATATACACTAAATTTGTCTATTTCTAGATTTTTCTCTCTTCTACGGTGGTTTTCACTACTTATTCGGATCCAATATAGATTCATACATAATGTATTCAACTCAAATTGAATATTTAAATATATATTTCTTATCTCCACTTGTACTGAAATCCAACCCATCTATCAACAAATGGAACTAAATATAAATATATATATTTATATTTATATAAAGTATTAACACTATCTTTGAAACAATATTTCCCTTTTTCCCCACTGTCTATCAAGGAAAAGTTAGTAATGTTGTTTAGTTTTCATATGTGTTCCATTGAGGAAAAGTGACTTTGTGTTTGATGTTCAGAGGGATGGGAGTATGAGCATTCTTATTATTCTAATTACAAGAGTAATAATTTTTCTGAAAATACCATGTAAGCGATTTCATAAATTAAATCTTTCAGGTTTATGTTTATTTTATCATAATTATGTTGAAATTTGGTTTTGTGTAAGGGATTTTTGGTATAATTTCATTTAAATTCCATTATTATTTTAATAAGGTATAGTTTTATTTGATTTTCAAATTTTTCTATTTCAAAATTATTAGAAGATATAATTAGTTTATTTATTTCAAAATTATGATATTAATTTTCTGATTATGCGTAAGGGATATTTGTCTTAAAACTAATTTTAATTTTAATCTATATATATGCTAATAGTGATTTAATCATACTAAAATCAATTATAAATTGTTGTTAAATGATGAATATGTTGTTTTATTTTAGAAATTTGATTTTATTAAAACATAATTTTATTTAAAATTCATTCACATTAGAGGAAAGACTGTATCCGATAATTGCATATTCTGTTTAAGCAATTGATTATTTTCAAGTATATGTTTAGGCATGCTTGTTTAATACTGACATGAAATCTGAATTCCTATTTTTAATTCATGAATTAAATATATGTATTTTTAAAAAAAAATTATGTTCATGAAATAAATATATATACATATATATGCCTTATATTGAGATTTATTTATTTTACACTTTGAATAAATCATATAAATATCGTACATGTCTATAAAATATATGGGTACATATTAATCAAACACAAAAAATGATTTATTCGACGTTCGAGATCATTACCCTCTAACTTCACTTCTATGATTTTGTATATGTAAATTTATATATGTTCTTGAAATTAGGTTCTTCAAAACTTATGTGTGTTTATATATATATATATATTTATCTTCATGAATGTGTGAATGCATTTAAAATGATATTGATAATTTCATGTGCGACATAAAAATTGCAAGTGATTATTATTATATTATATATTCATGCCATTATTTCATAAATAAAATTAATTAAACAAATATGTCGTTGGAAATTTTTATTCCAGATTATGTTTTAAAAATGGCTGAAATTATAAAAATATGAAATCATGTATTTAATAAAAAATTTGGATACATGGATGTTTATAAAATTTATGCATGACAAATGTTTGGTCAAAACCAAACTTGAAAGATTAATGCAATGGTGGTTCATATATTGATATATATATATATATACATACTCATATATATAAATATAAGTGTAATGTTAATTTTAATGTAGTAAAATGGTTCCATATTTCAATACTCCAGTGAAAATTATATGTATGTAAGTCAAGCTATGAAAAAAAATATTTTATAAAGAAACTGGTACTTGAACTTTGTAAATATGTTAGGGAATTGCTAAAAAAAATTCATACCTCAAGTGGGCAGGCCCAAGATAGCCTTTAATGTTTCGATTGGCCTTAGTTATCTTTTTTAAGAGATTGCTTAATATTTTCAACCAAATCACAAGATTAATTTAAAAGTGATTTTCAAGTATAATTATTTTTCAAACCATTAGAGTATTTGGTAATAGTTTTTTAACAAATATGTTTCTAAATGAATTTTTTCAATGTATTATCAAAGGGATATTTTTAATGGGTTTAATCAAAGGTTTTAAAAACTCTTTACTGGGAAATTGAATGTTCACCCCTTTATTTTTAAATTTTTTTCACAGGAATCAAAGAAGTTCTTAATTGGACTTCGATGCATTTGGTGTAGCGCACATGAAACTATATTAAGAAATTGTTTTATTTTTTAAAATCTAATAAATGTATGGTTTTATCTAATCCCCCATAACCTAGACTGCTAAATGTTCCTCATTTCAGTATTATGTTGTGTAAGTATTCAGTTTCATTTAAAAAAAAGTACACAGTATTTTCTAGCACTGTGTCCGGAAGAGCGGGCTAGGGGTGTTATAAGTTGCCTATTCTTATTGTTGATGTACTGTTTCATGAATTTATTAGAGCCCAATGTTTTTCCCAATTAGAACATATGTTATGATTCCACCTGGTTCATGTCTGGGAAGTGGATATAGAAAATATTTCATTTCACACCCATGTGTTTCCTCTTTAAAAAATTGATCCAAAGTATTATTTTAGATTTCTTATATAATAAACTTGTTTATGGTAGCAGTTTGATAGATCATAATGAACATATAATATGAATTTTCGAAATTATACAAAGTTATTTATTCTATCATAAGGTAAATAAATTTTTATTTGGTACATATGAAATTGAGTATCTAGGCCACCACGATTCTCAACAGGGAGTTTCTAAGGACCATAAAAACTCTAACATTCAAGATTGTTCTTTTCATTGGAAATTCAAAGAGGTATATAAGTTTTAGGCTTGTCTAGTTATTACAGTATGTTTTCTCAAGATTAATACATGTTTTCCAAACCCCTGAAAGACCATACAAAAAAATAATATTTTTAATGGGGTGTGGAGGATCAATAATCTTTTAAATTTTAAAGAAGTTCATTATAACTCATGTGCTATAGTTACCTGATGTTTCTCAAGAGTTTAGAGTTGAGTCTGATTCTTAAATAGGTGTATTGGTGTGATAAATATGAATTAAGGGATACTTATATCCCACTAAAAAAGTCTTATCTTCTAACACACTACACAAGTTAATTTATGATAAAGAATTGATGGAGCTCATGTACACCATTACTAAATAGCGGTAGTACCATCAAGGTAAGAAATTCATTATTTTTATAGACCATAAAAGACTTAAAATTTGTTTGATTAAAATAATTATATCTATGGGACAAAAATTATTACAATACATGTTAAGATATAATTTTCATGTCATTTATGAATCTGGAATGATGAATTTGGTAGTGGATTCTTTATATAGGATTCATGAACCATGATTTTTAAATGGAACATTCTAAGCCTTTTGGATCGATAATCAATTTGATAAATTAGAAAATAGAAAATATAGTTTTTTCCACAGCCCTAATTTAACCCTTCAAAATCAGGTTCCAAAACCTGGGGGGTTTTCACTACATAATGACCTTATTTATTTCGAAGGAGGGGAAGTTCTCATCAAATACTCTCACCTCATTAACAATTTTCAACACTATTTACATGCTTCTCTACATGGGTATCACAAAAGTTATTTTAATACCAATTTAATTTTTTCATTAGGTTTATTTTGTATAGTAATGACTTAAACAATGATTAAAATTGGTAAATAATTTATTTTTTTAGTGAAAAAATAACAATCTTTGAGCCTAGTGGGTTTAATACAACTACTTCTAATTTGTAACTTTATTTTGGATGAAATTTATGTCAATTTTATTTTTTTCTTCCTAAATCTTAGGGGTATGAGGTGATGTTTGTTTTGGTGGACTATATTTCTAAGAATTGCAATTTTTTCCCCAAAAAATAATTTTTTAGAAAAGGATGTTGCTAAAATTTTCATGAGGGAAATGTTCCCTTTACATGGAATTACTTGTGAAATTATTTGTTTTCAAGATCTCCTATTGACCAAATTGTTTTGGAAGGAACTGTTTTACATTCTTAGTACTCTGATTATACTAATATATTCTTACCATCGTCAATCATATGAAAAAACAAAGGTTGTAAACCATAATCTTGATACTTTTTTATGATATTTTTCCTCTAAAAAACAAAAAAGGTAGGTTCGTTGGTTACCTTTGGGTAAATTTTCATTATAATACTACCTTTATTGTTTCCACTTTCTAGACTTGTTTTGAAATTGTATGTGGAAGATCACCCCTAACTATTTCCCATTATACTACTGGTGATACTACGCTAGAGTCAATGGCCACAACAATAATTGACTGTGATGAAGCTTCAAATCACATGAAAATTTAATTGGTGTTATTATATAGATCTTTGAAATAGATAGATAACTGAAAATGGAGGGATGTTTCTTTCAACCTTGGTGAACTAATTTGGTTCAAACTTTGGTCCACTAACTATACAATATCCACTGCTAAATTTTTTCTTATCATGATATTAGATTTTATGGTCTCTTCCAGGTTCTTTGTAAGGAAGGGGTTTGTTTCTTATATTTTGGAGTTTCAATACCATAGAATGCTTCTCCTCTTTTTTCATGTCTCTTAGATAATGTTCTATATTGGGGATCCTATTCTAGAAAACTGTCCACTATTTGTTTAGACCATCTTGAATAGGTATTAACTGAATTTGATATGGATTATATAGAATATGGAAGTGACTTTAAGTGGCATGATATTTCGGGTGGAAGACCAATAAATCATGAAACTTGGTAGAATGGCCAGTTATTTCAGTCTCAATTTTACTTCATCCACCTTGACGACAATGTGGTAAATTAGGTGGGAGATGGAATTGATGGGGTGATTTCTCAACTATTTTGTCAAATAGAGTCACCTATTTTAGAAAGGTAGTGGGAGACTCCATATTCATTGAAAACATACATTATATTGAGATGACCTTCTATTTTATGTGACGGGTTAAATGGTCTTTGTCAAGAACTTATAGTTTATAAATCATTGAGAAGTCTTTAAGGGGCATGGAGGTAATTATTTTTGGATGTAGTAGTTTCATATGGATTCATCAAGGATCATAGAGAGATATTTAGGGGGGTTAATTTTTCATTTCATTCCTTTATGACATGTAATTATTTCTTTTTAAAATTCTTGTTGATTGAAGAATTTTTAATACTCATGGATTGATTGTATAAAAATTGAGTAGTTCTAAACTTTAATATTTGTGGTTTTATTAACATACTTGAACATGGATAATAATAAACTTAATTATTCTCATCATTGAACATATATCTCAAAACATAACATTCAATATTTATATGCTCTTGGATATAAATAAATACAGTAATGGAAAATCATAGAAAGTAATTTTTTGAACTCACGGATGTATTGTGAGATGGATTTTTGAATGGAATTTATAATAAACATTTATTCCATTTCAAAAATCATTCCTTGTATTTTTCTTCATGTTTTTTGTGCTGAATAAGGACTTCATCATTTCTTGTAGACTCTAAACATCTAAACATGATAAAAACGTATGGAATTCTACATCACTTAATGGTAAACAATATTACTCATAAAAAATTTGAATAATAATAATATTAATAATAGAGAAATGAACTTGTTGAACTATTTAATAAATAACAACCTTCACAAGGAATGAAATAATTCTTATGGATCATCAAACTAGTTTTTCAGAGGATCAGTTTAATTCATTGAAAAAGTGAGTTATTTTTTTTACTAGGAACAAACATTTACAATATCTCCGTGAGAATTTCTCTCAAAAGGTCTACAATCATTACACAACTCTACTTTATTATTGAAAACCTGATATTCTAAAGATAATGAAAATATGTATGGAAGATCCATTACAAATTCAAGGGAATCATCTATTTGGCCATTCTATTATTGATCATCATGCCTCTACCTATCAAATAAATAAATAGATATTTTCCACAATATAATTTTAATTTAGAGAAAATATTAGGTTTGTAGAAGTAATTTCAATACATTTAATTGAACGCTATTCTAAGGCATCCTTTGTTTATACAGAAAAATTTGATATGGCGAGAGCATACCAAACTGCACTCAACATTCTATACACCTCAGTAAAGACCAATAGAAGTGACCAAAGAATACTTGAAGAATGTTTACTCAAACTAGTTGATATTATTATAGAAAGTGATGATTCTCCTTTTACTACATCTTTACATCCTATTGTCTAGACACTATCCTCTAAAATCACCCCTCTAAAAAGGAATTTTACATCTCATAACTGATACACTTTTAGATTTTGTGTTTAGTTGAATTGTGATTCAAACAAAAATCTTATTTGTGTTTTAAATACATATAAATACTTCCTTGATTGTATTTCATGTCTTCAATACGTTCCATTCATTCTTTAGTGTTATATATTTCATTATACCACTTTATATATATAATAAATTTTTTATACCTTATTTACTATTCTTGTTTTATGATTCTCTTATATTTATTGATTTTCATTAATTATTTGATGAATTTTATACAAACTATTTTCTATTAGTACAACTTGAAGTCAAAATTAATTCTCATGTAGTAGTCTTAACTATTTGCATGTATTCATGTGTAATATTGGTAGTATTATTTTTCATTATTCTACTTATTTTGGAAATCCCAAAAAATAGAGGGATGAAAAATGATAATATGAAACTAAAAAAGGGGTAAAAAAATAAGAGAATAAAAAAATAAAAAAATAATAAATTTTTTTCTCTATTATCAAAATATTTAATAAGTACTCATCAGTTGGATCCATTTTTAAAGTAGTTGGTTAATTTTTATACAGGTTAACTATTAAATGGTTTTTTTTTCAAATTGGTTATCTATAGGTCTAGTCTACATGGTATATTAGATGTTTTATTAAAGAAGTAAAAAATAAATGAACGAGTTTTGGAATTAGCCAACCCTGATCACACACACATTCGAATAAGAAACTCATCATACATGGAAATGACCCTTTCATTTTCCTTACTCACACATTATAAATTACCCATTATTTTTGTATCTTTGAATGTATTCCAATGCCTTCTATGATTACATCACATGCATAGATACCAGCAAAGTCCCACACAAACTATATGATAATAAACATACATGAAATACATCATACATCGTAAAAGAAGAGTCACATAGATTATAGTATAATATTCTATGTTATAATATTTTTTACTCTTATTCTATTACATCTCACACATATACTTATATGTAACAATAGAAGATACATATAATGTTATTGATTTTTCATACTACAATAAATCATATATTGAAATATAATTTTCTCATATAGTTAGTTTTCATCACTCAGAAAAATTATATTATCATTAAGGTACTACGATATGTGTGTGACTCGATGTTATTACAATGAGTAAAGTATAATTATAATTAAATATAATTTTTACTATTGTTAATAATTTTATTAACATATAAATATGTTTTATGAGTCTAATGATGAAAATTTTACCCAACTTATATATTATCTATTGGTATTATTATAATTAATAGAAAAAAAAATTATCTTTCAAAATAATATCTAATGATACAATTTTACCAAAAATTTATTGATAAGAAAATATATGTCAGTAAAACACATTAGAAAAATAAAATTAACCTTTAAAAATTGATATTACATTCTTAAAAGAAGTTAAATATTTTTTTGACTATATTGATGAAGAATATTCTATTTTTGATGTAATTTTATAAGGGTTATATCTGATTATTTCTTGTTATTTCATGGGAAAAAGGACTTTTTTAATTCATAAAAATTCCCTTTTTCATGTGGAAAAGCATTATGAAATGAATAGTCCCCTTTTTATCTATTGATTAAAACTTCGAGCCTAGTCCTAAAATTTATAACTTGTAAATTTAAAAATTATTTATTGAAAGTAGAGTAGATGGTGAATATTTTATCCCTGATAAATTCAGTCAAATTATTAATATTGCTTATAAAATCATTTATGTTGACTTAATACGTGTTTTTTGTTTCTATAATAGGGGATACATTTCTTCCAAAAATTAAAATGACATAGAAAATAGTAGACCTTAACCTCGTAAGAGATTATTAATAGATGTTATTAGATGTTTATGTCATATAGAGGATCAATAAATGTAGTTTATCAAATTTAAAAAACTGGATTTATCCAAACACAATCATTTATATAAAACTTATAACAATTATATTGAATGTTTTCAACAGGTCCAAAGACCCAAGCTTGAATTAGATGTATTTTAGATGGTGTTTGAATGTGGGATTCAATATTATTTGTGTTATATTATTTTTCTTATTAAAAATATATCTAATTAGTATTCAAATCCCCAATGGTCTGAAGATGTTTCCTATTTTTAAAATGGGGGGAAAACATGACAATTAATTTTATTATACCGTGATTTTTTCTCTTTAAAAATATAAAAAAGGGAACAAATGAATGTGTTTAATAAAGTTTATGAACACAATGATCCTCTTAGTCATTAGTGTTATGAGTAAGTTATAATATTGATGTTCTGGAAGGAAAATTGTGATAAAGTGTTTAATATCATAGTTGAGTTTTTTAAATTTACATCCCAAATTTATTCCTTAATTCATATAAAATTATATTTTATTCTTTAAAGAGTTCACAAAAAAATGAAATGGGTTTAATTTATTAAAAACTACACATCTAATTATATTATAATTTTTGGATAGTTGATTGAATCATTCACTTGATGTGTAAAACTAAACCCATGTATTGGGGTTTTGGAAAATGCATTAGAGAAGTAATTTTCCATTAAAATTTTTGAGAAGATTTATCAATGACCAAAATGATTGTGCTTGCAATTTCATTGATAGTTTAAGCTGAAAATATTTTTCTCTCAATCAATTACCATATGGAAATTCAGTATGGGTTTTTTAGGAATACAAATGTTTTTTAAGGCAAGTGTGTAATTGAATAGACATTTCAAAGAGATTTTGTTTATATTAGAAAAATAGCATAGTGTATTTTTAATCAAGAAGTGGAATAAAATTATCAACCTTGTACCAAATAATTAAAAGTCCAGTTTACCAATTAATTTTTTTTCATTAAAAATTTCATGATTGTGTTTCATAAAACATAAAAAATAAATTTATGTGATCAATATTTCTTTATAGTTTTAAATTTTAAATGATTTTTCTGAAGTATTTATATGAGAAAACATATTTGTGTGTTTCTTTAACTTTTAATTTAGCTATGTTTTAACATTTAACTATAGATATAGTTTTACTATCAATACTTGTTTAAACTTTCTCTATATGGTCTACAAGAATTATTATAGATATCATAATATTATATATGTACCCTTGTCCCCAAGATATACTCCTTATATGGTGGTGAGTAAATAGCTTGTGGTTTATGAGTATTCTTATGTAGTAAGGTATCTTATGGTGAGCTAGTAACCTATGTAAAAGATGTTTTATTACAATATTAAAACATTAATGGTGTAAAGTGAAAATAAGATATTGATCTCTTGTAGAGATTTTGGTAGTGTGAGAATGTATGGTAATACAAATATTGTAAAACCAATTCAATAAGTGGTCAAATTTTTTTCAATAATGATTATGGAAAAGGTGTTTTTGAAATTATTTATTAAATATATTTTTTCAATACATTTATTGGTGGTTTTCTTAAAAATAATTCTATTTGAGTTGAGTGTTCATCACGTATCATAGATTTTTAATAATTTGACTCAATATAGAGCCATATTATACATTGGATAATGAAAATGTTGTTATAAGGGTAACATCAAAATCATTCCTCAATTTTCCTCAATATCATATTGGTGGAATATTATGAGTATACAAATATTATTTTTATTTTTATATTTTGATATGAATTATTTGTTAATATTTTTTCCAATTTTAATTTATTTTGATATACCAATATTCTGAAAAAATAAGACTCATAAATCATTTTCAACGGATTTGAAAGAATGATTTATATTTCTCACATTATTACCTAGAATGTGGTCATTTGAAATATGTTGTGCTAGAAGACTCACAGTCTTCCCTCTATAAGTGAGAAATATAGTGTATTCTCATATATATTGTTTTTTTATCATTTTAAATTAGATCATGGAATTCCAATTAAAATTCATAGGTAGCTAATTCAAGGTTTATATCTTTTTTAAAAAATACTTTGGTATTATAATTTCATTCTATATGAGTATTCAATAACTCTATCTCATTTAATGTATTTATGTATTCATATAATCTCTAATTTGTATGATAATTAGGCATTTTTATTACATTTTGGATGTTTCAAATATATCATATTCTAAACACGACTCTATGAAAATGAAAGGTCTTAAACAAACTAATTTGACCTCTTTGGAATCTTCTTTCATTGTCATCTTGATACATCTAGTCATCTATTACTCTAAAACGATCCAACTCTATCCTCATCAAATGAACATTGGGATTCCTTTCATATTCTTCCCTTACATTCATATATACTGATGTGTTATGTGCTCTATTTTCTATTGGGGTAAAAGGAGGTGTCTCTACAAACTCAATTAACTATCATTGTGTTCATCGTCTATGAATGGAATGAATTATGACAGGAAAAAATAAGGAATAAACACATATTAACATGATCCAAAAGATTATTTTTGATAATTTTTTATAAAAACAATTTAATGTTTTTAGGGAAGGTTTCTGAAAAAACCTAAAATTATCATGATTATTTTTGAATAAAAAGATGAAAAAATTATTCAAAATCATTAAAATTATAATATTGATTATGTATGTTTTAGTTTTTAAAATATATTTTTTGTTTTTAATGTGAAGGAAAACTATGAAATTTCATTTTGAAAGCTACTTGATGCATATCCTTTCGATCTAAAGGTAACTTCTATTGGGATATTCCAGTATCATTATCTCTATGGATTTCAATTTGGATTTTTTCTTGGATTTTTAGTGGAACCTCCAAGGTTGATTTCTAGTGGATCCTACATGGTAGATTTCCTCTCTAGATTCATAATGGAATTCCCATTTGAAATTCGCATGTAATTGGAACATTATTGATTGATAATTTATCAAATGATTCATACATATAATATAAACTGAAAATTATGAATGACCTAGTTTGAAGGTAAATTCTTTTATAATATTCTTGTGGATGTTCACTAAGGATTAATATTCGAACATCCACTCTAGAGTTTATGTATAACCTCCATCGGTTGTTTTCTATGAAATTATGGATTTGAATATTCATTGGAACATCAACATGGAATTCAGATATACTAGAACTTTTTAATATTCCAACTAGAATATAAATCTACTTTTTGATGTATTGTTCCCTGAATTCTCACCGTGACTTCTACTATTTCATTTTAAAGGAACATAAACTTTGAATTTTAAATTCAAGTAAAACCTAAACATAGAATTCTCATGGACATGGGACATAAAAATATAATTATAAATGTCTCATTTTTCTAAGAAAAATTTCCTTTGATTTTCCTTTGTAATTTATTTTATGTTTTCCCAATAGATCTTCCTTTTTGGATTTCCAATAGAAATATCACTGTGAAATGGTATTTTTAGTGCAACTCATACATTAAAAATAATTCGCATATAATTTTTTTTTGATAATTTCATCATGCATGTCTTCTATTATTATATTTTATCTATGAAATAAATTTAGAGTCCATGAACATTTTATATGTTTCATATCTTTCTCCAAGCATCATTTAATTATCATTGATGATACTATGATATATGGAATACATAAAAAGATTGTATATAATTTTATATATCAAATAAACTCATTTATGTTATGTATTGCACTGTTCATCTAGAGATATATCAATATTTTTTGTTGTGATACATATAGATCTAATTCAACATAAATTCTCTTTTTTTCATGTACAATAATACATTTTAATAACTACCCTTGATTCCAAGTTTGTTTTTGTTTTTCCCTTTAATCTATTCACATTTTTCTACCACTTCCAATGATTTTCCCTATTATCAAATGTGGTAGCTATACTTTTTTCATTACAACTATTTTTCCATTATACCACTAGCTTGGTAAATTTCAATTGTGGTTCATGATACCTCTTATTTCATTAATCACGTGAAACATCACATCATAACTTGTATTATGATATCTTCCCAATCATTGTTCTCCTCTACTATATAAAGTCCTCACAATTTCCTCTTTCTTGACTTATGATATTTCGTGCACTATCTCTCCATACAATATGGATTATGATCTTGATACAACTTGTGATATATTTCTCCAATTGTCCTTAAATATGTTATGACCTCCAACATTCACTTATATAAACCTATAATACATTGTCTCTTGTTTTACTTTTTCTAATCCTCTTGCTTTTCCTTCAATTTATTCACACTATCTCTAATGTTTTGAAGAACAATGGTGGAAAAATTATTCTAAAGGATAATTTTATGTATAACAACTTCTGAAATGTTATGACCATTGATCACCAAGATGATGAAAGGGACATAAAACTGCTAGACCCTTACTTCCTCAAGTTGAAGGAGAGATAATGACACCCGGGTCCCGCCTTCAATAGGCCCCGTAGTGGTGACTAGTACCAAGGGTATATAATCACATGTAATATAGAAGGTATTACCCTTTTTATTTAATAGGATAGGGATATATGATGGTAAAATCCCAATAACTCAAAAACTGAAGGTAAAAGTAAATCAAAAACCCATTCCCATATATATGTTCAAAGATAAACCCATACAAGTACCAAAAAAACTCTAAAGGGGAAGTACCAAAAGAAAGCAACCAACAATGACAATTGTCCCGAAGTTCGAGCAAGTACGGTCCCACAGGGTCCCTAAAGTCCTCCTAGAAACCTGAAATTTGTTTTTATATATGTAGGGTTAGTATACATTTATAATAATTAGGGAAAATCCAATGATTTCGTTCACAAGTGGGGAGGCATTCTAATGCCACGTGAGAAAAGGAGATAACCAAAGCACCTAGGAATGAAACTATCCACCCAAACCTCAACAAGTCACATTCCCCAAATAACGCAAGTCAAGTATAGTAATAGTAATAACACATTGATGTTTGGGTACCCCGCACCACTTTCCCACTTGTTATTGAAGAAATACTACATGTTAGACCTTCCCCGCCATTCTCACCTCAGTCACATTGCCTCCCCAACAATAAAATTTTGGTCCACCACAACCACAGTTATGCCCGCAAACACCTAGGACACCACAACCACACATAACCATGCCCGCAGACACATGCTCCTGAACCATTATCACCACACCCGAAGACACTTGGGCCCAAACAACTACTTCCATGCCCAAAGACACATGGGCCTCATCCCGAAGACACCTGGGAAACAACCTGCCTGCACACACCTGGGCCAACCACCACAACATACCCTACCTGGATAATATTGGTCTATAATGGACATCAGGTTGTCATAGCTTGACCGAAGAGTCTTGGGATCCTCGGAAAAGGGAGAAGAAAATTATTTAATAACCAGCCACTCAAAGGAGTGTTGGTAAAAACACCATCCCCCGTGAAATGGGGGTTTTTGGCACAAAGTGCTCAACTTGGGTGGGGCGCAAATAAGATACATAAGAACTAAATTATACATATACGTAAAAAATCACTCATACCAAACTAGGGGTTCCAGAATCATCCCATACACAAACACCCTCATTACTCTTCATTCATAAAAAGAACAATACCCACAAATAAGGAACAACTCATTCCAAAGAAAATAATTCCCCATGGAACCCATTATTGTTATCATATTCAACTGATTCTATTTAAATAATTCTTCACTACTGAGCTACTAACACACATAGAAACAACCCAAGGAAGTAAAAATAGTCAAGAAGCAATTTAAGCATTCACACATAGTTCTCTTGTAAATTCGCTACAACCAAATACGTCTGTAAGATCCCTTGAAGTACGGTAACAAAACTAGGCCCCATCATACGACCCCACACGATCTCAGATCCACAAACCAACACTGGATAATATGGGATCCCATCCCCATTCGAATCACCCCACAAGTATCAATAAGAACATTCGTGCTTATTTTCCGAATAAAACAAGGGATTTTTAAGATTTAACCACACCATTTATCAAGTTTCATCTTTCTATTTGGTTAACCAGGGTGATCAAAAAAGGATTCTTGTTCATTGGTTATCCATTTAATCAGCTAAGTTAATGTGATTAACCAATTTCCATGTTACATCCATTCAATCACAAGATTCTACAAAAAATTAGTGGTTCATTAGTGCACAAGAAAGGCCCTCCAATGAAAAATATTTTTAGTGGGCATAAGCCCATATAATTCACAACATATAAGAAAAGATAATAGAGTAAAACTGTATCATCAAACACCCCCATCATTATTTAGAAACCATTTATAATCTTAGTTAAGGATGGGTTTCATCCACACCCCAGGGAAACATTATCATACCCACCCCACATGATAGATCATAAAGAGAGACGAAGGGACATTCTAATTGGATTATCAATGATCAAGGTTTTTCTCCTCATGCTATGAACTGGGGATGTGCGACTTGCAAGGGAAGAAACTCCAAGGACTCTATGTGTGAGTTGAAAAGGCTCCACCATGGGCACACCACTAGCCTCCAGAAGGTGGAATCCATATGCACCAAGGAATGGAAAAGAGACCATCCTAGAATATGAAAGAATCCCCCATGTGATAAAAGGAATTATCCTGGAGTTACGAAATATGAAATCTTGACTGACTTTAAAGGCGGAACATGGTTTTTCCACGAGGTTAGACAATTACACACGATAAAATTAATTTTTATTTAATAATTTTCATCATAGAGGCAGCCATAATAGCTGTGAGTTAAATGATTTCATTTAAATAGAGGAAAACATGTAACAACAAGACAAGGCTTGGGTCAGTCATGGGTAGCCTCACTTCTGGAGATATAGAAAATAATTTATGGTCTTTAAAAACACCCTCAAACAACTTTAATGAAAAATCAAACCTTAAAGGACGAGTTACAAGAAACTGCAGAAAGAAACCCCCAACAACCATGTGGCACCGATCGTGTGTGGTGCTAATTGGTGAGACACCGATCGGTCAGACCGATCAGTGACACCACAGTGACATCATGCCATTGTCACCGCTATCCTCACGACTCACTGATGGGTCTAGGGCACCCCAACACCAGAAATTGAAAAAGTAATGGACCTTGAGGGTCTGATCCATTACATGAAAACTTCATGGAACCATTTAAAAATTATGATTCTTACTAGTCAAATATTCATTCTCAATCCAGTTTCAATCATTGTAAAATGCTATGTGAGGCAACAACAAATTCTCTGTTAGCACCGGTAGTCCTAACTAGTGTGTATAGAGAGACAATTTACGAAACTATCCATGAAACTATATATTTATTATATATTAAAGATTCATAATAGCAATAGGAATGAAATATATACAACTGGAAGAATTAAAAGAGACCACCTCCATTGGATTTATCCTTGATGTGTGCATCAAATGTTGTAGAGGTAAACCAATTAACCTTCTCCTTTACTACCAATATACCTACTACCAAATAAATTTCAATCTCTAACCCACCACATTCCCATATATATTATCCCATTCCATCACAACAATATTAAAAACTAATAAAGATTTAAGGAAAAAACATACCTCCTCAGTTGCTAACCTTACTTCCCACACAAGAAATCCCAAATAAACTCACAAAAAAATATATCTATCAACCCAAATCATCCCCACAGTCATAAAAAATCCCTCATGATTAAACCCCACCATTTATCTAAGGTTTATCCTGAATTCTATTTTCATTCCTTGAGCTTCCATTGCAATTCATCATTGAAATGAATTTTTTGTAATCTCCAACATCTATATGGATTGCTTTTATACATTAGGATCATTATCTAGTTGTGTAAAAAATGACAATGTTGAACCCATGGATGAAACAAAAAAATTCTAGGTAACTAAATATCTAAAAAAATCAACACCCATTATCTTGAAATCCCACATATCACTAGCAATGGAAGAACTACATTCAATAGATTTTCAATTCAGTTTGAGTTATTGACCAACTCCAATATCTAAATCAGTACTTCTCTATCCATCTCTAAATCCACTATATTTTATTTTCCAAATTTTATCATCATATAAAATTAGTTGGTAAATTTATTCAATCAATGAACTTGCTGAATTGAAGTGACTATAACCAATGTCTTCGATAACAGCTCATAAATCTATAGCAAAAAAAGTGTATGGATCAGTTATTTTGTACTCTTTTCCATAATATTTTTGTTGACTATTCATTTAGAAATTAAATTATTCATAAATGAGAACCAAACTCAATATAAAAACTTCTATAAAACCAACATGCCACCAATCTGCTTCAGTAAAATATCAGTATCATCTTCCAGTTGTACTGTCCAAAAAGAAGCCACGTTCTCCACAAACATTGATAATGACAATGGTAATCCTAGGTAGATTCATTTTCCCAGTTTAGAACATGAATTAAAAATACTCTTTTAGGATAAAAAAGCACCCAATAAGATACTTGGAGGCATCCAATAGTTCTATAAGGCTTTCCTTCCTTCGTTATAATTAAGAAGTCCAACATCCATCCATCCAACATTACGATTATTATTTTAAATAGGCAATAAAGAAATACAATAAATGGGACTACATCTAGGGAGGCCGGAATTAATGAAGCCCCAGAGAATCACCCCTAATCAGGTTCACCCCCTCTGGTTTAAAAAGTGAGACATTTGAATAACAAAACACAGGATCATTCGGGACCTCAAGGAAGGCCAAGTAGTCCGTCACTTTGTTTCCTTCACGCCAAGTATGAGTGACCCTATCTCTCTCCGAGAGGAGAGCCTTACATTGTCTAATAGTATAGATGATCAACCACAGGGTGCTACACCTCCCAAGCAAGGCATCTTGGTCAATCTTTCAATCTGTTTCAACCTGTGCGACACTGAGATTCCACTTCTTACACATGGACAACCCTGTGTGTACTGTAAGGTCCTCCGCCCGGACTGAATTACCGCAACCATAATAAGACAAGAAAGCCAAGACCACCCTTCCACTGTGATCACGGAAGAACCCAACACCACGCATGACCCCCATGATGCAGGACCCATCAGTATTTAAATTAAAACCTTTCTCAAGAGGAAACCAACGGATCCATCTCCCCTGTACCCCGGAACCATTCTTCCTAGCCTCAGCAAGAGGAGACTGCAAGCAAAGAAACACAGACGCCTCCTTCCCAATACCCGTCGTTCCAACCAGGTCCAACAGCAAGCATCTGGTTCTGTCCACCACCACCCTCCCCATAGATAGCATCCCTTCATACCTGGCATGATTTTTTTGTTGCCAATGTATCCAGCAACCCGCATTGAAAACAAAGGCTCGTGCCTCAGTCTCTCTTGTGTTATAATTTCTTCCATGGAACCATTGTACCAAGAAACTCTCATAGTTACCAGCATGAGAGGAAAAAACTGGAAACCCCCCAAAGAAACTCCACACCTCATGGGCCCAATCACCCTCAAAGAAAATATGATTCATGCTCTCCTCCTTCCTAAACTCACAGAAATGGAAACAAGAGACCATACTAATACCCCTCCTTTTGATGTTATCATCCGATGTAATAGAATTATACTTCATTCGCTAAGTATGGAAATCTAGCTTTGCTAGAATGTTCTTCTGCCATACCACTCTGTTCCAGCTCCCTCTCTCCTGAGGACCACCAAAACTAGTGCTTCTTAGAAAAACATTGACACTGAACCTACCTGAACACGAAAGTGTATACACGCACCTATCCTTCCCTGAATTATGCATGATAGAGTCAAAAACATGTC
Source organism: Viscum album (assembly GCA_963277665.1). Lineage (NCBI taxonomy): Eukaryota > Viridiplantae > Streptophyta > Magnoliopsida > Santalales > Viscaceae > Viscum > Viscum album. Next base: position 643,459,490 of record OY728151.1, on the reverse strand, counting down.
GTTGATAGGAATCCAGAATTGATCTGAAAAACAAAAGGTGTGAACTAGCCTCTCTGAAGGTGATAAATGGAGTCGGGCACCCTAGATAACTCAACACATTCCCCGACCAGTTCTGTTGCCAAAAAAGGACACTCCCTTCCCCAACAATCCATTGAGAATGAGGAAGAAGTGTTGGAACGATATTACACACTGAAACCCACAGAGACGTCTCTCTGCCCAAAGGATAAGTCACGCATGTCGTGTATCTCTGAGCCATGCTTCCCCCCCACAGTGTACGTTCCTCGACAATTTCCCATGCAGGATTCACACGAACCCCATGCACTGCCTCCACCATACTCCTGACATTGATTCCTCCTTCCCTAAATGGCCAAGCCATCTTCCCCCATGCAACCCATATCTTTTTCATTTCCAACGAAGCATCCCAGATAAACCGTTCCATGATTCCATCCATGGTCCTGATGACCCCCTTCGGCACACTCATAGAAGCCATAGCATGCACCGGTACCGCAGACAACATGCAGTTAACCAAGGTGATGCGCCCCCAAAGGATAAAAAATGATTCTTCCAGTCCAAAATGTGGGCCATCATCCTATCCACAACTTTGTTGAAGTCCTTGGTTTGCAGCCTACCAGATGAAACCGGTGTACCCAGGTATTCCATAAGGAGAGAGCCCTTCACCATTCCCAACTCACCGCTCAACTTGTTCACCCTCCCTGCACAACAAGAGCCAGCAATATGAAAACTACTCTTCTCCCTATTAACAATCTACCCACTCCATCGGCAATACTCCTCCAAAATTTTGTTGAACTCCCGAATCGACCTCCTTCCAGCATTCATGAAGATGATAGTATCATCTGCAAACATTAAGTGTGAGATAGAAAGAATTCCATGTTTCCTCCTAAAAGGGAGAATCTCCCCAATAACAACACCATTATTAATCATCATACTAAGGGTGTCCTGCATCATTATAAATATACTTGGATATATCGGATCACCCTACCGAAGTCCCCGCACATATTTGAAGAAACCATGCGTTCTCCCCATGAAGGACACCGCCTACCATGGCGAGCAAACACACCTGAAAACAATGTCGCATGCCCTTTTTGAGAAACCCATCTTGGAGAGAACCCTGTTTATAAATCCCCATTCCATCCTAACATATTCCTTCTTCATATCAAGATTAATCACCACGTTAAAACAGTGATATTTCTTGTTCAAATCCCTCATCATCTACGGATCCAACGCAATGGCCCCCTATATCAATCGATCGTGCACAAAACCATGTTTCTCCATGGAGACCCACCGAGGTAGAAAACATGACAGCCTCCAATTGATCACACTATCCAAAACATTATATGAGAAGTTGAACATGCCAGTCAGATGGTAATGATTGAGAGAAGAATGGGCTTTAGTCTTAGATAAGAGAATCAAAGAAGTGGCAGCCGCAATCCGAGGGATGATCCCTCCATGAAAGAAATCCACAATGGCCCAAACCATATCCCCTTTAACCACCTCCCATGTAACCCTATAGAAAGAACCTGGAAACCCATCAGGACCAGCTGCACTATCTGGGTTTAGACTCCACACAGCCTCCTTCACCTCCACCTCTGTGGGGATTTTTTCAAGCATCTCATTCTCATGTGTAGAGACAACATTTGGAATCAACTCCAATAAAAAATATTCCCCAGAGGTATACCCCCTAGGCATTCTGACACTCGGGCCGGCCGGAAGGTCTTTAAAAAAAGTCAGATCTAAGCCCCCAACCACCTCTCTGTCATCTGAAAACGAGCCTTCCTCCAGCACCAAGTTGGGCTTCACCATGCACTGATTCTCCTTAAGACATGCATGGAAATATGCAGTATTCTTGTCCCCTTGAGCCGCTTTATCCTTGAACGATCTCACGCCCTACGCTCTTGAGCTAGCAGAAACTCCGCCAAAGCTTCCTTTTTCCAAAAAGTTCCTCAAACATAGCATCATCCCAATAACATTCAAGACCAGATTCCACAATCTCAACATATAGTTTAAGGATATCCAAATCCTTATCTAATGGGGGAAGAGAAACAACCCATATCAAGAGGGCCTGATTAAACTGCCTCAGTTTATGGTGCAAATCCACCCACGATAAACCCTGTGATGGTTCACTCCAGGACTGCGACACCATACGGTGGAAAGCCGGGTTTCTCACCCATTGACTGGAAAATCTGAAACATTCCTGAGCGGCCTCCAACCTACCGAGTGAGAGAAGAAGTGGAGAGTGATCAGAGATACTTCGTGTCAGATGTCTAACCTTCATGTTTGGAAACCTTTTGATGGCATGCACGTTAGCTATGCACCGGTCAAGCCTTCTCCAGCAACGCCTGTCCCCATTACGATTGTTGCACCATGTGAAGGGGTCACCAAAGAACCCCACGTCCATGAGACCCTTACCCTCCATGCACTGAGCGAAGACCAAGCTCGCTCACCTTAGAATATCATCACAGACCATCCTCTCATCAGGCCTCGAAACAATGTTAAAATCCTCGCCCACAAGCCAAGGAAGATCCCCTGGGTCAAACGCATTCAAATCCTACCAAAGCACCTCCCTACACTAAGCATCACAACTTCCATATATGAAGGACATATACCACTCTACATCATCCCTAGACACCTTCTTCGTTAAATGTTGGTCCCCAACCTGCACCTTAATCACCGAGACACCCCTCTTCGAGAATATCCATATGTGGTTATTCTCTGGGCCTCCATGCATGTCTAAACTGATCTTCCGAGTGACCTCCTGCAATTTAGCATTGTTTTTCTTGTGCTCTACAATCGCCACCAACATGACTTTGTGATTCTTTGAGTCTGAGAAAATAAAATCAGTCTTCACCCTAACCCTGATCCCACGGGTGTTCCAAATCAAAATGGTAAACATTTAAACGAGAGCATGCCAGGATTTGGCCCCAGGAAACGTGGTTATTCTCACAGGAGATCGAGACCTCTCCCTAACTTGCAGCCTCTTCAACATCAGCCTCGTGCATACACCTGGGCTCGAGGTAGATCCTCCTGTTCATAAAAGAACGGAACCAGAAGATAGTAAAGAGGGACCTCCAATACCCCCCAGTCGAGACACCAACCGCTGCGACATCCTTACCATTACTGTTAGCAGAGCCATAGGTATCACTCCATCGCAAGCTACCAGAAACCTCGGGGGACAATCTTTTAGAGAGCCTGAAGCACTTGCTAGAAACAGATCTCCCCATAGACTCGGAACCCACCAGCCAAACAAGCACAGGAGGTCCAGCCGCCAATCCGCCCCACCCCCCAAACTGAAAACATGATCCCCTAGACATCACAGGAGGTACCAGAGAAGGGGGAACCGGGACAACCCTGAAACATCTCAGAAAATTACCAACCGACTCACTGAACGATATCATCATTGAGGATGCAAAAGAGCCTGACTTTGAAGACCGTAGAGAGAAAGGAACCAAATCCTAGCACCCACTATAGTCATCCCAACCAAACGAAACTATCGGCCTGGAGCCCAAGAGGAGGTCCTTCCAACATGAAGACAGGCCGACCACTGGTGGCTGAACCGAGGCCGAGGGAGACTCAGGCCTTGCTTTGTCAGGGCCATGCATCAATGGTTGTTCTGAGACCAAAGGATACCTTGGGCTTGTCTTAGTGGAAAAATAGAGTTACGAGAAGCCACATCAGGATTACCACCACGAAGTTTACGACAAGACTGGATCGAGTGCCCCTGCAGCAAGCACGAGGAGTAGTACCTAGGGAACACCGGAAACGCGATCGCCTGAGACCACTCCACAATACCAGGAACCAAGAGGGAGATCTGCTCCGGGATCGTAAGAGAAAGGTCCAGCTCAACGCATATCCGAGGCGCCGAAACCTCCACACCGCTACGTGTACTATCGGCCGAACAGAGGAAACCCCCCATCGAATCGCCAATGTCCTTGAGGAAAGCACCATTCTGGAAAGGAAGGGGGATCCCAGGCAAACTAACCCACGCCGCAGCCCGAGCACTCTCCTTCCCCTTATGAACCTCCATTGACCAGCGAGATAGATTGAAACGCGAGCGACCCCAAACTCGGGGAGCCTTGCACCACGCCAACACGAAATCCTCTTCAGAAGAAAGTACCATTCAGAACGATTGCCGATGTATCACCGTCACCTGAACGTCCCCCTGCAAACCCCAGGAATCCAAAAACAGCTGAAAAACAGGAAATGAAGGTTTCACCGAAGCAAACCTCGCTACGAGCGTCCATTTTAGACCGGCCAAAACCTCGCAAAAAGCCCACTCCTGCGCCACCAACGAAATATTGGAGCTTTCCCTCAAGGTCGAGTGGGATAAAGGATCAATCTCCGAGAAACATGGGCACGAATCAGTTGGGCCCGAATCACGCACCCCGTCTCTAAAGGACCTCGCTGGAAGATCGCTCCAATACGAAGCATCGAGCCCCCGCGTGGGACGTGGTGTTGGGGGAGAATCCCGAATCCGGGCCGAAAAATGCTTGCCAAAAAATATCGTGAGAAACCCAAAGCGATATAAATAGAATGAAGAAATCAACACACAGGTTTTTTTAACGTGGAAAAACCCTCCCATGCGGAGGATTAAAAAACCACGGGGCAATTCCCAAAATATCCACTATGAATCAGAGAATACAATAATCCAAGCAATGCCCGAACTTGAATTACAAATGAGAGAGCGTAGAAAACCTGTGTGAAAACCACACCCTGATACGCCTCTTCCATCTCTCTGATAAACATCCCACTGACGTCATGTATCGGAAGATCAATCTGTGACAAAATGCCACCCTTCTGTCGACGAAACGTCACTACCTCGGAGATCTTCACTCGAACATGCGTCAGCCTCGCACCACCTTGCGACACCCGAAAGATCTCGCCATCATGATGTACCGCCGATCTCCAATCGGGACACGCCACCTGATCACCGCTATCAGGCAGACTTTCGATACGTGGCCCCGATCATCAATTTCGTAGCCGCTGCTCTGCACCTGTCAAACGCCGACGCGTCATCGTCGTCGTGCCACACGGGCCACCGCAAACGCGGCAACCCCTTCCCGGGTCTCCCTTGCCGGCTACATCTTGCCAGCACACCCTTTTTTTTTGAAATATGTTGCTGCATCCTCTTTATATAGACACCAAGTCCATAATCATCAATTAATGCAGTCAACATCCATTATTTCATCCATTAATATTGTGAATTAAATATCCATTAATGTTGGAAGAAAATCCTCAATTAATGGTGATATAAATCTCCCCATTAATAATTTTCATCTCTCATCAATAAATGTGATGAATCCCTCCATTAAGAATTTTTCTCTCATCAATAAATGTGATGAATCTCAACAATCTCCCCCTTCATCACATTAATGAATGGAACCATCCAACAAACCCAGTTGGAAAGAAAAGTATGCCGGCATCACACCAACCATCATCAATTGCAGAAAATATGACGACGTCCTTTTGCACTTCTGATAAAAAAAAATATCAGCTCCCCCTGCAAAAAGAAAATCAAACGCCAAAATCTTCGTCACATTTGTATCTGCATCATCCTGCTGAACAAGACCAGAACCAGAAACATCTGGCTCCCCCATAATAGTGATTACCACATAATCTGGAGCACCTGCAGGAATAAACAGCTCCCCCTGCTCAACATCCCATGAGCAGATATGTGCATCACCTCTCTCAACCTGCTTTAATTTCCAAACTTTATTCTGCTCCACGCACACATCTGTGATCCTCTTTGAAGCTTCCAAAATCCTCACTTTAAACTACAAGCACAAACCAACCTCCTCTGATACCACTTGTTGGGGGAGAAACCCGAACAAGGCCGAAAATTTCTTGCCAAAAAATATCGTGAGAAACCCAAAGCGATATAAACAGAATGAAGAAATCAACACACAGGTTTTTTTAACGTGGAAAAACCCTCCCATGCGGAGGATTAAAAAACCACGGGGCAATTCCCAAAATATCCACTATGAATCAGAGAATACAATAATCCAAGCAATGCCCGAACTTGAATTACAAATGAGAGAGCGTAGAAAACCTGTGTGAAAACCACACCCTGATACGCCTCTTCCATCTCTCTGATAAACATCCCACTGACGTCATGTATCGGAAGATCAATCTGTGACAAAATGCCACCCTTCTGTCGACGAAACGTCACTACCTCGGAGATCTTCACCCGAACATGCGTCAGCCTCGCACCACCTTGCGACACCCGAAAGATCTCGCCATCATGATGTACCGCCGATCTCCAATCGGGACACGCCACCTGATCACCGCTATCAGGCAGACTTTCGATACGTGGCCCCGATCATCAATTTCGTAGCCGCTGCTCTGCACCTGTCAAACGCCGACGCGTCATCGTCGTCGTGCCACACGGGCCACCGCAAACGCGGCAACCCCTTCCCGGGTCTCCCTTGCCGGCTACATCTTGCCAGCACACCCTTTTTTTTTGAAATATGTTGCTGCATCCTCTTTATATAGACACCAAGTCCATAATCATCAATTAATGCAGTCAACATCCATTATTTCATCCATTAATATTGTGAATTAAATATCCATTAATGTTGGAAGAAAATCCTCAATTAATGGTGATATAAATCTCCCCATTAATAATTTTCATCTCTCATCAATAAATGTGATGAATCCCTCCATTAAGAATTTTTCTCTCATCAATAAATGTGATGAATCTCAACACGTGGGGGCTGCCGTCTGAGGGCCAAGCCCCAGACCAAGCTCCATTGGAGACGAAGACATCGGCGGAGGGAGAGACGGGGGGAGCAACGGTCGGAAATTTTGAAAAAAATCTAGGCGCGTGAAGCGCGTTCTCCCGAGAACAAGAAGAAGCCATCTAAGAAGTCCATCATCAATACAGATTTTTTCACTCAGTAACATGCCTTAATAATTTGTATAATGAATATTCTCTAATAAATCATGGAAAATAAACTCTTTTCCAAAGAATTTTTTTACCAACAACCATATAGATAAAAACCATCAACTCTCAAAGGAGTCCTATGATATTCTACCCTTTCAACTACAGTAGCCTTCACTTCTACTTTAGAGATATAATTTGGAATACAATGAAACTCCTTTCAATGTGATGGTTCTTGAATTGTCACTGCATTCCCCCGCCACACTTGTTTGATTATATGAACACCTGATATATATTCTTACATAGGTAATGTACATAATCCTAGTTCCAATTGCTTCTTCATACCAATAATCAATGAAATGTTTGTTGTTCTTTCACAGTGTGAAATTATCAAAACTATCTCATAGCCAAATAGAAAATGGTTAGTGGATGTTCTGATCATTATATAACTAAATCTACCAATAAATGCTCCAGATTCCATGGTATCTCCAATATCTAAAACTTCAAGAAAAATATGTTTGATTCCAACATTATATGGATTTCCAACTACCCCTGCAAAAAAAATCCCTAACTAAGATTGAAACTATATGTGTTAAACTAGATAATGGTCCATTTCATATGGGGAAGTAGGTGTGGCATATTCCTCTATTCCTTAACTCTCTTGTAAAGCTAAGAGATATGTCAGCCCTATTTGTTTCCCATAATGATACTTTTTTTGGAGATCCATAACACACCTATCATCCTTACCATGCATATAGAGTGATGATATTTATGTTGTTTTAGACAACCATAAATTCACAAAGTGTAAGTAATAACTTTAACATGTTTAGTCTTATCCAAACTTTCCCACATAGTCATAAATTCCCATTGTATAATCTCCAAGTCTGATCCAATGATAACTACACTGTTCTTCATCACTGATCATCATTCTACGAACATCCTCTCCTCTTGACATACTCTAATTGCTCAGTTTGTTCTAAACACCAACACAATAATCTTAGTAATTTTAAAAGTGGTTTCACATTTGATCTCATTGTATAATATTAGTTATAGGAAGGATAAAACATATCGGATTATGACTTCCTCATGGGTGATCATGACTTTTTAGTTATGAGCTTTCCCCAACATAGTCTCCAAATGGTAGCACCATGAGTGAAAACAAGAGGAGATGAATAAATTATTTAAGAAACTATTAATAGTAAAGTATATTTATGATATGTTTTGGAGTAATAATAGTAAGAGGAAACATTGATATAAATCTAGAAAAACAAGAAGAAGCCTCCTCCTTAGGCTCCCACTTTGCAATATACATCGAGTGTTGGAGAGAGGCCACCTCAACATCCCATCCACTTCCAATAGATCTACTACCAAGTAAATGCAGAAAAGAGATCTCCAACTCACCAACGAACTATATTTATCATCCCCTTCAAACCCAATTATGTAAAAAAACTAATAATGTTATATAAGAAAAACTATCATCCCCAATAGCAAACCCCACTACCCACACATGACTACCCCAAAGACCAATAGAAACTCGATTTCTGCTACCCCCAACCAATCCCACATTCCTAACAGTATTAAATAACCTTTGCTCATATGATTCAATTTAAGAATAAAAAAATTGATTTTATTATTTAAAAACATCCTAACAATAATTTTTTTTTAAAAAAACTAAGCTAATATGAATAAAGATTCATAATTTACCTTGTGTCGGATGGCGTTATAAAATAAAGGCCATAGATATTTGCGTATTTTTATGTTGATAACATGACATTAAAAAATGAATATATTTCAGAAAAATTGAGGATGTGTTTTTCTCCGCATGAGGGCCACCCTTGTCAGTGTCTCCATATCAACTACAGGTGCCCATGAATCTCGTTCATCAGACGGTAACATAGTACATCCCGCATACCTCATCCCTCCTCGCCACCTCCCTGGTCGACCATGGATGTCTCATAGACACAAATCTAGTCCCGCTACTACAAGCTCCTCCCTCATCAATCTTCAATTGATGCCCCGTCATCCTAGCCCCATCGAGTTCCCCCATTACTCTCATTTATTTTCGTACCACTACCTCCATGTTGAGCATCACAACCTTCTTGAATTGATTCATCATTGCCACCTGGTTCTTCCACCATCACAATCTTTGACCTTCATCTGGTGCAAGACACTAGAATGGATAACGTTGACCACCACTTCCCATGCATGTTTCCACTATGTTGTCCTCTCGGGCTAGTTGTCGTCACCCCTACTAGTTGCCTCTAGCTCATCCAAATTCAGCTCGACCAATGCCACTCTACGTGTACCTCAAAAAATCACCATCCCCAATTCAATAGGATATTATCTAGATCCTTCAACAAATGCAAGCAACCTCCCACTAGAAACTACTTGGTCCACTATCTCCAGGTGATTATGATGAATTGGATTGCACAAGTCTAGGCTGGTCTTTCTGAGTCAAATTGGTCCTGAATGAGTCGCACTACTGAAAAACAGGGCTATAGTCACGGACCTATAGCCACGGTTTTATAAGTCCGTGGTTATAGCTTATTTTATACCCACAATTCTATTGAAATCGTGGCTATATCATTATTTATATCCACAGATTAAAAAAAATCCGTATCAATGTTTTTTTTGAGTATCAATCGGGCTCGTCCTCCCCATTCCGCGACTCCTCTCTTCCCCCGATCTGCGAGCTCCTCCTCCCCAGTCGGCGACACTCTCGGCGACGCTCTCAACGATGCTCTCCTCCCCTCCTCCCCCGATCCGCGAGCTCCTCGTCCCCACTGTCCATGACTCCTCGAACCCTCGACCTGGACCTGCTCTCCACGCACTCCTCCCCGACATCGCTGCTACACTTCCTGGCCATCGGTGTTTCACGGCGGCCTCCCCACCCTCGTGCTCGACTTTCTCCTCCCACCCTCGACCCTCTCCCCCAGCGAATACTCCTCCTCCCTCGCCGTTCCTCCTCCCTCGCTTGTGGATATGTTGGAGGAGAAACTGCATTTTCCTGCTGTGCTGCAGTCCCTGGGATGTATTGCCCAGACTGCAATGCCTGTTTTTGAAACTAGAGAGAGCGAAACTGAAGAGCTTATAAGGCGCATGATTCTGAAGTGCAGCAATGTACAAACCGGGCTTGTATAATCTTCTTTTATGTTTTGTTTATATATTTTCCCCCTAATTCATATTGCTGCTGGTCCATAAATCAGATGATAAAAATGTAAGTTGGGATGACAGGAGTGAACACTGTTCATTGAAGGTATATTCATGCTATCATTGTGCGCTCTTTGTTTTTCTTTATGGATCCCAAGATGTTATTAATGTTATTTATTCTGTATTTTTTCTTCTTTTGCTTTAATGTGGTGTGGCGCATATATTTTCTATTAAAGCATTGGTCAGGAGATACTTGCCTGTCAAAGAGGCTCATCTTCGTATTGACATTAACAATCTTATTGAGATTCTTAAGCGCATACTTTCCTTTGGTGAAATCTATCAAGATATAAAATCAAGGTAATTTGGGAGTTAAAAGGCTCAATTTATTTTAAGTTTTAAACATCATGCATTCTAATATAAAGGCGTGCGTCTTGCAGTTTGGTTGATAAGGCCCATTTAATGCTTGCCTCAGCTAAAGTCATTTTACGATTGTCAAGGTGCTGGGATCATCAAATACCAGTTGATGTTTTTCACCTCACACTTCGAACGACAGAGGTGTGATTCTAGATGCTAAATATTCTTCAAAGTTTGCTTTTCTTTGTGGCAGGGTTTGAATTGCTTTATATATTTACCCCGGGTTGTCTGATAGATCTGTTTCCCTCAAGCAAGGAAATTATTTCTCAACAAAGTCTACCAATATACAAAAGGCCGTCTCTTGGATTCAAAATACACTTGTGCCTTCTTATTTGGCATGGTTGGGTCGCAAAAGCTGTAATTTGAAGAGGTATTTTAGACTACAGTAGTGTCTGTTCAGATATATTTCACATGCAATGATAAGATATTAAAGTTTATATGGTTTGGCTGGACAAACATAAGCTAGCTGACATCATTCAGGCGTGCCAGCAAGCAAAGGCCCGACAACTTCCTATGCAGTCTGATGCAAAATTTGTGATAGCTTACCCTAAGAACATCCTTCCATACTTTATTCGCACTCTTGCACATCATTTGTCATTCCCTGATGTTGAGAAATGAAAGGAAATCAAATCATTTGAATTAACATACAGGTCTTTCTTTTCATTCATTTAAGTCATACTGTTCCTTTATGCATGTTTTACACCATGCATACCTTTTTCCCTAACATTGTGAAATGCAAGGATGCCAAAGCATTTGAATTAGCATACATCCTTTACTTTTAATGAATTTAAACTCTATTGTTCCTTTACGTATATTTTACACCACAGGTAAATTATAGAAATGTTCTAGTTATTTTAGTTTTTCTTACCTCGGGTGCATTAAGCTATGCGAATAAACTTTTTGACATACACATACCATGTATTTTCTTCGTTGACATGTGTGTTGGGGTGTTTAACATTCAAGGTTGTGTCTTGTGTTTATGGTTGGAGGGCAATTTGTTTGGGGCGTTTTTTTTTGAAAGAATTAATGGACCTTTTTGAATAAGTTTTGTGTAACATATAAAAAACAATGTGGAATTTTGGAGTGCTTCAATACTGTAATGCTGTAGCGACTCGGGTTTTTGGCCCTGTCAAACTTTGGAATATTTTTACAAATAATTCCAGAGCTAGGTGCGAAGACGGCGTGCGATTCCGAGGCCCGGTGTGCCCGGAATTAATTTTATAAAAATATTAAGTATTTTTATACTATGCACGTGGCGGGGGTGTGATATCTCCTAAACGGTAGCTCAGAACGGAAATCCGAGGGCACGGTTGCGTCCGGAACATGCCGTTTACCCTAGGCAAGGTGTAAACATTGCGGGCGTGGGCTTGCGGTGGAAAGCGCCACCAGGGGCGTTTTCGTAAATAATTGGAAAGTCGGTTTTCAAGCGTCGGCTCGAATAACTTCTGAACGGAGTCTCGGATCGCAAATCCGCGTCCGCCGTTGCGTTCAGAACAGTGCATTTACCCTAGGAATGACCTTACTTTTGTTCGCATCGGGCGTCGGGTCCGAGGCGGGTTTGGCGCCGGCGGGCGGCTGATATAAATATCAGCGCCCCCCCAATCGTTCCTCTCGGTGTTTTTCGCCGTTCTTCGCTGCCTCTCCACCGAATCGAGCAAACGAAGCGTCCACGAGCTCGGAATTCGACGGCGTACGTTCCAGGAGCGCGCAGCGGAAGCTCTGGAGCGCGGATCTGAGGCAGAACGTCGGCGTTTCGCCCGCGAGTTAGGCGGTTTGAGTTTTACAATCCCAGATCCCTTTTTTGTATTGTTTTTCTTCAAATATTTATATGGGTTGTATAGTTCGAGTCCCGAGCTTTCCGAAACATGTTTCGGATTTGAATTTGGAGCACCGGGATGCTCCCAGTGGCTCCCGAAAATTTTCCGACGAAAACCCGGTTTTCCGGCGACGAGGGGCGGCGGCCCTGGCGGAATCCGGCAACGGCGCGGCGGCGGTACGGAGGCGCGGTGGCGGTTTCCGGCAGCGGCGGCGGCGGCACGGCGGAATCCGGCGGGGGCGCGGCGGTTTCCGGCGAGGCTGGCGGTGGTCCGGCCAGGATTTTCCGGGGGTTCTTTAAACCCCCGTAACTCGCAAACTGTAACTCCGATTTGTGAGCCGTTTGCGGCGACGTGCTCCTTGCGTCGAGACGGACCTTTTGAACTAACTTTGAGAATTTTAAATGTTCGGGATCATGGTCCGGGAGCTAGAAACGTCGTATAAAATAATATTATTTTATTATTTCACGACTTCGGGCCGTTGTAACTTCTACCCGAAGCGTCCGATTGACGTGCTGTCAGTGGCGTTGAGACCCTGATGGTATGAAAGAATTTTTGAGATGATTTCCGGGTGTTGGGACTGTGAACGGGGTGTGGGCCCCACGAGGCCGGGTTTTGGCGTTTGCGGAGAAACGCAGCTTTTGCACCAGGAGTCCGATTTTGGCGGATGAATAGTCGATCCTGTGTGTTTTTCCGAGAGGAACGCAATGGTGTGTTCCGTTCGATGAGTTTCAGAATCCAGACGTGGGCCCCACCCGAGGTGGGCTTCAGTGAATAGTGCCTTTTTCACCGGGTGTCCGTTTCGGACGAGCGAGTAGTCGATTCCGCTTGTTTTTCCGAGGGGATCTCCGTGGTGTGATCCGCTCGATGGGTTTCGGGATCGTTGTGTGGGCCCCGCATGAGCTAGCTATGGTGAATAGTGCCTTTTTCACCGGTGCTCCGTTTCGGGCGAGTAAACAGCCTATCCTGCGTGTTTTTTTTGCGTGGAACGCGATGGTGGCCTCGGTTTTGGCCTAGGAGGTGCGCAGTGTGGCGTTGTGGAGGGTCGCTCGGGTTAGCGACGTTTGGACCAGCAGTGGTTGAGAGTTCTCCCTTGGTTCGTTCCTACGAGGGTTCGTGTGGTATCACAACCTTCGTATGGGTTTGTGATCCTCTCGATGGGATGCTTAAACTGTTAGAGTTGTGGTATCCCTCCGGTGGGCTCGGAGTGGATCCTCTAGCATCTTTACCCTAGATCGGGTTCATGGTATCGCTGTGATCACTTATTCACGGGTGGCGATCCCCTATCTAGCAGGTTAACCCCGTAGGGTTTGTGGCATCATCGGGAATATGATTCTCTACGCGGTGGGTCATGGTCAGTAGGGTTGTGGCATCGTCGGGTATATGATCCTCTACTCAGCATGAGGTTATAGTAGGGTTGCGGTATCGTTTGTTATACGATCCCCTACTTAGCGCTTGGTGTCGGTAGGGTTGCGGTATCGTTGGTTATGTGATCCCCTACTCAGCGCTTGGTTTCGGTAGGGTTGCGTCATCGTCGGTTCGATCCCCTACATCGCGAGTTATACCAGATAGGGTTCCAGTATCGTCGTGACCACCTTTATATGAGCGATTATCCTCTATCTGAGTGATGTGCTTCTGTTGAGCGCCAGATCGGGTTGTGGTATCCCCCAGCGGATCCTGGGTGTGATCCCCTATCTGTGAGAACTACGTATGCCAGATCGGGTTGTGGTATCCCCCAGCGGATCCTGGGTGTGATCCCCTATCTGTGAGAACTACGTATGCCAGATCGGGTCGTGGTATCCCCCAGCGGACCCTGGGAGTGATCCCCTATCTGTGAGCTACGTATACCGGAGTGGATTTTGGTATCCCCTAGCGGACCCTAGCGGCGATCACCTATCCGAGGAGTTTGGTGGTTATGTTGTTTTAGCGATGTTTTCTCAGTGATGTTATCCGACGAGCGTGGTCTCTCGGGTGAGCGTCTGAGATGTTTGTTTCTGACCCGATGGAGTGTATCTCTCGGGCACGTGTCATCTGGGATGATAGTGATCGTGGAGTGTGCTCTCCTGGTTGTGGACAGTTGCTGGTGATGAGGGCGTTACCTCTTGTGGCTTTGTGGCGTGAGCTGAGTATATCTGAATCGTTCAAGGTGTATGTATGGGCGTACACCTGAGCTGAGCTGAGCTGTCTAGTTGTGTTTAGCCGAGGACAGTCACGAGATGGAGTTTCTCTCTCGTTTGGGTTCCCTCTGGCTGGGTTGAGCGGACTGTTGCCATTCAGTTGCTCCCTTGGGTTTTGGGTTTTTGGGGTGCCTACTGAGTATGTTTATACTCACCCCTGCACGGGCTTTGCCCGCACATGTTTGTGTCTTGTGCTGACCACTGGCCCTTCGACGGAGTACCAGGAGGACCCGGAGCAGGCGGAGCTTAGTGAGCATGTTGACCGGGGTGTTTACCGGAGCTGTGCTGAGGGAGCTTTCCGGCGGGTGTTTGTGGCAGCGTTCCCCTTCTTCAGAGCAGGTTGGATGCGCTTTTTTAGTTTTCTTTTGGTGGGCCCTGTTTTTCCCTTTTGTACTTCTACTGTACTCTGGTTGTGGGATAGGGTATGCATGCATTTACTTTTCAGTTTCTATATCTCTGCACTGTTGCATGGAGGTGTTTGTGGGTGCGTGTGTACAGGTACCTTAGGCTAATGCCTCCCATGTGTGTGATAGCCTACTCGGCGCTAGTCGCCAGCCCCTGACCTATTTGAGGCGGGCTTGGGGAGTCGCGGCTCGAGCCCCGTTGGGTCGGGTCGTGACAGAGTGGTATCAAAGGAGGTTCCACCTTTGGGATCTCATAGCGTAGCTGGTCTAGCTATGAGTTTAGTTTGGGTTGCATAGCGGTAGTGTGTGGATGTTTCGATTTCGGCTTTCAGGCCAGGGACTCCAGTGTTGGTGCGGCGGCCGACGTATCCATACACCAGGACTCTGATAACCTGTCTTTCAACTCGGGACATTCGTACACTGGTCGCGGGGACATAATGGTACATGCATCATATAGGACTGGGTTTTTGGTTTTTCCTTGTCCTTCTTGAGTCAGCTCTCCAGATATACTCTTTGACCGTGGTGCGTCTTGAATGTATTTCAGGATGCCTCCACGACAACAGCCAGCGAGGGTTCCGCAGCAGGATTGTGCTGATGACCCGCCCCGTGTAGAGGCTGTGGAGCAGGGCACAGGTTCTGAGGTTGCACCTCCCGGTGGCCTGCCAGTTGAGCCACCACCTGTCGAGCAGCTGGTCGTGCCGACGGTGCAGGACGAGGTTGCGCGCAGGCTGAGTGCGCTGCACGAGTTCCAGAGGCAGCGACCTCTGAGGTTCCGGGGTGATCCAGACCCCCAGGCAGCTGATGACTGGCTTGAGGCAGTCACCCGAGTTTTCCTCCTAGTGAGGACACCTCCAGATCAGATGGTGGTCCTAGCGGCGAGCCTTCTGCATGGTTCTGCTGGGCGATGGTGGAGTTTGGTGACGCAGTCCCATGATGAAGAGATGCTCACGTGGGCAGAGTTTGAGCGGCTCTTCGGGGAGGAGTTCTATCCGGTGACGCTGAGGGCAGTACAGATCCAGGATCTTCTACAGCTTCGATGGGAGAGCATGATCGTGTCGGAGTACTCAGCGAGGTTTACATACATGTCACGCTACTCCCTGGATATGGTTCGAGACCCGTTATTTAGGGCTCAGACCTTCGAGCAGGGCTTACGCAGGGACATCCGAGCAGGAGTGGTTTCCTTGTGCCTGCCCACCTATGCTAGAGTGCTGGAGCGAGCGTTGGTGGTGGAGAGTTTTCTGGCTGAGTAGATTCCCCCTGTTAGTGCTGGGCACTCAAGGGCTGAGACTTTTTCAGTCGGATCGACATCCGGTAGCCGACGACAGACTCAGGGGTCAGGACGTGGTCGACGTTTCAGGAGGCGACCCCAGGATGGAGGATCTGAGGCTCATGGCTCACAGGGCTCGCAGGCCAGTTTTGGTCAGCCGCAAGAGAGGCGGTGTTACGCTTGCGACGATCGGGGACATCTTGCTAGAGATTGTCCGACCCGACGTGCTGTTGAGAGGGAGTCGGTCAATGGACCTCCTTGGCAGAGGCAGCGTCTCGAGCGAGGAGGTCCGTAGGGCGGCGGACGTGGCGGCGGAGCTGGTGCAGCAGGAGGAGGTGGTAGGCAGTTTTAGTTGCCACCACCCCCACCCCCAGGTGGTCCAAGCCAAGCTCAGGGAGCTGGTGTTCGAGGGCGAGGACAGCTGCATGCCCTGGAGGCAGTCGACCCAAAGGCACCGCGGATGGATAGAGGTACGCCTTGTGTCTTTTCTACTTACTGCAGTAGTTTTTCAGACACGGTTTAGCGGTACCCCTTCCTTTTTGTTTCTTGCTCTAGTTTTGTCCAGGGCATTGGTAAGACCCTGTGTGGGTGTTAGTTGGTGAACTCACTGGTGTGTGAGAACCAGTTGAGAGTCCAGTCGCTATCCTTGTGCTTAGGGATTTTAGGGGACGAAAAGTTCTAAGGGGGGGAGGATGTAGCGACTCGGGTTTTTGGCCCTGTCAGACTTTGGAATATTTATACGAATAATTCCAGAGCTAGGTGCGAGGACGGCGTGCGATTCCGAGGCCCGGTGTGCCCGGAATTAATTTTATAAAAATATTAAGTATTTTTATACTATGCACGTGGTGGGGGTGTGATATCTTCTAAAGGGTAGCTCAGAACGGAAATCCGTGGGCACAGTTGCGTCTGGAACATGCCGTTTACCCTAGGCGAGGTGTAAACTTTGCGGGCGTGGGCTTGCGGTGGAAAGCGCCACCAGGGGCATTTTCGTAAATAAGTGGAAAGTCGGTTTTCGAGCGTCGGCTCGAATAACTTCTGAACGGAGTCTCGGATCGCAAATCCGAGTCCGCCGTTGCGTTCAGAACAGTGCGTTTACCCTAGGGGTGACCTTACTTTTGTTCGCATCGGGCGTCGGGTCCGAGGCGGGTTTGGCGCCGGCGGGCGGCTGATATAAATATTAGCGCCCCCCCCCCCTTTATCGTTCCTCTCGGTGTTCTTCGACGTTCTTCGCTGCCGCTCCGCCGAATCGAGCAAACGAAGCGCCCACGAGCTCGGAATTCGACGGCAGACGTTCCAGGAGCGTGCAACGGAAGTTCTGGAGCGCGGATCTGAGGCAGAACGTCGGCGTTTCGCCCGCGAGGTAGGCGGTTTGAGTGTTACAATCCCAGATCCCGTTTTTGTGTTTTTTTTCATCAAATTTTCATATGGGTTGTATAGTTCGGGTCCCGAGCTTTCCGAAACATGTTTCGGATCTGAATTTGGAGAACCGGGGTGCTCCCAGTGGCTCCCGGAAATTTTCCGGCGAAAACCCGGTTTTCCGGCAACGAGGGGCGGCGGCCATGGCGGAATCCGGCGACGGCGCAGCGGCGGTACGGTGGCGGTTTCCGGCAGCGGTAGCGGCGGCGCCGCGGAATCCGGCGGCGGCGCGGCGGTTTCCGGCGAGGCTGGCGGTGGTCAGGCCAGGATTTTCCGGGGGTTCTTTGAACCCCCGTAACTCGCAAACCGTAACTCCGATTTGTGAGCCGTTTGCGGCGACATGCTCCTTGCGTCGAGACAGACCTTTTGAACTAACTTTGAGAATTTTAAAGGTTCGGGATCATGGCCCGGGAGCTAGAAACGTCGTATAAAATAATATTATTTTATTATTTCACGACTTCGGGCCGTTATAACTTCTACCCGGAGCATCCGATTGACGTGCCGTTAGTGGCGTTGAGACCCTGATGGTACGACGGACTTTTTGAGATGGTTTCCGGGTGTTGGGACTGTGAACGGTGTGCGGGCCCCACGAGGCCGGGTTTTGGCGTTTGCGGAGAAACGTAGCTTTTGCACCAGGAGTTCGATTTTGGTGCATGAATAGTCGATCCTGTGTGTTTTTCCAAGAGGAATGCAATGGTGTGTTCCGTTCAATGAGTTTCGGAATCCAGGCGTGGGCCCCACCCGAGGTGGGCTTCGGTGAATAATGCCTTTTTCACCAGGTGTCCGTTTCGGACGAGCGAGTAGTCGATACCGCTTGTTTTTTCGAGGGGATCTCCGTGGTGTGATCCGCTCGATGGGTTTCGGGATCGTTATGTGGGCCCCGCACGAGCTAGCTACGGTGAATAGTGCCTTTTTTACCGGTGCTCCGTTTCGGGCGAGTAAACAGCCTATCCTGCGTGTTTTTCTGCATGGAACGCGATGGTGGCCTCGGTTTTGGCCTAGGAGGTGCGCAGTGTGGCTTTGTGGAGGGTCGCTCGGGTTAGCGACGTTTGGACCAGCAGTTGTTGAGGGTTCTCCCTTGGTTCGTTCCTACGAGGGTTCGTGTGGTATCACAACTTTTTTATGGGTTTGTGATCCTCTCGATGGGATTTTTAAACTGTTAGAGTTGTGGTATCCCTCCGGTGGGCCCGGAGTGGATCCTCTAGCATCTTTACCCTAGATCGGGTTCATGGTATCGCTGTGATCACTTATTCACGGGCGGCGATCCCCTATCTAGCAGGTTAACCCCGTAGGGTTTGTGACATCATTGGGAATATGATCCCCTACGCGGTCGGTCGTGCTCAGTAGGGTTGTGGCATCGTCGGGTATATGATCCCCTACTCAGCATGAGGTTATAGTAGGGTTGTGGTATCGTTGGTTATACGATCCCCTACTCAGCGCTTGGTGTCGGTAGGGTTGCCGTATCGTTGGTTATGCGATCCCCTACTCTGCGCTTGGTTTCAGTAGGGTTGTGTCATCGTCGGTTCGATCCCCTACATCGCGAGTTATACCAGATAGGGTTCCGTTATCGTCGTGACCACCTTTATATGGGCGATGATCCTCTATCTGAGTGATGTGCTTCTATTGAGCGCCAGATCGGGTTGTGGTATCCCTCAGCGGATCCTGGGTGTGATCCCCTATCTGTGAGAACTACGTATGCCAGATCGGGTTGTGGTATCCCCCAGCGGATCCTGGGTGTGATGCCCTTTCTGTGAGAACTACGTATGCCAGATCGGGTCGTGGTATCCCCCAGCGGACCCTGGCAGTGATCCCCTATCTATGAGCTACGTATACCGGAGTGGATTTTGGTATCCCCTAGCGGACCCTAGCAGCGATCCCCTATCCGAGGAGTTTGGTGGTTATGTTGTTTTAGCGATGTTTCCTCAGTGATGTTATCCGACGAGCGTGGTCTCTCGGGTGAGCGTCTGAGGTGTTTGTTTCTGACCCAATGGAGTGTATCTCTCGGGCACGTGTCATCTGGGATGACAGTGATCGTGGAGTGTGCTCTCCTGGTTGTGGACAGTTGCTGGTGATGAGAGTGTTACCTCTTGTGGCTTTGTGGCGTGAGCTGAGTATATCTGGATCGTTCAAGGTGTATGTATGGGCATACACCTGAGCTGAGCTGAGCTGTCTAGTTGTGTTTAGCCAAGGACGGTCACGAGATGGAGTTTCTCTCTCGTTTGGGTTCCCTCTGGCTGGGTTGAGCGGACTGTTGTCTTTCAGTTGCTCCCTTGGGTTTTGGGTTTTTGGGGTGCCTATTGAGTATTTTTATACTCACCCCTGCACGGGTTTTTCCTGCACATGTTTGTGTGTTGTGCAGACCATTGGCCCTTCGACGGAGTCCCAGGAGGACCCGGAGTAGGCGGAGCTTAGTGAGCATGTTGACCGGGGTGTTTACCGGAGCTGTGCTGAGGGAGCTTGCCGGCGGGTGTTTGTGGCAGCGTTCCCCTTCTTCAGAGCAGGTTGGATGCGCTTTTGTAGTTTTCTTTTGGTGGGCCCTATTTTGCCCTTTTGTACTTCTGCTGTACTCTGGTTGTGGGATAGTGTATGCATGCATTTACTTTTCAGTTTCTATATCTCTGCACTGTTGCATGGAGGTGTTTGTGGGTGCGTGTGTACAGGTACCTTAGGCTAATGCCTCCCATGTGTGTGATAGTCTACTCGGCGCTAGTCGTCAGCCCTTGGCCTATTGGAGGCGGGCTTGGGGAGTCGCGGCTCCAGCCCCGTTGGGTCGGGTCGTGACAAATGCAGGGTGGGGTGATAATTTTTTTTCCCGAATGTGGGTGCCAAGAACTCATATTTACATCAGTGAAGTTATAATTCCTTGCCCTTTTGTAATTAAGATCGCTATTTTCAGGCAGTTGGAGCTTATTCTTTCTATGTTGGTTCAAGGAACTAAAGATGGAAAGTTAGAAGCAAGCTCTGACAATAATAGAGACTATATCTATGATAACTTCCATTTTTCGAAGTGTCAAGCATTGTGAAGATTCAGTTGACCCAACAAAGACAAAGGTATGAGTTGGATGTTGTTATGTTGTAATTTTGGTTCTACTTTTTGGCAGTCACATAAGGTTATTTATTCAACTATCCAAACATCAAATAAAAAAAATAAACAAACAAAAGCAACAGAAGTATAAGAAATGATGTTTTAATGGTTAGATTATTGAATTTGATATTATTATGATTGGCAAAGGCATGCACACATTTCCAATCACTTTTCATGTTATAAATGGGGTTGATTTATTATAAATAGGTATTATTATTTTTTAAATATTTTGCCACTTATCAAATCCTAAGGCTAAAAATTAGGGTTTTCGACTTGATAAAATTCAATTGATCCCACTTTATCAACAATCTCGTCTTCTTTTGATTCATTCTTTCTCCTAGTACTATATGTTAGAATCTCATCTTATTTTTGTGGGCTATGTTTCACAAGCGATGAGTGTGATGTGAGTTTTAATTCAATGAATATAAAAGTTACGAGGTTTGATGTTATCAAATTTGTTATTGTTGGGTTTGATCAATATATTGTTCTTTATATCACCATATTTTTTAAAAATATTTTAACTGGTCTAGAAAACCAGGTTCACATTTTAATATAATAAGTACTACTTTCTTATATTTTACATTATTAGAAAAAAAAACCAATATTAAGGAAGGGAATATTGTTGAAAAATAATGCCTCAGTTTCTAGATGTGAGGATATGATGGGTTGAATCTAATCTACAGAACTCCCATGCAATTTGATACCTTGGTCTGCTAATCACCAAGAACATGGCTGGAAAAAAGGATAATAATGTTCAATCTTTGGCTGCACCTATCTCCTTGTCTCCGGTGCTGTACAAAACTCGTGGGAAGAAAGAGGATGCTGATCCTCTGGTAAATTACGCTTCCTTCAGCCTTTATGCGTTTGTAGTAAATTGTATTTTTTTATATATTATATATATGGATAAAAGGAATTTTCTGTAGAAAATAGTTTTTCTTACGTACTGTTGATCCAAAATGATGTAGTTTTGAACTCTATATAACAGTCAAGCTCATATTTTTGTTGATTTTTTTGGTGTAGTCCTTCCGGATAAATATAACCTAAGAAGTGTTGTTTTAGGCTATAAAATAGGCTGGAGAAATCACTTTATGCGATAAAATAGCATTTCTTATCTTTGTGTGTTTTTCTGTATTTGAGTAATTTGTATGATTTTTCATTGCACCAATCATTTTTACTTAGTTGGGTGTTTGATAATGAAAAATAAAAGCGATTCAGTGTTTCTCAGAAGTGTCTTCTGAAAATTCATGTTTTAGAATGGCTCATGCCAACTGTAACAATTTTTTTCTCATTTTGTTGCATCTTGACCATGGCTGCCCTCTGCTTAGTCTTTCGATTTTTCCTCTGATTTCAGACTTTAAAATCCTCATTTTGATACCCTGGTGCTATTTCTGCCTTCTTGGTATCCGTTAATTATTACATGCAATATGGGTATATGGTTTTTCCTTGTATATGTTTGAAATTTTTGTTTGTTTCGTGTTTCCCATTTGATTGAAATTCTTGTATGAGCGTGTTATTGTAGGTCAGTGATGAGAAGTCATGGATGGCTGATGAGAACCTCTGGTCACACTTGCCATTGAAACTTGATTCTGATGAAACAGTAAGTTCTATATCTTGCAGATACATGTCACTGGGCTGTTCTAATTATTTTGTGTTTTTACATCTTGCACCTATTTCATTCATTGTTGTTTCTTTGATTGCAACAGTTGCATGCAGAAGTAGCCAACGGTCAAATTTCAATTGACAGTGAGGGATATGGGAATGAGGTGCCTCTTAGTAAAATTTGTTGTGCGCCTTCCTGGTTGGCGCACTGGTCAATGCCTCCTCAAATGGTGCACATGCGGTATCTGTTTTAATGTGGTGTTTTAATGCGGGCCAAGACCGCGTGAATTAATTCACGCGGTGACACTCTTTAGACACGGTGACATTATTTTGACGCTAATTCTTTTCCTATATAAGGAGGCAGAGGCAAGGCATTTCATCATCACCGGCAGCAACAACACCGAGAGCAAATCCCATTTGGTGATCGCCTTTCTTTGACGATCATCTTTCTTGCTCTCCACCTTTTGATCCATACTTTTATTCTTGAGTATTACTTTTGAGATCCCTTCCATTTTGGGGAGTCTCTACCGTGTACTTCTTGATTTTAGTGGATCCCTCTTTCTGGACTAGGTCCCGTGGTTTTTCCCTTTCGGGTTTTCCACGTAAAAAATTTCCGGTGTCAAATTTATTTTTTCTGCACATTTAATTTTGTCGCTGCACATCCGCTTCTATTTGGGGGGAAAGATTCAATTTCCGCTGCGCGTTCGCTTTTTCTTTTGTTTGCGCGTTCGTCGCTTTCCCGTCTTTCCCAACATCTGGTATCAGAGGGTTTGGTTCTTTTCTTTTCATATTTATTATGGAGGCCAACTACAGTCGGATGATTTTGTTAAATGGTACCAACTACCATATGTGGCGACTTAAAATGAAGGATCTTCTTTTTGTCAAGCGAATGCATCTTCCAGTGTTTAGTACCCAGAAGCCAGAGAGAATTTCAGACGAAGAATGGGCGTTCGAGCATGAGATGGTTTGCGGCTTCATTCGTCAATGGGTCGAAGACAACGTGATGAACCACATTGTCAATATCTCTCACGCCAGAACTTTGTGGGAGAAGCTTGAGACGACCTACGCTTCGAAGACGGGAAACAATAAACTATTTCTTCTCAAGCAAATGATGAACTTGAGGTACAGAGAAGGTACGTCTATTTCTGATTATTTAAGTGAATATCAAGGATTTTTTGATCAGTTGTCTGGCATGGGTATCAATTTAGAAGATGAGGTTTTAGCTCTTTTCCTTCTTAACACTTTACCCGATTCATGGGAAAATTTACGTGTTACTCTAACCAGTTCTGCTCCTAATGGTGCTGTGCCATTTAGTTTTGTCAAGTCTGCTATTTTAAATGAAGAGGTCAGGAGACGTACTCAGGAGAAATCTTCTTCCGAGCTTTTGGTCACAGAGAACAGGGGGAGAAGCCAGGACCGGGGGCAGAGCAGTCGAGATAAGAGCAAAGGCAGAAGAAAATCCAGACTGAAGCAAAGAGATTTTGAATGTCATCATTGTGGTAAGAAGGGGCATGTTAAGAAGTTTTGTTATCAACTGAAAAGAGAGAACAGATTGAAGGAAAATCAACAGAAGAAAAATGGTGATGGAGAGGATCATGTTGCCGCTGCTACAGGGGGTGATCTTGTTATTGTTTATGATTCCATTAACATTGCTTCTGATGATTCTTGCTGGGTTGTTGACAATGGTGCCTGTTTTCATGTGACATAAAAGAAGGAGTTCTTTACATCTTACAGCCCAGTTTATTTTGGGATTTTGAAGATGGGAAATGATGGACATGCTGACGTTGTAGGCATCGGGACTGTTTGTTTAAAGACCAGTACAGGAAGTAAGCTGATTTTGAAGAATGTCCGACATGCACCCGAGGTTCGTTTGAATCTTATCTCTACCAGCGTTCTTGATGATGAAGGGTTTATCAGCACTTTCGGTGATTGCAAATGGAAGCTTTCCAAGGGCTCTTTGATTGTGGCTAGAGGGAAGAAGCAATCAGGTTTGTACTGGACTAGAGCTTCTATTTCTTGTGATACTGCTTGTGTTGTTGAGTGCAGTGTTTCGTCCAAGTTGTGGAATAAGAGGCTCAGTCACATCAGTGAGAAAGGTCTTGGTTGTTTGGCCAAGAGAAATCTTCTTCCAGATTTGAAGAGTGTCAAGTTGGACACATGTGATCATTGCATGGCTGGAAAACAGAGCAAAGTGAGTTTCAGCAGTCATCCTCCACACAGGAAGTCACAGGTACTTGAATTGGTACATTCTGACGTTTGTGGTCCTTTGAAATCGAAGACCTTTAGTGGCAGTCTTTATTTTTTTACATTTATTGATGAATACTCACGAAAGCTCTGGGTTTATGTCTTGAAAGCCAAAAGTCAGGTGCTCAGTGTTTTTAATCAATTTCATGTTTCTGCTGAGAGAGAATCAGGAAAGAAATTAAAATGTATTCGCACTGACAATGGAGGAGAGTATTGTGGTCCGTTTGATCAGTATTGTAGGCAGGAAGGTATTCGACATCAGAAGACGCCGCCCAAGACACCTCAGCTGAATGGTGTAGCTGAGCGGATGAACAGAACTTTGCTGGAAAGAGTTCGTTGTTTGCTTTCAGAAGCAAAGTTTCCTGGACATTTTTGGGGTGAGGCTTTACTTACTGCTGCTTATATAATCAATTTATCACCTGCGGTGGCTTTGCAGACAGACACTCCCGACAAATTTTGGTATGAAAAAGAGATCAGGTACAATCACTTGCATGTTTTTGGTTGCAAGACTTTTGTTCATGTGCCTAGAGATGAGAGATCCAAGCTGGATGGTAAGACATGCCAGTGTATTTTTATTGGCTATGGACACGATGAGTTTGGGTACAGGTTCTATGATCCTGTTTTGAAGAAACTTGTCAGAAGCCGCGATGCAGTGTTTAAGGAGGATCAGACTATTGCAGACATTGATAAGGGAGAAAAAGATGCTTCTCCAACTTCTGATGGTTTTGTCAGTCTTGAGCCAGGTTCTAATTCACATTTACCTCATGTTGTTGATTCTGATGATCATGTTGATGTACAGAATGATGCTCAAGGTGAACAGGTTGGAGTTGAAGTTTCCGATGCACCTTTTGTTTCTGATGATCCGGTTCCAGGGGTTATTAATGAACCCGCAGTTCCACTCCGGAGGTCATCTCGGCATCACACCGTTTCTACTCGATATTCACCTGATGAGTATGTGCTCCTTGCTGAAGGGGGAGAACCAGAATCGTTTGATGAGGCAATAGAGAGTGAACAGAAGGACAGATGGGTTGCAGCAATGAATGAAGAGATGAAATCATTTCACGACAACCACACTTTTGAGCTGGTGAAATTAACGACAGGGAAGAGAGATTTGCAAAATCGGTGGATTTATCGGATTAAGAATGAAGAATCCAGTTCTGTCCCACGATACAAGGAAAGGTTAGTTGTCAAAGGCTTCCGTCAGAAGAAAGGTATTGATTTTGATGAGATTTTCTCACCTGTTGTCAAAATGTCTTCCATTCGGGTTGTTCTTGGTTTGGCTGCCAGTTTAGATCTGCAGATTCAGCAGATGGATGTGAAGACAGCTTTCCTCCATGGATATTTAGAGGAGGAGATTTATATGGAGCAACCAGAGGGTTTTCTTGAAACAGGTAAAGAAAATTATGTCTGCAAGTTGAAGAAGAGCTTGTATGGTTTGAAACAAGCTCTGAGACAGTGGTATAAGAAGTTTGAATCTGTCATTTCTCATCAGGGTTTCAGGAAGACATCTTCTGATCATTGTGTTTTTGTTCAGAGATTTACTGATGATGATTTTATTATACTGTTGCTTTATGTTGATGATATGCTCATTGTTGGCCATGATACTTCTAGAATTGACAGATTGAAGAAGGATATTTGTCAGTCTTTTGCGATGAAAGACTTGGGGCCAGCACAACAGATTCTTGGAATGACGATCTCCCGTGACAGGAAGGCCAAGAAGATGTGGTTATCTCAGGAGAGATACATTGAGAAGGTTCTTCAGAGATTTTTTATGGATAGAGCGAAAGTGGTTAGTACTCCTCTTGCTTTACATTTTAAGCTCAGTTCCAGTCAACACCTTCTACTGATGAAGAGAGAGAGGAGATGCAACACATACCTTATTCATCTGCTGTTGGATGTTTGATGTATGCAATGGTATGTACTAGACCTGATATAGCTCATGAAGTTGGTGTGGTCAGTCGTTTTCTATCAAATCCAGGTAGAGAGCATTGAAGAGCATTGAAGTACATTTTTTGTTATCTTCATGGTACTTCTGATCTGAGATTGTGTTTTGGCAAAGGGGAACCTATGCTTTGTGGCTTTACAGATTCAGATATGGCAGGAGATATCGATTCGAGGAAGTCTACTTCAGGCTATTTGATCACTTTTGCAGGGGGAGCTGTATCTTGGTAGTCTAGATTGCAGAGATGTGTTGCTTTCTCTACCACAGAGTCAGAGTTTATTGCAGCTACTGAGGCGTGCAAAGAATTGTTGTGGATTAAAACGTTTATTCGAGAGCTCAATTTAAATCAGGACAGGTATGTTTTATTTTGTGATATTCAGAGTGCTATTTGTTTGGGAAAGAATTCTACTTTTCATGGAATGTCGAAACATATCGATGTTCGATATCATTGGATTCACAACGTCCTTGATTCGAGACAGTTAGAGCTTGAGAAGATCCACACTGATGACAACGGGTCAGACATGTTGACCAAGAGTTTACCCAGAGGAAAATTTGAGACTTGCTGACAGATTGCAGGGTTGGCGGTGATCCCCACTTGAGTCGGAGGGGGAGATTGTTGGGTGCCTTCCTGGTTGGCGCACTGGGCAACGCCTCCTCAAATGGTGCACATGCGGTATCTGTTTTAATGTGGTGTTTTAATGCGGGCCAAGACCGCGTGAATTAATTCACGCAGTGACACTCTTTTGACGCGGCGACATTATTTTGACGCTGATTCTTTTCCTATATAAGGAGGCAGAGGCAAGGCGTTTCATCATCACCGGTAGCAACAACACCGAGAGCAAATCCCATTTGGTGATCGCCTTTCTTTGACGATCATCTTTCTTGCTCTCCACCTTTTGATCCATACTTTTATTCTTGAGTATTACTTTTGAGATCCCTTCCATTTTGGGGAGTCTCTACCGTGTACTTCTTGATTTTAGTGGATCCCTCTTTATGGACTAGGTCCCGTGGTTTTTCCCTTTCGGGTTTTCCACGTAAAAAATTTCCGGTGTCAAATTTATTTTTTCTGCACATTTAATTTTGTCGCTGCACATCCGCTTCTATTTGGGGGGAAAGATTCAATTTCCGCTGCGCGTTCGCTTTTTCTTTTGTTTGCGCGTTCGTCGCTTTCCCGTCTTTCCCAACAAAATTTTAAATCATTTAAAATCCCAGGGTTCAAAGGCAATAAAAAAGGTCAAGAGTAAGGCTTCTCTTCCTGGAACCACTGATGCTCTAAAAAATGTTGATATCTTAAAAATGGTACGAGAGATAAATTTGGATAGCCTGGGAACATCAAACAATTTTGAATCGGAGAACGGTCATGGAATTTTCTTGACCACAACTGAAATTTTAAGAACATATATTTATTCGTGGCTGTTAAATATCTTCCATATATTTTGTAAATAAACTCATAAGAACCATCACTTGTAGACAAATATAAAAACCAATTACTCAGTAATTATCTAGAACCCTATTCCCACTTCTTTGGAATACTAATGTGGTTGGATGGAGATAGTCATGTGTTATCAATTCCATTTCTTCATTTGAACTGTAGGTTTCTTTTTGATGAAGTTTATAGGTCTTATCAATGTGCGCGCTCCTAGTAAAGAGATCTAGTTCAAAGTCAAAGAAGAGTACAATCATTAGTATTCTTCTCCAAATACCATTTTTCCTTGTCATACTGTGCATACATTGCCGGACAGTCACTCATGAGGATAACCATGAAGGCCAGACGTTGCATCACTGAATATTAACTTGGTTAATTATGGTTCTACTCCATCCTTTTATTTCTATTTGCTTAGAATATACATCTAAATAAAGACAATATGGATAAATAATGAATCAATAATATGCATGGGGGACTGATAGGGGGGATGGCAGTGGGGGATTGGAGGGGGGAATGGGCAGGGGTGGGGTGGGGGGGGCTGGCATGGGGTGGGGGTGGCAGGGGAGGGGGAAATGGGCAGGAGGGACTGACAGGGGGGTGCAGGGTGCAGGCAGTGCAGGGTGCAGGCAGTGGAGGGTGTAGTGCATGCAGTGGAGTGTAGGGTGCAGTGCAGGCAGTGCAGGGTGCAGTGTAGGATGTTGTGCAGGGTGTTTTGCAGGGTTTGGACATTGTATGATTTAGTTTTCGTTCATGTAGTTTTTTTTTTATGTTCATGTGTTCCAACTCTGAGGTACATAATATCATGTACTTTGAGAATGTTTAACTTATGGATGAAGTGTTGGTCTCTTAACATATGGATGATGGGCACTCATGTATGATTAATCAGGTGCAGGGTGTCGTGGAGTACAAGGTGCAAGTTGTGCAGTTCACTATCGGACTCAGGTAAGGTTTCTTCCATTTATATTCTTTGACTCAATTTTAATTAGGGTTTTTGTGGTTTTTGGGTTCCCTATCTTTTTGCAGTGCGTTTTGGATCTCGTTGATGACAGTGAAGCACCACATGACTGGGATATCCTCTCAACATGCGGGGATGAGGCCTTCTAAAATTTCATCACAAGGCTCATATCCTTGGTTCAGTTTGGGTCAGGTTAGGTTTGCTAGGTTATTTTTTATTGGGTTCATTTTTTTTGGTTTATGTCAATTGTAACAGGTTCATTTTGTTCGATTTGGGTCTATTCAGTTCAATTAAATTAATTTTAGATTCAACCTGGTATGTTTCATTAGTTTCATTTTTTGCTTGCTCAATTACGCTTTATTGAAGTTAGTTTTGATTGGTTTGAGTTAGTTTGGTTCAGTTTCCTCTTTTTCAAAACCATTTGGTTTGGTTCCACTCTACTCAATTTTGCTTGATGATGTTTTATTTAGTTCTAATCGTATTAGTATGTTTTTGATTAGTGTAGTTCATTTGACTGGAATTTTTTGTATCATAGCCATATTAGCATGTTTTTGGTTTTCGCAATTCAATTGACTGGTGTGTTCGGTAGGTTGAGGGGGGTCTAGGATGGGGGGCTGTCCGGGGGGGGGGGGGGTCTGTTGAGGAGGGGGGTGTGTAGGAATGGGGGGAGTGGGGGTGTGATGTGAGGAGGGGGTAGGGGGTGGGGTGCAATGTGCAGGGGGGTGGGGGGTGGGGCAGGGGAGGTGTGCAGGAGCAGGGGGTGGGGGGTGCTGGTGCAGGGTGGGGAGGGGGCGAGGGCAGGTGAGCAGTGAGTGATGGATTGGTGTTGCCCGATCCTGTTGGGCCGAATGCTTGTGGCCTAGTCTTTAGCACACTACTCAGAAGTTCCTTATGATACTCCTTAATTTTTGAATACATCATATTATCATCTATAATAAGTAAAAAATATTTCTTTACATATTCTATAAAGACTCTATTCATCAAAAAAATTTGTCCTAATGGAATTACAATGAACACATAGCGACTGTATGTCATATGAAAAGAATTCATGGGGATATCCAACTTCTTAAAACTAAAAATTTAATATCCTAACCACATATACACCTTGGAGAAGTATCTTCATCTATGTAGCTGATAAAATATGTCATAAATCTATATAAGATGATATTTTTCTTATCATAATCTTATTGAGCTCACGATAATAAATGAAAAGGTGAATTTACTCATCTTTTTTTGATGAAGAGGTATGGTGCACTGTATGGTGAAGAAGTTTGGTGTAGGAAAAAATTATTTAGATTATTTTGTAGTTTTTTCTTCAAATCCTCATTTTCCAGAAAATCCATTCTATATTGAGTCTTTTATAATGGTATTTACCCACATGTAATATAGATTGAAAACTAATCCTCTTAGTTAGGAATAAAAGCAGAAATTCAACAGGAATCACAATAGCATAATCCCCCATAGTGGAAATGTTATCAAATATGGTATTTTCATTAGACTCAATCATTTAAGCAAGATATTATTCATCACAAGGTATTAATATTAATTCTTTAGATTATAGTTCTAATGTTTATTCTTCTATCTCCTTGCATTTTAGCAAAATTCGATGATGATTTGCGACGTAGAGAGTGATTTCTATCTCAAGGAAATTATTGTTGGCTCTATATAGAGAAATCCAATCAATAACCATAATTTCATAATACTATACTAAAAAGAGTATCAAAATATTCTATAGAACATTCAGCCCATAAATTTTAATAAGGGGGGATTTATATACATGGGATTGAATAATTGACCCATCTTCCATTTTCACCACAATGATACATCCATGCTTTTTGGTAGTGTTATAATTGATATACTATGATTTTGTTATATGAGAAATGGTGAAAAACCCGAATCAAAAAGTAAATCCAAATTTCATGAATGAATAACTTTCAATCCTATCACCAAATTATTGTTGGGATCCACCTTAGTCCTTGGGATTATAAAAAATTCCCCATTCTTCCTGGGTGGTTGTTTGTTTTATCAGAAAAACCATGTATTGGAGCATTGGTTTGAAAAGTGTCATGGTTCCTTATATTCGATGAAATGAACAAAATGTTGACGTTTTACCAAATAATTCCTCTCCAATAATGTATTAGCGGGGTTCTCTTGTTGGAAATCACTAGCTAGGTGTCCTTATATCCCCACACCAAAAGCATTTCTTCTCCCGCCTTAGGAAATATCATGGGTGCTTCCTTCAACAACTCCTACATGTGTGATATTGAAATTTATTCGGAAGTATTTGATTTCTTAATGAGACCACCACAATTAATATCAAATTTCTTCTTATTATTCCCACGATACACTTTATATACACTAATCGCTATTGTGACTTTGATGGATTATTGGAAAATTTCTTTATTGATATCAACGTATCAGATCTCTAAGGATTTTCATAGACTTGGAAAAATACCACCAAATAAGTGTCAAACCTGGCATTCAGGGGTTACAAAAAATCCATATGTATATCATGAATTTCATGGAAATTTTTCCTCACACACCCCGATTGACTCATCATCTTTTCACTTGATGGAATGAAAATCCCTTTCCATTTTATGTCGTGTGGGGGGGGGGGGGGGGGTGAATGTAAAATATTCATCAAATTTTTTTTTTGAGGAATTCCGTCAAACCCCCCACTTAAATATATTCATAAAGTTTCCAATATTTGACCAATTTTCATCACTTAATAGATTATCTCTACATAGGATATATAACTATTAGAACCATCTCTTACCAAGAACGTTAAAGGATGGATATGATCTACTAATTGGAGTTGATCCATTGTTCCACAATTACAGGATTAGATGATCCTTTGAATGTCATAATCCTTTGATAGATAAAGCTATAAATTAAATATTGTTATTTCATGGTGGGATATAGGAACTCCGCCTTATAGGGTTTTCAATATTGGCATCTTCTCCCCTAATTTCAGAATCTGTTGGCTTCATGGTCACTAAATGGAATGGCGAGGAATTCAATTATTTAATGGTTGGATTTTTGTGTGGTTATTTCTTCTTGGAATTAATTCACCTTGTCTTGGTCTTCTTCCTATTGTTCATGTGAAAACAATTTATTCCAACACTTTCGGTGGAAACTCATTGTTCACATGGGTTGAAGATTCTCCTAGGTTGTGGTGTGGTTCCTTCTCCTGGGCCTCCCCTTTCCCTTTCATAACCAGGAATTCCATCATTTTATCAGTGATGTGGTTGGATATTTTTTTTGTGGACAAGCTCATTTATTAGCTTCTTCATGCTTCCTCTTTCTAGATCAATGTGGATATGGATCTCTCCAACCCTTCCCTAACTGCATCCTCCTCATGGAAGGGACTTTCTCCTTGTGGAAAAAGCTCTTCCATCAATTCCTAATGTATTTCATCTCCCACTTCCTATTGCAAGGACACATAGCATATCTGTGATAACACTTTCATGTTGGTCCTTAGGCCTTCATAGTGGTGTTTATACTCTTCACATCCCTTCAATGCAGCCTAAAGTTTCCATGGATCCTTGTGACAAGGGTGCGTCTTCGTTTTCCCCCACTTCTAATTCACCTCCTGCTGTTTCCCCGGTGGTCCTTCAGCTTCCTATAGTGCCTCCCCAAGTTCCTATTGTCCTGCTTCCCCTAACTTACATACCTGTTCCAAGGGATCTTCCCACTCTTCCGGATGTGTGGCCTTCGGAGCCTCCACTACCCCTCCTCCTCGGCAGTGTCCCACCCTAAGATTCTACATCATAAAATTCTTTTGTGGTGTTCAGGCCTCATGTGAACGTTTATCCAAGAAATTTCCCTCCACCTAGTGGAAAGCTTCATTTTCACAAGGGCATATAGGTGCTCATCTCCCTGCCCCCCCATTTAGGTGATTGATCCGGGTTCCTCAAGTTTCACCCCCTTATATCTAAATTTTTTTCACTTTCTTTATTACTCCTCCAAATCATCTAGAATGGGAAATAAATATCTCTCTATATTCATGCATCTCCCCCACGTGAGGGACGTATACCAAATCTTAGTTCAGGATCCTTTAGGATTCCAAATACTGCAGTAGAGTTTCCTCTTTACCAGCAC
The DNA here is from genome assembly GCA_963277665.1 of Viscum album. Taxonomy (NCBI): domain Eukaryota; kingdom Viridiplantae; phylum Streptophyta; class Magnoliopsida; order Santalales; family Viscaceae; genus Viscum; species Viscum album. The sequence goes on along the minus strand of OY728151.1, from coordinate 643,426,601 downwards.
CCCCACCCTTCATTAATGACATCCCTCTTATATTGGAATTCTTAGGTCCTCATCACCTGGGATAAGACTATCATCCTTTTTCATGAACTTGATCATCTCATCCATTCATTACATTTCTACATTGAGCCTATACAAACCTCCTCTCGCATTGTGGGGTTTGATCATAGGATCAGGGTGCACAACATCATGCATGCTGACCCCAACAACATTCATATTTGGATGTTCGATCATTATATCATTTCTATAGACCTTTTGTGTTCCAATGATCAATTAATCACCTTAATTATTTATGTCGATAACCAAAAACTATTTGTAAATTTTGTCTATGAAAAATGTGAGATGACTTATAGAGAAACCCTTTGGTGATACATTCATTCCACTGATCCTAGAGAAATTCCATGGATCATGGGAGGTGACTTTAATGTCATAGTTGGTCCATCTGAAAAGAAAGGAGTTATAGTTTTACCATGGAGGGAGAGTGATGAATTTTCTTCATTCCTCTCTCAACAGGGTTAAATTGAAATTGGTTATTCTCGAGACTAATTCACATGGTTTAACAACCAAAGGGGGGAACCCCATGCATGGAGTAGGTTTGAACGCTACCTAGAAAAATTGAATTCCATTTATTTCATACTAAGTGTTAATTTTTTCACCTTTCTTGTGATATTTCAGACCATTCACTGACTCTTGTGACCCTTTGTTAGGTTGATAATATAGGTGATCGCTTCATCTTTTCTCACATATAGATCTCTGACACATGTCTTCTCAACACGATTTCTGAGTCCTAGTCCATGACAGTTCATGATAACCTATGGATTGACCTTTATAACAAGGTGAGGGAACTTTAACATGATTTTCAAGCATGGTTAAAGAACCAACTTCTGTGACGTCAAGAGACAGATAAATTTTGTGCAGATGTTATCTTTTTAGAAACAAAACTGTTTTCCTATTGTGATAATGACCTGTTTAGTCATATGAACTCAATGAATAATGATTTGGTGGTCTGCCTTCTGGAAAAGGAATTTCTTTCTCGGGAATGGGATCCAATTAAATGGATTCTGGAGAGGGGAAAACTCTATAATTTTTCATGCATGCATTAAAGAGAGACACCACCATACCAGGCCTTACAAAATCCAAGAATATGGATCCTTTATGGCTGATCAAAATTATGTTTGAGGCCTTGATGTTACCAACTTACAGTCTATTTTGGCTGACCCAAACACCCGCATTCTTGAGGGTTACCCAAGGATCCATTCTAATCTCTTTGATGCCATCCATTTTTTTTCAGAGTAGACTAATAAGGTGGTGTTGCCCGATCTGGTTGGGCCGAATGCTTGTGGCCTGCAACTGTCGCGGGTCGAGTTGATCAACCAACACCGACAAGCACTGTAGCAGAGCTAACCGGCCGACACTGATAAGAACTGTAGCGGTGCGGACTTCAGGGTCAACTTCACTATATCACTTTTGACAAAGTTGGCCGCTAATCACTGTAGCAACACAAACATAATATTTGGAACAGTGGACCGTCTTCTTCATATGTAGCCCATTTTGGGCTAGGGTTTACTACTGAAAATCCTCTGTATTTTTTTGTGCTCCCGATATAGTGAATTTTGCCTCTCCCATGGATGTAGGGATTTTTCCCGAACCACGTAAATCACTGTGTCCTCTTTGTTTTCTTTCTTTTGTTTTTTCTCGTTTCTATCGTTGTGTCTCCCGAAGATTCTGCAACAGTGAGGAGGGGCCAGGGGGGTGCAAGGTGCATGGGGTGGGGGGTGGGGGGTGCGGTGTAAGGTGCAGGGTTGGGGCAGAGAAGGTGTCCAGGAGCAGAGGGTGGGGGGGTGCTGGTGCAGGGTGGGGAGGGGGGTTGTCTAGGGGGAGGGGGTGTGCAATGAGGAGGGGGGTGGGGGTGAAAGGTGCAGGGGGTGGGTAGGGGAGGTGTGCAAGAGCAGGGGGTGGGGGTGATGGTGCAGGGTGGGGGAGCTGTGGGTGGGGGGAGGGGGGAGTTGGTAGTGTCCTCCCAACATCCAGTACCGTTCACCGTGTTGCATTTTTTTTATGCAGTGGAAAGGCCTATAGCCACAATTTTAAACAGAGGCTAAAGCTCTATAGCCACTATTTGGATAGTTGCTATAGAGCTATAGCCATGATTCATAGTGTTGTGGTTTTTATTGGTGTGGCTATAGGGCTGACCCTATAACCACGGTTTTCAAACCGTAGCTATAGGGCTATAGTGACGGTTGGAGCTGTGGCTATAGGGATATAGCCACAGTTTCAAACCGCGGCTATAGGCTCTGAACTATAGCCACTCAAATACCAGCCACGGTTCGTGAAACCGTGGCTATAACCAATAGCCACGGTTCGTGAAACCGTGGCTATAACCTATAGCCATGGTTTTTGAGCCTATAGCCACGGTTTCGAACCGTGGCTATTGCCTAAATTTCTAGTAGTGTCGACTTGGCCCAGCATACACCTATATAGGGTCTTCGTGGCCCAAAAAAAACTTGTGTCAGGTAAGTCCAACCTGCATTTACCTTACGTGGGGTTTTGGTACCTGATATAATTTTATATAATCAAAAAATAATTTAGTTAATTTAAATTTGAGGATGAATGAAATTAATTAATAATTAATATTTGGATTATATTACTAATAATTTATTTTTTCATAGAAAATTAATTTAATTTCAGTATTAGATAATGCTAATAATTTTTTTTTCAATAAAAAGTCAATTAATGATGGGACCAAATAGGGTTAAATTATTTGAATAAATTATAATAAATTAAATAAATTATTATAAATTAAATAAATTTATTTATTTTTTAAATGTTTTCATAATTAAAATTTATTTCAATATAATTTAATCATGTGTTTATTTAATATACCAACTATTTTTTATTAGTTACTGGCTAGGTGTATGTCTGGTTAATTTCATTGAATTATTTATTACCTACGTGTGATGTTTATAATAAGTAGTTAATTTTTATTGTGGTTTGTGTGTAGTTTTCTTCAATTAATAATATATAAGGACCTATGCGTTCATCATTATTTTTTTATGCGCAATGAACATCTCGAGACCCATTCACATGCATGCATATAAATTTGTATTAGGATGAAGAAAATGTTCAACATATAATATGAGAAGGCACGGAAAAATTTAGATGAGATATGGATTCAGTGGAATGGGGACAAGCTACATCGTGAGTCAAGACCCAACTCATGTATGATAACCCTAGGTCAAGGTTCATCCATTTAGTTTTTTTGGATCAAAAAATATCTGATTCTTAAGAGAAATCAGTTAAAATTTATTCCTTTTGAAATTTATAATTTTATAAATGTTCGTGTTGAATGTGAGAACACATAAAATAATTAATAAGAAAAGTGAATAAATATTTGAAGATTGTTTCTTTATTAATGTTCAATTTTTATCTTTATAAAATAATATAAACATATTAATAGGAATTTATTGTATTCGTTGAAAATTATTAAAACCCTCAATAAAATATTAAGTCTCTAATACTTTCCATAATTTGAATTATAACCAAAAGGGTGTATGGGGATATCATCACCCATAGAAGAGGGTTTGTCCTACTACTAGGGGTTCTTATAAGAGTGATAGGTTGACATAGATAAATGTTTAATAAAAATATAGTCATAGATAACTTGTTTCAATATTAATGGTTGATTAAATCGTATTTATGATTTTAGAAGGTGAGGATTTACTCAACAAATCATGGAGTCTCAAGTTAATGTTATTGTCTAGTCAAACACATACCATGAACTATTCAATTAGTAGAATATTCATATATTTTAGACAGTGAGGATAGGTTTCATGGATCCTTTTCATTACAATACTCAATGATAGAGTATTCATAATCGAATAAAGAAGGATTGTAGAGTTTGAAAATATATTTGGATTAATTTAATTATTTCAATAATTGGTAATGTATAATGGGTAATCAAGAAAAAAGTTAAAATTAACTAGATTTTGTTTTTTTAGAAAATATAATGTCATACCAAAATTATACTATGAAATATTTTGTAAAATGAAAATGACCTACTCAACAGATATTGATAATGAGTAGTACATTTGCTTGCAAAAAATTATATGATATTAGGAATTGAAGGTACTAGTGTGAACAAAACCTATTAAGCCACTTTCGCAAGTGAGGGTGAGAAATATGATAATATGAGACTCATGAATAAAAATAATATTATTATATTATTATATCATTAACATCTGGTGTTTTTTTTGGATACAACATCAGCACATAAATGATTTCACATGTTGTATCATATATGAGAATATTGCAAGGAGAAAGTGAATCAAGATATGAATGGATGATGATTACACATGATAAGTGTAAATTGAAAGATATATCAAGATATTTCAATGGATACCTTTTCATATAATTTTACGAAGTTCATCTAGTTTTTTTAAGATTATTTAATGAACATTATGAAGAAAAAATTTTATTACCTTCTAGGTAAGATTTTCTATGAAAAAAGAACATTAAAGAATGATTAATATTTAGTTCTTATGGTGAAAAATTTTATAGAAAATGTGAAAAGGACAATAACATGTGTGACTCAAAAGTCACCATCACAAAAAACATAAATAATAATAGGAATTAAACAAGAGTTTATGTTCTTATCATATAATGAATTAAATCTATGGAATTTTAAAAGCTATAAACTTAATTAAATAATCATGTAATCACTTATTCAGGTATATTCATGAATTATTTGTAATTATTCCATTAATTGTTTTGGGGATTAAATAAAATATACATATTATATATGTGTATTTAAATATATTAATCATGAATGTAAATAAACCTTACTAGAATTATGGTGTGTTCATTACTTTTATGAGAATGTTTGGTTCATAATTTGATGGTGAGAAGCATAAAAATTCTATTTTACAAGTAAGTGATTATAGTTCATCTTTTGTTATGTATTATCAAAAAAAGTTCTAAATATTTATTTAGAAAAAGGGAGAAATTATTCTTGTTTTATAATGATTTTTTTATTGAGTTTATTACTCAAATAATAGTTCTATAATACGAGAATAATTAGCAATATGTGTTGAATGTAAAATGTAAGACTTATATACCTAGTTGGTGGAAAGATAATACTTTGTGATGAAAAAGTAATTAGTTTTCAAGGATATACATATTATGGGTTTAAAACAATTTTATTTGATGACCTTATGTATTATTGGCATACTTTTGTACTATTTATTAAATGAGGAGACTTTTAGAAATTAAGGTAATCTTCAAGGATTTCATAAATAGTTCAATTAGAGACCATGAACTCTTCCATGGGTAAGCTACTACTAAATATAATTCATTAGATTCCCTTGAGTTTATATTAAGGAATGTGAAAGTGAAATTTGGTATATTCATGGTCAAAATATATGCATTTCTTCGGGTTGCTGTGCTGAATAATAGTTTTATCCAGTATTCATTGATCAATATAATGTAATGTTGAGTAATTTGTAAACACAATTTACCTTATCTATATCAAAGATATGGTGATAATATACAATATTGATGATGTTTCTTACATGTAAACATTGTTCTATAAAGTATAGAATGAAGAGATTCTTATTTGCACATTTCCTTAAATACTTCATATTCAATATGTAAGTAAAAGGAGTATCAATGTTTCAACATATATTAATATCATATAATATCATTATTTTTTATGATATTCATCACAAATAAAATAATTATCCCATAAACATATTTAAACTATAATGAAAAATGGATATGATATGATTTTTAGTATATCGATATAAATCCATTTTCATAAGAACATACATTTAGATGGGAAGATTTTATTGAGGATATAAACAAGAATGCATCAAGAAAAATAAGGAGGTGCATCTAAAATAATCATCATAATGTATTTAAATGGTGTTACAGAAATCCCATTGATATATTAGATATAGTTAAGTTATAAACTATATTTCTATAAATGGGTGCACATCATTATTTGAGACAGTGGAATTCAAATTTACATGGATGTATCCAACACTAGAGAAGCACAAAAATATGTCAAAGGAACGAGTTCCACAAGAGTTATGTAAGAGGAATCTTCCAGATAGATATATTGCATGGGAAGGTTAAAACCATAGTAATGGTTTTATATTCACCATGATAATTGATACATAATTCATTTAGACTAATGAATCCCACACAAAATAGAGGAAAATCATCCAAAATTAACATGATCAACTAAAATTTAATAATGGATTCCAAGTTTCAAAATTAAAGGCCTTATTATTTGATAATTATATTGATTATTCAAGTGATACTAAACATAGATGGTATATGAGTCGTACAAATAAGGTTTGACTGGTAAAACAATGTTGTTATGTCTAAATCCATTAGAATTTTACTTGTCATAGCTACATTATATGGTCATTAAATTTATAATTGGAAATAAATACCATCGATCATGGATTATTTTTATATGACGTAACCAGAAAGGGTTGGTGACATCATAAAATACCAATAAGGGTGTGAGTTACTGAATCCCAGCTCTGGATTAAAGTCTGAAACTAGATCATATAATATTTATTTGGAATTAATAATATTGATGTGTTTAACAAAGGTTTGTGGGAGTTACATTATATTCCAAGTAATTTTTTTTATTACATATAGAATAAAACTATTATTCATATAGTTAGTTATGACCAGGATGAAAGTTACTCTTCTGGGATTAATGTAAAGTAGAAACCAATGTTCAAGGGAACGTGATATACTAAGGTAAATCTAATGGTTATTTAGACCAAGTCAATAGATCACATATTAAATATATATTGAAATATAATGGTTAAAATAATTTGGGAGAATAATTATTACCAATTTCACATGATATAAATCTATCCAAGTAGAAATCTATAAGACATAGTATTATATTAATATGGCTTGTTGAATTTAATACAATTTTGATATGGATAAATCTTGCATTACATGATATGTAAAAGATATTATATTTACAACATATAATTTATAGTACATAAATATTAATTATATCCAGGAAAACTGCTAGGGAATAATAAAAAACTATCTAATTGTATATGATAATGTATAAAATAAATGGTCTTAGTATTTGGAGATAAAGGGATAAAAGTTATAACGGGGATCAAACTAGTCTTTATAGAATTTCATTATGATATAACATTGTATTCAGGTTATGTTAATTATAAATACATTCAAATTGAGGTTATTAGTTCCCATTTCTACAAATACTTAGTGGTTTGAGGCTTCTGAGGCAGATAAAGAAGTAGTGTCAAAAAAATATTTTTTCCAGTTCTGGGAATCCTACCAAGTTTGTAAAGTTATATCATAATGATAATTCAATTAAAAATTATAGAATATATTTCATGTTTATAAAGTGTAAAAAATGGAATTGAATCAGGGATATCATCTCTTTATAAGTCTTACACAAAGAGGTAATGTCGCAGATAACAGAATTCACACGTATTGAAGATGTGTCTGAGCCCCTTAATGAAGTTATTACTCACCAGAAACATGATCTTATCTTGTGAGAATTATTAAAAATGGTCTTAATGTTTTCTCTAGTGAAAGTGGTAGTCTTGTAAAAGTCGGTTCCCTAGACCCAACATTATTAGTAATTTTTTTATTACCATACCACGTGATAGGTGAGTAAGGCATGATGTACACTTACCATTATAGTTTTGATAACTCCACATCAACTATTTAAATGGTAATGAACATATATTGTTATTCGTATAAAAAAGTTATATCATTTCCTAGGATATAATGAAAACCTTAATATATTATCACATTAATCTTAAACACATATGATCTGGATACACTGTATAGACTGAACACAATTGATATCTGACTATTTGGTGAGTGGGATCATAATATTTGATACGTATTCTTATTAAGTTCTAGCTTGGTTATATCTAGTAGAAAAGATGATAAGGATTGACCCACCAATAAAAACATGACATGTTTCTGTTGAAATTGGATGCATCAATCTATGCATAACTGTATTAGTCTGCTTAATTAAGATCATTATGATTGTGTTCCATTTCATTGTATACATTGGTACAAGTCAAAAACTATGACATTGAAGTCATGATGAGGTAGCTTCTGTTGGGTGCATCATTTGTTGAATGAAATTGGCTTAATGATCAAGATAGAATGTGCCACTTCTGAGTTGATAAAGTGATATCATGGAAAAATTTGATCAAGATAGTATAACTTTAATAAATCCATTTCCATTGTAATCAAATTTAACTCTTTCTAGTTAGATAAAAATAATAATCCTAGAAAAGTTGATGAAACATGTGTGTGTGCTACTTTATGAGATATCATATGATTAAGGGATGATATTAAATAGTTGTTGTTTGTAGGATGGATGTTGTTGTTATGACTATTCATTTTCTATGGGGGTGCTTGATGAGTTTTTAGACACTACTCATAGTCAAGGAATACAATTAAATTCTATCCAGATAAGAGAATAGAGGGTCACACATAATAGTGTATTCAAGAATCATCAATATTCTATTGAACCAGTATATACGACATAGTGGGCCCCACCACAGGGTCCAACTATTTTCCAAACATTATCTATCATTGATAAATAAATAAATACATTATTATTAAAGTATCTAATAATTATGTTGAATTTATTTATTGAAATTATTTACAAGTTTTTAATAATATATAATTAAAAATATTATTTGAAAATATTATTTTTATATTTGATGTTCATTTAATATTAGTAGAGATTATGATTCAAGTTAATGATTCAAATTTATAAAATAATATATATTACAAGTAAGTGATAAATACAAATAATACTTATGTTGTATTTAGTTTTTCATAATCATTATTTTATTACTTATTTTGTGGATGCTAAATATATGGGGGTTTGGGAACCCTAAAATGTTATTTTAAACAACCAATATATATCTCGAGGAGAATATCAATCAATATACTATTTATCAGTTGGTACTGAGAGATTCTCTCTCCACCTAAATCCAATAGAGGAAAACTCTCTATCCAATAGAACGATCAACACACTCATTCGGTAATCGAAGGAATGAGATCAAGGTGATTGACATGACGTAAAAGTGGATTTTAGAGCTTAGCGACCACACCTAGAATTTGAAAATTGGAGTGTGTGTAGATTCATAAACAATTCTTGTATTACCTAGAGTGGTTAGACTTTGGATCCTTCAAGAAATAGTCTCTTTTGATGTATTGCAGGTGTTCACACTTTGATCCGATTGAGGTCCTTGTTTAGTTTTAATTTCCATAAACTCACTAATTCATAAAATATACATAGATATTACAATAGATCGAATCACTGGAGAAATTGGTGTTCTCATTTCCTTGATGATTAAAATTTTTAAATCCCCAAATCACCTATATTCAATTAATTCCATATTACCATCAATGTTATCATTTTCATTCATACTGAAGAATAGATATAAATTATATGTGAGAAACGTGAGTAACACCTCTCCATAAAGGCACAAACATGAATTTTTGCTGATATTTCTAATAAAAACATTATTTAGATTCTCTAAATTTGTTTACTAAAGATGTAACAATTCTAGGAGTTCCAATAACTAAATATGATTGGTGTGGAAAATTTATTATCCTCTCTCATTTTAAGCACAATAATAAGGATCCATGATATATAGAAATATCCAAAAAATTTGGACAATTAAAAGATAAATGTATCCATCAAATAATGTACATCTTTATGGAATTTTGGTTATATGGTATCACAATGAATAATATCATGTTAACATCCAACATGATGGGGTCGAACTACATGTTATCTCTATCCGTAATGAAGTCATTACATAACCACTTCATGGTAATATTAAATAAGATACATAGTTTTTTGGTTAGATAAACCATTGAATCCTCCATTAATACATGTCATTTTATCTATAAATATTAACATGTTATGACATGGATATCATATAACCACACAATTTTCAGTAAAATTATCATAGACCATAATGTGGTTATATAACCAGGGTTTTTGTTCTCCATAGGGGTGTCCATTAAATAGGTTGGGGTGGGTTCAGAAAATAAATTCACCACACCTAATCAAAAGTAGTTGGATTGGGTTGGGTTGGGCCATAAAAATGTTTTTGTAAAGACTCAACCTGACCAAATACAAGGTGGGGCGACTTCAGTCTATTGGGTCATGTAAAAAAATAATAGGAAAAAATAACAAAAAACCAATAAAATATTGATTACATAAAAATAATAGAATATTTATGATCATCAAATTACAAACTGACCAATAATCACATTAACATACATTCAAAAATTTGAAACCTTTTTCTTAAAAACCAATAAATACATCATCACATGGGGCAACCAATCTATTTCTATCAACAAACAAAATATTACATCTAACTAATTTCTTGATAAATTATGTGTGGTCAATAAAATGACCTATAATATGTATAATCAAACAAAAAAAAATCATAACTTAAAATAAAAAATCATAAAAAAAAATCAATAAACATTTATCTCAGCCATAAAAATAAAATAAAAAATTCAAAAAATATTTATTTAATTTTGTTAAAATTGAATTATTTTGGACCAATACCCATGATTACACTTAAGATAGGAATTTTAGTATATTTATGGGGATTTCTAATGATATCAAAACACCCATGTTTGGTTTAGGAAACAAAATCTAACACTCCCCCCCCCTCAAGCTAGATCTACCAAGAATGGATATATAATTAATGAAAAAAACAAAGAAAACAAATAAAACCAAAAAACATTACTAACACACCCCCTCAAGATGGACATACCCATCTAGTTGTGGGAGATATTATTTAGGTTGATTTAATATAAGGATGGATGTGTCATAAGGGGTGAGTGACAATGTCATGGGGTGGGGGATTCCATTATAATTCAACTACGAACCGCAACCCCCTACCGACGGGAAATCAGTGGGAAAAACCTATGAGGGGAGAGAGAGGAGCGATGGGATGGTGATATTTAGGTTAGAGGTGCTCTGATTCCATGGTAAAATGGACGAATGATGACCCAATAACCATGATTCCTCTTAATAGATAGGTCGATGAGTTTATTTATATAGAATTATAATGATGAAAAACACCAAAGTATGATGTGGGAAACACACTTTGAAAAATATATTTTGACATTAAATATATTTTATTCGGAAATATTATTGGTCATAAAAAAAATAAAACATTATAGGTAACTATTAAATTTAGTAAACATTAGTTATCTGATTAGTGGTAATAAGGGACTAGAGTTCCTGACCCCAAGATGAAAAAATTAAGGAATTTTTGGTCGATTTATTTCATTATTTTTCCAACCCATACCTCAACCTATCCTAAACCAAATTAACTCAAGTAATCAATATCATGTTGGTAACCCAAACTAACCTTATTGAGTTAGGTAGGGTTGATTGGGTTCTGGTGGGATAAGAAACACCAAGTTCATGAAAAAATTAATCTTCATAAAATCAATTAATCACCAGCCTTGGATTTGATACAACTGATGACTTTTATTGGAAATCGTAATGCCCTCATATACTATAGGAATACATAAGATAAACTACAAGAACATACATGATGTGAATCATCTTGAAGAATAAATAAAAAATAATATTGTCAATTTTTATTGTCTATAATTTTGATCTTTTCTAGAAGTGAGTTTTATCAGGTTCCCTTTCCGGTAACTGATGTGTTCATTCCCCAAAAGATATTAATTGGACACCAAAATTACTTAATGCTTCAATATTACCACTCCGTAAAGGTTAGATAACACCTATTTATTGAAAGAAAATATAGAGAACAGTCACTCAGAAAGGTATGTTTAATAGAGAATGAACTTTGATGCATTTTTTTTATGAGAATACCCATAATCTTTTCCTTGGTTCTAGGTCAGCAAGTTACATATATAAATTAAAATAAATAAATGGAATAAAAATACAAGTCATCCCACTGACCTAGCCAATACTTTCAAAGCTAACCCATATCATAAATAAAAAATTACCCAAATGATTAATGGAATATATCTCCTAAAACTCCGATGTATGAAAAATATGTTCATATTGATAAATAAAAAATAATAATATAAATAATAACATCCTCATATGCATCACTCAATTATTTTATTATAACCTCTTTTGTGTGAAATTTTTAGGATGAAAAGGATTTAGAAATATAATTTTTTGGAGAATAAGTGATTCCCATAATTGAAATCACATTGTAATGATGAATATTACAAATGATTGTTGATAAAACGATGAATGAAGAGTGGCTTTGAAATTTGTGGGAGAAATGGTGGTTTATTTGTAGACCAAAAACCCTAGGTGAAATGGTACCCAGTTTTTCACATTAAAAAATTTGGTAGATACAATTACTGATTTTGTGCAACAAAATTCAATGTGATATAAAACCAAATTTTACAGACTCATAAGTCTAAGAGATATTGCAATTGATTTTTTCGTCTTTAAAGGATGATTTTTCATACCAAGAGATACATTGTTCGATTTTATGGTCCTAGAAGCTTATAATGTCTCCTTCTCTTGGCCAAAATTATTTGGAATTCTATTGATGTGTAATTATCTTCCTTTTTTTTCATTACCCACTCATATAGAGTGGTAATAAGATTTTCAACCATTTCCTTTCTCTTATATTTCAATTTTTTGTGGGTACATCTAGGATGCCATGATGTGTTTCTTTCTCTTATTAGAATCCCCCCATTCTATTATATTCACATAATCTCCTTCAATTTCATCCCCCTTTATATGATCTTATCCAAAACCAACTATGTTTAGATCATTACTAAGGATTGAATATTTCACATATTTTTTCAATCTCATATATCTTCCAACTCACCATATGCTCACCACACCTTCTCTTTAGCTAGTAATTCATCATTATCATCATGTTTACAATTATTCTTTATCTTTGGTACTTACATATTTATCTATGCTCAAACCAAACCGCTATAGATCTAAGAATGTCTTATCCAATAAACAACACCATAATTTTTATTGCTTTGTTATTTCGTTGCACCATCTTCTTCATGATGTTACCATGATCTCCATGTCTCTTAAAAGTATTCCATATGTTCATAAAAAAACTTATATCAATCATACAATATAACAGATAGAGAAACTTCCATGATCCACTAAAATCAAAAAAATATTCTTCATTGGCAGGAACCCATGATCTCGTTATTTTACTGTTCGATTACCATTTTCACTCTATTCCTAAAGACCACATATCTCACATTCTTAGAAATTAATAGCCAAACAAAAATATAATATTTTTCTAAAACATGAATATTTAGGATCTTCATTTATCATATATATTGTATTTCACCTTTATATAACCCATGATCAAAACATTATTTAAAATTCCACATACCCCTATCATAACCATCACTACCCATGAAATCTTTTCACGATTACTGGATTTATATAAGCTTCATTTAATGATATTTGATAAAACATTGATGATAAATATAATGAATCAGAGATCTTCTTAATGTTTCTTTATCAACAAAACCCATATATGTTGCATCACATAACTCATATAATGATATATCCATATCACTCATTAGGATATACACGTTTTCAGTTAAAAATTTATTTTTGGTAGAGAACAATGATATTATCTTATCACTATCAATAGTTCTATTTTGGGAACTTTATAACTTTGTTGATTTACTTTTTTTAATGATTCATATGATTCTTTATGTTATTTCATGAGACAACCAGACTTTATCAATTACACCTCACATTTCCTTTATGTTCCTTCATGGGGAATATTCTATTGATATCGATAATGTACCTCATTGTAATGTTAACATAAAATAGTGAATTGAAATTTAAACCACATGTCACCCCAATCACCATCCTCGATTTCACTTTTATGGTATAAAAGTTTCATAGTTCCTTCTATTATTGAAAAAGACAGAAATATTCCACAAATTTATAATACAAAAAAGTACAATTATTCTACATACAATCAACAGTCCTTAGGAGAGAGAACATCCTCAGGCCTAAGCACTTCCCTCAAATAACCACCTACCCAACTATTTTTGAGGATCCCTCTCTTACCAATTTATAAATTCCAAACAATACATTCAATTTTTTATTTAAAATAGTTCCCTTAGTAAAAACATATCTGTTTACCCCCAATACAAATCTCCTATAATGATACAAAATTTGATATGAAAGGATTATGGGTGGTTAGGTACCATGGCTAGTTTGTTTCCCATTAACCCCCTCCTCATTTGTATCAATAGACAACCCTTAATTTCTCACCCTTTCCTCAAGGGGTATATTTGGGAACATGGGAGAAGTCATGTGGGAATACTCCTTTTTATTTTCTTCCGTAGTTCTGTCATTCTATCGAATTATCCACTAAAGGTTGTTTCCAAAATGGCTGGATTCAAAACATTATTTAGATTCTACCTAGAATTTTTAAAAGAAATGGGTAGAGTACTAGTGACACAATGTGGTCCAATATCTGCCAGTGGGTGGGACATAGAGAAAAATGGGGTATCGAGTAGTGGCTTAGTAATGTAATCCTGTGAGAATCAGAACCCACTTTCCATTCAACTGGAAATGGTCCATAATATTAGAAGCTAGTTTTTGGTTAATCCTATAATTGGTGTTAGATCTATTTATTTACATATTCACCCATAAAAGATCCCCCACATCATAAGCCACCTAACATCGTTGACAGTTGACATGTTTGATCATACTCTATTGTGTTATCTTGGTATTTTCATGGATTTGTTTAAGGGAACCGTCATGGTATATTAAGGTAGAAACTATAACTTCCATAGATATATCCCCTTCATAATAGTAGACAATAAATAGGGGTCTGTAACCATACACTACCTCAAATGGGATCCTTCCAGTTTATGTATGAAAGGATGTATTGTAACTGTATTCAGCCCAAGAAAACCATTAAAACACTAACATGGATGATTGGATAAAAACAAAATAAGTAAGACTCCAAACACCAGTTGACCATCTCACTTTGTCCTTCAGTTTAGGGGTGTTATGAAGATATTATTTTCAGTTTTGTTTCTTGTAATTGGAATAAATAATACAAGAAAATTACTAGTAATCATTAGGTCCCTGTCACTAATTATCCCTTGTGGAATACCATGGAAATATATGATTTCTCACATGAACACATGGACTACCATTTTTTCTCTATAAGGATGATTAAGAGGTAGAAAATGTTTATATATTCTCATCTAATCAACCCACAAGAATACCATGCCATACTTTTTTGATTTTTGAAACCTAGAAACAAAATCCATTGATATAACATTCTAAATAATTTTGGGTATTGGTAGTGATTGGAATAACCCACCAGGATTTAACTACTCAAACACATTTTCTTTAGAAATAGTCACACTCCCACACAAACAGTAGCACACACCAAGTCTTTGCAACCCAAAAATCCACATTACCAGGGTTTTTGAATATATTGAAAAACCCTGCAAGTCCCTAATTATTGAGGAATGATAAAATTTTATAATATTTGGTATCAAAACTGATTTATGTTGAAAAACCAACCTATTCATTAAATATATAATCACATTAAATATTCTAATATACCATAAAATAAAAATATGATGGATATAAAAGCAACTAAGAGTTCGTGTGAGGGAATCAAATCAGATAAAATATAATCATTTAATATTTAAAACAACCATGTAATCATAAAAAATACAAACACTTAATATTTAATGAACATTTAAAACAATCTCCCCATGTAATTAAACAAAATAAAACATAAACAAGCTCCCCATTTTTATCTTATCACAAAACCAAACATATAGGATTAAAAAAATTTATTTTCTCCCCCATTTTCAAGTAAACAAAATGAAATTGAAACTCCCCTATACATATGTAGAGAAAAAATAACTAATCTTCCATCATTACATTCTCAAATTATTATTTTTTCAAATAGAGAAGAGTCTAAAGGCTTAGTAAATATTTCTAAAATAGGTTTCTTTGTCAGGATAAATTCTAAAACAACATCACTCTTATTGAGATAATTTCTAATAAAATTAAATATTACGTCAATTTTCATTATTCTTGAACATAGTTAGGTGTTTTTGAAATAGAAATTGTAGAATAATTAAAATAATAAAGAATCAAATTATATATAAAAAATATGTTTATATTCTTTGAGAAAAAAAATCAAAAAAATTATCAACTTCAGAATTTAATAACGAAAGATATATTTTATTTTCAAAAGACCAATAAATTTTGAATTTTCTAATATAAGGACAGATAACTGATGTGATTTTTCGGTCAACTCTACATCCTAAAAAAATAATTTCATTAATAAGACATCAAATAAAAAATATATTTTTTAATAAAATAAACATTATTTGGGAATTCATTTATCATATATAATTTTTCATTTAACATCATTAATAGGACAACATTTTAGTTCTTCTTGATACCTTACACAATAAAAAACTAAAAAAGATATCGAATCTAGATATAGTTAAATACAACATGCCACCTATCATGGATCTAACAAAATTAACATCAACAGATTTCCCAAATGTATCAACAAATAAATTACAACTAGTACTTATAAGATATTTTATAGATTTAGAAAACATAATCCCAACCATTTCATCGACTCTTTAGTATACATGGATTGATTAAGAATTATACAATATTTAATAAGGGAAATTTGAAGTCTAAGAAATAACTTTAATTCTTCTATTAGGCTCATGTAGAACTCTGAATATATCAATAAAAAGAAATCGTTACATTTTCAATACCATGAAGAACCTAAAACTATATAATAAAGATATATTTCCCAATTAAAATATTTTTAGAAACTATTTTGATACATATAGTATGAACAATATTACATTTCATTAATCCTTTCAAAAAAAAATTGAACATAATAATGTACCAAGCATAAGGATATTTTTTTGGGACCATACTAAGACACATATATATTATAAAGATAATAAAATAATTTCTAATCTTCATACCTAGATGGGTTTCCATACATAATCTTATTCAGATATAAAACCAATTAACAATGAAACATTAAAATCAATTTTATATAATATAAATCCTTGGAAAAAAACCAATTATAGTATGATTCCAATAGCCTATAACCCAAAAATAGTCACAAATTAATCAAAAAATATTTTATTTTTTAATGAGAATATCATTGAGAAACATGTTGGGCTTTATTTTTTAAAATTTTCTAGATTCATCCATATTATTTTTAATGGTCCATTTAGTTATGATTACCTTCTTATATTCATACTTTTCAAAAAAGGATTAAAATAATTTTGAACAAAATAATTCATCCAATATTACATATAAATAATCTAATTTGAAACATTTAATACATCAAAAAATTTACTAGAAACATATTCTGAAACATGATTACAATTAATAAAAAAAATTAAAGCATATATTTTTGTTTACATAGCAAAAATAGATTTACCAATAAAATTTTAAACTGGGTGATCTTTATGAATCCTCCATGATCTTATATTTTATTGAGATACATTTTTCTATTCCTTAATATATATATTATCTACAGTGTTTTCTTTTCCAATACTGAAATCATTCAAATCATATTTAATATTTCCAAAAATATATTTGTGGACATCACTAGATTCATCAATATTTGATTGAAAATATTCTTCAATAGTAATGGTTTGATTATTATAAATGCTATAATCATAAATATTAGAATAATAGTTAATAAATATACCTTAAACACTTTTATCATCAATATTATCTAAACTATCCTTCAAATTCAAGATAAAAAACATACAAGAAAAACTAATCTTACAAACCTTTTTTTTATACCATTTAAAATGTAAAAGTCTATTTTCATCAGGAAAAGTTTAACATGTACTGTATTCATGAAATAACATGATTTATTAACATATATCATCAAAAAAATAATTAGGTCAACTATATTCATTAGGCATAGTTCGATCCATTTCAGTAATTTTTTATGTTTTCTTTTTGTGAAACTATTCTACTATGGGGATCGAGGCATATAAAAGTTATAATAAATAACCATTATCATTATAAAAATTATCATAAGAAAAAATTAAAATTTCACAACCTTTATCAATTAAAATGGATAAAAGTAAATAACCATTCATATTTTGAACTAGATTATAAAATAGTAAATCTATATATGGTTTTGTGTTTATGTGATAATAAATAAACCCTTATAAATATACTGAAATCATCATAGAAACATATTTATTACCACAAAAACTAGTAATATTCAAATGAAAAAATAAAGAAATATGATACAATTCAAGAGTTATATAAGAAGGAACATGATTGATAGATTTGAAATATTCCATGTGATGCATACCATTTAATCATGGATAAAAAATAAATTATTTTGTACTAGTTTTGTGGGAAAATATTAGTTTAAAATTAGAAATATGTCAAATGAGAATATGAAATTATTGAAATTCACACGAGAACAATAACTTTTATTTTGAAAATTAGGTTTAGAAAACATATATATTCGGACTATGAGGATAAATTTGGGGAGTACTGATGTGTACCTTGCACCTGAATTATATTTCTTTGCAAAATATAGGTATTATACCCAAAACTGGGAGATGTAAATGAATCAAAAAGATCAATTAAATTTTTCATATTAATTCCTCATTATTTATTTTCTTTAGATTTAGATAATTTTTTTATTATTTCGATTTTATCATGTCCAATTCATTTATTCCATTAAACACCAACTATTTCTATAGCATTGAGACACTTAAATTTTTGATTTGATATATCATATAAATTAATATAATAAATATTATGGTATATATGCATATAAAACAAAACATAACTATCTTTAAACAATAAAAATTTATCATGTTAAAACCAAACAAGAGTACCATCATCAAAATGTTGGGATATTCAAACTAGATTAGGTTTAATACCATATACATATAAGACTTTTGAAATATAGACTATATTATAAATACAAAACTCCCTGAATCCCTTTACCTTTCCTTCAGATCTATCTCCAAAAGTTACAACGCTTCGATCACATTGGGTTATCCTGAGAAAATTTGATATGTCCAGATATTTACTGGGATTAACCACTTTCCATGTACTATGTATCTTTGTGATTATTAAGGAATTGATAATGAAAATACAAATTATACCGTGGAAGAATTTGGGTGACGAATATTTTTTGGGTCCAACTAGTTTGGAGGGAGAATTTTTTATACCCAAAAATATTTAAGACATTTAATGCAAGTCACTCCAAGAGAAAAATTCTTTCAAAAGATTTTCTAGTAAAAAAAATATATTTAAAACAATCTATGAGAAAATTTGTTATCATAATGTAAATTAAACCTACACATATAAAATTTAGTAGATGAAACTTTTCTCGAAGAAATTTAAAAAAGTAGTCTTGTATAACAGTGGAATCTATAGATTATAACTAAAATAAGTTTTATCATTATTCAGTTTCATCATAAAAAATAGATTTTTATATTTATCATCTCCCTGAAAAATAGTATATAATTTTTTTATTTGACATAACATCTTCCATATTAATATAATCATTCTACTTTTTAAAAGAATAAAAATTACAATAGATCTTTACTTCTAAACATGAATCTTAATTTATAGTTTCTTCTACGGTAGTGTAATTTTCAATACTGTCTTCCATAAATACTCTAATGAGTCTATTATTTTCTTCATTGACTTCTTTTTAAAAACTCAATAAGTATCAAAATATTTTTTTGAATATTTTTTTTCATTATATATTCTTCAAAGAAATAACCAGAATTATTTGAGTAATAACGATAATTAGAATAAATACATACCTCATTTTTATTTGTTGTTAAAAAAAAGAGGTTAGCTCACTCTACCACTTCTAGATTCAATTATTTAATCGGGTTCTTCAGTGAAACTTCATCCAATAATATAAATATATTTCAATCATTTCAGTTATTTCTAATATCTCCCTTCTTGTTTCAACTTTATACAATTAGGTTTGATATGTCTTTTCTTTATACATTCATATCAGGTTATATTGTGACCACATTCATTACCATTATTTTATTTTTTATTATACATTTTTTATTTACCTGGTAATTTCTTGTACTTTTTCATTCACTTAATAATTTCATATTTCCCATTGCTTATATTTTTAATTTATCATTTTTCTCATTCCTATGGCTCATATTTGGAATATTTAAGAGATAAATTAATATGAGAGTTCAAAGAACTACCTTTATTTTGTTTTGTTTCTTTTTTTCAATAAACATCAATTTAGGTAATTATTTTAATAATGATAATATCAGTTCCTTTTTATGTACTCCATGATGTTACTAATTCAATTTATATATTTCTTCTTTTTGTGCCACGTATATGGTAGTTCTCAAAGAAATCAATCAACAAGTACATGTTTCTTTAATCCTCCTCCAAGATCATTCATTTAATTTACTATGCTAGTGAAATAGTAGAACAACATCTTTTTGTCTCATCTTCATGAATTTTGAAATAATGGTACTCTTCTAGAACCATTCAATGATTTTTTAAAAATTATTACAGATCTCGTGGGCTATCATACATGTAGATACTTGACTAAAAAACATATTTTTATACTACAATATTAAATATTCATAATATTATAATTCAGAACATATTTAGCTTCATCATTTCTTATATGAGTATTAGGATCAGATCCACCTATTTATATCCATTGGCATCTAGTGAAAATTGCTCAATTGCTTCTGATAATATTCCATTACTTATTTATAGTAGCCATACTAATTACCATTAAAATGAGGAAGTTTTTTTTGAAATATCACAATCATTAGGATTTATTCCTTCCATATTCGAGAATATTTATCCTTATAGTATGATTTCACGGAATATGTTGGCAAAATGATAATAAATTTTATAAATGTGGACTTTAGGAGATTGTAGATAGATTTTTTAAATTCTAAAAAGAACATCCTATGAATCCAATGGTTATAAAACTAGAATAGAATAGAAAAATTATTCATAATAAGGTTAAACCTATGATACAAAGTGTTTTTATCACTAAAAATACAATGAAGAAAGAATAAAAATTCCTAAAACCACCACATTCTAATACAAATAGTTAGATAAATAAAACCAATATTAATACACCATTTATTGAATTTATATTAAGTCAATAAAAATGAGTTTAAATGTTCAAGATAATTTTTTAGTATCAAGAAAAATAAATCAATGAACATTGAAAAAAAATTGACTCTGTAAAATAGTTATATATTTATCCATCAAATAATAAAAAGTAATCAATATACATCTAGGAAATTAAAAATAAATTGATCTTATTTATATACATTTAATAATAATTCTAAAACAGCAAAAAAACATGCAATGAAAAATTATATTCAAATATACAAGAAAATTCTTGTGAATGTTTTATATAGAGATGTTGACGCTCCTTTCCATCACAGAGTCTAACAACTGAAAAAGGGGAATACCTTATCACAAAGTGATTCATCCTTTGAAAAAACATAAAAAATTGACAAAGTTATGAATAAGGATTTGGTTAAGAATGGGCCGCCCAGGTTTCCTCATGGTCGCGCAGGTAGACCTGTGCGCCCTATCTGATTTTCTCCCAATGTATTCATCAGCCTATAAAAACCCCTTGTGGTCCCCCCATTTCGGGGACAAAACATCCAGAAACTCAGATTTGAGCTCTCGGCACCCTAGTCTCTTCTCGAAGCCTTTTGAACACTTATAAGGTAATTTCTTACCTAGAACAGAAGATCTAAATAGGAGGAACAAGGCCTAAGTGTTGAAATTCACCATCACCTATGTGCCTAGGTGTCTAATCCTTATGGGAAATGGGCACACCTGTGCACCACCTTTTCCCTTCAACAGAACCTGTTCACCACCCTTTTATAAGCCTTTGTGGATAATACTAAGTGCTTGAGCCAAGTCTCTCCCAAGTATTACCCAATGGGTTGGCAGGCGAGCAAGTACACCTATGCCGCGCAGGTATACCTGCGCGCCCAATACCTGCGCCCCCCAATAGGACCTGCGTGCCTACATCTTTTTGGGCGCCCCTCTTTCCTATTCATCTCTTTTCTTCAAATCCACCTCTTCTCTTTAACACTTACCCTTCAAAACCCTCTTCAAATCCATTTTTGGAATGGTTCTTTAATAGGCTTCCTTATCAGAATGGAATTCTATGGAACATCTCTTAAAACCTAGTGATTTACATATTTTTATGTCACTACGGTTAGAGATTTCATTCATTCAACGTCATCCTTTAAGATGAGATGATCTTTAACCTGGGCCTCCTTCTCAGGAGTAATCCCAAGTCTTAATTTCTTTAATTTGGGCATCCTCCTTAGGAGTAACCCCCAAGTCCCCTAACCTGGGCCTCCTTTCTAGGTGTAAGACCCAGTATTCAAGTTCCCTTAATTATGGGAATCCTCCTCAAGAGTAAGCCCCAAGTTCCAAAATATATGGAATCCTCCTTAGGAGTAAGCCCCAAGTTTAAAATTCCTTTAACCTAGGCCTTCTTCTCAGGAGTAAGCCCCAGTCATAATTCCCCTTAACCTAGGCCTCCTTCTCATGAGTAAGCCCCAGTCATAATTCCCCTTAACCTGGGCCTCCTTCTAAGGGATAAGCCCAGTTCTCATGTCCCTTTAACATGGGTCCCTTCTCAGGAGTAAGACCTAGTCATAAATTTTTTTTAACCAGTCTTAATTTACTTTTGATTTGGGCTTCCTTCTTAGGAGTAAAACACAATCATAAGTCCCCTGTAATTTGGGAATCCTTCTCAGGAGTAAGCCCTAAGTTAAGTATCCAAATCTCTATAAATTACATATACCATTATGGACCTTGTTCCTGGGTTTCTTCTCCGATGTAAATCCTAATCCTCATCTATCAGGGCAAACATACATGTATAAGCCCCACATTATTTCTTATGATTGAATCTTTCATGGCACAAGTGTAAGGGTTTACCAATACCTCTTGTTTCTCACACCGAGCATGAATCACGTGAGATTAGAGTGTAAAAGTAATTATGACATCTTTCTTTGGGTCATAAATCATGCATAAACCTCATACATCTTTACTCGAACTACGTGGGTTCTGATTCCTTTTCTATAAAAGGATACGTAGGTAGCCCATCTGCGGGTACGATCCCAACTATGAAATAATCCATGTCCTTCTGAATTACACTAAACATCAAGTTCCCCGCTGAGTGGCTTCAAAAACAGTATGGTTATCAAATGACCAAGAGATTTATATATAATGTGTTGAAGGATACCATTGAATAATAATATCTAAACAAATACAGAAGATTCTCTATCGAAGAAGAACCTCAAATACATATAAAAACATTCTCTAAATCTCCAACATATTAATCATTGATTGTCAGATCTAAAGGAAAGATCATTTGCATACTTGGTAATTTAATAAGGATTCATGAACATAACTTAAATCTATAAAGAGAGTCATGATGTAGACAATAATTCCCCCCAAAAAGGTGTGATGAGTCTGACCTACCATCCTCTCGACCAATGCAAATTCTTAAGCCTCATCGGTTCACAACTAATGAGAACCTACCTTTGAAAAGTAGGTCCAAATGGATATAGAATCATTGGATGTTTCCATTTCTACGAAAAAACCTGTTAGAAACTGATTGGAATGTTTGAACCTTAAACAAACGAGGTCATCCTCAATTCCAGTGTGAAAAAAAGGTGAACCTGACGTGAATCCTTAACCAAGTTAAAATGATGTTTTACTTATTTGCTAGGACCCTATTTAAACTCAATGAGAGGGCCAACAAAACAATCAATAACATATGTTCTCATCCAAAAGATGTAGTGGTCAAACATATCTTCATTATGTCTGTTATATCAAACATGCACTCTTTTCCAAGATCTTATGTGTTATAGAAATGGCTTCTCTAAAGTTCACACCTGCGAATGACACTAATGGGAATACCTCTACTACTACTCATGCTGGATCGTCGTTCGCTCTGTGGAAAACATCACCTACTCAGCATCTTCAACACTGGGTATCAAATGCACTGGTTAAGGAATTCCATTAAAATGGTACTATTCTGACTTTGGAGGCCACTCGAGAAGCCCTCCATGTCAATAATTCACCCTGGTTGTCCGAACAGCGACGACCTGCGATCAAGAAGAAGGTGGTTCCAACCACCATCTCCAATTGTTTCGGGTCATTATCCCCAGAATGAAATCACCAGTCCCTTCCATATTATGCAGAGGTGAATGGAAAGTTCACTGAAGGCCTTAATTAAAGGATACATGAGTCCTTCCCAAGGAATCCTACCAACAATCGCCACTAGAATCGTGCGGTAGTGCACCACCAACATGATGAGGGAGTCGTCTATAGGAGTTCGGCTTAGGTTCCTCGAACCCGAACATGCAAGACGAACCACCAGAGGAGAAATCCAGTCAATAGTGAGTAGGTTCTTATCTCTTCCATTTCTGGATAAGTCCACCAACCTAACTTGGTGGAAAGCAACGAGCGGGCACACAAATCCATCTGTTTTAATTCCGTTGTCCAGCAGACTCGTCTAGCAGCAACACGTCATTCCTGCCAGGAAATTCCGGCAGAGTACTACAGACAGAAACATACACTTGTTTATAAATCATCATCTAGTTAGCAGGCGTGTCTAACTATATATGATTAAGCTCTCCAACCCAATGTGTTGACAACTGGTAAACATGCACATACACCTTCTTACACTCATCAATCCTGCCAGCAGCCTCGTCTTCCAGTATTGAAGGAAGTTCATCAACCGCATTTTGCGGCGTGCAATCAGCAGACACATACACCTGCTAGTATTGATTAAGCCTACCAATAGTCTCGTTTGGCAGCACCCAGATAAGTCAATTGGAAAGCCCCAATGAAAAACAGGAGGCAGACTCAACTCTCTACCCCCACACTTGAGTACTGTCAGAATTCACAGACAAGAAAAGGAAGACAGGAGTAGGCACATACACCTAATCTAGACATAGAATGGATGTATATTCCCATTCTGACAGCTGAAGTCACCAAGCACATTTTGAAAATGGTGAACGAGCAGAAGAAAATTCCTGCTCATATTCTGGATGCCTGTTAGAATAATATAACAGCTTTTGCAGCATCATAGGGAATGAAATGCAAATCGATCCCTACTAGTGGAGTGACACATCAACATATCACTTTAGAATAGACAGACACCTCTATTACAGTCCAAGAGGGTTGTGGGGCACACTCCCCCATGTCATATGGATAACCAAGTCAGGCACATACACCTGATTTGAGTGGAGATAATCAGCCTAACCAGACTATTTATCTTGAGCAGGCACATACACCGGCCCATAATAAACACTTTAGTCAACAAGTGGTTCCTAATGTGAGTAAGAAGGCATCTAAGAAGAAGACCCGTCCAACACAATCAAGAAATCATGTGCCAATCTGTAATAAGGCCATTCTCGATGCTGGAGTTCTTGAAGCCCTCAGACAATTATCTGTTGGAATTAAATATTCTACTCTCTCATTTCCCAATAGTGGGAACATTAATTCCAAAGGTCTTCATCAGAAAATTCCTCATGAAGGCTTGATTCATGAAAATTCGGTCGATCTTGAAGTATCAACTTCAGATGAGAGCCACAATAACCCTCTGTGTGGCCAGAAGATCAAGGAGAAGAAGGTTTTACGTTTTTCTGTAACCCACCATGGTGGTCCTCCCCATGATGATGAATTTAGCTGTGAAAGTCCTATCTACATTATTAATTCACATTGCATGGAAAATGATCCAATGGAAAATGTAGTGATGAGAAATCCCTCTTATCTTGAGGCAATTGAAAATGTGAATCCAGTCATGTCTAATTCTTTACCGTTAGCAGGTGAAATACTTTCTCAATCAGAAGATATCCCGGGGTATAGGTCATTCTATGAACCACCCTTGGGTCATTTGTATTTTAGTCTAATCAGTGAATTCTCCACCAATCTTGTTGAATATGATAAAGCAACATGGAAGCACCAGATTTGGTCTAATTAGGTAGATGAATCTTCATTGAATGATAAATAGGAAGTGCTGAATATGAGAAAACAACTGGAAAAAGGTGAAGTGCCAGTCATGTTTTGGCCTCTGGCTGACTCTCATTATGACATTCTAGAAATGTTGACAGATGATTGTATTCAAGATATTCATCTCAACATGTGGAAATCTCTTTGTCCATTGAAAAAGAAAATATTATCTTATAATGAATACGAAAATCATGTCAAGATAATAGAAGGGTTACAACACCAAATTGATTTGGAATCTCTCTCATTTTCTTGATATCCGAAGGCGGAAAAGCAATAGAGAGACCTTCTGCATTCATTCTATGGTTCACTAAGAAGATTGTGCCAGTTAATTGCCAATGCCCCATCTAGTATTCATATCAGGGGATGGAGTGTTCATGGAGAACTGCATTTCACTGTACTCTCCAGTCAACAATGCCTGCCGAAAATGGTCTCATGCAATATTATTTCCCATGGACGGCCACAACCAATTGGACTTTTTTTGTAATCAAAGGCATGCTCAGGAACATGCCTCAACTAGTTCTTCCCAAATCCAGGCATACAAAGAACAAGTTGTCGAATTACTCTTGCATCTGGAAAATGTTAATATCGAACATGCTTCTCGTTTAGAGCAAGCACATCATCAGGTGACAGAAGTTTCAGAAATAATCCAGCATTCATTTGATCTAGGTGATTTATGTGTATGCAAGTTGATGTATATAACCAATTTCCAGACTAAAGTCCACAAGATCAGGAGATCTTTTAAAAAAGTCTCATATATAGTAGCTCAAAAACCACCCCATATTTCCAGACTGGGGACTCTTTTACCCCAACCCTTGGAATCTACAAATAGGATTCGAGGAGTTGGGAAGAAACAACAGGAACAGCCCCAGTCCACCGGACTAGGGACTTTTTCAAATCCTCAATATCTTCCTCATAGAAATTCAACCTTCTCTCAATTAGGGAAGAAGCCACAAGAGGAATGAAGAGTCGAATTATCATGAGATTCCCTCCACGGTATGGTTTGTCAAGAAGTTCCTGAGGGATCAAATCAACAAAAGGAAATGTTTCATCAAGGACATGGAAAAAGACAGTATCGCAGAAATGCCGATAGAAGGGATTCAATGCGTTATGCATCAATAAATTTCATCAATGCCATTGTTGCTAATCCCCTAGATGAGGCTCATTTAGTGGGATCAGATGAAGAACTTCCTGCTCAAGAAGTTGTACACATAGACACAAATGAAGAAGGTGTGCGTACAAAAAACAAAGGCTTACCCAGAATCTAGGTATTCCTTCAAATAATCAACTTCCCCCTCTCAGAAAGGCATCCAAAAAGGGGAAAGGAAATAATCAGGTTACATACCCTTTATCTAGAAAAGGCCAATCACTCTCACTAGAGAAAATATTTGCATAATAGGAGGAAGAAATGAAGGAATTAAGGAGGTTTAATGTAGAACTACTTGAAGGTAGTATTCCTCCTAAGCGTGCTGTAGTCAGTCAGTCAAGGGAATTTGTTGCGGCTACTGAGATGGATCAAGAATATCTTCATTTAATAGTACACCCCCACTAGACTAATACTATGGGTCAGGTGAAACAACAACCGGTGGTGTTATCATCAGTTGCAGTACCAGCCACCACATCTGTCCAAACTCCAGTTATTGCACCTTCTCAGGTCCAATCTCAACCGGATGTTTCTCAAAAGTTAATAACTAATATTGAGTCATTAACATCTTGGTTGGAAGCTATGGAGGGAAAACATGCTCAAATTTAACCATAAAAGAGAGCTTAACCTGAATGGGTTTATGCAATTCCCCCCCCCCCCCCATCAAATTTTTCAAGTACCACATTCCCAATATTTAATGGTTTGGGAGACCCAGAGCAACACTTAACACATTTTGTTTCTCGTTGTGATCCTATAATTGGAACCCCTTAGTAACAGAAAGCGATAAAGCTCAGGTGTTTTATACATTCATTACAAGGGTCTGCTTTTGTTTGGTATAAAAGCATGAAATCCCGGTCAATTACCGGGTGGGAGGATCTTCGTCAATGATTCCTTCTTCAATTCAGCTCAACATTTCCAAAGACAACTATTTTTGATCTTACAAATTGTAAGCAAAATGAGAATAAAAGATTTTCTGATTTCATTGCTCGTTAGAAGGGATTAACATATTCTCTAAGCTTATCACCCCCTCAATAAGAATTGATGTCAATCATTGTGGAAAATTTGTGTGTTGAATTGCGCACACCATTGATCCATGTGAAATACACAGGAGGGTATCGAGACCTTACTTGGATCGCTCAGTAGATCGAAGACTGTCTTACAAAGACTAAGGATAAAACTCGTGCAATTCCATCAGCTCCAGGAAGTATAATGGGTAGAGTAGAGTCTGCTACAATTATGCTTAAACAAGCACCAATACTTTATTCCACTTCAAAACCTTCATCTTTTCGAAGGGCTCCACATCCTGAGTGTCAACAACAGAGGCCATTTTGTCAAGATGATCAAAGATATCAAAGACGAAAACAATTTGAGGATCTGAAGAGCAATGTATATTCTTTCCAAAATGAACAAGTTCCTGGTTAATTCATTTCGGCTCTGGAAAATAATTTGGTTCAATTGCCAAGGCCCAAAAGGCCAAACAAGGAAAGAGATGAAGACCACCCCAACTATGGCCCATTTCATCAGATCTTGGGGCATCCCATTCAGGAGTGTTTTGTCTTCAAAGACCTCCTGAAAAAAATGGTGGACTCGAGACAAGTCAAATTGAATGGTTCTTCAGCTCAGGTAGTATGTGTTACTGCTACAGATCCAGAAGAAGAAGGAAAGTGGCTAGAAGTCAAAAGAAAAAATTCGCAAAAATATGATGATTGGATGGTCTGAAAAACGATCAACCGAACTCATGCCATTTTACAAATTCAATTGAAGAAACCAATTGTGTCTCTTGCTATGAATGCCACAACAAATCCCCCTTCATATGAGGGAAAATACTTAAAGAAATAGCATAATCCAAATAAATATGAACAATCAGAAGAAGATGAAATTGTGTTAAAGCCCATGTTGTCTTTGACTCTAGAAGATTTTATGCCATCTACTTCGAAGCCACGGGCACCATCCCACCAAACTACATTGCCTAAACTAGATAATTAGGCAGAGTCTTCATCATATGAATAGTTGATCTTTGGTTCTGTTAATATGATTCACTTAACAGATCCTTATACTGGTCACAGTTTCGAGCTCGAGGAGCCTGAATTCCCTGTATCAAACAGAGGAATTAGAGGGAATTATAGAGGTATGAGATACAGAGGAAGACATAGAAATCCCAGAAGCCACTATTCTAACTCTACCCCTGCTAGAACTGTATATGCAGCAGAAACTCATGGAAAAGCCCTTTAGCAAGCTCAAAAAGACCTAGAAAGTTATTCCACACATGGAAGATTCAGTCCTGGAACAATCATTCTAGAGGATCGGTTAGAGGTTACACCTTCTTCCTCTTAGTAGGTAAATAGACCAATTCGGTCTAATATTCCAAATCCAGGAGTATTTCCAACTTCTACCCCGATACAAGATGCATATACTTCCAAAGCATCAACTTCTAAGGCACCTGCAAAACCACATGTTCCTATTGGGAAACGCAGACCTTTGGATAAAAAATATAATGTCATGAAGCATTTTTCCCAAGTATCGGTCATGTTATCAATTCTAGATGCATTGAATCTATCAAAGAATATTCTAGAGGCACTCATAGAGGATTTTTAAAGTTCTCAGGAATTCAAAACCGAAATTGTTGTGGCTGAAATCTACCATGCAAAGAATAATCATACAGAATTCCATGCAGTGATATCTTTTACAGATGAAGATGAATATGATGTCATGCATGGACATATTAAACCTTTGTATTTATGTGGAAAGTTCAATGATATAGACATCCGAAGAGCTTTCATTGAAAATGGTTCAGGAGTCAACCTCATCCCCATTCGTACACATCGTCAATTGGGCCTCACTGAATCTGACTTATCTCTTTCTACTTTGATTTTTCAAGGATATGATAAAAATGAACAAGAACCTCGGGGTGAGATCACCCTCAGAACTTAGTTTGGAGATCTTGTATCCAATTTATATTTCATGGTTGTTTGTCATGAGACAACTTCCAACATTTTTCTTGGAAGACCTTGGCTACATCAACATGCAACTATCCCTTCATCATACCATCAGTGTCTCAAATATGGTTTCAAAGGACAAATTGGGACATTATATGGTGATAAAGCCCCATTCAAAACATTTTAATCTCAATACATTGAGGCGGAATTCTATCACATGGAGGGTAAGGAGAAATACACACCATGGGAGGTTACCAAAGTTAATGCTCCATATGGTTTGGAAAAGACTCCAGTAAACCAATTCATACATGTGAGTATATATTATGTGTTTCCTATCAGTCAAATTGACCGGATAGACCCAAATCTAAATAATATTATGGAAACATCCATAATTTCAATTATGGAAATCAAGCCAGACAGCATGGGAGAAATTGGTGATTCACCAGGCAATGATGAAAGCTCAAATGGAGATGTCTTCATTTCATCCACTGAAATCCAGTAAGTCTATACTTCGCCAACCAGGCTAGAAGAAGTTATAGCAATGTTAGATGTGAACGGTGATGTCTATTATCAATCCATTATCTCCTCTTTATTACCCAAGGAAGACCCTTCATCATCAATAGGGTCAGAAATGGAAGTCTCTTCTTCAAGATGTTCAAATTTAACATCTCTCTTGATCCTGTAAATTATGCTTTATCATCTACTATGCAAGTAGAAATAGAAGAAATAACACATGTTGAAGAAGAAGAGGAAGATCTCAGGGATTCTCCTCCAACATTTAAAGAGGGTATCTCTACCACTGTGGATGAACTCAGAGAAATAAATCTAGGTACAGAAGAAGATACACTCCCCACATTAATTAGTGCGTCCATGAATCTTGAAGAGAAGGAAATGTATATTTCATTTTTGAAGAAAAATAGAGATATATTTGCTTGGAACTATACAGAAATGCCCGAGATTGATCCTGATGTTGCTACTGATCGTTTGGGTTTGCCATAAAAAAATCAAGGATTCAAGCAAGCCACAAGAAGACCACACCCAACTTATGATTCCAAAATTGAATCTGAAGTGGATAATATTATCAAAGCTAACTTCATCAGAGAAGTTCAATATCCCAAATGGTTGGCTAAAATTGTCCCTGTGAAAATGAAGAACGGAAAAATTATAGTTTGAATTGATTTCAGAGATCTTAATTGGAATTGTCCCATGGATGATTTTCCAGTTCCGATCACATAACTCTTAATTGAAGCAACAAATATCTATGAATCCCTTTCCTTCATGGATGGATATTCCGGGTATAATCAAATCTGAATGGCTACAGAATATGAAGAATCTATAGCCTTCAGAGCCCCTCAGGGTGTTTTTTGCTATTGGTTAATGCCCTTTGGCCTAAAGAATGCAGGTGGAACATTTCAGTGTGCCATGCACCATATCTTCAAACCCTTTTTAGGGAAATTTTATGAATGTTATGTGGATTATTTGGTGGTTAAATCTAGATGAAATTCTAATCACTTGGAAGATTTGGAAATCATATTCCACAAACTTAGACAACACAATTTGAAGATGAACCCCTTAAAATGTTCTTTTGGGGTAACCTCAGGAAAATTTCTTGAATTTGTTATACGCCATAGTGGTATCGATGTCAATCCTGTGAAGAAAAATTCAATCCTTGGTATGTCACCTCCTCGAAATTTGAAATAATTGAGAGGACATCAAGGACACTTGGCCAATATTCGGCATTTCATCAACAATTTGGTAGGAAAAAGTTTACCCTTCACCAAATTGATGAAGAAGGGAGTCACATACCAGTGGACTGAAGAATGTAAAGAAGCATTCAATATACTCATGAAATATCTCTTGAGTCCACTAGTATTAATGCCACATGTTGAAGGAAGGTCAATTATCCTTTATGTGACATATTTAGAGCAATCTTTGGGTTCCTTCCTTGAAAAGAAGAATGATGATGGAAATGAAAAGAGCCTTTACTATCTCAGTAGAACTATGATTGAAGCAGAAACCTGATATTAAAGTATTGAGAAGTGCTTCCTAACACTAATATTTATAGTTCATAAATTGAGACACTACCTTCAACATCATGAGGTTCAATTGGTATCTTGCAATAACCCGCTCAAATTCATCCTTAGTCATCCCATTCTTATAGGACATCTGGAAAGGTGGGAAGTTATTTTGCTGCAATTTGATATCCAGTATGTGTATCAAAAGGCAATAAAGGGCCAAGATCTGGATGATTTCCTTGATGAACATCCTTCAGTAGAAGATACATCTTTAAATATTGAACTTCCTGATGAAGGAGTCTTTTGTATTCAAGATAATATTCAAAAATGGGAAATGTAATTTGATGGTGATTCCAAAAATTCTAACAGGAAAGAAAATGGAAGATCCTAAATTCAACAAAGTTGGGTTAGGAATTGTACTCATTTGTCCAGAAAAGGCAGTGCTACCTAATTCCTTCTTATTTTGGGAAGGAGATAAAATAATGAAGCAGAATACCAAGATCTCATCGCAGGATTGGAGTTTCCACTTCAGGAACATGTGAATCACTTAAAGGTGAAAGGTTATTCAGAACTGGTAATCAAACAAGTAAATGGAGATTATGCCATCAGAAAAGAAGAGTTAGTCCCCTTTTATGATTAAGTCAGAGAGTTAATGGCGGAATTTCTTTAGGAACCAACATTTTATTATGTCCCGCGATCAAATAATGCCCAAGATGATGCACTGGCTAATATAGCCACAACCCTGGTAGATCCAAATCGGGACGAGACAATCATCAATATTGCCCACCGTCGTACAATTTCACCTTATGTTCAAACCAGAACAGAGGAAATCAATGAAATTAGTCCCATTTTTGAACCATATGGTCATACTACAGGATGGGTGACACCTATCAAGGAATACCTTCAAAATGGAACACTTCCACCTAATAGATCCGGGAAAGAAAAAATCCAGCGATATGTGGTCAATTTTACTCTTTATGAAAGCCCAGATCACCTAGAAAAAATTCTCTACAAAAGAGGTTTTGATGGATTTCTCTTCAGATTCATTGATGGTGAAGAGACAATGGCTGTCATGAAATAAGTACATGCAAGAGTCTATGGTGCCCATTAGTCTGTACAAAGACTATCTGATCAAATTCAAAGGCTTGGATACTTTTGGCCTTCAATGATATAAGATTGTGTTTATTTCACGATGAAGTGTCATTCATGCCAAGTATGTTCCAACTTCATTCATCAACCCCCATAGTTTCTTCGTACAACTAAATACTCGTGGCCATTTTCCATATGGGGAATGGATGTAGTGGGACCTTATCCTTCCGCTAAATACAAGAAGTTTAAGTATATTCTTACTTCTACTGAAAACTTTTCCAAATGGTTAGAGGAAATAACTCTCAAAGAAGTTAGTTCTAAAAGCATTGTTAGCTTCATCAAGTCTAACATCATTACCAGATTTGGTGTCCCTCATACCATATTGATAGACAATGGAACTAACTTCTATTCATTCAAGGTAAGGAAGTTGTACCAAGAATTCAACATCAAATCCAACCATTCATCTCAGTATCTTGTAGCGGCCAATGGACAGATAGAAGCCTTTAATAAGACTCTTTCAAATATATTGCAAAAGATGTTGGATGAAGATAAGAATTCATGGCCTAATAAACTTTTTCATGCTTTATGGGCTTGTCGAACCACCACCCGCACCGCTACACGGTCAACTCCATATTCATTAGTATATAGAACAGAAGTAGTATTTCCCATTGAGGTTCAATTACCTTTTCTCAGAGTAGCCATTTGTGATCATTCATCAACAGATGAACAATCTCAAAAGAGATTGTATGAATTGGAACGATTAGATGAAAAAATATTGTGAACCCTACACCATTTGGAAGTCTATCAGAATCGAATAGCATGAGCTTTCAACAAAAGAGTTCGTCTTCGTTCATTAATTCAGGGAGAATTGGTATTGGTTCTCCAAACTCCAATGATACCAGGAAAGAAACCTCCCAAGCTTGAGACAAAATGGGAAGGACCTTACTCAATACATAAGGTCTACTCCAATGGAGCTTATTCTTTAATCTCAATGGATGGATAACTCATCACGACCACAACCAATGCCAGATTTCTGAAGAAGTATTTTTTATAACACAAATACATCATTTTGGTCCATGCATATGACCTTAAAATATTCTCACCATCATCCAACATGACGTTAAAATGTGTTCCCATTGTCCTCATTGCAAGACATTAAACTGCATAGTAATACGTCCTAGCTACATGACACTAAACTTTACCGAACTCTATCGTCCAACATGACGTTAAAATTTAATGTCCCTTATACGTCCAACATGACGTTAAACTGTGAAAAATTCCTAGATACATGACACTAAATTGTACAGAAGTCCCTTACGTCCAACAAGACGTTAAACTGCATAACCATCGTCCTAGCTATATGACGTTAAACTGTGAACCTCTTCGTCCCACGTGACGTTAAACTGTTAAAAAACCCCTAATATGTCCTAGATACATGACACTAAACTGTACATCACTCCATCATCCAACATGAAGTTAAACTGTATTGTCACTTTTCGTCCAACATGACATCAAACTGTTTTGTCCTTACAGTATGACATTAAACTGCACAGTCCCCAAAGTCCTTACTGCAAGACTTTAAACTGCATAATCTCCACTTTTTTCCTTACTACATGACATTAAACTGCATAGTCCCCCATTGTCCAACATGACGTTAAACTATGTTCAGCCCCTTATACGTCCAACATGACATTAAACTGCACATTGTTAGGGTTGTGGATACCTCTTGTTTCTCACATCGAGTATGACTCACGTGAACTTTGAGTAAACCTCAATCATAACTCCTTCTCGGGGCTGCTAACCATGCGTAAGTCCCAACACCATTTTTAAGGTCGTTGTCCTCAAAGAAAAACTTGATCACTAATTCATTCTTCAATTGAACTACGTAGACTATGATCCTTGTCTTCTAGGCTGGGTACGTAGGCAACCTCCTGAGGTTCAAGCCCAAAACCAATCTCTTTATATCGGTTCACCTCCAACTCATACGATGTTAATCTGTGAAGCCGCCCCTAGTATAAATATCTTCACATTGGCTCACCTTTGTCCTTGATATATGACATTAAACTGTACATCACTTTTTGTCTTGTACGAAAATAAACTACAACATTCTTCGACACCCCCACCTGAGAGGGAATAATTATTTACATTGATCTCCAATCATGTTATATTCTAAAGAATATGTGCATACATGGAAATTCCCGAACCTTTTATTTTGGGTCAAACCATCATTGCACTAAAGTACCCTTTCAACCTTCATATGTACGAACCAAATATTTACCGAGGGTATTTCAAGAACTACATGAAGCTTAATTCTCATCCTTATGGGATATGTAGGAATGTTCGAGAATCCCTCGAATCTAGCCCCAAGTCTTTGGGCCTAACCCCAAATTTCACTTGTAGTCCCTTGGCTGAAAATTCCCTATGTGAAAACATGAATGTGGTATGAAAACTTTGGTCTTCATTCACATCAGGTTTATAAAACACACAATGTGTATTCCTTTTAATGGTCCGAGCTCTATAACCCTAAATTAAGATCTTACATACTCTCGTCTCAATGGATGTTAAACTGTATTTCAAGAACTACATTTGGCTTGATTCTCATTCTAATGAGATACGTAGTGAAGTCCAACATCTCAATTAAGGACCCTGCCACGACATGATTATGGTTAGCATTGGTCTGTGTATCTTTACATATGTTGGAAAATGCCCATTTTGATGTGTCATATTCCTAAACTTAAATACTTCCAGATCTACATAACCCTTTTCTTGATTTCTGGTCACAAAATGTTCAATTTCTCAGAATTATTTTACCTGACTATGCAGCACGTTCCCTTAGGCAACCTTGCATAAACAGTCCACATAACAGTTATGTTAGCCAAAAGATTCAATTATTTGACTATATGGCCAATGCCCTTATATGACCCTACATAATTCAACCCCCTAATGGGTTTGTCAAATAATGGTAACATCATTCTTGGGAAGAAAAACTCTTTTGTCCATAGTTATCTTAACGACAATATGTAGGGATCTGCAAAAATAGACATCCTTAACATATTTGTCTCATACTCTTTTTTCATGATCTGAAAGTATGAAATTCTATGGTTTATATTTCCCTTCCCTACGTTTGGGTCAAACCTTCGTAGGAGTGACATTCATCCAATTCTTAGACAATCTCGATTGGAAATATCTTCTCTATATTCAAGTACCTCTCTTCATACAGCAAACTCTATGATTTAGAAAATTTGAATCTCCATAAATTTCCACTGGATTTTTAGTAGTAGAAAAGTAAATTTTTTGAGAGTTCTTTTTCTTGACTATGCAGCACATTCCCTTAGGCGGCATTGCATAAGTAGTCTACATAACGAACATGTTAGCTAAAAGATGCTATTATTTGACTATGCAGCCAACGCCCTTAAGTGGCCCTACATAATTCAACCCCCTAACGGTTTTGTTAAATAGTTGTAACTTCATTCTTGGGAAATACTTATTCTAATTCCTTTTATCCCTTTTTCGTATCATTCCATAGATTCAAAATTTCTTAAGTCATATTTTACATGTTTTCCCCCATAATTCAGCGTGGTAATATGTTTTCAAAGAAATTATCAAGTAATTGAGTCAATTTTAATCCATTTGGTCAAAGATATTTCGACCTTAAAAATTATCCTTTTTATGTACGACGTGCATGACTTTAAACTGCCCACAAAAGACAAGGGAACTCTGAATAAAAGTCAAGTCCCATCTCACTAAACATACATTTCGTATGATTTAGGAAACATTGAGCAATTAAAGATAAATGGTTTGTAGGGTTATTTTTATAATCCAAATAAAAATTAAACTATTTTTTCTAGGCCCATTGGCTTAGGTAAAAATTTAAAGCAAGTAGAAAAAGAAGGCATGACCAAATGGTTGAAGAAGCAAGTATTTTTCATTTGATGCACACGAGTTAGAAGGACATCCACATACTAGAGTCTCATATCTTTTCCAAGAATTACAAAAGGCTGTCAACATAAATCTTCATTTGATTTACGGCATCACGAGCATCATCAGCAGCCACTTGAAGCTCATGCACTCAAGAAAATTCACTCTTTTCAGCTTGATGGAGTTATTTCATAGCATCTGCAATGGTTTCATACCATTAGTTTGAGATCCTTCCATTGAATTATTAAGTTGGTCAAGTTCCCCAGTAACAACATCTAACTGTTGAAGAAGATGCATCTGTTGGACGACTTTCTCTTTGATCTTATGCTTCAGCTCTTTTAACTTGGCAGTATAATCAGCCTCATCTCGGGATACTGTAGCCTTAAATTCACTGATATTGGCTGACAGCTTGACCCTGGTCAAGTCTAGATGTTACCTCTGCTCCTGCTCCCTTCTTAAAATGACTTGTTTCACCGCGGAATGGATCTCTTGATATCCAAAACCGCCAAGTCCCAACATGAAAAACATGGATGAAATTTGAGGGATCTTTGAAGATAGCTCTTCTAGAGGCACTTCAGATATGATCTTCCATATGTTTTTCCATGCCTTGCATCGTGAAAATTGGAGAGCCTTTCATACCTCTAGGTCTGACATAGCACCACTGTCACAGGGGGGAATATAATACGGGATTAATGCACTTAGGGAAGTGCACTATTCTGTTCCTTCCCCCCTGACCCATGTTACTTCACTTTCTATTCTTGTTGGAGCGGAGGCTGAGGCTTCACCTCCAAATCTAGCCACTGAAATTGATGGCCCTGTATAATCAATTGAATGCTTTGGTTAGTTTCAAAGGATAAAAAAAGTTGATTGGTTGTCTTCCAAATTAAGTATAGTCGCAAATATTGTTATCCCTTACCCAATGGTAGATCAGCAACATTAGAAGGCTCATCCCCATCATTCCTAGCTTCAAAAGGATTTTCAGGATGAATTTCAGGATGCTCTGCCAGGTTAATATACACTTGAGCTAATGTCTCTTCAATAGTAGGGTTTTCTATACCCCCTTCAGGCATTGGCAGTTCAGCAGCATGCTCAAATGGAACTGCACATTTTAACTAATCATGGTCAGAGATGTAATAAGAAGTTATTTTAATAGGACAGAGGATAACACTCACATCCAAAATCCTCTAAATTACATGGTAATTTAACTTGATCTAAAATATCTTCAAAAGATGCACCAAGTTTAATCATTTCATCTAATGTTATCTCAGATTCCTGGTTAATATCACCAGTGAGAGAATTCGATGTATCTACTTGGAGACCCACATCCTGCAGCCTCTGACCACGGACAACTTCTTCTATTAAAATTGTAGCATCGGTTGTAGTGGATGCCAAATTCTCTAGAGCAGGGGTTGAACCTAAAGTATCACAGAATGGATGTTAGTTGATGTTTCATTCAACATTTTATAAAGGATTGTTAATTAACCAGAAGCAGGTTCTTCTCTTCTTGCAGCAGTAGCAAAAGCGGTACTGGGAAGAGATGATGGTTCCTCTTCAGGAGAAACCAAGCCAGCATGAACTTTTGATTGTTCATCAGCACCCTTCGTTGTTCTTAGAGGAGGGACAATCCTCTCCCTAAAAGGGGAAACTAAAGAATCCCCTGCAATCCCAAGAAGTATGAGCAACATTTTCATGGGTTAAGACTCATGACTATCCGAAGGACTTACCACTACTGATGAAGCGTCGAACTGTGGACTTATTCCTTTGATGTCTTTGTTTCTTTGGATTTTTGGGAGTTTTGACATTATACTCTCTAAATGCAGGTATTGGAGAGTGAAAAGACCTTTATAATTCCTCATCCATGGATTACCGGCCTAGAGATACCTCGCCCGGCTCGTAAGGAGATTCATTAGCCCCGATGGCAGTACCACTAGGGCTATACTGTTGTGAAGGAACCTCAGCAGTTCCTTTCTTTTCAAGCTGTAGGATGATAAAATAATTTCCTTGAGTAACAACACTTTAACTGTAATCAAGTAATGAAGAAAATAAGGAAAGAGACTTACATCTTCAAGAGCCACGTAATCATGCCACTCCTCATATCTGGAACCACCAGTCCCCTCAGTGGTTCCATGATCTATCATTTCCTTCACCAGCTTGGTGAGAGGAATGGAATCGTCGATGGAATATATGAGCATCTCCATCTCTCTGATGTAAGCCTACACTTCATAGGGATTATCCTCAAAATAGATATCAGTAAAAGCCCGAATATTTCCTATTTCAGGGATGTGTATCCCATCACATAAATCTAGCTAGGCAGTTTAAGTATTGTAATATAAAATCTTCCATGTCTGAACAGCCTCTGGTCATAAATATTCATCATGTGTACCAGAAGGCTGTGAGGAGGGTCCTACAATCTTAGAATTCAGCTTCTCCCCAGCTCCTGCAACTACAGATAAAGGATAGGAAAATAATACGTGTTGCTCTATAATGTAATGATGATTAAATTTACCCAATGGAGTAACTCATTAGGAGTTGGTGATGTTGGTCTCTTGATTATTAAATGAGGATTATATCTGGCACAATGCCTCTTTTCCACATGTTGTGCCTCATCATCCCCATCTTGGAAATCCGGCGAGTCAGCCCTAGGTGAGTAACCTAGTGAATCGGCTCTTGGTGGGGAAGCGTCACCTTCCCGATGAAGGGTTTATTTCTCTACAGTTCTTTTCTTTTTCCCCACCTGATAAACTGGATGATTCAACACCCCTCCATGGTATGATGCTATCTAGTTCTCGGAATACCATGTAGTCAAGTTACTCTCCACTTTGTCAAATGGTAGATCAGACACTACCCCATTATTCTCCATATATGCCAGCAACCATAGTTTTCAGGCAACCATCAGATTCTGCTCTGACCTAACATGCACAGCTGGGGATACAACAGTCTGATGGAGGCACTTGAATTGGTGTGAAAATCTGTATGGAGCATAGGCCTCGCATATAATCTCTCTATCAATCCTGGTGGCCAGTACACCATTTCTGAAAGCCAGCATGTACGACCTAAATTCCAAGCCAGCTATTACATCATCAACAAACTACATGGTTGGCGGGTTTCCATAAGGAAAGAAATTGAAATCCTTGTACATGATCAGCCTCACCTTTATATCATAGATGTTGAGATCTAACAGATCAACTCCAGAAAATTCTGGCACTGATGGTCTGAAAGAGATTCTAGGGACATGTACTCCGTTCTGTACATTATTTGTCCTGAAATGAGTGGAGATCCATCCCCACAATACTTGGAATGGTCCCACTATTCTCAAAGGATACTTAACCATAAATAAATGGATTAATCTCTTGTGAATCTTCGCCAAAATGGGGGTGGCTAACCCAACCATTTTCTTCTCATCCAAGTTGGCTTCCACAACGAAGGTCCCTAGCCTAAAACCTCCCTTCTAATATCTTACTGTAAGAAGATAAACATTGATCCATAAGGCTAAGAATCCCACCAGACGGGTCTTTTTTGGGATTCTCTGATCCACTTCATACCCCCACTTACCAAATTCTTCTGCTTCTAGAGTCGTCCAGAATGTGTCAGGAGCACCCATCTTCTCTATTTTGGGGAAAATAGTAGGATGAGTACCAGTGGGACACTCCCTCTCCTTATTGGTAAGAAACATATCCATCCACTACTCTGGATGAATATCTTTTCTGGAATGATTTTTGGAGGTCTTGGAATTCTTGAGCTTGTAGAAGATTTTCAATAATTACCAAGCCAAAGACGGAGTCTTCTCGGAATTATTCCAAGTCGCCTTGTGAGGGATGATTTCATCATACATATCGCCCAAAATTGGATCCCTTGGGATATTGTAGACATCCCAAAAACAAATGCCTAATTCTCCAAGATTCAGATGGAAAGAATTGGTTTCTGGGCTCCAGCAGATGATTAGCTCCGACACAAACTCATCATTCTTATAGACATATGTCTTTCCATCCCAGACGACTTCATATATCGCAGATCATTTAAAATCCTCATCAAACTCTGCATAGGTTTGTCTCACCTAGTATGCCAACATCTAAGTTGTCTTCACACCACCTAGAGGATGGAAGTCCCAACTCTTCTTCCAGCCTTTGGATTGATCCATCTGAGAATTTCGGAAGATTTAAGGACAACAATGTGGTTGCAGCTCGGGCTTGTAAGGTTTCAGATCTGGCACACAAGGGCTATGATGCATCATATAGGCCTTATCCACTTTTCCAGTATTTACAAATTCTCATCAACTTGAGATATCTGCTGAAGAAAAATTGGTGTAATTTTGAAACCAATAATGTGGGAGATAGTTCTTTGCCTCTGGAATGTTGACGTCTTGCAGATGACCATGCCCATACAAAGGCATGTAGATTCTCTATGGAAAGATAAGATGATATTTCTTCAAGTACTTAGCCAAATCTGGGAGAGTTCTGTTGCAAACAGTATAGTAATCATGGCAAAAACATTCATCATATCTTCAATTCTCTTTCTCGCCAGTTCATCAGCCATTCCAATTCTTCTAGGAGCAATTGAATCTGCATGAAGGTCAAATAATTAACTCTTAAGTGAGTTGATTTTTAATAAAATTTGTGAAGAAATTTTAAAAAATGGCTATGGAATTAAGGCGCACAAGTCCAATTTTGGCGCGCAGGTGTAACTGTGTCGCGCATGTATCACCGCGCAGGTCAAAATACCTCTACAGCAGTGCGAAAATGAACAAAAGCAATAAAACCGCAGAAAATAAGCAACCTGCGTGACGAAAGCAACCTGCGTGGTGAGAGTGGAAATGTTTGAGAGCCGGGTTCTTTTCACGAGAATGAGGAACATATTTATATGGCAGGCCACACCCCTACGCGCCAAAGCCTGCGTTCCTCTCACCTGTGCGCCGCTATCTACGTGCGCCGAACTTGTGGGTCACCCTTCCTTGGATTTCTTCTTTACCTCAGAGTCACATCCTCATTTCTTTCGGATCCAACTCTGAGGGGGGGGGGAGGACTTTTTTTTATGCTCCTTTCCATCAAAGAGTCTAATGACTGAAAAAGGGGAATATATTAGCACAAAGTGATTCATCATTTGAAGAAAAATCAGAAATTGACAAAGGAATGAATAAGTATTTGGTTAAGAATGGGCTGCGCATGTTTCATCATGGTCGCGTAGGTAGACCTGCGTGCCACATATTGGGCGCGTAGGTGACATGCGCGCCCTATCTGATTTTCACCCAAGGTCTTCATTAGCCTATAAATACCCCTTGTGGGACCCCCATTTTGGGGATGAAAAATCCAGAAACTCAGATTTGAGTTCTCGGTGCCCTAGTCTCTTCTTGAAGCCTTCTGAACACTTCTATGGTAATTTCTTACCTAGAACGGGAGATCTAAAGAGGGGGAACAAGGACTAAGTGTTGAAATTCAACAACACCTGCATGCCTAGGTTTCTAACCCTTAATGGAAGTGGACAAACCTATGTTCCACCTTATCCCTTCAACAGAACCTGCGCACCACCCTTTTATAAGACTTTAGGGATAATACTAAGGGTTTGAGCCAAGTCTCCCCCAAGTATTACCCTATGGGTTGGAAGGCGCGCAAGTGCACCTGTGCCGTGCATGTATACCTGTGCGACCAATACCTACGCGCCCCAACAGGACCTGAGCGCCTACCTCTTTTTGGGTGCCCCTCCTTCCTATTCAGCTCTTTTCTTCAAATCCACCTCTCCTCTTCAAGACTTAGCCTTCAAAACCCTCTTCAAAACTATTTTTGGCATGGTTCCTTTGTTAGATTCTTTATCTGAAAGGAATTCTGGGGAACATCTCTTAAAACATAGTGATTTACATATCATTATGTCACTAAGGTTAGAGATTTGATTCATTCAACCTCATCCTTTAAGATGATAGGATCTTTAACCTGGGCCTCCTTATCATGATTAAGCCCCCATATTAATTTCGTTAATTTTGGAATCCTCTTTAGGAGTAAGCCCCAAGTCCCCTAACCTAGGCCTCCTTTTCAGGAGTAAGCCCCAGTCTTCAAGTTCCCTTAATTATGGTCATCCTCCTCAAGAGTAAGCCCCATGTTCAAAAACATATGACATCCTCCTCAGGAGTAATCCCCAAGATCAAAATTCCCTTAACCTGAGCCTACTTCTCAAGAGTAAGCCCCATTCATAATTACCCTTAACCTGGGCCTCCATCTCAGGAGTAATCCCCAGTCATAATTCCCTTTAACCTGGGCCTCCTTCTCTGGAATAAGCCCCAGTTCTCAAGTCCCTTTAACCAGGTCCTCCTTCTCAGGAGTAAG
Source organism: Viscum album (assembly GCA_963277665.1). Classification (NCBI taxonomy): domain Eukaryota; kingdom Viridiplantae; phylum Streptophyta; class Magnoliopsida; order Santalales; family Viscaceae; genus Viscum; species Viscum album. The sequence continues at coordinate 643,383,057 of OY728151.1, read as the reverse complement.
ACCCAGTCATAAATTTCTCTTAACTAGTCTTAATTTACTTTTGATTTGGTATTCCTTTTCAGGAGTAAAACCCAATTGTAAGTACACTCTAATTTGTGAATCCTTCTCAGGAGTAATCCCTCTGTTAAGCATCCAAATCTGCATAAAGAACATATACCTTTATAGACCTTGTTCCAGGGTTTCTTCTCTGAAGTAAATCCCAATACTCATCTATCTGGGCAGTCATACATACATAAGTCCCACATTATTTCATATGATTACATCTTTTCTGTCACAATTGTCAGGTTTTACCAATACCTCTTGTTTCTCACACCGATCATGACTCACGTGAGCTTAGAGTGTAAAAGTAATTATGACATCTTTATTTGGCCATTCAATCATGTATAAACCTCATACTTATTTACTCTAACTATGTGGGTTCTGATTCCTTTTCTAAAAAAGGATACGTAGGTAGCCCATCTGTGGGTACGATCCCAGCTATGAAATAATCCGTGTTCTTTTAAATGACAATAAACATCAAGTGCCCTGCTGAGTGGCTTTAAAACCAGTATGGTTATCATAATGACCAAGAGAATTCTATATAATGTGTTGAAGGATACCATTGACTTAGAATCTCTAAAAAAATACAGATGATTCTCTATCGACGAAGAACCTCTAATACATATAAAAGATTCTCTAAATCTCATACAGACTAATCATTGATTGTTAGATCTAAAGGAAATATCATTTTCATACTTGGTAATTTAATAAGGATTCACGAACATAACTTAAATCTATAAAGAGAGTCCCGGAGTAGACAATAATTCCCCCCAAAAAGTTGTGATGAGTCTGACCTCCCATCCTCTCAACCAATGGAATTTCTTAAGCCTCATCGGTTCACAACTAATGAGCACCTACCTTTGGAAAGTAGGCCCAAATGGATATAGAATCATTGGATGTTTTCGGTTCTATGAAAAAATCCATTAGAAACTGATTGGAATGTTTGAACCTTAAACAAATGAGGTCATCCCCAATTCTAGTGTGAAACAAGAGATAAAAACTGTTCTTAAAGCATCAAAAAATATAATATTCATTATTATAAAATATATTCATATGGGATCAAATTAATTTATAAATAATTTACACATTAATAAAATATTACAAATGTCAAAAAAAAATTATTTTAAGAAAAAATTTGACTTAGGAGTAGTAGTAGAGATTAAAAAACCTGGTATTTATAGTACTGTTATAAGTCACATGCTTGATGGTTGAAATATTCACAACATTCTATTGAATAATTTATGAATTTATGGAATTTTGTTTTGAACTCATGCAAGAAAATTATATTAGTTTTTTGTATCTGAAATTTTGAAGTAAAGTTTGGTGACATTTTGAACTAATGATAGAATTAATTTTGAAGTAATGGTTGTATAAATTTAGAAAAATTGGTAGAAAGAATTTATAATAGGTGGTAGAATAAATATATGACTAATGGTAACATAAATTTATTAATAACGATGATAAAAATTTATAACTCATAGTAGCACAAATTTTAAAATAATAATAGAAAAATGTAAAAGCTAACAGTAGAAAAAAATTATATTAAAACAAAAACCTAACAAATGATATTTATAATTAAAACACTGATGGTTTATTAAATTTAGAGAATGAATTAGGAGAAATATGAGTTTTATATTATAAAACAATAATATTAAATATACCAATATATCATTAATTAAACAAACGAAGAATATAAAGACAACTAATACTTCATTTGAGAAACTTGAATCAGATAAAATAAAAAATTAATATTTAATGCACACACACAATAAAAAAAACCTAACCAATATTAAGTATTTTTTAAATAAGGGACCACTAGGACCAACAGATCAAGGGAGAATGAAGTGGTAATTCCCTAGGGAATTGGCTCTCATAAGACTAACAAACACAGAGGAAAGATATATTTTGCTAGTAATGGAGATAAAAGGATTATCCAAAGTGTCAAAATATGGTAGAAATTCTACAACTTTATTCCCTTATTCCATTTGTGAAGGATTATCATCCAACATCTCAAAACGTTTTCTCATCAATGGATGGAATAAGTAATAGATAAGGGGTGTGGGAAAACAATTAGATAGAACTGTAGAAAATGGAAGAGTCCATTCCCGCTGAGTCTAGAATAATACCATGGGAGTGGAACAAATCCATACCCCATAAACATGTTAAAGGCCTCTTCCAAAAAATATTCCCCTTACCTATAGAAAACACTGAATGAAAAAAGGAATGAACCTATAGGATCATAGATATATCCTCCCCTTACATGATATCATTTTTTCATGGTCAATTGAAGTTATGTTTAATTTAGCTATCTCAAAGATTCTGATGTTCCCATTTACCTAATGAGTATGGTCTTTGATACGTGGTCATGAATGTCCTTCCATCCATTTTCATCGTTATAGAGGGGTGAGGTGCCACTATTTTAGGATAGGGACAAGCTCAGCCTCTATGTTTCATTCACTAAACATCATGTATACTAGCGTACTGGGTAACCCTTCTGGTAGATCCTTGTAACATGTGTTCTATATACACTAAAAACTATAATATATGAACAATAGTCTTTCCTTTCACTCATGATTAGTGCATTCTATGCTCTAAAACTAGGCATAGAGGTCAGTATTGATGGTGAACTCTTGGAAACCAATACCATTGAAAATTCCAAAGCTAAACCACACTAAGGTAGTCCACTCTAATTAAATGAATAGTTGGAATGATGATTAATCTTTTGGATTTTGAAAATAGGTAAATTTAGAAATAAGATTTATCCCCATAGAACAAACCCCTTCAGTATTGGAAAGAGAACAAGTGAAGATATGACATAAATGGATATAGAGTTATGAGGTTATTTCAATTCACCAATCGGTAACTTCTTATGCATCATGATAAACGCTATCATTCATAACATGACAATAATTGTTCATCGAGAATAGAATAGATGATGATCCAGCTAAGACGATCTTGTCTTTGGCCAGAGTGGAGCATAAATTTTTTGAAATGTTACTACTGGTAGAGCTTGAGGATATAATTAATGAAATAGAGTATCCTACTTCCTCTAGAGAACAATATATCTGATTTTGGGTATACCAAGAACCCACACATAGTTCTCACATATTTTTTACACTGAAAAATGATCTCAGCACATCTGAAAATCCAACACGAGTGCTGACGAAAAATGGGGATGTGTCATCAGATCAAATCTGATATCTAGAAGATTAATCCACTCACTCCATCCATGTGATCATTGTATTTATGGAATATTAATTTTGACAATTTGATCACCCTTACTAATACATTTATTTCACCTTATCTTGAATATAATTAATGGTTCCAATAAAACTCTATAGATTGATGCCTCTATCTCAATCCACCTTGTCCATCGTAACCCAAGACACACAATGATATCTTCCTTCGACATCTAATTCATAGATTAAGGTCAGTAGGATGTTTTTTATATTCAACATATCCAACTTTGGCACATTTAAAAATAATAATACACACATGGGGATGGAGGTAAAAAATTTGTTACGAAGATTTATTTTCCACCATTATCAAGGAAGCAATTTTTATAGTTGAGGATGCAGTTTGATATTTTATTGACTAGGCCATCCAAATGGTGAATATGGATTCTACTTGGGGATATTGGAGCTCTAAAATATTCCATGACCTAGTTTAATTTATTAACTCCTAGGATGTCTATTATTTTACTCCCCCTATAATCTGAGGAATACCTTCAAATATAAACACTTATCTTCCATCCATTTATTATTTGATCACTCAACTTATTATTTAAATCCCAAATTTTTCTAATCTCTCATATGTAAATTTTGTTTCTATTAATTAAAAACAACACATCATCCACAAATAAGAGGTGAGAAACCACAGTGATGTTATTCCCAACGAAGAAGGGTGAAACACTACTGATATTTATGCTCCATATTAGGTATCTTTTGAGTGCACTAAATATGATTTTAGATTAAGGGGGAAAAATTTTCCCTCTACCTCAGCTTGTAGGCCTATTTAATGAATTTAAAATTTTCCCCATGAAGGCATCTAAAATCCATATTAGACCAAATCATTTTAAAAAATGATCATTCACCCAGCTAGAGAAGCCCATGCAGGACAAAACATTTTGGACGAGTCACCACTAAACCCAATCCAATGATTTTTTTTCATATCATGTTTCATGAATATAATGGATTAATATGTCTTCATGTTCATCTCACCAATAATTTCATGAGTCATTGCGATGGTATCCCATATAGAGCTTCCTCAGTTGAAGTGTTACTATTCTTCAGAGACTTAGTTATGAAGGATTACGGAAATAATTTGGTAAATAATGGAAAAAATGGATTTTGTATGGGAAGATAAACATTCTTATAGGACACTATTGTTTGGGGGAAGATGGGTATTTTCCTTGGGACTGAGGATCAATGTGGTGTCATAGGACACCATAGGTTGACCCCCTCCATGGAAACAGTCATTGATTATTTTCACAAGCGCATCAATGATGTGGTCCCTAAAGGAAACATAAAATGAACGCAGAAATATGACAGGGTCAGGGGAAGATTCATGATTGAGGTTGGAGGTAACATCCTATATCACCTTCACATTCTATATAATCATGAAAAACTATTTATATCTGGTGAAACCTCTTGGTGGATAGAATCCAAAATTTCATCATGTCCCCTTGTATATTTTTTTTATTCAGTGGTTAACATCTTTAAGTTAGGAGTTAAATTGGTACATATCAATACCTATTACCACTGTGGTATCATTAGTTCTACAACCATCATAGACAAGTATGTTTTGGACATTATAACACTTCATCTCATTAATATTGGTTTGGAAATATGATTTTTTTTTTCATTCCATTCCTTTATCCATGTAACTTTGGATTGTTATCTCACTATTATTTCACTCTCAAATATCATTTTAGACAAATGTTTTTTCTTGCGGAAAAGGATTCTGAAAGACTCATCATCCCACCTCACTTAATGATACATCTCTTCCAAGTTGATGTCCACCTAGAGATAGTTCATCTCCAACACGTAGGAGGAATTCTATTATTACATGTCTGGAGGTCCCCTTTAATTCATCTTAGCTTGTTATGGATGTTGACCCATGAGCGATCATGCATTGGTGTATTCCATGACAAGAACCCCACACATTGGTTGATGGGGTATTCCACCAACCAACAAGAATAAATTAATTGAACACTACCTTTTCCACTATGAGTACGGATGATGAGAAATGTGGAGTGGTCTGAAAGCACATGAACCAGGTGTTTAACTCTTGTATTGCAGATGGTGGAAATTTCATGAATATTTTTCCATCACTAATCTAGAGAGTGCCAATTGTGTCAGATCCCATTTTGATAATTACACCAATTACAATTTTCCCCTATGTATCCCATGTACAATATCCTATTATTGGAGAAAAAAGTTATAAAATCATAAATCTAATTCTTTGTGTAGACCGTTATTATTTTATTCTCTATCATATCCAAAATTTCATTTAAATCGGTACTGATGATTCATGTTGAGTCTCTCAGATTAAATCTTCCCAAATCCTTCTATAGAGATCCTATCTCCAACACATCACATTTTTAATAAACAAAAGAGATGAGGAAACTAAAAATACCTGAACATGCCTTTGTGTTTCTGTTCTCATAGGAGATAATGTTTTTATCCACTGATAGTGTGTTGATAAAAAAAAATCCATATATTTCTATTAATGGGTTCACCATGCAAGTATTCACAAATTATAACTCTAAAAGTGATTTCATAATTCATAGAAGGGTGTTTTTTTTTGTTTCAAGAACTACTACTAATGAAACTATATTATGATGAAGAAAAAAAGTTATAAAATTCATCTTTACCCAGGATCCATGGCCCTATGAGTTTTAATTAATGAAGGATATAAATGGAGAGTGTGGATCTTGGATTTGGTCCCTAATAATCTTGATAACCAAAGAGAAAATAATTATGGTAAATTCATTTTTGTTCGAGGTCTAGTGTGGAGGCCATTGAGGGGGGGGGGAGTAATTCAACTAACATCCATTTCCAGTTCGTCCATATATTCAAAAATTCATTATAGAACTTTGATATTGTAATGGTTGAATATATTGTGAAGATAATATCACTAGGATTGTGAGTAATGGAAGGTTTGGCTGAATAGAAATATCCTTCCCATGATGATGTTTTGATTCCTAGCCTACGGAGAAAATATTAAAAATTATAGGAGGGAGAGGTAAAGCATGAACTACATATAGATATTTCACTAGTCTGTGCTTCAGAAAATAATCAAACACGGATGATACAACACCAGGTCTAGAAATTTTCAACAAGATACATTAGAAGGAGACCGCAAAGGCCGATTTGGTTTTGATGAAAGAGAATAAACGGTAGAAGGCGTGAGAACTAGGGGAGGTGATGGATATGGGAAAGAGATTGTCCTATAGTAGGGAAGGTTGTATCAGGTACCAATTTTAACCCATCCATAAAATTGGAATAGGGATAACCTAGATTTAAAGGTGGAATTGGAGGAGTGGTTCCAAGATCTGCCTAATCATTTCTAAAGATTGGTAGGAAGTCACCCTCAAGAAAAAATCCTATAAAAAACATGCTAGAGATTGGTAGGAAAATGATAAAAATAAAGATAGTGAATGGACTACCCTAAGAAAGATGAATGTCAATAGAGGATTAGAGAGATATATCACCATGAAAAACTAAATAACTATAACATGTTGGAGAAAGACCATTCAAGAATTCATAGAGGATCGAACTGATTGCGACTCAGATTCCTTGGGGGAAGGAATGATTATGGAAGGGAAGGGGAAATTTTGGTTGTTCCATACTAGTTCTTGAGTGGAGAATCATCCAAAGTGTTTCTCCATCGACCAGTGGAATAGGTTCAAACACTATTTTCTAGTATACTAAGGGCATTGAGACCAATCCTTCATAATTTTTTCCATGCAGGAAAGCACCACAAAAAATAACTTTGATTTAAGTCTGACACCTGAGATAGAGAATCCATGCCACAGGTGATGATGAAATTATAGAAGAAGGGGGGGATATAGTTTATTATAAACAAGGTCAGTGTAATAATTGTATGAAAATCCACTTCCACCCTGAAGGATGACATATAAAATTTTAGCATGGGGAATTTCCATTGATACAAACGAGGGATATCCTAACAAGATTGTAGGGATCATATGAATATGGTCCTAGTAGTTATCAAATCATATGTTCCTTAATGTTTTCAAAATATATTTGAGAAACTATAGAAAATAAAATTCTACTCTCTTTATTATTTATTTTATAATTATAGTGTTTTTACCATAATCATTAATAAACAACCTATAGTAGCAACTAGGTCACATAAAATACTCACACCTCCTTAACAAAATATGAATCTTCCCATCACTGAATTACTTCCAACTTCTTATGTTTTATGGAATATACAATTGATGAAATTATATGACATACATATTCTATAGAGCCCTTCCGAATGGTTTCTTTTTTAACATACATGTAATTTATTCAATATCACAAGTTATAGTACCTTCATAAATATCTCAATATGTTTGTTCCATCCCCAAGTAGTAAAATTTTTTTTATAGAAACTCTGTCCCCCTTCTGATGTATCTTCTTGATTTTTTTTTCACTATCTCTTATAAAGTTAATGGTGTGTCTGTGATTCTAAATAGAATTTCTCTGTATTTTTAATTTCCACCATGAGTCTTAAAGTCATTTTTAGCCACCAGATCAACCCTCACCATCACTTGGTGGAAATCAAGCATCGAATCCATCTTATTGAAATGTGTTTCCCATGAAAACTCATCCATAAACTCCTCAACCATAGTTAATATGTAGATATTAGTAACTGTTAAATTATTCATCCCCTGATCATTCACACACATTAACCACCCTCCATTTTTTCTATAACCATTACTATGCTACTAGAGTAGGGGCTATTGCAAGGATTAATGAACCCAAGCATGAAGAGTTCCTGAACTTGTTTCCATGCCTCATTTTTTATTTTTTATTTGAGTTTATATGTTCATATATTAACCGTGTTGGCCCCATTTCATAGTGTTGTGTCATGATCAATGACCCTGAATGTTGGTAACCCCTTTTATTTTCCCAAAATATCATGGTACTTATAGAATATAGCACTCAGCTGGATCTTCATCACAAGAGGAATCTTTGTTATCTTTAATTTTACATGACCTATTAAATCCCAATATAATACCATAATGGATTTCTTCTGTTTACACAAACACTCTTAAAAATCTCTTGGTACATATATGGGTTAATAATTCTATTTTAAGGTAACTGCATGACCCCCCAAATTAATTCTATTGTTTTTTTCCAACAATGTTTTATAATGTACCCCTTACTTCCTATCAAAAAATACTCAATACTGAATCTAGTATTGTTGTATCAAATATTAATGTTTCAACCTAAAACTACATGGTACCCAAGTGAAACATCATGTTATTATGGATTCCCTTAGATCCAACCCATTTTCCATCTTGCATTCTGATTTTAAGGTCTCAATCTAGGAGTTTTGAAATGGAATATATTTCAATATATGAATGGAAAGAAAGTTTTGGATTGAACCACTATCCACCAAAACTAACAAGGATACCCCTATATTTCATTTGAAAAAAAACTGATTTATTTTTTGATTTTATTTCCTATGATCATTTTTTACTTCCAAACATTTTCATCTCCCTATGTTCTCTAGTGTTATCACTATCTATCTCATGAATGGATTGTGTCTCGTCCTCATCTCCATATGGATTAGTAAACTCTAATGTAATAAGTTTATAACCCTTTTGTGGACACTAATGAACATGTTATTATTTAGATCTATAAGTGAATAAATTTTCTTTCTCTTGTTTATCTTTATATTCTTACCCATTTAATGTTTTGAGTCTTTATTATCATGGAATGATTGCATTCCCCAAATCCCATATCTAGATGTTTCCCTCTCTTGGAACTCCACCCCAAGGTTAAAATTCAGGATACCAGATAACTAATTTCACTTATAGCTAATTGATAACTCCTTCCACTAGTATACCCCTTCTAACTCACCACCTAAAGGTCAGAAAATGTGCCTTTCTCAGTGGATCACGTGCTAAGACTTTACTTCAAATTTCTGGATTCATTCCATCAATAAACACACACATATAACAATTTTTCAATAAATCTTATATCCCCAAGGATAAAATTTTGAATTATTTGATATACAAATCCATTGATTTGGTATGCCTAAATCCCCTATGATACATCAATGGGTCATCCACTTTATCACTATTATACCACAATGGAATTTCATTATTGAATTACTTCTAACAAACCAATCATAGAATGATTCAGTGTAGTTATATTGTATTTCAGCAGTCCTTCAATGAATTTTTGATAGATTAGAGCCTTTAAAACATCCAATGTTTAATGGATTATAAAATATTTATCATCGCATGATCCTCTATAGTAAATGCTAGCATCTTCAATTTCCGGGTAAATATATACATTCAATCAACCTACAAAGGGAACACATGATGGGGTTTTATTTTTCCTTAATTATATTTTTATAAATATTCCTTCCTAGTTATAGTATGTCATTCCCCATCCTCATCCACCCTCATCCACACATAACTTATTCCTATCATTGTACTTTGTTTCTTATATTTTTACATATTTTTTAATAGTATCTTCGACACTGACATAATCCTTGAGGTTTATATAATTTTTTTTTCAATCATTCAATAGATGTATCTAGAAGAGCTACATACACTTCATCCAAGTGGTCATCCATATGTGGAAGTTTCAACAAGAGAACTAATATGATAAATTGTTTCTTTACAATGATAGAAGGAAGATTTGTCTGATTTTAGATAAGTATATGGGGAAATTAATTAGACTAATTACAGGAGAAGAAGAAGAAGAATCCAGGAGAATAAAACAAGAAGCTACGCATGAGGATTTGTTACTCCTTTACCATGGTAAAAAAATCCTTTTCGAAGACTAAATTACCCATTATATTTCTATCTGTATTTCATCACTCCATCCTCCCCTTTTAAAACCTTCTCTATAGACCTCTAAACATATAGAAATGGTGATTACCCTATAATCCCACTACATAAGAAACTTTTACACATTTATAGAGTATATAATTTAGTTGGATTTCTAGTCTCTATCTTAAATCTTCCATAACACTTAAGAATATAATCAAAACACCCAAGGATAAAACTCCATCTCAATTCTGGGAACTTCCCTCAAATAACTAACTACCCAAATATTCCTAATGACCCCTCTCTAACCCATTTATATCTTCCTTGAAATTTTTAATTGTATATATACAATACCCACAAGTAAAAACATAACATTTCCTACTAATACACATCCCCTCAAATGACACCCCCTTTAGTAAGTATACTAAAATCATGATTGGGTCACATGGAAAGTCTATCTCATAGTGAGATCCTACAAATTTCTATCAATACTTTCCTGGAATATGTCTCCATCTGTGATATAGGTCATGATTGTTTTATGACCTATTATAATCATCTTTTTTTTAATTATTCATGACTTATCTTGTGCCCAGTCTCCATATTGTTTTATTTATTTATCCTTATATGAAATATGAAATGTATATTAAATTATCTTAATATTTTAGTGTCAGGATATACGATATGATATATTCTTGTCCAAACATATCCTCAAATTTTCATTGATATTACATTAATGATCAACACATTCATATATGAGATCACCTCAGGCTATGTTGTCAAAGAATGTTACCTCAATTATCTAGCTTAACATTAAGTTAACACTTCATTGTATTGTTAGGTGGGATGATTGTAGTTATGTTTCAAAAAAAGTTCTTCATTAAAAAAATGAAGCCGACATGTTGATTCATCAAAGAAATTTTCTTTAATAACACTGATACATTTTATGGATCATCATATTATCAATAGTAGTATATGAAAACGTATAACTATGACTAATATATCCTATAATGAATCAACATAAAATATAAGCATGAAACATAAAGATGAATACCTGGATAAATTCATTTTCATCCTTCAATAATTGATGAATTAAGACTGATGTTGATTACTGAATAAGTAGATAAATCATTATTGGAAGTTATTACACTAGCCAAAGGATCACAAAACGTTTCATGAGTATCTCTAAACATAGGAGTTATTGTGTCCTTACCTGGTAACAAGATGTGTCTAGAGAGGAATGAAGTATTAGATTGATTGTATAATGTTAGTTTAATCCAACAATATTTATATTAATCAATTATTTGAAAATCCAAAATTCTTGTCATTTAATGAAATGTTCGAACCATGTTCAATTTATCAACATATTTTTATTCCTATTATATTAATTCTATAAATTACTCCAATGAATGCAATAAACATAATACATTATTAATTGGTTTCATTTAATCAATTCATAATGGATTATAACCCATGAAAATATGTTGTAATATTAAAGAACATAAACTGAATTCATTTATATTTTAGCATATATATTTCATGAGCCTAACATTTTTACTTTAATATCTTCATTCTTCAGTCTATATTCATGCATCAACTCAATTTTTCTATAGTCATTTATAGCTTCTTCATCTGGAAACACTGTCAAGATCAACACTGTCTCCTTTAAATATTCAAATGGTGTATCCTTATAGTAACCAATTGTTTTCACTGTAGAATTTTTCTTATCATGGGTTTCCAAACCATAAAATTAAACGTTCATAATTAAAAAAATGATTGGATTCATGTGTTGTTGTGTGAGTGTCTATAATGATTAGTGGAGTTTTACATCATCATTGGATGTGAGTATGGGTAATGTGGGGATGGGTGAGATTGCATGGTAATAATTTTTCAAAAGGATTCATGTATAAGAAAATTTCATGGAAGACCAGGAGATACACCAATGGATTATACCACATAATCTTTATTCCATGGATATATAATTTTTTTATAATATTTTTAATTATAAATGTTATTATTGAGTTCTATTAAAAATGGTTTAATATGAAACAATTTATAATTAATAAATAAATGGTAGAATTTATAATCTACAGATTATATTGTAAATGATTTTAAAAAAAAATAAAAAAAATAAAAAAGGAATAAATTAAATGATTTTATGTCATATAAATTTTTTAATTTTATTATCATAGTTTTTTTTAATTTTTTATGTTAAAAATGTTATGATCTATGATTGTTTTCAATTTTATAATTGTGTTTGAGGAATGGTGATTTCATTTTTTTCAAATATATGACCACAACACATGGTTTTTAAGAATTTAAGTTATGATTATCATATCTCTTTTCTATAAATAAATTTACCAATAGAGTTACCATTAATCCCTCAACTATGGAATATGTATCATCCTCCAAATTTTATCCCCTTTTATCCCCTCCCTCTCAGAATTAACTCGAGCTATATTCGTTACTATGAAACTCACATGTTTCTGACAATGAAACCAACACATCTACCTATGAGATTCATTTTATATGGAAAATCCACTCTCCCCCTCCATTTCTTAGTGTATCATCCTTATATCCATTTATTTTTCATTTATATATTTCCTTCCCTAATTTATACAATTATTTTTTTTGTCATAGATAAACTTTGAATCCCTTTTCTGTTGTCCAAACACTCCCTCATCTCACCTTACCTTACACCTAGCTGGAGGTTTCCCCCATCTCACCTCCCATAGGGATTCAATATGAAATATTAACAAATGAAAAGTCCAAATAAATTTAATAAATCTAAGATCATTGTTCATGTTTTTCTTATTCAACATCTTCCATATTTCATGGAATAGATTTCAGATACAACAAATCATCTATCCTCGATGCAAGAATCTCATTGGACGACTCTCACAACCATTGGTTAAACATCCTGGACTATAACTCCATCACCTTACTCCTTGTACATAGTGAGAAAATTTTATTGCTTCAAATATAATTATATATATATATATATATAAACATCTGTAGAACAATAATTTTAATTTTTTTTAACATTTCATCATTCGAATGAGTTTTTTCAATGGATTTTTTTCTTCTTTTGAATGACTCGTCTTTAATTGTTGTGTCCTAATTAGAATAACTAATGTTTTCTACTTGTTAATATAAAGGTGACATTTTTATGTACTATGTTGTTAGTTTTTTTAGAATTTTCTATAATAGACTTCTTATTTTACTATTTTTAATTTTCATATGTGTATGAAATACATTGGCATGTTCTGATGTAATGTGTTCAAATGCATAAAATTAGTAATAATATATTTTCAGGAATATTTGACAACAATTTTGCTAAAAATTCAATTTTGTTACCAAGAATTTAAAATATCATTTTCTAACTTAAATATTTAATGGAAATAATAAATCTATATATTATGATAATGTTTGGCATTGTTGACAATGATGATCATTCTAAATTTTTCTTTATCTCTAAATCTTATGAGTCCACTCTTGATGGGTCATTTTAATAGAATAAATTATTGTATAAAAATAATTTTTCAACCAACCTTATATGATGAGAATTAGTAGGGATATTTCTGTGAGTATGATTTTTTATTGTTTTCATTAATAACATATTACTTTTATATGAGTTATTATCTTTAATAATCTGATTTCATGACATACATATAATTTAAGGATATCATAAATGGTATCTTATTCTTAAATGGAACAAAGAAACGTTTTCATGGATGACATAATGCTAATAATATTTTCATATTGGGGGATCGAGCGAAGATAAATAAAATTAGGCTCTTCGGAAAAATTTTAGCATGATTATAGTTGTTTGAAAACTATGATACTACATCAATTTGAAATACGCGAGATCATTATTTTAGATGATCTGGATAATTTTCATGAATATGTGAATAAAGTTAACACAATGTAAGATAATTAAGACCCATGTTACGTTATTACATTTTATAAACTGAATTACTCAAATTAATTATTTATTATAAATTTAATATGAAATATTTGTCTTCTATACTATATCACCATACATCCTTAACTATATAATAAAATGGGTGACTTACATCTTATGATTAAAAATAATTCTCAATTTTATGGGGATAATCTCTGTTGAATTAGCATGGGTAGATGTTATAATATATGATTTCTCCCTTGGAAAAAATGTGTAAATGATATAACTTTGGAAAGATCTTTATTTTAGTACATATAAAGATAAAAACTACTCTTATTTTTTTGGAATTTATAGAAATTGTGTGATGAATGTAAATTATTTGATAATTACTCAATTAAACATTATCACATTTCATTTGTTGTTAAAATATTCCATTATATTTTATAAATATATTTGATAGTATTTATTTTAATTTTGGATTATTTGTTTTTGAGTGATTCGTTAGATCATAAAATATATCATTTTCAGCTAAATATTTTATTTCATTATTTATTATACTCATTGAAGTTATACTACAAATTTCATGTGTTACACGGTAAGATATTTTTAATATTTTTTGTTTACATTATAGTAACTTGATATATATTAATTTAATTGATTATTACATTGAGTGTAAGGAAGTCTTTTCAAGTGTACAAACTCAAGATGAAAACAGTCATGCTAAATTGTAACACTTAAGTATTTATATATTTATTTATTATATTTAATGGCATGTTTTGATAGACCCTATATCACTTTTATGTATAGAATAGTGGTATCAAATAATACAAACCATTAAATTAATGTTATATACACACGAGTGGGATTATTGTTCCTATTTTTTCATACATATTATATGTTTTTAGTATGAACACATCATTATGATCCATTAAAATATTCCCACTATTTTTCATGTTTGAGAGAAAATTTTTAAATTTTTTATCCTCAACAAATTAATTTAATTAATATTAAATAAAATATATTTATATTACCATGAGAAACATTTCCCAGTGTTAGGAATTTTTTAAATTATTTCACATAATTCTATATGAATTATAGATATATATTAATTTTAATTTGAATCCTAAAATTCATAATTTACTTATTAATGGAAAGTATTATGTAATTCCACAATTAAATCAAGGTAAATTTTTTAATCAACAAAACAAAATTAAAATTAAACTGTAGCACTTTCTTATGCCAAAAATCCAATTCCTAGTTTATTTTTTTATTCCATTATACCATTATTATATATTTTTTGTTTTATGTGACTTATTTAATAATAATATATTTTTATAATAATATATAATTCAGGGTATTTTTATATTATTATTTGATGTAAAATATTAATTTTATGAATTTTATGACCATGTTATTGCCACGATCAGTTAGTACCACCCTATATGCAGTACATTAGTATATGCTTAATTTTATTTTTATTTATTTCCATTAAATTTCATTTTATTTTTGTATATTTAGCATTTTTTTGTAACCTAATGATTAATTTTTTAAGAAAACGTTATGGGGAAAATTTTCTATGGTTAATGCATCGAATGATTGTTCGGTTGATCAAAGAAGTGGAATAATTGGAAACCTTTGAATAATTTCCTGGAGTCATTAGGTTTTCTTTGTTTTTTTATAATTATCTCAAATGAATATGATTGGAAAATTATTGGATATTTTATTTAAACAGTTATATGGAGCATGATTAATTTATTATTATTTGATGTTATGCTCTATTTTTGTATTTTTTGAATAAACATGGATTTTACATTGTGGCAGCGGTATATAGATATCATGTGATTTTATGATATCCCAATATGTTTTGAGTGACCTTTAACAGTTTTTTTTTATCCTTGATGATAATAAATTCAATTACACAAGTGTGTGTGAATTTATCTCATACTTCTAGCACCTAGGGGTTCAGGGTTTGATCACGGTTTGAATAAAACATTAAACACCTCAAGGGTATTATGGAAGGGAAAAAATTTGAACATTTTAGGTTCATGGTTGGTGCATGGTTTGACTAAATCATGCAGCAACCCCGGTGAAACCATTTATGACGTGTATAGAAGGAAAATCATCGTTTTTTCATGGTTTTTCTAACCATGTGTATAATGACCCAGCCTTAAACCTTACTTAATCTTGAGTTATTACAAGATTACACATTGAGGATCTTTTCAGGTTTAGATTTTTAGAGAATTAGATCATAAAACATGAATTACATTCCACATTTAAACAAAGTGGTTACATAAAAGATAGTATTCATTTTTCCCATCAACAGAAACATATTTAAAATAAAACATGGATTCTTTCTTGACACTATCATCACATTATGTACCTTTCCCTTGACCTGTGAAAAACATTTCAAAAACTTGGGATGAGTATAAAAAGCTCAGTAAGGGATATAAAATTATGGAAAGGAAACATGAGTACATATATACATAAGAATGAAATCATACATTACCCATAAAACATAAGCACTTTAACATACCTCATCAAATCATGAATAAATCATAGAAATCATAAGACATAAAGGCAACTTGAGGCATTCATAACATTCTTACGTAGGGAGTAACCCTCTTGGTTACGTTTGGAATACCCATCACAGTATATTCCCTAAATCTCTTTAGAGAAACCTTAACGTTTAACTCCTTCGCGTTACACAATGCATTGGAGAGATATATCGGGCTCACCCGCCCTTAGTTTATCACGGAACCACCCGTCTTCATAACAATTTCCAAGAACCATAACATAATCGTATCACATAAAACATGCATAAAGGAAACATAACATTTCCACATTTTAATCAAAAGATATCAATACAACACATTGATATAATAAAGACATTATGAAAACCATTTTCAATACCAAAATAAAAGAAAAGTAAAACATGGTATTTATTTTTCATTTAAAAAAAAAATTTATGGCTTGTAGAGGAAGCCAAAGCTCAAATAATGGTCACGGCGGCGGAGAAGTCGTTGTCGCCGCATATGCACGACAACAAAACATTTCTTTTGTCATTTAGTAAAATGCTTCTGATAAAAAAATATTCCTTTTGAATAAGCATAAAAGTAAAAGGGGTTTATACACCGTATAAAAGAAGGTTGTGTATAAAACGAAATATGCCTCATTGAAAGGAGATTGAGACGAAGTCCCATACAAAGATCAATTTTTAAATAAAATAGATCTATTATGTGTATTCACTATAAGTACACATAAAGAAAGTAAAAAATACAAGATAGTAAATAATAATATCATGACATAATTTTAAAGTAGGAGATTAACCCAAATAACATAAATTGGGTTAAGAAGTTCCCTTACAAAAATTTGACAGCCTAACAGCCTCACTACAAAATTTAGAGAATGAATTGATGAGAGATAAAAAGGGTATCTAATCACTTGGACATAAAATTTACATCAATAAGGATATATAATAACATATCCCAACATTACAATATGTAAATTAAAAGACCCAACAAAAGAAGTCTTTTAAAAAGAGGAGGGTGAATGGTTTCCTTACCGACTTGGGTATCTTTCGAAATATACACCCCATGAAAGAAGGACAATACAACATTGATGTAAATAATCATAAACGAAATTTTATTACACAAAGAGTAGAATAATGGGAAGTACATATACCACTCAAAGGAAATGGTGGCAAATATAGCATAAATCTCACGGGAATAAAAGCGAGATGAAAAATCCCTTACGAAAACTCGGCAGCCTAATGGCGCCACATAAAACTTCTAAAAAATGGATTGATGAGATCAAATAGGGTCTCTCATCATATTAACATAAAATTTACAGAAAAAGGAATATAAAATAACATCCCCCAACATAACAAAGAGGATCTTAAAACAAGTGACATAAAGAAGAATACTTAAAAATAAAGAGAGAGGTTGGATCTCTTACGAAAATTCAGCAGCCTAACAGCGCCACTCAAAACTTCCAAAATGGATTGATGAGAGAAAATAGGGTCTCTAATCATATGAAAATAAAAAAAGTATAGTAATATTAATATAAAAGAACATTCTAATCATAATAAAGATGAGATTAAAAGGAATGAAATAAAAGAGTGTACTTAAAAAGAAAGAGAGGGGTAGGATCCCTTACCTCGTGTCCGACATGACTCGATCGTTCTTTAATCTCCTGAATAATAATATTTGTTCAATTTATAATTTCTTAAGGAACTCATTTATATATTATTATTCAGTTCATATCACATATTATAATGTTATAATAATTGGTTAATAAAGTGAGTTCATATCAGACGTTTTTGTCGTTGTTCGGTACATGAGTAAAAATTGAACTTACTGGAAAAGAATTTTCCATGTAGTTATAGGTATATCATATCCAGAATAGTATTGATGTTTCAAATATCATATATATCTAGTATATATTCATTTTATACTATTCCATAGCATTTTTAAATAAAAAAAATTAAAATCACCGTTCATGGAGACGGTAGGCCGTACGTATGCATGAACGCTATTTTCATTTTTTGTCATATTAATGGAATTAAAACAAAATAAGAGATATATATATTATAATTCCAGAATGATATCCATCATTTAGATGTAATATATTACATATATATATCCATTATATATATGTAATTATAATAGTACATAACACTTGGAGATTAGAAATGAAATGTACAGTTCATGGAGAAGATAAGACGTACGTACGCATGAACGCTGCTTTTATTTCTTTTTTTTGTATTAAATGGAATGAAATAATAATGATATAAAGGTATATTATAATTACATTAGGATATAATATGTATTAACATTAATTACACCCTTTATATGTCCCACATATGGCATTAGCGAATCAAATCACTTTGAGGGGGCGGTAGGCCGCACTTCCTAAAATGAAGATATCGCGTTTACCCATAATGGAAACCATAAAGGTATACCATAAATTAAAAAAACAGAAGCTTAAGGAAAACATAAACATATTATATATCATATATAAATATAGTGACATATTAATGGCCACCTTTTAAGGGGTTAAAATAATATTGAACAATCATCGTTTTGTGAGGTAGTAATTCACGATCCACAAAAACAGTACGTTCTTTAACCATTAGACATAGGTGTGTGAAAGTGTAGCTAGAATACTTCTTATAATAAAATCATAGCATATTTTATATACTGGTTTTGTTACAAAAAAAATTAATAAAAAGAGTTTAGGGGTTTGGAGAAGCAAAATAAAACAAAAGAACACAAGGGAAGACATTACCTTTAAATCAGGTAACTCTATTTGATTTGAGCTCAAAAGCATCCTTGGAAAGAATTATTCCCAAAGTGAGGATTCAATGATGAAGAGAGGGATGTGGAGAGAAAAAATGGGAAAGGGTTTTTCGAGCCAAAGGCTTGAGAGCTGTGGGTAAGGTGGTAGAGGTGGGGGCCTTTTATAAGAGGAGAGGAGGGGAACTCTTGGAAAGTTATAAAAGGTTACTTTATTATAAAATTATTTTTCGGATTTTAAAGGTCCCAAAATTTAATATTTCTAGTATAAGGTGACAAGAGTTCTAAATCCACCCATACAATAGGTTTTTTACATGTGTAGGTCTTAGATTTTACATTATCTTTTCATTTTATTTAAATTGTTAAATAATGAGGTAATCATTGCATCATAATGGAGTCATAAATAAATTAATTTATTTAATGTCTAAAAATTATAAAAAAAATATCATGATGTAGGAAATATTTTTATATTTCTAATGAATATTTATAGTAAAACATATGACTTGTATAACCCCATTTAAAAATTGTTTTAGTAAAACAACTCATGTTTGTGATATTTTTATTTTAACTTTAAATAAAAAGTTATTTATGCCATTTTCCTACCAAATTGTCTCCATGAGGTCCCCAAGTTGACCCATGGATTTTCTTGGTCGGCCATGACACATCCAATGAGGGTAGGACATGTGTCTAGGTCATTTTATATTATTAAAACATTATTTTTACCTTAAATTACACTAATTACCTTTAATCGCGATTAATAAAACTTAAAAGTTACTATTCACCAAAAATTATTTTAATCTCATTGAACCAAATTTTACTTTATAATGACAACCATGTATGTCATATTTTTGAAAATAAAATCACAGAAGTGGCAAAGTTTCATTTAAACGAAAAATCAGTTTCTTTAACTACCACTTAGTGGTTTCACTATTCCTCTAAAATTGATGTTTTTCAGAAAAATACCAAAAATTCACCCTAAGCTATATTTGATATTCCAAATTCAAAAATGATGTCTATTTTACAAAATTAAAAACATATAAGTTTCATTAATTAATTTAATAATTAATTCTCGCTGTCAAAATAAATAGCGTGTTTTTAAGAAACAATATCTATTAAAAGATTGAAACTAGTTTAAGTCCCATTTCAAAGTGAAATTAATTCCAATAACCACTATTGTATTATATGGTAAAAATATATTCTAATTTAACTTTAAAAACAATTCAAAATATAATCTAATCATATAAATAAATAAGATTAAAAAGAGGTTTTTAATTGAAATACAACCTTTTTCACTATTCATTAAAAAAATGAACTTTATCGGAAAAATACCCGAAATTTACACAAAGTAAATTTTGATGTCCCGAATATAAAGAAGAATTTTATTTTTCCAAATATAACACATAAAATTGTCAGAAAGTGAATTTAAAAGAGGTTCTCCATCAAAAGGTGGTTAATCGATCTTTTAAAGAATATAAGAATGTTTACGCTTAAAATTGGATTCATTCGCATTTTTAATCCTCTAACATTTATTTTAAAAAGTAAAAATATTTGACAAACATATATAATCATTTTGTAGTTAGTTATGTTCATTCCCTCCATTACAATGGCTAGGAATTCACTACCATTTAAAATAATATTATTTTATTATTAGAGTGTAATGTAAGATTCCCAAGAAACTCATTGTTGCGTATTGGGTACGCCATCGAGCATAGCGTCCCCTTTAAAGTAATATTAATATTTTATTCACAAATATGGATAAATATTAAAATTTCATATTCTTTATTTACCTGGGGTGTTACATCCTTCCCCCCTTTTGGGAATTTCATCCTCACAATTTGAAAATTGGGCTTGGAAACTTCATTGAAAATCCCACATCGGAACAAGAGTCAGTAAAACAATCACTTTAAAATAAATAAAGAGAAGTACAAAGGTCACCCGAGTTAACCTATACTAGGATTCCATGTAGGAAAACATGTATATGGAGGATAAAAAACAAAGGGTCATGTTCTGAGGGAGAGTGATAGTTTACATGTCTAGGAAAAAGTTAACCATAAGAAAATCACAAACTTGTGATGGGTTAAACGGTATTCGATTCCCCAGTAGGAAAAGTTAATAGACAAATTTTTTGTTTTAAGTTAATTTTCATTGAGGAATTTATTTTTGATCTTAAGGAAACATATTTAATTGTTATGTTGACTTTCAACTTTTACTAGATTTCTTACACAAACTCATACTTTCCCCAAATGATGTGTATTTAGGAAGACTTTTTCACATTAAGAGTACTATAATAAACTTCTTGAGAATCACCTAATCCACAAAAGAGAACTATATATTTCCCATGCCTTTAGACCCATACCAAAACCAAAATTGTTAGAACAAGATCAGATAATCCAGAAAAGGATAACCCTTTATAAAAAGAAAATCTATTCTTAATCTCCAAAATTTGTAAAACAAAACCCAAAGTTCAACGAGGACCATTAGATAAACAATTTGTCCATAAAATTCTTCAAATTAAACCAAAATAAGATTGAAACCCAAATATTTGAAGGATTTAGTCACATAGTCTTCCAAGGTACAAATTAACACTTATCTCCAAATAACATCAGTTTCTCTAAAAGTCTTATATTGAAAAGTAATTAACCTAATCACATATCCTCCATGATAGGATAATAATTTCCATATATAACCCAAAATCAACTTACTCTTAATTCATAAAATCATATATCTAAAAAGAATAAGTCATACTAACAAGGACCTTCACATAGTCCAGTGGTAGGCGATAAATACCAGTCGCACTTTGGTTGTGGGTTCGATTCCCGCAGCTTTGTCTGACGCGACGGGTTGTCACACAGTCTGCGTGTTGTCCTTTTTCCTAAACTATATAATTCTTAAAACATTCCCCAAAACGAGATAAAATATTCAAAATTAATCATAAATTATTTTAACCTCAAGTTTATCTCATGCCTTTCATTTTCCATCATATCATAGAGTAACCCATAATTACTTAAAAAGTAAGGATCATATAAACCCTAATGGTTACCTTTATAATTATTACCTGTAATTCCACATCGATTGGTCATCTCGTACATGATGCATTACAGAACATACCAAGGTTAAAGTGGTGGATCATGACTCCTTGATAGTTGGTTTAGAACAACCACGAGTTTCCTCATTGAATCCCCCATTTCATCCAATCTATTAATCAGAGAACCACCACAGTTTCCTTCAAACCTATTGTCACTTCGGTTCCTGCTAGATCCATCCATTCACTAAAAAAAGAAATGTCAGTGTGAGTATATCAACAAAACCATCATGTACTAATGAGGAAGATAAACACTAAGATATACTTACTCATTCACTTTATCTAAAACTAGGACTCTTTCTGAAATCCCAACCATTATGGTAATGTCACTTATGCTTAGAGAATACCCAAACCTCTAAAGTTATCTAAACGGACCTCTGATACCAACTATAAGGCCCCAGCCTTACACCTTACTTAATCTTGAGTTATTACAATATTACACATTGAGGATCTTTTCAGGTTTAGAGTTTTAGAGAATTAGATCATAAAACATGCATTACATTCCACATTTAAACAAAGTTGTTACATAAAAGATAGTATTCATTTTTCCAATCAACAGAAACATATTTAAAATAAAACATGGATTCTTTCTTGACACTTCTTTGACACTATCATCACATCATGTACCTTTCCCTTAACCTGTGAAAAAAATTTCAACAACTTGGGATGAGCACAAAAAGCTCAGTAAGGGATATAAAAATATGGAAAGGAAACTTGAGTACATATATACATAATAATGAAATCATAATTTACCCATAAAACATAAGCACTTTAACATACCTCATCAAATCATGAATAAATCATAGAAATCATAAGACATAAAGGTAACTTGAGGCATTCATAACATTCTTACATAGGGAGTAACCCTCTTGGTTACGTTTGGAATACCCATCACAGTATATTCCTTAAATCTCTTCAGAGAAACCTTAACGTTTAACTCTTTCGCGTTACCTAATGCATTGGAGATCAATATCAGGCTCACCTGCCCTTAGTTTATCACGGAACCACCCGTCTTCATAACAATGCCCAAGAACCATAACATAATCATATCACATAAAACATGCATATAGGAAACATAACATTTCCACATTTCAATCACAAGATATCAGTACAACACATTGATATAATAAAGACATTATGAAATCCATTTTCAATACCAAAATAAATGAAAATTAAAAAATGGTATTTATTTTTCATTTAAAAAAAGGTATGGGTTGTAGAGGAAGCCGAAACTCAAATAATGGTCACAGCAGCAGAGAAGTCGTTGTCGCTGCATACGTACGACAAAAAAAAAATTCCTTTTGTCGTTTAGTAAAATGATTAATATAAAAAAATATTCCTTTTTAATAAGCATAAAATTAAAAGGGGTTTATACACCGTATAAAAGAAGGTTGTGTATAAAACAAAATATGCCTCAATGAAAGGAGATTGAGATGAAGTCCCATACAAAGATCATTTTTTAAATAAAATAGATCTATTATGTGTATTCACTATAAGTACACATAAAGAAATTAAAAATACAAGATAGGACATAATAATATCATGACATAATTTTAAAGTAGGAGATTAACCAAAAGAATGGAGATTGGGTTAAGAAGTTTCCTTACAAAAATTTGACAGCCTAACAACGTCACTACAAAATTCAGAGAATGAGTTGATGAGAGATAAAAAGGGTATCTCATATCTTGGACATAAAATTTACATCAATAAGGATATATAAGAACATATCCCAACATTATAATATGTAAATTAAAAGACCCAACAAAAGAAGTCTTTTAAAAAGAGGAGGGTGAAAGGTTCCCTTTCCGACTTGGGTATCTTTAGAAACATACACCCCATGGAAGAAGGACAATACAAAATTGATGTAAATACTCATAAAAAAAATTATATTACACAAAGATTAGAATAATGGGAAGTACATATACCACTCAAAGGAAATGGTGGAAAATGTAGCACAAATCTCACGGGAATAAAAGTGAGATGAAAAATCCCTTACGAAAAATCGGCAGCCTAACGACGCCACATAAAACTTACAAAAATGGATTGATGAGATCAAATTGGGTCTCTCATAATATTGACATAAAATGTAAAGAAAAAGGAATATAAAATAACATCCCCCAACATAACAAATAGGATCTTAAAATAAGTGACATAAAGAAGAGTACTTAAAAAGAAAGAGAGAGGTTGGATCTCTTACGAAAATTCAGCAGCCTAACGGCGCCACTCAAAACATCAAAAATGGATTGATGAGAGAAAATAGGTTCTCTCATCATATGAACATAAAAAAAGTACATTAAGAGTAATATAAAGGAACATACCAATAATAAGAAAGATGATCTTAAAAGGAATGACATAAGAGTGTACTTAAAAAGAAAGAGAGGGGTAGGATCCCTTACCTTGTGTCCGACATGACTCGATCATTCTTTAATCTCCTGAATAATAAAATTTGGTAAATTTATAATTTCTTAAGGACCTAATTTAAATATTATTATTCAGTTCATATCACATATTATAATTTTATAATAATAGGTTAATAAAGTGAGTTCATATCAGACGTTTTTGTCGATGTTCGGTACATGAGTAAAAATTGAACTTGTTGGAAAATAATTTTCCATGTAGTTATAGGTACATAATATCCAGAATAGTATTTATGTATCAAAGATCATATATATCCAGTATATATTCATTTTATACTATTACATAGAATTTGGAGATAAAAAAATTAAAAGCACCATTCCTGGAGACGGTAGGCCGTACGTACGCATGAACGCTACTTTCATTTTTTGTCATATTAATGGAATTAAAACAAAATGAGGGATAAATATATTATAATTCCAGAATTATTTCCATCATTTAGATGTAATATATTACATATATATATCCATTATATATATGTACTTATAATAGTATATAATATTTGGAGATAAGAAATGAAATGTACCGTTCATGGAGAAGGTAAGCCGTACGTACGCATGAACACTACTTTCATTTCTTTTTTTTGGATTAAATGGAATGAAATAATAATTATATAAAGGTATATTATAATTACATTAGGATATAATATTTAATAACATTACTTCCATCCTTTATATGTCCCACATATGGCATTAACGAATCAAATCACTTTGAGGGGGTGGTAGTCCGCACTTTCTAAAATGAAGATATCGCATTTACCCATAATGGAAACCATAAAGGTATGCCATAAATGAAAAATAAAGAAGCTTAACGAAAACATAAAAATATTATATATCGTACATAAATATAGTGATATCTTAATGGACACCTTTTAAGGTGTTAAAAGAATATTGAACAATCATCATTTTTTGAGGCAGTAATTCGCGATCCACAGAAACAGTATGTTCTTTAACCATTAGACGGAGGTGTGTAAAAGTGTAGCTTGAATCCTTATTATAAAAAAAATACTAGTATATTTAATATACTTGTGTTGTTACAAAAAAAAGTAATAAAAAGAGTTTAGGGGTTTGGAGAAGCAAAATAAAACAAAAGAACACAAGGGAAGACATTACCTTTAAATCGGGTAACTCTCTTTGATTTGAGCTCAAAGGCTTCCTTGGAATAGATTATTACCAAAGTGAGGCTTCAATGATGAAGAGAGGGATGTGGAGAGACAAAATGGGTAGGGGTTGGCCGAGACAAAGGCTTGAGAGGTGTGGGTAAGGTGGTAGAGGTGGGGGCCTTTTATAAGAGGAGAGGAGGGGCACTCTTGGAAAGTTATAAAAGGTTACTTTATTATAAATGTTTTTTCGGATTTTAAAGGTCCCAAAATTATATATTTCGAGGATAAGGTGATAAAAGTTCGAAATACACCCATCCAATAGGTTTTTTGACACGTTTAGGTCTTAGATTTTACATTATCTTTTCATTTTATTTAAATTGTTAAATAATGAGGTAATCGCTGCTTCATCATGGTGTCATAAATAAATTAATTTATTTAATGTATAAAAATTATAAAAAAAATATCATGATGTAGGAAATAGTTTTATATTTCTAATTAATGTTTATAGTGAAAAATATTACTTTTATAACCACATTTAAAAATTGTTTTAGTAAAACAACTCATGTTTGTGACATTTTTATTTTAACTTTAAATAAAAAGTTATTTATGTCATTTTCCTACCAAAGTGGCTCCATGGGGTCCCCAAGTTGACTCATGGATTGTATTGGTCGGCCATGGCACATAAAATGAGTGTAGGACATGTTTCTAGGTCATTTAATATTATTAAAACATTATTTTTACCTTAAATTACACTAATTACCTTTAATCGCGATTAATAAAACTTAAAAGTTACTATTCACCAAAAATTATTTTAATCTAATTGAACCAAATTTTACTTATTAATGAAAACCATATATGTTGGATTTTTTAAAATCAAATCACAGAAGTGGCAAAGTTTCATTTAAACAAAAAATCAGTTTCTTTAACTATCACTTAGTGGTTTCACTATTCATCTAAAATTGAAGTTTTTTAGAAAAATACCAAAAATTTACCTTAAGCTATATTTGATATTCATAATTCAAAAATGATGTCTATTTTAAAAAATTCAAAACATATAAGTTGCATTAATTAATTTAATAATTAATTCCCGATGTCAAAACAAATAGCGTGTTTTTAAGAAACAATATCTATTAAAAGATTGACACTAGTTTAAGTCCAATTTCAAAGTGAAATTAATTCAAATGACCACTATTGTATTATATGGTAAAAATATATTCTAATTTCACTTTAAAAACAATTAAAAAGATAATCTAATCATATAAATAAATTAGATTAAAAAGAGGTTTTGAATTAAAATACAACATTTTTCACTATTCATTAAAAAATGAACTTTATCGGAAAAATACCAAAAATTTAGACAACGTAAATTTTGATGTCCCGATTATAAAGAAGAATTTTATTTTTTCAAATATAACACATAAAATTTTCAAAAAGTGGATTTAAAAGAGGTTCGCCATCAAAAGGCAGTTAATCGACCTTTTAAAGAATATTAGAATGTTTACGCTTAAAATTGGATTCATTCACATTTTTAATCCTATAACATTTATTGTAAAAAGTAAAAATATTTGACAAACATATATAATCATTTTTTAGTTAGTTCTGTTCATTCTCGCCATTACAACGGCTAGGCGTTAACTACCATTTAAAATAATATTATTTTATTATTAGAGTGCAACGTAAGATTCCCAAGAAACTCATTGTTGCTTATTGGGTACGCCATCGAGCATAGCGTCCCATTTAAAGTAATATTAATATTTTATTCCCAAATATGGATAAATGTGAAAATGTCATATTCTTTATTTACTTAGGGTGTTACAATGTGAACTAACAATGAGAAGGATGGCTTAATAAAATAGAACTATCATGGTTGGAACATGGTTTTACAAACCATGTAGCGTACAGGTGGCCCTCCACTATTTTCTTATCTATTCCTAATTAAACCATTAACCTCTAATTTTTTCCATTATTCGATACTAACATGATTTCCTATTCTTCCAAAGGGTGTAGAGACAATTCCTCTTGATCGAAGAGTGATCCTTTGGAGAATCTAGGTGTGTCCAGGGACCAAATTCCTCAATAAGTTCCCATTCTTGGTAGTTTTCCTTAGTAGTCTTCATAACCCATCTCTTGGATTCATGGATCTTATCTATTATGGATATATACATGGTGTGTTCTTTCAATAATACTAATATATGGTCGTTTTGATGATAGTTAAGAATATTTAATGTGGAATTTTGAAGATCTAATCCTTGTTTGTTGAATAATTTTTTCTCGTTATTCATTTTTTCCTAATGGTTTTATGTAGGTGGATTTAGTCTTGATTCTAAATGATTTTAAGTTGAAGGATTGATTTTAAATTTATTTAATTACATGAATTAAATTTTTAATTTCAAGTCAAATACTTGGAGTAATCACTATTTAGTGATGGTATGTGAAATTATTAAAATTAGATATTGTGAAAAGTTCATTGTTCCATTCTATTAAAAAGATTATTTTAAAATGTGTCTATATTTTTATTCATGGAATTGTTTTCATAGAACTTTTTTAAAAAATAGGAATTTTTTATTGAAATGGATTGAACCAGTTGGTTTGTCATGGGATTTGAAAAAAATGGGTGGCATGTGTTCATGTTTATCTGGTACATATAAGGATATGATGTTTTCCCTGAAAAAAGTGGGATGGTAAAGTGTACAATATTCCCCCATCAAAATGGATCACCAAGTGAAATATTGGTGGAAGGATGACTCAACACTCATTATTATAGTAGTCCATAGTTTCATGCATGTTTGGATTTGTGTGCTTGTAGAATAGAATGGGTTTTAGAAAAATGAAAATCGATAAATGGTTTTAAAAAGGATTAGTTGGTTTCTTTACATAGAAGTTGTTTTTACTTCCGAAAACCATTTTCATATTGAATTTATTTTGTTTTAGAATAAATTATAAAATTTATTTAAAACTATTTTATATAAGTTAATTTATAAAAACGTGTTAAAATATTCTATCCCAGTTGTGAGCAAGTATATCATTTGGGGAAATCCTACAGAGTTTTATACACACCCAATCCTTGGGAACATTCTTACATTTTCATATGCGATATATGAAGACAGAACTAAATAAATGTTATTCCATTTTTTATTAATGCATTGTGATACCTTGGGCATTGATTTTGGAGTTGGACCTTGGATTTTTTTTGGGATTTGTGAGTTATTTTCATCTACTTCTTTGAGTTTTTTTGGTTTTGGTTTATTGTTTTTTATATGGATCATGGTTGTAGTTTGGATTTGTTGTAAGTTGGAATTACATTGATTGTTAGTACATTTTTCTCATGTATCATATAGTTCTTTTGTTGTTATTGTCTTCTTGGATGGTTGTTTTATTTTCAATGGTAAATCACCCCCCAACTATTTTGGAATCCCATGGAATTTATTTCCTGCCTTTGGTTTCTTGGGGACATCACCTAAGGTAAAGTAATATCTTCACATGTTCCCAAGGAAATGGTTGTGGGATGTAATGTTACAAGTCATGGTGTATTCATATATCTCTTTGGAAAAAATGGAATTGGTTTTTCTATTATGAGGAGAGAAAATAATTTTGGTTTAGTCCTTGTGTTGGGATTATAGAATAGATGGGGATCATAAGTACCTGAAAAGTAGAGCATAAAAAGTCATAACTAAACTATTTTTGTTGAAAAACAAGTTACTAGGGAGTTGGGCACATTAGTGATTTGAGACACCTATAGGTGTAGTTGGATCATTATCACTGGTTTATCCAATTAGATGAGAATGAAATAATTGATAGAAATGACTTCCTACTAGGAGTGAATAATTAATTTTGTGTGATGATTTATTATTTAGTGAAAATGCTGCAGATTTTTTAATGTAACTGTAAATGGTTTGATTTTCAAAGTGTATGGTGGAATTTTCAAAAAATGTTTTGAAACTAGAAAAATATTGAATTTTGAAAGTCCGTGTTGTGATATGAGTGATCCAGTAAATTAGAAATTTCTATACCTGAATTATCAGAGATTGAGATTAAATAGAATTTTATTTTGGTTATAGAGAATGAAACCAATAGGTATATAAGAAACCATCTAGAGGTAGCTGCTGAGAATGTGGTTGCACATAAGCTACAAGTAAACCAGTAGTTGAATGAGGGTATTTTTTCATTCTTTTTAAGCTATATAATAGGGGAACATAATGTATGAGAAAAGGAAAATGGATCATTCTGTTCAGTTCTAGAAGCAGTGTCCATCCCTCTTTTAGGGTGATTTTGAACCCAAAAAAGAAGAGGTGTGGCTGAATAAGATAAATCGAATCTTTGGTTTTCTAGGATCATGTAAAGACCCGAAAATTTCAAGGAAATTATTTTTTCTTAAATAATTTGGAATTTTACGAGTCTGTGGCTTCTAACAGCACTTGATTCCGAGGCCCGATGTGTCCGGAATCAATTTATGAAGTTTAGCTCGGGTACGTTCAGTAAATGAACAAGAGGGTTTTTATATGTTTTTAATCGGTGCTCGGAATTGAAATATGAGGGCACCGATGAACTCGCAGCGCCGGTAATTTCTTAAGGGGGCCTTTACTGCAGTTGCATTTTAAGCGGGTGGGGAATTGATTTTTGGGGATTTAGTTTAAAATAAATAAAATTGGCGGAACAATTTTATTTTTATGGTTGGTGGTTAATTACTCCCAAGGGGAGTTGAATGTGGGGCCCACACCCACATAACCTCCCATGGGAGGATATTTTTGGGGTGGGGCCCATAGGTGACCTAAACCCTTGATCATCCCTAAACCCCTTAAACCCCCCCATTAAACACCTATGTTTAATGTTGACAACCCCTAGTTTTTAAATGTGTAACCTTTCCACTTTCTCTCTCTCTCCCTCTTTAATTATTGCCAACACACACCTTGATTAATTGTTTGAACCTATTCACTTAAATTAATTAAGTTTTTGAATTTTAAATTGTGAATTCATGAGAAGTTTAATTAAAATAAGGGGTAGCCTTATTTTAATTTTGGTTTTCTTGTTGTGTGGGGATTATTGGAGAGAGATTTTGTGTGAAAGAAGAAAGAAATTACTCTTTCATTGAAGAACATCATCCTCCATGAAGAACGATTCTTCTTTGATGAAGGACATCTTTCTATCAACGTAGAACGACTCGGAGACCACGGTTCTCCATCCTCTTCTTCCGCCGCGACAAGAGAGGAGACACCGACATGGAGAACTGCCAACGACGAAACACCTTATTTTCTTTTCTCTGTGACAAGAGAGGAGACGTCACTTCCTCGGGTGCACTCTGACTATCACGACCAACCTTCACCAAAAGGAGGAAAGGGTCAGCAGATTTCCAAGCCCTTCCTTCTTTAAGTTTAAGGAGAGATAATGACCCACGAAACCCTCCTTCAGTAGGTCCCGGAGTGGCGACTAGCACCAAGGTTATTGAAATTTCTCACAAATGGAAGGCATTACCCTTTTTATTTTATAGGATCAAGAGATAAGGAAAAGAAAACCCAACAACACCAAGGTAGAAAGAAAAGTAAAGCCAAAAGTAAACCATTCCCACATGCATGTTTCAAAAGTAAAGTCCACAAAGTGCAAAAAAAGGTGACTACAAGGTAAGTACCAAAGGGAAAAGAAAAACAAAAATTGCAACTGCTCCAAAGGTCCGAGCTAGTAAGGTCCTGTGTGATCCCTGAAGTCCTCCTGGAAACCTGAAAGCAGTTTTATATACATAGGGTGAGCATACAAGTACACTCAGTAGGGAAAACCAAGACTCTCGTGCACAAGTGTGGGAACGTACTAACGTCCCGTGAGAAAAAGAGTAAACCAAACACCTAACAAGGAAAACTATCCATCCCAGGCCTCACCAAGGCTCACTCCCCAAATAACACAAGTCAAGTAATATATATAATAAGAGCACATTGATGTTTGGGTACCTCGCGACACTTTCCCACTGGTTATTGAGACATCCTACGCATCAGACCAATCCCGCCATTCTCACTGCAGTCCCACTGCCACACCCGCCCACACACACCTGGGCCATAACCACACGCAGTCCCACTGCCGAAATCCCGCCCGCACACACATGGGCCTCAACCGCATGCAGTCCCACTGCTGAATCCCGCCTGCACACACCGGGGCCCCAACTGTCACATGTAACCATGCCTGTAAACACCTAGGCCAGAACAACCACCACTACGCCCAAAGACACCTGGGATAAAGGATCCACTGCCATGCCCAAAGACACCTGGGCCTCATCCCGAAGATGCTTGAGAAACCACCTGCCGCACACACCTGGCCAACCACCAAACTACCCCGCCCGAAGGTTCTTGGGATAATAATGGACCTCAGGCCATCCCAGCCTGCCCGAAGATACTTGGGCTATCCGGGAAAGGGAGTAGAAAAGGAGCTAATAACCAACCACTATGAATAGTGTTGGGAAAAACACCCTCCCCCATGAAATGGGGGTGTTCGGCACTAAGTGCTCAACATGGGTGGGGCGCGAATAAGAAACACAAAGCTACAAGTATATATATATAGGGTAACTAGCACTCACCCAAGCTAGGTTTTTATTCAGACAGCCTACAGATCACAACAACACTCAAGTCCGAGTCACGACTCACGCTATCAACCCATTTGTCCCCTTTCTTATTTCACATTCAGTAATAATGTTTACGTTTAAGCACTACTAGGCAACTAGTAGGCATAAGCATAAGTCCATGAAAGTAAACAGTCAAACATCAACCAAAACGCCCATACCCGGTTCTCAACAACAGAGGATTCCACCCTAATTTGTGATATAAACAAGTATCCACCCGGTCTTAAAACTCATAACCACCGAATCCATACCAACAGGAGATCACATCCCCCAAATTCACACAACCACCGAGAGTATAAAATAACAGGGGATCCCATCCCCTCCCACATCTCCAGCAATCGGCCCGAAAGGAAAACAACCGACTACCACCATCAACACAAGCAGGGCCTTGCAGGTATTTCTAGATTAAAACGACTTAACACACTCCATGATTCAAATTTTCATGTGTTCTAACCAGGAGTTATCATAGAAGGGTTGATCCTGGTGCTTTCAATTATTCAGCCGGATATACGTGATTAACCGATTCACTTTTCACAGCAGGAGTTTACAACCACAAACAAGCCATTTAAAACATCAGCAGGGTTCATTAGTGCACAAACAACGACCACCAATGACCACGATTTTCAAGAGGCAGAAGCCAGCACAACTCAACAAGATGGTCATAGAAGAAACAACATCAACAATCACAGCCCCCCTCTTTTCTTTCTTTATAGAATTCATTCATTATCTTTAATTAGGTCTAGTTTACCCAATTATACAGGATAAAAAGCACACCAACCCCGCATGATACACAAAAGAGAGAGACGAAGGATAAATTCCCCACTTGTTGATAGATGATCGACGTTTAGGCCAGGGGCGCGGAACATTACGGATAACGATGCGCACAATGCACCAGAAGCTGTTTGTGAAAAGCCACGACCGAGGAAAGGAGAAACCACGACTAACCCTTAGTTTATAAGAGCTGGTGACGGTTGAGGTGAAAACGCGAAACCGCGTAAGGCGCGGGGGTCATGGGTTGACCACGCAGCTCTACTCGTCACAAAAAGGGGGTCGGGTGGTTTAAGCCGACTCATGAATTGATGAAGTATTTAATTAAAACTCTTATGGGCGTTACGGGTCTTAAAAACACGCTCTAACGAGTCAGAATAGGGTTTAAAACCCTATTTACGCAAAGGAGCGCTACTGGAAACAACTTGACAAGGCCGGGACCGATCGGTCTCCCCGATCGGTCTCACTGATCGGTCTCGCCGATCGGTCTCACCGATCGTTCTCGCCGATCGGTCTCGCCGATCGGTCTCACCGAGACGCCACTCCTTTAGAACCCGGATTTTGGAAAAGGGAAGGACCAAGAGAGTCTGAGTCATCAAACTGACGATGATGGAGACGACACCGTCATCCACGACTCTTGTAAACCGTGGACCTTATCGAGGTAGGGGTTCATTCTTGAATGTGTATGTTTCTGTACTCTGTACTTCATTTTAAATCATTGCGTAATTACGGCCAATTGTTATCGCTTTACGCGGAGGGTGCAGGCCGAACGAACATGGCCCAACGACCCTCCGTTTGATCTTGTTTATTATTTTAGAATCGGAAATTGATGGCAGAGAAAGAACAAATCCGTCGAACCATTCCAGGAATGTGGAAAAGGAAACCGGCGTCCTCACATCGGTTGTGTGGGAGGAACCGTCGACCGCCTCGCGGGCCGCTTCATCGGAAGAATCGGCATGCCTGTCGGCCAGCCGGGCGAAGGGGAGTCGCGACGTTAGGAGGGCGCCACACCGGAGAACCGCCCGACCCGTCAGCCGGCCGGGCGGAGTAGGTCCGCGCTGCTAGGAGGGCACCACGCCGGAAGAACCCACATCCCTCCCATGTGGGCCACGTGTGCCAGAAGGCCGGCCGGCCTAGCCGACCGCTTTGGTAGGGTAGCGCCCTAAGGCACCGCCGGTTCGGGTAGCCGGGGGCCACGCCCCCACCTCGGAACCGCTCAGCCCGACCGGCCGAGCTAGCCGGGCCGCGCACCCTGCGACGCGCCCTTCTAGGCCACTCGACTAGACCAGCTGAGCCAGCCGGCCGTACTGGGCTGGGCCGAGTCGGGCCATGCTCGACCGGGCCGGGCCACGCCCCGCCGGACCGGGCCGTGCCACGCCCCGCCGGACCGGGCCGTGCCACTTCGGGCCGGGCCGCACCCCATCGAGCCGGTCTGCGTCCTTTGTGCCAAGCAACATTTTCCTTCAGAACAGTCCGACACCCATGTCGGGTCGGCCCATTCAAACTGTGTTAACCCAACCCGTGGGCCCACTGGGCTAAACGGGCCGGGGCTGTTATTCACTTAAACATGAATAACTTAAAGACCGCGCGTCCGATTGACGCGTCGTCTGCGGAACTGGGACCCTTTCAACGAGGCATACCTTTGGAGATAATCTAAGTGAGTTTTGGAAATATTTGGTAAATGGAAAGGTTTCGAACGATCATATTTCCAACCGGGCCCCTTGAACGGAAAATCCAATATCTCTCAGACCGAGCGTCCGTTTAACGCTCTGTCTGTCGTATTGGGTACCTTTTGAAAAGATGGAACATCGGGATACATCAATTCTGGACATTGAGATAGTTTATGTATCGACCCCTTTTACTTGTAGATCGGACCCTCCCGGAATAGAGTACGCTGTGTTCGGGAACCCTAGAGCTGGATGCGACTGCGACAACGATGACGACTGTACTTGGATCCTACGTGGGTTCGGCAGCGAGGATGACTGAACATGGATCCTCCGTGGGTTCAGAAGCGATGATGACTATACTTGGATCCTACGTGGGTTCGGCAGCGATGGTTACTTTACTTGGATCCTACGTAGGTTCAGTAGTGACGACTTCTATACTTGGATCCTACGTGGGTTAGACAGAGGTGATGATTCAGAGGCTACATCTAATCATCTCCACCCCTCTTCGTGAGTAGTATAACTGTGTAAGATGAGTATTGACTTTGAATCATTATCATTGGTATGATTGACTTCTTCCCAGTGTGGACTGGTTGTTCTTGGGCTCGGAAGTTGGAACCATACTGAGATTAATGACTTAGGTATATGTATGGGCATATACCTAAGTAGAGTTGGTTGATACTTCGTGTTTGTATCTTTCCTTTCTGGATTCTGGGAGACCTTCGGGGGTCTCGGGGTCCCTACTGAGTATCGTTATACTAACCCCTGCATGGGCATTTCCCGCACTACATTGTGTTGGTTGCAGATGATGGACAACACTGATCGTGGTCGAGGATTGTGGAACTGGATGGTATCCGGAGGTGGACCACCTGGCGGGACGTGCACGGAGCGGACGGACGGACCTGAGGTACCAACGAGACTATATTTACCCACCTTACAGGTGGGATTCCCGATGGACGATTCAATGGTTGCTACTTTAATTTTCAGCTGTTGTACTTTCTTTCTCAGTTGTACTGTACTTCCAACTGGGTTTGTATACTAGACCATTTAATTTCCAGCACTTACTTTTGTACTCATTTTACTTGTTTTACTCCATCTTGCGTACTCTATTTTGTTTTTTTACTTATATAAAGGAAATTCCTTCCCTTTTATAGGGATTTATTCCGTTGGTGCTAGTCGCAAGCTTCTGGCCTATGGAAGACGGGCTTGGGGTAGTCATGGAACGTGCCCCGAGGACGGGTCGCGACAAATTGGTATCAAAGGGAGGTTCAACCGCAGAACTGAGGACTCTGATCTTTCTGTCTGTGAAGCAATAATGTTAAGAGTATTGAGTGTGGTTTTCAGTCCTGGGAGTCCTGTGTTGTTGCAGCGGCCGACGTATCCACACAACAGGACCCTGACTTCTGATTTTCGACTCACTGCATGAAAATACTGATTGTGAGTGTGTTCCAAGAGTTTCCTTTTTGGTCTCTTTGTGTCGGCTCACCAGGTATACAGTTTGACCATGTCGCACCTGTTCCTTATCAAGGATGACCCCACGAAGGCATCCATCTAGGGTTCTGAGTTACGTGTGAGATGGTAGCCCACCGAGCGATGAGGCCTCGGAGCAGGTCCCCATCACAGTAGAGGAACAGGTGGTACCACTACCCGATGGGCCACCGATACCACCATCCCCAGCAGTAGAGAGTGCATGCCAACTGAATGCGTTGCACGAGTTCCAGTGGCAGAGGCCTCTGAGGTTTTGAGGCGATACAGATTCCAAGGCTGCAGAGTACTGGATGGAGGCAATTTCTAGAGTTTACCGCCTAGTTGAGACACTGGTAGGGAAGATGGTGATCTTAGCTATTAGTCTTTCTCAACGAGTGACCATGAGGATTGTACACTTAGTTATTAGGCTATGGTATGTGGACTGTTGCCCGAGATAGTACCTTTGGGAAGTGTTCCAGCTATATCACAGCCCGTTGGTCAGTAGTTACAACCGACGGTACCAGTAGAAGACACTTGTAGGCTTAGTTCCTTACTGTTTCAGCACCATACATCCATCAAGTTCCGAGGTGACCCCGACCCACAGGCGGCTGAGGACTGGCTTGAGGAGGTGTTTGAGAGTTTTTCTAGAGCTGATACAGTTTCGGCATTGTGGCATGTTGGTAGTGGAGTATTCATCGAGGCGTACCGACCATTCCTGGTACTCAATGAATATGAAGCGAGCAGTGCTTTAGAGCTCGGACCTCTAAACGAGGTGTGTTTGAGGAAATATGATCCACACTTTTTCCTCTAAAGAATTCCTACTTATGCTAGGGTTCTATAGAGAACCTTTTTGGTTGAACGATCTTTGGCTGAGCGGATACAACCAGTGAATGTTAGCAGTGAGAAGCATGAAACTGGAACCAGTCTCAGAGAATTGGGCATGTAGAATGTTTTGGGAAGAGGAAGTGTTAAGGAAAAAAGAATCTGTAGGAAAAAAGAGGTGGAAGCAGAGCTAAGAGAGCAGCATGAGGTGGTGAACATTTCGACATGTTACGAACACCCACCTTTGTAGTCCCCGCTAGGCTGAGGGAGCTGGAGGGAAGGGAAAGAGAATAACTGCATGCAGTCAAGGAGTGTGACCCAAGGGATCTAGGAATGATTCGTGGTACAATATGTGTCTACTATTAGTTTTCGTATCAACAGAGATTGATAAGAATCATTCCTTCCTTCCACGAATCTTATCCCAGACATAGAGTTTCCGGTTAATCCATTGACTTGACCCTCACGTTTGGAGATACCTTGGAGACGATAATCGACAATCACATTTCCGCCGATAGTGTGATCTGACCCTTGAGGCGAGAGTTTCGGTTGGAACCTCTTGTTGGCAGCGTCGAGGCCTTACGACGTTAGTTTGGGTATGGACTGGGCAACCACAGTTCATACACAAATTGACTGTATTAGGCAAAAAGGTTGTGGTTTACCTAAAACGTTGGGATGGGTTTTCCTTGTTCGGCGAAAAGGAAACCCCAGGCAACAAAAGATGGAATCATGCATATGTGGGTGCAGTCGATCACTCATGAGTCGACCAGAATTAGATTTGTGCCAGACTTCTTAGAGTTTCTTCACCACTCCCAACAATGATGAGGAAGGGGAAAACCCTTCGTGTGGTCATAGAGATGCTAGCAGAGCTTTCAAGAGCGGAGACAAGGATTGACCAGTGCGCCCATATTGAGGCTACCGGAGGAGGGCGTAGGGTACATAGTTTACTGCGATGCATTAGGGACCAGACTTGGGTGTGTCTTGATGCAGTAGCGTGCAGTGATCACCTATGGTTCACAACAGTTTAGGCAGTACGAGCAGAACTACGCTACCCATGACCCGGAGTTAGCAGTAGTGGTCTTCGCCTTGAAGATGTGGCGACACTATATGATGTGAGAGCACTTTATAGTCTACTCTGACCACCAGAGTCTCAGGTACATCTTCTCGCAGAAGGAACTGAACCGGAGACAATGGCGATGGATCGAGTTCTTCCATTACTATGACTTTGAGATAGTCTATACTCTTGGGAAGGGGAATGTCGTGGTTGATGCTCTCAGCATGAGGTCAGGCATTCAGCTGTTAGGGGAGGCGACAAAGCAGCTAGCCGCGTTGCAGATATCCTTCGTGGATAGAGATGAGTCATCCTTTCTACAGTCTATCACAGTCACTCCTCCACTACTTCAGCGGATCAGAGAGTCACATCGTGTGTACGTTGACTGTGAGACGTGACGTGCTCATATTTCTATAGGGCAGGTGCCTGATGAATTTTTTGAAGGAGGAGAGCATGCCATCCTCTTCAGGGGATATACCATGGTACCAGTTGCACTACAGTAGGAATTGATGAGGAAGATTCACACTTCCCCTCTAGAAGTACATAAAAGAGTGGTGAAGATGTACCAGGTCCTTAGACGATAGCACTAGTGGCTGGGTATGAAGAAGGCTGTAACAGAGTTTGTTTCACAATGCCTCACTTGACAACAAGTGAAGGCGGAGCACCAGATACCAGCGGGCTTGGTACATCCCTAAGAGGTTCCAGAGTTAAAAGTGGGATGGGATATCCATGGATTTCATGACGGGGATTACACATACCTTCAGAGGACACGACTCCATCTGGGTGATCGTAGACCGACTCACCATGTCAGACCACTTCCTACCGATCAAAGAGCTGGGCTTAGTAAAGAGCTTGGGACGCCTCTACGTTCAGGATATCGTACAAATTCATTGTGTGCCATGATGTATCGTCTCCGATCAAGATGCTCACTTTACTTCCCAGCTTTGGAAGGGTTTGCAGGAGGTTTTTGGGACGCAGCTACGCTTGAGCAGCACCTTTCATCCCCAGACGGATGGACGGATGGAGAAGATCATTCAGACACTCAAGGACATACTCTGTGCATGTGTCCTTGACTTTGATTGCAACTGGGAGGATCACCTACCCTTGGTGTAGTTTGCGTACAACAACAGCTACCACTCCACCATCGGGATGGAACCATACGAGGCACTGTACGACCGACCATGCAGAAGACCTCTGTGCTGGACTAACCCTGGGAAGTCAGCACTCATAGGACCAGAGATGGTTCAGGCTATGACGGAGAAGGTACATATCATCCAGGAGCG
The DNA here is from genome assembly GCA_963277665.1 of Viscum album. Lineage (NCBI taxonomy): Eukaryota > Viridiplantae > Streptophyta > Magnoliopsida > Santalales > Viscaceae > Viscum > Viscum album. The sequence continues at coordinate 643,343,556 of OY728151.1, read as the reverse complement.
GATGAGGACTGCACAGAGATGACAGAAGTCCTATGATGATAGGAGGAGGAGACCACTGGAGTTCGAGAATGATGACCATGTTTTCTTATGGGTATCACATCGACGTGGATTATGGAGATTTGGTTGGGGAGGAAAGTTATCTCTGTGCTTCATTAGACCATTCTAGGTCCTCAGCAGGGTAGGCGAGGTGGCTCACCCCCTAGCCCTTCCACCTCAGTTGCACCGGATTCACGACGTCTTCCACGTATTTCAGCTGAGGAGGTACGTGCACGACCCGACCCACTTCATTGATCACGGGGAGATGGACATCGATGACGAGGCGACTTTTGTGGAGGTCCCGGTGGAGATCGAGGATCGACAGGAGCGGGGCCTATGTGGACAGTCAATTCAGCTTGTGCGTATTCGTTGGTAGCACGGGAACCTCTAGGAGAGAACATGGGAGCGAGAGGCTCAGATGCGTGCACAATACCTTCTTTTGTTTCCCTAGTTTTTGTTGTAGCTTTACGAGGACGTAAAACCCTGAGGTGGGAGTAATGTAAAGATACATAAATTTCAAGGAATTTTTTTTTTCTTAAATACTTTGGAATTTTACGAGTCTGTGGCTTCTAACAGAACTTGATTCCAAGGCCCGGTGTGTCCGGAATCAATTTTCGAAGTTTAGCTCGGGTTCATTCAGCAAACGAACAAGCGGGTTTTTCTATCTTTTGAATCGATACTCGGAATTGAAATCTGAAGGCACCGATGAACTCGCAGTGCCGATAATTTCCTAAGGGGATATTTACTACACTTGTGTTTTAAGCGGGTGTAGAATTGATTTTTGGGGATTTAGTTTAAAATAAATAAAATTAGTGGCAAAATTTTATTTTTATGTTTGGTGGTTAATTATACCCAAGGGGAGTTGAAGGTGGGGCCCACACCCACATAACCTCCCATGGGAGGATATTTGTGGGGTGGGGCCCACACGTGACCTAAACCCTTGATCTTACCTAAACCCCTTAAACCCCCCCATCAAACACCTTTGTTTAATGTTGAAAACCATTTTTTTAAATTTGTAACCCTTCCACTTTCTCTCTCCCTCTTTAATTTTTTACAACACACACCATAATTAATTGTTTGAACCTCTTCAATTAAATTAATTAAGTGTTTGAATTTTAAATTTTGAATGCATGAAAAGTTTAATTAAAATAAGGGGTAGCCTTATTTTAATTTTGGAAGGCTTGTTGTGTGGGGATTATGGGAGAGAGTTTCTGTGTGAAAGAAGAAGGAAATTCCTCTTTCATTAAAGAACATCATCCTCAATGAAGAACAGTTCTTCTTTGATGAAGGACATCTTTCCTTCAACGTAGAACGACTCGGAGACCATGGTTCTCCATCCTCTTTTCCCTCCGCGACAAGAGAGGAGACACCGATGTGGAGAACACACCAACGACGACACACCTTATTTTCTTTTCTCCGCGAAAAGAGAGGAGACATCACTTCCTCGGGTGCACTCCAACGACGATGGAGACGACACCGTCATCCACGACGCCTATCAACCATGGACCTTATCGAGGTAGGGGTTCATTCTTGAAAGTGTATGTTTCCGTACCCCGTACTTCATTGGAAATCGTTGCGTAATTACAGCCAATTGTTATCGCTTTAGGCGGAGGGTGTAGGCCGAACGAACACGGACCGATGACCCTCCGTTTGATGTTGTTTAATGTTTTAGAATCAGAAATCGATGGTGGAGAAAGCACGATGCCGTCGCGCCATTCCAGGAATGTGTCAAAGAAAATCGGCACCATCGCGCCGGTTGTGCGGGAGGAACCGTGACCTGCCACGCAGGCCGCTTTGGCAGAAGAACCGGCCTGCCCGTCGGCCGACTGGGTAAAGTGTAGCCGCGACGCCAAGAGAGCACCACGCCGGAGAACCGGCCGGCCCGTCGGCCGACCGGGCGGAGCAGGTCCGCGACGCCAGAAGGGCGCCGTGCCGGAAGAACCCGCGGCCCGCGTGCCCCAGAAGGTCGGCCGGCCTAGCCAGACGGTTTGGGAGGGCGATGACTTAAGGCTCCGCCGGTTTGGGCAGCAGGGGGCCCTGATCCCGCCTCAGAACCGCTCGGCCGGACCGGTCGAGCCAGCTGGGCCACATGCCCAGTCGAGCCGGCCAGGCCGCATGCCCTTCTGAGCCAGCTGGGCCGCGCGCTTGGTCGGGCCGGGACGAGCTGGGCCGTGCGAGGGCAGGCCGGGCCACGCACCACCGGGCCGGGCCACGCCACTTCGGGTTAGGCCGCATCCTTCGGGCTGAGCTGCGTTTTCCTTCGGACTGGTCCAACACCCCTGCCGGGTCGGCCCCGTCAAACTGGGTTAACCCAACCTGTGGGCCAACTAGGCTAAACGGGTCGGACCCGTTATTCACTTAAACATGAATAACTTAAAGACCACGTGTCTGATCGATGCGCCGTCTGCGGTACTGGGACCCTTTTGACGAGGAGACCCTTTTTCGATACTATAAATGAGTTTTGCACATCTTTGGTAAACTATCAGGTTTGGAACGATCATATTTCCAACCAGGCCCCTGGAACGGAAAAGTAAATATCTCTCAGACCGAGCGTCTGTTTGACGCGCCGTCTGTCACGTTGGGTTCCTTTTGAAAAGATAAAACTTCAGTATAAATCAACTCTGGACTTAGTGACAGTTGATGTATCCAACCCTTTTAGTCATGGCGTGGACCCTTCCAGAATCGAGTACGCTGTGTGCGGGAACCCTAGAGCTGGCTGCGACTGCTACGACGATGACGACATTACTTGGATCTTATATGGGTTCGGCAGCGATGACGACTGTACTTGGTTCCTCCATGGGTTCGGTAGTGATGATGACTGTTCTTGGATCCTACGTGGGTTCGGTAGTGATGGTTACTATACTTGGATACTAAGTGGGTTTGGTAGTGATGACTTCGGTACTTGGATCCTACATGGGTTTGGAAGAGGAGATGATTCAGAGGCTACATATAATCATCTCTAACCCTCTTCGTGAGTAGTATTCCTATGTGAGCTGAGTCTTCACTTTCAATAATTATCATTGGTATGATTGACTTCTTTCCTATGTGGACTGGTTGTTCTTGGGCTCGAAAGTTGGAGCCGTACTGAGATTGATGACTTAGGTATATGTATGGGCATATACCTAATTAGAGTCGGTTGATACTTCATGTTTGTATCTTTCCTTTTTGGTTTATCCTTTTTGGATTCCGGGAGACCTTCAGGGGTCTCAGGGTCCCTATTGAGTATCGTTATACTCACCCCTGCACGGGCATTGCCCGCACTATGTTGTGTTGGTTACAGACGACGGAAAACACTGATCGTGGTCGAGGCTTGTGAAACTAGATGGTATCCGGAGGTGGACCACTTGGCGGGATGTGCACAGAGTGGAGAGACGGACCTGAGGTACTGATGAGACTATCTGTACCCACCCTACAGGTGGGATTCTCGATGGAAGACTCGGTGGTTGCTGCTTTACATTTCAGCTGTTGTACTTTCTTTCTCATTTGTAATGTACTTCCAATTGGGTTTTTATTCTGGCCCATTTACTTTTTAGCACTTACTTTTGTACTCAGATTACTTTTTGTTTACTCCTTCTTGCATAAACTATTGTGTTTGTTTACTTATATAAAGGCAATACCTTCCCTTTTATCGGGATTTACGCCTTTGGTGCTAGTCGTTATCCCCTGGCATATGGAAGGCGGGCTTGGGGTAGTCACGACACGGGCCCAAGGACGGGTCGTGATAGATCACTAGATGATTTGAATGTCAAGATGGTAAAGTAGATATTGTCTGATCTATAACGATGTTGGTGGGGTTTATAAGTGTAGGTTGAATTGGTCCAAAGCATTTTATGAGAGGATTTTTTATAATTTTTCAATTAAAAATTCTATAATCACAAGGTCAATGTTTTCATGAATGACATTATTTTTAGAATAAATAAATTGAACCACATAGATATATATTATAAAGTTATATTTATGTATTTAGTCTGATTTCCCGCTAAAGGTGATACATGTTCATCCACTAAGGCATGAATTTTTGTATCAGGGTTGAGCCCATAGATTTTCATGATGTTTTTTTTCATTTTTATAATGGGCAATAGAGAGATGGTAAATAAGGTTATAGTAGAAGAAATATACACATAATGAAAAATGGGAAGATAAAGAATGTTGATATCTTTGGAAATTTTTGGGAACACTAATGTGGGTAATAATCATAAGAGGGGAATCTATTTCCCTGGTAGTGGTATGACATAGGATTAGAAAACTACATCAGTGAATATATCTCATAAACCCACAAGTAAGTCAGGATGTATTTAGTGTGGTTCATTCCATCACATGAAGTGAGATTCTATATATAATGGCTATATAATTTCACTATTGAAATTAGATAGGAAATCATCAGTGTTATTATTGCATTGATCCAATTTTTTGTGTTCGAGACACATTTTATGTTTTACAGATGTCATATTCTTCACGGGGATGAGGACATCAGAATAATTCTAATTTGAAGAACTAAGGAAGCCATGGTGAATCTAGGAATACCATATTTCATCAAGAAGTTCTGTCTGAATAGTATAATAATGAGAAAAGTGTGTTGATTAAGCATTTGGGTGGACATGAGAAAGTAATATTCAATTACGAATATGAACAGTACACAATGTGAGGTAAAACTGTTTTTTATTCTACCATTATCCAATATTTTTTAGACTCGATTGAATCTAAATACTTTATTGATTCTTATAATAATGATCTTATAGGATTACATTTTTAGATATTGAATTCTATTTTATATGTCAAACTCTTCTTGGTTGAAAAAGAATGTTGAGCCTTTATTTTCAAAGCATGTTCTATATTGATTAATGGGGATGAATGGAAAATGTATTTATCTATGATTGATATTTATTTCTATGAAATATTCCTAGGTATAGATTTTTTGACAATGTTCTAGGCTCACATCAACATTTATGACAAATCGGTTCATTTTACAATAGATAGTTGTGTTAGGCATCTCTTTAGAGAAGACTAGATTTTAATGGAATGTGTAATTGGATTGTTTTCACTAGTAGTTATAAAAATCAAATACTATTTGGTAGCTTTCACCCTAGAATTATTGGATGAAATCAAGTATATTGGTTTCCATGAAATTATTAATCAATTTGTTATATATATTCCACAATAATTCCTCATTTTTTTCCACCCACAAGAGAAGTGATTTTCATGATTGATCTCTTAATATGGACCATCCTTATATCACTTATGTATTATTAGATAAAACTAATATAATTATAGTAATTTAATTTAGAGTCATAATATATGGAAAATAAATGGTTTATTCAGACTAGTATGTCTTCATGGGCTACACTAGTTTTGTTTTTAAAAATGGAATATGGAACTCTTCAGCTTTGGATAGATTATTATAAGCTTAAAAATATTATGATATATCATCAATGTACACGTCCATCCATAGATGATATTTATTATCAAATGAGGGGAGAAAAATTGTTCACTTATTTGACATGAATTCTAGATATCACCAAATGTGTATTATGAAGGAAGATATTTTAAAAATAGCTTTCAGACGTCTATATGAACATTATGAGTAGGTTTTTAACACTTTAGGCCTTAAGAATGCACCATATGTCTTTATAGAATTTATGAGTAAAACATTTCAAATATAATGTACTCTTTTGTGGTGTTATTTATGGAATAAATATTTATGTATTCAAGGAAAAGTGTTGAGCATGAACAACACATAGTTAAAATGTTTGTTATCTTGAGGGATCGTCATATGTACTCTAAATAGTAAATGTGAGATTTATGGATAAAATAGTTACATTTCCTAGTCCATGTTATCTCTAGAAGTTGTCTTTCTATGGATCCATATAATATAGAGGATTTATTCTCTTTGAAACCACTAAATAATTTCTTTAAGATACACAGCTTCCTTGGCCTTTGTAGTTTTCACTGATGTTTTGTTTGTGAATTATCATGAATAGATTAAACAATGATAGATTACTAAAAGAAACATATTCCATTATAATGGAATAGGTAATTTCAAAAGTATTTTCAAGAGGTTAAGTTTTTCCTTACATCAACAAAAATATTAATATTGTCTGAATTAGGATAGTGTTATATTGTGTATTGTGATTCTTTGAGATATGGGTTAGGGTGTGTTATATTGCATGGAGATCATTTTGTTGCATATGGGTCACGAATTTTATGGTTTTATGGGAATTACCTCCCAAAAAATGATTTGGAATTACCTATTACAGGGAATGATTTTAAAACATGGATTCATTACCTATTTGGAAGAAAATTTAATGTTTTTACATATAATAATATATTGAACACACACATTTTCACAAATTTATTTGAACCTAAGACAAATCATATGGTTGTGTTATCTTCATATTAATTTCTGGACATGATGTAAAGGAAATATGGTGGTGTATTATTTAAGAATAAAGTCATATTCATAGTTGGAAAAAGATGCTTCATATTAGTGGCCACTAATGTCAGAGATAGATCACATGCACAAGGATTGTGAAGACTGAGATAGTGTGGTAGTTATTTTCAAGTTTTTTTATCTTGATTTGGTTGATGTAGGAAAATAGGAGACGAAATAGGATTTAGAATGTATTTCTATATTGTTATAACTCAATGGTGGGGAACAAATTATATATGGAAGCAAGATGGGATATTATTTTTCTATTTGTGAGATTAGATTATCGTACATATGACTTGTATGAAAGAAAATATTCATTATTACAACTATTCAAGATGTCTATTTTCCATTATAAAAAATATTTATATTTCATTGTATTCAGAATTATGGTTGGTTGGATGGAGAAGATAATTGGATGTGTTTTTTATGAGATGAATCACTTTTCTACAGGTTAAGGTAGAAAACCAATGGCCACTGGGTATGTTGCATTCTTTAGCTATTCATGTTTGTAAATGGAAGTAGATAGCTATTGGTTTTTTGATAAGTCTCTCAAGAGATAATATGAAACCAGATTCCATATGGGTTATAGTGAATCATACCACAAATTCATCCCATTTTATTTCATTTATAGAATCTCATTCGGTGGAGGAAATGTCAAAAATAAATATATGAGAAGTGGTAAAGAGGCATGTCATACCTATTTCAATTTTTTTAGACAGATATCCTAGGTTTACATATTATTTTTGAAAATCCTTTTAGTAATCCCTGGGGACTGAGTTGATTATGAGTTTGGAATGTTATCTATAAATAGATGTAGAATCCAAAAGGATGATAAAAATTATGGATAACATCCTTCGATATTGTGTACGGGGGTTTTCAGGAATCAGGGGAGGAGCACATACTATTAGTGTACTTCTCATATAAAAACAGTTACTATGACTTTTTACATATAGATCATTTTGGAAAATTATATGTGACTCCTTATCATTCTCCCTATTGTTGGGTGTAAATAGTTGATACATTACTTGTTGGTCCAATAATAGTCTAAGAGAGAGAAAAGAAGATTAATTTGATCGAGAAAATGATGGAGATGGATATAATTCTTTAGAAATCATCTATAGGTCGTTATCGATGGTCATTTTCAATCGAGTTTTGTAGTCATGTGTTATTGATAATCTTTTCAGGTCTTGGGAATCATCATTTTGGGAATAAGGTAATGTTATCTCCTCAATACATAGGCCCTTTTGTGATACTTAAACAGGTTGGTGAGGTGGAAAATTGGAAGGTTTTCAACCAAGGTTCAATTAGTGCATAATGGGTTTCATGTATCTCAATTGATGAAGTATCAAATTGATCATGATCATGTGATCCAACAAGATCACATTGACCTATATCATGATTCTCTATTTTTTATCATTCCTATATGAACTGTGGATAGGTAAGAGAAAGTCTCTTAGGGAAAAAGAATCTTTCTATTGTGGGTTTTATGGTTACATGGTAAGATTTTGGAAGATATTTGGGAATGTGAGAAGTAAATTACTGACAAATAGAAAAAAATATTTTTATAAAATGGTGGATTTCTACTATCCATGGATGAAAATACTAATAGTAGGTAGAATTTGGAACCACCAGTTTTGGGTAATTAACCATATTTTATTTATTTTATGTACATAATGTAATTGTATTAGCTTTGGAGTGGTTTCGAGGTGTTTGGGAATATTTTTGGGAAATTTCGTGTGGTGAATGGTTTGATCATGGTTATTAGATACCGTTAAACACCTCCAAGATTCTGTTCAAGGAGAATAAATATGAACTGGGTAGGTTCGGATTTGGGGAAATGTTTGGCCAAACCATGAAAACACCCAGGTGAAACCATCCATGTTTTTTATGGAGGAAAAAAGAAAAATCTGTGAAATTTTTTTCTAAACATTTGATACAAAATTGTGAGGGGTGGCTTAAGATATTAGCACCTGCAAGGATGAAACATGGTTTTCCAAAATATGCAGCCTAACCATTAAACATACAACTAGCCCTCCTTAATATGTGGATCTATTATAAATTAGACCCTTAACCTCTCCTTTTCACCATAGTTCAACCCTAACAAGATTTCTACTTCTCCCAAATATTGTGAAGACACTTCTGATTGATTTGTGGGAAATTGTTTGGTGAATCGTGATGTGTGAGACACAGAGATTCCTTTGTATGTTCCCTTTCTTAGTGGGTTTACTTATAATTCTTCTTATTCCCTCTCTGTGCTTCATGGATATAATATAATGGTGATAAATCCATGGTGTTTGATTACAATAAAGAAGTGATATGTTTTGTTGAGTATTGGTAACAAGATCTAAGAAATATTTTGGATAATCTATGCCAATTTTGTTGAATAATTTGTTCATTTCTTCATTTTACCCTATGTTTTCATGGTAAGTGGATTGAAACTAGACTTTTTTTATTATAACTTGAAGCATTAATTTTGAGTTGATTGAACTTAATTAATTGATTTTTTAATTTCATATTCAAATGATGTTATAATCATTCTTATGTAATGGTTTTAGAAATTGGTGATATTTGTTGTTGTGAAAAGTGACATGTTCCATTTTTTTAAATGATTTTTATAAATTGTGGATTTTTTATTCATGGAAATGGTTTGATATATATAGTTTTAATAAATGAAATATTTTATCAAAATGGATTGACATGGTTGGTTTATAATTGGATTTCTCATAAATGGTTGGCATATGTTCATGTGAATTTGGGATGGATAATGGTATTAAGTTTTCCCAGTCAAAAGTGGGATGGATAAGGGTATGGACTACCCCCCATAAAAAATGTTCACCAAGTGATGCCTTGGTGAAAGTGTTAATCACCACTAACGAGTATTGGGAGATCCATGTTTTCATGCATGTGTGTCAAGACCCAAGATTCATGTACACATACATTACATTAGTTTTTTTGGAATACTTAATACATGACAAAAACAGATTCCCAAAGACCGTATTAGTTAAGTGCCTTTAGAAACTATAAAACGTAAACAATTGGTTCATAAAACATCTATATCACCTCCTTCTTTATCCTTCATAACTAGATCCCCTTTTTTCCATATCGTACATAATACCCTTATTCAAATCCTAGGGGAAAGGAAACATGAAAAGGGGTGTGCTCAAATGCTCAGAAATGGTAGGCAAGGAAAATATCATACAAAACATACATAAAAAAATGTAAAAACCTGAGCATAAATTTTCAAAAAAAAACATACCACATTAAATATATTCCAAAATATTGAGTCATGAAAGAAATCTTAGTAGTTCATAAGGCATAAACCATTATGAAATCATGAACCATGAGAAAATAACATTGGAATAAAACATGTAATTGAGGAAAGAAAATTAGCACATAATATGATTTACATAGTATCCAAGTAATTGTATCTAAAAAATCATAGTGGACAATGTCCATTACTGAACTGAGTTTAATTATCATTCCAGCCATGTATTACTAAACTGGATTTACATTCCCTTCCCGACCTATATTAGTGAACTTGATTTACTTACCGTTCCAATCATGTCTATCTCACGAGATATAAATCATTACATAATTAATTCACAGGATCAATAGGTCACATCCATCTCAAATTTACCACTAAAACATAAACCATTCAACATAGCCTATCCCAAGGAACAAGAAATGGGTTTCTTAAACATCATTCCATCATAATCCATACAAAATAAATGGATTTCATAAATATATTATATCCTAAACACAATAATATCAAAGTAATAATATGGATAGAAACATTTCACTATGTCATATTAGATGGAAAATAATATTAATAAAACGCTTGAGCTTAATTATTGAAGAAAATAAACTTTATTCTTAAAAAATTATTTTCTATTCTCCAAATGTTGTGAAATTTTAAAAGAAATTAATTTTGTCTAAAATAAATTTGAAATCATATAGTGGAAGATTCTTGTAAATAATAATTACAAATATATAAAAATTCATTCAGGTCGTATAACATAAAATAATACATTCTTGTCATACTCTTACAGAAAATGTCAAAAAGTACCTCATATGGGAAATGAAAGAAAGATTACTTCAATACTGTTTAATAAAAATTCACCTATGGGTAAAATTAAATTTAAAAAATAGTAGAATCATTGAAATATTATTATATATTTAGGAAACATGGATGTTGATGATACATATATCTCTATGAATACATATATATAAATATTTTAGGAAAATAATGAGATTGAAAAATTACCCCATACCATAGGTCTGATTTCATCGATATGTGTCTGAAACATCTATATAGGGGGTTTAAACATGTTATTAACTTGTAAAACAACATAATAATATTTATGATATAATATATGATTCTATTATGACTTTATGTTATCCGTTTATTTATAAATTCCATGTAAAAGAAATGTTTTCAGTAACAATAATTTAATTTATCGTACGTGTTTTGAGTAGTTATTCTTGGTATTATTACTTTGATCATGATTTAATTACTTCGAGAATGTAAAAAATGATTTATGTATCATAAATATCCAATATATAAATATATATAATTTATAGATAAATGAAATTGAACACACCGTTCAAGGAGACGGTAGGTCATACGTACGCATGAGTGTTGTTTCCATTTCCTTATTGAATTGAAAAGAAGAAAGTAAATGGCACATATATATATATATATATATATACATAAATCCAGTAGAATTATTATGTCATATATTTATTGAATATTTATTATATATACTTTATAATCATTCTTCAAAGGTTAATGTAGAGAATGAATCTCATCCTGTTGTGGAGATGGTAGGCTGTACATACACATTAGTGACAATATCATTCACATAATGGTCAAATGGTATGAAATTGGATGGAATATTAAATATATAGAAATATTATCATTTTATATTCATTATTTAAATCCATTATACTCATCATTATACCTATCCAAATTAATTATTATTTAATAACAAAATTACACCACGCCATGGAGACGGTTTGTCATATGTATGCACGCATGGTGATATTGTTATTTGAAGGATGTATAAAAGGTAGTATAAGGTTGTATCGTAATTATAATAACATCTTATATAATAGAATATATTGGGATTACTAATTTATTATGGGAACGCCATAAGAATAGGAAGTATAAAAAGAAAATAATTTTGAATTAGGTGATAAAAAAATTACATCTTTTTCAAGTATCTCCCTTTGATTTTCACAAAAGGTCTCCCTAGGATGGATTCCCACCCCAAGTGTGGCCTCTAAGATGATGTGAGGGATTTTGGGTGAGGAAATGGGCAGGGGTTGGGAGAGAAAAATGTAGGATCAAAATATGAATGTAGATGCTCAATTACAAGAGAGGGGTGAATTATATGTTTAAAAACATTCATTTTAAACCATAAGGAAAACTATGTTGAACAAGGTTAAATAAGGTAAATTAAAAAGACCTATTTTAGTTCTAAAAAATTACTGGGTTCAGGAAATGTGGTTCCAGAAATGAAAATTAAGGAATGTTTACAAGAAAATGATTCTACCATAAATTTTATAGAATCTTACTTATCAGAGTATACAAAAAACAATAAATTATAAGAAGGTTATAATTTCTTCCTTTATCAAAATACAGGGGAAATAAACTTGACACAAAACAAGTAACAAGTATGAAATATTCATACCAAAAGAGTAAGGTATCAAACAACCTTGGATAAAGGTCCCTTGATTTATACATTCAAGAAGTTCTGTCTTACCCTCACCAGGGTAAGCCCTCGGTAGGAATATCAGAATCTATCTTGTTATTACCGAAAGCCCTCAAACTTTAAGGTGGTTGAAACCTATGTAATCCTATCCATGGAAGTCCTCAAACTTTAAGGTAGTTTCCACCTCTATCTTCATATCCTGGTAAGTCCTTGATTATACACAACAACAATCTGAGTTGCACAAAGCTAGCTGAATAGGATGGTCAGCTTGCACAAGGCATGAGAGTCTCTCTCTCTAGAAATCTCTTCAGCATCATGCAATCTCTAGATTGATCCACAGTTGTTTTAGCTCATTCAAATGAGATCCTATTTATAGGAAATTCTAAAAAGGTCGGCTACCTCCTCCAACAGTCATATTTTTCCTTGAATTTCAGAGGGACATATACACGTGTCACTCAAACAAAAGATAGTTTTAAATAGAATATACGACATCGTTTCATATCTATATAAAGTGTAAGAAATAAGGTTTCTTAACCAAATCTAACATTTGAATTCTAAGGTAAAATAAAGTTCAGAATCTCAGAAAATAAAAATTTGGTGACTATAAATCTTGGATATTTGGAATTTATTTCAATAATTCAGAACCTGAATTCTATATATTTTAGAGTCTAGTTTCTAATGAACTCAGAGTCTGAATTCTGAGGAATTTGAAGTCTAAATTATGGCTAAATCGGATTCTGAATTCTGAGGAATTTGGAGTCTAAATTCTATGGAATTTAGAGTCATAATTATGAGGAATTTGGAGTCTAAATTTCAGAGAATTCAGATTCTAAATTTTATAGAATTCAAAGTCTAAATTTTAGGAATTTCGGAGTCTGAATTACAAAAAATTTAGAGTCTAAATTTCATAAAATTTAGAGTCATAATTTCAGAGAATTCAGAGCTTAAATATAAGAGAATTCAGAGTCATAATTTTAGAGAATTAGGAGTCTTAATTTCATGGAATTCAGAGTTTGAATTTCAGAGATTTCAGAGTCTAAATTTCAGATAATTCAGAGTCTAAATTTCATAGAATTTGGAACCTGAATTCAGAACCTGAAAAAAGAATACTCTATATCTAAGTATTTAAAGGATTTAGATGTAATGAGATGTAAAATTTATTTGAATAAAAAGAGTTAGATTTAGAAAAACTATAAAAAGAAAAATGAAAACATAGGGAAGGATAAATTTTTTTGGGGTAAGAAAATTTTCCTTATTATAATAATTCTTAGGAAAAAATATGATTTTCCATAAGATAGAGTGTTTGTGACTTTCAGAACATAGAGAAATGGAAAAGTCATAAGGAAACCTTATTGACTCAACAATCTCCCCCTTTTTGGAAAGTTCAAACATTCTTGTGAAAAAAGAATATTAGGTTTTAGAGTTTTTCTTTATGGACTTGAAAATAAAAACATATCTCCCTTTACATATGAATCATGGTGAATATGAATCTCTCACCATTAGGTTTAGAAATCCCTATGGATCGTATTATTTACTTCCTTAAAAAGATATTTCAATTTTCTGTATAAGGAAATCTTCTTTGACGAAACTCCCCCTTTGATAGACTCCCCCATACATTGTGAATTCACTTCTTTACCTAGTATTCTTTTTATCATTCCTTTCTCTCCCTTTGTTATTTTCAAAATGGAATAAATATAATGGAAAAAATATGGTACCGAAAAAATTAGTACTATACAACAAAAATATATGAAGGATGATGAAAATTTCATTAGGATTGAAAGAATTTGTACAAGGAAGAAAAATACAAAAAAAATATATCGGATTGTGGGTAGAATTATACTTATCTCTCCTTCAACATTAACTTCTTTACAATGGTTTTCAGCTTCTTTATCTTCTTGTAATCTTCTTCCACACGATTGAGCAGCTGATCTTGATCTTCATTTTTATTTTCTGAGGCTTTTATCTTTACTTCATGAGCCTTATGAATATCTGCCTGAGCCTTTAAGAGTTATTATTTCTTAACAAGCTTCTCTTCAAACCCAATTTGGATATTAATTTCCCTCTTCTAATTCATATCCACTAAATTCAGCTTCCCATTCAAGTCCATGAATTCTTGCTTCCAAGTTGACTATTCGAGAGTCATCTTTTACTCCAAACTCTTAGAAAGATCTTTAAACTTTTTATCTTCAGGGTCAAAATCATCCTTTACATTATCTTGAAATTCATCAAAGACTTTTAGTTATTCAATTGTCTTCTTGACCAACTTTTAATATTAATGCATGATATTTTATGATCTTCATAACAAATGAAGAAATATTTGAAATTAGCCTCCAGTTTGAAAAACTTATCAATAAGCATGGAAAATTATTCTGATTTCTGAATTTTCGAATGCTGGAGCATTTGGAATCTTGTGTCTATACTCACAGAATAAGGGAATTGTATCAATCAACATCTTCAAGGATTTTAAAACAAAATCATGTCCAAGAGAGGACGATTCTGAATAAGAGTGTTTGGTTGGTGAGGATTATCTTTCTATCTCTTTATATTTCCTCTTCGACGAAGCACCGACATCTTTATTTTTCACCTAATATTTTTTAGGTGTATTAACCAACACATTATTTCCCTTATCATCTCTCATAATGATATATTATACTTTTGGTAATTCATGCTCACTCTCTAATAACTGAACAATCATGTCTACTTCAATGTTTTTCCCATAACCTACCCCAATATCTTATGGCTGAATGAATTCATGGTTGATACTATCTTCTTCAGACAATTTATTCACTTCATCCTGGACCTTTTATTCTTTTTATGGGGTTGCAAGTTTTGATGATTCTTCTTCAGAAGATCAGATTGATAGTTTCTCAGAAGGGCTCTCCTTTTCGTGATATTCCTCTACTTTCCTTATCATGTCATCTATATCACAAATTTATTCTTCTTATTCTTCTTCAAATTATTTCTCATTAACTATTTCTTCTTCTTGTTCTGGTTCTAGAATCACCATATTCTTTTTCGGAGTCCTAGGAAGTGATTCTTTCTAAAAGGATTCTGGTATCTTAATTTTTTTAGAGGCTTTCTTAGCAGCCATAAGAAAGGATTGAACTAACTCAGCTACAGACATTTTCGTTCTCTTCTTCTTTTCATTCTCTTTTTTCTCAATATCTTCAGAATCCTTTAATATCAAAAGCATTTTCCTCAGTAAGGTCTAAGCCAAAAATCGGCTTCGCTTCCTTCCTGTTATTTTTGTCTTCTATCCACTTAGCCTCCACTTCATCATGATAAGTCTTTTGCTGCATTAGCTTAAGTGGTGATGATTGAGTTTCCTTATCCACAAGAATTTTTTCTTTCTCTTCGGGTTCCTTCACCATCCTCTTCCTTCCACCATTCTTGGATGTTTTAGCCACTTCCAGTTTCTTTGATAAAGTTTCTACTTCTGATTTAGGTAGCATGTAAAATTTTCCAAATTTATTAGAGGATCTATCCATCATCATTCTCAAGGGATTATCGCTAAGAAACATAAACTTGTAATTTCTTGGCTTCAAACTGCTATAGATTTTGAACGATTCTAAACCAAGAACTATAATCATGGAAAGAATGGTCATATACTTGATGATTTGAGACCTTAAATTTCCATTCGAGATATTCTCAATTTTATTAAAAATATACTTCACCAAATTTACCTTCCTTAGATTTACCAGAAAATCCAAAATATATATGTCACTTTTATTTAGTGTATCCTTATCCCCTTTTCTCTGAATAATAAATCTATGATCCCATAATTATAGAATCCAAAAATTTGTAGAGAGATGGATAATCATTGGAGCCTTTACTTCTTTTAATCCATGGCACTCTCAATAATTTTACTTCTCAAATGAAAATGATACATCCAGAAATTTATGGGTGAAAAATTCATCTTCACCTTCATATGGAATTCCAATCAGACTTGCAACTTCAGTGTAGAAAAGAGAGTAGGTCTTTCCATAACTCATTAAGGAAAACATGCATATCCCTCCTTTGTTGAAGAAACTTACTGACTCATAGAATTCAATCAACATCTCCAGATAAACCGGATTATGCGCCTTCAGATTTGATACACATAATCTCTCCAATCCATTTAGCTTGATATTATTTGAAATAATAGAATAACACTTAGCAACAAAATATGTATCAACTAACGTCTCTCCGTATATCTGCCATTCAGAGATTTCCTTTACAAAAGAAATTTTTTTCTGAGGAGAATCTTGCACAGACATTCAGAATTGAGTAAAACCCTGATGATTCAAAATGACCATAAGTAGAGCAGTATGGATTCAACATGCCAAAGCATTGAGAATTGACGTGGGATGACCATCGGGGGACCTTATATAGATGTTTGAGAGGAATTTTAATCATTTTTTTATTGATCCAATAGTTGAAATCTTTTGATTAGATTTGACGGTTGAGATGATTACCAAAGAAGGTATTTGGTAGGTTCTGATCTTTTGATGTTTTTGAGATAAAATGTTCAGATTTAAGGTAAAGTAAATTCGATGAATTTATATAAAATGAAAATACTAAAAAAATACGAAAATTTAATATAGGAAACATACCTTACAGATTTCTAGGAACATTATCCATAATGAGGAAAATTATGCTTAAAGAATATTAGATTTTGAAAAAAAATCTTCTTAAGAAAACATTGACTACAAAAAATTTGATCACAAAAATTTTGATAATGAAAATTTTTATTACAAATATTTTGATTACAAAATTTTGGATTATGAAAATTTTGATTATAAATATTGTGATTATGAAAACTTTGATTACAAAAATTTTGATTACAAAAATTTTGATTATGAAAATTTTGATTACGAAATTTTTTATTATGAAAAATATTGACAAACAAGAATATGTACTCACCCTATGAAAAGGATTTTTTACTATAAAGAGAGATGTTTTAACAAAAATTTAATATGGAATATTACCTTATAGTTATCATTCCTATGTTTTGATTAATGTATTCAAATCTATCAGAGGGTAATGATTTTGTGAAAATGTCAGTAAGTTGATCTTGTGTTCCGATAAATTAAAGAATGATATATCTTTTTGGTGTGTGACCCTTAAGAAAGCAATTCCTGATATCTATGTGTTTTGCATGTGAGTGATGTGTAGGGATTTAACTTATGGAAATAGAACTAGTATTATCACACAATATTTTTCTTTTGGTAAAACTCATACCATAGTCTGTGAGTGCATGTTGAATCCATAACACTTGAGCATAAATTTTTTTTGCATCTACATATTCTACTTCATTAGTAGAAAGTGTTACCGAGTGTTGAATTTTTTATTACAAATAAACTAATTAATCTCCTAAGAAATTACAAGTTCTTTATGTACTTTTCTTATCCATTATACATCCACCAAAATCAGTATCCGAAAATATTTTTAAAACAAAATCATTTACTGAAGTATAAAAGAGTCTTAAATCAATGATTCTCTTTAAATAGTGAAAAAATATTTTAACTACTTTTAAATGGGATTCCTGAGATTTGGATTGGTATCTTCTACATAAGCATACTGAAAACATTAAGTCTAGAAAACTAGCTGTAAAGTATAGTAAACTATCTATCATACCTCTAAATGATGTTTGATCTTCTGTTTTCCCAACTTCATCAAAATCAAGATAATTTGAGGTACCAATGGGAGTACTAATACACATAGTGTTGTCATATCCATACTTTTTAATAAGATCCATAATATAATAATATTTGGATATATGAGTTCTTTTGGTTTTTGAGAAATTTGAAAACCAAGGAAAAATGTTAACTCACCCATCACACTCATTTCAAATTGATATTTCATTATATTGTCAAATGAATCGATTAAAGATTGATGAGTTGAACCAATTATAATGTCATCAACATAAATTTTAACAATAAAAACATTTTCTTATCATTCTCTATAAAGAGGGTTGGATTTTTATTTCCTTAAGATAATTGTTTTGTAACAAAAATCATGTAAGTCTATCATACCGGGCTTGAGTGGCTTGTTTATGTCCATATGAAGCTTTGGTAAGTTACAAAACATGTTCATGGTGTTTTTTGTCTTCAAAACCAAGAGGTTGTTCTACAAAAACTTCCTCTTAGACCTATCCATTATGAAAATAACATTTAACATCCAGTTGAAAATGTTTAAAGTTAAAGAATGCTGCATAGGCAATTAGAATACGGATATATTCAGATCTAAAAACTAGAGAATAGGTTTCTTCATAGTCTATTCCTTCTTATTGATTAAAACCATTATCAACTAATCTATCCTTATTTCTTACTATAATTCCATTTTCATCACACTTATTTATGAAGACTCATTTTACTCCAATAACAGATGTTTCTTTAGGCCTTTCAACCATGGTCCAGACTTTATTCCTTTCAAATTCATTTAGCTCATCTTTCATGG
Organism: Viscum album; assembly: GCA_963277665.1. Lineage (NCBI taxonomy): Eukaryota > Viridiplantae > Streptophyta > Magnoliopsida > Santalales > Viscaceae > Viscum > Viscum album. Next base: position 643,324,941 of record OY728151.1, on the reverse strand, counting down.
CTTTAATCCAATCATCATCACCTAATGCTTCATTAGTTCTTTTTGGTTATAATTGAGAAAGGAATTCTAAATGTTCTACTTCATTTATTAAGGAAATTATAGTCCTTACAGGTTGACTTAAATCTCCAATGATACTATCACTGGGATGATTCTTAATAAATAACTAATTTTTGTTTTGTAAAACCTGTTTATAAACATTTGAATGGAAATCTTCTGGGGTAAATGCTTCAGAAAAATTTTCTTGAACATTTTTCTTTATCAAAAGGATATTCTATAAAGGGTTGATAATATATTTTTGAAAACTCATATAAATATGTAGTTTGAGGTTGTTTTAAAACAAAAGGACCAGTTTCATCAAATTTAACATGTATTGTTTCTTCATCAATACATGTATTTTTATTAAAAACTCTATAATCCTTAGAATATGTGGAGTTGCCTAGGAAAATTAATTTATCATATTTGGGTGTGAATTTATGTAAATTTTATTAACTATTGAAAATTAATACTTTTCATCCAAAAACTATGTTGTAGGAATGTCTAGGTTTTCTACCGTTCCACAATTCATAGAGGGTTTTATTATGAAAAGGTATAATCAAATATTGATTTATAGTACAACAAGAAGTACTTACAGCTCCATCCCAAAAGTTTTTAGCTATCAAATATTCACTCAACATGGTTCTAGTAATATCTTGAAGAATTCTATTTTTTCTTTCAACAACACCATTTTCTTGATTAGTTCATGGTGGGGAGAAGTTATGAGTAATGTTTTTTCTACTACAAAAAGTTTCAAATTCAGAATTTTTGAAATTATTCTCAATGATCACTATGAATAGTTATCAATGGAAGATTTTTCACATTTTTAACATGGGCTCTAAAGATTTTAAAATATGAAAAAGCTTCAAATTTATTTTCTATAAAATAGAACCATGTAAATCTAGTGTAATCATCAACTAGGAAAAATACATAATATTTTCTTCCATTGCTTCTAGTTTGTGTATGATTGAAAAGATCCCTAAGCACAAACTATAATGAATTTGTATTTGAGACTTCACCGATTCATTAAAAACTTGATTTATGTTACTTTTTATATTGACATGGATCACAAAATTTTGTAGTATCATATCTATGCTCTCGAAGATCATTAAGAAGTCTTTTATTTGAGAGTTTACATAGGTTCCTAAGGATATATTGTCCTAATATTCTATGACATAACCAATATTGATCATCCATTTCAATAAGATAAGATAGATCTTCGCTCCTATGGTCCTTTAAGTTTAGGGTGTATACATTCTCTTGCCTATGGGAAGAAAGAATAAACTCTTCCTTCGAATTGTGTACCGAGAACTTATCATTCTTAAAATTTACAAGGTAACCTTTATCACATAATTGGCTTATGCTAATGAGGTTGTGTTTAAGACCTTTAATGAATAAAACATTTGACATCAATGTTTTTCCAAGAAGAACAATGTTACATATACAAATAATTTCATCCAGATCATTATCTCTGAAAGTTACATTTCCTCCATTCGTCTTGATAATCTTTTCAAGGAAATTTTTGTTACCAATCATATGTTTGGAACATTCATTGTCCATGTAACATGTATTTTTGTTCGTACTATATTTTTTTTCTTGGAAATAAGAGTGTTAGATTTTAAAAATCCAAATATTATTGGATCTGAAAATTTTATAAAGCAAGATTGTAGGAATCCACATTTTCTTAGAAAAATAAGATTTCTGAAAACCTAAATAATTATTTTTATTTAAAGAATTTATTTTCCCAATGTACACCACACTGAAATTTAGTTCAAAATGGGGAACATTGAAGAAAAAAATATTTATTACTAAAAAATGGCTTGGAATGAGTATAACCAAATCCATAAATATTCCTCAGTGGTTGAATTTGGGAATCGATCTTCTCAATGTTTTCCTTACTAGAGTTAATGTTTAACAAACACTTCCTCAAGGAAAATATTTCAGACTTTAGTTTAATAACCAAGTTTTTATCTAAAAAACATTAGTTTTAGAACTAGAGTTGGTATCCAAAATTCTTTTCATAAAAATTACATTTTCATGATCCTTAGAATGATTATCCTTTTCAGAATTAAATTCTGCAAGGTTTTTATAAATACTATTAAAATAAAAAAAATTTCTTATCCAGATATATAGAAAGATCTCATACTTATTTAGTTAGAATTGAAATTCTAGAATTTTCCTTGTCATGATTTTTCTTGATTTTAGAAGTTTCATTCTCAATAATTTTAGAAAACATTGATAATTCTTCATAAGTAGGTAGTAGATTATCTTCATTACAAGAAGACTCTTCATCTAAAGACTTATAGTATTTATCATCAGTATAATTTTCACTCAAGTATACATTTGTTATAGATTCAGAATTTTGTACCTTGGCCATTAGACAATGATTTTTAATAGGTAGTCTGGCTAGTAGACCAATATTCTTCTGACCAGATGATTCTTACTCTGAGGATTCATCATTAGAGTCAACAACACTTGCACTCTAGGTGTCTTTTTTTTCAAAACATTCTTAGATTTGGCTTTGTAGTACTTCATTCTATTCCTCTCAGAATGCTTTTCCTCTATAATTTTTCTTAAGCATAGGACAATATGGCCTTATATGCCCTTCTCTTTTCCATTCATAACAAGTGACTTCTGAATATTTATTTTATTTTCTTTCTTTATTCTTAAATCTATACAGACAGTCTTTCTTTCCAACTATCTTGTTCATCCTTCAAGAAAGATTAGAAAGTTTATTCTCACTATGTTCACTTTCACCATTCAGATAAAATAGTAACTTTCTTTGACTTAAATCTTGTAATCCTTTACGGAGACTTAGATTTAGTTATAGTAAAGGCTACACTTTCATTGCCATTTTTCTTCTTATTCATATCAACATCTCTTTTATACTGTCTCATGTTGAAGAAGAGTTCCAAAAGGCTCATCAAGAGAAATTTGAGATACTTTCCTATTCTCATCAATAATTGTTCTCTTAGATTCCCACTCATTAGGCATGATATCTATAATCTTGTCCACAAGTTCCTCATCATCTAAATGTTTCTCACCCATAGATTGTAAACTTTTAACAATTATCATAAACCTTGGTTGTAACTTGCATACTGGTTCTCCATAAAGATATTGAAATCCATGATATTCTGCTCTAAGCCCCCTAAATGGCCCGAAGGCCGTCATTTTTATTGATTTTTTTGATAACCCAAATTTCAAGGGATGATGGGGTACCCATAAAAGGTTCGTAGGATTAGATATTACATGTCCTGTAGGATTAGAAGATTACATGACCTGAAGGCCTTAAGGAATTCAACCAGACTATCTACATGGAACTGACTCTCCCCAGCATCTGCCTCAAGATAGTAGCTATCCACCTTCACATGGATTTCTGGCTATGATTCATGTGTAAGAACATGCTTTTCCCAATGGCATAGCCATACCCTCTCATTCTAAAAAATCCATCTGGTTCTTCTATGGTGAGTTCACTTGCTATGAATCCTCATATGGGGCTGCTCCTTATCTGTAAAGTCTGTATAGGGAAACTTCACTGGTCATGTGGCCCAAAGGCCTTGAGGTAGCCCGAAGGCCTTAAAGGTGTCTCGAAAGACATACTGTCATGAAGGCATGGGTGGCCCGAAGGCCTTATGAACTCCAGGCCCATACCAATGGACCAAGGTGAATAGTTACAGCTGCTACATTGACCGTACAATACTATTACAGTGCCTTCTATAGTACTGATACAATAAACTAGAATTATTCCTCTTCCAGGTTTCGAACCTAGGTATCGTTAATGCACATAAGGAGTCCTCACCAACTGGGATGAGCCTAATGTATATATTCTTCTCAATGAATAGATTTTCTAGTTTCTATAACTTTGGATGCACCAAAATGAGTAACCTCCAATTTCTTCTAGATATAGTAAGCAGCTTAACAAGAAGAAATTTGACTATATATATTCTTGGTCGTGGAACACAACCAAGTATTGTGTACCTTTTAATTTAGTTGATATTCTGACTTTTCTTGATTGGTGAAATTCCTGACTTCCTTATCAATAATCTTGTAATATCTTGTAAGCCTAACAAATTATTTCGCTCTAGTATTAATAAAAAAAGTTTTCAAACAATCTCTCCAAAATTCATAATCATTCTCATCAAATATAGGTGGTTTAGTAGGATTTATATTTTCAATTGAACCAACATTAATTACTGCCAACAAAATGAAAATATATTTCCACAAAAACTTGTTAATAGAAAATGTTTTTAGATAAGAGTAAGAATTCATAAGCAAGGAAAATATTTATAATAATGAAAAATAGAGAAAGAAAATATAGATGTAAATATAATTATTTCATAAACCTCCTCTGATACCAATTGTAGGATTGAAATATGAATGTAGATGCTCACTTACAAGAGGGGGGTGAATTGAATGTTTAGAAACTTTGTTTTTAACCTTAAAGAAAACTGTGTTTAACAAGGATAAATAAGGTAAATTCACAAGACCTCTTTCAGTTATAAAAATGTACCAGGTTCCCGAAATGTTGTTCCGAAAATGAAACTTAAGAAATGTTTACAAGAAAAATATTCTACCTTAAATCGTTTAGAATCTTACTTATCATAGTATACAAAAGAACAAGAATTTATAGAAAGGTTATAATTTATTCCTTTATCAAAATATAGAAGAAATAATCTTGAAAAAAAAAGTAACAAGTATGAAATATTTTAATAGAAAGAGTAGGGTATCCAACAACATTGGATAAAGGTACCTTTATTTATACTTTCTAGAAATTTTGTCTTACCCACACCAGGGTAATCCCTCTATAGAAATATCATAATTTTTCTTATTATCCCCACATGCCCTCAAACTTTAAGATAGTTAGAACTTCTGTCTTCCTATCCACGTATTTCCTCTACCATTAAGGTAGTCGGCACCTCTGTCTTCTTATCCTTATAAGTCCTCGATTGTACACAGAAATAATCAGAGTCATACAAAGCAAGCTGAACAAGATGTTCAGAATGCAAAAGGAATGAGAGTCTCTCTCTAGAAATCTTTTGATTAGCATGAAATATCTAGAGTGATAAAAAGTTGTTTTAGCTCATTCAAATGAGCTTATACAAATTGGAACTTCTCCAACGGTATGATTCGTCCTCCAACATTCATATTTTTCCTTGAATTTTAGAGGGACATGTACCCGTGTCATTCAAACAACGGTTAGTTAGAAACAAAATATACAACATCATTTCATAACTATAAAAAGTGTAAGAAAAATAAGGATTCTTTTCCAATTATAACATTCAGAGTATAAGGAAAAATAATTTTCAAAATCTAAGAAAATAAACATTTGGTGACTATAAATCATTAATATTCAGATTCTATTTTTCAAGGAATTCGGAACCTGAATTAAATAGATTTCAGTGTCTGGATTCTAATGAATTCAGATTTTGAATTCTGAGGAATTTGGAGTCAGAATTATAAGGAATTCAGAGTCCAAATTCTAATTAATTGGGAGCCTAAATTATGAGGAATACATGGTCTGAATTATGATGAATTTAGAGTCTGAATTTTGGGGAATTCACAGTCTAAATTTTAGAGAATTCAGAGTCTGAATTTCAAAGAATTCGCAGTCTGAATTTCAGGGAACTCAGAGTCTCAATTTTAGAGAATTTAGTGTCTAAATTTGAGAGAATTCAGAGTTTGAATTTCAATGAATTTAGAGTAAAAAATTAATAGAATTCGGAATCTTAATTTCAGTGAATTCAGAATCTAAATTTGAGGGAATTTGGAATCTGAATTTTATAGAATTCAGAGTCTTAATTTCAGAAAAATCAGATTCTGAATTTCAGAGAATTCTGAACCTAAATTCGGAACCTGAAAACAAAATAGTATATATCTAAGTATTCATTGGATTATGAGGTTTTTATATTTGAAACCTATTTGAATAAAAATAGTTAGATTTAGATAAACTATAAAAAGAACAATGGAAATATTGGTAATGATAAATTTCCTTATGGAAGGAAAATTATACTTATTAAGATAATTCATAGGGAAAATATAATTTGTCACACAATAGAGTGTTAGTGATTTTCAAAACATATAGGAATGAAAAATTCATAAGGAAACCTTATTGACTCAATAGTATCACCCATTTTGGAAAGCACAAACATTCTTAAAAAAATAATATAAGGACATAAATTTTTTCTTTATGAAATTGAAAATAAAAACATATCTCCCTTTACACATGAATCATGGTCAATACTACTAACCACCCTTAGGTTTTGAAATCACTAAGGATCGTATTCTTTACTTCATTGAAATGATTTTTCAATTTTTTGTATAAGTAAATATTCTTTGATGAAACTACCCCTTTGATAGACTCCCCCTTTCGTAGGGAATTCACTTCTTTACATAATATTATTTTTATCATTCACTTATCCCCCTATGTGATTTTCAAAAAGGAATAAAAAGAATGGAAAAATATGGTACCTGAAAAATTAGTAATATACAACAAAAAAATATGAAGGATAATGAAAATTTCATTATGATTGAGAGAATTTTTACAAGGAAGAAAAACACAATAAATGATCAGATTTAGGGTAGAATTATCCTTATTTCTCCTTTGGCATGAACTTCTTTTCATTGGTTTTCAACTTCTTTATCTTCTTGTAATCTTCTTTAACATGCTTGACCAGTTGATCCTGATCTTCACTTTTCATTTCTAAGGATTTTATCTTTTCTTCTTGAGACTTATGAATATCTTCCTAAGCCTTCAATACTTCTTATTTCTTAACAGGATTCTCTTAAAACTATATTCCGAGATCCCTTTCCCTCTTCCAATTCATAGTCACTTAATTAAGCTTCCCATCAAGTCCTTGACTTTGTGCATCCGATTTTTTTGTCTGTGAGTCAACTTTTCCTCAAAACTGTTAGTAAGATCTTTAAAAATACCATCTTCAGTGTAGAAATAAACCTTCACATTATCTAGAAATATAAAAAAGAGTATAAGGTATTCAATTAACTTTTTGAACCACATGTTATTTTCTTGAATGACCTTTTAGGAGCTTCATAACCAATGAATAAATATTTGAAATTGTCCTTGAGTTTGACAAACATATCCATAAGCATGGAAACTAATTCTGATTTCTGATTTATTTAATGTTGTGGCATCAGGATTCTTGAGTCTATTCTCAAGAATTAGGGAATGGTATCAACCAACTTCTTCAATGATTTCACCAGAAATTCATGTCCAAGAGAGGATGATTCCGAATCAAAGTGTTTGGTAGGTGAGGATTCTTTTTCTATCTCTTCAGATTTCCTCTTCGACGAAGCACCAACATCTTTATTTTTCACCATAGATTTCTTGGTGTATCAACCAATACCCACTTTCCCTTACTAGCTCTCAGAATGATCTCTTCAACTTTGTGTGATTCAGGCTCCCTATCTGATAACTGAACAATCTTGTCTTCCTCAATGTTTTATTTCTTTTCACCTGCCATAATATCCTCTGACCGAATGAAGTCATCATTGCTACATTTTTCTTAAGATAGTTTATTCATTTTATCATGACCCTTTTCTTTTCCTCGAGTAGCATGTTTTGAAGATTCTTCTTCAGATATTCAGATTGATAGTTTATCAGAAGGACTCTCCTTCTCATAAAATTCCTCTACGTTCCTTATCATGTCATCTATATCACCACTTCTTTATTCTTCTTCTCCGCCCACTTCTTCATCTTAAACTATTTCTTAATATCATTCTAGTTATGAAATCACCATCTTCTTTCCTAGAGTAACATTAATTGATTCTTGCAAAAAGAATTACATTACCTGAATTCATTCAGAGGCTTTCTCAGCAGCCATAAGAATGGATTGAACTAACTCGACTTCAGACATATTCTTTCTCTACTTCATTTCATTCCCTTATTTCTCAATATCTTCAGAAGTCTTTAATTTCAATGCTTTTTCCTCAGCAGGGTCCATGCCAAAAATAGGCTCCCCTTCCTTCCTGTTCTTTTTGTCTTTTCTCCACTTTTCCACCACTTCATCATGATAAGTCTTTTCCTTCTTTATCTTAAGTGGTGATGATTGAGTTTCCTTATCTACATGAAATTTTTCTTTCTCTTCGGGTTATTTCAACATCCTCTTGCTTCCACCCATCTTGGATGTTTTTACCACTTTCTGTTTCTTTGATAATGTTTCTACTTCGGCTTCAGGTAGCTCATAAAATTCTCAGAATTCATTAGATAATCCGACCTTCATCCTTCTCAAGGTATCATTGCTAAGCAGCATAACCTTGTAATTTCTTGTCTTATAACTGCAAGATATTTTGAATTAATCTTAACAAATAACTATAATCTTGGAGAGAATGGTCAGATACATGATGATTTGAGACATCAAATTTACATTCTTGATATTCTCAATTGTAATAAAAATATACATCCCCAAATTTATCTTCCTGAGGTTTACCAGAAAATCCAAAATATAGATGTCACTTTTCTTCAGTGTATCCTTATCCCCTTTTCTCGGAACAATAAATCCTAGAACCCATAATGCTAGAATTAAAAAATTTGTAGAGAGATAGATAATCTTCGGAGTCTTCACTTCTTTCAAGCCAACACACTCTAAATCCTTTTCCTTATCAAACGAACCAGATACATCTAGTAAATTATTGGTGAAAAATTCAGCTTCATCTTCATATGGATTTTCAATTAGACTTGTATCCTAACTTTAGAAAAGGGAGTTGGTCTTTCCCTAACTCTTGATGGAATTTATGCCTCTCCCTCCTTCATTGAAGAAACTTACTAACTCATAGAATTCAATCAATGACTCTAGATAAACTGGATCATGCGCCTTCTAATTTGATACACATAGTCTCTCACATTCATTTTGCTTGATATTCATTGAAATAATTGAATCATTCATAGAACTGAAATTTGGATCAACTGAAGTCTCTCTGTATATCTTCTATTTGAATATTTCCTTTATAGAGGGCATTTCTTTATAAGGATAAGCTTGCACAGACATTAATAATTGTGAAAACCCTGATGATTCAGAAGAACCTTAAGTAGAGCTACATGGATTCAGTACGCCAAATCATTGAGAATCGACGTGGGATGACTATCACGGGTCTTTATATAGGTGTTTGAGATGACGTTTCATCTTCCTTGATTGTTCCAATGGTTGAAAAGCTCTTGATCAGATCTAATGGTTAAGATGATAGATGAAGAAGGTATTTGGTAGGTTCCAATCTTTTAACGTTTTTGAGATAAAACATTAATATTTAAGAAAAAGTAAATCCTAAGTATTTCAATAAAATACAAATACCAAAAAAATAAGAAAATTTAAGAAAGGAAACATACTTTTCAGATTTCTAGGAACATTATTCATAATGAGGAAAACTCTTCTTGAAGAACATTAGATTTTGAAAAAAAAATCTGGTTAAGACAATTTTGTCTACAAAAATTTTGATTATGAAAATATTGATAAAGAAAATTTTGATAATGATAATTTTGATTACAAAAATTTTGATTATGAAAAAAATTGACTAAAAATAAATGCAATCCCCCTATGAATGGGAGTTTCTTGTAGTAAGAAGAAATGTTTCAACAAAAATATCATAAGGAATATTACTTTATGGTTATCAGTCCTAAATTTTATTTGATTTTTTCAAATCTATCGGACAGTAAATATTTTGTGAAAATGTCTGCAAGTTGATTTTGTGTTCCGATAAATTAAAGAACGATATCTCTTTTTTATGTGTGGTCCCTAAGAAAGTGGTGCCTGATAACTATGTGGTTTGCACGTGAGTGATATTCTGGGATTTTACTTTGGTTAATGGAACTAGTATTCACACAAGATTTTTGTTTTGGTAAAAGTCATACCATAGTCTGTGAGTGTGTGTTGAATCCATAACACTTTAGCACAACAACTTCCAGCTGCTACATATTAAGCTTCTGGAGTGGAAAGTGCTACTGAGTGTGGCTTTTTTGATGACCCAGAAACTAATAAATTACCTAAGAAACGAAATTTTTATGAGGTACTTTTCTTATCCATTCTACATCCACCAAAATCAGTATCTGAAAAACATTTTAAAGAAAAATAATTTCTAGAAGTATAAAAGAGTCCCAAATCCATGGTTACCTTTTAATTGTGAGTAAAATATTTTCACTGCTTTTAAATGGGATTCCTTAATATTGGATTGGTATCTTGCATATAAGAATACTGAAAACATTAATTCTATATGACTAGATATCATGTATAGTAAACTTTCTATTATACCTCTAAATGATGTTTGATCTACTGGTTTCCCTGCATTATTTATATCAAGATAATTTGTGGTACCAATGGGAGTACTGATACTCTTAGTGTTGTCATATACATACTTTTTAAGAAGGTCCTTAATATACTTATTTTGGGATATATAAGATCTTTTTGGTTTTGGAGAAATTTTAAAACCTAGGAAAAATATTAACTCACCCATCATTCTCATCTCAAACTCAAATTTCATTAGATTTGCAATCGAATCGTTTAAATATTGCCGAGTTGATCCAAATATAATTTCATCAATATAAATTTGAACAATCAAAAAATGTTTATATCTTTCTTTATAAAGAGGGTTGGATTAGAATTTCCCTTAACATAATTTTTTTGTAACATAAAACATGTAAGTATATCATACCAGGATCTAGGGGCTTGTTTAAGTCCATATAAATCATTGGTAAGTTTGAAAACATGTTCAGGATATTTTCTGTCTTCCAAACCAGGAGGTTGTTCAACAAAAACTTCCTCTTGAACATATCCATTTAATAAATCAAATTTAACATCCATTTGAAATTTTTAATGTCGAAGAATGATTCATATGAAAGTAGAATACATATAGATTCAAGTATATCTACTGGAGCATAGGTTTCTTCGTAGTCTAATACTTCTTGTAGATTATAGAATTTATCAACTAATCTATCCCTATTTCTTAATATGATTCCATTTTCGTCACAATTATTTTTTAAGACCCTTTTTCTCCAATAACATATGTTTCCATAGGTCTTTGAACCATGGTACAATATTTATTCCATTCAAAAACATTTAGCTTATCTTGCATGGCTTTAATCAAATCATCATCACCCAAAGCTTCATCAGTTCTTTTTGGTTCTAATTGAGAAAGGAATTTATATATGTTATACTTTATTTCTTAAGGAACTTCTATTCCTTACGGGTTGATCTACATCTCCAATGATACTATCAATAGGATGATTCTTAAGAAACATCTAATTTGGGTTTTGTGAAAACTTTTCATCAACATATAGTAGAAAATATTCTAGGGTAAATGTTTCTGAAAGATTTTCTTGAACATTTTTTTATCAGAAGGATCTACTATCAAGGGTTGATAATTAGTTTTCGAAAACACATCTGAAGATTTAGGTTGAGGTTTTTAAAAAAAAGATTAATTTCATCAAATTTTGTAAGTATTGTTTCTTTAAAAGTACAAGTATTTTATTAAAAACTCTATAAGCCTTAGAAGTTGTGGAGTCACCAAGGAAAATTATTTCATCAGATTTTGGTGTGAATTTTTTAAAATTATCTTCAGTATTCAAAATGAATAGTTTTCAACCAAAAACATTGAAGTTGGAAAGTCTAGGTTTTTTACCATTCCAAAATTCATAGGGGGTTTTAGTAAGAAAAGGTATAATCAAAACTCGATTTATAGTATAACAAGAAGTACTTATTGATTCCTCCCAAAAGTGTTTTGTTATAGAATATTCACTCAACAATAATCTAGTTATCTCTTGAATAATTCTATTTCTTCTTTCAATAACAAAATTTTGTGGAGGATGTCTTAGTGCTGAGAAGTTATGAGTAATTCCTTTTTTACAACAAAAAGTTTCAAAATCCTAATTTTGAAATTCTCCTCCGTGATCACAATGAATAGTTATCAATGGATGATTTTTCTAATTTTTAACATGGGATATAAATATTTTAAAATAAGAAAAATCTTCAAATTTATTTCCTAGAAAATAGACCCACGTAATGCTTATGTAATCATCAACTAAGAAAAATATATAATATTCGCCTCCAATGCTTCCAGTTTGTGTTGGAATGAAAAGATCCATATGCACCAACTGTAATGAATCAGTAGTAAAAAATTCACTAATTTATTTGAAACATGAGTTGTGTTTCATTCCATATTGACAAGGATCACAAACTTTTGAAGAATCATATCCATGCTCTGGTGGATCCTTAATAAGTCTTTTCTTATAGAGTTTACATAGGTTCCTAAGGTTATAATGTACTAATCCTCTTTACCATAACCAATATTTATCTTCCATTAAACTAAGACAATGTAGATCTTGGCTATTAAGTTCATCTCTGTTTAGTGTGTGTACATTCTCTTTCCTATGGTCAGAAAGAATAAAATATTCCTTGGAATTGTGTACAAAGAACTTATAATTCCAAAAATTCAAAAGGTAACCTTCATCACATAACTAACTTATGCTAATGAGGTTTTGCATAAGACCTTTAACAAATAAAACATTCGAAATTAATGTTTTTCCAATAATATAAATGTTACCTATAAAAATAATATCTTTCTGAACATTATCTCCAAATGTTACATTTCCTCCTTTTATCTTGATAATCTTTTGAAATAAATTTTTGTTACCAGTTATATGTCGGGAACATCCACTATCCTTGTACCATGTATTTCTATATGTATTATCTTTATTTTTTGGGAAATAATAGTGTTAAACTTTTAGAATCCAAATTTTCATGGATCCTGAAATTTCATAAAGCAAGATATTAGGAATCCACATTTTGTTAGAAAAATAAGCACTATGAAAACCTAAAGACTCTGTTTTATTTAAAGAACAATTTTTTACCGAATTTCCACCACACTGACATTTAGTACAGAATGTAGCACTTTGAGTTAAAAAAATTTATAACTAAAAACTTGCTTGGAATGAGTATATCCAAATTGAGAACTATTCCTTAGAGGTTGAATTTGGGGATACATCTTGTCAATTTTTTCCTTACCAGAGTAAATGTTTGACAAACACTACCTCAAGGAAAATATTTATGACTTTTGTTTAACAACTATGTTTTTATCCTAAAAACATTATTTTAGAACTAGATTTAGTGTCTAAAATAATTTTCATTGAATTTATATTTTCAAGATCCTTAAAAAGTTTATCCTTTTCAGAATTAACTTCCTTAAGGTTTTTCAAAATACTTTTAATATTAAAAAATTTCTTATAAATATATTTAGAAAGATCTGATACTTCTTTATTTAGAATAGAAATTCAAGAATTTTCATTAGCATGATTTTAATTGAGTTTAGAATATTAATTCACAAAATTTTTAGAAAACCAAGATACTTATTCATAAGTAGGTAATAGATTATCTTCATCAGAAGAAGATTCTTCATCTGAAGACTCATAGTATTTATCATCAGTATAATTTGAACTGAAGGATAAATTTTTGATAGATTAATAATTGTTTATATTGGCCATTAGAAAATGATTTTCATTAGGTAGTATGGATTGTAGAAATAAATTCTTCTAAACAAATGATTTGTACTCTGAGGATTCATCAGAAGAGTCACCACCACTGGTATTCTAGGTGTCATTTTCATTAAATACATTATTAGCTTTAGCTTTGTAGTACTTATTTCCATTCCTCTCAGAATGCTTTTCCACTATATCCTTTTTCTTGAGTATAGGAAAATATGGATTTATATACCCTTATATTTTCCATTCAAAACAAGTGACTTCGAAATCCTTCTTTCCTTTTCTTTCTTTCTTCTTAAATCTAAAATGATAGTCTTCCCTTCCAACTATCTTGTTCATCCTTCAAGAAAGATTATCTAGTTCATTATCACTATGTTCACTTTCACTTGATTCAGATAAAACAATGACTTTCTTTGACATAGATCTTATAATACTTTCAAGAGTCTTGGATTTAGTATTATTAATTCCTACACTTCCATTAGCATTTTTATTCTTATTCATATCAGCATCTCTTTTCATTATTGTCTCATGTTGAAGAGGAGTTCCAAAAACCTCTTCAAGAGTAATTTGAGATACATTCTTATTCTCATCAATAGTTGTTCTCTTATATTCCCACTAATTATGCATGATATCTATAATCTTGTCCGCAAGTGCCTCATCATATAAAAATTTATCACACATAGATTGTAAATTATTAACATTTTTCTTAGACCTTTTTTGTACCTTTCATACTTGTTCTCTATAAGGAAATAGAAATCCAAGGTATTATTCTTTAAGAATAGATTTTCTTGTTTCTATAACATTGGATTTTCCAAAATTAGTAACCACTAATTTTTTCCAGATATAGTTAATATCTTCACAAGAAAAAATCTGACAATAAATATTCTTGGTCATGGAACACAACAAAGTATTTCTTACCTTGTAATTTAGTTGATATTTTGACTTTTAATGATTGGTGAAATATCAGACTTCCTTATCGAAAATATTATAATCTACATTAATATTAATAATGATATCCACTCCTATATTAATAAAAAGTCATCTTATGATTTCTCCAATATTCATAATCATTCCCATCAAATTTAGGTTGTCTAGTAGAATTTTTATTTTCAATCGAACAAACATTCATTCCTGCTATCTAAATGAAAATATTATTCAAAAAAATCTTGTTAATAGAAAAAGTTTGTAAACAGAGGTAAAAATTCCTAAGAAAGGAAATTATTTAGAAAAATGAAAACTAGAGAAAGAAAACGTAGATGTGAATATAAGTATTTCAGAAACCTCCTCTGATACCAATTGTAGGATCAAAATATGAATATTGATGCACAATTACAAGAGGGGGTGAATTGTATATTTAAAATCATTAATTTTTAACCTTAATGGAAACAATGTTTAACAAGGTTAAATAAGGTAAATTCACAGGACCTCTTTTAGTTCTAATAACTTACTAGGTTTCGGAAATCTGGTTCGAGAAATGAAACTTATGGTATGTTTATAAGAAAAATATTGTACCTTAACAGAAATAGAATATTACTTATTAGAGTATAAAAAACAACAAGACAATATAATAAGTTTATACTTTCTTCCTTTATCAAAATATATCAGAAATAAACTTGAAACAGAACAAGTAACAATTATGAAATATTTTGACCCAAAGAGTAGGGTATCCAATAACCATGGATAAAGGTCCATTGATTTAAACTTTCAAAAAATGTTGGTCTTACCCACACTAGGGTAATACGTCGATAAGAATATCAGAATCTATCTTGCTATACCTATAATCCATCGAACATTAAGGTAGTCGTAACTTACGTCTTCCTATCCAAAGAAGTCCTAGATATTTAAGGTAGTAGGCATCTCTATAATCCTATCTTTGGAAGTCCTCGATTTTAAACAACAAAAATCAGAGTCACATGAAGCAAGCCAAAAAAGATGTTCAGTATGCACAAGGCATGAGAGTCTCTCTCTCGAGAAATATATTCAGAAACATACAATCTATGGAGTGATCAATAGTCATTTTAGTTCATTCAAATGATCTCCTATTTATAAGAACTTATCCAAGTGTTGGATCCCTCCTCCAATGGTCATATATTTTTTTGAATTTTAGAGGGACCAATATATGTTTCACTCAAACAACAGTTATCTAGAAATAGAATATAAGACATAATTTCATTACTATAACAAGTGTAAGAAAAATAATGTTTCTTAACCAAATATAACTTTCAGAATATATATAAAAATAACGTTTGAAATCTAATCAAATAAAAATTTGGTGACTATAAATCATGTATATTTGGATTCTGTCTTTCAAGGAATGTGGGATCCTGAATTCTATAGAATTTAGATTCTTGATTCCAATGAATTCAGAGTCTGAATTATGTGGAATTTAGAGTCTGAATTATATGGAATTTGGATTCATAATTCTGAGGAATTTAGAGTGTAAATTTTGGGGAATTTGGAGTCTGAATTTTATATAATTCATAGTATAAATTTTAGAGAATTCGGAGTCTGAATTGTAGAGAATTCAGAGTTTTAATTTCATAGAATTTAGAGTTTGAATTTCAAAGAATTCGGAGTCTATATTTTAGAGAATCCGAAGTATGAATTTTAGAGAATTAATAGTATGAATTTCAAGGAATTCAGAGTTTGAATATCATAGAATCCGAAGTCTGAATTTCGAAGAATTAGGGGTCGGTATTTCAAAGAATTTGGAGTCTGAATTTCATAAAATTCAAAGTTTGAATTTCAATGAAATTATAGTCTGAATTTCAGAGAATTCAAAACCCGAATTCAGAACCTAAAAATAGAATACTCTATATCTAAGTATTTAAAGAATTATGAGGTTTTATATCTGAAACCGATTTGAATAAAATGAGTTAGATTTAGAAAAATATAAAAAGAACAATGAAAAAATAGGTAAGAATAAATTTTCTTAGGGAAGGAAAATTTTCATTATTAAGACAATTCTTACAAAAACTATAATTTTCCATAAGATAGAGTGTTTGTGATTTTCAAAATATAGAGGAATAGAAAATTCATAAGAAAAACTTATTGACACAACAAAAAAGGGCTTTAGAGGTGTGATTTATGGTGAAATAGAGGTTCCCTATTATAAGATATTGGAGGGGCACCTTTGGAAAAACCAAAACCATAAAATTAGTATAATTTAATTTTTAAATTGAAATGAATCCAAAGTTAATTATGTAGAATATAGGATGATTTTGTGTCTAAATCCTCCCAATAAATAAAATTTAGACATGTTTTGATTTTATTTAAAACCTTATCATTTAGATTTATCATTATTTAATCTATTTAATTTTAATTGTGGTTATAATATTCTAAATAATAAATGGTTATATATATTTACATATGTATTGTAAATTTTCTATAATTAGATACTTTATGATATTTAAACACTATAATTTTTACTTTATAATTTTTATATATATTTTTTATCGTTTAATAATTTAATAATACATTATTTTTATTAAATATAAATATTTTTAATTATGACACTATTCATTGACTTTAAATAAAATCCCCACATAACCAAATTAAATCCCAAATATTTAATACACTCCTTACATGTCATATTCACCTAGAAATTTTTTTGGGCACATTATTTAGTTCATATTATACTTTTTTATTATTTTTAAAACTATTTATTAGATATTTCAATTAAAAAAATAATTTCTACATCACTATTGTGTCATCATTATTGGTAATTATTTAATATATAAAAATTATAAATAAATTTATATATTTTATATAATTTCATTATATTTATGGATACTATTTTATATAAATTATTTTCAAGTTTTTCTCTATATTCAAATTATTATGCTTATAAGATATATGAGAGTGACATGTTGTCACTATCATTATTTTTAATTATAATTAAATCAAATTTATGGAAAAAGTAAATTAAATGCATCAATTTGGACCCTTAGATGGTATTGTTAGAATTTAATTCATCCAATAGGATTTTGGTAGGTGTTAAGATAATTTTATTATATTTATCATATTCTTTCTTGCCCTAATTTACCAGGTTTACCTATAACCGTGGTAAATAAAAATTATCATAGTTACTATTCATAATATCCAAAAATTAAAATTAACATATTAACATAATTTGGAATAAATAATTCCAAATATGGATTCCACTTTTCAAAATTCAAAACAAAAATATTTCAGTAATTATTTTAAAATTAATTCTCATTATCAAAACAAGAATGCATGTTTTTAATAAGTAGAAACTATCAAAAGATTGACATGTGTTTATGTCCATTTTAAGTGCGAAAGTACATCCAATGGCCAAAAATGGATTAAATGAAAAAAAAACATAATCTAATTACACTTTGAAAATAATTAACAATATAATATAACAATAGAAATAAATTAGATGAAAAGGTAGTTTTGAATTAAAATGTTGTATTTTTCACTATTCATTTAAATATGAATTTCATCATAAAAATACCAAAATTTCACCCCCATTAAATTTTTATGTCCCTCTTCCAAAGAAGAAGTTTATTTTTTCAAATATAACTTATAAAACTATAAAAATTGAGATTTAAAAAGGGTTCTCCATCAAATAGTGGTAAAACTGAATTTTTTTTAACAATACATCTTTTATTCGAAAAATTGAATTTGCTATTATATCATATCTATAAAATATATAATTTTAATTTAAAACATTACATTGAATATATTAAATATATATTTTACTAAAAAAATCCATAAATATTTATTTTATAATTTTATAGACTCACTTATTTTTATTTAAATTTTTTTAGAAGGAAGTTAATACTATTAATACCCTCAAATATAATTAATAGGTTATAATATTTTTTTATCACTTATACTTTGTCTATTATCAAATGAATTAAATCAAAAGAACTTGAAATTGTGTGTAACACAAGCCAAGAATAGTGCTGTGTGTACTGCAAGATAATATTCTGGTGCGTATAGCGCAATCCAATCTTGGTGTAGAATAAAACACAAGACATAAATAAAATTAAAACTAATTTATCTCATAAAATATAGGGGTGTTACATTATACCCCCATAAAATGATTTTTTCCCTTAAAAATTTTCAGGGTAATAAAATGTTTACTACCTGAACGTTTCTTTTATAGAAACCCACATCATAAAAATGAATACTGAATCTCTATTTTAAAAAAGTAAAGTTAGAAACATAATGGTTACCCAAAGTAAATAATCATAAAGCTTCCACATTGGTGAACATAGGTGGGAAGTGAAAACATGGATATGGAAGAAAAATCTAACCATCAATTTCTGAGGGATGGAGACAGAGAACATGGTTAGGATATGAAACTAGAAAGCCATAAATATAAAATGATTAAAGAGACCACTTGATTCATTGGATAAGAAGGTACTAAGATATCATTTTGGGTTTTTAAGATCCTTTCTTTAGAGTAGAATAATTTATCATGAGAATAAATACTTACTTGATTTTTGGTACAATCTCATTGATGATCATTCCTTGAACAATTTCCACTTATTCTCTTATTTTATGAAATGAAGTTGAATTTATCATTCTTGAAGTGTTATAGTATTATAAGATATAATGATAGGTCATTCCATATGTTTCAACAAAAAAGTTTCCATTGGTAATCAAATATGCATAAATCCACCTATAGTGAGATAATACATTAATCTAAAAAACATCAACTGGAATATGGATAACATTAGGATTCTTCCAAAACCTAAAAATATAAAACATTATAATGTGGTGAAATATTTTGACATAACATTTATCAGTCATATCTCATAAAGTAGTTCTTGGTTATCATGTTCCAAACATGTGAATACCTTAATCATGTATTCTATTGAAACATGATAATAACATGAATTACTGTAGAACCATAATGAAAACATATATTGTATCAAAATTAACTTTTTAACACACTAATAATACTGAAAATTCAAAATATGCATTCCATGATATCACTTTGTCCTTATATCAGTCATGAGGTCATTAATACTATAAATCATCTCATTATCTCATTATCCCTTCATTATGCGCATATCATGTTCTTTCCAAAAATATATCAATCACTTTTCATGGTAACCGGTACCATATACTTATAGAAAACCAAAATGGACCAATAAATAGATATTCCCATATTATATAATACCATAAAAGAGATTCTACAACACTATTTTGGAATCCCATTACATAAACACTTAGTCATTCCACCACTTTATTATCATACTCAACATCGCCAATAGTGATCACATGTGATTCTCCTTTATCATTGGACTTAAGGGGTTGTTGACGTTGATAATCATCCATAACCCTTGGTTATGGAATTGGTTTTTATAATTCCCCATTTCCTTGCACTTGTTGCGTTGAAGTGTGGCCGGTGTGTTCTCTATAGTCTTTTCTCTATTTACATCATCAGCAACCTTTTTCCTATTATTTCGTCACTCAACTACGCGATGACCATATTTTCAACACATAAAACATTTTCTATTCCTTTAAATACAATCTCCATTATGCTTCTTTCCACACTTTGAGCATAAGGATACATTCATCTTCTTTTCATCATTGTTTGGACATTTTCCCTTGAAATCCATATTTTGTTTCTTATCAAACGCATGAGATTGATATGTAACACCAACTTCCATTTATACTTTAATTTTAAAATTCACAATCTCTTCATGTCTAATTAATTATCTTATAGAAAATACCCTTATAAAACTTGGTATTAAGCCACTTTAGAATCGATCAACATTACTTTTAGGTTGGATGATAAAGCCAGAAGAATACCTCGCAAGTCTTGTAAACTTTTCCTCGTATATACCATCAAATTTATCATCATTTTGCTAAGGTGAAGGAACTATTTTTCCATATTTTTTCCAAAAATATTATGAATGTGATTTTTGAAAAATAATTTCTTGAACTCATCTCATTCGATGGATTCAGTTTCACCTTTCTTCCATTTATTCTTGATTAAACTACGCCACTAGTCGGTTTCACCATTTATATGGTAAAAATACAAAATAAATTTTTCATCTTTTGAACTACGAAGGATGGAGAATATATTTTCAATGGTACAGATCCCTTATTCAGAAAAATTTGTATTAGAAGACCCACTTAAAGAAGGTGGATATTGCCTCATGGAGGTTTCAACAGTATGTTGTTCCCTTCTCTTCTCATTTTGTAGTCCAGAATGATTCATAGCTTGTGTAAGTATAGAAATAAGATTTTGTATTCCATGTCCTATAATATTTGGTTACTCATAAGGACAATCGTTTAATTTTCTAGTGCATTGATCATTATGATGGTTCCTTCATGTTCTATTCATTTTCTAAAACCCACAAAGAATAGTGTGAGAGGAAAAAATCATACTAGGAAAACAACATAATCAAGGGGGAGTATATTCAATCTATAACATATTATGTTTAATCCTAGGTTATTCATGATCATTATCATAATTTTATGAATGTTACCTATAGTTATACTTACCCTTAGTAGAATCCATAGACATACCATATAAATATCTCTAGAGATATCACTAAAGTTTTTTCATCATAGTTTCCAACGGTAAACTAAACCATCACTCTGGTACCAACTATAATGACCCAATCTTGACGTACATGGAAATTACATAAATTTTTCATAATACTTAATATGTGACAAAAAAATATTCCGAAAGAACATATTATTTTGGTGACTTTGGAAACTGTAAAACATAAACATCTTGTTCATAAAACATCTACATCACCTCCTGCTTTATCCTTCATAACTAGAACCCCTTTTTAATAGATCTTACGTAATACCATTCTTCAAATACATGGTGTAAAGAATCATGAAGAGGGGTGAGCACAAAAGCTCTGTATGGTGTGGCATAGAAAATACCTTATAAAACATATACATAATAATGTAAAAACATGAAAATAACTTTTGAAAATAAATACACACCATTAAATATATACCAAAATCTTGAGTCATAAATTACATATTGGTAGTTCATAAGGCATAAATCATAGTGGAGTCATGAACCATGAGAAAATAGCATTGGTATAAAACATGGAATTATGGAAAACAAATAAGCATATAATATGATTTCTGTAGTAGCTAAGGAATTGTTTCTGAGACCATCATAATTTAAAAAGTCCATTATTGAACTGGGTTTACATGTCATTCCATCCACGTATTATTAAATCAGATATAACTGTCCTTCCATCCCTGTATTACTGAACTAGATTTACTTCTCATTCCAGTCATGTATATCTCATGAGATATAAATCCTTACCCAATGTATTGGAGGGATATATATGTCATTACCATCTCATAATTAGATTATTCTTACATGTTCCACAAAAACATAAACCATTCACCAATACATTTCCCAAGGAACAAAAAATTGGTTTCTCAAACATCATTCCATCATAATCTATATAAAATAAATGGATTTCTTAAAAATAATTCCATCATAAACATAATCAAATCAAAGTAATAATATGGATAGAAACATAACCATATGTCATATTATATGGAAAGTAATTTTGATAAAAAATGTCATGAACCATCCCACGGGGCCTGGAAGTGACTACCCCAAGCCTGCCTTCTATAGGCCCGGGGTTGGTGACTAGCACCTGAAGGCTTTTCATGAACAAGGAAGGAATTTCCGTAGAGATCTTTACACAATCAAACAGGGAAACTGATTTTAAAACCCAAAAAAAGTATGGTATAACCATGAGATAAAAGTACAACCACATGTAAAACTGTAAACTGAAAACAGTTGGACAGAATACAAGCCTAAGAAACTGAAAAGAAAGTAAATAGCTACTGCATCTGCCTTGGAGCTCTACTTGGAGGGTAGTAGCTATAAGTCTGAAGTCGAAGAAGAGGATATCGACTGCTCCCGTCGCACCAAGCTCCACCAAGTCCAGAACCTTCAAATTCTAACTAAGAGCATCAGTAGTCTACACCAAACACACACATGTGTGCAGATCCCATTCAGGGGTGAGTATAACAGGTCAGTAGGGGACACCGAGACCCTCGAAGGTCTCTCGGTATTCCACAAAGGAAAACAACACAAGAAATACCACAAAGTAATTTCATAAGCATGATATAAATCATGACGCACTAAGAAAAATAGATAGATAACTCTAACGGTATAACTGCAAGTATATTGGGATAGGTATGACTAGTCGTATAGCTAGATCATCCATTCCGTAGTAACTCTACTGTTGACCCGTATAGGTCATTGTATGATGACCTGTATTGGTCACTAGATGATGACCCCACATGGTCGTTGGTGCTAACCCGTATTGGTTGATGGTGCTGACCTATACTGGTCGTTGATGCTGACTTATATTGGTCACTTGTGCTGACCGTTATCGGTCACTGGTACAAAAGAAGGGATGGTTAGTCGTGTAGCTAGATCATCCCACTCTATATTTTCTGATGCTAGCCCATATTGGTCGCTCTTCTTCTTCATGTAATAGCTAGTCACTATATTCCCTCATGAAGCTCGCCTGATCTCTAGAAATTTATGCTCCTCAAGCCATAATTCATATTTCAACTAGTACGAAGTCCCACAAAAATCATACCCAAAGGACCACCCCATCATAGGGTTCCCAACGTGATAAAAGGCACATTAATCAGACGTCCGGTCTATAAGATATGTGCACTTTAGTAAAAAGTGCCCGGTTGGATTCAAGTATGATCCAACCCAGGTCCCACATTAAACTCTGTCAAAACTCACCTAGAGTATCTTCAAAGCACCGACTTGTCTCAAGGGTCCTTAATCCACATACGATGCATCAATAAAATGCATGGTCTATTAGTTATTTTCATTTTAGTGTTGAGAGCCATGTTGGATTCAGAGTCGATCAAAACCATCCATACTCCAACGTTGTCCAAAACTCTTGTGGAGTATCTCAGAAGGACTGTCTCACTCGACGGATCCTAGTGCCATAGACGGTTTTTAAAACGAACATCTCATTCACATGTAATTATCCTTTAAGAGTTTCTAGGCCCCAGAGGGGTCCGAGTCTGGTTTGCCCGGTTCGCCCGGTCAGACTGACCCGTCCTGGGCTGACCCGATCTAGTTTAGGTCGACTCGTCTCGGCCCGAATCGGCCTGGTCCGACATGTTTGGGCTGGGCCTCAGACCGGCCCGATTTGAACCGCTCGCTGGCACGACCGTTTCCAGAGAGTCATCTCCCGAATGTCTCAACAGATCCATTCACATTAATTAAGGGAAGATCCAGGTAGCGCTACCTTATCACCCAAGGGACCCAAATAAAGATGGTTCTCTTCATCTCTCTATTTCCTCAGCTTAAATTTGAGGTCCATCAATGTGGCATGTGATAGCGCGTCACCTCCGCCTCCACGACCGGCTACTTCCGGCTGCTCGTCCAACCACCGCGGCACCGAGCGGTGTCGCTCTTCCACCTTGGTCGTCAGTTTCCAGTCACCACCCTTGTACTTCAGTGTCGGTCTCTAGTCCTGCCATGCCGAAATTTCTTCCACGTTCCACCGGGTGAGCCCTAATGGACTGTTCTTCCTTACATATGCTCCTACGGTGCCCTCGGGTCTCCTTCGTCATTTCATAGCCCTCAAAAATGCATTACCACCATGTTAGTTATTCTTCTACGAAGAACGTACCAAGGACAGGTTTAGTAGAGGGTCTGATCCGTGTGGGTTTCGGCCCACACCCTCCACGTTAGCATTTTAATCATGTTGGAAAAAAATTATTAATGTTGAACCCCATTCAAATCCCCCACAACAACTTCCCACAAATACATTATTGGGGAATAGAATCGAGGGATATTCTCGAATTAAAAGACAACCCCTACCTCACGATTCATTGGGGACGTCGCGGATGGTGGTGCTTCTCTATTCGAGGTTATGATAGATGAAGGAGAAGGTTCACGTGCATTGGCGTTCTTTGTCTATTGACCTTCGGATCGATCCTATAACACGCGTCGTCAATACTCTATTATCCTTCGGTGGAAGGAATGATGTCACAATGTTAGGGGTTCCTCGCTTGATGATGTCGTGCTAAAACCCCACACCCAAATCCATTTAAATAAAATTCATAAAGGCAAGAAACTCTTTCCGAAACTAATGAGGTTCACTAATTGACGTAATTAATGTGCCTCATTAATTGATGTAATTAAAATGCCTCGTTAATTTTTTGAGAGGTGGTTACACAACCAATGTGTAACCATGCAATTAACACCCCATAATTAATGGTCTGACCACCTTCGTGGTCCTCGCCAATTCCACTCAACAGTTGGTAGGAAAAATAAAAAGAAATAAAAGAACAATTTAAGTTATTTTATTGTTTCTTTAAATGTCGAAAAAACTATCTTTTTCTCCTGACCTACTACGGTCAAAGTGAAGCCTCCCATGAGAGAATCTTTGTACGATGGATTCAACAGTGCTCTCATATTTCAATTCCGAGCACCAGTTCAATAGATAGAAAATGCCGCCCACACGTTTACTAAAAGGAATTAAAAAAGTTCAAAAATTCCTTCTGAGAACACCATAACTCAGAATCCCACACAATAAATTTTTTAGGCTCCTAAAAATCCCAAATAATTTAAAAAAAATTACATGTAATTTTCGGGTCATTACAAAAAAACATGAGCCTAATTCTTGAGGAAAATATACTTTCTTCTTCAAAAAACATTTTCTATTATCAAAATGCCATAAAATTTTAGAAGAAATAATTTATTTGAAAATAAAAATTAAATTATGTAGATTAAGATTTATGTAAATAAGGAATTATAAAGACATAAAAATCCATTCATACTATATAAGTTAAAATAAGACATTCTTCTAGTACTCTTTCCAGAAAAGTCATAAAATACCTCATATGAAAAATGAAAGAAAGATTCCTTTCACACTATTTAATAAAAAATCCCCAATGGGTAAAATTGAATTTAAAAAATATTATAAGAATAAAAATAATATTATATATTTAGGAAACATGTTTGTGTAGGATAAATATACCCTAGTAAATACTTACGTATAAACAATCTTGGAAAATAATGTGATTGTGAAATTATCCCTTACCATAGGTCTGATTTCTTCCGTATGTGTCTCAAACTCTTGTATAGTGGGATTAAACCTATTATTAACTTGTATAAAAACCATAAGAATATTTATAATATCATATATGATTTACTTATGACATTATATTACCCGTTTATTTATCAATTCCATGTAAAATCAATGTTTTGTGTCATAGTCATTTAATTTATCGTACATGTTTTGAATAGTTATTCTTGATCTTATTACATAGATAGCGATTTGAATAATTCCATAATTTTAAACATGATTTATATATCATAAATATTCTGTATAGAAATATCTTTAATAGATAGAGAAACAAAATATAATACACCGTTCATGTTGATGGTAGGTCGTACGTACGCATGAACGTTGTTCCTGTTTCCTTATTGAATTGAATGAAAGAAAGTAAATGATATATATATATATATATCTATATAAATAACTACAATAGAATTATTATTTAACGTATTTCATTCTTATTTATTATATATACTTTATAATCATTATTGAATGATTAATGTGGAGAACGAATCTCATCACGTCATGGAGATGATAGGTCGTACGTACACACGAGTGGTAATATCATTAACTTATTGGGTAAATGCTATGGAATTAGATGAAATATTAAATATATAGAAAAATTATCTTGTTATATTCATTATTTAAATCAATTATAATCATCATTATAACCGTCAAAATTAATTATTGTTGAATAATAAATTACACCACTGCATGGAAACTGTATGTCGTACGTACGCACACATGGTGATATTGTTATTCATAGGATGCATAAAAGGAGGTATAGGGTTTTACCATAATCATAATAACATCTCAACATTTATAAGATACTAGATCTATTACTTTAGTACGGTAACAACATAATAAGAGGAATTATAAGAAGAAAATAATTTTGAATGATGTGATAAAACAATTACATATTTTTCGAGTATCTCCATTTGATTTTCACAAAAGGTTTCCCTAGGATAGATTTCTGCCCAAAATGTAGCCTCTATGATGAATTGAGGGAAGTTTGTAGATGAAATGGGTAGTTATTTTTCGATAAAAGGGCTTTATAAGTGTGATTAAAAGTTATGTAGAGGTTACCTTTTATAAGAGAGGGGAGGGGCCCCTTTCGAAATACCCAAACTATTAAATTAATAAAAACTAATTTTTAAATTAAAATGCCTCAAATGTGGGTTATTTCAAAGCTAAGATGAGGTTGGGTCTAAATCATATCAACCAATAAAATTTATAAATGTTTTTATTTTATTTTTAAACCTAACTTTTTTATTTATCCATATTTAATGTACTTAATTTTATTTATGGTAATAATATTATAAATAATAAATGGTTACAAATATTTACTTATGTGTTTTAAATTATACATAATTGGATAAGTTATGACATTCTAAACCTAAAAATTTTCAGTTTGTAATTTTTAAATATTTCTTTGATTTTTAAATAATTTAATAATATGTTATTTTTATAAAATATAAATAGTTTCAATTTGGATACTATTCATTTATTTGACATTAAATAAAATTCACACATTATATAAATTTGATTAAAAATATTGAATACACTCATAACATGTGATAGTCACCTATAAATATTTTGTATCACATTAATTAATTCATATTATAATTTTTTTAATATTTTTAAACCCATTTATTTTATCTTTATATTAAAAAAATAATTTCTACATCACTATTGTGTCATCATTAATGGTAATTATTAAATCTATAAAAATTATTAATAAAGTAAAATGATTTATATAATTTTATAATATGTCTTTAGACAATTTATGATTGAGGTTTTATCAATTTTTTCCCGACATTAAAATTATTATACTTATAAGATATATAAGACTGACATGATGTCACATTCATTTGTTTTAATTATAATTGCATCACTTCCATAAAAAATGTCAATTAATTGAATCAATTTAGACCCTTAGGTGATAATTGTAGAATTTAATTAATCCAATAGGATTTTTTTCAGGTGTTAGGGTAATTTTATTATCATTATCATATTGTTTGTTACCCTAATTTACATGATTTACCTTTAACCGTGGTAAATAAAAATTACCGTAGTTACGATAAAAAATAAATAAATGTAACTTATTAAAATAATTTGTACCAACTAATTCCAAATATTTATTACTTTTTTCAAAATTTAAAACATAAAAGTTTCAGTAATTAATTTAAAATTAATTCTCGTTGTCAAAACTAGAATGCGGGTTTTCAGGAAGTAAAACTTTTCAAAATATTGACATGTGTTTATATCCAATTTAAGTATTAAGTCACATATAATAACCAAAATTAAATTAAAAGATAAAAACATAATACAATTACACATTAAAAAAATTTAAAATATAATATATCTATATAAATAATTTAGATGAAAAAGAAGTTTTGAATTACAATGCAGTATTTTTTGCTATTGATAAAAATATGAATTTCATCAAAAAAATTCCCAAATTTCAACTAAGTTTAATTTTTATTTCCCGATTCCAAATAAAAAGTTTATTATGTCAAATAAAACTCATAATATTTTCAAAAACTAGATTTAAAAAGGTTTCTCCATCAAAAAACTGTAAAAATGTATTTTTTTTAAATATTTCGTTCATCTAAAAAAATGAATTTTTCCTTATATAATATCTAGAAAAATTATAAGATAAAATTAAAAAAACAAATTTAATATATTAAATATATATTTCACTAATAAAATATACAAATAGTTATTTTATTATTTTATAGACACACTTATTTTCATTTAAATTTTTTTAGAAGGAAGTTAATATTATTCATAATAAACATTATAATGACTAGGTTATAAAATTTAGTTATCATATATACTCAGTCTTATGTCAAATGAATTAAATAAAAAGGACATGAAATTTTTTGTAACAAAATCCAGGAATAGTGTTGCGTATACTAAAAGATAACACGATGTTGTGTATAGTGCAAGATAATCTTGGTGTAGCATACAACACAAGACATCAATGAAATTAAAAAGAATCTATATCATAAAATAGTGGGGTGTTACACTATTTGGGTTTTTGGATACTTGGAATAGAATTTTTTATACCAAAATGGAAATTGATAAATGGTTTTTAAATTTCTTGGTTTGATGATTTCCTTGGAAACTATTTTAATTTAGAAAACGATTTTGGTATAGAGGTTTTTTGTTTGGTGTTAAATTTTTAAATAATTTAAGAGTTTTTTGTATAATTTTTTATATAAATGGGTTCAGATGGTCTATACTGGTTGTATCAGAAGGAATTAATTTTCTTAAATCCTACTGAGCTTTATACTCACCCCCTTCTTGGTCACATTGGAGCATTTCAGATGGGATATATGAAGTCCCATGTAAAGGAAAGGTATCCAATATTTTTAGTCATGCATCTTGATTGCATGGGCCTGAATTAATGAGTTTAATCTTGGAGCCTATTGGGAGTTAATGAAATATTTTCTTTAGAATTATTTAATTTTGTTGGTTTTAGTTTCCTCTTTACACTCTATCACAGATCACAATTTTAGTTTTTTTTTTCCAGTTGATATTACTTTATGTTTTATTATATTGATGTCATGTATAATATAAGTTATTTTTGGTTATTATATTCTAGGTTGGGTTTTCTATTTCAAATGTGTAAATATTCCCCTTAATTTTTCAGAATTCCTTAGTATTTATTTCCAGCCTTTATTGTCTTGAGGATGTCACCTAAAGCTAAGTATTGTCTTGGCCTCTTCCCAAGCCAATGGGTTAAGGGTGAGATGTTACACTCCTTACATTTATATGCTAAATTTTTTTCCTATATTTTATTTTTTGACCATGATATTTTACCATGAATAAAATATGTTTTGTATGAAAATGAATTACCCAATTATATATATGAATATGATGTTTTGTTTTTTTAAATATGGATCTAAGATGGAAAATCAATGTGTGTTAAAGGCATATGATAAAAGAAGAATCCACACAATCAAAAATTTGAAAAGGTTATTGTTTCCTAGGATTTATTATAAGGATTATATAATGAAATCTAATAATGGTAAATAAGATATATTTTTTTGTTGGGGGAAAATAGGATATTTTGGAAAAAATATCAAAACATAACTTTTGATAATGGCTCAAGAGATTACCCTACTTTAACACTTCTTAGGGCGATAAAAAGATTTAGTGTGGAACCACCTTAAATATTTCATTAGATGATGACAAGCACGAAGTGGTTAATATCCTATTAGTGTAGGAAATTACTATTTGAAATGATTTCCATTTTATAGAAATGATAAACAATTCCAAGTCAAAAGTGACAAAACAAAAAAAACTATAAGATTCCACTACACCTCTAAAAATGTTTAGTACATAACAAATAGAACAAACAAATCGTTAATGAGTTAATGATTCACAAATTCGTATGAAAAGAGTCTCTACAATAGAAAATCTTATACAATCCTCTATTCCTCTAAAATGGTATTGTGTAAAATATATATATCTAGAAATATATTATGATTTAATCTCTCCCAACACCACCATTAACACTATCTAAAATATTGGAAAATATTATACATAAATAATCAGTAAGTATGAATATATACATTTTAGGTTCCTCCTCAAAACCATCATAAGTCTATTGAATAAAAAATGTTAATTCATTCCTGCATAAAAATATAAATGATAATCGATCAATAAATCATAATGTTAGTCCTCAAACCCTTACTTTTCACGTACCTAATAACACACACTCTTTAATTCATAGAATATAAAAAAAATCACATCATATGAAACCCCATTTTTATAATATTGAATTAAATAAAATCATTGTATTTATCCACCAACAGATAACTCGTTGAATTATATAACCAATAAATTTCTCACCTAAAACCACTTCTAAACATCTTCCCATTAACAAAGCTAAAAAAAGGGAAATATGAGATACAAAGAATAATTGATAATGTGTATGATGGTAAAGGTATGTCTTTATTAGCACCCAAAAAATTAATTTTTAATGCAACCCTTTAACAATGCTAAAAAAGAATTAATAAACGGGGTCTTAATCAGTAAAATTTTATGCACTAAAAAAGGGTGAATTTTTTTATTTTAGTTTAGAAATCTCTACCACCCCTTTTTCATCACTCCCACACTTTATATTTATTTTCCCTTTTCTTTTTTATCACATATCACCCACTCACACACAACCACCTTATTATTACTTAGAATGTTACTTCATCGGTGCTTTATAAAATTCAATCCTATTATTTTACCCGCCATGTGTGCCTAGATGTGATCCCTGCACCTCTTATTTGGAACTATAGAACATTTTCCTATTAACCATGATGTTTTGTTGACTATTTTATAGTATATATATTTATTTATATATAGTTACATATAAATATTTTATTCATATAATTATATAACCATTTACTATATATATATATATAAATGTATATATATATATTCTTATATTTTTATAATGTATGAAAATGGTCAGATAATGTTTGAAATATATTTTTATAATATGTACATATATATTAAATTTATATTAAAATTTTATACATTAATTATATATTATTACATTAATATATTTCTATATATAGATATAATTGTATATTTACATGTCAATTTTTTATAATTTATATATAAATATTTATTTTCAAATACATTTATATACTATATTTAATGATAATGGTAATTATTTATTTATAAAAATACACACACACACATATATATATATATAAATAATATGTATAAAAACATATTATCCAACATATGTGTACATTTATAATTATCACATAAACATACCAATATATAAATAAAATGTGAATATTTACATATATTATAATATTTATATATATGTTTTTTGAGAGATAAATGTTTATATATATATATATTTCATATATAGGCAGATATATACATATTAATGCATTTTTATAAAGTAAAAGAACTGGGTAATTTAATTAAAATAATAAAATTAATAATAAATCATTATTTAAATTTAGTATATATATTTAAAAATACATATTTATGTAAATATGTTTAAACATGTATTTATAAAATTTATTTATTAAAAATAAATATAAAAAAATATGCAGGTATTTAATTATTTATTACGATAAATTATTAAAGACAATAAAATAAAAACCATACTATCAATAAAAATGTAATATTTATTATTCAAATCAGTGTACAAAGAACATAAAAAATAAGACCTCTTTAAATGTGGCTGAAATATCATCGAATGCAAAAAAATAGTGATACCCCTACTAAAAACTCCATTTGGTAGGATATATTGTACTTTTTTGTATGAAAAAAATGATCGGTATTCCTTGGGTCACCAAAATATATAATCCTTCACATAAATCTATTTTTTATATAGTAGAGCCTAGAAGAACACTCGTATCAAAAATTATGGATGTTTAAAATGCAAGTCATTTTTTCAACATATCTTAGAATGTTCAATAATCATTTAATTTTAATGTCACAATATTTTTATAAAACCACAATATATATTTGTTACAATACTTATTAAATTATTATAGAAAATACATATCAATAGGATATTGAAAAAGAAATAAACATGAATGTGTTAGTAAAGACGATTTCCTCTTCCTCAGTGTACTCCCTGTAGATATTTTTATTAAGGGATATAGGGTTGGTCTTTTAGAAGGGAAAAATATTCTAAAACATGGTTAATGATTTGGAGAAGATAATGTTTTAGGTGATGGTTGAGTTATATGTCTCAAGGTGGTTTAAATAAGTAATTGAGGGTGTTCCCTTTAATAATTTATGTGAGGGATAGTTTTTGAATTTCTCAATCTTTTAAAATATAATAAGTTGATTCAAGAGAAAAGTGAGTCAAAATAGCCTATTAATTATTAGGGTATAAATTTTTCAAACATATTTTATCCCATTTTTTATTCTCTAATATTTTTATAATTTTTAAATAATTTAATAAAATATTATATTCCTAACATATCATTTTTTCCATTTTGACACTTTTCATTACCTTGACTTTAATAAAAGCAATAAAACAAAATAAAATTGAACTAAATATTTTAACACATCCTTAATATTTCATATTCATCTATAAAATTCGTTGATTATATTAATTTATTAAAATAATATTAATTATAATATTTTTAATATCATTTATCTAATTTCTTGTAACATATTTCAATGTTTCATTCCATTTTCTTTATATCATTTGATTTATGATAAATTTAGTGTGTTATTATTTTGGGCCATAAAATTTGGGATGTAATATCATCTTTTACATGGGATTACCAAATCACCCCTTAATGATAGGAATTAGATCATCCAAAAATTTAATGGAATTTTTCTCATGTTGTAATATACCTCCAATTCAAATTTTTTTACTTCATTAGGCTTGAATCATAGCCAACATAGTCATTTTTTTGGAATTATTTCTAGTTCACTTCATACGTAATTTTTTGTAATCAAGCACCACTTTAGTCATAATACCAAATTAATCTATGATAGCTCTAGAAGGGAAGAATGTTCCTCATAGCATGGGATACCAAAAAATGAAAAATGAAATTAAAATCGAGACTACATGGTTTTTAAAAGGTGTTAAATAATTGAACCAAGTAATAGCGCATTTTAAGAATAAATTACATCCTTGATAATAAAATTAGTTTAAAATAAAAAATTAACAAGAATAACTATTTATGAACATGTAATCAGATAAAAATTATAATGTAAACAGTGAATACTAGCATATTTCAGTGGCTAGTTATCCAAACCCCCAATATTGGTTTTCTAGATATGAGAAAATAGAATATTAAAATATTTAAAATTGAATTCTATTTTCAAGGAAAAGATAATAAACAATTTTCATTAAAAGAGATGAAAAAAAGTCATAAAACCAATCAAAATAATTTTACATAATCTCGGTTCATACAAATATGACAGTCCTGAGCCCAATCCATTATTAAAAACTCATCGTCACATTTCAACCAAGTTAAATTAAGCATGATGATGTGTTTTTTTGTCAAAATAGTCACAAGGGTTAATTTTGTTCAAGTGAGGAAAGATGGAAGTGTTAGGTGGAATAAAATTGTAATTATAAGATGAGTATTAAATTTTTTTGTTGTTTTTGTTTTTTGAAACATGATTAGGGTATTTTAAATTGTACTCAATAAAGTCAACCTATTTAGAAATCCTTTTCCAATTATTCCCTACCTCAAAGGCCTTAGAAAACCATGTGAATCTCACATACTAAATCATCAACACGAGTTACCATGATAAAAAAATTCAAATTACCACTAATAGAGATTAAATTAACGACTATGAGCCATTAAACTATGCATTCATGGTCTCAAAGGGTCAAAATCCACACATTATTCCGATCAATTTATCTACGTGCATTTTTTTTAATATTTTTTTATTTATTTTTCCAACAATAATGTTAAAATTAAAATGATCACCAGAATAGTTATATTTATCAAGGGACCCCACGAACATGAACTAATTTATAACAATCTAAAAGATGGATTTAGAGATATTTTGATAAAATTATTAGAAATGTAAACTGTGTAAAATCATAGATAGCCACACTTTCCAGAAAATATTCTCATGAACATACACATGCATTAAAATTGGAGTCATGGAATGAAAAATTATTTGATATTTAGTTTCAATGTTTGAAAATTGTATTATAATGTTCAAGGATAAACAAATTTTTTCCCATTTATACACAAAAAAATTATGGGTTTTCCACTATGGACACACACAACAAAAATTCTTTTGATACACAATTTTTTCTCTCCCAAACATAGATTAACATTGTACTCAGTGTTTAATGAAAATAAAATTTAGAAGGGTTGAGATATGGAGGAGAGGATTTACAAAATTTAAACTCAAAATAAAATTACTAAACAATGTGACCAATTATCATGAATATGAATTCCATGTGTAAACCAATTGATCTATAAACCTCTATGTCACTTTAAGATTCCTAATCAATGATAGACGTTAATGTTTTAATGCTTGGAAGAAAGGCGATTTTCATGAAAATAAATCAAAATAAATATCCCCTAAATCATAAAAAATATAATTATAATTACAATGGAAACCCCTTGAGGATTCAAAAAAAAAATAAACGCATAAAATAGAAAAAAAAACATACTTGTTTTTTTAAAACACCAAACACCATGTTAAAGAAAACATAAAAGTCGAGTTTCCTCCCAAAAATCAATTTATTTAATGTTATTAGATTGTAATGGAATCTAAATATATGTTAATTTATCTATTTCATAGGTTGTATTAGTAAACACCTCATATTTTTCATGTTTGATGAATGATTTAATGAATGGTTTAAACCATTAACCATTGACTTCAAAGACATTACCACTAATGGGATAACGAATCTATGAAACCCCAATGGGGTACACTGGTTTCACATTTTATGGCTATGAGAATATCAACCTCAACATTACTTGGAGTAAGAGAAGTTTGGAACTATAATGGAGAACATATTTTCCCAGTTCGATGTATTTCACTTTAACATTTCTAGATTGGTATAATTCAACTCTTTCATTATGGATCCTTTAATTTTCAAAATCTGGCATCCTATGTTTCTCAATTGTGTTAAGGTATAATATAATCATTGTTGTATAAAAATAAATCTCAAAATTGATTTAATTTTATTTTCCAAAAGGCCTCACATTCAATTTCAACAGTTAAATAGATATATTTTTTGAAAAACCAACTTATTCCATTCATTGGATGGTTTAAAATGCAGTAAAATATACCCATTGGTAATCCAAAAGTTTCTCAAACCAATCATTAATGGAGAGATTGATGAATTATCCAGAATTATCTTAATTTTACTATTCACAAACTCATCTTGAATATTAGTTTTAGGGTTTTAGGTAGTGAAAACATTGCGAGACATCACATACTTATACATCAGTGGTATGAAGGGATAGTTGAAGAAATGGGTTCCATGATCATTGATGGTAGACCTAGAAATTAAAAATATAAAAAAGATATGGTGTTTTAGCAATATGGTCAAAACATGATAGTCAATGGTTTTGTTGGAATGGTCTTAACCCATTTTGAGACAAAATAAATAACTGAAATGATGAGGATATATCCCCTAGTGTTTGGGAAGGGTCTCGTGAAATTATTTTCCCAGTAATCAAATATTTCAACGTCAAAAATTTTAGTAAATATAATTAGATTCCTTTTTGTTATGGAACATAATTGTTTACATGGAAGAAAACATTGGAAGAATGTATAGGAATACTTAGTGAGGTTAGTCCAAAAGAAACCAATTTCGAGAACTTTTCTGTGGGTTTTTTTGTGAAAAAGTTACCTTCATATTCCTCTCCATGAGAAAATTTAATAATGGAATTTTTCTCATACATGGGAACACATATCCTAATTACTTTATTATAACATAACTTTATGATATATTGATCATAAAACACTTGGTGCTGACATCAAAAAATAATTTCTTACTGCCATGAGTACCTATGAATTTTTGAATGACATCCATACTAAATTTTTTCATTATCTAACTATACTGTGGGAAATGACTAACAAAATACATATTCTCATAGGGGAATTAATTGTACATAGAAATTTGGGATGATTTAAGATTGAATTCAAACATACATAGGTGATGCACGAAAACATTTTCAATATCCATTTTTTAATTAATTTTTTTATCAAAATTTTTCAAAACAAGTTGCCACCTAAGGAATATTTCCTTTGTGTCTTGTTTTTGGAAACTATATTTCATATGTCAATGATATGTGAAGAAAACAATGGGTGATCATAAAAGATACGACCTACATTTTTCTAATTCATAGACAATAATAAGAAAATATTTCTCGATGGTGGTGTAGTTTATTTTTAAATCATTTATTATTTTATGTTTATAAACAATGGAACATGGATTTTTATCACTATGTTGTCCTAATAGAGCACCTACAACAAATTATATCGCACCACAAGCGAGTTATAAGGGATGTTTTTAATTAGTATCTTGCATGACAATTGGAGAGATATTAGATGACTTGATTGTTGAGTGCCAATCCTTACATCTTTCTATCCATATAAATGGGTCATCTTTCACTAGCTAAGAACAATGTGTTTGGGAAATGGAACAGAAGTTTCTAATGAATTTTCTATTGAAAAAAACATGTCATAAAAATGACTAAGTTATTTGACTTTTTTAGAGAGGGAATGTGATGGATGATACCAACCTTTTAATTATCAAATACCATTACTAGAAATTATTCGTATAGTCATGGTTTATAATTGTGGAAACAAGACTCAAATTTATGGCTATATATATTTTCCATAGTTTATCCAAGAGTGGCTCATATTTTAAGAGAAATTGGGTCAGAACTATAGCTATGGTTTCCACTATGGCTATATATAATTCTATTATAATTTACATCCATAGTTTGAAACTACATAAGAAAATAAAAAACCATTATTTACACCATGGTATAACACATGTATCCATTGTTGGAAATCATTGATATTATATCTACCATATTAGAATGTATCCATGGTTACAATCAATAGATACAACTTTATTTTCATGGTTAAAACTATAATTATTGGTATGTTTCCAAGGTTTTAAACCGTGGATATAGATTTCTCCACCATAAAGAGAAATATTGTACCTCCATGCTACTCCCACATAAATTGACAGACACAGTAATTCTATAATTCAATATATACATATACGAAAAGACACACCTAAATACAATTTAATATAACAATAATAAAAATTAACTACATAATAAAATTCAACTTATAAACAAACCAATAATATGGTATCTATAATAAGTGATCCTCAATATATGTTTCCTAAAAACCATGATAACCCTCATCCACACCTCGTAAATAAGCACCATCACCAACTATCATGACATCAACATATTCTTATTCAGGAAAATTGATAGTGACATCGATATCGACATTAACACCGACACTGACATTGGTAGAGGAATCTAAAAAAACATAATTCATTAACATTTAATAGGAATTGACCACTGTATAAGATTCTAGTGTAATTATAGAAGAAATATAAGACACAAATTTCATCATATGTTCATTTATAGTCTTTTGGTTTTGAGTGTTGTCTACTTATTTTTGAGTTTCTTGTCTGATGGTTGAATTCACGTGTTCAACTTGGATCATAACCAAACCATTACTCGATGAAATATTGTCCGAATAATAGTATCTAGATGTTAAAATCTCTTACCCTAGTCAACAACACACTCTTCCATGATTCTCTACTCCTAATACCTTATTCAGTTGATCATTCGGGCCCATATTGTCAGGTTCTTTTATGCCAATGCCTTCATAGAATTCTATTTAGTGACATAAAACATAAATATAAATGAAAAATAGTATAATGAATTAAATTTAGTCTATATAAAGTAAATGGAAATATACTTACAGTCATCACTTAGGTTTCATTTTTTAGGACAATACTATCTATATTTTCCCTTCTTATGCAAAACATGTTAGATCAAGAAACACAACCCTCGATATTCAGTGCATTTTTTTTAAAAAATAATGATATAAAGCAATATCATATTTGAATAAAATTACACTAAACCATATAAAATAAATCAAATTTATCATAATAAAATATATATGATTATAAAAACAAAAAAAATGTTGGTAGAAGATATAGATTCTAATAGGGTGTTTATAATGCCCAAATTTTTTATCTCTATAATAATGGTATTTGAAAAGTGTAAATTTATTCTATAGAAATATAATAAAATGGTAATACAACCTATGTAATAGTAACATTGAATAATAGACAAAATGGACATTTGATCAATGTGTAATGATATATGCTCGATGTTATTTTGGTGTGTAATGATTTCTCAAAATATCTCATTGATATTTAAATTTTAGACCCAGATTATGTAATTGTATGTTTTATTTTACGAAAGGGTGACACTATATATCAACATCAGGAATAATTATAACTATTAAATAAAAGTGTTGTCTAACAATATTTTAGATCTATTTAATAATAATCATGTAATAACACAACATATGGAATGGTTATTGATAGCCTATTGGAAATCTTTAAATAAAAAAGGGTGAAACAATTTTAATTTAATAATAAAACCGGAAAACCTAACTAAAAACGTAATATTAATCATTCCCATGTTTTAAACCCAAATGGATGGTATGTATGTACTAAATTAAATAAAGATTTAAAATTATAATTGATTGATTGTTTGGAAAAAGAGAAATAGTGCAGAAAAGATAGGCTTTGATATCGGGAGATGAGGCATGCTGTTTTTTTTTATTTTTAGGTTTCTGTAGTAGGTATTAATATTATTATGAGTTTTTTCATATTTTATGATTGAATTGGGTCAGAAAGGATCCTTTTTCTAGGTACCCTACACTAATCATGTGATTGTACTATTGGAATGGTCATATATTATGTGAAATTGTAAACCTATGTGGACCAAACCCCTATTTAATCCTAACTACACATGGTTTCATAGTGGTAATATTATAAAAAATCCAATTAAATAATGAAATAAAAAATTACCCCATGAATCACAAGAAATGGTCACACAATTTCAAAATGAATAATAATGGAATTGATAATCAATTTTATTGCAATCCAAAAACAAAATAATAAATATAATTATTTCCTAACAAAACATACCCCATCAATCACATCACAAAAAAAGACTAATTTCCCATGGTAGAAATTATGATAATGAGTGGCATGGATACCCCAGATGTAATAGTGGTGAATAACTACATCGAATCAGTGCTCCACAGTCATCCATGCATCATATGAAAGTATCATTGGTGTCTTCCACAATCCAAATGTTCTTCCGTTGTCTTTTCTGCTCTGCATATAATGGGTGGTAAAATATGTTTTTTTTTCAAAACCAGGGATGAAAATGTTAATATCTTTCAGTTTCCCAACATTTTCATGACTAGTAATGTTACACGACAAGTAATCCATATCAGCATGAAAATTCTATATATCATTCTCTATCCCAAACATTCAAATCATTTATTATGTAAAAAAATTTCAATGAATTTTCATGGTTTGAATTATTTCCTTACCTACAATTTTCATTTTATAAAGTTCTATTCCATCCTTCCATAAAGTACAAAACATGTCAAAATGTTCCAAATTTTGAACGATTGAAAATTTAAAAATATAAATAAATTTATTAAAATACTTTAAAATACATGCATGAAATAAAATCATTTTTTAAGACCAATTTTAATGTATTCAAATATTAAAAAACATTTTGAGAAAAAATTTGGATTGGTGTAATGGTTAATCACTTGACAGGAGAGAATATGATATCTCAATATTCACTGCAGTGATTCATGTGAGAATCCCCAATGATCATGAAGAAATTCATTCCTGAATTTAAAATGGTTAAAATGTTAAAGGATGGTTTTATTCTTATTATATGTTTTAGGATATGAAGGATTGATAATCAAAATAATGTTGTATTTTTTAAAAAACAACTATAATAAATGGGATTTTAGTTAGAATATAATGATTTATGGAAACCCATAGGAGGAAGAGATCGATTCTTGTATGAATTATGTGTATGTATCACATCATACAAATTGCGTTTAAAACTCTCACAATATGATTCTTTCCATATGAATTTGAAGATATGATGATCACGTGACTTTCAATGTCATATGATACTAATATGATGATTTCAGGTTGTTGTGATGTATTATTTATAATATAACC
The DNA here is from genome assembly GCA_963277665.1 of Viscum album. Classification (NCBI taxonomy): domain Eukaryota; kingdom Viridiplantae; phylum Streptophyta; class Magnoliopsida; order Santalales; family Viscaceae; genus Viscum; species Viscum album. The sequence goes on along the minus strand of OY728151.1, from coordinate 643,284,614 downwards.
ACACTCATAACCATGATTCTATCATGTGATAGAAGAAATGAAATGATTTTTTTTCTTGGAACCTTATATATGGGAACCCATGATAACAATATAAATTTCAATATAAAATTTAATTGTTGAAAAAATTAATATATAGATTCTGAGGATTTAAAAAGTTATGTATTCAGATTGGGAAAGGAAGGATTCCATGATATAAATATGATAATATCTTCATCCATGTACAATTAAAAATAAAAATACAAATTAAATAAATGAATAAAATAAAATAAATATGGTGTTTTTGAAAAGAATGAATATAAAAGATTTTGAATTACCTATAATAATGGTAAATTAAAATAACACATTCATTTGGTATTGTGAATGTTGAAGAATGATGGGAGGATGATGAGGACCTTAAATTTTTGTAATTATTATATACCTATATATATATTTCTATATATTTCTATAGGTTGATAATGTGACCTTATTATGATGAGAAGAAGATCCTACTATCATGATAGAGGAACTACTTATGTACCTATAATCAATATTATGTGTGTTTCAATGTGAAGAGGATGAGAACCAGTGATGTTGTTGATGAACTAAATAAATGTGGAATAAAATTTAGTGCACATTCATATATGAAAAAGAAGGATAAAATGAACATAAATCTATATGAATTGATGAAAGAAGAATGTGAAAATTGAAAAGAGGGATGAAATAAATAGTTTGATGCACTCAATGTTGACATAGAGGAAGAAGAAGGAAGATTAGGTGTGTTTTAATCATAGAAGTGAAGAAGAAGTTGAAAAACTCTAGTTCTCTAGTATGAAGATGAATAAAAGTTTTCTATATATTTATGTTTTCAAATGTTGAATAAAATATTAGAATTGGTGTATGAATGGAAGATAACAATATATATGTACTTCAATTCAACCGTACAAGTATTAAGAGGAGAAAAAAAGAACAACAAAACACATCATATTTATCATATATTATAAGTGGAACCTATGTGTAGGAGGAACCAATGGAACATCGATACGATAATGTGAAAACACGAGTTTCATGGATTTATCTTTTACGTTGGAGTTTACAAAATTATTTCTAGTGGGTAATATAATTGAATATTTTTTTGCACTAACAAAATGTATAAAAACTTTATTTAAAAGGAAAACCTTGTAAATTACCATTCTGAATTATGTGTTTACTCGGGAATAGAGGAATGGAAGGAGAATTACTTCCAAGTTTAAATCCATATGTACCTTCTATATTTAATTCAATTGACTGTTCATAATATCTTCCATGGATTATTTAGGTTTTAATTATAAATAAGTAAAAATATATATTAACTGAAGTCATGTGAATTCTAAATATATGTAATTGGTTCATAGTAGATGAATATGTATTTAAATCTCCCATAAAAAGGATAAAATAGTTGAAGTGAATAAAAAATAATATAATTCATAAAAATCTAGAAAATCATAAAATTGAAAATCAAAATGAAGAAGGATGAGGTTTTTAGATAATTATTTGTATTAGTAAATATTTATGCATAACAAATTGGATTTTTTGTATAATCCCTAAATCATAAATGAAAAATGGAATCCCATTTTAATAATTTAAATTATTAGCTACAAATGTTTTCTCATGATCATGGAGTGAAGTGCATCCATGATTGTGAATTTATTTCATGGAACACTTATTTCTTTTATTTCTATATGATTTCTCATAAAAAAAATCTAATTTCTTTTAATTAAAAAAAATAATTCAGTTATACATTAAGAATAATTATAAAATAAATAAATGATTATATATATAATTTTAAATAATACCTAAAACATTATAATCTTTTAATATATGATCATATCACTGTATTATGATATTGGGTAAATATTAATTATCGTTATTTATTCATACTCTGTATCAACTCTATCATTACATCCAACATAAAAGTCATATATATACGCTATCCAAAAATCAAATAATTCCATTAATATGTGTACTTTGAATTTTTTCAATCCAAAAAATATATCAAAGCATCATTAGAAAAAATATTTTTTACCAAAATATTATAAAATAATATATATATATGTGTGTGTGTTGATTAAAATTACATATCCAAATCTCTATCCAAACACAATTATTTATTTGTTATACAAATACCCTCTAACTTATTGGTTGAACCAGAATCAGATTTCTATTTATATATAATTTTACCAGAAAAAATTTATATTAATTATAATTTTTTATAATTATAAGACTAACCTTATTGTATTGAACTATAATATGGATGTTTTGAATCCAGACCTCTCCCATTTTTGTGCAGCCTAATTTTCTAGTAGAGGGTGTAGCTAATCATGAAAAATAATTAGAAATGGAAAATAATTAATATGATATTATCATTAATCACTCTTAGTAATGTTTAAACACAGATAAATTGATGGGGGATATGGTGACCCTTGATGTGATACATTTATAGGAGGGGTGGTTGGGGGGTATATCTATAGTAAGAGTACTCTGTGTAGTCTATGATGTTAAGTGAAATTATTGAAGGATAAAAGGTGATAGATATCACTTAATAGATGAGGGGAGATATGGATATGGATATGTTAATGGGATATATGAGGGAGTAGTTCTCATTATAGTGAATGGTGGGAATGGGTAATAAGGATGGATGAGATCCTATGAACATCCTTCCAATGTGGTTGTGAGAAGAAAGGGATTTCGAAAAGGTGGTTGTGGAAAATATTGTGATGGAATAATCAGAGGACGACCTCACGGTGAATAACATAGGATGAAGCAGGGAGAAAATGTATGTCCTCTAGGTGACTGAAATAGTATAGTGGTATTCAGAACTACATAATCAGTCATACTTGTACCCCCTCTATACTATCAGCCTCCAAATCATAATCCAACCATCTCCTCAACTATGTAGTCTAAATTTACATGCATGATAAAATTAAATGAAAAATAACAAGATAAATAATAAGAAATAACATTATATCAAATAGTAAATTTTACTTATATTAGTGACCATCGGTGACGTGAAAAAATCTCTAAAACATTTTTCATTTTTATTTATTCATCTTATTCTAGCATTATGATAATAACAAATTTTGACTAGGAAATTTAAATTAATTTTCTAAGATAAATACTAATAATAAAAATATTAAATAATAAAACTGCAACATAGAATAAGAAATGATGAGAGGAAACATTTTAATATAATTTTTTCTTGGATCCTTGTAAATGTTATCAAGTCCATGTTTTGATTATTTTTTTTGGAGTCACACTGGACATATTATAGGACTATCCAGGCTTAAGATATATGTATGAGTATGTGTTTTTCCCACACTATTCAGATTGAACCTTCTAATAATTATAGTAGATGTGATCCCCATATCTCAATGATGACACTTTTTTCTCAATTAATGTTGTTATTTTTTTCATTATTTTTGTTTTTAGATTTTACATTGATTTTCAATGATTTATTTTTAGAATCATTATGTTTTGAGTAAAAAATTTTAAGAACACTTATACTAAAAGGTTATTTTGTGTGGTTTAGAAATTAGTTCACAAACCTTAATTATAGTTCTAAAAAACACTCAATAGACATTTGAAGTGACTAATGAAATTCATTTTTGGTTCTATCTTGGTATGATTAGGACTCACAAACATGATTCATTATTCCATAAGCCCGATGAACATATTTTCAGCATTACTTTGGTGTTGCATTGTGACAGGGAATCTTCAAGAGAGGACCCGATGGGTTACTGAGTCTGTTAGTACCCTAATTATTATGAGTAGTTTATTTACAATTGAAAACAATCAATTAGAAATATTATTATAAGTTTGATTTTGAATATTTGTTTTTTATGGAATCAATGAATATTTTTTTATATTTGGGAATAACATGGTTTTTGCATTGGTGTTTTTATTATTATGACTACTAGATGTAAAAAGTCACAAAATCTAGAATTTAATGAATGTAACACTCCATGATTTCATAGTACATTATTTCTTCAAAGTAATTTAATAACTTGTACTATACGCCACACTGAGTTTAAGCATATCATGACTTACCAAACCAGCCGTTCAAAAGTGGTTATGAATGGTATTAACTTAATTTTGAACTTTATATAATCCTTATAATTTTAGAATCCATATTTTGAGTTTCTTAGACATAATGTAAGAGCTAACTCATTTTTCCAGATAAAAGAATTATTTTTCAAAAAAAAATGCACGTTTACCACCTTTTAATGGTGAACCCTTGTTAAATCCAATATTTGAAACTTTTAAATAATTAATTTTACAAAATAAACTTCTTATTTAGAATTGGGTCATTATTATTTAGTTTCAATAAATGTTTTGTGTTTTTATGATAACTTTCATATTTCGGTTACTATTGAAGAATACTATATTTTAACTGAAAATAACTTTTTGAATCAAAATAATTTATAGTGATAAATTATAAATTTTAATGGTTTGTATGTATAAATAGACTATATTTTTACCGTTTAATCCAATACTGGTCATTGTAAGTAATTTACCATTGAAATTGTATATAAAAAAGTGTCAATCTTTTGATAGTTATTATTTCTTAAAAATATGCCTTTTGATTTTGACAACAAGAATTAATTTTAAATTAATAAATGCAACTTAGATATTATTAATTTGGTAAAATAGACTTCATTTTTTAATTAGGAATATCAAAATTATCTTCGGGTGAATTTTTGGTATTTTTCTGAAAACATTCAATTTTTGATGAATAGTGAAAAACACTGAGTTATTGTTTAAAATTGACTTTTTATTTAATTAATTATTTATTTTATTTAAATATATTTTAGGTAAAATTAGATACATAATACCAATATAATTTCATTTTAATCCATTTAAGTCTTTTTATAATAAGTTTAGATATATAAAAATTTTATTGAAATTTTTATCGTCTTTTACCCAACTCCTAGGAGCATTTTCAAATTTGCCTAAAACATAATTTTACCATTTCTGTGAATTGAATATGAAAAATATGAGAAACATGGTTAAACTCAGTAAGTAAAATGGGGTTCAACAAGATAAAAATAATTTTTTGGTGAATAGTAACTTTTGACTTTTATTTACCACAGTTAAAAGTAAAAAAGTGTAATTAAGGGTAAAAATGATATTATAATTACTTTAACACATGTCCTAATTCTATTGTAAAAGTGTAAATCGATCAAAAACAACCTTAGGAATAAAATATGATCCTTTATGTCCACTTGGATTAGATTAGGACATTTATTATTATTTAATTTAAAGAAGAGTTAAAAGTGTTAAATTCAAGTTTTCATAACTAAAACATTTTCAATATTGGGTTATACATAATATAAATTCGATTATAAATATTATTTAGGAATATAAAAATATTTCCTATATAATGGTATTTTATTTATAATTTTTAGACATTAAATAAAAAAGTTTATTTATGACATAATGTTGATGCCGTAATTAAATTTTAAATTAAAGATTAAAATAATTGATATTATAAATACCTAAATAAATGTATTTTGAGACTTCTGTTGAATTAAACTAATTTTATAGGATAATATGTCATATTAGGGTTGATTAAATCAATCATTTTAGTAGTAATCATGCATTTATGATTTAAAAAATACAAATACCAAATAGTGTCTAAATTGATGTAAAATAGTTTTTAAAACAAATATTATATTATTAATTGATATAATAGTCTTAAAAATATATGGTTCAGAAACAAGACTTATATATTAATATATATGACATTAATGAACCAATTGGGGTTCAATTGGCATTTTATAGTAACTTTATTAACCATATAATATAAAAATACAAAGAGACATGGTAAATTTCAAACTATTTAACTAAGTGTTAAATATAAAAGTTAAGGTTAATATGGTAACCTAAACCTATATAAAACCTATTAGTAGAGAGTTTTTTGATCCATCACCACATTATCCTCTAAATAAATCATTTTTGATCCATTACAAATGAAAATCATTTTATTATAAAATAATATTTCATCCTTTTCCTAAAGTGACCCTAACCTCTCTTATAAAAGGGCACTTCCCCTTATCTTAATTTCAGACCTCCAAAGACATTTTGATCGGACAAAACCTTCCCAAAATATCATACCAGCATTATTTACTTTATTATAGATTCCTTCCTTTGGTCATAAAGCTAACGCAAGGTGCTATTTTGATTAAATCAAAACGGAAGAACCCGAAAAAGAGGTAAATATTTCATCACATCTTTCATGTTCTTTTCTTTTTACACTTCCTCTATATTTGTTGTTTCCATTCTAAAACAATAACTCCAGTATCCTCTATATATTATGATGATATTTTATAAATTTTACAACCATATTTATTATTCTATCCATCCTATACATGACAAAGTCACCATTGTGGATATGTACGGATTACCGTCTCCATGTCGTGGTATAGTTTGTTATTCAAACACTTCATTATTTGAATGGATATAAAAATGAGTTTAACTAATGTAAATAATAAATATAAAATGTTAATGATTCTTTATATATGATATAACATCTAATTACATACGATTTTCAATAAATATAATTATTTTGTCGCACGTGCGTACGTACAGATTACCGTCTCCATGACATGATGAGATTCATTTCCACGTTCACCATTCAACGATGATTATAAAATATATATAATTAATTAGTATGTAATATATGAAATAATAATTCTACTGGAGATATATATATATATATATATATATATTCTTTTATATATCTTATTTACTTAGTTCCGTTCAATACGATATGAAAATGGAAACAGCTTTTATGCGTACGTGCGGACTACCATCTCAATAAATGGTGTTTTACATTTCATATATATGTCTATTATACATATTTATATTCTAAATATATATGTTATATAAATCTTTTTTTATATTCTGTAAGTATTTAAATCATGATCTAAGTGATACAATCAAGAGTAACAAGTTAAAACATGTTCGATAAAGAAAGCGATTCTTACCCGAAATAGTAATTTAACATGGCAATTATTATTATATGGGTAGTATAATGTCATAAATGAATCATGTATGATATCATAAATATAAATATGGTTCTGGTATACTTTAATAACATACTATGGTCTTCATACATGAAGTTAAACGTACCCTAGACTAAAGGAAAGTGCAAGGTAAGGGTTAATTTCACAATATCTTTATTATCTGAGGTGTTTTTATGTAAGTATCTACTAGGAAATATTTATTATCCATGTCCATGTTTCATAAAATAGTTTTAAATGGAATTATTTTAAGGTAATTTTTACTAAAACATCATTTTAAATGTTTTAAAGATTTATTCTTCTAAACCATTCACATTAATGTCCATGTTTTCAAAATTGTTTCAAGGATTTATTTAAATGGACATGAATGTTTTAAAATGTTAATTCCATTCAAAAGTTTCAAAGTGGTATGGGACACTTTGATTCAAAAATGTCTTCAAATTTCGTCCTTTCTAAATTGTGTGACTTTTAAATGGTTTTAGGAAAAATGATTATTTCTCTCAAAGACTTTTACAAATCATTTTCATCTATGTCCAAATCCATTAATGGGTTTTACACTTATTTAAAGTTGATTTATTATGATAAAAATATTTCATGTAGTATTGATGGTATTGTGATATGTTTGGCTGTGTATGTGTTATTTTTATACCATTCATTGTTTATGAATAAAGTATTGACATTTCATATGCCAGTTTTAAGACGAATGTTTATGTTATGTTTAAATTTTTTCATATCATGAATGAATTGGACATATTAAGTGACAGGTGGAGCTCGCTATAGCTCGTCGTTGCATCGGTAGGTCTCATGAAAAAAACTAGTGTCTTGGCACAAGGCCTTGACAAAATCTTATTTTTAGTCTTGAAATAATGCCTTGACTATGTTGTTAGGAAGTCTAGCATTATTAATTCTATCACTATGAAAGTGGCTATTGATATGGCATGTGAATATTCTACTAGTAGAATATCCATGTGAATAAGTAAATGGAATTATTTTATTGTATATTTTCCATATTATGCTGATGTTTATGTTTAAAAGGCTTCTGTTTTAGTCTTATAAATTTCCTTAAATGATTATGCTTATTTATGAATGTTTCCACTATATTTTTATCCTTACAGGGCATCTGAGCTCACCCCAGTCTATGTCTTAATTTTCCTAGAATCCCAAGAAGTGTTTTATGTTTGAGATGCCGGGTTAAGATAAGGTAACAATGGAATTCTCAAAGGATTTTGTTTGTGTGTTGTATGTTAGAATGTGTAATGCAACATTCATGTATGTAATATATTTTCCAATACTACTAAAATAATCAGTCTTTCGTGACTTGATTCCTTGTAATCATACCAATGTATTAAAATAATGCACCGACTCTGAGAATCTAGGGTCGAGGCATTACAATTAAGGACTTTTATTCATCAATAATCTCCATTACATTATTTTAAATGTAGGTAAAGATTTATCATATTCATTTTGATATAATTTTTTTAATTTGAAACCTATCATCCCAAAATTAATAGAATGATTATTTGTTACTATATTGGTCAGCTACTATACTAGGTAGGTTTTATCATCAAGCCTGATGTTTTTTGTGACTTGAATAGTTATCGATAATCTGATCATAGCTTTTATTGTATAGATTTTGGATACTTCCCATATGTTTTTTCTAATTGTATCTAGTTTTATCTTATAATTGGTCATTATTTTTTTGCATGAAGAGGCCCCATAATGGTATTATTTCACAAATGCATCATGTCTATTGTACCTATGAAGGAAACGTTTTTAATCATTGAAACCTCAAATAAAATTACATTTCAAAGGTTAAATTACTCACATGTAATTGTAAATTGAGTTAATCTATTTCTAAGCTGTTAGAAAATTATATTTTCAGTAACATTAATTAGAAAAAGATGAAGAATGACATTCATTACAAAAATATCAGGTTCTTACTCTAAATTGACCTTAAATTTTAACCATATTCATGAAAAAAATGTTTATTTTATCATAATTTTGTGAATATAATGTTTTTTGGTTCTATTGGCATAGTGATAACATTCATCATTATATAAATTGGTATTTTTGGAAACACAATGATTTTCACTTTATCCAATAAAATTACCAGGCTCAGTTTTCTATTCTAGATAATGTGTCATCTACTAATATGTGAATTGTATTTAAAATGTGAAATATTCTATATATTTTATATTAGTTAATTTTTAGGCGTAATACTCCAATATCAATTATGTTTTAAAATCAGATTTCACAACTGACTATCACCCTAGATGTGATGTTCTAACCCAACCCAACTACCCCAACCAGAACATGATAATGACCCATGACATTATATTGTCTGGTGAACATCCTCTAATCACCAATGAATTATATCTAGCACCAAAGGTTTAACTAGTACCATTGTGGTATTCTTTACCCCATCCCACACAATAACCACATAACTATAAATAAAAGTGAAATAGACCCATGAATGTAGAATACGAAACATACCACATTATATTTTTTATAAAATAAAATATACATAGAACATACCATATAACTGGATCAAGGTGAAAATTTATAATAATAGAAAATAAGACCATTCATACACAATATTCAATAAATTTAGGATTAAACTATAAATTCCAAAACCCAGAAATTCTCCAAAAGAGGTGGAATTTTATTTACTCAAGAAGAGATTTCAATCTATATATTATATATATATATATATTTACTAATATAATACTATATATTCATGAGAAATTCTATGATTCTATATTTATAGAAATTTGTTTTCAATTTTTATGTTCAACTGATGTTTTATAATATTGTTTTTGTTTCTTCTCTCCTATTCTCAGATCTCTAATTTTCAGTCATAGCCTAATGTGAAAACCTTTAAATCCTAGGAAATTATGTAATTATATCATTATTAATGAATATTTTTCAAATTTTTCTATAACAAATTAGTTTTATCTAGGAATGAGAGGAATGATAGAAAATAGGTGATACCACCAAGGAATTATCTTTTCCATTTAATGGGACCAATGGTCTCAATATATAAATTACATATATGCCTTCATGGTAATGAGAGGTGAGGTTAGACTTATTTTCTTGTATAACTTAAATGTTTCATCTCGGTATACTGTTTCATGAACGAAATGTTAAATATATTCTTAATGGAATGTGTGAAGTATCATGATTTTATATTTTCACCCCTAAATTAGTATAATGATTTCAATTATAAATGGACAAAAAATTGTGAATGATTTATGACTTATAAGTAAAATTTTCCTCTAGAATAAGTGGTTAAGGGTATTCCATAACCACCCATATATGAATAATGATGATTGAATGTGGGGAACATGATCTCTACATTTCTAGTCAGACATCTGGACCATAATTTTCATAGAAAATAATGTTTTTGAAAGACAAAAAATCAATATTTCATTTCAAAACTAATTGTGTTTTGTCTAATATTGGATATTTTTAATTCATAATAAACCAAAAATTTTAGAAAGTAAATCATATATCATGAAATTAAATGAGGTGACATTCTAGTTAATTTGATGTTGTGTATGAAAATTAAAAAAACATTGAAAATATTGCAACAATATTAGTTAAATACATAAAAAAATCAACTCTATTGTGATCTATGATAATTTATACTATACAATATATGTTACCAATTGAATAATATATGTCATTAAATGAAACAATAAAATAAATAATGAAAGGTTTGTCCACAACATCATTATCATCCATTCCTTCATAAAAAATTTATCTAGGAATGCAATCAAGAATAAAAAAAATTGTTTTATTAATGGGTCAATTACATAAATTTAGCTTATGATGAAATAATATAAGGTTCATCAGTTTGAAGTTGATGGTTCATATCAATCAATATAAATGTACAGTTATCTATATTCATTCCGTACCATTTATCTAAATCAAACCATTGGAATTTCATCATTTTGAAATGCCCATGTGAATAGTAATCTTATAAAATTATTCTTTAGAGAACCCCATAATATGATATATTTTCAGATTTACTATTCTTTTCTGATGCACTCGTATAAAAACTTGTTTTGGTGCTTATCACGACATCATTGTGCAAGGTTGTAATTTTTGTTGATCGTCTATTTTAAAGTAATATAAATTCCATGAAAACCATTGCCTTATAATCGTGAACCACATTTTTTGGACCAAAAGAAAACACTCTTGTTTCATCTAATATATCATTCATTTATAAAATTAGAAATAGAAGGATAACAACATCAAATATTAACTAGATACCTATGATAATTTTATCATATAGTAAAAGGAAATCTATTACCATTTTCATTATCCAATTAGAAAATTCATTGTTGTGCAATTGTTCCTTCCTCATAATAGATAGAGAACACTGTATCCTTTTTATAAATTTTAAAATTTCAATCAAAATATGAGACATTTAAAATTTAAGAAGATATATCAAAAACACATTATTAAAAAAATTAATATTTATTAGTTTATATATGTGATGTAATCATCAAGAACACTATAGTTTCATAATATTGTATGACTAATAATTTTCCACTCATCCCTTCCTAAGGTAAACAATGAGTATGAACCAGATATCCCCCGTATTTGGGGATGTGAAGGAAATACAATATAAATTAGACCATATAGATCATATTCAATTATCATTAGTGGATTACAACTTTTTGTGATGATATCCATGTATGATGAAGAAAATGAATTCATTCATGTGATAAATAGACTTCATAAGAAGACTTTAAGATGATATTTATTTATCACATAATATTATAGTGTAAGAATCATTCTTGTTGTTTAATACATCCATTGACTTGAAACCGGACGTCCAAAAAGAATATCTGTGAGAAGAAGAATATTCAGATGTAGCGTACATGTGAAAAATGATGGTTGAAATATTTTCTCATTGTTGGAGTTTAAGAGATTGGAAATTTATTTCAATCGGAAAAGGGTATTTTCACATTATCTTCACCTCCTCTGCTTCCTTGAATTCGGTTTGGAAGATAGGTAGCCTTCAACTCATACCTGGAATTCTAAGGTAATCAGCAGGGAATATTAATTTTAATCCTTTTAACCTCAAGCAATCTAATGCACAAATTTGGGTAAAATTGCATGGATTAAATTGGGTGTATTGGCATCCTAGAATCCTCAACGACATTGCTTCATGTATTGGTACTCCTATGAGGATAGATCAACACACCTTGGATGGTGAAAATGGTTATTTTTCCAGAATACTTGTGGACATTAACCTGGAAGTCAAAAGACCTGCTTTGATTCTGTTTAATGCTAATGGTATTAAATCTGATATTCGATTGGAATATGAGAATGTTCCCTACTTTTGTGATGTCTCTAAAATTGTGGGACATAATATCTCTAACTGTAGATTGATTCAGAGAAATTCCAAGGTGTCATCTAATGTTTCTGAATGGAATGATGTCAACAAAAATAAAAAGAACAAGGCTTTCTTTATTGAAAAAAAAGGAATTCTAAAGTCAGATGTCCCCCCTGTTAAAACTCATATTCCTTTTGAAAATGATTCTTTACCAAAGTATCATGTTTCTTCTTCATCACAAAGAGTTTCATGGGCTGATGTGGCTGAGGAGGAAGAGCAGATCTTAAAACTTGTGCCTATTCAGCCAGTTTTTGAATGGGTTTCAACGGAGGATCTTCACCTATTCTCTGAGATTAGCAATGATGTTTTTATTCTGGTTTATGACTTACAGAATGAGGAGGATGAGTATCAGTTTTTTCTGAATTTTCAGAATGAAATCCATGATTTTTTGATCTCTTTACAGGATGATAATGAAGATGTAATTATTGCTTCAAACCTGGATACTTCCATAGAGGTTGAAGATGGGCAGAACTGTGATCCAAATTTAGCTACAGAACTGGATTTCAGCATCAATACTCAGAAGAACCTGCAGATTCATCTACCAGCTTCCATGGAGAGCATGTCTGATACTTCGGCTATGTTATCTACTGTTAACAGTAATGTTGCTTCTGAAAAAAAATGCTCAAAATGCTGCCCATCATTCTGGTTCCCACGGATGCTCACAAAGATTTTCAAAGGATAGTGGGATACCTGAAGTTGTTAACATTGATGACCTACTTCAAGGCTACAAAGGTCCTCAATTCTCGAAAAGGAAAGTAGGGAGACCCCCTAAATCCAGGAAAATCACGGATACTTCTTTAAAGGTAAGGAGTTCAAAACATATTCCCATAATGACTAAAGCATGTCTTGATGAGCTGGTTGAATCTGGAAATAAATTACCATGAGTTTTCTCTCGGCTGGTTCATGTCACTTAATGGCAATGGTTTGGACATCAAAGGATTCAAAGCTATTATTTTCGGAGTTCACATGGAGCTGAAAATGGCTGTAAATGGGCCGGACATCATGGTTTTGGGTGATTTTCTTTACTGGTTTTGGTTTGAACCTTATGAGCTTACCCTCAGGAACAGCAAAAGTGCTTCTTGTTGGTTCAGTTCTGAGGATGCTTTTTCGGAATTTAAGGAGTCGGTCTATCTTTTTCTGGTGCTGGTGATGGATGAATAGTTCCCAGCCGGACAGTTGGAGTCTTCAGAGTTGCTGGCTTCATTTGGTTTCCCAAATTCTAGGAATCAGTGTGCTGTTTGGAGCGGGCTGGTGGCTTAGTTGCTGGATTCTTTTGGTGGAAGGAAGGCTATTATGTTGCTGTTTTTTGGCTAATAAAGGCCAGGGCTGTTGTCTGCTTTGGTTTTTTTCCTTTTCACCTTAACCATTTTTTATGGTTTTGGTGTTTTTTGTTTGTATTTTTCTTGTACTATTTTCTTTTCTCTTTAATAAATTTCCATTATTACTTATTTAATAACAATTTGAAGACACAAAACTCAAAAAAATAATAAAAGATATAAAATAAGTTAAAAATGTATCTCAAACTTCAAACAGAAATATCTTTTGATCCTGGTGTAAATTTGAGATCTACAGTATATCAAATCAATGCTTGTGACAAGATCTACACTCTAGTGACCCAAGGGAACCTCATATCACTTTTTAGGCAAAAAATTGGCCAAAAAGCCTCCAAAACTGAGTTTTTAGTTGGGAAACTCTGATTTTTTAACATTCAAACAACAATAACTTCTGAACTGGATGTCCATTAGGCATGTAGCCCATATCACATCAATGATCATTTCATTCTCTTCGATTTTATTGTTTCTGGAGTTGAAACAGACTTATAGATTAGAATTTATGGTCGTTTTAACATTCTATGGCTTTTCAAATACACATATATATGTATTTATTCATAAATATGCATGTGTATATGTGTGTTTTTGTCTGTGTGATATATATATGTATGTATTTATTTATTTATAAACACACATAAAAAACATATTTTATAAATGTATTTAAAACTAATCATAGAAATATTTATTTATATACAAATAAATATTCAGATTAATAAATATAACTAAATATATATATATAAATAGATATAAATATATATTAATATAAGAATAAATATATGAATAAATATATATGTGTTAATATAACTAAATATATTAAAATTAATATGAAACTATATAAACATACGAAAAAATATAACTATATATAAAAATAAATAAATAGATATATCATTATAGAAAAAAAACTAAATGAATTAGTGGTAAAGGTGCATGCGCTCAAGGGTGGCGGTTCTCAAGTTTGAGTTTTGGTAGAAGCAAGGGTGTTTGGGAACAAGTGTGAGGGGGTTGCGAGGGCGGCCAAGGGCACCGTGTAGTGAGAGGGAGGGGGCTCCACCTAGTGCTTAAAATAGGGGGTCAAGCACTGTTAAAAGCTCCCCCGCATTATATATATATATATACATTTGACTTTTATCATCACTTAAAAAAACACTGATAAAGGTGTATTTTATTAGCGCTAGAAAAATCCATGATTAGGGACCTTTTTATCAGCGCTTTTTTATCACTGATAAAAGGGACTTTATCAGCGCTTTTTGGAGGGCTGATAAAAGGGACCACCTCTCACCCCCTTTATCTTCGCCTCTATTAATAGAAATTTTATAGCACTGTTAATGCCCTTTTCTAGTGCTGATAAAGGCCATATTAGCAATAGTGAAGACATTGTAATCATTGTTTTTAAGAGATTGTATTTTCCCATAATGTGAATTAACAGTTTTTTAAAAGTTAAATATTTCCATGACATAAAGAATTTATTTCCCCTATATTTTTCATTTAATAATAGGAAAATGGGATTTCCCACACATTTGACCAATTAAATACTGATGAAGCCTTTCTCTTATACCCTAATCACTCAAATCATGACGTGATTAATTTTTTTTTGTTCAGCCATTAAAATTTAATAAAGTAGAAATTAACATCTCATGAATGTTTTTCTAAATGTGAATTAAATCCCAAAAATTATGTAATGAATTAAATGTCCAAAATTGAAACTCATGGAATATAATATTATTTCTCCAATTACCATTCAAATTTGAAATAACATGATTTCTTTTTCTAGTATTTTATTGAGTTTTTTTGGCACATAATTCAAACCATCACATTCATTAACAATCTCAATCCTTGACATTGAATGATGTGTTTCATCTATCTCGATGGAATTATAGAAGTGTCTTTGATTTTTCATTTATGTGTGATCCATCGGTAGAAATCATTGATTCCCTATGAAGATGAATATTGATAGAAACATTTCCCTTTGAGAACCTATATTTTTTTTATAAAAATAGGGTATGATAATTTCCCATTTCTAATCAAACCATACAAAATTCTGTTAGTAGGGAAATCATTTGTAATCTATAATAAAGTTACATCAAACATAAATTACACTTTCCAAAATGCATGATATGATAGCACACATTCAATACTAAGAATTTTTAACTCATATATTAATGGATTCAGGATTATTTCAACATCATTTCCAATAACATTGGGTCTATATATCAACATACTAATGATAGTAAACATATTCTTCATGTGAATCAATGATGAAAAGTTATAATTTTTAATGGAAAAGTTTATGTACTGTTTTTAGTATAAATTTATTGAAATGGGTTCCAAACCTCATAGGATAATACCATTATAACATTACATGGGTTAGCTACCAAATCAGAATGTAGCATATAAAATTTATTCCAAGTTAACCCCTCTCTAGGATGCACTATTTCTTCATTATCCTTATTTTTATAATATTTATGCTATCTCATATTTCATTTCTTTTTTATTGAGATTAAATTTATTTGAGACTGGGAATTAACGGGAAGTGCAACATCACTTTTAATGGAATGTTGGATTGAGTTATGTCTTTTTTAGTCTTCAAACTTAATGTTCCCGCTCTATTTTCAATGGATCAAATCAAAAATTTCATTCAACAATATACAACAGCCTTTAAGGAAATAATGAATCTTAGTAGATGAAAATAAAAAAACCCCAACAAACATTGATGCCCTGTAATCATTTTCTAGAATAAATGCATCATCAGGTAGTAAATCCTTGATAAATGTAAGAATATAGTCAATTGAATTATTATAAAATCCATACATTTATTTCCCATGATATAATCAAATTAAAAACTCAACCTTATTGAATTTTTCACATGCCTGATATATTAGAGTATTCAAATATTCCACCATCTTTCTTCCACTAATGACATCATCATTTTAAAAAATAGATGAAAATGGGGTTTCAGTATTTTTTTCCTCTTGCACTAGTCTAAATGAAGATATGGCTTAAAAAAATATGTAAACAAGTCAAAAGTAAAAATCTTCCTACCAATCCTTTCATTTGAATAAATGTAAATCTCCTTATGATCTTTTTCTACATTGTGATACCACATGTGATATTTTTTTTGTAAGCAATTACTAGTGTCCTGGTAACCCACTTTCTAAATAATTACACATGGTCTTCCAACACAATAAAAACATGGGAATCAAGTCAGTTGTCTATCTGAATTATTACTGAATGAAAAGTCCAAATGTTATTGTAAATCCTTCTAAAACTCATCAATGTTCTAATTAACATTATACATCTGAATTATAACCATCCTGATCCAAATAAACATACATTAAAACATAATATAGAAAATTAATTAACATTATATGTATTACTTTATAAGAAAAAAATATTCATCGATAACCTGTTTATAAAGATTCATAAAATAATATCCAATTGAAAGTAAAATAATAAATCTAAACACACCTAGGATATATCATATTATTTTGATTTCAATAAATTTTTTAAATGAATTACATAATTTTTTTGACTCTCCAATGAAATGATTTTGGTTCTTGGAATATGGAATCCATGTTGGGGAGATTTTCTTTGTAAATAAAATCTTATTGTTATTATTTCGTGGATAGATGACTTTATATTTTTCAAAGGCGCATGATATAGTAAGGTGTATATGCCGATTGAGGATGATGTAACACCCCATGATTTCATAGTATGTTATTTTGTCAAAGTAATTAAAAAATTTGTACTACATGCAACACCGAGTTCAAACACCCCACGACTTACCAAACTAGCCGTTAAAAATCGGTTATGAATAGTATTAATTGAATTTTGATCTTTATATAATCCTTATAATTATAGATTCTATATTATTATTTTCTTAGACATAATGTAAGAACTAATTCATTTTTTAGATAAAAGTGGTATTTTAAAAAAAATGTACTTTTACCGCTATTTAATGGCGAACTTTTGTTAAATCCTATATTTGAAACTTTTATATTTTATATTTGAAAAATAAAATTCTCCATTAGAATCAGGACATAAGAATTTAGTTTCAATAATTTTTTTGTGTTTTTCTGATAACTTTCATATTTGGGTGAATAGTGAAAAATAATATATTTTAACAGAAAACAACTTTTTTAATCAAAATAACTTATTGTGTTAAATTATACATTTTAATGGGTTGGTAGTATAAATATATTATATTTTTACCATTTAATCAAGTGTCAGTCATTGTAAGTAATTTCATGTTGAAATTGGACATAAACAAGTGTCAATCTTTTGAGAGTTATTATTTCATAAAAATACGACTTTCAGTTTTGACAACCTGAATTAATTTTGAATTTATAGATGAAACTTCTATATTTTGTATTTGGTAAAATAGACTTTATTTTTAAATTTGGAATATCAAAATTAGATTTGGGTGAATTTTTGGTATTTTTCTGAAAACATTCAATTTTTGTTGAACTGTGAAAAACACTATGTTATTGTTTAAAACCATCTTTTTATTTAAATAATTATTTATTTTATTTTAATTAATTTTAGGCAAAATTATATATATAATACCTATATATGTTTAATTTAATTCATTGGAGTAATTTTATAATAAGATTAGATATATAAAAAATTTATTGACCTTTTTACCGTCTTTTACCCACCTCTTAGGAGCATTTGCAAATTTGCATAAAACATAATTTTACCACTTCTGTAAATTGAATTTCAAAAATACAAGAGACACGGTTAACCTCAATAAGTAAAATTTGGTTCAAAAAGTTGAAAATAATTTTTTGTGAATAGTAACTTTTTACTTTTATTTACCACGGTTAAAAGTAAAAAGGGTAATTAAGTTATAAAATGATATTATAATTACCATAACTCTTGTCCTAATTCTATTGGATAAGATAAATTATATAAAAAAAACCTTATGAATAAAATATGATCCATTAGGTACACTTGGATTAGATTAGGACATTTATTATTATTTAATTTAAAGAAGAGTTAAAAGTGTTAAATTCATGTTTCCATAACTAAAAATTTTTAATATAGGGTTATACATAAGATAAATTCAACAATAAATATTATTTAGAAATCCAAAAATATTTATACATAATGTTATTTTATTTATAATTTTTAGACCTTAAATATTTAAATTTATGTATGAAACAGTGATGATGCACTAATTACCATATTAATAAAAGATTAAAATAATTGATAATATAAATACCCAAATAAATGTAATTTGATACTTATGATGGATTAAACTAACTTTATTGGTTAATATGACATGTAAGGGTTGATTCAATCAAGTTTTTTAAGTAATAATGCTGTTATGATTTTAACAAAAAACAAATACGAAATAGTTTCAAAATTGACATAAAATAGTTTTGAAAACAAATACTATATAATTAATAGATATAATAGTCCTAAAAATCTATGGTTCGGCCAAAAGAATAATATATTAATATATATGACATTACTGAACCTATTGGGTTTCAATTGGCATTTTATAGTATGTTTATTAACCATATAATATAAAAATACAAAGAGACATGGTAAATGTCAAACTCTTTAACTAAGAGTTAAATCTAAAGGTTAAGGTTAATATGGTGACTTAAACCGGTATAAAAACTATTTGTTGAGAGTTTTTAGACTCATACCCACCTTATACTCTAAATAAATTATTTTCAGCCTTCCGAAACCGAAAATGATTTTATTATAAAATAATATTTCAATATTTTTCTAAAGTGGCCCTCACATCTCTTATTAAAAGGTACTTCCCATATCTTAATTTCACACCTCCAAAGTCATTTGGATAGGCCATCCCCTGTCAAAATATCCTCCCAACATTCCACCCTTAATCCTTGAGGCCTTCCTTTGGTCAGAAATCTGACCTATGGAGCCTTTTTGATTAAATCAAAAAGAAGAACCTGAAAGAGCGGTACATATTTCTTCACATCTTTCAAGTTGTTTTCTTCTTCCACTTTCTCTTTATTTGTTGTTTCCATTCTAAAATAAAAAATCCAGTATATTATATATACTGTGATGTTATTTTATAAATAGTACAACCATATTCATTATTCTATACATCCTATAAATGACAAAGTCACCATACGTGCGTACGTACGGATTACCATCTCCACGTCGTGGTGTAGTTTGTTATTCAAACACTTCATTATTTGGATGGGTATAATAATGAGTATAACTGATGTAAATAATAAATATAACATGTTAATTAATCTGTATATATGATATACCATCCAATTACATATGATTTCTCCATCAATATAATGATATTGTCGGCCGTGTGTACGTACGGATTACCGTCTCCACGACCTGATTAGATTCTTTTCAACGTTCACTATTCAACAAGGATTATAAAATATATATCATTAATAAGTATGTAATATATGACATAATAATTCTACTTGAGGTAAATATATATATATATGTACTTACAAATATCTTATTCACTTAGTTTCTTTCAATACGATAAGAAAATGGAAACAACGTTTACGCGTACGTACGTACTACCGTCTCCATAAATGGTGTTTTCAATTTCATATATATGTCTATTATACATATTTATATTCTGAATATATATGATATATAAATAATGTTTTATATTTTTTATGTATTTAAATATTTATCTATGTGATACAATCAAGAGTAACAAGCTAAAACACGTATGATAAAGAAAGAGATTATTACCCAAAATGTTAATTTAACATGAAAATTATTATTAAATGGGTAGTATAAAGTCATAAATGAATCATATATGATATCGTAAATATTATTATGGTTCTTATATAATTTATTCACATACTACAGTCTTCACACAGGAGGTTAAACGTACCCTCGACTAAAGGAATGTGCAAGGTAATGGTTAATTTCACAATTTCATTATTATCTGAGGTTGTTTTTATGTAAGTATCTACCGGGATATATTTATTATCCATGTTTCATAAAATAGTTTTCAAAGGGATTATTATAATGTAATTTTTACTAAAACATCATTTTAATTGTTTTAAAGATTTACTCTTCTAAACCATTCTCATTAATGTCCTTGTTTTCAAAATGGTTTTAAGAGTTTATTTAAATGGACATGAATGTTTTAAAAGGTTAATTCCATTTAAAAGTTTCAATGTGGTATGGGACACTATGATTCAAAAATGTCATTAAATGTATTCCTTTCTAAATTGTGTGACTTTTAAATTTTTTCATGAAAAAGGGATATTTCTCTCAAAGATTTTTACAAATCATTTTCATATATGTCCAAATCCTTTAATGGATTTTAAAATTTTTGAAGTTGATTTATTATTATAAAAATATTCCATGTTTTATTAATGGTTTTGTGATATGTTTGACTATGGGTGGGTTATTTTTATACCATTCATGGTTTATGGATAATGTATTGACTTTTCATATGCCAGTTTTAAGACAAATGTTTATGTTATGTTAAAAACTTTCTATATGAGGAATGAATTGGACTTAGTAAGTGACGGGTGGAGCCCTCTATAGCTCCACGATGCATCTGTAGGTCTCATGAGACAAACTAGTGTCTTGGCATAAGGACTTGACAAAATTTTCTTTGTAGTCTTGGCACAAGGCCTTAACTATGTGGTTATGAAGTCAATAATTATGCATTCCATCATTATGAAAGTGGCTATTGATATTGCATTTGATTATTCGACTACTTGAATATCCATGTGAATAAGTAAATGGAATTATTTTATTGTATCTATTCCATATTATGAGGACGTTTATGTTTAAAATGCCTTTGTTTTAGTCTTATACATTTCCTTAAATGTTTGTGCTTATTTATGAATGTTTCTGTTATATTATTATCCTTATTGAGCATCTGATCTCACCTCATTCTATGTTTTAATTTTCCCAAGATCACAAGAAGTGTTTTGTGTTTTAGATGTAGGGTTATTCTAAGGTAAATGTAATTATAAAAGGATTTGTTTTTTTTGTTTTATGTTAGAAAGTGTAATGTAACATTCATGTATGTAATCTATTTTCGAAGACTGCTAAACTGATTGGTCATTTGGAACTTGATTCCTTGTAATCATGCCAATTTATTAACATAACGCACCAACTCTGGGAATCTAGGGACGGGGTGTTATAGTTGGCATCAGAAGAAGTTTAAAAATAACCTTGGAAACTATATTTAGATAAACTCTTATTAGAGAACATTACCCTAAGATAGAATTTTAGGATTATTATAGATGAAATTCCAAAAATTTGGTAATGTAGAGATTTTGTGAGTTTTCCAAGCTAAAACATCCCATTCTGGATATGAGCAGGTAGTGGCAGATCTGTTACAGATGTACCTAGCGGTTAAACCCGAAAACACTACTTTAAGCTGGACTCGAACGGGAACTGGTGCACAACAACGATCCTTGCTGCACTCTTGGTTACGACATTCCTGGGGGACATTCTTAGGATAAATCTCATTTTTGAGAAATCATTATGAAGAATTTATGAGTATATACCTTGTCAAAGAAAGTATTTTTTATGATTACTGATTATATCCATAAATTCTTCAATTTATGTTACGTATTTTACAAGTTTAGAATTATCCCTTGTGATTCATAAAAGTACAAATTGTATTCCATTGTATAGAAATGGTGCCCAGTAGAATGAATGAGAACTTCAACAATGTGTATGATCCAAATAGTAAGAAGTACCATATCATTCATGGTATAATGCCAAAATTTAGAAGGTAAATAGTCTCCCATGAATTCAAAGATATATGAAGAAATAATATCATGTGTTAATAATATATGTAAAGAATTCTTTAAGTCCTATGGATTTGAAGGGAAGCAAGAGAAAAAAAGTATGGTATAGATAATGATGGATGTAGAGAAGAGGGGAAAGAATGATTTTCCCATATTTGATAAATGTCGACGGAATTACCTTGGTAAATGCTTTAAGGTAATGAAAATTTGTTATATGTGTGGAGAAAAAGGACACCAAGTACGTAATTGAAAGGGTAAGAAAAAGGTTTCAAATGTAAAATGCTACATCCGCAAGGTGTTGGGACACTACGCGAATCATTGTCCCAGTCATCAGAGTATACCACAAATGATGCTATTGGATAATAATCAAGTTATCATGCTACCTAAAATAAATAGGAATGACTAGTGTTATTATGTTTTTATTATATAATTATTTCATTTGAGTATGGAATTAGAAATATACTGGTTATATGAATTATGGAGATAAATAAGGATTGTAATGTAGTACTATTTTATTGAGGATTTGAGATTATATGGTTCTATGAAAGTGACTTAATAGTAAGCCACACTTTTTGGAACATACATGGTTGAAGGAAATGTAATCCTTAATATGGTCCTAATAACGAGGGAGTGACTTTGGAATAAGAGATGGATGATTTGGATAAATTATATTGGATATTCTTGACTTCCTTGGAACTGATTAATAGTTTTTTATTTCATCATTGTTGTACTATTAAAAAATTTTGGATATAAGGAATATATCCAGTATTATATTAAGGATAACGGTGCATGAATGCAATAAATAAGGTTTTATGGTAATTCAAGGTGTTACCATGTTTTAAAATAATACACGATGAAGTTGTTCACATGTTATTACGTGGAAAAAAGGATCTTCATTTTGTTTAAATTCCTTATAAATTTTGGACTATGAGTTTGGATAGAGGTATTTTGGATACGTATAAAGGTTGGAATGGATTAAGTTTGAAATTGGATACTATTGTTAAGGTTATTTTTGGATTTTTATAAAAAGGACAACACACAAACCGTCTGACAATCCGTCGCGTCCGACAATGCTGTGGGAATCAAACCCACAACCATAGTGAGAATGAGATTAATCTCCTACCACTGGACTACATGAAGTACCTAGATTGTATAATATAGTTTTTTAATGGTTATGATAGGTGAATTAAAAATTAATTATTTTTGGAACCCTATACTATTAGGATAAATAGATTATTTTTTTTGAAATATTTTGAAGTAAAAGTTGAGTTTGTGGTAGGAATTAGTTGAATGATGAAACTGTACTTTTCATGTATATATATATATATATGTATATATAATTTTTTCCCTCTTATTATATGGGTAAATTAATTCTTCAAAATTAGTAAAGGGATCTTAAAACCAAAAATGTGTTATCATAATACCTTATGTTTTGTTGAACCAGTGATTTTTTAAATCATCATAGATTGATGGATTTGAGGTCCTCAATTTTACACTGGTCTGTGATTGATGGCCTCAATCACTCCCTATAAGTATTTATGTTTTCCTCCAATTATGTTTCTCTAATTTCATTCAATTTTATCCTAATAAAGACCATAATTTGGTGGTGGCCCTTTCATTTACATTTTCCTCTTATTAAGACTAAATTTTATTAACCCAATTTTTGATGTGGGGTTTCCCACAAAGGTATTTTAAATTTTAAACATTTTACTTTCGAAAAACAATTTCAAATTGCGAGGACAAAATTTATTGAAGGAGGGAAGAATGTAACACCCTAAGATTTCATAGTACGTTATTTCTTCAAAGTAATTTAATAACTTGCACTACACGTAACACTGAGTTCAAGCACACCACGACTTTCCAAACTAGACATTCAAAATTACTTGTGAATAGTATCAATTGAATTTTGATCTTAATATAATCCTTATAATTTTAGAATCCATATTATGAGTTTCTTAAACATAATTTAAAAACTAATTCATTTTTTCAGATGAATGAAGTATTTTTCAAAAAATGTACTTTTACTGCCTTTTAATGGTGAACCCTTGTTAAATCCAATATTTGAAACACTTATATATTAAATTTGACAAAATAAACATTTTCTTTAGAATCAGGACATATGAATATAGTTTTAATAAATTTTTGGTGTTTTTCTGATAAATTTCATATTTGGGTGAGTAGTGAAAAATACTATATTTTAACAGAAAAAAACTTTTTTAATCTAAATAATTTATAGCGTTAAATTATACATTTTAATGGTTTGGAAGTATAAATAGATTATATTTTTACCATTTAATTAAGTTCTGGTCGTTGTAAGTAATTTCACATTGAAATTGGACATAAACAAGTTCCAATATTTTGATAGTTATTATTTCTTAAAAATACATCTTTTGGTTTTGACAGCTGGAATTAATTTCAAATTAATAAATGAAAATTCTATGTTTTGAATTTGGTAAAATAGTCTTCATTTTTGAATTTGGAATATAAAAACTAGCTTAGGGTTAATTTTTGGTATTTTTCTTAAAACATTCAATTTTTGATGAATAGTAAAAAAAACACTGAGTTATTGTTTCAAACCGACTTTTTATTTATATAATTATTTATTTTATTTAAATTTATTTTAGGTCAAAATAGATACATAATACCTATACATTTTCAGTGAAATTCATTGGAGTCATTTTATAATATGTTTAGATATATAAAAAATTTATTGAACTTTTTTTCCGTATTTTACCAACCTACTAAGATCATTTTAAAATTGGCATAAAACGTAATTTTAACGCTTCTGTGAATTGAATTTCAAAAACCTGAGAGACACGGTTAACCTAGTAAGTAAAATTTGGTTCAACAAGATGATTTTTTTTTGTGAATAGTAACTTTTGACTTTTATTTACCACGGTTAAAAGTAAAAATGGGTAATTAAGGGTAAAAATGATATTATAATTACCCTAACACATTTTCTAATTATATGGGATAAGTGTAATTCAACCCAAAACATCCTTAGGAATAATATATGACCCTTTAGGTCCACTTGGATTAGATTAGGACATTTATTATTATTTAATTTAAGAAGAGTTAAAAGTGTTAAATTCAAGATTTCATAACTAAAACATTTTTAATATATGGTTATACATAAGATAAATTCGACTATAAATATTCATTAGAAATATAAAGTTATTTAATACATAATTGTATTTTATTTACAATTTTTAGACAATAAATAATTAAATTTATTTATGACTCAATGATGATGCAGTAATTATCTTATTAATAAAAGATTAAAATAATTGATATTATTAATACCCAAATAAATGTAATTTGAGACTTATGATGAATTAAACTAATTTAATAGGTTAATATGACATGATAGGGTTGATTAAATCAATTTTATTCTATGTAATTAGGCTGTTATGATTTTATCAAAAAACAAATACCAAATTGGTTCAAAATTGACAAAAAATAATTTTTTAAAAAAATATTATATTATAAATTGATATAATAGTCCTAAAAATATATGGTTCGGCCAAAATAATAATATAATAATATATATGACATTAATGAACTGATTGGGGTTCTATTATCATTTTATAGTAAATTTATTAACCATATAATAAAAAAATACAAAGACACATGGTAAATGTCAAACTATTTAACTAAGAGTTAAATCTAAAACTTAAGGTTAACATGGTGAGCTAAACCTATCTAAAACATATTGGTTGAGATTTTTTAGATCCATCCCCACCTTATCCTCTAAATAAATCATTTTTTAGCCATTATAAACCGAAAATGATTTTATTATAAAATAATATTTCAGGGTTTTCCGAAAGTGACCCACACCTCTCTAGTAAAAGGGCACTTCCCCTTCTCTTAATTACACAAGTCCAAAGCAATTTGGCTCTGCCATAACCTGCCCAAATATCTTCCCAACATTCCTACCTTCATCCTAGAGTCTTTCCTTTGGTCAGAAAGGTGATCTAAGGATCCCTTTTTATTAATTCAAAAAGAAGAATCCAAAAAAGATTTAAATATTTCATCTCATCTTTCAAGTTATTTTCTTCTTCCACTTCCTCTTTCTTTTTTGTTTCCATTCGAATATAAAAACTCCAGTATATTATATATAACATGATGTTATTATAGAAATGGTACAACCATATTCATTATTCTATCCATCCTATAAATGGCACATTCACCATACGTGCTTACGTACAGATTACCATCTCCACGTTGTGGTGTAGTTTGTTATTCAAACACTTCATTATTTGGATGGGTATAATAATCACTATAACTGATGTAAATAATAAATATAACATGGTAATGATTATTTATATATGATATAACATCCAATTACGAACGATTTCTCCATTAATATAATGATATTGTCGCTCGTGCGTACGTACGGATTACCGTCTCCACGACGTGATGAGATTCGTTTCGACGTTCACCATTCAACGATGATTATAAAATATATATCATTAATTAGTATGTAATATTTGACATAATAATTTTACTGGATATATATATATATATATATCTATGTGTGTGTGTACCTACATATATCTTATTTACTTAATTCTGTTCAATACAATATGAAAACTGAAACAGCCTTTATGTGTACGTACGGACTACTGTCTCCATAAACAATGTTCTCCATTTCATATATATGTATATTATACATATTTATATTCTAAATATATATGATATATAAATCATGTTTTATATTCTGTAAGTATTTAAATCTTGGACTATGTGATACAATCAAGAGTAACAAGTTAAAACACGTACGATATGGAAAGCGATTATTACCCGAAATATTAATTTAACATTGAAATTATTATCAAATCGGTAGTATAAAGTCATAAATTAATCATGTATGATATCATAAATATTAATATGGCTCTGTTATAATTTAATAACATTCTACAGTCTTCATACAGAAGGTTAAATTTACCCTCAACTAAAGGAAAGTGCAAGGTAAGGGTTAATTTCACAATCTCTTTATTATCCGAGGATGTTTTTATGTAAGTATCTACTGGAAAATATTTATTATATATTTAAAAGTTTTATAAAATAGTTTTCAAAGGGATTATTTTAAGTTAATTTTTACTAAAACATCATTTTAAATGTTTTAATGATTTATTCTTATAAACAATTATCATTAATGTATATGTTTTCAAAATGTTTTTAAGGATTTATTTAAATGGACATGAATGTTTGAAAAT
This sequence comes from Viscum album, assembly GCA_963277665.1. Lineage (NCBI taxonomy): Eukaryota > Viridiplantae > Streptophyta > Magnoliopsida > Santalales > Viscaceae > Viscum > Viscum album. The sequence goes on along the minus strand of OY728151.1, from coordinate 643,256,882 downwards.
GTTAATTCCTTTCAAAAGTTTCAATTAGTATGGGAAAATTTTATTCAAAAATGTATTTAATTTTCTTCCTTTCTAAATTGTGTGGCTTCTAAATGTTTTCTTGAAAAAGAGATGTTTCTATCAAAGAGTTTTACAAATCATTTTCATCTATGTCAAAATACTTTAATGGATTTTACACTTATATTAAGTTGATTTATTATGATACAAATATTCCATATTTAATTGAAGGTTTTTTATATGATTGAATGTGGATGTGTTATTTTTATACCATTCATGGTTTATGGATAAAGTATTGACATTTCGTATGCCTGTTTTAAAACGAATGTTTATGTTATGTTTAATCCTTTTCAAATGAGGAATGAATTGGACTTAATATGTTAAGGGAGGAGCCCATTATAGATCCTAGATGAATTGGTAGGTCTCATGAGTCAATCTAGAGTCTTGTCTTAAGGCCTTGACAATATCTTATTTGTATTCTTGGAACAAGGCCTTGACTATGAGGTTATGAAGTTTAACATTATGCATTCCATCATTATGAATGTGGCTGTTGGTATTGCATGTGATTATTCGACAAGTAGAATATCCATGTGAATCGGTAAGTGGCATTATTTTATAGTATCTTTTCCATATTATGATGAAGTTTATGATTAAGGGGATTTTCTTTTAGTCTTATACATTGCCTTAAATGTTTATTCTTATTTATGATAGTTTCCACTATATTGTTATCCTTACTGAGCATCTGAGCCCACCCATTTCTATGTTTTAATTTTCCCAAGATACCAAAAAGTGTTTTATGTTTGATAAGTTGGATTAAGCTAAGGTAAAAATGGCATTCTCAAAGTATTTTTTTGTGTTTTATGTTAGAAAGTGTAATGTAACAATCATTTATGTAATCTATTTTACAAGACTTCTAAGCTAATCGGTCCTTCGGGACTTTATTCCTTGTAATAATGCCAGTGTATTAAAATAATGCACCGAATCTAGGAATCTAGGGCTGGGGCGTTACAGATAATACATGAGGCATGATGTGGGTAGTATGCCTCTTGAAACTAAGGTGCAGAAAAATAAAAATAAAATAATTAGAGTAATATTTTCTATCAAAAAGGAATTAAATTATTTAAAATTAACATAACATAAAATACAAAATAATGTTATTTATTGGGTTTTTATAAATAAATATAACCAACATTAATGGGAATAGTTATCTTATATGATATACCGGTACATTATCCCTCTAATTCATTTTAAATTAGTTGATCCAAAATGGTTCATATGTATTAATTATATATATTTATATATTTTCGACATAACATGTTTATTTAATGTTACTTTATATTTATTTTTTACTATTTAAGTTCAAAAAGTTTAGATGAATCACATATAATTTCTATTAGGTCATTCAATGGTCATTTTTAAAATATTTTATTTATGTTATAGAGACATTAATATTCAATCCTTATATGTTAATTGGGAGAATCATATTAAATTTCACTAAGGAATATAATTTTATAGTTTAACATCTCTTCTATTACTATTATATACAATAATTATTTATTGGTAGAAAATATCATAACCCAAATTGAACTTTTTTTTGGGTAATTTGTTATTAACAACGTTTAGAAATTTTCCCTTATTGTAAAATAGAATGAACCATATAATGTTATGTTATAAATATTTAATATACAAAAAAATGAAATAAATGTATTAATTTGGATAACTACATTTCATACACTATTAGACCAAGTGATTTTTCTCTGAATTAAATGTTCCCAAATTCATCCTTTTGGTGTGAAAATCCCTTGATATGTTTTCTATTATAATCTATCTAAATACATTATCTATGAAATAAATATTTTTCCCTCGTAGCGAGGGAATGAATAATAGTAAGAGTCAATGAATTGGGAAACCGAATGAAACACTAGAAATATCTGGTTAAGGATAGTTTAATGCTTGCAGATCTATACTAATTATAAGGAATTTCTCAAAAAAATCAATCAGTTATGATCATCATCTGAAAGCACATTGAGGGATTGAGATTTTTTAGGTAATAAATTTATGTCATTAATGCCTCCTTTTTATATATGTTTCTATAAAAATCAATTTCATTTCTATTTTTATTTTCCTCTAAACCATAGAGAACCATGGATATGAGATCAATATCTAATTGAATTTTAAATTTCAAAATCATCTACCGATTAATCTAACACATTATAGACACATGGGATTCATAAACTCTACTCAAACTACAAGTTTTTCTTACTAAGGATGTTTTGTTCATCATTTTTATTCATTTAGTTAGTTATATATATGAAGGATGTTGAGATTCACCCACTCAAAGGATGTTCAATTGACATATTTAGTCAACCAATTTTTATTAGTATCTAGTTATTTTTTTACATAAAAAATGGAGAATATTTACAAAACCATCCAATTTAGTTCCCCTATTTAATGAAATGAATGTTTGTAATATCTACATGATATTTAGTTCTTTATTGAGTTATCTCAACTAATCCTATAATAATTTATCATAATCATCAAATTACACATATAAAATTATTTCTATTTTTTTGTTCTTTGTTGTCTCCATTGTGAAAAATAAAAAAATTTGTATATCCATCACTATAGATCTACCATTATCACAAATACAATAGTATTTTTTATAGTAAATATAAATAATTATTCTTTTGAGAAATAGTTACATTATCTATTTGTTTTTTATTTTATTGGGGATAAAAGAACATATGGCCAAAAAACATTAATAAATTCTCAAGATAAATAAAAAACAATGATCAAATATATTCACATTTGTAATTACAAAATATAAATTCAAAAAAACTATTTTTTGAGTGAAAAATTAGTATAAATAGATATATTGAATCCCATTACTAATAAAATTCATTTAAATCTATGTTTCATAAAATAAAATATAAGACAAACAGAAAATAATTGGGAGAATATAAATAATAATCAAATAATAATCATTAATACACATTAATAGAGGAATGAGTTAGTATAGAGAGTAAGGACTAAAGAGTTTCATGTGATATAGTTTATAGAAATACATTATGTAATATGATGTCCCCTAGGTCAAAAAATTATGATGTTAAAAATTACTATTCTTTAATAATTCCATTATACAATATATTACATAATGAATCATCTCCTGAATAAATTATTTAATTATATAGTGTGGTGAATAAAAAAAGGGTATTTATATATGGTTGAATGAAACTGATTATTTTCCCAATTTTTGTTTAGGGAAATTATAGTATTTTTTTCGATAAATTGATGCAGTTATTTTTTAATGATGGTATATATTTTTAGTGATTGGTGAGAAAATTATATCACTTGTGAATTTATACTGAGATAAGACATAAAAATAACTATATTTATTAAAGATGAAGGGAAACTATTCTATGAGGCTTTGTAATTATTTATAGTTTTAATTAGGTGAATATTTTTTACATTATCTTATAATGATAATTCAATTTTATTATTCCCTTTGAATCACTCTCATAAGAAATAGACCGCATTTCCTACCACTCGTTTAAGAATATGATCAGTGGAGGGAGATGAAAAATGGCTTTATTGGTTTAAGAGGTTATCTTACCATAGTCAATACAAACTCTTTGTCCACTACAGACCCTTTTTGGGAGAAGATCACCATCCTCATTGGTAATCATAGTAATTCAAGCCTTTTTTGGAACAACATGGATAAGGCTAACCCACTCACATTAAAAACAACACTAGATTATACATAAATTTAAAAACATTTAAATTTTTTTTTAACACATCCATGAGATTGGGAGTGAGTATTCATTGAGGTTTCTGATATAGTTTAGAATCAAATTATAGAAAACCCCTAGGGGTTCCAATGAGTTGGATAATACTTAGAATATCATACAAGGTCCATCCAATTAATTTTTTATGCCTACATAGGGTATCTATAGTTATCCTATCTTTATTGTATTTTTGATAGAAGGAGATGAAAATGGGAAGTGTTTTATTGTCCCCTAGGAATGATTATTTGAGTGATAAAGATAGGACCTAGAATTCAAGATCATGTTGGTATACACATTCATAAGTTGGTTAGTTACCTGCATCAAAATCAATTTATTTTTCAAATTTATTATATAATTGGTTGGATTTTAATGGATTATTTATCCAAAAAATTGGCTAGATCAATGTAGAGAATGGATATGAACTCTATTTTTGTAATTTCTCAGAAGGTATTTTTAGTTGGTGATTCTAAAAAATCATCAATGTGACAATCTTAATGTGATTCAATTCATTAAAAAAATTCCCTCATGTGAATGAAGTTAATTAATATACCATTAAAATAAACATCCTTCAAGAATTATTTGATGTTCCTATGGTCTAAATTCAACCCTACATATCCAATTCTCTTCGTAAAAATCATCACTATCTTTAATTTGAGAGTTCTCATTGTAGATTATTAGGTCAACCCACTTGTTCCCAATGATTATGGTATTATTACCATTCCTTACAGGGATGACCGAGTTTATTTTTTGAGTACGGTATGACCAAGGATGATTGGATTTCGTTCTTTAGTAAAAATATTTGGATGATTTTCAGTGAAAATTAAGTCATAAGGGTAATGAAGTTTTCAACATTCACAGAAACAACCCTTAAGATAGGTTAGGAACTCTAATTCTTCGATCAATATGTTGGATTGTGACTAATGTTGGATGGAGGTCTTAAAACCCTAAATAAAAACACACGACAAATGGAATGAGGTTCACACTAGCTCATAATTCATATATGTTTTTGATATATTTTTTCTTTATATATTCAACGTTGATGTATGGAAATACTAGTTCTTTCCACCTTGGATAAATGGTCCCTTGAATGGCGTTGTTCACATTAGTATCCAAAATAAAATTTTTATTTTGTGAATATTTTATTATAAAAGATCAAACGCACATAAGGTACATTGTGTGGGAAGGTGTGGTTTGGATTTTATTGAGAATGATAATTTTTAAAATAACATGAGAGAATATTTTTCTCAATTTTTCAATCAATTTGGGTTTATATTCTCAACTCATGCATTGTGGTAAAGGACCAGGTTGTTTGATTATTTGATGAGGATAGGGTTATTCCACAATCTCTTTGTATTTTTCAGAATATAGGGGCGGTTCTTCATCGTTTTCATGTGATATTGAATATTTTAATTGTTCTTGATTTTTTTTCATTTTTTTCAGTGGATTTTGAACATCTTGATACTAAAAATAATTTTAGATGTTTGATTATTGTGTGAAGTATGATTCTCCCCTCATGGATGGGGGGATTTCTTGGGAAATAATAGGTTCCATTCTAGTTTTTATGGTTTGTAATTCATGTTTATGTGGTGAGACATTTATGTTAATTTTCACTATTTGATTACACAACTATTCAAGAATTTTTAGTGGGACATATTGGGTACAGTCTTTTACTCGTTGCTTTATCCTAAGACGATACATTATTAGTCAAATGGGGTTTTTAATGTATTTTTAGATATTTTTTTGAATTTTACTTTTGTATTTTTTGTTATTGGACTTGTTGGGGTTGAAATAGATTATGTATTTGAAACTTTTGTAGAGTTTATGGGTTGATACATTTTTTTTCTGTTGGTTATTGATTTTCATTCCAATGGATGCGTACAGAAAAATTGTATCATGGATTTAATTTTTTTTGGTATTGTGGATTTTGAATGATCAATGAATTGTCCTATTCAAGTGTTAATATCAAATTAATACCTTTTTGGTAAGGAATGGTTTCCATTTTTTGGTCTTTTGGTCATTTTTGTTTCAAATTTTCAAAACAGGGTCAACAGTTTTGATTTTAGGGACCGTCCTTTGATCAATATTATCAATGTTCATATTGATTTAATTATGTTTTTCCATAATATTTATTCTTATATATGATTTTTCATTCCAAATTATTTTGGTTTCTTCTTATATTATAGAAAGGTTCCCATTTTTTATGCTCAAGAATATTTTATAGATACTTGTAAGCATCATTTAGGGATTTGTTTTTAAAAATTCTATTATACATCATTTAAATGAAATTTTTGTTTCTGATACCAAACCATTAATATAAAATTATAACTTATTATGGAATTGATAAAACATAGTGTGGTAACATATTGAGGGTGTCTTTGAACCCATTTTATGTTCTATAAAATGATTCTCTCTCTTTTTCAAATAAAATTACTCTATTTTTATGTGAATTTTTATGTGGTGGGGAATGTGTTTCTTAAAAAAATATATTTTTAATTGGTACTATGAATTTATGGATTCCAGTCTAATATAGTATATCAAAATCATGGATTTAACATTTAGTGATAATGGAAATATCTCCATATTATATGATTCATGTTGATTTGGGGGGGGGGAACCTAGTTTCAATAATGTCATTGAATTTCATTATATTATGGAATGTAATATCAAACTTCATCCCATGAAAGGTTGTAAAAAGGTTTTGGAAATAAGGTTTAAAGAAATAATAGTAATTTACTTTGGAATCATGTATAATTCATTGGGATTTATTTATCTTTATAGGTGGGAGGTATTTCTTTATGGTTTCATCTAAAATATTCCCCATGTTTGGGGCTACCTGATTTTGGTTTCCATATTTGTTCCCCCTGGTTGATGATAAGGTTTCATATAATAAACTCCATTATAATGAACTAAAATATTGAATATGATGTTTTAGGATGATTGTTTTCTAACCAAATAAGACCCTGAGGTGTGATTAACTCCACAACACCAGGATTATCCTCCTTAACTACATATTTATATTGGATATGGGAATAGGCAGGACATGATCCAAAAAAAAAGAAAAAACAAAGGGGGAAATATACTGTAAATGGGATGAGAAATAATAAATCAGCGAGAATGTAATTAGTTTCGATAGTGGCTTACAAGGGGCCTGAGAAAAAATGCTAAAATTGGTTCCCACCCAAATTTAACCTTGTTCTTAGTTTAAGAGATCACTTATAGTACAAATTCAGTGTCAAATCCTCAAATACCTAAGATGCGACATTAAGATATATACATTATAAGTGGAATAATTTTCTATTGATTTTAAAACCTAGGTTTGATTGGATATGGATTAATTGAGAACTAAAATACCTATGTGAATTTAATTTGAGATAATGATTTGATCCTAGGATATTTATACAGGTATTTAGATTAATTTTTCTTAGACTATTTCAATTTCTCTCAATTGAGATGGGTTCATTCATCAAAGACAAACCGCCCTCATTACTAACTAGTTTAATGAATATAAAACATAATAATAATTACCTATACAATTAAAGGATCATTTTAATCTTAAATCCAATTTAAGAGTTATATTATCATAAAGAATATGTGGCGTTAAAATTTATCAAGGATGAGGAAGTAAGTGTTCATTAAATACATCTACCAATTAAATGATAAGAATTGATTTTAATAGAAAATGAAATAACAAAAAAAACACCCCATTTAAACTTTATTTAAATAATATAATAATATTTTTAGTCATCTAATGATGCAATTCTATTAATAGAATACATAATAAGACTTATAGATGGTTAATTGAACAAGAAAAACAATTAAATAACAATCACTCCAACCTTGTGTGAAGAATTTCATAAGTATTGATATAAATAAATTCACTCCCTAATACAATGGTATAATAATCATATAAATAAGAACAAACTAACAGAATATGAATAACTTTTAATAAGAAATTATAGTGAATTAGAAAGGCATACATGAGAAAGACCAACATCACAAAGGCAATGTGACATCATAACATTACAATGAAACACCATACATAATCACTTTAAAATAAATCATAAAGACACCATGAAATGTAAATTATAGATTCCTTGGGTATACTCTCTAATAGAAATTGTCACCCAAACTAATGAGGGTTAGATTATGTGGGAATAAAGTTAATTGAGAGTAGATGTTTCCATCCATGATAGAAATAAATTCCATCATGAATCTAGTCAATAAATAAGGGGAGTGTGTATATAGAATAATAATTTTGTGTAACAAAAAAATGAAATTGAACCCCTATATTTCCACTAATAGTTGATAAATTTCAACCCATTTGGCCTCATATCTGCTGAGTTGTGATCAAAATGGTGGGATCGTATTCTGGACCATTGAATATGGCCCAGAATTTCATCTTCCACTTGGGATACACGGATCGCCCCATAAACCTCATAATTAGGCATGGTAAAAATTTAATGAATTTTTCCCATGATTTCCTCAATATCTAGTTCTAAATTTATCTTTATTGGGATGGAACCATGGCCTATATAGTTATTTTATGTGGTTGTTGTACAATTCATTTCTCCTAGAATTTTATGGATTCTAGGACCACATTATACATCATCTGAAAATGATTATACAGTAGATCTAGAAGAATATAACGTTCCTAATAGCATGGGAGACCTGAAAATAAAATATAAATTCAAAATCAAGACTAATGGGTGTTTTATGTGGGGTTTAAATAATATAACAAGTAATTGTTCATTTTATGAATTTCTTACAAACATGATAATAAAATAAGTTCAAATTATAAAATGAAATATTTAATATGTTTATGAACATTGAATCATATGAAAATTATAATATTAATAATTTAGATAAGACTATTTTAGCGGAGAATCAATAACATTCTATGTAATAATGAGATAAAATATACATCATTATTCCAAATCACTAAAAATACTTTATAGGCCATCTTCTTTCAAAACAAATCCAAAATTAAACAATAGTGACACAAATATATTAAAATAGCGCATATAAGAAGTAAAAAACTACATGAATTTTTATATAATGAGAATCTTTCAGAAAAAATATAATTGAGATAAATTATATATTGATTATGAAGTTCTCATTACATCAATATTTTCATGGACCAATGTTTATTCGAGAATTCATGTTACATGGGATAAAAGAGATGAGAGTAAATAGTAATTGATTAGATGGAAGGTAGAACATGTTTTAAACAAAATAAAATTCTAAATCTATTTTTGGTATAGAGGAATTTTTTAATGGGAAATTTAAATGGTTAAGGATTCCTTAAATTAAACATGCTCCAGTTAAAGAATATACAGATCATCATGTGATAAAAGAAAATGAATTTGTATTCTTCAAAATAAAACATTTAGTAAAATGAAACCTTCTATCAAATAAACATTCATTTAAAAAATAAACACCAATGAAACTAAAACAATTTATTCTAAAAAATTTCGAAATGAAAAGTCATCTAACACACTCATTCCTCTACCACATATCAAAATCATGATCTTCCCTCATTTATTGATATTTTTTCTCTATACTGAGGTACACTATTAATGATATGTGAAACAAAACCAAAACATAATACATAAACACACTTTTTTAAATAATCCCACCAATGAATGTTGGGAGAAGTTTTAAATAAATAATTTAAATTCTTTTTCCAGATAGATTATTTTTAAAAAATCGACCAATAATTCAAGTCATTTTCATCTAAATTTTATGTTAGTATATTTTCAGCAACTTTTGAAATCTCTATGAGATATCAATATTAAATTTTCTATTTACATCATAATTTTTTTATCTTATTATAACACTTTTTTTCCATATTATAACAACACACCACAAGTTCCATACTCACTGCCACATAAGAAAAATCATAAACACACAAGCCACTTACATAACAAAACATAAAGAGTATATCCAAAAAACAAGGATTACATGCAAAATATTATCATTTCAATCATTTATCCATTAAACCATAGATAGGGAGGTACAAAAAATAGTTCTAATGAAACTATTTTAAGAATTAGAAGAAAAAACATAGCCAAATTGAAATCTAAATAATCAAAAAATTGGTTTAAAATATAATTTATTCAAAAAATTAATATAAAATTAGATTCTATAAATGAATATTATTCACACCAATTTTCTTTTTTATATGTTAGGATAGAAAATCATGATAATTTTATTGACTAATAAAATATTAATTACTAAACTGGGCTATGAAATCTTTGGTTATAGGTTGTGCTATTTCATCCACTTCCTATTTCAAAATCAACCCTCCAATTATTATAATATTAATAAAATATCTCTAAAGAATATCTTCATTTACACTCTTAATATGAGAAACATATTCATGCTAAAACCCCCCTGAAAAATTCTTAAATGACTATTTATTGGGTTGATAACCATTTAGGCATAATAAAATTGAATTTCTCACATGCACAACCTATTTGGTCAATGATTAGTCTTTTTAGAATGATGTTAGATAGAATCATGACTCTAATAATTTTTACAGATCCTCAATATATGGGATTAGTTTCCAGCATTTAGTGAAGGAAAAAATTCGGTATCCAATCATTCTAATATAAGGAGAAGTATTGTTTTTCATAAACTCAACCAATTTCATATAGTGTTTTTCAAAATTCAAATAATGAAATATAAGTGTATTCATAATGAATAGAGAATTGTGAGACTTAAATTTATAGAAAATAAATATGATATTACTAAATTTTCCATACTCTTTCATTGAGAACAACAACGTTATAATTTCTTTATTACACTAATTATTGTGACAAAAATTTTATCTTTCAGTTATCTAAACATATTCAAAGTTTTTTCCTTTTTATGATGTTTTCAATGCCCCATAATCAGGGCATTTTAAAATTTATTATCAATGGTTCTCTCATGGACAAATTGGGGGAAAATGTTTGATAATCAGGTATTTTACTACTAATTATATATATTTGTGGAAAAATAATAACATAATATAAATCAGGATGAATCCCACTTAAAAACATCACCTTAAATACATCTATTACTAGATCATGTCTTTGGAAATTTTAATATTAGTGAATAAAAATGTTATAAAATTGATAAAAATGACTCAGTTGGGATAAATATATATTTCAAAAATGAAAAAACTACTTTTCTTGATCATCTACATATATTTTAATAATTCCCTTATAGGTTAATGTCCATTATAATGTATTTCAATTAAATGTCTAGAAGAAAAGATACCCAATTAGATTATTCGTATTGATGTTATGTTAGAATCCATTTAATGTGGTCTCCAAATTCTATCATTGTTCAAATTTTCTAAAACATGACTATCAAAATTGATAGAAGAAATTTTAATATTGATATAAATGAAACATAATATTTATTAACTAAATTTTTAGTAAAATTTATTTTAATAAATCACAACATCATAGAATATTATATAATAAAAATGATAAATACATCTAAATGATATTTGAATGATATCAGGGAACCAATATTTATCACCATTCAAAGTTTCCTCTCAAATTCATTAAGGATTGGGATTAATCATCCTTCTATGGTTAGTTAATAACCATTAAAGATAACATTATCCATTAATATAGATTAATAATGTAAAAAAATCTTTATGAAATTGTGATTTTATGTAATCCTATCCCGCAATCATTTTCTGGATCATTATATTGGAAAAAAATAAAAAAACTCCCATGACAAATAATAATAGTACAATTCAATCATGAAAGGATCAAGATATATGGAAAATAACATTAATGCACTCATAACATCATTCCACTCTATGTTTTTAAAAAAAATCTTATTGAAAAATAATTTTCATCCACGAACATATAATTCAAAAAAAAAACATATTCTAAAATATACATCTCATTTATAAAACCAAAAATAAATGAATACTAATTCTAATTAGTATTAAATAAAATGAATTTTATAATGTTTATGAAAAATAATATTAAGTTATAATGAATGTAGAAATGAAAAAAAATTTAAATGATGAAAAAATTTAGGATAAGTAATTAATTGAGTTTATTTTTCCAAAATAAAACTCTAAATTTAAAAAAATTAAAAAAATTTAAAAATACTATATTTAAACTAAATAGAATCTCAAAAACTATTTTCTTATAAATTCATTGTAGAAAAATTTTCCTATACTTGTACACAACAAAATTTCTTAAAAAATATCCAAATAAACTAAGAACATCTTGAACAAATAGAGAATATATATACACCGACGTGAGCTTAATATTTCAACAATTTTAGTTTCTTATTCATTGAAAATACACAAAATTTTATCCAAAACCACAAGACTAATTGTGATTCGTGATCACTTTGTAAATTCTGGAACATATTTGATAAATGAATCAATTATTGGGTTATAATGATTTATTACTTTTTTATATATAAATTATGAATTATAAATTTTTTAGAAATAGAAATTGAAATTGTTTAAAAATAAGAGTTGTGAATTTTGATTTACAATTCAAATTATAGTGAAATTTTTTATTGTTTAAAATGAAAATGTTTAATAAATAATATTTCAAATTTGTTGAATTAAATGAAATTTAAATAGATTGGAAATTATATGGCTGAAGGATAAAATTCGGATTTTTATTTCATTTGATAAATTAATAGAAAACAATATTTAATTATATACATATATTAATTTAAAATGTTTATTAGAAATGTGATTATCCATAAATGGCTGAATAAATTAAATATCATAACAAGGAAAATGCCCAAAAAATATCATGCATGTTTATCCAAATGTATCCCATATTTTTGGTCTGTATTTCCTTAATAACAATGGATAGGGTAGAGCACCTACACCCCAAACATCTCAATACCTAAACCTACTATGATTTTCATCCCTCTTAAAACTGTGAGCTGGAAGAAAAGGAACCGTAATGTCGGTTGATGAAAACCAGAGCATTTACAACGAACTAGATCTGATGCTAGTCGCATGATGATGATGACATGATAATAAAAAATTCCACCTATTCCAATCATCCATATAACTATTAAAGATGGAACAAAGGAATCTATTGTATCTGATAGCGCAACACTATTGCAATCAAATCTCATCGCCAACACCTTGACTGATGATCTAGAGAATATTGAATTCATTCCACCTTTTTCTATGACTTACAAGAATAAAAACTATTCCTAAGATGCTAGTTGAAGATGAATCCCTTGATGAAACACTTGAACTACAGAGATACAAAATTCTATCGATGAGGAGGAAGAAGATCTGAAGCTGGCAGAGTTTAGAAAAAAGTATTGTTATCCCTGATATATCTAGAAAAAGTGTGATGAATCATTCCACCAGAACTGAATTAATCTGACTGAGAATGATTGAGATAAATTTAATTTTTTATTTTTTTTCCTCTTTAATATGCTCCTATGAAGGAATTTTAAAAATAACGAGGTAACAAGTCATCCCCACTCAAAAACTTTAAGTGAAAAGACTCACACACACCAAATGGTTGATCAATTTTATCAATATACCTGAAAAACTATGACCCCCTTGCTGATGGACAAAATATACTCCCATCTCACCTCCCCTCCCACCCAGGGATTGAACACACACTAGTTACACATGAAAAAGTATCACAATAGAACATAAAAAATATTGTCTCTCTATTCATTTGATTCTTATTCATAATCTTCTGAGCATCAGGGAATATATTTCATATGCAGAAACTCATTGAATCCCATGGCCTCTAGTTTACCATCGTATACTAATACTCCCTCACCTTACTCCTAGAACCAAGTGAGAAAAACATTCAGTCTTGACTCAAATTCTATATAGATAAACCTCTACATGTGAGAAATTTTAATCTATAAAAATATTTCTATTTTATCAATAGTATTTTTATTTTATTTTTTTATTTATAGGAATGATATGTTTTTAATTGTCATGTTCTAATTAAAATATAAAATATTTTTATTTTTATAATTTAATGGTGACATTTTTCTTTTATTCATTGTAATTTTCCATGTCCATCTTGTTATTTTTATAATGTAATTTTTTTGTGCATTAAATGAAGATGTGTGTTCAGATTCAATATGTTTAGAACCATCACATGAAGAGTTCTATCTTTTCTAGTATATTTGATAGCTGTGTAGATAAAAATACCACAATGTTATCAAAAAACCATAATAAAATTTAGTGGCATAAATTTTCATTGTAAATCAAAAATAAATATATTTTTAAAAAATTTGGAATTGTTGACAATGATGATTTTTCTAAATTTATCTTTATCTCAAAATATATTAACATTGATAATATGGAGGTGTTTTAAAAGGTTAACATATTTTATGAATACAATTCTTCAACTGGACTTGTATTTCTAGAATTAGTATTTATATCATGGTGAGTATGAGTTTTTATAGATTTCATTAAAAATGTAACTTACTCATTTGAGTTATAATTTTTTATAATCAGTTTTTATGACATACTTATAATCCACTGATATAAAAATGATTTACTATTCTTAAATTTTCCAAACAAACTCTATTGTGGATGACTTAATACTGATGATTTGTACCTATGGGGAGGCCTAGAGAAGCTAATGAATATTGGACTCTATGATTGAAAATATTCTGAACATGATTATAATTATTTTAAAATTACGGTACTTATTCTATTTGAGATCATTATTATAGATGACCTGAGGATTTTCCTTGAACATGTAAAAAAATCCATGCGGTGTATGATAATTAGGTCAGGTTTATAATTCTACATTTTATAAATTCAATTATTCAAAAAAAATAACAATTTATATGTAATAATAAATACAAAAATTATATATAATATCATCTTAGATTAATAACTAGAGAATAATATTTGACCTTTGACTTTTGTCAGAACATAATGCACAATTTGATAAGTTCAATATATATTATAATATCATGGATAGATGTTTTTATAGAATATTTCTCACTTGGACACAACTTTTAAATCATGTAGATTTTCAATATGAGCATTGTTTTGTGGATATAATGATAAAAAGTAAGTTGATTTTTTTATTCTCTAAAAATTATGTGGCATAGTTAAATATTTCAAGAAATTATCATGTAACCAATATCACATTTCATTTTTTGTTATGTTTTTACGTTGTTTTTTAGAAGTCGCATTGATAGTATTTCTTATTAGTTCAGGATATATAGTTTTCAAGAGATTGTCTGGATCATAAATTAAATTAGTTACATCTATATTTTATGATGTTTTTGTTCTAGATCATCATTAAACTCTGTCTACAGATACTATGTGTTATATGGTAATATATATCTATATATGTATTTTTTATTATTTTTTTATTTATATGATTTATTGTAATTTTTAATTACTTAGATAATAATGAAGTCATTACTTTGGATCAAACAATGTGAAAAAATACCTTCCCTTTTTTTGTTTCATTCTTTATATAAATATTTATCATTTTTTGAATGAGGTAATATTCCATTAGTCATTTATATTTTTAGAAATGTAGTATCAAAGTCCACTGACCACAATATTAATTGAGATACACATATGATTTATTTTGGTTCATGTTGTTTCAAAATTATTATATTTTTTAAGACGGACCCATCACTATGATACATTGAAATATTCCATTTTTTTCTCAGGTTTTAGGGAACATTTCAAAATTTTCCAACATCACTAGACTCATTTGATAGTTTGTAAAGGAAATTGTTTTATATTAGAAAAAGTGGGTTTTCTTAGTGATATGAGATTCTTAAATTATTGAATCTGTAACTACATTTTATGTATAGTTCGATATGAATCATTATTTCTATCCTAGAATTCTTATTGTACTTTTTAATCGTTGGATTAAAGTAATTCAACCATTAAATCAGGGTGAATGTTTTTTATCTATAGAATAAAATAAAATTTATCTAAGGTGTTTTATTACGCATCCTTTCCAATTCATAATTGATGGTCATATTCTATTCCACCATTAATATATACTTTTTGATCCATATGTCAATTATTTTCCAATCATATTATTTTATATTAGTATACATTTTTTTTATTATATTTTTTTGATATAAAATATTTCATTATATGTATAATGAGAATGTTATTTCCATAATCAAATAATATCTCCCTATACGTAGTGTAAAAACATCATATTAATATTTTTGTTAATTTTCAACCTTTGGTTTTACTATTTACTATATATTCACTAGATTTTAGGGACCCATATAATAATTTTTTAGGAAAACATACTTGGAAAAATTTTGTATAATTAATATATCTGGTGATTTTTGGGAACATGAAAAAACAAAAATGATATAAAACCTTCATACAATATTAATATTTTTTCAGTTTTTCTTTTGATTATTTTTTTAACATACCCAGTATGCTGATGATTTGATAAATGTGGAATATTTTATTTCAATTATTATCTAATATGGGATTTAATTATTATTATTTAATGTGTAATTCTTTAATAAAAAATTATTTTTAGATGTGGATATAGTATTTGGATGTTGTGTGGTGTTATGATTTCTTGATATGGTTTGAGTAACTATTACCACTGGTTAGGTTTCTAACATTGAAGATACCACATTCATGTACATATTTGGCATTGATTTACCTCCTCATTGCTAGCTTCTATGACCATGATATATTACCTTGAATGAAATATAGTCTTCACGAATCTGGAGTTCCCAAATGGAAAACTGAGGATAAAGGTGTATTTTTGGTAAATATGGCAGTGAGAAGGAAAATCAATTTTTGTTGAAGCTGGGTGACAGAGGAAAAATCCACACAATCAAGAATATGAAACGTTGTTAGCTCCCATGGAAGTATTCACTACTGAAACATTGGTTATGTAATTGACTTCAAATTTTTTTACATCGCACATATTAATGAAAACTGTTGTTTTGTAAATTAAATGTTGAAAATGGATCTATTTTGTTTTATATTTTTATCTTTTGAGATTCTCTTTACAAGTGTTGTTTTGTTTTGTTTTTTTGACTTTATTGAAGAACCATATTCTGGGGACATCTCTTCTACAACGGTGAAACAAGCCTACATACTGGAAGACTATGGGTAGATGCCAATGTTTTGGGGAAATATTCCATTTTTCATAAGGTCACATAAATAATTATATTGTATTTTAGTTCCTTACTGGGGTATGTGGTGTACCTCACCATGCTTTAAAAAAGTAACCTACTCAGCTCAGGTTATTTAGAATAAAAATGTATGGTTACCTTGGTGATATAGACATGTAAACACCTATTTTATGGCCTTTTCAATTTCTAGTTTCATATGTATTTCTATGATTTTGGTCTTTATAAGCTTAGTGATTTGGATATCCTATCATGATTCAAGATAGTTTTTTGTTTTTCTCAATTTCTTAAGTTAATTCCTCTTATTTTCTATGAATTTATGTAACGTTTATTTTTTTTCATATAATATATTTTTTCTAAGTTTTCATGTTTTAAACGAAATCATAATTTCATTGGAAACTCAATCCATCAAGGTTATATTAATTGATTCCTCTATATTTCTCTTATTCAGGTTTGGTTGGCATAACTTTCTAATCTCAGAAGTATAATGTTTTAGTGTAAATGTTTAATAGATTTTAATTGAATTTATGTGTGCTTTATGTGGTGTTGTAATTAATGTGAAATGTATTTAATAATAGACCTTTGAATCTACCAGTAAAAAATACTCTATTAATTTTTGTATTTTGCCTCAAATAACATTTTGAAATGATATTTAAAATAAATTTTTAATTTTTGTATCCTCATTATCATTCTCCCCTATTTTAAATTTATATTATCCTTATCTTTTCAAGATTTTTTTGATTTAAATAAAAAACTGAACAGTAAGAAGAATAAAATAAATATCTCACATGAATACATGTTAATAGTTAATACTACAGAATGAGAAAATAATTTTCCATGAAGTTGTATACAAAAAAATATTGAATATAAAAATTCATTAAGTAATTATATAAAATAATGAATGAATAGAAAAACATAAAACAATAATAGTACATAAAGGAAAAAATGAATAAATATATATAAAAAATGAAATATGTAATAATAATGAAAGAATGAAATGGATAAAATATATGAAAAATTACTATGAAATAATTAAAATGTTTTTGAAAAACCATTTAGATGTATTTTCAAACCAACATTCAACTAAACAAAAAAATTATGACTATGTGTCAGTTTTGAGATATAAAACAAAATTTTGGAGGAGGTGTTTTAAATAAAAGTGGATGGATAATAGCGAGAGAGAATGTAGGAAATGGAGCTTCAAAACATTCTTTAACAAAATCCGAAAACTTGAGTAATGATTCTACAAATCATGGTTGATCACGTTGCGAGATCGAAACTAAGGTGGACAGAATGTTGGGAGCATTTTTCTGAGATCTCTTCATATCATATTTTAATATTGGGTAAAATTATAGCTTAGAAGAGGGTTCAAGTATAGGTATTTTAATTTCTTATGAATTTCTAATCAATTCCCTTGATTAAATTCATGCTAGTTTAAATGTCTCGAGTCATTAAGTGGTATATGCATGACAAACAACAATAAGAGGTACTAGTAGACATATCAATTACATTTTATCTAGAGCTTCTGAATATTCATCAATTAGTTTCTCCATATCATGTTTGAAATAATATAGTTGTGTTTTTAAACCATTCCGTACCATTTATGTGTAATTTTCTAATATATTGTGTAAATATACTTTCCATGAACAATCAATAACTAGATCCTTAAATGAATGAAACTGATTTTATGAAAAAATATTTTGATGACTCACATGAATCATTTCCTTTACTTTTGATGATTTTCTATGCTTCTGTGTTTTAAAAAATACATCTTTCACATCTTCTTCTTCTTCTTCATAGTATTCGTTATTAATATTTCTTACCACCTAGAGATTCAATTTTTTTAAACTTCTCTAAAACATCAAAAATGATTTCTATTGATCAAAACATTATTTTTAGTCCAATGATAATATAATTGGAGTCTTATTTCACTTATGCCAAATGATTCTGAATATCAGGTACCTTTTCCATTATTAAGGAGTATATTTTTGTTTTATATTGATCAATAGATAGACTTGAGCATTGTAAAAATGCATGTAATATTCTAACTTCAATAATCACATCTCATTGAAGATCATGAATAATTTTTCCAGAGAGAATTTCACATTGTATTGAACATATATTAGAATCCATCGTGTCTATAAATAAATAAACTCAGTGAAATCATGATTATATACCCATCAAATTTTTGGTTTCTCTAGTATTTTTCAAGGAAATAATTTCCATCATCGATTAATCCAGTAACATCACTTCATGAAAATATTTTTTTTTTGGAAATTTTGAGCTCATGGAGGCATTTTATCTCACTTATATTCTCAATTAAATAAACATAAAATTATTCTACTTAGTCATTAATTTAGATTATATTTCTCATTCTCTATCATCTATACTATATAGTTTCTGTTTAAGAATTTTTGAACATGTATGTTATGCATGAGTAAGAGAAAACTTATATTTAAGAACTTTTGTACTCTGAAAGTGATAAACCTATTGATTTCCATCATCTAATTTATTTCCATAGTACATAGGTATCTCCTCTACATGGGATGGTTATGAAAATTCCTATCTTAATATTCTATTTATAGAAAGCTGAGTTTCGTCCTCTTCATCTTTATTTAATGGATGGTTCTGATAATTCATATCTAGATATTCTATTTGAAACAAGATGATTTTTATCCTATTCTGATTTTTCTTCTCCACTATCAACCTTTATGCTATCGAAACCAATATATTTTGTTCTAACTCTTCTAATCATCTCCACATATGGATATATTTTAGAAAGCGATATCGCACATGAAATAGTCGATATGATCCTTCCTTGACCAACATCAATTGACCATGTGATGGTCAAGGCTAGTTATTCTCTAACAAATGAAGTGGGTATAACATCAATATCAACTATTATAGAATTATGAGGTGAACTGACCCGAGGAGTAGTTCTTTCTTTGAATTGAACAAAAATAATTACTATTATACACCTTTCAGTGAGAGTTCTATTATAAATAACATATATTATGTCAATACATCGTACTAGTATTTCTACGAAAATAAGAACAACTAAAGGAGTCTAAAAAATAACATCCCTGTAAATGTCCATTTTGGATGACTCCCCTTGAGTCCAAGCATGATCATCCCTAATTTCTTCATCATAACATATTGGAATCAACTTATTGAAAGACTAATTAAAATAAAAAATCATACTAAGATTATTCCACTCAATATAATGATAACATGGAATTGAGTTGATGTACTATCATCTATAAAGACACCAATGTTACCAAAAAACTAGAGTTGACATCGGATGGGGAGGGTGATCAGCTGGGGGGTCAATTAGAGTAGCATGTTCTCATAGGGAAGTGGGATACTCTTTCTCCATTAAAAAAAATATGATATACAAAGGAGAACATATAATTAAAGTGAATTGTAATATGGTATTTAGCTTGATCCTATAATATAAAATGATTTGAGAAGTCTTGGGGAGGGAAAGAATTTATTCATTTTAGTTTTAGCAATTTCAGAGGGCTTCAGCCAGGGTCTTATATGTTGTTTTAAGGATTTTTTTTTCCTATCATTCCCTTTATACATGTAATTCATTCTTGGGAAAATTCATACATATTAAATAATTTTTAATACTCATAGCTTGATAATATGTTTTTTTCTTGCTGAGAATCAACGGTTCTATCACTTTGGTACCTTCCGTGAGAGTGAACAAGTATAATATAATCCAATATGGAATATGAATGAATATGATGGTGGATGTATAAAAGGATTAATGTTTGATTATCAATGATGAATACCCATGTGAATCAGATGGGGTTGGTACAGACATCTGAATCTATAAGGTAATCAGAGTTTTATCATAACAATGAAGGCATTATTAGATATCTTCTCAGAAAATCTAGGGCCTATAGTATAAAATAATGAAGGTGTTAGTGGGAGATATGTTTTTCTAATTATGTGAATAAAATCAAAATTTTAAAATATTTTTATGATAGGTAATTTTGGAACTAGTCCATCGAGTAGAGGAAGACCCCGAGTCATCAAAGGTACACCTGGAAACATCAATGGAATTAGAAGTGGATCACGATAAAAATGTTATATTACATCATGTACATGGATATTTTTTCCATGTTTATTTTGTAGGGATCATGTGGTCAAATAATGGTAAATATATACAATAGATTAGACAGTGTATGCAAAGGGTAATGTTGGAGGGTCTATGAGCTCAGAATTGAGTAGATTGGCTAGGAGAGTAGGCTTACCTTCTTTCTTTATATAAGATTAAACAATGTGGATAGATTAGATATAGATGTACATTATGATCCAAAATACTCACCACTATCTGTGAGTACCAACTGTTTAACTATGTATATAAGGTCAAGATCGACATTAGATTCTTTCCATACATATGATATGACTGTCACTGGAATGGGATGAGGTAAAGGTGTAGTTTCAAGGTTGTTTTGGAATAGTAGAAATATTTATCCACGGAAAATTGATAAAATGAATTAAGGAAGACTTTATTATGGAAGAATAAATTAATGAATTTGACAGGGTTTCCTTTGAAATACCAATTCATCCTAGTGGAGAGTATATATTTTTTTAGTGGATTGGAATAGGAAATTGGGAGGTCAATATCTACAGAAGAACCTACCACAAAATTGAAAATTATTTCACCGACTCAGAACATATAATGTGATGTAATAGTTAAAGGCATAATTCATGGTTAGAAATTTTGATAGATAATAGTTCCTATGTTTTATGGTCAAAATAGCACTGCTGGGATAATCAAATTCATTCCTATACATATGATGTGGGGGTGACTTATAGAAAGAAAGGATAACAATCCAAGGTGGAATAGGAATTGTAATATTTTTCATATAGAATAAGAAGAAAAAAATGATTATGGAATTTGTTATCCTATTGAGATAAATTCTGTCTAACTCATAGGTGTCCATATTATGGTTTTCATTAGATAGTTGGGGTGTATTATTCCTCAATTAGTAGGGGATGATTTCATAGAATCTGATCTAGCTTTTTGTTATGAGGAAGAACTCTATTGAGAGATAAATTGTCATTATATATTACAATGCATGTAGGTTGAGCCGGTATTTCAAGAAACAATGCCAACGATTCTTGAAAGTTCAAATCAATCGTTCCAATTTTGGTGATTCTGACAGTGGTTCCAACCAATTTTTTTTTCAAGATCATTTCATAATATTTTGGTTATTTTAGTTACCCAAACTAATCCTTTTTAGTGTGTTTGGGTAATTTTCAATGAATAATTTATAGTGTAATATAAAATTCCTTCTTTGTTTATCTAGGAGGCTTAGTTTATAAGTGAATTTTTATATTTTAAACATGTTAGGACCCTACCTTTTTTTAAGAATGTCTAGGTTGGAAACCATATTCTATGTAACTTCCAATTGGAAAAACATAACTATGATGTTATTGTTTTTTGGTTATCTTGTCACATTGTAGGGAACACATCCTTGTTAGGATTCCCCACTATATTTTCATATGATTTTTACATAATATATTTTTTTCACAAGGAAACCAATTGAAGTCGTGGATTCAAGGGACCACACATGATCACTCCTCTATTCATGAATGTCTTACATCATTCCACAAGTTTTTATAAAGTTATAATTTCATTTTTGTGAATCCAAGGGCATATAAACTTGTCATTATTCTAATCACTTCATAAAAATATAGGAACGGGTGTCTCCATTTAACGTTTGACCTAAAAAAAATTCAGATCACATGAAGAATGGTGTTGAGAATTAGGTTGTAGATTTACTAGATCATATATTCTTTCCCAGCACTACAAGTCTTTATTTTATCCAAATAATATTGATTCCAAATAAAGGGGTTGTTTCAAAATTCTTTCTTGACTATTATTCCATAAATAATAAAACTATTCTATAACAATTACCTATTTATATTATTTATGAATTGTGTGATGAATTATTTGGAGTTTTATATTATTCCAATTAAGACTATAATTAAGGATTCCTCCAAGATCATGTTCATGAAGAGGATATTCAAATGATTTCATTATACACCCATGAATATCCTCTTTAAACCATTGTTGTGAATGTTTTCTTCGTTCAATTCATATGTATTCTTGTTTATAGTAGTAGTTGGATAAATCATATGGAACATATGTACTACATTTTAGAAATTCAACAAAATCATAAATTCTATCTTAAGAGAAATAATTGTTTCTTTGGTAAAAAAAATTAGAGTATTTGGGCCACCACATTTATCAATTGAGAGTTTCAATGAACCCAAAAAAATTATTGTATTCTTGATTGGAAATTACCCAATATTTCATAGAGGTTCATGGGTTTTAGTCCTCTCTTATTATTACAGTATGTTTTTTAGGATTACAAGAATTTGGACAAACCACTGACAGAACATACTAAAAATAATTGTTTTCAATATGGGTTGAATGCTCCATCTGCTTTTGAAATTTTACAGTAGTTGTTTGTAACATCCCCTATGCTACAATTACTATATTTATCTCATTATTTTATAGTTTAGGGAAATATTATAGAGGTTTTATTGGTGTTGTTGATGTGTAAAAAGTTAAAAATATATCTTATTACAACAAATAATTATCTTCTTCCACCCTACACATGTCTATTTATGACAATTAATTTATGGTGCTGATGCACATAGTTACTCATTTGAAATAGTACCATTGAAGAAGGAAAATAATTATTTTTATAGACCATAATAGTATTAAACATTTATTTTCTGAAATAAATATATTTATTGATAAAAAAATTTGAAAACCAATGTAGGATAAACTTTTTATGTCATTTTGTAATCTATAAAGATGAATTTTTATGTGGATTATCTATCTAGGATGAAAGAACCATGAATTTTTCATGTGTAACATCTGGATCCTTAACAAATAAATATTAAATTATTCCGAATAGAAAACAACAAAGGTAATTTTTTCCAAGACCATATTTTACACCTCCAAAATTAGGTTCCAGAAACTATAGGTTGTTCTCTTTGTAATGACCTTCTTTATTTTAATGGATTCCTAGTTATATATAAAACATCTTGGTTGATTCCCTATTTTCTACACTATTTCCATTATCCTCTACATAGAAGTCATAAAGGATGTTGGAAAACCTTTAAACATTCAGCAGCATGTTTATTTTGGATTTTAATGACTCATACAATGCTTAAATCATTAAATGAATGTATTTATTTTTAGTAGAAAAAATACCAAACTTTGAGCCTAGTGGGATCAATACAACTACTTATGATTCAAGACATGATTGAAGATGATATATATATATATATATATATATCATTTACAAGTATGATCATTTTTTCCCGTCAAAAATTAGTTTTTATGAAATGGTTCATGTTGATCTATTGATGAGAGATTTTTTTTGATTTCATAAAATTCCTAGTGAGATTATTTTTGATCGATATCCCCTGTTAAGTGGATTGATTTAAAAGGAATTGTTTCATTTAGATGGTATTGAGGATAAAATGAGCTCATCTTTCCATCCTCAAATGGATGGAAAAACAAAGGTTTTTATCCACGATCTTGTGTCTTATTTATTATTTGTTGCTTCTAAAAAAATTATTTAGTGGGTTTGTTGGTCACCTAGTGCTGAATTTTGTTACAGTACCTCCATTCATGTTTCCACTGGCCATACTCTCTTGGAAATTTTTATATACTATCACCCCTACTCATCCCCATTATAATACTAGATATACATCCCTAGAATCATTGGATGCATCATTAATTAATTGGGATGAATCTCTTTATCACATAAAATTTAATTTGATGTCAGCTGAGTGATCTATGAAATAGAAATTTAACCAAAAATGGTGGGAGTTTTCTTTTCACAATGGGGATCCGATTTTTTCAATCTTCGGTCTCTAACCCCACAATACCCACTACTATATTTTCATATAAAAATTCTTCATGATTTTGGGTTTTATTAAATATTTATTCTATGGTGGGGTTTATTACTTATCGCTTTTATTTTCTTGACAACAACAATCATCACCCAATTTTTTATGTCTCTCATCTTAAGATGACTATTAGGGATCTTATTATGTAAAAATATCCTAATTATTTTTTAGGAAAATGTACAATTGGTTTTACCTGAATCCATGTTGGATTAAATAGTTAGTGGTTGTAACTACCAGTGAAATGTTAGGTGGAACAAGAATCGATTTGATAATGACACTTGGGAGAGTGAATGGTTATTTCAGGCTCATTTTCAATTATTCCACCTTTAGAAGAAGGTAGTAAATTGGGTGGATTTATTTATTGGGTATAGTTCATATATTTTGGGTAAACAAGAGTCACATATTTTGGAAGGGAAGTGGGAGACTCCATCTCCATTAAGAAACGTATGTTAGACAAAGGTGGACAACTATTTTATGTGAAGGATAAAATTGTATTTATATTGAGGTTATAATTTATAAAGTACTGAGAAATCTATAGAGGGGAAACAGAGGTTATTATTTTTAGCTATAATAGATGTATAGGTCTTTGACTAGGATCCTAGATAAACTTATAAGGAAATTTATTCCTTTATTCCCATTCTTGCATGTAATTATTTATTTGGAAAATTCATATGGATTGAAAAATTGTAAATACTCATAGCATGATCATATAATTTTAATTAGTTTTCTTGTTAAAAATATATAGTTTTAGTAATGTTCTTTACAACATATAAAAATTCAATAACTTACCTTGAACATGGAACATATATCATAATTTAATGTGCCAAATTTAAATGATTTTCAATCATAATCAGATATATAATGTAACATATTGAAAAATAAATTCCACAGATTCATTTTTTTTGTTGTGTGATGGAATCATGAATAAACGTTACAGTAACATTTATTTAATGTTACAAATCTTTCATATAATATTTCCTAACATCCAAAATGTAAGGTAATTAATTCGTCATTCCTCACAGATTCACTTCATCTATATTGACTAAATAAGTATGAATTGTGCATCAATTGGTGATAAATAATCTTAAGTATAAATCCACTTGATAAAACAAAGAGGAGTAATATGTGTTTGTTGAACTATAGAAGCATCATAAATCATAAATAAGAAAGAAATAATTCATGTGTATCATAAAAGTTATTAATTAGAAAATTAGATTGAATTATTGAGGAAGATTATTTTCGGTTGTTATAGGAGATGATATTTAAAAAATCTCTAAAAATATCTCTTAAAGTGTCTAGAATGATTTCATAAATCTCATGTATTTTTGTATACATGATATGCTGATGAAACTTAATGCAGGTGTAGAAGCTATATTTCATATTTGACAGAGAATTCTTCGAGTATTTATTATATTTGATCGTCATGATACTACCTTTAAAAGACTAAAGGAGACATTTAAACCAACAAAAAATTACTTTAGAGAAAATATCATTTTTGGAGAAGAAATTTCAATACCTTTACCTGAACCCTATTCTAAAATATCAAATTTCTCTATAGATAATTGTATATGGTGAGATCTCACCAAATAACTATAAGGCCTCAGCCTTAAAACTTACTTAATCTTGAGTTATTACAAGATTACACAATGAGGATATTTTCGGGTTTAGAGTTTTAGAGAATTAGATCATAAAACATGAATTACATTCCACATATAAACAAAGTGGTTACATAAAGATAGTATTCTTCATTACCATCAATGGAAACATATTTAAAATAAAACATGGATTCTTTCTTGACACTTCCTTGACACTATCATCATATCATGTACCTTTCCCTTGACCTGTGAAAAACATTTCAAAAAAACTTGGGATGAGCATAAAAAGCTCAGTAAGGGATATATAAATTTGGAAAGGAAACATGGGTACATATATAAATAAGGATGATATCATACTTTACCGATAAGCACTTTACCATACCTCATCAAATCATGAATAAATCATAGAAATAATAAGACATAAAGGTAACTTGAGGCATTCATAACATTCTTACGTAGGTAGTAACCCTCTTGGTTACGTTTGGAATACCCATCACAGTATATTCCCTAAATCTCTTCGGAGAAACCTTAATGTTTCACTCCTTCACGTTACCCAATGCATTGGAGAGCTATATCGGGCTCACCCGCCCTTAGTTTATCACAGAACCACCCGTTTTCATAATAATGCCCAAGAACCTCAACATAATCATATCACATAAAACATGCATAAAGGAAACATAACATTTACACCTTTCAATCACAAGATATCAATACAACACATTGATATAAAAACATTATGAAAACCATTTTCAATACCAAAATAAAAGAAAAGTAAAACATGGTATTTATTTTTCTTTTAAAAAGATGGTATGGCTTGTAGAGGAAGCCGAAACTCAAATAATGGTCAAGGCGGCGGAGAAGTCGTTGTCGCCGCATACGTATGACAAAAACATTCCCTTTTTTCATTTTTTAAAACGTTTAGTAAAAAAAAGATTCCTTTTGAATAAACTTAATAGTCAAAGGGGTTTATACACCGTATAAAAGAAGGTTGTGTACAAAACAAAATATGCCTCAATGAAAGGAGATTGAGACGAAGTCCCATACCTCGTATCCGACTTGACCCGAACGTTCTTTAATCTCCTGAATAATAAACTTGAGTTAATCTCTACTTTCTTAAGAACCTTTTTCAAGTTCATTATTCCTTTTATACCATGTTATGAACATCATGTAATCATTTAAGTTAATAATGTTCATTTTGTCGGTATTTGGTTCTTAAGTCAAAAATAGACTTCTTACACTTACATGTTGTTAATTTGGTCAAAGGTTCATTATATCCAGAATGATATTAATTATTTTTATAACCTATATATCATATATATTCAGAATATACATGGATTTATAATATTACATCACATTTAGAGGTAAGAAATGAAATGCACCGTTCATGGAGACGGTAAGCCGTACGTACGCATGAACGCTACATCCATTTCTATTTCGTATTTTCTGGAATGGAATCATAATGATACAAGATTATATTATAATTCCATTATAATAACATATATAATATCATTAACTTTATCCTTTACACATCCCACATATGGTATTAACGAATCAAATCACTTTCAGGGGGCGGTAGTCCGCACTTTCTAAAATAAAGATATCGTGTTTACCTATAATGGAAAAAATAATGGTATGCCATAAATGAAAAATACATAAGCTTAATGAAAGAATAAACATATTATATATCATATATAAAAATAGTGACATCATAATGGCCACCTTTGAAGGTGTTAAATGAGTATTGAACAATAATCGTTTCGGGAGGCAGAATTTCGCCATCCATGGAAACCGTATGTTCTTTAACCATTTGATGTAGTTTTGTGAGAGTTTAGCTCGAATAAATCTTATAACAACATCCTATTATATTTAAGATACAAGTGTTGTTACAAAAGAAGTAAATAAAAAGAGTTTAGGGGGTTGGAGAAGCAAAATAAAACAAATTAACATGAGAGAATGAATTACCTTTAAAAGTGTAACTCCTTTTGATTTGAGCCTAAAGGCTTCCTTTGAAAGGATTATTCCCAAAGGGAATCCTCTAGGATTAGAAGAGGTATGTGGAGAGAGTAAATGGGTAGGGTATGGCCGATCCAAAGGCTTGAGGAGTCTGTGAAATGAGGTAGAGGTGGGGGCCTTTTATAAGAGGAGAGGAGGGGCACTTTTGGAAATCATGAAACTATTATTTTATTTTCAAAAGTGTTTCGAATTTCTAAGGTCCCACATTGATAAATTTCTAAGATAAGATGATAAGGATTCTAAATATTCCCATAGAATAGTTTTTGGACATGTGTAGGTCTTAGATATTACATTATCTTTTCATTTTATTTAAATCGTTAAATAATGAGGTCATCGCTGCATCATCATGATGTCATAAATACTTTAATTTATTTAAAGTCTAAAAATTATAAAAAAAATACTATGATGTAGAAAATCTTTTTATATTTCCAAGGACTATTTATAATCAAAAATATGATCTTTATAACCCCATGTAAAAATTGTTTTCGTAAAACATATTATGTTTCTGTCATTTTTACTTTTACATTAAATAAAAAGTTATTTATGTCATTTCCCAACCAAAGTGGCTCCATGGGGTCCCCAAGTTGACCCATGGCTTGTATTGGTCGGCCACGACACAACCAATGAGGGTAGGACAAGTGTCATTGTGTTTTCATATTTTTATAATATCATTTTTACCTTAAATTACACTAATTACCTCTAATCGCGATTAATGAAAAAAAGTTACTATTCACCAAAAAATTATTTTCATCCCATTGAACAACATTTTACATACTAATGACAACCATGTATGTCAGATTTTTGAAATTAAAAACACAATGATGGAAAAATTTCATTTAAACGGAAAAATCAGTTTTTATAAGTACCACTTAGTGGTTTCACTATTCATCAAAATTGATGTTTTTCAGAAAATTACCAAAAATTAACCCTAAGCTATATTTGATATTCTGAATTTAAAAATGAAGTCTATTTTAAAAAATTCAAAACATATAAGTCACATTAATTAATTTAATAATTAATTCCCGCTGTCATGACAAATAGCGTGTTTTTTTTAAACAATAAGTATCAAAAGATTGACACCAGTTTAAGTCCAATTTCAAAGTGAAATTGATTCCAATGACCACCATTGGATTAAATGGTAAAAATATATTCTAATTTCACTTCAAAACCAATTCAAAAGATAATCTAATCATATAAATAAATTAGATTAAAAAGCAGTTTTGATGAAAATGCAGTATTTTTCACTATTCATTAAAAAATGAACATTGTACGAAAAATACCAAAAATTCACAAAAAGTAAATTGTGATGTCCCAATAATAAAGAATAAGTTTATTTTGACAAACATAGTTTATAAAATTGTCAAAATATAGATTCAGAAATGGTTTTCCATCAAAAGGCAGTAAAACAATATTTTAAAAATATTAGTGTATTCCATGCTTAAGATTGGATTTATTTTCATTTTAAGCCTCTAAAACACTATCTAATTCATTAATAGACACAGATAAAAATATCTATTACTCATTAATTACTTGGGATGTTACATCCTTCCCCCCTTTAGAAAATTGCGTCCCCACAATTTATTTACATATCAAATAAATGGGGGTACTTATCCCTCATTGCATTTTCAGATTCCCATGTTGCCTCTTCTATCATGTGGTTTTTCCACAAAACCTTTACCTGCTTAATAACCTTATTCCGCAATACCTGCTCCCTGTGGTCAAGAATATGAACCGGTTGTTCCTTGTAAGATAGATTCTCTTCCAGCTGAACTACCTCTGGACTCAAAACATGAGATGGATCTGGCATGTACTTTCTTAACATTGAAACATGAAAAACATTGTGTACCTGAGATAAACTCGGAGGTAACGCCACCCGGTATTCAACTGATCCAACTCTCTCTAGAATTTCATATGGTCCAATAAACCTTGGACTCAGCTTTCCTTTCTTACCAAATCTCATCACACTTTTCCAAGGAGAAACCTTGAGAAAAACATGATCACCTACCTCAAAAGATAGATCATTCCTCCTGTTGTCTGCATAACTCTTCTGCCTACTCTGAACTATTCTCATGTGCTTCTGAATCAGCTGAACTTGTTCTGCCATCTCTTCTACCAATTCTGGTCCCATCAACTTCCTTTCACCCACTTCATCCCAGAAAGCTGGAGTTCAACACCGCTTCCCATATAATGCCTGAAATGGTGCCATCTGTATACTGGAATGAAAACTGTTATTATATGAAAATTCAACCAAAGAAAGATGTTGGTCCCAACTTCCCTGATAAATCATAGAGCAAGAACATAGCATATCCTCCAAGGTCTGAATTGTTCGTTCTGACTGCCCATCTGATTGAGGATGAAAAGCTGTACTAAAATTTAATTCAGTACCCAACGACTTTTGAAGGCCTTTCCAAAAGTTAGAAGTGAACCTGGGATCACGATCAAATACAATGGAGAGAGGAACTCCATGTAACCTGACTATCTCTTTAAGATACAAATGGGAAAGTTGATCAAGAGAGAAAGTATCTCGTATAGCAAGGAAATGAGCAGATTTGGTCAAGCGATCAACAATAACCCAGATTTCATTATTACCTCGAGATGTCTTCGGTAATCCCACAACAAAGTCCATGGATATATTCTCCCATTTCCACTCTGGCACTGGTAAAGGCTGAAGTATCCCTTTCAGTAACTGCCGCTCTGCTTTAACCTGTTGACATGTCAAACACTTCACAGTAAAATCAGCAATATCTCTTTTCATTCCATCCCACCAGTAATACTCCCGCAGATCTCTATACATCTCAATACTGCCAGGATGGACTGAAAACAGAGAACTATGAGCTTCACATAACAACTCTATCTTCAACTGTGAATCACAAGTAACACACAATCTCTTCCCAAATCTCAAAACATAGTCACTATCAATGTTTAATTAAGGTAACTTACCTTTCTGAACCATCTCTACCTTTTTCTGCAACTCACTGTCTTGCTTCTGTGCTTGCTTGATTCTATATGATAGAGATGATCTCACTGATACCTGAAACAAAACAGAATAACTTCCTATACCAACAACTTCTATTCCAAAGTTCATCAAATCCTTAACCAAAGGATCACGTTCCAAACACAACATTTCTAATGAATCATTAATTTTTCGACTCAAAGCATCAGCCACTTTATTTGCTTTTCCCGGATGGTAATGAATTGTACAATCATAATCCTTGATTAATTCTAGCCATCTCCTTTCTATCATGTTCAATTCTTTCTGAGTGAATATATACATTAAACTTTTGTGATCAGTATATATTTCACACTTTACTCCATACAAATGATGCCTCCAAATTTTTAAAGAAAAAACAACAGCAGCTAATTCCAAATCATGTGTAGGGTAATTTACCTCATGAGTTTTCAACTGTCGTGAAGCATAAGCAATTACCTGATCATTCTGCATTAGGACGCAACCAAGTCCTTTCAATGAAGCATCACTGTAGATAACAAACTCACCATTCCTGGAAGGTGGTGCCAAAACTGGAGCATTCACCAATCTTCTTTTCAATTCCCGAAAACAATCATCACATTCTTTTGTCCAGATAAACATAACACCCTTCCGAGTTAGCTTAGTCATTGGACTAGATAACCGTAAAAAATTTCTAACAAACCTTCGGTAATATCGTGCCAAACCAAGGAAGCTACGAATATCAGTTACATTTGTGGGTCTTGGCCATTCTTCAACAACTTTTGTTTTTTCAGGATCAACGGTTATGCCATCTTTTGAAACAATGTGACCAAGGAAAAAAATTTTTTGCAACCAAAACTCACATTTGCTGAATTTTCCATACAGTTTCTTTTCTTTTAAGGTTTGCAAGATAACCCTTAAATGACTTTCATGGTCCTCTTTACTTTTAGAAAACACCGAAATATCATCAATAAAAACAACCAACATTTTTCACCTGAGTCAACTGAGCCATCACTGCAACAAACTATTTAGTTCTGATTCTGACCATCTCAGGATACTGATTTGAAAGGTCATTTCCCTCTATATGACTTCCCAAAAAAGCTGTTCTGTTTCCTCTATGAAAAATCATTCTTAACAAACATGTATCAGATGAAGCAACATGGTAATCTTCAAATGCTATATCATTTCAAAAAAATATTTTCGGATAATCATTTAATATAATTCTAACTCCTAAAGTAATCTAAACCGACCTCTGATACCAACTATAAGGCCTCAGCCTTAAAACTTACTTAATCTTGAGTTATTACAAGATTACACATTGAGGATCTTTTCGGGTTTATATTTTTAGAGAATTAGATCATAAAACTTGAATTACATTCCACATATAAACAAAGTGGTTACATAAAGATAGTATTATTCATTCCCATCAATGGAAACATATTTAAAATAAAACATGGATTCTTTCTTGACACTTCCTTGACACTATCATCATATCATGTACCTTTCCCTTGACCTGTGAAAAACATTTCAAAAAAACTTTGGATGAGCATAAAAAGCTCAGTAAGGGATATAAAAATATGGAAAGGAAACATGGGTACATATATACATAAGGATGAGATCATACTTTACCCATAAAACATAAGCACTTTAACATACCTCATCAAATCATGAATAAATCATAGAAATAATAAGACATAAAGGTAACTTGAGGCATTCATAACATTCTTACGTAGGGAGTAACCCTCTTGGTTACGTTTGGAATACCCATCACAGTATATTCCCTAAATCTCTTCGGAGAAACCTTAACATTTCACTCCTTCGCATTACCCAATGCATTGGAGAGCTATATCGGGCTCACCCACCCTTATTTTATCACGGAACCACCCGTTTTCATAATAATGCCCAAGAACCTCAATATAATCATATCACATAAAACATGCATAAAGGAAACATAACATTTACAACTTTCAATCACAAGATATCAATACAACACATTGATATAAAAACATTATGAAAACCATTTTCAATACCAAAATCAAAGAAAAGTAAAACATGGTATTTATTTTTCTTTTAAAAAGATGGTATGGCTTGTAGAGGAAGCCGAAACTCAAATAATGGTCAAGGCGGCAGAGAAGTCGTTGTCGCCGCATACGTACGACAAAAACATTCCCTTTTGTCATTTTGTAAAACGTTTAGTATAAAAAAGATTCCTTTTGAATAAACGTAAAAGTCAAAGGGTTTTATACACCGTATAGAAGAAGGTTGTGTATAAAACAAAATATGCTTCAATGAAAGGAGATTGAGACGAAGTCCCATACCTCGTATCTGACGTGACCCGACCGTTCTTTAATCTCATGAATAATAAACTTGAGTTAATCTATACTTGATTAAGAACCTTTTTCAAGTTCATTATTCCTTTTATACCATGTTACGAACATCATGTAATCATTTAAGTTAATAATGTTCATTTTGTCGGTATTTGGTTCTTAAGTCAAAAATAGACTTCTTACACTTACATGTTGTTAATTTGGTCAAAGGTTCGTTATATCCAGAATGATATTAATGATTTGTATAACATATATATCATATATATTCAGCATATACATGTATTTATTATATTACATCACATTTAGATGTATGAAATGAAATGCACCGTTCATGGAGACGGTAAGCCGTACGTACGCATGAACGCTACTTCCATTTCTATTTCGTATTTTATGGAATGGAATCATAATGATATAAGAGTATATTATAATTCCAGTATAATAACATATATAATATCATTAACTTTATCCTTTACACATCCCACATATGGTATTAACGAATCAAATCACTTTCAGGGGGCGGTAGTCAGCACTTCCTAAAATGAAGATATCGTGTTTACCCATAATGGAAACAATAATGGTATGCCATAAATGAAAAATACAGAAGCTTAAGGAAAGAATAAACATATTATATATCATATATAAAAATAGTTACATCATAATGGCCACCTTTGAAGGTGTTAAATGAGTATTGGACAATCATCGTTTAGGGAGGCAGAATTTCGCCATCCACGGAAACCGTATGTTCTTTAACCATTTGATGTAGTTTTGTGAGAGTGTAGCTCGAATAAATATTATAACAACATCCTATTATATTGAAGATACTATTTTTGTTACAAAAGAAGTAAATAAAAACAGTTTAGGGGGTTGGAGAAGCAAAATAAAACAAATGAACATGAGAGAATGAATTACCTTTAAAAGTGTAACTCCTTTTGATTTGAGCCTAAAGGATTCCTTTGAAAGGATTATTCCCAAAATGAATCCTCTAGGATGAGAAGAGGGATGTGGAGAGAGTAAATGGTCAGGGGATGGCCGATCCAATGGCTTTAGGAGTGTGTGAAATGAGGTAGAGGTGGGGGCCTTTTATAAGAGGAGAGGAGGGGCACTTTTGGAAATCATGAAACTATTATTTTATTTTCAAAAGTGTTTCGAATTTCTAAGGTCCCACATTGATATATTTCGAAGCTAATATGATAAGGCATCGAAATATTCCCATATAATAGTTTTTGGACATATGTAGGTCTTAGATATTACATTATCTTTTCATTTTATTTAAATCGTTAAATAATGAGGTCATCGCTGCATCATCATGATGTCATAAATAATTTAATTTATTTAATGTCTAAAAATTATAAAAAACTACTATGATGTAGGAAATATTTTTAGCTTTCCAATGACTATTTATAATCAAAAATATGATCTTTATAACCCCATGTAAAAATTGTTTTCGTAAAACATATTATGTTTGTGTCATTTTTACTTTTACATTAAATAAAAAGTTATTTATGTCATTTCCCAAACAAAGTGGCTCCATGGGGTCCCCAAGTTGACCCATGGCTTGTCATGGTCGGCCATGACACAACCAATGAGGGTAGGACAAGTGTAATGGGGTTTTCATATTTTTATAATATCATTTTTACCTTAAATTACACTAATTACCTCTAATCGCGATTAATGAAAAAAAGTTACTATTCACCAAAAAATTATTTTCATCCCATTGAACCACATTTTACATAATAATGACAACCATGTATGTTGGATTTTTGAAATTCAAAACACAATTATGGAAAAATTTCATTTAAACGGAAAAATCAGTTTTTATAAGTACCACTTAGTGGTTTCACTATTCATCAAAAATTGAAGTTTTTCAGAAAATTACCAAAAATTCACCCTAAGCTATATTTGATATTCTGAATTCAAAAATGAAGTCTATTTTAAAAATTCAAAACATATAAGTCACATTAATTAATTTAATAATTAATTCCCGCTGTCATGACAAATAGCGTGTTTTTATGAAACAATAAGTATCAAAAGATTGACACCAGTTTAAGTCCAATTTCAAAGTGAAATTGATTCCAATGACCACCATTGGATTAAATGGTAAAAATATATTATAATTTCACTTCAAAATCAATTCAAAAGATAATCTAATCATATAAATAAATTAGATTAAAAAGCAGTTTTGATGTAAAATGCAGTATTTTTCACTATTCATTAAAAAATGAACATTGTACGAAAAATACCAAAAATTCACACAAAGTAAATTTTGATGTCCCAATCATAAATAATAAGTTTATTTTGAAAAAAATAGTTTATAAAATTGTCAAAATACAGATTCAAAAAATGGTTTTCCATCAAAAGGCAGTAAAACAATATTTTAAAAATATTAGTGTATTCCATGCTTAAGATTGGATTTATTTTCATTTTAAGACTCTAAAACACTATCTAATTCATTAATAGACACAGATAAAAATATCTATTACTCATTACTTACTTGGGATGTTACAATAAATCTCAACTTTCAGTCCACAACGGAAACCATTTTCTCAAAGTGATCGACTAGGACTTTGAGAATCTTTAATCACACTAGATGATGTTTTGGAGAATGTGTTGATGCCCATTTTCAATCATCTTCACTCCCTGTTAGGTAGCTATTATCCTTGAAAATACCCCCTCCAAAAGGTTGTTTCACATCCCATAACTTAAACACTTTTAGAGTATTTGTGTTTAGTGTAATTATGGTTTTAAAAAACGTCTTAATGGTGTTTCAAAGAAATTTGAATTTTCTCATGATTAAATCGACTGTATTTAATCCTTTTATTTATTTTCTTGGTATTACAAACTCTATTGGATATATCAGTATATATATTCAATGTTTACCTACTTGATTTATTATTATTATTTTACTTTTATCTTTTATTTACTGATTTTATTTAAATTTTTTATGATTTTTATGTTCAATATTATTGTTAATACATCTTGATGCGAAATTCAGTTATCATCTACCAATATCAACTATTTACATTTTTTATTGTTTTATAATGAATATATTCTTCTTCCCTATTCTAGTTCTTTTTGATATAAAAAATGGGGATAGGAAAAAAGACAGTATAAAACTAAAAAAAGATAGAATACAAAGGAGAATACAAAAAAAATTTAAAGCATCATTCTAATATTCTTGTTTTCAATTATCAATATATTTTCAAAAAAATCATTATATTAAACCATATTTAAACTAGTTGTTTAATTCTAAAACTAGTTTATTATCTAAACATTTTTTTATCAAACTATTTTACTGTTGGTCTAGTCTATATAGTATGTTGGAAGTTTTATTATATAAGTAAAAAATAAATAAACATGTCTTGGAATCAACCAACCGAATCACACACACATTGTAATATGAAACACATCATATTTCATAATGGCCCTTTCCTTTTCATCACATTCACAAAAAAATTATCCTTTTTTTTATTTCATCCAATTTATTCCAATTCTTACTAAAATTATATCACATACATGTATACCAAAAAAAGGTAAATAAATATTTTACTATACTGATCACACTTCAAATATTTCATATATCATAGTAGCAGAGTCACACATCCTGTAGTAGACTCTACTATGCTATAAGATTTCCGACTCTCTTGTTATGAAATCACACACACAAGAATATGTGTAATAATATTAGAGACATACATATTGTAGTGTACTTATTATACATTCAATACAACATATATTAAAATTGAAGAGTCTCAATGTCACGAACCAGTTCGGGTCGACCCTGAACCGGTCACCCGACCCGGCCCGCGACATGGCCTGAGGGGCGTTCCCGATCCCCACGGGCTGGCAACTAGTGCCAAGCATCAAGAATAAACACGAGGGAATGATTTTTTCCAAATAAAAATAAATAAAACAGTGGAAAAGTGGAAGAACGCAAAGTAAAAGAATGACCATGAAAAGAAAGAACGGCCAATGAGACACACTAACCTGGTATCGACCGAAACTCCTCGCGACTCCGAGAGTCACTCACAAGTCCACAACCGGCTCTCGCCCACGACGATCAAGCTCGAACCAAACGTACAACAAAACTAAAAATAGGAAAACACTATAGGCATGAGTATTAAAACTCAGTAGGTAGGCCCAAATAATTCTATTCCCAATCCACATACCATTAAATAAAGAATTCATTAATTCCAAGTTTGAACTACATAGTACAAAGTATGGGTTTTTACACACACTTTCATTTCTAAAACAAGTAACAGTCCATTGCCCTTCTTAATTTAGAACATGTTTAATGTTGAAAGAAACAGGTGAATTGAATTTTTAAAACATTTTGCGAACAATTTAGAAATCCAAACATTATTTGTTAGTCTAAAGGAAAATCACACACAACACACAACGCACACTAAGGGCAATGGAAAAAGTGGCACATATAGGTTAGAAACCGAACTCAACCACTCATTCATTCGCCATATACAAATAAACACTAATGGAAACATGGGTCGAACTTAGGAGATCATGAACAGTCCAGAACATACTATACATCTGACTCATCCTGAAGGCATGCCCTAACTCGATGACGTCATAACGCCCTAACGCTCGGCATAGCCCTGTATGGCCTAACCGAGGGGCCCAATCCCCATAACAGCAATAACTCAATATTCCCCAGCTATGGGACCACTACCCAGTGCGTAATCTAAACTAGTGCAGCAATCGTTCTCAGAATATTCACCCACTATGCCAGGTTCCCATGTCAACACATATAATAAAAGAGGAGTGTGTCCACAATGTAAATCAAGCTGTCACAAAGCACTAACATCATATATAGCTCACGCAATCAACACACACCAAAGATCACCCCCGAGTTGGTTTTACAAAGTAATCTATTTTATTAAAGTGCCAAACGGGCCTTCAACAATTTTAATGAAAAACTTCATTTCTCGAGAAAACCCAAAACACTTGTTCAGAAGAAATCATTTATCTTTAAAACTAGAAGTACGTTTGAAATTCCGTGAATTATGTTTAAAGGCCAAATGGACATTCTTTCAAAGCTGGGTGTCCGCCCGTCAAGAAAATGTTCCAATTGTTCGGTATAAAATAAACAGCTCTTTTCACACTAAATAGTCATTTAAAGTTTTATTATCTAATATTATTTATAATTCATTAAAAATTAATAAAATAACAAGCAATTAATAAATTCTAATTCTAAAGTCAAGTGCAATGGGGGACCTACCTCGACTCACCGCTCGATCGTGACGACACAACTCGCTTCGCACTTGCGCATAAGCCCGTGCAACCCGATAACCGCAGTGTTGCGGACTTTCGCTGGCGACACGCTGCAACAACCGCAAGACATTTAAAACCGGAAACATTTACCCAACTCAAAAAGATAAATTTCAATCCTGAATAATTATTTAATAAAACATTTAAAAAAAATTATAAATAAAATTTCAAAGACCATTTCTATGGATAAACAAAACACTAGAAAATTTATTAAACATTTTCCAAAATATTTCGCATGACTTAGAATGTCAATAACTTCACTCAAAACATACTTTTAAAACCAAACGCAACTTGGCGCAACAACAAACCAAATCACAAACCCGACCAGAACATAGTACGCAACAACAACACCAAACTAAAACACAAAACACAACATATCAAGATAGAATTTTCAACCCCTATAATATTTAATAAACCACTTGCACAATTCACACAACACCAATTAATAATGGAATACGAGTTTTCATCCAAGAAACACCACGTTTCACATGAACATTCCACTTTAAAAACCAAACGCATAATAAACACACATAAAAACTAATTTCGCACCAAGAAAACTAATTAATAAACATGATATTTTAACATAATGAGAAAATTGATTCATCAAACATGAATTAAACGCATAAACACTAACCACGGTATTGAAACTTTGGAAACACGGAGCGCAAACTCCGTCACACTTCAATCGCACCGCAAACCAAACAACTAAGTCCGAAAATCAAGCAATCAGACCAAACATATAACAATTGTACCAAAAAAAACATGGTACCCTAACCCCAAAACACTGCCAAAAGGAATAGAACGCCCACTGGTGTAGCACGCACCTATGGCGAGGGAGTGGAAGGCTGGTCGAGCCAAAAGAGGGGATTCCAGAGGTGTGTTGTGTCAGAAAACCACTGGACCGGGGGAGTCGGGTTCACCCGAGGCGCGCCGAAAAGGGATTAGTGCATCCGAATGTGGAGCTGGTCGGAGCGGGTCATTGTGAGGGGAGGCGATGCACACTCGGAGGAGAAGGGCGAAGGAAGGTGGCTGGACGGGGAGGCTGATGGGAAGAGAGAGAGCCGGCCAGGAAGAGTTTTTCTAAAGGAGGATATTTGAGCAGAGGGGAACCCGAACCGGGAGGAGATGAGGGAGACGCGGCGGCCAGATAGCTGGGCGTGGGAGGAGGGTGCGGTCGGCGGCCCAGAGAGGCAAAGCAAGGAAGGAGGTCAGCGGGACATTCGCGAAAGAGAGATGCATTCAGGAAAGGAGGCATAGCCGAGGGCGATCCAGCCATGGGAGGTATGGCAGTGCGCTGCAGAAGGGAGCGGCGCGAGGCAGTGGGGCGGCGCAGGTCATTGCGAGGCGCGCTGCTGGTCCGGTTCGCCAGAGGAGGAGGAGGAAGAGGGATCGGGGGTGCGGCACTTAGGGTTAGGAGGGTGAGGCGGTGCACCAAAAGCTAGGGGAATGGGGGTAGCGAGATGGACAGAATGAGGGGAAAGAGGGTGCGTAAGAGAAAGGAAGATAATAAAAAAGTGATGAAAAAGAAAAGAATAAAAAAAAGAGAAAAAAATAAAAGACAATAAAATTAAAATAGAACCAAAAAGAATATGTGGGACTTCAGCCATAAAAAAAATAAATGTGAACATCAATTAATAATTTTATAATGATGTTAATGATTTAATAAATACAATA
This sequence comes from Viscum album, assembly GCA_963277665.1. Taxonomy (NCBI): domain Eukaryota; kingdom Viridiplantae; phylum Streptophyta; class Magnoliopsida; order Santalales; family Viscaceae; genus Viscum; species Viscum album. The sequence continues at coordinate 643,216,195 of OY728151.1, read as the reverse complement.
ACTTAATTAAATATATTAACGAAGGTAATAATGATACTAATAATAATACTAAAATAACGAGACCAACCAAAATAATAATAATAATAATAATAATAATGAAATAATAAAACCAACCAAAATAATAACATCATTATTAATTTATGTTGGACACCGCACTCGGTCGCGTGCACGATCGCGTGTGCGGGCGCGTTCGCGGTCGCGTGTGCGGGCACGTTCGCGTGCCTAGTCGCGATTACCGTCGAGCACTTGTAAAAGATCTCAAATCCTTTTTTTTGAAAAAATATGAACCGTTTCAAACTGCAACTCAAAAGAACGATTTAAAATAATTGAATTAAATGAAGTTTCAGCCAGGGTGTGACAATTCTCCCCACCATGACACTTTCTGCCCCCAGAAAGTCCCAAAAGACCAGGTCAACCAAGGGTTCCAAGCAAGACCGTGAAGACGCTTAAAACAAAACCTCAATCGCCCAAAGACTGACCATTTAAAACGCCGATGACCTGAAACATCAAAGATCTCAAAACCAGAATCACCAAGAAAAATGAAAAACAAAAAGGAATTCACCTCAAAATAGACCTACAACATGGAACACCCCGACCCATGACTTAGGGATCACTGGGGCTGCTCGAGATCTCCAAGAACACTCGTCAAGCGACCCACTATCTGAGCTAACCAATTATCATGGTCGCGGTCGAACGGAGCAGAAGTAAAGGGCTGCTCCACCAAGAACACTTTGAAAATAGTGTCTTCCACAAGTTTGTCATATGGTGGTCTCCCCACCATATTAGGATTCTTGTCAAACATTGGTTCTCCAAAACAAGAGGACTCACAAACTCAGACAAAACCTCTAACAGTGGCTTGACCCTCTAAGCTCCCTAAGTTGAACCAAACCGACACAAGAAGAGATGCTAGAGAGACCCGTAGTGGGTCTCCCCACCATTTTTGAATTTTTCCTAACACCACAACACCTGCACAGGCATTCCCAGTTTACTTTGAGCGCTACAGACTGAACTCTTCCTCGCGAACCCACCACACGGGCCGACCTGCACTGATCATTCCTACAGTGGACAACACTCCGCCACATGGGATAGATTTGATAGCAGAAATCCCTAACCAGGATGTGAACCAGATAGGTGCACGACAATTCCACAAGACATGAGCATCTCTGACCACAAGAAGGTTCACGAAGCACACTCACTAGCTTTACAAGTATACAGACTTTCCGAACCTCTTTATGGCCCAAGAGGAACTCCCATAAAATAAGACCATGAAAAGTAGACAAGGGCTCCATGCCCCTCACAACAAGAATGACTCCTTCAGAGAGGGTACCACAAAAAGGAAATATAATCTTTCCCTGTCCCATCACCATGAACTTAAGTCGGATCAAGTCCATCCCACGTCCGACGAGTTTCGAATGCGCGTAAGCTTCACCCCGAGGCCTGTGGCTGGGGTCATGATGTCTAAAGCATCTACAGCCTCACAGTCATACATTGACCACCTCTGACTAGAACTTCCTCTGTTGGAAAAGCAGCCTGCATACTTCTCCTCGTGTCCTGTGCGACCACCCTATCAACATACCAACTGAGATTTGCAACAAACGACTTAGAGTTCCTGGTTGACCACACTAGAGATAGAAAGATAAGCAGTCTATCTGACACACAACACAAACCGATGGAAGGAGTGCTCAAAGAACAGGCCCCTTCGGTTCACAATCCTCATCGGATGAGGAACCTTCACTTACCACAATATGGATGAGACCAACAACTATTACGAACTTTAAGCTGATTGTTCCACACCACCTCTGAAGAACATGATACCATCTCATCAGAAAGGTCAAACACACCTCCTTCTCTGCTTGTTGACTGGTCGAGCACCTACGAGATCCACCACTTTCTCCCGCCTTCACTTCCTTAGGTACGACCGTGGGATGAGGCTAGTCTTGAGGATCGCTCACGACATCCTCATTTGCAATGAAAACGAAATGATCACCATTTGGTAGTGTAGTCCCGCTCCACCAGACATACTCGAGACAACTTGAACCCACACAACTATTAGAGTTCCACAAAAACTGGAGACACTTAAGACTTTTCAAAAGTATTTAACGTTATTCAACTGACCTCAACGTCTACGAACAATCGACATAACCGAGCAGGACCCAACTCCGCCACTCCACTGGGAGTCTGGGCTGATCCAAGAATTAAGAGACCTACTTGAAACCCATTGGACCTTTCTAGGGGGCATATCCAAAATAATAAACAAAAACAACCTTCCAAAAATCCAAACAAATCACAAAATAATCATCTATATTCCAGAAACCAATTCAACAATTCCAATTTAACACGTCAATTCATTTTCAAGGAAAAGACTCACTTGAAAAACCAAGAACAGTACATTAAAACCCAATAACTATTTGAACTCATCGCTTTCATTCTGGACTCGAAACAATTTTCCAACTCCAAAACCATTTAATCACAAAAACCCGTTTAATAGAAACCCCACTTTTCAGAAAACAAGATGCATCTTTTAAAATCAAACATTCACCACTGATATTCCTGGATGCCTCGCAGTTTTGCATTTTCGTGCCTCCCAGGAACCCATCCACACAATCCACCAACTATCCATTAATCATATCCACATGCACATACGGGCACCCATAGGAATACCATTAGAAAAGAAACAAGGATCTTTTGCTTTCAAAACAATACATTCACAATTTTTTCCAAAACACCTTTTTTTCCATCATTTCAAAAACTCAATACAAATTTCCAAAATGATTTGCATTTATAAAACCACCCACTCCAATTTAAAACAACCCAAGACATCCTTTTAGAAATTCAACTTCGACAAATCAACACCAAATTCCAAAAACAAGGTCAAAGAGAAACGCACCACAAATATCATGTCAACCGCAAATAAGAGCAGCAGCAAATTCTGCTTCACTTTTTAAAGGAAAACAATTCCACGTCAGTCCCAAAATTGAAGTAAGTCATCAACAACATTAAAGCACCTGGGTGGAGGACTAGTGGTCGTGTCTAACCCGGCTACATGGTTTAGCAGACCATGCCCTAGGCAAGCACCACCCACTAGGAGTGTCGAACCGTACCCTCGGGCATCACTTGGGTCGCTAATCCATGTGAGACCGCGCGCAGTACTAGTTTACTCCTATTTTCATCCCCCATCCTCACAGAGAAAAGCCAAAACTTAAATCCCGAACTACCCCAGGTTACACGAGGATCGGAACGAGCAAGAGTTCGCGACGCTCTTCCCGCACCTACCACTCGAGTACCTACAATCCTATATCCTATCTACCTAACACCCCAAATATCAAGACCAAAAACCTACCTCTGATACCATTTTGTCACGAACCTACTTGGGTCGACCCTGAACCGGTCACCCGACCCGGCCCGCGACATGGCCCGAGGGGCGTTCCCGATCCCCACGGGCTGGCAACTAGTGCCATGCATCAAGACTAAACAAGAGGGAACAATTTTTTCCCAATAAAAGAAAAATAAAATAGCAGAAAAGTGGAAGAATGCAAAGTAAAATAATGACCCTGAAAAGAAAGAACTGCCAATGAGTCACACTAACCTGGTCTTGACAGAAACTCCTCGCGACTCTGAGAGTCGCTCACAAGTCCACAACCAGCTCTCGCCCACGGAGAGCAAGCTCGAACCAAACCTGCAACAAAACTAAAAACAGGAAAACACTATAGGCATGAGTATTAAAACTCAGTAGGTAGGCCCGAATAATTCTATTCCCAATGCACATACCATTAAATAAAGAATTCATTAATTCCAAGTTTGAACTACATAGTACAAAGTATGGGTTTTTACACACTTTCATTTCTAAAACAAGTAAGAGTCCATTTCCCTTCTTAATTTAGAACATGATTAATATTGAAAGAAACAAGTGCATTGAATTTTTAAAACATTTTGCGAACAATTTAGAAATCCAAACATTATTTGTTAGTCCAAAGGAAAATCACACACAACACACAACGCATACTAAGGGAAATGGAAAAAGTGGCACATATAGGTCAGAAACCGAACTCGACCTCTCATTCGTCTGCCACATACAGATAAACACTAAAGGAAACATGGGTTGAACCTAGGAGATCATGAACAATCCAGAACATACTATACATCTGACTCATCCTGAAGGCATGCCCTAACTCGATGACGTCATAACACCCTAACACTCAGCATAGCCCTGCATGGCCTAACCGAGGGGCCCAATCCCCATAATAGCAATAACTCAGTATTCCCCTGCTATGGGACCACTAGACAGTGTGTAATCTAAACTAGTGCAGCAATCGTTCTCAGAAGATTCACTCACTATGCCAGGTTCCCATGTCAACACAGATAATAAAAGAGGAGTCTGTCCACAATGTAAATCAAGCTGTCACAAAGCACTAACATCACATATAGCTCACACAATCAATGCACACCAAAGATCACCCCCGAGTGGGCTTTCCAAAGTAATCTATTTTATTAAAGTGCCAAACGGGCCTTCAACAATTTTAAAGCAAAACTTCATTTCTCGAGAAAACCCAAAACACTTGTTCAGAAGAAATCATTTATCTTTAAAACTAGAAGTACGCTTGAAATTACGTGAATTATTTTTAAAGGACAAATGGGCATTCTTTCAAAGCTGGGTGTCCGCCCGTTAAGAAAATGTTCCAATTGTTCGGTATAAAATAAATGGCTCTTTTCACACTAAATAGTCATTTAAAGTTTTATTATCTAATATTATTTCTAATTCATTAAAAATTAATAAAACAACAAGCAATTAATAAATTCTAAATCTAAAGCCAAGTGCAATGGGGGACCTACCTCGACTCACCACTAGATCGTGATGACACAACTCGCTTCGCACTTGCGCATAAGCCCGTGCAACCTGATAACTACAGTGTTGCGGACTTTCGCTGGCGACACGCTGCAACAACCGCAAGACATTTAAAACCGGAAACCTTTACCCAAATCAAAAAGATAAATTTCCATCCTAAATAATTATTTAATAAAACATTTAAAAAAAATTATAAATAAAATTTCAAAGACCATTTCCATGGATAAACAAAAAACTAGAAAATTTATTAAACCATTTTCAAAATATTTCGCATGACTTCGAATGTCAATAACTTCACTCAAAACATCCTTTTAAAACCACACACACCTTGGCACAACACCAAACCAAATCACAAACCCAACCAGAACAGAGTACGCAACAACAACACCAAACTAAAACACAAAACACAACATATCAAGATAGAATTTGAAACCCCTATAATATTTAATAAACCACTTGCACAATTCACACAACACAAATTAATAATGCAATAAGAGTTTTCATCCAAGACACACCATGTTTCACATGAACATGCCACTTTAAAAACCAAATGCATAATAAACACACATAAAAACTAATTTCGCACCAAGAAAACTAATTAATAAACATGATATATTAACTTGATGAGAAAATTGATTCATCAAACATGAATTAAACGCATAAACACTTACCACGGTATTGAAACTTTGAAAACACGGACCGCAAACTCCGTCTCACTTCAATCGCACCGCAAACCAATCAACTAAGTCCTAAAATCAAGAAATCGGACCAAACATATAACAATTGGACAAAAAAAACATGGTACCCTAACCCTAAAACACTGCTAAAAGGAATAGAACGCCCACCGGTGTAGCACGCACCTATGGCGAGGGAGTGGAAGGCTGTTCGATCCAAAAGAGGGGCTTCCAGAGGTGTGTTGTGTCAGAAAACCACTGGACCGGGGGAGTCGGGTTCACCCGAGGTGCGCCGAAAAGGGATTAGTGCATCCGGATGTGGAGCTGATTGGAGCGGGTCGCTCTGAGGGGAGGCGATGTGCACTTGGAGGAGAAAGGGGAATGAAGGTGGCTGGACGGGGAGGCTGACGGGCAGAGAGAGAGCCGGCCGGGAAGAGTTTTTCAGAAGGAGGATATTTGCGTAGAGGGGAACCCGAACCAGGAGGAGATGAGGGCGACACGACGACTGGAAAGCTGGGCGTGGGAGGAGGGTGCGGTCGGTGGCCGAGAGAGGAAAAGCAAGGAAGGAGGTCGGCGGGACTTTCGCGACAGAGAGATGCATTCAGGAAAGGAGGCATAGTCGAGGGCGATCCAGCCATGGGAGGTACGGCGGTGCGCTGCAGAAGGGAGCGGCGCGAGGCAGTGGGGCGGCGCAGGTCATTGCGAGGCGCGCTGGTGGTCTGGTTCGCCGAAGGAGGAGGAGGAAGAGGGATCAGGGGTGTGGCGCTTAGGGTTAGGAGGGTGAGGCGGTGCACCAAAAGCCAGGGGAATGGGGGTAGCGCGACGGACAGAATGTGGGGAAAGAGGGTGCGCAAGAGAAAGGAAGATAATAAAAAAAGTGATGAAAAAGAAAAGAATAAAAAAAGAGAGAAAAAAAATAAAAGAAAATAAAATGAAAATAGAACCCAAAAGAATATGTGGGACGTTAGCCATAAAATAAATAAATGTGAACATCAATTAATAATTTTATAATGATGTTAATGATTTAATAAATACAATAACTTAATTAAATATATTAATGAAGGTAATAATGATACTAATAATAAAACTAAAATAATGAGACCAACCAAAATAATAATAATAATAATAATAATAATGAAATAATAAAAACAACCAAAATAATAACATCATTATTAATTTTTTTTGGGCACTGCACTCGGTCGCGTGCACGATCACGTGTGAGGGCGCGTTCGCGGTCGCGTGTGCGGGCACGTTCGCGTGCCTAGTCGCGATTACGGTCGAGCACTTGTAAAAGATCTCAAATCCCTTTTTTTTAAAAAAATGAACCGTTTCAAACTGCAACTCAAAAGAACGATTTAAAATAATTGAATTAAAAGAAGTGTCAGTCAGGGTGTGACACTCAAACAATCAATTTCTATTACACACACAAACTATATTATGATGGGTCTACTATGGTATGTGTTTAACTTGATTCTATTAAACATACTGAAATATAATTTTAATTATTGATATTGTTTTCCAAGGATAATAATATTATAAACACATAAATATTTTATATGAATCTATTTCTAAATATTAGTACAAATATATATATTATCTTTTAGTATTATTATAATTTCAACAAAACTATTTTACCTTTCACAATAATATCTAAAAAAACTTTTAAAAAAAATTAGTTATAGGAACATGTATACTCATAAAACACATTACTGAATGAAAATTTACCATGAGCAACAATTATTACCTTATTGAAAAAATTTAAATATTTTATATGAGAGTATTGATGGAGAATATTCTATTTTATAATTATATTTTTCAAGGTTATTTCAGGTTATTTACAAATATTTCTATGGTAATAGGATCTTTTAAATTCATTATAGTTCCCTTTTCCATGTGGGAAATCATGATGAAATGAAGGATGTCATTCTGGTAGCTCTGAATAAAAATTTCAGGCTTGGTCCTTCAATTTATAACATATTTATGTTTACCTTATATAGAGGATGTAGAGTAAAATGTGAGTATTTTATCTATGATAAATACTATCAAATCATTAATGATTCTTATAAAATCAAATATGTTTACACAATACATTTTTAATGTTTCTATCATTAGAGAAACAATACTACTCATCTTTTAAATGAAATAAAAGAGAATAGTCATTACCCTCTGAGTTAATTATTCAATAATGTGATTAGATGTTCTTGTCACATGGAGGATCTCGAAATATTCTTTTTTCCTATTTAAAAATATATAGTAATCCCCAGACTATCATTTATATCAAATTTGAATCATTTTTATTGACCATGATCAAAATGTCCAAAGACCCAATCTTGTATAAGAAGTATTTGAGACAATGTTTGGAGGTGTTATTCAACTCGATTAAAGATATGTTATTATGTTGTAATAGAGTTATCTAATTAGTAGTCAAATCAGTAATGCTCTAACCTTTTTCCCAGTTTGACCAAGGAGGGACCATTCAAAATAAATATTACAATACCATGATTACTGGGACTTAAAAACATCATTAAAAGGAAACTACCTTGGATATGTTTAAAGAAGTTAATGAAGATAAAACATCAGTTAAACTTTTGTAATATGTGAAAATTATAATTTTGATGTTGTCAATGTAAGAGAATGTTAAGTTTTTAATATCTTAATTGGGTTTTTAAATTTAATTCCCCCATTTCTTCCTTCGTAGGGATTACAATTTTATTGTATTCATTCAGGGGTTAACAAATATATATGACATGGGTTGAATTTATGAAAAACAATACTTCTCATAATATTATAATATATGGATACCAACATTTTTCCTTCACTGGATGCATGCAAATAAACCCACAAATTGAGGATATGGAAATTTAGTTGAATTGTTTTTGTCTATTAAAATTTACTCCTACTACATGTTGAGAAGATTATTTTTTGACCAAATTCACTATGCTAGTGATCTCTTCAATATTTTATGCCAATAAGGTTATAAATCCAATAAATGGACATATGACTATTTATAATAGTTTTTTTCATCAATGAAAATGTTGTTGAACTTATAGTGTAATTGAAGATATGTATTAGAGAGGTTTTATTAATATCAATACCTTTGTAGGGTGGATTCTGAAAGGGGGTGTCGATGAAAAGGTGAAACCCATCACCAAAGCATTAAAAGGTTAGTTTATAATTAAATTTCTTTTCTTAATTTAACATATCATTATTTTCCATCATGAAACATAAAAAGTAAACTTGATTGAATATTATAATTTTTTATATTTTAATTTTCATATTATTTTTCTGAAATAATTATATAAGAAAATAAATTTCTTTGATTATTTAGATTTTATTTTATCTATGTATTGTATTATCTGTATTGATATAGTTTTATCCCCAATATAGGTTTTACCTACCTCTCTATGGTATGATAGAGATACGATTCAAATAATAATTTTCTACATGAAGTCCTTGTTTCCTAGAAATCCTTTTTATGTTGTGGTGAGAAAATAGTTTGTGGGTTTATGATTATTCTTATGTGGTAGTGCATAGGTATGCTATGTTATGTTTTTAAATAGTGGAATGTGATTTTTATTGTAATATAAAAACATAGATGATGTAAAGTAAAAAATGAAATATTTATCTCACATGGATATTTTGGAAGTGTTTGAATGTATACTCACTTAAATTTCGGAATAAACGCACATGAATAATTGGTTGGAAAATATTTTTCAATAATCAATCTGGAAAAGTTTTTTTAAAATAATTTATTAAAACTAAAATTCCCCAAACTTATAGTTTGTTTAATTTAAATAATTATTCTTGGGTTGGGTGATAGTTGAGAAAATGTGATTAATAAGATTTTCATGGTCTACTATGTGGACTCAGGGATCAATCATCATCAAAGAAATTGAGAAATTAGTATGAGATAAATGTCACACTAAAAATGGTTATATTATGTAGCTCCACATGTATCTTCTACTAAGTAAGGCTATACTTTATTTCCCTAGTTGTGTAATGTTTCAAATTTTCATTACTCTCTACAAGACTTTTAATTATATATTTATGTATTTACTCACTTTATTCTCTTTCACTCTTTATGGGTACTTATTAGATATCACAATTTTTTACTGTCTATTTTGTGTGAATCCCCTACTGATGATTATTTATACCATATCCTTCACTTTTATCATCTCCGTTAATGATCTTATTGAAGACCTACCATGTTAGGATCTTCACACATGGACCTTGTCATTCACCGATTCTTACCACCTCATGTCTCAACCATTTCACTATAAGATGAAGCCACTTCATCCCCTTCCCATGCATCATAATAATCACCATCATATGGATAATGGTTCTACCATCATCCTAGTTCAACATTATACTCCATAGATCCATGATCTTATTTTAAAAAAATATCACCCACAAGTCAATTAGGGTTAACATAAGTCCCAAAACCATATTTTTGATGCTGCAATGACCTTTATAAATTGGCCATGTCTTCTATTTTTAAATTAAGAGAAAGTGTATCTTGCATACAATATATTAGATCATGTGACTTCAATTCTCCAATAGGATGATTAAATGATGCTCAACTACCATAGATCATGGTCACATTATTCATTTTCTTTATACTTAATCACTCTCAATGCGTGAAGATAACTTGTCCCATGTTCTTGATAGTTTTGAATTAAACATCACTATATTAATTAATTTCTGAATATTAAAACCACAATATTTCTTTGTAGATCATACAGATCATTAACCACCATTATATAACCCACATTATTCAAAATAAATATTCCATATGGTCTCTCTTAATAAATTTATAGTCCATACAACATTATATTATTTTTATTTCTCTAAGCATCATCTAACTAACTTTTATGATACATTGATACAAAGAAGACATAAAAAATCTTATGAAATATTATTTATCAACTAAACTCATATATTATTTGTATCATAATTTCATTCAAGAGATATATCCATATCATTAGTTGTGATACACAAGAATTTAATTTTTATTGAATTTTCTTCTCTATCACATACAATGATATGCTTTTATCATTTTCCTTGATTCTAAGTTGGGTAGTGTTTTCCCTAAAATCTATTAACATCTCTTTATCACTTATAATGATTTTTCCTATTACTCTATGTGATAGACACACATTATTTATTATATATTATTTTCCTTTTATATCACTACCTATGAAACATTTTATTGTTGTTCATGATACAAATAATTTCACTAACCATGTGAAACAAAACATCGTAACATGTACTATGTTATATTCTTAATCATTATTATCCTCTACTATGTTGATTTTTTGTAATTTCCTCTTTCATGAATTATGGTATGTTATTCCCTATATTTATATGAAATATGGATAATGATATTCTTAAACCCCTGTATATATTTTTCCTCACTATATTTAAATCATTTACAACCTACAATTTTCTCTTATCACAAACTATAATACTTTGTCTCATTTTTTCTCTACATCTTCCTCCAACTTATCCTTCAATTGTTATACTCTTTCTCTACTATCATGAACCAATATGGTGGAAATTATATTATGAAGGATACTTTTACTAGTAATCATTTCTAAAAACTTCATGGACATATTAAACGTGTCAGATCCTTACTCATCAAATCTTCTTGCTCAGAGAACTTGCAATCCGTGTAAAACTCAATGTGAGGAAAAACATACCCTCTGTAAGAACCATGAGTGATAAATATAGTATATAGGTAGATAATTGAAGAAACTAATCATTTCTATTTATGTGATCATTTTTGTGTTCTAAAATCCTCAATCAATATTTTTCCCTTATAATGTAGCACAGTGGTGACCACAGGGTTGTCTCTCGAGGAGGTTGTAGATCGAGTTGTAAAACTATCACTTTTGTTATTTTTGCAGAAATAAAAGTGGAGGTTTGATTAATAGTTTGAAAATAGAATTTTCATTAAAAAATAAAGTGAAATAATTTTAATGGAATGATAAAGTGGGTTTGAAATAAGGAATAAAAAAACGATCGTGGATAAGATTCACCCTCTCTGACAATCCCCTCTTCCTTGTATATAAAAATATCCCTTAATTTAAATTCCTTAATGTTCCCCTAGGGACCCCTAGGTGTACACTCAAATTATAATATATATAATATTAATAGGTCTATAAAATTGTGGTCCTGGATATATAAGTGACTCAATTACTTAAAGACCACCAATTAATTGAACCTAATTGAATTTGATATGCTCAATGGAAAGGCCTCACAAAATAATATTAAATAGAGAAATAAATTGATCTAAATTATAGATGGAAAAAAATAAAATAAAATTGTTAAAAATATATATAAGAAAAAAAAAGACCATATTCATTCAAAAATATAGGTTCAAGAGAAATTCAAAAAGATATTACACATTAGAATCAAAACTCAGAAGAGAGTGTTTGTCGAGTGTCGTCGACTGTAACCACTTGCCGCTTAGACTTGCATCACTAGAGAAGGCTTCATTGTCTATATTAAATCATAAAATAATTTCATTTTATTTAGGATTTCAATCTAGAACTTCCTCTTTTCTCTCTCAGTCCAACCCCCTTTATGAGGGATGGTGTGGTGGTGGATGGAATGATTTGAGAGGCAGGAGATCCTCTCCTTTTAGAAGAAGACCTCATCCTCAAAAGTTTGTGTGTGTGTTTTGGACCCATTAATTGGCCGATTCAGGTGTGGAAACCTTCTTTAATGTAGTCCATAAATGTGTTTTACGTTCACCCTCATAATTACAGATTGATGGGGCTCTGTATGTTGGAGTTATAAATTTTTCATTGGTGATTTCTTTTTCTGGATGCAGGTTCTAGGAAGCTTCCTTCAAGAATATTTCATTCAATAGACACCATAATGGATTCCAAACACCATGAAATTAAAATTTTGAACATTCATTTAAGTTCCCTTACATCTCCAAGTGGATTCATCTAATTTGGAGTTGTTTAGGCATAATTTTATTTTCATTACAAAGGTGGGGTCCACACGGTCAACCCAGAAAAAATATTTATCTTCCTTGATTTTTTAGGCTATTAGATGCTCCAATAATCCCCTGGTCCAAAATAAGAAGTTTAAGGATATAAAATAAGGATTCCATAAAAATTAGAATCACAAAATGTGTAAATATAGTTTAGGTGAAATGACCAAAATACCCATGTAATAAAAATCTGTTTAAAATCCAGAATTATGCAATTTAAACTTTTAATCCGAAAACACAACCTAAATAAAAAATTTTTACAAATAAGATCCAATAGAAAAATTCATGGGGTTTAAATAATTTATATAGACATGAAAAAATAGTGGAAATATTAGATCTATAAATTCTTCCACACTTGGCACTCAGACTACTGGACATGTGAGCATTTAATTAAGGAAATTTAAAAATGCATACCAATGGAGTTTACCAATTTATCAAAAAAATCAAAAATATATCATGCATCTTTATAAAAAAATATTTCAAATTATCAATTCAGAACATTAAATCCATTTTCACTTTTTTTTCTTCCCATGCACACAACAGACTTACCTCAAATTAAATTTCTCTCATCACACAATATAGATTTGAAACAAGGCTTTTCTCATCCAACTCAAGAAAGAATTACTATTGGAATGATAAATTTCTACATATCTACCAGATGTGAGCCCAAAACATGTTATTATAATGAGTACTTTACAAGGGTTTTTGTGGCTTGGGTTTTTTAGGATTAAAATTTGAAAAAAAATTGGTTGAATAAGGAGGGTTTGGATCTATTTGAAGCAGAAATGCATGGGTTTAATCTTCACTCAAGTATGGTCTCCTAAAAAATCATCTCTGGTCAATTTTTTTCTATTCCATTCCCTTAGTATTTCAATATAAAATATGTAATTTTTTTTGAAAGCTCTATATTGGGCACATGTTCTTTACATTTCAATCACCAGACAGGCACATCCCCATTTCATTTGAGAGCTCTAGTTAGGCACTGCTCTCAGAAAAATATATTCTATCACCACAAATATGCCATCAATGTTTGAATTTCCTCCCAAAGAAACCCCAAATGAGGTATCACATCACGAGTCATCTTCCCCCAAAACATATTTTCAACAAGATCATCAATTTATACTTCCAGTGTAGGTTGGAAAGGGATATTTGGATTGTAATGTGGCTAACCTAATAGACTATACATTGCAACTATGGGATCAGGAAAGATCAAATGTTCTTGGAAGGCTAAAATGAAAAAGGATAATCATGAAAATGGGCTCTAATAACCAATCAAATGTCTCAGTCATTTTAATCAAAAGTATCTTAGCCCTCACGTTTTAATAGAAATAAATCATGTTCTAGTTTAACAAGAAATAATTGGTTCCCTCAAGAAAGCGGTGAATGTGAAGAATATATAATAATGGTTCTAGAGGCATCATAATAATGAGAATTTCAATTACAAACCTAGTGTTATGAGCCAGAAGATTTAAAAATCTGCGGTGTTTTAATGAATTTTCCATATTGTTTAACTTTAAATAATTCCATTTTCAACATTCATTTATGTTCAGTTTCTAAGGATCAATTTATTCACTCCTTGGCATAAGATTTAAAAAATCACGAAATTCCAAAACTCTTTTTTTATAAGAAAATTTTGAAAATATAATGCCTAAAATTTTGAAAATAAACACCACAAAAATGGAAAGAAAATTTGAAAACAAAAAAATTCAAATGGAAGCTCGTAAAAACCTAATCTAACTAGAATTGTGACCCCCCCAACACTTATTCTATGAAATGTCCTCGTTGAGTATAAATTTATTTGAGCATTAAATTAAATATTTAACAAAAATAAATGAGAAGGGAAGACAGAACCTATCATTAAATGTATTATGCATCATGGTGTTGAATCTCCTCTCCTGGAGGACCTTGAAAAGTTTCTCTAAACAGATTTAGCCTATGCCCATTGACTGTGAATGGGGTCCCTTTGTCTGGTTGTTTTATCTGTATTGCACCAAAAGGAAAGACATGAGTGACAATGAATGGGACAGACCATTTGAAACGAAATTTACCTGGGAAGAGTTTTAATCTGGCATCGAAGAGCATAACATTGTATTCATCATTGATGTTTTTGTCGAGAATCCTCATATCATGAAAATATTTGGTTCTCTCTTTGTATAAACTCAAACTTTTGTATGAATTATTTTGGATCTTCTCTAGTAAAATTCTTTGCATGAAAACTGAGGGATTGATTCCTATTACATAATAGTGAATCCAACCTATGGCTTCCTTATAATACTTGAGGACCTTCAATAATTGGTTTTCCTGGACTTTTAGAAAATCCTTTGAGATGATTATAGGGTATTGTTCATTATAACCTAAGAAAGAATAATTTAGGTTCTCGGGAAGGGGTTTCAATACTATCTTAGGTGGGGTGGTTTCATTGGTCACATGGAACTACTCAGAAGTTATATTGTTCAGTGAAGCTCCATTTTCATCCTGGTGATCTCCTTCCATGATCTCAAGAGTTATTTCATGTGAAAAATTGGAAACCTCTCTATGGATACCACTAACAGGTTCAATGGTTTCTAGAAATTCATATTCATTAATACTTAGCTATTGAGTCTAAATATACCAATCTATCATGTTCACTTGTGGAGTTGAATGATCCTCAGCTGGGTGTTTCATTGAATGAAAAATATTAAAATGAACAATATCTCATCTAAATACCAGTGAAAGTGTCCCTTTGTGAACATTGATGATTTCTTTTTCAATTTTCATAAATGGTCTCCCAAGGATGAGGGGAGCATGTGTGGTGAACTGATCATCATTCATATCTAAAACATAGATGTCAACAGGAAAGAACATGTCTCTCACTTGAACGATACAACCTCTATAACTCTATCATGTTTTGTAGTACTTCGGTTGGAAATTTGAATGATAATTTCATAGGATTCAAGTATCCAACCTAAAGATATGAGTAGACAGAATGTGGCATGACATTGATAGAGGCCACTAGATCAAACATCACATCATTGAATTCACATTTCTCAATGTTATAAGTAATGATAAATGTTCATGGGTCTTTACACTTGATAGGAATGACACGTTGAATCATGGATGAAACATTCCTTCCATAGTTTACTTTTTAACCTCCTTTGAACATCATCTTATTGGTACACATGTCATTCAGAAACATAGCATACCTTGGAATTTGTTTCACAACACGAAGCAAATGAATATTGACTTGAAATTTCTTGAATGTTTCAAAAACCTCTTTATCTAATTCTTTTTCATCACTTGACTTCGGTGGTGGTTCACACCTTGGATAAGGAAGTGGAGCTTTCAAATGATTTTTGGGTATTCTATGTACGGTTTGGAGAAACATAAGGTCTAAACATCCTCTTCCAATCATTCCTTGTCTGTTCAAACAATATTTCATCCTTTGAATTTGTGGTTCATTCAATTTTATACATTTCAGCATTTTCATCAGTGGTGGAATTCTCTTTAATAGTTTCAGTGGGAGGCGTGATGTTCTCAGTTAGTGGGTTATTCAATTTTGTACCACTCCTAAGTTTAATGAAACTCACATTTTACTTTCCATTATCCCTAATATTCCCTTGAGTTTGTGGGGGAATTCCACCACTTATTTGATTTATCATACCACTATGACTAGAGGTGAGTTGAACCACTTGAGTAATTAAGGTATTAATCGCATTCTATTGTTGTTTTGATACTTTTTTTTATTCCCTCATGAACTCTTCATGTTTAGTCTCAGAATTCTGAGTGTGTGGTGTAGGCTAAAATTTTCTTCCAGAATGAGAATTGGATTTCCCATTGAAATATATTGGTTGAGAATTACTTGATTGTCCTGAGAAGAATCCCGATGGTTGTTTAGGCTGAAGAAATCTTACATTAGAGTTTTAGTTCCACCCTTGATGGAAAATTGGGTTGTTTTGAAAAGGTATTTGTTGGTTTGATTTAAATGGACTTCCTGGAAAAACTGCATTGCATTTCTGAGGATGCTCTTTCATTTGTTGGAATTGGTCACTAAAATGTGTATTCGAGGAATAAATCTCACAGTGGATAGTTACTTGGAATGTTGCTTTAGGTTTGGGTTGGGTTGGTGGGGTGTAAGATAACATCATTGACCATACCATGGTGGAATGATCAGATAGTTGACTTGAAAATGTGTTGTTTTCAAGAGCATAAGTAGGGAATTCTTTTGCATCATTGACATGAAGAAGGCCTCTTATTCTAAATTGTTAGAAATTCTAGGCCATGTTTGTGATTATAATTCTAGTGGTAGCTGGTGTCTTATCAAATAAATCTCATCCAAGAGCAGCATCAATCATACTTCTATCAGTGAGACATAATTCTTCATAAAAGTATGGAATGAGAATACTGTCACTGATTTGATGATAAGGGCGGCTGAAACAAAGTCATGTGAACTATTCCCAATATTCATGTTGTGTTTCTCCTGGTGCCAGCCTAATTCCACATGTCTCATTTTGAATGGAGAAAGTTCTTGATGCAAGGAAATAAATTCAAGGAAAATATTTTTTAATTCATTCCAACTTCTAATCATGGTTGAGTGAGAATAGAAAACCCATTCCTTCGCAACTCCTTATAGAGAAAAAGGAAACGATTTTAGCTTCATTTGATTAGCATCAACTCCATAAGGTTTCATGTTGACACATAGGTAGCTGCATTCATGGAGGTGTTTGTGTGGGTTTTCACCAGAAAACCCATTGAATTTGGGAAGTTGGTCAAAGAAACAAGACATGATTACAAATCCAGCTGGGGCATCAGGGTATTCTAAAATATTCTCCTGGTTTTCATCATAGAATGAAGCAATTTTTTTCAATGTTCTATTTTCATCCATTTGGATTTCGGTTTCAACTAAGTCCCTCTTAGGTTTTTTGGTGGAAGATTCACAACCTGAAACTAGGAGATTTGTATCTCTAACCCTAGTGTGAAAAGTATATCGATTTCAAGTTCCAATGGTAACAAGTTCGGGTAAAAATTTTGGGTCATGCAAGAAAAAAATACTCTAGAAACCTCCCTAGCAATGGCGCCTATCGATGATTGTGTTTTTGTGTCGTGAAAACCTCAATCATTATTTTTCCCTTATAATTTAGCACATTGGTGACCAAAGTGTTGTCTCTCGAGGAGGTTGCAGATCGAGTTTCAAAACTGTCACTTTTGATATTTTTTCAAAAATGAAAACGGTGAATTTATTAACAGTTTGAAAATAAAATTTGAATTAAATAAAAAAGTGAAATAATTTTAAAGAAAATATAAAGTGGGATTGAAATCATTATTGAAACAGCGGCCGCATACAATCATCACTCTCTCAGACACTCCCCTCTTCCTTTTATATAAAAATATACCTTAATTTAAATTCTTAGATGTACCCCCAAGGACCCCCAGGTGTACACTCAAATTCTAATAGATATCAAATTAAGACATCAATATGATTGTCTTCATACCTATATAAGTGAATCAATTACTTAATGACCTCCATCTAATTGAACCTAATTGAATTTGCAATGCTCAATGGCAAGAC
Organism: Viscum album; assembly: GCA_963277665.1. Classification (NCBI taxonomy): domain Eukaryota; kingdom Viridiplantae; phylum Streptophyta; class Magnoliopsida; order Santalales; family Viscaceae; genus Viscum; species Viscum album. Next base: position 643,198,130 of record OY728151.1, on the reverse strand, counting down.
CTCACCAAAAAATTTTAAATAGTGAAATCAATTGATCAACTTTATAGATGGAACAATGATAAAAAAAATTCTTGAAAATATATTAAATAAATAAAACAACAAGATTCATTCAAAAATGTAGGTTCAAAATAAATTCAAAACAAGATTACACATTAAAATTGAAACTCGGAAGAGAGTGTCCATCTGGTGTCGTCGTCCGCAACCACTTTCCGCTAAGTCTTGCATCACATGGGAAGACTTCATCGCCTCTATTGAATCCTCAAATAATTTCATCTTCTTTAGTATTTCAATATCGAACATCCCCTATGGTCTCTCAATCCAGCCCCCTTTGGGATGGATGGTGTGTTGGTGAATGGAATGATTTGAGAGGTAGGAAATCCTCTCCTTTTATAGGCAGACTTCATCCTCAACAAGTTATTGCATTTTGTACCAAATAATTGGTCAATTCAGGCATGGACCCTTCATGAATTATTTTCATAAATATTTGGTCCTTTCTCCCTCCTAATTTCATATTAATTGGGTACCGTATGATGGAGTTATGAATTTTTTATTGGCAGTTTCTTTTTATGGACACAAGTTCCAGGAAGCTTCTTTCAACAATATGTCATTGAATGGCCACCATAATAGATTCCAAACGCCCTGAAATTAAATTTTTGAACATTTCTTGATTTACTATTACATCTACAAGTATAATCACTTCTTTTGGAGGTGTGTAGGCAGAATTGTGTTTCTGTTATGAATGTGGGGTCCATGCAGTTTTCCCGGAAAAATATTCATCTTTATTGATTGTTTAGACCACCAGATGCTCCAATAAAGCTCTGGTATAGCATAAAAATTTGAAAGATATAAAATAAGGATTCTAAAAAAATTAGAATCACCAAATTTGAAAATATATTTTCTGAGAAATGACCAAAATACCCCTGTGATAAAAATATGTTAAAAATCCAGAATCATGCAATTTAAATATTTTATCCCAAAACACACCCTAAATCATATATTGTTAAAAATAATCTAAAATTGAAAAATTTGTGGGGTTTAAATAATTTATATAGACTTGAAAATAGTGGAAATATTATCTCTTCCATCCATGTATATTTATTTTATATTCTAGAGTTATAGTATCAAGATGAGTAACAGTTATACAATTTTAAGAGCCTCATGAGACCACGTCCTTGGGATTTAACCTTGTTACTTGCGTCATGTTTCGCAGATAGATACCACCTTAGCATCCCATCTAATAACAATAAACCTACTACCAAGTAATTTATAATCTATAACCCACCACCATACAATGTTAATTATCCCATTCCCACCCAACTATCATAACAAAGTAATAATAAGAGAATGAAAAAACTACCCACTCAGTAGCTAACCTTACTTCCCTCATGAAAAAACCTAAATAGCCCCAAAAAACTATCTTTATGTCCCCCCAATAGTCCCCACATTCACAAAAATTCCACTATAATGAAAATCCACCACTTTGATAAGGTGGACCAAAAATTGTAGTTTCATTCCATGAGACTAAAATGAAATTCCTCACCGTAAAAATGCTTTTGTACTATCCAACATCTACATATGAGTTTTTTTACATTTGGATCTCCAGATGGTTGTGAAATATAATATAATGATGAACCCATATCTGAAAAAAAATTACATTGAAATTAGTACCTAAAACAACAACACCAATTGTCTTGAAATTGCAGTGATCACTAGAAATGTAATAACCACCTTCACTAGATTTTCCATTGATTGCGAGTCCAGTAACAACTTAAATCTCTAAATCTGTACTTCTCTCTCCAACATAAAAACCATTCTCTTTCACATTCCTATTTTTATAATTAGCCAAAATTATTCTATAATTTTTATTAATCCATAAACCAGCTACAATGGAGTGACTAAATGAAAAGTCTTCTGTAATAAATCTTAATTACACAAAGAGAAGAGATTCTGGACCAATTCAGTCGTACACTTCTCCATTGTCTTTAAGTTGACTCTTCTTATTGAAAAAAAATTCTTCAAACATGAAAACAAAAGTCCCTATACAGACTAATATAGAACCAATATGCCAACAATATGATTCATCAGGATATTGGGAAAATCTTCATGGTGTATGGCCTCAAAACAAGCTAGATTCTACATAAACAATTCCAATTCCAATGGTATAAATTGGTGGCATCATTTTCCCTATGAAACACTTGAATTCCTAATAAAATTTTAGGATAAAATCTCTATAATAAACAAAGCTAAAACCAAGAATTCCATATAGATTTATGTCCACTGCTACAAATAATAAGTCCAACGCCGATGTAGAATTTTCCCACTAAGAACCAGCCTAAGTTGTTGGTATAGTGATTCTTCTATAATTAATCTTCGAAAATAAACTCTTTTACAAAGATAAAAAATATACTATAAACCATATAAAAATAATTCAACCCCTCAAAATGGAATTCTATGAGTCCCCAAACTTTTTACTAGATTATATTTCACTTGCACTTTAGAAAGGTAATTTACAATAAAACAAAACTCCAATCCTTATGATGGTTCTTCCACCGCCACCTCATTATCTCACCACACATGTTCGATCGGAAGGACAACTTGTCTCAATTATTCTATAGGAAATGAACAATAACGTGGTTCAAATTTCTCCTCCATACCAACAACCAAATACATAATTTTAATTCATTCACAATGACCAATTCTCCATTCTCTCTCATAGACAAATAAATCGTCATTAGTGGCAGTTCTGAACATAAAAACACTAACTATAACATTATATTCTCTATATTCCCTGATATATACAATATCAATCATTTCTAATAAAATAGGGTTGACTCCAATATAAGTAATATTCTCATCCTTTATTGAAATATCATCTTCTACTATGATTTAAGCTACATGTCTCGAATTGTAGAATGTTCACCATCATAAGGAGAAGTTGGTTTGGTGTCTTCCACTATTATTTACCGATCCTCTACATCTAAGAGATTTTTAGGTCATATTTTTTTTTCCAACAGGAGACGTTTTTTGGAGACCTGTAATGATCATCTCCTCCTTTTCATGCATCTAGAGTGTGGATATTTATTTTGTTTTCTAAAAAAATACATCATCCATGTAAATGTACTTGACTATCAGTGTTTCTGGTTATCCGAACAATCCTATATAGTCATCAACACATGTTTTATACTCTCCATTGACAATTCAATCAGAAATATTTTTTTTACCATTTATCATCTTTCTATGATCGTACTCTCCTCTAGACTAACTCTAAAATCTCATTTTTATCTAAACCTCCACACAATGATCTTAGTGCTCTTAGATTTCATATCACATTGGATAACATAGTATAAAGTTAGGTAGAGGAAGTAGATAACAATTCCGATTTTGACTACTTTAGGGGTGAACAATACCTCCAACAACCATAATTCCCCAATAGAGTTGCCAAATATTATCATTGTGAGTTCTATTTCTAGGTAAGAAAGAGAGATTTGTAGCAACAATTTGCAGAAATTTAAATTTATTCTTGATATAAGAGTTATATTAGTAAGAGGAAAGAATAATATATAGATGGAAGGACAAGGAGAAACCACCTATTTGGCTACCACCTTATGGTGTTTGTCGTGTGTTGGAGGGAGACCACCTCACTAGCCTATCTATATCCGATAGATATACTACCAAATAAATTTGAAAAAGAAATCACTAACTCACCATCATCCTATATTTTGTATCACTTTCCAACCCAACTATCACAACAAATTATTAATGGGAGAAATGAAAAAAATTCCCTCCCAAACCTCAAACCCCACTACCCACACATGACTACTCTAATAACCCCACACCAACTCTATATCTGAAAACCCTAACCGTCATCACATTCCTAAAAGCTTAGAATAGAAATTTATGATATGATTCAATCCATAACTGTGACATTATACTCTGTAAAGAAAATCTCCATCATAATTATTTATGTGTAGCACATTATGGAAATATCTCATTCTGCGATTTCATTCCGAACATCTAGTACTGACTATCAACATTTGTGATTACCAACCCCCATTCAAATAACTATGTCACCCCTTAAAACAAACTTTTTATGAAATTTATTATTATCCATGGGCCACAATCCTTTTTTACTTTTTATGTTAGATTATGGTCCTTTTCAATTCCATATTGTGATTATGTGATAATACCCTCTCACAGGTTCTGTTACATCCAAATTGAATGTTCTTTTATAATGTGGAGTCTAACTCCCTTCCCCATGTAGTTTTATTTCCACATTCTATATAGGTTTATCAAATATTATGATAATACCTCATATATGAAGTATCCTCTTAATTAATCCCTATTTTATTCATCAAATCCATTTTAGGAATCATCACAATGCTTCAAAATCATGACAGTCATTGATAGGTTGGTTGAAACCTCATTCATAAAAACATATTCTTGGAGTAAGGGGGAATGATAAAAATGTTCAAGAAATATTTTGTAATAATATTTTGTCTTTGTTTGTGGTTTTATATATCATGTTATGGAACAAGGGATAATTAGTCGTTTAGTATTTGTTCTTGTTGTTAGAGGTCATGACCTTGGCCTTAGGGGGGATTTCCTAGAGAGTTCCATATTATCTTATATATCCTCGATGTATTCATTAATTTTATATACCGCTACTATAGATATAGATTTTTCAGTTGATTATAAAGCAATAAACTATATTTCCATCTAAGATTCTTCAATTTTCCACTCAAAAGAACCTACATTCCTTTAATTTTGGGTGAATTCAAAATGTATTCTAGATTTAGTTTTTGAATTCATTCTTAGATGGAGTGTCTAGTTACATTAGTGAAAACACAAATATAAATATTAGAGCTGTTAAAATAAAAACAAGTGGATTCTTTTAAAGAATAGAATGATAGGTTCCAGGCTCACAAATAATGTATGCGGGAGGTTCATACTACAATTTTTTTAAATGTGTTTAATTAAATACAAATACAAATATATGAATGAATATTTATTTATATTCTAGGTTTGGTTAATATTTTTGGGAATTATGAGTTGAGTTAATTACTAATGTTTACTATGTAATATATATTTAGCATATTTGATAAAATATAATTAATATTTATGATTCAATTAAATTATCATAATTATTTATTCATTACATATTTATTGGATGTTAAATATATGGTGGTCGTGGAACCCCAACTGTGTATGTTAGAAATACACTAAATAAATTGAGGGGAAGGTCATTACATATTACATTCATTAGTAAAAATTGAGATATTTTCTATCTTGAGGATTTATAGAGAGAGAAAAAATTTAACCGAGCAAACAATCCAAGAATGCCTTCCAGAATCAAAGGAATGAGATTGAGGTGATCGTTTGTGACGTTGAAGAGAAAATCAAAGCTCTATGCTGCCCCCCCCAGAATTCAATGAACAATGTGGGTGATGATTCTTGAAATGTGTATGGATGATATAGAGGGTTTATCATTGGATCCATTGAACAACATTCCCCTACGACGTGTGATATATGATCATGCTTTGATATGGACGATATACTCATTCTAATTTAATTTCTTTCTACTAATTATTTCAATAATGTTTTGTGAACCGTACCATGCTTAGATCAGTGGAGATAATAAAGTTTGATCACATCACTGATGAAAATTGTTAAATCCCTAGCCCACCTACATCTACTTTGTGCCTCGATACCATAAATTGGTATCATAGTGATCATGTGAATTTTCAAATACATGAAAAATATTTTCCTTTAAATTTAAGTAGAGGGTCTTAATTTTTCCCAACATATCTGATCATGATTCCATCCAATATCGAATGGATATGTAACGATCATCCAAGAAAAATATTTATCGAAAATTGACTTTTAAGATATTTATATTATTGAAAAATACATGTGCATATATATCATGTTTCTATCCAAGAAGTTGACCAACAAAATTATAGTATACAAATTCTTATGGAAAAGGTTCATCTGCTTGGTGATGATTGTTTCAAAATATGGTGGAATAATGAAAAAACGAAAATTTTATTATTTAAAATAATTCTAACAATAGGAAGTTTGAAAAAATCAACTAATAAGATAAATTTATAAAATACTGAAAATTTCAGTAAGACATATAAAATAAAGGCATAAGATTCTGTGTATTTATATGTTGGAGGGATGACATAAAACAAGAAATATATAAAACCCATTAACATAACCTCATCGAGAGCCCATGAAAACATCATATTTTGACGGATAGCCCATGCTAGGTCGACCGTCATCGTCTTCCTAAACTGACAAGTCGCTACAACCTGGTCCATCCAATATTGGGATCTACAACAACCATTAGGCTTGAGTCTCTATACTGAACTGTGTCGATTTCCTCTGCATGTACAAGCCATCCCCATGCAGTTCTGGTGGTCTAGTTTTCATCACCCCCACTAGCTATGGCTTACTCAGCCTTATCCAACTCGACCAATGATGCTGCTATTAGAATTCAGGTAAACCTATTCACTGATTCGTCTAGATCTCAGCTAGATCCCGCACCACAGCTGTGGGTGCCTCCAACCGGTGAGGACCCTTGCCACTACCTCTAGGTAACCATGAGTTATGGGACTACTTGGGCCTATGTGGTTTCTGCCTGAATCAAAACGAGACATGACGGGTTTCCCTAGCCTAGAATACCCCTACGGAAGTTATTATTAGCCCAAAATGGACCTGTGTTTGATCAAACCAAGATTCATTAGCCCTACGTTGGGTTTCAAGGCCCGAAAATATTTTTCATAATCCAAAAATAATTTACATAATTTGATTTTTTTTAATGAATTATATTAAATAAAAAATAATTTTTTGTTCAAAATACTAATATTTCAATATTCCCAAAAATTAATTTATTTTTGGGAATAAAAATTAAACTACTTATGTGAGATAATCAGAATAAATTATTTGTATTTAAATAATTTATTTAATTTCATTAAATACCTTTGTACAATAAATTTATTGAAATTTAATTTTATTATGTGTTTGTTTAATATATCATCTGGTCTTGAGAAGTGACGAACAATGTCCATGTTTGGTAACATTTAATTAATTAATTATTACATGTGTATGATGTTCGTAATAATTAGTTATTTTTTATGACATTCCATGAAGTTCATTCTTCATTGAAATAGGTTATATGATCTTGATATATCATATTGACTTAACACTGTTATTGTCTGATGGTTAGGTGTTCATGGGTCATAAGCATTGAGACATATTCTCATAAAGCTCATAGTTGGAGATCACTAAATGTGAGAAAATTAGGATATACCCACCAATAGGAATACTACAAGTTTTCAGGGTCTTTTATAGTTACTATCTATGACCATGTGTATTCAAATCTTGAATTGACATCATTATGAATGTGTTCAATTTGATCATTTACTTTTATGAAAGACAAAATCCATGACAATTAAGTCATCATGGGGTTTCCTGTGTCCAATTTTTACTTTTTGGCATGAATTTGGTTGAATGATCAAGATAGAAATTTTTACTTCTGAGTTGAGGAATAGATATCTTGGTCATGGTTGATCCGAATGATAACACCTTCAAAAATCCATCGACATGGTTGTTGAAGTTATGTATATCGAGTTAGATCATCAAATAATTAAGTAGCAAAGGATGATTACAAAAGTGTGTGTCCTGGTTTATGAGATATCATATGACAATGAGATGATATTACATAGTGTGTGTTCGTGGGATCATTGTCCTTCCTATGACTATGCCTTATCTCTTTTAGGGACTTGATAAGTTGTTGAACTCCTCAAATTGTCTATGAATAATATTAATTACTATCGATATAACATCCTAGAGGGTTTTACGTAATACCATATTCATGAATATTCCCTACTCTGATGAATATGTATATATGACATGGGTGGGCCCCACCAAAGAGTTAGACACTTCTCCAAGAATTATAAATTACCGATAAAAAAATAAATTCATTATTATTCGAGTATAGATTAGTTTTTCTTATTTTATTTATTGAAATTATTTAAAAGTGATTATGTAAATACATTGAATAATATTATACAAAAAATTATTAATTTAATATTCAAGGTTATTTTAATATTATTGGAAATTATGATTCAAGATAAAGACTAGGATTTATCAATTATTATATATTAAATATATGTGAGAAAATGTAAAAAATATTTATAACACACTTAGTTCTTCATAATTTTTTATTTATTAATTATTTAGTAGATGTTAAATATATAGAGGTTGGGGAACCCTTACTGGGTATTTTAGACATCCACTATATAATTAGAGAAGAAGATCAATCCATGTACTATTTATCAGTCAGAACTGAGATCATCCCTCTCCTCCTAGATCTGTAAGAGGGAAATTCTCTAACAAAGGGAAATATCCAAGAACACCTTCAAAAATCCAAGGAATAAAATCGAGGTGATTTTCACAACATTGAAGAGAATTTCATTACTCTACGCTATCACTTGAAATACAAAAAATTGCATGAATACCAATTATTGAAGCATTTTTGCATGATATAGAGGGGTTCGGATTCAGATCCATTGAGAACCTGTCACTTTCAATGTGTGACAGACCTGTTCTCTTCAATTTGAACATGGTCCTCATTCTTTTTTAATTTTAATACACTGAATAATTCATTTGAGAGAATCAGACAATATTGGGGATCAAATTACAGGAGATGATGATGTTTTTATTTCTCTGGTGTTGAAAATTTTTAAATCCTTATCCCACCTATTTAATTTGTTTTCCCAGGTAGTATAAATTTTACCATTGAATTTATTTCTCTTGGATAGATTGAATATTGTTATATGAAAGATGAGTTATGACAATCCATGCATGTATAAAAAAGTATTGTAGTTGGTATTTCTAATAAGAAAAATCCTTATGACTGTTCAAATCCTTTGATAGTACAAGTAACAATTCTTGGAGTTCCAACAACTAAATTGGAGTGGTTGAGAAAAGGGGAGATCTTATCTAATCTTAAGAATCATGATAAGGATCCATGCAATGAAAAACTATCCAAACCATTTTTCACAATTCATAGCTCACATGATCCATGAAAATACATATATCTGTATGGTATTTTGGTTATATATTCTCACCAGGATCACATAATGTTAACATCCACCATGAAAAGGATGACCCTCATGGTGGCTCTGGTAGTGACGAATTCCTGATCTAACCACATCTTGGTGATTTCAAATATGATACCTTGTTTTATTTTTAGATAAACCGTGGAATCTCCCCTTTATTCATCCCATTTCCATATATATATCAATTGGCTATGACATCTGATCAGATATCCACATCATTTTGGGGAAAAGAATCATAGACCAAGACATGGTTATATAACCAAGATCATGGTTCTCGATAGGGGTGTCCATTGTTCAGTTTTGGTTGGGTTTGGTAAAATTTTAAAATAGAACCAATCAAAAGTAGTCTCATAGGGATTTTATGTGGAATAAACATGTCTCTGTAATGACCCATGGTTGGTCAGGTCGAGTCTGTTGGGTCATATAAAGAAATATTATATAAAATAATAAACAAATCCAGCTAAAAATTGAATAAATAAGAAACTAACTGATAAAATCTAAGAAAATCCAATTAAAAATAGAAGAAAATTCCCCATTAACATAAATTAAAAATTTTAAAACATTTTTCTCAAAAAACCATTAAATACACCATAATATGGAGCACCCAATCTATCACGACCCGACCCTACCCGGGCTCGAGCCACAACTACCCCAAGACCGCCTCCCTAGGCCACAGGCTGGAGAAAAGCACCGAAGTCTAAACAACTCGGGGAGGCCTTTTCCTGAGTACCTGTACACACACACACAACAAACTCAATGAAAAAGTGCTGTGTAAAAAAGAAAAGAAATGTACCAGCTGTTATAAATAAACCAAAAAAGTGAATTGACCTCTAATAAGTACAAATTAAAAGCTAAAGGTAAACTGAAAAGAAAAGGAAAAAACACGGGCCCAACTAGAAAAGTTCCACAACCCGACAATAGGTAAACAAAAGTACAAATAGCTGGGAGGGTCCCACACCTGGAACTCGACTACGACCACTGCACGTGGTCCACGCTCCCGAACTCCTAAGCTCCACTGAAGTCACGACCAACCTGTCCATCGTCTGCAAGGCACACTAAGTGCGGCCAAATCCCAAGTAGGGGTGAGTATAAAAATATGCAGTAGGATACCCTGAAGGCTTGAGGGAGCAACAAAGGAGGTACAGAATGGTGACCAGTAGATCGAACAGGGAATAATAAAGGAGTACAAAAAGGAGTGAAGTAGAGTAACCGTAGAGTCTAGCTCAACCCAACAAGAGAAAGGAGGTAGACTCGTCCAGACACAAGGAGCTGGAAACGGTGAGAATACGAACTTCTCGTCGAGTATTCGCTACCTATAGCAGAAGAATAGAATCTTCCAACCACAAGAATCTAGACATGGAAAGCCTGTGGAATACACCGCGCATCTTCGCCTCTCCTGGAAGGAGAGTAACCAAAACCCAAGAAGTGGGTACTGGAACAAGGTATATATACATATCCATATGCTCAAACAAGAATCCCAAACAATATTGTAAGGGGATCTACATCCAGTAGCTCAGCCCAAGAAAATGAGTAGCCAACAGTCCTAGAAGTAAACACCATCGATTCCCAGCATCCCGCACGTCTGTCCCAAACTACAAGTCAAGGGGCCCAAATCACCACGCCTTGAGAGTTCTAGTGGAACGTCAAACCACACCTCGTCACTGCCCCGATGTCGAGAGGTCTCCCCAAAGTTGACAGGCGACCCCCTGCCCAGCCCCGCTGGGGGTAATCCCAAGAAATCAATGGGTTCCCACTAGAGGAAGACCTTGAAATAGTCGATGGGTGCCACAATGCCCAGTCCCGTAAAAGGGTAATCCACTGGAGGGAGACCCAGCTAAAGTCGTCGACGAGTCCCAATGCCCAGTCCCATAAAAGGGTACTCCACTGGGGGGAGGCTCGGAACCCTCATTGGGGACCACTTCCCAGCCCAACTAGAGGTAAACCCCGCATCGGGGACCACTTCCCAACCCCACTAGAGGTAAACCCAGCATCGGGGACCACTTCCCAGCCCCAATGAAGGTAAACCTGACATCAGGGACCACTTCCCACCCCCGATGGAGGTAAACCCAGAATCGCTCTGGCCATCCCTGCTGGATGGTACTGCTAGGAAAACACTGTAGTACTGGACATCCCTGCTGGACGGTAACCCACTGTCCATCCCTGCTGGATGGTACCGCTCGGGCCAGTCTTGCTGGAAACAACTTCCTGGGTAGAGGATCGGTGCCCGCATAATGTGTGGGTCACACTGAATCCATATGAACTCTACCAGGGAATACGAAGGGACGACAGAAACTCCTCGGGCCCCTCAGGGCGATCACACTCCAATACGCTGAGTCACTGTCGAAGCGGACTGAGACAAATCATCCTAGAAAGTGGGAAAACACCCACACTGTATGAGCACACATAGTCGTAAACGGTGCCTCAGTCCGGTAAAAGGGGCACGATACTGAAACCCCTCACAGCTGAAGAAACAGAGGAACCAAACCATCTCTGCTGACCAAACCATCGAGAACAGAACCAGGGGAAAACCACTCAACATTACTGGTCGAAACCATCGTGAACAGGACCAGGGGGAAATCAACTCAACCCTACTAGTCAAACAAATGAGAACATAACGAAGGAAAACCCAACCCTGCTGGTCAAACAATCGAGAATAGAACAAGGGGGAAACTCAACCCTTCTGGTCAAACAAATGAGAACAGAACCAGAAGAAAACTCAACCCTGCTGGTCAAACAAACAAGAACAGAACCAGGGGGAAACTCAACCCTGCTGGCCAAACAAACGAGAAAAGAACTAGAGGAAAACTGAACCCTACAAATCAAAAATCGAGAAAAGATGGACCCTCTATGTCGCAAGAGGTCAAGGGTACGCAAAGAAGAACATGACACGCACATGGGTACCACACGACGTGTGTCCACAAGTCAACTCCAACCAAGCACACAAATGTTCTTAGGTACAGACAACCACATGTACCTCCATGAATTCTCGTATACTCCCAGAGTATATCTCATTCCAGCCTAAAGGATATCGTGCAAACGTCACCCAATTTCAACGCAAAGGCGTAAACAAAACAACTCCAACTTGCCAACTCATCGGCCCAGGCACGTCCAACTACAACTCTTCAAGAATTTACTTCACTCACATGAGAGTGAATGCGATCACACGCCAAGGGTTCTCTGAAAACACCATAGGAAGAACCTCCACCGGAGCACCTTTCATATTTCCACATTTAATAAGACCGCGTAAGAGGCTCCTCTCGCTAGAAAAGATTACATCATTGTAATCCTCACGAAAAACATGCGAGATAGACTACTTACTCTCCTGCAACGGATATATGACATAAAATTCGTCTGAAACCGCTTTATGCCTGAACGGAGTCCCGTGGTCCCGAACCTCGCCCCCGAAAATAGTCGGGTGCATCACACCATTGCGATCCCCTTGGGAAAACAAGTCAAATTGACTGCTCACTTGAGTGCAACAGATATCCGGAGAAAAAGTTTCATTCCGCCACACCGCACATGAGAGTTTCTTTGTGGGACCTACATCCCGGTACCGAATCACAATGAATGGATCGTAACGTTGCGATCCTCTCAAAAAAGTACACAAGTTTGACTAATCACTTGTCCGAAACGGACACCCAGTGAAGGAGATAGAAATTCACTGTCAACGCCCAAAACGGACCTCATGGGCCCCGTACCATTAGGAAGAATTAAAGCGGGCCGATTGCGCCATTTCAATTCCCTCGAAAAAACGCTATGAAATGACAACTCATTCGCCTCAAACGGATGTCCGATGAAAAGGTTGTAAAGCGCTACACAAAGCTCAAAAGACGGGCCGTGGGGCCCATGCCTCAACTCCAGTTCAATGCCCAAAACCATACTGGTAATCTCCATCTCAACTTCAGGGTTACAATGCCGCTGATGGCGCACAAAACAAATGTCAGATGTGTCCGCGCTGCTCAAAACACAAACTCCCAGAAAATGCCAAACTTACATAACACACGTGTCATGCCACCGAACCCCTCGTCTCATGAATTAAAAATTCCTGAGACCAACTCAAAATGCTCGTCTCGACGTCGGGAGTACATTGCCACAGACGACATGCAAAACGGATGCCCATAACAGAAAATACGGGCGTCCGAGTTGAGATGGAAAAGCCCCTTGGGCCGGACCGGCCGGTCCGCCCAGCCTAGGCCGGCTCGGTTCGGAGCGACGGCCTGTGGCTCTGCCGCGCGGGCCGGCCGGGGACCCGCGGTCCACCCGCAGACCGGCCATAAGGCCGGTTGTCCTTACTGCGTGATGACCCGCAGGATGCGGTCTTTGTCCCCCGTCGCGACCCCGCGATCGCGCACCCTGGCGACTCGGCCTCGCCGCCTGGAGCCACCACCTCGGCCGGCCAGCACCGCTTCACGCCAGCGCCCTGTAGCCACCACCTGCTGCTGAAGACCCACCGTGCGCCGCCTCCGCATGCCGGTGCCACCGCTCGACCGCGACCGCTCCGCCTCAACACCCACCACCGACGTCGCCTCTGCCTGGATCCGTGTCGTCGCCACCGCCATAGACCGAGCCGCCGCGGCCTCGGACCACCAGAACCCCCAAAACCGGCCGGAAAAGTTCCAAAACCACTGGAATTTTCAACGGACCACCTCGGGCTCGCCGGGACTCGGATTTTCAATCCGAAAAGGGCGATGGAAACCTCAAATTGAGATCTAACCAAAAATGGCCTTCCCCTAAAATGTTGACAACAATTCGATGTATGTAATTCAATTGGAAGGATATTGCAAGAATTAAAACTATAAACACGAGCCTACCTCTTGGGCATAGCCCGTCACTTCACGTGCGATCTGCCTCGCCGTTGTCGCTTCCACCTTGATTGTGAGGGTGTAGGAGGAGGTGGAAGAGGAGAGGAGGTTGAGGGTTCCTCCGCCAGGAGGTGAAAATGGAGGAAGGAGGGAAGTTGTTTTTTTTAAGTAGTCTTAAAATAAAAATTCATTTAATTAATTTTTATTAATCACCCACGAAAGGACCCACCTCCGAAACTCCCGACGGGGTCGAGGTTAATCCTCCACTAGGGTAAAAACCATCACCCAAGCACAACAGAGGTCTTAGAATTTTAATCTGATGCCCCATTCAAAAGTTATTAAACTCAACGCTTGAGGCCGCCAAATTATGAATACGCCCCTAGGGTCATTTTCCACAGAAGGCCCGCTCCCACGAAACTTACACCCATCCTAGGGTAAACAGCACGCTCCGGACACAACAGTGCCCTCATTTTTCCAATCAGAGCCACCATTTAAGAGATAACTGATTTAAGCCATTAAACAAATTAATTAATTATTTATTTATCCGTTTAATGTTATGTTAACGGGTGAGGGATCCCAACGTCCCACACTGACATGTTTCATGTCGTTCCTAGGGTAAAAACCCCATTTCAGACCCATCTGTACCCTCAGATCTTTGATCCAAAATGTCGTTTAGGAGTTATACCATTTATTTGGCGTTCTCATTATGAATGCACTGAAAATTTAATTTCGGCCACACAGGGGCTCGGAATCACACACTGTCTAAAGGCGCTACTCTGGAATAACATCAATAATATTCCAAAGTCTTTTATAGAAAAAACAAGGTTCTTACATCATTCCCTCATTCAAGATTTTTTTCCCCGAAAGGCAAAACTAGGGAACAAGTTAGGGTACAAAGCCCACACCTGGATCCTCCGTGCCCAGAAGAACTCATGCACAGTCCCGCGTCACCGCACGCTGACCAAAGGATTTGATTGGTTCACGCGAGGTCTTCTATTACTAATTATGTGCCTATGAGTACGCACACATCTCCATGGGTAAGTCATGCAGGAGACAACTTGCACCCACACCAGACCTTGGGGTCAGGGAAAGGTGGTAGGGAACCTCACCGTCCCTTCGCATGGTCTCGAATGGTCCAAATGCCCTAGGGGGTAGCCCACCTCCCCGATCGAACCTTTATGCCGCACGCCGCGACTGGAATCACTGCCCGCACCTGGAACAAGGCCTGGTTATTCCCTCCTTCATAATATCCATATGGTGGAGCACCCAAGGATATCTGGTCACGCAAGGTTCCATTGTCGATGTCTTGCAACCAAGACTCTCTTACATGCTTGGAGAGCGAAGGAGTCAACACCATCGACTAAAGACAAATGTCCCACGCCCTTTACCTTACAAACACAGGGTTCACCGATGCCTCACGCCTCCCTAGTAACCACTCAAACAAGGAGCAGGGAGAAAAGTATTTCACACACAGAGTCTAATAATTCTAAAGAAAAAAGTATAAGAGCTGTAGAGAATAACTCCTACAACTTCATGCTCCGCAGGATCGTAGACATCCCAAGCTCGTGGCTGTCCGTGGTCCCAACTGTCAACTCCTGAAGCCTGACGTGGACCGCCTGGTGGTGATGGGAAGACCTCGTAAGGTCGTCCTCTACTTCCAGATCCTCCCGCTCCTTAGCTAGCACCACCTCTATGGGCGCTAATCCGATCACGACGCTGCCTCTGCCACGGTGGTGCACCTGATGCCTGCCCGATATTCTCCGTATGCGTGGTCGGGCACTTCCATGCCAAGTGACCTCGACCATCACAAGAAAAGCACCGGCACTCTCCAGGGTTCACTGGTGCCCTTTGGTGCCACTGTGGTGTACGACCACACCCCTGAGTCCGGTTATCGGAAAGCCACCTGTGTCGAGGTCCTGTCACCCGATGCCCGCTAGCTGCGACAAATGTCTTGGCTCTGTCGAGCCTACTGCCACCACCAACTGTAGAACGTGACAGGAAGCTTTATGTCACCAGTTCCTGCTCTAGAACCCCGTCATAAGTTGGAATGCCCAAGGGTACTATGACAACCCGAATCTCTCTGCGGGTACCCGTCTCAAACTCACGTGATCAGAGGTTGCCGTCATGGACAAAGTTCGGGTAAAAGCATGCACGGTCTGTGAAACTAGCTGCATACTTGGCCACCGTCATCCCTCCCTACTGAAACTGCAGGAGCTCATGAATCCTAACGGAGTGTAAGCAGGAGCGGAAAAACTCCTCACAAAACAACAACTGAAAGTCACCCCACGAAAGTGATGACTCGTCATGAAACTGAGTCACCAGACTCCACCAACACCAAGATTCTCTGCTGAAAAGGTTGCCGTCCAAATCCACCATAAGATCTGTTGGCGTTTGAACAAGCCTGAAAAGACGAACCACTATCCCTAGCCAAACCTCTGCTGCCTGAGGGTCTCACTCCCCACTGAACCTCAGCGGTCTCTGTCGCTGGAACTCACAGAGTGTGCTCAAGCTGCGCTCAAGCTCAGTCTGCTCTACTGAAGCTGTCTGCTGCTCACCAGGTGGGGGTGCTGCTACCTGCCCACATGGAGATAGGGACTCACATGATGGGTCCTGGACTGAGGCCTCATAGCTCACAGGGTTTTCATCATGCACCAAAGCTGGTATCCTGGCTGGCTTTCTTCGTGGAGACATCATGAATGTTATCAAGGAGTTACTCGATCAGATGATCATATATGTATATCCCAACCACAACAATGGGGAGATAACTCAAGGAGGACAGTCAAAGATTCAATCCTATGTGATGCAAAAAACAATTTTCCCTGCAACAAGTGTCTCATCATGCCGAGTAGACAAGCATATTATCAGGGTCCTGGTGAATGGATACGTCGGCCTCCGCACCATCACTGGACTCCCTAGCCTGAGAGCCTCTCTCGAGACATGTTAACACTATTTCCCTAAATCCCAACCAATTCCTTTTTAGGGACGTCCGAACAACGTCCCAAGGAACGAACCACCTCTAATACCAATTTGTCACGACCCGACCCTACTTGGGCTTGAGCCGCAACTACCCCAATCCCGCCTCCAAAGGCCAGGGGATGGTGACATGTGCCGAAGGCTAAAAAACTCAGGGAGGCCTTTTCCTGAGTACCTGCACACTCACAACCAGCACACTCAATGCTAAAGTGCAGAGTAAAAATAAAATAAAAGTACCAACTAATATAAATAAACCACAAATGTGCATCTTCCTCTAATCAGTACAAAGTAAAAGCTGAAGGTAAACTGAAAAGAAAAGGAAAAAACACACACCCAACCAGAAAAGTGCCACAACCCATCAACAGGTAAACAAAAGCAAACAACTGGGAGGGTCCCACACCTAGAACCTAACAACGACCACGACACATGGTCCAATCTCCCGAACTCCTAAGCTCCACTTAAGTCACGACCAACCTGTTCATCGTCTACAAGGGCATACCATGTGCAGCAAATCCCAAGTAGAGGTGAGTATAAAAATACTCAGTAGGATACCCCTAAGGCTCGAGGGAGCAACAAAGGAGGTATTGAAAGGTGAGAAGTAGATCGAACAGGGAATAGTAAAGGAGTACAATAAGGAGTTCAGTAGAGTATCAATAAAGAGTCCAACTCAACCCAACAAGATAAAGGAGGTAGACTCGTCTAGACACAAGGATTTGGAAACGGTGAGAAGATGAACTTATCGTCGAGTCTTCGCTACCTATAGGAGGAGAGTAGACTCGTCCAACCACGAGAAGCTAGACACAGAAAGTACATGGCATACCCTGCACGTCTTCGCCTCTCCTCGAAGGAGAGTAACTAAAACCCAAGAAGTGGGTACTAGAACAAGGTATATATACATATCAATATTCTCAAACAAGAAGCCTGAACAAGATCATAAGGGGACCTCCATCCCGTAGCTCATCCCAAGAAAGTGAGTAGCCAACAGTATCAGAAGTAAACACCATCGATGCCCAACATCCCACACGTATTCCTCGAACAACAAGCCAAGGGGCCCAAATCACCATGCCTAGACACTATCCGCTTTGGGCAGCACTGACTCGCCCACACGGTTTTAGGTCGCGTCTCAAGGACGGATCTCGGTGGAGAAAGCGTCCCTCATACTTGAGAGTTCTGGGGGAATGTCAATCCACACCTCATTACTACCCCACAGTCGAGAGGTCTCCTTAAAGTCGACAGGAAACCCCCTGCCCAGCCCCGCTGGGGGGTAATCCCTAGAAGTCAACAGGTTTACACTAGAGGGAGACCCGACAAGAGTCAATGTGTGCCACACTTCCCAGTCTCGTAAAAGGGTAATCCACTAGAGGGATACCCAGCTAAATTCGTCGACGAGTCCTAATGACCAGTATCATAAAAGGGTACTCCAATAGAGGGAGGCTCGGAACCGTCATCGAGGACCCCTTCCCAGCCCAGCTAGAGGTAAACCCGGCAACAGGGACCACTTCCCAGCCCTGCTGGAGGTAAACCCGGCATCAGGGACCACTTCCAAGCCCCGCTGGAGGTAAACAGGGAACCTCTCTAGCCATCCCTGTTGGACGGTACTGCTCGGTGAACACCACTATATTGGCCATCCCTACTGGATGGTAACCCACTGTCCATCCTTGTTGGATGGTACCGCTCTGGCCAGCCCTGCCGGAAACAACCTCCTGGGTAGAGGATCGATGTCCGCGTAATGTGTTGGTCACACCGAATCCATAAGAAATCTACCAGGGAACACAAAGGGATGGGAGAAAATCCCTGGGTGTAACACCCCATGCTTCCACGGTACACTTCTCTTTGAATAATACCGTAGCATGTGTTGTACGCAACTTCAAGATTCTAACACGGCGCGACCAATCAAAGTACCTATTATGAATAGAAATACCAACTTTTTGAAATTTTATACATTTTATCTTTAAAAATGGACTTCATTTTTGGATTTGGAATATCAAAATTATCCTAGGATGAAATTTTGGTACTTTTCAGAAAACTTTTATATTTTGATGAATAGTTAAAATTACTAAATTTTTATTAAAAAACACATTTTTAATCAAAATAATTAATAGTGATAAATTATGAATTTGAGTGGTTTTAATGTATATTTAGAATTTATTTTTACCATTTAATATGATGTTGGTAATTCGACATAATTTCAAAATTAAACCGGACATAAACAAGCATCAATCATTTGATAGTTATTATCTCTTAAAAACAAGTTTTTTGTTTTAACGATGGGAATTAATTTTAAATTATTTTCTGGAACTTCTGTGTTTTGAATTTGAAAAACTGGATTCCATATTTCGAATCAGTAAGTACAAATTTTGTAAATAGTTAACTTTAATTTTTATACATTTTGAATAATTACTTTGGTAAATATTTTATTTACCATGGTTAAAGGGTAAATCCGGTAAATAAGTGTAAAACAATAATATTATATTAATAGTAAATTACCATAAAAATTATCATAACCTTATTGGGTGATACATGTACGACCATGGGCATCTTTGGGTCGATTTTGGGACCCCATGGAGCCACTTGTTGGTGATAAGGACACTTCATATTAGTTAAGTTAAAATAAATACAAAAAGGACATAACCATATATATTTTAGAAAAACAATTTTTACATAGGGTTATATATGTTTAAATTTATACTATAAATATTCATTAGAATGATGAAAAGATTTCCCACATAATGGTATTTTACTTATAATTTTTAGACATTAAGTAATTTAATTTATTTATGACACAATGACGATGAAGTAATTACCGTATTAATGAATGATTAAGATAATTGATATTATAAATACCCAAATAAATTTAATTTGAGACTTTTTATAAATTAAAATAATTTTTAGGTTAATATGACATATTAGGATTATTTATAAAAATATATTTCTAATTAATAATGATGTTATGAATTTATCAAAAACAAAATACCCAATAGTGTCAAAATTGACATAAAAGAGTTTTTAAAACAAATATTATATTATTAATTGATATTCAATTCCTAAAAATCTAAGGGTTGGCCAAGAGAAGGATATCATTATTGGTGTATCATTAATGTACCACTTGGTGGTATCTTGGAGGTATACAGTATGTTTATTAACTATATAATATAAAAATACAAAGTGACATGGTAAATGTCAAACTAATTAACTAAGAGTCAAAACTAAAAGATAAGGTTAATATAATGACCAAAACCTATCTAAATTATATTTGTTGAGTGGTTTTCAACCCATACCCACCTTATCCTATAAATAATCCACTTTTGATCCATTAGAAACCGAATATGAATTTATTATAAAATAATATTTCTATATTTTCTTAAGGTGCCCCTCCTCCCCCTTATAAAAGGACACCACTTCTAAAAAATTCTCCACACCATAAAAGCCTTTTTGTTTGGCCAAACCCTTCCCAAATACTCTCTCAAACTTCCCTAAATTCAACATAGAGTCCATAGTTTTATCAAAAAGCCAACCTAAGGATCCTTTTTGATCAAATCAAAAGGAAGAACCCAATGAAGAGGTAATGTTTTTACCACACTTTTTCAAGTTCATTTCTTCTTCAACTACTTATTTATTTGTTATTACCATTATAAAATAATAACTCTAGTATCATCTATATACTGAGATGTTATTATAAATATGGTAAAACCATATTAAGTATTCTGTCCATCCTATGAATGACATGTCACCATACGTGCGTACGTACAACTTATCGTCTCCACGTCGTGGTGTAATTGTTATTCAAAACATTATTATTTGTATGGGTATAATCATGATGTGTAATTCATGTAAATAATAAATATAACATGATAATGATTCTGTATATATGATATAACATCCAATCATATATTATTTTAATATCAAAAGAATGATATTGTCACTCGTGCGTACGTACGGACTACCGTCTCCACGAACGCGATGAGATTCATTCCCCATCGTATCCATTCAAGTATAAATCTCATTTTATTATTAAAAATAATGTTTAAGGACTTGATATAATTTTGGATATGAATAAGATACAAATTATCCATAACAAACACGGTTTATGTAACAAAACATGTAAAAAAATGAGTAAGTTGACACCCGAAACAACGATAATACTAAGATATTATTAACAAAGCAATGTTAAAAGATCATATATGATATCATATTATTTTATATGATTTTTATAAAATTTAATAACAATTATTTTACCATTATACATGAGGTTAACCTACCATCAACCAAGGAAAAGTACAAGGTAAGTGTTTATTTCACAATCTCTTCATATCCGAGGTTGTTTATACGTAATTATCTATTGGGACCTCTTTATCATCCACATCCATGTTTCATAAAAATGTTTTTCAAAACATTCTTACTATTTTATAGAATTTGGGTTAAAGTCATTTATAACCTTGTTTGAATTTTTATAATAAGTTTATAAAGGAATCATTCCGTCGCTTTCCAAACAAGGTCCTTTTTAACATTTTCGATAAAATTAAGGTAAGAATGTATTTTTTTAACTTATATGGAGGGTGTGGCTATTTTCCGCCTTTATAACATCATCGAAGATTCCCTTAAAATCTTATAAGAATATTTTCAAAATAAATATTTTATTTATGTGACTCTTAAATGATTTCAAAATATAAAGAGATATGTCTCTAAAAAAGGTTTTGATTCATCTATTTCAACATCCTTTGATAGATTTTAAGTTTATTTGATGTTGATTTATTATGATACAAAACTTCAATATTGTATTGACGTTTTTGTGATATGTTTGACTGTGGATGTGCTATTTTTATACCATTCATTTCTTATGGTTAAAGTATTGAAATTTCATATGCTAATTTTAATATTGATGTTTATGATATGTTTAAAATTTTTCATATGAGGAATTTATTGGACTTAGTAAGTGACGGGTGGAGCCCGCTATAGCTCCTTGATGCATCGGTAGGTCTCATGAGACAACTAGACATGGAATTGTATGAGGCCCTTTCCCAATTTGATTTATTGTTTTGGATGAGGCCTTAATCATTTTAGACGACTTGGCCGAGGCCTTGACAAAATGTTTTAGAAAATCCGGCATTATACATTCCCTCATTATGGAAATAATATTGATGGTTCATGTGGTCATTAGACTAGTAGAATACCCATAATTATGTTTTATTATGGAATTATTTACCCAGATCATAATCTTACCATAAAAGTATTCATGTTTATTTTTTTTAAAACATTAAAGTTACAAGAGTCTAAAATATGGGAGTTTTTTACAATCTCTATCAAAAAGATCAAATAAATCAGAAGGCATGGAGTCCAGCCAAGTCATGCTCTGGTGAACTCCTTTGTTGGAAAGAGAATCAGCAACGAAATTTTCTTCATGGTAAGTAAAAAGTATTCATGTTTATTATTGGTAAAGGAATGTGGTTATTAATTATTTACCGTGATTAATATTTATGTCATTTTCTGCTGTATTACTTACCCTTTCTGAGAGTTTGAGCTCACCCCTTTCTTATGTTTCATTTTCCCAGGATATGAAGAAGTTAATTATGAGTGACCTGCAATAATAATCTAGGAGGCTTGGATGCTTCTAATGAAATATATTATTGTTGTATCTCTCTTCAAGATTTAAAGTGGATCATATGTATGAATATTTTTTCCAATAATACTAAAATGATCTGTCTTTCTAGACATGATTTCCTTGTAATCATGCCAATGTTATGTAATAATGCACCGACTCTGGGTAATTGGGGTTGGGGCGTTACAGTTGGTATCAGAGGAAGTTTAGTACAAACCTTGTAATCTAGATTTAGATAAACTCTGATTAGAGCACATAGCCCTAAGATAGAATTTGAGGATCAGTATAGAAGAACATCCTAGAATTTTTGTATCGTAAAGATTTTGTGAGTTTTCTGAGCAATAAATCCCTGTCTGGATATGAGCAGGTAGAGGCAGCTCTGGAACAGATGTAACTAGGGGAAAAACCTGAAAACACCACTTTGAGCTAGACTCGAACGGGAACGGGTGCACGACAACAGGCCTTGCTGCACTCTTGGTTATGACACTCCTGGGGGATATGCTTAGGATAATTATAAATTTCTTTATGAACCATTATGAAGGGTTTGTGAGTATATACTTCCTCAAAGAAAACTTTTTTTATGATTAAGGATTATATCCATAAACTGTTCAATTTATGTTAAGTGATTTACAAGTATGGAATTATATTTTTTGATTCATAAACTGATATAGTTTTTGACATTGTTTAGAAATGGCACCTAGTGGAAGAAATGGAAACCGTATCAGTTCACACACTCCATGCAGGGATTTACCTCCTAATCAAGATAATTATAATGGAGCTGGTGATGTAACTGGTGTTGATCAATTTATCACCATACTGGGAAAACTCACTCAGGTTATGAATAATAACATTACCTGTATTGAGCACCTAGATCCACAGCGTGGAGGATCAATGTTAGATCGCTTTATGAGGAAACAACCACCAACATTCAATGGGAGTACAAATCCCATAGTAGCTGAGCAATGGATAAATTCCTTAGAGAAAATATTCTATTCCTTTGGGAGTAGTGAAAGGGAAAAAGTTGTCATGGCAGTTCATCGCCTCACTCGAGATGTTGATCAATGGTGGTCATTGACACAAAACACGAAGGAAGAAGATGAACTATCAGATATGGAAAGGAGGGAGTTCAAAGAGATGTTCTTAGAAAAATAATTTCGTCGAGACCATCGAGCATATATGGAAAGGCAATTTCTGAGTCTGAGGCAGAAAGAGGATGAGAATGTCGCAAAGTATGAGGCTAACTTTACAAGGTTAGCAAGGCATGCTTATGATTATATATGTAACCCAAGGAGTAAGATTGATCGTTTCTTAGATGGGTTAAAACCATTTCTCCATCGAGCATTAGACTCACAACCCTTCCCATCATATGAAGATATTTTGTCATGTGCTATCAAGACAGAAATGGAATTCTCTATGTCTTATGACTTTAAATCAAAGCAAGAGAAGAAGAGATCTGCTGAACACTCTGGGAAAGGAAATAAGGAAACATGGAAGAAGAGTAGAATTGAATTTCCACCCTATGATAATTGTGGAAGGAATCACCTTGGTGCCTATCTAAAAGGAAAAGGAGTATGCTAAAAATGTGGACAGAAAGGCCATCTAGCTGGTTATTGTAAAGGAAATAAAGATGCTACCAATGTTCAATTCTACAATTGCAGGGAGATGTGAAATTATGAAAATGAATGGCCTCAGCGTCAAGGAAAATTACCTCAGAAAAGGCCAAGAGATCTAGGACAAGCTTATGCAATCACTACTGCTGAGGTTGGAGCCCCGAAAGATGTGGTGGCAGGTAATTTAATGGTTTCCTCAAGTTTAGCAAATGCATTATTTGATTCTGGATCATTGCATTATTTCATATCTTCCCAGTTTGCTAAGAAAATTAGATATTTCCAATTTGATTTAAAAAGGGAGTTGTCAGTTAAAACTCCTAAGGGAAGTATCATTGCATCGATGTATTGTGAATCGGTCCCCATTAGAGCACATAAGTGTTCTTTATCCACTGATCTCATCGTCATACCTATGATTGAATTTGATATAATCCACGGTATGGATTAGATTTCAGACCATGATGTGATGATTTGTTATAAGAATAAAGAGGTTATTATTCCTGATGATGATGATAAGGAACACCTTATCTTTAGAGCGAAATCGTCGCCACCTAATTCTTATATAGATCCACCCCTAGTATCTCAACTAAATTCAATTATTGGGGAGGAAGAGAATTAAATGACTATGGGTGAGGAAAGGAATGTTCAAATAGAGGATGTAACTATTGTTAAAGAATATGTAGATGTGTTTCCGGAATATTTACCTAGACATCCTCCATAATGAGAATGTGAGTTTTCCATTGATTCAATTCTTGGATCAAGGTCTATATCGAAGAACCCTTATAGAATGGCCACTATGGAATTAGTTGAACTAAATAAACAACTAGAGGAATTGAGTAATAAAGGATTTATTCTCCCTAGTGATTCTCCATGGGGAGCCCCTGTCCTTTTTGTTAAGAAGAAAGATGGATCTATGAGGTTGTGCATTGACTACATGGAGATCAATGCTATAATAATAAAGAAAAATTATCCCCTACCACGCATTGATGATTTATTTGACCAACTGCATGGATCTCAATAATTTTCAAAGATTGAACTTTGATCGGAATACCATCAATTGTGTGTGAAGAAGGAAGACATTCCGAAGACAGCATTTCGAACAAGGTACGGGCATTACGAGTTTACAGTAATGCCTTTTGGATTGACTAATGCACCCTCTGTATTCATGGATCTAAAGAATAGAGTTTTCAAGGAATATCTTGATGATTTTGCGGTGGTATTTATTGATGATATCTTGGTATACTCTAAAAGCTACGAAGATCATGAAAATCACTTGCGCATTATCCTGAATACTCTTAGATGACATTAATTATATGGGAAGTTTAGCAAGTGTGAATTCTGGATTTAGGAGATTTCTTTTCTTGGACATATTGTCTCTAAGGATGGAATCTCTATTGATAATTCTAAGTCCAAGGAAATCCATGAATGGCCAGCACCTACGAGTATAACTGAGGTACACAGTTTTATTGGTTTGGCAGGTTATTATCGACGTTTCATCCATAATTTTACCAGATTAGCTAACCCATTAACGAAGCTCACGCGTAAAGGGGTTAAATTTGTCTGGACAAAAGAGTGTGAAGAATGTTTTGAATAACTGAAGAGAAGATTAGTCAATGCTCCTATATTGAATCTACCATCGGGGACTGAGGGGTTCATTATTTATAGTGATGCATTGAAGAAAGGACTTGGTTGTGTCTTTATGCAGAATGATAGGGTTATTGCCTATGCATCACGACAGCTGAAAATTCATGAGAGAAACAATCCTACTCATGATCTTGAGTTTTCCGCTGTAATATTTACTCTGAATATTTGGAGACACTATATCTATGGTAAAAAATGTGAGATTTATATTGATCACAAGAGTTTGAAGTATATTTTCTCACAGAAAGAACTCAACATGAGGCAAAGGACATATCTTGAACTACTCAAGGATTATGATTGTACGATACACTACCACCCAGGGAAGGAAAATAAGGTGGAAGATGCTTTGAGCAGAAAGGATCATGGAGTTTTTAACAAGATGAGTGTTGAAAAGGATCCTATATACATGGATCTAGTAAAGATGGATATGGGAATAACCATGGAAGGTGAAACATCGACACTTTTTCAAATGGATTCCAAACCATCCTTACTATAAAGGATAAAGAGTTGTCAAGCCAATGATGAAGTGTTTAAAAAAAGATTAAAGTTGTGAATGATGGGAGATTGAGTGACTTTGTGTATGAAGATGGAATTTTGAAACTTGGGAGGAGACTTTGTGTTCCAGATATACCTGATTTAAAAAGGGAATTGTTGGAAGATTCTCATAGTTCTAATTTCTCTATACACCATGGGAGCACCAAAATGTATAGATATTTAAAGGAACATTTTTGGTGGGACCACATGAAGAGGAAGATTTCTGATTTTGTGTCAATATTTATAGTTTGTCAACAAGTGAAAGCTGGGAGGCAACAGCCTGGAGGAGTCATGAAACCTCTTCCCTTACCTGAGTGGAAATGGGATAATATCACGATGGACTTTGTCATGGGACTACCAAAGACTCCTAGAAAGAACGACGCAATATGGGTCATTATTGATCATCTTACCAAGTCAGCACATTTCTTTTCTATAAGGGAGGATTTACCATTTGAATGTCTGGCGAGAATATATATTAATGAAGTTGTGAGACTTCATGGAGTACCCCTATCGATTCTCTCGGATCGTGATCCCCATTTTACATCAAGATTGTGGAAATTTCTTAAGAAGGCTTTGTATACTGAACTTTGTTTGAGCACTTCTTACCACCCTCAAACAGATGGATAATTATAATGGACTATTAACACCTTAGGAGACATGTTGAGATCATGATCACTTGACTTTCAGGGTATGTGGGATCAATATTTACCTTTGGTGGAATTTTCCTATAACAATATCTTCCATTCAAGTATTCAGATGGCACCATATGAAGCATTGTACAGAAAGAGATGTTATGCACCAACCTATTGGGATGATGATGGTGAAAGAAAACTTGTTGTCCCAGAACTAGTGGAGGAAACAATGTAAAAGGTAAAGGTATTCCAAACCACATCAAAGAAGCTCAAAGTAGGCAGAAGAGTTATGCCGATAATCAAAGGAAGGATTTGGAATTTCATGTAGGAGATCGTGTTTTCTTGAAGGTATATCCATGGAAGGGAGTCATACGTTTCTGTAAGAAAGGTAAATTGAGTCCTAGGTACATCAGACCTTTCGAAATTCTAGAACGGATTGGGGCTGTAGCTTATCATTTGGGAATGCTGCCAAATCTCTCCAAAGTTCACGATGTGTTCCACATATCACTGTTGAGAAAATACATGCCTGACCAACGCATGTACTCACCTATGAAGAATTAGAACTGGAACCTGATCTCTCTTATTGAGAAGAACCCTTCCGGATTCTTGATACGAGAGAACAAGTGCTTCGAAACTGGACGACTCGTCTGGTAAAAGTTCTATGGAGAAACCATAAAATGGAAGAGGCAACGTGGGAACCCGAGGAACTTATGAAGAAGAACCAAACGAGTCTTTTTATGCATTAATATTCTAAAAATTTATATGATTAAATTATTTGAAGGAGGGGAGAATGTAACACCCCAAGCTTCCACGATATGCTTTTCTTTGAATAATACAGTAGCATGTGTTGTATGCAACTTCAAGATTCTAATACGCCGTGACCAATCAAAGTAGCAGTTATGAATAGTAATACTCACTTTTTGAAATTTTATATATTTTATATTTCAAAATGGACTTCATTTTTGGATTCGGAATATCGAAATTATCCTAGGATGAAATTTTGGTACTTTTCGAATAACTTTTATATTTTGATGAATAGTGAAAATTACTAAATTTTTATTAAAAACAACTTTTTTAATCGAAATAATTAATAGTGATAAATTATTAATTTCAGTGGTTTTAATGTATATTTAGAATATATTTTTAACATTTAATATGATGTTGGTCATTGGACATAATTTCACAATTAAACCGGACGTCAATCTTTTGATAGTTATTATCTCTTAAAAACACGCTTTTTGTTTTAATGATGGGAAATAATTTTAGATTAATTTCTACCACTTCTATATTTTGAATTTGGAAAAATGGATTCCATATTGGTAATCATGATGTCCAAATTTTCTAAATATGTATCTTTCATTTTTAGACATTTTGAATAATTACTTCAGTAAATATTTTACTTACCATGGATAAAGGGTAAATCCGATAAATAAGGGTAAACAAATAATATTATAATAATAATATGTTACACTAAAACATGTCTTAACCTTACTTTTTGATACATGTCCGACCATGGGCATATTTGGGTCGATTTTGGGACCCCATGGAGCCACTTGTTGGTGATAAGGACACTTTATATTAATCAAGTTAAAATAAATACAAAAAAGACATAAGCATATATCTTTTAGAAATACAATTTTTACATATGGTTATATATATTTAAATTTCGGAAATAAATATTCATTAGAAAGCTAAAAATATTTAATACATAATGGTATTTTACTTATAATTTTTAGACGTTAAATAATTTAATTTATTTATGACATAATGATGATGCAGTAATTGTCGTATTAATGAAAGATTAAGATAATTGATATTATAAATACCCAAATAAATGTAATTTAATATTTTGTATAAATTAAAATAATATTGTAGGTTAATATGACATATTAGTATTATTTATATAATTTTTTTTCGAATTAATAATGCTGTTATGAATTTATCAAAAACAAAATACCCAATAGTGTCAAAATTGACATAAAAGAGTTTTTAAAACAAATATTATATTATTAATTGATATGAAATTCTTAAAAATCTAAGGTTCATCCAAAAAACATATAACATGATAGGGGTATCATTAATGGACCACTTGGGGGTCTCTTTGAGGTATATAGTAAGTTTATTAACTATATAATATAAAAATACAAAGTGACATGGTATGTGTCAAACTAATTAACTAAGAGTCAAAACTAAATGATAAGGTTAATATAATTACACACACCTGTCTAAATTCTATTAGATGAGTGGTTTTCAACCCATACCCAACTTAGCCTTTAAATAATCCACTTTGGAGCCATTATAAACCGAATATGAATTTATTATAAAATAATATTTCTAGATTTTCCTAAGGTGCCACTCCTCCCCTTTATTAAAGGACACCACTTCTAACAAATTCTCCACACATTCAAAGCCTTTTTTTTGGCCAAACCCTACCCAAATACTCTATAAAACTTCCCTCACTTAAACATAGAGGCCATAGTTTGATCAGAAATCCAACATAATGAGCCCTTTTGATCAAATAAAAAGGAAGAACCCGAAGAAGAGGTAATGTTTTCACCACCCTTTTTCAAGTTCATTTCTTCTTCAACTTCTTCTTTATTTGTTATTCCCATTCTAAAATAATAATTCCAGTATATTCTATATAATGAGATGTTATTATAAATATGGTACAACCATATTCAGTATTCTATCCATCCTATGAATGCCATGTCACCATACGTGCGTACGCACGACTTACCATCTCCACGTCGTGGTGTAATTGTTATTCAAAACATTATTATTTGGATGGGTATAATAATGATGTGTAATTAATGTAAATAATAAATATAAAATGATAATAATTCTTTATATATGATATACCATCCAATCATATATTATTTTAATATCAAAAGAATGATATTGTTGCTCGTGCGTACGTACGGACTACCATCTCCACGAACGCGATGAGATTCATTACCCATCGTATCCATTCAAGTATAATTATCATTTGATGATTAAAAATATTGTTTAAGGATTTGATATAATTCTGGATTTGAATAAGAAACAAACTATCCATAACAAACACGTCTTATGTAACAAAACATGTAAAATAAAACGAGTAAGTTAACACCCGAAACAACGATAATACTAAGATATTATTAACAAAGCAATGTTAAAAGATCATATATGATATCATATTAATGTATATGATTATTTTATAATTTAATAACAATAATTTCACCATTATACAAGAGGTTAACCAACCATCAACCAAGGAAAAGTACAAGGTAAGGGTTTATTTCACAATCTCTTCATTATCCAAGGTTGTTTATACGTAATTATCTACTAGGACCTCTTTATCATCCACATCCATGTTTCTTAAAAATGTATTTCAAAACATTTTTACTATTTTATAGAATATGGGTTAAAGTCATTTATACCCTGGTTTTACCTTTTATAAGAATTTTATAAAGGAATCTTGTCGTCGTTTTCCAAACAAGGTCCTTTTTAACCTTTTCGACAAAATTAAGGTAAGAATGTATTTTTTAAATTATACGGTGGGTGTGGCTATTTTCCGCCATTATAACATCGTCAAAGCTTCCCTTAAAATATTATAAGAATATTTTAAAAATAAATATCTTCTTTATGTGACTCTTAAATATTTTCAAAATATAAAGAGATATGTCTCTAAAAAAAGTTTTTGATTTCATCTATGTCAACATACTTTGAAGGATTTTTAGTTTATTTGAAGTTGATTTCTTATGATACAAAGATTCCATATTGTATTGAAGTTTTTGTGATATGTTTGACTGTGGATGTGCTATTTTTATACCATTAATTTCTTATGGTTAAAGTATTGTAATTTCGTATGCTAGTTTTAATACAAATGTTTATGATATGTTTAAACCTTTTTATATAATAATTGTTTTGGACTTAGTAAGTGACGGGCGGAGCCCGCTATAGCCCCTTGATGCATCGGTAGGTCTCATGAGACAACTAGACGTGGAATTGGCCGAGGCCCTTTCCCAATTTGATTTATGGTTTTGGCCGAGGCCTTAATCATTTTAGACGTCTTAACCGAGGCCTTGAAAAAATGTTTCAGAATGTCTGGCATTATACATTCCCTAATTATGGAAATAATATTGATGGTTCATGTGGTCATTCGACTAGTAGAATTCCCATGATTATGTTTTATTATGGAATTATTTACGCAGCTCATAATCTTGCCATAAAATTATTCATGTTTATTATTGGTAAAGGCATGTGATTTTCAATTATTTACCATGCTTAATATTTATGTCATTTTCCGCTGTATTACTTACCCTTACTGAGAGTTTGAGCTCACCCCTTTCTTATGTTTCATTTTCCCAGGATATGAAGAAGTTATTTATGAGTGACCTATAGGCATAATCTAGGAGGCTTGGATGCTTATAATGAAATATATTATTGTTGTATTTCTCTTCAAGTTTTAAAGTGGATCGTATGTATGAATCTTGTTTCCAGTAATACCAAACTGATCGGTCTTTCGAGACATGATTTCCTTGTAATCATGACAATGTTATGTAATAATGCACCGACTCTAGGTAACTGGGCTCGGGGAATTACACTGGGCCCCTCAGGGCGATCATGCTCCAATCCGCTGAGTCACTGTCGAAGCGGACCGAGACAACTCATCCCAGAAAGTGGGAAATCACCCACGCTATACGAGCACACGTAGTCATAAACGGTGCTGAAGTCCGGTAAAAGGGGCACGATACTGAAATCCCTCACAGCTGAAGAAACAGAGGAACCAAACCATCTCTGCTGACCAAACCATTGAGAACAGAACCAGGGGAAAACCACTCAACCCTACTGGTCGAAACCATCATTAACAGGACCAGGGGTAAATACACTCAACCCTACTGGTCAAACAAACGAGAACAGAACCAGGGAAACTGAACTGTACTGGTCAAACAAATGAGAACAAAACCATGGGAAACGCAACCCTGCTGGTCAAACAAACATGAATAGAACCAGGGGAAAACTCAACCATTCTGGTCAAACAAACAAGAACAGAACCAGGGTGAAACTCAACCATGCTTGTCAAACAAACGAGAACAGAACCAGGGGAAAACTCAACCCTGCTGGTCAACAATTGAGAATAGAGGGACCCTCTTTGTCGCGAGAAGTCATGGGTATGCAAAGTAGAACATGACACGCACATGGGGCCCACATGATGTGTGGCCCCAAGTCAACTCTAATCAAGCACACAAACGTTCTCAGGTACAAACAACCACATGTACCTCCAAGTCTTCCCGTATACTACCAGTGTATACATCGTTCCAGCCCAAAGGCTATCGTGCACACGGCACCCAACGTCAACATGAAGGCGTAAACGTAACAACTCCAACTTGCCACCTCATTGGCCCATGCACGACCAACTACATCTCTTCAATAATTTACTTTGCTCACACGGGAGTGCACGCTATCACACACCAAGGCTTCTCTACAAACACCGCAAGAAGAACCTCCACCTGAAAACCTTTCATATTTTCACATTTAATAAGATCGTGTAAGAGGCTCCGCTCGCCTGAACAGATTACACCGTTGTAATCCTCGAAGAAAAACATGTGAGATAGACTACTTACTCGCCTCCAACGGATATCTGACATAAAAGTCGTCTGACACCGCTTTACGCCCGAACGACGTCCCATGGTCTCGAATTTTGGCCCCGAAAACAGTCGGGTGCATCCCACCATTGCGATCCCCTCGGGAAAACACGTCAAATTGACTGCTCACTTGAGTGTAACAGATATCAGGAGAAAAAGATGCATTCTTCCGCACCGCACACGAGCGGTGCTTCGTGGGACCCACATCTCAGTCCTTAAGCAAATGAATGGATCACACCATTACGATCCTCTCAAAAAAGTACACAAGTTAGACTAATCACTTGTCTGAAATAGCACCTGGTGAAGGAGATAGAAATTCACCGTCAACGCCGAAATCGGCCCTCATGGGGCCCGCACCATCGTGCAGAATTAAAGCGGGCAGATTACGCCATTGCAATGCCCTCGGAAAAACACTCTAAAACGACTACTCATTCGCCTCAAATGGACGTCTGATGAAAATGTTGTAAAGCGCTACACGATGCTCGAAAGACGGGCCGTGGGTCCCACACCTCAACTTCTGTTTCGACGCTCAAAACCATACTGGTAATCTCTGTCTCAACGTCAGGGTCACAATGCCCCTGACGACACACAAAACAGACATCAGAAGTGTCCGTGCCGCTCAAAACACGAACTCCTGGAAAACGCCAAACTTACTTAACACACATGTCGTGCCACCAAACCCCTCGTATTGGGAATTAAAAATTCCCAAGACCATCTCAAAATGATTGTCTCGATGTTGGGAGTACACTGTCGTAGATGACATGCAAAACAGACGCCCGTAGCGAAAATTGCGGGCTTCCGAGTCGAGGGGGAAAAGCCCCGTGTGCTGGACCGGCCGGGGCCGGCCGGTCCGCCCGGCCTGGGCCGGCTTGCGCCGGCCGGCTCGGTTCGAAGCGCCTGCCCATGGCTCTGCCACGTAGGCTGGTCGTGGACCCGCGGTCCACCCACAGACCGACGAAAAGTCTGGTCGTCCTTGCCACATGAAGACCCGCGGGACGTGGGTCTTTGTCCCCCGCCGCGACCCACGGTCACGCACCCCGGCGGCTCGACCTCGCCGCCTGGTACCGCCACCTCAGCTAGCCGGCCCCGCCTCACGTCGACGCCCTGGAGCCATCGCCTGCTGATGATGACTCTCCGCGTGCCGCCCCTGCTTGCCGGCGCCACCGCTCGACCGCGACCGCTCTGCCTCAACGCCAACCGCCGACGTCGCCTCCGCCTGGATCTGTGCCGCTGCCGGCTTAGCCCGCGCCGACGTGGCCTTGGACTGCCGGAACCCCCAAAACCGGCCGGAAAAGTTCCAAAACCACCGGAATCTTCAACGGACCACCACAGGCTCGTCGGGACTTGGATTTTTGATCCGAAAAGGGCGATGGAAACCTCAAATAGAGCTCTAAAAAAATGGCATTTGCCTGAAAAATTGGCAGCAATTCAATCCAAGTAATTCAATTGGAAGGTGATTGCGGGAATTAAAATTATAAACATTAGCCTACCTCTTGGGCGTAGCCCGTCGCCTCGCGTGGGATCCGCCTCGCCGTTGATGCTTCCTCCTTGATTGGGAGGGAGGAGGAGGAGGTGGAAGAGGAGAGGAGGTTGAGGGTTCTTCCCCCAAGAGGTAAAAATGGAGGAGGGAGGGGAGTGGTTTGGATTAATTAGTCTTAAAATAAAATTAATTTAATTAATTTTTATTAATCACCCACGAAAGGACCCACCTCTGAAACTCTCAACGGGGTCGTGGTTAAGCCTCCCCTAGGTTAAACACCACCTCCCAAGCACAAAGGCAGTGTCAGAATTTTAATCCGAGGTCCCATTCAAAAGGTACTAAAATCAATGCCCGAGGCCGCCAAATTACGAAAATTCCCCTGGGGTCATTTTCCACAGAAGGCTCGCGCCTGTGAAACTTACACCCCTCCTAGGGTAAAAAACACGCTCCAGACTTAAAGGTGCCCTCAGTTTTCCAATCCGAGCCTCCATTTAAGAGATACCTGAGTTAATCCATTAAACGAATAAATTAATTAATTATTTATCTGTTTAATGTTCGGTTAACGGGTGAGGGGTCCCAACGTCCCGCACCGAAATGTTTTATGTCATTCCTGGGGTAAACACCCCATTTCGGACCCATACGTACACTCAAATATCTGATCAGAAACACTGTTTAGGAGTTATACCATTTATTTGGCGTTCTCAGTGTAACACCCCAAGCTTCTATGGTACGCTTCTCTTTGAATAATGCGATAGCGTGTGTTGTACGCAACACCGAGTTCTAACACACACCACAACTAATTAAAATAGCCGTTGTGAATAGTAATACCTACTTTTTGAAATCATATATATTTTATATTTCAAAATGGACTTCATTTTTGGATTCGGAATATCGAATTTAGCCTAAGGTGAAATTTTGGTACATTTCGGATAACTTTCATATTTTGATGAATAGTGAAAATTACTAAATTTTAATTAAAAACAACTTTTTTAACCAAAATAATTAATAGTGATAAATTATGAATTTGAGTGGCTTTAAATTATATTTAGAATATATTTTTACCATTTAATATAATGTTGGTCATTGGACATAATTTTACAATTAAACCGAACATAAACAAGTGTCAATCTTTTGATAGTTATTATCTCTTAAAAACACGCTTTTTGTTTTGACAGCGGGAATTAATTTTAAATTAATTTCTGCCACTTCTGTGTTTTGAATTTAGAAAAATGGATTCCATATTTGGAATTAGGATGTCCATATTATGTAAATAGGTAACTTTTATTTTTACACATTTTGAATAATTACTGCGGTAAATATTTTATTTACCATGGTTAAAGGGTAAATCCGGTAAATAAGGGTTAAAAAATAATATTATAATAATACAAAATTACCCTAAAACGTGTCCTAACCTTATTGGTGGACACATACCCGACCATGAGCATCCTTGGGTCAATTTGGGGACCCCTTGGAGCCACTTGTATGTGGTAGGGACACTTTATATTAATAAAGCTAAAATAAAAATAAAAATGGCATAAGCTTACATCTTTTAGAAGAACAATTTTTACATAGGGTTATACATGTTGGATTTTCGATTATAAATATTCATTAGAAAGATAAAAAGATTACCTACATAATGATATTTTATTTATAATTTTTAGACATCAAATAATTTAAATTATTAATGACACAATAATGATGCAATGTTTACCTCATTAATAAATCATTTAAATAAATAAGATTATAATGATTAAAATATTATCTAAAACCTGTACAATTCTTATTGGTTGATGTTATTTAGAATATTAGTCATCTTATCTTCGACCTCAATGATTTTTGGACCATTATAAACCGAATATAATTATATTATAAAGTAATACTTTCACTCTTTCCTAAAGAGCCCCTCTTCTCCCTTATAAAAGGAGACCACTTCTACACATTCCTCACACCTCTCAAGCCACTTGGCTCGTCCAAACTCTGCCCAACTAAGCTCCCCACATCCCTCTACTCCTCCTTGAAGCTTCCCCTTAGGCAGAAATCATTTCAAGAAGTCCTTTGGTTCCAACCAAAGTGATTTACCTAAATTAAAGGTAACGATTTCTCTTAAATTATTTTCCTTTATTTTGCTTCTCCAACCCCCAAACTCTTTTTATTTCCTTTCTTTTGTAACAACACCAGTATCCTCAATATACTAGGATGTTGTTATAAGAAGGATTCAAACTACACATACACACAACTCCATCTAATGGATGATGAACATAATGTTTCTGTGGATGGCAAACTAACGCCTCACGAAACGATGATTGTTCAAATACATCTTACCGCCTCTCATGGTGGCCATTATGATGGCACTATAATTAAATATGATATTAATGATATATATTTTATATATAAGCTTCTGTAATTCCATTTTATTTCATACCATTATTCGTTTCATGTTGTATATACATACGATAATTTCACTTGAGGAAGTGCGGACTACCGCCCCCTTAAAATGATATGACTCGTTCATACCACACATGGAACGTATAAAGGATGGTGTTAATGAAATTAAGTAACATATATAAAATATTATATTATACTGGAATAGTAATATACCTATGTATCATTTGGATTCAATTCTTTTAAAATAAAAATTAAATGGAAGTAGCGTTCGTGCGTACGTACGGACTACCGTCTCCACGAACGCGGTGAGATCCATCCTCCATCGTATCCATTCAAGTCTTATTCTCATTTTAGGGTTAAAAATAATGTTAATATCATTCTGATTATGAATAATATTTAATCTATCCATTACAAACATGTCTTACGTAACCAAACATTTAAGAAGAACGAATCGATTATCACCTGAAACGACGATAATACTAAGATATTATTAATAAAGCAATGTTAAAAGATCATATATGATATCATATTAATGTATATGATTCTTGTATAATTTAATAACAATTATTTCACCATTATACAGGAGGTTAACCGACCCCAACAAAGGAAAAGTACAAGGTAAGGGTTATTTCACAATCTCTTCATTATCCGAGGTGGTATTATACGTAATAATCTACTGGGATCTCTTTATCATCCACATCCATGTTTCTTCGAATTGTATTTCAAAACATTTTTACTATTTACAAGAATATGGGTTAAAGTAATTTATACCCTTGTCTGACTTTTTATAAGAGGTTTATAAAGGAACTTTCCGTCGTTTTCAAAACAAGGTCCTTTTTAACCTTTTCGACAGAATTGAGGTAAGAATGTTTTTTTTAACTTATACGGCAGGTGCGGTTATTTTTCCGCCATTATAAAAGCATAGAAGCTTTCCATACAAGCTTATAAGAATATTTTCAAAGAAAATGTTTTATTTTATATGGATATTAAATGATTTCAAAATAAAAGGAGATACTTCTTTAAAAAGAATTTTGATTTCATCTATGTCAACATCCTTTGATGGATTTTAAGATTATTTGAAGTTGATTTATTATGATACAAAACTTCTATATTGTATTGAAGGTTTTGTGTTATGTTTGACTGTGGATGTGCTATTTTTATACCATTCACAGTTTATGGTGAGATTATTGACATTTCGTATGCTAGTTTTAATACGAATGTTTATGTTATGTTTAAACCTTTTCATATGGGAATGCATTGGACTTAATAAGTGACGGGTGGAGCCCGCTATAGCTCTTAGATGCATCAGTAGGTCTCATGAGACAAACTAGTGTCTTGGCACAAGGCCTTGACAAAATCTTATTTGTAGTCTTGGCACGAGGCCTTGGCTATGTGGTTATGATAGTCTGGCATTATGCATTCCAACATTATGAAAGTGGTTATTGATTTTTGCATTTGATTATTCGATTAGTAGAATATCCATGTGAATAAGTAAATGGAATTATTTCATTTTATTTATGCCATACCATGTTGAAAGTTCATGTTTAAAAGGCTTTTGTTTTAGTTATACATTGCCTTAACTGTTTATTCTTATTGATGAAAGTTTCCGATATATTGTTATCCTTACTGGGCATTTGAGCTAACCCCTTTTCTATGTTTTATTTTTCCCAGGAAGTGAAGATGTAAGTTATGAATGACCTGCAGGGATATTATGAGGGGATTATAGTGTGGACTGTGGAAACATTATGTTTTTGTAGTAGTTTTTCATTTTATGATGTAATGTAAAAATTATGAATATATCTTGTGTTTCCAAGGCTACTAAACCAATCGGTCTTTCGAGATTTGATCTTTCTTGTGATCATGCCAATGTTATGTAATAATGCACCGACTCTAGGCAACTATGGTCGGGGCGTTATAGTTGGTATCAGAGGAAGTTTAGTACAAACCTTGGAAACTAGATTTAGATAAACTCTGATTAGAGCACGTAGACCTAAGATTAACTTTGAGGATTAGTATAGAAGAACTTCCTAGAATTTTGGTATTGTATAGATTTTGTGAGTTTTCCGAGCAATACATCCCTGTCTGGATACGAGCAGGTAGAGGCAGCTCTGGCACAGATGTACCTAGGGGTAAAACCCGAAAACACCGCTTTGAGCTAGACTCGAATGGGAACTGGTGCACGACAACGGGCCTTGCTGCACTCTTGGTTATGACACTCTCGGGGGATATGCTTAGGATAACTCTCACTATCTTTACAAATCATTATGAAGGGTTTATGAGTATATACTTCCTCAAAGAAAACATTTTTATGATTATGGATTATATCCATAAATAGTTCAATTTATGTTAAGTGTTTTATAAGTATGGGATTATGTATTTTGATTCATAAACTGATCTAGTTTATGCCATTGTTTAGAAATGACGCCTAGTGGAAGAAATGGAAACCGTATCAATGCACGCACTCCATGTAGGAATTGCCCTCCTGCTCAAGATAATTATAGTGGGGCTGGTGATGAAACTGGTGCTGATCAGCTAATCACCATACTGGGACAACTTACTCAGGTTATGAATAATAACCTTACCCGTATGGAGCACCCTGATCCGCAGCGTGGAGGATCAATGTTAGATCGATTCATGAGGCAACAACCACCAACGTTCAATGGGAATACAAATCCCTTAGTAGCTGAGCAATGGATATTTTCCCTAGAGAAAATATTTCAGGCTTTGGGGAGCAGTGAAAGGGAAAAAGTTATCATGGCAGTTTACCACCTCACTAGAGATGCTGATCAATGGTGGTCATTGATTCAGAACATGAAGGAAGATGATGAAGTATCAAATATGGAATGGAGGGAGTTCAAAGATCTGTTTTTAGAAAAATACTTCCCTCGCGACCATCGAGTAGATATGGAAAGGCAATTTCTGAGTCTGAGACAGAAGGAGGATGAGAATGTCACAAAGTATGAGGCTAACTTTACAAGGTTAGCGAGGTATGCTGGAGATTATATTCGCATCCCAAGAAGTAAGATTGATCGTTTCGTTGATGGGTTAAAACCATTTCTCCGTCGAGCATTAGTCTCACAATCCTTTTCATCGTACGAAGACATTGTCTCATGTGCTATCAAGACCGAAAAGGAATTCTCTAAGTCTTATGACTTTAAAGCAAAGCAAGAGAAGAAGAGACCTGCTGATCAATCTGGGAATGGAAATAAGGGGAAGAAGGGAAAGGTTGAATATCCATCTTGTGGTAAATGCGGGAAGAAACATCCTGGTACTTGCTTGAAGGGAATGGGAGTCTGTTACAAGTGTGGTGAAAAAGGCCACCAAGCTCATGATTGCAAGAGGAAGAAGGAAGCTACCAACGTTCAGTGCTACAATTGCAGGGAGATGGGGCATTATGAAAATGCATGCCCTAAGCGTCAGGAGAACTTACCTCAGAAAAGGCCAAGGGATCAAGGCCAGGCTTATGCTATAACTACTGCAGAGGTAGAAGCTCCGAAAGATGTGGTGGCAG
Organism: Viscum album; assembly: GCA_963277665.1. Classification (NCBI taxonomy): domain Eukaryota; kingdom Viridiplantae; phylum Streptophyta; class Magnoliopsida; order Santalales; family Viscaceae; genus Viscum; species Viscum album. The sequence continues at coordinate 643,158,217 of OY728151.1, read as the reverse complement.
GTAATTTAATGGTTTCCTCAAGTTTAGCAAATGCATTATTTGATTCTGGATCATCGCATTGTTTCATATCTTCCCAGTTTGCTAAGAAAATTAGATATTTCCAATTTGATTTAATAAGGGAGTTGTCAGTTAAAACTCCTAAGGGAAGTATCGTTGCAACAAAGTTTTGTGAATCAGTCCCCATTAGAGCACATAAATTTTCTTTATCTGCTGATCTCATCGTCATACCTATGATTGAGTTTGATATAATCCTCGGTATGGACTGGATTTCGGACTATGATGCGAAGATTTATTGTAAGAAGAAAGAGGTTACGAATCTTGATGATAATGATAAGGAACACCTTATTTTTAGAGCAGAATCATCACCACCTAATTCTTATTTAGATCCACCCCTAGTAGCTCAACTAAATTCAATTATTGGGGAGGAAGAGAATGAAGTAAATATCGGTGAGGAAAGGAATGTTCAAATAGAGGATGTACCTGTTGTGAAAGAATTTGTAGATGTATTTCCGGAAGATTTACCTGGACATCCTCCAGAACGAGAAGTTGAGTTTTCCATTGATTTGATTCCTGGATCAAGGCCTATATCGAAGACCCCTTATAGAATGGCCACTGTAGAGTTAGTCGAACTAAAGAAACAACTAGAGGAATTGAGTAATAAGGGATTTATTCGCCCTAGTGTTTCTCCATGGGGAGCCCCTATTCTTTTTGTTAAAAAGAAAGATGGATCTATGAGGTTATGTATCGACTACATGGAGATCAATTCTATAACGATAAAGAACAAGTATCCCCTACCTCGTATTGATGATTTATTTGACCAACTGCATGGAGCTCAATACTTTTCAAAGATTGACCTTCGATCTGGATACCATCAGTTGTGTGTGAAGAAGGAAGACATTCCGAAGACAACATTTCGAACCAGGTATGGGCATTACGAGTTTACTGTAATGCCGTTTGGATTGACTAATGCACCCTCTGTATTCATGGATCTGATGAATAGAGTTTTCAAGGAGTATCTCGATGAATTTGTGGTGGTATTTATTGATGATATCTTGGTATACTCCAAAACCTACGAAGATCATGAAAATCACTTGCGCATTATCTTGAAGTCTCTGAGGAGGCATGAATTATATGGGAAGTTTAGCAAGTGTGAATTCTGGCTTCAGGAGATTTCTTTTCTTGGTCATATTGTCTCTAAAGATGGAATCTCTGTTGATCCTTCTAAGACCAAAGCAATCCAAGAATGGCCAGCACCTACGAGTATAACTGAGCTACGCAGTTTTATTGGTTTGGCAGGTTATTATCGACGTTTCGTCCAGAATTTTGCCCGATTGGCTAACCCATTAACGAAGCTCACACGTAAAGGGGTTAAATTTGTTTGGAAAAAAGAGTGTGAAGAATGTTTCGAAGAACTGAAGAGAAGATTAGTCAATGCTCCTATATTGACTTTACTATCGGGGAATGATGGGTTCGTTATTTATAGTGATGCATCGAAGAAAGGACTTGGCTGTGTCCTTATGCAGAATGATAGAGTTATTGCCTATGCATCACGACAGTTGAAAATTCATGAACAAAACTATCCTACTCATGATCTCGAGTTAGCAGCAGTGATATTTTCTTTGAAGATATGGAGGCACTACCTCTATGGTGAAAAATGTGAGATTTATACTGTTCACAAGAGTTTGAAGTATATTTTCTCACAAAAAGAACTCAACATGAGGCAAAGGAGATGGATTGAATTACTCAAGGATTATGATTGTACGATACACTACCACCCGGGGAAAGCAAACAAAGTAGCAGATGCTTTGAGCAGAAAAGACCATGGAGTTCTGAACATGATGAGAATTGAAAGGGATCCAATTTTCATGGATCTAGTGAAGATGGACATGGGAATAACCAGGGAAGGTGAAACATCAATGCTTTTTCAAATGGTTGCCAAACCATCTTTACTAGAAAGGATTAAGAGTTCTCAGACCGATGATGAAGAATTCCAAAAGAAGATTAAAGCTGTGAATGATGGGAGATTGAGAGACTTTGTGTATGAAGATGGAATTTTGAAATTCGGGAAGAGACTTTGTGTTCCCAATATACCTGATCTAAAAAGGTAATTGCTGGATGATGCTCATAGTTCCAATTCCTCTATACACCCTGGGAGCACCAAAATGTATAGAGATTTGAAGGAACATTTTTGGTGGGACAACATGAAGAGGGAGATTGCTGATTTTGTGTCAAGAAGTATGGTTTGTCAACAAGTGAAAGCTGGAAGGCAACAGCCTGGAGGAGTCATGCAACCTCTTCCTATACCGGAGTGGAAATGGGACAATATTACGATGGACTTTGTCATGGGGCTACCAAAGACTCCTAGAAGGAACGATGCAATATGGGTTATTGTTTATCGTCTTACCAAGTCAGCACATTTTCTTGCTATAAGAGAAGATCTACCCCTGGAACGTCTAGCAAGACTATACATTAATGAAGTTGTGAGACTTCATGGAGTACCCCTATCGATTGTTTCTGATCGTGATCCCCGTTTTACTTCAAGATTTTGGAAAAGTCTTCAGAAATCCCTGGATACTGAACTTCATTTGAGCACTGCTTACCACCCTCAGACAGATGGACAATCAGAACAGACTATTCAAACCTTAGAAGACATGTTGAGATCTTGCTCACTTGACTTTCAGGGTATGTGGGATCAATATTTACCACTTGTAGAATTTTCCTATAACAATAGCTTCCATTCAAGTATTCAGATGGCACCATATGAGGCATTATACGGAAAGAGATGTCGTACACCAACCTGTTGGGATGACGTTGGTGAAAGAAAACTTGTAGGCCCAGAACTGGTGGAGGAAACGGTGGAAAAGGTGAAGGTAATCCAAAATCACATCAAAGCAGCTCAAAGTAGGCAGAAGAGCTATGCCGATAATCGAAGGAAGGATTTGGAATTTCAAGTCGGTGATCATGTTTTTCTGAAGGTATCTCCGTGGAAGGGAGTCATACGTTTTGGTAAGAAAGGTAAATTGAGTCCCAGGTACATCGGACCTTTCGAAATTCTAGAACGAATTGGGGCTGTAGCTTACCGATTGGCAATGCCGCCAAGTCTCTCCAAAGTTCATGATGTGTTCCACATATCTCTATTGAGGAAATATATGCCTGACCCAACGCATGTACTCACCTATGAGGAATTAGAACTGGAACCCGATCTGTCTTATTGTGAAGAGCCCGTCAAGATTCTTGATACAAGAGAACAAGTACTGAGAAACCGGACGACACGTCTGGTAAAAGTTTTGTGGAGAAACCATAAGATGGAAGATGCAACGTGGGAACCCGAGGAACTTATGATGAAGAACCACCCGAGTCTTTTTATGCAGTAATACCCTAGAAATTGCGAGGACGCAATTATTTGAAGGAGGGGAGAATGTAACACCCCAAGCTTCTATGGTACGCTTCTCTTTGAATAATGCGATAGCGTGTGTTGTACGCAACACCGAGTTCTAACACACACCACAACTAATTAAAATAGCCGTTGTAAATAGTAATACCTACTTTTTGAAATCATATATATTTTATATTTCAAAATGGACTTCATTTTTGGATTCGGAATATCGAATTTAGCCTAAGGTGAAATTTTGGTACATTTCGGATAACTTTCATATTTTGATGAATAGTGAAAATTACTAAATTTTAATTAAAAACAACTTTTTTAACCAAAATAATTAATAGTGATAAATTATGAATTTGAGTGGTTTTAAAGTATATTTAGAATATATTTTTACCATTTAATATAATGTTGGTCATTGGACATAATTTTACAATTAAACCGAACATAAACAAGAGTCAATCTTTTGATAGTTATTATCTCTTAAAAACACGCTTTTTGTTTTGACAGCGGGAATTAATTTTAAATTAATTACTGCCACTTCTGTGTTTTGAATTTAGAAAAATGGATTCCATATTTGGAATCAGGATGTCCAAATTATGTAAATAGGTAACTTTTATTTTTACACATTTTGAATAATTACTGCGGTAAATATTTTATTTACCATGGTTAAAGGGTAAATCCGGTAAATAAGGGTTAAAAAATAATATTATAATAATACAAAATTACCCTAAAACGTGTCCTAACCTTATTGGTGGACACATAACCGACCATGAGCATCCTTGGGTCAATTTGGGGACCCCTTGGAGCCACTTGTATGTGGTAGGGACACTTTATATTAATAAAGCTAAAATAAAAATAAAAATGGCATAAGCTTACATCTTTTAGAAGAACAATTTTTACATAGGGTTATACATGTTGGATTTTCGATTATAAATATTCATTAGAAATATAAAAAGATTTCCTACATAATGATATTTTATTTATAATTTTTAGACATCAAATAATTTAAATTATTAATGACACAATAATGATGCAATGTTTACCTCATTAATAAATCATTTAAATAAATAAGATTATAATGATTAAAATATTATCTAAAACCTGTCCAATTCTTATTGGTTGATGTTATTTAGAATATTAGTCATCTTATCTTCGACCTCAATGATTTTTGGACCATTATAAACCGAATATAATTATATTATAAAGTAATACTTTCACTCTTTCCTAAAGAGCCCCTCTTCTCCCTTATAAAAGGAGACCACTTATACTCATTCCTCACACCTCTCAAGCCACTTGGCTCGTCCAAACTCTGCCCAACTAAGCTCCCCACATCCCTCTACTCCTCCTTGAAGCTTCCCCTTAGGCAGAAATCATTTCAAGAAGTCCTTTGGTTCCAACCAAAGTGAGTTACCTAAATTAAAGGTAACGATTTCTCTTAAATTATTTTCCTTTATTTTGCTTCTCCAACCCCCAAACTCTTTTTATTTCCTTTGTTTTGTAAAAACACCAGTATCATCAATATACTAGGATGTTTTTATAAGAAGGATTCAAACTACACATACACACAACTCCATCTAATGGATGATGAACATAATGTTTCTGTGGATGGCAAACTAACGCCTCACGAAACGATGATTGTTCAAATACATCTTACCGCCTCTCATGGTGGCCATTATGATGGCACTATAATTAAATATGATATTAATGATATATATTTTATATATAAGCTTCTGTAATTCCATTTTATTTCATACCATTATTCGTTTCATGTTGTATATACATACGATAATTTCATTTGAGGAAGTGCGGACTACCGCCCCCTTAAAATGATATGACTCGTTCATACCACACATGGAACGTATAAAGGATGGTGTTAATGAAATTAAGTAACATATATAAAATATTATATTATACTGGAATAGTAATATACCTATGTATCATTTGGATTCAATTCTTTTAAAATAAAAATTAAATGGAAGTAGCGTTCGTGCGTACGTACGGACTACCGTCTCCACGAACGCGGTGAGATCCATCCTCCATCGTATCCATTCAAGTATTATTCTCATTTTAGGGTTAAAAATAATGTTAATATCATTCTGATTATGAATAAGATTTAATCTATCCATTACAAACATGTCTTACGTAACCAAACATTTAAGAAGAACGAATCGATTATCACCTGAAACGACGATAATACTAAGATATTATTAATAAAGAAATGTTAAAAGATCATATATGATATCATATTAATGTATATGATTCTTGTATAATTTAATAACAATTATTTCACCATTATACAGGAGGTTAACCAACCCCAACAAAGGAAAAGTACACGGTAAGGGTTATTTCACAATCTCTTCATTATCCGAGGTTGTATTATACGTAATAATCTACTGGGATCTCTTTATCATCCACATCCATGTTTCTTCGAATTGTATTTCAAAACATTTTTACTATTTACAAGAATATGGGTTAAAGTCATTTATACCCTTGTTTGACTTTTTATAAGAGGTTTATAAAGGAATCTTTCCGTCGTTTTCAAAACAAGGTCCTTTTTAACCTTTTCGACAGAATTGAGGTAAGAATGTTTTTTTTTAACTTATACGGCGGGTGCGGTTATTTTTCCACCGTTATAAAATCGTCGAAGCTTTCCATACAATCTTATAAGAATATTATCAAAGAAACTGTTTTATTTTATATGGATCTTAAATGATTTCAAAATAAAAGGAGATACTTCTTTAAAAAGAATTTTGATTTCATCTATGTCAACATCCTTTGATGGATTTTAAGATTATTTGAAGTTGATTTATTATGATACAAAACTTCTATATTGTATTGAAGGTTTTGTGATATGTTTGACTGTGGATGTGCTATTTTTATACCATTCATAGTTTATGGTGAGATTATTGATATTTCGTATGCTAGTTTTAATACGAATGTTTATGTTATGTTTAAACCTTTTCATATGGGAATGCATTGGACTTAATAAGTGACGGGTGGAGCCCGCTATAGCTCCTCGATGCATCGGTAGGTCTCATGAGACAAACTAGTGTCTTGGCACAAGGCCTTGACAAAATCTTATTTTTAGTCTTGGCACGAGGCCTTGGCTATGTGGTTATGATAGTCTGGCATTATGCATTCCAACATTATGAAAGTGGTTATTGATTTTTGCATGTGATTATTCGATTAGTAGAATATCCATGTGAATAAGTAAATGGCATTATTTCATTTTATTTATGCCATACCATGTTGAAAGTTCATGTTTAAAGGGCTTTTGTTTTAGTTATACATTGCCTTAAATGTTTATTCTTATTGATGAAAGTTTCCGATATATTGTTATCCTTACTGGGCATTTGAGCTCACCCCTTTTCTATGTTTTATTTTTCCCAGGAAGTGAAGATGTAAGTTATGAATGACCTGCAGGGATATTATGAGGGGATTATAGTGTGGACTGTGGAAACATTATGTTGTTGTAGTAGTTTTTCATTTTATGATGTAATGTAAAACTTATGAATATATCTAGTGTTTCCAAGGCTACTAAACCAATCGGTCTTTCGAGAATTGATCTTTCTTGTGATCATGCCAATGTTATGTAATAATGCACCGACTCTAGGCAACTAGGGTCGGGGCGTTACACTCAGTGCGAACACACTAAAAATTTAATTTCGGCCACACCGGGGCTCAGAATCGCACGCCGTCTGAAGGCACTACTCTGGAATAACATCAAGAATATTCTAATGTATTTTATAGAAAAAACCAAGTTCTTACACAATCCATTTCTATCAACCAAAAATCATAAAAAATATATAATGTCAAAATAAATTAAGAAAGGATTATAAAATGACGTATGTTGTATCATTGAATAAAAAAAATATAAATTCAACTAAACATGGATAAATAAAATCAATAAACATTTCCATCATCCAAAAAATCAGAAAAAAAAATCAATTAACATTTATTTATTTTTGTTAAAATGGAAATGTGATGACCCAATACCAAATATTCCTCTTAAGAGACACCTTGAAGTTTATTTATAGAGAATTATAATAATAACAATACAAAAAAGTTTGATTTTAGACCCACACAAAACACTCCCCCTCAATCTAGGTCTACCTAGCTTGGATATAAAATTAAAGAAAATAAAGAAAATAAAACATGAAACATTGATAACACTCCCCCTTAAGATGTAAATACCCATCATGAGGGGGAGCTTATATCGTGGATGATTTCACATAGGGAGGGTCATCACACAAGGTGTGATTATAGACATCATGGGTTAGGGGATATTAAAATGATTTTTCTACAAGCTACCACCATCTACCAACACTACAAGAAAACAGTCTTTTAGTGGTGATTTTTTCGTAGCGGTTTTTTAGTAGTGTTTCTAAATACTGCAACTAAATGCTTTAATTTTTTTTATAAATGTTATAAAATTTCTTCCAAAAAAATTTCAATTTTTTTAGTGGTGATTTTTTTTTTAAAAACTAACGTTATATTTAAAAAAAATTATAAAAATTATTTATTTATTAATTATTAATTATTAATTATTATTTCTAATCAAATATAGTTTATAATTTGTAATTTTAATTATTTATAATGTGTAAATTAGTAATTATTTATAATTATTATTCAATAATATATTTAAGCTGAAAACAAATCTTCAATATGTTAAATAACCATCTCCAACATCAAATGACCATATCATCTGATATGGGAGTCTATTTCAGCTCCACAACCAGTCAAATAGAAGCTTATCAAATGAGCTAAAACCAAGTGAGATTTCAATCTTGTGATTATCACAGGAAAACATATATTCAAATTTCAAAAGTCAAAAATCGAACTCGAACGTCAAACAAACATAACATTAAATAGGGGTGTCCGTTTGGGCTCTATCACATATCGAATCGAAGCCTGCGACAGTCTATACACCATTTAGGTTTGGAACTAACTCTTTGAGTATTGTGCCTCTTTTTATTCTGCCATAAAGGCCCGGATGGCCTCTGAAACAGAGATTTTAGTTCTAGACTCTGATTTCATAATTATCATATAATTATAACCGTCAATGCAGGGGTCTGTTCGGCTGGTACCACATATCATATCGAATCTCATTTCATTATTTTCATTTTGACTGGTTGTGGCGCTGAAAAAGGAGCCCCAGATCAGATTTTTTTGTCCTTTCAATGTTTTTAGGGTTTTTGGAGGTTCTTAATGTTTTATGATTTATTAATTTATGTAATATTTATTTATTTGTTAATCAATTATAAATTAATTTATTAATTAATTACTATTTATTTATCTATTATTAATTACTTATTATTAATTAATTAATTTATTTATTTATCAATTTATTTATTGATGAATTTATTTATTTATTTATTTAATATTTAATAAATATTTAATTTTTTATTTTTTATTTAGTTATTATGTACACATTAATTATTAATTTATTTTTAATTAATTAATAATTTATTTATTATTAGTTTTTAATTTATTTATTATTTATTTATTTTTTATTATTTATGTATTCATTATTCATTATTCATTAATTAATTATTGATTATTAATTACTAATTAACTAATTATTTAATATTTATTAATTATGAATTAATTAATTTATTAATAATTATTTACTAAATATTATATATTAATGATTAATGATTAATGATTAATTATTAATTATTAATTATCAATTATTAATTATAACTTATTTTTATTTATTTATTATTTATTATTATTTTTATTTGTTTATTTATTTATTTATTATTTATTTATTAATTCTATACTCTATATTATTTATTATATATTATATATTCTTTAATAATTATTTTTTATTATTCAATAATTTATTTTTTATTTAATTAAAATTAATTTATTATTAGTTTATTATTCATTTATTATTTATTCATTTATTTATTATTTAATTATTCAATATTCAATATTTATTATTAATTAATTAATCATGTAATAATAATGTATTAATTATTTATTAATTATTGATAAATTTTTAAATATTAAATATAAATATAAATAATTTTTTTATGATCGATTATTAATTACTGGTTATTATAAATTATAAATTATAAATTATAAATTATAAATTATAAATTATAAATTATAAATTATAAATTATAAATTATTTATTATTTATTATTAATTAGTTATTATTCAATATTAATTTCTTATTTTTTATTTATTATATATAATATTTATTATTTTTTTGTTTATTTATCATATATTAAATTATTTTTTATATAATTTATTATTTATACCTTAGTTGTATATTATATATTATATATTATATGTTATATGTTATATGTTATATATTATATATTATATATTATGTATTATATATTATACATTATGTATTATATATTTCATATTATATATTTCATATTACATATTATATATTATATATTATATATTATATATTTTATGTTATATATTATATATTTTGTATCATATATTTTGTATCATATATTATGTATCATATATTATAGATTATATATCATATATGATATATGATATATTATATATGATATATGATATATGATATAATTGATAATATTTGTTATATGTTATATATTATATATTATATATTATATAGTATTTATTCTTTATTATTTACAAGTTACAACTTACAATTTACAATTTACTATTTGTTATTTAAATTTTAATATTTAATATTTACTATTTACTATTTTTTATTGACCATTTATTTCTATATTATATATTTCTTTATTTATTAATCATTATGTTCTATTTATTAATTAGTAATTTTTAATTAGTAATTATTAAATATTAATAATTAATAATTAATTATTGATTATTGATTAATCATTATTGATTAATAATTATTGATTAATAATTATTTGGGGTGTATCTATTTGTTATGTGTTATTTTTTCCAATTAATATATATACAGACACACACACACACACACACAAGTATATTAAATTTGATTTATTGACCACCTGAAAAGCCTACTATAATGGTAAAGACTTTGGAGAATAAGCACGAGTTAAGGAGTTCAAATCTCATCCAACAAATATTTTCTATATATGGAATGGGCATGGGCATAGACATTGACTTGTGCATGGAGATGGGCATGAGCATGGTAATAATAAATAAATAAATAATAAATAAATAAATAAATTACGAAAATAAAATTTTTTTAACAAAAATAAAAATAAAATAAAAATGATTTAGTGACATTTTTAACCTCCGTTAAATCATTCTATGATGGTTTTAAAAAATCACCACTAATTATTTCACAACACACTATTTAGCGACGGTTTTCCAAAACTGCCAGAGAATGATTTAACGACAGTTTAAACCGCCGCTAAAAAACTGCCACTAAATACAAATTTTGGAGTAGTGAAAAGGGAAATCACTGAGAATAATTAAGGATCGGAGAGATAGGTTATATGGGAGTGATGTTTTGGGTTTGAACTTTTATATTTCCTAGTTAAAATTAAAGAGTGATGACCCAATACCAATGATTACTCTTAAGAGAGAGTCCATGGGGTTTTTTTGTAAAGAATTATAATGATAACAAAATACCAATGTCTAATGTGGGACACACACTAAAAAAATATTTTGACCTTTAATTTATTTTATTGGGACATTTTATTGGACATTTAACAAACAAAACATTATAGATAACTATAAAATTCAACAAACATTACCCGTGTGAGTGGTGATAAGAGGGGAGTGGAGCACCCGACCCCGAGAAGAAATAAATTAAGTATTTGTTGGGTCGGGTTCATTAATTATTTTTCCAACACATGCCTTTCCCCAACCCAACCCAAATTATATCAAACCATCAATATCACATGTGCAACCTAACCTAATCAGGTTGGGTATTTTGGGCTGATTCGGGTTAGGACACCCCTTTTTCATGAGAAAAAATAGCACTTCTTCATATAAATTAATCACAAAATTTTTATTTGATACAACTTAAGGGTATCATTATGAACTCATATACTATAGGAATACAAAAAACCCATTCTGAGATCAACTGATAGTTTAATCAACATGAAAAATAAAGAAACCCATAAAATAAACATGTCTCTCTATATTTGGTCGGGTTAGGACACCCATAGTTATCGAAAAAAATTAGATCTTGATCACATAAATTAATCACTAAAATTTGATTTGATACAACTGGATGGTTCATAGGATTTCATTATTTTCTCTTATACTATAGGAATACACAAAACCCATTCATATATAAATCTAAAGTTGAGTAAGCAAGACGAATCAAGAAAACCATTGAATAATCACATCGATGGTTAAATCATTATGCCCTCTCTATAATGGTGTGTCAGCACCTCCTTATTGAAGTAAAATGGATTGAATAGTCCTTGAGAGAGGATCGTCTAACATATAATGAAATCTAATGCATAGTCAAGAATGAGAATACCATGAATCTATTCTTTAGAACAATGTTTGTCTGTTTCATTTATAAATGAAGATAAATATTCAAGACATAAATACTAGTCAACCCGCTGACCTGACCAAACTTTTGACCACTAACTCATATCATAAATTTCTCATTACCATAATATTGAAACTAGTGTCTGTCATAATAATCCCCTATAAGAAATACATTCTGAGGCTAATATATCTAAATTAATTAAATAATGATGAACATCCTCAAATGAATCACCCTATTATTTTGTGCTAACCTCATATGTGCAAACTCCTCATGATGGAAATGATTTAGAAATAACATCTTTTGGTGAATAATAGATGTCCACCATAGAAATCCCAGAAAAATGAAGAGCATTACAAATGATTTCAGATGAAATGGTGGATGACGAGTGGCCTTTAAATTTTTAGGGGAAATGGTGCTTGATTTGCAGACCAAAACACCAATGTGAAATGGTGCCCGATTTTGCAGATATAAAAGATGGGAGATACAATGCCTAAATTTTCAGACCCAAAGTCCAAGTGTTATAGAACCAAATTTTGAAGGCTCAAAAGAATATTACATACAATACATATGATTTTTTGGATACAGAAGATCTATTTATCAGACCAAGAGATACAATTCTCCACTTTGTGGGCCCAAAAGCTCAGCATTCTCACTCCTCTTGGACTGTCTTCACCTAAAATCAATGAATACAAAAAGATCATCATTTTTTTTCTTTACCCACTCACGTAGAGAGTAATCATATTTAAAATCATTTCGTTTCCATTGAACCAGTCACTAAAAGATGTATTCCAAATATTGGCCTTCCAAAACCTTCTTAGAATGTTTTCCATCATCCATAAAGGAAATGGGTAGTGTACTAGTGACACAGTGTGGTCAAATAGCTAATTACTTATAGGACACATAAAGAACTGAGTGTATCCTGTTGTGTTCTGGTAAGGTAAGCCAGTATGTGATAATTACCACATTATATTCAATTGGAAAAGGTCCATAATAATTTGAAGCTACATTATAGTTAATTATATCTTTGGTTTTGGGTCCATTGGTTCACAATTTCACCCATACACAACCCCCACTTAATAATCCACCTAATGCTGCCGATGATTGGCATGTTTGATTATACTTTCTGTACTTTGTATAGATTCCCACAATTTTGTTTAAGGGACTCATCTCAGTTAATCAAGGAAACAACTACAACTTCCACAATGATCTCCACTTCAGAATAGTGGACAATAGGAAGGGGTATGTAACCATACACTACTTCGAATGAGATCTTTCCACTAAATGTCTGGAAAGATGTATTGTAACAGTATTCATTCCAAGCCAACTGTTTTATCCACGTCCAAGGATACTCTTCTGAAAAACACATCATGTAAGCCTCTAGACATCAGTTGACCACCTACCTGTGTCCATTAGTTTTAGGTGGTATGAAGAGATTTTTTTTGTGTTCTTAATTCTAATTTGAATAAGCCCTACCATAAAAGACTAGTAAAAATTTGGCCCCTATTTCTAATTATTACCCATGGAATTCAATGAAATTGTATGATTTTATTCCTAAAAAACTATTTATATTGTAAAGAGATGATTAAGAGGTATGAAATGTGCATATTTCCTTAACCAAATAACCAACATGAACACCACATCATATTCCTATGAATTTGGAATATTGGAATCAAAATCAATTGATATATCTTTATAAATAATTAAGGTCATCGATAATGATCAGTGAAATTGAAAAAGACATAATTTCTCAAACAATTTTTTTGGAATACTTCATAAAACCACACAAACTATTCCACACGTTGTGCCATTATGTCCCAAAAAAACCCTTTACCAGATATGTTGTATGTATTAAAATACATTATATGTCCCTTATCAGTGAGGAATGGTAAAACAATAGATGTTCTGGTATCAAAATTGATTACTAAGGAAAACACAACATGTTATGGAAATTTAATTGTTAATTTTGACAAGTATAATCATGGATAACTACCTTGAATTTCTAAAAATAGTATCCGATTTCATTTATTTCTATATCTTGGTTTACTTCTCCAATTATAATCAAGAGCTCCTCCCATCCATGTTGTTTCCATCGCAAAGTCATCATTTTCCCATATGCTAATACCTTTGACAAATATTTTCTAGATTTTGGTATGAACTCAAAGTAATATCTCTATAGCATAGATGTATATATTTTATTTATGAATTGAGATAACCTACTGACTTAGAAAATGGCATATTCTTCTATGGTTAGTAGAAATTTAAAATTTTCGACACAAGAGGTACTACATCTAATGCTGAACCTATTAGGTCATAATGGATGGAAGGTCTAGAGGGGTAAATATACCTTATTAGAACAGATAAGTGATGCATTAATGGTAAATAAAATGAATGAAATCACATAGTGTTTATATAGTGATTTAAATTAAATTAGAGGTAGTCTACACTTATACCTCTCCACTCAGTGATAGATGTGTTTTCACTACATGATTTTTGAGGGGGTCATAACAATGGAAACCACATAAATTTTCTAGTCTTGTAATAACTAGAAAGATAAATTAAATTTTCTATAAGGAGTTAGAACCATTATAATTTTTTTAGGAATCTCTAACCATTCATGACATTTTTAATCCAAGATTCACAACCCAAATTACCGAACATCATAATTCTATAGGCACAACCTTAATGACCAGGCATTAGAATTTGGGAGTCAAAATCTGAAAAGTGAGTATGATTGTGTCTTGAAAAATTATAAGATGACAGAGAAAGAACATGTAATAGATGGGAAGAAGTGTTATAAACACAAACAACTCAAAAGAGAATTAATGAAAAAACAATGAAGCACATGTACTAGTACTTGAGTATTATTTCAACTCATTTCATAATGGAAGTATAAGTAGAAGAAGTTTAGGAAATGTATTTATGATATATGACACAATGGTAAACATTGTATGGAAGGTAACATTAAGGTTTTTAGAGTGTGAGAACATTTTTCCACATTGAGTCATATATACTCATATGTAATCAGAATTTCATACTTTAATATCTTCCTAGAATCCTTTGAGTCCCTTAAATAGATTATGTAAATATACAACAGTTGAGAAAAAAACATTCAATCAGTTAAAATAATTCAAGGATAGAGTGAACCAGTTTTATTAGAGATACAACATATTACAAAAATACAAAAATAATTCAAAAAAAATCTAACCATTTAAAAAAAGTAAAAAAATTTAAAATTTAAAAATTAAATTTTTTTTGTAATACCAAGTCAAATAAATACATAAATATCATAGGAATGTTGAATTCTTAGAAAATTATAAATTAAGGCATTACACATTTAAATAAATATACATTTAAGACATTAAAAGAACATTGAACATGTTCATAGAAATTTAACATTAATTATAGATCACTTTAGAAACACATGTAATAAAAAAAATATTCAAATGTACAGGAATCATGTACTGAATTTCTTATGACAATATAAAAATAGTTTTTAAAATATCACTATATATAGTTTTAAATATTCTAAAATAAATACACATAGGTTTAAAATATTTTATAATTAGTTTAAAAACCAATAAAATATTTTAAAAATAAAAAAATGTATAATCTACATTTTTAAATAAATATAATTTAGACTTGGAAATGATAGTAGAAATTAAATAACCTAGTATTTTTGGTATAATTAGTATACAAATTCCTGATGGTGTCACAATTCATAACAGATGGTATCATGCTTTTTCATCTAGAATGAGGTACTTGTTTGAGACCATACAACGATTTAGAAATATTATATGTTACAGACTAGTCCGGGTCAACCCTGATCTTGTCACCTGAGCTGGTCCATGGTATGTCCCAAGGGGATTTCCTAATCCCCCTTGGATAGAAACTAGGGTCGGGAATCAAATTACAACAGGTGGGAAAAATTTGTCCCTTGAACAACAGATAAAAATATAAATAAATACTGATGATAGAAATAAAAACTATCTGCAGAATGAAATCCAATATGCACATACCTACATGTTACGTCTTGGTCACCTCTTAGAACTAACAACCTACCTCAACCACGGAAAGATGAAACTGGATCCTGAACCATGAAGCTGAACCTATATCTAAAATGATAGGATTGGAATGAGAATTAAATTGATTAGTAGGGATTCCAAAAGTGTATCACAGAATCCATTAACCTCCCTTCCTGAAAACATCCAATGACTCAAGTAGGAAATACAAATATAAAATTCTGGTAATCACATTTTAAAATAAGATTTTTTTTGTCCCATTTTAAAAACCATCACACACTACACGCCATTTCCAAAACCATATAAATTTAATAAAAAAAACAAAAGATACCAATGTTGGACTAATGTAAAATAGATAAAGAATGAAAGATGGAAATAAATTAGTGTAACAAAAAGTAAAAAAGCAATGAAAATAATTAATTAACCATGGGTGATCATAAACATACCTAGAATACACCTGTACATACTCGGTTTGGAACCACATGTCGGCGTATGGTGAAGCCCCTCTTTGAATAACCGACTCACTTCCCTAAGCAGCCTCGGCAGTGGCACATCCCACCTAGCCTAACAACAAATCCAGGGTACCAACCTATTAAATCCTGGTTGATAATTATCCTTCACTAAATCCTATAAAATACACTATGAAACCCATGGTGGTAGTAATACTGTGTAAGTAGGAGGCCCTCGCATGCGGGACTCACCTTTCCTGCCGTCACCGCACTTGTCTACCCTAAACACAGACACCCTATATGATAACCCATAGAGGGATATCTATTAAATAGAGGTTCCCACCATATATATATATATATGTCTCTGTGTGTGTGTTTAAACATATTTACATCATATCATCCAAGGTTCCAAGTGGTCCATCATGTCACATGAACATTTAAACCATTTCACAATACAATTTAAGTTGACATCCTTGAAATCACACATTTAATGAAACATAAAGTGAAAATTGGCTCTTCATAATATTTAACCTTTTAAAAACATTTCACAAAACCTTATGATTTCCAAAAGCGAACACATTTTCCAAAACACAATCATTTCAAAGAGTCAACATGAACATTACACTAGATAAGGAAGTTCCAAACATGCACTTAGGTCAACATGTTGAATGCTTTTATAAAGAACATCTTAAAAAAACTTTTGGATTTTCAAAACACAAAAAAAATCTCTTCACAATTACTAAACAACCATTACTCTTTGAACTCACTCCAAATTATGATTTAAGGTAAAATGGTCCAAACATGAGGAATACCATTAAAGCAATGTCTTAAAACCCACACAAAAGACCTAACCTCCTTTTAAAAAATAAGAACCATTTATTAAACACATATTTCAATAAAACCCCAACTTAAGGAATCACCTTCATTTGTTGACACATCCATGAATGCACATAGTACACACATGGATGCATCATCATCTAGTGATACACCAACAACCAATAATACACTTAAAACCCATTTCCATAAAACACCAATTTCCATGAAAACGAGGTCCAACCACCCACCTTAATTAGAAAACATAAAAAAATCCCGATGGGAATCATTAAAATCATCCAAAAACATATCTACACATTAAAAAACCCATACCATTTCAAAACTATACACTCTAGAAAAAATTTACAAACAAATAATCATTTCCACAATAGTGTGAGTGTTCAACATTTCATAATAACCCCTAATTTCCATATCAAGAAACACTATTAAATAAAAAGAAAAACATAGGTTCCAAAATCCTAAACATTACATAGGAAGATCATTAAAACCTATTTTTAACAAATCCAATCAACCAGAAAACCCCACAACAAACTAATTGTGTGCGTTATGAAGGTGCAAATCATATTTTAAAAAAAATTTAAAACAAGACCTGGAACATAAAGAGGAAAATTCAGAATGGACACATATATGTATTTCAATCAAACACACTAAATATACCAATACAAATGAGTAACTGAAGTGCCACGTCAAAATCAATTTTAAACAAATTTTATGAACTTATAAACATCGTAAAGGAGTAATTAGGTGCATTGAGATGTTGTAAATCAGATAATAAAATAATAATAATAATAATTTGAAGAACCATACACCACAAAAATGAAACGAAAAGGAAAAAATATGGATTATCATACCTCAAACTAAGAAAGGATCCAACTGAACCTCAACCGAAGTAGGAAAAATGACCCGCAAACAAAAGGCACACCCTAGACAATGAGAAAAATGCATGAAAGACCACATAAATGAGTTATGGTTTAGAAAAATAAAATTAAAACACCAAATACGAAAAGAAAAATACCATATTAGAGGTTAGTAGACTAGAGAAATCCTACTGGAGAACTGGAGGGTGTCGAGAAGGGTAGGCCACTAGGGTAAGGTCACAATGGCTGAAGAAAAAGAGGAGGGGGGTTCAGGCCGAGACGGTGTGCCCAAACAAGATGGGGGGCATGATGGCTAGGTGAGCTGCTGGTGGGAGGTGGGATAAGAAGATGGGTGTCCAGATGAGGTGAGGATGTTGCCCGGAGTGGCGAGGGGAGGTCGGATCAGGATGGGGGTGTTGCTGCGTAGAAGGTAAGGGAGGAGGGGCATCTTATGCCTAGAGGGGGGAGACTCCCCCTTGAGATTCACCATTTTTTATTTTATTCAATTTCATATAATAATAATAATAATAAATAATAGTAATAACAATTATGATTATAATAATAATTATAATAATAATAATATTATTGTAATAATATTATTAATAATAATTGTAACTAATGATATTCTTAATAATAATAATAATAATAACATTATTATTATTATAATTATTATTATCAATTTTTTTTTTTATTTTTTACTTCATTTTTATTTATCTTATTCCCCATGAGATGATTCTATTTTCTTTAATAACTAGGTAACCATGCAGTCTGCATATGTTTACCCGCATCTAGACACAAGGTTGAGAATGTCGTGCTCAACCCATGCCACCTAGCACTGCTGGGTGATAGTTCTGATCCACACTCTTGTCGAATGACTTAATAAACAACACAAAAGTCATTCAACATAACCTAAACAACTTGAAAAACCCTACGGGCATTGGACAATCACTCTTAACTATGTAGAATGATCATGGATAATGAAAAGGCTTCTAAACACAAAATAAAAATTATGAAAATTAAAAAATAAACTAGGTTTGGGTGTGACATTTCTCTCCACCACAGAACATTCTACCCCCTTTAAGTCACCAAACTGATAATTAACAAAAACCCGAGTCCATTCCCATATAATACTGAGAAAACTAGAAATTATATGGGTGACCATTTCCAACACACATCACACCCAACAAAATTTTCATGATTGAGGGGAGAATGTGTAATGGTTCTCCGCACCTTAAGAACTCATGAACACGAAATCCATGAAATCAGAACACACCACCCTCGGGGGGGGGGAAATAGGTGAACTACAAAACAAAACTCATTCAATTTTCTCTGGACAACCAAACCAAACCACCATGACATAAACAGTATACCCAAGAACAACTACAATATTTGATTCATCCTCACGTACTTATGTCTACAAATGAGTGTAACTAAAATAGTTTCAACCCATGCAAGGTCCAAACACACTTTTAAGAAAAAAACACATTCAAAAAACCATATCCAGACAAACATGAGTAATTGGATTATTGTAGAACAAGCTCAACACTTTCTCTAATTGAAACAATGAATATACAATAATAGTAAAACATTAACAGAATAAAAACAAGAATGAAATGGAATTAATTGTTCCAGTACCAACATGATACTCAAAACCTGGATCGAGGTTTCACTCCCCAACAACTTTTGACTATGCGAGAGCTTCACCCCAAGACCTATGGTTGGGTCTCTAAGGGTTGAAGCATCTTTTGCCTCACATTCAGGCACATGAATCCTTTTTACGCAGTGTATTCATAAGAGGACTATTCCTACAAAACATCTCCAGTAGTCCTTGGAAACCAAAATGATGAAATGTCTTTAGAGGGTTGCGACAAGATAGCTTGTATGCCCGAAAGAACCACACTAGTGGCACACAAGTCAATGGTCTAATGGAATAGAATTCAGAACATCTGCAGAGGAATCTTTAGAAATAGGTCCCTCTAGTATGACATGATCCCTCGTTGGATAACCTTCACACATGCCAAACACCATTAACTTCACACCAAGAACTAGCTCATCCAAAACTGCCTCATCCAAAAACTTCTTGAACCTTATTTCACCTAATGAGAGAACTTTTTCCAAAATATAAGGATGACATTACTAAATGAAAATATAATATTTGATTTGATCTTCTAACTCATCCTCAAAATAAAAGGAAACCAACTCTTTTAAGTGGTCAACATATGATTTTACTGACTGCTGGCCTTACTGAAAATTCCACAACTCTAAAACCTTCATCAACTTCACCTATATAGGTAAGAACCATTAGATGAAAATGGATATTAACACATCCCATTTCTACCAAAATTGTATTGAATATAGAGAGAAAAACTTCAACTGGTCCAAAGCTGGACCCTAAAAAAATCCCAGAACATCACAAACCTTGAAAGACATAGGAGTTTCCAATACCCTGAAGACACGCTCAACCTCTTCAAAAAATTAAATGACCTCTAATACACCTCAATCACCGAGAAGAATAGGTAATGTCTGAGAGGAACCAAAAATAGGGCATGACTCATTGGCAACATCGAAGAACTTTCTGGGTGGATTTTTCTGAACAATAGAAAAACACAACTGAAATCTGCATCAATCCAAAGAGAAATCAAAGAAACACTACAAGATGAGGGAAACATGATCATATGACAAGAATATAAAAACACAGGAAGAAATTACAGTTCAAAAAATTGCTATTTCATTTATCTTTCTAAACTAACTTCCTCAAAGGCCAATTCTCAATTACCAAAACACATTTTTTCCAAGTCTAATTTAAAAACACTTTTCCAATAATGCACCAGGTGTTTCCATCCAAAACAAATCCCTTTGAAACATGCCTTACTAATTCGAAAACCACTTGGAAGAAATTAGATTTCATTTCAAATTCACCTTCCATTTAATTACTAAATCAAAAAATAATCCAAATATTTCAAACTAAAATACTTCTCATTTAAAGACCAATTTCACCAATTTTCAATTTTTTTTGAAAGAACACACTTTTTACCAGTTTTAAAATCATTAGAAAAATAACTCTTTCATTTTAGGAAAATAAAACACCTTCATTTCAAAAAAAATCTGACACCAACCCCAATCAAGAAAAAAAACAAACAACAAACAACAACAATGAGGAACTAGTGCTTATTCTCTACCTGATGACATGTTAGTGAGCCATGCCCCAAGATAGAAATAACCCCAAGAGGACCTTGAACCAAGAACCTTGTCTCCACATGGGTCACTACTATATATGGGGTCAAAATGTGACATAGAGTCACCTCGATTGACATCCCTATGTCTAAAAAAAAGACAAAAGACTCAAACCCAGACTACCACTGGAAACTCAGGTATTTTCATGAGTGGTGTGGATAAGGCATCGACCCATAACCTACATCATGATCCCCAACAATCCTAATCTCTATCTACCAGGCATCCCAAATATCAAAAACATTTGTTGATACCATTTTTTCACAAACCAGTCCAGGTCAACCATGAACCGGTCACCTGAGCTAGTCTGTGGCATGTCCCGATGGGTGTTCCCAAACACCCTAGGATGGAAAATTATGTTGGGAATCAATATTTAACCATTCAGAATGATTTTTTCAATAAAAAAATAAAAACAGATAACTAAAGACTGACAATAAAAATAAAAACTAGCAGTGGAAATAAAACATAAATGCACATACCTCCATATGACCTCTTGGTCACCTCCAAACACTAACAACATGCCTCAACAACGAGGAGATGAAAAAAACCCTAAACATGAAACTGAACCTGTATATGAAATGATAAGATAGTCAGGAGCATTACAATGTTGTGTAGGGATGCCAAAAGTGAATTCTAGAATCCATGAATCTCCATTACCAAAACAATCTGTTGTGACAATTTTAAAATACAAATATAAAATTAGGGTTTTCACATTTTAAATAAGAAACATGTTTTACCCATTTAAAAATCCAACACACTCTATATACCATTTCCAAATCCATTTTTTATTTTATAAAATAACCCAAAAAAAGAGATACCAAAGCTGGACTAAAGTAAAGAAGGTAAACAGTGCATGATAGAAATAAACTATTATAACAGAAAGTAAACAATAAATTAAAATAATTATGTAACCATGGGTGATTCTAAAAATCCCTATAAGACCCTAGGATGTACTTGGTTCAGAACCACCGGTCAGTGTATGGTGAATCCCTTACTTCAATAACCAACTAGATTCTCTAAACAGCCTCATCAGTGGCACCACCCACCTGACCTAACAATAAATTTAGTGTGTACCAACCTGTCTAATCGGGGTTTATTAGCAATCATTACTCGATCAAATAAAAGACACAAATAATCCCATGGTGGTAGTAATACTGTGTAAGTAGAAGGCCCTCTCATGCGTGACTCACCTTCCCTACCATCACCACACTTGCCTACTCCAAACATAGACACCCTATATGATAACCCTTATAGGTATATCCATCTTTTTGATGTTCCCACCAGATATATATATATTTATATGTGTTTAAACATATATACATCAAATCATCCAATGTTCCTACTGGGTACATGAACTTTTACACAATTCACAACATATTTTTTGTTGACAACTAGGCTTTCACACTTTCAAAGCAACAAAGGTTCCAACCAGGCCTTCATAACATATAACCATTTAAACATTTCACAAATCCTTATGGTTTCCAAATAGATTTTTTTCCAAAACATGATCATTTCAAAGAGCCATCAAGAAAATTACTCTAGAGTTGGAAGTTTCAAACAAGCACTTAGGTCGAACTGTCTAATGTATTTATCAGGAACATATTTAAAACACAAATTTTAGATTTAGAAAACACACACAAAATCTATTCACAATTACCAACTTGGATTCACTTTTTTTACACATGCCAAATTATGATTTAAGGCCAAATGGTCCAAACATTAAGAATAACTTTGAATCCATTTCTTAGATCCCACACAAAAGACCCAACCTCCTTTAGAAATATAAGAACCATTTATAAAACCAATCATTCAAGAGAACCCTAATGTAACACATCACCATTATTTGTTGATACATACATGTGTGGACATAGTAAACCCATGGATGCACCAACATATAGTGATACACCAACAACCAATAAGAAACATAGAAACCATTTCCCTAAAACACTCGTTTCATGAAAACCATGTCCAACCACACACCTTATTTAGAAAAAATAAAACCATCCCCCTAAGGATCATTAAAGTCTTCCCAAAACATTTTAACACATTTAACAAACCATACCATTTCAAAACCATACACTCTAGAACAAATTTACAACCAAATAAACATTTCCACAATATGGTGACTATTAAGCATTTCATAAGGACCCCTAATTTATATTTAACGAAACGATACAATTAAAAAGAATACCCTAGGTGCCAAAATAATAAACATTACACATGAAGATCATTAAAACCCATTTTAATAAATCCAATCATCCGTAAAACACCAGAATAAACTAATTGTGTGTATTATGAAGGTGAAAATCATATTTTAAAAATTTACAAAACAATATTTCGAACCTAAATAAAATAATTCAGTATGGACATATATATGCATTTAAATCAAACACACTAAATGTACCAATACAAAGGAATAATTGATGAGTCACATAAAATTCAATTGTTAAACAAATTCTAAAAAATTATAAACACTGTAAAGGTCTAATTAGGTAAATTTTGATGCTAAAACTCAAAGAATAAAATAAAATTAATAATAATTGGAAGAACCAAGCACCACATAAATGCATCGGGATGGAAAATTTATGGATTATACAACCTCAAATAAGAGCGGAGGTGACCGAACCTCAACAGAATGAGGAACAAAGATCCACAGATCAAATGCACACCCTAGACAATGAGAAAAACAAGGAAAACACAACCCTAATGAGTTAGGGTTTATCCCAATTAAATAAAAACACCAAATATGAAAAGAAAAATACTAGAGGTGAGGTCTCCGGACCGAATAACTCGTTCCCGCAATCTAGAGGGTGCTGGGAAGAGGAGGTCACCGGAGTCAGGTCATGCTAGTCGCATCAAAGGAGGGTAGGGTTTTGGCCAATGGGCCCACACAAGTGGGTTCACAACCTTCTGGTGCACTGCTAGTGGGAGGATCAATGAGGAGGAGGGTGACCGGACAAGGTGCGACTGCTGGTCAGAGAAGCAATGAGAGGTCAAACCCGGAGGGGGGCGCTGCTGCGCAACAGTTAAGGGGGGTAGGTGCGCGTCACGTCTCAAAGAAAACGGGGGGGGGGACACCTTCTAGGTATTCATCATAATTTTTTTATTTTATTAAATTTCTTATAATAATAATAATAATAATAATAAACTAATAATTGTAATAACAATTACATTTATAGTAATAATTATAACAACAATAATAATACAATAATAATAATAATAATAATAATAATAAGAATAAAAATAGTAACTAATGGTATTCTTAATAATAATAATAATATTAACAATATTATTATTATTATCAGGATTATAATTTTTATCAAATATTATTTTAAAATTTTACCTCTTTTTTATTTATCTTATTCTCTAGTTGACAATACTATTAATTTTTAAGACTACGTAACTGCACGTTCTGCACACGGATACCCACAACCAGACACATGGTTGAATAGGTCGTGCTCATCCTCTGCCACCCAGCACTACCCACATATTGTAATGAGCTGCACACAAGTCGCACGACTTAATAACCTATGCACGAGTTGGTCAACATTACCGAAACCACTTGGAAAACCGCACGAGCACCGCATATTAACTCCCAACCATGTGTGATGACCACAAAAGAGTAAAAAAAGTGTCCAAAAAAATAATTAATTTTTTTAAAAGAAACCAACCAGTTCAGGGTGTGACAATTCTCTCTACCACAGAACCATCTTTCCCTAGAAAGTCA
This sequence comes from Viscum album, assembly GCA_963277665.1. NCBI lineage: Eukaryota > Viridiplantae > Streptophyta > Magnoliopsida > Santalales > Viscaceae > Viscum > Viscum album. The sequence continues at coordinate 643,133,281 of OY728151.1, read as the reverse complement.
CCAAGCTCACAATCAACAAAACCCTGGGTCCATTCCCACATAAAATTAAGAAAAACTAAAATCCTCAGGGTGATCATTTCCAACACACATCACACCTGACCAATTCACGAAAAACCACTGGCTGAGATTTAGGGGAGAACAAAGAAGGGTTCTACCAAGCACAAGAACTCACTAACACGAAAACCTTAAAATCTGAACACCCCACCCCTGGGGGGCAATGTGGGAACTCCCAAACCAAACACATTCAATTTTCCCCAAAAAAACAAACCATACCACCAAGAAAAAAACATTAAACCCAAAGAAAAACTACAAGCATCGACTCTTCCACAAGTAATTATATCTCTTAACAAGCGCATCAAACTAAGATCCACCCATGTAAAGGCCAAACATGATTATATGTAAAATGAATGATAAAAAAACCATATCATGATGAATAATAATTTATGTATTATCGTATAAAAAGATCACAAAACTCTCCTAATAAAATGATGAAGTTACAATAACAGTAAAACTATAACATAAGAAAAAAATAACGAAAGAAATTAATTTTTCTAGTAACAACACAGAACTCACAACTGATGGTTCCGGGAATAGTGGAAGTGCATGGGTGGATGTGACCACTTGGCTTTTTTTCATTAACAAAGATCAATCTGGGATCAATATGATAATAAACGCCAGTCTCCATGGATTGAATCACAGAAATGGACAAAGAAAATGAAAGTCCTGGAACCACAAAGTAGGATCGTTACAAGGCGATTATAATTAATATAATCAATTAAAAATAAATACCTTTTGGGTGTTCTTTCTTCATTGATGTTTTTGATCACGTTCCTATGTGATTCATTGTTGCGTCGTAGAATCCAAGTGTAGTCTTCCTCTAGAAGTGATCCACACATGTACCTCGTATCTCGAGACGTCACCAAAGGAGTCTCCGGTTGCTAGCGTGGAGGAACGTTTTCTTGCGTTGTCCGCCTTAGATCATCTTGATCCGATGGAAGAGTATCTCTATAGGTCTTGAGAGCGTTCTTAGAGTAAGAGTTTCTTCCGGCCTTGAAAGAATTCTCCAGAATTGTTGTGCACAACGATTGGGGAAAAGTTTTGGGGTTGTGAGGATATTTATAATCGGGTGTGTGGGGTTATAGTGTTATGAAAATAAATAAACGTGTTACGCGTTTTATTTATTTCATTTGCTCCATTTTGAAAACCCCATGTCGAGTGATTAATTCCTTGAAATGCGCCCACACTTATTATAATAAATATCATTTAATAAAATGATATTTCCTCAAAATACGGACTAGAAAAACTACACGTCATGTATTAATAAATACACGACGTGTATTTGTTTTTCATTGAAAACTACACGGCATGTACATTTAATGTACACGGTGTGCATATCTTGTTTTCATTTATTCATTTTAATTCCAAAATTAAAACTACACAGCGTGTACATTTAATAATACACTATGTGTACTTGTTTTCAAAATAAAACTACATGACATGTAATTATCGATACACAGTGTGTACTTGTTTTATTTTATTCTTCCTCCAACATTAAAATGATTTTAGGCTTCCTTGAATAATTATTAAACCACGTATGGGAGTAATATTAATTCTACTTGAGATACTTGAATACACTTAGTGTGTGACCCTCTAGGCCTCTTTCTCATTGGCATTAGGCGGGCTTGCCTAAAGTCCAAGACTACTGTCTAGCAACGGGTCAAGGCACCCAAGAGAAAGAAGTTGACGCCGCATTGGCGTATCACATCATAAAAATGATTACTATGTAATTTAATCTCTTTGTCTCAATATCTCATCAAGCAGGTTTCAAGGCAGTGTCATAAACCTATACGCTTGATCCGTCATTCTTTTACTACCTGAAATAAACACGTCCTTTGCACCATGGCCCTAGTATTTAATGCAATAGTTCTATTTCAATCAAAGTGCCGAGATATCAAATTACATAAATGGAAGGGACAAATCCTTCCCCGACTTATCCATTTACAACATGTCATTCATGATGCACCCAACATACCCTATTTCCCGCCAACTGTCTGCATGACGGTTTTCGTCAGTAAATCTAAGTGCGCGAGTTAGGACATGAGTTAATGATAATATTTCAGTCTAAGGACCATTACACACATTTATAGATAGCAATGTCCAATGACCCCAAGACACACGGAATTTCTACTGGCAGTTCTGTTCTCATAATCTCCCATCTTGGATATTAACCAGTGTAAACTCCATGAGGGAGAGTCTCATCATATTACGAGTACTCACACATGAAGGTCTGTATACTATGTGTCCTATCATAGTATGTCATCTAACCGTAGAACTTTATTTAAGAATATTTTTGTAGCATTTAAAGGTTATCATCATAGCGGGGATCTGCCATGACCTTATCAATGCAACAAATATTCCAGGACATTATTATATTATAGTCATGAAGAACAATGAACAATATATAATAAGTGAAAATTCATGTAATCAAAGTACAAAACAGTTGGTTCTCAGGACACCAACCCTTACAAACTCCCACTTGGACTAGAGCCAGCTGCCTATGACTTTTAGTCCGCTAGACCTCACATGATGATCATCTTTTTGCTGAGTCAAGTCTTTAGTCAAGGGGTCCACCACATTGTCTTCTGTGGAAATAATTCTCACTTCAACTTCACCTCTCTGAGAAAAATACCTCAAGAGATGATACTTCTGAAGTATGTGCTTTGTCCGATGATGTGACTTTGCCTCTTTTGAAAGCTCCATCGCTGCAGTATTATCACAATATAGTTTGATAGGATCTTTACTTCTTGGTACTACATCCAACTCTTGGACGAAGAATCACATCCATACTAGTTCTTTAGATTCCTCAGAAGCTACGATATACTCGGACTCTGCTATAGAATCTGCCACCACACATTGCTTTGAGATCTTCCAGCTCACTGCACCTCTATTCAAACTGAAGATGTATCCATTCTGCGACTTCATGTCATATTGATCAGTCTGGAAACTAGCATCTACATGTCCTCTGATGACTAGTTCCTCATCTCCTCCATAAACCAGGAACATATCCTAAGTATGCCTCAGATACTTAAGGATAGTCTTGACCGTCATCCAATGGCGGTCTCCTGGATCAGCTTGATATCTGCCTACATCACTTAATGCGTAAGAAACAACCACCCTCATACATAACATAACATACATGACTGACCCAATCGCGAATTCCTAAGGTATCATTTCCATTCTATTTCTTTCCTCATGTGTCTGAGGACACATTTTCTTGGAAAGATGAATTCCATGTGACACTGGCAACAATCCCCTCTTGGATTGTTCCATACTAAATATCTTTAGTATCTTGTCAATGTATGTACTTTGACTCAGTCCCAGCATTCTCTTGGATATGTCACGATGGATCTTGATCCCAAGAATAAATTCCTCCTTGCCCAAGTCTTTCATGGAGAAGCATTTATGAAACCATGCCTTAACTGTCTGTAAGAAAGGTACTTCGTTTCCAATTAGTAATATGTCATCAAAAAATACAATTAGGAAAACGAATGCACTTCCACTAAACCTTTTATATACACAAGGCTCACATTCATTCTTAACAAAGCCAAATTCTGTTATAGCTTCATCAAAAATAATGTTCCATGACCTTGATGCTTTCTTTAATCCATAAATGGATTTCTGAAACTTTCATACCTTGATGGAATCCTTTGGAGTTACAAACCCTTCAGGTTGTGTCCTGTAGGCATCTTCCTAGAGGTTCCCATTAAGGAATGCTATTTTGGCATCCATTTTCCAAATTTCGTAGTCATGGTAAGCGACAATGGCCAAGAGGATTTTGATGGATTTCAGCATCACAACCGGTGAAAAGGTTTCATCTTAATCAATTCCTTGACACTGTGTAAAACCTTTTGCAACCACTCGTTCCTTATAGGTGCTAACTTGCCCCTCCATGTCCAGTTTCTTCTTGAATATCTATTTATTTAGAATAGGATTTACATCAATTGGAGGATCTACCAAAATCCAGACTTGGTTTTGGTACATGGAATCCATTTTAGAATTCATGGCTTCTTGCCACTTGGCAATGTCTGTGCCTTGAACTACTTCCTTGTAGGTAAGAGGATCATCATTTTCAACCAATAATGAGTCACCATCCTCGGTGACAAGAAAACCATATCATTCTGGTTCTCTCACCTCTCTCGTGCTCCTACGCGATTCTTGTGTCTCTAGAACAGATTATTTTTCCATGGGGCTTTGTTGAATCTGTTCTTATACAAACTCATGTGTATCTTGATCCCCGACTTCATCAAAGTCTATCTCGCTCCCACTATCTCTATTGGAGATGTGCTCCCTCTCAAGGAATATGGCATGTCTTGTCACTATAACCTTTATGTATGAGGGGTTGTATATGCAATATCCCCTTTTTCCTTGGGATATCCCATAAATATACACTTTGTGCCTTGAGGTGCATGTTTGTTACCTGAAGAGGCCTTAAACAATTCTTCGCTTCCCCACACATGTAAATTCGATAACATGGCTTTGTGTCCATTCCATAACTCGTATAGAATACCATTTATCAATTAATTGGTAGTTGGTTTAGTATGTGTGCTGCTTTTTGTAATGCATATCCCCAAAAAGATAATAAAAGACTCGCATGACTCATCATTGATCTCACCATGTCCAATAGGGTGTAGTTCCTCCTTTCACTTACACTATTCCACTGTGGTGTGTAAGGAGGAGTGATTTGAGATAGAATCCCAAACTCCCGTAAGAAATAAATGAAGTCCTGATTAAGATATTATCCTCCTCTGTCTGAGCAGAGTTTCTTAATCTTCATACCAAGCTGGTTCTCCACTTCATTTTTGTATTCTTTGAACCGATCAAAAGAATCTGACTAATACCTCATTAAGTAAATATATCCATATCTACTAAAATGATCAGTAAAAGTTATGAAGTATGAGAACCCACCCCTTGCTTCAACTAGAAATGGTCCACACACATTCGTGTTGTAACACCTTGAGATTTTATGAAAAATATTTTTTTTTTAATTTCATTAATGTCTTGTGTTGTACGCTACACCAAAAGAAGCTTTCACAACACGCATCCTCGACTTGCCTTGCATTACACGCAATCACGACCTTCCTCGATAGCGTGTGTAGTACGCAATACCAAGTTTCACTAAACAACGATATGCTATTAAAATATTATTAAAACTACCCGTTATGAATAGTAATTACCACTTTTTGAAATTTTGTAAATTTTATTTTCAAAATGGACTTCATTTTGGGATTCAAAATATCGAAATTAGCTTAGGGTGAAATTTTGGTACTTTTCGGATAACTTTCATTTTCTGATGAATAGTGAAAATTACTAAATTTTAATTAAAAACAACATTTTTAATAGAAATAATTAATAGTGATAAATTATTAATTTGAGTGGTTTTAAAGTATATTTAGAATATATTTTTACAATTTAATACAATGTTGGTTATTGGATGTAATTTCACATTTAAACCAGACATAAACAACTGTCAATCTTTTGATAGTTATTATCTCTTAAGAACACGCTATTTGTTTTGACGAAGAGAATTAATTTAATTAATGCAACTGATATGTTTTGAATTTGGTAAAATAGACATCATTTTTGAATTCATAATATCAAATATAGCTTAGGCCTAATTTTTGGTATTTTTCTGGAAAATATCATTTTTTGATGAATAGTGAAACCACTAAGTGGTAGTTAAAAAAAATGAATTTTTCATAAAACATAATTTTACCGCTTATGTGAGTGGAATTTCAAAAATCCGAGAGACACAATTGATGTCTGTAAGTAAAATGTGGTTCAATGAGATGAAAATAATTTTTGGTGAATAGTAACTTTTTACTTTTTTTTACCACGGTTAAAAGTAAATAGGGTAATTAAGGGTAAAAATGATATTATTATTACCCTAACATATGTCCTAATTCTATTGGATAAGTGTAATTCGACCAAAAACAACCTTAGGAATAAAATATGACCATTTAGGCCCACTTGTATTAGATTAGGACATTTATTATTAATTTATCTAAAGAAGGGTTAAAATAGTAAAAATCAAAGTTTAATAAGTAAATCATTTTTAATATAGGGTTATACATAAGATAAATTCGACTATAAATATTAATTAGAAATCTCAAAAACATTTCCTACATAATGGTATTTTATTTGTAATTTTTAGACATTAAATAATTAAATTTATTTATGACCCAAAGATGATGCAATAATTATCTTATTAATGAAATATTGACATAATTGATGTTATAAATACCCAAATAAATAACATTTGAGACTTTTTATGAATTCCACTAATATTCTAGGTTAATATGACATGTTATTATTGATTTAATTAACTTTTTTCGAACTAATCATTCTGTTACGATTTTCACAAAAGTCAATTAATAAATCGTGTCAAAATTGACATAAAATAGTTTTTAAAAAAAATATTATATTATTAATTGTTATTTTATTCCTAAAAATCTATGGTTCGGCCAAATGACTTAGATAAGGTTATATATATTAATAATAAATAACTTGGGGTTCGTTTGGCTGCTAATAGTATGTTTATTAACCTTATAGTATAAGAACACAAGAAGACACAGTAAAAGTAAAATGATTTAACTTAATGTTAAATCTAAATTATATGGTTACAATAGGAACCTAAACTTGTCTAAATTATATTAGATGAGAGGATTTAGACCCATACCCACCTTAGCTTCAAAATAAATCAATTTGGAGCTATTTAAAACCGAATTTGGCTTTATAATAAAATAATATTTTTAGTTATTTCAAAGGTGCCCATCTCCTCCCTTATAAAAGGGAACCTACTCCCTCTCTTCCTTACACCACATTGAGCCTTCAAGCTCTGCCAAACCCTGACAAATTATATTCTCCACTTCTCTAGAAACATCCTAGAGGTCCTGGTCTTCTCCAAAGACCAATTTTAGTGCCCTAAGAGGAGGACTCAAAGAGGCGCTTCAAAGAAGAGGTAATGTCTGTTACCGATTATTTCAACTTTATTTATTCTTCCACTTCTTATTCTTAGGTTGTATCATTATGAAGTAATAACATCAGTATCACTCATATAATGATATGTTATTATAAGTATGGAACAACCCTATTTCACCATCTATCCATCCTACGGAAAATGAAATCACCGCGCGTGCGTACGTACGGAATATCGTCTCCACGCCGTGGTGTAATCTATTTTCCACCACCACCTTACTTGGATGGGTATAATGGTGTACATAATAACTATATATGATTATTTTAAAGTGATATTTATTCTGAAATAGTATACATACACTCCAATACAATTCCATGATCATGATAATGATATCATCGCTCGTGCGTACGTACGGACTACCGTCTCCACGACGCGATTAGATTCATTCTCCACGTTAACCATTCATGAATGATTATAAAGTATATATAATAAGTAATCATGAAATATATGACATAATAATGATACTGGATTTATGTGTATATATATGTATTTCATCTACTTAATTCCATTCAACTCAATAAGGAAATGAAAACAACGTTCATGCGTACGTACGGCCTACCGTCTCCATGAACGGTGTAATTCTTTCCATTTACTGATCTATTATATATATTTATATTTGGAATATATATTATATATAAATAATGTTTTATATTCTGGAATTAAGTAATCATGATCTAAGTAATCATATGAATAATTACAAGTCAAAACACGGACGAAAAATGAGACGATTTTACCCATAACGCTCTTTAACATGGAATTTACAAAAGAACGGGTAAAATAAAGTCATAAGTGAACCATATATGATATCATAACAATGAGTATGATTCTGGAATAAGTCAATGAAATTATTTAAATCATTATGCAGGAGGTTCGGACACTTATGAAGCAAATCGGAACTAAGGTAAGGGAAAATATCACAATCTTATTTTATCCGAGATTGTTTATACTTTGGTAATTACTGGGGTGTATTTTATCATCCAAATCCATGTTTCCTCAATATGTAATATTATTTCCATCCACCTACAATTGTTTTAATCCAATTTTACCCTTAGGTGAGTTTTCAGTAAAAGATATGAAAGGAATCTTTTTTCGTTTTTCGTACGAGGTACTTTTTGACTTTTCCGACAAAAGTACAGGAAGAATGTTTTTTAAACTTATACGGCATAAATGGATTTTTAAAACATTATTTCCAAGAATCTTCCATTACAATTTTTCAAGTTTATTTTTAATCAACTTCTTTTAGTTTAAAATTTAATGACATGTTAAGAAAGGAAAATGTTTTTGAAAGGATATTTTCCTCAAGAATGGAGTTCAAGTGTTTTATCAAAATTATTTTCCATCTAAGATAACACAGGGTTCTGTTTCTATCCCTATTATTACATTGAGTTGATTATGTTGTGATGGAATTATTTTTATGAATTTCTTTATCTTATATGAATTGTTTTATGATGTCATGATGTTTAAGAATCCCATTTTTATTACATGGGTTATGCAATGATGTATGATTTATGATTTTTTGTCACACATAATAATGGTATCATTATGATATGGGTGGGACCTATATCTCCCTCCAATTCATTGGGTAAAGATTTTATATATCATGAGATAGACATGGCTGGAATGGAAGGTTAAACCGGTTTAGTGAAACAGGACTGAAACGAGGAGTAAACTCGGTTTTGAAATGGACTTTGTCCACTATGAAAGTATTGGAAATGAGTCTTGAATAATAATAAATGATTCTCTATGATTATGTGTGTATGCCACAAAGTTTCATGTTTTAAGTTATGATTATTGGGGTTTACATTTCACTACTATGATTTATCCCATGTTATGATATTATGATCTCTTTTGCAGGTTAAGATTTCCAAAATGTCATGTTCTTATGAATATGATGTGATTGATATTTCTTTTGTTTACCCTTACTGAGCATTTGAGCTCACCCTTTTATGTTTTCTTTTCCCCAAGATATAAAGAAAGGTTTTAGGTAAAAAAAGGGAAGATATTTATGGGATATGTTGAAGATCTTTCACCCCGATTAAAAGATTATATTCTGAGTTTCCAAAGACACTAAACTATTACGGTCCTTGTGTGTGTGTTTTTGTTATGTACTAAGTATTCCGAAAAAGTAATGTAATGTCCATGTACGTTAATCTTAGGGTCTCTACAGTTAGTATCAGAGGAAAGGTTTAGTCAACCTTTGGAAACTAGGATGCGAGAACTTTAGTGAGATCCGTAGAGATATTTCTAAGGTATGTCTAGGGATGTCCCTAAGGTTAAGTATCAGTATAGGTTATAGTACTACAATTACAGTAACCCAAGATGTTAGGTATTTAAGGTACTCCCCCTTTATTGTGTTGTTTTCTCTAGCATGATTTTTTCCTCTCACACTATTCTTTTTGGGTTTTAGACGATGGCTGGAACCCGAAGGAACTGTGTTGATCAATGTAATGGACAATGCAATGATTGTCCTCCTGAACAAACAAATGTTATGGGAGATGGAGTGAAAAATCTTGTTGCTATACTTACACAAGCTATGAATCATTCTGGACTTCCAAATGAGTAGAGAAGGGAAAAATATTCTATTGATTCCTTCATGAGATAGCGTCCACCCTCATTCAGCAGGTCTACTGATCCATTAGTTGCTGAACAATGGATAAGTACCACTGAAAAGATATTTTCAGTTCTTCAATGTTCTAAACATGATAAAGTCATCTTAGCAGTGTATCATTTGGAAGGTGATGCTGATCAATGGTGGAATCTTATAAAGAATACGAGGCCAAGAGATGAAATTGAGTCCATGGAATGTGACGAGTTCAAGAACTTATTTTTCAATAATTACTTCCCTCGTATTCTTCGAACAAAGATGGAGAAGGAGTTTCTTGAACTAAAGAAAAAGGATGATGAATCTCTTGGTATATACGAAGCGAATTTTACAAGGCTTTCAAGGTATGTATCTGGATTTATCATCCAACCCGAAAGTAAAGTTGATCGATTCTTTAGTGGCTTAAAACCAAATCTTTGAAGGGAATTAGCTATAAGAGACTTCAGTAGCTATGAAGAAATTGTGCGTTGTGCTATCAAGGTAGAAATGGAAGTTGGTGTTACTTATCCATCTCATAGTTTTGACAAGAAACGAAAGATGGAGTTCAAGGAGAAATCTCAGAATAATGGTGAAAAGAAGATGAATGTTTCCTTACGCTCAAAGCGTGGAAAGAAGCATGGTGGAGATTGTATTAAAGGGACTAGAAAATGTTTTAAGTGTGGAAAAGAAGTTCATCGAGCAGCTGAGTGTCGAAGTAATGGAAAAAGGGTTTCTAATGATGAGAATAAAGAAAAGACTACAGAGAACTCTCCACCAACACTTCAATGCTTCAAGTGAAAGGAAATGGGGAATTATGCTAATAGATTCCCTAATCCAAGGGTTAGTGATGTTCGACATGAGATCACTCTTGGAGATGTTGAATATGACAACAATGTGGTGGAATGATTAAGTGTTTATGTAATGGGATTCGAAAATAATGGTGTATATAGTATCGTGGAATATTGGAATATTTATGTATTGGTGTATTGTGGTTTTCAATAATTTTATGGTACCGATAACCATGGAAAGTGATTGAGATATTTTTGGTAAGAAGATGATATGTTCATAATGAAGGGATAAGAAGATAATGAAATGTTTTATTGTATTCATGATCTCATGATTGATATATGGACTAAGTGATATCATGGTTTGAGTATATAGAATTTTGAGGATTTTGGTATGTGGAAAGTGTTAACTTTTAACTGCATTCATGTTTTCACTAAGGTTTAATGGGTATTCATTTTTCAAGAGAATACATGATTAAGGTATTCACATAACTATAATGTGACCAACAAGATATATGGGGGATAAATGATGGCATTCACGTGATTGTTACGTGACATTTCAAGTAATAATTTTCTTTATACTATGAGCTTGTACCGAAGTATTTTAGATAAGCCTAAAGATTGGAATGGATTATGTTGGACATAAGTTAGTATAGAATTTTTTTCGATATTATTGATGGGATGTTATAGTAATATAGCTTTAGAAAAAGGACAACCTGTAGGAAGAGTGACATTCCATCACGTCGGACAAGGCTGTGGGAATCGAACCCACAACCGAAGTGCGACTGGCCTTTAGCGCCTACCACTGGCCTACAGGAAGTCCCTGTTTAGTAGAAACTAGTTTTATTATATTATGAAGTATGATATATGAAGTATAAGTCCATTTTAGGAACCATATATGATTAATCTCACTATAGATGGACTTATGTAAATTTTGATAACTTTTCTAACCTTTTTTTTGAGACAGATGGAATGACCCATCATTATATCACATGATCTGATAACACATCATGAATGACAAATTCAACTTTATTTCTTTAAGAGATGAAGTGGAAATTGTCCAAAGAACGACCAACAGTGAGACTATACCAAAATCACGAAAGTATTTCTTCTAATTCCAATTTCATCAACTTTAGGGAAATGATCTTGAAAACCAAAAATGTTGTCCTAGTGCCCTTATATCCGATGAATCAAATGGTACCCTAGATCATCACAAATTTATGGCTTTGTGATTTCTGGATTTTTCATAGCCATTTTCTCTACCACTCTCCATCAGAACATGATGATTAGATTTCTCTTCCATATCCACATTTTCACCTATGTGGAAACCCAGTGATTAGTTTATTTGGGTAACCGTTAAGTTTCATACTTTTGTTTTTAAAGATTGGTTTTGGTATTCCTTTTTACGATGTGGGTTTCTATTAAAGAAACTTTCGAGTAGTAAACCATTTATAACCCCGATGAATTTCGAGGGAGAAATTCATTTTAAGGGGGGTAGAATGTAACACCCCGAGATTTTATGAAAAATATTCTTTTTAATTTCATTAATGTCTTGTGTTGTACACTACAACAAAAGAAGCTTGCACAACATGCATCCTTGACTTGCCTTGCATTACACACAATCGCGACCTTCCTCGATAGCGTGTATAGTACGCAATACCGAGTTTCACTAAACAATGATATGCTATTAAAATATTATTAAAACTAGCCGTTATGAATAGTAATAACCACTTTTTGAAATTTTTTAAATTTTATTTTCAAAATGGACTTCATTTTTGGATTCGGAATATCGAAATTAGCTTAGGGTGAAATTTTGGTACTTTTTGGATAACTTTCATTTTCTGATGAATAGTGAAAATTACTAAATTTTAATTAAAAACAACCTTTTTAATAGAAATAATTAATAGTGATAAATTATTAATTTGAGTGGTTTTAAAGTATATTTAGAATATATTTTTACAATTTAATACAATGTTGGTTATTGGATGTAATTTCACATTTAAACCAGACATAAACAACTGTCAATATTTTGATAGTTATTATCTCTTAAGAACACACTATTTGTTTTGACGACGAGAATTAATTTAATTAATGCAACTGATATGTTTTGAATTTGGTAAAATAGACATAATTTTTTAATTCATAATATCAAATATAGCTTAGGCCTAATTTTTGGTATTTTTATGGAAACTTGCATTTTTTGATGAATAGTGAAACCACTAAGTGGTAGTTAAAAAAATGAATTTTTCATAAAACATAATTTTACCGCTTCTGTGAGTGGAATTTCAAAAATTCGAGAGACATAGTTGATGTCAGTAAGTAAAATGTGGTTCAATGAGGTGAAAATAATTTTTGGTGAATAGTAACTTTTTACTTTTTTTACCACGGTTAAAAGTAAATAGGGTAATTAAGGGTAAAAATGATATTATTGTTACACTAACACATGTCCTAATTCTATTGGATAAGTGTAATTCGACCAAAAACAACCTTAGGAATAAAATATGACCATTTAGGCCCACTTGGATTAGATTAGGACATTTATTATTAATTTATTTAAAGAAGGGTAAAAATAGTTAAAATCAAAGTTTAATAAGTAAATCATTTTTAATATAGGGTTATACATAAGATAAATTATACTATAAATATTAATTAGAAATCTAAAAATATTTCCTACATAATTTTATTTTTTTGTAATTTTTAGACATTAAATAATTTAATTTATTTATGACACAAAGATGATGCAGTAATTATCTTATTAATGAAATATTGACATAATTGATGTTATAAATACCCAAATAAATGTAATTTGAGACTTTTTATGAATTCAACTAATTTCCTAGGTTAATATGACATTTTCTTATTGATTTAATTAACATTGTTTGAACTAATCATTTTTTTATGATTTTCAAAAAAAAAACAATTAATAAATAGTGTCAAAATTGACATAAAATAGTTTTTAAAACAAATATTGTATTATTAATTGTTATTTTATTCTTAAAAATCTAAGGATCGGCCACATTACTTATATAGGATTATATATATTAATAATAAACAACTTGGGGTTCGTTTGGCTTCTTATAGTAAGTTTATTAACCTTATAGTATAAGAACACAAGAAGACACAGTAAAAGTAAAATTATTTAACTTAATGTTAAATCTAAATGATAAGGTTACAATAGGGAACTAAACTTGTCTAAATTCTATTGTATTAGAGGATTTCGACCCATCCCCATCTTAGTATTGAAATAAATCAATTTGGAGCTATTTAAAACCGAATTTGGCTTTATAATAAAATAATATTTTTTGTTATTCCAAAGGTGCCCCTCTCCTCCCTTATAAAAGGGCACCTCCCCCCTCTCTTCCTCACACCACTTTGAGCCTTCAAGCTCATCCAAACCATGAAAAATTCTCTTCTACACTTCCCTTGAAACATCCTTGAGGTCCTGGTATTCTTCAAATACCAATTTTAGTGCCCTAAGAGGAGGACTCAAAGATGTGTTTCAAAGAAGAGGTAATGTGCATTATCGATTCTTTCAACATTATTTCTTCTTCCACTTCTTCTTCTTAGGTTGTATCATTATGAAGTAATAACATCAGTATCACTAATATACTGATATGTTATTATAAGTATGAAACACCCCTATTTCACCATCTATCCATCCTACGGAAAACAAAATCACCACGCGTGCGTACGTACGGAATACCGTCTCCACGCTGTGGTGTAATCTATTTTCCACCACCACCTTACTTGGATGGGTATAATGGTGTACATAATAACTATATATGATTATTGTAAAGTGATATTGATTCTGAAATAGTATACATACACTCCAATACAATTCCATGATCATGAGAACGATATCATCGCTCGTGCGTACGTACGGACTACCGTCTCCACGATGCGATGAGATTCATTATCCACGTTAACCATTAATGAATGATTATAAATTATATATAATAAGTAATAATGAAATTTATTACATAATAATGATACTGGATTTATGTGTATATATATTTATGTCATCTACTTAATTCCATTCAACTCAATAAGGAAACGAAAACAGCGTTAATGCGTACGTACGGCCTACCGTCTCCATGAACGGTGTATTTCTTTCCCTTTACTGATATATTATATATATGTATATTCTGAATATATATTATATATAAATCATGTTTTATATTCTGTAATTAAGTAGTCATGATCTAAGTAATCATATGAATAATTACAATCAAAACACGGACGACAAATGAAACGATTTTACCCAAAACGATCTTTAACATGGAATTTACACAAGAATGGGTAAAATAAAGTCATAAGTGAACCATATATGATATCATAACAATGAGTATGATTCTGGAATAAGTCAATTAAATTATTTAAATCATTATACATGAGGTTCAAACACTTACGAAGCAAATCGGACCTAAGGTAAGGGAAAATATCAGAATCTCATTTTATCCGAGATTGTTTATACTTTGGTAATTACTGGGGTGTATTTTATCATCCACATCCATGTTTCCTCAATATGTAATATTATTTCCATCCACCTACAATTTTTTAAATCCAATTTTACCCTTAGGTGAGTTTTGAGTAAAAGATATAAAAGGAATCTTTTGTCATTTTTCAGACGAGGTACTTTTTGACTTTTCCGACAAAAGTACGAGAAGAATGTTTTTTTTAACTTATACGACATAAATGGATTTTTAAAACATTATTTCCAAGAAGCTTCCTTTACAAGTTTTCATGTTTATTTTTAATCAACTTATTTTAGTTTAAAATTGTATGACATGTTAATAAAGGAAAATGTTTTTGAAAGGATATTGTCCTCAAGAATGGAGTTCAAGTGTTTTATCAAAATTATTTTCCATCTAAGATAATATAGGGTTTTGTTTCTATCCCTATTATTACATTGATTTTATTATGTCGTGATGGAATTATTTTTATTAATTTCTTTATCTTATATGAATTGTTTTATAATGTCATGATGTTTAAGAATCCCATTTTTATTACACGGGTTATGCAATGATGTATGATTTATGATTTTGTGGCACACATAAGAATGGTATAATTATGAGATGGGTGGGACCTATATATCCCTCCAATTCATTGGGTAAAGATTTTATATCTCATGAGATAGACATGGCTAGAATGGCAGGTTAAACCGGTTCAGTGAAACAAGACTAAAATGAGGAGTGAACTCGGTTCAGAAATGGACTTTGTCCACTAAGATAGTCTTGGAAATGAGTCCTGACTAATAAGAAATGATTCTCTATGATTATGTGTGTATGACACAAAGTTTCATGTTTTAAGTTATGATTATTGGGGTTTACATTTCACTACTACAATTTATCCCATGTTATGATATTATGATCTCTTTTGAAGGTTAAGATTTTCAAAATGTTATGTTCTTATGAATATGATGTGGTTGATATTTCTTTTGTTTACCCTTACTGAGCATTTGAGCTCACCCTTTTATGTTTTATTTTCCCCAGGATATAAAGAAATGTTTTAGGTAAAAAAAGGGAAGATCTTTATGGGAGATGTTGAAGATCTTTCGCCCCGATTAGAAGATTATATTCCGAGTTTCCAAAGACACTAAACTATTACGGTCCTTGTGTGTGTGTTTTTGTTATGTACTAAGTATTCCTCAAAAGTAATGTAATGTACATGTACGTTAAGCTTAGGGTCTCTACACGTGTGAACTAATTATAGAAGCTCTATAGACCTTTCACCTTTCCCACTAAATGGGGGAATGGTAATTTTTCCTTGTAGACACGCATGACATACACCAAGTTGTTTTAGTTCGAAAGAATCTAAATACCCATCTTGATGTAATTTTTTCAAACCTTTATCATTGACATGACCTATCCGGTGATGCCAAATTCGGGGGTGGTTTGAGTCTTGTGAATTAACTTTGTCATAAATTTCCATTACATGGGTTGTGTAGTCTAACACATAAAGTGTGTTATATAAATGTTCCCTACAAAAACAAATCCTTTCTTTATAAAAGTAGCAACATCCACTTAAAAACTTGAAGATGAATCTATCAGTATCTAATCTGGATATTGAAATAATGTCTTTAGTTTCAGAGGGTACATTATAACATCCTTTCAAAACCAATACCATCCCAGTTGGCAATGTGAGATGGTTTTCTCCAATAGCTACAACAGCGAGTCTGGCTCCGTTGGCTACTCGTAGATCCACCTCACCTCGGTCAATCTTTCTGAATCTACTTTGTTCATGTATTTTTATACTAATGTGAACACCACAAGAAGTATCTAATACCCAATTAGTAGAAACAGATAAATTTCCCTCGATAACAAACACACCTGAAGCTTCCCCTTTCTTCCTTGGCTAGGTGCAGGTTTTCTTCTAGTGTCCCTTCTTGCCACATGCGAAACAAATAGCATCCTGTTCCCTTGCCCCCCCTTGATCTTATTTTTCATGGAAGGCCTTGAAGAAGCTTTGGGAATAAAGATCTTCGCCTTCCCTTTCCTTTTATTCACTATAAGGACAGAAGGTTTTCACACTTCATGTCATTATCCACTTGGAAAATAAGGATAAGAAGATCAGACAGAGACTTCTCAATGTTGTTCATGATGATGTTCACAACAAAGTTTGAGAATCTCTAGGGGAGTGATGCAATAATGAGATCGGTACCCAGTTCCTTGGGAAGTTTAAACCCTAGAACCTCCAAGCGCTCAATTTATCCAATGAGCTTGACTACATGAGGCCCAGATGGGGCACCCTCTCCAAGCTTTCTTTGAAATAGAGCCTTGGAGATCTCAAACCTTTCCTATCTTTCTCTCTCTTGGTATAGACCATGGAGGTGCTCAATCATTCTGTAGGCATCCATGTCTTCATGGGAATTCATGAGATCACTAGACATTGATGACATAATAAAACATTGAACATCGAGTGCATCACTCAAATGTTCATCATAGACCAGGAAATCTTCATCACTAGCCCCTTGGGCAGGCGGATCAGGAAGTGAGGACTCCAGCACTTAAAACTTTCATTCAGGGAATAAGATAACCCGAAGGCACCTAAACCATTTTTGAAAGTTACTACCTGTGAGGATATTGTCTTTATCCCGAGTTGATCACAGAGAAAATTTCGTTGACGAGTTTTTCATTTCGAGTCTACAAATTAAAAGAGAATATTTATCAGTACTTTCTTGATTACATTTTATGAAAAATAATAAAGGAATTAATTCTCCCACTATTTTATCAAGTCCCAATGTCCCTCACCATTGAACTCAGAATGTCCAGTTGCTTTGAAATTCTAGCGGAAAGGATCTATATTCCCCTTCTCATAACCCCAACAAGGGTTGGTCAAGCTATTTGATGGTATTTAAGTAGGTAGGTCTTTGCCAACTGCGAGCTTACAGTTCTTTGATCTGTTGAGTGGACTCCCCAATCTTGAAATCCTGACTTGGATTTCCTCAACTCTTGCCTCCAATATTACATCAAGTCTAGAAAGGGCTACTCCTCTTGATGTATTATGGTTTAGTCAACCCTAAACCCTTCATAAGGGATTCCTTTATAAAAGTAAGTGTCCCAACAAGGGTTGGTCAAACACATATTTTTATTGAGTCATGCCCATAATCAAGTAACGAAAGGCTTGGTCTGACTCAATATGGTATTGAGGTATTTTAATCTTTTATGATTAGTTTTGCATTATCACATGCTTGTTAATATTATTTAATGCTTTCTTAAGTGATTAACCATGTTCTGATAATGTTTACGCATAGTCCGGTTTTTATTTTATTCCATCTTTGCATGATTGTTTACTTCATTAATTATGTGATCATGAAAACACATACATAATAAATAAACCATGCAATCAGAAAGAAAAAATAAGATGGCATGATCATGAACTTCTATTGGTTATCTTATCTAGCGGTTTGATAAGCTAACCCCGACCTAGGAAAAAACACCTTGAACCGATGGTTCGTGTTTTGCAGCTACCACCGGTCCACCTTTGTATCTTCTTGGGTTGGATTCGCCTCATCATCAGGTCTTGAACTGTCTCCTATGGCTTGGGAGATCCTCCATTACATGGGTTTACATTAAAGAAACCATGGGCACGCTGGACCTATATTTTATTGGAAGAAGGCTCACAGGCCAACAAATTTAAATTTAAACAAATTTAAATGAAACCATACACACATACAAAGGGTCTTTGGTCTAGCACATGATCATCCATATCATGAAACGAAATTTATGCATATTTATAATTCAAATTATTTTAATCGTTCTTTCATTTAAGTTAAGTCATGCTCGAATTCAATTAATTATGATCTTATAATTATTCAATTCTTTATCTTAAATTCCTTTCTGAATTTCCTTGAGATTATTCTCATCCATATTCTTTGTACATGTCTTTGTACTTTTGGAGGAAACCTGGTGAAATTTATGGAAAGTACACGGCGTGTAGTTTATATTTACATGGCTTTTATTTGTTTTAACCTTTTATCCAAAGTACATGCTGGGGGATTTGGCGTGTTTTCTGTACTTTTGAAATTTTGGAGTACACGACGTGTACATAAATCATACACGACATGTACTTCCTTGTTACTCGGTTATCAGCCTGACAACCCCATGTACGCGGTATGCAGCTTAAACTTGTACACGGTTCCACATGGTTCGAAACGGACTACACATCGTGTTTCTCCAAAATACACGTCGTGTATTATGGTTTCCACATGCCATTCAATTCTGGTTAACATGGTGTGATTAATACTTAGGTATAATCAATTCACACGGCGTGGTTTGGCAGACAAGTGACGGTTCGTTGAACCTAAGTACACGGTGTGTAATTTTAATTACACGCCGTGTAATCCCGTGTTGTATAGACAGAAAGAGCGGCTCCTCTGGATGAGTTCCTCATTTTTATTTTAATCAAAAAATAAAATTAAATGGTCGTTTCTGTGATATGAATTGATAAATGAAGGAGGAATAACATATCTCGTTTATTCATATTTATAGAATGATTTATTTTGAATTGAATCAAATATAAATGCGTAAATTATTAATGAAAATTAAATAACTATAATCAAAATTTTAACCACTCTTTGATATGATTTGAAGGTTCTAGGCACATCAGAAGCGCGTGGGTGGATGTTCCCACTTGGATTTTTGTCATTAAAAATAATCAATCCGGGATCAATACGATGATAAATGTCAGTCTCCATGGATCGAATCACAGAAATAGAAATAGAAAAGGAATGTCCTGGAACGACAAAGTAGGATCGTTACAGGTTGATTATAATTAATTTAATCAATTGAAAAGAAATACCCTTTGAGTGTTCTTTCTTCGTTGATGTTCTTGATCATGTTCTGATGGGATTCATCATTGCGTCGCAGAAGCCATGTGTAGACTTCCTCTAGTGGTGATCCATACGTGTACCTCATATCTCGGGACGTCGCCAAAGGAGTCTCCATGTTCTTATGTGGAGAAACCTTTTCTTGCATTGTCCACCTTTGATCGTCTTGATCCGATGGAAGAGGATCTCTCTCTGTAACGCCCCGACCCCAGTTACCCAGAGTCTGTGCATTAATGCGTAACATTGGCATGATCACAAAAGATCAAGTCTCGAAAGACTTATTGGTTTAGTATCCTTGGAAACACTAGATACATTCATAAGTCTTACATTACATCATAAAGTAAAACAAAACTACAAAAACATCTTGTTTTCATATCCCCTCATACTATCCCTACAGGTCATTCATAATATACTTCTTCACATCCTTGAAAAATTAAAACATTAGAAGGGGTGAGCTCAGATGCTCAGTAAGGATAAAAATATAGTGGAAGATTTCATAAATAAACATTAACATTTAAGGCAATGTATAACTAAAACAAAATCCTTTTAAACTTGAACTTTAGCATAATATGGAAAAAGTAAAATGTGATAATGCCATTTACTTATTCACATGGATATTCTACTGGTCGAATGATCACATGAAATATCAATAACCACTTTCATAATGATGGAATGCATAATGCCAGAATATCATAACCACATAGCCAAGGCCTCGTGCCAATACTACAAATAAGATTTTGTCAAGGCCTCGTGCCAAGACACTAGTTTGTCTCATGAGACCTGCCGATGCATCGAGGAGCTATAGCGGGCTCCACCTATCACTTATTAAGTCCATTTCATTCCTCAAATGAACAGGTTTAAACATATCATAAACCATAACATAATCATATCACATAAAACATGCATAAAGGAAACATAACATTTCCACATTTCAATCACAAGATATCAATACAACACATTGATATAATAAAAACATTATCAGAACCATTTTCAAAACCAAAATAAAAGGAAATTAAAACTTTGTATTTATTTTTCATTTAAAAAAAGTTATGGCTTGTAGAGGAAGCCGAAACTCAAATAATGATCACGGCGACGGAGAAGTTGTTGTCTCCGCATACATACGACAAGAAAAACATTCCTTTTTGTCGTTTAGTAAAACGCTTCGTATAAAATGATTCCTTTTGAATAAATGTAAAATTCAAAGGGGTTTATACACAGTATAAAAGAAAGTTGTGTATAAAACAAAATATGCCTCAATGAAAGGAGATTGAGACAAAGTCCTTACAAAGATCATTTTTTAAATAAAATAGATCTATTATGTGTATTCACTATAAGTACACATAAAGATGTTAAAAATACAAGATAGGACATAATAATATCATGACATAATTTGAAAGTAGGAGATTAACCCAAAGAATGGAAATTGGGTTAAGAAGATCCCTTACAAAGATCATTATTTTTAAATAAAATAGGTCTATTATTTGTATTAACTATAATTACACATAATTAAAGTACAAATACAAGATAGGAAATAATAATATCATGACATAATTTTAATGTAGGAGATTAACCCAAAGAACAGAAATTGGGTTAAGAAGTTCCCTTACCTCGTGTCCGACTTGACTCAATCGTTCTTTAATATCCTGAATAATAAACTAGAGTTAATTTATATTTGCTTAAGAACCTTTTTCATGTTCATTATTCCTTTTATATCACTTATTACCATGTTTTGAACATTATGTAATCATTTAAGTTAATAACGGTCATTTTGTCGATCTTTGGTACTTGAGTCAAAAATAAACTTCTTATAATTACAAGTTGTTCATGTCGTAAAATATCCATTATATCCAGAATTATATTCATGATGTAGATATCATATATATCATATATATCTAGTATATACATGCATTTATAATATTACATAACATTTAGAGGTAAGAAATGAAATGCACTGTTCATGGAGACGGTAAGCCGTACGTACGCATGAACGCCACTTTCCTTTCTGTTTCATATTTAATGGAATGAAATTATAATTATATAAAGGTATACTATAATTCCAGTATAATATAATGTATAATACCATTTAATCCATCTTTATACATCCCAAATATGGCATTAACGATTCAAATCACTTTGAGGGGGCGGTTGTCCGCACTTCCTAAAATAGAATTATCGCGTTTACCCATAATGGAAATCATAAAGGAATGCCATAAATGGGAAATACAGAATCATAAGGAAAAAACATAATATATATCACATATAAAAATACTGTCATCATAATGGCCACCATGAGAGGTGTTAAAATAATATTGAACAATCATCGTTTCATGAGGCAGTAATTCGCCATCCACAGAAACAATATGTTATTTATCCATTAGAAGAAGGTGTGTGTAAGTATAAATAAAATAATTCTCATAAAAACATCCAAGTATATTTAGGATAATGGTGTTGTTAAAAAATAAAGGAATAAAAATAGTTTAAGGGGTTGGAGAAGAAAAATAAAACAAAATAACATAAGAGAAGACATTACCTTAAAATCGGGTAACTCTTTTTGATTTGAGCCAAAGTCTTCCTTGGGAAAACTTCTGTCCAAAGTGAGGCTTCTAGGAGTAAGAGAGGGAAGTTTAGAGATTATTTTGGTAGAGTTTTTCCAATCAAAATGTCTTGATGGTGTGAATAAGGTGGTAGAGGTGGGGGCCTTTTATAAGAGGATAGGAGGGGCACTCTTGGAAAGTCATGAAATATTACATTATTATGAAATGCTTTTAGAATTTTAGAGGTCCCACAATTATATATTTCGATGATAAGGTGATAAGGGTTCGAAATATACTCATCCAATAGGTTTTTGACAAGTGTACTTCTTAGATTTTACATTACCTTTTCATTTTATTTAAATCGTTAATTAATGAGGTAATCGTTGCATCATCACGATGTTATAAAAAATTTAATTTAGTTAATGTTTAAAAATTATAAAAAAATACCATGATGTAGGAAATATTTTTAGATTTCCAATTAATATTTATATTCTAAAATTTAACTTATATAACCCCATTTAATAATTGTTTTAGTAAAACAACACATGTTTGTGACAATTTTATTTTTACTTTAAAGAAAAAGTTATTAAGGTCATTTTCTTACCCAAGTGGCTCCATGGGGTCCCCAAGTTGACCCATGGATTTTATTGGTCGTCAATTACACACCCAATAAGGTTAGGACAAGTGTAAAGGTAATTTCATGTTATTATAACATCATTTTTACATTAAATTTCACTAATTCCCTCTAATCGCGATTAATAAAACTTAAAAGTTAATATTCACCAAAAATTATTTTCATCTCATTGAACCAAATTTTTCTTCCTAATGACAACCATATATGTCATATTGTTGAAATTCAATACACAGAAGTGGTAATGTTTCATTTATACGAAAAATTAGTTTTTAAACTACCACTTAGTTGTTTCACTATTCATAAAAAATTGATGTTTTTCTGAAAAATACCAAAAATTCACTCTAAGATATATTTGATATTCCAAATTTAAAAATGATGTATATTTTACAAAATTCAAAACATATAAGTTGAATTAACTAATTTAATAATTAATTCCCGCTGTCACAACAAATAGCGTGTTTTTAAGAAACAATATGTATCAAAAGATTGACAATTGTTTATGTCCAATTTCAAACTGAAATTAATTCTAATGACCACCATTGGATAAAATGGTAAATATATATTCTAATTATACTTTAAACCCACTCAATAGTATAATTTATTACTATAAATTATTTTTATTAAAAAATTTGTTTTTAAGTATTTTTAACTATTCATCAAAAATTGGATGTTCTCAGAAAAATACCAAAAATTCATCATAAGCTAATTTCGATATTATAAATCCAAAAATGAAGTCCATTTTTAAGTATAAAATTTATATAATTTCAAAAAGTGGGTATTACTATTCATAACTGCTATTTTTATTGGTCGTAGTGTGTTAGAACTCCAGGTTGCGTACAACACATGCTGCTTTATTATTCAAAGAGGAGCGTACCATGGAAGCTTGTGGTGTTACACTCTCAGTCTTGAGAGAGTTCTTAGAGGAAGAAGATCTTTCAGCCTTGAAAGAATTCTCCTGAATTGTTGTGCACAACGATTAGGGAATAGTTTTGGGATTGTGAGGATATTTATAATCGGTGTGTGGGGTTATAGAGTTATGAAAATTAATAAACACGTTACACATTTTGTTTATTTCATTAACTCCATTTTGAAAACCCCATGTCGAGTCATTAATTCCTTGACATGCGCCCACACAGATTATAATTAATATCATTTAATAAAATGATATTTCTTAAAAATCATGACTGGAAAAACTACACGGCGTGTATTAATAAATACACGACGTGTACTTGTTTTTCATTGAAAACTACATGGCTTGTACATTCAACGTACATGGCGTGTATATCTTGTTTTCATTTATTAATTTCCTTTCCAAAATGAAAACTACACAGAATGTACATTTAATAATAAATAGCGTGTAATTGTTTTCAAAATAAAACTACACAACATGTAATTATTGATAAACTGCGTGTAATTTTTTTATTTTATTCTTCCTCCAACATTAAAATGATTTTAGGCTTCCTTGAATAATTATTAAACCACGTATAGGAGTAATCATTATTCTACTTGAGATACTTGAATACACTTAGTGTGTGACCCTCTAGGCCTCTTTCTCATTGGAAATAGGCGGGCTTGCCTAAAGTCCTTGATTAATGTCTAGCAACGGGTCAAGGAACCCAAGAGAATGAAGTTGAAGCCGCATTGACGTATCACCTCATACAGACTCTTAATGTGCAATTTAATCCCTTTGTCTCAATATCTCATCAAGTAAGTTTCATGGTAGTGTCATAAACCTATATGCTTGATTCGTCATTCTTTGACTACCTGAAATAAACACGTCGTTTACACCATGGCCATGGAATTTAATGCGACAGTTCTATTTCAATCAATGGGCCGAGATATCAACTTCCATAAATGGAAGGGAAAAATCCTTCCTCGACTTATCCCTTAACAACATGTAATTCGTGATGCACCCAATGTACCCTACCTCCCGCCAACTGTCTGCGTGACGATTTTCGTTAGTAAATCTATGTGCGCGAGTCATGAAATGAGTTAATGATAATCTTCCAGTCTAAGGACCATTACACACATTCGTAGATAGTAATGTTCGATGACAACAAGACATACGGAATTGATACTGGCAGGTATGTTATCATAATATCCCCTCTTGGAGATTACCAAGTATGAAATCCATGAGAGAGTGTCTCATCTTCTTACGAGTACTCACACATGACGGTCTGTATACTATGTTTCCTATCATAGTATGTCATCCAACCGTAGAACTTTATTTAAGAATATTGTTGTAGAATTTCAAGGTTCTCATCATAGTGGGGATCTTCCATGACCTTATCAATGTAACAAATATTCTAGGACATTATTATATTATAGTCATGTAGAACAATGAACAATATATAATAAGTGAAAATTCATGTAATCAAAGTACAAAAAAGTTGGTTCTCTGGACACCAACCCTTACAAAAACCCGGTCTGAGGCTTCACACCCCCAACAACTCTTGAATGCATGCGAGCATCACACCGAGACCTATGGCTGGGGCTATGATGGCTAAAGAATATCCTTCCTCAGAGTCAGGAACTTGAATGCTCTAGTCATAATGTCTTTTTTTAAGTTATTCTTCCTGCAAAACTTTTCTAGATGACCCAGCCAACCAAAACGATGACACATATTCAGATTGTTGTGACAAGATTACATTGTATTCATTAAATGACCACAATAATTGCACATAAGTGGATGGTCAGATAGTATATTTGTAAAAAAACTCTAGAGGCCTCTTTATAAATAGGGCCCTCTAGTATGCACTGCATTCCAGTTGGGTAACCCCCACGCAAGCCAACCACTATTGACAGCACACTAAGAACTATCTCAGCCAAAAATGCCTCATCCACCAACTTCTCAAAACCTGTATTACTCGATGAGATAAATTTCCCTACAATATAAAGATGAAGTAAATAAATTAAAATAGGATGTTTCAATTGGTCTTATTATGATACCTCTAAATAAAATGAAACCAACTATTTAATGTGGTCAATGTAAGATTTTACTGACATCTTCCCTTCTCTAACATTCTATATCTCCGTGGCCTTCATCAAATTCAACTCCTCAGGTAAGAACCCTTGGATGAAAATGGCCTTAAAAACATCCCATTTCATTACAACATTCATTGGTGATGAGGTAACCAACTTCCACTGGTCCAATGCTAGACACTCAAACAATCCCAGTATAGCATGAAACCTGATAGACTCGGGAGTTCCCAATACCCCGAAGACACTATTGATCTCTTCAAGCCATTACACTATCTCTAATATACGTCGATAACTGTGAATAATAGGTAATGTTTGATAGGGACAAAAAACCAAGCATGACTCATTGGAATCTTTGGAGACCTTTTTGGGTATAATTTTCTAAACAATATGAAAAACACAAATTAAATCACCATAAATCCAAAACACAATCAAAGAAACACCCCAAGATAACAAAAAATGGATCCTATTCCAAAGAAATATAAACAAAGGTAAAAATTAATATACCCAAAAACATCCATTTCTTTTAGCACTCAATACAACCTTCCTCCAATGTGAATTCTCAAGTACCAAAACCCATTTTTTCCGCGAAATGACAATTTACATACTCTTTTCCAATAATGAGACTTGTGTTTTAAACCAAAACCCTTTTTTTTAAAACATGTCTTACGAATTCCAAAAAAAAACTAGAAGAAATCAATTTTAATTTCGAACACACATTTCATACTATTATAAAATCCATACATAAGGAAAATTTTCGAAACCAAAATACTACCTCATTTTAAAACTATTTAACCAATTTCCAAAACAATTTAAAAGATAAAAAATTTACTATTTTTAAATTATTTAGAAAAAGAGAACATTATTTTTAGAAAAATAAACCACTTTCATTTCTAAAAACAATCTAACACCAACTAAAATAAAGACAAAGCAAAACCAACAACAAACAATTGGAATGAAGAACAAGTGCTTATAACCAACTCGATGACATGATAGTGAGCCCCACCCCAAGAAAAACATAACACCAAAGGGACATTGAACTGATCACCTAGGATTCGCATGGGTCACTACTGCATGTGGTGCCATAGAGTGACAATGAGTTACCTCTATGGCCATCAATCAATCCAAAAAAAGACAAAATACTCAAACCTGGCCTACCCCTGTTAACTCAGGTCTTGTCACAGGCAGTGGTGATCAGGATCCGACCTGAAACCTACCTCAAGAGCCCAATAATTCCTAATATCCATCTACCAGACACCCCAAATTTCATGGACCTACATTGATACCATTTTTTTATGAACCAACACTGGTCGAACCTGAATCGGTCCTTCGAGATGGTCTGCGGCATGTCCCAAGGGGCATTCCCAATACCCCCAGGATGGAAAATAGTGTCGGTAATCAATTTATAACCATTGAGAACGATTTTTATCATAAAAAAATATAAATTGATAAATAAATATTGGTGATAAAAATAAATACTAGAAGAGAAAAGAAAAAATGCACAAAACTCTATGAAACCTCTTGGTAACCTGCAACCACTAACAACCTGCCTCAACAACGGGTATACGAAACAAAAACATATACCAAGAAACTAAACCTATATCTAAAAATATAGGATAGGACCGATCATTAAAATTCCCAATAGGGATGCCAAAAGTGAATCTTAGAATCCATGAATCTCCCTTCCCAAAACAATTCAACGACACAATTTTTAAATACAAATATAAAATTGGGGTCTTCACATTTAAAATAAATAACATGTTTTTTCCATTTAAAATCCAACACAGGCTACATAAAATTTTGAAAACTCTTTTTTATTTTATGAACAAAAACCAAATCAAAATATACCAAAGATGGGATAATGTAAAATAGGGAAACAGTACAAGCTGTAAATAAAATTGTATAATAGAAAGTAAAAAATAAATGAAAATAATTAAGTAACCATGGGTGATCCTAAACATCCATAGATGACCCATGGATATACTCGGTTCAGAACTACCAACTGGAATATGGTGAATCTCTTATGTCAATAACCAAATGGCTTCTCTAAACAACATTGCCAGTGGAAAATCCCTCTTGGCCTAATAACAAATCCTAGTGGTACCATCCCATATAATCAGGGTTGGTGAGTAACCATAACACGATCATCTAAAAGACACCCATGAACCCAAGGAGGAAGTAATACTGTTGAAGTAGGATTCTCTTGCATGCATGACTCACCTTACCTAATGCCACCGCACATGCCAACCCCAAACACGGACACCCTATACAATAACTCATA
Source organism: Viscum album (assembly GCA_963277665.1). NCBI lineage: Eukaryota > Viridiplantae > Streptophyta > Magnoliopsida > Santalales > Viscaceae > Viscum > Viscum album. Next base: position 643,105,123 of record OY728151.1, on the reverse strand, counting down.
GAGGGATAACCCTATAATAGAGGTTCCCACCACACACACACACAGAGATATATATATATATATATATATATATATATATCTGTGTGTGTGTGTGTGTGTTTAAACATGTATACATCATATCATCTAGGGTGACAACTGAGCTATCACATCACAAGATCTTTTAAACCATTTCACATCGTAGTTTTAGTTGACAACCATGCGTTCACACTTTCAATGTAACATAAGGTGCCAACCGGGACTTCATTACCTATAACCAAACAAAACATTTCAAAAACATTATGGTTTTCAAATAGGCACACTATATCCAAAACACTATCATTTAAAAGATTCAATGCAAACATTTCACAAGAGATTGAAGTGCCAAACGAGCCCCTAGGTTGGTATGTCTAAAGCATTTACTGAGAATAACAGAAAAACACAACTTTTAGATTTACAAAACACACTTGAAATCTCTTCACAATTACCAAATGACATTTACTCTTTTAAATCACACCAAATTACGATTTAAGGCCAAATGGGCCAAACCTAAGGAACACCTTTAAATCCATTTCATAAAACCCACAAAAAGTACCCAACCTCCTCTAGATAAATAAGAACCATTTATAAAAGCAATACTTTATGAAAAACTCAACATGAGGAATCACCTTCATTTTTTGACACATCTACATGTGCACCTATTACACCCTTGGTTACACCACCATCTAGTGATACACCAACGACTAATGGGACACTTAAAAACGATTTCCATAAAACACTTATTTCCTTGAAAACTATGTCCAACCACCCACTTTATTTATAAAACATAAAACCATCCCCTTGGGAATATTTAAACTCTTCCCAATAAATTTTAACACATTTAACAAACAATAAAATTTCGAAACCAAACACACTAGACATAATTTACAACAAAATAAACATTTCCACCATAATGTTAGTGTTAAAAATTTCATATGAACCACTAATTTCCCTTTAAAGAAACACTATCAATTAAAAAGAACACCCTAGGTGTCAAAATCCTAAGCATTACACATAAAGTTCATTAAAACCTATTTTTAATAAATCCAATCATCTACAAAACGCTATAATAAACTAATTACGTGCGTTATGAATGTGTGTATCGTAAAAGAAAAAATTTCAAAACAATATTTGGAACCTAAATAAAAAAATCAATATGGAAACATATATTCATTTAAATCAAACAAACTAAATATACCAATACAAAGGCATAACTGAATATTCACATCAAAATTCATTTTTAAACAAATTCTAAAAACATATCAATGTCATAAAGGTCTAATTTGGTATATTGCAATGCTAAAAATAAAATAATAAATGAAAAATATTAATAATTGGATGAACCGAGCACCACATAATTGCATCGGAAAGGAATAATAGTGGAACAACCTACCTCAATCTAAGAGTAGACAGGACAGAACCTCAATGGAAGGAGGAACAATGCCCTGCAAACCAAACACACAACCTAGACAATGAGAATAATGCATGAAACACAACCCCAATGAGATAGGGTCTAGCCAAAGTAAATAAAAAACACCAAATATGAAAATAAAAATAAAAGTGGTGATGTCAATAGACCGGAGAACTCACACCAGCTACATGGAGGGCGCCCAGAAGGGGAGGTCACTGAGGTCGGGTCATACTGGAAAGAGTAGATGAAGTGGGAAGAGGTTCAGGCCTAGATGGTGTGACCACAATAGTGTGGGGGGGGGGAAGGGCAGTCGGGTTCACCGCTAGTGCAAGGCACGATGAGGAGGATGGAGTCCGGACAGGGTGTGGCTGTTGGCTGGAATGAAAATAGGAGGTCAGACGGGGGGGGGGGGGGGTGTTGCTGCACAATGAGTATGGGGGGATGTGTGCCTCACACCTGGAAGGAGGGGGGACACCCCCAAGGGATTCACCACTTTTTTTTTATTTTATTCAATTTTTTTTATAATAATAATAATAATATTACTCTAATTATAATAATAAAATTTTTCAATTATAATAATAATTGTAACAATAATTATAATACCATACTAATTTTAATAATAATAATAACAATTATTGTAACTAATGGTATTCTTAGTAATAATAATAATATTATTATTATTATTATTATTATCAAACGTTATTTTAAATTATTAATTAATTTTTATTTATCTTATTCTCCATGAGTTTGTACTATTTATTTTAAAATCTAGGTAATTGCATGGTCCCTACACAATTACCCACAGTTGGACACATGGCTAAGCAAGTCGTGCTCAACCAGCGCCACCCAGCACTGCCCACTTACAGTGTTGAGCCACACTCTCATCATATAGCTTAATAATCTGTAAAAAAGTTGCACTCCACCACCCAAAAAACTTGGTAAACCGTTAAGACTCTGCACAATCACTCCTAAATGTGCGAGTTGACAACATTATAATGAAAAAAGAATCCAAACTCAAAATAATAATTAAAATTATTAAAAAAATACACCAGATAAGGGTGCGAGATTATAAGCATGATATCAAAATTTCTTATATTCAAAACCCATGGGTTGTCTATCATAAACATATTCAAATTTAAAAACAAATAAAAAATAAATTTTATCATCCATTTGATAAAACATAAATCTTTTAAGAAAAATCTATCAAGATTCTAATATCCTCAGACCTGACAATAAACTCAAATGAATCAACAAAATCTGTAATAATCTTATTTTCCCGAGCCCTTTCTATGTAAAAGTCTACTGTTGGTACTATTCTTGGAAGGGGGGTCACATATCTTCATTCCCTAGAGTTTTTCAAATACTCGGTACCACCAATCGGTTTGACCGAAATAATGGCACCATCATGGTTGCAATGTCATGGTTGCAAACCAGAATGGTGCCACCGCTTACGGTGTTTCACTAAACGGTGCACACCCTTTTCCAAAATTTTTTCCCAGTTCCAAGATTTTTTACAGTTACTGCTTCGGTAACAGATATTTTGAAATATAAGTGTTTTAATACCCTTTTAAAATCCATTTAAAGATAGTAAATGATGTTTTAAACCCCCAATATTCGAGTGAACCATCAGTTACCCAAACATGTGGATTTTTCCCTCTCTGTCACACCTTTCCCCTTTCCTTCCAACTTTGCACCTATTATATGAGGTTTTCTATATTTATAATATATCTATCAACTCACAGTTGTAATATCCACCATCTCTGAGGAGAATTATTGAATGAAAATTAATCCTATCCTTTGAAATGGCCCAATCATTTGGTCGAACCACAGTCTGACTTTTATGTACATCGAAATTGTATCCCTTATTTTTGGATCCTGCCTTTTCTTAAGACGATATCCTCTATTCCATTTTTCCTTTTGGTACCTCTTACTACTTCTGGAGACTTATTTCTGAGAAGATTCGTACACCCATGAGGGAGCCCTTCCCGCTCATCCTTCGAGTCCTCATAGTTCTTCTTTGCTAGTTGTGCATCCCCAGTTCATGGCGTGAGGAGAAAACATAATCTTTGATCATCCATGTATGGGTTTTTCCTTCGTCTCACATTAATGTGCATCATGCGGTGGGGGGTGGGGGGGGGGTGATAATGTTTCCCTTGGGACGTGGATGAGACCAAACATTAAAAAAAGATAATAAACAAAATTTTAATGAATTAGTGGGTGTCAATGATGATTATGTTTCTATATTATTTTATCTTTTTATTATGTTTTTATTTTTATGGGCCTATGACCACAAAAAATATGTCTGGTTGGTGGTCCTTTGATGTGCACTAAAGAACCTCTGTTTTTCTGGATAATATTGTGATTAAATGGATTTAACATGGAAACTGGTTATTCATGTAAACTCTATTGATTGAATAGATTCCCAATGAATAAAAATACCTATGTGATGACCTCAGTTATCCAGAAAAAAAGGAATGCATTAAAAGGTCTGGTTAAATTGTAAAACATCCTTGTTCTATTCCAAGATATGTGTGTTTTCTCTGTTTGATGTTGTGTGGGGTGATGTAGACGAGAATGGAACCTTTAGGTGAAGATTTGTTGGTTTTTGAATCTGTGGCTGTGTGGATTTGTATATGGGTCTTAGTTTTTCTTCCGATGCATCATGGTATCTCATGAATCCCTTTGGTTGTTGTCACATTACAATTTAACCATGTGTGAATGATTAATTTACTTCTTGGATGTTTCCCTCTTTAGGCCAGTGTTGCATTGGCTTGTGTTTATGCCTGTTAGTTATCTGTTAGTGGATAATTATTTTCAATGGAATCACTTGAACATGAAAATGACAATGGGTCAAATGGGGGATTGTTTTTCATAAAATGTATTGTGCACTGGATGTGACTGTTGTGTATTTGTGCAAGTAGGGATAACAATGAGAGTTTTTGTGTACATGACGGTTGTCTATTTCAGAACCCTTATGTTTGGATTAGAGCTTGTTTACCTATATGTTTAAAATGTAGTTCATGTGTTTCTTATACACCCCCACCCATGTTAGGTACTTCATTCCAAACACCCCATTTCATGGGGGAGGGTTTTTCCCAACATTCCTATGAGTGGATGGTTATTAGATCATTTTTTCTCCCTCTCCTAGGTAGCCCATGATTCTTTAGTTAGGCTGTTATGGCCTATGGATCACTATGGCCCAAGATACATCGAGCAAGGTGTGTTTTGGTGGTTGGCCTAGGAGTGGGAGGGAAGGTTTGTTTCCCAAGTGTCTTCAGGATAAGTCCTAGGTGTATTTGGGCATTACAATGGTTATTTTGGCTCAGGTATCTTCGGGCGTAGCAGTGATGGTTGTGGCCCAGGTCTTTTCTGGTAAGATGCATCGTTTTGGTGGCCGAGGTGTCTGCGCACAATGATGTGTGTGGTTGTGGTGTCCCAAGTGTCTTTGAGTAGGATGTGTGGTTGTGATGGCCCATAAGGTTTTTGTTGGGGCGTTAGTGGGACAATTGTGGAACTTGTGGGGGAGGTCTGATGCATATGGTGTCCTAAGTAAATAGTGGGAAATCCGTGGGGGTACCCAAATATCGATGTGTTATTACATTTACTTTACCTGACTTGAGTTATTTGGGGAGTATTCCTTGGTGAGGCTATGTGGATAGATTCCATGCTAGTTATTTTAGTTACCACTTATCTCACAGGGCATTAGAATGTCTCCACACTTTTGAACGAGAGGTTTTGGTTTCTATATTTAGTATACCTGTATACTCACCCTATGTATATAAAACTGCTTTGAGGTTTCCAGGAGGACTTTGAGGATTGTTCCGGACCATACCAGCTCAGGATTTGGGAGTTTCCATTAATGATTTTCATTAATTTAGTACTTTTCATAGAGTTTTATTGTACCTTGTATTAGTAATTTGAACATGCATGTGGGAGTGTATTTTTGGATTTAATTATATATTCATTTTTTTGGGAGTTGTTTGAGATTTACCATCTTATCTCCCGATCATTTTAAATAAAAAATGGAAATGTCTTCCATTTTTATGTGAGATTATATACCATTGGTTCTAGTCACCACTTTGTGGCATATTGAAGGTGGGACTCATGGGTCATTGTCTATCTATCAACTTGAAGAAGGGTGGTTCTGTAAGTTGTTGTCACTTTCCACATATTTGTGAAGATAGGTCATGAAAATATGGTATCTTAGGTGATGGATGAGATATTGGATGAAGCTTGGTGTTAGGAACAGTGAGGATTTGATGGTATGGTAGGGAAATATGGTTAGGAATTATTGGGGCATGAAATAGGCTAGGGAAGACTAACTAGGACATAGGATATTATCCCCCTATGATCTGATGCAAGGAATCTAGACCTACCTATGGACCAAGAGAGACTACATTGATTGTAGGGTATAGGAACTAGGAAAGGTACATGCATCATGATGAATTGTATTCTTGTGTATCTTGTGTATTTTGGGTAATTAAAAATTAATAAAAAGTTTAATAAAAATTTAAAATATATCTTATACACTACTCAGGCTTAGGCATTCTTTGTTTACCTTGCAGCAATGGACCCCAAAGGACGTCCACGAGTAGTGATGGAAATCACAGACCAGAAGGTTTATCTATTCGACTAGCGGAGGATTGACCAAGATGAAGAGGATGAAAAGTGGAAAAAGTCCCTATGTTCTTTCAAGAGGTAGGCCCTCGGGAAATACGAGGGCAGTGTTTCTGACCTGGAGACAGAAGGTTGGATTGAGGAGATGGCGATCAACTTTACCTTAATTCTTTCACCAACGAAGTACTAGGTTCTATTGGAAGTTATTTAGATGAGGGGAGAAGAGTTTTAGTGGTTGGAACTATACCACAGAGAGATGATCTAAACTAAGGTTTTGTTGAATGATTTTGAGAAGTAGTTCCAGACAGAATTATTTTCTTCTATGATGAAGGCTGAAAATAGGCAAGATCAGCTCTCTCAACAGCAAGGGAGTATGTTGGTAAGGAAGTTGGGGATCATGTTCAAGGATCACCTTCATTTTACTCCAAACCTCTTCGCATACAAGGAATCACATGAAAGAAACTTAGAGGAGGAACATAGACGTTCCTTATTGTACACTGTTACTCCTTTCACTATACCCATGTACGTGGAGGTTTAGAAGAAGTCTGAAGCGGTGGAGTAGATGAAATCACTGGGAGGTGTACCACAAGAGGGGATCCATTTGAACTCATCAAAGTGGAGGGATGTTAGTAGCTAGATTCCAACATCAGGGCCTTCATGGTTTCGGCCGATGGGGAGGAGGCCTCAGTAGTTACAATTCCAATCTTGGGGTTTGCACCGTTTTCCTATGGGCCTAGGACAAAGATTCTTTATATGTGGTAGCCATGTAAATATTCAGATTTAGTGATCATACCATGTGCAGTATAGTGGACGTGGGAAGGTTCAATGCCCACCTCAGCAGTTGTAGTTTCCAACCAGAAATTTTCATCTACAACAATAGCATTAGCAGCAAGCTCCCACTCCACCGAGAGCAGACGTTGCCTGAGGAGCCTGGCCTCATGGCGCACTTCAAGGACCTCGATCAGGGTGTGTTTGGGGAGGAAATCAGCAACTAAGAGGTAGGGGAGAAGGGAGTGTGGAGTTCCATACCACCGAGGTAGCAGTTCTATAAGGACCAGGGGTCGTTCGAGGTACAATCAGCTTGTTTTGTACTCTTTTCTATTACATTATATATTTAGGATTTTCTAACTCCTTTTTTCACCCAGTCTTGCCCATGACTTGGGCCTAGATGTAGAGAGACTCTCCATACCCCTGGTGCTGAGTACACATGTTGGAGATCAGACCAGCCTGTTTGATGTTTTTTTTGAGGATATAGACAGATGTTAGGGTCGCATCAGTCTAGTGGGGATCTCTTTTTGCTACAAATTCATCCATAAAATGTAATCATGGGAATCAATTAGCTATTTTCAATGCACGATGTTATTTCTTGCTACCAAATAAGGGTTTTGTTATCAGATATGGGTAGTCAGCGTGTAACTTTTGTTGGAAAGAGGGGTTTCCAAGAGGGCAGTCGGTGATTGGAGCCCCTACATTCATTGTTAGCTGAGCTGTCAGTGGAGTCGGTAGAAACAGAGATGGTGGAAGTCTTAGGGATCGTCAGTGAGTTCCTGGAAATCATCCCCAAAGAGGTGGTGATTCAACCCCCTTGACGTGATGTTGAGTTTAGGATAGACTTGTAACCTGGTGCCCATACGATTTTGATGAATCCTTCTCGGATGGTGCCTTCTGAGTTATGGGAGTTGAGAAATTCAGGTTGATGACCTGATGAAGAAGGGTTTTATCCAACTGATCACATCTCCATTGGGTTCTCCAGTCTTGTTCCCATTTAAGGAAGATGGTGGTCTTAGGCTATGTATAGACTACCAGAGACTTAATCAGGTAACAGTCAAGAACTACTACCCTCTCTTGAGGATTAAAAACATTTTTGAATAATTGAAGTGGCAAGGTTGGTTCTCTGAGATCGACCTGCTGTTTGGATGTCACTAGTTGAGGGTGGAGGAGGGTGACGTCTCCAAGACTGCCATTAGGTGTGGATATGGGAACTTCGAGTTCATGGTCTTATGGATCAACATTAGGAACACACCAGTCATTTTCACAGGGCTCATGAACTTCATCTTCCATGAATCTCTATACTGGTTTGTAGTTTTGTTCATCGACGACATTCTGGTCTACTCACAATTAGAAGATGATCACACTGAGAATTTGAGGATTGTTTTGGAAGTCCTCTGACACCACCAACTCTATGGGATGTTTTCCAAGTGCATGTTCTGGATACGAGAGGTGCACTTCCTTGGACATTTGGTATCCGAGTAGGGATTAACAGTGGACCTTGTGAAGGTCAATGCAGCTGTTTCTTGGGAAGCACCCAAGAACAAGGTAGAGGTTCGTAGTTTCTTGGGACTAGCAAGTTACTACCAGAGTTTTGTTCTTTAATTCTATCATGTTGCAGAACAATTTACGGATATAACTAGGAAAGGCCAGGATTCCCTTTGGAGGGATCAATGCTAGACGAATTTCAGTTATCTGAAGAGGAAACTAGTCAGTTCCCTAGTACCGAGGTTTCCAGAGGAAGGGGTAGAATTTGAAGTGTTCTATGATGCTTCTGGTCGAGGATTGGGGTGTGTGCTGATGAAACATTGGGGAGAAATCTCTTAGAGGTCAAAGAAGTTACGTCATCATGAATGTAACTATGACACCCATGACCTATAGCATATAGCAGTGGTGTGTGCACTAAAATTTTAGTGGTAGTACCTCATCAGGGAACTCTTTGTGGTCATCATAGATAACAAGAGCATCAGGTATGTCTTTTCCCACTGAATTCTGAACATGAGGAAGCAGAGATGGATGAAGTATCTTCAGGACAACGACATCGATATCTCATACACCTTTGGAAATGGGAATTTGGTGGCCAATTAATTGAATTGGATGTCACAGATGGATGGGTTTTTGGAGTCAGTAGATGCATGGAATTAAATGGAGGAGATAGATTTTTAACAGATGAGCATGAGAGTTATGGGTGGTATAGGATGTCGGTTCAAGATAAAGGTGTAGTATTACGTGGTACCACCGATGTAGGAGTCTTAGTGTGGGGGATTAGAGGCTGAAGTGATATGTGATCATGTTATCTAGGGTAATGCTCTACAAGGATGGTCAGATTCAGAATCTTTTACACAGGAAGTTGTTTGTTCCAGAGATGATGCTTGAGAGAGGTCATGGTGATTTCCATAACACACCCCTAGAAGTACATCTATGAGTTTTGATGATGTAACAAGGCTTGAATGGTCAATTTCAGTTGCCCGTAGTGAAGCAGGAAGAGGAAAAGTTTGTGGAAAAGGGCCTCGTGTGCGAGTAGGTGAAGAATGAGAACCATGGTCTGGGTGGTATGTTGCAGCCCTTAGACGATACCAATTGGAAGTGGGATATAATTTAAATGGATTTCATCACGGGACTACCCAGGGCTGAAGGAGGTCAAGATGCCTTCTAGGTAGTGGTGGATTGAATGACATAAGTAGCTCACTTCTTAGTGATTAAGGGGTCGAGCATTGTGGATGCATTAACATAGAAATATGTGGGTGAAGTTGTGAGGATGCATGGAGTTCCCATAACCATCATTTTGGATCAAGATACTTGTATTACTTCATAGTTATAAAATGGATTGCAACTTGATTTTAGCACCCATCTATTCCTTAACACTGCTTTCCACCCTAATATGGATGGGTTGACAGAGAGGACTATCCATACATAGGAAGATATGTGGAGAACATGTCTTCTGGACTTCAGAGGATCATGGGTACGACACTTGACACTGTTAAAGTTTTCCTAAATCAATAGATATCACTCTCCCATTAGCATGGCTCCATTAGAAGAATTGTACAGAAGACTGTGTCTTTCAACTGTGTGTTGTGAAAAGGTTGGGGAAGCAGGTGATCTTGGCTTGGAGGTGGTTCAGAGTATGAAGAAGAAGATTCTACTTGTGCATGAGAGGGTGAAGGCGTATAAGGACGAGCATAAGTCATATTCTGATAATAGGAGGAGACCCTTGGAGTTAGAGGTTGGGGATCATGTGTTCTTAAAGGCCTCCCCTCGGCATGGGTAGCAGAAGATTGACAGGGGGTTAATCTTTCTCCCATGTTCTTTAGACCCTTCCAGGTGTTTCGCCAAGTCAGTGAAGTTTCATATCAGCTAGGGTTACCACCACTGCTACTGAAGGTCAATGACGTCTTCCATGTGTCTCAGCTCCTTTATTATCTACATTGTGACTTGAAAATCCTTGACTAGGGTGATCTGGATACTAAGGATGATGCAACATTCATGGAGCGACCAGTGAGGATTGAGGATCGTGAGGAGATGGCGATTCGTGGGAGGACCATTTTCTTGGTTCATGTGTTATGGAGCCCTGGTGGTCTCAAGGAGAGTACCTGGGAATATGAGGCACAAATGTGTGCCTAGTACCCAGAGTTGTTTTTGTGTTTTTTTGTGTTGTTTTTTACTTGAATGTGACGTAATGCTTGACCTTGTAGACATTGAGATAGGCTGGTTTCCTTATTCTATGAATGTTTGTGAAATTACCAACTATGGGAAGGGGGGGACCTGGTCCGTAACAAAGATGCATTAAGGTGGATGTGATTAAACCCATGTGAGAGATTAAATGCCAATCAAAGTGGATAATATATTGATATGAGAAAAGGGACTCCCTGACCCTTATGTTTGTGTGGTGTGACCTTATAATATTGTGTGGCCACTTAATGGAGGGGAGTGATAGTGCTTCTACAGTTTATTAGTATGCGGGAGAGGTGTTCTTAGATGTCAATGAGATGTCCTTATGATGCCTTAGTGTTTATCCAGTTGTTCAGTAGATAGATGTCAAGTAGGTTTACTCATGAGATGTATCTTAAGGATGGTTGTTCAGACCTTTTTTCTTCCGGTTGATTTTAAATTCTCAAGGATGAGAATAGTTTTAGAGGAATATGATGTAATAACCTGGTTTTGTCGTGCCCTTCCTTTGTGAATGTCTACTGTTGGTAGTGTTCATGGGGGGGGGGGGGGGGGGTTGTGTGGCTTTTTTCTCAGGAGTTTTCCAAAAAATAGGTTCCACAAAAAGGATCCACTGAAACAGTGGCACCGCTTACTATGTATCATCGAACCAGTGGCCCCATTATGGTGTCTCACCGAACAGTGTCCCACCGTTTTCCAATTGTTTCCCTAGTTCCGAGTTTTTTTCATTTCCTCCCCCAGTAACGTATCTTTTGAGGTAAATGTGTTTTAATACCCTTTTCAAATCCATTTAATGATAGTAAAATATGTTTTAAACCCCCAAGAGTTGGGTGACCATTTAGAAACCAAAATTTGTGGTTTTTGTTTCCTTGTTTTGAAGCCTTTCCCCCTACATTCCAACTTCACCCCTGTTACGTGGTATTTTCTCTATTTAGAAGATATCTATTAACACACAAATATTATCTTAGCCATCTTTGAGGAGAATTGTTAAATGTAAATTAAAAATGATGTGTGAAACCACCCAAATATATTGGTGAGCCACGATCTGACTTTTATGTAATTCAAAATCATCTATATGATTTTAGGATATGTCCTTTTATTAAGCCAATATCTTCTATTCATTTTTCATTCTGTTCCATGATAGTGCATCTGGATACTTATTTCCGAGAAGAATCGTTCACCCATTCTAGATTCCTTTCCACTCAGCCATGGAGTCCTCTATGTTCTTCCTCTACAAGTCACGCATCCCTATTTATTAGTGCAAGGTGAAAAGTAAAATCATTGATCATCCCAGTAGGGAACATTTTTCATCTCTCTTCACAAAGAATCATGCGGTGTGGGTGTGATAATGTTTCCTTCGGGGATGTGGATGTAACCAAACATTAATGAAGATAAGAAAAAGACATTTAAATAATGAGGGTGTGTAAATGATGGTGATGTTGCTTTAAAATTTAATCATTTTATAATGTTATGAATTGTATGGGCTTATTCTAAAGTAAAATCAAGTCCATTGGTGGTCCTTCCTTGCGCACTAATGAACCTCTATTTTTTTGGATAATCTTGTGATTGAATTTTTGTAACATGGAAAGTGGTTAATCATATAAAATCTAATGATTAAATGGATTCTTAATGAATAATAATCCATGTGTGATAAACCTAGTTAACCAAACATAAATAAGTAACTTAATAAATGGTGTGGTTAAATTTGAAAACTTTATCGTTATATTTGGAGATATGTGTGGTATCTCTGTCTGATAACGTGTGGGTGACGTAGATAGGAATGGATCCTTTGGTTGAAGGGTTGTTGTTTTTTGAATCTCTGTCCACGTGGAGCCATATGTTGGGGCTTAGTTTGGTTCCATTACTTCTAGGGATCTCATAGATCCATTTTGTTGTTGTGGATTTACAAGGGAACCGGGTGTGAATGCTTAAATTGTTGCTTGGACGTTTCCCTCTTCCGTTCAGTGTTACTTTGGCTTGTGGTTGTGAATTTTAGTTTCCCATTCATGAAGAATTATTTTCAATGGAATCAATTGAACATGAAAATGATAATGAGTGACATGGGGGATTGTTTTTTCAGAAACGAGTTGTGTACAGTTTGTAGCTGTTGTGTATTTGTGATTGTAAGGATAACAGCAAGAGTGGTTGTGTACGGGCTAGTTGATTCATTCAGAAAACTTAGGTTGGGATGAGTGTCTTTTTTACTATATATATAAAATTTATTTCACGTTTTCTTATATGCACCCCACCCATACTGGGAACTTCGTTCCAAACACACCCATTTCACGGGGGAGGTTGTTTTTCTCAACATTCCTATCAGTGGTAGGTTATTAGCTCCTTTATTATCTCTCTCCTAGGTAGCCCAAGATTCTTTGGGTAGGCAATGATGTCCTAATAATAAAATTGGCCCAAGACACTTCGGCAGGGTGTGTTTTTGTAGTTATCCTAGGAGTGCGTAGGCAAGATGGTTTCCCAAGTGTCTTCGGGGTGAGGCCCATGTGTCTTCGGGCGGGATTATCATTGTTCTGGACCATGTGTCTTCAGGCATAGCAGTGGTTGTTGTGGCCCAGGTGTATGGGGGAAGGATTTGTGGTTGTAGTAGACAAGGCCTCTACAGGCAAGGATGTGTTTGGTTTTGGTGGCCTAGGGGTCTTTGGGTTGGATGCGTGGTTATGATGTCCAATAAGGTGGTTGTTGGGGAGGCAGTGGTAATGTATTGGAATTGGTGGGGGAGGTATGAATCATAGGATGTCCTAAATCACCATTGGGAAAGTGGTTTGGGGTACCCAAATATCTATGTTTTGTTACTATTAATTTTCCTAGCTTGCGTTATTTGGGGATCATGCCATAGTGAGGCTGGGTAGATAGTTTCCTTTCTAGGTGTTTTGGTTACCTCTTATCTCACGAGGCATTAAAATGCCTCTCCACTTGTACCTGAGAGATTTTTGTTTCCCTACCGAGTACACATGATATTCTCCCAATGAATATAAAAATTCTTTCATGTTTCTAAGAGGACATTGAGGACCATGCCAGACCTTACTAGCTCGGGCTTCAAGAGTTGTCGTTGCATCTTTTTGTTCTTTTGGTACTTTTCATCAAGGTTTTCTTATACCATGTAACAATTATTTGAACATCCATGTGGTAGTGGATTTTTGGATTTACTTTTACTTTTAGTTTCCTCACATTTTTTTGGGATTTACTATCTTATCTCTCGATCTTATTAAATAAAAAAGGGTAATGACATCCTTTTTTACATGAGATTCTATACAGTTTGTGCTAGTCTCCACTCCTGGGCCTATTGAAGGCAGGACATGGGGGGTTATTATCACTCCTTCAACTTGAAGAAGGAATGGTCTGGCATTTGTTTTCCCTTTTCTCATCTTGGTGAAGGCGGGTCCTAAAATGATCTATATTTTTTCTTGATAATATCATTCAGCAACATGTCCATCTTTATTTTTGACAATTTGTCTAGATTCACCCATCATGTTTTTAGAGACCCATTTAGTTCTAATTTCCTTTTTATCTAGATATTATTCTTCAAAAGGCCAAATATTATTTCTATAAAATTGATTTATTTAATCACACATAGAAATAATCAAATTTGGAACATTAAAAATAATAAAAAATTATTAGAAACATAATTTCAAACTAATGCATTACCAATAAATAACATTAAAGTTGAGATTCTAGTTCTCATACAAAACCCAACATTACCAGTAACATTTTCAATTGAATGATCTATATGAAACCTCCATGATATGGGATTATATTATGAAGAATCCCCACCCCCTCAATTCATATATTATATAAATGTTTTTCTTTTCCAGAATTGAATTCCTTGAAACCAACTTTAATATTTTCCAAAAAATATTTCAAAACATCACAAGAATCATCAAATTTTACATTAACATATTCTTAAATAGTCATGTTATGATTATTATAAACTCTATAAAATTTATTGTAATAATAATAACTATTAATGATACCCTCAACATTTTTAGCATCAAATTTAAATATAATATTCATAAAATTCATGATAAAAACATTACAACATAAAAAATGAAACTAACTAACTATATATTTTCTACCATTAAACAATTAAAAATATCATATCATAATTTTTTTTATCATAAAATTTATTCATGACATTAAAAGAATAATTAATAGATTTCATCCAAAAATAACTATGTAAACTCCATTTATTTGGTATGGTTGAAGCCATTTCTTGAATAATTTTAATTTTCTATCTAGAACTCTATTTTACTATGGGATTCTAAGTATAGAAAAGTTATTTTCATCAGCCATTATCATAATGAAAATTATAAAACTCAAAATTATAATATTCAACATCTTTTTCACTATTAATAGAAACAATTCATAACCATTCATATTTTTAACTAGCTTATAAAAATAATAAATATAGCTACATTTTCATGATTATGTGATAATAAATATAACCTTATAAATACACTAAAATAATCAACAATAAAATGAATTTTTGTTATAACATAAACATGTTGTCTTCATAGGACCAAATAAATCAAGATGAAACAATTTAAGAGGTTAAAAATAAGTAAAATAATTGATAGATTTGAATGATACCTTTTGATTATTATCTTTTAAGTATAGATCACCAAAAAATCGTTTTCAAAATTAAATAGAATATATCATAGTTCATAATGATCAATATATCAAATCAAAATAGTCAATTTTAGAAATTCATGTGGGAACATCTACATTTTATTTAAATGAGGTGGTTTGAAAACATATGCAATATTACTCTAAGGAAGAAGTTAATCGGAGTACCGATATGTACCACTCACCTGAATTATATTTGTTGCTAAAATATTGGTATTTAACCTAAAACCAACATATGGGAACGAAATGAAAATAAGAATTTTATTTTTAAAATTATTTCCTATTTATTTATTTAATATTAGATATAGATATTTTTTATTCATAAATGAGAATGTCCAAGATGTCTATTCCAAATAAAAACATCAATTTCAATAGCACTAAGACACTTAACATTATTATTAGATAGATCATAGAATTTAATAGATTAAATATTATGGTTTATATGCCCATAAAAAATATATTTTAAAACACAAAAAATTTATCATCGTCAAACATAACATCCATAAAATCATCACATATTAGTGGGATTCTAATAATATTATGTTTAATCCCTTCAACATATAGGACTTTAAAAATAAAAAAAATATTTGAAATACCTATTTCACTGAAACTCCTTACCTATCCTTCGTATTTATCTCCAAAATTAATAGGGCCTCAATCACTTTTGGTATATGTGAAGAAATTTTATAGGCATAGGAATGTTATAAGAATAACCATTCTCCATGTACCATGGGTCCCTGATATTCCTAAGGCAACTATCCTACAAACTTAAATAAAACTGGGAAATTTTTGGTAACCAAGATATTTTTTGTCCAACTGGGTTAGCAGTTGTATTTGTTAAAATAAAATAAATAAGACATTTTTTTATGTACTCTAGAAGATAAATTCCTTAGAACATAATTTATAAAAGATCAAATATACTGATAAAATATATGATAAAATTCTTAGAATAATTTATATGGTACCTATAATTTATGAATTAAACATAAAGAAATTTTTCACCGGTCATTTAACAAAAAGTAGTCTTGTTTATCATAGGAATATACAAATTATAACTAAAACTAATCTTATCATTATTTTTATTCATTATAGACAACATATTTTTGTATTTTCCATTTACTTGAAAGATAGTGTATCATATTTCTTTAATATAACAAATTCAACTTTAATATTATCATTCATCTTTGGAATATAATCAAAATCATCATAGATCATTGCTTTTAAATATTAATCGTAATTTCTTATATCTTTGTTGAGATCATCATTATCCTTATTGAAATTTTTATATTCCTTGAAAATCATTTTATTTTCATCTTTCAATTCATCATACAACCGAGTAAGTCTTAAAATTTACTTTTGATGATTTATCATTTTATTTGTATACAGATTAAAACTATAACCAACACAATCAGAATAATAATTATAATTAGAGTAATTAGTACCAAATTTTTATTTAATTCTATTAACCATATGTTATCTTCCTCTTTATCACATATGTATTAATCACATGAATATAATTATTTAGTAAAACATCATCCATTATGATAAAAAGATTTCAATACTTTCATGTATTTCTAATCTACAGCTACTTTTTTCACCTACAGATAGTCAGGTTTGATATTTTCCTTCTTCCTGTATTCATATTGGGTTATATTTGAACCATATGTAGTAACATTTTTTCTCTTCTATTATTCTTTTTATCTTTACCTATTTATTTATTGTAATTTTTCTTTCACCTCATAACTTTATAAATCAATTTGTTTATATTTTCAATTTCACCTTTTTCACATTTCAATGGATCAGATTTAGAAGAGTGAAGAGAAAGATTTATATAATATTTTAAATAAATATATTTCATTATTGAAGTTTCTTCTTCCACTATATTATTCCTTTCATGTGTTTATTGTAATAATGATCTAATGAGTTCAACTAGTGTGTACTAAATGAAGTTCTTCCTTCAATCAATATATTTATTCTTTGTTGGACACTTATTAGGTAGTTCTCGACGAGAAATTTCAACAAGTACATGTTTCATTAAACATTATATGAGTGTATTCGTTTCATTAAACATGATAGTGAACTATTGGAACCTTTGGGTTACTATCTCAAATTTATGAATTTTGAAATTGTGGTACTTCCATTATGCATTCCATGATGTGTTGTAGAATCTTCTAGGTCTCATAGGCTATCATACGTATAAATACAAGAATGAAAAAAATATATTAAATTACAAATTATGAAATATTCATAACATTATAATTCACAAAATATTTAGCTACATCATTTCATGTAATTCTATCATAATTGGAATTAGATAGTATATACGTTTTTTCTATTGGAATCTAGTGATCAATTCTCAATTTATTTAGACAAGCCTCCATTCATGATTTCTATTATCCACAACCATTACCATTAAAATGAAGAGGGTTTTGAGTAATCCTCACATCATTAAGATTTATTAATTCCATATTAATGAATCATTATCCTCAGACTATTAGTTATTGGAATAAGTTAGCATAATGATCTAAAAATTTATAAATGAGGACAATAGATGAAACTACACGTAATTCTAAAATCTAATAAGAACCTATTGTGAAACCAAGAGATGGAAAACGGACACATAAGAGAAAAATTATTCTTATGAAGTTTCAACCTCTGATTCCAAAGTGTCTATTTCAGTAAAAATGTAATATAGATATACTGAAATTTCCAAAAATGGCCACACACTGATACAAATAGTTAGTATGGCATGGATGGGAGAAAATCTAGAAGGGGGGTGAATAGAATTTATGGAAAATTTAAAATAGATAGAGAAATAAAAGATAAAATGAAATTGAGTATATTAAATTATTATAGTGGTTTATTGAAATATTTACATAGTCGCGCTTTCAACTCTATACAGTGAGAAATGATTATTCATTCCCAAGTTTTTTAGGGGAATAATAACCTGATACAAAACCATTTTTATAGTTGAGTTATAACTGGAATGACTAACTAATTTATGTATGGGGAGGCAAAACCAGTAAAATATATTTTTTGGAATCTCTTGTAAGACCCAGGAACACACTGAGAGGTGATGGGTGAATCAGTGTTTCAAATTTTTCTTTTAACATGATGGGTCTTGTTCCTAAATTTTTATGAACATGTTAAACTAGTCTGATTGAATCATGAATTAATTTAACATTCAACTATATACATACAACATAATGGTTTTAATTGGATGAACCCTAAAATATCGTAGAAGGAAGATATTCTAAATTTTTTTCATTTGTAATAAACCTTGTGAAGCATCATTTGTAAATTTGGAATACATAAGTTCAGAGATAGTCGCAGAATTCAAGGTGCACTGCTTTAAATAGATTTTATGGACAACACACTGCATCCCTCAAAACACATCCTTCAAATACAAATCGATTACATAATTTGTTGAAGTCTCACATTGTTTAATGATGTGAAGTTCACATTTGTATATTGGCATTGAATTATTTTTCCAATACTAGCATGACACACTCCATGTACTGTATACCTCAGTTAATGAACATGATAACACTATTTTCTTAAACTAGATATTATAAAATTCAACTCAAAAATATCTCACCCATAATGAAAATAAATTTATGATTCAATTAAAATAAATCCTTCATGAACCCACACATTTTCATGAATCTCAAAATCTTTTTGATTCTCGCATCCATCATGGCAGTAACAGCCTTCACGAAGCCCACTGTCATTGTAGAACACTATGTCTTCATGATACTCACAATCTTTGTGAAACCACTGTTTATGGTATTCCATAGAATCAATCAGTTCATATCCATTCATTTATTTGATTTGTAGGCTCGGTAAGGATTATTTATTCATTGTGATTTATTAATGATGTATACCTTCATGAAATCAGAACAATTCAATATTTTCTCAAATTATCATCGTATCATGTGATTTGAGGTGTCCACTTATTTGAATCTCAGCCTTCCATGAAGATTCCAATATCCCAATGGATTTTTCATGAACCACATCATTCATTTTCACAGTGATATTTCATTCATGAAGATATAGATAAATTTAACATGTATATAAACATTCTCAGAATCATATATATTTACCATCATGCCATCACAGATTCACAAATCTTCTCGTAGAAGTAAATTTTTATTTCCATCATATCTCATCATTATTAATTCTTGTTCATGATTCTCTACATTATTGTGAATTTAAACCTTCACAAAACCTAATCGTTCTGAAACAACATCCATAAAAATTTTTATAACTATCAATCCCAGGAAAACACATTTTTATAAGCTTACTCCATTCTCCAAATTTTGGGGAAAATATTTGGGAAATAATGGGAAATGAAGCCATAATCAACACTATATCCATCTTTTACTATAATATCACTTTCCTTGAAAACAAAACATGACCAAACCATCTTGGATATATAATAAACACAAACTAAACTCTGTTTTCAATTTTGAAATGCCTTTTTCTAACATTTCTAACCTTTATTGAATTTTATAATCCAAGAGTCACAACAAAAATGACATGAAATTATTGTTTTTTTAGTCATAACTAGAATTAAATTACATTAGAATCTGGGTGTCACAACCTAAAAATAGTGAGTAATTTGTTTGTTTTAAAAACATAAGGTATTGAAGAAAGAATGTGTGAGAGAAGGGAAAAGTTATTTCAAACAGAAGAGAACTAGAAGAAGTGGAATGAAAAAAGAAATAATAGTTAGTGGTTCATGAGTGTTATATCATCTCATCTCATCAAGGTAGTATAAGTTGATGTGGTTTGGGTATAATATTTTAGAGAACATTAACAATGGTGAACACGTTTTACATGATCACCAAAAGGTTTCCAAAGTGTGATAACTTTTTATCACACTGATTCACATGTACTCATATGTAATAGTCATATCATAATAGTATCTCATACATGAGTCTTTTGATTTTCTAATATAGATTTTAAAATCCTAAAACAACTAAGGTGAAGTAGTTCAATTTTTTAAATTAATTCAATAATAATAACATGCTCAATGAGTTGTATCAGAGATAAAAAAATCCATAAATATAGAATTTATTTAAAATAATTTAAATATATCATTTTATGAAATTAAAATATGTTAAAAAAAATGTAATATTTTCAAAATAATTCTGTAATACAATATGAAACTAAATCATTGATTATCAAAAGAAAATTGGCTATGAAAAAATACATTCTAAATTAATAAATTATAAATTTAAACAATTAATATACTTTAATGAAATTAATAACACATTGAACATGTTTATATAATTATAACATTAACTATTGACCATTAAAAATAAATGTAATGAAAAATTATATGAAAATGTATAAGAAACATCCTTTAATAATGAGTCAAATAAATCAAATTAATTTAAATACATTATTTTATGAATTTAAAACAATTCAATCAATTTTTAATTTAAATATTGAAAATAATTGTGTAGTACTGAGTAAAATAAATCCACCAATATTTTAATAATGTTTACCCTGAAAAAATAAATTCTACATTCGTTTATTAAATAATTAAACAATAAATATACTTTTATGATATTGAAAACAAATTGAACATGTGTATAGACATTTAAATTTTTTGATAAACCATTAAAAATACATGAAACAATAAATATTCAAATATATAGGAAACATCCAAGGACGATTTTCTATGAAGATAAAAATAGGTATTATGGAATTACTAAATAAAATTTTCACAATTCTAAAATAAATTCAAATAGGCTCAAATTAATTTATAATTAATTTATAAACCAAAAAAATAATAAAAACATGAATAAAAAATAAAAATATTTATATTTAAATAAATAAATTTAGACATAGGAGTGGTGGTATAAATTAAAAAACCTTGTAATTGTTGTACCGTTATAAACACATGTCCAATGGTTGAAAAAATATTAATAGATTGTTGAATCCTCTTTGAATTTAAAGTAGACAATTTATTAACGGATTCTAGTAAATTCGTTAAAATAATTGATGTAGATATTTTTAACAAATTGTAGAATTCATTTTGAACTAATGGTAGATATCATTTTGAACTAACAGTAGAATAGATGATGAACTAATGTTATAAAACATTTATTATAGATGGTAATATATAATTATAAGTAATTTTATCATAAATTTATAATTGAAGATAGTAAATATTTAAAACTAATGGTAATTGAAATTTAGAATTAATATTCAAAAAATTTATAGCTAACAGTAGAAAAATATATATATTTATAAAAAAAAATTAACCCGTGATATATAAAATTAAAACCATAAATGATTATTAAATATATTGAAAAAATTATTTGAAAATTGATAAATATAATTATAATATAATCACATTAAATATTCTGGTATACAATAAATTAAACAAATGAAGACACAAAAACACATCAGAGTGCATGTGAGGAAATGTAATCAGATGAAATAAAACATTCAATATATAAATCATATGTCTAATAAAACATTATAATTCCATCCAAAATTATTAATTTTATATAAATGGGCGCCCCATGTCCAATAGATCAAGGAGGTATGAAATGGGGAAGACACATGGAATTAGTTACGGAGACACTAACACATGCATGGGGATGGAATGTTGTGCTAGTAAAGGAGATACAAGGATTATTTTGAGTGGATAAAGAAGATAGAATGTTTTCAAAAATTTTCCTTCATGCCATGTATTAAAGAGGTTCATCTAACTACTGACATGGTTTTTGAATTAGTATATGATATATATGATACCCCAGGGGGTGGTAAAAATCTTCTAGATAGAACAATGGATAATGTAAGAGTCAATTCCCACCGACCCTATAGTAATACTGTGGGAGTGGCCCAATTTTAGTCCCCATGATCATGGTAGAGGAATCATCCACAAGAGAGTCCACTCAACTGTAAAAATAAATGAAAGAATAAATTACTGAACATGCATGAACATGGAAAAGTATTCCAGTTGCATTAAGCCATTTTATTATGATCCTTTAAATTTATGTTTAATCTTACTATCTTGATGTTTCCAGTGTTCCCATATACCTTACACAGACAGTTTTTGATTCCTGGGCATGAATATCCTTCCATCCATGAGCATCCATATAGAGGCGGTGAGCTGCCACTATTTTAAGATAAGGACAAGCTTAAACTATAGGTTTCCAGCTGTGAACATCATGTCCAGTAGTGAATAGGGTAACCCTTCATATTTAGCAACATTGTTTTCCATATATATGATCTAAAAAAATAATCCATGATCAAAATTATTTCCTTTCACTATTGATTATTTCCTTTCGTTCTATAAAAACTAACGTGAAGGAATGCATTGTTAGTGAATGTAACGTCCCGGTTCCGGGAGCCGCACATAGGTGCCCCATACCCAGTTGGTCACATGGCCTCAAGCACATTTCCCCAAAGGCTAGAGGATTCCAACTAGTAGCTAGGGCCTTGGGTGTGATAGTGGGGAAATTATTCCCTCATTTCCAGAGTAATGCAGTGGAAATAAACAGATTTCAATAGCGAAAGCAGTAATAACATGAAATAGTTAAATAATGGAAGACTGAATAATAATCAACTGGAGCACATATATAAATGATGCATGATACATATGCCTAGGAAAGAATCTTAACAAGTCACAATGAAAGAATACAGTACTAAACCAAATTGTAAATAAAATAATTAAACACCAACAGCGTCACAAGCCTCAACATGATCCCATGCTCTCCATCTCGAAAACAATCAAGTATCTGAAGTAGAAGGGTGCTTTTCCTTATCTAGGCATACAACAATATAATATTTTTTGGCCCAAATATATGACCCAAATAGGGTGTGAGAAGAATCCCATTAGGCAACCACCCAACAATCATTGGCTAACAGTCAATGAATATATATAGAAGATAATAAGAAAAAAGAAGTAGTAAACAAGGAAGTACTCAAAGGTAAACAATCCTAGAGTTTCAACTACATTCATTTTCATTTATTAGTTAAGAAAAAAACAATAATAAGTTACCCTCTTGGAATTAATCATATCCTAAACCCTCTGGTTTAACCAATAAAACTCAAGAAACCTTATGATAAGTACTTACTATCTAACCCCTATGGTTCATCTTTAGCACATACTCTTTGAGGAAGCACTCACCTTCAATTACTCATGTGGTCCCATATCAGTATCTATAGACACTCTGAGGAATAAAACAACATCCAATTCCTCATGTGGTCTTGCAACTAGGAACTACAGACACTCTAAGGGAGCACAAATCCCACCCCCTTATGGTCTCAAAATATAAAAGTAAACAAACACTCTGGAGAATTCCTCAGCATCCATTCTCCCTATGGTCTAATACACCTGGTTCCCATAGCCTTATGTAAGCCAATCGCACAAAAATGATAGCTGGCAGACAAAGTAAACCTCAAAAAATACTTGGCTAAACAATCTACAAGATATCACAACATGTCAGATAAAAGTCACTCCATCCTAACAATATTACCCATAGAAGACAAAGTATCATAACATGCAAAGCTAGAACAAACGGTCAATGTCAATAAAACATTGGAAACACATCCTTAGAAAGGTAAATAACACTATTTACAATCAAAAATCTTCTACTCAAGAACACAAGGCATAACAGGAAATAACAGGGCTGAAACCCATAATCACGCAATACCCCAAGCATGGGTGTTGGGATATTTTGCACATAAAACTCGGTGAATAACTATGGAAAGGAAAAAAACACCTACCTGGATGTTGTAAGAATTATATTCGTGAACCTCAGGTATTGAATCACCCCAGAACATCGTAGATATAATAAAAACTTGGAAACGTTCAACCAAGGATTTCTCGTGAAAGAGGAGAAATCAGGAAACGAGGATCTAGAATAATGAAGAGATTACCATGAAAATTCCAATGCAATCAATGGTGGTAGATTCAGAAAAAGGATGGAGAGTCGGGGGCTTAGAGAAGATCTTCCAACCTCGGTCGCTCGTGGACGAGACGAGTTAAGAAGATGCATTTTTAGGACTGAGACGCGGCCCCAGTACAATACAACAAATAAAAAGAATAGTAGATGGTGTGTCTTTCAAAAGTACATGACGTCTACTTTCCTTTATTAGGATTTTCTTTAGGCAGCCTCTAGGTCACCCCACATGGCCAAGTACTCTTCTGTTACATGACCAATACACCATAACCCACAGAAACCGGGTGCATGACGTTTACTTATAAGTACACGGTGTGTACTCCTGAAATTTCTAGAAACTCCTCTTTTTCTAAATAATAACCAGAAATGTAATACTTACCTAAAAACAAGATCCAGGTTCTTACAAGCTTCCCCCCTTAAAAAAATTCATCCCCTAATTTCCCTAACAAGGAAGCGTAGAAGAACAATCCTCAAACATCTCCGACCACTACAATCATATATAAGACTCCCTCTCCCATGTATCATTCTTTACTCGTCTATGAAGCCATAAAACTCGTAATAGAGGAACAGACTATCCACGAAGAACCCTTGTACTACGATCAATAATCTAGATAGAATTCACCTCAAACGATGTGTCCACCTCTAACTCAACCTCCTCAGGTTGAAAAACATTAGACGGGTCTGAGAAGTAATGTCATAGCTGAGAAATATGAATGACTTTGTTCATATCTTACTACCTCTAAGGTAACATCAAACAATAGGAAACAGACCCAACCTTTTCAAAAATCTCAAATGTTCTAACATACCTTGGTGAAATCTTACCCTGCCTTCTAATCCTCCTGTGTCCCAACCTTAGTGCAACACGTTGCAAAACCTGATTTCCAACCACAAACTCTAGAGGTTGTCTCTGTTGATCAACATAAGACTTCGGTCATGACTGTGTAGTAGCGATCCTCTTCTGAATCAACACCACCTACTCTATGGTCTCCTGGACAAGATGAGGCCCCAGTATAGCTGCCTATCCTACCTCCAGCCAACATAGGGGAGATCGACATGACCTACTTTACAAATCCTCAAAAGGTGACATTAGAATAGTTCCTTGAAAACTGTTATTGTAGGAAAAAACCACAAGAAGTATGTGTTCCCCCCAAGAACCTCTACAATATAAGACACAAGAATGTAGCATGTCCTCCAACACCTAAATCGTATGCTCGGACTGGCCATCTTTTTGGGGATGGTAAGCTGTACTCAAAATTACCTGTGTACCCAATGCCCTCTATATTCCCTTCTAGACCAGAGAAGTAAAAAAGCCGTCCATGTCTGAAATAATGCAGTGTGGAATTCCATGTATATGTACAGTCTACCAGATGTATAACCTTCCCAGCTCATCTACACTGAAGGTCTCATTGATCAACAAGAAGTGAGAAACCTTCGTGAGTCTGTCAATGACAACCCATACGACATAATTCCCTCGAGGTGAGCTTAGTAAGCATATCCCGAAGTCCATCATGACATCATTCCACTACCACATTGGAATGGGTAACTACTGCAAAATCCCTGCTGGTCGTTTCTTCTCCTACTTCACCTGCTGATAGGTGGAACACCAAAACACAAAACCAGCAACATCTCCCTCTATACCTAGCAACCAATACTGACGTTGCAGATCTCGATACATCTTCATGACACCATAATGAGTATCCCGGACTAAGGAATGAACGTCCCACATTATCTCCTCACGTTTTTCTATTGACACCCATACACGCCCATGAAAATACAAGATCTCATCCTCACCTACAGTCCATCCATGAATAGGGTCCTCTCATAACACACTTTCCCATAGGACTTGGCCCTCCAAATCTAATAGCTACCTCATTCTCACTTGATCAATAATATTAGAGGTTATGGCCATTGAAGAAAGAAATGTCTGCCCCTATCTGTGATATACCTCCAAATGCATCTCAGAGAACTGAGCCATAAGCTTCCACTCACAGCTGGCCTCATGAACTGCCTTTATCTGAGTCCTACTGCTCATCACATCATCTACTGTGTTTCCTTTACCAAGCATGTAGGAAAGTTCCAAATCAAAGGACTTAATGTAGTCAACACAAATTCACTATCACGGAATCAGATCACGCCGGGTAAAGATATACTTGAGACTTTCTTGGCCAGTGGAAACCAAAAAATTCTCTCCCAACATGTAATGTTTCCAACAACATAAGGAATGAAAAACTACATCCAACTCAAGATTGTGCATCGCGTAATTCCTCACATGTGGCCTCAACTGTTGATACTAGTACAAAACAACTCTTTCTCACTGAATAAGCATTTCTCCCAACATGATTCCTGATGCATCACCAAAAACAATATATCTTTTTAAGGGTTCTAGAAAAACTATAATTGTTTCTAAATTCATCCTCCCTTTCAGCTTCTGAAAGGATGACTCATAAGAATCCGACCACAAGTACTTCACACCTTTCTTAGTCAGGCCCGTCAGTGGAACTGCTAAGCGTGAAAAGTCCTGTTTAAAACATTTGTAGTAACCAACCATCCCTAGAGAACTCCATAATTCAAAGATATTATTCAGCTGCTCCCAAGAAAGTACTACTCTAACATTCTCTAAGTATACTAAAACTCATGTCTCTCAGATAACACGACACAAGAAGTGAATTTGGACCTTCCAAAAGTGACATTTTGAGAGCATAAAATATAACTGATACTC
Source organism: Viscum album (assembly GCA_963277665.1). Classification (NCBI taxonomy): domain Eukaryota; kingdom Viridiplantae; phylum Streptophyta; class Magnoliopsida; order Santalales; family Viscaceae; genus Viscum; species Viscum album. The sequence continues at coordinate 643,078,362 of OY728151.1, read as the reverse complement.
TCTCAGTGTATATAAAATGATCTCAAGATGTGTGGCATGGTTGTGTCGAGTATGAGATTACACCAAGATATCGCCCACGAAGACTGCCATGAATGAATACCAGAATTGATAGAACACTCGGTTAATCAGTTCCATGAAAACTGCAGGCATGTTTGTGAGACCGAATGGCATTACCACATACTCGTACAGACCATACATGCTCTGAAAGACTGTAAGAGGTATATCAGATGGTCCAATGTAAAAAAATTGATAATCAGACCTCAAGTCAATCTTCGAGAACACCCATGCTCCTCAAAACTGATCAAAGAGATCATCAATCCTTGAAAAGGGATATCAATTCTTGAACATCATCTAGTTCAGCTTCTGATAATCCACACAAATTATTATGGTACCATCCGCCTTCTTTTCAAATAGGACAGGAAAATCCCAAGGAGAAGTATTGGGTCAAATGAAACCATTTTCTGGAAGATCCTCCAATTTCTTTTTGAGCTCCTTTAACTCTAGTTTAGCCATCCTATAAGAAGGAATGGAAACTGGTGATGCTCCTTGAACAAGCTCAATAGAAAAGTCCACCTCTCGCTCAGGAGGAAAAGCTAAAAATTCATCTAGAAATACATCCCTGAAATGACTGACCATGGATGAAAGTCCAACTGTGAAGTCCCCTAATAATCCATATACAGACTAGTAATCTGGGCTATAAATCCTCCCAACCCATGATGCTCAGGTCCTACTCTGCTCGCCCGGGCATACCATTTTCCCTTGGAAAGAAACGATTCTCCCTCTAGTGACATGAAACTCACCCTATGAAGATAAATATCGACAAATTCCTAAAAGGTAAGTAACCCGTCCATCCCAAGAATGACATTATAGCCTGTCATTTCTATGACATAAAGTTCCCATGAGAAGTCAAACCCACAAACCACAAGTGGGAACTCCTTTTACTGACGTACACTTGTTGTTACTGTCCCCAACATAGTGTCCAACATCAATACATAAACAGAAGAAAATATATAGAGCAAAAGTATCTGCACAAAATAAAAATATGTGAAACTATGGGAAGACCCTATATCAAAAAGTGAAGAAACGAAATCTGAGGCAACTAGGACTGTACCTCTAATTATAGAGGGTTCGGGATCCTACTCTTGCTGGGTCTGCTCTACTGCAAAATCCTGACATGCACCGCAGCCGTGTGACCCTGCCTTACAACCCTATGCTGATCCACCCTGTTGTCGTTGAATGTATGGAGACTGGATACCATGGAAATGACCTCCACCTCGACCTGAACAACCGGAAGAACTCCGGTTTTCAGACTAATGAGAAACCAGTGGTCCTTCTCCTGAACATGGAGTCATATAAGAACACCAATCACTAGATTCTGGTGATAATATCTGATAGAAATGATGAATATGACCCATCTTGCCGCACGATTGGCACTCCACTGGGTCTCTCGGGCAATGTGACCTTGTATGCCCGCTTTTCCGGCATTGGTATCACACCACCTGGCTACTAGAAGAAGTATACCACCAACTACGATCTCAATGTGTAGAATCTCTATGGCGCTTCATACTGTTAGTATGAATGGTAAAAACTTCTAATGCCAAACCTCCCTGGCTCACTGCTCTAGAATCCCTCAGATTATGCTCTGTGATCAGAGCCTAGTAGACAATAGAGGTAATGGAAGTTAACCTGAAGATGTTCACAAGAGATCGGATGTCATGCCTGAGACCATCCTCAATGTTCCTCGCCATAAATAACTCATCACCTCCTAGAATAGGCATGAAGCACTGCAACTCTGAGAAGAAAGAAGAATACTCCATGACAGGGAGAGTGCCCAGCTCTATACTCGTGAACTTTCTACGTTCATCGACCCTCAAAGTCTCTGTTAATAAATAATCATAAAAGGCATGCTAGAACTCATCCCAAACCATGACCTAATGGTGTATCAACTATGAGATCACATCCCATAATCTCTTGGAGGTGTCCCGAAGCATATACGTAGTGAGATTCAATCTCCTCTCTAGAGGCATCTCTAGATGCACAAAGATCAAAATCAGGTCCTCTAACCATGGTTCTATAGCCTGAGGTCCTCGATCCAATGTGAAGGTGAGAGGATGCTACTGCTGAAAGGCCCGCGTCGTCTCTACAATAGAAGGGGAATGATGTGGTCCTCCTTATAAGGTCTTCATGAACACCATGAATCCCTCTCTGAACTGTGAATCATAACCTACATTGGGAATAACGGCTGGTGGCAAGACTGGAACTACATGAGGATCTACTGGTAGTGCTTGATCCGGCATGTCTGGTGTCTGTTCACTACCATGTAACTGGCGTACAGCCGGAGGAAGTCTCAGTGGCATGACTATGCAAGGTCAAGAACACACCTTAGTTTAGGATTGTCAAGTACAGAAACATATAAGTGCAATAAAAGAACATGAGAAAGGAAATCATTTAAGTTCTTCAAAACATGGATACATGACACGTATGTTCCTTACACAGTGTGTTCATTTATTCCTTCACATGGGTGTGCAATCCTGCAAACTTTGTTCATGTAACACCCCATACACATGGTGTGATTCCCCAAGACAATGCATTTACATGAATCATGTTTCTCTTTCCGAGTTCTTCTACATGTCTAACCCACACGGTTCTCCTAGAACAAGACTACATGGCGTTCCTTTACCAGACACGGTGTGTACTAGATGAACATCACCGACCCGTGTTGTTCTTCACACGACCAAAAACATAGTCTCATTAACATGACATGTAAATCCGGTACACGATGTGTCCCACCAAGGATTTCCCTACCCCGTGTCTCTACCCACACAGCCAGAAACATGGTTAGTTACTACACGACATGTGCATATAGTATATAGAATGCACTTAACAAAAAGATTTCATTCCCAAATAGAAGGATACATGGTGTGTATTTATCATTAAACATCGTGTATTTTGGTTTTTTGGACAGTAAGCCTCTGAAACTACTCCAGAACCACGAAAATCCCTAAAAGAAATATTCGAGTGCCAAATTCTGATATGTGAGGGCCCGTACTCCCCATGAATCAATGCTTGGCATATTGTACATGTTATATACTTGGAATTATAAAGCAATTATCCACCAAATTTTGATCCATTAGGGCCCATAACACCTCAAGAACCAAAGATTGGAACTCATTAAAACTAAACCCTAAAATATCCAATCCCTTAAAAAAAGAATGTGTCCTATCAAGGAATTTATCAAAATAGCATGTATATCTTGCACAATGCCTATCAAAACAACATGATATTGGTAATGCATCCTAAATGGCATTGAAAGAATACATGATATGTGATTTTTTGCAAGTCCCTATATGATGCATGAGATGGCATACCCTCATATCATTAGGTTGAAATATAAATATAACCTCAATAATATCAATTATAAAATCACAAAATATGTGAATCACCCAATTTTGAAATCAAATCAACTGTAATAATTGAAAAACTAGAAAAAAAATCACAATATAAAAGGTGAATTGGCTTTTCCCTGTACATGAGTAAGAAACTCCTCGGAACAGCATTTTACCAAGCAAATATTCCTTCATATCCATGGCTATAAGCTTTAAACAGTATGTCATGAAGAAAAGAAGTGTCTGATACCACTTTGTAACATCCTGGTTCGTGGTGCCGCCGAGAGGTGCTCCATACCCTATTGGTCAAATGTCTCCAACCGCATTTCCCCAAATGTCAGGGGATACCGACTAGAAGCGAGGGCCTTGGGTGTGATACTGGGGAAACTATGCCCCCATTGGAATAGTAATTTACTGGAAATAAATAGATAGCAATAGAGAAATCTGTAATGACATGCAATAGGTAAACAATGGAAGACTGAAGAATAAACAACTAGAGAACATATATAAATGATGCAAGATAAATTTGTCTAGGAAAGCATCCAAACCAGTCACAATTATGGTATTTCTTACAAAAACAAAGTACAAAAAAATAAATAATGTTAAAAAGAATCACAAGCCTCATCTTGGTCCCATGCTCTCCATATCCACAAAAATCAAGTACTTGAAGTAGAAGTGCACTTTCCCTTATCTAGACCTACAACAACAGAATCTATTTTTCCCAAAAAGCATTACCCAAATATGGTGTGAGATGAATCATAGTATGAATCCACACAAAGATATGTGCCTAATACTCAGTGAATATATATTACAGGCAATATTCAAAAAGAAGCAATAAACAAGGAAGTACCCAAAAGTAAATAATCATACAGTTTCAATTGCATTCATTTTTATTTATTAGTGAAGAAAAAACAATGATAAGTATCCCAATAGGAATTACTCACAGTCTAAACCCTATGATTTATCCAATAAAACACAAGATAATCTATAGGTAGTAATCACAGTCTAACCTCTCCAGTTCAGATTTAGCACAGACTCTCTGAGGAAGCACTCACTGTTAATTCCTTCTATGGTATTCTATCGATAACTATTGACACTCTAAGGAGGCACTCAATATACAATTACCCCTGTGGTATTGCAACGAGAAACTATAGAGACTCTGAGGGAGCACAAATTCTATCCCCCATATGGTCTCTCAACGTAAAAGTAAAGAGACACTCTATAGAAGGCCTCAACCTCCATACTCTCTATGTTCTACTACACCAGGTTCCCACAACCATGTGTAAGTAAATCGTGAACAAACGATATATGGAATCCAAAGTAAACCTCAATAACTCCTTGGCTAAACAATCTACATCATATCACATCATGTCAGATAAAAGTCACTCCATCATAACAATACATGGCATGGAAGACAATGTAGCCTAACAAGCAAAGCTAGAACAAATAGTTAATATCAAGAAAACATGGGCAACACATCCATAACAAGTTAAATAACCATATTTACCATCATTAATATTCTACTCAAGCACACAATGCATAAGATTCAATAACAGGGCTAAAACCCTTAAACACGCAATACCATTAACAAGAGTACTGGGACCTTTTTCATATATAACTCAAAGACTAACTATGGAAAGGCACAAACCACCTACCTCGAAATTGTATGATCAATATATGTTAAAATTAGGCCTTGAATCTCCCTATAATTCCATAGATATACTAAAAAATGATAAAAACGTTCAACTTAGGATATCTTGTGAAAGAGGAGAAATCAAAAAAAGAGGATCTAGATAAACGAAGATCTTACTGTGGTGATTCCAATGCAATTGACAGCGGTCAATTTTAATAATGGATGGTGAGTCGAGGGGCTCAGAGGTGATTTTTGGTCGGGGTCGCTCCTAGATGAGATGAGTCGAGAAGAAGGTATTTTTATGAATGAGACGTGACCCCAGTCTGATATAACAAATAAAAAGAAAAGTATACAGTATGTCTTATAAAAGTACATGGCGTGTACTTTCCATTACCTGGCCCTGCTTTATGTATCCTCTTGACCACCCCACACAACCATGTACTCGGTCGTTACACAGCCAATACATAGTCACCCGCGACAACTGGGTTCACGATGTGTACTTATAAGTATATGGTGTGTAATCCAAAAATTTCCAAAAACTCATATTTAACTAAATAACAACGATAAATGAAAGAGATGCCTAAAATGAAGACCAACGTTCTTACAGTGAACATATAGACAACATTCCCATCGAAAATTACAAAGCCATGCCACACTGAAGCATCCTACACTGCACCAAATAAAATGTGATAGGAATATTTATTTTTGGGAATTTCGAAATAGGAATATTTTTTAACAAGAGTGATCCCCATGCACCAGAACCCATCGTTAGTGGAAGGATAATGGTTTCAGATACATTATATGAGGAAGTTTAGTTAATATGGGATTCCATTACACTAGAGGGTACCTACCTATGAATTGTTATCGATGATTTATTAAGTAACATGATGATGTGATTGTGAAGATGATCATGTATTTATTCTGAGTTGAGAATAATATTTTTGAAAACCACTTGCTACTGGTGGTGAAGGATATAATTAATGATGGAGGGGAACAAAATTCCTCAAAATAAAGATATATCAGGTGCCATGAAAGTATGGAAACCAATCACAATTCTCACACTTTTGTTACAATATAAAATGACATCAATAATTCCAACAATACAATGTGAGTGTGGAAACAAATAGTGATTTCTCATGAGATAGAATCCTATAACTAGAAGTCTCTTCCACTTTCTCCATCTAGGAATGATATATATTTAATCTATATAATTTTTGACCAAGATATGTCCCTTCCTAGTATTCCAATTCCATCATGGCTAGTAGGAAATGCACGGTTCCCATAACAATCCCCATATTAATGCCTACATCCTCAGTCTCCATGGCCATCCAATCCCATAATTTCTAGTTATATAATCCTTTTTTATTCAAATCTTGGATTAAGCCCTAAAGGATGCTTTCAATATTCCAAATAACCAACATTGGCACATTGATGAACAATAATACATGCATTGAAAATGGGGTAATAACATTGTTTATGAGGGTGATATGCCCACCAAAAAAAAGGAATCCGTTTTTCCAATTGAGGGTAATGATAGATATTTTATCAACCAAGAAATCAAAATTTTGAATATGGATTCTACCTAGTGAGATTCAAGTTCCAAAATATTCCATGTTGATGTATCTTTTGTGAACTACATGTCTGTCACTTTTTTATTCCCCTTCTTATCTGAGAAAGAAATAGAAATAGAAATTCTTATATTAACACTGTTATTAAGATGACTACTCAACTTTCTATTTACAACTATAATTCGATTAAGATCACATATTTACTTATTATTTCCATTAATTAAAATCATCATATCATCTAAGAGGATGGGGTGAGAGATCTCAATAATTTATTTTCCAACATTGGAAGGATGAACACTACCATTACTGATGCTCGTTATTTGGTATCTCTTGACTATCTTGAACCAGATTGAGGATGCTAGTGGTTGAAATATCACCCTTCCTCAGCCACTGAATTTATATAAATAAGAAATATGTTTTCCTCATGAAGGTGATATGATTCCATGATGAACTCATTTATATGAAGAAGTGATCGATCACCGAGCTGTAGAATCCCATGTAGACCATTATGTTATTGATGAACCTACACTACACGCTATCTTATGGTTATTCCATGTCATGATTGAGGACTATTTTAAATTAGTATTTCTTCTTGTCAATATCTGTAGTAATTTTCGTAGCCATGATGATGGATGATTGAGTATACATGTTTCAAATGAAGACTTAATGTTCTCAATAGACCCATTTATAGATGATAACTAATAGTGTTATGTTAATAATTGATGTAAGGATTATTTAGGGGAAACTAAACTTTTAAATGATCCTTTTTTTGGGAAGGGGGTTATTTTACCTTGGGAATGAGGTTTATTGTGGTTGTACAAGCCTATCTTGTTTAAAGCCCCACCCAAGATATAGTCTAGAATTATTTCCACATGCTCTTCCTTGACGAGTTCCTAAGAAGATGCATAGAATGAACATGGATATCCATCAGGGAAGGAGATATTTCACAATTTTAGGTGGAGAAATCATCATAGATCTCGTTCAGCTGTAATATTATCTTTGAAAAAAATAGTTGATATCTTGTGAAAACACTTGGGGGAAAATGTCAACCATATTAGCATGAAATCTTGGATATTTTTCTAGGATTATATATTTAACATCATTTTATCTTTGATGCATTCTTGATAGAATGCAATCTTCTAATTCCCAACCTTTATCTATATTGCTATGGATTGTTCTTTGGTTATTAACTATTGATCTAGCATAATTTCAACCAAATGGGTTTTCAAGTAGATATAGTAACTGAAAGACTCATTATTCCACCACATTTCAAGATATATTTCTTCATTCTTGTTGCTCCCTTGATGAATCCCATCTGCAACATGTAGGAGGTTTATTGTTCTTCCAAATCTATAGGTCCCCTTTTAAGATTCTTAGTTTTATGTGGATACAGGGAAAAAAGTTATATTGAATTGGTTTAGTCAATGATGAGAATTAAACACAGGGGTAAATGGGGTCTACCACCCACCAACTAGAATGAATAAAATTATCTCTACCTCTCCACCATGTTCAAGGATGATGACAAGTGGGTAGTGGTATGAATGCGCCTAAACCATGTCGTTATCTCTAGTATTGGGGAAGGTGGGAATGGCTTGTATATTTTCCAAGCACTAGTCTAGAAAACCCCTAGTGTTCCAAATCCACTATTAATTATTACACCAATTAAAAAATTTCACTATGTATCGAATGTCAAAGATCCCATTCTTGTATGAAAAATTAGAAAAATATTGTATATATTTCTTGGGAGAGACCAATATTACTTTTTGTCTACTATATCCAAAATGGCCTTGAAATCCCCTCTAATGAGTCATGTCATGTCTGTTAGATTGAAGCTTCTTATATCCTTCAATAGGGATACACTCTCCCACATATCACATTTGACATAAATAAAGGAGTTGAAACAACTGAAATTTACTAAATTGACCTTTTTCTTCATGTTCTCATAATAGATTTGTTTATCGACTTATAGAGTGTTGTTCAAAGAAATTCCATATATACTAATTAATGGGTTAAACAAACATTTAATTAAAAATTACATGTTTATATGTGATGTCACAATTAATTGAAATATATTTTTTTGGTTCAAGAACTCATTCCAATGAAAAATTATTATTACGAATATCTATAGAATGAAAATCCATTTTCCCAAGGGAACCCAGACCCCTTGAGTTTCAATGAATGAAGGAAATAATTGTAGTGGGAGGATCCTGGAATTATCCCCTAGCACCAAAGAGAATATATAATGAAATAAGGAGGCTCAATACTTTTTGGTTCTAGATCTATTGTGGATTACACTAGTTCTAAATCCACTAACTTCCATGCCTCATTCATCTGAATTACAAAATAATGAACTATATTAATTGGATTGTGGAATGTGAGAACATATGGTAAATATAAGAAAACTAAAATTGTGATCGTTGATAATTTTTTGTTGAATTGTAATCTATTTCCCATGATAAAGGTATAGTTTTTGGCCTGAGAAACAAAGATCCATCATTCCAGGAGGGGGGTATAAACCTTAACATGTGGATAGATCATTCACTGTAAAAAGCTCAAGAAAAATAACTAGACATGGATGATAAAATTAGAGGTCCAAACAATGATCCCCCCACGTCATCGGGGGGGGGGGGAGACCCCTAATGTAGAGATTATAATTTGGTATTGAATAAATATGAGAAGGGGAAAGAACCTTGGGATGTAGGAGATGGTGGGAAACAACTTCCCTACAGTGGAGGAGGTAGCATCGGGGTGTAAGACTACCCCATCCATCAACTGGGATGATGGATGACCTAGAACAAAATGTAGTAAAGGATGAGAGGTTAAAACACCCTTCTAACTCTTTGTACTGAGGTCAAAAAATTTGAGTGTATCATTAGATCATTTTCCATAATTACATACAATTTTTGGATTCATCACATCGATGAACACACTCATATAAAATATTTCCAAGAAATATTATATTTTAAGGGATAAACATTCAAATGAATCGATATAGACATAAAAAAATTTTGTATACTAAAATCCATTAAGATACATCAAAGGATCATTATAAGGACTCTGCCTTAAACATTACATAATCTTGAATTATTTTAATAATTCACATTAAGGATCTTTTCAGGTTTAGAGTTTTAGAGAATTAGGCTATAAATATTAAATTACATGTCAAAAATAACAAATTAGACACTTATACTCTATCTAAAATTTTCACAATAATAAAAAACTCATAAAAGAAATCAAGAATTCTTTTCTTGATATAAATATTCTTGAATTCTTCCTTTCTCTTACCCTACCTTACACCCTTTGAAAAACATTTCAAAAACATCAGATGAGAATAAAAAGTTCAGTAAGGGTTATAAAATAAATAATTAAATCATTAGTCATTTAATACATACAAAACATAATATCTTTAACACACCTCATGAAATCATGATATTTATGAATATCACAAAGAAATCATAAACAAAACTTGTGGTATCCATAACAAACTTACGTTGTAGATTTCACATCTAGGTAGGGAGTTACGTATGGAATAACCAACATAGTATATTCCCTAAGTATAATAGGAGAAACATTAATGTTTTCATCTATCATTTTACCCAATTCATTGGAGAGCTATCTCGAGCTCACCTACACTAGGATTATCATAGAATAACCTGTATGCATAAAAAATTCCCAAGAACCATAACATATTCATAACACATAAAAATATCATAAAGGAAAGATAAAATGTCCACATTTCAATGACAATATATAATTTCAAGATATTTAAATAATAAATGTATTCTCAAAACCATTTTCAATAAAAAATAAATAAAAATTGTATATGGTATTTTATTTTCCTTTTAAAAAAATTATGGTTTGTTTAGGAATCCAAATATAAAATAATGCTCGTAGCGGTAGAAAGGTTGTTGTCACCTCGTACGTTAAAAAGAAACATTCTGTCTTGTAGTTTATTACAACACATTATAGAAAAATATTCCTTTTTAATGAATTTTAAAGTCAAAGTGGTTTATACACTGTATAAAAGCAAGGCGTGTATAAATAAAAATATGCCTCAATGATAGAATATTGAGACAATGTCCCCTACAAATATCATTTTGTAAATAAAATAGATTGATAATGTGTATTCAAGATAAGAAAATGGAAATAATGTATAAATACATGATAATATATAAAAATTTAGTTCTCACATAATCAAATAATGAATTAAACAAGAAATATAAGATCAACCCAAAGAATGGAAATTGGGTTAAAAAGTTCCCTTACTGAAATATGGCAGGCTAATAGCATCACATAAAAATTCATAAAATGAGTTGATGAGAGAGAAAATTGGTCTCAGATCATATGGATATAAAATTTACATCAATGACGATATATAAGAACTTATCCAAAAAATTTTAAATTGGAATTTAATGAAATAATATAAAATAAGTCTTTGAAAAAAATGGATGGTGAAAGGTTCCCTTACAAAGACCGTATCATTAAATTAAGGATAAAAAAATGAAATAATTATGTGTAAAAAATATAAATACACCCAATATAATTAGATATTATGTGTAAAAAAATAATAGGCCATTCAAACATATTAATAGTACAACAAAATCAAGATGTAGAGGACTAAACCAAAGAATGGAAATTGGGTTAAGAAGTTCCATTACCTCAAGTCCGACTTGTCTTGTATGTTCCATGTTATTCATCAATAATAAACATAAGTTAATTTATAATTTATTAATACATTTTTTAAATTTTATTGTCCCTTTTATATCACTTATTAACTTTCTATAACAATTAGTTTATTATTTGAGATCATATCAGATATTTTGTCGATGTTCAGAACTTGCGTATAAAATGAACTTGTTATAATTACAAATTATTCATGTGGTAAACATTATATTATCTCTATAATGATATTAATGATTTATATATCATATATATGATAAATATCTAGTATATATAAGTATTTATAATAATATAGAACATTTGGAGATAAGAAATGAAGTGCACCATTCACGGAGACGGTAAGTCGTACGTACGGATGAACACTACATTCATATCAATTTTATATTTAATGGAATGAAAACATAATGATACATAGTTATAGAATAATTCCAGTATAATATAATATATAATTTTATTAACTCCATCCTTTATAAATTCCACGTCTGGAAATAACGAGTCATATCACTTTTTAGGGGGCGGTAGTCCGCACTTCCTCAAATGAAATTATTGTATTTACCCACAATAGAAACCATAAAGGTATTCTATAAATTAAAAATAGATAAGTATAGAGAAAATATAAATATAATATATATCACATATAAATATATTTCCTTCATAATGGAAACTATGAGAGGCAGTAGGAGATATTTGAACAATCATCGTTTCGTGAGGCAGTAGTTCGCTATCCACAGAAATAATATGTATGTATCAATTAGATGGAGATGTGTAGAAGTGTAGTTCTAATTAATCTTATAAAAACATCCACATATATTTATTATACTTTTATTTATATAAAATAATATAATAAATAGACTTTAGGGGGTTGGATAAAGAAAATAAAATAAAAGAACTTGGGAGAAGACCTTACCTTTAAATCGAGTAACTCCCTTTAGTTTGAGCCGAAGGGCTCTCTTGAATTTCCTTACAAAAAAAGGGAAGAATTCTACGAGGAATATATGAATTTTGGGAGATTATTTTAGAAGAGGTTGGATGAGTTATGGGGCTTGAGAGGTGTGAGTAATGTGTTAGATTTGATGGTCTTTTATAAGGGGGAGGAGGGGCTCTTTAAGAATGTTTGAAAATATTATTTTAATATAAACTGAATTTCAATTAAAAAAGAACAAAAACTCATTTAATTAAATTATAAGGTGATTATTATTTTTAAATAGTTTCATCCAACTGGTTTTTGACCAGTTTAGTACATAAAATAAACCTTATCTTTCAGCTTTATCCCTTGGTTAACTAATTTAACTTTTACCATGTCCTCTTGTATATTTATACTATATTGTTAATATATTTACTATAAAATGATAAACAACCCAAAATAAATAATTAATGACATTTATAACATCGTATATGTCAATTGGAAGAATATTATATTTTTAGGATTATTTTCTCATTTAATAAAATATTAATTGTTTAAAAAATCATTTATGTCAATTTATAAACTATTCATATCAAGTCTTTTAAAAAATCAACATCATATTGATTATTTCAAAAAACCTTAATTAATTAAAATTTAACAAGTCTTTATAATCTATAAAATTCTTGGAATTCATAAATATTTACAAAATAAATTTATTTTAATATTTATAATCTCATTTATTTAAAACATTCATTAATGAGGTAATCATTACATCATCATTGTGTCATAAATAAATTTATTTATATTTTGACTAAAAATTATAAATAAAATACCATAATGTAGGAAATATTCATAGATTTATAATTACTCATAATAGTATAATATATCACTTACATAAACCATTGTAAAAATTGTTTTATAAGAGATATTTGTTTAACTTGTATTTTCTTTAACTTTAAATTATTTTTTTATAAAGTCTCATTTTCACTTACAAGTGGCTCCATAGTGTCCCAAAATCCACCCAAGGATTCCCATGGTCGGATATATATCATCCAATTGGGATAATACATATGTTACGGTAAATGTAATATTATTATAATATTATTTATGTACCATTATTTACCAGATTTACCCTTTAATCATGGTAAATAAAAATATTTAATGATGTTACTATTCATAATGTCTAAAAATAAATATTAACTATTTAAACAATTTTAACCTCCTAATTCCAAATATGGAATCCATTTTTCAAAATTTAATACAAAAAAGTTGCATAAATAAAATTAAAATTAATTTCCGTTGTCAAAACGAACAAGCATCTTTTATGAAATAATATCTATCTAAACATTGACACTTGTTTATGTTCAATTTCAAAGTGAAATTACATAAAATGACCAAAATTTGATTAAATGGTAAAAATATAATCTAAATTCACTTTAAAACCAATTAAAAATAAAGTATAATCATATAAATAAATTAGATTAAAAGGATGTTTTGAATTAATATGCAGTATTTTTCACTCTTCATCATAACATGAACTTTCTCAGAAAAAAACCAAAATTTTACCCAAAGTAAATTTTGATGTACAAATTATAAAAGAGAAGTTTATTTTTTCAAATGTAACATATAAAAGAGACAAAAAATAGATTTAAAAAGGATTCTCCATCAAATGGTGGTAAAACAAATCTTTAAAAAATATTAGAGGTTTTCATACATAAAATTGGATTCATTTTTATTCTAAGACTCTAAAACTTATTGGATAAATGTAAAAACATTTAAAAAACATGTGTAATAATATTATAGTTATTTCTGTTCATTCATGCTAAATCAATGTCTAGGGGTGAACTTCCAATTAAAATAATAATATTATTATATTATTTTACAGTATAACTCAAAGTTGTGTGAAACGTAAGATTTCAAGGAAACCCGTTGTTGCGTGTTGAGTATGATATTAGGAATAGAATACCCTTGATAGTAAAATGAATATTTAATTCAAAAATATTAATAAATATGAAAATTTCATATTCTTCATTTACCTGGGATGTAACAATCATCCTCTTATTCACTATCATACCACGTTGAAACTTCATCCCTGATTTTTTTCTATGTAAAAAAACATAGAATATTTCATAGAAATTATCATATATATCACTATTCCTAATATTAATTATTGATAGAGTGGATCCCTAGATACTTCCCATGATTGATATATTCATAAATTTGTGTCAAATCATGTGATTCTAATGATTAGGTCTTCTCTAGTAAATGTCATCATCCATACTTTCTTTTGAAACTCAGTCATTCCACCAATATCAAAAGGGAACACATCATAATGTTCATTTTTTCCATTAATCATTTGGTCTGAATTTTATTCCTCAGTTCATGTTTGGATATTTCCTTCCTTAGTTACTCCTAACTTCATTAGGCTACTCCCTCATGTCATACTATATGTCTTCTATTTGTACATCTATTCAAAATGAATATTTAACTATCACATCATCATCACGATATCTAAAATAGTGGGTTGAGTCATGAAATATGTATATGGAATAACTATCTATTTTTTCATCCACATGGACATCCATGTGTGGAGTTGTCAACAAGAGCCACAAGCTGATAGAGACGCAAATAACAAAAGATAGAGGAAACCATTGTTTTTATTTATAGTATTTTAAGAGTAAGAGAAGTATAAATAATGTCTGAGAAGAAGAATATGATATGATAAAAAGACAAAAATCAACACCTGAAACATCGTTACTACCTTCCAAAGTTGAAAAAAATACATGAAAAAATAGAATTTCCAAATATATTCCTCTATTCCTCCCCTCTCTCCAGCATCAATTGTTTAACAACTTCTCCATGGACCCCCACTAAAATAAAATTAGTAATTACCCAAACATAAGGTAATTATACACCTTTTTAGTGTATTATCTCTAGATGTATAGATAGTTTCTATCATCAAACATCTAGGATTCTTATTTATATACTTGATACTCCCATGGAGAAAACTCCACCTCATATCTGGGAACTTTTCTCAAACAACTAACTACCCAAATATTCTTAATGACCCATATCTCACCGATTTATAACATGTTGACTAACTACGTAATTTTGTATTTATATTAATTCACCCAGTAAAAACAAAACACTTTACCCCAAATACCTAGCTCCTCAAATGATACCCCCTTCGATAGGTAAATTGAGAGAGTTTTCGGGTCCCATAGATAATATGTCTCTCTGTGTGATCCTCCTCATATCTATCAATCATTCCATGTGATACATCACCATTTTTGATACAGCTCACAAGATTACTACAACCCAAAATAACCATCATCCTTGAATTATTCATGACCTATGATTGTAGATTATCTTATCATATGATATACAAAATGTCTTATGTTTTTTTGGACCTTCCAATGGCATCTCCTTCAATTTATTCACTTTATCTCTACAATCTTCGAAAATCAGGGAATGATTAAACCAATGATCTCTTCACTAGTAGGAATGCCAAAAAAATAATGGAATTATTTAAAAAAATACCACAATTCTTCATTTAATATCTATGATCAGTTCACATTCAATCAATGTAAATCCCAGAGTGTGGAATGTATAGAGCCTCAAATTAATTTTTATAATGTCACACATTTAGTTGCTTTGATATTCCACTATAAAGTGAATCACTATAACACTTATTTATAAAGTAGGTTGATATTTTCTTATCCTAGTCTGTGATTCTTTTCATGAATTCCAATATATTTTTTCATCATCTGTGATCCCTGGATCTCATTCAGGGATTCTGGTTGTGACATGTGATATTTTTTTAATTCATGTGGCACAATATTTTAGCCAAAATCTATTGTTTTCGTTTTTGATATACATTACTCTTAATAACCGTATTGCTAGATGGAATATTACTTTATCACCATATGTGATATGAAATTTCAAATCACAGGGTGTGAAACATCTATATGGTATATCTTGATATGTAGCATAGTTCAATTCACTTATCCATACTACTTTATTTCAACCTGAAATATATTCATATCTCCTTCTATGATAATTCATCTGTTATTATATATTCTATTTACTCAAAAATTCATAATTCACTGATCCCTCTCAAAAAAATCAATATGACAATAAGTAATGGACATTTCCACATGAAATTATTCAATTTCCAACAATGTAGGTCAAATAGATTCATCCAACCATAGATTCCATTCAGTATTCATCTAGTCCATGCGTTCCTTAAAATTTTTCCATCGAACATGTCTCACTCTCTATACATGATCTTCATTATTCCAAGTCCGTGGTGTGTATCAAAAATTAATAAAACGAAATCATTGATATAAAATCACTAGCATAGTTGGTTTTCATAAATTGTTCACTTTATAACTATAATTTTATAAATGATTATTATTGAAAGAATTTGGAACCCAATAACCACCATATTATATTGAATTAGTATCCTTAAAATTTTACACTTTATCATTGAATTAACTTCCAATGAAAATTGTAGAATTTTTTTTGATTGACTTCCATATAGTGAAAATTCAACACTTATTTAGCAATGATAGAGGTAAAAAGTAATAGTAGAGATATTATATTGGGATATATAGTGAAAAATTTCATTTGATTATTGAACTAAAAATTACCAATGAAAATTTTCACGAATTCATTCCATGTGATGTTTTCATTAAATTTATTTATTAAACTTTTATAGTGAGGATACAAACCATAAGAAAATTTACAGAATGTAGTGTTGTATTTCTATAAAAACTAACATCAACATTTTCATCGATGAAATTTTACTATGAAATAATCACATTCAATGATAATGCGATGAAGTTCACATCCTAATTTTCCTTCTTTTCAATTACATATGATTTCCTTTGAAAACTTTTTTAGACCCTAAATTTTTGATGAATGAGATAACATCCATCCATATGGGAAATATCTTGGGAAGGAATGAGATTCTCAAGATATTCCTTGAATCTATGAGTATATTTCTACAATATTTTTTTTATACTTTGTTTCAATTATTTTTCATTTTCATCTATTTTTTCCTTGAATATAGATTTTTTTGAATATTGGGTTTCCCAATGGTATCTGAGAGGTAGGGTAATATATAATAGTCCTTAGTTTTATTACTATTTTTAAGCATTTTTATGTTGAAACATTTTTATTTGTATCCTATCTGTCATGGTATTGAGTATATATTGTATCTAATTATAAAAGACTCTGAGAAAAAATGGAATTAATTTCTGAAAAATGTGTTTGGTAAATCAGTTAGAGTATCCATGTCCCTATCAACAAGACATATTTGATGATGAAGAATACATTGTGATGTGGAAGGTTACTGAATGCTGTGAAAATTTTAATATTCTATTATAAATAATGTGGGGTTACCCATTTTTAAATGTGTTAGGGTATGAGAAGTAGTCTCTCACCATTATCTTCTATTACAATGTAAAAATATATACTCATCACATAAAAAGAAAGATGATTATTTTACAATGATTGTGGATTACATGTCACTAAATATAATTATTTTACAAGAAATATATCCTATTGGAATTATTATTGGGTGTATTTTTCTCCACAAAATTTGATCTTATTTTTAAATTTGGAAAGAAAATATCATATTAGTAAGGTAATTTTAAATACTCATTATGGATACAATTAATAACATGTTTATTTTTTCAATTGAATGAGTTTCCCTATGGATTTTTGAGTTTTATTATTACATGTAATTTTGTAATAATTATTTTGATTTTTTAATTGAAAACATCCATGTTTATAGTAATGATTTAATAAAACATTTAACTCATTTGAAGATTATAATTAGGTTTTTTTATCTAACCTGTTAGGGATCAATAAGAAAAAAAATGATTTTTTACTTGGGTGATGGTAGAATATGATTGGGGAAATATCCTATAGAAGATTATGATAGTGTGTCATGACCAAACCATGATAGAAATCTACAAGATTCCACTATAACTATCTAAAGGTATTATAAAAATAACCACAACCAAAAAACCAATTATGAGACAATGATGTACAAATAAAAACTTAAAGTAATAGAAAAATGGAAAAATTATGGCTCATTTATAACTATGAAATGGTATAGTATAAAACACTACAACCAAGAAATGACATGGAGAAATATTTCATGAGTTAATATTTCCCTACAACAACATCATCGTTACCTAAAAGATTGGAAAATTGTTTATATAAATTTTGGGTAAACCTCAAAATATAATTTTTAGGTTCATACAATAATATATAATGTTCACAATTTAATTAAACATACTAATTCATTAATTCAGGTAAAAATTATAAATGAAAATAAATCAAATAATCATAATGTAAATTATCAAATCCATTCTCACTACATAACCAGTAACCCACACTTCCCAATTCATGGCATATCATAAAACTCTCATTATAAATATTTAATAAATTTGCCGTAAACATTTTTATATAGTTGGGATAATTCCATAGAAGAACTCAAGATGAATTCTTAACTAGACCAAAACTAATGTAAATACATTATTCTCTCTATTTCTTTAACATAATCCGTCATATTGGTTATAATTTTTATATCCAATTCTATTGAGAATATTAGTTGAGAGTAATTGTTTTTAGGAAATTTAGCTTTTGATTCCTTTGAATACTTAAATGAATAATTCTAGGAACCATAATTAATTTTCTAACAACTTCAACACTTTGTTTCTCGATATGGTGCTACTCTAACACAATGAATTTATTATAATTAAAAACGTTTCTTATACTACCATTCTATGGAGTTTATTTCTTATTGTTTTTCTTTTTCATGGATTTGTTGTAAATGTTTGATAATAATGCTATTATTATTTATAATATGGGTTATTATCAGATGAATATCATGTATTATATCATTACATCAATGAATTTTAATTAATATTATCTAGAGAAAATGAATAAATAATAGCACATTAACATTAAATGATACATGATCTATATTTCACCAAGAAATCAATCCTCTATTGAATTTCTCTAACTACTTGGTTTTTTATGTTTGGAATCATCCTAATTACAGTAGCTCTGATTGTTGGATAATTGAGTAGACACCACTTTTTCTATGATTATAATATGAACAATTTTATAGTCTATTTCACCAATAACTTCATCTTATTAGGGTATCTTAAATAGTGTAACACAATGAAGGCTCAAAGAATAGACATACGTAAGAAAATCCGCAGGAACCCGGCTATGACATGACATATCCATTGGACAATCAAGGTCACATATTGATTTATTTATATACACAAGATAATATATGGCCACCCAACTATGACATGACTTACTCATTTGAATTAATCTTGTATTAATAAACGATTCATTATAAGGACCGTCACACTTACTTTGTTAGGGGGTTTTATAGTCTCGCATATTCAGTACATATCATATGAATATTAGAATTATAACCATTATATGGAATGGAATAGTTATATTTTCATATTTTATTCCTTCTTATTTTTATAGTTATAATGATTTAGTTCAGCTTTAGAATCCATATTTCAATCACTTAATCAATGTTCTCACACCACATTAATGTATACCTTTTACAAAACCTACATGTTTATGTTATTCACAAAAAAATATACCAAGGATATTCATACATATCTTATTTATCATCTAAATAAGGTAAGTGAAATTTTATTATAAAGACATGGGGATATATAAAATTTATAATATCTACATTATTATGCTAGGAGAGAATAATAGTCACCCCCATAATTTTTTTAGACAAAGCATGGGCCTCCATGATGATGGGTAGTCTGACCCCAAGTCCCTCTTACTTGGAGTCTTTATGCAAGATAGATTCAAATTCATGATTATTCTAACACCTTATATAAATATACTATTCCTAAATATTAATTCCTAGCTCATAACTACAACTAAAAATCATGGTCAAGGTAAGTCAAAAAAAAATATAGGGCCATACCAGGAATATAATGCAATGATATTTTTCATAGGTATAGTTTATCATATAAATATAGAACACATATTATTCAAATTCTATAAAAAGTTTTTATACATGAATAAAAGGAACAACTTATAAATAAATGATCATTTAAAATATTTAACTATTAGATAACTATTTATGAACAATTCATAAATGACATATAATTATAAACACAATATAATATGTCTAATATTATGGACATTTCATAATCCTGAATATAAATACATTATATATTTTCTCAAAATGAGCTCTTTCATATCAAACATTATATGAAATTTCAATGAAATTTTATAAATTATATCCATTTTTATAATTCTATTTCATTTATGTAAAAATTTTGAATAATATAAATATCATATACATCACATTATTTTATTCTTTTGATCAAATGAATTATCAAAACATTATATTGATGTGGTCTAAATAATATCTTAAATAATCCTTTTTTGTTTGTTCAATTCAAAATTATAAATATAAAATACTATATATTTTGTCCTTATATTTTTATTCTATAATATTTTTATAAAATATTCTTATGACGTCAAAATAAATAATGCATTTCAAGATTACAAGGCCTTCCATGTAATCTGGTAAACGTCTTTTTAAAAAGAAACATATAATATTTGGAATATTTTTATTAATTAATGTTTCATAAAAATTTATATAATTAATTAATGAATTTTTTTAACTCTTTATTAATTAAAATATTAAAAAAATTCATGTTACAGTGATTTATAAACATTTTATAGACTATATATTTTTGAAAAGGATAATATTAATTTTAACTCATCAATATTAACTAAATATTTATATTAAAGGTTTCAAACAAATTAATCAACAAATCATTAACAATTTATAGTTAATTTATAAAACAGTTTAATTATAAATATTCAAAATAATCATTTCAGTTATTTATAGATTAGTATTAAATAATATAATTCAATTCCTAATTGAATCTTATCAATAAATTACCAGTTTTGTTATTTATCAAAAACCATTGAAACAATTTTTTTTCATATTTAACTTAGACTAGAGAAATACTATTTTAAAAATTCTATCAAATTTATTTTATAATTTTTTATAAATTATTTGTTAAAACAACTAAATATTTATTTTTTAATTTTTTAATTTTTATGCCCTCTTTACATTATTTTTGTCACATAACATAGCGTCATCACGAATAATAGAAATTCATATTACCCTGATCCTCAATGAAATTATCATGAAAAAACCTCATAGTACATTGACACTCATCATATCATAATGAAAACAAAAAATGATAATCTATTTTTACATCATAGCCATGTTAACCCTTAACATATGTTATTCCAATTCGGCACATTCTGTTAACTATTTAACCTTATATCAAATCTTCAATGCATATTCAATTATGTAGATAATGTAGTTCAATGATCTAGGGTAGGATATGATGTTGTAAAAACACATCCTCATGTTTTTTGAGATTACATTGATGATCATTGTAGACTTATATTTGAGCACCTCAATTTAAGTTTTCATTCAACATTTCCTCAATTATGAAAATTTACATTATGAAAAAACTTCATTGTAATGTTAAGATACAATATTCCAGTTACATTTCCAAAAGATTTTCTTCATTAATGAAAATGAAGAAAACATGTTTATTTATATAAGAACATGAAATTAATACAAATTATGGGTTTTTTAGATTATCATATGATCAATGTAAGTAGAATAAAATTTTAAATGATCCTAATCTATCCTAGATATAATAAAATATAATATAAGTGATAAAAATAAACAAGCATTCCTGGATAAGTTATACCTCAATATAAAATATTTTATGGATTACGTTTGATGTTGATTACAAGATAAGTAGACAAAATACTTCTTGGAAGGTATTTCACTGACTGAAGGGTCCTAAAATGTTACATTAGAATCCTAAAACATGGAAGGGGAACTAGTTCCATTATCTTGGGACATGCTATATCTCGAGATGAATAGAGTATCATATGGATTTTATAAAATCAGTCATCTCTAACATGGGGGATATCCACCCATTATATATACATTCTTGATGTGATTCATTTTATGAAATTTATGACCATGTTTAATATATAAACAAATTATTATTCCAATTGGATTAATTTATTTAATTACATTGATTATTTTTATACCATTAATACATTAATAATAGGTTTCATTTAATCCATTCATAATGGATTGTAACGAATAAAACCATACAGGAAGATTCATGAAACAAAATTTAATTAATTCACATTTTTGTGTATATATAAAATTACCAGTGCATTATCACTATCATAGAATCATTTTTACACACATTTATAATGTAAAAAGTCATGTTTTCTTTTGGACTGAATTTATTCTTTAGCTAGCTACACGGTTAAGATCAACACTATCACCATTCCATCTTGAATGGTGTATCTGTAGAGTAACACTATTTTTTGACTATAAGATTTTGCATAGAGAGGTTTTCCTAAACCTAAAAATTAAAAAAATTTAAAATAAAAAAGGATTTGGTGCATTTTCTTGTGTGTGTGTGTGTGTTTTTAATAATTAGTGTGGTTTCACATCATTATTGGATGTGATTATGTGGATGGTTAAAATGGTTTAGGGTGCATGGTGAAATGTTTTCTATGGATTTGTGTATAGGATACATTAATGGAAGGACAAGTGATGCAACCATGAATAATACCACATAATCTTCATGTCATTAATTTATAATTTTTAAAATACTTAAAATGTAAAATTTATTATTGTGTTCTATTTAAAAAAGTTTAAATTTTTAAAAATTATAATAAATAAATAAATAATAAGATTTATCATCTATAGGTTCTATTTTAAATTATTTCAAAAATGAATTATAGAAAATTAAAATGAAATAAATTAAAATTTGAAATGTCATATAAGAGTTTTAAATTCATTATAAAGGGTTTAGTATTTATTTTTTATGTTAATAAATATGGTAACTAGGTTAATTTTCATTTTTTAATCGGTTTTGAGGTGTCATACTTTCATTTTTTTTATATATAGGACCATAATATATTGTTTTTTCCTTTTTCAAGTATGATTCTCATTTTCCCTTTTTTTACAGGTCATTCCCCATGGAATTCCCATAAATAAACCGACTATGACATTAGTAACAACCTCTAAATTCTTTTCCCTTTTACCACCCTCTATATCATCATGAACTTAAGATCTTTTATTTACTAAAAAACTCACCCATACCCCACAATGAAACCGAAACCTCCACCTTGAAGATTAGATTTCCTCAGAAAATCCCCTCCCCCACCATATTGTGGTGTATCAAAATTATTTACCTTTCTTTTACCTTCCTATTTTCCCTCCCCCATTATTGGTGTTATTTCTATTCCATCGACCAACTATGACTCCCCTTTTAGATGGTGAGAAACATCCCCTGTCTCACCTCCCCTTAAATATTCTTAAATGATGCCCCCTTCTCACCTCCCCCAAGGACTAAATGTAAAATAATATTATATACAAATTCTACCTTTTAATGTATACAAAATATGATTTCCTTATGTAAGTCATTCTTACTCAACAACCATTGAATTTGAAGCAGAAAATTTCACATGAAACATCTCATTAATCCTCCGTGAAGGCATCTCAATCACTGTCTCTCATAGCCAATGGTTTAAAATCTGAGAATACAACTCCATCACCTTTCTACTAGAACCTAGTGAGATTTTTTTCTCAAATATAATTATATATAAAAAAAATTTGGTCAACAAATTTTAAATTTATTAAAATTTCTTTTATAGAATGACTGTTTTTGTTTGAGTTTTTAATTTCATATAATGATGCATTTTTAAATAGCGAGTCCTTATTAGAATAAAAAACATTTTTGAGTTGATGATATAATGGGGGTGTTTTTTAATTACTATGTTTTTATATTTTTTATTCTACTTTTATATAAAAGCCTTGATACATTAATAATTTGAATTTTTATATATGTGTGCATTGAATAAACGTGTTCTTGTGTAATATGTTCAAAACTATCAAATTAGGACTGATAAATTTTCAAGATTATTCATCCAATTTTTTTATAAAAATAATATTATGTTACCAAAAAATCCAAATATAATTTGTTGAAAATAATTTTTAATGGTAATAAAAATCCAAATATTCTGAGAACATTTCACATTTTGGACATTGATGATAGTTCTTAATTGTTTCTTACCATTAGATATTTTGACTCCTCTCTCAAGGGGTCTTTTAAAATGAATACAATATTTTATAGATTTAATTTTCCAATCAATCATATAATTTATGAATTAGTAGTGATATTATAGAGAGTATGTGTTATTATTGTTTTCATTTATAATGTATTACATTTATATAAGTTATTATATTTCATAATAATATTTTATAATGTATATATAATTCATAGATATCAAAAAATGTTGAACTATTTTAAATGGACCAAAGAAATGTCATCATTGACGACATAATTCTAATAATGTTATCATAGTCAGTGGTCTAGATATACTAATTAATAATAGTCTGTTTTAATGAACTTAATATGAGTTTGATTATAGTGGTGGTAAAACCATGATACTTAATATATTTGTAATAAACAAGGTCATATTTCTATATGAGCAGTATCATTTTCTTGAATATGTTAATAAATTTCATGCAATGAATGATAATTAAGGTCAGTTTTCTAGGTATATATTTTATAAACTGAATAAAAAATATTAACTACTTTAAAAAAAAATTAATATGAAATAATTGATGTATATAATGTATCATCAGAAATCACTAACTATAGAATAAAATATTTTAATTATATCTTATGATAGAAAATAATTCATAATTTTGTGGGGTTAATCTATATCAGATTATTAGGGATAGATGTTAACATAGAATATTTATCCCCTGGAACCAACATATAGATGATATAACTTTGAAAAAGGTTCTATATTAGTGGATATAATGATAAAACTACCTTTTTTTAATTTCTATAAATTTTGTGATGCATGTAAATTCTTTGATGATTTATCAAGTAAAAATAATCACATTTCATTTTTTTGATAATTTGTTCTTTTTATTTAACAAATCTCATCGATAGTATTTCATTTTAATTTAGGATTATTTGGTTTTTTGATATTTTCTAGATAATAATCTAAATCATTTTTAGATAAATTTTATAATTGCATTTTTCATTTTCTTCATTGAATGAAAAATAAACATATCACATTTTATACAATCATATATTTCAAGATATATTTTACTTGACATTAACATAAATTGATATAAATTAATTTTATTGTTAATTATATAGAGTGTAATAATGTCTTTTCTAGGGTTCAAAAAAATGAAAAAAACAACATTCATGTTAAATTTTATTATTTCATTCTTTAGATTGATATTTATTATATGTTATGGAATATGTTGATAGACCTTGATTCACATGAATGTATAGGAAGGTGGTATCAATGTATACTAACTACTAAATTAATATGATATAAAATGGTGCTGGATTGTGGGGAATGATGATGCATAATTATTATTTATTTTTAAGGACGAACCTATCAATGTGATACATTAAAATATTATATGTTTTGTTCATGTTTGAGTGAACATTTCCCTTATTTTATAACTTCACCAAACACATTTGATTACTGTTAAATGAAAATGATTTGTATTAGCTGAATCAAGGATTCCTAATGTTAGGAATTCCTAAAATTATTTCATATTCTTCTGCATATAAATTATAGATATATGTTTTTTTAATTTTAAGCCTAATATTCCTATTGAACTTTTTAATGGATGGTCAGATGTAATTACACAATTAAATCAATGTGATTTTTTAATCTAGAAAAAAAAATAAAAAAATAACCATTAAATTTTCTTATGCATAATATCCAATTGATACATGATAATTATATGTCATTCCATCATTAATTTATTTTCTTTGTTGTTAATGTAACTTTTTTTGATAATATCCTATTATATTAATATAAATTATTTTGTACTTATAAATTTTTTTTTGATAAAAAATATTCTTTTATATGATGTATGATCATTTTATTCCTACAATAAACGGTTTTCCCCTCTATATAGTATATTTTACTCTTTTTAATTGTTTTAATTGTTTCCCTTAAGTTCAAATATTCCTTGGATATTTACTAGAGTTTATTAACCCAAAGATTAATATTTTAAAACTGTAATCCTTGAGAAATATTTCTATAGTTAATAGCTCCAGGTATTTTTGGGGTGATGATAGAATAATAGGAATAATTAATAACCTATAAATTGTTTTTGGATTCTTTGGTTTCTCTTTTGATTCTTTTTATATATTTCATAATAATATTATTGTACAAGGATTGAATATTTATCTAAATAATTATCAAAATAATGATTCAATTATTATAATTTGATGTTTCACTCTATATTTTTAGTCATGTATTTTTTACATGTTCCTATAGTATTTAGTAATAATTTGATTTTATGACATCCTATTAATTTTTCAGTAACTTTTACCCACTACATTGTTTCATAACATTGATTTTACAAAATTCAAGTACAAAAATGAGTGATAATTTATGTCCTCCTTGTATGACCCTTAGCTTCAGATAATTAACAATTTAATTATATATTTTAATAATATATAGTAATTTGGTGAATTTTAGAGTTTTTTGGAGGAGTTTTGGTATGTTTTTGGATATTATATGGACGTGTGTGGTTTGAGAATGGTTAGTAGAAACCGTGAAACAACAATAAGAAAATGTCGATGGAAAAATAGTGGTCATCGGATAGGTGCACATTTGATGAATTTTTTGACCAAATCGTGCGGCCACCCAGGTGAAATTGTGCATGTTGCTGATAAAGGGAAATGAATTATTGGTTCACAGTTTGTGTTACTATGGGAGACAATCGTGTGAAGGGTGGGATAATATAGTATCACACACACAATTCACACACTATTTTCCAAACTGTGTGGCCTAACCATGTCACATACATGTGGCCCTCTTTAAATTTTCAATCTAATCCAAATTGGACCCTTAACCTCTCAATTTTTCCCTAGTTCCACCTTAACATGATTTTCTATTCTCTAAAAGGATATGGAGTCCATTTCTCTTGATCCTAGAGAAATTCATTGGTGAATATTGGTGTGTTAGAGGCTCGGGTTCCTTAGTAAGTTCACATTCTTGGTGGGTTTCCTTAGATTCATTCGTATTCCCTATCTTGGAATTATGGATCTAATACACTAGTGATAAATTCATTGATTTATATTCTTATCAGGATGATATATGGTTGTGTTGATGATAGGTAATATGATCTAATGTGGATTTTTGAATATCTAATACATGTTTGTTGAATAATTTGTGTTGTTATATATTTTGACTTTGTTTGTGAGGTGTGTGGATTCAATCTCGCCTCCTGTTGATTAGAACATGAAGGATGGATTTAAACTAGTTATAATTTATTGAATTTAATTGAGAAATTAATGTGTAAATATTTATAGATATGATCTTTAATGGTGGTTTTTGAAATTTTGTAAATTGGATGTTGTGAAAAGTGATTTGTTTCATGATTTTAAAATTATTAATTTAAAATGTGGCATTGTTTTTATTCAGGTAAATGTTTTGGTATAACTTTTTTCAATGAAAGAATTATTTTTTGAAATTTCATGACATGGTTAGTTTGGAATGAGATTTGGACTAAATGGTTAGTGTGTATTCATGTTCATTTGGGATGGATAAGTGTGTAATGTTTCCACCATCAAAAGTGAGACATATAAGGGTTTGAAATTCCCTAATAAAAATGGTTTATCAAGGACTGTCTTGCTAAATGTATAATTCACCACTCTTGAGTATAGGGTGGTTCATTGTTTCATGTATTTGTGGATGTCTGGATATTAGGAATGGAATAGGTTATGAAAAAAAAGGAATTTGAGATATGGAATTAAAAAGGTAGGGTAGGTTTCTTTCCATAGAAAATATTTTAGTCAAGAAAATTGTTTAGGTAAGGATCTTCTTTGGTTATGGGATACACTGTTGAAATACATTTCAACAATTTTAGATAAATTATTGTATATAAATATTCTAACATGTTCACTCCTATTATCCTAAGTAGGTGTGTAATTTGGGTAATCTGACTAAGTTTCATATCCACCCTCTTCTTAGGATGTTTGGTGAATTATAAGTTGTTATATATTGAAACAAAGATAAATTCAAGATATCCCATTTCATTAGTTATATGCTGTGATACATTTTTCATGGATTGTGAAGTTAGATCTTGGAGGTTTTTGGGTGTTTCTGAGTTACTTTCATCATTATCATTGCATTTTTCTATTTTTAGTTTCTACTTTTCATTTTTATATAGGTCTTGGTTTTAGTTTTGTTATGTTTTAAAATTGTATTACATAGGGTTGCATTACATTGATCTCATGAATCATTGATTCATTATTTGTTTATTGTATTCTTTGATGGCCATTTTATGTTCAAATGGAAAGTCATCCCCCAACTATTGATGAAGCACTTGTCATTTAGTTTCATCCTTTAATGGCTTAGGGATATCTCATAAGGACATGTAATGGCATTCCCTATCCCCAACCCATCGGGTAAGGGGTGAGATGTTATAAATGATAACATCCTTGGCTAGTCCATATATCCCTTTGTAAAAAATGTTATTGTTTTTTCTATCTCGGAGTTGGAATATAATTCGGTTTTATTCCTTTAGTAGGGATAGTAGAAAAGAGTTGTACTATTGGAACAAGAAATGTAAATCATAAAGTTGAATAGTGACCATATGTATGCTGAACATCAAGTTACCAGGGTTTTGGGTACATTATTGTTTTGAGACGCTAATTGGAGTATTTAATTCATTGTTATAGGATCAACGAATATGAAGAGATTGACATGAATTGATAGAAATGACATCCCACTAGGATTTCATAATTCCTTATGAGTAATGATTTATTATTTGGGGAAAAAGTGTTAGTTTTTTAAAATAGTTTAAAATGGGTCTATTTTCAAATAGAATTATGGAATTTTCAAAAAATTATTTGAAAGTATAAAAATGTTGACTTTTGGAAATCCTTGTTTTGATATGTTTGATATGAAAAATTTTAAATTATTAAGACTTCAGTTTCTAGATACTGTTATTAAATGTTTTTTTTCTTTCAGTTATAGAGAATGGAATCTATTAGGCTCAAATGAATCCAACCAGAGGAAGTAGCTGAGAATGTTGTTTCACCTAAGCCACAAGTGAATCAAAATATGGTTCATAGTATTGTATATTATTTTCTATCTATTGACACTACTACAAAAACGGGAAATAACAGCGCTAAAATCGGGCTTTAACAGCGCTAGAAAAGCGCTGTAAAGCTCAGCGCTGATAAAGGAGGGGTCCTTTAACAGCGCTTTTTTTAGCGCTGTTAAATGTCACCTTTAACAGCGCTAAAAAAGCGCTGTTAAATGTCACCTTTAATGGCGCTAAAAAAGCGCTGTTAAAGGATACCTTTAATGGCGCTAAAAAAGCGCTGTTATATGTTTCCTTTAACAGCGCTTTTTTAGCGCTGTTAAATATCTCCTTTAACAGCGCTTTTTTAGCGCTGTTAAAGGCGACATTTAACAGCGCTAAAAAAGCGCTGTTAAATCCCTGCCTGCTGCTAATAAAAAACCTGCACTATTACAGCCAGCCGAGCAGACCTGCACAAAAACCAGTATATCAACCACAGACCTGCACAAAAACCAGTATATCAACCACAAGCATGTCATCAACCGATCACAACCCAACCAAACAGTGTTCTTACCATGAGTTAGATACCATCTACCCAGAAAGCAAAACTACCTCATTACATAGTATCACAAAATATTCCTACACAACTCAGAAGATAAATACTAGAACATTCCACTATGCATTGTTTCTCCTTGGATTGCCACTTGGTTTTGACAAATCGTGCAGAGCCCGTGCTCCTTGAATCATTCTGCAATACATAAAAAGGATATCCTAACTCTCCCAACCATCACCCTTAGTAATTATGTATATTAATACAAAAAAGGTAACATATCATAAATTGGGGTACTGTAATGAGACATCAAGATTAACATTCTATATATAGGATCAATGTCTGGTAGGATTGGTTGCGTTGATACATGACTCTACCTGGACCTCAAAAATAGATATATGATCTCACTCCAGGACTTTCAGAGAGACTCCAACTATGTCTAGGACGTCCTGCTGAAGCGATCGTACTACCGTAAGTCGGAAAAGATACCAAAACCATCCTAGGAAGGATCATGGGAGCCAACCCTAATGAAATATGTCCTTGATATAGTGTTCAAAGAGATCAATCATGGTACATAAAATTATGTGTCATTTAAAGGGTCACATGCCTTGTCGCTTTACCCTGGGTAACTCCAATGTTCAGCTGCCTGTGTGAATATACATGTCATATCAATAGGAAATTACATGGCATGTTAAAAAACATATACGTGTTACCCTTTGATCTTGTGTCCTCTTATGCACCCTTGCCCTATGTTAGTACATGACGTCGATCTCGTGTGATTCTTCCTGTGTATCTGTACAAGGGATAAACTGCGTAGCTGGCTCATTAAAGACGTGTAGTGGGATATATTCCATGTAGGAAAGCCATGTAATCCACCCCAGGTTTGACTCATACACGTCACATATGACCCATGGATCATTGTACTAAAGTGTTAACACAATCCTAAGGCGTTTGGTCGGTTTCCCGTATGTCAGTTGTTGATTTCACTTAAAAATAAATCCATTTTGAACAAAATAGAGGCACTTTGAGTGGTGTCGGCCACACCGGGCCTCGGATTGAGTCGGGGTTGACTCTTACACGTCAAATTTGACCCATGGATCATTGTCCTTAAGTTTCAACAGAATCCAAATGCGTTTGGTCGGTTTGCCGCATGTCAGTTGTTGATTTCACTTAAAAATAAGTCCATTTTGAACAAAAGAGAGGCACTGTGAGTGGTGTCGGCCACACCGTGCCTCAGATTGATGCGGTGTTGAATCGTACACGTCACACATGAGTCATTGATTGTTGTGAAAAAGTATCAACGCAATCAGAAGCCGTTAGATCGGTTTGGCGTATGTACGTAAAATATTGTCCATTTTAAACTAAATACATACACTTGGAGTGATACCGGTCACACCGCGCCTCTGATTGAGGCGGGGTTGAATCTTACACGTCACATTTGACCCATGGATAGTTGTCCTTAAGTTTCAATAGAATCCCAATGTGTTTGGTCGGTTTGCCGTATGTCAGTTGTTGATTTCACTTAAAATTAAGTCCATTTTTAACAAAACAGTGACACTGTGAGTGGTGTCGGCCACACCGGGCCTCGGATTGATGCGGTGTTGAATCGTACACGTCACACATGAGTCATTGATCATTGTGAAAAAGTATCAATGCAATCAGAAGCCGTTAGATCAGTTTGGCGTATGTACATAAAATATTGTCCATTTTAAACTAAATACATACACTTGGAGTGATACCGGTCACACCGCGTCTCGGATTGAGGCGGGGTTGAGTCGTACACGTCACATATAACCCATGAATCGTTGTCCTAAAGTGTCAACACAATCCGAAGGCGTTTGGTCGGTTTCCCGTATGTCAGTTGTTGATTTCTCACTTAAAAATAAGTCCATTTTGAACAAAACAGAGGCACTTGGAGTTGTGTCAGCCACAACAGGCCTCAGATTGAGGCGGGGTTGACTCGTACACGTCACATTTGAAGGTGAGTATGCATACACGATAGTTGACCTTCTTAGAGAAGGGTTTATGGAAGAGTATAAAAGACATGAAGCAATGAAGATCATTAGAGTGTTGGAGCAAATGTGGTTGCTACAAACAATGTGGAAATCGGCTTGTGCAAAGCGACCTAAGTTACAACTTGCAAGTATTCTACTCTATTTTTTTCTGGAAGGTTTCAGTTTAAATGCATTTTGGAATGATCATTGCTAGCCATGGTCTTTTAGGTTTTTTTGACAGCCGAGGGGAAAGGGTGGGGTCTGAAGACATTGTAGGATATGTCGAAGGGTGATTTTGTGTGTGAATATGTTGGAGAAATGTTAACTCCCGCAGTTCTGAAAAGAGTCACTATTTGAAAGAAAGTCACAAGTTTAGATACATCTCAAGATGGTCAGTTTAAAGACATTTTGAGGGACACTACTAAAGACATGCTCAGATATGCACTCATCCCCCACTTTTAGATCGTTGTCTACTACAATGATCTTCCAAACAAGATATGCATTAGAACGCTCATGATACATAGAGAAATTCACTGGCCACCTTCGAGAATGATCTGAAGCACAAACCATGACAGCATTATGTTTTTAACTTCAGCACCTCAATTGAGAATGTGACACCTTTCAGGACTTGGCGCCATTGTATGTCGTTTCGTCCACTGAATGGGTCTATCCTTTTATTTAATTTTTTTAACTTCAGTCAAATATTCTAGAAAGATGTCGCGGCAGATCCTTCACCATTTTGTTTTGCTGAACATCTCATTACATTGTTAAAAAAAAGCAGGGTGTCTTGCATGGGCAATACGTTCGTGTATTGAAGATGATGCACTCCCATTTTAATGGACTAGGTTTACTCCCTAATCTCATACATAACATCTCATGAGAAAATAGATTTAACCAATGAATTGGAGTCCTATCTGGGTACAACCATCATACGATTTTCATGATTATGTGTTCCACAATAATTAAATCAATCATTAGGCTTAAACAAAATAATTAACCATGTGGGTTCGAATAAATGGGAGTGCATCATCTTCAATACAAGAACGTATTGCCCATGCAAGACACCCTGCTTTTTTTTAACAATGTAATGAGATGTTCAGCAAAACAAAATGGTGAAGGATCTGCCGCGACATCTTTCTAGAATATTTGACTGAAGTTAAAAAAATTAAATAAAAGGATAGACCCATTCAGTGGACGAAACGACATACAATGGCGCCAAGTCCTGAAAGGTGTCACATTCTCAATTGAGGTGCTGAAGTTAAAAACATAATGCTGTCATGGTTTGTGCTTCAGATCATTCTCGAAGGTGGCCAGTGAATTTCTCTATGTATCATGAGTCATTGATTGTTGTGAAAAAGTATCAATGCAATCAGAAGCCGTTAGATCGGTTTGGCGTATGTACGTAAAATATTGTCCATTTTAAACTAAATACATACACTTGGAGTGATACCGGTCACACCGCGCCTCTGATTGAGGCGGGGTTGAATCTTACACGTCACATTTGACCCATGGATAGTTGTCCTTAAGTTTCAATAGAATCCCAATGTGTTTGGTCGGTTTGCCGTATGTCAGTTGTTGATTTCACTTAAAATTAAGTCCATTTTTAACAAAACAGTGACACTGTGAGTGGTGTCGGCCACACCGGGCCTCGGATTGATGCGGTGTTGAATCGTACACGTCACACAGGAGTCATTGATCATTGTGAAAAAGTATCAATGCAATCAGAAGCCGTTAGATCAGTTTGGCGTATGTACGTAAAATATTGTCCATTTTAAACTAAATACATACACTTGGAGTGATACCAGTCACACACAAAATCACCCTTCGACATATCCTACAATGTCTTCAGACCCCACCCTTTCCCCTCGGCTGTCAAAATCACCCTTCGACTATCTGGTTATGATTTTTGACAGCCGAGGGGAAAGGGTGGGGTCTCAATCCGAGGCGCGGTGTGACCGGTATCACTCCAAGTGTATGTATTTAGTTTAAAATGGACAATATTTTACGTACATATGCCAAATCGATCTAACGGCTTCTGATTGCGTTGATACTTTTTCACAATGATCAATGACTCATGTGTGACGTGTACGATTCAACACCGCATCAATCCGAGGCCCGGTGTGGCCGACACCACTCACAGTGTCACTGTTTTGTTAAAAATGGACTTAATTTTAAGTGAAATCAACAACTGACCATCTCGAGATGTATCTAAATTTGTGACTTTCTTTTAAATAGTGACTCTTTTCAGAACTGCGTGATATGAAGGTATTTTGGAGATTTTACTGGTTCATGCATGATATGAAGGTATTTTGGAGATTTTACTGGTTTTTTTGTCCAAAGGCCAAAGAAATGTGGTCCATCATTCTTGCATGTTACTCGTACACGTCACCAAGGACCCGTGGATCCTTCTCCTAAAGGATGAAGGCAATCCGGATGCGTCTGGTCAGATTTACGTAGGTCAGTTGTTGTTTCCAATTAAAGTGGTGTCCATTTTAAACAAGAGAGCGACCCTTTGGGTGGTAGCGGTCACACCGTGCCTCGGATTGAGGCGGGGTTGACTCGTACACGTCACCAAGGACCCGTGGATCCTTCTCCTAAAGGATGAAGGCAATCCAGATGCGTCTGGTCAGATTTCCGTAGGTCAGTTGTTGTTTTCAATTAAAGTGGTGTCCATTTTAAACAAGAGAGCGACCATTTTAGTGGTTCAACATTCTTGCATGTTGCTGGTGCATATCATCTGTTAAAATGGAAAAATGACTCATTGGAGAAAGAATGTTTTATTTAATAACAATTACAATTTTGCTACGAACATTTACATACAACAATATTTTATCTTTTGATCCCCTTAACCCCTCTCAAAAATGACCACCAATTGTACATGTCCCCAAGTCAGATCATCATTGTATTTGTGTACAATCTGTCATCAGGTATGCGGCCCACTCGTTTCTGAACACATCTATATCGTCTTGTGAGTATGAGGCTTTTCGGCAGTCATAGTAGTACTGCAAAATAAAAAAATAAAGAATTAATAAATAACTTAAACGAACTAGTAATTGTTTTTGAAAATACCTCTTTAGGGATGCTAGTTTGCTGATGAAAAACGATCTCTTTCATAAATTTACAAACATAATAACCGCAATCATTATCGTTTGTTTGTTTTGGACACTGCAAAAAAATTGATCATTAGGAGAATAAATAACTTGTGTTGAGGTGTGTTTGGATAGTGAAATTTTATTATATATACCCTGATATTTGTCCAGACGTAGTACTTGCTCGGCTCCTTATGCTTAGCCCCTGTCCTCATACCATGATTTAGACGATATTGGTACACCGCCCTATCATAACAGAATCCTCAGTAAAAGATAATATATATTATATAAATTGATGTTTAGACCTAAAACGTAAGATGTAGTGTCTTACAGATTCACAAACTCCATCATGTATGGTCGGTTTGATGGATATCCTAACTTTGAATCCAGAAAGTAAATCTTCGGAGTATCCAAGTTCACCGCAATTAGCAACCAATGTTGCCTAAAAACACAAAAAGGAATAAGTAATAAAAAAAGTGAAAATATAATTGATATGCTTTAATCGTAGAGTATTACCCCTGCATGGTTGGTATTAGGAAAAGTCTGTCATCTGTAATCTTGCGTTCAAATGTTTTCAGCAAGTCCTTCACTATTGCATCCCTTTTTGATGACTCTATTTTTGTTTGGTGTGTTGATGTGATATGAGGACTAACCAGTCCAAATCTTGGCTCATGGGAAAATCCCTTCAACTGTTTTTCATAAATGCGTCTGTCAACAATATAAAATGCATTTAGTCATAATTTGCACATTAGATCAGCTTTTAGAAAATCAATTCATGGAAACATACCTCATATATACATTTACAACAGTGACGCCTAACCAACCGTTTTCAAGGATTTCATTTACATTTTCAGCAGCAACGAAATCTTGACTTTCCTCTCCGTATATATTATCTTCGAAAATCACTATATGACTATTACCATCTTTTAGCTTCGTATCCACATGAGTCTTCAATGCTAGTAAATGTGGAAAGAGAACAGGTGGTGTTATTGTGCTTTCAGTAGCTCCTTGGGATCGATTGGTCGATCCTTTAGATGGTTTCGAGCCGATGTTAGTCACCCCCTTTCCTTTCTCCGTCTATAACAACAATCATTGATTCAGACACTCTTTTCATTAATTGTTAAGGGTTTAGCTTGAAAATAAAAGGAAATAAATACCTCTTTGTCTGCATGTACTCTTACAAGTTCTGCCGGCCATGAAATGAATGTCCCAATAGCCTTTTCAACCGTATGAATATCATCGTCATCAAGTGGAATAGGTAGCATTGCATTTGGCTCATGAGCTACAGTAATCGTCACTTTCAGATGATCTTTTGAAAGTGGTCTATTATGCAGTGTGGCATCTGGGATATTGAACACTGTAGCCCTCGCTACAAGGTGATAGGTGGGTGTTGACAGATATAAATCACAATCATTATCACCCTGTAGAAGATCAGTACAGATAAATTATCAGTGTTTGTCTGATTCATATTTAATGGGAACCGTTATTAGAATATTGATTACCACGGCTAAGACATTTTTTTTAGGTGAATGGCTCGCCTCAAAGCTGGTGGGGGGTGGGGCAGGATGTTCATGCGGTGGTTCTTCCTGAGTTGTGTCCTCCCTTTGCTTCCCACCCATAAAAGTTGCTAGCAACTCTCCCTGCCATTGCAATTTTTCTTCAAGGGTTGCTATTTTTTCGCTCATTTGTTCCAATTTTTTCTCTGTATCATCTATTTTTTTCTTCTTCTCAAAATATACTCGGGGTGTCACCCCAAACCCTGCACCTCTGACACGACCGTATTTTTCCGGCTGCTTCAAAGCCGTCGATAATAGGTCTGTATCAGCTACAGGAGTAGCTGATTCCTGTGACTGTCAGATATAGGAAAAAAACTAATTATTTTTATGTAATAGCAATTTTAAACAAATCTTTTTATCATCGTGTCATACTTACACATATTTCCCACACTTTTTGTGTGTTCTCATCTATTAACTTCCCTTCTTTGTTCACACGTGCCTCCTTCCATAGCACATGACGTGGGATAGAAGTGCATTTGGTTTTAGATTCATCAATCTACATATAAACATAGAAAGATAATTATGATGTTGTTTATTGGCACCTAACAATATTACTGTAAATTTACAATACGTACCATTTTCTTTTCTAATGAAGCGTACCCCATCCTTGCTTTACGATAGGGGTATGTTGGATTTGATGCACGTTCCTTATTTTCAGTACAGAGTTTCTGTTTCATAAATGAAATATTGACAATCAAAGTGATGAATACAGGTATCCTCAAACAGCGTATTATCACTCACAATGTACCTGAAACTTCTCATCCCCACGACGGCCAATAAATGCATCCCATGCTTCTTGGGATATCAGGTGCGCATAGACAATGGGTGGGTGCGGGTTTATTTTACCTTTAGAATCTTTCAGGTGACATCTTGTTAAAATAGTACGAAAACCTCGATGAATCTTTCCTGCAAGCCTTAGTACATAATCCTTGTGTGAGTCGTCTACTATAAATGTACTCTGCAAGAGATTGAGAAGAGTAAGACACTGTTTCATCATTTTATTTGCTAGTTAATTAAAAAAATAAATTCATAAT
This sequence comes from Viscum album, assembly GCA_963277665.1. NCBI lineage: Eukaryota > Viridiplantae > Streptophyta > Magnoliopsida > Santalales > Viscaceae > Viscum > Viscum album. Next base: position 643,040,750 of record OY728151.1, on the reverse strand, counting down.
GTTACCGTAATTTCTTCCCAGATCACAGCCTTCAACCCGGACACAACATGGTGCCATGAATCTACGTCAATCGGCACGCGTTGCCGAGTGACAACTCCAATGTAACTGCTAAACATAGCCTTGTTGGGATTCACATGTTGGCCTCGTGCATTCCATCCGACTTCAAATTTGATGCCTTTGCTTTTCGCCTTAAGAATTTTGGCTAACACTGTCAAACTACGACGCACCTGTGATTTCTGCGACTTCGGTCCTTCATTCCCGACCATTTCATCGATATCAACATCATCTATATGTTCATCTACTATGATATCAACGGCATGTGCTGATGGTTGTTGGACCTCAACACTAAGAGAAGGAGCCGCAACAGCAAGAGCAGCAGCAGGAGCAGCAGTAGGAGCAGCAGGAGCAGCAGCAGGAGCCGCATCAGGAGCACCAGGAGCCACAGCAGGAGGAGGAGTATGAGTCACAGCAGTAGGAGCAGCAGGAGCCGCATCAGGAGCAACAGTATCAGCAGAATGAGCTGCAGGAGCAGCAGGAGCAGCAGCAGCCGCAGCAGCAGCTGCTTGAGAGACTTGTTCAGTCTCAAGGTTAGGAGCACCAGAATGTGCAGAAGTCATTATCTGCAAAAGTGGTTGAACAGTTCATTCAAATTACATAAATTCTGTAATGATAAGATAATAACATGAGATAACAAGATCTATATTACAAACAAAATATAACCTGTTTACTGAACTCTCTTTCTTTTTTTCAAAGGTTGAAGAGATTTGACACCTCTATCGACAATCCAAATCCCTTCATTGTGGTCTCCTCTAACATACAAAACATCATCTGCATTGGGACCGCTCTGAATTGATTGTGACGTACCACTAAAAGGATCGTCCTCAACTGAATTTTCATCGGAACCCTCAATAGTTTTGGACGATAACAGAACAATCGACCACTTTCGGTTTGCGGGATCTGGAACATAAAAAACTTGTACCGCTTGTGATGCCATTATAAACTGTTCGTCTTTGTACCCTTCTTTACTAAAATCAACTTTCACAAATCCCCATTCATCTATTTTAACACCACTATTGTTATCAATCCATTTGCATTGAAAAATCGGCAATTGAAATGTCGTATAATCCAACTCCCATATTAGTTTGATAATGCCAAAGTATGACATATTTGCATAAATTGGATTTATATCCTTACTACCAGAAACATGCATCGCTTCAGCCACTAGTGTAACTCCACTATTTTGCATGGTACTCTCTTCATCATGTTCATCCGTATAGAATGTATAACCATTAATTACATACCCACTGTAAGATAATACATACACACTTGGTCCAGCGGCTAGCCATCGAAGTCGTTCTGAAATTGAATTCGGATTTTCATCCAACTGCTTAAAAATATGGTCCTGAAACCATCCTATAAACTGGTGATTATGTGTATCTGCTAACCATTTTTCAGCCCTCGATGGATTCAACTGCCTAAGAATTTCTTTGTGAGTTTCAATATATGGAGCAACCTCCCAACTGTTATGCAAAACATAAAGATGAGCCTGCTCCCGATCTGTAATACTGATTGTTACAACTTCTCTTCCAGAAATTCCCTCACCCTCAATGCGTCCAGTGTGACGAGATTTCGGGAGACCAATGCTTTCCACATCAGATAGGTATTCAATACAAAATTCAATGGCTTCCTCAACAATATATCGCTCCACTATACAACCCTCTGGCCGACTTCGATTTTTGACATATCCTTTCAAAATCTTCATATACCGTTCAACAGGATACATCCATCTATAGTGCACAGGACCACAAAGTCGAATCTCTCTCACCAAGTGAATCATCAAATGAACCATCATATCAAAGAATGTTGGCGGGAAGAACATTTCTAATTCACATAATATGATGACAATTTCTTTTTCCATAGCTGGCAATTTCCCCGGGTCTAAAACTTTGCTACATATAGCTTTGAAAAAGAAACAAAGTTTGGTTAACGTATGACGAACATTCTTGGGTAAAATGCAACGTAAAGCTATAGGAATTAGATCTTGCATCAAAACATGGCAATCATGTGATTTCAAACCTTTTAACTTCAAATCATTCATTGACACAATGTTCTTGATATTTGATGAGTACCCCTCTGGAACCTTTACATCATTAAAGAAGTTGCAAAACTGATATCTCTCTGCCCTAGAAAGAGTATAAGCAGCAGGAGGAAGAAACATTCGATTTTCACCTTTCACGGGAGCCAACTCTTCTCGTATTCCCATGTCAACCATGTCCAACCTTGCCTTAATTCCATCTTTTGTTTTGCCAGGGGCATTTAGCAACGTTCCAATAACACTATCACATACATTTTTTTCCACATGCATCACATCAAGAAAATGTCTGACGTACAAACAATTCCAGTATGGTAATTCAAAAAAAACTGATCTCTTTTTCCAACCGATTTTCGTAAGGTTTTTCGAAAATGGTTTACCAAAAACAGTGTTCATATCTTTTACTTTCTCAAACAGCTGATCACCTGTTAGTGGAGACGGTGTTGTGCGTTTTTCTGAACTTCCATTGAATGATGTCGTCCAAGATCGGTACTTATGCCGACGAGGTAGAAATCTACGATGTCCTAGAAACACAGATTTCGATGAATGTTTCAACCTAATTGATTCTGTATCTTCTTCGCACACGGGACACCCTTGAGTTCCTTTAATGCTATAGCCTGACAAATTTCCATAAGCAGGGAAATCATTTATTGTCCCATACAACATCGCTCTCAACGTGAAGTATTCACTTTTATAAGCATCATACAACATTACACCTGAGTCCCACAATAACTTCAAATCCTCGATCAAAGGAGTCAGATAAACATCAATATCGTTACCTGGTTGTTTTGGTCCTGATATAAGCATAGATAACATGATGAATTTTCGCTTCATGCATAACCAGGGTGGCAAGTTATAATTTAGCAACATAACAGGCCATGTACTATGAGTGCTGCTTTGAAAACCAAAAGGATTCACTCCATCTGTAGATAACGCAAGACGAAGGTTTCTCGGCTCTTTTCCAAATTCAGGATACTCATGATCAATTTTCTTCCATTGAGGAGAGTCGGCCGGATGACGTAATAACCCATCTTTATTTCTTTTATCTGCATGCCACGACAATTGTCTTGCAGTTTCTTTACTTCCATATAAACGCCTAAACCTTGGAATGATTGGAAAGTACCATACAACTTTCGTAGGATTGGATTTATCTTTCTTGTATCGAGAAGCACCACACTTTGGGCATTCTGTAAGTGATTTGTTCTCCTTTCGAAACAATATACAGTCTTTCGGGCAGGCATGTATTCTTTCAGAAATCATTCCCATCGAGCGTAGCATTCGTCTAGCTTCATACGTCCGGCTTGGGAGCTCATTATCTTCCGGAAGCATGTCATTCAAGAGAGCAAGTAGTTCCGTAAAACTGACATCACTCCATCCATTGCCTGCTTTCAATTTATACAACTTCAGTACAGCTGACAATGTTGTATACTTAGTGCAAGCAGCATACAATGGCGTCTTTGCACAACTCTTTAACTTCTCAAACAATTTTGGGCAATCACGGGGTTCATCTTGAATTGTCTTTGTCATTTCCTCAATACGATCTTCATCATCATTGACATCTGTAATCACATCCTCCATACGGTCTTCTTCATTATCTATATTTGTATTCATATCTGACGATCCATAAAACGCAGTTTTATCCCAGCCAGTAGCTACATTCGCTTTTTCTCCGTGTTTATTCCAACATTTATAACTCCGATCTATTCCGTGACATATCAAATGTTCTTCCAACTCCTCTGGAGTAAGTAGTCTAGAATAACAACAACGTAAACACGGACAAAGGATTTGAGAAGGATCCTTTGTGTGATCCTTTGCAAACTTGATGAACTCTTTCACTCCGTTCTCGTACTCTATTGTTAAACGATTAGAATCCATCCAATCTTTATTCATCTTCATCCTATTTGAATCTCAAATATTAGTATTTATGGTTCAAGTACACAAAAGAAGACTTCCAAATACAGTAGAAGGGAACCACTTCCTTGGAAGGAGATCAAGTAGTCTAACCTATAATCAAGATTCATAAAAAAGAATATTAGATTCACTAAAAAGATGATTATCTATCACTTTATTAGGAGAAAAAGATACGTATGCACCTAATGTGACATCAAACATGGTTTTACACACTTTGGGATAAACATGTGTTCATGTTCAGAAACGATTATAAATAATAGGATACCCCCTTAATTTAGTATCTCAACTTTTATAGAAAATATGAGGCTTTGAATCGCGTAGAATTGCATTCAATAGGAGTTTGTAAAGAGAGTTGCGTGCATGGTAAAAAGTTGCGTGCATGGACTTATTCTTATCGATTCGAGAATCCATGGTGTCATAGTCTACACCTTTCTCCACCTTCATGTCCAGCGCATGTCAAATTATCTTAGACTGATTTTCCATTAAGTTACTCAGGATTTTCAAGGAATCAGTCCCCACAATATGACACTAAAAAGTTCTACCATAGTTCTAATTGCATGATTCTAAAATGCATGATTTCAAGTACTATAGTTGGTTTGATTCTATAGTAATGCCTAAGTCATTATGTTCTAGTCCAGACACCCCAAAAACTAAACATTCCCCCTCCCTTTGTGTGGGTTAGACCCATGCATGTAGTTTTAACTTAAAATATCTATGTACAGCTTGATTCTTTCCATCACAAGAAACATGGTGATACATAAACATCATATTTAGGGTCTATTCATGAGACATAAATTTCCCCATTGTCACTATGTCGGAGCCAAAAAGGTCTCTTCCTTTCAAAAACCATACACTATGCACAAAAAGGTCTTAATCCTCATATCCTTCCATGGCCATCGGAAATGAGCGGTCATCGTCCTAAGGTCACCTTTATTTGACTAATCACAATATGCACTGGTGGATCTGCATATGTTTCCCACTAAAAAGGCATGTCAACCAAAGACAATTTCGTCCTCAATAATGGATTTTACTACCATCAAACACCCTATGACATTTAAGTACCATATCAATCCTTGGATTCATGAACCCCTGGGTTAAAATTTACATCTACCACCCCCCCCCCCTCATGCATGATTATGGTAGAACATTCTTGGTTATACTATAGTGAAAAGGGTGAATCATTTCCCCTCCTTATCAGAACAAAATGGAAACCTGCACAAAGGTCCTGGTTTTAGGACATTAAACTACACCATGCCTCAACTCTCCATTACATAAGACAAATTCTAGTAGGTTTTATACATTCCATAACAACTTGAAGGGATTCCATGAATGTTTGAAACAAATAAATAAAACTAGAATAGAATTCATACCCTTAGTTGGTCGAGGGCGTTGCGGGTTGCGGAAGGCGGCCGCGGAGGGCGACCGAGGGCGGCCGAGTGAGGCGGAGGGCGACGGAGGCGGTGGAGAGCGGCCGAGGGCGGCGGAGGGCGGCCGAGGGCGGCAGAGAACGGCGGCCGAGGGCGTTGCGGGCAGCCGAGGGCGGCAGGCGGTGGAGGTCGGCCGAGGGTGTTGCGGGCGGCGGAGGACGGCGACTGTACCGAGGGCGGCAAGCTCCGGCGAAGCGAACACAGCAGCGGTATTCGGGAGAAGAGTAGCAGGGTTACGGTTCCGCGAGTGCTTTAGCTGCGATAAAACGAGGGCACTGTGCGACCGACTTTATAAAAAAGTCGACTAAGGTTTTATCAGCGCTAAAAAAGCGCTGATAAAGGCTACCTTTATCAGCGCTAAAATTATAGCGCTGATAAAATCTAGCTTTATCAGCGCTTTTCTAGCGCTGATAATATTATGATTTATCAGCGCTAGAAAAGCGCTGATAAAGATTCCCCGTATCAGCGCTACAATTATAGCGCTGATAACGGGTCTCTTTATCAGCGCTTTTTTAGCGCTGATAAAGATAATTTTTATCAGCGCTTTTTGAGCGCTGATAGAGGTGTTCTGTATCAGCGCTTTTTTAGCGCTTATATAGGAAACCTTTATCAGCGCTCAAAAAGCGCTGATAAAGACCAACTGTATCAGCGCTAATATTTTAGCGCTGATACAGATCATATTTATCAGCGCTTTTCTAGCGCTGATAAATATTTATATTATCAGCGCTAAGAAAGCGCTGATAAAAATTAGCTTTTTCAGCGCTGTAATATTAGCGCTGATATAGGGTATCCTTTATCAGCGTTTTTGCTTAGCGCTGTTATAAGGGCGCGCTTCCCTTGCCCGTTTTTGTAGTAGTGTGATAGAGGGAATTAAAGGGATATTCAAATAGAATTGAATCATTACAATTAGTTCCATAACAATAATCCACCCATAATTTGGGTCATTCAAAACAAGAAAAATTAGAGGTTTTGATGAATAATATGAATCAAATATTTTATTTACTTGGAACGTTAGTTGAGATTAATATCAAGATAGAAACATACATGCTGGATGATCTAGAACGAAAGTGGTGGGATTTATAAGTACATGCTTAATTGGACCAAGGCATTTCCAAAGAGGTTTTTGATGATTTTTTCAACAAAAAATTCTACCCTCACAAAATCAAGATTTATAAAATGATTCACATTTTCATCCAACAAAAATAGAACCTCATAGAGACATAGTATGCAATACAAATTATGAATTTAGTTTTCTTTTTATCAAAATTTAATTCATGTGTTTCCTTGAAGGTGTGAATTTTATAATCAGTGTTGAGGCCGAAAATTCTCAAGGATTATTTCTATGCGTTATATAATGAATTATATAGAGATGTTAAATAGAGATTCGTTTTTAGAAAGAGACATATTAAAGAAATATGGATAAAGGAATCGTGTTGATACCAATGGGAAATGGTGGGAACTCTAATGATTTGAAAAAGATGAATAGGGTCATATATTTCCAAGGTAGTGGTATGACTTGGAATCAGATAGTCAGATCAGTGAATATTCCTCATAAACCCAAAAGTATGATGGGATGATTTCAGTGTGGTACTTTCAATCACATGAATCAAGAATATATATTAGATCCTAGATCATGTCACAATTTCAATCATATGGGAAATCTTCAACACTATTATTTCAATCCTCTAAGGTCGGGTGTTCAAAAGACATATCATTTTTCATGAACATCTTATTTTTTGATGAGATGAGGATAAATAAATAATTATCTTTAGAAAATTTTTGAAATCAATGGCGATTCTAGGCATATAGTGAATCCTCAAGAAGTGAAATATCAATAGGGTAATATAGAGAAAACATTCACTAGTAAGAAATTATATGGGGATGAGATAATAATTGTGGATGATAAATCTGGACCATGAATGGTGATATGTATTATTAATTTGAATTATATACTTATAAAATATTTTTTTGGAATGGGAGAATTCAACTCCATTATTGGTTCACACGTTGTTGTTCTTCTTGGATTTCTTGTTAAGATGATTCCTTCTTTTTTGAAACATCACACTGTTATTAGTAAAATATATTTTGAAGACTTTATATTCAAATAATTTTCTATAATGATTGATGGGGATGGATTGATATGATATCTATCTATGCATGAGATGGATTTATATGAATTAATACATCGTTTGGATTAATTTACAATGTTAAAATATCACATCAACTTTTATACCCGAAGGGTTAGTTTTAAAACTCATAATGGTGTCTAACATCTATTTAGAGAAGACAAGAATGAAAATGAAGGTGTCATAAGATTTTTGGAACTACATGTTGAAATAATATCTTTCTATTTGGAATCTTTTACCATGTCATTGTTGGATGAGATTCGTGATATAGGCTTTCCAATAATTGTTGATCTGTTTCTGGATGATTTTGAAAAGAATTTCATAGGGCCGCCACCCAAAATAGATATGGAGTTCATGATTTATCTTATACAATGGATGAGTCCTATCTCAAGTCTGTCTAATTGGAAGGAACAAATATAATTATAGGAATTTAATGTAAATTTGGAATAGTTGGAATGTAAAGGGTTTATTCTCCATAATAATTCTTTGTGGGTTGCAGTAGTTTTGTTTATGAAAATGGTGGATTTAACTATTCAGCTTTACATTGATTATCATATTCATAAAAAGTTTATGGTAAATAATTTTGATCGACATCCAAACATTAATGATATTTTTAATCAATTGGGGGTATCATACATGTTCTCTAAAATTTATTTGCGTTCCAGACTTCAACAATTGTTTTTTCAAAAGGATAATATTCCAAAAAAAATTAGAATATGATATGGCCATTATGAGTATGTGGTTATGTCATTCAGTATTAAGAAATCACCATTAGTCATTATGGTATTTATGAATTGGATATTTAAAAAATATAAAGACTCTTTTTTGGTGGTGTTTGTGGATAGAATATTGGCGTATTCAAGGACAATTTTGGAGAAAGAACGACATTTTGAGACAATATTGGGTACATTTTGGGATCATATTTTGTATCCCAAACATTTAATGTGTATTTTTTGGATACAATTGGTGCCTTTTATTGTCCATGCTATATAAAAAATAGGTGTTTTATGGATGTTTTAAATATATAGGTTGTAATCTCTTAGAAATCTCCAAAGAATTTCTCTAAGATATACAATTTTTTTAGATTAGATATTTATCGTTGACATTTTTTTCATAAAATTTTATTACTATAAATACCAATGAGATAATTTAAAAGAACAATTATCCATTCCAATGGAACCAGAAATGTTAGAACTCATTTCAGGGGCCAAAAATTCACCTTCAATCAACACCGATCTTGGTTTTTATGTAATTATGATAGGGTAATGTGGTGTATTGTGATGATTCAGGATCTAGTTTGGGGTGTGTTCTCATGCAGGTAGGTCATGTGGTCACATATGGTTTGAGTAATATATAGTTTCATGAGAATAAATATCCAACACAATATTTTTAGTTAGAAATTTTATTCCAGGATTTGAAGAAATTATTTCATTACATCATTGGTGATTTTTTTTGTGTGTTTATTGATCATAAGATATTAAAGAACATATTCTCACAAAGTGATTTGAACCTGGGAAAAAGAAGATAGATAGAGTATATTTAAATGTCAGAAATCTACTTGATGTTTAAGACGAGTAAAATCAATTCGTTGGATGATTCATCTAGAAGAAAATCATATATTGAGTCAGTGATAGAGGCTCCATGTTAGTGGTAGATGATTTCAATGATAGATGGCACACACATAAATTGTGTATATTGAGGCAGTATGGTTGTTTTCATTAAAGTTTTTTTATTTGGTTGAGAAAAATAAATTGGAACATAAAAATGATGCAGAATGTGTTTATATATGGACCAAAGTCAATAATGGGGATACCATTGAGGGATGGAAACTGGATGTGAGATTACTATTGTTTTTTTATATCAAACGGCCGTACCTATTACTTCTCGAGAAAAACTTCTTCATACTTACAAATAATCAAGATGGGATGTTCATCATGGAATTAAAAAGATGTATAAGTTGTTGAAAACATAATTTTGGTGGGTTGGAATTAAAATAATAGTGGTTTATTTTTTTAGATGCCCCACTTAGAAGCATTTTCAGGTATTGGACCTTCATCTCATGGGTATGTCAGAGTATTTACTTATTCATGTTTGGAAATGGGAGAAGATAACAATTAATTTTGTGATAGGTCTCCCAAGAATAGTTTGGAAACATGGTTCTAAATGGGTTATAGTGAACATCTCATAAATTCATCTCATTTAATTCATATTATTTAATATAATATAGTGGATTACTTGTATGAAATCAATATCCATGATGTGGTAATGAGGCATGGAATACTAGTTTCAATAGTATCAAACAGAGATCGAAGGTTTACATCTCATTTATAAAATCCTTGCAGAACGACCTTGGGTCTCAGTTGATTGTGACTATGGTGTACCATATTAAATTGGATTTAAAATATGAAATGATGATAAATTTTTTGGAAACCATTATTAATGCTTTTTTAATTGATTTGTGTGCATCATGGGAGGATAACATACCATTATTTGAGTTCATGTATAAGAATAGTCACTATGACTCAATACAAATGGATCCTTTTGAAGCATTGTATAGGAATACCTATCATTCTCAACATTATTGTATGGAAATTGGTGAGCCTTAACTTATTAGACCAACATGTTTCCAATAGACAATGATGATTATTTAGTTGATCATGAAGAGGATGTAGACGACTCAAAGTCTTCAGAAATCATATGAAGATCAACTTTTATGGTCATTTTTTTCGAGGTGAGTGATCATGTGTTATTGAGAATATGTCCAAGTATTGTGTATCATTGTTTTGGGATGTACAGAATGTTATCTCAATAATACATATTCCCTTTTGAGATACTTGAATGGGTTAGGGTGGTGGAATATCTATTGTATTTTCCAACATGTTTCAATTTAGTTCACATTATTATTCATGTATATTAGTTGAAGAATATCAACAAGATACCAACCATGTGATTCAATGGGATCATTTTGTTCTGGATATAGATTCTAAATTGGTTCATATGCTAGTATGAATTATGGATAAGAATGATAATGCCTTGTGTGGGAAATCCATTAGTCTAGGGAGAGTTTAAATGAAACATGGTCAGGTTTTGGAAGAGACATGGAAACGTGAGAAGGAAATGGTCAAGAAATGACTCATACTCTTGAAGGTCAATGGTTGTTTTATAGTATTTCGTGATGGAAAGAAAAATTGTGGAAAATATATAACACCTTATTACAAGGTAACTAAGACATAATTTATTTAATTTATGTTTATAATGTAATTGGTTGATTTTTGGAGAGGTTTGGCTGTGTTTTGGAATGTTTTTGGCACCTTTTATGAGGTTCATAGTTTGAGAAAAGAAGTAGAAACTATGAAAAACTCTAGGAAACTGTGTAAGGGAAAATAGTGGCCACTGGGTGAGTGCACATTTAGTTAATGATTTTTCCATACTGTGCATCTACCCAGGTGGAACCATGGATGTTCTTTATAGATGGAAGAAATGTTGGAGAACTATTCTTCTAACCATATGAGCCAATCGTGCGATTGGTGGCTTAAGAAAACAACACTCGCATAGTTGGCACATGGTTTTCTGAACTATGTGGTATACATGTGCCCCTCCGTAGCATTTAGATATAATGTGTATTAGAACCTTAACATCTTGTTTTCCACTAGTTCAACCTTATCTTGATTTAAACTTCTCAAAATGGTCATAGATACCCTTTATCTTAATACGAAAGTGATCTCTTCATGAATCTTGGTGAGTTGGAGGCCCAGATTCCTCGATAAGTGGTCATTCACTGTGATTTTATTTATCTTTAATCATATTACCTCTATAAGATTCATCAATATAATCTATTGGGTATATATTCATTGATTCTTATTCAAATAATGATGATATATATATTTTTTATGATTGGGAACAAGATCTAAGGTGTATTTTGGAAGATCAAAGGCATATTTCTCTATGAATTTTTGTCGTTATTTTTTTGCCTATGTTTCAGGGGTAGAAAAACTCACTCTTGAATAATATTGATTAGAACATAATGGATTCATTTTGAATTTATTGAATTTCATTAACTGAATTGGGAATTTAATGTGAAAATCATATTAGTATCACTCTTTTTTGATGGTTGGTTAATTTATGGAAATTGGTTGTTCTAAAAATTGATTTGTTTCCTGATTTTAAAATATTTAATTTAAAATTTGTTCTTTATTCATTTGAATGGTTTGATATAATTTTTTTCATTAAAATAAATATTTTATTGAAATTTATTGACATGGTTGTTTTGGCATGGGATTTGGCATAAATGGTTGGCATGTGTTCATGTACATTTGGGGAATGTAATGGTATGATGTTTCCCTAGTAAAATGTTATATGAATAAGGATATGATGGTTTCCACATAATAATTGTTCTCTGGGTGATTTCTTGGTTAAATTATGACTCTCCACTCTTGAGTATACGAAATTCCAGGACTACATTCATGTGTAGATGTGTGGATATATGTAATGTAATTTTTTATTCCAAAATAAAATTATAGAAATGGTTTAAAAAAGTAGTGGTCTTTTTCATTACTTGGAAATAGTTTTAGTTTAGGAAACTAATTTGGAATGGAACTGATTTGGATTTTGTATAAACTTTTTAGATTCTAAAAAAATTATATAAATTGTTTTATATAAATGCGCTAACATTTTCTATCATAGTGGCATGAGTAGGGAAGTCATGTGAGGAAATTCTACAGAGATTTAAATTCACCTCCATCTATCGTAGAATTTTTCATTTGAATATTTGAAATATTGATGCATGGGTAAAGGAAAGATATCAAATTTCTTTAGTGATGCATCCTGATACCTTTGGCATGGATTGTGGAGTTGTTTCATGGAGTTTATTGGGAGTTGCTGAGTTATTGTCTTCAGTATCATTAAGTTTTGTTGGTTTTTGTTTCTAATTTAAAACACGATACAGATCATGGTTTTAGTTTTCTTTATTGAAATTTAGTATTAAATTTAGTTGCATTACATTGTTCTCATGCATAATATAGTGGTTGTGTGGTTATTTTATTCTTATTTGGTTGTTTTATTTTCAATGGAAAAATTGTCCCCCACCTATTTATGATAACCTTGAAATTTTTTTCTAGCCTTTGGGGTCTTGGGGATTTTATCTAAGGAGACTTAATGCATTCAACTCTTCCTAAGGCAATGAGTTAGGGGTGGGATGTTACAATCTTTAACCAGATTCTCTAAATTCTTTTTTTCAGTTTGATAGATTATCTGACCATGATCGTTTACTATAAATGAAATATGTTGTGCAAGAATATGAGATACCGAAATGGATCATTGAATATGAAGTTTTATTTATTTTAATTATGGTTGGGAGAAGGAAAATAAATATGCATTGATGAAAAATTATTAAAGAAGAATCCCCACAATCATGAAGTTTCAAAGGTGATGGATACCTAGGAGGACTTCTTAGGGATTTTGATCAAACATGTTAAAGTTCAATAAGAAATATTTTATTTTCATGGTCCACAGTATAATATCTTGGGAAAATTATCTCATTGGAATGTGTTGATTGTATTTCATGACATAACACTAATGTACTCTTCTTAGGCAAATAATAAGATTTAGTGTTGGACCACATTTCATATGACATGGGTTGATGACTAGCACAAAAGGTTTAATATCACTGAAATGGATGAAATTTTTATTTGAAATTATTTTCATTTTAGGAAAAAGGTATAAAATTCCATGTCAAAAGTGATAAAACAATAATAAAACTACAAGACTTAACTATACCTATAAAAATGTGTAGCATATAACACTACCACCATAAAATCCCAAATGTGTTAATGATACAGAAGTCCATGTCATAATGGATTGAACAGTATAAAATATACAACACTATTCTATTCCTCTAAAATTAATAGTGTAAAACACTACTGATAATAAATATAATGTAACACCCCAAGCTTCCACAGTACACTTCTCTTTTAATAATACAGTAGCGTGTGTTGTATGCAACATCATGTTCTAACACAGACCACAACCAATCAAACTAGATGTTATGAATAGTAATACCCACTTTTTAAAATTCTATAAATTTTATATTTCAAAATGGACTTCATTTTTGGATTCAGAATATCGAAAATATCTTAGGGTGAATTTTTGGTACTTTTCTGATAACTTTCATATTTTGATGAATAGTGAAAATTACTAAATTTTAATTAAAAAAAAAACTTTTTTAATAGAAATAATTAATAGTGATAAATTATTAATTTGAGTAGTTTAAAATTATATTTATAATAAATTTTTACCATTTAATCTAATTTTGGTCATTGGACTTAATTTCACATTTAAACCGAACATAAACAAGTGTAAATCTTTTGATAGTTATTGTTTCTTAAAAACACACTTCTGGTTTTGACAACGGGAATTAATTTTAAATTAATAAATGCAACTTATATGTTTTTAATTTGGTAAAATAGACTTCATTATTGAATTCGGAATATCAAAATTAGTTTAGGGTAAATTTTTTGTATTTTTCTGAGAACTTTTAATTTTTGATGAATAGTGAAAAACACATAGTTATAGTTTAAAACCGAATTTTTATTTAATTAATTATTTATTTTATTTAAATTATTTTATTTAAAAATAGATATATAATAACTATATAAGTTCAAAGTAATTCATTGGAGTCGGTTTATAATAATTTTAGATATAAATTTTTTTTATTGAACTTTTCACCGTCTTTACCCACCTCCTAGGAGAATTTGCAATTTTACATGAAACTTTATTTTACCGCTTCTGTGAGTATAATTTAGAAAATCCGAGAGACACGGTTAATATAAAGGAGTAAAATGTGGTTTAATATGATAAAAATAATTTTTGGTGAATAGTAACTTTTTAATTTTATTTAACAAGGTAAAAAGTAAATTGGGTAATTAAGGGTAAAAATGATATTATTATAACCCTAACACATGTCCTAATTCTATTGGCTAAGTATAATTAAATTGAAAACAAACTTAGGAATAAAATATGAACCTCTTTGGTCAACTTGGATTAGATTAGTACATTTATTATTTTTCAAATCAAAGAAGAGTTAAAAGAGTTAAAATCAATGTTTAATAACTAAACCATTTTTAATATAGGGTTATACATAAGATAAATTAAATTATAAATATTAATTAGAAAGATAAAATTATTTCCTACATAATATTATTTTATTTATAAATTTTAGACATTATATAAGTTAATTTATTTATGACACAATGATGATGCAGTAATTACCTTATTAGTGAAATATTAAAATAATTGATATTATAAATACCAAAATAAATATAAATTGAGACTTTAAATTAATTACACGAATTTTATTGGTTAATATGAAATGTTAGGATTGATTAAATGAATTTGGTTCGAATTAATAAAGTTATTAAAAGTTTAAAAAAATCAATTATTAAATAGTGTCAAAATTGTCATAAAGGAGTTTTTAAAACAAATATTATATTATTAATTGATATAATATTCATAAAAATATATGGTTCAACCAAAAGACTTATATGATGATAGTTATGTCATTAATTAACCACTTAGAATTCACTTGGTAGTTTATAGTATGTTTATTAACCATATAATATAAAAATACAAAGAGACAAGGTAAATGCCAACTATTTAACTAAGAGTTAAATCTAAAAGTTAAAGGTAAAATAATGACCCAAAGTTGTCTAAAACCTATTTGTTGTGTGGGTTTCGACCCATCCCAACCTTATACTTTAAAAAAACTAGTTTTTAGCCATTATAAACCGAATATGAATTTATTATAAAATAATACATTATGTTTTTCCTAAAGAGCCTCTCCTCCCCCTTATAAAAGGACACCAGTTATAACCAATTACTCACACCTATCAAGACTTTTGGCTCGTCCAAAATCTTCCCAATTGATCTCCCAACATCCCTATACTCCTCATAGAAGCCTTACTATAAGAAGAAGGCACTTCAAGAGTCATTTTTGGTTCAAACTAAAGGGAGTTGCCCAAATTAAAGGTAACGATTTCTCTTAGCTTCTTTTCTTTTATTTTATTCTCCAACCCCTAAACTCTTAATTTTATTTTCTTATGTAACAAAACCAGTATCCTAAATATACTAGGATATTTTTATGAGTAGTATTCGAACTACACTTACACACACCTCCATCTAATGGGTGAAGAACATAATGTTTCTGTGGATAACAACCAAACGCCTCACGAAACGATGATTGTTCAATTATCTCTTACCGCCTCTCATGGTGGCCATTATGATGAAAATATAATTAAATATTATATTAATGTTATTTATTATATATATATTCTTTATAATTCCATTTTATAGGATACCATTATTCATTTCAGGTTATATATATACACGATAATTTTTTTTGAGGAAGTGCGGACTACCGCCCCCTCAAAGTGATATGAATCATTCATAACATACATGGAACGTATAAAGGATGGTATTAACGAACTTAAGTAAGACATATAAGATATTATATTATACTGGAATAATAATATACCTATGTATCATTTGGTTTTGATTCCATTTAAAATGAGAAAAATGAAATGGAAGTAGCGTTCATGCGTACGTACGGACTACCGTCTCCACGAACGCGATGAGATACATTCTCCATCATATCCATTCTAGTCTAATTCTCATTTTATGATTAAAAATAATGTTTCAGGACTTTATATCTTTCTGGATATTAATAATATACAACCTATCCATAACAAACACGGCTTATGTAACCAAACATATAAAATAAAACGAGTAAGTTAACACCCGAAACGACGATAATACTAAGATATTATTAATAAATCCATGTTAAAAGACAATATATGATATAATATTAATGTATATTATTCTTGTATAATTGAATAAAAATCATTTAACCATTATAAAGGATGTTAACCTACCCTCGAAAAAGGAAAATTACAAGGTAAGGGGTTTCCATCTCACCTCTTTATTCCCGTGAGATTCATGCCATATTTCCACTATAACTTTTTTTGTGGTGTATGTACTACCCATAATTTAATTATTTGTGTAATAAAATTAAATTTATGTGTATTTACAAATTCATTTTATGATACTTCATTCATGGGGTGTATGTTTCGTAAGTTACCAAATTGGTAAGGGTTAATTCCTCAATCTCATTATTATCCGAGATTGTTTATGTGTAAGTATTTACTGGGACATTTTTATCATCCATGTATATTTTTCATAAAAATGATTTCAAAATGTATATTTTAAGGATTTTTGAAAGGTTTTATTTGTAAACATCTGAATTATAAATGTTTTAAAGATTTATCTTTCTAATTATTTTTAATTAATTTCCATGTTTTCAAATTGATTTTAAGGATTTATTTATATGGACATGAATGTTTTGAAATGATAATTATTTTCAAAAGATTCAAAGTTGTATGGGACAATTTGATTCAAAAATCTCTTTTAAATTAATTCCTATATAAATTGTGAGACTTAAAAATGATTTCATGAAAAAGGGGTATTTCTCTCAAAGAGTTTTATGAATCATTTTCATCTATGTCAACATCCTTCGATGGATTTTAAACTTTTTTGAAGTTGATTTATTATGATAGAAATGTTCCATATTGTATATAAGGTTTTGTGATATGTTTGACTATGGATGTGTCATTTTTATACCATTCATGGTTTATTTATAATGTATTGAAATTTCGTATGCTAGTTTTAATACTAATGTTTATGTAATGTTTCAACCTGTTCGTATGAGGAATGTGTTGGACATAGTAAGTGACAGGTGGAGCCCGCTATAGCTCCTCGATGAATCGGTAGGTCTAATGAGACAACTAGACGTGGAATTGGACGAGGCC
This sequence comes from Viscum album, assembly GCA_963277665.1. Lineage (NCBI taxonomy): Eukaryota > Viridiplantae > Streptophyta > Magnoliopsida > Santalales > Viscaceae > Viscum > Viscum album. The sequence continues at coordinate 643,023,337 of OY728151.1, read as the reverse complement.
CTTTCCAAATTTGATTTATGGTTTTGGATGAGGCCATAATAATTTTTAGACATCTTGGCCGAGGCCTTGAAAAAATGTTTCAGAATGTACGGCATTATAAATCCCCTCAATATGGAAATAATGTTGATGGTTCATTTGGCCATTCGACTAGTAGAATACCCATGATTATGTTTTATTATGGAATTATTCACTCATCTCATATTCTTTCTATAAAAGTATTCATGTTTATTATTGGTAGAGGCATGTGGTTTCAATTATTAACCATGCTTAATATTTATGTTATCTTCCACTGTATTGATTACACTTAATGAGCGCTTGAGATCACCCGTTTCTTTGTTTTATTTTTCCTAGGATTCCAAGAAGTGTATTATGATTGATATGCAGGGTTAAGCTAAAGGGAATAATGGAATTCTCAAAGAACTATTTACGCTATGTTTTATGTTTGAAATTGTAATGTAATGTTAATGTATGTAATCTATATTACAATACTCCTAAACTGATCGGTCCTTCAGTACTTGATTCATTGTAATCAAGCCAATGTATTAAAATAATTCACCGACTCTGGGTAACTGGGGTCGGGGGGTTATAGTTGGTATCAAAATAAGTTTAGCAATAACCTTGGAAACTAGATTTAGATAAACTCTGATTAGAGAAAATATCCCTAAGATAGACTTTGAGGATTAGTATAGAAGTACTTCCTAAAATTTTGGTATTGTAGAGATTTTTTGAGTTTTCTGAGCAATACATCCCTATCTGGATATGAGCAGGTAGAAGCTTCTCTGACATAGATGTACATAGGGGTAAAACCAGAAAACACCTCTTTGAGCTAGACTTGAACAGGAACTGGTGCATGAAAACGGGCCTTGTTTCACTCTTGGTTTGACACTCCTGGGGGATATGCTTAGGATAATTCTCATTTTCTTTAGAAACCATTTTGAAGGGTGTATGAGTATATACTTCCTCAAAGAAAACATTTCTATGATTATATATTATATCAATAAGCTATTCAATTTATGTTAAGTGTTTTACAAGTTTGGATTTATGTATTTTGATTCATAAAACAATATAGTGTATGCCATTGTATAGAAATGGCCCCCAATAGAAGGAATGTGAACTCAAAAAATACGTATGATCCAAAGTGTAAGAAGGATCATATCTTTCAGGGTATTAAGCCAACATTTAGAAGAGAAATAGTCTCCCATTTATTCTCAACATATGAAGAAATAATATCATTTGTTAATAAGATAAGTAAATAATTCTCTGAGTCCTATGGCATTGAAGGCAAGAAAGAGAAGAAAGGGATGGAAGAGAGAAAGTAGGATAAAGGGAAGAGGGAAAAGAAGAATTTTCCCACATGTGATAACTGTGGGAAGAAACACCCTGGAAATTTCCTGAATGGAATTAAAGTTTGTTATAAGTGGGGGGAAAAAGGACACCAAATACATGACTATAAGGGTAAGTAAAAGGTTTCAAATGTACAATGCTTTATCTACAAGGAGTTGGGACACTATGGGAATCAATGTCCAAATCATCAGAGTATACCCCAAATACTACTATTGGATAAGAATCAATTTATGATACTACCAAATATGAAGAGGAATTATTAAGAGTTATTATGTTGTTATTAAATTATTGTGTCATTTGAGTGTTGTATCGATGATGTAATGGTTATATGAATTATGGAAATAAAGTAGGATTCTACTGTAGTACTATTTCATTGGGAATTTGAGATTTTATGGTCCTGATACTATGGTAGTAATTTTGGAATAAGAGTTGGTTGATTTGGATAAATTATATTTGATATTATTTACTATATTAGAACTGATTAATGGTTTGTTTTATTTCATGATTGTTGGAATATTCAAAAATTTTGGATATAAGGAATATATCTAGTATTATATAAAGGATAAGGGAGCATGAATGTAATCAATAAAGTTTTATGGTAATTCAGGGTGTTACCAAGTTTTAAAATAATACATGATGAAGGTGTTCACATGTTATTACATAGAAAAAAGATCTTAATTGTGTTTACCTTCCTTATAAATTTTGGACTTTGAGTTTGGATAGAAGTATTTTGGATAAGTCTAGTTTGACATTATTTTTGGATTTCCATAAAAAGGAAAACCTGGAGGTCGGACAGCAACCCATCACGACCAGCAAGGCCACGAGACTTGAAACTGCAACCGAAGGGCGAAAAGGGTGTATCACCTACCACTGGCCCACGTGAGGTCCTAGATTGAATAATGCAGTTTTTTTTAAAAAAATGGTCTGATATGTGAATTATAAATTCTTTATATTTGGAACCCTATATGATTAGGATAAATAGAGTATTTCTTAGTTGTATTATGTTTTGGGGTGAAAGATGAAGTTTTGGAAGAAATTTATTAATGGATAAAACTTTAATTATAAAGTAAGTATATCTCCTTATGATCTTATCCAATATCATAAATCAATTCCTCAACATTAAGAAAAGGAGTTTAGAACATAAATGTTGTCCTAGATGGTACCATAGATCATCACAAATTTATGGCTTTGTGATTGTTGTCCTTTTCATAGCCATGTTCTCTACCACACTCCATCAGATATTGATGGTTATATTTTTCTTCCATATCCACATTTTCCTACATGGTTCCCTAGTATGTGTTATTTTTGGTAACCTTCATACTCACCACTCTTTATTTTAAATAGAGGCCCCATTAATCAATTTTTCGATGTGGGATTTCAGCTAAGATATATTGAAATGTCAACCCCAAGTTTCCAATACAGAGGATAAATTGTGAGGACACAATTTATTAAAGGAGGGGAGAATGTAACATCCCAATCTTCCACGGTATTCTTCTCAGTGAGTAATACAACACCATGTGTTCTACGCAACTTCATGTTCTAACACAGACCACAACCAATCAAACTAGCCGTTATGAATAGTAATACCTACTTTTTAAAATTTATACATTTTATCATTAAATATGGACTTCATTTTTGGATTCATAATATCAAAAATATCTTAGGGTGAATATTTGGTACTTTTCTGATAACTTTCATATTTTGATGAATAGTGAAAATTACTAAATTTTAATTAAAAAAAAAAAATTTAATCATAATAATTAATAGTGATAAATTATGAATTTGAGTGGTTTGAAATTATATTTAGAATATATTTTTACTATTTAATCCAATTTTGGTGATTGGGCATAATTTCACATTTAAACCGGACATAAACAAATGTCAATCTTTTGATAGTTATTGTTTCTCAAAAACACACTTTTTGTTTTGACAGCGGGAATTAATTTTAAATTAATAAATGAAACTTCTATGTTTTTAATTTGGTAAAATAGACTTCATTATTGAATTTGGAATATCAAAAATATCTTAGGGTAAATTTTTGGTATTTTTCTGAAAACTTTTAATTTTTGATGAATAGTGAAAAACACTAAGTTATAGTATAAAACAGAATTTCTATTTAAATAATTACTTATTTTATTTAAAATATTTTATGTCAAAATAGATACATAATACCTATATAAGTTCAATTTAATTCATTGGAGTCACTTTATAATAATTTTAGATATATAAAATTTTTATTGAACTTTTTATCGTCTTTTACCCAACTCCGAGGAGAATTTGCAAATTCACATAAAACATAATTTTATCGCTTCTGTGAGTGGAATTTAGAATTTCCCAGATACAAGGTTAATATCAAAGAGTTAAATTTGTTTCAATAAGATAAAAATAAATTCTGATGATTAATAACTTTTTACTTCTATTTATCATGGTAAAAAGAAAATATGGTAATTGTGGGTAAAAATGATATTATTATTATCCTAACACATGACCTAATTCTATTGGATAAGTATAATTAGACCAAAAATAACTTAGGAATAAAATATGAACCTTTTTGGTCCACTTGGTTTAGATTAGGATATTTATTATTATTTAATTCAAAGAAGAGTTAAAAGAGTTAAAATCAATGTTTAATAACTAAAACATTTTTAATATAGGGTTATACATAAGATAAATTCGACTATAAATATTCATTAGAAATATAAATATATTTAATACATAATGGTATTTTATTTATAATTTTAATACATTAAATAAGTTAATTTATTTATGACACAATGATGATGCGGTAATTTGCTTATTAGTGAAATATTAAAATAATTAATATTATAAATACCCAAATAAATATAATTTGAGACTTTTAATGAATTACACGAATTTTATTGGTTAATATGTCATGTTAGGAATTATTAAATGATTTTTTAGAATTAATAAAGTAATTAAGACTTTAAAAAAATCCATTATTAAATAGTGTCAAAATTGTCATAAAGGAGTTTTTAAAAGAAATATTATAATATTAATTGATATAATATTCCTAAAAATCTATGGTTCGGCCAAATGAATTATATTATGATAGTTATGTCATTAATTTACCACTTGGGGGTCACTTGGAAGTTTATAGTATGTTTATTAACCATATAATATAAAAATATAAAGAGACATGGTAAATGGAAAACTATTTAACTAAGAGTTAAATCTAAAATATAAGTATAAAAGAGTGAACCAAACATGTCTGAAACCTATTGGTTGAGTTTTCTTCTAACAAATTCCTCACACCTATCAAGCCTTTAGGCTCGTCCAAAATCTGCCAAATTAATCTCCCTACATCCCTCTCCTCTTTTTAGATTCCTTATGTTAGGAATAAGGAACTTCAAGAGTCCTTTTTGGTTCAAACAAAAGGGAGTCACCTAAATTAAAGGAAACAATTTCTCCTAGCTTCTTTTCGTTTATTTTACTTATCCAACCCCTAAACTCTTATTATTATTTTCTTATGTAACAAAACCAGTATCATAAATATACTAGGATATTTTTATGAGAAGTATTCGAACTACACTTACACAAATCTCCATCTAATTTGTGAAGAAAATAATGTTTCTGTGGATGGAAACCAAACACCTCACGAAACGATGATTATTCAATTATCTCCTATCGCCTCTCATGGTGTCCATTATGATGGAAATATAATTAAATATTATATTAATGGTATTTATTTTATATATATTCTTCTTTAATTCCATTTTATATCATACCAATATTCATTTCATGTTGTATATATATACGATAATTTCATTTGAGGATGTGCGGACTACCGCCCCCTCAAAGTGATATAACTCATTCATACCATCCATGGAACATATAAAGAATGGTATTAATAAACATAATTAAAAAATATAATATATTATATTATACTGGAATAATAATATACCTATGTATCATTTGGTTTTGATTCCTTTTAAAATGAAAAAAATGAAATGGAAGTAGTGTTCGTGCATACGTACGGACTACCGTCTCCACGAACGCGATGAGATTCATTTCCCATCATATCCATTCAAGTATAATTCTTATTTTATGATTAATAATAATTTTTAGGGAATTTATATCATTCTGGATATTAATAATATATAACCTATCCAAAACTAACACGACTTATGGAACAAAACATATAAAATTAAAAGAGTAAGTTAACACCCGAAACGACGATAATACTAAGATATTATTAACAAAGACATATTAAAAGATCATATATGATATCATATTAATGTATATTATTCTTTTATAATTGAATAAAAATCATTTAACCATTATATAGGTGGTTAACCTACCCTCAACAAAGGAAAAGTACAAGGTAAGGGGTTTCCATCTCACTCCTTATTCCAGTGAGATTCATGCCATATTGCCACTATAACTTTTTGGTGGTGCATGTATGACCCCTAATTTTATTCTTTGTGTAATAAAATTAAATTTACGTGAATATAAATATTCATTTTATGATACTTCATTCATTGGGTTTATGTTTTTTATGTTACCAAATTGGTAAGGGTTAATTCCTCAATCTCATTATTATCCGAGATTGTTTATGTGTAAGTATTTACTGGGACATTTATATCATCCATGTCCATTTTTCATAAAAATTATTTCAAAACGAATATTTTAAGGATTTGTGAAAGGTATTCTTTATCAAGATCAGAATTTTAATTTTTTTAAAGATTTATCTTTCTAAATATTTTTAATTACTGTCCATGTTTTCAAAATGATTTTAAGGATTTATTTATATGGACATGAATGTTTTGAAATGATAATTATTTTCAAAAGTTTCAAAGTGGTATGGGACACTTTGATTAAAAAATAACTTATAAATTACTTTCTTTATAAATTGTGAGACTTACAACTGATTTCATGAAAAAGGGGTATTTCTCTCAAAGAGTTTTACGAATCATTCTCATATATGTCAACATCCTTTGATGGATTTTAAACTTCTTTGAAGTTGATTTATTATGATACAAATATTCCATATTGTATCGAAGGTTTTGTGATATGTTTGACTGTGGATGTGTCATTTTTATACCATTCATCATTTATGGATAAATTATTGAAATTTGGTATTTTAGTTTTAATATGAATGTTTATGTAATGTTTCAAACTTTTCATATGAAGAATGTATTGGACATAGTAAGTGACGGTTGGAGCCCGCTATAGCTCCATGATGCATAGGTAGGTCTCATGAGACAACTAGACGTGGAATTGGCCGAGGCCCTTTCCCAGTTTGATTTATGGTTTTGGCTGAGGCCATAATAATTTTTAGACGTCTTGGTCGAGGCCTTGACAAAATGTTTCAGAATGTCTCACATTATACATTCCCTCAATATGGAAATAATATTGATGGTTCATGTTGTCATTTGACTAGTAGAATATCCATGATTATGTTTTATTATTTCATTATTTACTCATCTCACATTCTTGCTATAAAATTATTCATGTTTACTATTGGTAAAGACATGTGGTTTCAATTATTAACCATGCTTAATATTTATGTTATCTTCTGCTCTATTTCTTACCCTTACTGAGCATTTGAGCTCACCCCTTTCTATGTTTTATTTTTTCCAGGATTCCAGGAAGTTTATTATGATTGATAGGCAGGGTTACGCTAATGGGAATAATGGAATTATCAAATAACTATTTACACTGTGTTTTATGTTTGAAATTGTAATGTAATGTTAATGTATGTAATCTATCTTCCAAGGCTTCTAAACTGATCGGTCCTTTGGGACATGATTCCTTGTAATCATGCCAATGTATTAAAATAATGCACCGACTTTGGGTAACTGGGATCGGGGCGTTACATATAGAGTGTGTTAATGTCTCCCAACACAACTCTAAAAAATATATAAAATATTAGAAAAAGTATATATAAATAAGGGTTCGATATGAATATATACTATGTAGGTTCATCATTAAAACTCTCATGTATCTATTAGAAAAAAAAGTTAATACATTAATTAATGAAATATATATAATTGAATATTAATCAATATACTATAATATCATTTATCAAATACCTTCTTGTCACATACCTCATAAACTACACTCCGAGATTCATGGAAGATAAAAATACCCTCCTTCTATGAAGCCCAATTTTTCAAATATTTAATTAAGTAATTTCCATGCATTTTTTACTTGTGGATACCTCTTTGAAAGATATAACCAAGAAATTTATCACTTATAATCACTACTACAAATCATAAAATTAATAGTCCTAAAAAGAGTTTTATCAATGTAATTAAAGCACTAATAACATGGACAATGGTTAATGGTTTTTTCCTTACTAGCTATCGAAAAAATATCATATAAAGGCACCCTTTAAGAGTGCTAAAAATGCTGATAAATGGGGCCTTTTTTAGTGTTTTTATCACTAATAAAGGGTTCCTTTATGAGTTCTTATTTTAAGAATTCCTAAATTGTGAAAAAAATTATTTTTTGTTGGATATCATCATCACACATTTTTTATTGATCCCCCATACCATTAACTGATCTTTCCAATCCATTTTTTGTAGTTTTCTCCCACTCACAAACCTCCCCTTAGAAATACTAGGAATGGGACTTTATCAGTTATTTATGAAATTCCAGCCTATTATTGACCCACCGTATTGGACTAGATTTCATCCATATACCTCTTATTTTGAACATAAATTCCTTTTCCATTTCACTAATATGTTGTGTTGTCTATTTTATAATATTTATATATATTGATATATATTTATGTGTATGGTTTTTGCATATATTTATATAATTATTTTTAAATACATCTATAAAATATATATTTCTATATGATATATATATTTTTATTTATTTAAATATATTATATAATAATATTCATTTACATTTATGATGATATAATATAAATATATATATGTGTACTAATAAAAACGTAGGTATATATAAACATTATATATATATATATATGAATAAGTCTATATATATTCATAAATTTTTAAAAGTTAAAAAATGTATTGATATTGATTTAAATTCATTTTTAGAAATTGTATATATATTTTATATTTATATAAAAAATTTATACATTACATATATATTTATATGTGTTTATATTTACATACTTTCAATTAATTTTTTATTTACATATAAATTTTTTATAATGTATTTATACAAATTAACTATATAATACATTTCAATATAATATTTAATAATAATAATATTGATTTAATTATATAAATACATTTATATATAATGTATATATACATAATACACACACACAAACATATTAACATACACATGTATACAATTATATTTCTCCAATAGATGTAAAAATATTTACTTAATATGTATTTATTTACATATATCAGAGTATGAATATAAATCTACATTTTTTTATTGAGACACACATGTTTATATAAATATAGACATTACTTGTATACATATATATAAAAATTAATTCAATTTTATAATGTAAATAAATGGGAAATATTGATTTTAAATAAAATTAATAAAAAAATATTAATTTATACTTGGATTTCATATTTAGAAATACATTTTTACTTATAAATTCATAAACATGTATTTATATAATTTATTTTTTATAACAAAATATAATAAAAATATGTGTATATTTAATAATAAATGTAACTACATTATAAAAAATGATAATGATTCAAAACCATAATATCAATATGAATGTAATCCCTAGGAATAAATTCATTCTCAACTGAAAAAATACAATATGAACCTCTTAAAAGAGGATTGAATTCCATTGAATGTTAAAACATTGGGATACCATGTCTAAAAACTCTATTTTATAGCGCTTCATGGACCTTTGAACAAAGAAATTGGTATTAATTGGATATCAACAACGTGGATCTCTTCAATGTTTTCAATTTGATATGTGTCAGTGCCCAAATAGACACATGTATCAAAAGTTATTATCGTTTGATGTTCATGTCTTATTTTCAACTTATCTTAGACTTATCATCAATTAATTCAATTTTTATTTAATCCAATTGTTATAGCACTTCGATATAAAGATGATATAAGATTTTTTAAATTATTACTGGAAAAACATACAAATAGTGAGTTTAAAAATAAATAAACTTTATAGAGGCAGTATAGATTATTACCTATTCTTTAAAAAAATTCCATTACTTCTGTTCATAAGGGATCTATGGGTGATCTTTTAGAAAGACCAAAACATTTAGAATATGGATAAGTATTTCTAGAAGAGAATTTTGTAGGGGAAGGTCGACTTAGATAGATATCATTGGTGAAAATAAGTAAAGTAAGGGGTTCCCATTTAAAATTGAGGTGAGAGAACATTCAAAATTTCTCAAACTATTAAAATATGATAATACTATTCTAGATCCAAATGCTTCTAAATGAAAAATTATTTCACATAAGAAGACATTGTTGAGAATATCTATTACAATTTATTCTTAACTAACATTTTTTAACTTTTAATATAAATTAATATTATATTATATTCCTAAAATATCATTACAGTCAATTTTGACACTATTCATTACATAGAATTTGTTAAAAAATACAATAAGATAAATTCAAACCCAATATTTTAATACATTCCTAATATCTCATACTCATCTAAAAAATTTGTGTATCACATTAATTAATTATAGTGATAATACATTCATTATTTTTAGTATCATTTATTAGAATTCCCCTAACATATTTAAAAATTCTATCCCGTTTTATTATTATCTTATGAGTTATGATCAAAATGGTGGGATGTTATTCTATGAAATGTAATATTAATCTGAATTTTTTCTTCCACTTTGTATAGAAAGATCGCCAATTAACCTTCATAATTAGATCATAAAACAATTAAATGTAATGTTTCCCATGATTTCTTCCATATAAAGTTAAAATTTTCTTATTCATTGGCCATAAATGATAACATATAAATTCATTTTTTTAGAATGTTTTATAATTAACTTCATCCAAAAAATTTTGAACTAAATTACTACATTGGTATTCATCAAAAATAAATCATCAATATAACTAGATTGAAATATTTTTCCTTGGAGCATTGGAGACCTAAAAAATGAAATATGAAATTTAAATCAATACAACTTGTTGTTTATGAGGTGTTTAAAACTATACCAAATAATAGAGAAATTTATGAATTAGTTAAATCCATGATAATAAAATAAGTTATAATTGTAAAATTCACTTGTACAATTGTATAAGAACATTGAATCACATGAATATTAAAATATCAAAAATGAATATAACATTATTTCAATGGCTAATAACCTGCCACCAAATTAGGTGTTCTAGTCATAGGGAAAAAGAATCTAAAAAGTATAAAAATTTATGTCCCTTTTTTTTAAAAATCTTCCATAAAATTATCACTAAAATACATCATTATAAATTTTCATGGGACCTTTAAAAGTCATTTAACACAATTCAATATCACAAGAATATCCCACTCTCAATCCCAGTCATTTTTTCAAATTCATTTCCACATTTTAAACACTTTCAATTAATAATCCTTATGTGTTTTGTATCACAATATTCACGGAGTTTCATTTTTATTCAATTGTGGAAATATAGAAGCATTATGTGTAATCAAATTTAAATAAAAAGTTGGTTATTTATTTTTTGGGTTTTTTCTATTTCTACAATTTTTCAATCGTAATTGAAATTGTAATAAATCAAGTCAAACAATGTAGAAAGACATTACCAAAAAAAATCATTCTCCAAGACCATAGGGAAATAAGTGAATCTCACATACATAGAAACCATCTTGAATTAACATAATAAAAAGTTCAAATTACCACAAATAGAGAAAAAATTCCAAACTCTAGGTCATTCAATTATGGATTCATAATCCCAGTTTTTAAAAATCCACACATTAGGTCAAACTATTTCACTATAAACAAATGTTTTTTATTTTTAATTAATATTTATGATGTTTTTTAAATCTCAAGTTAAAATAAAAATTAACCCCATTATTTTACTATTAAATAAGGGAACCCATGTACATGAACTAATTCCCCACAATCCAAAGGATAGATGTAGTGATATTTTAAATTAATGGATGAAAATTTAAATTGGGTAAAATCACATTAGATAGCCACAAATTCCAATATTTATTCACATGAACACAAAAAATCATTAAAATTGGATTCATGCATTAAATTTTATTTGATATTAAGTTTAATGTTTGAAAATTATATTATCATGTTCATGTTTGAAATAATTTTTCCCCATTATATAAGAAATTCAATTTTTCTTGTTTCCACCATGTATTTACAACACTAATTATCATTGATACACATTATTTTTCTTTTCATCTTCTAACATAGAATAATCTTGTCCTCAGTGTCTACATAAATTTTTTTTAAGGGGATATATGTAGAGGAGAGGTGTTCCAAACAGGAAATGTGACATACAATTATGGAAAAATGTCACCTTACTCCATGAATAATAATTCCATATTTAAACGAATCAATCCTTTGTCCTCTATGTGACATGAATATTCCTTTTCTATGATGGAATATTGTGTTAATAATCATGGAAGAAGTGTGTTTTTAATTTCATTTTCCCATAAAAATAAATGAATAAAAGACAAAAAACACAACTTTTTTTTATAACACCAAACACGAAGTGTACACATAAATGTTTGGTTTAATCATAGAAATAACTTTTTTAATATCATTAGTTCAATGTGGACCCTATATTTACTATATTTCTTTCTAGTTCATAGGATGGATTAGTTAAACCATCATATGTTACATGTTTATTGATTGATTTGATGAATGTTTTTAACCTTTGACCCTTGACTATGAATATATGTCCATTAGTGGGATCTTCATTCCCTACAACCCCATAAGGGTACACATGATGCACTGTGTAATTCCTATAAAATATCGACCACAACGTTTCTATGTGTATGTGAAGGTTGGAAATATATGATAGAACACATTTTCTCAGTTTAAAGTGTTTGACATCAATTTTTTTATATTTATATGCTTGAAATGTTGAATTTTTTATCATTTAGTTTTCATAATCCTCCATCATAATTTCCTAAATTTTGTTAATTTCACGACCCGGCCTTGGGGCCCGTGCTGTGACTACCCCAATCTCGCCTTCCATAGGCCAGGGGCTTGCCACTAGCACCAAAGACATAAATCCCAATAAAAGGGGAAGGCATTGCCTTTATAAAAGTAAATAACACAACAGAGTACAAGCGGAAGAAACCACTAAGTAAAGAAGTAAAACAAATGTGCTGAAATTACAAGGGGCCAGAAATACAAGCCCAAAATAAAGGTACAACTACGACCGAAAGAAAAGTACAAATCAAAAGGGAAACAACTGAATGGTGATGAGCCGCTCCTATACCATCCTCCGACTTCCTACCAGAAGGTTAGGTACAGATCTCATCCTTAGTACTCCACGTCCGTCCGTCTCCTCTGGGTACTGACTCGTCGTGAAATCCACCTCCGGGCACTAACTCGACATGATATACACCTCTAGACACCGACTCGTCGTGAGATCCTCCTCTGGGTACCGTCCAGATCTACAAGCCTCAACCACGATCCGTGATGTCCGTCGTCTGTAACCAACATAATGTAGTGCGGGCGAAACCCATGCAGGGGTGAGTATACGATACTCAGTAGAGACCCCGAGACCCCCGAAGGTTTCCCAGAATCCTCAAAGGATAATCCACAAATGAAAGATGCAATCACGAAGTAACAACAAACTCTACTTAGGTATATTCCCGTACATATACCTAAGTCATCAATTCCATCTTGACTCCAAAATCCGAGCACAAGTTCGATCACGTCCACACAGGATAGTACAACCTAATACACACAGGAAAGCACAACTCATTCTACATAGGAAGCAAGTCAATCATATCGAAGATTTTGATTGAAAGTCAAGACTCAGCTCACACAAGTATACTTCTTAGTAAGGAGATATAGATGATCAGATGTAGCTACTGATTCATCTAATCTGGGAGCCATGTAGGATACAAGACCATCAAAGATGTCAGTCCCACGTATGATACAAGTACTGTAGTTGTCACCGCCGAACCCATATAGGATTTCAGTATGGTTGTCATCGTCGTCGAACCCACGGATGATTCCAGTATGAAAGTATTCACCGTCGAACCCACAGAGGATTCCAGTACGGTTGTCGTCACTACCGAACCCACGGAGGATTTCAGTGCAGTCGTCATCGTCGAACCCACGTAGGATTCCAGTACGAAATTCTTCCCTGTCGAACCCACAGAGGATTCTAGTACGGTTGTCGTCACTGCCGAACCCACGGAGGATTTCAGTGCAGTCATCATCGTCGAACCCACAGAGGATTCCAGTACAAAAGTCTTCACCGTCAAACCCACAGAGGATTCCAGTATGGTTGTCATCATCATCGAACCCACGTAGGATTCTAGTAAAAAAGTTTTCACCGTCGAACCCATAGAGGATTCCACTATGGTTGTCGTCATCGACGAACCCACAGAGGATTCTAGTACGGAAGTCTTCACCGTCGAACCCACAGAGGATTCTAGTACGGTTGTCATCACTGCCGAATCCACGGAGGATGTTAGTGCAGTCGTCGTCGTTGAACCCACGGAGGATTCCAGTACAAAAGTCTTCACCGTCGAACCCACAGAGGATTCCAGTACGGTTGTCGTCACTGCTGAAACCACGGAGGATTTCAGTGCAGTCATCATCGTCAAACCCACGGAGGATTCCAGTACGAAAGTATTCACCATCGAACCCACAGAGGATTCCAGTACGGTTTTCATCATCGTCGAACCCACAAAAGATTCTAGTACGAAAGTCTTCACCGTCAAACCCACAGAGGATTCTAGTATGGTTGTCGTCATCGTCGATCCCACTGAGGATTCTAGTACGAAAGTATTCACCGTGGAATCCACATAGGATTCTAGTACGGTTGTCGTCACTGCCGAACCCACGGAGGATTTCAGTGCAGTCGTCATCATCGAACCCACGGAGGATTCCAGTACGAAAGTATTCACCGTCGAACCCACAGAGGATTCCAGTACGGTTGTCTTCATCATCGTCGCAGTTACAACCATCTCTAGGGTTCCCGTAGATAGCATGCTCGTTTTCGGAAGGGTCCACTCCACAAGCCAAGGGGTCGATACATAAACTAACACATAGTCCAGAGTTGATGTATCCCAATGTTCCGTATCGTCGATATAAACTCAACACAATAGACGGCTCGTCAATCAGACACCCGGTCTGAGAGTTATCGGCTTTTTCGTCCCAGGGGCCCGGTTGGTTTTTAAGACAAAACCAACCCGACCATACTCCAAATGCATTCAAACCTTGAGCGGAGTAAGACAAAAAGTCCGTCTCACTAAGAGGAATCCAACAAAGTCGACGACACGACAATCGGACGTCCAGAGCTCAAGTTATAAGCGTTTCCGCTACGAGGGCCCGGTTGGTTTTGTGTTTGAACCAACCCGGTCGTACCCCATGTTCTTCGAAAACTTGAGTGTAATATAACGAAACGACCTCCTCGATCCAAGGATCGCATCGTAACTGACGGTGCATCGATCGGAGGTATGTAGCCCATGTTATGTGCATTTAAACAAACCTGCCCGTTTTTAGGGGGTTTGGGGCCCGGACCGACCCAGCCCGAGACCCCCTGGGTCGGCCCGAACCGGGTCTGGGTCCGGCCCATTAGGGCATGTCCCGGCCTGGCCTGGGCGGTCCGGTGGCCAGCTCGGCACTGGCCGAGCCGTTGCGGAAAGGGGGGGGGGGGCGCTGCCCCCTTGATTGAAATCGCGACCCCACGTGGGGCCCCCTCCTTTGCCAGCCGGGGGTTACGACCCCCGGGCATCTTGGAAACCTGCCGGTCCAGCCGGCCGGTGTGTCATCGTGGGACCACCCTTGCGGTCCCGCCATCCTTTCTCCGGTGGCCGGCGGTTCCGGAAGCCACTCCCCGCACCACCGCGGCCTTAGGCCGCGGCCTTGTCCGACCTGTGCGGCGCGACAACGTCGCGCCCCTCTTCCGCGGCCCCGCTTTGGTCGTGGCCTCTTCGTGGTTCTCCGGTGCGGCGTGACGGCACTGCAGCTTTGTTCGGCCCCAACGGCACGGCGCGACGGCGCCGCTCTTCTTCATCGTGTTCTTCTTTGTATCCGCACGGTGCCGTTGCACCGCGCTGCCTTTGTTCATACCGCGACAAACACAATATCAAAGGGGGAGGAGGGTCGGTCGTGTTCATGCAGTCCAACCCCTCCCGTTAATCCGATATCATGCGACTAAAGAATTTTCTGTTGGACGACAAGAATATTCATGAACTAAATCAAACCCCTACCTCAAGGTGTTGTCGAACGAGAATCGTCACGGGAAAAGACATCGCGGAAGACGGCGTCGCAGAAGAGGATCGTGGGCATCACGAAGAAGAGGGTCGTCGGCGTCACGGTACACGGCGTCGCATCGTCGATCTCTGAGGAATCAGCATTCTTTGTCGTCCTTCGTCAGAGGCCGGCGTTCTTTGTCGGCGACGGTGCGTTCTTCACGTTCTTCAAGGAGGAAGATGAGGATTTCAAGGCTTGAGCAATTCCCCTCCAATCCTTCTCGCACAACGAAATAACCCTTAATGAAATAAGACTTTGTCGTATTTAATTAACACACACAAGCCAACATTGAATTCTAAAATCAAAATGAATTCAAGAATTTATTACATTGAATAACTTAATTCAATTCAATAAATAAGACAGTTGAATTGGCATTTAATAATGGGTGCGGGTGTGTTACAAAATAATGGGGTTTTGAGGAAGTTGAGAAGGTGGTGATTGTGTGGGGCCCACCTCACTAATATCCTATCATGAGGGGTTAGGATATAGTGGGTCCCACCTCAACTTCCATATGTAGGTTTAAACTACTTAGAACAAACAATAAAATTTTTTGCACAACTTTTATTTTATTCATTAGTTAATCCATTTTCTTAAATAACCACACACGAGCAAACGCAACTCTAAAAAAGGTGTTCCTAAGCAATTACCGGCGCTGCGGTTTAATCGGTGCCCTCAGATTTCAATTCCGAGCACCGGTTCAAAAGATGGAAAAACCCGCTCGTTCGTTCACTGAACGTACCTGAGCTAAACTTTGGAAAATGATTCCGAGAACACCGGGCCTCAGAATCAGGTGCCGTCAGAAACTGCATTCTTGTAAAATCCCAAAAAAAAATTAAGAAAAAAAATTTCCTTTGAATTTTATGGGTCTTTACATTACTCCCATCTTAGGGATTTACATCCCCGTAATGATACATCATAAACTAGGGAAAGAAAAGTGGGTATTGTGCACGCATCTGAGCCTCCCGCTCCCAAGTGCTCTCCGGGAGGTTCCTATGCTGCCATATAATCTGCACTAGAGGAATCGTCCACCCAAATAGGAACCGCTCCTGTCGATCCTCGATCTCCATGGGGACCTCCACAAAAGTCACCCCATCGTCAATGATATGCGTCGGGTCATGCACGTATCTCCTCAGCTAAGATACGTGGAAAACGTCGTGCACCTGGTGCAACTAAGGTGGATCAGTCAAGCGGTAAACCACCTTGCCTACCCTGTTGAGGACCTAGAAGGGTCTGATGAAGCGCAGAGATAGCTTGCCGCCATGGCTAAAAACTTGTAATCCACGTCAAGGTGAGACCCATAGGAAAACGTGGTCGCCATCCTTGAACTCCAGTGGTCTCCGCCACCTGTCAGCACATGACTTTTGTCAGATATGAGATGTCCTCATCTGATCTATGATGACCTGGAACATCTCTGGTTCTACAAGAGCTGCTAATATTTCTTCTTGCCGATAAGGTAAATCTGGTCTCATCCTCTGGATGAACCACGTTCTTTGCCTAATACAGTCAATCCTGACATGAATGATACTAATCCATTCCATGGATGACGTCGTAAGGCCTCGACGCTACTACCAAGAGATCCAACTGTTACTCTCGCCTCCAAGGGTCGAGTCACACTGTCGGCAGTAGTGTGTGGTCACTAGGTCTCCTCCGATAGGAATCTCTAATGTGAGGGTCAAGTCAACTGTTTTAAATCAGAACCTCTTAGTATCAACTACGTAAAAAGGATAGAGAATAAAACATCACAATAACAAGTGTCATTTATTATTGGAGCTCAAGGTACAAAGACACAAAACATCAAAAAGGCCAGAAGCAACATGAACAAAAGCCTTCATGACTGGATTTAGTCCCGCTCTTGTCCATCAGCTCCTGGAGCTCCATGGTCATAATCCTCAGCTGCCTGAAGCTGAGCTCTCCCATGTCCACCCGTTCCCTGCTGTCGGGGTGGTCTTCCTGGTGGTGGTGGTGGTAGGGCCTCAAAGCGTCGCCCACCACCCGCTGCTCGGCCAACTCCTCCACCTCGTCTGCCTGCTCCCTGTGGACCAACACGATCGATCCTCTGCCTGGAGGTCCCTATACCGCCTACTGCTCATCTTCAGGATGAGTCGGGCAGTCTCATGCCATGTGACCCTGCCCGCCACATGCGTAGAACTGCCTGCTCCTCGTGTAGCTGACTCTCCTTCATGTGCCCCGCACAATCTAATCTGTATCCTGATATGGCTCGTCTGATGGGCTGGCCTTCTTGGACCTCTGCGTCATCAGTCTACTACCAGCTGTAGAAGACTTTTCTACGGGTCGTCCTGTGGAGGGTCCCACCGCTAAAGACTGCTCGGTGACAAAACTATCTACTAGAATGGATCTCTCCAACGTCCCTGCTTGCGTCAGAATGTTGAGGTAGATCATCGAAGCCCTGATCTCATGCCTCAGTCCCTGCTCGAAGGTCCGGGCCCAGAAGAATGGGTCTCGTACCATGTCTGTGGAGTAGCGCGAGAGATCGGTAAACCTCAGCGAGTACTGGGCTACCGGCATGCTGACATGCCGCAGCTGCAGTAACTCCTGAATGCACACCACACAGAGGGTGGCTAGAACGAACTCCGAGTGGAAGATGCTCCCGAAGTCCGACCAAATAAGAGATTCCTCATCGTGCACCTAGAGCATCAGGATCCACCATCTACCTGCTGTCGCATGCAGGAGGCTCGACACAAGGATCACCATGAGGTCAGCTGGTGTCCCTACTAACCTGAAAACTCATACAACCACCTCCAGCCAATCCTCTGCTTCCTAAGGGTCCGTCTCCCCGCGGAACCTGGGCTGTCTCTGGCACTGAAACTCATGCAGTGCACTAAGGCGACGTGCACTCTTAGCGGCTGGGGCTGGTGGAATCGGTGGATCGGCGGGTAGAGGTAGCACCGGTGCCTCCACTGAAAAAGGGCCCTTCACCAAGGCCTCTTTGTTTAGTGGGCTGTCATCTTGCACAAAGCTCGGAACCCTAGCTGGTTGTCGTCGTGGGGCCATCCTGAAAAGAAACAGGTGCGTCACGGTTAAAATAGTATACCAAGTGAGCCGAAAAAATGTAATCACAAATAAACTTTTTGAAACACACATGCAATCAATGTTTTCGTGCACTGAGTTGGAAATCAAGAGTCAGGGTCATGGTGTATGGATACGTCGGCCGCTGCACCAACAATGGACTCCCTAGACTGATAACCACACTTAATACCCTTAAAACTATTGCTTAACACACAGAAGAAGGATTAGAGTCTTGAGTTTTGCGTTAGAACCGAACTCCTCTAATACCAATTTGTCACAAACCGTCCTCAGGGCCCGTGCCGTGACTACCCCAAGCCCGCCTTCCATAGGCCAGGGGCTGGCGACTAGAACCAAAGGCATAAATCCCAATAAAAAGGGAAGACATTGCCTTTATAAAATTAAATAACACAACAGAGTACAAGCGGAGGCAACCACTAAGTAAAGCAGTAAAACAAATGTGCTGAAAGTACAGGTGGCCAGAAATGAAAGCCCAAAAGAAAGGTACGACTACAACCGAAAGAAAAGTACAACTCAAATGGGAAACAACTGAAAGGTGACGAGCCACTCCTGGATCGTCCTCCAGCTTCCTACCTGAAGGGTAGGTACATATCTCCTCCTCAGCAATCCATGCTCGTCTGTCTCCTCCGGGTGCCAACTCGTTGTAAAATCCACCTCCGGTCACTGACTCAACATGATATCCACCTCTGGGCACTGACTCGTCGTCAGATCCTCCTCCAGGTATTGTCCAGCTCTATAAGCCTCAACCACGATCAGTGATGTCTGTCGTCTGCAACCAACACAACTTAGTGCGGGCGAAGCCCGTGTAGGGGTGAGTATACGATACTCAGTAGAGACCCCGAGACCCCCGAAGGTCTCCCAGAATCCACAAAGGACAATCCACAAAGGAAAGATGAAATCAAGATGTAACAACCAACTCTACTTAGGTATATTACCTTACATATACCTAAGTCATCAATTCCAGTTCGGCTCCAACATCCGAGCCCAAGTTCAATCACGTCCACACAGGATAGTACAATCCAATCCACACAGGAAAGCACAACTCATTCCACATAGAAAGCAAGTCAATCATATCAAAGATATTGATTGAAAGTCAAGAATCAGCTCACACTTGTATATTTCTTCATAAGGAGATATAGATGATCAGATGTTGCCACTGATTCATCTAAGCTGGGACCCACGTAGGATAATAGACCAGCTAAGCTATCAAACCCACGTAGGATACAAGTACCGTAGTCGTCACCGCCAAACACACGGAGGATTTCAGTATGGTTTTCGTCATCGTCGAACCCATGGAAGATTCCAGTACGAAAGTCTTCACCGTCGAACCCACAGAGGATTCCAGTATGGTTGTCGTCACAGCTGATCCCACAGAGGATTTTAGTTCATTCATCATCGTCGAACCCACAGAGGATTCCAGTACGAATGTCTTCAATGTCGAACCCACAGAGGATTCCAGTACGGTTGTCGTCACTGCCGAACCCATGGGGGATTTTAGTGCAGTCGTCATCGTCGAACCCACGGAAGATTCCAGTACGAATGTCTTCACAGTCAAACCCATAGAGGATTCCAGTACGGTTGTCGTCATCGTCGAACCCACAAAGGATTCTAGTACGAAAGTCTTCACCGTCGAACCCACAAGGGATTCCAGTATGGTTGTCGTCATTGTCGAACCCACGGAGGATTCTAGTATGAAAGTCTTAACCGTCGAACCCACAAAGGATTACAGTACGGTTGTCATCACTGCCAAACCCACAGAGGATTTCAGTGCAGTCGTCTTCGTCGAACCCACGGAGGATTCCAGTAAAAAATTATTCACCGTCGAACCCAGATAGGATTCTTGTACGGTTGTCGTCACTGCCGAACACACGGAGGATTTCAGTGCAGTCGTCGTCGTCGAACCCACGGAGGATTCCAGTACGAAAGTCTTCACCATCGAACCCATAGAGGATTCCAGTATGGTTTTCTTCATCGTCGAACCCAAAGAGGATTCTAGTTAGAAAGTCTTCAATGTGGAACCCACAGAGGATTCCAGTATGGTTTTCATCATCGTCGAAGCCGTGGAGGATTATAGTACGAAATTCATCACTGTCGAACCCACAAGGGATTCCAGTATGGTTGTCGTCACTGCCGAACCCACGAAGGATTTCAGTGCAGTCATCATCGTCGAACCCATTGAGGATTTCAGTATGAACGTCTTCACTATCGAACCCATAGAGGATTCCAGTACGGTTGTCGTCATCGTCATCGCAGTCGCAGCCAGCTCTAGGTTTCCCGCACACAGTATGCTCGTTTTCGGGAGGGTCAGCTCCACAAGAAAAGGGTTCGATACATCAACTGACAGGTAGTCCGGAGTTTATGTATCCCAAATTTCCTTCTCGTCGATAGGAACTCAACATGACAGACGGCACGTCAATCGGACGCCCGGTCTGAGAGTTATTGGCTTTTTCGTCCGAGGGGCCCGGTTGGTTTTTAAGACAAAACCAACATGACCGTACTCCAAATGAATCCAACCCTTGAGTGGAGTAAGAAAAAAGGTCAGTCTCTATAGAGGCCCGGATCTTGACGTACATGACATTACATTACTTTTTCGGAATACCTAATACATAACAAAAACAGACACACAAGGACCGTAATAGTTTAGTGTCTTTGGAAACTCGGAATAAAATCTTCTAATCGTGGTGAAAGATCTTCAACATCTCCCAATAAAGATCTTCCCCTTTTTTTCTTACCTAAAACCTTTATTTATATCCTGGGGAAAAGAAAACATAAAAGGGGTGAGCTAAAATTCCCAGAAAGGGTAAACATAGAGAACATAAAACAATCCATAAACATTTGAATGTAAAAACTTGAACATAAAATCTAAACATCAAAATCTTGAGCAATGACATGAATCTTGGAAGTATGTATGGCTTATATCATAAGGGAACATCAATCATGATAAAATAGTATAGGAATAAACCATTTAATTGTGGCAACCGTTAAGCACATGATATGATTTCCATAGTATCCAAGGCATTGCTGCCAAGACCATCTTAGTGGACAAAGTCCATTTCTAAATCGAGTTCACTCCTCGTTCCAGTCCTGTATTACTAAACCGGTTTAACTTTCCGCTCCAGCCATGTCTATCTCATGAGATATAAATATTTACCCAATGCATTGGAGGTAGATATAGGTCCCACCCATCTCATAATGAAATCATTCTTACTTGTGCCACAAAATAAACATACATCATTCATAATAACCCAATAAATAAAATGGGTTTCATAAACATTATCCCATCATCACATAATCCATATAAAAGAAATGGATATAATTTCATTATAAGAAAAGTGAAACCATGTAAATCATAGAGAAATGATACTTGACACATAAACATGTAAAATAATGTCATCTTAGATGAAAATGGTTTTGATAAAACACTTGAAATTAATTCTTAAGGAAAATATCATTTTTTCTCCAAAATCATTTTCTTTTCACAAAATGTCATGAAATTTTAGAAGAAAAGGTTTTTGTTGAAAATAGTCATGAAATATTTTGGAGGAAGCTTCATGAAAATAAGGCTTTATAAAACCATAAAAATCCGTTTGTGCCGTATAAGTTAAAAAAAATTCATCTCTTACTTTTGCCGGAAAACTCAAAAAGTACCTCGTAAAAGAAAGATTTCATACATACCATGTAGTAAAAGTAAAAAATGGGGAAAAAGGACATTAAAAATACATGAAACCATTTTTAGGAAACATGGACATGGATGAGAACAATGACCCCAGTAAATACTTACGAATAAACAATCTCAGAGAAGAAGAAGATTGGAAAAGTTATCCCTTAACTTAGATCTGATATGATTCGTATGGTTCCAAACCTCCTGTATAATGATTTAAATAATGTCATTTAATTATTACATAATCATATTCATTGTTATGATATCATATACGTTTCACATATGACTTTATATTACCCGTTCTTTTGTAAATTCCATATTAATGTAGCGTTTTGGGTAAAATCATTTCATTTATCGTATGTGTTTTGACTTGTCGTTTGTTGATATTATTACTTATATCCTGATTTAAATAATTCCAGAATGTAAAACATGATTTATATCTAATATATATTCATCATATACATATATATTACAGATTGATAAAAGGAATGAAATACACTGTTCATGGAGACGGTAGGCCGTACGTACGCATGAACGCTGTTTTCATTTCCTTATTGAATTGAATGAAATTAATAGATGAAATACATATATATATACATAAATCCAGTAGAATTATTATTTCATATATTTCATTATTATTCTTTATATAAACTTTATTGTCATTCATGTATGGTTAATCATGGAGAATGAATCTCATCGCGTTGTGGAGACGGTAGTCCGTATGTACGCACGAGCGATGATATCGTTCCCATAATTATAGAATTGGAGTGGATGGTATAATATATCAGAATCAGTATTATGTTATAATAACCATATATAGTTATTATTTACACCATTATACCCATCCATGTAAGGTGTTGGTGGAAAAACAGATTACACCATGACGTGGAGACGATATTCCGTACGTACGCACGCGCGGTGATTTTGTTTTCCGTAGGATGGATAGAAGGTGAAATAGGGTTTTTCATATTTATAATAACATATCAGTATATTAGGGATACTGATGTTATTACTTCATAATAAAAAAACTAAATAAGAAGAAAATGAAGAAGAAAGAAAATTGAAAGAATCGGTAATGGATATTACCTCTTCTTTGACACACCTCTTTGAAACCTCCTCTTAGGGTACTAAAATTGGTCTTAGAAGAAGACCAAGACCTCTAGGATGTTTCTAGGGAATTTGAGAAGGGAAATGAGCAGGTTTTGTCCAAGCTTAAAGGCTCAAATTTGTGTGAGGAAGAGTGGTAGGAGGTTCCCTTTTATAAGGGAGGAGAGGGGCACCTTTGGAAATCTTAAAAATATCAATTTATAATAAATCTAACCCCACTTAAAAACCTCCAAAAAAGAATCATATTCAAATATTAGATGAGATAGTGTTGTAATATCATCAAAAATTTAAATTTAGACAGGTTAGGAATTTATTTTCAACATTATCATCTTGATTTATCCTTATTTAATCAATTTAATTTTATTTATGTTAATAAAATTTTAAATTTTAAATAATAACAAATAATTACTTATTTGTTGTGAATTCTCCATAATTGGATACTTTATAATATTTTATACCATATAAATTTAAATTTATAATTTTTAAATATTTTTGTGATTTTTAAACAATTTTATAATATGTTATTTTTATAAAATAACAATAGTGTCAATTTTGACACTATTCATTTATTTGAATTTAAATAAAATATATACAGAAGATATGTTCGAAATAAAAGCTTTAATAGATTCATAAAAGGTTATATTTATCTAGAAAATTAGTGTAGCACATTAAATATTTCATATAATATTTATTTTATTATTTTTGAAACCATTTATTTGGTTTATCTCTTAATAAAATAATTACTACATCATTTTTGTATAATCATTTAATATACTTATTTTTTGCATAAAAATTAAAAATAAAATTCTATGATGAAGCTAAATCTATTAACTTTCACAATAATACTTTTACATGAATTTATAATCTGAAAATCACAATATTTAAATTGTTATATTTATTAAATTATGAAGGTGGAAACTTTGGCATCATTTAAAATAAAATAATATAAGTGTCATAATAGCTTTTATAAGGCTACAAATGGTCAAATATTATACCATTGGATTATTATGGTTTCAATTTACATGACCAATATGTTTTGGTCAGGGTTTTTTTCCTTTTATGGTCTCTATTAGTTTAATAAAAACTATATTCTTGAATTTTCACTAGATAAACAATTTCTGCATCACTATTGTGTCATAATTAATGATAATTATATAATCCCTAAAAATTATAAATAAATTCATATTATGTATATAACTTCATTAGATTCCTGGAGACTATTCATGTTCTAAGTTTCATGAAGTTTATCACTAAATTAAAATTAATATACTTATAAGATTTAAGAGAGTGACATGTTGTCACTTTCTTTGGTTTTAATAATAATTAAGATATTTTCATGGAAAAAAGTCCATTAAATGATTCTAATCCGACCCTTAGGTGATATGGGTTGACTTTAAGTCATCCAATAGAATTTTGGCAGGTGTTAGGGTAATTTTATAATCTTATATTTACCTATAATTACCCGATATACCTTTAACTATGGTAAATAAAATTTACCGTTGTTACTATTCATAATGACCAAAAATAAAAAGTAGTATGTTAATATAATTTGGACCCACTAATTCCAAATATGGAATCCATTTTTCAAATTCAATACACATAAGTTGCAGAAATTAAATTAAAACTAATCCTGTTGTCAAAAGAAAACAGGTTTTTGTTTAAAACATTGCAAAAGATTTAATTTATTTAACCTATGAATTCAATGTAAAATCAAGGATAATGACATACATTATATTAAATGGTAAAAATATAGTATATTTATAATTTTAAATCATTCAATATTATAATTTAATCACATAAGTTATTACAAAGAAAAAAGTTGTTTTTAATTAAAATACAGCGTGTTTTTACTTTTCATTAAAATATGAATGTTATCAGAATAATATGAAAAAATTATCCAAGGTAAAATTTTATATCATGATTCCAAATAATAATTTTATTTTTTAAAATTGAAATTATAAACATTTCAAAAACTAGATTTAAAGTGGGTGCACCATCAAAAGGCGGAAAAACTGCATTTTTTGAAAAATAATTATTTTACCCGAAAAATTTATTTTGTTCTTATACCATGTTCTATAAAATGTGTAAGATGAATAATAATTTTATAAAATTCAAAATTTAGTTAATACTATTCATAATGGCTAGTTCAGAATAATATTATAATATTATATCGTTGTTTAGTAAAACCCGGTATTGCGTACAACACACGCTATCGAGGAAGGTCGTGGTTGCATGTAATGCAAGCCAAGTTAGGGTTTCATGTTGTGCAAGACTCTTACGTTGTTTCATATAATATAATCCAACCATATTTCATTTATATAGTGAATATATATATATATATATATACACACACTCAATGTTTTGTAGAATAACTACTATCAAAATTGTGTGTAACATGATCCAAGAATAGTGTTGCGTATACTGCAAGCTCATACGATGTTGCGTATAGAGCAAGGTAATCTGTCTTAGCATACAACACAAGACATCAATGAAATTAAAAGAATATTTTTTCACAAAATCTCTAGGTGTTACAGTCTCACTAAGAGGAATCCAACAAAGTCAACGACATGTCAATCGGACGTCCGGAGCTCAAGTTATAAGCATTTCTGCTCCGAGGGCCCGGTTGGTTTCGTGTTCGAACCAACCCGGTCATACACCATGTTCTCCAAGACCTTGAGTGTAATACTCCAACATGACCGTATCAATCCAAGGATCGCATCGCGACTAACGGTGCATCGATCGGAGGTCCGTAGCCCATGTTACATGCATTTAAACAAACCTGCCCGTTTTTAGGGGGTTTGGGGCCCAGACCGACCCGGCCCGAGACCCCCTGGGTCGGCCCGAACCGGGTCGACCCGAGACGGGTTCGGGTCCGACCCATTAGGGCACAGCGTGGCTCGGCCCCGCTGGCGCGGCGCAGTGCGGCCCGACCTGGGCGGCCGGTGGGCCTGGCGCGGGCGCGACCGGTTGGCCTAGCGCGGGCGTGACCCGTTGGCCAGCTCGACACTGGCCGAGCCATTGCAGAAGGGGGGGGGGGGTGACCCCCTGATTGAAACCGCGTCCCCACATGGGGGTCGTTCCTTTTCCAGCCGGGGGTTACGAACCCTGGGATTCTATGAAACCGGATGGTCCAGCTGGCCGATGTGTCACCACGGGACCCCCCCCCCCCCCACGGTCCCACCCTCCTTGCTCCGGCGGCCAGTGGTTCCGGCCACCGCTCCCCACACCACTGCAGCCTTAGGCTGTGGCCTTGCTGACCGACACGGTGCGACGGCGCCGCGCCCCTCCGCCGCGGCCCCTCTCCGGTCGCGCCCTCTTCGTGGTTCTCCGACGTGGCGCAACGGCGCCACGGCTTCGTTCGGCCTCAACGACGTGGCGTGACGGGTCCGTGCTTCTTCGCCACATTCTTCTTTGTTTCCACACAATGTCGTTGCACCGCTCTGCCTTTTTTCGTGCCGCGACAAACACAATATCAAAGGTGGAGGAGGGTCGGTCGTGTTCGTGCGGTCCGGACCCCTCCTGTTAATCCAATATCGAGTGGCTAAAGAATTTGTTGTTGGACGGCAAAAATATTCATGAACTAAATCAAACCCCTACCCCAAGGTGTTGTCGAATGAGAATCGTCACGGGAAAAGACGTCGCGGAAGACATCGTCGCGGAAGAGGATCGTGGGTGTCGCGGAGAAGAGGGTCGTCAGTGTCGCGGTACACGGCGTCGCGTCGTCGATCTCCGAGGAATCATCGTTCTTCGTTGTCCTTCATCAGAGGCCGGTGTTCTTCGTTGGCGACAGTGAGTTCTTCATGTTCTTCAAGGAGGAAGATGAGGATTCCATGGCTTGAACAATTTCTCTTCAATCCTTCTCGCACAACGAAATAACCCTTAATGAAATAAGACTTTGTCTTATTTAATTAACACACATAAGCCAACATTCAATTCGAAATTCAAAATGAATTCAAGAATTGATTACATTGAATAACTTAATTCAATTCATTAATTAAGAGAGTTGACTTGGAATTTAATAAGGGGTGCGAGTGTGTTACAAAATAATGGGGGTTTTAGGAAGTTGAAAAGGTGGGGCTTTTGTGGGGCCCACCTCACTAATATCCTATCATGAGGGGTTAGGATATAGTGGGTACCACATCAACTTCCATATGTAGGTTTAAACTACTTATAACATAAAATAAAAATTGTTGCACAACTTTTATTTTATTCATTAGTTAACCCATTTTTTTAAATAACCACACCCAAGAAAACAAAACTCCAGAAAAGGTGTTCCTAAGCAATTACCGGCGCTACGGTTTCATTGGTGCCCTCAGATTTCAATTCCGAGCACCGGTTCAAAAGATTGAAAAACCCGCTCGTTCGTTCACTGAACGTACCCGATCTAAACTTCGGAAAATGATTCCGGGCACACCGGGCCTCAGAATCAGGTGCCGTCAAAAACTGCGTTCTTGTAAAATCCCAAAGAAAATTAAGAAAAAAAATTTCCTTTGAATTTTATGGGTCTTTATATTTAATGTCTAATTTTCTCATTGTTTTGGCTAAATAAATTTCAAAATTATTATTTTTTATTTCCCAAAACATCATTTGTTAAATTTCAATTGGTAAATTGAATGATTTTCCTTTAAACCAACCTATATGGAGACATGACAAGGATGGTTTTGAATGCATTATGAAAAACCAAATAGTTACCATGAGATTACTATACCTATATTTTCTTGAGGTATTGAAGGTTTTTTAAATAAGTTTCTTCATTTTTATTTTCTCAAACACATATTGAGGATTTTTTTGATAGAAGTAGGTAGTGGAAAATTTATGAGAGACCCCATACTTATACATGATTTTCATTAAAAGACAATTAGAGAAATGGGTTACATGATCATTGATGATAGCCCTTGGAATTATAAATCTAGAAAATATATGATATTTGTGGAGTAAAACTGCAACATAATGGTCATTGAAATTTATGATGATAGAATAAACCCATTTTGATTACAAAATAAACAGTTAAATGATTTACAGATATCCCTTAGAGTTTGAGAAGGATCATATAAAATCATATTTATTGAAATCAAATATTTTTAAAACCAGAATAGGTATAAGAGGAATTTTAATCCTTTTGGTTATGGATCATAATTATTGACATTGAGTAAAACTTTGAAAAAATGTGTAGGAATAAGTACTAATATTATGAAAAAATGAACAACATTGGAGAAAATTTATACAATTTTCTTTTTATAAAAGTTTCCTCTAAATTCCTCTCTAGGATAGAATTTAATAGTTGAATCTTTCCCATACTCATGAAAACATATCCTAATGACTTGATAAGGATAGAACTTAAAGTTTCATTTATCATCACAAAAATAATTCTTGAAATAAAAAAGGGAATATCCTCCTATCCTGGTCCCCAAACTGTTTTTGAATGACACCCAAAACCAAGTGTATTTTTATGTTAGTATACCATGGGAAATCACTCATGGAATACATATTCTCATAGGGTAAGGAATTAGTCAATGAAAGAGGAGATTATTTTTTTGTTGAATTCTAACCTAAATAAGTGATCCTATAAAAAAATTTCAACTCCAATTTTTTATGTAATATTTATAGAAAAATCCTGAAAAGAAGAAACCTCCATATTAATATAGCCTTTAATTTTTTTTTGAAAATGGTATTTCATATCTGAATGATCTATAAAGACAATGATGGGGAGTCCTAAATGACTGGATCTAAAAATTTATAAGGTAAAGAACATAACATTAAAATATTTCTCAATGGTGGTTAAGTTTATTTTGGTGTAATTTAATAATTTAAATTCAGAAATAACGGCACATTGTGTTTTATCACTATGTTGTCTAAAGTAAGGTCCTACAAATAACTCAGTCGTATTACACATGAGTTCTAATAGAAGTTTCCAATTACTATATTTCAGGATATTTGGAGAGATAAGATATGAATTGACTGCCGAGAATGATTTCTCATAAATTTATATCCATTTAAATAGAGCATATATCACTTATAAAGGAAAAATTGGTTCGGTAATTGAGATGAATTTCTTAATGAATCTTCTATAGAAACCAGCTTGTCCAAAAAATGACCTCTCTTCATTAATCATTATTAGATAGGGAAGGTGAAAGATTATATCAACCATGGAGTTATGAAATTACACTAATACACATTATTACTATATCCAATGTTTATAAACATGGATATAATCCAGAAACCCATGACTATATGTAATAGACTTGTATTGGTAGATCATGGCTCCAATTGGAATGGAAATAGGGCAAACAATTTAGACATAGTTTCCACTGTGGGTACAAGTAATTCTATTATAATTTATTTCCATAGTTGGAAACCATGGAAATTGACCTATACCCACAGTTTACACCATGTTAGTACACTTGTATACATGGTTCTAAACTTTGGTTATTGGTATATCTATATTGGAATATATTCAGGGTTACAAACCATGGATATATCTATACTTCAATGGTGGAAACTGTGGCGGTTGTTGATCATACCACGATTCACTGTTTCATTTTAACCCTTACACCGCTGTGCTAAACATATTTTGTATTAAAAATTATAAAAATATTATCAAATTGTGCATCATGTTTGATTAAAAAAATTTGTGTTTATCACTGTTAAATAGTTCAATGATACTTGTTTTGAAAATTACAATGTAGGTGGATGTGATTTGGAGGGCCATTGATGAAGTGAAAGAAAAATGGGCCAAAATTGCATGGATCCATGGACATATGTCCACTGTTTTAAATATTAGACGAAATCCGTGCATCCCAATGGGATGATATTTTGTGGACCTGTCCAAAATTCAATATTATATATTTCATATTAAGGAACTCAATCCTTATTCGGCATGTATGGGGCCCATCTGAACTGATCTATCCAAGCCACCGAATTTGGACCAAGTCAAATGCGGTGTTCTGTATTTTATCATTATCTTGAGCTGTAGTTGTCCAAACAGTGCCAAACGTTCGGTGGAGACATTCAAGAGGTAGGGATACAACTTTTATATTTTTTCCAAAGCTAGATAAGACTTTCTGAAGGACGAAACGTATCGTTCAAGTGGATTGATGAAATCTGTGTGCCCAAAACCACCTCTCACATTTCCTATAAATGGGCACCTTGGGGTCCTCATTTGTAAGTTCGGCCAAGGAGTGAAGTTATGAAAATTTGGAGTCCTAGAGGAGTCTCCTAATCACCTTGGAGGTTCTGGAGTCCCCTATCCTTGTAGGGGAATCAAGGATGAAGAAGCAGTTCCACCCTAGCTTCCTCCTCCTCCCGATGTCGAGCTAAAAGTTGGGTGTTCGTTGTGAGGGAGCTACACACATCTCAAGGGAGTTCTGATGCATAAATTAGCTACTGGTTTTGAGTAATTTGGGTGTTTAAACATTTCATTCCATGTATCTTATTTTATTTCAGATTTGAATGCTCGATTTGATACATGTGAGTGATATGCTCTTAATTTCTAACCGATCGGTGTGAGGTTTTGTGTGCGTGACTTGTGTTGTTCCGATTAGACATCACAAGAATCCTTTTCATAACCAACTTATTGAGATTTTAAAATGCTTTGGATTCTCTTATTCCATGCATAAGTACTGGACCTTGACAATACGATTGTTACGTCAAGGTTT
This sequence comes from Viscum album, assembly GCA_963277665.1. NCBI lineage: Eukaryota > Viridiplantae > Streptophyta > Magnoliopsida > Santalales > Viscaceae > Viscum > Viscum album. Next base: position 642,992,162 of record OY728151.1, on the reverse strand, counting down.
GGTCCATAAAGCATTGAAATAAAAGCTTAGGAATTAATCGAGATTCTAATTAACTCCAACCAAAGAATTACTCTAAACCCAAGATGAATCTCTATGAACAGTGAACTTGATATGTGTGTAGTGAAATTACATCAACCCTTTTATCTCATATTTCTCAAAATCCACTTGGTCACTCATCTTTTATGCTATTTCAACTAAGTCATTTTTTAAACTGTTTTCAAAACCACCCCCTCTCTTAGTCATTTTTATTAAAAATACACACTCTAAACCTACCAATGCTCCTTGAGAGATGACCTAGGGTCTGAACTAGACTATATATCATCCTCAAAAACATAATCAATTTGACGTGTCACAATAGCATGGTCAAATTTTGGTGCCGTTGCTGGGGAGCGCTTTGGTTTTTTGTGCGAGTTTTTGATAAATTTTTTTTTAATTTTTGTGAATATTTGTTTGTTTTATCTTCTACCTTTTCATTTATTTTTGTGTTCTAATTTATTTATTGTGTAGGTTCTTTTTATGAAGCGCTCTAGTCCGGGAGACCTACAAACTTTTGAACCCAAACCAGAGAGGATCCTATATCAACAAAACCGAGACATACAAGACCACACTTTGAAGGAGGAGACATCAAATCTTAAAATTCTTCTTGATCCTTCTTCTTCTTCTGAATCCAAAGTTAAAATTGAACATAAATTGTATAACATGGCTGAAAATAATAGGACACTAAAAGAACTAACCTTATCTGATGTTGATATCCAACCCACTTACATTCAATTACAAGGCGAGGCACCCAATTTTGAACTAAAATCTGGTTTAATTCATTTATTACCAAGATTTCATGGACTGCCTGGAGAAGATCCACATAAGCATTTAAAAGAATTTCATACTGTGTGTTCAACATTAAAACCTGCTAATGTGGATGAAGAACAAGTAAAACTTAGGGCATTTCCATTTTCATTAGAAGACACGGCTAAAGATTGGTTGTATTATGTTAATTCACCTATTAGAGGTTGGGCAGACATGAAACGACTTTTTCTTGAAAAATACTTCCCAGCCTCTCGAACTGCAACAATAAGGAAAGAAATATGTGGGATAAGACAATCTCAAGGAGAAACCCTTCATGAATATTGGGAATGATTTAAAAGATTGTGTTCAAGTTGTCCACATCACCAAATAAGTGATCAACTTTTAATTCAGTATTTTTATGAAGGTTTAATCCCTATTGATCGAAACATGATTGATGCTGCTGCAGGTGGTGCACTAGTGGATAAAACCCCAATCACTGCAAGGACCATAATTGAGACCATGGCACAGAACACTCAACAATTCAATTCAAGGTCCGGTGTACCCATTCGAGGTGCCCATGAGGTGCAAATTACTGAATTCGAGAAGAAGGTGGACATAATGTTTGAAGAGGTGAGTACCCTTCTATGACAACTTGCTCTTTCCCAAGGGAAATTAGAATCTCCTCCTCCCATACATTGTGGTATATGCTCTTCTGATACCCACTATTCTGACCAATGACCCCAATTGAGAGAAACTTCAGAGAGTTGTGAGGAAATATTTCCAGGATGCCTCTTTAATCAACCCTTTAGGCAAGAACCATACTATCCATCCAACCAAGGGTGGAAGGACAACCAAGGCTATAGGAAAGGGGGGTATTCAAACCAACCTCAACAGTAATGGAACCAACAGGGTCAGAGTAGTCATCCACCACCACCCAGAAATCCTCAACCACCCCAAAGGCCATTCCAACTACCCCCTCCAAAAACTGAGCCTATCCTAGAAGATATGATGAAGCAAATGGCTTCCAATAATATCCAAATCCAACAAACCACCCAAGAAGCCATACACGACCTAAAGACCCAACTAGGCCAACTTGCCAACTCGGTGGGGGGAAATCCAAAGTCAGGGGTCGGGTAAACTACCATCTCAACCAGTAGTAAACCCTAGGGATAAAGGAAATGTTAGTGCCATCACCATTAGGAGTGGGACATAACTCAAAAGCCAAATGACCCCTCCATTAGAGTCCTCCCATCCAAAGGAAACCACCATCCCAACTGCTGAAAATGGTCCAAGAGAAGAAAAACCTAATCCTGAGAGAAGCCCTTCCAAAGGAAAGAATTTGGTTGTTGATGAGCCACCTATCCCAACCATTACTCTTCCATTTCCTCAATGGGCTGCCCAACCTAGGAAACAAAAAGAAACCGAACTTGATAAAGAAATCTTGGAAACTTTCAAGAAAGTATAGGTTAACATTCCTTTGATTGATACTGTGAAGCAAATTCCAAGATATGCCAAGTTTCTTAAGGAGATGTGTACACACCAAAGGAGGATTCGTGGGGATGAGAAGGTGATCTTGGGGAGGAATGTTTCAACATTGATAGAGTCATCACTTTTTACCAAGTGCAATGATCCTGGGACATTCTCGATTCCGTGCACTATAGGGGAGTATTCATGTTCCAATGCTATGCTTGATTTGGGAGCTTCTATTAATGTGATGCATCACTCTATTTACTATTCATTGCAGGTCGGTGAACTGATGCCCACTGGTATTGTCGTTCAGATAGCAAATCAGAGTACAACACACCCCTCTGGTGTGCTAGAGGATGTTCTTGTGAGGGTGCAAAATTTAATTTTTCCTGGGGATTTTTACGTGCTTAAAATGGAAGATGATAGGATGAATGGACATGCCCCAATTATATTGGGGAGACCATTCTTGAAAACCGCCAAAACCATAATTAGTGTCCATAATGGTACATTATCTGTGGAGTTTGGTGGTAATATTGTCCACTTCAATATCCTTGATGCCATGAAGCACCCCTTAGAAGAACACTCCTCTCTCTCTGTCAATTCAAATGATGTTCTCCCTTCCCCTGAAACAACTTATTTTCATTCACCTGATCCCCTCTCTGAGTTTTCTTCATTGATTGAAATGTTAGGTAATGAATAATGCATTGATTGTTGTAGTGGTCTAGAGAAATGTCATGCATTTTTGTTAATTTATGATTTATTGAACGCAGAGGATCACATGACCATCGATGATACTACTAAGCTTTTAAAAGCTCATTCCTCATCCGAGGATGTTACAATTGAGCAGTTAGATGAGATCAGTGACTTCTCACTTTCACACACACTTCTATCAATCCAAAATCCCCCAGAATTGGAATTGAAACAACTGCCTCAAGATTTAAAATACTCATATCTTGAGAATGGAAACAAGTTGCCCGTCATCATTGCTAGTTCACTCCCTCCTGAGCATGAATTACGACTTCTTGATCTTTTGATGAAGTATAAACAAGCTTTGGGATGGACACTTGCTGACATTCCTGGCATTAGCCCATCAATTTGTGCACGTCATATTTTATTAAATGATGAGGCTAAACCAGTGAGGCAGTCACAACTTCGACTGAACCCAAACCTACTTGATGTTGTTAAAAAGGAAGTAACAGAATTGTTGGCTGGTGGAATCATTTACCCTATCTATGATAGCCAATGGGTTAGTCCCGTTCAAGTAGTTCCTAAAAAAACTGGCCTTACTGTAGTTAAAAATGAAAAAAATGAATTGGTTCCAACTCGTGTGTAGAATAGTTGGCGTGTCTGTATAGACTATTGACGACTAAACCAACACACTAGGAAGGACCATTTCCCATTGCCATTCATTGACCAGATGCTAGAGAGGCTAGCAGGGAAGTCCCATTACTGTTTTCTTGATGGGTATTTTGGATACATTCAGATCCATATTTCCCCTGAGGATCAGGAAAAGACAACCTTTACTTGCCCCTTTGGTACATTTGCTTATAGGAGGATGCCATTTGGTCTGTGCAATGCTCCAGGTACATTCCAATGATGTATGGTTAGTATTTTCTTGGATTACCTGGAGAATTGCAAGGAGGTTTTTATGGATGATTTTACTGTTTATGGATCCTCTTTTGATGAATGTTTGAGTAGTCTTTCTTCTGTCCTACGTTGCTGTATTGAGAAGAATCTCGTATTAAATTATGAGAAATGCCATTTCAGGGTGCGACAAGGCATAGTCTTGGGACATGTCATTTCTGGGGAAGGTATCCAAGTGTAAAAATAAAAAGTAGATATCATTTCCTCCCTACCATTCCCTAAAAATGTTCGGGATGTGCGGTCTTTACTGGTTCATGCTGGATTTTATCGTCGTTTCATTCGCGACTTTATTAAAATTGCACTCCCCCTCTTCCGATTACTCCAAAAAGAAAAAGAATTTGATTTTGATAAAAAATGTGAGGAAGATTTCAATAAGTTAAAATGGAGTCTCACGTCACCCCCGGTAATCCAACCACCTCGGTGGGATTTACCATTTGAGCTCATGTGTGAGGCCTCTAACTATTCAGTTGGGGCAGTCTTGTCACAAAGGGTCGATCGAGATCCACATGTCATTGCCTATGCCTCACGTACTTTGGACCCTGCCCAAGAAAACTACACCACCACTGAAAAAGAATTTCTTTCCATTGTGTTTGCCTTTGATAAATTCAGGTCATACCTTCTAGGGTCCAAAGTCGTTGTGTTCTCAGACCATGCAGCCCTCCGATATCTCTTAAAGAAACTAGAATCCAAACCACGTCTCATTCGCTGGATGCTCCTCCTTCAGGAATTTGATCTAGAAATTATGGATAAAAAAGGAGCAGAGAATGTGGTTGCTGACCATATCAGTAGGATTCTCCCATCCATGGACATTGAATCATCCCACTGTATTCCCATAAAAGAATTGTTTACTGATGAGAAATTGTACCGAGTGCAAGATTCTATTCCTTGGTATGCTGAAATTGTAAATTATTTGGTAGCGTCTTTCATTCTAGCTGATTTCACCAAAAACCAGGTCGATCGTCTAAAACATGAGTCTCGTTGGTACATTTGGGATGACCCCTACCTCTGGCGCACATGTAGTGATCAAGTTATTAGGCGTTGTGTTCCCGATAATGAGTTTCAGTCTGTCCTTGGGTTCTTCCACACACTTGCTTGTGGGGGCCACTTTGGTCCCCAACGGACTGCTCACAAGGTCTTAGATTCTGGTCTCTTTTGGACCACATTGTTTTGGGATGCCCACGAATATTGTAAATCTTGTCCTTGCTGTCAAAGAATAGTGAATGTCTCTAAAAGAAATGAGATGCCCCAACAACCCTTACTATTCCATCAAACTTTTGATGTTTGGGGCATTGACTTTATGGGACCATTCTCCAATTCATTTGGGAACCTTTACATTCTTATGGCAGTGGATTATGTTTCAAAGTGGGTAGAGGCACGAGCCATGAGGACAGATGATTCCAAGACAGTTGTGGAATTTTTGAGAACCCAAATATTCTGTAGGTTTGGATTACCTAGGTTTATCATTAGTGATCAGGGTTCTCATTTCTGAAACCACACAATGCAATCTCTTTTGCGCAGGTATGGGGTTGGGAATCGGGCATCTACTGCTTATCACCCACAAACAAATGGTCAAGCCAAAGTATCAAATAGAGAGTTAAAACAGATTCTTGAGAAAACGGTTCAGCCAAACAGAAAAGACTGGAGTCTTAGACTCGATGATTCTTTATGGGCTTAGCGTACTGCATTCAAAACTCCAATTGGCATGTCACCATATCAGCTAGTTTTTGGGAAGAGTTGTCACCTACCTGTTGAGGTAGAGCATCGGGCCAACTGGGATATTAAACAATGAAATTCTAATCTTTCTGGTGCATGTATTCAAAGGAAGTTGCAGATTCAGGAGTTGGAGGAAATGATAAGAGATTCATATGAGAACTCCCGAATTTATAAAGAGCTAACCAAGGCTGCCCACGACCGTCTCATCCTTCATCTTCAATTCCACATCAGGATGAAGGTCCTCCTCTACAATGCAAGGTTGAAGTTGCACCCTGGTAAGCTTCGTTCCCATTGGTTTGGACCTTACATTGTTACTAATGTCTCTCCATTTGGTGTTGTCCAGGTTCAAAATGAAGACACCAAGCAAACCTTCACTGTCAATGGGCAGCGGCTAAAGCACTTCCATGAAGCCATTCCGGAGTCCCCAATGGAGGAGCTCCATGTTCAAGAAGCGGTCTATGAATAACACTCACCAGGTTTTATCCTTCCTTCCCACAGTCTCTTTTATTACAGTCAGGACACTGCATTCTCTAGGTGCGGGGGGGGGGGGGGGCGTGGATAAACTCCTGGGTTAGTTAGGATTTTTCATTGTTTTCTCCTTTTGTTTTATCTTTTTGTCCTTCTTTATGGTATTTTCATTTTTCCCCATCAACAATTTCGAAATTCCATGATTTGATGACCATAATGTGGGGAAAGTAAAAATACCATAACGATGGCTAAAAAGAATATTTGTATGAATTTAACATCAGGGAGTGATTTTTAGTGAATTGGTTTTCTGCCAATGATATAAATGGTCGTATCTATGTGAAACCTTTGAGATGATTGATGCCCATTGTGTGAGTAGTTTTTGGGAAAATTGTGTCACTAATATCTCCAAAAATGTTTTCACCAAACCAAAAAGTGTGATTATTTCTTACTTAATATAAGGTAAATATATGTTGGGTTAATATTTTTTAGCTTTAAATGATATTTCCATACGTTCGTTCCTTATCCGATCTGTTTCATTACTGTACCAGATTGACCTATGCGTGTGTACCTAATGTCCGACTGTTGTACGCCCTCAAAAAAAATTGTTGTTTCTTGGGTAGGTCAAAAACCACTCTTCCTAATCCTTTGATCTTGTTATAACTATTTCAATTAGTGTCGTGAGGAGATCAAACAAGGGTTGAGAGATGAGTGTGAGATTTGTTCCAATTGCAACTTCAAAAAAAAAAGAAATAATAAATGAGGGGAGTGATGAAATGTGCAACATATGGGGATATCAAGGTCAGGAGCTTATGGTTTTACTTCTGGGAATGATTAAATGAGTGGGTCTTGAAATATTATTACAAAGGATGTAGGACAGGTTCGGTGACAAAATCATTTAAGCTGAAAAATATTAAAATAACATATATTTATTGTATAGCAAGTGGAAAGAATAGCATGGAATGGTTTTCACACACACACATGGAGAGTTAGTGTCATTCTTTACTTCTGAATTCCTTTCTCAATTGTGTATCATGAACCTTTTTGAATTTCTCTATGATATGATTTATGAGACAACTTTTTCTATTTTCATTAGGAAGAACTCCTTGGTGTGATTCGTGCATTGATAAATTTACTTTAAATAAAATTCCCTCAAATGATAAATCTCCAGGATGTTGTAAATATATATATATATATATATATATATATATATTCATCATTGTATTTGGATATGTGACCTTGCCCAGGAGTGCAAATGTTTAGGTGTGGGTGTGTGATCGTACCACGATTCCCTGTTTCATTTTCACCCTTACACCGCTGTGGTAAACATATTTTGTATTAAAAATTATAAAAATATTATCAAATTGTGCTTCATGTTTGATTCAATAATTTTATATTTATCACTTTTAAATAGGTCAATGATACTTTTTTTTGAAAATTACAATGTAGGTGGAGCTGATTTGGAGGGCCCTTGATGAAGTGAAAGACAAATGGGCCAAAATTGCATGGATCCATGGACATCTGTCCACTGTTTTGAATATTACACGAAATACGTGCATCCAAATGGGCTGATATTTTGTGGGCCTGTCCAAAATTCAATATTATACATTTCATATTAAGGAACCCAATCCTGATTCGGCATTTATAGGGCCCATCCTAACTGATCTGTCCAAGCCACCGAATTTGGACCAAGTCAAATGCGGTGTTCTGTATTTTATCAATATCTTGAGCTGTAGTTGTCCAAACGGTGCCAAACATTCGGTGGAGACATCCAAGAGGTAGGGATACAACTTTTATATTTTCTCCAAAGTGAGATAAGACTTTATGAAGGCCGAAACGCGTAGTACAAGTGGATTGATGAAATCCTTGTGCCCAAAACCACCTCCCACATTTCCTATAAAAGGGCACCTTGGGCTCCTCATTTGTAAGTTCGGTAAAGGAGTGAAGTTCTACAAATTTGGAGTCCTATAGGGGTCTCCTAATCACCTTGTAGGTTCTGGAGGCCCCTATCCTCGTAGGGGAATAAAGGATGAAGAAGGAGTTCCACCCGAGCTTCCTCCTCCTCCCGATGTCGAGCTAAAAGTTGGGTGTTCGTTGTGAGGGAGCTACACACATGTCAAGGGAGTTACGATGCATAAATTAGCTACTGGTTTGGAGTAATTTGGGTGTTTAAACATTTCATTCCATGTATCTTATTTTATTTCATATTTGAATGCTTGATTTGATACATGTGAGTGATATGCTCTTAATTTCTAACCGATCGGTGTGAGGTTTTGTGTGCGTGACTTGTGTTGTTCCGATTGGACATCACAAGAATCCTTTTCATACCCAACTTATTGAGATTTCAATATGCTTTGTAAGCTCTTATTCCATGCATAAGTACTGGAACTTGACAATATTATTGTTACGTCAAGGTTTGTTCCTTAAAACATTGAAATAAAAGCTTAGGAATTAATCGGGATTCCAATTAACTCCAACCAAAGAATTACTCTAAACCCAAGATGAATCTCTATGAACAATGAACTTGATATGTGTGTAGTGAAATCACATCGACCCTTTTATCTCATATTTCTCAAAATCCACTTGGTCACTCATCTTTTAAGCTATTTCAACTAAGTCATTGTTTTAAACTGTTTTCAAAACCACCCCCTCTCTTAGTCATTTTTATTAAAAATACACACTCTAAACCTACCAACGCTCCTTGAGAGATGACCTAGGGTCTGACCTAGAATATATATCATCCTAAAAAACATAATCAATTTGACGTGTCGTGACAGCGCGGTCAAATTTTGGCACTGTTACCGGGGAGCACTTCGGTTTTTTGTGCGAGTTTTTGATAAATTTTTTGTAATTTTTGTGAATATTTGTTTGTTTTATCTTCTACCTTTGCATTCGTTTTTGTGTTCTAATTTATTTATTGTGTAGGTTCTTTGTATGACGCATTCTACTCCGGGAGACCTACAAACTTTCGAACCCGAACCGGAGATGATCTTACATCAACGAAACCGAGACATACAAGACCACACTTTGAAAGAGGAGACATCAAATCTTAAAATTCTTCTTGATCCTTCTTCTTCTTCTGAATCCAAAGTTAAAATTGAACATAACTTGTATAACGTGGATGAAAATATATTAACACTAGAAGAAATAACCTCACCTAATGTTGATATCCAACCCACTTACATTCAATTACAAGGCGAGGCACCCAATTTTGAACTAAAATCTGGTTTAATTCATTTATTACCAAGATTTCATGGACTGCCTGGAGAAGATCCACATAATCATTTAAAAGAATTTCATACTTTGTGTTCAACATTAAAACCTGCTAATGTGGATGAAGAACAAGTAAAACTTAGGGAATTTCCATTTTAATTATAAGAAACGACTAAAGATTAGTTGTATTATGTTAATTCACCTATTAGAGGTTGGGCGGACATGAAACGACTTTTTCTTGAAAAATACTTCCCAGCCTCTCGAACTGAAACAATAAGGAATGAAATATGTGGGATAAGACAATCTCAAGGAGAAACCCTTCATGAATATTGGGAAAGATTTAAAATATTGTGTTCAAGTTGTCCACATCACCAAATAAGTGACAAACTTTTAATTCAGTATTTTTATGAAGGTTTAATCCCCATTGATCGAAACATGATTGATGCTGCTGCAAGTGGTGCACTAGTGGATAAAACCCCAATCGCTGCAAGGAACCTAATTGAGACCATGGCACAGAACACTCAACAATTCAATTCAAGGTCCGTTGTACCCATTCGAGGTGTCCATGAGGTGCAAAGTACTGAATTCGAGAAGAAGGTGGTCACAAAGTTTGAAGAGGTGAGTACCCTTCTACGACAACTTGCTCTTTCCCAAGGGAAATTCGAATCTCCTCCTCCAATACATTGTGGTATATACTCTTCTAATACCCACTATTCTGACCAATTCCCCCAATTGAGAGAAACTTATGAGAGTTGCGAGGCAATATTTCTAGGACGCCCCTTTAACCAACCCTTTAGGCAAGAACCATACTATCCATCCAACCAAGGGTGGAAGGAAAACCAAGCCTATAGGAAAGGGGGGTATTCAAACCAACCTCAACAGAAATGGAACCAACAGGGTCAGAATAGTCATCCACCACCACCCAGAAATCCTCAACCACCTCAAAGGACATTCCAACCACCCCCTCCAAACACCGAGCCTAGCCTAGAAGATATGATGAAGAAAATGGATGTCAATAATATCCAATTTCAACAAACCACCCAAGAAGCCATACAAGACCTAAAGAGCCAACTAGGCCAACTTGCCAACTCGGTGGGGGGAATCCAAAGTCATGGGTCGGGTAAACTACCATCTCAACCAGTAGTAAAACCTAGGGATAAAGGAAATGTTATTTACATCAACCTTAGGAGTGGGACACAACTCAAAATCCAAATGACCCCTCCATTAGAGTCCTCCCATCCAATGGAAACCACCATCCCAACTGCTGAAAATGGTCCAAGAGAAGAAAACCCTTTTCCTGAGAGAAGCCCTTCCAAAGGAAAGACTGTGGTTGTTGATGATCCACCTATCCCAACCATTCCTCTTCCATTTCCTCAATGGGATTACCAACCTAGAAAAAAAAACCGAACTTGATAAAGAAATCTAGGAAACTTTCAAGAAAGTACAGGTTAACATTCCTTTGATTGATGCTGTGAAGAAAATTCCAAGATATTCCATGTTTCTGAAGGAGATGTGTACACACCGAAGGAGGCTTCATGGTGATGAGAAGGTGAGCCTGGGGAGGAATGTTTCATCATTGATAGAGTCATCACTTCCTACCAAGTTCAATGATCCTGGGACATTCTCGATTCCGTGCACCATAGGGGAGTATTCATGTTCCAACGCTATGCTTGATTTGGGTGCTTATATTAATGTGATGCCTCACACTATTTACTCTTCATTGCAGGTCGGTGAACTGAAGCCCACTGGTATTGTCGTTCAGCTAGCAAATCGGAGTACAGCACACCCCTCCGGTGTGCTAGAGGATGTTCTTGTGAGGGTGAAAAATTTAATTTTTCCTGGTGATTTTTACGTGCTTAAAATGGAAGATGATAGGATGAATTGACATTCCCCAATTATATTGGGGAGACCTTTCTTGAAAACCACCAAAACCATAATTAATGTCCATAATGGTACATTATCTGTGGAGTGTGGTGGTAATATTGTCCACTTCAATATACTTGATTCCATGAAGCACCCCTCAGAAGAACACTCCTCTCTCTCTATCAATTCAATTTATGTTCTCCCTTCCCCTGAAACAACTTATTTTCATTCACCTGATCCCCTCTCTGAGTTATCTTCATTGACTGAAATGTTAGGTAATGAATCATGCATTGATTGTTGTAGCTGTATAGAGAAATGTCATGCATGTTTGTTAATTTATGATTTCTTAAACACATAGGATCACATGACCATCGATGATACTGCTAAGCTAGTAAAAGCTCATTCCTCATCTGAAGATGTTACCATTGAGCAGTTAGATGAGATCAGTGACTTCTCACTTTCACACACACTTTTGTCAATCCAAAATCCCCCAGAATTGGAACTGAAACAACTGCCTCAAGATTTAAAATACTCATATCTTGATAATGGAAACAAGTTGCCCGTCATCATTGCTAGTTCACTCCCTCCTGAGCATGAATTGCGACTGCTTGATCTTTTGAGGAAGTATAAACAAGATTTGGGATGGACACTTTCTAACATTCCTGGAATTATCCCATCAATTTGTACACATCATGTTTTATTAAATGATGAGGCTAAACCAGTGAGGCAGTCACAACGTCGACTGAACCCAAACCTACTTGATGTTGTTAAAAAAGAAGTAACAAAATTGTTGGCTGCTGGAATCATTTAACCTATCTCTGATAGCCAATGGGTCATTCCTGTTCAATTAGTTCCTAAAAAAACTGGCCTTACTGTAGTTAAAAATGAAAATAATGAATTGGTTCCAACTCGTGTGCAGAATAGTTGGCGTGTCTGTATAGACTATCGCTGACTAAACCAACACACTAGGAAGGACCATTTCCCATTGCCATTCATTGACCAGATGCTAGAGAGGCTAGCAGGGAAGTCCCATTACTTTTTCCTTGATGGGTATTTTGGATACATTCAGATCCATATTGCCCCTGAGGATCGGGAAAAGACAACCCTTACTTTCCCCTTTGGTGCATTTGCTTATAGAAGGATTCCATTTGGTCTGTGCAATGCTCCAGGTACTTTCCAACGATGTATGGTTAGTATTTTTTCGGATTACCTAGAAAATTGCATGGAGGTTTTTATGGATGATTTTACTGTTTATGGATCCTCTTTTGATGAATGTTTTAGTAGTCTTGCTTCTGTCCTACGTCGCTGTATTGAAAATAATCTCATATTAAATTATGATAAATGCCATTTCATGGTGCGACAAGGCATAGTCTTGGGACATTTCATTTCTGGGGAAGGTATCCAAGTGGACAAATCAAAAGTAGATATCATTTCCTCCCTACCATTCCCTAAAAATGTTCGGGATGTGCGGTCTTTCCTGGGTCATGATGGATTTTATCGTCGTTTCATTCGTGACTTTAGTAAAATTGCACTCCCCCTCTCCTGATTACTCCAAAAAGAAAAAGAATTTTATTTTGATAAAAAATGTGAGGAATCTTTCAATATGTTAAAATGGAGTCTCACGTCACCCCCGGTAATCCAACCACCTCGGTGGGTTTTACCATTTGAGCTCATGTGTGACGCCTCTAACTATGCAGTTGGGGCAGTCTTGTCACAAAGTGTTGATCGAGCTCCATATGTCATTGCCTATGCCTCACGTACTTTGGACCCTGCCCAAGAAAACTACACCACCACTGAAATAGAATTTCTTTCCATTGTGTTTGCCTTGGATAAATTCAGGTCATACCTTCTAGGGTCCAAAGTCGTTGTGTTCTCAGACCATGCGGCCCTCTGATATATCCTAAAGAAACCAGAAGCCAAACCACGTCTCATTTGTTGGATGCTCCTCCTTCAGGAATTTGATCTATAAATTAGGGATAAAAAAGGAGCAGAGAATGTGGTTGCTGACCATATCAGTAGGATTCTACCATCCACGGACATTGACTCATCCCCCTTTATTCCCATAAATGAATTGTTTCCTGATGATCAATTGTACCGAGTGCAAGATGCTATTCCTTGGTATGCTGAAATTGTAAATTATTTGGTAGCGTCTTGCATTCCTGCTGATTTCACCAAAAACCAGGCCGACCGTCTAAAACATGAGTCTCGTTGGTACATTTGGGATAACCCCTACCTCTGGCGCACATGTAGTGATCAGGTTATTAGGCGTTTTGTTCCCGATAATGAGTTTCAGTCTGTCCTTAGGTTCTGCTACACACTTGCTTGTGGGGGCCACTTTGGTCCCCAACAGACTACTTGCAAGGTCTTAGATTTTTGTCTCTTTTGGCCCACATTGTTTCGGGATGCCCACGAATATTGTAAATCTTGTCCTCGCTGTCAAAGAATAAGGAATGTCTCTAAAAGAAATGAGATGCCCCAACAACCCTTACTATTCCATGAAATTTTTGATGTTTGGGGAATTGACTTTATGGGACCATTCCCCAATTCATTTGGGAAACTTTACATTCTTCTGGCAGTGGATTATGTTTCAAAGTGGGTAGAGGCATGATCCACAAGGACAGATGATTCCAAGACAGTTGTGGAATTTTTGGGAACCCAAATATTCTTTAGGTTTGGATTACCTAGGTTTATCATTAGTGACCAGGGTTCTCATTTCTGCAACCGCACAATGCAATTTCTTTTGCGCAGGTATGGGGATGGGCATCGGGCGTCTACTGCTTATCACCCACAAAAAAAAGGTCAAGCCGAAGTATCAAATAGAGAGGTAAAACAGATTCTTGAGAAAACGGTTCATCCAAACAGAAAATACTGGATTCTTAGACTCAATGATTCTTTATGGGATTACCGTACTGCATTTAAAAATCCAATTGGCATGTCACCATATCGGCTAGTTTTTGGGAAGAGTTGTCACCTCCCTGTTGAGGTAGATCACTGGGCCTACTGGGCTATTAAACAATGCAATTCTAATCTTTCTGGTGTAGGTATTCAAAGGAAGTTGCAGATTCAGGAGTTGGAGGAAATGAGAAGAGATTCATATGAGAACTCCCGATTTTATAAAGAGTGAACCAAGGCTTCCCACGACTGTCTCATCCTTCATCGTCAATTCCACATCGGGAAGAAGGTCCTCCTCTACAATGCAAGGCTGAAGTTGCACCCTGGTAAGCTTTGTTCCCATTGGTTTGGACCTTACTTTGTTACTAATGTCTCTGCATTTGGTGTTGCCCAGGTTCAGAATGAAGACACCAAGAAAACCTTCACTGTCAATGGGCAGCGGCTAAAGCACTTCCATGAAGCCATTCCAGAGTCCCCAATAGAGGAACTCCATGTTCAAGAAGCGGTCTATGAATAACACTCACCAGGTTTTATCCTTCCTTCCCACAGTCTCTTTTTTTACAGTGAGGACACTGCATTCTCTAGGTGGGGGGGGGGGGTGGATAAATTCCTGGGTTAGTTAGGATTTTTCATTGTTTTATCCTTTTGTTTTATCTTTTTGGCCTTCTTTATGCTATTTTCATTTTTCCCCATCAACAATTTCGAAATTCCATGATTTGGCGATCATAATGTGGGGAAATTAAAAATACCATAACGAAGGCTAAAAATAATATTTGTATGAATTTAACATCAGGGAGTGATTTTTAGTGAATTGGTTTTCTGTCAATGATATAAATGGTCGTATCTATGTGAAACCTTTGAGATGATTGATGCCCATTGTGTGAGTAGTTTTTGGGAAAACTGTGTCACTAATATCTCTAAATTTTTTTGCACCAAACCACAAAGTGTGATTATTTCTTACTTAATATAAGGTAAATATATGTTGGGTTAATATTTTTCAGCTTTAAATTATATTTCCATACGTTCGTTCCTTATCCGATCTATTTCATTACTGTACCAGATTGACCTATGCGTGTGTACCTAATGTCCGACTGTTGTACGCCCTCAAAAAAAATTGTTGTGTCTTGGGCAGGTCAAAACCCACTCCTCCTCAACCTTTGATCTTGTTATAACTATTTCAATTAGTGTCGTGAGGAGATCAAACAAGGGTTGAGAGATGAGTGTGATATTTGTTCCAATTGCAACTTCAAAAAAAATGTGGGGAGTGATGAAATGTGCAACATATAGAGATATAAAGGTCAGGAGCTTATGGTTTGACTTCTGGGAATGTTTAAATGAGTGGGTCTTGAAATATGATTGCAAAGGATGTAGGACAGGTTCGATGACAAAATCATTTAAGCTGAAAAATGTTAAAATAACATATATTTATTGGATAGCAAGTGGAAAGAATAGAATGGAATGGTTTTCACACAAACACATGGAGAGTTTGTGTCATGCTTTACTTCTGAATTCCATTCCCAATTGGGTATCATGAACCTTTTTGAATTTCTCTATGATATGATTTATGAGACAACTTTTTCTATTTTCATTATGAAGAACTCCTTGGTGTGATTCGTGCATTGATCAATTTACTTTAAATAAAATTCCCTCAAATGATAAATCTTCAGGATGTTGTAAATATATATATATATATATATATATATATGAATCATTGTATTTGGATATGTGAACTTTCCCAGGAGTGAAAATGTTTAGGTGTGGGGGTGTGATCATACCACGATTAACTGTTTCATTTTCACCCTTACACCGCTGTGCTAAACATATTTTGTATTAAAAATTATAAAAATATTATCAAATTGTGCTTCATGTTTGATTCAATAATTTTGTGTTTATCACTGTTAAATAGGTCAATGATACTTGTTTTGAAAATTACAATGTAGGTGGAGGTGATTTGGAGGACCCTTGATGAAGTGAAAGAAAAATGGGCCAAAATTGCATGGATCCATGGGCATCTGTCCACTGTTTTGAATATTACACGAAATACGTGAATCCAAATGGGCTGATATTTTGTGGACCTGTCCAAAATTCAATATTCTACATTTAATATTAAGGAACCCAATCCTGATTCGGCAGGTATAGGGCCCATCAGAACTAATATATCCAAGCCACCGAATTTGGACCAAGTCAAATGCGATGTTCTGTATTTTATAAATATCTTCAGCTGTAGTTGTCCAAATGATTCCAAACATTCGGTGGAGATAGTAAAGAGGTAGGGAAACAACTTTTTGATTTTATCCAAAGCGAGATAAGACTTATTGAAGGCTGAAACACATCGTTCAAGTGGATTGATGAAATTTGTCTGCCCAAAACCACCTCCCACATTTCCTATAAAGGGGCACCTTGGGCTCGTCATTTGTAAGTTCGGCCACGGAGCGAAGTTCTGCCAATTTGGAGTCCTAGAGGAGTCTCCTAATCCCCTTGGAGGTTCTGGATTCCCCTATCCTCGTAGGGAAATCAAGGATGAAGAAGGAGTTCCACCCGAGGTTGCTCCTCCTCCCGATGTCGAGCTAAAAGTTGGGTGTTTGTTGTGAGAGAGCTACACACATGTCAAGGGAGTTCCGATGCATAAATTAGCTACTGGTATGGAGTAATTGTTGTGTTTAAACATTTTATTCCATGTATCTTATTTTATTTCAGATTTGAATGCTTGATTTGATACATGTGAGTGATATGCTCTTAATTTCTAATCGATCGGTGTGAGGTTTTGTGTCCGTGACTTGTGTTGTTCCGATTGGACATCACAAGAATCCTTTTAATACCCAACTTATTGAGATTTCAATATGATTTTTAAGCTTTTATTACATGCATAAGTACTGGACCTTGACAATACGATTGTTACGTCAAGGTTTGGTCCTTAAAGCATTGAAATAAAAGCTTAGAAATTAATCGGGATTCCAATTAACTCCAACCAAAGAATTACTCTAAACCCAAGATGAATCTCTATGAACAATGAACTTGATATGTGTGTAGTGAAATCACATCGACCCTTTTATCTCATATTTCTAAAAATCCACTTGGTCACTCATCTTTTAAGCTATTTCAACTAAGTCATTGTTTTAAACTGTTTTCAACACCACCCCCTCTCTTAGTCATTTTTATTAAAAATACACACTCTAAACCTACCAACTCCCCTTGAGAGACGACCTAGGGTCTGTCCTAGACTATATATCATCCTCAAAATCATAATCAATTTGACGTGTCACGATAGCGCGGTCAGTTGTTATGTTTCCATGGTTTCCAACTAGGGATTTATAATTCTCCACATTGCTGCATAATATCTATACCCCTTTTTACTCTTTCAGAAACTGACAGACACCATAATGTAATAATTCAATTCATACATATATAAAATGACACAGTATAATGAAATTTAATATCACAATAATAAAACATAACTATATAATAAAATAAAACCTATAATTAAAAAATAAAATTTTCATCATAAGCGAGCCTAAATATATGTATCATAATAACCATAATAACCCTTATCCACACATCTTATAGAAACACCACCACCTCTCACACCACCAACATCATCAACATCATGAACATCGACAGCTATATTGGCATCAGTATTAGCAGTGCCACCCGCACTAACAGTGGAACTGGAATTGGCTAAGGAATATATATAAATATAGAGAATTGAGACCAATAAAGCATTAACCAATTCAAAATATTCTTGAGCGTTTGTAAAAGAAATAGAATACATACCTTTGATTTTTTTTCCATTTATCATTTTTTGATGTCAAGTATCTTCTTCAAATTTTTTAGTTTATTGTTTGATTGAAGCAATCATTTCTTCCATTGTGACTATAACATAAACAATACTTGAAGAAACATTTTTGTAAGTCTAGTATCTAGATGATACAACCTCTTTCCCATTTTAAATGACACAGTATTCCATGATTCACATCTCCTATTACTTGAGGAATATGATCATTCATACACAAATTTTTCTATTCTTTTTAACCAATGCCTCCAAATCATTCTATTTACTGATATATAACATAAATTAAAATGATAAAATTATATAAACAATATAAATAATTAAATTAGAAAAAAATATATTAAATTTAAATATACATACAATCATCTCCTCGTGTTTCTATTTAACACAACATTATCTCTGTTTTTCCTAATTGTACAACATAATGTAGAGTAATGAACACGACCCTAAATATTCAAATTATTTTTTTGAAAAAATAATAATGAAACAATAGAAGTAAATTAAATTACACTGATCCAAGATTAAATGAATAAAAATTATCATAATAAAATATATTTTAGTATAAAAATCGAAAAAAATTTGTATGATGATTTAGATTTTAATAGGGGATTTAAAATGATTTCCTTTTTATCTCTATGATGATGGTATTAATAAAGGTGAAATTTATTCTATATAAAGGTAATTAAACTATTATTCCTTCTAGGAAATTGTATCATTGATGAATGTACATAAAATAAATTAGATCCACATGTAATGGTATATCCAAGAAGGTCTTATGGTGTGTATAGTTATCTCCTAATTTCATAGTGATGTTTAAATGTTAGTCCCTCACTATGTAATTATATTTTTTATTTGATGTAAAGGTAACTCTGATGATCTACATCATGAATAAGGTAACAGAGTAATTGTTGAGTTTTTTAATAGTCTATTAGATATATGTTTAGGTAATCTTGGAGTAACAAAATCTATGTAATAGTTATTAACATCCCAATGGGTGTTGTTAAATCCTACAAGGATACTAAAATTTAATAAAACAATAATATTCACACAACCTAACTAATAATGTAATATTTATCAATAAAAATTAACGAACCCACAGAAAAGGTCCATATGTTTTAAATTATTTAATGAAATTAAAATTAATTTTATTGATTATTTTTAAAAAGGTAAATAGTTAAACAAAGAATGGGTTTGATATCAGGAGATGGGGAATGCCAAGTTGAGTGATTTTTTATGTTTCTATACTAGGGATTCAATTTATTATGAGTTTATTCAATTTTTTTTCATAATTGGAACTATAGGGATATTTATTCACGGTACCCAATACTAATATCATTATTTCTCTAATGGAATAGTCATCTACTAGGTGAAATCATAAAACTAGGAGACCTAGAAACCAATTTATGAAAAACTACCCTATATTTCATAACCTTCATATGAAAACATGTTAATTAATTGATGCAATAAAATAACACTCCTCGAATCACAAGAAATGATGATGAAATTTAAAAAATAATAATAATGGAATTGATAATAAATGTTATAGAAATCCAAAATATAAATAATTAATAGAAGAAAGCACTAAAAGAAATTCTCCCTATAGTCACTTCACTCAGCATAGATTATACTACACGGTATTTCTAGGAATAATGAGGATGTTAATCGTGGATAGTGAATAAGAAATAGAGGCAAATAATTGTGGTAATTCAGGAATCCACAGTTGTTTCCACGTCATCTAGAAGTCGGCTGGGCGTCTCCCTCAGTCCAATCATGCCAGCCTCTTCTTTTTTATCGTACAGATAAAGGGTGGTTTTATAATGGTGTTCCTCAAGCCCTCAGCTACCAGTGATTTTTTTTTGATTCATGATATCTTCACAATGTGTAAATATAAATGATATATAATCCACATATAGAGGGAATTCTTTTTATTGTTCTATATCACTAAACATCATGTCATTTAGTATATTAGTTATGTGTAAATAATTTCAAAAGTGTGTTAAATTTCATGAATTTCAATATTTGTTTTCAAATATCCATTTTATTCTACCATAAAACACAAAATAGGACAAAATATTCAAAAATTGTCTGGATTTAGAATATAAAATTATAAATTAGTTGAATAAAATATTATAAAGTAAATACATGAAATTCAAATATCATTTATTAAGACTTGTGTAAAGGTAGTCAAATAAAAATCAATTTGTGTAATAATAATATGGAACAATTTTATGGTTATATAATTTATAAGATAGAATTTTAGTTTTTAAGATTCAATGAATCATTTCATGTGAGAATCGAAAAATATCATGAGGAAATGATTATATTAATGAAAACTAATTGTAATATTGAAGGATGATTTTTTTAGCATAATATGTTTGATTTGATGGACTGATGATTTGAAAAATATTCTATGTTCTCCTAATAAAAAATATGAAAATTAATTGGATTTCCATTTGAATATCATGATCAATGAGATCAACCTAGATTAGGAGATATATGTTCATTGGAATTTTGTGTATGTCCCACATCATATGAATTGGGTGTGAAGCTCTCATTATTTGATGTTTGTCATATGACATTGAAGATATAATGATCGTATAACTTCCAATGTCCCATGATAAATATATGACGATGAAAAGTTGTGGTGATATATGTTTCTATATATCTAAACATTATTAATACTGATTCTAGCATTTGATGCAATAATATAAATGTAGATCTATGATATTGGAATAATAAAGTAGGATGAAACCATGAGAACACTGTAAATGTATAGATAAAATGAAAATGTGTAGAAAAATATTATATTGATTTATTGGATTGAAAATGGTATGTGTTGATATTGGTCAAGGAATGATTCCAGAATTTGAAGAGTGGAATGTCTTTAGCCATGTATTATAGAAAATCAACATAAAGATTAAAAAATTAATAAAATCAAATGATGATGTAGTTTTTGAAAATAAAAAATATTATAGATTTTGAATTACCTATAATATTGGTATTTTAAAATTACACATTCATGAGGCACTGTCAAAGAAAATTAATGAGAAGAGGGTGATGAGGACTCGACATTTCTATAATTATTCTATATATATCTATATATATTTCTATAGGTTGATAAAGTGGAACTACTATTCATATAATAATATCCTACTACCATGATAGAATAAGTATTACTGTTCCTATAATCAAGAATTCATTAGGTTTAAATGTAATGAGAAATATAACTAGTGATTTTGTTGATGAAATGAATAAACGAATAAAAAAATAAATAGAACATTAATGTAATCTAACAATATGGATAAAAATAAATTAATTCCATATGAATTGATTAATGAATAATAATAAAATGGGAAATATGTAAGATAATAAGTGATTGAATCACTCTATGTTTCAATAGAGGTGAAAAAATGGAAGTCTCTGATTATTTTATTCATGGAATTGAATAAGATATTGAAACACTCACGTTCTCTATTTTTAATATGAATAAAAAGGTGATATATATATATATACTCACACAATGAATAAAATATATAATCTAGTGGAATAAAGGAATTGAAGAATATATTTGATCTTGTATGTTGCTGTACAAGAATGAAGTAGATGAAAAAGGAAAAGGAAACAATTAATACCCATAATATATTGTAATAGGCCCATTTGTGTTGTAGGAACCAAAGGAATATTGATAGAATATTGTGAAAACATGAGTTTTAAAGATTTATCTTTTATCTTGGAGGTCATATATTATTTCTTATGTGTATTTTGATTGTGTATTTTTTTTCTCTCTATCATGAAGTATAAACCGTTCATTTCAAAGGTAAAAATTGTAAATTACCATTTTATATTTTGTGTTTACTCATGAACAATGGAAATGTATGAGAATAAAAATAGATATTACATCCATATGTAGCATATATATTTAAATCTATAGAAATTTCATAATATTTGTAAAAAATTATCTACATTTTAATTACCAATCACTGTTAACTTGGATGAATAAATGTTATAATAATTCTATATTCATGTCATTGGTTGAATGAAAAGGATATTGATATATAGTTCCCCAAAAGTAGAACAACCTGCCAAATTGAATTTAAAATAATAAAATTATCTCTAATCTAAAAAATAATAACACTAAAAAATAAAAAGAAAAATGACATGGTTTTTAAGGGATTATTTGTACAAAAAGAAGTCACGCATAAGATATTGGATTTTTTGTATAGTCCATAAATCATAAATTCATAATGGAAGAACATTTACATATTTTTAATGTTAAATTACTTTTCCTTTCACATTATCGATGAGTGAAGTGTCTGCTAGAGTATGAATGTATTTAATTACACTATTATTTATTTTATTATTATCTAATTTCTCATATAACCAATAAATTATATAATTCCATTGACCAAATTACAATAATTAATATATAATTTAAAAATAATTTTCATATAAATAATCTATTATATATATAAATATAACTACTACCATAAAATTTGGAATTTTCAATTGCTAATCATCTCTAGGAATTTTTATATTAGGAAATCATGAATGATCAGGTTTTCTTCAAGATATATATCAACTCACAATTTACAACAAAATTAAAATTAATAATTGTACACACTCAATATATTACCCAATTCCCTCAACCATAAATCTTCGGAATTTTTCCATCCAGTAAAATATACTGAAGTTAAATTAAAGTATTTTTAAATAAAATATTATATATATATATATATTGATTAACATTACATTCCAAAATATCTACACATACACTGTTCTTTTTTTAATATGAAACATCCTGCCACCTTACTGGTTGAATTAGAATGAAATTGGCTTGTTTAGATAGTGTTCCCATTAATATTTTACATTCCTTACCACTTTGGAAATTTTGGGATAATTATTATTTTATTGAACTGTGATCTATATGTATCAATTCCAAAACTATTTCATTTTTTCACAAACTCATTGTATGGTATAGTGTGTATCTAATTATAAAAAATTATTATTACATGACAATAATATATACTACATTATCATTAATCAATATCAGTACCTTTTAAACACATACCTGTAGATGGGAGATCTTCTGACCCCAAAAGTGCTTTATCTATAGTATAGGTAGTATACTCTGTTGTTGGTGAAATATCTAATATAGGAGTACTATTTATAGTTAATGATGATAATAGTAATAATGAAGGGATAAAAAATGAGTGGTATATCTATAATTATGAGGTTAGATACGTATTTGGATCTAGTTGTGGGATATATGGGGGGAGGAGTGCCCTGTATAGTGGAGGGAGGGTAGGGTAATTATGGAGAATGAGAGCCTGATAACTAACACCATGCGTGGGTATGGTGTGGAAAAGGGATATTGAAATGGTGTGTATTAAAAATATGGAGATAAAATAATTAGAGGATGACCTCCTGGTGACTGATGAGGGTTGTTGTGAGGATAAACTAAATGCACTCCTAGTGATAGAAGTGGCACAAGGGTAGGTCAAATTGTAGAATCAGTCGTACTAGTTACCCTTCCATAATATCAGCCTCTTCATCATAATAAAATTATCTCCTCAATGATGGAGCCTAAAATAATATCGACGATTAAATGAAATTAATGATTACATGATATATAATATTAGAGAACAAAATATCCAAAATAAATTGTACTTAAAATGGTGAACAGAGGAGACATGACTAACTATCTAATAAATTATTCATTTATCTATATTAATCTTCTTCTAGCATCATCCTAATAAGGTATTTTAGCCTATAAATTAAAAATAATATTCAATGATAAATATACATAATTTAATGTTTAATAATGAAATAATATAATAAAAAATAATTGTTGAGAAGCATCATTAAAATATCATCTTTTCTTGGATCCTTATTTAATTTTATATAATACATGTTTTTTTAAATATTTTTTGGAGTAATGCATGAAATGTTTTAGGAATACCATGTCCTATGATATATGTATGAGTATGTGTCCAGCCAACACTATTCATATTGAACCTTGTATTATTAGGTGTTGTTGGGATTCCAATATTTCAATGATTAGGGTTGTTATAAATTATATTTTTTATTATTTTTTCATTATGTTTTGATTTTTGATTATAAATTTATTTTAAATGAGTTATTTTCAAAAAACATCATGTTTTTCATGAAAGTGGAAAAAATAGCTAGTCCAAAATGTTATTATGTATGGTTTAGAAAGTACTGCATAGTCCTTAATGCCTGTTCTAAACAACATGGAGTAGAGGACATTTAAAGTGACTAATGACATTCATTTTGGGTATTATCTTGATATTATTAGGAATAAAAAACACTTACAATTATTTTATATTCCCAGTGAACTTATTTTAAGCATTACTCTGTGATTTCATTGTGATTGGGAAACTATTGGAGAGGAATCAATGGATAAATGAGTCTATCACAAATTTAGTTATTATGAGTAATTTTATTACCAATGAAAACAATAAATACAAATTTCAATCATATTTTGAATTACTGTTTTCTTTTGGATGGAGATCAAAGGATAAATTTTGGATCTTTGGGAATAACATGGTATTTTCACTAGATTTTTAATTATTATGAATACTAAAAGAAAAATCTCACACATTCTTGAAATTAGTAAAGGCCCTTACTTCATCTATACTCTAAAACCAATTATTTTTAGTGTTGTTTAAGATGCATCATGTTTTATAGTACTCCTTTGTTATCAAATAAAACCTACCATCCCAAAATTCAATGTATGATTTTTTTCTATATTAGTCACATACCATGACATGTAGGTTGTATCATCTATCTTGATGAATTTAGGACTAGGATACTGATCCATAATCTGATTATAATCTTTAATAGTATTTAGTTTGGATACAACCGTAATATTTTCTTGAATAAATATGAATTTAGATTCCAATTGGGAATTTTTTAATGTTTCATGAAGTGGCCCTATTCTGTTATTCTTTCTCAAATTCATCATGTCTATTGTACCTAAAAAAATGATTTTAATAATTGATACCTCATATCCAATCACATATATAATGTTCAATGACTCAAATTCAATTGGATATTGAGTTATGTTATAACTAAACTCATATCATATAATATTTTCATTAACATCAATAAGAAACAGATTAGTTATTACTTTCAATAAAAAAATACCAATTTATTACTCAAAATTTTTCTTAATTTTTTACCAGCTTATAGTTAAAAGAGAATAACTTTCTCAATATTTTTTTACTATCCTAATTTTTGGTGCTATTGGAATGAGGATATATAGTTCATCAACATATTATTTAGTATGTTTTGAAATACTATGCATTTCTTTTTATTAGAAAAATAATTTCCTAGCTCAATTTTCTATATTGAAGAATGTTTCATATAATAAATTGAGACATGTATTTAATATGTGAGATATTCAATATACTTATTTTTTAGTTATTTTTTTGGTGTAATGCTTCAATAACCATGATGTTCTAAAATAACATTCCATAACCACCCATGACCCTAGATGATATTTTCCAACCCAACCCAACTACTCCATCTGGACCATGATGATGAGCTAGAATATTGCGTGGTCTAGGGAATATCAATTGACCACCAAATAAGGATATATAGTATCGATGTTTTAACTAGAACCATTGGTTTATATTTTACCCACATCACATATGATAATCACATTTCCCTAAATGAATGTTCATTGGACCCTTAAATATAACATACAAAATAGAGAATTTTTTTTCAACTAATAATATACATACTAGATACTAGACAAGTGTTTCAATGTGAAACTTTTGACTAATCCACAATATGTCTATTCATATAATCATGTAATAAATTTAACATAAAACTATAAATTAATATAATTGTGAATGTTTCAATGAGGTATAACTTTATTGAATTGAGTATATAGGCCAATCAATATTTAATTAGATATCTCTATTTAAAAATATTCTACTATATATACCCAAGAAATATTTGGATTTAATAATTATTGAAATGTGTTAATAAATGGTTCTTCCGAGTGTAATTATAAAATTTTTTCATATAGTTTTTATCTCCCCATTGCTAGTTCTATAATTTTCAATCCGTGCCCAAAGTGAAAACTTTTAAATCATAGGTTATTAGGGAATTAACATTGTATTTTAGGATAATAAATAATTTTTTTCCAAATTTTTCTATTACCCATTGGATTTATCAAGGAAGAGGATGAATTTATGAAAGTAGGGGATACCACCAATGAATTATCATCAATAGGTAATTAAATATAGGGTCTCAATATATAATTTAAATATCTACCTCTATGGTAATGGGTTGTGTAGAGAAACTTCTTATCATGCATAAGTTATAAATTTTATATCGACTGACTATGTCATGAACATAGTGTTGACAATATATTTCATGAAAAAAGTGAAGTATTATGATTTATTTTTTTTCTCACCCATTACTATAATAATTTCAACCATGACTGGACCATATATAGAGAATTATTTATTAATTTTATAAATATTGATTCGAAGTGTTCATTAATCTAGAGTCTCCTTTAACCACCTATATATGACAAAGTCATATTAAATGTTCGTTACATGACATGTACAGTTCTATTAAGATATTTGGACTCTAATTTTCCTCAAAATGAATATTTTGTGAACATTAAAAATCAGTATGTCATTTCAAAAATTATTTTGCATCGTATAATATTTGATATTTTTTACTCATAATCAACAGATTATTTAAAAAAAATCATTTCATATTTCCTCAAATTTCATGGGTTAAAATACAAGTTAATTTGATATGAAGGATGAAATTTTGAAAAAATACCTACAGTACTGTAATAATGTCAAGTAAAAACATAAAATGAGTCAACTCTATGTGTACCCTATGACTATTTCTAGTTCAAAACATAATCTTACAATTTAATCATCCATTTCATCAAATGAAAAATTCAAATAAATATAGAATTATCCATCTACAACATCATTAAAATCCATGAATTCATCAAAAAATATTTTGATGGATGGCATAAAAATTAACAACAAATTATTTTTTTAATGGGGTAGTTATATAAATCACATTACTATATTGTGATGAAAAAATATAAGGTTCATCGGTATAAAGATATGGTTCACGTCATATCACTCTAAAACCATAGTTATCTTTCTATATTTCTTATCATGCCATTGAATTAAACAACTGTAATTATATCTATGTGAAATTACCATGTGAATAGTAATATAGTAAAATTATTATTTCAATACCCCTAGAATTTGATATATTTTCTGAGTAAGGTTTCTTTTCAAATATAATCACATAACAATATGTTGTGAAACTTATCCTAACACTATCAGGTTGTGTTTCAATTTTTTTAACAGTTATTTATAATTAATTTAAATCCATTGAAACCCAGTACCTTACTATCAAATACCTCATTGTTTGGACTAATGGAAAACTCTATTATTTCATTCATTACACCATTCATTGATTCCTTTAAACCATAATGATAGAAACATTAAATATTAAACAGAAACCAATGATTATGTTTTGAAAAATGAAATAATTTACATACTACATTAACCAAGTAGTAAATTATTTTTTGTTAAATTTTCCTTTCCTCTTAATTAATTGAGAATAACATATGATTTTTACCATTTATAAATGTTTTCTAAAAATATAAATGCTATAAAATGTTAGAAGGCATAATGAAATCAAAAAATGAAAAAATGTGAATTTATTAGTTTACATAATTGATGTAATCATAAAGAAAACCAATGTTGAATAATAATTTATGATTATCTATTTACCACTCTTCGTTCCTAAAATTACCCAATGAGTATAATCCAGATGTATCCCCTTTCTGGTGTATTAAAAGAATTACAGGCTTAGATGGATTATATTTTTTATCTTTATTTATCATTTTTCTATTAGAAATTGTAGAGATGTTATCCAATTATGATAAATATAAATCTATGCATTCTTGTGATAAATTTACTTTCATAATCGATCCTTTGGGAAAATATTTATTTCTCACATATGATTTCAATGTAAAAAATCATTATTTCTATTGGATAAATCCACAGACTCAAAATAAGACCACCGAAAAGATCTTTGGTGGGAATATTCATAGTTAGATATGACATACATTTGAAAAATAACAATAGAAATTTTTTCTCTACGTTGGAATGAATTATTGTTTCATCTCTCTTTAATTTAAAAACAAAAATTCTTCTCAATATTTTTTCACAAATGACTTGAAAAAATAATCAACTTAAACAAAACAACACTAATAATATAGGAATGTAAATGTCGAATGGAAATTTGAATCCAATAATGAAATATGACCTAGTAATCATTGTTTTTAAGAGTTTTTTATTTCACATATTTGGTATTAACACTTATCAAAATGTAACGTGAACATCCATCTGGAACCTTTAATGAACTAAATAATTTTTTTCTCCACATTTTTCATCAAATATTAGGGAAATGGGATTTGTAGTCATTTTCACCAATTAACTATGGAAGAAATATTTATCTTAATTCCCAATCCATAAAATTGTGATATGACCATAGATCTTATTTGGTTTTTCAATTGACATTTATAGTAGTATAAAGTAATATAACACAAATTAATTTATCAATATGCATTACATCCCAACAATGGCACAATAAATTCTATGACCAATATGAAAAATCATAGTATATAGTTTTATTTCTACAATTTCAATTGGAATTTTATTCAATATGATTTTTATTTTTTATTTTTTATTAAAATTTTCCAAAAATAAAATTGGAACCATAATTTTACTTAATGATATCATTCCCTAACATTCATTTAGGTGTTTCATCTGTCTCAATGGGACTATTAAACTATCACTATTTTTTTCTGTATAGATGATCCATCGGTTCAAATCATTGATGCACTATAAAGCTGAAGGGTTGTCCAAAAAATAATGCCATAGAATGTTTATTTATCCCACAAATAGTGTAGGATAATTTAATTTTTTTACTCTCACCAAACATCATTTCGTAAGAAGGTGAATCATTTATCATCAATATTAATGTTTCAAGAAACATAATTTATTACTTCATAATTTCATAATACTCTTGTACACCAATAATAAGAAGCTCATTCAACACATATATTAATGGATGCATGTATATTTCCACATCACTTCTAAGATCACTAGGTCTTGATGTCATTATACTCATTACAGTGAACAACTTCTTCATACACATCCATGAAGGAAAGTAATAAATATTAATGAAAATAGTCCATGTACTATGAGCAGTATGCATTTGGTAAAATGGGTCAAAACTATTATAGGATAATCTGAATATAACATTTCACAAGTCAACTACAATATTAAGATGTATCATATCACATTTTTCCCAAGCTAACCCATCTATAGGGAACATTATTTCATCATTATGATTATATTTTTCATGTTCCTAACATCTCATATTTCATTCCATTTCTTGTAAGATAATTTTCTTGTAGTCTATTAATTAAATAGATGTTCCACATGATATAATATGATAAGTAGGATTGATATTAATATTTATTATTCTTCCACCTTGATGTACCAAATTGTTTTCACTAACCCAAATCTACATTTTCCTTCCAGAATAGATAAAAATCATTATGGAAAATATTGATCTTAGTAGATGAAAATCATAATTTTTAACCAACTTTGATGTAATGAAATAATTTTCTAGAATACACGGAACATCAAGTACTATATACATACTAAATTTATTTATATATTCAAATGAATTATTACTAAATCTAAAAATTTCTCTCCTATTATATAATCAAATTAAAAGATCATGTTTTATCGTTTTCCCACATGTCTTATATGATGCGATATTCACATATTTCATTAGATTTATAACACTGAAAACATCATCATTCTAATCAATAGATGAAAATTGTGTTTCAGTATTTATTTACTCTTACACTGTAGTACATTAGAATATGGATTAAAAAAAATATTAACTGATCATAAATTGTATTTTCATTAAAATCCATTTACATTAATCTATTTAATTATCCAATTTAGCTTTTAATAAATTATGATACCACAATATATATATTTTTTGGAAACCATGTTTACTGATATGGTAACTCACATACTCATGATTTAACCATAGACATCCTAAAAAATAAAACAATATGCATAAAATAAGTATTCTCTCTGAATCATTATTGAATGAAAAGTTAAAAAAAATTGTAACATCTTCTTAAACTCATCAGTGATTTGATAAACATTGCACATCAATCATTTATTCATCCAGAGTCAAATAAATATTCATTAAATAATTAATCAAGAAAATTACATTACTTGATATTCATTTTTTGGAAATATAAAAACTAATCATCAATAATATGTTTATAAAAATCACAACAAATATATCAAACAGAAAGTAAAATAATATATATAAACACTATTATGAGACATCATATGTTTTTTATTTTAATATATTCTTCATATATATTTAATATTTTATATGTTTCTCTAATGAACTAATTAGGGTTCTGGAATTATGGTATCCATGTTAGGGATTTTTTTTATTAGGATCGTTTATTGATTATTTTTATCATAGATTACTTTATATTTGTCAAAGGTCCACAACATAGTACGACATAAAGGCAACTTGGGGATACAAAGTGAAGCACAATGTTGGCCATGAACCTCTAAAAAATATGTTTTAGAATATCAAAAATAACATTTTTATCATTATATTTTAAATAAAAAATTTAAATTATATAAAACTAATATAACTTAAAACACAAGATAATTGTATGGATATATTTTTTTAAAAATAAATCAACATCAATGGGATTAGTTATCATATAGAACACACATGTATTTTATCCATAAAATTCATGATATATACATTGATCCAAAATGATCAACTTGTATGAATTATAGATATTTATATTTTATTGACGTCAATTCATTTTTTTATGTTAGTTTAATATTTTTTTTAATTTCGATCAAATATATTAAAATAATGAATATATATATATATATATTAATTCATTAAGTGGTTCATTTAATAGATTTTTATTATATTATGGATACATTAATATCGTCTAATTATATGTTAATATAGAGAATCATTTTCAATTGCACAGATCAATTTAAATTTATGGTAAAATAACTCTTCAATGGAAATTTTATAAAAAAATATTTATTGTTAGAGAATATCATAACCCCAATTGAACATTTTTAAGAACATTTGTTATTTTAAAATTTAGAAGTTATCCTTCATTGTAAAACATATTTACTATAGCAATGTTTTAATATAATATTTTAACATGTAAATCAAATAAAATTAATGAAATAAATTTAATTACTACATATCCTAGACTATTAGACCATGTTAGTTTTATATGAATGAAATGTTTCCAAATTCATCCTTTATATGTGATATATGTTAGAAAGTTTTTCCATTATTATCCATCGAAATACATTATTTGTGAAACTTGAATTTTTTCCAAGTGGAGAGGGAGCCATTATCAATACGTGTTTGTGAATCAGAAAACCTTAAGAAACACCTAAAATATTAGTTTATTTATAGATTAATGCAAAACATTTTGTAATAATTTTAATTACTTTATAATTATTTTTTAACCATATATGATTATCATCTAAAACCTCATTGGGGATTTTAGGTTCTACCGATAATCTATAAAATTCATCCATGAATTATTTTTCTCTATGTTTCTCTCTAAATAAATTTCATTTCTAGGTCAATCTTTTAATAAACCACATAAAATCAAGTATAGTTGATCATGACCTAATAGAATTTTAAATTTGTAAATCATATATGTATTAATTTGACACATTATTTACACTTGATATTTGTACACTATCTTTAAACTACGTGTTGGTCTTAGTAATGAAGTCTTGTTCATCATTTTTTATCATATCAGGTCTATAGATGAATGATGTTGAGATTCACCCACTCACAGGATTATCTATTGACATATTTGGTCATCCAATTTTTATCAATATTCATTGAGTTTCGTCTATAAATAAGGGAAAATATCTATAAAATTGTACAATTAAATTCCAATATTTCATCAAATGACTATTTTAAATTTTGTTATGTTATGTAGCTATTTATTGATTTATCTCACATAATCACAATATGATTTATCATAGTCATCACATTAATCATACAAAATAATCACTATGATTTATTTATTTTTTATGTGTTCTTGTTTGTCTAATTTTTTTCACATGATAAAATTTATATTTCCATCAATATGGATCTTTCGTTCTCTAAACTATACATGTTTTTTTAAAATATAATTAATTAACATTTTTAGCATTAGTTATATGCTCATTTTGATTTATGCTGCATTGTGGAGAAAATAAAATATAGACAAAATAATTTAATAAATTATCCAGATATATAATAATACCATGATCAAATATACTCTCAAGGTGAATCAAAACTATAAATTCAATAAATATATTTTGTGAATGAAACCTTGGTCAAAACAGAAATATTGTATCCCATTACTCTATAAATCCATAGTCATTTAATTTTATAAAATAGAAGATAAGAAAAATGGATGATAATTAGGAGAATATGACTAATAATAAAAATCTAATCATTAACCCCACTTAACCTAGTAATGAGTTAGTAGTGTGAGTAAGTATTAAAGTGTCTCGTGTGATATTGTTTATAGAAATCCACCATATTTCATGAAATTCCCAAGGTCAAGAAATTGTGAGGTCAAAAAATCCCATTTTAACTATATTTATTCATATAATGTTTTACCAAATAAACACTCTCTTGAATAAATTAGTTAATTATATATATTGGTTCATCAAAAACAATATTTCAGTTTTAGAGAATTTGATATGAAAATCAGGGTTTTCCCGATTTCTATTAAGTGAAATTCTAGTATTTGGCTCCATCAAATAGATAAACTCTTTATTGAATGATTATACTAATTTTTTAGTGTTTTTTTTAGAAAATTAAATCAAAAGGGAATCCAAACTATGATTATATATAAAAATAACTATATTTATTGATGATTTGTGAAAACTATTCTATGTGTCTTTGAAATTATTCCAAATTTAAATTAGGTGAATATTTTTTTACATGATTTTATAAGTATACCTAAATTTTACTATACCCTGAGAATCCATGTTAGAAGCAGTAGAACTCATGACATGCCACTCGTTCAAGGAATTGATAAATAAAGGGAAAGGGAAAATTTTATTTCTTGGTGTAAGTGTTTAACTTCTTATATTAGATACACACTCTCAACCCACTAATAACCCATGTGGGGATAAGATAACCATCCTAAATAGTAATCAGGGTAATTATAGCTGTTTAGAAACCACGTGGATAAGGCTTACCCACTCACTCTAAACACCAGGGTATATTATTCCTACATTCAACACTTTATAAATTTTATCATTACCAGTTCAATAACATTAGGATTGAGTATAAGTTGATTTTTTTTATAAGTTTTAGAATCTACTTATAAATAATTGTTCAGGATCCTAATCCTAGTAATATCCAACAAGGTCCATCTATTTACATTTTAATGCCATGTCAGTATATATAGATGCATCCTCACATGATTGTATTTAAGAGAGTATGAGATGATAATGGAATGTTTTTTATGGTCTCTTATGAATGAATATATGAGTGATGAATGTTGGATGTTGAATTCGAGATCAGGTTGGTTATGAAATTGGAAATTAGGTTGGGCCTTTT
Source organism: Viscum album (assembly GCA_963277665.1). Classification (NCBI taxonomy): domain Eukaryota; kingdom Viridiplantae; phylum Streptophyta; class Magnoliopsida; order Santalales; family Viscaceae; genus Viscum; species Viscum album. The sequence goes on along the minus strand of OY728151.1, from coordinate 642,958,585 downwards.
CATCAAAATCAATATCTTCTTAAAAATTTATTTTGTAATTTTTTCTTTTTCAAAAGACGATTCAACAAATAAATTGTCCTAATCAATGTCAGAATGGGTATAGACTCGATTTTGGCTATTTACCAAATGTTATATTGGATTAGTGATTATAAAGATTTATTAATCTGGCTATATGAAAGTAATTCATTCCAAGAAGAAAAATTCCCTTCCTATGAACAAAGTAAATCAATCTCTTATTAACGTAAACATCCATCAATAATTCCTTGATGTTCCTCTAGTCTAATATAGACACTTCCTATCCAATTCCCCTCAGGAACTTTCTAATCACCCCCAATTTAAGAGTTTTAATTATAAATGTTTAGGTCGAGGCTCACGTTCTAAATGATTATGCACATGTTCACATTCCTTACTCGGATGACTAAGTTGATTGATTTTAGGAAGGGATAACCATGGATTGTTGGATTTTGTTAAATATTACCTATATTTGAATTATTTTAATGCAAATTAAGTCAAAAAGGTAGATGATGTTTTCAACTATCACATGAACAACCCTTAAGATACCTTAAGAACCCGAATACATCAATCAGTAAGTCAGAGTGTGAATGATGATGGATGGTTCTATTCAATACCTAATTAGAAATAGATTGAATACGGAATGAGGTTCACACTAACTCCAAGATCATAATTATATTTTACAAAATTGTTATCTCCTAACTCAACATTGATGTATAGATATCCTAGTTTTTTCAACTTAGGAGGAATGGCCCCTGGAATGGTGGTATTCACATTAGCATACAAAAGGACTTGGTTTTTATGGGAAAGTTTTCTTTTAAAAGATCAATATTCCTTAGGGTAATTTGAGTAGGTAGGTATGGTTTTACTTGATCGATAAGGGGAATGGTAAACATAACATAATATAATATTCCCCTCAATGTTACATTCATTTTGTGTTTAGATTTTCTTTTTGGGCATTAGGGAAGGGGGAAGGTATTTTTATTGTTTTCTCAGACTATGGTTATTTCACATTCTTATTGGGGTTTTCAAAACCCAGGGGTGATTCTTTATCATTTTCTTTTTATATTCAATATTTTAATGATTCTATAATTGTTTTTTCTATTTTTTCAATTTATTTCATAGTTATTAATACTGAAATAGCTTGTATTTTATTAGGGTTGGATTATTTGTAGGTTTATTCTACCCTCATTATTGGGAGAGGGACATCATGAAATGGAATGGGTTTATTTCTAGTATTTTGGGTTTGTAATCCATTTTTTAATGTGATTAGAATTATTTGTTATTTTTCTCCCATTTTTAAGCAATTATTCATGGATTGTGAGGGAGACCAATTTGGTATGTTCTATTGCTAGTTTTTTCCCTATTAGGCTACTTTTGTTGTTGGATAGGCCATTGCATGGGTTTTTGGATACTTTTTTTGAACTAGAGTACTAAATTTTTTAATTGGAAATGATGGGTTTGAAATAGGCTATGAATTTTAATTTTTTACGGTACGAGTTGATCCAATGTTGTTGTGTTGGTTGTTTATTTTATTTACAATGGAAGACTATATTGTCATTATATATTTGTTGGAAAGTGTTTTATTATTGTGGATTCTGAATTTTTAAAGCATTGGACTCTGATGGTGGACCTCCTAAAAGAACATCCATTATAGGAGTGATAGTTGGGCAGTTTTTGTTATTGTGGTCTTGATTATTACAATTTTTGATAATAGGGTCAACAATTTAGATTTTACGGACCTACATATGATCGATCTCCTCAACCTTACTATTGAGTACACCATGTTTTTTCATAAGATATGTTTATCTAAGATTCGAAATTCTTCCATATTTGGGTGGATTCTCATATTATGGTGAGTTTCCCCATGTTTGATTTTCTTATGAATGATTTTGAAGATAATCTTAATCATTGTTTGGGTCCCTATTTTTTAATGTTACATTACATATCATATTTAATAATTGTATGTTCCCCAGACCCAACCCTTCATAAAAAAAATTCACATAGTCAATAATTGAGAAACCATGGTGTGGTATCATATTGATAGTGTCTTTGATCTTTTCTCATGTTTCATTATTGTATTCTCTCCCATTTTCAAAAACATTTTGGATTCTCTTTTTAGGTGAAATTGTTTTGGGTGGGGAAATTATTTCTTGTAAAATTATATTTCCAATTTATAATAAGATCGAATAGATTTCAGCCTCATACTAAATAACCTATTCTTGGAATGATCCTTCAATGATAAAGGAAGTAGAATCATATTAGATGGATCATGTTGATGTGGAAGTCACATTATTTCAATAATGTCATTAAATTCATTTACATGAATGTATGTAATTTCTATCTCCATCCCATGATAGGTTTGAAGGTGGTTTCAAACATGGGTTTTAAAAACATACTTTGAATTTCATAGGGAAACCTGTATAATAAGTGATTGGGAATTTCTCTTATCTTGTGTTAGGTTGTAATTCATGGTTTTATCAAAAAAAAATCCGAAATTTTGGGGATACCTTATATAGGATTCCATTTTGGTTCATGCCCAGGTTGATGATAGGGTTTCAGGTATGCCCATCCATCCATCCAATAGCCTGAAGGACTTTAAATATTATTATTATTGATAAATTCACCATTTAAGGGAATAAGGGGAAACCCAAATGACTAAATGGACTTATAACAATCACAAATGAATGAAAAAAAGATGAAAACAAAACTGAATACTAGAACTACCCCTTTATTTGAATAGACTCAAATATAGAATCTAGATTTAAATTAAGATTGTTATCTAATGGAAAACTAATGAGAGGTGTGCTTGAATCCCCAACCCCAGTATTGTCAAACCTAACTTGCCAGTATTATTGGTTATTGTCATAGGTTGACATTATCTATAAAAATATATGAAAGTAGAAGAAATAATAAGAGAAATCGGATGATAATGAATAAATAGAGGATAATATAATGAGTTTTTATGTTGCCTTACACGGTTCCTCGACAATGATGCTAAAATTTGTTCACACCCAAATTAACCTAATTTTAGGGGTGAAGTGGTAACTTTTATTACATCATGGATTGTAGAATTATCAAAGACCTATTAATAGACCTGAATATACATACATTCTATGGGGGTAGATATGGATATGATGTGGAAAATTTTGATTTCATTTGAGTTGGTTTAATATATAACTAAAATACCTATGTGAATTAAATATTTGAGAATGAGTTGATCCTAGGTTATTGATTGGGGTGAATTAGTTGAATTCTTTTTATACTATATCAATTTCACACATTTGAAATGGGTTCATTCAACAAAGTCAACCCACCCTCATCACATACCTTTTTAATGACTATAAATCATAATACTAATCACCTATACACATAGATGGTCATTTTCATGGAACTCTAAGGTAGATAATAATAGTAGCAATAAGAATGTGTGGTGTTAAAATTCCACAATTGTGATGAATTAAGTAATCATCAAATGAGAACTCCATATTAAAAGAAATAAATTTATTTTAATGTAACAAGAAACAAAATCTAACCCATACCCTTGAAACATTCTTTCGATCAACCCATAAGAGGGTTATCCTCTTTTTGATGCAATTCTCTCAGTGTAATATGAAAGATGACATAATGTGGGATAATTAAAGAAGAAGACAATGAAATAATAAGAACTCTGCTATTGTGTGAAAAATTTCACAAGTATTTATATGAATAATCTCACACCATGATACAATGGTATCTACATGATATAAATGTAAATAAAATAATGGATGAATAATGAAAATAATTATGAAATTAGAGTAAATTTTAATAACATACATTAGAAATACCAAAATTACAAGAAATAATCACTATATGTAATTTCTCTCATATCTTATCATTTTAGGTTGAGAATAATTACAATTAAAATAGTTTTGAGACTTGGATAATTGAGTAGAAAAAAAATTGTCTATGTCCATAATACGGAAAACCTTGACACTATTTCTCCAAAAAAATAATTTTAGTACGGTCTCCCGAAAAGGGTAACAAAAAGAAAACCCCAATAATAGTCTTTCATGAGACAATATAGGGAAACCCAACTCTGAAACAATATCCCTATTGGATAATAAATGTTATGTATTACTTTCAATCCTAATAAAAGATAGTATATGGGCACCCAATTATGGAATAACTTTCTCAGTTTGACGATCATGGTCTTAACAAATGCCTATTTATAAGGAATGTCAAACTTAGTATTTTAAGGGATTTGAAGTCTCACATATTTAATATATATCATATTAAATTTAAATTTATATCCATTACATAGAATGAATTTTTATCTTATTGTGTTTTATTCCTTGTATTCATACTTTTGATGATTTTTTTACTTTTAGAATCAAGATTTCATTCACCAAATTAGTGTGTAAACAAAAAATTAATGTGTAACATTTAGAAAACCAATATCTTTATGATGTTCACACATAAAATTAAAACTAGTGTTATTAATTCTGATATGATTGATCATATGAATAAGGTAATTGATCTTTTCATATAAATATATGGGGATATTTGAAATTTATAATCTCCCCATTAGTAAGATCGAATCAACTGATAATAAATACTCTTATGTTTTTAGAAATAGATTGAGCCTCCATGCTGATGGGTAGACTGATCCCAAGTCCCTCTCCCTAGGAGACTTATGTCAAGATAGAATCCAATTCATGATTTCACTAAATCATAATATTATAATACAATGCAAATATATTATCTTCAATTAAAAATCATTTTCATTGTATGTGATAAATAACTTTTTTGGTGCCCTACGTATCATATAATTTAGGTATCTATCTCATAGAAGCAATTTGTCATATAAATAAAGTGTAAATATTATTAAATTCAAATAAATAATTTATTTACATCTATAAATGAAATAAATTCTAATTAAATGATCATTTAAAATATTTAACAACAAGATCCTTATTAATGAATAATTAATAAATGAAATCTAATTATAAACAATTTATAGTATGTATAATCATATCAATATAATATAATCAGGAATGTAAATAAATTATATATTTTTTCAATATTAAATCTTTGATATTATAAATTATATTACATTTCAATGATAATTTATGAATTATAATTTTTTTTCATTTCTATTATGTAAACATTTAACATAATCTAAATATGAAATATATATCATTTTTAAATTTTCTGATGAAATAAATTATCGAAAACATTTTTATGTGGTCTAAATAACATCTTAAATAAGGCTAGTTTTATCGAACAATTCAAATTTTTTGATTATAAACAAATCATAATTATAAATATTAATTAATTAATATTTTGGCCTTATTTTTGTAATCTATAGTCTCTTTATAAATCATTCTTTTGAAACCCAAATAAACATTGTATTTAAAGATCACAAGGAATGAAATGTAATCTTTTAAAAGGTATTTTAAATATTAACATTTAACATTTAGTATATTTTTTAATAAATGGTTAATGAAAATTTATATATTTAATTATAGACTATTTTTAATATCTGTATAATTGAAAAATATTTTAAAATACATTTTAATGTGTTTTATAAACATTTTATACACCATATAAATTAAAATAGAATATTTTAAATATCAAATCATTAATATTAATGAAATATTTATATTAAATCATTCAAAAATATTTAATCAACTTACCATTAACACTTTTTAGATAATTTAAAAAACACATTAATTATATATATATTCAAAAACATCATTTACATTATTTATTGACCATTTATAAATAAGATAATTCAATTAATAGAATAATATTTTTAATAAATAAACAACTCATTTTTTATAAAAAACATGAGAAAAATATTTAATTTTTTCTATAATCTATTTAGACTTTAAAGAAATACCCTTTTACAAATTCTATCACATTTTATTTTTTAAAAAATATAAATTAAAGGTTAAATAATCTATATATTAATTTTGATTAATTTTATTTTGGTATGCATACTTTACATTATGTTGTCACAAAACACAATGTCACGCTAGATTATTGAAATTCAGATTACACTAGACCTCAATTAAATTATTTGGTAGAATCCTCACGATACATTGACACACTATGTATAAAAAAATAACCTAAAAATGATACTCTATTTTCACATCATATTTCATGTTATCCCTTAATGCATGTTTATCCTAGTATCCACATTGTGTTAATTATTTAACCTAATATAAAATCTATAATGCATATTACATTATGTTAATAACATAGTGTCATGCTATAGTGTAGGTTATGTTATTGTGAAAAAATATCCTCTTGTATTTTTTGAGGCTAAATTTATGATCAACATAGTTATATATGGTAGAACCTCATGTTATTTTTTCATACAAAGTTTCATCTATTTTCAAACATTACATTACATTGACCCTTCAATGTAATATTTAGTGGAATTATTCAACTTATGTTTCAAAAACATGTTCTTCCTTCAAAAAAATTAAAACAATCTGTTGATTCATCGATGAACATGGCATTGATATAACATATTTATTTTTTTGGATCATCATAAGATCAATGGATGTAGAAAAAACTTCTAAATGTGTTCTTTCTATCTCAGACTAAATCAACATATAATATAAGAGAATAACATAAAAATGTATACCTGGATACATTATGTCACGACCCGCCTTCACCAAAAGGAGGGAAGGGTCAGCAGATTTCTAGGACCTTCCTTCTTTAAGTTGAAGGAGAGATAATGACCCCCGAAACCCACCTTCAATAGGTCCCGGAATGGCGACTAGCACCAAGGGTATAGAAAATTCTCGCAAATGGAAGGCATTACCCTGTTTATTTTATAGGATCGGAAGATAAGGAGAAGAAAACCCAACAACACCAAGGTAGAAAGAAAAGTGAAGCCAAAAGTAAACCATTCCCACATGCATGTTTCAAAAGTGAAAGCCACAAAGTGCAAAAAGGTGACCACAAGGTAAGTACCAAAAAGAAAAAAAAAACAACTGCAACTGCTCCAAAAGTCCGAGCTAGTAAGGTCCTGCATGATCCCCAAAGTCCTCCTGGAATCCTGAAAGCAGTTTTATATACGTAGGGTGAGTATACAAGTACACTCAGTAGGGAAAACCAAGACTCTCGTGCACAAGTAGGGGAACGTACTAAAGTCCTGTGAGAAAAAGAGTAAACCAAACACCTAACAAGGAAAACTATCCATCCCATGCCTCACCAAGGCTCACTCCCCAAATAACGCAAGTCAAGTAATATATATAATAAGAGCACATCGATGTTTGGGTACCCCGCACCACTTTCCCAATGGTTATTGAGACATCCTATGCATCGGACCAATCCCGCCATTCTCACCGCAGTCCCACTGCCACACCCGCCCGCACACACCTGGGCCACAACCACACGCAGTCCCACTGCCGAAATCCCACCCGCACACACCTGGGCCTCAACCGTACGCAGTCCCACTGCCGAATCCTGCCCGCACACACCTGGGCCACAACTGTCACATGTAACCATGCCTGCAAACACCTAGGCCAGAACAACCACCGCCACGCCCGAAGACACCTGGGCTAAAGGATCCACTGCCACGCCCGAAGACACCTGGGCCTCATCTCGAAGACACTTGGGAAACCACCTGCCGCACACACCTGGCCAACCACCACAACGCCCCGCCCGATGGTTCTTGGGATAATAATGGACTTCAGGCCATCACAGCCTGCCCGAAGGTACTTGGGCTATCCGGGAAATGGAGCATAAAAGGAGCTAATAACCAACCACTAAGGATAGTGTTGGAAAAAACACCCTTCCCCCATAAATGGGGGTGTTCGGCACTGAGTGCTCAACTTGGGTGGGGCGCGAATAAGAAACACAAAGCTACAAGTATAGATATAGGTAACAAACACTCACCGAAAGCTTAGGTTTTCCTAGCCAACCTACAGAACACAACACCACTGCGTCCGAGTCACAGTTCATGACCCTTGACCACAAAAAAAAACCATTTGTCCCATTCTTGTTTCACGTTCAGTTAAAATGTTCAATTAATTTTAAGCACTACTGGGCAACTACCATAAGCATAACCAAGGAAAGCGTCAAAAGCATGGATCAACCAAAACACTCACACCCGGTTCTGTCAACAGAGGATCTCTCCCCAATTTGTGATATGAACGAGTAACCACTCGGATTTAAACTCACAACCACAGAAACCATACCAACAGAGAATCCCATCCCCAAATTCACAAAACCACCGAGAGTATAAAAGAACAGGGGATCCCATCCCCTCCCACATTTCCAGCAATCGGCCCGAAAGGAAAACAACAAACTACCACTACCAACACAAGTCAGGGATTTTCAGATTTAAATGACTTAACACACTCCATGATTTCAAATTACGTGTGTTCTAACCGGGAGTTATCACAGAAGGGTTGATCCTGGTGCTTTCAACATATTCATCCGGGCATACGTGATTAACCAATTTCACAGCAGGAGTTCACAATTTCAGCAACCCATTTAAAACATCACGAGGGGATTCATCAGTGCACATACAACGACCACCAACGGCCTCAATTTCCAGAAAACATAAACCAGCACAACTAAAAAGGATGATCACAAGATAAAGCATAAACAACGATCACAACCCCTTCCCCTTCTTTCTTTAGAACTTCGTTTATTATCTTCATTAAGGTTCGGTTCAACCAATTCCATAGGAACAAAATAACGCCCACCCCGCATGATACACAAAAGTGAGAGATGAGAGAAATTCCCTACTTGTTGATAGATGATCGATGTTTAGGCCGGGGGCGCGGAACTTTACGGATAACGATGTGGCGGGCCCGATGCACCAGAAGATCCACGATCGAGGAAGAGGGAAACCACGGCCTAACCCTTAATTTATAAGAGCCGGGGACGGTTGAGGTGAAAACGCGAAACCGCGTAAGACGTGGAAGTCGTGTGTTGACCATGCGGCTTGACTCATCATTAAAGGTGTTGGGTGGTTTAAACCGACTAATGAGTCGATTCAGTATCTAATTAAAACTTTTGTGCGCGTTTCGGGTCTTTAAGACATTTTCTTTTTTTTAAATGAGGCAGAATAGGGTTTAAAACACTATTTGCGAAAAAGGAGCGTTACTGGAACAACTTGGCAAGGCCGGGTGACGTCGGCCGGTTCCGCCGATCGGTCACACCGATCGGTCGCACCGATCGGCACCCCTTAAGGTTCCGGATTTTGGCAAAGGAAGGGACCAAGGGGGGTCTGGGTCATCACATCAGATACCTCTTAAACGATTCTCGTCCTCGAGAATCACAACAAACCAGAAGGAAAGAGAGGGTCTGAACAACCATCTTCGAAAGATACCTCTTAGGAGTAAACCTCTGCTAACTAAAAACACTCCCCTGTCAAGAACCAAGAAACATACCATGCCAAACCGCCCGATCATGTGGGTTTGGGGAGTTTTCCTCCCCCATGTCAAGATATTATCCTCTTTGGGCGGCACTGACTCGCCTTCACGGGTTTAATCGCATCCACCTTAATGCGTCTTGATTAGGGGTCGGGTTCCCTCTTCCCTTTATCCGGGGCTTTTCACACACAACAGAGGAAATAAACCAGTACATTTCATAGCCAAAAGTCAAACATTCTACCACAATAGGTACAAAAAGGAACAAAGCTCAAAACAACCCGGGGTATTGGGCACGCATCTGTGCTTCCCTCTCCCACGTACTCTCTTCGATCCCGCCATGTCTCCACAACACACGAACCAAGGGAATGGCTCGCCCACGAAGCACCTTCTCCTTGCGATCCTCGATCATCACTAGTTTTTCCACAAAGGTTACGTCGTCCTCGATATCCAGTTCACCCCAATCAAGGACGTGTGAATCATCGTGCAGATAACGACGGAGCTGGGATACATGAAAGACATCATGTATCCTTAGCAGCGGCGGAGGTAACGCTAGCTGATAAGCCACTTCTCCGACCCGCCGTAACACTTCGAAGGGTCCGACGAATCTGGGGGAAAGCTTACCCCCCTTGCCAAACCTCCGTTGCCCACACCGCGGGGAGACCTTCAAGAACACGTGGTCTCCAACCTCAAACTCCAAGGGCCTTCTCCTGGTATCAGCATACGACTTCTGTCGGTCCTGGGCCACCTTCATCCTTTCCCGTATGAGTTGAATTTTCTCTGTCGTGTTCTGCACCACCTCTGGGCCAAGGATTCCTGCCTCTCCTACTTCGTTCCAACACACAGGTGAACGACATGGCCACCTGTACAAAGACTCAAACTGGGACATACCGATGGTAGAGTGGTAGCTATTATTGTAGGAAAACTCTACTAGAGGCAAGTATCGCACCCATGACTCTCCTGAGTCCAGAACACATGCCCGTAGCATATCCTCCAAGGTCTGGATGGTTCTCTCCGTTTGTCCATCTGTCTGGGGATGGAAAGCAGTGCTAAGGCGTAACTGGGTGCCAAACGCATGCTGCAATCCTCTCCAGATTCGCGAGGTAAACCATGCATCCCTATCCGAGACTATAGACCTCGGAACTCCATGCAACCGCACCACCTCATTCACGTACTTTCGTGCCAAAGCATCCACAGTACTTGACTCCCTGATTGCCAGAAAGTGAGCCGATTTCGTCAACCTATCCACCACCACCCAGATGGCGTCTCACCCTCCTTGGACCTTGGGTAGTCCCGTGACGAAATCCATTGAGATGTCGTCCCACTTCCACTCGGGAACAGCTAAAGGCTGAAATAGGCCGCCTGGAACCCGGTGTTCAGCCTTCACTTGCTGACATACTAAGCATTTAGCCACAAATTCTGCCACCGCTCGCTTAACTTCGGGCCACCAGAACTGCCTTTTCAGCCCCTGGTACATCTTGGAAACTCATGGGTGCACCCAAAGGGGTGATTTGTGGAACTCACTGAGAACCTTGCCACGCATCACTCTTGGAACGAACAACCTTTTCTGGAAAAGCATCTGGTGTTGACCGTCCTCTGTCCATTCTCTTGGAGCATCGCCCTGGTCAACCCGATCACACATCACTTCGCACTCGGGGTCTCCCCACTGAGACTCCTCCACTTTTCAAAATAGAGATGACTGCACTATCATCTGATATAGGCATCCTCTGCCACTATCCATCTTCGCATCCAGCTGTAAGGCAGCCAACTCCTCCATTGCCTTCCAGGCTTTTTCCGACTCTCGGACCGCATCCTTCTGCGTCCTCCTGCTCAAGGCGTCGGCCACCACATTGCCCTTGCCCTCAGTATAAGAGATTTCAAAGTCTTAGTCCTGGAGGAACTCCACCCATCTCCGTTGTCGCAAGTTCAAGTCCCGCTGGGAGAAGATATACTTTAAGCTTTTGTGATCTGTGAAGACGACAAAGCATTCCCCGATGAGGTAGTGCCGCCATAACATTAGCGCAAAAACGACCGCTGCAAGCTCCAGGTCATGGGTGGCGAAGTTACGCTCATGGGGGCGTAGCTGCCTGGACCTGTAAGAGATCACCCCTTGTTGCTGCATCAACACGCATCCCAGGCCATGTCCTGAAGCATCACAAAATACCTCATAGGCCATCCCTTCTTCTGGTAATCTCAACACTGGGGCACTAACCAGCTTTTCTTTTAGGTAGATGAAGGACGACTTGCATTGCTCGCTCCACACGAAAACCTGGTCCTTCTTGGTCAAAGCCGTCAAAGGGGCTGCTACTCGGGAGAAGTTGGGTACGAATCTCCGGTAGTAACCTGCCAGTCCGAGGAAACTCCGGACTTCCGCCACATTCTTGGGTGCTGCCCAAGAAACAACTGCCTCAACCTTTGATGGGTCGACTGCTACCCCCTGCTCAGACACTACGTGCCCGAGGAAGTGCACTTCTCGTGTCCAGAACTTGCACTTTGACAAATTCCCGTAGAGCTGGTGTTGTCGGAGGACTTCCAAAACTTTCCTCAGGTGCTCTGCATGGTCCTCTTCTGACCTTGAATAGATCAGGATATCGTCGATGAATACCACCACAAACCGATCCAGGTACTCTCGAAAGATGGAGTTCATAAGCCCCATGAACACGGTTGGGGCGTTCGTAACACCAAAGGGCATGACCACGAACTCGAAGTGCCCATACCTGCACCTGAACTCTGTCTTCGGGATGTCGCTCTCTTTCACCCTCAGCTGGTGGTACCCAGACCGCAGGTCGATCTTCGAGAACCATCCTGCCCCTTTCATCTGGTCGAATAGATCATCTATCCTTGGGAGAGGGTAGCAATTCTTGATCGTCACCTGATTCAACCTCCTGTAGTCGATGCACAACCTGAGGCCACCATCCGCCTTCATTGCGAACAATACTGGAGCACCCCACGATGACGCACTTGGACGAACATAACCCCTCTTCATCAGATCGTCAATCTGTATCCGCAACTCCCATAGCTCCGAAGGTGCCATCCGGTAAGGAGCCATCGAGATTGGACGAGAGCCGGGCTGCAGGTCTATCCCGAACTCAATATCACGTCGAGTGGGTAGAGTCGTCACCTCCTCCGGAAAGATGTCCATAAACTCACGGACGATCTCCGGCACTTCCACCATTTCCGCACCTACTGATTCTACCGTCAGTTCGGTCAACAAGGAGAGGAGAGGTTCCTCCCTCCTGTTTTCCTTCGGACAGCTCCTCTCGCCGGTGAAGGTAAAACGCTGGCCGTCCAAACCTGAGAACACCACCCTTCTTTGGAAACAGTCGATGACGGCGCACACAGAAAATAGCCAGTCGATGCCTAGGATGACATCGTACGGCTGAATCTGTAGCAGAAGGAGATCCCTAACCGACTGATGTGGCCCTAACATCAGTCTACATCCCCGACAGACGAACAGCAAGTCGGTCTGACCTCCAACTAGTGTGCTCAACACCAGGGGCACTGGAAGTCTCTCGGCATCTAGACCCAAGGCACGGGCTGGACTGGGTGCAACAAAAGAGTGTGAAGCTCCGGTATCGAACAAAGCATAAGCAAGAGTGCTAAACACATTGATCGTACCTCGAACAACCTCTGGCCCTGTTGGAACTGTTTCCACTGTGGCGTGTAACCGTCCACGCCCAGCTCCCCTGCCCCTCGGCTGTCGGCCACCTCCCCGACCACGCCCTGGTCGAGGTCCCTAGGGAGTTCCCTAAGGTCGGCCTCCTCCTCCTATGTCTGCCTGCGGAGGAGCGGGAGCTCGCTGTCCCTACTGCTACTGCCGGAAGGGTCTGGCTGGAAACTGCTGCTGCGGCGGATGCTGGGGATGAATGCCACTGCTGTACTGCACCTGATCGGGGCACTGACTCCGGAGATGTCCAGGGCTCCCACAGATGAAGCACCGTGGTCCCGAGCCTGAAGGGAAAGAACGTGGGCCAGGGGATCGAAACTGAAACTGCTGCGGTCTGCTCCCTGTGGGTCGGAACCTGGAGGGTCCCGATGCTGGAGGCCTGGTGCTGACGGCCTTCCCCTTCGATGGTCCCAGCTGGATCCCTTCTCGTGACACTCCGCCCAGAGCATGCATCCTTTCCACCACTTCGGCCTTCTTCTGGACCTCTATGTATGTTGGAAGGGTAAAGGGGGTAACATCATACTGGAGGGAGGGTCGGAGCGCCTCCTCCAAACGTCTTGCCCGAGACTCCTCATCGGGAAAGAGGTCCGGAGTAAAACGTAGGAGGTCCTTGAACTTGATTCCAAGTTCCCTCATGGACATGCTCCCCTGCTGGAGGGAGAGTAGCTCCTGCCTCTTCTCCGCCTTCATTGTCAAGGAGAGGAACTCCGCCCGGAACTCCTTCTCGAAATCCGCCCAAGAAACCTCAGACTCTTTCCTATTCCCCAGGTGAAGCATCCACCACTGACGTGCCACTCCTCGCATCTGGCTAACAGCCAGAGGAACCCAGTACTCGGTCGGGGCCCGAATCAGGCCGAAGGCTATAACTAGCTCCTCTAGCCAGCCTTCCTTCTTCATATCGGAGGTGATGCCCTCATACATCTCGAGGGCCTATCGCTGGAAGGCTCGAAGAGTCTCCTGCCACTGGTCGTCCTCTTCCTCTCGATCAGCTCTCTGCCGATTGGCCAAAGTAGTCTCAGGGGCCTCGATCGCCTGTACCACACGTGGTCGCCTTCCAGGTGCCATAGCTGCAAGGTAAACAAGGAATGCCTAAGCCCATGTAGTGTAGAATATCGTTCTTAAAACTTCTTAAGATTTAATTTATTCTTAATTCCCAAGACATCCCAGAAACACAAGAACACAAGTCATTATGATGCATGTACCTTTCCTAGGGTCTCTACCCTGCAATCAGTGTGGCCTCACTTGGTCGTTCGGTAGGTCCAGAGTCCTTGCATCGGATCACAGGGGGGCCTAAAATACCGTGTCCTAGCCGGTCTTCTCTGGCCTAATTCACGCTCCAAGGTCACCCAACACCGTTTCCTTACCATCCCATGCAATCCTCACTGTGCCTAACTTCAGACTCTGTCCTATCTCTCAACCATCACCCCTGATACCATTCTGTCACGACCCGCCTTCACCAAAAGGAGGGAAGGGTCAGCAGATTGCCAGGACCTTCCTTCTTTAAGTTGAAGGAGAGATAGTGACCCCTGAAACCGGCCTTCAATAGGTCCCGGAGTGGTGACTAGCACCAAGGGTATAGAAAATTCTCGCAAATGGAAGGCATTACCCTTTTTATTTTATAGGATCGAAAGATAAGGAGAAGAAAACCCAACAACACCAAGGTAGAAAGAAAAGTAAAGCCAAAAGTAAACCATTCCCACATGCATGTTTCAAAAGTGAAAGCCACAAAGTGCAAAAAGGTGACTACAAGGTAAGTACCAAAAAGAAAAAAAAACAACTGCAACTGCTCCATATGTCCGAGCTAGTAAGGTCCTGTGTGATCCCCGAAGTCCTCCTGGAAACCTGAAAGCAGTTTTATATAAGTAGGGTGAGTATACAAGTACACTCAGTAGGGAAAACCAAGACTCTCGTGCACAAGTAGGGGAACGTACTAAAGTCCCGTGAGAAAAAGAGTAAACCAAACACCTAACAAGGCAAACTATCCATCCCAGGCCTCACCAAGGTTCACTCCCCAAATAACGCAAGTCATGTAATATATATAATAAGAGCACATCGTTGTTTGGGTACCCCACGCCACTTTCCCACTGGTTATTGAGACATCCTACGCATCAGACCAATCCCGCCATTCTCACCGCAGTCCCACTGCCACACCCGCCCGCACACACCTGGGCCACAACCACACGCAGTCCCACTGCCGAAATCCCGCCCGCACACACCTGGGCCTCAACCGCACGCAGTCCCACTTCCGAATCCCGCCCGCACACACCTGGGCCACAACTGTCACATGTAACCATGCCTGCAAACACCTAGGCCAGAACAACCACCGCCACGCCCGAAGACACCTGGGCTAAAGGATCCACTGCCACGCCCGAAGACACCTGGGCCTCATCCCGAAGAGACTTGGGAAACCACCTGCCTCACACACCCGACCAACCACCACAACGCCCCACCCGATGGTTCATGGGCTAATAATGGACTTCATGCCATCACAACCTGCCCGAAGGTACTTGGGCTATCCGGAAAAGGGAGCAGAAAAGGATCTAATAAACAGCCACTAAGGATAGTGTTGGGAAAAACACCCTTCCCCCATAAATGGGGGTGTTCGGCACTGAGTGCTCAACTTGGGTGGGGCGCGAATAAGAAACACAAATATACAAGTATAGATATAGGTAACAAACACTCAACCAAAGCTTAGGTTTTCCTAGCCAACCTACAGAACACAACACCACTGCGTCCGAGTCACAGTTCACGACCCTTGCCCAAAAAAAACCATTTGTCCCATTCTTGTTTCACGTTCAGTTAAAATGTTCAATTAATTTTAAGCACTAATGGGAAACTACCATAAGAATTACCAAGGAAAGCGTCAAAAGCATGGATCAACCAAAACACTCACACCCGGTTCTGTCAATAGAGGATCTCTCCCTAATTTGTGATATGAACGAGTAACCACTCAGATTTAAACTCACAACCACCGAAACCATACCAATAGGGAATCCCATCCCCAAATTCACAAAACCACCGAGAGTATAAAAGAACAGGGGATCCCATCCCCTCCCACATTTCCAGAAATCGGCCCGAAAGGAAAACAACCAACTACCACTACCAACACAAGTCAGGGATTTTCAGATTTAAAAGACTTAACACACTCCATGATTTCAAATTCCGTGTGTCCTAACCGGGATTTATCACAGAAGGGTTGATCCTGGTGCTTTCAACTTATTCATCCGGGCATACGTGATTAACCAATTTCACAGCAGGAGTTCACAATTTCAGTAACCCATTTAAAACATCACGAGGGGATTCATCAGTGCACATTCAACGACCACCGACGACCTCAATTTTCAGAAAACATAAACCAGCACAACTAAAAAGGATGATCACAAGATAAAGCATAAAAAACGATCACAACCCCTTCCCCTTATTTCGTTAGAACTTCATTTATTATCTTCATTAAGGTTCGGTTCAACCAATTCCATAGGAACAAAATAACGCCCACCCCGCATGATACACAAAAGTGAGAGACGATAGAAATTCCCTACTTGTTGATAGATGATCGATGTTTAGGCCGGGGGCACAGAACTTTACGGATAACGATGCGGCGGGCCCGATGCACCAGAAGAGCCACGATCGAGGAAGGGGGAAACCACGGCCTAACCCTTAATTTATAAGAGCCGGGGACGGTTGAGGTGAAAACGCGAAACCGCGTAAGACATGGAAGTCGTGGGTTGACCACGCGGCTTGACTCATCATTAAAGGTGCTGGGTTGTTTAAACCGACTCATGAGTCGATTCAGTATCTAATTAAAACTTTTGTGCGCGTTTCGGGTTTTTAAGACATTTTATTTTTTTTGAACGAGGTAGAATAGGGTTTAAAACCCTATTTGCGAAAAAGGAGCGTTACTGGAACAACTTCGCAAGGCCGGGTGACGTCGGCCGGTTCCGCCGATCGGTCGCACTGATCGGTCGCACGGATCAGTCTCACCGTTCGGTCGCACCGATCGGTCACACCGATCGGTCACACCGATCGGTCTCACTGATCGGTCTCACCGATCGGTCGCACCCATCGGTCTCACCGATCGGTCGCACCGATCAGTCTCACCGATCGGTCACACTGATCGGTCGCACCGATCGGTCGCACCGATCGGTCGCACCGATCGGTCGCACCGATCGGTCGCACCGATCGGCACCCCTTAAGGATCCGGATTTTGGCAAAGGGACCAATGGGGCTCTGGGTCATCACACATTATTTATAAATGATTAATATTTGATACAGTATGATTGATTTTGATTACATGAGAAAAAGAATAACACCATTTTAGAAAGATTCACATTGAAAAAATGATCCAAAAGTCTTTCGTGAGGATCCCAAAAATTAGAAGGTATGCTATTTCATTTACCTAGTGATGCATATGTTCCCAGTGTTATAAATTGCATAAATTATTTCATATGCTTCTGAATATGAATTATATATATATTTTGATTAATTTGATGCATAAATTTCAATTGTAGTTATCAAAGGAAGGTCTGCTGTAATTTCACTATTAAATAAAGGGGAATTTTTGTATCAAAAAAATAAAATAAAAAATTAATTGTGGTATTTACTATTCATTAAATCCTATTAATAATTGAATGGGTTATACCATTCCACAACTATTTTTTTGTGTGGTGCATGTCACTTATTTTTCATGAATAAAATTATATGTTAATATTGGTTAGTTAGTATTTTTATTTTATTTTTTGATATTAAATGTTCTTTTTTGTGTTTTATGAGATTTGTATTTACAAAATCAATGAGTAACTCCATATATGTATGTATTAACCTCCCTTGAATTTGGATTCTTATTATTGACCTTCAGTTTTACTATTAATTGTATATTTATTAGATTTTCGTTACCTAGTGCTTAAATTTTAAAGAAATACATATTGGAAGAAATTTTTAGTGTTTAATAGCTCCGGTGATTTTTTGGATATTGAAAAAATAAAGGCAAGGATTGACAACCTCTGAATATCATTTTCATTTATTGGTTTCAATTTTTGATTGTTTTTAGAAATTTTCTTATATTTATATGATAATTTAGGTACTGAATAATTTATTAAATAATTGTCTAAATAATTATTAAAATATTATTATTTGATGTTGTGCTCTATATAGAAATTTATTATATACATGTGGAATTTTTTACATGTGGATATGGTACATATAATTCATGTAACATTATGATATCCAAGTATGTTTTCTATAACAACCCCAACCTTAGTAGCTAAGAGTCAGTGGCCATTTTCTTACAACAACATAGATACAAGAAATCAAATCACCATGGATCGATCAGTTTAGTCACCTTGAAGAATATGATAAATACGTGTATCCTTTATTACATTCATAATTAAACATATAAAATAATATAGGATAATAAATATATTCTTTGACTATTATTAATAAATTCCTTCTTCATAACATGGGGAGGAAAAAATAGAAAATGAGATCTTAAATACTCTGTAAGGGTTACATGAATCAATAATTAGTGAATGAAAGTCGAAAATAAATAATCATTTTGGAAAGGTAAAAACCTAAAAACACATTCCATCAATAATCCAAGAATGAAAATTCACATATATATATATATATATTATAGTAAAAATATATTAGATGGTAATAATTGAATACCGAATGTATAAAATTAATTTTTATTAGACGTCAGGTATTCAGAACAAGAACCATAATACGGTCAAGAGAATTTAGGTATCTGGCTAAAAATACAACTAATATTTCTTGGAAAAAACATGAAAGGTTTGTCTCTAACTATTTTATCTCATGAGACATGTTGATTCATTGTGGGGCTTCCTATAACTGATCAACATTCATCACATCATGTCAAATAATTCTTCATACATAGATTCAATTCAATAAAAAAAAGAAAACACAATCGGTAAAAATGGTATACATATAATAAAATAATCATGTCAATGAAAAATGAAATATGGATATTTGATGAAATATTTATTCAATGATGATCATAAATAAAAGGTAAGTATACCCCACACAAAAGAAAAAATTGGTGAATAAGGCCTAAACAAAGAAATTATTATAATAGTATCCATGAATGAATGAACATAAACCATACTTGGACATTCACAATGTAAAATAGGAATAGATTATGATTGACTATGTCAAAATTATGTGAAAATATGTAAAAATAATTTTTATGATTCTTTGGAAAAGATCATCTTTAGTGATGTTTAAGGGAAAATATTAGAGTATTTAAAATAGAAAAAAGCTTAATTGATTTAATTAAACCACGAATGAACTAATTTAGATTTCAATGATAATAATTGTGATTTTATAAAAAAATATATGTCCTAAATCTTATTATGGTGTGTTCAAGAAAATGGGTATAAAAATGAATGTTCCCTTAAATCAGGATTTCTTATCAGGAGGAATTTAATTGATAACCTTATAAAACATGTATTTCAGCCTTAAAAAAGATGACATTATTGGGAAACATAATTTAAAAAAATATACATATAATGTGTAATATTTATATAAAAATAAATAATAATTACTTTTGGGTAAAGGGAACGTAACCTGAATGAAAAATGGAGATTTAGGGGGAATCCATTACCTTATATCGAAATGTATTCTACACATTCACATTATGTCATGGATAATGTAATTATATTCATTAATAATTTAATAAAGAACCTATAAAACGTTTATTTTATTTATTATATTTTTATTAAGTTCAATTATGGCCTTTATGAGGATTAATAAGATTTAATGTCCTCATTCGGGAGTGTTTGTTTAATTGGTTTTAATATTGATTCACTTGTGTACGTGTATAAAAGATAATATAAAATGGTAATAGTTATATGGAATTGAAATTATTTTTTATAAATGAACATATCGAAGAATAAATTGTCTTTTATATCATTTTATTTCTAGATATTAGGATGATTCATTATATAAATCCGTAATGACAACCCATTAAATTATTATGGTGTTTTTCGATTATATCACAATATTTTTGTTTTATTAATAAATATTATGTTTATATAGTGGTCCCAAAACACTAAATATGTTGTAACATAAATTTTACAATATGGATTTAACAAAATAATGGTTTTATGACTTCCCTTGAAGGTAGTATTGGAAAATTAAAATGCATCATCCATAATAGAAGTAAATATGCACATCACAACCGATGTTTTTATTTTTTGAATAAATCAGAGAGGAGAATTTGTTTGATGATGAGTATTCCATTAAAATAACAAAATTATTGTATATACAATATAATTTACTTATCATTCATGTTTGGATATTGAAATAAAGGAAATATTAGGAAATTAAAACAAATTTAAATATAATTAAATGAATGAAAGGGGGTTTTACCTCTTCAATTCTTCTCCTTGAGAACCTACTTAAAAACATTGTAATGTTCTTTTTGGTGAGACCAATAAGAACATAAAGTGGGGGAGAGGTTTTGGATAAATTTTTATCTGAAATTAGACATTCATAAAGCTTATGGTGGTGTGAGAAGAAGTGGTGGGGAGGGGTGATATTTATAGTGGAGGAGATGAGAGTTTTATTATTATTTTAATCATTAGTTTATTATTTTGGATCATGAATGTGAATAGTGTGTATTATTGTGAGTAACTATAGTAACCGGTATATGTGATTTTTAACCAATTGTTCCTAAATCATCCATTTATCTTTCCTTACTTAATAATTCAAGTATTTCTCTTATACCATAAATTACTGTGTGTCCCCATTACAAAAAAAACTATTTTATAAAAAACCCAAAAATTCACCCTAATCACTTTTATATTTGAATAATTAATAAATAGACTATATTTTTTTGAAAATAATTTTCTAAATAATTGAAAATTAATTTTAATAAAAATTTTCATTTACTAAAAAATACCAATTTTGAAATTATAACTGATTTTTTGGAAATTTGAAAAATTAGTTGAGGTCTCACAAAATTATAATATAAACATAAGGCAAAAAAATTTAATTTATGGATCTATTTAATGATAATATAATTTATATTAAATTATTTTATTAATTATAAAAATAAAAATAATAATTTACGATTCACAAAAATAACAACACTTAAGTTATCATTTTTAATATATTTATTTAATTATATCATGATATAAATATATAATTTTTTCATTAATAAGATACCAACATTTTATGTAATCTTTTATAGGTGAGTTTTCTATTCTATTGGCCAGTTTACCATTTCTAATGGATACATTACTATTCCAATGTTTATGTTAATATTAAATGGTATATCACTTCTCATTTAATGTATGAGCTGTGTGAAATGTAAGGTATATAATGAATTGAATTTATTTAAGAGGATACATACCATAAAATCATGGGATATTGCATTTTTTCCTCATCCAAGAATTTCTTCCTTGAAAATTATCATTAATATTTCGTTATAAATAGATGTGGGTGGATCTTCTTTATATCATCCCCAGGTTACCACATTACATATTCCATTTTATGGTTTCTCCAATGAACCTTTACCAGTTTAGTCGTTCGATTTATAAGTACATTATCTCTTGTTTCAATTATATTGATAGGATATGCACAATTGGAAAAGGCACGTTCCATTTTTATTTCATCATAGGTGAGTATATGAGTTGGATCTGAATGTGCTTATTTCACAATGATATGTGGAAGGCGTCATGTAATTAGGATACACTTGGAGTAATTTATAATCAGTATTTTGTAGCGAAATTTATTTCTATAATTTCAAATGGTCATCTATATTGATGGATTGTTTCCCTTTTTTATCGAACCATAACACACGATTCCATGGAGATACTTTCAAATAGATATGAATACAAACATGAAATTATAAATCCTTTATTCGAGTGTCATCATATTTTTTATTCCAACATTTAGCTACTTTAATATGACCTTTAATAGTCATTAAAATTATCAATTTCTCTTCAATAATTTCTAGGACTATAAGTTTCCGCTCACCAACATCATCCCAACAAGTTGTAATTTTAAATTTCATTCCAAATAATGCTTTATATGGAGCCACTTGAATACTATAATGGAAACTATTATTGTAGAAAAATTCCACCAAATGTAAATACTGATCCCACATCCCTTGAAAGTCATGAGAGCTTGATCTCAACATGTCTTCCAATGTTTGAATAGTCATTTTAGACTATATTTCAATGTGTGGTTGATTAATAGTACTCAAATAAAACTTAGTATCCAAATACATTAGAAGAATTTTCCAAAAATTTTATAAATCTTGGATCATTATCATATAAAATTGAATGTGATGCAACATGAAGTATTTAAAAATCAATAATATAGAATCTTAAAAGGATCTCTAGTGTAAAATATTTTATTATATTAATAAAATGTTCATATTTGGTAAGTCAATCACAATTACCCATGTTGCTTCATTTTTTCTTGGAGTCTTTGTTAATATGATGAAAAAATAGATTAATTTCATTCCACTTCTACATAGTAATAGTTAGAGGTTTCATTACTACTATAAGATGTTGTATCTCTTCCTTCACTTGTTGAAAAAAATACTCATATTGACACATAATCATCAATTTCTCAATTCATATTATCCCACCAAAAATGTTCCTTTAGCTCTGTATAGATCATGTACTAACGTGGCATATAGAAAAAAATTGATATATTATAATCATCTAATAGTTCCATATTTAGCTTTGGCTAAGAGGGAACAGATATCCTTTTTACAGATTTAGAAACTCCATCCTCTTGAAAAAAGTGTTCTGATCAATTATCATTAATGGCTTTACTTTTCTTTTAAAAATTTATCATTATTAGATTAAGAGCATTTTATC
Organism: Viscum album; assembly: GCA_963277665.1. Classification (NCBI taxonomy): domain Eukaryota; kingdom Viridiplantae; phylum Streptophyta; class Magnoliopsida; order Santalales; family Viscaceae; genus Viscum; species Viscum album. Next base: position 642,935,675 of record OY728151.1, on the reverse strand, counting down.
CTCTTTAGTAAATATGGGTTAAAAATCATTTGAAAAGGAGTTATGTTTCCCCTTCGCAAACAATTAACATATCAATATTTTCTAAATCCTTGAATATAGGATCATTCTCATTCTATATTTGGGTAATAATTCCATGATATTTCCTACATAATGCATCCTCTAACTTATTTTTTTCTGGATTGTTTTGTATTGATTAATCATAATATTTTACTAAGTCAACCCATCTTCTTTTCCTCATATTTATTGTTTTCATTGTACAAATGAATTTTAATCTATTTGGTCCATATATATGTAAAAAATTTCATAATAGAGTTACTGTCTCAATATCTATATAGCATAAATTACGTCTTCTAACTCAATATCCTGAGTTGGAAAATTTTGTTCAAGTGTATTCAACATCCTTGATGTATATGAATTATTTTATCAATTTGTATAAGGACACAACCCAATCCTTTAACTGATTCATCATGTTATATCACAAACCCATCATTTCTTGATGGTAGAGAAATAATATGAGCATTGAGTAAACTACCCTTAAATTTTTCAAAACATTCAAGTCATTCTTTTTCCATATGAACATAACCCCATTACGTGTGAGCATGGATAATGGGTAAGCCAATTGAGAAAAATTCGGAAAAAAATGTTGATTGTAACCAATTAAACCAATGAAACTATATACATCAGTTACGTTCAATGTCATGGGCCAATATTGACATGCCTTTTTCTTCTTAGGATCAACTGAGATTCTGTCTTTAGAGACAATATGACAAATAAATTAAATTTACTAAAATTATAACTCACAGTTGATAAAGTTACAATATAAGGCATTCTTTATGAGAGTCTCAAGAATAATATCAATATAATTCCCATGGACATCATAGATTATATAATACAAAAAATATATAATCAATTAATACTACAAAGATATCATGGAGATATTCCTTGAAAACATTTATCATTAGATTAATAAAAATAGAAAATACATTAGTTAATCTATATGGGATTATTGTTAACATATAATTTCCATTCGTCATCTGAAAAGATATATTTGCAATGTCTTACTTATTTACATGAAATTGATGTTACCTAGATTAATGTTCAATCTTCTAAAAATATTGATCTCTAGGAATTATAACAAATAAATCATCAATTCAATGAAGTAGATACGTTTTCTTTATGGGAACAGTATTGATTACTCTATAGTTAATAGACAGCTTGAAGGATCCATATTTATTGTCAATAAAATGAATGGGGATCCACATGTAGAGACACTAGGGATAATTATTCCATTATTACTCATAAAATATAGTTGTTTCTTCATATCTACTAATTCAATAGTGGTGATTATATAAGGATTATATGAAATTTGTCTTGCATTAGAGATTAAATCAATGGTAAACTCAACATCATTCTCTAGGGGTTTCACGGTAATTTTTCATGAATAATTCAATGTATTCTTGTACAATTGGTATATCCTAAATTTTATGATGACTTTACACATCCCAATATGCTATTTCTCTTCCTACATAAGAATTTTATTCAATAGAGATAATATGTGTGGATGTAGATAAGATTAAAATGATTATGTTTCTACTATAATGATATGGGATTATACAAATTCCTCAAAAAACACAATTACCTTCTTATTTCAATAAATCCCTTCATTATATTTTGAAGGAAAATTCATATCATGGATTACATCAAAGTATACAACATGTATAATGATAAAGTTAGAAAATAAAGTATGTTTATATTATATAATAAGTACTTCTCAAAACATTCTTGTTACAATGAGACTTCCCTTAGGAATTTTTTATAATAACACCTTTATTGAATCAGAAGTTAAATATCTATTTTTATTGGACAATTCAGTTGATATAAAAGAGATAAATGATCTATAATAAAATAAAGCATTGGTAAATTTGATGACATGATTCTTGTATATGCCACTAAATCATTGGGTACTTCTACTTCAGATGAGGTTATCACATAAGCTTAGACATATGACCTTTACCTCTATGGTAAATTGCCTTGAAAGTTTGGACATTGATTTGGAAAATACCCCATTTCATTAAATTTGAAGCGTTTAACATCATTTATTTGTCTCATCCACTTGCATTCATTTTCTCCATGACACTCTTCGCTAAACATATAACAAACTCCAATTTATTTCAATCATTTATATGGATGAACCGTTCCATAATTTTTATATAATGGAAACTATTTCATTCCCCACTTATTCTTTGATGCTTCACCCTAATCATGGTCATCATAATACCACTTAAAATCTCTATTTATAATTAATATATATGGTATATAAAATTCCTTCTCTTTTTTCACGGAACATAATACTATTTCATTATATGATGAATTTTTTGAGAATCCAGTACCCTTCAAGATATTTGGTTTAATACCTTCAATGAAATGACCAATATTATCTTCTAAATCATGTATGAAATATATGGAATACATGGATTGTCTTATGAAGGTATCCTCACACTATGGAACACACCCTTATTCCATTTTATTTAAGAAAATTTCATTTTTCTCATTATTTCAGTTCATTCATCATGAGTGAAGTAATTTTTAAAAATGTTTCCGTAAATTTTCGTAATTCCATGTATTCTATTTTATCTTCCACCTAAGTATTCTAGATCAAAGACCACTATTTATAAGAGTATTCCTTGAAGAAATATACTTCAATTACTACCTTTTCATTTTAATTGCATACCAATGTTAGAAATATATTTTCAAGGGACTTGATCCGCTACTCATCTTGCACGAGATTAGTAGTCCCATTACATGATTGGGTATTCTGCGACATGAAATGATTCTACATGGGTTTATCATGGTTATTTGTCATAAAATAAGTATTTTTTTTTCTAATATGGTCATTATCTACTCAGCTCCCACACTAATTGTGTTGACTTTCTTCATTGTAAATCACTAAAATATCTAATGGTATTGATTCTTTTTCTTCCATTAAGAACTATAAATAAATGATGTTTCACACTAAGATATATCATAATTAGCATAAGTACTGATCTAAAAATTCACACCAAGAAATTATTAAAATATCATATTAATTTATTATCTATTTACCATGTTTCATAATAATATTTCTCTAATACCAACAATAACAACCTTGACCCTAGTAGCCTAGAATCGATGGTCACATTATTATAATGTTTTTGATATAAGATATCACTTAACCAAGCATTTATCAGATTATTATTCATGAATAACTAGATATATATAGGGTTCCTTTATTAAACTGGTAATTAAATATTGTTCATAACAAAGAGAAATAAAAATCTTCCATTCCACTTATTCAAAAAAAACATCTTCATAACTTGGGGTAGGGAAAAAAATAAAAGGCTGAGCTCAAAATCTTGGTAAGGTTCACTTGAATCAATAATAAGTAAATAAATTTAAATAAGGAATTATCATTATGTAAAAGTAAAAAACTGAAAAAGACATGCAATCAGTAAACTAAGAATGAAAATGAATCCATATATTTTTTCATTGTGAAAATCTAATGGAAATTATGAATTGTATACTAAATAAAGAAAATTATTATTTACTCTAATCATGTATCTAGAACATTAACCAATATACCATCAGGAATGTTTAGGTATGTGGGTGAAGACCCATGTGATTTTTCTCTGAAACAAAAAAGAAGCTTTTTTCTTTAACTATTTTGTATCATGAGACCTATTGATGGATCTAGTGGCTATTAATGACTGGGTCGCACCCATCACTATATGTCCAAAGCATTATCTATATATAAATTCAATTAAATAACATCATTCAATGGAAACACTATATGTAAGAATGGTATATAGTTAAGATAATAATAATAACCATGATATACGAAATATGTATACTAAATGAAATATTTACAGAATGATGATCATAAATAAAACAGAAGTATACACCATACACAATGAAAAAATGGTGAATAAGTCATAACAAATAGAAATATCATAATGGTATCCATGAATGATTGGATTTAAATCATTCATGTACATTAATACAGAAAACTATTTAATGATTATGATAAATTATGTCCAACGGATGTCAAACCATGTAAAACATGTTTTAAATAATCCTTGGAAAATGGCCCCTCTAGTTGTTTTTAAGGGAAAATATCAAAGAGCAGTTAAAAATACAAAAGAATAATTTTTTTCATTTGACCCAAAATAAAATAATATTGTTTTTCATGATGAAAATAGTGATTTTATAAAAACATTGGAGGCTTAACACAGATTATGTAATGTACATGAAAATGTGTATAATATTGGAAAGTTCACTAAAATCAGGATTTCTTATCAAGGGGAATTGAGATAAGTCCTTATAAAACATTTAGTTACCCATCAAAGAATTATGAACTGATATAGACACATTATTTGGGAATATATACTTAGAATTTATTAAAATTATATTAAAATGAAGAACAATTACATTAAGGTAAAGATAGAGAAATTAAAACCTGAATGAAAAATGGATATTTACGGAGAATACCATACCTTATGTTAGAAAGTGTTCAACACATTCAGTTAATGTTCTAGATAATGTAATTATATTCATTAATATTTTAATTTAGAAACTAAAAATATATATTAAATTTATTATAACTTTATTATGTTTATTAAGGACCTTTTGGATGAGTTATAAGATTCAATTTCATCATTTGTGAGTGTTTGTTTCCTTGGTTTTCAAGATTGGTTCACTTGTATACAAATATGAAATATCATAACTTTAGAATATGTATCTAGAATTGAAATAATATGTTATTAATGATCTTATAGAAGATTAAAGGGTCTTATACATAATTTTTTCCAGATCTAAGGATGATGCATTGGATAAAATGTTAATGATTAAGTTTAGATTATTTTGGTGTTTTTTGTTCATCGCACACTAGTTTTGTTTTATTAATTAATATTATGTATATATATTGGTTCCAAAACACTAAATAATTTGTAATATACATTTTATAATATTTATAAACAATATTAATGGTTTTATTATTAGAATTAAAGAAATTAATGAAAAATTAAAATGCATAATCTTTGATGGTGGTATAAAAACACATCACAGAAGTTTATTCATTTTTAAAATAAAAAAAAGAGGAGAAGGGGTTTAATGATGAGAATTACATTAACATAATAGAATTATAGTATATATATATGTTAATGGTGATAAAATTCTTGTTTGGATACAGATGGAATAGAAAATATATGAAAGGAAAATAAATTAAAATGAAATTAAAAGAACGAAACAATGTTTTGCCTCTTGAATTCCTCTCGATAATAAACTCCTTAAAGAACATTTATATGGTTATTGGGGTGAGTCCAAAAATACCAAAAAGTTTGGGAAAGGTATTTATCATAAAGTATAAAACATTCAAGGATATGTTGGTATAATGAAAAGAGGGGGTGAGGGGTGGTATTTATAGTGGATGAGAGGGGTGTTTTTTGAATAATTTATTCATTAGTTTATTATTTTTAGATCACCTCCCTGAATAGTTCTGATTTCTGTGACTAATTACAATATCTAGTACATTATATTTTGAACCAATTATTCTAACATCATCAATACATCATCAATGACCCAATTATTCATGTATTTATCTTAAACCTTAAATTACTGTATTTCAAAATTCACCAAAAATTCATTTATCTTGGAAAAAATTGAAATTCAGCATAACTGTTTTTAAATTTCTAGTTTAACAAATTGAAATCCATTTTTTAAAACAATATTTTATATACGATAAATTTATGTTTTTTTCAAATAAGGATTTATTTTAAAAATACCAATTTAAATATAAAAACGAAATTTATGACAATTTGAAAATTTAATTATAGCCTAATAAAAATATTTGATGATCATTAGACAAAAAAATATTAATTTAGTAAAATATTTAATGAAAATAAACTTTATTTTAAATTATTATATTAATTATAATGTTGTAAATGAACATTTACATTTCACAAAAATAAAAAATCTTACTCTATCAAATTAAATACATTTTTTAACTTATTCCACGATATAAATATATTATATTTTAAATCATATGATACCTAATTTTTACTCATACCTACATAGGTTAGGTTACTATTATTTTTTCTAGTTTATCATTCCTAATGGTCACATTACTAATCTTGCGGTCATGTTAATATTCAATAGTACATAATTGTTCATTTTAGATCAGTGTTGTGTTCAACGTATGATATAGAATGAATTGAATTTATTTATGAGGATACATACTATAAGATCTCTAGGTTTTACATTTTCAATGATTTTTACCACTTATTTTTTTAACATTGATGATACACCATTCAAGTACAAAAATGTGTGTGAATTTATCACTTCCTTGTCTATATATTCTACATTCTTTTTTCCAATCTGTTGCATTATCTGACCATGATATTTCATCATTAATGAAATATGTTCTTTATTAATTTGAAGAAAACAAATGGATCATTTAAGATGAAGTCTTATTTATTATAAATAGTATTTTTAGAATGAAAATCAATGTGTGATGAAAGTCGGTAATGAAGGAATAATCTTCAGAATCAACAGGAGGAAAAGGTGATGGATTCCTAGGAAGTATTCATAGGTTTTTGTGATTAGAAATGACAAAGGTGAATAAGAAACTTTTTTTTTATTTTTTGACAATTGAATATCCTTGGAATTTTATGTCAATATAATGTGTTGATAGTGTGACATGACCAAAAAAATTAGTAAGTCATCTTAAGAAGATAACAAAATTTTATGTGGTTCCACCTTCAATATGCCTTTCTATTATGACTAGAACAAAGGGTTTAATATACATTATGGAAGGGATTTATATTTGAAATTATTTTCATTTTAGGAAAAAGATACACAATTCAATGTCAAATGTGAAAAAACAATAACTCAACTACAAGACTCCACTATACCTCTAAAAAGGTATAGTATATAAAAAAACCACCAAAAAATATCTAATGAGGTAATAATGAAAGAATCCATGTCAAAATTGATGCAAAAATAGAAAATCTATAATACTCTTCTATTACTATAAAAGGTATAGTGTAAAACACTACCTCCTAGAATTATTTTTTTATTGAAGGTCTCCCTACACCACCATCAACACTACCTAAGATAATGGGAAATAGTATATATAATGAAGGGTTCAATAAGATAATATTATTTCTAGGTTCCTCCTCAAAAATAAAATGCCTCTTTGTGAATAAAACATGTTAATTCATTAATTCATAAAACTAATGTAAATAATAATCAATCTATCATTAATAATTCATGTCCTAAAATCCCTTCTTGTAACATACCTCATTACCCACACTACCTGATTTATGGAATATCAAAAAACTCTTATCATATAGAACCATAATTTCATAAAATGTAATCGATAAAATTAATGCATTAGTCCTCCTATGGAGACATAATTAAAATATATAACCAAGAAATATTACACATATTATCACTACTATAAATCTTCCCCATAACAATGATGAAAATGATATTTATCATCACTAAAGTAGCGCTAATAACGTGAGAAATATTATAGAGATATCATTATCATTTCCTTTGTTTATGTTATGGTTATGTGTGATTTTTTGAGATCTCTACCCCCTCTTTTTCAGAACTTTTCCCATCAATTTATTAGGCCATTTCCTTCACTTTTTCATCTTTTTTCAACCACATTCCAATCACCACTTTATTATCTCTCAGAATGTGCCTTTGGTAAATTATTTAATTGATACCTACTATTGACCCACTACATGTTCCTAGATTTGATCTATATAAATATCATTTGGAACTTGAGTACCTTTACCACTCAACCAAGATGTTTTATTTTCTATTTAAAGATATTTTTATTAATTTTTGTATATTATCTAATCATATATTTTTTATAATTATTCAAAAATAAATTTATAAATAAATGTTTTTGTGTGATATATATATACTGATAATAATTTTAATATATTATATATTCATATTCATTTACATATATGAGAATATATAAATATGTTTATTAAAACACATACATTTATATATATAAAAATTATATATACATTTGTATATGTATATATACATATTTTTATATTTTTATAATAACCAAAATAGTTCGGTAATATTTTTAATAAAATTTTAAAACAAGTCAATATTTTATATATTTATATATAATTTTAATAAATTAAATATATATTTACATGTTTATAAACTTAGATTTTCACATATAATTGTATATTTATATATAAATTGTTTATAATGTGCTTATAAATATTTACTATAAATTACATTTATATAGTATATTTAATGATAATGATATTGATTTGATTATAAAAAATGCATTAATATATGATGTCAATATACATAATATACATAGAATAATATAAACACACATAAGTATACATATATATTTCTGACATACACATACAAATATTTATATAATATGTATTTTTTTAGATAATATATATATATATATATAATTAATGACACACACTTGTTTATACATAAATGAAAATTACATATAAAGGTATATATATTCATATTAATGCATTTTTATCAGGTAAATAAAATGTATACTTTTTTATTTTAAATATAACGAATAATAAATATTTATTTACATTTTCCATAAATATTTTAAAAAACATTATGTAAATGTTTTTAATAATGTATATATACAATTAATCTGTTATAAGTAAATATAAGAAAATATTAATATATTTAATTATAAATGAACCGATATAATGAAAAATGATGAAAATTCAAAACCATAATATCAATATAGATGTTATTTTTTATAATAAATTTATTCTCCACTAAAATAATTCAATAATACTATATTAAATTATGATGATATTCCATTGCATGTTAAAAAATTATGATACCCAGAATAAAAACTCATTTTTGGAGGGCTTATGGGCCTTTGAATCAATGAAATGTTGATTATAATTACATGGGTCAACACCTTTGTGTTCTCTTCATATGCATAAATTTGATATGAGGTAGATCCCAAACAAACACCAGGATCAAAATTTTTGTACTTTTGATGTTAAAGCCATGTTTTCAACTTATCTTAGAACGTACAAAAATTTATTTAATTTTTCAACAATCTAAATTTTAAAAAACATCAATATAATAATGATACAATAGTAATAAAATTATTATTGAATCAATGTATGAAGAGGAACTTGAAAAATAAAAAAACATGAATGAGTGGGTAGTGATGATTACCACCTCATCAATGGACTTCCATTAGATATATTCTTAATGGATCAATGATTAGACTTTTAGAAAGACAAAAAACACTATAGATATTGACTAAGGATGTTGATAATAGAATATGGCAGGGGATGGTCGAGTTAGATAGCTCATGTTGGAGTAAATAAGTTAATGAAGTGTAACCCTTTTATAATTGAAGCATGGTACACTTTGGGAATTTCTCAAAATGGTAAAATATAATAATTTTATTCTAGAGGAATGTTCTTTCAAATGGACTATTAATGTCTAGTGTATTAATTTTTTTACCACACATTACTCTTTTTGTTTTTATCTAATACTGTTATGATTTTTAAGCAATTTAATAAAATAATATATTCCTTAATTATCGTAATTTTCAATGACGAAACTATTCGTTACATTAACTTTAATAAAACAAATATAACTAAATAACATTAAATAGAATATTATAATAAATCCCTAATATTTCATATTCATCTAGAAAATTATAAGTTAATCCTAAATAATTCAAATTATATTACTTTTTATATTTTTAATATATTTTATTTCATTTCATTTCACATATTTCAAAATTTTATCCCATTATTTGTTAATCTCAAGGTTTTGATCAAAATACTGTAATGATATTCTAGGAAACTAAATACGGGCTACAAATTTATCTTCCACTTGGGATTCTTAGATCACCCCTTAAACACCAGAATTGGATTTTACCTTCAATTTAATGAAATGCTTCACATTTTTTCATCTATCTATATTTTAATGTTTTTGAATCATTGGACTTGAATCATATCTCATACAACCATTTTATTGGAATTATTTATATTTCACTTCCCCCAAAAAAATTCAATCCAAGGAACTATTTGGTCATAATCTCAAATGAATCCCCAATATCTTCAAATGGAGATAATGTTCCTCATAGCATGAAATACCTATAAATTAAATATGGAATTATAATAATACTTATTGGATGCTGGAGGAGGTGTTAAAAAATCGAACCATGTAATAGTGAATTTTAATAATTAATTCATCCCTGATAATAAAATAATCTCAAATTCTAAAATTCACTTGAAAAATGTTTAGGAACATTTAATCACCATAAATTTATAATATAAAACATTAATAATATAATGTTTCAATGAATAATCAGACCCCCAACCCTCAATTTATGATTTTCATGTTCTGATAAAACAAAATATCAAAAGTCTAAAAAATGGAATCTATTTTCAAAAAGATTTTTAACATATAATGATAAACACAATAAATCCTGAAAAAAAATCAGTAGACCTATCAAAATCATTAATTACAATGTTCACAGGCATATCCTAATACTAATCTCATTCCAATGTTCAAATCCATCTTCACATTTCATCTAATATAAATTAATCATGATGATTTGTTGAGTATCATAATGGACATGGGGTTTCATTTTTATTCATGGGGGGAAATGTTTAAGTGAAAGTATGAATCTCATTTTAATCAAAATATGCGTATTAATTTTTTTGGTGTTGTTTTCAGTTTTTTTCAGGGAAATTGAAATTTTACTAAATCATGTCAACCCCTATAGAAATAATTTGCTGATGACTCACAGGATTAGTGATATTAGGGAACAAAGTGATGTTCACATAATGAGGCATTAACTTGAGTAAAATAAATCAAAAAAAATTACAAATTACATCTAATAGATACAAAATTTCATACTTCGGGCAATAAAACTATGGATTCATGATCTTCAATTGTCGAAATCCACATATTCAGTCAATCAAATTTTCTATGCGCATTTTTTTGTTTTAAAATAATTTTTTTTATTGTTTTTCACACTATTTTTAAAATTAAAACGACCATCAAACCTCTTCTATTTATTATGGGGCCCCAAGTTCATGAACAAATTGAATTAAATCTAGATGATTACTATAGTGATATTTTTATAAAATTGATAAAAATTTGAACATTGTGAAATTACATTTGATAGCCACACATTTCATAATTTATTATCATTAACATAAACCTATATTACAATTAGATTCATGGAAATAATGATTATTTGGTATTTATTTTGAATGTTTTCATAGTTTATTATCTTGTTCAAGGTTAAATAATTTTTTTCCCATTTATAAACACTTTTTTATATCCACTATAGACTTGCAGACAACAAATATCATTGATACACAATTTTTTTTATTTCACCCATAACATAGAATAACAATATCCCTAAGTTTTAAAGGAATGAAAATTTATAAGGGGATTGATTTTGAGGAGTGGACTTCCAAAATTTGAATTTTAAATTTAATTACAGAAAAATTCGACTTGGAATATTGAAAAATAATATCATGTTGAAAACAATTTAACCTTCAACATCTATATCACTTGTATATGTGTGATAAAATATGGAAGATTGTGTTTGAACTCTTTGATAAAATATGATTTTGTAAAAATACATCGCCCTCAGAAGCCCCTAAATCTTACGCATCTATACAATAATAATCATTATAGAAACTCCTTTTGGTTCCGAAAAAAACCAAAAATAAGAAAAAATTGTAGAAAAATTACATGTTTATTTCTCAACACCCAACACCAAGTTAAGGTACACGTTGGAGCCAGTTTACCTCCTAGAAAAAACATTTTTTACAGTAATTAGTTCCATGTGTAGCCTAAATATATTATATTTCTTCAAGTTCATAGGTTGGATCTTTTAACACCTCCTCTATTTCATGTTTATTGAATGATTCAATCAACATGTTTAAACATTGACCACTTAATTTGATTATATGACCACTAGTAGGTTTCTTAATCTCTACTATCCCATGTGGGTACACATGATGCACTGTGTAAGGCCCTAAAAAGCATTACATTTACATTCCAGGGTGTAAGTGATGTTTGGAACTATATAAGAGTATAAATTTTCTTGGTTCAATGTGATTTACTTTAAGATTCATAGATTGGTTAGAGTTAACTATTTATTAATTGCTCATTTAATTTTCATAATCATCCATCCACAGTTAGTTAATTTTTTTTGGATATAATTTCTTCTTTTTTTAATACAAATAAATTTAAAACTTAATTTTTTAATTTCTCAGTAGGTATTTTGTACAATTTCAATGGTAAAATTGATAGATTTTCCATAAACAATACTATATGGATACCGGCCTAGGATAGTTTTGAATATAGTATGATAAAACCAAGGGGAATACATGGATATCTCATACCATTATATTCGAGATATATTCATTGTATTTCAATAATTTTCAAAATTTCTCTATTCTACAACTTAGCTCGATGGTTGAGTTGAGGGAAGTGGGTTGTAGAAACATTGTGAGAGATTCCATACATATACATGATCTCTGATAGGGGACTTGAAAAAAGGGTTCCACAATCACTGATTGTGTCTATGGAAATTCCAAATATATAATAGATATGTTATTTTAATAATCAGATAAAAACCTGATGGCCATTGTAGTTTGTGATAATGGACTCAGCCCATTTTGAGACATAATAAATAGATAAAAGGACATAATGATATCCCATATCTATTGGTAAGGGTCTTGTCACGAACCAAATTCGGTGTCCACCAATACCGGCACCAAACCTGGACCGTGGAAAGGCCTGAAGGACATTCCCTATCACCATGGATTGGAACAAGTGCCTGAGTATCATTTATCTTGGTTTGTGGACATTTTACCCGAATATGTATACAAAAAACATCATAAACATTTGATAAACTCGATCTGAAAAATTCATACCAATAAGGATTATACAAAAATCCATAACTGAATACAAAAGTTCAAATGCAATACAAAAGGTCCAAATACATAATGAAACAGCATAAAAATAGGCCCATTGACTCCACACAATAAGGGGTCATCACCCACAAGCCGTCACAATAACTCAGTCCCAAGGATGGGAACTAACACCCCGAACCTCCATCACCAAAAACCTTTTCATTACCCGATCAAGAATAATAATGTCTAATTAAAATCAAGGGTTGTAAGTAGGTTGAAAGCCTAATCCTAATAGGATAACACCCAATGATTCTAAAGTGAATTTAATACAAGGTGAAAAAGCTTGCAGTTTTAATATGCAATGAAAAGCGGCGACAAATTCCACAAAATACAACTTTCAATTGAAAACAATTTTCAAGCTAAAACATTTAGAATGATAAAACAGTTAAATGGTCATGTTAGATTCTCTAATATACTTCCAAATAAAAGGGAAAATACCACAAATCCAATGAGCAACAAAATCAGGAACACCCATAGGAACTAGATAGTCTCGGGCCCCACGCACCATGCACCTCGGTGTAAAATAACCATTGTAAAATATGTCCTCGTGCAGGAGCCACTTGTATAGAATATTACCATACCCTAGTGTTCCCCAATCATCATCCATATATTTTATTTAGAGTTAATTTTATCGAAATTCTAAGTGAAATAGGGACAAAACCCATTCGGTCCCCTAGCTGTACTAGTACATATCCACCCCACCTAGGTACCCAAGTTCCCCCTTTTTTCTCATTCAATTTCAGAATGCTACATAAATCCATTTTCAAATAAAACACTACAATTGGTCACATACAATCAGTACCTTATCTATACACATTTTAGACCAGTTAAAACACCGAACAAAAAACTTAGATTTTTAATGAAACCATTTCTCAAAATCCCATATTGTTTTGCAACCAAAAACCTATGAAAACCCCACTTTGTGCACTACGTGAACATTTTAAAGATACCAAAATAGAAAAGGAATCCCAATTTATTTAAATGAAACCCGAAAATCAATTTTAGGGTAGCCCCATGTGAACCAATAAATTATAACTTTGTAAAACCTCCATTTTCACACAAACATGACAATTAACGTTAACATATTTCACTAACACTATTAAGACCCATTTTCACAGCAACAACCAAAGGGTATTAACATTCAAAACATGATTTTACACCCTATTTCTGTTCAATAATATCAATTAAGTATTTATAGGGAATCCCCAAATAAACCAATAAATAATTTCTATGAAAACCCCCCGAATTTCACATAAAATTGGCATTTGAAAATTCATTTCCAATACAAACACCACTACAATTAATTTTTTCAGCAATAATAAAATGAGATAAATGGGAAAATATGATAATTATAGCATTCTAAGAAACAAATATTGCAAAAATATGGAATAACCTACCAATGTAATGAAACCCCTTGAATCCTTTGTGCCAAAACTCAAACGCACCACCACCACACCTCAAGGATGGTAAAAAAGACCTCAAACCAAAAATTCAGACCATGAAACACAAGATAAAATATTAATTTCCAAACCCTACTTGATTGAAATTAGGATCTTCTCGAACAAAGGATGAAACCCTATGAAAATGAGAGCAAGACGGATGGAAAACCACTTATTGATGGATCTTGAAGAAAGCTCCCAAAATATACAAGCATCTGAATTTCAAAACAGCAAAAAATTCAGGTGAGATTTAAAAAACTACAAGGAGTCCGTGTAGGGAATGGAATGGGGGAAAAGGAGTGAAAAATGAAGGAGTTGTGATGAAAATATGTTACCTTTTAAAATCTGGATGATTTAAGAACTCCAATGAAGGTTTTCCCTAATTCGTGATGTATACGAGCTCTAAAGAGGGGTATAAGGTAATGGGAGCATGCCTAAGGATATTAGTTTCACGTGGGAGGTGGAATCACCGAAACTGATAAATTATGAATATGTTATTAAATAAACAATATTTATTTCCAAAACTGGAAATGAGATTCCGGGCAGGCCCTATTTCTTAAATAAAAACACAAATCCACCAATATTATGGATTTCTAAATGGTCCAAATTAATATGGTGGTGTTAATAGATCAAGAGAGTCCAAGTAGAAATTATAATGGATGAAAAATGTTGAATAATTAAGGAGTTATAAAAGAAACAAAATTTATTTCTAAATCTGAAAATGAGCTCACAGTTTGGCCGAAATTTTAAAAACCCACCATTTCCAGCAAAATTAATGGGAATCCATCAATACAAAGCAAGAATGGAAATTAAATGAAAAATACCTTTAAAATAATTCATGTATGTGAAAATTCTCCCACCAATAAGCTTTCTTCCCTTAGAAAGCCACAATAAGTCCAAATGAAAAATCCAAACCCAACCGATAAACCAAGATGTACTCCTTTGGAAGGATTCTCTACCACATGCCAAAACATATCAAATTGATCAATTAAAGAAGGAATACAACCCCAAACCAAAACATACACCACTTATTTGAATGATCATGCACATTCAAATTTTATAAAAAAAGAAAACCCCTCAAAACACTATCCAAACAAGACTCCAACAATTTACACAAAGGAACAACAACAACGAACAAGGTTACACTTACCTTCCTATAACTAAACAGTTGGGCACTCTCTAATCCAAACATTTACCCAAAGAAAATTTTGGTAGTTATATATCTCTAAATGAATTTACCTATCACCAAGTCAATACCATGGAAAATATGAGTTACTAGTATGGGGAGACACAAATGGGCTCCCCACCACAAGAGACAACTTGAATTTTCCTGAGGCAGAAAAAGGACGCTAAATGTAACACCTCGAGCTTCCATGATATGCTTTTCTTTCAATAATGAAATATCTTGCATTGTACGCAAGTTCGAGTTCTAACACACCGCGACTAATCAAAGTAGCTGTTATGAATAGTAATACCCAATTTTTAAAATTATAGAAATTTTATATTTCAAAATGGACTTCATTTTAGTATTCGTAATATCGAAATTATCCTAAGTTGAATTTTTTGTAATTTTCTGAGAACATTAAATTTTTTATGAATAGTGAAAAATACTTAAAACAACTTTATTAATCAAAAACATTTATAGTGATAAATTATACTATTTATTGGTTTTATATTATAATTATAATATATTTTTACCATTTTATCTAATGGTGGTCATTATAATTAATTTAACATTGAAATTGGATATGAACACTTGTCAATCTTTTGATATTTATTGTTTCTTAAAAGCACGCTATTTGTTGTGACAGCGAGAATTAATTATAAAACTAATTAATGCAATTTATATTTCTGGAATTTTTTAAAATAGACATCATTTTTTAATTCGGAATATCAATTATAGCTTAGGGTGAAATTTTGGCATTGTTCTGAAAAACATCAATTTTTGATGAATAATGAAACCACTAAGTGGTAGTTAAAAAAACTGATTTTTCGTTTAAATGAAATTTTACCACCTCTATGATTTGAATTTCAAAAATCTGACATACATGGTTGTCATTAGGATTTAAAATGTGGTTCAATGGGATTAAAATAATTTTTTGGTGAATAGTAACTTTTTAGTTTAACTAATCACGATTATTGGTAATTAGTGAAATTTAAGGTAAAAATGATATTATAAAAATATGAAAATACCCTTACACTTGTCCTAACCTTATTGTATGAGTCATGGCCGACCACGACAATCCATGGGTCAACTTGGGGACCCCATGGAGCCACTTTGGTAAGAAAATGACATTAAAAACTTTTTATTTAATGTTAAAATAAAAATGTCAAAACATGAGTAGTTTTACTAAAACAATTTATAAATGGGGTTATACAAGTCATATTTTTTACTATAAATATTAATTAAAAATATAAAAAGAGTTCCTACATCATGATATTTTTTAGACATTAAATAAATTAAATTATTTATGACACCATGATGATGTAGCGATTACCTCATTATTTAATGATTTAAATAAAATGAAATTATAATGTAAAATCTAAGACCTACACATGTAAAAAACCTATTGTATGGGTGGATTTAGAAATCTTATCACCTTATCCTCGAAATATATAATTTTGGGACCTTTTAAATCAGAAAACAATTTTATAATAAAGTAACCTTTTATAACTTTCCAAGAGTGCCCCTCCTCTCCTGTTATAAAAGGCCCCCGCCTATACCACCTTACCCACACCTCTCAAGCCTTTGTCTCGGCCAACCCCTGCCCATTTTGTCTCTCCACATCCTAATATTACTCCTAGAATCCTCAATTTGGGCAGAATTCTTCCCAAGGAAGCCTTTGGCTAAAATCAAAAAAAGCGTTACCCGATTTTACGGTAATGTCTTCTCTTATGTTATTTTGTTTTATTTTGCTTCTCCAACCACTTAAAATCTTTTTATTAATTTCTTTTGTAACAAAACAAGTATATTAAATATACTAGGAATATTTTATAAGAAGTATTCGAGCTACACTTACACACACCTACATCTAATGGTTAAAGAACATACTGTTTCTGTGGATGGCAAATTTCTGCCTCACGAAATGATGATTGTTCAACACTCATATAACACCTTCAAAGGTGTCCATTAAGATGTAAATATATTTATATATGATATATAATAAGTTTATATTTTACTTAAGCTTCTTTATTTTTCATTTATGGCATACCTTTATGGATTCCATTATGGGTAAACGCGATATTTTCGTTTTAGGAAGTGCGGACTACCGCCCCCTCAAAGTGATTTGAACCGTTAATTCCATATGTGGGATGTATAAAAGATGGAGTAAATAGTATTATAAATTATATTATACTTGAATTATATTATACCTTTATACAATTATAATTTCATTCCATTAAATACGAAATAGAAATGAAATTAGCGTTCATGCGTACGTACGACTTACCGTCTCCATGAACGGTGCATTTCATTACTTACCTCTAAATGTTATGTAATATTATAAATTCATGTATATACTGGATATATATGATATATATGATATATAAATCATTAATATAATTCTGTATATAATGGATATTTCACCACATGAATAACTTGTAATTATCAGAAGTTTATTTTTGACTCAAGTACCAAAGATCGAAAAAATGACCATTATTAACTTAAATAATTACATATGGTTCATAACATGGTAATAAGTGATATAAAAGGAATAATGAACATGGAAAAGGTTCTTAAGAAAATATAAATTAACTCTAGTTTATTATTCAGGAGGATAAAGAACGATCAAGTCAAGTCGGACACGAGGTAAGGGAACTTCTTAACCCAATTTCCATTCTTTGGGTTAATCTCCTACTTTCAAATTATGTCATGATATTATTATGTCCTATCTCGTATTTGTACTTTATTTATGTGTACTTATAGTGAATACACATTATAGATCTACTTTATTTAACAAAATGATCTTTGTAAGGGTCTTCGTCTCAATCTTCTTTCATTGAGGCATATTTTGTTTTATACACAACTTTCTTTTATACGGTGTATAAACACCTTTGACTTTTACTTTTATTCAAAAAGAAATATTTTTTACAAAGCGTTTTACTAAACGAAAAAAGGAATGTTTTTTTATTACCTATGCGGCGACAACGACTTCTCCACCGCCGTGACCATTATTTGAGTTTCGACTTCCTCTACAAGCCATAACCTTTTTTTAATGAAAAATAATTACAAAGTTTTAATATTCTTTTATTTTGGTATTGAAAATGGTTTTGATTTTTTTTATTATATCAATGTGTTGTATTGATATCTTGTAATTGAAATGGGGAAATTTTATGTTTCATTTATGCATGTTTTATGTGATACGATTATGTTATGGTTTATGATATGTTTAAACCTGTTCATATGAGGAATGCATTGGACTTAATAAGTGACGGGTGGAGCCCGCTATAACTCCTCGATGCATCGGTAGGTCTCATGAGACAAACTAGTGTCTTGGCATGAGGCCTTGACAAAATATTATTTGTGGTCTTGGCACGAGGCCTTGGCTACGTGGTTATGATAGTCTGGCATTATTAATTCCATCATTATGAATGTGGTCATTGATATTGCATGTAATTATTCGACCAGTAGAATATCCATGTGAATAAGTAATGGCATTATTTTATTTTACTTTTCCATATTATGTTGATGTTCATGTTTAAAAGGCTTTTGTTTTAGTTATACATTGCCTTAAATGTTTATGTTTATTTATGAAAGCTTCCGCTATATTTTTATCCTTACTGAGTATCTGAACTCACCCCTTTCAATGTTTTAATTTTTTCCAGGATGTGAAGAAGTATTTTAGGAATGAACTACAAGGATAGTCTGAAGGGGATATGAGTGTGGAAAATGGAGACTATTTTATTGTAGTTTTTCACTTTATTATGTAATGTAACATTTATGAATGTATCTAGTGTTTCCAAGGCTACTAAACTAATCGGTCTTTCAAGACTTGATCTTTTGTGATCATGCCAATGTTATGAAGTAATGAACTAACTCAGGGTAACTGGGGTCGGGGTGTTACAGTTGGTATCATATGTAGTTTATTACTAACCTTGGAAGCTATATTTAGATAAAATCTGATTAGATCACATAGCCCTAAGATAGACTTTGAGGATTAGTATAGAAGAACTTCCTAGAATTTTGGTATTGTACATATTTTGTGAGTTTTCTGAGCAATACATCCCTGTCTGGATACGAGAAGGTAGAGGAAGATCTAGCACTGATGTACATAGGGGTAAAACCCGAAAACACCGCTTTGAGCTAGACTCGAATGGGAACTCGTGCACGACAACGGGCCTTGCTGCACTCTTGGTTACGACACTCCCAGGGGATATGCTTAGGATAATTCTCATTTTTTTACAAACCATTATGAAGGGTTTATGAGTATATACTTCCTCAAAGAAAACATTTTTTATTATTATGGATTATATCCAGAAACCTTTCAATTTACATTATGTATTTTACAAGTTTGGAATTATTCATTGCAATTCATAAACTAAACTAGTTTATGCCATTGTTTAGAAATGGTGCCTAGTGGGAGGAATGGAAACCGTATCAATGAACGCACTACATGTAGGGATTTCCCTCCTACTCAAGATAATTATAATGGAGTTGGTGATACAACTAGTTCTGATCAGCTTATCACCATACTGGGACAACTCACTCAGGTTATGAATAATAACCTTACTCGTATGGAGCACCTTGATCCGCAATGTGGAGGATCAATGTTAGACCGCTTCATGATGCAACAACCGCAAACATTTAATGGGGGTAAAAATCCATTAGTATCTGAGAAATGGATAAAATCCTTAGAGAAAATATTCCATTCCTTGGGGAGTAGCAAAAGGTAGAAGGTTGTCATGGCAGTTTACCGGCTCACTGGAGATGCCGATCAATGGTGGTCGCTGATTTAAAACATGAAAGAAGTTGAAGAAGTATCAACTATGTAATGGAGGGAGTTTAAGGAAATTTTCATAGAAAAATACTTTCCACATGACCATCAAGAAGATATGGAAAGACAATTTCTGAGTCTGAGACAAAAGGAGGATGAGAATGTCACAATGTATGAGGCTAACTTATAAGGTTAGCGAGGCATGCTGTAGATTATATACGTAACCCAAGAATTAAGATTGATCATTTCATTGATGGGTTAAAACCATTTCTTCATCGAGCTTTAGTATCAAAATATTTCTCAACATACGAAGATATAGTCTCGTGTGCTATCAAGATAGAAAAAGAATTCTTAATGTCTTATGACAACAAAGTAAAGCAAGAGAAGAAGAGAATGATGGAACAAGAGATAGATAAAGGGAAAAAGGGAAAGAAGGATTTTCCATTATGCGATAATTATGGGAAGAATCACCCCGGTACATGCCTAAAAGGAATGGGAGTTTGTTATAAATGTGGAGAAAAAGGTCACCAGGCTCGTGATTGCAAGGGAAAGAAAGAGGTTATCAATGTTGAATGCTACAATTGTAGAGAAATGGGGCATTATGAAAATGAATTACCTAAGAATCAGGGAAACTTACCTTAGGAAAGGACAAGGGATCAAGGACAATCATATGTTGTTACTACAGTTGAAGTGGAATAATTAATGTATTGGTGCTTTTGGACTCAAGGATTATATTCGGGTTATAAAAATAATGTGATATATATAAGGATTGTACTGCAATACTTGTATTTTTTCATTAAGTTTTTAATATGATGAAGGTAATCATATTTTTATTATGTGAAAATAAGAGAGAATTTACTTTGTTTGGGGAATCTGATGTTACAATTCATTTTGGAATTTATAGACCTTTTAGAGAAAGTCTGGACAGAGGTATTTTGGATAACTATAAAGGTTGGAATGGATTAAGTTGAACCTTGGATAGTATTGTTTAAGGTTAAAAAATTTCTGAAGATTACTTTTGGAATATTATAATACTATATTTTTAGGAAAAGGACAACCTACAGGTCAGGGGATAACCCGTCGTGTCGGACAAAGCTGCAGGAATCGTACCCACGACCATAGTGCGATAGGCCTTTATTACCTACCACTAGCCTACAAGAAGTCCCTAGTTATTACAAAATAGTTTTCCTAATCTAAATGGTATGTGGTAATATTTATAACCTTATACAATTATGATAAATAGAATATTTTTGAGTTATGTTACCATTTGGAGTGAAAGATGGGTTTGTGGAAAAAATTTATTAAAGAATGAAAGTCTACATGAAAAGTAAGTATATTTCCTTATGTTCATAGTAAATATCTTAAATAAATTCCTCAACTTTATGAAAGGTAACTTAAAACAAAAACATTGTCGGTTCACTTTTCCAACTGGGGATTCAATGACCGTTTAACCAATCACAAGTTTGTGATTTTCTTGTGGTTAACTTTTTTTAATCCTATTTTCTACAACTCTCCATCATACCTTGATGGTTTGTTTTTCCTCCATATCCATATTTTCATATAATCTTAGTATGGGCTATCTCGGGTGACCTTTTTACTTCTCTTTCTTTCTTTTAATGTTATATTTTTATTAACCTTATTTCCGATGTGGGTTTTCCAGAAAGTTATTTTCTATATTAAACCTTTTATTTTCAATGAAAATTTTCAAATTGCGAGGACACAATTTATTGAAGGAGGGGAGAATGTAACACCCCGAGCTTCCACGATATGCTTCTCTTTCAATAATGCAATAGCTTGCATTGTACGTAAGTTTGAGTTCTAATACACCGTGACTAATCAAAGTAGCCGTTATGAATAGTAATACCCACTTTTTAAATTTATAGAAATTTTATATTTCAAAATGGACTGCATTTTTCTATTCGTAATATCAAAATTATCCTAAGATGAATTTTTTGTAATTTTCTGAGAACTTCAAATTTTTTATGAATAGTGAAAAATATATAAAACAACTTTTTTAATCAAAATCATTTATAGTGAAAAATTATACTATTTAGTGGTTTTAAAGTATAATTAGAATATATTTTTACAAATTTATCCAATGGTGGTCATTAGAACTAATTTAACATTGAAATTGGACATGAACACTTGTCAATCTTTGGATATATATTGTTTCTTAAAAACACGCTATTTGTTGTGACATCGGGAATTAATTATAAAATTAATTAATGAAATTTATATGTTTGTAATTTTGTAAAATAGACATCATTTTTGAATTTGGAATATCAATTATATCTTAGGGTGAAATTTTGGCATTGTTCTGAAAAACATCAATTTTTGATGAATAGTGAAACCACTAAGTGGTAGTTAAAAAAACTGATTTTTCATTTAAATGAAATTTTACCACCTCTGTGATTTGAATTTAAAAAATCCTACATACATGGTTGTCATTAGGATGTAAATTTTTTTTCAATGGGATTAAAATAATTTTTTTTAGTGAATAGTAACTTTTTAGTTTAACTAATCACGATTAAAGGTAGTTAGTGAAATTTAAGGTAAAAATGATATTATGAAAATATGAAAATACCCTCACACTTGTCCTAACCTTATTGGATGAGTCATGGCCGACCCAGACAATCCATGGGTCAACTAGGGGACCACATGGAGCAACTTTGGTAGGAAAATGACATTAAAAACTTTTTATTTAATGTTAAAATAAAAATGTCACAAACATGAGTTGTTTTACTAAAACAATTTTTAAATGGGGATATACAAGTCTTATTTTTTACTATAAATATTAAATAGAAATATAAAAATATTTTCTACATCATGATATATTTTTTATAATTTTTAGACATTAAATAAATTAAATTATTTATGACACTATGATGATGCAGCGATTACCTCATTATTTAATGATTTAAATAAAATGAAAAGATAATGTAAAATATAAGACCTACACATGTCAAAAACCAATTTTATGGGTGCATTTAGAACTCATATCACCTTAGGCTCTAAATATATAATTTTGGTACCTTTTAAATCCGAAAAGCAATTTATAATAAAGTAACCTTTTATAACTTTCCAAGAGTGCCCCTCCTCTCCTCTTATAAAAGGCCCCCACCTCTACCACCTTACCCACACCTCTCAAGCAATTGGCTCGGCCAAAACCTTCCCATTTTGTCTCTCCAAATCCCAATATTACTCCTAGAAGCCTCAATTTGGGCAGAATACTTCCCCAGGAAGCCTTTGGCTCAAATCAAAAAAAGAGTTACCCGATTTTAAGGTAATGTCTTCTCTTATGTTATTTTTTTTATTTTGCTTCTCCAACCCCTTAAACTCTTTTTATTACTTTATTTTGTAACAAAACCAGTACTTTAAATAAACTAGGATTATTTTATAAGAAGTATTTGTGCTACACTTACACACAGCTACATCTAATGGTTAAAGAACATACTGTTTCTGGGGATGGCAAATTTCTGCCTCACGAAATGATGATTGTTCAACACTCATATAACACCTTAAACGGTGGCCATTAAGATGTCACTATATTTATATATGATATATAATATGTTTATCTTTTATTTAAGCTTATTTATTTTTCATTTATGGAATACCTTTATGGTTTCCATTATGGGTAAACACGATATTTTCGTTTTAGGAAGTGCGGACTACCGCCCCCTCAAAGTGATTTGAATCGTTAACTCCATATGTGGGATGTATAAAGGACGGAGTAAATGGTATTATACATTATATTATACTTTAATTATAGTATAACTTTATATAATTATAATTTCATTCCATTAAATGCAAAATAGAAATGAAAGTAGTGTTCATGCGTACGTACAACTTACAGTCTCCATGAATGGTGCATTTCATTTCTTACCTCTAAATGTTATGTAATATTATAAATGCATGTATATACTGGATATATATTATATATATGATATCTACATCATTAATATAATTATGGATATAATGGATATTTCACCACATGAACAAATTGTAATTATAAGAAGTTTATTTTTGACTCAAGTACCGAAGATCGACAAAATGACCGTTATTAACTTAAATAATTACATAATGTTAATAACATGGTAATAAGTGATATAAAAGGAAAAATGAACATGTAAAATTTTCTTAAGAAAATATAAATTAACTCTAGTTTATTATTCAGGAGGTTAAAGAATGATCGAGTCAAGTCGGACACGAGGTAAGGGAACTTCTTATCCCAATTTCCATTATTTGTGTTAATCTCCAACTTTCAAATTATGTCATGATATTATTATGTCTTATCTTGTATTTGTACTTTATTTATGTGTACTTATAGTGAATACACATAATAGATCTACTTTATTTAAAAAAATTATCTTTGTAACGGTCTTCGTCCCAATCTCCTTTCATTGAGGCATATTTTGTTTCATACACAACTTTCTTTTATACGGTGTATAAACACCTTTGACTTTGAATTTTATTCAAAAAGGAATCTTTTTTACAAAGCGTTTTACTAAACGACAAAAGGAATGTTTTTTCTTACATATGCGACGACAACGACTTCTCCGCCGTCGTGACCATTATTTGAGTTTCAGCTTCCTCTACAAGCCATAACCTTTTTTTAATGAAAAATAATTACAAAGTTTTAATTTTATTTTATTTTGGTATTGAAAATGGTTTTGAAGATGTTTTTATTATATCAATGTGTTGTATTGATATATTGTAATAGAAATGTGTAAATTTTATGTTTCCTTTATGCATGTTTTATGTGATACGATTATGTTATGGTTTATGATTTGTTTAAACCTGTTCATATGAGGAATGCATTAGACTTAATAAGTGATGGGTGGAGCCCGCTATAGCTCCTCGATGCATCAGTAGGTCTCATGAGACAAACTAGTGTCTTGGCACAAGGCCTTGACAAAATATTATTGGTGGTCTTGGCACGAGGCCTTGGCTACATGGTTATGATAGTCTGGCTTTATGAATTCCATCATTATGAAAGTGGTTATTGATATTGCATGTGATTATTCGACTAGTAGAATATCCATGTGAATAAATAAATGTAATTATTTCATTTTACTTTTTCTATATTATGTTTAAGTTCAAGTTTAAAGGGCTTTTGTTTTAGTTATACATTGCCTTAAATGTTTATGTTTATTTATGAAAGCTTCATCTATATTGTTATCCTTACTGAGCATCTGAGATCACCCCTTTCAATGTTTTAATTTTTTCCAGGATGTGAAGAAGTATTTTAGGAATGACCTGCAGGGATAGTCTGAAGGGGATATGAGCGTGGAAAATAGAGACTATGTTATTGTAGTTTTTCACTTTATGATGTAATGTAACATTTATGAATGTATCTAGTGTTTCCAAGGCTATTAAACTAATCGGTCTTTCGAGACTTGATCTTTTGTGATCATGCCAATGTTACAAAGTAATGCAGCGACTCTGGGTGACTGGGGTCGGGGCGTTACACAAAAAGGGGGAGGCTCAGACAGACTCCCTGATAAAAGGGGGTAGCCTTCGATTTTACATTTTGAAAATAACTAACATGAGACTCATAGTGGGTATCCCCTCCATAAGAACAAACCATATTAACGGACCAGCACGGGCCGACATGGAATGACACCAAAATTTAAAGAGTTTTCCCGACCTCACAGTTAGTACACATGGTTTGGGAAATAGTTTGCAAAATTTGTGGAGAATTATGTCCAAAGGGGAATCTTCACAGGGTTACATTGACCGAGGTGCACAACCGTGCATAGACTGTGTGTTAGCTACTCTCTCATATAGCACGATTTGCTAAGTTAGCGAACATATACTTCTAACCATTCACAAACCATGCAATTTAATCTGCCTAGCCCAAATTTCAAACCTTTCTTTAAAAAATCAATGGAAAGAAAGGAGTATGGAATGAAATTTGGTGATAGCATGGACATGAGGTCCTCCCACCTCTTTCCATCAAATGGGAACAAAAAAAGAAAGATGAAAACACTACATATCATACTGAGGATTAGACTTTGTACAACGGTTTGAATTACCTGAGGATTTCGACTAACTACGCGCCAACTTCAATCCAGCACATTTGTGTGGAGACCAAATGATTGACGGATCTTTGGTCTCGATGTAATTCTTTAGAAACCCCCTGAAGGGAACTTTTCCATTCGGTTCCTTGAAAACTATAGCTTGATCCAAGATGGGCTTACCAAGATATAACAGATTCCAAACTCACTTTACCCTAACTCAAAATTTCACCAATACAAGGGCTTAAGAGATGCACACACATCCCACCTTGTTTCTTTGGGAGAGAAACAATAGAAGGAATGGACACATATAAACAACTTCCTCTAAAATAGAAGATATTGAATTTTTTCAAACAGAGACATACTCCTCACATAATTGAGACTCTCAAAGGATTTCACAACCTTCAACTCTATAGTCAAATAATCAAATGACATCCCAAGGCATCACTGAACATGAACATTGGGACTGATAGAAAAAATACATGGAAATGGACCACATGCCAAGTTCCCAGACAACAAAAAATTCCAAAAAGTGGAAACAATAGCATATCATGACCAGTTTCCCACACTAGTGGTTTGACATGAACTCCTACTGCAAGGAGACTAAAAATGACCCAAAGGCCCTCTTAGACACCATCCAGACACTCATCCACCCTAACAAACCCAGACCACTTCCACCTTTGATGAATCAGGTAACTTAAAAATCTAAGGTATCTTTCAACCTACATTGAGAAATCTTCCTCTAAAAGAGGATCCACAAAACCAAGAATGGAAATGGTGTAAACTCAATATCCAAATCTCGAGAAAAATATTCCTGATATTGATCAACTGGAGGATCTTCCAAAGATCAATCAAACTGGGCTTCACTTCAGTTGTGCACCAACCCTTAATGGGTGCATACCTTATCAAACTAGAGAACCCAAGGATCCAACCAAGATGGTTCATTGGTCAAGACATACTATAAACTAGAATCGAAAACATGAAGGGAACCATCAAAAAGGATTCCTAAACATTTCTTAGAAGAGACCACTAACCATCCCTTTAACCCAGCTTACCAAAGAAACACTAACCCAAAACACCGTTCAAAAAAGAGGGATGTTTAGACTCAAAACATCCCACAAAAACAAAATTTGTAGAAACATATAAGTCACACCACCCAAACCAGTCATCAAAACATAAGGTTTTCCTTTAAAACCATCCCTTTGAAAAAAAACTGTTTAGAGGTTAGCATATCCACAAATGCTACACCATGGGCCTCACACATGCATGTTTCTGTACCACACTGGGAACCCTCCTCTTATCAATCCCAGCACTTATCCAGACATTCCATTAACAATCCATCATCCCATATAATCCCACTCACACGGTCTTTCATGGGAGAACTAAAGGTTAAAACAAAAATTCATTCAACTTTTCAAAACCAAAACAGTCCACCAATACATCGTTTTTACAAGACACCTAACCAAAAAATCAAAACCAATTTTAATATTACAAAATTTTCTAAAGGAAACACCCATTAAAATAAAAACAAACATTCAATCTATACACATCAATTTCAAAACATCCCATATCATTAAAACACCTTCATATATTCTAGAGATCTCTATTGGAATCAATTTTTCAAAACCAACATTAACATAATTTCCTACTTACAAAAGAGGTGTAAACACACAATTTTCCATTTCAAAAAATTATGAAAATATAGTTCCACAATTTAAAAAATCAAACCATTACCTCTTTATTATAAAATAATTTCAAAAAAACAATACGCTTCTTAAATCTATGTCTATTTTTCCTTTTAAACCAAACTTCTAAGATTTCAAAACTAAAGGACACAAGACAATGCGAGAGGAAACTAGTGTCGGTGGGTGACTTGTATATATGGTTGGAGGACATACACCAATCACTTAATCATCATAGAGATTGTTCTAGGGAAATATTCCCAGATCCATAAGGATTTCCAGGCCCTGCGAGCTCACCAAGACCATTAACCCAGCTATCTTTTTGTTTCCTCTAATCGTCACCAAACCAAGAAAAGGAAAGGACTCATATGAATCTTGATTACCCCTGGTGACTTGGACCCCTTCAGGGGGTGTGCTGGCAAAGTACACTATCCATAATCGGAATTTCATGTCACGAAAAACTAGCTTCAGACTATCCCGACTCTTCCCCAAAAAATGACCCAAAGAGTGGACATAAACCTCGTTTTTTTACCATTTTGTCACAAACTGAATATGGTCGCCACCAATACTGGAACCAAACCCAACCCGTGGCAAGGCCCGAAGGGCGTTCCCTATCCCCATGGGCTTGCACAAGACCCCAGTTATCATTTATCTTGGTTTTGGATATATTTACCCAAACATGTATATATAAAACATCAAAAACATTTGATAAAATGAATCTAGAAAATTCATACAAACAAGGTTTCTACAAAAATATAGAACTAAATAAAAATGTTCATATGAAATACAAAAATACAGAGACACAATGAAACATAAGGAAAACAGCTATGAGGAATACAGATGACAAGGGGTCATCACCCACAAGCTGTCTCCACAACTCCACCACAATGATGAGAACTAACACCCCGAACTGCCAGGACCCAAGTCCTTTCCTTCACATGACTAAATAATAATAAAGTATACTTACACCCAATGGGTGTATGTAGGGTATGATCCTTATCCCAATAGGATACCACCCAATTATCCAATATTTCATGCAATACAAGGTGAAAAAAACAAACAGTTTTAATATTGAATGAAAAGTAGAGACAAATTCCAAGAAATGAAACTTTCAATAGAAAAATATTTTCAAGATAAATCATTCAAAATTTTAACACATTTAAATGGTCATTTTATATACTTTAATATACTTCCAAAGACACCCAAATACAAGTTAATATACCACAAATCCAATGAGAAACAAAATTAGAAACACCCCTAGTCACTGGATAGTCTTGGGCCCCATGTACCTCGTACCTCGGTGTAAAGTAACCATAGTAAAATCCATTCTCATGCATGATCCACTAGTAGGGATCAAAACCATAACCTAGTGGTAACCAATAACCATCCATATAGTTTAGTTAGAGTTGTCTTTATCCAAATTCTAAGTGAAACTAGGATAAACCCCATCTAATCCACTTGTCGTACTAGTACATATCTGCCCCACCTAGGTACCCGGGCTTCCCCCTTTGTGCTAAAAAAAATTTCAGAATGATATATAAAAATATTTTCATATAAAACACTAGTAATGGTAAAATAAAATCAGTATATTATATATTCAAATTTTCCATCATTTTAAACTCCAAAGAAAACACTTTTATATTTAATGAAACAATTTCTCAAAATCCCGCATTGTTTTGCTCCCAAAACATCCAAGAAACCCCACTTTTTGAAATATGTGCACACATGTATGTTACCAAAATAGAAATGGATGCCCAATAAATTTCAATAAAACTATCAAATAAATTTTAGGAAACCCCATGTGAACCAAGAAATGAGAACTTTCTAAAACCACCATTTTCACACAAACATAGCACATAAAGTTCACATATTCCACAAACACCATTAAAACCCATTTTCCCAGCAAAAAACAAAGTGGATTAACATTCAAAAGTTGATTTAAAGCCCTATTTCTGTTCAATAAAATAAATTATGTAGTTATAGTGAAACCCCAAATAAACCAATCCATCATTTATATGAAAAACCCCCAATTTCACTTAACATTGGCATTTAAAATTTATTTTAAATACAAACACCACTAAAACTATTTTTTTCTGTAATAATAAAATGAGATAAACCTTTAGATATGATAAATACAGAATGATTAGAAACAAATATTGCATAAACATGGAATTACTGACCAATGTAATGAAAATCCTTGAATCCTCTGTGAAAAAACTCAAATTCACCACCACCACACGTCAAGAAAGGTAAAACAGAACGAAAACTAGAATTTCAGACCATGAAACACAATATAAAACTCTAATTTAAAAACCCTACTTGATGGAAATTAGGAAATTCAAGAATACAGGAAGAAACCCTAAGAAAATATGAGCAAGAAGGATTGAAACCCACTTACTTAAAGGATCATAAAGTAATATCCCAAAATACACAAGTAGGTGAACTTCAAAACAGCCAAAAAATAAGGTGAGTTTCAAACAAGGATAAGGAGGTCATCTAGGAACTAGAATGTGGGAAAATGAGTGTTAAATTATGGTGTTGTGATGGAAAGAAGTTACCTCTTAAAATCTTGACGATTTGGGAACTCCTATGGAGGTCTTCCCTAATTCGAGATGCTTACGAGCTCCAAAGTGGGGAGAACGGTAATGGGGGCGTTCCTTTGGATGTTATCTTAGATTGTGAGGTGGAATCAATGAAACTGAGTAAAAAAATAAATATGTTATTAAGTAAAGAAAATTTATTTTCAAAATAGGAAATGGGATTCCGTACATGCAAAATTCATTAAATAAAAACTCAAATACACCATGAATATGGATTCCTAAATGGTCCAAATTAATGTGGTGGTGTTAATATGTCAGGGGAGGCCAATTATAAATTTTAATGGATGAAAATTTTTGAAAACATAAGGATTTATAAAAGAATAAAAATTTATTTTTAAATCTGGAAATGAGCTCATGGTTTGGCCAAAATTTTAAATACCCACCATCTCCCCTGAAATTAATCGGAATCCACCAAAACAAAGAAAGAATGGAAATTAAATGAAAAATTACTTTAAAATAATTCATACATATGATAGGTCCAATGAAATAAATTTACCAACAATCAAAGATCTCATCAACCAGAATGGGAATAAGGGTCAATCGATTCTTATTGGTTATAGATCATAATTGTTGAAGTTGAGGAAAACATTGGCATACCCTGTAAGAATACGTACAGAGGTTAGGAAAAAAGAAACAAAATTGTAGATCATTTCAAAAGTTTTATTTGTAGTAATGTGTCCTCCACATTCCTCTCCATGATAAAATTTATAAATGTACTGTTACTCAAACATTGGAATGCATCTTCTAATTAATTGATCATGATAGAACCTGAAGAGGTATAGATCATTAAACACAAAGTGTTTTAAATAAAAAATTAATTTACTCTTAACATGAGTACCTATTTATTTTGTAATTTGACCCATAATAAATTGTTTCCTATGTCAGTATACCATTGGTAGTCACTCACAAAATACAAATGATCTTGATGTAATGAATCAGACATAGAAATATATGGTGATTTATCATTGGATTATAACCTAGATATGTTATCCAATATAATATATATAATTCCCATTTTTTCTTTATTGGTTATATAAAACTCCTAAAAAAATTAGGATCCACTTAATCAATATAGCCTTGGAATCTTATTTTGTGAAAATTTATTTTTTAGTTGTGTGATTTGTGGAGATAGTGGCAGGGGATCCTAATAGATGGGACCTAAACATTTCTAATGAATAGAACAAAATAAGAAACTCTTTCTCATTTGTTGTGAAGTTTATTTTTATTAATTAAATATTTTATTTTTTTAAATAATGAATCATGGAGTTTTATCACTAATTTTCTTTATGACATCTCCTACAGTGAAGTCACTCACATCACTCATGAGTTCCAATTTAATATTCCAATTAAGAGATTGCGTGATAAGTGGAGATATTAGAGATGACTTTATTATCGATAATTATTCCTTACATCATTACATACATATAAATAGATCATCATTCACCAGTAGAAAACAAATTTTTTGGGAAATGGGGATAAGTTTTCTAAGGAATATTATATTAAAAACAACTTTTCCTATAAAGGTCATCACTTCTTTGATAAATTTTGGAAAGGTATGGTGACATATGATATTAACCTTGACATTATCAACATCCACTACTAAGAATTTTTCCAATATCCATGATTTATTACATTGGTTGTTTTCCATAAAACTATGAATATATATAATATCAATGGTTCAACCGACTTTTCCTATAATTTGTGTAGCAATTTGGGCACAACTATAGCCATTGATTCTACTATACAAATACACCTATAGCCACAATTTCCCAATATATCTATATATAATTCTATTATAGTGTATTTTCATAGTAGTAAACCATGTAAATAGACCAAAAACCTTGTCATGAAATGTGTATGTACACCTATATTGTTACACCCCAACGTATCATAGTGCATTACCTCATTAAAGTAATTCAATAGCTTTCGCTACATGCAACACCGAGTTTGAGTGCACCACAACATACCAAAATAGATGTTCAAAAAGTGGTTATGAATAGTATTAACAGTATTCTGAATCTTATATACTCTATATAATTTTAACATCCATATTATGTGTTTTTTAGACATAATTTAGGAACAAATTCATTTTTTCACAGAAAATAAGTATTTAAAAAAATGCAATTTTACCACCTTTTAATGGAGAACCCTTTTTAAAACCAATATTTGACACTTTTATATATTAAATTTAATGAAATTATATTCTTTAGATGTGGGACATAATAATTTAGTTTGGATAAATA
Source organism: Viscum album (assembly GCA_963277665.1). Classification (NCBI taxonomy): domain Eukaryota; kingdom Viridiplantae; phylum Streptophyta; class Magnoliopsida; order Santalales; family Viscaceae; genus Viscum; species Viscum album. The sequence goes on along the minus strand of OY728151.1, from coordinate 642,902,736 downwards.
TTTGGCACATTTCTGATAACTTTTATATTTTTGACGAATAATGAAAAATATTATATTTTCATTAAAAATGACTTTTTTAATAAAAATAATTTTTACTGTTAATTAATTTAGTTGAATGGTTTTGAAGTATAATTAGGTTGTATTTTTATCATTTAATACAATGTAGGTCATTATATGTAATTTTACATTTAAATTTGACAAAAAAAACATGTCTATCTTTTGATAGTTTTTATTATTTTTAAAACCTGCTTTTTGGTTTTGGCAACGGGAAATAATTTTAAATTAATAAATGAAATGTATATGTTTTCAATATGGTAAAATAGAATTCATTTTGGAATTCACAGTATCCAAATTATCTTTGGGAGAATTGATGGTATTTTTCTCAAAACTATCAATTTTTTATGAATAGGGAAAAACACAACGTGGTTATTTAAAACCGACTTTTTATTTTATTAATTGTTTATATTATATAAATATATTATAAGTAAAAATAAATATATAGTACCTATATAAGTTCAATGTAATTCATTGGAGTAATTTTATAATAAAATTAAGGGTATAAAATTTTATTGAACTTTTTAACGTTTTTTACCATTTCCTAGGAACGTTAGAAAATTATCATAAATCATAATTTTACCACTTCTGTTAGTTGAGTTTCAAAAATCTGAGATATATGGTTAATATCAGTAAGTAAAATGTGATTCAATAAGATGAAAATAATTTTTTGTGAATAGTACATTTTGACTTTTATTTACCACAGTTAAATGTAAATAGGGTAATTAAAGGTATAAATGATATTATGATTACCCTAAAACATGTCCTAATTCTATTGGATAATTTTATTTAGATCAAAAAACAAAATTATGAATAAAATATGTTGCTTTAGGTCCACATGGATTAGATTAGGAAATTTATGATTATTTTATTTAAAGAAGAGTTAAAAGTGTTAAATTCAAGGATTATTAACTAACCGATTTCTAATAACGGGTTATACATAAGATAAATTGGACTATAAATATTAATTAGAAATATAAAATTATTTCCTACATCATGGTGTTTTATTTATAATTCTTATACATTACATAATTAATATTTTTTATGACACAATAGTGATGTAGTAATTACCTTCTATAAACATAATTTATATAATAAATATTAAAATAAATAGAATTTAGATGTTTTGATGCCATACACGAATTATCTAGTTGAATATGACATTTTAGGGTTAATGAAACTTATTTTGTTAGAAGTAATGAAGTTTTGATGACTTTCACAAAAACCAAATACTAAATAGTGTTAAAATTGTCATAAATTAGTTTTTAAAACGAATATTATATTATTAAATGATATAATATTTCTAAAAATATATGGTTCAGAAAAAAGGCTTATATAATAATTAATATGATAGTAATGAACCACTTGGGGATTTATAGGCTTTTTATAGTATTTTTATTAACCATTTATTATAATAATACAAGAGGACGTTGTAAAAGTTAAACTTTTTAACTTAGAGTTAAATATAAAAGAGAGGGTTAATATGGTGACCTAAACATGTCTAAAACCTATTCTCTAAGAGTATTGTGACCGTCCCCAACTTAGATTCTAAATTAATCAATTTAGATCCATTATAAATAGAAAATGATTTTATAATAAAATAATATTTTAAACATTCCCTAAAGTGACCCTCACACATTTTATAAAAGGGAACTCCCCTTTCTATGAAAATCACACCTCCAAAGACATTTGGCTCAGAAAAAACTTGCCTAAATATCTTCCTAACACCCCTCATATAAAACTGGAGTCCTTACTTTGATCAGAAATCCATCCTAAGCAGCCCTTTTGATCAACATAGAAAGAAACACCCGAAAAAGAGGTCATAATTTCACCACCCTCTTTCAAGTACTTTTCTTATTCCACTTCCTCTTTCATTGTTTTTTCCCTAAAAAAATAACTATAGCACCTCCTACACACTATGATGTTATTAGAAATATTTTAAAACCATATTCGTTATTCTATCAATCCTATAAATGACAAAGTCACCATATGTGCGTACGTACGGCTTACCGTCTCCACACTGTGGTGTAGTTTGTTATTCAAACACATAATTTTTTGGATGGGTATAATAATGAGTATAACTTATTTAAATAATAAATATAACATGTTAATGATTCTGTATATATGATATACCATATAATTACATACGATTTCACCATGAATATAATGATATTTTAGCTCGTGCGTACGAACGGATTACCGTCTCCACGAGCACAATGAGTTTCATTCCCCATCGTAATAATTCAATAATAACATTCATTTTATGATTTAAAATAATTTCTAAGAACTTAATATAATTCTAGAAATGAATCAAAAACATCCTATCCATAAGAAACATGGATTACATAACCATGCATATAAAGGGAAATGAATCAGTTAACACCAGAAATGATGATACAACTAAAATATTTTTAACAATGAAATATTAGAGGATCATATATGAAGTTATATTTATGTATATGGTTTGCGTATAATTTAATAACAATTTTTTTAACTATTATACAAAAGGTTAACATACCATTGACTAAGGGAAGTTAAAGGTAAGGGTTAATTCTACAATCTCTATATTATCCAAGGTTGTTTTTACGTAAATATCTACTGGGATATATTTATTATCCATGTCTATGATTCATGAAAGAGTTTTCAAAGGGAATTTTTAAGGGACTTTTTTTTACTAAAACATCATTTTAAATGTTTTAAATATTTTTTCCTCTAAACCTTTTCCATTTATGTCAGTGTTTTCAAAATAGTTTTATGGATTTATTTTTATGGACATGAATGTTTTAAAATGATAATTACTTTCATAACATTCAAAGTTGAATGGGACACTTTTATTCAAAAATATATTTTAAATTATTTCCTTTATAAATTATGTGACTTTTAAATGATTTCATGAAAAAGGGATATTTCTCTCAAAGATTTTTACTGATCATTTTCAATAGTGTCCTCAGCGTTTATGTGATATTATTCTTGATTGGGGTTGATTTATTATGATACAAATCATCCTTATTGTATTGAAGGTTTTGTGATATGTTTGACTATGGATGTTTTATTATTATACCATTCATGGTTTCAGGATAAATTATTGACATTTCATATGCTAGTTTTAATATGATTGTTTAAGTTATTTTTAAACCTTTTCATATGAGGAATGCATTTGACTTGGTGACTGACGGGTGGAGCCCGCTATAGCTCCTCGATGAATCAGTAGGTCTCATGAGTCAAATTAGTGTCTGATCACAATGAATTGAAAAAATATTATTTTTATTGTAGGCACAAGGCCTTGAAAATGTTGTTATAAAGTCCGCCATTATGAATTCCATAAATATGAAATTGGGTATTGATATTGCATGTGAATATTCGTCTAGTAGAATGGACATTTGAATAATTAAATGGAGTTATTTGATTTATATTTTCGATATTATGTTGTAGTTTAAGTTTAAAAAGGTTTATGATTTAGTCTTATACATTACCTTATAAGTTTATGCTTATTTATAAATTTTTCTGCTATATTTTTCTCTTTAATGAGCATCTGAGCTCTCCCATTTCTGTATTTTATTTTTCCGAGTATGTGAAGAAGTATATTATAACTGACCTATAGGGATAGTCTAAGGGACATGATTGTGGTCAATGGAGACAATTTTGTGGTTGTTTTTTTCATTTTAAAATGTAATGTAAAACTTATGAATGTATCTAGTATTTACAAGGATACTAAACTAATCGGTCTTTAGGGATTTGATCCATTGTGATCATGCCAATGTTATGTAATAATTCACTGACTATGTGGTTCTGGGGGCAGGGCGTTACAGTTGGTATCAGAGGAAGATTAGTACAAACCTTGGAAACTATATTTAGATAATCTGTGATTAGAGGACTTTACCCTAAGATAGACCTTGAGGATTGGTATAGAAGAACTTCCTAGAATTTTGGTAATGTAAAGATTTTGTGTAGTTTCCAGGAAATATGTCCCTATCTAGATACATGAAGGTAAAGGCGACTCTGGAATAGTTTTTCCTAGGGGTGAAAACTCTGACAATGAGTTTTTGGCTTGACCTGGGGTATCTTGGTACATGACAACTGGCCTTGTTGCACTCTTGGTTGTGAAAATCTCAGGCAATTTTCTTAGGATAATTCACATTTTCATTACAAGCCATTATGAAGGATTTAGGAGTAAATAATTATTTAAAGAAAACAATTTATGATTAAAGATTAAAAGCGTAATATTTTCAACTTATATTTTGTATTTTACAAGTTTGGAATTATTCATTTCGATTCATAAACTAACGTAATGTATTGTTTAGTAATGGTTCCCAGTATAAGTAATGACAACTCCAGAAGAACGCTTGATCCAAATATTAAGAGGGATCATATCTTTCATTGAATCAAGATAACATTTAGATGGAAAATAGTCTCCAATATATTATCATCATATGAAGAAACATTATCATGTGTTAATAATATAGGTAAATAATTATCTGATTCCTATGGATTTGAAGGGAAGCAAGAGAAGAAAATGATGGTAGAGAGAAATATGGATAAAGGGAAAAGTTAAATGAAGGATTTTCCAATATGTGATAATTACAAAAAGAATCACCTTGGTAAATTATATATGGGAATGAGAGTTTGTTATAAATGTGGGGAAAAAGGAAACCAATTATGTGATTGAAAGGGTATGAAAAAGTGTCAAAGGTACAATGCTTCATCTGCAAGGAGTTGGGACACAACACAAATTAATGTCTAAATCACCAGAGTATGCCCCAAATGATGCTATTGGATAATAATCAAGTTATGATACTACCATAGATAAAGATGAATGAATAGTGTTCTGATTTTTTTATTAAAGAATTATTTCATTTGAATGTTGATTCAATGATGTACTTGTTATAAGAATTATGGAAATAAATAAGGATTGTATTTCTGTACTATTTCATTAAGGACTTGAGATTGTGTGGAACCAAGAAATGTGACTCAATAGTAGGTTATAATTATTAGAAAATATATGGCTGAGAGAAAGATAAACAATAATATTGTTCTAATACTGTTGTAGTGATTTTGGAATAATATATGATTGATTTGCATAAATTATATTGGATATTCTTGACTACCTTGAAACTGATTATTTATTTGTATATTCCATCATTGTTGTAGTTTACAACATTTCTAGATAGAATGAGTATAACCAGTATTCTATAAGGAATAAGGGATCATGAATGTAATCAGTAAATTTTTATGGAAATTCAAGGTGTTACCGTGTTTTAAAAGAATACATGAAAAAGGTATTCACATGTTATTACATGGAAAAAACGATCTTTATTATGTTTACCTTCTTGATAAATTTTGTACTGTGTGTTTGGACATAAGTATTTTGGATAAGACTAAAGGTTGGAATGGATTAATTTTGACATTTGATACTATATTTAAGGTTAATTATTTTCTTAATATAGTTTTTGGATTGTTATAAAAAGGACAACCCAGAGGTCGGCCGACTACCCATCACGTTTGGAATGGTCGCGAGACTTGAACCCGTAAACAAAGGGCGACAAGGGTGCATCACAAACCACTGGATTACATGATTCTCCGGTTTGTATAATGTATTTTTTTAAATGGTCTGATAGATAAATTATAAATTCATTTTTTTGGAACCCTATACAATTAGGATAAATAGTATATTTTTGAATTCTATTATCTTTTGAAGTAAAAGATTAGTTTGTGGTAGGAATTATTAGAAGGATGAACCTCTACTTGTCATGTTTATATATATATATATCTTATTATTATATGATTGAATTTATTACTAAACTTTTGGGAAGGGATATTAAAACAAAAAATGTGATATCCTAATACCTTCTGTTTTTTTGAACTGATGATATTTAACATCATATTAGATTGATGGCTTTGAGGTCCTCAATTTTACACTTGTTTTTGATTGATGACCTCAATCACTCCCTATAAATATTTATGTTTTCATTATATTTATGTGTCTCAAATTACCACCAATGTTCTCCTAATCGATATCATAATTGGGTGGTGACTTTTTTATTTTTGTTTCCCTCTTATTTAGACTAAATTTTAGTAACCCAATTTATGATGTGGGTTTTCCACAAAGGTATTTTTCTATTTTTAACCCTTTATTTTTGAAGAACAATTTAAAATTGCGAGGATGAAATTTATTGAAAGAGGGGATAATGTTACACCCTAAGATTTCATTGTTTGTTATCTCATTAACGTAATTCAATAGCTTGTGCTACACACATCACTGAGTTCGAGCGCACCAAAACTAATCAAACTATCCATTCAATATAAATTTATGAATAGAATTAAATAAAATTTTAATCTTATATAATCAATATAAATTTAACATCTATATTATGTGATTATAAGAAATTATATAAGATCAAATTCATTTTTTCAGATAAAAGAAGTATTTTTAAAAAAATGAACTTTTACCGCATTTTAATGGTGCACCCTTTTTAAAACCAATATTTTACATGATTATATATTCAATTTAATGAAATTAAATTCTTCTTTAGAATCGAGACATAAAAATTTATTTTGGATAATGTTTTGGTACATTTCTTATAACTTTTATATTTTGACAAATAGTGAAAAATACTATGTTTTAGTTGAAAAAAACTTTTTTAATTAAAATAATTTATAGTGTTAAACAATGAACTTTTAATGGTTTTGAAGTATAATTAGATTATAATTTTATCATTTAATACAATGTAAGTAATTATAAGTAATTTAAATTTTAAATTTGACGTAAACACAGGTCAATATTTTGATAGTTTTAACTTTTTGTAAAAAAACCGCCTTTTGGTTTTAACTATGGGAAATAATTTTATATAAATAAATGAAACTTCTATTTTTTAATTGCGTAAAATAGACTTCATTTTTGAATTCATAATATCAAAATTATCTTCGGGTGAATTTTTGGTATTTTTGTGAAAACTTTCAATTTTTGATGAACTGTGTAAAACACTACGTTATTATTTAAAACCAACTATTAATTTAAATAATTATATAGTTTATGTAAAACAATTTTAAGTAAAAATAGATATATAATACCTATATTATTTCAATGTAATTTATTGGAGTCATTTTATAAAAAAATTAGATATATTATATTTTATTGAACTTTTTATTTTTTTTACCCACCTTGTAGGCACATTAGCATATTAACATAAAACATAATTTTACTGCTTTTGTGAGTTTAATTTCAAAAATTTGAGAGAAACTGTTAATATCAGTTAGTAAAACGTGGTTCAATAAGATGAAAGTAATTTTTTTGAATAGTAACTTTGACTTTTATTTACATCGGTTAAAAGTAAATAAGGCAATTAAAGCTAAAAATGATATTACAATTACCCTAACACATGTCCGAATTATATTGGATAAATTTAATTCGACCAAAAAATAGGAGTAAAAAATGATCTTTTAGATCCACTTGTATTATATTAGGACATTTATTATTATTTTATTTAAAGAATAGTTAAAAGTGTTAAATTCAAAGTTTAATAACAAAACCATTTTTAATATATGATTATACATAAGACAAATTTGACTATAAATATTCATTAGAATTCTAAGAAAATTTCATACATCAGGGAATTTTGATTATAATTTTTAGTGATTAAATAATTAAAATTATTTATGACACAATGATGATGTAGTAATTATTTTCTTAGTAAAATTTTAAAATAATTGTAATATAAATATTAAAATAAATAGAATTTTAAAGTTTTGATGCCATACACAAATTTTATAGGTGAATATGACATTTTAGGTTTGATTTAATGTGTTTTTTTTAAGTAATCATGTTTTTATGAATTTCACAAAAACCAAATAATAAATATTGTCAAAATTGACAGAAATTATTTTTAAAATAAATATTATATTACTTAATGATATATTATTCCTAGAAGTATATGGTGCGGCCAAAAGACTTATATAATGATTAATATGTCATTAATGTACCACTTGGGGTTCTCAGGGCATCTTATTGTATGTTTAATACCTATATATAATAATGATACATGAGGACATTGTAAAAGATAATATTTTTTAAATAGAGTTAAATCTAAAAGATAGTGTTAATATGGTGACCTAAACATGTCTAAAACCTACGTTTTGAGATTATTTAGACCCATAACCACCTTATCTTCTAAATAAATTAATTTTATCCATTATAAACCGATGTTATTTTATAATAATATAATATTTTAATCTTTTCCTAAAGTGATCCTCACCCGTCTTATAAAAGGGCACATCCCCTTATCTCAAAATCGCACCTCCAAAGCCATTTGGCTCGGCCAAACCCTACCCAAATATCCTCAAAAATTTCCTAATATAATCCTAGAGTGATTACATTAATCAGAATGTAAACCTATGGAGTCTTTTTGATCAACTCAAAAAGAAACACCCGAAGAAGAGGTAATAATTTCACCACCCTCTTTCAAGTTATTTTTCTTCTTCCACTTCCTCTTTATTTTTTGTTTACATAAAAAAATATTAACTCTAGTACCTTCTAGAAACTATAATGTTATTATAAATATGTTAAAACCATATTTTTGATTCTATCCATCCTATAAATGACAAAGTCACAATACGTGCGTACGTATGACTTACCCTCTCCACGCCGTGGTGTAGTTTATTATTCAAACAATTAATTATTTGGATGGGTATAATAATGTGTATAACCAATTTAAATAATAAATATAACATTTTAATTATTCTTTATATATGATATACCATCAAATTACATACTATTTCACCATCAATATAATTATATTGTCGCTCGTGCATACGTACGGATGACCATCTCCACGAACGCGATGAGATTCATTCCCCATCGTAATCATTCAAGAATAATTTTCATTTAATGAATAAATATAATTTCTAATAACTTAATATCATTCTATATATGAATAAAATGCATACTATACATAACAAACATGGATTACATAACCAAGCATATTAAGGAAAATAGATCAGTTAACACCCGAAACGATGATACCACTAAACTATTGTCAACAAAGAAATATTAGAGGATCATATATGATATCATATATATGTATATAGTTATTTTTTATTTTAATAACAATTTTTTAACTATTATATAGGTGTTTAACATACCATTGACTAAGGAAAAGTACAATTTATGGGTTAATTCCACAATCTCTCTATTATCTAAGGTTGTTTTTACGTAAGTATCTACTGGGAAATATTTATTATCAATGTCCATGTTTCATAAAAGTGTTTTCAAAGGGATTATTTTTTAGATAATGTTTTACTAAAACACCATTTAAATTTTTTTAAATATTTATTCTTCAATAAAATTCTTCATTAATGTCTGTGTTTTCAAAATGGTTTCAAGGATTTATTTATATGGACATGAATGTTTTAAAATTTTAAATCCCTTCAAAAGTTTAAAAGTGATATGTGAAACTTTTGATTCAAACGTATCTTTTAAATGACTTGCATTATAAATTATGTGACTTTCAAATGATTTCATGAAAAATTGATATTTCTCTCAATGATTGTTACTGATTATTTTCAATTATGTCAACATCTTTTATAGGATATTATTCTTGATCGGTGATGATTTATTATGAAACTAAACTTCTATATTGTATTGAAAGTTTTGTGATATGTTTGATTGGCTTATGTTATATTTATACCACTCATGGTTTATAGATATTTTATTTTCATTTCGTATGATAGTTTTAATACGAATGTTTATTTTAGGTTTAAAAATTTTCATATGAAGAATGCATTGGACTTAGTAAGTGATGGGTGGATCCCGCTATAACTCTTTGATGCATAGGTAAGACTCATGAGACAAACAAGTGTCTTGGCACAAGGCTTTGACAAAATATTATTTGTAGTCTTGGAACAAGGAATGGACTATGTGGTTATGTAGTTAGGAATTATTCATTACATCAATATGAAATTGGCTATTGATATTGTATGTGATTATTCGACTAGTAGAATGTCCATGTGAATAAGTAAATGGAATTATTTGATTTATATTTTCCATATTATGCTAAATTTTATGTTTAAAAGTATTATGTTTTAGTCTTATACATTGCCTTAAATATTTATACTTATTTTGAAGGTTCCTGATATATTGTTACCCTCACTGAGAATATGAGTTCACCCCTTTCAATGTTTTTATTTTCCAAGGATGCGAAAAAGTATATTATGAATGACCAATAGGGATAGTCTATGGGTTATGAATGTGGTCAATGTATACAATTTTGTTTTTGTTTTTTTATAATGTAATGTAAATCATATTAATGTATCTAGTTCTTCCAAGACTATTAAACTAATCGATCTTTCGGGATTTGATCCCTTATGATCATGCCAATGTTATGTAATAATGCACCAACTCTGGGCTTCTGGGTTCAGGGTGTTACATATATCCATGTATGTAATCCATAAGTATTGGTAATTCCATATTGTAATATAACCTATTTTACAAACAATTTCCACACCTTTACTTCCAAAGTGTCAAACTATGGATATAGACTTTTCCTCTAGGAATAGAAATACTTAGCCTCCTTATTGCTCATATAGAAACTCATAGACACCATAATAGAATAACTGAATATATGAAGATATAGATGGACCCAAAAAAATATAATTTAACATAACAATAATAATAGATAATTACATAATATAATTCAACATATAAACAAAACAAAAATACAGTATACATCAAATGAGTGCCTCACTATAAATATAATTAAAACCATGATAACACCCATCCAATCCACATATAGAAACACCATCACAACCTATCACACCACCTACATCATCCTCATCATGAACATCGACAATGAATACAACTTCGACATCAATAACTAAAATGGAAACGACACTAGAACTGGCACTAGTAGAGGAATATATATAAATAGATCTCATAGAAATAAAACTAGAATCAACTACTATAGTTTATTCTAGTGTAAATTTAATATAAATTGTTTTCATATCTTTCATTATATGTTCTTTTGGAATTTAGTATCTTCTTTTTATTTTTAAGATTCTTGTTTGATTATTGAATTAATTTGTTCTATTGTGACCATAATAGAACCAGTAATCAAAGAAACAATTTCAGAAAAAAAGTATCTCGATGGTAAAATCCTTTTCCAAGGTTAGTAACACACTCTTTCATGATTCTCATCTGATAATACTTAATTTTGATGATCATTTGGGCCCAAATTGTGGAGTTTTTTATGACAAATCATCCAAAGATTTATATAGAGTGATATAAAACATAAAGTCTAATGAAAATGTAGTATAATAAATTACATTAAATCAAAATAAAATTGAGTGAAATGTACTCAAAATACAAACTTATGTGTCATTATTTACCCCAATAACATATCTATTTTTCATTCACGTACAAAACAAGGAAGATCGAGGAACACACAATCTATATTCAATGAGTTTTAAGGGGAAAAAAGAAATAAATCAACATTAGAGGTGAATTAAATTACAGTAACCTTGGATAAACTGATTTAGATTTATCTTAATAAAATATAATGTTAATATAAAAAAAATTGGGTTTAATATTTAGATTTCAATAAGGGATTTATAATGTGTAACATTATATCTCTATTATGATGTTATTTGTATGGACGAAATTGATTCTATAGAAATTTAATTCCATGATTATTGATTTTATGTATTGTTAAAGATGATGAAAATACATGACGGTAATTTTATTCATGGGTAGTGGCATATCTTGGAAGATATTATAGTGTGTAATTTTATATCAAAATTTATTAATGATAGATAAATGTTCGACCATCACAAATAAATTGTATGTTTTATTTTATGTGATGGTTACTCTGTTGATCTACATCATGATTAAGGTTAACTATGAAATCTTGGAGTATCTTAGTGGTCTTATAGATCTATGTAAAGGTAATGTTTGAATAAGAAAACCTATGTTGTGGTTTTTGATAGTTTTTTGGGGATCATTAAATCCTATGGGGTTACATAAATTTAAAAAGATAAAAAACCTAGACAACCAAACTAAAAATGTACTATTTACCAAGACCAATTGTCAAACCCATAGAGAAGGTATATATATTCATATTTAAATAACTAATTTGAAATTAAAATTGATAGATTGTTTAGGTTATGATAAATATTATCGAAATGTCAGGGTTTGATATCAGGAGATGAGGAATACTAGGTTTATTGATTTCAGGGATTGACAATATATTAATCTATAGGAATGTGTATTTTTTTATAAATTGGGTAGGATAATTTTCCTCTTGTACTCTAACTAGATATCTTTCCATAATAAGGGAAATAATTTATCATCCCTAACAAAGCTACAAAAAACATAAAGTACTCTTTAAATTCATCATACGCTTGTGCACTAACAATCCAAAGCTCCTTTAACTAATATATTAATAGATTCTCATATATGTTTATATCTTTTCATAAATCAATGGGTCAAGATATCAACATACTCATGATATAAAATTTCATCATTAAACCCATCCATGTTGGAATGTTATAAATTTGAATGAAAATTTTCCAAATACAATATGTATTAGGCATTTGTTTTAAAGGGTTTAAACCAACACATGATAATCTCAATCTAAAAATTAAGGGGATATCGAAAAAATAAGGATGTATCCTATCAAATTTCATCCAAGATAACTCATTTGTAGGATAAACTATTTCATCATTACCTTTCTTTCTTTCATCTTTATGCCATCTCATATTTCTTGTCATTTGTTCTCATGTAAATTTTTTTGAATCCTAGGAATTAAAGATATGTGACACATAACCTTCTATGGTATTTCGGATTGAGTTTATTCTTTGTTAATGTTCCACCTTGATGTAACATATTTCTTTCACTAATGAAACTCTATAGTATCCTTCTCGAGTGGACAAAAATCATTAGAGAAAGAAAGAATCTTAGTAGATGAAAATATAAAGTTTTCAAACAACATTGAATCCATGTAATCATATTTAGTAATACATACATAATCAAGTATTAAATTCTTAATAAATTTAAGGATAATTTCAATGATATTATTAATAAATCCATACATTCCTTTTCTAGGATATAATCTCATTAAAAACCCAGTTTCACTAATTTTTCACATGCTTGATATAATGGGGTATTCACATATTCCATTAGCATTCTAATGATGTTAATTTCATCATTATGATCAATATATGATAAATGTGTTCTGGAATTCATTTCAATTGGAACTGGTCTGCATGGAGATCAACCTTAATAAAGAAATGTAAACTAATAAAAAATCCAATTTTTCAAACCAATCCTTTTAGATAATGGGTAAATTTGATCCCTAGGTCTTGAAACTCATCAGGGATATGAACAAAATTTAAATCTATATTATATTGGTCCTAAGGTAAATAAATATACATTTAATAAATAATAATGAAAGTTAATTGACGTTCTATGTATTTTTTCTTTAGATGAAAACTTATTATCAATAACATGTTTATAAAAAATCATAAAAATAACAATGATGGGAAGTAAAATAATATATATATACACTCCTAAGCGATATCATAGTTTATTTAGTTCAATATTTTTTTTCAAATTAATTATATAATTTATATGTTATTCTAATAAAACAATTTTGATTATTCAATTATGGGAGATCTTTTGGAGAGATTATATATATCACTAGAATCATTTGTTGATTATTGTTTATAGGTAAATTCAAAATTGTCAATGGAACGCAACACAGTACGACAAAAAGGCTGCATGAGGATCACAAATGAGGCATAGTGAGTGGGTGGATCCTTTTGAAACTAAGGCACATAACATGAAAAATAACTTCAATAGGAAAATATTTTAAATAAAAAAATTTATATCAAATTAATTTAAATTGAAGCACACACTAATAGTAAATATAAATTTTTATAAATAATTAAAATAAACAACAATGGGAATTACTATCATATAGGGTATACAAATATTTTATCCCTATAATTCATTTTATATTAGTTTATCCAAAATTATCCATATGTATAAATTATAGTGATTTATATTTTTTTGACTTCACCTACTTTTTTAAAGTTAGTTATATATTGATTTTTTATTAGTTGAGATTAAAAAAACTAGATTAATAAAACATAATATCTATAATTAATTTAGTGGTTTATTTTAAATATTTTATTTATTTTATGGAGTCTTTAATTTCCTCTCATTAAATGTTAATTTAGGTAATAATTTTTAATTTCACTAAGGAATTTAATTTTCTAGTATAATATCTCTTAATTTTATATTATATAGAAAAATTATTTATTTTTTGAGAATATAATACCACTAAATGAACATTCACAATGAAATATTTAATTAAAAAATTTAGAAACTATCCACCATTATAAAACTAATTTACCATAATAATGTTGTGTTATAATAATTTAATATACAAAACAAAAGAAATTAATTACTTGTAATGGATAACTACATTTTATAGACTAATGAGTTTTTTCTATATAAAATGTTTCCAAATGAATCATTTATTTTTGATAAAATATTGATATTTTTTCATTATAATCTATCAAAATAAATTATCTATGAAACATGGACTTTTCTTACTGGTGAGGTAACAACTAACTATAGGAGTCCATGAACAGCGAAACCTGATTAAAAACCTGAAATATTTTTTATGGGATTCATAATTTCAGAAGATCTATATTAATTATAATAAATTTATTCTAATTTTTTCAATAGGATATGATCGTCATATAAGACCTCATTGGGGGAATGGGACTCTACATGTAATCTATTTACATCATTCATTCCTTATTTTTCACAATATTTCTCTCAAAATCAATTTTATTTCATATTCAATTTTCTAGTAAACCAATGAGAATCATAGATAGATTATCATTAACTAATTTAATTTTTAAATTAAAAATCATCAATGGATTAATATGACACATTTTATACAAATTAGATTCCTACATTTGGATCACTCTATATGTTAGTCTTTGTGAGTAATCTTTGTTTATCATTTTTTCACCATTTCCCTTTTATAGAAAATAGATGCTGATATTAAAAACACCTAAAATGATCTACTGACATAGTTGTATGACCACTTTTACTCAGTATGTATTGATTATTGTGCATAAACAATGTAAAATATTTATAAAACCTCCAAATCTAATTCTCATATTTCATCTATTGATTAATTGTACATTCTTCATGTTGTGCTATTATTAATTGAATTATCTCACATAATCCCAATTCTATTTATCATAAAATTCACTTACCCCATCTAAAATAATTTCTAAATTTTTATTTATATATTGTATGTTCTTCTTTGTTTCCATTTTCACACATTCACACATTTGTATGGCCACCACTGTGGATCGACCCTTTTCTCAACTATAATATATTTTGTAAAAATAATAATTAATTAATCTATTAAGAATTATCTACATATTGTGTTTTCTATTTTGTTCCATTGTGGAGGAAAGAAGATATGACCAAGTATAATTATTTGATTCTCATGATAAATAAAAAACAGTGATCAAATATTTTCTTAATTTGAATAAAAAATATCAATTCAATAATTTTTTTGTGAAGGAAAATATGTTCAATAATTATATATTGTAGCACATTACTCTTAAAATTCCTAGACATCTATGTTCTATAAAATAGATTATAAGAAAAACATATGATAATTATGAGAGTCTAAATAGTAAAAACATTATAGTCATAAATTCACCTTAACCTAGGAATAAGTTATTAGACTGAGTAAGGAATCAAGTGTCATGGGAAATAGTTAATAACAATCAATCATGTATTATGAAATCCACTAGAATAATAAATTATGAGGTTAAACAATCCTTTTTTCTATAATTCCATCATATTATGTATTATCTAGTGCACACTATCATGAATAAATTAGTTAATTATATTGTTTGGTTCATAAACAAAAACATTCAGGGGTTTAGTGAATTATAAATGAAAATAACTGTTTATCTAAATTTCATTATGTGAAATTATAGTCTTTCATTCCATCCATTGGATGGAGTTCTTTATTAATGATAGTACCAATTTTTCAGTGAATTTTTAGAAGATTCAATCAGATGGGAATTCATACTAAGATAAGATATAAAAAAAATATTTATTTAGAATGAAGGAAAATTATTCTATGAGTATTTGGAATAATTCATTGTTTTAATTAGGTGAATCTTATTTTTACATTATTTTTTATGGATACCTCTATTTTTTTTTACCTTGATATTTCATCTAAGAAGTATTATAACTCATGTCATTCCAATTGTTAAAGGGCTTGATCAATGAAGGGTAAGGGAAAATATTATTCCTTGGTGAATGAGATTAACTTCCTCTAGTCAATACACACTCTCCATCCACTACTAACCCTTAAAGGGAGAATATAACTATTCTCATTGGTAATCACAATAAATACATCCTTTTTAAGAACCACTTGTATAGGTCTTACCCACCCACTCTTAACATAAGGGTGCATTATACTAACTTTCAAAAACATTATAAATGATTCCTTAGGGCATCTAGTATATTGGGATTGTTTATTGTTTGAGGTTTCTGACATGGTTTAGATTCAAATTATATAATAACACTATGGGTTCCCAGGAGTGGGATAATCTTGGTAATATCATACATGGTCAATATGATTATTTTATTATGACTACAATGTATATTCAGAAGAAACCTCTGTTTATTCGATCTGAGATAGGAATATATGAAAAGGGAAATTTTTATTATAGTCCCCTAGGAATTCATAATTGAGTGATAAATTAATGAACTTGAATTTTATCTTAGGTTAGCTAACATTTTCAAATGTTGGATTGGTCTTTCCATTAAACTCATTTTATTTTTTAATAATTCTTGTAGAATTTTTTACATTAGAACATATGTTTGAACAACCAAATATTAAATATTAATGTTAAGAATGGGGATGGAATCATATTGTTTGACTTCATGAATGGTTTTCTTGATTGGTGATTCTAAAAAATCATCAAAGTGACTATATTAAATAGATTCAATCCATGGAGTCAAATTCACCTCATGTGAGAAAAGAAACACAATCTCATCTTAGCTTAAGCTTCCTTAAAAATTTACCAAATTTTCCTCTAGTAAAATTCCTACAATATATATCCAATTTACCTCATGAACATATTCATCATTCAGAATTTGATAGTTCTAATTATATATGTTTCTTTCTTGGATCATGTTCCCAATGATTAGTTTTGTGTTCGCATTCAATACTTGGATGAATGAGTTGATTGTTTCTTGGAAGGTACATCCTTGGATGAATGAATTTTAATCCCTACTAAAAAAATTTGGATGCATTTCAAGGAAAATGAATTCATAAGGGTATATTATGTTTGAAACATTCACAATCATAACCCTTAGTATCTTATAAAAACCAGAACACTTCGATCAATAAGTTACAGTGTGACTAATTTTTCTTGGAGCCCATAAATCCCTAATTAGAAACAAATTACATATGGATTGGGTTTATACAATCACTTAGATCATAAATGTATTTTACAAATTTTATCTCTCCAAACTTAATTATGATCAATGGAAATCTCAGTTCTTTCAAAATATGATGAATGGTCCCTTGAATAGTTGTATTCACAATAACAGCCCAAAAAAATTTGTTTTATGTTATTTTTTTATTGAGAATAATTCCTCAAGGTAATTTTAGTATCCATTTATTATTTGGATTGTATCATGAAGGTCAATGTTAAACTTAAAATTGTATAATTTTTTCTTATTGTTTCATTCAGTTCAGTTTAAGATTTTACTATCATGCATTGAGGGAAAAGATCAGGTTTCCATATTGTTTTCAGAGGTTATGGTTAGTTAATATTCTATTTTGATTTTATAGAATCTAAGGGTGGTTATTCATCATTTTCATTTGATATTGAATATTTTAATGTTTATGAAATGTTTTTTTCAATGTCATCAATGGATTTTTGACTTTTTAATACTAATACTACTTTTAGTTATTGGGAGGATTATTATGTTCACCTTAATACTCCACTCAAGGTTGTGTGATGGACAACTCCAGAAGGAATGATTGCCTTTCTAATTTTTTTTTAATTCAAGTTTAACTAATAATAATTATATGTTACTTTTCTTCATTTTTTTACATTATTAATCAATGGATTTGAAGGGATATTTTTTAGGGTATTGGGTTGGTTGTTTTATCCTATGAGGATATATTGGTTGTTGGATTTAGTGTAGAATGTGTTGATTTATTTGTTGATTGAATTAGTCTGGTTGATTTTGGTATTGTAACTATTTGGATAGAAACTAGTGATGTATTTGAAAAAATAGGTTTGGGGTTTTGACATTGTTGTTGTATTGGTTGTTAATTTTCATTCCAACTGAATCTTGGATGGTTATTATATGTTGAATTGAAATTGTTTTGGTATTGTGTATTTTGAAATATTAAATAATTAGCCTCTACTGACTTTCCTTTGAAAATAACATCCTATAAAGTAGGGATACATGGGTATTTTTTTATCTTATAGTCATGTATGTTATAAATTTTGCAAACACAATCAACAATATGGATTTCCAAGACATTCCTAAAATCAATCTTCTCAACCATCATAGTGACTATTCCATGTTTTCCCCTAATATTTATTACTCTTGATGATTCTCATTCCACTATATTTGGGTGGATCCTCACAAAATGGTTTGGTTATTGATGTTTGGTTATGTTCGTAAATATTTTCTAGATACTCGCAACCTTCATTTGGAGACCTATTTTTGAAAGCCCCATAACACATCATGTTGATAAACTATTTGTTTCCTAGACCAAGCCCGTCATAGGAAATTATCACTTATTCAATAACATATAAACCATAGTGTAGTACCATATTGAGAGTTTAATTGAAACATTCTAATTTTTAATAAAAGGACTCCCCTCTTTTTCAAAAATATTATTGATACTCTTTTCAAATGATTTTTTTGTGTTGTGCAATGTGTTTCTTATTAAATTATATTTTTAATTGGTTATAAAAATTGATGGGTTTCGATCTCAAGTTGTTTAAAAAAAATTAGGATTTCTCCTTCAATAATAATGTAAATATCTTCATCGCAGATTATTCAAGTTGATGTGGTAGGCACATGGCATCGACAATGTTATTGAATTCCTTTACATGATGTTATGGAATTTCTAAATACATCCCTTGAGAGGATAGATGATGGTTCGAGAATTGGATTTTAAATAAATACAATTCATTTCTAATAGATGAATTTATAATTCATGGGGGGTTATTTATCTTGTATGGTGTGAGTTAGTCAATCATTGTTTGATCTAAAACATTCCACAGGTTTGAGGCTATCTTATTTGGGTTTCTATTTTGGTTCTTTCCAATGCTAATGATATGGTCTTGTGTAAGACCCTCCATTAGAATGGAATCAAACATATACTCCTAAAATACCTAGGAAAAGACCTAAAAGACCTATTAACATTCCAAAATAAAAATACATTATATGGGTGGGTTTATAATGTGGGAAAATTTTATTTGATTTTAGATGGTATAATAGTGAACAAAAATACCCAAGGGAGTTAAATTTGAGAGAAAAAGATGATCCCAGACTATTTCTATTTGTGGATTAGCTGAATTTATTTTTATAATATTTCAATTTACTGAATTTGAGATGGGTTTATTCATCAATGACAAACCACCCTCATCACATACTAGTTAAATGCCTAGAAAACCTAATAATAATCAAATATACCTCCAAATTCATATTTTTTCATTTTCTGAATAAACCACTTTTTCGGTTAGTGGGAACCTCACAACCACAACATGCATACAAAAAATCCAACCCGATATAAAAAACCACCATACAAAGAAGGAAAACACCTAATTCAAAAACATAAAGATTCAAACAAAATAAAATTCAAAATCTCGTGCCACAATATTCAAATTTCAAATTTCAATTGCAAATCCAGACCATACACCACCTGGGGAATCACGTCGCCTGCCATCATGATGCACCGCATGACACTACCATCCTATCACCCACATCCATCCTGTCACCATCGAAGTTCATCGTCACCACTATAACCAACCAAAACAAAAAGCAAGACCAACAACATTGCACAAAACCAACACCATTAAATAAAACCATCACTGATTCAAAACCTTTACAAACCAGAACAAACCAGAAGGGGAAGCCTACGCCCTGCCAACTGATGCACATTTGATGACAAACCAGTGCTGCATGAAGACTCCACTGCAGCCAGGACAGCCTCTGAACAAGCAGAGCCACAACGAAGATGTCGCCGCCACGAAACCACCATACGCCCAACACCCTTCAAAACAGATCCACGCCAGGAGAAGACCACAAAAAAAAAGAACCACGGAGAGACCCTTCGCCACCATCGCGTGAGAAGACCACTGATCTACCCAAAGAACACAGGCGAGACACGTGTCTGTAACTCCAGACCGCAGTAGACTAGCACTCGACCACGGAATTCATGTTTCCTCCATGGAAGCTGAGCCCACTGAATATCACGAGACTTTGACGCCGCAAAATCCCATTGTTGGCTACCACCCATGACTTCTCTAGAAAAGGGTTATCCCTCCATTTATGCAGTTATCTCAATTGAATATTAATGATGGATTATAGATGGATAATTGAAGAATAAAAACAACAAAATAACAATCAATACTCTTTTTTGGTAGATAACATTACAAGTATTATTATGAATAAGTTCAGACCATAATACAACTGTATCAAAATGATATAATTAATAAAAAAATAAAAAAAAATATGAATCACATTTATTAATAAATACATGAAAATTAGAATATTTCACATGAGAAAGACCAATATTACAAAGGCAAAGAGGCATCATAACATTTCAATGAAATTCCGGACAAAATTCCCCCAAAATCCTTAAAACTCACACCCTTAAATGGTAATTTTAGGAAGCTTTATGTTAATAATAAAATAGTAAAATTATCTAAAATTAATGGGGGTATAAATTTGTGAGTGGTAAGTTAATGGAGAGTAGACTTTTCCACCCTTTAAATAATGGATCCATCATTCATCTACCCTATAAACATTCCAAAAAGATCTTCTATATGGTTGAATTTATCTGGGTAATAGAAGAAGAAATTTAATCCTTATATTTCATCTAATTTTATTTATAATTTCAGAAAAATTGGAATCATATCCACTATGTGATTATAAAAATGGTGGTATTTTCTTCTATTCCACTGAATATGGCCCAAAATATTATCTTCCACTTGGGATTCCTTGATCACCCAAAAACCATCATTATTGTCTATATAAGAAACTTAGAGAAATGTTACCCAATTTTTACTTTATATTGTTAAAAATTGACCTTTTTTGAGATTGAATTTTGGATTATATAGTTATTTTATTGGGCTAATTCCCAATTCCATTCACTAGAATGTTTATAGATTCATAGGCAACTTTAGTCATCACCCCGAATGAGTATAAAACAGATCCAGAAGGAAATAATATTACTCATAGTATGGGAGACCAAAAAATGAAATATTAAATCAAAATCAATACTAAAGGGTGATAAATGAGGTGTTAAAAAATATACCATGTAATAGTCTATTTTAAGAATAATATACAATCATAATAATAAAAGACGTTCAAATTATAAAATACACTAGTAAATGTTATTATGAACATTTAATCACATGAAAATTATAATATAAAAATTAATATTACCCTATTTCAGTGGATATTCATGAATGATCTAGGTATAAATGAAATAATATTATGCACCACTCTTCCAAGTCACCAGAAAATCATTAATGAGTCACGTTCTTTCAAAAACACATTTACCAAAATGAAACAAGAGTGACACAAATATTCCAAAATTATTCATCATGAAAGATACAAATTACATAAGTATTCATATACTATCAATATTCCAAAAAATTTAAATTGAGGTAAATGGAGGGTTGATTATGATGTTCTTGTTACCCGAATATTTTCAAAGAACAATATCTTATCTAGAATTCATATACCAATTGATAAAATAAATGATCATCCAATGGAATTGATCAAATGGATGATTAGACAAGTTTATGTACAACTAAAATAGTAAATCCACGATTGGTATGTAGTAATTTGGGAATAAGAAATTTAAATGGTTAAAAATCCTTTGAGTAAATGTGCACTTGTTCTTGATGATGAAGACCGCTATGTGGTAAAAAAATTCATTTATTAATTATAATGAAACATTTAGTAGAATTAAATTGATATATGTATTTAATTCATAAATTTTACGGTGTTTTAATATGTTTATCTGGGTATTTAATTGATGAATCCTTCCAAGTTTTGGATGTATTAACTTATTTTATGATATTTTTGTAGGAAACATTGAATATTTGAAACATTAATGAAAAATGGAAAACATTATAGGTAATAGACACTTCACGACACAAGAAACGATCAAAAAGTGACATGATATTTATGAAGCCAATGTGTAGATGGAAAACACGATCAACATGATTACGTGATGTGTAATTCATTCACATGTCGTGACTTTATCAAGTGAAAAAAATTCATCTGTATTAGTCATGAAGAGGTTACACATTGTGAAATTAAGTTACACATTGTTATTCTAAATTAAACATCATGAAAGGAGTCAAAATTCAAAATCTAAAAGAAACATTTGAGCGAGATTCATAAAGATTCAGAAATTTAGGAGGAAACATTGGACCAGGTTACAAGATGTGTAATCACATTACACATCATGACAAATTCGAGAAACAGAAAAAATAGATATTCATGATATCAATAATGTGTATGGTGGTTTGAACCAAAACCCCTATAAATACCCCCTTGGACATTCTGTGAAAAGAATTATAGAAAAGATCTCAATATAGTAAACCATTTAAGAGACTGGACGTCCTACTACTGCAAATTTTTGTAGGATTTTATTTATTTATTTTCTTCACCCAATCATGGTGATCATGAGTCGGTGATTTATCAGTATATAGGAATTCATGATAAACAGGAAATGAATGTATAATGTATTTTATATTTTATTTCAATTTATTTTGGGATTTTATATTTTTTCTTCCTCTCAAGAAATTTCATGGTTTTTTCTTTCTTGATCAATATGATTTGGACAAGGGATTAGGTTCAATTTATTTCATTATTTGTTCCTGACCATTTCAAGAGTTGATTGTATTCCATTGTTTAATTTAAAGTCTAGGGTTTATATTTCAACCATGAAAATGGGGTATGTCTTTTCCCTATATTAAAATATTGCTTCTAGTTACCATTCATTGAAATAATAAGTTACTAATCATGAGAAAATGATAGATTTAGATGGAGAGTGTTTTTTATGATTTTTGTAATCACTAAGACTAGATTCTGAAGACTATATAATTTTTTATTAATTAATTAATCCCATAAAATATCATTAACCTTCACTCATCATTGTATGAAGCCTTTTTAAAACTTTCTTCTCCCAATTTTTAAATTAATCAAACTCTTAGTAGCTTATATTTTATTTCGAAAATTAAAAATTAGATTAGGTTTATAATATTTAATTAGTATTTTCTCCAACCATGTATCTTTGGGTTCGACATTTGGCTTAAAAACCTATAATACCTAGTAGTTTAGTGGTTTGTTTGATTCATGATTATAATGTTCTATATTATGTAACCTGGTATAAATTAATGATTCTATTAGGGATATCAATAATATCAACTCTATGACCCATTCAATTAAAACATAAACTATAATGAAGATATAAGGATAATCATAAAGCTTTTCTATATGAATGTTCAGCTAACACACCCCTTATGAAAACACATATCAAAACCAATAACATCTCTCAATTATTCATATTTTTACTCAAGTTGAAATCTTAAAAAAACAACACCAAACCCATAAGTATAATTTTTTTTAAAGAAAGCCACCAATAAATGTGTCAAAAAATATTTGTTGAATTTTTTTTTTCAAAAAACATTATCTATATTGATTATTAATAATTTTTTTCCAACCACATATTGATGCGGTTTTCTTCTGGAATTTTTGTGAGTGTATTTTGAGACACTATTAACATCTCTATGAGAGTTCAATCAATTATCTTCACATTATATCATCAATTTTTTTTATCTTAAAAAAAATTATTTTTCCACTGGCTAAAAACTCACCATAGACTACCCTCTCCCCACCACATGATAAAACTCATAAATATACAATCTACATTCACACCACCTCATAAGAAATATGTCCATGAAACAAGGATTACATTCAATATATTATGAACGAAATCATAAATCCAATAGACCATAGAAAGACTAGTACAATAAATAGAATAATTAATGTATATTGACAATAATAAAAAACTTTGGTAAAATAAAATATAATGAAAAAATATGTTGTATAAAATAAATAATTTTGAAAAATCTAATAAAATTAGAAAATATAAATGAATAATCTTCAAGACAATTTAAATTATATGTTTCATGATGGATATTCATGAAATATTTATTAAAAAATAAAAAATTAATTAGTGAATTGGCCTATTAAATCTTTGGTGTCAGGTTGTGCTCTTGTATCCAATTCCTGTTTCAAAACCCACAATGCATGAATTTTAAATTAATAAAACCTCTACAACACATCGATTATAGTATAGTATTAACATGATAAAAATATTCATTCATAAAAAAATGATTCTGATTTTTTATATGTCTACTAATTGGGTGGATAAAATCTTCGACACAAACCTATTGAAGTGCTCACATGCATAGTCTATTTGGACAATGATTAATCTTATCAACATGTTGTAATATGAGAAGCACGACTCTTATACGCGTTCCAAATCCTCAATATGTGTTTGTAGTTTCACACATCTAGTGAAGAATACAATTATGTTTATAGGGTTTCTAATATATGAAGAAGTATTGTTTTTTATAAATTCAACCCATTCCATAAAAAAGTTGTACAATCTTTAAGGAATAAAACATAAGTGTATTAACCATGTAAGAAGAAATGTGGGTCTTAAATTTATAAAATTAAACTATGATATTAAAAACATAATAGACACTTTGACTGAGAAAATCCACATTATAATTTGTTCATAACACTAAATATTAGGAGTCACTTTATTTTCTTTCCCTCCTTTCAAAAAATTCAATGTTTTTCCTTTTTTTGATGTTTTAGATGAGAAAAAATCATGGTATTAGAAAATTTATTATTAGTGGTTCCCACTTGGTCATCCTTGGAAATGTTTTTATATGATTATATATTTGATCAATAATAATATTAATATTTAAAAACATAATAATATATCATAAATTAGGTTGAATCCCTCTTAAAAAAATCAACTCAAATACTTAAAATAATATATTGATTCTTTAGACATGCTGATAATGGTTAATTAAAATGTTATAAGATCAATTTAAGTTATCATTTTAGGATTACAATATATTTATAAATTGGAAAACATAACTTTATGTATCCTCCATTATTTTTTGAATAATTTCATATTAGGGTAATGTTCATTCACTTTAATTCCATTTAAAATCAAAAGGTTATGATTCTATAATGAAAAAATATAACACATGTATTAATTTAACACATATGGTTTATAGAAACCATTTCTATTTTTATTTTATTTATCAGTGATAAATATTCACCATATACTCTATTGGATCTATACAAGGTAGGAATTAACAGGATATAAATTTTAGGACCTGAATTGAATGTTTTCTAGAGAGATTCCAGAATGAGATCTATCATTTCATCAAGCATTCCCACATGGAAAAAGAAATCTATTATATTTGAAACCCCCATTTTCCTAGTAAATAACTTGAAATATCCTTGAAAACATAGTTTCAAAATATATTATGCTTCATCACTAATATGAGAACTCATATTTTACATTTTCTAGTAAGGGAATATCAGTTAGTAAAGGAATATTTTCTATTTATAATGCATTTTATCAATATATATATATTTATATCACTATACTATTGGTAAAATACCCATCATGAAATATTATTTTTAATGATAAAATTGTTCATTATAATTATTATATTACCAATATATAATATATATTTTGGTCAAAATGTCTAGAAATAAATTTATACAAAAAAATTCTGTGTTGATAATATTATTAGATTTTTTAAATTGTACCAAAAATTAAGAACATTGTTAATAATGTTAAATATATTCTACCTTTTCTTAACTTGGATGTTACTTGGACACCTCTACACCTAGGATGGGTATAATGCAACACCGATGGAGCTTTAGGAGAAAATCTAGGTCCTTCTAATTATGGTGCAATTTAAATAAAATATTGTGGTGAATCATTTGTTTTCCTCTATGGTCTTTGTGGAGTCAATACATACAATGAATTTGAAATACTTGGGATAATTAGTGAAGTATAATTTTTAAATCAACGGGACTACCTTATCTTATGGCATGAATGTGAAACCACTATAGTAGTGCATGAAGTTATAAAATGTAATATTCAATATTCATTAAAGATGATTCCATGATGGAGAAATTGTATTTACAATATTCCATCCATACACTACATTATCATGAATATATACCTTGAGTCCAACTACTTGGATGATGGGATTGATAATACTTATTATAATACTCCATAATTGATCAAGCTCAATGACATACCTAAGAAGATCCTCTCTTAATAGCAATTAGACTCTTGTAAATATCCATCATTCATACATTTGGAGCTATTTTTTGATCGAAAACATATTTCTTATCCTTCTGTTAAAGCTATAATTCTATGAAAAAATATAATATATCAACATGTTCAAACTCCATGAATATAAATTAATCTTAAGAAATTTTTAAACATGATAAAACTCAAAACTAAAATACTTGAAACTCCATAAATCATTATAAAAAAATTGATTCTCTCACATATCAACACTAATTATCACCATCATGCTTCACACTAAAAAAATGTCTCACCAATAAATGATAGACCTACTTGAAAACAACTATAAATGGAAACGAAGGAGTACATAACATATTCATTCAGAAGATTGAATTTGGCTATATGGAGCTTGACACATAACATCAACATAGAGATATAATAACTTTGTCCATAATGTGGCATTGAAATCTATTTAAAGTACGTTTTGGAAATCCATCAGGTTTATCTTTTCTGATATATTTCTTTGAAAAATGAAATAAAACAATTGATATTGATATCAATGAAATATACGAATTCTTAACTAAATGTTTGATGAAATCAATTCCATTAAATCATGACATCATAGAATATAGAAAAATGAATATGATTATGTTTTTAATGGTTTATTAATCTATTATGGAATCAAAATGTATCACCATTTAATGCTTAATCACAAATGAATTAATGATTGTGCTACATATTCATTCTATAATTAATTAATAATAATTAATGCTAACATCCTCCATGATATATAGAACAAAAATGTACCTAGTAACGATGAAATCATGATTCTTTTGAGTGACAACAGACATTCATTTTCATGATCAATATATTGGAAGAAATAAATAATTACCCATTATCATATAATATGAGAATTATTCAAGCATGAAAATATCGCGTTCTATGAAAAAAATTAATGCACATGTTATTTCATTGAACTCTTAGTTTGTATGCAAATATGGTTAAAAAGGAATCGTCTTCCATTGAATCTATCATTTAAAAGAATAAAACAAATCTATTATACATATAATATTTATAAAACCAAAAATAAATAACTACTAATATTGATTATTTATTTAAATAAAATGAATTCTAAAATGTTCATAAAAAACATTATTAAGCTAGAACTAATAGAGAATTGAAAACAAAATCATGTAACTAATGAAAAAATGGGACATGTATTTAAGTGAGTTGATTTGATAAAAATAAACATCAATATTTCTGAGTGATTTATAATGATATCGCATGAAAAAATAATCATTATGATATTTTTAATTTTAGAAATTAATATTTTTTTAAAACAAATCAGATTTTGAATTGATTAATTTAAATAAATATGAAGCCATTTTTTAAAGATTTATATTTATATTTGTTATTAATTTTTTAAAAAATATAAAATTAAATAAAAATTTTTTAATCACCACCACTTGACCACAACCATGAACCATTAATATGTGCATCTCCGAAGGTATCGAATTATCCCTCTTAATGGTCACATAATAAACATGGATAAGCTAGATAACAACCTCCCTACCCTCCTTGATACCTGAACCTCCAGGGATTTCATTCCTCTAAAAACAAAAAATGGAAAGAGAAGGAACCAAGTTTACGGTTGATGAAGAACATTACCTTTTTACTAAAATAGATATAAATATAACATTGTAATGATAATGATCAAATATGAATTCATGCATCTTATTCTAATGAATCCATCCAACTATTGGAGATGAATATATGTCTTCTCTAGTTGTTGGTTGATTTGTCTCATTGCAAAAAAATCATTTCAGTGAAGACTTCACCAAATCTATTGAGAATATTGAATCTATGCTACCCGTAGTTTTTATTTAAAATAACCTTACCTACACTAAAGCCATTATTTTAAGAAGATGACCATGATGCCTAACTAGAACTAATGAGTCACTCCCTAATATGAAGGAGAAGGAAGAACTGAATCTGGCCGATCTTGGAGAAAATCCATACCACCCCTGCTAGATCTAGAACAAAGCAAGTCCAATATTTCACCAGAATGAATTTAATATGACTGATAATGTTGGAGAAAAAAACCATTTATTTTTATTTTCTATTACATAGACCCAAATGTTGATATTATTAAAACATAAGGGCCACTATAAATCCCCAGTCACCCACTAAATGTTCGAGGAATCCAGCCCACCAACTGCTTGATCAAATTTATCAATAAGAATGAAAAGATGTTGTTTAAACTTGGAGGCTCCAACCATCCTCTATTTCACTTGCACATTCATGGACACATCATTCTAACCTAGTATTTTAACTTAAAATCCATCCATTATCATAAAGTATATAAAAAAATGAAAACATTATCCACCAAATGGACTTCATGTTTAGACACATTAATCTTGATATGTGTATAAATAAGGACAAGTTTACATTGGTCATGTTCCCACAACAATAAATTGTTCAATAAGTTTTTGTAAATCCAAGAAATGAATAAAAAATGAGCTTCCTTACCATCACATGAAATTATAAAATCATTCCAAACCACACTATTTTCACTACACTTACTATGTATAATAACACATATATAGGGAAAAGTCTTGGAGAGTTCCAATGTAGTTGTGAAGTGAAAAACTATTCTTCTATGATTTTTCTCATACATATATAGAAATGGTCGTGGGAGGATATTCTCTAAAAAATATTTACTATAACACAATCAACTGATTTGATCATGACCCATGAATCTATATAGTTGTATCCCATCCAAGGAAAGAGAATCATGATGCTCGTTGCACACAAATCCAGGAAGAAGAAGTTTTTTTGTCTATAAATAATTATCAAATTCCCCATATTGAAAAGATTTAACGTCTTTTAATCATAGCTATCAAAATTATAATTGAAATATATTTTCCTTCTTGGAATTTTTTTTCTTTTATATCCATCAATTATTCATGTTGTTTACCCACAATGAATTCTTGTAATCTCTCAATCTCTCAATGATGAGAGGCTACCCCAAGTATCAAACTTTAAATGGAAACAGCTATGCATAATGTACTGCCTTGTTTTTATGGATTGGATAAAAATTCCAAATGAACTTTATTTTTTTGATTTTTGGATATACTAAATTGGAATTGAAGCATTATAATAAAAACTTGAGATATGGAATAATTAAATGATTTTTCTTATTTTTTTAAGGATCTGAAGGTGAATGAAGTGTTTAGTTGAGCTTTGGGAGTGGTAGGCTCTAAAATTTCCAAACATATAGATTTTGGTGAAGGTGTATAGTCAGTATCATATAATGAATATGATAAAGTAAAACCATATGATTGATCCAGTGTAGCTGGTTGATTTATACGGTTTTTCCTAATCATGTGTGAGGATCTATGTGGTTGGGAGAGTGATGTTGACATCATGACAAATGGATTTTTCATGGGATGCACACAGTTATCCAAACATTGGGACTAGTCCTTATGGGGGGTTCCTTGGGCAGTTTTGATCCTACAGTATTGTCAATAGTGTTTCCAAATTGTGCACCTCATTCAATGAGGTTATTTTAACCAAATTCAATTTCCTTCATTTTTTTCTTATCTCCTCTTTTCTCCTCCTCCACATGCATCATCCCTATATGGGTTTCTCTTCATCTCCTATTAGGAAGGGGAATATCTCTTCTAAATGGGGCTAGATATAAGCACCATAAAGTGTGATAGATAACCCTGTGTTATTCTGTGAATCATATTCCATATACTATAGTTTTTTCTCAACATAGTAAATAATATTAGGGTGTGAGATAATCTTAGATATTTTTATGGTGTTTTCCATATAATATATTTTCTTCGAACCATCTTGATTCATGACCCAATATTTGATTTGCGAGGTGTCTTTATTATAAATTAGGCGGTCTATATATTTTCCACCAAATATTAATTTATTAATAAATTACATCATAATATTGAGCACTGGTATTTAAATGTGAATCCCTTTAAATATGAAATTAATTTTGAAGAACCGAAAGCCATAATTTTTTGTATCAAATGTATATCAAATGTGAGTTTTTTAGTGGCATGGTACTCACGTTCAAAAACCCCTTTATGGTGTTTTCCTTGAATAATAATAATTGATCAATTATTATGTAATTAAAATCCTCATTGAGGTGATATGTATTATAAAATATAAATGGGGTGACTAATTCGAATGTGGGAGTGTTTGATACTTTAATATGGTATCCCTACATGGATAAGCCATCTCTTATGTGGTTATGGTCTAATTATTATAGAATAACCATGATGATTGTAATTGATAATCATGTTTACATGGAAATTCTTTTACTATTACATGAATTGTGTCATCTTCCATGGGTAGTCCAACTAGACTTATTACATTTATTCAAATCCCATAATTCCTTAATTATTGATAGGACCAAATTATGAATTAAGTGACATGTTTATGGGAATTTCCTTATTTTAGTGTCCTTGTAATGGCTTATGACATGATATAATATAAGGCCTTTCTTATTCCATCTTGAATTGGTAAATGGGTGTGGCCCAATTAAAGCACGTGAATAGTGATGTTACATGTAATGAAATTTTACTTCATCCTAATTAATTCAAATTATTAAATGAATCATGATAACCTTGAGAAATACTCTAGTCCCTCCATAAAAAATAATATGGATGGCCTCATTGGTTTTTGAAACTATATCACGCCTTTAGAGACACATTGATTTTATTTTTATGGAATTCCAAGGATGAGAACATTTGATACTGGAATTGTAAATACACCAAGTGCGAAAATAGGTATCCCTTAAATGGGCACATCAGGTGCATTATCTTCCTCCATATGAGTGATATAGGTTCCCTAGGGGATAACCCATAGACATTATAATTTTAAATATGATCATACCATTCCAAAAGTGATTCTTGGACCCTGGCATGAGATAAACATGTTATTCCCGGAGGGTTTTTCCTTCACACTATAGTAAGAGTGATACATGGGATTCCATTTATGGATAACCTTGGATGTACTCTTACAGTGATGAAAATTTATAGTATCTTAGATAGATCCTTGAGATTCATCCTTATGTCTCCTTGGATAGGCTTCAGGTTTCTCTTATTAAATTGAAATAACGACATTTATATTAATGATTGAGAATTTGTATTTATCATCCAAGGATAGTTTCATCCAATTCAAATAACATGTTTGTAAACAGTCTTATTATGATTCTTGATTTATAATGACCCATTGTTACTCTCATATTAATAAACTAAAGGTTACATGTGGTTCATACTTATCTGACTTAGGCTGAAGTAGGAATGTTCAACCAAGTGTCCTTTAAGAACCTGAGTAGGCTTATTTACTTCTAATAATTTATACGGTTACATACACATTTTTTTATTTTATATTCATTGATTTTATACCATTATACATCAATGGTGGTGGATAATCAATATTTCCCAAACCCTGTTCGGGCCTCCATTTCTGAGGGGTACCCGAACAGATCTCACAGTTGTATGTTTAGGTTCACTGTTTATTGCATGTGTTGTACATTGTACATGAGATCTTAGGAGACCAAGTTTTTTCTACAACTCATGATGCTCATGGATATTTCCATTGTGTATTTTAATCATTTTATTGTTCATGTATTATTTAAAAACAACATTTTATATGTTTCCTTCTTGAAATTTTGTATTAGCACGTGGACATGAATACATGGTCTTACATGTGATTGGACTTGTTTATTCATCCTATTATCTTCTTCTGTTACTCTTCTTATATTTCATTCAATTTATGCTATTGATTTATTTTGTTATTATCTATTATTCCAATTATCTACTCCTATCATGAGGGTATAGTCTCCCAACTATACCATCATTGTACACTCATTGTTATTCGATAGCCTATAGAGTTTGAGGAGGTGAACTTGAGGCCATGTGGTGACATGTCTGACTTTTGGTTTCATAATGATTTTGGTCAAGATGCTTAATGGACCATTACTGATTTGGGTAACTTTGTTTTGATGATCTTTGGATAGTGAGAGGATGAGGAGAAGATCATACCACAATAATATTTCCTTCATATTTTCTTTTGTACTATGAAACACACTTTCCACTCTAATTTTTAAGAATAGTGTTGTATGATGTGAATAATGATCTCAATAGAATATGAATCATTATTTTGAAACATTTTAGAGAATGATGATATTATCACGTTGGAAATTCTCCATGTTCATGATGTTATTTAATACAATTTATGTTGTAATGTTTTTTATATCTGATTGGAATAAATCAATAATTTAATTGAAGCGTCAAGGATGCCTAAAAAGGATAAAAAAGCTTAATAAATGTGTGTCTTCATTTCATGCATCCATTTAGTATTGGATTTTCATTTTTTCTCTTTCTATTCAAAAAATTAACTCTCATCATTTCTCACCTATTACAAAAAATTAAAACTAAAACATACTAATAAATTAGTGATTCAGATAGTGAAAATACCAAACCCAACACCTTGATATAAAACATAGATTAGTCACTTGGCTATAATAGGTGTAAATTTAAAATTATTTGACTAAGGCCTATGGAAACCATGAGACAAACCTGGGATAATTTCTGGGGTGAAGTGTTGGGGTTTTCACTTTATTTTAAGCAATTGTTATTAGTCTTTTTACTTTTTTTATTTGTATTAGTTTTCAATATCCTTCTGACCACTCTAAGATGAGTAGTTAATTGTGAAAATTATATACAATGGAACACATATTTAATGACCAAATTAAATGGAATGACCAAATGGAATAATTCATGAACCAAAAAATTTCCCATTTATTTGATGACCAATTTTCCTCCCCATATATCCCATAGGTGCCATGGGAGGATCAACATCCACAACAACTGATGAAAAACTACTTAAAATTTGCCATAAGTTATGAATAAGTGGTAAATAGATGTTACGTTCAATAATTTATGGATAAATATTTTCATCTCAATAAATCATTCATAGTTGAAAATAAAAATCATAAAAAACCCCTCAATATGGAAAAATAAAACAAACTAAAATAAGTACTCAAAGACACATTTTAGTATCCTTTGTGTGAAGAATACGATGAAGTCTATTAGGTGGTAGTGAAAGATGAACCTAAATTAATGTTTCTACTTATCATAAAAACCTAGGTAGAGATGGAATTTGGAGAGCTTGGAGAAAAGGAAAATGTAACCTTGTTCACCCCTAAACACATTTTATTAGTGGATATTCACATTGAAGATGAATAAATATCTGAAATCATTGAGGGAGAGTCATTACTATAATATTCATTCTCTGATTCTATTAAAACTCAATTGTTTTCTTACATTCCTTATATTGTAGGTAAACTATTCGAATTTTGATTCAAATTCCTAGAAAAAAATATTGAAGAATTATTGAACTTTACTTTGGATAGGGAATGTAATGACAATTATGGGTCCCCACTGATATTGAAGAGGGAATTAGAAAATATAGAAAAATAATAATAATTCAAAAAACATTAACATGGTTGTACATACTTTCCCTTAATTTTTAATCTTCCAAAAAATCACATGATATATTGACCATAAAAATTTTTATCAGGCATGTTTTTCCAACAAAATTAAATTTTGAGTCACTAAACCATTGTGAATATGCAATAAACGGTTAAAATGAAAGGTATAAATTAAGAAAAAATATTTTTAGTGTTTTATACATTATATATGGGGATCAATTTACTGATTTTTGAAGTAACATGCTCAAAATAGATGAAACAAAATATTTTTTTATCCAAAAAATAATATAAAAATACATACTAATGTATATTAATATAAATTATTATGCTTAAAAAATAAGTGACATGTATAAAAAAAATTCTTAGTTGTGGAATTTCATAATACCATAAATTTAAATTTTTTTTGGAGGCATAGTAAAAATCATGGTTATTTTTTATAATTTTATGTAAATAAAAATATATCACCTTAGTTTAATGGAGAAATTACATCTTAAAATCTTTTAAAATGTAAAATAATAATGTGAGGCTCTAAATGAAAATGCATCTAACAATATTTAATATAAAGAAGTATATTCAATAATTTACTGAACTCCTAGCACTAAGGGAAGACACATTATCCAATATAAAAGTATTTCATTTAAATTTAATTCATTGAATCTGGTGAACTTGAAAACATAGGAAATGTT
This sequence comes from Viscum album, assembly GCA_963277665.1. Classification (NCBI taxonomy): domain Eukaryota; kingdom Viridiplantae; phylum Streptophyta; class Magnoliopsida; order Santalales; family Viscaceae; genus Viscum; species Viscum album. Next base: position 642,867,808 of record OY728151.1, on the reverse strand, counting down.
AACTCAAACCTGAAAAACACATGGAATATTTCATGGTATCAAAGTGACACATTAATTGTGTAGACATATAAAAAGTGTGAAACAACATGCACTACAATCTATCTCATGCATATCTCATATTATTGTATTGGACAATAGACATTGATACCACATTATAAAACATAGAATAAGATTATGGTCAATCTACACATTATATAACATTTTATAATTATAGATTTAATGAAAAAATGATAGGAGTATTTTTTATTGTATTTGAACCTCAGGAAATACATTATAGTCCAAGTAATTATTAATTAATATAATCTATATCTATTCATTTAAAAATAAATATAATAACTAATAGCTACAAATTAATTACCATGTAACACAATGTATCTATAGTCTCACGTCAATGAGAACCATGAACAATGAAATTATAAATTTTGGATTAAATATTAAATTTATTGATTAATTATCTATTTTTCAATAAACGTTTCATAAATTTACAGCATAACACTTAAGAAGTAAAATGGTGTGATGATTATTCTTTTATATTTTTTAATTTTATATGATTTTGATGAAGTATTTATATAATAAAACCTATTTATTAGTTTCTTTAGATTTTATTTTATATAGGTTTTGTCTTCTCATTATTGATATATTTTTATTCTCACTACATATTGAACCATTTCCTCAATAATATACTTGATCTATGATTGCAATCAGAATATGCTACATGTAATCCTTATTTCCTGGAAATACTCATTATATGGGGGTGAGAAATTACCACGTGGGATTATGAGTTGTCTTATGTGGGGGTGATTATATAGCTTGTGGTGAGTTTTAACCTTTGGAAATATATTTTATTATATGATTAAAACATTGATGATATAAAGTGAGAAGGAAATATTGACCTCTCATAGAGATGTTGGATGTTTATTAATGTATACTCACAAAAGATTTGGAAGAAAATAACTTGAATAAGTTTAAGGAAAAAAAATAAATATGCAATCTAGAAAAGTTGTTTTAAATTTATTTTATATAAAAAAATCCCCCCATTTATTGGTGATTTTCATTAAAAATTAATTTTATGTTTGAGACTCGTTTTGTTTCCCAGAATTGTAATCATCTGCCTAAATATGTATAAAAAACTGAAAAAATGTGCGATGACTGTAGTTTTGATATATAGTATTAGTAGGGATGTGTCATATGACTTTTCATTTGGGAATTTTTTTAAATTATTTTAGTGCCTTCAAAGGGGTTTGTTTTTTAAATGAGAGTTTCTTTGAGTTAAGAGTTCATTCTACAAAATGTTTCATTTTAAGGAATACAAATGCATTTTCTTTTACCACATTGATGTATTCCTCTTAAAGAATTTTTTCATGTTTACTGTAACACCTGAGACTTTTATTTATATAAATCATCAAAGTAATATTTTTCTACACAACACTTTCTTGGCTTGCTTTACACGAAATCGCGACCTTCCTCGATAGCTTGCGTCGTACGCACTACCGAGTTTCACTAAACAACGATATGCTCAAACTAGTCGTTATGAATAGTAATTACCACTTTTTGAAATTTTATTAATTTTATTTTTCAAAATGGACCTCATTTTTTGAATCGGAATATCAAAATTATCCTAGGGTGAAATTTTGGTATTTTTCAGAAAACTTTCAATTTTTGATGAATAGTGAAACCACTAAGTGGTAGTTAAAAACTGAATTTTTCATAAAACTTAATTTTACCGCTTCTGTGAGTGGAATTTCAAAAATTCGAGAGACACGGTTGATGTCAGTTAGTAAAATGTGGTTTAATGAGATGAAAATATTTTTTTAGTGAATAGTAACTTTTTATTTTTTTACCACGGTTAAAAGTAAATAGGGTAATTAAGGGTAAAGATGATATTATTATTACCCTAAAACATGTCCTAATTCTATTGGATAAGTGTAATTCGACCAAAAACAAACTTAGGAATAAAATATGACCATTTAGGCCCACTTGGATTAGATTAGGACATTTATTATTAATTTATTTAAAGAAGGGTTAAAATAGTAAAAATCAAAGTTTAATAAGTAAATAATTTTTAATATGGGGTTATAAATAAGATGAATTCGACTATAAATATTCATTAGAAAGATATAAATATTTCCTAAATAATGGTATTTTATTTGTAATTTTTAGACATTATATAATTTAATTTATTTATGACACAATGATGATGCAGTAATTATCTTATTAATGAAATATTGACATAATTGATGTTATAAACACAAAAAAAAATGTAATTTGACACTTTTTATGAATTACACTAATTTTCTAGGTTAATATGACATGTTATTATTTATTTAATTAACTTGGTTCGAACTAATAATTCTGTTATGATTTTCACAAAAATAAATTACTAAATAGTGTCAAAATTGACATAAAATAGTTTTTAAAACAAATATTATATTAGTAATTGTTATTTTATTCCTAAAAATCTATGGATCGGCCAAATGTCATAGATAAGGTTATATATATTAATAATAAACAACTTGGGGTTCGTTTGGCTACTTATAGTAAGTTTAATAACCTTATAGTATAAGAACACAAGAAGACATGGTAAAAGTAAAATTATTTAACTTTTGTTAAATCTAAATGATAAGGTTAAAATAGGAACCTAAACTTGTCTAAATTCTATTGGATGAGAGGATTTCGACCCATCCCCACCTTAGCATCGAAATAAATCAATTTTGAGCTATTTAAAAACGAACTTTACTCTATAATAAAATAATATTTTTAGTTATTCCAAAGGTGCCCCTCTCCTCCCTTATAAAAGGGCACCTCCTCCCCCTCTTCCTCACACCACATTGAGCCTTCAAGCTCAGCCAACCCCTGCCAATTTCTCCTCTACACTTCTCTAGAAACATCCTAGAGGTTCTGTTCTTCCTCAATGACCAATTTTAGTGCCCTAAAAGAAGGTCTCAAAGAAGCACTTCAAAGAAGAGGTAATGTCCGTTACCGATTCTTTCATCTTTATTTCTTCTTACACTGCTTCTTCTTTATTTGTTTCATTATGAAGTAATAACATCAGTATCACTCATATACTGATATGTTATTATAAGTATGAAACAACCCTATTTCACCATCTATCCATCCTACGGAAAAAGAAATCACCGCGCGTGCGTACTTACGGAATACTGACTCCACGCCGTGGTGTAATCTATTTTCCACCACCACCTTACTTGGATGGGTATAATGGTGTAAATAATGACTATATATGACTATTATAAAGTGATATTTATTCTAAAATAGTATACATACACTCCAATACAATTCCACGATCTTAGGAACGATATCACCACTCGTGCGTACGTACGGAATACCGTCTCCACGATGTGATGCGACTCGTTCTACATGATATTCATTTCATAATGATTATATAAATGAATTGAATGAATGAATATGATATATAATACACTAATAAAATTCTGGAAATTAGGTATCTATAACCTAAATAGAAGAATAAGAATTTTTTCGACAAAACACGCATAAGAACAAAAAGTTATAAACACCCGAATAACAAGTAGCAATGAAATATTACTACTAAGAAGCTAAGAAAATGACCATATATGATATCATAAAAATAAGTATGATTCTGGAATAAGTCAATAAAATTATTTAAATCATTATACAGGCGGTTCAGACACTTACAAAGCAAGTCGGACCTAAGGTAAGGGAAATATCACAATCTCATTTTTATCAGAGATTGTTTATACTTTAGTATTTACTGGGGTGTATTTTATCATCCAAATCCATGTTTCCTCAATATGTAATGTTGTTTACATCCACCTACAATTGTTTCAATCAAATTTTACCCTTCGGTGAGTTTTTAGTAAAAGATATGAATGGAATCTTTTGTCATTTTTCGTACGAGGTACTTTTTTTTGACTTTTTCGACAAAAGTACGAGAAGAATGTTTTTTTAACTTATACGGCATGAATGGATTTCTAAAACATTATTTCCAAGAAGCATCCTTTACAAGTTTTAAAGTTTATTTTTAATCAACTTCTTTTAGTTTAAAATTTTAAGACATGTTAAGAAAGGAAAATGTTTTTGAAGTAGAAAGGATATTTTCCTCAAGAATGGAGTTCAAGTGCTTTATAAAAATTATTTTCCATCTAAGATAATAAAGGGTTTTGTTTTTATCCCTATTATTACATTGATTTGATTATGTTGTGATGGAATTATTTTTATGAATTCCTTTATCTTATATGAATTGTTTTATGATGTCATGATGATTAAGATTCCCCTTTGTATTACATGGGTTATGAAATGATGTATGATTTATGATTTTGTGGAACACATAAGAATGGTATCATTATGAGATGGGTGGGACCTATATCTCCCTCCAATACATTGGGTAATGATTTTATATCTCATGAGATAGACATGGCTGGAACGGTAGGTTATACCGGTTCAGTGAAACAGGACTGAAACGAGGGTGGCTCGGTTCAGAAAGGGACTTTGTCCACTAAGATAGTCCTGGAAATGAGTCTTGACTAACAAGAAAAGATTCTATATTATTATGTGTGTATGCCAAAAAGTTTCATGTTTTATGTTATGATTATTGTGATAACATTTCACTGCCATGATTTATCCCATGTTATGAAATTATGATCTCTTTTACAGGTTAAGATTTGCAAAAGGTATGTGCTTGTGTATACGATGTGATTGATATTTCTTTTGTTTACCCTTACTGAGAATTTGGGCTCACCCTTTTGTATGTTTTCTTTCCCCAGGTCAGGAAGAAGGTTATTAAGTAGGATATTCCAAAAAGGGACTCTAGATATGATGAAATAAGTGGGAGGCAAAGTTGATGCTTTATGAACCAGTTGTATATGTTTCCCAATTTCTAAAGACACTATACCTATATGGTCCTTTCGTGGTTTTGTTATATGTTGTAATAAGTATGCTTCAATTTTGAAGTATTAACAATTTATGTAAAGTATGGGTCATTATAGTTGGTATCAGAAGAAAGGTATAGTCAACCTTTGGAAACTAGGATGTGAAAGCCTTAGTAAGAACCTTAAGGATAAGTCTAATAATAGAACACAATATTAGTGTTTTAGAAATGGCCATGAATAACCTAGTATAAGACCTTAAGTGTGAAATTTTATTCTTGAGTATGTGGTTTTCCTATTATAATTAGTGTTTCTCACACTATTCTTCTTGGTTTTAGTCAATGGCTGGAACCCGAAGGAACCGTGTTAATGCGGAATGCGACGGGAAATGCAATGATTGTCCCCATGAGTAACCAAACGTTGTGGGAGCTGGAATGCAAAATCTTGTAGCCATGCTCACACAACATTCTCAAGTTATGAATCATGCAGGACTTCCAAACGAGCAATGTAAGGAGAAACATTCTGTTGAATCAATCATGAGGCAGCGTCCACCTTCTTTCAGTGGGTCTAATGATCCATTAGTTTCTGAACAATGGATTAGTAATACTAAAAATATATTTTCAGTTCTTCAATGTTCTGAACATGATAAAATCATCCTAGCAGTGTATCGTTTGGAAGGAGATGCTGATCAATGGTGGAATCTTATTAAGAATACGAGGCAAAGGGATGAAATTGAGTCCATGGAATGGGACGAGTTCAAGAACTTATGTTTCAATAAGTACATCCCTTGTATTCTCCGAACAAAGATGGAGAAAGAGTTTCTTGAACAGAAGCAAAAGGATGATGAATCTATTGGTACCTACGAAGAAAATTTTACAAGACTTGCAAGGTACACTTCTGGTATTATTATCCAACCTGAAAGTAAGATCAATCGATTCTTTAGTGGCTTAAAACCAAGTCTTTGAAGGGCGTTAGCCATAAGGGACTTCAATAGCTACGAGGAAATCGTTCGATGTGCTCTCAAAGTCGAGATGGAGATTGGAGTAACCCATCTGTCATATGGGTTTGATAAGAAGAGGAAAATGGAATTCAAAAGAAAATCTAAAGAGCCCACTGAAAACAAGATGAGCTTTCCCTTATGCTCAAAGTGTGGAAAGAAACATGGAGGGAGTTGTCTTAAAGGGACAAGTAAATGTTTCAAATGTGGAAAGGAAGGTCACCGGGCATTTGAATGTCAAGATTATGGGAAGAAGATGTCTAATGATGCAAACAATGGAAGGGATACACAGAATGAACCTACTACACTTGAATGTTTCAAGTGCAAGGAGATGGGGCATTATGTCAATAAATTCCCTAATCCAAGGGTTGATGATGATGTTCGACATCAACAAACTCTTAAGGCTAAAGGCAAAGGAAAGTCACATGCAATTTCTATCAGCGATGTGGAGTACGATAATGATGTGGTGAAAGGTACACTTACCATCCACTCTAAAGTAGCGAATGTTTTATTTGATTCTGGATCCACCCAATTTTTTATTTCTGAAGAATTTTCTAAGGGTATCACCGTATTACCTCAACAATTAGTTGTTGAGTTAGCTGTGACAACACCTAATGGCACAACAGTCGCATCAAAAGTTTATAATTCTTCTCCGATCGAAGTTTGTGGGAAAGTGCTTCCTGAAAATCTTATGATCCTTCCTATAGTGGAATTTGATGTGATTCTTGGCATGTATTGGCTTTCTTTATATGGAGCTCATATAAATTTCCAAAGAAGGGAAGTCATATTTCATATTCCAGATCAATCTATGATCGTCTATCAATGCAAGGATGAACATAACCTTCTAGTGAAAATTTCTTCCATTTTATGGGTATTGATTCCACTAAATGACAGTTATTTATCTCAAATGGTTGGTGAGAAACTCATGATTAAGAATATTCCCGTTGTACGGGAGTTTGATGATGTCTTTCTGGAGGAATTACCAGGTCTTCCACCAAATCGTGAAGTTGAGTTTTCAATAGAACTCGTACCGGGTGCTTTGCCTATTTCAAAGACACCTTATAGAATGGCCCCAATTGAGTTGCAGGAATTGAAGAAGGAACTCCAAGAGAATATTGATAAGGGATTCATACGCCCTAGTGCGTCACCTTGGGGAGCACCTGTTCTATTTGTTAAGAAGAAAGATGGATCAATGGGACTCTGCATTGATTATCGAGAACTTAACAAGATCACTATCAAGAACAAATATCCTCTCCCATGCATTGATGACCTATTTGACCAACTATGCGGAGCTCAATACTTTTCCAAGATTGATCTTCGTTCAGGGTATCATCAATTAAGGGTCAAAGGGAGGATATACCAAAGACGGCTTTCCGTACAAGGTATGGACACTATGAATTTATAGTGATGCCATTTGGTCTTACTAATGCCCCTGCTATCTTCATGGATCTAATGAATAGAGTCTTTAGAGACTATCTTGATCAATTTGTGGTAGTCTTTATAGACGATATTCTTGTCTATTCAAAGAGAAAGGAAGAGCATGAAGATCACTTGAGAATTATATTGAAGACCCTGAGAAAGGAGAATCTTTATGCCAAATTTACCAAGTGTGAATTTTGGCTTTAAAAAGTTGCATTTTTGGGTCACATAATCTCAAAAGAGGGGATATCTGTGGATCCAACAAAAACAGAGGTTATCAAAAGATGGTCGAGACCAACAACAGTAACTGAGATCCGAAGTTTTCTTGGTTTGGCTGGATATTATCGACGTTTTGTGAAAGATTTTTCACGATTATCTAATCCACTCACCAAGTTGACTCAGAAAGGAGTTAAGTTTGTCTGGATGGAGGAATGTGAAGAGAATTTAAAGGAGTTGAAAAGAAGGTTATCCAGTGCACCTGTGCTCACACTGTCTTGTAGTGTAGAAAGGTTTGTGATCTATAGTGATGCATCCAAGAATGGATTGGGGTGTGTTCTTATGCAAAATGATATGGTGATAGCTTATGCCTCACGACAGTTGAAAATCCATGAGAAAAATTACCCAACACATGATTTGGAGTTAGCTGCGGTAATCTTTGCATTAAAGATTTGGAGGCATTACCTTTATGGTGAAAGGTGTGATATTTATACTGATCATAAAAGTTTAAAGTATATTTTCACACAAAAGGAGTTGAATATGCATCAAAGAAGATGGTTGGAGCTGATTAAGGATTATGACTGCTCAATCCATTACCACCCTGGGGAAGCAAACAAGGTGGCAGATGCATTAAGTCGACAAGACCATGCTAGTTTATCCATGATGAGGATCACAAAAGATCCAATATTTATGGATTTACAAAGGATAGATCTTGGAATTATAATGGAAGGGGAAAAATCTTATCTTTCTCAAATGAATGTTCAACCATCTATACATGTGAAGATTAAAGAGGCACAGAAAGAAGATGCCGAGTTACAAAAGAAGGTGAGAAATGTTCCTGAATTCAACCTTGATTGTGATGGGATAATAAAGTTCAGGAATCAGGTTTGTGTTCCTCCCATCCCCGAATTAAAGAAGGAGCTGCTGGATGAGGCCCATAGTTCTTCATTCTCTATTCATCCTGGAAGCACGAAGATGTATAGGGACCTGAAAGAGTACTTCTGGTGGGATGGCATGAAAAGAGATGTTGCTGAATATGTCTCTCGATGCTTGGTTTGTCAACAAGTTAAAGTTGAGAGACAGAAGTCTAAGGGGATGTTACAATCATTACCCATACCTGAATGGAAATAGGAAAACATCACTATGGAGTTTGTCACAGGACTTCCTGAAACATCCAAATGCAATAATGTTATCTGGGTCATAGTTGATCGTCTTACAAAGTCTGCACACTTCATTGTTATTAGAGAAGATTTATCTCTGGATCAGCTTGCCAGGATATATGTAAAGGAAGTGGTAAGATTGCATGGAGTACCACTTTCTATTATATCTGATCGGGATCCGAGATTTACCTTGATGTTCTGGAGAAGTCTTCAGCATACTCTGGATAGAGAGTTGAGTTTCAGCACTGCTTATCATCCTCAGACAGACGGTCAGTCTGAGAGAACAATTCAAACCCTAGAAGATATTTTGAGAGCTTGCTCAATGGATTTCAAAGGTGGTTGGGATCAACACCTACCTTTGGTGGAATTTTCTTATAATAATATCTTTCACTCCAGTATTCATATGGCCCCTTATGAAGCTCTATATGGAAAAAAATGCAGGACTCCAACTTGCTGAGATGAAGTTGGGGAAAGAAATCTATTAGGACCTGATCTCGTTGATGAAATGGCAGAAAAGGTCAGATCTATTCAACAACACATAAGAGCAGCTCAGAGTCGACAGAAAAGTTATGCCGACAACCGAAGAAAAGACCTAGAGTTTGAAGTGGGTGATAAAGTGTTCTTATGAATATCTCCCTGGAAGAGGGTTATGAGATTTGGAAAGAAGGGGAAGTTGAGCCCTAGATATATCGGTCCTTTCGAAATACTGGATCGTGTTGGGAAGGTAGCTTACTGATTGGCGCTTCCACCGAATCTCTCTCAAGTTCACGATGTGTTCCATGTATCTCTCCTGAGAAAGTACATACCTGATCCTTCACATGTACTCAGCTCAGAAGTTGTACCGCTGGAGCAAGATCATTCTTATGAAGAACAACCGATATAGATTCTAGATCGTAGCGAAAAGGTCCTACGAAACAAGACCACTCGATTGGTGAAAGTTTTATGGAGGAACCACCAATTAGAAGAAGCTACATGGGAGCTTGAGGATATGATGAGGGAGAGGTATCCTCATCTATTTGTTACAAAGTGATGAATTTCGAGGGAGAAATTCATTTTAAGGTTGGTAGAATGTAACACCCGAGACTTTTATGTTATATAAATCTTCAAAGGAATCTTTTTCTACACAACACTTGCTTGGCTTTCTTTACACAAAATCGCGACCTTCCTCGATAGCTTGCGTCGTACGCAATACCGAGTTTCACTAAACAACGATATGCTAAAACTAGTCATTATGAATAGTAATAACCACTTTTTGAAATTTTATAAATTTTATTTTTCAAAATGGACTTCATTTTTGGATTCGGAATATCAAAATTAGCCTAGGGTGAAATTTTGGTATTTTTCTGAAAACTTGCAATTTTTGATGAATAGTGAAACCACTAAGTGGTAGTTAAAAAACTGAATTTTTCATAAAACAAAATTTTACCGCATCTGTGAGTGGAATTTCAAAAATCTGAGAGACACGGTTTATGTCAGTTAGTAAAATGTGGTTCAATGAGATGAAAATAATTTTTTTGGTGAATAGTAACTTTTTACTTTTTTTTACCACGGTTAAAAGTAAATAGGGTAATTAAGGGTAAAGATGACATTATTATTACCCTAACACATGTCCTAATTCTATTGGATAAGTGTAATTCGACCAAAAAAACTTAGGAATAAAATATGACCATTTAGGCCCACTTATATTAGATTAGGACATTTATTATTAATTTATTTAAAGAAGGGTTAAAATAGTTAAAATCAAAGTTTAATAAGTAAATAATTTTTAATATTGGGTTATACAAAAGATAAATTCGACTATAAATATTCATTAGAAAGATATAAAGATTTACTACATAATGGTATTTGATTTTTAATTTTTAGACATTAAATAATTTAATTTATTTATGACACAATGATGATGGAGTAATTATCTTATTAATGAAATATTGAAATAATTGATGTTATAAACACCAAAATAAATGTAATTTGAGACTTTTTATGAATTCCACTAATTTTCTAGGTTAATATGACATGTTATTATTGATTTAATTAACATGGTTCGAACTAATAATTCTGTTATGATTTTCACAAAAATCAATTACTAAATAGTGTCAAAATTGACATAAAAAATTTTTTAAAACAAATATTATATTAGTAATTGTAATTTTATTCCTAAAAATCTAAGGTTCGGCCAAATGACTTAGAGATAATGTCCGTTCCCGATTCTTTCATCTTTATTTCTTCTTCCAATTATTCTTCTTTAGTTTTTTCATTATGAAGTAATAACATCAGTATCACTCATATACTGATATGTTATTATAAGTATAAAACAACCCTATTTCACCATCTATCCATCCTATGGAAAAAGAAATCACCGCGCGTGCGTACGCATGGAATACCGTCTCCACGCCGTGGTGTAATCTATTTTACACCACCCCCTTACTTGGATGGGTATAATGGTGTAAATAATGACTATATATGACTATTATAAAGTGATATTGATTTTGAAATAGTATACATACACTCAAATACAATTCCACGATCATAGGAACGATATCATCACTCGTGCGTACGTACGGAATACCGTCTCCACGATGTGATGCGACTTTTTCTACATGATCTTCATTTAATAATGATTATATAAATGAATTGAATGAATGAATATGATCTATATTACCCTAATAACATTCTGGAAATTAGGTGTCTATAACCTAAAGAGAAGAATAAGAATTTATTCGACAAAACACGCATAAGAACAAAAAGATATAAACACCCGAATAACAAGTAGCAATGAAATATTACTACTAAGAAGCTAAGAAAATGACCATATATGATATCATAAAAATAAGTATGATTATAGAATAAGTCAATAACATTATTTAAATCATTATATAAGAGGTTCGGACACTTACAAAGCAAGTCGGACCTAAGGTAAGGGAAATATCACAATCTCATTTTTATCCGAGATTGTTTATACTTTAGTATTTACTGGGGTGTATTTTATCATCCAAATCCATGTTTCCTCAATATGTAATGTTGTTTCCATCCACCTACAATTTTTTAAATCCAATTTTACCCTTCGGTGAGTTTTTAGTAAAAGATATGAAAGGAATCTTTTGTCGTTTTTCGTACGAGGTACTTTTTTTTTACTTTTCCGACAAAAGTACGAGAAGAATGTTTTTTTAACTTATACGGCATGAATGGATTTTTAAAACATTATTTCCAAGAAGCTTCCTTTACAAGTTTTCCAGTTTATTTTTAATCAACTTCTTTTAGTTTAAAATTTTAAGACATGTTAAGAAAGGAAAATGTTTTTGAAGTATAAAGGATATTTTCCTCAAGAATGGAGTTCAATGGTTTTATAAATATTATTTTCCATCTAAGATAATAAAGGGTTTTTTTATCCCTATTATTACATTGATTTGATTATGTTGTGATGGAATTATTTTTATTAATTCCTTTATCTTATATGAATTGTTTTATGATGTCATGATGTTTAAGATTCCCATTTGTATTACATGGGTTATGAAATGATGTATGATTTATGATTTTGTGGCACACATAAGAATGGTATCATTATGAGATGGGTGGGACCTATATCTCCCTCCAATGCATTGGGTAAAGATTTTATATCTCATGAGATAGACATGGCTGGAACGGTAGGTTATACCGGTTCAGTGAAACAGGACTGAAACGAGGGTGACTCGGTTCAGAAAGGGACTTTGTCCACTAAGATAGTCTTGGAAATGAGTCTTGACTAACAAGAAATGATTCTCTATGATTATGTTTGTATGCCACAAAGTTTCATGTTTTATGTTATGATTATTGTGATTACATTTCACTGCCACGATTTATCCCATGTTATGAAATTATGTTCTCTTTTTCAGGTTAAGATTTCCAAAAGTTATGTGCTTGTGTATACGATGTGATTGATATTTCTTTTTTTACCCTTACTGAGCATTTGAGCTCACCCTTTTTTATGTTTTCTTTCCCCAGGTCAGGAAGAAGGTTATTAAGTAGGATATGCCAAAAAGGGACTCTGTATATGATGAAATAAGTGGGAGGCAAAGTTGATGCTTTATGAACCAGTTGTTCATGTTTCCCAGTTTCTAAAGACACTATACCTATACGGTCCTTTCTTGGTTTTGTTATATGTTGTAATAAGTATGCTTTAATTTTGAAGTATTAACAATGCATGTAAAGTATGGGTCATTATAGTTGGTATCAGAGGAAAGGTATAGTCAACCTTTGGAAACTAGGATGTGAAAGCCATAGTAAGAACCCTAAGGATAAGTCTAAGCATAGAACAAAATATTAGTGTTTTATAAATGGCCATGAATAACCTAGGACAAGACCTTAAGTGTGAAATTTTATTCTTGAGTATGTGGTTTTCCAATTATAATTAGTGTTGCTCACACTATTCTTCTTGGTTTTAGTCAATGGCTGGAACCCGAAGGAACCGTGTTAATGCAGAATGCGACGGGCAATGCAATGATTGTCCCCCTGAGCAACCAAACATTATCGGAGCTGGAATGAAAAATCTTGTAGCCATTCTCACAAAACATTCTCAAGCTATGAATCATGCAGGACTTCCAAACGAGCAAAGGAAGGAGCAACATTCTGTTGAATCCTTCATGAGGCAGCGTCCACCTTCTTTCAGCGGGTCTACTGATCCCTTAGTTCCTGAACAATGGATTAGTACTACTAAAAAGATATTTTCAGTTCTTCAATGTTCTGAACATGATAAAGTCATCCTAGCAGTGTATCGTTTGGAAGGAGATGCTGATCAATGGTGGAATCTTATTAAGAATACGTGGCAAAGGGATGAAATTGAGTCCATGGAATGAGATGAGTTCAAGAACTTATTTTTCAATAAGTACTTCCCTCGTATTCTCCGAACAAAGATGGAGAAAGAGTTTCTTGAACTGAAGCAAAAGGATGATGAATCTGTTGGTACCTATGAAGAAAATTTTACAAGACTTGCAAGGTACGCTTCTGGTATTATTATCCAACCTGAGAGTAAGATCGATCGATTCTTTAGTGGCTTAAAACCAAGTCTTCGAAGGGCGTTAGCCATAAGGGACTTCAATAGCTACGAGGAAATCGTTCGATGTTCTCTCAAAGTCGAGATGGAGTTTGGAGTAACCCATCAGTCATATGGGTTTGATAAGAAGAGAAAAATGGAATTCAAAGGAAAATCTAAAGAGCCCACTGAAAAGAAGATGAGCTTTCCCTTATGCTCAAAGTGTGGAAAGAAACATGGAGGGAGTTGTCTTAAAGGGACAAGTAAATGTTTAAAATGTGGAAAGGAAAGTCATCGGGCATTTGAATGCCGCAATGATGGGAAGAAGATGTCTAATGATGCAAACAATGGAAGGGATACACAGAATGAACCTACTACACTTCAATGTTTCAAGTGCAAGGAGATGGGGAATTATGCCAATAAATGCCCTAATCCAAGGGTTGATGATAATGGTCGATGTCAACAAACTCTTAAGGCTAAAGACAAAGGAATGTCACATGCAATTTCTATCAGCGATGTGGAGTACGATAACGATGTGGTGAAAGGTACACTTACCATACACTCTAAAGTAGAGAATGTTTTATTTGATTCTGGATCCACCCACTCTTTTATTTCTGAAGAATTTTCTAAGTGTATCACCATATTACCTCAAAAATTAGATGTTGAGTTAGCTGTGACAACACCTAATGGCACAACAGTCGCATTAAAAGTTTATAATTCTTCTCCGATCGAAGTTTGTGGGAAAGTGCTTCCTGCAAATCTTGTGATCCTTCCTATAGTTTAATTTGATGTGATTCTTGGCATGGATTGGCTTTTTTTATATGGAGCTCATATCAATTGCCAAAGAAGGGAAGTCATATTTTATATTCCAGATCAATATATGATCGTCTATCAATGCAAGGATGAACATAACCTTCCAGTGAAAATTTCTTCCATTTTATGGGTATTGATTCCACTAAATGAATGTTATTTATCTCAAATGGTTGGTGAGAAACTCACGATTAAGAATATGCCCATTGTATGGGAGTTTGATGATGTCTTTCTGGAGGAATTACCGGGTCTTCCACCAAATCGTGAAGTTGAGTTTTCAATAGAACTCGTACCGGGTGCTTTTCCTATTTCAAAGACACCTTATATAATGGCCCCAATTGAGTTGCAGGAATTGAAGAAGAAACTCCAAGAGAATCTTGATAAGGGATTCATATGCCCTAGTGCATCACCTTGAGGATCACTTGTTCTATTTGTTAAGAAGAAAGATGGATCAATGAGACTCTGCATTGATTATCGAGAACTTAACAAGATCACTATCAAGAACAAATATCCTCTCCCGTGCATTGATGACCTATTTGACCAACTACGCGGAGCCCAATACTTTTCCAAGATTGATATTCGTTCAGGGTATCATCAATTAAGGGTCAAAAGGGAGGATATACCAAAGACGGATTTCCGTACAAGGTATGGACACTATGAATTTATAGTGATGCCATTTGGTCTTACTAATGCCCCTGCTATCTTCATGGATCTGATGAATAGAGTCTTTAGAGACTATCTTGATCAATTTGTGGTAGTCTTTATAGACGATATTCTTGTCTATTCAAAGAGAAAGGAAGAACATGAAGATCACTTGAGAATTATATTGAAGTCCCTGATAAAGGAGAATCTTTATGACAAATTTACCAAGTGTCAATTTTGGCTTCAAAAAGTAGCATTTTGGGTCACATAATCTCAAAAGAGGGGATATCTGTGGATCCAGCAAAAAAAGAGGTTATCGAAAGATGGTCGAGACCAACAACAGTAACTGAGATCCGAAGTTTTCTTGGTTTGGCTGGATATTATCGACGTTTTGTGAAAGATTTTTCACGATTATCAAATCCACTCACCAGGTTGACTCCGAAAGGAGTTAAGTTTGTCTGGACGGAGGAATGTGAAGAGAATTTCAAGGAGTTGAAAATAAGGTTATCCAGTGCACCTGTTCTCACACTGCCTTGTAGTGGAGAAAGGTTTGTGATCTACAGTGATGCATCCAAGAAGGGATTGGGGTGTGTTCTTATGAAAAATGATATGGTGATAGATTATGCCTCACGAAAGTTGAAAATCCATGAGCAAAATTACCCAACACATGATTTGGAGTTAGCTGCGGTAATCTTTGCATTAAAGATTTGGAGGAATTACCTTTATGGTGAAAGGTGTGATATTTATACTGATCATAAAAGTTTAAAGTATATTTTCACTAAAAATGAGCTGAATATGCATCAAAGAAGATGGTTGGAGCTGATTAAGGATTATGAATGCTCAGTCCATTACCACCCTGGGAAAGCAAACAAGGTGGAAGATGCATTAAGTCGACAAGACCATGCTAGTTTATCCATGATGAGGATCACAAAAGATCCAATATTTATGGATTTACAAAGGATGGATCTTGGAATTATAATGGAAGGGGGGAAATCTTATCTTTCTCAAATAAATGTTCAACCATCTATACATGTGAAGATTAAAGAGGCACAAAAAGAAGATGTCGAGTTACAAAAGAAGGTGAGAAATGTTCCTGAATTCAACCATGATTGTGATGGGATAATAAAGTTCAGGAATCGGGTTTGTGTTCCTCCCATCCCCGAATTAAAGAAGGAGCTGCTGGATGAGGCTCATAGTTCTTCATTCTCTATTCATCCTGGAAGCATGAAGATGTATAGGGACCTGAAAGAGTACTTCTGGTGGGATGGCATGAAAAGAGATGTTGCTGAATATGTCTCTCGATGCTTGGTTTGTCAACAAGTTAAAGATGAGAGACAGAAGTCTAAGGGGATGTTACAACCATTATCCATACCCGAATGGAAATGGGAAAACATCACTATGGACTTTGTCACGGGACTTCCTAAAACATCCAAAGGCAATAATGCTATCTGGGTCATAGTTGATCGTCTTACAAAGTCTTCACACTTCATTACTATTAGAGAGGATTTCTCTCTGGATCAGCTTGCTAGGCTATATGTAAAGGAAGTGGTATGATTGCATGGAGTACCACTTTCTATTATATCCGATCAGGATCCGAGATTTACCTCGAAGTTCTGGAGAAGTCTTCAGCATACTCTGGATACAAAGTTGAGTTTCAGCACTTCTTATCATCCTCAGACAGACGGTCAGTCAGAGAGAAAAATTCAAACCCTAGAAGATATGTTGAGAGCTTGTTCTATGGATTTCAAAGGTGTTTGGGATCAACACCTACCTTTGGTGGAATTTTCTTATAATAATAGCTTTCACTCCAGTATTGAGATGGCCCCTTATGAAGCTCTCTATGAAAAGAAATGCAGGACTCCAACTTGCTGGGATGAAGTTGGGGAAAGAAAGCTATTAGGACCTGATCTCGTTGATGAAATGGCAGAAAAGGTCAGATCTATTCAACAACACATAAGAGCAGCTCAGAGTCGAGAGAAAAGTTATGCCGACAACCGAAGAAAAGACCTAGAGTTTGAAGTGGGTGATAAAGTGTTCTTACGAATATCTCCCTGGAAGAGGGTTATGAGATTTGGAAAGAAGGGGAAGTTGAGCCCTAGATATATCGGTCCTTTCGAAATACTGGATCGTGTTGTGAAGGTAGCTTACCGATTGGAGCTTCCACCGAATCTCTCTCAAGTTCACGATGTGTTCCATGTATCTCTCCTGAGAAAGTGCATACCTGATCTTTCGCATGTACTCAGCTCAGAAGTTGTACCGCTGGAGCAAGATCTTTCTTATGAAGAAAAACCGATAGAGATTCTAGATCGTGGCGAAAATGTCCTACGAAACAAGACCACTCGATTGGCGAAAGTTTTATGGAGGAACCACCAATTAGAAGAAGCTACATGGGAGCTTGAGGATATGATGAGGGAGAGGTATCCTCATCTGTTTGTTACAAAGTGACGAATTTCAAGGGCGAAATTCATTTTAAGGGCGGTAGAATGTAACACCCAAGACTTTTATGTTATATAAATCATCAAAGGAATCTTTTTATACACAACACGTTCTTGGCTGGCTTTACACGAAATCACGACCTTCCCCGATAGCTTGCGTCGTGCGCAATACCGATTTTCACTAAACAACGATATGCTAAAACTAGTCGTTATGAATAGTAATAACCACTTTTTGAAATTTTATAAATTTTATTTTTCAAAATGGGCTTCATTTTTGGATTCGGAATATCGAAATTAGCCTAGGGTGAAATTTTGGTATTTTTCTGAAAACTTTCAATTTTTGATGAATAGTGAAACCATTAAGTGGTAGTTAAAAAACTGAATTTTTCATAAAACATAATTTTACCGCTTCTGTGAGTGGAATTTCAAAAATACGAGAGACACGGTTGATGTCAGTTAGTAAAATGTGGTTCAATGAGATGAAAATAATTTTTTGGTGAATAGTAACTTTTTACTTTTGTTTACCACGGTTAAAACTAAATAGGGTAATTAAGGGTAAAGATGATATTATTATTACCCTAACACATGTACTAATTCTATTGGATAATTTTAATTCGACCAAAAACAAACTTAGGAAGAAAATATGACCATTTAGGCCCACTTGGATTAGATTAGGACATTTATTATTAATTTATTTAAAGAAGGGTTAAAGTAGTTAAAATCAATGTTTAATAAGTAAATAATTTTTAATATGGGGTTATACATAAGATAAATTAGACTATAAATATTCATTAGAAATGTATAAAGATTTCCTACATAATGGTATTTTATTTGTAATTTTTAGACATTAAATAATTTAATTTACTTATGACATAATGATGATGCAGTAATTATCTTATTAATGAAATATTGACATAATTGATGTTATAGACACCAAAATAAATGTAATTTGAGAATTTTTATGAATTACACTAATTTTCTAGGTTAATATGACATGTTAGTATTGATTTAATTAAATTTTTTTGAACTAATAATTCTGTTATGATTTTCAAAAAAATCAATTACTAAATAGTGTCAAAATTGACATAAAATAGTTTTAAAAAAAAATATTATATTAGTAATTGTTATTTTATTTCTAAAAATCTAAGGTTAGGCCAAATGACTTAGATAAGGTTATATATATTAATAATAAACAACTTGTGGTTCGTTTGGCTTCTTATAGTAAGTTTATTAACCTTATAGTATAAGAACACAAGAAGACATGGTAAAAGTAAAATTATTTAACTTTTGTTAAATCTAAATGATAAGGTTAAAATAGGAACCTAAACTTGTCTAAATTCTATTGGATGAGAGGATTTCGACCCATACCCACTTTAGCATCGAAATAAATCAATTTTGAGCTATTTAAAACCGAACTTGACTTTATAATAAAATAATATTTTTAGTTATTCCAAAGGTGCCCCTCTCCTCCCTTATAAAAGGGCACCTCCTCCCCCTCTTCCTCACACCACTTTGAGCCTTCACGATTGGAAAAACCCTACCAATTTCTCCTCTCCACTTCTCTAGAAACATCCTAGAGGTTCTGGTCTTCCTCAAAGACCAATTTTTGTACCCTAAAAGAAGGTCTCAAAGAAGCACTTCAAAGAAGAGGTAATGTCCGTTACCGATTCTTTCATCTTTATTTCTTCTTCCACTTCTTCTTATTTAGTTGTTTCATTATGAAGTAATAACATCAGTATCACTCATATACTAATATGTTATTATAAGTATTAAACAACCCTATTTCACCATCTATCCATCCTACGGAAAAAGAAATCACCGCGCTTGCGTACGTACGGAATACCGTCTCCACGCCGTGGTGTAATCTATTTTCCACCACCACCTTACTTGGATGGGTATAATGGTGTAAATAATGACTATATATGACTATTATAAAGTGATATTGATTCTGAAATAGTATACATACACTTCAATACAATTCCACGATCATAGGAATGAGATCATCACTCGTGCGTACGTACGGAATACCGTCTCCACGATGTGATGCGACTCGTTCTACTTGATCTTCATTTAATAATGATTATATAAATGAATTGAATGAATGAATATGATATATATTACACTAATAACATTCTATAAATTAGGTATCTATAACCTAAATTGAAGAATAAGAATTTATTCGACAAAACACGCATAAGAATAAAAAGTTATAAACACCCGAATAACAAGTAGCAATGAAATATTACTACTAAGAAGCTAAGAAAATGACCATATATGATATCATAAAAATAATTATGATTCTTTAATAAGTCAATAAAATTATTTAAATCATTATACAGGAGGTTCAGACACTTACAAAGAAAGTCGGACCTAAGGTAAGGGAAATATCACAATCTCATTTTTATCTGAGATTGTTTATACTTTAGTATTTACTGGGGTGTATTTTATCATCCAAATCCATGTTTCCTCAATATTTAATGTTGTTTCCATCCACCTAAAATTGTTTAAAACCAATTTTACCCTTTGGTGAGTTTTTTGTTAAAAGATATGAAAGGAATCTTTTGTCGTTTTTCGTATTAGGTACTTTTTTTTACGTTTCCGACAAAAGTACGAGAAGAATGTTTTTTTAACTTATACGGCATGAATGGATTTTTAAAACATTATTTCCAAGAAGCTTCCTTTACAAGTTTTCAAGTTTATTTTCAATCAAATTTTTTTAGTTTAGTATTTTAAGACATGTTATGAAAGGAAAATGTTTTTGAAGTAGAAAGGATATTTTCCTCAAGAATGGAGTTCAAGTGTTTTATAAATATTATTTTCCATTTAAGATAATAAAGGGTTTTTTATCCCTATTATTACATTGATTTGATTATGTTGTGATGGAATTATTTTTATGAATTCCTTTATCTTATATGAATTATTTTATTATGTCATGATGTTTAAGATTCCCATTTGTATTACATGGGTTATGAAATGATGTATGATTTATGATTTTGTGGAACACATAAGAATGGTATCATTATGAGATGGGTGGGACCTATATCTCCTTCCGATGCATTGGGTAAAGATTTTATATCTCATGAGATAGACATGGCTGGAATGGTAGGTTATACCGGTTTAGTGAAACAGGACTGAAACGAGGGTGACTCGGTTCAGAAAGGGACTTTGTCCACTAAGATAGTCTTGACAATGATTCTTGACTAACAAGAAATGATTCTCTATGATTATGTGTGTATGCCACAATGTTTCATGTTTTAAGTTATGATTATTGTGATTACATTTCACTTCCATGATTTATCCCATGTTATTAAATTATGATCTCTTTTGCAGGTTAAGATTTCCAAAAGTTATGTGCTTGTGTATACGATGTGATTGATATTTCTTTTGTTTACCCTTACTGAGAATTTGAGCTCACCCTTTTGTATGTCTTCTTTCCCCAGGTTAGGAAGAAGGTTATTAAGTAGGATATGCCAAAAAGGGAATCTAGATATGATGAAATAAGTTGGAGGCAAAGTTGATGCTTTATGAACCCGTTTTTTATGTTTCCCAGTTTCTAAAGACACTATACCTATACGGTCCTTTCGTGGTTTTGTTATATGTTGTAATAAGTATGCTTCAATTTTGAAGTATTAACAATGTATGTAAAGTATGGGTCGTTATAGTTGGTATTAGAGGAAAGTTATAGTCAACCTTTGGAAACTAGGATGTGAAAGCCTTAGTAAGAACCTTAAGGATAAGTTTAAGCATAGAACACAATATTAGTGTTTTAGAAATGGCCATGAATAACCTAGGATAAGACCTTAAGTGTGAAATTTTATACTTGAGTATGTGGGTTTCCTATTATAATTAGTGTTTCTCACACTATTATTCTTGGTTTTAGTCAATGGCTGGAACCCGAAGGAACCGTGTTAATGCGGAATGCGACGGGCAATGCAATGATTGTCCCCCTGAGCAACCAAACGTTATGGGAGCCGGAATGAAAAATCTTGTAGCCATGCTCACACAAATTTCTCAAGCTATGAATCATGCAGGACTTCCAAACGAGCAAAGGAAGGAGCAACATTCTATTGAATCCTTCATGAGGCAGCGTCCACCTTCTTTCAGCGGGTCTACTGATCCATTTGTTGCTGAACAATGGATTAGTACTACTGAAAAGATATTTTCAGTTCTTCAATGTTCTGAACATGATAAAGTCATCCTAGCAGTGTATCGTTTGGAAGGAGATGCTGGTCAATGGTGGAATCTTATTAAGAATACGAGGAAAAGGGATGAAATTGAGTCCATGGAATGGGACGAGTTCAAGAACTTATCATTCAATAAGTACTTCCCTCATATTCTCCGAACAAAGATGGAGAAAGAGTTTCTTGAACTGAAGCAAAAGGATGATGAATCTGTTGGTACCTATGAAGCAAATTTTACAAGACTTGCAATGTAGACTTCTGGTATTATTATCCAACCTGAGAGTAAGATCGATCGATTCTTTAGTGGCTTAAAACCAAGTCTTTGAAGGGCGTTATCCATAAGGGACTTCAATAGCTACGAGGAAATCGTTCGATGTGCTCTCAAAGTCGAGATGGAGATTGGAGAAACCCATCAGTCATATGGGTTTGATAAGAAGAGGAAAATGGAATTCAATGGAAAATCTAAAGAGCCCACTGAAAAGAAGATGAGCTTTCCCTTATGCTCAAAGTGTGGAAAGAAACATGGAGGGAGTTTTCTTAAAGGGACAAGTAAAGGTTTCAAATGTGGAAAGGAAGGTCATCGGTCATTTGAATGCCGCGATGATGGGAAGAAGATGTCTAATGATGCAAACAAAAGAAGGGATACACAGAATGAACCTACTGCACTTCAATTTTTCATGTGCAAGGAGATGGGGCATTATGCCAATAAATTCCCTAATCCAAGGGTTGATGATGATGGTCGACTTCAACATTCTCTTAAGGCTAAAGACAAAGGAAAGTCACATGAAATTTCCATCAGTGATGTGGAGTACGATAACGATGTGGTGAAAGGTACACTTACCATCCACTCTAAAGTAGCGAATGTTTTATTTGATTCGGGATCCACCCACTCGTTTATTTCAGAATAATTTTCTAAGGGTATCACCGTATTACCTCAACAATTAGATGTTGAGTTAGCTGTGACAACACCTAATGGCACAATAGTCACATCAAAAGATTATAATTCCTCTCCGATCGAAGTTTGTGGGAAAGTGCTTCCATCAAATCTTGTGATCCTTCCTATAGTGGAATTTGATGTGATTCTTAGCATGGATTGGCTTTCTTTATATGGAGCTCATATAAATTGCCAAATAAGGGAAGTCACATTTCATATTCCAGATCAATCTATGATCATCTATCAATGCAAGGATGAACATAACCTTCCAGTGAAAATTTCTTTCATTTTATGGGTATTGATTCCACTAAATGAATGTTATTTATCTCAAATGGATGGTGAGAAACTCATGATTAAGAATATTCCCATTGTACGGGAGTTTGATGATGTATTTCTGGAGGAATTACCGGGTCTTCCACCAAATCGTGAAGTTGAGTTTTCAATAGAACTCATACCGGGTGCTTTGCCTATTTCAAAGACACCTTATAGAATGGCCCCAATTGAGTTGCAGGAATTGAAGAAGCAACTCCAAGAGAATCTTGATAAGGGATTCATACGCCCTAGTGCGTCACCTTGGGGAGAACCTGTTCTATTTGTTAAGAATAAAGATGGATCAATGAGGCTCTACATTGATTATCGAGAACATAACAAGATCACTATCAAGAACAAATATCCTCTCCCGCGCATTGATGACCTATTTGTCCAACTACGCGGAGCTCAATACTTTTCCAAGATTGATCTTCGTTCAGGGTATCATCAATTAAGGGTCAAAAGGGAGGATATACCAAAGATGGCTTTCCGTACAAGGTATGGACACTATGAATTTATAGTGATGCCATTTGGTCTTACTAATGCCCCTGCTATCTTCATGGATCTGATGAATAGAGTCTTTAGAGACTATCTTGATCAATTTGTGGTAGTCTTTATAGACGATATTCTTGTCTATTCAAAGAGCAAGGAAGAACATGAAGATCACTTGAGAATTATATTGAAGACCCTTAGAAAGGAGAAGATTTATTCCAAATTTACCAAGTGTGAATTTTGGCTTCAAAAAGTTGCATTTTTGGGTCATATAATCTCAAAAGAGGGGATATCTGTGGATCTAGCAAAAACAGAGGTTATAGAAAGATGATCGAGACCAAAAACAGTAACTGAGATCCGAAGTTTTATTGGTTTGGCTGGATATTATCGACGTTTTGTGAAAGATTTTTCACGATTATCTAATCCACTCACCAAGTTGACTCGGAAAGGAGTTAATTTTTTCTGGACGGAGGAATGTGAAGAGAATTTCAAGGAGCTGAAAAGAAGGTTATACAGTGCACCTGTGCTCACACTGCCTTGTAGTGGAGAAAGGTGTGTGATCTACAATGATGCATCCAAGAAGGGATTGGGGTGTGTTCTTATGAAAAATGATATGGTGATATCTTATGCTTCATGACAGTTGAAAATCCATGAGCAAAATTACCCAACACATGATTTGGAGTTAGCTGCGGTAATATTTGCATTAAAGATTTGGAGGCATTACCTTTACGGTGAAAGGTGTGATATTTATACTGATCATAAAAGTTTAAAGTATATTTCCACACAAAAGGAGCTGAATATGCGTCAAAGAAGATGGTTGGAGCTGATTAAGGATTATGACTGCTCAATCCATTGCCACCCTGGGAAAGAAAACAAGGTGGCAGATGCATTAAGTCGACAAGACCATGCTAGTTTATCCATGATGAGGATCACAAAAGATCCAATATTTATGGATTTACAAAGGATGGATCTTGGAATTATAATGGAAGGGGAAAATCCTATCTTTCTCAAATGAATGTTCAACCATCTATACATGTGAAGATTAAAGAGGCACAGAAAGAAGATGTCGAGTTACAAAAGAAGGTGAGAAATGTTCCTGAATTCTACCTTGATTGTGATGGGATAATAAAGTTCAGGAATCGGGTTTGTGTTCCTCCCATCCCCGAATTAAAGAAGGAGCTGCTGGATGAGGCTCATAGTTCTTCATTCTCTATTCATCCTGGAAGCATGAAGATGTATAGGGACCTGAAAGAGTACTTCTGGTGGGATGGCATGAAAAGAGATGTTGCGGAATATGTCTCTCGATGCTTGGTTTGTCAACAAGTTAAAGCTGAGAGACAGAAGTCTAAGGGGATGTTACAACCATTACCCATACCCGAATGGAAATGGGAAAACATCACTATGGACTTTGTCAAAGGACTTCCTAAAACATCCAAAGGCAATAATGCTATCTGGGTCCTAGTTGATCGTCTTACAAAGTCTGCACACTTCATTTCTATTAGAGAGGATTTGTATCTGGATCAGCTTGCCAGAATATATGTAAAGGAAGTGGTAAGATTGCATGGAGTACCACTTTCTATTATATCCGATCGGGATCCGAGATTTACCTCGAAGTTCTGGAGAAGTCTTTAGCATACTCTGGATACAGAGTTGAGTTTCAGCACTGCTTATCATCCTCAGACAGACGGTCAGTCTGAGAGAACAATTCAAACCCTAGAAGATATGTTGAGAGCTTGCTCTATGGATTTCAAAGGTGGTTGGAATCAACACCTACCATTGGTGGAATTTTCTTATAATAATAGCTTTCACTCCAGTATTCACATGGCCCCTTATAAAGCTCTCTATGGAAAGAAATGCAGGACTCCAACTTGCTGGGATGAAGTTGGGGAAAGAAAGCTATTAGGACCTGATCTCGTTGATGAAATGGCAGAAAAGGTCAGATCTATTCAACAACACATAAGAGCAGCTCAGAGTCGACAGAAAAGTTATGCTGACAACCGAAGAAAAGACCTTGAGTTTGAAGTGGGTGATAAAGTGTTCTTATGAATATCTCCCTGGAAGAGGGTTATGAGATTTGGAAAGAAGGGGAAGTTGAGCCCTAGATATATCAGTCCTTTCGAAATACTGGATCGTGTTGGGAAGGTAGCTTACCGATTGGCGCTTCCACCGAATCTCTCTCAAGTTCACGATGTGTTCCATGTATCTCTCCTGAGAAAGTACATACCTGATCCTTCACATGTACTCAGCTCAGAAGTTGTACCACTGGAGAAAGATCTTTCTTATGAAGAACAACTGATAGAGATTCTAGATCGTAGTGAAAAAGTCATATGAAACAAGACCACTCTATTGGTGAAAGTTTTATGGAGGAACCACCAATTAGAAGAAGCTACATGGGAGCTTGAGGATATGATGAGGGAGAGGTATCCTCATCTGTTTGTTACAAAGTGACGAATTTCGAGGGCGAAATTCATTTTAAGGGGGGTAGAATGTAACACCCGAGACTTTTATGTTATATAAATCCTCAAAGGAATCTTTTTCTACACAACACTTGCTTGGCTTTCTTTACACGAAATTGCGACCTTCCTCGATAGCTTGCGTCGTACGCAATACCGAGTTTCACTAAACAACGATATGCTAAAACTAGTCGTTATGAATAGTAATAACCACTTTTTGAAATTTTATAAATTTTATTTTTCAAAATGGACTTCATTTTTGGATTCGGAATATTGAAATTAGCCTAGGGTGAAATTTTGGTATTTTTCTAAAAACCTTCAATTTTTGATGAATAGTGAAACCACTAAGTGGTAGTTAAAAAACTGAATTTTTCATAAAACTTAATTTTACCGCTTCTGTGAGTGGAATTTCAAAAATCCGAGAGACACGGTTGATGTCAGTTAGTAAAATGTGGTTCAATGAGATGAAAATAATTTTTTGGTGAATAGCAACTTTTTACTTTTTTTACCACGGTTAAAAGTAAATAGGCTAATTAAGGGTAAAGATGATATTATTATTACCCTAACACAAGTCCTAATTCTATTGGATAAGTGTAATTAGACCAAAAACAAACTTAGGAATAAAATATGACCATTTAGGCCCACTTGGATTAGATTAGGACATTTATTATTAATTTATTTAAAGAAGGGCTAAAATAGATAAAATCAAAGTTTAATAAGTAAATAATTTTTAAGATGGGGTTATACATAAGATAAATTCGATTATAAATATTAATTAGGAAGATATAAAGATTTCCTACATTATGGTATTTTATTTTTAATTTTTATACATTAAATAATTTAATTTATTTATGACATAATGATGATGCAGTAATTATCTTATTAATGAAATATTGACATAATTGATGTTATAAACACAAAAATAAATGTAATTTGAGAATTTTTATGAATTCCACTAATTTTATAGGTTAATATGACATGTTAGTATTGATTTAATTAACTTGGTTTTAACTAATAATTCTGTTATTATTTTCACAAAAATCAATTACTAAATAGTGTCAAAATTGACATAAAATAGTATTTAAAACAAATATTATATTAGTAATTGTTATTTTATTCCTAAAAATCTAAGGTTCAGAAAAATGACATAGATAAGGTTATATATATTAATAATAAACAACTCGGGGTACGTTTGGCTGCTTATAGAAAGTTTATTTACCTTATAGTATAAGAACAGAAGAAGACATGGTAAAAGTAAAATTATTTAACTTTTGTTAAATCTAAATGATAAGGTTAAAATAGGAACCTAAACTTGTCTAAATTCTATTGGATGAGAGGATTTTGACCCATCCCCACCTTAGAATCGAAATAAATCAATTTGGAGCTATTTAAAACCGAACTTGACTTTATAATAAAATAATATTTTTAGTTATTCCAAAGGTTCCCCTCTCCTCCCTTATAAAAGGGCACCTCCTCCCCAACTTCCTCACACCACATTGAGCCTTCAAGCTCGGCCAACCCATGACAATTTCTCCTCTCCACTTCTGTGGAAACATCCTAGAGGTTCGGGTCTTCCTCAAAGACCAATTTTAGTGCCCTAAAAGAAGGTCTCAAAGAAGCACTTTAAAGAAGAGGTAATGTCCGTTACCGATTCTTTCATCTTTATTTCTTCTTCCACTTCTTCTTCTTTAGTTGTTTCATTATGAAGTAATAACATCAGTATCACTCATATACTGATATGTTATTATAAGTATGAAACAACCCTATTTCACCATCTATCTATCCTACGGAAAAAGAAATCACCGCGCGTGCGTATGTACGGAATACCGTCTCCACGCTGTGGTGTAATCTATTTTCTACCACCACCTTACTTGGATGGGTATAATGGTGTAAATAATGACTATATATGACTATTATAAAGTGATATTGATTTTGAAATACTATAAAGACAATCCAATACAATTCCACGATCATAGGAACGATATCATCACTCGTGTGTACGTACGGAATACCGTCTCCACGATGTGATGTGACTCGTTCTACATGATCTTCATTTCATAATGATTATATAAATGAATTGAATGAATTAATATGTTATATATTACACTAATAAAATTCTGGAAATTAGGTATCTATAACCTAAAGAGAAGAATAAGAATTTATTCGACAAAACACGCATAAGAACAAAATGTTATAAACACCCGAATAACAAGTAGCATTGAAATATTACTACTAAGAAGCTAAGAAAATGACCATATATGATATCATAAAAATAAGTATGATTCTGGAATAAGTCAATAACATTATTTAAATCATTATACAGGAGGTTCTGACACTTACAAAGCAAGTCGGACCTAAGGTAAGGGAAATATCACAATCTCATTTTTATCCGAGATTGTTTATACTTTAGTATTATTGGGGTGTATTTTATCATCCAAATACATGTTTCCTCAATATTTAATGTTTTTTCCATCCACCTACAATTGTTTAAATCCAATTTTACCCTTCGGTGAGTTTTTAGTAAAATATATGAAAGGAATCTTTTGTCGTTTTTCGTACGAGGTACTTTTTTTTGACTTTTCCGACAAAAGTACGAGAAGACTGTTTTTTTAACTTATACGGCATGAATGGATTTTTAAAACATTATTTCGAAGAAGCTTCCTTTACAAGTTTTCAAGTTTATTTTTAATCAACTTCTTTTAGTTTAAAATTGTAAGACATGTTAAGAAAGGAAAATGTTTTTGAAGTAGAAAGGATATTTTCTTCAAGAATGGAGTTCAAGTGTTTTATAAAAATTATTTTCCATCTAAGATAATAAAGGGTTTTGTTTTTATCCCTATTATTACATTGATTTGATTATGTTGTGATGGAATTATTTTTATTAATTACTTTATCTTATATGAATTGTTTTATGATGTCATGATGTTTAAGATTCCCATTTGTATTACATGGGTTATGAAATGATGTATGATTTATGATTTTGTGGCACACATAAGAATGGTATAATTATGAGATGGGTGGGACCTATATCTCCCTCCAATGCATTGGGTAAAGATTTTATATCTCATGAGATAGACATGGCTGGAACGGTAGGTTATACCGGTTCAGTGAAACAGGACTGAAACGAGGGTGACTCGGTTCAGAAAGGGACTTTGTCCACTAAGATAGTCTTGGCAATGAGTCTTGATTAATAAGAAATGATTCTCTATGATTATGTGTGTATGGAAGAAAGTTTAATGTTTTACGTTATGATTATTGTTATTACATTTCACTGCCATGATTTGTCCCATGTTATGAAATTACGATCTCTTTTGCAGGTTAAGATTTCCAGAAGTTATGTGCTTGTGTATACGATGTGATTGATATTTCTTTTGTTTACCCTTACTGAGCATTTGAGCTCACCCTTTTGTATGTTTTCTTTCCCCAGGTCAGGAAGAAGGTTATTAAGTAGGATATGCCAAAAAGGGACTCTAGATATGATGAAATAAGTGGGAGGCAAAGTTGATGCTTTATGAACCATTTGTTTATGTTTCCCAGTTTCTAAAGACACTATACCTATACGGTCCTTTCGTGGTTTTGTCATATGTTTTAATAAGTATGCTTCAATTTTGAAGTATTAACAATGTATGTAATGTATGGGTCGTTATATTTACTAAAATGATTATTTAACCATTTCAATTTCTCTTTCCCAAGTTCCTCAATACCAAACATGGAGTTACTGTTTCAGTTGTGTAGAATCATCAGGGTCCTTCCATCTCATCAATTCCTTTATGCTCTTGTATATTTTAAATCATGACACATGGATTCCCAAATATTCATTACTCCATGAAAATGTTTAAGAAAATATCACTTCATATTAATTTCATAATTTACCTCAATTTCATTTATTCTAAATGAATTTGAATATATGAATATTCTAACTATTTTAATATTTTATGAATCATTTTTTTTAATATTTCAGTCATTTTTTTCATTTTGGTAAATAATTTTATCTAATAACATGTATAAAAATAGATTTTTTATTTATTTATAAGAATGATGTATAATTCTCTCATCATTACATAGAATGTATTCATTTAGAATCAATTATAGAATTTGATTCAGTGTCTTCTCACTTTAGGTGTGCTATAAACGGTGTTCTCATTTGCATTATTTTTTATCATTTTAAAATAGGTCAATTACCTTCTATTTAAACTCATTGTTATGTAATTCATAGATTATAAAAAAAAATTATGATTTCATTAACAATAGAGTGGAATAATTTCATGTTATTCAAAAATTCTATCTATTTTAAAATCTTTTTAGATTTATATCATAATTTTTTTTGGGATAATTAGACTATTTGATGACATTTTGGAAGCGTCAAATGATTCATATTAAAAAGATGTATGTCTAATAAGGGATGTTCATAAAAAATAAAATATTACATATTTATTCTCTTATTTGGTAGTCATCCTGAAACTTTTAGCCATATATTCCTCTCAAATTATCAAACTTCATCTTCATCAATCAATCATCATAATTCTTTTCAAACATTTCCCTTCCTCTCGAAGTAACTGAAATGCCATGTGTCACGAACCAGCCCGAGTCAACAATAAGCTAGTCACCCAGAACAGACCTTGACAAGTCTCGAGAGGCATTCCCGATCCTCCCGCGATGGCTATAATAACCTAGGGCATCAATATAGTTCACAAGGGAATGATTTCACCCAAATATAAACAATTAAAAAAATAGCAGAATGAAATGGATCGCCTAAAATACATTTATATAAATATTGAACTAACATTATTTGTACAAGAAACTAAAAGTAAAACTAAAACAACAACTCAACTGACCAAACCCGATAACTAAGAAACTCTATGTGACCATGCATGTCACTCTCTAATGCAATGATTACACGTCGCCCAAGGTGATCAATCTCAAGCTGAAACCTGCACAGGGGAAAAAACAGAAGAAGACTATAGGCGTGAGTAATAAAACTCAATAGATTTTCCAAATATTATATTCCAAATGAACTTCATTTAAAATAAAAGAAACATCAATTTCATGTTTTAAAAACAAGATATAAAGGTATGTTTTCCAAATTAGGTTCCATGGTATAAAAAATATACCAGAAAAAAAATTGCATGTTTTATAAACAAGAATTCTAGTAACAATTTTAAAAGAGATGAAAATTCAAAATAAAAATATTTTTAATGAGGGATTCTTTAAAGACTATATAATTATAAATAAAACACACAAAATACTGAATTTACCAACTTAGAACACTTTATGCCAACTGTGAGTAAAAAATAGCCATTGAGCAGAAGTCCCAGGAACACCTCTCGATAGTAGTTCGTTGTGGGCCCCACATACCATGTATCTCACTGGAAGTAACAGTCAAAATATCCATTCTCATGCACATGATCCACTAATATTGGACATACACAAAACCTAGTGGTCCCCCAACATCATCAACATATTTTTGTTAGTGCTGTCATCGCCAAACTTTCTACATGAAAGAGGGGCGAAACCCCACGGGATAACTAGAAAACTAGTACTCGTCTGCCCACTTAGATACCCATGTTTTCCATTTTTTTGATAAAAAAAGTTACACATCTATAAAATACCATTTTATAAAAATTAATACATTTACAAATCATAGACCCATCAAACGGGCCACACACATGACTCACATTTATTTCACAAATCAATAAACAACTGAAATTTTCATAAAACTATATCAAGAAGTATAACAATGCCTTGTGCATAAAATCTATTTAAAAATTATATTTTAAGGCAAAAATCCTATCAATACTATTTCATCCCAGATTTGGAATCCCCAAAACCAATTAATACATCAATTTCATGAACCATAATATGTCCCCAATATATATAACATGAAATACACACAGAAACCATTTTTATAAAAAAAAAGGCCTAACGGGCCTTTAAGCCTTCCTCAAACCTAACATTTTTTTAAAGGTATGAATTTAAATTTTTTTAAGGATGTGTATACAAAAAATATAATGACGAAAACCACCTTGATAAATTTCTTAAAACACTTAGGCTACATATTCATAACACAACCATTTTCATAAAGATGTAAAAATTCCATTATTCGGTAACTCGTTCCAAAACATGTTGTAAACCAAAACCAATTTGTTTTTAAAACCAAATACACATTTTAAATCCATTTAATGTCCCAAAATACCTATTTTAATTCTTAAAATGCATTTATAAATCCAAAAAAAAGTATTTTTAAACCACACTTAACACATAAAATCTGACTGGGCAATTAACTGAACACATGACATGAACTTTTAAACAAAACAATTTATTTTAAGCACTTGACAAGGAATAAAAGACCAATTTCATTCCATATTTTTTCAAGATACTGGAACATGTTAAAAAAACCCTAAACAAGGTTCTAAACTTTACAAACCAAGTGCGAAAGATAAGGTAACATTTAAACAAACACTTTGTGAGCACTTTTATAACCAAACAACACTCCCTTCCACAAAACAAAGATTAATAATTGTTTTTCACACCATGAAAATTATGAAAAGGATGATAACCAGTACTAGAAATATATATCAGGAGTTTAAAATAATAAAATTATGAAACATATATGATAAAGGCATTGCGAGGATAACCTACCTCAAATCCTTGGCGTAATGGAAACACACAACCAATATCATCATCTGGGGGTTTATAAACGCTAAACCTATGATGAAAAGCCAAAAATGAAAAAAAACCCATAAAATATCATGGTATAACATAATACTATGTGAAAAATTACTTGGAGAGAATATAAAACAAATAAATAATGAAAGGAGGAAGAGGGAGGGGAAAGGAGAAGGAATATCATATTGCCACCTAGAAATCTCTTCGTCTTCCATTATATGTTCAACTATAGAGAAAAAAGAATGGATTGGAACATATTGGAGAGGATCCTAACGTCTATAAAGACCAGTTAAATAAGATTTGTGGGAGGAATAGTACGAATTGAATGATTTATGGATGAAATAATTTATATTTTCAATTATGCAATATTTGAGGAAACCAGAGAACTTTCAGCCTAATATGCGATGAAAATGAGCGCCAAAGAGGTAAAATAGATAATGGGGGTGAGTCTAGGTATTTTATATTTTAGTGGGTGGTGTAATAACTAAATAATATTGAAAAATTAAAATGATATAAAAGAAACAAATTATGGTTTTAAAACTAGAAATGAGCCCACGGGCTGGCCCAATACCTAAATAAGTAACCTAAATTCACCATGTTTCTGAATTTATCAGGGGTACAAAATGATATGGAAGTTTTAATATGTCAGTGGAGGATAAGTGGTAAGTATAATGAATGAAAAATGTTGAAAATGGAAGGAGTTATCAATGAAATAAAAAATTGGTTTTTAAATCTGGAAATGGGATCACGGTTGGCCCAAATCATGAATTAACCACTCTTTCTCCAAAAACTCTTAAACAAGCAATGGAGAACCCAAATTAAAGTGATTAGACATAGATGAAACATCAAAAATAATCATTCAACTCCCCCAAGACCTATGAAAATGATCAGTATTTCCACTGAACTGGATCAAAACAAAGACATGAAAATCTTGGTGTGGCAATTCTCCCCACCATTAATGTTTTCCTCCCCTGGAAAGCCACAACACATTCCAGATAATTGATCAACACCTAAGGATTATTTATCAATACGGTCCAGCCTATGAATACAATGAAACAACATCCAAAATTAATGGAACTTAATCCTCTTACCTCAACTAAAACACTAACTCTTAACCACTTCTTCAGAATCAACTGAAAGATCAAGTCACTACTTCCACAACCCAAACAAGAACTCGGTTTTTGGGCCTTTTAACAATGAATAAAAAAATCACCAAAAAAAGAGAACTCAAAAAAACCAAATATTCTAATGGATTAAAAAATATAATCACCACCATTAAAAAACTACTAGCACTATATATGTTATTAGAAGGAAAAATCAACGTGACCTATGATGGGTCTCCCCGCCAGTAGAACCCAACTAGAAACTAACAGACAAGAATTAATCATTAACTAGAATTGGGCCTAACATTCACAAGTCCACCAAAAATATCCCATAAAAACCTACCAGCCCAGGTTAATAGGGTTATAACATAAAACTTTAAACCACCCACTCGTGAACGGAGGGTACAAGAACTGGTCCAACACTATCAGCACAGATCAAACCCCCACCACTCAGGGTAGGGAGGGAAGGGGACCCAATCATTTGTCCACAAAAACCACAAAATAAATAGATGAACCCCAAAAAAACATCAATCTAGGAACAGGTAATACCAAGACCACACCAGATATACATAGGCGGTCCATATAGGCACACTAATAAGAAACCAACATCCATTAAGGCATAACCATAGTCACTGTGTGTGGGGGGGGGGGGGGTTGTCCACCATGGTCATTGTGACGAGAAGAAATTCCCAATGATGAGTATCCATAATATAGTATAAAATATCTTACCAAAATGGTGGAGGCCGGAGCCTAGTCGAGAACTCCACACTACTGGAAATTTTTTGATATCTTGGAAAGCTTCACTCCGAGGCCTACGGCTGGAGCCCTAATTCTTGAAGCATCTACTGCACCAAAACCAGGTGATGAGGAACACACCACTAAAAACTCACATGATCAAAAAAAAACATTCATATAAATTTTAATTCATAGATACATATAAAAATTCACTCTCACAACTAACAAGGATCAGAATGGAAAATGAATAGATCGAAACACAACAACATCACTGAACAGAACTACTATGTCCTAAAAATTATCACGTCCTAGAAGCACTTTAAATCGATCCCAAAAAACACTCTATTCCAACAAACGGGACAAGGAATCATATGAATTGGCGGATTTAACATTTTAAATGAATTGTTAGGTTGATAAAATAGAAATATTTCAAATGGAGAACTATCCATGTCCACATCACAACATCCTACACATTTTAGAAACCCACTGAACATTACACCAAAACTGAGACACCATCAAAATCTCATCTCAGGAAACAAAAACAGTATGAATTATATATCACATGGAAGCATATTGTATAAATTACTCTTCTAATACATAAAAATAAATATCCACATAAGCATTGATTTATAAAAAAATGCCACAATTTTTCAGCTCAAAACAATCTGACTTGGTGGGTTTCCACATTCACCAATGGAGTTTCATCAAGTCTCACCCCCATGAACCTTTCTATGCCACCCAGGAACAAAACCACAATTCCATATAGACTATCCTTCAGAATATTAATAAAAATATGCGTGTGAGAACCCATGAAAATACCAAAGGCTAAAAAAACAACATCATTCCTAAGATCGTTTACCTTCACAAGGAACACTAACCACCCAATCAAAACCCTTTTTTGATTTCAAAAAAACAAACTACAGTTCATTAAGAACAATTTCCTTAAAAACCTACCCCTCCTAAATTTTAACAACATTTAAAACAACCAAGATACTCCAAACATCCCCTTATAATTTTCTAAAATTCAATATGGTATATTTTTATAATCTGATGGCAATTGATACCAATACCCTTTCTTCAAAAACACGAACCACTCAAAAAAATTTCCAAAACCAATTCATCAGATTCAAAAAAATTTCAACTTCCCAAAAAAATCTATTTAAAAAAAGATTCAGAATCACCTTAAAATGATTCACACATTCAAAACATTTTATTCCAACAAACAAAAAGTTTATATTATAGATAATACAATCCTGTTATATAATTTCACATCCTCCTAATTTTTTTCACAAAAACAAATACTTCCAAAACCATTCTTATATTTAATTATTGAATACAAAATTTTCACATTTCAAAATCCAATCCTTCCTTTAAAATCCATTTCCACAATTCTCACACAAGGATTTTCAAAACCAAAATTCAGAATTTAAGAAAAGTCCAAGAGACCCAAAAGGGGGAACTAGTGTTGGTGGGTGACTTGACTATATGGTTGGCAGGCATATGAAAAACACAAAAACAACATGGAGAGAATTATTAGGACCATTCCCTGGATTCAAATGAATTTCTAGACCCCATGATCTCACAAAGTTCATTAGTCAGACTCACTTTGTCATATCCTAACACCAAACAATCAACAAGAACAAAGGACACTAATAAAATCAGACTTCCCATGGAAACTCGAGGATCAGAACGAGCAAGAGTTCGCGACGCTCTTACCCCACTTACCCCTCAAGTCCCAAAAAACCTACTATATCTACCTTGAAATCCCACAAATAACAAGGGTACTCTAAAAAGAAAGGTATGCTAAGAACCTACATATTTTAATAGTGTTTTGTCACAAACTTTCCCGATTCGACCCTGAACCTGTCACCCAACCCAGCTCATGAAAAGTCCCAACTGGTGTTCTTGATCCTCCCGGGATGGTGAAAATCACCAAGGGAATAAATAGAGTACACAAGGGATTGAATCATACCAAATATAAACAATCAAACATACTGTGGAATGAAATGGACAGCCCAAAATACATTTATATATAAATTGAACTAAATATTGTTTCTACAAGAAACTGATAGTACAACTGAACTAAAATCTCAACTGACCGTACCCAATACCCCAAAAACTCCATGTGACCCCGCTAGTCACTATAAAAAAAAATGATCACATGTTTCCCAAGGAGATCAAACTCTAGATGAAACCTGTATAAGGGCTAAAAATAGAAGAAGACTATAGGCGTTAGTATTAAAACTCAGTAGGTTATCTTGATATTCTATTCCAAGTGCACATCCTTTAAAATAAAAGAAACATCAATTTAATGTTTTAAATACAATATATAATGGTATGTTTTCTAAATGAGGTGCCATGCTATAAAAAATACAAGACAAAAACTTGCATGTTTTATAAACAAGAATGCTAGTTACAATTTTCAAAGAGGTGAAACTTCAAAATAAAAATAGTTTTCAAGAGGGTTTCTTTAAAGATGGTAAACTTTAAAATAAAATACACACACTAATGAATTTACTAACAAGTAACACCATATTCCGATGGTGAGAACAAAATAGCCAATGAAAACTAGTCTCGGGAACACCCCTAGCCACTAGTTCATTGTGGGACCCAAGTACCTCATACCTCGGTGGATGTAACCTTCACAATATCCGTTCTCATGCACACAAGCCAATAGTAGATAGAATAATCATAACCTAGTGGTTCCAAAACATCATCATCATAGATTATTTAGTGTTTTCATCGTCAAACATGCTACGTGAATCAGGGGCCAAACCCTACAGGATCACTAGCATACTAGTACATGTATTCGTACCTAGATACCAAGGATTTCCCTTTTTGTGCTCAAAAAAGTTACACATTTATAGAATACCATATTATAATCATGATTCCATTTAAAATTAATACACACACCAAATAGACCACACACATGTCTCACATTTCATTCATAGATAAATAAAGCACATAAATTTTCAAAAAAAAATCAAGAAGTATAACAAGGCCTTACACATAAAATCCATTCAAAATTGATATTTTAAGGGAAAAAACCTATCAATAATATAAAAAAATAGATTTTGAAGCCCCAAAACCAATTAATCAATCAATTTTAGGAAACATAGAATGTCACCAAAAGATAGAACATGAAATACACATGGAATCCATTTTTATAAAAAAATGTCAAAGGAGCCTTTAAGCCTTTCTCAAAACTAACATTTGACAAAGGTATACATTATGATGTTATTAAGGAGGTCTATAAAAACAATTTCAAAAAGGAAAACACTTTCATAAATCCCTTAAAACACTTGGGAAACTTATTCAAAACACAACCATTTTTATAAGGATGTGAAATGGGCCATTTTTCGGCATCTCAGGCAAAAACATGTTGTAAACCAAAACCCATTTGCTTGTAAAACCAAATGCACATTGATAAATCCATTAAAGGACCCAAAATACAATTTTTAATTATTCCAATGCATTTATAAATCCTAAAAAATAATTTTTAAAACACCCTT
Organism: Viscum album; assembly: GCA_963277665.1. Taxonomy (NCBI): domain Eukaryota; kingdom Viridiplantae; phylum Streptophyta; class Magnoliopsida; order Santalales; family Viscaceae; genus Viscum; species Viscum album. Next base: position 642,829,877 of record OY728151.1, on the reverse strand, counting down.
AGCCAATAAAATCCAACAGGGAAATTTACTGAAGGCATGTCATACACTTTTAAACAAAACAATTTATTTCAAGCACATGACAAGAAATAAAACCACAATTTCATGCCAAAATTTTTTCAATCTAATGAAAAAATTTCAAAATACCCTTAACCATGTTCTAAACCTTAGAAACCAAGTCTGAAGGTAACAAGACAATTAAAAAAACAATTGGTGTGCACTTTTATGACCAAACAACACTACCATTCACAAAACAAAGCTTTAAAACGTTTTGCACACCATGAATATTATCCAATGAATGGAAAATGTAATTTAAATATATATCCGGTGTGAAAATTTATAAAATGATGAAACATAAATGATAAAGGCTAGCACAAGGTATATCCTACCTCAAATCCTTGGCGTAATGGAAACACGCTCCTAATATCACCATCGGAGGGTTTATAAACCCCAAACCTACAATGAACAACCCCAAATGATAAAAACACCACAAAAAATCATGGTATAAGAGAACCCTAGTTACAAAATGTATAAGGGAGAATATAGAACCAAGAAATAATCAATGGAGGAGGAAGAGGGAGGTGAAATGAGAAAGAATCTCACATTGCTAACTCGAAAACTCTTCGTCTTCCATTAGAGATTAACCCTAGTGAAAAGGTAATGGGTTGGAACATATTAGAGAGGATCCTAAGGTCTGTAGGAACTAGGAAAATATGATTTGTGGGAATAGAGTAAGAATTGAATTATTTATGGATGAAACAATTTACCTTCTCAAATCTGTAAGATTTGAAGAAACCTGTGAACTATCACCCTAATATGCGATGCGAATGAGCTCCAAAGAGGTACAATCATTAATGGGGTTGCATCTAGGTATTTTGGATTATAATGGGAGATATAATAACGGAAAACCATTAATAAAATTAAATTATATAAAAGAAACAAATTATTTTTTTAAAATTGGAAATGCGCCCATGGGCTGGTCCAATCCCTAAATAAGTAACCCAAATTCACCATGTTTTTGAATTTAGTAGGGTTTTACAATGAGATGGTAGTTTTAATATGACAGTGGAGGAAAATGTTAGAGTGGAATAAATGATAAATGTAGAAAAATTAAGGCATTAAAAAAGAATCAAATTTGGTTTTTAAATCTGTAAATGGGATCACGGTTGGCCCAAATCATTTAATAATCACCCTTTCTCAAAAAACTCTTAAACATGCAATGGGGAACCCAAATTAGTGTGATTAGACAATGTCGAAACTCAGAAAATCAATATTCATTTAACCCATTACCCAAGAAAAGGAACAAGATATCCAATAAACCGGATCAAAACAAAGACATGAAAACCCGAGTGTGACATCATGTGATCTATTGCCTATACTGGTAAATTATGTGCATCTTACAAATCATTATAAAGTTTTTTGTTTTCACTATCTATGAATGTAATGGAGGTTGTAAGGAAAAAATATTTCCAACACACATATGAACATTGTACACAAGGTTATTTATGAGTTATTTTTTAAAATAAAATGTTAATGGTTTGTTTGATAATGTCTCCTTAAAACCCCTAAAATTAACAATCAAATTTTTTAATAAAAAGATTAATGATTTACTTTAAAAACATTAAACTATTTATATTGATTCTGAATATTTTGATAAATTTTCATTATATTTATGTTTTTATAAGTGAGAGGAAACTATGAAATGACTTATTAAAAACATAATGATGAAACTAATTTTGATCAAAAAAAATTCTAATGGAATTTTCTAGTCGAACTTCTTCTAGATTTATAGATTTATTTTTTCATAGATTGCCTATGGAACCACCACTATTTAATTACTATATAATTTCATTTATGTATTTATATTTATAATTATTTTTTTATTTTATATTCACATGGACTTGGAAAATTAATTATTGTGAACTTACTATATTATTTATTACCTAAAACATAAATAGATGATGAAGAATTTCCCATTTTCAGGATAAATCCTATTATAATATTGTAATGGATGATCCATAATATAATCATTATTTTTATTTCAACAATAGGTTTCCTATAAAACATCCATCTTTTGTTTCCTATAAAACAATCGATTTGAATTTTCAATGGAAATTCCTCGTGGAATTAATATATAATTGAACATTGAAATTTTTCTACAAGGATATAAATAAGAAATTATTGAATTATAACTCTTTTGATTTTCACTAGTACTTATACTATTTATTTTTAGTGGAATAGAAACTAGGGATTGGTATTCCCATTAGAACATCCACATGGTATTATAGTTGACTTTGAATATAAATATGTAATTATTAATGATCCATTTTTTTAGTAAAATTTACCTATAAATTTCTTATTTATTTTCCTTTTTGGATTCCCAATAGATCATCGTTTGTGGATTTCCAATGGAAATTAAACTGTGAATTTCTATTTTCAGTGGAAGTTTATGTTTTAACATAATATTAAAATGAAGTTTTTGATAATGGAATCACACTTATCTTCGGTGTTTATATTGGTTTTGTGCACTACATATAGTCAATACTTTATAAGAAATATAAGAATGTTGACGTTGGATGGATGATAATGAATTATGATCGATGGGTAAATTAATGTTTGATACACTGTTATAATTTTTAATAGTGGATAACATTGAGTCCTTACACCCAATTTAGAACTACCTCTAGGTTTTATGGGACACTCTTATGCACCCTTAATTATTGGTCATACTCCATAAACTTCATTAAATCACAATACACTCATAGGTCATATGTAAAAATGGGATTCATATGATTTAGGTGGGATCTATGATGGACTTAGGGTTCTATCATCATCATAAAAATATGAAAATGAATATGAGATAATTTTTATGCTTAGAATATAGCACTTCTGTAAGTCAATATGTTTCCTCTTCCTAGTAAGGCTTTACTTCATTGCTCTATTTGTGTAATGTTTCACGTCTTCTTCACTCTCTTGAAGACTGATAATAAAATAAAAAAGTATTTCCTCACATTCCTCTCATCCACTCTTAGTGGGAATATAAAGGATATCAAAACATGTTAATATATATTTTTGGAGAATCCATACCACTTAATCCTTTTTATATAATCTCTTTATCTTTTATAATATCTGTTCATGATCATATCTTAGATCTACCATGGTATTATCTTCACAGATGGCCCTTATCTTTCAACGATTATTACTACCTCATATATCAACCAGCTCACTATAATCTGAATCCACTTTCTCACTGTAAAACACATCATTATAATCATAATAATATCAATGATGGTGATATATTCATACCATTTCATCCTTAGATTCCAAAGCTCCATGATCTTCTTCTCATAATAGAATAATGTATGGGTTCAGTGGTTAGAACACGAGTCACAACACCAATTCTGTAATGCTGCATTGATCATCATGCATCATGATTTTTTTTGAATTTTTAATTATGATAAACTTTGTCCTACATATAATATAACTGATCTTGTGATTTACATACTCCACTAACCACATTAAATTGATAAAAACAACCACAAAACCATGTTTCTATGATTATCTTATATCATACTTATTCACTCTCCATGCGCGAAGATCACAAGTCCCATGATAAGGATAGTTTTTAATTAAACATCACTATCTTCATAACATTTAGAATATTCAAACCACAATATTTCATTATAGATCACATATATTGTGAACCTCCATTACATAACCCATTGTATTTACATTAAATATTCCATGTTGTATCTCTTAACACATTTAAATTCCATAAAGCATTACATGTTTTATTTCCTTCTTGAAAAATAATTTAAATATATTTGATGATACATTGCTCCATGGAATACATCAAATATCTTATACAAGCTTGTATATCAACAAAAATCATCTATTTTGTGTATTTATCTATTCATATAGAGATATTTCAATGTCACATGTTGTAGCATCATGAGCCCGATCATCCAGACTCGACGCTTGATAATACTGTGTAATTTTTTAAAAAAAGAAACATAGTAATTTCACAATATATTACACTAACGATGACCTTTTACTGGTATAGGTTCTAGAATACTACACAATACCTTACATTTATCAAAGTTAAACAAAAATAAAACACATGCCTACTATTCATCCACATGTGCTAACTCGAAAAGAGTTGTCATCTAAAATTTAACTTCTAAGATACCTGTGAAAAATCATTTAAAAACAAATAGTGAAAAATCAATTTCCCAAAAATTCATTTTGAAGTCGTTGAAATAATTTTTTAGATATTTTCATTTTAAAATAACTTTGTTAAATGATTTTGAGAAAAACATTAAAATACCTTTTGAAATATATTCAAAAAACTTAATTGTAATCATTTACATTTTAAAATAGTATATCACTTTTGAAATTAATTACACTCAAAATGTTATTTAAATATAATCCAGTGATTTTAGAAAACATATCACGATATTTTGAAAAAAAACTGTTATGGAAACTTGAAAAATATAAGGTGTAACGCCCCGACCCTAGTTGCCTAGAGTCGGTGCATTATTACATAACATTGGCATGATCACAAGAAAGATCAAATCTCGAAAGACCGATTGGTTTAGTAGCCTTGGAAACACTAGATATATTCATAAGTTTTACATTACATCATAAAATGAAAAACTACTACAACAACATAATGTTTCCACAGTCCACACTATAATCCCCTCATAATATCCCTGCAGGTCATTCATAACTTACATCTTCAATTCCTGGGAAAAATAAAACATAGAAAAGGGGTGAGCTCAAATGCCCAGTAAGGATAACAATATATCGGAAACTTTCATCAATAAGAATAAACATTTAAGGCAATGTATAACTAAAACAAAATCCTTTTAAACATGAACTTTCAACATGGTATGGCATAAATAAAATGAAATAATGCCATTTACTTATTCACATGGATATTCTACTAATCGAATAATCACATGCAAAAATCAATAACCACTTTCATAATGTTGGAATGCATAATGCCAGACTATCATAACCACATAGCCAAGGCCTCGTGCCAAGACTACAAATAAGATTTTGTCAAGGCCTTGTGCCAAGACACTAGTTTGTCTCATGAGACCTACCGATGCATCGAGGAGCTATAGCGGGATCCACCCATCACTTATTAAGTCCAATGCATTCCCATATGAAAAGGTTTAAACATAACATAAACATTCGTATTAAAACTAGCATACGAAATGTCAATAATCTCACCATAAACTATGAATGGTATAAAAATAGCACATCCATAGTCAAACATATCACAAAACCTTCAATACAATATAGAAGTTTTGTATCATAATAAATCAACTTCAAATAATCTTAAAATCCATCAAAGGATGTTGACATAGATGAAATCAAAATTCTTTTTAAAGAAGTATCTCCTTTTATTTTGAAATCATTTAAGATCCATATAAAATAAAAAATTTTCTTTGAAAATATTCTTATAAGCTTGTATGGAAAGCTACGACGATTTTATAATGGTGGAAAATAACCGCACCCGCCGTATAAGTTAAAAAAAACATTCTTACCTCAATTCTGTCGAAAAGGTTAAAAAGGACCTTGTTTTGAAAACGACGGAAAGATTCCTTTATAAACCTCTTATAAAAAGTCAAACAAGGGTATAAATGACTTTAACCCATATTCTTGTAAATAGTAAAAATGTTTTGAAATACATTTCGAAGAAACATGGATGTGGATGATAAAGAGATCCCAGTAGATTATTACGTATAATACAACCTCGGATAATGAAGAGATTGTGAAATAACCCTTACCTTGTACTTTTCCTTTGTTGGGGTTGGTTAACCTCCTGTATAATGGTGAAATAATTGTTATTAAATTATACAAGAATCATATACATTAATATGATATCATATATGATCTTTTAACATTGCTTTATTAATAATATCTTAGTATTATCGTCGTTTCAGGTGATAATCGATTCGTTCTTCTTAAATGTTTGGTTACGTAAGACATGTTTGTAATTGATAGATTAAATCTTATTTATAATCAGAATGATATTAACATTATTTTTAACCCTAAAATGAGAATAAGACTTGAATGGATACGATGGAGGATGGATCTCACCGCGTTCGTGGAGATGGTAGTCCGTACGTACGCACGAACGCTACTTCCATTTAATTTTTATTTTAAAAGAATTGAATCCAAATGATACATAGGTATATTACTATTCTAGTATAATATAATATTTTATATATGTTACTTAATTTCATTAACACCATCCTTTATATGTTCCATGTGTGGTATGAACGAGTCATATCATTTTAAGGGGCGGTAGTCCGCACTTCCTCAAATGAAATTATCGTATGTATATAAAACTTGAAACGAATAATGGTATGAAATAAAATGGAATTAAAGAAGCTTATATATAAAATATATATCATTAATATCATATTTAATTATAGTGCCATCATAATGGCCACCATGAAAGGCGGTAAGATGTATTTGAACAATCATCGTTTTGTGAGGCGTTAGTTTTCCATCCACAGAAACATTATGTTCATCATCCATTAGATGGAGTTGTGTGTATGTGTAGTTTGAATCCTTATTATAACAACATCCTAGTATATTGAGTATACTGGTGTTGTTACAAAATAAAGGAAATAAAAAGAGTTTGGGGGTTGGAGAAGCAAAATAAAGGAAAATAATTTAAGAGAAATCGTTACCTTTAATTTAGGTAACTCACTTTGGTTGGAACCAAAGGACTTCTTGAAATGATTTCTGCCTAAGGGGAAGCTTCAAGGAGGAGTATAGGGAGGTGGGGAGCTTAGTTGGGCAGAGTTTGGACGATCCAAGTGGCTTGAGAGGTGTGAGGAATGAGTAGAAGTGGTCTCCTTTTATAAGGGAGAAGAGGGGCTCTTTAGGAATGAGTGAAAGTATTACTTTATAATATAATTATATTCGGTTTATAATGGTCCAAAAATCATTGAGGTCGAATATAAGATGACTAATATTCTAAATAACATCAACCAATAAGAATTGGACAGGTTTTAGATAATATTTTAATCATTATAATCTTATTTATTTAAATGATTTATTAATGAGGTAAACATTGCATCATTATTGTGTCATTAATAATTTATATTATTTGATGTCTAAAAATTATAAATAAAATATCATTATGTAGTAAATCTTTTTATCTTTCTAGTGAATATTTATAATCGAAAATCCAACATGTATAACCCTATGTAAAAATTGTTCTTCTAAAAGATGTAAGCTTATGCCATTTTTATTTTTATTTTAGCTTTATTAATATAAAGTTTCCCTACCACATACAAGTGGCTCCAAGGGGTCCCCAAATTGACCCAAGGATGCTCATGGTCGGGTATGTGTCCACCAATAAGGTTAGGACACGTTTTAGGGTAATTTTGTATTATTATAATATTATTTTTTAACCCTTATTTACCGGATTTACCCTTTAACCATGGTAAATAAAATATTTACCGCAGTAATTATTCAAAATGTGTAAAAATAAAAGTTACCTATTTACATAATTTGGACATCCTGATTCCAAATATGGAATCCATTTTTCTAAATTCAAAACACAGAAGTGGCAGAAATTAATTTAAAATTAATTCCCGCTGTCAAAACAAAAAGCGTGTTTTTAAGAGATAATAACTATCAAAAGATTGACACTTGTTTATGTTCGGTTTAATTGTAAAATTATGTCCAATGACCAACATTATATTAAATGGTAAAAATATATTCTAAATATACTTTAAAACCACTCAAATTCATAATTTATCACTATTAATTATTTTGGTTAAAAAAGTTGTTTTTAATTAAAATTTAGTAATTTTCACTATTCATCAAAATATGCAAGTTATCCGAAATGTACCAAAATTTCACCTTAGGCTAAATTCGATATTCCGAATCCAAAAATGAAGTCCATTTTGAAATATAAAATATATATGATTTCAAAAAGTAGGTATTACTATTCACAACGGCTATTTTAATTAGTTGTGGTGTGTGTTAGAACTCGGTGTTGCGTACAACACACGCTATCGCATTATTCAAAGAGAAGCGTACCATAGAAGCTTGGGGTGTTACATTCTCCCCTCCTTCAAATAATTGCGTCCTCGCAATTTCTAGGGTATTACTGCATAAAAAGACTCGGGTGGTTCTTCATCATAAGTTCCTCGGGTTCCCACGTTGCCTCTTCCATCTTATGGTTTCTCCACAAAACTTTTACCAGACGTGTCGTCCGGTTTCTCAGTACTTGTTCTCTTGTATCAAGAATCTTGACGGGCTCTTCACAATAAGACAGATTGGGTTCCAGTTCTAATTCCTCATAGGTGAGTACATGCGTTGGGTCAGGCATGTATTTCCTCAATAGAGATACGTGGAACACATCGTGAACTTTGGAGAGACTTGGCGGCATTGCCAATCGGTAAGCTACAGCCCCAATTCGTTCTAGAATTTCGAAAGGTCCGATGTACCTGGGACTCAATTTACCTTTCTTACCAAAACGTATGACTCCCTTCCACGGAGATACCTTCAGAAAAACATGATCACCGACTTGAAATTCCAAATCCTTCCTTCGATTATCGGCATAGCTCTTCTGCCTACTTTGAGCTTCTTTGATGTGATTTTGGATTACCTTCACCTTTTCCACCGTTTCCTCCACCAGTTCTGGGCCTACAAGTTTTCTTTCACCAACGTCATCCCAACAGGTTTGTGTACGACATCTCTTTCCGTATAACGCTTCATATGGTGCCATCTGAATACTTGAATGGAAGCTACTGTTATATAAAAATTCTACCAGTGGTAAATATTGATCCCACATACCCTGAAAGTCAAGTGAGCAAGATCTCAACATGTCTTCTAAGGTTTGAATAGTCCGTTCTGATTGTCCATCTGTCTGAGGGTGGTAAGCAGTGCTCAAATGAAGTTCAGTATCCAGGGATTTCTAAAGACTTTTCCAAAATCATGAAGTAAAACGGGGATCACGATCAGAAACAATCGATAGGGGTACTCCATGAAGTCTCACAACATAATTAATGTATAGTCTTGCTAGACGTTCCAGGGGTAGATCTTCTCTTATAGCAAGAAAATGTGCTGACTTGGTAAGACGATCAACAATAACCCATATTGCATCGTTCCTTCTATGAGTCTTTGGTAGCCCCATGACAAAGTCCATCGTAATATTGTCCCATTTCCACTCCGGTATAGGAAGAGGTTGCATGACTCCTCCAGGCTGTTGCCTTCCAGCTTTCACTTGTTGACAAACCATACATCTTGACACAAAATCAGCAATCTCCCTCTTCATGTAGTCCCACCAAAAATGTTCCTTCAAATCTCTATACATTTTGGTGCTCCCAGCGTGTATAGAGAAATTGGAACTATGAGCATCATCCAGCAATTCCCTTTTTAGATCAGGTATATTGGGAACACAAAGTCTCTTCCCGAATTTCAAAATTCCATCTTCATACACAAAGTCTCTCAATCTCCCATCATTCACAGCTTTAATCTTCTTTTGGAATTCTTCATCATCGGTCTGAGAACTCTTAATCCTTTCTAGTAAAGATGGTTTGGAAACCATTTGAAAAAGCATTGATGTTTCACCTTCCCTGGTTATTCCCATGTCCATCTTCACTAGATCCATGAAAATTGGATCCCTTTCAATTCTCATCATGTTCAGAACTCCATGGTCTTTTCTGCTCAAAGCATCTGCTACTTTGTTTGCTTTCCCCGGGTGGTAGTGTATCGTACAATCATAATCCTTGAGTAATTCAAGCCATCTCCTTTTCCTCATGTTGAGTTCTTTTTGTGAGAAAATATACTTCAAACTCTTGTGATCAGTATAAATCTCACATTTTTCACCATAGAGGTAGTGCCTCCATATCTTCAAAGAAAAGATCACTGCTGCTAACTCGAGATCATGAGTAGGATAGTTTTTTTCATGAATTTTCAACTGTCGTGATTCATAGGCAATAACTCTATCATTCTGCATAAGGACACAGCCAAGTCCTTTCTTCGATGCATCACTATAAATAACGAACCCATCATTCCCCGATGGTAAAGTCAATATAGGAGCATTGACTAATCTTATCTTCAGTTCTTCGAAACATTCTTCACACTCTTTTGTCCAAACAAATTTAACCCCTTTACGTGTGAGCTTCGTTAATGGGTTAGCCAATCGGGCAAAATTCTGGACGAAACGTCGATAATAACCTGCCAAACCAATAAAACTGCGTACCTCAGTTATACTCGTAGGTGCTGGCCATTCTTGGATTGCTTTGGTCTTAGAAGGATCAACAGTGATTCCATCTTTAGAGACAATATGGACAAGAAAAGAAATCTCCTGAAGCCAGAATTCACACTTGCTAAACTTCCCATATAATTCATGCCTCCTCAGAGTCTTCAAGATAATGCGCAAGTGATTTTTATGATCTTCGTAGGTTTTGGAGTATACCAAGATATCATCAATAAATACCACCACAAATTCATCGAGATGCTCCTTGAAAACTCTATTCATCAGATCCATGAATACAGAGGGTGCATTAGTCAATCCAAACGGCATTACAGTAAACTCGTAATGCCCGTACCTGGTTCGAAATGCTGTCTTCGGAATGTCTTCCTTCTTCACACACAACTGATGGTATCCAGATCGAAGGTCAATCTTTGAAAAGTATTGAGCTCCATGCAGTTGGTCAAATAAATCATCAATACGAGGTAGGGGATACTTGTTCTTTATCGTTATAGCATTGATCTCCCTGTAGTCGATACATAACCTCATAGATCCATCTTTCTTTTTAACAAAAAGAACAGGGGCGCCCCATGGAGAAACACTAGGGCGAATAAATCCCTTATTACTCAATTCCTCTAGTTGTTTCTTTAGTTCGACTAACTCTACAATGGCCATTCTATAAGGGGTCTTCGATATAGGCCTTGATCCAGGAATCAAATCAATGGAAAACTCAACTTCTCATTCTGGAGGATGTCCAGGTAAATCTTCCGGAAATACATCTACAAATTCTTTCACAACAGGTACATCCTCTATTTGAACATTCCTTTCCTCACTGATAGTTACTTCATTCTCTTCCTCCCCAATAATTGAATTTAGTTGAGCTACTAGGGGTGGATCTAAATAAGAATTAGGTGGTGACGATTCTGCTCTAAAAATAAGGTGTTCCTTATCATTATCATCAAGAATCGTAACCTCTTTCTTCTTACAATAAATCTTCGCATCATAGTCCGAAAGCCAGTCCATATCGAGGATTATATCAAACTCAATCATAGGTATGACGATGAGATCAGCAGATAAAGAAAATTTATGTAATCTAATGGGGACTGATTCACAAAACTTTGTTGCAACGATACTTCCCTTAGGAGTTTTAACTGACAACTCCCTTATTAAATCAAATTGGAAATATCTAATTTTCTTAGCAAACTGGGAAGATATGAAACAATGCGATGATCCAGAATCAAATAATGCATTTGCTAAACTTGAGGAAACCATTAAATTACCTGCCACCACATCTTTCGGAGCTTCTACCTCTGCAGTAGTGATAGCATAAGCCTGGCCTTGATCCCTTGGCCTTTTCTGAGGTAAGTTCTCCTGACGCTTAGGGCATGCATTTGCATAATGCCCCATCTCCCTGCAATTTTAGCACTGAACGTTGGTAGCTTCCTTCTTCCCCTTGCAATCATGAGCTTGGTGGCCTTTTTCACCACACTTGTAACAGACTCCCATTCCCTTCAAGCAAGTACCAGGATGTTTCTTCCCGCATTTACCACAAGATGGATATTCAACCTTTCCCTTCTTCCCCTTATTTCCATTCCCAGATTGATCAGCAGGTCTCTTCTTCTCTTGCTTTTCTTTAAAGTCATAAGACTTAGAGAATTCCTTTTCGGTCTTGATAGCACATGAGACAATGTCTTCGTACGATGAAAAGGATTGTGAGACTAATGCTCGACGGAGAAATGGTTTTAACCCATCAAATAAACGATCAATCTTACTTCTTGGGATGCGAATATAATCTCCAGCATACCTCGCTAACCTTGTAAAGTTAGCCTCATACTTTGTGACATTCTCATCCTCCTTCTGTCTCAGACTCAGAAATTGCCTTTCCATATCTGCTCGATGGTCGCGAGGGAAGTATTTTTCTAAAAACAGATCTTTGAACTCCCTCTATTCCATATTTGATACTTCATCATCTTCCTTCATGTTCTGAATCAATGACCACCATTGATCAGCATCTCTAGTGAGGCGGTAAACTGCCATGATAACTTTTTCCCTTTCACTGCTCCCCAAAGCCTGAAATATTTTCTCTAGGGAAAATATCCATTGCTCAGCTACTAAGGGATTTGTATTCCCATTGAACGTTGGTGGTTGTTGCCTCATGAATCGATCTAACATTGATCCTCCACGCTGCGGATCAGGTTGCTCTATACGGGTAAGGTTATTATTCATAACCTGAGTAAGTTGTCCCAGTATGGTGATTAGCTGATCAGCACCAGTTGCATCACCAGCCCCACTATAATTATCTTGAGCAGGAGGGCAATCCCTACATGGAGTGCGTGCATTGATACGGTTTCCATTTCTTCCACTAGGCGCCATTTCTAAACAATGGCATAAACTAGATCAGTTTATGAATCAAAATACATAATCCCATACTTATAAAACACTTAACATAAATTGAACTATTTATGGATATAATCCATAATCATAAAAATGTTTTCTTTGAGGAAGTATATACTCATAAACCCTTCATAATGATTTGTAAAGATAGTGAGAGTTATCCTAAGCATATCCCCCGGGAGTGTCGTAACCAAGAGTGCAGCAAGGCCCGTTGTCGTGCACCAGTTCCCGTTCGAGTCTAGCTCAAAGCGGTGTTTTCGGGTTTTACCCCTAGGTAAATCTGTGCCAGAGCCGCCTCTACCTGCTCGTATCCAGACAGGGATGTATTGCTCGGAAAACGCACAAAATCTCTACAACACCAAAATTCTAGGAAGTTCTTCTATACTAATCCACAAAGTTCATCTTAGGTCTACGTGCTCTAATCAGAGTTTATCTAAATCTAGTTTCCAAGGTTTGTACTAAACTTCCTCTGATACCAACTGTAACGCCCCGACCCTGGTTTCCTAGAGTCGGTGCATTATTACATAACATTGGCATGATCACAAGAAAGATCAAATCTCGAAAGACCGATTGGTTTAGTAGCCTTGGAAACACTAGATATATTCATAAGTTTTACATTACATCATAAAATGAAAAACTACTACAACAACATAATGTTTCCACAGTCCACACTATAATCCCCTCATAATATCCCTACAGGTCATTCATAACTTACATCTTCACTTCCTGGGAAAAATAAAACATAGAAAAGGGGTGAGCTCAAATGCCCAGTAAGGATAACAATATATCGGAAACTTTCATCAATAAGAATAAACATTTAAGGCAATGTATAACTAAAACAAAAGCCTTTTAAACATGAACTTTCAACATGGTATGGCATAAATAAAATGAAATAATGCCATTTACTTATTCACATGGATATTCTACTAATCGAATAATCACATGCAAAAATCAATAACCACTTTCATAATGTTGGAATGCATAATGTCAGACTATCATAACCACATAGCCAAGGCCTCGTGCCAAGACTACAAATAAGATTTTGTCAAGGCCTTGTGCCAAGACACTAGTTTGTCTCATGAGACCTACCGATGCATCGAGGAGCTATAGCGGGCTCCACCCGTCACTTATTAAGTCCAATGAATTCCCATATGAAAAGGTTTAAACATAACATAAACATTCGTATTAAAACTAGCATACGAAATGTCAATAATCTCACCATAAACTATGAATGGTATAAAAATAGAACATCCACAGTCAAACATATCACAAAACCTTCAATACAATATAGAAGTTTTGTATCATAATAAATCAACTTCAAATAATCTTAAAATCCATCAAAGGATGTTGACATAGATGAAATCAAAATTCTTTTTAAAGAAGTATCTCCTTTTATTTTGAAATCATTTAAGATCCATATAAAATAAAACATTTTCTTTGAAAATATTCTTATAAGCTTGTATGGAAAGCTTCGACGATTTTATAACGGCGGAAAATAACCGCACCCGCCGTATAAGTTAAAAAAAACATTCTTACCTCAATTCTGTCGAAAAGGTTAAAAAGGACCTTGTTTTGAAAACGACGGAAAGATTCCTTTATAAACCTCTTATAAAAAGTCAAACAAGGGTATAAATGACTTTAACCCATATTCTTGTAAATATTAAAAATGTTTTGAAATACATTTCGAAGAAACATGGATGTGGATGATAAAGAGATCCCAGTAGATTATTACGTATAATACAACCTCGGATAATGAAGAGATTGTGAAATAACCCTTACCTTGTACTTTTCCTTTGTTGGGGTCGGTTAACCTCCTGTATAATGGTGAAATAATTGTTATTAAATTATAAAAGAATCATATACATTAATATGATATCATATATGATCTTTTAACATTGCTTTATTAATAATATCTTAGTATTATCGTCGTTTCAGGTGATAATCGATTCGTTCTTCTTAAATGTTTGGTTACGTAAGACATGTTTGTAATGGATAGATTAAATCTTATTCATAATCAGAATGATATTAACATTATTTTTAACCCTAAAATGAGAATAAGACTTGAATGGATACGATGGAGGATGGATCTCACCGCGTTCGTGGAGACGGTAGTCCGTACGTACGCACGAACGCTAGTTCCATTTAATTTTTATTTTAAAAGAATTGAATCCAAATGATACATAGGTATATTACTATTCCAGTATAATATAATATTTTATATATGTTACTTAATTTCATTAACACCATCCTTTATACGTTCCATGTGTGGTATGAACGAGTCATATCATTTTAAGGGGGCGGTAGTCCGCACTTCCTCAAATGAAATTATCGTATGTATATACAACATGAAACGAATAATGGTATGAAATAAAATGGAATTACAGAAGCTTATATATAAAATATATATCATTAATATCATATTTAATTATAGTTCCATCATAATGGCCACCATGAGAGGCGGTAAGATGTATTTGAACAATCATCGTTTCGTGAGGCGTTAGTTTGCCATCCACAGAAACATTATGTTCATCATCCATTAGATGGAGTTGTGTGTATGTGTAGTTTTAATCCTTCTTATAAAAACATCCTAGTATATTGAGGATACTGGTGTTGTTACAAAAGAAAGGAAATAAAAAGAGTTTGGGGGTTGGAGAAGCAAAATAAAGGAAAATAATTTAAGAGAAATCGTTACCTTTAATTTAGGTAACTCACTTTGGTTGGAACCAAAGGACTTCTTGAAATGATTTCTGCCTAAGGGGAAGCTTCAAGGAGGAGTAGAGGGATGTGGGGAGCTTAGTTGGGCAGAGTTTGGACGAGCCAAGTGGCTTGAGAGGTGTGAGGAATGAGTAGAAGTGGTCTCCTTTTATAAGGGAGAAGAGGGGCTCTTTACGAAAGAGTGAAAGTATTACTTTATAATATAATTATATTCGGTTTATAATGGTCCAAAAATCATTGAGGTCGAAGATAAGATGACTAATATTCTAAATAACATCAACCAATAAGAATTGGACAGGTTTTAGATAATATTTTAATCATTATAATCTTATTTATTTAAATGATTTATTAATGAGGTAAACATTGCATCATTATTGTGTCATTAATAATTTAAATTATTTGATGTCTAAAAATTATAAATAAAATATCATTATGTAGGAAATATTTTTAGCTTTCTAATGAATATTTATAATCGAAAATCCAACATGTATAACCCTAGATAAAAAAAAGGTTCTTCTAAAAGATGTAAGCTTATGCCATTTTTATTTTTATTTTAGCTTTATTAATATAAAGTGTCCCTACCACATACAAGTGGCTCCAAGGGGTCCCCAAATTGACCCAAGGATGCTCATGGTCGGGTATGTGTCCACCAATAAGGTTAGGACACGTTTTAGGGTAATTTTGTATTATTATAATATTATTTTTAAACCCTTATTTACCGGATTTACCCTTTAACCATGGTAAATAAAATATTTACCGCAGTAATTATTCAAAATGTGTAAAAATAAAAGTTACCTATTTACATAATTTGGACATCCTGATTCCAAATATGGAATCCATTTTTCTAAATTCAAAACACAGAAGTGGCAGAAATTAATTTAAAATTAATTCCCGCTGTCAAAACAAAAAGCGTGTTTTTAAGAGATAATAACTATCAAAAGATTGACACATGTTTATGTTCGGTTTAATTGTAAAATTATGTCCAATGACCAACATTATATTAAATGGTAAAAATATATTCTAAATATACTTTAAAACCACTCAAATTCATAATTTATCACTATTAATTATTTTGGTTAAAAAAGTTGTTTTTAATTAAAATTTAGTAATTTTCACTATTCATCAAAATATGAAAGTTATCCGAAATGTACCAAAATTTCACCTTAGGCTAAATTCGATATTCCGAATCCAAAAATGAAGTCCATTTTGAAATATAAAATATATATGATTTCAAAAAGTAGGTATTACTATTCACAATGGCTATTTTAATTAGTTGTGGTGTGTGTTAGAACTCGGTGTTGCGTACAACACACGCTATCGCATTATTCAAAGAGAAGCGTACCATAGAAGCTTGGGGTGTTACATAAGGCAATCATGGAACTAAACTCTAAGTGAGGGATTGGGTTCACTCCCCAATTCCATACCATAATTAAAACATTCACGTATTGGGTTTTATAAAAAAACTTTTATGTCTTTTTACACATATATACATTTTGTAAAGACTCGAAAAAGTCATGATTTTTTTTTCATAATTCATTGGAATTTTTTGAGTCTGTAGTTTCAGACATAGCCGGATTCCGAGGCCCGGTGTGCCCAGAATCATTTTTTTGAAGTTTTGTTTGGGTATGTTCAGTAAATGTATGTGTGGGTTATTCTATCTTTTGAACCGGTGCTCAGAATCGAAATCTGAGGGCACCGATGAACTCGTAGGGCCGATTTTAGCTCAAGGGGACCTTTACCGTAGTTGCGTTTTGTCGTATGTGGTAGTTAAAATTTTGGGATTCATTAAGAATTAAATAAAATTGTTGTGTTACAATATTATTTTAAGTGGAAGTTATTTCCTCCAAAAAGAAGTTTGAGGTGGGGCCCAAACCCCTCCTAACATTCCATGGGAGAATATATCTAAGTGTGGTGGGGTACACATGAGCCCCTAACTTATCACCTCCACTAAACTCCCTTGAAACCCCCCATTTTACTCCCTTTTTTTTAATTGACAACTCTCCCCTCCTTAATTGTGACTCTTCACCTCTTTCTATCTCTCCCATTAAATTTTCCAACATGTTTTCATTTATTGATTAATTAATGGATTGAATTCTCTAATTTTTAAATCTTTTTGAATTACATGGAAAGTTTATAATTATGGGGAAAGCCTTACTTTAATATTTTTTTGGAAAATATTTTGTTGGGGGAACCTTTATTGAATTAGAGGATCTTCTTTCTTCCATGAAGAACATCATCCTCTCTTGGTGAAGAATGCTCCATGACTCCTCCTATATTCTTCTTCCTCCGTGTCAAGGGAGAAGACACCACTCACGAGAAGCGTCGCCTATATCAAGGACTCTTCTTCCAGCATTGACGGGATGACACCTTTCTCCATGACGTGAACTTCTGCGATGCTTGTCTTCCATAGCTAGATGGCGTGCGACGTCATTTACGAGGTAGGGTATTTGTATAATTTAATTCAAATAAATTATACATTCATTCTTATTGAATGAGAATGATTGTCTATGGCCGATTGTTACCACCTAACACGTAGGGCGTGGGCCGAACAAACACAGCTCGACAACCGTCCTTTTTTTCACGATTTTTAATTTTTAAAAGGGAGGTGGTGGAAAACGGAGGCGGTGTCGACCGTAGGCGGTGGCCACGCGCCAACCGCATGTGGAAGAACCGCGCCCCTCAACCGTGGGCCGTACAACCGAGGAAGAACCGACCAGCTGTATCTGTCCATGCTGGTGGAACCATGGCGCCCCACGGCACCGTGCTGCGGAGAGCTGCGGCCCGCACTGGGTGGGCCGCTCCATAGGAAGAATAGGTGGCTCGTCGGACGGTCGGGAGGAAGGAGCCGTTGTTCTCATAAGTGCCGCAACGGAGGGATAGCATCCCGCTACCGCGGGCCGCTCGCACCGCGAAAACCGGTCGGATTTGTCCGGCCGGACAGGGGGGCGGCACCGCCGGTTCGAGAAGTCAAGCCCCCCCCCCCCCCCCCCCCGCACCGGCTCGGCCAGCTGGTCGAGCCGCATCCAGCCGGGCTGGGCCGTGTCTTACCGGGTCGGGCTGCCTGTTATGGGCCGGGCTGACCCCTTAGACCGGTCGAACCTTCCGATCTAGGATTGGGCGACCCGCCATCCCACCGGGCTTGATGAGCCAGGCCCGTGTCACTTAAATGTGAATAACATCATGACCGTGCATCCGATCGACGCGCCGTCTACGGCACTGGGACCCTTGAGACGAGGCGGTCCTTTTTCGATACTCTAAGTGAGTTTTAGAAGACTTTGGGAAATGGCCAGGTTTGGAACGAGCGTATTTTCAGCCGGGCCCTAGAACGAAAATGCTAATAATTCTCAGACCAGGCGTCCGATAGACGCTCCATCTATCACGTTGGGTTTCTTTTGATGAGAAAGAACTTCAGATACATCGACTCTGTACTTTTTTATAGTTTATGTATCGAACCCTTTTCTCGAGGAGTGGACCCTCCCTGAATTGAGCGCACTGTGTGCGAAAACCCTGGAGTTGGCTATGACTACGATGACAACTGTACTGGAATCCTTCGTGGGTTCGGCAGCAATGATAACTATACTAGAATTCTTCGTGGGTACGACACCAATGACAACTGTACTGGAATCCTCCATGGGTTTGGAACCGATGACAACTGTACTAGAATTCCCCGTGGGTTTGGCTACGATGACAACTGTACTGGAATCCTCTGTGGGTTCGACAGCGACGACAACTATACTGGAATCCTCTGTGGTTTGGACAGCTTAGATGAATCATTGACTACATCTGATCATCCATGTCTCTATACGAAAGATCTGTACCTGTGTGAGCTGAGTCATGTCTTTCAACCATTCTCATCGTGGTGATTGACTTTACTTCCTGTGTGGAATGGGTTTCCATTGGGCACGAGAGTCAGAGCCGGACTGAGATTGGTAACATAGGTATATGTATGGTCCTATACCTAAGTGAGGTTGGTTGATATTTCATGATTGTATCTTTCTTATTTTCTTTTTACTTAGTGTATATAGTTGGACCATGTGGGTCTCGGGGTCCCTACTGAGTATCGTTATACTCACCCCTACACGGGCTATGCCCGTACCTCGTTGTGTTGGATGCAGATGACAAACAACACTAACGTAGGCCGAGAGCGCCACGATGGACGGTACCTAGACGTGGACCTTGCGACGAGTCGGCAGACGGAGGAGACTGATGGACATGAGTGCTGAGGTGGCCATCTGTACCTACCTTTCAGGTAGGAACCCCAGAGGACGATCCATGATCTTCTCTTTACTTCCTGTTGTTTGTCCCTTTTTACTTGTACTTGTTGTTCAGTTGGGTTGGTATACTGGACCATTTACTTTCCAGCACACTCTTTGTATTCAGTTTTACTTAGTCTTTACTTCCTACTGCGTACTCTGTTGTGTTTATTTAATTTATAAAGGCAATGCCTTCCCATCTTAGGGATTTACGCATTTGGTGGTATTCGCCAGCCCTAGCTTATGGAAGGCGGGTTTGGGTAGTCACTACACGGGCCCCAAGGACGGGTCGTGACAAATTGGTATCAAAGGATTTGTTTCAACTGCAGAACTCGGGACTCTGAACATTCTTTTCAATGAACTAATAGTGTTAAGAGTATTGAGTGTGGTTTTCAGTCTAGGGAGTCCAGTGTGAGTGCGGAGGCCGACATATCCATACACCATGACCCTGACCTCTGATTTCTTACTCAGTGCATGAAAACACTGATTGCATGTGTGTTTCAAAAGTTTTCTTTGTGATTACTTTGTGTCAGCTCACCAGGTATATTGTTTGACCGCGGTGCAGCTGTTTCCTTTCATGATGGACCCACGAAGGTGGCCAGCTAGGGTTTCTAGTCACGTGTGACATGGTATCCCACCGAGGGACGAGGCCTCAGTGTAGGGCCCCATCAAAGTGGAGGCACCAGTGGTACCACTACCCGCTGATCCACCGATACTACCAGCCCTAGAAGTAGAGAGTGCATGCCGCCTGAGTGCGTTAAATGAGTTTTAATGACAGGGGCCACCCAGGTTCTATGGAAAGACGGACACCCGGGCAGCTGAGGATTGGCAGGAGGATTTCGTCAGGGTTTTCATATCAGTAGGGACACTAGCTGATCTTATGGTGATCCTTGCTGCGAGTCTCCTGCACACAGAAGAAGGTGGATGGTGGAGATTTATGCTCTAGGTGCATGATGATGCATCTCTATATTGGACAAACATTGAGAGTCTCTTCCGCTTGGATTTTGTTCATGCCACCCTTCATGCGGTGCAGATTTAGGAGTTACTTCATCTGGAGTAGGGCAGCATGACAGTATCTCAGTACTCTGTGAGGTTCATTGACCTCTCATGATATTCCACAGATATGGTACGAGACTCATTCTTCAGGACCTGGTCCTTCGAGCAGGGACTGAGGCATGGGATCAGGGCTTCGACGATTCCCCTTAGCATCCTGACACAGGCGGGCATGCTGGAGCGTGCTCTTCTAGTGGGGAGGTTTCTCACTGAGCAGACACTAGCGGCGAGACCCTTCATAGGGCGACACATAGCTGAGTCCTCTACAGATGGCAGTAGACAGATGTCACAGAGGTCCAACCAGACCAAGCCATCAGGTGGGTGACCTCAGGATACAGGTTCGGTTGTGTGGGGCACACGGAACAGATCCAGCTATACGAGGAGCAGGTAGTGCTATGCATGTGGCGGGAAGGGTCACATGGCTCGGGACTACCCGACCCACCATACGGATGTCTAAAAAACAATAGAGAGACCTCCCAGGCAGAGGAAGAGGTTCGACCGTGGTTGTCCCCCGGGAGCGGGCGGATGAGGCAGAGGAGATGGTCGAGCAGCGGGTGGTGGACGACATATCGAGGCTCTACCACCACCACCACCACCACCAGGAGGTCCACCTCGACCACATGGATCTTGAAGACAGAGGCGGGCTCAGCTCCAGGCAGTCGAGACCTATGACCACAACGCACCTGAGATGATTCAAGGTATTATCTATGTCTACTCCACCCTTTCTACTGTATTGATAGACACTGGAGCGAGTTATTATTTTATTTTCATTGCCCTTGTTCAGTGCTCGGAGATTCCGATGGAGTCGTTGGCTTGATATTTATGGAAAGAGACTCCTACGGGAGAAGACTCGATGATTACGCACTGGTGCCGGTAGTGTGAGCTTACTCTAGGAAGCGAGAGCTTCTGTTGTGATCTTCTTGTAGCGGCGTTGAGGCCTTTTGATGTCATCTTGGGTATGGACTGGTTGTCTATAGTCCATGCTCAGATCTACTATTTTAGGATCAATGTGTGGTGTATCCGCACAGATGGGAGTAGGTTCACCTTCACCGGTGAGAAGGGAGCCTTTGCAGCGCAGGATGGACTTTCGCATAGGAGAGGGAATCTACTCACACATCAGTTGGCTAGTCGTATCCTTGAGCAGTTGATTTGTAGAGTCGGTGATTTCCTGTTGTGGTGGATCAGTATGCAGACGTTTTTCCGGATGACATTCCAGGACTACCTCCTCGCAGAGAGGTAGACTTATACATTGGCATGTACCCCGAGACAACACCGATATCTACTACAGCATATCGGATGTATCCCGTTGAGCTTCGTGAGCTGTGGGTACAGTTGGAGGACTTGTTGGGAAATGGATTCATCCGACCGAGTGTTTCATCCTGGGCTTCTCCAATTTTGTTCGCCACGAAGGCAGATGGGAGCTTGCGACTGTGTGTCGACTACCGTCACCTGAATTAGGTGACCGTGAAGAACAAGTACCCACTACCGAGGATTGAAGACCTCTTTGATCAGCTCAAGGGAGCACGATGGTTCTCAAATATAGATCTCTGGTCGGGCTATCGCCAGTATAGAGTTCGAGTTGAGGATGTGCAGAAGATGGACTTTAGGTGTCGGTATGGCCACTACAATTCCTCGGTTATTCCTTCGGCATAACCTACACTCCACCAGTGTTCATGAGTCTCATGAACATGATCATCTAGCCTTACCTTGATCAATTTTTTTTAGTTTTCATCGATGACATATTGATTTACTCGACCACTGAGGAGGATCACGCCTACCACTTGCGGGTTGTACTGGATACACTCTGAGAGCACCAGCATTATGGTAAGCTCTTGAGGTGCCAGTTTTGGATTCAAAAGGTTCACTTCTTGGAAAAAGTAATCTCGGAGGCTGGAGTAGCAGTGGATCCAGCAAATATTAAGGCAGTTCTTTCTTGGGAGCCACCCCAGAGTGTGACAGAGGTGCGGAGATTCTTGGGGCTGGCTGGGTACTATCGGAGATTTCTTCCAGACTTCTCTAGAGTTACAACACTACTTTCTTCTTTGACTCAGAAGGTCAAACCCTTCGTGTGGTCATATAGATTTTAGTAGATCTTTCAAGAGTTGAGACAAGGATTGACCAGTGTTCCCATATTGAGGCTACCGGAGGAGGGCATTTGGTACGAAGTATACTACAACATATCAGGGACCAGACATGGGTGTGTCCTGATGCAGGAGAGAGCAGTGAATGCGTATGGTTCACGGAAGTTGAGACAGCATGAGCAGAACTACGCTACCCATGACATGGAGTTAGCAGCAGTGGTCTTTGCCTTGAAGCTGTGGCAGAACTATCTGATGGGAGAGCACTTTACAGTCTATTTTGACCACCAGAGTCTCAGGTACATCTTCTCATAGAAGGACCTGAACCTGTGACATCAGCGATGGCTCATGTTCCTCTAGGACTATGACATTGAGATAGTCTAAACACTTGGGAAGGGAAACGTTGTAGCAGATGCTCTCAGCATTATATCGGGCATTCATCTTCTAGGAGAGGCGACAGAGTAGCTGGCCACGTCGCAGATATCCTATGTGGATAGAGATGCAACATCCTTTCTTCAGTCTCTCACAGTCACTCCTCCACTTCTTCAGAGATTCAGAGAGGCACAACATGGGTATATTGACTGTGAGACGTGACATGCTTAGATATCATCAGGGCAAGAACCTAATGGATTTTTAGAATTAGGAGAGCATTTCATCCTCTTCAGAGGATGTACCATGGTACTAGTCGCACTACAGGAGGAGGTGTTGAGGAAGTTCCATACTTCCCCTCTAGTGGTACATCCAGGAGTGGAAAAGTTGTATCAGGACCTCAGACGACAGCACTGGTTGCCGGGTATGAAGAAGTTTGTAGCAGAGTTTGTTTCATGATGCCTCACTTGTCAGAAAGTGAAGGCAAATCAACATGTACTATTAGGCTTGGTATAACCCTTAGAGGTCCCAGTGTGGAAGTGAGATAGAATATCTGTGGTTTTTGTGATGGGGCTTCCATGTACATTCAAAGGACACGACTCTATCTAAGTGATCATAGACCGACTAACCAAGTCAGCCCACTTCATACGGATCTGAGAGCAGGGCTCAATAGAGAGATTGGGACGCCTCTACATTCAGGAGATCGTATGTCTTCATGGTGTGCCATCGTCGATAATTTTCGATCGTGATGCTCATTTCACTTCCTGACTATGGAAGAGGTTATAGGAGGCTTTTGCGATGCATCTACGTCTGAGCACCGCATTCCATCCTCAGATGAACGGAAAGAAGGAGAGGACCATTTAGACTCTTGACCACATTCTCCATGAATGTGTCCTAGACATTGGTCGCAGCTGAGAGGATCATTTACCATTGGTGGAGTTTTCATAAAACAATAGATACCACTCCACCATCGGGATGGCACCATAAAAGGAGTTGTACGACTGACTTTGCAGATCACCTCTGTGCTGGACTGACCCCAGGGAGTTAGAACTTGTTAGACCAGAGATGGTTCAGGCTATGACGGAGAAGGTGCATATCATCTAGGAGCGGATGAAGACTACACAGAGAAGAAAAAAGTCCTATGCTGATATGAGACAGAGACCACTGGAGTTCGAGGATGGCTACAACGTTTTCTTACGGGTCTCTCCTCGACGGGCTCTACGGAGATTTGGCCGGGGCAGCAAGTTATCTCGATGATTCATTGGACCTTTCAAGGTCCTCAGCAGATTAGGCGAATTTGCTTACCGCCTGACCCTTCCACCTCAGTTGCACCGGGTTCATGACGTCTTTCACGTATCTCAGTTGACGAGATACGTGCATGACCGGACCTACATCATAGACCACGGGGAGCAGGACATCAATGATTGGGAAACATTCATAGAGGTCCTGGTGGATATCGAGGATCGATAGGAGAGGGTCCTATGTGGACGGTCGATTCCTCTAGTGCGCATTCGCTGGCAGCACGAGAACCTCCAAGAGAGCACTTGGGAGCGGAAGGCTCAGATGTGTGTTCAGTAACCCCATTTATTTCCCTAGGGTGTGTTGTAGATTTACAGAGACATAAAGCCCTGAGGTGGGAGTGATATAAAGTCCCATAAATTTCAAGGGAATTTTTTTCATAATTATTTGGAATTTTACGAGTCCGTAGTTCCTGATGGCGCCTGATTCCGAGGCCCGGTGTGCCTGGAATTAATTTTTGAAGTTTTGTTCGGGTACGTTCTGTAAAGGAACATGTGGGTTTTTTCTATCTTTTGAACCATTGCTCGAAATCGAAATATGAGGGAACCGATGAACTTGCAGCGCTGATTTTCGCTTAACGGGACCTTTACTGCAGTTGTGTTTTGTCGTATGTTGTAGTTTAAATTTGGGGATTCATAAAGAATTAGATAAAATTGTTGTTTTACAATTTTATCTTAGGTGGAAGTTATTTCCTCTAAAAGGAAGTTGGAGGTGGGGCCCACACCCCACCTAACTTCCCATGGGAGAATATAACTATGGGTGGTGGGGCCCACACGATCCCCCAACTTATCACCTCCCCTCAATTCCCTTGAAACCCTGCATTTATTCCCTCTTTTTTTAATTGACAACTCTCCCCTGCTTAATTGTGACTCTTCACCTCTTTCTCTCTCTCCCATTAATTTTTCCATCATGTTTTCATTTATTGATCATTTAATGAATAAAATTTCATAATTTTTGAATCTTTTTGAATTACATGGAAAGTTTATAATTATTGAAAAATACTTACATTAATATTTTCTTGGAAAATATTTTGGTGGGGGAACCTTTGGTGAATTAGAGGAGCTTCATCTTCCATGAAGATCATCATCCTCTCTTAACGAAGAATGCACCATGACTCCTTCTATCTTCTTCTTCTTCCACGTCAAGGGAGAATACATCGCTCATGAGAAGCATCGCCTACGTTAAGGACTCTTCCTCCAATGTTAACGGGACAACACCGTTCTCCGCAACGCCAACTTCCGCGACGCTCGTCTTCCGCGGCTCGACAACGTGCGACGTCATTTATGTGGTAGGGTGTTTGTATAATTTAATTCGAATAAATTATACCATCGTTCTTGTTGAATGTGAATGATTTTATATGGACAATTGTTACCACCTAATGCGGAGGGATCAGTATGAACAAACACGGCCCGTCGACCCTCCATTGATTATAGATTTTTAATTTTCAAAACGAAGGAGGTGGCGAACGGAGGCTGTGGCGAGCGAAGGCGGCGCCCGCGCGCCGCCTGCGTGCGGAAGAACCGTGGCATGCAACCGCAGGCCTCACAGTTGAGGAAAAACTGGCCGGCTGTAGCCACCGGGCTGGTGGAACCGCACACCCCACGGTGCTTCGCTGTGGAGAACTGCGGCCCGCATAGGGTGGGCTGATCGGGCGGAAGAACCAGCCGGATCGTCGGTCGTCCGGGCGGAAGGAGCCGCGATGCTCATAGGAGCCACAATAGAGGGATCATGGACCGCAGCTTCGGGCCGCTCACATAGCGAAGACCTGCTGGCTTCGGCCGTCCGGACAAGAGGGCGCTGCCGCCAGTTCGAGAAGTCGAGGGGTCCACCCCCTGCACCGGCACGGCCCGCCGCAGGCCGCGCCCAGCCTGGTCGGGCCGCGCCAGCCACGGGCTAGGCCGGGCCGCCTGCCAGGTGTCGGGTCGTGCATCATCATACCTTGCAGACCCCTTAGACAGGTCGGACCCACCGAGTGAGGACGGGCTGACCCGCAAGCTCACCGGGCTTGACGAGTCGTGCCCGTTTCACTTAAATGTGAATAACTTCACGACTGTGCGTTCGATCGATGTGTTGTCTGCGACAATGGGACCCTTACGACGAGGCGGTCCATTTGGGATACTCTAAGTGAGTTTTGGATGACTTTATAAAATGGCTGGGTTTGGAACGAGCGTATTTCCAACCAGGCCCCTAGAATGAAAATGCTAATAATTCTCAGACCGGGCGTCTGATTGACGCGTCGTCTGTCGCGTTGGGTTTCTTTAGATGAGACCGAACTTCAGAATACATCAACTCTAGACTTCGTGAGAGTTGATGTATCGACCCCTTTGCTTGAGGATCAGACCCTCTCAGAATGTATCATCTTGTGTGTAAAAACCCTAGAGCTTGCTGCGACTAAGACAACAATTGTATTGGAAATCTCCGTGGGTTCGACAGCGACGAAAACTGTACTAGAATCCTCCGTGGGTTCGGCACCGAAGAAAACTATACTGGAATACTCCGTGGGTTCTCTAGTGATGAAAACTGTACTGGAATCCTCCGTGGGTTCGCAGCGACGACAACTGTACTGGAATAGTCCATGGGTTCGACAATGATGACAATTGTACTGGAATCCTCCGTGGGTTCGACAGATTAGATGAATCAGTGACTACATCTGATCATCTCTATCTCCATAAGAAAGATGTGTACCTATGTGATATGATTCATGTCTTTCAACCATTATCATCATGGTGATTGAGTTTACTTCCTGTGTGGACTGGGTTGCGATCAGGATCGAGATTTGGAGTAGGACTGAGATTGGTAGCTTAGGTATATGTATGGGCATATTACTAAGTATGGTTGGTTGATACTTCGTGATTGTATCTTTCTTCTTTTGATTATACTTAGTGGATATTGTGAGACCTTGTGGTTCTCTGGGTCCTTACTGAGTATCGTTATAATCACCCCTACATAGGCTATGCCCTCACCTCATTGTGTTGGATGCAGATGACGAACAACATCGACGGAGGCCGAGAGCGCCACGACTGGATGGTACCCGAAGGTGGACCATACGACAAGTCAGCATATGGAGGAGACTGACGAACATGAGTGCTGAGGTGGCCATCTGTACCTACCCTTCAGGTAGGATCCCCGAAGGATGATCTAAGATCAACTCTTTAGTTCCAGCTGTTTGTCCCTTTTTACTTGTACTTTTTGTTCAGTTGGGTTTGTATACTAGCCCATTTACTTTCAAGCACACTCTTTTGTATTCAGTGTTACCTAGTGTTTACTTTCTATTGTGTATTATGTTGTGTTTTTTAACTTTATAAAGGCAATTCCTTCCTAGCTTAGGGATTTATGCCTTTGGTGCTAGTCGCCAGCCCTTGGCCTATGGAAAGAGGGCTTGGGGTGGCCACGACATGGGCCCCAAGGACGGGTCGTGACACATTTTCACTAGAGTTTTAACATTAAATATATATTTATAATCATATATGAAATAATAATTCTCCCTTTTATTTATATTTAATTAGATAAATATTATTGTTTGATGGAAATTACGTGTTTGACCTAGTATAACCAAATATTATTCAACATAAACTTTGCATAACTACATGGATGGGTAATTATTATTCATGTACATAAAATTTCATTCTTAATCCCATAAAAATCCATTTATGTAATGTTTATTCAATGCTCATGAGTATGGGTATATACCTATATATGAAAATGAATGAATTAAGTGTCCTGAAAAATAATCGATATATGTTTATACATATCATTTCCACTAAAAAAACCATACATCCAATGCATTTAATCATTTAACATGTTATATTTTAGGTTCGTTGAAACTGACACAATTGAGACAAAGACAAGATAATCTCAAATTATTTTTGATTTGGCCTATTTTATGATTCTTCATGAAGCATTGATTTTCATCCACCATAATCCACCAAATCCAACAAATATTGTTCGACAAAAAAAGATTTGATCATAAAATGGCATAATAGGGACAATCGATGGTGATGTTGGGAGAGAAATTGAGAAATGAAGAAGAAGGAAACCACATAAAGAGTATCCGCATTGATCAAGGATGAAAAATGGATAGGAAATAAATGAAAACTACCCATAGGTGGAAGAATCAGACACCAATAATTGAAAACTAACTTATGTTTAACATATCTCTAAACAAAGATGATGTGGATGAAAAATATAAGAAAGCATCTCCTTCACTGTTCATATCTAGAACTAGAAACCTCTTGTCCTCAACCGATTCGACCTATGTTCAACTATAGCTGATCTCATCATCCGTTGGTCTAAACTAGAAATTGAACATTAAATATAGCATAGTTTGTAACTCCTTTCTCAGCTTCATCCCTGAGTTATTCTATACTTCCTGACCAAGTCTTGCTTGTTGCACGAAACTATGCTTGACTTATTCTCTCCCGAAGGATTCCCCATATTCAAAAATCCTCTCTACATCGATCTATCCCAAAGAAACCAATAGTGACACACCATCTTTTTTATCAAATTTTCATCATTTATTTAATTAATTCAATCGGATATTTATATATATAATATCAATATAATATAAAATCTATTATTGGATTATAATTATAATTCCATGTTTGTTTAATAATAAATCATGAAATTTCAAATATATATATATGTATATTTTTGAAAATAATAATAACATTATTCTTATAATTATAATTTGATATAAATTAATAACACTAAAAATTTATTTTAAGTCATAATTGATTATTTTGTTAATGAATATCAACAATTAAATTAAATTTATTTAATAAAACTATATTTATATAAATTTTAACATAATGAATTATAAATGGTAATATATATATGTGTATATATAATAACTTCCAAATAAATTGGTCTTAAATAATTTCATTTGTTTATTTAAAAGAATGTATTTATTTAAGTATTTGAAAACAATGAATCATTCTAATTTCATTTCATTTATAAAATTGAATTTAGTTAATTCTAAACATAATTATTACCATATATTAAAATGTGAACATTAATAGTTAAAATATATTCATTACATAATTCAATAATTATAATATTCAATTCATATAAATTTTATTTATTAAATATCTTCTTAATAGAAAATATTATCTTCAAATTCAAATAGATAAAACAAAATTAATTAAATTAAATGAAATACTTATTTTCGATTATTATTTTCAATGAAAATTATAATAAATACATTTTTAGTTTTTTTAATTATAAATTAATCCCTTTTATATAATATTTATACTAAGTATGATATTTACGGGCTGTTAAATTATTCCTCCCAAAATAATTGCATTCTCGCAATTATGCCCTCATTGGAAGAGTACATAATGGATGTAAAAAAAATGCATACAAAAGCGGAAGCAGTAATAATATCATACAAAAATAATCAGTGAAATACTGAAAGAATAAACTAGAGAACATATATATGATGATGCATGATAAATATGTCTAAGAAAACACTGAAAGAAAGAAAAATTCAAAAATATAGTTCTAAAACATGTACAAAAGAAAAATAGTAATCAGCTCTAAAGCATCGCAAACCTATGCTTGGTCCCATGCTCTCCAGCTCCATAGTATTTCAAGTACCTAAAGTAGATGGGCACTTGACCATGTATATACCTACAACAATATAATCAATTTGTGCCCAAAATCATGGCCCAAACAGGGAGTGAGACTAAATACCAGTAAGAAACCACCATGAGATATGTGCCTAATAGTCAGCGAGTTTATGGTAGGTAAAAGTGCAGAAAAAATAGTAAACAAGAAAGTACTCAATAGTAAACAATCCATAGTTTCAATATCAAGCGACAACTAACCATGTAGATAAACACAAACAGGTAACCCTCTGGGAAGTACCCAAAACCTATCCCCTCTGTTCCCACCCAACAAGTAAAAGCATCCCTTTAGGCTGTACACTCAGTTTAACCCCACTGGTTCAGCTTAAAAATAGACTCAATAAGGAATCACTCACCTCCATTTCCCCCCTATAGTGTCCTTTTATAACTAAAGGCTCTATAGGGAAGCACATAAATCACATTCCCTATGTGGCCCATGTCGAGGAACTAAAGACTCTCTGAGGAAGCACTCAACGTCAATTCCCCCTTTGGTATCGAATTGTAACCATTATAAAAGACACTATGGAGAATCCCTTACGTCCATTATTTCTATAGTCTACTACACTAGGTTCTCACGACCCTGTATAAATCAACAAGTATAGCATCATGTTTCTTCCATGGTAATATTTAAGAACTACTTGGCTAGAATTATACAAAATAACAACATAACAGAACAACAGTCACACCATCCTACAATACTAGGCATGGGAAAGTAAACAACAACCTAACAGGAAAACTAGAACCAAAGGTCAAAACTAGAAAAACATGCATGGGAAACACATCCAAAGAACAATAATTAACCCTATTCACAGTCACTTATCATTTACTCAATCATACAAGCGTAGCATACATACAATAGGGATAAAACGTTAAACACGCAATACCCCGTTCCTGGGTATTGGGAAAATTTCCATTAAAACTCAAATACATTCAACAGAAAGGCACAAACCACCTATCTCAGTTTAGTAGGATATTTATACTCGAGAATCGTCCCTTGGATCAACCTAGAATGTGGTAGATCTACAAAACCTCAAAAACGTTCAACGAAAGATAACCTGATAAAGAGGAAGAATCAGGAAACAAAGCTCATGGAGAAGGAAGAGCTTAGCGAGGCAATCCCAATGCAATCAGTGACAATCGATTCAAAGATTGGGTGCTTGATTGTGGGCTCGGAGAAGATATGTGGCCATACCATTGATCTCAATAGAACCATATCTATAAGGATTTAGTTCTGTCCGTTAGACATGACCCCAGTGCGATTATTGAAAAAACAGAAAATACATGGTGTGCACTTTTGATGTACATGGAGTGTACTTGTTCTTACTGAGTCGCACTATAGGTGGCCTCTAGGTCACCACACATGGTCGTGTTCAAGGCCTCTACACTTCTAGAACACGGCTACCAACGGTAACTGAGTACACGACATGTACTCATAAAGTACACGACTTGTACCTAAAAAATTTATAGAAACTCATCTTTTCTCAAAAACTCCATAAAAAGATAAACATACCTGAAAAAAATATCTGGGTTCTTAAAAACTCCCCCCCTTAAAGAAATTCGTCCTGAATTACCCTAAAAAGTTGGGGTAGAAGAGGAAACCCCGAACAACTCCGACCACTGTGCTCGTACATAAGCTTGCCTCTCCCAAGTCTCATCTGATGATCGTCTATGCTACCATCGAACTCGTACCAGAGGAACAAACTAGCCACAGAGAACCATTGTAATATGATCGAAAATCCAGATAGGATGATCCTCGAAAGATGTGTCCACTTCCAAATCAACCTCATTAGGTTGGAAAACATGAGATGGGTCTGAAAAGTTACGTCAAAGCTGAGAAACATGGAAAACGTCGTGCATAGCTCGGTACCTCAGAGGTAACTGCAACCGATAGGAAACCAGACATACTATCTCTAACACCTTAAACGGCCCGACATACCTCAGTAAATGCTTACCCTATCTCTTGATCCTCTTGTATCCCAAACTCGGTGTGACACGTAGAAAAACCTGGTCCCTGACCTCAAACTACACAGGTCGTCTCCACTGATCAGTATAATACTTTTGATGACACAGTGCAGTAGCCAACCACTTCTGAATCAACTCTATCTGCACCATGGTCTCTTGAACAAGACGAGGTCCCAGCAAAGCTGCCTCTCCTACTTCCATCCATTATAAGGGTGATTGGCATGGCCTACCATAGAAAGCCTCATAAGGTGCGATATGAATAGTTTCTTAAAATCTATAGTGGTAGGAAAACTCCACAAGAGGTATGTGCTTCACACAAGAACCTCCAAAATCTAGGATGCATGCTTGGAGCATGCACTCAAGCACCTGAATCATACGCTCGAACTGCCCATCCGTCTAAGGCTGTTAGGCTATACACAAAAGCACCTGTGTACACAAAGCTTTCTATAGCCACTGCCAGAACCGAGAAGTAAAACGTGCTTCCTTGTCTGAAACGATGCTGTGTGGAACTCCTTGTAGACGTACAATCTCATGGATGAATAATTGGTCGAACTCATCAACACTGAAGGTATCCTTGATCGGAATGAAGTGGGCGACCTTCATAATTCTTTCAATGAAAACCGATACTACATCATTCCCTCAAGGTGACCTCGACAACCCTATTACAAAATCCAACGTGACATCATTCCACTTCCACATGAGAATGGTTACTTCTGCAAAAGCCCTACCGGTCGCTGATGCTCCGCCTTCACCTACTGATCGGTGGAACACCTCATGAAAAAACCTACAATGTCTCTCTTCAAACCTGGCCACCATTACTGATGGTGAAGATCACGATACATCTTGGTGACACTAGGATGAACTGCCCAAATTAAGGAATGAGAGTTCCACATCATCTCCTCACATATGTCTGTTGGCACCCATGCGTGCCTTTGGAAATAAAAGATCTCATCCTCACCTATGGTCCATCCAGTAATAGTGTCCTCTACTATCACAAATTCTCGTAGGACTAGGCCTTCTGAATCTGATAGCTTCCTCATTCGCACTCAATAAAAAATTATAGAGGTAAAAACTAGAGAAGATAGAAATGTCTTCCCCTATCTATCATATACATCTAAATGAATCTCCGAGAAAAGATCCATAAGCTTCAATTCACCACTGGCCTCCTGAACGGCCTGTATCTATGTCCTTCTACTCAACGTAGCAGCCAATGTGTTTCCTTTACCAGGCGTTTAGGAAAGCTCTAAGTGAAAGGACTGAAGGTACTCGACCCACCTTCAATGCCTCCAATTCAGACCACACTGAGTGAAGATATACTTGATACATTTTTGGTTGGTGAAAACAACAAAATGCTCTCCCATAAGATAATGTCTCCAACAACGTAAGGCATGAACACCAACAGCCAACTTGAGTTCGTGCGTCGGGTAATTCCTCTCATGTGGTCGGAACTGCCGAGACCTATATCCAATGACTCCTTCCCCTTGTATAAGAACAACTCTCAGCCTGATACCTTAAGAATTACAATAAATAGTATAGCTCTTTCTAGGCTCTGGATATACTAGTATCTGTTCTAAAGTCAGCCTCCCATTCAGCTCCTGAAAGGCTGACTCACGAGAATCTGACCATAAGAACCTTGCACCATTCCTTGGCAGACTCCTTAGTGGTGATGCTAAGAATGAAAAGTCTTGAATGAAGAGTCTATATTATCCAGATAGCCCTATAAAACTTTACATCTCAAAGATATTCTTCGGCTACTCTCAGGAAACTATTGCTCTCACTTTCTCTGGGTCCACTGACACTCCTGTCTTTCAGATAACAAAACCCATGAAGAGAATCTCGTCCATCAAAAAGTGGAATTTTGATATCTTAGCATATAAATGATGATATCTCATTGTACTCAAAACAATCCCAAGATGTGTGGCATGGTCATGTAGATTGTGATAGTAAACCAAGATATCAAACATGAAAACAACCACGAATGAATCCATGTAAGGATGGAACACTCGGTTCATCAGTGCCATGAAAACTGCAGGTGCGTTCATGGGACCGAACGACATAACCATATACTCATATCAACCATACATACTTTGGAAGGCTGTAAGAGGTATATCATATGGTCTAACACACAATTGATGGTAACTGGACCTCATACCAATCTTAAAAAACTCCCGGGCTCCTCGAAGCTAATAAAAGAGATCATAAATCCTCGGAAAGGGATATCAGTTCTTGACTGTCAACTGGTTCAACTTCCAATAATCCACACAAAGCCTAAGAGTACCATCTACCATCTTCAGAAATAGGACAGAAGAACCCTAAGGAGATGTACTAGTTCGAATGAAACACTTTACCTACAACTCCTCCAACTACTTCTTGAGCTCCTGCAACTCTGGTTTAGCCATCCTATAGGAAGAAATAGACACCAGTGTCACTCCTAGAACAAGCTCAACTAAAAAATCTACCTCGCGCTCTGAAGGCAATCCTGAAAAGTCAAATGGGAAGACATCCCTGAAATGATTCATTACTGCAGAAAAGTATAAATGAGAAGTCCCCAGGTCATCCAGATAAATACTAGAAATTTGGCCTATAACTCTTTCTAGACCATGATGCCTCGAACCTGATCTGCTCGCCTAGACATCCCACTCCTTCTTAGAAAGAAAATATCCACCCTCTGGTGATATGAGACTCACCCTATGGTGATAAATTCGACAACTACATGGAATGGAACTAGCTAGTCCATTCCGAGAATGACATCATAGCATGTAATATCTAGGACATAGAGATCCCACAAGAAGTGACACCCGCCACCTTCTAGAGGCAACTCCTTGCACAGACGTACAATAGTCATTCTAGTCCCCAACGTTGTGTCTAGTGAAAAAATATCTGTAGAGCAAAAGACGCAGACCCAAGTTTGTCCACAACAACAACAGATATAAAGCTATGGGAAGCCCCTGTATCGAAAGGATATGAAGATAAAACTGAGGAAACTAGGATCGTACCTTGAACTGTAGAAGGTCTGGGATCATGCTCCTGCTGGGTCTGCTCCACTACTAAGGTCTGGCCAGCTCCACAGCCCTGTGACCCTGCCTGGCCACTATGATCTGATCCACTCTGCATTCACTAAATGATTTTCCACTAACCACCACGACCACAACAACCACCTTAGCCTGAACGGCTGGAAGAAATCCACTTCCCAAACTGGTGAGAAACTGGCGGTGCTCCTCCCGAACGTAGAGTCAAAGAAGAACCCCGGTCACGAGCTTCTGGTGAGAAGATCTGACCGAAGTATTGAAGGTGACCCATATTGTCGCATGATCAGCACTACACATGGTCTCTATGGCACTGTGGCCTCATATACCCACTCTTCCCGCACTGGTAGTATACCATCTGTTTACTAGAAGATGTATCTTTCCTTCTTGGATCTCTGTGCGAAGACTCCCTTTGGTGCTTCCTACTGTCAGTCGGAGGGATGCTAACTCCAGATTCCAAGATGCCCTGGCTCACAACTCTTGAATCCCTCATATTGCGCACCTTGATCAGCACCAGGTTGACGATAAAAGTGATGGAAGTCAACGTGAAGATGTTCACCTGTGATCAGATGTCTTATCTAAGACCATCCACAAACTTCCTTTCTAGGAAAATACCATATCACCCTAGGAAGGGTGTAAAGAGATGAATCTCAGTGAATCGAGAGGAATACTCCATAAAATAAAGAGTAACTTTCTCCAGACTCATGAAATCTTGGTCTCAATCATCCATCAAGGTCTCTAGATAGAAGTAATCGTAGAAGATGCACTGAAACTCATCCCACACCATAACCCGCTGGGGTCCCACCTGTGAGATCACATCCCAGCACATCTTGGAGTACGCCTGAAGCATATAGGTAGTGAGCTTGACCCTCCTCTCTAGAGGCATCTCCAGATGCTCAATGATCGTCAGCATGACTTCTAGCCATGACTCTGTAGCCTGAGGTCCTCATACCCCTGAGAAAATGGGAGGATGCAGCTGCTGGAAAACCTGCGTCAAATCTGTTATCGACAAGGCAGGAGGTGGTGCTCCCTAAAAAGTCTGAATCATCCTAAAAAATACATCTCCAAACTCTGCATCTTCACATGTGTCAGGTATAACGGATTATTTCAAGACTAGCACAACTGGTGGGTCTGCACGAAGTCCCTGATCAGCCATGTCTAGTGTCTGATCACTGCCTAGCAACTGGCGTTCAACCGGAAGACGTCTTAGTGGCATGACATTACAAGGTCGAGTGCTCACCTTAAAACAAGATTATCAACGACTGAAAACTAGAAGTGCAAGAAGGGAATAGGAGAAAGAAAGAATTCAAGTTTTACAAAAAATGACTACACGTTGTGTATCAAGCCTACACGGCGTGTTCTGTAGAGACCAAAATCTTGACGTACATGGATGATTACATTAATTTTGTAGAATAATTAATACATAAAAAAACAAACACTCAAGGACCGTAATAGTTTAGTGTCTTTGGAAACATGCAATATAACCTTCTAATCATGGTGAAAGATCTTCAACATCTCCCATAACGATCTTCCACTTTTTGTTTCCTTACCTAAAACCTTTATTTTAATCCTGGGGGAAAAGAAAACATAAAAAAGGTGATCTCAAATGCTCAGTAAGGGTAAGCATGGATAAAATAAAACATACCGTATACATTTGAACTTATGAACATGAACATAATGTTTAAACATCAAAATCTTGAGCAATGACATAAAACATGGAAGTACATAAGGAATAGATCATAATGGAACATGAATAATGATAAAATAGCATGGGAATAAAACATGTATTTTTGGAAAACCATTAAGCACATGATATTATTTCCATAGTATCCAAAGCATTGTTGCCAAGACCATCTTAGTGGACAAAGTATCTTTCTAAATCGAGTTCACTCCTCGTTCCAGTCCTGTATTACTCAACCGGATTAACTTACCATTCCAGCCTGTCTATCTCATGAGATATAAATCTTTACCCAATTCATTGGAGGGAGATATAGGTCCCACCCATCTCATAATGAAACCATTCTTATGTGTGCCACAAATTCAAAAATCAAACATCATAGCATAACCCATATAATAAAAATGGGATTCTTAAACATCGTGCCATCATAACATAATCCATATAAGATAAAATTACTTCATAAAAATAATTCCATCGTAACATAATCAAATCAATGTAAAAATAGGGATATAAACAGAACCTTATATTATCTTAGATGGAAAATAATTTTGATAAAACGCTTGAACTCCATTCTTGAGGAAAATATCCTTTATACCTCAAAAACATTTTCCTTTCTTAAAATGTCATATAATTTTAAACTAAAAGAAGTTGATTAAAAATAAACATGAAAACATGTAAAGAGAAGATTCTTGGAAATAATGATCTAAAAATCCATTCATTCCGCATAAGTTAAAAAACATTCTTCTCATACTTTGGCCGGAAAAGTCAAAAAGTACCTCGTACGAAAAACGACAAAAGACTCATTTCATATATTTTACAAAAACATACCGAAGGGTAAAATTGGATTTAAAAAATTTTAAGAGGATAGAAATAATATTACATATTGAGGAAACTTGGATGTGGATGATAAATATTCCCTAGTAAATTCTGAAGTATAAACAATCTCAGATAAAAATGAGATTGCGAGATTTTCCATTACATTACGTCCGATATGCTTTGTATGTATCCGAAATACCTGTATAATGATTTAAATAATGTCATTTACTTATTACAGAATCATATTCATTGTTATGATATCATATATGGTTCACTTATGACTTTATATTACTCGTTCTTTTGTAAATCCATGTTAAAGCAGTGTTTTGGGTAAAATCGTTTCATTTATCGTAGGTGTTTCGACTTGTTATTATTTTTTACTTATATCCTGATATCCTTAAATTTAGAATGTAAAACATGATTTATATATAATAAATTTTCATCATATACATATATATGATAGATTGATAAATGAAATGAAATACACCGTTCATGGAGACGGTAGGCCGTACGTACGCATGAATGCTGTTTTCGTTTCCTTATTGAATTGAATGGAATTAAGTAGATGAAATACATATATATATATATATACACATAAATATAGTATCATTATTATGTAATATATTTCATTATTATTCAGTATATATACATTATAATCATTAATGAATGGTTAACATGGAGAATGAATTTCATCGCGTCGTGGAGACGGTAGTCCGTACGTACGTAAGAGTGATGATATCATTACCATGATCGTGGAATTGTATCGAAGTGTATGTATAATATCTAAGAATAAATATCACATTACAGTAATCATATATAGTTATTTATTTACACTATTATACTCATCCAAGTAAGGTGGTGGTGGAAAACAGATTACACCACGACATGGAGACGGTATTTCGTATGTACGCACGCGCGATGATTTCATTTTCCGTAGGATGGATAGAAGGTGGAATAGGGTTGTTTCATATTTATAATAACATATCAGTATATGAGTGATACTGATGTTATTACTTAATAATGAAACAACTAAAGAATAGGAAGTAGAAGAAAAAAAAATTTGAAAGAATCGGTAACGGATATTACCTCTTCTTCGATGCACCTCCTTTAAACTTCTTCTTAGGGAAATAGGGTTGGTCTTTTGAGAAGAACAGAAAATATATGATATAACTATAGAAGTTTATAAGAGTAATTCTCAGGGTTTGGCCAAGATTCATGGCTCAAAAGGGTGTGAAGATAAGTGGGAAGGGGTTCCCTTTTTATAAGGGAGGAGAGGGGCACCTTTGGAAATCTTAAAAATATTAATTTATAATAAATATAACCCCACATAAAAACCACAAAAAATTACTCATATGAGAATATTAGATGATATAGGGTTGTAATATCATCAACCAATAAAATTTAGACATGTAGGGAATGCATTTTAAACATTATCAACATGATTTATCCTTATTTAATCTATTAAATTTTATTTGTGGTAATAAGATTATAAATTATAAATTGTTATAAATAATTACTTATGTGCTGTGAATTATACATAATTAGATAATTTATGACATTTTAGACTATATAAATTTTAATTTATAATTTTTAAATTTTTTCGTGATTTATAAACAATTTAATAAAATGTTATTTTTATAAAATAACAATAGGGTCAATTTTGACACTATTCATTAATTTGAATTTAAATAAAATCCACACAGAGAATATATTCAAACTAAAATATTTAATAGGTTCCTAACATATCATAATAATCTATAAAATTAGTTTATCACATTAAATAGTTCATATAATATTTATTTTACTATTTGTAAAACCATTTATTTGATATTTCTCTTAATAAAATAATTACTACAACATTTTTGTATAATTATTAAATATACTTATTTGTCGCATAGAAATTAAAAATAAAATAATAGTATGAATCTAAATCTTATATATTACATAAGAATAAATTTATTCTGATTTATCTTCTAAAACACCCAAATTTTAAAATGTTATATTTATTAAATTATGAAGGTGACAACTTTGACATCATATAAAATAAAATAATATAAGTGTCATAATCACTTTTATAAGACTTTAAACTGTCATATATTAGGTAATTGGATGATTATGGTGTAGATATAAATTACCAATAAGTTTTTATCAGGTTTGTGTGACCTTTAATATGTATTACTATTTCAATAAAAACAATATTAATGATTTTTTTTACTAAATAAATAATTTCTGCATCATTAATGTATAAGCAAATAAGGTAATTAAGTAACTCTTAAAAATTACAAATAAATTACCATGATAAATAAAAACATTTTAGATTTCAAATGAGTATTTATAACCGAATTTATATTCTGTATAACCTTATATTAAAAATAGTTTAATTATTAATGTTTGAGTGAGACATATTTCACTTTTCGTTAAAGAAAATAAACTAAAGGTCTTAATCACATCCAAGTGGGTTTTAATGGATTATATTTCGACCCAAATATGACTTAGGACTAAATATAATCATCCAATTGTATTAATACAAGTGTTAGGGTAATTTTATAATATTATATTTACCCTTAATTACCCGATTTACCTTTAACGATGGTAAATAAAATTTACCGTAGTTACTATTAATAATGTCAAAAAATAAAAAGTAGTCTATTAATATAATTTGGACCCACTGATTCTAAATATTGAATCCATTTTTCCAAATTCAATACACAGAAGTTGCAGAAATTAAATTAAAATTAATCCCGTTGTCGAAAGAAAACGGGTTTTTGTTTAAAACATTGCAAAAGATTGAATTGATTTAACCTACGAATTTAATGTAAAATCAATGCTAATGACATAAATTATATTAAATGGTAAAAATATATTCTATATATACTTTAAAACGATTAAATAGTATAATTTAACCATATAAATTATTACGATGAAAAAAGTTGTTTTTAATTAAAATATAGCGTGTTTTTACTATTCATTAAAATATGAAAGTTATCAGAAAAATATCAAAACTTTATCCGATGTAAACTTTTATATCCTGATTCAAAATAAAAAGTTTATTTTGTAAAATTTAACTTATTATCTTGTCAAAAATTATATTTAAAATTGGTGCACCATCAAAAGGTGGCAAAACTGCATTTTTTGAAAAATATTTATTTTACCCGAAAAATTTATTTTGTTCTCGTACGATGTTCAATAAAATGTGTAAGATAAATTATAATTTCATAAAATTAAAAATTTATTTACTACTATTCATAACGGCTAGTTTATAATGATATTATAACCATATATCATGGTTTAGTGAAACCCAGTATTGCGTACAACACACGCTATCGAGGAAGGTTGCGATTGTGTGTAATGAAAGCCAAGTAAGGGTTGCGTGTAGTGCAAGACTCCGTTGTTGTTTTGTATAACAAAATCCAACCATATTTCAGTTATACACTGAATATATATATATATATACACTCAATGTTACGTAGAATAACTAATATTAAATGAACTTGAAATTGTGTATAACACGATCCAACCATAGTGTTACGTATACTGCAAGCTAATACGGTGTTGTGTATATAGAACAAGATAATATTGGTGTAGCATAAAACACAAGACATTAAATAAATTAAAAAGAATACTTCTCATAAAATCTTGGGGTGTTACATGTTCCCTTAAGTAATTTACATGAGCGTGTACTCCTGCCTAACTAGTCAGGTAACACCACTAACACACTGTGTGTTACCTTAACACACGTCGTGTACTTGAATACTTCTTCCCTTATCGAGTCCTTCTACATGGTTATGCCACAAATCTAACTTAAGACAAGACTACATGGCATGTTCTCAATAGACATTGAAATTACTAGAAAAGCTTAACCTGGCCTGTGTTATTAGTGACACGACCTGACACATGACTCACACTACACGACGTGTTCATGGAGGACATGATATGTATGTGAAAGGGTAACATTGACCCATGTTGTTAGTGACACGACCGAGTACCTGGGTCAAACTACACGATATTTCTAATCCAGAAACGGCGTGTATAGCTTAAGGTTTAACCATATCTGTTGTTAGTTACACAGGAAGAAACAGGGTCAACACCACATGACATGTAACGCTCGTACACAGTGTGTTCCCATAAGAAATTCCCTATCCTGTTTCTCTTCCCACACGGCCTATGACACAGTTAGAGATTTCACGGCTTCTATATAAAGTACACTCCGTGTACTTAAGAAAAATAGTTTCTTCCCGAACAGAAGAACACATGGAATGTAGTCAAAACTACAAGGAATGTATTTTGGGTTTTTTCATACAGTAAGCCTCAGAAACTACTTCAGAAACCAGAAAAACACTTAAACCAACATAGGCAGTGCCAAATTATCATCTTGTGAGTGCCCATACTCCCCGCAAATCAATGTTTGGAATCTTAAATATGTTATAACAAGGTAAACAATGAAATAATCCACCAATTTTTGTTCCATGTGGGACCACAACAACTCATGAACCATTGTATGGAATTTATTCAATCAAAACCTTACAAAATCAATAATCTAACAAGAAGATGGTATTTTTATCAAGGAATCTATCACAATAGCGTGAATATTCTACACAACATTTATCACAACAACATGCAATCGCTATTGAGTCCTAAATGGCATGGCAAGAATGTGTGACATGTGATTTATAACAAGTTCCTATATAATGAATGAGATGGCATACCCTCATCTCATTGGGTTATGATAGAAGTAGAACCACAATAACATTAACCGTAACTGAACAAAACATGTGAGTTTCCCGGTGGTGAAAATCCAATCAACCGTAAAATTGCAAAACCAGAAAAACTACAATAAACGAGGTAGATTGGCTTTTCCCTATACATGGGTTAGCTACTCCCAGGCACAGCTTATTACCATGTACCTATCCCTTACTATCCATGGCTAAAGGCTCCAAATAGTAACACAAGAGAATATAATTCCTCTGATACCACTATGAAATGTCCCGGTTCTGGAAGACACCCAGAGGCACCCCATACCCGATTGGTCACATGGCCTCAGGCGCATTTCCCTGAACGCCAGTGGTTGATGAATAGCTGTGAGGGCATTAGGTGTGATAGTGGGGAAAATATACCATCATTGGCAGAGTACACAACAGAAGTAAACAAATACATACAAAAGCGGTGGCAGTAATAATATCATACAAAAATAAACAGCGGAAGACTACTAGAATAAACATGAGCACATATATAAGATGATGCATAATACATATGCCTAGGAAAACAATGAAACAAAGAAAAATTCTGAAATACAGTAATAAAACAAGTACAAAAGAAAAACATCAATTAGCTCCACAACATCACAAGCCTATGCTTGGTCCTGTTCTTTCCAGCTCCACAACATGTCAAATACCTAAAGTAGAAGGGTGCTTTCCCTTGTCTATACCTGCAACAATATAATCAGTTTCGGACCAAAAATTTGGCCCAAACAGGGTTTGAGACTAAATCCTTGTAATAAACCACCTACAAAATATTTCACTTTTTCCAACGGAGGTATATTTGATATTAAAAGTACATTTTCTGTTGGTAAAACATTTTACCAATATATATGTCCGTCTTACTAAACTATCGGTAAAAACCCTATCACTAAATGTTTTTGCAACAGATAAAATTATTCTATTACAATTATAATAATACCAAAAAATAATGTATATATTTGTTTAAATATTTATCAATAGATTCTAATGAATTTTTTTTCTGTGTGTAATAAAATTACCAACATATAATATTTGTTAAATTATAATTTTTTATTTCTAGTAAAATTTCATATAATATTTATTAATTTATCATATATAACACATTATTTATTATTATTGATAAGACAATTTTTACACATGTTGAAGAATAGAAAAAACATAATTAGATTAGTAATGAAATTGAATCGATACAAAATACATCCTCCATCATGATCCATCACACCTAACCAACCCACAACCCCCCCACCCATTGCAGCAGTAGCCCATCTATGCCACACTGGGGACCAGCAAGCACTAGCAACATGGGACCAGTGATCCGGCAAAAGTCCATCCATTCTAGCAAGCCAGCAATAGCCCATCCATACCAGCAGCTACCTATCCAGGCCACACCAGGTCCCAAAAGCGGTCTATTCATGTCAGCGAGTTAGCATCAACCCATCCATGCCTTTAACACCTCATTCATGCCACACCAGGGACCAACAATCACCAGCAACCTAGGGCAAGTGGGCTAGCAGCACCCCATCCATGCTAGTGAGCCATCTCAGCTCAAATTAGTGAAAAATATTGACATAGATTGTAAAAAAAATATAAAAAGAGGTTTAAAAAATGATTTTCATTTTGATAATTTTTCATCACCCTGTTGAAATATAAAGAGTCTAGTAAGAGAATATTTACTCATTTTACACAGCCCCCTCCGACCGCAACATTATGTCCATCTTCGAAATCAGGTCCACCAGGATAAAACTACAACAAAAAAATTCACAATCACCCCACCAATGCAAATGAGT
Organism: Viscum album; assembly: GCA_963277665.1. Taxonomy (NCBI): domain Eukaryota; kingdom Viridiplantae; phylum Streptophyta; class Magnoliopsida; order Santalales; family Viscaceae; genus Viscum; species Viscum album. The sequence goes on along the minus strand of OY728151.1, from coordinate 642,785,856 downwards.
TGAAATAAGTTTATGTTTTATTTTTTAAAATGTTTAACCAAGAAACACTTTGAACTAGGAACGAGAAATGGAATATGATCATAAACTTGGCAATGGGCATACCTAAGCAATGAAAATGGGCATACCTACACTTACTAGAAACAGGATATTTGATGAGAGAATTGATGATGGAAACATGGATGAAATCAAAAATCCATGAATATGTTGGGAATGGTTCACACCTATCGGCATCCATTTACTAGAGAAACATAATTTATGGGTAAAGTGAGAAAAACATATTCAATTGAACCTGAACTAGAAAAAAAACTATAGTAACTTAAAATAATTTTATTTCACAAACTACTGAGCCATAAAAATAGTGAAAAATCTTACCAATCATGGTAGACACCAATAAGGCCATTGTAAAAAATACCACTCAATGATCATAACAAAAGGATTATCTAACTAGTGGAAACAATAATCATAAGAAAAAGAAAAATGAACAAAGCTATGATGCATACATTAGTACATCGAGTGAAACAAATATTTAATGAAACAAGGATATGTATATAAAAAATATATGTACAAAAAATAAAAATATTTAAACATTAGTACACTAAGTGAATGGCATAGACAACCACAATAGATGTCCAACCATTGGATCTCAAGGCCTTCACATTACATTTGTAGTGAACCACCTGCCATGACATTGGTCAAGATCAACAACCTAGAATAGTTTTGAGGATTACCTGATGAGAAACCCTCCACACTTGTCTTTAAATTAAATCTATCAACCATGCTTCACTAGCGCTGAGCCTCTACAGCCCATCCACAATGGGTATACTTTAACACCTTTGTCAAGCCATCCATGCATCTCCCTAACATCTAACATGCCTTTTAACTCCTTGTATTTAGATAATGTTTTATATAAAAGACAAAATATGTTAAAGATACCTTCAAATCCCCTAGCATAAACATTGTATCACAGTCCCACAATGTATGCATTTTCACACATCACCTGATTAAATACACTCCCCCTTGTCGAAATTTTCAATGCTGTTGTGTGTGGACATACCCACATGTTTAATCCATTACAAGCCTCCACTATGGACCATAAAATATCAATCAATTCAATTATATAGTCTTGGATAAGCTGTACTCTTGATTTGTTTGAAAAAAAATATCAACCTTCTTGCCATGCATGAAATATCATAACATGCAGCAGCCGTAGACTCTTAGAATAAACTCCAATCACAGAGATTAACTTTCCATGATATAGAGCTAGCCAATACACTAACTTAAAATTTATACCATCTCTTATGAACACAAGATGACACCAAACCTCAATATGATAATCAATGAAGAGTTATAATATATATTAAAAGTCATCTGATACATAAATGTTTATTATTAAAAATTTCAAACACAAAAAAGAGTTTTGATATCACTTATAGAAAAGATAGAACTTTCCAACGTATGAAAAAAGGGAATAAATTGCATTAAAATTTACAAGAACATCATTTAATCTGATCAGGAATGTTTGAGATTAAATACCAATCTGCACTGCTTCATGTTAACAGTAAGAACATGAAAACAACCAAAACTGGACCTGCATTACTAATGTTAGCAATAAAAAAGTATCATAACAATCAAAACTGAACCAAAACCGAAACTCCATTACTAATACTAGCTACAATAAGGCAGGATAACAACCACAACTGATGCCACGTTACTAATGCTGACTGTAAGAATGTAATATGACCAAAATTGAATCAAAACTAAACTTTAATTAATAATGAAAATTTCATTAACAAAACTGAACCTGAATTGGAATCTCATTTATAATGTAAGAACATACCACAATATGACAACAAAATAGTTAAGAAACATTATTGCTAAAATTAAAAACAAAAAAAACTTAAGGAAATCAATTAATCCAAGCATGAATGTTCATGATCACATTTCAATCGGCAATGCCTCATGGTATCCACAAGAGCATGAAAACAACCAAAATTGAACCTGTTTGTAGGAAGAAAAAACCAAATTTGAACCAAAATTACTAAAAACAACATGAAACCCTATATTACATACTAATCTACACTACCATAATTCCTTTGATTTGATCAAGCCAAAATACATTGTTAATTACCCACCTTAATGATTTGAATAAAATTGAAAATTAAAAATGTAAATGTTTATTAAATGAACAACATAGAAAAATATACGGTATTGATATTTAAATAAAATTGAATATTAAAATCAATTAATATTTTTTTAATAAAACCAAAAAATGGATATTACTACTACTACTACTTCCAATTCAATATTTTTATTTTCATGAAATACCACTTTTAAAGGTTTAGTGGAAACCCTCAAAAAAATCACTGGACTCTAAATCAAGATTAAAAAAAATGAAACCTTCCAAAATTCTAAAGGAAATAAAACCATTGAACTACCAGATCATAAATAGTTGAAACATTCCAGATTCAGTAACATACTTGTACTGTTGAGCAATTTTATAAGCTTCATCAGTCTAACCCACCCACTACCTGATGTAATACACATAAATATTATTCTTTATTTAAAGATTCAGAGGGGAATTACTAATTCTTATTATTATTTTTTCTTTCCTGAAAATATACCCAGTTTTAGGTCCTCGTATTTGATCCCAGACTCACCAACCTTTTGTCTAATAGAAAATAGTTTCTTCTTTCATCCCATCATGGGACTAGTAGTAGGTGATTCAGAAGAACCATGTAACAATGGAGTATTAACTTTGTTTTCATATTTATTATAGTTTTCATTATCAAGATAACCCTCCAGCAATTCAAAATAGTTGTGGTACACAATCGATGGAGAGATGAACTTACTGACCAGATCATCATGCAATGCCCGAACCATGCTTCTCTATGGGATGATTCCCTACATTTTTCATTTCCTTTCCCTTCATGCCTCAAATCTGCAACTCCTTTTTATTTACTAGTGGATTCACATTACAATTACCCCCTTTAAAGAAATGATTCAACCTTCAAATGGATGCTAAATCATCCAACCACACCTGGTAGCTGGACAATCTCAGAAGATCATGTATGTATCCGATGACCACTTTTCAATCTCCGCTGGACTTGTGTGTTTCTAATTCACCTCTGAGATCGATCTAGTAAGCTTCTTATGCCATTCTTCAAACATAGGTGCATGAGACACATCCTATAGGCACTTCCTCTTGGAAACCCACTGAATCATGGACATGGGAAGAAGGCCCCCATATAGCCTTTTTGTTTCCCTTATGGGACTAAACTTCATCATGAATGGTCTATATAAGGGAATATAGGAGCAAAGAATGCCTAGGACCATACCCATACTCCTGAAAATGATAGTAATAATTTAGGCCCCTCTTTGTAGGAACAGGCTGGTATGATGGACAAAACCCAGAATAAGTTGACGCATGAAGAAGAGCAGACTAGCAGTTGTGACTAAGAAGCTTGTAGGGAAAACAACACACTTAATAGTATTCATAGATGACCGGTTGAACGAATCCATCTAACCCATTATGGAAAAAAAATTTAATCAATAGTGACTTAGACAGATTGAGCTCTATATAAACTCTAGCTAACACTAGCTATGAAAGCTATAACATAGAGGAATTAATTTTCAATGGTGTCCCGATTGCGCGAGAAATGCCGAAGAAAACCACAAACTAGAAAAAATGAATCACAAACCCCACATGACCTATACAGATCAGGGAAACTGAAGAGTCGAACTCACCTTGATTGAATGGAGTCTTTTTATAGATGTTCATAAGATTAACCAAGATATTTTACGAACCCTGCATACACAATCGGTAGAAATAACGCTCATTTTTATAGCGGATGATCACCCGTGAGTCATCGATAAATCTCATCGTAGACCCGATGAAACATATGGAGTCCACAGATTTCTTCATTATATCCATGGATGGGCGGCCCCTAGGGAATAACCCCAGCAGAGAGAAACAAAATGTAGATGAAAGTTCCAACACCTCAACATTCGTGAAATCCACCGCTGTAAAAACCCTAAACCGAAAGTGGGTGAAGGAAAATCAGTTGAGACACCATTTGGGGATGCTTCTCTAAGCTGAGACACTGACTGGGCGAGGGTTTCACCTTGAAACCTAGGCATGGAGAGCAAAAAAATGGTGCATAAAAATATTTATATAAATAAAAAATTTGGTTTATCTTATTTATAAAATCTTCAAGATATGATTTTTTATAAAAATTTATATTGATGGAAATGGAATTGTTGGTAATAATTATTATTAATTACATATTTATCTGTTAGTAAAAGGAATGTTGGAATTAGTATATAAAGCAATAGATTTTACTCTTGGTAAAAGATTTTCTGGTATTGAGTGATCAATTTCAACGGATAAACCAGTTAGAAAAATCTAGTTTTGGTAATTAAAATTAATACCAATAAAAATTAATATTTTTTGAAATTTCTTATTTTTACCGAAAAATATGCTATTTGATAATAAATTTTTGTTGGTATAAGTTATTTTTTTGTAGTGGAGATCTGCACCTAGCATTCACTGATTATATGGAAGGTAAAAGTACAGAAAACCGTAAATTGGAAAGTACACAACAATAAATAATCTACAGTTTCAATATCAAGCAATAACTAACCAAGAAGATAAACACAAACATGTAACCCATTTTGAAGTACCCACAACTGTTCCCCTCTGGTCCTACCTAAAAAGTAAAAGCAACCTTTTGAGTAGTACACTCAGTCTAACCCCTCTCGTTCAGCTAAATCATAGTATCTCTGAGGAAGCACTCACCGTCAATTCCCCCTATAGTCTCGTATTGTAACTAAATGCGCTCTATGGAAGCACTAACGTCACATTCCCTCTGTGGACCACGTCAAGGAACAACAGACTCTCTTAGGAAGCACTCAACATCAATTCCCCATGGGGTATCACGTCATAAACATTATAAAGACACTTTAGAGATGCCCTTACGTCCATTCTACCTGTGGTCCACTACACTGGGTTCTCACATCTCTGTGTATATCAATAAGTATAGCATCGCATATCATCCAAGGCAAACCTCAAGATATATGTGGATAGAATTATATAGTATAATAATATTACAGAACAATAGTCACACCATCCGACAAGACTAGTCATGGGAAATTAAACAGAAGCCTAATAGGAAAACTAGACCCAAAGGTAAAAATAGGCAAAACATGCATGGGCAACTCATCCAAAGCAAAAACATTCACCCTATTCAAAATCAAATATCATCTACTTAGGCATACAAGAAAAATAGACAAACAATAGGGATAAAACGGTAAATTATCAATACCTTGTTCATGTGTATTGGGAAAATTTTCACATAAAACTCAAATACATTCTACAAAAAGGCACAAACCACCTATCTTGGCATTGTATGATCGTTATACTCTAGAGTCGGCCCTTGGATCGACCTAGAACATGGAAGATCATCAAAAATGTCTAAAACATTCACCCGAAGAGATCATGATAAAGAGGAGGAATCCGGAAACAAAGATCTAGGAGAAGAAAGATCATACCGGGGTTATCTAAATGCAATCGATGACAGTGGATTTGGGGAACTAGTGCTTGATTGGGGGGTCAGAGAAGTTCTGCGACCGTACCGTCACTCTCGGAGGAACCAGACCTAGTAGGAGTCGGTTCTATCCATCAGACGTGACCCCGATGTATTTAATGAAAAAAAGAAAACACAAGGCTTATATATTTTATGTACACTGCGTGTACTTGCCCTTACCAAGACCCACTTTTGGCGGCCTTCAGGTCACCACACATGGTCATGTGCAAGGGCATTACACGGTCAGCACACGACTACCAGCGGTAACCGAGTACATGGTGTGTAATCATAAAGTACACGACATATACTTCTAAAAATTTCCAGGCACTCCTCTTTTTAAAAAAACTCCAGAAAAAGAAAAAAGACCTGAAAAATGATCCGGGTTCTTACACCTCTTACAACAATTATAGCACCCAATGCCTGTTGTTCTGGACTCAGTTCCTCAAAATACAATGTGATTTTTTAAATGTAATAATTACACAATTGATTACACAAATGAGGAACATTTACTGGTTTAGGTTCTATAGGATTAGAGAACACCTTACATTTATCTGAGTTGAACAAAAAAACACATTACTACTACACTTCTTCACATGATAACTCCAAAACCGATGACATCTAAATGTGAACTTCTAAAATAACTATGAAAAATCATTTTAAAACAATGGGTAAGTATTCAATTGCCTAGTAAGAGGTTTTGAAGTCCTTGAAAAGATTTTTAGGAAATATTTATTTGGAAATAAGTTTGGTAAATTCTTTAAAAAAAAATAATAATACATTTTGAAAATCCTCTGAAAACATAATTGAAATCATTTATGCATTAAAATACTATTTCAATTTTGATATTACTTTCATTCAAAAAGTGATTTAAATATAATCTTGTGATATTAGATAAAATTTCAAAAGATTTTTAAAAAAACATAATGGAATCTTGAAATAATGAAAGCTATCATGGTCCCACACTCATAGTGAGGGATTGTGTACACTCCCCAATACGCTACCATATTTACAGCATTCAAGTGCGGGGTTTTCCAAAAAAAATTAAGCTTTATTTACATATATATACATTTCCACTAGAGTTTTAACTTTAAGTATATATATATATATATATATAATCAATCATGAAATTAACATTATCAATTTTTGTTATATATAATTTGATAAATACTAATCTACATTGGAAATAAAAAATTCTACTTAGTGCAACAAAATCTTATGCCTTAGAAACTTTGCATAACCACATGGATGCGTATTTATTATTCACATACATAAAATTTCATTCTTAATCTCATAAAAATAAATTTATGAAATGTTTATTCAATTCGCATGATTAATTGTATATATCTATATAAGATAATTCATGAATGAAGAGTCATAAAAATCATTGATATATGTTTATATTCATCATTCCCACTAAAAAAAAATTGGACAACCAATGCATTTAATCAGGTAAAATTTTATATTTTATGTTCACTGAAAATGATTCAATTGATATGCAGACATGATAAACACAGATTATTTTTGTTTGAGACTATTTTATGATTCTTCGTGAAGAATTGATTTTCATCCAAAAAAATCTTCCAAATATAAAAAATATTGTTTGAAATAAAATATTTGAACATAAAATGGCCAAATAGGGACAACCGATGTTGATGGTTGGTGGAGTATTGAGAAATGAAGAAGAAAGAAACCACATTAAGTGTATCAGAATTGAACAAGGATGAAAAATAGGTCAGCAATAAAAGGAAAGAAACCCTAGGTGGAATAATCCGACACCAACAATTGAAAATGAACTTATCTTGAACAGTTTTTAAAATATAAATGATGCGGATGAAGAAGATAAGATATAATCTCTTCCAAAGTTCAAATATGGAATTGAACACCTCTTTTCCTTACCTGATTCGACATGCATTCTATCCTTAAATGGTAGCTGATCTCATCCTATAGTAGCCTAAACTCCAAATTGAACATTTAATCTAGCTCAACCTCTGACTCTTTTCTCGTCTTCATCCTCGAATTATGCTATGCCACCCGACCTAGACTTTCCTACTGCTTGAAATGTTGCTTGACTTATCCTATCCCGAAGGATTCCTCATATCAATGTTTCCTCTCTGCATCAAATAATGCAGAAGAAACCAGTCACAACACAACCTCCTTTTTTTTATCAAATTGACATCATTTTAAATCCATTCAATTGGATATTTACATATATATCATTATAATATTAAAAATATTATTTGATTATAATTATAATTCATGGTTTGTTTAAAAATAAATCCTTCAATTTCATATATATATATATATATATATTGGAAAATAATAATAATAATAATCTTATAATTATAATTTCACATAAACAAATAATACCGAAAATTAATATAAAGTCATAATAGTTCATTTAGTGATTCAATATCATTAATTAAATTATATTTCATTCATAAAATTGTATTTACATAAATATTAACATAATGAATCATAAATTGTAATATATATGTATATATAATAACTTCTAAATAAATCGGTTTCAAATAAGTTCATTTTTTTATTTAAAACATCACATTTAGTTAAGATTCAAAAATAATGGATCAATCTAATTTAATTTCTTTTCATAAAAATAAATTAAGTTAATTATAGACATAATTATTTGCATATATTAAAATGTTAACATTATTAGTGAAAATATATTCGTAACAAAATTCAATAATTATAATACTCAATTCATTTAAAATATTTTATTAAATATCTTTCTCATAGAAAATACCAACTTTCAAATTCAAATTTATATAAATGATTTAATAAATGTAACTAAAATACTTAATTTTTGTTATTGTTTTCAAAGAAATTTATTATAATTGCATTTTTAGTTTGTTTTAACTATAAATTAATCAATATAATATAATATTTCTACTAGGTATGAGATTTATATGCTATTAAATTATTCCCCATCAACATAATTCCATCGTCACAATTAATTTTGTCAGACTAAAAATAATTCTGAATTTCCATCTTCAGAATTAAGAAAAAACACTGGGATCATCAAACTTCAAGACATGCGATCATCTAATCTCCAAATATTTGTAAACTCTTCCCCTGATAACAATTATAATGCCTATAGATTTCTTTTCCGAACTCTGGGGTTCAAAATACTATAGGGTTTCTTGTAAATGAAATTGATTATTTACACAATATATTAAACAAATGAGGACATTTGACCATTGTTTGATTCGGAGGGTTAGACCACACCTTGAAATTATCACAATTGAACAAAAATAAAACATGTTCCTACTACGCTTCGTCACACGCTAACACCAAAAGAGATGACATATGAATTTGAACATCTATGATACCTTTGAGAAATCATTTTAAAACAAAGGGTGAGCATTCAATTTCCCAATAAAAGGTTATTAAGTTGTTGAGATATTCTTTAGGGAATATTTATTTGAAAATAAAAATTTTAAATTCGTTCAAAAAACATAAAAATACTTTTTGAAATATCTTTTTAAAACATAATTGAAATCATTAAGGCCATAAAATACTATATAAATTTTTAAATTACTTACATTAATAATGTTCTTCATATATAATCCAGTGATTTTAGAAAACATATCACAAGATCTTAAAATCAAAAAAAAAATATTGTGGAAAACATGAGACATCAAAGGATATCATCTGCCGACCCACATACTAAGGGATTGGGTACACTTACAATTTCCTACCATATTTACAACATTCAAGTGTCGTGTTTTAGAAAAATACATTTATTCTTGATCTACATATATTTACATTTTCACTGGAGTTTTAACTTTAAAAAAACATATATTTATATATATAATCATACATTAAATAATAATTATGACTTTTAAATATAAATAACTAGATAAATAATAATATTCATTAGAATTTACATGTTCGACTTGGTATAATAAAATATTATCCCACATAAACTTTTCATAACCACATGGATGAGTAATCATTATTCACGCACCTAAAATTTTATTCTTAATCCCATAAAAATCAATTTCTGTATGGGGTTTTCAATGGTCATGAGTATGTGTATATACATATATATGAAAATCCCTGAATGAAGTATCATGAAAAATCATTAATATATGTTTATACACATCATTTCCACTAAAAATAAAATTAGACAACCAATGCATTTAATCAGTTAATAGGTTATATTTTATGTTCATTGAAACTGACACAATTGAGATGAAGACAAGATATATGTAGATTATTTTTGATTCAGACTATTTTATTCTTCTTCATGAAGATTTTCTTTTAATCCACAAAAATCATCCAATGCAAGTAATTTTTTTTAAAAAAAATTGAACATCAAATAGAATAATTGGGACAACAGAAGGTGATGCTAGGATAATAATTGAGAAATGACGATGAAGGAAACAACATACAGAGTATCAGCATTGAAAATTGATGATTTTTTTGGAAATAAATGGAATGCAACCCTAGGTGGAAGAATCAGACACCAATAATTGAAAACAAACTTATCTTGAACATATCTACAAAAAAAGATGACGTGGATGAAGAAGATAAGTCAGTATCTCCTTCGTGGTTCAGATCTATAATTGAAATTTTCTTCTCCTCACATGATTCAACCCACAGTCTAACCTTCAACTGTAGTCAATATCATCATTAGGTGGTCTAAACTTGATATCAAACATTAAATCTAGCTCAATTCCTAACTTCATTCTAGGTTTCATCCTCAACTTAAGCAATATAGCCCAACATGGTCTCGCATGCTGCTAGAAACCTTTCTCAACTTAACCTCTCTTAAAGGATTCCCCAGATTCACGTTTCCTATCTACATCGAACTATCCCAAATAAACCAGTCAGGACACACCCTCCTTTTTTAAAACAAATTTCAATAAATGTTTTATCAATTCAACCATATATTTATATATATAATATCATTATAATATAAAAAGTATTATATGATTATAATTATAATTCTATGTTTGTTAATTTATAACTCATACTATTTCAAATATATATATATATATATTCTATTGAAAATAAAAATAAAAATTTTCTTATAATTATAATTTCATATAAATTAATAATACTATAAATTAATACGATGTGATTATAGTTCATTTAATAAATTAATATCATTAATTAAATTAAATTTCTTTAGTAAAATTGTATATATATAAATATTAACATAATGAATCATAAATTTTAATATATATATATATATATATATATTAAATGGTTGGGGCCGAACCACAATTTATTATTAATGTAAATACCTCTTTTTAATCTTGGTAGAGGGAGACCCATTAGACAGCCCGAAGTCCCAAGACCAAGTGGCCTTAATACAATGCTTCAAAGCCTATTTTTTGGACCAATGGACCCCTCGGTGAATTGTACTACTATTGTACCCACATATCTACAGTACCGCTACTTCTACCGTTCTGCTATAGTGCTTCTTCCGCTATAGTACAACCACTTCTACAGTCCCCCGCTACTACAATACCACTAAAATGCCCTGCTATAGTACCCCCCCCCCCCGAAATTTCATCCCTTCCTGGATTTGATCTCTTGTCTTTTGGATTCCAAGAAGGTGCTTGTACCACTTGGTTACAAGATCATTGGAAAATAATATATCTGTATTTATAATAACATCCATATAAATTGGTTTTAAGAAGTTCATTTGTTTATTTAAAACATTATATTTATTTATTTATTTTAAAAGAATACATTAATATAATTAAATTTATTTTATAAAAATTAATTTGGTTAATTCTAAACCTGATTATTATCATATATTAAAATTTGAACATTAATAGTGAAAAAATATTCCAAAAATAATTCAATAATTATAATAGTCAATTCATTTAAAATAACTTTTTTGAATATCTTCTTGATTGAAAATATAGTCATTCAAATTCAAACAGATATAACAGTTCTAATTAAATTAACTAAAATACTTAATTATGGTTATTATTTTTATAGAAAATTATAATAAATACATTTTTTGTTTTTTTAATTGAAATGAATCCATTAGATATAATATTTATACTAAGAATGATATTTCTTGGTTGTTACATTATTCACCCCAAAAAAGAATTGTGTCCCTGTAAATCATTTTGTCGGACTAAAAATAATTCTAAATTTTTTACTATAGAGTTAAAAAAACACTAGGACCATTAAATTTATAGAATCGACAACTTATTATCTTCATATTGTCTGAAATGTTTCTCTAATACCAATTGTAGCACCCTGATCCCTCTCTCCTGGACTCTTTGCTTGAAAATATGGTGTGATTATTTATTAAAAGAAACAGAATAATTACACAATACATTACACAAACCAGGACCTTTTACCAATCTAGGTTCTGGAGGAATAGAAAATATCATACATTTATCAGAGTTGAACCAAAATAAAATTCATGCCTACTACGCTTCCACACACACGAACTCCAAAAGTGGGGACATCGGAATTTTAACTTCTATGGTACCTGAAAAAATCATTTTAAAATATTCAATATTTTATAAAATTAATGATGTTTTATATAAAGTTATTATAAGGAATAAATTTGAGGAAATGATGATGAAAATACATGTTCATGATCCACCAATAAATTCCAACACTTTTTAAGGAAAACCCACACATTTATATGGATTATGTTGTCAAAGGGAGAGAGTATCAAAAACGTTGTAATAATAAGTAAAACTATTTATAAAATGAATCTAAATTTTTGGCTATCAAAAAATAGGGGAGAGGTAACATAATTTATGTGGAGTTTATCTTATCATAACCAAAATATTACTTGTTACTAAGGGATGAAACCCTTTCAAAAACATTTCTTTATCCGATAGTTGAACTAAAGAAACAACTAGAAGAATTGAGTAATAACGGATTTATTCTCCCTAATGATTCTCCATGGGGAGACCCAATCATTTTTGTTAAGAAGAAATATGTATCTATGAGGTTGTGCATTGACTACAGGGAGATCTATGATATAACAATAAAGAACAAGTATCCCCTTCCTCGCATTGATGATTTATTTGACCAACCGCAGGGTGAGTATTCAATTTCCTGGTGAGAGGTTTTGAAGTCGTTGAAATACGTTTTAAGATATATTTATTTCAAAATCACTTTGGTAAAAGCTTTCGAATAAATATAAACATAATTTTTAAAATATCTTCTGAAAACATAATTGAAATATTTTACGCTTTAAAATACTATGTCACATTTGAAATTACTTACATTAAAAAAGTGCTTTAAATATAATCTAGTGATTTTAGAAAACATATCGTAAGATTTTGAAAACAAAAAAAGTTGTGGAAACTTGAAACATTGGAGACTATCATGGTTCGACCAACTTAGTGAGGGATTAGGTTCACTCTCAAATTCCATACCATTTTTACAACATTCAAGTGCTGAGTTTTATAAAAAAACTTTTAAGCATTCTCTACATATATATAAATTTTCACTGGAGTTTTAAATATAAATATATATATATATATATAATAAATGAAATAAAAATTCACAATTTTATTTTAATATAATTAGATAAATAATAAAATTCATTGGAAATTATGCGTTCAACTTGGTATGACCAAATCTTATGCCACATGGATGAGTAACTATTATTCACATACATAAAATTTCATTCGTAATCCCATAGAAATCCATTTTTTTAAATTTTATTCAGTGCTATAGAGTATGTGTATATACCTATAAATGAAAATTCCTAAATGAAGTTTCATGAAAAATCATCGATATATGTTTATATACATCATTTCTACTAAAAACAAATAGGAAAACCAATGCATTTAATCAGGTAATATGTTACATTTTAGGTTCATTCAATGTGACACAATGGATATGAAGATATGTAAAACATATATAATTCTTGATTCAGACTGTTTTATGCTTCTTCTTGAATCATTTATTTTCATCCAGACAAATCAGCTAAAGAAAAAAATTATTGTCTAACAAAAAAAATGATTTGAAAATAAAATGTAATAATCAAGACAACCAATGGTGATGTTGGGAGAAAAATTGAGAAACGCCAATGAAGGAAACCACATTCAGTGTATCTAAATTGAAAATGGACGACAAAACGGATGGTAATAAACAAAAAGCAACCCTAGGTGGAATAATTAGACACCAATAATTGAAAATGAACTTATCTAAAACAGATCTACCAACATAGATGATGTGGATGAAGATGATAAGTAAGAACTTCCTTCTTGGTTTAGATATGGAATGGAAAACCTCTTTTCCACACTTGATTTGACCTGTTTTCTATCCTTCAATAATAGCTGATCTCATCGTTCGATGGTCTAAAATCAAAATCAAACCATAAATCTAGTTCAGTAAGTGACTACTTTCTTGGTTTCATCCTCAAATTATGCTATGCTGCCAAACCTGGTCACGCCTACTGCTCATACTTTACTCGACTTCTCTTCTCTTGAATGATTCCCCATATCTGTGTTTCCTCTCTGCATCAAGCTATCAGGAAGAAACCGGTCATGACACACCCTCTTTTTTTAACAATATTTCATCATTTTTATCATTTCAATGAGATATTTATATATATAATATCATTATAATATAAGATTTATTACTTGATTATAATTATTATTCCACGTCTTTTTAATATTAACTTATACAATTTCAAATATATATATATATATATTATTGAAAATAATAATAAAAGTTTTCTTATAATTTTAATTTCATATAAATTAATAATACTGAAAATTCATATGAATACATAATAGTTCATTTAATAAATTACTATCATAAATATATTTATATTTATTTAATAAAATTTTATTTATATAAATATTACCCAAATAAATCATAAATTGTAATATATATGTTTATATAATAACATCCAAATAAATTGGTCTTAAATATGTTCATTTGTTTATTTAGAACATTATATTTACAAAAATATTTCAAAACTATGAATCAATATAATATAATTTCATTTATAAAAATTAATTTAGTTTATTCTGAACATAATTATTTGAATACATTAAAATGTGAACATTAATAGTGAAAATATATTTGTAAAATTATTCAATAATTATAATAGTAAATTAATTTAAATGATTCTATAAAATTTTTCCTTCATCAAAAATATCATCTTTCAAATTCAAATATACAGAACAGTTTTAATTAAATTAACTAAAATACTAAATTTCGGTTATTATTTTAAAAGAAAATTAAAATAAATACAATTTTAGTTTTTTAACTCTAAATTTATCCATTCAATATAATATTTATACTAGGTATGATATTTTTGGGCTATTACACAAGCTATGATACACATTTATTAAATTCAGGTTAAATGTTTTCTCTACCATGTAAAACAATTTTCTCTTAATGTTGTCCTTTATTCAATGGCAGGTAGTGTTTTACCATTGTCACTATCCATATCTGTCTATCACTTCATTTGATTTCCCCTATCACTGCATGTGATATCCACAAATTCTCCATTATAGATTATTTTTATTTATATCAACTGATTTGGATCATTCTTTAATTTTTCACAATACCTCTCAATAAACTATTCATATGAAACCAAACACAGTAACATGTGTTGTGATATATTCGCATTTGTTGCTCTCTTCTTCTATATAGGGACTTAAAATTTTGATCATTATTGACTTATGATATGTTATTCCCTATATATACATGGAATATGGATCATGGTCATGTTACAACCTCTGATATATTTCCCTTTCCGTCCTTAAATCAGTTAGGACAAACAATTTTTTTATCTTACCCTGTAATACTATGTCTCATGTTTTTCATTATAGAATCCTTCAACAACTCCTTCAAATGTTTCATTATATATCTTCCTTTTTTAACTACTATGGTTGGAAAATTATTATAAAAATTCATTTAACTTGTAATTAATAATATAAAATTCAATTACCCACTAAAAAAGTCATATCATTACACATCAAATCTCCATTCTTATTCCACATTCAATCATTTTGAAACACAATGTGAGGAAAGATCATTTCCTTTATTAGTAGTGTGATTACTAAATAGAGCGGAGAGATATGGAATGTAATAAACCAATTGTGGAATTTTATATTTTATCTATATTCTAGAGTTATAGTGTTAATAAGAAAGAAATTTATACATCTAGAAGAACCATGAGGGACCACCTCTTAATTACTTATCCTTGTTGTGTGTATCAAGTGTTGGAGAGATAGAGACAACCTCACCTTCAATCTACTGATAATAGACCTATAACCTAATAAATTTCAATTCCTAACCAACCTCATTACTTATTTTCTTATCCCCTACCATCCTAAATATAATAAGAAACTAATAAAGATAGGAAGATAAACCACAATACCAAGAAGCTAACCCCAAATCCCTAACATGATAGTCTAAATAGACCCACAAAAATTATAGATCTAACAACCCCAATCTGCCCCACATTACCAACATTTACCCCATGATGAAAACCACACGTTCTATACGGTGTACGATGAAGAACAGTTTTAATCTTGGAGCCTTCATTTCAATTCATCACTGCGTGGCAGCATTTAGACTCTAAAACCTCAATATAGATAGTTTTTTGCATTAGGATTGGTATATGGTCATGGAAAAAAAGATAAATATTGAACCAATGGATGGAAAAAAACAGTTTCAATGGAACTACATAGATAAAACATAAATACAAATTGTCTTAAAATCATTTAAATCACTAGAAATATAGGAACTTCCTTCACGTGATTTATCATTGAGTGCATGTTTCTCACCAACTTCAATCTCCAAATTTGTTCTCCCCGAGATCAATAATTTTTGTTCTCCAATTATATTCTTCACATCAATCACAAAAAAAAATATTATTCACTACATTAATAATTTCCAATAATTAAGAATATGAATGAATTCTTCCTCCGATAAAAATTTTCAACTCATATATAACTGTTACCAATAAAACTAATTAGTGTGAGAATCCATTATGATGGATTAGTGTAAATATAAATTTTATGGATTAGTTCCATCAGCATCGACTTCATAAAACTCTTATCTCTTATAATTATGATTCCAATGAACTTCCAGTACTCAAATTATTTCTCTCATGATTTATTTTTGTTGGCTTATTGGTAAGACTAAACATCATTATCTTCATATTCACTTGTTCTGATCAACCATCTCATCCTTAAAAAAAATATGTTCATGATATTATCACATCGATGGATAGGGTGCACAAATCACTGTCCTTAGAAACTTCTTCCACCCAAAATGTTTTTTTCTATGCTGAATTCCTTAGAATATTGGATATATGTAGTATCATCATAGAATCATCTGACATAAAATGGAATGTAATATAACATTCCCTCATTCTAGAAAAATTCATCTTAATGACAAATCATCAATACGATTGGCAGCAAAAACCCTACCCATTTCATTCATAAGGATTTCATCACAAGTTATCAGAAAAGAAATTATTTATTTGTAAAAAAAATAGAAAGTCATTATTAGGGTTTTAATCAAATCCAATCCAGATCAAATTTCATTCCAAATTATTATCTTTCTTTATTTATGGATCCATGGTGATAATAATGATCCTTTTCTTCTAGAAATATTCTTATCAAACCAGTGTACTTTCCTAAGAATTTTTCATTTGTTAGATTGATTATAATTGTTAGTCCTATCTATACCATCTACAATGTGAGTTAATTACATTCTTTACTGGAAGGAAAAATAATCAATAAGAAACTTCTTCATGATTATTATGGTGAATTCAATTTCTAGATGCTTTTGAATTTTTATCGACATCCCAATTTGATGGATAATATTGACACATGATGATGTGGTAGATATAATTTTCATGCCAATGATATAGATATAATTGTCATTTTGATTTTATGGATCCAATTGAAAACTCAATACACACCTTTATTCATTCAATCATACTTTATTTAATCATCATAATCACCCAATTGACCTATTGACAACATATACAACTGAAAATTGACTTGGGCCTAACACACCATACCAACACAACTATCCTAAAAAACTAATAATGGTTGAAAGAAAAAACATACCTCTATTGTAGCTAACCCCACTACCCACACAAAATTTCCCCAGTAGCCCCACACAACTATTTCATTGACATCACCAACTAACCCCACATTCCTAAAAGCCTCTAATATCCTTGACAGATATGATTCAATTTATAGAAATTTTATTAAACTATATATCGAAAATATTCACATAATTATTTAGTTTTAGAATAATACTACCATATTACTATATTTTATTTGTTTCAGAACATCGAGTATCAACTCTCACTATCTGTCATCCTCAGTCTCCCTTCAGAGATCTATGCCACCCCATAGAAATATGCCTTTTAATATATGTGTTATTATCTATGGTCCACAATTCTATTTTTTAATATTATGATACACACTTTTAATTTTAAAATTCCATATTGTATGATATTGATATTTACCTTCACAGGTTGTGTCACATCCATATTTTATGTTCTGTTATGAAGTGTAGTTCAACTCTCTTCCCATGTCATTTTATTTCCACTTGTGTCATAAGTATATCAACTCATACTATAATACCTCAAATATATCAAATTCTCTTAATTAAAACCTATATTCTTCATCCAATCCCTTTTAGGAAACATCACCATGCTTTAATTTCATGACCATCATTGATTGGTTCTTGAACACACCATTCATAAAAAACAATTCATCGATGTAGGGGAAGGATAAAAATGGATAAGGGTAATTTTTTAAGAGTCTATGTGATTTTTATTATATTTTATATTCCATTTTGTGGGAGAATATAGTTGTAGTAAGTTATTATTCCTACTTTCTTTTTGAGGCCATGAAATTGTCCTTCGTGGAATTTCCTAGAGGGTTCTATCCCATTATCTTCTATATTTATTTAATTAATAATTTTATACATCAGTACTATCTATATAGACTTTATAGTTGATTATAATGACTATTTTATATTTCCCTCTTAGGTTCTTCTATTTTCCTCACACAAAAACCTACAAACCTCTCATTTTGGTTCTTACATTGAGTTTTCATATTGATTTTTTTGAATAACTTCTTATATGGAGTATAACATTATCTTTTTTAAAATCCAATATTCAATAATGGAATTGAAATTTCATGAATAAGGGGGTGTTTTTCTAAAATATAATGATGGGTTTGAGACATTCACACATATTATTAGAGTGTGTGGGGGTGGTATAGAGGGTTTTAGCTTCAGATCCATCAAAAAATGATGGCCTATGACGTCTGACAGACAAGCTCTCTTCGATTTGAATAGGGTACTAATTCTATTTAAATTTTCATGATCTAATTAATTCATGTGAGATTGTAGAACCATATAGGGTCCTAGGTCAATAGAAAAGTTGATTTGACATCCCTATTATGATAAAAAAAATTAAATCCCCAACCGACCTACTTCCACTATATACCCCATTATTATTAGTTGGTATGATAGGGTTTTAATGATTTTTTCAGTGAAGAAAAATTATTTAGGACTAAATTTATGTTGAGGGTTTTAATTTGGTCCAGCTGGATCTGCCCGTGCTTTCAGTTATTCTAGTTTGACCATGTTATGGCCACATAATAAAGTATGGATTGGAAATTGTGCATGTTTGAATATTAAAATTTATTAATAATAAATTTATATATATATTGTTTATTTTAATTTCTAGGCAGTTGTATGGATGGATTCTAGTTGCTGGATTCGATCTAGCTGATGATTTTCATTTCAACCATTGTTGCATGAATAAAAAACAAAATTTTGATTATTTAAAATAACCCTAACAATAGGTTGTTTGAAAAATCAAGCTAATAATCCAAATGTTTCCAAAATTTCCATGTGTCAGTTGGACTTCTAAATGAAAGGAAATATCTATTTTATATCAGTATCATGAATTTATGAAATAGGAATATTTTAAAAAATATTTTGTGTTTGGTTATTCTTTACGTGTGTGCCACACCTAATGGGGTCTCAATTTCACATATGGGTGCCTCCCTATCCCGTTCACTGGACCGTGACATAGTAGATCCCACCAGTTTTCTACATCCTCACTACCTCCTAGGATGACAGTTGATTTTGTCTCCACCCACAGTCGGTCCCTCCATTTTGATTCTCTATCAACAACCACTGGCTAACTCCCTGTCCACCTAGACCAGTCAAGTGCACCGATTTTCTTCGATTGTCACCAAAACATCATTTCCAAGTCGAGCATCACAAACATCCTGAACAAACACATCACCACCATTGGGTCCAATAATCTTCCTGATATCCAACAAATGACACACATGATCCATTATATTTTATAGCATTGAATACCTCCTCCTTAGTAATACAACACCATGTCATTTTCCTAGGATAGTTTTTTTCACCACTGCTAGCCATTTCTGGCTCAACCAGATCCATCTTTACCAATGTCGCTTCTTCTGGACCTTAGGTAAATGCCTTCTTCAACCCCATCATATGTTGATTAGATCATGTAGCATAAACATGGTTTCCTCTTACCAATGAATACCATTTCCATTACCTCTTGGTGACCTTGAGGTATGAGACTACACAGGTATAGGCTAGTCTTCCAAACATGGATTGGGACTGGGAAAGTCTTCCCGACCAAAAAAATGGGAAATGTTGGGTCTTCCTAGCCTAGAATACAGCTCCAAAGGGTCTACCCAGCTAAGAACATGCCCACATGGTTTTGTACAGACCAACATTGTCATGGATCAAGGTGTTGGGGCTGGTAAAAAATTATAAAATAAAAAATTAATTCAAAAATTTTTACTACAGTATAATATTAAATAAATGAAAAATTATTTTTTACTTAAAACTACTAATATTTTAATATGAAAAACATTATAATTTAAATTCAGTATAAAATTAATAGAATTAATTAATTTAATTTTTGGCTTAAAGATTAAATTATTGCTGGGACCCAATGTGAATAAATTACTTGAATACATTTATTTGAAATTAAAAATATTAATTTAATTTATTTAAATAACTTTGTACATTAAATTTATTTTAATTTAATTTTATCACATGTTTATTTATTATACTAAATTGTCTTGAGTAGTGATCAACTATGTGTTTGTATGATTCATTTCGTTTAATTATTTATTATATTTGTTTTATTTTTTAATAAGTAGTTGATTTTTATGATTTTATTTTCGTTGATTTATTTATTTAAATATGGTTAAGGTTATGAGCATCCATCAGTATTTATGTATCTAAATTGAACTTCCCAAGACCCCATTACTTGTGTGCAAGTAAATTTGTATTATGATGAAGAAAATGTACAACAAGGACCACACAATGTTGAGGATATAACCCAGATGAGATATGGACACACTTCACCATAAATAAGATGCATCATGAGTTAAGAATCAACTCAGGTATGATACCCCTAGCTCATGGTATATTGATTCAGTTTAAATCGACGAAAAAAATATTATAAGCACTAGACCATCCATGTAATATTATTTCTTTTATGAATTTATTAATTTATTCATGTTCATGCTTACTATGAGAACATATAATATAATAATCAAGGAAAATGCATAAATATGAGATGAATGTTATTCAATTAATGGTTATTTATGAGTGTGAAAATATAGTATAAACATACTAATATAAATGGATTTCATTCATTGAAAAATATTAAAACCGTAAATTAAATATTATGTCATCAACGACTTCCATCATTTCAATTTGAACAAAACCCAGTTTACATTGTACTCATCGACCATAGTTGAGGGTTCCTCCCACTAATAGGGAGTTCTGATGAATGTGATGAGTTAGATTAACTTAATTTGGAAGCAAATTGGAAACCATCAATAACTTATTTTAACTTTGTATGAAAGTGTTGAGTATATAAAATTTATTATTTTTGAACATGTTACATTACTCAATAGATTAATGATGTGTGAGATAATGTGTTTCTGTAGAAAAATTCCTACTTCATACTATCTGATTAGTGGTGTATCCATCACTTATAGACTACGAAGAGTAGATTCTAGTATCCTTTCCATTAAAAAAATAAAGAAATAGTGTATTATATTTCTAGAATAGAGGGTTTCAAGATTTTTAAAATATATTGGGAGACATTTAATGATTTAAATAATTGGTAATTTATAATTTATTATCATGATAGAAGTACTAGACATCTATGTTTATTTATTGAAAATGGAAAGTCATACGACAAGTACACTATGATATCTTTTAGACAAAGAAAATTTCCCATCTAACATGAATATCCAATGTTTAGAATAGGTGTTTTCATAAAGTACTTCAATACCAAGAATTCAAGGTACCAGTATCCCCAATATATTTCAAGACACTAGAAGAAGCAAGGGTTAGAACAATAATTATAAGAGACTCATATATAATGAATATGATGGTTATTTCAAGATTTTACCATAAATGTTTGATTTGATATGTGGATATAACATTGGGACAAAGATGATTTCACATGTTGTCTCATCTTTGAGAAGCATGTAAGTAGAAAGTGAAGCAAGATATGAATGTATTATTATTACAATGGATATGTGTAAATTGAAAGATGGATCATGATATTTCAATTAATCCATTTTTATAATCATTTTACCCATTTAATCTAGTTTTTTAAATTTTACAGAATGAATAGTTTAGAAAAATGATTTTTTACATTTTTGGTATTGTTATCCATGAAATAAGGACATTATAGAATGATTAATCTTTAGTTCATTTGGTGAAAAAGTTGAAATATAAATTTAAATGTTAAATCAGAAGAGTGAAACCAAGGAAACCATCATAATGTCCTTCACTTAAAAGATGTATTAAATAAGTGTTTAATTTATTCTCATATCATGAAATAAATCTATTGATGTTGAAATTCAATAAATTGAATTAATGAAGAAATTAATCTCTTCTTCATGTATATTAGTAATATGTATATAATATTTTAATTGTAATTTTTGGGTCTTAAATAAAATATTCCAATTAAATATTTTTATTTTAATATAGTAACCATATATGTAAATTAATGTTTCTATAAGTAAGGTGTGTTCTCCAAGCAGCAGATAAAGGGTGGTTCCTAAGTCAGCGGTGAAAATCAAACAACTTCTAATTTCCATGTTAAAGGATCATGTTGAACTTTTATTGAGTATTATAAAAATATATATCATATGTTCTTTGGACATATTAAGACATTATTTATTTTCTATAATGAATGTTTTTTGTTGTGTTTTTTTCCCAAATAATATTTCTTTAATGATAGAATCATTTGTAATATGCAATGAATATAAAATGTAAGACTTATATATAAAATTGTGGAAGGATAATAATTTATCAAGAAAAACTAATTACTTATCAAAGATATCCATACTCTTCTTTTAGAATCTTTATAGTTAGAGACCTTAATTATTATAGGCACACATATGTACTAATTTTCTGAAAAATAGACTGTTATAAATAATGGTAATCCATAAAGATATGGGAATCGGTTTTTCTCCATGTAATGAACTATTCAGAGAGTTATCTAGTGGTAAATATACTTCATTAGATTCCATTAAGTTTTTTCTAAGTAATGTGAATGTGATGTATGATATATTCATGGTCAAAATATATGAGTTCCATTGGGATGGTGTGCCAATGAATATTTTAACCAAGATTTCATTGATCAATATAATGTATCATGGAGTAATTAGTAAATAGAAATTATCATATCCACATCAAAACAATAATTATAATAAGTAGGATCTATGAATAGTGTTACATGTTTACAGGGATCAATAATGTGTAGTATGAAACAATTCCTAAATGCTTGTTTCCTTATATACATCATATTTAGTATGTAAATAAATGGAGTATCAATATTGAAACATTTATTCATTATAGAGACTTCCCATTATTTTTCATTTATGCACTATAAATAACAACATTATCCCACAAAACAATCCAACTAAAATGAAAAATTAATTTCATTTTATCTTTTGTATGATATAAATCCATTTTCATAACAACGTGAGTTTAGATTCAAAGATTTTGTTGAGGACATAAACAAACTTTCATCCTAAAAAAACACAATTTGGATCAATAGTAATCATCCTAATGTTTTCTAAGGACTTTAAAGATATCGCTATGATATGATAGAAATAGTAAAGTTATAGAGTGTATTTATATTAAATGGTTCATAAATTTATTCCTGATAGTTGGAGCCATATTGACTTGGATTTAGTCAATAATAGATATGCACAAATAGATGGGATTAAAATGATTTCCATATGATTTATGGAATTGAAATGTTCTATAGAAACCTACTGTATAGGAAGGATAAAACCACATTAATGTTTTTATATTAATCAAAATCAGTGATCAGTATTCATTGAAAATAATGAATCCCGCAAGCATTAAATGAAAATAAACTTTAATTTACAAGAAAAATTAAAATTTAATAATGAATTATATGTATCAAAATATAGGGATATAATATTTTGAATTCTATAGTGACTATCCATGTGAGGCAATACATGGATGGTACATGCATTGTACAAATAAGACTTGATTGGTAGCACAAAGTTGTTATGTCTAAATCCATTATAATTTTACTTGTAATAGCTACTTTAAATGATTGTTAAATTTAAAATTGGATGTAAAGACCATAAATTGTTGAAGATTCCTATATGACACAAGCAAAAAGGTGTGGTAAATGCATAAAATATGAATAAGGTTGAAATTTATTGAAATCCAGTTTAGTGTTAAAATAAACAACTAGATCATAAATTATTCATTTGGCATGAATATTTTCCATGTGTATATCATAGGTTAGTGAATGTTCCATTATTTTCCATGTAAAATATGTTTTATAACATATGAAAAATAACTATTCATCTTATTTGTAGTTATGATTTGTATGAAATTAAAATTCTAGTGATTTAAAAAAAAGTAGCAACCTATGCTTTAGTGAACATGATCTATGGAGGTATCTCTAATGGTTTCTTAGAAAAAATAAATAGTAAATATATTAATTTTTTTTAAAAAAATACAATTTGGAAACATTTTAGGATGAATTATGACCAATCTCATATGAAATAAATCTTCCTAAGTAGAAATGTAAGAGACATATGAGGTGATTAATGTAGTCAGTTGAATTCAATATGATTTTGTGATGGATCAATCATGTATTCCATGATATGTAAAAGATTAGATATTTACAACATATAAATTATATTATAAAAATATTATTAGTTGCAAGGAGAACTGAAAGGGAAGAAGTAAAATCTATCTGATTGTACATGATCATGTAAAATAGATTTTTAACTAGTATGTGGAGAAGAAGGGATAATGGTTATAAGGATAAAAAACTAAGTCTTCCATTAAGGTTATTATGATATAATATCACAATTTTGGAAGGGTAATGAGCAAGAAAATCTCATTTAAGCTAGTGGTGACCACTAAATCCAAAACATAGTGAATTTTGGCTTCTAAGGAAGCTAAATAAGTTGTGTAAACTACACAACAATTTGGTCCATTCCTTGGAATTTCTACTAGTAAGTAGATTTTTATCTTTATGATAAATCTAATACAAATAATACTGAATATTTCGACATTACATAGTTGGAAAAAGGTAATTTACTCTGGTATATCATATATTGTGAAATCTTACTCGAATATGTAAAGTCACAGATATTAGAATATCCATGTAGATATGATGCGCAAGGCCCCATGACTAAAGAAATAACTCTGCAAAAACAGGAAAATATCATGTGGGAGTTAAAAAGAATTTTTAGCAAGTTGGATTTAGCGAAAGTAGAATTGTTATAAAAGTGGGTTCCCCAGACCCAACATTATTAGTACTTTATTATTACCATACCATATGTACAGAAAGTTACACATGATGTACATTGTAACGTACCAGACCTGGGTGCTACGCAACAGGTTCCCCGAGCCCGATTCGCAACGTGACCTCAAGCGCATTTCCCCAAACGCCAGAGGATGCTGACTAGTAGCGAAGGCCCAGGTCTGATAGTGGGGAAACTATGCCCTCATCTGTCAAAGTGTAGCGCAACAGAATTTAAATAAAACATAAAACAATAGTGGAAGCAGTAAACCATACACAACTGAAATATACTACAGTAGTGGATATAACCAAAAGTATATAAATGATGATGCTACATGTTTCATGTTCAAAGAAAATAGCCAGAACATGTTATACATCAATACAATACAACAAAATACATGGTACAACAAAACAAGCAAAACAGCTGGTAGCGGCATCACGAGCCTAGGTTCAGTCCCATGCCCTCCTACTCCTCAGAAACAGTCAAGTACCTATATAGGGACTCTTGCCCCTATCTACACCTGAAGAAACGTAATCTGTTTGGGCCAAAAAGCATGAACGAAACAGGGTGTGAGAAATATATCTCAGTAGGCACCCACCAAAGGCTCGTGGCCAACTACGTGTAAGCATGCAACAACAATGTGCAGTAGTAAAATGCAATAAAGTAAGAAGTACTAAAATGTAACTAACTTAACAATTAAATTTCCATTTTATTATTCATTTAATTTATTTTATTCAGTAACATTCTTGTGCTCAATAGCACCAATCCCTCAGGACAATCAGAACTGTGCCCTCGGGCTAAAATAGTAACCATGCCCTCAGGCTTGCCCTCAGGCCATACAGAATCCGACCCGCAGGTATTTCCCTCAGGCGTAACAGAAATTCTCGCCCTCAGGCATACGAAGTGTCTCCCTCAGGCACAGAAGTCAAGCCCTCAGGCACAAAAGGTTTCCCTCAGGCGAAATACTACAGCCCTCGAGCTAAATAGTGCAGTGCCCTTAGGCTAATCACAACAATGCCCTCAGGACAAATGTAACAACTCCCTCAGGCTAAATAGGTAACCGGGCTATGAACAACAGGTAAACAAGAAGTAACAAGCAATTCCTCTCAAGGTAATTTTACAATTACTACTTTGAAGGCATACCCTCGGGTATCCTGGCCAAATGGCTAAACAGTGGAACACACCCCCAGGGTGGTTCCAGATCCAAGCAATGATCCCAACCAGCATTTTATGATCACAATTAAGTACCTAATCAATTCTAGGTATTAAATATAGCAATGGCCTCAGCCACACAACACCCCAACATGGGTTCGTGGCACAAAAAACGCACAAAAATGCACGACAGTTGGAAAATAAACTCTAAGCCACCTACCTTATTCGCCAACAAATGTTATACTCAAATGTCGATTCCAGAAACGCCCATGAATGACATAGATCTAACAAAGAAAAAAACCCATTCAAATGTAAATAAATTATGTTAGGAGAATAATTGGTAAGAACGGTACTAGGAGCAGAGAAGGCTTACCCGTGCGGTTCCAACGAGATCGTCCGAGGCGAAAAACGATTCCAGATGAACACCTAGAGGATCTTCAAAGGGTTGGCCATCCTCCTTGGCTCCAAAACGGTTCAAAATCCTCCTCTTCCAAATGAGGAGGCTACTGCATGTTTAAAGACAAAAAAACAATGTACACAGCGTGTAGTTCTATGTGCACGACGTGTACTTCTTTTATTTAACTATTTATTTGGCGGCACCACCACACTGTTCATCCATCGACATGAGTACACGGCATGTACTCCCAAGTACACAGCGTGTACTGTCGACCAGCTGGCGGCGACTCCACTGCCTTACTATTCAAGCATGCCGACTGACTACATGGCATGTAAGGTACCACTACATGGCGTGTAGTCGGTTTCTACTCCCCTCATCACCGACAAGGCTACACGCCCCATGTACTCATCCCTACACTACCAAAAGTACACGGCGTGTGGACAAAGTACTCGGCGTGTAGTTTCGAAATTTATCATTTTTCCCCATTTTCCATATTTCCCAAAAACACTTAAGGAAAAGGAAAAGAAGAAGCCCATACCTCAAAATAAGAACCTGGTTCTTAAAAACTCCCCCCTTTATAGCAATTCGTCCCCGAATTTCCCTTCCAAGGGTGGTGAAGATAAAGCTCAGAACAGATCTGGCCACTGAGCACGTACGTCGGCCTCCCGATCCGAGGTCTCATCCTGCACCTGGCCATGCTGCCATAGCACCCGTACGAGAGGAACTGACCAGCCTCGGAGAACGTTCGTGCTCCTCTCAATGATACAGATCAGATTATCCTCAAAGGACGTATCATGCTGAAGCTCAACCTCCTCTGGCTGAAATGTGTGAGACGGGTCTGAATGGTAGCAACGCAACTGAGACACATGGAATACGCCGGGCATGGCTTGGTACCGATGTGGTAACCGCAACTGATAGGCAACCAGCCCGAATCTCTCCAGAATCTCGAATGGCCCCACATACCTCGGTGAAAGCTTACCTTGTCTCCTGATCTTCTTGTGTCCCAGCCTCGGAGAAACACGCAAGAAACCTGATCCCTGACCACAAACTCCAATGTTCGTCTGCGATGATCAGTGTAAGACTTCTGACGAGAATGCGCAGTAGCCATCTGCTTCTGAATCAACTGGACCTGCTCAGATGTCTCCTGTACGAGATGTGGCCCCAGTAAAGCTGCCTCACCTGCCTCTAACTAGCATAAAGGTTATCGGTATGGCCTACCATATAAAGCCTCGTATGGTACCATCTCAATAGTCGCCTGAAAACTATTGTTATAGGCAAACTCTACTAAGGGTATATGCTTCTCCCAAGAGACCCAAAATTATAGGACGCATGCACGCATAATGTACCCTAGCACCTGTATCGTCTGCTCTGACTGGCCATCTATATGAGGGTGGTATGCTGTGCTCAGAAGCACTTGTGTACCCAGCGCCCTCTAAAAACTCTTCCCGAAACGAGATGTAAAGCGGGAGTCCCTATCTGAAACGATAGAATGAGGGACCCCATGAAGACGTACGATCTCTTAGATGTACCTCCTTCCTAGCTCGTCAAAACCAAAGGTCTCCTTGATTGGAAAAAAGTGAGCTACCTTCATGAGTCTATCCACAACAACCCACACGACGTCATTGCCTCGAGTTGACCTCAACAATCCTGTCACGAAATCCATTGCGACATCATCCCATTTCCACTATGGAATGGGTAATTGTTGTAACAGCCCAGCTGGCCTCTGGTGCTCTGCCTTCACCTACTGACAGGTGGAACACCTCGTAACAAAACCAGCTATCTCTCTCTTCATACCCGGCCACCAGTACTAACACCTCAAGTCACGGTACATCTTGGTAACACCGGTATGAACTACCAATCTGAATCATGAAACTCCCGCATCATCTCCTCGCGTATATCCCCTGGAACCCATACTCGTCCATGTAAATACAAAACCTCATCATCGCCTATCGTCCAACTGGGAGGAGGGTCCCTAGTTGCCACCGACTCTTGTAGAACTAGGCCTTCGGAATTAGATAGTTGTCTCATCCTCACTCTATCTAGGAGGGTAGATGTCACAGCTGAAGAGGAATGATTAGTCTTCCCCTGACTGTCGTGCACCTCCAAATGAATCTCAGAGAACAAATCCATAAGCTTCCACTCACCACTGGCCTCCTTCACAGCCTGTATCTGAGTCTTTCTACTCAGTGCATCAACTACAGCATTGCCCTTACCAAGTGTATAGGCATGATCAAAATCGAAGGACTGAAGGTACTCGACCCACCTTCTCTGCCTCAGATTCAGGTCACGCTGAGTAAAGATATACCTGAGGCTTTTGTGGTCGGTGAAAACGACAAAATTCTCTCCCAACATATAATGTCTCCAATAGCGTAATGCATGTACAACTGTAGCCAACTTGAGATCATGTGTCGGGTAATTCCTCTCATGTGGCCTCAACTGCCGAGACCCGTACGCAACAACTCGATCACCCTCTATCAAAACGGCTCCCAGCCCAATCCCTAATGCATCACTATAAACTCTATAGCTCTTCCCCTGATCTGGGAGTATCAGGATCGTTGTTGATATCAACCTTCCCTTCAGGTCTTGAAAAGCTGTCTTGCAAGCTTCTGACCAAACGAACTTCACACCCTTCTTAGTTAGACCCGTCAACGGTGCTGCTAAGTGGGATAAGTCCTGTATTAAGTGTCTTTAGTAACCATATATCCCTAAGAAACTACATATCTCCAACATGTTCTTAGGCTGATCCCAGGAAACTACTGCTCTCACCTTCTCTGGGTCTACTGCAACTCCGGCCTCTGAGATGATGTTACCCAGGAAGTGAATCTGGTCCTTCCAAAAGTGGCACTTTGAGAGCTCAGCATATAGCCGATGCTCTCTCAGTGTACTCAATACGATCTCAATATGGGTGGCATGGTCGTGTAGAGTGTGAGAGTACACCAAGATGTCATCCATGAATACTACCACAAAAGAATCATGATACGGATGCAACACACGATTCTTCAGATCTATGAAAACCGCTGGCGCGTTCGTGAGTCCGAACGGCATAACCAAGTACTCGTACAGACCATATCTGCACTGAAAAGAAGTAACTGGTATATCTGATGGCCTCACACACAGCTGATGATATCCGGATCTCAAGTCAATCATCGAGAACACTCATGCTCCATGAAGCTGATCAAACAGATCATCAATCCATGGAAAGGGATATCGGTTCTTAACCGTCAACTGGTTCAGCTTCCAATAATCCACGCAATGTCTGAGGGTACCATCCGACTTCTTCGCAAAAAGGACCGGAGAACCCCAAGGAGAAGTACTGGGTTAGATAAAACCCTTCACCTATAGCTCCTCTAACAGGCTCCTGATCTCCTGTAACTCAGGCGTGGCCATCCTATAAGAAGGAATGTACACCGGTGCTTCTCCTGGCACAAGCTCGATAGAGAAATCCACCTCACGCACCGGAGGTAGACCTGAAAAGTCGTCCGGGAAGACATCCCTGGAACGATTGACAACTAGAGGGAAATTTGTCTGACAAGTCCCCTGATCATCTAGATATAGGATATCTATCTCGGTTGTGACTCCACCTCGCCCATGATGCTCTGGTCCAGCTCGACTTGTCTGAACATCCCACCCACCCTTGTATAGAAACTCCCCACCCTCTGGTGACGTGAAACACAGCCAGCGACGGTAGCAGTCTATGAAGGCTCAGAAGGGAACCTACCTATCCATCCCGAGAATGACGTCATATCTCGTCATCTCCAAGAAATAGAGGTCCCAAAGGAAGTGACACCCACCAACCTCAAGGGGGAACTCCTTGCACTGACGCACACCAGTCGTCCTAGTCCCCAACAGAGTGTCTAGCGTCAAGATATTAGATGAAGTAGAAACACAGAACCCAAGGCTCTCCACAATGGGTACAGATATGAAACTATGTGTAGCACCCGTATCAAAAAGTACTTAAGATAAGACAGAAGCTACTAGAATAGTGCCTCTGACTGTCGAAGGTCCGGGATCCTGCTCCTACTGGGTCTGTTGCACTGCATATGCCTACCCAGTGCCACGGCCCTACGACACAGCCTGGCTACCCTAAGCTATCCCGCCCTGCTGCCTCTGTGATACTGGTATCTGGATACCACATCCACGACCACCATCTCGGCCTGCACGCCCTGATGTATTCCAGTTCCCTTACTGGTTAGAAGCCACTGGTCCTGCTCCCGCACACGGAGTCTGAACAGAACCCCTCTCACTAGCCGCTGGTAGAAACGCCCTACAAAAAGGGCTACAGATGACCCATCTTTCCACAAGCTCGACACTCCATTGGGTCTCGTGGACACTACAGCCTCTTGTGCCCCTCTCTGCAACACTGGCTGCACCTGATCGGGCCACCCGGAGAAGCTGCCTAGATGGTACTGCCACCCTGAGAGAAGTCCATTTGTCTCTTCCTCTTTCCAGTAGAAATAATACCCGTAACTGGTGCTGAACCGCCCTAGTCCACACCACTAGATTCCAGCAGGTTCCTCTCAGAAATCAGTGCCTGGTTTACAATAGCGTGTACAGAAGGCAACCTGAAAACATTCACCAGTGATCTGATGTCATACCGAAGATCATCCTCAAAACGGATGGCTCTCAACATCTCATCACTTACCAGCACGGATGCAAAACACTGAAACTCCGTAAAACGAGCAGAATAGTCCATCACCGACATGGCACCCTACTGCAGATTCAAGAACTCTCAAGCCCTATCCGCCCTCAGCATCTCGGGAAAGAAGAAGTCATAGAAAACATTCTGATAATCTTCCCAATCCATGTCTCTGTGATGCTCTGACTGGGTGGTGACATCCCACCACCTATTGGCGGAATCACGCAGCATATAAGTTGTGAGCTTGACCCTCCTCACTGGAGGCGTCTCAAGATGCTCAAAAATAGTCTGCATCAATCCTAGCCAAGATTCCGCAGCCTGTGGTCCGCCATCCTCTGAAAATGTGGGCCGATGCTGCTTCTGGAAGATATGTGTCAGCTCATCCATTGATGTAGCAGCCTAGAGTACTCCCTGAAAGGTCTGCATAAACCGTATAAATCCTTCACGGAACTGCGGCTTCACGCCTGTGTCTGGTATAGCAGCTGGTTTCGCATCTGGCTCTGCTGGAGGATCAACTGGTAGCCCATGGCCCACCATCTCCGGAGTATAATTGTCGTCGTTCTCTTGGAGAACAACTCGCGGTCATCTAGGAGGCATGACACTACAAGGTCAAAACCACGCCTCAGATTCAAGATTATTAAGTCCCAAAAGCGAAGGAACCACAAAGGAAACAAGAGGAAGAAGGCATTTTAATATTTTCAAAAGTAGACTACACGGCGTGTACACTCACTACACGACGTGTACTTGACTTCCGTTCCCCTGCCCGGGTCCTTATACACGGCTAATCCACATGGATTTCATCGAACAACACTACATGGCGTGTATAATATCTACACAGCATGTACGATGTTATTTCCCAACTGCCCGTGTCGTCTGTGACATGACCGACTACTCGACTTGACACTACACGGCGAGTTGCTCCCGCACACGGCGTGTACACCACCCTATTTCCCAGCCACACGGCTAACTCCACATGGTCTGTCATTGGACAAGACTACATGGCATGTCCCACAAGTACACGACGTGTTCAGGGAGATGTGACACTGGTCCGTGGTTTTAGTTACACGGCCGAGTCCCCAGGTCACACTACACGGCGTGTCTATAATTGACACGATGTGTTCTTTCATGGAGTTCACCGACCCGTGTTGTTAGTTACACGGACGGACTCCGGGTCACACGATATGGCATGTCCACTCGGTACACAACATGTTTTACCTAAGCCTTTCCACTCGGTACACGACACGGGAAGAGACTACACGATGTGTACTCAGGGTACACGGCGTGTACTCAAAAAGTTCATTTTTCTTCCCGAATATAAGAGCATACACGGCGTGTATAAAAATACTACATGGCGTGTATACTGGGTTTCCAGACAATATACCTCAGAAACATCCCCAGAACCCAGAAAATACTGAAAAACAACACCTAAGTGTCAAATTCTGACCCGTGGGGGCCCATACTCCCCACAAATTAAAGTTTGACATCTTATATGTGTTATACCAAATAAACAATCAATGATCCACCAAATTCCGGTCAATGGGGGCCCATACTCACCAAAAACCAAAGTTTGGTGTCCATTCTATAAACAAGCTCTAACAAAAAATACCATATCACAAAGCATGTATTTATCAAGAAACTATCACTACAACATGATTTATTAGCACAAAAACTATCACAACAACATGCAAATTCTAATGAACCTACATGGCATGGAAACTATGCATGGAATGTGATTTCTATCTTGTGCCTATATGATGCATGAAATGGCATACCCTCATCTCATCGGGTTGTAACTAAATAGAACCCATAGATAAATAATAACCAGCACAATCTCAAAGTACGTCACCCAACAGTGAAAACTTGTCAACCGTAAAATTGCAAAATCAAAAGAATAAAAAATATGAGGCAGGCTGGCTTTTCCCTGTACACGTGTTAGCTATGCCCGGGCACAGCTTATTACCAACTACCGTTCCATCCTATCCCTGACTATAGCTCCAAATAGTAAGTCAAAGAAAATAAACCCTTTGATACCACTTTGTAACGTCCCGGACCCGGGTGCCACGCAACGGGTTCCCCGAGCCTGGTTCACCACGTGACCTCAAGAGCATTTCCCC
Source organism: Viscum album (assembly GCA_963277665.1). Taxonomy (NCBI): domain Eukaryota; kingdom Viridiplantae; phylum Streptophyta; class Magnoliopsida; order Santalales; family Viscaceae; genus Viscum; species Viscum album. Next base: position 642,752,137 of record OY728151.1, on the reverse strand, counting down.
AAACTCCAGAGGCTGTCGACTAGTAGTGAGGTCCAAGGTCTGACAATGGGGAAACTATGCCCTCATATGTCAAAGTGTAGCGCAGTGGAATTTAAATGAAACATACAACGACTGCGGAAGTAGTAAACCTTACACAACTGAAATAAACTACATCAGTGGATATAACCAATAATATATAAAGTATGATACTACATGTTTCAAGCTCTAAGAAAACAGTCAGAACATGTTATACATCAATACAGTACAACAAAATACAGGGTACACCAAAACAAGCAAAACAGCTGGCAACGGCATCGCGAGCCTATGCTCGGTCCCATGCCCTCCTACTCCTCAGCAACAGTCAAGTACCTGTATAGGGAATCTTCCCCTATCTACACCTGAAGAAACGTAATCTGTTTGGGCCAAAAAGCCTGACCCAAATAGGGTGTGAGAAATATATCTCAGTAGGCACCCACCAAAGGCATGTTCCCAACCATGTGTAAGCATGCAACAATATTGTGCAGTAGTAAAATGCAATAAAGTAAGCAGTACTAAAAAGTAACTAACTTAACAATTAAATTTCAATTTTATTATTAATTTAATTTTTTTAATTTAGTAGCATTCTTGTGCTCAACAGCACCAATCCCTCAGGTCAATCAGAACCGTGCCCTCAGGCTAAAATAGTAACCACGCCCTCAGGCTTACCCTCAGGGGATACAAAATCCAACCCACAGGTATTTCCCTCAGGCGTAACAGAATGTATCTCCCTCAGGCATACGAAGTGTCACCTTCAATCACATAAGTCAAGCCCTCAGGCATGAAAGGTTTCCCCCAGGCGAAATACTATAGCCCTCTGGCTAAATAGTGCAGTGCCCTCAGGATAATCACAACAACGCCCTCAGGCCAAACGCAACAATTCCCTCAGGATAAACAGGTAACCGGGCCATTCCCAACTGGTAAACAAGCAGTAAGAAGCAATTCCTCTCAAGGAAATTTTATAATTACTACTTTGAAGGCAAACCCTCAGGTATTCTAGCCGAATGACTAAACAGTGGAACACACCCCCGGGGTGGTTCCAGATCCAAGCAATGATCCCAACCAGCATTTATGATCACAATTAAGTACCTAATCAATTCTAGGTATTAAATATAGCAATGACCTCAGCCACACGACACCCCAACATGGGTTCGTGGCACAAAAACGCACAAAAATGCACGACAGTTGGAAAATAAACACTAAGCCACCTACCTTATGCGCGAACAAACGTTATACCCGAACGCCGACTCCAGAAACGCCCAATAACGACGTAGATCTGACGAAGAAAAAACCCATTAAAATGTAAATAACTTACATTAAGAGAATAATTGGTCAGAACAGTTCTAGGTGGGGAGTAGGATTACTCGTGTGGTTCCAACGAGATCGTCAGAGGCGGAAACCAATTCCAGATGAACACCTGACAGATCTTCAAAGGGTCGGCCGTCCTCCTTGGCTCTAAAACGGCTCAAACGCCTCCTCTTCCAAATGAGGAGGCTACTACCTGTTTTAAGCTGAAAAAACAAAGTACGCGTCGTGTACTTCTGAGTACACGACGTGTACTTCTTTCATTTAATTGTTCATTTGGCGGCACTACCACACTGTTCATCTGTCGACATGAGTACACGGCATGTACTCCCAAGTACACGGTGTGTACTATCGACCAGCTAGTGGCGACTCCACCGCCTTACTATTCAAGCCTGCCGACTGACTACATGGCGTGTAAGGTACCACTACACAGCGTCTAGACGGTTCCTACTCCCCTCGTCACCGACAAGGCTACACGCCCTGTGTACTCATCCCTACACGACCAAAAGTACATGGCGTGTGGACAAAGTACACGGCATGTAGTTTCAAAATTTATCATTTTTCCCCATTTTCCATATTTCTCAAAAACACTTACAGAAAAGGAAAATAAGAAGCCCGTACCTCAAAATAAGAACCGGGTTCTTACATACACATACCATTATGACGTTAATTTTCTACATCCACTATTTAAATGGTAAAATTCATAGATTATTTTTCATATAAAATTTTATAGATTTTCCCAGTCTATAATGAAAGAATTTAGATACTATGACATTAATCAACATATGTAATATGATCATGATACGTTGTACCGACTTAACATAGTTGATTTCTAAATATAATTTTTTTAGGGATCATAGACATTGTGAATTATTCTATTGATATTTACACATGGTGATCTCTGATATGTAAGATCATGAAGAAATATCCGCCAATTGAAACACCACATATTATAGGTGTCATCGATTCAAACAAGTGTATTGGTCTCATGGCCCAAAATAATTATCAATGTGTTCTATTTGATCACATGCATTAATGTAAGACAAAATCCATGATATTGATGTTGTGGTGAGTTATCTTATGTTGAGTGTGTCATTGGTGGTATGAAATTGGTTGAATGATAAAGATGGAATTTTTCACTTTTGAGTTGAGGAAGTGATATCTCAGGCCGAGTGTACCAGGATGGTATTACCATAAAAAACCATGTAAATGGTATTATAGTAAATATATCTACATAGATAAATAAATAATAATAAAAAATCATGATTAAAAAGTTGTTATACATTTCTTAATGATATATCATTTGAAAAAGATATGATTTACACAATATATGTTCATTGGATGGATTTCATTGCTATTACTATTCCTTGTTGCTTTTGGGGAATTCAATGGTTTCTTGAATCTACTTCTGGTCTATGAATACTATTCATTACTGTGGAGATGCAGTCTTAGAGGTCCATAAACAATTTCATATTCAAGAATCTTCCCTATTATTCTGAATAGGTATATAGGACATAGTGGGCCCCACCACGAGGTCCGAGAGTTATCTATATATTATCAATAACTAATAAATAAATAAATTCATTATTATTATAGTATACAAAAATTTCCTTGAATTTATTTTTTGATTTATTTATAATTGTTTGAGTACATGTAAAGAATAATTTTATAAAAACCAATAATATTTTAATATTTTCTGTTCTTTTAATATTATTGGGAATTACGGGTCATATTAATTACTCTTGTTTATCTGGTAATATATATTAAAAGTATGAGATAAATATAAACAATATTTATAACATTGTAAGTTTTTCATAATTATTGATTTATTAATAATTTAGTAGACCCTAAATGTACAGGTTTTGGGGAACACTACCTCGGTATTTTAGAGATCCAATATATAAGTTAAGGAGACCCACAGTCCATGTATTGTTTATGAATCTACATATAGAGATTATCAATTCTCTTTAAAACCATAGAGAGAGAACATATGAAAGAGAAAATGATCTAATAACACCTTCATGAATCAAAATCACGAGGTTTAGGTGATCATCATGAAGTTGAAGAGAATGTCTGATCTCGGTGATAACACCCAAAATTCAAAAAACAATGTGTCCATATATTCTTGAAGCATGCATGGAAGATAAATAGGGGTTAGAATTAAGATTCTTCAAGAAATGGTCACCATCATTAGGTGATATACATGAACACATTGATTCGTGAAAGACCCTCATTCTGTTTTATTTTTAGTGTTCTAATTAATTAACATGAGATCGTTGGATTGTACCGAGTCTCTAATCACCATAGATGATGAAGTATTCATCACTTTAATGATAAAAATTTTTATATTCCCATCCCGCATTATTCTACTGCATTACCTGGTATCATTAATAAATAATTGGATTTTAGGTTCAATGATATATTAAACATTTATGGGAGTAGTTTGAGTTACATCAGTCCATGTAGGCACAAACCTAGATTATAACTAATCTTTCTAATAAAATAAAATCCATATAATTATTCAAATTATATGACTGTTGAAGTATGAATTATTTTATTTCCAACAACTAAACTATATTGGTGAATAATAGGGAATATCCCCTCTCATTATATGTACTATGATAAGGTGACATGAAATATATAACTTTTGAAACCATTTTAAGTAATGCATAGATCAATAGATCCATGACATAATATATAGCCACATGGAATTTCAGTTTGATGGTTTCACCAATAATCATACCAGGTTAACATCTAGGATGATTGTAGTTGAACAGCATGGTGGCTCTAACCGTGGTGATGTGTTCATCTAACCACATCATGGTGATTTAAAATATGATACCATATTTTACATTTAGTGAAAACTTGACATCTTACATTAATCGATTCCATTTTCTCTATAAATATTAACATTCAATGACATGGGGATCAGATAACCACATAATTCTTGGTAAATGATTCATAGACCATGAAATGGTTATATAACCAAGATCATGGTTCTGAATAGGGGTGTATATTAGTCGGGTTGGGTTAGTTTTGGAACAATTGTGCACCAGACTGAATCCGAAGTAGTCAGATTGAGTTAGGTCAGAAAAAAAAAATCTTTTTTTAATAACCAAAGGTGGGACGGGTCGGGTCTGTTATATCATATAATGAAACATTATTTGAAATAATTACAAAAAATATGTAAAACCATTTACTAAAAAAACTAAACAAATTTAGTAGATTTATGATATTCCAAATAGATATAGACCCAAAATTCCCATTAACTTAAATTTAAAATTGTTAAACAATTTTAATAAAAAACCTCGAAATACAAAATCACATAGGGAACTAAATAAATTTCTATAAAAAAACATGACATATAAGAAATGTCTCAATAAATTTGGGTTAGCCAATAAAATTCCCTATAAGTTGCATAGTCAAACAAGAAGAGAATAAATTTAAATAAAAAACCATCTACAAGAATTCAATAATAAGATAAATAAGATAAAAAATGCAAATAAATAAATAAATAAAACATTTATTTAGTTTTTTTAAAATCCAATTGTGATAATCTAACACCAAAGATTCCTCTTAAGAGAAACAGTTGGTTAATTTATTTAAAATTATAATGTGAACAACAAATACATGTTTGATGTGGGACTCACACTCTAACACTACCATTAAATCAATTTATACATGTCTTTGATAGTTAATTAAGAAAATAAAGAAAAGATAAAAAATAAATTCTAACACTCCCCAAAAAGATGGACATACCCATCTTGAGTGGGAACTGTTGTCACTGATGATTTCATGTAAGGAGTGCCATCATGTAGGGGGTGAGTAACTAAAGAGGTGGGTGGGGATGACTAAAACGATTCAGTTGGAGTCTGTCACCCCCTATTGAGGGAAATTTCTGAGGCAAACCTATGTGGGGAGAGGGAGGAGAGATTTGATGAAAAAATAGGTAGAATTTTCAATGGCCACGAAAATAGTTGAACGCTTTGATATGGACATTCAATAAAGGTGCTCTATCACCACCTTCATGAGGAAAATAAAGAGTAGATTCATTGAGAGAGGTTCATCCAACATATAATTATCTCTGATTCAATTTGTAGAATGAGAATTCCCAAAAACATTTCCTTAGAGAATGTTTTGGTTGCTTCATTTCTAAATGATGATAAATATGCGGAATATAAATAAAAGTCATCCCATTCACCTGGATAAAACTATGACAACTATATCATACCAATAATATCTAATTACCCAAATGATGAAAGTATTTACACTCTTAATACTACATTTTAAGAAGGACATTCTCAGCTTGATACATGAAAAATAAAATAAAGAAGAACATCCTCATTTGTATCGCCTTATTATTTTTATCTAACCTCATAAATGTGAAATACTATTGATGTAAAGGATTTTGAAATAACATTTATTTGTGAATAAAATATTTCAATCATAAAAATATAATTATAATGATTAACATTTTTTAGGATTTTGGATGAAAATACGACTAATGAGTGCCATGATGATTTTCAGGTGAAATTGGTCTTGATTTAAAGAAAAAAATCCTTAGAGAAATGGTATAATATTTTGTAGATAAAAAAATATGGCAAATACGATGCATGATTTTTTGGATCCCAATTCAATGTGATATGGCATCAAATTTTACATAAATACAAGGCCAAGAGATACAATTCATGATTTTGTGTACCCAAAAGGTTGACTTTGAAGACCATGTGATACAATGCTCAATTTTTTAGGCCCAAAAACTCACCATGCCACATTTTCTTGGCCCACATTTACATGAATTATAGGGATCTAAAATCCTAAATTTTATTTTATTTACCCTATCAAATATAGTGTTAATCATATTTTCAATAATTTTCATTCTATTCTCCTTCAATTTTGGTGGGTATATATCTATGATATTACTGTGTGTTTCATTCTCTTATGTGTATCCCACATTATATTCTCTTAACAGTTTTTTTTATTTTATCCCCCTATGTATTCTCATTTCCAAGACCTTATAGGGTGGGATATTTATTTTGGATGATATATTTCACTCTTTGGTGCCACATCATATCTCTACAAACTAACTGTATTCTCAAACCACTTTCTCTCTAGATAGTATTACATCATTATTTACATGTACATGATTATTCTTCCTCTTGAATACTTATATCTTAATCTACGATCAGCACCTACCCTTATCATTGTGACCTTCATTGTAAAACCTGAGACTTTTATGAGTGATATTTTGTTTTTATGTTATATAAATCATCAAAGGAATCTATCACTACACACAACACTATCTTGACTTGCTTTACACGCAATCGTGACCTTCCTCGATAGCTTGTGTCGTACGCAATACCGAGTTTCACTAAACAACGATATGCAATTAAACTATTATTAAAACTAGTCGCTATGAATAGTAATACCCAATTTTTTAAATATTTTAAATTTAATTTTTCAAAATGGACTTCATTTTTGGATTCGGAATATCGAAATTAGCCTAGGGTGAAATTTTGGTATTTTTTTGAAAACTTTCAATTTTTGATGAATAGTGAAAACACTAAGTTTCTATTTAAAAACCGACTTTTTATTTAAATAATTTTTTATTTTATTTAAATTTATTTTAGGTAAAAATTGATACATAATACCTATATAAGTTCAATTCAATTCATTGGAGTCATTTTATAATAATTTTAGATATATAAAAATTTTATTGAACTTCTCACCGTCTTTTACCCACCTTCTAAGAGAATTTGCAAATTTACATAAAACATAAATTTACCGCTTTTGTGGGTGGAATTTTGAAAATCCGAGAGACACGGTTAATATCAAGGACTAAAATTTTGTTCAGTGAGATGAAAATAATTTTTGGTGAATAGTAACTTTTTACTTTTTTTCCACGGTTAAAAGTAAATAGGGTAATTAAGGGTAAAAATGTTATTATTATTACCCTAACACATGCCCTGATTCTATAGGATAAGTGTAATTGGACCAAAAACAACATTAGGAATAAAATATGACCATTTAGGCCCACTTGGATTAGATTAGGACATTTAATATTAATTTATTTAATGAAGGGTTAAAATAGTTACAATCAATGATTAATAAGTAAATCATTTTTAATATAAGGTTATACATAAGATAAATTCTACTATTAATATTAATTAGAAAGATAAAAATATTTCCTACATAATGGTATTTTATTTTTAATTTTTAGACTTTAAATAATTTAATTTATTTATGACATAATGATGATGCAGTAATTATATTATTAATGAAATATTGACATAATTGATGTTATAAATACCCAAATAAATGTAATTTGAGACATTTTATGAATTACAATAATTTTATATGTCAATATGACATGTTAGTATTGATTTAATTAACATTGTTCGAACTAATATATCTGTTATGATTTTCACAAAAATCAATTACCAAATAGTGTCAAAATTGACATCAAATAGTTTTAAAAACAATATTATATTATTAATTGTTATTTTATTCCAAAAAATCTAAGGTTCGGCAAAATGAATTATATAAGGTTATATATATTTTTAATAAACAACTTGGGGTTCTTTTGGCTTGTTATAGTATTTTTATTAACCTTATAGTGTAAGAAAATAAGAAGACACGGTAAAAGTTAAATTATCTAACTTAAAGTTAAATCTAAACGATAAGGTTAAAATAGAAACTGAAACTTGTCTAAATTCTATTGGATGAGAGTATTTAGACCCATACCCAAATTAGCTTCTAAATAAATCAATTAGGAGATATTAAAAACCAAATATGACTTTATAATAAAATACTTTTTTTAGTTTTTCCAAAGGTGCCCCTCTCCTCCCTTATAAAAGGGCAGCTCCTCCCTCTCTTCCTCACACCACCTTGAGCCTTAAATCTCGGCCAAACCCTTACAAATTCTCTTATACACTTCCATATAAACACCCTAAAGGTCCTGGTCTTCTTAAAAGACCAATTTTAGTGCCCTAAGAGGAGGTCTCAAAGAGGCGTTTCAAAGAAGAGGTAATGTCCGTTACCGATTCTTTCAACATTATTTCTTCTTCCAATTCTTCTTCTTTAGTTTTTTCATTATGAAGTAATAAAATCATTATCACTCATATAATGATATGTTATTATAATTATGAAACAACCATATTTCACCATCTATCCATCCTATAGAAAACGAAATCACCGTGCGTGCGTACATACGGAATACCATCTCCACGCCGTGGTGTAATCTATTTTCCACCACCACCATACATGGATGGGTATAATGGTGTAAATAATAACTATATATGATTATTGTAAAGTTATATTGATTTTGAAATAGTATACATACACTCCAAAACATTTCCACGATCATGGGAATGATATCATCGCTCGTGCGTACGTACGGAATACCGTCTCCACGATGTGATGCGACTCGTTTTACATGATTTTCATTGCATAATGATTACATAACTGAATTTAGTGAATAAATATGATATATATTACACTAATACAATTATTTAAATGAGGTATCTATAACCTAAAAAGAATAATAAAAATTTATTCGACAAAACACGCATAAGAACAAAAAGCAATAAACACCCGAATAACAAGTAACAATGAAATATTACTAATAAGAAGCTAATAATATGACCATATATGATATTATAAAAATATGTATGATTGTGTAATAAGTCAATTAAATTATTTAAATCATTATACAGGAGGTTCAGACACTTACAAAAAAAATCGGACCTATGGTAAGGGAAAATATCACAATCTCATTTTTATCCGAGATTGTTTATACTTTGGTATTTACTAGGATGTATTTTATCATCCACATCCATGTTTCCTAAATATGTAATATTATTTCCATCCACCTACAACTGTTTAAATCCAATTATACCCTTCGGTGAGTTTTTAGTAAAAGATATGAAATGAATCTTTTTTCGTTTTTTGTACGATGTACTTTTTGACTTTTCCGGCCAAAGTACGAGAAGAATGTTTTTTTAACTTATACGGCCTGAATGGATTTTTAGAACATTATTTCCATGAATCTTACTTTACAAGTTTTGATGTTTATTTTTAATCAACTTCTTTTAGATTAAAATTGTATAACATGTTAATAAAGGAAAAAAAATTTGAAGTAGAAATGATATTTTCCTCAAGAATGGAGTTCAAGTGTTTTATCAAAATTATTTTCCATCTAAGATAATATAGGGTTCTGTTTCTATCCCTAATATTACATTGATTTGATTTTGTTGTGATGGAATTATTTTTATGAATTCGTTTATCTTATATGAATTGTTTTATGACGTCACGATGTTTAAGAATCCCATTTTTATTACATGGGTTATGCAATAATGTCTGATTTATGATTTTGTGGAACACATAATAATTATATAATAATAATATGGGTGGGACCTATATATCCCTCAAATGCATTGGGTTATGATTTATATCTCATGAGATAGACATGGCTGGAATGACATGTTAATCCGGTTCAGTGAAACAGGACGGAAACGAGGAGTGAACTCGGTTTAGAAATGGACTTTGTCCGCTAAGATAGTCTTGGAAATGAGTATTGACTACTAAGAAATTATTCTCTATGATTTTGTTTGTATTCCACGAAGTTTCATGTTTTAATTTATGATTATTGGGATTAAATTTCACTACTATGATTTATCCCATGTTATGAAATTATGATTTCTTTTTCAGGTTAGGATTTCCAAAATGTCATGTTCTTATGAATATGATGTGATTGGTTTTTCTTTTGTTTACCCTTACTGATAATTTGAGATCACCCTTTATATGTTTTCCCTTCCTTAGGATTTAAAGAAAGGTTTTAGGTAAGAAAACAAAGGGGAAGATCATTAATGGAGATGTTGAAGATCTTTCACCACGATTAGAAGATAATATTACGAGTTTCTAAAGACACTAAACTATTACGATCCTTGTGTGTCTTTTTTTATTATGTATTAAGAATTCATCAAATGTAATGTAATGTCCATGTATGTCAAGATTTGGGTCTCTACAGTTGGTATTAGAGGAAAGGTTTAGTTAACATTTGGAAACTAGGATGCGAAAACTTTAGTGAAATTCCTAGAGATATTTCTAAGGTATGTCTAGGGATGTCCCTAAGGTTAAGTATAAGTATAGGTTATAGTCCTAGAATTGCGCTACCGATCATAGAATTAAACCTAATATTTTAGATATTGAAGGTACTCCCCCTTTATTATGTTGTTTTCCATAGCATTGTATTTGCCTCTCGCACTATTATTTTTGGGTTTTAGACGATGGCTGGAACCCAAAGGAACTGTGTTGATCAATGTAATGGAAAATGCAATGATTGTCCTCCTGACCAAACCAATGTCATGGGAGATGGAGTGATCAATATTATTTCTATACTTACACAAGCTATGAATCATTCTATACTTCAAAATGAGCAGTGAAAGGAGAAACATTCTATTGAATCCTTCATGAGGTAGCGTCCACCATCATTCAGCGGGTCTACTGATCCATTAGTTGCTGAACAATGGATCAGTACTATTGAAAAGATATTTTCAGTTCTTTAATGATATGAACATGATAAATTCATCTTAGCGGTGTATCGTTTTGAAGGAGATTCTGATCAATGGTGGAATCTTATCAAGAATACGAGGCAAAGATATGAAATTGAGTCCATGGAATGGGACGAGTTCAAGAACTTATTTTTCAATAAGTACTTCCCTCATATTCATCGAACAAATATGGAGAAGGAGTTTCTTGAACTAAAACAAAAGGATGAGGAATCTGTTGGTACCTATGAAGCAAATTTTACCAGACTTGGAAGGTACGCTTCTGGTATTATTATCCAATCCGAGAGTAAGATCGATCGATTCTTTAGTGGATTAAAACCAAGTCTTTGAAGGGCGTTAGCCATAAGGGAGTTCAATATCTACGAGGAAATTGTTCGATGTGGTCTCAAGGTTGAGATGGAGATTGGAGTAACCCGTCAGTCATATGGGTTTGATAAGAAGAGGAAAATGGAATTCAAAGGAAAATCTAAAGAGCACACTGAAAAGAAGACGAGTTTTCCCTTATGCTCAAAGTGTGGAAAGAAACATGGAGGGAGTTGTCTTAAATGGAAAAGTAAATGTTTCAAATATGGAAAGGAAGGTCATCAGGCATTTGAATGCAGTAATGATGGGAAGAAGATGTCTAGTGATGCGAACAAAGAAAAGGCTACACAGAGTGAACCTCCTACACTTCAATTTTACAAATGCAAGGAAATGGGCCATTATGCCGATGAATGCCCTAATCCAAGGGTTTTTGATGATGATCAACATCAAAAAACTCTTAAGTCTAAATACAAAGGAAAGTCACATGAAACTTCTATCAGTGATGTGGAGTACGATAACAAAGTGGTGAAAGGTACAATTACCATCCACTCTAATGTAGAAAATGTTTTATTTGATTCTGGATCCACCAACTCTTTTATTTCTGAAGAATTTTCTAAGGGTATAACCGTATTACCTCAACAATTAGATGTTGAGTTATCTGTGACAACTCCTAATGGCACAACAGTCGCATCATAAGTTTATAATTATTCTCCGATTGAAGTTTGTGGGAAAGTGCTTCCTGAAAATCTTGTGATCCTTCTTATAGTGGAATTTGATGTGATTCTTGGCATGTATTTCCTTTATTTATATGGAGCTCATATCAATTTACAAAGAAGGGAAGTCACATTTTGTATTCCAGATCAATTTATGATCGTCTATCGATACAAAGATGAACATAACCTTCCAGTGGAAATTTCTTCCATCCTATGGGTCTTGATTCCACTAAATGACGGTTATTTATCTCAAATGGTTGGTGAGAAACTCAAGATTAATAATATGACCATTGTACAGGAGTTTGACGATGTCTTTCAGGAAGAATTTCCGGGTCTTCCACCAAATTGTGAAGTCGAGTTTTCAATAGAACTCGTACCGGGTGCTTTGCCTATTTCAAATACACCTTATAGAATGGCCCCAATTGAGTTGCAAGAATTGAAGAAGCAACTCCAAGATAATCTTGATAAGGGATTCATATGCCCTAGTTTGTTACCTTGGGAAGAACCTATTCCGTTTGTTAAGAAGAAGGATGGATCAATGAGACTCCGCATTGATTATCGAGAACTTAACAAGATCACTATCAAGAAAAAATATCCTCTCCCACGCATTGATTACTTATTTGACCAACTACACGGAGCTCAATACTTTTACAAGATTGATTTTCGTTCAGGGTATCATCAATTAAGGGTCAAAAGGGAGGATATACCAAAAACAGATTTCCATACAAGGTATGGACACTATGAATTTATAATGATTCCATTTGGTCTTACTAATGCCCCTGATATCTTCATGGATCTGATGAATAGAGTCTTTAGAGACTATCTTGATTAGTTTTTGGTAGTCTTTATAGACGATATTCTTGTATATTCAAAGAGCAAGTAAGAATATGAATATAACTTGAGAATTGTATTAAAGACCCTAAGAAAGGAGAAGCTTTATGCCAAATTTACCAAGTGTGAATTTTGGCTTAAAAAATTTGCATTTTTGGGTCACATAATCTCAAAAGAATGGATATCTGTGGATCTAGCAAAAAAAGAGGTTATCGAAAGATGGATGAGACCAACAACAGTAACTGAGATCCGAAGTTTTCTTGGTTTGGCTGGATATTATCGACGTTTTGTGAATGATTTTTCACGATTATCTAATCCACTCACCAAGTTGACTTGGAAAGGAGTTAAGTTTGTTTGGATAGAGGAATGTGAAGAGAATTTCAAGGAGTTGAAAAGAAGGTTATCGAGTGCACCTGTGCTCACACTACCTTGTATTAGAGAAAGGTTTGTGATCTATCGTGATGCATCCAAGAAGGGGTCAGGGTGTTTTCTTATGAAAAATGATATGGTGATTGCTTATGCCTCACGATAGTTGAAAATCCATTAGAAAAATTACCCAGCTCATGATTTGGAGTTAGCTGTGGTAATCTTTGCATTAATGATTTGGAGGCATTATCTTTATGGAGAAAGGTGTGACATTTATAATGATCTTAAAAGTTTAAAGTATATTTTCACACAAAAGGATCTGAATATGCACCAAAGTAGATGGTTGGAGTTGATTAAGGATTACGACTGCTCAATTCATTACCACCCTGGGAAAGCAAACAAGGTGGCAGATGCATTAAGTCGATAAGACCATGCTAGCTTATCCATTACGAGGATCACAAAAGATCCAATATTTATGGATTTACAAAGGATGGATCTTGGAATTATAATGAAAGGGGAAAAATCGTATCTTTCTCAAATGAATGTTCAACCATCTATACATGTGAAGACTAAAGAGGCACAAAAAAAAGATGTAGAGTTACAAAAGAATGTGAGAAATGTTCTGGAATTCAACCTTGATTGTGATGGGATAATAAAGTTTAGGAATCAGGTTTGTGTTCCTCCCATCCCAGAATTAAAGAAGGAGTTGCTGGATGAGGCTCATAGTTCTTCATTCTCTATTCATCCTGGAAGCATGAAGATGTATAGGGACATGAAAGAGTACTTCTGGTGGGATCGCATGAAAAGAGATGTTGCTGAATATGTCTCTCAATGCTTGGTTTTTCAGCAAGTTAAAGCTGAGAGACAGAAGTCTAAGGGGATGTTATAACCATTACCCATACCAGAATAGAAATGGGAAAACATCACTATGGACTTTGTCACTGGACTTCCTAAAACATCCAAAGGCAATAATTCTATCTGGGTCATAGTTGATCGTCTTACAAATTCGACACACTTCGTCACTATTAGATATGATTTCTATCTGGATCATCCTTCCAGGATATATGTGAAGGAAGTGGTAAGATTGCATGGAGTAAAACTCTCCATTATATCTGACCAGGATCCAAGATTTACCTCAATGTTCTGGCGAAGTCTTCAGCATACTCTGGATACAGAGTTGATTTTCAGCACTGCTTATCATCCTCAGACAGACGGTCAGTCTGAGAGGACAATTCAAACTCTAGAAGATAATTTGAGAGCTTGCTCTATGTATTTCAAAGGTGGTTGGGATCAACACCTACCTTTGGTGGAATTTTCTTATAATAATAGCTTTCAATCCATTATTCAGATGGCTCCTTATGAAGCTCTCTATGGAAATAAATGCAGGACTCCAACTTGCTGGGTTGAAGTTGGGGAATGAATGCTATTAGGACCTGATCTTGTTGATGAGATGGCAGAAAAGGTCAGATCTATTCAACAAAACATTAGAGAAGATCAGAGTCGACAAAAAAGTTATGCCGACAACCGAAGAAAAGACCTAGAGTTTTAAATGGGTGATAAAGTGTTCTTACAAATATCTCCTTGGAAGAGAGTAATGAGATTTGGACTGAAGGGAAAGCTGAGCCCTAGGTATATCAGTCCTTTTGAAATACTTGATCGTGTTGGGAAGGTTGCTTACTAATTGGTGCTTCCACCGAATCTCTCTCAAGTTCACAATGTGTTCCTTGCATCTCTCCTGAGAAAGTACATACCTGATCCTTCACTTGTACTCAGCTTTGATGTTTTACCGCTGGAGTAAGATCTTTCTTATGAAGAACAACCGATAGAGATTCTGGATCGTAGCGAAAATGTCCAACGGAACAAGACCACTCTCTTGGTGAATGTTTTATGGAAGAACCACCAATTAGAATAAGCTACATGGGAGCTTGAGGATATGATGAGGGAGAGGTATCCTCATCAGTTTGATACAAAGTGACGAATTTCGAGGGCGAAATTCATTTTAAGGGGTGTAGAATGAAACACCTGAGAATTTTATGGGAAATATTTTGTTTTTATGTTATATACATCATCAAAAGAATATTTCACTACACACAACACTAGCTTGGCTTTCTTTACATGCAATCGCGACCTTCCTCGATAGCTTGAGTCGTACGTAATATAGAGTTTCACTAAACAACGATATACTATTATAATATTATTAAAACTAGCCATTATGAATAGTAATACCCACTTTTTGAAATTTTGTAAATTTTATTTTTCAAAATTGACATTATTTTTGGATTCAGAATATCGGAATTAGCCTAGGGTGAAATTTTGGTATCTTTCTGAAAACTTTCTATTTTTGATGAATAGTGAAAACACTAGGTTACTATTTATAAACCGAATTTTTATTTAAATAATTATTTAATTAATTTAAATTTATTTTTGGTCAAAATTGATATATAATACCCATATACGTTCAATGCAATTCATCGGAGTCATTTTATAATAATTTTAGATATATAAAAATTTTATTGAACTTTTCACCGTCTTTTACCCACCTCCTAGGAGAATTTGCAAATTTACATAAAAATAAAATTTACCGCTTCTGTGAGTGGAATTTCGAAAATCCAAGATACGAGGTTAATATCAGGGACTAAAATGTGGTTCAATGAGATGAAAATAATTTTTTGTGAATAGTAACTTTTTACTGTTTTTTACAACGGTTAAAAGTAAATAGTGTAATTAAGGGTAAAATTGTTATTATTATTACCCTAACACATGTACTAATTCTATTTTATAAGTGTAATTCGACCAAAAACAAACTTACGAATAACACATGACCATTTAGGCCCACTTGGATTAGATTAGGACATTTAATATTAATTTATTTAAAGAAGGGTTAAAATAGTTAATATCAAAGATTATTAAGTAAATCATTTTTAATATAGGGTTATACATAAGATAAATTAGAATATAAATATTCATTAGAAATATAAAGATATTTACTACAGAATGGTAATTTATTTGTAATTTTTAGACTTTAAATAATTTAATTTATTTATGACACAATGATGATGCAGTAATTATATTATTAATGAAATATTGACACAATAGATGTTATAAATACCCAAATAAATGTAATTTGAGACTTTTTATGAATTAAAATAATTTTCTATATTAATATTACATTTTAGTATTGATTCAATTAACTTTTTTCGAAATAATCTTTCTTTTATAATTTTCACAAAAATCAATTACCAAAGAGTGTCAAAATTGATATAAAATAGTTTTTAAAACAAATACTATATAATTAATTGTTATTTTATTCTTAAAAATCTATGGTTCGGCCAAATTACTTAGATAAGAATATATATATTAATAATAAACAACTTGGGGTTCTTTTGGCTTGTTAAAGTAAGTTTATTAACCTTATAGTGTAAGAAAACAAGAAGACACGATAAAAGTTAAATTATCTAACTTAAAGTGAAATCTAAAATATAAGGTTAAAATACAAACCTAAACTTGTCTAAATTCTATTGGATGAGAGGATTTAGATCCATCCCCACCTTATCTTCGAAATAAATAAATTTGGAGCAATTAAAAACCAAATATGACTTTATAATAATATAATATTTTTAGTTTTTTCAAAGGTGCCCCTCTCCTCCCTTATAAATGGAAAGCTCCTCCATCTCTTCCTCACACCACTTTGAGCCTTCATACTCGGCCAACCCCTGCCGAATTCTCTTCTCCAATTCTTTAGAATCATCCTAGAGGTCCTGGTCTTCTTCAAAGACCAATTTTAGTGCCCTAAGAGGAGGTCTCAAAGAGGCGCTTCAAAGAAGAGGTAATGCCCGTTACCGATTCTTTCAACTTTATTTCTTCTTCCACTTCTTCTTCTATAGTTGTTTCATTATGAAGTAATAACATTAGTATCACTCATATACTTATATTTTATTATATGTATTAAACAACACTATTTCGCAATCTATCCATCCTACAGAAAACAAAATCACCGCGTGTGCGTACATACGAAATACTGTCTCCATGCCGTGGTGTAACCTATTTTCCACCACCACCATACTTGGATGGTTATAATGGTGTAAATAATAACTATATATGATTTTTGTAAAGTTATATTTATTCTGAAATAGTATACATACACTCCAATACAATTACACGATCATGGGAACGATATCATCGCTTGTACGTACGTACGGAATACCGTCTCCACGATGTGATGAGACTCGTTCTGCATGATTTTCATTTCATAATGATTACATAACTATATTGAGTGAATAAATGTGATATATATTACACTAATATCATTCTGTAAATGAGGTTTCTATAACCTAAAAAGAATAATAAGAATTTATTCGACAAAACACGCATAAGAACAAAAAGTAATAAACACCCGAATAACAAGTAACAATGAAATATTACTAATAAGAAGCTAGGAATATGACCATATATGATATCATAAATATAAGTATGATTCTAGAATAAGTCACTTAAATTATTTAAATCATTATAAAGGAGGTTCAGACACTTACGAAGCAAATCGGACCTAAGGTAAGGGAAAATCTCACAATCTCATTTTTATCCGAAATTCTTTATACTTTGGTATTTACTAGGGTGTATTTTATCATCCACATCCATGTTTCCTCAATATTTAATACTATTTATATCCACTTAAAATTTTTTAAATCTAATTTTACCCTTTGGTGAGTTTTTAGTAAAATATATGAAAGGAATCTTTTGTTGTTTTTCATACGAGGTACTTTTTGACTTTTCTGGCCAAAGTACGAGAAGAATGTTTTTTTGAATTATACGGCCCGAATGGATTGTTAGAACATTATTTACATGAAGCTTACTTTAAATTTTTTCAAGTTTATTTTTAATCAACTTATTTTAGATTAAAAGTTTATGACATTTTAAGAAAGGAAAAATGTATTTGAAGTAGAAATGATATTTTCCTCAAAAATGGAGTTCAAGTGTTTTATCAAAATTATTTTCCATATAAGATAATATAGGGTTATGTTTCTATCCCTATTATTACATTGATTTGATTTTCTTGTGATGGAATTATTTTTATGAATTCCTTTATCTTATATGAATTGTTTTATGATGTCACGATGTTTAAGAATCCCATTTTTATTACATGGGTTATGTAATGATGTATGATTTATGATTTTGTGGCACACATAAGAATGATATCATTATGAGATGGGTGGGACCTATATATCCCTCCAATGAATTGGGTAATTATTTATATCTCATGAGATAGATATGGATAGAACAACAGGTTAATTCGGTTCAGTGAAACAGGACTGAAATGAGGAGTGAACTCGGTTCAGAAATGGACTTTGTCCACTAAGATAGTCTTGGAAATGAGTCTTGACTTCTAAGAAATGATTCTCTATGATTATGTGTGTATGCAACAAAGTTTCATGTTTTAAGTTATGATTATTGGGATTACATTTCACTACTATGATTTATCCCATGTTATGAAATTATGATTTCTTTTACAGTTTAGACTTCCAAAATATTATGTTCTTATGAATATGATCTGATTGGTTTTTCTTTTCTGTACCCTTACTAAGAATTTGAGCTCACCCTTTATATGTTCTCTCTTCCCTGGGATTTAAAGAAAGGTTTTAGGTAACAAAACAAAGGGGAATATCATTAATGGAGATGTTGAAGATCTTTCACCATGATTAGAAGATAATATTCTGAGTTTCCAAAGACACTAAACTATTACGATCCTTGTGTGTCTGTTTTTGTTATGTATTAAGTATTCCGTAAATGTAATGTAATGTCCATGTATGTCAAGATTTGGGTCTCTACATTCATATCCAATCAATAATAATTTATTTTTTATTGAGCTATAACTTGATCACATAATCTTCTTCTGAATGCAACCACAATCTCCTTGTCTCTTGCATTTCTTCCACATGTTCATCAATTTTTTTATCCCTCATAGAATATAATGGGCCCGATACATATATAATACTCTAATATCAATAAATAAAGCTTAATTAGAATACAGACATGATATCAAGATTTTTGATATTGATGATCATTCTCTCTTCATGATTTAAGACCACCAACCATATGATATTTGAAATTCAGAACCCAACTCCAATATCAACTTTTTTTGGAACATGAAAAACTTTTTGTTATTATATCATATATATTATGTCCATAATTTATATAACCATTCATTATCACATTATTTGAAATTCCACCTAGCCCCTCTCCGAACTGTCAAAACCCATGAATTATTTTAATGATTTTTGGCTTCCTCTAAGAATTATATAATGATTTTTGATAATACTTTGATCAATATAAAGAATTATATATTTTTTATTGTTTCCATAACAACTCAACTCATCCACGTTTCATCACAAAAATAATATTATGATATATATACATCAATCATTGGTATATTGTTGTTTTCAATTAATTTTTTTTTGTTGAGAACAACAATATGCTTTTATCGAAGCCTATAGTTCCAAGCTTGGAATCATTATGTCTCTGTTGATTTCTATTTTTTATAATTATTCTAGAATTTATTTCTATTATTTCACAATAAATCCAAAATTTCCCTATAACATAACACATTTTTATTCTATTGATTAATGTGTAATATTCTATTGTTACCAGTGATATCAAACATTATAGTGTATTCATGAAATAGAGCATTGAAATTTGTAACACATACCTCCAAAATCACTATCCAAGATAGATCTGTTTTCATATAAAATACTAATAGTTTTCTCTATCATTGATTGTAACATGAATATTTCACAGTGTTATATTCTAATATGGTAGAATTTTTCTATATAAATTCAACACTCTTAGGTAGAGAACTCTTGTGTAGGCCCTGAACATACATCAAACAACGAACTACCAAACTATTCTTGATAAACTCTCTCATCCACATTTAATCATCGTGAAACTCTATTAAATTCTTTATTTACAATAATAACTCTAGTGAAAATATAACACAAGACCCCCAATACATAACCCCTTTAAAAATACCACCTTTTATAGGTAAATTGAATTGGTGGTCGGGTCCCATAGCCGGTTTCTTTCTCATCAAGATCCACCTCATTCATAAAAATACCAACCCAATTTTTACCGCTTTTCATCAAGGTGGATGTTTAGTAATTGGAGAGATATCATATTAAAATATTCTAATTATATTCATTGGTGGTTCTATAATTCCATCAAATGAACCACTAAAGGAAGTTTCCCAAATGTACCAGTGAAAACATACTTCTCTAGATGTCCTCCTTTCATATGTAAAGGAAATGAGATTAGTACTAGCGTTGCAGTGTGGCTCAATGCCTGCCAGTGACTGGGAAACAGTGAAAACTAACTATATCAAACTATGACCCACATAACTATTAATATAAGCGACAATTCTCACTTTCCCACCAATTTTAAACAATATATAATTTTTATAATCTAGTTTATGGTAAATTTTATATTTGGTGTTGGGTCCATTCATTTATAGTTTCACTGGTACATGATACCAAATATCATAAGTCACCTCATGTCACGAAATATTGGAATGTTTGATCATACTCTATTGTTATCCATGGATATTTTCATGGGGTTGTTTAAGGGCCACATGTCAGTTAATTTACAAAGAAACTACAACACCCACGACTAACTCTCTATTGGAATAGTGGAAAAATAAATAGTGGATCTTTGGATACACACTACCTAATATGGGGTCTTTCTAGTTTAGGTATGGAAGGATGTGTTGCAACTATATTAAAAAAAATCCAACCATTTAATAAATAGACAAGTTTGATTTTCTAAAAAACACCACAAGTAAGTCTCCAAACACCACCTAACCACATTCTTTTTTCCTACAGTTTGGGGATTATACAAATAACTTATTTTTTAGTGTTTGTTACATGTAATTTGAATAATTACATCTATAAAAGACCAGAAAAAATTGATCCCTATAACTAATTATCTCCATTGGCAGTCCATGAAATCATATGATGGCACACATGAAAACATTAACAACAATTTTTCATCAAAACTCATTCATAATAGGAATGAAATAAGAATATTAAAGAAGCCAATCAACAACCATGAAAACAAAGTCATACTACTATGATTTGAGAAACCCAAAAACAAAAAATACTAATATTTATTGTTAAATATTTATGGGTATCAGTAGTGATTGAAGAAACCCAGCCGTACATAATGACTAAAACACTTTTTTTTTGGAAATTATCACACTCCTACCAAAACTAATGCACAAATCATGGATTTCCTACCCATAAAATCCTTTTAAAAAGGTTCTTGTATATATTAAAATACCCAAAATATACCCAATTGGTGAGTTATGATAAATCTATAGATGTTTTGATATCAAAATTTATTTCAGAGCAAATAATGACATATTTATGAAATATAAGAGTATATTTTGATTAATATAATCTCGTATCACAACCTTGTCTCACTGAAAATTGAAAGTAATTGCATGTATTTTTTCATCTTCTATTACTTCTCCCATTAGAATCTAGGAGTCCTACCATCCATGTTATGACCACGCCAAAATCATCATTTTCCCATTGGCTCTAACATTGACAAAGAATCATCCACAAAAATATTTTTCTAGGTTTGTTTATTAACTCAATGTCACATCCCAATAGCTCTTATATCTTATATTTTTTATCAGTTAAGATAACACACTTACTAATAAAAATCATTAGGCTTTTATTTTTGAAATAAATAAAATAATATTTTGGATACATGACGTATCGCTTCCAATGCAGAACCTATTAGGTCAGAATGGATGACAGAAGGTCTAGAGTAAGGTGGGGAATATACCATATAAATACATTATATTAATAAATATATGTAAATTAAAATTAAATTGATAAGAGATAATTTTAGAGAGTTTTATTTTAAATTAGTTCTAGAATACTCTTACAGCTCTCTACTTTATGAGAGATGTGTTTTGACAACATGATTATTTAGGGGGATCATAACCCAGTAAAATAAAAATGTTTCTAGTGGAATTTTAACAAAAAATAAAAACTAGCTTTTTAACCAGGATTCAAGACCCTTAGAAATATTTTGAATAAGATATAACCTATAATTACTTTTAAAATCAAATATTCACAACCCTAATGACCTAACATCAGAATCATGGAGCCACAAGCTGAATGGCCTGACTTCAGAATCGACGAGTCACAAGAAGAAAAGTGTGAATGGTTTTATTTGGGAAAATAATAACTTGATAGAGAAATCACATGTGTGAGATGGTATTAATTGTTACATTCACATGAGACTCATTAGAAAAATAATGATTAAAATGAACCACATGTACTAATTCATTTTTATTAAATCATCTCACCTCATCAAGCCTGAAATAGTCAAGGTAGTTTAGGTATCATCCTTGATATATTAGCAACAATTGTAAACAAAACATACAAGCCTGCTTGAAGTATTTTATAGTGTGAGAATATTTTATAACCCTCAGTCATATGTAATCATATGTAATCATCATATCATAATTTTATCTCTTCATATAATATTTTAAGTCCCTTAAATAGAATATGAAAAACTAAAACCACTAAAGATAACATGTGAAAATGATTACTATTATTCAATAGCATTGTAAACTAATTTTATTGGAGATAAAACAAATTCTAGATATATTCAAAGAATTCAAACAAGTTTAAATACATCATTTGAACATTTTAAAAAATAAAAAAAATATGAAATTTAAATATTCAAAATAAATTATTAATACCTTGTAAAATAAATCAATGAATATGATAAGAAATTTTACTATATAAAAATAGATTCTAAATTGATAAATTATATATTTAAATAAATATACATTTATGGAATTAAAAAAACTCTATAAAGATTCATTGAAATTTAACAATAATAATAGAATATTTTGAAAAAACATAAAATAAAACATTTTATTCAAATTTATAGGAATCATTTAGTGATTTTCTAATATAGTGAAAAAAACAACTATTAATGCGTCAGTAATTATATTTTTCATTATACTAAAATAAATTAACATAGGATAAAAAATTTATAATTAATTTAGAATCCAATAGAATATTAGAAAAATGAAAAAAATTCTAAATCCTAATTTTTGAAAAACATAACATATACTTATGAATGATAACATAAATTAAAGAAACTGATATTTGAGGTGCCATCAAAAGACATATTCCTGATGGTCGGACAATTCATAACTGATGGTAGGATGATTTTCTAAATGATGGGCTCATTATTTTTTGAACTAACATTAGACTTGTTTTTTTAAAAAATTTAATATTTATTTTGATATATGAGTATTATATATTTTTAACTAATGGTAGAAGTAAGTTTGGACTAATAGAAGTAAACATTTATAGAAAATAGTATTATATATTTATAACCAATTGTATCATTAATTTATATTTGAAAAAAACTTAAATTTCAATTAATTATTGCATATATTTAGAACAAATGGATTCTAAAATTTATAAGTAATTGAAGAAAAAATTTATAATAGTACATTTTTTTATAAAATATACAAAAAACTAACACATGATAACTATATTTAAAAAATAAAATATTATTAATCATAAATAATGAAATATTAAGAACCCGATGTATACAATTATCATATAATTTCAATAAGTAGTCCAATATATCATCAATTAAATATGTAAAAATAATTAAAAACAAATAGGAGCACATGTGAGGGAATTTAATCATATAAAATAAACAATGAATATTTAAATCACCCACTTGATCCAAGAAAATTTGTAAACCTAATATTTATAGAACATTATCCACAATATCCCCATATAATTAATCGAAATAAAACATATAAAATCTCCCCTTTTATATTTGATCGCAATATTTACCATGGAAAATTTAAAAAAAATCTACCCCTTTTTACATGTGAACAAACATATAGAAACTGCCCATATACATATATATAGATAAAATAATTAATCCTCCCACACACCATACTCCAATTTAATTATTTCAAGCTAATAAAAGACTAAAGGATTAATAAATATTTATAAAATATTATTATTATTAAGGATAAATTCTAGAAAAAATATAACTTGTATTCACATAATCTCTAATAAACTGAAATGTTTCATTGATATTTATCGTTCTAGGATGTTGATATGAATTTTTAAGTTAAAATTATATAAGTATTATCTTATCCAATGTGAAATTTATCTAAATAAATTAAAAAAAAACATAAATTTTCAAAAACCGATATTATTTGAGAAAATCTATCTGAAACATTAAACTGGCTTAAGCAGAAGATAATGTGATGTGTAATTTATTTTTAAAAGACCATGAGATTAATAATTCTCCAATGATTCTAGAGTAATACAATGGGAGTGGCATAACTCGAGCCCCCTTGAGTGTGGTAGGGGATTCTTCCATAAGAGTGTCCCTCACCTATAGAAATCACTAAATGACAAAATCCTTGAACCTGCATGACAATTAACAATTCATCCCACTGCATAAAGACTTTTTTTCAATATCTCTCAAGATTATGTTTAATATGTTATTCATGAAAAGTCTAAAACTCCCATTTATCATTTCCAATAGTCTACTGGGTAAACCTTAATGTCATTCCTTGATATGTGTGTTCCATATTCTCTAACAATTTTCCTATATGAACAGAAATTTATCCATTTTCACATGATTATTTACTTCCATGTTGTGAACCAAGGCATGGAATAAGGTTATTCCACAAAACTAAAATAAACCAAAACCATTGAAATCACAAAATTCACACCACATCGTGGTATCCTACTCTACATAAAATAATAGGAGAGATGATGATTCATCGCGGGGTTTTGGAGATAGAGGTATGTAGGAACATGAAGGATTTATATGCACCATATAAATTCATCATGAGAAAGTTCATGGTTACAGATGTGTCAGAAATGTATGTTGAGTTAAGACGGTATGTCATTTCACTAGAGGGTACCTCCATAGGCATCATGATATAATATTTCATGTGAAACTAGATAATAATCCATCATGAAGAAGATATTTGATGATGATCCTTTGAAGACGACAAAGTATTTTGTTGAAGTTGAGTGTGGTGTGGCCTAAAACCTCTTACTGGTGGCGGTTATTCATAAAATTTGATGAATTGATGGATCCTACTTCCTATATAGATATATATGTATCAGGTTTCAAGCATACATTGAATCCATGAATAGTTATTTCCTTTTTCTTACTCTAAATAATAATCTTACCACAACTAATAATCCAACATGAGTAATGATAAACAATGGGGATTATTTGTTTGATAGAATACTATAACTGGGATCCTCTTCCACTTGTTCGATCTAGGTGTGAACCATATTTATTGGATATGAATTTTGGCCAAGAAATCTCCCATCCCTATATTTTCATGAAATATTACCCTGAAAGAAATACATGGATCCCATAACACTCCATTAATTGATGCCCCCATCCATATCCTCTTTATCCATCTTATCCCATGAGATCCATTGATATATTCCATCTAAATTTTCATCTCAAATGACGGCTAGTAGGATGGTTTTGATATTCCAAAGAACAATCCTTTTCATAATGATGGCTGCAAAAATGCATGAGGATAGAGGTGGGGACTTTGTTAATGAGGGTGATATGCCCCTCAAAAGAGATGAATTGGTTTTTTCTATTGAGGATGCGGTTAGATATTTTATATAGTAGGATATCCTGTCTTTTCATCAACCATGTTTCTGAGAAATTTATTGAAGCATAAACAATAATCATTCCTTAATTAACAAGATGACCACTCAAACTACAATTAAAATATATATTTATTTTGATATCTCATATATACCTATTATTTTAATTAGTTAAATAGAGAATATCACCTGAAAAGATGAGGGGAGAGCCCCCAAACATTGTCTTTCATACACTGGAGTGGCGAATGATTCCATTTTTAAGATTCTTATTAGGTAACTTTTAAGTGTATTTAACCAAATTGAAGATGCAATGGGAAAAATTTCTCCCCAATATTAACCCCAAACTGATTTAAAGAATCCATAATCTTTCCCAATAATGGTGGGAAATAGCATTGGTGAACTAATGAATATGAAGAAGAGATCGATCGCACGGCTAGAGGAACCCTTGCAGGACATAACTTTTTTGATGAATATACAATATATACTATAATATTATTATTCTATATTACTTTTCATGATATATTTGGATTTTATGGACTTCTTGTTAATCATTCCAATAATTTATTTTTCCATGATGAGGACATCTAGGGTAGACCTTCTTTGGATTAAGACTTTATGTTTTTCAAACTCCCATTTATAAAGGTTCATCAATAGTATTATGGTAATAATAAAATAATTTATTTTTAGTGGAAATTACACATGCTAATAGGCCTATATTGATTTAGGGAATAAGTGTCTTTCACCTTGGGAATAAGGATCATGGGGTTTGAATAGGCCACCCG
This sequence comes from Viscum album, assembly GCA_963277665.1. Taxonomy (NCBI): domain Eukaryota; kingdom Viridiplantae; phylum Streptophyta; class Magnoliopsida; order Santalales; family Viscaceae; genus Viscum; species Viscum album. The sequence goes on along the minus strand of OY728151.1, from coordinate 642,725,555 downwards.
GGGTAGACCCCCTCCCTAAAATAGTCTTGGTTTATTTCCACAATCTATCCTTTGATGTGCTCCTAATAGGATTCATAGAACAAACATAGTAACTATTCATGACTTGGAGAGCATTCATAAAAGAGGTTTTATATGACATGAAAGATATCCTTCTCCTCAATGATAATCATAAATAAAATATTAATATTAGATGAAACCACATGGGGGATAGTGTCAAATAACTCATCATGACCCCTTGGATACATTTCATTCATGAGATGATTAACATCTATGTGTAAGGAGTTTATTTGGGATGTATCCATACCTTCTACCAAAATTGGTTCATCGGTGAAGGAACCATCCTAGATAAGGACAATAGGAATGCTTAAGCACTTCTCCTTAATGTGGGCCAAAAACATTTACTGTTTTTATTCCCCATATTTATACATGAAACTCATGGTTTTTATGGATATTATTTATTTCTACAATATAATTTCATCCAAATGGATATTAAAGTGGAAAATGGTACTGAAATACTCCTCATCACACCTCACATTAACCTCTATATCTTCCTTCTAGATTTCAGCCTTAATGCAGTTCATCGTTAACATGATTGAGGGAATATGTTTATTCCAAGTCTATAGGTCCACTTCTTTGAATCATATCATGTCTTGGATTTCGACCCATAACAAATTAAGAATGATATTATTCCATTATAGGCACACCACATGGTGGTAGATATGGTATTCCGCCCACCAGAAGCAACAAATGAAATGACAACTACCCACTCCACCATGAGCAGGGATGATGATAAATGGGGAGTGGTATTAAATATCATGAACTAGGTTTTTAAATCTAGTATATGGGAAAGTGAAAATGGATTTTATATTTGCCAGCACTGGTCCATAAAACACCATGTTCATCGGTTCCCCTTCAGGTTATTACATAGTGTGAATTTTCCCCCTATATAAGCCATGTCCATGATCCCATTTTTTGATTAAAAAGTGGATAAATGTTGTCTATACATATTGAGATATACCCATATTCCTTTTTATCATATGTGTCCAAAATGGCATTGAAATCCCCTCAAATGAGTCATGTCAAGTCTCTTATATTTAATCTATGCAAATCCTTCTATTGGGAATTTTTCTCCCATGCATCATATTTGGAATTAACAAAGGATATATAGAAACCAAAACTGTCTTAACTGGCCTTTATGGATATGAGATCATAGAAGACAATGAAATTATAAACTGATAGTTAGTTTTAAAAAAAATCCATATATGTTTGTTTATGGGTTCATCACCCATGTAATAATGATGTCAATGTTTAAAAACGAAATTAGAATTCATATAATTGTGTTTTTTGGATTCAAGAACTGTTAACCATGAAACATTATTACAATAAATATCAAATAGAAAGAAAATAAATCTTCACCTGAGCTCCAAAAACCTGTGAGGTTCAAAAAATGAACGAAATAATTATAGAGGTATAGTCTTCTGTTTTTCCCCTGATATCGATGAGCACCTTGAAAAAAATATCCAGGTCAAATCCATTTTTATTTTATAACTATTGTGGATTCCAATGGGGGAGTAGTATGTCCACTAAAATGAATTCCTCATTCATTGGAAGTATATGATAAATCATTGTAGTTAATGGATAAGTGGAATTTATAATAGCAGGTTAAGCTAAGATAATAGAGATTTTGATCCATGATAAATTTCAGGTGAATAGAAATCATATTCTAATGACGATGTTCTAGTTCCATGCCCACATAGAAAACAATGATCATTCTATGCGGGGGATCTAAATCTAGAACTTCTAATAGAGTATTCACTGGAATGAGGTCAATGAGACGAACTAGACAAGGATGATACAACACCAGCTCATGAAACATTCCCGCATGTAATTAGAGGGACACCCAAAAAGTGGATCTATTTTTTATGTAAGAGAATAAATGAGAGATGGGGAATGAATCGGAGAAGGAAATGGATAGAAGGAAATAACTTTCCTCACATCATATGAGTGATATAGGGGGTCCAAGATTACCACATATATCAGCTGGGTTGATGTCAAAAATATCATGAATGGTTCCATAATATGATAGGTTCCATGACCATTAAAAATATTTCTAAGGATAGGTAGAAACTGAACATGATTTTGGTGTCATATACCGGTTCACATCAGAGATTGGTATGACAATGACATCCACTAAGAGAGATTATATGCTACCCTGGGAAAGATGTGTTCCATAAGGGGAAAAGATAGGTCAATCTCCATGCATAAACCTAACAACTAAAAATATTTGACATATATAATAAATGCATCTATAAGGTATTAAACCTATTGTTACCCATATTCCTTTATGGAATGAAAGATCATGGAAAGGAAGGGGGAGGCTAGTTATGTTTTTCTATACAACTTCTTGAGTAGAGTCTCAGATAATGTTAAAATCCATTTACTTGAAGAAGAGTTTAAAAAACTATATTCCAACATATATACAATTCCTTCACAACATTTTCTATGATGTTAATATCACCTAAAAATTCATCTGATTAAGGAGAGATACACTTGATAGAGCTTCCAGACCCCAGGTGTTGAAAAAATTCAATAAGAATAAGAGGGATAGATTTTATAGGCAAAACCTAACCCCTAGTATCCATACATGAAAATACAAAACCAACTTGAAGGATTCCATTGGAAAATCTAGAATCAGAGACCTGTCCATTGTTATAGACTGGGGCTCCCCAAACAAGATCTCATGGATTATATATATATGAGCCGACTGGTACTGAAATCATTTGTTACTTAATATTCTAAACATATATTTGATCCACTATTTTCCAACAAAATTATTCTCTCTTAGGGAGTTATTTTATTTGTCCATCTTTTTACAATAATCTTTAATAAGAATTCTATAATAGCTACTGAGCCCCAAAAAATACTCACACCTCCTTAAAAATACATTACTTTTTCCATCATTGAGTCACATCCACCATATTATGTTCATGGAAACTCAACCTAATATAATGATATGGCCAAAATATTGAATTGAGACTCTCTCAAAATGTAACTTTTCCCTTGGAATGTAATTGATTGTCTATCCTTAGCTGTAATACTTGTTTTAATACATTATGATTTATGAAATAAAGTCTACAATAAATAAATTTCATAAAAATTAGGATCCCCTACAAAGGTGGTGGATAAAAGATAGTGCTCATACTTTATTAGAAAGTGGTGGTGAGGTTTTGAATCCAATGTTAGTTACTATGTATTTCAAATGCCCTTCAAGAGTTATAAAGGATGTTTTATATAGATGATCCACCCTCATCAACACTTGGTGGAAATACAACATCAAATCCATCATAGTAAAATTTATTTCCCCTAAAACCTTATTAAGAAAATCCACAACCACCTCTATCAAGTAGAAATTAGGAATTGTAAAATTATTTATCAACTGATAATCCATACACATTCACCTCCATCAATCGTTTTTATAACTATTATAGTGAGACTACAATATGGTCCATTGAAAGGATTAATGAACACAATTATCAAGTGTTCCTAAACTTGTTTCCTTACCTCATTTTCTATTTATAATGAGATTTTATATGGATATATATTAACTACATTACACCATTTCTCATTGTAATGGCATGATCGTTGTCCCTTCTTGGTGGTTACCCTATGGTTTCATGGAAAATAGCTTGGTTCTATAGAAATATAGCATAAAATGGATCTCCAGAACATGATGAAACATTTTAATATTCATTTCTACATTCTATGATAATTCCCAATATATTAATTTAATAAATTTCATCCCTCAATCCAAATACTCTTTCAAATATCATGGTGCACAGAAGGGTTGTTAAATCCCCATTAAGTTAACTGAATGTCTCTAAAATGAATTCCATTTTTTTCAACAATGTTTTTTAATATATTCCAAATTATGAAGATAAAAATCCCAAACAAAAATTCTGATTTGTTGGTATCATATCCATATGTCAAAATCAAACATTATGGAACCCAAGTGTAACTTCAGGTATTTAGACACCCAAATAAACTATCCATTATCTATATCACAATCTTATTTGTAGGGTCATGATCTCATGTGTATTCACTGGATGATATTTAAATATATTTTAGAAATAATTTTGTGTCTTTCACCACTATCCACCAAAAATAACAATGATACTCCCCTTATACATATTTCCACCAACAATGTGTTTCATTTTGGGAAATCTTGTACAAGATCATTTTCCATCCTTCCAAAAATATCTATCTCGCTAAGTCCTCTCATTATGGCACTACGAATCTCATGAATGGAGTGTGTGTCTTCCTCATCTCCATCCAGCTTAGTAAACTCTAGATACATAAGTATATATCCTTTTTAATGACACTTATTACCAGTTATTATATTTCTTTCGGTATGAAAAGCATTGTCTTTTCATAGGTCGATCTTTATATATTATTCTATTTAAATTTAGATTCTTTTATATCATAGAATGATTAAATTCAACTAATCTCATTACTTTCCCTCTCCTAAAGGGAAAAATAAATACATATTAATGTTCTAGCTTTGGAAATGTCCCACCCTTGGAACTCTACCCCAAGTCACGATTCTGGATACCTAAAAACTCATTCCAGTTACATATCCACTGTAACTCACGACACCATGGTCAAAAAGAAATTCCTTGCTCATTGTTCTGTGAATTAATAATTTACTTCCAATTTTGGACTACATCCTATCGATAAACAAACTTATATAATATTTTTCCAAAAAAATATTTTATTAATAGGGAAAAAAATTTGGAAACAATGATATAATCGTCTAATGATCATGTATTCCAAAATCCCTTAAGAAAAATTAAATAACCAGTATCCTCTTCACTGGTATATCATGACACTATTTATTCTTTTATTTGTTTCTGTGTAAAATAAATTTTATTATATTTCAATGAAATTATCCTGTATTTCACTATTCCTTCCGAGTGTTGTTGAGATAGTGGTTCCTTCAAGACTTCCCATGATTGATGGATTCAAAAATATGTGTTAGTATGAGTTATCCAAGTGACTGGATCCTATCCAATAAATATTGATATTTGCACATGTTTGGTAAATTGATACATATCATGAATCTCTAAAGAGAAACCATTATGATTTTCTATTTTATACCAATTAGTTGGTCTGAATTGTTTTCCTCAGTTCGAGTATGGAACTTGCCTTCCTCATCCACTCTAGAGCAAACATGATTTCTCTATTGTGTTGTACTCTCTATAGTCTCTTTGTACATATATTTTATTAGTATTTTACCCTCTCACGTATTCATTGAGATCACTAAAATATATGTTTTGAGTCTTGTAATAGATTTATCTGGTGTAGCTACCTGGGTTTTCATCCATTTGGCCAGTTATGTGTGGAAGAATCAATGAGAGAACCAAGATGATACATATAAAAATTTATAGAGATATAGGGAAACATTGATTACATTTAGAGAATTATAGGAGAAAAATAATGATAATTCATGAGTGGGAGGGCGAAAAATCTAGGAGAATATTACATGAAGGTAAATAAGAGGAACTTAAACTCATAAAACATTTTGAAAACATGTTAACTTCTCAACATATTTATCTCTTCCTTCCCTTTCTCAAGCCTCCCCATTTTATCATCTCCTAGATGGACACCCCATAAACAAAATTTTTTATTACCCCAATATAACACCAATTTAATAAAATTATATACTTTTCTAGACTCTTAAATCTAGATGGATAGCTGTTCTCTATCATCAATATTCTAGAATTATTATGTATATAACTGAAACTACCAAGGAGAAAAATCCAACTCAAGTCTAGGAATGTCCCTCAAACAACTAACCACCCAAATATTCTTAATAAACCCTATTTTATTGATTTATAACTTCTTGACTCTCGATTTAATTTTTTATTTACCATACTTCCCCCAGTAGACAGATAACATTTGACCCTCAAAAACCATCACCTCAAATGATACCCTCCTAGTGCTGTAAACTAATTGGGTGGACAGGTCCTATGGTTATTTTTTCTCCTTGGGAGATACTTCTCATTTCAATCAATATTGTCCTGTGAAATTTTTCCTTATATGATATAGGTATTGAGGTTTTTTTGATGAAAAATAATCATTAACCTTGAATTACTCAAGGCCTATGATTATAGATTATCATTCCCTATGATATACAACATCTCTAATGTTTTTCTTTTGGCCATCATATGAATTCTACTTTGATGTTATAAATTTTTCTCCACTCTCTTTACCTATCATGGAATGATTAACCAAAAGTTCCATTACCTAGAAGGCATGAAAAACAATTGATGGACTACTTTAAACATGGTCCATGATTCCTCATTTAATTCCTATGCTCCTTCCACATTAACTGATATCACTCAATTATTATCTTTGATAGTCCCCTTTAATGATAATCCTCATAACACTTATATATAAAGTTGAGTGATATATTAAAATCATATTTTTTTATTCATTTTATAGATTACATTATTTATCATAATTTGACTCTTTGATTTTTTGGTTCTCACCTAGTGCATCATGTTGTTACTTGTGCAATATTTTTTACTTCATGGAACTAAATATATTGGTCACAATCACTTTTTCTATGGTTTTTAATATCCATGAATCTTTTAATATCCATGTTTCTAGCTGTGATATTACCTTATCACCAGATGCGATATGAAACGTCCATTCATAGTGTGCGTAACATCTATATGGTATATTTTGATGTATAGAAAAATTTTACTCCCTTATATACGCCCCTTTATTTCCATATTCAATATTTGTATATCACCTCCAAAGAAAATAATTCAATTACTTTAAATTTTCATTACTCAACACTCCATCCTTCAACTAATATCTCTCTTGATACTTAAATATGTTTCCAAGGAATGATCATTCCTACATGAAATTAATTTATTTCACCCAATTCAGGTCATAATACATTATTCTGTAATTGCATCACATCAGTATCCATATAGTCCTTGTACTCCTAAAAATGTTTTCTGTGCAACACACCACAATATGTGTATAGGATCTTCAATCTCCCACGTCTATGGTGATAAAAAAAATGAATAATATTCAATCATATATATATATATATATTCACTAGAAAAATTGGTTTCTAGTTTTGGTCAATTTATAACTATCAGTTTATAATGGATTACTATTGACTGAATTTGGAACCCAATCATTATAATATTAAATTGAATTAGTATCCCCCAAATTCAATACATGGTCATTGAATTATTCTTCCAGTTAAAATTATAAAAAAAATTAGACCGACCTCATTCCAGATAAAATTCAACTATTATTCAAGAATATTGTTGGTTAAAAATAATAATAGAAAAAATAATCAATATGTTATAGTGAATTTTTTACAATATTGTTGATGTGAAAATTTTGAATGAAGTATTTCAGTAAGAAATTATGCATGAAATTTTTGGTATTGGTATTTATTGAAATTTTATATTGAGTATACAACCCGTAAAAAATTTACAAAATCCAGTGTAGTATTACAAAGAAAAAATGATTTCAAAATATTCATTGCAAAAAATCCACTACAAATATACCAAATTTAGAGATAATGGAATATGTAGAACCTCTTAATTTTTCTTCATATCAGGTACATATGATATCCTTTAATGATTTTCCCAAATCTTATATTTTATATGAATTTTTGAGGTCCATAAATATGGGAAATATCTTGGGATGTAATGAGATGCTCATGTTATTCCTTGAATCTAAGAGTATAATGGTTTATTATTTATACTAGAATTTATTTTAATTATTTCTATTTTCTCATTGTTTTTCTCCATTAATATATCTTTTTTTGGAATTGACTATAACACAATCATATCTGAGTATCACTGAAACATATGAGAGTCTTTAATCCTATTAATATTTTTTGTATCATTTTTAGTTTTATGCATCAGTAATTGTTTGATATATGTCAGGGTATTGCAAGTATATTTTAACTAAATAATAATGCTATTGAGAAAATAAAGCAGAATTATTATTTTTTAAATTTTTGTGGTGATTATATTGGATTTTTCATGTCCATGTCGGTAATACATATCTAATGATAAAGATATGTTGTGATGTGGAATGTTACATAATGTTGTTACGACGTGAGGATTCTATTTTGAGAAAAGTTGGGTAACCCTAATATAAATGTGTTAGGGTTATGGAGGAAGTCTCTCACAATTATCATCAATTATAATGTATAAATATATATTCATCACATTAATAAGAAATATAAGAGTTGGATAATGTCTCTATATTATATATATATATATAACTAAAATGATAGTATTGGATAGATATAATATTTTTAGTTATTATAGAGTTTTAGGACTAATTATAGTATTAAATATTTTCAAAAAATTCAATCTTATGTTTTGATTTGCTAAGAAAATGATATATTAGTAACATAGATTTTATAATCATGCAGGATAATATGAATAAGTTGTTATGTTTTTTAGAAGAATGAATTACCATACAAAATTATGAGGGGTATATATTCCATGGAATTTTTGAGCGAATGTTTTTGTTTCTTTTCATTCATGATATCCTTGTTTATAGTAAATATTAAAAATAACATTAAAATCATTTGAATATTTTTCATAGGTTTTTTTGATCAAACCAGTTAGGGGTCAATATAAAAAAAATGTCTTCTTTACTTGGATGATGGTAAAATATGTTATGAAAATTATCTCATTGAAATGTTTTGATAATGTTTCTTGGGAAACTGCTTCAAGAAAACTACCAGAATCTATTATACCTCTATAAATATATAATAAAAATTCCCACCTCCACAAATATATTCAATGGTAATGATGCACAAATCCATAACAAAAGCAATAAAACTATAAAAAACTAATACTCTTTTATACCTCTAATGTGGAATCTTGTAAACCACCCCCACCAAAAATTCCATCGAGATATATTCTATGAGTTAATATTGCCCGACACCACATTAATCGTTATCTAAAAGATTGTAAAATTGTATATATAAAATAGGAGTCAACATGAAAATATACATTATAGGTTCTTCCAAAAAATACATCATTTTCCATAGTTAATTAAACATTATAATTCATTAATTCATATAACAAATATAAATTAAAATCAATCCAATAATCATAATTTCTTTCCTCAAATCCTTTATTTTTACATTCCTCGTAACCCAAACTCCCCAATTAATGGAATATCATACAACTCTCATTTTATGAACCCTGGGTTTCATAATATATATATATATATACATATATATTATGTTTATGTTTCTACCCATGAATGAAAATAGTGATATTCACTTTCTTATATTTTTTTTGTGAATATTGATATTCTCTTTCTCAAAGTAACTGAATGTAACTCTCTAAATTTTTCTAAATTGTCATACCATAATATATTTTTAACATAAAGTGAAATTCACTATGAATTTTATACCAGTATAATTTTTGTGGTCAAATTTGAACTTCTTATGTCCAAACATACTCCCAAAATCCTATTGAATTTTATTTATATTTATAATACCATTATGATATAAACATACTACTTTTTGCAATTAAAAAACATTTAGTTCTTTTCATTATGAATGTATGTCAAATAATATAGAGTTTCCACAACAAATATGCTAATTTATTATTAAAATTTCATCAAAATAAGGTTATTCATTATAATATTCTATAAATGAGTGGTGTGAAAAACATTCCACGTTATTTTTGAAATCAAGGAACAAATTCCCTCATAAATCAACAAATAACTAGTAAAAAATATTATTGTGGATAAAAAAACATTTTTCCCATGCATCTTAAAGTATATTATAGAATTCATTGAATCATAAATCATATGTATTCAATTTTCCATCTTACATTGGTTATAACAACTACTTGTTAACAATCCAATTCCCTTATAAAATAAGAGAAATAAGGCGAGGATACACAAATAATTTTTTTAATATTAATTTGAACTACTATATTAAAATTGTTTATATAAAAACACATTACATAATAACAATAGGGAGAACTATAATTTCATTAAGTTATTACACTTTTTTCAAACACATGTATAATTAAAGTGTTTGTAAACTATACATTCGATATCAAATTCCGTTCAAAATCATAGAATAAACATTTAAAAAATAATACTTACCATGGACATTATATGGATTTTCATAAAAATTCTTTTGGTATCCACAAAATTCCATAGGATAGATTCATCACTCCTTCCTCCCAAAATTCAAAAGATCTAAATAAAAATAATTTATTATTTGAAGAATCAATTATGGGATCTCTAACTTATTTTTCTTATCCAAGTTTTATATTATACCTAATTATACTATTAACATAATACCAAAATATAGACACCATATTCCTAGTTAATTTCTTCATAAAACATTATGAATATTGATCAATTTATTCATAAAAAAATATATATTGTTGGTACATTTCCATCAATGAACACAAGATGAATTCCTTAACTAGTACAAAACTTATATTAATTCATTAGACTTTCTTAGTCTTCAACATACTCAATAATATTGACTATCACTATCATATCCACTCATATTGGTCATATGAGTGGAGACAGAAATCATTAGTTTATTTAGCCTCCAATGAATTTCAATCTATAAATGATTCATTCTTTGGTCCCTAATTAACTTTTTGAACAACATCAACTCCTGGTTTCTCCATATTGTGCTACTCTAACACATAAAATTTCGAATACTTAATTTTTTTATCTTCCCACTCTTATGAGTCTCTTAATTTAGGATTATCATTTTCAAGTATTTTTTTTATAAAATATTATAATTTTTATGTAGTTATTTATAATATTAATTTTTTTCCATATAAATATCATGTATTATATCTTTTCATCAAGTACATTTAATGAAATAGATCATGTTAAAATAAAGAACACATAAATAATATCAATTTAGTTATCCAAGATCTATATTTTACTATGGAATAGCTAAATTGTTGAATTTATCTCACCACATAGATTTTTTATGATTATAAATGTCTATTTGAGTAGACATCACATTTTCTACTCCCATCATATAGACAATACTCAACACTATTTATATGGTAAATTATCCAATTAGGGTCTACAAACTAGTGTAACATAACGAAACATTCAAGAAGTGGACTGCATGAGACAATCCATGGGATCCCAACAATGACATGATTTTTCAGTTGGATAATCAATGATATGTATTTCTTTATATCCTTATAGAAGATAATTTGTGGTCCCCCTTCTATGACATGACTAACTTGATTGGATGATCGAGGTCTTGACATGTTCTTCTTTGGAAGGAATATATCACCTAGTATTTTTGGGGGGTTTAAAGTCTCACCTATTTAATATACAACATATTTATACTAAACTTTTAATAATAGAATTGGATGAAATATTTATCCTCTAAAATTTTAATCCTTATTTTATTCATACTTATAATGATTTTTATTGTTTTTAGAATTCATATTTCATTTCAAAAATCAATATTTTCATACCAAATTAATTTTTACCTTCTACACAACTTATATTTTTATTTTATTTACGAAAAAATATAAAACAAAGATATTTATGAATATTTTATTTCACGTAGGAATATTTTAAGTGAATTTTTTATGTGATGAATTGGGGATATATGAAATTGATAACCTCCAAATTTGTATGATTAATGAAAAATCTATTCTTCCCATTCATGTATTTAGACAAAGCATAAGCTTCTAGGATGATGAGTAGTATGTCCCCATGTCCCTCTCTCTAGGTGAATTTACATAATATGGAATCCAATTATTGATAACTCTAAAAAAGAAAATGAAAATACTATTCCCAATGATTAATTTAGATAATAACTTCAATTATATATCACGATCACGTTATGTGAAAAAAATATTTTTTGGTGTCTTACCTAGAATATAATGCATGGATCTATCTCATAGAATAATTTTTTCATACAAATAATAAATACATATTATTCAGTTTCTCTAAAAAAAATATTTACATGAATAAAAGAAAAATAATTCTAAATAAATGATCATTTCAAATATTTAACCAGGATAACACTATTTAGAAACAATTATTAAAATTAATTCTAATTAAAACACTTAATAATATAGATAATCTTATAGAAATTCCGTTATCTTGAATATCAACATATTATATCTTCATTGAATATAAACTCTTTCATATTGTACATTATATGAAATTACAATGAAATTTTATAAATTATATCCTTTATGATAATTGAAACTATATTATGATAACATTTTACATAATCTAAATATTATATAAATCACATTATTTAAATTTTTTGATCAATTCCATTATCGTAACAATTTTTTATGTTTTCTAAATAATATCTTAAATAAGAATAGTTTTTTATTTAAAAATACAATTAATTAAATATGAATAATTCATTGATATAAATATAAATTCATTTATACTTTAGACTTATTTTTATAATATTTATGATTTTAATAAATTATTCTTATAACGTCCAACAAAATGGTATATTTCAATTTCAAAATTTATTTCATATAATCTGGTAAATTTTATTTGAAAGATTAACATTTAATACTTGGAATATTTTATTAATAAATGTTTCAAAAATATTTGTATAATTAATTATAGACTATTAAAAAAACCTTCATAAATTATAATATTTGGTAAATACATTTTATTGTGAATTATAAAAATTTAATTGACCATATAAATATGAAAATGATATTATTAATGAAAAATTTATAATATTAATAAAATATTTATATTTAATGTTTTAAAAAAATTAATCAATTCACCATTAACACTTAATTATTAATTTAAAAAACCCTTTTATTATAAATATTCCAAAAAATGATTTCATTTATTTATATATAATTTATAAATAATATAATTCAATTAATTATTTAATATTATCAAAAAATAAAAAAAAATAATTTCATTATCAAAAAATGAGAAACCAATTTGATTTTTTTTATATTTAAGTTAGACATAAAAAATTCCTCTTTAAAAATTCAATCGCATTTCATTTATATGAAAATTATATTATAAACTAAAGTAGATAAATATTAAATTTGTATAATTTTAATTTGGTATTCAAACTTATATTGTATTCTCACAAAACATAGTTTCATGATGGATTTTTTAAATTCATATTAGGATAATCCCCTATGGAATTATGAGGCATGAACCCCACAATAAATTGAAACTCAATGTATCACAATGTAACCAGAAAATGACACAGAGTTTTCACACTGTAGGTCATCTTAACCCTTAATGTATGTTTGTCCTTGTCTCCACATCTTGGTAACTTTTTAACATTATATAAAATATGTAATGTATATTAAATTATGATAAAAATGTAGTTTCAGGATCCGTGGTAGAATATGATGTTCTAGAAACATCTCCTCATATGTTTAAGGATATTACATTGATGAAAAACAGAGATATATATGGGTGATCCATATTTTATGTTGTCATACAATGTAACGTTAGTTGCCAAACCAAAGATTATGTTGAATCTTCAATGTATTGTTATGTGGGCTGATTTCGATTATATTTTAGAAACATGTTCATCATAAAAAAATAAAACAACATTTTGATTCATCAAATAACTTGAAATTAATATAACTTATGGAATTTTTGTATTGTTATATGATCAATGTCAGTAGAAGAAAACATATAAAAGTTCCTGATCTATCCTAGATATAATCAACACAAAATATAAGAGAATAACATAAAAATGAATTCCTTGATACATACATTCTAAATAATTAATATTTGATGCAGTATGTTTGATTTTTATTACTATATAAGAAGGATAAATACATCTTTGAAGGAATTCCACTGACCAAAGAATCCTAAAAAGTTTCTTGTGGACCCCTAAATACAGAAGGGGTGTTAGTTCCTTTACTGGGAGAAGCGTATTTTCCAAGTGTTATAAATTTATTAAATTATTTTATATGATTCTACATATGAATTATAGATACATATATATGTTAATTAGTAGCTTAAATTTCTATTTTAGTTTTAATTGTGATGTATTATGTGTTTTTACTATTAAATAAAGGGGAATTTTTTTATCTTAAAACATATAAAAATGTAACTGTGTAATTTTCTTATTCATAAAATCCAATAATTCATTGATAATGTTATGTCATTCCATTATTAACATATTTTTTTTGTTCATGTGACTTATTTTTCAATAATAACATTTTATATTAATTTACAATAGTAACTAATTATATACAATTGGTAGATATAACATGTTATCTTATGTGTCATATGAGAATTTTATTTCCACAATCAGAGAGTTTCTCCCCATATCTTGTGTATTAGCCTCTGCATAATTTTTTTGTCAAATATTTTCCCTTCAGTTTTAGTATTTACTATATATATTCTCGATATTAGTAACCCCATTCTTAATTATAAAATAAGAAATTATTGGAGAATTTTTTTTTATTGTTGATAACTATGATTATTTTAGGGATGATGAAAAAAAGCGGAAAGATTAAGAAGCTCAGAATATTTTTTGGATTTTTTTGGTTACTTTTTGGATTCTTTTTTTAGATTATCTAATATAAATATGAATTTTAAATTATTGAGTATTTTTTAAAAATAATTATCTAATGAAAGAGTCAATAATTATTATTTGATGTTGTGCTCTATATTTTTATTTTTTGAATTCTCATGGACATTTTACATGAGGTTGTGATATTTATATTTCATGTGACTATATGATATCCTGTTTTGTTTTGAGTGAATTTTAAAACTACGTTGTTTTTTAACATTGATGATAAACAAATTCAAGTACAGTAATGTTTGTGAATTTGGAACGTCCTTATCTGGATTCATTACATTCATTTTTCCATTTTATTGGATTCTATGGCCATGATATTTTACCATGAATGTAATATGTTTTTTTAATCTGAACAACCCAAATGGATCATCAAAAATGATTTTTTTATTAACTATGGTAGTGATAAGGAAAATCAATGTGTTCTAAAGATAGGTAATGGAGGAAGAACCTGTACAATCATGATGCTGGAAATGTGATAGTTTCCCATAAGGTATTCATAGGGTATTGTGGTCAAACATACTAAAGGATAATAAGAAATAATTTTTTGTTGGGTGAAAATAGAATATATTTGGAATTTTATCTCAAGGGAATATGTTGATTGTGTGTCATGTCCAAACCCTGATAGAACTCTTCTAAGGATGATAAAATTATTTAGTGTGGTGCCACCTTCAATATTTCATGGGATTATGACTAGAAGAAAGGTTTTAATATCAAATAAATGGAAAAACTTTCTCTTTGAAATTATTTCCATATTAGTAAAAAGATACCCAATTCCATTTAAAAGGTGAAAAAACAATAAAACAACTACAAGACTCCACTATACCTCTAAAAATTTATAGTACAAATCACATCCACCAACAGGTCTATCATGAGTTAATGATGCACAACCCCCTGTCAAAAGTGACTAAAAAATATCACATATATACGACACCTCTATTCCTCTAAAAATGAAAAGTGTATAAACCTACCTATTAGAAATATATTGTGAGAGAATGTCTCCCTACACGACCATCAACACTATCTAAAAGACTAGATAATTTTATATATAAATAACGGGCCAATATTAAAATATACTATGTAGGTTACTCTTCAAAATTCCATTTTTTCTATGTCAATAAAACATAGAAATTCATTCATTCATTCATTAAACAAATATAAATTAAAACCAATCAATCAATCATAATTTCTGACCTCTAATCCCTTCTGGTCTAATACCCCATCACCCACACACCTTGATTCATGGAATTAAAAGAAATGTAATCATATTGTATCCCATTTTTCTATTATTTAAGAAAATAAATTCCATTCATTTATCCACATGTGGATACCTCATTGTTAGATATGACCAAGAAATTTCTCACATAAATTCACTACTATAAATCCTCCCCATAAAAATGATATAAAGGGGATTTATCGGCTCTATAGAAGAACAAATTACACATGTGATGTTAATGGGATGTCTTTATCAGCCCTTATTTTTAAGCACTAATAAATGGTGATATTTTTTTTGTTTGGATATATCTTCCACCCCTTTTTCAGCACTGGCCCACCCATTTATCAGTTTTCTACCCTTCCATTTTCAACACTTTTCACAAAATCACTAACCGCTCCTTTTTCATCTCCCAAAATGGGCCATTATCAGTGCTTTATAAAATTATAGCATATTTTTTAACTTCCTCATCCATTAGATTTTACCTTTGTACCTATACATTGTAACATTAACATATTTATCATTTCATCAAGATTTTTTTGTCCATTTTACAATATTTATATTTATTTATATATGTATTTTATTCAAATATTTTTATAATTATTTTTAAATATATCTATAAAATATATGCGTGTGAGTGATATATATATACTTATAATTATTAAAATATATTATTTAATAATCTATATTTACATATTTGAGAATATAATATAAACATATATCTATTTTGTAATACATAAACGTATGTTTAAATAAACATTATATATATAAATTTTATAAGTATACAAATATATATATTCATGTATTTTTATAATGTTATAAAACAGTTAGATATTATGTTAAATACATTTTTATAACATGTCAATATATTCTATATTGATCTATACATTTTTTATATTACATATATATTTATATGTCTTTATATTTACATATTCACAAATAATTAAAAATTATAATTAAAATGTTTATAATTTGATTATAAATATTTACTGTAAACTATGATTATATAAAATATTTAATGTTAATGATGATGATGATTTATTTATAAAAATACAATTATATATGTTGTATATATACATAATACACACACATAGATATTAACACACAAAAGTATAAATTATTATTTTCCCCGTACACATACAAATATTTAAATAATATGTATTTAGTTACATATATTATAAAATAGATAAAAATATATATTTGTGTATTGACAAACACATGTTTATATATATAAACATTACTTGTATAGGTATATATATGAGAATTAAATCATTTTTATACTTTAAATAAATTGGATAATCATAAAATTTAAATAAAAAAATAATAAATATTTATTTACATTTGGTTTTTTATTTAAAAATTTATTTTTAGTAAAATGTATTTTAATTTGTTTTTATAAAATTTATTTATTATAAGTAAATATAAGAATGTTTGTATATTTAATTATAAATGATAGTAAATTATATAAAAATATATCCCTTCAAAACCATAATATAAATTTGAATGTAATAATAGGTAATGAAATTAGTATCTTCTAAAAAAGGTTAATAAGGCCCCCTTAAACATGGTTTAAATTCCATCAAATGTTAATAAATTTTGATACTCGGACTAAAAAAGAAACTTCAAAGGCTCTACATGAATTTTTTGGCCCCATATAAATAGTGATATGAATTTGATGGGTCACCACTATGTATATATCCACACAGGATTCAATTTTATATGTGGTACTATCCAAATGGACACCCAAATCAAAAGTTATAGTCGTTTTAAGTTTAAGTCATGTTTTCAACTTATCTTAGACCGTTAATTAATTCATTCATTTTTTAATTATTCTAATTATTATATCAACTTAGAATATATATGATTCTTGTGTTATAAAATTAGTATGGAAACAGTTTAATAAAAGGAAGATAAAAATGTCATAAACTAAAAAGGGTTGGTAAGGAAGATTACATCTTTATCAGAGGACTTTCTTTATATCTCTTCTTAAGGGATCTAGGGTTAGCATTTTGGAATGAAATAAACATCTAGAACTTTATTAATTATTTTTAGAAGTTAATTTTTTAGGACTATTATTTCTATATGGCTCAATTTTGTTTATATAAGTGAAGGAAGGGGTTCCCTTTTAAAATTGGGGTGAGGAACACTTTTTGAATTTCTCAAAATATTAAAAAATAATAAGAATATTATAGAGATAAATGCTTCCAAATAGACTATTAATGAATAGGGGATGAATTTTTCGACCATTTCATATCCTTTTTTATATTATCTAATATTTTTATGATATTTTAATAATTTAATAAAATATTATATTCCTAAAATATCATTATTGTTAGATTGGACACTATTCATTACTTTGACATTAATAAAACCAACACGACAAGATAACTTCAGTCCAAATCTTTTAATACACACATAATATTTCATATTTATATATAAAATTAATGGATAGCTACAATTAATTTAGATTATAATAATTATAATAAATTTAATATCATTTATTTATTTCCTCTTACATCGTTCAAAATTTATGCCCATTTCTCTTAATATCATCGGAGTTATAATAAAAATTGTGGGTTATTATTTTGGGCCATTAAATATGGGCTAGAATTATATATCCCACTTAGAAATCCTATATCAACCCTTAAACATCTTATGTAGATCTTATTGAAATTTAATTAAAATTTCCACATGTGGTGATGTATATACAGTTCAAAATTATTGATATATTGAGCTTGAATGATTTCTTATAAATTCATTTTATTATAATTGATCCTAGTTCAAAAGACCAATAATTTGTTTGGTTTCAAGTATCACTTTATTTTTCATCCAATATGAATCTCTAATAGTGTGACAAGGAAATATTTTTCCTCACATCCTGGGAGAACCAACAATTATAAATGAAATTAGAATCAAGACTCGATGGGTGTTTAAAGATGTCTTAAAAATTGAATAATGTAATATGGAACTTTAATAATAAATTACATCCATGATATGAGAATAATTTTATTTTGTAAAATTTACTAGTTAAATTATATATGATCATTGACTCACATGAAAATTATAATTTAAACAATTAATACTAGCCTATTCAATGGCTAACCACAACTCCCCACCATTTAGGTTTTCTAGACTTGGGAAAATAGAATATCAAAAGTAGGAAAATTGATTTCTCCTTTAAAACAAATTTTTACATACAATTACCACCCAATTACATCTTCCCAAATAATCATGAAACATATCAAAATCATTTAACACAATCTAG
Source organism: Viscum album (assembly GCA_963277665.1). Lineage (NCBI taxonomy): Eukaryota > Viridiplantae > Streptophyta > Magnoliopsida > Santalales > Viscaceae > Viscum > Viscum album. The sequence continues at coordinate 642,706,469 of OY728151.1, read as the reverse complement.
GTTCCCAAGAAAATATCAATCCCATTCACATTCTTCTATTAAAATTCATCATCACATTTCATCTAATTAAAATTAGTAATGATTATGTATTTTATGTCACATTATAAATGGGGTTTAATTTTTATTCATGGGGTATAATATGGAACCACTATGTGTAATCAAATTTTATTCATATGATGAATAATCATTTTTTTGGTTTTTTTTTCAAATTTTCTATTGTAAATGAAATTATTCTCAGTCATGTCATACCATGTTGTAATATTTTATCCATGGATCCTAGGCTCAAAATAACATACATAACTAAGTGATGTTCACATAATTATCTATCAACTAAAGTTAGTTAATTTGAGAAATAAAATTACAACTAATAGATATAAAATCTCCACCTTCAAGCCATACGACTATGGAATCAAGATCCCCAACTATCGAAAGCCACACATATTAGGTCAATTAATTTCCCTATGTTAAAAATAAATTTTTTATATTTTTTGTTTTTAAACAATCATGATGAAATTTAAACTATCATCAAACCTATTAAATTTATTAATGGAAACCAAGTACATGAAAAAATTATCCTCAATCCAAAGGTTGGTTGTAGTGATATTTTGATTAAATGGATGAAAATGTAAACAATGTAAAATCAAATTAGATAGGAACACTTTACAAAATTAATCAAATGAACATAAACATGAATTATAATTTTATTCAATTAAATAAAAATTATTTGATATTTATATTCAATTTTTTAAAATAGTATTATAATGTTCATGGTTAATGAAATTTATTTCCCAGTTATAGACACACAATTTTCTATTTTAATGTCCACTATGTATGAACACACAATAATTTTACTTGATAATTTTTTAATTCTCACCCCTAATCATCGAATACCACTATCCTAATAGTTTAATGAAAAGAAAATTTAGATGTCAAGGGATGGGGAGGAGAGGTGTTCCAAAATTTAAATTTGAAATAAAATTATTGAACAGTGTCAGATTGTATCTTTACTAAGAATATCAATTTGAAACCAGTTGATTCATCAAAATTTATGTTTGTTTATGATTTATCATAACCCATTAAATATGGTTTTTGAACACTTGGAAGAAATGTGATTTTCCTGAAAATACATGAACATCAATATCCACTAAATGTTACACAACAATATAATAATAATCACAATGGAAACCCCATCTGGTTCACAAAAAAAGCTGTAAATAAATAAAAAATAAGAGAACACATTTTTTTCTTTTATAACACTAAAACTCATGTTAATTTACTTTTAAAATCCAATTTTCACCTAGAAAGATCATTTATTAATGAAATTAGTTTTACTTGAACCATAAATCTATTAACTTTTGACTAGGTAACAGGATGTATCAGTTAACACATCTTATTTTTCATGTTTATTGTATGATTCAATGAATGGTTTTAGAATATGACCATTAACATTGAATATATGACCACAAGTGGGATACAGAATCTCAATTACCCTATGGGGGCACACATGATGCACTATGCATGGCCTTGACAATCTTGAATACAAAATTACAGGGTTTAACTGAATTTTGGAAATACATTGGAGCATATATTTTCTAGGTTCAATGTGTTTGAATTTAATATTCATACCTTAGTTGGTTTCAACACTTTATTTTTTGATCATTTAATTTTCATATTTCTACATCCTATGTTCTTCAAATTTTTTATGTTCAAATTTCCTCTTTATTTTATCCAATGAAATTTCAAAGTTCATTTTTTTTATTTTCTAAAAGGCATTATGTTCATTTTCAATTTGTAAATCGAAAGACTTTCCATAAACTAATATATATGGTGACATGCCTAGTTTTTTTTTGAATGATGTATAATATTACAGAAGAAAATCCAATATTATTTCTTACGAACATTTTCTAGTTGGATTGTTTCTTTTTACAATAATTTTCTTAATTTTACTTTTCACCAACTCTGTTTGACGATCGATTTTAAGGTAGTGTGTTATTAAAACAGTGAGAGGGATCCCATACTTATACATGATTTTGGATAATGGATGGTTGAATAAATGTGTTCCAGGATCACTACTGATATCCCTCAAAATTCTAAATATATAAGAAATATTCTATATCTAGAATCAGATCCCAACACGATGGAATATGCAAGAATTTACTAAACTCATTTTGATTTAAAATAAATAGCAAAAAGTATGAATAGATAGCCCATATTGTTTTGTATGGGTTATATGTAATGAATTTCTAGTAATCAAATATTTCAACATTGATAATGGGAGTAAGGTTCAGTTGATTATCTTTGGTTATGGATCCTAATTGTTGACACTGAGAAATAAATTGGTAGAATGTGTCAGATTTTTTATTTATGATTTTATAAAATAAAACCCTTTGTATATATTTTTAGTGTTTTAATATTTTATATAGTGTCCTCAATATTCCTCTCTATAATAAAATTTATGAGTTTACTCTTGCTCATACATGGGAACAAATCTCTCATTGACTTTATCAGGACAAAACATAAAGACGTATGGATCATTAAACACATAATATTTTACATCAAAAAATGAATTTTCTCATAACGTGTGTCCCTATGAATTTTGGAATGACACCCATAACCATGTTTTCTATTATATCAGTATACCATGGGAAATCACTCATGGAATATAGATTCTCATCAGGAAGTGCATTAGACACCAAAAAATTGGATGATTTATCATTGAATTCAAACATAGAGAGGTGTTTCAGTAAAACATTTTCAACACCCCATTTTTTATTAATCATTATTAAAAACTCTTTACAATGAAGGATACTCATAATCTATATGTCCATGGAATATGGTTTTATGAACATGTATTTAATAGCTAAATGATACATGGAGAATGTGATTGGGGATCGTAATAGATAAGGATTTTACTTTTATCGGGAAAAACAACTAGAAACTATTTCTAATTTGTGGTGTGGTTGATTTTTTAATTTTTTAATAATTTAGATTCATAAAAAATTGTTCATAACGTTTTATTAATACGTTTTTAAAATTAATCTCCTACAAATTTGTCATTTTCATCATACATGTTTTCTAATGGGTGTGTCCAATTAAGAGCATTCAAGATAGGTGGAGAGATAAGAGATGCATTGAGTGTCAAAAATGATTCCTTACATATTAATATCAATATAAATAATGAATCATTAGCCAGTACAACATAATGTTGTTGGTAAATGGAGATGAGGTTCTTAATGAAGCTTTTATAGAAACTAGAATGTCCTATAATGGTCATCGTTACATTGATAGTTTTTAATGGGAAGGTGATATATGATATCATCCTTGGAATTATCAAATTATACTACTAGAAATTATTACTATATGTTATATCAATGGTTTGAATGATTTCATATTCTATTGGTGTGCAAATAGGTCCACAAATATATCCATGTTTTCCACCCTGGTAATACAGCTATAGACACTATTTCCACCGTGGTAGTGCACCTATAGCAACATTTTCAAGATATGGATATATTAAATTTTATTCTAATTAATTTACATGATTGGAACCCATGGAAACATACTAATGGTCATGGTTTATGATGTTGTATTACAGATGTATCCATGGTTATAATCTTTCTGTATTCATTTTTCCACATTGGAATATAGTGATGGTTATAAAATATGGCTAAAAATGTACTTCCATTGTTTCCTACAGTGCCTATAGACTTCTCCAGAAGAAAAAAAATGTCCATCCTCCTTACCACACCTATATAATATGATAGACATCGTAATGAAATAATTTAATATATATAGATACATACAGACACACTAGAATATAATCTAATATATAATTAATAAAACATAAGTAAATAATAAAATTAATCATATTAAAAAACCAAAAATACAGTTTACAACCTAATTAATCCACAATATTAGTATTATCAGAACCATGATAACCCTCATCAACACCACCTATAGAAATACCATAACCAACTCTCACACTATTGGTATCATCATAATTTTGATCATCGACATGGGCAGTTGAATAGACATCGACATCAATATCAACAACAACATCTGCATTACCACCTACACTGAAACTAGTAGGAGAATCTCTATAAAAAAATTTGAATAGAAATAAAATATGCAGAAATCACTTTATCATCATCTGGTGAAAGTGTATATGTTCAATAATACATAGATTTCATTATATGTTCATTTATCAACTTTTGACAATGAGTATATTATTCTTATTTTTTGTTTAGTTTTTTGATTGATAAATTTATTTGTTCCATTATTACCATACCAAAACTAGATCTTGATGAAATTATATAGGAAGACCAATACATAGATGTCAAAATATTTATCTTAGGTCTAAAACACAGTCTTCTTTGATTCTAATATCCTAATAACTATGTTAGATAATCATCCGGGCATAAATTATTGAGTTATTTTTCATCTACTTCCTTAAAAATATTCTATTAATTGACATTTAATACAAATTAAAATGATAAAATAATATAAAGAATTAAATTATGTAATAATAATATATATTTAAATATACATAAAATCATCTCTTTGGTGTCATTATTTACCACAATACCATATCTCGTTTTCCTGTGCGTTAAAAATATTGTAGAGTGAGGAACATGACCCTTCATATTCAATGATTTTTTTTGCAAAAAAAAATATAAAAATGTTAGAAATGAATCAAATTACACTAAACTAAGAAAAACTAAATTGGATTGGTATAAAGAAAATTGAAGTGAATTAAATAACCAAGAAATGTTTGGTTGAAGATTTGGAGTTCAATAGGGGATTTATAATGAGAATATTTCTATCTCTTTGCCTACGGAATTTGTATGGGTTAAAATAGTTCTATATAAAGGTAATTAAATTATTATTAAATATTTATAATGGTAACACTAAAGAATATACATAAAGGAAAATGGATCGATGTGTAATTTTATATCATGGAAGTTCTTAGGTTGTGTGAAGTTGTCTCAAAATTTCATGATGATATATAAATGTTTCACCCTAACAAGTAAATTGTATGTTCTATTATATATAAAGTTATCTCTAGTGACCTACATCATGCATAATATTAATAAAAAATAATCGAAGAGATGCCTAACAATATTTTACATCTATATAAAGGTAATGTTGGAATAAGAAAACATATGACATGATTTTTGATACATTCTATGATGTCATTAAATCCTATGGGGAAACATAAATTTTAAAAAAAATAAACTTATACTACCAAACTAAAAAATTTGTTTTAGAAATCCCATATATTGAACAATCATTGATGGTTTGTATGTTATAAATTAATTAAATAATTTTAATTAATATTGTTTTATTGTTTGTAAAAATATAAATATAAATAAAACATTGGGTTTGATATCAAGAGATTTGTCATTCTAGGTTCAGTGATTTTTCACGCTCTTTGAAAGCCTACTTTTCAGAAAGTGTATTTTTCATAAAAATAGTGTAGGAAAATTTCTCCCTTGTACTCTAACCATACATCATTCCTTATATAATGATATAATTTATAATCCATAATAATGTAGAATAAAACCGTATATACTCCATCCTAAATGCATCATACGCTTGGGAAACAACATTTCAGACCTCCTTTAACAAATCTATTTATGACTAAATGTATTTTTCAGTAACATTTCACTTATAAAAGGTTCTAGATATAAATATACTAATGGTATTATAAATATTCTTCATACTCATCAAGGAAGTAATGTTATATATATGATGGAAAAATATTCACGTACTCTATGGAATTTTTATTTTCAGAAATGGGGTGAAACCATCATAGGATAATCCCAATCTAACATTTTCTGGGTTACTTGAAAAAATAGGGATGTAACCCATCAAATTTATTACAATATATCTTTTCTATTGGATTCAATAATTAATAATTACCCTTATTCCATTCAACTTGATGTCATATCATATTTTGTGTAAATTTTTCTAACAATTGTTTTTGAATTCTGGGAACTAAAGGGTTGTGGGATGACACTTCTTTTGGTATGTGGGATAAATTTTCGCCTTTATTAGCCTCCCACTAGGATGTACCACACTAATTTTAATTACTAAAATCTATATTTTCCTTCCATAATAGAAAAAAATCATTGGGGAAATAACGGGTCATTGTTGATGAAATCATAATTTCCTATCCCACTTTTCTTCCAAGTAATAATATTCTTAAATTGAAGAATCATATGGTAGTAAATTCATAATAAATATAAGGATATAGTAAAATGAATTATTACTAAATCTATACGTTTCATTCCCAAGATATTATTTCATTCCAAAATCAATTTTTTTTCATTTTTTCACCTATATATAATACTACAGTATTCAAATCTTCCATCAGATTTATAACACTATAAATGTCATCATTTTGATCAATAGTTGACAACTATATATTGATACAAATTTCCTCTTGCACTGGTCAAAATGAGGAATAAACATTAAGAATAAATGAAAATCGACCAAATTTTCTTTCAAACGAATCATTTCATCTAAATCAATATCAACCACCACTTAATCATTTTATAAATTGTGATACCAAATATAATTTTTCTAAACCATGTTTAGTGATCTGGTAACCCACATCCTCATGTGTTAACCATGGTCTTCCATCATAATTAAAATATGATCATTGAATCAATCCTCTATCTAAATTCTCATTGAATGAAAATTAAAATAAACCAAAACTCATTTTAAAACTCATCAGTGATCCAATAAACATTTTACATAAAAAATTTATCCACCATGAAGAAAATAAATATACATTAAATAAATAAGCTTTAAAACATCTTAAGATGGTATGTATTATTTCATAAGATAAAAAATACTAATCTATTACATGTTTATAAAATAATAACAACCAATATCATTAATGGAAGGTAAATTAATATATGTACTCACTCCAGGGAGATATCATATATTGTTTAGTTCAATATTTTTTTCATATGAATTACATAAATTATATGTTTCAATATTGAAATATTTAAGATTCTTCAATTATGGGATCCCTATTGGGGATATTTTATTTACCATTGGAATATATTTTGATTATTATTTTCAAATATTAATTCATTATTATCAAAATCATGCAACGTAGTAAGGCACAAAGTCCTATTGAGGATGTGTCATGAGGTAAGATGTGTGGCATGCATCATTCGAAACAGAGGCACATAACATGAAAAAGAACATAACTATAGTTATATTTAAATCCAAAAATTAAATTATATCAAATTAATATATATTAATATAAAAAATAATAGAATTTATTGATTTTTTAAATAAATAAAATTAACATAATATGGAATAATTATCATATAGGATAAACATGTTTTTTCCCTCTAATTAATGTTATATCAGTTCATCCAAAATAATCCATATATTTAAATTTTAATGATTTAAATTTTTTGACTTCACTGGCTTGTTTATTGTTATATTTATACTGATTTTTAATTATTCGAGATCAAAAACTATGGATAAATAATACATAAGATATATTATTTCATTTGGTTGTTTTTTAAATATTATAGTTAAGTTATTGAGAATTTAATTTATTCTCTTTATATGGTAATGGAGGGAATAATTATTTTCAATTTCTCTAAGAAATATTACTATTCTAGAATTATATCTCCTCTTAGTCTATTGTAACAAATTTATATATTGTTAGAGAATATCATAACCCAAATTGTACCTTTTTTGAAATGTTTGTTATTAAATTTTTTTAAAAAATTCCTTCATTGTAAAACTGATTGACCCTAAAAATGAGATGTTACAATAATTTAATATATAAAAAATTTAAATTAATGATTTATAGTGGATAAAATCATTTCATAGACTCATTTTTTTTCTCCCAATGAAATGTTTCCATATTCTTTTTTTATGCATGATATAATTTTGATATTTTTTCCATTATAGTCCATCCAAATATTATAACTATGAAAAATGGATTTCTTCTTGTTGGTGAGGGAATATTTAATATTAGGATCCCATAAATCGAGAAACATATAGAAAAAACTAATATATTAATTTATGTATTTTTTATTTTCCAGTGTTCAATATTAATTATAAGTAATTTATACAATGTCTTTCAATCAGATATGGTCATCATCTAAAACCTCATTATGGGATTTGGATTATATAGGTAATGTATTTATATCATTCATGCCATATTTTATTTTATGTTATACTAAAAATAAATTTAATTTTTTGTTTTATTTTCTTTTAAATTATAGAGAATTAGGTATAGATGATCATGAACTAATTGAAATTTAAATTTCTAAATCATTAATAGATTAGTCTGACAGGTTTTTGACACATGAAATTCATACACTAGTTTCAAACAACAAGTTGGTCTTGATAAGTAATCTATGTTCATAATTTGTTTCATTGAATGAGTTATATTGATAATGGAAGTTGATTTTACCCATAAAATGGATGGTCTGTTGACAAAGTTGTTTAACCACTTTTTATCGGCATCTATTAATTCCCTTGCATACACAATGGAAAATATTTATAAGACCAGCCAATTTAATTACCCTATTTCATCAATTGACTAATTATAATTTCTTCATGTTAAATATTTATTAATTGATTTATATCACATAATCCCATATTTATTTATCATAATCATAACATTCCTTATCTTAAATTATTTAAGTTTATTTAATAATTTTTTTGTTTTATTATTAATTGTTTTATTTTTCCCACATGCACACATTTGTATGTACATAATTTTGGATCTACCATTATATCAAATATAATTTTTTTTTAAATAAATATAATTATTCTATTGATGATTAGTTACATGCTCATTTTTATTTTATTTTTGTTATCGAGGAAAAAAATATGGCCAAGAGGCATCAATAATTTCTCATGATATATAAACAATAATGATCAAATATATTGTAAATGGGATTAAAATATCAATTAACTAAACCAACTGTGTGAAGGAAAACATTTTCAAAAATGAAATATTGAAGCATGTTACACATGAAATTCATTGGAATATAAGTTCTATAAAATAGAAGATAGTATAAATGGATGATAATTGGAATATTATGAATAATAATAAAATTATATTCGTTAATACATGTTAACATAGGAATGTGTTAGTAGAGTGAGTAATGATTAAAGAGATACATGTTCTATATATTATAGAAATACACCATAAATTATTAAATCCCCTAGGTCTATAAATTATGTTATCAAACAATCTCATTTTTATATAACTCCTTCATAAAGTTTATTAATTAATGAACACTATATTAAATTAATTATTTAATTATATTGTGTGGTGAATCAACAACAACCTTGTGGGTGTAGAAAAGTTTAAATAAACCTTGTTTTTTCCAATTTACATTTATGTACATTATAATATTTGGTTTTATCTAGTGGATGATGTTATTTATATAATATGTTACCAATTTTTCATTGATTTATTGAGAAAAATATATCTAATGGGAATGTCTACTAAGATATGATTAAAAAATTAATATATTTTACACATATGAGGGAAAAATATTCTATGAGGATTGGGAATGATTAATATTTTCTATTAGGTGAATCTTGTTTTTACTTGATATTCAAATGAGAGCATAATTTTATTATACCCTACGAATCCATCTAAGAAGTAGTAGAAATCATGGCCTTTAACTTATTCCTAGACTCTGTCAATGAAGGGTAAGGGAAAATGTTCTTTCTTGGTGTAAGAGTTTAACTTCCTATATTGAATACACAATATCCATCCACTACTAACCCTCATAGAGAGAATATCACAATCCTAAATGGTGATAATGGTACTTCTAGACTTTATAGAAACCACTTGGATAGGTCTTACCAACATACTCAATACAATAAGGTAGATTATATATACATTCAAAAACATTTTCTGTTTTTCTTACTACATTCATGGTATTTGGATTTCATATTCATTATGGTTGATTACATTGTTTATAATCTAATTATATAATCATAATATGGGTTCTACCAAGTGTGATAATTCAAGGAATATCCAACATGATCCATCCAATTTTTTTCTTATGCCTTCTCATGAAATTTCAAAGCATCTTCTCTTGATTAGATTTTTGAGAATAATATTTGAAAATGTGAAATTTTTTATTGTCTCCTAGGAATTCATAATTGAGTTATATTGTTTGGACCTTGAATTCAAGCTTCTTTTGGATAGAAAATTCAAAATAATGTTTGGTCTTTGCATTAAGTCTCAGTTCCTTCTTCTATATTACATTTAGAATTGAATTTTTGGAATAGATGTTTCAGCTAACCAATTTTGAGATATCAATGCTGGGAATGTGTATGAACATGCCGTTTATGATTTTTAGAATAGTTTTATTGAATGTAAATTTTTAAAAATTATCTACTTGACTATCTAAAATTGATTCAAGAAAATGAGAAAATTTTACCTCAAGTGAGCAATGTAAATAAATCTAATCATAAACTAAAATTCGTCAACAATTCAATGATGTTCCACTTTTCAAATTTCTGTACTACTTATCTAATAAACCACATTAACATCTAAATTATTTCTAATTTGACAGTTTTTTTCTAGATTATTAGGTAGAGGCTCATGTTCCCAATGATTTTTTTCATGTTCCCATTCATTACTCGAATGACTGAATTTATTATTTCAAATAAGGTATGAAAATAGATGATTTGAATTTAATCCTTATTACATAGATTTGGATGATTTTAAAGGAAAATAAAGTTATAATGGTAGATGATGTTTTCTGATATCCCAAAAATACTCCATAATATCCCATAAGAATAGGGATACTTAATCAGTAAGTTGGAGTGTGACTGATGTTAGTTGGGGACCATCATTCCCTAGTTAGAAACACACGACATATGGAATGTTGTCTAAAATAGATCTAGAACATAATGAGGTTTTACATATTTGTTCTCGACTAATTTTAAATTGATGTATGGAAATCTAGTTCTTTCAAATTCAGTGGAATAGCCCCTTGAATATGTGTATTCACATTGTAAACCAAAAGTACTTGATTTTTATGTGATAGTTTTATTTTAAAATTTCATAAGTACATAAGTTACTTTCTGTAAGAAGGCATGGTTTGTCTTTTATTGATAAGGGGAATGTTCCACTTAACCTGAGAGAATATTTATCTCAATCATTCATTCAATTTATGTTTTGATTTTACTCTCATATATTGAGGTAAAGGAGTATTTTATTTGATTTTTTGTTGAGGCAATGTTTCTTTCACATTCTCAATGGTTTTTTCAAAATTGAAGGGTAGTTAATCCATATTTTCACGTGATATAGAAGCATTTAATGATTCTAGATTGGTTTTATTAGTTTTTTCAATTTATTTTGTACTCCTTAAGAATGATATATTCTTTTTTTGTTTGAGAGATAATTTTTTGAAGCTTGATTCTTCCCTCAAGGTTAAGAGAGGGATAACTTGAAAAGTCAGTGGTGCCTTTCCAATTTTTTATTTTTTAATTCATGTTTAAGTGATTATAATTATATGTTTTTTTGTCTATTTTTTTCATGATTATTCAAGGATGAAGATGGGTAGGGGCTTAAAATATTTTTTTTATCCTCGGGAATATTTTGGCTTTTTGATGGACTATTGAATGGGTTTCTAGATAGGATGTTTGAATTGGACTGGTGGATTATGTTATTAGACCAGTTTGGATTAAAATTGGTTAAATATTTGAAATCTTATTTGAGGTTATGGGTTTATAAAATATTTTTTGTTGGTTATTGATTTTCGTACCAAAATATTATTTGGTGGTCATTTTATATTGGATTTAAAGTGTTTTGGAATTGTGGATTTCCAATGTTCAATGAATTAGCCAATTCTAGAGGTCCTCCAAAAATAAAATCAATTGTGTAAGGATTTTTGGGATGTTATTAGTCTTGTATTCAGGTTTGTTACAAATCTTTCAAACATGTTCAATTGTTTGGATTCCTCAAACCTTCCTAAGATCGATCTCCTTAACCTTCCTAGTGAGTACACCATGTTTGTTCATAATATATCTTCTTCTCTATGATTTTTTATTCCACCATATTTAGGATCCTTCTAATAGTATGGTGAGGTTTTTTATGTCTGTTTATGATCATAATGAATTTATAGAAACCCAAAACTATCATTTGGGGATCTATTTTTAAATGTTTCACTTCAAAAAATGTAGATGAACTGGTTTTTTATAGAACAAACACCATCATATAAAAATATGAATTTATCTTTAACTGTAAAACCATTATGTGGTAGAATATTTAGAGTTTCTTTGAAAATTTATAATGTTTCAGAAATGGAATATCAAAATTTTTCAAAAAAAATTTTTTTTCCTTTCTCAATGAATTGTTTTTTGGTGGGGAATTTTTTTCTTTGAAAAAAACATATCTTTTATTGGTTCTAAAAATTGAAACATGTAGGTCTCTGATTTTTATCCAATTCATGGCTCAATACATTAGTGATAAATAATATTTCCTCTTCATAGATGATTTTTACTTATGTGGTGGGAACATAGTTTTGAAATTTTATTGAATTCCTTTACATGATGGTAAGGGATTACTAACTCCATAACATGAATGTATGGATGGTGGTTCAAGACATGTGGTTAAATAAATTAGTGACAATTTCAAAGGGAAGCATGAAAATTTCTTGAGGGTGTATTTTTCTTTGGAGGTGTGACGTTTTATTTAATGATTTGATCAATAACATTTCCCAACCATAGGGATACCTGATTTGGGATTCCATTTTGGTTTATGCCTGAGTTGATGATAGGGTTTCTTATAAGACCCTCAATTAGATGTGACTCAAATATAGAATCCTCAAGGACCTAATAAGTGAAATAATAGTCATAGTAAGAGACATAAATATATATACATTCTATGGGAGAGACTTGGATATATTATGGAAAAATTTGTTTGGATTTTACATGGTATAATATATAAATAAAATACCTAAGTAAATTCAATTTGAGAGAATGAGTTGATAAAATGTTACTAATAGGGGTGGATTATTTGAATTTATTTTTAGACCTTTCCAATTTCTTACAATTGAGGTGTGTTCATTCAACAAATTCAGACCACCCTAATCGCATTCTGGTTTAATGCCTATACAACCTAATACTAATCACCTATACACATAGAGGATCATTTTCATGTTAACTCCATGGTTGAGAATTTTATCATCACTCAGAATGCGTGGAGTTAAAATTATATATGGTTAAGAAATTAAGTAATCATCAATTCGAACTCCTAATTGAATGAAATGAATTAAAGTCAATGGGACATGAAATATTATCCAACACACCCCGATGAAAAATCTTTTGGATTAACAAATAATAGTTTTATCCCTCCCTTGATGAAATTCTCTTAACCAAATATGCAAATTAAGTTATAGAGGGATAATTTAAGAAGAAGAAAATTGATATAACAATCAATATGCCGTAGTGTGATGATTTTCACAAGAATTTCTATGAATAATTTCAAACTGTGAGAAAATGTTATAAACATTATGTAAATAAGAACAAAACAATATATATTAATAACTTTTATTATGAAATTAGAGTGATTAATAACAACATATAAGATAAATACCCACATTAGAAAGGTAATGCGACAAAACAATATTACAAAAAAAAATGTTAGATACTATTCCTCTAAAATCCTTCAACATAAATACCTTAAATGATAATTGGGGAAGGCTTGGTTCAAAAATTTAATAGTAATATTTAATCCATTTAATTAGGGTAAAAATAAGTGGTTGTATTGTTAATAGAGACTATACATTCCCAACAATGAAAAAAATCAAATCCAACTTCCATTCACTCAATAGAAATTGAAAAATGACCATCTATATGGAATAAATTATATGGATAATATTTGAATAAATTGAGTCCCTCGATTGACTCTAATAGTATTACATATTTCAACACATTTAGCATCATATCCTCTTTGTTATGATCAAAATGGTGGGATGTTATTTTGGGACTCTGAATATGAACAAAAAGAATTTCGTCAACATGGGATACTTAGATCATGCCCAAAAATTCATAATTAGCTATAGAAACAATTTAATGAAATGTTAACAATGTATTTCTCTATATATAGTTGACAAATTACCATTTCTGGGCTTGAACCATTGATTATACAATAATTTTATTTGGATATTTCCAAATTTAGTTTGCATGAATGTTTATGGATTTGAAGACCACTTTATTCATCATTCCGAATTAGTTTCACATTAAAACAGAACGAAATATCATTCCACATAGTTTGGGAAACCAGAAAATGATATATGAAATCAAAATCAAGTCTAATAGGTGTTTTATGAGGTGTTAAAAAAATATCAAGTAATTGTGTATTTTAAGAGTGAATTATAATCATGATGAGAAACGATGTAAAAATTATAAAATGAAATAGTTTAAGTTTTTATGAACATCGAATAACATGAAAATTATAATATATAAAATTAAAATTATCCTATTTCAGTCAGTAATCAAAAAAATTCTAGGTAAAAATGAGATATAATTTCACATCATTCTTTTAAATCACCAGAAAATTCATTATGATTCATGTTCTTGATTTTTTTACCAACATGAAACTAGGTTGAAAAAAATATTCACAATTAATGAATTACATAAGATAAAAACTATATTAATATTCATATACACAAAATATTCTATCAAAAATGAAATTTTGGTAAGTGGATAATTGATTATAACATTCTCCTTAATTAAATATTTTCATAGACTATTTTTTTATTAATGCTACATGGGATAAAATAGATGAGCCTCCAAATGAATTGATATGACTTAAGGTCTAAGAGGTTAATGTCAAACTAAACTATAAAGTTCGTGTTTGGTATAGAATAATTTGGAAATGTAAAAGGAAATGGTTAGTGAATACATTAAGTAAACATGAACCAATTCTAATTGATGGTGATAACTATATATTAAGGTAAAATAAAATTTTAATCGTCACAATGAAATTTGTTTTGTAATAAATTTGAACTCAAAGACTTATTGAATTAAAAAAACACTAATTAAGAAATAAAAATAATTATAGAACATTTCCTATTGAGAAGTTTTCTAACACACACCTTATTATAGAATATATCAAAACTATGATCCTATTTTATTTATTTATATTTTTACTCCATAGTGTGGCACCATATTACAAATATGTGAAAAAAAAACATAAAAAAATATAATTTTTTTAGATAAATGCACTGAAAAATGTCGGGGAAAATATTTTCTAAAAAATATTTTGAAAACAAATATTCTAGATTGATTGTTGAAAAAATATTTTAGACCACTTATTTTTGTGGTTCTATTTTAAAATTTATGTGACTATATTTTTTAGAACATTCACTCTCTTCACAAGAGGTCAATATTCCATTTTCACTTTCCATCGTCAATGTTTTTCTCTTATAATAATAATTTTCTCCCATAGCTCAACAACTTACTACAAGATAATTATGAATCACCACATAAGAGGACTCATAATCATAGAAACCAATTGCACCCCATCCCAGAAAAATTATGTCCAGGAAATATGTATTATTTGCAACAAATTATGATCTTAATCCAATAATAAATAAACCATGGAGAGGTCAGTATGACAAATATAAGGAATGGAACTATTTAGACAATTACAAGACAAAACAAGAGGAAAATATAAATATTAATCAACACAAAAATTCTTTTTATTATTTAAATACATTTGAAAAATAATATAAAATTAAATATATAAATGAATAATATTCCCACCATATCACTTTTTATTTGTCATGATGGAAAATAATGATATGTTTATTGAAAAATAATAAATTAATTTGGGAATTTTCCTTTTAATTATTTGGTTATAGGTTGAGAATTTGTATCCACTTCATATTCTACAATCCACCCTACAATTGTTTTAATATTACTAAAATCTATATGAGGAATCTCTTTCATTTCCCTCTTAACATTATAAGAAATTTTGGGCATACAGAAACCCCATTCAAAATTTCCATATGTTTATTGACTGGGTTGATACCATTTTGAGCATAATCCATTGAATTTGATTCATGTAAAGTCAAATTGGTTGATGATTAATAATCTAAAAAAGTTATAAGAGTAAATTATCAGAGATAAGAACATATCTATTGCTTTTCCTACAACCTAAATATGTTGGATTATCTTAATTCCTCCATTAAAAACCCAATTAGGTTTCTAATAATTCTTATATATATTTAAGTGTCCATTTTCATAAATTTAACCAATGCCATATAATTATGTTCACACTTTAATGAATAAAATATATGTGTATTCCCTATTAATGAATAAATATGACGATTAAATTTATATGACTCAACAACGTTGTTAAATACTTTACCAAACTCTACCATTAAGAAAAAATAATAATAATTTCATCATAACAATAAAGATTATGAAGAACTTAATTTTATTTCACTACTATAAACATATTTAATGTTGATTCTTTTTATGATATCTCCAATTACCATCAAACGTGGTATTTTAAAATTTGTTGTCAATGGCTTCCCCCATGGTGAAACTGAGAAAAATAGTTAGTCAATTTGTGATTTGATAAATAATTAGATAACTCTATGAGAACATAATAAAATTGAAAAACTGAAACATCCCGGGTAAATAAAGAATATAAAATTTTCAGATTTATTAATATTTTTTAATTAAATATTAATTTTATTTTAAAGTGGATGATATTTTTGATGTCATACCAAATACAGAACAATAGGTTTCATTGAAAACTTACGTTGCACTAAATGTTGAGTAATACTGAAAAATATTAACATAATATTATTAATTTAAATGGTAGTTAACAAATAGTTGTTGTATTGGAGGGAATGAGTATAACTAACTAAAATATGATTATACATGTTAGTTAAATGTTTTTACATTTATCTAATAAAATTTAGAGGCTTAAAATGTTAATAATTCTAATATTAAGCGCAAATACACTAATATTCATTTAAAGGTTGATTTATCACCTTTTGATGGAGAACCCTCATTAAATCTATTATTGGTCACTTTTATATGTTCTATGTAAAAAAATAATTTTTTTTTGAATAGGGACATCAAAACTTACGTTGGGTAAATTTTTTTATTTTTTTGATAAAATTCATTTTTTAATGAATAGTATAGAATGTTGTATTTTAATTGAAAACAAACTTTTAATATAATATATTTAGAAAGTTATATTATCTTTTTTATTGGTTTTAAAGAGTAATTAAATTATGTTTTTACCATTTAATCCAATTTTGGTAGTTGTAAGTAATTTCACTTTGAAATTGGACATAAATAAGTCCCAATCTATTGATAGTTATTATTTCTTAAAAACACACTTTTTGTTTTGACAGTGGGAGTTAATTTTAAATTAATTTCTCCCACTTCGATGATTTGAATTTTTAAAAATTTATTCCATTTTTCGAATCACGAGGTCTAATTTTTTTAAAAAGCTAACTTTTATTTTTAGACAATATGAATACTTACCTCAGTAAAAAATTTATTTACCATGGATAAAGTGTAAATCCGGTAAATAAGGGTAACAAAATATTAGTACCCTAACATGTGTACTAATCCTATTGGTGGACGCATTTTTGACCATGAGAATCCTTAGGTTGATTTTGGAACCCCATTGATCCACTTGGGAGTGGTAATGACACATTATGTAAATTAATTTAATGTAAAGACAAAAATGGAATAAACATATATCTTTTAGTAAATAATTTTTTTAATCAGGTTATATAAATTATATATTCGACTATAAATATTAATTTTGAAGAAAATTTTATTTTCATACATAATTGTATTTTTTTAATAATATTTAGACATTAGATAAATAAAATTATTTATGACACAATAATGATTTCTTGTTTACGTCATTAATGGATGATTTAAATAAATAAGATTATAAATAATAAAAAAATATCCACAACCTATCCAATTCTTATTGCATTATTTCATTTCTAATATTATTCTCTTGTATTTTACTTTAATGATCTTTGGACATTTTTTAACCAAATATATGTTTAAAATAAAATAATATTTTCAAACATTCTGAAAGAGCCCCTCCTCCTCCTAATAAAACACCTTCATTTTTAACCCATTCCACACACTTATAAATCCCCTTACCTCATCCAAAATCTTCCAAATTAAGGTTAATACATCTTTATCCTCCTCCTAGAATCCTTAACCATGGAATAAAGAAATTCAAGTAAACCTTTTGGTTCAATCAAAAGGGAGATACCCGATTTAAAGGTAACAGCTTCTCTTAAGTTATTTTGTTTTATTTTACTTCTCCAACCACATAAACTCTTTTTAATAATTTATTTTATAACAACACCAGTATCATCAATGTACTAGGTTGTTTTTATGAGATTTATTATAACTACACTTACACACACCTCTTTCTAATGGGTAAAGAACATACTGTTTCTGTGCACAGCGAACTACTGCCTCATGAAACGATGATTTTTCAACATTCTTCTACCACCTCTCATGGTAGAAATTATAATGAAATTGTGTATATTTATATATTATATATATATATATATTAAGTTTATTTTTTCTTTCTATTATTCTATAATTTTTATTTATAAACATTCCTTTATTCTTTCCAATATGACTAAATACGATTGTTTCATTTGAGGAAGTGTTGACTACCGCCCCCGCAAGTTGATATGATTTGTTCATAACATACATGGAACGTATAAAGAATGGAGCTAATGAAATTATATAAAATATATATCATATGATATTATAATTTAATTATAATATACCTATGTATCATTAATTTTTCATTCTATTAAATATGAAATAGAAATGAATGTAGCGTTAATGCGTACGTACGACTTACCATCTCAATGAACGGTGCATTTCATTTCATATCTCCAAATATTATATAATATTATAAATACATACATATACTTTATATATATGATATATATTACATCTAAATAATGAATATAATTCTTTAGATAATGGACTTTTTACCACATGAACAACTTGTAATTATAAGAAGTTCATTTTTGACTCAAGTACCTAATATCGACAAAACGACCATTATTAACAGAAATGATTGAATAATGTTTATAACATGGTAATATGTGATATAAAAGGAATAATAAACCTGAAAAATGTTCTTAATAAAGTATAAATTTAATTTATCTTATTATTATAAATATTAAAGAATGAACGGTTCAAGTCGGACACGAGGTAAGGGGTTTCTTATTTCACTTTTATTTCCTTGAGATTTCCATTGTTCACCACTAATTTATTAAATGTGGTGTATTTTGTACTTCCATTTGATATATCTTATTAGTATTATATTTATATTCATGGTATTTTATGATTCATTTTGTTGTTATTATCTTTGGCAATACGACTTTATTGTTTACCACATGGTAAGGGGTTTCTTATCTCACTTTTAATTCTTTGAGATTTCAATTGTTCACCACTTATTTATAGCATGTGGTGTATTTTGTGCTTTAATTTGATATATATTTTCCTTATTATCATCATATTCATGGTATTATATGATTAATTTGGAGGTTATTAACTTTTGGTCACAAGAATCAATTGATTACAATGTGATAAGGGGTTTTCATCTCACCTTTTTATTCCCGTGAGATTCATTCTATATTTTCCACTATTTATTTTGGTGAGGTGGATATACGTCCCATGATTGTATCATTTGTGTAATATAATATAATTTATGGGTTTTACATGTTCATTGAATTATCCATATTTCATGGGGTATAAGTTTCGTATGTTACTGAATCAGTAAGGAAAAATTTCACCCTCCACTTTTTAAAAGACATATTTTTGTTATGACTTCTAATTTACATCTTATTATGTTAGGATATATTATTTTGTATTATTATTTCTGTAAATTTTATGTCCACATGATGAGATACCATTTTATATATCATCAACACATTTTTTGAATTTTAAAGAAACATCGGTTGGCTACTGAATTTCTGTAAGGGAACTTCTTCACCCAATTTCAATTCATTGGGTTAAAATTCTACTTATTGATTATGTCATGCTGTGAATATATTTGAATGGCCTATGATTATTTTAGATTTAATTTCCACTTATGTTTTGTGTATTTTTATTTTTCACACAAAATTATGTCATTGATTTTTCCTTAATCTAAGGATATGATCTTTACAAGGGACTTTATCTAAATTTACATTCCATTGAGACTTATTCGTTGTTATACACCAATTCAATTTTATATGGTGTATATACTGCCCTTTGAGATTTTATATCATGAATCTCCTTATTATTATGATATTATAATCTTTTATTAGTGTTATTCTTCTAATATTTTATTTAAGAATCTCTCATTTGGTTAGGAACTCTTTAACAAAAATATTGTTTTAAATGTTTTAAAGATTTATCCTTCTAAATATTTCCCATTAATGTCTATGTTTTAAAAATGGGTTTAAGGATTTATTTATATGGACGTGAATGTTTAGAAATTAAAATTTGTTTTAAAAGCATCAATGTGGAATGGGACAATTTGATTCAAAAATCTCATTATTAAATTTTTTAAATTGTGTAGAATATGTTTTTAAGAGGCATTGATTATGTCAATATCTTGAAATGATATATTTTGATTGCAATTTAGAAATGTTATTTTTATTTATTCCTGTTTTATGTGTTATGATTATGTTATTGTTATTGGGTATTGTTTACGTATACATGTGGTTCCATGATAAACCTATGGTGGGTGAGATCGAGATAGCTCTCTAATGCATTGGGTAACATGATGGAGGTAAAGAGAATGCTTCTCCTAAGAGATTTAGTGAATATATTGTAATGGGTATTCCAAATGTAACTCCCTACGTAGCTATGAAAGCTAATATGCAGGTTTGATATGTATACCACAATTTATGTTTACAATTTATGATTTCTGTGTGTTATTCATAAATATTTTTATTTCATCTTGGTATGTTATGATTGAAAATAATGGTTCCATTGATTTGTATTTATAGAAGGGTTAATGTTTCCATTCCTTATTTTATAACAATTACTAAGACTTGTATGCTCCTCATACATTTTGAAATTTTTTTCACAGTACTTGAAGATGAATATGGTCTAGGATGGGATCAAGGAAGAGTCATGATGTCAAAAACATGGAACTAGACATATTTATTTTTAGGATATTATATTTTATAAAAAAAATCAACATTGCGTAGTAGTATCTACATAGAATATTCAAGTTGATATGTAATAGTTTTGGCCAAATTCTCTAAAACTATAAACCAAAAAATTTCCTCTATGTGAATTATTAATTTAATTTAAGATTATGTATTGTTTTATGCTCTGGTCCATATAGTTGGTATCAAAGGCCGGTTTAAAAAACTTTATGGATTATGAGTTTCAGTTAAACACATGGTTAGTCCCTATGACTATTATTTCAGTTAAATCACTATTTTATAAAATTTTCTGATCAAGGAAAGTCAGTTACAAATAGAAGGAGGAGGATCTCAAACAACGTTCTTATCTCTTCCTAATGAAATTCTTGCAATAATTTTTGCAAATTCGTGCTCGAATGATTTTGAAAATTTTCCTATCATACAACTCACTTGAAATTAGTTGTTTGAAATATCAAACACCTCCACTAAACCTCAATATCATCATGGATCATGGGTTTTATTTAATCAAATCCTATTTCCTCAATATTTTCATATTGTCATGAAAGGTAAATTTCATCAAGGAATTTTTATAAATTTTACCTTATCACAAGATTTTGAAGCATATTATGATTTTTAAAAAGGTTCTGAAGAAGGAGACTCTTGCATAACCTATTTATATTTTCTTTTACAATATAGTGTCTCAGAACATACATATGGTATTTTAGAAGGACCATTTATTGAAAGTTTCAACTCAAATTTTGTCCGACTATTTTATTAAAATCATGTTTTGTCAGATGTTTAGAAATTATATGTAATAAATGATTATTATTTGAAACTATTTTTCTGCAAACACCGATATGACCCATGTTGTACAAGGTGTATTTGGAATAAGGAAGAAAAGTATTTTAACGGATCTCTAAATCATTGTTGCAATTCATGGAACTTCTACATATGTGAATATAATGACGATGGAACCATATGGACACCATGATGAAGGTGTGTTGTTCTATCTATTAGAAATTGTTTTAATTTATCATATGGAGGAGAAAATTTGTCAATATATAAAATGCTAAGGTCTTAATGTATTGGGATTAAAATGAAATGTATAAGAAAACTATTGATGTTAAAATATGTTAGGGTTATTTTTGAGATTTAAAAAAAAGAAATACCAAAATATTTTTGGCAACCCGTCAGATACGAAAAGGCCGCATGAATCAATCCCACAACCTATGGGAAAAAAGGGCATATCTCTTACCACTGTCCTATGTGATGTCCACAATTCGTATGACTTATTGTTTTATGTTAAATGATTTTATGGATAAAAAATAAGTTAATTTTGGGAACTTATGTTTTATCAAATGGATATCCTTAATACAAGAAAAGGATTTAGTGATTAAGTGATAAATTTTATTTTGGAAGATGTTCTTTATTTTGGGGAATATTATATACTTAAGGGAAATAGAAAACTATGGGATCTTATTTGTTGGTAATAGTTGAAATTTTATTTGGGAAGAATATATGTTTTTATTATGGATATATGGAAATTTGGGTTATTTATGGAAATGAATAACCTATCATTGAGAATATGTGATTAGGTCAATTACACATCAGTATTAGACATTAAGAGTAGTCAATGTTATTTAGAGACAAATGTAAAGAATTATCGTCGAATAATATGTGATAAAATTCTTCTTGAGTTTTGGGTTTCGACCATAGTTTGGATTATTTTGAAGAATTTTAAAGAAAATTGTATGTTGAATAGCCTTTCTTGAACTTTGGGTTTTTTTGTTTAATTTTGGAGATTAAGAGTAGTATTTATTTTTATAAAGGATCATCCTTTAGGGGATTATCTGATCTTGTACTGACCAATTTTGGTTTTGGTTAATTTCAAAAGACAAGGGAAATATATAATTCATCTTTTTTTGATTATGTGATATTCTAGAATGATTTTTCTAGCACTTCAGGTTCGACCAAGGCATCTTGAATACATATCATTTGGAGAAAAGATTAGTTTGTGATATAATTTTATTAAAGGATGACACTCTACATGAAAAGTATGTATATTTCCTCATGATCTAAGTATATTTATTAATAAAATTCATCAAATCTATGAAAAGGGTCTTGAAGTAAAAATGTTATTAGCTCTCTTTTATCATTTGACATTTACCCAACCACAAATATATGGTATTATGGTGGTTATCTTTCGGTGATCAATTTATCTATCACTCTCTATTAATTTATGTGAGTTTGTTTCTCTTACATCTCCATGTTTTCCTGAAATCCTTGTATTTGTTGTCTAGGGTGACCTTTGTACTTCTATTTCTTTAAATTAAAGTGATATTTTTATTGGCACTTTTTCTGAATTGGGACTTCAAATGATGTTTCCAAGCCAAATCATAAAATTGGGAGGATGCAATTCCCAAAAGGGGGGAAGGATGTAACACCCTGATAAATAAAGAATATAAAATTTTCATATTTATTAATATTTGTGAATAAAATATTAACGTTACTTTAAATGGGATTATTTGTTTGATTTCATTCATGATACACAACAACATGTTTCACTGAAAACATACGTTGCACACAACGTTGAGTTATACTGAAAAATATTAATATAATATTATTAGTTTAAATGGTAGTTAACACATAGTCATTGTATTGGTATGAACAAATAGAAATAACTAATATACTATTATATATGTTTGTTAAATGTTTTTACATTTATCCAATAAACGTTGTCGGCTTAAAATTTGAATGAATCTAATTTTAACCATAAATACTCTAATACTCATTAAAAGGTCGATTTACCACCTTTTGATGGAGAAAAATAATTAAATATAGTATTTTTTACATTTATATATTCTATTTGACAAAATAGTTTTCTTATTTAGAATCAGGTCATCAAAATTTACTTTGTGTACGTTTTTGGTATTTTTCTGGTAAAATTTATTTTTTAATGAATAGTTAAAATACTGTATTTTAATTCAAAACCGCCATTTAATCTTATAAATTTATATGGATATATTATATTCTTAATTTATTTTAAAGTATAATTATATTATGTTTCTGCCATTTAATCCAATGTTGTTCATTGGAAGAAATTTCAATTTCAAATTGGATATAAATAAGTGTCAATCTTTTGATCGTTATTATTTCTTAAAAACACAGTTTTTGTTTTGACAGTGATATTTAATTTCAAATTAATTTCTGCCCCTTATATGTTTATAATTTTTAAAAATGGATTCCATATTTGGAATCATGAGGTACAAATTTCATAAATAGGTAACTTTTATTTCTATAAAATATGAATATTTACTTCAATAAAATTTTTATTTACCATGGTTAAAGGAAAAATCTGGTAAATAAGGGTAACAAAATATTAATACCCTTACGTGTTTCCTAATACTATTGGATGATACATTTCTTACCATGGGCATCCTTGGGTCTAATTTGGGACCCCATGGAGCCACATGGGAGTGATAATGACACATTATGTTAATTAATTTAATGTAATGACAAAAATGGCATAAAAATATATCTTTTAGTAAAAAAAAATTTAAATGGGGTTATATAAGTTATATCTTAGAATATAAATATTTATTTGAAATATAAAATGATTTTATACATCATGGTATTTATTTATAATTTTTATATTTCAAATAAATGAAATTATTTATGACACAATAATGATGTAATATTTACCTCATTAATGGATGATTAAAATAAACAAGACTATAAATATTAAAACAACTTCCAAAACCTATTCTATTCTTATTAGATGAATTTATTTCGAATATATGTCATAGTATTTTTGATTTTATTGAGTATTGTACTTTTTTAAACTAATGATAAATTTATATTAAAATTATGTTTTCAAACATTCCTAAAGAGCCCCTCTTCCCACTTATAAAATGCCCTAACTTCTAAACCATTACACGCATTTCAAAAGCCCCATTTATCATCAAAACTCTGCACAATTAAGCTTATTACATCCCTATACTACTCATATATGCCTTACCTCTGTCTGAAGGAATTTCAATTAAACCTTTAGTTTCAATCGAAAGGGAGATACCCGATTTATTGTTAAGGCATTCTCCTAAGTTCTATTGATTGATTTTACATCTACAACCCCATAAAATATTTTTATTCATTTATTTTAAAACAAAAACAGTATTATAAATATAATAGGTTTTTTATGAGAAGTATTCAAACTAAACATACACACTCCTCTATCTAATGGGTAATGAACATAATGTTTCTGTGGAGGGCGAATTGCTACCTCACGAAACGATGATTGTTCAATCTTGTCCTACCACCTCTCATGGTGAACATTATGATGGAATTGTATTTATAAATGATATATATTATGTTTATTTTTTTCTATTATTCTGTAATTTTAATTTACAAACTTCCTTTATTCTTTCCAATATGTGTAAATACGAAAATTTCATTTGAAGAAGTGTGAACTACCGCCCTCTCAAAGAGAATGATTCGCTCATGACATGCATAGAATGTATATATGATGGAATTAATGAAATTATGTAGATATATATAATATGATATTATATGGGAATTATAATATACATATGTATCATTACATTTTCATTCCATTAAATATGAAATATAAATGAATATAGCGTTCATGTATACGTACGAGTTATGGTCTCCATGAACGCTGCATTTCATTTCATATATGCAAATGTTATGTAATATTATAAATACACATATATACTGTATATATATGATATAAAAATCATGAATATCATTCTGGAGATAATGGTGTTTTGACCACATGATCAACTTATAATTATAAAAAGATCATTTTTGGACTCAAGTACCAAATATCGACAAAACCACCATTATTAACTTAAATAATTGAATACTATTTATATACTGGTAATAAATGATATAAAAGAAATAATAATCATGAAAAATATTATGAAGAAAGTATATATTATATTTAGCTTAGTTTTCAAGAGTTTAAACAATGAATGTGTCATGTCGGATATGAGGTTTGGGGTTTCTTATCTCACTTTTAATTCCGTTATATTTCCATTGTTCTCCACTTTTTTATTGAATGTGGTGTATTGTGTAATGAAATTTGATATATATTATCATAATTCTCTATATATTATTGGTATTATATGATTCATTTCGTGGTTATTAACTATGGTCATAGGACTCGATTGATTACAACGTGGAAAGAGGTTTCTTATCTCACTTCTAATTTTGTGAGATTTCTATTGTTCACCAATTATTTATTGCATGTTGTGTATTGTGTACTTCCATTTGATATATATTATCATGATTCTATTTATATTCACGTTATTCTATGATTAATTTGGTGGTTATTAGCTTTTGGTCTTACGACTCGATTGATTACAACGTGGAAATGGGTTTTCATCTGTCCATTTTATTCCCGTGAGATTCATGCTATATTTTCCACTCTTTCCTTTCATGTGGTGAATTTACTGCACAGGATTGTATCATTTTTGTAATATAATTTAATTTATGGGTATTTAAGTATTCAATGAATTATCCTTATTTCATGTGGGTGTATGTTTCGTATGTTACCAAATCGGTAAGGGAACCTTTCACCCTCCTCTTTTTAAAAAACATTTTTTTGTTATGTATTCTAATTTAAATATTATTATTTTGGGATATGTTATTCTAAATTATTATTACTGTAAATTTTAGGTCCAAGTGATGAGATACCATTTATTCTCTCATCAACTCATTTTATGAATTTTAAAGAGACATTGTTTTGCTGTCGAATTTCTGTAAGGGAAATTCTTCACCCAATTTCAATTCTTTGGGTTAAACTTCTACTTCTTGATTATGTCATGAAATGAATATGTGGAAATTACCTCTGATTGTTTTAAACTTAATTTCCACTTGTATTGGGTGTATTACTATTTTCACACATACGTATGTCATAGATTTTTTCTTAATATAAGGATATAATATTTTCAAGGGACTTTATCTCAATTTACATTCCATATATAATTTTTCATTGTTATACACCAATTAACTTTTTTATGATGTATATACTACCCTATGATATATTATATCATGTATACCCTTATTATTGTGATATTATAAGCTTTGAATAATGTAATTTCTCCAATATTTGTATTTAGGAGTCTCTCATTTGGTTAATAACTCTTTAACTAAAATATCTTTTAAAATGTTTTAATGATTTATTATTCTAAATATTTCAATGTTTTAAAAATTATTTCAAGGATTTTTGTATATGGATGTGAATGTTTTGAAATTAAAATTTCTTTCAAAATCATCAATGTTGTATATGACACATTTATTAAAAACATCTATATTAATTGTTTTAAATTGTTTTAATATGGTTTGAAAAATAATTGATTATGTCAATACCCTGAAATGGTATATTGTGACTGCAATGTGGAAATGTAAACTTTTTTTATTCTTGTTTTATGTGTTATTATTATTGTATGGTTATTGGGTATCTTTTACCTATACGGGTGTTTATCTGATAATCCTAGGGCGGGTGAGCCCGAGATAGATCTCCAATGCATTGGGTAACATGATGGAGGTAAATGTTAATATTTCTCCTAAGAGTTTTAGGTAATATTCTGGGATGGGTATTCCATATGTAACTCCCTACATAGTTGTGAAAGATACAATGTATTTTTTATATGGATGCCACAATTAACCATTGTGATTTATGATTTCTGTGTGTTATTCATAAATCTTATGATTTCATGAGCTATGTTATGATTGAAATGTTTGGTTTCATTGATTTTTATTTATTTATGGGTTAATGTCTCCTTTCATTATTTTATAACCCTTACTGATCTTTTTATGCTCATCCCATGTTTTAAAAAGTTTTCCACTTGACATAAAGATGAACAGGGTCACAGATGGGATCAAGGAAAGGTCATGATGTCTAATACTTTGAACTAGACATGTTTCTTTTTAAGAGTTTTTTAATGAAAAAATGGATATTGAGTATTAGTCTATAAATGTAATTTTCAAGTTGATATGTAATAGATATGGTCTAATTCTCTAAAACTCTAAACTTGAAAATATCTTCAATTCGAATTATTCATTTAATTCATGATTATGTAATTTTTTAACGCTGTGTCTTTATATTTGGTATCAAAGGTCGGGTTAGAAAACATTAGGGATTATGAGTTTTTGTTAAATACCCGGTTAGTGCATATGTCTATTATTTCCGTTAAATCCTTGTTTTATAAAATTTTCTTATCTTGGAAATTCATTTAAAAATTGAAATAGAAGGATTTCAAACAACATTCCTATCTCTTCCAAATGACATTCTTGAAATAATTATTACAAAGTCATGTTCGTATGATTATGAAACTTTTTCTAGTATACATCTCACTTGCATGAAGTTGTTTGAAATATAAAACACCTCCACTGTACCTCGATATCATCATGGATCATGGGTTGTATTTAGTCAAATCATATTTTCTAAATATTCTCATATTTTCAGGAAAATAAAATTTTATCAAGTAATTTTAAAATATATTACCGTATTATGGGATTTTGAATCATATTATGATTTTGATAAAGGTGATGAAGAAAAAGACCCCTGCACAGCCTATTTATATTTTATTTTACAATATTGTCTCTCATAACATACTTAAGGTATTTTAAAAGGACAATTGACTAAAAGTTTCAACTCAAATTCTATCTGACTGTTTTGTAAAAATCATGTTTTTTCCGATTTTTTGAAATTATATGTCATTCATGATTATGTTCTGAAACTATTTATCTATACACCGCCATATGAACCAAGTTGTACAAGGTGTATTTGGATGAAGGAACAAAATTATTTTGAAGCATATTTATGTAATTTTTTCAATGCATGAACCTTCTACCTATGTGAACAAGATGACGATGAAACCATATAGACACTATAATGAAGGTGTGTTGTTCTTTCCATTAGGAACAGTTTTAATTTATCATATGGAGGTGAAACATATGAAAATATATAATATGTTGAGGTCTTAATGTTTTGAGATTAAAGTGATATTTATAAGAAAACCTTTGAGGTTAAAATATGTTAGGGTTATTTTTTTTATAAAAAGGACAACCCATAAGATTGGAGACAACTTGTCACATCTGAAAAGGCCATAGGAATCAATCCCTCAACTGAAGGGTGATAAGGGTGCATTGCCTACCACTGTTCTATGTGAAGTCCCTGGTTACTATGACATATTCATTTAAGTTAAATGATTTTATGGATCATGAATAATTTGATTTTGGGAACATATGTTTTATCAAATGGATATCCTTAATACAGTAAATTATATAGTGATTAAGTGAAAAAGGTTATTTTGGACGATTTTCTCTCTTTTGGGGAACCTTATTTGCTTAAGGGAAATGGAATACCATGGGATCTTATTTTTGGAGTAATAGTTGAAATTTTATTTTGGAAGAATATTTATTTTTATTATGAATATATGGAGATTTGGGTTATTTATGAAAATGATTAACATATCATAAAGAATATGTGATTCGGTTAATTACACTTCAGTATGATACTTTAAGAGTAGTCGATGTTATTTGGAGACAAATTGTTAGATTTTTCATGGAAGACTATGTGATCAAATTCTCTTGAGTTTTGGGTTTCAATTTTAGTTTGGATTATTTTAAATAATTTTATGTAAAATTGTATATTGAATGACCTTTCTTAACTTTGGGTTCTTTTTTATGAATTTTGGAGATTAAAGTAGTATTTCTTTTTATAAGGGATTATCCTTTTAGGGATTATCTGATCTTGTAATAAAATTTTTTTGATTTGGTAGATGTCTATAGATAAGGGAAATATATAGTTCTTCTTTTGTAGATTATGTGATAGTCTAGAATATTATTCTATCACTTTTTGTGTGACAAAGTCATCTTGAATACTTACAGTTTGGTGAAAAGATGAGTTTGTGAAAGAATTTTATTAATTGATGACACTCTACATGACAAGTAAGTATATTTCCTTACGATCATAGTCTAGTTATTAATAAAATTCTTCAACTCTATGAAAAAGGTCTTAAAGAAAAAAAATTATAAGCTCTCTTTTCTTATTAGACATTTACCCAACCACAAATAAATGATATTGTGGTGGTTAACTTTATGTGATCAAGTTCTCTATCACTTTCTATTAATCAATGAGAGTTAGTTTCTCTTCCATATCCATGTTTTCATGAAATTATAGTATCTTTTGTCTCAGGTGGCCTTTGTACTTCTCTTTCTTTATTTTAAATTGATATTTTTATTGTCAGTTTTTGAAGAGTTATTTTCAATGATGATTCCAAGCCCAATTTTAAAATTGCGAGGACGCAATTCACAAAAGGGGGGAAGGATATAACATTACATGTAAATAATAAATATAAAATTTTCATATTTATTAATATTTGTGAATTAAATATTTATTTTATACTAAATGGGATGCTATTTTGGATGGTATATCTGATATGCAACAACATGTTTCATTGAAAACAAAGGTTAAACACAACGTTGAGTTATACTAGAAAATATTAATATAATATTATAATTTTAAATGGTAGTTTACACAAGAAAGTTGTATTGTAGTGAATTGATAGATCTAACTAAAATATGATTATATCTTTTTTTAAATGTTTTTATATTTATACTATAAATGTTAAAGGCTTAAAATGTGAATGAATCTAATTTTAAGCATAGATACTCTAATATTCGTTAAAAGGTCGATTTACCATCTTTTGATGGTGAAACCTCTTTAAATCATTTTTTGGTCAATTTTATGTGCTATGTGAAAAAAAATAAAATAATTATTTAGAATCAGGACATCAAAATTTACTTTGGGTAAATTTTTGGTATTTTTCTGAAAAAATTCATTTGTTAATGAATAGTGAAAATACTGTATTTTAATTCAAAACATCCATTTAATATAATATATTTATAAGGATAGATTATCATTTAAATTGGATTTGATATGTAATTATATTTTTTTACCATTTAATCTAATTTTGGTTATTGTATGTAATTTCATTTTGAAATTGGACATAAATAACTGTCAATCTTTTGATAGTTATTATTTCTTAAAAAACAAGTTTTGTTTTGACATCAGAAATTAATTTTAAATCAATTTCTGCCACTTATGTGTTTTCGAATTTAAATAATGGATTCAATATTTAGAATCATGATGTCAGAATTGGGTAAATATGTAAATTTTATTTTTAGACAATATGAATATTTACTTCAGTAAAAATTCTATTTACCATTATTAAAGGGTAAATCTGGTAAATAGGCGTAACAAAATATTATCACCCAAAAATTTTTCTTAATATTACTGGTTGATACATTTCCGACCATGCGCGTCCTTGGGTCAATTTTGGGACCCCATGGATCCACTTGGGAGTGATAATGACACGTGATGTTAATTAATTTAAAGTAATGTAAAAAATTGAATAGACATAAATATATTAGTAAATCAATTTTAAATGGAGTTATATAAGTTATATCTTAGAATATAAATATTAATTTTAAAGAAAAAAGTTTTCCAACATCATGGTATTTGTTTAATAATTTTTATACATCATATAAATAAAATTATTTATGACACAATAATGATGCAGTGTTTACCTCATTAATGGATGATTTAAATAATTAAGAATATAAATATTAAAAAAATATCCAAAACCTACCAAAAATCCTATTGGATGATTTTATATCAAATATGAGTCATCTTATCTTCCACATTAATGATTTTGTGACCTTTTTAATCCAAATATGAGTTTGTAATAAAATAATTTTTTCAAACATTCAAAAAGAGCCCCTCTTACCTCTAATAAAATGACCTCACCTCTATCCAATTCAACACACATCTCAAGAACCTTGGTTCATCCAAAATCTTCCCAATTAAGCTTCATATATCACTTTCCTCCTACTATAATCCTACCCTTTGGCATAAGGATGTTCAATTAAGCATTTTGGTTCATACTAAAGGGAGATACCTGATTTTAAGGTAACATCTTCTCTAAATTTCTTTTGTTTTATTTTACTTCTCCAACCCCATAAACTCTTTTTATTATTTATTTTAAAAACAAACCTTTATACAAAATATAATTGATTGTTGTTATATAAATTATTCTAACTAAACATACAAACACCTCCATCTAATGGGTAAAGACCATATTTTTTTAGTGGACGATGAAGTACTGCCTCATGAAACGATGATTATTTAATCTTCTCCTACCACCTCTCATGAGGGAAATTATGATCATAAAGTATTTTTATATGATAAATATTATGTTTCTGTTTTATATATTCTTCTTTAATTATTTTCACAAACATACCTTTATGCTTTCCAATATGTGTCAATACGATAATTTCACTTGAAGAAGTGCAGACTACCGCCCCCTCAAGGTGATATGATTTGTTCATGACATACATGGAAGGTAAAAAGGATGGAGTTAATGAAATTATGTAACATATATATCATATGATATTATATTGGAATTATAATATACCTATATATCATTAAATTTTCATTCCATTAAATATGAAATAGAAATGAATGTAGCGTTCATGCGTACGTACAACTTACCATCTCTATGAACGGTGAATTTAATTTCATATCTCCAAATTTTATGTAATATTATAATTACATACATATATTCTATATATATTATATATATGATATCTAAATGGGGAATATCATTTAGGAGATAATGGACTTTGGAACACATTAACAACTTGTAATTATAAGAAGTTCGTTTTTGACTGAAGTACCAAATTTTGACAAAACGGCCATTATTAACATAAATGATTGATTAATGTTTATAACATTGTAATAAGTGATATAAAATAAAATTTAAACTTGAAGAGGGTTCTTAAACAGTAATAAATTAACTTTAGCTCATTATTCGGATGATTAAAGAACGAACAGGTCAAGTTATACATGAGCTAATGGTTTCCTAATCTCACTTTTAATTCACTGTGATTTCCATTGATCACCACTTATTCATATAATTTTGTGTTTTGTGTACATCCATTTGATATATATTATCATGATTCTCTTTATATTAATAGTATTCTGTGATTCATATGGTGGTTATTATCTTTGGTCATACGACTCGATTGATTACAACGTGGGAAGGGGTTTCTTATCTCACTTTTACTTCTATGAGAATTCCTTTGTTTGCCACTTATTTATTTCATGTGGTGCTTTTTGTACTGACATTTGATATATATTATCATGATTATATTTATATTCATGGTATTTAGTGATTCATTTGGTGGTTATTAACATTTTATCTTACGAATCGATTGATTACAATGTGGAAAGAAGTTTTCATCTCACCTTTTTATTCCTGTGAGATTCATGCTATATATGCGACTATTTCCATTTGTGTGGTGAATGTATTGCCCCTGATTGTATCATTTTTGAAACATAATGTAATTTATGGGTATTTACATATTCATTCAATTATCCTTCTTCCATGGGGAGTATGATTCGTATGTTACCAAATCGATAAGGGAACCTTTCACCCTCCTCTTTTTAAAAGACGTATTTTTTGTTAGGTATTTTAATTTACATCTTATTATGTTGAGATATGTTATTATATATCCTTATTCGCTTAAAATTTATGACCATGTGATGATATAACCTTTTCTCACTCATCAAATCATTTTCGGAATTTTAATGTGACATTCTTAGGATGTCGAATCTCTGTAAGGGAACTTCTTCACCCAATTTCAAATAGTGGGGTTAAACTTCTATTTCATGATTGTTTCATGATATGAATATGTGTGAATAAACTATTATTGTTTTAAACATAATTTCCACATATATTGGATGTATTCTTATTTGGAACACAAAATTATCTCACTGATATTTTTTTATAATCTAAGGACATGATCTTTGTAAGGGACTTTATCTCAATTAACGTTCCATTGAGACTTATTCATTGTTATACACCAATTCACATTTATATAGTTTATATACTGCCCTTTAACATATTATATCATGAATCTAATGATTCGCATGATATTATAGGCTTTGATTAATGTTATTCATCAAATATTTTTATTTAAGCATCTCTCATTTGGATAGGAAATCATTAACTAAAATATCATTTTAATTGTTTTTAAGATTTATTATTATAAATATTTCTCATTAATTTCCATGTTTTAAAAATGGTTTTAAGGATTTATTTATTTGGATGTGAAAGTTTTGAAATTAAAATTTCTTTCAAAAGATTCAAAGTGGTATGAGACACTTTGATTCAAAAATACTTTTATTAATTGTTTTAAATGGTTTTGAATATGGTTTGAGAAGGAATTGATTATATCAATATCTTGAAACGGTATATTGTGATTGAAATATGGAAATGTTATCTTTCCATTATGATTATTTTATGTGTTATGATTATGTTATGGTTATTGGTCATTGTATATGTATACAGGTGGTTCCGTGATAATCCACGGGCGGGTGAGCCCGAGATAGCTCTCCAATGCATTGGGTAACGTGATGGAGGTAAACGTGAATGTTTCTCCAAAGTGATTTAGGTAATATACTATGATGGGTATTCCAATTGTAAATCCCTACATAGATATGAAAGCTACAATGTATGTTTGATATGTATGCCACAATTTACCTTTATAAATTATTATTTCTATGGGTTATTCATAAATCATATGATTTTATGAGGTATTATATGATTGAAAAGTTTGGTTTCATTGATTTTTATTTATTTATGGGTTAATGTTTCCTTTCCTTATTGTATAACACTTACTGAGCATTTTATGCCCCTCCCATGTTTTGAAATGTTTTTCACAGGACATAACGATGAATAGGGTCAAGGATGGGATGATGGAAAAGTCATGCTATCTAAAACATGGAACTAGACATGTTTCTTTTTAAAAGTTATTATTTTATGAAAATAATGGAAACTGAGTATTAGTGTGTACATGTAATTTTCAAGTTGATATATAAAAGTTATGGATTAAATCATGAATACTCTTAACCTGAAAATATCATCAATGTGAATTATTCATTTAATTCACAATTGTGTAATGTTTTTAGGTCGAGTCCTTATAGTTGGTATCAATGGTCGGTTTAGACATCTTTAGGGATTATGAGTTTTAGTTAAAGACATGGTTATTCCATATGTCTATTTTTCAGTTAAATCCTTGTTTTATAAATTTTTTAGATCAAGGAATTTGCGTTACAAATGGAAGGAGGAGGATCTCAAACCACATTCCTTTCTCTTCCCAAGGACATGCTTTCAATAATTATTACAAAGTATTGTTCAGATGATTGTGAAAAATTTTCTAGCATACAACTCACTTTCCAGTAGTTGTTTGAAATAACAAACACCACCATTATACCTCGATATCCTCGTGGAACATGGGTTGTATTTAATAAAATCATATTTTTTCAATATTCTCATATTTTAAATAATATTCAATATTATTGAGGAATTTTTAGATATTTAACCTCATCACAAGATTTTGAAGCATATTATGATTTTGAAAAAAGTTTGGAAGAAGGAGGCCGTTGCAAAACCTAATTATATTTTAATTTACTATATAGTCTTTCAACACATACTTATGTTACTTTAGAAGGACCATTGATTGAATGTTTCAACTCAAATTTGGGCTGACTGTTTTATAAAAATCATGTTTTGTCAGATGTTTTGAAATTATATGTCATGGATGATTATTTTTTCAAACTATTTTTCTACAAATAGCCATATAACTCTAGTTGTACAAGTTTTATTTTGATGATGGAAGAAAATAATTTTTAAATATCTGAAAATCATTCTTGCAATGCATGAACCCTCTACCTACATGATCAAGATGAAGATGAAACAATATAGAAAACATGCTGAAGGTGTGTTGTTCTTTCTATTAGGAATAGTTTTATTTTATCATATGGAGGTGAAAACAAATTAAAATATAGATGTTGTTGTGGTGTTAATGTATTGGGATGAAAATAAAAGGTATAATAAAACCTTTGGGGTAAAAAAATGTTAGGTTTTATTTTGGGTTTTATAAAAAGGACAAAATATAATATTGGTGACAACCCATCACGTCCAAAAAGGCCATTGGAATCAATTCCTCAAAAAAATTGCGATAAGGGTGCATCGCCTACCACTGTCCTACATGAAGTCCTATGTTAGTATGACTTATACTTTTATGTTAAATGATTTTATAGATCAAGAATGAGTTGATTTTTG
This sequence comes from Viscum album, assembly GCA_963277665.1. Classification (NCBI taxonomy): domain Eukaryota; kingdom Viridiplantae; phylum Streptophyta; class Magnoliopsida; order Santalales; family Viscaceae; genus Viscum; species Viscum album. The sequence goes on along the minus strand of OY728151.1, from coordinate 642,670,066 downwards.
GAATATATATTTTATCCAATGGATATCCTTAATACAGGAAAATGATTTAGTGATTACGTGGTAAAGGTTATTTTGGATGATGTTCTCTCTTTTGTGGAACATTGTATTCTTTAGGTAAATAGACTACTATGGGATCTTATTTTTGGAGTAATAGTTTAAAATTTATTTTGGAAGATTATAAGTTTTTATTGTGGACATATGGAAATTTGGGTTATTTATGGAAATGATTAACCTTTTATAGAGAATATGTGATTAGGTTAATTACACTTCAGTTGCAGACATTAAGAGTATTTGATGTTATTTGGAGACAAATGTTAATATTTATCATGGAAGACTATGTGATCAAATTTTTATGAGTTTTGGGTTTTAATCATCATTTGGATTATTTTGTATAATTTTAAGGACAATTGTAAATTGAATGGTACTTCTGAAACTTTACGTTCTTTTTGTTGAATTTTGGTGATTCAGTGTAGTTTTTTCCTTTTATAAAGGATTGTCCTTTTTGGGATAATCGGATCTTGTACTAACCAATTTTTTTTTTTTTTTGATGTCTAATGTTAAGAGAAATATATAGTTCATCTTTTTTAGATTATTTGATACTCTAGAAGTTTATTCTAGCACTTTAGGTGTGACCAAGTCATCTGTATTACTTACCGGTTAGAGAAAAGATGATATTGTGATAGAATTTTATTAAAAGGATGACACTCAACATGACAAGTAAGTATATTTCCTTACAATCTTATTAAATTTATTATTAAAATTCATCATCTCTATGAAAAGGGTCTTGAAGGAAAAAATTAATAATCTCTCTTTTATCATCAGACTTTTACCCAACCAAAAATTTGTGGTATTATGGTGGTTATTTTTTCATGATCAAGTTCTCTATCACTCTTTATTTATATTTGAGAGTTATTTTCCCTAACATATCCATGTTTTTAGGAAATCCTAGTATCTATTTTCTCTTGTGAACTTTTTACTTATCTTCTTTTATTTTAATGTGATATTTTTATTGACTTTTTTTAAGCGGGACATTCAATGATGTTTCAATGCCCAATATTAGAATTGCGAGGACACAATTCCCAAAAGGGGGAAGGATGTAACATCCCAGGTAAATAAATAAAATAATATTTTCATATTTATTAATATCTATGAATTAAATATTAATATTACTTTTAATGTGATTCTATTTTTTTGGGCATACCTAATACGCAACAATAGATTTCATTGAAAATTTACATTTACCACAACGTTGAGTTATACTGAAAAATATTAATATTATATTATTATTTTAAATCGTACTTAACTCATAGTAGTTTTATTAGAGGGAATGAATATAACAGACTAATATATGGTTATATATGTTTGTTAATTTTCTTCACATTAATCTAATTAAATTAGAGTCTTAAAATGTTAATGAATCTAATTTTAAGCATAAATACTTTAACATTCATTAAAAGGACGATTTACCACCTTTTAATGTAAAACCCTATTTAAATATAGTTTGGGTCAATTTTATATGTGCTAAATGACATAATAAAATTATTCTTTAGAATCAGGATATCAAAATTTACTTTGGGTAAATTTTTGGTATCTTTCTGATAAAATTTATTTTTAATATATAGTGAAAAAAACTGCATTTTAATTCAGAATTGCCTTTGAATGTAATATTTTTATATGGTTAGATTAACTTTTAAATTGGTTTTAAAGTGTAATTTAAATATTTTTTTACCATTTAATCCAATATTTTTCATTGGATGTAATTTCAAATTGAAATTCGACACAAATAAGTGTCAATATTTGGACATTTATTATTTCATAAAATCATGGTTTTTGTTTTGACAGAAGGAATTATATTTAAATTAATTTCTTCCACCTATATGTTTCAAATATAAAAAATGGATTCCATATTTAGAATCAGGAGGTTCAAATTGCGTAAATAGGTTTCTTTTATTTTTAGAAAATATGAATATTTACATCAGTAAAACATATATTTAACATGGTTAAATGGTAAATCTGGTAAACAAGGGTAACAAAATATTATTACCCTAACATGTTTTCTAATCCTATTGGTTGATAGATTTCAGACCATGGGAATCCTTGGGTCAATTTTGGGACCCCATTGAGCCACATAGGAGTGATAATGACACATTATGTTAACTAATTTAATGTAAAGAAAAACCTTCCGTAAACATATATCTTTTAGTAAATCAATTTCAATTGGGTTTATATAAGATATTTATTTGACTATAAATATTTATTTTAATGATTAGAAGATTTGAAACGTCATGATATTTTTTTTATAATATTTATACATCAAAAAAATAAAATTATATATGACACAATAGTGATGTAGTTTTTACCTCATTAATGGATGATTTAAATAATTAAGATTATGTATATTAAAAAAATTTCCAAAACCTGTCCAATTTTTATTGGATGATTTTATTTCATATATGAGTCATCTGATCTTCGACATTAATCTATTTTGGACATTTTTAAACCGAAGATATGTTTATAATAAAATAACATTTTCAAACATTCCTAAAGATCCACTCCTCCCCCTTAAAAAAGACCTTACTTCTAACCCATTCCACACCTTTATCAATCCCATTGGCTCACCCAAACTCAAAAACATTAATCTTAATACATCCCCACACTCTTCTTAGAATCCTTCCCAAACTCACAAGGCAAATCAAGTAAACATTTTGGTTCAAACCAAAGGGAGTTACATGATTTAAATGTAATGTCTTCTCTTAAGTTGTTTTCTTTTATTTTACTTATCCACCCCCAAAATATTTTTATTATATTATTTTACAACAACACCAGTATCCTAATTATAAAATTTTGTTTTTATGAGATGCATTTGAACTACACTTACACACACCTCTATCTAAGGGGTAAAGAACATATTGTTTCTGTGGATAGAGAACTATTGCCTCACGAAACAATGATTGTTCAATTTTCTCCTACCACCTCTCATAGTGGACATTATGATTACATTGAATTTTTATATGATATATATTATTTTTGTGTTTTCTTTTTTTCTTCTGTAATTTTTATTTACAAACATTATTTTATGCTTTCCAATATGTGTAAATATGATAATTTCTTTTGAGGTAGTCTGGACAACTACCCCCTCAAGGTGATATGATTCGTTCATGACATACATGGTTCATATAAAGGATAGAATTAATGAAATTATGTAACATATATATCATATTATATTATAATATAATTATAATATAACTATTTATCATTATGTTTTAATTCCATTAAATATGAAATAGAATTGAATGTAGCGTTCAAGCGTACATATGGATTACCGTCTCCATGAACGGTGCATTTCATTTATTATATAGAAATGTTATATAATATTATAAATAAATAAATATACTGGATATATATGATATATATGATACCTAAATCATTAATATCATTCTGAAGGTAATTGACTTTTGACAACATGAACTACTGGTAATTATAAGATGTTTGTTTTTGACCCAAGTACCAAATATCGAAAAAACAACCATTATTAACTTAAATGATTTAATAATGATTATAACATGATAATAAGTGATATAAAAGGAATAATACAAATGAAAATAGTTTATTAAGCAAGTATAAATTAACTTTAGATTCTTATTCTGTAGATTAAAGAACAAACGAGTCATGTCAGACACGAGGTAACATGTTTCTAATCACACATTTAATTCCATGAGATTTCCATTGTTCACTACTTATTTGTTGAATGTGGTATATTATGTACATACATTTTATATTTAGTATCATGATTATATTTAAATTAATTTCATTCTGTGATTCATTTGGTGGTTATTATCTTTGGTTATACAAGTCGATTGATTACAATGTTGTAAGGGGTTTCTTATCTCACTTTTAATTCTGTGATATTTACTTTGTTCACCACTTTTTTATTGCATGTGGTGTATTTTTTACTTCCATTTGATATATATTATCATTATTATCTTTATATTAAAGGTATTATGTGATTAATTTGGTGGTTATTAACTTTTGGTCTTATGACTCGATTGATTACAACGTGGTAAGGGGTTTTCATCTCACCTTTTTATTCATGTGAGATTCATGCTATATTGGCCACCATTTCCTTTTGTGTCATGGATGTACTTCCCATGATTATATAATTTGTGTAATATACATAAATTAATGGGTATTTACATCTTCATTTAATTATCCTTCTTTCATGTGGTGTATGTTTCGTATGTCACCAAATCAGTAAGGGAACATTTCCCCCTCCTCCTTTTAAAAGAATTATTTTTATTATGTCTTTTAATTTACATATTATTATGTATGGATATGTTTTAAATATCCTTATTGTTTTAAATTATATTTCCAAGTGATAATATACCCTTTTCTCTCTCATCAACTCATTTTCTGAATTTTAAAGTGACGTCCTTAGGCTGTTGAATTTTTGTAAGGGAACGTCTTCAAAAAATTACAATTCTTTGGGATAAACTATGACTTCTTGATTGTGGTGTGCTATGAATATGTGTGAATGACCTATGATTGTTTTAAAATTAATTTCAACATATATTGGGTGTATTATTATTTGTAACACATAATCAGGTCATTGATTTTTCCTTAATCTATGGATATGATCTTTGCAAGTGACTTTTTCTCAATTTACATTCCATTGATACTTATTTGTTCTTATACACCAATTTACTTTTATATGGAGTATATACTATCCTTTGACATACTATATCATGAATATCCTTATTCTCATGATATTATAAGCTTTAATTAATACTATTTATCAAATATTTGTATTTAATTGTCTCTCATTTGTTTAAGATCTCTTTGACTAAAATATTGTTTTAAGTGATTTAAATAATTATTATTCTAAATATTTCTCATTAATTTCCATGTTTTAAAAATGGTATTAAGTAATTATTTATATGAACGAGAATGTTTTGAAATTCAAATTTATTTTAAAATCTCTAAAGTGGTATGGGACACTATGATTTAAAAATCTCATTATTAAATGTTTTAAATGGTATAAAATATGGTTTGAAAAAGGATTTATTATGTCAATATCATGAAATGATATATTGTGATTACAATGTGGAAATTTTATCTTTCCATTATTCTTGTTTAATGTGTTATGATAATATTATGGTTATTTAGCATTTTTTACATATACGGGTGGTTCCGTGATAAACCTAGGGCGGGTGAGACTGAGATTTATCTCTAATGCATTGGTTAAAGTGACAGAGGTAGATGTGAATGTTTCTCCTAATAGATTTAGAGAATATATTATGATGTGTATTCTAAATTTAACTCCCTACATAGCTGTGAAAGATAAAATGTATGTTTGATATGGATCCATAATTTACCTTTATGATTTATGATTTCTGTTTGTTATTCATAAATCTTATGATTTCATGAGGTATGTATTGATTGAAGAGTATGGTTTCAATTATTTGTATTTATTGATGGTTTAATGTTTCCTTTACTTATTTTTTAACCCTTACTGAGCTTTTGATGATTATCCCATGTTTTTAAATGTTTTTCAAAGGACTTAAAAATGAAAAGGGTGAAGGATGGGATCAAGACAAAGTCATGCTGTCTAAAAATATAACTACACATGTTTCTTTTTAAGAGTTTTTATTTTATGTAAAAAATTGATACCCAGTAGTAGTGTCTTAATGTAAATTTAAAGTTTATATATAATATTTATGGCCTATTTCTCTTAAAATTGTATCCCAAAAAGACCCTTAATGGGAATTATTCATTTAATCCAAGAGTATGTAATGTTTTAAGGTTAGGTCCTTATATAAAATCCCATTGAATCCCACTTCTAAACGTCTCCTAAAATATTTCTAATATAATTTCTGTTCTTTAGACATATGGATCATAGTCAATGATAATGTAATATGTTTGATATAAATGACTATGTTGAAATTAATATATATTTAAAAATTTGAAAAACTACTTTTCTTAATCCTCCATTTGATATAAAAAACTAATAACATAATTGAATAATACCCTTATAGGGTAATATGTGTTATCTAGTATTTCCTTTAAAAGATCATCAACAATGTTTCCCTGATGATAGAAGTAGTAGAAATTTATTAATTCAACATACAAGGTTTTATAAAAGAAAATTATAATTTTTTGTATTTATCATGGCTTATATATGCACGTTACACTCCACTTAATATATAAAGGTTTTAAAAAAACTGTAAATTTGAGGAAGGCATGAAATTTCTCTCCAAAGTAATCAGAATGATCACATTCATTTCAACAAACATTCCCATATTGCATAGGGTATCTGCAATAATGGGAAAGATCATTTTTCCGATGAAATCAAAAAACTACATGATATACATACATTGAAAATAGAGTTTGCTTCATCATTAATCTCATACAAAATATTTATATTTTTCCAGAAAAGGAATATTTGTTGGTAAAGGTTTAATTTTTTGTTAATGCATTTTAAAACCTAATATGTTCATATCACTAAATTATTGGTACGAACCCTATCGTTAAATATTATTATGGCATATAAAATAGTTCTATTATAGATATAATAATACTAATAGCTAATATATATGATGGTAAAACTTTTTAGAAACTGGTTCACATGATGAATTTATTTGTCGATAATATAATAATTTTCCTAACAAAATTTCAACTGTTAAGTACATTGGTATTACTAGAAAATTTTATCCTGTTTTTGGAACATTAGTATTCATCTGGACACCTCCAATTCTAGGTTGGGTAAAACGCATCACAGATGATGGTTGAAGAGAAAATCAAGTTCCTTATGGTTATAGTGAAATTTTCATAAATGATATAGGTGAAGCATTGAGATTCCCATTTAGTCCTTGTGATGTCAATAAATACTTTGATACTGAAATTATTAGAATAAACAATGACGTTTAATTTTCTAACAAATGGGGATACCACATGTTGTGGATTGAATGTGAATATGCTACTATGGTGAATGAAATTAGAAATTTAATATTCATCTATCATAGAAGCTGACTTATTGATGGGGAAACTTCATGGATGATCACACATCCCTGAAATACATTATCCAACATATATATCATGAGGCATATTACATGTCTGGTGGAATCACTGAAAAATGGATTGTCTCTCCATTATTGACCTTTCTCAAAGACATAACAAAGGTGTTCCTATTTTAATGGAAAAGGTATTATTTCAAAATTCCATTTTCATAATTTTATCGCATTATTTTTATTTTATACATTTTTCTATTTCTATTGTAAATGATCTCATTCTATGAAATGAAATTGAAAACATGTTTATATTCCTTGAAAATACATGAAGGCCTAAATTTTTTTAAACATAATACAACTCCAAACTAATTTATTTTATACTAGATAAAACTATATTTTCGATGTGTTTCTATTTCTTATCAACTATGACTATCACCGTCATGGTTCACAATGTGCCAGAGGATCTCACTAGTCAAAGTAAAACATTCTTGAAAACATTTACAACTAAGAAATAGAAGAGAACTATGAATAGTCACTCACAAGTCATAATTTAATTACATAGATCTCTACACAAAAAATTAACTCAAATATATCATAATATTTGTGTTTATGTTACATAGCAATTAATATAAAGTACTATTGTAATTCCATCATAATTCTTCTTTTTTGAAACCTTTATGTGATAATTGAAATAAACTAGTTTAATATTGATATAAATGCAATACTGGAATTCTAAACATAATTTTCAATGAAATTTATTCCAATAGATCACAACATCATGTAATATAGAGAAATCAATATAATAAATCCATCTAAATGGATTTGTAAAGATATCAGAAAATCATTATTTATCACCATTCAATGTTGCATCTCAAATGCATCAATGATAATGCTACATAATCCATCTAGGTATAATTAATAACCATTACAGCTATCATGCTCCATGATAGATATAGAACTAATGTAACCAATCATGATGAAATCATTATTTTATTGAATGCTAACATGCAATCATTTTCTTCATCTATATATTGGAAAAAATAAACTATTCCCTCTTATTATACAATAACAGTATAATTAAATCATTAAAAGATCATGGTCTATCAAATAATTATTTAGTGAACATTTCTAATCCTTAAACTCATAGTTTTTCTAAAAAAATAATTAAAAGTTTAACTTTCTTCCCCAGAACCTCTAATTCAAAAGAAAAAAATCATTTTTTTCAAATACAAATCCTATTTATAAAAAAAAAAAAATTGAATTCTCATCATAAATAGGTATTTAAATCAAATTATATTTATAATATTTATAATAAATAATATGAATATCGAATTAATGTACAAATGAATATAAAAATCAAGTAACTAATAAAAACATTTGGGATACATATTTAATTAAATTGATTTGTTTAAAATATTACCCTATATGTCTAAATGTTTTTAATGATGATCCTTGATAAACCATTGTTTAAGATTAATAGAATATCACAAACTATATTCTTGATAAAAACTATAATAAAAAATGGTTCTATACTTCTACAAATTAATATTTCATAAAAAATCACCAAATAAAATAAGAACATCTAGAAAAAACAAGGATTATATATGAACCTACATGAGCTGAAAATTTAAACATTTTTTGTTTCATATTCATTAAACCAATGTAATTGTATTAATATTTGTGTAATTTTTTAATTATAGAAATCAATAGATAAATAAAAAAATATTTATTTTTAATGATATTTTCATTTTTTATATCAATTATAAAACCATAATTTTTTTGAAATTGAATTTTAAATTTTTCTAATTTTTTTGGAATTTAAATTAGAATTAGATTAAGGGTTTTTTATGGAAATTGAACATATTTTTCAAAAATTATATGTTAAATTGGTTTATTTAAATGAATTTGAAATGAATTGTAAATTATTTGGTTGAAGGATGAAATTATGATTATTATGTTTTTGTAAATTAATTGAATAAAAATTTACATTAAATAAATTAATCATCATAACTCAACCTATCCCATCATCATATCGTGGATTCTTCTTAAAATTTATCCCATGTTTAGAGCTATTAATGGGGTGGGGAAGGTTGGCCCATAAGGTCTATCATGAGGGCTGCAGATTTTATTGAGTGGTATGGCCTGTTCCATGAAGAATGTGGGCCTAAAAAACTAAATGACCGGAACTTTTAATGTGAGATGGATAGATTAATGGGTCTTCTTATGAGTTTAAAGAAAATAATATATAAAAATATTTTCTCATGATGAATCATGAAAAGGTTGAGATGGTAAATAGAAATATTTGATATTCATTGAAAATATTTTGTTTTTAATTAATAGTAACCCTAAAAGAAATACAAAATTTTATATAATTATATCATTGATAATTTATGGGATTAATATAATCTTAGCTGGGCATTTTAACCTAACCGTTTAAACCAGTTAATAGAAAACAACACTAATTCTTCTCTTGTTAAAGTTGTGACAAATTTATAAAATATTTATTACATATACATATAATAATTTATATTATTTATTATATAAATTTATACAATACATATAACATATTTATTATATATATATATATCTAATATCTATTATTTATTATATGTACATTGGAAAAATTTCCAAAGCCATTTTAAAATAGAAATTTCTACTAGAAATTTCTAATGTTAATTTCTATTTAATAATTACACCTCAATTATTCCCATAAAAAAACTATGAAAATTTATTAATACATAAATAAAAAATGAAAATTTCCCCCATATATTTTCAATCCAAATTTACAAAGATATTTTTTTAATGGAAACAGCACAAAAAATTAGAATCACTACTGAATGTGACCTGATTGTTTTTTTAATTATACTAAAATATTGACAAAAAAATTCTAAAATAAATTGAAGCTTAAATTTTCATTTGATATATATCAACACATAAATATGTAATTTATTATTTCACAATAAATTTGAAAACAAACTTTTCTACTGAAATTTTCATTGGCGAATTTCGTTTAAAATTTGAATTAAAAACTTTTTCTAAAAAATTATAGTTTTATTTTTCTCTTAAAATTTCATTGATGATATAATAAAACATGAATAATAAACATTTATTTTCAAAATTAAAACAAAAATATAAATATATTAATATATATATGTAAAATTTAACAAGAGAAATTTGAAGAAAATTTTCATGAAAAGAATTTATTAGAGATTTCCACTAGAAAAGTTTAGTTCAAATTTCCACATCAATTTCCAATGTAAATTTACAATTAATTTTTATTTTAATTCTAATAAAAATTTGATATTTTTTTTAAAATAAATACATTATGAAATTTTTTATTTAAATATATTAACTAAAAAATAATTTAACATTACTCTGAAAATTTGTACCTTACATTTATTATGGAAATTTTATGTGCAAACTACCATTGTACATTATCAGTTAAAATTACCAACCAAAATCCACAGTTCATTTTTTAAAATAAATTAATAATTTAGATACACTAAATAAAAATTAAAAAAAGTAAATTTCTACTAGAAAATTTCATTTAATGTATGAAGTAGAAACTATTACTATAAAATTCAACTAGAAAAATTCACTTAAAATTTCCATAAACATATATTGATACATCAGAAAAAAATATAAAATTTCATCAAAAAATTACATTTGAAATATACTATAGAAAATGCTAATGTATATTTTACTTGGAATAGTATTGGTAAATTTTTTATTTAAGTGTCTAATATGAACCAAGAAACTATATTTTATATGTATATTAATTTTAATGTTATCATCATAAATCTGTATTAAATTTTGCACAGGCATTTTACAATGAAAATTTATATTAGAGACTTGATTGTCAAAGTTGTAAAATAAATACATGTTTAGATTTTCAATGAAAATATATCAATAAATAATATAATTTTATATTTATTATCATGGTTTCTTATTTTTATTTTTTCTATTTATGAAGTTTTTCTATAATAATTGTAAAAATTCATAGTTATATATATTATTTTGATAAAATGATATAACAAAAATTATATTATTTTAAAATTTTAATGTTATCAAAAATTATAAAAATAAAATAATTATTTTTATATACTCAATATTTTAAAATGAAAATCTAGGAATTATTTTAAATTTTTAAATGATATATATAATACATATATGTTAATATATAAAAATTAATAATTGTTAAATTAAAATATATAAATAAAAATTTTTGTTTAATGTTGTGTTATGAACAAAAGTTTTGTATTGTACATAAATTTTAAAAATTATTAAATCAATTTTTTAACACATTAATTCTATTTATTAATCAGGTGTGATGCTCCAGATAAACACATGTTCCATCCATCTCATGCTCAATCTTACTATTAGGTTCAAAACCCAACAAGAGATAATATTTTTCCTAATTTATCTATGGTTTTATTAAACATGTACTATTTTTTTCTCAAACTCATGTTAATTTATTTTGGTTAATTATTTATATTATTTTTCAGACATAATTATCATTTTGGATTACTACATATAATTGTTGGTCAAATGGGACCTGCAGATACCCAGTGTGCTAGTCCGCACAGGCGACAAATTTTGTGGGTTATATCTAATGCGGTCCCATTTTTTATGGTTCAAAATATTCAATGTCCTAAACCATATAAATTCTTAATCTTATATATCTTCACGTGGTATTGTGGAATTTTTAAAGGTATTACCATGTTTCCTCCCAATAGTTACATAATAACTAGGGATAACTAGAAGCACCTGTTCCACCACCTTACTCAATACATAATCCTACAAAGACAACCATCCCTCTAAAAAAAGATAAGGTAGAGAAGTAACTATTCCACAAGTTGATGAATATCATACCCTTTATGCCAAACAAGATATTTAGCTAGAATCATGACGAATATGGCCGAGAAGAAGACATGTTTCATATTCTGATGAAGTCATCCCACTGTTGAAGATGAAGTGATTGGCTATGTTTTAGATGAAAACATCATATTGTTGCAACAAAATATCATTAATAGTACATTGATCTAAGTCGTAGATAATACTAAAGCAACACCACCATGTAGTGGCTTGTGTCGGTAATTACAAGTGTGAATTTGAGTTTCACATTTTTATTATTAATTTAAATAATTTTCTAATATATTCTACTATCAATTTTTTTAAATGGGGGGTTTTTATTTGTAGTGTTACATGTTTATTGATTTGTAACCCCCCATAATATCTCGTCCTTCCACATTCCCCTGAGAAATTGTGCCTCCTTCTTATAGGGGATTGATCGATTATAGAAGTACATACAACTAGATTTGGGGATTATCAGTAGAGAAACATTGATTTATTGGAGAGTGCTCCTAGTTCAAATATGGGTCTTCACTGAATTAGAGAGGACTAGAGACATTTCATGTTTCATAGATTCTAGTTTGTTGTGAGATATCACTCAATGATTCAGCCCTGGTGATATATTTATTGTTTATCAAAGTAGATTTGAGTCTAGGTTTTATTGGCTTCTTATTTAATGATGGATAAGAGTGCAGCAGTGATTGGGGTTTTGGGGGAGATCTCTATATTTTATTGATTCTATTTGACCATGAGGGAGATAAGACGTAGGAAAAACCCAGTGAGGGGTTTTCATGTTCATGGGATGAGAAACAATAATAGAGACATAAGTGGTTGACCTAGGATCCAGATATTGGTCATCTTATTGGCTGAATGAGTTATCGACTATGATTCATCACTTCATAGGGGCTTTGAACAAGATGATTTTTTCCTCTGGTAACGGGGTTTCAACTTAGTTTTAAATGTTCCTTATTTATGTTTTTTTCATTAATTGTGTGTGTGTTTTTATTTTTTTTGTTCATCCAATCATCTTACTCCTTTTAATCATATTTATTATTTCATAGTTAAATCTATAATTATTTTTCCCCATGAACATAAGACAATTTGAAGAATCATTCCTTTCAATACTTTTGGTATCTTTTTTATGTCAAACTGGTTAATAAGGATTTTATGCTTCTGGAATTTAATTTCATTATAGTTTTCATTTTAGGTAATGATATTGAAGAAATTTACTGTATTTTTTATCGTTTCTACTTGGTGCTACTAGTTTTTGGATTTTAGAATGGTTCATTACTAGTTGTAACGCCCCGACCCCAGCTACCCAGAGCCGGTGCATTACTTCGTAACATTGGCATGATCCCAAAAGATCAAGTCTCGAAAGACCGATTAGTTTAGTAGCCTTGGAAACACTAGATACATTCATAAGTCTTTCATTACATCAAAATTAAACAAACTACAAAAAAACATGGTCTTCATATTCCACACTCATATCTTCACTGATTATTCTTGCAAGTCAGTCATAAAATACTTCTTCACAACCTGGAAAATTTTTAAACATTGAAAGGGGTGAGCTCAAATGCTCAGTAAGGATAACAATAATGCGGAAGCTTTCATAAATAAACATTAACATTTAAGGCAATGTATAACTAAAACAAAAGCCTCTTAAACATGAACTTCAACATAATATGGCAAAAGTAAAATGAGATAATGCCATTTACTTCTTCACATGGATATTCTACTGGTCGAATAATCACATGTAATATCAATAACCTCTTTCATAATGATGGAATGTATAATGCCGGACATTCTGAAACATTTTGTCAAGGCCTCGGCCAAGACATCTAAAATGATTAAGGCCTCGGCCAAAACCATAAATCAAATTGGGAAAGGGCCTCGGCCAATTCCACGTCTAGTTGTCTCATGAGACCTGCCGATGCATCGAGGAGCTATAGCGGGCTCCACCCGTCACTTATTAAGTCCAATACATTCCTCATATGAATAGGTTTAAACATATCATAAACCATAACATAATTGTATCACATAAAACATGCATAATGTAAACATAACATTTCCACATTTCAATCACAAGATATCAATACAACACATTGATATAATAAAAACACTTTCAAAACCATTTTCAATACCAAAATAAAAGAAAGTTAAAACTTTGTATTTATTTTTCGTTAAAAAAAATGATGGCTTGTAGAGGAAGCCGAAACTCAAATAATGGTCACGGCGGCGGAGAAGTCGTTGTCGCCGCATAAGTACGGAAAGAAAAACATTCCCTTTTGTCGTTTAGCAAAACGCTTTGTATAAAAAGATTCCTTTTGAATAACCGTAAAAGTCAAAGGGGTTTATACACCGTATAAAAGAAATTTGTGTATAAAACCAAATATGCCTCAATGAAAGGGGATTGAGATGGAGTCCTTCAAAAGATCATTTTTAAAATAAAATAGATATATTATGTCTATTCACTATAGGTACACATAAAGAATACAAAATAAGACATAATAATATCATGACATAATTTGAAAGTAGGAGATTAACCCAAAGAATGGAAGTTGGGTTAAGAAATTCCCTTACAAATAAAATAGATCTATTAGGTGTATTAACTATAGATACACATAAAGAAAGTACAAATACAAGATATGACATAATAACATAATGACATAATTTGAAAGTAGGAGATTAACCCAAAGAATGGAAATTGGGTTAAGAAGTTCCCTTACCTTGTGCCCGACTTGACTCAACCGTTCTTTAACCTCCTGAATAATAAACTAGAGTTAATATCTACCTTATTAAGAACCATTTTCAATTTCATTATCCTTTTTATATCACTTATTACAATGTTATGAACATTATGTAATTATTTAAGTTAATAACGGTCGTTTTGTCGATCTTTGGTACTTGAGTCAACAATAAGCTTCTTATAATTACAAGTTGTTTATGTGGTGAAATATCCATTATATACCGAATTATATTCATGATTTATATGTCATATATATCTTATATATCCAGTATATACATTCATTTATAATATTACGTAACATTTAGAGGTAAGAAATGAAATGCACCGTTCATGGAGACGGTAAGCCGTACGTACGCATGAACGCTACTTCCATTTCTATTTCATATTTTCTGGAATGGAATCATAATGATATGAGAGTATATTATAATTCCAGTATAATAACATATATAATATCATTAACTTTATCCTTCACACATCCCACATATGGTATTAACGAATCAAATCACTTTCAGGGGGCGGTAGTCCGCGCTTCCTAAAATGAAGATATCGTGTTTTACCCATAATGGAAACCATAAAGGTATGCCCAAAATGAAAAAAAACAGAAGCTTAAGGAAAACATAAACATATTATATATCATATATAAAAATAGTGACATCATAATGGCCACCTTTGAAGGTGTTAAATGAGTGTTGAACAATCATCGTTTCGGGAGGCAGAATTTCGCCATCCACGGAAACCTTATGTTCTTTAACCATTTGATGTAGTTGTGTGGAAGTGTAGCTCAAATAAATCTTATAACAACATCCTAGTATATTTAAGATACTGGTGTTGTTACAAAAGAAGTAAATAAAAAGAGTTTAGGGGGTTGGAGAAGCAAAATAAAACAAAAGAACATGAGAGAATGAATTACCTTAAAAAGTGTAACTCCTTTTGAGTTGAGCCTAAAGGCTTCCTTTGAAAGGATTATGCCAAAAGGGAATCCTCTAGGATGAGGAGAGGGATGTGGAGAGAGCAAATGGTCAGGGGTTGGCCGAGCCAATGGCTTGAGGAGTGTGTGAAATGAGGTAGAGGTGGGGGCCTTTTATAAGAGGAGAGGAGGGGCACTTTTGGAAAGTAAAGGAACATTACATTATTTGAAAATGTGTTTCGGTTTGAAAAGGTCCCACATTGATAGAATTCGTGGATAAGGTGATAAGGCATCGAAATCCACTCATCCAATTGGTTTTGGCCATGTGTAGTTCATAGATTTTATATTATCTTTCCATTTTATTTAAATCGTCAAATAATGATGTCATCGCTGCATCATTATTATGTCATAAATAATTAAATTTATTTAATGTCTAAAAATTATAAAAAAAATACTATGATATAGGAAATATTTTTATCTTTCCAATGACTATTTATAATCAAAATTTGGACTTGTGTAACCCTACTTAAAAATTGTTTTAGTAAAACACTTTATGTTAGTGTCATTTTCACTTTAACATTAAATAAAAAGTAATTTATGTTATTTCCCAACAAAAGTGGATCCATGGGGTCCCCAAGTTAGGCCATGGCTTGTCTTGGTCGGCCATGACACAACCAATGAGTTTGGGACATGTGTCTAGGTCATTTAATATTATTAAAGTATTATTTATACCTTAAACTACCCTAATTACCACTAATCGCGATTAAGAACTTAATAAGTTACTATTCACCAAAAAATTATTTTTAACCCATTGAACCACATTTTACTTCTTAATGACAACCATGTATGTCGGATTTTTGAAAATCAAATCACAGAAGTGGTAATATTTCATTTAAACGAAAAATCAGTTATTTAACAACCACTTAGTGGTTTCACTATTCATCAAAAATTGAAGTTTTTCAGAATAAGGCCAAAATTTCACCCTAAGCTATAATTGATATTCCGAATTGAAAAATGATGTCTATTTTACAAAATTCCAAACATATTAGTTGCATTAATTAATTTTATAATTAATTCCCGCTGTCACAACAAATAGCGTGTTTTTAAGAAACAATTTATATCAAAAGATTGGCAATTGTTTATGTCCAATTTCAATGTTAAATTAATTCTAATGACCACCATTGGATAAAATGGTAAAAATATATTCTAATTATACTTTAAAACCATCAAATATTATAATTTATCACTATAAATTATTTTGATTAAAAAAGTTGTTTTAAGTATTTTTCACTATTTATAAAATTTTAGAAGTTCTCAGAAAAATACCAAAAATTCAACATAGGCTAATTTCGATATTACGAATACAAAAATGAAGTCCATTTTGACATATAAAATTTATAATATTTCAAAAAGAAGGTATTACTATTCATAACGGCTACTTTGATTAGTCGCGGTGTTTTAGAACTCGAAGTTGCGTACAATGCAAGCTATTGTATTACTGAATGAGAAGCGTATCGTGGAAGCTCGGGGTGTTACATTCTCCCCTCCTTCAATAAATTGCGTCCTCGCAATTTGAAATTTTTCTTGGAAAATACAAGGTTGAAAAGAGAAAATACCTTTGAGGAAAACCCACATCGAAAATAAGGTTAATAAATATATAACATTAAAAGAAAGCAGGATAAGTACAAAGGTCACCCGATATAGCCCATTATAGGATTCTATGAAAATATGGATATGGAGGAGAAACAAACCATCAAGGTCTGATGGGGAGTTATAGAAAACAGGATTAGGAGAAAGTTTAACCACAAGAAAATCACAAACTTGTGATTGGTTAAACGGTCATTGAATCCCTAGTTGGAAAAGTTAACCGACAACATTTTTGTTTTAAGTTACCTTTTATAATGTTGAGGAATTTATTTAGGAGATTTACTAAGAACGTAAGGGAATATACATACTTGTTATGTATACTTTCATTCGTTAATAAATTTTTGCCACAAACCCATCTTTTACTCCAAATGGTAACGGAACTCAAAAATATTCTTTTTATCCTAATTGTATAAGGTTCCAAATATTAACACATACCATTTAGATTAGTAAAACTATTTTGTAATAACCAGGGACTTCCTGTAGGCTAGTGGTAGGAAATAAAGGCCTGTCGCACTTTGATTGTGGGTTCGATTCCTACAGCTTTGTCCGACGCGACGGTTTATGCCCCACCCTGCAGGTTGTCCTTTTCCTAAAACTATAGTATCATAATATTCCAAAAATAATCTTCATAAATTTTTTAACCTTAAACAATACTATCCATGGTTCAACTTAATCCATTCCATCCTTAATAGTTATCCAAAATACATCTGTCCAACTCACAGTCCAAATTTTATAAGGAAGGTAAACATAATGAAGATCCTTTATCCCACGTAACAACATGTGAGCACCTTCATCATGTATTCTTTTTAAACATACTGAATTACCATGATCCCTTATTCCTTATAGAATACTAGATATACTCCTTCTATCCAAAAATGTATACAAAACATCAATCAGTTTCAAGGAAGTTAAGTATATCCAATATAATTTATCCAAATCAATCACGTCTTATTCCAAAATCACAATCTCAGTATCAAAACCATATTATGGTTTATCTTTCTATCAACCATATATTTTTCAAAAATTTAACCTACTGTGGAGTCACTTTTCTTGGTTCCACACAATCTCAAGTCCTTGATGAAATAGTACTGCAGTACAATCCTTATATACTCCATAATTATTATAACCAGTACATCATTGATATAACACTCAAATTAAAAAAAATCATTAATAACAACATAAGAACTCTAATCATTACTCCTCATCTGTGGTAGTATCATAACTTGATTATTATCCAATAACATCATTTGGGGCATGCTCTGATGATTTGGACATTGGTTTGTGTAGTGTCCCCAATCCTTGCAGAAGAAGCATTGTACATTTGAAACCATTTTCTTACCCTTGCAGTCACGCACTTTGTGTCCTTTTTCTCTACACTTATAACAAACTCCCATTCCCTTTAGGCAAGTTCCATGATGTTTCTTCCCACAATTACCACATATTGGAAAATTCTTCTTTCCCCTCATCCCTTTATCCATCATTCTCTCTTCCATCCCTTTCATCTCTTGCTTCGCTTCAAAGCCATAGGACTCAGAGAATTCTTTACTTATCCTATTAACACATGATACTATTTCTTCATATGTTGAGAACACATGGGAGACTATTTCCCTTCGAAATGTTGGCTTAATACCGTGAAAGATACTATCCTTCTTACTCTTTGGATCATACGTACCGCTGGAGTTCACATTCCTTCTACTGGGCGCCATTTCTATACAACGGAATAAACTAGGTTAGTTTATGAATCAAAATACATAATTCCATACTTGTAAAACACTTTACATAAATTGAACTATTTATGGATATAATCCATAATCATAAAAAGAAATGTTTTCTTTGAGGAAGTATGTACTCATAACCCTTCATAGTGGTTTGTAAGTAAAATGAGAATTATCCTAAGCGTATCCCCCGGGAGTGTCGTAACCAAGAGTGCAGCAAGGCCCGTTGTCGTGCTCCAGTTCCCGTTCGAGTCTAGCTCAAAGCGGTGTTTTCGGGTTTTACCCCTAGGTACATCTGTGCCAGAGCCGCCTCTACCTGCTCGTATCCAGACAGGGATGTATTGCTCGGAAAACTCATATCATCTCTATAATACCAAAATTCTAGGAAGTTCTTCTATACTAATCCTCGAAGCCTATCTTTGGGCTATGCGTTCTAATCAGAGTTTATCTACATCTAGCTTCCAAGGTTAGTACTAAACTGCCTCTGATACCAACTGTAACGCCCCGACCCCAGCTACCCAGAGCCGGTGCATTACTTCGTAACATTGGCATGATCCCAAAAGATCAAGTCTCGAAAGACCGATTAGTTTAGTAGCCTTGGAAACACTAGATACATTCATAAGTCTTTCATTACATCAAAATTAAACAAACTACAAAAAAACATGGTCTTCATATTCCACACTCATATCTTCACTGATTATTCTTGCAAGTCAGTCATAAAATACTTCTTCACAACCTGGAAAATTTTTAAACATTGAAAGGGGTGAGCTCAAATGCTCAGTAAGGATAACAATAATGCGGAAGCTTTCATAAATAAACATTAACATTTAAGGCAATGTATAACTAAAACAAAAGCCTCTTAAACATGAACTTCAACATAATATGGCAAAAGTAAAATGAGATAATGCCATTTACTTCTTCACATGGATATTCTACTGGTCGAATAATCACATGTAATATCAATAACCACTTTCATAATGATGGAATGTATAATGCCGGACATTCTGAAACATTTTGTCAAGGCCTCGGCCAAGACATCTAAAATGATTAAGGCCTCGGCCAAAACCATAAATCAAATTGGGAAAGGGCCTCGGCCAATTCCACGTCTAGTTGTCTCATGAGACCTGCCGATGCATCGAGGAGCTATAGCGGGCTCCACCCGTCACTTATTAAGTCCAATACATTCCTCATATGAATAGGTTTAAACATATCATAAACCATAACATAATTGTATCACATAAAACATGCATAATGTAAACATAACATTTCCACATTTCAATCACAAGATATCAATACAACACATTGATATAATAAAAACACTTTCAAAACCATTTTCAATACCAAAATAAAAGAAAGTTAAAACTTTGTATTTATTTTTCGTTAAAAAAAATGATGGCTTGTAGAGGAAGCCGAAACTCAAATAATGGTCACGGCGGCGGAGAAGTCGTTGTCGCCGCATAAGTACGGAAAGAAAAACATTCCCTTTTGTTGTTTAGCAAAACGCTTTGTATAAAAAGATTCCTTTTGAATAACCGTAAAAGTCAAAGGGGTTTATACACCGTATAAAAGAAATTTGTGTATAAAACCAAATATGCCTCAATGAAAGGGGATTGAGATGGAGTCCTTCAAAAGATCATTTTTAAAATAAAATAGATATATTATGTCTATTCACTATAGGTACACATAAAGAATACAAAATAAGACATAATAATATCATGACATAATTTGAAAGTAGGAGATTAACCCAAAGAATGGAAGTTGGGTTAAGAAATTCCCTTACAAATAAAATAGATCTATTAGGTGTATTCACTATAGATACACATAAAGAAAGTACAAATACAAGATATGACATAATAACATAATGACATAATTTGAAAGTAGGAGATTAACCCAAAGAATGGAAATTGGGTTAAGAAGTTCCCTTACCTTGTGCCCGACTTGACTCAACCGTTCTTTAACCTCCTGAATAATAAACTAGAGTTAATATCTACCTTATTAAGAACCATTTTCAATTTCATTATCCTTTTTATATCACTTATTACAATGTTATGAACATTATGTAATTATTTAAGTTAATAACGGTCGTTTTGTCGATCTTTGGTACTTGAGTCAACAATAAGCTTCTTATAATTACAAGTTGTTTATGTGGTGAAATATCCATTATATACCGAATTATATTCATGATTTATATGTCATATATATCTTATATATCCAGTATATACATTCATTTATAATATTACGTAACATTTAGAGGTAAGAAATGAAATGCACCGTTCATGGAGACGGTAAGCCGTACGTACGCATGAACGCTACTTCCATTTCTATTTCATATTTTCTGGAATGGAATCATAATGATATGAGAGTATATTATAATTCCAGTATAATAACATATATAATATCATTAACTTTATCCTTCACACATCCCACATATGGTATTAACGAATCAAATCACTTTCAGGGGGCGGTAGTCCGCGCTTCCTAAAATGAAGATATCGTGTTTTACCCATAATGGAAACCATAAAGGTATGCCCAAAATGAAAAAAAACAGAAGCTTAAGGAAAACATAAACATATTATATATCATATATAAAAATAGTGACATCATAATGGCCACCTTTGAAGGTGTTAAATGAGTGTTGAACAATCATCGTTTCGGGAGGCAGAATTTCTCCATCCACGGAAACCTTATGTTCTTTAACCATTTGATGTAGTTTTGTGGAAGTGTAGCTCAAATAAATCTTATAACAACATCCTAGTATATTTAAGATACTGGTGTTGTTACAAAAGAAGTAAATAAAAAGAGTTTAGGGGGTTGGAGAAGCAAAATAAAACAAAAGAACATGAGAGAATGAATTACCTTAAAAAGTGTAACTCCTTTTGAGTTGAGCCTAAAGGCTTCCTTTGAAAGGATTCTGCCAAAAGGGAATCCTCTAGGATGAGGAGAGGGATGTGGAGAGAGCAAATGGTTAGGGGTTGGCCGAGCCAATGGCTTGAGGAGTGTGTGAAATGAGGTAGAGGTGGGGGCCTTTTATAAGAGGAGAGGAGGGGCACTTTTGGAAAGTAAAGGAACATTACATTATTTGAAAATGTGTTTCGGTTTGAAAAGGTCCCACATTGATAGAATTCGTGGATAAGGTGATAAGGCATCGAAATCCACTCATCCAATTGGTTTTGGCCATGTGTAGTTCATAGATTTTATATTATCTTTCCATTTTATTTAAATCGTCAAATAATGATGTCATCGCTGCATCATTATTATGTCATAAATAATTAAATTTATTTAATGTCTAAAAATTATAAAAAAAATACTATGATATAGGAAATCTTTTTATCTTTCCAATGACTATTTATAATCAAAATTTGGACTTGTGTAACCCTACTTAAAAATTGTTTTAGTAAAACACTTTATGTTAGTGTCATTTTCACTTTAACATTAAATAAAAAGTAATTTATGTTATTTCCCAACAAAAGTGGATCCATGGGGTCCCCAAGTTAGGCCATGGCTTGTCTTGGTCGGCCATGACACAACCAATGAGGTTGGGACATGTGTCTAGGTCATTTAATATTATTAAAGTATTATTTATACCTTAAACTACCCTAATTACCACTAATCGCGATTAAGAACTTAATAAGTTACTATTCACCAAAAAATTATTTTTAACCCATTGAACCACATTTTACTTCTTAATGACAACCATGTATGTCGGATTTTTGAAAATCAAATCACAGAAGTGGTAATATTTCATTTAAACGAAAAATCAGTTATTTAACAACCACTTAGTGGTTTCACTATTCATCAAAAATTGAAGTTTTTCAGAATAAGGCCAAAATTTCACCCTAAGCTATAATTGATATTCCGAATTGAAAAATGATGTCTATTTTACAAAATTCCAAACATATTAGTTGCATTAATTAATTTTATAATTAATTCCCGCTGTCACAACAAATAGCGTGTTTTTAAGAAACAATTTATATCAAAAGATTGGCAATTGTTTATGTCCAATTTCAATGTTAAATTAATTCTAATGACCACCATTGGATAAAATGGTAAAAATATATTCTAATTATACTTTAAAACCATCAAATATTATAATTTATCACTATAAATTATTTTGATTAAAAAAGTTGTTTTAAGTATTTTTCACTATTTATAAAATTTTAGAAGTTCTCAGAAAAATACCAAAAATTCAACATAGGCTAATTTCGATATTACGAATACAAAAATGAAGTCCATTTTGACATATAAAATTTATAATATTTCAAAAAGAAGGTATTACTATTCATAACGGCTACTTTGATTAGTCGCGGTGTTTTAGAACTCGAAGTTGCGTACAATGCAAGCTATTGTATTACTGAATGAGAAGCGTATCGTGGAAGCTCGGGGTGTTACACTAGTCATGGAATCTAGTTCTATGTTCGAGCAATTTAATTTTTTATTATTTAAAATTTATTACTATTTTTCTTTGGTTATAGTTATTAAATACATTTTGACATATTTTTTTCTATTTTTTATGAGAATAAATTGTTGCTTGATTTGATATGTATTATCCACAAACATGTGAAAAGTTTGTTCACTTATAAAAATAGTTTATTTATTCCATTGTTATATTAATTTCATGTTAATTAGTTTATATTTATTGAATTATGTTAACAAGACCAGAATAATAAATCACAGTTCTAAATTCAATATTTTGAGTTTGTCAATCAATTTTATACTTAATGGATATTTGTGGTTTAATGGGGTCATACCTATGCCAATCAGCCCCCAACAAGTTGAATCAAAACCAAATTAAGAATAATTTTGTGTTTAAAAAATATGAAATTGATTGTTCTTTTATTTAAATTATTTACTAGTGGAATTTAATGTGTATCACTCTATTATTTTTTGTTCAGAATTAGTTGTTTACTATTTTCAATCTAGTTATTCAATCATTTATTGATTGTTACATTCATTACAATATCCCTATTATGTATTCCCAAGTAGAGACCTTATTCATCTTGGAGGTGTCTAGTTTATGTCTTGGGTGATTTGGCATGAGGAGACTATTTGAGGTTTCCTTGAATTAGAGTTAACCAATTATAAGTGAGGTGAATTTTGGGTTCAGTTAGATTGTTTGGTCTCCTTGTTTTTTACTTTTCCTTTATGAGTGTGATTTTGTAATTATCTTGGGGTTTTCCTCTTGTTTGTGCCCTAGATAGGGAGGTTGTATCTAAGTGTTGACTATCATTGAGTGTTCATTGAGCCTAGGTAATGTTTAGAGTGGAAGTGTTAGGTGATTATGTTCTATGATGCTAAGGATTTATGAATGTTCTGTCGAGATCTCTTTGGTGATGTTAGGTGGTTCCATGATATTGTTAAGAAGATTTACTATAATGATAATTCATAGTAGGTATCAGGCCACCCATGGATATCTAGTGTTATAATTGTTTTATAGATTTTACATAGGACTCTTGGGCCTGCATGGGATTTAAATTGTTACTCGGTTGTTGGGGAACTTCTCTGACTTGTTGAGTACCAGGTAGTATCTTTTCTCTAGGATGAGAGATGTCTGATTATGTGATGGGATTAGTGGGAGAACAATTTTTCTATTACTATACATAATTTCTAAGTATGTATTTTATTTCATATATTTTCAATATTGTACTACTTTTTCAGATTTGTATTCTTTGTGTATTTTCTTTGTTTGATTTTCCATGTTTTTTTAGATAATGAGTATTGCTATGTCATTCCATGTGTTGAAGGAACTAGTGTACAGTTATGGATTTCCAAGATGTAGTCATCTAAGAGGTTGTATGAGGTAAGTGTAGGTTTGTTTTCTATTTATGTTTCAATTTTATTTTGATAATTTTTATCAACATTAGAATTCCATTTAATATGGGTGGCGTGTGTCACATTGATGCCTGATGGGGGACTATTTGTTTCTTACCTTACAGGTTCTTTATTGTTGAGGATTTCATGGCCAAATTATTGATGATATGAGGTGTGTAATCATTATGTGGTAATATTGTAATTATCATAGTGGATAATTTTGAAATTTAGTTATTTTTTTGTTAATCAAAACGATTTTTTAAATATTTTTTATTTTTCATTTCTAAAGATGTTGGGTTTTTATATATTTATTTTACACGAGTTTGGATTTAGACATTCCCATCCCATATTAATTGTCTACATTCCCCTGGGATATTTCACCACATCCCCATCATTATTACTATTGTGGATTTCTTGATCACAGTAGCACATCCCCCTTGATTTGGGGATTTTCACTAGAGGAACACTGAGTTAGAGGGGAGAGATCTTAGCTTAAAGCTTTGTCTTTATAAAAGGTAGAGTAATGAAGACATCATCTAGTGTGGTGATTTTAGTTATCCAGTAGTGTCCAGATAGAGGTTCATCTGTGGTGATGTGTTTCTTGTTAATGGAATGATAGTAGAGACTATGTTTTATTCTCTTCATGTTTTCTAATGGAGACGAGTGATATTGGGTTTGGGGTTTCTAGTGAGATATCAATGCTTTGGATATTTTATTCACCCATGTGGGAGATCAGAGGGAGAAAACCCCTGGTGATGGGTTGTCTAGTTTCCTCGAAGAGAAATGATAGTGGAGAGGTAGCAGTGCTGGAACTTGGATCCAGAGAGTGATAAAGCTATTTGTTGAAAGAGGTATCAACAATGATTAATCATAGCACATAGTCTTTGACCATGGTGATGTCACACATAATAAGGGGTTACATCATTGTTCTAAATGTTACTATTTTCTGTTTTATTTATTTCTTTTAATTCTTGTTGGTTTCTTTATTATGTCCACCCTATATTACTACTCCTCATTAATCTTGCATAGTGAAATCCCTAATGATTCTACCCCCTTTATATTGGCCAATTGGACAAATCATGTTACATCATTGTGTCCCTTTTACTTATTTCCACATTCATTTTTTATTTACCTTCTTAACCGTGAACACCATATTTTGGAAGTTAATTCGAGGTTGGTTTTCAATTTAGTTCTGGATATCGTACCTCTTGTTTATGGTTTTCATTTTTACTTCTTGGTGTTTTTTATTTTCTATC
This sequence comes from Viscum album, assembly GCA_963277665.1. Taxonomy (NCBI): domain Eukaryota; kingdom Viridiplantae; phylum Streptophyta; class Magnoliopsida; order Santalales; family Viscaceae; genus Viscum; species Viscum album. The sequence continues at coordinate 642,644,132 of OY728151.1, read as the reverse complement.
TAATTGTATTTATTCATTACTTGTTTGGTTGTACTATTCTAGTTTATGGAAATCACATTTATAAATATAGAAAATTGATTTCTCTTTTCTTCATTCTGGTTATTATAATCACTTTGAATGATTTTTCCCTATTTTTTTGAGAATTAATTACTGATTGAATGAATATCTGTTATCCAATTCCATGTGTAACTATTGTTCAGCATTGAAAGTAATTTATTTGTTCCGATGTTACTGTAATTGCATAAAAATTCGTTTTTATTTATTGACTGATATTTATAAGGCTGAAATATTAATCATTATTCTATCATTCCATAATTTGAGTTTTCATACCATTTTTCCCTGGTGGATCATTGTGGTTAAATGGGGACTACCTTGTGCAATTCATCTCCAAACAATAAGCACCAAACCAATGCCACAGAAATGAATTTATGATAAAACACTTGATAACAAAATAGAACTACCAATCCATTACACAGTATTGATATGGAGGAAAAAGATCTGAAGTAGACCGATATCTAATAAAATTTTCACTATAACTTCTAGATATAGAACAAATCCAATTAAATATGACACAAGAAATGAGTAAATCTGACTGTGAATGCTATAGATATACTAGAATTATTATTATTTGGATATTATCTATGTTCTTATGAGAGTATTATTAAAACGGAAGGTCCACTAGACATCCCCACTCATCAAAGTCTATTGTGAATACTCCCATGAATCAATTTCTTCATCAATTTTATTAATAAGCTTGAAAATATATTATTCGAATCAAGAGGAACCAACCATCTTGTGGTGTACCTGAAATTTCATAGACACGTCACTATGAATTGATACAATAACATAACATCCATCGATGGTCATGGAATATCGAAAAAACATGACAAAAAGATCCATTAACCAGACTTCAATTTCATACATATTAAGATCGATATACAGTGACCCTATCCTTTTACACATAACAATACATGATTTTAAGCATAATTATACATCAGAGTAAAAGCCAACGATCCTACAGTCTAGTGTTATGGAATACTAGGTACATAATACTGAAAACATGGAACTAAATAAAACATTTCATTATTTAATTTTCAAATTTATCTCCTAACTTCCATTGTGCTAAAACATCTTCCTAGTATAAGCTGGGGATAACATGTGAAATGATGTGAGACAAATATCCCTGTAATGGAAAAACTATAAGAATAAAGCATTAAAACATGGTATAAAATGCATGACATGATGATAAAAAATACATGTAACTTATGGAATCATAAAAAATAAACCGAGAATCATATAAGCATGGATTTATAGAAATTAGGCAGCAACACCAAACATGACATTATCATTATTCAAGGCTAACCACATAGACCATTTCACATGGTAGCACAAGCCAAGGCTAACCACCAAGACCGATGCACATAACCTATCATGATACTCAACTTTACCTAATGCATTGGAGCACTATCTGGTCACACCCATATTAACTATTCATTAATACAATTTCCACATAAATAATCATACATAATCAGTCTTACATTAACATAAGGGTTACCAATTTAATGAATTGGGTACCATAATCATGTCATAAAGCCTTACAAATGGGTGTGTCATAAAAGTGTACATGAAAGAATGGAACTAAAATATACCTGGACATTAATAAGGGAAAATGGGAATGTATCATGGTATGTTATGTTAAGTAGAAGTTATAACATGCAAGAAATTTATTTACAAAATTTTGCAATTAAAAAATATTAGTGCAGTTTTAATAAAAATACTATAGAGCCTTTAAAATAAGAAATGGAACAATTTTTATTTAAAACCAGAAGGGAAACAATTATCTTTTAATAATGAAAAATAATTATTTTATAAAGATAGTGGTTTCATAGAATATAAGATATATTACATTTGAAATTGTGTAAAAGTTCAAGAAGTTCCCTCAAAATAGGTTTGCTTATCGAGAATTATTGTGGAGGGAATCAGTTAAAAACATGTATATCCACAAAATATAATGATAAAAGGGTATTGATAAATGAATTTAGTAAATGAAAACAACATTTTTAATATTAAAAAAACAAGTTATATTTGATTTAGTAAAATAATGATAAGGAAACCCAATGGAATAAAGGAAGATTGGATAGAATCCCTTACAGATTATCGGCATGGTATCAAGTTTACTTAAGAGGGATTAACAAGAGAGAATGAGGTTTCTCATCACTTATAAATCACAAGGTCTGTATGGGGGAGGTGTGAAATTAAACCCCATAATTATATATTACACATAAAAGTACATATCATAGAGTACATTCTTGAATTAAAGTGAAATAGAGAGGATAACTTACCTTTAGTCTGATGGTGTTCATTCCTTGATAGAACTAAGATGAATAATAAATTTAGTTCATTAATTAATGATTAAATATAATAGTATATATTTAAAAGTTTTTTATAACCTTTTAATGTTAATTCATGACCTTTTTATGTTAATTCATGACATTTTTTATGGGTTAGGTGGTTTAATTTCATTGTTCATGACCGTTTGTTTCTGCTGTTTTTTATGATCAGTTTACTTATCTTCATGAATGGAAAATTTATTAAATGGGGATGGTTGTCCAAAATTGGAGTTATATTTTATTATTTAACATCTATATGGTTACATGGTTGTAAATTTTATTTGGTTACTTGGATTGAAGATGAATCATTATATAAAAATTTATTGATAACATTTTGAGTTTATTGTTGTGTTTCAATCACTATCAACTCATTTTTCATTATAATTTAATATCATGTGTAAAATAAGATTATAGAACCATAGATAGGATATATTACATAATAATATCATTCAACTATAAAAAAGTGGTTTCATTTCCAGAATCAAAGATGGTAAAAGAAATTGAAAACTCGTTGTCCATGAATGTGGTAAATTAACAAATCTCAGATGGTGTCTTTACTACTAGTATAAAATAAGTGTAAATTTAATGTCTTATATTTTCCGAATATTATTTTTAAAAATTTTATGGAATTATTATGAGACTGGGCGCCTAGACGGAAAATCATTCTGAGGCCCGGAGATCCCGGAATGGTGGATTGAACTTTTTTATGTTAAGCAGGTCCATAGTTGGGTGTGGTTGTGGCAGTTCCCAGAAGGATGCCCTGAATAATAATATGAGGGAACCGTTGAGTCCGAGATGAGGAATTTACTTAAGAACAGATCTAACCTTGACTGACAATGGTTGGGGGAAAAAGTTAATTTTTAGAAGTTTTATGTAAAATAAAATATAATGAGTTCGTAAGTTTATATTATTTCTTTTATGGAAACATCTACTGAAGTACGACAATGAGGAAGATATTTCCTTAATAAATGGCGCATCATAATTACTCAATAATGGAATGCTGGACTCATTAATACCGCAATGTATTTTTGAGTTTCAAATATGTTTCCCTTTTTATTTGGGTGATCGAACATCGATCATTGGCGGATAAATTGAGAGAAAAATCTGTAGAAAACTCTTGGCAAAAAACAATGAAGGATAGAATCTACGAATTGTTGCACCAACGACATTGAAGGATCTCGACGGTGGGGGAAGTGTGGCACCTTTGTCAGTTATCAATCCCAGTTGAGGTAGGGGTTGTTATTTCATTCTTCTTTCCCTGTTTTTGATTTTAGACGATGAACGCGGATCAACCACGAACCAGTTGATCCATGGATTTGTATGCTCTTGCAGGAGGGTTTTCTTGAGGATGATTCGGGGAACTGATCCATGTTGATTTGTTGTTGTTGATTCCTTCTCTGTTTAATCCTACTAACGGGAACAGATCAATGCCGTGGAGAACGATAGTGGAGGTTCGTTCCTCATGTTGTTTTATTGGATTTCATAACCTTTTTCACTCACGTGTTCTTCAGGTTCTTCATGGGGAGATGAAAAAAGGATCGTTGCGCATCCGTTCTATGATGCAATTATCCCAATTGGAATATTTGACACTGCTATGACCTTGTGGAGGAGTGAGTACGATGGCAGATGACGAATCGGACCAGATTGGGAAGGGTAGTTCTTCAAGATTTCTTTGCGTGGGAAGATCAAAACTTGTTTTCAAAGCTGAAATTGAGATATGAAAACATCGGAGGAAGCTTCATGGTGTCGTGGCGACCAAAAACTAGGTGTTTCAGGGCGATCTGACGGCTGGATCGATGAACATAGCATCACGGAAGGCTCAACAGTGAAGGTTCACATTTCTTGAAATTTATAGAATACACGGTGTGTACTTCCGAAGAACACTCCATGTAGTACTGGTGGTGTCTAGGGTTACTGGGGTCAGAGAGGAATCACATGTCATGTGACCCTGGTCCCCTAGCATGTTTGAGTTTCCTCGACGTTCGACGTGTATTTTGGGATGTTCACGGACATGAGATGATCTACACGGCTTCAAAACACGGCGTATGTAGCATGAGAGAGGAGGCTACGTGGGACTCGACATGTTTACCGAGGATACACAGACACAGGATGGAGTACACAACAGTGTACTCCATCACATGGCCATGCGAGGTAAGTAACGTGGGTCAACCCGTGTACCGATTACACGGGTTAGAGTACACGGGTTGAAGACCATGTACGGGTACATGACCAGCATACATGGAGCTGACCCCAAGAACTAGGACACGACGTGTACATAGTACTACATGCCATGTACTAACTAATCTACATGACCAGCCTTACGACACAGGTCATTGTACATGGGTAGTACCCGGGGACAGAAAACATGAAGTGTACCTTTAAAACACACAGTGTAACTTTTGGAAAATGGCGTGGTCCTCTTGTTCACTGTATCTTGGACATATTTTTTTTGGGTTAGTGCCCCTTCTTCTTGTTCCCCTGAAGGTCAGGCATCGTTTCCTCATAGAAGAATATTATCCCTTCAGCATGACTTTCTGTGATAGAGTCTGGCATCCATCGGAGATGCCCGGATAGAGATCCTCTATCTATTCATGACCCAAGGTAGAGTCTGTCATCGACATGGCCAACTCCACCGGGCATCGATCCTCTACCTAGCAGGTGAATTCTAGATGATTCATGGTATTTTCCATTTCCAAAGAAGTGATCCTCATCTGTGTATCATGATCTTCCCCACTCAAAAGTCTGTCTCATGTAATGAGTGCACCTATCTATCGGAATCTTCCCACTCAGGAGAGTGTCCCCATTAATGAGTATAACAACCTCTCGTAATGGTACCCGACGAACAATACTTCTCGGAAAGACGTCATTGGAGCTATAAGAATCGTGCAGTGTGTTCTCCCAAAATGAGTGCTTCATTTAATCTTCTAACTGAATCCCTAACAGGGGTATGCGGTTGTGTAACTTGTATCTAGACTACGAGATTGAGTTTTGAGTATTTCTAGTTTTTGTTTCTCTTGATATATGATCTGTAGACATATATTGTACATAGATGATTGTACCATTACATTGTGTACTGCTTTTTGGTTTTCGGGGCCCTATACTGAGTATTGTTATACTCACCCTTGCACGGGAATTTCCCTCCAGTGTCGTGTCTTGTGTAGACGAGAAGTCTTTTGATAGAGTCCTTGGCGGACAGGGACATGACTGAGCTTTCTATGTACCATACAGGCCAAGGAGTCCCTACCACTACGAGCAACAGTCCCAATATATTTTTTTTGTTTACAGGTTGGACTTTGCTTTTTTCAGACTCTTGTTTGGGTGGGCTTGTATTCTGTCCCAGTTTACATTCAAGACATTACTTTCCATCACACTCTGTTTGTTGGGTTTAGTTGTATGAATGCATTATGTTCCTTAGTGGTTCTTACATTTCAGCCTTTGGGGGATTGGAGATGTTTGTGTGTGTATAGGTATATAGGAAATGCCTCCCATGTTAGTAATATGCCTACTCGGTGCTAGTCACTAGCCCCTGGCCTATTGGAGGTGGGATTGGGGAGTCGCGGCGCGGTCCCCACGAGGACGGGTCATGACAGAGTGGTATCAGAGGTGTTCAGTTCTACCTTAGGACCAAGAGACTGTGAGTTGGGTTTGGGGAAACAATGTTGAGTGATTCGAGTTCGACTTTCAGGCCAGAGACTCTAGTGTTGGTGTGGTAGCTGACGTATCCATACACCAAGACTCTGATAACCTGTTTTCAACTCGATACATGAAATCACTTATTTCGGGGAAAAAATAAAGGTACATGAATCATAGAAGAATGGATTGTGTTTTCCATACCCTTTGAAATAGCTATCCAGATATACTCATTGACCCTGGTACATATTGTTTCATTAACAGGATGCCTTCGCGTCGCATACCTACTAGGATTTAGCAGCATGATCACAAGTATGAACCCCTCAGTGATGAGGCTTTGATACAAGGACCATTTCCCCAGTCGTTGCCACCAGGTGCTACACTGGCAATGGCACAACTAGTGGAGCAGCCCGTGGTACATGTAGTACAGTCTGACGAGGGGCGTAGGATAAGCGCGCTCCATGACTCCAGAGATAGAGACACCTTAGGTTCCTAGGTGAGCCCGACCATCAGGTGGTTGGGGACTAGCTTGAGGTGGTGATGAGAGTTTTCCATCTAGTGAGGACACCAACAGAACAGATGGTGATCCTAGGAGCGATCCTTCTTCAGGGTTTGGCGGGAAGACGGTGGAGTCTGACTACATAGAATGATGAAGAGGGTAATATTTCATGGGTGTAGTTTGAGAGACTCTTCAGGGAGGAGTTCTATCAATTTATGCTGAGAGATTTGTGCATCCTGGAGCTTCTTCAACTTCAGCAGGGCTGTATGGCAGTATCTGACTATTCATCAAGGTTCACCAACCTATCCAGGTACTCGATAGATATGGTCAGGGATCAGTACTTCAGATCTCGGATCATAGAGTGAGGTCTACTATGGGACATCCTAGCTAGTGTTGTGCCTCCATGCATATTGACTTTTTCTAGAGTGATCGAGAGGGACTTGATGATCAAGAGCTTCTTGGTGGAGTAGAGACATCCAACGGCAGTCAGAAGCAGGAAGACAGGTTCAGAGACACCGACAATAGGGAGCCAGCGTCAAAAACAGTGATGTGGATGTGGGAAACATCATAGGAGGACCCAGAACAGAGGAACGAAAGTCAAGGGCTCTCAGGCTGGATCTAGTCATCCTAGGGAGAAGCGATGCTATGAGTGCGGCGGTATGGGACATATCGCTAGATATTGTTCGACCCGTCGAGTTGCTGATAGGGAAGTAGTGGATGAACCATAGAGGTAGAGGTAGAGAGTGGAGCAGACAGACCTGCCAGTCGACGGACATGGTAGAGAAGCAGGGAGATTTGCTGGTGGTGGTAGATGCTTTGACTTACTTCCACCACAACCCACAGGAGGTCCGTACCAGGCTCATGGAGCTGGGGGACAACGACGAGGACATCTGCATGCGGTCGAGGCATACAACCCAGGGGCTCCAGGGATGATTTGAGGAACGATATGTGTCTTTTGTACCCTATCTTCCATACTTATAGACACAGGTTCATGTCATTCCTTCATAGCCACACGTCTTGTACGAAATCTTGAGATTCCGATAGAACTGTTTACTCGATCCTTACGCTAGGAGACAACTACGAGAGGAGACTTGACAATCACAAACCTTTGTAGACAGTGTGATCTTAACCTTGGAGGTGAGAATTTCGGTTTTAACCTCTTAGTTGTAGCGTCGAGGAATTACGCCATCATTCTCGGCATGGATTGGTTATCTTCAGTTCATGCCTGATTGAATGTTTTAGGCGAAGAGTGCAGTGTGTCTGCCGTAATGGAATGATGTCTTCCATTGTTGGAGAGAGGGAAACCTAGGTATCATAGAATGGGATTATGCATATGAGGGTACAACCAATTTCTCATTAGTTGGCTAGCCTTTCCCTCGGAGTAGTGGATTTTGTGAGCTCCCAGTTCCCACTGGTAGTGGCAGAGTATGAGGACGACTTTCCTGAAGATGTTCCAGGGTTACCTCCCTGTCGGGAAATCGACTTTGCCATCGAATTACACCTCGGGATGGAACCGATTTCTTCATCAGCTTATTAAATGGATCCAGCAAAACTTCACGTGATGAGGGTGCAGTTTGAGGATTTTAAAAGAAAGGTTTTTTTGAGACCCAGTGTTTCACCTTGGGCGGCCCCGGTCTTGTTTGCCAAGAAGGAAGATGAGAGTCTGAGGTTGTGTGTGGATTACCGGTGCCTGAATCAGGTGATGGTGAATAAAAATTATCCAGTACCAAGGATTGATGATCTCTTCGACCATTCGAGAGTCTCATAGTGGTTCTCGAAGGTTGAACTTTGTTCAAGCTATCAATAGTTACGATTACAGGATGGGGATATACCGAAGACGAATTTTAGATACCGCTACGGTCACTATGAGTACTAGGTGATGCCTTTAGGCATGACGAACACCCTCGCAGTGTTCATGGGACTGATGAACCAAATCTTCCAGCCATACATGGAATGGTTCATAGTGGTCTTCATTGAAGACATCCTTGAGTACTCAGTGTCATAAGAGGAGCATGCGAGACACCTATGGATGGTTCTAGACGTACTTTAGAAGCACCAGCTTTTTGGGATGCTCTCAATGTGCCAGTTTTTGGTTTACGAGATCCACATTTTGGGACAAGTGATCTTAGAAGATGGAGTAGATATAGACCCAGAAATTGTGGAGGCTGTGTTAGCATAAGATCCACCTCGGAGTGTGATGGAGGTGCGTAGCGTCCTTGGATTGGCAGGATATTAACAGAGATTCATTCCTGAGTTCTCCTGGATATCAGTACCAATGACAACCTTTATTAGGAAGGGGAAAACCTTCATATGGATGGAGAAGTTCCAGTGGACTTTAGAGCAATTGAGACAGAGTTTGATGAGTGCCCCATTCTTAAGACTGTCAGAGGAGGGTGTTGAGTACATAGTTTTCTGCGACGCAGCAGGTACCAGACTTGTATGTGTACGGATGCAGAGGTAGGCAGTGATTGCTTATGTTTTTCTCCATCTTAGGCCACATGATCAGAACTATGTGACCCATGATCTCTAGTTGGCATCGGTAGTATTCACATTGAAGATGTGGCGACACTACCATATGGGAGAGTGATTTTCCGTCTACTCTGACCACAATAGCCTCAAGTACATATTTTCATAGAAGGATCTGAATCTGAGGCAGTGGAATAGGCTAGAGTTCCTCCAAAATTATGATTTTGAGATCATCTATAGTATTGGGAAGGGGATTAAGGTGGAAGATGCTCTGAACAGAATGTTGAGCTCACTGCAGTTGAGTGTGGTGAGAAATCAGTTAGCCACGTTGTAGTTGTCCTTCGTGGATAGAGAAGATGCAGCCTACCTATAGTCAATGGTTGTCACCCCTCCACTCTTACAATGAGTTAGGGTAGAAAAGCTTGGGGATGTCTACTGTGAGCCTTTACATGATCAGTTATCCATAGGGAATGCTCCTGATGGATATTCTCATGGTTGGGATCACATACTTCTATTCAGAAGACACACTGTTGTACCAGTGGAGTTGCGGGAAGAGGTCCTGAGGGAGTTTCATACATCCCCTTTGATGGTACATCCTGGAGTGGCAATGATGTACCAGTATCTCCAATGGCAATTCTGGTGGCCAGGCATGAAGAAGGCTGTAGCATAGTTTGTTTCTCGATGTCTCACATGCCAGCAGGTGAAGGCTAAGCACTAGGTTCTAGCTGTATTAGTTCACCCCTATAAGTTACAGAGTGGAAGTGGGATGGAATATCAATGGACTTCGCGAAAGGCATATGATGGACATCCAAGGGGAATGATTCCATCTGGGTGATCGTAAATTGACTCACTATGTCTGCCACTTCCCAGCTATCAGGGACCGGAGTTCTGTAGAGAGCTTGGGAAAACTCAACATGAAAGAGATAGTTCGGCTTCATGGAATCCCCTCGACAATAGTCTTGGATCGAGACCCTCGTTTCACATCCCAGTAGTGGAAGGGATTACATGATGCTTTTGGGACTCAGCTACGCTTGAGAACTGCATTTCATCCCCAGACAGATGGTTAGATGGAGAGGACCATTCATGTTTTGAAGGATATGTTCCGAGCCTGTGTCTTGGACATTGGTTGTAGTTTGGAGGACCACCTTCCCCGGGTGGATTTTGCATACAACAATAGCTACCACTGACCATTTGTATGGAACAATTTGAGGCCTTGTGTGGGAGACCTTGCCGGTCACCGATTTGCTGGACCGTCCCCGGAGAGTCAGCACTCATGGATCCAAAGTTTGTGTGAGCTACCACCGAGAAGGTTTAGATAATATAGGAGCGGATGAAGACTGCACAGAGCTGGTAGAAGGCTTATACTAACAGACGACTGAGAACTCTGGAGTTCGAAGAGGGAGACCACATCTTTCTTCGGGTCTCACCTCGACGAGGGTTACAGAGATTTGGCTGAGGCAGAAAGTTATCTCCGAGGTTAATCAGACCTTTCCAGATACTATGCAGAGTTGGCGAGGTGGTGTATCGGCTAGATCTAATTCCAAAATTGCATCGGGTACATGATGTATTCCACGTGTCGTAGCTGAGGAAGTACATGCATGAACCATCTCACATCATCGACTAGGGAGATATGGACATTGAGAATGGAGTGACCATTGCTGAGTACTTGGTGGGGATAAAGGATCGGCAGGAGAGAATCTTTCATGTGTGTTCGATTCCCTTAGTTCGCTTCCAGTGGTAGCATGGGAATCTTCAGGCGAGAACGTGGGAGCGGGAGGCCAAAATCTGTACCCATTACCACATCATTTTTAGTAGCCTTTGTTTTGGATTTTCGGGGACATAAAGCCCCAAGGTGGAGAGAGTGTAATGTCTCAAATTTTCTGTTTATTATTTTTACAATTTATATGGAATTATAATGAAATCGGGCGGGATGACAGAACATTATTCTGTGGCCTGGTGAGCCCAGAATGGTGGTTTGAACTTTTTTAAGTTATGCGGGTTGGCACTTGTGCGAGGCTATGGAAATTCTAAATGGATGCCCAGATTAAAAATATGAGGGCACCATTGTGTCTGGGGTAGAAATTTTTTCTAATAATGGGTCTATCCTCGACCAGCAAGGGTCATGGGAAAATGTTAATTTTCAGACATTTTATGTAAAATAAAATAAAATGAGTTCCCATGTTTGTTTTATTTCTTTTATGGAAACATTCACTGTAGTGTGACAACGGGGCACCTGTTTCCTTAATAAATGGTGTGTCCAAATATCTCAAGAATGGTAAGCTGGAATCATTAATACCGTAGCATATTTTTGAGTGTCAAATATGTTTCTATTTTTATTTGGGTGATAGAACAGCGATCGTTGGTGGAGAAATTGAGAGAAAACTCTGGAGAAAACTCTCAACGACGAATGACGATGGATCAAAGATGCGAATCGTTGCACCAATGACGTTGAAGGATCTTGACGATGGAGACATCATGACATCTTCAAAATAAATCGATCCCATTTGAGGTAGGGGTTTTTATTTCATTCATCTTTCCCCATTTTTGATTTTAGAGGACAAACACGGATCAACCAAAAAACATTGATTCACGGAATCATACGTTCATGCGGGAGGGTTTTATTTGGGATGATTCGGGGAATTGATCCATGTTGATTTGTTGTTGTTGATTCCAGATCTGTTTAAGCCTACTAATGTGAGCGGATCATCATTGTGACGAACGACGGCGGAGGTTCGTTCCTCATGTTATTTTATTGGATTTCGTTTCCCTTTTCTTTCATGCGTTCTTTTTTTTCTTTATGGTGCGACGAAAAATGGATCATTACACATCTGTTCTACGATGCAACGATTCCAAATTTAATATTCAACACCACAATGAACTCATAAAGTCACAACGACGATAGTGGATGATGAATCAGATCGGATTGGGAAGGGTCGTTCTTGAATCATTCTTCTCGCGGGAAGATCCAAATATGATTTCGTAGCCGAACGGAGGACCAAAAACATCTGAAGAAGCTTCATGGTGTCGGGGTGACCAAAACCTGAAAGATTTTTGGTGATCGGATGACTGTATCGACAAATAGAGCATCATGGAAGGTGCAACGGATGAGGTTCATGTTTCTGGAAATTTACGGAATACATGGAGCGTACATCCGAAGAACACTATGTGTAGTACTGGTGGAGGTGGCTAGGGTTTCAGGGGTCAGAGAGGAATCACACGGCGTGTGACCCTAGTCACACGGTGTGTTAGACTTTCCCCGAATCTCGACAAGTATTTTGGGAAGTACATGGACATGGGATGATCTACACGGCTTCAGAACATGGTGTGTAAAGCATGGCAGAGGCGGCTACGTGGGACTCTTCATGTATCCTAGGGATACACTGACACGGGATGCAGTACACAGTAGTGTACTGCATCACACGGCCAATCGAGGCCAGTAACCCGGGTCACCCCGTGTACCGATTACACGGGTTAGAGTACACAGGATGATGACTGTGTACGGGCACATGGACAGTGTACATGGAGCTGACCCCAGGCACTCGGACACGATGTGTACATAGTACAACACTCCATGTACTATCTTTTCTACATGACCAACCTTATGACACAGGTCATTGTACACGGGCAGTACCCGGGGTCAAACAACACCGTGAGTACCTTTACTATATGTAGTGTGTTTTTTGGAAAATGGAGTGGTCCTCCTATTCACCGTATCTTGAACATCTTTCGTTTGGGTTAGTGCCCCTTATTCTCGTTCCCCTGAAGGTCATGCATCGTTTCCTCACACAGGAGTATGATCCATTCAGCATGACTTTTTTTTGATAGAGTCATGCATCCATACGAGAGGCCCAGATCGAGATCCTCTATCCATTCGTGACCCTATGTAGATTCCGGCATCAACGTGACCAACACCAGTGGGAATCAATCCCTTACCTAGAAGGTGAATTCTAGATGAGTCACGATATCCTCCATGTCCCTAGAAATGATCCTCATCTGTGTATCGTGATCTTTCCCACTCAAGAGTGTGTCTTCGGTAATGAGTGCATGTTTATATTGGAATCTTCCCACTCAGGTGTGTGTATCCCATAATGAGTGTAACTACCTCTAGTGACTGTACCCAATGAACAATACTTCTCAGACGAACATCATCAGAGCTCTAAGACCCGGGGAGTGTGTTCTCTCAAAATGATTGCTTCGTGGAATCTTAGAACTGAATCCCTAATGGGGGGTATGAGGTTGTGTGACTTGTCTCTAAACTACAGGTATGGGTTTTGAGTATATCTGGGTTGTGTTTATCTTTATATATGTTCTGTAGACATATACTATACATAAGTGATTGTACCTTTACGTTTTTTACTTATTTTTGGTTTTTGGGGTCCTCTACTGAGTATTATTATACTCACCCCTGCACGAGCTTTGACTACACATGTCATGTCCTGTGCAGACAAGTAGCCTTTTGAAAGAGTCAAGGATGGACCAGGATAGTACCGAGCATTCTGAGTTCTCCAAAGGACTAGGCGTTCCTAAGAATACGAGAAGTAGTCGCAGTACCATTTTCTATTTACAGGTTGGAATTTTCAGTTTTCAGACTCTTGTCTTTGTGGGATTGTATTCTGGCATAGTTTACATGCATTACTTTACTTTCCGTCAAACTATGTTGGTTGGGTTTAGTTGTATGCATGCATTTTTTCCTCAGTGGAATTTACATTTCATCATTTGGGGACTTTGAGATGTGTGCGTGTGTACATGGACTTAGGAAATGCCTCCCATGTTGGTAGTATGCCTAATCTGTGCTAGTCACCAGCCCATGGCCCATTGGAGGTGGGCTTGGGGAGTCGCAGTGCGGGCCCCACTGGGACTGGTCGTGACAGTAAAGGAGAGATGATAATAAATTATTCCAATATCATAACAACATTATATTACTTGTAAGGTACTTGAGATTTCATAACATTTTGATGAGGATAGGTAAGGATAGAAAAAAAAAATGAACTTGAAAAGAAAGTAAAATAATTGAAAAGAGGAATTTACCTCTGGAACCAATCTTCCTTGAGAGCCTCTTAAGGGGAGATGGTTTTGTCTTTTAATGATTCTAAGGGATATTAAATGTCGAGGAAGAGATTAGGGATAGATTTCAGTATAATTTAGGTAAGTCACAAGGATTGAGAGAACTAAAGATAAGAGGTGAGTGGGGGTTATTTTTATATTGGAGGGGGATGGTTTTCTTAATATTTTAATCATTAGTTTATTATTTTTTATAAACAAGCGTTAATTATAATTATTTTCACCAAAATAGTAATATGTGAATTTGAGTTATAAAAAATGGCCATTTACATCATACATGACTGAAGCATGATACCAAAATTCCGGTTTTATCATTTATCGTGAATTATCATATTTTAATATTCATAAAAAATTCAAGTATTTTAGAAAAATCACAAAGATTCACCCTAACCGTTTTTCGACAATTAGAATATAAAAACCAAATCCTTTATTAAAAAATAATTTTATAAATATGATTAATTTAATTTTTAATTAAATCATAATTTACTGGAATAATACAGATTTTAAAAATGTAATTGATTTTATAATGATTTCAAAAATTACGCAAGGTCTTATAAAATTATCTTAAAACCAAAAGACATAAAATTGTTAGTTTATGAGAAAGTGTTAGTAAAATAAATTTTAAATTTATTAATTAATTTTAATTATTTATTTATGACTTACAAAAATACCAATACTTTTACTATGGTTATATTATGACTTATAAGATGCCTAAATTTTATTTACACACTAATGGGTTAAGTTAATATTTTTTTGGAGAATTTAATATTTATAACGGTCATATTATTATTTATAAGGGTAAAATTAATATTTATTATTGTTAGTTACTATTCACCAAAAATTATGTTTTTCTTATCATATTCCAATCGCCTTATTACTCATATCTATGTATGTGAGGTTTTCAAAATTCAAAACATAAAAGTGAAAATATTATGTTTAAAGGTACCATAATACTTAGTAGTTCATTCATTTTGATTTCATGTGATTATATGAAATAATTATAAGAAGTTAATTTCTATTGAAAAAATATTGGTTTGTTACATTATTCCCTCCATTATAAAATTTATTCCTCAAAATTTCATTTTACATTCTAAACCATAAACAGGTGCAGGTACATTCCCATCACTGCCTCCTCCAGTTCCCTTGTGGCCTCTTCGTACATATGGTTCCACCATAGTTTATTGATCAAGTGAGTAGTATTGTTATGTAGAACATTATCTATACGATCCATGATCGTCAATGGATACTTCTCATAAGAATTATCATTCTTTAACTGTACCACATCTGAATAGTGTAAATGTGAATGATCTAGTAATGTTTTCATTAAGAGGGGTAAAAGGAAAAATCATGTAATTTTTACATGATAAGTGGAAGTGCTAGTTGATAGGACACAACCCTAATATGATCAAGAATCTTGAAGGGGTCGATGTAAATGGGACTTATATTTCCTTTTCCCCAAGCCTCCTTGCCTTCTTCCTTGGAGATATGAATAGAAATGACTTGTCTTTAACTTTGAACTCTAGGTCTCATTAATGATGGTCTACATAATATTTATGTCAACTTTGGGCTTCCTTGATGTGATTTTTAATAGTTTAAACCTTTTCAACCATTTATTAGATTATTTTAGGACCTAGAATCTTAAACTCAATGACTTCATCCCAACACACTAGTGTTTTGCACCTTTTCCATAAAGGGCATCGTATGGTGCCATTCAGATGCTCAAGTGGAAACTATTGTTGTAGGAGAATTAATCCAGTGGAATATGTTGGTCGCATCCTTCTTTTAAGTCCACAAGAATATTCTCTCAACATATCAACTAGTTTATGAATAGTTTTCTCATATTGGCCATCGGTTTGAGGATGATAGACCATACTGAAGTTCAGTTGAGCGATTATAGAATGTTGGAGACTTTTACTAATCTTCAAGGTCAATCGCAGATCTGTATCAGATACAATAGATAGTGGTAATATATTTATCCTTATCACTTATTTGATATAATTACATTCAATTTGATCCAATTGGATGTCCTCTCAAATCTCAATAAAGTGAGTTTCCTTTGTAAGACAATCCACAATGACCCATATATCATTGTTTCCACTGGATGTCCTTAGAAGTCCAATGAATAAGTCCATGGTTATGTTATCCCACCTCCATGTTCGTTTGGGTAGTGGGTGCATCATCCCTTTAGACTTTTTTCTTTAATTATTAACTTTTTTACATACCAGGCACTTTGATTTATACTCAGTAATCTACTTCTTCTTATTTTCCCACAAAAAGGTCTCTCAGAGATCTTGATACATCTTTGTGCTCCCTCGATGAATAAATAAGGTTGATCTATGTGTATCAATAAAATGTTCCTTATTTATCTCAAGATAAAATGGTACACATAATCATGATCCAAATCATACAACTCTTTCTTCAATAACCATGAACTCAGTGCATTTCCCATTTTTATGGCTTCCACACTTTTCTGAATTTACATATCATTTCTTTGAGAATATTTTATTTTCTTCATGAGGGATGGTTGAGCAATCAATTAAGAATGGATTGAAGATGTTCGTACATTACTGATTATTATGTCCATCCTATGTAGATCTAAGAAGATTGGATCTTTCTCAATTCTCATCATTGATGACGATTCTTGATCCTTTCTACTCAGTGCATCTACCACCTTATTTTCCTTACCAATATGGTAGTGTACTGAGTAGTCATAATCCTTTATGATCACTATCCATCTTCTTTGGTGAATATTAAGACATTTTTTAATATATATTTATGAATTTTCTGATCAGTATATATCTCACTCTTCTCTCCATATGGATAATACTGCTAGATTTTTAATTCAATGATCATAACTGCTAACTCCAAATCAAGCGTTGGATAGTTTTTCTCATGGATTATCAAAATCCATGAGGTGTAGGGTATCACTTTATCATTTAGCATCAGCACACAACCTATTCTCTTTTCTGAAGCATCACTATTCCCAACAAAGATTTCTCCACTTGTTGGGACTATGAGTAATGGCGCAGTGTAACACCCCAAGATTTCATAATGCGTTATATCTTCAAATTAATTCTCTAACTTTCACTACACACAACACCGAGATCAATCACACCACATCTTACCAAACACATCGTTCAAAAATAGTTATGAATAGTACTAACTGAATTTTGAATTTAATACACACCATATAATTTTAGAATCCACATTATGTGTTTATTAGACATAATATAAGAACAAATTCATTTTTTAAGATAAAAGAAGTATTTTTCCAAAAATGCAATTTTACCATCTTTTAATACAGAACCCTTTTTAAAACCAATATTTGACATTTTTATATATTTAATTTAATGAAATTAAATTATTTTTTAGAAATTGGACCTAAAAATTTAGTTTGGATAAATTTTTCGTACTTTTCTGATAAATTTCATATTTTAATGAATTGTGAAAAATACCACATTTAAATTCAAACATTCCTTGTCATCTAATTTAATTATATAGTTATACTATTCTGTTAATTGGTTCTAATGAATAATTAGATTATATTTTATTTAATATAATCTAATTTAGGTCATAATATGTGATTTCACATTTAAATTGGAAATAAACACATGTCAATCTTTTGATAGGTTTTACTTTTTAAAAACCCACTTTTTGGTTTTGACAACTGGAAATAATTATAAATTAATTAATGAAACTAATATGATTTTTATTTGTCAAAATATAATTTATTTATTAATTCAGAATTTCAAAATTATCTTACGGTAAATATTTTCTATTTTTTGAAAACATTGAATTTTTATTAATAGTAAAAACACTGCGTTTTTGTTTAAAATTGGATTTTTATTTAAATAATTGTTTATATTATTTAAAAGTATTATAATTTCAAAATATATACATAATACTTATAACAGTTCAATTTAATTCATTGGAGTCATTTTATAATAAGATTATATATATAATTTTAATTGAACTTTTTAACGTCTTTTACCCACCTTCTTGGCACATATGAACATTTGCATAAAATGCGATTTACCCACTTATGTTAATTGAATTTCAAAAAAACACGTGTCAAGTTTGACATCAATAAGTAAAAAGTGGTTCAATGGGATAAAAATAAATTTTTGGGAACAATAACTTTTGAATTTTATTTAACACAGTTAAAATTAAATAGGGTAATTAAAGGTAAAAATGAAATTATAATTACCATAACACTTGTTCTACTTCTATATTATAAGTGTATTTCGACCAAAATAAAACTTAGGAATAAAATATGATCTTCTTTGACCCACTTGGATAAGATTAAGAACTTTATTAGTATTTTATTTAAAGAAGAGTTAAAAGTGATTAATTTAAATTTTCATAACTAAAACATTTTTAATATAAGGTTATACATAAGATCAATTAGAATATAAATATTCATTAAAAGATAAAAATATTTTATAAATAATGGTATTTTATTTATAAAATTTAGACATTAAATAATTCAATTTATTTATGACACAATGATGATGCAGTAATTACCTTATTAATGAATGATTGAAATAATTGATATTATAAATATCCAAATAGATGTAAATTGAGAATTTTAATGAATTAAACTATTTTTATTGGTTAATATGACATGTTAGGTTTTATTTAAGGAATTATTTTTGAAGTAATAAGGCTTTTATGAATTTCACAAAAACAAAATACCAAATAGTGTCAAAATTGACTTAAATGTGTTTTAAAAAAAATAAAATATTATTAAATTATATAATTGTCCTAAAAACCTAAGGCTCAACCCAAGGACTATTATAATGATATGTATTTCATTAATGTACCATTAAGTATTCTATTGGCATTTTATTGTATGTTTGTTAACCATGTAATATAAAAATACAAGAATACATTTTAAAAGTTTAAATATTTAACTAAGATTTAAATCTAAATGAAAAGGTTAAAATGGTAACCTAAACATCTCTAAAAACAATTGGTTGAAAGGATTTGGACACATAACCACCTAAGGCTCTAAATAAATTCATTTTTATACATAATAAACCAAAAATTATTTTATAATAAAATAATATTTCAAGCTTTTCCAAAAATGACCCTCACCGTTCTTATAAAACGGTACTTCCCCTTCTCTAAAAATCACACCTCTAATGTAATTTGTCTTGACCAAAACCTATAAAAATCTTCTACCAACTTTCCTCACTCAATATTATAGGCCTTACCTTGAGAATAATGAAAAAATAGGAGTCATTTTTTTTCAAATTAAAAGGAAACTTTCGAAGAAGAGATAAATATTTTATCACACCTTTCAAAGTTATTTTGTTATTCCACATTCTCATTCTTTGTTATTTCCATAAATAAACTAATCTAGTACCTTCTACATAAATTGAAGTTATTATAAATATTGTACAACCATATTCATCATTCTATCCATCCTATGAATGATAAAGTCACCATGCATTCATACGTACGACTTCCCGTCTCCACACTGTGGTGTAATTTTTTATTCAACACTATGTTATGTGGATGGATATAATGATGAGTAATATGTATATAAATAATGAAAATAACATGATAATGTTTCTGTATAATTAATATACCATAAAATTCCACATATTTTAATCATTAAGTAAATGATATCATTGTTCGTGTGTACGTACCGCTTACCCACTCCACGACAAGATAAGATTCATTTCCACGTTCACCATTAAACGATGATTATTAAAATACATATGATTAATAAGTATGTAATACATGAAAAAATAAATCTACTAGAATTATATATATATACATACATTTATCTCAATTATTTACTTCCATTCAATTATATATGAAAACAGAAACAACATTTATGCATACGTACGACCTAACATCTTCATAAATGGTGGTTTCCATTTCAAATAACTATCAATTATAAATATTTATATTCTGAATATATATGATATATAAATAATTTTTTATATTCTAGAAGTAAGTAAATCATGATACAAGTGATACGATCAAGAATAACAAGTTATAACACTTACAATAAAGAAAGTGATTATTACACGACAAATTACTTTAACATGAAAATAAATTTTAAATAGATAGTATAGAGTCATAAATGAATCATGTATGATATCATAAATTTTAATATGGTTCTGTTAAAATTTAATAACATAATACGATCATTATACCGGAGGTTAAGCATAACTTATACCAATGGAAAGTACAAGGAAGGGTTTTATAAAAAACAATTATATTGAATATTTTATTGATAATAAATGATATAATTTCCTGAAATTGTGGTAAATATTTTAATTTATGAAATATTTTGGATTCGATCATTAATTAGAAAATATGATGAAAATACCTTTTTTACCATTTAAAAATGCACTGTAGTATTTCACACATAAATATTTAAATATGAGTTATTTAAACATAAAATTTTGCAAAAGTGTTCCTCACATAAAATTCTACCACTTTTATTCAGGAAACTAGAGCTAAAGAGTGAATTTTTATGGAGTAAATGGGATGTTATGTCAATGGTGGTCTGGTCAAGGGAGATTGGACATCACTAATGTGTTTGGGACATATCTTCTACATCCATCCATAGATTGAGCCTAAATTCTAAGAGGGGATCTAAAACCCAATCTTTCATATATTATCTTCCATGAAGGTCTACTAACTCCCACATTATGGTGGCCATGAAGGTAGTGAATGTGAGATTAAAATATTTTTAAGAATCTTCTCATTCACACTTGAAAGCGCTTTTAACCTAGTCTCCCCTCCACTCTATAATTATGTATATTCTCATTTGTAATGGTTGGGAAGTGCATTAAGAAGTTGAGGGAAGATAAGAATAGGTTCCACTCCAATTATCCAAGCAATTAAATTAGGATAGCTCTTGAATAAAGGATCCCTTCTTTGAAGCCCTCTTCTTCTTCCTCAGGTTGTAATGTTTGTGTTTTCATAATAAACTTCTTTGTCCTTATTTTATTTCTTCTCTATTATTATGTTATTTTCAATTTTATTCTTCTCTTAATCTTTATATTTGGGATTAAATTTATGAGTGGATTATATATTTTGTTCTCCCTTTTCAATCATTTACTCATAAAAAATGTCTCCACGATGACCACACCGCCCATGGAAGAGTAGTTTTCTTAGTGATCGGTCTATCTTCTACCATCTACATTTATTTATTTTGAATAATTGAGCTTATTTAATTCACACAATATGATCAATGAATTGCGTTTTTAATTTATATGAATCTATGTAAATAATTGTTCAATTGAAACCAAAACACGCCATGTCGAGATTTTTTTAAAATTGTTAGAGCGCGAACATAATCGGTAATACAAGAACACATAGGATAAGTTTTTAGAGTTCATATATAATCCATATGCTCAATTAATACTCATTTCCATAGTGAATATGTTCTTTAATTAACCACTGAACATAACCTAACCATATAACATCAATCAATGCAGGGTGTTGTGATTACATGTTCCAAAGCTTGCATAGGGATTAAGTAATTTCTTCTTTGTTGTAAATTTAACTAACATAGGGTTTGTGGGATAGAAAATTAGGGGATCATAATTAGGTGGATATTAATGTACATGATAATGATTAATAAGTAAATTTATATGTAGATTTAGATCAATTACTCTTTTTAAAATATTTTAAAAAAAATCATCTTCTTGTTGCGTTAAATTTCATTTCAAAATTAAAAACAAAAAATGAAATCTTCTTCCAGAAAACATATTAGAGTTCTATAAACAATAAAAAAACCATCTACTTTCATGTAGTTTTTTTTATTCTCTTTTATTTTATTTTTATAATACCTTATAGAATTTGTTTTAATTTAACTCCTCCTTCGAAAGATGACCTTCGTCATCCACTCTACTGTACCTATGTAACACAAAATCGAACATAATGTGAAATCACCCATGACAAAGCCTTTCAATTTGGAGCCTGTTATGGGGAGGCAAGTAATTATTTCAACCATATAGAGGTATTTATTTTATGTTTCATTTTATTCTCTTCTTCTCTTATTTCTTCATTCCTTACACAAGCAGAGTTTTTTTTCTTCTTTTATTTTCTTCTCCATATTTTTGGACCATCAACTCAAATTTCTCATTTTATTATGGTTAACTTTCCTTATTTTTATTTTTATATGATTTATGACACAAACTAATCCTGAAGATCTCATAGATCTAGACCTGATGATTGAACGTAGCCTTAGGGCTCGAATCAGACATTCTCAGTCTATGGGAAGTTTCAACATTCAACCAGTTGGATAATTCCTTCACTCTCAGAACATTGAAAATAGAATATATTCAAATTCAAACATAAAACAAGAACCAATATATGAAAATAATAAAAATTAACTTAATAGGACCATTCGATAATTGGTTTAACATGATATTAACTATCAAAAAAATTGCATTGCATACCCAAATCTAGAATCATACACTGAACTGAAATCTGTGTTAATTCATCATCTTCTAATGTTTCATGTATTATCTGGTGAGGATCCAATTAAACATTTGAATGAATTTAATGTGGTTTTCTCATCCTTAAATCCAAGAAATGTTTTTGAAGATCAAATATAACTAAGAGTATTACTATTCTCACATGATGAAGCTTCAAAATATTGGATGTATTATTTAACACATGAAGATGTAATTTGGTGGAATGATTTGAAACCAATTTTATTACAGAGATTTTTTCCAGC
Source organism: Viscum album (assembly GCA_963277665.1). Classification (NCBI taxonomy): domain Eukaryota; kingdom Viridiplantae; phylum Streptophyta; class Magnoliopsida; order Santalales; family Viscaceae; genus Viscum; species Viscum album. The sequence goes on along the minus strand of OY728151.1, from coordinate 642,621,376 downwards.
ATCAAGGACCACATCCATTCAAAAAAGGATCTTGGGGATCAAGAAAGCCCAAAGGGAGTCAATGTATGATTACTGGGGGTGATTCAAGAAGTAGTGTGAAAGATTCCCACATCACCAAGTCAGTGAGAAAATCATTATACAATACTTCTATGAAGGACTCACATCTATGGAGAAAAGTATGGTTGATGCCACAACATGAGGAGCAGTGGTGGACTAGACAACAGTAGCTACACGTGCGTCAATCGAAAAGATGGCACTAAACTCCCAATAATTTGTTGATCGAGGTATTATACATGTTAAGGGATTAAATAAGGCAAGTCCTTTCTCTCTTGAAAATAATTTGATTGATACAACGTTAGAAGAGTTAACCAGTATGGTGAGGTAGATTTCTTCGCAAAAAAAATACATCCCAAACCCTCCTTCAAGGCCTTGGGGAATTTGCACTAAGACAAGACACCCAACTAACTATTTCCCCCAACTACAAGAAACAGAAGATTGTGCAGAAGTGTTTCATGGGAGACTATATCAATAGAAACAACAACAACCATATCCTCAAAAAATCTTTGATTCAATATAAAACCCAGGGTGGAAGGATCAATCAGACATGAGGTATGGATCTGGACAACAACAATGGCCGCATTTTCAACAAAACATCCAGAGGCCTCCTCCTTAACAATATAATTTCCAACACATCAAAGGTTATTTGAAGCTTAGGATTCATCAAGAAAACAAAAGGGGCTTCTCAATCAAAAGTTGATTCTAATACTAATGATCTTTTGAAAAAAATTTATTTTAATCAACAGAATGAGATGAAGAGTCAAGGTTCAGGGCTGAGGGAGTTGAAGTCTAAAATGAGCCAGATTGACACTGCCCTCCATTAAAATGTATGTAAGAATTCCAAAAATATACCTTTCCAACTTACCCCAAATAAAAAGGGGAATGTCAGATCCATAAAATTGAGAAGTATGAAAAAAATGAATGATACTTATGCACCCACCATTCCACCGAGATTCAACTCAACAACAGAAAATCCTTATTCCACACCAGCTGATGAGAAACCCAAGGAGAAAGATATAGTTAAGAAAAAGATTAATGAAGATCCTCTTAAACCGGTTACTTTTCCAAAAGGGTTGTTCAAACCAAGAATATGGCTGATGAGTCAATTCAAAAGGAGGTTTTTCACACAATCACGCGTTTGGAGATCAATATTCTTCTACATGAAGCCATCACGAAAATCCCAAGGTATGAAAAATTATTAAGAGAAATTTTTACCAATCAAAGAGGGATCTAGGGAAATTAGAGGATCAATATTGGAAGGAATGTTTTAGAACTCAATACACCAACTCTATCAATTCCAACAAAGTTCATGGATCCCAGGACATTAACTATCCCATGATCCATAAGGGAGTTTCACTTTTCTAATGCTCTTTGTGATTTGGGAGCTTCTATAAATGTGATGCCTCACTCTATATTCTTTAATTTTTATGTTTGTGAGTTAATTCCGGTGATAGTAGTGGTTCTGTTGTAATATAGATCTACAACATATCTAGTGGGAGTCCTTGAGGATGTACATTTTTTGGTTAGAGACATCATCATTCCAGCATATTTCTACATGCTTCAAATGGTGGAATATCAGGTAAGTTCTCATGATCCAATTATCTTAGGTAGACCCTTCCTCAAAACTGAAAAAACTATCATAAATGTCAATGAGGGTACAATTTTCATGGTGTTTTGAGATGAAGTTGTAATATTTAATGTTATGGGCTCCATGACGCACCCCTCAGAGGATCATTCTGCTATAGTTATCTCCCATTTTGAACCAACAAGTAAATACTCCATGGAATTTTATTATACTATATTTAAGGATATAATGAGTATTGGTTCTAGTATGATGTCTAAGAGCACTTCCACAGTAGTTTCTAATGAATAAGACTCTCATATATTTTATTTTAAAATGTTTTCATATTCTTATTTTTATAATGTGAACTCTGATTATGACATGGATATTGAGTATTCTGATGGATTTGATGTTTTATTCTATGGTTGTGATGATTTATGTCCTGATAATGATGCTCTTTTTGCACATATTTCAGTTCCATCAATTTCTCCATCTATAAATCCCCCTCCACTTCATTATAACTCAAGCCATTGCCACCTAATCTAAAATACTCATACTTGTTATGTGGCGAGAGATTACCTATTATAATTGCTTGTAATATTTCTTTTGAACATGAAGAAAAGATTTTGAATCTTTTGAGGGAGATAATTCAAACTATCAGGTGGAACTTGGCTGATATATCAAGTATTAGACCCTCTATTTTCATGCATATAATTTTTTTGGAGGATGGGTTTAAACCAATTAGGAAACCACAAAGGAGACTAAAACGAACTCTTCTGGAAGATGAAAAAAAAGATGATGAGAAATTTCTTGAGGATGGTATAATATTTCCCATTTCAGATTCGCAGTGGGTAAGTCCTATTCAAGTTGTGCCTAAGAAAACTAGTGTTATAGTTGCTAAAAATGAAAATATGAGTTAGTTATAATGAGGGTACAAAATAGATGGCTTGTGTGTATTGAATAAAGGAAACTAAATCAGTCCACTCGCAAGGACCATTTTCCCTCCAATTTATTTATCAGATGCTTGAGAGACTAGCTGGGCAAACATAATATTGTTTCTTGGATGGATTTTATAGATATTTTCAGGTTCTTATATCTCCATAGTATTAGAAGAAGACAAAATTACCTTGTCTATTCAGTACGTTTTCCTACAGAAGGATTCCAATTGGACTTTTCAATGCCCCAAGTACCTTTCAGAGATGCATGATGAGTATTTTTTTCTAATTTTATTGAGACCTTAATGGAGTTATTAATGGATTATTTAATAGTGTATGGAACCAAATTTGATGAATGTTTAAATAGTTTGGAAAAGGTTTTGAATTTTTGTACTCAGATGAATCTGGACATAAACACTAAAAAGTGTCATTTCATTGTAGATCCTCGAATTGTCTTAGGGAATGCAGTGTCAAAACATGGGAGAGAGGTTGATAGATCTAATATAGAAATTATTTCATCCTTACTATATTATTCATGTGTGCGTGATGTTAGATCATTCATTGGGAATGCAAGATTTTATAGGTTCTTCATCAAATATTTTAGTAATATTGATCTTCATATGTCCCGATTACTTAAAAATGATTTTGATTTTGTGTTTGATGATAATTCCAGGAATTCCTTTTATGAACTAAATAAGTTCCTGACTACTCCCCTGATCATACAACCCCCACGATGGGAGCTTCCTTTTGACCTTATTTGTTACGCCTCCAACATTGCGGATAGAGTTGTATTTTCTTATAGGGTGGAGGGACGTTCATATGTTATTTCATATGTATCAAAGACATTGGATTTGGCCCAATAAAAAAAACAAACATAGAAAAGGAGTTTCATGTTGTTATATTTTCTTTTGATAAATTCGTTTCAAATTAATTAGAATCTAAAGTAGTAGTTTTTTGTAACCATGAAACACTGAGGAACCTAACGAAGAAGCTAGATGCAAAGACCTTGCTAATACGATGGGTTATCCTTCTTTAGGAATTTGAGATTGAGATAATGGACAAGAATCGGTCAGAAAACATGGTGGCGGACTACATGAGTAGGCTTACTCACACACTATAGGATGACACCTTGGTCCAGGTACCACTTCAGGACACATTCCCCGATGATCATCTATATTCCATCTTAGGTACACATCCTTGGTATGCTGATTTAGTGAACTACCTTGTTTCATATGAAAATCCTATAAATTTTTTGAAACATCAAGTCTAGAATTTAAAGAGTGAGTCGATATTTTATGTATGCGATGATCCCTACTTATGTCACATGTGTAGTGACCAAGTAATTAGGATGTGTATTCCTGATCATGAGATTGAGTATGTTCTATAATTATGTCATACACTTGCTTGTGAAGGGATCTTTGGACCCCAACATACAGCTAGATATGTTTTAGACTATGGATTATATTTGCCTATCTTATTCTATGATTCACATGTGTTTTTAAGTCATTCTATCATTTCCGACACACTGGGAACATTTCTAGGAGATATAAGATGCTCCAACAACCCATACTATTCTGTGAAATTTTTTAGATATGGGGAATTGATTTTATGGGTCCTTTTCCAAGTTCATTATGGTTTTTGTATATTTTGGGTGCTGTTGATTATGTGAGTAAATGGTTGGAGACTAAGTCCATGAGGACTAATGATTCTCAGGTTTTAGTGGACTTTTTCAAGACATATATTTTTCTAGGTTTGGAGTATAGTATGTCATCATTAGTGACAAAGGGACACACTTCTTCAATCATAATTTTTCTTCCATCATATATAATTATGGGGTGACACAAAAAAAATCAACACCATAACACCCCCAAACAAATGGCCAGGCCGAGGTTTCAAATCATGAGTTGAAACAAATTTTGGATAAAACCATGGAGCCTAATAAGAAATATTGGATCATGTTATTAAATAGTTCACTTTGGGATTATAGGAAAACATTGATGACACCCATTGGTATATCCCCATTTCGGATTATTTTTGGTAATGTGTGTCATATCCCTGTCGAATTTGATCATCGAGCTTATTGGGCTTCAATGAAATGTAACATGGATTTGCAACAAGCTGGAATCCAAAGGATGATTAAAATTACATAGCCCGAGGAGATTCAATTGTATTTATAAGAGAACCCGATGATCTATATGGAAATATCAAAAGTAGCTCACAACAAAATGACCCAAAAAAGAGACTTTCATTTTGGAGAGAAATACTTTATCTATAGTTCATGACTGAAGCTGAGGCCTGGTATGTTGCATTCCAGATGGTTAGGTTCTTATGTTGTGACTAATTGTTTTCATTATGGTGAAGTGTAGATCACACAGGAGGACACGAGAAAGATATTTATATTCAATGGGGAACATTTGAAGAAATACATTGAGGGACTTCCTACTGATGGAGTGGATTTCATCGCACTACATGACCCCATCATCACTTAAGCATATCAGGCTATTCGTCACCCTTTAACATCTTTATTATATATCCTATTTAATATTATAAATTCCATGTGCATATATAATCTCATGGGTTCACATTGAAGAAAATTCAATATTTTATGTGCGGGGGATGGAACCTTTTAGTTTAGTAATTTCAATTGTTTTCTTGTTTTTCCATGATTTAAAGAAACCATAAAAATTGTGTGTTTTTCAAATTTTGTGTGTTTTTTTTCAAATTTTTGTGTGCTTTTGATACTTTTGATCTGAAATTATTGTCATCTCTACTTTGAAATCTATATCAATAAGTGAAACAATTTATCCCTTCAAACCGAGCTTAAATTAATGTGGAAAATGACTTTTTTTCAAGTTCAAATATGTTCTAATGTCATGAAAAGTACTCAAAATTTTAATCTCATGCCACCTCTCACAGACTTTATATTTGAAATCATTTTCTATGATGTTTCTAAACCATTCTTTTCATATTCATTAAATTTACCTCATTTTTTGACATGACCAAAACATGCTTGATTTAACCAGAATTTCATTTAATCCTATCAAAAGATGTGGGTTTTTGGTACTTATTTTTTAAATGATTGAGGCATTTTTTCGGTATTAAAGACCTTTTTTTCAATGAATCCTTTTTTATAATGTTCTACATTGATCATTTAATCCTTGTATCTCTTATAATCTATGAACATCCTGTTAGTTTATCCATATTTCAAGCCAATTTTCTTTATCCAACCTACTCTTGAAGTGAAATTTCTTAATCAAGATGAACATAAGTGCAGGGGGGTTGTCTAGTGTTGGGCTACGACATTTTGTGATACTTTTGGTGGAAAATTAAATTCATAAGAGATGTGCTTGCTACTGAAAAAAATCATTATGTTGTAAGCTATGCATTTTCAAGAGCATTCATGATAAGTGAATTGGTGCCTTTTTGGAGCATCTAATATTGGGAGAAAGTTGTGCCTATCTAGAGCTTTCATGAAAATAATGTTTGAGAAGATTGAAATTTTTACGAATAAAATTTAGAATGGTGTGCACATTCATTTATTTTTTATGATTATGAACATGAATCGATGATATGAGGATTAAGGAGGATACTATATTTAAGTGAAAATTAGAATAACTCAATTTTGCTTCCAAAAGATTCAAGCCCTCTTCATTCAGCCTTAGAATTTTTCACATCTAACTCCTACCAACCGAAAGCCACAGAACAACCCTGAAAAGTACTCATGATAAAAATATGTCCTTGAATCACATCAAGTAGTGTTGTAGAAATTTATAAATCCTATGATTCCCATTTTTATTCGTTTGGATGAGAAAAACTTTAGTGAAAAGTTGACATTTTTGTGATAAGAGAAATTTTATGTCATGTAAGTGTTTTGTTCGTGGGAGGATAAATGAAGTTGAAATATATTGAAAGATATAAATAGAGAAAATGAAATAATAGTTTTTTATGTGGCATGATAACTTTTGTTTCTTGGTGTGGAATTTTTGGATTTCAAGGATATGTGTTTTAAAATTGGTTTTGATTTGATATTGATGTTTACTTGTTATAATTGTTTGGAATGAATGATATGATGTTTTTCCCAGGACTGAAAAATGGTAAGTGAGGTGGAGTTGATAAAACACAATTTAATTTAGTATTTTATTGATGATAAATGATATAATTTCCATACATTGTGTTAAATATGTTTATTTATGAAATACTTTGGATTATATCAGTCATTTGAAAATTTAATGAAAATTCCACTTTTCCCCTTTTAAAATGCACTGTAGTATTTCGCACATTAATATTTTAATATAACTTACATGAACATATTATTTTGTAATAGTGTTCCAAAATTAATTTTCTACAACTTTTATTCTGGAATGTAGTGCTAAAGATTGCATTTGGATGGAGTAAATGGGCCATTATGTTAATGGTGGGCTGGACACACGAGATTGGACATCACTTTTGTGGTTGGGTAATATCTTCTACATTCAGTAATGGATTGAGTCTAAATTTTTAGAGGGGATAGAAAAACCAATTTATCACATATTATCCTTCTGTAATGACTGTTAATTCATGCATATTAGTGGACTAGAAGGTTGTACAAGGGGGATTAAAATATTTGGCTAAAACATATCATTAAAACTTGAAACCACTTATAACCTAGCAACCCTCCACTCTATAAATATGTATTTTCCTCATTTTTATGGGTTGGTACGTGCAATATGATGTTTAGGGAATAGGAAAAGAGGTTCCACTAAAATTATCCAAAAATTCTATACGGGTAGCTCTTGAAGCAAGGATCCCTTCATCAAAGCCCTCTTCTTCTTCGTCATGTTGTAATGTTTGTTTTTTCATAATAAACTTCTTTGTTCTTCTTTTATTTATTATATTTTCTTCTATTATTTTAGATTTTATTATTATCATAATCTTCTTATATGGTCTTAAATTCATGGGTTGAGACTATATTTTGCTCTACCATTTCAATCCCTTTCTCATGCAAAACATCTCCACGATGACCACACCACCCATGAAAAAGTAGTTTTCTTTGTGATCGATATATCTTCTACCCTCTTTATTTAATTAATTAGAATCATTGAGCTACTGTAATTCACATAATATGATCCATGAATTGAATTTTTAATTTATATTAATCAATGAAAAAAATTGATCAATTGACACAAAAACACTCGTGGTCGAGATTTTGTGTATATTCTCAGAGCATGAACTTAATTAGTAATATAAGACCACACAAGATAAGTTTTTAAAGATAAAATATAATCCCTAAAATAAATTAATCCTAATTTCTTTAGTGTATATGTGATCTATTTAACCACTAACCATAAGATAACCGTAGAACATCAATCAAAGCAGGGTGTTTGCGATTACGTGTTCCGAAGGTAGCATAGGGTTTACATAATTTCATCATTGTGGTTAAGTTAACCTGCATAGGGTTCGAGGGATAAAATTTTAAGGGATCATAATTAAGTGGATATTAATTTAAATGAAAATGATTAATATGTAAATCAGGTGGTAGAGTTAGATTTATTTTTCCTCTTGAATTTTTTTATAAAAAACATCTTCTTGTTGCATTAAATTTCATTTCCAAATTAAAAATAAAAAAATGAAATCTTCTTCAGGAAATATTCTTATAGTTTTAAAAATGATAAACATCCCCCCATAATTTCATGTAGTGTTTTTATTCCCTTTTATTTTATTTTTATAACACTTTTAAGAATTTGTTTTCATTTTCTTCCTCATTTGAGAGACGACCTTGGTCGGCCACTCTGCTACATCTAAGTAACCTGAAACCAAACATTATTTTAAAGTGCCCCCAACAACACCTATCTGGGTTATTTCCACAATATAATTATTATCCAAGATTGTTTATGTGTAAATATTTACTGGGTGATATTTATCATCGATACCCATATTTCATAGTAATGTTTTCAGAAGGAATCATTTAAGGTTTTATGGGAGGGTCTATTTAACTAGATCATCGTTTTAAATGTTTTAATGATTTAAAATTCAAAATACTGATATATTAATGTCCATGTTTTCAAAAAAAATTTATTGATTTATATATATGTACATGAATGTCATGAAATGGTAATTTGTTTCAAAAGGATTAAAGTGTTATGGGACACTTTGATTCTAAAATTTTATTTAAATGACTTCCTTTATAAATTTGTGATTATTAAAAGATTTCACAAAAAGCGATATTTCTCTCAAAGAGTTTTACTGATAATTTTAACCTATGACAACATCCTTTAAAGGATATTATTCTTTATTTATTTTTATTTACAATAATACAACATTCCATATTATATTGAGGGAGTTATTATAAGTTTGACTGTGGATGAGCTATTTTTATACCCTTCATGGTTTATGGTTGAAGTATTGACATTTCATATGCTAGTTTTAATATGAATGTTTATGTTATGTTTCTACATTTTCATATGAGGAATGCAGTGGACATAGTAAGTGACTGGTGGGGCCCGCTATAGGCCCTTTATGCATCAGTAGGTCTCATGAGACAAACTAGTGTCTTGTAATAAGGCCTTCACAAAAATTTTATCTATAGTCTTGGCATGAGCCCTTGACTTTGTGGTTATGATGCCTAGCGTTAGGCATTCTATCATTATGAAATTATTTATTACATTTGATTGTTATACTAGTTGAGTATACATGTTCATAATTATATGGTGATTTATTGATTTATTTTTTCCATATTATGTTCATGTTTATGTTTAATAATGATATTGTTTTTATTACACATTGGGCCTTAGAAGTTTACAACTTCCACTAAATTATTTACCCTCACTGAGCATCTGAGCTCACCCGTTTTTTATGTTTTATTTTCCCATGATTCCAAGAATTTTTTATGATTGATATGCATGGTTAATCTAATGGTAATAATGGAGTTCATAAATAATTATTTATGTGGTGTTTTATGTTAAAAATCGTAATGTAAAGTTCAAGTATGTGATAAATTTTCCAAGACTGCTAAACTGATCGGCCCTTCGGGGGTTTATTTCTTGTAATCATGCCAATGTATTAAAATAATGCACCATCTCCGACATTCTAGGATCAGGGAGTTATAGTTGGAAACATAGGAAGTTTAGTATAAACCGCGCAAACTAGATTTAGAAAAACTCTAATTAGAGAACATTACCATAAGGTAGTCTTCGGTGATTTTTATATAAGAACATCATAGAATTTATGTATTGTAGAGATTTTGGGTATTTTTCAATAAATACATCCCAATATGGATACGAGAAGGTAGAGGCAGCTCTGGAACAGATGTACCTATGAGTGAAAACTCAGACAAGGAGTTTTGGACTTGACACGAGATATCCTAGTACACTAAAATGGGACATGCTGCACTCTTGGTTATGACACTCCTATGAGATCTGCTTAAGATAATTCATATTTTCATTATAATCCATTATAAAGGATTTATGAGTAAATAATTTTTCAATGAAAACAGTTTTTTATTATTATATATTATATCCATTATATTTTCAGATTATGTTAGGTGTTTTACATGTTTGAAATTATGCATTCTGATTCATAAACTAACCTAGTGTATGCCATTTGTTTAGAAATGGTGCCCAGCAGACTAAATGAGAACTCCAACAATACGCATGATCCAAAGAGTAAGAAAGATCATATCTTTCATGGTATTAGGACAAAATTTATGAGGGAAATAGTCTCCCACATATTCTCATCATATTAAGAAATAACATCATGTGTTAATAAGATAAGTAAAAATTTTCTGAGTCCTATGGCTTTGAAGGGAAGAAAGAGAAGAAAAGGATGGTCAAGAGAAAGATGGATAAAGGGAAGAGGGGAAAAAGGATTTTTCCCATATGTGACAAATGTGGAATAGATCACCTTGGTAAATGAATTAAGGGAATGTAAGTTTTTTATAAGTGTGGACAAAAAGGACACCATGTATGTGATTACAAGGGTATGAAAATTGTTTCAAATGTATAATGCTTCATCTGCAAGGAGTTGGGACACTATGTGAATCAATATCCAAATCATCAGTGTATGCCCCAAATGATGCTATTGTATAGTAATCAAGTTATGATACTACCATATATGATGTGGAATGACTAGAGTTCTTATGTTGTCATTAAATAATTATTTGAGCGTTTAAAAAACGATGTACTGGTTATATGAATTATGGATATAAACAAGGATTGTACTGTAGTACTATTTTCTTTTGGATTTTAGATTAAATGGTTCAAAAAAAGTGACTCAATTGAAAGTTAAATGTTTTAGAAAATATGTGTTTCATGGGATGATAAACCATAATATGGTTTTTGAAACTGATGTAGTAATTTTGGAACAAGATATGATTTATTTTGATAAATCATATTTGATATTCTTGACTACTTTAAAACTAAATAATTTTTTTTTATTCAATTATTGTTGAATTTTACAAAATGTTTTGATATAAAGAGTATATCCAGTATTATATAAGGAATAAGGTTGCATGATTGTAATCAATAATGTTTTATGACAATTCAGGTTTTTACCGTGTTTTAAAAGAATACATGATGATGGTATTCACATGTTATTACGTGGAAAAAATATCTTCATTATGTTTACCTTCCTTATAAATTTTGGACTGTGAGTTTGGATATAAGTATTTTGTATAAGACTAAAGGTTGGAAAGAATTATGTTTACCATTTGATAATATTGTTAATGTGAAATCATTTCCTAATATTATTTGTGGATTGTTAAAAAAAGGACAACCTAGAGGTTGGGAGAAAAATCATCGCATCCGGCAAGTCCACAAGACTTGAACCCACAACCGAAGGGCGACTAGGGTGCATCACCTACCACAATCCTACGTGATTTCCAAGTTTATATAATTTTGTTTTTTTAAATGGTCTGAAATGTGATTTATAAATTCAATTTCTCGGAACCCTATACGATTATGTTTAATAGAATATTTATAATTTCTATTATTTTTTGGACTGAAAGATGTGTTTGAGATATGAATTAGTTGAAGGATGAAACTCTACTTGTCAAGTATATTTTTCCCTCTTATTATATGAATAAATTAATTCGTAATATTTATGGAATGAATATTAAAACAAAAAATATGTTATCCTAATACTTTATGTTTTTTTGATCCAATGATATTTTAAATAATCATAGATTTATGGCTTTAAGGCCCTCAATATTTCATTTAATGTTCACTAGTTTGTGATTGATATCCTCAATCAATACCTATAAATATTTACATTTTCCCTCCAATTATGTGTCTCTAAATACCACCAATGTTATTATACTTCAGATCATAAATTGGTGGTGACTTTTTCATTTTCCATTCCCTCTTATTAAGACTCAATTTTATTAACCCAATTTCCAATGAGGGTTTTCCACCAATTTATTTTTCCATTTTAAAACATTTATATTTGAAAAAAAAATTCAAATTGGGAGGAAACAATTTATTTAAAAATGGTCGAATGTAACACACCAAGATTTCATACTATGTTATCTCTTCAAAGTAATTCAATAACATACGCTACACACAACCCTGGGTTTGAGCGCACCACGACTTACCAAACTAGCCGTTGAAATGAATTTGTGAATAGTATTAACTGAACATCGAATTTATATACTCCATATAATTTTAGAATACATATTATGTGTTTCTTATAGATAATCTAATAAAAAAAATTATTTTTCAGATAAAAGAAGTATTTTTCAAAAAACGCAATTATACAACCTTTTAATGGTGAAACATTTTTAAAATAAACATTTGACCCTTTTATATATTCAATTTAATGAATTTTTTTTTTTTTTAGAATGTGGACATAAAATTTTAGTTTGGATAAATATTTGGTAATTTTCTAACTTTCATATTTTAATGAATAGTGAAAAATACCACATTTTAATTCAAAACTACATTTTTCATCTAATTTTATTAAATAGTTATATTGATCTTTAAATTAGTTTTAGAGTATAATTGGATTATAATTTTACCATTTAATATTATTTAGGTCTTTAAAAGTGATTTCACATTTAAATTGGACCTAAACACATGTCAATATTTCGATAGTTTTTACTTTTTTAAAACCCACTTTTCATTTTGAAAACGGTAAATAATTTTAAATTAATTAATGAAACTTCTCTATTTTGAACATGATTAAATATATTTAATTTTTTAATTAATAATTTCAAAATTATCGTAGGTTTATTTTTTGGTATTTTTCTGAAAACATTAAATTCTTGATTAATAGTGAAAAGCACTGCATTTCTGTTTAAAATCGATATTTTATTTGAATAATTAATTATTTTATTTTATTTTATTTTATTTTAAAAATTGAAACATAATAATTATATTATTTCAATTTAATTCATTGGGGTAATTTCATAATAAGATTAAATATATAAAATTTTATTGATCTTTTTAACTTCTTTTACCCACCTTCTAAGAACATTAGAAAATTTGCATAAAATGTAATTTTACCACTTCTGTGAATGGAATTTAAAAAATTTGAGAGACACAATTTACATCATTAAGTAAAATGTCATTCAATGGGTTAAAAATAAATTTTGGTGAATAGAATCATTTCAATTTTATTTACCACGGTGAAATGTAAATAGGTTTATTAAAGGTAAAAATGATATTATAATTACTCTAAAAATGTCCTAATTATTTTTTATAAGTGTATTTCTACCAAAATAAACCTTAGGAATGAAATATGATCTTCTTTTACCAACATTGATTAAATTAGGACATTTATTATTATTTTATTTAAAGAAGAGTTAAAAGTGTTATATTCAAAATCTCATGACTAAAACATTTTTAATATGGGGTTATAAAAAAGATAAATTTGACTATAAAGATTCATTATAAATCTAAAAATATTTTCAAAAAAAATTATTTCATTTATATTTTTTATACATTATATAATTAAATTTATTTATGACACAATGATGAGGCAGTAATTACATTATTAATGAATGATTAACATAATTGATATTAAAAATATCCAAATAATTTAAAATTTATAATTTTGAGGAATTAAACAAATTTTATACTATATTATGACATTTTAGTGTTTATTCAATGAATTCTTCTTGAAGTAATCATGTTTTTATTACTTTAATAAAAATACCAAATGGTGTCAAAATTGTCATAAATGCATTTTTAAAACCAAATACTATATTAATAAATTATATAATAGTCCAAAAAATCTAAGGTTAGGCCAATGGAATCTTATAATAATATATATGTATTTAATGAAACACATGAGGTTCACATGGAATTTTATAGTATGTTTATTGACCATGTAATATAAAAATTAAGAAGTCATTGTAAAAGTAAAACTATTTATCTAAGAGTTAAATTTAAAAGATAAGGTTGAAATGTTAAACTAAATATGTCTAAAACCTATTGGTTGAAAGGATATCGACCAAAAACCACCTAAGTCTCAAAATAAATTTATTTGAAGCCATTATAATCCCAGATATATTTTATAATAAAATAATATTTCAAAACTTTCCAAAAGTGACCCACACCTCTCTTATAAAAGGGTACTTTTCTTTCTATCAAAATCACACCACTAAACCCATTTGGCTCGGAGAAACCACACTCAAATCTCCACCCAACTTCTCTAAATTTATCATATAGGACTTCCCTTTAGAATAAAGAAAACCTATGTATCCATTTTGTTCAAATAAAAAGAAAACACCTAGAGAAGAGGTAATTATTTTATCACACCTTTCAAAGTGCTTTTCTTCATCCAATTTCTCTTTCATTGTAATTTCCATAAAAAAATAATAACTCCAATAACTTCTTAATAATGTGATGTTATTATTAATATGTTACAACCATATTCCTTATTCTATCCATCCTCGGAATGATAATGTCACCATGCATTCGTACGTACGACTTACCGTTTACACACCGTGGTGTAATTTGTTATTCGACACGATGTTTTTTGGATGGATATAATGATGAGTAATATGTATATAAATAATGAAGATAACATGATAATGTTTATTTATAATTAATATACCATCCAATTCCACAAATTTTAATCATTAAGGAAATGATATCATAGTTCGTGTGTACGTACGTGATACCGTCTCCATGACACGATGAGATTCATTTCCACGTTCACCATTCAACGATGATTATAAAAATACATATTATAAAAAAGTATGTAATATATGACATAATAATGATACTGGAAATATATATATATATATACATATATATATATATATATACATTTATCTCATTCACTTACTTCCATTCAATATGATATGATAACGGAAACAACGTTTATGCGTACGTACAACCAACTGTCTCCATAAACAGTGGTTTCCATTTCATATATCTATCTAATATATATATATATATATTATGAATATACATGATATATAAATAATTTTGTTTTATTCTATAAGCAATTAAATAATGATACAAGTGATACGATCAAGAATAACAAGTAAAAACACTAGCGATAAAGAAATAGATTATTACACGAAATGTTAGATTAATATGGAAATAATTATTAAATAGGTAGTACAAAGTCATAATTGATTCATGTATGATATCGTAAATATGTGAATGGTTCAAATATAATTTAATAATAGACTATGGTCATTATACATAAGGTTAAACCTACCCTCAACTAATGGAAAGTATATGGTAAGGTTTATTTCTTTAATCTCATTATTATCCGAGAATGTTTATGTGTAAGTATTTACTGGGAAATATTTGTCATCGATACCCATATTTTAAAAAATTATTTTCAAATAGAATATTTTGAGGTTATATGGGAGGGTTTATTTAACTATATCATCATTTTAAATGTTTTAATGATTTATCTTTCTAAATCATTTAAATTAATGTCCATTTTTTCAAAATAATTTTAATGATTTATTTATATAAACATGAATGTTTTGAAATGATAATTCTTTTCAAATATTTTGAAGTAGTATGGGGAACTTTGATTCAAAAATATATTTTAAATGGATTTATTTTTAAATTTATGACTTTTAAATGATTTCACAAAAGGGATATTTCTCTTAAAGAGTTTTACTGATCATTTTCAACTTTGTCAACATCATTTACTGAATATTATTCTGGATTGATGTTTATTTACTATAATAAAATATTCCATATTGTATTGAATGAGTTATGATATGTTAGACGATGGATGTGCAATTTTTATACCCTTCATGGTTTATAGTTGATGTATTGACATTTCATATGCTAGTTTTAAAATGAATGTTTATGTTATGTTTGAAAATTTTTCGTATGAGGAATGCTTTGGACATAGTAAGTAATAGGAAGGGTCTGCTATATCCCCTTGATGCATCAGTAGGTCTCATGAGAAAAAGAAGTGTCTTGGTAAAAGGCCTTGAAAAAATTCTTATCTGTAGTCTTGGCACGAGGCCTTGACTATGTGGTTATGAAATCTGACGTTAGGTATTCCCTCGTTTTGAAATTACTAATTAAATGTGATTATTCGACTAATAGAATATCCATGATCATGTTTATATGGTAATGTTTTATTTATTTTTTCCATATTATGTTAATGTTTATATATAAAAATTTGGTTCCTTTATTACACATCTTGCCTTAAAAGTTTATAGCTTCTGCTAAATTATTTTCCCTTACTGAGCATCCGAGCTCATCCCTTTCATATGTTTTATTTTCCCAGGATTCCAAGAATTTTATTATGATTTCTATTCAGAGTTAAATTATAGGGAATAATGGAATTCTTAAAGGATAATGTATGATGTGTTTTATGTTATAAATTGTAATGTAAAGATCATGTATGTAATATATTTTCCACGACTGTTAAACTAATCAGTCGTTCGCGAATTGATTCCTTGTAATCATGCCAATGTATTAAAATAATGTATTGGATTAGGGATTCTGGGGTTGGGGTGTTGCACACAAGGATTGGCCTATTTTTCAACTTCTTAAAACAGTCTTCACATTCCTGATTCTAGACAAACTTTACTCACTTTCATTTCATCTTCGTCATTGGGTTTGAAAACAATGACAAATTAATCACAAGTCATTGAAAATACTCCAATGGTCCTAGAAAGTTGTGGATCTCTATTGCAAATATTGGCATGGGCCACCCATCAGTCACCAATGTCTTGGAAGGGTCCACATATATCCCTTTTCTTACGATCGCATTCCCCAATAATGATACTTCCCCTATCTAGAACTAATATTTATTGTACATTTCACATAGATTATCCCTTCCTAAAGTCATTATCATAGTATTCAAATCCTCCTTGTGTTCCTCCTTGCTCTTGGAGTATATCAAAATATTATCAATAAAGACTACCACAAATATGTCAAGGTAATCACTGAATACTATATTCATTGAATCCATGAAAATTTATGGAGCCTTAGTGAGTCCGAAAATAATTCTTATGACCTCATAGTGTCCATACCTAGTTCAAAATGTAGTCATGGTAATATCTTCTTGACTCACCATTAATTGGTGATATCCCGACCAAAGGTCCACCTTAGAGAGAAAACTAGCCCAATAAATATGATCGAACAAGTCTTCTATCAATGGTAGGGGAACAATTTTCTTTATCTTGATTTTATTGAGATCATGATAATAAATGCAGAGGTGCATTGATCAATCCTCTTTATTGATGAATAAAACTAGTGCACCAATTGGTGAAGCACTCGGGCATATAAAACCCTTCTCCAGATTCACCTATAATTGATTATTCATCTATTCCAACTCTACAAGTCCATTATATATAATGTGTCATTATTATAAGCAAGGATCCAAAAATAAGTTAAATTTGTAACTCAACCTATTGATCAGGAGGAAGACCGAGAAACGATTGAAGGAATACATCAGTGTAATCTCTCATGATGGGCATGTCTTCAAGCATGATTTCCACCTTTTTCTCAATGATTTGAGACAAACATGCCAACTCATAAGGAATTAATATCCCCACTTGATACAATGATTATAAAGTACATTCACCTTCCTCCTTTCACATGTAATTAATTGGAAGATGTTTTGTGATGTGAAGAGTGATATCTCTTTCCCAATAGTTGATGTTGTCTTTGTATGAAGATAGTCAACCCATGCCCATGATAGCGTTGAACTCCACTAAATGAATTATGACAATATTTTCTGGTTGTTTCAGTCCACAAATGCTAACTGGGGAGGAGTTATAATCCATTGATGTAATAATTTCTCCTTTCTTTTTATCACAGATAAAATATCCTCCAAATTTTGATGTGGTGTTTTGAATAGTTATAATAAACATAAAAGATATAAAAGAATTTGTAGAACTAGAATCAAATATTATGTTCTCTATTCTTGAATTAATAACAAGTGTACCTTTCAACACATCTTTGTTTGGCTCTACCACAGTAGTAGGGATTGCTTAAGCCCTTCCTTGTTTCTTTAGAGTTTGTTGTTGATTGCCTTTAAAAACCCTCATCTTACTAAATTTTTCTGCATAAAACCCATGATCCTTGTAGTTGTAACACTACACTACAAGATGAGTGTTGATCTGAACCTTTCATTATTTTTCCACATTAGTGGTATTTTCATATCTCTTTGATAGTTTTTAGCCTATTGTCCCAAATTTCAACATTTGAAGCAATTCCTAGTTCCCTTTAGACAGTTCCCAATTTTCTTATTCCGAAAAATTTTACTCCTAGTATGATCAGGCTTTCTTCCATCAGGGAATTTATGTGTGGAACTCCCCACTTTAGGTTCTATTTTTATCTTTTTTTTTGTCGGTCCCACGATACCAATGAGAGTCTCTGATCTCTATTTCAAATATAAGGGAATAATGGATAATCTCCTCATTGATGTCAAATTCTCTAATCTCCAATTAATATTGTATACTCAGCTTCAGTTCACTGAAGAAGAAATCCACCTTACTTTTGATGTTCATGACAAAGCTCAAGGCGTGCCTTGAAAGACTAGTAATGTTTTCTTCATAAGATCTGATTAAATCATCTTCATCATGCTTGAGTCTGAGGAACTCTCTTTCTATCTTTATATTGATGGTTTGTGGAAAATATTTATTGAATTAAATTATCATGAATTCCTCCCAATATAGGGAATAAATTTCTTCTTGGGGCTTTGTATTCTTGATCAGTTTCCACCACTGATCAGCTTCATTGCCAAAATGATAGACCGCAAGTACGACTTTCCCTTCTTCTAATCACTGGAGGACAAAGAATAACTTTTCCATGGAGTTAATCCACTATTTCGTGAGGATGTAATCAAATGATCTACTAAAAATGGGAAGCCTTTTCCACATGAAGAATTCAACAGAAAATTTCTCATTCCATATAAGAGAAGGGTGTTCCACAGGATTCATGTTATTATTCATAACTTGAGCAAGTTGAGAAAGTGTTGTCATGCTGTTTTGAGCAGCTGTTCTAATCATATTAGGCATATGAATAGGGAAATTTTCACATTCCCTATCATATTGATTATTGGCACGTGTTATTCTATTTCTCTCCATTAATTGAGAACAATAACAAACAATTAATGTCTTGGTTACTTAGTTAGTGAGCATTAAGAGGAAACTTTGAACATAAGTAGATAAACTTGAAAAAGATAAGTATATACTGACTTGTGATTCCATAAGTTTCAATATTGGTTATCCAGGATCTTTTTTAACCGATATTCTTATGAGATCTTATTTTTTATTCCCTTAATAATGGTTTATAATTATGTCATGAATTTACGAAGAATATTCCCCTAGAGTGTCAAAATAATAGTGTTGTAAGGCTCGTTGTGATGAACTAGTTTCCATTCTAGTCTATCAAAAATTTTTTTTCAGATTTTACCCCTACATGCATATGTGCCATAGCCATTGATGTGGCTCTATTTTTACATAGTTTTCCACATCTTTTTATTTAATTTTTATCAATTTAATTAATTATTTTTATACTTTTTAATGAATAATGGAACTTTTGTATTTTTATCACTAAATTTATAAATTAATCATTTTTTTATAATTAAATATGATTTTTAAGTTTTTTTATAGTATTTCTAATTTTTCTAAATATATTAAATTACTTTTTTTAGTTTAATAATCTTAATGTGGTTAGTAATTTTAAATGTCTATTAATTAATTAATTATTCTTCTTTATTTGCCTTTATTTAACCCAGTTTTTAATCTAATACTTTACTATTTAATTCTGATTTATTAACATTACTTTTTAACTGGGTCAATTATTATGCTAAGTAATTAAGAGTAATAATTAAGTTAATAAAGTACTGTGTTTTTAATTTTCTGTTTTCATTTCGTCATCTATTTAATTAATTTTGTCGTTTAATAACTCTAGTTAATTAAAATTGTTTTAATTTTATGTGCGCAGTTAATTAATTTTAGGTGTTCTACATTTATTTAGACTTATATTGAATTAATATTAGCATTTATATTGTTAGCTAATAATTAAGTTACTTTTATTTTTTAGTTTGTTAGTTAATTTTGTTAGTTTTTAGTTGCAGTTAATTATTTAATCTTAAAGAGCATAGTTTAAATCCCTTTTGTTATAATTAATTAGTGTTCGTTCATTTTATTATTTGTTATAAACTAATTTTTATAGTTAGCGTTTTTATTTGTTCTGTCGGTGAGTCATGACTCACTGTTACATCCATCGATTTCATGTCATACCGATTATTATTTATTTTACCTATCGATTTCTCATTTATTTTATCTATTGGTGAGTCGTCACTCACCGTTCTATTTATTTTATTTTGTTTAGCTGCTACCTATCCTTATTCTTTTAATCGGTGAGTCAGATTGAAAATTTCCTATCTCGGTCACACTCCACTTTCCACTCACTGATAGCTTTAATTTTAACTCATCGATCCTTTCACTCCATTTTCCCACACACTCACCGTAAGTTTATCATTTTATCACTTTTGGTCTTTCATCTATTTCAACTATCACCGATCCTTCCCTGCTTCTCACTTTTCTTCTCCCCGATTTATCTCTTCTATTGGTCTCGCACGCGCACCAGGCCCTCAATGTCTCACCGATGTTTTTCCCCTTTGGGTTTCACAATCCTTTCATTACCGACAGTCTCTCATTTCTTCACGCACCCATTGATGCCTCCCCATTTCACACTATCGGTGAGTCAATCCTTTCTCCTTCCTCAAACTGTCAGTCTCACACCATCGGTAGCAGAATCTTTGGAGAGTCACTGCTCACCTCATGAGACACCGACAACTGCTCTCATCGGTTGTCCGCTAGAGTCGGCGCTATGGATTAGGGAGGCGGTGCCGCAGGGTTTGGAGAAGAGAAAGTCGAGTCCACTAGAGCTGATTCGCCGCACCCCATGCCGCGCTACTGTATTTCTACGGAGTAGGTCCACCAGACTAGCTACTTAGAGGGAGTTCACCATGCCATGATGGAATCTGAAGCAGATGACCTAGTCTTCTGTTGCTGGAGTGAAGTAGATCCGCCTCGCCGCACTGGACCCGAGGTAAGGCGTCGCATACCTGCTGGATGAATCAGGAAGAAGTTAAAACCGCCATGGATAAAGCTCGGTGGCGCTGTTGCTAGAAGGAGCAGGAGGCCGAACTTGGAGGGAGACGGACCTGTTTGCGGCACTGGAGAAGAAGCCGACGATATCTTCTGTTGTGCACCGAGGGTTTGGGGAAAAAGAAAATAGGATATATATATATATATATATATATAATAAAATTAAACTTAACATAAAGAAAAAATAAAATAAAATAACATAACTAAATTTATTAAACTTTAATAATTATTAAGTAATAAAAATATACATAAGATAATTAATTAAACAGAATTACTAATTTAATCTTAATTATATTTAACTAAACTAGTTTGATTCCTAATTTAATTTCATATTGATTTAATAGAAATAATCAATAAAATAAATTTTAATAAGAATTAAATCATCAAAAAATATTCTAATTAAATCGAAATAACCTTACTTTTCAAATTAATAGTAATAAACTTAATATGAATAATTAACATTAGTAATTAAAATAGATCAAAATTACCAACTCTGTTATTTAAGATATTTTTTTAAAACTAAAATTTTAACAAATTACAAATTTAATGAAGTAAATTAATTTAATTAATGGTCCATTGGATATTTCTTTTTCATAATTAAATTAACATTAATAAATATATAAAATTAAATTAATAAATTACTCAATTACTTAATAATAGTATTTAATAATTAATAATTTATGTTCTATATTAACTAAATTAAATACCCAGCTAATATCGGTTAAGTGATTTATTTTTATCAACTATTTTATTTTCGTATTTTAACAACCTTAGAATTTTTTTTGATGTTCTTTACTTTTAAGATTCATTCAAAGGACTAAAACACATCCACATTCATCTAACTAACTCACTGGGAGTTAGTTATGAGGGAAAATCTAGTGTGACGTGCCTGTCACGGATAAAATGCACGCGTGCGGTGCTAAAGTGAAGGACTATTTGGAGTTAGTGGTATCGAGCAGTGACATGCAGTTTATGACAGTATGTTACTTAAAGCAGAGTAGCAGCACACTTAGGGGAGACTCTCATTCTGATTCCACGCCACACCATCTTGGAGAGCAGAACTCCTGGGAGATGATAAAGTAAAACTAGAGACTAAGGAGCCCGAACATAGAGCAATATTTAGGGAGTATTTCTTCATCTTTTCATTAAGTCTTGTACTCTGTTTTTGGTTGTTTTCAATGATAGATTTCATTATGAACATGAGTTGATTTTCCATCTCAGGATATTTAATCTTTGTTGGTTTATCTGTTTAAATTTTCACTTACTCTTCGATTGACATCAGAGTTAATCGGTGAGGTCAACTCTGATGTTAGGTCAAATTGTTCACTCCTTATAGTAAAAATTTCATAGTTTCAAGTTCAATTGGAGAGATTAAACTTGATCATTTTTATGTTTATGCATTAATGTCATGATAGTTGGAGTTTCACGACGAGTTTAATTTCAACAATATTCTTTTTCAAACATTTAACATATGATGATCTTTAGAGTGGCTAACTCTAAAAGTCATACCTCTATTTGATGTGTCTTTTGGAGAGTAAGATATATCAACCAATTTATAAGGTGTGATTCAAATAAATTTAGTGGAGAATTATCCTTTTATCCATCAAGTTTGGAATTCCCAAGAAAATAGTTGTTCTTAGCTCCTTGTCTTTGCTGCTTAATGTTAGTTTGATATAATTCTTAGTTTAACAGTACTTAGTGTAATTTTAGCTCATTTGTAGAAAATATTGTTTCCTCATCCTGTTTCAATGTCATTTTAATAATAAAAAAAATAAAAAAAAATGCACACTTGCTTCACTGCTGACAATAGTTGAGTTTATCTTGAATAAAACCTAGAATTCTTGTCTGTCTTCAATGTGGATCGACCCTGCACCACTGTGCTAGTGTAGGAGTAATAAATGTAATTTTGAGGGCTGTGATGACCTCTGACCAGTTCAAAATTTGGTGTCATTTCCGTGGAAGGCACACACATAGAGTCTAGGGTTTGAAAATAAATAAAAAGTTAAAAAAACATTTAATTTTTTTTTAAAAAAATCTAATCTAAAAAAAACTGCTATGAACTGTATCTGCTGGTTTTGTTGTTTGAAAAAAAAAATCTGCTCAACTGTTGAACCGTGTGTGTTTAAACTCATTTGTTTTTAGTTTAAAGGAAATGGAAGAGTACTAGAACTGGAATCGATCGGGACATTATTGTGATTCTTGTAGAGATTATGGACATACTGCTTGGAAGTGTATCTTTAACTAGCCACAACAGACTTCTTTCATTGAATATAATGAAGAAAACTTTGAATTTAGTCGGGACACCCTACATAAAATTGAATTAATTGATTCTAAACTGGATAATAGGGTGGAACTAATTAATAATTGGTTTACTAAAACGCAAGAAATACAACTTAGAGATTCTCAAGAGCGAGATCAAAGACTTAAAAGATTGGAAAACATGCTTTTGGAATTAAAAAAAAGGGTTAAAGAACAAGAATAATTTGAAGAAAATGAAAAAGAAAATGTTTATAAAATATTAGAAAATCAAGGGGAATAAGAGAGGGAAATTGAAACTGGGCAAGAAACCATTCACTTTGAAAAATCTGATTTTGTTGGACTTAATTTGGAAATAACTGACTCAAAAATTCAAGAACATAACATTGAAAATCCAATAAAGAGCTTTAATGGTATTGAGTTGGATAATTTGGAAGATTAATTGAAACAAATTGAAAATGATTGTCCAGTTCTCTTTATAATTCCTACTTTTGAGAAAAATCATTGTTTTAGAAGTTTTGATAATTAAGTCACTCGGGTTGAAGATATACTTGAAACTGAAAAATTGGATTGTTAATAATTCTTCACCCAAAATTTCTGTAATTATAAACAGTGAGCCTAAACGTGATATTGGGTACACTTTGGAAGGGGACCTTAAGCTGGAAATCATAGAAACTAAAATCTTTGAACCTAAACAAATAAACACTCTTCCATGTTTTGAAACTCCAAACCCAATAATTTTTGAAATATTGTTGGATGTTGAGAAAAAGGGAATGATATTTAAAGAAAGGCCAACTGATGAGTTCTCATTTCTTTATTGTCATAATGATCACTTATCTGAAACACTGTGTAGTGAAATTGAAAATATTGTTGATATATATGGGAGTAAATGTTTAAATTTGATCAATCACGAACATCACTTTATTGACGCTGAATTGAACATTACTCCCCCTGATTTGAACTTCTTGGAACACACTACAGACATAGTTTTAGAAAGTGATCCTTTTGAACATGAATTTAAGGTAGATTTTGAACGCACATTAGATGGTGATTGCAGAATTGATTTGTTCGAAGTAGTAGAAATTGAACATTCATTCAATGATGAGGAACTTTTGGAAGAGATTTACAACATTGTTAAACCTGAATCTGCTACTGGTCAAATAAATTTTCTTCCTTATTTTTCACTTTTATCCTCAACTGTGAAAGGGGCTGAGTCTTCTCATGATACTGATAGTGGTCTATAGGGGGACATACATGTGAGTTTCATTCTACATGATTCAGTTCAACACTTAAATGAATTCCCTCTTGAACCTACTAATCAGAATTTACACATATGCACCCTTGAATATAAATCCTTGAGTGTTGAAGTTGAGAGAGATAGCTGTGAGGACATTTTCATACCCTTTAAAGCACCTAATACATTGCTTCTACTACATAAAAATGTTAATATTTTCAAATCTGAAACAGTTGTGGTAGCTGAGAGCACCATGTCCATAACTGTTAATGAGTGATGTTTAGGGATTTTTGTAGCTAATGAGAAATTGGTTTTAGTCTGCTTATACTTTGTTGCCCACATGTTTCAACTTTCTGTTAAAAATAATTGGGCCAAACACATGTGGTGGTTACTATTAAGGAAACCACATCCACCTAGTGATTACAGTTAGTTTCTAGGTGAGTCTGGCTGGGGACTTTAAACCTAGATCTGCATGGGAGGCAACCCATGGTTTTTATTTTGTAAATAAATAAACAAATTGTGATTAAATAAAGTGTAACTGAAGACTTTAAATTCAGTTCTTCATGGGAATCAACCCATGTTCTTCCTTCTTTTGTGTTTACCTTTATTTCTGTTCTTGTTTTAGTATTGAATATTGTTCTGTTGTGATGCCTTCTGTTTGCACTGTCTCTGCTGTATTTTTGTTCTTGGTTTACATACTCGGTGTTTTTAGGATGTTGTTGCTTGTCCCAATAAATGGAGTGGAATTCTCATGCTTAAAGAGTAATGGAAAACTTAGTCAGGGAAGTATCTTACTATTATTTCTTATTTCAATTTTTTTTCTCATTACCACATGAAAAAAAATATGATGCTTGTCTTGCATAGAAAAATCTTCTTTAAAAGAATCTTTATTTCATTGAAAATCCTGCTACATGTCACAATGTTGTGCATAAATTTTTCATGTACCTCCTTGCTAAAAAAACCGAAATTCATTGTTTAAATTCATCTCACTTCATGAAATTAAGTGTGGGGGTACATTTTTTGTTGTAGTTGTGTTGTAATTGGAACTGATTAGTCTAAGGGGTGTTAGAATGCATCTTACTGCTTAATTGAACATCTACTTGAATCATACTTTGTTAACATGCTTACACCCAATTAATTGTGCACCCACACTTTGTATATCACTGGACATTAATAGTTAATGAATACACTTGCTAATAAACCTTTTGATTATTTATTCTTTGTGGCAAACAATATTTTTGAACTCCATTGAGACCCATTATACATGTCATTAATCTACTTAATTGAAAATCTGTTTTGAAACTTAATTGTCAAATTGTTCTTCTCCACTTTTAAGTGAACTTTGGGGACAAAGTTGGGATTTATGTGTGGGGGAGGGGGAAAATTATTTACTATTCTAAACTGTGCTTTAATGAAAGCCCATCAATTCCAACTACAACTTCAATTTTTTTTTAAAAAATGGATAACTTTTTTCAAAATTCTTGCATATTTTTATGCTTTACACTGTACTCACATTGTTCTTGCCTTACGATGAGTATATTACTAGAAGTTAAGATTTGTATTGAGCCTGAAATTGTTGAGGTTTGATGATTTCTGAGTGGTTTTACATAGTGATTTAATGGAAATTCAGTTTAGGACCTACTTTTGAAAGTGATATAGGAATCCTTTTAATGGGATTATGATCATAACCCTTTGGAACTGGAAGTTTGATTCTGATTCTAGGGGTTTTTTTTATTAAAAGTAATTTCTTTAAAGAGCCAATGTAAATGAATTTTATATAAATCTTTTGAAACTGGAGTAGTTTGGGCATCTGGGATCCCACGGTGAGTCTCTGAGACCCTAGATTCTGGGTGTGTATCTGTTTACTAAAAGCCCTCTGTTCACTTTGAATAAGTGCATTGCACAGTGCTCAGCACAATGATACATGGCTTGGGAAAAATAAATAAAGTGTCTAGGGTCAAACATGAGCTCATTCTAGTGAGGGGAATGATGAACGCCATATGAAGAAGGGATCAAATGGGTTATATTGAAATCATTTAGCTTGTATCATTGAAGTGATTCACAAAATAATTAATTATTTTTGGAACCTAGGTGAAAATTCAAAGTTCAAAGTTCCTTGGTTAAGGTCTTAATTCCATTGATATTTTATCTCCTTTAATTCTTGGGTTTAGAACCTATGAATGGATTAAAGTTAGTCACTAAGTTGTATCACATATGAGGCATGACATCTTTATTATTTGATGATTCATAGTTTTCAAGACTACCAATGATAATTTGTTCTAGGCAAGGTTCATATGAGCAACTTAGTTTCTAAAAACCTATTGACATGTGTTTTGAAGTCCTCTGTTTAAAGTTCTTGACATGTTTCATTTTGATTTGAATTATAAACATACCTATGTTTTCAAGTTTAATAAAACATTGGATTGTTTGAGGACAAACAATGTTTAAGTGTGGGGGAATTTGATGTGTCTCTATTTTTATATAGTTTTTCCACATCTTTTTATTTAACTTTTATCAATTTAATTAATTATTTTTACACATTTTGATAAATAATGTCACTTTTGTATTTTTATCACTACATTTGGTAATTAATCATTTTTTTATAATTAAATATGTGTTTTTTGTTTTTTTATAGTCTTTCTAATTTTTATAAATATATTAAATTAATTTTTTAGTTTAATAATCTTAATGTGGTTAATAATTTTAAATTTCTATTAATTAAATAATTATTCTTCTTTATTTTCATTTATTTAACCCAATTTTTAATCTAAGACTTTACTATTTAATTATGATTTATTAACTTTTCTTTTTAACTGGGTAAATTATTATGATATGTAATTAAGATTAATAATTAATTTAATAATGTAATGTGTTTTTAATTTTATGTTTTCATTTCGTCATCTATTTAATTAATTTTGTCGTTTAATAACTGTAGTTAATTCTATTTGTTTTAATTTTATTTTAGCAGTTAATAAATTTTAGGAGTTCTGCATTTATTTAGACTTATATTGAATTAATCTTAGCATTTATAGTCTCAGTTAATAATTAAGTTACTTTTATTTTTTAGTTTTTTAGTAAATTTGATTAGTTTTTAGTTGCAGTTAATTATTTAATCATTAACAGCATAATTTAATTCTATTTTGTTATAATTAATTACTGTTCATTCATTGTATTGTTTGTTATAAATTGATTTTTATAGTTACCATTTTTATTTGTTCTGTCGGTGAGTCACGACTCAGAGTTACTTCCATTGGTTTCACGTCATACCGATTACTCTATATTTTATCTATCGGTTTCTCATTTTTTGTAACTATCGGTGAGTCGTCACTCACCGTTCCATTTATTTTATTTTGTTTGGCTGCTACTGATCTTTATTCCTTTAATCGGTGAGTCTGATTGGAAATTTCCTATGTCGGTCTCAGTCCACTTTCCACTCACTGATAGCTTTAATTTTAACTCACGGATCCTTTCACTCCATTTTTCCACGCACTCACCGTTAGTTTGCCATTTTATCACTTTTGGTCTTTCGTCTATTTCAACAATCGGTGAGTCATAACTCACTGATCCTCCCCTGCTTCCCACTTTTCTTCTCACCGATTTATCTCTTCTATTGGTCTCACACACACACCAGGCCCTCAATGTCTCACCGTTGTTTTTCCTCTTTCGGTTTCACAATCCATTCATTACCGTTGGTCTCTCATTTATTCACACACCCATTGAGGCCTCCGAATTTCAGACTATCGGTGAGTCAATCCTTTCTCATTCCTCAAACTTTCGGTCTCACACCATCGGTAGAAGAATCTTTGGAGAGTCACTACTCGCCTCATGAGACACCGACGACCGCTCTCATCGGTCTCACGAGAGCTCGTACCCCTTCAACCTCCTACCAACGTCGGTCCCTCTACCTCATCTCCCCCAAATCATCCACTGATTGTCCCAACTCTTCAAATACCGATACCAACATAGGCATTGCATTTTACCTCACTCTGATGCGACGCCGCTATGGATACTGTCGATTCTGCCACAAACCAAGTTCTTAAATCATTAATCTAAACCATTCAAATCCCAAAAAATTTCTCAGATCTAAAAATTATTTACTATAGCGATGCCGAACCACAGCTGAGGTTGGGTTCACCATAAGAGGAATATGGGTTGAAAAGATCTGTTGTCCGCTAGAGTTGGCGCCACGGATTAGGGAGGCGGTGCCACAGGGTTTGGAGAAGAGAATGTCGAGTCCACTAGAGCTGATTCGCCGCACCCCATGCCGCGCTACTGTATTTATGAGGAAGAGGTCCACCGGACCAGCTACTTCGAGGGAGTCCACCATGCCGTGATGGAAGCCAAAGAAGATGACCTAGTCCGCTGTTGCTGGAGTGAAGTAGATCCGCCTCGCCGCACTGGACCCGAGTGACGTTGTCGCATACCCACTAGGATGAATCGGAAAGAAGTTAAAACTACCATGGCTAAAGCTCGGTGGCGCCGTTGCTGGAAGGAGCAGGAGGCCAAACTTAGAGGGAGACGGACTAGCTTGCGGCGCTGGAGAAGAAGCCGACGATCTCTTCTGTTGTGCGCCGAGGGTTTGGGGAAAAAGAAACCGGGAAATATATATATATATATATATTAAATTTAAAAATAACATAAAGTTAAAATAAAATAAAATAACATAACTAAATTTATTAAACTTTAATAATTATTAAGTAATAAAAATTTACATAAGATAATTAATTAAACAGAATTACTAATTTAATCTTAATTATATTTAACAAAACTAGTTTGATTCCTAATTTAATTTCATATTGATTTAATAAAAATTATCAATAAAATAAATTTTATTAAGAATTAAATCATTACAGACTATTCTAATTAAATGTAAATAACCGTACTTCTCAAATTAATAATAATAAACTTAATAAGTATGATTAACATTAGTAATTATAATAAATCATAAATACCAACTCTGTTATTTATGTTATTTTTTTAAACTAAAATTTTAACAAATTACAAATTTAATGAAGTAAATTAATTTAATTAATGATCCATTTGATATTTATTTTTCAAAATTAAATTAACATTAATAAATATATTAAATTAAATTCATAAATTACTCAATTACTTAATAATAATATTTAATAATTAATAATTTAAGTTCTATACTATCTAAATTAAATACCCAGCTAATATCGGTTAAGTGATTTATTTTTATTAACTGTTCTATTTTTGTATTTTAACAACGTTAACATTTTTTTAATGTTACTTACTTTGCAGATTCATTCAAAGGACTAAAACACGTCCACATTCATCTAACTAACTCAGTAGGAGTTATTTATGGGGGAAAAAACTAGTGTGACGTACCTGTCGCGGAAAAAATGCACGCGTGCGGAGATAAAGTGAATGAATATTTGGAGTTAGTGTTATCGAGCAGTGACATGCAGTTTATGATAGTAGGGTACTTATAGCATAGTAGTAGCAGACTTAGGGGAGACTCTCCTTCTGATTCCATGCCACACCATCTTGGAGAGCAGAACTCCACGAGAGATGATAGAGTCAAAATGGAGACTAAGGAGCCCGAAGGCAGAGCAATATTTAGGGAGTCTTTCTTCCTCTTTTCTTTATGTATTGTACTCTATTTTCAGTTGTTTTTAATGATTTATTTCATTATTAAAATGAGTTGATTTTCCATATTGGGAGCTTTATGATTTGCTGGTTTATCTGTTTAATTTTTCACTTACTCTTCGATTGACATCAGAGTTAATCGGCGAGGTCAACTATGATGTTAGGTCAAATTTTCACTCTTTACTACAAAAATTTCATAGTTTCAAGTTCAATTTGTGAGATTAAATTTGATCATTTTTATGTTGATGCATTAATGTCATGATAGTTGGAGTTTCACGGCGAGTTTAATTTCAACTATATTCTTTTTCAAACATTTAATAGATGATGATCTTTAGAGTGGAGAACTCTAAAAGTTATACCTCTGTTTGATGTGTCCTCTGGCGAGGAAGATATATAAACCAATTTCTATGGTGTGATTCAATTAATGTTAGTGGAGAATTATCCTTTTAACCATCATGTTTGGAATTCCCAAGAAAATAGTTGTTCTTAGCTCCTTGTCTGTTCTACTTAATGTTAGTTTGATTTAATTCTTAGTTTAACTGTACTTAGTGTAATTTTAGCTCCTTTGTAGAAAATCATGTTTCCTCATCCTATTTCAACTTCATTTTAAAAAAATAAAAAATAAAAAAATGCACACTCGCTTCACTACTGACAATAGTAGAGTTTATCTTGAATAAAACCTAGAATTCTTGTCTGCCTTCTCTGTTGATTGACCCTGCACCACTGTGATAGTGATGGAGTAATAAATGTAATTTTGAGGGCCCTAACAACCTTCATCGAGTTCAGCCACCCCTACAAATTTGTATCCAAACAAGGATGTATTTTCTTCATAAACCACTTACTCTATACCTACCATATTTTAGGGGTGTTTTCTTATACTTATTCTCATCCATAAGGTTATTACTAAAGTATCATATTCATAATCTCCAAAAATAACTAGATCATCCTTTGAAACTAACTATAGTGACCATATCCATTTACACATAACATTACATGATATTAAACATAATTATACATTAGATTACATGCGAAGGATCATAAATTATAGGGTCTTAGAAGACTAGGTACATAAAACTGAAAACATGGAACAACATATTTTTTTTTTATCATTAAATTTATCATCTAACGTCAATTGTGCAAATACATCTCCATATGGTAACCTGGGAATAACATGAGCAAAGGTATGAGATAAATGTGTCGGTAAGGGAATAACCATAAAAAAGAATTAGCACAAGGGATAAAAGTAATGACATGATGACACAAAAAGAAATGTAACATATGTAAACATTACATATAAAAATGGAATAATATAAACAAGTCGGCATAGTGTTGTGGTAACAATATAAAACATGACTTTATCATGAGTCAAGGCTAACTTCAATTACCATTGTACATATTAGCACAAGCCAAGGCTAACTGCCTAGACCATCACACATAACGTCCTATAAGACTCAATATTACCCAATGGATTTGAGAGCTATATGGGTGCACCCATATTAACATTCCATGAATATTTTTTCCACATAAATAATCATACATAATAAATCTTACATAGACAAATGGGTTACCCATGGAAAGAATTGGGTACCATAATCATGATGTAATATATTACAACTGGGCAAATCATAAAAGCGTCAATAAATGAAAGGAACAAAAATATACATCGACATTCATAAGGGAAAATAAGCATGTATCAAGGTATTAGATATCAAGTATAAGTGACAACTAATAAAAATTTATTTATGATATTTTAGCATTAACACATTTTTGTGTGGTTTTATGGAAAGTTTATAGATCCTATAAAATACAAAATGGAAAAATGATTTATATAAAACCAGAAGTGAACCCCAAAGTTTTTCATAATAAGAAATACTGATTTTATAAATAAAATTATGGATTAAAATTTAATATAGAGTGAACATTAAATCAGGTAAGAATTTTGGAAGATTCCTCAAAATAGGTTTTCATATCGGGAAGTATTAGGATGGAATCACTTAAAAAAAATGTATTCCCCCAAAGAGAATGAAGAAAGGGTATTGATAAATTAATTTGGAACATTTAAATGTATTTTAGAAGATTCATCTAAATAGATAAGATAACTTCATTTTGGTAAAATAAATATAAGGCAGCCTGATAAAACAAAGGAGGTTTGGGTAGAATTCTTTACGGATTATCAGCATGGTATCGGGTATACATAAAGAGGTATTAATGAGAGTGAAAGGGGTTTATCATCCCATATGCATATTTAGGTTAGTATGGGGTAGGTTCTATTTCATGCCCCAACATTAGGAATTACACATAAAAGGGCATAACATAGAGGGAATTCTTGAATAAAAGTTAAATAGAGAGGATCACTTACCATAAGTATGATGGTGTTATTCAGTAGATATTAATGACCAGAATAATCATATTAGGTTCATTAATTAATATTTATATATCATATTATATATTTAAAATATTTATTATAACCTTTTTTTGTTCATTAATGACATTTATGATGGGTTAAGTGGTTCAATTTCACTGTTCGGGTCTGTTTGTTTCCCTAGATTGTTACGATCGGTTTAATTATTTTAATGAAAGGAGAATCATATAAAATGGGAATGGATTACAATAATCAGTGTTATATTTTATTATTTAACATCCATATGTTTACATTGTTTTAAATTTAATTTGGATACTTTGAGTGAAGTTGAATCATTATATAAAACTGTAGTGATAACCTTTTTGGTTTATTGATGGGTTTTGATCACTACTAACTGATTTTGAATTATAGTTTAATATCATGTGTAAAAAAATATTATAGAACCTTACATATAATATAATACATAATAATATTTTTCAACCATAAAAATAATCTTTTTATGTCCATAATTGATGGTGGTAAAATATATTGAAAACCCAACGTCCTTGAATGTTGTTAATTAACACATCTTAGATGTTGTCTTTACTACTATAATAAAAGAAGATTAAAAGAGATATGAAAATAAATTATTCCACTATCTTAAAAAAATTGAAATAAATTTAAGGTACTTTAGTTTTCATAACATTTGGAAAATGATATGTAAGGATAGAAAAGGAATCAAATGAACATTGAAAGAAAGAAAAAAAATTGAAAATGAGAATTTACCTCTTGAACCAATCTTCCTTGAGAGCCTCTTAAGGGTAAAGGATTTGGACTTTGGAAGATACTAAGGTACGATGGATGTGGAGTAGGACCATGGGAAGTGATTTGGGAAGAATTTAGTCAAGGAACAAGGCTTGATATGAGTGAAGAAAAGAGGGGAGTGTGGGTGGTTTTTATTGTAAAGGGGAGGAGTGTTTTGAAAATATTTTAGTCATTAGATATTTATATTTCCATAAGAAAAATGATAGTAATAATTATTATGAAAAAAATTGTAATATATTAATGTGAGTTCTAACCAATGTCCATTTACATCACCCATGACACAATCATGATACAAAAATTCAGGTTTTAGCATTTATTATGAATTATCTTATTTTACAATTCATAAAAATTCAATTATTTTAGAACAATACAAAAAATTCACTCTAACCATATTTTGAACTGTAAAATCCAAAAATGAAATCCATTTTTATAAAATACTTATCTAGACCTGATTAGTTAAAATTTTAATTAAAATCATAATTTAATTGAAAATTATGAATTTTAAAACTAAATCTGATTATATAATGCTTTCTAAAATTACGCAAGGACTTATAAAATCTTTTTAAAATCAGAAGACATAAAATTATATATTTACGAAAAAGTTTTTGTAATATGCATTTTAAATTAATTAATTGATAGTAATTAATTTTTTATGACTTACAAAAATACCAATAATTTTACTATCGTAATATTATCACTTATAATATACCTAAATTATATTTATACATTCATGGGTGATGTTACTATTCTATAAAAAGATTCACTATTCATAAGGGTCATATTACTATTCACAAGGTCAATATTTCTATTCATAAATGACCGTTACTATTCACTAAAAATGAATTTGTCTCATTGTACTCCAAATATCTTAATGCTCGCAACAATGTATATCATATTTTTAAAATTCAAATCACCGAAGTGAAAATATTATGTTTAAAGGTCACACAATACTTAATAGTTCATTTACGTTGTTATTTCATGTGATTTTATGAAATAATTATAAGATAATAATTTTAACTTACTAAACATTGGGTCATTACATGATATGTGAATAATTTTATACTAGTGTTGCACCGATCATATTCCCAACACAATTCATTATTCAATATGTTTTTATGATGCCAAAACCTGAGTTCGAAACAGTCCTCTTCTCCAGCACATGCAATGATGAAATCACAAAAAAAAACAATTTTTTTCACTGCACCTATGATGTAAAGAACACATCTTGTGGAAAATTCATAAAAGACCCACTGGAGTTGCGAAATTCAAAAACAATATTGCTGTAATTTTTATCATAAATGTATGGACACGATCATTTGAGGGATTTTTAAATAACAAGATTCGCTCAATCGCTCTATATTGAATCGATCACGACCCCTGATGTAGTGCACATAGAACCCATACAAGGAATAAGAATATTTATGATTACTACACTAAAAAAAGGAATAATTATTATTTTGTCCATAAATAATTTTCCAATTCCCCAAATTGAAATTATTTAACACAAGCTATTCACAGCTATTACAATATCAATTTTAATAAATTATTTTCTGGTCAATTTTTTTGTTCTTTATATCCTTTTTTCTGTGTGTTTTTCACCCACTATGAATTCCCTTGTTCCCTCAAGATCTCAATTATAATAGAATAACCTAATGACCACCATTTATAAGAAACCACAGATGTTGAGTGTATTGTCCCATGTTTTTAGATGGAATGAGTTTTCTGATAGAACTTGAATTTTATGTTTGGTTGATTGAATGATTTTTGGTACAAGGTTTGGAATGAAATTATGAGAATTGAGACACTTAAATGTGTTGTTTCAATGATTGGTTTAAGGTCTAAATGTTTTCCCTAGTGTTCCATTCTGTTTTGGGAGCATCAGGCTCCAAAATTCAAAACAGGGAGATGATGGTAAGGGTGAACATTTTTTCTTAATCCATCCAGCCCCAGGTTAAACTGTTAAATTGATATATTTGTGATTAATGTTTTACTCAATTTTTCCTAATCATTAAGAATGAGTTTCATGGATATGCAGTTGATTCATACATCCTGATAGAGGGATTTTGCACAGGATGCACACTGTTAGTCAAATCGTGCGACTATCCCATGTGAGGGTGTTCGTTGGGAACTACTGAGTGCACGATAGATACATGGCTTGACTAATCGTGTCTCCAAACCATGTATATAAATAATCAAAGATTGACGTACATGGAAAATACATTAATTTTGTGTAATAATTAACACATAACAAAAATGACAAAACTCAAGGATCGTTATAGTTTAGTGCCTTTGGAAACTTGGAATATAAACTTCTAATCATGTTGGAAGATCTTCAATAACTCCCATAATGATCTTCCCCTTTTTGTTTACTTACATAAAACATTTCTTTATTTTCTGGGGAAAATAAAACATAAAAAGGGTGAGCTCAAATTCTCAGTAAGGGAAATCATAGAGAATATAAAACAATCCATAAACATTTGAAAGCAAAAACCTGAACATGAAATTTAAACATAAAAATATTGAGAAAAGAAATAAATCGTGGAAGTACGTAAGGAATATATAATAATGGAGCATAAACCATGATAAAATATAATGGGAATAAAACATGTAATTGTGGAAACCATTCATCACATGTTGTGATTTCCATAGTAGCCAAGACATTGCTTCCAAGACCATCTTAGTGGACAAAGTCTCTTTCTGAATCGAGTTCACTCCTCGTTTCAGTCCAGTAACACTGAATCAGATTAACTTATCGTTCCAGACATGTCTATCTAATGTGATATAAATCTTTACCCAATGCATTGGAGGGAGATATATGTCCCACCCATATCTTATTGAAATCATTCTTACTTGTGCCACAAAATAAACATACATCATTCATAATAACCCAAAGAATAAAATGGGTTTCATAACCATCATCCCATCATCACATAATCCATATAAAAGAAATGGATATCATTTCATAATAAGAAAAGTGAAACCATGTAAATCAAAGAGACTTTATAATTGAAACATACACATATTAAATAATGTCATCTTAGATGGAAAATGGTTTTGATAAAACACTTGAAATGAATTCTTGAGGAAAATATC
Source organism: Viscum album (assembly GCA_963277665.1). NCBI lineage: Eukaryota > Viridiplantae > Streptophyta > Magnoliopsida > Santalales > Viscaceae > Viscum > Viscum album. The sequence continues at coordinate 642,584,929 of OY728151.1, read as the reverse complement.
CTTTCTTCTTCAAAATAAATTTCTTTTCACAAAACATCATGCAATTTTAAAAGAAAAATATTGTGTTGAAAATAGTCATGAAATATTTTAGAGGAAGCTTCATGGAAATAAGGATTTATAAAACTGTAAAAATCTGTTCGTGCCGTATATGTTAAAAAAACATTCTTCTCATACTTTTGCCGGAAAAGTCAAAAAATACTTTGTAAAAGAAAGATTCCATACATACCATGTAATAAAAGTAAAAAATGGGTAAAAATGACATTAAACATACATGAAACCATTTTTAGGAAACATGGACATGGATGAGAACAATAACCCTAGTAAATACTTACGAATAAACAATCTCGGATAAGAACGAGATTGGAAAAGTTATCCCTTACCTTAGGTCCGATATGCATCGTATGGATCTGAACCTCTTGTATAATGATTTAAATAATGTCATTGACTGATAATCATATTCATTTTTATGATATCATATATTTTTCACTTATGACTTTATATTACCCATTCTTTTGTTAATTCCATGTTAAAGTAGCGTTTTTGGTAAAATCATTTCATTTATCGTATGTGTTTCGACTTGTCATTCTTGATATTATTACTTATATCCTGATTTAAATAATTTCAGAATGTAAAAAATGATTTTTATATATATTCACCATATACATATATATTATAGATCGATAAAAGGAATGAAATACACCGTTCATGGAGACGGTAGGCCGTACGTACGCATGAACGCAGTTTTCATTTCCTTATTGAATTGAATGAAACTAAATAGATGACATACAAATATATAAACATAAATCCAGTAGCATTATTATGTCATATATTTCATTATTATTCATTATATAAACTTTATAATCATTCATGTACGGTTAACATGGAGGATGAATCTGATCGCGTTGTGGAGACGGTAATCCGTACGCACGCACGAGTGATGATATCGTTCCCATAATTATTGAACAGAATTGGAGTGGATGGTATAATATATCAGAATTAGTATGATGTTATAATAACCATATATATTTATTCTTTACACCATTATACTCATCCATGTAAGGTGTTAGTGTAAAAACAGATTACACCACGGCGTGGAGACGATATTCCATACGTACGCATGCGTGGTGATTTCGTTTTCCATAGGATGGATAAAAGGTGAAATGGGGTTGATTCATATTTATAATAACATATCAGTATATTATTTATACTTATGTTATTAAAATATAATGAAGCAACTAAAGAATAATAATTTGAAGAAGAATGAAAATTGAAAGAATCGGTAACGGATATTACCTCTTCTTTGACACGCCTCTTCGAAACCTCCTCATAGGGTACTAAAATTGGTCTATGAAGAAGACCAGGACCTCTACTATGTTTCTAGGGAATATGAGAAGGGAAATGGGAAAGGTTTGGACGAGCTTAAAGGCTCCAAATTGTGTGAGGAGAAGAGGGAGGAGATGCCCTTTTATAAGGGAGGAGAGGGGCACCTTTGGAAATATAAGAAAATATTAATTTATATTAAATCCCAATCCAACATAAAAACGTAAAAAATGACTCAAATACGAATATTAGATGATATAGGGTTGTAATTTCCTCAACCAATAAAATTTAAAAATGTTAGGTATTTATTTTAAACATTTTCAACTTGATTTATCCTTATTTAATCAATTTAATTTTTTATGTGGTAATAAAAATCTAAATTTTAAATTATTAAAAATAATTACTTATTTTTTGTGAATTGTCCATAATTGGATACTTTAAAACATTTTAGACCATATAAATTTAAATTTATAATTTTCAAATATTCTTGTGATTTTTAAACAATTTTATAATATGTTATTTTTATAAAATAACAATAGTGTCAATTTTGAAACTTTTAATTTATTTGAATTTAAATAAACAATATACATAAGATATGTTAGAACTAAAAGCTTTAATATATTAATAACATGTCATATTTATCTAGAAAATTAGTGGAGCACATTTAATAGTTAATATAATATTTATTTTAATATTTTTAAAACCATTTATTTGATATTTCTCTTAATAAAATAATTTCAACATTACAATTATGTCACCTTTAATGATAATTATTTAATCACTAAAAATTATAAATAAAGTCATATGATGTAGATAATTTTATTATCTTTTTGGAGACTATTCATGTTTGACATTTCATGAAGTTTATCACTAAATTAAAATTAATATACTTATGAAATTTAAGAGAGTGATATGTTGTCACTTTCATTGGTTTTAATAATAATTAAATTATTTTCAAAAACAAAAGTCCATAAAATGAATCTATTCCGACCCTTAGGTGATATGGGTCATCTTTTAGTTATCCAATAGAATTTTGGCAGGTGTTAGTGTAGTTTTATAATCTTATATTTACCCTTAATTACCCAATTTACCTTTAACTATGGTAAATAAAATTTACCGTAGTTACTATTCATAATGCCCAAAAATAAAAATTATCCTATTAAAATAATTTGGACCCACTGATTCCAAATATGGAATATATTTTTCAAAATTCAAAACACATAAGTTTCAGTAATTAATTTAATATTAATCCCGTTGTTAAGAAAATGGGTTTTAGAAGTTAAAATATTGCCAAAGATTGAAATGTTTTTACCTATGAATTCAATGTGAAATTAATTCTAATGAAATACATTATATTAAATGATAAAAATATATTATATTTATACTTTAAAACCATTCAATATTATAATTTAACTATATAAATTATTACGATGAAAAAAGTTGTTTTTCATTAAAATATAGCGTGTTTTTACTATTCATTAAAATATGAAAGTTTTCAGAAAAATATCAAAACTTTATCCAATGTAAATTTTTATATCCTGATTAAAAATTATAATTTTATTTTGTAAAATTGAACTTATAAACATGTCAAAAACTAGATTTAAAGTGGGTGCGCCATCAAAAGGCCACAAAACTGCATTTTTTGAAAAATACTTATTTTACTCAAAAAATTTATTTTGTTCTCATACCATGTTCTAGAAAATGTGTAAGATGAATAATAATGTTATAAAATTCAAAATGTAGTTAATAGTATTCATAACGGCTAGTTCGTGATAATATTATAACCATATATCGTTGTTTAGTGAAACCCGGTATTGCGTACAACAAACGCTATTGAGGAAGGTCGTGATTGCGTGTAATGCAAGACAAGTCAGGGTTGCGTGTAGTGAAAGAAATATTTGTTGTTTTGTATAACAGAATCCAACCATATTTCATTTATAAATTGAATATATTTATATACATATATATATTCACTCAATGTTGCGAACTTGAAATTGTGTGTAACACGGTCCAAGAATAGTGTTACGTATACTACAAGCTAATGCGGTGTTGCATATAGTACAAGATAATATTGGTGTAGTGTATAATAGATTATCAAAGAAATTAAAAATAATATATCTCATAAAATCTTGGGTTGTTACATTCTACCCCCCATAAAATTAATTTCTTCCTGGAAATTCATCGGGGTTATAAATCGTTTACTATTTATAGAAACCACATCGTAAAAAAGAATACTAAAACTTAATTTTAAAAACTAATGTAAGAAATGTAACGATTACCCAAAGTAACTCATCACTGGGTTTCCATATAGGAGAACATAGGTGAAAATATGGATATAGAAGAAAAATATAACCATCAAGTTCTGATGGAGAGTGGTAGAGAACATGGCTATGAAAAAGCCATCAATCACAAAGCCATAAATTTGTGATGATCTAAGGTACCATCTGATTCATCGGATATAAGAGCACTAGGATAACATTTTTGGTTTTCAATATCATTTCCCTAAAGTTGAAAATTTTGAATTAGAAGATATACTTTCTTGATTTTGGTACAATCTCACTGTTGTTCGTGCTTTGAACAATTTCCACTTCATCTCTTAAAGAAATGAAGTTGAATTTGTTATTCGTGAAGTGTTAACAGATCATTTGATAGAATGATGGGTCATTCCATCTGTTTCAAACAAAAGGTTAGAAAAAGTTATCAAATATACATAAGTCTATATATGCCGAGGTTAATCATATACGATTCCAAAAATGAACTTATACTTCATATATCATACCTCTTAATAAAATAAAACTAGTTTCTACTAACCAGGGACTTCCTGTAGGCCAGTGGTTGTTGATAAAGGTCAGTCACACTTTGGTTGTGGGTTCGATTCCCACAGCCTTGTCCGACGCGATGGGATGTCGCCCGACCTGCAGGTTGTCCTTTTTCTAAAACTACATTACTATAACATCCCATCAATAATATCGAAAAAAGTTCTATCCTTAAACAATACTAACTTATGTCCAACATAATCCATTCCAATCTATAGGCTTATCTAAAATACTTCGGTCCAATCTCATATTATAATGAAAACAATTACTAGAAAGGTTATCTACCAATAATGTGAATACAAGCATTTATCCCACATATATCATAAGATATATCTTGTTGGTTTCATTCAAAACACATGAATTCCTTAGTCATATATTCTCTTAAAACATAAATTACTATAGAACCTTAGTGAAAACATGAATACTGTCAAAAGGTAACTCTTTCCACATACCAAAATCCCAAAAAATCTATATAATCAAACCATAATATCACTTAGTCCTTATATCAGTCATGAGCTCATGAATACAATCAAACATCTCATTATCTTCTTATCCCTTCATTATGCGCATATCATATACCTTCCATAAATATCTGAATAACCTTCCATGGTTCCCGGTACCATTCAACATATACTTTCAAATACTTTAGAAAAACAATAGTGTAACAATCCTTAGATGATTCTTTATTCCATAGTACCATACATTATTCTTTATAAACATACAATCATTCCACTAACTTCTTAAACCACTGACTGAGCTTCATCATTTCTTTCATCTCATATTTCATTTGTAGTCTCATCATCATCATCCACATAAATACTACTCATATGACCTTGCTGATTCTCTTCATGAGATTTTCCCTTAGGGAATTGGTTTGCATAATGCCCATATATTCCACATTTAAAAAATATAATCATTGTTGATGCCGTAGCAATACCATTATCCTTGTCCATGGTGTTAACTGAACCTTTTCCTTTGCACTTACTGGCTTTGTGTCCTTCTTTTCCACACCCAAAGCATCTTCCAGTTCCTTTGAAACAATCTCCCCGATTCCTCTTCCCACATGATTTACATGAGGGAAATTGAACTTTCTTTCCTCAATGATCATCATGAAACACCATCTTTCTCTTATTATCTGAATCGAGAAACTTACCAAAGTTGAGATTATTGATCATATTATGATATTGATGATTAGGAATAATAATGATGTTTGGACTTCCAAATCCCGTTTCATTTGGTTTCTCATGAAGTATATCATTCCATTGTCCGTCATATCCTCAATTATCGGGAATCTTCCTATTTCCATCCATTTTCTAAAACCCAAAAAGAATAGTGTGAGAGGAAAAAATAATGCTAGGGAAAACAACATAGTAAAGGGGGAGTACCCTCAATATCTAATATCTTAGCTTAAATTCTAACATTGTTACCATAGTTATAGGACTATATCCTATACGTATACTTATCCTTAGGGACATCCCTAGACATACCTTAGAAATATCTCTAGGTATCTCACTAACACAATAAATGTTTTTCTAATTTGAGAAGACGACCATATATTGTATTAGACAAATAATTCAGTCAATAAATCATATTTCTAAATAGGTGAGACTCACATAGTGATCTGTTTTTAAACACACTAAAAATATTATGATTAGTATACTATATTATTTGTTCTACTAGATACTATAACAATTAATAAAATAAATTTTTTATTTTTGTGGTAATCCAAAAAATATTATAATGTTATCAATAAAAAAATAAATCATATGAATCTGTTTCAAAATATGTTTTCCAACAAGTATATTGACACTTAGTATTATAATAATTGCAAAAAACTATTTATTTTCCACAATAATATTTAACCACATCATTTTTAATAACTATTTAGTTATATAAACATATATTTTGGAAAATGAATTACAAAAAAATTACTTTAGAAAAAAATATAATATTATTGTGAAAAAATAAATATTTTGTATCTGAGTATTTATGAATCATATTCAATTTTAAATGTTTTTTTATCATGGTTATTTCCATAGTAAATTGAAATTTCCAACTCTTGTAGACAACCTTTTCCATGTCATAACCCATTAATAAATGAAGGAGCTAATTATAGTACCTCTCGAGAAAAATTTCAAAAATTTTCCTTCAATTTATAACATGTTTTTATTTCATCCTTATATAGATCAGGTATATTAAAAGAGGCTTATTTTTTCCATGATAAATTAAATCAAATTAGTAATGTTTCATAGAAAACCATGTATGATGACCTATTACTTTTTTTTTGTTTTTCTCATTAGGGAAAAATTTCTACCATGTTTTTAAATGGAATTCAAAATAATTTTCATTACCTGCCTATAAAATTATTTAGAGATGCTATTATATGGCAATGTCCCATGGAGGATAAAAAAATTGAGTTTTTACAATTTCTAAATCTATAGTAGTCAAAACATGGTCATTTATATTGATCTTATAACATTTTCATTGATTCTAATCAACATTTCCAATGTCCTGAGCTAGTTTTAGAAATATTTTACAAGATGTTTGGAAGTGGTATTCAACCTGATTTTAGCTATATAGTAATGTTGTTACAATGTTTTCAAATTAGTATAAAATTCCAAATGATCTAACCTTTTTTACTAGTTTTAACAAGGGGGAAATTGATAATAAAATGTACAATATGATGATTTATGGTATTTAAAAACACCATAAAAGGGAAACAAAATTGAATTTTTATAATGATGTGGATGAAAATAAATCTCCCCTTCCTCTTCTATGTTATGAAAAATTATAATGTTTATGTTCTCAATGTAATTGTATTGTAATGTATTTAATATAATAGTTTATTTTTGTAAATTTATGTCCCATATTTAATCGTTTATGGGGATTATACATTGATTTTATTCTTTATAGAGATCACGCTATTATATAACATGTGTTGAATTTATGATACATGATACTTCCCATTATATTATAATTCACTGATACATAACATGTTCCGTCATTAGATGAATAAAACTAAAACAATATATTACATACATGGAAAAGTAGTAGAGTTGTTTTTTATGATTACACCGTACTATTAAGACATTTTGAGATGATTAATAATTGTATGAATGGGAATTGCATATAATATCATCAATAGTTTATGCCAAAAATGTCATCAATATTTTTAGTAAATATTTGAAAATTAGGCATGTGGTTTTTCATGTATGAAAATTTTTTAGATGTAAATATTATAATGGAGGATATGTCTCATAGAGATTCTATAATTGTAACAAACTATTAATTGGTGTTTTTTTATCATGATGAGGATAAAAAGGTGAAACCATTTGATAAAGCATTTAATTTCCAGTTTGTAAATTAATTTTTTTATTTTACATTAGAAAATTATTAATCTCTATCATGACACAAAAAAATTAAATCAATGTGATGGTAATTATTTTATATTTTATAAATTTATATGATTTTTTGAATGTATTTATATAATAGAAGCTATTGTTCATTGATTTAGATTTTATTTTCTCTATGTTTTGAATTATAATTCTTGATATAGTTTTATTCTCATAACCTATTGTACAAGACTCGCTATGGTCTACCAGATCTATGATTGCAATCATAATATTTTACAGGTAATCCATGTTTCTTGGATATATTCATTATGTGGTGCTGAGAAAATAGCTTGTCATTTGTTTTTAGTATATATTTATATGGAAATTAATGTTTTAAAATATTAATTCCTTTAAAATATTCAAATTTGTATGGAACACTTTGATTCAAAAATATCTATATTAAATGTTTTAAATGGTTTTGAAAATGGTTTGATAAAGCATTAATTATGTTTATGATATGTTGTGACTGCATTGAGAAAATGTAATTTTTTTCCTTTATTCTTGTTTAATGTGTTATGAATATGTTATGGTTCTTGGGAATTTTTTATGTATACGGGTGGTTACGTGATAAACCTAGAGTGGGTGAGCCCATGATAGCTCTCAATTGCATTGGGTAACATGACATAGGTAAACATTACCGTTTCTCCTAAGTGATTTAGATAATATATTGTGATAGGTATTCCAAATGTGACTCCCTATGTAGCTGTGATAGCTAAAATCTATGTATGTTATGAATTTCATAAGTTACCTTTATGATTTATGATTTCGGTGTGTTATTCCTAAATATTATGATTTAATAAGGTATGTTTTGATTGAAATGTATGGTTTCATTTATTTTTATTTAATGATGGGATAATGTTTTCCTTCCTTATTTTATAACCCTTACGAAGCTTTTTATGATCATCCCATGTTTTTGAAATGTTTTCCAAAGGACTTAATGATGAATAGGGTTAATGATTAGATCATGGAATTGTCATGATGTCTAAAAAATTGAACTAGACATGTTTCTTTTTAAACGTTTTAATTTTTTGAAAAAAATTGATACTGAGTAGTATTGTATACATGTAATTTTCAAGTTGATATGTTGTAGTTATGGCCTACTTCCCTAAAAATCTAATCCTGGAATGAACCTCAATGTGAATTCTTGACAGAATTGAGGATTATGTAATGTTTAAGGCTGAGTCCTTATAGTTGGTATCAGAGGTCGGGTTAGATAACATTAGAGGTTAGTGTGTTATTTAATCACAAGTGACATAACCATAATGGTTAGAATATTTGAAAGAGTCATAGTTTTTTAGATAAATCTAATGAGTTTAAGATTACATGAAAAGGTATGTTTTAGTGTTTACCATCCTCATAAAAAAATATATGATGATTTTAGTGATATACTCACACTGATCTTTTTGTTTTTAGTCAATTGATGGATCTAGCAGAAATCAAATTAAAAATTGATGTGAAGAAAACTGTGATAGTTTTTTAATGAGAAATTTAATGAAATGGGATATTCAATGGTTACTCTTGTGGTTATTCTCAACCAACTATCTGGAGTCCTGATTTACCACCAGAACATTGGTGGTTTTTATAAGGCATAATATATACGAGAAAAAAATCCCCATGGATGATCAGGTAATAATCATAAAGGTATGTATATTAAAAAACCTATGTGTCAAGAATGTGGAAATAAACACATATGAAAATATTTCAAAGGGATAGAAAGATGCTATAGATGTGGAAGTGAAGGTCATAATGCTAGAACCGGCCAAGAAAAAAGGAAGCATATAGTTTACTCTAAGAAAGAGAAAGATGTTCTTTCTAAGGGATCAATTGATTGTTTTAATTTTTTTAGTATGGTCATTATACAAATAGATGTTCTAAGAAGATGTTTCGATAAGGGGATCACCAGAATTGTACAAATATATGTTTTCATAGAACTAATTCCATTCCGATTGAGGATGAAGAAACTAAAAACGACCAATGAAATGTATGAATTATTTTTCATAATATACATTTGGATATTATTGAATCTTAGGATATGATTCATGATTTTGTCTGGAGGAAATAATTATTTCAGAATAAGTTAGAAAGTAATCGTTAATGGATCATGAAGAATGTTGAATGAGTATGAAGTCAACATATAAGGGATTCATGAGTTATAAATGATTTTATGATGCTGAAATGCTTAAAATTATTAAGGCTCTTTTGATGATGGGATTACATTAGAAGAATTTTTATAGCATGTGTGTAACACCCGAAGCTTTCATGACACACTTCTCTTTCAATAATGCAATAGCTTCCATTGTACGCAAGTTCGAGATTTTAACACAGCGCGACCAATCAAAATAGCCATTATGAATAGTAATACACACTTTTTTAAATTATATATATATTTTATTTCAAAATGGACTTCATTTTTGGATTCGGAATATCGAAATTATCCTATGTTGAATTTTTGGTATTTTTTTGAGAACTTCCTATTTTTTTATGAATATTGAAAAAAACTTAAAAACAACTTTTTTATTCAAAATACTTTATAGTGATAAATTATAATATTGAGTGGTTTTAAAGTATAATTAGAATATATTTTTACCATTTTATCCAATGGTGGTCATTAGAATTAATTTCACTTTGAAATTGGACTTAAACAATTGTCAATCTTTTGATTGATATTCTTTCTTAAAAACACGCTATTTGTTGTGACAGTGGGAATTAATTATAAAATTAATTAATGAAAATTATTTTTGGAATTTTTTCAAAATAGAAATCATTTTTTAATTCAGAATATCAATTATAGATTAGGGTGAAATTTTGGCATTGTTCTGAAAAACTTCAATTTTTGATGAATAGCAAAACCACTAAGTGGTAGTTAAAAAAATAATTTTTCATTTAAATGAAACATTACCACTTCTGTGATTTTATTTTCAAAAATCTGACATACATGGTTGTCATTAAGAGGTAAAATGTGTTTCAATGGGATTAAAATATTTTTTTGGTGAATAGTAACTTTTAAGTTTAATTATTCGCGATTAAAGGTAATTAGTAAAATTTATGGTAATGATAATGTTATAATAATATGAAATGACCTTGACACATTTTCTACCCCTATTGGATGAGTCATTTCAAACCAAGACAATCCATGGGTCAACTTGGGGACCTCATTGAGCCACTTTGGTATGAAAATGACATTAAAAACGTTTTATTTAATGTTAAAATAAAAATGTCACAAACATGAATTGATTTACTAAAACAATTTTTAAATGGGGTTATACAAGTCATATTTTTTACTATAAATATTAATTATAAATCTAAAAAGATTTCCTACATAATTATATATATTTTTATAATATTTAGACATTAAATAAATTAAACTATTTACAACACCATGATGATGCAGTGATTACCTCATTATTTAACGATTTAAATAAAATGAAAAGATAATGTAAAATCTAAGACATAAACTTGTCAAAATCCTATTGGATGAGTATATTTCGAACACGTATCACCTTAGGCTCGAATTATATAAGTCTGGGACCTTTAAAATCCGAAACTCATTATATAATAAAGTAACATTTCATGACTTTCCAAGAGTGCCCCTCCTCTCCTCTTATAAAAGGCCCCCACCTCTACCACCTTACTAAAAACTCTCAAGCCTTTGGCTTGGCCAATCCTAGCCCATTTTGTCTCTCCACTTCCCTATATTACTCCTAGAAGCCTCACATGGGGTAGAAGTCTTCCCAAGGAAGCCTTTGAGATCAAATCAATAAGAGTTACCCGTTTTAAAGGTAGTGTTTTCTCTTGTCTTCTTATGTTTTATTTTGCTTCTCCAACCCCCTAAACACTTTTTATTCATTTATTTTGTAACAAAACCAGTATCATAAATATACTAGGATGTTTTTATAAGAAGGATTCGAGCTACACATACACACACCTACATCTAATGGTTAAAGAACATACTGTTTCTGTGGATGGTGAATATCTGTCTCACGAAACGATGATTGTTCAACACTCATATAACACCTTCAAAGGTGTCCATTAAGATGTCACTATATTTATATATGATATATAATATGTTTATGTTTTACTTAAGATTATTTATTTTTCATTTATGGCATACCTTTATGATTTCCATTATGGGTAAATGCGATAATATCATTTTAGGAAGTGCGGACTACCGCCCCCTCAAAGTGACTTGAATCGTTAATGCCATATGTGGGATGTATGAAGGATGGAGTAAATGATATTATAAATTATATTATACTGTAATTATAGTATACCTTTATATAATTATGATTTCATTCCATTAAATATGAAATATAAATGAAAGTAGTGTTCATGCGTACGTACGGCTTACCATCTCCATGAACGGTGCATTTCATTTCGTACCTCTAAATGTTATGTAATATTATAAATTCATGTATATACTGGATATTTAGGATATATATGATATCTAAACCATGAATATAACTCTGGAGATAGTGGATATTCTACCACATAAACAACTTGTAATTATAAGAAGTTTATTGTTGACTCAAGTACCAAAGATCGACAAAATGACCGTTATTAACATAAATGACTACATAATTTGCGTAACATTGTAATAAGTGATATAAAAGGGATAATGAACTTTAAAAATGTTCTTAATCAATTAGACTTTAACTCTAGTTTATTATTCAGGAGGTTAAAGAACGGTCGATTCAAGATGAACATGAGGTAAGGGAACTTCTTAACCCAATTTCCGTTCTTTGGGTTAATCTCCTACATTCAAATTATGCCATGATATTATTATGTCCTATATTGTATTTTTACTGTATTTATGTGTAATTATAGTGAATACACATAATAGATATATTTTATTTAAAACAATGATTTTGTAAAGGAATTTGTCTCAATCTCCTTTCATTGAGGTATATTTTGTTTTATACATAACTTTCCCTTATACGGTGTATAAACCCCTTTGACTTTTACATTTATTCAAAAGGAATCTTTTTATATGAAGCGTTTTACTAAACGACAAAAAGGAATGTTTATTTTTGTCGTACGTATGCGGCGACAATGAATTCTCTGCCACCGTGACCATTATTTGCGTTTCGGCTTCCTCTACAAACCATAACTTTTTTTTAAATGAAAAATAAATACAAAGTTTTAACTTTATTTTATTTTGGTATTGAAAATGGTTTTGAAAGTGTTTTTATTATATCAATGCGTTGTATTTATTTATTGTGATTGAAAGGTGGAAATTTTATGTTTCCTTTATTCATGTTTTATGTGATACGATTATGTTATGGTTTATGATATGTTTAAACCTGTTCATATGAGAAATGCATTGGACTTAATAAGTGATGTGTGGAGCCCGCTATATCTCCTCGATGCATCGGAAGGTCTCATGAGACAAACTAGTGTCTTGGAACGAGGCCTTGAAAAAATCTTATTTGTGGTCTTGGAACGAGGCCATGGCTACGTGGTTATGATAGTCTGGCATTATGCATTCCATCATTATGAAAGTGGTTATGGATATTGCATGTGATTATTCGACCAGTAGAATATCCATGTGAATATGTAAATGGAATTATCTCATTTTACTTTTTCCATATTATGTTGAAGTTCGAGTTTAAAAGGATTTTGTTTTAGTCATACATTGCCTTAAATGTTTAGGTTTATTTATGAAAGCTTCGGCTATATTGTTATCCTTACTGAGAATCTGAGCTCACCCCTTTCAATGTTTTATTTTTCCCAGGATGTGAAGAGATATTTTATGACTGACCTACATGGATAGTCTAAAGGGGATAGAAGTTTGGAATATAGAGACTATGTTATTGTGATTTTTCACTTTATGATGTAATGTAACATTTATGAATGTATCTATTGTTTCCAAGGCTACTAAACTAATCGGTATTTCGAGACTTAATCTTTTGTGATAATTCCAATGTTACACAATAATGCACCGACTCTGGGTAACTGGGGTCAGGGCGGTACGGTTGGTATCAGAGGCAGTTTAGTACTAACCTTGGAAGCTAGATTTAGATAAACTCTGATTGGAGCACATATCCCTAAGATAGACTTTGAGGATTAGTATAGAATAAATTCCAAGAATTTTGGTATTATAGTGATTTTGTGAGTTTTCTGAGAAATACATCCCTGTCTAGATATGAGCAGGTAGAGGCGGCTTTGGCACATATGTACCTTGGGGTAAAACCAGAAAACACCGATTTGAGCTAGACTCGAATGGGAACTCGTGCACGACAACGGTCATTGCTGCACTCTTGGTTACGACACTCCCGAGGGATATGCTTAGGATAATTCTCATTTTTTTACAAACCATTATGAAGGGTTTATGAGTATATACTTCCTTAAAGAAAACATTTTTTTATATTATGGATTATATCCATAAACCGTTCAATTTACATTAAGTATTTTACATGGTTGGAATTATTCATTGTAGTTCATAAACTAAACTAGTTTATGCCATTGTTTAGAAATGGGCCTAGTGGGAGAAATGGAAACCGTATCAATGCACACAATCCATATAGGGATTTCCCTCCTGCTCAGGATAATTATTGTGGAGCTAGAGATATAACTGGTGATGATCAACTTATCACCATACTGGGACAACTCGCTCAGGTTATGAATAATAACCTTACTCGTATGGTGCACCCTGATCGGCAACGTGGAGGATCAATGTTAGACCGCTTCATGAGGCAGCAACCACCAACATTTAATGGGGGTAAAAATCCTTTATTATCTGAGAAATGGGTAAACTCCTTAGAGAAAATATTCCACGCCTTGGGGTGTAGCGAAAGGGAGAAGGTTGTCATGGCAGTTTACCGCCTCACTAGAGAAGCTGATCAATGGTGGTCGTTGATTCAAAATACAAAGGAAGATGATGAAGTATCAAATATGGAATGGAGGGAGTTCAAAGAGATTTTCTTAGAAAAATACATCCCTCGTGACCATCGAGAAGATATGGAAAGGCAATTTTTGAGTCTGAGACAAAAGGAGGATGAGAATGTCGCAAAGTATGAGGCTAACTTTACAAGGTTAGCGAGGCATGCTGTAGATTATATACGTAACCCAAGAAGTAAGATTGACCGTTTCTTTGATGGTTTAAAACCATTTCTCTGTCGAGCTTTAGTATCACAATATTTCTCAACATACGAAGATATAGTCTCGTGTGCTATCAAGACAGAAAAGGAATTCTCTAAGTCTTATGACAACAATGTAAAGAAAGAGAAGAGGAGAACGGTGGAACAAGAGACAGATAAAGGGAAAAGGGAAATAAGTATTTTCCATTATGCGATAATTGTGGGATGAATCACCCCGGTACATACCTAAAAGTAATGGTAGTTTGTTATAAATGTGGAGAAAAAGGTCACCAGGCTCGTGATTGCAAGGGAAAGAAAGAGGCTATCAATTTTGAATGCTATAATTGTAGGGAAATGGGGAATTATGCAAATGAATTTCCTAAGCGTCAGGGAAACTTACCACAGAAAAGGTCAAGGGATCAAGGAAAATCATATGCTATTACTACAGTTGAAGTGGAATAATTAATGTATTGGTGCTTTTGGACTCAAGGATTATATTCTGGTTATAAGAATAATGTGATATATATAAGGATTGTACTGAAGTACTTGTTTTTTTCATTAAATTTTTAATATGATGAAGGTAATCATATTTTTAGTATGTGACAATAAGAGGAACATTACATTATTCGGGGAATTTTATGTTACAATTGATTTTGGAAATTATAGACCTTTTAGAGAAATTATGGACAAAGGTATTTTGGATAACTATAAAGGTTGGAATGAATTAAGATGAACATTGGATAGTATTTTTTAAGGTTAAAACATTTCTGAAGATTATTTTTGGAATATTATAATACTATACTTTTAGGATAATGACAACCTGCAGGTTGGGGGATAACCCGTCGTGTCAGACAAAGCTACAGGAATCAAACCCACAACCATAGTGCGACAAGCCCTTATTACCAACCACTAGCCTACAGGAAGTCCCTAGTTATTACAAAATAGTTTTCCTAATCTAAATGGTATGTGGTAATATTTGGAACCTTATACGATTAGGATAAATATAATATTTTTGAGTTCTGTTATCTTTTTGAGTGAAAGGTGATTTTGTGGTAAAAATTTATTAAAGAATGAAAACCTACATGACAAGTAAATATATTTCCATACGTTCTTAGTAAATCTCTTAAATAAATTCCTCAACTTTATGAATGGTAACTTAAAACAAAAACGTTGTTGGTTAGCTTTTCCAACTGGGGATTCAATGACCGTTTAACCAATCACAAGTTTGTGATTTTCATGTAGTTAACCTTATCCTAATCCTCTTTTATAGGACTCTCCATCAAACCTTGATGGTTTGTTTTCCTCCATATCCATATTTTCATAGAATCATAGTATGGGCTATCTCGGGTGACCATTGTACCTCTCTTTCTTTCTTTTAATGTTATATTTTTATTAACCCTATTTCCGATGTGGGGTTTCCACAAAGGTATATTCTATTTTCAACCTTTTATCTTTGAAGAATAATTTCAAATTGCAAGGGCGCAATTTATTTAAGGAGGGTAGAATGTAACACCCCAAGCTTTCACGATACGCTTCTCTTTCAATAATGAAATAGCTTGCATTGTACGCATGTTCGAGATTTTAACACACCGCGACCAATCAAAATAGCCATTATGAATATTAATACCCACTTTTTGAAATTATATATATTTTTTATTTCAAAATGGACTTCAGTTTTGGATTTGTAATATCTAAATTAGCCTATGTTGAATTTTTGGTATTTTTATGAGAGCTTCCAATTTTTTTATGAATAGTGAAAAATACTTAAAAACAACTTTTTTAATCAAAATAATTTATAATGATAAATTATACTATTTACTGGTTTTAAAATATAATTAGAATATATTTTTATCATTTTATCCAATGGTGGTCATTAGAATTAATTTCACTTTGAAATTGGACTTAAACAATTGTCAATCTTTTGATTGATATTCTTTCTTAAAAACACGTTATTTGTTGTGATAGTGGGAATTAATTATAAAATTCATTAATGCAACTTATATGTTTTGAATTCTCTAAAATAGGCATCATTTTTGAATTCAGAATATCAATTATAGCTTAGGGTGAAATTTTGGCATTGTTCTGAAAAACATCAATTTTTGATGAATAGTGAAACCACTATGTGGTAGTTAAAAAACTAATTTTTCGTTTAAATGAAACATTACCACTTCTGTGATTTGATTCTAAAAAATCCTACATACATGGTTGTCATTAGTAGGTAAAATTTGGTTCAATGGGATTAAAATTGTTTTTTGTTGAATAGTAACTTTTACGTTTAATTAATCACGATTAAAGGTAATTAATGAAATTTAAGGTAAAGATAATGTTATAATAATATTAAATGAACTTGAAACATGTCCTACCCCTATTGGATGAGTCATGTCCGACCAATAAAATCCATGGGTCAACTTGGGGACCCCATGGAGCCACGTTTGTAGGAAAATGACATTAAAAACATTTTATTTAATGTTAAAATTAAAATGTCACAAACATGAGTTGTTTTACTAAAACAATTTTTAAATGGGGTTATAAAATTCATATTTTTGATTATAAATATTCATTAGAAATCTAAAAATATTTTCTAAATGATTTTATTTTTTTATAATTTTTAGACATTAAATAAATTAAATTATTTATGACACCATGATGACACAGTGATTACCTCATTATTTAACGATTTAAATAAAATGAAAATATAATGTAACTTCTAAGACATACACTTGTCAAAAACCTATTGGATGAGTAAA
Organism: Viscum album; assembly: GCA_963277665.1. Lineage (NCBI taxonomy): Eukaryota > Viridiplantae > Streptophyta > Magnoliopsida > Santalales > Viscaceae > Viscum > Viscum album. The sequence goes on along the minus strand of OY728151.1, from coordinate 642,567,578 downwards.
TTTCAAACCCTTATCACCTTATCCTCTAAATATATAAGTTTGGGACCTTTAAAATCTGAAACTCATTATATAATAAAGTAACATTTCATGACTTTCCAAGAGTGCCCCTCTTCTCCTCTTATAAAAAGCCCCCAACTCTACCACCTTACCCACACCTCTCAAGCCTTTGGCTCAGCCAACCACTGCAAATTTTGTCTCTAAACATCCCTCTTTTACTCCTAGAAGCCTCAATTTGGGCAGAAGTCTTCCCAAGGAAGCCTTTGAGCTCAAACAAAAAATATTTACCTGTTTTAAAGGTAGTGTTTTCTCTTGTGTTCTTATGTTTTATTTTGCTTCTCCAACCCCCTAAACTCTTTTTATTAATTTCTTTTGTAACAAAACCAGTATCATAAATATACTAGGATGTTGTTATAATAAGTATTAGAGCTACACTTACACACACCTACATCTAATAGTTAAAGAACATACTGTTTCTGTGGATGGCGAATTTCTGCCTCACGAAACGATGATTGTTCAACACTCATATAACACTTTCAAAGGTTGCCATTAAGATGTCACTATATTTATATATGATATATAATATGTTTATGTTTTACTTAATCTTCTATATTTTTCATTTATGGCATACCTTTACGATTTCCGTTATGGGTAAATGCGATAATTTCATTTTAGGAAGTGCGGACTACCGCCCCCCTCAATGTGATTTGAATCATTAATGCCATATGTGGGATGTATAAAGGATGGAGTAAATGATATTATACATTATATTATACTGTAATTATAGTATACCTTTATATAATTATGATTTCATTCCATTATATACGAAATAGAAATGAAAGTAGCGTTCATGCGTACGTACGGCTTACCGTCTCCATGAACGGTGCATTTCATTTCTTATCTCTAAATGTTATGTAATATTATAAATGCATGTATATACTGGATATATATGATATATATGATATCTACATCATTAATATAACTCTGTAGATAATTGATATTCTACCACATAAACAACATGTAATTATATGAAGTTTATTGTTGACACAAGTACCAAAGATCGACAAAACGACCGTTATTAACTTAAATGACTACATAATTTTCGTAACATTTTAATAAGTGATATAAAAGGGATAATTAACATGAAAAAGGTCTTAAAAAAGTATAATTTAACTCTAGTTTATTATTCATGAGGTTAAAGAATGGTCAAGTCAAGACGAACACGAGGTAAGGGAACTTTTTTAACCCAATTTCCATTCTTTGGGTTAATCTCCTACATTCAAATTATGCCATGATATTATTATGTCATATCTTGTATTTTTACTGTATTTATGTGTACTAATAGTGAATACACATAATAGATCTATTTTTTTTAAAAAATGATCTTTGTAAAGAATATTATCTCAATCTCATTTCATTGAGGCATATTTTGTTTTATACACAACTTTCTTTTATACGGTGTATAAACCCCCATGACCTTTACGTTTATTCAAAAGGAATATTTTTATATGAAGCGTTTTACTAAACGACAAAAAGGAATTTTTTTTGTCGTACATATGCGGCGACAATGACTTCTACAACTTCATGACCATTATTTGCATTTCGGATTCCTCTACAAGCCATAACTTTTTTTAAAATGAAAAAATACAAAGTTTTAACTTTCTTTTATTTTGGTATTGAAAATGGTTTTAAAAGTGTTTTTATTATATCAATGTGTTTTATTGATTTCTTGTGATTGAAATGTGGAAATGTTATCTTTCCTTTATTCATGTTTTATGTGATACCATTATGTTATGGTTTATGATATGTTTAAACCTCTTCATATGAGGAATGCATTGGACTTAATAAGTGACGGGTGGAGCCCGCTATAGCTCCTCGATGCATCGACAGATCTCATGAGACAAACTAGTGTCTTGGCACGAGGCCTTGAAAAAATCTTATTTGTGGTATTGGAACGAGGCCTTGGCTACGTGGTTATGATATTCTGGAATTATTCATTCCATCATTATGAAAGTGGTTATTGATATTGCATGTGATTATTCGACCGATAGAATATCCATGTGAATAAGTAAATTGAATTATCTCATTTTACTTTTTCCATATTATGATGAAGTTCATGTTTAAAAGGCTTTTGTTTTAGTCATAAGTTGCCTTAAATGTTTAGGTTTATTTATGAAAGCTTCCGCTATATTGTTATCCTTACTGAGCATCTCAGCTCACCCCTTTGAATGTTTTATTTTTCCCATGATATGAAGAAATATTTTATGACTGACCTACAGGGATAGTCTGAAGGAGATAAGTGTGTGGACTATGGATACTATGTTACTGTTATTTTTCACTTTATGATGTAATGTAACATTTATGAATGTATCTGGTATTTCCAAGGCTACTAAACTAATCGGTCTTTCGAGACTTGATCTTTTGTGATCATGCCAATGTTACGAAATAATGCACCGACTCTGGGTAACTGGGTTCAGGGCGTTACAATGTGTAACCCTGAATTTTGATATATGAAAAATTATTCAAGGAATAATTATCTTTTCTTTTGTGGATATTGTAATAAAGAACCATTTGGGTTTATATGATCCTTTAATTTGAGGAAATTTCAGGTTTATACATTTTGGGATGCAAAATAAAAGTTAATAGATATTCATTGTGGTTAAAGTGTGTTATGGTTATTTTTGGATGAATTTAACTCTTTTAATTAATGTTATAAAATTATATAGTATTTGAAAAAGGACAACACACTTACCGTGTGACAACTCGTCATGTTAGACAAAGCTGTAGGAATCGAACCCACAACCAATGTGCGAATGGGCTTTATTGCCTACCACTAATCTACGTGATGTACCTGGTTAGTATGACTAATTATTTTTAGTTAATGATGTTTTGAATCAATAATAAGTTTATTTTGGGTTATCTATGGAAATGATTAACCTTTCACGGAGAATATATGATTTGGTTAATTACTTTTCAATATGAGACTGTAATAGTGACTAATGTTATTTGGAGATAAATGTTAATATTTATCATGGAAGACTATTTTATTAAATCCTTATGAGATTTGGGTTTCAATCATATTTTGGATTACATTGATTAATTTTATGGACAATTGTTTATTGAATGGTCTTGGTTGAACTTTGGGTATTGTTTGGAAAAATTTTGAGATTAAGAGTTGTTTTTCTTTTTGTAAAAGATTATCCTTTTCGGGGATTATCTGATCTTATACTAACCAATTTTTATTTTGGATGAGGACTAAAGATAGGGGAAATATATTGTTCATCCTTTTTAAATTATTTTATACTCTAGAAATTGATTCGAGCACTTCAGGTGCGACAATTTCATCTTGAATAATTACCGCTTTGAGGAAAGATGAGTTTGTGGAAGAATTATATTAAAGGATGAGACACTACAAGAAAAGAAATTATTTTTCCTTACCATATTAGTCTAGTAATTAATAAAATTCATCAAATCTATGAAAATAATATTTAAGTAAAATAAATTATTATATCTCTTTTATCATCAGAATTTTACCCAACCACAAATTTAGGGTATTATGGTGGTTAACTTTCTTTGATCAAGTTCACTATCACTCTCTATTAATCTATGAGAGTTAGTTTCTCTTTTATATCCACGTTTACATGGAATCCTAGTATATATTGTCTCTGGTGACCTTTTTAAATATCTTCAATTATTTTAATGTGATGTTTTTATTGGCTCTTGTTCTGATGTTGGACACTCAATGATGTTTCTGATCCCAATTTTAAAATTTCCAAGACGCAATTCCCAAAAGGGGGGAAGGATGTAACATCATAGGTAAAAAAAGAATATGAAATTTTCATATTTTTCAATATTTGTAAATTAATTATTAATTTTACTTGAAATGGGATGATATGTTCGATGGCGTACCAGATACACAACAACGGGTTTCTCTGAAATCTTACATTGCACAATGTGTTGAGTTATACTGAAAAATAATAATATATTATTATTTTAAATGGTAGTTAACGCCTAGAAATTATCTTGGAAGTAATTTACATAACTAACTACAATTTGAATATACATGTTTCATAAATGTTTTTTCATTTACCCCATAAATTTAGAGACATAAAATAAAAAAGAATCTGATTTTAAGCATAAAAACTCTAATATTCATTATAAATTCGATTTACCATGTTTTGAGGATGACCCCTATTTAAATATAGTTTTGGTCACTTTAATATATTATATTTTACAAAAGAAAATTATTATTTAGAATTGGGTCCTAAAAATATACTTCGGTTAATTTTTTGGTATTTTTCTGAAAAAAATAATTTTTGATGAATAATGAAAAATGTTGTATTTTAATTGAAACATGTCTTTTAATATAATTTATTTAAATGGTAATATTATCTTTTAAATTTGTTTTAAAGTGTAATTAGAATAAATTTTTAACACTTAATCCAATTTTGGTCATTGAAATGAATTTCACTTTGAAGTTGGGCATAAACAAGTCTCAATATTTTGATAGATATTGTTTCTTAAAAACACACTATTTGTTTTGACAACGGAAATAAATTTTAAATTAATTAATGCAACATATATGGTTTGAAAATTTTGAAGCATAAATAATTTTTGAATTTAGAATATCATATATATCTTAGGCGGAATTTTTGGTATTTTTTTGAAAACATCAATTTTTGATCAATAATGAAACCACTAAATGTAGTTAAAAAACTAAAAATTTCAATGAAATGAAATTTTACCACTTTTGAGAATTGTAATATGAAAATTTGACCTAAATAGTTGTTATTTTTATATGAAATGTGGTTTAATAAGATGAAAATAATTTTTTGGTGAATATCATCTTTTGACTTTTATTTACCATGGTTAACGTTAAATAGGGTAATTCAAGATAAAAAGAATATTATAATAAAATAAATTACAATAAAACATGTCCTAACATTATTGGATGTGTCATCGCCGACTATGGGCATCATTGGGTTGATTTTGGGACCACATGGAGCCAGGTGGGAATTATAATGACACTTTATTTCAATTAACATAATGTATAGTCGAAAATGACATAAACAAATATCATTTAGTAAATTAATTTTAACATGGGGTAATGCAATTAATATTTTCGAATAAAAATATTTATTAGAAAAATATAAATATTTCCTACATCATGGTACTTTTTTAATAATTTTTAGACATCAAAAAATAAAATAATTAATGACACAAAAACAATCCATTGTTTACCTCATTAATAAATCATTTAAATACATAGGATTAAATATATTCAAATAACATCCAAAACCTGAAGAATTGTTATTGGATAAATTTATTTCGACCATGAGTCATTTACTTTTGACCTTAATGATTTTTGGACCTTTAGAAACCGAAAATCATTATATAATAAATTAATATTTTCACTCTTTCCTAAAGAACCCCCCATTATAAAAAGCCTCACCTCTAACCCATTCCTCACACATTTCAAGCCCCTTTCATTGACCAAACCCTACCCAAATAATCTCTAAAGATCCCTATCCTCTTCCTAGAATCCTTAACACAGTCAGAAGGCACTTCAAGATGTTTTTCTGGATCAAACCAAAGAGAGTCACCCAAATAAAATGTAATGGTTTCTCTTAACATCTTGTGTTTTATTTTACTTCTACAACCCCTAAACTCTTTTTATTCTTGTATTTTATAAAAGTAAAATTATCCAAAATAGACTAGGATGTTTTTATGAGAATGATTATAACTACACTTACTCACCTCCATCTAATGGGTAAAGAATATACTATTTCTGTGGACTGAAAACTAACGCCTCACGAAATGATGATTGATCAATTATCTTCTACCATCTCATATGGTGGTCATTATGATGAAACTGTATTTATATATTATATATGTTATGTTTATGTTTATTTTATTCTTATATATTTTTAATTTATATAATACCATTTTGGTTTCCATTATGAGTAAATACGATAATTTCATTTGAGAATGTGCGGACTACCGCCCCCTTAATGTGATATGACCTGTTCATACGATACGTGGGACATATAAAGGATATATTTATTGAAATTATATATTATTTTATACAAGAATTATTATATAACTATGTATCATTATGTTTTCCGTCAATTAAAATACAAAATAGAAATGAAAGTAGCGTTCATGCATACGTACGACTTTCCGTCTCCATAAATGGTGCATTACATTTTTTATGTCCAAATGTTATATAATATTATAAAAACATATATATACATGATATATATGATATATATGATATCTAAATCATGAATATAATTATGGAGATAATTTTCTATTAACCCCATGGAAAAATTGTAATTATAAGGTGTTCATTTTTTTACTCGAGTATCAAATATCAACAAAATGAACATTATTTAATTAATTGATTACTTATTGTTTATAAATTTTAAAAAGTGATATAATATGAATAATAAACATGAAAAATGGTTCTTAATCAATTATAAATTTAGTAATGTTTACTATTTAGGAAGACCAAGGAACAAACATGTGAACTCGAACACGAGGTAATGGGTTTCTTATCTCATTTTTAATTCCGTGAGTTTTCCATTATTCACCACTTATTAATTGAATGTGGTGTATTATGTACTTCCATTTGACATATGTTTTCATTATTCTATTTATATTCATTGTGTTCTGTGTTTCATTGGTTTTTATTAACTTTTGTTCATACGACTCGATTGATTACAATGTGGTAAGGGGTTTTCATCTCACTTTTTATTCTCGTGAGATTCATGCTATATTGACACTATTTTCTTTTGTGTGTTGTATTTAATAACCATTATTTTTTTCATTGTGTAATATACATTAATATATGGTTAATTAAATCTTTATTTTATTATCCTTCTTTCATATGGTGAATGTTTCATAAGTTACCAAATCGTAAAGGGATCCTTTCACCCTCCTATTTTTTTAATGACTTCATTTGGTTGTGTATTTCAAATTACATATTCAAATGTTGGGATATGTTTTTCTGTATCCTTAGTGATATAATTTTTATGTACCAGTGATGGGATACCCTTTTCTCTCTTATAAAATTATTTTTCTAAATTAAATTGTGACATCCTTAGGTTGTGGGATTTCTGTAAGGGAACTTATTAACCATGTTTCAATTCATTGGGTTAAACTTATAGTTCATTATTATGTTATGTTATAAATATGTGTTATTGACCCATGATTGTTTCACACTTAATATCCACTTATATTGAGTGTATTATTATTTGTCACACATAATTATGAAGTTTATTTAACCTTAATATAAGGATACCATCTTTACATGGTATTTCATCTCAATTTGCATTCCCTTGTGACTTCATTTTTTTTGCACCAATTCACATTCATATGGTGTATACACTGCCCGTTGGAATATTATATCATGAAAAACCTTATTCTCGTGATATTTTAAGTTTTTTTATTTTATTCTTCAACTATGTTTAGTAATGTTTTTCTCTAGTGTTACGAGAATCTTTAACAAAAACATCATTTTAAAAGCTTTAAAAATTTATTCTTCAAAATATTTCTCATAATTTCCATGTTTTCAAAATGTTGTTTTTGTATTTATTTATATGGAAATTTATGTTTTAAAACTATAATTCCTTTAAAAGCTTCAATGAGGTATTGGAAACTTTGATTCAAAAATCTATTTATTAAATGTTTTAAATGTTTTTGAGAATGGTTTGATAAAGCATTGATTATTTCTATGATATGTTGTGATTGCAATGTGAAAATGTATTTATTTCCTTTATTGTTGTTTACTATGTTTTGAATCGATAATGGTTCATGAACAATTTTTACGTATACAGGTGGTTCCGTGATATACCTAGGGAGGGTGAGCCCGTGATAGCTCTCCAATGCATTGGGTAACATGACGGAGGTAAACGTTAATGTTTCTCCTAACGGATTCTGGGAATATACTCTGATGGTTATTCCAATTGTGACTCTATAGGTATATGTGATAGCTACAATGTAATTATGTAATTAATTACCAATGTTAACTTTATGATTTATAATTTGTGTTTGTTATTCATTAATCATATGATTTCATAACGTATGTTATGATTGAAAAGTATGGTTTCATTGATTTTTATTTATTGATGGGCTAATGTTCTCCTTCCTTTTTTATAACCCTTACTGAGTATTTTATTCTCGTACCATGGTTTTAAAATTTTTTCCATAGGACATAAAAGATGAATAGGGTCAAGGATTAGATCATGGAAAAGTCATGTTCTCTAAAACAAGGAACTAGACATGTTTCTTTTTAAGAGTTTTTATTTTATTAAAAAAATAGATATTGAGTAGTAGTGTCTACATGTAATTTTCATGTTGATATGTAACGTTATGGCCTAATTATCTAAAACACTAAACCTAAAAATATACTCAATGTGAATTCATGACATAATTCAAGATTATTAAATGTTTATGGTCAGGTCCTTATATATAATCCAAAAAATCTCAATGGAATTATCAAAGTCTCAACCATTTCAACTACAGTATTCTTCACTTACACTTTATTAAGAGAATTTGGAACACAAAAAACTCATTTTATTGTGAGTGTTTAAGCCCTATTAGCTCATTCTATAACCACCCATGTTAGAATAGGAGAATGCCATGTCAATATTCATCCACATGCAATGAGGACAAACCATGTCAAATTTATTATTTATACCAACTACCAAATAAATATTTCTCATTCTTTTTCTATGAGTAATGTTCCATGTTCTCTCATAGATAAATAGAGCATTATTTGTGTAACTTCTAAAAATGAATACACCAAATATACCAATATATGAACCATCATCCATAGGATATCCATTATTTAGGACATACCAAAAACTATGTCTATCTCCATTATAAGCATTATTTTCATCCGCCATTGCAGAATTATCTTCAATTATGCCTGGAAAAAACATGTCTCACACTAGATAATGTTCCCTGTAGTAAGGATAAGTATGAATGGTTTCATCATATATTACACGCCACTTATGTGTAGTCGAGAGTTCGATCAGACCTATTTCATTCACAGAAAGTGATTTTTTTCAGAGACCTAAAATGCACTACTACTATTTTTCTTCCTTCAAGAGTGGCATGGTTTTCTATTTTTTCACAACCATACATAATATGAAAAAAGCTACCCAATTTTTTATGTTTCATATTATCCAAAAATTCCTAAATAATCATCAACCACCATTTTATAATCTCTAAGGATGATATAATGACAGATTCATTGTCCATCACCATCAATCCTCTATCTATAATTGTCGTCTCCTATCGACTAACTCTAAATGATCAACTTATTTAAAAAGACCACTTAGTCGACCGTCTACACCTCTATATCCCACCTCTATGTTGTTCACATGAGGTAGTTTCCATCAACCTTTCTAATCGTCAATGACATGGTATCACCTACATAAAACAATTCCATTATATCTAGACCTTATGAAAATCCCTTTGTGGATCCATCAAGATCTCAGCCAGATCCTGCAATGCACTAGTGGACACCTCCCACTGACGACGACCCTTGCCACAACCACTATGTGACTGTAAAGTATAGGACTTCATGGACCTTAGTGTGTCTTCCTGACTTAGAATGGGCTCTGATGGGTCTGTATGGCCCATAAGAGCCTTTCACATTTTCTTCATGGTTTGGAATGGGCTTTAGGGGGTCAGCCTAACCTGCATTGGCCCTATGCAGGGTTTCGATGACCATTTCAATATTATATAATAAAAAGTTATTTTAAGTATTTTAATATTCATATTAAACAAAATCAACTAGAAAATATTTTATTTAAAATACAATTATTATAATTTTCAAAAAAAATAATTTAATTTAAGTATTAAATTAAATTACTGTATTTATTTATTTGTTGGGAAAATAATTAAATTAATTAGAGGGTTAACTGAGACTTCTTATTCGAATAAATTATTTTAATTCAATTATATCATTTAATATTTTAAAATTATTTTGTGGAATAAATATATTGGATTTTAATTTTATCACATTTTTTTTAATATAACGAGTTTTCTTGAGTTTTGTAATAACTAGTTAATTCTTATGATGGTTTTCAAATAGTTTTATTCATTGAAATATTTATATGTTCTTATACGTCAATAATAATTTCTGTATGTAAATTATACTTCTTGATACCCCTTAACCAACATTAGAGTACATTTGTATTATAATGATAACAATGCGTGACATAGAGCACGCAATGTTGATGGGAAAACCCAAATTAGATGTGAACCCACTGAACCAGGGAAGAGTTGCATAATGAGTCAAGACCCAAATAAGTTATGATACACATAGGTCATTGATGATCCATTTTTTTGAATTAATCGACCAATATTATTTTTACATGTGAAGTCGGGTAAAATTATTTCTATTATGAATATGTAATTATATCCATATTCATGTTGACCGTGACAACTCATAAAATAATAAACTGAAAAAATATAGAAAGTTGTGATGAATATTTCTCATTTAGTGTCTAGTTGTATGTGTGATATCATAGTATGTACATATTATTTGAAAAGGATTAAAATTTTTAAAAATATTAAAAATATAATTGAAATATTATATCCCCAAGCCCTTCTAATATTTCAATTGAAAAAAAATCATTGGGTATGATGTTCTCTTCAACCATAGTGGAGGGAGACTCATACTACTGGGGAGATATTATGTGAGTGATAGGATGACATAATCGAACATAGATGAAAAGGTTTCACCATATTGAACATGATTCAGCATTAGAGGAATATTTATATTTAATCTTATATTTTATTTTTAAAACTAGGAATTTAGTCAAGAAATCAAGATGTTGCAAGTTAATGTGGTTGTCTAGTAAATATTCTACCTTGAACTCTTCAAGAAGGGGTGTATCCATATCTTGTAGACAATGATATAAGGATTCAAGGATCCGTTCAACTATAATACTAAAGATACAATGTATTATGATTATAGTATACAGGGTCTCTAGAGTTTAAAAAAACAGTTGAAAAAATTTAATGATTTAAATAATTTTGTATGTCTAATAAATAATCAAGATAAATGTTCTGACCTTATGTATTTAGTTTTTTTAGAAAATTAAAAGTCATACCACATGTCCACTATAATATATTTTGGAAAAATAAAAATTCATATCTGACACGAATCACAAAATAGTAGTATATTACGTTGTTCAATGTACTAGGATATATTGAATTATAGTTACTGGTGTCTTGAATAACTATTAAGAAACATCAGGAAATGAGGATGAGAAAAATTATTTTAGGAGACTCATTTATTACACATGTTATAATTATTTCACAATTTTATCATCAATTTATGGTGTGGGTTTTGGACACAACATTGGGACATGGATGACTTAACATGTTTTCACATATATGAGAATCATATAAATGAAAATTAATGTGAGATATGAATGGAAGACGATTACAATGTATATGTTAAAATTGAAATATGGATCATAATCTTTTAATGGATCCCTTTGTCCTATAATTTTACCCATTTACTCAAGTTTCATTTAATATTAAAGAATGAGGAAAATGGAAAAAATGATTTATTACCTTATAGGAAAGTTTCAAGATGAAATAAAAACAATAAAGAAGATTTATTCATTACTTCTGATGATGAATATGTTTAAATAAAATGCGAAAATGACAAGGACAAAGGTAATGACAAATACACCTTCACAATTTACATCAAAGAAAAAAGTTATAAAATATGAGTTATTTTCATTATATACTATGAAATAAATCTATGCCAGTTTAAAATATATAAAATGATTGAATGAAGGATGTAATCAATTCCTCAATTATATTCATCAATTGTGGGTAATGTTTCTATTAAATTTGTTAGTATTATAAAAACTATTTATATTATATATGTTTATTTAAATATATTAACCAAGTTAGTAAATAAATGCTAATAGATGTAAAGTTCGTTATCAAATATGCTAGGAAAGGTTGGATCCAAATTCAGTGGTGATTGTAACTCAATATTTTATTTCCATGTAAATGGTTCCAGTTGAACTTTTGTATAGGATTTTAAAAATTTTTATCTCATGTGTCCTTTGGGAATAATGATACATTTCTCTATTTTTGGAATTAATGTTGTTTGTACTGTTTAATACTCAAACAATATTTTTATAAGACTATAATCATTGGAAATATGTGATGAATATAAAATGTTAGAATTATATACCTAGTTTTGGAATTATAATACTTAGTCAAGAAAATATAAGTAGTTTTCAAAGATATTACTAGTATTTTTTTACTCTTTATAGTTATATACCATAGTAATTACTGATAAACTTATAAACTATGTCTTGGAAATTGATAGTTTTAGAAATAAAGGTAAGAAAAAATGTTTTATTAATTAGTTCATCTTGAGAGTGTGTAATATTCTACGAGTAAGATAGTGGTAAATATACATCATTATATTCATTTAATATTTTTTTAAGAAAATCGAATGTGATTTGTTGTATATCTATGACCAAAATATATGAGTTTCTTCGGGCTAGTGTGCTAAAAAATATTTTTACCAATTATTCATATATCAATATAATATAGCATGGAGTAATACCTAACAAAAAATTACCTTATCCACATCAAATCTGTGGTTCAAATAAAGATGGTTGATGAAGATTCTAACATGTTAACATTAATAAATAATGTATAAAGTGATGAAATTCATAAATGCACATTTCCTTATATACATTAGATTAACGATGTTGGTAAAATAAGTAGCAATTATTCTTCTTATATCCATTTTAGATACATCAATTAAATTTCTAAATATTCATCTCAAATAAAAACATAGTCCCATAAACATATGCCAACTATAACGAATATATATATATCATATAAGTTTTAATTTTATAAAAATCCATATTCATAAGAACATGGCTTTAGATTCAAATATATTTTTGAGGATTTAAACAAAAATTCGTCATGAAAAAAAACAAAATGTAAATCTATAGTAATAATCCTAAATTATTCGAAGAATATTACAGAAATGCCTATTATAAAAAATATATCATAAAGTCATATGATATATATATAAGTTCTCATATATCTATAAATGATTTATGGAGCCAAATTTTCTTGCATTTAGTCAATAATAGAGATGCACAAATAGTTTTCATAAGACTGAGCATTACAATAGTTTTGGAAGAATACTTTTCTATATAATCATACATTGTATGAAATATAAAACTTTAGTAATTGTTTTATCTTCTACAAGGATTGGGATAAATTATTAAATGATAATAGTGTATCCCAATGTTAGTAAATTACAATCAGTTATGATTGAAAAGATCATTTAAAATTTAATAATGTATTACATGTATCAAAATACAGGGCCTTATTATTTGTAATATTGTGGGGTGTATTCATGTTAGACTATTCATGGATGGTAAAGGAGTGGTAACAATAAGGATCAACTGGTAAAAATAAATTCATTATGGATAAATCAATTAGAAAATTTAAAATCATAGTACTTTATATGATCATTGGATATCAAATCTATTAGTCATGGAATATGTCTACACGATAGAACCAGAAATGGATGGTTATACCCTAGCATTCTAATAATGGTGTGAGTAACAAAAATATAGTTCTAGAATAAATAATGTAATTGGATTATATAATATTAGTTTTTGAATGAATATTTTTTATGTGTCTACCTGTGGTTAGTGGGAGTACCACTCTTTTCCATGTAAAATATGATGAAAACACAATAAAACAATCATTGGTCTTATCGTTAGTTATGACATAAATGAATGTAACTCAACATTGTTTGACTTAAAGAAGATACTAATAATATATTTAATTGGATCTTTTGAGGCCTATATAATTGTTTGGTAGACCAAGTCAATACTACATATTCTGAAAATGTATTGAAAAATAAAAGATGTAACAATTAAATAGAGAATTGTTAACAACATCACATGGCATAAATATCTTTATGTAGACTTGTATGGGACATAGGAGGAGATTAATGTGGTGATTTGAATTCCATATTCATTTAATATGGATCAATCATGTATTAAATTATTTGTAAAAGATTTGATATTGAGAAAATAAACTTTATAGTCGGAAAAAAGTAGTTATATATTGGACAACTATAATGGAGGCATCTAGAACTATTATATTTTACATGGGAATTCACAAAGGATATGTTCTTGGTATGTGGAGAGGAAGGAATACTAGTTATAAAGGAATAAAAATACTATTACTGCATGTTCATTATGATATAATATCATTCATAGGGTTTGGTAATTATAAATACAATCTCATTCAAGATAGTGGGGGCCATTTCTATAAATACTGAGTGCATTGAAGCTCCTAAAGAAGATAAAGAAGTAGTATAAAAGACACAATTATTTCCTCCATTTCCTAGAATCTCACACAGTCAGTAATGTTTTATCATTATGAATGTTCTATTATAAATACATTTCAAGATTTTATGTGTAGAAAATGAAAAAAAAAGGAATTTACTCATGGATATAATATTTTGAGAAGTCTTACTGAAAGAGGCAATGAGGTAGATAACATAATTTCCAAATAATTAAGATGTGGAAGACCCCATTACTAGATCCATATCATAGTAGAACCATGATCATATCTTGTGAGAGTTACCCATAATTGTTAGAAATTTTGAGCTAGTTTAAGTGAGAATGTTTTAAATGTGAGTTCCCTAGACCAAAAATTATCAATACTTTTTAATTACAATACGACCTATAAAATGATTTATTCTTGATGTAAAATTACCATTATAGTGTTGTTTTTTTTGCATCATCTATTTTAATCATAATTTTTATATATTTTTTATATTATAAATAAGAAATAAATGTTCCTAGAATATAATGATAACATCAAGATGCTTTGATGTTTACACTTGGTGATCATTAGTATTCAAAATTCTTCTCATGATGTTTACACATGGTGATCTATAATAGGTGAGATCATGAATAAAAACATAAAAATAAGAACACTGCATGTTTCGAGGGACATTCACAGTTCCCATATACAGAAATTTCTATTAGTCTTATCAATTGGGATCATTCTCAACAGGTTCAATTTGATCACATACATTAACTCAAGACAAAAACCATGAAATTTAAGACATTGAGATGTATTGTGTATTGGATCCATCATTGGTGGTGTGACAATGGTTGAATTATCCTGATATAATTTTTTACTTCTTAGTTGAGGAAGTGATATAATAGGATTGGATTCTCTTGAAGGTTCTATGTTTATAAATAAATGGTCAAGGAATTCTAAGTTTAATATTTCTAGTTAGATTAAAAAATAATAAATCATGAAATGGTGATAAAAAATATATGTGTTTTATTTATGAGATATATTTAAAAATGATATGATATTACCTAGTGCCTATTCATATGACAGGTTTCACTACAACAACTATTACTTATATGTTTAGGGTATGTGATGTGTTACTAAACTCTTCTCTTAGTCTATGAATACTATTCAATTATATAAAGATATGGTATAAAAGTGTTATAGAAATTTTTTTATTCAATAATAATAATTATTATATGGAATAGGTATATCTGATATAGAGGTCCCCACCAAGGGGTATGATAGTTTTCCAAGAAGTATCGATCACCGATAAATGAATAAATTAATTATTATTCAATTATAGAATATTTTTGTTGAATTTTATTATTGAGATAATTTAAAAGGGTTCATATAGATACAAGGAATAATATCGTATGAACAAATATTATTTTATTATTTAATTGATCTTTATATTAGTGGGAATTGTGAGTCCTGTTTAGGGCTTAGGTTTATCAAATAATATATAGTACTTGTATGAGATAAAATATAAAGAATATTTAGAATGTAGTTATTTCATCATAAGTATTTATTCATTACCTATTTTTCAGATATTAAATATATACGGGTTACGTAACCCAAACTGTGTAATTTTTACATATACTATATAAGTCAAAGAGAATCTCATTCCATGTACAATAGATTAGTCAAAATTGGGACATTTTCTATCATCCTTAATATGTGAGGGATAATTAATCCATCTATGTGAATGATTTAATAAAACATTTACAAATTAATGACACAAGATCGTGGTGATCATTGTGATATTGAATATAATGTCGGTGCTCCACTCAAGCACATGAAATTTTAAAAAATAAGTATGAACAAATTCTTGTAGTGAGTGTGGATGATCTAGAGGTGTTTGAGATGATATCCATTCAGAAACTGTCACCTTTATTGTGAGACATATTTTTCTGCTTTGATTCAAATGATTTCATCATCCTTTATTAATTACCATGCTATGATTAATTCACATGTGATACTTGAATCGTACTAGGTTTTGAAGCATTGTAGATGATTAAGTTTCATCATTTCAGTGATGAAATGTATTAAATATCCATCATACCTTCTTCCATTTCAATCCTAGATAACCAAAACACTATCATTGACATTGTTTATCAGGGGTAAATATAGCATTATTTTGATAATCATGACATATAGAAGACCAGGCTGGCATAAAAATGTATTGTTGCATATCATTCTATAGAATCAAATCATTCTTACTCCTCAATGCCTTTGACTATATAAGAAAAATATTCCGTCAGTTCTATCAACTAATAATTATTGGAGAGGAAAAACAAGGATCCCATCTAATTCTATGCACCACTATAAGGATCCATGGAATATAGAACCATAAAAACCATATTGGACAATGAATAGATCAAAGTATCTCTTCGATAACATATATTCACACATAATTTTGGTTCTATGGACTCTCAAAAAATGGTAACATATTAACATCCATGACGTCGTATACAACCCTCATGGTGGCTCTCGTTGTGATGATATTCTCAACTAACCAAAAAATGAAGAATTAAGTTATGATACATTTTATTGAATTTATAGACAACTTGAAATGATCACTTAATTCATTCCATTTTACCTAAAACATTTATCATTTGTTGACATGGTTATCATATGGGGAAATTGTTTTTTATGTTAAGTATAATAGACCATGACATAGTTATATAACCAAGTTCGTAGATCTCGATAGGGGTTTCCATTGGTCGGGTTGGGACATGTTTGATATAATACTATACCTAACTCAATTAAAATTATTCATATTAGTTTGGGATAGGGAATAAACATGTTTTTTGTATTGATCTGGCCCAACCGGACCCATGTTGGGTCAAGTTGGGTCTTTTAGGTCATGTAAAGATAACTTATAGATAGTATTAACAAAAAATATATAAAACTAGAAAATAAATAAAAACCCTAAAAATATAGAACATTTAATACCTTCTAAATATAAAAAAAAACCAACAATCCCCATTAACATCAATTCAAAAATTTTAAACAATTTAACTTGAAAACCCAAGAAATACAACATCACATTAAGAAAACAATCCATTTATATCCACCAAAAAATCATTATAGTGTGTATTGTCTACACATATTATTCAATGACAATAAAATAATATATAATATGAAAAATTGAACAACCAAAACAGAAATTTAAAAAAAAATTATATGAAAAATTTCAATAAACATTTATCTCCGGCAAATAATTCAAATAAAAAATTTCAAAAAACATTTTTTAAATTTTGTTAAAAGGGAATTTTGATGACCCAACACACAAGATTCCTACTAAGAGAGGCCTTGGATTTTATATATAGATAATCATAATGAAAAAACATCCATGAAAAATTTGGTACACACAATATAGAACTCATCCTCAAGCTAGGTATACCTAGAATGGATAAATATTTAATGAAAAAAAATAAAAAAAAATCAGGGAAAATTATCGGCCTCTAGATGGATATACCCTATATGAGGGGGAGCTATGATCATGGATGATTTTACATAGTGAGTGCCACCAAATAGAGGGTGAGTAAGGTTTGAGGATGGGTGGGGTGACTAAAATGATTCATCTTTCAGCCTCTACCTCCTACCGGTGGAAATCTTTGATAAAAAATAGGAGATGAGAGAGAGGAGAGACGTGAAGGGTGTTTTTGGTTAAATCTGATTTGTTCACATGTAAAAATTGATGTGTCATGTCCCACTACCCAAGACTCATCATAATATAGTTTCCTTTGAGTTAATTTATAGATAAAAATAATGATAACAAAACACCAATGTTCTATGTGGGACACACACTATAGAAAATTTATTTTGACACTTAATAATATTTATTTAGCTATTTTACTTGTTAAAAAATAAACAAAACATTACAGGTAACAATTAAATTCAATAAACATTAATTGTATTAGTGGTGATAAGTGGAGTGTGGAATGTATTTCCCTAAGAAGAAATAAATTATGGTTATTTTTTGTTCAGGTTCCTTCATTAAATTTTCAAGCCATGGACCGACCTAAACTAGACCAAATTAACTCAATCCATCAATGTCATGTGTGTAACAAAACCTAACCTTTTTGGGTAAGGTTGGGTTGATTAGGTTGGGTTGGATTATGAAACCCCAAGTTGCTGAAAAAATGTTTATCATTATCATATCAAAAAATCATTGGAATTGAAAAAAAAAACGAATGTTTACATAGTATGTCACTATATGCTCATATACTATAGGAATACACAGAACCTATTATAAGATAAACTGATATTTGAATCAGTGAGATGAATCCAGAAAACTATAAAATAGGAATGCTTCAATATCAAAAAATTTCATCTTTTCTAGAAGTGAATTTATTCTAGTCCCCCTAGAAGGAAACAATGAGTTCATTCTAAAAACAATATTCCCCATCCACTAAAATCACTAAACAATTTGATTTTACCTCTCTATAATGGTGTTCTAGGGAAAATGTATTGATGGAAAATAGAGTGAATAATCATTGAGATATTCCATCCAACGTAGAATGATTTTCTATGCATAGCGTAGAATGAAAATTCCTAGGATATATTCATCATAACAAGGTATAGTTGTGTGATTTAAAAGTTAAGATAAACATATTGAACATAAATAGAAGTCATCCCATTAACCTAGAAAAAAATTTAAACTAATCCAGATCATAAATATCTAACTACAATAAGGATGAAAGGAATTTGTCTCACAATTATCCCCTCTTAGAGATATATGTGTATCTTCATTCTTAAAAAATATTAAATTAAATAATAACATCCCTTTATGTATAACTCGATTATTTAGATCTAACCTATTATTAGTTAACCCATCATGATGTAAATGATTTAGAAATAATTTTTTTTGTTAATAAGGGATGTACAACATAGAACTACCATGCTAATGATGTACATGACTAATGAATCTAGATGAATGAGTGATTAAAAAGTGTCCTTTGTGATATTAGGGTGAAATGGTGCCAGATTTACTAAAAAATAATCATGGGAGAAATGGAACATGATTTTACCAATAACAAATGTTGGTAGATATGATTGCAAATTTTGTAGACCCATAGACAAAGTGATATGTAACAAAATTTTCAAACTTAGAATACCAAGAGATACATTTTTTTATTTTGAGAAATTTAAAGGGTAATTATGTAGACCTAGAGATATAATACATGGTTTTGTGGGAAAAAAATCTTATCACGTCACCTTCTCTTGTCCCACATTATGTAACGACATAAACAATTATATAAAAATTTCCATTATGGATTAATTTTTTATTATCTCATATAGTCATATAATAAAAATGAACTTATTTTTGTTTATTTTATCCAATTTTATTTAATATACTATTATGAATCTTTACCGATGATAATATATCCATTAAAAAATTATCACACGATTAGTATGAATATTGGGCGTTAATGAATCAAATTGATATAGAAAAATGATGTGATAGCCTCAAAAAATTGGATTTTACCCTATGAATCCCATTTATCAGAGCTTCTGAGGGAGATAACATCACTGAGACTTTCCCTCGACTAGGCCCAAACTAAGATCCAACTATTTGGGGATGAGTGAAACTATTTATGGGATATGTTCAAGCTCATCAAGATCATGATCTAATCCATGTTTTCTGAACTACCCCATGAATGTCTCCCAGTCTCATTCATTACTCTTAGGGAATATTTCGGTGTAATAAAGGGATATGTATCCAGGGAAAAATAGAATGAATATATATATATATATATATATTATGGAATAATGAATTTATTTTCATTTCTATTGATTTCTAATGGATTCAATTAAACATAAATTTTATTTATAGGTAATATAAAAATTCAATTAAAAGATTTATTCTGATGAATTAGTCGATATTTAAAAAAACAATATTTTATTAAACTATTATCATTAAATAATATTTATTAATTATAGAGGGTCATATAATTTTTATGAAGTAAAATTTAGTTTTTAAAAGGATCAAAAATATTTTTCGTTAAAAAAACCACACTTTATTTCAATAAATGATGAATATTATTTTAAAAGTGATAATTCATATATTTAAAAAATTATTTCAATAAAATACATATTATTTTTTGAATAAGAATGTTTATGTAACATCCCAGGTAAATAATGAATATAAAATTTTCATATTTTTAAATATTTTTGAATTAAATATTAATTTTACATTAAAGGGTATATTATTGTCTGATGGCATACCTTATACGCAACAACATGTTTCATTGAAAACTTGTGTTTCACCCAACGTTAACTTATACTGAAAAATATTAATATAATATTATTATTTTAAATGGTAGTTAAAACATAGTTGTTGTATTAGAGGGAATTCATATAACTAACAAATATATGATTATATATGTTTCTTAAATGTTTCTATATTTATCCAATAAAAGACAGAGGCTTAAAATGGGAATGAATCAAATTTTGAACACAAATTCTCTAATAATCATTAAAAGGTTGATTTACCTCATTTTGATGGGGAACCCTATATAAATCTATTTTTGGTCACTTTAATATATTCTATTTGAAAAAATAAAATTCTACTTTCGAATCGGGACATCAAAATTTACTTTGGGTAATTTTTTGGTTTTTTCTGATAAAATTCATTTTTTATTGAATAATGAAAATAATGTATTTTAATTTAAAAATTATGTTTATTTAAATATATTTAAATGGTTTGATTATATTTTTAATTGGTTTTAAGGTGTAATTATATTATATTTTTACCATTTAATCCATTTTTGGTCATTGGTAGTAATTTCACTTTTAAATTGGACAAAAATAAGTGTCAATATTTTGATACATATTATTTCTTAAAACACATTTTTTTATAGAGATAATTTATTTTAAATCAATTTCAGAAACTTTTAAGTTTTGAATATGTAAAATTTGTTCCATATTTTGAATCTGGAGGTCCAGATTTTGTAAATAGGTAACATTTATTTTTATACAATATGAATATATACTTCTGTAAAAATTTTATTTTCCCTAATTAAAAGGTTAATCTAGTAAATAAAAGTAACAAAAAATTATTATAATAATATAAAATTACCCTAACATGTGTCCAAATATTATTGGTTGATAAATTCCCGACAATGCACATCCTTGAGTCAATTTTGGGACCCCATGGAGAATCTTGGTAGTGATAATGACACATTATGTTAATTAATTTAAAGTAAATACAAAAATGGGATTAACATATATCTATTATAAAATAAACTATTAAATGGTGATATATAAGTTATATCTTCGACTATAAATATTAATTTGAAATCTAACATGATTTCATACATCATGGTAATATTTTTATAATTTTTAGACATCAAATAAATAATATTATTAATGAAAAAATAATGATGCAGTGTCGACCACATTAATATATGATTTCAATAAATAAGATTATACATATTAAAAAAAATAGGAAAAATCAGTCCAATTATAATTGTAAGATTTTATTTCGAATATGAGTCATCTTATAATCTTATTTAATGAGATTTCGACTTTTTTAAATTGAATAAAATTTTATTACAAATTAATATTTTCAAACATTCATAAGGATCCCCTCCTCCCCCTTATAAAAATCCCTCACTCTTAACCCATTCCTCCCACTTCTCAAGTCCAAGGATCAACCAAACTCTAACAAATTAAGGTTCATATATCCTTATACTACTCTTAGAATCCTTACCCTAGGAAAAAGACAATTAAAGTAAACATTTTGGCCCAAACAAAAGTATGATACCCGATTTAAATGAAATGTCTTCTTTTAAGTTCTTTTGTTTTATTTTTCTTGTCCAACAACATAAACTATAATTAATAATTTATTTTATAAAAAAACCAATATCCCAAATATAATAGGTTGATTTTATGATAATTATTGAAACTAAACATACACACACCTCCATCTAAGTGGTAAAGAAGATACAGTAATTGTGGACAGTGAACCACTACCCCCCGAAACGATGATTGTTCAATCTTCTCCTACCACCTCTCTTAGTGGACATTATTATGGAACTTAATTTATATATGATATATATTATGTTTATGGTTTCTCTATTATTCTGTAATTTTTATCTACAAACATACCTTTAGGCTTTCCTATATGTGTAAATACGATAATTTCATTTGAGGAAGTGCGGACTACCACCCCCTCATGGGGATATGATTCATTCATGACATACATGGAACGTTTAAAGGATGGTGTTAATGAAATTATGTAATATAAATATCATATGATATTATATTTGAATTATAATAAACCAACGTATCATTATGTTTTCATTCAATTAAATATGTAATAGAAATGAATGTAGAGTTCTTGCGTACGTTCGACATACCCTCTCCATGAACAGTGTATTTCATTTCTTATCTCGAAATGTTATGTAATATTATAAATAGATAAATATACTGGATATATATGATATCTATATCATTAATATAATTCTGTAGATAATGGAATTTTTACCACATGAACAACTTGTAATTATAAGAAGTTGGTTTTTTACTCGAGTACCAAATATTGACAAAACGACCATTATTAACATAAATGATTGCATGATGTTTATAACATGTTATTAAGTGATATAAAAGGAATAATAAACTTTAAAATGTTCTTAAGAAAATATAAATTATATTTTTAATTTAATTTAGAAGATTAAAGAACAAACAGGTCAGGTCGGGCATGAGGTAAGGGGTTTCTTATCTCACTTTTAAATCTGTGAGATTTCCATTGTTTGCCACATATTTATTGAATGTGGTGTATTGTGTACTTAAATTTGAAATATATTGTCATGATTATATTTATATTCATTGTATTCTGTGATTCATTTGGTGTTTATTAATTTGTACATACGACTCGATTGATTACAATGTGGTAAGGTGTTTCTTATCTCATTTTAATTCTATTAGATTTCCACTAATCTCCACTTATTTATTGCATGTGGTGTATTGTGTAAATAAATTTGATATATATTATCATAATTATATTTATATTCATGGTATTATGTGATTAATTTCGTATTTATTAACTTTTGTTCTTACGACTAGATTGATTAAAACATGGTATGGGGTTTTCATCTCACCTTTTCATTCCCGTGAGATTCATGCTATATTTGCCACAATTTCCATTTGTGTTGGGAATGTACTACCCATTATTGTATCATTTGTGTAATATGATTTAATTTATGTGTATTTACATGTTCATTTAATTATCCTTATTTCATGGGGTGTATGTTTTGTATGTTACCAAATCATTAAAGAACCTTTCACCCTCCTCTTTTTAAAAGTGATCTTTTTGTTATGTATTTTAATTTAAATCTTCTTATGTTTTGATATGTTGTTATATATCCTTATTGATGTAAATTTTATGTCCATGTGATGAGACACCCTTTTCACTCTCATCAACTCATTTTTTGAATTTTAATGTGACGTTGTTAGGCTGTCTAAGTTCTGTAAGGGAACTTCTTCCCCCAATTTCAATTCATTGGGTTAAACTTATACTTCTTCATTATGTCGTGATATGAATATTTTTGAATGACCTCTGACTATTTTACACATAATTTACACTTATTTTTGGTGTAATTATAATTTTCACAATTAATTATCCCATTAAATTTCCCATAATCTAAGGATATTATCTTTGCAATGGAATTTATCTCAAATTACATTCCATTGAGACTTATTTGTTGTTATACAAAAATTCAATTTTTTGTGTATATACTTACCATTGACATATTATTTCATGAATCTCTTTATTCTCATGATATTATAAACTTTTATTAATGTTATTCCTCGAAAATTTGTTTTTAGATTCTCTCATTCGTTTAATAACTATATAACTAAAATATAATTCTAATTGTTTTAATGATTTATTATTCTAAATATTTCACATTAATGTCCATGTTTTAAAAAATGGTTGTAAGGATTTATTTCAATGGACGTGAATGTTTTGAAATTAAAATTCATTTCCGAAGCTTCAAAGTGGAATGAGACAATTTGATGAAAAAATATCATTATTAAATGTATTAAATGGTTTTGTATATGGTTTGAAAAAGAAATGATTATGTTAATATCATGACATGATATATTGTTATTTCAATGTGGAAATGTGATCTTTTCTTTACACTTGATTTATGTGTTTTCATTATGTTATGGATATTGGGAATTGTTTACATATAATGGTGGTTCCATGAAAATCCTAGGGTGGGTGAGCCTGAGATATCTCTCCAATGCATTGGGTAACGTGACTGAGGTGAATGTGAATGTTTCTCCTAATAGATTTAGGGAATATATTGTGATGGGTTTTCCAAATGTAACTCCATATGTAGATATGAATTCTACAATGTATGTTTGATATGGATGCCACCATTTAACTTTTTGATTTTTGATTCCTATGTGTTATTTATAAATCATATGATTTAATGAGGTATGTTATGATTTAAAAATATGGTTTCATTGATTTTTATTTATTGATGGGTTAATGTTTCCTTTCCAGATTTTATAACCCTTACTTAGCTTTTTATGATAGTCCGCTATTTTTAAATTTTATTCACAGGACATAAAGATGAATAGGGTCAAGGATGGGATCAAGGAAAAGTCATGCTCTCTAAAACATGGATGTAGACATGTATCTTATTAATAGTTTTTATTTCGTGAAAAATGGATACAGAGTAGTAGTGTCTACATGTAATTTTGATGTTGATATGTAATATTTATAGCCTAATAATTTAAAACTCTAAACCTGAAAATATCCTCAATTTGAATTATTTATTTAATTCATGATTATGTAATGTTTCATGGTCGGGTCCTTATAGTTTGGTATCAAAGGTCGGTTTAGAAAACTTTAGGGATTAGGAGTTTTGGTTAAACACATGATTAGTCCCTATATATATTATTTTAGTTAAATAATTGTTTTATAAATTTTTCAGATCAAGGAATGTCAATTTCAAATGGAAGGATGAGGATCTCAAACAACATTCATATCTCTACATAATGACATGTTTGCAATAATTATTGGAATGACATGTTTGGATTATTGTGAAATGTTTTCTGTTATACAACTCACTTGAAAACAATTTGAAATATCAAACACTACCACTATACCTCGATATCATTATAGATCATGGGTTGTATTTAATCAAATCCTATTTTGACAATATTATCATATTTTCAAAAAAGGTCAATTTTATCAACTCATTTTTAAATATTATACCTTATCACAAGAATGTGAATCATATTATGATTTTGAAAAATTGGTGATAAAGGATACCCATGCGCAACCTATTTATATTTTCTTTTACAATATAGTTCCTTATCACATAATTATGGTATTTTAGAAGGACCATTGATTGAATGTTTCAACTCAAATTCAGTCAAACTGTTTTATAAAAATCACGTTTTTTAGCTGATTTGAAATTATATGTCAAACATTATCAGTTTCCGATACTGTTTTTTTTTCAAACACCCATATGACCTATGTTGTACAAGGTGTATTTGGATGAAGGAAGAAAATTATATTGAAGGATCTCTAAATCATTTTGGTAATGAATTGGCCTTATACCTATGTGAACAAGATAATGAGGATACCATATGGACACCATGATAAAGGCGTGTTGTTATTACTATTAGGAATGGTTTTATTTTATCAAATTGAGGTGAAAAAAATGAAAATATATAAGATGTTTAGGTCTTAATGTATTGGGTGAAAATGAAAGTTATAAGAAAACCATTGAGGTTCAAATATTTTAGGGTTTTTTTTGAGTTT
This sequence comes from Viscum album, assembly GCA_963277665.1. Lineage (NCBI taxonomy): Eukaryota > Viridiplantae > Streptophyta > Magnoliopsida > Santalales > Viscaceae > Viscum > Viscum album. Next base: position 642,541,390 of record OY728151.1, on the reverse strand, counting down.
TATAAAAAGGACAACCCATAAGATTGGTGACAACCCATCGCATCTGGAAAAACCGCAGGAATCATTCCCAAAACCGAAGGGCGACAAGGGCCCATTGACTAACATTGTCCTACGTGATGTCCCAAGTAAGTAAGACTTATTATTTTATGTTAAATGATTTTATAGATCAATAATAAGTTGATTTTGGGAACTTATGTTTTATTAAATAGATATCTATAATAAAAGAATATAATTTTGTGATTATGTGATAAATGTTATTTTGGAAGATGTTCAATATTTTGGTGAACATTATATGATTAAGGGAAATATAAAACTATGGGATCTTATATGTGGAGTAACAGTTGAAATTTTATTTCAAAAGAATCCATGTTTTTATTGTGGGAATATGGTGATTTGGTTTATTTATGGAAATGATGAACCTATCATAGGGAATATGTGACTCAGTTAATTAATCTTCAGTATGAGACTTTAATAGTAGTCGATGTTATTGGAGACAAATGATAATATTTATCATGGAAGACTATGTGATAAAATTCTTCTATGTTTTCAGTTTCAATCATAGTTTGGATTATTTTGATGAATTTTAAAATACATTGTATGTTGAATGGTCTGTCTTGAAATTTGTGTTCTTTTGTTCAATTTCAGATATTATGAGTAGTATTTATTTTTATAAAAGATTATCCTTTTGTAGATTATTTGATCTTGTACTAACATGTTTTGGGTTTTGTTGATGTTTAAAGATAAGGGAAATATATTTATAGTTTTTTGTATATTCTGGGATACTCTATAAGTTTATTGTAGAAATTCTGGTGTGACCAAGTCATCTTTAATTACTCACTATTTGGAGAAAAGGCGAGTTTGTGATAGAAATTTATTAAAGGATGACACTCTACATTAGAAGTAAATATATTTATTTATGATCATAGTCTAGTTTTTTATAATATTCCTCAACTCTATGAAAAGGGACTTGAAGCAAAAAAATTATAAGCTCTCTTTTATCATCAAAATTATACTCAACCTCAAAATTATGGTATTGTGGTGGTTAAATTTCCATGATCAAGTTCTCTATCACTCTCTATTAATTTATGAGTTATTTTAACTTCTATATCAGTGTTTTCATTGTATCCTAGTATCTGTTGTCTCGGGTGACCTTTTTACTTCTCTTACTCTATTATAAAGTGATGTTTTTATTGACTTGTATTCTAATGTAGTACTTTCAATGATATTTCCATGAACAATTTTTAAATTTAGAGGAAGGAATTCCATATAAGGGGGAAGGATGTAACATCCTAGGTAAATAAAGAATATAAAATTTTCATATTTATTAATATTTGTGAATTAAATATTTATTTTACTTTAAAGGGGATTGTATGTTTGATTGCATACCTGATACACAATAATAGGTTTCATTGAAAACCTACGTTTCACACAACATTGAGTTATACTAATAAATATTAATATAATATTATTATTTTAAATGTTACTTAACACATAGCTGTTGTACTTGCAGGAATGAATAGAACTAACTAAAATATGATTATAAATGTTTGTTAAATGTTTTTACATTTATCCAATAATAGTTGTTGTCTTAAAATGTGAATTAATCCAATTTTAAGTAGAAATACTATAATATTCATTAAATGGTCTATTTACCACCTTTTGATGGAGGACCATCATTAAATATAGTTTTGGTCTTTTTTATATGTTCTATTTGAAAAACTAAAAATATTATTTAGAATCTGGACAACTAAATTTACTTTGGGTATGTTTTTGGAATTATTTTGATAAAATAAATATTTTAATGAATTGTGAAATATACATTATTTTAATTCATAAGTGCATTTTAATCTAACATATTTATAAAGATAGATTATCTTTTTAATTTGTAATAAAGTGTAATTATATTATTTTTTACCATTTATTCCAATTTTGGTCATTGAATGTAATTTTACTTTAAAATTAGACAAAAATAATTGTTATTCTTTTAATACTGATTATTTTTTAAAAACAAGCTTTCTTTTTTGACTGCGGCAATTAATTTTAAATTAATATCTGCCACTCATGTGTTTTAAACTAATAAAAATCGATTCCATATTTGGAATCAGGAATTCCAAATTGTGTAAATATTTAACATTTATTTGTAGACATTATGAATATTAACATTAGTAAAAAAAATTATTTACCATGGTAAAAAGGTAAATATGGTAAATAATGGTAAAAAATATTATTATAATAATATAAAATTACCATAACATGTTTTATAATCCTATTTGTTGATAGATTTCCAACCCTGTGCATCCTTGGGTCTATTTGGGGACCCCATGGAGCCACATGTAAGTGATAATTACACATTATGTTAATTAATTTAATGTGAAGACATAAATGGCATAAACATATATATTTTAGAAAATAAATTTTTAAATGTGGTTATATATGTTATATCTTAGACTAAAAATATTCAATAAAAATATAAAAATATTTCCTACATCGTGGTATTTTTTTATAATTATTAGACACCAAATTAATAAAATTAATTGTGACACAATAATGATGCAGTGTTTACCTCATTAATAGATGATTTAAATAAATAAGATTATACATATTAAAAAAATATTTGAAACCTATCCAATTCTTATTGAATGTTTTTATTTCTAATTTTAGTCATCTTATATTCAACTTTAATGTGTTTTTGGACCTTTGGAAACCAAAGAAAATTTTATAATAAAAAAATATTTTCAAATGTTCCTAAAGTTCCCCTCCTCCCCCTTATAAAAATACCACACTTATAAAACAATCCACACACTTCTCATCCCTACTGGATCATCCATAATCAGACCAATTAAGCTTACTACATTTCTATCCTCCTCTTATAAGCCTTCCCTTTGGCATAAGGCAATTCAAGTAATCATTTTTTTTTCAAACCAAAGAGAGATACACGATTTAAAGGTTATGTCTTCTCTTAATTGTTTTGTTTTATTTAAATTCTCCAACCCCATAAATACTTTTTATCCCATTTTTATAACCATATATGAATCCCAAATATACTAGGTTGTTTTTATGAGAAGTATTTGAACTACAGTTACAGTCACCTCTATCTAATGGGTAATGAACATACTATTTCTATGGAAGGTGAACTAATGCCACACAAAATGATGAATGTTCAAACTTCTCCTACCACCTCTCATGGTTGCCATTATGATGGTATTGTATTTATATATGGTATATATTATGTTTATTTCTCTATTATTATGTAATTTTTATTTACAAACATACCTTTAAGCATTCAAATATTTGTAAATACGATAATTTTCGTAGAGGAAGTGTGGACTACCGCCCCCTCAAGGTGATATAATTCATTAATAACATATATGGAACATATAAATGATGGAGTTAATGAAACTATGTTACATATATAATATATGATATTATAATGGAATTATAATACACCTATGTATCATTGTGTTTTCTTTCCATTAAATATGAAATAAAAATTAATGTAGCGTTCATGCATACTTACGACTTACCGTCTCCATGAACGGTGCATTTTAATTCATATCTCCAAATGTTATGTTATATTAATATTACATAAATATACTGAATATATATGATATACATGATATATAAATCATTAATATCATTCTTGATATAGTGTAAGTTTGACAACATGAACAACTTGTAATTATAAGATGTTCATTTTTTACTGAAGTTCCAAATATCGACAAAATGACCATAATTAAAATAAATGATTTAATAATGTTTATAAAATTGTAATAAGTTATAGAAAAGGAATTATAAACTTTATAAAATGTCTCAATCATGTATTAATTAACTTTACATTATTATTCAGGAAATCTTAGAATGAACGGGTCTAGTCAGACACGAGGTAAGGGGTTTATAATCTCACTTTTAAATCCTTGAGATATTCATTGTACGCAACTCATTTATTGAATGTTTGTTTTGTGTACTAACATTTGATATATATTAAAATTATTATCTTTATATTCATGGTACTATGTGTTAAATTAGGTTGTTATTAAATTAAAAAATACAACTCGATTGATTACAACATGGTAAGGGGTTTCTTATCTCAATTTTAATTCTATGAGATTTCTATTTTTCGCCACTTATTTATTGTATGATGTGTATTTTTTATGGACATTTTCTATATATTATCAATATTAAATTTATATTCATGGTATCTATGATTCATTTGGTTGTTATTTACTTTTGGCCTTACGACTCGACTGATTACAGCGTGGTAAGGGGTTTTCATATCAGCTTTTATTCCCATGAGATTCATGCTATATTTTCCACTATTTTATTTTTGTGTGGTGGATTTAATACCCATTATGGAATGATTTGTGTAATATACATTATTTTATGAGTATTTACATCTTCATTGAAATATTCTTCTTTCATGGGGTGTATGTTTCGTACGATACCAAATTGGTAAGGGAACCATTCACCCTCTTCTTTTTAAAGGACTTATTTCTTTTATGGATTCTAATTTAAATCTTATTATGTTGGGATATTTTCATATATATATATCCTTATTAATGTAAATTTAATATCCAAGTGATGAGATACCCTTTTCCATCTCATCAACTCTTTTTCTTATTTTTAATGTGACGTTGTTAGTCTGTCGAAATTATTATAAGGGAACTTCTTCACCCAATTTCAATCCTTTAGGTTAAACTTATACTTCTTGATTATGTTGAACTATGAATATGTGTTAATGAACTCTGATTGTTTTACACATAATTTCAAATTATATTGGGTGTATTCTTATTTTTCACACATAATTATGTCATTGATTTTTCATTAATCTAAGGATATGATCTTTGCAATGGACATTATCTCTATATACATTCCATTGCGTCTGATTCGTTTTTATACCAAAATTCACTTTTATATGGTGTATTTACTTATATTTGACTTATTATATCATAAATATCCATATTATCATGATATTAAAAGCTTTGATTAATGTTATTCCTCAAATATTTGTATTTAAGCATCTCTTATTTGGTTTATAACTCTATAACTAAAATAACGTTTTAAATGTTTTAAATATTTATTATTTTATATATTTCCCATTAATTTCCATGTTTTGAAAATTGTTTTAAGGATTTATTTATATGGACGTGAATATTTTGAGAATAATTTTTTTTTCAAAAGCTTCATAGTGGCATGGGACACCTTGATTAAAAAACATCTTTATTAAATGCTTTAAATGGTTTTGAATATGTTTCGAAAAATAATTATTTATGTCAATATCTTGAAATGATATATTTGGATTGCAATACAGAAATGATATCTTTCCATTATGCGTATTTTATGTGTTATTATTGTGTTATGGTTATTGGGAGTTATTTACCTATATTGGTGGTTCCCTGATAAACCTAGCGCGGGATTGCCTGAGATAGCTCTCCAAGGCATTGGGTATTATGACGGAGGTAAACGTGAATGTTTCTCCTAAGAGATTCTGGGAATATACTATAATTGGTATTATAAATGAAACTCCCTACATAGCTATGAAAGCTAAATTGTATGTTTGATATGGATTATAAGGCCCCAGCCTTAAACCTTACTTAATCTTGAGTTATTACAAGATTACACATTGAGGATCTTTTCAGGTTTAGAGTTTTAGAGAATTAGATCATGAAACTTGCATTACATTCCACATTTAAACAAAGTGGTTACATAAAAGACAGTATTCATTCTTCCCATCAACGGAAACATATTGAAAATAAAACATGGATTCTTTCTTGACACATCCTTGACACTATCATCACATCATGTACCTTTCCCTTGACCTGTGAAAAACATTTCAAAAACTTGGGATGAGCATAAAAAGCTCAGTAAGGGTTATAAAAATATGGAAAGGAAACATGAGTTCATATATACATAAGAATGAAATCATACTTTACCCATAAAACATAGGCACTTTAACATACCTCATCCAACAATGAATAAATCATAGAAAACATAAGACATAAAGGTAACTTGAGGCTTTCATAACATTCTTACATAGGGAGTAACCCTCTTGGTTACGTTTGGAAGACCCATCACAGTATATTCCCAAAATATTTTCGGAGAAACCTTAACGTTTCACTCCTTCGCGTTACCCAATGCATTGGAGAGCTATATCGGGCTCACCCGCCCTTAGTTTATCACGGAACCACCCGTTTTCATAACAATGCCCAAGAACCATAACATAAATGTATCACATAAAACATGCATAAAGGGAACATAACATTTCCACATTTCAATCACAATATAACATTTTAGTATATTGAAATAATGAATCCATTCAAAAAGAAACCATTTCCAAAACCATTTAAAACATTTAATAAAGAGGTTTTTGAATCAAAGTGTCCCATACCACCTTGAAGCTTAAAATTTTAAACCATTAATATCCATATAAATAAATCCTTAAAACCATTTTGAAAACATGGATATTAATAAGAACAAATTATTAAAACATTTAAAACAATATTTTGGTTAAAGGGGTTTTACCAAAATTAGAGACACTTGAATACAATAATTGAGGAATAACATTTAGTCAGAACTTTATAATATCATGTGAATAAATGGATTCATGATATAATACTCCAAAGTAAAGTATATACACCATATAAGAGTGAATTGGTGCATAACAACAATGAACCCTCAATAGAAATGTCAAATGTGATGAAATCCCTTATAAAGAAGGTATCCTTAAATTAAGGATAAATCAATATCAAAATTATGTGTGACAAATATAAATACACCCAATATAATTGGATATTAAGTGTAAAACAATAAAAGGTCATTCACACATATTCAAAGGATGACATATTCAATGACTACATGTTGAACCCAAAGAAATCGAAATTGGGTTAAAAAGTTCCCTTGACAGCCTAACGGCATCACATCAAATTGAGTTGATGAGAGATAAAAAGTGTGTCTCATCACTTGGAAATAAAATTTACATCAATAAGGATATATTATAACATATCCCAACATAACAATATGTAAATTAAAAGACCCAACAAAATAAGTCTTTTAAAAAAGAGGAGGGTGAAAGGTCCCCTTACCGACTTGGGTAACTTTCGAAAAGTACACCCCATTGAAGAAGTGTCATACAATGAATATGTAAATACCCATAAATGGAATTATATTAAAAAAGGAGTGTAATAATGGGTAGTACATAAACCAATCAAAGGAAATTGTGGCAAATGTAGCATAAATCTCACGGGAATAAAAGTGAGATGAAACATCTCTTACGGAAACTCGGCAGCCTAACGGCGCCACTTAAAACTTCCAAAAAGGATTGATGAGAGGAAATAGGGTCTATAATCATATGAACATAATAAGTACAGTGGGAGTAATATAAAATAACATCCCAGTCATAAGAAAGATGAGCTTAAAAGGAATGACATAAAAGAGTGTACTTAAAAAGAAAGAGAGGTGTAGGATCCCTTACCGACTTGGGTATCTTTCAGAACATACACCCCATGAAAGAAGGGCAATAGATCATTGATGTAAATACTCATAAATGAAAGTATATTACACAAAGAGTAGAATAATGGGAAGTACATACACCACTCAATGGAATTTGTGGCAAATGTAGCATAAATCTCATGGGAATAAAAGTGAGATTAAAAATCCCTTATGAAAACTCGGCAGCCTAACGACGCCACATAAAACTTCCGAATTTGGATTGATGAGATCAAATAGGGTATCTCATCACATTACAATAAAATGAACAGAAAGAGGAAAATAAAAGAACATCCCCCAACATTACAAAGATGAGTTTAAAAGAAGTGACATAAAGGAGAGTACTTAAAAAGAAAGAGAGAGGTTAGATCTCTTACGAAAGTTCGGCAGCCTAACGGCGCCACTCAAAACTTCCAAAATGGATTGATGAGATAGAATAGAGTCTCTCATCACATGAACATAAAAATTAAAGTAATTTTAATATAAAAGATCATCCCAATAATAAGAAATATGAGCTTTAAAAGGAATGACATAAAAGTGTGTACTTGAAAAGAAAAAGAGGAGTAGGATCCCTTACCTCGGGTCCGACTTGACTCGATCGTTCTTTAATCTCCTGAATAATAAACTTGAGTTAATTTCTACATCCTTAATAACCTTTTTAAAGTTCATTATTCCTTTTATATCACTTATTACCATGTCATAAACATTATGTAATCATTTATGTTAATAATATTTGTTTTGCCGATATTTGGTTCTTAAGTCGAAAGTGGACTTCTTACAATTACATGTTGTTCGTGTGGTCAAAGGTTCTTTATATCCAGAATAACATTCCTGATTTGGATATCATATATATCATATATATCCAGAATATACATGTATTTATAATATTACATAATCATTTAGATGTAAGAAATGAAATGCACCGTTCATGGAGACGGTAAGCCGTACGTACGCATGAACGCTACTTTCATTTCTTTGTCATATTAATGGAATTAAAACTAAATGAGAGGTATGTATATTTTAATTACAGAATTATATTAATCATTTATATATATCATTCATCATATATATCCATTATATACATGTACTTATAATAGTACATTACATTTAGGGATAAGAAATGAAATGCACCGTTCATGGAGACGGTAAGCCGTACGTACGCATGAACGCTACTTTCAATTCTATCTCATACTTTAATGGAAATAAATAATAATGATATAGAGGTATATAATAATTCCAGTATAACATCATATATAATAACATTAAATCCATCCTTTATACGTCCCACATATGGCATTAACGAATCACATCACTTTGAGGGGGCGGTAGTCCGCACTTCCTAAAATGAAGATATCGCGTATACCCATAATGGAAGCCATAAAGGTAAGACAAAAAAATGAAAAATACAGAAGCATAATTAAAACATAAACATATTATATATCATATATAAAAATAGTGACATCATAATGGCCACCTTTGAAGGTGTTAAATGAGTATTGAACAATCATCGTTTCGGGAGGCAGAATTTCGCCATCCACGGAAACTGTATGTTCTTTAACCATTTGATGTAGTTGTGTGAAAGTGTAGGTCGAATAAATATTATAAAAACATCCTAGTATATTTAAGATACTGGTGTTGTTACAAAAGAAGTAAATAAAAAGAGTTTAGGGGGTTGGAGAATCAAAATAAAACAAATGAACATGAGAGAATGAATTACCTTTAAAAGTGTAACTCCTTTTGATTTGAGCCTAAAGGCTTCCTTTGAAAGGATTCTGCCCAAAGGGAATACTCTAGGATGAGGAGAGGGATGTGGAGAGATTTAATGGGCAGGGGTTGGACGAGCCAAAGGCTTGAGGAGTGTGTGAAAAGAGGTAGAGGTGGGGGCCTTTTATAAGAGGAGAGGAGGGGCACTTTTGGAAAGTAAGGAAATATTACTTTATTTGAAAATGTGTTTCGGTTTTAAAAGGTCCCACATTGATATAATTCGTGGATAAGGTTATAAAGGTTCGAAGTCCACCCATACAATAAGTTTTGGACATGTGTAGTTCATAGATTTTACATTATCTTTCCATTTTATTTTAATCGTTAAATAATGATGTCATCACTGCATCATTACAATGTCATAAATAATTTAATTTATTTACTGTCTAAAAATTATAAAAAAAATTACTATTATGTAGGAAATCTTTTTAGCTTTCCAATGACTATTTATAATAAAAAAGAGGACTTTCATAACCCCACTTAAAAATTGCTTTAGTAAAACATATCATGTTTGTGTCATTTTTAATTTTAACATTAAATAAAAATATATTATTGTCATTTTCCAACTAAAGTGGATCCATGGGGTTCCCAAGTTGGCCCATGGCTTGTCTTGGTCGTCCATGACTCACCCAATAGGTGTAGGACAAGTGTCATGGTGTTTTCACATTCTTATAATATCATTTTTACCTTAAACTACACTAATTACCACTAATCGCGATTAAAAACTTAATAAGTTATTATTCACCAAAAAATTATTTTTATCCCATTGAACCACATTTTACTTATTAATGACAACCATGTATGTCAGATTTTTGAAATTCAAAACACAAAGATGGCAAAATTCTATTTAAACGGAAAAATCGGTTTTTATAAGTACCACTTAGTGGTTTCACTATTCATCAAAAATTGAAGTTTTTAGAAAAATCCCAAAAATTCACCCTAAGCTATATTTGATATTCTGAATTAAAAAATGAAGTCTGTTTTACAAAATTCAAAACATATAAGTCACATTAATTAATTTAATAATTAATTCCCACTATCATGACAAATAACGTGTTTTTATGAAACAATAAGTATCAAAAGATTGACACTAGTTTAAGTCCGATTTCAAAGTGAAATTAATTCCAACGACCACTATTGGATTTAATGGTAAAAATATTTTCTAATTTCACTTTAAAACCAATTCAAAATATTATCTAATCATATAAATAAATTAGATTAAAAAGAGGTTTTGAATTAAAACACAACATTTTACACTATTCATTAAAAAAAATGAACTTTATTGGAAAGATACCAAAAAATTACACAAAGTAAAATTTGATGTCCCGATTCTTAATAAGAGTTTTATTTGGTCCAAAAGAATGTATAAGAGTGATCAAAACTATATTTAATGACGGTTCGCCATCAAAAGGCGACAAGTGAACCTTTAGTGAAAACTAGGGCATATACGCCTAAAATTGAATTCTTTCCTAATTTTAAGCCTTTATCTTTTATTGTATAAATGTAAAAACATTTAAAAACATATATAATCATATTTTAGTTATTTCTATCCATTCCCGCCATTACAATGGCTACATGTTAACTACCATTTAAAATAATATTATTTTATTATTAGAGTGCAACGTAAGATTCCCAAGAAACTCGTTGTTGCGTGTTGGGTATGCCATCGAGCATAGAGTCCCCTTTAAAGTCTTGTTAATACTTTATTCACAAATATGGATAAATATTCAAATGTCATATTCTTTATTTACCTGGGGTGTTACATTCTTCCCCCCTTTTGGGAATTGCGTCCTCGTAATTTTAAAAAATTGAGCTTGGAAACATCCTTGAAAGTCCCACATCGGAACAAGAGTTGGTAAAACAATCACTTTAAAATAAAGAAAGATAAGTACAGAGGTCACCCGAGTTAACCCATACGAGGACTCCATGTAGGAAAACATGGACATGGAGGAGAAAACATAGGGTCATGTTCTGATGGAGAGTGATAGAAAACATGTTTAGGAGAAAGTTAACAATAAGAAAATCACAAACTTGTGATGGGTTAAACGGTGTTGGGTTCCCCAGTAGGAAAAGTTAATAGACAACATTTTTGTTTTAAGTTACTTTTTTTTGAAGAATTTTATTCATAAGGAAACATAATCACTTATCATGTTGACTTTTAACTTTTACTAGATTCCTTAATCAAACTCATATTTTTTCCAAAAGACAAGTATTTAGGGAGACTTGTTCGCATTAAGAGTACTATAATCAACTTCTAGAGAATCACCTAATCCACAAAAGAGAACTATATACTTCCCATGTATTTAGACTTTAACCAAAACCAAACAGGCTAGTACAAGATCAGATAATCCAGAAAAGGATAACCCTTTATAAAATTAAAATCTATTCTTAATCTCCAAAATTTGTCAAACAAAACCCAAAGTTCAACAAGGATCATCCGATAAATAATTTGTCCATAAAATTCTTCAAAGTAAACCAATATAAGATTGAAACCCAAATATTTGAAGGATTTAGTCACATAGTCTTCCAAGATAAATCGTAACATTTATCTCCAAACAACATCAGTTGCTCCTAAAGTCTCGTATTTAAAAGTAATTAACCTAATCACATATCCTCTATGATAGGTTAATCATTTTCATAAATAACCCAAAATCAACTTACTCTTAATTCATAAAATCATATAACTAAAAATAATCAATCAAACTAACCAGGGACTTCACGTAGTCCAGTGGTAGGCGATAAATACCAGTCGCACTTTGGTTGTGGGTTCGATTCCCGCAGCTTTGTCCGACGCGACGGGTTGTCACACGGTCTGCGTGTTGTCCTTTTTCCAAAACTATATAATTCTTAAAACATTCCCCAAAATGAGATAAAATCTTCAAGAATAATCATAACATATTTTAACCTCAATTTTATCTCATGCCCTTAATTTTCCATCATATCATAGAGTAACCCATAATTAGCTAAAAAGTAAGGATCATATAAACCCTAATGGTTACCTTAATAATTATTACCTGAATTTCCACATCAAGTTGTCCATCTCGTACATGATGCATTAGAGAACTCACCAAGGTTGAAGTGGTTGATCATGAATCCTTGATAGTTGGTCTAGAACAGCCATGAGATTCCTCATTGAATACCCCATTTCATCGAGTCTTTTAATCAGAGAACCACCACAGTTTCCTTCAAACCAATTGTCACTTTGGTGCCTGCTAGATCCATCCATTCAGTAAAAACAGAAATGTCAGTGTGAGTATATCAACAAAGTCATCATGTACTAATGAGGAAGGTAAACACTAAGATACATTTACTCATTCACTTTATCTAAAACTTGGACACTTTCTGAAATCCTAACCATTATGGTAATGTCACTTATGCTTAAAGAATAACCTAACCTCTAAAGTTATCTAAACCGACCTTTGATACCAACTATAAGGCCCCAGCCTTAAACCTTACTTAATCTTGAGTTATTACAAGATTACACATTGAGGATATTTTCAGGTTTAGAGTTTTAGAGAATTAGATCATGAAACTTGCATTACATTCCACATTTAAACAAAGTGGTTACATAAAAGACAGTATTCATTCTTCCCATCAACGGAAACTTATTGAAAATAAAACATGGATTCTTTCTTGACACATCCTTGACACTATCATCACATCATGTACCTTTCCCTGGACCTGTGAAAAACATTTCAAAAACTTGGGATGAGAATAAAAATCTTAGTAAGGGTTATAAAAATATGGAAAGGAAACATGAGTTCATATATACATAAGAATTAAATCATACTTTACCCATAAAACATAGGCACTTGAACATACCTCATCAAACAACGAATAAATCATAGAAAAAATAAGTCATAAAGGTAACTTGAGGCTTTCATAACATTCTTACATAGGGAGTAACCCTCTTGGTTACGTTTGGAATACCCATCACAGTATATTCCCAAAATCTCTTCGGAGAAACCTTAACGTTTCACTCCTTCGCGTTACCCAATGCATTGGAGAGCTATATCGGGCTCACCCGCCCTTAGTTTATCACGGAACCACCCGTTTTCATAACAATGCCCAAGAACCATAACATAAATGTATCACATAAAACATGCATAAAGGAAACATAACATTTCCATATTTCAATCACAATATAACATTTTAGTATATTGAAATAATGAATCCATTAAAAAAGAAACCATTTCCAAAACCATTTAAAACATTTAATAAAGAGGTTTTTGAATCAAAGTGTCCCATACCACCTTGAAGGTTAAAATTTTAAACCATTAATATCCATATAAATAAATCCTTAAAACCATTTTGAAATCATGGATATTAATAAGAACAAATGATTAAAACATTTAAAACGATATTTTGGTTAAAGGGGTTTTACCAAAATTAGAGACACTTGAATACAATAATTGAGGAATAACATTTAGTCAGAACTTTATAATATCATGTGAATAAATGGATTCATGATATAATACTCCAAAGTAATGTATATACACCATATAAGAGTGAATTGGTGCATAACAACAATGAACCCTCAATAGAAATGTCAAATGTGATGAAATCCCTTATAAAGAAGGTATCCTTAAATTAAGGATAAATCAATATCAAAATTATGTGTGACAAATATAAATACACCCAATATAATTGGATATTAAGTGTAAAACAATAAAAGGTCATTCACACATATTCAATGGATGACATATTCAATGACTACATGTTGAACCCAAAGAAATCGAAATTGGGTTAAAAAGTTCCCTTGACAGCCTAACGGCATCACATCAAAATGAGTTGATGAGAGATAAAAAGTGTATCTCATCACTTGGACATAAAATTTACATCAATAAGGATATATGAGAACATATCCCAACATAACAATATGTAAATTAAAAGACCCCACAAAAGAAGTCTTTTAAAAAAGAGGAGGGTGAAAGGTCCCCTTACCGACTTGGGTAACTTTCGAAAAGTACACCCCATTGAAGAAGTGTCATACAATGAATATGTAAATACCCATAAATGGAATTATATTACAAAAGGAGTTTAATAATGGGTATTACATAAACCACTCAAAGGAAATTGTGGCAAATGTAGCATAAATCTCACGGGAATAAAAGTGAGATGAAACATCTCTTACGGAAACTCGGCAGCCTAACGGCGCCACTTAAAACTTCCAAAAAGGATTGATGAGAGGAAATAGGGTCTCTAATCATATGAACATAATAAGTACAGTGGGAGTAATATAAAATAACATCCCATTCATAAGAAAGATGAGCTTAAAAGTAATGACATAAAAGAGTGTACTTAAAAAGAAAGAGAGGTGTAGGATCCCTTACCAACTTGGGTATCTTTCAAAACATACACCCCATGAAAGAAGGAAAATAGATCATTGATGTAAATACTCATAAACGAAAGTATATTACACAAAGAGTAGAATAATGGTAAGTACATACACCACTCAATGGAATTTGTGGCAAATGTAGCATAAATCTCATGGGAATAAAAGTGAGATTAAAAATCCCTTACGAAAACTCAGCAGCCTAACGACGCCACATAAAACTTCCGAATTTGGATTGATGAGATAAAATAGGGTATCTCATCACATTAAAATAAAATGAAGAGAAAGAGGAAAATAAAAGAACATCCCCCAACATTACAAAGATGAATTTAAAAGAAGTGACATAAAGGAGAGTACTTAAAAAGAAAGAGAGAGGTTAGATCTCTTACGAAAGTTCGGCAGCCTAACAGCGCCACTCAAAACTTCCAAAATGGATTGATGAGAGAGAAAAGGGTATCTCATCACATGAACATAAAAATTAAAGTAATTTTAATATGAAATATCATCCCAATAACAAGAAATATTAGCTTTAAAAGGAATGACATAAAAGTATGTACTTGAAAAGAAAAAGAGGAGTAGGATCCCTTACCTCGGGTCCGACTTGACTCGATCGTTCTTTAATCTCCTGAATAATAAACTTGAGTTAATTTATACTTCCTTAAGAACCTTTTTAAAGTTCATTATTCCTTTTATATCACTTATTACCATGTCATAAACATTATGTAATCATTTAAGTTAATAATATTTGTTTTGCCGATATTTGGTTCTTAAGTCGAAAGTGGACTTCTTACAATTACATGTTGTTCGTGTGGTCAAAGGTTCTTTATATCTAGAATGAAATTCCTGATTTGGATATCATATATATCTTATATATCCAGCATATAAATGTATTTATAATATTACATAATCATTTAGAGGTAAGAAATGAAATGCACCGTTCATGGAGACGGTAAGCCGTACGTACGCATGAACGCTACTTTCATTTCTTTGTCATATTAATGGAATTAAAACTAAATGAGAGGTATGTATATTTTAATTACAGAATTATATTCATAATTTATATATATCATTCATCATATATATCCATTATATACATGTACTTATAATAGTACATTACATTTGGGGATAAGAAATGAAATGCACCGTTCATGGAGACGGTAAGCCGTACGTACGCATGAACGCTACTTTCATTTCTATCTCATACTTTAATGGAAAGAAATAATAATTATATATAGCTATATAATAATTACATTATAAAATAATATATAATAACATTAAATCCATCCTTTATACGTCCCACGTATGGCATTAACGAATCACATCACTTTGAGGGGGCGGTAGTCCGCACTTCCTAAAATGAAGATATCGCGTATACCCATAATGGAAGCCATAAATGTAAGACAAAAAATGAAAAATACAGAAGCATAAGTAAAACATAAACATATTATATATCATATATAAAAATAGTGACATCATATTGGCCACCTTTGAAGGTGTTAAATGAGTATTGAACAATCATCGTTTCGGGAGGCAGAATTTCGCCATCCACGGAAACCGTATGTTCTTTAACCATTTGATGTAGTTGTGTGAGAGTGTAGGTCGAATAAATATTATAACAACATCCTATTATATTGAATATACTGGTGTTGTTACAAAAGAAGTAAATAAAAAGAGTTTAGGGGGTTGGAAAATCAAAATAAAACAAATGAACATGAGAGAATGAATTACCTTTAAAAGTGTAACTCCTTTTGATTTGAGCCTAAAGGCTTCCTTTGAAAGGATTATGCCCAAAGGGAATCCTCTAGGATGAGGATAGGGATGTGGAGAGAGTAAATGGGCAGGGGTTGGCCGATCCAAAGGCTTGAGGAGTGTGTGAAAAGAGGTAGAGGTGGGGGCCTTTTATAAGAGGAGAGGAGGGGCACTTTTGGAAAGTAAGGAAATATTACTTTATTTGAAAATGTGTTTCGGTTTTAAAAGGTCCCAAATTGATATAATTCTAGGATAAGGTTATAAAGGTTCGAAATACACCCATCCAATAAGTTTTGGACATGTGTAGTTCATATATTTTACATTATCTTTCCATTTTATTTTAATCGTTAAATAATGATGTCATCACTGCATCACTATAATGTCATAAATAATTTAATTTATTTACTGTCTAAAAATTATAAAAAAAATACTATGATGTAGGAAATATTTTTAGATTTCCAATGACTATTTATAATAAAAAAGATGACTTGTATAACCCCACTTAAAAATTTCTTTAGTAAAACATATCATGTATGTGTCATTTTTAATTTTAACATTAAATAAAAATATATTATTGTCATTTTCCAACTAAAGTGGCTCCATGGGGTCCCCAAGTTGGCCCATGGCTTGTCTTGGTCGGCCATGACTCACCAAATATGTGTAGTACAAGTGTCATGGTGTTTTCACATTCTTATAATATCATTTTTACCTTAAACTACACTAATTACCACTAATCGCGATTAAAAACTTAATAAGTTATTATTCACCAAAAAATTATTTTTATCCTATTGAACCACATCTTACTTATTAATGACAACCATGTATGTCAGATTTTTGAAATTCAAAACACAAAGATGGAAAAATTCTATTTAAACGGAAAAATCAGTTTTTATAAGTACCACTTAGTGGTTTCACTATTCATCAAAAATTGAAGTTTTTTAGAAAAATCCCAAAAATTCACCCTAAGCTATATTTGATATTCTGAATTCAAAAATGAAGTCCGTTTTACAAAATTCAAAACATATAAGTCAAATTAATTAATTTAATAATTAATTCCTGCTGTCATGACAAATAGCGTGTTTTTAGGAAACAATAAGTATCAAAAGATTGACACTAGTTTAAGTCCGATTTCAAAGTGAAATTAATTCCAACGACCACTATTGGATTTAATGGTAAAAATATTTTCTAATTTCACTTTAAAACCAATTCAAAATATTATCTAATCATATAAATAAATTAGATTAAAAAGAGGTTTTGAATTAAAACACAACATTTTACACTATTCATTAAAAAAAATGAACTTTATTGGAAAGATACCAAAAAATTACACAAAGTAAAATTTGATGTCCCGATTCTTAATAAGAGTTTTATTTGGTCCAAAATAATGTATAAGAGTGATCAAAACTATACTTAGTGACGGTTCACCATCAAAAGGCGACAAGTGAACCTTTAGTGAAAACTAGGGCATATACGCCTAAAATTGAATTCTTTCCTAATTTTAAGCCTTTATCTTTTATTGTATAAATGTAAAAACATTTAAAAACATATATAATCATATTTTAGTTATTTCTATCCATTCCCGCCATTACAACGGCTACATGTTAACTACCATTTAAAATAATATTATTTTATTATTAGAGTGCAACGTAAGATTCCCAAGAAACTCGTTGTTGCGTGTTGGGTACGCCATCGAGCATAGAGTCCCATTTAAAGTCATGTTAATACTTTATTCACAAATATGGATAAATATTCAAATGTCATATTCTTTATTTACCTGGGGTGTTACATGGATGCCAAAATTTACCTTTATGATTTTTAATTTCTATGTGTTATTCATAAATCATATGATTTCATGAGGTATGTTGTTATTGGAATGTATGGTTTCATTGATATGTATTGATTGAGGGGATAATGTTTCCTTCCCTTATTTTATAAGCCTTACTGAGCTTTTTATGATGATCACAATTTTTGAAATGATTTTCAAAGGCTATAAAGATGACTAGGGTCAAGGATGGGATCTAGGAAAAGTCATGCGATCTAAAACAAATATCTAGACAGGTTTCTTTTTATGATGTTATATTTTATTAAAAAATGGATACTTAGTAGAAGTGTCTACATGAAATTTTCATGTAGATATGTAATAGTTGTGGCCTAATTCTATAAAAATATAAACCTTAAAAGATCCTAAATGTGAATTATTCATTTAATTTAAGATTATCTAATGTTTTAGGGCTGGGTACTAATAGTATAAATTATCCAATTTTGAGTTTTTTATAATTTTTTGAGATAATTGAATTTTCAAGTAAAAATTAAACACTGTATAAATATACAGTGTGATTTATGACATCCTAATTACCCAAAAATGATTTACTAAGTAGAATAATGGGTATCTTATTCCAAATATATGTTTTCAACTTATGATAATGTGTTTTTTATTTTATTTAATTAATTTTATAATTTTTTTATGAATCCTCCAAAATATATAATATATTTTATGATTTTAAATTCATTTTCTTAATAGAGTGACTCATATCCACATAAGAATGTGTAATATTTTAATATTTTTGTCTTTTTTACAAATAATATAATTAAAACCTCTCTAATTTTTAAAACCCCATTGGAAAAAACACGAGTACTGTTTTTTTTAATATTTTATTATATAGAGTTGAAAACATAAGTTTTTGACATATTACAACATTCGCCTATCATTTTATATAAACAAACACCCAAGATCCTACTTCTATTAACTGAAAATACTTTTATTACATTCTTATTCTGCCCTCCCTTCTGTATAATCCTCCCAAGGTTCCCCAATATCACAAAAATCTCTTTCTCATGCTTTTAGAGCCACAAACTCAGGTAAGGGTTCTTTCCTTTTTCATTTTTATCCATCTTATATTATCTTGTTACTCCCTTTTCTTTTCAATTAATAATGATGGGGTATGCTTTCAAAATTCCCCCATACTTCAATTATTATTTTTATATGATGAAATAACACTTTATCTCTCATTTATCCCTCCAATGTACAGCTGTTACTATGATAAAATTTTGTAAGCATCATTTAATTATATTTTTATTCAACATTATTGATCATAATATGCCTTATTTTTATAATTCATATTTTGTGTATGTACTTACGTATTTATATTTCGGTAAACTTCATTACAAAATGAAAAGAGACCCATTTCTCTCTCATAAACCCATTTTTTAATTTTTTAGGTGACACCGATATGCTATCAAGTTTTCACCATGATTTCCCATGCCCAAAAACTTGTGTAGTGAATATAGTCACCATTTCCGATCATGATTGTTAAATTTTACGCACATGAATGTTTTTATTGGGGACATACATATATGTATTCAACACTCCTAGACTATAATTTATTTGATGTGGAATGACACAATGTTTATTGATCTATTTAGAACACGTATCCATGAGAATGAAATGAAAGTGACTTGTGCGGTTGGAATTATATAGTGACCTAATGTATTGGGTTATGTTTAGTAACCTGATATTTTATTTTGGGATAGTAGTGTAAGTGATTATTTTTTTGGACCTTTTCCATCATGATATCTTGGAAATTTATCATTTACATATATTTAGGATTTTGTATTTTATGTTGTTGTCACATTTCTCATGTAATGATTATTGTGATATATCATGCATTATGATTCATATTCCATTATTCCCATTGTTATATATATTATATAACATGTATTAATCACTTCAAGTTATTCCATATTTTTTCCATTTGAAGGATTTATAGCTCACACATTTCTTATGTAATGTTTTATCAGGATATCAAATGTTGTTTTAAGCTCAATAATGCGAAATTTGTTTTCAATAAGGATGTTTAATTCTTGATAAAAGTTATAATTCAATTAAATTAATTCCAAAAGACACTATAAATTTATATTTTTTGGTTTTATTAAGTGTAATGTAATGTAATTAAATCTGTTATTTATTTTTATTAAATATATGGGTTGTTATAGTTTGTATCAAAATAAAAAAGTAGTTATTTTGGGGATTAATATTAAAAACTCTAGGTAAATACTTATGGATAAGAAAAAGTGTAAGAAAACATCTATAAGTTTTTTATTATAGAGTTAGTATATTATCAAGTAAATACGTATCTATTGAGATACTCCAACTGGATGTGGTCTTTGAACAAATTCACGTAGGAGTAAAAACACCATAAAGTTGTTTTGGACCTCACTCAGGGTAACATAGTATACGACAATAGGACTTACTTCACACCTTGTTTGAAACTCTTAGGGGATATGATTTGGTAATAAATAACCCCATTACGAACCACGGTTAAGGGAGTAAAAATCCCATAAGACTATATGTTAGGAAAAAGATCATGGAAAATTAATACCATGTCCGACAAATCCATATGTTATGAAAAAGACATATAAGTTATAAGATATCACTTTAATATAATTAAATTACTATTTATGTGACTAAAAGATAAATATACCCACCCCTAATTTCTCGTTTATTCTATCCAATCACCAAAAAAAGTGGAATCGAGGAAATAATCATTGTGAAGGGAAATATGAATATATATCCAATAAGATTCCTAACCTGATGGGATTAAGAATCTTGAACCTCATTATTATACTTTCTCATATGAATTTGGTTATTTTATATAAACCTAGATCAAGGGGACATTAAAAATCCCTAAGAAACAACAACTCACATTCGAGAGCTTCATGTGTCAATGGAATCCTACTATTAATGGATAATATAATCCCTTAATCTCATAAAAATGGATCAACATTATTGAGAATATATTGTCTACCATTTAATGTACTAAATAGGAGATGGTTTTTCTAGATATTTATCATATGGATTGTGATGGTGATCAGTGGTGGCTATTTAAAAAAATACCATGCCTAGGGAAGTGATTGATGAAATTTTGTGGAATAATTTTCATATTTTTTTATCGATAAATATTTTCCTCACACAATCCATCTTCAATGGAAAGGAAATTTCTTCCATCAAGAAAAAAGAAGATGAATCTATCAAGGCATAAGTGGAAAACCTCACAATTATTTTATGATATGCCGCTAGCATTGTCATTAACCATGAGTTCAAGGGTGAATACTTATTTGGTGGGATAAAACCTAGCTTATGGGAAAACCCAGTAATCCATGACTTTGATATATATATGAGAAAAGTTTTCTACAATCCCTCTATTTTAAGATGAAGATCGAGGAATCTAATGGGTATCATGGGGTTACGATGTGGAAAGTGGAGATCAATTATGGATGTATGATAGATAGATTACATAGTGCCATGAAATTTCAATATCCCACATTCCAAATGTGTAGAAATAAGAATCCAATAAATTTCATGAGGTTAAAGAAGAAATTCATTAGGGGTGGAAAGAAATGCCATCTAGCCTGCGATTACCAGTAGAAAAAACCCACTAATACAACAGAAGAGACAAATGAACCAATCATTCTTCAATGTGTTATTCATTGATTAAAATCCAAGGAACTATGGAATTTTTCAAACCAATGCACTATGTCAAGGTTTTTCGGAGACAACCAACATCCTCCAAGGTATCAAGGGGAATATATTTCAATCACAAATACCAAATTCGATCCTGATAATGAGTTGTTTAGAGTTTGGATAGTAATGTATTAATGAATAACTAACATAATTTTAAAATATTTTATACAAATTCTTATATATAATAACAATTAGTAAAACTTTTCAAACACAATAACAATTAATTGATGTAGGTTAATCATTGAAAATGGAAAATGGGGCCATTTTTTCATCCCAAGTATATAACACATCTGATGTCACAATTTGTGGGATGTTTATCTAGGATAACTTGATTATACACCCATTGGTGGAATTTGATGTAATTATAAGAATATATTATAATTACATATATAAATACAAAATAAATGTCCATTAGAATGAACCCAGACTATGTATTTGGAATCAACCCCAAATTATGGACAAGTGAATGGAGGATGATGAATCTTTTTTAGAACCATCGTCTCATGCATGGATATTATTTCCTTAAGATTTAGAGTATCTATATCAAATGATTTAATCTAATTAAATAATCTTCTTTGAAAACATTACCATATTGAATGGATACTCTAATATGTTTCTCAAAGAATTTACAAGTCTTCCTCATAGAAAAGTGTTTGAATTTTCAATCGAGCTTATACCTTGGGCATTACTATTATAAAATGGTCCTTAGAGAATGGTTGTTGTGTAAAATGAGGAGATGAAAAAGAAACTAATGGAGAATTTCGATAAATGTTTCATATTCCAAAGTGATTCACTTTTGGGTGCACCAGTTCTATTCATTAAGAAGATTAATGGGTCAACGTGCCTTTATATTGAGTATTGTGAGCTCAACATATTCACAATAAAGAAATGGTATCATCTTCCATGGATTGATGGAATGTTTGATTAACAACATGTAGCATAAAACATCTCTAATGTGGATATGTGATCGAGATATTACTAAGTTAGGGTGAATAAGGAGGAAATGCCCAAGGATTTATTTCTTACAGGGTATAAGCTCTTTGAGTTCATAGTTATTCCATTAAGACTCTCTAATTCTTCAACAATCCAAATTTAATTGATGACTTCTATCTTTAGGGATTACCTTGAAAAAATTATGGTCATCTTAAAAGTTGGAATTTTATATAATCTACATGTACGGAGGAACATCATTAGAATTTGAACATTGTGCTAATGACTTTATGAAAGGAAAATCTTTTTATAAGTACACCAAGAGTGAGTTTGGGTTAACGGAGGTCTCATTCTAGGGGAATATCATCACAAGAAATGGGATATCTATGGACCCTTCAATTACTGAGGCAATTGAATGTTGTTTGATTCTAGGTCTACAAAAAAATTAATTTCATTAGGATAGCTACGTATTACTGCCGTCTTGTGAAAAATATCTCATGATAGTCATACACTGTTACCATAATAACTCGAAATGGTGTGATGTTTTCATGAAATAATTAATGTGAATATAGCAGCAAGGTGTTGAAAAGGAATCTTATCACCTCAAAAAATTTCACAATACCCAAAAGTGTAGATATTTCTATGGTATTATTATATTATTCAAATAAGGGATTTGGTTTTTTATTGATGAAAAATGCAATAGTCATTGAATATTTTTCATGCCAGTCGAATGGCATGAGCAGAAGTACCCCACACATGATTTGGAGTTGGTTGTAGTGATTTTTTCTTTAACATTGTGTCATCATTCTCTCTTTGTGTAGAAGGGTTAAATATATATGGATAAAAAAAGTCTCATGAATATATTCAC
Source organism: Viscum album (assembly GCA_963277665.1). NCBI lineage: Eukaryota > Viridiplantae > Streptophyta > Magnoliopsida > Santalales > Viscaceae > Viscum > Viscum album. Next base: position 642,517,744 of record OY728151.1, on the reverse strand, counting down.
ATAAAAATATATGAATTTGAACCAATAAATATTGTAAATATTGATCAAATACTATGATTTCTCAATCCACTACCATTCTGGAAAAGTGAATAAAGAGGAACATTCTATAATAAGAAATGGTGTAGAAAAAATGGAATTGATGAGAATTGAGAGGGATCCGATCATCATAGATTTGGAATGGATGGAACTGGGAATCATAATGGAAGAATGATCATTAATCCCTTAACATATTATTTCTCAACCATATATTATTGAGAGGTTAAGGAATGATCAAAGAGATGATGTGGGAATTCTGAAGAAAGTAGAATCTTTAAGAAATGGGTAATCTATCATCATTAATTTTAATGATTAAGGTGTTGTGATATAAATGTTAGAAATATTTTTATAATTAAATAATTTTTTAAAGACAGAGTTGTTTGATTATGCACGTTGCTCATCCTCCTCCTACCACCAATGATTCAGAATGATGTATCGAGATTTTCTAGAACACAATTGGATATACAATACAAATAAGGAGATCACAAAATATACATCAATATGTCTTCTTTGTCATAAATATGTGAAATTTTCCAAATAATATTATGAAACTCTCCACAATTTGCAAAATACCAGTGTAAAAACAATGGGATGTATTGTGGTTTTGAATATTGTAATATATATAGTTCCAAACATATGTATGTGAAATATTAAGAAATTCACCTCTTATTTATTATATAAATCCATCGATTCTCCCACTTCACTTTACTAAAAATAATTGGATCGCATCCTTACTCTACCCTTGACACTTTAAAATCATCCCAAGTCACACCAAGCTCTCAAGAAAGTCCTTTTCAAGCTATTAGTTCCACACACTTATTTAATGGTTATTACTGTTCTCATTATTATCCATGTTTCTTTATCTTGTTATGTCTATTTCGTTTCAATACCTAATTACGGGGTATGTTTTAGAACCACTCCCATACTTTCCCTTATACTGTATAAATTATGAGAGAACCATTTCTCTCACATTTGGACCTCTCATGTATAAACGTTACAGTGCTGAAATTTTGTAAGTATCCATTCCTTTCACATTTTTATTCAAGATTTTTTATCATTGTATGCATTATATTATTTATTATATTTTTGTGGACATGTAATTAAATGTATCTATTTAATTATAAATCATTTAAAAATTATGATAGTCTCATTTATCTTTCATCAATTTATTTTATGAAATTTTATTTGATTACGTTACTTTGTCGAATTTTCAACATGATTTTCCATGCCCAATAAACACTAAAGTGAATACTGTACACATTTTCTATCATGGGTGTTCACTTATATTCACTTTTAAAATTTTATTGGGTTCTTACATATATATATATTCCAAAGTCCTTGATCATAGAATAAATTGTGACAATGAATGAATCCATTTTTTTAATCTATGTGCCACATTTATGCCTGAGAATGAAATGAAACTGAAGAGTGAGCCCAAAATTATATAGCACTCCAATTAATTGTGTAATGTTTAGTATTATGATACATCATGTTGGGGAATAATTGTAAAAAATTCCATAATGGGGATTTGTAAACAATGAATCCATGGAGGTTTATCCTTGACATATGATTATAATGTAGTGTTTTATGCTGTTTCACATTTCTCATGTTATGAATATCATGCTATATCATTATTTATGATTGATGTTCCTTTATATACATTGTTATGTATATATTATAACATGTGTTAATATTTTCATGTTATAACTTATTTATTTAAAATATTATATTTATATCTCACCCAATTTTTATGTAGGTTTTTTCCAGAGCGTCCTATCAAATTTTTAGCCTTTTCATGGTAAATATGATTTTAATAGGGATATTGTAATTCAGGTTTAAAGTTGTAATGAAATATACATAATTCCATGTGATAATATATATCTCGATTTTTTATGTTGTATTAGGGGTAATTTTATGTAATTATATAATGTATCAATGTTCATTAAAGATAATGGTTGTTATACCATCACATGAATTCAATGAATGTTCAATGGTCAACCTTTTTTCTTACCCACTCACACAGAGTGATATGTTGATTCTAAATAATTTTCTTTATATTATCTATCACATATAGTGGATACATATAGGACATCATAGTGTATTTCATTATATAATATGTATCTCCTAATATATTCTCCTCACATAATCTCAGTCTATTTTCTCCCTATATATACTATTTTCCATTGCCTAATATAGTGGGATCATTATTATGACTGACATATTTCACAAATTGGTGCCACCACGTATCTCTACCAACACACCGATATCATGAATGGATTTTTATTTATATAATATAATGTCATAATCCTCATATTTAGGATTTATCTCTCTCTCTTAGATTATTATAGATTCATATATTCTCAACCATAACCTCCCAAGAATTTTGATATTATTATCCAATCAAAAAACCATTATTATTTAGTGACATGCAACTCGATAACACTGTATTAATCATGATGCTGCTATGATATCCATGTATCTTTCATTTCTTACATGTTTTCATCAAGAAAACATATATCCTTCATATAATATAATGGCTAAAGAAATTTCCATGACCCACGAACATCAATAAATGATGCATAATTTGAAGACACCCTTTGCCTCGAGACATTCATGATCAATGATAATTATCTCTTCATAAGAAAGGACGACCAACCCTATATTATTATTAATTCAGAACAAAACTCCACTATCACATTTTTTTGAAACATGTTAACCAAGACCACCATGTATCATATATATTATGTGGATAAATTGTATATCCCATGATCATCACAAAATTTAATTTTCAACATAGACCCTCTCAGAAGCTTCAACACCCATGATTGTTTAACAAGATTAATGGCTTTATCGAAGAATTATTTAATGATATTTGATAATAAATTGATCAATAGAATGAATTAGATAGCTTTTTCATGTTTTTTCATCATCTCAACTCATCTATTATGCATCAAAAACCACATCAAATGATATATCCATGTCACTCATTTATAGATAAATTTTTTCAATTAAACATTACCTTTTAGTTTAAAGTAATGATAGTATCTTATCACATTCCACTACTCCAAATCTGAAACCATTATGTATTTGTTCATTTCCAAATTTTATTTATTTCTTCCAATGATTCATTCTGTTATATAATGAAATTATAAGAATTCTTCTATCAAGGATTACTTGTCCTCAATATTTCCACCTATTGAATATTCTATTCTTACTGGTGATATCCCATATCACAATGCAATAACTAAATATAGCATTGAAACTTTTACCACACATCTCCCCAATAACTATACTATATTGACCTTTTGATAAAAAAATCCATCACAATTTCCATTATTATTTACATTGTTTTAAATCAACCATAATTTTCTATTCCAGTAAGGTATAATTATTATGTATACAATCAAAAATCTTAATGAGATAACTCGTCCTGAGTCCAATGTACTATACTCAATCATAAAACTACCCATAATTTCTTTTTGACACATCTCGATCCATTTATAACATGATGACTTTGCATCCAATTCTTTATTCATAATACTACCCCTTGTCAAAACATAGCACTTGAACCCTAAAACCCTTACCCTCTAAATATAATCCTTTGATATGTAAAGTGAGTGTTTGACTAGAACCCATGGATGGAATTTTTCCCATCGATCTCTTCCTCATTAATATAAATACATGATTATTTTTCAACATTTCATAATGGTGGAAGTTTGGGGACTAGAGATATATCATGTTGGAATATTCCGTAGTTTCTTCTTTGGATGTTCTTTCTTTCCATATAACAATCCACTAAAGAATATTTTTCAAATTTCAAGCATCCAAAACATTTTATGGATGTTTCCCATCATCCATAAAGTTAATTTAAGGAGTACTGGTGTTGAATTGTGGTCCAATATATAACTTTTTCTAAGAACCATAGTAAATTGGTTGAATCTAGATACGGTCTAATATGTTAATCAAGCAAGAGAAATTTCACACGTTTTATTTAATTGGAAACAATACATAATATTTGGAAGCTAGTTACCAATGAAATATTGATTTAGTTTTGGGTCCATTAAAGGATTTGGCACAATGGTCATAATAAAAATGACATTATATCTTAGTTTTTTCACAACTTGTCTATTCAAACTTTTTGAAATATTTTTTTGAAAGAACATTTATAAACATTAGTGTATAGAATACTTATATCAATTGTTTTACTATTACTTTTTCAATAAAGAATTGGAAAAAGATAACTTCCTCTTATTTTGACTAATTTCCTCTAGATGAAATATTCTTCTTTTTCCTCAATCCATTAAATCATGATCTGTCCAAAAATAATTTTTTCCCTTACAAATTTAAAAGAGTATAAAGTAACATATAAAAAATGTTTTTCATGGTATTTGTTATGTCCAAACAACACAACAAAAAAATTTATGAACAATAAGACAACTCAAAAAATGTACTATTATTTATCTGATTGTTATTTAAATTTTAATGAATATTATTTCACATTATGAAATTTTATTGACTTTTCCACGAACATAATTAAAAACATCATGATCTTTAACAATATCATTCCCCGGGAGTCATTGAGGCATTTCATATATCTTGAATAATTTATCTAATTGATTCCTAGTTTTCCTGTATGGATGATCCATCAAAATAAATAATTCATTCCCTACAAAGTTGAAATCTCATTAATCTATAAGAATGATTATTTTGTATACAAATATTGTAGTTTAATTTCCAATTTGTAATCCAACAATGAATCATTATGCATACATGGAAATAATTTATCTCCCATAATTAATCTATAGAAAACATAATTTACAGTTTCTTTAATACATCATAATATTTCAGACCAATAAGAAAAATATTTTATAACTCATTTATTAATGGATTCCAGTATAGTTAATATAATTCTCACGATCACTATGTACAAATATAAATATTCCTTGAATATTAAATGGATTATTCATACACATCTCCAAAATAATGTTATATATATGAATGAGAATAGATCATGTATTGTGTAAAGTATGAATTTGGGTAAATTAGATGAAACCATCATAGGATAAAACCATTCTAACATTTCTTGGGCCAGTTGTAAAATAAGGATGTAACACATCAAATTTATTTCATGGTAACCCATATACATGATGCACTATTTATTCATTATAATTATTTAATTCTTCTTAATTATATCTCATATTTCCTTACATTTTTTTAAAAAAAAATATAAGCCCACAAATTAAAAGAATGTGACACATCACATTCTTTGGTATGTACAATTGAGAACTGTCATTATTTTCCTTCCAACATGATGTACCAAACATTTTTCAATTATGTAACTAAATATTTTTCTGATATAACATAAAATAATATTTTGAGAAATAATTAATCTTATATGATGAAAATACAAATTTTTCTTCAAATATTGATGTCGTGTAACCATTTTGTAGAATACATTCATCATGTGGTCATAAATCCTAAAAAATGTAATGATATATTCAATCAATGATTTATAAAATCCATTCCTATATTTACCATGGTATAATTTAATTAAAAACTCACATTTTCTCAATTTGTTCACATGAATGATATTCTATGGTATTTACATCTTTCATCATATTTCTAAAACTATCAACATAAACATTTTGAACAATATTTGAAAACAGTGTTTTAAAATTTATTTCCAATTACACTGGTCAACATGTGTAGATGTCTTTAGAATCATATGGAAACTGATCAGAAATAAAAAATTACTTACCAATCATTTCAGCTAAATCAATGTCATTCCACATTTTATCTTTTTATTGATTGTGATAGCCTTTGTGATTTGTTTTTTGAATCTATTTTTGTTTATATGTTATCTCACATTTTCATGAGTTAACCTTGGTCATCTAGAATAATAAAAAATGGTCATCGAATAAATTTTCCCTAAAAATCATTACTAAATGAAAATTTTAAAACATATCTAAACTATTTCTAAGACTCATCCGTGATTTGATAATGGTTGTACATCCAAAATCTATCCATCTAATGTTTCAAAAAAATATAATACATATATAATCAATAAAATGACTTTACATGTTATTTATTATTTTAAGTGGTAAATACTAATCCTCAAATACAAGTTTATCAAAAGTCAGAAAAATATATAAAATTTAATATAAAATAATATTCATATACACACTTTAGAGATAACAATTTTTTTATTTCAAAATATTTTAAATATGTATCACATAATTTATATGATTCTCTAATGAAATAATTATTACTCTTGAATTATGTGATATTTAGGTGGTATATTTTTTTGTTATTATAATCTTGTGTTGATTATTTTGATCATATATGACTTCGTATTTTTAAATGTCAGTAAACATATTATGTCATAGATTCCATGTGAGGATGCAGTGCGAGTCATGATGTGTGCCACACACCTCACAAAACTAAAGCATTGAACAAGAAAAATAACATAATTAAAATTTTTTTAATTAAAAATATAAATTATGTGAAATTAAAATAAATTAAAATAAATACTAATAGTATCTATAGATTTTTATATATAATTAAAATCAGAATCAATGGAAAAAAAATTAACATATAGCATATACATGTAGTTTATCTCACTAATTCCTTTTTTGTGAATGGATCCAAATTGATCCATATGTATAAACAATGTAGATTTATATTTTTTTGACTTCAATTTCATGTTTATGGTTAGTTAAATATATATTTATATTATTCATGATCATAAAACAATATATTAACCAAACATAATATCTATTAAGTAATTTTATGGTTGTTTTATATTGTGTTTCATGTTATATAGACTTTAATTTCATCTCTATATATGTTAATGTGGAGAATTATTTTATATTAAACCGATGATTTTAATTTTATAGTTTAGTATATATTTGATGCCTATTTTATAAAAAATATTATTTACAGTTGCATAATATCATAACCCCAATTGAACATTTCTTGGAACATTTGTTATTAAAAATGTTTAGAAACTATCCTTCACTGTAAAATGGATTGACCCTAACAGTTTTATTTTCATGTCATTATATATATATATATGAAATTAATGGCTTATATGGGATAACAATATTCCCTATATTATTCGACCTCGTGAGTTTAATCACAATAAAATGATTCTAGATTCATTATTTATGTGTGAATTGTTTTTGATATTTTTTCTATTATAATACATATAAATGGATTATATGTGAAACAAATTTATTAGTGTAAATGTAATGGAGAATATTTGTATTCCAAGAATTGGTAACCAAATTAAATAACTCAAATATTTTTTTAAGGAAACATTAATTTGAGGTGTTCAGTATTAATTGCATGTAATTTCTACAATGTTTTTCAATCAGATATAACCATTTTCTAAAACCTAATTGGTGGTTGGTATTCTATATGTAATCCATTTCAATCACTCAATTATTATTTGTCTTTATGTTTATCTCAATATCAATTTCATTTATAGTTCTACTATTCTATAAACTATATAGAAATACTGATTACTGATCATTGTCTAATTTCATATTAAATATCTAAATCTTATACGGATTATTTTGACATGTTATGGACACATCAAATTTGTACACTATGTTAAACCTACAATTTGGTCTAAGTGACGATGGTGTGTTCATCTTTTTTTTTCATCAAGTAAAATCTATAGTAAATGTACGTTGAGATTCACCCACTCACAGTATTATATATTTTCATAGTTGTTCAACCAATTTTATCAATATCTAGTGATACATATTCATAATAAATGGAAAATATTTATAAAATTTTCAAATTTAATTCCCATATTTAATCAATTGGCTATTTAAAATTTCCCCATGATATATAGTTCTTCATTGAGTTATCTCACATAATCACACATTGAGTTATCATAATCATAACCTACCTCTTATAAGATTATTTCTGTGTTTATATTTATTTTATTTGTGTTATTATTTGTTTCCTTTGTCACATATACACACATTTTTATGCCCCCCACCATTGATCGACCCTTATCACAACTACACTATATATATATATATGTATTATGCATTGGAAACATACTCAGTTTTATTTTTATTCCATTATAGGGGAAATACTATATGACCAAAAATAATTAATAAAAAATAAATATAAATTAAAAACAACAATAAAATGTATTCACAATGGGAATAAAAAAATAAATTTAATAAATATATTTCGTGAATGAAAACTTGATTAAAACTGAAATATTGAATCCCAATATTCCTTAAATTCGTAGTCATCTCATTTATGTAGAATACAAGATAAGATAAATGGATTATAATTGGGAAAATCTAAATAATAATTCAATTATAATCAATAATCAACCTTGACCTATGAATTAGTTAGTAGATTTAGTAATGGTTAATGAGTTTCATGTGTTATAGTTTATAGAAATCAACAATTAATTATGAATTATACTAGGTCTGTAAATTATGTTGTAAAAAATCACATTTTCCTAAAATTCTATCATAAAATTTATTACATATTGAAACACTCTTGAATAAATTATTCAATTGTATAGTGGGGTGAATCAACTACAACATAGGGGTTCTAAAAAAGTTGAAAAGAGACTACATGTTTTCTTAATTTTCATTGATGTTTATTAATGTTTTTGGTTCCATCAATTGAGAGAATTTATTTTCGATAAATGGTACCATTTGTTTTGTGGTTTTGTGATAAAATTTTATCCTATTGGAATTTCTAATTTTCTAAAAAATAACTACATTAATTCAAATTGTGATGGAACCATTATATCATGCCTTATAATGATTAAATATTTTATTTTGGTAAATATTTTATTTACAAGATCCTGTATGAAGAGCTCAATTTTATTATTCCATAACCATCCATCAAAAAAAATATTACTCATGGACTTCCACTCATTCCTTGAATTTGTCAATAAAGGGAATGGGAAAATGTCATATATGGTATAAGTGTTTAAAATACTGTATTAAATACAAACTCTATATCCATTACTGACCCTTTGGGGGATAATATCACCACCCTCATTGGTAATAATGGAAATTAAAGCCTTTTTATGATCCAGTTTGATAGGTATTACCAACACACCATTAACAACTTTGTAGATTATTCCATCTTTCAACAAATTTAGTTGTTTTTACATTACCACATCCCTAATATTGGGACTGAGTTTTCTTTGAGGTTGATGACATGGTTTAAAAAATCATATTCTAGAATAATCATATCAGTTCCAATTATTTGGAGAATCCTGGGAATATTAGATATGTTCCATCGAATAATATTTTCTTGTGAACATAAGATATCCAACAAAATCAAATCATTATTTTATGTTATAATGGAAGATATGTTAATTGGAAGTGTTTTCTTGTCCCATAGGAATTCATACTTGGGTGATTATGGTCTGGCCCTTAATTTTAGCTCATTTTGGCTATGACATTTAAAATTAGAATGGGTCTTTTCATCATTCCAAATATCTTTTTTCTAATTTAATGCATAATTGGATCCTTTTTAATTGATTTTTCTACCACCAAATTTGTGAGAACAATGTTGGGAGTGTGTATGGACTCGTTGTTTGTGAGTTCTCTTTTTTTTTCAATATGTGATTCTAAAAAATTATCAGAGTAACTATATGAAATAGATTAAATATGGAGAGAAAAATTTCCCTCATGTGGAAAAAGTAAATCCATCTCTTCATAACCTAAAAACCACTAAACAATTTCTTCATGTTCATGTAGTCCAATTTCCACACTACATATCAAATTAAATTCATGAAAAACGTTATCATCCAAAATTTTATTATGTTATGTTTAGATGTTTGGGTCTTGGATCATATTTTGAATGCCTATGGTCATTTTATAATTCCTTGGATGAAAAAGTAGATTTTTGTGAGGAATGGATGACAAATGATGATTTGACCTTGCACCTTAGTACAACTATAGATAAATTTCAATAAAAATGAATTAATTAGGGTAGATGATGTATTAAAATTCCTTAAGAAAAACCCTTAATATCCATTATGAACATTAATTCCTAGATCAATAAGATGGAGTTTAAATGATTGTGGTTAAGATATTTACGTCAACATTAAAAAACACAAAATTGGTATGAGTTTAAAAATAGATCCTTGATCATAATAGGATTTGTCAACTTTTTTCTCTCCTAACATAATGTTATTGTATAGAAATCATACTTCCTTCAACATAGGTGGAATGGTACCTTGAATGGTTCTATTCATCTTATAATCCCAAAGGAAATTGTTTTTGTAGGACCCCAAGACATCATTAGAGGGTTGGGGTGAATCAGTATGTCAAATTTTTCTTTTAAAGTAATGGATCGTGTTCCCACGTTGGTAGGAACTTGTTAAACCAGTATAATAGATATGATCAGTAATGAAACATTATCATGAATAAAGATGACATAACACCTTTACTTGATTCACCGCTAATGGATACATCCAAGGATCATACACCGACATGTTGTCAGTCATAACTAATTATAAAATTCTTCACTAGCTGTGGATTAATAATGTTTTGGAACAGTATCTATGTCCGAGGAACAATGCCATTACAAAGTTTTAGGGATATCTCATTGCATCCCTCAGGAAACTCATGTTGACTCTCCTTAGCTCACTGCCTATGGTGATGCCCCACTATGTTTATAGACATTATGGCGTCTTCAACATATAATCATGGATGTCTTTGTCTCAGTCTAGCATGAGACATTTCTTACATAAATGTCCTGTATTTAACCTCTTTTGTACTCACTATTCCCTTTTAGTGCAATAACTGAATGAGTATATTTATATAGGAACACACACACGTCCATCCTCCATGCAATCTCATTTTTCTTCAAATCATAGGTCTTCTTCTTCGTATGAGTAGAGAGATCCACAAGTCTTCATTTCTTTTCATGAAACCTGAGTGGTTAATTGTTTGGGTGTCTTCACAATGTAAAAAAAGTGTGAGCATGTGCTGACTATATACCTGAGGGATATCCTTCTTCACAAGAATCATCAAGAGTTTATAACACTTGTTGGAGGCTATCGGGACAACAATCATTACCGCACAAAAATTTGGCGTCTTTCATGCAACATTAATGACTTGCCCGCAACATTCAATATTTTTTGCAGAAGACCACCTGTGTTCCACTTTAATCTTGTGAGTAACCCTTATTTCATTCACGAAACAACCATTTCATGTAATTATTAAGTACTTAAGAGGTCTGATTCATTTTATGTTTGGATCTTGTATAGATGAGAGGGTGTCAACTATTATTTATAGGCCCCATCAACCCCTACACGCAAAAACCCTGACGTGTTGCGTAAAACTCTGACGGGTACCGAAAAACCCCATTTTACATCGCAATGGGTGCATATGTCTCTTTCACGCCAACCTCCTCCTTTGTAAACTTTTTATTCTTTTGTCCACTTCATGCCTTTTCCATTTTTTGATGTTATAACCTTTAATCAAGCCTTGCACACAACATTCAATACTCTCTTCAATCTTGCACGAAAAAAACAATCATTCGTGCCAGCCTCTCCTTTTCCATATTTTGAATTTCAGATCACGGAACTCCACTTTTGTGCAGCATTCCAAGCCATCATTAAACTTTCCCACAAAATTCATTTCCCAAAACCACATTTAACATTCTCCCGATTTTGTGACCCAAATATTTGGAAAACACTAGGAAACAAAACCACTTTAAAATCAGCTTTTCCAAGAACACAAATGATGATCCATTTTCATTTGAAATATTCAATATACAAGAAATTTCATCACGAACGCATTCCATTGTGATATATACTCTTTGATCAATCAGTTTTAGCATCGTCAGAATCTCCAGGGAAAGTACTGCAATCTTATTGACTTCCCTGTCATCCAGTAATCATCAGTCTTTCTAGTCAGCACTAGATATTATCGGCATCATCTTCTCATATTGATATGATCATTCATAAATCCTAAAATCTCCACATGATCTCTCATACAATAATGTATGTCTCTTCAGGTAGGATCTTACATGGTCTTTTTGACTAGTGATATGATGCATGATCGCATTAAAACTTCAAACACTTCAACACTTTCTAAAATGGATTCATTTTTATAGAAAATGAATCACATTCGATACATGTACTGGGGGAGTTCTTAATTTCCTTCTTCATTTTTATATTTAGTGACAACAGTTGAAAAGAAATTCCACTATATATTCAAAGTGGTATCAACAGTTTTTATGTCAAAATTTTGATTTTAATCTGCATAAGTACTTAAGTTACATTGAGTGGTATGGTATGGTTTGGATAACATCATAAATGGGAATATTCAAATTAATTTGATATTTGATGACTCTTAATTTTTAATTCAATTAGGTTTTATATTTTCTTCTCGTGCATTGAGGGAATAGAGAAGGTTGGTTGATTTTTTGATGAGGCTAGGTTTCTTTCACACTATCATTGGATTTTTTAGAATCTAATAGTTTTTATTCATCATTATCTTCTGATATTGATGATTATAATGAATCAATTCTTTTTTTTCAAATTTTTAGTGGATTTCATACTTCTCAATACTAACACTTATTTTAGTCGTTTGAGGGATAATTTTTTCCATTTTCATTCACCCCTCAAGGTTGTGTTGTGAATAATCCTGGAATGAATTCAAAACATTATTGTTTTTTGAGTTTGGAATTAATGTTTATGTGATGATATTTACTTATTCATTTTGTAAAATGGTTTACAAAATTATTCAATGATTTGGATGAGGATATATTGGGAAAGTTATTTTACTGGTTGATTTATCTTAGTATGATATATTGGTAGTTAGATGGGAATTTGAATGGGGTTTTTATAAGGCAGTTTTAATTATATAGGTGGATGTTTTTTATGGACTGGTTTGGACATAAAAATTTTATGTGTTTGATAATAATAATTGGTGTTGGGTTTTTGACATTTTTGTTGTGTATGTTGTTGACTCCCATTCCAATGAGAGTATGTACAATCATTATATCATGGATTGAATGTGTTTTGGTATTTTGTCTCTTAAAAGGTAAACACATTTACCTCCATCGATGGTCCTCATAAAATAACATACTTTGTGGAAGGTATGGTTTGTAATTTATCCATCTTATGGCCATGTTTGATACAAATTGTGGAAACATGGTCAATAGTTTTAATTTATTGGACCCTCCGAAGATTTATCTACTCAGTCTTCCATGTTAGTATAAAAAGATTTTTCCTATGATTTATTCTTCCTTATGGTTTTTCATTACACCATATTTGGGTGGATTCATATAGTATCGTGAGGTTAAACCTTATTGTTCATATTTAAAAATATTTGAGAAATACTCATAAGCATTATTTAGGGATGTATTTTAGAATGTTCTGTCGCACATCATGTCAATGAACAGTTTGTTTCACAGACCCAACCCTTCAAAAAAATCATAATCATTCTATAATTGATTAATTACAATCACTCATATTTGTTGTGTATTATTACTAAAAATTATAAGGATTATTTTTTAGACCAGGAGTTGTGACGAAATGAAATTTTGGGACCCAATGTTCCAACAATAACTGATTGTAAAATATTACAATTTTTAAAAGCATGAACAAGTGGTTTTCTAAAAGTGTAAAATGGAAACTAAACACAATCCTAAATCCAATATCAGAAATCACTATTCAGTTCAAAATGGTGGTTTTAGCCTAGGAATGACCTAACATTCCTTGGTACAAGTCATCTGTGAAAAAGTTTTCAATGGAAAAAATGAATAAATTAATTTAATAATATTGTTTTAATTCATTGTGTTGATGCAATGAGTTGTTTTTTGAAATGCATATTTATGTATGAATTACAAGGTTTCTGAATAACTATGGAACTTTTAGAGGTTTTTTTGATAGATCTTGGAGAATCCATTATGAAAAAGGAAAATTGATCAAGGACAGACAGTCGATGCACAACGATTTGGAAGGTTCTCACCAACAATTAGAATACAACTTCATATTTCACCAGCAATCGATATAAATCTAGGTATTTCATGATATTTAATTGGTTTAACAGCCATTATTTATTTCTATGATGAACATGAATCATTGGATGAAAGGATTTATTCATGAATTAGGCCTATTTTGATATGGTATTTCTTCTACAGGATTTATTTGATCTTGCCTTCTAAGCCTTATTTTTTATTCGTGTTCTTTGAAAAATAATTCTTTGAAAATGATGATATTCCTTTATTATTATGATGTTGTTGCCCATTTATCATCTTCTTAAGGCAGTTTGATCATCGTGGTCCGGCCACAATGTTTCTAGGTGGTTCCGAGCTCAATTAGACCCCCGGATTTGAGGCAAATTGAGAACTCAGGATCGATCAAAGTAGGTCGGCACCCAAAGACTTTGGATCTATGAATAGTGAAATTTTCAGGCATTATAGGATGCATGGTATTCCATGTAAGGGACCACAGACATCTGGATGTAGTGGATGGAATAAAGTAGTGACCCAAAATGTCGTGCTGTGACAGTTTGTGTATGGGCAGTAGAGTGGCATGCATCCAGGATCATTGGTAAATGATGTCGCACCATATGTAGGATTTTTTGCAACAGATGATTCGATGGGTGTAGGTGCGTCGACTGATGCATAGAGGGATGGGCCAGTCGAGCCATATGCAAGTGGTCACAGTCGAGTCAGTGGTCCAGGTTGGGCCAGTGGGCCCTGCTAGATGGTGTGGATCTAGGTCAGATCTAGGGAGACCAAGGTGTATCCTAGTTGTAGTTTACCACATTGTTCAACCGTCATACCGCAAAGACTCATGCTACCACTAGAACAATGACTGTGAGACTACTTATCATCCATTTGACAGCAGCGGTCAGTCAGTCTACATGCAACCGTTTTGTGCAATACGTGGACCTATCATGTCAGTTGATCCAAAATCCACTACAGGATTGGGTGTAGCATTGTTCAAATGGTCATAACTCTTAAATGGATCATCCAAACATCATTTCCTCTATGAAAGTGTGAAACTTATTTTAAGACTTTCTTAGAAGCCCCATTTTTTGTACCTTCATCATACATGAGCCTCCAATTTATTCATAGCATGGACCATTATAATTTGACGTTGTTCTGTTGGTCATTTCTCGAGGCTACAGTGAGACATCACATACAAATCACAATATTTTAATTCCTGCTAGAGGATGAGTTGCAGATTGAGTTATGGAATACCTCTGGGAAATTGTAGTGTGATATTATACTATCCCTATTGGATTATAATGATTCATTAGAACCTCCATGTATATGAATTTTTCCATCCATCATGCGGGTGAAAACAGAAGGATTTTTAGAATCATTGACATATGATCCCCCAGGTAGTGTGTTGATCTAAATTAGATTCATGGTGTCCCCTAATGGCTCTAGGAATTACCCCCTCTATTACTATCATAATATTCTTTGAACAATGTCATCTCCTTGGGAGGGATACAAATGAGATAGACCTCTTTGTCGAGCATCTCTGATGACATCATGGATGGAGGATTGAGTTCTTTTATAATGATAATTTCTTCAAGATTAATCTTGTGGCAGGAAGTTGGTTAGCACCACCTGAGGGTGTGGTGTCTCTCTAGAGTATTTATGGATTTTATTTTATTTTAATTGTTAGACATTATTACATCTTGTATTTAGATGAATATACATTTGGTACATTTTTAGTGTTTTCAAGGTTTCAAATAGAGTATAGTTATACTCACCCCTACATGAAATATGACTCCGTGTGTTGTGTCTTGTGTAGATAGAAGACCATTAGATGTGGTCCTAGGAAGAATGAGAGTCGGTGGAGCATTTCTAGATCTAGGATGACTGAGTTGTTTTCTAGGAGTATACCTTTGACATGGTCCTCACACAAGGAGAAGGTTAGATTCTTCACATTTTCATTTAGACATATGTACATACCCTTTGTGGTGGGATTTTATTTGGCCCTATTTAAATTTCAATTACTTCATGTTGAACTCATATTGTGGGATATTAGTTGTATACATGCATTATTTCAGTTGTTTTACATGTCAGTATTGTGTTTCTTGGATATGGGTGTGTGTGTGTACATGTACTTTAACCAAGTGTGTTCCATTTATAGGAAATCCCTAAAATTTACTAGACACCATCCCATGGACTATCAGAGGCATTCTTAGGGTATTTTTTTCCTGAGCCCATCATGGATGGGTCGTGAAAATGTGGTATCAGAGTGGTCAGTTCATCTTTAGTACTGAGAGTATCTAAGATTGATATGAGGAAATAGTGTTATGTGTTTTGAGTTTTTCATTCATGCCAGAGGCACCCGTGCTACTCTGGTGGCCAAGGTACAAATATTCTATTCCTATTATCACCTACATTTGGACTCAGTACTTGAGAATATAGGTTGGAGAAAAAAAAAGTGGAACACGACTCATATAAGAATGGTTGTGGTGTCCAAGTCCTTCAAGAGGCAGCTTCCCATATATACTCTTTTGTCTGAGGAACCTATTATTTAATTTTAGGATTTTTTCACATAGAAAACCCAATAGGAACAACCCATGTGATCATGAGGATGATTCAAAATGTGATCTTGCATTGGTATAAGCGATTGTACTAGAGAATGAACCTCTGAGTGGATTAACAAATATACCACCACCTATCGATCATCAAATACTAATAGTAGTACTAATTGATGATTCATTTAGTTTTATTGTATTGCTTCATTTAATAGGAAAATGAACTCCTAGTTATCAGGGTGATCCAAACATCCAGATGGATAAGGATCGACTTAAGGCATTCACTTGTGTTTTCCTTCTTCTGAGAACGCCTACAGAAAAGATGACAACCCTTTTCATGATCCATCATCAGAGCTATTCAGGGTGAGTTATGAGAATAGTGACTTAATTAAATGATGATATGACTCTATCCTATATATACTAAAATAATATCTTTAGGAGGGAGTTCTATTTCACCAAATTCTTATTATTAAGATAGTATAAGATTCTGTATCTGCGGCATGGAAGTATGACCATGGAAGAGTATTAAGTGATGTTTAGTAAATATTCACACTAATTATTGGAAATGGAATGAGACCAGTTTTTCAGGTCTTGGACCATATCATAGGCATTACGCTATGAAATCGAGGAATTAGTGATTTCCCTTAGCAGTTCTACTTATGTTGGGGTACTTGAGGGAGTCGTCTTAGTGGAATGTTTTTTGGAAGAGAAGACTCCATTAGTGGGAGATAGAAGTTGTCACCTGGTAGCTGAGAACTCATTAGCAGGTAGCCAAAATCTGTCATAGATATCTAAGTGGGTTATGAAAATCAATGGGTTCTCTTAGTACTTAGGGTCAGCAGTTTTGGGCTCCCATGGAGGATTGAATTATCCTTGGTTCATGCAGTGTTTCTCATGCAACGGTCGAGGAAATCTGGAATAAGATTACCTGACCCATTGTATAAGTGATTGGGAGATATATGAGAGAAATACTATACATAGACTTAATAAGGGTGGTATGTAGTGCATAGGATGTGGTAGAGGTGTCAGAAGGGTAGTAAGGAGAGTTCATAAGTTTGAGCAATTACCATCACCACCCCCAAGTTGTCCACGCCAGGTTGATGGAGTTTGTGGGAAAGAACGAGGCTAACTGCAGGAAATAGAGGCTTATGACCATAAGGCTCTATAGATTATACTAGGTATAATCTATTACTTTTAAACCTTAGAGAATGTATTGATATATATATGTTCAATTAATTCTTTTTTTCCAGTAATCTTGTTCGAGACATCAAGATTTTTGTAGAACTGTTGACTTGACCATTACGATTGGAGACTGTTACTTGAGGAAACAAGAAGATTACACACTGGTCCCAATAGTGTGACATGTAACTTGGAGGATATAGTTTCAGTTCTTATCTCTTGGTATTGTTGTTGAGGCCTAATGTCATCATTCTTGGTCATAACTAGTTATCCACTCTTCATGCTCAGATTTACTATTTTAGTTGAACAGTGTGGTGTGTCCGTAGTGATTGAACCATGTTTACCGATTTTGGTGAATTAGAATTTCATGGAGGGTATGATTCAATCACACATTATAGGGTGTAATTGACTACCTATTAGTTTTCTAGAATCACCCTCAGTGAGGTGGATGATATATCTCTTCAGTTTCCTGTAGTTATGGCATAGTATGAGGGCATATTTCTAGTAGATTCTCCTAGTTTACCTCCCTATCGAGAGATAGAATTCCTCATTGATCTAAACATTTTAACAACACTAATATATAAACCTACACATCGTATGTCTCCCATAGATATTCGATATTTGAGGATCTAATTTGAGGACATCTAGAGGATGGGCTTTGTGAGACCCATTGTTTCACCCAGGGATTCCCCAGATAGGATATCCAAGAAGGAAGACAATAACATCAGGTTATGTGTGGATTAACGGCACATATACTAGTTGATAATTGAGATTAGGTGTCCAATATATAGGATCAATTAACTCTTTTATCCGTAGAAAGGTTCATGATGGTTCTCAATGATTGAACTCAGATTAGGTTATCATCAGTTACAAGTAAGAGAATATGATATATATATATATATGATGAACATTTGATGTCATTATGGTCACTATGTTTATTGGGTGATGTTGTATGGAATAAAAAATACCCCATAAGTCTTCATGGGACTCATTTACCAGCTATTTTATCCTTATATAGAATAGTTTGTGGTGTTCCTCCTCGATGGTATCCTAGTGTATTTTTCATCCATGGAGAAGCACGTGAGACAATTAAGGATAATTAGGGACACTCTATGAGAGAAAAATATTTAAAATAATATCACAATGTGTGATTTTTGAATAATTTAGTTCCTTTTTCTAGTACAAATAATCTAATAGGCCCGAGTTTCAATGGATCCATCAATGGTTGAGGCATTGCATGCATGGGTCCATATAAATTGTTAACAATTTATTGAGTATCCTTAGATTGGATGGGTACTATCGTAGATTTGTACATTACATCTCCAAAGTGGTAGAACCCTTTAAATATTTGACACAAAATGGGATGCCTTTCATATTGATTGAAATGTTCTAGCAGTGCTTCTAGGAGATGAGGAATAGGTTTATGAGCACTCCCGTATTGAGGTTACCGGAGGAAGGTTCCCAGTATGTGGTATTTTGTGATGAGTTATGTACCAAGCTTGGATGGGTCCTAATGAAGTGGAATGTTTTGATTTTATATGGTTCACTCTAATTGAGGCCTCATAAGTAGAATTACAAGGCCCATGATCTTGAGTTTGATGAAGTAGTCTTCGCATTGAGGATGTGAGGACAATACATGTTGGGTGACCAGCTTATCATCTACTCTGATCATAAGAGTTCCATGTATATCTTCATTGATAAATATCATAACATGAGTCATATTAGGTGTCTATAGTTTGTCCAGTACAATGTCATTGAGATTATCTATACTCCTTGGAAGAGGAACATAGTGGAAAATTCACTTAGTAGGAGAGAAATTTAATAGTTTATAAATTATGTATTTGAGAAGTTATCCTCATTTCAGATACCCTTTATTGATAGAGATGGAGAAACATACCTAAATATGTTGGATTCTACCCCTTAAATCATACAATGAGTCTAGGAGGCATAGTTGGGCGATACCTACTGGGAGAACCTATGTGCATAAATGTTCACAGGGCATACTCCGGATGGACATTGAAAATGTGGAGAGGATGTCATTCTATACAGAGGACGCACGATGGAAATAGTGATGTTGTGGGAAGAGGATTTGAGGGTGTTTAATACATCCCCTTCATGGTCCATATAGGTGGGGTGAACATGTACCTGGACCTCCGACACTACATTTAGTTTCCAGGGATGAAGAAAGGTTTTGCAGAGTATTTATTTCTAAATTCTATACTTGAAAGCAAGTGAATGTTGAACACTAAATTGCAATGGGTTTAGATCATACCCTTTAGGTACCATAATCTATGTTGGTGGGATTTTGTATAGACTACATGAAAGGTTTACCACATACATCAAGGAGACATGATTCCATTTGTGTGATCATCGACTGACTCTCCAAATCGACCCAATTCCTAGCTATCTGAGATTAAAGTTCAGTAGAGACCTTGTGAATCCTCTAAGTTCATGAGATACAATGACTCCATGGAGTTATATATATGATTTTTTTATCATGATGATTACTTGACATCAAGGTTTCGTATGGTATTACAAGAGGCCTTTGGGACTCATCTACAATTGAGCATAGTGTTTCGCCCCTAAAAAGATGACCATACTAGGTGGACCATTCAGGTTCTATTGGAATTGATGTGGAATTTCATGTAAGGACTCATCCACTGTTTGGAGTACCAACTACCACTAATTTATTATTCATACTACAGGAACTACAATTACATAATATTTATGGTATCTTTTCTGGGGTTTTATCGGGGACCATACTGGTCACCACATTGCTATAATGATTTAGGAGAGACATCACTCATGGGCATATAGTTGGTGAATGTGATTACAGAAAAGGATTAGATCATCCAGGAGAAGATGAAGAATGCACCGAGTAGTAGGAATTCATAGGTCGATAAGAAACATTGGCCTTTTTAGTTATATGAAGGAGACAATGTGTTCCCTAGGGTTTCACCTCAACGAGGATTATAGTGGTTTGGAAGGGGTGACAAGCAATCTTCGAGGACCATCGACCATTTTAAAATACTATGTAGAGTTGGAAAGGTGACCTAACATTTAGCTCTACCTCCATAGTCAGATTGGGTACGTGATGTCTTCCAAGTGTCATGGATGAGAAGGTATGTGCATGACCCATCACACATTATCGATTGGGGAGAGCTGAACAACGAGGATGGATTGAGCTTTTCTGAGTACACAGTGAATATTGATGATCAACATCAGAGGATCCATTGTATGTGATATATTCCATTGGTGTTCATTCATTGGTAGCATGAAAATCTCAATAAAGGAAAATGTTATTGGGAGGCTCAGATTCGTTCTTAGTACCCCAATCTTCTTGAGTAGAAATTATTTTGTTTATTCATGGATATAAAGGCCCATGTTGGGGAGAATTTAACATCTCATATTTTATATGTATTATTTTAAAATAATATAAGGATTATTTTTAAAACTAATATCAAATATGGCATGTGATTACAGGGTCCCCTGTTCTATGAATAAATGATTGAAAAATATTAAAATAATTAATAGCTTTCAAGCTTGACATTCTTGACAAATGATAAATAAATGAAAGATGGGTGCTTGGATCAAAACTCTAAGGGAACTACTGAGCTCAACATGGAGATTTTATCTTTGGTAAAACATAACATTTATCATTGTGGGTCATCCGTGAAAAAAGTTTCACAAGTGTAAAATGAATGAAAAAGTTTATTATATATATTTTTTAATTCCTTGTTTTCACAATGTATGATGGTTTTCTTAAATTAATCCTTATTTCATAATTTTATGGTTATCTGTATTATCATGGAAAATATATAGGATTGTTTGAGAGAGGTTTTGGAATACATTATGATGAACAAAAATGGATCAAGGATAAACGATTAACACACAATGATTTCAAAGGTACTCACCAACAAACACAACGTATCTTCATTCATCACCATGGATCTATCCAAACCAAGGTAGGGTGTGTGATATAATTGATTTATCCCTCGTACGTTATCTCTATGATGAAGATGAGTCAATTAATTAATGGATTGATTCACATATAGTGAGTATTGGGAGATGGAATTTATTATAAGAGATTAATTTGATTAGGATTTTAAAATAAAACCTTCATTATAGAACATTGGATATGAATGCATGGCCAGTGATGTTAATCCTTTATTCATGTGAATTTCTCCCTCTTTCCTTACATTCTTCACTGGTTGAATCTTCATGGTCCTAGATTGACATTGTCATGTGGTTCTGTCCTTGATCAGATCCCCAAATAAAGGGGAAAACAACAACTGAGGATGGATTAGTGTATATCAGGACCCAAGGAGATCTAATATATAATCATTTAAAATTTTTTACATCAGAGGTGGGATGGTGGTCCCTGTAAGTGACCACCATCAGACAAAAGCGGTGGTGGATGGGTGTCAGAGGCCCACTATGGCACGTGGCAGTGGAACACTTGTGGGTGGAATATCTGCGTGTAGCTATGGAAGAGGATGAAAGATATGTGGTAGTGGACGCGGTGCAAGATTTGGGTGCGATGGAGAATACAAATAAAGTCGGGCTAGGTGGGTTGCGTGCGAACAGGGACATTATAATTTCTGGGTCAGGACATGAAGTTGTTCCAGGCTAAGCCAGTGGTCTAAGAAGGATGTGGTGTACCTAATTTGGATGCAAGACAATCAAGGCGTCTCCCAGTCGCAGTCGACCACAATAGTCAACTTTGGTGCCACTACAACTTGATATACCATATAGGTGTAGTGACCACGCACCTTGTGATTTGGTGGTCGACCAAAATATCTAGTTAAAATAGTTGGTTTACCAACCATAGTGGTTGGTCCATGATTGGTTGGTCTATGCATTTCATGGACCTACCATGGAGTTCAGTCTGCAAGCCCTAACAGTTCTATTAGAATCTTCATTCAAAAGGTCATATATCCAAAAAGGAGTCTCCAAATAGTGTTTCGTTAGTGGAAGAGTGATCGAAATTTTATTATGGGTGACAAAACATCGATTTTTTGAATTAAATTAGGATATTAGGATTTTTTTACTTTTTTGGACCATTATAGTTTTATTTTATTCCCTTGGTCCATTCCACAATGGTAATATGCGACATTGCATCCACTTCACTAGATTGTAACCCCCTCTAGAGGTTGAGTATCAAATAGAGTTTATGAGTCCCTACATGATACTGGATTGTGATCCTATATAATCTATACTAGAGATTGTCGAATTTTTTGACCTTCTTGATTAGGATGTTGATCCTCCATCTAGAATGCCACATCTGTAGGTTTTGTTTAATAGTTGGAGTACGATCCCCTATGTAACAGGTTCCTCTATATTGGGTTTGTGTTTTCCCACATTGTTTTTTGGAACAACTCCCTTATACGAGTCACAGTATTCTTATACCAATGTGTTATCTTTGGCCTCATTCAAAATGATATATCCCTCTTCGTCATGTGTCTCTATTGATATCATGGACTAAGGAGTGTGTTCTGTCATAACGAGAACTGATTCAAGCCGATAATGTTGATAGCAGATGGTTATGACCACCAGATGGCATGGTGTCTTTTCTAATTATATATATGTTTCCTCTTCTTATAGATGTTATCCATTTTAACATCATTCATTGAGTTTGACATACATTATTATTTTTGGTTATTGTTTTTTAGTTGTCCTTCTTAGTATAGTTATACTCACACCTACACAGGATTTTACCTCATGAGTCATGTCTTAAGAAGAAGGTGACTCTTTAGATAGTGTCCTAGGAGGATCAAAATTAGGTGGAGCCTTAATAGAGAAAAAGAAACTGAGTTTTTTACTGGGATCATACCATATACATAGTCCTCTCTATAGGATTAGGATGTACTCTTTATTATTTTGTATGTACTTGTGTATAGACTCTTTGTGGTGGGATTCTATTTGGACCTATTTACATTTCAATTAAATCAGGTTATACTGTAGATGTGGGATCATAATTTTATCAATGAATTATTAAAGTTATTTACATTTTATCATTTTGTGTCATGTAGATGTGTGTGTGTGTGTGTGTACAAGTTCTTTAAAAAAATTCCTCTCATTTGTGGTAAAGTCTTACATGGTGCTAGTCACCATCACATGGAATATCCGTGGTGTGATTGGTGTATTTATAGAATGAAACCCTCTATTACTGTTCATGATAGAAATCATGGTGTGGTATTATATTGAGAGTTTCATTGATCCATTACCATGTTTAATGAATATATTCTTTCACTTTTCAAAATTGGTTTGGAGGCTCTTTTTAGATGAAATATTTTTTTCTGGGTAAAGTGATTCTTATAAAATTATATTTGTAATTGGTGATAAGATGTTTTATATTTTGGTCACATATTTTTTAGCTAACTATTGGGTTCAAAAATCAAAGATTAATGAATGATCTCCATTTTAGATGATAGATGTTGATGTGGTGCACACAAGGTTTGGAAAAATTCATAGAATTCCATTACATGATCGTAAGATATTTTCAGATTCAACCCGTGAAAATATGGAAGGTGGTTCATGGAAAAAGGATTAGAGATAGTGAAAGCTTCTAAAGATATCATTTATATTTCACGAGGCTTTATTTCTCTTGGATGTTGGGAGGTATTCGTTATTGGATTAATCAATAAG
This sequence comes from Viscum album, assembly GCA_963277665.1. Lineage (NCBI taxonomy): Eukaryota > Viridiplantae > Streptophyta > Magnoliopsida > Santalales > Viscaceae > Viscum > Viscum album. Next base: position 642,493,361 of record OY728151.1, on the reverse strand, counting down.
ATTCCCCAAATATTGGGTTACCTGATTTGGGTTTTCATTTTTTTTCCTGCACTAGTTTAAGGAAGGGTTTAATTTAATACCAGCCATTATAATGGACTAAAATGTAGTATATGGAGGTTTAGCAAGATTTTGATCTACTCAAAATATACCCCTATGTGTGCTTGACTCCCCATCTACAAAACTATTGACCATTAATTGACGGTATGATTAGACATGAGAGTACATGGACATTCTCTATGAAAAGTGGTAAAAACTAAGCAAGAAATATAATATTAATGGGATTAAAAAATTTAAATGGGGGTTAATTTAATTATTTTTTAACTTGTATCACACGGGTCCTCCATAATGATAACAAAATTTGGTCTCAGCCAAATTTACCAAAGTTTATGGTTGAAGCGATCAGTTACTATAAAATATGAGTTATTGATTCCTCAAATACCTATTAAGAGGAATAAATATATATAGACTCTATTAGAGAAGATTTGTCTATGAAGAGTCCATATTTGGTTTGATTTGACATGGTTTAATGGTGAAATGAAATACCTAACTAAATTAAATATGGGAGAATGAGTTAATCCTATGTTATTTCTAGGGGAAGATTAAATGAATATCTTTTTTGACTATTTAAATTTCATACTATTTAGATGGCTTTATTAAATTATGTAAAACAACCCTTATCACATTCTATTTTAATTATAAAAAACCTAATAATAATCACATATATTCTTGAACCATAAATGTTAAATGAAAAAAATAGTGTCAAGTTTGTGTTTGTTTTAAATCCACACTTGGTTGATCAGGGAGTTTTCATGAAAAGTGGACATATTTTAGAAAATTCCAATATTTTTGTAGGTGGCATTATAGCCAAACAAAAATATATAGAAATTTGAGTAAAAAGGAAATAGATTTAAAATCCAAGGGGAAACATGAGATTTTTTGAGATATTGTTGATGAAGAAAATGAAGAAGATAAACATATACTTCTTTTGTAATAGGTTTTCTAGACAGGAAAATGTATATTTGAAGGAAATATTTGTATTACTTATTTTCAATGTTGTATAGTTGGGAATATTCCCTCTCAATTCTCAAATAAGATCAATGAAGGAAAAAGTGATTCTAGAAAAATAGAGAAACCTCATAAACTATTTTACCAAAATGGAGACCTCAAATTAGGTATAAAATTATAGAGAATATAATTTCACTAAAATTAAAACAAATATGATAATTAATTTTTCAATGATGAAGAAACAATGTTTAAATTTTGAACCGAAGGACCCTTGATTACTTCATTTTAAATGTTAGAGCCTTCAACAGATAAATCCAATGACAATCAGTTAATCAATTATATTGATCTCAAGTTGGAACATGATGATACTTTTTGAAAGCATGAAAATCAAACAAATATAAACAAAAATATGAGAGTTGTTTTGGAAGAGTAATTAGATTATTTGGATCAAATTGATGTATAAATATCTTAAATGTAAGAAGCATCAAAAGAACACTCATCAAATATTAAATAATCTGAAGAGTTTGTGGAATTTATGCTAAGGATTAAAAAGTAGGAAAAGGTCATAAATGATCATATATTCTGATTGGAAGTGAATTCTAAGACAAATTAGGGTCTTGAAGAAGAATTTTTTACTGTAATGAGTAAACTAGTATGTAAATCATGTCCAAAGGATACAAAGTATATATTACAATTTGGCAGATTCTTAGATGAAAATCAATTAGAAAGAGCTATGTGTTGTTCTAAAGGAGTAGATATGTCTTTGAATGATAAATGATCAATATGTATGGTAGAATGTGTAATTTTTTGTGATTATAAAATATCAAATGCTTAAAATATGATGATCCAAAATAATAGGAAGAAGAAAGTTGGACTTATAAAAAAGTCACATGAAGTCTAAAAGAAGAAAATGTCAAATCACAATAAAAGGAGAACTGAAAACTATCTAGATGTATGAAAAAATTATCACCAATGACATTTTTTCCCTATGGTAGGTGAAATAAAGAGTAATATATGTGAGATGACATTTCATCTTATGAAATGTAAATTCGGTGGATATATGATCCCTACCATATCATATTGTGAAGATGATATTATATATTTGAATGGATAAGAGTTAGGAAGTAAACAAAGGGTAATGAAATCATATCCTAAATTTTATAAAAGAAATTATTTTATGGTATTTTTTCAATGATTAAGATTTTTCCATTCTTATTTGGATTTCAAGTAGAGGAATTGAAGGAATTTTACCCTCAAAACTCATAGAACATTCAATTGCGGCCATCCAAACATAGTCACTCATGCAAACAAGTTATATCATCTGAAATAAAAAGATGAGTATGATGAAACCATTGTCATAAAAAATATACAGTAAAGGACATCATTATCCTCCACTCAATAAAATATTTCATTAGATGAAAATAAGAAAATTTTGAAATCAAACCATGTAAAAATAGCACCCACATCCCCAAAAAAAATTATCCTATGGATTATTTAAAGATAGTTCTCATACTATATGATAGAAAATGAAGAATTATTGAATATTTTATTAAAAGGGTTGATTGAATAGTATTGTTTGACAATGAATGTTCATTGAAGATCAAAGGAAATGTTAGTATTGAACTGGTAAATGAGAAGTAGAGGAAAAATGAAGTACATTATGATGTCGGTTTTCATCACATTCTCAAAAGAGTGAGTCAACACTATGAATAAGTGCTGATAGTAACCTTCCATCCAAAGTGGTGAAATGTAAAAATAAAGGCATGTAATTTTATCATGAATGGATGTATAAAAATGGATGTTTATACTAGGTAGATAGTTAAAATAACATTTGTTAGATAACAATTGAAGAAAAAGTAGACTTGCGGAGTTGAATGTTGGTCCACATTAAAAAAAAAAATTCATAAAAGAAATATAAGGTGTAGATAGTTGTGGATATAAAAATATGAATATTTAATGATAAAATACTTGTGATTCATTCATATGAGGTATCTAGTTTTTCATTTCATATTAGGCAGAAAATAATTGCACAAAAAGTCTTCTGGATCTCAAAAAAAAATTGAGGTCCATTAAATGTTTTCTGGAAAAATTGATAATGTTGATTCATTATTTTTATTGATGATTATAGTGTAATGCAATGAGAAATGATTATACATAGGAAATATCAAGTGCATGATTGCATGAAAAGTTATCTCTAAATAGTTGAGAATGGTAATGGCCACATAATCAATGTTCTATGATCTGATAAAAAAGAGGAATAAACAACCATTGAATTTGACAATTACCAAAAAAACATAGAATAAGGAATGATGTGTTTGTAGTGAGAACCCAAAACAAGTATTTGTTTAGTGTATAAAATTATATGGGAACAATATGTCCTGAACTATACTGTTTGAGTGTCCTATCTCTCACAATTACTAGGAAGAGGCCCTCCAAGAAGCAGTGTGCACTCAAAATAGACCATGGATTTATATGGAAGAAACCAAGACAACATAGGTGTTTTGAAAAAAAAGAATGCCTCTATGAATTATTTTTATCTTTTAAGAAGTATTTTTTCATCCAAAACAAATATGGAAATCTGAAATAGTATTATGATTCTATAGATGAGGGAATATACCTAGTAAATTCAATGAATAGTAAATCATACAAGTTGTCCAATAATCCTTTTGGAGGAATTTTGGAAAATAGTTAAAATCCATTATGATAAAATCACAAATTCCATGAGGAGCTCATATAATGATATAATATATGATTAAAAAGAAACTATAAATTTAACATATTCAAAAACATATTTAGAGGAAGACATACAAAACATTTAGGGAGAAAAAAAAGATTATGGTTGAATAGAAGAACAAAAATATGATAACATTGTTGATAAGACTTAATTTGATCATCACAGTAGACAAATAATTTTATAAATTGATCAATACATCATCATTGGGGTTAGGATGAACCTACACAAACAAATAGAATGTGGAAAGATGCATATTTTTTCCTTTATATCATTTTTGGATCTAGCCCAGTTTAATGAATCAACAAAAGATAATTTGTTATTAAAATAAATGAACGAATAAGTAGATCATGTTGAAAAAAACATGGGAACATGTTATTATTTTGGAATATAACAATGTTATTGAAGAAAATGGATCCTTAAAAACATATTTGATATGAAATGAAATGTGATCAGAAACAGGGAACACATAGTGTGTAAAGGCTATTAAAATATTGGAGCAATTGATTTTGAAGAATTTTTTTCTCTAGGTGAGAGAATGGGGTTTATCAATCTTTTCCTCGATATTTAAATTTAAATAGGATATAATGTGTATCCAATGGATGTCAAAATATCTTTCATAAATGGAGTTTTTGAGGATGAAGTCTACATTGAACCACTAGTTTTATTTGTTATTAGGATTTATGAAGCAATGTTATGTATACAAAGGAAGTGTCATTATGGATAAATAAAGTCACCAGAAGCATTGTATTTTCGTCTATATTCTTTTTGTAATAATATTCAATTCAAAATAAGAGGCAGCGATCATAATCTATATGTGAAGAATTCAATGGATGATTAATTTATGGTACTGTAGCAGGTACTGTAGCGGGAACTGTGCAGTACTGTAGAAGGTACTGTAGTGGGAACTGTAGCAGGCACTGTTTGGCAGTGTAGCAGCTGAGGATATTCCCCTGTTTGGGCCTTCGGGGCACTAATTTGGTCCCTAGGTCCTTTAAGGCCTTTGGGACACCCAGGCCTTCGGGTCAGTAAGCCCTTAGGGCCACCTCAAGGCCTTCGGGCCACAATAAGTGCATATGCAAACCAGACAACCTATAAAGAAAAAGCTCTACAAGGAGGATGAGGAAGGAGCTTTCACTACAGTAGAAGCTAAAAATATTGCATGAATGAGAGGTTATGGAACCTACCATCAGGAAAAGCCTGTGCATGCATTGGAATTCCTAGTCGAACAATCATGTGAAGGTAGAGAGCTGATTTCACTGTGAAGTTGTTGAGGAAGAGCAGTTCCAAGTAGTTTGACTGGGTTGTATGTAATGTTTGAAGCCTACCGGCAATTAATTCATCTAAGTCCTATGGGCCATGTAATACTTACACCTACGGGCCTTATAAGGGTTCCACCTCACCCCTTGAAAGGTGGATTATCAAAAATCAATAAAAATGAAGGCCTTCGGGCCATTGGAGGAATATGTATTACACCTTAATTTGTTCGGATAAATATTTTAGAGAACCATTGATTAAATTTATCTTGCATGATTCCAAAAAAATATCCACTCTGATTGATTTTGTAAGAAAACTAGAAAAGTATGAGGATGATACATCGATGGGTACCACCTTGTATAGTAGAATAATTGGAATCACATTACACCTCAATACTACATGACAAAGTATCATCCTCACAATATTCATAGTGGAATACTTTCAATGTAATCTAAAGAAAGAGCATTTGGAAGTAGAAAACCAATCGTGGGATATATTAATGGTACCCTAAATTTTTTCTTATACATTGCTGTAGGAAGAGATAATAAATTATTGCATTTTTTATGCCAAATGGGCTGTAGATGTTGTTGAATGAAAGTTCGTAAGTGGTGGAGTATTTATGAATGTAAAAACATGTTTGGTATGGTTCATCTAGAAATAAGAAAACTCATCTCATACTATATATGTATTAGAGTATATCTTAATTGAAAAATAATCCACTCATCTATTTTGTTTAAATCAAAAACTAACTGATAATGGTCATGAGGTGAGTCAAATAATGGTGAGTCACTCTAAAAATAATAGTGTTATCGATCATACAACAAATCCAGTTTAGCACTCTCATAAAAACCTATTGATAACAGATATAAGATCATCAATGAAAATTTTCAATAGGGTGTGATTGAGCTAGAGAATTTTGGATCTTATGACCAAGTGGTTATCATTCTGACTAAGCCATTGGCAACACATGTATTTGAGAAACAACAGTTGAATTTCTGGGTTCATCCACCTCCCAATGCATGATGAGTTTATGTTTTAATCCCCTATTCCCATTTGCGTTAACTACATTAATATATATATATGGTTGATATGTTTTTTTATTGGGAAGATTTAATGCAAATGTGAATGGGTTTTTGAGATCTGAAATTGAAAATATAGGTTCTTTAGAATTATTTCCAAAGGGAGGGAATGGAGAAATTTAATGTTACAAACATAGAGGTTACCAATGAAATTTAACTTTAAAAAATTCAAAATTAAATAGGGGAAAATGGGAAATTGAATGTCTTATGGTCTTTTAGTTTTTTGTTATTGATAAAAAATTCAATGCTTTTGCCACATGATGTGACTTAGTTATAATGATGGAATGAGGAGAGCTTTTGTTGGACATCTTTAACCATTCCAAAACAAAAGAACCCAATTCATGATTCCCCTATTGTTTTCTATACTTATCTTTTTTCATGTATACATAATGTTTTGGATGAATTTCTTCTAGTTATTATATGTGGATTTTAGTTATTGAATTTATTTAATATTTCCGACAAGTCCAAAGGGTGGTCTAGTTAGAACCATGTTTTTCCATATCTAAAAATGGAGTTTAGATTTTTTTCTATCAATCCAAACTGGGTTGATAAAGGAGTTTACATAGAACATGGTTTTATAGTAGAAGCTAAAAATAATGTTGAATATGGTGTTGTTTCCATGTTTTTTCCAAATTATTTGGTAAATAATTAGAGAATATAAAACTATTTTATTAAAAAGGAAGATTCACGCAAGATAGAATGTGATTCTAAATGGATCATGAATATTTTGTTTTATGATTTTTTCATCAATGTATTTCAAAGGAATATACAAGGGAAAATATTATTATTTTTGAATTATTTTTATTCACAAAATTCAATGTGAATATATTCTTACATGAATGTAGAGTTTTGTGTATGTCACTTCGAAATAAAACAATGTCATGAGATTTAAGAAAATGATACTATTGTGTGAAATGAAGATATTCACCAAATGTGATGTCAATTTATAACTTCTATGGACATAAGATTTCATACAAGAAGCTTGTGTTCATGGTAATCTTGGTATATAAAAATATGGATATTCAATTTTGAATCAGATAAATTTTTATAGGGAAGATTATGTGTCTCTTCCGCGTGATAGAGTTCTGTGTAGCTGTCTTAAGAAAAAAAATATTTCGTGAAGAATGGTCTTTGAGTTTATCTAGACCATGTAGAATTTAATGGTTTTGTTGTGTTAACGATATGGGTTTTGGAAAATAGATCCTATACGACAATCCAAAAACATGAGGGTAATAATTGGTGTTATGCACATGTGTTGTATTATGATGATATCAGATTTTGATTATATGATTTTTTTTCTCAGTAATTTCAAGTTAATTTATTTTGGAATTTATTGCAAGAAGAGACTCATGATAGTTACCAACAAATAATTAAATTCCAAAATATTGGAAATATCATCATGTTAAAAATGTACAAGACTTCATCCAATGATGTGAGAAAGGTGGAGTCAATGTAAGTGTTTTGAGGGACAGATTGTACTATCCCCAGATTCATGTAATTGAAATATTCCTACTATAGAGTGATTGTGTATAATCATCTGTATTCCACAAATGGTGAAGAAAAGTGGATTTTGGTACAATCGAAACAATTTCATAATATTCTCTTTGGAATATACCTTAGTGGTGAACCGAGTAAAATTTCTATGTTTAATCAGTTCATGTGAATGTTTAGATTAATGTACATCACCATCAATCTGGTTTAATAGGTTCCTACCGACATTGAAATAAGATCCATCAATTATGAAGAAATATTTGACAACCTGATTCACTCCTCCCATATAAGTGTTTTCTTAGGTTACAAACTATATACATGGAGGATCCTTTTTATGGGAGCACTAAGGTGTAGAATCCAATAGGAAAAAAAGAATGTGTGGGAAAAATTACAATAAGAGAGAGGAAGTCAGTAATCTTCATATAGAATTCCCAATTAAAATAAGTTAAATGAATTAAATGGAAGTTTAAATTAAAACCTACCCATCCCATTAAAACATCAATTGTAATAATTAATAAGGGGGTTATACCACTATTCATGTAATTTTATAAATAGAAGATGAAAGATGTCTTATATAGGAGGAATTGAAGAAGAAAAAAAATGAAATAACAGACATTCTTGTATTGTATGAATAATTTAACATTACATTATTAATATAGGTTGACACCTTATGAAAATGGTATAAATATAATATGATTATTAACTAATTAAATGATTATGAATAAATTGAATCGATAAATTAGAGTGAAGTAAATCATCTTATAATAGAAATTCAAACATTATAACAAAAAAGTGGCAACATAAAATTACAATGAAACCTGTTATATCTAATATTTCAATAATTTTTCATATGTATTTTAATGATTTATACCTATATAAATTATCAATATATTCTTATTGGCATCATTTTTATATTTTTTGGAGTGTTTCTGAAAAAAGTGATTTTTTTTAAATATTCAATTTTAACATATTTTTTTATCACTTTGTGATTTTAAGAATATCATGTATAATATTTATACAATAGGAGTGATTAATATATTAGGACACCTTATATTGTGGTCTTCTATTCTTTATTCTAGAGTAAGAATAAATTTATACATCCATGGGCCCAAAAAATCATTCCATCCAAGAAATCCTCTTGGACGACAAAATGAACCCAAAATCAGTAAATGAGATATAAATCGTTATAAAGACCTCCAAAATAGTACATTCTAGATGGATGTGAAATAATTATAGAGTCTTAGTTTGACCATTTAAATTATGTAGTTATGAATTCATTAACATGTCTATTGAACACTCAAATATGGTGGAATATTTAGAGAATCCTCAGCCAGAAAAATTGTGACTCATTAATTGTGTCATAATTGATTTTATACTTGTCCATAAATAATAAAATTTTCTGTGTTGATATAAAACTAAATTTATAATATCTTATTAGGACCCTTGAAGTGACCCAACCATATAGTGGGAATTATAGAAGTATCCATCTGGTATATGGATTTTAGAGAAAGAATTTTCTTCTTTTTATTTATCATAATTTTGTGATCCCTTCTTCATCAACATTCTTCCCAATTACCCTTAACCTGGAGGGGTAAATTTATGAATAATTGGGGAAGGGGTTATTGTTTATTTTTTTAATTCCTATGTTCTTTCATTTTACTAAATAATATTTTTCTCTCTATTCTATGATGTTTCATTCAATTTTTAATAGTGGGTTATATTAACAATTATAACTGTTATCATTTTATTATTATGTTATTTCCATAAATTTTTTTTGTCATTATCTCCCTATAATAGGTTCTAGTTTATATATGATGGAATATACCAGGTCTTTGTGGTGATATACTCAAAGATCATCAGTATGTGTGCGAGGGGTAGTAGATATTCTTCATTATCAGGGTTAAACAAGTCCTGATCTTGTATTTCCTATTTCAATGGAGGATATTCTCTACAACTCTCCTGCACAAGGAAAAAGAGTATTCCAAACTAAGATATAAGAAATTTTTCCTCTCATCATCATTATCTAACCAAGGGTATTTGAGGAAGTGATTGTATAATCTCGTTATAATCGACATAAAAGAAGTGTATTGGATAAATTGGGACTAATATATCATTCTAAGTAAACAAATGACCACAACATGATCACCCATATCATATAATAGTTTTTTATCACTTGATTTTAATTTTTTTCATTTATTTTTTTTGTTTCAATTTATATGTTTTTTAAATAAAATTTTCCAAAAATAAACCAATAGTGAGAAAAAAATTTGAATGCACTACTTTTAGGGATACTAAATAGATTTATCCAATATTATATACATAGGTAAAAATCCTTTTTTCCTATCCCCATAAAAATCATACATCAATCCTGACATCATTTCTGGTGATGCAGTGCTGCATGAAAAATTAATTTTTTTATCTAAATAACCCACAACTGAACCAAAGCATTAATTGAATTTGACCCTGAGGTTGATCAAATGAAAACCCAAATAATAAAAATATATTTGAAAATATACTTTGAAAGAATAAATCTTATATGTTAATGTGACACTTTTAGTGTTTAATATAAACATAAAAAAATGGATATAAATCAAAGAGAAACCCTATGTGATCTATGTGATCCTTAATTTTTGATTCAAATTAACCATCTAATTAAACATACTACAATAAATGACATTGAATTACATGAAAATATTATACATGTGATACCCAAAATTCATGGTCTTGTAGGATAAGACCCAATCTGGCATATCCTACAATCCAACACCATCTTCCCACGATATAGGAGAAGAGGAGTACCTGAAGTACAATTTCATTGGAGGGAATTCCCCTTCTAACTTGTTGTAAAATATAAAGAATGGATGTAAAATCCTATAACATGGTAGATTAGTGATTTAGAAGGTCTAAAAATATTATTCATGTATAGATTATTTCCATCATCTAAGAGAATTTCCATAAAAAGGAGATTTACATCAGATGAAAATCATTTTGTGATATCATCTAAGAGAATAGAATGTACTTTGAAAAGGATTGTTCCAGCTTCCCACACTATGAAATTTTGGAACACCAAATCATTATATTCTTCTACCAAGGCCTCCTTTTAAATGATTGAAATATTTTTGTCACCGCCTCTAGAGTATTCATGGTCGTTAAGTCGCCTGCAGATATAAGATTTCTTGTTGATAATAATAAGTAAAACTCACAAAAATTTGTAATGAGAGGCATGAGAACTGGGGGATACACGAGGTATGAACATTTTATTCATCTACATTGACTGAATGAAATTTTTATTATCATACAAGGTTAGTATAGAAATTTTTTAGGATTCATGAAATGGGATTTTATTATTCATATTAGGTATGTGGTTTATCTTATATTCCATCTAATTATAATGACCGGTGTCTTGATATATATAGTTTAGAAATATACACTACAACCATTCAACTAAGCGAGTTCCATCAAAATAAACCATGTTAACCCTAATCCCAATAATGATATGGAAACCAAATAACTATCTAATATCAATCTATGCTAACTATAACCCCAATAAAACTTTATACTAGTAGAAACAATATTATAACCCCCACAATTCCAAAAACCCTAAGACATGAATACCAACAACACAATTTTCAGCCCCACACATTCCAAAGACCCTTTGATCATCCATCCACATGTTCAAAAACATCGATTTAAAACTAATAGTAGAAACATGAGTTTTAGGTCATCGATGAATGAATAAAATAATTTTTCAAAAAGTTCAATAATATCATGGAATTCTTAAATAAAACTCACTGGAAACACCCTACCCCAAAAATACCAAACCCAAAGGATAATAAAAATATCATAACAAAAAGAAGTGGAAAAGAACTCCCACTACCATCCACCCATGAAGATGAAACACTACCACTTGTGCTGGGGGACAATGATGTTGGGAATTATAATAGTTCCATAAAAAATCACCATGAATTAGAATATAAATATGATGAGGAAAATTATAGGTTGAGGAGAAGAGACAAGAAACACCAATGCAATGAAAAAAATGTAGAAGAAGGAAATATACCAACCATCTTCATAAAATATGATTGAATAAAATATATTTTTTTGAAGAATCACTTCAAAAATAATTTATGGTAACCTTCCAAAAAGAGTAAATTAATATCCCCCTTATTGATGCAGTCAAAAATATTCCACGGTATGAGATATTTTAGAAGTATATATTCACAAATAACAGAGTACAATAAGAGAAAGAGGGGATGATAATGGGTTGAATTATCTCATCTAGTATCACACCACATTTTCAAAACATATCTCAATATCCACGGAAATTTCACATTTCGTGCATCAATCAATAATTAAATTTATATAATTATTTAAGTGATATATTTACTTCAATTAAGGTATTGTATCACATAATATAAACAATTTTGCAGATGGGATACTTGAAGCCTATAATAGTGGTGGTCCAACTGGATAACATTCAACACATTTAACCTGAAGGACTTCGTTTTTATTGATTTTTGATGACCCCCCTTTCAAGGGATTATGGGGAACCCTTACAAGGCTCATAGGCTCAGAGATGAAATGGAACGCAGGCACAGGAGATTACATGACTTGAACTTCTTAGGGAATTCAACCAGACTATCTACAAGGAACTCCTCTTCCCCAAAATCTACATCGTGATAGTAGCTCTCCACCTTCACATTATCGTCTGTATAGGCTTCTCGTGAAGGCACAGGCTGGTCCCAATGATATAGCCATACCCTCTCATTCTGAAAAATCCATTTGGCTCTACTCTGGTGAGTGCACCTACTCTGAGATCTCTTCTAGTGCTGCTCCTTTTTTGTAGAGTCTATGTGGGGCAACTATATGTGGCCGAAGGTCGTAAGGTGGCCTGAAGGCCTTAATGGTTCCCCAAAAGCCCTATTGACATGAAGGTCTGGGTGGCCCGAAATCCTTAAGGACTCCAAGCCCAAAATAGTGGCCCAAGGTGAATAGTTCCAGCTACTATAGTACCGAATAGTACCTACTCCAGTAACTACTACAATACCTAATACAGTACCCGTATAGTGTATAGATCTGCTACAATAGCTACACATTGTTCAGCCCTGCTACAGTTTCCGCATAGTGTATAGTAAATTATAGTACTGCTATAGTGCCAGCTGAAGTACCTGCTACAGTACTGGTACAATACCAAAAATATGCCTCAACCTAGTTTTGAACCTGGGTCTTGTGGATGCACATAAGGATACCTCACCAACTGGGTTGAGGCTCATGTGCAATAACAAATCCGTAGTTTTTTGAGCAGAAGTTTTTGAATATGTCCTTGTGTAAATCAAATATATCTTTTTCTTAGCTAAAATCTATGTTCGAAATGTGGAAGAATATTAGATCCCATCACACTCACTGATTATTTTGGGGAGACCATTATTAACAATGGCCATAACCATCATAAATTACCAAAAAGGGGCACTCTTTAGGGAGTTTAGAGATTACACTTTTGACATAAATAATTATTTATCCATGTGGTACCCATTATATGATCACTCTCACTTTTCACACTCTAATGATGTTGGTCCAGAACCGATTGATGAAATAGCCAAGTACCATGAATTTATATCCTCATGAGATAATTTTTCCATTTAACATTTGAATTCATAAAAGAATAATGATTCTTATTTCATGTGGAGGTAATATCTGGTTGAACATAAAAAAATTAATAGATGAAGGTGATGATATAATATATTATATGCCAGATTCACAACATCTATAAATGGGGAACCTTAATTTAATTTCATCGTTTTGGCATCCTCATGATTTTTAAAGAAAACAATTTCCACTAATTTGAAATATGTCTATTTCGTGGTTAGAGAAAAATTACTAGTGATAATTTTTGATAATCTCTCTAATACCCCAGAAGAATTATTGATTTAAATTTTGAGATTGAATGTATGAGAAATGGGGTTTATTTTAGGTTATATCATTGGAATAAAACAAAAAATATGTTCAAATACAAATCATATTTTGGGATATTAAAAACCATTCAACCAACCACAAAGGAGGATAAATATATCATTTTTTGAGGATTTAATGAGTATGAATGATAAGATATTTTAATATAGGATCATTAATGTCATTTTAGGTCCATAATGGGTAGCCCCATTCACATTATTCTAAAAAATTTTACTAACCACTATGATGAACTAAATGAATTAATTAATCCATTTGAGAATTCAAAATAGCTGGAGAGTGTGAAAATATTTTAGGATATTGAATATGTTCAATCAAAAAGATCATTTCTCAACCTCCTTAATTTACTGGTTGTTATTTTTATTTTTATGGAAAATTTATTATTTCTTTTTGGATGGATTTTTAGGTTATTTTCAGGTAACTATTTATGCCAAGGATCAATATAAGACAACCTTTTACATGTCCCTTCAACACATTTTCATATAAAAGGATTCCATTTAGATTATATTATTCTATAGGTACATTTTATAGTTTCATGGTAAGTATATTTTCTATTAAAATTGAATATTTCTTGAATGTTTTTAGAAATTATATAATATATTTTTGAGATTCTTTTCACCATTAAAAAAACTAAAAATGGATTTGAAAAACCGCATTAAAAAGAATATTATTTCAAATTTTAAAAATTTTCATTTTATTTTTATGAGAAAGATTTTACATGGTAATTTAACTTTATAACAATACATTGAACTCGATAAATCAAAATTAAAGTTTTAATTTAATTGTCTTACCCAACTTTTATGGAACATGTAAGATACTATTTAGGACATTTAGGATTTTATAGGATGTTTATAAATTATTTATATATGATTCCTTTAAATATATATTTAATAATTTTGACAGATTGGGATTTCAATTTAAACGGTTCATATAGGGAATCCTTTGATGATTTGGATAGGATACTGATTACACCTACAATGATGCTACCTTCAAATTGGGTATAACCATTTGAGATGCATTGTGATGCTTCTAACCAAGCAGTTGGAGTAAGTGTTGATCTGGGATTTAAGACTGAGAACAATTCATTGCATATGCCTTTCGAACATTATATCCAGCACAATTAAATTAAACAACAAAAAAATAGTTATTAGAAGTTATATTTTAAATATAATTATTTAAATCATATATTTAATGGATCTAATGTCACTATGTTTTCAGATCATGCACCTATTGGGAACTTTATGAAGAACGATGAAGCTAAATTGACATTACTGAGATGGATGATAAAACTGTGGGAGTTCAACATCGAAATTGAAGTCCATAAAAAATATGATAACCAGGTGGATGCCAACATAAGTAGACATCCCAACACTACTGAATCTGAAATTATTGAACAAGATCCCATGAATGATCAAATTCTATATTTCATCTATACTTCATTTAATGAGAAAGTCCATGATATGATGATATGGTTAATTTTATAGTAACATATACTGTCCCATATAAATTATATTTCCAAAAATTTCAAAAACCAAAACCTATACCCAAATATTACATATGGGGAGAGGCATTTTTTTAAAAAAAATTCAATGATAGTGTGAAAAGAATATTTTTCTTCAAATTAAAGTTGATTTTTTCTTTCAATTTTGTTGCACAGTATCTTCTAAATGACTCTCTAGACCTCAATGTATGTAATGTTAGGTTTTATTCTCCGGAATTAATTACCCCGTCATTATTAACAATGATCCAAAATTTTGATAAATATGTAAAAATGTTAGTTTTTTGGAAATATTTCAAAAAGAAAAGAAATTATTCAGAATCCAGTTAATTTTTATGAGATTCTTCATTTTTGGGGGAAACATTTTCTTTTTTCCTTTCGCATATTAATTTTTAAATTAATTTATCATTATTGAAGATGATTATTTTTCAAAATTCATGGATATAAAATCCTCAACGGATGATGACGCTAATGTTCACTATGATTTTGTCCAGAATAACATATTTTGTAGATTTGGATTTCCCAAATCCACCATCAGTGATCAGGGGAATCCAATTTTGAATAAGATAATGGATTTATTGTTTAATATGTATGGGGTGCATCATAAAACATCAACTCCATATTGTCTATAGACTAATGGAAATGTTGATGTCTTCAAATGGGGAATAAAAGGAATTTTGTAAAAGAATTTTTAACTGAAACTGAAATATTAGAGCTAATGACTGGAAGGTATATTTTGGGCTTAAATGATGGCCTAAAAAACCACATATGAATGAACTTATATAGGATAATTAATGGGAAAATTTTTTACCTTAATATGGATTATGAGTATATGGTATATTAGTTTGTGAGAATGATGAATTTGGATCTTAAAATAATAGTAAAAAGAGATTTCATTTGTAGGAGATAGAATCTATTAGAAGGGAAACATTGGTATATTTATTGATTTTAAAAGGGAAACAAGAGTGGTTCATTAGAAGTTTATCCAGCGAAATTGATTCTATCCTAGAGACCCATATCTATTATTCAATTGAATACTGAGTTTGATTCTTGGTAAACATCATTCCAGATGAAAATGACCTTATATTGTTACTCATGTATATCCTATCAGTGCTTTGAAGAATATAATGGATAGAGAACATGATGAAATAAATTTTAATTTAAATAGGCTGAATATATTCCATGGGACCATGACATTATATCTAGTAGAGGATATCACACTTAGCCAACCTATTTTTTAATTAAATAAATAAGTTTGTACCACTAAATTATAGTTACATACTTTGATTGAATTGAAATATTTCTTAAATATTATATTTAATTGAATTAATTGAATGAAATAAATCCTTTAGTTGATGCAGGGTAGAACCATTTGAGTTTTCGACTTTCATTTTTTAAATATATTTATGTTTTTTGATATATTTTTTCAAATTTATGAGTATTTCATTTTTTTAATGTTTTAATGTGAAATGATTATCATTCATTATTTCTGATGCTTTCTCCGGGGCATGTCCATCCGCCTCGTTCGGGGATGAGAGACTGGGCTGTTTGTTTCCCCTCATTACTGTTTTCCAAAGGCGGGTGACATATGTTGCTTATTCAAGGACGTCTGCTCGTTGATCGAAATGGGATGATGGGATGTCCGTTCTTCCTTCCATGGATTACTCCTCGGAACTTTTCACCTAGTCCACGTCTCCCCCATAGAATTAAGACGTTGTTTGTGAAACACTTCCTGGTGCCATATCTTTATTGACACAAGTTAATTACGCTGCTTCTGTCTGGACATTCCAAGGGGTTCGGTCAGGGCAGCAACCATCGGTTAGGGGAGTAGTCCCGAAGGGCATCATTGGCATGATTGGACGCTGGGGATTGGTGTGTCTATCTTCTGTCCCTTATTAAAGGGCTTCTCCAGGACGCATAAGCCTGAGGCATCCCTCATCAAACATGGGGAATCATATGCCATAGGCATGCATCTGAGGTTTTCCTCAGCTTCCCATGTTTAACACAGGCTATGCCGCAAGTTTAACGTCCATAGGAGACATATTGGGCTTATCGGAAGACTGACTGGAGTGGATCAAATGGGTGGAACCCCCTGGAGGGAACACTGATATCAGGGCTAGTATGTGGGTAGCTTCCCGAGTGCTGTTAGTTGGAACAGGGAATGGGGTGGCCTGGTCCAAATGGGATGTGGAGACCTGGGTAAGAAGCAGGATGGATGATGGAGCGGTTGAATGGGGCGGAGGGGGGATGAGGTGGAATCATCATAAGGATGCAAATGGTTTTGGGCTTGATCCTTGGAGAGGCTTCCTATATATCCATGTGCTGATAATCAAAGTCCTCATAGTTCGAGAAAGTGGTGGGGCTTAAAATATAGAATGCCCAAGGTATTGGTGAACCAACATGAATGTGGTCGGAACGACCGGGTGGTGGGCTTGAACCTCAGAGAGGCTTCTTACGTACCATGCCTTGACATTTATCAAAGTCCTCGTAATTCAGGAAGGGGGCGTGTCGGGGAACCAACATGAAGATGGTCCAGGGTTCCAATGGTTGTTGGGTTGAACCTCATGAAGGCTTCCTACGTACCCTGCTTGGCAAGGATATAAGACCACATAGTTGTGAAAGGCTATGTCAGCGAACTGACGTGAAGGTGTACCTGGGATCCACTGGTTGTTGGGCTTGACCCTCAGAGAGGCTTCCTACGTACCATTCCTTGACATGGATCAATTGCCTTGTTGTTCGGGGATGGGGTCTTAGTGAACCGATGTGAATGGTCGGGACCAGGTGGTTGGCTTGAACCTCAGGAAGTCTTCTTACGTACTGTGCCTTGACATTGATCAAATTCCTCGTAAATTGGGATGGCGACATCGGTGAACTGACGTGGAGGAGTACCTAGGGTCCAATGGGTGGTGGTCTTGAACTTCGTGGAGGCTTCCTATGTACCCTTCATGGAAAGGATAAAATCCCTCGTAATCTGGGAAGGTGTGTGGGGCTTACACTCTAGGTTGCCAATGTGTTGGTGAACTAATGTGGAGGAGGACCTGGGGTCCAATGGTTGGAGGGATTGAACCTTGTGAAGGATTCCTACGTATCGTGCCTTGACATGGATGGAATTCCACATAGTTTAGAAGTGGAATACAGTTTAATGTCATGCGGGACAGGGTTGGTGTCAGGGAAGTTTCTTACTCTAATCCCACGTGATTCTTGCTCGGTGTGAGAAACAAGAGGCAGAAAAATCCTGATGACCACATAGCGATAGGGGTGTCCATGGGAAGTGGACTGGGGCATATGTGTGGAGGGGCCCAGGGAGAGAATGATTGGGACCTACTCCAGGATGGAGGCCCAATGGCAAAAAAGCGTAGAGAGAGTGGGATTTTGGACCGAAGAAAGGGGGAGCTTCATTCCCCATCACACCCTTCGCTGGACCTGGTAGTGAGGAAGTTAGGAGGAGCAGGGATGCTACCTCCTGCAAAAAAAAAACTAGGGGCTGACACCAAGGTGGCTTCCCTTTCCTGCAGAAAAACGCCACTCCCTGTAAGAGGATATCATCCCCTGTGGAGACCAGGGGGTGTGGAGAGTGTCCAAGGCTGGGGACCCAGCATGCGTGGCACGGGGAAAGGTCACAGTTTAACATCATGTGATGAGGACGATGGTGCTTGTCAGTTTAACTCCTTGCATCTCAGACGAGGTGGGGTTTCTCCACACCCCTAGGACTTATATAACTGGTACCATCTGCCCCTTGGTGCAGAGAGGGGACATGAAAAGCTGTGGTGAGGGGGTGTCATGGATCAAACCATTTAGGGGCCCATGTTAGTGTGTCTATACAAAGAAGAAATAGCCATTAGCATGCCTATGAGGAGAATCATGAGGCAAAGCAATGCAATGGGTGGTGTCGTCCAAGGGACTCTGAAATTGTATCGTGCAAACCTTGGAGGGTTGCACCGGAATATGGATTTACTAGTAGTGGAGTTCATTGGCATGGGCCTTATGAAGATCGGTTGCTCCGCGGGGCGGAGGGTACTATAGAAGGGGTGTACTTCACGAAGTGGGGTGCCTTAGCCTAAGAATAGGATAGAGGTGCATATGAGAGGTGCTTCACAAAGTGGAAAGTCATTTGCAGAGTGCGGCCTTATGGAGAAAAGTTTCCTTGCGAAGCAAGGTGTCATGAAGCAATGTGCTTCGCGAAGTACAGTGACCCTACCTTAGCATGTGGATCATGTGTCCATGAAGGGTGTTTCGCGAAGATTAAATTCTCCGCAGTGACCCGGGTCACCATGTGGATCCCCTTCCTCCAGGAAATCCCTTAGGCATTGTGAAAGGAATCCCTCTCAAAATAGGGGATGAAGACGAGACAAGGGGTGAACTTCGCGGAGCAGATGTACCACACACAACTCATTATTCACAGAGTAGAAGGATTCTTTGCGATTCATGAGCTGGGAATTCCAAAAGTCTAATTGTTCATCCTTTGGGCTTGTGGGGGGACTGGTATTTATAGGCTTGAGGCTCCACGAAGCGGAGCTTACACGGTGCAAAGAGGGCCTTGGTTGCTTCGCGGAGGGTCAAGAATGTCAAATGAGGTCGCGGAGCGTCCCGCCTCCTTCCTTCATGGTGGGCGCGTGAACGTCAAATGAGTTCTCGGAGTGGCCTGCCTCCTTGCATCATTGCATGCCCGCGAACGTCCAATGCATTTGTGGAGTGGCCCGCCTCCTTGAATCGCGGCGACCATAGTGCTGGGGGAACACCACGAAAGGGCTTCGCGAGGTAGTTATTGGTGCCTTCATTTTGTCTTCTTCTCCATCCTGAATTTTGGTGCCAACAAATTCCCCCCCACCCCCCTCATACATGGAGCCACAGGGAGATCAAGGGTCGAAGTCTGAGGGTAATCTCCAAATTCATTGGTCGTTCATGGTGCTGGATCACAAGGAGGGCTCACGAGGCGGATAGAGAACACACTGGTCGAGCGCGCTGTGAATCTTTAGTGCATGCTAGACATTCCACGATGCTCCAAAGGCCATTGCCTATAAATAAAGGGACACCATCTCTTTTGTTCTTTCCCTTCTTTGTAAAGTTTCCCTTTTACGCTCTCGATTCATGAAGCTCCGCGTACTCCGTGACTGTTCTCTACTAATCGAGGCTTCGCAGTGCATAGTGAGTCCTTGACTCTACGTTTGTGATCCACAATCTGATGCTTGAACGCCTAAGAAGTGCTTGGTGAACAGTCTTTGCGAGGGAATATTGTGATCGCGCTCTATTGATGAGATTTGCGATCCTGATTAAAATCATTGAAATTCCAGAACTGAAGGGCCAACCAAGAAGCTGCCCAGGTGGTCCATGCAGATGCTTCTCAAAGGGATGAGATGGCGAATAGTCCGGGGCTAGGAGAGTTGGTCCGTAGTCACTAATATCATAGTTCTTTGGTGGAGCGACAACGTTCCTTTGATGAGGTCAATCCTTCCATGGGGGGAGTTGACCACAGGGAGTGTAATGATTAAAAAACCTTAAACATTCTTTCTTGCTTTGATTCTTTGATGTCGTACCGTGCATGAGTTCCATTGTTTACATTGGTTTATTGAATTCTTGTGATATTCGCGGAGCGTCCAGCGATCATTCCCTAAGCTCACATGGGTCGGGACCAATGTGAGAAACAATGTATGACCATCTTATCACCCCATCCAAACGTAGGGGGGAAAACCAACCTTCGAGCATCTGGGGTTTGAACAACCTGTATGGATTTTTGGGAGGAAATATGAGAGACCTGACTGGAGAATGATGCTCTCTGTACAGCAGAATTACCGTTTTCCTAGCATGCTCTTGTTCATGAACATGGTAACGCCAGGGGTGTTGAAATCAATCAGAACTGATTGGAATGGGAGGTGTGAATCACGATACCTAGGATTCAGAACAATGTGGGGGCGACGTGACAATTAAGGATAACTGTTGACCATGTTCGAAACATAGCATCCTTATTGCATTAGCCTGGAATGGTGATAAAAAATTAGGGCCGACCATTGACTATGTTCGAAAAATGGGGCCTGACTCAAAATGCTACCCATTAGTCTTCTATAACGTTGGCCCAGGAGAATAGGTGGGCCATAGGCCGACCATCCATACTGTTAGGAGGTTCCTCCAAATGTGAAAGAGGATGAGGGTCCAAATAAGGGGCACACAAAGCATGGAATTTGGAGTGAGGGTTTGTTCGAACAGAATCCAACACTCTCGAAATTATGGCACTATAGTCAAAGAACACTATATGGATGCATCAGTTTGATCATGGATCATTTTTTATTTAATACATGGCCCCTCTATCAAAGGGAGCTATCACTTCCCAAGATCATCGTAGGGCATCCCGAACTTGTTCAGGGAAAAAAATGAAGTTACATTGTTCCCCACGAGGGGTCAGGCTAGGGGGCCAGAAATGGGGAGGAACATGATTTATGATTCTTTGAAGCTGGACCCGAGGTGAAATGCATGGGTGTCCCAGATTATGCCATGAGGATGGGAATCAAGCCATACGTAGTTCTGGAAGCACAGTTTCACGTCATTCGGGATGATGAGTAGCCTAGCTGCGCCAGTGTACATCCAACCAAAACTACTAATCCCATGCGTGTTATGCTCGATGTGGGAAACAATAAGTAGTGGTGGGAATTTCCAAACACAAGAAAGAACATGTTCATGAGAAGGTATGATCGGTGAATTTCATCCCAATGATGCTAACTCATCCATGTAGTGCACCTAGATGCCTGAAGAGGTAGAGCCGAGTATGTCGGAAATCCACTTGAACATGTGGAAGTGGAAATGTGTGAACATGATGCTCAAAATCTGGATCATAATGATAGTTTCATGACGATGGAGGATAACCATTGACCGTGGTAGGAACGAAACATCCATATCGCATTATCCTGGAATGTGGACATGCAAATGAGGGTCGATCGTTGACCATATTCAAAACATGGGACCTATCGCAAATGTCGTCCAAGATATTTAGAGGTGTTGGCCCAAGATGGTAGGTGAGCCGATGCGGCATGGGACAAGGCCGTTAGGGGGTCCCTTCAGATGTGGAATAGGATGATGATCCAAATAGTGAGCTCATGAATCTTGGACATGGAAGGAGGAGAATGTCCACATTAAAATTCCACGCTTTGGGATCTTTGTCAAAGTGCATCTGAATACGACAACGATACGTATTAGATAGAGGGAGGCAAGTCCCTTCCCATAGGGAGATCTTAGTTTAGGGTCGTAGAAATCAGACCATGAATGGTAGGAAACACAGGAGACACATGGTACGGTAATTACAAAAACCCAACGTGAATTGGAACTGGGGGTCCATACCACCACGTGATCCTTGGAGAGGTTTTAGGTCAAGGTACTGAAAATAAGAGTTGAGTTGGGCCCAAGGCAATGTGCACAAGCATTCCTACGTACCCCAAGTAGAAGGGGATGAATATGCACATAGATCTTGAGGTGGCACGATAAGGTACCAATGATAGATAAAAAAGGGGTGTGTGTGCATGGCCCTCATGCCAAAAGAAGTGGTATCGGATAAATCTTGTTTGTCCTTTAAGGTGAGTGGTTTTTTTGAAGCAACGGGCCTAGGGTAGCAGGGCTTGGCATCACCACATGAATGAAGCCATAGTAGGAATTGACAAATGGCATGCCATGTGACCAATACCAAACAAGGTGTCCCCTTGAGTGAGGAAATCATGATGCAATGTCATTTTTCATCATGCAGCCAACACGATAATGTCACAGTTTAGGGTCATGTGATAGGACCATTTGGAATAGTTTAAAGTCGTATGGCTTCGACATGAAGGAATGTGCACGCCGTGATATAGAATACCTGACGTGAATGGAGACAGAATCCCACACCACAACGTACATAATTCCGAGAATGGAACCTCAGGACAAGGGGCCTAAATAGAGGTAAGAAGGTAAGGGGCAGTAGAAACTAGCTCCCAACTGAGATGGACCCGAAAACGAGACGTTTGAGTGTTCCTACGTATCCCATATGGATGGGAATCATTCCATATGTAGTTCTGGGTGATATCTTAGTTTAGGGCCTTAGAGCTCGGACCATGGATGATAGAAGACATGAGAGGAACATGGTGTGTTCCTTTAATAACCGAACGTGGGTTAGGAACCATGAGGTACTTTCTATACCACATGTTTGTCAGAGTGTTCGGGCCGAGGGATCGAAAATAGAGGGTAGGATTTTAGATTCCTGGGGATGGACTTGAAGACAAGATTCTCAGGCAGTCCTACATATCCCATGAGAATGGGAATCAAGACGTACGTAGTTCTGGATGAGTTCCTAGTTTATGGTCTAAGAGCTCGGACCATGGATCATCGAAAATACTCCTAGTAAGTGCAGACCTCAATCTGATCCCTAAGCCCATGTGAGTCAAACTCGGTGTGGGAAACAAGGGAGGAAGATGTCTATTTCAATACATAGAACTCACACCATTGGGAAATCGATGTGGATCCCCAAATGATGCCCTTATCGCGGATTTTGTCCTCCTAACGTGAAGATGCGCACTGAGAAATAGTACCATGAGTTTCGAAGCTCTACTTGGATGTCATGAGGTAGAGGAGGACATGAATCATGCAACTGACATCATGGGCTTAATGGGGTTGGCATGGAGATAGAGGAAAACTATTAACCCTATTCAAAAAACAGTATCCTTATCACATTAGCCTGAAACAAGATCAACAAATGAGCATCGACCGCTGACCATATTCACAATGCGGGATTTGTAATGGATTGTTGTCCACAACCCTCGAGGATGTTGGCTCGTAAATGTATCGATCCCTTTGGCCTAGCATCCATTCCACTTGGGGGGTCCCTTCAGGTGTGAAAGTTGATTGAATCCCTAATGAGGGTGAACCAAAATCCTGAAAATCGTGTGTAATCATGTCAAAGCAGTGTGAGACATTCCATGTACTAAACCAAAGTACCCTTAGGTTCATTGGTGAAATGTCGAAGAGGGCCGAAGAGGGTACTCAACTTTAGAGTAACTGATTTGAAGGGATGAGAATAGAGTAAGGAGGTAGGGAATTCCAAGGAGGGAGATGTACATGGAGTGGTCATCACAAGCCCGACATGAATGAGGACATAGTCCCACACCACACCATATACTCCCTTCCACGAGGGAGGGTAGGCCAAGGGGCAAAGGTGAAAGGTAGATTTCAGGTAGATTGGGTTGTACGTGAAGTCTAGACACTCAGGCAGTCCTACGTATCCCATGAGGATGAAAATCAATCCACACATAGTCTTTTAAGGCACACGGGGGGCAAGATACCCTAAAGAAGGGGGGTTTACGGCATAGTGAATAACTTGATGTGAATGTGGACATAATCCCACACCACACCACACACTCCCATAAGAGTGAGCCTGGGTCGTGGTCACAAAAAGGCCAAGGATCCTGAGGCTGAGCCCTAGTCGAAATGGCCTGACCAATCTATAGTTTAACGTATTTTCATGAGGATGAAGGAGAGGATAAGGTGTCTCATCTAGGAATGTCTACGGCACGATGAGAAACCCGACGTGAATGGGTACATAATCCCACACCACACCATACAATCCCATAAGAGAGAACCTGGGTCGTGGGATGAAAAGGCCAAGGGGCACAAGGCTGGGCCTCAGAGGGATGGACATACACCCTCTTGTATGGGTTTCTCCTCATCACAGCTCCTAAGCCCATGTGAGTAGTGCTCGGTGTGAGAAACAAGGAGATGGTCTCAGATCTCCCCGTCATATGGGGTACTAAAACATGGATTTCCATGAATAGAGTTTGTCTCTTGGAGATACAACGGGGAATAATAAACCACTACACTCAATCTTTGGGACATCTTGGGGTGGTTCCATTGTCGCAGGATATCTATTGTCCATGTTTGAAACATATCGTCCCTGTAGTAACCTGAAATGGGAGCTACAAATGAGCATCGACCGCTGACCATATTCGAAATGCAGGACTTTTAAATGATTGTTTCTCAAAATCCTTGAGGGCATTGGCCCGAAGTGGTAAGTTAGACCTTAGGCCTAGCATCCATACCATTCGGGGGCCATTCTTGTCAGGGAAGATGATGGACCCCCAATCAGAGGAGTGGTTGAAGCATAGCTGTACCCGTCTCAAAAAGAGGTGAACGTCTCCAGGGAGTGGGACGAATGACCGGATCGAGGATAAATCGACGTGAATTGGGGAAAAATGTTTGCACCCATGCCATATGTCTCAACCTAAGGGGAATATTCTGGCATTTGGGAAGGGCCAACAGACGAACTATTCGGATATTCCTACGTATGCCATAAGGATGGGAATAAATCCATATATAGTTTTTGAAATCCATGTAGTTTAACGTCTTGCGGTGATGATGTGGAAGGATAGAAGATCAGAGAGTGGGCACATGGTGTGGCCATTAAAATTCTGGTATGAGTGGGGCAGAAGGAGCCTACACCATATCATGCAAGGATCCTTTGGGGAAATATACCTAGGGGGACAGTCCAGAAGAAGTGTTTGGGGGATGGGGTCTAGATGAGACGTCCGGGAGTTTCTACGTATCCAATAAAGATGGGAATCAAGCCATACGTAGTTATTTAAGGCCATGCAGTTTAACATCATGGAGGATGATGCAAAGTTTAAAATCATATAGGACCAAATAGTTTAGGGTCATGCGGGACCACTAGGATTTGGAAATGAATTGCTTGAGGAGCGTAGAATTGGTGGGAGGAGTTATACGCTCACCATCCATGGTCACCATGGAGTTTTCTCCATTGGGGTAAAACTTGTGGACTATGTAAGGTCCTTCCCATTTGGGCTCTAAGTTTGTTGGTTTCCTGTCAGGGATCATTAGTGCCCTGAGGGCCAATACCAAGTAACCTTGCAAAAAAGAGCGAAGGTGAACCTTCTTGTTGAAGGCACTAGCCATCTTGTTCTGATGCCTTTCCAGATCGTTCAAGGCAGGAAGCATATTCTCATCAAGCGCATAAAATTCATCCATTCGAATATCAGCTACCTTATCTGGTGCCTGCTGGTCATAGACTGCTGTGCACAATGAGGGCAGCTGGAACTCGATGGGAAGGATGGCCTCAGCTCCGTACACCTGGGAGTATGGGGTCACCTGGGTGGAATTACGAGTTGTCGTCCAATAGGCCCAGAGGGAATTGGGGAGCTTTTCTGGCCATGTCTTCTTGTTCTGACTAACCATTTTCTGCAGAATTTTAGAGAGGGTTTTGTTGAACACCTCAATCTGCCCCATTTGCTTGCACGTGATAGCGGGAGGTTTGGATCGAATAGGATTTGTACTTGGCGTACAATTTCATCAGCTCGACTACTTAGAAGTTGGCACCATTATTGGTGAGGACGGCATGAGGGACTCCAAACTGGTGACTGATGATGGAACTCATGAAGTCAACGATGGAATGGGCCTTGACCTCCTTGAGTGGAACTGCTTCTGTCCATTTGGAAAAGAAATCTCTGGCGGTCTGGATGAACCTGTACTGGCGAGCTGTTGCTGGTGGGTATGGTCCCACGACATCGAGTCCCCATACCGAAAATGGACCAAAGTACTTGGTGGAGTTGAGAGGTTCTGGAGACCAATGAATGATGTTAGCATGAACATGGAACACGTGAAATCTCTTTGTGAACCCTAAACAATCGTGCAACATAGAGGGCCATATGTAACATAGTCTATGGATTTGATGGGGATTCTTCGGCCTCGTATGGTGAGTGCCACATGAAATGGTGTGAACCTCATGCATGAAATGAGAAATCTTGACTCATTGGATGCAACAGATAAGAACACCATCAAGCCCGTGCTTGTAGAGGATCTGCACAAGACTAGAACCACTTTGGGGGATAATATGCAGCGCGTGGCGTCGAATTCACTCTCACACAACCCAATCATCTAGGAGGAAACCATTTATGAGGTACTCGACAAAAGGCGCTATCCATTCAGTAGTTGCATCAACCACTACATCCGGAGAACCTGGGGGTCCTAACGTGGAGGCCCCGATGGTAAGCTGGCTTACATGCAGGCTATTGTCATCCTTTGGGGTGACGAGGGAAATGACTCTTTAGTGTGCCACGTGTATTAACAGATCATCTTGTTTGGGTTTTTCAAGTGATGCAGCAAGGCCGACCAGGGAATCTGCTCGAGCATTCTGAGATCGAGGTACATGAGTAATTTTGAATCAGGATGGAAACTGATCCATTAAATGGAGGCTGCACTAAAACAATTGTACGAGCTCTGGATTTCTAACAACATAGCCATAGTTGACTTTCGTGATGACCAGTTCAGAATCTCCTTTCACATTCTAATGGGGTACATTGATCTTGAGATCTAACACGAGGCTAGTGGTAAGAGCCTGATAATGTACCTCGTTGTTGGTGCAGCCTTCTAACAACAGGAATTAGTACGTTATAATGGCTTGTACTGTGGTAATAAATGAAATACCTAGGCCCACTATGTTGAGCCTAGGATCATTGAGTCTCCTGCCAGTGGGGCACCGGGAGGCGCCATCAAATTTAATCTGCCGACATGGCATGGCAGGATCTACAGAGAGGATTGCCTTGTCGGGAAAATCCAATTCCAGGGGCTGGTCCACAGAGCTTGGATGTGGGCAACCAGAAAGTCTACCAATACATGTCCCTTGATAGCTTTCTAAGGGAAGAACCTGATGTTGAACTGCAGGAGGATTACCACCCACCATGCTAGTCCTCCTGTCAACATGGTACGATTCAGAATGTACTTCAACGGGTCTACCAGAGTCACCAGCTATACCTCATGGTTCTATAGGTAGTGTCACAATTTTTGTACTGCAAATAACAGTGCAAGGTATCTCTTATCGATGGGGGATTATATGGTCTCTGTATCGAGGAGCATGCAGCTGAGGTAGTAGAGACTATTTTATGTCCCCTCATTGTTCTTATAGGTGAGAAGGGCTCCAAGAGATCGTTCCAATGAATTCACATAGAGGATTAGCGGATTTCCAGAGACAGATGGCATCAAGACCAGAGGCTGGAGCAGATACTGCTTAATTTCCTCGAACGTGGTATGGCACTCATTGTCCCATTTGTAGGAAGAGGCATTCTTCATGAGATTGGAAAAGTGATTACACTTGCCGACCAGATTGGCAATTAATCTGCGTATATATGCCAAGTGGCCTTAGAAACCTCGAAGCTCCCGAATATTACTCTGGGGAGGCATCGGGATGATTCCCTTGATCTTCTCTGGGGTCGATCTCGATCACTCGGTAACTGAAAACAAAGCCATGAAACTTCGGGGAGGTGACCTCGAAGGCGCACTTCAGCGGGTTCATCTTCAGATGGAGAGAACGAATGAAGCCGAACACTTTCTCAATGTCCTTGAGATGGTCCTAGTGCTGGAGAGATATGACCACCATATCATCCACATAGCATTCCACCAATGTTCCGAGGATTTTCTTGAATGGGATGCATGGCCCGCTGATAGGTGTCACCTGTATTCTTCAACCTGAAGGGCATAACCTGGTAACAGATAGTACATTGGGGCACCCTGAAAGCGGTGGACTCCTCATCCTTGGGGGACATCCAGATCATATTATACCTGAAGTAACCATCCATATATTATAGGTCTAGGAACCTAGACATAACATTGATCGAGAGCTATGTCACTGGAAGAGGAAAAACATCCTTTGGACAGTGACGGTAGTGATCTCAGAAGTCGATGAAAACTCTGATCTGTCAGTTCTTCTTCCTGAGTGGCATAATATTGGCTAGGCACTTGGGGTACTAGACCTTCTTGACGAAGTTGGATCTGGGGAGTTTGTCAACTTTGGCCTCGACCATGGCATCATGAGAAGGGTGCATCTTTCTGGGAGGTCAGTTGAACCCGCGATGACTTGTCGGGAGATTGAGGTGGTGGATGACTACCTGAGGATCTAGTACTGGAATCTTTTCCTAAATCTAGATGAACACATCACGGTGCTGCTTCAAGAAATCCACAAAATGTTGTTGCTCCTCAAGGGAAATGGTTTCACTGATCAATGTGGGTCCCAGATCCACCTCGCTACTAAGGTTAACTTGTACCAGTTCATCGACCATTTCAGAGAGGCCTAAATCAAATGCCTGGAGAGTGTCTTCTATATATTCTTCTCCACTTATGGAGGGATCTTAGGCGGGGGAATTTTCATCTAAGTTACCATACCCAGATTGGAGGCTGGTACTATATTGAGCGTCAATGGTTATTGCATCGGGGAACTCTGGTGCTTCTGAGACCATAACAGTGGAGGTAGTCGACCTGATCCCATATGGTCTCTGACCCAATGGGCCATGCTTGATAATATCGAAGTAGTAGTGTCGCGATGGCCAGAGCCAGTTTATTCAAGCTCGACAAAAAAGGAATGTGTGACGTACTGTCGTGGCCATGGGGAGGAAATATCGATATCGTATGGGGGTAGGAGGTTCCAGGATAACCTGAGATTGATTTCTATAGGAGTACAAGGTTCATTTCCGTCGTCGCATGGACTTGGGAATATGTCTTCCTATAGTATCAGAGACAACAATGCATTTCCCCATGTCGGGGGGTCAGGGACTCCAATCGATGGATCGAGAAGATGTAGGCGTCATCTAGACCTCCCCATGGGTCAGCTGTGACTGTGGTGGGCGCAACCTCACATGCAGTATCTGCATATCCAATCTCCAGTAATAGTCAGCGTCCAGATAACAGGATTCACAAGAGGAGAATAGAGATGAATCACCTTGGAGTATGAATAATCGATCATTTACGGGGTACTTTAGGAACTATTGATATGACATGGGGATCTCCATTTGTAGAAGGATCCATGGTATACCCATCAATGCATTGAACGTGGTGTCTTGGGAGACGACCATAAATTCAGTACTAGCGACTAGGCCACCGAACTGGGTCTTTAGACAGATTTTTCCAACCGGGGTCTGCTATGTCCTGTCATATCACAGAATCCTTAAATCGGAGGGAGTCAGATCATCTTCAGATAAACCCATCTTCCGTAGTGTCCGTGTCAGGATATGGTTGATCCTGGAGCCAGTGTCAACGAGACTATGGTGAACCTCCACGTCGTTAAATTTTCATGTGATATACAGCGGGTGGATGTGCCCTTGTATTTGAGAGCCTTCATCCTCTCCTAATAAAAAAATGGCAGCTTGGCATTATACATCTTCAATCATTTCAGTATGAAAGGCTTCTGCATCTCCTACCACCATTTCAAACTAGAGAGAGTTTCTTAAAGCCACAATGGGGGCCTCACACATATCTGACGACAGGCGAAGTGATTCAAGGATTTTAAGCCTCACTTGGATACCGGAGACGTTCTTAAGAACATCATTCTTCTACACCAGGCATGGAATTCTACTTACAAAAGGCCGCTCTGCGATTAGAGGCATGGCGGGCCCTATCGGCTGGACTGGCAGCTGGGTGGTGCTAGGCACATCCCACTGTTCACTAGTCAATTCCAGAAGATTTTTTGTCAGATGAGGACCAGATGTCCGAGATCATCCAGTAGTCATTCGAGTATGGTCGTGACCTGGACGAGGTAGATCTACCTTTATAGTAGCACAAATGGTGGTGGATGAGGTATTGAAGACATCATATGAAGAGGCTGCATGTGCTCAGATCTGCGATGGACATGCTGTCTGGTCTCAGTGGCATGCACGAATGGGCCAGAGGTGCCAACTGACATGCCTCGACGACCCTTAGGTTCACGGCTTTGCTGACGTTGGTGTCAGCTGGGGACATTGGGGAGGTTTTCCTGGAGCTCCCCCTCGTTAGGTGTCATATAGGGGTTTACCAACTCAACAGTATTAACTGAAACATACCCTTTACTGTCACTTGAGGAGTCATCCACTATTGGGTAGATTCTGGGAAGGATCCCCATCTCAGGTGGCATGAAGTCACTGAGAGTGCGGGAAGACATCGACATTGGTGGGGCACGTTGCTTTTTCTTATGCCGCCTATTAGATCTTCTATGAAGAGGCCGTCTGAGATGATGACATAGAAAAGCTGGTCGTAGCTCCTGAAGTCTCTGGGTGATGTAAGCATGCTCGAATGATTCCATGAGCACGAGCAACCGTCCTACGAGCCATCCAGTCATCGTACATCTAGGACCCGTGTTTTGAAACTCGTTACTACCCGCCTTCACTGTCGCTACTATTGTACAGCTTTACAAAGATATACGCCACTTCTACTGGAGATGGGCCTAGCCTAAATATGTCATTATTGACCTGGTCTTGGAGATAGACTTTAAACACATAACACTGCTAGAGGGTGTGCCCCGAAATCCGATGATAGGGGAAGTAGTTGGGGCGATTAGTAAGATTCCCATCTTCCGGCCTTTTCGCTCAAGAAAATGTACAATCCCCTATTCCAAGATGATAGGGAAGTAACCAGGTACATGATTCTCACTAAACGAGTAAGTCCGGTTTCTTCTTTCCGGAAAGGGGGATCGTGGAGCCTGGCCCTGACTAGGGGCCAGAGAAGCCTATCAAAGAGGTGGACCCTAATTGTCTAGGTGGGGCGGTGGCAGCACATTACATGGAGGCACCTGCCGATTCTGATGAAGTTGTTGAGCTGGAGGATTTTCCTAAGGAGGAGGACTTCGGCGAGGTTGCAGGGCCGGTGCCACAAGTAGTAACTCTAGCTCTCTGGGGGATTCTATTGGGCCACCATGGTGGGATCGACTCTCGAAGCTCTCCAAGCCGGAATCATATGGGGAAATGGACGTGCTTGGATGGCCAGTTTCAGGGCTTCCTCAAGGCACTGGGCCTTGTCGGAGAAGTCTCAGAATCCTCCTGGGTAGTTATGGGTAATCTTAGAAAGAACGAGTTCTTTCTTGACGTTCCCTATGCACATTTTCAGTAATTTCCCCTTAGTCAGTGGCATGTCAAAGGAGTATGTAATCCCCTTCCATTGGGCGCTAATGTATGAGACTCACTCATCAGGAATTTTCTTTCACTTGAAGAGGTCTGTGATGCTTTTTCTTCCGGGTGGTAGAGCTGAAATGTTAGCATAACTGCCTGCGAAGGTCCTCCCAACTGGTTACAGATCTGACGGGGAGCTGGCTGTACCAGACAAATGTCAGGCCCTCTAGTGTTTGAACAAAACAGTGGGGCCAGGAAGCCTCCTTCTGCGATTTATTTCCTAACATGGGCCCACACCTTGAGTTGATGTGGGTCAGGTGCTATAGCGGGTCCCCCATCTCGTTGAAGGGGAAGAAGGTGGGATTCTTGAAACCTTGAGGTGCCAGCATATCATCCACCCATTCTAGGTATGGATTTCCATCTGGTGGGATTACCACCTTCCGTATTTCCAATTCCTCAAGCCGAGCTATGAGCGCCTCTATTGGATCATCTGGGCGGGGGTCCCTATCTTGACGGGGAGCCCTAACGAATAGCATGTTGTCGTGCTCTTCGACACGGTAGACAGGCTCAGTGGCTCGTGGAGTGGCTGGTGGAGCAGCCCTTGTGGCTTCCGGAGGAGCCAGAGCGGGGATCCGTGGATTTTTGCGCCGTTCTGGAGGGTTTGGAAAGACATATTGTGCCCTCTTTCCATGATCTCTGGCTTCAGATCTATCCGCAGGGGCGGTATGATCAGGGTTTCCATGGGGAATCTCACCGAGAGGTAGTTGTTCTTTCCCTTGCTGCCCTGGCCTAGGGTCACCATAGTCCGGTCATCGCTCTACAATGTGTTCATTCAAGAGTTCTTCGACCAAATTCTTCTGCTCAACAAGCTGTTGGTGCAACGTGGCCTTCTCGGAGTGTTCCTCCATCTTCTACATGGAGGCAGACAAGTCGGAGTGCTTGACAGCTCCGATGTGATCTTTTCCAATACCAGCATTCCGGGTGAGTACCCATGCTTCTGTGGGTGCAGGGAGACCTAGGAGGTTCCTTTTCTAATGAGTAATCCTTTCTGATGTGTCCAACAGTGGTACCACAACCTTAGGTGTTATGTCTCCATTGAGAAACTACATATCGTTCTCCATGTCCACTATGTCGGCCATGTGGACCGTGACCCTTCCTAGGGGAATGTCCTCAATATCGCAACGTGATTCGGGATACCGCTAGATAGGACAGAAGAGGAGGGAAGAAAACTACCCCCATCCATGGATTTCCACATGGGGTGTAGCCTCCCTGATGATTTTATAGAGTACCTTGATACTATCAACACATTTCTACAAGAGGGTCTCACGGCGACCTGGTGACTCGGGGTGCTGGGCCACAAGAAGCATGACCATATCGACAAGACCACACTGCTTGTTGATTCCATCGAAATGCGCTTGTCACCTTGGATAAACCATGCGCTGATGACTAAGACTGAAGTTTTTCACCCAGAGGGTGTAGTTGAAACACTCTACTTCAACTATGGTGAGGGACTCAAGTATGCAGAAGTCCCACGCTACCACGGGCCAAAACTTCTCGGGGAAGTGGTCCTCAACATGGATTCTTCATAAGATCCTCGACTCAAATTCAGTTTCCGGCCCATGATTTCCCCACTCACCAACTGGGGGTGGCTGAGGAATCAACTGTAGTAATAAAGAAAACCACTAAAACTATAGGTTGGACGGTGGAGAATATGACGAATGAGCTGAATTGCCTCCAATTCTGGGGCTGCCCTCTGAAGAGTGTAACAACTTGGCCATCACGTCGCGATAAGAGGGTTTGAAAGTCTTCATTCTTTGCTCAGGGGCCAAGGTTGTTGGTGGTGGATCGCGTTACTGCTCACCCTCCATTGGTCCCCAGAATAAATCTATGTGATCTCTTGTGGAGGTAGAGAGCATTTACAGTGATGATGGTGGTGATTTCATGAATGTAACCTATGTGGTATCTAGATTTTCATCCCCCGGGATATACCTGTGGAGGGAGGTGGGAATCTTATGGACCTCGCATTTAGGGAGCACCAGACCGATGCGCCATGTTCATGCCCCGACCCTAGACTAGGATGATCAAGGTGAGGGTTCCCGAGATGAGTCGTACTTCGCTTCAGAGTCTGAGAAGAGGACATGTTTGATCCATGTTCGGGCCTGCCCAGGATTCTTCATGTGGCGACGACGACCCGCCTTCTTGCCCCTGGGTTCCTCCTCGGGACAGGGTTGATTACGGACATTGGGTCCTTCGGCCGCACTAGTGCTTGGAAAGATAGGGTTTCCACCTGAGAAATACGGGGAGAGAGGAGAACTGGGACAAATGTCGAATTTAACATGGGGATATCCTCCATGAATGGCACTAGAGAGGGAAAAACCTCCTCTGGGACCGACATAAGCATTTGGAGAGCCTCCATGCTTGGTTCATGTGGAGTGAGGCTGGCCTTCACCCCTATGGTTGCAGCGGTGAGGAGGACCTTCAACAACTGCAGAGAGGACGTAGGGAGGATCCCCACGTTGAATAGAGAGCGGATGGGCAATGTCCCTGTACCGGAAGTCGAGAGCATGAGTAACGACTCCATATCCAGCATTATGGGCGCGTAAGAGGCTTCTGTGCCGAGCATCACTATCGTGGGGCAGACCATCATTCAGATTGGGGGTATCATGGGTAGAACTCCATGCCATGCCATGAAGTAGGGAAGGACCACACTATGTGTAAAAGTGGTACGGGGAGGACCTTTGTACGGGGTGGCATCTCTGCGGGTTGGTTCGCCGTGACCACTGCTCGTGCCTACGACCAGGAGAGTCGACCCAGCCTTCCCATGGGGCGGTTGGGGCCTCAACCCCGGTTGGGCATACAAGGGCCCATGCTCAGTGTGTGCAGGGAACATGTGATATGCGTCAGCGGTGGCTTGTGCCACATTATCTACCGACCTTGACGCCCCTTGGAGGGTATTCTCCTCATATCGTTCCTGACGTAGGCGTCGGGTCGAATGAGCTGAGACTGGTGGCACAGGTGCATAGCTTACCTGCTCCTCCTCTGGCAATTCTGGACGGCGGTGCTGACGCAGAAGAGTTTGATCCCATGATGGGAGCCTATGATTTGGTACTTTGACCGGGATGGGCCGAATGTCACCCACCTCATCTGTGTAAGGCATGGAGTCTTCAAGGCGCTACAGGGAAAGGCTCCTGAAGTAGTTGTATGTCAGGATGGGGAGAAACCGCTCTTTGCACCGCCCTCAGGGGCGGCATTGATGTTGAGGCGCGGATGCCTCCAAATATTTGCTAGCCATATCCTGAGTTGGGATTTTCCCTCCTCCTCACAATGACATATGAGGTCATTAATTACCCTTCATTGGATAACATCCAATGGAGATATGCGGCATCGGCGCCCCATGGTCGTGGACGCAGAGGCTATCGTGGAGGCAGTGAGGCCATGCAGAGTGGTTGTGCTTGCATTGCCCCTGCCCCTACATAGGTGGGAGGGCGGTGATCACGTTCCTAATGCAGCAACTTTATTCCTAAAATCCAAGGAGATGAATTCGTCAGTGCTGAAAGAAAAAGGAATTGACGACCAATGCTCCAACGTCATCTCCTCTCCCGATATCGGTAATAGGGATCCATGCTGATAATTTTGTAGAACGGAATGTCCAACATTCTACATCCCCGACTTCTACTGAGTTTTATGCTAGGCCCACTATTTTCATGGTGGGACCCGGTGCCGGATAGCTTGATCTGGTGAAACGTCAATCTGTTGATACCCCAAGTGATACTAATCTCCATATTGAGGAGAAGAACATCACTTCGTTTTCAACATTTATTTTTCCGACGCTTTCCCTAGGGCGCGCGCATCCACCTCGTTCGGGGATGAGAGACACAGCTGTTTGTTGCCCCGCATTCCCACATTCCAAAGGTGGGCTGCATCCGTCCCTTATTCCAGGACGTCTTCTCCTTGATCAAAACATGATGATGGGGTGTTGGTTCTTCTTTCTGTGGATTCCTCCTCGGAACTTGTTACCTAGTCCAGGTCTTCCTCATAGACTTATGATGTAGTTCGTGAATCTCTTCCAG
The DNA here is from genome assembly GCA_963277665.1 of Viscum album. Lineage (NCBI taxonomy): Eukaryota > Viridiplantae > Streptophyta > Magnoliopsida > Santalales > Viscaceae > Viscum > Viscum album. Next base: position 642,457,398 of record OY728151.1, on the reverse strand, counting down.
ACACCATATCTTTATGGAAACCAGTTAATTACTTGGATTCTGTCAAGACACTCCAAGGGGTATGGTCAAGGCATCAACCTTCAGTTAGGGGAGTAGTCACGCTGGGCATCATTGGCATGTCTGGACACAGGGGATTGGTGTGTACGTCTTCTGTCCCTTGTTATAGGGCTTCTCGATTACGTGGAAACCTAAGGCACCCCACATAGAACGTGGGGAATCATATTCCATGGGCATGTATCTAAGGTTTTACTCAGCTTCCCATGTTTAACACATGGTATGCCGCATGTTTAACGTCCAATGGTGATGGATTGGGTGGATCAGAACACTGACTGGAGTGTACCAGATGGGTGCTTCCCCCTGGAGGGAACACCGATATCAGGGCCAACATGTGGGTGGATTCCCTAGTGTTGTTAGTTGGAATGTGGAATGGGGTGGCATGATCCCACCAGGATGTGGCGGCCCATGTAAGAATCAGGATGGATGATGGATCGGTTGAATGGGGTGGAGGGTGGATGAGGTGGAATCATCATAAAGATGACAATGGTTTTGGGATTAAGCCATGGAGAGGATTCCTTCGTATCCATGTTGTAGGGAATCAATGTCCTTGTATTTTGGGAATGTTGTGGGGCTTACACTATATGCTTCCCAAGGTGTTGGTTAATTGACATGAATGAGTTTGGAACAACCGAGTTGTTGGCTTGAACCTGAGGGAGGATTCCTACGTACCATGTCATAACATGGATCAAAGTCCTTGTAGTTCGGGAAGGGGTTGTGTCAGTTAACTGACATGAAAATGGACATGGGGTCCAATGGTTAGTGGGCTTGAACCACATGAAGGCTTCCTACACACCCTGCCATGGAAAGGAACAAAGACCACGTAGTTCCAGAAGGAGATTTTGGCGAACCGATGTGAAGGTGGACCTGGGATCCACTGGTTGTTGGGATTGAACCTCTGGGAGGCTACCTACGTACCATGCCCTGACATGGATCAAAGTCCTCATAGTTCGAGGATGGGGGCTTGGTACACCAATGTGAATGGTTGGGACCGAGTGGTGGGCTTGAACCTCAGGGAGGATTCCTACGTACCATTCCTTGAAATGGATCAAATTTCTCATAGTTTGGGAAGGCGATGTCAGAGAACCGATGTGGTGGGGGACCTGGGTTCCAATTCTTGGTGGACTTGAACCTCGTGGAGGCTTCCTACGTACCCTGCCTTGGCAAGGATCAAATTACTCCTAGTTCGGGAAGGGGCGTGGGGCTTACACTCTAGGCTACCCAGGTGTCGGTGAACCGATGTGGAGGAGGACCTAGGGTCCAATGGTTGGTGGGCCTGAACATCGTGCAGGATTTATATGCACCATGCCTTGAAATGGATCAAAGTACATGTAGTTATGAAGTGGAATATAGTTTAATGTCAAGTGGGACTGGGTTGGTGTCAGGTTCAGTGCTTACTCTAAGCCCACTTGAGTCATGCTCGGTGTGAGAAATAAGATGCAGCAAAGGCCTGATGACCATGTCGAGAAATTGGCATCGATGGGAAGTGGAGTGGTGATTATGTGAGGAGCGGTCTATGGAGATCAATATTGGGACATACTCCATGATGGGGGCCCGATGGGGAAAAAGAACAGCTGGAGAGGGATTTGGTTCCAAAAAAAGGAGGAGCAACGTTCCCCATCACGCCCTTCACTGGCCCTGGGACCGAGGAAGTGAGAAAAAACAGGGATGCTACCTCCTACAAAAAAAGTATATGGGCTAACACCAAGGTGGTATCCCTTTCCCATGGAAAAATTCCACTCCCCGAAAGAGGATATCATCCCATGTAGAGACCAGGGGGAATGCCGAATGTCCAAGATGGGGGACCCTACGTGCGTGGCATGGGGTGAGGTCACAGTTTAATGTCATGTGTTTTGGACGATAGTGCTTGTCAGTTCAACGTCCTACAGCTCGGACGAGGTGGGTTTTCCCCGGACCCCTAGGACTTACATAACTGGTACCCTCTATTCCTTGGTGTAGAGAGGGGACGAACAAAGTCGTGGTGAGGGGGTGTAACAGAGAGAACCATCGAGGGTCCAATGTTAGCATTGCTATGCAAAGAAGCAATAACCATTAGCATGCCTATGTGAAGAAGCATGAGGCAAAGCAACATAACGGGTGGTGTCATCCAGGGGAATCTGAAATCGCATCGTGCAAACCTGGAGGGTCGCACAAGAAGAGGGATTTCCAAGTAGAAGAGTTCAGAGGAAGGGGCCTTGTGAAGCTCTGATGCTCCGTAGGGAGGAGGGAACTTGCGAAGGGGTGTGCATCGCGATGTAGGGTGCCTTGGCCTAATCATAGGGAAGGGGTGCATAGGAAAGGTGCTTTTCCAAATGAAACAACATTCGTGGAGAGCTGCCTCGAGGAGAAAAGGTGCCTTGCGGAGCAATGTGCCGAGATGAAATGTTCTTCGCAAAGTACAGTGACCCTACCTTAGCATGCGGATCATGTGTACATGAAGGGTGTTTCACGAAGCATAAATGCTCTGCGAAAACCTGGGTCCCCTTGGGGAACCCCTTCCTTCATGAAAGCCCTTAGGCATTGAGAAAGGCATCCCACTTTAAAGAGGGGATCAAGAAGAGACAAGGGGGAGGCACTTCGCAGAGCAGAAGTACCTCACACAGCTCATGGTTCGTAGAGGAGAAGGATGCTTCATGATTCAAGAGCTGGGAAGTCGAAAGGTCCAATTGTCGATCCATTGGGCTCAGGGTAAGACCAGTATTTATAGGCAAGAGGCGATGTGATGTGGAGCTTACAAGGAGTGAAGGGGGCCTTGGTTTCTTCACGGTGGGTTACAAATGTCAAATGTGGTCGCGGAGCGTCCCACCACCTTCCTTCACGGTGGGCTCGCAAACGTCAAATGTGTTCTCAGAGTGGCCCATTTTTTTCTCCGTGGCAGGCTCGCGAACATCAAATGCATTTGCTGAGCATCCCAACTCCTTGCTTCGTGGTGGCCGCAGTGCTGGGGGAACTCCACGAAGGGGCTTCGCAAGGCAGTCAGTGGTGCCTTCGTTTTGGCTTCTTCTCAATCCCAAATTTTGGCACAAACATTGGTATTTTGGAAAGACATGTCAATGAGTGATAAAAACTATTCCACAAAACTAAGCTTAAATAACTGTAGAAATGACGTTGTTTCAAGTTCAAATATTTAGAAAGATCATTAAAAAACATATGATTATTAAATTTCATGCCATATATATCAATATTTGTATTTGAAATTAGTTACCTATGAGGCTTCCAGACTCTTTTTTTCATATAATTTATATTCATATTAGTTCATTATAAAACCAAATGAAACCTTGTTATAAAATAATCTGATTTATTTTTATAAAAACATGAGGGGATGATGAACATTTTTTTTAAATTATTGATGATGTTATTTGGTTTTGAAGCCCCATTTTCTTCAAAATATTTTTCATTATTTATTAACTTGTAAACATAATCATTTCAGAATTTAAAATACAGGAAAAAATTGTTTGGTTAACCACATTACAATATAATTTCCATGATCCAACATGATATTGAAGTGAAATTTAATGACCTTGTTGAACGTAAGTGTATGGGTAATATGCCTTCAATTATACTACATACTTTGTAAATTCTTTGGCTGGAAAATAAAATTTTGACGATAGGAGTTTTCTACATAAATATTTCATTATATAAAAAACTATGTCTTTAAGGAGCATTCAAGGGAAAATTTGTTCCTTTCAGGAGCATCCAAATGGGAAACAGAATTGCTTATCTACAGGTTTTAGAAAACTAAACAAAACTGAAATTTTGGGAAGTCATTGTTGTAAGAATGATGATGACATGGAGATCATTTGTAATTTACATAAATTAAAATTTGATATTATTTTGTATCTTATTTTTAGCTATGGAGAGATAGGAGGAGGCCATTCTTGAGTGAAAATTACAATCATGTAATTTTTCCTCAAAATAGACATCCCTCTTCATTTGGCCTCAAACATTTTGACATCTAAAACCCACCTAACCAAATTCATATAATAAACTTGAAAATTACTCATGTTAAACACATGTCCTTGACTCACATTTGGTGGATATATAGGAATTTTTCAAGAATATAGTGATGCCTTCATGGGGATGGATGACAAAAGCCTTATTAAAAATTGATAGTTGTGGGAAGAGACTCAATTTATTAAAGATACGTATCTAATGTTCATGGGGGGATAAATGAAGTGGAAATATAATTAATTATCATTTTGGATAACATTAAAAAGAATAGAGTAGGTATAACATATTATGATTCATGTCAAAAAAAATTGTTTGATATAATGGGTATGTATTCTGAATTTCTACAATAAGTTTTTAATGCTCACTTGTCTAGGAGTTAAAGTGTTATGTATGGGGAATTGATAAATATAATATTTTCACCTTTTCTGAAAATCTATTTAAATGCCCTAATCCCACTTAATTTATTAATTTTAGTTGGCATGCATCTTTTTTGTATTTTTGGTGTTTTTTTGCTAAAATGTGAAATATTCTTAATTCTGAAATTTTAATAGATTTTGGTCAAATTATAACATTAATCATATTTCTGAAAATATTGATATAATAAAATAGATTATTTATTAGGGAACCTTATTTCATGGGCTTAAATTTCTTCTTCTAGAGAAAGATAACATTTTGACATTCATATGCCCAAAAAAATCAATCAAGATGAAAAGTCATTATGGCCAACAGAATAGTCACCAACTGAGTAAATGATAAATGACTCGAGATAAATATGTATAAATATGTATATTTAAATTTTTATTGAAATAATAATTGATAGAGAGTTTTACAATTGAATTTTATGGAGAAATTCATTCATTAATGCATCAATCAAATGCTTCAATAAGAAGATTGATTTTGGAAACCCTTATATAGAAAAAGTGTGACTCATTAATTATATCATAACATATTTTATACATGCCCAATGTATTTAGAATTTGGAGGCTAGATATAAAAATTACATTATCACAACTTATAGGATGAAAAAATCCACATATTCGACTATATCGTGGAAAAACGCAAGAAAAATTCATTAGGAATTATTCTAGAGGACATGATTTTTACTTTTCCTTCCCACTATTTTCTTCTTCATAGTTTTTAATACCTTATTATTCACATTTATTCTCAATTAACCTTACAATGGATGGGAAATATCACGATTTATCATGGAAAGGGTGGTTTCATATTTTTTAATTCATGAGTTATTGAATTTTATTGAATAAAAATTCTTTCCCCTTGCTATGAATATCATTCAATTTCAAATTATGGATTTTATAATCAAGTACTATCATATTTGTTTTTTGATTCTATTATATATTTTTATTTGATAAATGATCATCATCTCCCTCAATTAGGTACTTGTTTATAAAATATGGAATATACCATGTTGTAGTGGTAAATTACATGATGATATTCAGTGCGTGTGTTAGGGGTAGTGGATATTGTCGATTGTTTGGGATAAACAATAACAAATTGGTATTTACTAATTTAATTGAGGATATTCGCTTCAATTCACCAGCAAAAAAAGGAGAGTTTAGAAAAAATAATATATTGGAATGTTTTACTCTGACCATGTAACACCCTGATATTTTATGAGATAGATCCATTTTAATTTCATTTTTGTCTTGTGTTGTACTCCACACCAAGATTTTCTAGTGCTATAAGTAATACCGTATTACAATGAATTATACACAACACTATTCTTGGCTTGTGTAGCACACAATTTCAAGTTCTTTTGATAGAATTCATTTCATGAATCACTGTGTATAGATTTTATTCAATTAATAAATGCGTTATTTTTTGATTATGTTATACACAAAACCATTGGAAACTTACTCTAAATGCAACACTGACTTGGCTTGTGTTACATGCAAGAGTGACCTTCCTTGATAGCTTGTGTTGTACAGGATACATAGTTTCACTAAACAATGATATATTATTAAATTATTATTATTTAATGGGAAATAAACTATAATTTATAAATATTATTTACCACATTATAGAATTTATATAATATTAGCATTCATCTTACTCATTAAATGATAACAAATTCTATTTTTCAGATAAAAGAAATATTTTTTGAAAAAAATGTGGTTTCACCAACTTTTGATAGCGCACCCATTTAAGAACTAGTTTTTGACCCATTTATAAGTTATATTGGGAAAATAATATTTTTCTTTGGAAGAATCACATAATATTTTACTATTGATAATCTTTTGATAATTTTCTGATAACATTAATTTTCTTATCTATAGGGAAATTACGCTAAATTTTAATCGAAAACAACTTTTTCAATCGAAAAACATTATATGGTTAAAATATATTATTTAATTGTTTTAATATATAAATAGAAAATATTTTTATATTTTAAGACAATGTAATCCATTATCATTAATATTACTTCAATTTCATATTTAGAAACATTTCAATATTTTGTAATGTTTTAAACAAAACCCCATTTTTTCGGCTATAAGATTAATTTTAAAATTTTTACTTAAATTTATCTGTTTTGAATTTGGAAAAATGGATTCCATATTTGGAATTATATTTTTCAAAATTTGTAAATAGGTACATTTTTTTGCGACAATATGAATAGCAACTTTAGTAATTATTTTATTTTCCTTGGTTAAACGGTAAATCTAGTAAATAAGGGTAAAAAATAATATTATAATAATATTAAACAACTCAATCATAGTCCCTAACCATATTGGAAGAGATCAGTCCAACCATGGTAATCCTTGGTTCTAGTTTTGGTCCCCATGGATATATGTAGATGTGAAAATGACACTTTATAAGAATTAATTTAAAGTAATGGTAATTATAACCTAAATATATAAATTTAACCAAATTAATTTTAATAATTGTCTATATAACAGCTATATAGGTCTATAAATATTAATTAGAATGGTAAAAATATTTCCAACAACATTTTATTTTATTTATAATTTTTAGAAATTAGATAAATATATTTTTTTAGAAAAATTATGATGTAGTGATTACCTCATTAATGAATGATTCAATTAAATGAATTTATAAATATTAAAACAAATGTAATTTGGTTATTTTAATTTCATGAAAAAATTTTATGGAATCTATTGACATATTTTCATTGATTTAATTCCTTTGTTTCGAAGTAATATGGTTTTTATGAATATTTATAAAAAGTCAACTATGAATGGTGTCCAAAATTGGAAAAATTCAGAACATAAAACATAAAATTGTATATTAAATGATATTAAATTCCTAAAAATATAAAATTTGTCAAAATGGTCAATATATGTATATATATGTCATAAATAACTTTTTTATTGGTCGTATGACAATATATGGAAATTACATTATCCCATAATGTGTAAAAAACATGATATCATGATAATGATAAAAAAGGTAAAATAAGGGTAAAACCAAAAAGAAAAGGATAATAAAATATTCAGAACATGAAAAAATTATTGGATTATGGTTTGGGAAATAATCATCTTATATTAGAATTAAATAAGTTTGGTACCATTTTAAATCGAAATTGAATTCATTATAAAATAATATTTTGGAACTTTCCTAAAGTGCCCCTCTCCCCTCTTATAAAAGGCCACCTCCACCCTGTCCACTTCACTCCATTATGAGCCTTCATGATCCTCCAAAATCATCCCATTTCCCATATAAACTTCCCTAATTACATTATATATGTTTTGGACTTCTAAGAATTCAATCTCTAGTTCCATAAGAGGAAATTTAAAGGATACATGTCAAGGAAGAGGTAATCACTTCTACTGATTCATTCAAATTTATTTCTTTTCTACATCATATTCAATAGATTTTTCATTATAAAGTAATAACATCAGTATCACTCTAATACATATATGTTATTATAAATATTAAATAATCATATTTAACCTCTTATCCATTCTATGAAAAATGAAATTATCATGTGTGCGTACGTACGGATTACAGTCTCCAAGTCGTGGTGTAATCTGTTTTTCACCACCACCTTACATTTATAGGTATAATTATGTAAATAATATATATATATATATTATTAAATGATTATAATTATGAGATATTATACACCATACACTTCAATACCATTTTACAACAATGGGAACGATATAGTCGCTCGTGCATATGTACAACTTACCATCTCCACGACGCAATGAGATTAATTCTCCATATTAAACATTAAAGAATGATTATAAAGTATATATAATAAATAATTATGAAATAAAGAAAATAATATTGATACTGGATTTTTTTACGTATATATATATGTCATTTACTTACCTACATTCAATTTAATAAGGAAAAGAAAAAAACATGCATGCGTACGTATGGCCTGCTATATCTATAAACGGTGTATTCCATTCCATTTATCAATCTATTGTATATATTTATATACAGAATATATATGATATATCAATCATGTTTTAAATTCTGTAAGTATGAAAATCAGTATCTATTTAATCTTATGAAGAATGAAAAGTCCAAACATCTATGATAAATAAAACAATTATGACCCAAAACATTACTTTAATATAGAAGTGACAAATGAAGGGGTCATATAATGTCGTTAGTATATCATATATGAAATCATAAATATTATAATGGTTCATTTAAAAGTTAATAATATGTTTAAACCCACTATATAGTAGTTTCAGACACATACATATGAAATTAGACCTAAGGTAATGGATAATTTTGTAAATATAATTTCTCTAAGAGATTGTTTACATATGTATTTTCTAGGGATATATTCATCATCCATGTCAATGTTTAATAAAAGTGTCTTCATAAAGTATTTACCATTATTATTTGTTTTTTAATTCATTTTTACCCCTTTTTTGACTTTTACTACATGGAATTGAAGGAATCCTTCTTTTGTTTACAATACAATGTACTTTTTGACTTTTCTGGTACATGTACGATGAAAATGTTTTTTATATTATAAGGTATGAATTGATTTTTAGGTCTTATTAACACCTTATTTCCATGTAGATTCCTATACACTATTTCACATTTATTATCATCTAAATTCTTTTGTTTTAAAATGTTCTGAAATTTTGATAAATAAAATCATTTTTGATGAAGAAAGGTTATTTTCCTATAGAATTAAATAAAACTGTTTTATCAAAACTATTTTTCATCGAAGATGACATAATTTTATGTTTATATCCCTAATATTACTTTTATTTGATTGTTTTTATGATGAAAATAATTTTTATATTCTCTTTTTATCTTATATGGATTGTTTTATATGGAAATGATCTTTATGAATCCCATTTTATTTCATGGGTTATGTTGTGGAGAATGATTTATGTTTTTCAAGCACATGTAAGAATTATTTCATTATGAGATGAGTGAGACTTATATATCACTAAAATGAATTGGGAAAATATTTATATCTCATGAGACAGACATGATTGGAATGGAATGTAAATCTGGTTCAGTAATACGTGGCTAGAACAACAAGTAAACCAGACTCAGTAATGGATTTTGTCCACAATGATGGTCTAGGAAGCAATGCCTTGGCTACTATAAAAATAATAATATGTGTTTATTAGTTTTCCAAAATTAAATTTTTTATTCCAATGTTATTCCATCTTGGTTAATGTTCTTTTTGGATCAATTCCTTACGTTCTACCATGATTTATGTCATTGCTCGGGATTTTTTAGGTTTAATAATTATGTTCATGTTTTTATATTCAAATGATTATTGTTGGTTTTATGTTATCCAATTTTACCCATAATGAGAATTTGATCTCACCCTTTTTATGTTTTCATTTCCCTAGGATATATATAAAGGTTTTAGGTGGGAAAATGGGGGACAATCTTTATGGGAGATTTTGAAGATCCTTCACTAGGATTAAGAATATTTTGTTTCGAGATTACAATGACCCTAAACTAATATGGTCGTTCGGATTTTGTTTGTGTTCTGTATTACGTATTCTGAAAAAGAAATGTAATGTCCATGTTCATCAATCTTGTGTATCTACTATTGGTATCAGAGAAAATGATTAGTAAACCATTGGAATCTACGATGAAAAATCATTATTGAGATCCCTAGAGATATTGTTATGGTTTGTCTAGGGATGTACCTAAGGTTAAGTATAATTATAGGTTAGAGTCCTAGAATTATTATAACAATCATGAATAACCATATAATAAACATACTATTTTGGAAATTCAATGTAATCCACCTATATTATATTATTTTCCCTGTATGATTTTTGCCTCTTGTAATATTTTTTTGGGTTTTAGAAAATGACTTGAACTCGATGTAATTGTGGGTACAATCTCTGCACTAGAAAATGCAATGACTTTACTCATAAACAACAAAATATTAATAGAGATGGAGTGAAAAATATTATTGCTATACTTACAAATGTTATGAATCATTGTGGATTTCCAAATGAGCAGAAAAGTGAACAATATTCTATTGAGTCCTTTATGATGAATCCTCCACCTTCTTTTTGTGGGGAATATAATCAACTTGTTACTAAACAATGGGTCAGTACCATTGACAAGATATTTTATACACATAACTATTCATAACATCTAAATGTAATTTTGGATGTTTACCATTTAGATGGCGAAGAAGAACAATGGTGACTCTAATTAAAAATACAATGCCCCAAGATGAAATTGAATCGATTGAATCAGATTAGTTCAAAGACGTATTGTTAACTAAGTACTTCCCTCGTAATCTTATAAAAAAATATGGAAAGGATTTTCTTGAGCTTAAGAATAAGGATGATGAATCTGTTGGTACCTACATGGTGAATTTGACATGACATGAAATGTATGATTCAGTCTTTATCATCCAACCTGAAAGTTAAGAAGATCATTTCTTTAGTGGATTAAAACCATGGTTCTTAACGACATTATCTATAAGAGGAATTAGTAGCTATGAAGAGATTGTTCATTGTGCTATCAGGGAAGAACATGAAGGGGTGTTACATATCCATCTCATGGTTTTGAAAAGAAACAAAATATGGGGTTGAAGGGAAAATCTCAAAACAATGGTAGAAGAAGATAAATGTTTCCTTATGTTCAATGTGTGGAAAGTAACATCGCCGAGATTGTCTTAAAGGGTTTAGAAAATGTTTCTAGTGTGGAAAAGAAGGCCAGAGAGTAGTTGTGTGCTGATGTAATTGGAAAAAGGATTCTAACTATGTGAATGGAGAAAATATTACAGAGAACTCATCACCAAAAATTAAATTCTATTTTTGCATGGAAATTAACCATTATGCTAACCAATTACTTTATCCAAAGTTTAATGATGATCAAAATCCAAAAACTTATTAAGGAAAAAGGAAAAGGGAAGTCACAAGTGATAACTATTCGTGATGTTGAGTATGAAAATGAATTAGTGGAAAAATTATCTGTTTATGTAATGGGTTTTCACAATAGTGTTGTGGAATATTATATATCATATTATAGAATATACGAATTTCTATGTATTGGTCAATTTTGGGTTTCCATAATTATATGGTATCAGAAACCATGAAAAGTTATGGAAATATTTTAGGAAATCAGATGATAAGTTCTTAATGAAGAGATAAAAATAAAATAATATGTTTGATAGTATTTATGAGCTCATAACCGATAAAAGGACAATGTGATGTCATTATTTGAGTATACTGAATTTTTGGTATATTTGTTGTTTTGATTTACTTAATTTTGATAGAATTCATTTTTTCACTATGGTTTTATGGTAATTTATGTTATTATCATATTTAAATAGAATGCATGATAAAGTCCTTCCAATTTTTGGAATGTGACCAACAAGATATATATTGTGATATATCTGGGAAAATTGATAGTATTCACACACTTGTTATATGACCTTTCTAGTAATTGTTTTCCTTGTACTGTCAGATTGGATATAAGTTTTTTGGATAAGCCTAAAGGATGGAATGGATTAATTTGGACATCAGATTATATTGTCTAAGGGTACATTGTTTTATCTTATTTCTGGAATGTTATAATTGTGTTGTTTTAGAAAAAGGACAACCCGCAGGATGGGGAAAACCGATTTCTTCATACTAGGATACGAGAATAGAACCCACAACATATGTATGAAAGGACTTTATCACTTACTATAGGAATATAGGATGTCCTTGTTAAGTAAAAATTAGTTTTATTTTATTAAGAGTTTTGATAGATGAAGTATAAATCCTTGCTTGGATCCTCATAAGATTAATCTCGCCATATGTAGACTTATGTATATTTAATAACTTCTACCAACCTTATTGTGATAATGATAGATGGAATGACTTATCATTCAATAAAATGATCCATTAACACTTCAAGAATTAAAAATTCAACATCATTTCATTAAATAATAAATGAAGTCGAAATTGTACAAGGCACAGACAATGGTGAAATTTTACAAAAATCATGTAATTATTTATTCTCATGAAAAATTCATCAACTTTAGGGAAATGATCATGAAAACCATAAATGTTATCCTATTTTTATATTATCTGATTAATCCGATGGTACCATAAATCATCACATATTGATGGAATTATAGTAGTTTACTTTCTCCAAACCTTATTCTCTATCACAATCAATCAGAACTTGATGGTTAGATTTCGTTTCTAAATCCGTGTATTCACTTCCCACCTATGTTATTCTATGTGGAATCCCAGTGATAAGTTATATTGGGTAACCGTTAATTTTATTACATTTCATTTTTAAAATGATGTTGTAGTATTCCTTTTTATGATGTGGGTTTCCATGAAAGAAACTTCGAATAAGAAAAAAATTTATAACCTCGACAAATTTCGAGAGTGAAATTCATTTTATGGGGGGTAGAATGTAACACCACATAATTTTATCAGATAAAATCATTTTAATTTCATTGATGTATTGTGTTTTAACCTTCACCAAGATTATCTTGCGCTATGCGCAACACCTTATCATCTTGTAGTATACACAACTCTATTTTTGGGTTGTGTTGCACCCAATTTCATGTTCCTTTGGTTGAATTTATTTCTCGAAACACTGAGTATAGTTTTTTTTTCAACTTACTAGGGAATTATGATTTGATTATTTCATACCAACAACAATGGAAGCTTTTACATCATGCATCACTAACTTGGCTTCTGTTACACACAAGAGTAACCTTCCTCGATAGCTTGCGTTGTACGCGATACTGAGTTTCACTAAACAATGATATATAATGAAAATATTATTAATTAATTGGATATATACTAGCCTTTATGAATAGATTTATCAAAATTTATGAATATTATATAACATTATCATTCATCATACACATGATATGAGAACAAAAAAAATTTCTGGATGAAATAAGTATTTTTCAAAAAATACAGTTTTACCGTCTTTTGATGGGGTACCGATTTTAATTATAATTTTGACACTTTTATAAGTTATATTTTACAATATAAACATTTTATTTGGAAGAGAGATATAAAAGTTTACTTTGGATATATTTTCTAGATTTTTCTGATTACTTTCATATTGTTTTGAAAAGTGAAAATACGGTAAATTTTAATTGAAAACATCTTTTTAATAGAAAAATTTTATATTGTTAAAATATATTATTGAATGGATTTAAATAATAAATCGAATATATTTTTATAGTTAATGAAAATTTAATTCACTGTTATTAACTTTAAAATGAATTCATAAGTAAAATAATTTCAATCTTTTGCAATGTTTTTATCAAAAACCCATTTTTTTTACAACGAGATTAATTTTAAAATAATTACTGAAACTTTTGTGTCATGAATTTGAAAAAACGGATTCCATTTTTGGAATCATAAGGTTAAAATTGTGAAAATTGTTACTTTTTATTTTTGGATATTGTTGAATGTTACTTCATTTAATATTTTATTTACCATAGTTAAAGTGTAAATCATGTAATTAAGGGAAAAATATTAGATTATAATAATATTAAACTAACATAACACATGAACTAAAACTATTGTATGAGATATTTACATCCATGAGAATCCTTGGGACGATTTTTAGACCACATGGATTTACATGGATTTGAGAATGACACATTATAAGAATTAATTTAATGAAAAGATAATTATAGCCTAAAAATATATATTTTACAAAATAGATTTTAATGTTGTGTTATATATCTTCTATATTTGTATATAAAAATTAATTATAAATCTAATATGATTTACTACATTATTTTATTTTATTTTATTTTTTATAAATTAGATAAATATAATTATTTTTTACACAAATATGATGAAGTAATTACCTCATTAATGAATGATTCAAATAAATGTATTTATAAATATTAAAACAAATGTAATTTTTCTATTTTGATGTCATACACTAATTTTATTTATGGTATTGAAATATTATCTTTTATTTAATTAATTTTTGTCTATGTAATAATGTTTTAATTTTTTTTAAAAACTATACTTTGAATAGTGTCCAAAAATGACACAATTCATATCTTAAAACATGATATAGTTTGTAAAATGTTATTAAATTTCTAAAAATCTATGAATTGGATAAATGGTTAATATAAGTCCAAATAGGTCACAAATATCTTCTTTTGGGCCGTTTTTCATTATATGATAATTACATTAACCCTCAATTTTTAAAAAACATCGTATCAAGGTAAGATTAAAAAAGGGTAAACTGGATAAAACCAAAAAGATATGGATAAAAAACCATTCAAAACAAGTCAATAAAATATTGGATGATATTTATTGGAACCAAAATCATATAATCATATAATTAAATAATTTCTAGACCATTTTAAATCGAAATTGAATTTTTAATAAATTAATATTTTGCAAATTTCTTAAAGTACCCCTCTCCTCTCTTATAAAAGGGATCCTCCTCTGTATCTGCTTAACTACACTTGTAGCCTTCACACACATCCAACCCCTAAAAATTTGTCTTCTAAAAATTCCTAGTTATATTCTAGAGTATTGGGTCCTCTCAAAAGACCAACTCTTATTCACAAAGAAGAAATTTAAATGAGTCTTGTCAAGGAAGAGGTAATATCTTCTACCTATTCATTCAAATTAATTTCTTCTTCAACATCATCTTAAATAATTTTTGTCCTAATAATGTAATAAAATATGTATATCTCATATTATGATATGTTATTAAATATACAAAAATGCACTATTTCACCTTCTATCCATCCTACAAAAGATGAAATCATCACACGTGTGTACTTACAAACTACCATCACCATGCTGTGGTGTAATCTATTTTTCTACACTGCCTTATTTGGACGGTTATAATGGTTTAAATAATTAAAATATATTATTTTTATTACATGATACTAATTTTTATATATTATACACCATCCAATTAAATACCATTCAACAACTATGGGAATGATATTGTTTCTCGTGCGTATGTGCGGCTTACTGTCTCCATGACGCGATGAGAATCATTCTCAATGATAACCATTCTAGAATGATTATAAATAATATATAATAAATATTCATGAAATATATGACATATTAATTCTAATGGATTTATGTATATATATATCTGTGTGTTTAATTTACTTACTTCCATTCAATTTAACAAGGAAACAAAAACATCGTTCATGCGTACGAACAACCTACCATATCCAAGAACAGTGTATTACATTCCATTTATCGATCAATTATTTATATATTTATATAGTGAGTATATATTATATATAAATCATGTTTTAAATTCTATAGATAATAAAATCCTGATCTATGTAATCATATGAAGAATAACAATTTCAAACACGTATGATACATGAAACGATTATTATGCAAAAACGTAGCTTTAACATGGAATTGACAAACAAACCGGTAATACAAAGTTGTAAGTGAATCATATATGATATCATAAATATTATTAGGGGTTTTAAAAAAGTTAATAATATGTTTAAACCGACTATTTAGAAGTTTCAGAAACATATGGATGAAATCAGACATATGGTAAGGGATACATTTGCAATTTTATTTTTATCCGAGGTTGTTTATATTTAAGTATTTTCTGGGGATATATTCATCATCCATTCCCATGTTTTATAAAAAGGATTTCATAAAATGATTACCATTAATATAGGTATGTTTAATGTCATTTTTACTCATTTTTTACTTTTACTACATGGAATGGAAGAAATATTTCATTTGTTTACCGATGAGGTACTTTTTTACTTTTCTTTTTCATAGTTTTTAATACCTTATTATTCACATTTATTCACAATTAACCTTACAATGGATGGGAAATATCATAAGTTATCATGGAAAGGGTGGTTTCATATTTTTTAATTCTGGAGTTATTGAATTTTATTGAATAAAAATTCTTTCCCTTTTCTATGAATATCATTCAATTTCTAATTATGGTTTTTATAATCAACTACTATAATATTTGGTTTTTGATTAAATTATATATTTTTATTCTATAAATGATCATCATCTCCCTCAATTAGGTACTTGTTTATAAAATATGGAATATATAATGTTTTAGTGGTAAATTACTTGATGATATGCAGTGTGTGTGTAAGGGGTAGTGGATATTGTCGATTGTTTGGGATAAAGAAGAACAAATTGGTATTTACATAGTTAATTGAGGATATTTTCTTCAATTCACCAGCACAAACAAATAGAGAGTATAGAAAAACTAATATATTTGAATGTTTTACTCTGACCTTGTAACACCCTGAGATTTTATGAGATAGATCCATTTTAATTTCATTGTTGTTTTGTGTTGTACTCCACATCAAGATTACCTTGTGCTATAAGTAATATCGTATTACCATGACATATACACAACACTATTCTTGGTTTGTGTAGCACACAATTTCAAGATCTTTTTGATAGAATTCATTTCATGAATCACTGAGTATAGATATTGTTCAATTTATAAATGAATTATTTCTTGATTATGTTATATACAACACCAATGGAAACTTGCACTAAATGCAACACTGGCTTGGCTTGTGTTACATGCAATAGTGACCTTCCACGATATCTTGTGTTGTACAGTATAGAAAGTTTCACTAAACAATGATATGTTATTAAAATATTATTATTTAATGGGAAATAAACTATAATTTATAAATAGTATTTACCACATTATAAAATTTATATAATATTATCATTCATCTTACACAATAAATGATACAAAACTCAATTTTTCAGATAAAATAAGTATTTTTAAAAATGATGCGGTTTTACAACCTTTTGATAGCGCACCCATTTAAAACTAGTTTTTGACCCATTTATAAGTTATATTTGACAAGATAATCTTCTTCTTTGGAAGTAGAACATAATATTTTACTTTTGATAATCTTTTCATATTTTTCAGATAACATTAATTTTTTTATGAATAGAGAAATTAGGCTAAATTTTAATCGAAAAAAAATGTTTCAATCGAAGAACATTATACAGTTAAAATATATTATTTAATTGTTTGAATATATAAATAGAAAATATTTTCATATTTTAAGACAATTTGTTTCATTATCATTTATATTACCTCGATTTCATATTTAAAAACATTTCAATATTTTGCAATGTTTAAAAAAAACCATTTTTTGGCTATAAGATTAATTTTAAAATTTTCCCTAAAATTTATCTGCTCTAAATTTGGAAAAATGGATTCCATATTTAGAAATATAATTTTCAAATTGTGTAAATAGGTTCTTTATTTTTTTGGATATTATGAATAGTAACTTCAGTTATTATTTTATTTTCCATCATTAAACGGTAAATCTAGTAAATAAAGGTAAAAATTAATATTATAATAATATTAAACAACCCAAGAAAAATCCCTAACCATATTGGATGGGATCAGTCTGACCATGGTAACCCTTGGTTCTAGTTTTGGTCACCATGGATTTACGTGGATGTGAAAATGACACTTTATAAGAATTAATTTAAAGAAATGGTAATTATAACATAAATATATAAATTTTACCAAATTAATTTTAATAAGGGGCTATATAACAGCTATCTAGGTCTATAAATATTAACTAGAATGATAAAAATATTTCCAAAAACATTTTATTTTATTTATAATTTTTAGAAATTAGATAAAAATATTTATTTTTGACCACATTATGATGTAGTGATTACCTCATTAATGAATGATTCAATTAAATGAATTTATAAATATTAAAACAAATGTAATTTGGTTATTTTAATGTCATACACAAATTTTATGGAAGCTATTGACATATTTTCATTTATTTAATTCCTTTGGTTCGAAGTAATATTGTTTTTATTAATATTTAATAAAAGTCAACTACGAATAGTGTCCAAAATTGGAAAAACTCAGAACATAAAACATAAAATAGTATATTAAATGATATTAAATTCCTAAAAATATAAAATATGTCAAAATGGTCAATATATGTACAGATATGTCATAAATAACTTTTTTGTTGGTCATATGACAAGATATAGTAATTACATTCACCCACAATGTCTAAATAACATGATTTCACGATATGGTTGAAAAAGGTAAAATAAGTGTAAAACAAAAAAGATAAGGATAAAAAAATATTCATAACATGAAAAAAAATTATTGGATTATAGTTATGGGAAAAATCATCTTAAATTAGAATTAAATAAATTTGGTACCATTTTAAATCGAAATTGAATTTATAATAAATTAATATTTTGGAACTTTCCTAAAGTGCCCTTCTCCCCTCTTATAAAAGGCCACCTCCTCCCTCTCCACTTCACTCCATTATGAGCCTTCATGATCCTCTAAAATCTTCCCATTTCCCATATAAACATCCCTAGTTAGATTATATAGGTTTTGGTCTTCTAAAAAGTCAAACTCCAGTTCCATAAGAGGAAATTTAAAGGATGCACGTCAAGGAAGAGGTAATCACTTCTACTGATTCCTTTAAATTTATTTCTTTTCGACATCCCATTCAATAGATTTTTCATTATAAAGTAATAAAATTAAAATAAATCTAATACTTACATGTTATTATAAATATTAAATAATCATATTTCACCTTCTATCCATTCTATGAAAAATGAAATTATAGCGCGTGTGTACGTACGGATTACAGTCTCCAAGCTGCGGTGTAATCTATTTTTCACCACCCCCTTACATTGATGGTTAGAATTATGTAAATACTATAAATATATATATATTATTATTAAATGATAATAATTATGAGATATTATACACCATACAATTCAATGCCTTTTTACAATAATGGGAACAATACCGTCGCTGGTGCAGATGTACGGCTTACTGTCTCCATGACATAATGAGATTAATTCTCCATTTTAAACATTAAAGAATAATTATAAATTATATATAATAAATAATTATGAAATAAAAAAAATAGTGCAACTGGATTTTTGTACGTATATATATATGTCATTTACTTACTTACATTCAATTTAATAAGGAATCAAAAACAACATTAATGCATACGTATGGCCTACAATCTCTATAAATGGTGTATTCCATTCCATTTAGCAATCAATTGTATATATTTATATACCGATTATATATGATATATAAATCATGTTTTACATTCTCTAAGTATGAAAATCAGTATCGATGTAATCATATGTAGAATGACAGGTCCAAACATGTATGATAAATGAAATAATTATGACCCAAAACATTACTTTCACATGGAAGTAACAAATGAACGGGTCATATAATGTCGTCAGTGAATCATATATGATATCATAAATATTATAAGGGTTAATTTAAAAGTTAATAATATGTTTAAACCCACTATATAATAGTTTCAGACACATACGTATGAAATCAGACCTAAGGTAATGGATAATTTTGTAAATATAATTTCTCTGATAGATTGTTTACATATTTATTTTCTAGGGATATATTCATCATCCATGTCCAGGTTTAATAAATGTGTTTTAATAATGTTTTTACCATTCTTATATGTTTATTAAATTCATTTTTACCCATTTTTTGACTTTTACTACATAGAATTGAATGGATCCTTCTTTTGATTACAATATAATGTACTTTTTGACTTTTCTGGTACATGTACGAGGAGAATGTTTTTTTAAATTATACGGTATGAATTGATTTTTATGTCTTATTAACACCTTATTTCAATGTCGATTCCTATACACTATTTCATGTTTACTATCATCTAAATTCTTTTGTTTTAAAATGTCATGAAATTTTGAGAAATAAAATCATTTTTGAAGAACAAAGGTTATTTTCCAAAAGAATTAAATACAATGGTTTTATCAAAATTATTTTCCATATAAGATGACATAGGGTTATGTTTATATCCCTATTATTACTTTTATTTGATTTTTTTTTATGATGAACATAATTTTTTTGATGTATGTTTATATTATATGGATTATTTTATATGGAAATGATGTTTATGAATCCCATTTTATTTCATGGGTTATGCGGTGGTGAATGATTTATGTTTTTCAAGAACATGTAAGAATTATTTCATTATGAGATGGCTGGGACTTATATCTCACAAATATTAATTGGGAAAATATTTATATATATTGAGATATACATGATTGGAATGGAATTTAAATCTGGTTCATTAATACATGGCTGGAACAACAAGTAAACCTGACTCAGTAATGGGTTTTGTCCACAATGATGGCCTTGGCCGCAATTCCTTGGCTAATATAAAAATAAAAATATCTGTTTATTAGTTTTCCAGAATTAATTTTTTTATTCCAATGTTATTCCATCTTGGATAATGTTTCTTTATGATCAATTCCTTACGTTCTTCCATGATTAATGCCATTTCTCAAAATTTTGAGGATAAATAATTATGTTCATGTATTTACATTCAAATGTTTATTGTCTATTTTAATTTATTCATTTTTACCCATAATGAGAATTTGATCTCACCTTTTTTATTTTTTATTTTTCCTATGATATATAGCATGGTTTTTGGTGGGAAAAAAGTTGGATGATCTTTATGGGAGATGTTGAAGATCCTTCACCATGATTAAGGCTATTTTGTTCTGATATTATAGTGGCGCTAAACTAATACGGTCTTTGGGATTTTTTTGTGTCCTGTATTAAGTATTCTGAAAAAGAAATTTAATTTCCATGTTCATAATTCTTGGATATCTACTATTGGTATCAGAGAAAAGGTTTTGTAACCCATTGGAATCTAGGATGAAAAAACATTAGTGAGACCCCCAGAGATATTTATACGATTTATCTAAAGACGTACATAAGGTTAAGTATAAATATAGGTTAGAGTCCAAGAATTATGATAAAAATCATGAATAACCATATAATAAAACTACTATTTTGGAAATTCAATGTAATCCACCTTTATTATGTTGTTTTCCTTGTATGATTTTTCCCTCTCAAAATATTTTTTAGTGTTTTAGACAATGAATAGAACCCAAAGTAATTGTGGATACGATTTACGCACCTGGAAATGGAATTATTTTTCTCCAAAACAACCAAATATTAAGAGATATAGAGTGAAACATATTATTTCTATACTTAAAAAACCTATGAATCATTGTGGATTTCCAAATGAGCAGAAAAGGGAACAATATTCTATTGAGACCTTTATGATGAAACCTCCGCCTTCTTTCTGTGGGTAATCTAATCAACCTGTTACTGAATAATGGGTTAGTACCATTGAAAATATATTTTCTACACATAACTATTCAGAACATCTATATGTAATTTTGTATTTTTACCATTTAGATTGAGAAGTAGACCAATGGTGACTCTAATTAAAAATACAATGCCCCAAGATGAAATTGAAACCAGTGAATGGGATTAGTTCAAAGAATTATTGTTAACTAAGTACTTCCCTCGTAATCTTATAAAAATTTATGGAAAGGATTTTCTTGAGCTTAAGAATAAGGATGATGAATCTGTTGGTACCTACAAGGTGAATTTTACAAGACATGAAAGGTTTGATTCTATCTTTATCATCCAACCTGAAAGTAAACAAGATCAATTCTTCAGTGGATTAAAACCATGGTTTTGAAGGGAATTATCCATAAGAGACATTAGTAGCTGTGAAGAGATTGTGCATTGTACTCTCAAGGAAGAACTGGAAGTGGGTGTTACATATCCATCTCATGGTTTTGAAAAGAAACAAAAGATACAGTTGAATGGAAAATCTAAAAACAATTGTAGAAGAAGATAAATATTTCCTTACGCTCAATGTGTTGAAAGTAACATAGTGGAGATTGTCTGAAAGGGGATAGAAAACGTTTTTAGTTTAGAAAAGAAGGACATCGAGCAGTTGAGTGCTGATGTAATGGGAAAAAGGATTCTAATTATGTGAATGGATAAAATATTACAGAGAACACATCACCAACAATTAAATTCTATATGTGCATGGAAATGGGCCATTATGCAAACCAATTCCTTTATCCAAGGTTTAATGATGATCGAAATCAAAATACCTATTTAGGAAAAAGGCAAAGGTTTGTCACATGTGATAATTATTGGAAATATTGAGTATGAAAATGAAGTAGTGGAAAAATTATGTGTTTATGTAATGGGATTTCATAATAGTGTTGTGGAATCTCATTTATATTATTATGGAATATAAGAATGTCTATGTATTGGTCAATTATGGGTTTCCATAATTATACGGTCTCAGAAACCATGAAAAGTGATTGAAATATATTTGGAAAGTAGATGATATGTTCATAATGAAAAGATAAGGATAAAATAATATGTTTTATTGTATTTATGAGCTCATAACCGATAAAAGGACAATGTGATATCCCTATTTGAGTATACTGAATTTTTGGTATATTTGTTGTTTGGATTGAGTTAATTTTGATAGAATTCACTTTGTGATTATGGTTTTATGGTAATTTATGTTATTTTTATATTTCAATTGAATGAATGATGATGTCCTCCCAATGTTTGGAATGTGACAAACAAGATATATCTTGTGATATATGGGATAAAATTGATAGAATTCACATGCTATTTATATGTCCTTTCTAGTAATTTTTTTTCTTATACTATCAGATTGGATAAAAGTATTTTGGATAAGCCTAAAGGATGGAATGGTTTAGTTTGGACATTAGATAATATTTTATATGGATACATTGTTATATCTTATTTCTGGAATGTTATAACTGTATTGTTTTAGAAAAAGGACAACCCATGGGATGGGGAACAACCCATTGCTTCATACTAGGACACGAGAATCGAACCCACAACCGATGCGGGACAGGCCTTTATCGCTTGCTATATGCCTATATGAAGTCCTTGGTATGTAAAAATTAGTTTTATTTTATTAAGATATTTGATAGATGAAGTATAAGTCCTTTTTTGGATCCTCATAAGATTAATCTCGCCGTATATGGACTTATGTATATTTGATAACTTCTACCAAGATAATTGTGATACTGATAGATGAAATGAATTATCATTCAATCACATGAACTGTTAACACTTCAAAAATTACAAATTCAACATTATTTTATTTAATAATAAATAAAGTCAAAATTATACAAGGCACAGACAATGGTGAAATTTTACCAAAATCAAGTAATTATTTGTTCTCATGCAAAATTCATCAACATTAGGGAAATGATCATGAAAACCAAAAATGTTATCCTAGTTATTTATTATCCCATTAATCTGATGGTACCTTAAATCATCACATATTGATGGCATTATAGTAGTTTACTTTCTCCAAACTTTATTCTCTATCACTATCAATCAGAACATGATGGTTAGATTTCGTTTCCATATCCATGTTTTCACTTCCCAACTATGTTATTCTATATGGAAACCCAGTGATAAGTTATATTGGGTAACTGTTATGTTTATAACATTCTGTTTTAAAATGATATTGTAGTATTCCTTTTTATGATGTTGGTTTCCATGAACGAAACTTCCAATAAGAAAACAATTTATAACCTCGAAAAATTTTGAGGTTGAAATTACTTTTATGGGGGTAGAATGTAAAACCCTAAGGTTTTATGAGATACATTCATTTTAATTTCATTTATGTCTTGTGTTTTACCCTTCACCAAAATTATCTTGCACTATACGCAACACCGTATTAGCTTGAAGTGTAGACAACTCTATTTTTGGGTTCTATTGTAGACAATTTCATGTTCTTTTGTTTGAATTCAATTCACGCAACACTAAGTATAGATTTTTTTACAATTTTCTAGTGAATTATGATTTGATCATTTCATACCCAACACCAATGGAAGCTTTTACTTCACGCAACACTGACTTGTATTGTGTTACATGCAAGAGTGACCTTCCTCGATAGCTTGCATTGTACGTGATATCGAGTTTCACTAAACAATGATATATTATGAAAATATTATTACTTAATTGGATATATAATATCCTTTATGAATAGAGATATCAAAATTATGAATATTATATAACATTATCATTCATTATAAACATGATATGAGAACAAAAAGAATTTTCTATATGAAATAATTATTTTTCAAAAAAATATAGTTTTACCGTCATTTGATGGCGTACCAATTTTAAATCTAATTTTTGACACTTTTATCAGTTATATATGATAATATAAACTTTTTATTTGGAAGCGGGAAATAAAATTTTACTTTTGATATATTTTCTAGATTTTTCTTATAATTTTTATATTTTTTTGAAAAGTGAAAATACGGTAAATTTTAATTGAAAACATCTTTTTTAATCGAAAAAATTTATATTGTTCAAATATATTATTGAATGGATTTAAATAATAATTATAATATATTTTTATAGTGAATGGAAATTTAAGTCATTGTAATTAATTTTAACATGAATTCATAAGTAAAATCATTTCAATCTATTGTAATGTTTTAATGAAAAACCCATTTTTTCGACAACGATATTAATTTTAAAATAATTACTCAAACATCCGTGGTAAGAATTTGAAAAAATAGATTCCATATTTGGAGTCATAAGGTTCAAATTGAGTAAATAGGTACTTTTTCTTATTTGACATTATTGACTGTTACTTCATTAATTATTTTATTTACCATAGTTAAAGAGTAAATCAGGTAATTAAGGGAAAAATATAAGATTATAATAATATTAAACTAACATAACACATGAAATAATACTATTGGATGAGATATTTTCATCCATGGGCATCCATGGGTCTATTTTTTGACCCCATGTATTTACATGGATGTGAGAATTACACATTATAAGAATAAATTTAATGAATAGATAATTATAACCTAAATATATATATTTTACTAAATAGATTTTAATACGGGGTTATATATCTTCGATATTTGTATATAAAAATTAACTATAAATCTAATAGGATTTACAACATTATTTTATTTTATTTAAATTTTTATAAATTAGATAAATATATTTATTTTTTACCCAAATACGATGTAGTAATTACCTCATTAATGAATGATTCAAATAAATGTATTAATAAATATTAAAAAAAATGTAATTTTCCTATTTTGATGTCACACACTAATTTTATTTACTATATTGACATATTATCTTTGATTTAAATAAATTTTTTCTATGTAATAATATTTTAATAAATTATTAAAAAACTCAAGTTTGAATAGTGTCCAAAATTGACACAATTCATAACTTAAAACATGACATAGTTTGTCAAATGTTATTAAATTCCTAAAAATCTATGAATTGGATAAACGGTTAATATAAGTCCAAATGGGTCACAAATATCTTTTTTTGGGTCGTTTTTCATTATATGATAATTACATTAACCCTCAATTTTAAAAAAACATCGTATTAAGGTATGATTAAAAGGGGTAAATTAAGGGTAAAACCAAAAAGATATGGATAAAAAACATTCAAAACATTTCAAATAAACTTTGGATGATATTTATTCAAACAAAAATCAAATAATCATATAATTAAATAATTTTTAGACCATTTTAAATCAAAATTTAATTTTTAATAAATTACTATTTTGTAACTTTCCTAATGTACTACTCTCCTCTCTTATAAAAGGGATCCTCCTCCGTATCCGCTTAACTCCATTTTTAGCCTTCATGCTCATCCAACCCCAGAACATTTATCTTTTAAGCATTCTTATTTATATTCTAGAGGTTTGGGTCCTCTCAAATGACCAATGCTTGTGCCCAAAGAGGAAATTTAATGTTATCATGTCAAGGAATAGGTAATCTCTTTTACCGATTCATGCAAATTAATTTCTTCTTCAACATCATCTTAAATAATTTTTTTCCTAATAATGTAAAAAAATATGTATCGCTCATATTCTGATATGTCATTACAAATATGAAAATACCCTATTTAACAATCTATCCATCCTACTAAAGATGATATCAACACGCGTGCGTACTAACAAACTACCCTCTCCATGCCGTGGTGTAATCTATTTTTCTCCACTAACTTATTTGGATGATTATAATGGCGGAAATAATTACAATATATTATTTTAATTACATCATACTAATTTTTATATATTATACACCATCCAATTAAATACCATTCAACAACAATGGGAATGATATCGTCCCTCGTGCGTACGTGCGGCTTACTGTCTCCACGACGCGATGAGATTAATTCTCAATGTTAACCATTCCAGAATGATTATAAAGAATATATAATAAGTAATCATGAAATATATGACACAATAATTCTAATTTATTTAGGTATATATATATATGTCATTTATTTAATTCCATTCAATTTAATAAGGAAACAAAAACATCGTTCATACGTATGAACGACCTACCATCTCCATTAATGGTGTATTCCATTCCATTTATCGATCAATTATATATATTTATATAGTGAGTATATAATATATATATATAATGTTTTAAATTCTATAGGTAATAAAATCCTGATCTATGTAATCACATGAATAATAACATGTCCAAACACATACGATACATGAAACGATTATTACGCAAAATGTAGCTTTAACATGGAATTGACAAACGAACCGGTAATACAAAGTCATAATTGAATCATATATGATATCATAAATTTTATTAGGGTTTTAACAAGTTAATAATATGTTTAAACCCACTATTTAGGAGTTTCAGACACATATGGATGAAATCGGACATATGGTATGGGATAAATTTGCAATTTAATTTTTATTCAAGATTGTTTATATGTAATTATTTTTTGGGGATATATTCATCATCCATGCCCATGTTTTATAAAAATTATTTCATAAAATGATTACCATTACTCTAGGTATGTTTAATGTCATTTTTAATCATTTTTTACTTTGACTATATGGAATGGAATAAATATTTCTTCTGTTTACCATACGAGGTACTTTTTGACTTTTCATGAAAAAGTACGAGGAGAATGTTTTTTAACATATACTGCATGAAGGAATTTTTATATATTCTTAACACCTTATTTCAATGAAGATTCTTCTAAACTATTCTCTTTTTACTTTCAACTAAATTTTCTACTTTTAATATTTCATTACATTTTTTAGAAAAGAAATCATTTTCAAGGAAAAAGTATATTTTCCTCAAGAATTAATTTCAAGTGATTTATCAAAATTATTTTGCATCTAAGATGACATAGGTTTATGTTTCTATCCCTATAATTACATCGAATTTATTGTGTTTATAATGGAATTAATTTTTATGAAGTCCATTTATCTTATATGGATTATAAAATGATGAAATGATGTTTAAGAATCCCATTTTATTTCATGTGTTATACTATGATGAATGATTTAGGTTTTTGAGAAACATTTATTAATGATTTTATTATGAGATGGGTGGGACTTATATCTCCCTCCAATGCATTGGGTAAGGATTTATATCTTGTTATATAGATGTGAATGGAATGATAGGTAAATCTGGTTCAGTAATACATGGTTGGAAGGGCAAGTACACTTGATTCAGTAATGGATTTTTTCCACTATGTTGGTATTAGAAGCAATACCTTGGCTACTATGAAAATAATAATATGTACTTATTAGTTTTCCACAATTATATGTTTTAGGACAATGCTATTATATCTTGTTTAATGTTTCTTTTTGATCTATTCCTTTTGTACGACCATGATTTTTGTCATTGTTCATGATTTTGAGGTTAAAACTTTATGTTCATGTTTTTACGTTCAAATGTTTATTGTTTGTTTTATATTCCCCATTTTTCCCCTAACTGAGCATATGAGCTCACCCTTTTTATGTTTTCTTTTTCCTAGGATATAAATAATGGTTTTAGGTAGTAAATCAAGAGGGGATAATCTTTATGGGAGATGTTGAAGATCATTAACCACGATTAGATGATTTTGATCTGAGTTTTTAGTGGCACTAAACTAATATGGTCTATGGGATTTTATTTGAGTTATATATTATGTATTCTCTAAATGAAATCTAATGTCCATGTATGTAAATCTGGTTTCTTTATATACCATCACCATTTGACCTAGGTAGTGAGAGGAAGTGATTGTAGATTGTCACTTTAATAGGCTTAGTAGAAGTGGATTGGACAAATTTGACATACGATCGCATTTAATTTAGAAAACTGACCCTGACCTGATCAACCTTCACATATCATTATTTCTAATCAGCATATTTATCAATATGTATTGAATATTTTTCATAATAAAATGTTTTACATCTTTTTATTTCATTTGATTCCAATGTCTACAATTCATAAGATAAACCAAATGCGGGAATCTATTTTAAGTACTCTACTTTTCGAGAGACTACCTAGGTTAAACCACAAGACTATACCAATGTAATAAATATTGTTTTTTCATGCCCCAAGATAGGAATTCATCAAAATATAAGACAAAATTCCACCCAAATCCTTCACCACCAAACCATTAAATGGATATTTTGGAAGCCTTGGTTCAATCTCACATTAGTATAGGTTACTTCAATTAAAGAGAGAATGAATAGGTGGGAGGAAATTTAATGGTGAGTGGAATATTCAAACCGTTAAAATATAGGACCTATCTTGCATCTCCTAAAAATACATGCAATAAAGATCTTCTATATAGAGATTTTTTGGGTAATATAATAATAAATTTAATTAATATATTTACTCAAACATTTTCCAAAATTTCATCCCATTTACCGACATATCCACTATGTTATGATCTAAATTGTTTGTTGTTATTCAAGGAAACTAAATAATTCTTAGATGTTTATCATCCACTTTGGCATCTGGAATCACCCAATATACTTCAGAACTAGTGCAAAACACTATTTAATGAATATTTACACACTTTCCCTCTATTTCATATTTAAAATGAGCTTCATTCGGATTCAATGATTTTCAAGACAATAATTTTAATGGTCTATTTTCCAATTCCCATTGCTCAAAATATTAGGGATTCAAGGCCAACATTATTCATCATTCCAAATGAGCATCCCATATCTACAGAAGGAACGAATGATCATCATAGCATGTGAGACCTAAAAATGAAAAATGAAATGAAAATAAATATATATGGGTATTTTCTGAGGTGTTAAAAACATATACCAAGTAATAGAACTTTATAAGAATGGATTACAAACATGGTATGATAATAAGTAAAATTATTTAAAATAATTAGTAAAAGTGTTTATGAACACTATATCAGATGAAATTTGTAATACAAAAAATTAATATAAGCCTATTTTAGAGGATAATTAATCATGTTCTATATAATAATTATTGTTAGTTATACATCATTCTTCACAGTTTATAGAAAATATTTTATGAGTCATGTGATTGAATTTTTTTTACCAAAATCAAACAAGAGTGACAATGAAATTTTTTAATAGTTTATCATATATGATTAAAATTAAATGAGTATTAATATATTAATAATCTTCCAAAATAATGAATTTGAGATAAATAGAAGATTGATTATGAAGTTATTCAAAATTCAATAAATTTATAAATCAGTATCTATTGTATAATTCATGTGATAAGGGATAAAAGAGATGATAATCCAAAGGAATTAATTTTATTTAAGTTACAATATGTTCATGTTGACCTAAATCAATAATTATATGTTGTGTATAGAATAATTTGGAATGGGATGTGGAAATTGTTAAAGAATAGTTTGAGTAAACATGCACCAATTATAGTTTATAATGACATCAATGTGGTAAAAGAAAATCCAAATGTAATCTTCATAATGAAATGTTTATTATTATTAATTATTATCTCAATGGAAATTTCTATTAACAAATAAACTCCAATGAAGCTTCCAAAATAATTATAAAATATTTCAAAATGAAAATTCATATAACTCCCCCTTCTGCTAGAACATACAAAAATCAAGAAAATCTCTAATTGATTAAGTGTTTTTCTCAATAAATAGGGAAATTAATAAAAAAAATTGAATTTCAACCTATACTCAATACATATATGAAAATTTATAATTAAAATCACTAATTAATGGTGGGGGAATGATTATAGTAAATAATTTCAAAACAGATTTTCAATATTTATTATAAATAAATTTCATATTAATTATTTAAGTGGTTTTACTCTTAAAGTTATCTGAGTAAACCTTTTAAAACATCCAACATATCTTGGATAAATCAGTATATCATTTTAGCAACAAATAATCAATGTTTTTATCTTATAATAAAAATCTTTTTTCCAGGGTTAAACAACTCGCCATAAGCTACCAGCTCACTACCACATATGAAAACTCCTAAAACCATATGTTATTAGCTCACGACCACCTAAGGAGTATGTACTAGAAACAAGGATATCATGCCTCATATTATGATTTCAATAATAGATCTTGTATATCAAAGAGTAGAGGGAACAACAATTAGTGTTAATAAAACAATATCAAGAATGAGAAGATGAAACATACCAAAAATATAATATAAAGGAACATACAAATATGTTTTCTTAAATAAATATATGATAAAAATAATATAAAATTAGAGTCTATAAATGAATAATCTTCCAACAAATTTAATTTTGATGTTTCATGAAGGAAAATTTTGAAAATATTGTTGAAAAATAAAAAATAGATTAGTGAACTCGACTTTTATATAATTGTTTCTTTGTTATGCCTTTTTTTTCAACTTCTTGTTTCAAAATACACCTTTTAATTGTTTAAATATTAATAACACATCTCAATGAAATATTTTCCATTATACTCTTAAAATTAGTAAAATTTTCATCCCTGATGAGACCCCATGGCAATTTTACATATGTCTATTTGATGCTAAAATGATTTGGATAATTAATCCATTCAATGGACATTTGTAAATTTGGAATGGTTTTTTTCAAGAATTAATATGTTTTTGAAGTTAATGGGGTAGTGTAAGATATGTATAAGAGGGGTTTGGTTAATATTAAAATAATTACATGGTGTATTTTTTTTAAAATTGAGTCGATGAAAATGTGAAACTTGAAACCGAATCCGAATAGAGATAGTTCAATAATTATAAATTTATTTTAAAATAATTTTCTTTAGATTTTACATCAAGACACAGAGAATGGAAATTGGTTTTATGATTAATCCTTTAAATTTTATACTTTTATAATATTTTTCTAAAGTATTTCGCATAGGGAATCCTATCTGTGTGTCGCTATAGATTTTATTTTATATACATTTTATCTACCAAATTATTATATAGTTTTATTCCCACATAGAGTTAAGCATACATATCTATGGTATAATGGATCTATTATTAAAATAATAATATCTTACATGTAATACCTTTATTAGACATACTCCTTATGTGGTGGTGACAAAAGTACTTGTGGTTTTATGAGATTTCTTATTTATTGGCGATCATAATGATTTTGATTGTAGGTTAACATATTAATAAATATTTTTATTAAAAAATAAAAATAGTGATTATGTGATGAAAAAATGTAAGATTTACTTCTCATATATATCTTCAAATTTTTTGAATGTATACTCAAATAAATTTCAGAAGAAAATTACTTGAAAAAGTGGTTGGAAATTTTTTCATAATAATAAATCTGGAAAAGGTGTTTTGATATTGTTTATTAAGAAATATTTTCCCCACATATAGTGGTGTTTTTATTTAAAAAATATATTATGTGTTGGGTACTGGTTTTATTTCATATAATTTTAATATTGAGAAAAAATATAGTGCAATAACCTGAATAAATGAGTGATGATATTGGTTTTTATATGTGGTAGAAATAGGGATGTATCAATTAACATTTCATTTTTAAATGTTTTATAATTATTTATCAATATTAATTGAATATATATTATTAATTTAAATGTATTTGTGTTAAAATTTCATTCTAAAACATTTTTCCTTATGACGAATATAAATGATATTTTTTATCTCATGGCTGTCTTCCCCTTCTTGAATTGTTTCATGTTTTCTCAAATGATTCTTTAACAATATACATTTCATATTCCTATTTTCCCCTATACCAAACATGAACATAATGTTTTAGTTGTAAAGAAACTCCATGAACCTTCCATTTTATCAATTCATTCATCTTATTATCTCTTTTAGCCCCATGGAACATGGGTTACAGAATAGACATTAGTCCATGAAAATGAAGATTCATATATACCTACATAAAAATTATTCAATTTACCTAAATTTATTTTTTCCCATAATATTGGTAATATGTGAATATTTATATTATTATTTTATATATGCATATAAATCATAAATTATTTTCTACTAACTTTAAAAAATAATTTATAATTATCTAATTATTACATAGAATGCGTCAAATTTTAATTTAGTATATAAGATAATTCAATGTATCCTCAATGAATTTTTGGTATATAGTTTATTATCATCTACAATGTTTTTATCATTTTAAATAAAATTATATAAATCCCATTAATATTAATAGGTAGTTTATTCACGGATTAAAATAAATTATTGAATATTTATTGGACAACAGAAAATAACACTACAATGATATTAAATAGATAATTATTATTCAAAATATTAGTGGATTGATATCATCTCTAATTAGTGGGATAATTTGACTATTTGATTTCATTTTAGATGTGTCAAATATGTCATATTCGAACCATGACTATAAGATAGAGGAAGGTCGTAATTTTTTTTTCTAGTTTTGTTTCTTCTATGATAGTCATCCTAATATTTATGGTCAAGTATTCTTATACAAAATTACATATTCATCCCCATAAATTGATCATTGGAATTATTTTTAGATGGTTCCCTTAATCTAGATGCAACTGAAGATTTCTTTGCTCCATTTTCTATAGTGTGGAAAATAGGTGAATCTTCAATCTCATTAAACTATCATTGAGTTCACTATATATGAATGAAATATGGGGTGTATGGAAACATTATGCCTAAAATCATATGGATAAGATTCATAAGGTTATTTTTGATATTTATTGTATAAAATAAAATGGTAATGGTTTTTTTATGATTACTTATAAAACCATAAAATTATCAAACATATTTTTGAATAAAAAAAGTTTTATTTATTCAAAATATCTAAAATTATAATATTGATTATGAATGATTTGATTTTTTCCTGTAAATTAATGTTTTCATAAGTTATTGTAAACTATGAAATGTATAATTGAAAAATAAATGGAAAAATTACTTTAGGTCATAATGGAACATCAATTGATATTTTCTAGTAGAACATAATCTATGGGTTTCCATTGGGATTATTTTCAATATTTCCAATAGAACCTCCATTGTTTATTTCTGTTGTAATCTTATTTAAGGATTTTGATTTCCAATGAAACATCCATTTTAAATTCCCATGGACTTTCAATAGACCTGATTGTGAATTTACCTTATGATTTATTACATGGGACTTAAACTGATAAAATAAATGACCCATTTTATGGGTAAATTATTTTATGACATTCATATAGAATTTCCACATCATATTTCTAGTGGAACATCCTCTATGGATTTCTTATGAAACACCATCTGTGGATTCCAATGAAACTATTGATTTTATATTTCATTGGATCATCCACATGGAACACACATATAATTAAACATTGAAATTTTCCAACTTGAATATAAATAATAAATTATTGATGTATAATTAAATTTACATTCATAAGGAATTATACTATAGATTTATTATTGAACATAAACCCTGGATTTTAATTTATTGAAGATCATCAACATGAATTATCAAGGACATAGAACAAAAATAAGTAATTATAAATATCAATTTATTATTGAAAATTTTCAATATGAATTTCCTATATAAGATTCGTTGTGGATTTAAAATGGGTCTTCTGTTATGGATTTTCAATATAAAATCCACTATGAATTTGTATTTTTTATTGAACATTCACTTTGATCATAATACACATAGGCAATTTGATTTGGAAATCAAAATTATCGTCTATTTTTATTTTATTTTTATTCTCTATAATTAATTTGTACTCTATATGAAATAAAAAAAATGTTGTAGTGTGATGGATGGAAATGATAATAGAATTGTGGTTGAATTAGAGTGTGGCACACTATTATAATTTTAATGTCTAGTTAACACTAAGTCCTTACATAACTTTTAGATTGACCTTTATGTTATTAGGGCCACTCATAAGCACTATTATTGGTTTCTCATACTACTGAAACATCATTAAATCACAGCATGCTCACACAACATATGTGAAAATGGGATTCATATGATTTATTTTTTCTACTATATGGAATCAGTTTTCTATCATCATCATACAATTATGAAAATGATTTTGTGATAAATGTCAAGATAAAAACTGAGCTATTCTATAGTCCAACATTTTTCCTCGTCTTGCTAAAGAATCACTTTAATACACTATTTGTGAAATGTTTCACCTCATCTTCACTCACTTAATTAATTTTAATTAGATATAAAACTATTCTGTCACTTTTTTCACTTTCACTATTATAGGAAACTTCTTAGATTTCACAATGTGTTACTCCCTTTTTTTTAATCCCCATATTGACACCTCTTTATATCAACTCTTTCTCTTTTATCCATCCTATTTATGATCTTATACAATATATATAATGGTTAGATCTCACAAATGGCCCTTATATTTCGACAATTGTTACCACCTCATATCTCAAACAACTAACTGTATGTTGAAGGAACATTTTCATTGGACCATGTATCATCATAATCATCATCATATAGATGATGGTTCAGGATTCATCTAGGTTCAACCTCTTCATCCATATCTTCATGATCATATTCTCAAAATAGAATAACATTCATGTCAATTGGGTTGAATTTTAGTAACAACCCCAATTTTGTGATGTTGTAACGATCATCATATGTTGGGAATGTTTTATTTTACTTCATAAAGTTAAAATTTATACTACATACATCATAATTTATCTAGTGATTTCCATTAACCACTAACATAATTTAATGACGCTAAAATACCATAAATTATTGGTCTCCTCATTCTTTGGCATCATACTTATTATATCTTCAGTTTTGAAGATCGCATTTTCCATGTATTTATTAGTTTTGAATCAAACATCAAAATCTTAATTATTTGATTAATATTACAACCAAAATATTTCACTATAGATCATACAGATCATGAGCCTAAATTACCTTATGCAAAATCCTCACATTAAACATTCCATGTTGCCTCTCATTACACATTATGAGTCCATGTAACCATTGTAGGTTTTTTTCTATTAGAAAAATAAAATTATCCTTGTTGATAAATTGATCCATGTAATACATCAATGATATTTTACAGGTATACGTATAAACTATATCCATCTATGTTTTAATTTAATCTATTTATCTTGTGATATATTCACATCACTAATTATGATAAACAATGATTTAATTTAGTATAAATTTCATTATCTATCATGTACAACAATATTTTTTAATCTTTTATCCATGATTACATTTTTGGTAGCATGTTTCCATTATTTCCTTTCACATATCTCTATCGGTTCTTATGGATTTCATATTACCACATGAAATAGGCACAAATTCTAATTAAAAATACTTTCCATTTATATCACTAACTGTGGAACAATATATTGTTGTTCAAAATTTCTCTCATGTCACTAATTATATGAAACATAACATAATAACATGTACTATGATATCAACTCAATCATTATTGTCCACTATTTTATTGAGTATTCGCCAATCAATCAACTTTTTTATTTTATTTTAATGAGTACTCATTAATAAAAAATGAGGAAACTACCCAAATATATTAATAAGGTCGCAATGGAGATGTACCTAAGAAACTACCAAAAGAACTCCAAAACATTACTCATGAAAAATTTCACCCATCCTATAAACATCCTACAATACACCTCCATCACCCATCCCATCACCGAGCCAATGCTCTGTAGTGCCTACGTTCATGGATGACACTACACCATCTTTATAGTGTCTTCAAAATTTCATCATTCATGGCCTGTGATACGTTATTCATTATCTCTATATGCAATATAGATATTGATTCTATTATAACCTATGATATATTTCTCCCATTGCAGTTAAATCAGTTATGAACTACAATTTTCAATTATCTTACTGTGAAATACATTATATCATGTTTTCATTACATCATCCTCCAACATTACATTCAATTTCATCACTATATCTATAATTTATTTAAAAACTATAGTGATAAAATCATCAATGTTTTTCCATTTACATTTATGTAATTCTTAAAACATCCTTGACCAATTAAACAAGTAATATTATTATACATTAAACCTACATGCTCAGTCCACATTAATTATTTTTAATACTGATTATGAGTCTGGAACAAACCTTCATTGGAAACATGTATTATAAATAGAGAAAGAAGATGTATAATTTAAGAAAATACCCCTGAAATTTTATATTGCTTCTAAATTCATGAATTATATTATAGAGAGGAATGAATGATATACAACTATAAGAACTAGGAGAGACCACCTCCATGGGATTTAAAATTCCTGTATGAGTTGAGTTGGAGAGAGAGAGAGAGAGACCCACTCACAATGACATATTCGTAAAATAGACCAATTACCTTGAAATTTTTAATATCCAACCCCCATAATTACCTAATTATTGTCCCCTTCCAAACCAACTATTATAAAAACCTAAAAAATATTGAATGATAAAACGAAAATCCACAGCAACTAACCCACTTCCCTCACTTGATTGCCTAAATATCCCAAAACAACAATATTTATAAAAATTAAAATAATCCCCATATTCCCATAATTTACTTATGCCTGAAAACCACCTTGTCCCTAAGGAGTACTATGATGTAAATCATCATTCCTTGAGCCTCCAATTCAATGAATCTTCTATACTCTCTATCCTATAAATAGGATGTTTTCGGCATTTGGGTAAAAATATTGTTATGGAAAAAGTTAATGTCTAACCCATGGATGATCCAAACTATTTCCATGGAAACAAGTATCTAAAACATCAATACCAATTATCATGAAATCATGAAGATCACTAGCAATATAAGAACCACAATCACTATAATTTCCATTGAGTGTTATTTCTGTAAAAAAATCAATATCCAAATTATTACATATATCACCATAATTAATCCATTTTCATATTACAATTTTCATCATCAGGAAAAATTCTACATGTAATGATATTAATCCTTGAACATGCTGAAATAGAGTGACTTTGATAAAATACAATTGTAAAAGTTCGAAATTAATCATAGCAAAAATTGATTTGATCAATCCATTTTTACTCTTTTGTATCATTTTAGGCTATCTATTATTATGGATGAAAAATTAACCAAAAATATGAAACAATTTCCTATAAACAGTACTAGAGATCCAACATGAGATCAATTAGATTCATTTGGATATTGTGATCATCTTCCATCTGAACCAGCTGATAACATCCAATTTTTACACATAAATTGTCTATGAAATCAACAATAATAGGTAGCATAATTTTCCTTTTGAAACACCTTCAATACCAATACATTTTAATAAAACACAAATCCAAACATAATTCATCTAGACACTGACAATTAAATAAGGATTTTCTTCCACTACAATAAAATATAAGTCCAACAATGATGCATAATTCCGCTAGATAACAAGACTAAATTATGTGTTTATTGATTCATCGTTATTAAATATTTAAAAATCAAATATTTTTGAAAAGATAAAATAAATTGACCAAGATGCATATATATAATCCAACCCCTCTTAATAAAATTCTTATGAGACACCACCCTTTGAACTACAATACACATTGCTTCCACTTTTGTAAGAGAATTAAGATCTCAACAAAACTTTTTTTGCCCTGACAATTCTTGCACTTCCACCTCATTCCCTCACCAAATTTTTCGGAATTATAGAATACCAACCACTATTCTTCAATATGAAATGAATTAGAACCTCATTCACATTTCTAGTCCATATCATCAACCATGGAAATTTATTATTCATTCACAGTGAGTAATTTTGTAGGCACTCTTACAGCCAAATAGAGAATTGGTAGTGGATGTTCTAAACATACTAACACCAAATCCACCTATATCTACTATAACATCCATCTCATCTCTAATATCATTCAATTAAATGAATATATGTTAGACTACTATATTAAAAATATCATCAACAAAAATATCAAAATCATCCTCAACTACACTTGATACCATATTTATATTACTATATAATGATCCACATTTTTCGGAGAAGTGTACATAAAAAATTAATCTATTACCTATCACTCATATAGAACCAATAGATTATTCAGTCTTGTTTATTTCCGTTCAAAACAATTTTTTGGAGAAGAGTAATTAAACACTCCTCCTTGTCATCCATCCATAGCGACAAAATTTCATCCATTTTTTGCAACCATATATTCAACCATCACATGTACTCAAGTGTTTGTGTTTTAGATTATACTACCTATCCTACATAATCATAAACACCCATTGTATACTATCAATATCCAATCCAATGATATCTATTATATTATTTATCATCAATCATCTAGCTATGATTTTCATCTCTTCTTGACTTACTCTAAATATTGGGCTTGTTATGAACGCCCATATAGTGGTCTTCGTACTCTTAGAAGGAGCTTCAAAATAGATCAAAGAGAAGAATTTTTGGTAGAGGAAGAATAAGATAGTAAATATTGTGACTTCCTCAGTGAAGATCACATGTTAATATGATCACAGTTCCCCAAAAAATTAAAATAATGTTAGCAGTATGAGTGATAATGAAATGGGAGAATGATAGAACTGATGAAACAAATGACAACATTGTATATTTTTTCATGATTCAAGAGTTATATTTGTATGTGGAATGAATTATATACAACAAAAATCTCTATGAGAGACCTCCTCATTGGGATACCACCTTACTATAAGTGTTGAGTAATGGATAGAGGCCACCACATTCAGGACCCATCCCCCGAGGCCCGTGTCGTGACTACCCCATGCCCGCCTTCCAAAGGCTAGGGGATAGCGACTATCACCAAAAGTGAAATTCCATAAAACATAGAAGTCATTTCCTCTAAGCAGCATCTCCCCCCTTCCGTCTCGAGAGCATAGGGTTTCCATCATATATTTTCTCCTTCCCTCCTTTGGTCCGTTGTTTCATCCTAGCATCGGAGATATGGAACCCGGCTCGGTGGAGGTGTGTTGCTTCTGGTCCATGGCATGGTTTTGATCTCGACTCGCTGGGCTCTGGCAGTTTGGATCTTGGATTCGGCTTCCGGTGACTGGATCTTGGCTTGGCATCAGCACGACGACTGGCCTAGTTTCAGCGCGCGTTGTTGTGGATGGTGACGGATTCTCGTCTCCAGATCTGGTTTCAGCTGGCCTTCAACTTCGGGTGAGTTCCAATGTGACTCGGTGTCGGCTACGTGTGAATAGGAGGGGGGATGTTTGGCTTCTTCTGATATTTTCTGTTTGAGGTGTGCAGTTGTTTCTTTTGTGGAGGGGTTATTGCCGGAGAATCCCTAATTCATTGTGGGTTCATTTGGCCTCTTGAGGCTTGATTGTTTCAGAAGCCAGCATGGGTTCTACAATGGTGGTTTCAATGTTTTGTTCTGTTGTTTTTTTGTTTGAATGGTTTGTATTTGAAGGTGGAATGTTTTTGATTCAGACTCAATTTCACTCACGTCTGCCGGAAGGTTGTTCCATTGCTCTTACTCCAAAACTCCTCCACTCTCTCCGAGGCGGATTTTAATGGTGGTTTTCATGGGGAATTGGGATGCGAGGATGATCCACTGCAGGCATTGGTGTATGGTGTATTGAGGTTTTTTGGGGATGATTCTGGTGGTTTCCTCTCCATTGAAGCCATGTTCGAATCTTTGCTGCTCTGGTTTCATGCTCCCTTCGCTGTTCTCCCAATCGGTCAGATGTGTTGGTTTCTAGAAAGCTCTGGGAAGTTCATTTATTCGGCCATGGTATCCCAGAAGGCATCCCCAGCTCTTGTTCCATGGAGTGGGGCATTTCAATTGAGGTGTTGTTCTATTTCGATGGTTTTTAATATTTTTAGGTGAATCTGCTATGCTGGACAATTTGGTTTGCATTGTTTGGATTTTGTGTTTCTTTGTCTGATGACTTCCTGTTGGAGGAGGAATCTGGTTTCCTGGTGTGAAAGTTCTACAGTATGGTGGATGTTGTTTGTTTGTACGGTTTGATTCTGAAGGTAGCTCTATTTTTGGAATTAAAGGCAGTGGAGGGAGAATGATAGTGCATTTGGGCCAGACCACATGGAACTGCCCAGAGGAGGTTCTAGAGCTGGCGATTCATCTTTGCAGGAATTTCAGATTTGGTTGTTTGAGAGGGTATGACGTTAGTCATCAGATCGGGCATGTGCTTTGACACAGGACACTTGCTTTCCGAATAGCCTTGCAATGGTGGAGAGCTTCATCTGATCAAATGAAAGGGAGTGGTAGCTCCGTGTTTTCTGATTGGTTTTACTCTCTTTGACCTTTGAGTCGTGATTTGTGTTAATGTCATGAAGTCTTTTTGGTTTCCCCTTCTTCCCTTAAAAGGGGGATTTATTATAAAAAATTTGAAGGTCTTCGGGCCGTTGGAAGGATGTATAACCAAGAAGAGGGTTCAGTAAGCAGAAAAGGGCCAAAATAAAAGCCAAACTGGAAAGTACAATTACAATTGAAAAGGAAAAAATAGCTGAAAGGAGGAAAGAAGCTCCTGGATCATCCACCACGGATCCTATATAAAGGGTAGGTATAAATATCCTTCTCAACACTCC
The DNA here is from genome assembly GCA_963277665.1 of Viscum album. Classification (NCBI taxonomy): domain Eukaryota; kingdom Viridiplantae; phylum Streptophyta; class Magnoliopsida; order Santalales; family Viscaceae; genus Viscum; species Viscum album. The sequence goes on along the minus strand of OY728151.1, from coordinate 642,416,291 downwards.
ATGTATATTAGTCTCCTCTGTGTAACGACACGCTGTATGGCCCACCTCCGGGTACCATCTAGTCCTAGTACTCTCAGCCTCAGTCTGCACTTTCCATCATCTACATCCAACAAAACAAGGTGTGGGCAGGGCCCGTGGAGGGGTGAGTATAACGATACTCAGTAGGGACCCTGAGACCCTCAAAGTCTCTCAAAATCCACCAAGGGTAAACCATAAGGTATGAAATCAACAAAAAACCATTACATACGTATATTCCCATACATATACCTAAGTTATAACGTATCCCATTTCAATCATGAGGAAAACCCAGAAGTAACTGACTCATCTCATACAGGTATACAACTTATGTAGAGAGATATAGATGATTTGATGTGGTTACTGAATCAACTTCTCTGTCGAACCCACGTAGGATCCAGGAACAGTATTCAGAGCTGTCGACCCCACACAGGATCTAGGAATAGTAGTCGGCGTTGTCGAACCCACAAAGGATCCAAGAATAGTATTCGGAGCTGTCCAACCCACACAGGATCCAGGAATAGTAGTCAGTCCACGTCAGATACCTCTATCACAAAGCAGCCAGCCACATGGTTCTTCCACAAAGGAAGCATGATTCCGGGAGGGCCCGCTCCTCATTATAAGAGTCGATACATCAACTATCACGAAGTCTCTCGAAGATTTATCTCAAAGTCCTGCCACATCATATGGGTCTCAACGCAACAAATGATGTGTCAATCAGGCTCCCGGTCTTTGAGTTATTAGCCTTTTAGTCATGGGGGCCCAGTTGGATTCCTGCACGATCCAACCATACCGTATCTCAACTATACCCCGAACTCCTATGTGGTATAGTCAAAGGGACCATCATTATCTCTGTTTTCCAGCACCACTATTGGTTCTTCAAATGGATGATTGGTGCCAAAGATATGGCTAAAAGTAATTAAAGGGTCTGTAGTGGTCTCGGGTCTGGTCCGACCCGGTTCGGCCAGGGTGCTATGAGGGACGTGGCTCAGGCGGTTCATCCTGGGAGGCCAGGAGGTCGGTGGGTAGGCCGTGAGGCCGGTGGGTTCCCATGAGGCGGCCGGGCAGGCCGAGAGGCAGGAAAGCTGGCCGGCGGGGCACGGGTTGGCAAGCTGGGTGCAGGCTGGTTGGTGGGAAGGGTGGGTGATGGCCGAGAGGTGTCCAAGTAGGCTGGGTGGAGGCCGAGCAGGCCGACACGGCGTGGACAGGACGGCAGACGGCTGGGAGGCGGCTCAGCAGGCCGATGAGGCGCGGGCAAGCCGGGAGGTGGTCGAGAAGGCCGGTGGACAGCCTGGGTGGCAGTGCGAGATGCCACAAGGGTGGTGCGGGTCACGGAGGCCACAGGAAGCGTGGCCTTTGTCTTCGACTCCTTAATCATCTCTTCATTTATTCTCCATACCAAAGGACACCATAGAAGAGATTGATGAATGGTGTCAGGCCATGTTAGTTTGGCTCGCCCCCTCTGTGTTTAGGGTTCCAACAATCGGTCCTCTAGAATGAAAAACATCAATACACATGTAAAAGGAAATCATCCTCATTCTTAATTTTGAATGAATGGATGAACATGATACTTAAATTAAATTAACCCCCTACCAATATCATTGGTGGTCGACGGAGTTATGGGGAAGAAGAAAGAGTTGTAGTCGTTCGTCGTGTCTGCCGTACACATCCAACCCCAAGCTCATGTGACGGTTCACTGATGATTTTGAGGAGGAAAATTTGGTCATCAATGATGTCACACATCGGTAGAAACTCCAAGGAAGAAGTCGAAGAAGGTCAGCGTTCTCCGTAATCAAAGGCGTTCCTCGCCGGTGCTCTTCATCAGTGGAGCGTTATTCGTTGGGAGATTTCTCCCAATAATACTCCTCTAAAATCACCCAAGTGAAAATCTGTTCCAAATAATAGATTATAATATCTATCATTTCGTTTTTAAGAATTAAAAAATATTAACTAAACACGTGGTTGGAACATTAAAAATAAAGGGGAGGATTTGGCACCATTAATTTGGTATGTTGGCACCATTAATGTGTAGGAAGCTCAAGATGCTCCAACAAATTAAAGAGGGGGTTTGAGAGGTTTTCCTCTCCTCCCATTTAATAGGGGGTCAGGTGTTCCTTTCCCCGAATATTCAAATTGGGTGGTTATGTGGCCTCGGGTGGTCCCCACCACATTAAACTCTCATGGGATGTTGATGTGTGGTGGTCCCCACCACCGTAACCTCTAAATGGATGTTATGGCCTGGTGGTCCCCACTAACGACCTCCACATGGAGGATATAGTTCTTGTGGGTCCTACCTCCCAACATCCACATGGTGGCTCAAAAATAAAATAAAGTATAGTTCATTTTATATTATTAATTTCCACGAAAAACCCAAAGAAACTATTATTTATTCTGGACCCACTCCCACCGAGGTGAAAGTCTCCTTAAGAGAATATCGGCGCTGCAAGTTCAACATTGCCATAAGATTTCAATTCCGAGTACTAGTTCAAAAGTTATAAAACCCCGCTTGTACGTTTACTAAACGTAACCGAACAAAGCATTACAAATTGATTCCGGGAACACTGGACCTCATAATCATGCTCCGTCAAAATTCACGGACTCCTAAAATTCCCTTGTATTTAAGAAACAATTTCTACAGAAATTCCAGGTCTGTACATTCTCCCCACCTTAGGTCTTTACGTCCTTGTAAGTGTAATGGCCCGGACCTCTCCGGACCATTCCTTTGTCGAAAAGAGGGTCATGAAGTGTTCTGGAGGGTAGATTGGACTTTTCCCACACTTTTCAGAATTTGTAACTACACACCATGTAGTGTGAGTACACGCCGTGTACCACCTAGCTGGGTATACCCCATGTTGAAGCCGTATCTTTGCCATGTGAAGTAAATAAGTACATGCTGTGTATCCCATACTACATGCCCTGTAGTTCCTCCACGCGTATGCATTACCCTCAAACCGTGTGTTGACTAGTCAATGGTTGTGTGTCTTGTTGAGGCCTTGTCCTTGCCCTGTGAAATAAATGACTACACGCCGTGTAGTTCCTTCCCGCATACGTTTTACACTCAAACCGTGTGTTGACCAGTCAATGACCATGTGCTGCATTTAATGCTGTGTTGGAAGCCGCGTGGAGACCGTGTGAAATGGTCGAGTACACACCGTGTACTAGAAAGTACACACAGTGTACTTTAGATTTTCACTCATATAAAAGGAGTGGGCCTCTCCCCATTTTAAAATCACTCCTCTCCTCCCCTCTCCTTCGAGTAGAGCTCTCCCAAGAGACTCCAAAACTCATTTCCTCCATAACATCTTCGTCCAAGCTCCGATTTATAATCCGTTAGCGGCCACGGGATCGTAACAAAGAGGCAGAACATCTGATCTTGGATCTGTTGTTTTCCCGTCGGCCATTCCTTCCCAGCTTCTAACCAAGGAAGTTTTTTCTTACTTAACAAAAGAGACGGACGCCGAAAAACGTCTTCTAAAGCTGATTCGGGGGAGCGTTGTGATCAGAACCTCTTGAGGTAGGGTTCCTACCTTCGTCTATCTCTTTGGTGCATCATGCGGGGTGGGTATCCTCTTGGTTTCATGATATACAGTTGATCCAATAAATGAAGATAATAACTGGTCAAAGCATGGGGATGGGGAAGTTATTTATCTTTGTTTATCTTATTGTTATGTCGAGAATTGAATAGGCTTATGCCTTCTGAAAATTACGGTCGTTGGGGGCCTTTGCTTGCATAATTAAATGATTCCCTATCTTTCTAGACCGTTTTGTGGATGGAACATTGTGGGATGTGGAATTCGGTTAATCACATAAAGTTGGATGATTTAAAATCCAGAACCCTTTTGTGATCTCTCCAGTTTAACAAAATGAAATAATGAACATGTGGGTGTTGGCTTGGTTACGTGGTGTGTGAAAGGGGGTGGATCCTGAGTTTTTACGAATAGGATGGGCAGTGGGGCTGCTGTAAAATATATTTAATGGGAGATGATGTAGCACAATCCCTTTTTTGTGATACGGTGGTGGAGATGTGGTTATAGTGGCAGCAGGGCTGCAGTAATGGTTTGTCTTATTAAAAGAAAGTGGAATGTTAATAAATGAACTATGGGGAAAGATAATGATTGCGGGAATAATCAATGGTGTTTGAGTGATGATAAAAGGTTTGGTTGTGTTTCCTGTGTTTTATCTAACATTATTTGTGGTTGGAAGGGTTTTTATATGAAACACTTGATTTGGTTTGATAATTTCCCAGTAGTTAAGGAACTAATAAAGTAATATAGTTGAAGCATGAAAACCTAAATGGGGTCGGGATTGTTTGTTGTATGCATGATTTGTAGTAGCAGTGTCAAGGCACATGATCAGTTTCTCTATTTAGAAGCCATTGGTTGGGCTGTGCGTTTGGTATACAAATATGTATCTATATCTTTGTGTTTTTTCACACCCCACCCATGTTGAGCACTTAGTTCCGAACACTCCCATTTCATGGGAGAGAGTGTTTTCCCCTTAGTTACTAGCCCTTTCCTGATCCTTCTTCCATAGGTTGTGATGGCTTGAGGAGACCGTACACCCAAGACTCTTCGTGTAGGTTTTGGTTGGGGTGGTATTATCCCAAGACTCTTCAGGCAGGTTTACTGTTCCCATGAATCTTCGGGATGAGGCCAAGGTGTGTTCGAGAGGGGATGTGATTGTGGTTTGTGAGGCCCAGGTGTGTGCGGGCGGGATGTGTGGTTTGTGAGGCCTAGGTGTGTGCAGGCAGGATATTTGGTTGTGAGGCCCAGGTGTGTGTGGGCGGGATTTGTGGTTCTTGAGGCACATGTGTTTGCGGGTGGGAAGAGTCTGGTAGCGTCAGGATGTTCACCGTTAGGAAGAGCAGCTAACTAGTGGGAAAAGGTACGGGGTACCCAATACACCTTTTCTTATATACTAATACATGTTGTAATGTGTTTTTGGTTAGAGTGGGTGGAGAGGTTGGGTGGATATATTTCCTTGTTAGGTTGGTTTCATCTGTTGTTCTCACGGGACATTAGGATGTCTCACCACCTATGCACAATATCTTTAGGATTCCCTATTGAGTATACATGTATGCTCACCCTACGTTTACATTCAGGTTTCCAGAAGGACTACCAGGGCCATGCAGGACCCTACTAGTCAGGACAGTTGGATTTGTTGTAGTTGTCGTACTTTTGTTTCTTTTGGTATTGTACTTTTGAGATTTCTTCTACTTGTACATTGGTTCAAAATTGTTTAAACATGCATGTGGGATTTGTTTGAGTTTTATTTTCTTTTACTTTTTCCATTTTCTTTTGTTGTTTGACTCATCCTATTTCTCGATCTTAAATAATAAAAGGATAATGCCTCCCATATTTGGGAAAACTCATACCCTTGGTGCTAGTCGCCACCACAAGGCCTACTGGAGGAGTCACTCGGGGGTCATTATCTCCCTTTCACCATTTCTAGCTCAAGAGGGGCATCTTTGATGGAAGGGGGTCGTGACAGAATGGTATCAGAGGCAGGGTTGAGGGATTGGATGGAGTCTGGAGTTAAGCACAGGGAGGATTGAATGCGATGGTAGGGAGAAAATGTTGGCTAATCTTGGTGTGTGACATAGGTCAGGGAAGACCGGCTAGGACACGAGATTTTAGGGCCCCCAGCGATCCGATGCAAGGACTCTGAGCCTACCTAATGACCAAGTGATACTACATTGATAGCAGGGTAGAGACCCTATGGAAGGTACATGCATCATCATGATTGTGTTTTATATGACTTGGGTGTTCTGGAAAAGAAATAAAGTGATAAAATGAAACCTCAAGAAATTTCCTTGCTACATGGGATTAAGTGATATTTTTTTACTGTAAAACTATGGCACTAGGATGTCGTCCCCTGGTGGCTCAGATAGCCGAGGCACAGCAGATTCAGGTGGTTGATCAGTTGAGGATGGACCGAGAGGAGGAAGATAGCCAGTGGCAGAAGACTCTTCATTCCTTCCAATGACAAACCCTCAAGAAGTACGAGGGTAGTACATCGGATATTGAGATAGAGGGGTGGCTTGAGGAGCTAGGGATCACTTTTACTTTGATCTGTGCTCCGAGGGAGTACTGGGTTCCCCTTCCAGCCAGTCAGCTGAGAGGTGCGGTGCGCCAGTGGTGGCTGCTCTACCTCGGGGAGAGGACAGAGGAAGAGGTCCAGTGGGATGACTTTTAGAAGGAGTTCCGAGAGGAATTCCTTTCTTCCATGATCAAGGCAGAGAAGTGGCAAGAGTTAATCTCAATCCAGTAGGGGTGAATGTCTATACGAGAGTTGGGGATCATGTTCAAGGATCTACTACGCTTTTCTCTGGATCTCTTTCCGGATGAGGAGTCTCGGCCGAGATGTTTGGAGGAGGCGCTTCATCCTTCGCTCCAGTATGTTGTCACCCTCTTCACCCTTACGATGTACTTGGTCGTACAGAATTTATCAGAGGTTGTAGATAAGAAGAACTCGCAGGGAGGTGCACCACGAGAGGGGATCCAGCCGGGTTCGTCGAAGGGGATGTTAGTCAGTAGTTGGTCTCCAATGATAGGACCTTCCAGATTCAGGCCAGTGGGGAGTAGGCCCCAGCAGTTCCAGTTCAGATCTTCGGGTCCTTGTCCCTTTTTCACAAGCCCAGGACCAAAGTGTTTCTCTTGTGGAGGTTTCATGCACATCTAGAGTCGGTGCCCGACCCGAGCTTAGTACGGTGGAGGTTGGCAGGTTCAGCGCCCGCCTCAGCAGCACCAGTTGCCGGCAAGGACCTTCCAGCAGCACCAGGACCCTGCTCCTCTGAGGGCAGACTTTGCAGGAGGAGGCCGACCTTAGGGTTCTCCTCAGGTGCCTCGACCAGGGCATGGTCGGGGAGGTGGTCGACATCAGAGAGGCAGAGGAGATGGCCATGGACAATTGCAGGCATCAGAGTTGGCAGCTCCAGCAGGACCAGAGGTGGTGCGAGGTACGATTTGTTTGTTCACCACTCTCATTTCTGCTTTGTTCGACTAGGGATCTTTGCACTCCTTTGTTACACCCGGTCAAGCCCATGCTTTGGGTCTAGACATAGAGAGAATTTCCATACCCCTAGTGCTGATTACACCAGATAGAGGCCAGACCAACGTATCTTGTGTTTTTAATTGTTCTTATGATATTTGTTTTGATGTTATGATCTATACCTTTGATATATGGAATGCTTGGCTTGTTTGTTTTGAGGCTTTTTGTTTCCTTGTTCTCTAAAAGTGTGTAATGTGTCCAGACATGTGGGAAAGGGAAAAACCTGATCCTTAATCGAGACGCATTAATGGGGATATGATTGAACCCGTGCTGGCGAGTCAGTGCCACCTAAAGCGGGTAATATCTCAACATGGGAGAAGGAATTTCCCGAAGCCACGTGTTCAGATAGTGTGTTGGTTGTACGGTATTGGGGGCAGTGTACGTTGAAAAATCATAATATATGGAAGTGGGAAGACCCAATTATTAATCAAGACACATTAATGCAGATGCGATTAAACCCGTGTATGCGAGTCAGTGCCGCCTAAAGTGGATAATATCTCAACATAGGGGAGGGAATTACTAACAAATATGATTAGGGTTGTTGGTTGGGATCCTGTTATAACGAGATCCCTAAGTGGCATCTTGTTGGGTTCCTCTGGGTTGGTTTCTGAATTCTCAAGGATGAGAATGTTTTAAGAGGTATCTGATGTAATGGACCGGACCACTCCGACCCATTCATTTTTCAAAAAGTGGGCCATGAAGTGTTCTGGAGGGTAGAATGGAGTTTTCCCACACTTTTCAGAATTTTTTAACTACACGCCTTGTAGTGTGAGTACACGCCATATACCACCTTGCCGGGTATACCCTGTGTTGATGTCATGTCTTTGCCATGTGAAATAAATGAGTACACGCCTTGTAGCCCATACTACACTCCATGTAGTTCCTCCCCGTGTACGCGTTACCCTCAAACCGTGTGTTGACCAGTCAACGGCCGTGTGTCGTGTTGAGGTAGTGTCATTGCCGAGTGAAATAAATGACTACATGCCGTGTAGCCCATACTACACACCGTGTAGTACCTTCCCATGTACGTGTTACCCTCAAACTGTGTGTTGACCAGTCAACAACCACGTGCCGCGTTGAATGACGTGTTGGAAGCCACGTGGAGACCGTGTGAAGTGGTTGAGTACATGTCGTGTACTAGAATTTACACGCCATGTACTTTAGTTTTTCTCACCTATAAAAGGGGGGGGGGCTCTCCTCCTTTTCAAATCACTTCTCTCCTCCAATCTCCTTCGAGCAGACCTCTCCCGAGAGACTCCAAATCCCCTTTCCTCAATAACTTCTTCGTCCGAGCTCTGATTTACAATCCGTCAGCTGCCATGAGATCGTAACGACGAGGAAGAACTTTTGAGCTGGAATCTGTTGTTTTCTATTGGGCCTTTCCTTCCCATCTTCCACCCGAGGAGGTTTTTCTGGGTTTAACCGAAGTGATGGACACCAACGGACGTCTTCTAAAGCTGATTTGGGGGGGGGCATTGTGATCAGAACATGTTGAGGTAGGGATCCTACCTTCATCTCTCTCTTCTGTGCATCATGCAGGGTGGGTATCCTCTTCCTTTTGTGATATACGGTTGAACCAAAAAATATATATAATAACTGGTCAAAGAATGGGGATGGGGAAGTTGTTTATCTTTTTTTATCCTATTGTTATGTTTAGAATTGAATAGGCTTATACCTACTGAAAATTATGGTCGTTGGGGGTCTTTTCTTGCGTAATTAAATGTTTACCTATCTTTCTAGACTGTTTTTTATGGAACTTAGTGGGATGTGGAATTCGGTTAATCACATAAAGTTGACTAATTTAAAATATGGGACCCTTGTGTGATCACCCCGGTTGAACAAAATGGAATAATGAACATGTGGGTGTTGCCATGGTTACGTGGTTTGTGAAAGGGGGGGGGGGGGGTGGATCCTGAGTTGTTACGCATAGGATGGCCAGCAGGGCTATTGTAAATGATATTAAAGGGGCGATGATGTGGCACGTGCCTTGTTTTGTGATACGGTGGTGTAGATGTGGTTATAGTGGCAGTAGGGCTGCAGTAATGGGTTTTGTTATTAAAAGAAAGTGGAAAGTTAATAAATGAATTGTGGGGAAAGATAATGAATGCGGGAACAATCAATGGGGGTTGAGTGATGACAAAAGGTTGGGTTGTGTTGCTTGTGTTTTATCTACCTTGATCTGTGGTTGGAAGGGGTTTTCTACGAAACACTTGATCTGGTTTGATAATTGCCCAGTTGTTAAGAAACTAATAAACTAATACTGTTGAAACATGAAAACCTAAATGGGGTTGGGAATTTTTGTTGTATGCATGCTTCGTAGTAGCAGTGCTGAGGAACGTGCTCAGTTTCTCTGTTTAGAAGCCATATGTTGGGTTGTGTGTTAGGTATACAAATATGTATATGTATCATGGTGTTTTGTCGTACCCCACCCATGTTGAGCACTTAGTCTTGAACACTCCCATTTCATGGGAGAGTGTGGTTTCCCCTTAGTTACTAGCTCTTTCCTTCTCCTTCTTCCATAGGTTATGATGGCTTGAGGCAACCATACACCCAAGACACTTCAGGTAGGTTTCGATTGGGGTGGAATTAACCCAAGACTCTTCGGGCAGGTTTACTGTTCCCAATAATCTTCAGGATGAGGCCCAGTTGTGTTCGTGCGGGGATGTGATTGTGGTTTGTGAGGCCCAGGTGTGTGCAAGCGGGATGTGTGGTTGTGAGGCCAGGGTGTTTGCGGGCATGATATTTGGTTGTGAGGCCCAGGTGTGTGCGGGCAGGATATGTGGTTCTTGAGGCCCAGATATGTGTGGGTGGGAAGAGTGTGGTAGCATCAGGACGTTCACCATTAGGAAGAGAAGCTAACTAGTGGGATATGGTGTTGGGTACCCAATACTCCTGTTCTTATATACTACTACCTATTGTAATGTGTTTTTAGTGAGTGTGGCTAGTGAGGTTGGGTGGATATATTTCCTTGTTAGGTTGGATTCATCTGTTGTTCACATGGGACATTAGGATGTCTCCCCACCTATCCATGAGAGATTTAGGTTTCCCTAATGAGTATACTTGTATGCTCACCCTACATTTACTTTCAGGTTTCCAGGAGGACAATGTAACGCCCCGACCCCAGTGACCCAGAGTCGGTGCATTATTTTAATACATTGACATGATTTCAAAGAACCAAGTCCCGAAGAACCGACCAGTTTAGTAGTCTTGGAAAATAGATTACATACATGAATGTTACATTACACTTCCTAACATACAAAACAACATAAATAATCCTTTATGAATGCCATTATTCCCTTGTTTTATCCATGCATATCAATCACATTACACTTCTTGTAATCCTGGGATAAATAAAACATAGAAAGGGTTGAGCTCAAATGCTTAGTAAGGGTATGCAATACAGCTGAAACATTCAAAAATAAGCATAAACATTTAAGACAATGTATAAAACTAAAACACAAGCCTTTTAAACTTGAACTTCAGCATAATATGGTAGAAATTAAATGAAATTATTCCATTTACTTATTCACATGGATATTCTACTTATCGAATAATCACATGCAATATCACTAACCACTTTCATAATGATGGAATGCATAATTCCAGACTATCATAACCACATAGCCAAGGCCTCGTGCCAAGACTACAAATAAGATTGTTTCAAGGCCTTATGCCAAGACACTAATGTTAGGGAATTGTTTCTCATTATGACATTATTTTTGAAATATGGTCCATCTAAAACTCTGACCTTTTTCTTGAGGCCAGTCCATATCATTTTGTATCATGATGGCCTTCAGTCTCTTATGGGGATGCAACCGATTTATGTCATGCATCACTATTGGATGGCCTTCAGGCATTGGGAAACAACAAAACTCCCAAATAGGCATCCATGGGGCAACATAAAAGTTAGAAATGGAGACCATCCAGTACACTGGATAAACATATGCATCCAATGATATGTTCAAAGAGACACATTCTACGATGGAATTTGTGCATGGACACCGTAATGTCTAGAAGATTCCATATTGAGCTTTCCTCATTTCCAATAATACGACCATTTTTTAACTTGTGATATTTGTTACGGGGTCTGAATTATCTTCAACATCAAATCTAGAGTCTTCTCATCAAATAATACTGACATGATAACCATAATCTTCTTCAACATTCATTTCAATCTCTTATTGAAAGGGTCATTAATACCTTAGTCCCTATTTTATTCCATCTGATGCTATTTTTTGTCTATCAACAAAGTACTTCACGCAGTTATATAATGACTCCTGAACTAGGGTAGTTATAGGTAACTTGTGAATCCATTTTATGACACTATTGATGCACTCCACAATTTTTTGGTCATGTTTCAACACCTCTTCCCCCCTTAATAAGCTATTGCCAAATTTTATTTTGAAATCCTTGCCATATAATCATAAACATTTTGATCATCCTGGAAGATTTGTTTGAAACATTTTTCAAACCGCCATTGATATGACTCATAGTCTACCCAAAATACTTGATATTTCACATAAATTAATTTTATCTCTATGTTGAAATAATAAAAATTAACAATGAAAATGCATACCACGCCTCATGATTTCCTTGTTCATCGGTTAATTGTGGTATTTTTTATACAGGATGCTGGAAATTTGTTTAATTAATAAATTATGAAGTGCATTTAGGTATCTCCATGTATCATGATCTTCCTTGATTGCCTCATTAATTTCCTGATGTCGATCAGATATCAAAAAAACACCCTAAATGTTGGTGAAATTATTCTTGATTCATGAAAACAACCAACTCCATGATTAATAGTTTTCTTTATCTATAATGGAAAAGTAAAGAAGAAGAGGTGAACGGTTTCAATCTTGTGTTTCCATAGTTAACAATATGCCCTTGTAATTTCCGTAAATAAGCATTCCATCAATCTGAGTGAACTATTTGCGGAAATCAAATGATGAGATACATGGGAGGAATTCCCAGAACAACAAATGAAATTGAACACAAGATGGATAATGTCTGTTATTGTGAGACACATGTTAGTTTATATCAATATATAAGACAACATGTTTATGATACTTTATTATGGCTAGAAATTGCAACAACACCTGATAGGGGTTATCCAAATCACCACAGACCTTCTAAATTTACTTATATTTCCTCGTACATGCCTTATTATGGGAAATCAAATAATTGAATTTCTATTGTGTTCTCTCTTGCACAAGGGATATCTGAACATCATGGAATGTCCTAATCATCTCAACCACAATGGATGGCAAAAATTAAGCATCCAATGAGGTATGATCTTGTGTCCGGCTTTTCTAAACGCATGTTTGAGCTTCCTCAATCATCAATATTCTTGAAACTCCAAATGAAAAGTCCAGAATCTCCCTCAAGTGAAATCGAAAATCATCCCCATACTTCTCACACCGTATGAGATATTTAATATGAGCTAATTATTGATCTATATATCTATAGTGACTCCCAATGTGAAATCCCTTTAGCATGAATTTAAATGTATCTTTACATGAAAAATTCCTTTGAACTTATAAAGTTTTTCTCAGTTCACTAAACCTATATGGTACCACTCCGGGGAACTTTTTTTCTGGTGTGAGAACATTATTTTCGAATACAAAAACACATGTCATTTCTTCTACCAAGATGAGATAATTTGTGGATGATTTTTTATAGGATGATATTGTTGTACATGTCATTAATTTCTCAAAAACCCCTCTATAACTTCAACTAGTCCCTCATCATCACCTCTGTTGTCACCATCTTTTCTGTCATTATGAAACTCCTCATTAGATTTCATATTGAAATGTATATCTAATAGATCATATATGTTTTCCTCTTCTACATTATTTGTAATATGCTCTATTTAATAGGGTAGACTATCTTCAACTAGTATTTAATGTCTACATATTCATACAACTATAATTTATTGTTGTAATGTAGAAAGATCAAAAAATAACTCTATCTTGGTACCATCTGATCATTGATAAAATAAATTTATTTCACGGACCACCTGTGCATCCAAAACCAATGGACAAGCATGATGCCATAGTGTTTCCAAGAATTGAAAATTTCTATAGATCATAGACTTGATATCTTTATCATGTCCCAGATTTAAGGAACTGATAATTCTTTCTTGATGGCCACTTGGGGGGTATCGCATTCCATTGTACTAACCAATTTTATTGGTATTGTATTTTAACAAGAACATTTCTCAATTTGGATAACCTCCCTACTGCAATAGCAACATGAAAACATGACTCTCTTGGTTAAAAAATGATTCTTAGATCAAAATTATTATATTGTAAAAAATATTAACAATAATGGTTGACCATATAATATTTATTATAATGTAATTTTAGGATTCCTATTTAAACCCAAACTTATTCAATTAATTTTTTATTTTAAAATTGTTTGTAGAATATAAGTCACATAATGTTTTTGAATCCCTGGTAAAAAGACGAAGTAACATCAAATTAGATAAATTATCATTGATAGAATAACAGTAATGATCATCTAATGGGAATTGAAAAAGAACAAACACATTAAATAAAACATTATTTCTTTGTAACATTTAATAAATTCGTTAAATTTTTTAAATAAATTGTTGTTTGGATGAGATGAGGCTCACGTCAGATATGCGGTAAAATACAACTTATTTTAAATTGGCATTTTAATTATATCTTCAAAAGAATTGTACTTCACTTTTGATCATTCAAAAGATTTCGACCATATAATGATGTATCATAGATGTCATCATAGATTCCATTAGAAGGACAAAAACAATTGAAAGTTCAAAAGTGATGTGCATGTACTTCAAATATCTTATTAAGAATACAATATCAAATAATCATGATTTTACCTCATGTACGAAGTGATACTAATCTCATCCACACCAAATTCTATTGATAATTTTCAATGAATTCAATTTTTATTATAAAGAATTCATGTATTATTTAATGTGTTTTTTCTTCTTCATTTCACATTATATGATCATAAGTATCATTAGATATTCATTACATGGCTTCATTTTTTAATCCCATGTAATCCATTAATAATTATATAATTAATCATTTATAATATTAAAAATAATATCTAAACTATATAATATTTATGATACTAAAATTTAAAAACATATTCTTATATCCAGAACTATGATACTAATGTTTTTTAGTAGAGTTTTTTCAAATTTAGCCATTATTTAATAACTAGTTAATCATCACTAAGTTAATAATTAGTCAATAATTAGTTAATAATTTTTAATTAACAATATAATAGGGAATAAAAAACTCATAAAGTAACACATTAATGTTTTACAACATACAATAAATACCATCATTTTTCAACAAAACATGGTTCAAATGATATGAGTATAACATTGGAAGTGAGGTAAAACCAAACCGATTTTTATTTGATCACTTAATAACATATTATACATGTATATACATATCTTATTATGTAAATATCTTTATAGGATGTCATTATTGTACCAAAGAAAAATAAACATAATTTTATCTCACTTCTGAAGTCACACTCAACTCAACCAAACCATGTTTAATTTAAAAAGGTGATGGTATTTCTTGTATATTGTAAGACATTCATGTGTAATTTATTGTGATTTTTATTATCTATTTCATTTTTTATAATCATAATTTTCATTTTTCCAATGATAAGTATTATTAGGTAACCATTACATGTATTTATCTTTTAATCATATGTTATTCAGTAAATAATATGTAATTAATCATTACCAATAAAAACTATTCTTTGTCAACTGTATAATATTTATGATACTAAAATTTTAGAACATCTTGTTATATTTGAAATAATGATATTAATGTTTCATAATATAATTATTAACTAATCAATCAATATTTAATCACTAATTAATCATTATTAAGTTATTCAATAATTATTTATTATTTAATCATTAGTCATATAATATTAATTAGTTCATTATAATTATCGAATAATATAGATTCAGTTTTAATCCTATGTTATCATTAATTAATCTATAATTAATCATTAATAAGAGATAATATTATTTCGGAACAATATATAACAACTTAAACTACATAATAAATAACATCATTAAAACAAACTAAAAATAATTCAATTACTAATAAAATCTTTTATTATTTAATTCTTTTTTTCCTTTTCCATTTCATTATATATCATCATTATTATCATTTTATCACAGATAAATATAATAATTTGATTTTTATTTCTTTAGATATATTTTTTTGTTTATAATTAAATTAGGAAGCATTTTAAGCATATCCCATGGGAGTGTCAAACAAGATTAGAGAAGCCTGTTGTCGTGCAATAGTTCTCATTATAGTATTTCTCAATGTTGTGTTTTCGAGTTATAACCATGGGTAAATCTATTATAGAGCCATATCTACATCCCTGTATTCAAAAAAGGATTTTATTTTATAGATAACCAGATAATCTTTATACTACCAAAATTTCAAAATACTTAATCCAAAGTTATTTTATACTTCATATATACTTAATATATACATTATCATTACTAATAATAATTACTGTTCCAAACAATATATAATGAAAAAAAACATTCTAATAAACAAAATATATAGAACTAACTAAACTAATTAAAAATGATATATTTATAAATATAAATAATTCAACTAAATAAATTTAAAACATTAAATTAAATAAAAAATACATCTAAATGATTCTTCGTAAAAGTCTGGGCCTTCTTTTGGAACAATGACTCCACCACATGGATTTTTTAGATAGAGACGTAGTTTATTGAGGATAGATGGGGGGAAATTTAATTGAGGATTTCGGGGAGGGGGCTTCCCTTTTATAGAGTGATGAGGGGAAGGTGTTATCCACCTTGTCGACTTTTCCATTTCATCGATTCGGGCCAAAGTTGTCGTAGAGGATGGAAGGCGGCATCAGCGATGCCTCCATTAAAGAAATTTTTATTAAAAAAATTACATATTCTTTTATTTTTTTCATAAAAAATACTAAAAGAACTCAGTAGGGGGTTTTCTCCTCATGCGGGTCATGCCTCATGGGGTCTATATCACACAAATTACAGCATCACTATCTCGTTCACCAGACCACAATGAACCAACACCCATTATCCTCCTCCATATTTGAGACCTCTCTAAGTGACCATAGACTCTTCCACAACTTGTATCATTTACCACTACCTCAAAGTTCCCCCTTAGTATCCTCAAGTTGATGCACCATCAGCCTGGCCTGATCGGGAACTTCTGCTCGACTCAACTATTTCCAAACCGTAGCCGCTAGCTCAATTGTTGCCTCCTTTTGTAACAGATGCATCCCCACCACTTGTTTATATATCCATAAGGTTCTACAAACACCATCACATGTGAGATATGGTACCGGATCATTTCAACCTCTCACTCATATGTAATCCACAACCATGTCATTCACTCGATCCGGTTGTATTTGAACTTACTAGCATCCACAAGCTCACCTTCATCCTCCTCAACCAGTGCTACATTATCTGTATATTGGGTAAACCCATTCACAGATGTAGGGAGATCTCATTTGGGTCCCACATCACACTCATTGCTACCTCCCACATGTGATGACACTTGAAAATGCCTCCAGGTGACCTTGAAGATTGAGACTGCATGGGACTAGGTATGTATTTTTCCCATAACTGGTCTGGGCAGGTCCACCTAACTAAGAATACCCCCACACAGTTTATTCATGTCCCATAACGGGTTCTCAGGGGGTTAGCCAGACCCACATTGGACATACACTGGGTTTCAGGTCCCCATAAAATTTTATATATTGAAATATTAATTTATATAATTTAATTAAATTTTATTAATGATTGAATTGGTTTAAAAATACTAAAATTTTAATATTTTTATAAAATTAATAATATTTTATTATTAAATAAAATTAATTGATTTATTTAATTTTTTGAATAAGAATTATATTAATAACATGACCAAATAGGAATGAATTATTTTTATTCAAATTATTCATATAATTTATTTAAATTCTATCATATATTAGATTTATTACAATTGAATTTTATCACTTGTTTATTTAATATAATGACTGGTCTTGAGAATTAACTGACTATGTGAATTTGGGGTTAATTTCGTTTAATTAATTATTACATGTGTGTGCTATTTGTAATAAGTAGTTAATTAGGAAGATCGTTAGTACATATTTGTCATTATATTAATATGAAAAATAGCCTGCATGTCCTTCAATATTTTTATATGTACATTGCACTTAATAATACCCATTCACCTATGTGTGAGTATATTTATATTATGATGAAGATAATACCCGACATGGATCACTCCTTGTCGAGGAGAATACCCAGACAATATATGAACAAAATCGATTGGGGAATAGGTGCTTGATGAATCATGACCCAACAAAGCTACGATTCCTATTGGTCAGGATTAATCCATTCAGTTTAAATGGATTAACCAATATTAGTTGCGGAAGAAAAGTCAAGTAAAATTATTTCCTTTATTCAATTATAATTTAATTCACGCTTATTTATGATTGTGGAACCTCATAATATAATAAACAAGAAGTATTCATAATGATGTGATGAATGTTTTTATATTAATGTTCACCATGACTACTCATTAAGAAAAAATTAAATGGATCAGATGGTATTTTTAAAAAAATATTAAAACCTTTATAAAAATATTATATCACTTACTCTTTCCATCATTTTCATTTGAACAAACCTAGGTGTATGGGGTACTTTTCATCCATAGTTAAGGGTTCCTCCTACTAAAAAGGAGTTGAAATGAGAGTGATGGGTTGAATTAATTAATGTTTGAAGTAAATGGGTATCCATAGATACTTTATTTAAACTATAGAGTAATGTGTTATATAAATCATATTCATTATTCTACAATATAGGATTTTACTCAAAAGAGGAATGAGGCCTCAGTTAATGCTATTGGTTAGCAAAATGCATTTCAAAAACTCTCAAATTATTGAAATAACCATAGATTGTAGTCTATAAGGAAATTTCTAAAAGATCCTTTCCATTATAATAATATAGCGATAGGGTATTATGTTTCTAGTTTTGAGGTTCGCGGAGACTGAAAAAATTGTACGAGACATTTAAGGATTTAACTATTCGTTAATTTCTTATTTGTATTATAAAAAAACGTAATAATCTTATAGATTTTATTTTTGTAAAAAATATAATGTCATACCACATGACCACTATGATGTCATTTGGACAATGAAAAATTACCATCCAACCTGAATCTATAAAATGTAGTACATGCAATTGCAGAATGTAATATGATATCAATAATTCAAGGTGCTAGTGTTCCCAATACCTATTTTGACATATCAGAAAGTGATTGTGAAAAAAATTCATACCAAAGACTAGTGTATAACACATATAGTGTTTATTTCATTATGACATAGTCAAAATTCGATCTGAGTTGTGGATTCAACAGAGGGAAATGGATGATTTCACATGTTGTCGCATCCCTGAGATGTATAAATGGAGAATGTAAAATGAGATATTAATGGATGATGATTATAGTAAATATGTGTAATTGAATGATGGATCATGATATTTCAATGGATACCTTAATCATATGTCATTTTACCCATTTAACTCAGTTTAATTTATGATAATAGAATGCACGGTGTGGAGAAATCCCCCCATTAGATTATTCGTAAGGTTGTACAAGAAATAATAACATTAAATATGGATTATTAATTATTTAATAGTATTAAAAAGAAAAAAGGGAATGAAAATAGGCCAATTAAAATTGTGCCACCAAAGTCTAATTTGTAATGTACTTCAATGAAACGATGTATTAAACAATAGGTTTATTGCTTCACATGTTGTTAAATAAATATTTGACCCTTTAAATTCTATAATCTCAATTAATTATTTATGTAATATCTTCTTTGGGAATATTCAACCAGTGTACATAATGTTTCTATTATACATTTTCGGTAATAAATAAAATATTTCTATAATATATGTGTATTTAAATATATTAACCAATATGAAATGAAATCTTACTAGAGGTATGGTGCATTCTATAAGTGGATAAGAACGAGAGGTTCTGAAGTTAGTGATGTGAAGCACACAACTTCTAATTTCCAAGTATATGGATGTAGTTGAACATTTTTTACGTTTAATAAAAACAATTATCACATTTTTCCTTTGTAAAAAGTACAAATTATTCGAGTTCTGTAATGAATATTGTTTTTGGTTTTCTAAAAAACAAACAATCGTTCACTATTGAAGGAATCATTAGAAATATATACTGGATATAAAACATACTGCTTATATACCCATTTTGGAGAAGATAATATATTTTTTAAAACAATGCATTATTCTAGGATACACTAGATATGGTTTTAGAGTCTTTAGAGTTAAATATCTTATGTATTATAGAGAGACTTTTGTAGCAATGTTTTTACAAAGATAATTTTATATATATTGGCCTACTTTAATGATTTAATAATTAATTCACCTAGAGAGGATGAACTATTTTGATAGTAATATTGTGGTAAATATTGTTTATTATATTCCATTATGTTATTATTAAGGAATTTGAATGTGATATATGGTATTTGCGTGGGAAAAATATATGATTTTCTTTGAGATGGTGTACCGAATAATATTTTAACCAAGCATTCAATGATAAATATAATGTAATATTGAGTAATTATGAAATTCAAATTACCTTATAAACATAAAATCTATGATACTAATAAAGAGGATCTATGATAAGTAATGTATGTTAACATTGACAGAGAAATTATAACATGAAGCAATTTATAAATAAAAATTTCCTTATATACCCCTAAGTCATCAGGCATGTAAAAAGAGTATCAATGTTTCATCTCATATTCAATAGAGATAATTCCATTATTTTTCAAGATATTCCTCACAAATTAAATCATTGTCAACTAACCATATTCCAACTATACTGAAAATGTATATCATATGAGTTTTAATAGGATATAAATCAATTTTCAAAAGAACCTCTTTTAAACTACAATGTTTTTTTGAGGACATAAACACACATGAATAAATAAAAGATACCATGTACATATAGTTATCATTTTAATGTTTTGTAATGATATTATTGAAATCTATATGATAGAAAATATTAAGTCAAGTAATATTATTTATTTATATAAAAGCATGAGAATGTATACTTGTGATAGTGAGAGCCAAATTAACTTCTGTTTAATCAAAACTAGAGATACCCAAATAGTTTTTATAGGAACAAGTTCCACAAGAGTTGTTCAAAATGAATGTTCTTGTGTCCCATACTCTATAGGATGGATAAAACCATATTAATGGTTTTATTTTTAATCTTTCCAATGATATGTTATTCATTAATAATAATGAATCCCACAAGCATTAAATGACAATAACTTATGATTCAAAAGATTAATTAAAATTTAATAATGGATTCAAAGTATCAAAATTAAGATCCTTATTATTTTTTATAATTTTATTGGTATTCAAGTGAGTCTATTCATTAATGGTACAAACATGGTACAAATAATGCTTAATCTGTAACACCAAGCCGTTACATCTAAATCCATTAGAATTATACAAGTAATAGAAACTCTCTATGATCAATAAAAAGTGAATCCGATGTCAAGACCCAAAATAACAGAATATGTCTATATAATGTACCCAAAAAGAGATGGTGATGGTATATAATTACAATAAGGGTTATGGTTACTAAATTCTAGTTTGGATTAATTTAAGAAAATTTATCATAAAATATTCATTTGGACAGATTATTTTATGTGATTTAAATAAATGTTAGTGGTAGTTGTGTTGTTTTCCAAGTAAAAAATGTTTGATATAACAAAGAAAAAACTATTAGTCTTATATTTATTTAATTCCAAGATGAAAGTAACTCTTTAGTGATTGAATTAAATTATTGACTAATGTTCTGTTGCATGAGATATACTCCGGTTGATCTAATGGATTCAGTGACTAATTAAATATTACATATACATAAAATTTATTAGAGAATACATGTTTGTAAATTTCTAGTGAGAATTATTTCCAATGAAATAAGTAATAAATATATGAAAATATACATGTATGGGACATAAGGGGAGTCTAATGTTGTCAGTTGAAATACCAACAATGATGATGGATCAATCACGTATTCGATGATATTTATAAGATATCATATTTCCATAAAAAAATTATAGTAGGAAAATATTATCTATATCGTAGAGAATTACAAGGTATGTAGTTATAACTATCTGATTTTACATCAGAAAGTACACAAGTTATATACCTAATCAGTACAGAGGAAGAAATACTAGTAATAAGGGGACATAAACTAGTGTTCCTTCATGTTCATTATGATCTCATGTCATAGTTATGGTATGGTAATGATAAAGACATGGTCAATCAAGCTAGTGGTGGAAATTTCTACAAACACCGAGTGAGTTGAGGCTTCTAAGGAAGCTAAAGAAGAAGTGTAAAATAACATATAATTTTTCCATATTATTTGAATTACACCTATTATGTGAAATGTTATCATTATGATAATTATATTACTAATAATATAAAATTTTTCGGGACATCAGGCCCTTCTCTGCTGATGTTTGGTTAATAAACTATCACCTCGGGTATAGGCTCCCCACCGCGTGGCTGTTGCAGAAGTATTGTATACAATTTAGTGGCATATAAATGCTTCTTTGCACAATGGAAAAGGGTATTTCATGATTCTTGTCATGAAGAAAACTTTTGCTGCTATAAGGCATATGTTTGATGTTTGATTGGGTGAATGTTACAAAAATATTCAGGATTTTATGATTCTGAAAATTATGGGTGTACAATGTAATTTCAGACCTGCTTTAGGTACTATTGAGGTTTTCTAGATAACTCCCTTCCTTATTCATATTATGGTTAATACAGTTGGACCTTTTAATGGTAATCCTGGGCCTCGGGTTGTGGTGAAGTCTTTAGGGCCCATGATAATTATATTAAAGTATTATTCTATTGTTCTTGTGGAATGAAACATTCCCTTGAGGAGGAGATACTTGGGATCATACACACTCTCTAATTTGTGAAAATGAAATTTTGGACCAATATCTTTTTGTATAGTGACTCTTCTACCATCGTACAACCCATAAGAAATGATGAAATGTATACCTCTTGGTGGCTCGCAACAAACTAGATGCAGTTCATGGAGACTCCTTCGACTCTCAACATCATCATCACTCATGTTTATTGAGAGGAAAACATGGTTGCAAATGGTCTTGTGAGAATTTGGGTTAGTGAACCTATTACCTAGTATGATACCCTTCCTAAGACTATACACCCTTTTTATGGGGATGATTATAATAAGATCTCATGTTTTCATCTCTTCTAAAATTCTTAAATTTTACAAATAAATTCCTTGGCCTTTTGGTTGAGGGCCTTTTTAAAAAAATAAAAATGGGAATTTACTTATGGGATAATATCCTAAGAATAACTACCCAATGAATTGAAGCCATAGATAAAATAATTTCAACACAATGAAGATGTGGAATACCCCATGACTAAATCTATAACTTAATAGAAACATGATTTTATCATGTGATTATTAACTATAATGGTTATAATGTTGGACATATTGAATGTGTGAGTGTTGAAATACTAGGATTCCTAGACTAAATATTATCATCTCTTTTTTATTACAATGAAATTTTTAAAGAGAGTTATGCATGATGTTCAGTTTCCATCATAGTGATTATATTTATGCATCTACTTTTTAAATGGTAATTTTCCTATATTATTTTTAATATCAAAATATTATAGTAGTTTATATACTAGAATGATAACCTCAAGATACTATGAAATTTATCTTAAACATACATTCAGTGATCTATATACATCATAATGATAGAAAAATGATGTTGTTTTGATATGATGTGCTGGGGGGTTATAAGAATTGTGACATTTTCTCAAGAATTTCTCACTTATTGGTCTTTTATAGGTGAGATCAAGTGGGGTAAACCCA
Source organism: Viscum album (assembly GCA_963277665.1). Classification (NCBI taxonomy): domain Eukaryota; kingdom Viridiplantae; phylum Streptophyta; class Magnoliopsida; order Santalales; family Viscaceae; genus Viscum; species Viscum album. The sequence continues at coordinate 642,393,207 of OY728151.1, read as the reverse complement.
CCAATTGTTAAAACAAATGTTTTGTGTTTCACTTGTAGTTCTTATCTTTGAAAATTATTATTGTTATCATAACATGAGATCATTATCAATGTTTACCATTTGATAACATACATTGATGCAAGACAAAACTATAACATTAAGTTCATGGAGAGTCAGCATTTGTTTGGATAATCTTTAGTGGTTTGACATGGGTTGATTGATCAAAATATAATTTGTTTCTTCTGTGTTGAGAATTTGATTTATCGATCCTAGAAGATCAGTATAGTAGTTACTTCTTAAATCCACAAATTTAGTAATTTAATCTTAGTCTATTTAGTTAGATCAAATAATAATAAATCAAGAATGGGTGATGACACATGTGTGCATCCTACTTTATGAGGTATCATTTGACAAATAGATGATATTACATAGAGTGTTTTTAGGATTGTTATTATTGCAATGATTGTTCCTTGTCGATTTAGGGACATTGATATGTTTCTAGACAACTCACCTAGACTATGATAAAATTTTACTACTATTGATATTAGTTCCTAGTGGGTCATACACAATTGAATATTCATGAATATGTCATATAATTTGGAATAGTTATATAGCACAAGGTGGGACCACCATGAGGTCCGAGTTTTGGCCAACAATTATCAACCACCAATAGATAAATAAAAAATTCATTATTATTTGGGTGTATAATTATTTTATTAAATTTATTTATTGAAATTATTTAATCATTTGTATGTAAATACATGAAAAAATATTATGCTAAAATTTTTTAATTTAATATTCAATGTCTGTTTCATATTAGTGATAATTACAAGTCATTTTACTAAATCAATTTTTTATGAAAAAAATATTTTACAAGAATGTGATAAAATATATATAGTATTTATGATGTAATTAGTTGATCATAATTATTTATTTTTTACATATTTAGTGAATTTCAAATATACATGGGTCGGGGAACCCTATATGGGTATTTTAGACCTCCACTCCATAATTCTAGGAGAAGATTAAACCATTTACTATTTATCTTTTTGAATAGAGATATTTTATCATGTCCTGTATCATAGAGAGATAAACTCGCTGGAAATGCAAACAATCCAATAATTCCTTCATGATTCAATATAATTACATCGAGGTGATCTTCATTACATCGAAGAGAACATCAAAAATATATGCAAGTACTCCAAATTGGAAAATGGCCTCTACAAATTTTTTTGAAGTGGGTGTGGATGATCTAGATGGGATAGGCTTTGGAAACTTCGATCAATAGTCTCTATCATAATGCGATCAATGTACACACTTCAATATAAATGTGGTAGTATTTAGTAATCCCCAAAAAAATCCTCTATATTCCAAAATAATCTAGTACTATTTGCATCACTAAATCACCACCACCTTTTTAGGGATAATTGAAACTCCCTCTTATGAAATGATATTTCCTAAAATTTCTACAGATCCTTTCCTAGAATGACACTTTTTTATTAGACTTTTGATGATTCTCTATAATAATCATTTTACTTTCATTAATATCTAAATATGGGTGTGCATGCCATCACTATAGATAAATATCATTAAAAACCCAAGAACCCATTCTGAAGTAGTGGATGAAAAATATTTTTCATATTATCTTGGAAAGTAAAATGTGTGTTTGTGAATCCATAAGTCATTAATAAGTATTTATAATGTATTTCGTGAGTCTTAATGTCTGTTATATCTACATGATCCTCCAACAAAACAAATTGGAATAATATTGACATAAAACACATCATAGTGATATGTTTTTCCCCTATAAATTAATCATGAAACATCATCACCATAGATATTGGTTAGCTGTTAGTGAAAATTAAAATATTATGATCCCAATAGTCCACACACATTCAACATCCTATCACATTATATAACATTTAAGATGAGACAAGAATAAAAAATAATTCAAGTGTAATTGATCCCATGTGTCAAAAGTTCATATAATGTTTTCCCAAAAATATTTTTCATTTTTACTTATTTTTTATATGGATGTATATTAACCGTATTGGATCTATTTATTAGTTTTATAGTGTGATATATGTCCCTACATTCTTCTAAATACTTGTATTTTTATAACATAGCTTGTACTTCTAGATTATCAAACCAAACTGTAAAGACCCGAAAATTTCAAGGGTTTTTTTCTTCTAAATTTTCTTTGGGATTTTACAAGAACGCAGTTTATGACGGTGCCTGATTCTGAGGCCTGGTGTGCTCGGAATCATTTTCAGAAGTTTAGCTCGGGTACGTTCAGTGAACGAACGAGCGGGTTTTTCTAACATTTGAACCGGTCCTCGGAATCGAATTCCGAGGGCACCGATGGAATCGCAGCGCCGATTTTTGCTTAGAAACGCCTTTTCCGGAGTTGCGTTTGCTCGGGTGTGCTTTTTAATTTTTGGGGGTTAAGTGAAGAAAATAAAATAAAGTGGTGCGACAACTTTATTATATTTCACTCAAAGCCACTTAAATCCACTTAAAGCTACTTAAGCTGAGTTGAAGCGGATAGGGTGCAATCCAAAATATCCTACCCTATTGCCAGGATATTTGTGAGGTGGGGCCCGCACGAGCCCCGTCATTTCTTTTCCTCTAAGTAACGCACCCGCAAAAACCCTTCTTTAATGAAAGTCAAATGTGCGTTTTTCTGGATAAGAAACGCCTCATTAATTGGGCAGTTAAATCGTTACAATTAATTCATTGAATTAATTGTTCGTTTCTTTTCTTTCGAATTTCAAACGTGTCATGTGCATTAATAAAATAATATAACTCTTATTTTCTTTCTATTGGAACTTGTGGCGTGGAGATAATTTTAAGGAAAGCGTTATTCTTCGGCAAAGAACGCGAAGAACGCTCCGACCTCCGATGAAGAACGCCAAACCCTCGGGGATCGACGACACGACGCCGTGTACTGCGACATCAACGATGTTTCTTCTACGACGCTCCTTCCGCGACGATCCTTCTCTTCCGCGACGATCCTCTTCTTCCGCGACGGTTAATTCCGCGACGAACTCGCGTTCGACGACAATTCTTGAGGTAGGGAATTATGTTTTAAGAATGATTTTATTCCCATGATTTCTTTCTTCCTAAAGAAAACAAAGAACACATATCAACTTATTACCTCGTTGATCCGCGAAGGTTTTCCTTGCGGGTTGGGAATAGTCTGTTGAGGGGAAAAACTATTTGGGTTGTTTCTCTTTTGTTCGTGAATTGTCATTGTTGTTCTTCATCTTTTGGGCCGCTTGTTACCAAATTAACGGGAGGAGGTCGGACCGCACGAACACGGCCGACTCTCCTCCCTCTTTGTTGTTTGATTCGTTGCGGCACGAACAAAGGCGGCACAGTGCAACGACACTGTGCAGAAACGAGAAAGAGTGCGGCGAAGAAGCGCGGCGCCGTTGAGGACGAACGAAACCACGGGTGGAGGTCGGACCGCACGAACACGGCCGACTCTCCTCCCTCTTTTTTGTTTGATTCGTTGCGGCACAAACAAAGGCGGCACAGTGCAACAACACTGTGAGGAAACGAGAAAGAATGCGGCGAAGAAGCATGGTGCCATTGCACCGCGCCGTTGAGGCCGAACGAAACCGCGGGTGGAGTCGGGGCCGTTGAGGCGATTTTAAGACCCTGCGGTTTGATGTCGAAGTGAGGATCGACAATCGATGGTGAGGCGGGCCGCGAAGGCGTTTTGAAGGCCTTAAAGCGAAGGTCAGGTCCCGGGATGATCTCTGGCGAAGACCGCAGGCGAATCGGACAACTGGAGCGCATCCGGTGGTCCGCGGAATCCCCCGCTGGCACGCCGCGCCGGCGCGGCGGAGCCGGCGGTCGGGGGCGGCGGCGGTCGGAGCACCGCCGAAAGAAGCCTCCATAGCTGATGCCGCGGTGGCGAGCTAGGTTCCGCGGCCGTGCGGAACCGGGGAACAAGGGACGCGGCCTTGCGCCGCGTCCGGTGACATGGAGTGGCCCCCGCGCGGGGGGGGGGGGGGGGGGGCTCCTTCGACGCGGCCGCTCGGCCAGCACCGAGCCCCCCAGTCGGACCGCCAGACCAGGTCGCGACCAGACCAGGCCGGACCACGCCGGCCGTGCCGGGTCGGACCCGGGTCGGGTCGACCCGGTTCGGGCCGACCCAGGGGGGTTGGGCCACGTCGGTCCGGGCCCAGACCCCCCGTTTTCGGACCCCTCATAGTTTTTCGCCCATATCATGAGCTGTAGACCTCAGATCGACGCATCGTCAGCAGCTATGTGACCCTAGGATCGAGACGGTCGTTTCAGTATATTATACACAAGTTTTCGGAGAACTTTGGGTTTGGCCGGGTTGGTTCGGACACGAAACCAACAGGGCCTTCGGAGCGGAAACACATATATCTTGAGCTTCGGACGTTCGATTGATGTGTCATTGACTTTGTTGAATCCCTGTTGACGAGATAGAACTTCTGGCATTCTTCGCCCGAGGATTGGACGCTGTCGAAGTATGACCGGGTTGGATTGTACCCGAAATCCAACCGGGCCCCTCGAACGGAAAAGCTGATATCTTTCAGACCGGACGTCCGTTTTCCGAACCATCAGCGACGTTGGTGATCTCGTTGAGAAACGGTCCCTATGAGTACACCATATGGGAGTTCAGCATACAGTTGAGATACGGCCGGGTTGGTTCGCACATGAAACCAACCGGGCCCCTGGGACGAAAAGGCTAATAACTCACAGACTGGGCGTCCGATTGACACGCCGTTTGTTGTGTTGAGACCCTTATGACGAGGCGGTCCTTTGAGATACATCTTCGTGGGACTTTGTGATACTTGGAGTATTGACCAGTATCTCGTGGAGCGGTCCCTCTCGGGGAAGAGCATACGGAGTACGGAGACCGTGTAGACGACTGAGACCTGAAGATTGCTTGACCGACTCGACTTGGAGTGAGTCGACTAGCCCAGTGGACGGAGCGCCCGGTATTTGGCGGTAGACCCAAGGCGGACAGAGCGCCAGGTTGTTGGAAGCAGACCCGCGGTACACGACCGGAGGAGTACCTCTGTAGGCTATTAGGGGGAGCGCCCGGTATTTGGCGGCAGACCCACAGCGGACGGAGTGACCAGTATTTGGCAGCAGACACACGGTACTCGACAGGAGGAGTACCTCAGAGACTTGGATTTGTGAGCAGTACCTTGGAGTCGTGACAGGACCACTGTACACTCCAGAGATGGGGCTCTTCAGCAGTTACGGTTTCAATAATTAAAATCCTGGTTTTAGCTGAGTCTATGATCCTTGTGTTTCCTCATATTTGAGATGGGTTACTTGATAACTTTGTTATATTTATGGGCATATACCTATGTAGAGGTTATCCGTTGAGATATTCTTTGTGGTTATCCTTGTTGGTTTTAGTGAGACCTTGAGGGTCTTGGGGTCCCTACTGAGTATCGTTATACTCACCCCTGCATGGGCTATGCCCGCACCTCTTTGTGTTGGTTGCAGACGACAGACAGTGCTGACAGAGGCCGAGTGTTTGAGAACTGGACGGTACCCGGAGGTGGACCGCACGACAAGTCAATATCTGGAGGTGGACTTCGCGAAGAGAAGACACACGGAGGAGGTTGACGGGTGAGAACGTTGTGGAGGCTATCTGTACCTACCCTTCAGGTAGGATCCGTGGTGGACGATCCATGAGCTATGCCATCTGTACCTACCCTTCAGGTAGGATCCGAGGAGGATGACCCAAGAGCCGCTTCCATCCTTCTAGCTGTTGTCTTTTTCTGTTGTACTTTGTTCAGTTATAGTTGTACTTTCATTTGGGTTTGTATTCTGGCCCATTTACCTTTCAGCACTTCTCGTTGTACTTAGTGTTTTACTTCCTCTTGTACTCTATGGTGTTTTGTTTACTTTTATAAAGGAAATGCCTTCCTAGATATCGGGATTTACGCCTTTGGTATAGTTGCCAGCCCCTGGCCTATGGAAGGCGGGCTTGGGGTAGTCACGGCACGGGCCCCGAGGAAAGGTCATGACAAATTGGTATTAGAGGAGTCGGTTCTACCGCAGAACTTATAACTCTGATATTTTCTTTCTGTGAAGCAATAGTGTTAAGAGTACCGAGTGTGGTTTTCAGTTCAGGGAGTCCAGTGTTGGTGCGGGCAGCCGACGTATCCATACACTAGGACCCTGACAACTGATTTCCAACTTTGTGCACGAAAACACTGATTGCGTGTGTGTTCCCAGAAGTTTTTAAATATCAGCTCAAACCAGGTCAGCTCACCAGGTATAAACCTTTTCACCGTGTCATGTTTGTTTCTTTCAGGATGCCTCCCCGTGGATGACCAGCTAGAGCCCCGAGAGTTGTACGTACTGATAGCCTGCCGAGCGACGTGGCCTCAGTATAGGGTCCTATCCCAGTTGAGGCACCAGCAGGGGCACCGGCGGTACTACTACCCATTGGGCCACCGATGCCACCAGCCCCAGCAGCAGAGGGTGCACGTCGCTTGAGCGCACTGCACGAGTTCCAGCGCCAGAGGCCACCCAGGTTCCGGGGAGTGACAGACCGACATGCGATTGAGGATTTGCTGGAGGCTGTGGTGAGAGTCTTCTGGCTAGTGGGGACGCCGACAAATTTCATGGTGATCCTTGCTGCCATCCTTCTTCAGGAAGCAGCAGGCAGATGGTGGAGCCTGATGCTTCAGATGAATGACGAGGCGACACTTCTATGGGCAGACTTCGAGAGCCTGTTCCGAGCAGAGTGTCTACCAGCCACCCTTCGAGCGGTGCGTATACAGGAGCTACTTCAGCTGCGGCAGGGCAGCATGACAATGAAACAGTATTTAGCGAGGTTCACAGACCTCTCGCACTTCTCCATAGATATGGTATGCGACCCGTTATTCAGGGCCCAAAACTTTGAGCAGGGGCTCAGGCGGGAAATTTAAGCTTCTGTTGTTTCTCACAGCATTCCGACCCAGACAGGGGTGTTGGAGAGAGCCCTCTTAGTGGAGAGCTTCCTTGCTGAGCAGTCTCCAGCAGCACGACCCACCACTAGCCGACTTGCGGCAGAGACTTCTGCAGCAGGCAGTAGACATATGATGCAGAGGTCCAAGAGGACCAGACCTACCGGTGGCTGACTGCACGACTCATGTTCAGTTGTGCGGGGGAACCAGGGTGGAGTCAGGGCCAGTCGTGCCGAGAGTGGACAGTGTTACTCATGCGGCGGGATTGGTCACGTGGCACATGACTGTCCGACCCGCCATGCAGATGACCAGCAGTTAAATGAAGAACCTCCCAGCCAGAGGTAGAGGTTCCATCAGTGCAGACCGCAAGGAGCAGGCGGCCATGGAAGAGGAGCTGGTCGTGCAGCTAGAGGTGGACGACGCTTCGGGGTGTTGCCACCACCACCACCAGGAGGCCCACCCCGACTGCAGGGGACAGGAGGACATGAGAGAGCTCAGATTCAGGTAGCTGAGGCCTATGGTCATGGAGCTCCGGAAGCAGATGGACAGGAGCGGGACTAGCTCCAGACCTAGAGGCTATTGATCATGTGTCTTCTAGATTTGTTGATGTTTGTTTGTAGTTTCTTCGTGTCTTTGTACTATGAGTTGCAATAATAAAAAGACACTTATCTTTGTAATGTTTTCTTTCCTGTCCTTTTGTTTGGTTTATACTGAGTGGTCCCGGTTAAAACTGTTGACTTGACCCTCACTTTCGAGATTTCTACTGGAGGAGACCCAGTGACCTCACACTGATGCCGACAGTGTGACTCGACCCTTGGAGGCGAGAGTGATAGTTTTATCTCTTAGTAGTTACGTCGAGGCCTTACGACGTCATCCATGGCATGAATGCGCCATTCATGTCAGGATTGAATATATTAGTCAATGGGTGTGGTTCATCCAGGGGATGAGACTGAGTTTCTCTTTTCGGCAAAGGAAAAATTTTAGCAGCTCTTCAGATCGTAGGCAAAGAAGGTGCAGATCATCCAGGAGCGGATGAAGACTGCACAGTGCAGTATGAAACAGGAAACCATCACCAGTCATAGTGACTCGAGCGAGTTAAATGTTTCAAGAAGAGGAAGCTTTAAGGAGAGATGAGTCTGCGAAGCAAAAGACATGGAGGCAGAGCTAGGAGAGCAACATGAGGTGGTGTACATCGTAACATGCAACAACCACCCGCCTTAGTTATCCCCGCCAGGCTCCGGGAGCTAGAGGGTGGAGGGAGAGTGTGGCTGCATGCGGTCAGGGAGAGTGACCCAATGGCTCTAAAAATGATTCAAAGGATAGTCTGTGTCCACTACTAGCATCTGTAGTAACAGACGTCGATATGAATCATTCCTTTCTTTCACAAATCTTGTCCCAGACCTAGAGTTTTCGGTAAGTCATGGACTTGACCCTCACGTCTGGAGATACCTTGGGAGGAGACTCGATAATCACACTTACGGCGATAGTGTGGTCGGACCCTCGAGACGAGAGTTTCGGTTGGAATCTCTTGGTGGAAGCGTTGAGGCCTTACGACGCTGGGTTGAGTATGGACTGGGCAATCACAGTTCATACACAAAATGACGGTATTAGGAAAAAAGGTCGTGGTTTAACTACGACTTCGGGATGGGTTTTCCTTGGTCGGCGAAAAGGAAACCCCAGGCAGCACAGGATAAACTCTTGCACAGGAGGGTGCAGCCGATCACTCTTGAGTCGGTCAACCTTACCCTCGTGGCAGCAGTCGTTTTATTTCTATTTCTAAAAGGAATTGGAGACCTCTGAAGTTCGAGGATGACGATCACGTCCTTATATGGGTCTCACCTCGACATGGTTTACAGAGATGTGGCCAAGGTGGAAAGTTATCTCTGAGGTTCAACGGACCTTTCTAGGTCCTCAGCTGGGTAGGTGAGGTGGTTTACCACTTGACCCATCCACCTCAGTTAAACCAGGTGCACGACGACTTCCACGTATCTCAACAGAGGAGATACGTGCTCGACCCTTCGCATATAATCGACCATGAGGAGCTGGACGATGGCGATGGTGTGACTTTCATGGAGGTTCCAGTGGGGATCGAGGATCGACAAGGGTGGATCCTACGAGAACGGTCTATTCCTCGGGTGCGTTTTCACTGGAAGTACGAGAACCTCCAGGTGAGAACATGAGAATGGGAGGCTCAGATGCGTGATTTGTACCGAATTTGTGGCCCAAGTTTGTGTTAAAGCTTTACAAGGACGTAAAGCCCTAAGGTGGGAGTAATGTAAATACCCGGAAATTTCAAGAGAATTTTTTTTTCTAAATTTTATTTGGGATTTTACAAGAACACAGTTTCTGACGGCGCCTGATTCCAAGGCCCGGTGTGCCCGAAATCATTTTCCGAAGTTTAGCTCGGGTACATTCAGTGAACGAATGAGCGGGTTTTTCTAACTTTTGAACCGATGCTCAGAATCGAATTCCCAGGGCACCGATAGAATTGCAGCGCTAGTTTTTGAATAGAAACTCCTTTTCCGGAGTTGCGTTTGCTCGGGTGTGCTTTTTAATTTTTGGGGGTTAATTGAAGAAAATAAAATAAAGTGGTGCGACAACTTTTTTTTATTTCACTCAAAGCCACTTAAAGCTACTTAAGCTGAGTTGAAGCGGATAGGGTGAAATCCAAAATATCCTACCCTCTTGGTAGGATATTTGTGAGGTGGGGCCCGCATGGGCCACACCATTTCTTTTCCTCTAAGTAACGCACCCGCGAAAAACCCTCTTTAATGAAAGTCAACGGTGCGTTTTTCTGGATAAGAAACACATCATTAATTGGGAAGTTAGATCGTTAAAATTAATTCATTGAATTAATTGTTCGTTTCTTTTCTTTTGAATTTCAAACATGTCATGTGCGTTAATAAAAAAAGATAATTCTTATTTTATTTCTATTGGAACTTGTGGCGTGGAGAGAATTTGGAGGAAAGCGTTCTTCTTCGGCGAAGAATGCGAAGAACGTGAAAAACGTGAAGAACGCGAAGAACGCTCCGACCTCCGACGAAGAACGACAAACCCTCAGATATCAATGACGCGATGCCGTGTACCATGACATCAACGACATTTCTTCCGCGACGCTCCTTTCGCGACAATCCTTCTCTTCCGTGGCGATCCTCTTCTTCCACGACGGTTAATTCTGCGACGAACTCGCGTTCGATGACAACGCTTGAGGTAGGGAATTATGTTTTAAGAATGATTTTATTCCCTTGATTTCTTTCTTCTTAAAGAAAACAAAGAACACGGATCAACTTATTACCTAGTTGATCCGCGAACGTTTTCCTTGCGGGTTGGGAATAGTCTGTTGTGGGGAAAAACTGTTTGGGTTGTTTCTCTTTTGTTCGTGAATTTTCCTTGTTGTTCTTCATCTTTTGGGCCGCTTGTTACCAACTTAACGGGAGGAGGTCGGACCGCACAAACACGGCCGAATCTCCTCCCTCTTTGTTGTTTGATTCGTTGCGGCACGGAAAAAGGCGGCACAGTGCAACGACACTGTGTGGAAATGAGAAAGAACGCGTCGAAGAAGCGTGGTGCCGTCGCGCCGTGCCGTTGAGGCCGAACGAAACCGCGGGCGGAGTCGGGGCCGCAGAGGCGATTTGAAGACCCCGTGGGTTTCTGTCGAAGTACGGATCGACGATCGATGGTGAGGTGGGCCGCGAAGGCGTTTTGAAGGCTTTTCAGTGAAGGTCGGGTCCCGGGATGATCTCTGGCGAAGACCTCAGGCGAATCGGACCACCAGAGCGCGTCTGGTGGTCCGCGGAAGCCCCCACCAGCGCGGCGGCGCCGGCTGTCGGGGGGCGTAGGCGAGCTGGGTTCCGCGGCCGTGCAGAACTGGGGAATGAGGGACGTGGCCTTACACCACGTCCGGTGACATGGAGCGGCCCCCGCGTGGGGGGGGGGGGGCTCCTTTGGCGCCACCGCTCGGCCAGCGCCGAGCCACCCGGCCGGACTGCCAGGCCGGGTCGCGCCCAGACCGAGCCGGACCGCGCCGGCCGGGCCGGGTCGCTCCCAGTCGGGTCGGACCCAGGTCGGGTCGACCCGGTTTGGGCCGACCCAGGGGGGTTGGGCTGGGTCGGTCCGGGCCCAGACCCCCCGTTTTCGGACCCCTCACGGTTTTTCGACCATATCTTGAGCTTTAGACCTCTGATCGATGCACCGTCAGCGGAAATGCGACCCTTGGATCAAGACGGTCATTTCAGTATATTATACAGAAGGTTTCGGAGAACATTGGTTTCGGCCGGGTTGGTTCAGACACGAAACCAACCGGGCCCTCGGAGCGGAAACGCTTATATCTTGAGCTTCGGACGTCCGATTGATGTGTCGTTGACTTTGTTGAATTCCTCTTGACGAGACGGAACTTCTGGCATTCTTCACCCGAGGATTGGACGCTGTTGAAGTATGGCCGGGTTGGATTATACCTGAAATCCAACCGGGCCCCTGGAACGGAAAAGCTGATATCTTTCAGACCGGACGTCCGTTTGACGAACCGTCAGCGGCGTTGGTGATCTTGTTGAGAAACGGTCCCTATGAGTATACCCTATGGGAGTTCGGGGTATAGTTGAGATACGGCCGGTTTGGTTCGCAATGAAACCAACCGGGCCCCTGGGGCGAAAAGGCTAATAACTCACAGACTGGGCGTCCGATTGACACGCCGTCTGTTGTGTTGAGACCCTTATGATGAGGCGGTCCTTTGAGATACATCTTCGTGGGACTTTGTGATACATGGAGTATTGACCAGTAGCTCGTGGAGCGGTCCCTCCCGGGGACGAGCATACGGAGTATGGAGACCGTGTAGACGACTGAGACCTGACGACTGCTTGACCGACTCGACTTGGAGTGAGTCAACTAGCCCAGTGGACGGAGCGCCCGGTATTTGGCGGCAGACCCACGGCGGACTGAGCGCTTGGTAGTTGGCAGCAGACCCGCGGTACACGACCGGAGGAGTACCTATGTAGGCTATTAGGGGGAGCGCCCAGTATTTGGCGGCAGACCCACAATGGACAGAGCGCCCAGTATTTGGAAGCAGACACACGGTACTCGACAGGAGGAGTACCTCAGAGACTTGGATTATTGAGTAGTACCTCGGAGTCGTAACAGGACCACTGTACACTCCAGAGACGGGGCTATTCAGCAGTTACGGTTTCGATAATGAAAATCCTGGTTTGAGCTGAGTCTATGATCCTTGTGTTTCCTCATGTTTGAGATGGGTTACTTGATAACATTGGTATATGTATGGGAATATACCTATGTAGAGGTTATCCGTTGAGATCTTCTTTGTGGTTATCCTTGTTGGTTTTAGTGAGACCTTGAGGGTATCGGGGTCCCTACTGATTATCGTTATACTCACCCCTGCACGGGCTATGCCCGCACCTCGTTGTGTTGGTTGCAGACGACGGACAGTGCTGACAGAGGCCGAGTGTTTGAGAACTGGATGGTACCCGGAGGTGGACCACACGACGAGTCAATATCCGGAGGTGGACTTCGCGACGAGACGACACACAGAGGAGGTTGACGGGCGAGAGCGTTTTGGAGGCTATCTGTACCTACCCTTCAGGTAGGATCCGGTGTTGAAGATCCAGGAGTTGCGCCATCTGTACCTACCCTTCAGGTTGGATCCGAGGAGGATGACCCAGGAGCCGCTTCCATCCTTCCAGCTGTTGACTTTTTCTATTGTACTTTGTTCAGTTGTAGTTCTACTTTTATTTGGGTTTGTATTCTGGCCCATTAACCTTTTAGCACTTCTCGTTGTACTTAGTGTTTTACTTCCGCTTGTACTCTGTGGTGTTTTGTTTACTTTTATAAAGGCAATGCCTTCCCAGTTATTGGGATTTACGCCTTTGGTGCTAGTCGCAAGCCCCTGACCTATGGAAGGCAGGCTTGGGGTAGTCACGGCACGGGCCCCGAGGACGGGTCGTGACACAAACAATATCATTGAATGAGGAGGAAACCGTTTAATCTTATATTCAATAGTAACAGTTAATTCCCACTATAGTCAGTCAATAAATTTCTTCCCACGACCTAAATACTTTCAAAAAATATCTCGGGGGTGCACAGGGGTTATTCAATTTCATTTAACGTAACACCATGAATCCCCAATGGAATTACATTGTTTTTCTCAGACAATATTTTGAAACATAACTTAGATTTTTGAGCCAACAAATTCAAAAACTAAATCATATATTGTTGTATTAAATATTTTTGTTCCAACCTAAAACATCATGGTACCAATGTGTAAGATAATTTATTTAGGAATTCACTTAGAAACCACCAATTATCCATCTAACTATTGATATGTAAGGGCTCAGCCTTGATGGTTTGAACCACAAGAGATTTAAATAGTTACAAGGAATTTATGTTGGGGATTTAACCACTATCTAAAAAAAATAACTATGGTACTCCCCCTATAATTCCTTCCACCTAAAATTTATTTCGTTTTCATAAAATCATTTCTGTCTTCATTTTCCATCATTCCAAACATTTCCATTCCCCTATGCAATCTCGTTACCCTGCTACCCATCTCATGAGTAGTCTATGCCTCCTCCTCCTCTCCATATCAATCAATACATTCCCTACCCATATGTATATGGACAGTTTCTAGAGTCCTTTGACATGGTGTGTATTTCTTTGAATAAGGGAAATAATATCATTTTGCCTATAGAACATCATTTTCTTTTCTATTTAGAATATATTGTATTCAATGATTTGGAAGGATCCTATTCCACTTCCCCAATTCCTTTATTCTCCTGATGGTATAAATAACACCATATTATTTACTTAGATTTGGTAGTTTACCAATCTTATAACTTCACCCAATGGTCATGAATAGGGATACATGAAAACTCCATTTAGTTAAAGATTCTTTCTATCTCACTGAACCAATGTCAATAATATTCCATGCATATTAGATGATGTGTGAAGACATTACATTCAATTTATAGAATCATCCCATTGATAAACACTCTAATATAACATTTTTCAATGAAATATTCTATTCAAAATGCTAAACATTTAAATGCATCGATATAGACTTCCACTGATTTGCTATGCCAAAATCCTTTATGATACATCAATGAATCATGCTCCTCAACACTATCATAATGTGAAAACAATTCATATTTTACATTTATACATGTAAAAAAAATATTAGAAGATTTAATTGAAATTATCTTGTTTTCACTAGTCCTTACATGATATTTTTTGATTTTGGTGTCTTCAAGCATTCACATGTTGGATGGATTCAAAAATTGGTGTCATCCCATGAAATCCATGTTATTGGATCCTCTACGGTAAATTCAAGTAATGAATCATTATAGGTAAATGAATATATGACATAAATATATAAATGTATTACTTTATTGTGTTCTATTTTCCTTTAAATTGGTTGGTATGGAATTTATTCTTCAATTAGACTATGGAACACACCTTCCTCGTCCAATCCCGACTGCACCTGGATTTTTCAACACGACATAATTTCTATCTTCTCTAATTTATATCTTTTTTAACAATATCTTCACCTATCACATCATCATTTATATTTAAAATTTAATTATTTTGATTCTAGTATTAGATGTCTTCAACATATATTCTTGTTCTTCCTTTCATTTGGTTATCCATGTGCCAAAGCATCAATGAGAGAAGTATTATGATCAATATTTAAATAGATATAGAAAGAGGATGTCTGTCATTTAATTTAAATAATTACAAGAGAAACCATAGAAGACTATATGTGTGAGAATAAGAAGAATATAAGATACGAAAACAAGAAGATACACATGTTTCCCAACCACTCCATACCCAAGATGTAAAATTCACTGCCATTGGACAAATTTACCAATATATTCCTCTCTGCCTTCCCTCCTTATAGCCTCCCCTATCAAACAAACCCTATATAGATCTCCAATAAAATATAATTGGTTAATCTCCCTATATTCACATTACATCATTTAGTTTTACACATTTCATGATTATTACCTCTAGGTGGATAGTTGGAATCTATAAAAATATTCCTAAATTATTATGTATATAGATGACACTCCAAACGTGAAATGTCCACCTCATGAATTGGAACATCCCACAAGAATATTACTTTGAAAATATTATATATAACCCCTATCATACCCATTTATAAATTTCTAACTCTCTAACTATTTATTTATTTAAAATACTCTTCCTAGTGAATGTAAAACCATTGAACCCCCCAATACACTACCCCTCATACGTTACCCCTATGATAGGTAAACTGAATGTGTGGTCAGGTCCCATGGATAGACTCTCTACATTTAATATCATCCTCTTTTATATCGATCGTGTAAGGGAATATTTCACCATATGTGATATAGTTCATGAGATTTCAGTAACCTATTACATGCATTGTAAATGAATTAGTCATGAACTATGACTGTAGCTCATCATACCATGAAATATGAATCACCTCTTCTGTTATTATTTGGACCATCGTATGAATTATCATTCAATTTTTTCCCATTTTTCTTGAATTTATTCATCTATCATGGACTGATAATCCAAAGGCTCCCCTCAATAATAGTCCTCTTAAAAAATTTATGGACTAATATAAAAAGGGCCCATGCTTCCACATTTATTATATATGGTAATTAAATATTCAATCATCATTAAGATCAGTGTGTGTAATGTATAGAGCCTCAAATAAATTATCCTATATTTTCCAATAATAATCATTGAAAATATCAGGTAAATTGGATCACCATAGCACATATATATCATGTATACTAGTCTAATAAATTTAATATTTTTATAATACCATAATTGTAAATAATTTTTTATCAAAGATTCTTTTTGGAATCATTCACACACCAATATAATGTCGTTCTTTTCATGACACCATTATGAAACATTTTCATTTTTTACAAAACCAATTATAAACAAATTAAATCCATTGAAAACAATATCCTAACAATTATGTACCAAGTTTTTCAGTTCTATAGAAATCATTTTTATTTATACTGATACATCATTCATTGGAATAATTATAATATGTATGATATAAAAATAAATTACTAAAAAGATACCTATGGTTATTTTTTGAGAAAAAAAAGAAATTCTATTACCTTTGACTTTACCAATACTGTAAATTCATTGATGTTCAATTGTTATTTATTCATAATATATTGAGAATTATGTATCATTTTTATAATTAATAAATGTCATATATTAATATTAAATAATAAAAATCCCAAATTATATAAATAAATTAGACAATGAAATATATTAATAATTATTAGTTTACTTACATGATGTAATCATCAAACATAGAAAAGTTGAACAAGTCTATATTATGATCCTTTTAACACTATTACCTAATTAATGTACACAAATAGTAAGATCTATATATCCCCCCTATTTGGGGTAGGGAAGAAAATAGAGGCTCAATGAGTTCATATTTCCTATATTCAATTTTCATTATTCAATTATACCTAATTGTGATATTATACAAGAATGATGAATTAGAATCCATGAATTTGTGTGATAAATATCAAATCATAAAAGAGAATTCTGAATTATATTTATGTCTCTCACGCAAGATTTCAATATCAACATCATTCTTTCTATCAAACACATACAGTTACTCAAAATATGATCATAAATAAAATCATTTTTTTCAATATGCACAGTTAGATGCACCCTACATGTAAAAATTATTGTTGGGAAAAATAAAAAAATATATATTTCCTTCTCTAATTTCTATTGGAATTTGAATTAACATGATTTAATTTCCTGATATTTGATTTACATTAGAAAATAACATAATTCAAATCATATTGTTCAATAAAAATATCATTCCCTAACATTCATTGAGGTTGTTCGTATGTCTCGAAGACATTATTGAAGTCTCTCTCTTTTTCCTATATTGATGACCCAGAAATAGAAGAGAATTGATTCCATGTATAGATAAAATATCATCAAAACTTTAATATATGGGAAGGATTATTTTTAACAGAAATAGCATGGGATTATTTCTAATTTTTACTACATCTAGTTGTCATTTAGGAAGAAGTGAAATCATTTATATTCTATAATAAATAAGAAAGATAAAATATTTACTCATTTTTTAAGGCATCATATTTTGGTGAAAGGGGAATCCAATGATCCATTAACTCATCTATTAATGGTTGCATGTATATTTCAATACCATTTCTATGATTCTTTGGTCAGGATATCAATATACTCATTATAGTAAATATCATCTTCAGAAACATCAATGACGACAAGTTATAAATATTAATGAAAATTGGAAAAGTGTTGAGTGAATTAGGAATTTGAAAAATGGGTTGAAACCATCATAAGATTATCCCAATCTAACATTTCATGGGTAAGATACAAAATTTGGATGCATCCTTTGAAATTTCTTCAAAGATAACCTATTTAAAGGATGAAATATTTCCTCGCTATGTTTTTTTATTTAATATTCATTTAATCTCATATTTCATTCCGTTTTTTAGAAATATTATTTTTTGGATATATGGGATTTCAAGTGAAGTGCTGCTTAACTATTACTGGTTTGTGGGACTGAGAATGTGTAAAGACCCGTAAATTTCAAGGAAATTTTTTTCTTAATTTTCTTTGGAATTTTACAAGAGCACAGTTTCTGACGGCACCTGATTCCGAGGCCCGGTGTGCCCGGAATCATTTTCCGAAGTTTGGCTTGGGTACGTTCAGTGAACGGACGAGCGGGTTTTTCTAACTTTTGAACCGGTGCCCGGAATCGAATTCTGAGGGCACCGATGAAATCGCAGCGCCGATATTCGCTTAGAAACGCCTCTTCCGGAGTTGCGTTTGCTCGGGTGTGGTTTTTAATTTTCAGGCTTAAAGTTAAGAAATAAAATAATTTTATGACAACTTTATTTTATTTCACTTAAGCCACTTGGAAGCCACTTGAAGCCACTTAAAAGCGGCTTAAACTGAGTTGAAACGGATAGGGTACTATCCAGCAATATCCTACCCTCTTGGTAGGATATTTGTGAGGTGGGGCCCGCACGAGCCCCACCGTTTCTTTCCTCTAAGTAACACACCCGCGAAAACCCATCATTATGAAAGTCAACTGACGTGTTTTCTTAAATCCTTAACGCACCATTTAATTGGGCGGTTTATTTCGTGAATTAAATGGGCGGTTTCTTTCGTTGAATTAATTCAACGAATTGATGGGTCGTTACTTACCTTTTTTTCGTTTGTTGGCGTAATAATAAAATAAGACCAACAAGTCTTTTTGAAGGATTACTCGTTGAGAGGATTTGTCAGAGTTCTTGAGCCTCCATCCTCCTTCGCGAAGAACGCGAAGAACACGAAGAACGCCGGCCTCCGACGAAGAACGCCGAACCCGCGGAAGTCGACGACGCAACGCCGTGTTCCGCGACGCCGACGTTCCCTTCCTGCAATGTTCTTCTGCGACATCTCTTCCTCCGCAATGAATCTTCGATCAGCTGTTTGAGGTAAGAGACTTCGGGTTTCTCTTAAATCTCCCTTGTGTTTTTTTAACAAAACACAGATTTAATTTTATATAATTAAATTAAATCTGTTATTTCTTGGTCTGTTGAGTTCGCCGACTCATCCCCGGATTCCGCGACGACGCGTTGCTTTTCTACGACGACGTGACGATCCCCTCCTTCCGTGACGAACAAATCCGCGAAGAACGTGCGTACGACGACGACTACGAGGTAGGGATTTTTATTTGGATGTTTATATTCCCGTGTTGTTTCCGTTCAAAATGAAGAACCCGATTCATAAAACAATTTTTATTTCATTAAAATTGTTTTCGGATATGTGTTAATGTGTTGAATAAATCCTCCGTTTTTTATCTAACACCGAGGGTGCGGGCCAAACGAACACAGCCCGACAACCCTCCGCCGTTCTTCGTTGTTGTGCGGATTTGACGGGCGACGACGGAACGTGCCACAATGAAAGTTTGATGGTTCCGCAGTGAAGAACGAGTCCCGGGAGAAGCAGCAGCGCAAACGAGAACAGAATCGGACCACCGGAGCGACTCCGGTGGCCCGCGGAAGCCGCCGGCGGGGCAGCGCCGGCAGCCGGGAACGGCGGCGCCCCGGCGCGCCGCCGGACAGGGCCGCCGCGGCTGGGCCGCGGCGGCGGCGTCCGCGGACCCGCGGCCGCGCAGGTCCGGCGCGCGCGGGACGCGGCTGAAGCCGCGTCCGGTTGTCCAGGGCGACACCCCGCGGGTGTCGCGGGGTTGTCACGCGGGGGCGGCGGCTCCCCCCCGCGTTGCTCGGGTCGTCCAGGGCGACACCCCGCGGGTGCCGCAGGGGTGTAACGCGGGGGCGGCGGCTCCCCCCCGCGTCGCTCGGCCGCTCGACCGAGCCGGGCCGGGCGGGCCGAGCCTGGCCAGTCCGACCGGCCGGGTCGGGTCGAGCCGGATCGGCCGACCCAGGGGGGGTCGGGCCGGGTCGGCCCGGGCCCGGACCCCCCATCTTCGGACCGTTTTCGGTCAAATGCCCGTAACTTGAGCTACGGGCTTCCAAAAGACTCTCCGTCAGTGGAAGCACGATCCTTGGATCGAGACGGTCGTTTTGGTATATCACACTCAAGGTTTCGGAATACTTTGGGTTCAACTGGGTTGGTTCGTACACGAAACCAACCGGGCCCTCGGAGCGGAAACGCTCATATCTTGAGCTACGGACGTCCGATTGACGTGTCGTCAACTTTGCTGAGTTCCTCTAAGTGAGACGGATCTTTTGGCTCATTCCGCCTGAGGTTTGGACGCAGGTGGTGTACGGTCGGGTTGTTTTTTCCTTAAAAACCAACCGGGCCCCTGGGACGAAAAAGCCAATAACTCTCAGACCGGGAGTCCGATTGACCCGCCGTCTGCGACGTTGAGTTTCTGTTGACGATACGAAACTTTTGGATACATCAACTTCGGACTTTGTGTCAGTTGATGTATCAACCTCTTGGCTCGTGGAGCGGACCCTCCCGAACGAGTTTGCTGTGTGTGGGAACCCTAGAGCTCGCTACGACTGCTACTTCGACAGCGACGACTTTGCAGAGATCCTCAGTGGACTGCGACGACGATTGTGAAGAGATCCTCAGTGGACTGCGATGACTACAGAACTCAGCGATCCTACATGGATTAGTGCTACAGGTCCTGTGTGGGCCCGATCCTGTGTGGGTCCGATCCTGTGTGGGTCAGCGCTCAGCGGTTCTGTGTGAGCCAGCACCTACAGGTCCTGTGTGGGCCCGATCCTGTGTGGGTCATTGCGGGGGTTAGTTACCTATCGATCCTTTGTGGGTCCGACGACTTAGATGGATCAGTGATCATCTTTATCGTCATCCGAAGAAGTATACATGTGTGAGCTGAATCTTGTGTTACTCTTCTTTGTGGATTGTGTTGAGCTATCCTGTGTGGATTACTGTTTACTCTCCTTTGTGGATTGTGTTGAGCTATCCTGTGTGGATTTACTGTTTACGCGCCGTTGTGGATTGTGTTGAGCTATCCTATGTGGATTACTGTTTACCCTCCTTTGTGGATTGTGTTGTGCTATCCTGTGTGGGTATACGTTTTTGCTTTTCTGTGTGGACTGGGTTGTGCTTGGGCTCGGATGTTGGAGCCGAACGGGAATTGCTGACTTAGGTATATGTATGGGCATATACCTAAGCAGTGTCGGTTGTTACTTCGTGATTGTATCTTTCCTTTGTGGATTATCTTTTGTGGATTTCTGGAGACCTTCGGGGGTCTCGGGGTCCCTACTGAGTAGCTTATACTCACCCCTGCACGGGTTATGCCCGCACTTCGTTGTGTTGGTTACAGACGACGGACAGCGCTGATCGTGGTGGAGGCATGCGGAGCAGGAAAGTACCTGGAGGTGGACCACTAGGCGGGACGCACTCGGAGCAGACGGCTGGACCGAGGAGCTGTGGAGTCTATCTATACCCACCCTTCAGGTGCGACTTCCAGAGGATGGCTCGATGCTACGGCTTTTCTTTTCAGTTGCTGTTTTTCCTTTCAGTTGTACTTTATAGTTGGGCTTGTATTTCCGGCCCCTTTTACTTTCAGCACAGCTTGTACAGTTTTTACTTAGAGTTTACTTTTCCTCTTGCTTACTCTGTGGTTCTTGTTTACTTCTCGAAGGCAATGCCTTCCCCTTTTTTTCGGGATTTACGCCTTGGTGCTAGTCGCCAGCCCCTGGCATATGGAAGGCGGGCTTGGGGTAGTCACGGCACGGGCCCCGAGGGCGGGTCGTGAAAAATTGGTATCAGAGGAGTTCAGTTCTACCGCAGAATCTGATCTTTCTTCTATGTGAAGCAATAGTGTTTACGTATTGGGTGTGGTTATCAGTCCAGGCAGTCCAGTGTTCGTGCGGCGGCGGACGTATCCGTACACCAGGACCCTGACTTCTGATTTCTGACTTAATGCACGAAAACATTGATTGCATGTGTGTTTCAAGTTTTCTTTGTGATTACTTGTGCCAGCTCACCAGGTATACTGTTCTGACCGTGGCGCACTTGTTTCCTTTTCATGATGGCCCCACGACGGCAGCCAGCTAGGGCTCCAAGAGTAGAGAGCAACGACAGCCCGCCGAGCGACGAGGCCTCGGTACAGGGCCCGTTGACAGCAGAGGCACCGGTGGTACCTTTACCCGCCAATCCCCCGATGCTTCCAGCACCGACCGCTGACGATGCACGACGCATCGGAGCTCTGCATGAGTTCCAGCGCCAGCGAACACCCAGGTTCCGTGGGGAGACGGACCCCCAGGCAGCCGAGGACTGGCTGGAGGCGGTCGTTCGAGTTTTCAGGCTAGTGAGGACACCAGCAGACCTCATGGTGATCCTCGCGGCTAGCCTACTGCACGCAGCAATAGGACGATGGTGGAGCCTAATGCTCCAGGTGCACGATGAGGCCTCTCTCATCTGGACGGACTTCGAGATCCTCTTCCGCTCAGAGTTCTTCCTGGCCACCCTCCGTGCGGTGCACATTTAGGAGCTTCTTCAGCTACGGCAGGGCAGCTTGATGGTCGCCCAGTACGCGGTGAGGTTCACCGATCTTTCTCGCTACTTGACCGACATGGTACGAGACCCCTTCTTCTGGGCCCGGACCTTTGAGCAGGGTTTGAGACATGAGATTAGGGTATCGTTGATCTCCCTCAGCATCCCGACCCAGGCAGGAGTGCTGGAGCGAGCCCTTCTGATCGAGAGCTTTCTGGCTGAGTCCATAGCAAGACCTACCGCAGGGCGTCAGGTGGCAGAGTCTTCCCAGGCAGACCAAACCTTCCGGCAGATGACCTCGGGACACTGGCTCAGCAGTGCAGGGCACACAGCGCAGAGCCAGTCTTCCAAGAGGCAGGCAGTGCTACGCGTGCGGCGGGCCGGGCCACATGGCTCGTGACTGCCCGACCCGTCCTACCGAGGAGCAACAGACGGTGGAGGGGCCACCCAGGCAGAGGCAGAGGGTCGACCGTGGTGGTCCGCAGGGAGGTGGCGGACGAGGCAGAGGAGCTGGCTGAGCAGCAGGTGGTGGGCGACACTTTGAGGCTCTGCCACCACCACCACCAGGAGGTCCGCCCTGACCACAGGGAGCTGGCGGGCAGAGACAGGCTCAGCTCCAGGCAGTGGAGGCCTACGACCACGGCGCGCCAGAGATGATTCGAGGTACGATCTGTGTCTATTCCACCCTTACTGCAGTTATTATAGACACAGGAGCGAGTCACTCTTTCTTAGCCGCTGCCCTTGTTCAGAGCTTGGAGATTCCGACAGAGCCGTTGGCTCGATCCATACGGCTAGATACTCCTACGGGAGCAGACTCGATGATTACACACTGGTGCCGGCAGTGTGAGCTTACTCTAGGAGGAGAGAGCTTCGGCTGGGATCTTCTTGTAGCGACGTCGAGGCCTTACGAAGTCATCTTGGGCATGGATTGGTTATCTACGGTCCATGCACAGATTGACTGCATTAGGCGCAAGGTGCGATGTGTGTGCACCGACGGGAGCAGGTTCACCTTCACCGGCGAGAAGGGAGCCTTCACAGCACAGGATGGACTCTCGTAGAAGAGAGGACAACCCATCACTCATCAGTTGGCTAGTCTCATCCTAGGAGGAGTGGACGTGCGGAGTCCTAGTTTTCCTGCAGTGGTGGATCAGTATGCGGACGTCTTCCCCGACGACGTTCCAGGGCTACCTCCTCGCAGAGAGGTATACTTTTATATTGATCTGTACCCCGGGACAGCCCCGATATCCACTCCAGCATATCGGATGACCCCCGCCAAGCTTCGAGAGCTACGGGTACAGTTGGAGGACTTGCAGGGCAAGGGGTTCATCCGACCCAGTGTTTCACCGTGGGCTTCCCCGATATTGTTCGCCAAGAAGGCGGATGGGAGCTTGCGACTGTGTGTCGACTATCTTCGCCTGAACCAGGTGACAGTGAGGAACAAGTATCCGCTACCGAGGATTGATGACCTCTTCGATTAGCTCAAGGGAGCAAGGTGGTTCTCGAAGATAGACCTCAGGTCAGGCTATCATCATCTCAGAGTTCGAGATGAGGATGTGAAGAAGACGGCCTTCAGGTGTCGGTATGGCCACTATGAGTTCTTGGTTATGCCTTTCGGCGTAACCAATGCTCCAGCAGTGTTCATGAGTCTCATGAACAGGATCTTCCAGCCATACCTCGATCGATTTGTCGTGGTCTTCATCGACGACATTTTGGTGTACTCGACCACCGAGGAGGAGCACGCCTACCACTTGCGGGTTGTACTAGACACACTCCGAGAGAACAAGCTTTATGGCAAGCTCTCAAAGTGACAATTCTGGTTACGTGAGTTCCACTTCTTGGGGCACGTCATTTCTGAGGCGGGAGTTGCTGTGGATCCCGCGAAGTTCGAGGCAGTGCTAGCTTGGGAGCCACCCCGGAGCATGACAGAGGTACGAAGTTTCTTGGGTCTAGCCAGATACTATCGGAGATTTGTGCCGGACTTCTCTAGAGTTGCGGTGCCACTCTCAGCATTGAAGAAGAAGGGTAAAACCTTTGTATGGTCAGACAGATGTCAGCAGAGCTTCCAGGAGCTGAGGCAGAGATTGACCAGCGCACCTATCTTGAGGTTGCCTAAGGAGGGAGTTGGATACGTAGTCTACTGCGATGCATCAGGAACCGGACTTGGGTGTGTCCTGATGCAGGAGCGGGCCATGATTGCCTATGTATCATGTCAGTTGAGGCCGCATGAGCAGAACTACGCTACCCATGACCTAGAGTTAGCAGCAGTGGTCTTCTCTCTGAAGACATGGCAGCACTATCTGATGGCTGAGCGCTTTATAGTCTTTTCTGACCACTAGAGTCTCAGGTACATCTTCTCTCAGAAAGACCTGAACCTGAGATAGCGGCGATGGCTCAAGTTCCTCCAGGACTATGACTTTGAGATAGTCTATACTCCTGGGAAGGGGAACGTGGTAGCCGATGCCCTCAGCAGGAGGACGGGCATCCAGATACTTGAGGAGGCGACAGAGCAGCTATCTGCTTTGCAGATATCCTTCATGGATAGGGATGGAGCGGCCTTCCTTCAGTCTCTCACAGTCACTCCTCCACTACTGCAGCGGTTCAGAGAGGCACAACATGAGGATACTGACTGTGAGACGCGGAGTGCACAGATATCCTCGGGACAGGCACCTGATGGTTTCTCCTTTGTAGTAGATCATGACGTCCTTTTCAAGGGACGTGTACTGGTACCAGTCGCTTTATGAGAGAAGGTGCTGAGAGAGTTTCACACTTCTCCTTTGGCGGTACATCCTGGTGTGGCGAAGATGTACCAGGATCTCAGACAACAGCACTGGTGGCCGGGAATGAAGAAGGCTGTGGCAGAGTTCGTATCACGGTGCCTCACCTGCCAGCAGGTGAAGGCAGAGCATCAGGTACCAGCAGGCTTGGTACAGCCCTTGGAGGTCCCGGGGTGGAAGTGGGACGGGATATCTATGGACTTCGTGACTGGACTTCCACGCACTTCCAGAGGTCACGACTCCATTTGGGTGTTTGTGGACCGACTCACCAAGTCGTCACACTTCTTACCCATCAGAGAGCAGGGCTCAGTGGAGAGCTTGGGGCGTCTCTATGTTCATGAGATTGTACGGATTCACAGTTTTCCATCGACTATCGTCTCCGATCGGGACGCTCACTTTACTTCCCGGCTTTGGAAGGGGTTGTAGGAGGCGTTCGGGACACGACTACGTCTGAGTACCGCCTTTCACCCTCAGACGGATGGTCCGATAGAGAGGACCATTCAGACTCTTGAAGACATGCTCCGTGCATGTGTCCTCAACTTTGGTCGCAGCTGGGAGGACCACCTAACCTTGGTGGAGTTTGCGTACAACAACTGCTACCACTCCACCATTGGGATGGCACCATACGAGGCATTGTACGACAGGCCTTGCAGATCTCCTTTGTGCTGGACAGACCCTGGGGAGTCAGCACTTGTGGGACCAGAGATGGTCTGGGCCACGACAGAGAAGGTCCAGGTCATCTAGGAGCGGATGAGGATAGCTCAGAGCCGGCAGAAGTCATATGCTGACAGGAGGCGGAGGCCACTAGAGTTCGAGGATGGCAACCACTTCTTCTTGTGTGTCTCACCTCGACGTGGATTGCAGAGATTTGTCCGAGGTGTCAAGTTGTCTCCATGCTTCATCGGACCCTTCCAGGTCCTCAGCAGGGTTGGCGAGGTGGCTTTTCACCTGGCTCTACCACCTCAGTTGCACCGGGTGCACGACGTCTTCCACGTATCTCAGCTGAGGAGATATGTGCACGACCCGACACACATCATTGACTATGGGGAGATAGACGTGGATGATGGGGAAACGTTTGCAGAGGTACCAGTGGAGATAGAGGATCGACAGGAGTGGGTCCTACGTGGGCGATCGATTCCTCTTGTGCGCATCAGATGGCAGCACGGGAACCTCCAGGAGAGCACTTGGGAGCGGGAAGCTCAGATGCGTGCTCAGTACCCACATTTGTTTCCCTAGTTTTTGATGTATCTTTACAGGGACGAAAAGCCCTGAGGTGGGAGTAATGTAAAGACCCATAAATTTCAAGGAAATTTTTTTCTTAATTTTCTTTGAAATTTTACAAGAGCGCAGTTACTGACGGTACCTGATTCCGAGGCCCAGTGTGCCCAGAATCATTTTCCGAAGTTTGGCTCGGGTACGTTCAGTGAACGGACGAGCGGGTTTTTCTAAATTTTGAACCGGTTCCCGGAATCGAATTCCGAGGGCACCAATGAAATCGCAGCGCCGGTATTCGCTTAGAAACGCCTCTTCCGGAGTTGCGTTTTCTTGGGTGTGGTTTTTAATTTTTGGGCTTAAAGTTAAGAAATAAAATAATTTTACGACAACTTTATTTTATTTCACTTAAGCCACTTGGAAGCCACTTGAAGCCACTTAAAAGCGGCTTAAACTGAGTTGAAACGGATAGGGTACTATCCAGAAATATCCTACCCTCTTGGTAGGATATTTGTGAGGTGGGGCCCGCACGAGCCCTGCCGTTTCTTTCTGCTAAGTAACGCACCCGCGAAAACCCATCATTATGAAAGTCAAGTGACGCGTTTTCTTAAATCCTTAACACACCATTTAATTGGGCGGTTTATTTCATGAATTAAATGGGTGGTTTCTTTCATTGAATTAATTCAACGAATTGATGGGTCGTTACTTACCTTTTTTTCATTTGTTGGCGTAATAATAAAATAAGACCAACAAGTCTTTTTGGAGGATTACTCGTTGAGATGATTTGTCAGAGTTATTCAGCCTCCATCCTCCTTCGCGAAGAACGCGAAGAACGCGAAGAACGCCGACCTCCGACGAAGAACACCGAACCCGCGGATGTCGACGACGCGACGCCGTGTTCTGCGACGCCGACGTTCCCTTCCTGCAACGTTCTTCTGCGACATCTCTTCCTCCGCAACGAATCTTCGATCAGCTGTTTGAGGTAAGAGACTTCGGGTTTCTCTTAAATATCCCTTGTGTTTTTTTAACAAAACACGGATTTAATTTTATATAATTAAATTAAATTTGTTGTTTCTTGGTCCGTTGAGTTCGCCGACTCAACGCCGGATTCCGCAACGACGCGATGCCCTTCCGTGACGACGCGACGATCCCCTCCTTCGACGACGAACAAATCCTCGAAGAACGTGCGTACGACGACGACTACGAGGTAAGGATTTTTATTTGGATGTTTATATTCCCGTGTTGTTTCCATTCAAAATGAAGAACCCGATTCATAAAACAATTTTTATTTCATTACAATTGTCTTTGAATATGTGTTCATGTGTTGAATAAATCCTCCGTTGTTTTTTTATCTAACACGGAGGGTACGGGCCAAACGAACACGGCCCGGCAACCCTCTGTCGTTCTTCGTTGTTGTGCGGATTTGACGGGAGATGACGGAACATGCCGCAACAGAAGTTTGATGGTTCCGAAGTGAAGAATGAGTCCCGAGAGAAGCAGCGGCGCAGACGGGAACAGAATCGGACCACCGGAGCGACTCCGGGGGCCCGCGGAAGCCGCCGGCGGCACCCGCGGCCGCGCGGGTCCGGTGCGCGCGGGACGTGGCTGAAGCCGCGTCCGGCTGTTCAGGGAGACACCCCGCGGGGGCGGCGGCTCCCCCCTGCGTCGCTCGGGTCGTCCAGGGCGACACCCCGCGGGTGCCGCGGGGGTGTCACGCGGGGGCGGCGGCTCCCCCCCGCCCCCCCCCCCCCCCCCCCCGCGTCGCTCGGCCGCTTGGCCGAGCTGGGCCGGGCAGGCCGAGCCAGGCCTGGCAGGCCGAGCCAGGCCGGTCCGACCGTCCGGGCCGCGCCCTGGCCGGGCCGGACCGGGTCCGGCTGGGTCGGAGCGGACCGGGTCCGGTCGGGCGACCCGGGGGGGGGGGGGGGGGGGGGGGGGGGGGGGGGGAAGGGCCGGGTCGGCCCGGGCCCGGACCCCCCGTCTTCGGACCGTTTTCGGTCAAATGCCTGTAAATTGAGCTAAGGGACTCCAAATGACTCGCTGTTAGTGGAAACGCGATCCTTGGATTGAGACGGTCGTTTCGGTATATCGCACTCAAGGTTTCGGAATACGTTGTGTTCGTCCGGGTTGGTTCGTACACGAAACCAACCGGGCCCTCGGAGCGGAAACACTCATATCTTGAGCTACGGACGTCCGATTGACGTGCCGTCAGCTTTGCTGAGTTCCTCTAAGTGAGACGGATCTTTTGGCTCACTCCGCCTGAGGTTTGGACATAGGTGGAGTACGGTCGGGTTGGTTTTGCCTTAAAAACCAACCGCGTCCCTGGGACGAAAAAGCCAATAACTCTCAGACCGGGCGTCCGATTGACGCGCCGTCTACGACGTTGAGTTCCTGTTGACGATACGGAACTTTTGGATACATCAACTTCGGACTTTTTGTCAGTTGATGTATCAACCTCTCGGCTCGTGGAGCGGACCCTCCCGAACGAGCTTGCTGTGTGCGGGAACCCTAGAGCTGGGTGCGACTGCTACATCGACAGCAACGACTGTGCAGAGATCCTCAGTGGACTGCGACGATGACTGTGCAGATATCCTTAGTGGACTGCGACGACTACAGCACTCAGCGATCCTACGTGGATCAGTGCTACATGTCCTGTGTGGGCCCGATCCTGTGTGGGTCCGATCCTGTGTGGGCAGCGCTCAGCGGTTCTGTGTGAGCCAGCGCCTACAGGTCCTGTGTGGGCGCGATCCTGTGTGGGTCATTGCAGGGGTTAGTTACATATCGATCCTTTGTGGGTCCGACGACTTAGATGGATCAGTGATCATCTTTATCGTCATCCGAAGAAGTATACCTGCGTGAGCTGAATCATGTGTTACTCTCCTTTGTGGATTGTGTTGAGCTATCCTGTGTGGATTACTGTTTACTCTCCTTTGTGGATTGTGTTGAGCTATCCTGTGTGGATTTACTATTTACTCTCCTTTGTGGATTGTGTTGAGCTATCCTATGTGGATTACTGTTTACTCTCCTTTGTGGATTGTGTTGTGCTATCCTGTGTGGGTATACGTTTTTGCTTTCCTGTGTGGACTGGGTTGTGTTTGGGCTCAGACGTTGGAGCCGAACGGGAATTGCTGACTTAGGTATATGTATGGGCATATACCTAAGCAGTGTCGGTTGTTACTTCGTGATTGTATCTTTCCTTTGTGGATTATCCTTTGTGGATTTCGGGAGACCTTCGGGGGTCTCGGGGTCCCTACTAAGTAGCTTATACTCACCCTTGCACAGGTTATGCCCGCACTTCGTTGTGTTGGTTGCAGACGACGGACAACGCTGATCGTGGTGGAGGCGTGCAGAGCAGGATGGTACCTGGAGGTGGACCACTAGGCGGGACGCACTTGGAGCGGACGGCTGGACCGAGGAGCTGTGGAGGCTATCTATACCCACCCTTCAGGTGGGACTTTCAGAGGACGGCTCGACGCTGTGGCTTTTCTTTTCAGTTGCTGTTTTTTCCTTTCAGTTGTACTTTACAGTTGGGCTTGTATTTCCGGCCCCTTTTACTTTCAGAACAGCTTGTACAGTTTTTACTTAGTGTTTACTTTTCCTCTTGCTTACTCTGTGGTGCTTGTTTACTTCTCAAAGGCAATGCCTTCCCCTTTTTTTCGGTATTTACGCCTTGGTGCTAGTCACCAGCCCCTGGCCTATGGAAGGCGGGTTTGGGGTAGTGACAGCATGGGCCCCGAGGGCGGGTCGTGACAGAATGGCTTTTGATTGTCTTCCATATTGATGTAACATATTGTTTTCAATTAATGAAATCCACATTTTTCTTCCATTAGAGACAATAATCTTTGGGGAAAGAATAAATCTTATTAGATAAAAATCCAATATTTTAAACCAATTTTTTTGCGATGTAATCATTTTCAGAAATACAAGTACAATCGGGTAGAAAATAATTAATAAATTTAAGGCAATAGTCGTCAGATGTATTACAAAATCCCTATGTTACTTTATAATGATATTACCTCATTTAAAACTCACATTTACTCATTTTCCCAAATACCCGATATATTGGGGTATTCTCATCATCCATTATAATTCTAACACTATCAATATTTGTATTATGAGGAATAGAAAAAAACATATGTTTCCGAATTCATATCCCTTAGTAATGGACTACATGAGGTGATGGATTCAAAATCAAATGAAAACCGTTCAGAAATCCAATTTCTCAAACCTATCCATTATGCTAAATCAATTTTATTATCCATTTGACATTTTTCTTTATTGTGATACAACATATGATTTATTTTTTTGGAATCCTTATTTATATGATATAGTAGCTCACATTATCCTAAGATTACCATGGTTTTACAAAAAATTAATACATAGGAATTGAATCAATCTGCTAACTGAATCATTATAGAATTAGAAGTCGAAAACATATCATAACTCATAAAAATAATTAGCAATTTGACCCAAATTATATATTCTAAATTGATCCATTATGAAGAAAACAAACAAAAATTAAATAAATAATCTTTAAAATTACATAATGTGCTATGTATTAGTTAAAATGTAAAACACAAATCATCAATAACAAGTTTATAAAAAACATAATAAGTATCTTAAATGGAATGTAAAATAATATATGTACAAAATCATGGGAGATATTAGTTTTTGTTGAGATTAATTTATTTTTCATATGAACTAAATGATTTATATGTTTCTATAATGAAATAATTATGGTTATAGAAATATAAGACCCTTTTGGGATTATTTTCTTTTTTATTATATTTTTTTGGTAATTATTCTATGCATAAAAGACTTCATTGTAGTCAAAGTAAAATGACTCAGTATCGAATAAATGATGCTTGAAGATGCGTTGTGGAGGATTGAGTGAGACACATTCCTCATGACTCAAAGGAACATACCATGGAATATAACATTATTATATTTAAATTTAAAATCAAAAAATTAAATCATACTAAATTAATCAAAATTTATTTTCACATTAAAAGAAATATATTTTTTGTAAATAAATAAAATCAACATAAATGGGAATTGTTATTATATTGGATATACATGTAGCTCATCCATCCATTTCATGTGATATCACTTGATTAAAAATAATACATATCAATAAATTATAGAGATTTATATTTTCATTACTTCACATTGTTTTTAAATTTAGTTTTATATTTGTTTTTAATTAGTCTAGATCAAAAACATTCAATTAATAAAACATAATATCTATTAAGTCATTTGGTGGTTGTTTTTTCTTGATTTTAGTTATTTTATTAAGTATTTAATTTCCAATATGTCTAAAGTATAAAAAACTGTTTATTCATAGAAAATATCAAAACCACAATTGATATTTTTTGGAACATTTGTTTTAAAAATTATTTATAATATATCTTTCATTATAAAAATTATTAAACCTAACAATATTTTGTTTAAATTATTTAATATATAAATCAAATAATATTAATGACTTAAAATAGATATATAAATTTCCTAGACTATTAATACATCTTGAATATTCCCTCAACAAAATGTTTCCAAATTCATCCTTTATGTTTGATTCATGTTTGATATTTTTTCCATTATATTCCATTAAAATACATTATCTAGGAAACATATATTTTTTTCATTGTGGGGAGTGAATAAATAATATTTGGAGTCTAATGATTAGAAAACCTGAAAAAACTCCTCAAATATCTAAGTAAGGATAGTTTAATATCATGTGTTATAAATTAATTGTATGGAATTTATAAAATGATACACAATAAAAAATGATCATTGTATAAAACCTCATTGGGGGACTAGAATTCTGTAGGTAATCTAATTACATCGTTATTTTTCCCTTTGTTATATGTTTCTGTAAAAATAAATTTCATCTCTTGTTATATTTTACTATAAATCGCACATATTCTGGGATAATAGATAATGAAATAATTGAACCATAAATTAATAAATTAACTATAGATAATTCTAACATGTTATTAACACATGAAATTTTTACCCTATGATATAACTACATGATTATCTTAGTGAGGAAGTTGTGTTCACCAGTTTTTTCATAAAGTTAGCTCTATATATGAAGGATATTGAGAGTCATCGACTGGCCATCTAATCTATTAACATTTTTTTTCTACCAATTTATATAAATTTATACTTAATTTTAGTTAATAAATAATATAAAATACTTATAAAAAAATATAATTTAATTATCTCATTTCATAAGTTTTCTTTCTGTAATTTATTTTTGATATGTAGATCATCATTATGTTATATCACCTAATCCCCTTGTGATTTATCATAATCATAAGAGTCCTCATCTAAAATTATTTATATGTTTGTATTTATGTTTTCGAGGTTCTTAATTGTGTCCCTTTTAACCCATGAACACATTTGTATTTCCATCATTATTGATCGAACCTTCAGTCAAATATAATAGTTTTTCTAATAAAATATATTAATAATTTATCAATTGATCCTTAGATACATGCTCAGTTTGATTTTTTTTCGTAGTGGATGAAAGAACATATGACCAAGATTCATTTATAAAATCAAATATATGAAAATATTGATCAAATTTATTCTCATTAGGAATAAAAAATATCAATTCAATAAAACTATTTCAAAATGGAAAAAAACGTCAAAACTAAAATATTGGACATCATTACTCCTAGAATTAAATGAAATTTAAGTTACATAAAACATATGATAATAAAAATGGATGATAATTGGGGGAATCTAAATAATAATCAAATTATAATAATTATTAATCCTTAACCAATGAACGAGTTAGCAGTGTGATTAAGGATTAAATAGTTTCTTGCGATAATGTATATTTTAATACATCTTGAATTATAAAATCCATTAGGTCTATAAATTATGATGTAAAATAGAACAATTTTTTAATAAATCAATCATAAACTGTATCACTTGTTGATCAGTATCATAAATAAATTTAATAATTATATAGTGTGTTATATCAACAAAAACATTGAGGGTTCATCGAATTTTAAATAACACATTATGGTTTCCCAATTTTCATTTAGAAAAATTATAGTACATAGATGCATCATATGTTTAAAGAGATTTTTGAAAGATGGTACAATTATTTAGTGATTTTTGAAATATATCTATCCAATGGAAATGTCTACTAATATAAGATGTAAAAATAACTATATTCACTCAAGATGCAGGAAAACTATTATATAATTCTTGGGAATGATTTAGAGTATTAATTTGGAGAATAATATTTGTACATGATCTTCATAGGAGACATCAATTTTATTATACCATATGAATCCATCAATGATGCTATAGAACTCATTTCATATCTCACCTTCGATGACATGATCAATGAATGCAAAGGTAAAATGGTCATTCTTGGTGTAAGATATTAACTTTTTTTGGGTAAATAAAAAATTTTCATCAACTTCTCACCTTAGTGGGGAGATGGTCACTCTCTTTATTTGTAATCAAATTAATTCTTGCCTTTTAAGGAACTATATTGATATGTATTACCCACTCACTCTCAACAAAATTGTTGATTATACATACTATCTATGAATTTTTTATTTTTATCCATACCTAATCCATGATATTGGGATTGAGTATTCATTTATGTCGCTAAAATTGAATATAATCAAATTTAAAATAATTTTATGGGTTCCATCGAGTGTTTTAATACCAAGAATATTAGACAAAGTGGATCCAATTACATTCTATTAATACTAAGGATATCTATATGAATCATATCATTATTGGATTTCAGATTTCAAGATATGACAATAGTCAAGTTCTCATTCCTTTATCAGATAAATGTGTTAATTGTTTCAAGGATGGGATGAAGAAGGATATTTTATTTTATACATTAGTACCTTGATTTGGATTATTTTCGAGTACAATGTTTTTATAAGTGTAGATGATGTATTATAATTCAACTAGAACAACCATTAAGATACAATAAGAACATGAATAAGTATATCAGTAATTTGTAGTGTCCATGATATTGGTTCGGGATTTCAAACCTTAATTGTAAATACATGAATTATGGAATTAGGTTCACACTAGATCCTAAATCATATATTAATTTTAAAAAATTTTCTCTCATAACTCAAAATTGATGTATGAACATCCTGGTTCATTCATCCTAGGAGGACATGACCTTTGAATGGTGGTATACACATTAGTAGAAAAAGGTATTGGTTTTTATAAGAATATTTTATTTTAAAATTTCACAAGTCCTTTAGGTACTTTGAGTAAGAATATATGGATTATATTTGAACATGAAGGGGAATATTCAATATAACCATAGAAAATATTTCTAACAATGTTTCATCTTGTTCAAATTTATATTTTACTATCATGTGTTGACGGAAGCGAGTAGGTTGTTTTATTTTTTATGGAGGATATGGTTCATTCACATATTTATAGGTCTTTATATAATCATAGGGAAATTATTTAATATTTTAAAGTGATATTGAATATTTTAATGTTTTCAATAGTGTTTTAATTATTTCTCAATGGTTTCCATAATTTGTAATACCAATACTACATTTAGTTGTTTGAGGGAAGAATTTGTGCATCAGGAATATCCCCTCAAGGATAGAGAAGGGATATCCTAAGAACGCATGAGATCCTTTCTAGTTTTTTGTGTTTGTAAAATAATTTTTTAAGTGATTATAATTCTATGATCATTTTCCACATTTTTTTACTGAATTATTCTTGGATTGGGAAAAGACTTTTTAGTTGGGAGATTTAATGGTAGATGTTTTCAGGAAGGATACAATGGATGTTGTACGGGTTGTTGAATAAGATGTTGGAGATGTTGTTTTAGTTGGAAAATTGGATATTGGTATTGGGCCTTTTTGGATTGAAACTCAATATGTATTTGAATATTTATGTGGGTGTAGGCATTGAGATAATTTTATTGTTTTGGTTGTCAATTAACATTCCAATAAAATTATAGATTGTCATTTTATCTGGGATTGAATGTTTTTGGATAGTGAAATTTTAATGTTTAATAAAATTGACTATAATGATGGTCCTCCTATGAGAAAATACTCAATGGAAGGGATGGATTGTATGTTTTCAGTCTTGTGATCATGTTTATTACATTATTTTATAATTGTTTAAGCATTTCTGATTTCTTGGAACTTTTTAAGATTGATCTCCCCAACTTACCTAGTGAGTACACAATTATTTTCCCTAATATTTCTTCTAATCTATGATTATTAATAATACTATATTTGTATGGATTCACCTATCATAGTAAAGTTCTTTGTGTTTATTTTTATTCATAATGATTTTCTAGATACTCAAAAGCATAATTTGGGCTTTGTTTTTTGATTATTTCCTTACACATTATATTAGTTTACTATTTAATTACCGGACCAAACACATCAAAGAAAATTAAAACATATTCACGAATTGATAAATTGTGGTTTGGTTCCTTTTTGATAATTTATTTGAACCTTTACCATGTTTCATAAATGGTTTATCTATATTGGTAAATAAAAAATGATTTATCTTTTTAGGTTAAATTATTTTGTGATGGGGAAACAATTTCTTTTAATATTAAATTTGTAATTGGTAGAACGAATTGATGGATGTCCTACATATATTTTTATCCATATTTTTGATATATCCTTCAGTGATGAAGGAATGAACATCATCTTAGTTGATTCAAGTTGATATCATTTGAACAAGATTTCAATAATTTCATTGAACACAATTAAATGAAGGTATATAATTTAGGAATCTATCACATGAATGGCTGGAATGTGGTACATGACATGGGGTTCTATGATATATTATTCAATTCATAGGTTAGTAGTTATACTAGATGTGATTTTCATTATATTGGTAATTTTTTGGTAGTCATTCATTGTTTGATTGAAAAAATTTTCCATGTTAGGGGATATATGATTTGGTCTTTTTTGGTTCCTACCAAGGTTTA
This sequence comes from Viscum album, assembly GCA_963277665.1. Lineage (NCBI taxonomy): Eukaryota > Viridiplantae > Streptophyta > Magnoliopsida > Santalales > Viscaceae > Viscum > Viscum album. The sequence continues at coordinate 642,357,322 of OY728151.1, read as the reverse complement.
TGATATGATTTAATATATAAACTTCCATAAAAATGAAATCAAGTATAGACTATGGATATTTACAAATTTTGGGTTCTAATGGAAAAATAATCCAAGTTGTGATTGACTCACCTACCCCAGGACTATCCTCCCTAACTAGAATGTATGATTGGTCATGTGTATATGCAGGCATGCACCATGAGAAGTAGAAAAAGGGGTAAGGTTTAGATAAATTGGTTGAGAAAATAGAAACGTAGGGGAATATAAGGATTTTCTAATATATATTACATGGGTCCATGAAAATGATCCCAAAATTTGGTCTCTTCAAAATATTCCCAAATTTAGCGTTGAAGCGGACACTTATAGTATAACTTTGGTTGTTGAATCATTCAAAACCTAAAAAGTTATGTAATGATACATAATTTATATGGGTGGACAGTTCAATATGAAGTGACAAAAATTGGTTTGATATGATATGGTTTATTAGAGTCATAAAATAACATAGTGAATTAAATTTTAGAGAATTTTTTTATCATCGGTTATTGTTATAGTGGATTAGATTAATTTATTTTTAGAATATTTCAATTATTTATATTTGACAATTGTTCATTTAATTAATTCAAAACCCACTCATATCAATCTGGTATAATTATTATAAAACCTAATAATAAACCCCTATACACATAGAGTATCATTTTTAGGGGAACTCCAAGGTAGATAATAATATTTTCACTAAGAATATATGGAATAAAAATTCAATAAGGGGGAGGACGTTTGTAAATATCAAGTGGAATTACCAATAAAAAATGAATTCTGTTAATGAATCATGAAATAAAATCCCTCCCATACCCTTGAAACTTTATTTTGATCAACCTAGAATATTTTTATCCTTCATTTGTTTCAACTATCTCATTGGAATATGGATGATGATTTATAGTGGGGTAATTAAACAAGAAAAACAATTAAATAATAATCACTCTGCAATTCTGTGAAGAATTTCTCTATTATTGTGATGAATAACTTTATTAAATGATACAATGATAACATCATAATATAAATAAGGAAAAAATAAGTAAATTTGAATAACTTTTATTATGAATTTAGTGTAAATTCGAATAACTCACAAGAGGATTACCTATATCACCGCAGAAAAGCCGAAGCTTAATATTAAAACATAACCCTTGAAAAAATTACTCCAAAATATTTCAACAACACCCCATCAAATGATAATTTTTTTGCATTTTATTTTATCCCCAAATAGTATTGTTAAACTATGTTTATGTGGTATGGCATCAGTGGGGGAAATTTATTAAAGATTAGACTTTTCCACCCATGAAAAAATTTGATCATGATTGCATCCACTCAACTGGAATGCAAAAAATACTTTTTATATAGAAACATATGTGTGGATAATATAAGTATAATCGTAATCTATTTGTTTCCCCTAATAGTTTTAATAATTTCAATAGATTTGGAATCATATCCTTTGAGTTATGATCAACATAGAGGTATTTTAGTTTGGGCCACTAAATATGTCCTAAAATTTTATCTTCCACTTTGTTTTCCAAGATCAACCCATAATAATTATAAATATATATATGGAAACTTTTTAATGAAAATTTACCTATGATTCCCTATATCACTAGTTTAATATTGAGCTATATTTTTATAGAATCATGGATTGTACAATAATTTGTTGGAATGTTGTCCAATTCACATGGCCAGATGTATTATAGATTGAAGGTCCACTTTAGTCATCATCCCAAATGAGTATCTAACAGCTCCATATGGAAATAAGGTTCTTGATATCGTGGGAGACCTAAAAATGAAATATTAAATCAGAATCAATACAAATGGATGTTTTATGAGGTTTTAGAAAAATATAACAAGTTATTGTATATTTTAAGAATGATCTTCAATCATGGTATGAATGGAATTTCAAATTTTCAATGAACAAGTTAATGTGTTTATATACATTGAATAACATGAAAATTATTATACAAATAACTAATATTAGCATATTTCAATGGATAATCAACATAGTTCTTCGTAATAATGAGATCAGATTATACCTCATTCAATCTAATCTACAGAAAAGCCTTTATGAATCAGATTCTTGGAAAAAAATATCAAAATGAAACAAGAGTGAAAAAAATATTAAAAAATAATCCATCGCATAAGGAAATAATTATATGAGTATTTATATATGAAAAAAAAATTATATGAAAAATTAAATTTAGGTATGTTGAGGAATGATTATGAAGTCCTCTTTACATAAATATTTTTATAGATAAATTTATATTCTAGAATTCATGTGACAAGGGATAAAATAAATGATAATAAAAAGGAATTGATCATATGTATGGTTTAAGAAGATAAATTACATTTATAATGGTATTTTATTTTTTTTATAGAGTAATTTCATAATGTTATTTGTAAATTCATAATGAATACAATGAGTAAAAATTAACTAAATCTAGAAGATGTATACAGTCATGCAGTAAAATAATGTGAACTTGTATTCATCACAATGAATCAATTATTAAAATTTAAACATAACTCAAATACACATTCAATAGAAAAATAATATCCAATGAATATAACAAAATAATTATACAATATTTAAAAATATATGTTAGCTGAAAAAACCATCCATCATGAACATATCCAAACCAATACAATCTCTCTTTTGTTATTATTTTTTTCCATACCGATATATATTATTACAAATCAATGAAACAAATGAATTACTGAACAAATATAATTTATTTTTTAATGACACCCTCTAATAAATGTGGGGGAAATATTTTCTAACAAATAATTTTAAAATAATATTTCCAGAATGATTATTGAAAATCAATTTCATCCCACTTATTCATTTGATTTTCTTCGAAAATTTATGTGAGTATATTTTTCCGACACTTATAATATCTCTATGAGAAGAAAATAATTGATTTTCAATTTATATCATCAATTTTTTTCCATTATAATAAAAAAAATTTCTATAGTTTATGATCCCACCATAAGCTACTTTCCCACCACCATATTAAGAATCTCATAAATAAACAAGCTACATGAACACCAACGTATAAAGAGTATTTATACAATGAAAGGATTACATGAAACATATTATTATTGAAATCACAGATCCAACATATGATATTGGGGATAATACATAAAATAGTGGGAATAAATGAAGATTGATAATGAGAATATATAACAAAGATAAAATAAATTCAAATGAATCATAAAAAAAGGTTTTCTAATATAAATAATTTATAAAAATAAAATTAAATTAGAAACATTAAATGAATAATCAAAAAAATTTATTTTAATGTGTCTTGAAGGAAAAAAATGTAATGTTTATCAACAAAAAAAAATTAATTAATGAATCATACTTTTAAGGTGTTGGTTTATATTTATTCCTTTTCATCCACATACTATATGGAAATCCACCGAGAAATTATTTTAATTTTAATAAAACATATATGATTAATCTCTTCCATGAAACTCATATCCGGATAAAAACTTTAATTTCTAGAATAACCTCATGCTGAATTTACTTATATCTATTGATTAGGCTGATAACCTATTTCACATAAACAATTGAAGTGATCAAATTCACATTCCATTTGGTTGATGTTTCATCATGTCATCATGTTGTAAGAGTAATTTGTATGAGAGAATAATGACTCTACTGGTTTATCTATATCCTCAATATGTGGGCTCAGTTTCATAAATCAAGTGAAGGAACCAATTAGTTTTGTAGTAATTCTAATATAAAAAGATTTATTATTATTCATAAATTCAACCCATGTCATATAAAGATATTCAATCATTAAAGAATAAAATATATTTGTATTCCCCATGAATGAATAAATGTGGTAAATAAATTTATAAAACTCATATATGAAATCAAACACGTTTTCATACTCTTTCATTGATGACAAAAACATTATAATTTCCACATAACACTAATGATTTAGAGGATCTTCATTTTAATTATCCTCAATAAACATATTATGTTTTTTAAATATTTATGACGATTACAATCAAAAAAATCATGTTAATTTACCAATTATTTTCAATGGTCCCCCGTAGTGTAACTAGGAAAAAGGGTTCGATCATTGAGGATTTTCTAACTAATTAGATAACAAGGAAAAAACATAATAATATTGCTTAAATTAGGTTGAAAACCACTTCAAAAAATCACTTCATTTACTTCTAAAATAATATTAAACCCTAGGAAATTTTGACCGTGGTAAACTAAAATTATATAAGTATGAGAAAAATGACCATTTGGGGGAAACTATATATTAGTAAATAGTTATTTTTTTGATCCACCATGTGACATAAGCATGTATTTCAATCTATAAATAATAAATTGTTAGGTCTATATTCGTTCTCCTTTATTTCATTTAAATTTCCAGATGAAATGTTTCCCTAAAGAGAGATTCTGAAAAAATATCTTCAGTCAACATACATTATCTTATAAACAACATTATTAATTTGATTGTATTTCTCATAGATGAAATATTCACATTATAATATAGATGTTTTATATTGTGTAGAAATAAATAATTGGTAAATTGAAGGACACTGACTGAAATACTTATTAAGAGCTAAAAGTGTGTGCTCTTCAATTTTATCAATCATTCCCAACTAGAAAAATAAATTTGTGATAATTTAAAATATCATTTTCCGATGTAAAGGAACTAAATTAACCTTGGAAATAATAATTTTAAAATATAATATGCTTCATCAAAACTCACATAAAAAATATTTACCTTCTTTTGAAGGTGAATATCTGTTAGTAAATGTATATTTTAATGTTGTTAATTTATTTTATGAATAGATATATTGATATCAATAAATTTTTGGTAAAAACCCACTCATTAAATATTATTGCGATAGATAAAAAAGTTCTTTTAAAATTATAATAAAACTAATATATAACATATATTATGGTCAAAATGTTTACAAATAGACTAATATGACATATTTTATTTATTGATTATATTATAAATATTTGTATAATATACCAATAATTATCAACTTCTATATTGAAGGTAAATATTGTCTGCCTTCTGCAGCGTTAGAGGTCATCTGAATCCTCCACTCAAAGGGTGGGTCCAATGCAACACATTTTGATATTCAAGAAGAATTAAAGGTCCTTTCAATTATCGAGATATTATCATAAATGATAGACATGATGAATTTGGATTCCTTTATAGTCTTTGTAGATTAAATAAATACATTGATGGTGAAATTATAGGGATAATTAACATGGTGTAATTTTCAAAGTAACGGGGAAAATGCATTGTTTCATGAATTTGAATTCAATATTATCGTTTATGTAGTCAAAAAATATAACTGTCATATATCAAGGAAGAAGACTACCAGATGGAGAAATTTCATGGAAAATCTTGCATACATGAACTACACTACCACACATACATAACAAAATGTAAATTTCTGGGTTAACAGGACCACTAATACATGGATCACTACTCTATATATGATCTAGCTTAGTGAAATACATGAAGAGGTCCTATATAACATTAAATGTATTATTTTAAAAATCCATCTTTCAGACTTCTGTATAATTTTTTATTATTCAATAATTAAGATTTTTTTTTTGAAATTATTTCATTATATAAAAACTTAATTTTAAAAAAATTTCAACCTCTAAGAAATGTCATGAAGAACCAAATATATGTAAACATGGTTAATATCTAATATAACTTACATGAAACTACACAAAACAATATTCATAATTTTTTACCTAACATATCTACTCTCATTTCCACCACAATAATTTACAATACATTAAACTATGCCACCAATCCAAGTGAAACATTAATGAAAACATCTAAAACTAAAAATAGAAAAGGCCTTATCATAGACTCTCACATGTGAAAATTTGTGTACATGGATCATGAAACCTAAAATCAATATATATATATTATATCATTGGAGTTGAGGTGAAATTTAACTACATTTAATGTACTTTTAGATTTCTATCATGGTTAATTTGTTTTGATACCAGTATAAGAAAATTTAAATTAACCAATTTAATATTTATGAAAATGAAATACAATAATTCTTTAAAAAATTTATAGTGAAGTTTATTCCAATAGATAAAAACATCATCACATCAATAAGAATGGATATTATAAATTCATGTAAATATTATTTTAATATAACTGAGAATCAAAATTTCCCACTATTCAATGTATCATGTCAAATGCATTAACGAGCATCTACATATTTTTTCTATGGAAATTAATAACCATTATAGATAATATTCACCATGATACATATAAATTCTATGTATCTAATCATGTTTAAATTTAAATATTATTGAATCCTAACATTCAATCATTTTTTGGATCAATATAAATAACATAATAAATATTTCCAACTTTCCATACAATAAAAGTGTGATTCAAGCATGAAATGATCAAAATATATAGAAAATATATTTAAAGCACCTTTTAAACAATTTAACACTTAGTTTTTGATGAAATATGATTAATAAGGGATCTCTATTCTATAGAACCTCTCATTCAAAAGAACACAACATATATATATATATATATATCCAATTTATAAAACTAGCAAAATGCTAATATTTATTATGCATTTATATAAAATTATTTTTATAATTTTTTTAAAACACCTTTTTCCATATTGAATATATAAATGAAATTATAATTTTATGTCACAAATGAAAAAACTCATATATGTATTTAATTGGGTTTATTTGATAAAAATACATAATTTTGTTTTAAATTTTTTTATTGATGTATCATAAAAAAATTATGATAAATATAATGTTAAAAAACAATGTTGGTGTCATATATATATATATATATTACCGATAATAGTATATATTTATATTTTTTAATAAAATCATCATATAAACAAAGAACATGTAGAAAAAATAGATAATTCAATTTCACATATGTGAGCTGAAAATCATTGCATTTTTTATATTCCTTGATGAACACCTTGTTTTATCCAAACCATTGAAATATTGTTATTTTTGTTAAATTTTTATATTCTAGTACTTAATTTGTATGTGAATCAATTATTTGTTTTTAATGATTTATTATTTTACTTATAAATTATGACACCATAGTTTTTGTTGTGATTAAAAGTTAAATTGTCTAAAAATATTAATTTTCTATTTTGATTTTAAATTTCAATTATAGTGATATTTTTATTTGTGAAATCTGACATTATTTTTTTAAAAATGGATTTTATATTATTTGTTAGAAATTAATTTAAAATTAATTAAAAATTATTTTGTTGAATGATGAAATTGTGATTTTTATTGTTCTTTTTAAATTAATTGTAATTGTTTTTTGATTAAGTAGAAATGTTATTGAAATAAATAATAGAAATTCAACGGTTTAAAAATGGATACATAAATAAAACATAATCACTCAGCCACTCTAATCAACATATTCCACATTCTTCCCCTAAGGTACAAAACATTCACCCTCAATAGTTACTGAACATGGATATTCTTTGACATCTAGTCCACCACCTTCCTTGATACATTCATATATGATGATTTTCATCCATATGAATACCTAGAGATTTAAGAGAAGGAACCATGGGACTAGTTAATGAATACCACTCCCATTGCATCAAAAGAGATCTAAATAAAGCGTCGTGATTAATATAAAATAGAAGAACCCACACCGCATGTTCCGATGAATCGACCCTAACATTGAAAAAGAACTGATGGAATATGAAGTATCTAAACACACCACCCTATTATATCGAAATCATACCTGAGATGCCTTGACCAAATCCTGGGAGAAAACAGATGTCTCTCCACCCTATTACATGATTTACATTATCCAAGATGATGATGGAATCACGAGTTGAAGATGAATCCCTTGATTCCAAACTAGTACGACTAAGCCATGCCCCAAAATCACTGATGTGGAAGTTGATCAGAAGATGAATGATGTTGGAGAAAATCTGCATCATCACTACTATATCGGTTACAAATCTGATCAAAGATTCTGACATTAATGAGTCAATCTATATAATAATGGTGAAGAAAAAATGAATTTGTTTATTGGATATTAACTATGCTACTATGTATGAATTTTAAAATGAAGAGTCCACTAGGAATACCTAATCACTAATAGAATGTCTGAAGACCCCTGTACAACATATTCTCAATCAATTTTATCAATAATCTTGATATTCATTAGTTCTAACCAAGAGGCATCAAACACCCCCTTCACAGCTGCATATGCATGGATTCATTTGTAGGAATCAGAAATATAACATAACATCCATCCATTATCATGTATGATCCCAAAAAATTGAAAACATCATCCATCAACATGAATTCATGTTCAAAAGAATTATCCACAATATGTGCATAACTAGGGTACAATGAATTTCTAATCAATTTCTTGGCACAATCAATTTCTCAATCTATTTTCACAAATACAAAAACTGAATCTAAAATTAGGCACATATCCAATACTTAAAATTTTAAAATCACATTGAACAAAAAAATATTTATTTTAACATGTGATTTAGAAGAACACATCTACTGTTTAAGTTATTAAAGAGGTCCCCTAGTGCCATCAAGTGCTGAAAAACATGTACTCTGATTTTTCTCAGACTAGTATGGACATGGTCATGGGAGAATGTTTTCCCACAATAAGATTTTATCATACGATCTTAACTAAATCAATCATAACCCATATAGCTATGAGAATGGAACCATCCATGTAAGGATAATCTCTAAGACAACTGCATGTAATGTGATGAAGAATAAATCCTCTATTGATATATAAATACATTATTCTTAACATTAAAATTATTTCCCACATATCAATCATAGCTACCATAATTTCAATTTTTATATATTTTCATTTTGTTCAATTATGTTTTTCTTTCACACCATCTTTTCATCATGTTTTTTAAACTCTATGAATTACTATGATCTCTAATGCTCTCAATGAGTAATGGATAACATGAGTATCCCTTATTAAATTAAACCAATGATGTAGAGTGTATCATCCCATGTTTTTGGACCAGAAGAAATTTTATAAGGAACTTTAATTTTCAGTATGGTGGACTCAATAAATTGTAATATGATCTTTGGAATGATATTTGGGGATCCGGAAAACAAATTTGTGTTTTTTTTGTCTTGATTTAATGCCCGAGATGATTATTAGGTGTTTCAATTTTTTTGGAGTGGATGGCTATGAAAAATCAAAACTGAATGAAGCTATTAAGGGAAAACCAGTTTTTTGAAACTAAATTTCCCACTAAGTGAAACCATGTGGATAAGCGAGTAGCTTTAGTTATATCACAATGTTTTTTTTCAATCCATGTGATATGAGCTTTATATATGTACCGGTGCTGTAGAAATCTTAACAGATGGATTTTCCATGTGTTGTAAATGACGAGGAAACCATTCGGGCAAATAGTGTACCTCATTTGAATGGGTTATTGTTCTAAAATTCCCTTACTCCATTTATATTTATTTTCACCTATTTTCTCCCCTATTCCACACATATCAACACTCCATGGGTTTTCATATTCTACTCATATACATGGGGAGATATCTTCCATGTATTTTTTTTATTCAAGCACTGTCATGTTAGATAGATATCCTTCAATTTTCCTATCCTTGTTGCCCATTGTATTCTAATATTCTATTTTGATCATAAATTCTATCATGTAGTGAGATAATTAAAATTATTTTTTTCATCTTTTTTATTCTTTATTGATTCAAATCAAGCCACATTGAGTGTAAAATAACAGCCCTGCTCTTTATTACACCCATAAACATGATTTATTACATAAACATGCACTTAAGAAAACCTAGATAATTGATTGGTCTCGTTTATTTTGAAATTAGGGATATTACATGACAACTTGAGAAGTAAAATATAACATCGTTGTTGAAAACTTATTTTACATGACTTCAACATTCCTTCTTACATAGAATTGCCTGGTATAACCTAAGGACATTCAAAAAAAGGTTTATAAACAATGCCCAGAAAGGGATTAAATAAGGCTTAACATGAAGAATATAAAACATGTTAGAAAGTAGGAATATCAACAAAGCAGAAGAGATTCTTGAACATAATGTCCATATATAGCATGATTATCATAACATGGAGATGTGGAAATAACATTTAACATGATATTACCATGATGAAAGGCTCATTGCCCCTAGAGCATGAGTAAAACCTCATTGAACATGAATTAGCATGATTACACCCCTATTTCAATTGAATTACAAGTATTAAACCCTAAATTATCATGGTGTATAATAATACTATTATATACGCAATGAATTGAAGCACAATTAGGGAACACCCTTCTTAATCATTTCATTTCATGCATATGTGTTCCATATAGAACATACAACATGGATTCATTAACATAATAATTTATTATATGAATAAGAGGTGTAGAATACATAAATGTATGTCCTTAATAAAAAAACAACCTATGTATAAAGGTGATTATCCTTGAAAATGAAATGGGTTATTTATTCACTTAGATGATGATTTGTCTTAGGAAATTTTGGTGTAACTGCAGCAACATAACAACGTCAAATAGAAATCATAACTAGGTCGATGAGAGAGAAAGGGTACATTAATAATTTATAGGTGAAATGGACATTAAGGGGGGTCATGGACCATAATATTTATACATATTTAAGGGGATTTAGATGTATAATATAAAATAATTGTTTGAATGTAAATTTAGAGAGAGAAATCTCTTATGCAATTTCAGCATGGTTACAGGTGTACATGGGAGGTATTAATGAGAGAGAAAGGGGTATATCATTACTTAAACATAAGAAGATATGTATAAGGGATGTGATAAATCATACCCCACCATTTTTAATTTAAAATATAAGGTTATATAAATATAAGAAACCTTGGACATAAATATGGAAGGAAGTAAAGTGAGGATCCCTTACTTGGATGTGTCTGACTTAGTGAGTTTGTGGAGGGGATTTTAAAAAACTTGGGGTGACTTTAGAGGATTATTGAAATTAGAGGGTAGAGTGGGGGAATTATATGATGGTTTTTAGTGAAGAAAAGTGGGATATTTGGTGGGTTTATGTAAGAAAACATAGGGGATTTATTTAATATTTCACAAACATAGGTTTTGAAATCTATATAATTAAATATACAAAACCAAAAACCAACCCATGGTTTTTGATCTTTTTTTCCAAAGTAGAGTGTAAAAAATTATTTTATAATTCCAATAGAAGATCTTATTAAAATATTTGTCTTGATAATGTGGAGGTGAGTCACACTCTCAAAGAAACCATTTTAAAAAGTTAATATATTTTATAAGTCATGGAGTGTCTAGTAAGGCACGATAAAATTAATCAAAAAAATATAAAATCACTTTATTTTAAAGGAAAACATATATTGGTTGAATATACCTTTTTTAGTATTTTATAACATAACTACTAGGTAATTATGATGTTATAAAACACAATATATATTTAAATGGTATTTAATTTTTTCCCAAAAATTTAAATGTCTTAGAATATTACGAAAAATTGACCGTAAGATAGTTTCAAAATATTGAATCCAAAAATAATAATCATTTTAGATAAATAATTTTCTAAATATGTGAATCTTTTCTTTCAAAAAAAACTGACATTTGTAGAAAATTTAATGGGTTTTGAAAAAAAAGATATTTCAAAACTTAATGATAATTACAATTGTATAAAAGTTATAGAATAGTTTATATTTAATAAAAAGTAATTTTTAATAATATTTTGTTAAAATATTATTTAATTAAAAAATCCATTTATTTATCAAATTAGATTTACAAATTTAATATTAACTAAAAACCCAATTTATGCTTTAAAATTCATTTACAAAGAAACAATAATAAAATCAATGTATATTCATTAATCCATAAAAAATATAGCACATGATCATAGTGCTAGTGTCTTGATGCATAACCCCTTATAACACCCGCATTTGACCTAAAGGTAAGTTGTATGAGGGTGATAGGCTCTTGGGGAAGCTTAGATAACATCGCTCAGGTGTTAATCCCTATTAACATCCACTTATCCCATAAGAATTTTTTGTTCAAGATTAATGTGTTGAATCTCAGCACGAGCATTGTCAAGGGAGAAGCCCAGTGAAGATACATCACTTCTGAGCTCTAAAAAATGGGCATCGTATAGAGAAATTTTATTGGATGAGGCCATCTAGTCCTATGTCTATTAAATTGGATTTGTTAAAGCCCCGTATTTATACTAATCATATGATCACTATTCGATGACTATATTATCAATGGTAACAATTCATAACCATATTTTAATATCCAAAAACACAAAACCATGGATGTTAATATGTTTTATATAACCATTACACATAATAAGACATTTAATGAGTTCATGAAGAATATTTATTAATAAATGTTTTAGTTGTTACTAGCATCCTCCCTTATGAAAGTTTTCCATAAAAATGTCCTTTTCCCACACTAAAATAGATGAGGGTACCTCCACTTCATCATTTCATCTAATTCCCATGTTTCCTCTACAAAATTTTTGTATTTTCCAAAAACCTTGACAATGGGAATTTTCTTATTTCATAAAACCTTTTCCCTATGATCTAAGATCTTCACCAGATTCACTTTATTGGAGATCTCATTCTTCGATGGTACCACCTCTCGATTGAGTACATGTGATGGGTCATGTATGTACTTCCTCAATAGTGATACATGGAATACATCATGTACATGAGATAGGATTGGTGGTAGTTCCGGTCGATAAGTCACTACTCCAAAGTGATCAAGAATCTCAAAAGGGTAGATGTTCCTTGGACTATGCATTCCCTTATTCCCAAATCTCATAACTCTCTTACACGATGATATGCGGAGTAATACCATATCTTATAAATCAATCTATATGTCTCGTTTAAGATTATCATCCTAAGACTTTTGTAAACTCTGGGAATCATTAATGTGTTTCTGGATGGGCTTATCCTTACTGACCATTTCATTGACCATTTCTTGACCTAGGATTTTTTTTCTCCCCAACTTCATCCCAAATTGCCTGTGTTTTTTCCCACATCTCATAAAGGGCTTCATAAGGATCCATTTAGATTCTTGAGAGAAAAATGATATTGTAATAGAACTCAACCCAAGGAATATGTTGATTCCAATCAATTTTAACGTCTATATTTCATGCTCCCAATAGGTCCTCAAGTGTTTTGATTTTCCGCTCAGATTGGGCATCAGTTTGAGGATGATATGGCGTACTGATGTTTAGCTCAGTATTCAAAGCATGTTGGAGACACTTCCAGAAACTATAGGTGAATCATGGATCTTGATCAGATACAATTGACAGTGGAACTCCATACAGGATTACCACTTATTTTATGTATATCCATGCCAATTTATGTAATGAGGAATCTTCTCGAATTGCATTGATGTGTGCAGTCTCTGTAAGATAAACTACAAAAACCCAGACAAAATTGAATCTTTGGATATCTTCAGATGTCTGTTGAAAAATTTCACGATGATGTTATCCCATTTCCACATTGGTATGTGTAATGGTTTCGTCATCACCTTAGACTTCTGCCACTCAACCAACACTTTCTGAGATGGAAAGAACTTTAATGTATACTCAACGATCTCCTTCTTCATGTTATCCCTCCAATAATGTTTTTAGAGCTATCGATATATGTTTTTTGTTTCTGAATTCAATGAAGATATTCAAACTATAGGAATCATCCAAAAGATCATTATTTAACTCCAGATTTGATAGAACACATAGTCTTGACAAAAATCATACAATTCTTTCTTCATTAACATTAAACTCTGAAGATTAACATTTTTTTATAGTTTCCACATTCTATTGGATTCCCACATTATTCTTTTTGAGAATCCCTTAACATAACTAAAAGGTAATGTTTCACAATAATTTGTGATAGGATTTATTATTTTCTCTTTGTTATGATTTCCATGACCATGTTCATCAAATGTATAAAGATCAGATCCTTTTCCTTTCTCATTAATGATAGAATTGTTGGGTCCTTTCTACATAGATCATATTCAACCTTGTTCTCTATCACAAGGTGGTAATGGATTGAGAAATCATATTATTTGATCAACTCTAACCATCTTTGTTGGAAAATGTTCAACTCTTTCGGTGTTAATATATACTTTATGAATTAGTGACCTATATATATTTCAGACTTCTTCCCAAAGAGGTAATGTAACATAAATTTTAAAGTAAATATTACTACAGAAAACTCCAAAGCATGTGTTAGATATTTTTTCTCATAATCATTCAATTGACTTAAAGCATAGTCATCATCTTTTTCATTTTTAATCAACACACAACCCAAGCCCTTCACCAAATCATCACTGAATACCACAAAATGTTCTCCACTTGTGGGTAGTGTGAGCATGGCAGCAGTGAGAATCTTCTTTTTCAACTCCATGAAACTCTCTTCACATCCATTACTATATGAAAACATGACATAATTCTGAGTTAGCTTTGTTAGAGGGTTTGACAATCTTGAGAAATTTCTCACTAATTGGGGACAATATCCAACTAACCCTAGGATGCTATGGATATCTATCACCGATTCTAACCCCGACCATCCCTCAATTTCAATTTTCTTATAGGTATCCCTAGATATACCGTTTCTTGTGATGATATGACCCTAGAATAAGACTTAAGTCAACAAAAACTCACACATGATATACTTTTCATGGATATTATTCTTTCTCAAGGTCTCTAGTACAATACTTAAATGATCCAAATGCTTCTCCTTGGTTTGGGAGTATATTATAATACTTTATTCAAAAACTACGAAAATATTTTATAGGTTTTCTCTAAAGAAACTATTCCTCAAATTCATGAAGATTTATGGAGCATTAAAAAGACCGAAAGTAATTACTATGAATTCATAGTTCCCATACCTTGTATGAAAATCATTCTTGGGGATATCATTCTTATTCACCATTACCTCATAATATCCACACTAAAAATCCATCTTGGATAAGTATTGTACTCAACAAAGCTTATCAAATAAGTCACAATTAGTGGAGGATGATACTTTTTCTTTATCATGATTTTGATTAGACCACGATAATCAATGAAAAGGCACATTGGCCAATCCTTCTTCTTGAAGAAGAAGAATGATAATCCCCATGGTGAAGGACTTGGAGATATAAACCCTTTATCTGGATTTTCTCGTATTTGTTTCTTTAGCTCCTCAAGGTCTAAAACAACCATTCAATACAGATTTTTGGATATTATCAATGCCTTAGGTTTATGATCATTCAAGAATGCAACATCTCTTCTAGGAGGAAGACTAGACAATTCCTCTGGAAACACTTTAGTGAATTCCTTCAAAATAGGCAAGTCTTCAAGGATGGTTTCTTCCATAGATTCAATAATATGAGAATGATATGCATATTAATAAGGATGTAATATCCGTACTTGTTATATGGTGCTAATGAAGATTCATCCTCCACCTTACACATGTAAATAATCAGGGGTCGATTCACCCCATGGAGAGTGATATCCCTCTCATAAAAATTTATGATTTCTCTATAAATAGAAATACAATCCATGGAAAATATTCCATCAATTCCACCTGAGGGAGTATTAAGAGGTTATATAGTATGTTCAATCCACATATATTGATAGGGGAGTAGCTATATTCATGTGATGAAATTATTACCCACTTTTTCATTCCCACAAATATCTCTATTTCAATGTTTTGTGGTAGTGTTGGTATTGTTCTACTAACCATTAGGGATAAAAAAGAAAGCGTTGAACCATTATCAGAAAGATAATAATAAAATTTTTAATGAATAAAAAACATACCTATCACCACCTCATTTTTGTGATTTGATTCATTGGTAGTGATTCAGAAAATCCCTCCCTTGATGCCGTGGAGGTTGTTGGTTTTCTACGATAAGCCCTGTCATAGGGCGCTGGTTGGGAATGTTCCCTGGACCTTTGCAATTAAAGTAATGAACAATGCATTTAGGGTCGAACAAAGTTTTCCTCTCAACTGTTGCATAATTAGGTTTTTCTTGTCAGAAATTAATGTCCAGGTACACTTCTCATCCACACCTAAAGCATTTCCTTGTCCCATTCAGGCATGTTGTGGGGTGCTTCAATCTACACTTTTGGCATGCAGGGTGGTGGAATTTCTTAGAAGCATTTTATTTATTCATCAGACAGATTGAATTAGAGACCACATATGATTTGTATCCCCATGATAATCTAGATATTTACTGATCTTCATTTCAACTGTTAGGGAACATTGGAAAATTTCGTCATGGTTATTGACGTACCAGCTCACTAAGGCTTTCGGTATGATGGATTTTGGCCCCCAAATAAGTATTCAACCTTGCATTTGGGGGTATCGACAAAGCCAAAGGTGTATCATGCAGTCCTTGTGATTTTATTCTCATAATATCTGATGGATTAATATTCTTCTTTCTGGAGGGAAAGGAATTTCCTTTCCATATTAAGTTGGAGGGTGCATGGTAAATATTTATCGAAAAGAAATTTCCTTTAATACATCAGTTATAATGCCTTCATATCTTCATCAGGATTCTTATTTTTGATCAATATACACCATTAATTAGATTCACCCTCCATATGATAAGCATCTAGATGAAGGATCTCTTGTTCAATACATTAATGGGTGGATAATATCATCTCAATAGAGTTGGTCCATTGTTTGTTGATTAAAAGATTATATGATCCATTAAAAGGTGGAGGATTTTGTCACACGATGATCTCGTTTATAGATTGTTCATTTTTAGGGGGGGGGGGGTGTGGAGGTTTTTCTTGACCCATGTTTCTATTCAAAATATGAGTGAACTGAGATATTGTTGTGAAAATGTTTGTAATTACTACTCCCATTGGATTGGTCATCTCATTAGAATAGGTTTCACATTGATCATTACAATTTTTTTTGTGAGTCTTACTATTACCAACCGTTGGATGGAATAAAAGTATAGTTAGGGGTGATGCATAAAGGGGAATCCAATAAAAAATGCGATAGTTTATAAATTACATTTTTCCCTTAACTTCTGAACTTATAGGATCCAATCTATGTTATCTATGATCAACTTCCAAAAATATATTCCTAGGGGCATTTTTCATTCCCTTAATAATGATTCATACTATGCTTATTAATTTACTAAATAATATCCCCTGGGTGTGTCAAACTATGGGTGTAGTAATGCTTGTTGTTGTGAACAAGTTCCCATTTGAGTCTAGCTTAGAGAGGTGTTTTTGGTTTTTATCCCTAGATACATATGCACCTAATCTACCTCTACTTGTTCATATCCAGACATGGATGTATTTTCATTATAATCCATATAATATTTAGTCCTAAAATTTAAGTTATGTTTTTATTATACTAAGTCATATATGTAAGGCTATCACAAGGGTGCTCAAATACTAATCACAAATTTAACTAAACATATCCTCTGGTACCATGTATGACAACCCTAATCTTTATTACACACATAAACACACCTTATTACATAAAAATTCACTTAAGTAAAATCTATAGATCGAGAGGTCTTTTTTCTTGGGAAATTAGTAATATTAACTGAAATCTTAAAGCATTAAATTCAACATCATTATCGAAAACATATTTAACATGACCATGACATTCCATTATACTTAGTATTTCAGGGGATAAACTGATGAAATACATAAGAAAAGAGTAATCTATGAATCCCACAGTGGTTGAAAAAAAGAAATAACAAGAATAATACAGTACATGTTTTGAAATAGTCAAATAAATGGATCATAAGAGAAACATGAATATAAAGGCATGATATAGCAATATTATCATAACATGGAGATGTGGTAACATCATTTAACATGGTATTCGAATTAGCCAAGGCTATTTTCACATGAAGCATGAGTAAAAACTCATTGAACATGAATTATCATGAGTAAGACCTCATCGAACTTGAATAATAAAGGGTAAAACCTTATTAAAAATGAAGTATAATGATACTATTCATTACCCGATGTATTGGAGCACTATCATTGTGCACCTTTCATAAAAAATTCATTACATGAATAAGTTTGACACAAAGATCGTACATCATTGATACATTAAACATCATAATTTATTCAATGAGTAAGAGATGTGGAATATAGAAATGTATTTCCTTAATCCAAAAAATTCATGGGCATAAACTTGAATACCCTTGAGAGATAAATGGGTATAGTATTCACTTACATTATGATTAGGCAAGAGAAATTTTGGTGTAACTTAGACATCATAACAGTGTCAAATAGAAATAATAAAATGTGTTGACGAGAGGGAAAAGTTTATATCATCATGTATACATGAAATGGATAGTAAGGGGGTCGTAGAACATAATTTCCCAAAATATGTAATGGAATTTATATGCATATTATAAACGAATTTCTTGAATGTAAATGAGGAGAGAGTAATCCCTTACAGAATTTTTCCATGGTAAAGGGTGTAAATGAGAGGATCAATGAGAGATAAAGGGGTATCTAGTCATTCAAAAATAAAGAGGGGGGTATTGGGGAGGGTCTAAATAATACTGAAAAATTTATAACATAATTAGAAGGGCATTACTATATAAGAAAATATCGACATAAACAAGGAAAGAATGAACATGAGGAACCGTTACTTAGAAGTGTGTGACTTCATGAGATTGGAGGGGGTAATGTTGACAGTTTGGGGAATGTTGGGTGGATTCTAGAGATTGTAGGGAAGAGTTGGGACGTGATCCATGTGTTTTAAGGGAAGATATGTTTGATATTGGGTGGGTTAATATAGTAATGGAGAATGGAATTATTTAATGTTTAACAAACATAGGTTTTGGAATCTATATAATTATATATTCCAATACAAAATCCAACCAATGGGGTTTTCCCATGGTTTTAGCCAAAGGGTAGTGCAAAATATTATCTCACTAGGCTAATGGGATAACATTTTAAAATATTAGGCTTTATTAAGTGGAGGTGAGTCACACTATTAAGTATATAATTTAAAAAAGTTAAAATATTTTATAAGACTTGGATAGTCCACTAAGGCACCATAAAAATATTAAAACAAATAAAAAATCACATTAATTTAAAGTTTAACAATATATTGGATGAATGAAAAGTTTATATTATTTTATTACATCACTATTGGGAGAGTAAAATGTCATAAAACACATTTTATATTTAAACGATATTTAATATTTACCCAACAATTTTCATGTATCAGAAAATTATGATAAAATCACCATTATATAATTTTGACATCGTAAATCCAAAAAGAATATTCATTATATCTAAATAATTTTCTACGTATGTGAATATTTACTTTTAAAATAGAATCATTAATTTATCGAAAAATCATGGGTTTTGAAAAATAATCAACTTTCAAACCTTATTAAGAATTAAAATTATATAAAAGTTATATATTCATTTATATTTTATAAAACATAATTTAGTAATAATATTTTATAAAAATATTCTTTAATTAAAAAAATCCATTAATTCATCAAAATATATTTCTTAATTGAATATTATCTACATATACTATTTGTTCTTTAAAACCCATTTATAATGTAACAATAATAAAATGAAAATATATTATTTATTCTATACAAAAATAATGTACATAATCATATTCATAGCATCTTGTTACATTACCTCTTATGACACCATCATAAGACCTAAGGGTAAGGTGTACGATGGTGAATGACTCTTGTGTTTTCTCAGATAACATCACATGGGAGGTAATCTCTATTTACATCCTCTTCTCATGTAGGCGGATCTATTCATGATTAAAAAGTTCAAGCTCATCTTGGGCTTGGTATTGTGCGAAGCCTAGTTACATTACCTCCATTTCTTGCTCTAAAAAATGGGATTTTTATAGAGAAATTCTACTAGATTAGGCCATCCATTCCTTTGTCTAAGTGAACTAGATTTGTTAAAGAAATATATTTACACCAATCCTTTGACCATTATTCCACGAAAATATTATCAACGATTACAATTATTAACGGTATTTTAAATTACAAAAACATAAAACCAACGAAGAAAATATGTTTTATATAATAATTTTATATAATATGACATTTAATTATATTAAGAGGAATTTTCATTAATAAATGATTGGGTCATTACAGAAGTCCCAATATTAAATGAGTGAGTATCACTGGTATAATGTAAGCGGTCTATAGCTTTTATCTCAAAGTATTCCTGATTCGTTATGTGTATTCATATATTGTGCACTGGTATTTACATAGAGAACACCTTAAATATGATGTAAACAAAGACCCAAATTTCCTAGTTCTGGTATTCCTTGTTTATAAAATGAGAATTATTTTATAGTTATAGACCTGTTTTTATAAAAACCCTTTAGGGTGTTTTCCTTGATTTACTATATTTAATAAATTTTTTTATATTAATACCCAACATAGGTGTGCGCAGTCTTATGAAATTTGAATGCAATTATTAGTTGAAATGTGAAATGGTTTGATACACCACTCTATTATACCTCTATGGACAAACCCTATCATAAGTGGTTATGTCTTAATTCATAATGGAAAAAATTGATGATTATATATTTCATTAATTTTATCATGTCCTATAATTTTAATTTTCATGTGTGGTGTTATCCACCATGGGAAGTCTTACATGCCATATTATTTTTTTACAATGACTGGAATTATTTATGAAAAGAAGGGAAAACTTAAAGAATTTAGTGACATGATTATGGTAATGACACTATTCTAGTGTCCTTCTAATGGGTGATGAAATTACTAAATACACGACCATTAATATTCATTATCGAATTGGTAAATGGTGATGAACCACGTAATGTACAAGAATAGTGATGTGGCATGATATGAAAATTAACTTATTAATAATTAATATAAATGAATAAATGAACCATTACCCCCTTGAGTGATACTCAGGGTCCTTAATATATAATTCTTTGGATTGGAACATTGGTAGTTTAGACTGTATCATTACTTCATCGATACATCGATTTTATAATTATAGAATGCCAATAATAGATTAATTAGTTACATAAATTTTAAAAAAACTAGGGTAGAAACTTGGTATGTCAATAAAGGGATCATTGAATGGATTATTTACCTCCATATGAGCGATAACAATTCCTTAGGGGTGACCCTAGGGACATGCTCATTAGAAAAATTTTCATAGCATACCATTAGCAATACTTTGAAACATTTATATGATACTAGATATGGGGTCACGTAAGATTGCATTTACATAATGATAAATGTGATACTTGTGATATAATTTATTGAACTCCATTGAAATAATAAAAAAATGTTGAGTATTTATAGCTTATATAGAGGAAATCATTAGATTCCTTTTTAGGTCACCTTTGATGGGATCATGGTGCGTATTTATAATCTCAAGTGGTGAATTTTATATTAATGATTAAGAATGAATATTTTTCATCCAAGGAAGAAAATTTCCATGTAAAATAACTTTATTATGGTTGGCCCTCTTTTGATTCATGATTTATGATGACCCATTATTAATCTCATATTATATTTGTAGAGGTTACCTATAGTTCAGACCAATCCAGCATAGGTGGAAGTATGTATGGTATGCTAGGTGTCTCAGAAGAACCTAACCAGACATTTTTTATTTAATACATTAATTAAAATTTTATTTATTTTATATTAATGGACTGGATAACATTATACACTCTTAGTGGTGGCCTATTGAGTATATCCCACAAGATTTTCGGGCCTCCATGGAATAGGAGTACCTAAACATACATCAAGTTTGTTGGTTTAGGTGCACTTTTTTGTTCTTGTGTTGTGCATTTTATATGAGTGCTTCTGATCATATGACTAACAGAGTACTCAGAATTCTCATAAATATCACCCTAGGGATTTTTTAATCATTTTAATTTTCTTGTATTATGTCATTACTACAAGATTTATGTTTAATACATTGATTTTTTTCATCACATGGGCTTTCATTCATGGTTGTACATGGAACGAGACAAATTTATCTAGTCTATTATCTTGTTATATTACCTCATTTTTGTTTCATATTGTTTACACTATTGATTCTGTAACGCCCCGACCCCAGCTGCCCAGAGTCGGTGCATTACTTCGTAACATTGGCATGATCACAAGAAAGATCAAATCTCGAAAGACCGATTGGTTTAGTAGCCTTGGAAACACTAGATATAATTATAAAGTTTTACATTACATTTCAAAGTGAAAAACTACTACAACAACAAAGTCTTCATATCCACACTATTAACCCCTCATAATATCCCTGCAAGTCATTCATAATTTACTTCTTCACTACCTGGGAAAAATAAAACATAGAAAAGGGGTGAGCTCAAATGCCCAGTAAGGATAACAATATAGCGGAACATTCAAAATAAGCATAAACATTTAAGGCAATGAATTACTAAAACAAAAGCCTTTTAAAATTGAACATCAACATAGTATGGCAAAAGTAAAATGAAATAATGCCATTTACTTATTCACATGGATATTCTACTAATCGAATAATCACATGCAATATCAATAACCACTTTCATAATGTTGGAATGCATAATGCCAGACTATCATAACCACATAGCCAAGGCCTCGTGCCAAGACTACAAATAAGATTTTGTCAAGGCCTTGTGCCAAGACACTAGTTTGTCTCATGAGACCTACCGATGCATCGAGGAGCTATAGCGGGCTCCACCCGTCACTTATTAAGTCCAATGCATTCCCATATGAAAAGGTTTAAACATAACATAAACATTCGTATTAAAACTAGCATACGAAATGTCAATAATTTCACCATAAAATATGAATGGTATAAAAATAGCACATCCACAGTCAAACATATCACAAAACCTTCAATACAATATAGAAGTTTTGTATCATAATAAATC
The DNA here is from genome assembly GCA_963277665.1 of Viscum album. Lineage (NCBI taxonomy): Eukaryota > Viridiplantae > Streptophyta > Magnoliopsida > Santalales > Viscaceae > Viscum > Viscum album. The sequence continues at coordinate 642,334,388 of OY728151.1, read as the reverse complement.
AACTTCAAATAATCTTAAAATCCATCAAAGGATGTTGACATAGATGAAATCAAAATTCTTTTTAAAGAAGTATCTCCTTTTATTTTGAAATCATTTAAGATCCATATAAAATAAAACATTTTCTTTGAAAATATTCTTATAATCTTGTAAGGAAAGCTTTGAAGATTTTATAACGGCGTAAAATAACCGCACCCGCCGTATAAGTTAAAAAAAACATTCTTACCTCAATTCTGTCGAAAAGGTTAAAAAGGACCTTATTTTGAAAACGACGGAAAGATTCCTTTATAAACCTCTTATAAAAAGTCAAACAAGGGTATAAATGACTTTAACCCATATTCTTGTAAATAGTAAAAATGTTTTGAAATACATTTCAAAGAAACATGGATGTGGATGATAAAGAGATCCCAGTAGATTATTACGTATAATACAACCTCGGATAATGAAGAGATTGTGAAATAACCCTTACCTTGTACTTTCCTTTGTTGGGGTAGGTTAACCTCCTGTATAATGGTGAAATAATTGTTATTAAATTATACAAGAATCATAAACATTAGTATGATATCATATATGATCTTTTAACATTGCTTTATTAATAATATCTTAGTATTATCGTCGTTTCGGGTGATAATCGATTCGTTCTTCTTAAATGTTTGGTTACGTAAGACATGTTTGTAATGGATGGATTATATCTTATTCATAATTAGAATTATATTAACATTATTTTTAACCCTAAAATGAGAATAATACTTGAATGGATATGATGGAGAATGAATCTTATCGCGTTCGTGGAGACGGTAGTCCGTACGTACGCACGAACGCTACTTCCATTTAAGTCAAATCCAAATGATAAATAGGTATATTACTATTCCAGTATAATATAATATTTTATATATGTTACTTAAGTTCATTAACACCATCCTTTATACGTTCCATGTGTGGTATGAACGAGTCATATCATTTTAAGGGGGCGGTAGTCCGCACTTCCTCAAATGAAATTATCGTATGTATATACAACATGAAACGAATAATGGTATGAAATAAAATGGAATTACAGAAGCTTATATATAAAATATATATCATTAATATCATATTTAATTACAGTGCCATCATAATGGCCACCATGAGAGGCGGTAAGATGTATTTGAACAATCATCGTTTCGTGAGGCGTTAGTTTGCCATCCACAGAAACATTATGTTCATCATCCATTAGATGGAGTTGTGTGTATGTGTAGTTTGAATCCTTCTTATAACAACATCCTAGTATATTGAGGATACTGGTGTTGTTACAAAAGAAAGGAAATAAAAAGAGTTTGGGGGTTGGAGAAGCAAAATAAATGAAAATAATTTAAGAGAAATCGTTACCTTTAATTTAGGTAACTCACTTTGGTTAGAACCAAAGGACTTGTTGAAATGCTTTCTGCCTAAGGGGAAGCTTCAATGAGGAGGAGAGGGATGTGGGGAGCTTAGTTGGGCAGAGTTTGGACGAGCCAAGTGGCTTGAGAGGTGTGAGGAAATGAGAAGGAGGAGTGCCCTTTTATAAGAGGGGTGAGGGGCACCTTTGGAAAAGCTAGAAATATTAATTTATAATAAATTCATATTCGGTTTCCAATGGCTCCAAAGTTGACTATTCAAAGTTTGAGGTGGGGATAGGTCGAAAACAACTCATCCAATAGAATTTAGACAGGTTTGGGTACTTATATTAACCTTATCTTTAAGTATTAACTCTAAGTTAATTAGTTTCACTTTTACAATGTCTCTTTGTATTTTTATATAATATGGTTAATAAACTTACTATATACATCCAAGCGACCCCCAAGTGGTCCATTAATGGTTAACCTATCATAATATAAGTCTCTTGGCCGAACCTTAGATTTTTAGGAATTTAATATCAATTAATAATATAATATTTGTTTTAAGAACTCTTTTATGTCAATTTTGACACTATTCAATAGTTGATTTTTGTGAAACTCATAACAGATTGATTACTTATAACAAAGTCCATTAAGTCAATCTTAATATATCATATTAGCCTAGAAAATTAGTTTAATTCATTAAAAGTTTCATATTATATTTATTTGGGTATTTATAATATCAATTATTTTAATTTTTCACTATTATAGTAATTACTGCATCATCATTGTGTCATAAATAAAATAAATTATTTAATGTCTAAAAATTATAAATAAAATATCATTATGTAGGAAATCTTTTTAGCTTTCTAATGAATATTTATAATCGAAAATCCAACATGTATAACCCTATGTAAAAATTGTTCTTCTAAAAGATGTAAGCTTATGCCATTTTTATTTTTATTTTAGCTTTATTAATATAATGTGTCATTATCACTTACAAGTGGATCCATGGGGTCCCAAAAAAGACCCAAAGATGCCCATGGTCGACCATGTATCAACCAATAGGGTTAAGACACGTTTTAGGGTAATTTAGTATTATTATAATATTATTTTTTTAACCCTTATTTACCGGATTTACCCTTTAACCATGGTAAATAAAATATTTACCACAGTAACTATTCAAAATGTCTAAAAATAAAAGTTACCTATTTACACAATTTGAACATCCTGATTCCAAATATGGAATCCATTTTCCTAAATTCAAAACACAGAAGTGGCAGAAATTAATTTAAAATTAATTCCCGCTGTCAAAAAAAAAGCGTGTTTTTAAGAGATAATAACTATCAAAAGATTGACACTTGTTTATGTTCGGTTTAATTGTAAAATTATGTCCAATGACCAACATTATATTAAATGGTAAAAATATATTCTAAATATACTTTAAAACCACTCAAATTCACAATTTATCACTATTAATTATTTTGATTAAAAAAGTTGTTTTTAATTAAAATTTAGTAATTTTCACTATTCATCAAAATATGAAAGTTATCCGAAAAGTACCAAAATTTAACCCTAGGCTAATTTCGATATTCTGAATCCAAAAATGAAGTCCATTTTGAAATATAAAATATATATGATTTCAAAAAGTAGGTATTACTCTTCATAACAGCTAGTTTGATTGGTTACGGTGTGTTAGAACTCGAAGTTGCGTACAACACACGCTACTGTTTTATTCAAAGGAAAGCGTACCGTGGAAGCTTGGTATGTTTCATTTTAAATTTTTTGATGTCTCAATTTAGTCAAAAAGTTTAAAATATTGTATTTAAAAAGGTTTCACTATCAAAAGTTGATAAAAGTGCAATACTGAAAATGAATCTGTTCTTGCATTATGACTAAGAAACTCATAATATGGATTCTAAAATTATAAGGATTATATAAAGTTTAAAATTTAGTTAATACTATTCATGACCTCTTTTAATGGATTTTTTTTTGGTAAGTCATGGTGCAATTGAACTCAGTGTTGCGTGTAGTGCAAGTTATTGAATTATTTTCAAGAAATAACACACTATGAAATCTTGGGGTGTTACATTCTCCCCTCCTTCAATAAATTGTGTCCTCGCAATTTGAAATTGTTCTTCGAAAATAAAAGGTTGGAAATAGAAAATATCTTTGTGGGAAAACCCACATCGGAAATTGGGTTACTAAAATTTAGTCTTAATATGAGGAAAAGAGAAATGAAAGGGTCACCACCAAATTATGATCTCGATTAGGAGAACATTGGTGGCAATTAGAGACATATAATTGGAGGAAAAACGTAAATATTTATAGGTATTGATTGAGGTCATCAATCACAAACAAGTGTAAAATTGAGGTCCTTAAATTCATCAATCTATGATGATTTGAAATACTATCGGTTCAACAAATCATAGGGTATTAGGATAACACATTTTTGATGTTTCAAAATATCATAGTTGAAATCCCACATCGAAAAATGAATTAATGAGGCCTCTATTTTAAACAAAGGGTGGAAAGTATGAAGATTACCGAACATAACACATACTAGGGTTCCATGTAGGAAAATATGGATATGGAGGAGAAATCTAACCATCAATTATCTGATGGAGAGTGGTAGAGAAAATGGCTATGAAAAGGCCAAAAATCCCAAAGCCATAAATTAGTGATGATTTAAGGTACCATCTAGGATAACATTTTTGTTCTAAGTTCATTTTATTAATGTTGAGGAATTTATTTATGAGATTGGATAAGATCATAAGTAGATATACTTACTTTATAATTAGAGTTTTATCCATTAATAAATTTCTACCACAAACTCATCTTTCACTCTAAAAGATAATAGAACGTAAAAATTCTATTTACACTATTCGTATAGGGTTCCAAAATAAACGAATTTATAATTAATCTACAAGATCTTTTAATAAAAACTACATTATTTAATCCAGGACATCTCGTGGGCCAGTGGTAGGTGATACACCCTTGTCGCCCTTCGGTTGCGGGTTCAAGTCACGCAGCCTTGCCGGACGCGACGGGTTGTCGCCCGACCTCCGGGTTTTCCTTTTATGGTAATCCAAAATAATCCAAACTAGAACTATCCAAAATACTTCTGTCCAAACTCACAGTCCAACATTTATAAGGAAGGTAAACGTAATATAGATCCTTTTTACCCTGTAGTAGCATATGAATACCTTCATCATGTATTACCATATTCCTTATTGATTACATTCATGCTCTCTTATTCCATATAGAATGCTGGATATACTTCATTAATCCAAAAATGTTTTAAACCCCAACAATGATGGAATATACAAATCATTAATCAGTTCCAAGGTAGTCAAGAATATCCAATATAATTTATCCAAAACAATCACATATTATTCCAAAATCACTACCTCAGTATCAGAACTATATCATGATTTATCATTCTCTCAACCATATATTTTCCAAAAATTTATCCTGCTATTGAGTCACCTTTCTTTGTTCCACACAATCTCAAGTCCTTAATGAAATAGTACTGCAGTACAATCCTTATATACTCCATAATTATTGTAACAAGTACATTGTTGATACAACACTCAATTGACATAATCAACATAAGAACTCTAATCATTCCTCTTCATCTGTGGTAGTATCATAACTTGATTATTATCCAATAACATCATTTGAGGCATATTCTGATGACTGGGACATAGGTTCGCATAGTGTCCAAACTCCTTGCAAATGAAGCATTGTACATTTGAAACCATTTTCTTACCCTTGCAGTCACGTACTTTGTGCCCTTTTCCTCCACACTTATAACAAACTTCCATTCCTTTCAGGCAAGTTCCAGGGTGTTTCTTTCCACAGTTACCACATATGGGAAAATTCTTCTTTTCCCTCTTCCCTTTATCCATCTTTCTCTCTTCTATCCTTTTCTTCTCTTGCTTCCCTTCAAAGCCATAGGACTCAGTAAAATCTTTACTTATCTTATCAACACATGATATTATTTCTTCATATGATGATAATACATGGGAGACTATTTCTCTTATAAATTCTATCTTAAGACCATGAAAGATATGATCCTTCCTTCTCTTTGGATCATGTGCATTTCCGGAGTTCTCATTCCTTCTACTGGGCGCCATTTCTAAACAATGGCATAAACTAGATCAGTTTATGAATCAAAATACATAATACCATACTTATAAAACACTTAACATAAATTGAACTATTTATGGATATAATCCATAATCATAAGAATGTTTTCTTTGAGGAAGTATATACTCATAATCCCTTCAAAATGATTTGTAAAGAAAATGAGAGTTATCCTAAGCATATCCCCCGGGAGTGTCGTAACCAAGAGTGCAGCAAGGCCCGTTGTCGTGCACCAGTTCCCGTTCGAGTCTAGCTCAAAACGGTGTTTTCGGGTTTTACCCCTAGGTACATCTGTGCCAGAGCCGCCTCTACCTGCTCGTATCCAGACAGGGATGTATTGCTCGGAAAACTCACAAAATCTCTACAATACCAAAATTCCAGGAAGTTCTTCTACACTAATCCTCAAAGCTCATCTTAGGTCTACGTGCTCTAATCAGAGTTTATCTAAATCTAGCTTCCAAGGTTTGTACTAAACTTCCTCTGATACCAACTGTAACGCCCCGACCCCAGCTGCCCAGAGTCGGTGCATTACTTCGTAACATTGGCATGATCACAAGAAAGATCAAATCTCGAAAGACCGATTGGTTTAGTAGCCTTGGAAACACTAGATATAATTATAAAGTTTTACATTACATTTCAAAGTGAAAAACTACTAAAACAACAAAGTCTTCATATCCACACTATTAACCCCTCATAATATCCCTGCAAGTCATTCATAATTTACTTCTTCACTACCTGGGAAAAATAAAACATAGAAAAGGGGTGAGCTCAAATGCCCAGTAAGGATAACAATATAGCGGAACATTCAAAATAAGCATAAACATTTCAGGCAATGAATTACTAAAACAAAAGCCTTTTAAAATTGAACATCAACATAGTATGGCAAAAGTAAAATGAAATAATGCCATTTACTTATTCACATGGATATTCTACTAATCGAATAATCACATGCAATATCAATAACCACTTTCATAATGTTGGAATGCATAATGCCAGACTATCATAACCACATAGCCAAGGCCTCGTGCCAAGACTACAAATAAGATTTTGTCAAGGCCTTGTGCCAAGACACTAGTTTGTCTCATGAGACCTACCGATGCATCGAGGAGCTATAGCGGGCTCCACCCGTCACTTATTAAGTCCAATGCATTCCCATATGAAAAGGTTTAAACATAACATAAACATTCGTATTAAAACTAGCATACGAAATGTCAATAATTTCACCATAAACTATGAATGGTATAAAAATAGCACATCCACAGTCAAACATATCACAAAACCTTCAATACAATATAGAAGTTTTGTATCATAATAAATCAACTTCAAATAATCTTAAAATCCATCAAAGGATGTTGACATAGATGAAATCAAAATTCTTTTTAAAGAAGTATCTCCTTTTATTTTGAAATCATTTAAGATCCATATAAAATAAAACATTTTCTTTGAAAATATTCTTATAATCTTGTAAGGAAAGCTTTGAAGATTTTATAACGGCGTAAAATAACCGCACCCGCCGTATAAGTTAAAAAAAAACATTCTTACCTCAATTCTGTCGAAAAGGTTAAAAAGGACCTTGTTTTGAAAACGACGGAAAGATTCCTTTATAAACCTCTTATAAAAAGTCAAACAAGGGTATAAATGACTTTAACCCATATTCTTGTAAATAGTAAAAATGTTTTGAAATACATTTCAAAGAAACATGGATGTGGATGATAAAGAGATCCCAGTAGATTATTACGTATAATACAACCTCGGATAATGAAGAGATTGTGAAATAACCCTTACCTTGTACTTTCCTTTGTTGGGGTAGGTTAACCTCCTGTATAATGGTGAAATAATTGTTATTAAATTATACAAGAATCATAAACATTAGTATGATATCATATATGATCTTTTAACATTGCTTTATTAATAATATCTTAGTATTATCGTCGTTTCGGGTGATAATCGATTCGTTCTTCTTAAATGTTTGGTTACGTAAGACATGTTTGTAATGGATGGATTATATCTTATTCATAATTAGAATGATATTAACATTATTTTTAACCCTAAAATGAGAATAATACTTGAATGGATATGATGGAGAATGAATCTTATCGCGTTCGTGGAGACGGTAGTCCGTACGTACGCACGAACGCTACTTCCATTTAAGTCAAATCCAAATGATAAATAGGTATATTACTATTCCAGTATAATATAATATTTTATATATGTTACTTAAGTTCATTAACACCATCCTTTATACGTTCCATGTGTGGTATGAACGAGTCATATCATTTTAAGGGGGCGGTAGTCCGCACTTCCTCAAATGAAATTATCGTATGTATATACAACATGAAACGAATAATGGTATGAAATAAAATGGAATTACAGAAGCTTATATATAAAATATATATCATTAATATCATATTTAATTATAGTGCCATCATAATGGCCACCATGAGAGGCGGTAAGATGTATTTGAACAATCATCGTTTCGTGAGGCGTTAGTTTGCCATCCACAGAAACATTATGTTCATCATCCATTAGATGGAGTTGTGTGTATGTGTAGTTTGAATCCTTCTTATAACAACATCCTAGTATATTGAGGATACTGGTGTTGTTACAAAAGAAAGGAAATAAAAAGAGTTTGGGGGTTGGAGAAGCAAAATAAATGAAAATAATTTAAGAGAAATCGTTACCTTTAATTTAGGTAACTCACTTTGGTTAGAACCAAAGGACTTGTTGAAATGCTTTCTGCCTAAGGGGAAGCTTCAAGGAGGAGGAGAGGGATGTGGGGAGCTTAGTTGGGCAGAGTTTGGACGAGCCAAGTGGCTTGAGAGGTGTGAGGAAATGAGAAGGAGGAGTGCCCTTTTATAAGAGGGGTGAGGGGCACCTTTGGAAAAGCTAGAAATATTAATTTATAATAAATTCATATTCGGTTTCCAATGGCTCCAAAGTTGACTATTCAAAGGTTGAGGTGGGGATAGGTCGCAAACAACTCATCCAATAGAATTTAGACAGGTTTGGGTACTTATATTAACCTTATCTTTAAGTATTAACTCTAAGTTAATTAGTTTCACTTTTACAATGTCTCTTTGTATTTTTATATAATATGGTTAATAAACTTACTATATACATCCAAGAGACCCCCCAAGTGGTCCATTAATGATTAACCTATCATAATATAAGTCTCTTGGCCGAACCTTAGATTTTTAGGAATTTAATATCAATTAATAATATAATATTTGTTTTAAGAACTCTTTTATGTCAATTTTGACACTATTCAATAGTTGATTTTTGTGAAACTCATAACAGATTGATTACTTCGAAAAAAGTCCATTAAATCAATCCTAATATATCATATTAGCCTAGAAAATTAGTTTAATTCATTAAAAGTTTCATATTATATTTATTTGGGTATTTATAATATCAATTATTTTAATTTTTCACTATTATAGTAATTACTGCATCATCATTGTGTCATAAATAAAATAAATTATTTAATGTCTAAAAATTATAAATAAAATATCATTATGTAGCAAATCGTTTTAGCTTTCTAATTAATATTTATAATCGAAAATACAACATGTATTACCCTATGTAAAAATTGTTCTTCTAAAAGATGTAAGCTTATGCCATTTTTATTTTTATTTTAGCTTTATTAATATAATGTGTCATTATCACTTACAAGTGGATCCATGGGGTCCCAAAACAGACCCAAAGATGCCCATGGTCGACCATGTATCAACCAATAGGGTTAAGACACGTTTTAGGGTAATTTAGTATTATTATAATATTATTTTTTTAACCCTTATTTACCGGATTTACCCTTTAACCATGGTAAATAAAATATTTACCACAGTAACTATTCAAAATGTCTAAAAATAAAAGTTACATATTTACACAATTTGAACATCCTGATTCCAAATATGGAATCCATTTTCCTAAATTCAAAACACAGAAGTGGCAGAAATTAATTTAAAATTAATTCCCGCTGTCAAAATAAAAAGCGTGTTTTTAAGAGATAATAACTATCAAAAGATTGACACTTGTTTATGTTCGGTTTAATTGTAAAATTATGTCCAATGACCAATATTATATTAAATGGTAAAAATATATTCTAAATATACTTTAAAACCACTCAAATTCACAATTTATCACTATTAATTATTTTGATTAAAAAAGTTGTTTTTAATTAAAATTTAGTAATTTTCACTATTCATCAAAATATGAAAGTTATCCGAAAAGTACCAAAATTTAACCCTAGGCTAATTTCGATATTCTGAATCCAAAAATGAAGTCCATTTTGAAATATAAAATATATATGATTTCAAAAAGTAGGTATTACTCTTCATAACAGCTAGTTTGATTGGTTACGGTGTGTTAGAACTCGAAGTTGCGTACAACACACGCTACTGTTTTATTCAAAGGAAAGCGTACCGTGGAAGCTTGGGATGTTTCATTTTAAATTTTTTGATGTCTCCATTTAGTCAAAAAGTTTAAAATATTGTATTTAAAAAGGTTTCACTATCAAAAGTTGATAAAAGTGCAATACTGAAAATGAATCTGTTCTTGCATTATGACTAAGAAACTCATAATATGGATTCTAAAATTATAAGGATTATATAAAGTTTAAAATTTAGTTAATACTATTCATGACCTCTTTTAATGGATTTTTTTTGGTAAGTCATGGTGCAATTGAACTCAGTGTTGCGTGTAGTGCAAGTTATTGAATTATTTTCAAGAAATAACACACTATGAAATCTTGGGGTGTTACAGATTCATTGATTTATTATCTCTTATGAAACATTTCTACATTGGTCATGATGATATAGTCTCCCTATTGTACCTTAATTAGACCCTAAAAATAAGTCTGAAACCAATGTCATATAAGGATTTTCGCATGAGGGAAAATGTGAATGGTGTAGTTTCTAGTATCATATTCATTCGGGTCTCGATGCAACATAGATTCAATATACAGTAATTAATTTCTATGAATTAGTTTTAAGGAACCTTAGAAATTGAGAGGATGAGGCGAAAATCAAACCTCATGTCTCTCACCATCCTATATTCTATATTACTATTGAACACTCTTTTCTCTCCCACTATTCAGTCCAATATTCTATGATATGATTTATGATCTAAAAGGTTGATGTATTATTATTACGACCCATTTTAGAGAGTTATGAGCTGATCAATTATGAACTTATTCTTGATAGTGAGATTCGTTCAAACAATTTATGAAGTATTATCTTGCGTATCTGATTAAAAATCATAGGGAATATAATGAAAGGGTCACAGTTATGAGAAAGGGATCAAAATATTTAATCCAGTGGTGTCTCCCTTTATTTCATCAATTTTTCCTTCATTTTCATCTTTCTTGTTTTCATTCATCAAAACATCCACAACTCATTACTCTTTTCTTAAATACATTAAAAATAGGAAAATAAATAATTGACTAAGATTGTAAATCATATATTACCTTCTTCATTATAGACATCCATGATCAGTCATAAGTCTACCTTAAGAGTAAATATAAATTCGATTTGAATAAGGACCAAGATAACGGTTAGATAAACTTCTCTCTATTACTAGAGAGAATGATTGATTTTTCACTATAATTAACCCAATTGTAGTTATATTTCTATCATATTTGTCATTTTTAATTAATTTATCTCTTATTTCATCCAATATTGTGAAAATAATTAAAATTTACCATTCTATACAATAGATCAAAAAATTTATGGTACAATTAAATAGATTGGAAAAAATCATAGAATACACGAACCCACCCAATCCTGATTATTTTTCAAACCAATTTGTTTTTACATATGTCTCATAGGATTCATGGGAGGAGAAACAACCTCAAAATAAACCAATAATTTTGATGGGGAAGAAGTTATGAAAAGTATAAAATAATAGAAAAATGATCGAATTTATGGAAAAACTGGATCTTCTAAACAAACCTTCCCTAGTACGGGAAGAAAAGAATGAGAACCCCTCAAAAATGGAAGAATTGAAGAACCTACATTATAAAATGAAATTCACTATTCATTTTAATGTATAAAAAGAATTAAAAAAAATATTATCATGTATTAGTGCAAGGTGAAAAGGAATTAATGATTCCACGGATCATGAAAAACATAGTGGAGAGAGAATATAGAGGGCATGAAGTAAATGAAAAAGAACCCATTATTAAGCCTAGAGCCAATTTTTTTTGTGGTATTTCACAATAAAAATGAAATGAAATCCCAAATCTTTGAATGAGCCTATTTACTAAACTTTTATATTTCTATTTTTTTCACTGAACTGTCATATAACCTCGATTATATTGTGGAAAAAGGTCAAAAAGTTAGTTGTAGCACCTGCATGTCAATGGTGGTGGAATAAATGAATCCCACATTGTATAGGTAATAGAAGAAAAATTATAGATACCCACAGATATTAATGATGTATTTGGAAAATATATAAATGAGAAAATACATAATTCAAAAATAGATTAGAGGTTTTCAATCCTTGAAGTTCATTTTTCATATGTCCAAAAATCATCATAGCCATTAACGGTATAAACATTTCTCCATCAAGTTTTTCCTAAAAAATATGTACCAGGTCACTAAATTGTGGTAAAGGTGAAATAATCAATGAAAATGAATGTAAAAACTGAAAAAATAAATTATATAGTGGATTCAATATTAAATATATTATGCTACTTACAAATAGTGGTGATAAAATGTTTATATAACATATAAAAAATTATTTTTTATCAAAAACAAATATTAAAATATATAGTTATATATATATTAACATTCATGATTATGATTTAAAAAATGTGGAATTCACTACATATAAATATATATTAATGGTGGAATGAAGTAGTAATATCAATTAAAAATTATGTTAGATATATAAGAAAACACCCAGATTAATTATTTATTGTTTTATGTAGATAAAATATTACAAATCATGTTAGTGGTGAAATTACACCTATCAATCTATTAAAAAGTAAAAATTTAATGTTAGACAAAAATCAACATCATTATCTAAGAATAATTTATATACAAAAGAATATTAAGTAATTTAAACTAATCCTAACATTGAGAAAATCCACCTCAACTAATTTAAATGTATTTTAGTTAACAATAATACAATGAATCAGGAGATGTTGAAAAATAATAAATTGTTCACTAAAACCTGAAAAACACATGAAATATTTCAATTTATCATTGTGAAAGATCCATCCTATAATCCTATAATAATTGTGACACAACATGAACCCTAATCCAAATCATGTATATCTCACTTTTATTCAGTGGCCAATAAAATTAGATACCACATTTTTAATCATAAAATATATCATGGGTCTATCACGACATTACATACCATTTATAAAATATCAATCAAAAGAATGAAATAATACATTATAGAATAATTTCTACTTTCGTGGTTTGAACATCAGAAATATATTATTTTACACTAAGTAATTAACAGTGAATGTAATTTAAATCAATTTATATAAAAATAAACAAAACAAAAAATATCTTCAATAAAATTACCATGTAATAAATGTTACCTATAGTTTCACTTAAATAAATACCATGAAATATAACATCATAAAATTTGGATAAAAAAAATTTAGATTATGATCCATCCAATCTCTCAAAACCAACAAATATAAAATTAACAACAACTACTATCATCAATAACTATAAAATAAAACGTTAAAAATTCACAAAAATGAATTATGATGACTCTTACTCAAGAAAACATTGAGGGTGTTATAATTACAAAAAATATTTCTAGAAAAAACCAGTCATGCTTACATTATAATATGAAATAACATTAAATAATTCATCAAAATAATTCTCATAAACACATTGTGTAAAATGGAAAAATTTTATATGAAAACATATATCCCTGATTTTTTGGTACAAATTGAACTCATAAAATTGTTCATTATGTTGTAACATAAGTCAAATGTTACATCTTTCTACTGTAGTTAATAATTTCAGATTATATAGTGAAAATTTTAATTATGTCATATTTCGTATAACAAAATATCAATTATTTGAGTAATTATATTTAGAAAATGTAAACATAAAAAATAATACATAATTATCTAACACCATATAAATCTATTTCGTATATTAAAAAAAAGATTTAGCACATCCAGAATAATGATCATATAACCATCAAATAGAAGAAGTATCATACATTTAAAAAACTATATTCATGTTAAGAATCATTTTAATTTGGGATTCCAATATTCCTTAGCTTCACTCAACATCCCACTACGCACATAATATTAGTATTAAGTCATCAATGACCCCATATCTTTGTGGAAATTAAGAATAATTAGCCATTTATGATATATATGGATTATATGTATGACATAAAATTTGTTATAAAATATAATAACTAACATTAATGAAATATTTTTTTAATGAAAAACATAAAAACATATACTCTTTGAAATATGATTACTAATTCTAGACATACAAGGTATACTATAAAATTATATTCATAAAATATTTTATCCATTAAAAACTACATATTATGTGTGGACTAAATATATTCTTAGACAATGTGAAATTCATAAAAACTATTATTTTCTATAATTATTTTTTTTTTTAAATATATGGTTTTGTAATTTTCTTTGAAAATTTATGATAAGAAGTCTAATTATTATTTAATGGTATAAAAATGGAATTTCTGTCTATGAAATATTCTAATCTTCTATAGAAGATATTATTTTTGTTGTGATGGATCTGAATATATTGTATTAGAAAATTTATCTTTAACGCACAAAAATAGACATATTAAAATTACTAAAATAACAAGGTGAACATAGAAATTTTCAAAAAAAATTGAAAAAATGTCACCATTCAATCATCAAATAATAAATATTATCTATTTTAATCACATGATGATTAAAAATGTGTCATTCCTAGTAAAAATATGAAGTAACTAAAACAATTATGATAAAATAAAAATATTGATAACATTTTAAGTTTCTCACCAACATTGGTTTTCCTTCACATAAATATAGTTAAGTGATACGGTTTTTCTCATCGGGTTCTATTATAATTTTGAGAGATTTTTAATCCAGAATGATAAACAGTAGGCCGTGGGAGTTTATGAGTTTCATAATGTAAAATCTGCATTGAAAAAAATCAATGGATTATAAATAATAATTACGTGAAAGGATTTCTCATTTTATCTATACTAATATGTAGTTATGTATGTGGAACTATAGTTTGTAGAATACCATGGTTGGAGGGGTGAAACATGGGTAGCATCTGACCCTTTCCAAGGTTATTCAGAGGCTTTCGATTAATCAAAAATAAATATTGTTGTGGGGGAGGGAGGAGAAAAAGTGATTTGGGAGTTCATGCCAATGAAACATGATATGGTGGGGGAGGTGATTTGGATGAATAAATAAATTCACCTAATGCATTAATGCACTACTCATTCATTTCCTCACTACACGGCTAAAACTCATGCAAGGATGATTCTATATATTTATCCACACCACCTCCCGTACCATATCATAATAAATCAGCCTCCTCTCCCTTACTTATAACATCCTCTCCATACCTTCCCTTATTCCCACCTTTTTTGTTCCATCGACCTAATATGACAACAGTAACTGATGGTATGAAGATAGTCACGTCCTGACTCGATTTCGCCCAGTAGGATGGACATCTACCCTATATTTTCTCCCCTAACTCCTTGGAATTCATCATGCACCATTTTCACACACAGTATCATTATATTAGTATATACATAATCTGAGCTCCTAATGCATGCCATTCATATTTAGCATCCGCAATGTTTTAGGGAACAAATATCATATTAAACAACTCATCAACATGAATGGCCTTTGATTTAAAAACCTGTATGATATCACCCTAACCTTATTAGAGGACCTAGTGATAAAAACTAGGCTTCTTAAATGCTATTTTTTTGAGAAAACTCTACAGGAAAGAAATGTTTAATGATGCCTATTTATTTTTTAGAAAAATGATATTATTATTTTTTATTTCTAGATATGATATTTTTTTATCATAATGATCTAAATAAAATATACAATATTTATCTGTTGATGATTTAACGGATAATTATTTTAATACATTGATTGAATTTTCTATGTTCATCTTGTTAATTTTAAATTTTAATTTTCGTATATGTGTTTAATAAATTGGTTGGTTTTGATGTAATATGTTTAGAACCATAACACGAAGAATAGTAACTTTTCTAGAATATGTAACTATTATGGACATACACATTTCATTTTGAAATCATATTATAAAAATAAAATTTATTATCATAAATTTTCATTTGAAATAAAAAATACAAATATTATTAGAATCATTGGGATTGTTAACAATGATGATTATTATGAATTATGCCCTATCTTAGAATAATATGACTCCACTCTTAAGTGTTGAATTAAAAAGATTTAAATGATTTATGAATATTTATTTTCAACATAAATTGTATGTGTATAATTTTTAGTGATATTTTAATGAGTATTATTTTTTATATTTTTAATTAATAATAAATTTCATTAATACGAGTTGTTATATATTATAATCAGTTTTACTGAATTTTATATTATCTATGGATATCATAAATGCATTAATATTAAAAAAAATTCCAATAAAACATTATCGTGGATGAATTGGTATTAATAATGTGTGCATAGCGTGATGTTGAGAAATGATAATGAATATTTCAATCCCTATATGAAATGATTTCGAACATGATTATTGTTGTTTTAAAATTATGGTGCTTATTCTATTTGAAATTAATAGGATCATTTTTTCAGAGGTGGAGAAGAAATCTATATAATATTTTAATAAATTCCACATGGTGTAAGATAATAATTTGAAATTTAATAGGATTATGTTTTATAAATTGAATCACTCAAATATGTTAATTTTGTAATATGTAATAAGAAATAGTTAAAATATTCACAATATCATCTCACATTGTTAACTATTAATGAAATATGTCACATTTGACTTATGCCACGACATAATGAATTTTTTTGATTCGTCTCTAAGTCATATTATCATTGATAGATTCTTTCTTAGAATGTTTCTATCATGGAAAAAATTTGTGATTGATATATATCACCAAGATTTTCATTGTTTAATTTATATAATTATGAAAACTCCATTAATTTTTTCATCTAATGGTATTGGTGTATATTTCACCTGATGTTTTATTGGATGATTTGACAGAATCTGAAATTCCTTTTTGTGATGAGGGAGAACTAAATTGAGATATGACATATTGAGATATATGTCCGGGACTGTTTTTTTAACATGGTGTTAATAAAACAAAGAAAATGATTCTTGATGAAATAGTTTTTAGTGTTCTAGTATTTGTGATTGCTTATATAGATTCCAATTTATTTTTCAATTCCATTTAATAAAATCGTAACCATTACAGTTTCCAAAACATTTACTTCTATAGTGTGTTTGGGTGATGGTAAATATACAATTCATATGGTACTATAAAATTCCTTACCTATTTAGTTTGTTAGCTTAGATATTCATGTATATTCCTTACTTTAAATATGATTAGAACCAACCTTGTTTTGTTAATTTCATGCATTGCATCTTTATGATATGTAATTTCATTTTGGAGAAACATAACTATGAGATTCATAATTGAAGGTCATCTGGTCACTTTGTAAGGAACACAAACCAATCAAGATACCCGTTTATACATTCCTTCAATTATTATATAATGATGTTTTTCTTTTTCTGGTAACCCAAGGGATGCGAAAATTTCATGAGAATAATAATTCTCATTCCATATTAATGGATTTTGTTATAGAAATTGGCCTCTTTTTTGGGGGGTATACATGGATTTTTGATGATCTTAGGGGATAACCACATAGTCATGAATCTGATCTCCCCATTTGGTAGAAGGAACTAGTTTCCAATTATATTGTATAGTATTAAAAAATATCTAATCTCATTATAAATGAAACATAGATGTTGGATGAAGATTTCTTAAAATGGGGAGCCATTCTCTATATTATAAGTCCTTATCATAGTCCAGTAATATTGGATTAAAATAAATATAGTTGTTTTCCCATTTTTTGGACTATCAAGTCATAAATAATAAAACATTTCTGGATCAATTTACTATTCATATTATTGATGAATTATTGGTTGAATTTTGTAGAGCCCAATTTTTTTTGAAAATTATACATTAATTTATGTTTCCACCATGTGTGTGTTTGTGTATTGGATATTGAAATGATTAATTTATGAACCCATATAATAAACTATGTATATTGTGTTAATCCATTTGGAATTATTAATTCCCCAACCATATTTAATTATACCATGAATTTTCTCATTAAACCACTACTAAAAAAGTTTGTTTTATTTTTCATTAATGATTTAATTTTTTGTAGTAGTATATGGATGTGTATACTGGACATATGGAAATCATTTAAGAAATTATATAGATTCATAAATTCAATATTAATTGAATGAAAAGTTTTTTGGTAGAACATATGTTGAGTATCTAGGACCCCACATTTCCCAATAAAGAGTTATATGGACCCCCTAAATATTTGCAACATTATTGAATGTCATTTTCCTTGTAATGACAAATTGATAATGAGGTTTTTAGGCCTATCTGGTTATTAAAAAAAGTTTTTATATGTCATAATGAGTGTAAAAAACATCTAAATGACTATACTAAAAAGAAAAGTTCTCAATGGGGGTTGGAGGCTCAATCTGAATTTCATATTTTAAATTATATGTATGTTAAATTTGTTTAGAGCTATTTACTAAATGTGGATTGTTTAATTTAATTAGTAATTTTTTTTTCAAAAAACATTTCATTTATTTTCCAGTATTTTTTATATTTCTTTGTAGTTAATTTTTTCGAAAAATTTATTTTTTTACATGGTTAAACTATATAGTTTTTTAATACAGTGAACTATATTCATACACCTAATTCCAATTTCTAGGTGATAATTGATATAAGAAAAAATAATAACCTATCAATATTTCATATTTTTATTTCAATCTATATTTCATAAAAATGAAATATTAAAAATAAAATATTTTTTAAAAAACATTACAAAAAATCTTGGGTTATTACATTCTACCCACTTAAATAAATTGTATCCTCAAAATATAAACATATCCTCAGTTAAAAAGGGTTTAAAATGTGAAAATCCCTTTGCGGGAAACCCACAACGTAAAATGGGTTAATCAAAATTCTTTAGGAAAAGAGATAATGGAATGTGTGAAGGTTATCACAAAGAAAATATACAATGATTCCATAGAGGATAAAATAGTAAGGATGCAAAAAAATGGAAATTGAGAAGAAAACAACACCAAAATACAGATGTATAGTGATATAGAACACATCCATGATATATATTATGACTAAAAACTAATGAACCAATGATTTGTGGAAAAGGTCCTTAATATCATAATAATTTATTAAAATGGGACAAAACATTTATACAAGGTATTTTCCAAAATATTGGGATATTTTAAGGATAATATAATCATACAAGACCTCATATTATCTCATATGAACAATTTTATCCTTTGATTGCTCCGTAATCAATTTCTACATCATCTCACACACTAAGAGATTATTTTTTCCATATATAAACCACTAAAAAATCTATTAAAAAATGTAAAGTCATTTCTTTATATCCGTAATTATTATTCAATATGGTTTAGAACATTTAATGAATAAAAATTCATATTGTCAACTAATAAATTAATCTCTAAAACCTCATGAAAAATTCATGTTAAACTATTCCAGAAATGGTGAACTATATAAGTTATAGAAATTAAAAATTATTAAATAAGGACACTAAAATTCTCAAAATAAATAAAAAATTAACCCTATGAATAGAATAATGTATCTATTGATTGTCACATAAAACATATGTGAAGAACATATTTATATATTCACTTGAATCATGTTAATACCCATTTTTAACATAAATACTAGAGTAAAACATACATATATCCTTATTCCTTGAATAAAACCACATATTATTGAATATATACCATAAATCCAATAATTTTGTAAACTCCATCAATGGAAACATTAACTAATTTTTCTACAAATCATTAATTCCTTCCATGTTCGTTAATAAAATCAAATTTACATTTTTTATATCAGTATTCTCTTTATCAAATCTAGACTCCATTTTCTCAACATCAGGAACATATTATGGGCTTTCTTCCCAAAATAAAAATATGACATTGTTTTTTTAAGTCTTCTAGGTCATCAGCACCATTATTAATTATTTTAAAAAACAAACCAATATTTTCTTACTTATCAATCCATATATATTTCTTGATCAATACAATATAATTATTGAATTATTATATATTTCTAGTTCAATAATTGTAGTTACATCACAAAAAATCAACTAAGATTCATTATCTTGTTCCTTAATACCTCTTTCCTACAATATAAAATATGAATCAGGTCATACCGTTAATCAAACTCACATTTAGTCATGTGTCTCACATTAGACAGAGATAATACATTTTAAAAAACATATACCATTCATATGTAATTTTTATATTCCACATCATCAGTAGTATAACCACTAATCAAACCTCCTTTCTAATTCTCTACATGATCTTTCCCATTTGGGTATTTATTAATTTAAATCCTAAACTATTCACACTAAAATCATTGAAATGTGTATGATATCTTAGAGATAACACTATTCTCATCTGTTATGTTAACCATAATTTTAATTTATTTAACTATAATTACATTCTTTGTGTTCTTATTTTCCAAACTCAAAAAATCATCATATTCCTCTATGACAACAAATTGAGTTTTTTTCACTATTCATTGCGTTTTGGAAATTGAAACATTTTCCCCATGGTCTCCACCAACTAAACTCTCTACAAACTCTTTCATTTATTTATTTAATGATTTTATGAGTTGGTTAAAGAGAGTTTTTTATTATATATCTTCATAATTTTTTAAGAATTATCACAGTATCCCTCCCTCATGTTTAAAACCCATTTGGATTCTCATCAACAAATTTTCTATCACATTAAAGATTTATCCAAGTCCTCTTGGTTTTCTCTATTATGTAAAAGAAAAAAATCATAGTGCGATCATCAATAATCATTGTGGAGAACCATATATTCATGAAAATCAATTATAGGACGTCTAAATAATGAAATATTATTTTATAAACCATGATTCATTGGTTTTATTCATGTTCTTTCATGGACGTTATTTAAATCCTTCATGATGGTTCATAAAGAGTTTTCAAATTTTCAAAAGCATATCCCCATAGTGTGACAATATTGGTGTGAAAAAGGGGCCATTGTGGTGAACCATGTGAGTATTTAGTCTAGAACAATGCCCCACTTTATAGTTATTTTCCCTATGTCCCTTTATTCTAGATCCACATCCACTTATAGTTTCTATATGATGAGGTAATTTCATTAAAAACTCTTGATTTATCCTTTAAAAAATTTCCAAATCATTTTCATATACATTGACTTATTCTATGTATTATCCTTAGATGAATCACTATGTATAAAATTATAAATAAACCTTGTGATTTCACTATGGTTTTATCATCCTATTTTCCATGGGTTAATTAAAACTATCCTCTAATACAAGCTGTCACGACCCCCTCTCCACAAAATGTACACCTCCTGGGCCGGAAATGTGAGAAGGGAGATAATCACCCCCCGAGTCCCGCCTCCAGTTGGCCCCGGGTTGGCGACTAGAAATGAGGGTATAATAACACACTGATGGGAGTCATTACCCTCTTAAGAAAACACATGCGGAAGAAAGAGATAAGATAGACACCAATCAACTCCAAATCAAACTAAAATACAATAGAAACCCAAATGCAGATATGTAATGTCATGCCAAAGTGCTACAACTGAAAAAATGAAAAACACCAAGTAACCAAAAGAGAGTAAAACTGCTGCAACCCCAATCTCAAACAGCTCCTGCAACCTCAATCTAGTAGAAACCGGCTTTATCTCCAACCCGCTCCAAGTGACCTGAAAAACAGTTTATATATATGTAGGGTAAGTATAACAGTATACTCAGTAGGATCCTCCTCGAAGCATCTCGTGCAAAAGTAAAGAAAGCATGATAAAGCACAATGAACAACAGTTAATCTAACTCGTCACCTAAACAGGTATACTAAAATCCCAACCTCACCATTTCTACTCTCACAAAGTAACTCATACAAGAATATATCAAATTGTAAAGAATATCAAGGGTACCCCGCTACTACTTCCCCACTGGTTTGCCACTTTTCCCCAACGACATACGTCATGTGCATCTCTCTCCAAAGGCTTACCCGTATACACCTGGGCTAAGCTCTACCATCTGCACCACGTGCACCACAAAGGGTTGCCCGCAAACACCTCGGCAAATCACTACACCATCCTCACAAAGAAAAAAGTAACCAGGTAGTTTCTGGGAGCCACTACAGCTCGCATAACGAGTATCGTATGGCTGGTATTATACCTCAATCCATTACAGCCCATACACCGAGTAAGGATCCTCAAGCCATCATAGTCTATACACGTTACACCTATTGTAGTCCATAGAATACTATATCTAGAATATATGTGTGTGAATAACCACATTCCATTACAACCCTCTACACACATATATGTGGAAAACTAACCGATGTGCATAATAGCACTAGTATCTATCAAGAGAAGAGAGCGGGGTCAAAGGGGGTAGTCAACCATTCATCCTCCCACTAGAATGTTGGGGAATACACCCCCCAGGGATCAGAATCTCAAGGGTGTCAGTTACCCATACTGACAGGGTGGATTAGGGTATAGAAACATAGAATGTACAGAATATATTATACCCCAAAACCACACTATGGGCATAAACTAGTCCTCGACACAAATGCAGCTGACGTCTCTCGGACTTCGGGCTGCCATTTCTAAGACTAGGTATCCAATAAGCACACAATCATTTAAAGGTATTTACTAGATTACTTCATTCCCTTTTTATCAATTCCACTATACATTAATTAATTCTTCAATCATTATTTAACCATGATCAATTCCACATTAAATTCCATTAACATCATATCCAAAATCCACTGTCCCTTCAAATGTTCTCAAACTCATCATTATGTTTCAACAAACTCCAACCCCAAGGGTTTACATCATTTATTAAAACATTCATTATAGAATTACTTTCCCATATTCCCAGGCATTCTAGAAAAGCATCCTATTCTACTAAACACAAGGGGGCTCAACACGGGGAGTAGATGTACTACACGTTGAGTCTTTTCCACCTAAAGAAAGATTGTAGACCGATTCTCCCTTGAGAGTCTAAACACGGAAATCAAGTGGAATACCCCATGTGTCTTCGCCTCCCTCGGATGAAGGGTAAGCATGACCAGCTGCCTTGAGCAGTGGGGAAAAAGTAAAGTAGATAAACAACCAAAGAAAGCACCAAGCATCCAACAATCACATCCATCCCATTCCATCATCCTTGGTGTCCTCCCCAACACCCACATGAATAAACCAATCCATCTCGCCACTCTAGGCATCATACGCTGCCACAACCAACAGGCCTCTTTGCCTCCACATCTCACAACACCCCTTCAGGGTCACATCACAGCACCGGTAGCATGAAAGTAAAAATCAAATCAATTTGGTTTCTTGGCCCTTTAACAAGGAATCTAGCCTTCAAAAAACACGTACCAATAGACTTCAGGTTTACCAACCAACTGAATTAATCACGTACATCGACATCAATTTGATTAACATCAATTTGGAACATCAACCACAACCACAACAATCAGATTCGTTTACATGCCTCTTTATCTTTATCCAATTAATTATCAATTAATTCCAACTTTATGTTCTTTATCAATTTCATCAAGAACAACATGCTAAAAATCAAGGAATAGATATCACACTATCTAGAAAATCAAGAGGCAAACCATTATCACGGTACAAAGCACCAACATGCAATCAAACCAGCTCTTTTAATCTGGTTCAAGTATTTAATTAGGTCAATTTCATTGAGATCCAAAGGATAAATCATGTTAACTCTATGATTTCACATAAAAAATTAGAGAATCCTAGAATCCACTCACTCAATGGGTTTTTACGAAAACCCCAACGGTCTAAGAATGCCAAGAAAACTGGGCTGATTCACCAAGGATCCTCCCTATATCACTTCTCCTAACACAACCAAGATCAAAGCTCATAATATTCAACATCCAAAGACATAGATCTAACCATAATGGGCATAGATCTATGAAACCAAGGGGATAAGTGGAGTAGATCTAAGATCTAAGAAACCAAGCAAGAACGATCACATACCTCAAGAAACCGGCTTCGATTCTCCAAGAGAAGCCTCCAGATAGCCTCCAAAACGCTTTGGTGATCTTCATCTACCTCTAAGGAAGGGTAATCCTAGGTTATGGCCACATAGAGGCTTAAACGAACCATTTAGAGGAAAAATATTTCAGATCTACAATTTTAGGATCTAACATTAAGTTCCCGCACGGTTAGTCCGCATGTTTTGGAAACCCGTGCACTAACTGTGCGTTAGATTTAGCCTCGTCAAACACTCCTCTCATGGTTAGGCCGCATGGTTAGACAAATTTTGCACTAACCATGCATTAGCCACTGTCTCAAATACCAACCTTGCACGATTTGGCTGCACGGTTTTGGCAAACCGTGCGCCAACCGTTCAAAAGCTATTTCCCTTTAACATTCCTTAAAAGTCCACCCAAACGCACAACCAAGTCACCATGACCTCCCGAAACACCTCTAGCACCACATTTTCACAATGTTAAGGACCAGAGAGGTCTGGGCCATTACATCAGATACCACTAAAAACATTCTCGTCCTTGAGAATCCAAAACCCACCTAAAGAGAAAACAAAATAGGGTCTGAACAACCACCCAACGAGATACCTCTCAAAAGAGAACAAGCCACCAAAACAACTAAGGGTTCCATCTAATAAACATGAACGTTTCACAACCACATATGTTACATGAAAACCTAAAAAGATTTAAACATCAAACAAATTAGGGTACTGATCACGTATCTGTGACTCACATTCCCAAGTACTCTCTTCCAAGCCGTCGTGTTTCCATAAGGCACAAACTAAAGGGACAGAATGCCCACACAACACCTTCTCCTTGCGGTCTTGGATCTCCACTGGTCGCTCCTCAATGGTTGCATCGTCATCAAAATCAATCTCTCCCCAATCGATGATGTGAGAGTCATCATGAAGATAACAGCGGAGCCGTGAAACATGGAAAAAATCATGTATCCAACTAATATAAGGGGGAAGTGCTACTCGATACGCCACAACTCCAATACGAGCTAACACATTGAAAGGCCCGACAAACCAGGGAAAACTCTTTCATCCACGACCAAACCATTGCTTCCCACGAGGGGGATTCACCTTCATAAACACATGATCACCATCATTAAACATGAAGGGTCTCCTTCTTTAATCGACATATGATTTTTGACGATCTTTCATTGTCTTCATCCTCTCACGAATCACCTGAACTATCCTTATTGTATTCTCCACTAGTTCCGGTCTGAGAATTGCTGACTCTATGACCCCTGTCTAGCACAACGGAGAACAAAAAGGCCGGAAATACAAGGCTTCAAATGGCGCCATACCGATGGTGGAGTGAAAACTATTATTGTAAGCGAACTCCACCATGGGTAATTTCCTCATCCATGAGCGTCCAAAATCGAGGACACAAGAGCGTAACATGTCTTCAAGAGTCTGGATGGTTCACTCTATCTGACCATCCATTTGAGGATGAAAAGCAGTGCTAAGGAATAGTTGAGAACCAAAATCATGTTAGAGACCTCTCCACACCCTGGAGGTAAAATGTGGAACTCGATCAGAAATGATCGCCCTTGGGACTCCATGAATTATCACCACCACCTCTAGATACTACCTCTACAAAACGTCCACTGAGAATGACTCCTTGATCGCTCTGAAGTGGGATGATTTTTTTAAACGATCCACTACCACCCAAATAAAATAATGTCTTCCCGGAGCTCGAGATAAACCTATAACAAAGTCTATTGAGATGTCCTCCCTCTTCCACTGAGGAATCTCTAATGGTAGAAGAAGACCACTTGGAACACAGTGTTCAGCCTTCACCTTCTGGAAGACTAAACATCGAGACACAAACTCTTCCATAGTATGTTTCAGCCCAGGCCAGCATAACTGACTCCTCAAGGATCGGAAAATCTTTTCCACACCAGGATGTACTACTTAGGGTGAGCTATTGATCTCTCGGAGAACCGTATCACGCAACGTCAAGGGAACAAAAAGTCTTCTCTGATACAACACTCGCTGTTGTCTGTCCTCCGACCAACCATCTAGGGCCTCAGTACAAACAACTCAGTCTCTCCAGACCTCCACCTCCAGGTCCCCCAACTGGGACTCTTCCACCTTCTGCATCAGGGATGACTATACCGTCATATGAAAAGGAAAACCACTACCTCCAACTTCTCCCATATCAATATGTAATGCTGACAGTTCTTCCATTACTCTCTAGAAATCACCAGATTTAGGAAAAGCATCTCTACATGACTTTCAGCTCAGCGTATCAGCTAAAATATTCCATTTTATTGGTGTATACGATATTTCAAAGTCATAATCTAGTAATAAATCCATCCTCTGATGTTGTCGTAAGTTCACGTCACACTGGGAGAAAACATACCTCAAACTCTTATGATCAGTGAAAACCACAAAGTGCTCACCGATGAGGTAATGTCTCGACAACATCAGATAAAATACCACAGATTCCAACTTGAGAACATGGGTGGAATAATTTCATTATTGGGGATGCAACTATTGAGTACCATAAGAAACAATTGACCTCTACTGCATGATAACACAACATAACCCCAAACGTGAAGCATTGCAAAAAAAAATCAAACTGAACTCCCTCAGCTTGAAGACAATGGACATGAGCACATACTAAATTCTCTTTTAGATAATCGATAGCTCCTTGACAGTGATCATTCCATATGAAAGACTGATCTTTCTTGGTCAAGGATATTAGAGGAGTTGCAACTCGAGATAAATTGGCTACGAACCTCTTGTAGTAGACTATGAGACCATGGAAACATCGCACCTCTGACGCTATCTTGGGGGCTTCCCAAGACAAAAATGCATCTATATTTGATGGATCGATAGCTACTCACTGTTGGGACACAATATTCCCCATGAAATGGACTTCTCGAGTCCAAAACTCACAAAACAACAACTTCTCAAACAACTAAGGTCGATGAAGAACTTCCAAAACATCTTGTAGATGCTCTGCATGCTCCCTTTCAGATGTCGAGTATAAAAGGATATCATCAATGAAAACTACCACGAACATGTCCAGGAACTCACGAAACACACCATTCATCAATCCCATGAATACAATTAGATCATTCGTCACACCTAATGACATTACAACGAACTCTTAATTCCCATGACGACAACGGAAAGTAGTATTTGGGATATCCTCATCCTTCGCATGCATCTGATGACATCCTGACTACAATTCAATATTAGAGTACCAACTTGAACTCTTCAGTTTATCTAATAAGTCATCGATCCATGTAAGAGTATAGCGACTCTTTATTGTCACTTTGTTAAAGCGACAATAATCGACACACATCCACAAACTGCCTCCGACCTTCTTCACGAACAGAACTGGTGAACCCCATGGTGAAACACTTGGTCGAACAAAACCGCACTACAAAAGACCATCAAGTTGTATACGTAGCTCTCGAAA
Source organism: Viscum album (assembly GCA_963277665.1). Taxonomy (NCBI): domain Eukaryota; kingdom Viridiplantae; phylum Streptophyta; class Magnoliopsida; order Santalales; family Viscaceae; genus Viscum; species Viscum album. Next base: position 642,307,097 of record OY728151.1, on the reverse strand, counting down.
CTCAGAAGGAGAATACTATATGGAGACATAGAGATATGATATGATCCTTACTGTAGCTCGATCCCAAACATGATCTCTCTTCAAGTGGGTAATGCTACAACATCTTCTGGAAAGACATCAGGGTACTCCTCTATGACCATAGGAACCACCAACATCCAAACCTTTTAAGAACGTAGCAGCATCTTAGCCACCATGGTTGATAAGGACGGAACACGCGAATTACCCATCCGAGGATCTCTCTCACCAACAACAACATCTTGCTCTCCATCCGCACCAAAGAAAATGACCTCCTTCCAGAAACAATCCACGATAGCCGGCACTGAATACAACCAATAAATTCTGAGGATGACATCATATTGTTGTATTTGTAAACATAGGAAACCTCACCAAGAGCGGTGTTTCCACAACACTAGCTCGCAATCTCTACATACTTCAATCAAGCTAGCTCGACCTCCAACTAGTGTAGTCAACGCCAAAGGCACTGGAAGCCTCTCCACCTCATGTCCCAATGCATGGAAAAGGATATGTGATATGAAGGAGTGAATCTCTCCTAAATAAAACAAGGCACACAACAACGTAGAAAACAAGCAAAGGGTACCTCGAATGACATCTGGCTCGTCTGGAGTTGGCAACGCTAGAGCATGAAGCTGACCACGACCTCCACAACCTCTCTGAACCTGATGACGACCACCACCATGACTGTTCTCTTCTCTTAGAGAATGGGGAGCATTATGGAGTTGTCCTCTACCTGCCCCATCTATCCTCTACTGGTCTAAAGCTGGTACAACTGGCTGCTGCTGGCTCGACTAGAACTACGTCAAAGGAGGAACCTGAAGCATAGCACCCGGTGAACGATGACTGCTCTGAAAGGCCGGGCACTCCCGCTGCTGATGGCCAAGACCATTGAAAGAAAAACACGTGTCTGACCCTTTGGGATAGACCTAAGAGCTGGTGCCTTTAGAGAAATGAGATGTGAAGGGCTAGGACCAACCCCCGGCTGAATGAAAACTCGTCTGCACTGAAAACCGGGAACCCCGGACCACAGCCTTGCTTCATGATGGATCATGTTGATTCCCCTCTCATGATGATACGATCCTCACCAAAGTCCCCTCAACAACCTCTTCCCTCGCCGGCTCCTCATGATATGTGTTTAACCTCAATGGGTTGACCTGACGCTGGATCACTGGACGCAAAGCCTCCTCAAAATGCCTCACCCTGACCTCCTCATCTGGTAAATGATCTGAAGCATATCGTAAAAGGTTCCTGAAACAGATTCAAAACTCTTGAATACAAGAGCTCCCCTATCGAAGGGTAATAATCTTCTGGTGACTAGACTTATTTGTTGTCGAAGAAAGGAAATCAGCTCTAAAATTGTCTTAGAACTCCTCCGTTGAGATCGTTTTTTCCTCATGATCCCTGAGAAACAAGAACCACCACTTCCTCGCTGCTCCACATAGCATTGTCACAACCAAGAAAACCCAGTGCTCCTTCCGATCATGGATCGAACTAAATCCTATCTTGGCCTCCTCCAACAGTCATTCATGAATGCATCTGAAACGGATCCCTCATACTTCTACAGTCATTGGTGCTGAAACTCTCAGTGTTTCTTCCTCCATGTATCATCATCGTTAACCTCTACCCTGCGGTGATCTTCTGGAAAATCCTACTAGAGATTTTCTGCATAAACCTGACGAGGACGTCGACCTGGAGCCATACCAATAAAATAACAAGCCGTTAGAGCTCATAAACCTGGAATATGGAAGACTCAACATTTATTAATTAATTGTATTCTTTTATTCATTTTTGGTTAACCTGTCTCAAGGTATACCCATTCAAACACAGGCACAAAGAAGAATGATGCATGATCCTTTCCTAGGTATCTACCCTGAAACTAGTATCACCTTGTTTAGTAGCCATTGTAAACATAAATGTTCATGCATCAAATTCTAGGGGCCATAAATGCCTATTTCTCAGCCGGTCTCCAGTGTTTACCTCACTTTCTAAACACGAATTACACCATTACCCTACCAACCGATACAACCTCACATGTGCCTAACTCCAAAATCTATCCTATCCCTCAACCTGACCTATGATACCACTCTTTCACGACCCCCTCCCGATAATGTGTACCCCTCCTGGTCCTGCAATGTGAGAAGGGAGATAATTACTTCGAGTCCCGCCTCCAGTAGGCCCCGGGTTGGCGACTAGCACCGAGGGTATAGTAACACACTGATAGGAGGCATTACCCTCTTAAGAGATCAAATGAATAAGGGAGAGATAAGATAGACACCAATAAACTCCAACTCAAAACTGAAATACAAATGAAACCCAAATTCACATATCTAATGTCATGAAAAAGTGCTACAACTGAAAAGGGAAAAACTACAAGTACCCAAAAGAGAGTAAAACAGCTGCAACCTCAATACAGAAGAGCTCATACAACCTCAAGCTAGTAAAAACCGGAATGATCCCTAACCTGATCCATGTGATCTGAAAAATAGTTTATATATACATAGGTTGAGTATAACAGTATACTCAGTAGGATCTTCCTCGAAGACTCTCGTTCAAAAGTAATGAAAGCATGCTAAAGCACAGTGAACAATAATGAAACTAACTCGTCACCTAAACTGGTATACTATGATCCCAACCACACCATGGCTACTCTCACCAAGTAACTCATACAAGAATATATCATTTACTAATGAATATCAAGGGTACCCCACTACTACTTCCCCACTAGTTTTCTGCTTTTCCCCAATGACATACGTCTTGTGCATCTCTCTCCAAAGGCTTTCCCATATACACTTGGGCTATGCTCCACAATATGCACCATGTGCACCACAAAGGCTTGCCTGTAGACACCTGGGAAAAGAACCACACCATCCTCATAACCAAAAGTTACCAGGTAGTTTTCGAAAGCCACCACAGCAATCATAACGTGTATCAGACGTCAGGTATTATACCTCAAGCCATTACAACCCATACACAGAGTAAGGATCCTCAAGCCATCACCGACTATACACGTTACTCCTATAGTAGTCCATAGGATACTATATCCAGAATATATGAGTGTGAATAACCACTATCCATTATATCCCTCTACACACATATATGGGGAAAACTTACCGTTATGCCTAATGGAACTAGTATCAACCAAGAGAAGAGAGTAGGGTCAAAGGGGGTAGTCATCCATTCATCCTCCCATAGAAATGTTGTGGAATACACCCCCAAGGCTTAGAATCACCGGGGTGTCAGTTACCCTTACTAACAGGGTGGAGTAGCGTATGGAAACAAAAAAAGTATAGAATATATTATAACTCACAAACACTATGGGCATAAAATATTCTTAGTCACAACTGCAGCTAACGTATCTCGGACTCCAGGCTGCCACTTCTAAGACTCGACATCCTATAAGTACACAATCATTTAAAGGAATTTACTATATTACTTCATTCCCTTTTTATCAAATCTAGTGTACGTTAATTAATTCTTCAAACAGTAATTAACCATCAAAAATTACACATTAAATTCCATTAACATCACATCCAAAATCAACTGTCCCTTCAAAATTTCTCAACCTCATCATTAAGTTTCAACAAACACTAACCCCACTGGTTAACATAATTTATTCAAACATTCATTACATAATTACTTTCCCATATTCCCAAGAATTCTTGACAAGCATCTTATGCTACTAAACACCAGGGGGCTCAACACGGTGAGTAGATGTACTACCGGTCGAGTATTTTCCACCTATAGAAATAGTGTAGACCCATTCTCCCTTGAGAGGCTAAACACAGAAAGAATGTGGCATACCCCGCGTGTCTTCACCTCCCTTGGAAGAAGGGTAAAAAAGACCAGCTGCCTTGAGCAGTGGGAAAAAAGTAAAGCAGATAAAAAACCAAAGAAAACATCAAGCATCCTAAAATCACATGCATACCATTCCATCATCCCTGGTGACCTCTCCGACAACCACATCCATAAAACGATGCATCTCTCCACTCTAAGTGTCATCTGCTGCCACAACCAACATGCCTCTATGCCTCCACATATCATAACACCCTTCTAGGCTAACATCATAGCAAAAGCAGCTGTAAAGTAAATATTGCATCAATTTGGGCTCTTGGCCCTTTAACAAGGCATCAAGCCTTCAAACAACAAGCACCAACAAATTTCAGGTTTACCATCTAACTGAATTAATCACGTACATCGGCATCAATTTGATTAACAAAAATTTGGTACATCAACCAAAACTAAAAAAACTGGATTCATTTACATGTCTCTTTATCTTTATCCAATCAATTATCAATTAATTCCAGCTTTACTTTCGTTTTAAATTTCTTCATGAACTACAAGCTGACTAGCAAGGCATATATATCAAACAATCTAGAAAATCAAGAGGTGTACTGTTATCACGATACAAAGCAACAACATGTGATCAAACCAATTCTTTTAATCCAGTTCATGTATTTAATTAGGTCAATTTCATTGTGATCCAATGTATAAATAATGCTAACTCTATGATTGCACATAAACAATTAGAGAATCCATGAATCCCCTACCTCAACAGTTTTTGACGAAAACCCCAAAGGTCGAAGAACGCCCCAGAAAACCGAGCTGATTCACTGAGGATCCTCCCTAGAACTCTTCTCCTAACACAACCAAGACCAAAGCTCATCATATTCAACATCCACACACTTAGATCTACCAATAATGGGCATAGATCTATTAAAATGAGTGGAGATGGGGATTAGATCTAAGAAGATCTAAGAATACATGACAGAACGATCACATACCTCAAGAAACAGGCTTTGATTCACCAAGAGAAGCCTTTGGATCGCCTCAAAATCACTTAGGAGAGGTTCTTCTACCTCCAAGGAAGGGTAATACCGAGTTATGGCTGCTTAGAGGCATAAACGAACCATTTATAGGAAAAAGTGTTTAGATCCAAAATTTTAAGATCTAACTTTAAGTACCTGCATGGTTAGTCCTCACGGTTTGGCAACTTGTGCACTAACAGTGTGTTAGCTTCTTCCTCGTCAAACAATCCTCGCACGGTTAGGCCGCACGGTTAGACAAACCATGCACTAACTGTGCGTTAGCCGCTATCTACAATACCATCCTTTCATGATTTTTCTGTACGGTTTAGGCAAACCTTGTGCCAACCGTGCAAAAGCTATTTCCCTTTATCGTTCCTTAAAAGTTCACCCAAACAAACCCCCAATTCTTCTTGACCTCCCAGAACAACTCCAACACCTCATTTTCACAAAGGAAAGGACAAGAGTGGTCGGGGCCATTACAACAACTATAGACCCGATTTTGTCTTATATAAATTGAAATTTTTTAGATTAATATTAAATTCATTTCATAAAAACAATCCTGAGGTCTATAAGAGTTTAATTTATTTTGAGACTAGAAAAACAGTTTTTTTATTTTGTAAAATGTCTTCAACATCTCCCACAATGATCTTCCCATAGATTACTCCACACAGGCATTCCCTACCCAAAACCTTATACATAATCTATGGAAGGAATCATAAAAATAGTGACCCATGATACTTCATAAGGGTAAACATAACATATAAAAATCATTGATCATATGAAGTAATAAGGTATATATAAGGGTATAGAATCATGAATATATGTTATGAAGTTCATACAAAAAAATATCATTGATCATAAACATTATTTAATGAATTATACAATATTATCATAGAAAATATGGTCTTTAAGAGTTATAAACCCTAAAAAAAACATGAACAATAGTATCTTTCCATAATAGTGCAAAACCTTCATTATTATAGAAAACCATTTCATATGTAAATATTAACTTCTACGATCATCAATATAGAGAATCGAGACTTATCAACTATCTCCCATTATGGATCTGGATGCACTTATTTTCCAAAGTTAATCAGGACTCAATTATATATCATAGTGGATCAACTTAGTGAAATGATAGCCATTATTATCTCAAGAGATTCAAATATTATCCTAATTAATTGGGGGTAGTTATTGGTTCTTACTTTCAAACAAAGAAAATCATATATATGTGTTTCACAATATCATGAAACATTCATAATATAAAAAACCATGAAATGAAGTCAGTTTCATAAACACTTTATCATAACATCACATATAATTGGGTTTCAAAATAATTTCATCATTTCATCAATGAAAACCCCATTAAAATTTCGAAGAGGGTTTCATAAGATTTTTATCACGGTATAACCCTAGGAAGTGAAACTTGTTTAATAAAAATCATATCATTATAAACATAAATCGTTAAAATAATTAATATAAATGGAATCGACATATATTATCCCAATTAAATAAATACTATAATCTATGGATGTCATCATATTTGGAAAATTATTTTGATATAAAATATAGATAATTTCATGAGGAAAATAAACATTCATTGAAAACAACTTTTTAAAAACAAAAATCCATAAATTATTTTTGATTTTATTTTTTTAAAAAGAACTTTGAATGTTATAATTGAATATTTAAAAATAATCTTGAACATTTATTATATGTAAAATAATTTTTGATTTGAAAAACACACCTAAAACATAAAACCATTCCAATATCAATTTATTTAAAAATATTATTGATAAATTATATTTAAATATTAAATAATAATAATTTTCATTAAGTCATAAATTCGAATCATGTCGTTAAAATTAAAACATTCATTCATTTAATATATTTATTAAAATATAAAATATATTTTTTGGGAAAATTATATGATGAGACATTGATTTATTTTATGAAAATGGAATACATGTTGATAAGACATTAAAAAATTCGGTGTATAACGTTAAAGAGTGTATTTATTTATAAAATGTAGTTTTGGAAGAAAAAGGGTCTTTAACCAAAGTGGAAAATAGATTTTTTATTTAAAATTTTATTTTGAAATAATAGTTATATAAATAGAAGAACGTTAAGGAAAAACATTTATTATATAGAATTAAAAAATGTAGATAAAAATAATTTTGTTTATTGATATATATATCATATGATTTCATTAGTGGAAGAAAAATCATGAGTAGTCCCAATGAACAATTAAATTGTACCATTAAACCCTTACATATTTTTAATCATTGAATCATAAGCCCCATGAAGAATAAATTTAAATCAAACCTATAATAGAGTGACAATAAATAAATTCATTGTATTAAATGATAAAGGGGATGTATATACACTACATAAAATAAGATATGTGCATAACATAACATATGTCCCATAGATTGTGTATTGAGACAAAAATGTCAAACCACATTATAAACTATTCAACCATAAACCCCATGAAATGGAGATCCTTAAATATATATTTATATCCTAATAAAATTCATCAGAATCATGAAAAGACATATTCATGGAATTTATTTATCCCATATAAACGAAATTGGTTTTTGAATAAGGACAGTGTCTCATAGATGTAAAATGTGAGAGGGAAATCCATTCCCACAAATATTGAATTGCCTCATAAACAATCAATCCTCATGTGTAAAAACATATTTTTATTATAAATATATATAAAAATATAAATATATATAAATACAAATATCATACATTATATTATTTTATTATGAAATTTTATTACATGTGTATTAATTATTCCATCTTAACGTTGTGTGATGGGCAAGAACTACATTGTTTTTCAAGTATGTTTTGATTTTTTATTTTTGGTCACAATAAATTGGTCATGGTTCTATAATATACATTATCTTAAAAATTATATAAATATAATATATATTCAATTAACATGTATTTAGTGTGATCCAGAATAGAAATAGATAGAAAATTAATTACCCCATTCAGGGTGACGATATGTAGTATGTAAAAAAAGAATTTTGTTACCATATTTCTGAAAAAAATATAAATACAGGAAAATAATACAATACCATTATAAAATAATTTTTATTTCATATATAATCAAATTTTTCCATAAAACTATCTTTCTTAGGTTTCATTTAAAGCATGAATGATTCACATTCCTTTGTAAGAGAATAGTCCACCAAACACTAGAATGATGTTTTTGTATTCACATAAAATAGAATGTAAGAAGAAAAATGTTATATAGTGATTAAAAATAATAATAATATAATATATGACATATTTAATAATAAATATCCCATTTTATTTATCCATCATAGTTGGTGAAGGAATAAGGTTAACATTGGTTCACATGGAAGTAGTCTACCATACACACAAATGTAAATTACATAACATGTTTTGATAGAAAATGATATTTGATTGATGTAGTGATATTTATATAAATTTATATAATTATAATTATGATAATTTTTATTTTATATTAAACTATGTTAATAATATTTTAATGTTTTAGAGGGTAAAATTTAATAAAATCATGGATTATGGATTTTATCTCTTCATCAAACAACTTTTTTTGTTCTCTCCAAAATTATTATTGGATAGATATGAAAAAATAATGATTCAAGGATTATGATAGGGTTTTAAAGAAGTTATTTCTGATGTTATTTTATGAACTAAAGGGTTTTGGATGTGTGATGTGGTGAATATAGTGGGTTGTTTTTTAAAATTTGGGTGAGTGGAACCCTTGTAATTTTTAAAAGAAAAAAGTGTACCATAATTTTTCACACCGAATAAGGATACAAAATTGGATATTTTCAATAATATATGATATAAGCGCAACATTTTTCCATAAAATGGGCTGTTTTAGATGTTTTGGGTGATTTTTAACCATTATAATTATACTTTAACCTTTAGTAAACCCATTTTTTACTTTAACCACGAAATATTTTTCACTATTTTTCGAAATCATTAGCATAAAAATTTATATTAAACTCAATATTTTTTATTTTTTATGATTATTCAAAATATTTAATAACAATATAGTAATTATGTTCCCTTATGATGAAAATTTTAATTCAAAATCAATCCCAAAGACATGATTGGAAATTGGGGTATCCACGAGAAAATGTTCGAACATTTAAATTTTTAATGTAAAAAATCAATATAAAAATTATTATTAGGTCCTTAATTAGAAAAAAAGATATACAACATTACAAACAATTCTGTTAAAATTATTATAATGAAATTTAAATTTTTTTTATAATATTTAAAATAAATGAAAATTGGTTATAAAAAACATTATTTTTCACTTATCCTGAAAACATTTATATTCTATGAAAATAATGAAAACATAAACCTAATAAAATTATAAAATGATGATTTAAAATAAATAAATAAATTATAAATTTTTTAAATGTGCGAAAAATTATTTTTAATATGTATAAAAAATATTATAGATAAATTTTAGTAAAAATATTGTTTATTTTGGGAAATTGGATTTATTTTAGCACTTTGGTAAAAAAATAAATTGATTGGTAAAAAATTTATAAAATATTTAATATATACATTTTGATAAAATGATTCACCAAATGTTTATTTTATAGTTATAGATATCAAAAATGACTTTTAATAAAAAACAGGTTTTTCAGATAATGATTTCCTTTATGTTCAAATTGTTTTTGTTTTAAATTATAATTATTTGGTTAACAAATAATTAAATTTGTATAAATTTTTAAAGACATATATTTTCATAATTTTTTTAATATTATTCAAAAACATAATTGAAATGGCTATGTGCTAAAAATCATATTAAATTCTAATGTTTCAATATTTTGTCATGTTTTATTAAAATCTATGTTCTGTGTAACACAAAATATTAAAAAGATAAATTTATTTATAAAATTATTTTTCAAAATATCCAGGTGTTTCATTCCTGATCATAAAAATCATATGAAGTTAATTTCAGGTGATGTTATTAAATAACCTTTTATTCTAAAAGGATGATCGTCCTTTGTGTTCACCTTATAGTTTGATGCATTTCATTTATGATTCATGTGATGTACTGTCTCAACTATGATGTTATTTTCTAGTTCTAATTAATTATGTAATATTATAAATTTAAAATTATTATTTAATATAAATTACATGAATTTAATGTTTGACTGGAGAGTTTATTCAAAGTTATCCCTTGTGAATTGGTTTGTTTTCCTTAGATTGTTGTGGTTGAGGCCATGATTCAAAATTTTTACCATAACTTATCTCTTGAGAGGTGTCTATAGGTTAAATTTTAATTGATTGAATCAATAGGATGTGAACTTGATGCCCATGAAATCACAATGTTGGAGTTAAAGGGATAGAAATAATGCATGGTTGAGGTTGGGAAACATGAATCCAATCAAATACATTAGAGCATTTGGGATTGGTGAGATGAGTGTAGGTTGGGAGTTTTCTTCACTTGTGTGAGATCAATAGGATGATGATCTTGGGGATGTACAATGATTTTTCATGAATCCAGACTATCCATTAAATGACATAGGTTTGGGGATGGTAGTTGAACGTTCCATCTATTTATTTTAATGAGATACGTCCCATGGTGTATGTTGTAATGGATATTGAAGATCAAAGGTGACATAATTGTACTCGTACCAGCATTTTGAGCTCATTATGGCTAAGTAAAATTAGATCTTTCCCATGGGAGTCGACCATGGTTTTCATGATTTATTTGGATGATACCACCTGTGTTTATGATATTTATAAATAAATATATTTCCTGACATTGAATACACCCTTTGGGATTTCATTTATTTTTATATACAAAACCCCCCTTCATGAATGGTTTGTGATATGATATGAACTCCCCTTTTATGGAGGTAAATAATACTAAAAAAATCCATATATATTTTTTACAGTACGAAATAAACTCCACTTTTATAGAGGCTTGGGATACTAAAGAAAAATAAAATTATATGGAGGCCTCTTATTCAATAAAAATTCAACTTTTTGGAAATCATGGGGAAATAAAAAAAATCATCATATATGATTGTATAAGATACTAAGTAAAATACTTCCTATATAAAGAAATATGTTACTACAGAAGAGGCTATATTTTTAGGGGTTTATAAAACTAATAAAGCTTTATTTTTAGTGTTTTATATAATAATAGAGACAAACCATGTATATAGTGGAATATGATACTGTGGAAATCTCACATCTAGGATGTCAGTGCTGTTATGATTTTATTAATTATTTGATATTCTTAAAGAAATATTAAACTTGAAAATGTAGGTGTTACTATCCTTATGTGTCACTATGGAACCTGATAACTCACAATGTTTGTTTATTTATATTAAATAGTTTATTTATTTATTATGAAAAGGTCACAAGAGAATATAAATGCATTTAGTATCTATGAATGAGATCACATTTTTGGATCTATATGGTGTTATCCACTCACAATATTCATGAAAAATAAATGCACATTATAAATTGATTTTCTCTCTATTTATATGTTTATGTTGGGATATGATCATATATTAATCAATGGGGGTATCTTGTGAATGTATCCAAGTCATTGGATGAGGAATAGATTGAGAAAATAGTATATCATTTTTTGTATTTTACTATTAATTAATTTGGTTTTACATGTGATTTCTATAGTGGATGGTTTGCCTTATAAGAATATATATAATCATTTTCTTTATTATTTTATTTTTTAACTATTTTACTGATCATGCACTCCAGTATTTATTTATGGTGTATTATATAATTTTATTGTAAAATATATATAACTTCTTATAAAGTTTATAATATAAATATATTGCAATGTTAGACCTCATTACTAGTTGGTAGCCTTTTCCATACAAAGAGTAACACATTTGATTATGTTGCTCTACTAGTATAGTTACTATTCATAGTGTGTAGGGTTAGGAAATTTAAATTCTGTATCCAAGGTATTTTATTCTTCTTATTTTGAGTATTTTATAATGGTTACATTGGAATATAAGGGGGCTTATTGGGAAGGTAATGTTTGTAAATAATTAACACCATTTTTATAATAAATCACGGATACTAGGTTTGGGATTTCTATTCCTTGTTATTGTTGTTAATGTTATCTATATGTTTTGAAATAATTTTATTCAAATATTATTTTTATTTCTAATATATTATGGATTTAGATTTTGGTTGATAGACAGAAGTGTCATTTCAGGAAACACGATAATATGCATAGAATAAACATGATATGTATAAGCATGGTGGTGTGATTGTTAACACTTATAAAAATGGATCAGCTTTATAATGTGTCCATAATAGATCATATGTTGTTTTCCCTTATTTTCAATTTGTTTCATTCAAATCCGATAAAAACATTATTATATATATATAACCTCTTTTGAATTAATTTGATGAAAATCATTCATGATATTCTCGATTATGTGGATTGAAATGTTTTCCCATGGCCATGGAGGTGTAGTTAGCCTTGTATTATAATAATGGATGGTTCATTCCTAGATGTTGGATCAAATCAAGAAGATGGTTTGGCTTTAACATTGTGTATTGACAACCCTTATGGTGATTTTCCATATATCATAGAATTCAATTCTAAATAACTAAACAAATATATTTAAATTCATTTGGAATTGATGATAAATTTGGACATGTATATATATATATATCCTGATCCTTTAGGTCAATGTCTGAAACGATGTTTCTAAAAAAGTGAGGATTCCTTATGTGTAGGAGTTAATCATGGATTGTGATGTCTCAACAATTATTATATATTTAACCATTGAGTGAGTGGATGGGATGGTTAAATATCATGGGATTTTTGAGGTCAAAGTAAATGTTTTGTTCAAAGCCTCGAACATCATTATGACTCTATGTTCATGGATATGTGGGAAATCCCTATTAACCTTGAGATACAAGTAATAATTTTTAGTGTGTTGGATCCAATAGAAATTTGAGGGCAAGCCTAATAGAGGGGGTAACTAGGAAATGAGAGCACACATACATGGTCTTCATGAAAATTCATGACTAATTCCTTTTATATTATTGGGAATAATGCACCTTCAATGCTTGTGATATGGGTATTAATACTAGTTTTTCAGTTTAAGAAAAGTTTTGTTCCAAAATATGTTTATTTAGTATGTTCTACCATGTATTATGAAGATATTATGAAATTATTTCTGATGTACTACGACACATGTTATATATTTTTTTTGATTAAATATAGCCCTAGTTAGGTTCATGGTTTGGTAAATACCTATAGAGGGTGATTATGTCTTACTGAAAATGACATGTGGTAGAAAAGCCATTAGTTGTAAAAGATAATGATTCAAATTTTTGTGAAGTGTGGCTCAATGAATAGAGTGTTTTGTTTCTATGAATTGGTCCCCCATGGACATTATTTCTATTGGTTTTATGAGGATGGCATAACATGCACTGGGTACATGTTACACTATTGTGTTTTGGATTAGTAAGTGGTTGTGTTTAATCTGAAGATAGATTAATTTTGTGAATACATGTAGGAATTGTTTCCTAGTTATTGGATGATGGTTTGGGAATATACCACAATGGTATTAGGTCCCTTAGATAATGATCTTGTTCCATGGGTTCCCTGAATAGATTATGATACTTGAAACTTATCATAGTGAAGTTGTAGTTTAAGAGTTTTACATAATATGATTGTGTCTTGAGGTGTGATACCTCTGTGTAATGTTGTTTTTGAATTTATATTTGGGGAGTTCTGTGTGTTGGGTTGGATAAGGAGGAGTAGTCAAACAATTTATGGAGGGTTAGACCCACATTATTAGTGTAATTTTCCTATATTTTCAGGATGGATGACCCTATGATCTGAGAATATGTAGCGTTGACATTTTCTCAATTATAATCCTTTAATTTGGTGATGGAAAGATACATGATATATATATCAGTATTTTGATATAGATCAGTGAAAATAAGAACAACCATATAGTGGGATGGTTCAAATTAGTTGATGTCATTTGACCATCATGTTGGAAGGCTCATGGGCATGTGAAAATCATTCATGTATGGTAGCATTGAGAGTTGATGTAACACCACGACCCCAATAGACCAGAGTCGATGCATTACAAATTACATTGGAATGATTTAAAGGAATAAAATCACAAATGACTAAGTATTTTAGTAGACTTTATGAAACTAGATATATACATGTAACTAATATTACATTGGGAATGGTAAAAGAATACATCTCATTGAAAAAACTAATAGACTGCATCCATGAGAACTCAAAAAATGGTCTCCTCTTCATAACCTATTGAAGGTAAACAAATTAAAGGATTGAGATCAAATTCTCAGTAAGGTTTCAAATAGCATAAGCATGAATTCAATTATAATGGAATCATAAACAATTTTAGATATTCAATATTTCTGTGTGAATAAATGAAAAAATCGCGCCATTAATAAACGGAGAATGAAACTGCATCCAAATATTTTATCATAGTGAAAACCTCATGGATAATAATAAATGAAAATGAATAAGGAGAATTCTTATTAATTGGATTTCATGTTTCTGGTACATGATATCATAATACTGTTAAAACAACATTGTTATGTTGGTATAAAACCATCTGATTATTGGAAACAAACTCGAAAGGTTTGTCGCCACCTGATTTGTCACATGAGACCTGTCGATGCATCGAGGGGCTATAGTGGGCCATACCCACCACTGAAAGTCCATATAATTATTTATACTTATATTTAATAATTTTTAAATCCTTCTTCTTAGTATCTGTATAGTGTAGATAATACATATTCCTCAATATTTCTATAGTTAAAACATCATTCCAAATTAACACTGTATGTGAAATGGTATGTGACATAAGGTAATAGTAATATCCATACTAAAAGAAAATGGATATTTACCATAAGTATATTTTCAAATTAATGATTACCTCAAATGGGACGTTGATACCCCACATAAGTAATATTAGATGCACAATACCATGTAGGTCATAATGAAATGGAAACTCAGAAAAAATCACTTACCATATAATAATCAATTGAATAGTATGAAAAAAAGTTAATAATCACTAAATGAATCACAGAATACCCAGAATATAATGATAATAATGATATAATATATCAAATTTAAGTACAGATATACCAGATACAAGAAATATGTGGCAAACAATGGAAATTTCACAGAATTAAATGTGAGATGAGAAACCCCTTGCCTTATATTCGAGTGTGTTATCCATTTGTTTTAATGACCTGAATAATAAAATTTAGAATCAGGAATTAATTTGTCCAAAACGTCATATAAATTTAATTGATTTATTATACCCTTATTAGGTTCCTTCATGGACCTTTTTATTGGATTAATATGTTCAATGTTTTTTATTTTGGATGCATTTTCTTCATTGGTTTTTATGATTCGTTTACTTGTATTCATGAATGAAATTTTGTTTGAAATTTGGTTAAACAACCAGATTTGTTGATATATATTATTAGTTACATTAAAGAGGTATAAACCATATCACATTGATTCTATTTTACATACATGAGGATGAATCAGTAGTTAAACGTTATTGATAAATGCATGTATTTAGCTTGAAAGTTTTGTGGACAATGAACATGTTTTATATTATTATTCCATATAATGAATGTGTAGGGATTCTAGAAAATTATTGAGATTAAATACATATATTATGATTTTGTTATTCTATAAAAATGGATTCAAGACCATAATTGAAGATGGTAATGAAAATTGATAACCCCCCATCTTTGATTGTGATAAATTAACACATCTCGAACGGTGTTTTCATTTTCTAGTATAAGAGGCGGGGGAAAGAGAGATTATGATGAAATATTCCATTAGATTAATATAATATCATTTCATTTAATCTACTAGAATTATTATAGTATTTCTACGAGGGGATATGAGTAATTATCTATAAAAGAAATTAACTCAAAATAGAAGAAAATTTGACAAATCTATCATGAAAATTCGGCTTCCTAATAACATCACATAAAAATTAAAAAAAAAATAGTTTGATGAGAGAAAGTGGATACCACATCACTCAAACATAATATGTGAAGTAAGTTTAATATGGAATGATATATCCTAACATAATTGAATTAAATGTAAATGAAAAAACATAAATGTTAGCTTTAAGAAAAAAAGGGCGGTTGATTCTCTTACCTTGTAGAGTAACTCTAAAAACATGAATGCAGGGACCATGGGGGTTTGTTGACCCCTTCGGGGAAGTCCTATAGATGCAATACTATCATTTCATCATGTATAATGATTTTAATGAAATAAAATGAAGGATATGAGTGAGTATTTATACTAATTAAGAGGGAGTTTTTTATTAATTTAAATGGACAATGTATTAGTGGTTTTTCCAAAACCATAGGTTTTCCCATGGTATTTTCCCATGGTTTCAGCAACTTGGAATACCTCATGTCATATGTTACTATACAAAATTCGACTACCCTTTTATATTAATTATTATATCAGTATGATTTTATTAAACTAATGAAAACCCAAAACTATATTTTTACTATTAATAAAATCATGAATATGAGAAAAATCCCAAAAATGCACCTTATCTATTTTAATAGATTTAGAATTCAAAAATGAACTACATTATTTGAAAATAATTTTCTATGTATTTTTAATAAAATTTTAATATAAAATCATAATTAATTTGAAAAATAACAATCTTACAGGTATAATTAGTTTTATATCACATTGAAAAAATTAATTATGATCTTATTATATTATTACCTTATGAAAATAAAATTTTACCCCAATTTACTATTTTTAAGTTTCATATTACTATTCACATTACTAATCATAAGGGCATGTTACTATTCCTAAAAAAATTTAGTTGGTTCTATCAGACTTCAAATGACATACTAATCAGAACTCTAGATGAATATTTTTTAAAATTCAAAACATAGATGTTGAAAATTTATGTTAAATGGCTAGGTTATGACTATCTACTAAATAAAAAAATTATTTTTTAATGTAAAAAATTGCATTATGAAATATAGGCTATGGATATAATTTAATTAAGAGAAGAATATCATAAATTTTTTATGGTGTTAAATTATTCACTTCTTCCTAAATTTAGTCCTCTAAATTTTATTTGTAAAGCCCATTAAAATGTTGTGAGTAGTTCTTCTATAGAACTTCCATAGGATTCCATGTTGCTTCCTCCATATCCTGGTTTCTCCATAGAACTTTTAGTAGACATGTTGTCCGATTTTTCAATACATTCTCCATTGTTTCAAGAATCTCGACATGCCCATCACAGTAAGAAAAATCAGGATCAAGTTCTATTTAAACATAGTTGGGTACATTCATTGGGTATGAGATGTATTTCATAATCAATGACACATGGAACACATCTTGAACTTTTGACAGACATGGAAGCATTGCTAAACGGTAAGATACAGCTCTGATTCTTTCCACAATTTGAAATTGTCTGATGTACCGGGGCTTAGTATACCTTTCTTACCAAATCATAAGACACCAATCCTTGGAGATACATTCAGAAGGACATGATCTCCAACTTGGAAATAAAAATATTTTCTCCGGATGACAACATAACTCTTCTACCTACTATGGGCTGCATTAATATGGGATGGGTCTGCCTTCACTTTTTCCGTGGTCTCTTCATTAAGTTCTAGTCCTATAAGTTTCCTCTCACCAACTTCATCCCAACAAGTTGGAATTCAAAATCTCATTCCATATAATTTTTCATATAGATCCATGTGAGTAATAGAATGGAAATGATTATTGTTGGAAAATTCCACCAAGGGAAGGTATAGGTTCCACATACCTTAAATGTCAATAGAGCATGATGTCAGCATGTCTTCCAGAGTTTGAATGGTCTTTCCCGACATTCAGTCAGTTTGGGGGTGATAAGAAGTACTCATACAAAGCTCAGTATTTAAAGCCTTTTTGAGAATTTTCTAGAAATTTTATGTAAACTGGGGATCTCGATCGGACACAATCGATAGAGGTGCACCATGAAGTCTTTCAACTTCAATAGTATAATGTATTTCCAGGCGATCAAGTGGTAAATACTCTCTTATAGGAATGAAATGTGCTGATTTTGTGAGATGATCAACAATTACTCATATTGAATCATTCCTTCAAGATGTTCTAGGTAGTCCAGTGACAAAATCCCTCGTAATGTTATCCCACATACACAAAGGGATAGATAGAGGTTGATTCCCTCCTCTAGGATATTGTATCTCTACCGTCACTTGTTGAAAAACTAGACACCTTGACACGTAGAGCACAATTTCTCACTTCATATTATCCCAAAAAAATATTCCTTCAGATATGAATACATATTTCTACTACACAAGTGTATAGAAAAATTTGACCTATCAGTACCATCTAATAGTTCTTTTTTTTATCTTAGGTACTGATGGAACAGATAACCTCTTCCCAAACTTAATAACTCCATCCTCATACATGATGTCTTCCAAATATCCCATCCTTAAAAAAAATAATATTCTTATGAAGATTTCCATCATCATATTGATAGATTTTTATCTTCTCTAGTAAAGATCGTTTAATAATCATTTTAAAGATTGAAGATGTTTCCACTTCCTCAACAATTCCCATATCCATGTTCAGTAGATCCCGAAATATAAGATCTTTCTCAATCCTCATTTGTGTCAGAAGTCCATGATATTTTCTAATTAATGCATCTTCCACCTTATTTGACATTATTGGGTGATAGTGTATTGAACAGGCGTAATATTTGAGTAACTCGAGCCATCTCTTTTTCCTCATGTTGAGTTCTTTTTGTGAAAATTTATTTCAAACTCTTGTGATCTGTGTATATCTACAAATTTTCAACATAATGATAATGGATATATATTTTTTAAACAAATATTAAAGCTGCTAACTAAAGATCAAGTGTTGGATAATTTTTCGCATGAGTCTTCAACTGCCTTGATGCATAAGCAATAACTTTATCATTTTTCATAAGGACCCAACCCATCCTATTCTTTGATGCATCACTGTATATTACAAATCCATCACTACCAGATGGAAGATTCAAAATTTGAGTATCGTCTAGTCTTCATTTTAATTATTTGATGAATTTTGTATATTATTTTGTCCACACAAACATAACTCATTTATTATTGAGCTTGGTTAGCGGGTTAGCCAGTCGGGAAAAATTCTCAACGAAATGAAAATAGTAACCTGGTAATCCACTAAAAGTGTGCACCTAGATTATGTTTTTTAGTGGTCTTATTTTATATTGACATTTTTTTTTGCAGTATCATCTAGGATTCTATCCATAGAGAAAATATTTCCTATAAAAGAAACTGATTGAATCCATAATTCACACTTTCTAAACGTCGCATATAAATTAATTCTTCTAAAAGTTTTCATAATAATATACAAGTGATCCTCTTGTTCTTCATAGATTTTTGAGTATAAAATGTTATCATTGATGAATACCACAAAAATGTTATCAACATATTCCATGAAAACAATATTCATTATATCCGTAAAATAGAGGGTGCACTTGTTATTCCAAAATGCATCATTGTAAACTCGTAATTCCCATATCATGTTGGAAATTCGGTCTTAGGAATATATTCATTCATCACATCCAGCTGATGATATCCGGATTGAAGGTCAATCTTCGAAAAGAATTGAGCTTTATGAAGTTGATCCAATAAATCATCAATTTGAGGAAGATGATACTTATTCATTATTATAATAGAACTAATTTCCATGTAGTCAGTGTATAACCTCATGGATCCAACTTCCTTCTTGACAAACAAGACTGAGACTCCCCATCGAGAAACACTAGATCATATAAGTAATTTGTCACTCAACTCCTCTAGTTTATTATTTAGCTCCACTATCTCCAATGTGGACATTCTATAGGGTGTCTTTGATAGAGGTCTTGCACCTGGGAATAAGTCAATGGAAATATCAATTTCTCGCACTGGAGGATGTCCAGGTAAATCCTCAAGAAATAAATCAATGTGTTTCTGCACTATATGAACATATTCAATTTGATTATTTCATTCCTCGGTCATATATATTGGGTTCTCTTCCTCTTCAATAATTTCATTCAATAGAGATATTGGGGGTATTTCTAGATAAGATTCAGATGCAAAGGTCTCTGCTCTAAAGACAGGAGATTCTAAACAATTTTAAAAAATTGTAACATCATTTTTTTGAATTAAATATACACATCATAGATTTATAGAAAATTCATACCAATAATTATACCAAAGACAGTCATTGGTATGACGATAAGGTTAGCATCTACAGAACATTTATGCATCACGATGGGGACTAGTTGACATGCCATTGTGGCTATGATGCATCCCCTTGGAGTTTTGACTTATAACTCCATTATTAAATCAAATTGGATATGAAAAATTTTCTGGGAAAACTGTCACGACCCATCCTCGGGGCCCGTGTCATGACTATTCCAAGCCCGCCTTCCATAGGCCAGGGGCTGGCGACTAGCACCAAAGGCTTAAATACTGATAACTGGGAAGGCATTGCCTTTATAAAAGTAAACAAAACACCACAGAGTACAAGCGGAAGTAAAACACTAAGTACAAAGAGAAGTACAGAAAGGTAAATGGGCCAGAATACAAACCCAAATGAAAGTACAACTAAAACTGAACAAAGTACAACAGAAAAAGACAAAAACTGGAAGGACGGAAGCGGCTCCTGGGTCGTCCTCCTTGGATCCTACCTGAAGGGTAGGTATAGATGGTGCATCTCCTGGATCGTCCACCACGGATCCTACCTGTAGGGTAGGTACAGATAGCCTCCAAAACGCTCTCCCCCATCAACCTCCTCCGAGTGTCGTCTTGCCGTGAAGTCCACCTCCGGATACTGAATCGTCATGTAGTCCACCTCCGGGTACTGACTCGTCATGTAGTCCACCTCCGGGTACCGTCCAGTCCTCGAACACTCAGCCTCCGTCAGCACTGCCCGTCGCCTGCAACCAACACAACGAGGTGCGGGCATAGCCCGTGCATGGGTGAGTATAACGATACTCAGTAGGGACCCATAGACCCTGAAGGTCTCACTAAAACCAACAAAGATAACCAAAAAGAAGATCTCAACAGATAACCTCTACTTAGGCATATGCCCATACATATACCTAAGTTATCAAGTAACCCATCTCAATCATGAGGTAAACACAAAGGTCAAAAGTCTCAGCTCAAACCAGGATTTTTATTATCGAAATCATAACTGATGAAGAGCTCCGTCTCTAGAGTGTACAGTGGTCCTGTCACGACTCCAAGGTACTTCTCACTAACCTAAGACTGCTGAGGTACTCCTCCTGTCGAGTACCGTGGGACAACCACCCAAAAACAGTAGTGCTTCCCACCAGGGTATGCCACCCAAACACAGTAGTGCACACCCCCTAGTACCCTGCAGAGGTACTCTCCAGACGAGTACCGCGGGTCTGCACTGTCACACAGGTAGTGCTCCGTCCGCCATGGGTCTGTACCCAAACAAAGTAGTGCTCTGTCCAATGGGCTAGTCGACTCACTCCAAGTCGAGTCGGTCAAGCAGTCGTCAGGTCTCAGTCGGCTACACGGTCTCCGTACTCCGCACGCTCATCTCTGGGTGGGTACGCTCCACGAGCTACAAGTCGATACTCCAAGTATCACAAGTCCCACGAAGAAGTATCTCAAAGGACCACCTCATCATAGGGGTCTCAACGCAACAAACGACGCGTCAATCGGACACCCGGTCTGTGATTATTAGCCTTTTCGTCCTCGGGGCCCGGTTGTTTTCGTGAGCGAACCAAACCGGCCATATCTCAACTGTACCCTAAACTCTAATAGGGTATACTCATAGGGACCATTTCTCAACGAGATCACCAACGTCGCTGATGGTTCGTCAAACCGACGTCTGGTATGAAAGATATCATCTTTTCCGTTCTAGGGGCCTGGTTGGATATCAGGTACAATCCAACCTGGCCACTATCCAACAACAACCAACACTCAGTCAAAGTATGCCAAAAGTTCCATATCATCAAGAGGAATTCAACGAGACAGACGGCGCGTCAATCAGACGCCCGGTCTGTGAGTTATTGGCCTTTTCGTTCCAGGGGCCCGGTTGGTTTCGTGAGCGAACCAACCCGACCGCACTCCGACGGCATCCAAACCTCGAGCAGAGTAAGACAAAAGATCCGTCTCACTTAGAGTAATCCATAAAAGACGACGGTACGTCAATCGGACGTCCGGAGCTCAAGATATAGGCGTTTCTGCTCTGAGGGCCCAGTCGGTTTCGTGTCCGAACCAACCTGGCCGAACCCAAAGTTCCTTGAAACCTTGAGTATAATATACAGAAACGACCGACTCGATACAAGGGTCGCATCGCCACTGACGGTGCTTCGATCGGAGGTCTACAGCTCAAGATATGAGCGAAAAACCGTGAGGGGTCCGAAAACGGGGGGTCTGGGCCCGGACCGACCCGGCCCAACCCCCCCGGGGTCGGCCCGAACTGGGTCGACCTGACCGGGGTCCGGGTCCGACCCGGCTGGGCGCGGCCCGTCCCTTCCGGCCCGGTCTGGGCGCGACCCAACCTGGCGGTATGGCCGGGTGGCTCGGCGCTGGCCGAGCGGCCAAACCAAAGGAGCCCCCCCCCCCCCCCCCCCCCCGCACGGGGGCCACTCCTTGTCACCGGACTCGGCACGCTGCCGCGTTCCATGTTCCCCGGTCCCGCGCGGCCACGAGACCGTCGCTTGCCGCCGCGGCTGAAGCTACGGCGGTATCTTCCGGCGGCGCGCCGGGTGCCGCCGCCCCCGACCGCCGGCGCCGCCGCGTCGGCGGGGGCTTCCGCGGACCACCGGGCGCGGTCCGGTGGTCCGATTCGCCTGCGGTCTTTGCCAGAGATCATCCCGGGACCCGAACTTCACTGCAAAGCCTTCAAAACGCCTTCGCGGCCCACCTCACCATCGATCTTTGATCCGCACATTGACAGAAAACCACGGGGTCTTCAAATCGCCTCTGCGGCCCCGACTCCCACCGCGGTTTCGTTCGGCCTCAACGGCGCGGCGCGACGGCACCACGCTTCTTCGCCACGTTCTTTATCGTGTCTGAACGGTGTTGTTGCACGGTACCGCCTTTGTTCGTGCCACAACGAATCAAAACAACAAAGGGGGAGGAGAGTCGGCCATGTTCGTGCGGTCCGACCTCCTCCCGTTAAGTCGGTAACAAGCGGCCCAAAAGACGAAGAACACCAAGGAAAATTTCACGAACAAAAGTGAAACAACCCAAACAGTTTTTCCCCCTAACAGATTATTCTCAACCCGCAAGGAAAACGTTCGCGGATCAACTAGGTAATGAGCTGATCCGTGTTATTTGTTTTCTTTAGAAAGAAATAAACAAGGGAATAAAATCATTATCAAACATAATTCCCTACCTCAAGCGTTGTCGTCGAGCGCGAGTTCGTTGCGGAATTAACCATCGCGGAAGAAAAGGATCGTCGCGGAAGAGAAGGATCGTTGCGGAGGAAGAGTCGTTGACGTCACGGTACACGACGTCGCATCGTCGATCTCCGAGGGTTTGTCGTTCTTCATCGGAGGTCAGAGCATTCTTCACGTTCTTCACGTTTTTCACGTTCTTCGTCGAAGAAGAACGCTTTCCTCCAAATCCTCTCCACGCCACAAGTTCCCACAGAAATAAAATAAGAGTTATCTTATTTTATTAACAGACATGACACGTTTGAATTTCAAAAGAAAAGAAACGAACAATTAATTCAATGAATTAATTGTAACGATTTAACCGCCCAATTTAATGAGGTGTTTCTTAACCAGAAAAAGGCACGGTTGACTTTCATTAAAGAGGGTTTTCGCGGGTGCGTTACTTAGAAGGAAAGAAACGGTGGGGATCGTGCGGTCCCCACCTCACAAATATCCAACCATGTCGGTAGGATATTTTGGGTTCCACCCTATCCGCTTAACATAGATTAAGAGGCTTTTAAGTGGATTTAAGTGAAATAAAATAAAGTTGTCGCACCACTTTATTTTACTTCTTAACTTAACCCCAAAAATTAAAAACTACACCCGAGAAAATGCAACTCCGGAAAAGGCGTTTCTAAGTAAATACAGGCACTACGATTCAATCGGTGCCCTCGAATTTCAATTCCGAGCACCGGTTCAAAAGTTAGAAAAACCCGCTCGTTCGTTCACTAAACGTACCCGAGCTAAACTTTGGAAAATGATTCCGGGCACACCGGGCCTCAGAATCAGGTGCCGTCAGAAACTGCGTTCTTGTAAAATCCCTAAGAAAATTAGAAAAAAAATTCCCTTGAATTTTACGGGTCTTTACATTACTCCCACCTCAGGGCTTTACGTCCTCGTAAACCTTTAAACACAAACTAGGGATACAAAAGCGGTACAAAGCACGCATCTGAGCCTTCCGCTCCCATATGCTCACCTGGAGGTTCCCGTACTGCCAAAGAAAGCGCACCTGAGGAATAGGCCGTTCTTGTAGGATCCGCCCCTGTCGATCCTCGATTCCCACTGGAACCTCCGTGAAAGTCACCCCATCGCCATCGTCCAGCTCTCCATGGTCAATGATATCCGAAGGGTCGAGCACGTATCTCCTCAGTTGAGATACGTGGAAGTCGTCGTGCACCTGGTGCAACTGAGGTGGATGGGTAAAGCGGTAAACCACCCCGCCTACCTAGCTGAAGTCCTAAGAAGGTCCGCTGAACCTCAGAGATAACTTGCCGCCTTGGCCACATCTCCGTAAACCTCGTCGAGGTGAGACCCATATAAGGACGTGATCGTCATCCCCGATCTCCATAGGTCTCCAATTCCTATTAGAACTGGAACTCATAACGACTGCTGTCACAAGGGTAAGGTTGACCGACTCAAGAGTGATCGGTCGCACCCTCCTGTGCATGAGTTACCCTGTGCTGCCCGGGGTTTCCTTTTTTTTTTCTGACCAAGTAAAACCCATTCCGACGTCGTAGTTAAACCACAACCTTTTTTCCTAATACCGTCAATTTGTGTATGAAGTGTTATTGCCCAGTCCATACTCAAACCAACGTCGTAAGGCCTCGACCGTGCCACCAAGAGATTCCAACTGAAACTCTCGCCTCGAGGGTCTGACCACACCGTCGGCGTAAGTGTGATTATCAAGTCTCCTCCCAAGGTATATCCAGACGTGAGGGTCAAGTCCATGGCTTACCAGAAACTCTAGGTCTGGGACAAGATTTTTGAAAGCAAGGAATGATTCATATCGATGTCTGTTTCTACATCAGCTAGTAGTGGACACAGAATATCCCTTGAATCATTTTTAGAGCCATTGGGTCACACTCCTAGACCGCATGCAGCCACACTCTTCCTCCGCCCTCCAGCTCCCTGATCCTGGCGGGGATAACTAAGGCGGGTGGTTGTAGAATGTTAAGATGTACACCACCTCATGCTGCTCTCCTAGCTCTGCCTCTACGTCTACTGCTTCACAGACTCATCTCTCCTTTAAGCTTCCTCTTATGTAAACATTTAACATGCTCGAGTCTCTAAGACTGGCATCAGTTTCTTGTTTCTTACCGCACTGTGCAGTCTTCATCCGCTCCTGGATGATCTGCACCTTCTTTTCAAACGATCTGAAAGAGCTGCTAAAAAATTTCTCCTTTTCCGAAACGAGAAACTCGGTCTCATCCCCTGGATGAACCACTCCCATTGCCTAATACAGTCAATCCCGATAACTGGGAAGGAATTGCCTTTATAAAAGTAAACAAAACACCACGGAGTACAAGAGGAAGTAAAACACTAAGTACAAAGAGATGTGCTTAAAGGTAAATGGGCCAGAATACAAACCCAAATGAAAGTACAACTACAACTGAACAAAGTACAACATAAAAAGGCAACAGCTGGAGGGACGGAAGTGGCTCCTTGGTCGTCCTCTTGAATCCTACCTGAAGGGTAGGTACAGATGGCGCAGCTCCTGGACCGTCCACCACAGATCCTACCTGAACGGTAGGTACAGATAGCCTCCACAACGGTCTCGCCCGTCAACCTCATCCGAGTGTCGTCTCGCCGTGAATTCCACCTCCGGATACTGACTCGTCGTGTAGTCCACCTCCAGGTACTGACTCGTCGTGTAGTCCAACTCCGGGTACCGTCCAATCCTCGAACACTCGGCCTCCGTCAGCACTGCCCGTCGTCTGCAACCAACACAACGAGGTGCGGGCATAGCCCGTGCAGGGGTGAGTATAACGATACTCAGTAGGGACCCCGAGACCCTCAAGGTCTCACTAAAACAAACACGGAAAACCACAGAGAAGATCTCAATAGATATCCTCTACTTAGGTATATGCCCATACATATACCTAAGTTATCATGTAACCCATCTCAATCATGAGGTAAACACAAAGGTCAAAAGTCTCAGCTCAAACCAGGATTTTTATTATCAAAACCGTAACTGCTGAACAGCTCCTTATCTGAAGTGTACAGTAGTCCTGTCACAACTCCAAGGTACTGCTCACTAACCTAATACTGGTGAGTTACTCCTCCTGTCGAGTACCGCGGGCCATCCACCAAACACAGTAGTGCTTCCCGCCGGGGTATGCCACCCAAACACAGTAGTGCACACCCCCTAGTAGCCTGCAGAGGTACTCTCCGGACGAGTACCGCGGGTCTGCACTGTCACACAGGTAGTGCTCCTTCCGCCATGGGTCTGCACCCAAAAAAAGTAGAGCTCCGTCCACTGGGCTAGTCGACTCACTCCAAGTCGAGTCGGTCAAGCAGTCGTCAGGTCTCAGTCGGCTACACGGTCTCCGTACTCCGCACGCTCGTCTCTGGGTGGGTCCGCTCCACGAGCTACAGGTCGATACTCCAAGTATCACAAGTCCCACTAAGAATTATCTCAAAGGACCGCCTCATCATAGGGGTCTCAACGCAACAGACGACACGTCAATCAGATGCCCGGTCTGTGAGTTATTAGCCTTTTCGTCCCCGGGGCCCAGTTGGTTTCGTGAGCGAACCAACCCGGCCATATCTCAACTATACCCTGAAATCTCATAGGGTATACTCATAGGGACCGTTTCTCAACGAGATCACCAACGTCGCTGACGGTTCGTCAAACGGACGTCCGGTCTGAAAGATATCATCTTTTCCGTTCCATGGGCCCGGTTGGATTTCGGGTAAAATCCAACCCGGCCACTATCCAACAGCAACTAAACTCGTGCGAAGTATGCCAAAAGTTCCGTCTCATCCAGAGGAATTCAACGAGACAGATGGCGCGTAAATCGGACGCCCGATCTGTGAGTTATTGGCTTTTTCGTTTCAGGGCCCCAGTTGGTTTCGTGAGAGAACCAACCCGACCACACTCCGACGACATCCAAACCTCGAGTGGAGTAATCCAAAAGATCTGTCTCACATAGAGGAATCCATCAAAGTTGACGGCACATCAATCGGACGTCCGGAGCTCAAGATATAAGCGTTTCCGCTCTGAGGGCCCGGTTGGTTTCGTGTCCGAACCAACACGACCGAACCGAAAGATCTCCAAAACCTTGAGTATAATATACCAAAATTACCGTCTCACTTAAAGGGCCACATCGCCGCTGACGGTGTGTCGATCAGAGGTCCACAGCTCAAGATATGAGCGAAAAACCGTGACGGGTCTGAAAACGGGGGGTCTGGGCCCGGACCGACCCGGCCCAACACCTGCTGGGTCGGCCCGAACCGGGTTGAACCGACCCGGGTTCGGGTCCGACCCAGCTGGGCGCGACCCGGCCCGGCCGGGCCGGTCTGGGCGCAACCCGGCCTGGCGGTCCGGCCGGGAGGCTCGGCGCTGGCCGAGCGGCCGCGCCGAAGGAGCCCCCCGTCCCCCTCCCCCCCCCCCCCCCCCCCCCCGCGCGGGGGCCGCTCCGTGTCACCGGACGCGGCGCGCTACCGCGTTCCGCATTCCCCGATGCTGCGCGGCCGCGGGACCATCGCTCGCGGCTGCGGATTTAGCCGTGGCGGATTCTTCCGGTGGGGCGTCGGGCGCCGCCGCCCCAGACAGCCGGCGCCGCCGCGCCGGCGGGGGCTTCCGCGGACCACCGGACGCGCTCCGGTGGTCCGATTCGCCTGCGGTCTTCGCCAGAGATCATCCCAGGACCCGACCTTCACTGCAAAGCCTTAAAAACGCCTTTTCGGCCCACCTCACCATCGACCGTCAATCCCCACTTCGACAGCAAACCACGGTGTCTTCAAATCGCCTCCACGACCCCGACTCCGCCCGCGGTTTCGTTCGGCATCAACGGCGCGGCGCGACGGCGCCCCGCTTCTTCGTCGTGTTCTTTCTCGTGTCTTCACGGTGCCGTTTCACTATGCCTCCTTTGTTCATGCCGCAAGGAATCAAAACAACAAAGGGGGAGGAGAGTCGGCCGTGTTCGTGCGGTCCGACCTCCTCCCGTTAAGTCGGTAACAAGCAGCCCAAAAGACGAAGAACAACAAGGAAAATTTCACAAACAAAAGAGAAACAACCCAAACAGTTTTTCCCTGCAACAGATTATTCCCATCCCGCATGGAAAAAGTTCGCCGATCAACTAGGTAATAAGTTGATCTGTGTTCTTTGTTTTCTTTAGAAAGAAAGAAACAAGGGAATTAAATCATTCTCAAACATAATTCCCTACCTCAAGCGTTGTCGTCGAGCGCAAGTTCGTCTCGGAATTAACCATCGCGGAAGAAGAGGATCGTCACGGAAGAGAAGGATCGTCGTGGAAGAAGCATCATTGACGTCGTGGTACACGACGTCACGTCGTCGATCTCCGAGGGTTTGGCGTTCTTCGTCGGAGGTCGGAGCGTTCTTCGCGTTCTTCGCATTCTTCTTCGAAGTAGAACGCTTTCCTCCAAATCCTCTCCACGCCACAAGTTCCAACAGAAATAAAATAAGAGTTATCTTATTTTATTAATGCACATGACACGTTTTAATTTTAAAAGAAAAGAAACGAACAATTAATTTAATGAATTAATTGTAACGATTTAACCGCCCAATTTAATGAGACGTTTCTTAACCAGAAAAATGCACAGTTGACTTTCATTAAAGAGGGTTTTCGTGGGAGCATTACATAGAAGGATAGAAATGGTGGGGCTCATGTAGGCCCCACCTCACAAATATCCTACCATGTGGGTAGAATATTTTGGTTTCCACCCTATCCGCTTAACTTAGCTTAAGCGGCTTTTAAGTGGCTTTAAGTGAAATAAAATAAAGTTGTCGTACCACTTTATTTTATTTCTTAAATTAACCCCAAAAATTAAAAACTACACCCGAGCAAACGCAACTTCAGAAAAGGTGTTTCTAAGAAAATACCGGCGCTGCGATTCCATCGGTGCCCTCAGATTTAAATTCCGAGCACCGGTTCAAAATTTAGAAAAACCCGCTCGTTCGTTCACTGAACGTACCCGAGCTAAACTTCGGAAAATGATTCCGGCCACACCGGGCCTCGGAATCAGGCGCCGTCAGAAACTACATTCTTGTAAAATCCCAAAGAATATTAGAAAAAAAAAGTTTCCCTTGAATTTTACGGGTCTTAAAAAAAACTATGAAGATATAAATGAATGTGATTATCAAAAATCCAATAATGAATTGGCTATATTTGAGGAAATGATTATTGGGCATGCCACCACATCATTAGGAGCATCAACATTCGTGGTTCTAATCGCATAATCTCTCCCTTTCACTCTTGTAATTTTCTAAGGCATGTTCCCATAGAATATCATACACCCATTTGCATTGTGTCCCATATCTCTATAATTATAGCATTGAACATAATCAAATTTTTTCCTTCCGTTGCATTCATTTGATATATGACCATTTTCTCAAAACTTTTTGTAGACTCTCATTCATTTCAAGAATTACTTGAGATGATTCTTTCAATAGTTCTCGCATAATGGGAATTTCATTATTTCCTGATTCTTATTTTGTGATTATCCTTTACCTTGGTAATCAGTGAACTTCTTTTTATTTTTTTCCCTTAAAAAATTTGATCTAGTATATTCCTTCTCTGTTTTCATGGTACATGATACAATTTCATTATTTGATGAAAATGTTTTTGAAGCTAGTTCCCATCAAAGACATTGATTAATACCTTAAAAGAAATGATAATTCATGTCTTTTGAGTAATGCACATAATCTACAACATACCAAGTAAGACTTTTGAAGGTATCCTCATACTCTACAACACTGTCTTCTTCCCTTTTCATAAAGGCAAGGAATTTCCTCTTCATTCTGGTTCGTTGCTCATGAGGGAAATATTTTTTGTAAAATATTTCCTTAAAAGTCCTCCATTCCTTACTTTTTATTTTTTCTTTATATGTGGTATTCAAAATCAAGGACCACAATTGATCTGCATCTCCCATGAGACAATATACTACCAGTACTACCTTTTAATTTTCACTGCATCTTAATACCATGAATATCTTTTCAAAAGAAATGATCCACAGATCAAAGACCACTAGATTAGTAGTCCCTCTAAAATATGGGGGCTCCTACTGCATGAAATGATCCAACACATGTGTGGAACGGTTTTTCGTTACAACCTGATTTAGTTTTCATAATATGGTCATGATCTGAGCTGCACCAACATTGACTGTGTTGACTTTATCAGTGGGGAGATCCCAACATTGCCCATGAGTATTGATTCCTCTTCTTCAATCAGATTACATTTCTATATAATGTCCTAAACTATATTAGGTTATGAAAATGAAATTGACTATCACTTAACATAGATTGAAATTCTATGAATAACTAATCTCATAAACAGGGATTCTCTAAAGAAAAATTTACATTAAAATCCTTTATTTCATCTTGTAAAGAAAATGTGAATAATCCTAAGCATATCCCTAGGTATTTTCAATATCAAGAGTGTAGGGAGGCCCATTATCATGTACTAGGATAAAACAGGTCATTCTGAAAAGTCCTTGTTAGTGCTTTCAGTATTAGGTACATCTATGCTAGATCCACCTCTACATGTTTCTATCTAGACATGGATGTATTTACTTGAAAGATTCACACAATCTATTCCTTAACAAAATACCAGGACATTTCTGTATGTTTAACCTCATATAATACATTAGGGATTTGTTCCCTACTATAAATTTCTTACTCTATTTTACATGTTTTCTACTAAACTTCTGTTGATACCAACTATAACGCCCCGACCCCTCTAGACAAGAGTTGGTGCAATACTAATTAAATTGGCATGATTACAAATAATCAAATGTTGAAGGACCGAGTTGTTTGTAGTCTTTAAAAAACTAGATACATTCATGTTAATAATATTACATTTGGAATGTTAAAAAAATATAACACATAATAAAAAATAATAGATTTTATCCATGAGAACTCAAGAAATGGTCTGTTCTTCATAACCAGTTGAAGGTAGAAAAAAGAAAGCAGTGAGCTAAAATGATTATTAAGGGTTACAAATAGAGGAATAATTATTTCAATAATAAGAGAATCATAACCAATTTGAAATTATCAATATGGCCTTCTGAAGAAATGAAAAAATCACTCCATTAATAAACGGAGAATGAAACTACATCCATAGACATTGACATAGTGAAAACCTCATGGATGGTAATAACTGATAATGAATAAAGATAATGATTATTAATTTAGAGGGAATTTATATGAAAAATTATACCATAATAAAATTAAAATGATTTAGTTCTGGGGGTAGAAATCCATCTGATTTTTAAAACAAACTCGAAGGGTTTGTTGCCAACTGATTTGACACATGAGACATGTCGATGCATCGAGGAGATATAGCAGGTCACACCTGACACTGAAAGTACAAATAATTCATTATACATATATTTGATACATGTTCAATATTTCTTCTCAATATCTATATAGAGTAGAGAATACAGATTCATCAATATTTCCAATGGTAAAACATATTTCCAAATTAACAATTTTTGTGAAATGGTATACGTCTGAAGGAAATAGTAATATCCATGTTACATGAAATTGGTTATTTACCATAATTATAATTTCAAATGAAAGATGATCTCAAATGGGTATTAGATAAACCACATAAGAAATACTTGGGGCACAATACCAATTAGGTCACAATGAAATGGAAATTCAGACAAAGTCACTTACCATATTTGAATCAATTGAATAATATAAAAAAATATAAATAATCACGAAGTTAACGACATAGTACCAGTAATATAAAAGGGAATAATGATATTATTTATCAAATATAAGTACACATATATTACATACAATAAATATGTGGTGAACAATAGAAATCTTACTGAATTAAAAGTGAGATGAGAAACCCTTTACATTATCCCCGAGTGTGTTCTTCATGTTTTTTAAATGACCCAAATAATAGAATTTACCAACATGAATTAATAAGTCCAGAACCTCCTATACATGTAATTTATTTATTATAACCATATAATTTTCACTCGTGTCCCTTTTTATGGGTTTAAGCTGTACAATTTTATTGTTTTGGAAGCATTTTCATCCCTGTTTTCAGGATTCTTTTACTTGTATTCATGAATGAAATTTGGTTTGAAATGTTTATAAACATACATAATTGTGAATATAAATTATTAGTCACATTAATGATATATAAATAATCTTATAATGATTCTTGGTTTCATAATTGAAGATGAATCATTGATTAAACATTATTGGTAAATGCATGGATTTAGCTTGGCGGTTTAGTGCACAATAAACTTGTTTTGTTTTATTATTCCATATTTATAGTGTGTAGTGAATTCAGAAATTTAATGAGATAAAATACATATATTATAATCTAGTTCCACTATAAAATGGTTTCATGACCATAATTGAAGATGGTAACAAAAATTGGTAACCTGTCGTCCTTGAATGTGATAAATTAACACATCTCAGACAATGTTTTCATTTTTTAGTATAAGAGGAGGGGGAAAGATAGATGATTAAGAAATATTCCATTAACATAATATAATTCCAATTCATGTAAGGTATTATAATTATCATAGAATTTTTCTATGGGGATATGAGAAAATAATTATAAAATAAATGAACTCAAAATAGAAGAAAAATTTAGCAATCTCTCACGGAAATTCGGCAGCATAACAGTGTCACCTAGAATTGAAAAAACATACTTTGATGAGAGAAAGGGGGTATCTCATCACTCATACATAATATAGGAAGTTAGAGGAATATGTAATGGAATATCCTTCCACATTTCAATAGAAAATAATAGAGAAAACATAAATGAAACGTTTAGAAAAGAGAAGGGTGGTTGAATCTCTTACCTTGTAGAGTAACTCTCAAAACATGATGGTTTGGACCTTTGGGGTTTTAAGACACCTTTAAAGTACTCCTAGGGTGGTAATACTACCATTTATTCTATGATAATAATTTTTTAATGAATGAAAAATAATGGGGTGAGTGTGTATTTGTAGTAATTAAGTGGGAGATTTTCATAATTAAAAGAGACTCCTCATTAGTGGTTTTTGCAAAACCATGATCTTTCCCATCATATTTTCCCATGGTTTCAGCCACATGGGAGAACTCATGTCATATTTTACTATACAAAAGTCTACCTATATTATAAATTATTTTTTATATTTTTATGATTGCATTAAACTACTGAAAACTCAAAACTGTATTTTTACTATTCACAAAAAATTCATGTATTTTACAAAAATCCCTATAATTCACTGTAACCTATTTTGGACATGTAAAATAAAATAACGATCTACATTTTTTAATATAAATTTCCAAGTATTTCCATTTAATTTTTACATATAATCTTAATTAAATTGAAAAATAACAATCTTAATGGTATAATTAGTTTTATATCACTTTGAAAAATTTAATAAGATCATATTATCTTATTACCATAAAAAAATAAAATATTATCATTATTTTGTATTTTAAGTGTAATATTACTATTCATATTACTATTCATATGGGTATGTCACATTTCATCAAAAAATCAAGTTGGTTCTATTATACTCCAAATGACTTATTGGTCCAAACACTTGATGACCGTTTTTTCCAAATTCAAAACATAGAAGTGGAAAAAATATGATTAATGTCTAGGTTATGTCTATAAATTAATTAACCATGTATTTATTCATTGGAACAAATGAATTATGAAATATAGGCTATGAAATAAATATATTTACAAGAATCATACAAAAAATGTTTGGTTTGTTATAGGTGATATCAATTCTGGTGTAAATTCTGTCTAAATTTAACTCCTTGGTGAAGAAAATATGCGAGTCTTGATGCAATGAGAGATGAAATCTACGATTTTTTTTGTGCTCAGAAAAAGCATTATTTTATTTAAGGGTCCATCAAGAAGGTTGTTCATTAGTGATCCCTATTTGGAATGATAATATTTAAGTATGGTTGGAATCGCCTCCCGCATTACACCATATTTTTAGAATAGACAATGTTAGGTGATATTAATATGGTCACCAAATAACATTAGGGTTAATGGCATTTAACTGAAGTGTTTTAATAATGTGATTAATTTTGAAACCTAATTTTTTTGTGATAGTTCATCTATAGGATACATGAACTGCATTATAAAATTTAGTTTTATACAGTTTTCTAGGAACCATGTAATTAAATCATGTAACAAGAATGATATATTCTGTATGTTAATTGGTCCTTTCAATGAAAAGTTAGTTTATCGTAGCATGATTCATAGATTGTGGGTGTAGAACCATTTTTTCATAGAATTTTAAATAAGAATTTGTACCTACCTTATATTGGATTTATATCATATTTTGAGGTTTGGATTGTTTGGAATTATGACAATACTGAGGTTAGGACACCGAGAATGTGTTTTATTTGGAAATTTTTTATGATGGGGAGGAATCGCTAATCTAAATTATAGTTATAGTCAATTATATATAGTGGTTATGAACCCAATATATTCAATAAATTAGGAAATTAATCTATTAGGTGTTGGGATGTTCAGGTGTTGTAATGATCCGACATAGAATTTATAAATTTAAATTTCAATGATGGATCCTGTTACTGTAGTGTGAGTTCCTTATGATTAATGTTTCACAGAGATAGAGTTTTGTTATTTGGTCATGGAATATGAAAATTTGAAATTTAATTTTTTACCAAAGTAGTTCATCACATTTGGATAGTCATTTAATGTGAATTCACAATTATTTAAATTATAATTCTTGGGATTTTCTTATTCCCATGGTCCGTAGAATTACAAATTATCCATATAAATTTTATGAATTTGTTGTTAGAGGGTAAAATTTAAAATTGGATTTTAATTTCTGAAATGGTGAGTTTGAATGTTCAATGATATATATTTTAGATATAGTTTTTTGATCATATGGGTGTTGGAGGACTCATGTAAACAGAAGAGGTAGACTGCAATGGTTGAGGTTGCAATGTGGTCATTATTACCGCCTCCAAACGTCATCATATGTCTATCAGCTAGTTGGTGTCGACATTAGTGATGTTCCACCCTTCTTGTATCCACTGTACAACTAGATTCCTAGAACATACAAGGTGTTTGGAATAAATGGGGTAATTATTTTAAATTTTAGGATAGAGTTTTTTACAGAGGGTAGCCTTCACTCTCTCTTTATATTCAAGAAAGTTTCCTATCCCCTCCTCCCAACATCAAACACCCACGGTATTGGTGTGTTATTAAGTTATTTAGATATTATACAAGGGGATTTCATCCTATGGTTTCACCAATCATTATTCCCTCTTCCTTATATTTTTTTCTTTTAATAGAACATGTATTGAAGTTAGTTCACATAGAGAAAGGGAGAATCAATCAACCATTCTAAGGGTTCCACCTTACATCGGATGAGGGTATCCCAGAATTCTATCCAGATGATAATTTTCATAATCATGATTATGGAACATCACACCCCAAACTTTTCTATGGAATTTAATTAAAAAATATGTTTAATATTTTAAATTAAATCATATTTTTGGGATTTGGATCTGGTATGTTGAAGGAGAAGTTTAGAGGATGGTGAACCCCTTAATGATTTAATAATTAATGACCACATGATCCCATTTGTGCATATATGAAAATTTTAAATTGTAAATAAATTATATTAATTAATTTCAATTTATTGGATTAACTAATTAGATTAAATTGACTAATAAATGTTATTAGGGACTAGGTACGGGCTTCAGATACCATGAACATGCTAATGGATCAACTACTAGTTTATGAAATTCAAAATCATTAGGATCAAAATAGATATATGGTCTATGGACCTGAACCATTGATTTAATTTTTGATTGTTATGATCCATGTGATATGTATTCTATAGATTCAATTCACTGATCTATTTTACTGATTTTAATAATATTATTAATTTATATTAAAATTTTTATTTAATAATAATTCATTTAATAAACTAAATAAATGTTCCAATAAATGATGGAAATTATCTATTGATGATTGAACTCATCCACATAGTTTCAATGGTATGATTATAATGGGTTATCATGACTCTTGTATTGTATTAACAGTTATTCAAAGGTTTAATTCAAATGGTTATGACTTTGAGGCCATTGTTTTAGGATTTATTTTATTCTCCACATAGGTATTTTTGTAGGAATGGATGAATGGCCGATGATTTAGCCAATTGAAACTAAAATGATTACATTCAGTAATTAGGCTAGTTGATGAGTGTGTAGAGATATATTTTTTTTTCTAATTAGGTAAAGAGAATAGATATGATATGTGTTGGGTAATTTAATGATGAAAAACTTGATCAGACCTACCTATAGATTATGTGGTTATAGAGAAGAAATTTTATACTTCCATATAGTGAGGTCATACAGAAACTTTTCAAGGAGTAATTTATTTCCTCAATGTGATTATGAGGATATAAGGGTTGTTATAACGTCTATGTTATGGATTTTTACATAGTTGACTAACATGAGTTGTAATAACATTAATGATATAATAAGGAATAATAGGGTACCCCAGAGTTGTTTGATCCAAGTGAGAGGGAAATTATAAAAATGGATAGTGATGATCACATTTGTCACTATAGAACTTTTATTGATGTGTTTATTTTTATGATGACTCGATTATGGGAGTGATCCTCAGAGAAAAACAGGGTTTATTTTTTTGGTTAAAGATATATCCACCTCAGTTGATGATATATATTAATATTTTATGTTTTATATATAAACATACCATGGGATAGAATTTTATTATTAAAATAGGGAACTATCGATGTAGGTAGGTATTTGATAGTAAGATCACACAAGTTTTATGGAGTTTTGTGATACTAAAAATTCTCCAATTTTAATGTGGACATTGATATTGGAGAAAAATATCTATTTAGGGAGGTATGT
This sequence comes from Viscum album, assembly GCA_963277665.1. Lineage (NCBI taxonomy): Eukaryota > Viridiplantae > Streptophyta > Magnoliopsida > Santalales > Viscaceae > Viscum > Viscum album. The sequence goes on along the minus strand of OY728151.1, from coordinate 642,269,928 downwards.
GATAACAAATTAATTACCACTTGTATGGTGTTTTTTGATAGAAAATAAAACTCTCCTTGTAGGGAGTATTGTGATACTACAAAACACCCATTATATATTTAATTATGAAAAAAACAACTCATTCAACAAGTAATATGAAAATTATGAAAAACCCATTAGCAGGGAGGTATGCGATATTATTAAAAGAAGTTATTTGAATTAAACAACAACTACACTTTTATAGAGGTCTTTTTTAATAAATAATACACACATAAAAGGGGGTTTTGATATTAAAAAAACACATTGTAGAATGGACTATAAAATTTAAAAACCTATTGTCCCTAATATATCTATTAAACTAATTAAATAAAACATTATCAAGTTTTCAATAATACCATGTAAAATACTATTCGGGGCGTTCTAGATTACTATGGTTGGAAATATTTTATGATGTTTGTAATGAGATCGGATGCAGGATAAAATAGGAATGACCTAAATTCCATGTCATATTTGAACATGAGCATAGACACTATTTATTAATTTCTATTCAACAAGTTATGAGTTTATTTTGAGAATATCTAATTTGAAAATAAATTTATTTACAAGATATGTATGACAAGATATTGGTTGTGCCTTACTATGTAATGTAATAACAACTGGTTTAGGTTTATATTTCACATGAATACCCAAGTATCCACAACATGTTTTAGGTGTATATTGGGGTAAATATAGGGATTTCTTAGGTTATATATTGTAGTCAGTTATCTATAAATTTTCGTGAGGTGTTTCTCGGTGATATTGTGTAACCATTCATGTTTTTAATCCAATTTATTTATATAAGTGATCAACTCAGTGTGAGGTTTTTCTTATGTGTTTCTATATAGATATAATAATTTATGTCCTGTTTTTTACATTTTATTGTATGTTTACTCTGATGGTAATGGATAGTGTATTATAATTCATTATATCTTTATTAATTATTCTTAGATTCATGGGGAATGATCTCCTCATGGAACCACCATACATATATACATATATTTGGAATCCTCATGAGTATGATGAGTTGTTAATGAGGTTACATGGAACTAATTTTATAGTTATTGTTCATATTCTGATGGGTCATGACATTAAAAATTATCCTTAACACCACTATAAACCATAATTCCTTTTTTGGTTACAATTCACTCCCAAGTAGTTGGCCAGTAGAAATTAGTAGGCCACTTCCATGTGTGTCTAACGAATGTTGAGTTTGAGTAAAAAAATATTTAGCATTGTGAACGTTCAGAAACTAAGTCTGAAATTGTTATAACAATAATAATTTTACTCTCAATCAAAACCAGTAGTGTGTTTCCCAAGTCAAACCAATCCTTCTTCTTTAGATAATTTATGTATCCATATAGGCTACCATAATCTTGAATAAAATATAAATTAAAATATATATTGACATACCATATCAATTGAATAAGGTCCGATGTCACAGTAAATAGGTAATAATAATGAGACATTAAATATCTAGGGATACAATTACTTGTCCCCAAGCCTATTTTATAATAATAGATGATGTAAAGTCTAGTTAAAATTTTTTATATTCCCCATTGAGTATATAATATTTTTCATTAAAGATATAGTAAAAAATTTACAAGATCCCATAAAAATATATAATTATATTGGGAATCATTATATCCTAGGTACAATATCTATGGACACCAAAAATTAAATAATAAATGGCATGTATTGAATTTTATATTCAAATGATCATCATTTCATAAGTACAAGTTCATCATTTCTTAATAAAAATACGAATCAATTTTAATTGGTTTAGATCTCATCAATTAATGGATTTTATAGGATTCATAGATAAATAATTTTATAGAAATATCATATATATATATAAAATGTATATCATAATCATCATTTTAAACCATTAAACAATTTGTCAAGGATTTGATCATCCTTCAGTATATGAAATAATTCAATTAAAACTATCAATAGTTTATACACCTTACTAAGTTGCCAATGTTTTCATAATTACATAACAATGGACAACATGGGGCCAATGGAATGATCTAATTAAAAAACTATTTGGGCCCATATTATATTAATAATTAGTGAATGACAACAATTTTTCTTTCAGAGTTAATATTGATCACATGCACATGAAAATGGTTCATGACATAGATGGATTGCTTGATACCACCCATAATAATTCAAACATGACATAATTTCAATTAATTAACAATAAAGAAATAATGAAAAAACATTTCAAATTAATAATCTATAAATTCACTATATCTAGCTTCCAAAACTAATAATCAAAATTTATCAAAAAACTATGTCATATTTGAGATTAGACACAACAAGAGGTGTTGATCTCAACTAAAAACACATCAAATATATATTATCATTTATGGGGGAGTATAAAATTTTCATATATAACCCCTTTTGTCCATATATATAGAGTGAGGGACTATAAAATAGATAACAACATGATGTAATTCATCTCTATGAAATCAAATTGATTTCTCCATTTTGAATTATGTATAGAAGACCATCTTTTATCTTCATTAAATCCACTAGTTATCTTATGATCCCAAAAATGATATGTGGATTCGATTTTGACAACCTACTGTATGATCACTCTCTACTATACATTTTCATAGCCTATATCCAACTATGAAGATATATCTTTTGAGATCTTATTCCACAAACTATCAAAACACTGTCATATTGCTTGATTCTGAAAAACATATATATACAATGATAATTAAATTACTCAAGAAAAATTTAATATAATTACACCTCTATATAAACGAATAATGTTTTTAAAAAATGAACCATATAGTAGCTTGAACTCAATTAATACTTGCATTTATTACCAAGGAACATTATTGAATAACCATGTCCACTAAGATAATATATCAGATTCAAATTTGCATAACTCCATCAAGATGCCCTATTGCTGCCACAACACCTATACAACCAAAATAACATTCTCATGCATGATCATATATATATATATATATAATTCACTATATATTACCCGAATAACCTTAAATGATAAATTATTATAAAACTCAATTCCAATGTTATTGATCAAATGTGAATGATTATGCTGATATCAAAAATATGTGACACATTGAAAAAAAAATCATGGAAGGAAAAAAATCTGAATGGTCTATACTATATACCCAAATATTATTTTCCACAATATAAAAAAGTCTATTATACATGGGAATCATCATTCACAACATATGATTACAATGATGATCTGACATTTGAGAAAACATTCCAAATACATAGTCTCCATCCTCATAGTCAAGTGGTGTTGTTTGACTATGAGAAAACAACATCTTCCAAGTTTGTGAAATAACGAACTACTGTACCTTCAACCAAAAATGAATTTATGTCTCGTTCATGTGACCTGGATGACATGGGATGACTTGATATCATCAAACTAATATGACGATGAATGGAAATTCCTATTATATAAGGCCTCTAATAGTGTCATCTAATTTTATCTCAAATACATTTTATTACTGGAAAACTCCATTAATTTATTGTGGTACACCAAGTGACAAAATAACAACAATAACACTCTTATAGAGATTTATATAATCTGAATAGTTATCTTGGATTATCCATTAGTTACTAGGTTGTAAGAAATACATAGTTTTACATGAGTTTAGAGGGAACTTTTTAATAATTTATAGATTTTCTAGGTAATGTTTTCAAACCAATCTAAAATAATACACTATGTCACTCCATGAATACATGATATCTCAATAATATAGAGCATTCCCAGTGCACTTAATTGACGGTATTTCAAATCTATACAATAAAAGAATATTTTTTTAAAAAAAAAATCCATAAAACAGAATTTTTCAAAGAATTCCTAGGTAATCCAATCATGAAATATATAATTTGATCATTTCATTTAAAAAAAGATATGAGAATGGGCTCTAAAGAACCAATGTGCCACGATTTTGAATCCATCACTTATTGTAATGTGGAGAAAGGCATTAGAAAATGTACCAAAGCCCTCTTCCTCCAGATCCAGTGATATTATTTATTATTTTTATTATACATATTCATAAAAATATATGTACTACCCTCTTCTTGTATTAAAATTCCATCATCAATTACTGAATCATACAATTAAAATTTATAACACATCAATATATATGAATAATATCACCATCCTCATTATTCAAAACTAATGATGACTCAAAAATATAAACGTTATCCACATGTGATTTTCTTTGTAGACCTGATAATTTCAATCTATTTATCCCAATGTAGGCGGGTGAAGTGATGTATTAGGATGTAATTGTTTCTCAAACCTTTGATTTTTGAATATCGGAATTAATATATAAAATTAATTCTATTATCTAACACTCACAGTATGAATCGATCAAATACTGGGTCAAAGTATTCTTACTCGATGAATTAATAGTGATATTTTATTTTCCTATTGTACATGCTAGATCAATGTAAATAGACTATAAACAACTACCCATCTTCATTTTTGATTATTAAATTCTAGTTTTTATAAAATGTATTTGAGTCTCCTATTGTTTTTAAACCATAACACTTTTTCCCAATAGGTAATTAAATGAGCATTGCAATTTATTATTGAAATATATTTACTCAATGTTTGGAGTTAGAATGTTCCACTTATTTACCCTTAACTAATGAAATCCATAAGATACTAATTCAGTGTTATTAATCATGAATCCTCCACAAAAAGCTCTATAAGAATCAAAATACAAATAATTCTCATTACCGAGTTAAGGTATTGTCACAAAAAGTGATGCGGTTATCCATCCATTCAACTATTAAATGATGTTCATAGACATATTATAACCCCAAAATGTCACTCCATTTATGGAAATATTATTCATCGATGATTATAAAGAAGAAAAGTAATATATGAATTGTTTATGATACCCATCAATACACATAATCCTAGAAAACATCAACATTTTCACTAGTCACTATAAAGAAATTATAACCCTAATATTCTCTATTACATTAAAACACTAAATTATAATATCATATGCCCTAAGTGGTATACATGGTTACTCAAAAATTAATATTATGATAGTATAACATATAATCAATAATCTATCAAGGGCTCCAAAACAATATCATAATTTTGTTAACTATCCACCATCGAAATAACATAAAGGAGTATATATTTGAAAATGTTTACCAACGCCATATACAGAATGGGATGAAAAAATATTTCATTATGGTAAAAAGAACCACATGAAAATTCATCATGTCAAACAACATAACCATGTACTCATGTATGATTTACCTCCTATTAATGGAAGTATGAGGTATCTTTAAGTGCCTCAACAACAGTTAGTGATATAAATATAGGAATTCAATCTTATAAAATACAACAGATCTTGTAATTCCTTCATAATAATAATTTATATGTGGAAGTGGTTATCAGTTGTTGATATTGATCAGAATGAACCTCTAACAATATAAATAATGACTAAATGAACTCTCAGTGTTAATATGGAATAATAATATTGAAATCCATAGTAAATTACATGGATTGATAAGTCCCTATGATTCTAATAATTCCATATTATACATGAATTTTCAACAATTTATAACTTCCATTTGATATACTAGAATAATCATTTTCTCCACTCATTACCCCAGAAGGAGTAATATTGTAAAATCTACCTCCCTCATGGGTAAATATTTTAGTAAAACAACAGGAAAAATTCATCTGAATTGATCAAAAAATGGGGGATATACATAAAATAAAGCCATATCATCATCCAATATGCTCATGGACACCTAGTCCATATTTAATCCAAACTATTAATTTTATGGACTTGAATTTATTGGTTGCAATTCCAAATATCCCACATGAATATCTAATAACATCATGATATTTGAATGACATATGAATGATGTAATAATATATATGATCTTGATATGGTACAATGAAATCCATCTATTATTTGGATTTTTACATTCAATCTCATTTAAAAAATCCCCAAAGAAAAATTTGATCACCCACATTGTGGGAGTGTTCCCTATAGAACAAAAATTCGTCTGAAAACTTATCTAGGGTTATATATATAGTTATTAATTAAAATTAGTACTACAATGTGATTTATATTCATTTAATTAACTAGGAAATAATAAAATAATAAAAATATATTTTATTAAATAAAGTATTCTAATGAAAAAGACACAATAATTATACATCAAGATCTTGATGGTACGACATCATGTTCAGTTGAAACAGGATGCACAACATGTTATTGGGATGACCCATGAACCTATGTCCATGCTGGTTCCCCCTATACATCACCAAAAATAATTAACATCTTGCATAACCCTATAGTATTATGTTCCACACATCATCATGTATAGCCAGTAAAACATCATAATTCTATCTTTTTAGGTGTAGTTGATCATAATCCCCAATTTTTTCACTTCACAAATACCTTAATGAATATCATACATGATGGTTTACTATAAACCCCCTATAGCTTCACCCATTTTCCATAAAACAAATACCACAATGGAATTATTTTTTCATAAGTATTCTTGTTATTATCCTATCCAAAATGATAAAATAACCATGAGTTACTCCCCTGAAGAGATAACCCACTTCTGTAGATACTCTACTAACTAATTCCTTGGTATAAATTATCAAAATAAAAAATGTTTCCAACATAAAAAATTCCATTAAAAGATATGATAGATGAATCATTCAATAAACATGGGGACTTGTTTTGTTTTCCATTTTTGGATACAGATTTATTCAAAAAACATGAAAATTCCATCAAGGAGAATACATTCACCTATGATCTAGTATCACAACTGAGTCAATATACACAGAGTGTTAATATAGACACAATATCCAATTATAATTATCGGAAAATAATTATAGATTCGTGAAAATAGAGAAACAATCCATCACCAATATACATACTTACTCAACTTAAATTATCTCACTAACATTTTCTTCCATTATTATTTTTGAAGAAAATTAATTATCCTCTATTGGAAAAACTTATATGAAATTCCTACATGATGGGTTTCATTGACCAAAATTTCCCACAATTTATTTTCTAATCCTTGAATCATTTATGTTATATGACATACTCTATCATATATGGAATTACCAATAATATGAATGCTTGTGTGCATCTACTCCACCCATAACAATATTTTCTAAGGTATACATTCCCATTGGAATTTTATTAGGTGTTGTGGATAAACATCATTGGTATGTTTTGACATTATTTTATATTGTTTTTGACGACTTCACTATAATCACTAAATAAATCATATTAATCTTACATAGATCTAGTAATTTTCGATATTATCTAGTGCTACTAGACACTCTGGTCTAATGGGTAGAGGTGTGTTATCATCATCTACCTCCTATCATACCACTAGAATTACTCCTAGAAGTATTCTAAAAATTATAATTAGATAAATTTTACCATATTTTTTTAATTTATAACATCACATTTAAGGAAGTACACAATAATTAAAACGAATTGTGATTTGAATAAGAAAATTTATAAATCATCAGTAAATATATATTAACCAATTAATAATCATAATTAAACACTTTTCGAATTGTATCCTCTTTGTGATCATAATCATAAATGCTTGTTATCCCTTATATCGTATCGAACAATGATTAAAATAAAATACTCATAAAACCTCAATCATCAATTGTATCCCTTTATATAGATATATTCATCTACATTAAAATAACAAAAATTAATAAACAACACCAAAACCAGTAATATAGACTTTTTTCATATGAGTGGGAGATAATATCAGACACGAGTTATATAACATTTTATGAATACATCATATCTATTGTTGACCAAAGACCAAATAGTTTATAAGGGAAAATATATCTAATAAAAATTATTAATGTCCCCGCTCTTATTCACTCAAAAGTAAATATAATGAGTCACCACATGACCTAATACAAGCTTCCCTTTATAATTGATGATTTCAACTAGTGGCAAGGGACAAAAGGATATCACGGTGAGGTTACACCCTCTATCTAATGTTGGAAAGAAATACCATCCCTGATAAACCCTAAAAAATTGATTTCAGTAAATATTCTAAATAATAAAAAAACAAATCCATATTTGGAAATAATGAAATTCATTTATGCATATATATAAATTTCCAACACAAAAGAAAATATGATTAATAAATTGGAATATATTATGAGACCTCTCATAGTCCAATAATCTATTCTAAAATCCTTACATACCATATCAGTCATATATTATTGGGGTATTCTCCTTAACCTTAAATAAAATGATTAATACAACTATTGTTCCAATGGTTACCTGAATAGTGTTTGATGAAAATTGAGTATTCCATAGCAAATATTTTATAATTCATTTCCAATCATATTAAATTTATATGCAGATCAAAAAGAAAAAAATGAATTGAGTCATAACATACCAATAATATTTTATTCATCTAAATTTTGGTATATTTTAGAACCCCGGGTCAATCATAACTTCTATGGTTAGTGTCTATTGTTTATGTCAATTATACCATCATCACGAATAATATATTTACTAATATATGGTCAAACCAGATATAAAAAACATTATATAAGATCCCATAAATTTTATATTAATGGGGTAAATTATAGATCTATGGAAACTCACCCAATGTCCCCTAACTACATATAATAATAATTTCCAACACCATTTCTAAGAAATAATTCCAACGATTCACCAATAATATAAAATTATTAGAACACAATTTCTATGGAACATTATCATCATCTGACAAAGATATATAATAATAATAGGAAATTCCATATACAAGGAACAATGTAATTTGTCTTAAATGACTTATAATAGTTGTTATATATTTAAATTAATTGTAATGTATTCACCATTCCATATATACAGGTGGATAATGTCATCATCCAATTTTCTAAAAATATCCATTTACCATGTGTTCATCAATTAAAATATTAAATAACATTTTAGTAATAGAAATTTAATTTAATTTTTTAGAATCATTTTTAAAATTTTTGAATATTTGGAATCCCCCAAAGCACAATTTGTGGAAATTATGCTCCTAGTGACTCAACTATAGATCACACCAGATTATTATGGGTTGGAGCATCACACTCAGTGGCTAGTGGTTGGGTATTAACATGCTAGTAGACCACTCGAGGACTATTAAATTATATTCCTAATTTATAGTATTAATCACATAAGTTCATGTTTATATTATCCTATCATGGATGAATATCATATTTATATAACGATGAATCAATAATTTATGGGATATCTCTATCACAATGAACATAACATGATATTTTCTTAATTCCAGTTATTTTTTATCAAATAATTATCATTGAAATCGATACAATATAACATCCATAATTTTTACATACTAGTGTTTGAAAATTAAAAACCAATGAGAAAAATTAATCATTTAGATATAGGATAATTTTCATAGTCACAAGTTTTAATGAAAAATAATAAATCGTTACGTTAAGGTGAATTGTGAGAGTAAAAAAATTCATATATGAGGGGACCATCTGATTTTACAATTCAAGAGTGCATTAAAAGATTACATGATAAATTAATGTAGTTTCCCAATCTAAAATTGGGAAGCATACTGTCTAGTCCCTATGATGGAACTAGCTAAATGGTCACCATAATGGAGAGTTTTCTCATTTTTTCTAACAATTATTTGATGGGTGGCTCATCATAGGATAATACGTTGGCCTATAATAGACATAGATAAATTTTATTTTATATTCTTTTGTTCCATACACACTAATAAAACTTAATAAAAATACTATTCCAGAAAAAATACATATTATATGAAAATAGAATTTTTATATAATAAAATATTTTAAACAAACCTCAAGTTGAAGTGTTGTGGGGTTACATGTATACATTAGAAAAGATTTATTGGATTTTTTAAATTTTTTTGGACATAATGTGTTTCATAATTATTCTATATGTGAATAATGAAGAGTGATTAATGACCATGGAATCACATGTTGGTTCAATAATGAAAAAAATCTAATACTAGTATTATATCATTATTAATTTATACACTTAGTTCTCTAATGTAAACTTACAATGGACAAACCAACAGACCACACGAAGAGAAATTGTGTGTGTTGAACTATCTCTCAAATGTGGATACAAGTAGTATTTAATATATAAAAAAGTAGAAATTAAATTATTTTAAAAGTACTGTGAAATGTAGAAGAAAGGATGAAAATATACATTATGTTATCCCTTACAAATATTATTAATGTGTTAGAGAAGAAGTATTTTTTTAATAGACTCATATTCAAATTCATGTTCATCTATATTGTAAAAAAACTCAAATGGGATAATCGAGGATCACATGAATGATTTGTATTTTTTTCAATTATTCCACATGTGTTGGGGGAAGAAATTTTATTATGATTGTTAGATAGTTTTTATGGACTAAATAGTATGAATTACTAGTCCGATTAAAACATTATCCAGGACTATAAATCATTCATGCTACATCATAAATAAATAATGTGGAATGTATGAATTAAAATTTGAAAATAAAATATGATTACTGATTTAATGATAATATTGGAAATCAATGGAATGTTTTAATGAAATTTTGGATATTTTTTACAAATTATAGAAGTTAATTTGAGTTGTTTTAGAAGTATAGGGTAATTTTTTGAATGATTATTTCTAATTGGGTTGTGTCTAAAATATATAGATAGATGATAGAAAATTAGAAAATTATTTATTTAGATTACATAAAGGGGTTTTTAGTATGACTTATTTTGTGTTTTTTATAATATTTAGATAAATATTGTATATTTTAATGATGTCCAAATCTCATTTTAGAAGTATTATTAATTCACCCAAGACCATATATCATTTTAAATTTCATTACGAATTTATTTTAATATTATATTATAATTGATCATGTAATAGATTATTTTTAGATGACTGTATATACGAAGAAACAACTAAGATGAGTTCCATTCTCTTATCAAGTGTTCCATTTAACTATAATGTATGATTCAACATAAGTGGAGATTTCGAATGATTTAATAAAATATGAATTTTACAATTAATAAAATGATAGAATTACCATAGTCATTATGAATATTTCAAATAAAAATATTGATGAAATTTGTGGGTCAATTCAAAATTAAAATATATTCATTCGTTGAATGAGAAGATCATTTCCTCTGATCCATAATTTTTTTCTAAAATTATATTTTGTAAAAAAAATCTTCATTATATTAATATAGAAATATATTATTGTGTATTTATAGAATAATGTCATTAAATACAATTGATAACTCAAAAATTCAATATGGTTAAATATTGAGATATTTTACTTTTATAATGTTAAAGAGATAATAAAGAGAAGATAATGAAAAAATATATCTCTAATTGGAAATGAATTATGTTCCTCAAGTATACAGAAAATGTTGAAAATTTAAGATTGTTAATGAGTAAGAGTGAGTTTCAATACCAATATATCATTCCAAGTAGACATTAAATATCATGAATAAGTTATTAACAAGTAAATCAAATCCTATAAGATCCTATTTTATGATAAAATATTGGAGTTTTAGAATAATTTCAATATAAGAAGGTGGAATTTATATAAATTGATCAAAATATAAGTGTCTAGATGATATGGTACTTAATTAGTTTATACTATTTATTATTTATTGAGTGTATAAAATATTATTTAGGGATTTTTATAAATAAAATATCTTGTTACTGGAGAGTCTAAGAATCCATAATTTATATTAATATTTTGAAATTTTATCTTCAATATATCACTTAGTCACTATGAAAAATTAGAATATAATAAAATATACATAATAAAATTTCTCAAATCAGTTTCAGTTTCAGTTAATTGATTATGATAATTCAATGATCCATGTTATTTTTGGTTTTCTATGTTATTATATATAACCAAATTTTATAATATACGATTCATTCACTATTATTACCATAATGATACTATCAAATATCATTAAATACATATCAAATCAATAAACCATCCATCTATGAATCAATCCTTGAAGTAACATTTATATTGAAAAAGTTACTATGAAAACATTCCTCAACATACAAAACTGACTAATATCGGTAACAACTTTTTTTAAATTAAATTGGATTAGTAAAACAACTGAGCTATAAAATAACTCTTCCACTAACTCAACATCTTTTATTAAAAAATAATCATATTTATAAAAACATGAATTCATTCGTGATTCCATAAATTTCATATGTAAAAAATTTATATCATGGTGTTTTCTCAAAATTAATATTATTTTCATCAAACATGTATAACATGTCAAATTTTACATCCAGTTGTATAAAATTAAAGAAATTAATTTAATCACTTTTTCATTTATATTTATCGACTTATGAAATTTAAAAATCTATATTAACTTTTAGAATGTATTCACCAGTAAACATGGAGCTATGAACATCCATGAAATAACATATAATACATAGGACCCCCATTCCATTTAAGAAATACTCTTTGATAAATCATGGTGAAAAGTTTTTTAATGAAATTCATGCTCATTATACATCTCTTTAATCAAAAGATTGAATTTTTTTTTTCAAAACATAGATACAGCATAGTAACACAAATTATCTCTAAATAATCCAATCTGAAAAACCATCTGTAATATATGGAATCATATCTTCATGAAAAATTATTCTTTATTACAAAATTGTAGGCCTAGGTGGAAGAATAAATACCATCTAAATGGATATTAATTCATGGAATAACAAAAAACCCTCAAATTTTATATATTTGTTTATATTAAATCATATATCTATAAATGAAACCAAATCATTTTGCGAGAGAATGAAAATATATATGAATTTTTTTTAACATTGATTAGACACTATATTTCTTATGTGGATAAGTTAGAGTGTCGAAATATTTTGATCCAACTATCCTCCCACTTATAATGTAATCCTAAAGAACATAGAACATGAACGATAATATGATTCCAAAGTCTATTCTATTCAATGATATGAACATGTATTGCCTATTCGACCTATCTATATCTCTCCTATGTAGTTCTATCCTATTATTGGATCAGGATTTCACATTTATTCTTCACTTAAATCCTAAAAAATAAATTCAGAATGATCTAATGAATAAATAACATGTTATATGAATCTTTCATCACACCTAAACATGTGGAATACAACATTAATTCATATATATATATATATATCTCAAATATATATTTTTAGATTTTAAAATGATCATCATGACCTATCTTCTTTATGAAATATTATAAATATATAATCATATATCTTCCCATGATCCAATTTTCATGTTTTATCTGACTATAATAGAACATAACCATAACTGTTATACAGGAATAGTTCATTTTTTCAATCCATAATTATCTTCCACATCAATGTTTGATTGTAAGAACAATGTCTAGTTTTCTCCTGAATGTGATGTCTATGCTTGTTTCCTTCTCACTGTGAGATGATCCAGGGAAGTTTTTATCTCAAATCCCCATATAGTATCGTTTTATTTATACCCCTATTATAAGAACACCAGCCATCTTCAACACTTCCAATTTTGACCCAAATTGTGGCCAAACACCCACTGAGCATTAGACCATGACTGTACAAATTGATATTCATTCCCATCATAATCGTATTTAATTTTCCACACACTCACAAATATATGTTCTTTGTTTTCTTAAAACAAATGTTTCTTACATATAATTTCATCATTTTTTTCTTGAAACTCATATACAAATAACATCTTAATAATTATTGAGGTTGTTTTAATAGAATTTGAAATGAAGTATCAGACAAAAATCTTGAATAAATAATCAAAAAAAATTATAAATAATATTATTTAAATATAGATGTTATTAAAATATCACACCATATGATAAAATGGTGTTTTTGTTATCAACAAACATCTAGCCCATATAAAATTCACATTTTTAGGACTTGTAAGCATCTCCAAATAGCATGGTATATGTAATATTTCTGTATATTTATAAAATAAATTGTATGGAATGATATCTCAATAGTAGATTAATTTAATAAAAATGAAAAGATTTAAAAATTGTTTTTTTTGATCCATTGATAATTTCACCATGTTATTTTTATCATTTTATTTTATTTTTCAATTAAATATTATAAATTAATTGAATCTAAATATATAATTACAAATGTAAATATAATTATATAATTAAAAATGTAAATATTAATATATAATTACAAATGTAAATATAAATTTGTTTAACATCGATCAAAACAATATTTATAAAAACTTTAGATCAATAATTCCGAACTAATAATATGATTATGGATAAAACATTCACTACTATAAATTGGGGTTTCTTTGACTTCACATTAGCGATGGATGTTCGTTGCAAAATGTAATATCTGCTGGGAATTTGTTTCTAATGCACCATGGTAAAAATAACATCATAAATGTATTTATTTGAAATGGAATATAGAAAATAGAAATTCATTGCAATAAGAATATAATTCGTCTAAAATGGTTTCCACTCATTCATTAAAAAAATATTGTTATGGCCTGTCACAGTTAAAATTAATTTTGATGGACAATTTATCATTGCAAATTTTAATTTGATATAAATAATAAAATCCAAAAAATTAAATTAATTATTTTTTCAAAAAAATAGATAATATTTCTTAAAAAAAATTAATTAAAAAGAAAATGTAAATTTTTTATTATAATTAATAATATTTAATAATTATAAATAATATTTGAAAAATTTAAAAATATTTAAAAAATTTTAGAAATTATTAAATATTTCTAAATAATTTAAATGTTTAATGAAATAAAGAATAAAAAATAATTGTAAAGATTTAAAGAAAATAAAACATTTTAATTTTCATTTAATTAATAAAACATTTGAAAGATAATATGTTTTTACCCGAAATTACAAAAATATTTATAAAACATCACAATTCATCAACTAGTGTCAACTATAGGAGGATCACACACATGATCAGGGGGAATCTCCACACAAACACCATGCACAAAAACATAAATACACTCCCACATCTACATATCTCTCCAATACTACAACTCGTGCTCATCCTCACTATATCTCAGAATCCACTATACGACTTCATTATGATCTCACTATCTAATCTCATACTATGAAATAGATGACAACATGAATGTAGACTATCAATGAGCTCCCTTCAACCTCACCAATGACATTGTAAAAGTGTCACAGTAAGTTGTAGGTGTCAGTTCAGAACCAATACCAACCAATGAGACTTTATATACAGTTGGAAGAATTTATTGAATCTCGGCCCCTCATTGAATCCTGAATCATTTGGGAAATCATGTAAATTATTGTCTTGAATCTCCTACGAATGAGAACTTGTATCCTCGTATGATTCCTTTTAATATACATAACATTTAGAATAACAATAAATTTAATATTTGTGTTTTTTTACAAAATCACAAACCAATATATGTTGAATTCGGTGTCCCACATAATATCATATACATGGATTAATATAAAAATTCTTAAAAACATAAACTTCATAAATGATGGGTTTGTAGTGGCATGTATAATATAACAGACATTTTACAGTTAAAGTATACATACATTGATAAATACTATCACTTACCATATATCATCGATGTATTTCAAATATACAACTTCAATACTATTTTGTGGCCTCCAAACTCCTCTTGCTCTGACGTTTAGATGATGACCTCTTCTTAAAAGTCTCTCATAGTGATTTGGAGAAAAATACACCCCACACATAAGTATAGATATATCCAGATCTTTGGGACACACAATTCCGTTAAAAATTTGTAGCAGAATATTTATCCATATCTCTCTTTTTTAATTTGTGTTAAAATTAAGGAAATAACTAATATATTCAAATTTCATATGCATATAGAATAAGATATCTCAGGATATCTTTAATAATAAAAAAATTTATTCTAAAATACAATTAAAACCAACATGTTTGTTATTAAATAAATTTTAAAAACATTATATTATTTAATAAATAACAATCAAGTGGTTGAACATATGGTGACACACTATAATGGGAACGGGGTTCCATGACACCAATAGATCTAAAAAAATAATTTATCATAACTGTACATTCCCACCAAATAGTGAAATACCATAAACTATGTAAATAAAAAAAATAACAAAAATATTTTTACCACAATTAATATAGAATGTTAATAAAACAATATTAAACAATTAAACATAAATCCATAAATGATGGTCAAAATAAATACATGGGAGTCTCTCATGAACATGGTTAGAAACCATAAATAGAGAAAGGATAATCCTCCTCCTAGTAGGCACAAAATCCCTCATATCAAATGAATCATTATAATCCAGAAGTAGTCCAACTTCAACGAGAGAATAAAAAAATTATCAATAGTATCGTCATCCATATAAAATAAATAACATTAGATCTATACAAATTTTAATATAATATCCAAATTTAAAAACATTTGAAATTCATAAAAAAATATTATTACCTGTAATAATGTTTTAATATAAATATCTAGAAAAAAAATACATATAAGAATATAATTATTACTTATATGTAAATTCCATAACAAAATAATTTGACAAATAATTTTTAAATAAATATTTATTTTATAAAAACCTAATAATTATCATGAATACTGTAATTTTATTACCTATCAATAAATGATAGTATGGATTAAATATATAAAAAGAATAATAATTACATGCATTAGTGAAGGAGCAATATAGATCAAAGGTCCAAGCAAAAAAAAAATCACTATATCCTTTAAATAAATGTTAATAAAAATATAAAATATAACATAATAATAATGATCTAAATGTACTAATTCAATCGTCATCTTCTTCATCATTTTCATCGAGGACTACGTCTTCATACTCATCTTCAGTATTTCCAAAATCCAAATGACTTTCATATTTATCATCCTTGTTACTTTATGAACATTATCAATATCATCATCTCTTAACTGGGTAGTTTTGTCATTTATATTTGTTTCTCCATGAGAAAGAGATATATTTTAGGATGAATCTAGAAAAATATCAAAAAATATTACTTACACAAAACCATTTTCATTTTCAATAAAGCAATGATCACATAATATAATTTTTATCACACTCAATTAGTCATTCAAATCTCTTGAAACATAAGACTAACGTTCATAACAATATTAATGTTCTTAATATGAAAACATAAATGGTTCATTTGACGCAAGAAGAATTTAATATTTGAATTCTACAACTCTATATCATGGATAAACTCACAGCCCTTGATTAGTATCAAACCAAGGAAAACTATACATTTTTATATAATTTGGTCCTGGTTAATAGAACTCAATTAATACATCTAGAATACCATAAATGTCAACTTCACATCTTTTATAATATACATTATAAAAAGAAACACTATTTATTGATTTATTTGAGTCACCTTATACAAGTATATAAAATTGAAATCTACTAACCACAAAGACATTATATGATTTCAACAATTTCATTGCATGGGTTTTTAGCACAAACAGTTTACAACTAATTTTATTTTGATGATTTGTTTCCTACAATAAAAAACAATTTTTAATAATATATATATATTAAAAAATTGATTTATTGTTCCATCGAATGTAACTTATCTTACTTGTATTTTAAAAAATTTGAAAATATTTTTTCATTATATTCGTTAAACATATGAAGTGTAATTTCTGTAAATTCACTTTTAAATGATTATCATGTAATTAAAAAAACTATTTCAATAAAAGGTATATTTTATAAAAATTTAATAAATAAATATGAAATTAGTACTTACTAAAAAAATAATTACATTTCTACAGAATTCAATAGATCTTGTGTATGTGATCTGTAGAGCTCTTTAGCTAAAATCCACTAATCATAATAACCCCAAAAAATATGCTCTATATGATTAAAAATAGAAAAATTAAGGGTTTGTGACATCACTAACATTTGATTCATTATTCCAAACATTTTTTTTATTTTAAGGGTATTCCTATTGAAAATAATAATAGAAAATTTTTCAAATATCCTTCTACATTTACTGTTCTAAAATTGACCTTTTAACTGAAGACTTGTTACAAACAAATTTATTAGAAATTTTCATACATCTTTCAAACAGGTATATCCATTGGAATTGTACATGTCATCCATATATAGAATCATACAAAAAATTCACCAATAAATGTTTCATTAATTCAAACAAGAATGGAATGAATATTTTCTCTAATGTACCGAAAATTTTATAAATAATCCATTACAACATACTCAATGAATCATTATCTAGTGTTTCCTCACAAATATCAATGAATAAATATGATATTTTTGTCGACACATCCCTGGTTGAAGAATTAAACAACCCTCTAAGACCAATAGTCAGTAATCATTCCTTTATGACATAATAATTTTGACTTTATAAACTGTTTATGTGACCATTTATGATGAATCTAGATAAATTATAAGAATTACCATCTAGTAACCTCAAATCAAGAATCCATTGATAGAAAAATAAATGAATTTCTCTAGAATTTATGTAATATTATTCTGTCTTCACTAAATAGTTGGATCATTCTCATAAAAAATTCACATTTAGGATGTAAGAAAATCTGGTAATGAACTAACTATTCCATTACATTTTCATTGGACATATTATGTGTGTCCAATATGATATAAAATATGTAATAAAAATATTATTTAAATATAAATTAAATATTTCATTATATAAAATAAAAAATCAAACTAATATGGAATGTCCAAGAAATTCTCCACTTTATCCAATTATGATCTCACCCAAAAAAGTTATTTATATTGTAATTAATTTTGGCCTAAATGTAATAGGATGTGATGCGTAGATGATATATTTTACATTAATACATGAGAACATTATAGTGGGTTGAACTCTTTAAATTTTTCAATTTTTTAATAATTTACTCTTTCATAATGGGTCATATGTAAGAAGAGTCTCTGATGGATTCCAAAATAATTATTCATTATACTATTACCAAGCATAACTGCTTAGTTCTCATCAATACAATATATATCTGAATTTAACCATGTGTGATCCATATAGATAACATACCATATTCTAGAAACAAATTGATCAATCATATTAGTGCAAATTTTACTGTAAAATTTAGATAAGAAACTTTATCAAATATAGTCACACCATTGTTCCATAATGAAATTAACATATCAATTGGTGGCTTCGAGTAAAAATAAATATTAATATTTGGATGTCATTGAATTAATAGCATAAAATATATATGGTTATATTATTAGAATCTATGGATATATGTTTTATAGAGTAATGAAAACTGGACACAAAATTTTTTGACTATCTTATGTGCCATGTGGAAAAAATCTATTAGTAGAAAGACCAAAATGTATATTAATAGGTTCATAATAAAATAAATATTCCATCAAATCAATGTGTTTCGATGAATCACCATCACATAGATGATATAATATTATACTAATGAAAATATTTAATATATGCCATGTCGTCAATGCAGTTGTGTTTTTGAGTCATAAATAAATATTTTACACAATGAGTAATTGAAAATTTTCACAAATATTTTATATTAAATTCGGACTATCATGGTTTTACTTGTATATTTCTCGATTCAGCCCATGTTGAAAAATTAACAACAGATTCAAATGCACTATAATATAATATATAGTCATTTAGACATGCATGAATATTCTGATAACAAATATCTGAATTATTAACCAACCACCTAAATTCATATAAATTTTTAGGTAATGTATTTCAATTAGGGAGAAATGATTTTTCCTTTAATAACAATTGATAACAACAACTATTTGGCATTCTTAAATCTGAATCAATGGGAGAGAATTTTGAACATTGTTCAAATTTTATCATTTGTAATCCCGGTTATATCGACTGCTTAGAAAATTTCAACAAATTATAAAATTGAGAAGGTTATGATTCAGTATATGGAATATAATTCTTATTTGTTGATTAGAAAATAGATGTACTAGTAGCATCATGTACAATATTCTATATGGATATATCAAAAAACAATATATTTGTATTTTATAATTAATTCTGTTAACTATGTTCAAACCATAAAATATAATCATTTAAAAAACATAATTGATGAAAATAAAAATTGAAAGATCTTAGGAATCTCATAATATCATGTTTCTAACATGGAAATTTAATTTTTCCCTCACATACAAAATCATAATTCAATGATGAAAATAATACATGACTTTTAACACCTTCAGTGTTGACCCGATTTTTAACAAATCCATTGGAATATATGTGATGATATATCCAACCATGATAATGTAATATAAAATAGTGTCTACTTCTTGATTCTATAGTAAACTAAAAAAATTCATAAAATATTAATTATTAATGATCATTTTCAATAAATGAAAATTATAATTATATTTGACTTCCTTGAAATATAATATAGAGATGATTGGAGAGTGGGGTTTGGTTATAATTGGATTAAGAGTGCTAGAGAGGCTTAGTGAAGATAGAATAAAAAAATTAAATATGTTTTATTAGACAAATTTTATTTCAAGAAAATAATAGAATATCGCTCAAATAGTTTATCATAAGATAAATCTGAGACCACCGTTCAGTCCTTATTTGTGAGACAACATTTATTCACATTGAGAGTTTTGTAACATAAAAAATGATGGTATGTCCATTTAATAATTACAGAATTTTTTTTAAAATATAATTACCTATGTAGTGATGTATCATATTAGAAATCTGAGGCCAATGTGACATCATTGATGTTGGATTTACATTTGGCGTGACATAACATTTGTGGTCATTGAGTTTTTGGTTACATGTAAGGTGAGGGAAAATAATTTAATATTTTTTTATCAAATTTAATTAATAATTTATTTTTCTCCCAAACTATGTTTCGTATGATAAAGTGGAGACCACAGTTAGGTCAAGATTGTGGATTTTACCCTATAAAAACATTACATTTTTTTTCATCATATGTTTGGTTACATTTCACATGAGGTAAATTCATAAAATATTTATATTATAATTTCTTATAAAAATTAACAATATCTATCAATCTGTGTATCACATGAAAAATAAAAGACAATTATTAGGTCCAGGATTTCTGGTTTACCCTAGATGCATCATAAATTTTTTTCATGTCCAGAATTTGGAAATATGGTTGACGTTGGTAATTCCATTTAATTTTTCTTTTATAAATTTTTAACAAAAAATTGATATATTTCAATAATTATGCATCGTATTAGAAATATGAGACCATTGTTTGATTGGGTATGTTAGAAATATCCTACACATGAAAAAACATTTGAGTGTATCAGGTGTTCAGTTACATATAATGTAAGAGTATTTAATATAATAATATCTATATAATTTATTATTAACAAATTAAGAATCCATCCAACTATTTTTCTTATTAAAAATCTGAGACCACTATTAGATCTGCGATGCGGGGATTACCCTAGACACGACATCACATTTGGGTGAGTTGGGTGTTTTGTTACATTGAACGAGAGGTAAATTTATTTAATTATTTTAATTCAATTTCATGTAAAAGATTGATGTTTCATTCTTATTATGTATCCTATGAAAAATTGGAGCCACCATTAGGTCAAATAGGTGGGGTTTATCCTAGATGCCACATAACCTTTATGGATGATGAGGGTTTGATAATATCACAAATTATTGTACATCCTTTTAATATATATATTATTATTTTTTAAAATAATGTTGTATATGTGTAATGGTGTATTATATCAATCTTATGAGACCATAGATAGATCATGGACGATAAATTCAACCTATATCAAACATAGTATTCGTGAGTGTTTGGTGTTTTTTAATATCACACATGATGATATCATTATTTATCTTTTATTAATAATATTATATAAAAATATATATAATAAAAAATTTATTCAAATTAATAATATAAATTATTTTAATTAAACCAACTTTTATATGATTTATTTTGATAACATTTATTAATTTCATTATTTTTTTCAAAGGATTGAAAAAAATATTATTATTCAGGATAAATATTTTTTTTAATATTTACTAGTTGAAGAAAAAACATTTTTACGTAAAAAAATGATTTATTATTAACAACTGAATTTATAATAAATATTAATAAATTTTAATATTTACTAGTATAATTTATTTATTTTACAAATTTTTACACATTTATGTAATTTAATCATATTTTCAAATAAATTATAATATTAAATAAATAACACTAATATTTACTATTTAAAAATAATAATGACTAATTAATTAATAATTGTCATGAATTATTTAAGTATTATTCTTAATTATTTTAATTATTATTACATGTTTAACAATCACAATTTAAATAAATCTCAATTTCATAATTTTTATAAATTCCAAAAATATATTCTATCTCTTTTTAATTAAAATATACAGTTATGGAATCTATATAAACACACACATATATATATATATATAATAAATATTGCATATTTATTTACAAAAATTTGTATATACATATTCATATGTTATTATATATATATATATATTACACGATTTCATATTAAAATATATATTGACATGTTTTTTAAACAAATATATATATAACACCAATACACACAAACACACACATATCATAAACCAAATACATTTTTAACATGTTTATATGTGTGTGTCTGTGTTCGTATTTATAAAAACATTCCATATTTTCATAAAAGATATATATATATATATATATAGACATATATATATATATTAAAATGTTAATATATATATATATATATATATTAAAAACCATACACGTTTTGTTTAAATATATATATTAAAAACCATATATGTTTTTTTGAAAAATATATAAATGTATATTCAAATTTATTATATATATACAATACAATATTTATTGATTAATTTAAATTCATAAAATAATTTTTGATAATTTCTACTGTAATTATACATATCAAATTCATATATATAGATAAAATCATACATTCATACATAAATAAAAAAAATACAGATATAAATCATATAAAATAGTTATTTAAAAAACATATAAATATATTTATATGTGTATATATAAATATATTTATATTCACATGTTACTACAGACAGGAAAACATGCATGTTTCTAAATGAAACAATGATAAAAATACCAAAAAATCAATTGAAATAACTCATGTGGACATGAAAAATATGGCAATGGGGAATAATATATTTAAAGTAATCCTAAGTCCCAATTAAAGGTTAAGAATCAAATAATTTTTTTATCCTAGGGATTGAAAATTTTATATTAGGTAATATCAATAATAGAATGAAATAATAATGAAAAAGAGGAAAAGTGGAATCCATACATTATAGGTTTGGAGGAAGATCAATTAAAATCAGTTACAATAGAGTACATCACAACATGGTTGGAGTGGAAGGTTCACGTTGCTCTTTGGGGTGATAGAGATAAAGAGGGGAGGAAGAAGAAGAATGGTGATATAGCGGTTTATAATTTATATTAATTACGATGAAATTAATACAGTCAGAAATAGTTTTTCTATCGAATGTATTTGCGAAAAGAATTATTTTCGGTCGAAAATTCATCAAAGTTGAGGAATAATTACGATTGATCAAATAATAAATTGAAAATTCCATCCGTTATCGCTTATTGAATTGTGACGTGGAAATACCTATCAAATGTATTTGTTATTTATTGTTTATTAATTTTCAAATGATGACAATTTTTTACGGAATAAAACAACAGAATCAAATATGTGCATGTAGAAAAGTATTTAATATGGGGAAATTTTGCATAAAAATTTCCCCATTTCAATTAACGAATTTTATTTTATTTATCCCACTACTATATATGAAATAAATAAATATCCAATGACCATATAATGAAGAAATTGTCCATATCTATTCATATACATAACAATTAATTCATCTCTAAAATCAGATATCATATTTATGTATTTAAAATAATTCTTATACATGTTTCTATTCATTTAAAAATTACACCATCTAGTATAAATTATATGGGATATCCATAAAAAAGTATCACAACCTTTTATTATAAATATTTTCATTAGTTTATGATGAAATATTAATTGAATTTATCATATCTATTGTATTCATAATTCACTTTAAGTATTTCATTTTCAGAAAAAAACATTTTAAATATTATTCTATGTTAATATGATTTATATTATACCTAATTACCTCGGTATATGAAATAAATAAAAAATAAATTTTATTATTTTATAAATATATAATATTAATTCATTTCATTTTACATTATCACCACATACATAATTTTGTTAAAAAAATAATGATTTCATCTATCTAATGTAATATAGATGTTGATATTCTAATAGTTAGTAGGACATCATACAAAAGATCAATTATGAACTCAAAATCTCTATAAACATAAAACTGGTAAAGATATCATTTTTTAATAGCAGCCATATATTGGGATTTTCATTATCCTCAAATATTGTTTCTTTCATGAAATATTTATTGAAATCCATTTTGAGGATTATGAAAGTAAAAGAATCTATTATAATAGAAAAAATAATTCCTTATTATTAAGGTTGAGAAAAATGAACATTTTGTATATAACGATGTCCTATAATATAATCAATTTTTACAAGTATTCTTCGTAAATGAATTCAATATCATAGTATAAATAACCAATGAAAATTAAATATTTTACAAAACATTATCATGGGATATACATATATTTCATCCAATTAGAGAAAGTTTATGAGACTAAAAATTTAAATCAATATATCAACACAATAAATAACAAATTTATGTTGGGATTTATGAGGGTTATCTAATATAATAAAATTGAATATAATCATATCAACATGTTTTTATAGTTTGAGGTTCATTACCTATTTTTTTACCACTGAATAGATGGCCAATTTTAATGAATATGAAATGTGGGAACCCATAAAAATATACAATGTAATGAAATCATTAAAAATAAATGACCTAATGGTGTAAACATGGTCCAAAGATCACAATGGGAAGCATACTTAAATAGAATCACCAAAATCATTTCTCGTTGACCCTTCCAATACAATATAATAGTGAAACCGGTTGATGATGATGTACCACCCCCCATCCAAGAAGATGTGTAATTTTGTACCAACACAATGTTGCTTAACACCCATCCAACCAAAACTGAATTCTGGGGAAGCATATAAGATAGGTTCCTAGAGAAAAATATTTTTTTCGAGCCACACACCAAATAATGATTCAGTAGAACCCATTGAACTATCAACCTAATGCCAAAAAAAACATACTAAAGATAGTATACATAAAATAATATAGGGCTTCCCATCAGTTTATTAAGAAATGATGACATATATTTGAATGATATGTTTAGGCACACCATGACTCTTCCACGGAAACCATCCTAGTGGAATATAAATGATTCCACATCATCTTCAAAATTCAACGATGTAATGACACATTAGTGCCTGGATTTGTGCAGCCGATTAAAAAAATATTTCTAAAAATAATTTGGGTATTAAAAGTGATCTAGACATGATAAAAAACAAATAAAAATAATTAAATTAAGATTCCCCTAAATTAATGATTGAATTGGTGACTCCCAGTGGCCTCCATAACATTGTCATTGGTATATGCAGAATCTGATCTAGATCCATAGCCATCATACCTAATGAAATCCCATTGATTCCCCATAATCTCCTATGACATCATGTAGATCCAATTTCATAAAAAAACAATACCTCCCATGTGAACCTTTACCCTCAATGACAACCAATATTTTTGTTCCCAACAAATCTAAATATATACAATAGTGTTCAGTGTGACTGGATTTAGATGATACAATATCTGAACGGTGGGAGGAATTAGACACAACCAACATGGGTCACCGAACAATATTGTGAATCCAATGACTTTTTTGTCAATATAATCACAAGATTTGAGCCCGGATAGGATGAGTACTGAGGGAAGAAAATCCCAAACTAATAAACAAGTGAGAAAAAAAGTAGTTCTGAACAAGAAAATTGCACACTGAGGATTAATGATCTATAGATACAAATCCTCCAATGCTCTACCAATTATATTCAACCAGCAATATAATATGAAATTAAATTAATTGGTGGAGAAATATACTTCCTTGAAGGTATTATGTGGAAATCCTAGGTTATGGGTTTGTGCATATGGGATAATGTGGTTTCATCTCATTCACTATAAATAATAATCCTTTCTAAAAAATGGTATTATATTTTGTAAAAAGAATATTTAATTATTTAGTATAGGGTACCCTCAATGGAATGCAATTAACTTATTATACATTTATATCAAAAGTTTATGTTATGGAAATAACAAATTAATTATTTATTAATCCACATAAATGGATTTTAATTGAAAAATAGAATAGAAAAATAGAAAATTTAGTAAGGAATTAAATAATAATTATTCAATAATAAAAGTCTATTAAATGGTCTGATGATAGGGAATATAATATAACTTAATTTAAAATAATCTAATTTAATAGTTTATTGAAGGTTTTAAGAAATATTTTCATCTAATAAAAATTAGATGAATATTAATAAAAATAATTATATTGTTATTTAGAAAACATCTATATAATTAGAATTAATGAAAATATTAAATGTACCATATATTTATGAAATAAGGGAAATATAATAACATATAAATAACAATTAGTTTTTATTCTGTGTTAAAACTATTAAAGTTCCATTAATTAAGAACCTTCATAAAATGGAGGTACAATGAATTGAAATCATGAACAAAGATTTATTAAAATTTTCATAACATGTCAAAAAAACCATGTAATTTGTTATAATAAAAAAAATATAATAATTATTCCAATTTAGATTTAAATATTTAATGAAATAAAAAAACTGAAAAATTGATATTTAAAAATTAATAAATTTAATTTTGATGAATCATTTAGAGAATTATATGAGTTGACTTATAACTTATAAGGTATACTGTATATCATTTTAATGATTATGATGTGAAAAACATTAATAAAAATTTCATAAAAATATATTTGTATTGAATTTATGGGAAATATTCTAGGAATTATCCATATTTTATATTTAAATATTAATTTTTTTTAATAATTGTGGTTATGGTAATCTTAATTTTGATATTAAATATAATTATACCAATATTAAGAGTTGAAATTACCCTTTTTCAAAATAATAATATTTTGAGAAAATATTATTTTAAAAAATTATTATTATTGGTAAATTTTAACAGTTAATGAACAAGTGGAAATATAACATATTGAAATAAAATTTTAGAATATATCAAACCTAAAATAATATAACAATAGAATAAAGTTAATTACAAAATGAAATAATATTGAGGAACAAAATATTGGATAACATGTTAATATATGAATATACTAAAAAATAAATAGGGATTAATATATTTAAATGTAGAAAAAATAAATATTATTTTAATTTTAATTATAAATTAGAATGATGTTTCATATACAACAGATACGGGAAATTTGGTCAAAAATACCGAACATGTCTTAATAAAATAATATTGATATTTGATCCCCCAATGATATGTCATAATTTTTCTAAAAGGAATGAACAAGTGGAGAATCATAAAAATATGGATAAATTAAAAAATATATAAAATTGCTTATAATTTTTTTTATAAAAAAAATTAAACACAGGTCCCCAAAATACATATAATGCATATAAAATGTGAAATTGTATGTTTGACTTTAATAAAACCATTTACTGGCATAATGTTTTCTAAGGAATTATATATTAATGAATGATGAGATTTTATAAAGATTAATATATCATAATTAATAATGAATGATAGGGAAATATAAAAATATTGGATATAGTTTATAAAATATAAAATTAGTTAAAGAATTAAAATGGTGTATCAATACTAATGGTCAATATAGAGAAATAAAGCAGTTTAACATAAGCACAGACTAACAAATATTGGGTTCAACAACAAATACAATATTGATCGAATTAATAAAATAATATTTAATAACATTATTAATCTATATTCCATATATTATTAGTTAATTATATTTACCAATTACTTATGTTTTAAATATTCATTTCATTTATTCGTCCATGTTTTATGTTGTTACAATTGTTCAATTATTTTTAATGTATGGTAATCTCACTCATTTTATTGTATTAATGAGTTTAGTGTTTAAAAAATATTCAGGATAATAAAATATTATGTCAATTTTTTTTATATTTCAAGTACACTACATTGATGTTATGATATGATTCACAATGAAATAATTCATAATAATCTCATTTAGGCATTTGGGTTATCATAATGTATAATTTTAATAATAAATAATTCTTTTTCATATTTATATTTTTAAACGCTAAATAAAAAGTATGTTTACCATTATTACTAGATTTTATGGTTTTTTAGTTTTATACTCATTCAACATGAATATTTTATAGCATCATTTATATGGTGTTTAATACAGGGACAATCATAGACATTCTTAATTAAGTTATATCTGTTAATATGATGTCATTATATAATAATGTCATAACTTTAGTACTATAATTATATTATATTTATGTTATTAAATGCATAAATCAGTGTTAGTAAATTCAAGAGGTTAAGATGATTGAAATGGGATAAGACTATGATGATAATTATGATGAAAAGTATAATGTTTAATTAACAACAATCATTATATTACTTTCCTTATGACATTTTTTTTACCAGTGGAATCAAAACATGAAGGAATATGAAAAGGGATGAAATTTTTATAGATTATACCAAGATATATTACCCTTATTTTTTGATTGGGAGTAGGATTAATAAATTTAATTTTTGTAATGTTATTATTTTTCAAAAATACTCATTTCTTAATGAGTATGTATTATAATATTAGATGAAATTAAATAAAAATAGTTATGGGAAGAGAATAATAATGAGTTTCCCTATAAAATCATCTAAATGATAGGATTTCAATATTTTTTGAGACCCCTATCATGTTCTCTATGACTACACAGGGGCACTCCCTGGTCACTTGCATGAATCACCATACAAATGAGTTTGTAGACAAGTATCTAGGGCTTAAACCACACATTTGGGAGAATGTGCCACATATATCATGTATCCAAATAACTCTATAAATTTAAAAATAAATCTACAATAAAATATAACATGAAATCACATTTTTATTAAAACAGCATATATCATATCACTTGTAATATCAAAATAAAATCATGTGGTACATTAATAATATGGTTATCCTCATAAGATGGAGATCAATACATGTGATAAATTGACAAATAAGATAACATAAAATTCATTATAAAAAATGAATTCAACTCAAATATATGTCATCACATTATTCATACATATATCAACCTACTCTGGTAAAAAATATATGATCCATCCATTAAAATTAATCAAAATATAAAATAGATAATACATGAATGATGGTGCATGTGTTGGGATTGATAAATGAAACAAAAAGGACGCCTTCAACTGTTATATATCATTTTTGAAGAAAATTATATATGAAAACATTAAAATATTTAATATAAACAATGAAAAATAATAATAGACTCTTATTATGTAAAAATTTATTAAACAAGACCCAATAATCCCTAAAATTACCAAATATATTCTTTTCTATAATTATAGAGCCATAATTATTTTATAACCCATCCCTAACACCAGAGTAATGATTCTTAGGGGGTTTTAGAATTGATAAAATCCAACATAATTTGAATAATATTATGAACATGTCATTGTTCCTTATTTCAGTCTTGTATTAATTATTCTCATTATAATTATTTTTAGGAAGTGGTATCATTAGAGAACACTGGTGCATGGTTGAAAATATGATCTTTAATGTAGGTCCCACTATTATGTCACATGTACCCCAATACTCATAAAAAATAAGTTTAGGAGAGAATGAAATATTCAATAACTTGTGTGATCTAAACTAGAACCCCCCTTACAGGTAAGGTCCCATTGCTATAGTATATCATACCAAAATATAAAAGTTTCAATATGGAAACTATCCAAATTCCAACTATATAATGACACGCCTGTAAAATAATTTTATAATAATACAATATTTTGTTTACATATCCCACTGGAAACTCCTCAACAAAAAAAATCAAAAGCAGGTGAATAATATTTCTCTATATTAATTACTTTTAAATTCATATAAGTCATTACCAATACTAAAATTTCAGTCATGAATCCCTCTATTACTATATTACATCCTACGAAACCTACATTATTGATAGTTAAACAATAGGAAAACCCAATATATATATTCCATAATATTTATGGAATGATCAAAATAACTATAGATTTACCATAACTATCTCCTCCATTATGGATTCATTCAGTCTAGATCCATCCTCCTTTTTTTAAAACTCATTCAAATATGAAAAAACATGTTAATTATTCCAAATACTCTAATTATAGATAAATTACATAGAAACTATAATATCATGATGACGATATGCTACAAATTTCATTATGGAGCTCACTCACTATGAAATTCGACCTAAAAAACAAGATTAATAAATAATCCATGTACATTATTTGAAACAATAATGTTTTTTTAATTAATATCCTTAATGTGAAATTAATAGAGATATCATGGTCTAAAGATTTTATAATGTTTTTCTTACCAAATGTGATTGATCAAATCACAAAAAAAAAATAATTAGATATGTAAAGGGTAGGGGTCATAAATAAGTATTAAGGGTAGTTACCATTTTGTTTTTTCTATTATATTATTTGATGATGAATATTACAATATAATTAAATTCCTAATATTTAAAAAAAATTAATACTGGATTGAAATTTCACAGAGTGACCAGTTTTTTAGACCAATTATCCATGGTTTCATTCCCGAATATATGGTTCCTACTATGGAATCATTATTTTTTCCATGATGTATTATGACATTATATTTATGTATCGCGATACCCATGTAAAGAATTTAAGTTTGAAAGTCACCTCTGCTGTTCAATTATACCATTTTAGTTAATGGAACAGATCCTGTTTTTGATACAATGTGGAATCTCCTAATAACTAATTCTATAATTATAGGACTCATATAGTAACCAACCATATAGTTTGATGATCCTTCTCAACTCTAGAAACTCAATTTTATCAGGTTTAATTATATATATTAACAAACTATGTCATGTTTTAAACCCAAAAATATTGTAAAATCACAATATCTTCCCACGAATTATTCCCAAATTCCTTACACCATGACTCTTCTAATTCCATTAATAATCATGATCCCATAAATTTTTTTTTTATTATATTAAGGAAAAAAAATCAAAATAAATGGGTTTTAAAAATTCACCCCAATATGGGGATCTAATACTCATGGAGAATATCTAACACTCCTCTTCAATTAGCTTGGAATACAATGATAATATATTACAATCAAGGTATGAGGTCTCCTTATTCATATTCTCTGACATATTCTCTATGAATTTAGGTGGTATATTTTCTCCTAACAACACCTTACCTATTGGAACCATGATACACAAAAATTTATCCAAAAAATCATCAATTTATAACTCTACATAATTAATATTAACCACATATGTATAGAAATTTTCAATCCTATTGATATGAAGCATTTAATATACATCACATTTTGAATCAAATATTTGATTCGGGTAAAACCTATATAGTATGGCCCTGATACATACCATAATCTCAAATAGTTTGATAAATTATGTCATTATCTTCCCTTACATTCATCTACAAAGATTCCCAACTAAAGGGAATTTAGATAGAAATTTATTATCAATTATATTATTCTTCATGGGGAATTACCTCATGTAATAACATGGGATTTCATGATCATTGTTTTGACAAACCACTCATTGATCTATGGAAAACCCTCAGTTGTATCCATCACCAATCCCAATCACATGATTAATGATTATACATTGTAAAATAATCCTTGGGAATTGAATCATGTGTTGCAAGATGGGGTCATAGAATATTAAATCAAATTCAAGTATTGGTATTTTTTATCTTCATCAAAACCATAAAATTTCTGGATCATTATACCATTATCAAGCTATTACTTGCAGGAAATACCAATCCATATACTCAAATATAAAAATAATCACAATGTGATAATATTATATATATGATGGGTTTTATATACTTATATTCAGTTGAGACACCATAGCCCATTACATGTTCTTCTAGAATATTGATATTAAATGTGATTTTTTAATTAATAGTATTCATATAGGCATAGAATGTTGAAACAAACTGTGAAAAAATGTATAACATTCGTATCTAATACATTTATTTAATATCCCATGTTGAAATTTAATTGTAATCTGTCATTATTAGGCCCACTACAACCTAAAGAGTATCCCAACTCGTTGGGTACCAGTATACCCTTTCTAATATATACATTATATTCTGATCTAACATTCACATTTGAATTGGATTCCTCAAAGAATGACATGAAGTTGTTGATGATTTTCCTTCACCATCTAGAATGTGATGTAATAAGACACATAATATGAAATATTTAATTTCATACCAATACAATAGAATCATGAGAATATACATGGACCATAATTACTGACTCAGTGTATGGCACATCCATTGGCATTCAAACCAACCACCATCTATAGATCCTTCATAAAACTGGGATCCACTACACTACTATACAAATAATACCCCATGTTTTAATCCCAAGACAATATAATAAGAAATAACTACTCATAAGACAATTTTGAATCAATATGTTATGGTAACTAGACACCTATATAGGTTTCACATGATTAACAGTTGTATAATAAAAAATTATAGGGGGATTTCTTATCCTTTCCCTTATATTCTATTTAATTTATAAAATATAAAATAAAATAAAATAAAATATAATATAGAACCACATACCCCTCATTCTCCCTTACCAAAGCATACACCTTTAGATTCTCTATTCGTGATGAATATTCAATATCACATTAAACATTTAAAGGAACAACAGCTATCAAAAATTCCACATGTTCAATCCTCATTGATAAAATATGAATTAAAGTCATTTTTCTATATAGATGAAAAATATTTCAATAAATAATTATTGGATCTAGTTAATTAATTAATAGAAAAAAAAATTACATTTTATAGATTTGGTATTTCAACTCAAAATGAAATATAGTATGACCTACATAATTGGCCTCCAAAATTTGAATACATTATAAAATATAACATTCTAACCCTAAATTAATTAAAATTAATAATATAGATATTAAATAGATATTAGGGAATTATAATATAATAATATGTCAATAACGCTTTCGAACTCTTAAATCATCACATTTAACATATTTGTCAACTAAACATCACCAAATACTAATTATAAAATTTCATAGGTGAAAACTAAAACCAGATTTCTTAATTGTTAATTTATAATAACAATAAATGAAATTAAAATCCTAGATTTAAAATAAAATATTTAGGCTTCTCCATGATCTCACTCGATGCACTTTCTCTGGATCAGAAACAGTTTCTACCTCTAATAACACATTTCCAATAGTGGAAGTTCATGTACATGGAATACTAAAAATGTTCTAAAATAATATGAAATAAAAAAATATAATTTGATGAAAATGATACTCCCTAGGTAGATAATATATTAAAATACAATCAATTATAATTATTAATACATTTTCCAAATATGGATAGAAAACCTAGTTCTTGAGAAATATTAATAGTTCTAGAATATTTTATAACACACACATTCACCATAAGATACCCTATTATATCATATATTTATTGAACCCATATTATATATTTACATATCCTTTACATTAAAATAATTATAACTCAACCACTGGCCACCCAAAGAGAACTATTAGACTCCACTAAACTGGAAAAATATATTATTTATCTGTGACAATAAATTCAAATGTTTTGTGGTTAGAAGTTTAAGCATATGATAATCCATGAAAACTCTCAATGTCCTATTTTCCTTCATTTATACTAAATGTTATAACTCATGTGAGCGCTAATTAGATGGATAAAACCGTTCAGCTCAAAGTTATAGTATTTAAAAACAATCTCTTTCATCACATGTAGTTGACACGTAATATGTTGGAATCTATATAGAATTTACACAATGAAAATGTTGAATCATAATCTTTTCAGCATCCAATGATTGAATATTTTGAAATCACCTAGGAATACATCACAAAAAAAAAATTAAAACTAGAGGGAATATTGAATGAACCATTATCTTTTACACTTTATGGAAAATATCAATTTTCAACATCTTAATATATCATAGTGGATTAAATACAGGTCCAAATGTTTTTAAATCATTATCTTTTTCAGCCATTTTTTCATACTCTCGACAATTATATTTTAAGATCAATACATATATTTAATTGAAATTGATGTGACCATAGGTTCGAATCAACAGATCGAAATTAAATACGGAACTAAACCATTCAATATATATGACGATGAAATAATATATATTTATATTTTATCTATACTATATATCAAACCACTAAAAATCATAATATGATATAGCCTCATTTATATTGGTTTATCAAGGGTTAATATAACCACTATGGAAATCCCTTCCAATATTAATTTAATTAATATATGAGAATATATTAAATAATATAACTCACTTATATCATGTATAAGAAAATAATGTGTTACAGAAAAACAATTATATCACTCATGGAAGATGGTCTCTCAAGACCATCCATTGGAATATGACCCAATGAAAAATGACTTAATTTCCTGGAAACATATGCATGAATATGTGACCACTAACTTTCAAGGGAACTATACTATAATAAATTTATATATATTCTTCCCTTGAGATCCTCGACCATATCATCACATAAACATTACATACAGAGCCATATTATTTGTCCAAAAACCCCTAAAAAGGATTAAGATGCATATATCATCTCAACCTATCCAATGAGTCACTATAATGATATGGATTAGATTTCCAATAATACCACTAACATGATCACCCCATATATTCCAAGTATAATCATTGTGAATAATGCACATTAAATAAACATTATAGTAGATCCTATTGACGGTGGAATTTGTGAAACACTATATATGATTCACCACCTCATTATATATACATAAAACCCAGTTAACATCATCTTCTAATCACCAGAGGAGGAAACACATTCCTAAAAACAATGAAATTAAACTAAAAAACTATGAAAAATATGGTAATCCATGATAATATCATCAATCATGCAATCTACTTGGTAAAATCATTATAATCAACATGAGAATAAGATATCAGTTTTAAAATCCCCATGTAGTGATTTATATTTGAATAAATAACATTAAAAAATTTACTTGAAATGAAATATGGATTCCAATTCAGTATAGGATAATAATATTTTATATTCTAGACATGGTTATTATAATATGCCACTAACATAGACACAATATGAAGATACATAAATACTTGTGTGTCAAACTTATAATGACTCAACAAACAAGAGAAAAATTCGATAAAGATAAGTCAAGTGTGACTACCAGAAGCCTTTACCATGTAGTCTATGGGATGATGACTTGTTTTTAATAATAATATCACACACATGGGAAGAATTATCCTATTATAACAGTACTTAGACACACATCTCTAAGAATATAAGAATTTTGAAATTTAAAAAACAACTGATACTAACATTCTAGGCAAAAATTCTACCCCAAATCAATGTATGAGAAAAAATAGTGGAAATAAATAATGTTTCAAAATAAAATGTTGAAAACAAGTAAAAAATAAATTCCTACATTCTCAATAAGATGGGACTATGTTCAAATACAACACTAGATTACACCTCAGTCAATCTATCCCAGAATGATATCCATCCACTCAGGGTCCAAAAAGGAATTTTTGAATAGAATATTCTCTACATATGAAATGACACATGTATGAAGATCCCATTCATTATGGGAATTAAAATACTCTGTATGAAACCCCTAAATAAACAAACAAAATGCATCAAGAGAGGGAGTGTAGTATGATCTTTAAAATGGTATGAAAACCCTAATATGATACATATTATTACAACCTCTAGAAAATCCTGATAAACCATACTTCCTATGGTATGGATAGAACCATGAATGAATCCTTGGATCCTTATAGATATAACATGTAAAAATTATCTAAGGGAAATAAATTCACAGGTCTGAAATCATGGATGACACTCTTATAAGATATTATATACATTAGTTTTAGCGAAGGATAATCATGGAGCGAAATGATAATACTCATCTGCGATACCAAACCATTTGGAATAAATTTCATCCTAATTAATATTTCTATATAGAGATATTCAATCACACCCAGGGTTTATGGGGGATTCCATATACCCAATTTGGAATAGCTTGCTATGTTGTGGATCAATGCTTGTGTTTTATTGGTCATGAAAATTTCACGAACCCTACAAATGAAGAAGATATTATAGAGGATTTAAACCTAATCCTCATATAAGGATACAAAAACATTTTCTAAGAAAAATATGAGAGGGGCCATGATCCTATGTTTAGGATGTGATTCTACATAACACCTTAATTAGAATCTGTTGATGAGGCACAACCTATAGAAAATAGTCTTTGAAATATTACAAAATATCACAATGTAGTTGAACTAATAAGAACATGGACTCCAACCAATCCATAAGGGATTAAAATGCATGTCACTAGTGTTAAATGAAATGTATTGATAAGCCTAGAACATCCCATGACATGAAATCACATGATTTGAAATTTCCCTGAATACAAAGTGTGGCCAATGTAGATCATAATGTGCAGATGACAGACTGGAACCAATCATGTCGTCCTACTTTTCACCTATAACATAGGTTATGCATGTGTTCTAGGTCCATTTCCAAGAAATTTTACATTGTACATTGTGGTGTATAATATTTAAAATGGAGTGTGGGGACTGGTCCATAAATTTTGGTGTGACTTATTTCTTTTCCCATTTAATTTACTTAGTACATAGATTGTGTCCTTCCACACAAGGCATCGAGATCTACATGGATTCCTGGGATTTTAATCCTTGTACACACTGTTCCATTCACCAAGGGATTATGGTGTCTACCTTATTCCACATGTTGTCTAATACTACTTGAACTCTTTGGTGTCTATCTTATTTATATGATGCTCTATATATCTAAACATCATATTGTGTGTCCCATATGTCAATCAGTCTGTGATAATTTAATAAACGGATAAACACTAGAACCAAACTGAGGGGACTACACAATATGTGATCATCAAAATAAACACTATAAAGAGAATATTTTTCCATAATCCCTTACTTATTTAGATAGAATCACTCACATAACTGGTTCACCATATTCTACCAAAAAGATCACTGATAAAAAATGAATTTTCTTTGCCCAGGTCTTATTGTCCCCAACAATCAGATATTGGCTACATCGTCTGTTGTCATAATGATAAATTCACTATGATTGTTTCCACATGACAAACCATTAATCATAGGTTTCCATGTCTACACCAAACTATCATCCATAATTATATACATTAATAAAATTTCCTATACTAAATATGAATATATTAAAATGATCCATTACACCATGGGTCGAACGTGGAATGATCATTGTCTTTGTATTTATTTAATTACCATCCAAAAAAGAATGTTATTTTTTAACACATATAAATTAGAGGGGGTGAAAAAAACATGTGGAATGTTACTTATAAAATGTTTTTTTGTTAGAAATCATTCATTTTTTAAGGAAATGAATGAATATGGAAAATAATTAAAATTAAATGATGTTATTAATTCTAGGGAGAAAAAAATCAACCGTAAATCATTAACCGACAAAAAAATAACTCTTTTATAAAAATCGATTTGTATAAGTTGTGATATAATACATTACCAAATCAAATTTATAATAATAGGACCAAAGTGTATGATCATTCATTAGTGATTATCAAATATCCTAGTAAAGAAAAAGAGATCTTATTATGTTTTCCAGCTATCTCTTGATTCAACTCAATCCATTCATTGGAGATCCTTGATCAGGATCTACCTATTAAAAAATAACTCATCCAATATAATCTCATTATGATACTCACATAACCCTATAAGATTTAATTTAATGAAATATTTATATATTGGGTTATTTTACTATGTTTAAATAACAATTAAATAAAATAGTTTACTTATTTAATTATTAATTTCAACCAATATTACACATCAAATAGATGATTGATGTCGGGAAAATTATGTTCTGCCTAGGGTAAAACCGAAATTATGGATTCAAAATATTTCTTAAATATTTGATCTATGACTCTATAATGTGGTAATTTACTTTTTTGGTTAAATTGTTTTACCAATGTCATGATAAAATTTAATAGTTTTGTTTTACTAATTATTGGAACACCAAGACATGGAATATTACACTGTCATAGATCCTAGATCTAAAATTCTAACTTGAAATATTTCAATGTAATTCTTGGAAAAAGGGGTATGTTTTCTTCTCCCACACGAAAATATATCTCATCTTTAATAGCTAAAATCATACTCACAAGGGAGGGTATCAGGATCTAAATGGGGTCTCCCACTCATATGAGTTTTGTCGATGGTTTCTATGTTTTCAACAAACATGAGCCAAATGAAATACATTATAATGAGGTGTCTTATATAGTAGTTTATCAATGCAACTACCTCATTGAAAATGGAATTTAAACATCCAAAATAAGTTTCATCTCAGACAACATCATTCAATGAATTGTCAATATATGTCCTCTAATTTGAATAATGTAATACACTAAGTATGAAGTTCAACTGTGGTCATATGTTTTTCTGATACACCACATACCTAAACAAATAAGTATATCAAGAAAGGTCCTATGAACCCTAGAGATAGCCGATTTCCCTCTATAATACTCTTCAACTATTAAACTCTATAGTGCTCCATAATCTGTCTTTAATGGACTGCTGACATTTTAAGGTATATACCATCATCCCTAGGATGAACAAAACCTTTCGAAACCATTTGTAGCTATATCTATAGTACCCAATAACTATCTCTATTTTTATATGACTAGTATATTGATGGCCAATAAGATCTCCAATACATGGACCCAAATGGATTGACATTGATTGTGGAGTGGTAAAAATTATGAAATAAATACCCCTTTGAAGAGAGAGGATCCTCCCAACAATGGATCATGACTATCATAAAAATATAATGAATTTCCAATAGAACATGAAATGTTCAAATTAACTTTCCATTTGACTATTTTACTACATCATTACCAATCAAAACAGATTTTACATTGGCTTCCCATGAAATTTCTCTAATCCTGACATGACACAATAATCAATGTCTATAACAATCATCACGGAAATTCCAAAAATCAAGACTATATCCAACATGCATTATAATCACAAACACTCCAAAAAACCTATTTTTTTCAAATATATGTAGGTGGGAATCCAATACTTTAACACAAAACTCATTGTAACTACACATGATTCTAAATAGATTCCAAGTGATCATGGTAAATTTTTACATCTACCAGATGTACTACTAATGATAAACATACACCTTAATAAATGATCATTCTAAATGAATAGTATCATTTTACATTAATGAATGAAGATTATGTGATACCCACATTTGGAAAATCTATTCATAACAAGTATAGTGGATACCTATTCAATAAATATCTAACAATTGATATCCCTAGGTTTTGTCTCCCTAGAATGCTGAAGAAGAGAAGTGGGGAGTGTAATACCCTGAGTTATTATGATTTATACTTTTTTGATAAATTTATATTTCATTCATGGTTGTGTTATAAGAGAAATTGTGTTATACCTTCACTACACACAATATTATGATATCTTGGGTTACATGAAAGGCATTGTTTTTCAGATTGAAAATATATTTTTAATTAATACATCACCAAGAAATTAGAATGAATAATTTGAATAGGTTTATGTAAATTATGGAAATAAATAGATCAACAATTTTTAGCAGTCTATTGATTAGAAATAAAAAATCATTCAAAATAAATAAATAAATGTTTTATGAACAATTGTATTAATTTTGTAAAATAGGGTTTAGTCTTTCTTAATGCACATAATTTTAAAAAAATTTAAATATTAGGAAATCTACATTTGATAAAATAATATTTATCTTTTGAGAATAATTTATAAAATATCGTATTGTGAATTTCAATATTTTTCTTAAAACATTAACTTTTTATAAATAGAAAATTAATATATATTTTTAATAAGAAAACTACCTTTTAATATGTTATTTGTAATGTTAATTTATTTTTTGAATTAATTTTAAAATTAAATTTATTTCAATTAAAAATATATGAATCTAAATTATTTCACTAGAATAATTTTTCTTATAGAATTTTAATATAAAAACATTATAAACCATTGATTTTTTTTACAATTAAACCAAACTTTCACATCACAACTGTAAGAATATATTCAAATTAAATTTTCACTATTTTGTGAGAAGAATTTTTAAAAATTGATTAAATTTTTTCAGTCATCAAAATTTAATATATGTAAAAATTTAATATTATTTTTTCTATAATGATTCAAGAAGATATTTAAAATTAATTACTATGATTAATTTTAAAATTGGTTATTTCACATTACATGCATTTGTATTAAAATTAATTTTACACAACTATATGATTTTAAGATAATGAATTTGATTTTTTAATAATAATGAGTTGGAATATGTAATATAATAAATATCATTTTAATTTTATTCTTAATGGATAATTACCTAGTTAAATAAAAAATTTACTTGTTACTATAGTGAAAAACAAAATTGGTAAAATTGAGTAAACATAGAGAGTAAAAACAACATTATAATAATGAATTTTTTATGTTGTAGATTCTTTCTGGACAATATAATCCCTGACATAAATTATTGATCTATTTTGGAGGCCATTGATATTAGGTAGACCTCCCAATTTGAAATAATATATGGTATTTACAGAAAATGTAGTCATCCTCAATTTTGAAAGGGAACTCACCCTCATCATTTTGTTACACCTTAAAACATATTTGGATTGAAAAATACCAAAACAAATAAAATTTAATCTCAACCTCATAATATAATCCTTATTTTATGAATAAATATATCCTAGGATGACTTTAGATAAAACATAAGTAGCATACCTATGGAAGAGTTAATGTTCATAAACCAACATCATTAATTAATTTCGTTATCCACCTTCTTAAATTATTATTATAAAATGATTATATGATAACCATAGTTTCATAAAAATATTATAGTGTTTTGATCATATTTTTATGATGTACATTGACACACAATTCCATCAAATGGGTTCAAAAATCACCATTCATGTGTATGGAGGGCTACCATCTCACAAACCAAGGTCATTTAGTTTTCCACTACCAACTCTCACGATTTATAAATAATGATAGATCTATAGTATATATGATATTAATAATATCAATTATTTTATTATTGTAATATTATTATTATATAACACATAAATTCAACCATTTCATTTTTTGGAAATATGATAATATTATTTGCATGTACTACCGAATGCCACATTGTGAAGCGATGATATTTTTTCATGCCTAATATGGAAAGTATTAAGGTTGAGTTTATTAAAAATATTTGATATAAATTATATAAATATTATTATTTAATTATAATACATATATATATATATATATCATTTAATTTTCATTCATTCGATATGATATTAAATTGGAAACAATGTTCACGCATACATACGACCTACCGTCAACATGAATGGTGTATTTCATATCAGATCAATTGATTTTATAAATAACATCAAATAAATATATAATTGATATTTATTATATTTATATCATGTTTTAAAAACTATGTATGATGAAAAAAATTTCAAATTAATGGGACCAAAAATTACAAGTCGAAACATACATAAGAAACAATGCATTTATTTCCTGAAATGTGAATTTAACATAAAATTGTTAACAAACATGTAATAAATGGTTATAATAATATAATATATTTTATGATATATATAAATATATTAATTTCATTTATATATAATAAAATTATATTTATTACACATGAGTTTTTAATTTTTATGATTAAACTCAATACTCACTGGAAGGTTGTTCTCATCTCATTTTTATTTCGGTGAGATATATTCCATATTCACTAATTCTTTCTATGGTGTATATAATTAACATAGATGTATTTTATGATTATTATTATAAAATTTAAAAGTATTTAAAATTCCATTTTAGGATCTCTATTTAAAGGGTTTATCGATTTAATTTTAAAATTACGGTAACCGATTTTTGTCTCAATTATCATCTACAAAACGTAAGTTATACTGTACACATATATTGTTTTTTGAGTTATATATAATGAGACATTGACATGTCACGTATTTAATATAATTATTTTAATGATATTATAATTTAAATTTAATATCATTCTTTAATGGGGATTTAGATTCAATGTTATCAAAGTTCCATGTGTTTTAAGATTCAATGTCGTCAGTTATAAGGAATTATTTTGATTAAGCTTCCAATGATGGAATATTATTATCCATCCCTCATGAAACTCCATAATATGTTTATTATCTACTTATTTCATTATAATACTTTCTTTACCATCCATTCACACTCTTTATATCCACGAGTGTTAAAAATAATATTTTTATTAAAAATCCTCTATTTAGTTAAAACACTTTTTTCATCCAAAACGATGTATACTAAAAAAAATTCAATAATATTTTAAAAACAAAATTTCAATGTTGAACATTAATTTTAATCAATAATAGTTCAAATAATTTTTTAAGGCTTCCGTTGTTATTTTAAGAGGTTTTATTCAATTAAATTAATTTTCCATTCATTTTTTGTATTTATAGTTTTTTAAAGAGACTTTTGAAATGAAAAATATATTTTCCCAAAAAAAATATTAATTATGTATTAATGGTATTTCAATTTATTTATATAAAAAATAATATTTTTTCTAATTCTAAAATATGTATATTCTATAATGATACAATCATCATTTTTTACAATATGGATTAATAGATTCTCAAAGTGATTCTTCCGGAACCCATTTATTAACCACATGATAATCATGATTCAAATAGACTGAAAATAAACCA
Organism: Viscum album; assembly: GCA_963277665.1. Lineage (NCBI taxonomy): Eukaryota > Viridiplantae > Streptophyta > Magnoliopsida > Santalales > Viscaceae > Viscum > Viscum album. Next base: position 642,226,687 of record OY728151.1, on the reverse strand, counting down.
TTTTAGTTTTAATGGGTTAATCAGGTTATAAAATAATTCAGATCATTTTTATAAATTTTATGATGATATTAAATCACATTTTACAATATTCATGTTCTGTCTCTTTTACAATACTTATATGCAGGGGTACCCAAAAATGAGATACATAAGACCCTTAGAACATATATTAAAGGGTTGTCCAGATAGAGCTACGTAATCACATTACAATTTATATGAGGGAGATGAATATATAGAGTTGTTATATATCCCTATATCTTATATTATGGGGCATCCAAAATAGATTTAGGAAAGCATGATACAAGTTATCTTATGGGATGGTGCATATAGGTATGGGTAAACCCGGTACACATTATATGATGGGGTGGCCAAGATATCATTGGGTAATAGTATTAAATCTTACATGATGGTGTGGCCATGATATTTCTCAAAAAAGGGTAAATATTTGTCTTTCATTAGATGAAAGTGGTGAACAAGTCAACAAACTTGATCAAAAATGGGAAACACGTGTGACCTGATCAACTATAGGAAACTTGTATATCCTGATCCACTATATTGAATGTTTTTGAATATAACCATGACACATGAAATGGTTTTCTATATTTATGATGGTACCACAATTTTATGATATTATATTATAGTTCCTGATTGATTTGTGATTATCTCTCAATCTAATGGACTATGATTTCTGAAATAACAAAGGATTATGCCCTGGAAAATTTTTATGTTCCCTAACATGATGGTTATGAAGTAGGAAATTTATTTTCATGATATCACATCCTTTTAACTATATTATAATTTCCTAATATCATTTTTTTATTTCACTTATGTTTACACTTACTATTAATTTTTCATAACCAATTCTTATTATTCCATTCCCCATTTTATAGAGAACAGTTTTATGTCAGTTTTATATATGGAGAGTACTAAATGGGAATATCTTTGTTGAAAAAATTGGAAACCGATGACTATATTTCAAGATGTATTTCCAATATACAAATTACACAATACTGTTATGGAACACACGAATTTATTTATTCATTGGAATGAATATTCATCTATCATGATGTAATATTCAGGTATACGACGCATGGGTCGCTATATTTCATATAAAAGAAAAGTTTTAGTTATCTATTAGAAACTAGGAATATAAAATTTAGTGAAATCCCAAGGTATTTTTTATAGATTTGTATTGGGATGTACCTATGAATAATTTAAAGGGTGTGTAAAAGTGCTTTAAAATTTCCTAATAATTTTTAATGGAAATAGATAGTGGTTTCCTAGAAGTACATCCATATTTTGACAGTATTGGTGTATGTGGATATTGAATAAATTTACCTAGTGTTAACACCCCAAAACACCCATATTATGCTAGAAACTATTGGGAATTGTATCAAAAAAATATTTTCTTGTTTCACACCTAGTTTGAAACTCCTGGGGGACATTCATTTGATGTTAAAAACACATTATAAACCATTATGAACGATTTAAATAGGTGATTACTATGAAGGACCTTGGATCAATATAAGGTGTCCTATATAAAATAAGGACTAATGATTTTGATATCCTATATATTATTTTAATGATTATGGAGCATCCCATAATGATTGTTATTTCTTAAAATATGTTTTTTATTTATTCAATGGTGGAATCTTGAAATAACTAGGTTGAAATTGAAATTTTGATAGAATATTATTTATGATATGTTAAATGGGATGATGACTGGAGTGAAAGATATTGTGTTTATTCCCAATCATTCATCAATAAACATGATTAAAAAAATAAACATTAACCAACTTTCAGAATCACCATAGAAGAGAAGGATATAGTTCACTATGATTTTGGTTATGCATACCACAAAGGAAAGAATATTCTGTTTCCTATAATCAATAAATTTGCATAGAATAATCATGGAAATAGATTCAATTGAACTATTAGGTGATTGAAATATCCTGGTGTATGTCATAAATCATGAGAATGTAGAAATGTATTTTGTGGGATGGGAAATTAAATATGATAAAAGTAGATGCCAAATAATAAATATACTATTATACATTGTTTCATATACATGAATTTTTTATATTTTCTGAATCTATTTTCCTTGGAGAATACTCGTGAAGAGAAATTAGAAAGTTTGTGTAATTAATTGATTTGTTGGTCATGAAGAAGGAGGCCTTGAATGATATATGAATTGTATAATTTATTATAATATTATTATCTACATGTTTCATTATAATGAGTTTGTTAAATTTTAATTCTTTATTTATATTTCATATTTTTGGAAAGGGGGATTATGGATTAGTTTTATGAATTCTTGTTAATGGTTTGATAAGGATGTGGGATTATTGAAGAATTTATGTATTCAATAATTATTTTATAAGAACCACATGGGTTATATTTTTTATGAAGTATTTGAATGAATATATTGAATTTTACCGATTACGTAGAAATGTTATTTAATTTAAAAGTTATATATTATAGTTAAAAAAAGTTAACCCTTAACATGTTCCGGAGGATGATAAAATGGGTTTTTGTTTTGATAAATAGAGGACTCATAGGGGTAGTGTAATTTTGATAGTACTTATAACCTATGAACTGACTAATGATTCATTGAAAATTGGTTAACATAATCATTAGAATAGATTAGATCATTTTTTGTAATTAAGGAATATATACAATAATATGTTTTTTTTTCAAGAAATAAAGAATAATTCTTATTTTCAATATGATTTTTAGGTTAATTATTTTTATTACATTGTTTCAATAGAATACATAATTAATGTATTAACATGTTTTTTATTTGTCAGCCATGAGCCATTGTGTGATGCATGGGTGAATAATTTCATGTTTATTTGATTTAATTTAGTGACATTATATCTATTGTTATTTTATTTAAAATATTTTGGAAGTGTTATAAGGCACACTATTTATAAAATGGTTTAAGATTATATTTGTTTGATGTTTATAAATATTAATGCATTACGTCATGATATAAATATTTCTTCATATCAGATAACCTATGAAAAATAATTTTCTGTGATGATAACTAAGGATACAAAGAAATAATTATCATTATATTTATGGATACTGTCATCCATTAGTGATTTAGTAATAACTAAATCAATTTTATTTCTTAGAGTAATATATGAATTTGAAATTGATCATGTCACACCCATACGGTGAGATTATTCTTATGAAATTTATAGAAATAAAGTAAGTATATCTTCAAGTTAAAAATATTCAACTTTTGTAAAATGATAATGTAATACTATTTTGTTCGGATATATTCATTATTCATGATATAAGTTAACATTTTCATACCACGTTGGGTTTTTTATGATGATAACTTTCTATAGATCACAATCATTCCTGTGATTAGTGATATTTATCACTCACTATGAATATTTATGTGTTCTCTAAATATTCAATTCCAACCTAATGTTATCATTTGTCAAAAACCTGTTATAAAAATTAATTTTGTGATATTTATCACTCACTATGAATATTTATGTGTTCTCTAAATATTCAATTCCAACCTAATGTTATCATTTCTTTTTGTTAGAAGAGTGTACTAAAAAATAATCCATATCCATTATTTATTTATTTTGGGAAAAAATACAGTATGAGAGACTTCAAAACAGTGAATACTTATGAGTATTTACAAGAAAAACACTCCTCCCAAATTGAAAAAGGGTACTCACTACCCTCCCATATTTACACATTAACACCGATTTGGTTTTTGGAATAATTGAAAAATTAAATTACCAAATTTCCTCCCCTTGTATTAGAATGTATAATTTGGGCATAAATCTATCTTATTATGAATATAGTGAAATCAATAAGATAATAACACAGGAACATGTAATGTTCTTCAATGAGCATATTTATTTTATTTGTTTCTCAAACTTGTTCAATTCATATTATAAAATGAAAACATAAAATCTCAATATCATATATATAATTTTATGTTGTTATGTAATTTATACTTCATACAAATTCACATAGTTCAATCAAGTGGTTTATGAAATCATAATTTGTGTGTTTTGTGGACTACAGCCTCACGAACAAATGTCATTCATTTTTTCCGTATAACCTATCATGGTTGGAAATAATGATGGATTAAAAAAATTTAATTGTTATTTATGATTTTATTATTATTTATGAAATATTATATCACACATAACTTATTCCATTAAATTTTTATGGAATATGATAACATCGTTCTGGTGTATGATGGATGATCATCTTAGAAAATGATGTGATTCCTTCCCGACATTCATAGAATGTAATAATGATGGGTTTAATAAATATATGTGATATATATGGCATATTAATGATAATTTAATGATAATATATATATACACACACACACACACACACACATATATATATATCTCATTTACATTTCTTTCATTCAAAAGTAAAATAAAATGGAATCCATGTAAATGCGTATATAAAACATTTCCTACATATGAATGGTGTATTTCACGTTCTGTTCTTAAATACAATAAATTAATTATAATAAATAATATATATACTTATATATTATATTTTTATATTGTTTTATATTTTATATATTATGAAACCATTGTCAATTTTTTTAGAGAAAATATAAAAGTTTAAACATAAACAAAAAACATGGCAGCTAAGGCATAAAACATGACATTAAAAAAAGTACTTAATAAAAAAGTAATTAAATTTTACAAGAAAATAATATATGTTATGGTACATAAAAATAATGATAATATATATATATATATAATTATATTAATTATTGTTTATGTTTTAATATGTATGATAGAATTCAGTCCCTATGGTAATGGTTTTCTTAGCTCATTTATCTTTCTGTGAGATATATTCCATATTCCCCAATTTTTTTTATATTTTGGTGTATTCACATACAACGAATATTTTTTTTGATTGTTATCCTTAATTTTATAATAATTTATATATCCATTTTAGGATCACTCTACCATTGGGTTTATGGTTTCAATGTAACCAATTTAGTAAGTGGTTTTTTGTCTAATTTTTCCATCTCTATGACTTATATCATGTTATAAACGTAAATTCTTTAATGATGCACATATAATGGAAATTTTAGATGTTATATGATGAATATAATTATTTTATTTATTATATATGTTTCATATATTCTCATTCATTCAGGGGGTTATGATTTAATTTTTTTAATATTTTATCTTTTTTATGTTACAATCTCTTCTTTGATCGAGATTGTTTTCAATTATGCATTAAATAATGATATATTATGATATATCTCTCAATACCCTCTTAAATTTGATTATCCTATACTTATATCATTATAATAAATGTTTTCCCTTCATTATAACGTTTTAATACCCAGTGATTTGAAGAAAATGTTTTTTTAATCATCTTTTTTATCAAAAAGTATTTTTTTAATACAAATTTATGTTTTAAAAAAATGGTTGAAAAATGATTAAGAAAGTGATTTTGAATATTAAAGGATATTTTAATGAAGAAATTTTAATTTTATGAAATATATTTCGTTTTATATTTCTATGTTTATAATCAATGAATATGTTTTTTTAAATATTTTTCAAATATTTAGTTTTTTAAAGCGTTTTGAAAAATGAAAATGATATTTTCCACAAGAATGATTTACAAATATTTTAAATTTTATTTCCATTCACCAATTTGAATATAAATTATTTTTAGTTATGATCTGAGGGGTATAAATTTTAATTATATCATCCACATTAATTCTCTAGATGGATTCAAATTATTTCAATGAGATTTTTATAGAAACCATGTCATTTCTATGAGATAATCATGTTTCGAATAGGTTGACATGAAAAAATATCATCCATGGGATAATAAGTTTATAAAATAATAATATTTGTTTTTATGAGTTTTATCATTAAATTCAATATCATTACATTATATTAATATAGTGGTTCACATACTATGAATATATAATTTGAGGACAATGTAGCATTGGGTAGGAACATTATAGTTTTTATGGTAGGTAAAATCATATTGAAATAGGTTATACAATGAAATCATATAAAAAGGATTGGATTAGACATCCCAAGGTAACCCCATTTGAACTTATATGATGGAGCGGTCCAAATTTCGGTGGGTAATCTAATTACAACATATATGATGGGGAGACTCGTATACCGGTGGATAAGCCCATTACCACTTACATGATGTGGAATCTTAGATAGAGCATGATAATCCCATTATATCTTATATGATGGATTATAAAAGATAATTATAGAATTAATCTAATAATAATTATATCTCATGAGAAAAAAATGGGAAACACATTGACGTTGTTGATCCATAATGTGGAACAGGTGTGCCATGACCCCTTATGAGAAACTAGTTTGTCATGATCCAATATGTTGATAGTCTTGATAGTTAACCTTGATTTAGGAAATGGTTCCATATCAAAATTATTTGGAATTTTTTCTAACATGAGGTTATTGTTCGTTATTGATTTATGATGATCTCTCACGCATATGGCCCTTTTCATGAGAAATGATAATGGTTTCTACCATGAATCATGTTTATTATCCATGAGAGGATGGGTATGAACATTGTAAATTTCATTCACAATGTCATATCTTGAAGAATATCCTATTCATTCATATATTAATTTTTTGATATCTCTTATATTTACCCTTATTGAGTATATGATGTCACCCTTTCTAGTGATCCCTTTTCCCATGTTAGAATAATTTTTTTATGAGGGGTATCTCAATGAAATGTACAAAGTGGGAAGATATTTTTAGGAATCATTGAATATCATTACAAATATTTGATGATTCGTTTTCAAGTTTCAAATAACACAAATTGACAATGGACCATTGGAATTTGTATACACAATGTATTGTATATTCATAAAACATTATTTAATATCCATATGTGAGAATCCTAGGTTCCATTAGTAACAAAAATTGAATGGATGTAAACCACAACATTCTAACTCATAGTGGACTTTCCCTTAGTGGAAACAAAACCTGAATTTAACCACGCTATTATAGGTCCACTATTACACCCATGCATTAGGATCCATAACCAATTAAGTAGACGACCAAAATCAGGAACACAAACAAAAATAATTCTCTATAATACAGGTACACTCGGAATATATACAGAACTATCCTTGGGTGTATCACATTCTCTAACTTAGATGACATGAATGCGTTGATTTATTATAAGGATACTAACAAGAAATGATCTATGGAGATCTATGAGTCATATTAGAATTTTCCACATCTTATATGGGTAATTACACATGATTAAGGGTGTCAACATGAAATCAATCTCTCCATAGTGTTTATGGATGCAAATTTTCAATAAAACATACTCAATATCCCAGAGATGGTGAAAATCCATTCTGAGGTCAAATTATGAGAACAAATCCTCCCCTAACCACTGGTTGCTGATGTCAATGATTATTAGGGGGGATACCCATCCCCATGTGGACTATTTCAGACCACATCAATCCACGTCCACCATAAAGCTCCCATATACCCGTGGTTGAACAAAACAAGGTTACCTAGGGGAGCACACTAGATTTAACAATTTCTATACTCAATAGATCATCCAACACATACATTATTTCTGGCAGCAAAATTCTTCCATCTGAATTGTTGGTGAAAATATAAATCCATCATCGGATGATATTAACTGTAGAAAACATACATTAAATGGGGAAGTAAGATTGAAACACCCACAAGGAAGATATCCTCACTCTCAAACACTACAAAAAGAAACTAAAATATCCATGAATCAATGACTTTAAGGGTTATAAATGAAAATGATTAAAAATTTGGTTTTATCATCCTACAAATGATACCATTTTGACCTTTCTAGGATCACTCCATACCTAGGGAGGAATACATTATATCAATAGATAAAAAAATTAATCTAACTAGATGTAACCAATAGATCAATAAATGTAGAACACTAAAATACACTGAGGTAAAACATCATAGATTCTGACTATAGCAATATAATGAGTCAATATGAGACTATATGTCTCCTCACAGTGATAGGTCACACTATAGTTAATAGGGTGTGATCATGTATCCCCACTATATAATCCTCCAACACACGGGTAAAGATAAAAAAATTAATCGTATTTTTAGATATCGAATATGGGATAGGATAAGGGATCTATGGATAATTAAATAGTGTGAAAATGATACTAGGGTAGTGAATAGACAAATAAATCCTTAAACCATACTCAAAACATCAATTATATAAGATCATATATCCCAAAACACATCATTTACCATTCCAAACTGCTCACCACAGTTGTTGATTATGATGAAACCTTATTTTAAAAAACTTCTTTATACACACATGTAAAATTAACTCATATACCACACCTTAATATTATTCTTATTGGGTGCATGTAACTTACCTGAATGGTTATATATCACATCTAAGTACACATTTTTTTTGGAGAAGCATTTTTCCTCCTTATCAGTTTCCAATTACCTAAAACTTAACCAATACCAAGTTAAAATGATTCCCCAAATCCCCATAGAGTAATTTTTCAATTATAACCACCATCGACATGGGTGTTATCCAAGTAGAACATTTAGACCACAATAATGACACAATACTCTACCAAATATGAAGGAAATCTTTTTCATCATAATGCATGGGAAAACAATATATATGAATATCACTATTCATAAACACCATTACAAGGAAATATTATAGTACCTTAGAGAACAAATAATTTATATATATATGATCGTCAAAAAGTGTATACATCTAACCATTTAGGTTCCAAATATGACAGAAAACCCATACCTCATCTTCTACCCAATCATATTCTTGCTGACGGTTCGTAATGCATTGTATCCTCATTATCCATTTTTACTACAACTCACATAACAAAATAAACCTATATATGACATTTTCCTAGCATTCTAGATACACACTTCACCCAATTTTTCATCGATCATTTTTTTGGATCCATTGAAGGATAAATCCCAATCAAGAGGTAATAATACTACACTCATTACTCTATGAGGAAAACCCTCACAAATGACTCCTATAATTAAGGCCACATTTCTCAGTTGGTAATCATCATGACACATTGTGAGAATCAAACAAAATAGTAATCTAGGAGTAATATTTAAATTAATCATGGTTCTCCATGGTGAAAGAGTAAATTTAGTGATATAACTACATATGAAATTGAAAACCAAAAAAATTCTATATGATTCCTGTAAACATTTTTTCCCTAAATGTCATGCCAATATGCACTGAGCCAAAAAAATATGCCATCATAGTTTCATTGAATGGATTCACTAGAAACCAATATAACAATAGTGTCCCTATATAGAAATCTGTTGTCAAAACATTTTAACAAAATTTCTATAAATCCCAAATCGAATCCACATCTGGAAAAAAAAATCAAAACTCCCATCTTAGGATGTAACCACTATGATAAAACACAATCTTGACCCGAACCACAAATCCCCACTTGGAAATCGAATACATGAGTGTGAAAATCCCAATACCATCTCCAGTGGTATAGGGATCAGTAATTAGAATTGGGTAGGAATATCATAGAAATTGGAAGCAATATCCTATAACACATGTACCCAAACACGTGTCTCTAATATTATACAAATGATAAAATTTGAAGAAAAAATGACACTAATAATTAATTCAATACATCTATACCATATAAATGTAAATCCAAAAAATTATGATTCTATATGGTGTGCTTCTAAAATCCCCCCCACCCATCTAGAAAAATTATTTACATCTTTCTTAGAAGAATGGGACTACTGTCAAATGTTACAGTAGTGTAAACCTTGGTTTTTCCAATCCAAAATAAGGTACATACTATGTTAGTATACCACATTCTATTGTAAAGGGTCTATTATAAGGATAATACAGAAAATGTGTGGGCATAGACCATTCATGTTTGAGTATTACAATATCTTGTAGCAAACCTTGAAATAACTGAACATTATGAATCATGTGAGCGATAATAGTCATATAATCTTAATAATATGTCAAATTGAATATAAAATATGATATCAAAATATCCAGATACTCATTATACACATTATTTATTATATTTTGGTCATATCCTCAAATCAATCATAGGATTATTATTTGGATTCTAGGTAATAGTCGCTTAAAATAACTCATCCCACGTGTCTGATTTCTCTAATAAAACTCTTCATAGAGGTTATGTTATTCATGTCAATCCAAGGTTCATAGAAAAGATAATATATAGGGATCACATGATATATATAATGGATCTTAATAAACCACACTGTAATGATTAGTTATCAATATGTAAACATGGGTTTAGACACATGGTTCAAGAGGATGTTGTTAACCAAATTTTTAATAACTGTATATCTAGGGGATCAATACCCAATTATTGTTTGTCAATTTTATTCCACAAACCATACCTAGGAAAAAATACATGATAGATGATTTCACATTGATCCTCATTGGGGGATTCACAAAATACATCCATGACTATGCATATATTGGTCATTATCATATGATAAGAATGGTATACCATACAATACCCTAACAAGAATGGACTGAGGGGACAAACCATATGAACATTTGTTTACTAAATCCCTAATGATATCATAGTATTGATTAAATAACAATAACAATGAATATATCATGTAACCAAATAGTTACATGACATGTTCATATGGTTACAAAAAGTTCATCACTAATCATAGAACTTCACATGTCTCTTCGTCATCAATATGATTTTTCAATGAATACAAGATCTGCCCCAAAGGTGTATATGACATGTTTATGTTGAAATAGATCTCTTTTTTCATCCTTTTTAGATCATGTACCAAAGGCCATGAATATATATTTGGTCCATGGATGTGAACATTTATAATGTACATGGGGTGTTCTCTACATGGTATATCATGTGGGGCTAGACAAGAACACAACATGTCGTTATCCTATGACTGTGTACTTTCCAATATACACTATGTATTATTCTCAATATATAGTGTGGGGATCCACAAGGGTGCTAGTGCATGTATATTCTATACACATCCAACCATCTATGATGGGATAAGAATAATGTTTTATAGGAAACATTGTGTGTATCACCACATGGCCTTGTATTCAAGTACTCACTATATATATAGAGTTGTCTAGAAAACATTCACATGGAATGAGACATGTTTCACCTTTGATGTGTTACATTCCATGATGTGGAAACCATAATGTGGCACTACAGGGGACTACAAAACGTTTATTCAAAAAACTAGATGCCCTATAGTCATGTTTTTTAGATCCCTAGTTACATCACATGGATTTTCCCATTATAAGTGTGTTTGAATTCTACCTTGAACATAACAAATAATAATGTATTTTTTTCTATCATGGCATTAAAATAACAAGTAGCAAGATTCTGATAGCTTCCTATATTTTCATAAGGATCTTGTCTATCTTCAAGTCACTATATACAAATCATTGAAATGAATGTATCTAAATGAACTCCAAACCATCAGCTATCCCTATTTTCTATGATAGATACATGGATCATAATATTGAATCTTCAAAAACAAGTTGTTGCACTGAAGGTCAACTATGAAATTATAATTTTCCATTAATTCATCGAACTAGTTTCCAAAAAATAATAACAATGATGAATTCTTGTATAATGTAGGGGGAGAATAATAAAAAATAAAGAAATAAATCTTTTCTAATGTTCATATTTTCCTCAATACATTATTTTATAGGGATAACTAAAGAATATAAAAATAAAAAATAAATTATTTCCTCTTTATGGAACAAATATCCTCAATTGTAAATCTTTAATCAGCCCCCAAATAAAACTAATAAAAAGAATTGATTTCTGTTTGATGAAACATATTCATAAATAGGCTGAAATCCACAAAAAATAATAATTCAATATTTTACTATTCCATTGTTGATGATCACATCTTCTAATGAAGAAGAAGTTATCCTGATATTTCAATAGAAAAATATACCCCTTTATAATATTATATATTTAAGACACAAATCCTAATTATTTTCCATAAAAAGTTTTATAGATAGGTTCATTTCATAGTTCTTTATTATAAATTAAATAAATTATTTTATTTATTTAATAATTTATTTCAAATGTGATGATAATTTAAAAAAATTAATTAGTATGACCCATGTTATCTTATGAATAGGAAAATTCAGATATATCAAATTAAATAGTGGTATCATATTTCTAATCCAAGAATCTGTTCAAGATTCAGAACATTATTATTGGTAAACCACATACAGATTCATGATATAATATATTTAAATGATTTTATTTTATTATTTCTAAGCCCACAAGGCCTCATAATCTCAATCCATCATAGCATAGAGCTTTGATAATATTCCATGGAATATTATAAAATTATAATCAATAAAATCATGGATGTTAAAATCCCACATAAGTTAGTGATGAAAAAAATCATTACAAAAATGTCATTAAAGACCTCACATTATATGCTTTTATACCTTTTGGTTTTAACCATTACACACGACCATCTACTAGTATGTCCTTAAAACAAGATGGCTACTAATATCACCCAATACTAATGGGAATTACTAAAAACAAAAATACACCCTTCATGGAAAAAAATAATCATTTTCATCAACATGAATTTTTGTTAAATAGAATACTATAGGATGTATCACACAGAATTTCAATGAAACATCTACAAAAATAGGTTCACCATGATGGGGTTCTATACCACAAATTAGTATGATTCAAAAATCATATGGATTAAGGGAATTTATTCCACAATATTATTGAGATACATTATGGAAAATATTAAATCTTCCCTTATGATCATCATGTGTTATTATAGGGGGTTTCTTCAATTTTCGGTAATCTGCTACCCTATAACATGGTGGTAACATAGAACCTCAATGTGTATGATTTTCTCATGTATTCCATAATATTATGAAGAAAAAATATATAACAATATATATATTAATATAATTTAAGTATTAACTGGTTCACATTAATATAAACACCCTTAAAACATTCCATAAAATCCCACCACATGTAACATTAGAAGGATACAAGCCCCAACGTACCCTTGGAATATATAATTATCAACAATAAAATCATATTTTTGAAAATTATACATTGAATATATCATTATAAACATAGAATAAATAAATTAATTTTTAGTAATAATATTGTTATAATTATTATTATTATTTTTAAAGGAATTTAAATAATTTTACAATTTATCATTCTCAATTAGGGTACATAATGATAGGTAAACCAATGATTAAAAACATGATTAATTAACTCAATTTAATTCACTACCATTTGATAAAATACATTAATAGTCTAAAAATACGATAATATCTCTTTAATAACAACATATAACCATACTATAATATCAAAAAAATTCTATGAAAATATATACGAATCGCATGTGAATACTATACTGGAGCTACCTAGACACATGAAAATCCTCCTAGTGAAGTCTGGGACATCTTATCTGCAATCTACCTAGCCCTAATAATTATATCATTGAAACAAATCATTTGTTTCATTATTTTATGACCATTTTGTGGTTCTTTATTTTTAGAAAGATCACCACATTTCCATATCCATTCCTTCCAATATGTAAGAGGAGTATGATTAGCACCAAAGGATTAAAAACAAAAATATTTTGACTATTAACTTTACATTAGGAAAATAATAATAATTAAAATAGTTGAATTATTAATAGTAAATCCTATATAGTGTGGAATCTACCTAGTAGGATAAATAAATAATAATATGAAAACAAATATAAAAATAGTGACATTTTATATATTAGTAAAATGTTGATAAAAAGGGGATGGATAAATATATCTGATAATCTGAAATAACAAAAGACTACAACAATATTTTTAAGAAACATTCTTACATTTTGTTTTGGTAATTTCAATGTCTAGATACTCTATTAGATATTTTGATTGTCATAAGGGGAATTCATTTACCTAAATCAAGGAAAGATGATTCAATTTATTAACTATGTTTTCCTTTCATTGTGCCATTAATAAAACCAATAATTTTGTCACAAAAAATAGAATATTTGTAAACAATTATATGTATGTATTTTAATTGACTGTGAATGATCAGTAGAAGGAATGGACGAACCCATGTTTAATTGTAGTGATATTACAAAGTTACAAAAATCATCATCCATCCATGATGTAGTAATTACTTGTAGTTGAGTCTCACTTATTACTATTAAATCATCACAGTCATCATATAAATATATATATGGTGAGAAAAACATAACAAGCCTCATGTGCATGATGGAAAAATTCTTGAACACCATAAGGTACCATGGTTATGCATCATATCCCGTAATGATATAATACATATTATTAGGATATTATAATATAGAAATTACATCATATTAGATCATCCAAACCCTTGATATATTTGGTACTATTAAAGATTCATAGATATAATGATCACCAAAGGAAGTCATCTAAAGTGGCAACTACACATAAAATGTCTCATTGAACCCTAACCAATACCTTCTTCTAATATATGGTCACATGAATGTACTATATTATAACACATTATATAAATCATACTAGAGGTAAAAAACTGTCAGCCAACATTTTAAGACACACAACTTACAGTAACACATCATATCTGTTACAATCCCATAGGAACTATCCTATTGATACTCAATATCCCATCCTCTTCAAAAAAAAATTATATCAATTCATCATCCACAAAAACTGAATTAATTAAATTTTTTATATTATATATTCAAATTTTAATCCAAAATTTATCAAAAATCACAACTTATTTGAGGTAATATATTTGTGCCGAACAAGAATTTGGAGAAAATTCTATAGAAACAAGCTATAATCTCCACTAAAAAGACACAAATGAAACTAGAATTTACTAATTTTTATCCTCAAGGTATATTACATAACTCAGAACCAACCCATCCAATTTAATACCTTATAAAATGAATAATTTGAAAATTCATTCATCTTAATTCATGATATTATATGTAATTAAATTAGATTAATGTAACTTGATAATGACATGTTAACAAAATCCTTAACGATAACTTTAATAAATCCACACTACCAAAATTAATTAAAATCAACATTAATCCATGATCATGAAGAACCCCACTCTATAATATAGATATTAACATTTTGATTATGTAATTATAAGATATATAGTTTTTTAGACTCCCATGGGGTTATACATACAAAATTAGAGTGATCACCAAAAAGATAAGTTCAATTGGACCTGAAAAGTAGAGTGTGATCTTGAAGAAGTTTTTATGAGGGCCTGTAGGGGGTGTAATTCATTCGATGGTTGTGGAAGTAATATGAACTCTAAATAATATTCTTTAAATTTAATAAATTAGAATAAAATTTAAAAAAAATAAGGGCCATGTCCATTATTGTGTAGCTTCAAGGTCCATAGCACAACACCCCTACAAAGAGGTATCACTTTGGAATGAACATATGGGTCATTTAAGAACAACAAATTCTAGAAGACCATTAAAATAAAAAGGGTACTAATTGTGTTATTATAGAGTCCATTAGAGTGAAATTACAAAATTTTTGGTTTTGGTTATGATACCTCGAGGAGATCTACACATGAATTACCCTAACCCTCACGATATAATGAAATTAAATCACGAATAAACATTCTATGATTTATTTTCATAATCACTTCTTCAACAAAACTAAAAACCATGACGTATCATGTATAAGATCCCTTCTTCTTCTTTTTTGAATTACCCAATATATTTTATATGATCTTCATTCATTTGGATTTTTATTATTCATTTAACTATGGTTGTCTAGTAACTTTCTGGGTATATGGAAAAATATCTAGGGAAAATGACAAAATGATCAATGATGTAGGTTTTTTTGAATTATTGGAGAATAGGCATAAACATGTGAAATGGGATTTTATGGTTTTCCCATGAGTTTTTACTAAATTAGAAGTAATATATGATCTTCTACGGATTATGGACATAACGATATCTATAGGAAATTTACATGTCATGTATACATTAAAATAATTCTAAATATCACCCTAAGGAGGTTAGGAAATGGGTTTAGGACATGAAATGATTAGATATTGAGAACCAGGCTCATTTCAAGTAATTTTTCAGTAGGTTATTTAAACCCATGGTGTCATTTTTTTCAACATAACTCATAATAGAATAAATACACTACGTGAATGGTATACATATCATTTATTTGACAGGATTGGTGGGAATATGGCTTGATATATGTGTGTTTAATTTTTCATTTTCATGCATCTCTCCTTTCTTGATCATGATATAATTTGAATATATTTTCTGTGCCATCTTTTATTATATATGTATTGATCAAGAAATCGTTACATAGAGAATATTTTTGGGTTTTCCCTTGTTTTCTTCTTGATCTTGATTTTAGAGTTTCAATATCTTGTCCAATATTATTTTGGGTGTTGATCATCATATCATGTGATCTAGGATTCTACCTTTGACCTTATTATTCATAATTTTGGATGGAATTACCCATGTAAAAAATTTTATTGATCACTAGTTAGTGGTAAGTTTTTTAAAACCACAACCTATGGTCTATTTAATAGTTTAAGTAAATTAAATTTGTCTATTGTGCCAAAATAATATATGCATTAATTAAATAAAGTATAGGAAATGATAGATCATGAATTTGATTAATCCTTAGATCCTATTAGATTCAATGGGGTTGAGACCTAACTTACGAATACCACTTTCGTGTTCCTACACTAGAATAATAATGAATTGGATTCGGGATTATTGTGTTGTTAGCATGATATGAGACCTCATGTGATTTCAAGTGCTAAAATAATCCTGGAACATTGCATAATTAATTATTAAAATGGATAATTACTATTTTACATAAATTTATGTGGTAACCAGTATGAAAATAAATAATTATATTGATTAACAAATGAATGTGTAATTGAAAAGAAAATTATTAATTTTCAAAATTAACCACTTTGTACTATGATGTGATGTCTTTTTATTATTATGACTTGTTTCTAATTAATTAGAAAATGATTATATAGAAGGACTACCAATGTTATATGAAAATGATTTTATAAAAATATATGACTAGTGATGCTAAAATACTTATATAGCGGGATATGATCAAATGATGGATTTATTATATTATGGGAATGTCAATGATACTGAAATTATTATATAGAGGGAGATGATTTGTTGTACTAAAATTATTATGTATAGGGATATTTCCAGTGATGCTAAAATGATTATATATATTGAATTTCTCAGTTATGTGATTATGCCATGGACTTTTGGTTATGGATTCAATGGTTGTGCTATATGCTCAGAGATATTCAATCTTGGCATGGAAGATGGTTCATAGATATATTTTATTAATTATTTAATTAATAAATATGATTAAGATTTTATTTCGTGCACTAATTATCATATCAGTTTTTTTATACATGATAGTGTTTACTTATGGAATTTTACCAACACCCTATTTTGGGATTTCATTTGGTACTCGAGCATACTATAGGGATGTGGTTTTAGACAAGGAAATAGAGCCCTATAGTTGATTGATGATAACTAGATGTATTGGAGGATGGGAATGGGACCCAAATAGGGTTCGGTACTCCGAAATTTTAGTTTATTGTGTAAGGTTGACCTTTTATTCGTAACCTATTTAATCATATATATATATATATATGCATGAAAATACATTTTTATTATTTGATTATTTGTCCAATAGAATACCCATGAATTGTACGATGTACTATTTTATCAATTTGATCAATATAATATTTTTTTTGTATAACAATGTTACTATGTCCCAAGGAATGTAGTCTCCCCACTATATTCTCTACACACCTACTATAAGTCATTAGCCTCTGGCATATATGGAGGCATAATTGAGTTATAATCACCAGCCTATCTTAGCTTTCTGTTTGATTTCCCGATCTGGGTACATTATAATGTTGTATCAGAGGGTATAAGTTGTTTTTTATAACTATATTACTATCTATGAACTGTATAATGAGTAGGATGTTCTAGAATATATGCATGATATTTTCTATTCCATATATAGGGGAAATTGTTAGTGATGAAGTACATGATTATTGTTCATGATGTTTTGAAGTTATGATTGATATTACTTTATCCTAGGTAGTTCAAATATTGGGTGATGTTATTGTTCTTGAGGTTTATTCTAATGTAATAGTATGACATGAGATCAGTATTCATGCATAATTATAGGAATGTAAGGATATATATTGACATTTACTATTTATGATAAATACATATTTATTAGATGTGATATATATTCATATATGAACTTCAAAATGAGATACCTTTTATATATAATAAATTATATGAAATAACTATTATTTCTATCTAAAATTCATGTGATTCATTCTTATAGCTACTAGTAATAAGTGATTCACTTTTCTTTTCACCTACTGAGGTTGACCTTGTTTTTGGAGACATTTTTATGGAGTGAATTTAATTTGTACATAAAATAGCACCTCATTATCTTTGAAATGAGAATTAGGAGATTGGAAATATGCATATTCCAAACATAGCTAAATGAGTGAATCCTTTTTATCCTAATGGTAAAATGGAAGTTAAAATTCATGAATGATTCCTAAGGATAATGAAATATATTTTATGGGATAATATTTACACCACTCCTTAGATGTCTATATTATTTGAGGGTGCTTCGAGTACAATATCCCTCTATGTTCAACGGGGAGTGAGGCACCTATGAAGATGACATTTAGAAAGAGTATGTATAAAAAATATTATTGTATGATGAAATTACCCTTTGATATTAGGGTTAATATTAATGCATACATTCTTCATTGACCATACATGAATTAGTGGGACATACTATATCATGATGGGAAACAATATGAGTAATTTTAAAAGGACATTGATATAAATTCTTATGAAAATACAATCCCAACACATTAGGGGATTAAAAGTATATTGCGTTCTAGAAAATATCATAGGTGGTAAAGTAATTGATAAAATATATTGGACATTTAATCAACTTGAATAAAATTTATACATGTTTAACTTCTAATATGATCCCTATGGAAATTAATTTTCTCAATGAGATTCTTAGAGAACAAGTTACATTTTAACATAATTCAATTCTGTATATTTTTAGATTTAATTATTTTTGAAATCTTCATGTCAGGAAAATTGTGAGAGGCCATGAGTAGTATCTAGATAATTTATTTTGGGAAAACATGGATCTATTATTATAGGGGAAATAACTTCCTCTATGATATAAATTTCAAATGAAAAGGCGCACTAAGAAGTTAGTGAACATGACATCCATCTTATGAATGTGTTCTATTATACTGCTATAAGTTTGGCATGATGGGATTAATGAGGCCTTAGTTTTTCCACACTACAATGAAGTTCCATTCGTGTGGTTAGCTGGGTCACATATATTTTTTTTAATGAGGGCTTTATCCGTAGAGTATTAATGGGGATTAGGAATGGTATAAAATTATAGGAAGGACCTAGATACCCTTTTGTTATCATGTAGATATATTTCCACTGGATGTTCACGTTGAGGATGGTGACATGGTATTATAGTGAAATATAGACAATACAATGTATAGGGAAAATCCTAGTGGATTAAGACTGGAGTGTTGGGATGAGGGGTTATTCAGCGACATGTTCTGAATTCATCATTAGTTATTTCAATAGTTATAACATATAACACAATTGGTATGATTATTGTATCACATACCATTGTTTTTTTATAATGTAGTATCACATTACTATTTAACTTATCATTTAAAAAAATTGGGATTTTTATGATCTATTTATATGGTTTTATGATAATATATACAACAATTGGAGTGTGTTCAGAGAATATCAATCCATGTATTGTGTGTTCACTAAAAATATTTGGCTACAATTTCATTCTAAAATTGTATGTTGGTGAAATTACTATTTTCATTTCGATTATTTATATGTATTGGTTATGCCAATTCTAGGGTAATATTGTCTTTTATTTGTGTAATAATTATATTCAATCTCTATAAAGAATCATAAATTTTAACTATGTTTATTGGGATCATCAAGAATTAAATTCATGAAAAATTTAGTGAATATTGGATTGTGTCCTTGATCAGATAACAATCATTATCATGGATGATGGATGAGTGCATTGGTATACTTTTTATCTAGTGACTTACTGTTTTTATAATTTTATTCTAGACAACTTCTACTGATAACCACCCTATAGTGTGATTGATTTCATGACTGATTTATTTTCAAGAGTAGTGATTGTTTCTATTGATCCATATAGGATGGAACAAGAAGGGCTTCAATATATTAATTTCATGTTAGAATATTTATAATAGAAAGGATTCATAAAACCTAGTTTGTTCACATGGGGTTATCTGGTTTTTTTTCAAGAGAAGGATAATGGAAATTTGTTCTTCATTATAGATTATAAGATATTAATCCAGATTATTATCAATAAATGGTTTACCCTTCTCCAAATATACTATTTCATCACTCATATTAAAGGTGATATTATATTCAGTAATACCGATTTGATATATGATTACCACCACATGGGGGTGTGACAACAAAACATACCTTAGGCTCTCTATTGAAGTGGGTATGAATGGTAAGAGTTCATATTTATTCAATTTGGTTTGATAAATATAGTATAAATACACAAAAGATTGATTAATTTCTTATTTAATAATTTTCTAGATATGTTTTTTAAATTTTATTGTTGAAGAAAACATATTGTTCTCCAAGTCCTTATATGATCATTCCTAATACATTGACATTATCTTCAGTACATTGGCAAAGAATCATCATTATACCAAGATAACAAACGTAATTTTTTGTATAGATAATGTTGACACCTTAGGTCATTTCATCTTAAAGGATAGAGTGTTAGTGAACCCAGGGATGGTTGTACCCATGGTATTGTGGTAGTTTCCCAAAAATGACATTGAGAATTGGAGTTTTACAGTTATAAAAGGTTATTATTGGTGTTTTATCGTGAACTTATCTTGTGTGGGAGAAAAAATGTATAAGACGACCAGTAAAGGAGTGATGATATTTGTTCATATGAATTTGGGAGAGATTTTATAGATTTAATGGAATTTTTACCTAAATACCTATCATCCCTGAAACTATTTCTTGTAAATCATATACCATATAATGTAACTAATCATGAACTGCAATTGGAGTAGTTTAGTTGAAAATGGATTTAGTGATTTCATGTGGCTCTAAAATGCTATGATCTCATGGGGGGAATTACTCTACTAACATTCTAGATATAGATTTAGTGTACATTTCTATATGATTCTAGGCACACTATCTTTTTTTGAGAGTATTTTGTTTTAAACTTACAAGAAGAGCCTCATGAAAATATTTTCTCATCAATACATGAACATTTAGTAGAGGAGGTGGGTCAATTATATTCTATATTTTGGCATCTAGTGGACTTTTAAACTTGGAAATTGAAAGATAATTATTGATTACTTTAGTTTTTTGTTTCATAGATTAGTAGGGAGGTATTATTTCAATGAGTGGTATATGATTTCACTATTTTTATTCAAGTATCTTGACATTCTGTAATCATAGTGATGAGTAGACCTGACTTCAACATTTATCACAATGGTGATTATTTATTTGATAAGCATAGAGTAGAATTATGATATGGAGTGATTAGTTCTTAAAGATACCATATATGGTTGAAAGGCACCATCAATATGGTGACATGGAAGTGGAAATGCATTTATTTTTTATTCCATGTGTATGAAGCTACAGTCTTACACAAGAAGTTTACAAGAGAGATTCATGCTTCGAGATGGGTGATATATCCTAGTTTGACAAAGATTCCTTGTAACCTATATTGAAAATTTTTGTGGTCATGAACGAGGATGGAGGAAGCGAACATCGTAGGGAAATGTTTCACCTGCTAGTAGGTGAAAAAATATCATTAGACGTGAGATTGGATTTAGTAACAAAATTCTACTATAATTTTGAATGGGGATTATGCCAAATGGATTTTGTGAAAGGATTACCACAGAAACATAATAGTAATTATATTTAATTAGTGATCATATATGAATTTATGATGATAAACAAATTATTATCAATTTTGGAGACCTTTATTTTTTATTATTTGTTTATTATATACATTCATGATATAATTTAGTTGCAAGTTCATTAGATGAGTATCATTTATGATAGAGATACTCAATTCATATATAAGATCTGTAAGGGTATTTAGATGGATCTAGGATCACATGTTCATGAAAGGAAAAAACAATCATCTAAATATTGATGGTAAATATGAGAGGACCATTCATATTCTGGAGGATTTGATACGAGCCTTTTGTTATGGATTTGAGTTGTTTTTGGGAGATGAATATGGCACTCATAGAGTTTGTGTAATATATTATGTATCTAGAATCAATTTAAATGTAATGTTTTATGGATTTTTATAAGATTACATGCCATTTTCATCTTTGTTTCATAGAGGAAGGTGAGTCAGAGCATGTTTTACATAGTCATATATAGGAGACGTTTGAGCAAGATTAGCTGATTCAAAGGTGGTTGGTAACCACACAGATTACCAAGAACTTATACGATGGCTAATGGATATGACCTCTAGAATTTGAGGTAGGCCATTATGATTCCATTTAGTGACTCCAAGGTCATGGAAAATCCATATCATTAAATAGAAAAGGCTACCACCCATGCATTTCAAACTATTTGGGATAGCTGAAATTGTCAATCCTGTGGCATACCAATTTATTGTTTCATAGTGCTACACTAACATTCTTGATGTCTTTCATGTCACTTATCCTCATAAATATCATCTTGGAACATCTCATGTGGTAGATATTGATGATTTTGAACTTGGTGTATATTATTCATTTAATGATCATCATATACATCTTTTGGATAGTAGGGAGAAGCATTTATATGGAAATAAAGTACAACTTGTTTGAGTGTAGTGGATGTATTTGAATATTAAAGAGGATTCCTGGGAGAGATAACCTGATATATAAGAACATTGGATATGCTTGTTCATAGATAACCCATTACAATTCTTGGATATTCATAGAGAAGACCTATTATTTGTTCGGGAAGTTGTACGATCCAATATTTTTCTTGGTACATCCAACGTTTAGTTTTTTTAGCCTCATTCATTAACAGAATTTGTGTTTTTTAACCTTGTTGATCAGGTCCTTTTAAAGAATGGAGAAAATTTTCTAGGAAGAAAACCCTAATTTTCAAGGCTGTATTTTTGTATGATATAATGGAGTATGTTTATAAAATTTTTAAAGGGGTTACGAGGGGTTTCCCTATTTTTATAATGCTTTAGAATTGGGTCAGTATATTCTATGGTAACTGAGTTTAATGATGTATACATGAAATTTACACATCATGAAGATGTCAATAGCCATGTAAATATCACCATGAAGATGACATGAAAACATTTCATGAAATTAAACTAATACATAATGTGAAACTAGTTCATGGAATGTAATGATATAAATGGGTTATTTTAGACTCAGGCGACACATTTTTTAGTGTAACTCATAATTTTAGAATTACATTACATAAAAGATTTTCACTTTGTGTATATCATGGGTTCTATTGTTTTAAGGCCATATTGTGTGTCTTTTTGTTTCTTCATCTTCATGCATCTCTCTTATCTCGATCCCTATGTGATTTTAAGGTGATTTTGGAGTGCCTTATTCTATTCTAGACAACTCAATAAACCATTCAATCCCCATAGAGTTTCTTTTCTTATGATGTCCCCTCTATTTCACATTTTCTCCATTGTAATGTGGAAGTATATTAACTGCTTATGATTTTTTGTTTATTATAATATCCTGTGACCTATGTTTCATCTTGAGATCCCCTCCTCCATCATTCTAGTTGAAATTATTATTTGAATTTTTGATTTGATCACCAGTTAAATATAGATAGCATAAAACAAAACCCCGGGACCTTTTTAATATTTTATGTATGTGAAAAATTTCGATTATGCTAAAATAATTGGCATGTTAATTAACTATATAACATCTTATGATGGAACATTTATTGGATTACTCATTAGACCCCCTTAGATACAATTATTTTTAAACATATAATTCTGCCACCCATTTGATGTGCCTTCATTGGAATTGGTAAGAATTTACTAATGGATTAAATTGTGGTTATCACAACATGAAACCTAAACTAATTAATATTTGATAGAATCATATTTTTAGATGGAGTAATTTATTATCTTAATTGATTATTATTACTTGATATAAATTGATGGGTTAAATGGTATGCTAATGACATAAGATACGATTTAATGAATTTGTGTGTAATTGAATGAAAAGTTGTAATTTTTATAAATAAAACTCATGACATAAGAGATGATGTTGTGTTATTATACTATGATTCTGTTTTGGTTTATGATCAAATTAATATATAGAGGTATTGAATTTATTTTGAGGAAATGTTAATATGAAGGGTTATTCGTGTTGATGTTGAAATTCTTATATAAAGGTCCTGGTACATATACAAGAATGATAATATAGAACACATTTTCTATATAGTACAATTTAATATAGAGTTCTTTCCCTTATTACACTGAAGTGCATATATATTGGGCTATGCCCAATGATAAAAAAATACATATATACAGGGATTTTCGTTATTATGTGATTATTCCATAGACTTGCTATTATGGTTGAAATGGTTGTGCTACATACACAATGTTATTCTAAAAATGATCTTACGAATATTGATTCTAAAATTGTATTAATTATTTATTTTTATACATGTATTAATTTATTAAATTCAGGAAATTATTGTCAAATGGGTTTTTCAGATGTAGGAGTGTCTACCCACTGAGTATTACTCACACCTTATTTGGGATGATATTTGGTTCCAAATTAGATTACCTGGATGACAGTTTTGATATGGGAAAGGGAAATTTTAGTTGATTTTTAATAGCTAGATTGGTTGGATCATGGAGAAGGGTCCGTCATATGGGTTGGGTTTGGTATCATTGATTTTATTTTGTTATCTTGTCCTTTTATTTTTGTTATGATTAGTTAAGTATCTGGATACATACCATCCTAACATTACAATGTCATTATCTGATTATTTGGTGCATCCATTAACTATAATGGGGATGACGTAATATTTATTCTATTTACTATACTTAAAAATATTTTTAATCTCTAAATACTTGTACTCAGTACCAATGGGTATAGTCTACCCACTATATTAATTACACCCCCACTTCTGGTCGCTAGCCTCTAGAATATGGGATGGCGCACTGGATGTCTAGTAACTAACCTGATTTTCAATTATGGTGAGTGTCTAATGGAGGTCTGTTACATGATGACACACAATAATCCCTATTATTATGTTCCAAACCCCTACCAATTATATAATTTATTCACAAAACCATGTTTAGTTCTATAACACATAACCCCATTCAATTTAAATCATCATCAAAAGAAATAAACCATTAATATAATTTTTTTTTGAAAGAAATTGAAATTACACCTAATCATTTGGGGAGTATTATAAATTTTTTAGCTTTTACCATTATTTTAAATACTTACATCATAATATGATTTAACATCATAAATTTATATTTTAAATTATTATATATTTTAATAATTAAAAAAATTACGGTATTTTCTAATTTTGGTGATGTATTTATAATTATTAAATTCAATTTATTAATATATATTTTATCATATGAAAAATATTATTCATCAAATAAATTTCACAAGAGAAAAAATAAATTTCTTTTATAAAATTATTTAAATATTAAATCGATAAAATATTATTTAAATAATTTTACAAATAATTATTCATATATTATAAGATTTATGTGTGTGTTTTCATATACTATATAATTCATCAAAATGAATCATTTAATAGGACATTTTGAATAAAATTAAATAACGTATAAAAATATTTTCTTTTTGAATTCTATGTATTTTCCCCATTGAAATATTTAAATTTTATTTTATAGAATATATTTTTATTATATAATAAATAAATGTCAAATGTATAATTTTCTATGTTAATATATTTTTTTAGAAGAATTTTTTACAATTATAATTAATTTGTGATAATAAATCCAAACTGAGAACATGTTTATGGGAATAACATCCAATAATTATATATAATGTTGATATATATCCAACAATAAAATTGTAGTCACATTATCTATTTTAATTGTTAAATATATCCATTCCTACTTTACCAACACCATTCATACTATTCAATTATTAAAATTTTTCTATGTTTATAATGTATTAAATTCAATCAATAGTTTTACATGGTACTATAATGTTTGTGAGAGAATATAAGGGATTTTATATAAATAATTGTATATTAATTTTTTATTTGATTGATAATTAATTATCATTATATGAATCTTTATTAATAAAGTCATTCTTCATTTTTAATGTTTTGTTTTGAGGAAATAAATTTTAGATAATTTCTTTTGTATTTCATATATTTTATTTTCATCATAAGATCCATTCCAAATTAAAAAAATATATAAATTAATTTCAACATATACATAATATAATACTAGTATACAGGGTTAGAGAAATACCATATATATCTATATTCAGTATTAATAAATGATTAGAATAATATGGGTCTTCGAATGGAAATTATGTAATAAAAATATAATGTTCATCCAAGATGTAACCATTGATAAAAAATTTTGTTCCATTTTATAGGGAAAACTTTTATATGTGTACTGTATGTTTTATTGAAATTACAGTGAATTATAATATATATTCAATGGTAATGTGTATTAACAATTCATAACAATAATTTTATTCCACATGATTCATCAATGAGATATAGTTCAACCAGAAAGTTCAAATATATTTGGAAATGGAGTTGAAAATAATTCCAAGTGTATTATTTTACATTATTAGGTGGACTTTCTATTATTTATGAATAACCAAAAATCACGAATATATGAATCCAATGAAACAAAAAAATATATAAAATAAACGAATACATTCATGGGATTTCCAAAAAATATTAATGTAATTTATAAAAAAAATTAATTGATAGTTTAAGAAGAATAAGCCCTTTGCCAAACAAGATATATTCATAACTAGATTATCATTATAAATGTCTCCATTGAATTTTTAAAAGAATTATAAAACAATAAATTTAAATAGAGTGATTATACATGTATACCCCAATTGGATGCTACATTGAACTATCTAATGTCATGTGAGTTGGAATATTAATTCCCTAGTTAATAGAATATTTTATTTTAATAAATTTTCTATTTCTAAGAACATGTAGAAGGATTGTTTAAGAATGACCCCACCATATTTCATCCAACTCATATTACAAAACTAATTAATTATATCCAACCAAAAATATCACGATAATATATAAATCAACTACCATATCCTAATATAAACAATAATATGGATGATATATATTTCTCTATAAACACTAGACCCCTGTCACGAACCGAATCTGGTCACCGCCAAAACCGGCACCAAACCCAGCCCGTGACATGACCCGAAGGGCGTTCCCTATCCCCACGGGCTGGCACAAGTTCCCGGGTATCATTTATTTTGGTTTGGGAACGATTTACCCGAATATGAAGGCATAAACCATTAAAAACAATCAATAAACTGAATCTGAAAAATTTATGCCAAACGATGTTTAAACAAAAACCAGAACTGAATACATAGGTTTAGAGTCAATACAAAAGTTCCAAAGACACAATGGAATAGAAACAAAACAGCCCCATGGACTCCACATGACAAGGGGTCATCACCCCCAAGTCGTCTCCGCTACTCCTCCCCAAGGATGAGGACTAACACCCTGAACCGTCAACACCCTTAGCCTTTCCATTACCTGGGTCAAAAAAAAGGTCTACTTACACCCAAGGGGTGTAAGTAGGGTGTGAGCCTAAGCCAAATAGGATACCACCCTATGATTCCAAGGTGCATGCAATACAAGGTGAAAAAGCAAGCAGTTTTAATATGCAATTAAAAGAGGTGACAAATTCCACGAAATGAAACTTTAAATTGAAAACATTTTTCAAGATAAAACTTTCATAATGTTAACAAATTTAAATAGGAATATTAGATACTGCATTATAATTCCAAATACACCCAAAAACAAGGGCAAATACCACAAATCCACTGAGCAACAAAACCGGGAACACCCCTAGGAACTAGATAGTCTCAGGCCCCATGTACCTCGTACCTCAGTGTAATGTAACCATAGTAAAATCCTTTCTCGTGACCGAGCCACTAGTAGGGAACATACCCATAACCTAGTGGTCCCCAATCATCATCCACATAGTTTAGTTAGAGTTGTCGTTATTCAAATGCTAAGTGAAACAGGGACAAAACCCATCCGGTCCACTAGCCGTACTAGTACAAATCCGCCCCACCTAGATACCCGGGCTTCCCCCTTTGTGCTCAAACAATTTCAGGATTTAAAACACATCCATTTTAATGTAAAACACCACTACTGGTCACATACACCAAATACAGTATCTATCTCATTTTCTACCACTTAAAACACACAACAAACTCATTGAATTTGAATAAATCAATTTCACAAAATCTCGTGTAGTTTTGCACACAAAACCCCTTAAGAAACCCACTTGTACACGATGTTCACAATTGTAAGTTACCAAAATAGTAAAGGCAGCCCAATAAATATCAATTAAAACAACAAATCAATTTTTGGGCATCCTCATGTTAAACAAGAAGTGTTCTCTTTGTAAAACCATCATTTTCACACAAAAGTGGAACCAAAACTTCACTTTCTTTACAAGCACAATTAAAACTCATTATTTGCAGCAATTACCAAAGGGGATAAACATTATAAACAGTATTTTATGCCTTATTACAGATCAATAAAAACAACTAAGTATTTATAGGGCATCCCCAAATAAACAAACAAAACACTTCTTTGGAAAACCCCCAATTTCACACCAAATTGGCATTTTAAATTCAATTGCAATGGAAACATTATTAGAACCAATTTTTGTAGCAATAATAAAATTATATAAATCTGAAAATATGATAAATACAGCATGATAATACACAAAGATTGCATCAACATTGGAATCACCTACCAAATCAAATGAAACCATTGAATCCTTTGTGCGAAAACACAAACGCACCCCGCCGCACCTCAAGAAGGGTAGATCAAACCTAAAAATAGAAAATTGGACCAAGAAAACCCAAGGTTAAACCTTAGGTTCGAACCCCTACCCACTGGTCATTGTTCACTTCAATAAAAAGGGAGGAAACCCAAAAAAAAAGAATGAAACCCTAATCAATTTGAAAGGGGAAAAGAAATGGATAAACTTACTTGAGAAATCTAGAATGAATCTCCCCAAAACACTAGTATCTGAAATTTAAAACGGCCAAAACTCAGGGAATGGTCTCACAAGAATTATTAGGTCATTTAGGAATTGGAATGGAGGGAAAAGATTAAGAATATAAGGATTTATGAAAGGATCCATTTACCTCTCCAAAATCTGGACGATTTCTGAAATCCAGAAAGTTTCAACTATTTTCGAGACTCTATCGAGCTCTAAATTGTGGGAGGAGGGCATGGGGTCTCGCCTGGGCTTCTTAGGGTCGATAGGGAGGTTGAATCACCGAAAAATCCATTTTATTGAATAAGATATTAATAAATTAATGAAACAATTTAAAACTGGAAAATGGGCCTTCGGGTTGGCCCAATTCTCAAATAAAAACAAAAATCCCCCATGCTTATGGATTTATAAAGGCCCCAAATTTAAATTTGGGGTTAATATATCAGGGGAGAACAATTAGGAGTTGGAATGAGTCAAAAATATTAAAAATTGAAAAAGTTATAATTGAAACAAAATTTATTTTTAAATCTGGAATTGGGCTCGCAGTTTGGCCCAATTCCTGAAAACTCACCTATTCTCAATAAAACCTTTGGAAACCACCAAAACAAATCATGAGTGGAAAATAAATTTAAAATAACCCTAAAATAGGTTACGTACGTGACAATTCTCCCCACCTTGAAAACTTTCCGCCCCGGAAAGTCACATCAAGGTCAAAGCAACAACCAAACCCAACTGAGAAACCAATAGGTACACCCTTGCCAGGTTTCACCCCCAAAGGTCAAAACACCTCCAGTGATCAATGATGGAAGGAATACTGTCACAAACCAAACTTACACCACTTTCCTGAAACAATAAAGTACATTCAGGATTTATCCCAAATGAAAACTCCTCAAATACAATCTGAACAATACTCAATCAATTTACCCAAAAAAAACAACAACATTGAACAAGGTTACACTTCCCTACTATAACTAAACCATTGGAAACTCTCCAATATCAATGTTTACCCAATGAATATGTAGGTAGTTAGATATCTTCGAATGATAATACCTACTTCCCAGACAAGTCCAAAGAAAAAAAAATATGAGTTACTCGTATGAAGAGACACAAATGGGCTCCCCACCATAAGAGACAACTTAAATTGTTTTCCCGAGACAGAATCAAGACACTAATAGTGGGAGGCCCAAACATACTCTCTAGTAAAAGGGAAATACTTCCATTAAATGTTTATGAAGGAATATTCATGAGAATCATAGTGGGTCTCCCCACCATAAGAACTGACCATCTTAACCGACCAGCATGGGCCGACACAGAAAGACCCAAAAAGAAATCAAAGATTTAGGAAGGGCGCAGGATTAGTCTGCATGGTTTGGGAAACTGTGCACTAACTGTGAATATAATTATTTCTACATGGCTTCCTAGCACACGACCACTACTAAAAGTGCACAAACTATGTGCTCAACCATGACGAAACCATAGGTTTGAACTATTCCCATCTTTCATACTAAGGATAGGACTTTGTACAAGGGTTTAAATGGCCCTGGGATTTTCCCTGACTACGAGCCAGCTTCTCTCCGAGACCTATGGCTGGAGCTCAAATGATTGAAGCATCTTCGGCCTCGTAGTTAATATTTGGAAACCCACTGAATGAGAATTAATCTTTTCGGTGCCACCAAAAACTACACCGCAGTCCCAAATAAGTTTTCTAGACATAACACATTCCAAACTCACTTTACCTTATCCCGATATTTCACTGAAACAAGGGCTGAGAAGATACACACATCACAACTTGTTTCTTCAGGTGAGAAACAATAGAAGTAAATAAAACCTACACTCACATTCCTCCAAAATAGATGATTTTGAATTTTTTCCAAGGGAGACATTTTCCCAACATAACAGGGACTCTCAGAGGATTTCACTACTTTCACCTATACATTCAATTGAGTACATGACATCATAAGGCATCACCAAACATGACCATTTCAACTGATATAAACAATTCATGGAGAGGGACCTTATACAACATCCCCAAACAACACACAATTCTAGAAAGTGGCCACAATATCCTATCGTGACCATATTTCCCACACCGGTGGTTTAACATGAATTAATGCATCAAAGAAACTTTTAAGAACCCAAAGGTCCTCTTAGACACCATCGAGACACTCATCCACACTTACAACCAAAGAACACTTCCACCTTCGATGAATCATGAAACATTAGAAACTAAGGTTTCTTTCAACCTTCCACAATAACTTTACCACTACAAGAGGATCCAAAAATCAACGAAATGAATGGGTGTAGACTCAATCAACAATGATCGATAAAATATTCCTTATATTGATCAACTGGAGGATTTTCCAATGGCGAAACAATATGGATTGCACTTCAGCTGTGCATTAACCCTTAATGGGGGCATACCTTATCCAATGAGACAACCCAAGGACCCAACCAATCTGGTCCATTAGTCAAAACATGCCTCAAACCAGATCCAAACACATGAAGGGAACCACCGTAAAGGCATCCCAATACATTTTTCAAAAGAGACCACTAATCGTCCCTACAACACAACTTACTGACCAAACCCAAACCCAAAACACAGTTCAAACAGGAGGGGTTCTTGGACTCAAAACATCCCACAACATCAACATTTTCCGAAAACACATAATATACACCATCTCAAAAAAAAATCATCAAGAAATCATGTTTTTTTTTAAAAAAACATTTCTTTGAAAACAAATGTTTCAGCGGTAAGCGCATCCACCAATGGTACCCCATGGGCCTTACACATGCATGTTTCTATGCCACACCAGGAACCCTCCTCATTTCCATCCCGACACTCATCCAGTCATGTCATCAACCATCCCTCTTCCCATATAACCCCATGCATGTGGTTGCTCATGAAAATACCAAAGGTTAAAACAAAAATTCTTTCCACTTTTCAAAACCAAAATGGTCAACCAACACATCATTTTTCTCAAAACCGCTAACCACGAGATCAAATTCCAACTCACATATTACAAAACTTTTCAGAAATGCACAACCATTTAAAAAAAATAACTCACTTTCAATATATTCACATCAATTTCAAAACATCTCATCCCATTAAAACACCCTTTAATCGTTTAGAAAACTATAGTGGAAACACTTTTGAAAACCAACTTCAATATGGTTTCGGCTTTCAAAAGAGGTGTAAGAATACTATTTTCCATTTCAAAACAATTCTGAAAATTCATTTCCACCATTTCATAAATCAAAACATTCCATATTTATTTGAAACTCATTTCACAAAAACTTTACAATTCTTAAAACCAAGTCAGTTTAAAACCAAAGTTCCAAGATTTCAAAACTAAGGAACACAAGACAATGCGAGAGGAAACTAGTTTCAGTGGGTGACATGGACATATGCTTGGCGGCCATATTCCAATCACTTCACTATCACCGAGAGTGTTCTAGGGTATATCCCTAGCTCCACATGGCTTGCCAGGCCCTGCGAGCTTACGGAGACCATTAACCCAACTCTCTTTTCATTTCCCCTAACCATCATTAAAACAAGAAAACCAAAGGACTTAGATAAATCCTGACTTCCCTAGGAAACTTGAATCCTGTCATGAGGTGTGGTGATCAAGCACACTACCCATAACTATAATACCAAGTCCCTACAATCCTAACTCCATGATATCCTGACTCTTCCCGAAATAACATGACCCAAAGAGTTAACATGAACCTGCTCTGATACCATTTTGTCACGAACCGAATCTGGTCACCGCCAAAACCAGCACCAAACCCAGCCCGTGACATGACCCGAAGGGCGTTCCCTATCCCCACGGGCTGGCACAAGTGCCCGGGTATCATTTATTTAGGTTTGGGAACGATTTACCCGAATATGAAGGCATAAACCATTAAAAACAATCAATAAACTGAATCTGAAAAATTTATGCCAAACGATGTTTAAACAAAAACCAGAACTGAATACATAGGTTTAGAGTCAATACAAAAGTTCCAAAGACACAATGGAACAGAAACAAAACAGCCCCATGGACTCCACATGACAAGGGGTCATCACCCCCAAGTCGTCTCCACTACTCCTCCCCAAGGATGAGGACTAACACCCTGAACCGTCAACACCCTTAGCCTTTCCTTTACCTGGGTCAAAAAAAAGGTCTACTTACAGCCAAGGGGTGTAAGTAGGGTGTGAGCCTAAGCCCAATAGGATACCACCCTATGATTCCAAGGTGCATGCAATACAAGGTGAAAAAGCAAGCAGTTTTAATATGCAATTAAAAGCGGTGACAAATTCCACGAAATGAAACTTTAAATTGAAAACATTTTTCAAGATAAAACTTTCATAATGTTAACAAATTTAAATAGGAATATTAGATACTGCATTATACTTCCAAAGAAACCCAAAAACAAGGGCAAATACCACAAATCCACTGAGCAACAAAACCGGGAACACCCCTAGGCACTAGATAGTCTCAGGCCCCATGTACCTCGTACCTCAGTTTAATGTAACCATAGTAAAATCCTTTCTCGTGCACGAGCCACTAGTAGGGAACATACCCATAACCTAGTGGTCCCCAATCATCATCCACATAGTTTAGTTAGAGTTGTCGTTATCCAAATGCTATGTGAAACAGGGACAAAACCCATCCGGTCCACTAGCCGTACTAGTACAAATCCGCCCCACCTAGGTACCCGGGATTCCCCCTTTGTGCTCAAACAATTTCAGGATTTAACACACATCCATTTTAATGTAAAACACCACTACTGGTCACATACACCAAATATAGTAGCTATCTCATTTTCTACCACTTAAAACACACAACAAACTCTTTGAATTTGAATGAATCAATTTCACAAAATCTCGTGTAGTTTTGCACACAAAACCCCTTAAGAAACCCACTTGTACACGATGTTCACAATTGTAAGTTACCAAAATAGTAAAGGCAGCCCAATAAATATCAATTAAAACAACAAATCAATTTTTTGGCATCCTCATGTTAAACAAGAAGTGTTCTCTTTGTAAAACCTTCATTTTCACACAAAAGTGAAACCAAAACTTCACTTTCTTTACATGCACAATTAAAACTCATTATTTGCAGCAATTACCAAAGGGGATAAACATTATAAACAATATTTTATGCCTTATTACAGATCAATAAAAACAACTAAGTATTTATAGGGCATCCCCAAATAAACAAACAAAACACTTCTTTGGAAAACCCCCAATTTCACACCAAATTGGCATTTTAAATTCAATTGCAATGGAAACATCATTAAAACCAATTTTTGTAGCAATAATAAAATTATATAAATCTGAAAATATGATAAATACAGCATGCTAATACACAAAGATTGCATCAACATTGGAATCACCTACCAAATCAAATGAAACCATTGAATCCTTTGTGCGAAAACACAAACGCACCCCCGCCGCACCTCAAGAAGGGTAGATCAAACCTAAAAATAGAAAATTGGACCAAGAAAACCCAAGTTTAAACCTTAGGTTCGAACCCCTACCCACTGGTCATTGTTAACTTCAATAAAAAGGGAGGAAACCCAAAAAAAAAAGAATGAAACCCTAATCAATTTGAAAGGGGAAAAGAAATGGATAAAATTACTTGAGAAATCTAGAATGAATCTCCCCAAAAAACTAGTATCTGAAATTTAAAACGGCCAAAACTCAGGGGATGGTCTCACAAGAATTATTATGTCATTTAAGAATTGGAATGGAGGAAAAAGATTAATAATAGAAGGAGTTATGAAAGGATCAATTTACCTCTCCAAAATCTGGACGATTTCTGAAATCCAGAAAGTTTCGACTATTTTGGCGACTCTATCGAGCTCCAAATTGTGGGAGGAGGGCATGGGGTCTCGCCTGGGCTTCTTAGGGTAGATAGGGAGGTAGAATCACCGAAAAATCCATTTTAATGAATAAGATATTAATAAATTAATGAAACAATTTAAAACTGGAAAATGGGCCTTCGGGTTGGCCCAATTCTCAAATAAAAACAAAAATCCCCCATGCTTATGGATTTATAAAGGCCCCAAATTTAAATTTGGGGTTAATATATCAGGGGAGAACAATTAGGAGTTGGAATGAGTCAAAAATATTAAAAATTGAAAAAGTTATAAATGAAACAAAATTTATTGTTAAATCTGGAATTGGGCTCGCAGTTTGGCCCAATTCATGAAAACTCACCTATTCTCAATAAAACCTTTGGAAACCACCAAAACAAATCATGAGTGGAAAATAAATTTAAAATAACCCTAAAATAGTTTACGTACGTGACAACCCCAGTAAATGAATTTATATTATAAAAAAATATATTATTCTATCGTTGTGAATCGATAGTAACGTCATCGAAACTCGTTTTGGGAATACCACACCCCATGATTTACCACCCACCATACGTCACATAAAAATACAGAAATACATTATCACATCACCATCTATTTCATTATAAATCTAACTAGTATTATATGTTTGTATATTAAAAACACAATAATTATTTAAATCTTTTCATAAATTAAATAAACAACCCAAAAAATATATAATTTAAATAATAGAATAATAATAATAATATCTCATATTCTAATATACTAAAAAATACCTATGATCTTGTTTACTTTTATTAGTACACTAATTATCAAATACATATTCCAAAAAATATACCAACATCCAATAACAAGATAACCCCATAATCTTTCACAATGTTATGAAATTAATTGGACGATTAATATAATTTATCACAACTCCAATAAACAATATGGGGAATCAGTTTCTTCATGTGAATAAATTATATTCATTAAAAAACAAACCTTCTATTAACATTATATCGAAAAGAATACTTTTATCTTCATATTATTATAATTAAGCTATGATTGTTTTCATTTCAAGGATTTAATATATTAATTATTGATCCTAATATCTAATTATTACATTCCAATTAAAATTAATTTTCACAATAACATCACATACCAAATAAATTTATTAGGTATTAATTATATACAAACTATATAATAATACAATTAAAACAAAAACAAGATTACTTATTGTTACTAAAAATTTATATACGATAGAAACAAAAATAATAATGATTGGTAATCTATTCAATATTCATTCTGTCATATTAAGGATTTTATGAAAACAATTTAATCTTACGTGTAATCCATATTAGATAATGTATCATCCAAAATAATTCATTAAATCCCCAAAATAAATTTCAAATATCCCATTATCGTGGATCTAATATATCATGATTTATATTTCTAAAAGTGGTAAAGGATGATTTTCAATAAGTAATTGATCAAGGTGGTTCCTTATAAAAATAGTTAGGATTTAATAAAATATCATAAAAATTAATGATTTCTTTCATGAATGAATAATAAAAAAAGAAAATTAAGTAAAAAACCAGGAATAAAATTGTGTTCAAATTATCTTGAAAAATGTATATTTTTGAGTAGTCAATGGTCATTTAGATAACCAATTTTTAAATGTTTTTTTAGTCTCTTGATTTTTCAAATCAATATATCCAACTGTGAAATTCCAATTATCTAATCATTATGAATACCAGAGTTAATGTTATGAATTAAAAAACAACCTGATAAATATTTTAGCCACATTATAAACTCTCTAGTATTTTTTTAGAAATATTTATTCTTATAAAAAATTATTCCTAATAAAAAGAGACTTTTTTAGTTTACCTAGTGAAATACTAAAACAAATTTGATCATATCACACCCCATCTCACATAGTTCAATTATTAATTTTTATAAAACATAATTAATAATAATAATTTCATAAAATGAAATTTTTTGTCATTATATAGTAAATAAATAAATAAAAATTCCCATGAAAATTTAAAACATATATATTCAAATAAATAATGTCCGCTAACAAAAAATATATATCATTTTACATACTTATTACTTAAATTTATCAATTATTTTTAATTAAATATTTATATTAATTTAAAAATTTCTGTTTTATATTAAAATAATTATTTATTATTGAAATTCCATATATCATAATTCTATATGTGAATCTCTTTTCAAAGAATATTCTTTCAGGACACTTTGACTAAATATAACACACATTAAGAGAATGAATCATTCATGAAACACAATATCATTATAAAATTGAAATCCCAACCATAGTTTATCAAATAGTTCGTCATACATAATATCATGATCAAATTATTATAAAACAAGATGATCCTCATAAGGATATCTATGACATAATGGTACATGAAATAAATTGAAGTTATCTTCAATAATTGGGTCGAAGTGCTAAGTGATATTCCACTACCATTTACCAATAACTAATAATATATATTGTTTAATGAAAATATATGTATTAAAATATATATAAAATCCAACTTTGGGAGAATCATGAACATATAGGAATAAATATTAAACACTATTCGTATCCTCATTTTATTATAATAAATTATATATTGAATCAATGCTGTCTTTAAATAGTTTAGAATCATCGTCACTTTATATATTGTAACATAAAAAAATATTCCCAATAATCATCATATCACCACTATAAACCTCAGAAAGTATCACCTCATTTTTATACATATAAATAATCCAGTAGTACTGTTATAATTGAAAAATTATAATAGTTTGACAGGGTATTCCTAACAAGTAATTTAGTTTGAGTTCTCCCTAAACACATTTCCCCCCCCTAATATTTCTAAGGATACTTATATTTTGGGGGGAAATTAATTTTTTCTTAAATTATATATACTATAATATAATATATATAATGTTAATTCAAAAATATATTCGATATTTCAAAAAACCAATCCTTGTAATATACATAACAAAAAGCGATAAACATAAAAAGATGGTGAAAATAATGGTTCTTTTTAAAAGAAATTGAATATTAAATAACATACATGATTAAAAAAATGTATTATTGAAGAAACCTAATGATATATAAAAAAATAAAAATAAATTAATATTTTGGAATATAGTCTCCTAATCATTAATAAAACTTTAAAAATAAAATTAATATATTTTCATATAGTTTAATTCAAAATAATATCATAAAAAATCATCAAACTCCATCACATAGAACAAGAATTCCATATCCCCAAATATAAATTGATATTTTTTCTTATAAAATAATATACTTTTAACCCATGATAATCTAGACACATGTCATGTGTATTAAACCCAACATTTTGTAGAGGGACTGTTTCCTCTGAATAAAAAATTACGTGTTATATCATAAAGTAAAATATAGAGTATGATAAGTAAAACATATAAGAAGTACAAAAAATATTATATAATAAATTTATAATATTTTATCTAGAGAGTAAATATATATATTATATGACCCTTAAATATTTTGACCATGGATCATTATGATCATTTGAAATTTATCCATTTAAAATATTCTATTAAAATACATGCATGTAATGATTAATTATAAGTGATAATAGTTTGATTAGGAATAAAAGAGAATATAATGAATTATTTTTTTCTATTATAATTATCATTTATCACATCCTGGTTTTTAGGTATCTTCTCTGGTGTTACCTCTTTTCCAAGATCATGTTGAACATCAACAATTGTCTCTGGAGTATAATCGTATTAATGATAATTTCATGTGAGTAGAAATCATGACCAAATCAACGTTGGCTAAAAAAACACATGGGATTAAAACTACATCATACATTACCTATAAGGATTATAATAGTATGTTATGTGTTTCTATATATATGTTATATGTACAATAAATATATATATTTATTTAGAAATGAAATTATCTTTACACAAATGCCTATTTTTTACAATATACAGATGAATTTAAATATATATTTGGAATCAATTGGTAAAAATATATATTTATATATCATAAAATTGTAATTTTTTCAGTATAAATTGTGAAATATTTGCAAGTTATCATCTTAACAAATAGTTTATGTCAATTATAAAAAATATTCATATATATAAAAATAAATGTTTCACACAAAAATAGAAAATTATTGTTTCTAAATTATATACATACTAAAAATATATACTTTTCAAACATATTCGAATTAAATTTCTCAA
Organism: Viscum album; assembly: GCA_963277665.1. Taxonomy (NCBI): domain Eukaryota; kingdom Viridiplantae; phylum Streptophyta; class Magnoliopsida; order Santalales; family Viscaceae; genus Viscum; species Viscum album. The sequence continues at coordinate 642,187,168 of OY728151.1, read as the reverse complement.
AACAATATCCAAAATATTACATTTTCGTATAAAAATAATACCATTTTTCTATGTATCCATATACAGTATTAAAATACATAAAAAATTGATATTGACATAAAAATTATATTTTTCTATAAAGTTTTATTCAGTAAAATAAACAAAATTTCTCACTTATAAAATGTAATTTCTATAATATTGAATTCCTTTTGTGTATGAGCACTTTGATAAATGGTAATAGAGATGTATTTTAATTATTTATAGGAAAATTATAATTTTCACATGATAGTGAAGACTCGAATGTGTTCAATATTTTTTAATAGTATATTTAAATTAATTTTTTATTAGTTCTCATGGTGTTTTAATTTTTTATTTGAAATATACTATATATTAGGAATACCCTTACTATTTAATAAAATATTCTTTTACAATAAAATGATATTATATTTTGTTCAAATATTTTATTCCAACTCTCCCCACAACCCCATTAAAAACAACACCATTCACCAAATAATTTATCTAGATATTAAAATCCCTTAAACATACAAAAAATATAATTTAATATCACTGTAACGGACCAGTCCAGCCCATGATCATGATATTGTCCTCTTTGGACCTAGCCCATATGGTTTTGTTTTTCCCTGGGTTCTGGCCCACATGCACCGCCTGGAAAATGCCTCATGATGGGAGAGAAATCCACACCAACTAATAAAGGGGGGATTCATGCCCTTTTCCTTCAATGTGGGATTTTAATAACTCGCCCCCTAGAAGGGCCCAGCATCCTTGCTGAAAAATAAAATTGACACCAGACCTGATACCATTTGATGCGCCAACGAGGACATTGGGCCCTTCTAGGGGGTGGGTTATGGAAATCCCACATCGAAGGAGGAGGAGAACGAATCACCCCTTTATAAGGTGGTGTGGATACATCTCCCATCATGAGGCCTTTTCTAGGGGGTTCCTGAGGGCCAGAACCTAGGGAAAAACAAAATCGTGTGGGCTAGGCCCAAAGCAGAAAATACCATGATCATGGGCTGGACTGGGATGTTGCAAATGGTATTAGAGTGGGTGTACATTTTTTGTGCCACTGAGGATGATGGTCCCTTGTAGGGGGTGGGTAATGGAAATCACACATTGAAGGAGGAGGAACATGAATCAACCCTTTATAAGGTTGTCATGACACGTCCTCGGGACCCGTGTCGTGACTACCCCAAGCCCGCCTTCCATAGGCTAGGGGTTGGCGACTAGCTCCAAAGGCGTAAAATCCGATATAAGGGAAGGCATTGCCTTTATGTAAGAAAATAATCACCACAGAGTAAGAAAGCAGAAGTAAACACTAGGAAAACTGTAAATCAAACGTGCTGAAAGTACAAGGGGCCAGAAATACAAGCCCAAAAGAAAGGTACAACTACAACTGAAAGTAAAGTACAACTCAAATGACAATAGCTGAAAGGTGACAATCTGCTCCCTGATCGTTCTCCAGCTTCCTACTTGAAGGGTAGGTACAGATCTTGTCCTCAGCACTCCACGTCTGTCTGTATCCTCCGGGTACCCACTCATCGTGAAATCCACCTACGGGCACTGACTCGACGTGAGATCCTCCTTCGGGTACCGTCCAGCTCTACAAGCCTCAACCACGATCAGTGATGTTCGTCATCTGCAGCCAACTCAATGTAGTGCGGGCGAAGCCCGTGCTGGGGTGAGTATACGATACTCAGTCGGGACCCCGATACCCTCGAAGGTATCCCTGAATCCACAAAGGATAAACTAGAAAGAAAAGATACAATCACGAAGTTTCATCCAACTCTACTTAGGTATATTCCCATACATATACCTAAGTCATCAAATCCAGTTCAGCTCCAACTCACGAGCTCAAGTATAATCTAGTCCACTCCTGAATGTAAAACATAATCCACACAGGAATATATGACCCAATCCACACATGAAATCATAATCAAATCCACACAGGATATCAAGTCAATCACATCGAAGATAATGATTGAAATTCAAGACTCAACTCACACATGTATCCATTTACGAAGAGGGGTGGAGATGATTACATGTAGCGTTTGAATCATCTCCTCTGCCGAACCCACATAGGATCCAAAATTAGTAGTCATCGATGTCGAACCCACGGAGGATCCATTTATAGTAGTCATCATCGTCGAACCCACGGAGGATCCCAGCACGGTGGTCGAAGCCGTAGAGGATCCCATTACAATAGTCATCCTCATTGAACCCACTGAGGATCCCATTATGGTAGTCGTCCTCATCGAACCCACAGAGGATCCCAGTACGGTAGTCATCCTCGTCGAACCAATGGAGGTTCCCAGTACGGTAGTCGTCCTCGTCGAACCCACAGAGGATCCCAGTACAATCATTGTCGTTGTCACAGTCGCAGCTAGCTATAGGGTTCCCACACACACCACTCTCATTTCAAGAGGATCTTCTCCATGAGCCAAGGGTTCGATACCTGAACTGTCACGTAGAATTGATTTGATGTATCGAAAAGTTCTGTCTCGACAATAGGAAGTCAACGCGACAGACGGCGGGTTAATCAGACGTCCGGTCTCGGAGTTATTGGCTTTTTCATTCCAGGGGCCTGGTTGTTTTTTATGTCAAAACTAACCCAACCATAATCCAACTGCGTCCAAACCATGAGAAGATTTATCCAAAAGGTTATTCTCAATAAGAGGAAACCAACAAAGTCGACGACACGTCAATCGGACGTCTGTAGATCAAGTTTTAAGCGTTTCCGCTCAGAGGCCCTGGTTGTTTCGTGTTCAAACCAACCCGTAAAAACCAAAAGTTCTCCAAAACCTTGAGTGTAATATACTGAAATGACCATCACGATCCAAGGATCCCAATGCAACTGACGGTGCATCGATCGGAGGTCTGTAACCCATGTTTTGGGCCTTTGAATTAAGCTGTCCGATTTTAGGGGGTTTTGGGCCCGGACCGACCCGGCCCGAGACCCCTTGGGTTGGCCTGAACCGGGTCGACCCGACCTGGTTCTGGGTCTGGCCCCCTAGGGCGCGGCCCGGCCCGGCCTGACTTGGGGAACTGGTGCCGTGCGGGCGACCCCACTCGGCACGGCCGGCCCGTCCCGACACGGGCGCCACACACCGCGCGAACGCAGAAATGGGGGGAGCCACCAACCCCTTTGAACCTAATGGCGGACCCCACGGGGTCTGCCCTGCTATGCTGACCGGGGGTTCAAACCCTCTTTTTTTTCCGGATGTGCACGACCATAACGGTCGGCCAGTTGTGGCATGGGGGCACCACGGTCCCGCCCTCAATGTGCCGGCGGCCGGCGGTTCCGGCCGCCCTCTTGGTCTTCCGCCACGGCCAAAAAGGCCTCGGCTCTTGGTGCTCCGGTGGCCGGGGAGTCCGTCCGCCCATGTTGGCGACTGCCACGGCCTTAGGCCGCGACCCTTGTTCATCCGGCGTGGTGTGATGGCGACGCTCCCCTCCGCCGTGGCCCGAACATGGTTGCGGGTTGTTTGGCTTCAGCACAGCGCGACGGCGCCACGCTTCTTCCCCTCGGACCGCCTTGGACTGCAGTTCCCTCATTCCTTCACGGTACGACGACACTGTGTTGCCTTCGTTCCAAACCACGTAATATTCAATAACAAAAAGGGGAGGAGGTTCAGCCATGTTCGTGCGGTCCGACCTCCTCCCTTTATCTTGATAACAGACGGCTTAGTTTTAACGTTGAATGCCCAAATAAACACGGACTTGAATTCAAACCCCTACCTCGAAGAAGTCGTCGGACGAGGATCGTCGTGGGAAATTGACATCGCGGAAGACAACATCGCGGAACGAGGCTCCGTAAACGTCGTCGGTGCTCGCCTGATGAAGGATGTAGTGCATCATTGTTCTTTGGAAAAGGTGTCACTCACCGACTACAGAGAGGATAGGAGACGACACTGCGATCTCCCCTTGCGATTACAGAGTTCTTCATCGTAGAATCGTCGTTCTTCGTGATGGAGATGAGCTTCTTCAACATTAGAGTATTTTCTTCCCAAAATTTCAACACAAAACCTCCAACCCGAATAAAATAAGGAATTCTTATTTGATTAACACATGCCATGTATTTTCAAAACATCAAAAATCAAACTCAAAATTAAATTAATTGAATGTCATTAAACAATCAACTTAATTGTGAGAGTTGAGATGTTATAAATAGGGGGAGGTGGGTGTGTTACACATTTATGGGGGGTTGCCAACATAAATAGGGAATTTAGGGAATTTGAAGGGATGGGGCTCGTGGGGGCCCCACCTCACTAATATCCTACCAAGAGTTGAGATTTTAGTGGGTCCCACACAACTACCTCACATGGGTGGTTAACTCCTCCCAACTTTCATCCTTATGATTTCAGCACTTAAAAAGAAATTAAATAAAAATTGATCAACAATTTTTATTTTACTCTTCAATTAATCCATTTTTTTAGAAACCCTACCCAAGAAAATGCAACTCCAGAAAGGGTATTCTTAAGTAATTATCGGCGGTGCATTTTCAACGGTGCCCTTGGATTTCTATTCCGAGCACCAGTTCAAAAGTTAGAAAAACTTGCTTGCTCGTTCACTGAACGTACCCGAGCTAAACTTCGGAAATTGATTTCGGGCACACTGAGCCTCAGAATCAGGTGCCGTCAGAAACTAAACACTCGTAAAATCCCTTAGAAATTAATAAAAAAATTTCCTTGAAATTTCTGGGTCTTTACATTACTCCCACCTCTAGGATTTACGTCCCCGTAAAGATATAACACAAACTAGGGAAACAAAAGTGGTACTCAACACCCATCTGAGCCTCCCACTCTCATGTGATCTCCTGGAGGTTCCCGTGCTTCAACCTAATGCACACTAGAGGAATTGACCATCCACATAGGATCCGCTTCTGTCAATCCTCTATCTCCATCGGGACCTCTGCAAAAGTCACCCCATCCCCAATGTCCATCTCCCCATGGTTGATGATATCGGTCAGGTCAAGCACGTATCTTCTCAGTTGAGATACGTGGAAGTCTTCGTGAACCTGATGCAACTGAGGTTGATGGGTCAAGCGGTAAAACACCTCGCCTACCCTGTTGAGGACCTAGAATGGTCCGATGAAGTGCAGAGATAACTTTCCGCCTCAGCCAAATCTCTGTAATCCACATCGAGGTGAGACCCATAAGAAAACGTGGTCACCATCCTCGAACTCTAGTGGTCTCTTCCCCATTTTCGGCATAAGACTTCTGTTGGCACTGAGCTGTCCTCATCCGTACTTGGATGACATGAACCTTCTCTGGTCCTACAAGAGCTGCAAAGATTTCTTCTTGCCGATAAGAGAAATCTAGTCCCATTCCCTGGATGAACCACATTCTTTGCCTAATACAGTCAATCCTGATATGAATTATACTAATCCATGCCATGGATGACGTCGTAAGGCCTCGACATTACTACCAAGAGATCCAGCTGTTACTCTCGCCTCTAAGGGTCGAGTCACACTGTCAGAAGCAGTGTGTGGTCACTAGGTCCCCTCCAGTAGGGATCTCGAAATTGTGGGTCAAGTCAACAGTTTTAAACTGAATCCTCTTAGTATCAACTATATAAAAAGGACAAGGAAGAAAAAGTCACAAGAAAAAGTGTCTTTTATTACTGCAGCTCAAGGTAAAAAGACATAAAACATCCAAAAACAAAACATCATCAAGTCAAGATGAAACATGAACAAAAGTCTCCATGATTGGATCTAGTCCTACTCCTGTCCATCATCTCCCGGAGCTCCATGGTTGTAAGCCACAACTACCAGAAGCTGATCTCTCCCCTGTCCACCCGTTCCCTGCGGTCGGGGTGGTCTTCCTGGTAGTGGTAGTGGTAGGGCCTCAAAGCGTCGCCCACCACCCGCTGTTTGGCCAGCTCCTCTGCCTCGTCCGCCTGTTCTCTGTGGACAACCATGGTCAAAACTCTTCCTGGGAGGTTTGTCTTTTGCCTGGTGTTCATCTGCATGACGAGTCGGGCAGTCTCGAGCCATGTGACCCTGCCCGCCGCATGCATAGCACTGCCATCTCCTTGTGTAGCTGGCTCTCCTTCGTGTGCCCTGCACAATCAAATATGCATCCCGGGATTTATCATCTAATTTCCTGGCCCGCTTGGACCTCTACGTCATCTGTATACTGCCAACTGCAGAAGACTCCAATACAGGTCATCCTATAGAGGGACCCACCGCTGGGGACTGCTCGGCGAGAAAACTCTCCACTAGAAGGGCTCTCTCCAACACCCCTGCATGGGTCGGGATGTTGAAGGAGATCATCGAAGCCCTAATCTCATGCCTTTGGCCCTTCTCTATGGTTCGGGCCCTGAAGAAAGGGTCTCGTACCATATCCGTGGAGTAGAACGAGAGATCAGAAAACCTCGCTGAGTACTGGGCCACAGTCATGCTGCCCTAACGCAGCTGTAGTAACTCTTGAATGAGCACCACACAGAGGGTGGCTGGGACGAACTCCGAGTGGAAGAGGCTCCCAAAGTCCATCCAAAGATGTGATGCCTCGTCGTGCACCTGGAGAATCGGGCTTCACCATCTGCCTATTGCCACATGCAGGAGACTCTCTACAAGTATCAGCACGAGGTCATATGGTGCCCCCACTAACCTGAAAACTCAAACAATAGCCTCCATCCAATCCTCGGCTACCTGAGGGTCCATCTGCCCACGGAACCTGGGCGGTCTCTGATGCTGAAACTCATACAGTGCACTAAGGTGATGTGCACTCTCAGCGTCTGGGGCTGGTGGCATCGGTGGCTCAGTGGTTAGAGGTACCGCCGGTGCCCACGCTATAATAGGTCCCTACACCGAGGCCTCGTCTCTTGGTGGGCTGTCATCTCGCACAAAGCTCGGAACCCTAGCTGGCTACTGTCGTGGGGCCATACTGAAAAGAAACAGATGTTCCATGGTCAAACCAGTATACCTGTTGAGCTGACACAAAGTAATCACAAAGAAAACTTTTGAATCAAACATGAAATCAATGTTTTCATGCACTGGTTCAGAAATCAAATGTCAGGGTCCTGGTGTATGGATACGTCGGCCTCCCCACCAACACTGGACTCCCTAGAATGATAACCACACTCAATAACCTTAACATTATTGCTTCACATTGAAAAAGATCAGAGTCCTGAGTTCTGCGGTAGAACCGAACTCCTCTAATACCAATTTTTCATGACCCATCCTCGGGACCCGTGTCGTGACTACCCCAAGCCCTCCTTCCATAGGCTAGGGGCTGGCGACTAGCACCAAAGGCGTAAAACATGATATAAGGGATGGAATGGCCTTTATGTAGGAAAAGAATCACCACAGAGTAAGAAAGAAAAAGTAATCACTAAGTTAACTATAAGTCAAACATGCTGAAAGTACAAGGGGCCAGAAATACAAGACCAAAAGAAAGGTACATCTACAATTGAAAGTAAAGTACAACTCAAAGGACAACATATGAAAGGTGACAATCTTCTCCTGGATCATCCTCCAGATTTATAACTGAAGGGTTGGTACAGATATCCTCTTTAGCACTCCACGTCCGTCCGTCTCCTCCGGGTACCGACTCGTCATGAAATCCACCTCCGGGCACTGACTCGACATGAGATCCCCCTCTGGGTACCGTCCAACTATACAAGCCTCAACCACGATTAGTGATGTCCGTCTTCTACAACCAACACAATGTAGTGCGGGCGAAGCCCGTGTAGGGGTGAGTATACGATACTCAATAGGGACCCCGAGACCCCCGAAGGTCTCCCTGAATCCACAAAGAATAAACCACAAAGAAAAGATACAATCACAAAGTATCATCCAACTGTACTTAGGTATATGACCATACATATACCCAAGTCATCAAATCCAATTCAGCTCCAACTCACGGGCACAATTACAATCCAGTCCACTCAGGAAAGTAAAAATTAATCCACATAGGAAAGTATGACCTAATTCACAAAGAATGCATAATCCAATCCACACAGGATGTCAAGTCAATCACATCGAAGATAATGATTGAAAGTCAAGACTCAACTCACACAGGTTTCCATTTATGAAGATGGGTGGAGATGATTAGATGTATCCTCTGAATTATTTCCTCTTCTGAACCCACATAGGATCTAAGTTTAGTAGTCGTCGCTGCCGAAGCCACGGAGGATCCATGTATAGTAGTCATCGTTGTCGAACCCATGGAGGATCCCAGCACGGTGGTCAAACCCATAGAGGATCCCAGTACAATAGTCGTCCTCGTCGAACCCACAGAGGATCCCATTATGGTAGTCGTTCTCATTGAACCCACGGAGGCTCCTTGTACGGTAGTCGTCCTTGCCGAACCCACGGAGGAACCCAGTACAATCATCATCGTCGTCACAGTCGCAACCAGCTCTAGGGTTCCCGCACACAGCACGCTCGTTCTGGGAGGATCCACTCCACAAGCCAAGGGTTCGATACATCAACTGTCACGTAGACCTGAGATAATGATCGCAAAGTTCTGTCTCGTCAATAGGAACTCAACGCGACAGACGGCGCGTCAATCGGACGTCCGGTTTGAGAGTTATTGGCTTTTTCGTTTCAGGGGCCCGGTTGGTTTTTAAGTCAAAACCAACCCGACCGTACTCCAACTGCGTCCAAAAATCGATCAGAGTAATCCAAAAGATCTGTCTCACTAGGTGGAAACCAAAAAAGTCGACGGCACGTCAATCGGACATCCGAAGCACAAGTTATAAGTGTTTCTGCCCCAAGGGCCCGGTTGGTTTTGTGTTTGAACCAACCCAGTCGTACCCAAAGTTTTTTGAAACATTGAGTTTAATATACAAAGAAGTTGTTCGATTTGAGGGGGTTTTGGGCCCGGACCGACCCAACCCGAGACCCCCTGGGTCGGCCTGAACTGGGTTGACCCGACTCGGGTCCGGGTCCGGCCGACTAGGGCGCGGCCTGGACCGGCTGGCGCGGCCCGACAAGGCTGGCGCGGACCAACCCGGCTGGTGTCGCCCAGCGCAGCCGGCGTGGCCTGGCCTGGAGCGGGGACCCGGTCCAGTGCGGGCGGCCCTGCCCCATCGCGGGCAGCCTGGCCCCGCGCGGCTGGTCCGGCCTAGCGCAGCCCGTCCCGCCCGTCACGGGCGCCGCACGCCGCACTAATTCAGAAAGGGGGGAGCCGCCATTCCCTTCGAACCGAACGGCGAACCCCACAGGGTCCGCCCTGATGCGCTGACAGGGGTTCAAACCCCCGTTTTTTTCGGATCTGGCCGGCTGTTACGGGCGGCCAGTTGTTCCGCGCGGGACCCCACGGTCCTGCCCTCCATGCACCAGCGGCCGGCGGTTCCGTCCGCCCTCCTGGTATTCTGCTGCATCCAAAAAGGCTACGGCTCTTAGTGCTCCGGCAGATGGGGAGTCCGGCAGCCCCTGTTGGTGACCACCACAGCCTTAGGCCACAGCCCTTGTTCATCCGGCGTGGCGCGAAGGTGTCGCGCCCCTCTGCCGCGGCCCGACCTTGGCTGCGGGTTCTTCGGCTTCGGCGCGGTGCGACGGAGCCGCGCTTCTTCGCCGCGGACCGCTCCGGCCGCGGTTCCCTCGTCCCCTCACGGTGCGACGACACCGCGTTGCCTTTTTTCCAAACCACGTAATATTCAACAACAAAAAGGGATAGAGGATCAGCCATGTTTGTGCGGTTCGACCTCCTCCCGTTATCTTGATAACATGCGGCTTAATTTTTAACGTTGAACGCCCAAATAAACACGGACTTAAATTCAAACCCCTACATCGAAGAAGTCGTCAGACGAGGATCGTTGTGGGAAATTGACGGTGTCGCGGAACGTGTCTACGTAAACGTCGCCGGTGCTCGCGCGATGAAGGATGCGGTGCGTCGTCGTTCTCCAGAAAAGGCGTCATTCACCGGCTACGGAGAGGAGAGGAGACATCATGGTGATCTTCCCTTGCGGTGACAGAGTTCTTCATCATAGACTTGGTGTTCTTCGCGAAGGATATGATGTTCTTCATCCTTAGAGTATTTTTTCCCTAAATCTCAACACACAAACTCCAACCCGAATAAAATAAGGAATGCTTATTTTATTAACACATGCCATGCATTTTTTAAACATCAAATTTCAAAATAAAAATTAAAATAATTGAATGTCATTAAACAATCAATTTAATTGTGAGATTTGACATGTCATAAAGTGGGGGAGGTGGGTGTGTTACACATTTATGGGGGGTTTCCAACATAAAGAGGGAGTTTAGTGAATTTGAAGGGATGGGGCTCGTGTGGGCCCCACCTCATTAATATCCTACCAAGAGTTAATATTTTAGTGGGTCACACACAACTCCCTCACATGGGATATTAGCTCCACCCAACTTCCATCCTAAGGATTTAACCACATAAAAAGAAATAAAATAAAAATTATTCTACAATTTTTATTTTACTCTTCAATTAATCCATTTTTTTAGCAACCCTACCCGAGTAAACAAAACTCCATAAAGGGTCCTATTGAGCAATTATCGGCGTTTTGGTTTCCACGGTGTGCTCGGATTTCTATTCCGAGAACCAGTTCAAAAGTTAGAAAGACACGCTCGCTCGTTCACAGAACGTACCCAAGCAAAACTTCAGAAATTGATTCCGGGGACACCGGGCCTCAGAATCAGGTGTCGTCAAAAACTGCGCACTCGTAAAATCCCAAAGAAATTAAGAAAAAATTACCTTTAAATTTACGGGTCTTTAAAAAGGTGATGTGGATACCTCTCCCATCATGAGGCTTTTTCCTAGGGGTGACGGAAGGGCCAGAACCCAGGGAAAAAAAACCGTGTGGGATAGGCAAAAATAAGACAATATCATGATCATGGGCTAGACTGGGCCTTTGTAATGTCCCGGTTCCGGATGCCTCATAGAGTCACCCCATTCCTGGTTGATCACATGACCTAATGCATATTTCCCCGAATGTCGGTGGATTCCAACTAGCAGTGAGAGCCTTAGGTGTGACAGTGGGGAAACTATGTACTCATTGGCAGAGTACACAACAGATGTAAACAAATATATAAGAGTATAAGAAGTAATAATATCATACAAAAATAAACAGCTTAATAATGATAGAATAAACTAGAGAACATATATAAAATGATACATGATTCATATGTCAAAGAAAGAATCCAAAAACAAAAAAAATGATGAAGTGGAATACTAAACCATGTACAAAAAATCACCTCCACAACATCGCAAGCCTAAGCTAGGTCATGTTCTCTCTATCTCCACAATATATCATGTACTCGATGTAGAAGGGAAATTTACCTTAACTATACCTACATAAATATAATCTATTTGGGCCCAAATGCATGGCCCAAACATGGAGTGAGACTAAATCCTAGTAGGAAACCACCACAAGATCAGGGCCTAACAGTCAGTGAATATATGGAAGGTAATAAGTACATGAAGTAGTAAACATGGAAGCACTCAATAGTAAGAAATCCACACTATTACAATTCATATAGTTTCTGATATCAAGAAAGCAGTTAATCAAAGCAGGTAACCCTCTCGGAAGTACACATAACCTATCCCCTCCGGTTCAACATACATTTACAAGAAAAAGTCTGGGATGCACACATAGTCTCAACCCTTTGGTTCTTCTAATTTATACTCTCTAGGTAATAAATCACCTTCAGTTTCTCTTATAGACTCGTATCATTACTAAAAGTGCTCATGGGAAGCAATCATTTTCAATTACCACTATGGCCAATGTTGAGGAACTACAGACTCTCTGAGGATGCACTCAAACTCAATTCCCCCTTTGTTCTCGCATTGTAATATAAATAAAATACACTATGGGAAAGCCCTTATGTCAATTTACCCTATGGTCTTACTACACAAGGTTCTCACTGTATGGAGTAATTTAAAAGAGTATAGAAAAGCGTAAAGGCCAAAATAAACCGTATGAAATTATTTGATAATATTCTATAGCATAATAGCATATCAGAATAGATAATCACACCATCCTACAATATTAGGCATGGGAACGAACTACAGCCTAATAGGCTAGGCTAGACCAAAATGGTAATAAACAAAAATGCATAGGCAAAAACATACAAAGCATAGAAATTCAACCTATTCACAATCAATTAAACTATATTCAATCATACAGGCATATCAGGTAATCAATAAGGGTAAAATGGTAAACACGCAACACCCCGCTCATGGGTATTGGTTGATTTGGCACATATAACTCAATTAATTTATATAGAAAGGCACAAACCACCTATTTCGGAATTCGGAGATCAATATACTTGAGTCTGGGTGCTTGAATCACCTTTGAACACTGAAGATCTATGAAAACGTCTGGAACGTTCCGCAGAGGATAACTTGAGAAAGAGAGAGAATTATGAATCGATTCTCTAGAAAAAGTAATTTCTTACCAAGGTGATCCCAATGCAATGGACGGCGGTCGAATTGGAGATTAGATGAAGGCTCAGTGGCTCAGAGAAGGATCGCGGTCGTATAGGTTCTCTCAGATGAACGAGACATAGAAGAAGGGTGTTCTATCTGTCAGACGTGACCCTATTGCGTTTAATGAGAAAAAAAGAAAGTACATGGCGTGTACTTTTTAATTACACAATGTGTACTTTAAATTTCTGTACTAAACATTATGCGGCCTCCAGGTCACCTCCACAAGGCCATGAGAAAGGCTGCTACATGTCTAGCACATGAATACCTATGGTAACTGAGTACACAGAGTGTACTTAGACTGTACATGGTGTGTACTCAGAAAGTACACGACATGTACTTCTAAAATTTCAAGAAATTACTCCATTTCTCAAAAATGACTAGAAAAGAATAACATTCCTAAAAAAGAAGATCCAGGTTCTTACAATCACCCCAACCATCATTAAAAAATCATGGATGTTTTAGACTGACCTAAATAACCAATCATTGAAGGTTTAATTTATGATCTAAAGGAGTATATCCAATGAAGAGGTAAATTTCAAAACAATTATATTTATAGATTCATTAATATTATTCCACATTTGAATATAATTATATAATGAAATTAATACCATATATATTCTTAATTGTCATTATTTTGATATAAAATAAATTATAATATCTCTCCAAACCATCAATAATTTTAAAGGTAATCATGGACTAAATTCTTTTTGTTCACTATAACGTTTGATGATGTGATTCATTATATATTACAATGATAAATGAATTATTTTAAAAATAATAATTATTTTCATTTTATTTTAATTGTCATAGACCATTATAGGGGACCAGATCCTCATGGATCAATCCTTTGCGTGTTTTCAAAGAATGAGGTACCCAAATAAATCTCAGAGGATGTTTGGTGGGGTTCGGTCTCGATAATCAGGAAACATGGGGTACATGAAATAACCCATGGGACACAATGTGTACCATTTGGGTTTCGAAAAAATAAAACATACTTTAGAGGAGTCTTTTTTTAGCTTAAGTCTCCTCAAAGAGTTACACGATATGACGAGGAGGTACACATTGTGTACTTCCACATAGCTATCTGCTTTAATGTCACCCAACCGCTTAGGGTTTTCTAACCCTATGTATTGAGCTCACCCCCTCTCTGCACAAGATGACATAGATTCCTCCCACTTCAATGTTTGGGTGTTGATTCATCAAGTATCAGTTTCCCATTTCCTTCTTCGATCCATCTTCAATATATGGTAAGATCTACCTCTATTATATTGTTTTCATTGACCTGTTTTCTTCGGTTTCTCTCTTCCATTCAATGGAATTATATGTCCATGGTTCTATGAGTGTTTATTTTGGTTCTTGGTAAGGAAATTTTTATGCAACATCCTTAGGTGGATGTAGATGTTGGGGGGAAGGTAACCTTGATCTGTTTCTTTAATTCATTCTCATGCGAAGAACTTTGGAAGCCATTCATGGTATGTGATTCATTGCTTCTATATTATTTTATGTGCACCTACTGAGTAATAATGTTTTATCATTTTTGACCGCAATGGAATTGTCCTAATTAAAAACATGAACATGATTAAATTAATTGGTTTGATCACATGTTGTTTATTTACACCATGGTAATAGTTTTACTCTTGATTTTCTAGATAGTGTGATACTTATTATTAGTTAGTCATTAGGTCGTTGTTGATGAAATTGGTAAAGAATGTAAAGCCGAAATTAATTGATAATTAAATGTATAAATATAAGGATGCATGTAATTGAATTTTATTTTTGTTTTTATAATTTGATTTTAATAAAATTGATGTAGATGTGTATGCCCATTCTCATTGGTTATTAAAGTGGAAGCATTTTGGTGCTTGTTGTTTAAAGTCTTGTCAAATTAATTGTTTAATAAATAATTTGTAGCTATGATAGCTTACAGTTAATGTTTCTCAATGTGGTAACATACTAATAATGAATTGGATAATTCAATATGGATTAATGAAAGAGATATATGATTAAATATAACGTTTATTAGGTTTATAAGTTACTGTCTTTCTGGTAAGGAATAGTTCCTTGTTCATTGGAGCCATGAGTACTCAATATTTAAAGAGGATTGATTCATTTTTTAAGGTCCAAGATCCCAGTTGATAGGATATTTGTTTCATTATACTTCTGTTGTGATGTGATCCTGAATGGCTATTGGGAAATTTGGGGGAAGGGAGGCCTATTGGTTATGGCATCAGTTGACGCCAAGAGTAGTGAGATAGATCAGTTTATGAATGAGGGTGTCGGGGAGGACATCGAAGATGATGAAATGGGTTGGATGTGAATGATTGGTTGTTTACTGATTTTTTTTGGTTTTTTATCTTCATTACATTCACCACTTCTCAAGGAAGATAGATTTTCTACCCTATATCAAAAAATAGGTGAAGACGAGTAGGGTATGCCATGTGCTTTTTGTGTTTATCTTCTTGATGGAGGATTATTCTATGAACTTGTTATAGGTGCTAAAGACTCGATAGGTTGTTGTGCTACTCACCATATTGATACCCCTATGATGGTAGATTTTAGTATTTTCTAAAATTTTTGGGAATATCAGAAATTAATAATTCTGTTAATAAATCATTTAATAAATTATGTCAACCCATGGGGATGGATCTTTCTAGGATGTAATGTAGTAGTTATATTTTATGAAGTTGTGTACATGGTTTGGTTATGCCAAGAAGGAATAAAACTTTTGTGTGATGCTAATGAAATATAATGTATAATTTTAAATGGTAAATTAATGGTTGAAGAATTAATTAATGTAAAATGCAACTGATAAAAATGGATAATGTTATCTAATTTAGATGTTTTAATGATTGGGTGCTTATTGGATACTTAGGCTTAGTAGTGGCATACGGGAGTCCGAGAGACGTTATCTGTAGATGAGCCTATTACTATGTAATTATCATTGTGTGGTTGTGAGATATAATATATTCTATAATTTCTTCGTTTTCCTACAGTAATCCTCCCATCATTTAGGAAAACTAACACACTATGGATTTTTAGCCATAGCGAGGTGTTTTCCAAAACATTCTGGTGGAATGAAAAATGATTGACTACCTACCCCCTTTGGACTCGATCTCTTATCTTGGTAGTTACATGTGATGGTTTGCAAAACAGTAATTTTTTCCCATATATGTGTGTAGAAGACTATAATGTCATGTGGATATTTCACCCATATATATTCTGGATATAAAATCCAATGGACTACTATAGTAGTAACATGTATAGGTTGTGATGGATTGAAGACACTTACTCAATGTATGAGTTTCAACGACTTCTGTTATAATTCCTAACCAATGATACATGTTATGCGAGCTGTGGTGGATCCCTAGAAGCTACCCAATTACTTTGGTTACATAGAGGTAGTGGTTGTGTTGTACATGTTTCATATTGTGGTGCTTCGCCTAGGTGTATGCGAGAATGCCTTTTTGATGAGACATGGTTAGGATGTGCGACATTGGGGAAAATCAGAATACAAGTGGGGATGTAGTAGTTTGGTACCATTGATAATAGTTTCTATATAATATACTATTGTAAGTGATATGTGGTGATATTATCTAGGGTGAGGCTGGGAACATAGTATACCTATTTTTGTGATGAGTTAGTTTCACTTGTTGTTCACTATGCATTAGAAATCTATCATTACTTTTGAAAGAGAGGATATATGGAGGATCTTAATGAGTTTATTTATGTACTCACCCAACATATATATGACATATTTTCAGGTCACTTAGAGCAGGTTGGGGATTAGGATAGTTACTCTTAGTATGGGGTTTCAGAACCACTTCGTTCTTTGTGGTTGCTACCATTTTTATATTCATTTGGTACTTGTTGTTTTCTATTTCAGTTTTAGCAGTTCATGAATTAAATTAGATATGTTTACTTGGATTTTCATTTATATTTCAATATGAGTTGGAGTTGGTCAGTGTCTGTCTTATCTCTCTCTTCTTCATGTGTTCTCTTAGATGGTAATGACTCACATTTGTGTGTTTACTATACCCTCGGTGTTAGTTGCCAACCTGGAGCCTACTAGAGGCAGGACTCAGGGGTCATTATCTCCCTTCTCACATTTTCAAATTAGGAGGGTTACACATTTTGTGTATTGGGTCATGAAAGAGTGGTATTAGAGTTTTTATTGATGGATTGGATGATGTTTGGTGTTTGGAACATGTGAGGTTTCATGATTTGGTACAAAAATATTTTATGTTACATTCAACAAGTGATGGAAAAATTAGAGAATGAATAATACATTTTCATTTAGGGTATCCTGGGATCTGATGTACAAAACATTATGTTTAAAGCAGCTAGTAAATGTCGTGATTTTGGTTTCATGTTAGGGACCTATGAAATGATCAATAATCATTTATCTATGATTTTGTGTTTGAATGGGTAGACCTTGGGATATGTTAAATTAAAATTAATAAAATAAAAAAATTCATTAATTAATGGTGAGCCTTCTATATTCCATATTTTTGAGCTCTAACTATTTATAATTTTTTAGGTATGGATCCAGGTCAAATTCCTCATCTAGTTTGCACAGAATATGTCCAATAGGATGTTCCAGAATATCACCATAGGGTAGAGGTTAAAGATGATGAATCATATAGGATGATACTGTGAGATTTTCAGCATCAGAGTCTACAGATGTAGGAGTGGTTCATTTTAGATGTAGTCACAGAAGAATGGTTGGAAGAGTTTGAGATAACATTCAATTAAATAAATTATTGTAAGGACTGCTGGGTTTTTTTGGTTGTGATGATGCTGCGTGGGGAAGCAAGGCAGTGGTGGTTCTGGTTCCTCATAGATTGCGAGGTGTTTTCGATCTCATTGGAGAAGTTTCAAGAAAAATTTTGAGTTGAGTTTCATTTTATTACCCTTAAGTAATCCATTCTCTAGGTGAAAAATTATATTATATAGGGGATATCTAGTGCATGATAAATTAGTTTTCATTTCAAAAACAATTTATGATATTCTTCAGACCTATTTCCCGATAAGGAGTCTAGGAGGAGGCATTTTGAGGAGGAATTGTGCACAAATATCTATCACCAGGTAAGTCCATTTATTCTAAATACCAATCTTGATGTGATGTAGAGTGTATAAGTCATCTAGAAGACATTTTCTAGAACTGGATTGTCATGATTTGGGAGTCGCCATGATTCCTCATGAAGTAGAGCAGTGGTCGGTGGTTCCAGATTGTCTGGGTAGAAGATTTTTTGTTTGACCAGGGGTAGGTCATATCCATCAGTATCACATTTCTCTAGGGGTAGCAGTTTTAAGGCCATTTCCAAGGGATCAGGTTATTTTATTATTGTGGAGTACGAGGTCATAAAAAGTGAGAGATTACAAACTTTTAGATAGGTCATCGTGCACTAGGTTTTCTACTCCAAGTTCCTCCGTTGAGACAGTTCCATCCAAGGAAACAACAACAGGTTGCACTTACTTTGGATTTGCAGATAAGAGATGGGGAAGGCAGAGGACCACCTCGTGACACTCCCCAACCTCATAGAGCTGAGCGTGGATAGGATGGTGGTCCTCATCTGGGTTAGAGAGGTTCTGTAGCAGGACATGGTCATCTTCATTCTTTAGTGTTGTCATTGTTAGGTGAGCTAGACATCGTTCAAAGTACCATTTTTTTGTTTTCAACTTATGTTTTTTCATTATTTGTTTCTAGAGTGACACACTCTTTCAATCAACTTCCCATTTCCATTCTTTGGAACCTTATGTAGAGAGGCTTCTAATGCCATTGGAGTTGACTACGCTAGTTTGAGGTTGGGCTGACTTGTTTGAAGTATGTAGAGACTTTGATCTTATGTTAGGGAAAAAACACTCTTGTGGAAATTTAATTTGTTTACAGATACCACCATATGTTGGCATCCTTGAATTGTGTTGGTTGTATACCGTGAAGGATATCATAGATTGGTTCTAAGGTAGGTGGTGTTCATTGATGCTAATGGTGGGAAAACATTGTTTGTTTGAGAGAGAGACCCTCAGATCGGTCATAGGCATGTTCCATCTTTTTCATCCTTGATGGATGAGTTGAAGCTATGTTCATTAGTGTTTTAGTAGTTGGAGTTTCCTAAGGTCATAAAAGAGTACCCTGATGTCTTTCTAGATGAGGTTTTAGCATTACCCTATCGATGAGAGATCATGTTTGGGATCGAGTTACACCTAGGAGCATCTTATATCTCTATTTATCCACATATTATGTACCTTTCTGAGTTATGGGAGCAATGTTTATAGCTCTATAGTCTGTTACAAAGCTGTGTTGATCAGTTGAGTGTGACATTATGGGAACACCTGTATTGTTCATGAAAAATGAAGATGGATGTCTGTGGTTGTGTATCGATTATCATTACGTATACAAATTGAATTTGATGAATCACTACCACTTACATGTATATATGATTAATTTGATCAACTAAAGGTTGAATGATGGTTCTCCAATATCTACATGACTTCAGAAAATCATAATATGCGCATGAAAGATTGGGATATCTCAAATACATCTTTCGGTTGTCATCATTGGCATTATGAGTTTGTGGTAATGTCGTTTGGTGTGCTGAATGCTCCTACTATGTTCATGGGTTTGATGAATGTTGTGTTTCATGGGTTTTTGGATAAGTTCGTGGTGGTTTTCAGCAATGAAATCCCTTTGTACACCGCCTTTGAGGAGTAGTATGCACACCTGCATGCCATTTTGCAAGTTCTTCGTCAACAAAAACTATCTGGGAAGTTGCCCAAGTGTGAGTTTTGGGTTCCAGAAGTTCGTCTCTTAGGGAATGTGGTTTCCAAAATGGGATTAGTTATAGATGCATCGATGATCGATGTGGTTGTGTCTTGTGCAGCACCCAACATAGTGGCAGTGGTGTGATGTTTCCTTCATCTGACATGCTACAACAAGAGGTTCATAGTTGATTTATCTAGGTTTGTAACTCATGTTACATCATTGAACAAGAAGGATCATGCGTTCTTGGAGACTGATTAGTTTAAAACATCATTCAAGTTTCTGAAAGAGAAATTTGTTAGTGCTCTGGTTCTTTGTCTGCCAGTAGACGGAGTTCAGTTTGATGTTTTTGTGATACTTCATATATGGGTTTAGGCTATGTTGTGATGTTGAAGAGATTAGTCATTTTATATGGGTCATATTAGGGTCTTCCCCATGAATGTAACTACGAAACCCATGATCTTGAGTTAGTGACAATGAATTTTCTTATGAATTTGTGGAGACATTTTTTAATTGGTGAGCGCTTTTTGGTTTTCATCGATCATAAGAGTCTAATGTATGATTAATCCTAGTAATACTTGAACTTGTGGAAGCATTGGTGGATGGAGTTCATACAAGAATACAACATCAAAATGTCATATACATATAGAAAGTGGAATTTTTTATCTGATGCGCTAAGCAGGAAGTCACGTAGTGACGTAGTGCGTGAATTTGGTGATTCCTACAGAGTGATGGAAGAACTTTCAGCATTACACCTCAATATGGGAGAACGTGGTGGAAGAGGTTTTTTTCAGAGGACGGTGCAGTCAACTCTGGTAAATCAGGTGTAACAGCCCAATCATCCCTAGTATGCTACTCTTTGAATAATAAATTACCTTGCATTGTACGCAACATCGAGTTCTAGCCCACCATGACTAATCCAACCACCTGTTTAAAAAAGCAGTTTTGAAGAGAAGTGACTATTTTTTTAAATTATAAAAATTTTATTTTTCAAAATGGGAATTATTATTGTATTAGAAATATCTAAAATAGTTTCTACTGAATTTTGGGTATTTTTCTTGAAAAAATTAAATTTTTTATGAATAGTGAAAGCACTGGGTTTTTTTTATTAAAACCAAATTTTAATATAAATAATTATTTTTAAATTTAAATTTATTTTAATGTCAAAATAGATTCATAATACCTATATTAATCCAATTTAATTCATTGGAGTCATATTATAATATTATTATATAGATATATAATTTTATTGAACTATTAACGTATTTTACCCACCTTCGAGGTATATTTGAAAATCTACATAAAACATAATTTTACCGCTTCTGTGAATTGATCTTCCAAAATCTAAGAAAAACATTTAACATCAGTAAAAAAACGTGGTTCAATAGGATGAAAATGATATTTGATGAATAGTAACTTTTGAATTTTATTTATGACGGTTAAAAGTAAATCGGGAAATTTAAGTTGAAAATGATCTTATAATTATGCCAAAATATGTCTTAATTATATTGGATAAGATTATTTCAACAAAAAAACATGCCTTATGAATAAGATACTATCCTTCTTTTCTACTTGTATTAGATTAGGACATTTATTACATCTTATTTAAAGAAGAGCTAAAACTGTTAAAATAAAATTTTACTAATTAAGTGATTTTTAATATAAGGTTATAGATACGATAAATAAAACTATAAATATTCAATAAAAATATAAAAAAAGTTATAAATTATTTTATTTTATTTATAATTTTTAGACATCAAATAATTTAATTTAGTTATGACACAATTATGATCCTGTAATTACCTTTTTAATGAAAGATTAAAATAATTGATATTATAAATATCAAAATAAATCTAAATTGATACTTTTTATTCCATATATGATTATTATAAGTGAATATTACATTTTAGGGATGATTTAATCTATTTGGTTTGAAATAATGTAGTTTTTATAACTTTCACAAAAACCAATTACTAAATATTTTCAAAATTGACATAAATGGGGTTTTAAAACAAATAATATTTTGATAAATTATATAAAATTACTACAAGATAAGGATCAAAAAAAGGACTTATATAATGATTGATATATCATAAATGAACCACTTTAGGTTCTCTTCAAATTTTATATTTTGTTTATTAGCAATGTAATATAAAAATACCAGAACACATGATAAAAGATAAATTATTTAACTAAGAGTTAAATCTAATAGATAAGGTTACTATAGTGACCAAAAATTTTCTAATATATATTGGTTGATTTTATTTTTCCCCAACCACAAATTAGGAAAAAAAACTCCATTTGGAGCTATTATAACCCTAATATGAATTTATAATAAAATAATATTTTAATCATTTCCTAAAATGCCCCAAAATATCTTATAAAAGGGTACATCCCCGTCTGTTAACATCACACATCCATAGCCATTTGGATCAGCCAAAACATACTCAAATATCCTCAAAAATTCCATTAATTAATCCTTGTGTCCTTACATAAATCATAAATATATCCTTTGGATCCCTTTTGTCCAAATCAATAGGAAGCACCTGATGAAGATGTAATTATTTAATCACCTCTTTCAATGTTCTTTTCTTCTTCCACATACTCTTTCTTTGTTGTTTACAAACCAAAATAATCAATCCAGTACCTTATACATAATTTGAAGTTATTATAAATATTTCACAACAAAATTCATTATTCTATCTCTCTTATGATTAACAAAGTCACAATAAGAGCATACACATAGCTTACTATCTCCACATCGTGGTGTAGATTGTTATTCTGACTAAATTATTTGGATGGTATAATAACTAGTATAATTGATTTAAATAGTGAATATAACATGTTTGGGAATCTTTATATATAATATAACATCCAAATTACATATTATGTCACCATCAAAAGAATGAAATTGTCCCTCGTACGTACGTACGACTTCTCATCTCCACAATGGGATGAGATTTCATAGCCCATCATAACCATTCAAGAACAATTTTTTTTATGGTTAAAAATAATGTTTATGAATTGAATATCAATATGGATATGAATAAAACACATCCTATCCATACCAAACATGTCTTACGTATAAATACATATAAAATAAAATGAATTAGTTAACACCTAAAACAATGAAACTACTAAAATATTAGTAATAGTGAAATATTATAGGATCATATATGATATCATATTTTAGTATGTAGTTATTTTACAATTTAATAAAAAATATTTAAGCATTATATAGGAGGATAAAACACGCTTTACTAAGGAAAATTTCAAGGTAAGTGTTAATTTCACATTCTCTTTATTATCTGAGGATGTGTATACGTACATATATATTGGGATTCTTTATCACCAACATCCAGGTTTCTTAAAAATATATTTCAAATAATTTTTACAATTTTCTAGAATATTGGTTATATTAATTGATACATTTTTTTCTTTTATAAATACTTTTAAAGGAATCTATCAATCATTCTCCTAACATGGTACTTTATGACATTTTCGACAAATTATTGAACGAATGTGTTTTTTCACATATACAGTGGCTACAGCTATTTCCCACCATTATAACACCTTCAATTCATCCCTTGCAAGATTATATGAATATTTTAAAAATAAATTTTTCCATTACATTTAAATGATTTATAAGTAGAAATAGATATTTCACTCAAGTAGTTTTTGTATTAATTTCATCTATGTCTATATCCTTGAATGGATTTTATGCTTGTTTTATTTTGATTAATTATGATACAATAATCCATATTGTATTGAAGGTTTTGGTAATATGTATGATTGTGGATTTTATATTTTTATACTATTCATGGTATATGGTTATAGTATTAACATTTCTTATGATAATTTTAATATGAATGATTATTCAATGTTACAACCTTTTCACATGAGGTTTTCATTGGATGTAGTAAGTGACAGGCAGGGCCTGCAATAGTACATTTTTGCATCGGTAGGTCTCATGACACTAATTAGTGTCATGAAACAAGGCCTTGAAAACATTTTTATTTTTAGTCTTCCCATGAGGCATTGAATATTTGGTTATGATGTCCAACATTATTCATTCCATCATTATGAAATTAGTTATGGATATTACATGTGATTATTTGACTAGTAGAATATCCATGAGAATATGTAAATGGAATTATTTGATTTATCTTTGTGACATCATTATAATGTTTATGTTTAAAAGGTTGTTCTTCTAGTTTTATACATTTTTTCCAATTATAATGCTTATTTGAGATTGTTTCCACTATGTTGTTATCCTTACTAAGCATCTAAGCTCACCCCGTTATTATGTTTTTTTTTCAGGATGCAAAAAAGAATATTATGATTGTCTTAGAGGGATAGTCTATGGGATATGAGTGTGTCCAAAGGAGACACAATGTTGTATTTTCTTTTCATAATGTAACGTAAAACTTATTTATAAATCTAGTACTTCCATGGAAACTAAACTGATCAATCCTTCGAGACATGATCTTTTATGATCATTCAAATGTTATGTAATAATGCACTGGCTCTGAGTAACTGGGGTCTAGTTGTTACAATTTTTATAAGAAGAAGTTTAGTAACAAGCATGGAAACTATATTTAAATCACATTAATTAGAGAACATTAACCTTATATAGGCTTGGAAAATTGGTATAGAAAAAATCTAAAAAATTTGTTAATATAGATATTTGGTTGTTTTTCCATGAAATACACCCCTCTCTGGATACTACATGTAGATGTTGTTCTCACACAGATTCACCTAGGAGTTCAAACTCCACCAAGGAGTTTTGGGCTTGACACACGGTATCCTGTTACACGACAAAACGCCTTACTACGCATCTGGTTTGACACTCTCGGGGGATATGATTATGATAATTCACATTTTATGACGGATTTATGAGTAAATACATCCCCAAAGAAATCAACTTTATGATTATGGATAATATTAATTAATTGTTGGTTTATGTTAAGTATTTTACATGTTTGGAATTATGCATTGATTTACAAAAACTAATCTTGTGTATTCTGTTGAATAGAAATAGAGCCTAGTGGAAGGAATGGAAACCGTATCAACACACTTATCCTTTTTAGGTATTTCCATCCTAATCATGATAATTATTGTGGAGTGAGTGATGCAACTATGGATGAATAGATTATAACCATACTGGGACAACTCACTCAGTTTATGAATAATTACCATACTTATATAAATCACCCCGATCCACAACACTGATGATAAATGTTAGACTGCTTCTTGAGGAAGAAAACACCAACATTCAATGGAAAAAAATACATTTGTTTCTTAGCAATGGATATGTTCCATAGGAAAATATTTCTTGCTTTGGTGAGTAACATAAGGGGAAAAGTTTTCATGGTAATTTATCATCTTCTTGGAGATAATGTTCAATGGTGGTCATTAATTCATAACACAATGTTGGATGAAGAAGTACCAAATTTGGAATGGGGGGAGTTTAATCATCTATTCTTAGAAAAATAACAAAACTCATTAACATTGAACATATATAGAATGACAATTTTTGATTTTGAGGAAAAATGAGGATAGGAATGATGAAAATTGTGAGGTTGTCATTACAAGGATATAAAGGAAAACGATAGATTATATACATAAGCCATAATGTAAAATTGATCAATTATTTGATGGGTTAAAACCATTTCTCCATCGAGATTTAGTCTCTCAATCCTTCCCATCTTATAAAGATTTAGTTCCATTGCTATCAAGACCAGAAAGTAATTTTCTAAGTCTTATGACTATATAGCGAAGAAAAAGAAGAAAAGATCTGTTGAACACTCAAAAAATTTATTTAAGTTAAAGAAGGGAGAAGTTGACCTTACACTATGCAGTAAATTTATGACAAAACACCATGGTACATCCTGAAGAGGATTGGAGTTTGTTTCAGTTGTGGAAAAAAGGCCACAAACCATGTGATTACAAGGGAATGAAAGATGTTTTCTATATTTAATGACACTATTGTAGAGAAATGGGTAATTATGAAAATAAATATCTTATGTTCCAAGGATATTTCCTTAGAAAAGTCTAATCGAGAAAGGCCAGGCTTCTGTGATCACTACTTTTGAGGTTTTTGTTTTGAATGACATGGTTGTGGGTACATTAATTATTTTCTAAAAATTAGAAAATGCTTTATTTGATTATGGATCATCCCATTATTTCATCTCATCCCAGTTTTCCATGAAAATAAGAAATTTCCAATTTGACTTAACAAGGGAGTTGTCAGTCAAAACACCTAAGGGGTATCAATGAAACATGTTTTGTCAATCAGTTACAATTTTGGCATATAAACGTGATTTATCTATGGATCTTATTGTCAAAACCATGATATAATTTTATATAATCATTAGAATGGATTTTATTTTAGATTTTGATGCCAAAATTTATAGTAAGATGACGTAGGTTACAATATTGATAATGATAAGTTATAACTTATCTTTAGAGTAGAAATGTCAACATCTAATTCTCATATAGATCCACCCACAGTATATCATATAAATTCAATTATTTGTGAGCAAGAGAGTGAAATAACTATTAATAAGGAATGGAATGTTCAAATATGGTATTTACCTATTGTGTAAGAATATGTTTATGCACTTCTAGAGGATTTACTAGGACATCCCCTAGAATGAATAAATTAGTTTTCCATTGACATAATTCCATGTTCAAGGACCATATCATAGAACCCTTACTGAATGGACACTATAAAATTAGTGGAACTAAAGAATCAACTAGAGTAATTAATTAAAAAATGGATTTATTATCCCTATTTCTTCTCCATGGGGGGCCCCTATACTTTTTGTAAGGAAGAATGATGGATCTATGAGGTTATGCATTGACTATAGGGAGATCGATTCTACTACAGTAAAGAACATGTATCCCCTACCTCGCATTGATGATTTATTTGATCATATTCATTGAGCTAAATATTTTTTAAAGATTGACCTTTGATATGGATACAATCGGTTGTGTGTGAAGAAGGAAGACATTCCAGTTATTTAATTTCAAACCTGGTATAGGCATTACAGTTTTACAGTAATGCCTTTTGGACTGATTAAGGCACCCTCTGTTTTCATGGATCAAAAGAATAGAGTTTTCAAGGAATATTACGATGAATATTTTGTGGTATTTATTGATTATATCATGGTATACTCCAAAATATATAATGATCAGAAAAATCTAGTGCACACACTTCCAAATACTCATAAAAGAAATTAATTATATTAGATGTTTAGAAAGTGTGAATTCTAATTTTAGGAGAATTCATTTCTTGTCTATATTGTCTCTAAAAATGGAATATCTGTTGATCCTTCAAAGACAATGGAAATATAAGAATTCCTAGAGAAGACGAGTATACTAGAGTTACGCAGTTTTATTGGTTAAATAGGTTATTATTGGTGTTTCCTCAAGAATGTTTCCCTATTGGATAACCCATTAGCCAAGCATTCATGTAAAGGGGTTAATATTTTTTTGGAAAAAATATTTTGATGAATGGTGTTAAAAATTGATGAGAATATTATTAAATGATCCTATCCTTACTCAACCATCTGATAATGATGGATTTTTTATTTATAGTGAAACCTAATAGAAGGACTTGATTGTGTCCTTATGCATAATGATGGAGTTATTTCATATGCATCATGACAACTAAAAATTCATGAAAAAACTATCTTTCTCATGATCTTGAGTTAGCAGTTGTAATCTTTTCTCTAATGATATAGAGACAATATCACTATATTGAAAAATGTGACATATATACTAATCAAAATAGTTTGAAGTATATATATTTTCTCACAGAAATAAATTAACATGAGGAAAATGTCTTGGCTAAATCAACTCAAGGATTATGATTGCACTATACACTACAACCTAGGGAAGGCAAATAATCTTGCAGATGCTTTGAGTAGAAAGAATCACAGAATTTTGAACAAAGATGAGAGTTGAAAGTGAACCTTGGTTCAAGGATCTAGTAATTATCGATATGGGAATAATCATGGAAGTTGGAACATCAATACCTTATCTAATGGATTCCAAGTCTAATTTACTAGAATGAATAAAATGTTATCAGACTGATTATAAGAAGTTTGAAAAGAAAATTAATGTTGCAAATGATAAGTGATTGATCGAATACATATATAAATATTGAATTTTTCAATTTGGGAAGAAGATTTATATTCCTGAAATAACTAATCTATAAAGAGAATTACTAGATTATGGTCATAGAACCAATTTCTATATACAACCTGGTAGCACTATGATGTATAGAGATATGAAGAAACATTTTTTTTGGGACAACATCAGGAGGAAGATTTCTTATTATGTGTCAAGATGTATGGTTTGTCAATAGGTGAAGGTTAGAAGACAACATCTTGAAAGAGTCACGCAATCTATTCCCATACCCATGTGGACTTGATATCATATTACAATGGACTTTTTCAAGGGGATACCAAAGAATCCTAGATGGAATGACATAACACATGTCATTGTTGATCGTCTTACCATGTCGGCACACTTTCATGATATAAGAGGAGATTTACCACATGAATCTTTAGCAATACTATATATTAATTAAATTTTATGACTTCATGTTTTACCCTTATCGATTGTTTTTAGGGTGATCCCACTTTTACATCAACAATCTAGAAAAGTCTTCAAAAATCCCTGGATACTAAACATTGTTTTAGAATATCCTACCACCCTCAAACTGATGGAAAATCAGAACGAACTATTCAATCCTTATAATACATTGGGAGATCTTTCTCCATTGAATTTCAAGGTATGTGTGATCAGTATTTATCTCTAGTAGAATATATTTTAAAAAATAGCTTAAATTAATGTATTTATATGGAACCATATGAGGAGTAATATGGAATGACATGTCCCACACCAACTTGATGGGATGATGTTGGTGAATGTATACTTTTCATCCCAAAACATGTCGAGGAAACCATGGAAGTGGTGAAGATTATCCAAACCCATATCAAAGCATCTCATTGTAGGAAAAATATTTTTTCTAATAAATGAAGGAAGGATATTGAATTTCAAGTGGGAGGTAGTGTATTAATGAAGGTATCTCCATGGAAGGGTGTTATATGATTCCGTAATAAGGGATAATTATGTCCAAGGTACATCAGACCTTTCAAAATTCTAGAACTATTTGGAGTTGTAGCTTACTATTTGGAAATTCTCCCAAGTCTCTCCAAACTTAATGTTGTGTTTCACATATCATTTTTGAGAATATACAAGCATGACCCAACACATGTAGTGACCAATGAAAAAATAGAACTCAAAACTAATCTATCTTATTTGAATATCCTATCTTGATTCTTGATACAATAGAACAAGTGTTGAAAAACCGGACAACTCGTCTGGTGAAAGTTATTTGGAGAAACCATAAAATGGAAGAGCCAACGTGGGAACCTAAGGAATATATAATGAAGAACCACTTGAATATTTTTATACAGTAACATTCTCAAAATTTTGAGGACAAAATTATTTAAATAAGGGAATAATGTAGCACCCCATGCTTCCAGGGTACACTTCTATTTGAATAATAAAATAGCTTGCGTTTTACACATCTTTAACTTCTAGCACACCGCGAATTATTAAACTAATAGTTTAAAAAAATTATGAATAGTACTACCAAATTATTTAAATTTTATAAATTTTATTTTTCAAAATGGACATCATTTTTTGATTTGGAATATCAAAATTAGAGTAGGGTGGATGTTTGGTATTTTTATAAAAACATTAATTTTTTTTAAATAGTGAAAAACATTGCGTTATGGTTTAAAACAAAATTTTTATATAAATAATTATTTTTAAATATTAGTTTTTTTAAAGTCAAAAATTGATACATAATACAAATATTAATCAAATTTAATTCATTGGAGTCTTTTTTTAATAAGATTCTATATATATATATATATATATAATTTTTTTGAACTTTTAACTACTTTTACCCACCTTCTAGGCACATTTGAAAATCTACATAAAACATAATTTTTCAACTTCAGTGAATTAAATTTCAACAATCCAAGAGACACGATTAACATCAGTATGTAAAATTTTGTTCAATAAGATGAAAATAATCTTTGGTGAATATTATCTTTTGAATTTTATTTACCATGGTTAAAAGTAAATAGGGTGATTACAGATAAAAATGATATTATAGTTACCCCAAAAAAAGTACTAATTCTATTGGATAAGTTTATTTCGAAAAAAATAAACATTAATAATAATATACGATCCTTTTGATCCACATTAATTATATTAGGACATTTATTATATTTAATTTAATGAATTGTTAAAAGTGCTATTTTCCAATTTTAATATCTAATATATTTTTAGTATAAGGTTATTAATAATATAAATTTGACAATAAATATTCATTAGAAAGAAAATAATATTTTCAAAATCACGGTAATTTATATATAATTTTTAAAAATTAAATAATTTAATTTATTTATGACATAATGATGATGCAGTAATTATATTATTAATGAATTATTAAAATAATTGATATTATAAATATTAAAATACATGTAAAATTATACTTCTGATGTCATCCATGAATTTTCTAGGTGAATAACACATTTTAAGATTGATTCAATGTATTTTTTTTGGAGTAATCATGTTGTTATAACTTCCTCAAAAGCTAAATACTAAATAGTGAAAAATTGAACTAATGGGTTTTTAAAACAAATACTATTTTATTAAATGATATATTATTCCTAAAAATATAAGGATCTGTAAAAGGACATATATAATGTTATATATGACTTAATGGAACCACTTGAGGTTATTTGTAAATTTTATAGTATGTTTATTAACCATGTAATATAAAAATAGAAGAAGACATGGAAAAATAAATAAAATTTAACAAAGCGTGTAATGTAAAAGATATGGTTAATATGGTATCCTAAACATGTCTAAAACATATTGGTTGAGATTATTTCGACCCATCCCCACCTTTTACTCAATATAAATCCATTTTTGGATATTAGAAACTGAAAATAAGTTTATAATAAAATAATATTTCAAACTTTTCCTAAAGTGCCCATCACCTCTCTTATAAAAGGTTACTTCATCTTCTCTTAACATCACATCTCCAAAGCCATTGGGCTCGGCCAAAACCTGTTCAAATCTCCTCTCAAATACCCTCAATTCCTCCTAGAGGAAATACATCAATCATAAATCCACCCTATGGAGTCCTTTTGTTCAAATTAAAAGGAAGCACCCAAAGAAGGCGTAATTATTTCATCACCTCTTTCAATGTTCTTTTCTTCTTTGACTTCCTTTTTCATTTTTGTTTACATACCAAAATAATAACTATAGTGCATTATAAATACTTTAATGTTATTATTAATATGGTACAACCATTGTCATTATTATATCGAACCATTTAATGACAAAGTCCCCATACATGCGTATGTATGGCTTACCATCTCCACAGTGTGGTGTTGTTTTTCATTCAACACTTAATTATTTGGATGAGTATAATAATGAGTATAATTGATGTTAATAATAAATATAACATGTTAATGATTCTTTATATATCATAAAAATTCATATTACATAATATTTCACCATCAATATAATGATATTGTCACTCGTGAGTACGTACAACTTACCATTTCCGTGACACGATGAGATTTATTTTCCCATCATAACCATTCAAGAATAATTTTCATTGGATGATTAAAAATATTGTCTAAGAACTGAATATCATTTTTGATTTGATTATAGTACATCCTATCCATAACAAAAATTACATACATAACAAAACATACAATGGAAAATGAATCAGTTAAAACCCAAAACAATGATATTTTTAAAATAATATTTACAATGAAATATTAGAGGATAGTATATGATATCATATTTATGTATGCGGTTCTTTTATAATTTAATAAAAATTATTTAACCATTATACTCTTGGATAACATACCATATTCTAAGGAAAATTACTAGGTAAGGTTTAATTTCAACATCTCTTTATAATTCGAGGATGATTATACATATGTATCTACTAGAACATATTTCTCATCCATAAACATGTTTTGTACAAATGTATTTCTAAATTTTTTTACTATTTATTAGAATATGGGTTAAATTCATTTATACCATTTTTTGACTCTTATAAACTGCTTTGAGGGGAATCATTCCATCGTTTTCCATACAAGGTACTTTATGACCTTTTGAAAAATTAAGGGAAGAATGTTTTTTTTCATATAAATTGGGGAAAATATTTTTCGTCGTTATAAATACTTCGAAAATTTCCTTGGAATATTATAAGAATATTTTCATAAATAATGTTTTTTAAAATTTAAATTATTTCAAATTAGAATGAGATATTTCACTCTAATAGTTTTTGGAATGATTTCATATATGCCGACATCATTTGATGGATTCTATGCTTATTTGAAGTTGATTCATTATGAAGCAATCGTCCATTATGTAACTATGGTTTTTTGATATGTTTTTATATGAATTTTTTATTTTTATACCTTTCATGGTTTACAGTTAGTTTATTAACCTTTCATATGATAGATTTAATACACATTTTTATATTATGTTTCATCCTTTTAATATGAGGAATGAATTGGACGTAGTAAGGGACGGGTGGGATCTGGTATAGCCCAACGATGCATCATTAGGACTAATGAGAAAATTTAGGGTCCTAGAATAAGTCATTGAAAAGAGATTTTTTATTCTTTGGTATGAGGCTTTGACTATATGGTTATGATGTCTGTCATTATGCATTCCATCATTAGGAAATTAGCTATTGATATTAAATTTGATTATTCGACTAGTAGAATATCCTTGAAAATATGTTAATGGAATTATTTGATTTATCTATTCTATATTATGATGAATATTAAGTTGAAAAGGCATTTGTTTCAGTATTATAAATTTATGTACATTTTTTTTCTTAGTTATAGATGTTTCCTCTATTTTGTTATCCTTACTGAGAATATGAGTTCACCCCTTTATTATGTATTATTTTCCTAGTATGCAAATATTTATAATATGATTTACATGTAGGGAATGTATTAGTGATATGAGTGTGTAAAAAGGATACACAATGTTGTTTTTTCATTTCATAATGTAATGTAAAACATATTCATATATCTGGGACTTCATGAATTCGAAAAAATTCATCCTTTCGGTACATGACCTCTTGTAATCATTCTAATGTTATGTATTAATTCACTGAATTTGGGTAACTGGGGTCAGGGTGTTACTACAGGTGGAGGAGTCCATGTTGGGGGAACTATAGGTGGAGGAATTGACAGAATGACTTGTTTATGGCGAGGCCCCTGATGGTAGGTCATAGAATGAACAACACCAAGTGTTGTACAAGGGTAGGAATTTAATTCATTTAGTGATACATAAGAAGATTATCAGATACTTACATAGTTCACCTTTAAAGGTTAATCCTACTTTAAAAATTATGTACAGATCTTTGAGGTGTTAGTTTTGGAGGCCTAGGTTGAAAATTGCAATTGCAGGGTTTGTGTCTCGATGTTTAGACCGCCAGAAGTTGAAGGTCGAGCACCGTGTTCCCAGTGGTTTTCTCCATCTCTTAGATGTTACTCAATGGGTGTGGGAGTAATTATTGATAGACATTTTTTTTGGTTTTACTTGAGATTAGGGAGACCATGAAACTATATGCATGGTAGTGGATCATTTGACGAAATCATCCCAATTTATTGAAAACAAGGAATCAAGATCTGATGATGTTTTGTCGAGGAAATATTTGGAGGAGGTGGTGAGACTCCATAGAGTCCTGAGGACGATCATTTTTTATGGAGATCATTTCCTCACCTCTAGGATGTGGAGAGGTCTTCATCATGCTTTTTGTTCTCGTCTATTACTTAGCACTACTTTTCATCTTCACTCAAACTGTGAGACAAAGTGGACTATCCATCCTCTTGGAGAATTGTTGCACTCTTGTGTCTTAGATGTTGAAGATTCATTTATGAGGAACTTACCATTGGTGGATTTTCTTACAAAAATAGTTTTCACTCAACCATTGGTATGGTGCGAAATTAATCATTTTCGGCCCACCATTCCATTCTCCATTGTGATGGAATAGGGTTGGAGACTCAAAAATGCTCAGACTGGAACTGGTGCAGAATAAAACAGAGATGGCTTAGCTGATTTTTTATAGGATGAAGGCCGTATAGGTTTTTTTGAAATCATATGAAGATCAAAGGTGGAGACCTTTAGAGTTTGATATTAGGGATCACGCATTTCTGAAGGTGAGTCCTTGTTGGGGGTAGGGATGGTTTGGTGGTGGGAGTATGCTTTCTTCTCAGTTTGTTTGGACTTTTAAGGTGTTGGCTCGGGTTGGATCCATAGCATATTGGGTAAAAAACCCATCTATGAGAAGTGGACATGATGTCTTTCATGTTTTGCAGATCCTTCGTGATCTTAATGATGGCTCTCATATCATTGATTTGGGATAGATCGATGTTGATGATGATGCGACCTTCGAGGAGCGGCTGATGGGGATTTAAGACTACATAGAAAAGGTGTTTCGTGTGTATAATATCCCCTTGGATAGTGTATTGTGGAGACACAATGGCGTGGAATAGAGTACATACTAATGTGACTCGTAGTTACTTTCTCAGTAATCTGATCTATTATATATTTACCTATTTCTTTATAATGAAGTTCGTTTTGAGGTTGTAGATCATTCCGATCTATTGGATTCCATTCTTTTGTTTCTTACTGTGGATTTCTCTCTCTGAGAGGTATCTCCCCTGGGAGAGAATTTAGGAGCTAGTTGTGGATGTTGTGAGGTGTCTTGTTGTTCATTTAATGTGGTTGATATGATATGGCGGTGAGATCCATGAGAGGTATCTCATGAAGTGTTTGTTCGGAAAACCCCTCTATAGTTTCCTCTCTATGATGGTTTTTGAATCATGAGGAAGAAAAAAAAATTAGAGGTATCTGATGTAAGGGCTCATATCCATGTGGATCGACCATTTTCATGTTTTTAAAGATGGAGGTTCTTGGAGAAGGCTCGAAGGAAGTCTAGAGGAGTTCGGTTGCGGGAAAATAGAAACGGGGGGTTCACAACGTGACCAAGGGGGAAACAAAGTGTGCCATTTAAGTTTCATATAAATAAAACAAAATGATAAGGTGATTGTTTTTTAGCATAGGCCACCTCAAGGCGGTACACGATGTGACCATGAGGTACATGTCGTGTACCGCTTCACTGCTGGGTGTCTCAAAGACACCCACCTACTCAAGGTTTTCACAACCTATGGATTGATCACACCCCCTCTTGACCCCAAATAACATAGATGCCTCACACTTCATCATTTCGGGATTACATTATCCTGGATCATTTCTCTCTTCCTTCTTCAATCCATCCTCAATTGGGGGTTAGATCTACCGCGGTTCCTTGGTTTTCCTCAATTGTTTTTCTCCTGTTTATCTTTTCCATGCTATGGAATCTGATCCTTCTAGAATTAAAGGAGATTGTTTGGTCTTTTTGAAGTGGTTTTGTTGTGACATCCACAGGTGGATGAAGTTGTTGTGGGGAAGGCTGTTGTGATATATTTCTTGGATCCATTCTCAAGTGAATTACATCATAAATTTTTTGAGGTTGGTAATTCTTTTCTTCTCTATTATTTTACATTCAACTATAGAGTTATCATGTATAGCCCTTTTGATCACAATGTTATTGACCAAATTAAATACTTAAACTCGATTAAATGAATCATCTTGATCATATGTTGTTGCTTTTCATTATGATAATGATTTCCTCTTGATTTTCTAGAAAGTGTGATATCTATGATTTTCTTGTTAGAATTTTGTTCATAATGAAATTGGTAAAGAATGTAAAGATGAAATTAATTGATAATTAAATGGATAATGATAAATATGCGTGTAAATGAACCAGAATTCTGTAGTTGTAATTTTATGTTAGTCAAATTGATACAGATATGCATTTCTAGTCCAGTTGGTTGTTAATCCTGAAGCATGTTGGTGCTTATTGTTTAATGCAATGTCAAATTAATTATTTAATTAATTTTTTTGTAGAAATGATATATTTATGTTTGGGATTCCAAAATTTGGAAACATACTAATAATGAATCAGTTAATTCATGATGCATTAATGAATTAGTTCTTTGATAAAAGATAATGCATGGTACGATTTTCGATTAACTTCATTCTTGTAAGGATGAGTGCCTTGTTATTTGGAGCCATGTTTTCTTATTATGTATGATTTTTGGATTCCATTATTAATGGGAATGATACCAAGTTATATGATGTTTGTTTCCTACTGCTTCTATTGTGATGTGAGCCTAGATAGCAGTTCTGATATGTGGGGGCATGGACACCCATTGGTTGTTTCAGAAGTTGATGCCTTGTGTGGAAAGATGTATATGTTTATGCATGAGGGTGTAGGGGAGGAATGAAAAGGTGATGAAATGGTTTAGATGTTATTGATTGAATTTTGACTGAATCATGTTGGGTTTTTATCTTCATTACATTCCCCACTACTCTGGTTTTGCTACCCTCCTTCGAAATAGAGGCGTAGAAGTGTGGGGTATGCCACGTGATTTCCATGTTTAGCTTCTCGAGGTAGGATGGGTCCACGCTCATGCTATAAGATGAAAAGACTCTATGGGTAGTTCACCTAATCACCATGTTGAGCCTCTTATGTTGGTAGCTTATAATGTTTTTCAAGAATTCCATGGAATATGGTAAAGTAATAGTGTCATTAATAAATTATTAAATAAATTTTTAACCCATGTGGTTGGAGCTTGCTGGTATTAAATGTGGATGTTATATTTCTAAGAACCTGTGGACTTTTTTGTTTATGCCTAGAGGGCATTGAACTTTGGTGTGATTTGGATGAAATATAATGTGTCATTGTTATTGATTAATTAATTATTAAAGAATTAATTAATGCAATGTTCAACTGATAAAAATGAATAATGTAATATAATATAGATCATTAAATGGTTGTGTTCTTATAGGATACCTAGTCTTAGCAGTGGAATTTAGGAGTCTGGATATGTTATATTTAGTTGCGTATGAGACAAGGTTATGCCCATAGTGTGTTTGTGATCTATATTACATTCTATAAATTTTGTGTTTCTTTATGATATTCCACTATGTCATTTTGGTAAACTGACACCCTTAATGTCTTGTGGTTATTTTACAAACATATATTTTTGATATAGTTTCCAATGGACTAATATAGGTGTAACATGTATATGTAGTGATGGCTTGAGTGTCCTTACTCAGTGTATGGGCTGTAATGGCTTATGGTATAATGAGAAACATATGATATAAATTATGCGAGCAATGGTGGATGTCAAAATCTACCTTGTAACTTTTTTTACATGGACATATTCATTGTGTTACAGGAGGTCCATATTGTGGTGATTCACCCATGTGTCTGAGGGAAATCTTTTTTGGAGAGAGAATCTTAGGACGTGTGATGTTGGGGAAAAGGAGAAAACCAGTGGGGAAGTAGTAGTAGGGTAACCTTGATATTATTTATTATATAATATACTCTAATATGAGATACTTGGTGAGAGTAGACATGGTAAGGCTGAGAATAATGTATAAATTTGTTGGTGATGATTTAGTTTCACATGTTGTTCACAGTACATTAGCATAGTTTCTTTAATTTTTCATGAGATGATCCATGGGGGATCCTACTAATTATACTGTTATAATACCCTTAATTATTTTTAAAATATATTCAGGTCACTTGGACCATGTAAAAGATCATGTTTTTTACTACTAGCTAGTGGCTGATGGAGTAGTTCGGGCTTCGTGGTTGCTGTTATTTTTACATTGTTTTGGTACTTCCTATTTACTATTTCAGTTGTAGTAGTTCATTCGTGACATTTCATATTTTTACATGGGTTTTATTTTATATTGATGTCTGATTTAGTGTTGGTTGGTGTATGTATTATCTCTCTCTTTTGCATGTGTTCTCTTAGATAGTAATGTCTCCCTTTTGTGTGGTTACTATATGCTCGATGCTAGGCACCATCCTGAGGACTACTAATGGAATGACAATGGGGTCACTATCTCCCTTCTAAAATTTCCATCCCGAGAGGGGTGCACAATGGGGGGATGGGTTTGTGACAACCATGCTTGTTAAGACCATAGTTATGTTAATTTTTGAACAATTTTCATCAATTACATATTATTATTTTTATCCAAATACATTACATTTTCTATTTATTTTTTTCATGTAATTAATTAAATTTTTTTAAAACATTTCTTCACATATTTCACTAGGTAAACATAAATATATTTTCTATTGATATAATGGATTTTACACTTCCCTAATAAGTATTTTATTTTAAAAAAAGTAATTCAAAAGTTGAACTAACTTATTTTTTATGTCATATAT
Organism: Viscum album; assembly: GCA_963277665.1. Lineage (NCBI taxonomy): Eukaryota > Viridiplantae > Streptophyta > Magnoliopsida > Santalales > Viscaceae > Viscum > Viscum album. The sequence goes on along the minus strand of OY728151.1, from coordinate 642,149,577 downwards.
CATGTCAGACCATCAAACGTTTTTAATGATATATGTTTTACAAAATTACCCAATAGTTTGTGAATATTTTTATTTATATATAGAATGGAAGATAATACTATGTACCATTTTTAAATATTCATGGCATGTATCATAAAAATATAGTACCCATATTATATTATATTCTAAATTCCAAATTGATTCCCTCTAAATGATTCTATTTTTAAATGTATATTAAATACTTATGATTATATATTTGAATAGGAAATGAAAAATTAATTAATAACTTATTCTCATGAGATTCCCCAGGATATAATAATCATTTTACTTTAAGAAAATGATAGGTGATCCATTTTTTATTAATGGTGCTAATTTATTTTTATTACATCTATTTGAATACCAAATATATTAAACATATTAATGTACATATTAATATTTTATGGGTGGGACCATTATTATTTATCCATAAATTAGTTGGGTTATGTTTTCATCCCATGAAATACAACTTATGGTGCATTGGAAGTTATCTTAGCACACTATTATACAATACCTTGTTAGATAAAATTATCATATTCTTATCTGTTTAGGTATTATGTATTTTCCATCTATTTATATATCTGTTATCTTATAATATTACTTAGATTAATCCATATCCCATGATTATGATCCATATCATTTTTATATAAATATAATACTCTTGAATTTTATATAATACATCACCCTCAAGCATTAGTTTTATTCATCCATTATTAGGATTTATAGTTTACCCTTCTCTGTTAACTTTTTATATTGAATATCCATGAAAATAGAATTGTAATAATGGATTTCGTATCATAATATATATATTTCAAAAAATATTTTTGGTATTATGTTTTTGGTATGGTAATATGTTATTATTATTGAAAATACACAATTCCTATGAATTTAGTTTAATAAACCGGACCAATATAGGTTCATAAAATGGTACCCAACTGATTCCAGCACAAACATGAAGTAAATTCCTAATCACCATGGGATTGAGCCATACATACTAATATGATGAAAAAATAGTAGGAATGAATTTTACCAACCTTAAGAAGAATATATGGAATATATTTATATATATAATAAAGAAATAGTTGAAGAAAACCCAGATAAAAATATAAGCCATAATTGATAGATGAAAGAAAATGAGATTCAAAACAATGAATATAAATCAATAAAAAATATAAATGTTAGAAAATGATATCTAAAAAAATTAAAACAATTACTTTTCATAATTTGGTAAATTCCATACCATCTCAAAAACAATTACCCTACTGTGATATCAAAAACTTCACCACCACATTTCATCACCTTATCATTTCTTGCATGAAAGGTGATTACTAGATATACACACCAACAATGGAGAGAACATGGTGTGATCTAAATATACTCAGTATATTCCCAGCTAGGAGTTCCATATTATTTATTTATATAAAAAATCCGTGAAATATCATTTCAGGGTAAAAATTTCATGATAGAAAATTTGGAATTATATAAAAAAGCATGACAAATATTACTGTGTTTTCCATAGATCACAAAAAACATAAAAAATAGTTTTCAATCATAATTTCCATATTCAGATATCGATGTTAGATAAAATGAATGAAATCTAGAAAAAGAAAAAGAAAAAGAATAGGTGTTTCACACAAAGTATAACACCATGTTAGGATAGCTCGATACTGATACTAAAATCAACTAGTTCAAAATGAATTCCTTAAAACAGTTGATAATATGGTAGATGAAAACCACATGAGTTAACCCCCCCTATAATGTCAAAACAATTTACCTAGAACAATAGGATAATGGATCATAGGAACATCCCATGAGTGAACCGCAAGACAATAGATGAATAATCGAATTAAGGTACACCTTCCCCAAATTAACTAATACATTTTAAGTTGTGTATTTCTCAATGAATTTTCAAAATTAATTTTCATAATAAATTAAAGGAAATTTATTATTTCATCACACAAATGTTGAAAACCAATTTCTTCTTGCCTTGAAAAATCAAATTTTATAATAGAAAAACCATGTTCAAATATATTATTTTCTGGAAAATCCTTTTTCACAAACAATAAAATGAAAAAAATTATCCATAAATTTTTTTATAAAATATGAGAAATTTTTTTATTCCAAAATGGTTGTAAAAATTATCCCATACCCCAAACACAAATCCCAAATGTCAAAAAAGTAATCCCAAAAATGAAATGTAGATAAATACAACTACAAAAATAGAGGAATCCATCCTCACTTATAAGAATAGAATTACACCAATTTGATAGATTTCTGATATAGTATATCAAATCATTCCTAAATGAATATATTTATTTCATAGCATAACCAATAATGGACAGTCATATTGAAGATGATCATACACCATATCTAGAGAGGACCTAACAAAATTCCAATATAGTGTCGATGAATCTAAAATGAATTACCATGGTACTATGATGACGAAGTAAAATAATAAACAGGAAGTTAAGTTACCCAAGAGAAGTGAAGAAATATCCTTGGAGATCAGTCATTGAACGAGGTACTCAAATAGAGTATAAAAATCTATACTTTTCATGAATTGCCTATGGGTTGAGAGTTTAATACTCAAAAAACCCAGCCATATTATCCCCAAGGTGGTTCATTACATTATAAAATTTTCATTACATTAATAATTTTCATCCCAAATGAAAACATAGGATTATATTTTTTTAAGAACTAGATACAAATTTGTAACTAAAATTAAATTTGACAATAAAATAAAAAAGTATTTTATTTTATGAAACAATTAACCCCCTTATAATAACCATGAATAACAATCATCAAGAAATGATTGGAATCCTAAGATAAGTAAATCATAAGAAAGGGGTGAGCACAAATTCTCCGTAAGTGTTAAGTAAAACAAATGAAATAATGAATCAATGAACATAGATAACATGATAAGGTAAACATCTAAATACACATTCCATTTAATTAATAAACTATGAATAAAAATGCATCTATTTAATTTTTTCACTATGAAAAAATTAGGATAATGATAATTGAAATGAAGTAAATGTATAATGTTGGGCAATTGGACTATAAGGATATATCTTCTAGATGGTACTACGAAGATCATACCTATTATTATATTATGAATGTGGGTAGAAACCAATCTTATTCATCCTGTAAAAATTGAAAGGGGTTTTTTCTCCAACTGAATACATCCCATCAGACCACCGATGCATCAAGTTTATTTTATTTACTAGTCCACAACCTATATATTTTATGAAAAAATAATTCCTCATATATTGAGTAGTTTATTTTTAAAAAATTTGAAATCAATGGGTCCCCAAACACATTGGGACATTTGGATCATTTCTAACGGTTTATTAATGTATGGACCATTGTATCATATGATAAAACACAAAAATATGTATAGTTTTTTAAATGGGTGTGGAAATAAATGAGAAGCTATTAAATTATATGATTTAAAAATTAATATTGAAATTAATCTTTAATCATTCCGATGAATCCCATTCCAATATAAAACAATTGAATTATAAACACCAAGAATGAATATAATTTAAAAAATAAATAAAATGGGAATAAATAATATTTTGATATGATATGTGAAAGTAGATATTTCTAAACCTACTATGATAGTATAGGTTCATGACACAACCTTCTTCTCAAAGAAAAAGAATTAATCCATAATTACCTTACCAATTTGGTAACTATTGAAATGTAAACACGATGAAAGTGATTTCATAAATTTGATATGTAGATAATAATAAATTTAATTAAAATTATCATATATTACATTAATTATGGTATATAAATCTCAAAAAATAAATATGTTTTAATAAGTAATATATCTCACATAAGTAATAGTGAGACCCTATACCCCCTTACCGAACGCATCCCCCATAGTGTAGAGGTATCTAAACATCAGTATAATTTTTTAAAGAATGCATTTTTATTATTAAATTACAATATTAATATTTATAATACTTTATATGATCATTTAATGACATCCTACATCCCATTTATTAATAATATTTTTTTACTTTCATTATTTCAAGTGTCTTCGTTTCTTATTTTCTTGATTGTTTCATTTGCATAAAAATTTAGATTATCATATCCAAAGAAAATAAAACATCAGAAGTGGAAAAAATGATATTAATGAAATTAAATAATTTTAATGGTCCCATATATCATTTTGGATTCAAACATGAGGATGTTTCCTGAGATAAAATGTAAATGTAACACTTTTAGTTTATTTTGGATGTTTTTTCGAAAACCGTGAACTTGTTTAATTTTATTTTCTATTATGAGTTTATATTATTTATGAAACCTGAAATAGGATATATTAGTATGATTAAAATATAATTTATCTACAATAACACTTTAATGACCATCCATTAAAGTGTTAATGAAAAATGAACAAAAAAATTATTCACCGATGTGATAAACCGGCAGAACATGGAATATAGTTTCATTTTATATATAAGATGAGGTAATAGAAATTCGTGGATATAAGGTATTACATTAAAAAAATAAAATTCAAATATTTAAATTATTATAAAATTTTTATTCCATTATTGATAAATTATATGAGGTGAATGTAGAAAATAAAACGAAAATAATTGAGGTGTTTTGAGAAAAATAATATCTTGAATATCTCCTCCTTGAGTGACCATTGATTATCCTGGATCTGGAAATTTTGGAAAACCAGAAGCTCATAGAAGTGGGTAGAGCGACTAGAAGGGTTCATTGTAAATATTTGGGGATATACATAAATTTTGGTTTTAAATGGGTATGTGAGGGGTGGTATATATACATTAGGAGAGGTGGGTTTATATGAATAAATAAAAATATTTTGTAAATCAATCCAACCCCATTGAGGATATATTATTTTAAAAGAATTATACTATTAATTAATGTTTTGTGGCGAATTTAGGTTATATACACAAATCATAAAATCATAAAATATTTTTATTTTTAGCGATGTGAATATATTACGGTTTTACTTTAACCCTTCTCATTATTTTACCCAAAATGCCGTAAATTATATATTAACAAAAATAATGTTATTATAAGTAATAATTAAATTTAAAATAAAAAAAATTAAAATTACTTTTAAAAATATAGGTTCCACCCTAATTCATTACGCAAAAATAGAAATATTTGATTTAAAAGTAATCCCATAAAGAGAGTAAAACATGAGTTTTTAATGTGAAAATTTTATAAGCTCAAAATGTTATTATATTCACTTTTAATTTGAAATTGGTTATAAAAAATATCATTTGGTTAATTTATTTATTATTTAAGTAAATATAAATTATAATAATTTTAAAATATAATTGTTATATATAAATAAATCTTTCAAAAAAATAGTTTTAAATAAAATATTATTATTTTTAACTTTTCGTCAAAAATATGAATCTTCTCCAAAAACAAAAAATTTATTCATAATATACCACTAATATTAAACATTAAAAATTAAAATTAATTTCATCAAATATTTCTTATAAATGTATCATAATTTATATTTAATGGAAATACTCCATCAAAGGAATTAATATTTCATATTATAACAATAACATTTTTAATGATAAAATCTAGATTTGTTTCGTTTATTAATACAATATAACTCATTGAATGAATTTTGGAAAAAATTATTGGATATATAAAATTTGAATCTCATTAATGTAATTCAATAGAAATTATAAATTAAATTTATTAATATAAAGTACCATTGTCGTCAAAAATGGTTTTCTATAAAAAAACATCATTTAAGTTCAACTGGATTTTATTTTCATTTATAATTAATTATTAACCAATTATTAATTTTATAAATATTTGTAAAAGATATTACAATAATAAATTAAATCACATTCATATTCAATAGTCTAACTTCTAGTTCCTAACAATCACAAATAAATAATCATTTTAATCATTTGTTTAAGATCAATTTTTTTGTATAACATAACTTATCCATGAAATTGAATTTAAGAAGAGACGTACCATAAAAAACATGGGTGTTACATTATACTATCCAAAAAAACATCATGTCAACACAATATAAAAATTCACTTTGTAATGCTAGGTTTAATAGTTGAAATTTTTTTAGTAGGAAACCCACATCGTAGAAAAGGTTATTAAAAGATCTGTTTAATTAGAGGGAAAGGGAAATGTGAATTTTGTCGAAATAATAGTCTTTTCAATAGGTTAAAAATAGTTCAAATTGAATATTGGGACATATAATAGAATAAAAACTATAAGGTTCTGATGGATAATGATATGACAAGGTCATTAGAAACTATGTCGTTTCAAAACCAAAAATATTTAATGGGTTAATGTGGAAATCGATTTATCGACAGAAATTATAAAATATTATCGTTTTTTAATATTCATTTCCTATTGTTGAGGGATAGTTTTACTCTGCAGATAAGAAAATGGAAAAAATAAACATACATGATTACATTCCATTTCATAAGCATAATCTCATCATTGGGATGTGCTTCGATCTAAAATCACTTCATCCATTACCTTCAAAAACGGATAATCAGGTTCAATTATTCATACCTGAATATCTTTGATGATTCATAAGATATTAAATTCCTTCCTACATGATTTTAATAATTAATAAAATAAAAATGCATATAAAATGTTATTAAAAAACAAAAATATCCAATTTTCAACTTAATCAATTCCCTAGGTAGATATTATGTAGAATCGTCTGGAATACATCTACCAATTTCAAAGGCCAAAAATTTATAAGGAAGGTACCTAAATTTCTGAAATAAAAATAACATTATATTCCCGAAAACCATAAATTAACACTTTTAATCACATAACAAATATATGAATAAATTTGTCTCCATAACACCAGAATGAAAACATACATGCCTCAAAAAATAAAATCTCAAATTTTGAATTAATTCCTTCAATTCAAACATGTAGTAAACTCAAAAGGATAACATAATCCTTAAAATCACATACCACGTTCATTGTCACCAATAAAATCCCATAAATATAGGGTTTTTAATATGGTTTTTATAATAAGGGTTATCTTCCATAAATCAATTGTTTTCCAAATGATCCACTTTCCACTGCAACATATTCTCAGTTGTTAGTACCGTTCAACATGTGCACTAAAAAACATGAATAAAAAGAATGGAATCACAATACATATATATATCTTGATCTTCATGACTATTGTATCATAAAAAAATAATTCAGTAATCCAAATACACATTATATTCAACAATTAAACTCATTTATTAAACCATTAACAATGCTTCATCAATTTATTATTTAATATAAATCCATTGATAATACATCTGGTAGACTATAATCCCATACATTATATTTTTCCCCAACAATAAAATTCCTAATATCCTTCATTCAAATCTTAAAAAATATTCCAGTTTACATTTTTAATATATAGGAAACTTAATCTTATTTTCTCTGTGATCATCACCACAAAATCAATCAGTGAACTTAAATACTTATTATATTAGGTGAGTCAGAGAGTTTGTGATTATACATGTTTTTAATCATATATCATGATAAATAATTAAGAATAAATATGATATCTATTTATATGTTTATCGCCCTATTTAGATTATCAACCCTACCTTTTCTATTACATTAAATTTTAACGTCGTTCATTCTGGATTCCACCACTAACTAAATCCCATAATAAAAGTAAAAGCATGAAACTACACTAATGAGAGTGAATTAATATCCTACAATCTATTTCTAGATAATGACATGTTCTTCTTAATATAGGAGTCTCTTAGGTTTAACCTAGGAAATCCATTGTCATTAAAAAATCTATAGGATACTATCTTATACATAAACATTTCCTCAAATAAATTAATAGGTTTATGATATCTAATCTATTTTCGTATATATACAGTTCTCCTGGTTTCTACTAAACATGCTCTGATTAAAACTATAATAACCCCAACCACAGTAACTTGGTTCTGGTGGAATACATTTTTTCATTGGGATAAGAAAATGAAATATCATCCCAAAAGACCAAATATATTATTATTTCTGGTAAAATAGATACAAATATGAATTTTAATGTAAATGCTATACATAATCTAAAATGATATTTTGTCTAATAACACCAATATCCCTATAGAATAACCATTCTTATCCATCATAATATACTTAAGGGAATACTATGGAAAATATTATATATGAAATAGGTGAGCTCAAATTATCAATAAGGATTATGAATAGTGTTGGAAAAAATAAATAAATGTAACTATTTAACAAGGAAATTAAAATTGATGAACACATTCCATGAAATCAATAAAAATGAGAATGAGAAGGAATCAATTAATTTATTTCATAGTGAAACTAATCTAGAAAATATGAATTAAATGATTGAAATAAAAAATTTCGGATGTAAGAACTATCATGATATATCCAACAAATAGTAATTTCAAGATCAAAAATCATTCCAGTTTATGTTTTATAGTAGAAACCTATATAATTATTCTTATAAATAATCATAATGGTTATATCTCCAAATAAATTCATCCCTTGATACTATAGATTCATCAATTTTATTTCATTAAAAATTTCCCAATCGCATTCTCTCTTGTCTGAATCATTCCTAAAAAATTGAGTAATTTATTTTAAAAATATATTTTTAAATCAAAGTGTCCCATACCAAATTGAACCACATGAATCAATAAAAACCATTTCAAAAATAATGTATAATGGTAGAATAATATATAATAATCCATTATAAATATAATTCAATAATTTATTTTTGACAATGATGGAATTATTTTAAATTATATCACTATTTTTTGGGAAATTAATTTACAAACATTCCAAAGTGCCCCATAACACTTTGAAACATTTTATTTATAAATACCAAGAAAAAAAACAATATTAAAAAAGTTAATAACATGATAATATATAAATTAATGATATTATATGTTAATTCGGATGTATATACGCCGTATAAAATAAATATAGGTGCAAACCAAAATATGACTCTTAATGAAGGAAAATTGATACAATATCACCATACAGATTTGGTACCTTTTGAAAAATAAACCCCATGAATGATTATTAAACAAAGATATGTAAATAACCATAAATAAAATTATTAATATCATTTATTACAATCATGGTAATTATATAAACCAAAAATAAGAAATAAGTGGTGAATAAGAAATATATCACACATAAGAAAATATGAGATGATAAACACTTGTACATAATGCTTCTCATTATTGTTGTATTATTAATTCAACAATATAATGGATTAAATAGTTTTGTTGAATTATTAATGTACCCTATTCATGTTTATAACACCTTATCTGAGTACTTTATAACATATTTTAACCCATCCATTAATAATAGTTTATTTTTTTCAACAATTTGATTTGTTCGTTTAATGGTTACAAGATTAGTTGATTTTTGTATAATTTGGTATTATCATTAAAAATGGAAATACTAACCAAAAATAGGAATTAAGTGGTGTTAAATAAAATAAATCACTTTTAATATTCACATATATCATTTTGGTTTCTAACATTATTATTCACTAGAACAATGAAAATGATAAGCATTTTGTTTATTTTGGAATTTTTCTCAAACACCATAATCTACTTTAATTTCATTTAATTTTATGACTATATAATAGTTATTATACATTAAATAAGATAAAATATAATGATTAATATATTATTTAAAAATAATAAAATATTTATGACCATCTATGTTGGAAGTAATAGAAAACGATCAAAAGCATTACTCATAGAGGTGATTATTACGCATCACTATGAAAACAAGATTTTTTTCATTGAATAAGAGGTGGTAATAAATATATGTGGACATAAGATATTCTAATAAATATATAATATTATAGTATGTACCTGATTATGGAATTATTATTTATTTATGGAAGAAATATATGAGGTGAATATAGGAAAGGAAAAGTATATTATAGATGTGTTTTGAGAAAATTATTGCTTGAATATCAACTCTTTTAGAGACACATGAGGACCTTGGATTTGGTAATTTCGTAATATTGGTTGCACATTGATGTGTGAATTGTTAAGATGAGTGGTTTTTACAGAGATTTAGGGAGATATATGTCTTTTCGATTGAAATGTGGTTGCAAGGGGTGTTGTTTATTCTTGACGAGATGAGTGGTTAAGTGATTAAATAATTACTATTTTATAATTAACTCCCACCAAATTGAGGTGGAATTCACATAATGAATTATATTTCAAGTAAATGTTATTTTATTATGTCTAGTGTTTATCTATACCTCAATATACAAATAAATCAATTAACTTTTAGGTATTTTAATCTTATACCTTTAAACATTAACCATGGTCAATATTTTACCCTTACATCAGTAAAAAATATTTTACCACAGTTAATTTTTAATAACTAAAAATGATATTAAACATTAAAAATAATTTAAAATTTATAATAATATAATTGAATAAATTTAAACTAATTCAATTCATATAAATGGAAAAAATAATTTTAAATTTAATCCTATAGAGACAATGAAAAATCAGGGTTTTAATGTGAAAGCTCAAAAGTTTGAAATCTTGTTATATGAAATTTCAATGTAAAATTAGTTCTAATGAAATAAACATGTTATATTTTTTGTATTAATTATATATTTATACTTTTAAAAAATAAAAATATAATATAAGTGTATAATTAATGTACTCTAAAAATCACTTTTTAATTAGAATTTAGTATTTTTAACTATTCATCAAAATAAAGAAACATATCCCAAAATTACCAAAATCGAATCAAAATATTATTGTGATATTATATTTTAAAAAGTTAAATTTATTTTGAAATAAAAATATAAATTTTAGAAAATGTATATTTAAAACATGTGTTCCATCATAGTCGACAATATTGCCTTTTAGAAAAATATAGTTTTTAGTCTTATAACAACATTTATTGCAACTCATAAGTCTATAAAACTCATTGAAATAAATTTAAATTTATTTATTTATTATATATCATATAAATATCATTAATATATCTTCAAAATAGTGATTAATTAAATATATTAATATTAAATATAGTTTTATGTATAATTTTTTTTAAAAACACAACATTTAGGCTTAATTGGATTTTAAAATAGTATATAATTAATTTGCAAATAAGGAATTCCTTTTATAAACATGTGTAAAATTTATCATAATAATTTATTTATTGTCATTAATTAATTCCACTTTCACAACTAGGTGATAACATACATAATTAAATGATAATAATTAATCACTTTTTTAAGAACCTTATTTTCTGTTACATAAGATATAATTGAAATTGAATTTAAGAAGAGGCATACCATAAAATCATGGGGTGTTACAAGGGATTTATGATAAACTATAAAACATTTAGAAATGATAAAAAAACATGAATAATACTATTTTCAACAAAAACACCTCAATTATATAATAAATATACCAAAACTCATATACCCCAAATGACACGTCTCCTTCAAAAAAAGTAACTAATTCATTGTTTTCATAGTATACACTGTGATTTTATAGTGTAATTGTAATTTATGAAATAAAAATGGACTATATTTCTTATAGGATTCTTATTCTATAAAGAACCTTATGTTGGGTTCCCATTATGGAGGATGCCATAATGTATAACATATGGCATAAAAATGTCTAGTAACGAATCTATATCCCCAGATATACAAGAACTCCCAAAAATACATCCAATGCCCTATATACAATAAAAATATATTAATCACTAAAATTATGTAAATTTTAATTCAGTATGTTATAATATTTTTACCTCAAGAGATTTTATAACAAATATTTCATGTATAATAATGGTGTTATGGTAAATGTTGGGGGGAATACTACATCACCGAGTAATTATGATACCATGGGTCATTAGAATAAAATATTTGTTTCTATAATTTTATAACCTGTGGGAGATAAATACCACAAATTTATTTCAACTAAGAATGGATGATTTCAAAATTATTATCTACAAAAAAATGTTTGGAATTAAAACATATTTAGAGAGATACATATAATCAGATGTAGCCACTAATTCATCTATTCTGTCAAACCCACACAAGTTCCAGGAAACAAATTCCAAACTGTCGAACCCACACAGGAACCCGAAACAGTAATTAGAGTAGTCAAACCCCCACAGGATGCAGGAACAGTTGTTAGGGTGGTCAAACCCACACAGGATCTAAGAACAGTCGTCAGTCATGTCGAACCCACACAGGATCCAGGAACAGTCGTCGATGCTGTTGAACCCACACATGATCCATGAACAGCCATCAAAGCGCAGCCCTCCACAGGGTTTCACACAAAGCACGCTTTATTCGAAGAGGGTCTGCTCCTCAAGCCAAGTTCTTATACATCAACTGCCATGATGTACCAAGATGATGTATCCAAAAGATCCATCTTTCCAAAAGAAACCCAACGTGACAGAAAGTCCGTCAATCAGACGCCCTGTTTAATAGTTATTGGTATTTTAGTCATGCGGGCCTCATTGAATTCGTGCTCGATCCCACCTACTCTTATATCATCTATAACCAAAAATTTGGTGGGGTATACTCAAAGGGACCTTCACGCTCCATGTATTCCATTTCTAATGATGGTTCGTCAAACAAATGTCTGGTGCCAAAGATATGGCCAAATAATGTAAAGGGTTGGTAGTGGGCCTGGGTCCAGTCTGACCTTGTCGGACCTACCCGGCCCGACTTAGTCTGGGATGACCTGGTTGAGGTTGACTCGTCCGGACCCGTTGGGTTCGGTATGTCCCGTTGCGCGGGCTAGCCTATTGGGTTCAACCACGCCTTCTAGGCCCAACCCAGCAGGCCACGAGCGGCCGTGGAGGGCCGCTAGTGGGCGGACTGACCGTGAGGATGTGAAACGGCCGCAGTTACCTGCGAGGAAGGCTCAGCCCGGAGAGCACCGTGAGGGCACTATTCGAGGTGGCTCGGCCCAGAGCCTGAGGTGGCCCGGCCTAGGCCGGTTTAGCTGGGGGCTGGTTTGTCGAGGCAGCAGCGCGTGCGGGCCGGCGGGTGGATCGGCCAGCACGCTCGGGAGGTGGACCGGAATGCCGGTGGGCTGGCCGGAGGGTAGCCGGGCAGGCCGGCAGGGGTGCCGGTGGGCAGGCCGGTGGGTGGCTGGCGGGTTTCCAGGCAGGCCGGCGGCATGCGGGCAGGTCTGGTGGCAGCCGGGTAGCCGGGAGGACGGCGTGACTCGGGTCGTTGGGAGACGCGGCCGACAAGTGGCGAGGTTGGCACGACGTGGAAGTTGGCGGGCGGCGTGGATCGACTCGAGGCGGAGGAGCCGGTTTGGTCGGAGCACTGTGTGGGCGGCGCGGTTCGCTGAGGTAACGGGTATAAGGACCCGTAACATTATATAATATTGAATTAAATGAATAATTTATATTGACGATCTTTTCAGGTTTATAGTTTTAGAGAATTAGTACATAACTATTAAATCTCAGAACATTACAAAGTAGACACTTCTACAAGGTTTCCATTTTTTCAAAAGATAAAAAATATTTAAAAAAGATTCATGTCTAGTTCCATGTTTTCGATAACATCACTTTTCCTTGATCCCATCCTTGACCCGATTCATCATTATGTCCTGTGAAAACATTTCAAAACATGGGATGAGCATAAAAAGCTCAGTACGGGTTACAAAACAATGATAGAAACATTTGTTCAGAATTTCACAAAAAAACATGAACTCTTTTACTTACCTCATGAAATTGTATGATTTTATGAATAACACATAGAAATCATAAATCATAAAGGTAACTTGTGAATTCCTGACATACATACATTGTAGCTATTACAACTACATAGGGAGGTACCTTGGAATACCCATTACAGTATATTCCCTAAATCTCTTAGGAGAAACATTCACGTTTACCTCTATCACATTAACAAATGCATTGGAGAGATATATGGGGCTCACCCGGCCATGGTTTGTCACAGAACCACATGTATACGTAAATAATGATGAAGAACAATAACATGATCATAGCACATAACATATGTACAAAGGAATGATAACATTTCCACATTGTAATCACAAATTATCATTTCATGATTTTGAAAAAATAAATCCATTCTCAAAATCATTTTAAATACCAAAATACATAAAAAGAGTATATAGTATTTATTTTTCCTTTTAAAAAAATTACGACTTGTTAAGCAAGATAAAGATCAAATAATACTTACAGCAGCAGAATGGTCGTTGTCACAATATACGTTAAAAAAATCCTTTCTTTCGTTTAGTAAAATGCATCGTATAAAAAATTCCCTTTGAATGAAATGAAATATCAAAGGGGTTTATACACCGTATAAAATAAATCCGTGTATAAAACTGAATGTGCCTCAATGAAAGGAGATTGAGACGAAGTCCCTTACCTCGTATCCAACTTGACCCGTTCATTCTTTAATAACCTGAATAATAAACTAAAGTTAATTTTTACTCTCTTAATAACCCTTTCCATGTTTATTATTCATGTTATATCACTTATTTCAATGTTAAAAACATTATGTAATCATTCACGTTAAAAATGTTTGTTTTGTCGATATTTGGTAGTAGAGTCAAAAATGAACACCTTATATTTACAAGTTGTCCATGTTGTCAATATTCCATTATATTCATTATGACAGTAATTTTGTAGATATAATATATATCATATATATCAAGTATACATATTTATTTATAACAGTACATTTCATTTGGAGGTAAGAAATGAAATGCACCGTTCTTGGAGACGGTAAGTCGTACGTACGCATGAACGCTACTTTCATTTCTATTTCTTACTTTAATGAAATTAAAACATAATGTTACATAGGTATATTATAATTCCAGTATAATAACATATATTATATCATTAACTTTATCCTATATATGCCCCACATAAGGCATTAACAAGTCATATCACTTTGAGGGGGCGGTAGTTCGCACTTCCTCAAATGAAATTATCGGTTTACCCATAATTGAAAGCATAAAATAATGATGTAAATGGAAAATAAATAAGGATAAAGAAAATATAAAAATAATATATATCATATATAAGTATAGTGCTATCATAGTAGCCACCATGAGAGGTGGTAGGAGAGAATTGAAAAATCATCGTTTCTTGAGGCGTTAGTTTTCCATCCACAGAAACATTATGTTCTTCACCCATTATATGGAGCTGTGTATAAGTGTAGTTCAAATAATTCTCATTAAAACATCCTAGTATATCGAGGATACGGGTTTTCTTATAAAATAAAGGAATAAAAAGTGTTTGCGGTAGGAGAAGTAAAATAAAATAAAAGAAGGTAAGAGAAACGAATACCTATAATTTGGGTAACTTCCTTTGTTTTGAACCAAAAGGACTTCTTGAAGTGCCTTCTGCATAATGTAAGGCTTCTAGGAAGAGTAGAGGTATGTAGGGAGCTTACTTGGGTAGATTTTGGATGAGCCTAATGGATTGAAAGGTGTGAGGAATTGGTTAGAAGTGGTCTCTTTTTATACGGGGGGGGGGGGGAGGGGATCTTTAGGAAACCGGGAAAATATTATTTTATTATATAATGATATTCGGTTTCTAAAGTTCCAAAAATCATTAGAGTCAAAGATAAGATGACTCATGGTCGATATAAAATCCGCCAATATGAATTGGATAGGTTTTGTAGATTTTTTAAATATTTTATATCTTATTTAATTAAAGCTTTTATTAATGAAGTAAATACCGCATCATTATTGTGTCATAAATAATTTATTTTATTTTATGTCTAAAAAATATAAAAAAATACCATTATTTAGGAAATTTTATTATCCTTCCAAATAATTTTAATGTTGAAAATATACCTTATATAACACCATGTAAAAATTAATTTACTAACATATTTTTGTTTATTTAATTTTTGTCTTTACATTAAATTAAATAATCTAAAATGTCATTATCATTCATAATTGAATTCATGGGGTCCCAAAATAGATCTAAGGATGCTCATGGTCGGCCATTACCCATCCAATAATCTTAGGACTAGTGTGAAGGTAATTATGAATTATTATAATATTCTTTTTACCATGAATTATCTTATTTACCTTTAATCGCGGTAAATAAAAGTCAAGAGTTACTATTAATCAAAAAATATTTTCATCTTATTGAACCAAATTTTACATACTAATAACAACCATTTATGTTAGATTATTGAAATTCAATTCAATTAAGTGGTAATGTTTTGTTTAAATGATAAAGTAAATTTTTTAACTACTACTAAGTGGTTTCACTATTCATTAAAAATTGATGTTTTTCAGAAAAATACAAAAAATTCCGCCTAAGATATATTTGATATTCTGAATTCAAAAATGATGTCTTTTTTTCCAAATTAAAAACATAGAAGTTAAAATAATTAATTGTAAAATTAATTCTCGTTGTTAAAACAAAAATCGTGTGTTTAAGAAATAATAACTATCAAAAGATTGACACTTCTTTATGATCAAATTCAAAGTGAAATTAATTCCAATGAACAAAATTGGATTAAATGGTAAAAATATATTCTAATAACACTTTACAACCATTTAAAAAGATAATATAACCATATAAATATATTAGATTAAAATTCAGTTTTGAATTAAAATACATTATTTTTAACTATTCATTAAAAAATGATCTTTATCGGAAAAATTACAAAAATTTACACAAAGTAAATTTTGGTGTCCAAATTCTAATGAATGATTGTATTTGGTCAAATAGAATGTATTAATGTGACCAAACCTATATTTAAAGAGGGTTCATCATTAATAGGCGAAAATCGACCATTTAATGTAAATCACGCTTAAAATTAGATTCATTCACAATGTAAACCAATAACTTTGTTGGATAAATGTAAATAAATTTATTAAACATTTAATATCATCTTTCAGTTAGTTTTGATCATTCCTGCCAATACAACAGCTATGAGTTAACTACCATTTAAAATAATAATATTATATTGTTAGTGTGCAATGTAGGATTTCAAAGAAACACGTTGTTGGGTATCCGGTATGCTACCGAACATAGAAACCCCTTTAAAGTAATATTAATATTTAATTCACAAATATTAGTAAATATGAAATATGTCTTATTCTTTATTTATCTGGGATGTTACATCATTCCCCCCGTTTTGGAAATTGTGTCCTCAGAATTTTATTTATCAAAATAATTGGGGGTATTTATCCCACATAGCATTCTCAGATTCCCACATTGCCTCTTCAACCATATGGGTTTTCCACAAAACATTTACCTGATGAATTAACTTATTCCACAACACATGCTCTCTTCTATCAGGAATCTCAACTGGTTGTTCCTCATAAGAGATATTCTCTTCCAACTGAACTAACTCGGGGCTCAAAACATGAGATGATTTTGGCATATAATTTCTCAACATCAAAACATGAAAAACATTTTTTACCTGGGATAAAAATGGAGGTAAAGACACTCTATACACAATTGGTCCAAAATTCTCCAAAATTTCATAAGGTCCAATGATCCTCAAACTCAACTTTCCCTTGTTACCAAAACACATCACACTTATCCATGGAGAAACATTGAGAAAGACATGATCACCTGCATCAAAAGAAAGATCCTTCCATCAGTTATCTATATAACTTTTCTGTCTGCTCTGAGCTGTTCTCATGTGCTTCTTAATCAAATGAACTTTCTCTACCATCTCTCCTACCAATTCAAGTCCCATCTGCTTCCTTTCAGCTACTTCGTCCCAAAAATCTAGAGTTCGACAACGCTTTCCATATAATGCATCATATGGAGCCATCTGTATACTGGAAATAAAACTTTTATTATATGAAAATTCAACCAAAGAAAGATGTTGGTCCCAGCTTCCCTGATAAACCATCTAGTAAGCACGTAACATATCCTCCAATGTCTGAATTGTTCTTTCTGATTACCCATCTGATTGAGGATGGAAAGCTGTATTGAAATTTAATTCAGTACCCAACGACATCTCAAGGCCTTTTCGAAAGTTAGAAGTAAACTAGAGATCACGATCGGATACAATGGATATGTGAACTCGATGAAACCTGACTATCTATTTAACATATAATTGAGAAATTTGATCTAGATACAATGTATCTCGAATAGGAAGTACATGAGTATATTGAGTCAATCGATCAAAAATAATCCAAATTGCAATATTACCTCAAGATGTATTCGGTAATCCCACAATGAATTCCATGGATATATTTTCCCATTTACACTCTGAAACCGGTAATGACTGAATCATACTTTTCTGTAACTGCGAATCATCTTTAACCAGCTGACAAGTTAAACACTACACAGTAAAATCAACAATATCTCTTTTCATTCCATCCCACCAGTAATACTCCCGATGATACTTGTACATCTTAGTACTGCCAGGAAGAACTGAAAATAAGAAACTATGAGCTCCACATAACAACTCATTATTCAACTATGAAACACAAGGCACACACAATCTCTTCCCAAACCTCAAAACACAATCATTATCAACGTTAAAATCAGGAAACATACCCTTCTGAACCAACTATACCTTTTTCTGAAACTCTCTGTCTTCCTTCTATGCTTTCTTAATTCTTTATAATAGAGATGATCTCACTGACACCTGATACAAAACATAAGTATTTTCTGCACCAACAACTTCTATGCAAAATTTTATCAAATCAAAAACCAAAGGAATTTGATCCCAACATTACATGGTTAATGAGACATTACTTTTTCAACTCAAAGCATCAGACAAATTATTTTATATTCCCGGATGGTAATGGATCGTGAAATCATAATCCATGATTAATTTTAGCCATCTCCTCTGTCTCATGTTCAATTATTTTTGAGAGAATATATAATTTAAACTTTTGTGATCATTATATATTGTACATTTTACTTCATACAAATGATGTCTCCAAAATTTTAAAGCAAAAACAACTGCAACTAATTCAAAATCATGTGTAGGGTAATTTAACTCATGTGGTTTAAACTGATGCGAAGTATAATAAATTACCTAATCATTATGCATTAGGAAAAAACCAAGTCCTCTAAACGAAGCATCACAGTAGATAACAATCTCAACATTTCTAGATGGTAGTGCCAAAACTAGAACATTTACCAATCTTCTTTTCAATTCCTGAAAACAATCATCACATTCTTTTGTCCAAATGAACATAACCCATTTTCGAGTTAACTTAATCATTGGAATAGATAACCGTAAAAAAAATTCAACATTCCTCCTGTATTAACCTCCCAAACCAAGATAACTAAGAATGTCAATTATATTTCTTGGTCTTGGACATTCTTCAACAACATTTGTTTTAGTAGGATCAATCATTATGCCATTTTTTGAAACAATGTGTCCAAGGAAAGAAATTCGATGCAACCAAAACACACACTTGTTGAATTTCCCATACAGTTTCCTTTCTTTTATGATTTGCAAGAAAACCCTTAAATGAATTTCTTGTTCTTCTTTACTTTTGGAAATAAACCAAAATATCATCAATGAATGCAACCACAATCTTATCAAAGAACTCACAAAAAATTCTATTCATAATATCCATGAATACAACAGGAGCATTGGTTAAACCAAAAGGCATAACTCAAAATTCGTAATGGCCATATCTAGTACGGATTATGGTCTTCGGATTGACTTCTTCCTTTACTTTCAAATGATGGTTCCACAACCTCAAATCAATCATCGAAAAATACTTATCTCCCTGGAGCTGATCAAACAAAACATCGATAAGAGGCAAAGGATACATGTTCTTAACAGTAATGTTTTTCAATGCTCTATAATCAATGCAATGTCTCATTGAACCATTTTTATTTTTAACAAACAAGACAGGGGAACCCCATTGTAAAGACCCGGAAATTTCAAGGAAATTTTTTTCTTAATTTTCTTTGGAATTTTACAAGAACGCGGTTTCTGACGGCACTTGATTCCGAGGCCCGGAGTGCCCGGAATCAACTTCCGAAGTTTGGATCGGGTACGTTCAGTGAACGAGCGAGCGGGAATTTCTATCTTTTTAACTGATGCTCGGAATTGAAATCCGATAGCACCAATGAACTCGCAACGCCGGTAATTGCTTAAGGGGACCTTTACCACAGTTGCGTTTTAAGCGGGTTGAGATTTTGTATTTGGGGTTTTAGTATAAAATAAATGAAATTGTGTGAACAATTTTATTTTATGTCTTTGGGAGTTATTCTCTCCCATGGGAAGTTGTTGGTGGAGCCCATGACCAACCAACTTCCCATGAGTGGATACTTGAATAGTGGGGCCCACACGAGCCCCAACCTTTCACATCCCTATAACTCTCATTTAACCCCCATTTAATCTCCCTTTAACTCTTTAACTTCTACCCCTCTTAAGTGCATGCCAACACTTTTTAATTAATGAGTTCAACTTCTTAAATTAATTAAGTTATTTGAATTTTGGAATTTTAAAAGCTTGGAATGTGTTAAAAAAATAATGGGGGAGATTATTTTATTAGGTTTCTTGGTTAAGTGAGGATATTAAAAGAGGAAGCTCTTAGTTTTGAAGAACTCCATCACCATCGTTGAAGAATGTTGAGACTTCGACGAAGAATGTGATGAACACCGACCCTCCAACGGAGAACATGAAGGCACCAATGACGTGCCTTCTCTTCTTCTTTCTCCGCGTCAAGGGAGGAGGCATCACCGCGGGGAACGTCGCCATCGACGACGGTGCTCACTCCGACGATGACGGAATTGATACCGTTTTACAGAAACACAACCATCACGTGACTTTGTCAACAAACGAAGGACGACACGAGGTAGGGGAATTTATTTTTGGAATTCTCTTATCTTTTGAGAAAAGAACGACGAGCGCAGACCAACCAATACCGGGTTGATCCGCGGATCGTTCGATCATGCAGTTTGATGTCGAGGGTTATTATTTAAATTGCTCGTGTTTATTGCCTTGACGAACTTCGTGGAATATGACCTTTTGTTATCAAATAACGCGAGGGGGGCCGGACCGCACAAACACGGCCGAACCTCCTCCTTATTTCATGTTGATTCTTTTGTGGATTGAAATGCGAATGGTGCGGTGCCATCGCCCCACGCGGAAACGTGCGACAAGTAATGCGCGGCGCCGTCGTGCCGCGTCGTGAAAAACAAACAAAGGCGCGACGCCATCACGTCATGGCGGAGAAACCCGAAGACATCCGCGGACGGAGTCGGGCCACGACGAAGGGGTGCGGCGCCAACGCGTCGCGCCGGAGAACCACGAAGACGGCGCGTTTTGTTTTTGACGTGTGGATTGACGGGAGACGACGAAGCAGGCCGTTTGGGCGTTTGAATCCCTTCGTAGTGAATGTGGGTCCCGGGGGGACCATAGGCGAAGACATCAGAAGGAACGGACCACCGGAGTGCGTCTGGTGGTTCGCAGAAGGCGGCGGTGGCACGCCACACCGGCGCGGGGGTGCCGGCGACCGGCGGCGGCGGCGTGCCGCCGGAAAGGAGGTGGTCGGCGAACCACCGTCCTCAATTAACGGCGAAGGGCGGGGGAGCCGCGCACCCCGCCCGCGAATCGGCTCGACCACGCTGGCCGAGCCACGGCCGGCCGGTCGGGCCGGACCGAACCGGACCGCGCCGGACCGGGCCCAGCCGGGTCGGACCCGGGTCGGGCCGGGTCGGCCCGGGCCCAGACCCCCGTTTTCGGACAACATTCGGTCAAATGCCCGTAACTTGAGCTACGGGCCTCCAAACGACTCACCATTAGCAGCAACGCGATCCTTGGATCGGGACGGTGGTTTCGATATATCACACTCAAGGATTCAGATTACTTTTGGTTCGGCCGGGTTGGTTCGTACACAAAACAAACCGGGCCCTCGGAGCGGAAATGCTCGTAACTTGAGTTCCGGACGTCCGATTGACGTGCCGTCGACTTTTTTGAATTCCTATAAGTGAGACGGATCTTTTGGATCACTCCGCCCGAGGTTTGGACGTAGGTGGAGTACAGTCGGGTTGGTTTTTCCTTAAAAACAAACCGGGCCCCTAGGACGAAAAAGCCAATAACTCTCAGACCAGGCGTCCGATTGATGCGCCGTCTGCGATGTTGAGTTCCTGTTGACGATACGGAACATTTGGATACATCTACTTCGGACCTTGTGTCAGTTGATGTATCAGCCTCTCGGCTCATGGAGCGGACCCTCCCGAACGAGCTTGCTGTGTGCGGGAACCCTAGTGCTGGCTGCGACTTCGATGATGACGACTGTGCAGAGATCCTCAGTGGACTGCGATCAATGAAGACAGTTGTTCTTGTATACTATGTGGGTCCTAGCTGTGCTGGTCTTGTATCCTATGTGGGTTCCAGCTTAGATGATTCAATACAGGTCTTGTATCCTATGTAGGTCCCTGTATAGATGAACCAATGAAGACAGCTGGTCCTGTATCCTATGTGGGTCCTAGCTGTGCTGGTCTTGTATCCTATGTGGGTCCCAGCTTAGATGATTCAATACTGGTCTTCTATCCTTTGTGGGTCCCAGTATAGATGAATCAATGAAGACAACTGGTCTTGTATCATATGTGGGTCCTAGCTGTGCTGGTCATGTATCCTATGTGGGTCCCAGCTTAGATGATTCAATACTGGTCTTGTATCCTATGTGGGTCCCAGTATAGATGAATCAATGAAGACAACTGGTCTTGTATCCTATGTGGGTCCTAGATGTGCTGGTCTTGTATCTTATGTGGGTCCCAGCTTAGATGATTCAATACTGGTCTTGTATCCTATGTGGGTCCCAGTATAGATGAATCAATGAAGACATCTGGTCTTGTATCCTATGTGGGTCCTAGCTGTGCTGGTCTTGTATCCTATGTGGGTCCCAGCTTAGATGATTCAATACTGGTCTTGTATCCTATGTGGGTCCCAGTAGAGATGAATCAATGAAGAGAGCTGGTCTTGTATCCTATGTGGGTCCTAGCTGTGCTGGTCTTGTATCCTATGTGGGTCCCAGCTTAGATGATTCAATACTGGTCTTGTATCCTATGTGGGTCCCAGTATAGATGAATCAATGAAGACAGCTGGTCTTTTATTCTAAGTGGGTCCCAGTATAGATGAATCAAAGAAGATAGCTGGTCTTGTATCATATGTGGGTCCCAGCTTAGATGATTTAGTATCTATTTCTGATCATCTCTTTCACCTTTTCGACGATGTATACCTGTGTGAGCTGAAATCATGTTTACTCTCCTTTGTGGATTGTGTTGTGCTATCCTGTGTGGATTACGTTTTGCTTTCCTGTGTGGAATACGTATACTTTTCTGTGTGGACTGAGTTGTACTTGGGCTCGGAGGTTGGAGCATATTGGAAATTGATGACTTAGGTATATGTATGGGCATATACCAAAGCAGTGTCAGTTGTTACTTCATGATTGTATCTTTCCTTTGTGGATTATCCTTTGAGGATTTTGGGAGACCTTCGGGGGTCTCGGGGTCCCTACTGAGTAGCTTATACTCACCCCTTCATGGGCTATGCCCGCACTACGTTGTGTTGGTTGTAGACGACGGACAACATTGATCGTGGTTGAGGCTTGCAGAGCTGGACAATACCTGGAGGTGGACCACTGGGTGCGACGTGCTCAGAGCGGACGGCGGGACCCGAGGAGCAGAGGAGCTATCTGTACCTACCCTTCAGGTGGGATTTCCAGTGGACAGCTCGGTGTAGCGGCTTTACTTTACTGTTGTTGTTTTCCCTTTCGAGTTGTACATTACAGTTGAGCTTATATTTCCAGCCCCTTTTACTTTCCGTACATACTGTTGAACTCAGTTTTTACTTAGTGTTTACTTCTTCCGCTTGTAATCTGTGGTGATTGTTTACTTTACAAAGGCAATGCCTTCCCTTTTTACCGGGATTTACGCCTTGGTGCTAGTCGCCAGCCACTGGCCTATGGAAGGCGGGCTTGGGGTAGTCACGGCACGGGCCCCGAGGACGGTTCATTAGAAATTGATATCAAAGGAGTTCGGTTCTACCGCAGACTCTGATCTTTCTTCTATGTGAAGCAATAGTGTTTAGCGTATTGGGTGTGGTTATCAGTCCAGGGAGTCCAGTGTTGGTGCGGCGGCTGACGTATCCGTACACCAGGACCCTGACTTCTGATTTCTAACTTAATGCACGAAAACATTGATTGCGAGTGTGTTTCAAGTTTTCTTTGTGATTACTTGTGTCAGCTCACCAGGAATAAACATTGACCGTGTCCCATCTGTTCAGGATGTCTCCACGCAGACAGTCAGTTGGAGTTCCGAGTGAGTACTCGATGGCAGTCCACCGAGCGACGAGGCTCCGGTGCAGGGCCCTCTTTCTATGTTGGAACCCTCGGGTGGTGTACCAGCAGCACCACCACCTGTTGGGAAGCAGATGCCACCAGCCATACTAGCGAACTACGCATGCAGGTAGAGCGCGTTGCACGAGTTCCAGCATCAGTGGCCTCCGAGGATACGAGGTGAGGCAAATTCCCAGACAGAAGAACACTGGTTGGAGGCGATTGCTAGAGTTTTTCGCCTAGCTGAGACATCAGTGGAGTGGATGGTGGACTTGGGTACTTGTGTTTTCCATTGAATGACCATGAGGATGGTCCGCATAGTGATGAGGCTTCGGTACGTGGACCGATGCCTGAGATAGTGCCTTCAGGTAGTGTGTCAGCTATACATCACTACCTGTTGGTCAGAAATTACAACTGGCCATACTGGTAGGTGAAACATGTAGGCTTAATACCTTACACATGTTTCAGCATCAGTTACCCTCAAGTTCCGAGGCAAACCTGACTCACAGGAAGCTGACGACTAGCTTGAGGAGGTGGCTGAAAGTTTTCTAGAGCTTATACAGCTTCGGCGGGACGACGTATCAATCGCTGGGAATTCATCGAGGCGTACCGAACATTCCGGGTACTCGATGAATTCATTTCGATCAGTGCTATAGTGCTCGAACCTCTGAGCGTGGTGTGTTTAAGGACATCCGAGCCAACACCTTTTCTCTATGCATTCTTACTTATTCTAGGGTGCTAGAAAGAACCTTTGTGGTTAAGAATCTTTTCGCTGAATGGATGCAGTCAGTGAAGGATTGCAGTGGGAAGCTAGAAACTGGCGCCAGTCTCAGAGACTTGGGCATGGAAAATGTTTCAAGAAGAGAAAATGTTAAGGAGAGATGAGTCTACAAAGCAGCAGACGTGGAGGCAGAGCTAGGAGAGCAGAATGAGGTGGTGTACATCCTAACATGGTACAATCACCCGCCTTAGTTATTCCCACCAGGCTCAGGGAGCTGGAGGGTGGAGGAAGAGTGCGGTTGCATGCGGTCAAGGAGTGTGACCCAATGGCTCTAGAAATGATTCAAGGGACAGTCTGTGTTTACTACTAGCTGTTGTAGTAACAGACGTCGATATGAATCATTCCTTGCTTTCACAAATCTTATTCCAGACCTAGAGTTTCCGGTAAGTCGTGGACTTGACCCTCACGTCTGGAGATACCTTTGGAGGAGACTCGATAATCACACTTACGCCGACGGTGTGGTCAGATCCTCGAGGCGAGAGTTTCAGTTGGAATCTCTTGGTGGCAGCGTCGAGGCCATACGACGTTGGTTTGAGTATGGACTGTGCAATCACAGTTCATACATAAATTGACGGTATTAGGCAAAAAGGCTGTAGTTTAACTACGACGTCGGGATGGGTTTTCCTTGGTCGGCGAAAAAGGAAACCCCAGGCAGCGCAGGGTAACTCTTGCACAGGAGGGTGCGACCGATCACTCTTGAGTCGGTCAAACTTACCCTCGTAACAGCAGTCGTTTTGAGTTTCAGTTCTAAGAGAAAATGGAGACCTCTGGAGTTCGAGGATGACGACCATGTCTTCTTACGGGTCTGACCTCGACGAGGTTTACGGAGATGTGGCCAGGGAGGCAAGTTATCTCCGAGGTTCAACGGACCTTTCTAGGTCCTCAGCTGGGTAGGCGAGGTGGTTTACCGCTTGACCCATTCACCGCAGTTGCACCAGCTGCATGACGACTTCCACGTATCTCAACTGAGGAGATACGTGCTCGACCCTCCGCATATCATCGACCATGAGGAGTTGGACGATGGCGATGGGGTGTCTTTCACGGAGGTTCTTGTGGGGATCGAGGATCGATAGGAGTGGATCCTATGAGGATGATCGATTCCTTAGGTGATCTTTCTTTGTCTGTACGGGAGCCTCCAGGTAAGCACATGGGAGCGGAAGGCTCAGATGCGTGCTCCGACCGCTTTTGTGACCCTAGTTTGTGTTGAAGCTTTGCGGGGACGTAAATCCCTGAGGTGGGAGTAATTTAAAGACCCGGAAATTTCCAGGAAAATTTTTTCTTAATTTTCTTTGGAATTTAACAAGAACGTGGTTTCTGACGGCACTTGATTCCGTGGCCCGGAGTGCCCGGAATCAACTTTCGAAGTTTGGCTCGGGTACGTTCAGTGAACGAGCGAGCGGGAATTTCTATCTTTTTAACCGGTGCTCGGAATTGAAATCTGATAGCACCGATGAACTCGCAACGCTGGTAATTTCTTAAGGGGACCTTTACCACAGTTGCGTTTTAAGCGGGTTGAGATTTTGTTTTTGGGGTTTTAGTTTAAAATAAATGAAATTGTGTGAACAATTTTATTTTATGTCTTTGGGAGTTATTCTCTCACATGGGAAGTTGTTGGTGGAGCCCATGACCAACCAAATTCCCATGAGTGGATACTTGAAAGGTGGGACCCACACGATCCCCATCCTTTCACATCCCTATTACTCTCCTTTAACCCCCCATTTAATCTCCCTTTAACTATTGAACTTCTCCCCCTCTTAAGTGCATGCCAACACTTTTTAATTAATGAGTTCAACTTCTTAAATTAATTAAGTTATTTGAATTTTGGAATTTGAAAAGCTTGGCATGTGTTAATAAAATATTGGGAGAGATTATTTTATTAGGTTTTTTGGTTAAGTGAGGATATTAAAAGAGGAAGCTCTTAGTTTTGAAGAACTCCATCACCATCGTTGAAGAACGTCGAGACTTCGACGAAGAATGTGATGAACATCGACCCTCTAACGGAGAACATGAAGGAACCAAAAACGCGCCTTCTCTTCTTCTTTCTACACGTCAAGGGAGGAGGCATCACCGCGGGGAACGTCGCCATCGATGACGGCGCTCACTTCGACGACGAAGGAATTGATACCGTTCTACAGCGACACTACCATCCCGCGACTTTGTCAACAAACGAAGGATGACACGAGGTAGGGGAATTTATTTTTGGAATTCTCTTATCTTTTGAGAAATGAACGACGAGCACGGACCAACCAATACCGGGTTGATCCGCGGATCGTTCGATCATGCGGTTTGATGTTGAGGGTTATTATTTAAATTTCTCGCGTTTATTGCCTTGACGAACTTCGTGAAATATGACATTTTGTTATCGAATAACGCGAGGGGGGCCGGACTTCACAAACACGGCCGAACCTCCACCTTATTTCATGTTGGATTCTTTTGTGGATTGAAATGGGAATGGTGCGGTGCCATCGCACCGCACGGAAACGTGCGACAAGTAATGCGCGGCGCCGTCACGCCGCGTCGTAAAAAACAAACAAAGGCGCGACGCCGTCGTGTCATGGCAGAAAAACCCGAAGACATCCGCGGACGGAGTCGGGCCACGACGAAGGGGCGCGGCGCCAACGCGTCGCGCCGGAGAACCACGAAGACAGCGCGTTTCGTTTTTGACGTGCGGATTGATGGGCGACGACGAAGCAGGCCGTTTGGGCGTTTGAATCCCTTCGCAGTGAAGGTGGGGTCCCGGGGGGACCATAGGCGAAGACGGAAGAAGGAACGGACCACCAGAGTGCGTCCGGTGGTCCGCGGAAGGCGGCGGCGGCGCGCCGCCGGAAAGGAGGCGGCCGACGAACCGCCAGCCTCAATTAACGGTGAAGGGCGGGGGAGACGCGCACCCCGCCCGCGAATCGGCACGGCCACGCTGGCCGAGCCGCGGCCGGCCGGTCGGGCCGGACTGAATCGGACCACGCCAAACCGGGTCAGACCCGGGTCGGGTCGACCCGGGTCAGCTCGGGCCCAGACCCCCGTTTTCGGACCACTTTTGGTCAAATGCCCGTAACCTGAGCTATGAGACTCCAAACGACTCGCCGTCAGTGGAAACACGATCCTTGGATCGATACGGTCGTTTCAGTATATCGCACTCAAGGTTTCGGATTACTTTGGGTTCAGCCGGGTTGGTTCGTACACGATACCAACCGGGCCCTCGGAGCGGAAACGCTCGTAACTTGAGTTTCGGACGTCCGATTGACGTGCCATCGACTTTGTTGAATTCCTCTAAGTGAGACAAAGCTATTGGCTCACTCCACCTGAGGTTTGGATGCAGGTGGAGTACGTTCGGGTTGGTTTTTCCTTAAAAACCAACTGGGCCCCTGGGACGAAAATGCCAATAACTGTCAGAACGGGCGTCCGATTGACGCTCCGTCTACGACGTTGAGTTCCTGTTGATGATACAGAACTTCTGGATACATCAACTTCGGACCTTGTGTCAGTTGATGTATCAGCCTCTCAGCTCATGGAGCAGACCCTCCCAAACAAGCTTGTTGTGTGCGGGAACCCTAGTACTGGCTGTGACTTCGACGACGACGACTATGCAGAGATCCTCAGTGGACTGCGATCAATAAAGATAACGGGTCTTGTATCCTATGTGGGTCCTAGCTGTGCTGGTCTTTTATCCTATGTGGGTCCCAACTTAGATGATTCAATACTAGTCTTGTATCCTATGTGGGTCCCAATATAGATGAATCAATGAAGACAGCTGGTCTTGTATCCTATGTGGGTCCTAGCTGTGCTGGTCTTGTATCCTATGTGGGTCCCAGCTTAGATGATTCAATACTGGTCTTGTATCCTATGTGGGTCCCAGTATAGATGAATCAATGAAGAGAGCTGGTCTTGTATCCTATGTGGGTCCTAGCTGTGCTGGTCTTGTATCCTATGTGGGTCCCAGCTTAGATGATTCAATACTGGTCTTGTATCCTATGTGGGTCCTAGTATAGATGAATCAATGAAGACAGCTGGTCTTGTATCCTATGTGGGTCCTAGCTGTGCTGGTCTTGTATCCTATGTGGGTCCCAGCTTAGATGATTCAATACTGGTCTTGTATTCTATGTGGGTCCCAGTATAGATGAATCAATGAAGACAGCTGGTCTTGTATCCTATGTGGGTCCTAGCTGTGCTGGTCTTGTATCCTATGTGGGTCCCAGCATAGATGATTCAATACTGGTCTTGTATCCTATGTGGGTCCCAGTATAGATGAATCAATGAAGAATGCTGGTCTTGTATCCTATGTGGGTCCTAGCTGTGCTGGTCTTGTATCCTATGTGGGTCCGAGCTTAGATGATTCAATACTGGTCTTGTATCCTATGTGGGTCCCAGTATAGATGAATCAATGAAGACAGCTAGTCTTGTATCCTATGTGGGTCCCGGTATAGTTGAATCAATGAAGACAGCTGGTCTTGTATCCTATGTGGGTCCCAGCTTAGATGATTCAGTATCAATTTCTGATCATCTCTTTCACCTTTTCGACGATGTATACCTGTGTGAGCTTAAATCATGTTTACTCTCCTTTGTGGATTGTGTTGTGCTATCCTGTGTGGATTACGTTTTTCTTTCCTGTGTGGAATAAGTATACTTTCCTGTGTGGACTGAGTTGTACTTGGGCTCGGAGGTTGGAGCGTATTGGAAATTGATGACTTAGGTATATGTATGGGCATATACCTAAGCAGTGTCGGTTGTTACTTCGTGATTGTATCTTTCCTTTTTGGTTTATCCTTTGTGGATTTTGGGAGACCTTCGGGGGTCTCGGGGTCCCTACTGAGTAGCTTATACTCACCCCTGCACGGGCTATGCCCGCACTACGTTGTGTTGGTTGCAGATGACAGACATCGTTGATCGTGGTTGAGGCTTGCAGAGCAGGACGGTACCTGGAGGTGTACCATTGGGCGGGACGTGCTCGGAGCGGACGACGAGACCCGAGGAGCAGAGGAGCTATCTGTACCTACCCTTCAGGTGGGATTTCCAGTGGACAGCTCGGTGTAGCGGCTTTACTTTACTGTTGCTGTTTTCCCTTTCGAGTTGTACTTTACAGTTGGGCTTATATTTCCGGCCCCTTTTACTTTCCGTACTTACTTTTGTACTCAGTTTTTACTTAGTGTTTACTTCTTCTACTTGTACTCTGTGGTGCTTGTTTACTTTACAAAGGCAATGCCTTCCCTTTTTACCGGGATTTACGCCTTGGTGCTAGTCACCATCCCCTGCCCTATGGAAGGCGGGTTTGGGGTAGTCACGACACGGACCCCGAGGACGGGTCGTGACACCCATGGTGATGTGCTAGGTCGAATGAAACATTTATCTAATAACCCCTAAATTTTTTTCTTTAACTCTAAATGTTCAATTTTATCCATTTGATAAGGTGGTTTGGAAATTGGATTAGCATTTGGAACTAAGTCAACAGTAAATTCAACATCTCGATTTGGTATAATACCAGACAACTCATCCGGAAAAACAACAACATACTCATTTAACACTGCTACATCATTAATCTTGAATGTTCCTTTATTTTCAAAAATATGTGCAAGGTAAAATTCATTTCCATATTTTACTAGTTTCTCAGCTTCCTTATTTGTTATCAAAAGAAAAGTTTCATTCTTGTACATGAACTGTAAATCATTCTTAAAAAGAAACCTTTTTAGTTCTCCAGTCCACCTTTGAATGGTAAACCAAAAGCCAATCCATACCCAAAATAACATCAAAATCTACTAGAGGAAAACCAATAATGTTTGAAGGTAGATTCTTTCCTTACACAAGGTTATGAGTGTTATTATTTTTTCTTTTTGAATCAACATTTCCTCCAGGTGTTTTTACCTTAAGTTATGTATTCATATATTGAGAGGGAATTACCAATTTACTAGAAGACTTCATAGAAATAATAGAGTGTGTAGACCCTTAATCAAACAACACATTGGCATTATCTGAACAAACAAACAATGTACCTGATACAACTTCATCTGATGGCCCAACATCTGCTGATGTAGTTGCAAAGGATTTCACCACCCCTTTCTGCTTGTATTCTGGATTCTTTCTTTCAGTTGAGTTCTTTGTAGGACATTCATTTGTATAATGACCTATTTTATTGCATTGAAATTTTTTTACTAACTGTAAATCAGATTTTCTCTTTCCATTACCATGATCTTTTCAGTGCAATTACGAGCCTTATGTCCCATTTTACCACATCAGTATCACTTACCATAATTCAAAAGACATTCCCTATCATGCTTTTTAGAACAATTTTCAGAAACTATAAACTTAAGTTTCTTACCATCATAATTTTTTTATGATTTTTTCCATTTCCCCTGCCACCTCGACCTCTTATTCTGTTGTTTATCAAATAACACATGATCATCAGAAAACTCCATTTCCAACGTCTCCACACAACAAACATGTTTTTTCTTAGATTTTGAACTCACGAGAAGCTAAATCCCTTCGATACATTGTATTTAATACTAAGTAAAAAATGTTTGATTTTACTGTCAATATATCGTATGAAATTTGGAGCATACCTTTCCAGTCGAGTGAATTTTTCTTCATAATTATCCACTGAGTTATCCACCTACCTCAATTCTGGGAATTGTTTTTCCATTATAAGAGGAACCACGTTAGGAAAATATTTCTCAAGAAACATACCTTTGAATTCATCCCAATCGAGAGAATCAATCTCCTCACTATACCTGATATTTTTCAGCATCGACTACCACTGATCAGATTCACCTTCAATATTGTAAAAAAACGAGACTAACTTTTTGATGTTCTGAAAAACCCATGACATTGAAAATCTTTTCCAGTGCTTTAGTCCACCTTTCGGCTAGCACTGGGTCAGATAATCCTCTAAATGATGGGGGATGTTGCCTCATGAAATCCTCCACTACTGACATGTTCCTTTTCAGTTGATCTGGCTAATATCATGTATGGATACCACCACCATTTATAGCCTGAGTCAATTGTTCCATCACTGTGACAAACTGTTCAGTTCTGATTCTGACCATCTAAGGTTGTTGATTTGGAAGGCTGTCTTCATTCTGATGTAATCCCAACACAGCTGCCCTGTTTCCTCTACAGAAAACCATTATGAACAAAAATATATCTTAGCCAAATCAACAAGGTAATATTAAATTCTATATGATTTCAATATTAACAAAAATTATATTATTGACATTAATTTATCAATTACACTAACTCCTAATGTTATCTAAACTAGCCTCTGATACCAGTGATAAGGACTTGGCCTTAATCATTACATAATATTGAAATAAATGAATAATTCATATTGAGGATCTTTCCAGGTTTAGATTTTTAGAGAATTTGGACATAACTATTACATCTCAAAAGATTACAATGTAGACACTTCTACAAAGTTTCCATTTTATCATAAAATAAAAACTCATGAAAAAAAGTGTGATGTTTAGTTCCATATTTTAGACAACATGACTTTTCCTTTATCCCATCCTTTACCCTATTCATCTTTAAGTCCTGTGAAAACATTTCAAAACATGGGATGAGCATATAAAGCTCAGTAAGTGTTATAAAACAAAGAATGAAACATTTTTTCATAAATACATACAAAACATGAACTATTTTACATACCCCATGAAATCATAAGACTTAATGAATAACACATAAGAAATCATAAATCATAAAATTAACATGTGGAGTCCATAACATACATACATTGTAGCTATCACAACTACATATGGAGTTACATTGGAATACCCATCATAGTACATTCCCTAAATATCTTAGGAGAAACATTCACATTTACCTCCATAATTTTACTCAATGCATTGGATAGCTATCTCGGGCTCACCCGCCCTAGATTTATCACAAAACAACCCATATAAGTATATAATGACCATGAACCATAACACGGTCATCTCACATAACAAAATAATAAAGAAAAGATAACATTACCACATTGAAAAAACAAAAAATTATTTCATGATTTTGAAATAATAATTCCATTCTTATAATAATTTTCAATACCAAAATACATATAAAGAGTATATGGTATTTGTTTTTCCTTTTAAAAACATTACAACTTGTTAAGTAATCCAAAGATCAATTAATACTCACAGTGGCAGAAAGGTCGTTGTCACCGCTCTTGTCAAAAAAACATTCCTTTTTGTCGTATAGTAAAATACCTAGTATAAAAATATTCCCTTTGAATTAAATGAAAAGTCAAAGGGGTTTATACACCATATAAAATAACATCGTGTATAAAACTAAACTTTCCTCAATGAAAGGGTATTGAGATTAAGTTCCTTACCTCGTGTCCGACTTGACCCGTTCATTCTTTAATATCCTGAATAATAAACTAAAGTTAATTTATATTTTCTTAAGAACTTTTTTCAAGTTTATTATTCATTTTATATTACTTATTACCATGTTATAAACATTATATAATCATTCATGTTAATAATGTTTGTTTTGTCGATATTTAGTACTTAATTAAAAAATGAACACCGTATATTTACAAGATGTCCATGTTGTCAATAGTCAATTATATTCATTATGAAATTAATTATTTAGATATAATATATATCATATATATCAAGTATATATATATATATTTATAACTATACATATCATTTTGTGGTAAGAAATGAAATACACCGTTCATGGAGAAGGTAAGTCGAACGTACGCATGAACGCTACTTTTCATTACTATTTCACACTTTAATGAAATTAAAACATAATTCTACATAGTTATATTATAATTACACTATAATATCATATATAATATCATTAACTCCATTCTTTATGCGTCCCACATAAGTCATTAATGAGTCATATCACTTTGATGGGGCGGTAGTCCACACTTCCTCAAATGAAATTATCGGTTTACCCATAATGGAAACCATAAAGGTATGATGTAAATGTAAGATACAGAAGCATAAAGAAAACATAAACATAATATATATCATATATAAATATAGTGAAATCATAATGGCCTCCATGAGAGGTGGTAGAGGTAATTGAACAATCATCGTTTCTTGAGGCGTTACTTTTCCATCCACAGAAACATTATGTTCTTCACCAATTAGATGGAGATGTGTGTAAGTGTATTTAGAATACATATCATAAAAAAATCGTAGTATATTTAGGATACTGGTGTTGTTATTAAATAATGTAATAAATTTTTTTTAGGGGTTGGATAAGTAAAATAAAAAAATAAGTTAAGAGAAACTATTACCTTTAATTTGGGTAACTTCCTTTGGTTTGAACCAAAAGTACTTCTTGAAGTGACTTCTTCCTAAGGTAAGGTTTCTAAGAGGAGGAGAGGAATATAGGGAGATTAATTGGGCAGATATTGTGTGATCTAATAGGCTTGAGTGGTTGGACGAATTGTTTAGAAGTGGACTCCTTTTAAAAGGGGGAGGAGGGGCTCTTTAGGAATGTGTGAAAGTATTATTTTATTATATATTGATATTCAGCTTCTAAAGGTCAAAAAATAATTAGAGTTGGAGATACGATGGCTCATGGTAGAAATAAAATCACCCAATATGAATTGGATATGTTTTGGATATTGTTTTAATATTTAATATTTTATTTATTTAAATACTTTTTTAATGAGATAAATACTGCATCATTATTGTGTTATAAATAATTTAATTTATTTGATGTCTAAAAATTATAAAAAAATTACCAGGATGTATGAAATAATTTTAGATTTCAAAATAAAATTTATAGTCTGAAATTTAACTTATATAACCCCATGTAAAAATTAATTAATTAAATGATTTTTGTTTATGTTATTTTTGTCTTTATAGTAAATTAATTAAACTAAAACGACATTATCATTCATAAGTGTCTCCATGGGGTCCCAAAATTGGCCCAATGATGCCCATGGTCATCCATTACTCATCTAATGATGTTATTACATGTGTTAAGTCAGTTTTGAATTATTAAAATATTCTTTTTTCCTTGAATTACCCCATTTACCTTTAACCTCCGAAAATAAAAGTCAAAAGTTACTATTCACCAAAAAATATTTTCATCTTATTTAACCACATTTTACTTACTAATAACAACCATATAGGTTGGATGTTTTAAATTCCATTCATAGAAGTTGTAAAATTTCATTAAAATGAAAAATTCAGGTTTTTAACTACTACTATGTGGTTTCACTATTCATCAAAAATTGAAGTCTTTCAGAAAAATAACAAATATTCAGCCTAAGATATATTTGATACTCGAAATTAAAAATTGATGTCTATTTTTCCAAATTAAAATAAAGGAAGTGGCATTAATTACTTTTAAAATTAATTGTCGTTGTTAAAACAAATAGTGTGTTTTTAAGAAATAATAACTATCAAAAGAGTGACACTTGTTTATGCCCAAATTCAATGTGAAATTAATTTCAATGACCAAAATTGGATTAAATGGAAAAAATATTTTCTAATAACATTTTAAAACCAATTAAAAAGTCAATATAACCATATAAATTAATTATATTAAAATGAAGTTTTGAATTGAAATACAATATTTTTCACTATTCATTAAATATGTACTTTATCAGAAAAATTAAAAAAAATTACAAAAAGTAAATATTGATGTCCCCATTCTAAAGAAGTATTGTATTTGGTCAAATATAATGTATTAAAGTGACCAATAAAATATTGAAAGAGGGTTCTCCATTAATAGGCGGTAAATTGACCTTTTAATGTAAATTATGCTTAAAATAGATTAATTCACAATTTAAGCCTCTATGTTTTATTGGATAAATGTAAATACATTTAGCAAAAATTATAATCATATTTTAGTTTATTTTGTTCTTTCCTTCCAATACAACTTCTAAGAGTTAATAACCATTTAAAATAATAATATTATATTTTTAGTTTGAAACATAATATTTCAAAAAAAAACATGTTGGTGAGTATCAGGTATGCTATTGAACATAGAAACCCCTTTAAAGTAAAAATAATATTTAATTAAATAATATTAACAATTATGAAATTTGTCATATTCTTTATTTACCTGGGATGTTACAGTGGGTAGCTCGACTGTTTCCTTCATCATCTCGTCGCCTCATCAACATGATGAAGATCATCACAAATAATAATGACGGAGGGGTTGGGCCGTGTTGGTTTGGCTAGCACCCTCTGCGTTTAATGTGGTAGAAAGAAGTTCAAATATTATCGACTTTTCAATGAATTACTCAAGAATAGAAAAGGGGAGAATTATCAAACAAATCACGCCACATCATCCTGCAAAAAATTAAACTCAAATAATTCCCCCTACCTTGGATCGTTTTTTGATGATGAAGTCGCAGAAAGAAGAAGAATGAGATTGTTGTTCGTCACGTCCGCCGCAAAAATCCAATCCATAGCTGCGTTGGCTCATTAATGATGATGCAGAGGGTAGGTCGGTTGTAGACGTCCCATGTTAGTAGGATCTGAGGATGAAGGTCGAAGTAGATCGTTGCCGGCGTTCATTGTTGGATGAAAGTGTTCTTCGTTCATCGTTGTTGAGAGACTTTTCTCCCTAAGATCTATCTTCTCCAAAGTTTCCACCAAAATGAATATGCCAAGCCAAATAAAATATTATTTTAATCTATTATTTAATTTTTTGGCACAAAATTTAAAATGGTTGAATTAATTAACTTTCCTCCAATTAAATTAATTCAAGAGGTTTGCACAGAATTAATATTGGGGGGTGGTGGCACCATTAAGTGTGGAGCTCAAGAGGTTTATCCCCACTTAATGGGGAGTTCAAGATGCTTCAACCGCAGGTGGTCCCCAGCATATTAAATTTGAAGTGGTGGTTAGGTTTGGGTTGGCCCCACCACCATAACCTTTCATGGGAGGTTAAGGTGTGGTGGTCCCACCACCATCTTCCATGTGGATATTTTGACCAACAAATAAAAATAAAGCCACACACTTTATTTTTATTTAATTCATTCTCTAAAAACCCAAAAACTATCTTTTATTCTCGACCAACTACCATCATGGTGAATGTTTTTAAGGGAATATCGGCACAACGAGTTCAACGGTGCCCTCAAATTTAAATTCCGAGCACCTATTCAAATGTTATAAAAACCAGCTCATACATTTACTGAATGTACCCGAACCAAAATTTAGTAATTGATTCCGGGAACACCAGGCCTCGGAATCATGCGCCGTCATTTTTTTACGGTCTCATAAAATTACCATGTATTTATGAAAACAATTTCCATGGAAATTCCAGGTCTTTACATTCTCCCCACATCAGGGATTTACGTCCCAGTAAGCTACAACTCGAACTAAGGAAACAAATGGAGGTACGGAGTGTGCATATGAGCCTCCCTCTCCAATGTTCTCTCTTGGAGGTTCTCGTGCTTCCAACGAATGTGCAAAAAAGGTATCGACCATCCACGAAGGACTCACTCTTGTCGATCCTCAATCTTCACTAGAAACTCCGTAAAAGTTTCTGCATCATCGACGTCCATATCTCCACGGTTGATGATGTGAGAAAGGGGTTGCACGCATCTCTTGAGGTGGGATACATGGAAGACGTCGTGCACTCAATGAAACTAAGGTGGAAGAGATAAGCGGTATGCCACCTCAATGACTCTGCTGGGGACCTGGAGATATTCGATGAACCTCGGAAATAACATGCCGCCTCGGAAAAATCTCTGTAGACCTCATCGGGGTGAGACCTGTAGAATGACATGGTCTCCATCCTTGAACTCTAGAGGTCTATGTATAAATTCAGCATATGACTTCTTTCTACTCTGTGTAGTCTTCATCCACTCTTAGATGATGTACACCTTATCCATGGTTACTAGTACCATCTCTGGTCCAACTAGTGCCAACTCTCCTAGGTCAGTACAACACAAGAGTGATCTGAAAGGTCTCCCATATAATGCATCAAAAGGATCCATCCCTATGGTGGAGTGATAGCTGTTTTGTATGCAAAATATACCAAATGTAAGTGATCCTCCCAGCTGTGAATGAAGTCGAGGACACAAGCACAGAGCATGTCCTCGAGGGTCTGAATGGTCTGCTCAGTCTAGCCATCTGTTTGAGGATGGAAGGCAGTGCTCAGAGAAAGCTACGTCTCGAATGTTTCCCAAAACCCCTTCCATAGTCGGGAAGTAAACATTGTGTCATGATCAGAGACAATAGAAATATTTACTCCATGTAGCCCCATAATCTCTTGCACATAGAGGTGTCCCATGATCTCTACTAAACCCCGCTCTCTGATCGGTAGGAAGTTGGACGACTTGGTGAGTCAGTCAACGATCACCCAAATCGAGTCATGACCCCTGGAGGTTTGTAGAATTCCTCCCACGAAGTCCATTAATATACCATATTATTTCCACTTTGGGACCTCTAAATGTTGAGCCAAACCTGCTGGTACCTGATGCTCTGCCTTCACTTACTAACAAGTGAGGCATCGAGAGAAAAACACCACTACTGTCTTCTTCATAACTGGCCACCAGTGCTTTCATCAGTGATATTGGTACATCTTCGCCACTCCTGGATGTAACACTAGAGGATATGTGTGGAACTCCCATCACACATCCTCTTGATGTGACACTAGTTCCATAGTACGTCCTCTGAAGAGAATGATGTGCTCCCCACATTTAGAAAATCCATCAGGTGCCTGCCCTGTGAATATCTGAGCATGTCGTGTCTCGCAGTCAACATCTCGACGTTGTACCACCCTGACTCGCTGAAAAATATTATGAGTGACTGCATGAGACTGAATGAAAAACTGCTCCATCTCGGTCCACAAAGGATATCTGTAAAGCAACTAGCTGCTATGTCCACTCTCATAGTAGTTGAATACCTGACCACTTATTGAGAGAATATGCTACAATGTTCCCCTTCTCATGATTCTATACTATCTCGAGGATAAGGCTATCCAACTGATGAATAACCAGCTTCTACCTCCTGTGGGTAAGTCCATCCCTCACTGCTAAGACTCCCTTTTCGCTGGTGAAGGTAAACCTAGTCCCTTCCGTGAGGATACACCGCACTGTTTTTCCTAATACAATCAATCTGAACACGAACTATAGATAACCAGTCCATACCCAAGATGACATCATAAGGCCTCGATGCCGCTACAAGGACATCCCAGCTGAAGCTCTCACCACCTAGAGTAAGCTCCCACTACCGACACTAGTGAAAAATCGTCGAATCTTGTCCAGTAGGAGTATCTAGTGGTAAGGATTGAGCCAAAAGCTCCATCAGAATATCTGAGTTCTGAACAAGGGCGGTGGAAATGAATGAGTGACTGGAACCTGTGTCTATAAGAACTAAAGATAATGTGGAGTAGATAGTGATCAGACCTCGAATCATCTCTGGAGCACCATGATCATAAGTCTAAACATCCGGGAGCTGGGCTCTCTCCTATCCACCTTCTCCCTACGGTCAGGGTGGACCTCTTGGGGGTGGTGGTGGTAACACCTTGTAACGTCGTCCCCCACCAACTGCATGAACATCTCCTCTGCCACGTCCTCCTGCACTCTGCGGATCGCCTCGATCAAACCTCTCCCTCTACCTGGGAGGTCCCTCAACTGTCTTTTGATCATCCATACGGTGGGATGGACTATCTCGAGCCATGTGACCCTGCACGACGCATGTGAAACACTTCATGTTTCTCGAATGACTGGCTCTGTATCATGTGGATCGCACAACCAAACCTGTCTCCTGAGGTCGTCCTATGGACAGTCTGTTCCCCTGGGATCTCTATGACATCTATCAACTACTAGTTGCAGAAGACTCTGCTATGTGATGCCCGGTGGCAGGTCTCGCTGCTGGTGACTGTCAGTAAGGAAAATCTCCACTAAGAGGACTCTCTCTAACCCCTCCGCCTACATCTGGATGCTAAGGTAGATCACTGAAACCCTGATATGTTACCTGAACCTCGACTCGAAGGTTCGAGCCCGAAAAAATGGGTCATGCACCATATCTGTGGAGTAGAGCAGTTAGTCGGTGAACCTCACAGAGTACTGTTCCACCATCATCCTTCCATAATGTAGATGAAGTAGCTCATGTATCTGCACTACATGTTGGGTGGATGGGACACAATCTTCCTGAAACAGGGTCTCGAAGTTTGCCTAGAGTAGTGTTGCCTCGTCATGCCCCCGAAACATTACACTCCACCATCTGCCTGCCTATTCCTGAAGGAGACTCGCAACAAGGATCACCATTAGGTCGGCTGGTGTCTCTACCAGTCTAAAGACTCTCACCACAGCCTCCAACCAATGCTGAGCTGCATGCAGGTTTATCTCACCACTGAACCTGGGAGGCCTCTGATGCTGGAACTTGTGCAACGAGCTCAAATGGAGTGCATCGACTACTATTGGGGCTGGTGGAATCAGTGGCCCAATGGGTTGTGGTACTGCTGGTGCCTCCACTATGATATGGCCCTACACCGAGGCCTCGTCGCTTGTTGGGCTGCCATCTCATACAAAGCCTGAAACCCAAGCTGGTTGTCTGTATGGAGGCATCCTGAAAAGAAACAGGTGAACCACAGTCAAAATGTTATACCTGGTGAGCTGATTCAAAGATATCCCAATGAAAACTCTTCATAACACACACACAATCAGTGTTTTTATGCACTGAGTTGAAAATCATAAGCCAGGTTCTTGGTGAATGGATACGTTAGTCACCGCACCAATACTGAACTCCCTAAATGGAAAACCTCACACAGTACCCATAACACTATTTCTTCACAGAAAAGATCAGAGTCCTATGTTTTGTGGAAGACCCGACTCCTCTAATACCAATTTTTCATGACCCATCCTCGGGGCCCGTGTGTGACTACCCCAAGCTCTCTTTCCATAGTCAATGGGCTAGCGACTAGCACCAAAGGTGTAATTCCCTAAATCTTTGAAGGAATTGCCTTTATAACTGTAAACACACACAATAGAGCACATAGCTAGATACAAAACACTATGTAAAACTGTATAATGAGGGATCACTGAAAAGTAAAGGGGCCAGAAATAAAATCCCAAATATAAAGTACAAGTACAACTGAAATGGTAAAAACAATTGAAAGGTGAAAACCAGCTTCGGGAACATCCACCACATATCCTACAAGAATGTTAGGTACAGATAGAATACTCAGCACACCACATCTGTGAGTCTCCTCTATGTATCGACACATTGTCTGGTCTACCTCCGGCTAACGTCCAGCCCTGATACTCTCAGTCTCAGTTAATGATGTTCGTCGTTTGCGTCAAACACAACAAGGTGTGGGCATTGCCCATGCAGTGGTGAGTATACGATACTGAGTAGGGACCCTGAGACCCTCAAGGAATCTCAAAATCAACCATGCATAAATCACAATGTATGAAGTCAACAGATAACCCCACATAGTTATATGACCATAAATATACCAAAGTTATCAAGTAACCCATCTCAATCATGAGGTAAACACAAAAGTTACTGACTCTGATCACACAAGTATTCAACATATTTATAGAGATATAGATGATCAGATGTAGCCACTGAATAATTTATTCTATTGATCCCACACTGGATCCAGGAAAAAAATTCATAACTGTCGAACCCACATATGATCGAGGAACAGTAATCAGATCTGTCAAACCCACACAGGATCCAAGAATAGTTGTCAGTGCTGTCGAACAGACACTGGATCCAGGAACAGTCATCAGTGCTGTCGAATCAACACAGTATCTAGGAACATTCGTCAGGGCTGTTGAACCCACACAAAATCTAGGAAAAATCGTCAGTGCTGTCGAATCCACACAGGATCTAGGAATAGTCTTTAGAGCGCAGCCTACCACAGGGTTCCGCACAAAGAATGCTTGATTCCGGGAGGGTCCGCTACTTAAGACATGTTTCTATACATCAACTACCACAAAGTCCCAATATGATGTATCCAAAAGATGCATGTTTCAAAATGAAACCCAACATGAAATACGGTGCGTCAATCAGACGCTCGGTCTGAGAGTTATTTTCATTTTAGTCTCAGGGGCCCGGTTGGATTCTTGCTCAATCTAACTTGACCATATCTCAATTATACCCAAAAATATAGTGGGGTATACTCAAAGGGACCTTCATGCACCATGTTTTCTAGCACTACTGACGGTTCATCAAACAGACGTCTGGTGCCAAATATATAGCCAAAGAAATTAAAGAGGTCGGTAGTGCGGCAAGGTCCGGCCCGACACATTTGGACCGACCCGGCCCGACTTCGTCTGGGCCGACCTGGTTCAGGTCAACCCATCCTGAACTATTGGGTCCGGCTTGGACCGTTGGGCAGGCCCCCTATTGGGTTTGACCCGACTACTGGGCGCAGCCCAACAGGCCACGAGGGGCCATAGAGGGCCGCTGGGGCACATACAGACCGATGTTCCGTGAGAGGGAAAATGAGACCAGAGAGCACCACGACGGCGCGGTTTTGGGTGGCTCATCCTAGAGGACGAGGTGGCTCATCCAAGGACAGTTCATCTGGGAGGTTTCAGGTTAATAGGGGGCCGGTTCGGCATGGGCATGTCGCGGTCGAGCCGAAGGGTGGCAATACCAGGGTGTGCGGGAGGTGGTCGGGCGGGCCGGGTGGCAGTCGATTTGGCTGGGGAAGGAGGTGGGAGCCGACCGGGTAGGTCGGCAGGCAGTCCGGGCAGGCCGACGGGCAGGCCTGGGGGTTTTCTGGAGAAGTCAGGGCAGGCTGGCGGTGCGCGGGAAGGCCGACGGTCAAGCCAGGTGGTGGCCGGGTAGTCCTTCGGGGTGTGGGAAGGTCGGGTGGTGGTCGGGAAGTCGGGAGGCCGATGCGTCTTGAGCCGGTAGATGGCTTGGCCGACGGGTGGCGCGGTCGGCACGACTCGGAAGCCGGAGGGTGGCACGGTTTATCCCAAGGCGGTGGAGCTGGTTCAGCCGGAGCATCGCGAGGGTGGCGCGGTTCGTGGAGGCCGCGGGTAGTGTGGTTGTTTCCTTCATCATCCCGTCGCCTCATCTCCATGCCGAAGATCATCAAAAATAAGAACATCGGAGGGGTCGGGCCGTGTTGGTTTGGCCCCCACCCTTCGAGTTTTGGGTGGTAGTAAGCGGTTCAAACTTTCATGAGTTTTCAAAGAATTACCCAATAATAGAAAAGGGGAGAAAGATCAAACAAATCACCCCACATCATCCCACAAATAAAAAAAAAGTCAAATAATTCCCCTACCATTGATCATTGTTCGATGATGATGTTGCGGAAAGATGACGAATGAGATCATTGTTCATCGCGTCCACCACACAAGTCCAAACCCAAGATACGTTGGCTCACTAACGACGATAAAGAGGGTAGGTCGGTTAAAGACGTCCCTCGTCGGTAGGATTCGAGGATGAAGGTCGAAAAAGATCGTTGACGGCGTTCTTCGTTGGATGAACGCGTTCTTCGTTCTTCGTTGGCGAGAGCCTTTTCTCCCCAAGACCTCTCTTACCTAAAGATTCCACCAAAATGAATTTGCCTGGACAAATATTAGATGTTAATTTCTTATTTAATTTGTTGGCATAAAAGTCAAAATGGGTGTATTAATCAACTTGGCTCCAATTAATTATTTTAAAAGGTTGGCACAAAATTAATGTGGAGGGTTGGTGGCACCATTAAGTGGGGAGCTCAAGAGGTTTCTCCCCACTTAACGGGGAGTTCAAAAGGTTTCAACCTTGGGTGGTCTGCACCATATTAAACATGAAGAGGTGGTTAGGTTCTGGTTGGCCCCACCACGATAAACTATAATGGGAGGTTAAGGTGTGGTATGACAACCCTGCTTTTTATTACAACATAAACATGATTTATTACATAAAACATCACTTGATACAACAAAGAAGATCGAGAGGTTTAGTGTCTTTGGGTCTTAGGATCATTACATAAAAACTTAAAACATGAAATACAACATATTTATTGAAAACTTCCTTTACATGACCACTACATTCCCTCGTACTTAGCATTGCATGGGATAGCCTGAGGACATGGATAAGAAAAGGGTGAGCAATAAAGCCTTGTAATGGAGTACACATGGAATAACATGAGGAGTACAATACATGTTAGAAAATAGCCATAATCAATAGATCATAAAAGAAACTTGAACATAAAGGCATGATAAAGCATGATAATCATAACATGGAAATGTGGCAACAACACTTAACATGGAATTAGCATGAGCCAAGGCTCATTGCACATAAAGCATGAGAAAACCCGCATTGCACATGAAGCATGATTAAACCATCATTGCACTTGAATTATCATGATTCAACACTCATTGCACATGACGTATCATGATACTATACTTTACCCAATGCATTGGAGCTCTATAAGGGCACACCCTTCTTAAACATTTCATTTCATGCATAAGTGTGCCACATGGATCATAAAACATGGATTCATAAAACATAAACATTTATTACACGATAAAGGAATGTGGAATTCAAACATGAAACTTTGTAGTCAATAAGTAATGGTTTATAATGGTGGATACCCTTGATGGAGAAATGGGCATGGTATCCACTACACAATGGCATTGGCTTAGAAAATCGGTGCGATTTCGCCAGCGTAACGACGTGACATAAGAATTCATAAAAAATGGTTGATGAGAGAGAAAGTGGTTCCTCATCATATTTACATGTAATGGACAATAAGGAGGTCATATAGATACATGTCCCAAAAATTGTAATGGAATTTATATTCATGATGAAAAATTATTGCTTGAATGTAAAATAA
Organism: Viscum album; assembly: GCA_963277665.1. NCBI lineage: Eukaryota > Viridiplantae > Streptophyta > Magnoliopsida > Santalales > Viscaceae > Viscum > Viscum album. The sequence continues at coordinate 642,104,805 of OY728151.1, read as the reverse complement.
GAGAGAGAAGTTCATTTCGGAATTTTGGCATAGTAACGGGTGTACATGGGAGGAATTTAATGAGAGAGAAAGGGGTATCCCATCATTAAAACAATAAGAGGGCAGTATGGGGAAGGTGAAAAACCATACCCCAACATTCATAATTGAAATTAAAAGGGCAATACAACTTAAAAGAAATGACAAAAATGAGAAATGAAGAAAAAAACCTTACTTGGAAGTGTGCTTCCAAAGGCTAGAGAGATGCTTGTGAGAGGCTTCTTGGGAGCTTGGGGCACCTTGGGAGGATTCTAGAGAGATTAGGGCAGAGGTTTGACGAACTCCAAGGGTTTTTAGTGAGGAGGAAGTGGGATCTTGGGTGGGTTTATATAGGAAAGGAGAGGTAATTCTTTATTATTTAGGTTTGGGTCCCCTTACATTAAATTAATCCAAACCACAAACCATCCCATGGTTTTTGCCCATGGTTTTTAAAATAGGGAAGAGGAAAACAAAATTTTATAAGGCCCAAGTCCAAACTTCTTAAAATAATAAGGTTGCTTATGTGGAGGTGAGTCACACTCCAATGGAAATTAATTTAAAAAGAAAAGGTGTTGAATATGTCTTGAGGGGTCCATTAATTCTTTGAAAATTTAGTCAAACAAACCCAAAATCACATTATTTTAATGATAAAACCTATATTGGCCGAACATAAGGATTATGTTATTTTATTACATCAACATTGGGTCATTATGATGTCATAAAACACATTATACATTTAAACGGTATTTATTTTTTACCCAAAAATTTGACTGTCTCAGAAAATTGTGAAAAATTCACCGTTGAATAAGTTCGGCGTCTTGATTCCAGAAATGACATTTATTTTATCTAACAAAACTTCTAAATATGTTAATTTTCACTTTTAAAATAAAGACGAATATTTATCAAAAATTCACGGGTTTTGACAGAAATGGCTTTCAAACCTTAATATAAAATTTTAATTGCATTCATAAAATTATAAGATCATTTATATTTATTAAAAATTAATTTAATAATAATATTTTTATTTTATTAAAACATTATTTAATTAAAATTTCCCTTAATTTAATAAAATATATTTCTTAATTAAATATTAACTAAAAACACCATTTTTACTTTAAAAACTATTTGCAATTTATCAAAAATGACTAGAAATTATATTCATTATTATATACAAAAACAATGTACGTGAACATATTACTACTTATTTGTTACATAACCCCTTAAAACAGTCGCATAAGACATAAGGGTAAGGTGTGTGATGGTGACAGACTCTTGTGGTGGCTCGGATAACATCGCTCAAGTGGTAATCTCTATAAACTTCCACTTCTCCTGTAGATAGTCCCATTCGAGCTTGACATGGTGAACCTCAGCTTGGGCTTGGTCAATGGCGAAGCCCAAGGATGCCACCTCTTTTTCGAGCTTCGACAAATGGGATTCGTATGGGTCAATTCTACTGGACGAGGCCATCACTTCTTTTTCCTGAGTAAAATGGATTTGTTAAAGTCCTATATTTATACTAATCGTGTGATCACTGTTCAAAGCTTATATTAGAAACTGTCAAAATTCTTAACATAAAACCAAATAAGTTGGAATCTTATAAAAACATTTTTCATAAAGAGACATTTAACTGGATCAAGAGATATTTTCCATTAATGAATCTTTGGGTCGTTACAATACTCCCCCCTTATGAAATTTCTCCCTGGAAATTATTGCTTTTCTCACACTAAAATAGATGTGGGTAACTCAGCTTCATCTTTTCCTCCGATTCCCAAGTCGCTTCTTCAAACACGTGGTTTCTCCACAATACCTTGATGAGGGGCATTGTCTTATTTCATAAAACGTTTTCTCTACGATCTAAGATCTTCACTGGTTGATCCTCATAAGAAAGATCATCTTCAATTGTACCACCTCAGAAGAGTGTACATTTGAAGGGTCCGGTATGTACTTCCTTAAGAGGGATACATGGAAGACATCTTGTACTTTGGCCATGGTAGGAGAAATTTCTAGTCGATAGGCCACAACCCCAACACGATCAAGAACCTCCAAGGGGCCGATGTACCATGGACTTAACTTCCATTTCTTTCCAAACCTCATGAACTTTTTCCATGGAGATATGCATAGAAACACCATGTCTCCAACTTTAAACTCAAGGTATCGTCGACGATTATCTGCATAACTCTTCTGTCGACTCTAGGATGCCTTGATATGCTGCTGAATGGTTTTCACCTTCTCCACCATTTCTTCGACCATTTCTGGTCCAAGCAGCTTACGTTCACCGACCTCATCCCAACAATCCGGTGTTCTGCACCTTTTCCCATACATGGCTTTATATGGTGCCATTTGTATGATCGAGTGGAAACTGTTATTATAAGAGAACTCAACCAGAGGAAGATGTTGATCCCATCCTACTTTAAAGTCCATTGAGCATTCTCTCACCATATCCTCAAGTGCTTGGATAGTCTGCTCGGATTGGCCATCAGTTTGAAGATGATAGGCCGTACCAATGTTCAGTTCAGTATTTAGAGCATGTTAAAGACTCTTCCAAAACTTAGAGGTGAATCATGGATCTCGGTCCGACACAATAGATAGTGGTACTCCATGAAACCGTAACACTTCCCTGATATATATCCATTCCATTTGATCCAAATAGAAATCCACCCGAATAGAAATAAATTGTGCAGTCATTGTAAGACGATCCACAACAACCCATATTGCATTTTTTCCTTTGGATTTCCTCGGAAGTCTGGTGACAATGTCCATGGTGATGTTTTCCCATTTCCATTCTGCTATGGGCAATGGTTGCATCATCCCCTCAGACTTTTTCCTCTCTGCCTTCACTTGCTGACACACCAGGCACTTTGATGTGTATTCAATGATCTCCTTTTTCATATTATCCCACCAAAAGTTTTCTCGGAGATCTTGATACATCTTTGTGGTCCCTGGGTGAATAGAGAAATTTAATCTATGTGCATCATCTGAATGTTCCTTCTTCAGCTCCGGACTTGATGGAACACATAGTCTTTTCCCAAACCGCACAATTCCTTCTTCATTAACATTAAACTCTGAGGATTTCCCTTTTTTGATAGCTTCCACTTTTTCATGAATTCCCACATTATCCGTTTGAGCATCATTTAACCTTTCCAAAAGATACGGTTGAGAAATCATTTGCGAAAGGATTGATGATGTTCCCTTCTCTATGATTCCCATGTCTATCTTCATCAAGTATAAGAAGATTTGATCCTTCTCAATTCTCAACATTGATAGAATTGCTGGGTCCTTTCTACTTAGGGAATCTACCACCTTGTTCGCTTTCCCAGGGTGGTAATGTATTGAACAATCATAATCCTTGATTATCTCTATCCATCTTTTCTGGCGCATAAAAAGGTTTTTTTTGTGTGAATATATAGTTAAGACCCTTGTGGTCAGTATATATCTCACATTTCTCTCCACAGAGATAATGCCGCCAGATTTTCCAGGCAAAGATCACAGCCGCCAACTCCAGATCATGCGTTGGATAGTTTTGCTCATGTATTTTCAACTACCTTGAGGCATAGGATATCACTTTATCATTCTGCATCAGCACACATCCTAATCCCTTCTTTGAAGCATCACTGAATACCACAAAAAGTTCCCCACTTGTGGGTAAAGTGAGCACGAGTTTATGGATAAGCTTCCTTTTCAACTCATTGAAGCATTCTTCGCATTCATCATTCCAAGAAAACATTACTCCCTTTCAAGTTATCCTGGTAAGAGGGTTGGAAAATCGTGAGAAATTTCTCACAAATCATCGATAATATCCAGCTAACCCCAAGAAGCTACGGATATCCCTTACCGATGTTGGCCTCAGCCATCCCTCAATTGCATCTGTTTTGGAGGGGTCCATAGATATCCCATTGCTTGTGCTGATATGGCCCATGAATGAGACCTCCTTCAACCAGAACTCACACTTGCTGTACTTTACATAGAGCTTCTCCTTGCGCAAAGTCTCTAGTATAATTTCTAATGCTACTCATGATCCTCCTTGGTTTTGGATTATATTAGAATATCATTTATAAAGACTACCAAAATTTTTTCAAGGTAATCTCTAAAGAATCTATTCATCATGTACATGAATATTACAAGAGCATTGGTGAGTCCGAAAGGCATTAATATGAATTCATAGTGCCCGTATCTTGTACGAAAAGTAGTCTTGGGGACATCTTCCTTCTTCACCCTTACTTGATAATATCCCAACCGAAAATCCACCTTGGAGAAGTATTGTGCTCCATGCAGCTGATCAAACAAGTCATCGATTCTTGGGAAAGGATACTTGTTCTTTATCGTGAATTTGTTATGTTCACGATAATCGATGCAAAGCCACATTGACCCATCCTTCTTCTTGACGAAGAGGACTGGTGCACCCCATGGTGAAGCACTTGGGCGTATAAACCCTTTATCCAAATTCTCCTGTAGTCGATTCTTCAGCTCTTCAATCTCTTCAACAACCATTCTATATGGAGTCTTGGATTGTGGTAGTTCCCCAGGTATATGTTCAATTGAGAACTCAACATCTCTTCTTGGAGGAAGACCAGGCAGTTCCTCGGGAAACACATCAACGAATTCCCTCACAATAGGCATTTCATCAAGGATTGTTTCTTCCTTGGACTCAATCATATGAGCCACATATGCATGCTCATAAGGCAGTAATATCCATGCTTGAGATGATGGAGCTAAAGAAGATTCATCTTCTTCCTGACACGTGTAATGAATCGGGTGTCGATTCTCCATATGGAGTGTGATTTCCGTCTCCCAACAATTAATGATGGCTCTATATAAGGAACGCCAATCCATTCCAAGAATTTCATCCAATTCCACCAGAGGGAGTATGACGAGGTTCGATGAAAAATTCAATCCACATATTATAACAGGGGAGGACTTATATTCATGGGATGCAATGATTACCCCATTTTCCATACTCACCGACATCTTTACTTCCATGATTTGTGGTGGTGCTGGATTTGTTCTACTAATCTTTCGAGATATAAAATAATGCGTAGAGCTTGAATCAAAAAGTATGTTCTCTATTCATGAATGAATAACTAGCGTACATGTCACCACTTCGTTGTCGGGGTTCACTTCGGCAGAAGTGATGGCAAAGCTCTTCCTTGCTGTCTTGGAGGTTATTGGTTGCCTCCGATAACCCTTGGATTAGGGCACTGATTTGAAAAATGGCCCGGTTCTTTTCATTTGTAGCATTGAAAAATGCGTTGAGGTTCGAATGGAGCATTCCTCTCCTCTATCGCAGCCGTGGGTCCTTCTTCCCGACAGTTAACAGCTAGGTGCCCTTCTTTTCCACACCTGAAGCATTTTCTTATCCCCTTAAGGCAATTTCCAGGGTGCTTGTTTCCGCACTTTTGGCAAGTGGGGTGCTGGATCTTTTTAGCACCGTTGGATTTATCCATCCGACCACCAACATTGAATTCCACCTTATTCTTCTTGTCCCCATGATACCCTTGTGATTCCCCGATCTCCATTTCGACCTTGAGGGCATATCCGTCAATTTCCTCATAGCTGTCGAAGTCACGGATCGCTAATGTTTTCCGCAAGCTAGGCTTCATCCCACCAAAGAAGCGGTCAACCTTGCATTCGGGGGTATCGACAAAGCCGGAAGCATATCGTGCAAGCCTTGTGGAGTTTTCCTCATACGCTCCAATATATTTTTCATCTTTTTTCTTGAGGTAAAGGAAGTCCCTTTCCATCTTATCCCGGAGGGTGCACGAAAAATATTTATCAAAAAACATCTTACAGAAATCCATTCATTCCAATGCCTCGATCTCCTCCTTAGGCTTCGTATTTTTGATCAACATCCACCATTGATTCGCTTCACCCTCCATACAATAATCCACCAAGAGAAACATCTCTTGTTTATAACATTGGAGGATGGATAATATCTTTTTAATGGAGTTTATCCATTGTTTAGCGATCGTGGGATCAAATGATCCACTAAAAGTAGGAGGCCTTTGTCTCATGAAGCTCTCGATAGCAACTTGTTCTTTCTTAGGGGGGGTTGAACATTTCTCTTGACCCGTGTTTCTATTCAAAACATGAGTTAGCAGAGAGTGAAGCATGACAAAGTTCACGATTCCTTCTCCCATTGGATTTGGATTCTCATTAGTACAGTCATCACACTGATCATCACAACGATTGTTAGCCCGAGTCCTACTATTACCGACCATTGGTAGGAATAATAGGAAAGTTATGGGTAACACATAAAGGGTAATCCAAAGACAAAAGTTGATGACTCATAAATAAAGTTTTATTTCCTTAACTCATGAGTCTATAGGCTTCAATCTAGGCTTTTCATGGTCTACTTTCTAACATATATTCATAGGGGAATTTTTCCCTTAATAAGGGTTCATACTAAGATTGCGAATTTATCAAAACATATCCCCCGGGAGTGTCGTAACCAAGAGTGCAGTAAGGCCCGTTTTCGTGCACCAGTTCCTGTTCGAGTCTAGATCAAAGCGGTGTTTTCGGGTTTTACCCCTAGGATACATCTGTGCCCGAGCCGCCTCTACCTGCTCGTATCCAGACAGGGATGTATTTGTTTGATAAAACCTTTACATAGTATTTACCAAAACTGAGGGATGTTTTTATTATACTTAGTCTTGTATCTATGGCTTTACTAGGGATTTCTAATCCAAAAATAACCAAACCTATCCTCTGATACCAACTATGAAATCCCTGCTTCTTATTACAACTTAAAAATGATTTATTACATGAAACTTCACTTGATACAACAAAGAAGATCGAGAGGTTTAGTGTTTTTGGGGCTTAAGATCATTACATAAAAACTTAAAACATGAAATACAACATCTTTATTGAAAAATTCCTTTACATGACAACTACATTCCCTCGTACTTAGCATTGCATTGGATAACCTAAGGACATGCATAAGAAAAGGGTGAGCTATAAATCCCTACAAGGGAGTACACACGGAATAACATGAGGAGTAAAATACATGTTAGACAATAGGCATAATCAATAGTTCATAAAATAAACATGAACATAAAGGCATGATAAAGCATGATAATCATAACATTGAAATGTGGCAACAACACTTAACATGGAATTAGCATGAGCCAAGGTTCATTGCATATAAAGCATGTGTAAACCCTCGTTGCACATGAAGCAGGAGTAAACCCTCATTGCACTTGAATTATCATGAGTCAACACTCATTGCACATTACGTATCATGATACTATACTTTACCCAATTAATTGGAGCGCTATAAGGGCGCACCCTTCTTAAACATTTCATTTCATGCATAAGTGTGCCACATGGATCATAAAACATGGATTCATAAAACAAAAACATTTATTCCACGATAAAGGAATGTGTAATTCATACATGAAACTTTGTAATCAATAAGTAAAGGTGCATAAAGGTGGATACCCTTGATGGAGAAATGGGCATGGTATCCACTACACAATGGCATTGGCTTAGAAAATTGGTGCGATTTCGGCAGCGTAACAGCGTGACATAAGAATTCATAAAAAATGGTTGATGAGGGAGAAAGGGGTTCATCACCATATTTACATGTAATGGAAAGTAAGTAGGTCATATAGATACATGTACCAACAATTGTAATGGAATTCAGATTCATGATACAAAATTATTGCTTGAATGTAAAAGTAGAGAGAGAAGTTCCTTTCGGAATTTTGGCATAGTAACGGGTGTACATGGGAGGAATTTAATGAGAGAGAAAGGGGTCTCCCATCATTCAAACAATAATAGGGAAGTATTGGGGGGGTGCGAAACCATACCCCAACATTCATAATTGAAATTAAAAGGGCAATGCAACTTAAAGAAAATTGACAAAAATGAGAAAGGAAGAAAATAACCTTACTTGGATGTGTGCTTACAAAGGATAGAGAGAGGCTTGTGAGAGGATTCTTGGGAGCTTGGGTCACCTTGGGAGGATTCTAGAAAGATTACGGAAGAATTTGGACGAACTCCAAGGGATTTTAGTGAGGAGGAAGTGGGAGCTTGGGTGGGTTTATATAGGAAAGGTGAGGGAATTCTTTATTATTTAGGTTTGGGTCCACTTACATTAAATTAATCCAAACCACAAACCACCCCATGGTTTTTGCCCATGGTTTTTGGAAAAGGGAAGAAGAAAACAATATTTTAAAATTCCCATGTCCGAACTTCTTAAAATAATATGGTTGCTTATGTGGAGGTGAGTCACACTCCCATGGAAATTAATTTAAAAAGGCAAAGTGTTGAATATGTCTTGACGGGTCCATTAATGCTTTGAAAAGTAAGTCAAACAAACCCAAAATCACATTATTTTAATGATAAAACATATATTGGCCGAACATAAGGATTATGGTATTTTATTACATCACTATTGGGTCATTATGATGTCATAAAACACATTATTTATTTAAACGATATTTAATTTTTACCCAAAAATTTGACTGTCTCAAAAAATTATGAAAAATTTACTGTTGGATAATTTTGACGTCCTGATTCCAGAAATGACATTTATTTTATCTACAAAATTTTTAAATAAGTTAATTTTCACTTTTAAAATAAAAACCAACATTTATCGAAAATTCACGGGTTTTGACAGAAATGGATTTCAAACCATAATATAAAATTTTAATTGCATTCATAAAATTATAAGATCATTTATATTTGATAAAAATTAATATAATAATAATATTATTATTTTATTAAAATATTATTTAATTCAAAAATCTCTTAATTTAATAAAATATATTTTTAATTAAATAATAACAAAAAACACTATTTGTACTATAAAAACTATTTACAATGTATCAAAAATGACTAGGAATTATATTTATTATTATATTTAAAAATAATGTACATTAACATAGTACTACTTATTTGTTACATAACCCCTTAAAACAGCCTTATAAGACCTAAGGGTAAGGTGTGTGTTGGTGACCGACTCTTGGGGTGGCTCGGATAACATCGCTCGAATGGTAATCACTATCAACTTCCACTTTTCCCGTAGACGGTCCCGTTCGAGCTTGACATGGTGATGCTCAACTTGGGCTTGGTCAAGGATGAAGCCCAAGGATGCCACCTATTTTCTAAGCTCCAACAAATGGTCTTAGTATGGGGAAATTCTACTGGACGAGGCCATCGCTACTTTTGTCTGAGTAAAATGGATTTAATAAAGTCCTATATTTATACTAATCATGTGATCACTGTTCGACGACTATATTTGCAACAGTCAAAATTCTAAACATAAAACCAAAGAAGTTGACATCTTATAAAAACATTTTTCATAAAGAGATATTTAACTGGATCAAGAGGGATTATCCATTAATGAAACTTAGGGTCGTTACATGTGGTGGTCCCACCTCCAACTTCCATGTGGATATTTTATCCAACAATTAAAAATAACGTCACATACTTAATTTTTTGTAAATAATTTTCTAAAAACCGAAAAACAATATTTTATTCTCAACCAACTGTCATCGAGCTGAAAGTCTTCTTAAGCGAATACAGACACTGTGAGATCAACGGTGACCTATGATTTCAATTCTGAGAAATAGTTCAAAAGTTATAAAAAACTGCTCGTACGTTTACTGAACGTACCCTAACAAAACATCAGAAATTGATTCTGTGCACACCGGGCCTCGGAATCACGCGCCGTCAGTTTTCACAGACTCAAAAAATTCCCATTTATTTATGAAAAAATGATACACATAAATTCAAGATCATTACATATCCCAACATTATGTATAATGATACAAAAAATAACACAATTCATTGGAGAAATAAATAATTATGGGTGCGACCAACACATTCATTTATATCCCATTATTATGTATTCTACATAGATCATAAAACATGGATTCATTCATCCTAAAATTTAATTCCAAGATCAATGATTTTGGAATACAAACATGTGAATCCCCAATAAAACGATAAATTTTCATAAAAGTGAAAACCATTTATAATAAATTGGTATGATATTCACTACTCAGTTGTCTTGGCATGGAAAATTTTTGGTGAAAATTTGGTATCATAAAAAAGTCACATAAAAATTCATGAAATGGTTTGATGAGAGGACAATGGATATATAATCATATATAAATTACGTGGAAAATAATATTTACATTAAAGGTCATTTCCATTCACATTGAATTATAAAAAAAGGTAAACATTAATAAATAATATTGAATAAAAAGAGATAAAGGAGCATATCATCATTTTAAAGTATCAATGGAAGTGTAGGGGTGGGGAGAAAACATACCCCATTATTAGTAATTGAAAATTAAAAAGGAATAAAAAGATAAAGAATCATAGATAAAGATGAAGAAATAAAGGAACCATAATTGAGTGTCTGGCTTGAAAAGTTTAAAAAGGAGATTCTTGAGTACTTGGGGAACCATGTGAAGAATATAAAGATGGAAGGGCATAGTAAAGATGATCTATAATTTTTTAGTCATGATAAGATTGACATTGGGTGGGTTTACAAAGGAAATGAAAAGGTAATTTTTCTATTATTTCAAAAACATAAGTTTTGGACTCTATACAAATAAATAAATAAAAAACTAACCTTACCATTGTTTTTTCCAGGGTTATTGTCAATATGTGGTGGTTTTGATTATCTTATACAAAAAAATGTTATACATGATAAAACATCACCCTTTATTATGTGGAGGTGAGTCACTATTTTGAATAAATAAATATGAAATCCAAAAATATATATTTTTTGGATTATTCATAAAGTCATTCTAAAATTAATAAAATAAACTTAAAATCAAAATTTTTAAGGGGAAATTCTATATTAATCACATTATACCTAGGACAGTATTTATTATATAATTTCTGAGTTATTATATTTTCATAAAACACACAATATATTTTTACGGTATTTAATTTATACCTGAAAATTGGACACCCTGTGAAAATTATTTAAAATGCACTTTTTGATAATTTGATTTTTTTAATTCAAAAAATAATATTTATTTTATCTAAATAGTGTTTGAAATTATGAATTTTTACTTTTAAAATAGGAAATGGTATTTATAGAAATATGATGGGTTTTTGTTATAATAATAGTTCTTGAACACTTTTAAAATGTACATTTCATATCATAAAAAGTAAATGTCCATTTATTATTAATAAAAATGTTTTAATAATTACAATTTTATACAATTCAAATTATTTCCAAAATCTATTGATTTATCAAAAAAATAAATTAACAAAATTTGAATATTACTCGAAAATACAATTTATATTTAATTAATTCAAGAGAAAATAATTTATAATGTAAAAATAAAAATGAAAATAAATAGAGATTCACTAATATATAAATAAACTTATTATTAATGTCTTGATACATTCCTCTTTATTACATTGTTGTACACCCTATGATTATTTTGATCACTTGTGAGACTTTCATGGGGTCATTCAGGTAACATGGTTTAGGAGTGATCTCGATGAGCTTGAAAATCTACTGTAAATGGTTTGATTATTACTTATGTTGTTGGATCTCAACATGGTATTTGATGATGGAAAATACTATTGATGTTATCTCCCTCAAATGTTTCCATAAATGGGATTTGTAGGGTACATACATATAAGATGAGGACATCACTTCCATTATCTATGTAAATTTGATTTGTTAATGCATGATATTTATACTAATCATGTGATCAATATTTAACAAAAATATAATAAACAAAAATGATTCGTAACCATATTTTTGATTCAAATGGATATAATAAAGAAAAACAAGTGAATGTGTTTTATATAACCATATTACATAACTAAAAATCAAGTGATAAGGAAATTTTATTTATAAAAGTTCTAGTCATTACACCCTTTACTATATACCTCTTATAGACTTATCAGTCACCACAAGATTTATCTTCTACTAATAAATGGAGAGCTGTATGGGAAAAAAATAAAAAATATATATACAATCATTATTGAATCATACTGTTGAAAAGATTTCATGATCGATGAGCTATGTCATGAATAGTTATCTCATCAAATATATCCCCTCTAATACTGTTTAAATCTGATCAAGAGGTTTATGATAGAATTATTACTGGCACCAAGATTTTATTCCAGTTAAACCTTTTACAAATAAAATATATTACAATATTACACTATATGGATCCCAAATAACATCATATCAGAATACATAGTTGGTAATCCACATGCCTCATAATCATATATCATGATATAAATTGGGGGTTATCACAAAACTATCACTTCCTGTAAATAGTCCATATTTATCCAATGTTATAAAATTAAATTTAACATCTTCAACCACAATAAATTAATTAAATACATTGGTAATACAATAAGAGATAGTAAGGTTCTACATTGTATTTCCACAAAAAATTTCTAGAATAGAGTTCCACATGACCTCTTATACACCTACATGATTTCCAATGGTTACTAACTAGTAGTTGGATTCTATGATCGATACATGGAGAGACTATTAAAACTATATTTTATTAGGAAATAGAAGTGGAAATACTAGGTAGAATCCAAAATTCAATTTAACTAAATAGTGAATGTTGAAAAATATAACATGCTATAATAAATATAAATATAGAATAAAAAAGACCACACACTATACTGATAACATATTCAATATAAATTAATGAATATTAATAAATTTCTAATTAAATATAACAAGTGTGAACTACAACCCCCATTAAACATCACATCCTAATAGGAGAATCCTATATGAGTTAGAGTTACATGATCATACAATCTCATCTCTCTTCCCCACAAATACATGTAAAAACATTATAGCCTTCCTGGGTACCACTGGAAAATGGATACCCGATTAGGTCTTGACTTCATGTTTTATTAGGGAACCTCCCATATTGTCCCAAAAAAAACTAAGGTGGTAGATGTAATGCACATTTGGAATAATTAAATTATAATAAATAATATGGGAGTCCATACACAAATAATAAAATTTTTATCCTAGATTCTATGTCCATAATTGAGCATACCTTTTTTGGACATTTGAATGGAATCCTGAACCATGAGAAACACCACAGTGAGACACTTGCCACCACCACGGGGATCCAGTGCTCCCACATCCATCATGATGAGTGGTGGGTCATATGGAGACTCCATTAATCCATTATCATCAAGAGTAATGGAAAAAACACATTCTATTCTATGTTTTTTTTTCAATTTTAGGCATCTATTTGATTCCTATGATGGGAGGACATATGAAATCACATTCAACTAAGAATAAAATATTCTTGTAGGTCCCATTAAATAAAATGGAACACCCTCCTAGAACCCATTCTCAATCACATTGGAATAAAACAACATGCAGCTCCTATATCGATTTATATCTACTACATCAACCATAACCATGTAGATACCATTTTCTATAGTAACGGGGATCCAAATTTCTCCAAAATGTGGTCCAAAATCCATGTTTGGGGATGTATGACTATGTTGATCATAATTAATTAATTCTAATCATTAATGTTAAAATAATTTAAAATGGTTTAACGGTATCACCAATTGAATACTATTCTCACTGGCCACTCTCAATGGTATATGTGTATCAATATAATCATAAGAATCCTATGAATTTATGAAATCATGATATCAATGAATCAAATAATAGATCATGGGAAACTAATTTTGGTATCCAAATCGATAAAAAACATATTAAATAGATGTTATAAAACTATTTATCCAACCACAACATTCTATGCGAGTATATCCTGAGAATTGTAGGGATATGAGGATCTCATTTATCCCAACATGGTATCCCCAAGAATGTCGTTCCATCACGACATTGACATTCCAAATAGATAATTTTCAAGAATAATTTGAAATCACATATCATAACTATAAATAAAATTTATCACATAAAAAATTTAGTATAAATGTATACTACAATCGATATATTTCTTTACATGTAACATAATTCTATTTTCATGTTGTAGTTTAATATTTTCAAAAATATTAATTACATGTTATCATTGTAAGCTAACTTTTAAATAAGAATATATGAATATGAATAATACTATTGTTATAACTTTTAACAAAAAATTTATATTTTTTATATTTTTTATTGATTTATATTAAATATGTAGATAATTTCAAGTAAATTATTTTTATCTTTTGGAAATAAGTTTTCATAGAAATATGAGTTTCTTTTATTTTCTTTGTAGAAATTATAATTAAGTTATAAATTTACTATAAATTTTTTTAGAGCTAATGGATAATTTGTTTATAATGTTCATTTTAAATATATATTAGGATAACTTTTAGGATTCATTTAAAAACCATTTTCTATAGTAAATAGTGAATAAAACAATTTCTTGAAAATTATCATTTATATAAAATATATAAGGTAAAATAAAAACCCCATTATGTTTTTAATAATAAAATTTAGTTAAAATTTTATCCTTTCATTCAAAAAAATGTAATTAGTTACATTGTAATAATGTTATAAATTTTTGGTAAAAGTTCAATTTTTGGGATTAGAAACACTTGTTTTATTAAAATATATTCTTAGGAATTTTTTTTAATAATATTGAAAAAATAATTGAGTAATGGTTAAAATTCATAATGAAGTTATTTTCAAATATATTCATATAAATATTTTAAAATTAATCTAATAGATTTTACAATTTTATTATTTGATGTAATTTAATATCTATATATATAATGACATTTTTCTTATAAATGATGTTTATTGCATTTTTTCAACTTATTTTCATGTAAGTATGGGAGTAATGTAAAAAGTGAATATTATAAAATGGGTTAAATAATTTTTCCTAACATAATTTATGTAATTTAATATGTAGAGATAAATGTTTTGCATAATCTACAGTAAAATCCGAAAAAAATAATCATGTTGTGGTAAAATCAATTTTTCCTAAGGTGTTAAAAAATATAAAAGGGTAATAATTCCATATAATCTTTTATAATTAATTTTTTTGGAGTCATTTTAATAATATATTATCCAAAATTTAAATTCATGGTCATTTTAATCCACTTCTATTTGAATGTGGGCTTATATAATGGAAATCCTTTAAGTATTATTTTGTGATTCCCAACGCTCAAATATAAAATGAAATGTATTCTACTCACTTATTAACAAAAATTTATACTTCTAGATCAAAAAATATCTACATCAAAAAATTATTTTATTGGTTTTCATAATATTAGATATGGGTTTCTTTTCATATGACCATTATCTCAGGTATTAAGGTTTATGACAATAAATATATCTGAAAGAAGAGGTACAAATATTTAAGGAATTATTATTATTAAATTTCATGTGGTATATATTAGAAAACTCTTTTGTCCAAAATAATAATATGAATCGAGTATCATCAATATTTTTAGATCTTATTATAATTAATAAATATATATTGGTCATTGATTTTCAATAAAATTTTAAATGAATGTACAATTTTCAGATACACATTCACAACGACATCTACATTGGGATATGATTCATTTTATAGTACCATAATTCAAGGTTGGTTGTTATAATTGAATAAATGATAATAAATGATATTTATAAAATATTTTTATTTCATTAATTATATTCCCTTTTCTACCTTATTACCATCACATTTATTGAAAAATGATAATGTTTATCACACTTTTGTGAGGGACACCACCTCTACAATGTGATTTTATTCGTTGGTAATTTAATACTTATCTGGATAGTTATAAATTTTATTAATATATATGATATATAAGATATAATAATTTTTAATGACTGTGGAATTAAACATTACCATTTTTTATTTCCATTGATTGAATTGTGGAAGCATTACTTCGGTGTAGGAAAAAATTAAATTATTTAAGAAGAGATAGAACTAAAATTTTATCACCACATGTATGATTTGGTAAAAAAGTGAATATAATTATTATATAAGATACTTATTGAATAAAAAATATTTTTAGATGAATTATCTATGACTAGAGTACAAAATAAAAACATATGAAACAAAACATATATGAGAAATAATGTAGTTAACACCCATAATGATTAATTTGATAAAGAATTGATAAAAAAGTGTTAAAATATTATTATAGGACATATATTATATTATTTTTATTATTTTTATCCTGATGTATAATTATGATAAATATAAAATGATTAGAAATTAGATTATTGTTCATACTATGAATGTCAAACATAAGGTGAATTGTTTTCTATCACAAATTTGGGTTCGTTGAGACAAGTTTCTGTTATAATCCATGTTTTAATTTACATGTTGAAAATACAACCCCATTATTTTTTAGATTTCATCATATAAATTGATGTTCAATATTTTATTATATGATGGTTATCTCAGGCTGTTTTAACAAAAATATTACAAAAAATGAACGGATTATTCATCTCAATAATATTTTATTGATAAATGTTTTATATTATATAATAATTTAAAATTTTCATGTGTACATACATACCAATTTAAATGTTATCTATATTATGATATATAATTTAGTTTTTTTAAATTTTCAATGTAATTCATTTCACCCATTGGGGTTTGATTCAAAAGTTGGATAAGTTGTATTGGTTTAGAGTATGAATTTATATTCATTAGGATGTATAATGTGATATATAACTATATTAAATTGTAATGATTATATGAAAACAATTTGATATGTTATATCACTGTAATAATTATGTTTATGGTTTAATATGTTTTATTTTTTTTATTTCATTTTAATTATGTTCTAATAATTAATATAATAATAAGGATTTTATGTTTCAATATCAATAGTAATGAGATTTTATATAAATTCAATTAAGACTATTTAATTATATGAAATGTGTTTCATAAGAATCATAAATATTCTTATCCTATACAAACTTCAATATATTAGAGGATCTCAATTCACTTAACCTAATAACCAATTTTTATTAACTAACGTTTCTATGTAAAAAATATTAAATATTTCTCTTAGATTAAGAATGTTATTATTTATAATCAGTATAATATATAATATTTTCCAATATTATTTTTACTATTCTAAAATTATATTAAAATATCTTTTTATACCATGGTTTACATACTAAAATATTTTATTTGGTATATACTATAAATTTTCTGAAACATGTAATTTATAATTTTATTCTTAAAATGGGTATGGAATAATTGTTTTAATATAAAAAATATGAATTAATATCTCCCCTAAATTAATCCTTTTCCCATTTAATCAAACATCTAAATTTTCAATTGTTCTTTTCAAATATATGGTTTTATTTTTTTTAATATTTATATTTGAAATAGGTGATTTTCAAATGAATAAGGAATTTTCCCCATTAAATGTTACATTTAACATTAAATGGTCTATAACAACATATATTTCATTCAGTTATTCTCCTCTAATGATGCAATTTGATTTTACAATTCATATTATTATATAGATGGTTTCTGATTATGAGAATAAAATCATGATGAATACGATATTATTTTTTTGAGTTATGAAATGATGTAATGATAAGTGATTTATAGATCTTATTGAATATATATAAATGGATTAGGGTAATTTAATATGTGTGTACATTATATTATTCCAATTTTTTACTAAAATAATAATATTCTATTATCCCCATTATTATAAGCGAGTTTATCCCTAGACTGAAAGTATACAAATGAGAGTTTATCAAAAACCCAAAATAGGGTACTTGAGAGGTTATCCTACGCAAAGTTAAGGAAAAGAAGTGGTTATACTAAGCCTAAAATTTTTTAAATTTCTTTTTCTTATTGATATATGATATATATAATAAATAAATCCATTCACTATTCAAATACTTTATGATAAAATCTTAATCCAATGTTATTCAATAATGGATTATGGTAATTGATTCATTTATAATTAATTCGCTAGATCATCCAAGAATTATGTTATGTATCATATATACATGGTTTTTTTATTTATGGGAATCCAATTTAAACATTTATTAAGTTCCCTTGTCATCAATAAACAATGAATGATAAAAACTATTATTTTTTTATGTTGGGTTCTAAGTGTGAAAAAATAATGTGAGATATTGTAGATATTTTTTGTACATGTTTTTTAGGAATCCATATTCCCAAAGACACTAAACAATTAATGTTTTAGATTGAATCATAATTATCTATAATAATTATTCATATAATAATATTTAATATTTATGAATATAATTTTTAGGTTTCATAGTAGGTATCAAATAATAGATTGGTATTTTTTTGATAATAATTTGTGAAAACATTTTAAAGAACATTGATGATAAGACTATAAATATTATAAAATCCATGTTTTTGCTAAATAATGTGATATGGTTTTCTTATAAAATAAGACATTGTCTACATACTTTAATGACGATAAGAATATAAATCATAATCACATTATGGTAACAATAACCAATGGGGATGAATTTTTATAAACTAAATCACCACCTGTGATTGATGAGTTGGACAATGAATTAACTCCAAGTTATAATATCTTGGGGGTTATTATTGGGCTAATTAACACTACTTAATACTCTATTATAAATTATTTAAATCGAAAATTCCCTCAGATGACCTGAACCACACCTAAGGTGTCAAATTTTTAAAATGAAGTTTCATGATATTATAATTATTATTAATGATCTAGTATGCTTATATTATTAGTCTTTATGATTATTATCTCCAATAAAATGATTTTGGTTTTAGATAATATAATTAACCAATTGAACCATTTTAAAGCTCATTATATTATATTATGTATTTGTTTTTCTCATGAGAAACCAAATGAAACTAAGGAAATCATGTGAAATCATGTGAATATTTCTAATATAATATATCTATATATAATTATATAAAACAATATAGGAGATTAATTACATGAAAAACTATGTTATAATATCGAGTTTCAGGAAGAAAATGGAGGAATAAACATTCATCTTTCTATATTTCTAGAATATTGGATAAGGAAACAAGGAAAATGTCTCAAAAAACATGGAAAATGTTCAGTTTTGAAATGATGGAAATTGGGCTTTTATTTTCAATAGAAAAAATGAGTAGTTCAAAATAAAAAAACAACATCATAATGTATAATATATAGTTCAATGTCTTATATGTTGGAAACATTGGAATTATTTGAGTCAATTACCTAATATAAGGGAAAATTAATAGAACAGGTGATATTATACACTTTTACAAATTTTTATGTTATATTTTGATGTGTTTATATATTTGGAAATTATAATTAGGTTGTATAATTTTTTCATCAATGATATTCTTATTATAATAATCATGAAACAAATATTGATCACTATGTTTTAGTTTTTAATATGGAATTACAAGAATATATTGGCTGTTATGGATAAATAATAAAAACACTTATTAGTAGGGATATATTTTTTCAGATAACCAAATTTGGGGGACAGAAAATTCGTAATATATTCTCTATAGATAAATAATAATGTTTATTTTCGATAGGGATATGATATATACTAACAATGTAAATTGTGTGGTATTAATGGCATTAAATTTTGTTATTATTTTTAGTACAATGTGATTTATGTTATCATTGATGAAGTTTAATAAATTTTTGGAATCAGGGAAAATATTTGATAATTTATTATTTAATTTTCTTAATATATATAGTTTTAGTTTTTGGATGTTTAAATATTTTCATTTTGGTTTTATGGTTATTAAAGATATTATATTTCTTTTTTAGAATATTATAACAAGGTATTAACAAGTTTGGTATGTGACCCTTAATTATACTTTATATTTTTTATGGAATAAATTTATATATATTTGCAAAATTTGGTGATTTTTGTTTTTAAATTTTAGGTTTTTGAATAATATTGCAGAATGATTTCAAATTATTTAGAATTAAATTATTATTCAAAATATTTAATTAGATCATTCAATTGTATTATTTAAATCATGAATATTAATATTGTAAATGTATTTTTAATAAAATATTTTTCTATAGAATGTACTATGAATTTATTATTCCAATAACTTAATAGGGAATGGAATAATATCTTGAAATTATATCGTAGATGTCAAGATAAATTAGATGTTTTTCCCATCATACATGAAATGTGAGTACTTTAATTTCATAATTCGAATATGGGATGAAATGTGGTGGGAAATAATTGGTAAAGAACCAAATTGATATTAATTTTATGGATTTTATGATATCATGTACATAAGCCCCCAGCCTTAAACCTTACTTAATCATGAATTAAATGAATAATTCACATAGAGGATCTTTTCAGGTTTAGAGTTTTAGAGAATTAGGTCATAACTATTACATCTCAATATATTACATAGTATACCCTTCTACTATGTTTCCATAAAATAATAAAAAAAACTCATAAAAAGAAACATATCTAGTTTTATGTTTTAGATTGTATGTCTTTCCTTGAACCCATCCTTGACCCTATTCATCTTTAAGTCCTATGAAAAACATTTCAAAAATATGGGATGATCATAAAAAGACCAATAAAGGATACACAACGAAGGAAAACTGTTAGTTTTGTCAAAAGAATAGGTAAACCATGAATACTTAACCAAAGTAATACTTTTCACCTTTATGAAGTAGTAAAAACTATTCATGGAATAAAAAACCATTACATACCCTTTTGTAACCAAAAGATTACCATAAAACCCATATAAAGAACACATAACATATAAAGGTAACTTGGGACATAAACATACTTAAATGGAATAACCATACGGTCGACTTCCACACATACTTAATGGAATAGCCATACGACCAACTTCCATACCCAATGCATTGGAGGTTATAATGTAACCACACGTCCTGGTATTCACGGCACCACCCGTCATATGGTTTATCATGCAACCACCCGTAAAATGACCAAGTACCATCATTACACATAAAATATTGAAAATATAAACATTTTAATAACAAAATTTCATTTGCAATCACAATAATTAATTCCAAGATATTGAATTAATCAATCCATTTTCAAAAACCATTTAAAAGTGATTTTTGAATCAAAGTGTCCCACACCACTTTGAAGATTTTAATGGAATTATAATTTTAAAACATTAATGTCCATATAAATAAATACTGAAAACCATTTTGAAAACATGTCCATTAAAGATAATGATTTAGAATAATGAATCTTTAAAACATTTAAAACGATATTTTTGTTAAAGAGTTTTTAACAAAATGAGAGACACTTGAATACAAATAATTGCAGAATAACATTTAATCCGATATTTATAATATCATAATAATAAAGGGATTCATGATATAATATGTCAAAGGATAGTATACACACCATATAAGAGTGAATTGGTGTATAACAACAATGAAGTCTCAATGGAAATGGAAATTGAGATGAAATCTATTATAAAGATGGTATCCTTAAATTAAGGATAAATCTATCACATAATTAGGTGTGAGAAATATAAATACACCCAATATAAGTGGATATTAAGTGTGAAACAATTAGAGGTCATTAACACATAATCTTGGAAAAACAAAACCTATTACATAGGTATTTAACTCAATGAAATGAGATTCAGTTATTATTTCCCATACATGTTCGTAAGAATTTACCTATGAGATGATAATGTGTAGAAATAGTATATATACGCAACGGTTTGTGTAAATTACAACATAGAGATTCCACACATAATCTTGGAATAATAAAATCAAGAAGTAGAGGTTTAACCCAAATAATTGAAAGTGGGTTAAGAAGTTCCCTTATAGAAATCCGACAGCCTAACGACGTCACTTTAAAATTAAGAAAATGAGTTGATGAGAAAGAAATTGGTATCTCATCACTTGGACATAAAATTACCAAAAATACGGATGTAGAAGAACATATCCTAACATAATAGTATGTGAATTAAAAGACATAACAAAAGAAGTCTTTTAAAAGCGGAGGGTAAAAGGTCCCCTTACCGAGTTGGGTAACTTCTGAAACATACACCACATGGAAGAAGGGTCATACAATGAAGATGTAAATACCCATAAATGAAATTATATTAAAAAAATAGTATCATAATGGGCAGTACATTCACCACTCAATGGAAATAGTGGCAAATGTAGCATAAATGTCACAGGAATAAATGTGAGATGAAAAATCCCTTACGAAAACGCGGCAGCCTAACGGCGCCACTTAAAACATCCAAAAATGGATTTATGAGATCAAATAGGGTCTCTCATAATATGAACATAAAAATTACAGTATGAGTAATATAAAAGAACATCTCCAAACATAAGAAAGATGTTTTTAAAAGAAATGACATAAAAGAGAGTACATAAAAAGAAAAAGAGAGGTTGGATCCCTTACCTCGTGTCCGACATGACTTGATCGTTATTTAATCTCCAGAATAATAAAATATGGTCAATTTATAATTTTTTAAGGACCTCCTTTAAAATTATTATTCAGTTCATATCACATATTAAAATGTTATAATAATTTGTTAATAAAGTGAGTTCATATCAGACATTTTTGTCGATGTTCGGTAGATGAGTAAAAATTGAACTTGTTGGAAAAGAATTTTCCATGTAGTTATAGGTACATCATATACAGAATAGTATTTATGTTTTAAATATCATATATATCCAGTATATATTCATTTTATACTATTACATATCATTTGGACAAAAAAATTAAAAGCACCGTTCATGGAGACGGTAGGCCGTACGTACGCATGAACACTACTTTCATTTTTTGTCATATTAATGGAATTGAAAAAAATGAGAGATATATATATTATAATTCTAGAATGATATCTATAATTTAGATGTTATATATTACATATATATATATTATATATGTGTACTTATAATAGTACATAACATTTGGAGATAAGAAATGAAATGTACCGTTCATGGAGACGGTAAGCCATACGTACGCATGAATGATACTTTCATTTTTTTTGTATTAAATCGAATGAAATAATAATGATATAAAAGTATATTATAATTCCAGTAGGATATCATATGTAATACCATTAATTCCATCCTTTATACATCCCACATATGGCATTATCGAATCAAATCACTTTGAGGGAGCGGTAGTCCACACTTCCTAAAATGAAGATATCACGTTTACCCATAATAGAAACCATAAAGGAATGTCATAAATGAAAAATACATAACTTTAAGGAAAAAATAAACATATTATATATCATATATAAATATAGTGACATCATAATGGACACCTTTGAAGGTGTTAAAAGAATATTGAACAATCATCGTTTCGTGGGGCAATATTTCGCTATCCACAAAAATAGTAGGTTCTTTAACCATTAGACAAAGGTGTGAGAAAGTGTAGATAGAATCATTATTATAACAAAATACTATTATATTTAAGATACTGTTTTTGTTACAAAAAAAATTAATAAAAAGAGTTTAGGGGTTTGGAGAAGCAAAATAAGACAAAAGAACACAAGGGAAGTCATTAACTTTAAATCGGGTAACTCTCTTTGATTTGAGCTCAATGGATTCCTTGGAAAGGATTATTCCCAAAGTGAGGATTCAATGATGAAGATAGGGATGTGGAGAGATGAAATGGGCAGGGGTTGTTCGATCCAAAGGCTTGAGAGGTGTGTGTAAGGTCATAGAGGTGGGGGCCTTTTATAAGAGAAGAGGAGGGGCACTCTTGGAAAATTATAAAATATTACTTTATTATAAATTGTTTTTCGGATTTAAAAGGTCCCAAAAGGATATATTTCGAGGATAAGGTGATAAGGTTTTGAAATCCACCCATCAAATAGGTTTTTTACAGGTGTAAGACTTATATTTCACCCTATCTTCTCATATTATTTAAATCGTTCATCTATGAGGTAATCCCTACATCATCACGGTGTCATAAATAAATTAATTTATTTAATGTCTAAAAATGATAAAAAAATATGATGATGTAGTAAATATTTTTATATTTCTAATTAATATTTATAGTAAAAAATATGACTCATATAACCACATTTAAAAATTGTTTTAGTAAAACAACTCATGTTTGTATCATTTTTATTTTAACTTTAAATAAAAAGTTATTTATGTCATTTTACAACCAAAGTGGCTCCATGGGGTCCCCAAGTTGACCCATGGATTTTCTTGGTCGGCCATTACATATCAAATGAGGTTAGGACATGCTTCTAGGTCATTTCATATTATTAAAACATTATTTTTACCTTAAATTACACTAATTACCTTTAATCGTGATTAATAAAACTTAAAAGTTACTATTCACAAAAAATTATTTTAATCTCATTGAACCAAATTTTACTTCTTAATGACAACCATGTATGTCGGATTTTTTAAAAACAAATCACAGAAGTGGTAATGTTTCATTTAAACGAAAAATCAGTTTCATTAACTACCACTTAGTGGTTTCACTATTTATCCAAAATTGAAGTTTTTCAGAATAATAAATAAAATTCCCCCTAAGCTATATTTGATATTCCAAATTCAAAAATGATGTCTATTTTACAAAATTCAAAACATATAAGTTACATTAATTAATTTAATAATTAATTCCCGCTGTCATAGCATATAGCGTGTTTTTATGAAACAATAAGTATCAAAAGATTGACACTAGTTTAAGTCCAAGTTCATGATGAAATTACTTCCAACGACCACTATTGGATTAAATGGTAAAAATATATTATAATTTAACTTTAAAAACAATTCAAAATATAATCTAAACATATAAATAAATTAGATTAAAAAGAGGTTTAGAATTAAAATACAACATTATTCACTATTCATTAAGAAATGATCTTTATCGGAAAAATACCAAAAATTTACACAAAGTAAATTCTAATGTACCGATTGTAAATAAGAATTTTATTTTTTCAAATATAACACATAAAATTGTCAAAAAGTGGATTTAAAAGTGTCTCGTCATCAAAAGGTGGTTAATCGACCTTTTAAAGAATGTTAGAATGTTTACGCATAAAATTGGATTCATTCGCATTTTTAATCCTCTAACATTTATTGAAAAAAGTAAAAATATTTGACAAATATATATAATCATTTTTTAGTTAGTTCTGTTCATTCCTTCCATTACAATGGCTAGGCGTTAACTACAATTTAAAATAATATTATTTTATTATTAGAGTGCAACGTAATATTCCCAAGAAACTCGTTGTTGCGTATTGGGTACGCCATCGAGCATAGCGTCCCCTTTAAAGTTATATTAATATTTTATTCTCAAATATGGATAAATGTGAAAATTTAATATTGTTTATTTACCTTGGGTGGTACATCCTTCCCCCCTTTTGGGAATTGCGTCCTCGCAATTTTAAAATTGGGCTTGGAAACTTCATTGAAAATCCCACATCGGAACAAAAGTCAGTAAAACAATCACTTTAAAAAAAAGAATGACAAGTACAAAGGGAACCTAAGTTAACTAAAACTAGGATTCCATGTAAAAAAACATGGATATGGAGGTAAAAACAAAGGGTCATGTTCTGAGGGAGAGTGATAGTAAACATGTCTAGGAGAAGGTTCACTATAAGAAAATCATAAACTTGTGATGGGTTAAACGGTATTCGATTCCCGAGTAGGAAAAGTTAACAGAACACATTTTTGTTTTAAGTTACTCTTCATTGAGGAATTTATTTTTGATCTTAACTAAATCATAATGAAACATACTTACTTATCACGTAGAATTTCAACTTTTACTAAATTCCTTAATCAAACTCATATTTTCTCCAAAAGACGAGTATTTAGGAAGACTTGTTCGAATTAAGAGTACTATAATCAACTTCTTGAGAATCACCTAATCCACAATGGAGAACTACATATTTCCCAAGTCGTTAGACAAAATCCAATACCAAAAATTGTTAGAACAAGATCCACAAATGAATAATACTTTATAAAAAAGAAAATCTATTCATAATCTCCAAAATTTGTCCAACAAACCCAATGTTCAACGAAGACCATTAGATAAACAATTTGTCCATAAAATTATTCAAAGTAACCCATACTAAGTTTGAAACCCATATATTTAAAGGATTTAATGACATAGTCTTCCATGGTACAAATTAACATTTATCTCCAAATAACATCAGTTGCTCTTAAAGTCTCATATTGAAAAGTAATTAACCTAATCACACATCCTCCATGATAGGTTAATAATTTCCATAGATAACCCAAAATAAACTTACTCTTTATTCCTAAAATCATCTAACTAAAAAGAATTAGTCAAACTAACCAGGGACTTCACGTTGTCCAGTGGTAGGCGATAACTACCCGTCACACTTTGGTTGTGGGTTCGATTCCCACAGCTTTGTCCGACGCAATGGGTTTTCACACGGTCTGCATGTCATCCTTTTTCCAAAACTACATAATTATTAAAACATTCCCCAAAATGAGATAAAATCATCAAAAATAATCATAACATATTTTAACCTCATGTTTATCTCATGCCTTTTATTTTCCATCACAACATATAATAACCCATAATTACCTCAGAAGTAAGGATCATATAAACCCTAATGGTTACCTTTATAATTATTACCTAAACTTCCACATCGATTGGTCATCTCGTACATGATTCATTACAAAACATACCAAGGTACAAGTGGTTGATCATGACTCCTTTATAGTTGTTTTAGAACAACCACAAGTTTCCTCATTGAATCCCCCATTTCATCCAGTCTCTTAATTAGAGAACCACCACAGTTTCCTTCAAACCTATTGTCACTTTAGTGCCTACAGGATCCACCCATTCACTAAAAATAGAAATGTCAGTGTGAGTATATCAACCAAACCATCATGTACTAATGAGGAAGATAAACACTAAGATATACTTACACATTCACTTTATCAAAACTAGGACTCTTTCTAAAATCCTAACCATTATGGTAATGTCACTTATGCTTAGAGAATACCCTAACCTCTAAAGTTATCTAAACCAACCTCTGATACCAACTATAAGGCCCTGACCTTAAGCCTTACTTAATTTTGAAATAAATGAATAATTCACATAGAGGAACTTTTCAGGTTTAGAGTTTTAGAGAATTATATCATAACTATTACATCTCAAAATATTACATAGTAGACACTTCTACTAAGTTTCCATAAAATAATAAAAATACTCTTTAAAAGAAACATTTATAGTTCCATGTTTTAGATAGCATGTCTTTCCTTGAACCCATCCTTGCCCCAATTCATCTTTAAGTCCTGTAGAAAACATTTCAAAAACCTGGGATGTGAATAAAAATCCCAGTAAAGGATACACAAGGAAGGAAAACTGTTAGTTTTCTCAAAACAATAGGTAAACAATGAATACTTTACCAAAGTAATACTTTTCACCTTTAAGAAGTAGTAAAAAATATTCGTTGAATAAAAGACCATTACATACCCTTTTGTAACCAAAATATGACCATAAAACCCATATAAAGAACACATAACATATAAAGGTAACTTGGGACATAAATATACTTAAATGGAATAACCATACGGTCGACTTCCACACTTACTTAATGGAATAGCCATACGTCCAACTTCTATACCCAATGCATTAGAGGTTATAACGTAACCACCCATCCTGGTATTCACGACACCACCCGTCATATGGTTTATCACGTAACCACCTGTAAAATGTCCATGTACCATCATTACACATAAAATATTGTAAATATAAAAATTTTAATAATAACATTTCATTTGGAATCACAATAAGTAATTCCAAGATATTGAATTAATCAGTCCATTTTCAAAAACCATTTAAAAGAGATTTTTGAATCAAAGTGTCCCATACCACTTTAATGATTTTAATGGAATTATAATTTTAAAACATTAATTTCTATATAAATAAAAACTGAAAACCATTTTGAAAACATGGACATTAAAGATAATGATTTATAATAATGAATCTTTAAAAAATTTAAAACGATATTTTTGTTAAAGAGTTTTTAACAAAATGAGAGACACTTGAATACAAATAATTGCTGAATAACATTTAATCCAAGATTTATAATATCATGAGAATAAATGTATTCATGATATAATATGTCAAAGGACAGTATACACACCATATAAGAGTGAATTGGGGCATAACAACAATGAAGTCTCAATGGAAATGTAAATTGAGATGAAATCCATTATAATGATGGTATCCTTAAATTAAGGATAAATATATCACATAATTATGTGTGAGAAATATAAATACACCCAATATAAGAGGATATTAATTGTGAAACAATCAGAGGTCATTCACACATAATCTTGGAAAAACAAAACAATGACATAGGTATTTAACTCAATGAAATGAGATTGGGTTATTATTTCCTATACAAGTTCGTTAGAATTTATCAATGAGATGATTATGTGTAGAAATAGTATATCTACACAAAGGTTTTTGGAAATTACAAAATAGAGATTCCACACAAAATCTTGGCATAATAAATTCAGGATGTAGATGTTTAACCTAAAGAATTGAAAGTGGGTTAAGAATTTCCCTTATAGAAATCTGACAGCCTAACGGTGTCACTTTAAAATTCAAAAAATGAGTTGATGAGAGAGAAAATGGTATCTCATCAGTTAGACATAAAATTTATAAAAATAAGGATATATAAGAACATATCCCAACATAATAGTATGTGAATTAAAAGACATAACAAAATAAGTCTTTTAAAAAGAGGAGGGTGAAAGGTCCCCTTACCGAGTAGGGTAACTTCCGAAACGTACACCCCATGGAAGAAGGGTCATACAATAAAGATGTAAATACCCATAAATGAAATAATATTACAAAAATAGTGTAATAATGTGCAGTACATACACCAATAAAAGGAAATAGTGGCAAATGTAGCATAAATGTCACCGGAATAAAAGTGAGATGAAAAATACCTTACGAAAACTCGGCATCCTAACGGGCCCAATTAAAACATCCAAAAATGGATTTATGAGATAAAATAGGGTCTCTCATAATATGAACATAAAAAATTACAGTATGATTAATATAAAATAACATCCCCAAACATAAGAAATATGAGCTTAAAAGAAATGACATAAAAGAGAGTACTTAAAAAGAAACAGAGAGGTTGGATCCCTTACCTCGTGTCCGACATGACTCGATCGTTATTTAATATCCTGAATAATAAAATTTGGTCAATTAATAATTTCTCAAGGACCTCCTTTAAATATTACTATTCAGTTCATATCACATATTATAATGTTATAATAATTGGTTAATAAAGTGAGTTCATATCAGACGTTTTTGTCGATGTTCAGTACATGAGTAAAAATTGAACTTGTTGGAAAAGAATTATCCATGTAGTTATAGGTACATCATATCCAGAATAGTATTGATGTTTTAAATATCATATATATCCAGTATATATTCAATTTATACTATTCCATATCATTTGGAAAACAAATTTAAAGCACCGTTCATGGGGACGGTAGGCCCTACGTACGCATGAACACTACATTCATTTTTTTTCATATTAATGGAATTGAAACAAAATGAGATATATATATTATAATTCCATAATTATATCTATCATTTAGATGTTATAAATTACATATATATCCATTATATATATGTACTTATAATAGTACATAACATTTGGAGATAAGAAATTAAATGCACCGTTCATGGAGACGGTAAGCCGTACGTACGCATGAACGCTACTTTCATTTCTTTTTTTTTTGTATTCAATGGAATGAAATATTAATGATATAAAGGTATATTATAATTACAGTAGGAATCATATTTAATACCATTAATTCCATCCTTTATACATCCCAAATATGGCATTAACGAATCAAATCACTTTGAGGGGGCGGTAGTGTGCACTTCCTAAAATGAAGATATCGCGTTTACCCATAATGGAAACCATAAAGATATGCCATAAATGAAAAATAAAGAAGCTTAAGGAAAACATAAAAATATTATATATCATATATAAATATAGTGACATCTTAATGGCCACCATTGAAGGTGTTAAAAGAATATTGAACAATCATCATTTCGTGAGGCAGTAATTCGCCATCCACAGAAACAGTATGTTCCTTAACCATTAGACGAAGGTGTGTGAAAGTGTAGCTAGAATACATCTTATGACAACATAATATTATATTTATGATTCTTGTGTTGTTACAAAAAATGAAATAAAAAGAGTTTAGGGGTTTGGAGAAGCAAAATATGACAAAAGAGCACAAGGGAAGACATTACCATTAAATCGGGTAACTCTCTTTGATTTGAGCTCAAAGGCTTCCTTGGAAAGGCTTCTGCCCAACGTGAGGCTTCAATGATGAAGAGAGGGATGTGGAGAGATGAAATGGGCTGGGTTTGGCTGAGCCAAAGGCTTGAGAGGTGTGTGTAAGGTGGTAGAGGTGGGAGCCTTTTATAAGAGGAGAGGAGGGGCACTCTTGGAAAGTTATAAAATATTCCTTTATTGTAATTTTTTTTCGGATTTAAAAGGACCCAAAAGGATATATTTCGAGGATATGGTGATAAGGTTTCGAAATCCACCCATCCAATAGGTTTGGGACAATTTTAAGACTTATATTTTACCATATCTTCTCATTTTATTTAAATCGTTTATTTATGAGGTAATCACTGCATCATCACGATGTCATAAATAAATTAATTTATGTAATGTCTAAAAATTATAAAAAAACATGATGTAGGAAATATTTTTATCTTTCTAATGAATATTTATAGTCAAAAACATGACTTGTATAACTCCATTTAATAATTTCTTTATTAAAACAACTCATGTTTGTGATATTTTTATTTTAACTGTAAATAAAAAGTTATTTATGTCATTTTCCTACCAAAGTGGCTCCATGGGGTCCCCAAGTTAACCCATGGATTTTCTTGGTCGGCCATGACAAATCCAATGAGATTAGGACATGTGTCGAGGTCATTTCATATTATTAAAACATTTTTTTACCTTAAATTACAATAATTATCTTTAATCGCGATTAATAAAACTTAAAAGTTACTATTCACCAAAAATTATTTTAATCTCATTGTACCACATTTTACTTCTTAATGACTACCAAGTATGTCTGATTTTTGAAAATCAAATCACAGAAGTGGAAAAGTTTCATTTAAATGAAAAATCATTTTCATTAAGTACCACTTAGTGGTTTCACTATTCATCTAAATTGATGTTTTTCAGAAAAATACCAAATATTACCCCTAAGCTATATTTGATATTCCGAATTCAAAAATTATGTCTATTTGAAAAAAATTCAAAACATATAAATTATGTTAATTAATTTAATAATTAATTGTCGCTGTCAGAGCAAATAGTGTGTTTTTATGAAACAATAAGTATCAAAAGATTGACACTAGTTTAAGTCCAATTTCAATATGAAATTAATTACAATGACCTCTATTGGATTAAATGGTAAAAATATATTCTAATTTCACTTTAAAACCAATTTAAAAGATAATATAATCATATAAATAAATTAGATTCAAAAGAGGTTTTGAACTAAAATACATCATTTTCACTATACATTAAAAAATGAACTTTATCGAAAAAATACCAAAAATTTACACAAAGTAAATTTTGATGTCCCGATTCTAAAGAAGAATTTTATATTGTCAATTATAACACATAAAATTGTCAAAAAGTGTATTTAAAATAGTTTCTTCATCAAAAGGTGGTTAATCGACCTTTTAATGAATATTAGAATGTTTACGCTTAAAATTGGATTCATTCTCATTTTTAATCCTCTAAAATTTATTGAAAAAAGTAAAAATATTTGACAAACATATACAATCATTTTGTATTTAGTTCTGTTCATTCCCGCCATTACAACAACTAGGCGTTAACTACAATTTAAAATAATATTATTTTATTATTAAAGTGCAACGTAAGATTCCCAAGAAACTCGTTGTTGCATATTGGGTACGCCATCGAGCATGGCGTCCCCTTTAAAGTTATATTAATATTATATTCACAAATATGGATAAATGTGAAAATGTCATATTCTTTATTTACCTATGGTGTTACATCCTTCCCCCCTTTTGGGAATTGCATCCTCACAATTTTAAAATTGGGCTTGGAAACTTCATTAAAAATCCCACATCGGAACAAGAGTCAATAAAACTATCACTTTAAAATACAGAAAGAGAAGTACAAAGGTCACATGCGTTAACTCATACTAGGATTCCATATAGAAAAACATGGATATGGAGGAAAAAACAAAGGGTCATGTTCCGAGGGAGAGTGATAGTAAACATGTCTAGGAGAAAGTTAACCATAAGAAAATCACAAACATGTGATGGGTTAAACGATATTCGATTCCACAGTAGGAAAATTTAAGAGACAAAATTTTTGTTTTAAGTTACTCTTCATTGAGGAATTTATTTTTGAGCTTTAACTAAATCATAATGAAACATACTTACTTGTCACGTAGACTTTCATCTTTTACTAGATTCCATAATCAAACTCATATTTTCTCCAAAAGATGAGTATTTAGGAAGACTTGTTCGCATTAAGAGTACTATAATCAAATTCTTGAGAATCACCTAATCCATAAAAGAGAACTATATATTTCCCATGTCTTTAGACAAAATCCAAAACAAAATATTGTTAGAACAAGATCCACAAATGAATAATCCTTTATAAAAAAGAAAATCTATTCTTAATATTCAAAATTTTCCCAACAAACCCAATGTTCAACGAAGACCATTAGATAAAAAAATTGTCCATAAAATTCATCAAAGTAAACCAAACTAAGTAAGAAACCCAAATATTTGAAGGATTTAATGACATAGTCATCCAAGGTACAAATTACCATTTATCTCCAAATAACATCAGTTTCTCTTAAAGTCTCATATTGAAAAGTAATTAACCTAATCACACATCCTCCATGATAGGTTAATAATTTCAATATATAACCCAAAATAAACTTACTCTTGATTCCTAAAATCATCTAACTAAAAATAATTAGTCAAACTAACCAGGGGCTTCAAGTTGTACAGTGGTAGGTGATAAATACCAGTCGCACTTTGGTTGTGGGTTCGATTCCCACAGCTTTGTCCGATGCGACGGGTTGTCACACGGTCTGCATGTTGTCCTTTTTCCAAAACTACATAATTCTGAAAACATTTCCCAAAATGAGATAAAATCATCAAAAATAATCATAACATATTTTAACCTCAATTTTATCTCATTCCTTTCATTTTCCATCATAACATATAATAACCCATAATTACCTCAAAAGTAAGGATCATATAAACCCTAATGGTTACCTTTATAATTATTACCTGAACTTCCACATTGATTGGTAAACTCGTCCATGATGCATTACAGAACACACCAAGGTACAAGTGGTTGATCATGACTCCTTGATAGTTGGTTTAGAAAAACCATGAGTTTCCTCATTGAATCCCCCATTTCATCCAGTCTCTTAATCAGAGAACCACAACAGTTTCCTTCAAACCTATTGTCTCTTTGGTGCCTGCTAGATCCATCCATTCACTAAAAACAGAAATGTCAGTGTGAGTATATCAACAAATCCATCATGTACTAATGATTATGATAAATACTAAGATATAATTACGCATTCACTTTATCAAAACTAGGACTCTTTCTGAAATCCTAACCATTATGGTAATGTCACTTATTCTTAGAGAATACTCTAACCTTTAATGTTATCTAAACCGACCTCAGATACCAACTATAAGGCCCCGACCTTAAACCTTACTTAATCATGAATTAAATGAATAATTCACATAGAGGATATTTTCAGGTTTAGAGTTTTAGAGAATTAGGTCATAACTATTACATCTGAAAAGATTACAAAGTAGACACTTCTACTAAGTTTCTATAAAATAAAATAAAAAAACTCTTAAAAAGAAACATGTCTAGCTCCATGTTTTAGATAGCATGTCTTTCCTTGAACCCATCCTTGACCCTATTCCTCTTTAAGTACTATGGAAAACATTTCAAAAACATGGGATGAGCATAAAAAGCCCAGTAAAGGATACACAAAGAAGGAAAAATGTATGTTTTTTTCAAAACAATAGGTAAACCATGAATACTTTACCAAAGTAATACTTTTCACCTTTATGAATTAGTAAAAACTTTTCATGGAATAAACGACCATTACTTACCCTTTTATAACAAAAATATTACCATAAAAACCATGTAAAGAACACATAACATATAAAGGTAACTTGGACATAAATATACTTAAATAGAATAACCATACGGTCTACTTCCACACATACTTAATGGAATAGCCATACGGCCAACTTCAATACCCAATGCATTGGAGGTTATAACGTAACCACCCGTCCTGGTATTCACGGCACCACCCGTCATATGGTTTATCATGTAACCACTCGTAAAATGTCCAAGTACCATCATTGCACATAAAATATTGAAAATATAAATATTTTAATAACAACATTTCATTTGCAATCACAATAAGTAATTCCAAGATATTGAATAAATCAATCCATTTTCAAAAACAATTCAAAAGAGATTTTTTAATCAAAGTGTACCATACCAATTTGAAGATTTTAATGGAATTATAATTTTAGAACATTAATGTCCATATAAATAAATAATGACAACCATTTTGAAAACATGGAAATTAAACATAAAGATTTATAATAATTAATCTTTTAAACATTTAAAACGATATTTTTGTTAAAGATTTTTTAACAAAATGAGAGACACTTGAATAAAAATAATTGAGGAATTACATTTAATCAGAGCTTTATAATATCATGAGAATAATGGGATTTATGAAATAATATGTCAAAGGACAGTATACACACCATATAAGAGTGAATTGGTGCATAAAAACAATGAGGTCTCAATGGAAATGTAAATTGAGATGAAATCCATTATAAAGATGGTATCCTTAAATTAAGGATAAATATATCACATAATTATGTGTGAGAAATATAAATACACCCAATATAAGTGGATATTAAGTGTGAAACAATCAGATAACATTCACACATAATCTTGGAAAAACAAAACCAATGACATAGGTATTT
This sequence comes from Viscum album, assembly GCA_963277665.1. Classification (NCBI taxonomy): domain Eukaryota; kingdom Viridiplantae; phylum Streptophyta; class Magnoliopsida; order Santalales; family Viscaceae; genus Viscum; species Viscum album. Next base: position 642,069,830 of record OY728151.1, on the reverse strand, counting down.
AACTCAATGAAATGAGATTGGGTTATTATTTCCCACACAAGTTCGTAAGAATTTATCAATGAGATGATTATGTGTAGAGATAGTATATCTACACAAAGGTTTGTGAAAATTACAATATAGAGATTCCACACATAATCATGGCATAATAAAATCAAGAAGTATAGTTTTAACCCAAAGAATTGAAAGTGGTTTAAGAAGTTCCCTTATAGAAATCCGACAGCCTAACAGCGTCACTTTAAAATTCAGAAAATGAGTTGATGAGAGAGAAAATGGAATATCATCACATGGACATATAATTTACATAAATAATTATATATAATCACATATCCCAACATAATAGTATGTGAATTAAAAGACATAACAAAATAAGTCGTTTAAAAAGAGGAGGGTGAAAGGTCCCCTTACAGAGTTGGGTAACTTTCGAAACATACACCCCATGGAAGAAGGGTCATACAATGAAGATGTAAATACCCATAAATGAAATTATATTACATAAATAGTATAATAATGGGTATTAAATACACCACTCAAAGGAAATAGTGGAAAACGTAGCATAAATGTCACGGCAATAAAAGTGAGATGAAAAATCCCTTACGAAAACTCGGCAGCCTAACGGCGCCACTTAAAACATCTAAAAATGGATTTATGAGATCAAATTGGGTGTCTCATAATATGAAAATAAATAGTACAGTATGGGGAATATAAAATAACATCCCCAAACATAAGAAAGTCGAGCTGAAAAGAAATGACATAAAAGAGAGTACTTAAAAAGGAAGAGAGAGGTTGGATCCCTTACCTCGTGTCCGACGTGACTCGATCGTTCTTTAATCTCCTGAATAATAAAATTTGGTCAATTTATAATTTATTAAGGACATCCTTTAAATATTATTATTCAGTTCATATCACATATTATAATGTTATAATAATTGGTTAATAGTGTGATTTCATATCAGACGTTTTTGTCGATGTTCGGTACATGAGTAAAAATTGAACTTGTTAGAAAAGAATTTTCCATGTAGTTATAGGTACATCATATCCAGAATACTATATATGTTTTAAATATCATATATATCCAGTATATATTCATTTTATACTATTCCATATCATTTGGAAAAAAATTAAAAGCACCATTCATGGAGACGGTAGGCCGTACGTATGCATGAACGCTACTTTCATTTTTTTTCATATTAATGGAATTATAACAAAATGAGAGATATATATATATAGTATAATTCCAGAATGATATATATCATTTAGATGTAATATATCACATATATATCCATTAAATATATGTACTTATAATAGTACATAACATTAGGAGTTAAGAAATGAAATGTACCGTTCATGGAGACGGTAAGCCGTACGTACGCATGAACGCTACTTTCATTTTTTTTGTATTCAATGGAATGAAATAATAATTATATAAAGGTATATTATAATTCCAGTATAATATCATATGTACTAACATTAATTCCATCCATTATACATCCCACATATGGCATTAACAAATCAAATCACTTTGAGGGGGCGGTAGTCCACACTTCCTAAAATGAAGATATCGCATTTACCCATAATGGAAACCATAAAGGTATGCCATAAATGAAAAATACAGATCCTTAAGGAAAAAATAAACATATAATATGTTATATATAAATATATTAAAATCTTAATGGCCACCTTTGATGGTTTTAAAAGAATATTGAACAATCATCGTTTCGTGAGGCAGTAATTCATCATCCACAGAAACAGTATGTTCTTTAACCATTAGACGAAGGTGTGTGAAAGTGTATATCGAATCCTTAAAATAACAACATCCTAGTATATTTAAGATACGGGTTCTGTTACAAAAAAAAGTAATAAAAAGAGTTTAGGGGTTTGGAGAAGCAAAATAAGACAAAAGAACACAAGGGAAGACATTACCTTTAAATCGGGTAACTCTCTTTGATTTGAGCTCAAAGGCTTCCTTGGAAAGGATTCTGCCCAAAGTGAGGAATCAATGACGAAGAGAGGGATGTGGAGAGATGAAATGGGCAGGTTTTTTCCGATCCAAAGGCTTGAGAGGTGTGTGTAAGGTGGTAGAGGTGCGGGCCTTTTATAAGAGGAGAGGAGGGGCACTCTTGGAATGTTATAAAATATTACTTTATTATAAAATGTTTTTCAGATTTAAAAGGTCCCAAAAGGATTTATTTCGAGGATAAGGTGATAAGGTTTAGAAATCCACCCATCCAGTAGGTTTGTGACAAGTGTAAGACTTATATTTCACCCTATTATCGCATTTTATTTAAATCATTCATTTATGAGTTAATCACTGCATTATCAGAGTTTCTAATTAAATTAATTTATTTAATGTCAAAAATTTATAAAAAATATATCATGATGTAGGAAATCTTTATATATTTCTAATTAATATTTATAGTAAAAAATATGACTTGTATAACCCCATTTAAAAATTCTTTTAGTAAAACGACTCATGTTGGTGACATTTTTATTTTATCTTTAAATAAAAAGTTATTTATGTCATTTTCCTACCAAATTGGCTCCATGGGGTCCCCAAGTTGACCCATGGATCTTATTGGTCGGCCATGACACATCCAATGAGGGTAGGACATGTGTCTAGGTCATTTCATATTATTAAAAATTTATTTTTACCTTAAATTACACTAATTACCTTTAATCGGATTAATAAAACATATAAGTTACTATTCAACAAAACTTATTTTAATATCATTGAACCAAATTTTAATTCTTAATGACAACCATGTATGTCGTATTTTGGAAAATCAAATCACAGAAGTGGAAAATTTTCATTTAAACGAAAAATCAGTTTCTTTAACTACCACTTAGTGGTTTCACAATTCATCTAAATTTGATGTTTTTCAGAAAAATACCAAAAATTCCCCCTAAGATATATTTGATATTCTGAATTCAAAAATGATGTCTATTTTACAAAATTAAAAACATATAAGTTACATTAATAATTTAATAATTAATTCCCGCTGTTAGAGCAAATAGCATGTTTTTATGGAACAATAAGTATGAAAAGATTGACACTAGTTTAAGTCCAATTTCACGATGAAATTAATTCCAACGACCAATATTTGATTAAAATGTAAAAATATAATCTAATTTCACTTTAAAACCAATTAAAAATATAATATAATCATATAAATAAATTATATTAAAAAGTGATTTTGAATTAAAATACAACATTTTTCACTATTCATTAAAAAATAAACTTTATCGGAAAAATACCAAAAATTTACACAAAGTAAATTTTGATGTCCTGATTCTAAAGAAGAATTTTCTTTTGTCAGATATAACACAAAAAATTTTCAAATAGTGGATTTAAAAGAGGTTCTTCATTAAAAGTCATTTAATCGACCTTTTAAATAATATTAAAATGTTTACACTTAAAATTGGATTCATTCGCATTTTTAATCCTCTAACATTTATTGTAAAAAGTAAAAATATTTGACAAACATATATAATCATTTTGTAGTTAGTTTTGTTCATTCCCGCCATTACAACGGCTATGCATCAACTACAATTTAAAATAATATTATTTTATTATTAGAGTGAAACATAAGATTCCCAAGAAACTCGTTGTTGCGTATTGGGTACGCCATTGAGTATAGCGTCCCCTTTAAAGTTATATTAATATTTTATTCACAAATATGGATAAATGTGAAAATGTCATATTCGTTATTTACCTGGGGTGTTACAATGTAAGTATATTTAATTATAATCTATAGTAAAATAACTCCACATATATATGAAAAGGAATTATTGAAATGAAACTGATTTCTATTTTACAATTTTTTTTTGATGGAATAAGAGTCATTTTAACACCTAAATATCATACGGTTTTATGGTCATCAACTTACCCAATATTGTGGTCTTTATCACCCTTGTTTACAATTTAAACATTATATTTCTCTAGGATGTATATATTATATCTTTCTAATAATCTTATCCACATCTACAAACCACATTTTGTGTAATTTGGTAAAACTATTCTGTAAAACACATCAACATTGTAATGGTTAGTCATTTTTATAATGAGTATTTTCAATAAATATTGTTTTAAATATTGAAACATTATCTTTATAATAATAGGTTTGATTACAAAATTTATATAAGGGAGGGGAATATAACACACTGAAAATTAATTTTATAAGTATATTATTATAGATAGCTTATATTACATGAAACAATGATCAAGAAGCTATATTAAATATGAAATAAAAATTATAATGATTTTTGTGTGATATATTGTATCCTTTCAATTAGAATATATTAATATGAATAACTACATTACTAAATATATGTACGATTATTCAATATAATAAAAATTTATTAAATATGTTATAATTAATATGTACTCAATTTCAATTAACCAGATTTTATACTTCTATAATATTTTCTCATTCTACATACATTTTATTAGATTTTTTTATGTGTAATTATAATTAATTTCAAACTATTTTGTATATTATATTTTGGGGGATTAATATAATTGTATAAATAATCATACCTATATTATCATAATAACAACCTGATATTATATAATTTTTTTTTAATAATGTTATTTTATTTTATAGATTTCGTTAAAGACATCCAGTATAGCTTCTAATATATAAAACACCATTTTTTAATGATACATGACATACTATTAAAATTTTATTATTTATTATGATAGTTATCATTTAACCATTAGAATTATGCATGTGAATAAAATTATATAAATTATGAATAAATAAGTGTTAAACACACAAATATATATATATATAATTATTGATTAGTTGATAAGTTTAATATATGTTATAATAAAACCCAATCAACTACAAATAGAATATTTTTTTGATGAATTTTTTATGCGTAAAAACGCACTTTCCACACAATAAATTAGAAAAATAAATTTTTGTGATTGATTTTAGTTATTTTAAATTATTATATAATCTACTATATTTCTAACAGTCATCTTATCTGATTTCTTTATAAGATATATCTATAAATTTAATATTATGCTTACAAGCTATATTTTTCTAAAAACGATGTTCTATCACATTTTTCAAATTTATATTTATATTATAATTTCTCAATTTTATAAAAAATAGAAAAAAACTACATTTTTAAAATTTAAATATAAAATTAATATTACTGTGATATTTTTACTGATTTTTTAAAATCCCACAATATTTTAATGAATATTGAAAAATAACATGTTTTTTTAAAAAAAATCTATTAATTTAATGAATTTATATTGTTATAATGTATTTAAATGGGTTTAATACTTTATTACTGCATTTTTATATCTATTCATATAATTTATTTCATAATAATAAATTTCATAATAAATATATTCAATATTATTAATCTTTTTTCTATGGAAAACTGCATCTTCATCTGATTTATGGAATAAATTTTTAATGTTTAATTTCAAAATGTATGAATGGAATTTGGAAAATTTTATTACATATTTTGATTGATATTAATTTATAATTTTAATAAGTAAAACATAAATTTTTACCATTACGAATAGTAAAATGCAATAAAAAGTTTACCAGTGTTAAGGTAAAAATACATTTTTCAGAAAGATAAACTAATATAATAAGGTTTAAATAGATCTAGAAACTTTTCAAAACCCCCTTGGATGGAAATATTTAGAAAATATAATTTCTAATAATTTATAATATTCAATTTTTGTTTCTTTTTGAATGTGAAAAATGTGGATTCTTTTTTTCAAAAATTACATGTGCGACCCTCACCTCAATTAAAAAATATCACACCCTTTCCTCTCTAATACATGCCTCCATAACTCATTAAATAATAAAAATAATTGAAAAATAAATTTCATAATTTCCTAATTATATCATAGATGTAATTTTTGTCACAAATCTGACCATAGTTGTTTCTAGTTCAAACCTGAGAAGTTTATCTGAAGTAGTGGCAATGTTCTTCAACGAGCAGTGTTATTTTATTTGTTCCTCCATATCTTGATATTATTATTAAATCATTATCATATATAAAAATTATTATCTACTATATAATTATTTGTTTTTATGTGATGTTGATGATCTCCATCTGTCTCCACTTTCATCTAATGGGAAACACAATCATCAATTTTGTGTGTCGAATGTTAAAACCTTGTAAATCTATGTTATTTGTTTTCTATCACCAAAAAAAGCCTATATATAATGATATATTAAATACATATATATCATTGTTGGGATTCCATTATACTTATTTAATTAATATATACATTTACCTTCTTACTTTTCATTTTTTGTATATGATAACCTCACTCATATGTATGATGATCAATTTCCTCACAAAGGGATGTGATTATTTCATGATTAAATACAAGGTAATAACGAAGGGTTTAGTTATAATATGTTATATATGTGACATTAAAATTAATATTGAAATTTAATTTGTTTTATAAGTTTATTTTTCATCATCCCCCTAAAAATGGATGTAGTTTTCATATGTATGTATTGCATATTTTCTCAAATGGTAATGAATTTAATTTTCTATCTAAAATTTTATGGACTATAGTAAATAAATATATAATGAATTTATATGTTATTTAAAACATGGCTATCATTATAGATATTAATGAACCATTAAAAAAGTAATAAAAAAATCAAATCAAAACATAAATTATAAATAATATTGCAACTAAACAAAACATGATTTTTGGAAAAATTTATTGATAAATGGATAATAAGAGAAGATATGTAAATAATATTTGTTCTGATATATATAATTATGGATATATTACAAATTTAATATAGAAATATATTTATTAAAAATTAGTTTCTAATATTTATGAAGGAAGTTTAATCTTAAGGTAAGGGATTTCTGTCTCAATTTTTTACATAGATAAGACACATGCAATATTCACCAATAATTTTTATATTTGGTCTGTTCAAATCCCATGAATGTATATTATGATTCATATCTGGATTATTATGGGTATATACATATCAATTCGATTAAATATCATTTATTTACTCTATGTTTCAAATGTTTTAATCCAAATAACGGGTTTTCATCTCAAATTTTCATTTATTGAACATAAGGTATATTATACACCAATATTTTATAAGTGGTGTAAATATTGTACCACTAAAAATTAATATCCTGAATTTATTTAATCTTATTATATTATATGTATCATTTTATATTATTATTTTATCAGGTTTTCAATTTAATGTTACTAATTTTTACTATATTATGATATAATCTCATCATTTATTGAGATTGTTTATGATTACGCTTCCATTGATTACATAATATGATCCATCTCTCTAGAAACATGTTACTTTTCAACTATTTTGGTTATTATAGGACAATAAAATTTTCCCTTCATTTCAATCTCTTTATGTAATTATGATTCCAAAATATATTTTTTTATAAAACCAATGGTTTTCTCCTTTTTGTTGAAAAACCATTTTCTATGATGTCCATGTTTTCATAAAAAAAGTAAAATTTATTATTACAATCTGAAAAAGAAATTTTTAAATAATTTTTACAGAAGTTATACATTTTACAATAAAAAATAGAATGAATATTCATGTAATTTATTGAAAATGGCCTGTTTTTATTTTACAAAAAAATGTAAAATGAATCATTATTTTGATGTGAAAGTCATTTAACACCATGATGAACAATCAATTTTATAATGCAACATTTATAAGAAATGAATAGAGTTTCTAAAATATTTATGTTTTTATAGAAATGTTTCTCTAAGTGTATGGATATTATTATCATGAATTTTTTAAAATAACTTTTCAACCATCTATTATAAGAATCAATGGTAATTTTAAGTAAAAGGATTCAAAAAATGTTTTATGTTTTAAAATGTCTTTTACAACGTGTAAATGCAATTTTCATCAAGAAATGTTACAATTGATCTTTAAAAATAATTTTACAACTATTATGAAATCCTTTTATGTTACAAATGATTTATCTGGGATATTATACATGGATACCATTTTTAATATTTCACAAAATGATTTTATTTAATGATTAGACTTATTTTTTGAAACCCATTTCTCTCCCTCAGTTTATCGCATGATGATGATATCATATAAAATATAAATAAAAATATATTAATGATTAATATGATATTAATGATGTCATATTTATTATTTTTTGATAAAATAAGAATTACAATTATTCTATAATGGTCAATTAAAAATAGAAAATGTTACTCATGCGCACATACGACTTACCATATCTGTGATTGTAATATTCTTCAATTTATCATATCCATATTTAAAAAATGAATTTAAATGTAATATTGATAAATAAAAGTGAATATTATTTCATTGATGTTTTTTGGATATATTAGACTTTTGACCAATGAACTACTCACAACGTACCATGTAAATTTTTGACTCAAGAACTGAATACCCACAAATGTCTGATATGAACATAAATAATTATTTAATTTTTATAATAGAATAATAAGTGATGTAAGAGGAATAATGAAAATGAAAATTTTCAAAAGAAATTATAAATTGATCTATGTTTATTATTCAATATGATAACGAATGTATGAGACGATTAAGACTCAAGGTAAAGGATTTAATCCTAATCTTCTTTAATTGATGAATTTATTTATAATATGTTACTTTATTCTATTATAAGGTGTATATACAGCCTCTATGAAATTCCACATCTATATTTTATCTAAAATTATGTTATTAAATGTTTTTGTAAATTTAATAACTCCATGAGATTAATATTTAAATTTTTAAATGGCATGTGACTCCTTGAATGTATAATGTTTTTATTATCAAATCGTTTTCTTCATGTTAATAAATCACATATTTATTTATATGGATATATTATGTTTATACATTATATTTTAAGGATATATTTTAATTTAATTCAAAATGTTTTAAAATTAATGTTTTTGTACGAACTGTTTATCTTTCATTACTAAATGAATAAAGGAATTTTTTTATTGAATGCCAGAAAAATTACATATCCACTTTCGTAACCATTATTTTATATTTGTCTTCCCCTATAATACTTAGTTTCTTTATAAGGGAAAATAAATACTTTATTACATTTTAAGTATATTTTTTTTTGAAAATAGTTTTGAAAGTGGATTTACTATTTGAATATCTTTTAATGATTTCTTCGGTTTCCAAATGAAATTTTATGAGGGAAATTTTGATAAATTCAATTTTATATGCTTTTTATTACATAATGGTACAGAGTAAATTTACTTATGGTTATATGATAATCTAAATAAGGGAGGTTTTGTGATAAACTAAATTTGGGTGGTTCCATGACAATCAATGGATGGATTGTTATATTATGACCTCTAATGCATTGGTTATGGAAGATTACTATATGGCTATTCCATTTGAATGAGTGATGTGTGTCGAAGTCAACTGTATGGTTTTTCTATTGAAGTATGATTATGTACCATGTTACATACATAAGGTCTATGTGATTTTTATTAGTTTATGGTAATCGTTTGATTAAACAATTTGTATGTAATGATATTATATTCATGGTAGAGTATTTAAAACTTGTTAAAGGTGAAAATTTTTATTTATGATAACGTATACATTGTTTACATGTTTTCGCAAGGATACCAGTTGTAATTATTTTTGCATCACTTACTGATCTTTTCTGATAATCATATATTTTTCTATTTTTTCACGGGATTTAATTTACTATATTGTGAAGTTTAGAATCATAGAAAAGTTATGATGTTTAATGATGAAAATAAATCATGTTTCTTTTTTAATTTTATTCATGAAAGTAAAAGATATTTTTAGAATTGTAAATTTTGTATTTAAAAGATTTTTTATTTAATAGTAATGGCCTTATTATCAAAATATATAAACATGAAATGATCCGTAATTTAAAATAATGTAAAATTCATGATTTAACTCATTATTGAATAATATTTAAGGTTGAGTCCTTATATATTTTATCTCACGAATTTTACAGGAATATATAGACCTTATCTCTTATGAGGATATGCTATTGTCTATTTGAGAGCCTTTTTTCATGTGAAATATGTGGGTGAACATTTTTTTAAAAAAATTAAAAGAGTACCACTCACTTGACTTATAAAAGGCCTCCCCACTCATCTCCTATTAAAACATCATAAAACCCATTTAGATTAACATTACCCAAACAAATATTTTCTCTAATTTAATAATAATATAAATTAAGCCTACATTTTTTTTGTAATGATATACTAGGAATGCTTTTGGTACATACTTAATGAGGTTACATGAAAGACATGTAACATTCATCAAAGAGAATTATTATTTTATTTATTCCTCTACAACATAATTTATTATTAATCCACGAAGATATAATAATATTAATATATTACATATAATTAAAATTTTATATGTCAATGACATGACCAGAAAACATCCCATCATCCATCAAATGAAATAAGAAATCATCATTCAGGTGTATGGGTGACCACCACCTTGTGGATCCATTTATTGTTTTTCTATCACAACCTATATCATGTTGATTTTATGATGTATTAAAATTTTATATATGTTATTTATGATATTTTTATTATTCTTGAAATTTTTTATCACATTTACTTTATAACATTCATTTTTTTTAAAATACGATAATAATGCTCAAGTGTATGACAAACTACCATTTAATGAAGTATTAAGATTAACTTCAGATATACAGGGAGTGTAATAAAGTTGTATTTTTGGAAAATATGTGATATATATTTAATAAAAAATATTCTAAAAAGGAAATATATTTTGTAACCTTGTTTTTCTTAATCCTTTGACAAAATGAATACAATGTTCATTTGTGTGTAATGCCTAACATCTCCACGAATTATATATTTCATTTTAAATTTATAAATTTAATTTGTTTATATATAAATATATATAGAATATATGTGAAATTTGTATTATTTTTTAAGTTCATGATATTAAATTACCATTATTATTGTTATATGACCATAAACATAAAAAAATTAGTATAAATGAAAAAAAATCAATTGTAACATGAAACAATTTTTTAAGAAGGAACTATTGATGAATAAAAAAATGAGGTAATACTTAAATTAATTAGGTTATGATATATATAACTATGGATATCCAATAGATGTATAATAAAATAATATTTATAATTAAATAGTTTCAAATGTGTTTGATATAATTCAATACATATTTTTAGGGACTTTAGTGTTACCTTTTTATTTCTGTGGGGAATATCTCATATTCAACTCTGATTTCTTTTATAAGGATTATCTGATCCTAATGAATTTTTATGCTTATTATTATCATTAATTTTTTTTATTTAAATATAAAACTCAACATATATTTATCATGGTATTTATGGTTAAAAATATAACCAAAACTCATAAATTTTTCTCTGATTCCCTTTATTTAGGACATAAGATATATTTTGCACCTATCATCTTCTATAATGTTTATATATTACCTATATGATATGTAGTATCAAAATTATAATTATTCTCTTGATATTCTATAATTATTTTAATTTTATCCTTACATGGATCTTATTATTCTACATTACTGATGTTGTAACAATATTACGTTATTATCTCATTGTACATCACTATTAATTTTTTATTATTGTTCCAATGATAAATTTACATGACAAATCTCACAATAATTTCATTAATTTACTTATACTTAGGTTCATTCTAAAAAATAAACATTATCCCTTAATATTACAATATTTGTCTAAATAATATTATATAAGAATATTTATTATGAAAACTGACATTGTTTCTCATTTCAGTCAATAACCCATTATCTACGATGTCAATTATTTATAAATTTGTTCCCAAAAAATTGATTCAAAAATCATCCATGAATTCATTAATGAATTTTTACACATATTAAAATTTCAAAAAAAAATATTAGAATAAATATTCTAGTAATTTTCTAAATGAATCCATTATGGTTTTTTCTAAAAATGTGAAAGGAATAATTCTCTAACATGTATTAAATTTTCCACCATCATGACCGATCAATGTTATATAAATATGAATATATGTTCCGAATTTATTTTCATGGAAATAGATTTTTTAAATTATTTTTTAGAAAATATTTTTAATGTGGAAATGATATTTACCCAGTGAAATGATTGAAATTTATTTTAGATCTTCCTCTAAAAGATTCTATGGTTAATTTCCAAAAAACATCATTTAAAAAATATTTTTTGTTTTATAAATTTTTTTTCATATTGGGAAGGATATTTTCCTTCATAAATGTTCCATGAGATCTTCTAAAATCATTCTCCATATATGGTTACATAATATGAGGTTATATAAAATTTAATAGGTATTTAATCTAAGGATACCATTCTTATATTCTCTATACGTGGTTTTTTTATAATGATAGGATTTTTTTGAATCCCCTTTATCATCCAAATGTTATACAATGATTAAATGATTTTGAACCATGTTTCATTTTCCATGAGTTATGATATGATGAAATCATGAAATGATTATGAAGCCTACTTTTCTGTTGGTTATATTATTATGAAATTTTCATGAAACACATTTCTTTCATGGGTTATAATATGTTGATTATTTTAATATCATGTAGGATAGATATAGATGTTTTTTATTATATGATGATTGTGACCTATATCTCATTATAATGAATTTGTTACGGATTTATATCTCAAGAGATAAATAGTATTAGAATAGGGATTGAACCATGTTCTATAAGGGAATGTGTAGACTATGATATTATAAAGAAGGATACATGACTACTATGATGTTTTGGCTAGTGAACATAATCAATGATGGTTGTTTTTAAAATGATATTTTTAGTAGTATGGAAATTATTTTCTATGATTTATTGTATGTCAAAAAACTATGTCATCTGCCAATGTATTTTTTTTTCATTTTCCCATTTTATTTGATTACATTTTCATCCATGACTTATTAAAACTAATGATTTATTCTATGACTCAATATTATTATGTATTAAAAGAAGTGCATATTGTTAAAATATAATTATCATGCCCTCAAACCCATATTCTCATGATATGTTGACATCTACCTTGATTACTCATATAATAATCTCATATCACACATTATTATTCACATTTTACCCATATTATGAAATTTGTTTCATAAATTATAAGTCTTTGAATATTACTATGTTGAATAACATTTATGGGAAATTTAAAGATTTTTTAGGAAATAAATTATTCTATTTGTTATTGAAAATGGAACTATAGCAATAACGTTCTACATCATATTTTTTAATTTAATGAATACTCATGGGAAAATAATTAAAATCCATTTATGAGAAATTTTGGTCTCTAAAACTTGATGGTGTTTTATTATTTTTATGAAAATATTTATTTTTCGTTAATAGTTAAAAAAAATTTCTTTGTAATTCTATCATTCCATTTCAATAAATAATGTTATTTAAAAATTTAATTTTGTTTTGGTTTTGGTTATAATGTAAAAAAGTCATCAATTGATTAAAAAATCTAGTTATTTATTCATTAATCATCATAAATTTTGATTTTCGAATATGTTCATTTTTTTGCTTCAAAACAAATTTATCTGAAAACTATTATAATATAAACGTTGGTTTTTATCATATTCAATCTTGTAAATAACAAATTATTAATGAATTTATTGATATATAAATAATATATATTAAAATAATTTTTTTATACTCACACAATTTATTCTAAAAATCATAGAATAAATAAACTGTTCGCATTATAAATAAAATTTCATTTTTCAAAAAAACGTTATTCATTCCATTTTTCGTACTCAATTTTAATAATATTTTTTCCCACTTATAGAATTATTTATATAAAATATTTTTTACAGTAACATTCAAAATATTTATTATAATTAATTTGTTTTGATTAATTTTTCTCATAATGAATAATGACATTATTTATAAATTAATTATTATAGTTAATGTTAAAATGTCTTTACCGGTGCGTTAATATTATGGATAAGTGAAAAAATTCCACATAGAATGTAATCTTATTTTCCATCAAAATAGATTAATAATTTATGGTCTTGGAATGGATCAAGTGATATATAATGAAAATTTATCAAATGAGATGAAATACATATATACGTAATATTTGGGTCACTAGAAAAATATCATGGGTTCGAAAAAATCCTAAAATTATCTCATTCTCATTAGTAATATATTTACTTTGGGAATTTTGGTTGAAACCAACAACCATCTCTACCCATCTATATTAACCCACTCTCAGGAAAGATATCAATGAGAACCATTCTTGGTTCCCTTTATCATTTTGTATATAGAAACTTCATTGATGGGTTCTGTAGTTAATAGTTGTCTTTAGGGTTGAAAACTTATTATTTGATGATATCTAATACTTTGGTATTATCAAAATCTCTTCATGACCTTATAATTCTCATGGATACTCCATACTAGTGACAATCAAGAGATATGGATAATGGCCCAACTCAATGTTGGTTATTAGTCTGGGTGGATCGGCTAACCCAAGAATTCTATAATATATTTAGGGCATATAAACAATTTACTAACACATTTTAGTGGTCCTTACTAAACCTACTAAGGAAATCCATCTCAATCAACATATCACCGACTCTTTAGAGGTCCCCAGTTATTTGCATTTTTTCTTAATTTGTGACCCATCCATCTGCCAACAAGAATGAAAATATCTCACAATGAAATCAATCATCTATGAACATTACTCAATTTAACATGGGAATTTACATATGTAATAAAAAATTTACATAAAATTTAAATATAAATAAAATTAATTAAAAATTGTATATTTAAAAATATCTTATAAATAAACAGATCAACAACCACGGTGGAATGACCATAGATCATAGAAATCATAATGAAAATGAATTATCTCCTTAGGGAAATCACTGAGGATGACCTACCATTTAAAAATACATTTTATTAATTCTCTAATCAAATAAAACCCCCTAATCATGTAATGGATCATCCAAGATCCATTGATTTCTAGGATATCACTGCTGAATCTAGGATATTAAAGAATAACCCAAATTATGTAATTAGAACCTAATCATAAATAATTTTACAACTTAAAATTCAATTCAAAATTATAGGACATGGTATAATAAAAAAAGCCTATTGATTGGCCTTTCTTCACCCATGCTATTATCAATTATCCATTGTGGGTCAGTTAGATGCCCACCATCTTTTATTTGAAAAATGCCTAACCTAATATATTGCATTCAATATTAAATTTCAATATATTTATGGAAAACATTAAATAAATACATGGTGTGATATATCTTTATCAAATTTGCATATTACAAAGGTTCAACTATTTTACTGTGAAATCATTTTAATAACCCAAAACAAAAACAACTCAAATTTAGTGAAAATAACAAATCTCTTGTAATAAAATAAGGATGGAATCCAACATCATGGTGTCCTAAAAAATATACAATGAATAATTTCCCAAATCAAGGGGATGATGAATTTATGGAGTGGAGGTAACCCTCTATCCATTCAAAAAAAATAGAGGTAAATAAATGATTCCCTATAAAAAGAATGGGGTGATTGTAAATTATATCATTAAAAATACAAACATCATTATAATACTAGAATCCAGCTAGCCATTAGATATCATAATGTTGAATGTGCCATTGTCCAAGACACAAACAAACCATTTTATCATACATGATGTCTTATAGTTAAATTTTGTTTTCCATGTAAAATCCAACTATAATAATCCTTATAGGATCATTGGATCCACCATGTTACATCCACTGATCAATTATCCATTTGAAAAAATTTATTTTAGGCATCCAACCCCTCATAATAAAAATATATATCATGTTCCACAAAACAAAGCATTTACCATACACTATATTTAAAATTCATATTTAATTTACATACCGAAAAACATGGTTTTTTATTTCAATCTACTTTGAAATTTCATATCATCTCGAATCTCTATATCACATTCAATCATTGATATTAACCTACTCAAGACAAAAAATATATGAAAAACTCAATGCATCATTATATGAAAATCTAAATACTCTATATTAGAAAAATATTAAGATATAGATATATAACTATTATAACATGATTCATAGATCATTAAAATCACCATGACACCATGGGGATTCCTTCCCACATATGTCTACTCCCTTTGGACATCATAGTAACACCTTGTCATTCATTATGACATTGTTTCACCCCACCACACATCAAAAATTACTATTAAAAATATGTCTCCATAATGTTTCCCAGCTTCACTATTTTATATCAATCAATATTCATTCAATACATCAACATGGTAAACATGTTTCATGAAATAATACAACTAGAATCAAATGATATATATTTTAAAATATGGAAATAGATCAACATTAATTATCTTAAATGAATCAAATTATTTTTAAATATCCATTCCATATACATGAACATTCCACCTTCTCGCTATAAACCTTAAACACATTCTTTATTATACCTATCATATAAAATTTATGTGCTAAAAGTGGTTCTCAAAAATAAAATCTAACAGAAATTAAATTGACCAAAATGACCTTCTCTGTCCTATTTGATTAAAAAAATCATTGATACCACCACTGAACCATCCCCAAACTACCTTATCTTGATTACCTAACTATCAAAGGTATCCTGAGATCTTTTGATCACATCCACAAATGCCACAACCAAAATTCAAATGTAATTATATGTTCAAAATAACCTTCAACCATATCATTCACAGTGATATTTCATTCCATGATCACTAAAATACATCCAACCGAGTAATTCAGCACACTTTGTAACACGTGAAATACATCCAACAAGAGTGTGGTTTCTAATAATATTCATCAAATGGTCATTGAACCCATTCCATGGGTACCCATATAACCTCTCTCTAATTTTCATCATTAAAAACCCAATATCATTTATTATAACTCTCACCAAGTAATGAGACTCATATGTAACAATATTTCCATGCATTTTAATGATATTTTCCTCTATAATATAGCCTCAAAAATACAATCACAATCACCTAGAATGATTAACATGAAAATAAATCATAGAATCACTATATCTATCCAATAAAACATAATGTACCTTAGACATACTATATCATATTCTAATGCATCTACCCATGAATCCAATCACAAAATACTCACAATCCCAGGCTAGCCTATCACTCTATTACCCATATTATAACTACCCATACATTACATATATTAATATAACCTCAAAATATAACTATATTCATCAAAAAATATAAAAATCTGTCCAGAGGACCGTATAGATATAATATCTTTTGAAAATATAAAACATAGACAAATGGTTCACAAAACATCTACATTATCTCTCTCTTATTTCTTCATTACTAAAATACTTTTGAAATATCTTGATTAATACCCTCTTTCATGATCTGGGTAAAAGAAACACATGTAAGGGTGATCTTAGAAGCCTATTATGGGTAAATGATGGAAATATCAATAACATCATATGAAATATCGTGATATAATTTCATGGGATAAAACTTCACAATAATTAATGGTCATAATCCCAAAATTCATAAGCTAAGACATGATATTTTGTGGAATACAAAAATTAATAATAAAATATTATCATATTAATAATGGCTCATTCCAAAGAACATCACAGTGGACAAAGTCTATTACTAAACATGATTACTTTTTATTTCATCCCAGTTTTACTTAACCTAATTTATTTGTAGTTCCAGTCATGTTTATCTCATGAGATATAAATCTTTAACCAATGAATTAGAGGGAGAGATATGTCCCACCCATAACATAATGAAACCATTCTTATATGATACAAAAAAACACAAATCAATATTCATATTTTATGCCAAAGAATATTATGGGTTTCATAAAAATCTTTCAATCATAACATAATCCATGTAAAACCAATGGTGTTCATTAAAATAATTCCATAATAAACCTAATCAAATCACAATATTATTATGAAAAAAATTACCATATATAAATAATGTCATCTTATATAGAATGAAATTTGGATACTACACATGAAATTAATTTATGAGGATTGTATCATTATTTCTTCAAATGTGTTTTCTTCTCTAAAAACACCACATTAATTACAATGAATAGAACTTATTTGAAATTAATATTAAAAACATGTAAGAAAGGATTCATATAAATAAGACATAATAAAAACATAAAAATACATCCGTGTGGTATAATTTAAAAATCATTCTTTTTTTTTTATTTTCCTTGAATGTCACAAAGTACATTGTTCCAAAAACAAAAAAAATTTCCTTTCTTATCATTTAATAAAAACTCACTAATTGGTAATATTGACTTAAAAAATATTGATGAATAGAAGTAATATTAAATATTTACAAAACATGGATGTGGATGAAAAATGTACCCTAGAAAATAGATTCTTATAAACAATGTTGAATAATAAAGAGATTGTGAAATTTTCACTTACCTTAGGTATGATATCTTTTGTATGTATTCAAACATCATCATGCATGACAGGATTCCTCTAAATATATTCTTATAACATTAGAGTTGGTCTTTTAAGATGTCCAGAACACATAGAATGTAAATAAGGAAGTTGAGATGTAAAAAGGGTATGGAATACTGAACTCGAAGGCTCAAAGTGACGTGAAGAGGTGAGGGATGAGGTGGCCATTTATAATTGTGGTGAGGGTCACTTTTAGAAACTCCATAAATAATAATTTAAAATAAAATAAAAATCTTCCCCCCAAAAAATAAAATATCAATATTTTAGATATGATATATGATTGGGTTGTAAAATCATCAACCATCAACTGTTGGAAAAATATTTCAGCCAATTTAAAACTTATTGTTTTAATTAACACAGTTTTTCTATATAATTATTCACTGGGATAAAAATATAATTAAATATTAAAAAGGTTAAATATTTACTTATATGAAGTTAAATATACTATAAATAATTATATTATATCATTTTTAATATATAATAATATTTATATATTTTTTTAAAAAATTAATGAGTTTTAAATAATTTAATAAAACATTATTTAGATAAATAATCTATAGTGTCAAATTTGTAACAAATCAATTTATTGATTTTTAAAAATATTTATATAATAAGACAACATTGAACCTACTGTTTTATTAATTTCCTAGTATGTGAAGGTAATCTATAAAATTTCTTAGTCATGTTAATTAGGCAAAATTATATTTACTTTAATATTATGAATAAAATTTATTTGATATATATCTTAACAAATAATTACTAGAATAGTTTTGTTTACTTGTTTTATACTTATTTAATGAATAATAATTAAATATAAAACACTATGATGAATATAAGTCTACCAGTTTTATAAATAATACCTGAAGAATAATTTATCTTTGGTAAAATACATCATTTAAAATGTTATACTTATTAAATTATGAAGGTAAAAACAGAAACATCATTTTAAATAAAATAATATAAATGTCTTAATCCTTTCAATATGGATCCAAATGGACCATAACTCCACCCATTGGTTATTCCGATCGATATATACTATAACAATATGATATTTTTAGTTCTGAATTAGTTTAATGGCTATTATTAATTAAATAAAAACAATAATATTTATTTTTCATCAATTAAATATTTTCCACATCATTAATATATAAGATATTAAGGTAATTATTTATTTCCAAAATGTGAAAAATAAATTAACATGATATATGAAATCATTTTAGTTTTAAACATAGTATTTATAATTTATATTATATTTAATAAAACTATATATTAAAAATTAGTTTGTTTTTAAATTTGACTGAGAAAAATTAGAAGTTTCATAAAAAATTAAATTAAATGTCCTAATCTCATCCAAGTTTATTCAATTAGATACCTTTTTGACCCAAATAATTTTTTCAGGTCAAAATATCATCAAATGGTACTTAGACTAGAGTTATGGTTATTTTATAATCGTATTCTTACCATTAATTACCTCGTTTATTGTTTTATCGTCTTATTAAAATTACCAAAGATTCTATCCATAACGACTAGAATAAAAATAAATAGATTAATATAATTTAAATTTTTTGAATCCAAATTTATAGTTCATTTTTAATTATTAAAAAAATATAATTTTTATTAATTATTTTAAAATTAATCCCATTGTCGGAAAAAGAGAATTATTTTTAAAAGTTAGAACATTGAAATTTTTTTAAATGTTTTTACATGTGGATTCTGAATAAAATTAATGAAAATGAAAAAAATAATATTGAATGAAAAAAATTATTCTATTTATATATTAAAACCATTTAATATTTTAATTTAACCATGTAATTTATTTCTATGAAATGTTTTTTTCACAAAATATTTAGTGTATTTTTATTATTAATCCAAACATGAAATAAACTAGAAATATATAAAAAATTCATCCAATGTAAATTTTTATTTCCATCTTCAAAAGAACATGTTTTTGTTTAAAGATAAAAATTAGTAATTTTTAAATATCGTAATTTAAAATGTGTTTTCAATTCAAATATGTAAAATTATCCTATTAAAAAATAAATGTTTTTAAAATAAAATGGGTTTTATTAATACCGTATCACTAAAATATCCAGTGGATTGATATAAAAAAAATTATTTATATAAACTATATATCTAATTAATTTAATTAAAAAATTTAATTTACTCAATAATATAATTATTTAATTGATTTATAAATTTTCATTAATAATTCATAGAAAAAGAATTCACAATGCATTTCCATTAGTTAGTTTTACTCATTCCCTCTAATCTAATGGCTTGGATATAATAGTAATTTTATACTAAGGGCATGTCAAGGTTCGTTTAAACAAATAATTTCATGCAATGAAAGATACTTTAGACTTATGATTATTTCAAAATAATAATTCATAAAAAATTCCGGTGTTACACTTAAGGGAGAAAAATGTCCTTAAACATATAAATATTATTTTCACCTCAATGTTCTCTAAGTAATTCCACATAGCCAAAAGGATTTAAATTACCAAAATCATACGTCAAAAACTACATATTAGTCAAAGATAAATATCTACAGAATCATACATGAAAAATCCCATTGTAGGGTCCCAAATACTAATAGATATATCCCCTCATGTTAATCCATCCTTTAATTGGGGATGAAATTATCACTAGTATTTTATATGAACGAAATTATTCTCGAGATTAAAGATATCAACATACATAAGAAATTTAAAAAATCTAATCATCCCATATAATCCATACCAAATTGACAAAAACATATAGAACAATTAGATAAAATTCTATTCTGTAGTATATAGAAAAACATTACACATGTTGTTTCATTAAATTTAAATAAAAGCCCTTATAAATCAATAAAGTAAAAGGGGATCATCATTAATGAAATAACTACCCATAATAACCACATAGTGTTACCACATGACCACAATACCAATTGAATAGACCTTTGCCACTATCATTGATCCTCTCCCAACAATATGCACATGACCAACCATCAAATTGATGTATACACATCTCAATCCAACTAGGTATAATTGTCGAATTTATTATATAAGAATACACATTATAGTGTATTTTAGAATCATTAATTATAATAACCTAACTTCAATGACATAAAATCACACTATAATGGCCATATATAAGGTAAATCATATGTTCCTACCCTTGAAACATTAGTCTACACATTACTCAACAGGACTAGATAAAAATCCATTATAAATAAAAATCACACCTAGAAAAAACATATGTGTCACAAGACATTAAATATTTAAAAACTATAATGGCATAAGAAAAGAATTAATTTTTATACCCTTTTAACATGGTCCTCATAAAAGAATAGGATTTCAGAACAGTCTATCTTTTTATCCCTCATAGACTCCAATACCATCCCATATATATTAGGTATAATTAAACATATATTAAATAAAAATAACAAGATGTGTCCAATAAATATTTTTATGACCTTCATGACATTTGTTTAATATTAGCTAAAATAAAACCATGACATTAAAAGATGAATTATACACATTATAGTAGATGATTCATGATGGAAATAAAGTTCTAGATTGGTATCATAGGATGAATATAACCCAAATAATCATCTATAAAGAAATGTTAGTAAATAGAGTAAGTAAAATAAATAAAACATGTTATAAAAAATTTAAATCAATCGTTCAAGACAGATCACCCCTTGGGCTGATCATATATAATAAAAATCCAAATTTATCAAATGAAAAAAATATAGTTTTCTTCACTACAATCCTCTCGCATTTCTTTATCATGATCTATTAATATAATATGATATACTATAACTCTTCTACAAAATCATATTACTAATCCTAGCCTGTGATTATTATCGAATGAGATAATATTTAGCAACATTAATTAAATTGTAACCAAATTAGGGTGAGATTACTACATTTAGTACTGCACACACAACATGATTTTATTTATAACATATGATTCAGTGACATTTATATGTGACATCCTCAAAAGAAAAAGTACAACTCAAATGTAGTATAAAAGTAAAAATCATTGATCCCAAGTCATGGATGCTTAATCATCCATAGATACATTAGAAATCTCTAAAGTGTATATGAATATGATCCTCACTTATGGTATACCCATGTCTACACCATTGGGATCTCATTCTCAATAGTCCATCATTATGGGAAGTCGGTTTTGGGGAATCACTAGGAATCCCACATCGTTAGGACCATATGATAAATTGAATTGCAGAAACTGTGTGTTCTAAATATATAGATGAAATATATTTTTATTGAGTTGGATTTAAATGGAAATTATATTCATGATAGAATGTTTGATTCTAGATTGTCCAATGAAAATAAAGGGTATAACCTCCTAGATCCCATGGTCAATCACCCTATCATTCAAAATCCCATCAATTCTTTGATGGTACATATCTAATGAATCAATAAGATACATGGTTGTGTTTCATGAATAATTTATGGGATTGAAAATTCACCCTCATGATATCCATCATCAATTTTCAATGATATAAACCCACATCAATCCTCATACCACAATTCGAATATAATGAATCTCTAGAATTTGAAATGGATTAATGGTATAACAGTATTAATAATTAGCTACCAAGAAATTAGAAATTATTACCTATTATCAATGGTATGCCATTAATTCAATGCATTCAATTAAGAATACCATTACAAGTTTCAATGATGGGTCCTAATAACTATCTCCATAAATCCACGTAAACATTTACCATATTTTTTGGATTCTAGTCAGACTTGGAATAAAACACAATATTAAATGAGACTGGATCAACTATATTATGTGAATCCACTGGTATCATCCTTCATCACTGGTGATTCTAGAGAATTTAAGAAAATCACATCAATGCAATCCCCATCACCCACACCATATGAAAATAGGGAAATGATAAATCATCACATTAAATAAAAAATCATTTCATGGGTTAGATAAAATACCATGGATGTTATAGTCATATCATCCCCATAAGATATATACATCAGTTCAAGATCACTCGAGAGACATGTAAAAATATCTAGGAATCCAAATGAAATCACTGAGGGTTAGTCTATGAACAATAACCCACTCAGGTTTTCTATTATAGTACAAAAATTGAATAAACATTATTTTGATCCATGATATATAATAGTTTCTAATGTCAACCCAAGATAATTTGTGGATATTATGTCCCTTGGATACATAAAAATATCCATATGAGACCATTAGAATAAAGGGTTCATTATATGATTGAAAATGATGAATGTTGGTATAGAAAACATCTCTTGGTCTATGGTCAATAAAAGTCTATCATCTCACCAGACACATCTCTAATTTCTCACATGTCTATAAACATTGGGGTAACACATCTAATGGTTCCTAAAAATTTCTAATCATCCTTAGTATTCCAAGTCATATCTCACTCTATCATTATGACTTCCTTGAATCTCGGTATTTTTATAATCAATCCCTCATCCATGGATGGCCTAGACATTATTACAATACAAAATATTGTTAAAATAATGGGATCATTAATCATGTCATACAATAATTTTATTATGTTAATGAATTTTATAAAAATTCACAATTAATATAAACTTATGAAATTAAATAAAGAAAACAAATCTTTTTCTAATGGACCACTATCTAATTGTGGATCACAAATCACAAATATCAAAAAATATATATAATAATTTCATATGTATTTCACTATATACCATTTACCATTTATAAATCTATTTATGATTAATCCATTATTCCAAAATCAGTCCATATTCAAAGAAAGCCAAATCACATATCCTTCGAATCTCATGTTATCTCTCCAATATCAGGTTAATTCATGAACATATAAATTATATTATTTTCTAGATTATAATAATTAATTTATCTATTTATAATAAATATACATCTTATTATATTTTAGTCTACATATAAAACCATTTAGTGGGACCTCATTGCATCTAAAAGGTGTCCATCCATCCACTAGGGTTCTGTTCAACACCAAAATAATTAATTTGGAAGAAACCATAATTTACCACACCACTTAGATAATTAATTTAGTTTTTTTAAATTAAAACCATATAATTTACATTTCATGGGAAAACATTTTCGAAATAGGAGAAAATGGTATCTTGAAATTCTGCTGTGATGACCTATACCATGGATGCATAAAAGCCTCATAAAAATATACAATTTAAAAATTTTCATTTGAAATAACCATATCATACCTAAAATAACCAATTTCCAAATAAGTTTGAATGGGAGATAATATAGAATTTATTATGGAGTGGATTCCAATACATCATTATATTATGAAAATTACCAATAATGCAAAAATAAATTAAGTAGTAGAAAAATTTGGGGGGATATACAATCACTAGTTGTGTGCTATGAAATGGAAGGGGAGAGGGTATTTTCTATTTTATAACTATAAAGAGTTAAAATTATTAATTTTCCATTAATATTCCCACTAGTAATATGGTGATACCTAATAGACAATAAGGTCCACATACTATGACACTAAATTGACTGTGGGTGGAATCATTACCACCTACTATCTCCACACAACAAAGGGGAGCCAATTTCTTGAAAGAGTTTTGGAATTAACTACCACTAGATCTCTTTATTAGTCACCCTAAAGACCCAATGAAACATATCATGCTTCAGTAATCTATGAGAAATACTTTATTTAATGTATCATACAATTAATAATTTCATTTCTAATAATTGTTCTCCAAACAAACCCTCAACTAAACATCAAACTTAAAATTATTCACGAATTTCCATGACCTTTCTGAATTCATGGTATTATTGAAACAATTATGGATGGTCATTTTTTATCAATTTAAAACACTACAGATGTTTATATTGTGTTTTTTTCACACATTATATAATCAATATAGTATTTTACACCAATGCCAAGGGTATTCCACTATGATAAAAATATATTATTTATTGCCCTATCAGATTCCTTATGTAAACCTTTATTATATACACATGGTAAGGTAAACCAAACATTCAATTACTCAGTATCATCCAAAAGGGTGTTAAAATTACCTTATAAAATATTTTTAAAAGTAATCCTACTTACCATCTTAAACTAATCATACCAGCCCATCAAAAATTGGGAAGTCATTTTATTAGGTCATGTACAATAATGCATCACAATAGAATTAAATAATATGTAATGTATTCATAATGAAAAAGGGCTCATATTGACACACATGATACAAAATATGTGTCCTTTCACTAATGAGGAAATTAAAGCCTAATATAATATTACAAACCCCTGTTCAATTTCAATTAAATAATAAATCATTTTCCTATTTACAAAACTTATGAAAATGGAAACCAATGTAATATTTTATAAAATAAAAACATTAAAAACAACCAATGGATAGTATATTAAAAAATATGATTCCTTCCCATGAAATCAAATTTTAATATCAATCAGTTACAAGAATTACAATGAAATTTTACTTTTCAAAATTTCAATAATATTGAAGTAATAGTTGAATTGAAAAAATTAATTTACCCTTGAAAAATGCCTCACACCACTAAAAAATATATAAGATGGACCAATGGAACCTATTTAATTATTATTCGACTAGAAAAACTATTAATCATGTTATATTATCCATCACTGAATTTTATCCTAATATGATACCATATTTTATATGGATGATCTGAAAACAATTCCACATAAGTAGTTCCATTATTAAAAATATGACACTTGAGTATTAAAATCCCATGTGATTCAGATATTATATTAATAAAGGATTCCCACATAGATTTTCATTTCATTAAATAATTCAAACATCATAATTACCACTATAAAGACAATGAATATATATCTCATTAATAAACATCTTATTCATTAATACTAATTTTTTTAAAATATAATTTCTTAATAATCCTAAAATATATAATACTCCTAAAGAGAAATTTAAATGCTAAAACAATTATTAGAAATTGGTGGTCAACTTCTGATCCATACTACAACCAATAATAAAATAATTTCCCAATTTATAAATCTGAAATCATTTAAAAAATAATCCTAATTATCTAAAAATCTAAAAAATTAATAATATCTATAAATATATTCATTGTAATTTCATATAGACTAATGAATAAATCATTTATAAATCTTATTTATATATCACACCAAAGAGACCATTAATTATAAAATTAATTCATCCATATTTATTGGCATGATAAAAAAATTCCAAAAAATATTTTAAATAAATTAATGGAGAAGAATGAAGAAGACCATAGAATGCAGAATGTAAAGTACTTATATTAAATTATTATGAATAGCCACTACTAAATGACCATTGTATAAAGGAAATGTTATTGGAGTGAAAGAAATAAGTGGATGATACATCCTCCTCCAATCACCCTTACACATGATGATTATATTTGTTGGACTAAAAATATAAAATTGAAAAATGTTGTTTTTTCTAATTTTAATAAATTATCCTAGGTAACACATGGAGTATGTTAGCCTCTATCTAGCCACATTGTAGAATATGGAGTTCTTAATGGAAGACCAGTGGGAATTCCTATTAATAATTTTTACAAGCATTGAGAGGGATAACACCTAATACCTAATGTACATTAGAGTCACCGAATGACTAACATTATATTACATATCACCCATAATTATTATCCTCTTATCATGAAATAATTTGTTTACCTCAAAATGTTCCATTATAATATTCTAAATCCATTTCTAACACAAGTCCATTTTCATATTCATGAACCCTCACAAATCATACATAAAAAACCTTGGGCCATACATTCTTTAAATTCAACATTGTTTCACTATATTTAAATCATAAATTCCTTTCATTATTCTACTAGAAAAAACTGAACATGTGAATAAAATATTCTATTACAAAAACTTTTATGATCATCATGATTCAATATAGTCTATTAAAAATATTTTTCACCTCTTTAGCATTGTTTTATTCTTAATAATTTATACATCATATTTAATCATAAGTATAATCTCCTTGAGAGCCCAAGTTATTTACCAAATCCATAAAGCTATACATTTTAGTCACATTACTAAAACCCCCCAAAAAATTATTCCGAATCATACCAAGTCCTTTTGGAACTCCCACTTATATGAAGTGACCATAAAAAATAATATATCTTGAAGTTCTTCCTAGACAAAAGTAATATCCTATTAATAAATAACCCACAATACAGAGGTCATAAACGAAATAACTCCCATACTTTATTACTGACGAATTACTCTTTCACCATATCCTGGAACCAATGTTTTTTTTGTATTTTGATTTAATTTCACAAAAACAATATAGGCAATAAATTATTGTAAAAATTTTATTCATAGTCAAATAATAATAATAATGAAAACCTATAAATACACAGTTAGATTACTATTTTTATTAATTCTTAAAACACTCTAAATTTATAAAATATAACCTTGTTTTATAAAAATTAGATTAATCTATTTATCAAAAAATATAAAAATTTGAAAATCCCAATAGTTTTTTTGAAATAAAACTGATTCAAATTATTAAATAATATTTGATATTTTATTTCAAATTGATTTTACAATATTTCACCTAACATGGAATATCCCCAAACCTTGTCTATGAATGTATTTTACTAAACTTCACCTCCTTGAATCATTTTATATAGTCAGAGCCAAAATAAAAATTACCTTTCAAATTGATATATTTATGAATCGTCAAAATGGTACTCCTAGATCTACTTCAATAATCATATACATTACCAGATCAATTTGATATGAATTGTATAATACATGATATAAATATTCATAATTTGAAATTAAATTATTATTAATTTACATATTCTTACACAGTGAACATATAATTTTTATATCCATGTGTAATTATGAAAAAAATTACTGCTAAATCTAATGTTCATTATATCAAGAATTTTTTTTCCATTATATGAGAAACTATGTAATCCATTATATACATTAACTTATCCAAAAAAATTCCTCAAATATTCTTCTCCCTATAAACATTTCACACGTACACATTTATATCATAAAATTCAGAATGAAAACCCAAAAATGGGGTGAGTTAAAATACATGAAAATGGAAACATTTAAATGGCCTTGTCCAAAAAATCATAGTGTACACAATATGTAATGAATCAATAATCTAAATAATTCAATATTTGAATAATAAATTTTTTTTGATAAAAACATGAAAATAATTAATGACATTGATATTTATAATACTAGATTCTAGAAAGGTAGAATATGTAAATTCAGACATAAAAAATGGGATTTCCATTCCTTTTATCAATGTTTTATATATATATATGGATTTATATCCCCCCAAATTGATTATTTTTTTATCAATGGACCAATCGATGAATAATGGTTATATATAATTGTATGGCTCACACAACACATTTTAGGTCTAAAAATTTTCCTTAAGAGACAAAAATACATTTCATTACATTCTGTATGGATGAAATGGATGAATAAATACATTTATATCAATATAACAAAGGTAAACAATTTTCATTCATAATCATTCAACATCAGTAGTCAATAATCGTCAATAATTTCTATAATATTACTAATGTTTGTGTTCATAAAACATATAGAATAAGTATCTGCTTGATTAAAAATTATACATTTAATGTACACCTGATAATAAATATTTTTATAACATCATATGAAACATCAATACATTTCCCTTATTGATAGTATAAGAATAATTCTATGTGATAATTTTAAAATCTTAATTTTTAAAAAACGTTATGTTCAGACCGCACTGAAAAATATGTTAAATAGAATTTCAACTCAAGAATAACATGAACGCAGTACATCCAATGAAATGTGGTTTATTGTTCTAATTGAACATATCCACAGTGTAATAAAGTAAGCATTAAATGATTTTATCGACAATAATCATCCTTGGAAACAAAATTTAGAACGATGCAACTAAATAAGTAATTACAAATTTGATTTTTTTATAATGAAAGTTAATTACACAAAATTTTAAATATATATAAGATTACGAATATTAAGAGGCAATCCATTATAGGTTATATAATTTTCAAAATGATAATATAGATAGATGTGGAAACAAATAATGTTTTTGACAACTATTTTTATCATTTATGTAAAATTTGACATTTTGAGACCCTTCAAAAAGTATTTTTTTTTAAAATAGATATAAATTTTTTTAAAATATTTACAATTTCAAATATTATCATCTATAATTTTCCATTTTAAATACATAAATATTATATTGGAGAAATTTGTAGTGTATAGAAAAAAAAAATAAAAATGTGAAAGGAGGAAAAACATTTTATTTGATGAATATTTTTTTCAAACCTCGTATTATAAAAAGATTAAAAATAACTTTATATAAAAATATATTTTTTGATATATGTGTATATAAATTACCGCAAAATATAAAATTCAGGTTGGATAATCCTAGAATTTAATAAAACATTTCAATATGAAACAATACAAGTCATGGGAAGGATTCATCAATTATCAATATCCATAATAACACACATACTCCCATCTTTAATTTTCAATTGGAATATCATAATTTAATAAATAATATTTTAGCTATAAAAATCATTAAAACCACGGTTACAATTAATTAAAATAAATCTTAATATAATAATCGTATTTTGAAAAAACATTACTAGAAATAAATAATATATTTTAAATATACATACTTGGAATTTAAATAAACCATTCATATGAAAACATGGGACATAACATAGTCATATATCCAAGAGAGAAATTTGATATGAAAACCATTATGTTGTATTCATGTTTCCTCGTATATGTTCTACACACCATTACAATGAACAAATATTTGATAATAACTTATCTTAGAACATTAATAAAGATATAAAAACATTTTTATAATAATTTTATTTCTTTATACTAAAAATAATTATAAAAGTTAGTCGGTATATTCAATATTTGGTGTTCAATTTTCTGGTTTCTTATTTCATAAAAAAATTAATTGAATAGAGAATTTTCAATAGTTTCATTTAATTTCAACATAACCATATCATAAAATATAAAATAGTACTTTTTTCAATTATTATAGAATTCAAATTTTTTTTAAGATAGCGACAAGAAAATGGATTATAAAAAATGAAATCGTGATGAACTCTTGTTTGAACATTGTAAAAATAAGAAAAATATTATTAATTGCATTAAATATTATCCAATCCATTATATATTCATGAAAGAATCACAATTACAACATTATTACAACTTTTTAGGAATATATGAAATCCCATAATCATTTATGACATATTTTTTATAATATTATATATATAGGAAGATAAAAATGCATAAAATATGATTTTCATGTTAAATATATTCTAGGAACCATCAATGATGCGTGGGGATGACAAAAAAAATCATATTTTGTGGATGTGATTTTCTATATTTTTTCATGGCGATTCACACCATTAATAATGATTTATAGTTATGATATTATATTTTAAAGAAAATTTCATAATTTTATTTCTAAATTTTAGAAAGTATATATTAATCATATATTTTTTATACTATCTTTATTAAGAATAGATACAAAATAAACAACATCACATTATGAAGGAGGTTTTCTCACGCTCATATGATTGTTGTTTCGATTTTTCACAGCAGATATTTTAGAATGAATAATTATTTTATTAAATTTTATGACATTTTAACTTAATAATAACACTTTTATCACTATATTAAAAAAATTATCTGATGTTTGGTTGGCAAAAAAATTGGAACAAAACAATATCATGGAGTGGATAATGATGTCTACGAATTTATGTTTTACTTGTGTTTATACATTCAAAGGATATCGATATTCAAAATAATAATGGACTGGGGATTTTAAAAAATTTATAAGGATATGTAATGAAAAATTATGTCGCTGTTAATGGTGATATTCTAATATAATGTGAGTCTTTAAGTGGATTAAGCATTAAGATTTTATAATCCAAGTTAATGAATCGTTTGGGAGAACCATTAAAATTTTCTACAATGTGATCTTAATATTCCATGTAAAAGAATCTAAATTGGGAAAAATGAGAAAGTTAATCGGAGTTTGAGATAAAACTCACCATAAACACATATTTGAAATAAGAAATGACTATATTAAGGGGTTTTTATCATTTCATCGTATACTCCAATTTATTTTTTTTTCATAGTAATCAATTTATAGCATTACTAATTAATAATAATGGGAAATTTTATCATTTAATTTTTAACTAATTTTAACCTTATTATTTTTAAATTTCTAAATCATTATATAAAATTATATTTCCTAGTTATGAAAATGATTCTTTATGGATTAACGTACTTAATGGGTAAATTTATTTTATAAAAAAGTGTTCTAAATGATAATATTAATATATATAAGGCAGAGTAATCAAATTTATCAATTAAATTGAAATACTCTATTTATTTTTTTAAAAAATAAACTAAAATGGGTTTTCATGCAAATCCAAAAATAAATCTCACCTTTAAAATAATTGATTCAATGAAAAGGAGATCATTTTTTATTAAATAATATTTTTAATATTTTTATTAAATCTAATTAATACAATTTTAATGTAAAAAAATAAGATTAAATTAATATTATTATTCATAAAATAAATAATTTATTATGTAATTTTTTTTTCAAAAGTATATGATACTCTAAAACAATTTCAATAATTTTAATTTTAAATAACCATATTGTTTGATTAATTTAACTGTTAATTACCCCAAAATTCATATTAATCTCATTATACAATTCTAAATAGAACAATTATTTCTAATATTAGAATTTTGAATTAAAGTATTTAAAAATTAATTATTTGAAAAAATCATAAAATATAATACAAAAACAATTTAAAAATGAATTATTTATTACACTAATTTATATAATTATGATTACATATCAATTATTGACTACATTTATGTAAAAAAATATACAACCAATATATGTTTTCATTATTAATCATATGTTTCATGAAATAGTAATCCATATCTCATAAATGAGATTTTTTAGAAAAATAGATTTCTAAATAAAAAATTATGTTATTAGTACAATTAGTAAACCAATTTAATTTAATTTATATTAATGGTTTCATAAAAATTATTCATAAATATATTTCCAAAATTGATACCTCTATTTATTCTCTCTACTTTAATGAGAAGGCTTAAATTGGCGTATATAAATATTTATATTTTATCCTAATATATGATATTTTGTTGATGTTAATTATATCATGTGGATTAAGCTGTAAATAATATTTAAATATAAAAAGGTAATTATATATTAAATTTTTGGGGAGTTACATTATTTACTCTAAATTAATTTGTTTCATTTGATATTTATTAATTAGTCACTAATTAATGTAGGAATGAGTATTGTAATCAAATTCATAATTTGGGATATAGCAAAAAATTTGAAATCTATCCAAATATAATTGGTTGTATCATATTATGTGTCCTTACTCAAATAAAATTATACAACTATAAAATCATATAATAGTGTATGTATATTCCATAAAAATTTATTAACAATAACATTCCATTCCAAAAAACCATTTTAACATCCATCAAATAAAAAAACAACGAGAACTTATATTCCATAAAAATTCACTCTTATTATTATAAATTAGATCTTAATGTCATACATAAATAAATAAATAAATATATATATATATATATTTCATGAAATCTAAAACTATATTAAAAGTCTCCAAAAAATATCAGGGATCACTTTTAGTAACATAAATATTTAATTCCAAGGATATCAACATTCTCTATCATAATTTACCCAAATCAATCAGTCCTATTTTTACTCAATGATCAGAATATTTTTATCCGAATAGTATTTCATACAAAGATAATGATATCTTCATTAGTTACCAAATAATATAACATTATCATCAAGTTACATTTGAGGGTAATAAAAAAATTAATATATGTTTTCATACCCTTAATGTAAAACTACATAAAAAAATATTTATATGTTTTTAGATAACAATAAATATAATTTGGAAATATATGAACATCATTGATACAAATAAATCACTAATTATATTGTCTATGCATTTAATTTTTATTAAAATTTCATTTTTGTTACACCCTTTAATGGTTCTTAGGTACTCTTCAACCACTCATTAAATTCTTATTTATGTGGGTCTCATTTCAGAGTGATTCTGTTGAATTTTTCTAAATTTTAAATGGTTCATGGGATGTACATCATTGGAGAATAGTGTTCCCAATATTTTCATGTTTCTAATGAAAATTATTCAAAACCATGCAGTGATGTTTTTCACAGTTGGAAGGTGGATTGAAAAATTGTGTTCCCGCCAAGGAGAAACCGTGCAACCCCACCAACAAGGGTGAAAAAATATAGTGCATAGTTTGAAAAACAATGCAGGTGGGACTAAGAATCTATGTCTATGATATATAATTATATCGATAGTTATTTTTAATATTTGAAACTTTTTTTCATCCCCTTATTGGGAGTAAATAAAAAAATAACATTTTACTAAGTATTTGGGGATCCCAATATCTAGTTTTGTCTCCTCCAAAGCATGTTATTCGTGGATTTAAGTGTTTAAAATCATGTTCAATATTCCCCATGAATGTGAATATTATTCATTGAACTCTCCATCTATTTTTATTTCTCCTCCCATTGATATTTAGGTCCCTGTATTACTGGAGGATCTAATCACATCTGTATTATAACTTGAATCCAATTCTGATTCTGAGATATTTATTGATGACGTTCAACATTGGAGCTCCACAAATTTTTGTATTTTGATTCATGATCCTATGATCATAAGGTATGTGGTTCTGATTATGTTTTTCTATTGAGTTAACCGATAATTTATGGATTTATATTAAATAATTTTGAATTTAATTTTTGAAAATGCAATTTAGTTTGAATTGGGTTATCAAATTTATCTGGAATAAAATTAGGAAAAAATTCCAATTACATTGAATTAGTGTGTGACTGCAAAATTTTTCAAATAATAAAAAAATAAATTGATGAAATAAACGGTGAAATTTATTTTTTAAATTTATTTCAAATTTTTATTTCATAAAAAATGATTTTCTTGTTTTGATATAAACCAATTTTTTTATCCCTAATAATACATGAATTTATTACAAACTTATTATGATTTGTAATGGAAATTAGAATATTGAATATACAATTAGTTATTATTATATTGAATAGTTTTGAGATTAATATATCAAAATTGATTATTATTCTAGAACAAACAATCCTTGATAGTTAGGGTGTTATTTTGGGAAACACCCTATTGATACATTACCAATATAACAAAACACATGCAGCATGTCACATCCCTAATGAGATAGTGATGAGGCCTCTTTGATAAGTGTTTTTGGGACGTGTGTAAAAATGTTATTGTGATCATATATTTCTGTATTTGAGGATCCCAAAGCCTAGAACTATCTTAACTATTATAAGATGACAATTTTTTTCATTGTTGATGATTTAACATATATATTTAATTTTTATTAAAGTATTTTACAAAATAAATATGAATGTATATATAATGTTTGTAAAGTAATTTTTTAATCTATTTATATAAATTGAAATATAAATAATATTTTTTTAGTATTATTTTCAATATAGACACCATTTAATTTAATGATTAATGCACTATTTGGGTAACTAATATTTTCATCTCATTATAGAATTCGTGGAGGGGACCTATGGTGATTTATGTTCACACAATAATTATTATTTTATGTGTTTTTATATTTTATTCATCCCAGTTCGATAACAGGAACCACCACATGGTGGTGGTTCATGTTGATAAAATTTGGGCTAGGATAATTCTTCTCAATGGGACATGGTTTTTTATGGTTTATTTTGTAGTCATTTTTGGTTGAAATTTGTCTTTTCCCATATGTATAAATTATACTAAAATTATCCCTATGGAGTTTTGATTTGAGCATATTATGTTTTAACCATTTAATCCACTGTTTTTGTTAGAATGGTGTTCCCATGATGCTAGGTTCTATCCCCAAACCATTGTGGATCGGGAACACACATCAGACCATGTCAGGGTCAACTTGGGTGTCCAGGTACAATGGTATTTGGCCGGTTCGTGACAAAGAGGCATGATAGGATGTCTAAGAATCCTTTGTTGAAGTATGTATACATTTGAGTAATATTTTCGGCACATAATTGGTAGTATGAATTTAGTCTGCGGATGACTCCTAATAAAATGATCCTTATGTCACCAAGAATGGTTTGGGATAGACCTCGTGATGATTATATCTACATTTTAAACTTGTTTTGATTTAGATACATAGAAATAAAAATATATTATTCATATTAGTTGGGGTTAATTTACCTTCTTTATGTGTTCTATTTTTTATCTTATTTATTCAATGTGTTTTGTTGATGTTGTGTAGAATCATTCCACTGATAAGTCATTCGAACCAGATAAAAGAGGAAGCTCATGATGAATCATATCATGGGAATCCTCCTATAGAAAAAAATATGGTTGATGAAATTTTGCATGATGTCCATGTTTGGAATATGAACCTACCTACATTCGCATTTAGTATCAAGCTTTCAAAACATATATGGGTGAAATATCGACTTTTAGTGAGGAGTTCATTCACTAAAATCATCAATAATACTATGTCATTAATAATCCTCAATAGGATATGTATTGGTTGATAGAAAAAGAGATTTTGTTTTATTTCTTATAAATTTTATATGAAACCGAATTGAAATGTGGAATCATAAATATAAGGACTAGGCCTTAAAACATTACATAATCCTGATTAAATGAGTAATTCACATTGAGGATATTTTTAGCTTTATAGTTTTAGTGAATTATGTCCTAACAATTACATTACATCTAAAAACTTACAATGTATACACTTCAACACAGTTCCCATTTTTTCACAAATATAAAAACTCGTAAAAAAGTGTCATGTCTAGTTCCTTGTTTTAGACAGCATGACTTTTTATTTATCCCATCCTTGACGCTATTCATCTTTATTCCCTATGAAAAAACATTTCAAAACATGGGATGTGAATAAAAAGATCATTAAGGGTTATTAAAAAATGAATGAAAACATTAATTTATCATTACATACATAACATAATCTCCTTAAATCTCTCATGAAGTCATAATATTTACAATTTAAACACAAATCATTAAGATAACTTCTGGAATACATAACATACGTATGTAATAGCGTTCACAGCTACATAGGGAGTTACATTTGGAATACCCATCACAATATATTCCCTAGGTCTCTTAGGAGAAACATTAATTCTTACCTCCGTCATGTTACCCAATGAATTGGAGAGCTATCTCAGGCTCACCCACCCTTGGTTTATCACAGAACAACCTGATATGTAAAAATTCCCAAGAACCATAACATATTAGTAACACATAAAACAAATATAAAGGAAAGATAACATTTCCACATCTCATTAAAAATATATCATTTAAATATATTTACATAAAAATCCATTATTAATCCATTTTCAATACCAAAATATGTATCAAAGTATATGGTATTTATTTTCCTTTTAAAATATGTTGACATGTTAAAGAGGCCAAATGATCAAATAATACTCCCGGTGGCGGAAAAGGTTGTGGTCACCACTTATGTAAATTTTTTTTTATTTTAGTAAAACGCATCGTAGAAAAAAATTACCTTTGAATGAAATGACAATTTAAAGGTGTTTATACAGTGTATAAAACATAGTCATGTATAAAAACAAATTATGCCTCAATGAAAACATATTGAGATGAAGTCCCTTACCTCATCTCCGACTACACTCGATAATTCTTTAATATCTTGAATAATAAGTAAAGTTAATTTATACTTTCATAAGAACCTTTTTCATGTTTTTTATTCCATTTATATCACATAATAACATGGTATAAACAATATTTATTCATTTAAGTTAATATTTTTCGTTTTGTCGATATTTTGTACTTTTGTCAAAAATGAACTTACGTTTACAAGTTGTCCATGTGGTCAAAAGTACATCATCTCCAGAATGATATTAATGATTTTTATTTCATATATATTTTATATATCCAGTATATATTTGTATTTATAATAGTACATAACCTTTGGAGTTAAGAAATGAAATCCACCGTTCATGGATGCGGTAAGCCGTACGTAAGCATGAACACTACTTTCATTTCAATTCCTTATTCTAAGAGAATTAAAACATAATTACACTTTGGTATATTATAATTCTAGTATAATATCATATATAATGTCATTAAATCTATTCTTTTATAATCCCACATATGGAATTAACGATTCATATCACTTTGAGGGTGCGGTAGTCCGCACTTCCTGGAATTAAATTTTCACATTTATCTTCAATAGAAACCATAAAGGTATGCTATAAATGAAAAATACTATGGAATAAAGAAAAAATAAACATAATATGTATCGTATATAAATTCAGTGCCAACTTAATAGCCACAATGAGAGGCTGTAGGAGATAATTGAACAATCATCGTTTCATGATGCATTAGTTTTCCATCAACAAAAACAGTATGTTCATTACCCACTAGATGGAGGTGTGTATAAGTGTAGTTAGAAATATTCACATAAAAACATCCCAGTATTTTAATAATAATTTTTTGGTTATTAATAATTTAATAAAAAGAGTTTATGGGTGGTAGAATTAAAATAAACGAAAATAATGCAAGAGAAACCATTACCTTTAATTCAGGAAACTCTGTTTGGATTGAACCAAAAAAAATTCTTGAAGTTCCTTCTGCCTTTGTTAAGGATTCTATGTGGATAAGAGGGATCATGAGATCTTATTTGGGAAGGGGCGGTATGAGCCAGTGGGATTGTGAAATATGAGGAATGGGTTAGAGGTGATGTCTTTTTATAAGGGGCATGAGGGGATCTTTATGAAAGTGTAAAAATATTATTTTATTATATACTAACTTTCAATTTATAAAGGTCCAAAAATAATTAAAGATGAAAATAATATGACCCATGGCCTAAATAGTAGTATAAAATATGAATTTTACATGTATTGGATATTGTTTTAATCATTGTAATATTATTTATCTAAATCATTTATTAATGAGGTAAACACTGCATCATTATTGTGTAATAAATCATTTTATTTTTTTATGTCTAAAAATATTAAAAAAATACCACTATGTAGGAAATAATTTTATCTTTCCAAATAATTTTATAGTCTAAATTGTAACTTATATAACCATATGTAAAAATTATATTACTAAAAGTTGTTTGTTTAGGTCATATTTGCCTTTACTTTAAGTTAATTAAAATAAAGTCTCATTATCTCTTTTAGGTGGCTCCATGGGGTACCAAAATAGACCTAAGGATGCCCATAGTGGGTCATTACTCATCCAATAAGGTTTGGACCAGTTTTAAGGAAATTGTTTATTATTTTGATAATATTTTAAACATGAATTACCCTATTTACATTTATCTACGGTAAATAAAAGTCAAAAGTTGCATTTAAAAAAATAATTTCATCTTATTAAACCACATTTACATAATAATAAAAAACATATATGTTGTATTTTCAAAATTCAATTCACAGAAGTAGTATAATTTCATTTAAATGAAAAAGGTTGTTTTTAACTTATACTTAGTCGTTTCACTATTCATCAAAAATTGACGTTTTTCCAAAAAATACCAAAAACACATCCTGATATATATTTGATAATACAATTTAAAAAATTATGTCGATTTTATCAAATTAAATACAATTAATTTGGATTAATTAATTTAAAATTAATTCCAATTGTTAAAACAAAAAGCATGTTTTTAAGAAATATTAACTATCAAAAGATTGACATTTGTTTATGTCAAATTTCATAATGAAATTTATTCAAATGGCCAACATAGGAATAAATGGTAAAAATAAAATCTAATTAAAATTTGAAACTAATTATAAAGATAATCAACCCATATAAATAAATTATATTAAAAGGATGTTTTAAATTAAAATACATTATTTTCCACTATTTATAAAAAAATTAATTTTATCAGAAAAATAATTTTTTTACCGAAAGTGATTTTGAAGGCCCATTTCTAAAATGGAATTTTATTTGGTCAAATAGAAAATAAATTTTTTTCCAAATCTGGATTTAATGACGGTTCTCCATCAAAAGGCAGGAGATCAACCTTTCAAAGTAAATTAAGCTGAAAGTTAGATTCATTCACATTTTAAGCCTCTAACAATCATTGGATAAATGTAAATACATTTAACAAAAATGTATAATCATATTTTAGTTAGTTATGTTCATTCATGAATACATAATAGATAGGCGTTAACTACCAATTAAAATAATAATATTATATTATTATTGTGCAACGTTAGATTTCAATGAAACCTCCTATCGTGTATCGGGTACCCCATCGAACATAGAAACCCCTTTAATTTAAAATTAATATTTAATTCAAAAAATATTAATTAAAAAGTAAATATATTAATTCATTATTTACCTAGGAAGTTACATCCTTCCCCAATTTTTTAAATTGTGTCTTCCCAATTTTATTCACTTATCAAATAAATGGGGGTATTTATCCCTCATTTCATTTTAAGATTCCCACG
Organism: Viscum album; assembly: GCA_963277665.1. NCBI lineage: Eukaryota > Viridiplantae > Streptophyta > Magnoliopsida > Santalales > Viscaceae > Viscum > Viscum album. The sequence goes on along the minus strand of OY728151.1, from coordinate 642,029,698 downwards.
TGGCCACTTCAACCATATGGTTTTTCCAAAAAATATTTACCAGGAGAATTACCTTATTCTGTAACCCATTCTCTCTATGGTCCAGAATTAGGACTGTCTGTTCCTCATTAGAGAGAGTCCCATTTAACTGATCTACCCTTATACATAAAACATTAGATGGATCTGGCATATACTTTCTCAACATTGAAACAAGAAAAACAATGTGTACATGGGAAAAAATTGCAGGTAAAGCCATTCTATACGCAACTGATCCAACATTATCCAGGTTTTAATAATGTCTAATGAACCATGGACTTAATATTCCCTTCTTCCCAAAATGCATCACACTTTTCCATGGAGAAACATTTAGAAAGACATTATCACCTAAATCAAAAGAAATATCCTTCCTCTGATTAACCACATAACTTTTCTGCCTACTCTAAGCTGTTCTTATGTGCTTCTGAGTCAACTGAACTATTCTTTCCTTCTCTTCTACCAATTCTAGTCCCATCAGCTTCCTTTCACCTAATTCTTCCCAAAAAGTTGTAGTACGACAAAACTTTTCATAAAATGCCTCAAATAGAGCCATCTGTATATAAAAATGAAAACTATTTTTATATGAAAATTCAATGAAGGAAATATGTTGGTCACAACTTCCCATGTAATCTAGTGAATAAGTACGTAGCATATCCTCGAAGTTCTGAATTTTTCATTCTGACTCCCTATCTGATTGATGATTAAAAGATATACTAAAATTTAATTCAGTACCCAAGGACTTTTAATGGTCTTTCCAAATGATTGAAGTAATCATGTGATCATGATCACATATAATAGAGAGAGGAACACCATGCAACCTGACTATCTCTTTAATACACATCCAAAAAAGTTAATCTAGAGACAATGTATCTCGAATTGGAAAAAATGGTAACATTTAGTCAATTGATCATAAATTACCCATATTTTTTATTACTATGATATGTCTTCGGTAATAACACAATGAAGTTCATGAAGATATTTTCCCATTTCCACTCTGGCACCGATAAATACTAAACCATCCCTTTCGGTAACTGCCACTCTACTTTAACCCGCGGACAAGTCAAACACTTCATTGTAAAATCTGCAATATATATTTTCAATCCATCCTACTAGAAATATAATTGAAGATCTATGTACATCATAGTACTGCATGGATGAATAGAAAATAGAGAACTATGAGTATCACATAACAACTCATTCACCAACTGTGAATCAAAAGGAACACATAATCCCTTTCCAAATCTCAAAACAAATCTTTATCAATGTTAAATGCAGACAACATACCCTTCTGAAACCTCTCTACCTTTTTCTACAACTCACTGTCTTCAATCTTCTCTTGCATTATTCTGTTTGGTAGAGGTGATCTCACTAACAACTGAAATAAAAAAGAGGAATTTCATGCACCAACATCTTAAATGCCAAAGTTCATAAAATCAAAAACCAAAGGATCTCATTTCAAACGTAGCAAGGTCAATAAAGTATTAATTTTTCAAATCAATGCATCAGCCACATTATTTTCTTTTCCCTGATAGTAAAGGATCATGGAATCATAATCCTTTATTAAATCCAACCATCTCCTTTGTCTCATTTTCAATTCATTCGGAGTGAATATATACATCAAACATTTGTGTTCAGTATATATTTCAAATTTATCCCTGAAAAAATGATGCCTCCAAAATTTTAAAGAAAAAACAACAACATCTAATTTCAAATCATGTGTAGGGTAATTTAACTCATGAGGTTTTATCTGACTTGAATCATAAACAATTATCTAATCATTCTACATAAGGATAAAACCATTTCCTTTATATGAAGCATCATTTTAGATAACAAAATCACTATTTCTGGAAGGCAGTTCCATAACTAGATAATTTACCAATCATGTTTTCAATTCATGAAAAAAGTCATCACATTTTTTTTCCAAACGAACATAACACCTTTTCGAGTTAACATAGTCAGTGGGATAGATAATAGTGAAAAAGTCTCAACAATCCACCGGTAATAACCTGAAATCCAAGAAAACTACGAATCTCGGTTATATTCGTTGGTCTAGGAAATTTCTCAACAACATTTGATTTAGCATGATCTAGTGTTATGCCAATTTTTCAAACAATGTTACCAACGAATGAAATTTGTTATGAACAAAACTCACACTGGCTGAATTTCCCAAATAGATTATTCTCTTTTACGTTTTTCAAGACAACCCATAGTTGACTTTCATTCTCCTCATTACTTTTATAATAAACTAAAATATCATCAATGAACACAACCACGATATTATCCATGAATACACTAAATATTATATTCATAGTATCCATGAATACATCATGTGCATTTGATAACCCAAAAAGTATTACTACAAATTCATAATAGCCATATCTAGTATGAAATCTTATCATTGGATTGATAGTATCCTTTACATTCATTTGATGGTACCCCGACCTCCAATCAATCATAAAAAAATACTAAGCTCCTAGGATCTGATCAAACAAATCATCGAGATGAGGAAAATGATACATATTTTTAATAGTGATGTAATTAAATGCTCTATAATCAATGCAATGTCTTGTTGAACCATCTTTATTTTTAATAAACAATACAGGGGCACCCCTTGGACAAGTCCTAGGTCTAACAAAACCATTATCTAATAACTCCTAAAATTTCTTCTTTAACTTTAAAAGGACTATTTTCCTTATTCGATAAGGTGTTTTCAAATTGGATTAGAATTAGTTACTATTTCAACAGTAAATTCAACAACTCTATCAGGTATAATACCAGGAAACTCATCCGGAAAAACATCAAGGTACTCATTTTCCATTGGCACATCATTAATATGAATTGTTCCTATGTTTTACACAATATGTTCAAGGTAACATTCACTTCCATATTTTACTAGTTTTCATCATCCTTGTATATTATCAAAAGTAAGGGTTCATTCTTGTACAAAAACTGAAAATATTTTTGAAAATTAACCTCTTTAGATATGTAGTCAATCATATCATGGTAAACAGAAAGCCGATCCTTAACCAGAAGTATATCAAACTCTACTAGAGGAAAAAAATATGGTTTTCATTTAGATTTTATTTTAACACTAGTGTAGTTAGGTTATTATAATTTCTTTTTGTCTCATCATTTCCCCCAGTTTTTTACCATAATTTCAGGATTATTGAATTTAGATGGAATTCCCAATTTACTAGAAAAAATCTCAAAAATGAATGAATGTGTAGAACTTGAATCAAACAAAACATTGGTATAATCTGAACAAACAAACATTATACCTGATACTACTTCATTTAAAGTCCCAACATCTTCTGAAGTAGTTTCCAATGACAACACCACCCATTTCTTCTTGTATTCTGGTTGTTTTCCCTCAGTTGAGTTCTTTAATGGACACTTCTTTTCATTATGAACCATTTCATTGCACTTAAATTTTTTTACTGATTTTAAATTTTATTTTTTCTTACCATTACCCTACTCTTTTTCAGTGCAATTACGAGCTTTATATCCCATTTTACCACATCATTAGAAATTAAATGAATTCAATAGACATTCCCTTGCATGTTTTTTATCACAATTTTCACAAACTGTAATCTTATGTTTCTTACCATCATACTTTTTAAGGAGTTATTCCCATTCTTCTACCACATTTATATCTTATTCTATTGGTTTTCAAATAACACATGATCATCGATAAACTCCATTTCCACCGTCTCCACACATCGAATAAGTTTTTCATAACATTTGAACTCATGAAAAGCTAAATCCCTTCGATAAATTGGCGTTAATCATGAGTAAAAATGGTTGATTATATTATCAAGATATTATATGAATATCGAGCTTACCATGCTAGTCGAGGGGATTTTTCTTCATAAGTATCCATTGAGTCATCCTCCTTCCTCAACTCATTGAATTTTTTTTCCATCCTAAGATGAACCACCATAGGAAAATATTTCTCAAGAATTATACCTTTGAATTTATTATAATAAAGAGAATCAATATTCTAAATATACTAGATATTTTTCACCATCAAACACAACTAATATGCTTCACCTTTAAAGTGGTAAACATCGAGACTAACTTTTTGATGTTTTGAACACCCCATAACATTGAAAATATTCACCAGTGCTTTAACCCACCCTTCTTCTTATACAAGGTAGGATGATCCTTTGTAGGATTGGGGATGTTTCCTCATGAAATTATCCATGACTGACATGTTCCTCTATAGTTTATCTAGATGATACTGTGCATGGATACCACCAAAATTTATAGCCTGAGTCAATTGTGCCACCATTGCAACAAACAATTCAGTTCTGATTCCAACCATCTCAGGTCGCTGATTTTAAAGGCTTTCTTCATCCTAATGTTATCTGAACAAAGCTGCCCAGTTTCCTATACAGAAAAACATTATGAACACAAGGATATCTTAGAAAAAGAAACAATGTAATATTTAAATTCTATCATTTCAATAATAACAAAAAATAATTTATGGATCTTAATTTAACAATACCCTAACACCTACAATTCTCTAAACCGTCCTCTGATGCGAACTATAAAGACCCAACCTTAAAACATTACATAATATCGAATTAAATGAATAATTCACATTGAGTATCTTTTCAGGATTAGTGTTTTATCGAACTAGGTCATAACTATTTCATTACATCTCAAAAGTTACAATGTAGATAGTTATACATAGTTCCCATTTTATCCCAAAATAAAAACTCTTAAAAAAAGATTCATGTCTAGTTCCGTGTTTTAGACAACATGAATTTTCCTTGATCCAATCATTGACCCTATTCCTCTTTATGGATTGTGAAAATTATTTCAAAACATGGGATGATCATAAACAACTAGTTAAGGGTTATAAAATTAAGAATGAAAAAATTATTTTTTCATTACACACATACCAGAAGTTCTTTAAAATGCCTCATGAAATCATAATATTTACATTGTAAAAAATCATAAAGGTAACTTGTGGAATCCATAACATACTTACATTGTAGCTTTCACAGCTACGTAGAGAGTTACATTTGGAATAACCATCACAGTATATTCCCTAAATCTCTTAGGAGAAACATTCAGGTTTACCTATATCATTTTACCCAATGCATTGGAGAGCTATCTCAATCTCACCTACCCAAGGTTTATCATGGAACCACCCATATATATAAAAATTCCAAAGAAACAGAACATATTCATAACAAATAAAAATAATAAAAAAGAAAGATAACAATTACAAATTTAAATAAAAATATAACATTTAAATATATTGAAAAAAAAATCCATTATCAAAATAGTTTTCAATACCAGAATACGTAACACAGTATATGGGATTTATTTTAATTTTAAGAAAATTATACCTTTTTAAGGAAGCCAAAAGATCAAATAATACTCACGATGGCAAAAAAGGTCGTTGCCACCACATACGTCAAAAGATTTTTTTTTTGCCATTTAGTAAAATGCATCATGGAAAAATATTTTATTTAAATTAAATGTATTTTTAAATGTTTATATACTTCATATAAAAGAATGTTGTGTATAAAAACAAAATATGCCTCAATGAAAAGAGATTGAGATGAAGTCCTTTACCTCGTTTCCCACTTGACTCATTCGTTATTTATTCTCCCTAATAATAAATTAATGTAAATTTATAATTGATTAAGATCCTTTATCAAGTTTATTATTTCTTTTAAATCAGATATTAACATGTAATACACATTATGTAATCATTAAAGTTAATAATGGCCGTTTTGTCAATATTTGGTACTTGAGTCAATAATAAACATCTTGTATTTAAATGTTGTCTATGTGGTCAAAAGTCCACTATCTATAGAATGATATTAATGATTTTGATAAATGTAAAAACATTTAACAAAGATGTATAAAAATATTGTAGTTAGTTCTATTTATTCTCTCCAATAAAATTTCTAGGCGTTAACTACCATTTAAAATAATAATATTATATTATTATTGGGCAACATATGATATCAATGAAACCCATTGTTGCGTATCGGGTAAGCCATCGAACATAACAAGCCCTTTAATGTAAAATTTATATTTAATACAAAAAATATTAATTAAAATAAAAATGTATTTTTTCTTTATTTACATGGGATGTTACATTCAATCTTGGGGACCAAGCTATAGATGGTGGGACATAATTTTTATCTAGAAGAATAACTAGTGATTATAGGGGAAATAATATTATGTTATTTTCCAAATCCATTTTATCAGAGATGATGGTGTTGGAAAAAAATTCGGGTTTTCAGACTCGATCAGATGGAAATAACCATGAAATAATATGAAAATTTATATAAGATCAAGATAAGTTTCCATATGATATTTTATCAACTAATAATATGAATAGTTGGTTGTTTGTGATGGGACATCAATTTAATATTTTTTATAGGTTCTATTTTTGAAAAATTATTCTTATGATGAAGTGATGGATGTGAATTAATTATTGATAAGGACTAGAATCGAATATTATGGTTGAAGGGAGTTCCTTTTCTTCAACATGGTAGTGTGAGTTCATTTAAATGATGGAGAATTAAAGATGATTCTCATGGGATTTCTTGACATTAGTGTTTTGGTAGACATTCTTCATTTCATTGAAGAGGGAGTTTGATTTATTACTAGTGTTGAAAACGTGTGCACTCGACATCAGTTTTAACAATGGTACCTTAGATATGTGGTTATTGAGGATGCTTAGGTCACTTGAAATTTTTCTTCCATATAAATTACACTCCATGTAGTTGAATAAGATCTTATGATTCTTCTAAAACATCGATGAAATATTATTATTCTTGGAAACAGGGGTTTAAAACACATTCATCCAAAATGAAGCTTCATCACAATGTTTATAAGTGTCTCAAGGAAGAAGATAAGGGTCCATCAATAGTGAGAGATACCATCACTATAGATTCATCACTAGTGAATAAATTATTTAATATTGATGCATATAATTAATATATTTCGAAATTTATTTTCAATATTTTGAATCTTTTTATATCTATTTTATTTTATGTAATGGATATCACTAAACCCCTTGGAATGAATTGAGTGTAAGGTCTCCATAACCATTCTTTAGTTGAGACGTCATAAAATATTGAGATTTCATGTGACATTCATTTTCTCGACATTAAACTGATTGATTTCATTTCTAGGTTGTATTGGATTTTATTCTATAATGACATGATTTAGTGGTATGTACATGGATTTTACATGTAATTTTTTTAATTATATGGGAATTTTAAGAGTCTGTGAAAATTTATGGTTCGTGATTCTGAGGCCCAGTGTGCCGGGAAAGAATTTATGAACTTATTTTCATGTAAGTTTAGTAAACGTGCAAGCAGTTTTTTATATGTTTTGAACTGGTGCTCTAAATTAAAATCTGAAGACACTATTGAACTTGTAGTGCCGATATTCTCTTATGGAGAACTTCACCTCAACTGCAGTAGGTCATGTGTGGAAGTTAGTTTTTCACTTTTTCGTGGAAGAATAGAAAAATAAAAATATTTAACATTTTTATTTTTCTTGTAACCTTCTTTTGATTTATGGAGGTGGGGACAACAAGAGGCTCAATTTCCTGATTTGAATTCAATGGTGGGGACCATCAAAACCCATCATTAATGTGGGGGAAGACCCTTATGATTCCTCAATTAAATGTGCTAACTCTTCAATTCTTTTATAGGGCCTTTTAATTATTGTTCCAACGTAAATTTATTGTAAAAACAATTTTAATTTAAGTTGGCATTTTACCTCTTAGGTTTTGGGGGGAATTGTTGGAAAAGGGTGTTCTTGGAGGAGTCTCTTGATGAAGAACAGTTCTCGCCAAGGTGGAACCAAAGGGTGGAGGATCATCAAACAAGCGGCGTCGTTGGAGGAGGTATGCTTCAGGATTGAAAAATTAAAATCAATCTTCAATCGCGGATGATATCCAACAGAAGCTTCGAGGTAGGGTTTTTTTTTGAATACCCCCTTACCCGTTCTTGACGTTCTTCGTGATTCAAGAAATAATAAGTAGGTTGATAATTATCTAACGTGGAAGATACAATCCAAACAAACATGGCCTGACCACCCCACAATCCTTTGTTGTTTTTGATGTGTTCTTAATGATGGAGGAGGACGGCGACCGCAGTCGGCGATTGGCACTGGTGGGACTCGAGAGTAGTGGTCAGCATCACGGCCGGCCGCGAAGACAGCGGCGACGAAACCGCGCTGCCAGAGAAGAACCGTAGCTCGTCGGTCGTGTTAAAGAAAGAGTGGGGGCCATCACTCCGGCCAATCACATGAAGGGGACGACTGCGCTCCTCCACACCGCCCGGTGTGCAGGGGCCACGACACAAGGCTGATGCAGTGGTGAAGGAGAAGCCGGTGCACTGCCGTCCGTTGGTGGCATCAAGGAACGTGACATCGTGTCGATGGAGGGTGGGTCATCCGGCCAGCCGTGGGCTGCCCAACGGGCTACCCCGGTGGGCCAGGTCGGATCCAGCTTGCCAGGCCAGACCCAGTGGGCCGGGGTAGACTGGACCAGGACAGGCTTATACCCTTTTCACTAATTTATCCATAACATGAGCTATAGCCATCCTTTTCTCAAATCATCTATGACACTAGAAACCTAGGAGCGAGAAGGTAATTTTGGTATACACCACTTGAGTTTTGGATAAAGTTGGTGTATGTCCGGGTTGGATTGAACAGGAATCCAACTGGTCCCTCGGATCTAAAAGGCCAACAACTTTCAGACCGGACGTTCGATTGACGAACCGTCTCTCACATTCAGACCCATTTTACTTATTTGTACATGAAATATTGTTTTAGGGACTACTTGGAAGATGGAGTATCAACTTGTGGATTGAGTAGTGGACCCTCCCGGAATCAAGTGAGCATAGTGCGAGAAACTTGTGTCTGGATGTAACATGAAAAAGGGATCCTATGTGAGTATGTGTTTTGGGATCCTATGTGGGTATATGTTTCAATATCCCTCTTGGATTCTCTCTAAGAATCCATGTGTTACAACTCTAGGATCCTAGTGGGTCTGCTGTACTAGGGTTCTATGTGGGTCTGATGATCTAGGATCCTACGTGGGTATAATGATTTAGGACCCTACATGGGTCTGCCTATTAATAGAGTAAGATGATTCAGTAGTTACATATAATCATCTATACTACCATACCAATGGTATTCCAAGTGTGAGCTTATTCCCTACCTATGTGGTAATACCTTTGTTGTATTCTTCTATGTGGTGTACCTTTGTGGTACTTACCATTGTGGTGATACCTTTTTGGTATTCCTCTGTGTGGCGTACCATTGTGGTACTTACTTTCGTGGTGATAACATCATGGTATTCCTCTATGTGGTGTTACCTTTGTGGTACTTGCCCTTGTGGTGTTCTCATTGTGGTATTATTTCCTACGTGGAGCAGTTGTACTTTTTCTAAATGTTGGTCCTTGTGTTTCCTCATGAATGAGATGGGTATACATGATAGCATAGGTATATGTATGTGCATATACCGAGGTAGGGTTGTCATATTTAATTCTTACATTGTGCTTTATACTTTGTGGGTTATTAGGACCATCGAGGGTATCAAGATCCCAACTAAGTATCGGTTTACTCACACTTGCATGGGTTACACACGCACCTTGTTGTGTTTGGTGCAGACGACAGATATCGCTGACTGAGGAAGAGGGTACCAGGACTGGAGGTTGCTCGTAAGTGGACCTTAGATGAGGAATACCGCAAAGACGATTGTTCGAAAGTTTTACCTACCCTTCTGGTATGATCCTTGGAGGGTATTAAAAAGAGCTATTCAGTTTACTTGTACTTTCCAATTTTCTTGTACGTTTCAGTTGGGCCTGTATTCTAGCCCATTTACATACTGTACACACTATTTTTACTATATATTTTACTTGTGTTTGTATCTTGTCATTTTCATGGTTGAGTTTTTTATAGGATATGAAGGCAATGCATTCCCTGTTTTAGGTAATATTTCTTTTGATGTAAGTCTCCAGCACCTGGCCAATGGAAGGCGGGCTTGGGGTAGTCACGGAACGGACCCCAGGGAACAGGCCATGAAAAATTTTCATTAGAGGTGTTGGTTATACCATATAAATTGGAATTTTATCTTTTTAACGACTATACTATTAAGTGTAGTGATTGTGGTTATTAGTTTACAGAATCCAGTGTTGGTACGACGACCAACGTATCCATAATAAAGGACCATGAATTCTGATTTCTGAATCAATGCATGAAAACACTAATTACATGCATGGTTTGAAATGTTTTCATTTTTATTTCATTATGTCAGCTTACCAGGTATAACTTATTGGCCGTGAATCACCTATTTCTTTTTAGGATGTCTCCAGGCAGATAGCTAGATAGGGTTCCCGGTATAGTATGTGATGATAGCAGACCAAGCGATGAGGGCTCGGTGCAGGTCCCTTTATCAGTAGAGGCACCGACAAAGGCACCAGCGGTACCATTGCCTACTAGGCCAACAATGCTACAGGCCCCAGAATCCGAGGGTTCACGCCACATGTGTGTGTTGCATACATTCTTGTTCCAAAGGCCACCCTAGTTCAGGGGTGAGACAGACCCACAAGTGGCTGAAGATTGGCTGGTGGCCATGGTGAGAGTGTTTCGACTGGTAGGGACACCAGATGATCTCATGGTGATCCTTACCTCCAATCTTCTACAAGAAGAAGCAGGAAAATGGTGGGGCTTAATGCTCCAGGTTCCCGACGAGGTGACACTTTTCTGGGCAGACTTTGAGAGCCTATTTCGGACAGAGTTTGTCCCAACAACCCTTCGTGTTGTCCGCATACATGAGCTTTTTCACCTTCAGTATTGCATCATCACTCTAGATCAGTACTCAACGAGGTTCACCAACCTCTCACACTACTCCACTAATATGGTGGAGGACCCATTCTTCTAGGCCCATACCATATAGTAGGGGCTCATGTGGGAGATCAGGGCTACGATGATTTTTCTCAGCATTCCGATGCATGCAGGGGTGTTAGAAATATCCCTCTTATTGGAGAGTTTTCTTGCTGAGAAGTCACCAGTAGTGAGACCCACCACTGGGCCTCACAAAGAGGAGTCTTCTACAGATGCAATTAGAAAAATGGCACAGAGATTCAAGAGGACAAGAACAATAGGTGGACGACTACTAGATTCAGGTTCGATTGTGTGGGACACCGGAGATAGAGCAAGTAATGCGAGGAGAAGGCAATGTTACGCATGTGGCGGGCAGGGTCACGTGGCTCAAGACTACCCTACCCTCCATACAGATGATCAGTAGATAGTGGAAGAATCGACCATGCAGAGACAGAGGATTGACCTAGGAGGTCCGCAGAGAGATGGGGGAGGTTGTAGATGAGCTGGCTATGCAGCTGGTGGTGGGTGATGAGTCGAGATGTTACTGCCGCTACCACCAGGTGATCAACCCCGACCACAGAGAGCACATGGACATGGGCGAGCTCAGCTCGAGGAAACTGAGCCAACAATCACAGCACCATGGAGATGATACGAGGTACGATCTGGGTCTACTCCATCGTAGCTGTAGTACTTATTGATAGAGGTGACAGACATTCTTTTATTGCCACAACCCTCGTTCGGAGCTCAGAGATTCTGTTAGATCCATTGGCTCCATCCTTACGGATAGAGACTCCTACATGAGAGGATTCGATGATTAAACTATGGTGTCAGAAATTTGAGCTTACTCTAAGAGGTGATAGCTTTGGATGGGATATACTTGTAGTGGTGTCGAGGCCTTACGATGTCATCTTGTTTATGGACTCGTTTTCTACAATCCATGATTAGATTGACTGTATTAGGAGAAAAGTGTGGGGTGTCAGCACAGATGGGACTAGTTTTAGCTTCACCAGCGAGAAAGGATCCTTTGCAGCACCTGATGGATTTACTAGGAGGAGAGTGCAGTCTATCACTCATCAGATGCCTAGACTTACCCTATGAACTGTTGATGTGGAGAGTTCGAGTTATCCTGTAGTGGTTGACATGTACACAGATGTCTTCTCTGATGATGTTCTGGGTCTACCTCCTCACAAAAAGGTGGACTTTAACTTTGAATTGTTCCCTAAGATGATACTGATATCTACACCAGGGTATCAGATGGCTCCTGCGGAGCATCATGAGTTGCAGGTACAACTAGAGGTCCTACAGGGGAAGGGGTTCATCTGGGCCAATTTTTCTCTTTGTTCAGCCCCAATTTTGAATTCCAAGAATGAGGATGGGCGCATGAGACTTTGTGTTGACTATCGGCTCCTGAAACAGGTGATCGTTAAGAACAGGTACCCACTTCTGAGGATTGACACCCTCTTTGATCAGCTGAAAGGAGAACTGTGTTTCTCGATGATAGACCTCATATCAAGCTATCACAAGCTCATAGTACGAGATGAGGATGAGCAGAAGACGTCTTTCATATGTCGGTACGACCATTTTGAGTATTTGGTCATGCATTTTGGTGTGACTGTTGCTCTATCAGTGTTCATGGGACTCATGAATAGGATCATCCGGCCATACCTTGATCTCTTTATAGTAGTCTTCAGAAAGACATTTTGATCTACTCGTCTATCAAGGACGTGCATGCCTTCCATTTTCATATTATTCTAGACACACTCCTGGAGCACCAGCTTTATGGTATGTTCCCAAATTTATAGTTAAGGATCCGAGAGGTTTACATTCTAGGGCACGTCATCTCAGAGGTTGTAGTTTCCATGGATCCAATGAATATCATGGTGGTACATTCCTAGGATACAGAAAATAGTGTGATAGAGGTACAAAGTTTCTAGGGATTGGCTGAATAGTACCGAAGGTTTGTGCCAGATTTCTCTAGAGTTGAAACACCTTTATCAGTGATAACGAAGATGGGGAAATACCTAGTATGGTTGGAGAAATTTTGGCGGAGTTTTCAAGAGCTGAGTTAGTGGATGACTAGTTCCCCCATCTTGAGGATTCAGGAGGAGGGCGTTGGGTAGGTAGTCTACTACGACACATCATGGATCGGGCTCAGATGTTTCTTGATGTAGGAGCAAGTATTTTCTACAGATGGTTCTCGATAGTTGAGACAACATGAGTAGAACTACACAAACCATGACCTGGATTAAGTAGATGTGGTCTTCACCTGGATGATTTTGCGACATTACTTGATGGGGGAACATTTTACGGTTTACTTTGATCATAAGAGTTTCAGGTTTATCTTCTCACAAAATAACAACAACATTAGGCAGCGTTGTTGGATTAAATTATTCTAGGACTATGACTTCGAGATAGTCTATATTCCAGGGAAGGGTAATTTTGTAGCAGATACACTCCGCAAGAGATCTGGTATACAGGTGTTAGGTGAGGCGACATTGCAGATGGCCGCTTTGCAGATATCTTTTGTGGATGGGGATGGAACAGTTTTTCTTTAGTCACTTACTGTCACTCCCCAACTTCTTCAGCGAGTCAGGGAGGCGCAATGTGGGGATGCTGATTATAAGGCTAGATGTGCTCCGATATCCATAGGACAGGCCCGTGGTTGATTTTTGAAGGTGATTAGCATGTCATTATCTTTAGAGGATGTACCATGGTACCAGTGTCTCTTCAGGTGTAAGTGTTGCGGGAATTTCACATATCCCCTCTAGCGGTGCATCCAGGAGTGGTGAGGATGTACAATGATCTATGACGATAGCACTGGTGGGCGAGAATGAAGAATGCAGTAGAAGATTCTGTCTCTCGGTGCCTCACTTTTCAGCAAGTGAAGGCAGAGCATCAGGTACCAGCGGGCTTAGTTCAGCCTTTAGATGTTTTAGAGTTGAAGTGGGATGAGATATCAATGGAGAACATCCACATTCATCCAGGGGTCATGATTCTATTTGGGTGATCATCGACCTACTCACCATGTTGGCCCACATCCTATAGATCATAGAGTAGGGTTCAATAGGGAGCATGGGACGCCTCTATTTGCAAGAGATTGTCTGGAAACATGGAGTACCCTTGACGATTTTATATGACTATGATTCACGTTTCACTTCATGGCTATAGAAGGGGTTCCAGGAGGCTTTCATGACACAACTTTTTATGAGCACCCCCTTCCATCCTTAGACGAATGGCCAGACTGAGCGGACCATTCAAACCTTCAAGAACATGTGGCATGCTTTTATCATCAACTTATGTCGTCGTTAGGAGGATCACATGACCATGGTAGAGTTTTCATAAAAAAACAACTATCACTCCACCATTGGGATGGCAATTTTCGAGGCATTGTATGACCGAAATTGAAGATCGCCATTGTGCTAGACTGACCTAGTGGATTCAGCACTCCTGGGACCAGAGATGGTACTGGCTACCACGGAGAAGGTGAAGATCATCCAGGAGCGGATGAAGACTGCCCAGAGTAGGCAGAAGCCTTATGCCAACAGGAAATGGAGACCTCTGTAGTGAGAGGATGGCAACCACGTCTTTCTATGGGTCACACCATGGAGAGGTTTGTGGATATTTGGGAAGGGCGACAAGTTATCTTTGAGGTTCATCAGACCCTTTTTCGTCTTCAGCAGATTTGTCAAGTTAGCGTACCGTATAGAACTCCCATATCAGTTGCACCAGGTGCATGAAATCTTCCATGTATCACAGCTGAGAAGATACATGCATGACCCATCTCATGATATCAACCATGGATATCTATACATCAACGATGGGGCAACATTTATGGAGGTTGCAGTGGAGATTGGGGATCGACATGATCTGGTCTTTCATGGGCGGTCGATACCATTGGTGCGTGTATGTTGGAAGCACAGGAACCTTCTAGAGAGCACATGGTAGCGAGAGCCTCAGATTCATGCTCATTACCCCCACCTTGTTTTCTGATTTCTTTATATGGCTTATGGGGATGCAATGCCCTGAGGTGGGGAGAATGAAAAGACCCTAAATTTTTTATTAAATATTTTATCATTATGTAATAATTTTATTAGTCCGCAAAAATTGACGGTGCGTGATTCCGATGTCCGATGTTCCCAGAATAAATTTCTGAACATTTGTTTGGGTACATTCCGGAAATGTGCGAGCGGGTTTCTGTTATTTTTGAATCGGTGCTCAGAATTGAAATCTGAGAACACCATTGAACTCACAGCACTAGTTTTCACTTATGGTGACCGTCACCTCACCTTCAGTAGGTCGAGGGTGGAAGTCAATTTTTGACTTTTTCGTGGAAGAATATAAAAATTAAAATATTTAACATTTTTATTTATCTTGTAACCTCCTTTTGATTTATGGAGGTGGGGACCAAAAGATCATTAATCCCCAAAATTTTAATTCAATGGTGGGTACCAACCACACCCTTCATTAAATTGGTGGAATACCATTATAATTATTTAATTAATTGATCCAACTCTCCAAATAATTAATTAAGCCTTTTAATTATTGATAAAATGTAAATTAATTGTAAAAACCTATTTAAATTTATGTTGGAATTTCAACTCTTGGGTTTTTGGGGGAATTTTTGGAAAAAGGTTTTCTTGGAGGAGCCTCTTGAGCAAGAAAAATTATCACCAAGGAGGAACCGATGAACGGAGAATCGTCAAACAAGCGGTGTCATTGGAGGAGGCTTGCTTCAGAATTGAAAAAAAACCAATCTATATTCAACCTTGAGTGATCTCCAATGGAACCATAGAGGTAGGGTTTGTTGTTTGGAATACCCCATTACCCATTCTTGACATTCTATGTGATTCAAGAAATAATTACCTGCTTGAAAATGCTTTAACGAGGTGGGTACTGGCCAAACAAACATGGCCCGAACTCCCTGCAATCCTTTTTGGTTTTTGATGTGTTCTTCATGATGGAGAGGGATGGCGACCGATGCCGGAGATTGGCATAGGTGGGACTCAAGAACGGCGGCCGACACCAGGGTCGGCCGCGAAGAGGGTTGCTGCGAAACCGCACTGCAGGACTTGACCCGCGTCCCATCAGCCATGGCAGATCAAGGGCAGAGGCAGGCACTAATGCCGGCCATAATAAGGGGACGTGGTCTGTGTCCACATCTCTTGGTGTGTCGGTGTCTCGGTGAAAGACCGTGACGGTGGTGGACGGGTAGCGGGCTCGCCCCCGTCTGTTGGTGGCGACACGACACGTGACCGTGCTACAGAGGAGGGCTGATCATTCATCCAGCCGCGGGCCGCCCATTGCGGGCCACAACACTGGCAACGCCGAAAGGCTGGGCCAGATCCAGTGGGTCGGGATGCGTCGGGATGGGTCGGTTCGACGAGGTCGTACCAGACCAGTACCAGCTTTGACCCTTTTCTCTCTTTCGGCCATAACATGAGCTACATGCGTCCATTTGATGAATCATCTTCGGAACCAAAAATAATGGATCGAGATAGTCTTTATGGTATACCCAAATTGAGTTTTGGTTAAATTTGGGGTATAGCTGGGTCATATCTAACACGAATCCAACCGGGCTCTTGGATCTAAAAGGCCAATAACATACAGGCCAGTCATCCGATTGACGCATTTTCTGTTGAGTTGAGACCCCTCTTACATGGTGGTCCTTAGAGTTACATATTCATGGGACTTCGTTGAAGTTAGTGTATTGACCTGTTGCTTGAGGAGCATATCCTCCCATAATCAAGTGAGCATAGTGTGGGAAACCAATGGCTAGTTGTAACATGAGAAATGGTTCCTATATGGGCCTCTATTTTGGGATCCTACGTGGGTCTGTGTTCTAGTATCCCGCTTGGATTCCCTCTTGGAATCTAATTCGGACTACACTAGGATCCTACGTGGGTCAGCTACACTAGGATCTTATGTGGGTATGATGTTCTTGGATCCAATGTGGGTCTGATGATTTGGGATCCTACTATAAGGCCCCGACCATAATCATTACATAATATTGAATTAAATGAATAATTCACATTGAGGATATTTTCAGGTTTAGAGTTTTAGTGATTTAGGCCATAACAATTACATTACAAATTGAATATTACAAGTAGACACTACTTCTCATTATCCATTTTTTTCATAAAATAAAAACTCTTAATAAGAAACATGTCTAGTTCTATGTTTTAGATAGCTTGACTTTTCCATGATCCCATCCTTGACCCTATTCAACTTTATGTCCTGTGGAAAACATTTCTAAAACTTGGGATTAGCATAAAAAGCTCAGTAAGGGTTATAAAATAAGGAAGGAAAACATTATCCCATAAGTAAATACAAATCAATGAAACCATACATTTCAATCATAACATACCTTATGAAATCATGAGATTTAGGAATAAGACACACAAATCATAAATCATAAAGGTTACTTATGGCATGCATATCAAACATACATTGTAGCTATCATAGCTACGTAGGGAGTTACACTTGGAATACTCATCACAATATATTCCTTAATTCTATTAGGAGAAACATCACGTTTACCTCTATCACGTTACCCAATGCGGTGGAGAGCTATCTCAGGCTCACCCACCCTAGTTTTATCACGGAACCACCCCTATACGTAAAAAATGTCCAATAACCATAACATAATCATAACATATAACACATGTATATAGGAAATATAACATTTCCACATTCCAATATATCAAATCACGATATTGAAATAATCAATTCTTTATCAAATCATTTTCAAAACCATTTAAAAATAGATTTTTGAATAAAAGTGTCCCATACCACTTTGAAGCTTTTAAATGAATTATCATTTGAAAACATTAATGTCCATATAAATAAATCCTAAAATTCATTTCAAAACATGGACATTAATTAGAAATATTTATAAGAATAAATCTTTAAAACATTTAAAATTATATTTTAGTTAAAGAGTTTTTAACAAAAAGAGGGATGCTTTAATACAAATAATTGAGGAATAAATTTTAATCAGAACATTATAATAACATGAGAATAAAGGGATTCATGATATAATATTTCAAAGGGTAGTATATACACCATATAAAAGTTAATTGGTGCATAACAACAATGAAGTCTCAAGGGAAATGTAAATTGAGATAAAATCCCTTATAAAGATGGTATCCTTAAATTAAGGACAAATAAATATCATAATTATGTGTGAAAAAATATAAATACACCCAATATAAGTAGATATTATGTGTAAAACAATCAGAGTTAATTCTCACATATTCATAGGATGACATAAATAAAAAAAGAGAATATTAACCCAATGAATGGGAATTGGGTTAAGGATTTCCCTTACCGATTTGGTAACTTACAAAAAATATGCCACATGAAAGAAGGATCATCCAATGAATATGTAAATAATCATAAATGAGAGTATATTACAGAAATAGTACAATCATGGGAAGTACATATGCCACACAATAGGAAATAGTGTCTAATATAGCATGAATCTCATGAGATTAAAAAGTGAGATGAGAAACCCTTACATCATTCTATTCAAATTGAATCGTATGAAAAAAAGTTAATAACCAAAAAATGAATCACATAATTACATTGAATATAAATCTAATAATGGTAATACATATCAATGGAAGTACACACTACACCACATGTAATAAATAAGTGGTGAACAATGGAAATCTCACAGAATCAAAAGTGAGATAAGAAAATCCCTTAGAAAAATTCGGCAGCCTAACGATGCCACTTAAAAATTCATAAAATGAATTGATTAGAGTTAGAGGGGGTCTCTCATAATATGAAAATGCAAATTAAAGTATGGCTAGTACAAAATAACATCCTCCAAAATAAGAACATGAAGCATAAATGAAATGACATAAAAGATAGTACTTTTAAAGAAAGAGAGAGGTCAGATCCCTTACCTCGTGTCCGACTTGACTCGATCGTTATTTAATTTCCTAAATAATAAACTAAACTTAATTTCTACTTGCTTAATAACCTTTTTCAAGTTTATTATTCCTTTTATATTTCTTATTAATATGTTATAAACATTATGTAATCATTTATGTTAATAACATTCATTTTGTCGATATTTTGTACTTGAGTCAATATGAACACCTTATATTTAAAATTTGTCTATGTGGTCAATATTTCATTATATCCAGAATGATATTAATGATTTTTATATAATATATATTATATATATCTAGTATATACATGTTTTTATAATATTAAATACCATTTAGAGGTAAGAAATTAAATGCACCGTTCATGGAGACGGTAAGCCGTACATACGCATGAACGCTACTTTCATTTCTATTTCATATTTTAATGGAATTAAAACATAATGATACATAGTAATATTATAAATCCATTATTATATAATATATAATATCATTAACTCCATCGTTTATACATCCCACATAAGGCATTAACGTGTCACATCACTTTGAGGGGGCGGTAGTCCGCACATCCTCAAATGAGATTATCGTATTTACCTACTATGGAAACCATAATTTTTTGATATAATTGGGAACTACAGAAGCATAGGAAATCATAAACATAATATATATCATATATAAATATAGTTCCATCATAATCTCAACAATGAGAGGTGGTAAAATGTAATTGAACAGTCATCGTTTCGTGAGGCGTTAGTTTACCATCCAGAGAAACATTTTGTTCTTCATCAATTAGATGGAGGTGTGTGTAAGTGTAGTTCGAATAAATCTCATAAAAATATCCTAGTATATTGAGGATACTGGTGTTGTTACAAAATAAAGTAAATAAAAAGAGTTTAGGGGTTGGAGAAGTAAAATAAAAGAAAACAATTTAGGAGAAACTGTTACCTTTAATTTGGGTAACACTCTTTGGATTGAAACAAAGGACTTCTTGAAATGACTTCTGTCTATGTTAAAGACTCTAAGAGTAGGAGAGGGATGCCGGGAGATTAATTGGGTAGAGTTTGGACGAGCCAAATGGCTTGAGATGTGTGAGGAATTGGATAGAAATGGTCTCCTTTTATAAGGGAGATGATGGGCTCTTTAGGAAAGTGTGAAAACATTATTTTATTATATAATGATATTCGGTTTATAATGGTCCAAAAATAATTAAATTAGAAGATAATATGACTCATAATCGAAATAAAATCATCCAATCAGAATTCGACATGTTTTGGATAATATTTTAATCATTATAATCTTATTTATTTTAATCATTTATTAATAAGGAAAATACTGCATCATTATAGTGTCATAAATAAATTGATTTATTCGATGTCTAAAAATTATAAAACAAAATACTAAATTGTATGAAATCTTCTTATCTTTCCAATTAATACTTGTAGTAAAAAATAGGACTTATATAATACTATATAAAAGTTAATTACTAAAAGAGTTTTGTTAATGTCAATTTTGTCTTTACATTAAATTAATTAATCTAAATGGTCATTTTCACTCCCAAGTGGATAAATGGGGTTGAAAATTAGACCCAAAGATACCCATGGTCGTTAATGACACAATCAATAAGGTTTGGATAAGTGTTATGGTAATTTAGAATTATTATAATATTCTTTTAACCTTGAATTACCCTATTTACCTTTAACCGCGGTAAATAAAAGTCAAAAGATAATATTCACAAAAAATTATTTTAATATTATTGAAACAAATTTTAATTCTTAATAACAACCATGTTTGTCGGATTTTCTATATTAAATTCACAGAAGTGGTAAAATTTCATTTAAATGATAAAGTCAGTTTTTTTAACTACCACTATGTGGTTTCACTATTCATCAAAAAGTGAAGGTTCTTAGAAAAATACCAAAAATTAAGAATAAGCTATATTTGATATTATAAATTAAATAATGATTTCAATTTTTCTAAATTCAAAAAATAAATGTATCATTAATTAATTTAAAAATTAATTCCCGTTGTTAAAACAAATAGCGTGTTTTTAAGATACAATAACTATCAAAATATGGACAGTTGATTGAGTCCAATTTCAAAGTGAAATTGCTTCCAATGACCAAAATTGGATTAAATGGTAAAAATATATTTTAATTTCACTTTTAAACCAATTAATAAGATAATCTAACCATATAAATATATTAGATTAAATGGCACTTTTAATTAAAATACTATATTTTTTATTATTCATTTAAAAATGAACTTTCTCAGAAAAATTCGAAAAATTTACAAAAAGTAAATTTTGATGTCCCCATTATATAGAAGGATATTATTTTGTCATATATAATGTATTAAAGTGACCAAAACTAGATTTAAAAAGGGTTCTCCATTAAAAAGCGATAAATAGGCCTTTTAATGTAAATTATGCTTACAATTAGATTTATTCACATTTTAGGACTCTAACTGTAATTGGATAAATATAAATACATTTAACAAACAAGTAAAATCATATTGTATTTAGTTTTGTTCATTCCTTCCAATACAATGGATAATAGTTGACTACCATTTAAAATAATAATATTATATTATTAGTGTGCAACGTAAGATTTCAATGAATCCCATTGTTGCGTATCAGGTATGCTATAGCAATCATTATAAAGAAAAATTAATATTTAATTAAAAAATATTAATAAATATGAAATATTAATATTATTTATTTACCTGAGATTTTACATCCTTCCCCCCTTTTGGGAATTGCGTCCTTGTAATTTTAAAATTTGGGCTCAGAAACTTCATTAAAAGACCCACATCGGAAAAAAGTCAATAAAATTATCACATTAAATTAAATAAAGATATATATAAAGGTCACTTGAGACAACCCATACTAGGATTCCATGTATGAAAACATGGATATGGAAGAAAAAATAACTCTCATATATTAATAGAGAGTGATAGATAAATTGATCATAGATTGTTAACTGCCACAATACAATGAATTTGTGGTTGGGTAAAAGTCTGTTGATAAAAGAGAGGTTATAACATTTTTTTCTTCTTCATGATTTTTTTCATAGAGTTGAAGAATTTTATTAATAACTAGACTAATATTGTAAGGAAATATACTTACTTTTCTTGTATAGTTTCATCATTTAATAAAATTATTCCACAAAATCATCATTTCTCCAATCAATGAATTTTCAAGATGACTTATTCACAGTATGAGAACTATAATAAATGTCTATAGAATTACATAATCCAAAAAAGATGAAAAATAAATTTTCCTTTCCTTTAGACATTAACCAAAACCAAAATTTCTAGTACAAGATCAAATAATCCCCAAAAGGATAATCATTTATAAAAAGAAGTATTACTCTTAATATCCAAAATTCAACAAAAAGAAACCAAGGTTAATGAAACACCATTAAATAAAATACTATCCATACAATTCTCCAAAGTAATCCAAACTAATATTGAAACCCAAATCTCTGATGGATTTAACCACATAGTCTTCCATGGTAAATCATAACATTTATCACCAAATAACATCAGTTAATCTAAAAGTATCATTCTGAAAAGTAGTTAACCTAATCACATATCCTCCATGATATGTTAATCATTTGCATAGATAACCCAGAATCAGCTTATTCCTAATTCATAATATCATCTAACTAAAAATAATTAGTCATACTAACAAGGGACTTCACGTAGTCCAGTGGTAGGCGATAAAAACCACTCGCACTTTGGTTGTGGGTTCGATTCCCATAGCTTCATCCGATGCGACGGGTTGTCACAAGATTTGGGTGTTGTCCCTTTTCAAAAACTACATAATTTTATAACATTCCCAAAAAAGATATAAATTCATAAAAAATAACCATAATATATTTTAACCACAAAGGTTATCTAATAACTTTCGTTTTGCAACCCAAAATGTATTAACCGGTAATCGCCTCAAATTCAAGGATCATATAAACCAAAATAGTTCTTTATAACTATATCCACAAAAGAGAAGATAATTATTCCTTGAAAAAAAAAATTCATATATCAAACATCAGGGTTACACATACTATAAAAAATATTCTAATGTAATCCCATCATCAAAAGAACCATAATACTTTTAAGTATTTCACCATCCTAAAATCTACCATAACTCTTGAATCTCATATTTCATGAATTCTTACAAATTAAACATTCTTCATGATCCATTAACCATTCCTTTTCAAAATATTTTGAAATGAATCTTACCTACAACCAAAATAATGAATTATATCCTAAGACTCAAAAATGTCAAAACATATGTTAAGAAATAATCCATACCTTTCATTGTTCATTGTTAGTTTCTTCATCATCAATCGGAATGGCATTCGGTATTGGTAAACAAATATTTATACGATCATGGTGATCCCATTCCTAAAACTTCTTTGTAGGACATGTGTTTGTATAATGACCATGCATATGATATTTAAAACATTAAATTGATCCCTTAAAAAGAACTTTTTTACCTTTCCTAGAGTCAACTAGATTCTTCCTTTATCTATGGTAGGTTGTTGCTTTATGACCTTAATTTCCATAGATATAGAATCTTCTCATCCCTTGGAAGCATTTTCCTAGGTGTTTCTTTCCACATCCTTGACACAAAAGTTTTTTAACATACTTACCAATATGATTATTACCGGAACATCCATAGGGATTTGTTTCTCACATATACAATGCCTTATAAAAATCACCAGAGTTAAGGTTGTCAATCATGACTCCAGATAGTTGGTTGATAATAACCACAAGAGTTATCATTGAAGCTCCCATTTCATTCAATTTCTCTTTTAGAAAATCATCATAGTTTTCTTCACATCCATTTATACATTGATGCCTGCTAGATCCAACCATTGACTAAAACCAAAGAGGTAAGTGTGAGTATATCAGTAAAATCAACATATAATATCTTATGGGGAGGTTAAACACTAAGATATACTTATTCATGTAATCTTAAACTCATTAACTTTATCTAAAAGAAAACTATGATTATTTCTTAAATCCTAACCATTATGGTAATGTCACTTATGATTAAAGAATTCCCTAACCTCTAAAGTTATCTAAACCGACCTCTGATACCAACTATAAGGGCCCGTCCATAATCATTACATAATATTGAATTAAATGAATAATTCACATTGAGGATATTTTCAAGTTTATAGTTTTATTGATTTAGGCCATAACTGTTACATTACAACATGAATATTACAAGTAGTCACTACTACTCAGTATCCATTTTTTTTCATAAAATAAAAACTCTTAAAAATAAACATGTCTAGTTCCATGTTTTAGATAGCATGACTTTTCCTTGATCCCATCCTTGACCCTATTCATCTTTAAGTCCTGTGGAAAACATTTCAAAAAATTGGGATGAGCATAAAAAGCTCAGTAAGGGTTATAAATGAAAGAAGGATAACATTATCTCATCAATAAATACAAATCAATGAAACCATAATTTTCAATCATAACATACCTTATGAAATCATGATATTTATGAATAATAGACACAAATCATAAATCATAAAGGTTACTTATGGAAACCATATCAAACATACATTGTAGCTATCATAGCTACGTAGAGAGTTACACTTGGAATACCCATCTCAGAATATTCCCTAAATCTCTTAGGAGAAACATCGTGTTTACCTCCGTCATGTTAACCAATGCATTATAGAGCTATCTCGGGCTCCCCCACCCTAGGATTATCACGGAACCACCCATATACATATACAATTCCCAATAAACATTACATAATCATAACATATAACACATGTATAAAGGAAATATAACATTTCCACATTCCAATATATCAAATCAAGATATTGAAATAAACAATGCTTTATCAAATAATTTTAAAAACCATTTAAAAAGATATTTTTTGAATCAATGTGTCCCATACCACTTTGAAGCTTTTAAATTAATTATCATTTGAAAACATTAATGTCCATATAAATAAATCCTAAAACCCATTTTGAAAACATGGACATTAATTAAAAATATTTAGAAGAATAAATCTTTGAAAAATTTAAAATTATATTTTAGTTAAAGAGTTTTTAACAAAAAGAGGGACACTTCAATACAAATAAATAAAGAATAAATTTTAATCACGACATTATAATATCACAAGAATAAATGGATTCATGATATAATATTTCAAAGGACAGTATATACACCATATAAAAGTGAATAGGTGCATATCAACAATGAGAACACACCCCAGTCCCTTCTTGGATGCATCACATTAGATCGCAAACCTTTCTCCACTATACGGCAGTGTGAGCATAGGTGAACAGGATAACCTTTGTTTTAACTCTTTGAAATTATCTTCACACTACTCCATCCAAACGAACTTAACTCCCTTTCGAGTCAACCTGGTGAGTGGGTTAGATAACCTTGAAAAATAATTCACAAAAAGTCAATAATATCAAGTCAGACAAAGAACACTTCAGATCTCAGTTACAATTGTTGGTCTCGACCATCTTTCAATAACCTCTGTTTTTGCTGGATCCACAGATATCCACTCTTTTGAGATTATGTGACCCAAAAATGAATCATTTTGAAGAAAAAATTCAGACTTGGTAAGTGTGGCATAAAGCTTCTTCTTTCTCAGGGGTTTTAATACAATTCTCAATTGATATTCATGTTCATATTTTCTTTTTGAATAGACAATAATATCATCTATAATGACTACTAAAAACTGATCAAGATAGTATCTCAAGAATCTATTCATTAGATCCATGAAGATAGTAGGGCATTAGTATGACCAAATTGCATCACTATATACTCATAGTGTCCATTCCTTTTACGGAAATCCGTCTTTGGTATATACACCTTTTTTATCGTTAATTGATGATACCCTGAATGATGATCAATCTTGGAAAAGTATTGAGCTCCACGTAGTTGGTCAAATAAGTCATCGATGTGTGGGAGAGGATATTTTTTCTTGATAGTGATCTTGTTATGTTCTCGATAATCAATGCAAAGTCTCATTGATGCATCTTTATTCTTAACAAATAGAATAGGTTCTACCCTAGGTGATGCACTAGGGCATAATAACCCCTTATCAAGATTCTCTTGGAGTTTCTTCTCAATTCCTGTAACTCAATTGGGGCCATTCCATAAGGTGTCTTTGAAATGGGCATAGATCCCAGTATATGTTCTATTGAAAACAAAACTTCACGATTTGGTGGAAGACCTGGTAATTCCTTCGGAAAGACATCATCAAACTCTCGTACAATGGGCGTATTATTAATCATGAGTTCCTCTCCAACCATTTGAGATAAATAACCTTCATTTATTGGAATCAAGACCTATATGATGGAATAAATTTCCATTGAAAGGTTATATTCATCCTTGCATCGATAGATGATAGTAGATTGATCAGGAATATTAAATCTGATTTCCCTTCTTTGGAAATTGATATGATCTCCAAATAAAGAAATCCAATCCATGCCAAGAATCACATCAAATTACACTATAGGAAGGATCACAATATTTTTAGGAAGCAATTTCCCACAAACATCAATTGGAGAATAAATATAAACTTTTGATGCAACCATTGTTCCATTAAGAGTTATCAAAACTAACTCAACATCTAATTGTTGAGGTAGTACGACGATACCCTTATAAAATTATTCAGAAATAAAATAGTGGGTGGATCCAGAATCAAAAATAAAACATTTTCTACTTTAGATTGGATGGTAAGTGTACCTTTCACCACTTCGTTATCATACTCCACATCACCGATAGAAATTGTACGTGACTTTCTGTTGTCTTTGGACTTAATATTTTTTTGACATTGATCATCATCATCAACTCTTGGATTAGGGCATTAATTGGCACAATGCCCCATTTCCTTGCACTTGAATCATTGAAGTGTAGGAGGTGCACTCTATGTATCCCTTTATTTGTTTGCATTATTAGACATATTTTTACCATTATTTCGACCTTAAACTGACTGATGACCTTATTTTCCACACATAAAACATTTACTTGTCCCATTAAGACAATTCCCTTCATATTTCTTTCCCCACATTGAGCATAAAGGAAAACTCATCTTCTTTTCAGCATAGTCATTAGACTTTCCTCTTAATTATATTTTAATCTTCTTATCAAACCCATATGATTGATGGGTTACTCCAATCTCAATCTCAACCTTGAGAGCACATCGAACAATTTTCTTGTAGCTATTGAAGTCCCATATGGCTAACACCCTTCGAAGACATGGTTTTAAGCCACTAAAGAATTGATCGATCTTACTCTCTGGTTGGATAATAATTCCAAAAGCATACCATGAAAGTCATGTAATATTTGATTTGTAGGTACCATATTATTCATAATCCTTTTAATTTAGTTCAAGAAACTCTTACTCTATATTTGTTCAAAGAATAAGAGGGAAGTACTTATTGAAAAATATGTTCTTGAAGTCGTCCCATTCCATGGACTCAATTTCATCCCTTTGCCTCGTATTTTTATTAATATTCTACCATTGATCAGCTTCAACTTCCAAACAATATACTACTAAGATGACTTTATCATGTTTAGAACATTGTAGAACTGAAAATACCTTTTCAGTGGTATTGATCTATTGTTCAGCCACTAATGGATCAGAAGACCCACTGAATGAAGGCGGACGCTGCCTCATGAAGGATTCAACAAAATGTTGCTCTTTCCTTTGATCTTTTGGAAGTCCAGCATGATTCATAGCATGAGAAATTTGTGTGAGCATGGCTATAAGATTTTTCATTCCATCTCCCATAACGTTTGGTTGCTCAGGGGGAAAATCATTGCATTTCCAGCATTCAGCATTAACACAATTCCTCTGGGTTCCAGGCATTGACTAAAACCAAGAAGTATACTGTGAGAAACACTAATCATAATAGGAAAATCACATAATCAAGAATAAGATTTCACACTTTAGGTCTTATCATAGGTTTTTCATGGTCATTTCTAAAATAATAAGATTATGTTCAATGCTTAAACATATCCTTTGGGTTCATACTAAGGCTTTCACATCCTAGTTTCCAAAGGATGACTATACCTTTCCTCTGATACCAACTATAATGACCCATACTCTAGATACATGGTTATTAAATCAGAATTGAAGTATACTTATTACAACATATAACAAAACCATGGTAGGACCATATAGGTATAGTGTCTTTAGAAACTGGGAAACATAAACAACTGGTTCATAAATCATCTACATTGTCTCCTGTTTATTTCATCATATCTAGAGTCCCTTTTGGCATATCCTACTTAATACCCTTATTCTTGACATGGGGAAAAGAAAAAATACAAAAGGGTGATCTCAAATACCCAGTAAGGGTAAAAAAAATAAATATCAATCATATCATATTCATAAGAACATAACATTTTGAAAAACTAAACCTGAAAAGGAGATCATAATATCATAATATGAGATAAATAATAGTAGTGAAATGAAATCCCAATAATCATAAGTTAAAACAATTAAACTTCTTTCCATACACACATAATCATAGAAAATAATTTCATATTTTTCAAGGCTCATTTCCAAGACCATCATAGCGGAAAAAGTCCATTACTGAATTGAGTTCACTCCTCGTTCCAGTCCCGTGTCACTGAACCAGATTAACTTGTCATTCCAGCCATGTCTATCTCGTGAGATATAAATCATTACCCAATGCATTGGAGGGAGATATAGTTCCCCCCCCATCTCACAATGAAGCCATTCTTATTTATTCCACAAAATCATAAATCATAGCATAACCCACGTAATAAAAATGGGATTCATAAACATCCTCCCATAATCACATAATCCATATAAGATAAAAGGACATAATAAAATTAATTCCATCATAACATAATCAAATTAATATAAAAATAGTGATAGAAACATAACCCTATAATATCTTAGATGGAAAATAATTTTGATAAAACACTTGAACTCCATTCTTGAGGAAAATATCCTTTCTACTTCGAAAACATTTTACCTTTATTATCATGTCACACAATTTTAAACTAAAATAAGTTGATTAAAAATAAAGATGAAAACTTGTAAAGGAAGCTTCATAGAAATAATATTCTATGAAATCATAAAAATCCATTCATGCCGTATAAGTTAAAAAATATATTCTTCTCATATATTGGCC
The DNA here is from genome assembly GCA_963277665.1 of Viscum album. Classification (NCBI taxonomy): domain Eukaryota; kingdom Viridiplantae; phylum Streptophyta; class Magnoliopsida; order Santalales; family Viscaceae; genus Viscum; species Viscum album. Next base: position 642,000,759 of record OY728151.1, on the reverse strand, counting down.
AAAAAAGACAAAAAATACCTCGTACTAAAGAGGACAAAAAATTAAATTCATATATTTTACTCACCAAAGGGTAAAATTGGATTTAAAAAATTGTAGGAGGATAGAAATAATATTACATATTGAGGAATCATGTATGTGGATGATAAATATTCCCCAGTAAATTCTGAAGTATAAAGAATCTCAGATAAAAATCAGATTGTGAGATTTTCCCTTACCTTAGGTCCGATTTGCATCGTACGTATCGGAACCTCCTGTATAATGATTTAAATTATGTCATTGAATTATTACAGAATCATATTCATTGTAATTATATCATATATGGTCATATTCTTATATTCTTATTAGTAATATTTCATTGCTACTTGTTATTCGGGTGTTCATTTCTTTATGTTCTTATGCATGTTTTGTCGAATAAATTCTTATTCTTCTTTTTAGGGTATAGATAACTCATTTCCAGAATGGTATTAGTTTAATATATATCATATTTTTTTATTCAATTCATTTATATAATTATTATTCAATGAAGATCTTGTAGAACGAGTCACGTCACATTGTGGAGACGGTAGGCGATACGTACGCACAAGTGATGATATCATTCCCATGATCTTGGAATTGTATTGAAGTGTATTTATACTATTTCAGAATCAATATCACTTTAAAATAATCATATATAGTTATTCATTACGCCATTATACCCATCCAAGTAATGTGGTGGTCTAAAACAGATTACACCACGTCGTGGAGACGGTATTCCGTACGTAAGCACGAGCGGTGATTTCGTTTTCCATTGGATGGATGGAAGGTCAAATAGGGTTGTTTCATATTTATAATGACATATCAGTATATGAGTGATACTTATTTTGTTACTTCATAATGAAACAACTAAAGAATAGGAAGTCGAAGAAGAAATAAATTTGAAAGAATCGGTAACAGATATTACCTCTTCTTCGACACGCCTCATTGAAACCTCCTCTTAGGTCACTAATGTTGGTCTTTGAAGAATACCTGGAACTCTAGAATATTACTAGGGGTGTTGAGAAGAGTAATGGGTAGGGTTTGGCTGAGAATTAAGGATCCATGTTGTGTAAAGAGGAGAGGGAGGTGGTGCCATTTTATGAGGGAGGAGAGGGGCACCTTTGGGAAGTGTGAAAATATTATTTTATTATAAACTTATCTTCGGTTTCAAAAGGTCCAAACATCATTAAAGACGAAGATAAGATGACTCAGGGTAAAAATAATATCATCCAATCAAAATTGGACATGTATTGGATAATATTTTAACCATTTTAATCTTATTTATTTAAATCATTTATTAATGAGGTAAATACTGCATCATTAGTGTGTCATAAAAAATTTAATAATTTGATGTCTAAAAATTATAAAAAAACAACCATGTAGATATGTTTTTATCTTTCCAATGAATATTTATAGTTGAAAAGATAATTTATATAACTCCTTATAAAAATTAATTACTAAAAGATTTTTTTAATGTCAATTTTGTCTTCACATTAAATTAATTAATCCAAATTGTCATTATCATTACCAAGTGGCTCAATGGGGTTCCAAAATGGACAAAAGGATGCCCATGGTCGGCCACTACTCATCCAATAAGGTTAGGACATGTGTTAAGGTAATATTGAATTATTATAGTAGTTTTTAACCATGAATTACCCTATTTAACTTTAACCGCAGTAAATAAAAGTCAAAAGTTACTATTCACTAAAAAATATTTTCATCTTATTGAACCACATTTTAACTCTTGATAACAACAATGTCTGTCAGATTTTTGAAATTAAATTCACAGAAGTGGTAAAATTTCATTTAAATGAAAGGGTCGGTTTTTTAACTACACCTGAGTGGTTTCACTATTCATCAAAAATTTAAGTTTTTCAGAAAAATACCAAAAATTCAGCCTAAGCTATATTTGATATTCAGAATTCAAAAATGAGGTCTATTTTAGAAAAATCAAAACATAGAATTGGAATTAATTAATTTTAAATTTATTCCCGTTATCAAAACAAATAGCGTGTTTTTAAGAAACAATAACTATCAAAAGATCAACACTTGTTTATGTCAAATTTCAAAGTGAAATTAATTCTAATGACCAAAATTGGATTAAATGGTAAAAATATATTCTAATTACACAATAAAACCAATTAAAAAGATTATATAACCATATAAATTATTGCGATGAAAAAAATTGTTTTTAATTAAAATATAGCGTGTTTTTACTATTCATTAAAATATGAATGTTATCAGAATAATATGAAAAATTTATCCAATTTAAATTATTATATCATGATTCCATGGAAGAATTTTATTTTGTCAAATTGAACATATAAACATGATAAAAACTAGATTTAAAATGGGTGCGCCTTTAAAAGGTGGCAAAACGACATTTTTTGGAAATTACATATTTTACCTGAAAATTTTATTTTGTTCTCATACCATGTTCTATAAAATATGTAAGATGAATAATAATGTTGTAAAATTAAAAATGTAGTTAATAATATTCATAACGGCTAGTCTATAATAATATTATAACAATATATTGTTGTTTAGTGAAACTCGTTATTGCGTACTACACACGCTATCAAGGAAGGTTGTGATTGAGTGTAACACAAGGCAAGATAGTGTTGTGTGTAGTGAAAGATTCCTTTGATGTTGCAAATAACATATGACATAAAAAATACACTTCTCATAAAATATCATGGTGTTACATTCAACCCCACTTAAAAGGAATTTCACCCTCAAAATTCATCACTTCGTAACAAACAGATGAGGATACCTCTCCCTTATCATATCCTCAAACTCCAATATAGATTCTTCTAATTGGTGATCCTCCAAAAAACTTTCACCCAGCGATTGGTCTTGTTCATTAGAACTTTTTTGCTACGACCCAGAATCTATATCAGTTCTTCTACATAAGAAAGATCTTGCTCCAAGGGTACAACTTCTGAGCATATAGTACATGTGAATGATCAAGTATGTACTTTCTTAGGAGAGATGCATAGAACCATCGTGAACTTGAGAGAGATTCAGTGGAAGTGTGAATCGATAAACTACCTTCCAAACATGATCCATTATTTCGAAAGGACCTATATACCTAGGGCTCAGGTTTCCCTTCTTTCCAAATCTCATTACTCGCTTCCATGGAGATATTCTTAAGAACACTTTATCACCCACTTCAAACTCTAGGTCTTTTCTTGGATTGGCGGCATAATTTTTTTTTCGACTTTGAGATGCTATTATGTGTTGTTTAATAGATTTGACCTTTTCTTCCATATCATCAACAAGATCAGGTTCTAATAGCTTTCTTTCACCAACTTCATCCCAGTATGTTGGAGTCCTGCATTTCTTTCCATAGACTGCTTCATAAGGAGTCATCTGAATACTGGAGTGAAAGATATTATTATAAGAAATTATACCAATGGTAGGTGTTGATCCCAACCACCTTTGAAATCCATAGAGAATGATCATAACATATCTTCTATAGCTTTAATTGTTCTCTTAGACTGACTATTTTTCTGAGGATGATAAGCAGTGCTGCAAGTCAACTCTGTATCTAATGTATGCTGAAGTCCTCGGCAGAACTTCGAGGTAAACCATGGATCCCGATTCGATATAATGGAAAGTGGTACTCCATGAAATCTTACCACTTTCTTCACATATATCCCGACAAGCTGATCCAGAGAGAAACTTTCTCTAATAGCAATGAAGTGTGCCGACTTTCTATGAAAATCAACTATAACCCAGATAGCCTTATTTCCTTTGGATGTTTTTGGAAGTCCAGTGACAAAGTCCATAGTGATGTTTTCCCATTTCCATTCTTGTAAGGGTAATGGTTATAACAACTCCATAGACTTCTATCTCTCAGCTTTAACTTTCTGACAAACCAAGTTTCGAGAGACATATTCAACAACATCTCTTTTCATTCCATCCCACCAGAAGTACTCTTACAGGTCCCTATAAATCATTGTGCTTCCAAGATGAATAGAGAATGAAGAACTATGAGCCTCATCTAGTAGCTCCTTCTTTAATTCTGGGATGGGAGGAACACAAACCCGATTTCTGAATCTAATTATCTCATCACAATGAAGGATGAATTCAGGAACATTTCTCACCTTCTTTTGTAACTCTACATCTTATTTTTGTTCCTCTTTAATCTTCACATGTATAGATGGTTGAACATTCATTTGAGAAAGATAAGATTTTCCCCTTACATTATAATTCCAAGAGACATCCATTGTAAATCCATAAATATTGGATCTTTTGTGATCCTAATCATGGATAAGCTAGCGTGGTCTTGTCGGCTTAATGCATCTTCCACCTTGTTTGCTTTCCCAGGGTGATAATGAATTGAGTATTCATAGTCCTAAATCAACTCCAACCATCTTCTTTGGAGAATATTCGTCTCCTTTTGTGTGAAAATATACATTAATCTTTTATAATCAGTATAAATATCACACATTTCACCATAAAGATAATGCCTCCATATTTTCAATGCAAAGATTACCGCAGATAATCCAAATCATGAGTTGGGTAATTTTGCTCATGGATTTTGAACTGTCGTGAGGCATAAGCTATCACCATATCATTTTTCATGATAACACACCCCATTCCCTTCTTGGATTCATCATTGTAGATCACAAAACTTTCTCCACTACACGGCAGTGTGAGCACAAGTGCGCTGGATAACTTTCGTTTTTACTCTTTGAAATTCTCTTCACACTCCTCCGTCTAAATGAACGTAACTCCATTTCAAGTCAACCAGATTATTGGATTAGAGAAGCTTGAAAAATCATTCACAAAATGTAGATAATATCTAGAGAGAGAATGATAACTTTGGATCTCAGTTACTGTTGTTGGTATCGACCATCTTTCGATAATCTCTGTTTTTGCTGGATCCATAGATATCCCCTCTTTTGAGATTATGTGTCCCAAAAATGAAACTTTTTGAAACAAAAATTCACACTTTGTAAATATGGCATAAATATCATACTTTATTAGGGTCTTTAATACAATTCTCAAGTGATCTTCATGTTCTTCCTTTCTCTTTGAATAGACAAGAATATCGTCTATAAAAACTACCACAAACTGATCAAGATAGATTCCAAAGACTCTATACATTAGATCCATGATGATAACAGGGCATTAGTAAGACCAAATGGCATCACTATAAATTCATTGTGTCCATACCATGTACGGATTGTCGTCTTTGGTATATCCATCTTTTTGAACCTTAATTGATGATACTCTGAATGAAGATCAATCTTGGAAAAGTATTGAGCTCTGCATAGTTGGTCAAATAAGTCATCAATGTGTGGGAGAGATATTTGTTCTTGATAGTGATCTTGTTATGTTCTTGATAATCAATGAAAAGTCTCATTGATATATCATTCTTCTTAACAAACAGAATAGGTTCTACCAATGGTGATGCACTAGGGTGTATGAATCCTTTATCAAGATTCTCTTGGAGTTGCTTCTTCATTTCCTGCAACTCAATTGGCGCCATCTATAAGGTGTCTTTGAAATGGGCATAGCCCCCAGTATAAGTTCTATTGAAAACCCAACTTCACGATTTGGTGGAAGACCTAGAAATTCCTCCGGAAAGACACCCTCAAAAACTCGTACAATGGGTTTGTTCTTAATCGTGAGTTTCTCTACAACCATTTGAGATAAATAAACATCATTTATTGGATTCAAGACCCATATGATGGAAGAAATTTCCACTGGAAGGTTATATTCATCCTTGCATCGATAGATGATAGTATATTGATCGGGAATATTAAATGTTATATCCCTTCTTTGGAAATTGATATGAGCTTCGTATAAAGAAAGACAATACATGCCAAGAATCACATCTAATTACACTATAGGAAGGATCACAAGATTTGTAGGAAGCACTTTCCCACAAACTTCAATTGGAGAATAATTATAAACTTTTGATGCAACCGTTGTGCCATTAAGAGTATTCACAAATAACTCAACATCTAGTTGTTAAGGTTTTAAAAAGAGATCCTTAGAAAACTAGTCCCAAATAAAAGAGTGGGTGGATCCAGAATCAAATAAAACATTTGATAATTTAGAGTGTATGGTATGAGTAACTTTCACCACTTCATTATCGTACTTCACATTGCCGATAGAAATTGCATGCGACTTTCGTTTTTATTTGGCATTAATTGTTTGTTAACGTCGATCATCATCAACAACCCTTGGATTAGGGCATTGATTGGAATAATTCCCCATTTCCTTGCACATGAAACATTGATGTGTAGGAGTTGCATTCTGTGTCTCCTTTTCTTTGTTCGCATCATTAGACATCTTTTTCCCATTATTTTGACATTCAACTGCCCGATGTCCTTATTTTCCACACTTAAAACATTTAATTGTCCCTTTAAGAGAATTACCTCCATGTTTATTTCCACAATTTGAGCATAAAGGAAAAATAATATTCTTTTCAGTGTGGTCTTTAGATTTTCCTTTGAATTCCATTTTACTCTTATTATCAAACCCATAGGATTGATGGGTTACTCCAATCTCCATCTCAACCTTGAGAGCACATAGAAAAATTTACTCGTAGCGATTGAAGTCCCTTATGGCTAGCGCCCTTCGAAGACTTGGATTTATGCCACTAAAGAATCGATCGATATTACTATTAGGTTAGATAATAATTCCGGAAGTGTATCTTACATGTCATGTAAATTTTGATTCGTAGGTACCAAACGATTCATCATCATTTTTCTTTAGTTCAAGATACTCCTTCTCCAGCTTTGTTTGAAGAATGTGAGGGATGTACTTATTGAAAAATAAGTTCATGAACTCGTCCCATTCGATGGACTCAATTTCATCCCTTTGACTCATATTCTTAATAAGATTCCACCATTGATCTGCTTCACCTTCCAAACGATATACTGCTATGATGACTTTATCATGTTCAGAACATTGTAGAACTAAAAATATCTTTTCAGTGGTACTGATCCATTATTCAGCCACTAATGGATTAGAAGACTGAATGAAGCTGGACACTCCCTCATGAAGGATTCAACATAATGTTGCTCCTTTTATTTCTCGTTTGGAATTCCAGCATGATTCATAGAATGATAAATTTGCGGGAGCATGGCTACAAGATTTTGTATTCCTGCTCCCATAAACATTGGTTGCTCAGGGGGGACAATCATTTCATTTCCCATCACATTCAGCATTAACACGGTTCCTTCGGGATCCATCCATTGACTAAAACCAAGAAGCATAGTGTGAGAAACACAAATCATAAAAAAAACCACATAATCAAGAATAAAATTTCACACTTTAGGTCTTATCATAGGTTGTTCATGGCCATTTATAAAATACTATGATTATGTTCTATGCTTATACAAATCCTTAGGGTTCTTACTAAGGCATTCACATCCTATATTCCAAAGTTTTATTATAGCATTCCTCTGATACCAACTACAATGACCCACACTCTAGATACATGGTTATTACGTCAGAATTGAAGCGTACTTATTACAACATATAACAAAACCATGGTAGGACCGTATAGGTATAGTGTCTTTAGAAACTGGGAAACATAAACTACTGGTTCATAAATCATCTACATTTTCTCCCGTTAATTTAATAATATATAGAGTCCCTTTTGTCATATCCTACTTAATACTCTTCTTCCTGACCTGGTGAAAAGAAAAAAAACAAAAGGTTGAGTTCAAATGCTCAGTAACGGTAAAAAAAGAAATATAAATCATATCATATTCATAAGAACATAACATTTTGAAAATCATAACCATTAAAAGAGATCATAATATTATAACATGGGATAAATCATAGTAGTGAAATGAAATCCCAATAATCATAAATTAAAACATGAATCTTTTTGGTATACACAAATAATCATAGAAAATAATTTCATATTTTTCAAGGATAATTTCAAAGACCATCATAGTGGATAAAGTCCATTACTGAACCGAGTTCACTCCTCGTTCCGGTCCTATATAACTGAACCGGGTTAACTTGTCATTCCATCCATGTCTGTATTGTGAGATATAATTCTTACCCAATGCATTGGAAGCATATATAGGTCCCACCCATTTCATAATGAATCCATTCTAATTTGTGCCACAAAATCATAAATCATAGCATAACCCATGTAATAAAAATGGGATTCATAAACATCCTGCCATCATCACCTAATCCATATAATATAAAAGGACATCATACAAATAATTCCATCATAACATAATCAAATAACAGTAAAAATAGGGATAGAAACAGAACCATATATCCTTGCTACTTCAAAAACATTTTACCTTTAATAAAATTTCATACAATTTTCAACTAAAATTAGTTGATTAAAAATAAACATTAAAAATTTTAAAGGAATCTTCTTGGAAATAATGTTCTATGAAATCATAAAAATCAATTCATGCCGTATAAGTTAAAAAAAATTCTTCTCATACTTTGGCTAGAAAAGTCAAAAATTACCTCGTACTAAAAACGAAAAAAGATTCCTTTCATATCTTTTACTCACCAAAGGGTAAAATTGGATTTAATAAATTTTAGGAGGATATAAATAATATTAAATATTGAGGAATCATGGATGTGGATGATAAATATTTCCCAGTATGTTCTGAAGTATAAACAATCTGGGATAAAAATGTGATTGCAATATTTTCCCTTACCTTAGGTCTGATTTGATTCGTACATATCTGAACCTCCTGTATAATGATTTAAATAAAGTAATTGACTTATTACAAAATCATATTCATTGTTATGTTATCATATATGGTCATATTCATATCTTCTTATTAGTAATATTTCATTGCTACTTATTATTCGGGTGTTCATTGCTTTATGTTCTAATGTATGTTTTGTCGAATAAATTATTATTCTTATTTTTAGGTTATAGATACCTTATTTATAAAAATTTATTAGTGCAATATATATCATATTTATTCATTAAATTCATTTATATAATCATTATTCAATGAAGATCTTGTAGAACGAGTCGCATCACATCGTGGAGACGGTAGGCCGTATGTACGCACAAGCGATGATATCGTTCCCATGATCATGGAATTTTATTGAAGTGTATGTATACTATTTCAGAATCAATATTACATTACAATAATCATATATAGTTATTCTTTACACCACTGTACCCATCCCATTATGGTGGTGGTGGAAAACATATTACACCACAGCATGGAGATGGTAATCTGTACGTACGCACGCGCGATGATTTCATTTTCCGTAAGATGGATATAAGGTGAAATAGGGATGTTTCGTATTTATAATAACATATCAGTATATGAGTGATACTAATTATATTACTTCATAATGTAACAACTATATAAGAGGAAGTAGAAGAAGAAATAAATTCGAAATAATCAGTAACGGATATTACCTCTTTTTCGACACGCCTCTTTGAAACATCCTCTTAGGGCACTAATGTTGGTCATTGAAGAAGACAAGGTCCTCTAGAATATTAATAGGGGTTTTGAGAAGAGTAATAGGCAGGGTTTGGCTGAGCTTGAAGGATCAATGTTGTGTAAATAGGAGATGGAGGAGGTTCCATTTTATAAGGGAGGAGAGGGGAACCTTTGGAAAGTGAGAAGATATTATTTTATTATAAACATATATTCGGTTTCAAAAGGTCCAAAAATAATTAAAGAAGAAGAAAAGATGACTCATTTTCGAAATAAAATCATCCAATCAGAATTGTACATGTTTTGGATAATATATTAATCATTATAATCTTACTTATTTAAATCATTTATTAGTGAGGTGAATACTGCATTATTATTGTGTCATAAATAATTAAATTAAATTGATGAATAAAAAATATAAAAAAACCCACCATGTAGGAAATTTTATTATCTTTACAATGAATATTTTTAATTGGATAGATATTTTATATAACTACTTATAAAAATTAATTACTAAAAGATTTTTGTTAATGTCAATTTTTTCTTTACATTAAATTAATTAATCCAAACTGTCATTATCACTACCAAGTGGCTCAATGGGGTCCCAAAATCGACCCAAAGATACCCATGGTCGGCCACTACTTATCCAATAATGTTAGGACAAGTTTTAGGGTAATTTTGAATTATTATAATATTATTTTAACCTTGAACTACCCTATTTACCTTTAATCGCAGTAAATAAAAGTCAAAAGTTACTATGCACCAAAAATTATTTTCATCTTATTGAACCACATTTTACTCATTGATAAAATCCATGTATGTTGGATTTTTGAAATTCAATTAACATAAGTGGTAAAATTTCATTTAAATGAAAGAGTCAGTTTTGTAACTAACAATATGTGGTTTCACTATTCATCAAAAATTGATGCTTTTCAAAAAAAATCAAAAATTCATCCAAAGCTATATTTTATATTTTGAATTAGAAAATTATGTCTATTTTTACACATTCAAAACACAAAAGTGGTATTAATTAATTTTAAAAGTAATTTCATTTATCTAAACAAATAGCATGTTTTCAAGAAACAATAACTATCAAAAGATCGACACTTGTTTATATCCAATTTCAAAGTGAAATTAATTCCAATGACCAAAATTTGAATAAATGGTAAAAATATATTCTAATTAAACTTTAAAACCAATTAAAAAAATAATCTAACAATATAAATTATTGCGATGAAAAAAAGTTATTTTTAATTAAAATATAGCTTGTTTTTACTATTCATTAAAATATTAATGTTATCAGAATAATATGAAAATTTTACCCAAATTGAAATTTTATATCTTGATTCCAAGGAAGAATTTTATTTTGTCAAATTGAACTTATAAACATGTCAAAAACTAGATTTAAAATGGTTGCGCCATAAAAAGCCCGCAAAACTACATTTTAAAAAAATACTTATTTTACCCGAAAAATTTATTTTGTTATAATACCATGTTATAGAAAATATGTAAGATGAATAATAATGTTATAAAATTCCAAATTTAGTTAATACTATTCATAACGACTAGTCCATAATAATACTATAACAATATATTGTTGTTTAGTGAAACCCGGTATTGTGTACTACACACGCTATCGAGGAAGGTCGTGAAAGCGTGTAACACAAGCCAAGCTTGTGTGGTGTGCAGTGATATATTCCTTTGATGTTGCGAATAACATAAGGCATAAAAAAATATTTCTCCTAAAATATCAGGGTGTTACATTTTACCACCCTAAAAATGATTTTCGCCCTCGAAATTCGTCAGTTCGTAACAAATAGATGAGGAAACCTCTCCCTTATCATATCCTTAAGCTCCCATGTATATTCTTGTAATTTTTGGTTCCTCCATAAAACATTCACAAAGCGAGTGGTCTTGTTCTGTAGACCTTTTTCTCTATGATCTATAATATCTATTGGTTGTTCGTCATAAGAACGATCTTTTTCTAGTGGTACAACTTCTGAGCTTAGCACATGTGAAGGATCGGGTATGCACGTTCTCAGGAGAGATACATGGAACACATTATGAACTTTAGAGAGATTAAGTGAAAGCTCCAATCATTAAGATACCTTCCCACCATGATCCAATATTTCTAAAGTACCAATATACCTAGGGCTCAGCTTTCCCTTCATTCAAAATCTCATTACTCTCTTCCAAGGAGATATTTGTAAGATCACTTTATCAACCACTTCAAACTCTAGGTCTTTTCTTCGTTTGTTGGCATATCTTTTTTTTTCGACTCTGAGCTGCTCTTATGTGTTGTTGAATATATCTGACATTTTCTACAATCACATCAACAAGATCAGGTCATAATAGATTTCTTTCGTCAACTCAATCCCATCAAGTTGTAGTCCTGCATTTCATTCCCTAGAGATCTTCATAAGGAGCCATCTAAATACTGGAGTGAAATCTATTATTATAAGAAAATTCCACCAAAGGTAGGTGTTGATCCCAATTTCCTTTGAAATCCCTTGATCAAGCTATTAACATATCTTCTAGAGTATGAATTATTCTCTCAGACTGACCATCTGTCTGAGGATGATAAGCAGTGCTGAAACTCAACTCTGTATCTAATGTATGCTGAAGACTTCGCCAGAAGTTTGAGGTAAACCTCGGATCCCGATAAGATATAATGAAAAGTGGTACTCCATGCAATCTTACCACTTCCTTCACATATATCCTGGCAAGCTGATCCAGAGAGAAATATTCTCTAATAGCAATGAAGTGTGCCGACTTTGTAAGAAGATCAACTATAACCCATATAGCCTTATTGCCTTTGGATGTTTTTGGAAGTCCAGTGACAAAGTCCATTGTGATGTTTTCCAATTTCCATTCTGGTATGGGTAATGGTTATAACATCACCATAGACTTATGTCTCTCATCTTTAACTTGCTGACAAACCAAGCTTCGAGAGACATGTTCATCAAAATCTCTTTTCATTCCATCCCACTAGAAGTACTCTTACTGGTCCCTATACATCTTTGTACTTCCAGGATGAATAGATAATGAAGAACTATGAGCCTCATCCAGTATCTCCTTCTTTAATTCTGGGATGGGAGGAACACAAAACAGATTTATGAATCTTATTCTCTCATAAAAATCAAGGTTGAATTCAGGAACATTTCTCACCTTCTTTTGTAACTCTACATCTTCTTTTTTGTGCCTCTTTAATCTTTACATGTATATATGGATGAACGTTCATTTGAGAAAGATAATATTTTCCCCTTCAATTATAATTCAAAGATCCATCCATTGTAAATCCATAAATATTGGATCTTTTGTGATCCTCATCATGGATAAGCTACCATGGTCTTGTCGGCTTAATGCATCTTCCACCTTGTTTTCTTTCCCAAGGTGATAATTAATTGAGTAGTCATAGTCCTCAATCAACTCCATCAATCTTTTTTGGGACATATTCATCTCCTTTTGTGTGAAAATATACATTAAAATTTTGTGATCATTATAAATATCACACATTTCACCATAAAGATAATGCCTCCATATTTTCAATGGAAAGATTACCACGGATAACTCCAAATCATGAGTTGGGTAATTTTGCTCATGGATTTTCCACTATCATGAGGCATAAGCTATCACCATATCCTTTTTCATGAGAACACACCCCAGTCCCTTATTGGATGCATCACTATAGTTCACAAACCTTTCACTACTACACGGTAGTGTGAGTGCAGGTGCACTGGAAAACCTTCATTTTAACTCTTTGAAATTCTCTTCACAGTCCTCCGTCCAAACGAACATAACTCCTCTTAAAGTAAACCCTAATGAGTGGATTAGATAACCTTGAAAATTCTTTCTAAAAAAGTCGATAATATCTAGCCAGACAAAAAAAACTTCATAACTCAGTTAGTGTTGTTGGTCTCGACCATCTTTTGATAACCTCTGTTTTTGCTGGATCCACAGATATCCCCTCTTTTGAGATTATGTGACCCAAAAATGAAAACTTTTGAAGCCAAAATTCACATTTGGTAAATGTGTCATAAAGCTTATCCTTTATTAGGGTATTTAATACAATTCTCAAGTGATATTCATGTTCTTACTTTCCCTTTGGATAGACAAGAATATCGTCTATAAAGACTACCAAAAACTAATCAAGATAGTTTCTAAAGACTCTATCAATTAGATCCATGAAGATAGCAGGGAATTAGTAAGACCAAATGGCATCACTATAAATTCCTAGTGTCCATACCTTGTATGGAATGCCGTCTTTGGTATATCCACCTTTTTTACCCTAAATTGATGATACCCTGAAAAAAGATCGATCTTGGAAAAGTATTGAGCTTCGCATAGTTGGTCAAATAAGTCATCAATGCATTGGAGATGATATTTGTTCTTGATAGTGATATTGTTATGTTCTTGATAATCAATTCAAAGTCTCATTGATCTATCATTCTTCTTAACAAACAAAATAGGTGTTACCTAAGTTGATTCAATAGGGCCTATGAATCCATTATCAAGATTCTCTTGGAGTTGTTTCTTCAATTCCTGCAACTCAATTGGGGCCATTCTATAAAGTGTCTTTGAAATGGGCACAACACCCAGTATAAGTTCTATTGAAAACACAACTTCACGATTTGGTGGAAGACCTGGAAATTCATCCGGAACGACATATTCAAACTACCGTAAAATGGGTGTATTCCTAATTGTGAGTTTCTCTCCAACCATTTGAGATAAATAACCTTCATTTATTTGAATCAAGACCCATATGATGGAAGAAATTTCTACATGACGGTTACATTCATCCTTGCATCGATAGATGATAGTAGATTGACTGGGAATATTAAATGTGATTTCCCTTCATTGGCAATTGATATGAGCTCTATATAAAGAAATCCAATCCATGCCAAGAATCACATCAAATTCTACTATAGGAAGGATCACAAGTTTTTCTGGATGCACATTCCCACAAACATCAATTAGAGAAGAATTATAAACTTTTTATGCAACCGTTGTTCCATTAGGAGTTGTCACAGCTAACTCAACATCTAATTGTTTAAGTAGTACGGCGATAACTTTAGAAAAATATTCCGAAATAAAAGAGTGGGTTGATCCAAAATTAAATAAAACATATGATACTTTAGAGTGGATGGTAAGTGTACCTTTCACCACTTCATTATCGTACTCCACATCGACGATAGAAATTTCATGTGACTTTCCTCGGTCTATGGCCTTAATAGTTTGTTGACGTCGATCATCATAAACAACCCTTGAATTAGGGCATTCATTGGAAAAATTCCCCATTTCCTTGCACTTGAAACATTGAAGTGTAGGAGGTGCATTCTGTGTATCTGTTTCTTGATTCGAATCATTAGACATCTTTTTCCAATTATTTTGACATTCAATAGCCTAATGACCTTATTTTCCACACATAAAACATTTACTTGTCCCTTTAAAATAATTACCTCCATGTTTATTTCCACAATTTGAGCATAAAGGAAAACTCACCTTCTTTTCAGTGTGGTCTTTAGATTTTCCATTGAATTCCATTTTACTCTTCTTATCAAGCCCATAGGATTGATGGGTTACCCCAATCTCCATCTCAACCTTGAGAGTACATAAAACAATTTTCTCGTAGCTATTGAAGTCCCATATGGCTAACGCCCTTCGAAGACTTGGATTTATGCCACTAAAAAATCGATCGATCTTACTCTTAGGTTAGATAATAATTCCGGAAGCGTATCTTGCATGTCATGTAAAATCTGATTCGTAGGTACCAACCGATTCATCATCCTTTTTCTTTAGTTCAAGAAACTCCTTCTCCGGATTTGTTCGACGAATGCGAGGGGTGCACTTATTGAAAAATAAGTTCATGAACTTGTCCCATTCCATGGACTCAATTTCATCCCTTTTCCTCATATTCTTAATAATATTAAACTATTGATCATCTTCACCTTCCAAATGATATACTGCAATGATGACTTTATCATGTTCAGAACATTGTAGAACTGAAAATATCTTTTTAGTGGTACTGATCCATTATTCAGCCACTAATGGATCAGAAGACTCACTGAATGAAGCTCGATGCTACCTCATGAAGGATTCAACATAATTTTTCTCCATCCTCTGATCATTTGGAATTCCAAAATGATTCATAGCTTGAGAAATTTGTGTGAGCATGGCTACAAGATTATGCATTCCTACTCCCATATCCTTTGGTTGCTCAGGGGGACAATCATTGCATTGCCCGTCACACTCAGCATTAACACAATTCTTTCGAGTTCCATCCATTGACTAAAACCAAGAGGAATTAGTGAGAAAAACTAATCAAAACAGGAAAACCACATAATCAAAAATAAAATTTCACACATTAGGTCCTATCATAGGTTTTTCATGGCCATTTATAAAATACAAAGATTATGTTCTGTTCATAAACATATCATTAGGGTTCTTACTAAGGCTTTCACATCCTTGTTTCCAAAGGTTGACTATACCTTTTCTCGGATACCAACTATAATGAACCATACTCTAGATACGTGGTTATTACCTCAGAATTGAAGCATAACTATTACAACATATAACAAAACCATGGTAGGACCATATAGGTATAGTGTCTTTAAAAACTGGGAAACATAAACAACTGGTTCATAAATCATCTACATTGTCTCCCATTTATTTCATCATATTTTGAGTCCCTTTTGGCATATCCTACTTAATACCCTTCTTCATAACCTGGGGAAAAGAAAACATACAAAAGGGTGATCTCAAAAGCTCAGTAAGGGTAAACAAAAGAAATATCAATCATATCATATTCATGAGAACATAAAATTTTAAAATCTTAACCTGCAAAAGAGATCATAATATCATAACTTGGGATAAATCAAAGTAGTGAAATGAAATCCCAATAATAATAACATAAAACATTAAACTTTGTGGCATACACATATAATCATATAAAATAATTTCATATTTTTCAAGGCTCATTGGCAAGACCATCATAGTGGACAAAGTCCATTACTGAACTGAGTTCACTCCTCGTTCCAATCTTGTATCACTGAACTGGATTAACTTGTCATTCTAGCCATGTCTATCTCATGAGATATAAATCTTAACCCAATGAATTGGAGGGAGATATAGGTACCACCCATCTTATAATGAAACCATTATTATTTTTTCCACAAAACCATAAATCATAGCATAACCCATGTAATAAAAATGGGATTCTTAAATATCATGCCATCATAACATAATTCATATAAGATAAAAGGAAATCATAAAATTAATTCCATCATAACATAATAAAATCACTTTAAAAATAGTGATAGAAAAAGAACCCTATATTATCTTATATGGAAGATAAATTTGATAAAACACTTGAACTGCATTCTTGAGAAAAAATTTCTTTCTACTTCAAAAACATTTCACCTTTCTTATCATGTCATAAAATTTTAAACTAAAAGAAGTTGATTAAAAATAAAAATTGAAAACATGTAAAGGAATCATCATGGAAATAATGTTCTATGAAACTATAAAAATCCATTCATTCCATATAAGTTAAAAAATATTCTTCTCATACATTGGCCGGAAAAGTCAAAAAGTACCTCGTACTAAAAACGAAAAAAGATTCATTTCATTTATTTTACTCACCGAAGGGTAAAATTAGATTTAAATATTTTTAGGGGGATATAAATAATATTACATATTGATGAATCATGGATGTGGATGATAAATATTCCCCAGTAAATTCTTAAGTATAAACAATCTCCGATAAAAAAGAGATTGCGATATTTTCCCTTACCTTATGTTTGATTTGATTCATACGTATCTGAACCACTTGTATAATGATTTAAATAATGTCATTGACTTTTTACAGAATCATATTATTTGTTATGATATCGTATATGTTCATATTCTTATCTTTTTATTAGTAATATTTCATTGCTACTTGTAATTTGAGTGTTCATTGCTTTATGTTCTTATGCATGTTTTGTCGAATAAATTCTTATTCTTCTTTTTAGGTTATAGAAAACTCATTTAAAAAATGGTATTATTGTAATATATGTCACATTTATTCATTAAATTCATTTATATAATCATTATTAAATGTATATCATGTAGAACGATTCACATCACATCGTGGAGACAATAGGCCGTACGTACGCACGAGCGATGATATCATTCCCATGATCGTGGAATTTTATTGAAGTGTATGTATACTATTTGAGAATCAATATCACTTTACAATAATCATATATAGTTATTCTTTACACCATTATACCAATACAAGTAAGGTGGTGGTGGAAAATATATTACACCACAGCGTGGAGACGATATTCCGTATGTACGCATGCGCAGTGATTTTGTTTTCCATAGGATGGACTGAAGGTGAAAGAGGGTTATGTCATATTTATAATAACATATCGGTATATGAGTGATAATGATGTTATTACTTCATAATGAAACAACTAAACAAGAACATGTAGAAGAATAAATAAATTTGAATGAATCGGTAACAGATATTTTCTCTTCTTCGACAGGCCGCTTTGAAAACTCCTCTTAGGGAACTAATGTTGGTCTTTGAAGAAGACTAGGACCTATAGACTATTACTAGGGATGTTGAGAAGAGTAATGGGTGGGGTTTGGTTGATCTTTAAGGTTCAAAGTTGTTTAAATAGGAGAGGGAGGAGGTGCCATTTTATTTGGGAGGAGAGGGTCACCTTTAGAAAGTGTGAAAATATTATTTTATAATAAACTTATCTTCAGTTTAAAAATGACAAAAAATAATTAAAGATGAAGATAATATGACTCATGGTAGAAATAAAATCATAAAAGCAGAATTGGACATGTTTTGGATAATATTTTAATCATTATAATCTTATTTATTTAAATCATTTTTTAATGAGTTAAATACTGGATCATTATTGTGTCATAAATAATTTAATTTATTTTATGTCTAAAAATTATAAAAAAACCCACTATGTAGGAACTAATTTAGATTTACAATGAAAATTTATAGTTGGAAAGATAATTTATATAACTCTTTATAAAAATTAATTACTAAAATATTTTTGTTAATGTCAATTTTGTCTTTACATTAAATTAATTAATCCAAATTGCCATTATCACTACAAAGTTGCTCAATGGGGTCCCATAATAGACCCAAGGATTCCCATGGTTGACCACTACTTATCCAATAAGGTTAAGACAAGTGTTAAGGTAATTTTGAATTATTATAGAATTATTTTAACCTTGAATTACCCTATTTACCTTTAACCGCATTAAATAAAATTCAAAAGTTACTATTCACCAAAAATTATTTTCATCTTATTGAACCAAATTTATTCTTTGATAACATCAATGTATGTCAGATTTTTAAAAATCAATTCACAGAAGTGGTAAAATTTTATTTAAATGAATGAGTCCATTTTTTAAGCAACACTAAGTGGTTTTACTATTCATCAAAAATTGAAATTTTTAAGAAAAATACCAAAAATTCAGCCAAATATATATTTGATATTATGAATTCAAAAATGATGTCTATTTTTTCAAATTCTACACATATAAGTGGCATTAATTAATTTTAATAGTAATTCCCGTTATCAAAACAAATAGCGTGTTTTTAAGAAACAATAACTACCAAAGATTGACACTTGTTTATGTCCAATTTCAAAGTGAAATTAATTCCAATGACCAACATTGGATTAAATGGTAAAAATATATTCTAATTGCAATTTAAAACCAATTAAAAAGATAATCTATCCATATAAATTATTGCGATGAAAAAAGTAGTTTTTAATTAAAATATAGCGTGTTTTTACAATTCATTAAAATATGAAAGTTATCAGAATAATAAGAAAAAATTTTCCAAATAAAATTTATATATCTTGATTCCAAGGAAGAATTTTATTTTGTCAAATTAAACTAATAAACATTTCAAAAACTATATTTAAAATGGGTGCGCCATCAAATGGCACCAAAACTACATTTTTTAAAAAATACTTATTTTACCCGAAAAAATTATTTTGTTCTCATACCATGTTATAGAGAATATGTAAGATGAATAATAGTGTTATAAAATTCAAAATGTAGTTAATACTATTCATAACGGCTAGTCCTTAATAATATTATAATAATATATTGTTGTTTAGTGAAACCTGGTATTGCGTACTACACACTCTATCGAGGAAGGTCGTGATTGCGTGTAACCCAAGCCAAGATAGTGTTGTGTGCAGTGGAAGATTATTTTGATGTTGTGAATAACATAAGACATTAAAAAATATACCTCTCATAAAATATCAGAGTGTTACATTCTACCCCCCTTAAAATGAATTTCACCCTTGAAATTCATCACTTCGTAATAAACTGATGAAGATACCTCTCCCTCATCATATCATCAAGCTCCCATGTAGATACTTCTAAATGGTGGTTTCTCCATAATACTTTCACCAAGTGAGTGGTCTTGTTCTATAGAAATTTTTCGCTATGATCCAAAATCTCTATCAACTGTTCTTCATAAGAAAGATATTTCTCCAGCGGTACAACTTCTGAACTTAGTACATGTGTAGGATAGGGTATGTACTTTTTCAGGAGAGATACACGGTACACATAGTGAACTTGAGAGATATTTGGTGCAAGCACCAATAAGTAATCAACCTTCCCAACACGATCTGGTATTTCTAAAGGACCGATATACCTAGGGATCATCTTTCCCTTCTTTCCAAAAATCATTACTCTCTTCCAATGAGATATTCATAAGAACACTTTATCACCCACTTCAAACACTAGGTGTTTTCTTCGGTTGTCGGCATAACTTTTTTTTTCTACTCTTAGCTGCTCTTATGTGTTGTTGAATAGATCTGACCTTTTTTGCTATCTCATCAACAAGATCAGGTCTTAATAGCTTTCTTTCCCCATCTTTATCACATCAAGTTGTAGTCCTGCATTTCATTCCATTGAGATCTTCATAAGGAGCCATTTGAATACTGGAGTGAAAGCTATTATTATAAGAAAATTCTACCAAATGTAGGTGTTGATACCAACCACATATTAAATCCATAGAGAAAGATGTTATCATATCTTATTGAGTTTGAATTGTTCTCTCAGACTGACCGTCTGTTTGAGGATGATAAGCAGTGATGAAACTCAACTCTGTATCTAAAGTATGCTGAAGACTTCTCCAAAACTTCGAGGTAAACCTAGGATCCCGATCAAGTATAATGGAATGTGGTACTCCATGAAATCTTAACACTTCCTTCACATATATCCCGAAAAGATGATCGATAGAAAAATCTTCTCTAATAGTAATGAAGTGTGCCGACTTCATAAGACGATAAACTATAACCCAGATAGCCTTATTTTATTTGGATGTTTTTGGAAGTCCAGTGACAAAGTCCATAGTGATGATTTCCCATTTCCATTCTAGTATTGGTAATGGTGGTAAAATCTCCTTAGACTCTTGTCTCTCAGCTTTAACTTGCTGAAAAACCAAGCATCAAGAGACATATTCGACAACATCTCTTTTCATGCCATCCCACCAGACATACTCTCTCAGGTCCCTATACATCTTTGTGCTTCCAGGATGAATAGAGAATGACGAACTGTGAGCCTCATCCAGTAGCTCCTTATTTAATTCTAGGATGGGAGGAAGACAATCCCGATTTCAGAATCTTATTATCTCATCACAATCAAGGTTGAATTAAGGAACATTTCTCACCTTGTTTTGTAACTCTACATCTTCTTTTTGTGCCTCTATGATCTTAACATGTATAGATGGTTGATCATTCATTTGTGAAAGATAAGATTTTTCCCCTTACATTATAATTCCTAGATCCATCCTTTATAAATCCATTAATATTGGATCTTTTTGGATCCTCATCATGGATAATCTAGCATGGTCTTGTCGGCTTAATGCATCTTCCACCTTGTTTGCTTTCCCAGGGTGATAATGAATTGAGCAGTCGTAGTCCTTAATCAACTCCAACCATCTTCTTTGGTGCATATTCAGCTCCTTTTGTGTGAAAATATACATTAAAAATTTATGATCAGTATAAATATCACACATTTAACCATAAAGATAATGCCTCCATATTTTCAATTCAATGATTACCGTGGATAACTCCAAATCATGAGTTGGGTAATTTTTCTCATGGATTTTCAATTATCATGAGGCATAAGCAATCACCATATCATTTTGCATGAGAACACATCCAAGTCCCTTCATGGATGCATCACTGTAGATCACGAACCTTTCTCCACTACACGACAGTGTGAGCATAGGTGCACTGGATAACCTTCATTTTAACTCTTTGAAATTCTCTTCACAGTTCGCCGTCCAAACGAACATAACTCATTTTCGAGTCAACCCGGTGAGTGGATTAGATAACCTTGAAAAATATTTCACAAAACGTCGATAATATCCAGCCAGATAAAGAAAACATCGGATCTTAGTTAATTTTGTTTGTCTCAACCATCTTTCGATAACCTATGTTTTTGCTGGATCCACATATATCCCCTATTTTGAGATTATATGACCCAAAAATTAAACCTTTTCAATCCAAAATTCACACTTGGTAAATGTTTCATAAAGATTCTCCTTTCATAAGGTCTTTAATACAATTCTCAATTGATCTTCATGTTCTTCCTTGCTCTTTTAATTGACAAGAATATAATCTATGAAGACTACCAAAAACTGATCAAGATAGTTTCTAAAGACTCTATTCATTAGATCCATGAATATATCATATAATTAGTGAGACCAAATGGTATCACTATAAATTCATAGTGTCTATACCTTGTACGGAAATCCGTCTTTGGTATATCCACCTTTTTGACCCTTAATTGATGATACCCTGAACAAAGATCGATCATTGAAATGTATTGATCTCCGCGTAGTTGGTCAAATAAGTCATCAATGCATGGGAGAGGATATTTGATCTTGATAGTGATATTGTTCAGTTCTCGATAATCAATGAAAAGTCTCATTAATCCGTCTTTCTTCTTAACAAACAGAATAGGTGCTACCTAAGTTGATTCACTAGGGCGTATGAATCCCTTATCAAGATTCTCTTGGAGTTTCTTCTTCAATTCCTGAAAATCAATTGGGGCCATTATATAAGGTGTCTTTGAAATGGGCATAGCACCCAGTATATGTTCTATTGAAAACACAACATCACGATTTGGTGGAAGACCTTGAAATTACTCCGAAAAGACATAATAAAACTCCAGTAAAATGGGTGTATTCTTAATTGTGAGTTTCTCTCCAACCATTTGAGATAAATATCCTTCATTTATTGGAATCAAGACCCATATTATTGAATAAATTTTCACTGGAATGTTATATTCATCCATGCATTGGTAGATGATAGTAGATTGATCGGGAATATTAAATGTGATTTCTCTTCTTTGGTAATTGATATGAGCCCCGTATAAAGAAAGCCAATCCATGCCAAGAATCACATCAAATTCCAGTATAGGAAGGATAATAATATTTCCAGGAAGAACATGCCCACAAAAATCAATTGGAGAAGAATTATAAACATTTGATGCAACTGTTTTTCCATTAGGAGTTGTCACAGCTAACTCAACATCTAATTGTTGAGGTAGTAAGATGATAAACTTAAAAAATTACTAAGAAAGAAAAGAGTGGGTGGATCCAGAATCAAATAAATCATTTTCTACTTTAGAGTGGATGGTAGGTGTACCTTTCACCACATCGTTATCATAATCCACATCGCCGATAGAAATTGCTTGTGACATTCCTTCTTATTTGGCCTTAATAGTTAATTGATGTTGATCAACATCAACAACCCTTGGATTAGGGAATTGATTGGCATAATGCCCCATTTCCTTTAACGTGAAACATTAATGTGTAGGAGGTGCATTCTATGTATCCCTTTCTTGATTCACGTCATTAGACATATTTTTCCCATTATCTCGACATTCAATAGCCTGATGAGCATATTTTCCACACTTAAAACATTGACATGTACCTTTATGATAATTCCATCCATGTTTTCTTCCACACTTTGAGCATACAAGAAAACTCATCTTCTATTCAGTGTGTTCTTTAGATTTTCCTTTGAATTCCATTTTACTCTTCTTATCAAACCCATAGGATTGATGGGTTACTACAATCTCCATCTCAACCTTGAGAGCACATCGAACAATTTCCTCGTAGCTATTGAAGTCCCTTATGAATAACTCTCTTCGATGACTTGGATTTGTGCCACTAATGAATCGATCAATCTTACTCTTAGGTTAGATAATAATTCTGAAAGTGTACCTTGCAAGTCAGGTAAAATTTTCTTCGTAGGTACCAACTAATGCATCATCCTTTTGATTTAGTTCAAGAAACTTCTTCTCTATCTTTGTTCGAAGAATACGAGGGATGTACTTATTGAAAAATATGTTCCTGAACTCGTCCCATTCCATGGACTCAATTTCATCCCTTTGCCTCATATTCTTAATAAGATTCCACCATTGATCATCTTAACCTTCCAAACGATATACTGCTAAGATTGATTTATCATGTTCAGAACATTGTAGAACTGAAAATATCTTTTAAGTGGTACTGATCCATTGTTCATCCACTAATGGATCAGAAGACCCGCAGAATGAAGCTGGACACTGCCTCATGAAGGATTCACCATAATGTTCCTCTTTCCTTTGCTCGTTTAGAAGTCCAGCATGATTCATAGCTTGAGGAAGCTATGTGAGCATGAATACAATAATTTAGATTTCCATCTCCCATAACGTTTGGTTGCTCAGAGGGACAATCATTTCATTTCCCATCGCATTCAGCATTAACACGGTTCCTTCGGGTTCCAACCATTGACATAAACCAAGAACCATAGTGTGAGAAACACTAATCATAACAGGAAAACCACATAATCAGGAATAAAATTTCACACATTAGGTCTTAAGATAGGTTGTTCATGGTCATTTCTAAAATAGAAAAATTATGTTCTATGCTTAGACATATCCCTAGAGATCTTACTAAGGCTTTCACATCGTAGTTTCCAAAGGTTGACTATACCTTTCCTCTAATACCAACTATAACGACCCATACTCTAGATACATGGTTTTTACTCCAGAATTGAAGCATACTTATTACAACATATAACAAAACCATGGTAGGACCGTATAGTTATAGTGTCGTTAGAAAATGGGAAATATAAACAACTGGTTCATAAATCATCTAAATTGCCTCATGCTTATTTCATCATAGCTAGTGTCCCTTTTGGTATATCATACTTAATACCCTTCTTCCTAACCTGGGGAAAAGAAAACATACAAAATGGTGAGCTCAAATGCTCAGTAAGGGTAAAAAAAATAAATATCAATCATATCATATTCATAAGAACATATCATTTTTAAAATCTTATCCCACAAAAGAGATCATAATATCATAACATGGGATAAATCATAGTAGTGAAATGAAATCCCAATAATCATAACATAAAACATGAAACTTTGTGGAATACACACACAATCATAGAAAATAATTTCATATCTATCAAGGCTCATTTCCAAGACCATCATAGCGGACAAAGTCCATTACTGAACAGAGATCACTCCTCGTTCCAGTCCTGTATCACTGAACCAGATTAACTTGTCGTTCTAGCCATGTATACCTCGTGAGAAATAAATCTTTACCCAATGAATTGGAGGTAGATATAGGTCCCACAAATCTCATAATGAAACCATTATTATTTTTTCCCCAAAACCATAAATCATAGCATAACCCATGTAATAAAAATGGAATTCTTAAACATCATGCCATCATAACATAATCCGTATAAGATAAAAGGACACCATAAAATTAATTCCATCATAACATAATCAAATAACTGTAAAAATAGGGATAGAAACAGAACCCTATATTATCATAGATGTAAAATAATTTTGATAAAACACTTGAACTCCATTATTGAGGAAAATATCCTTTCTACATAAAAAACATTTTACCTTTCTTATCATGTCATAAAATTTAAACTAAAAGAAGTTGATTAAAAATAAACGTGAAAACTTGTAAAGGAAGATTAATGGAAATAAGTTTCTATGAAATCATAAAAATCAATTCATTTGGTATAAGATAAAAACAATTTCTTCTCATACATTGGCCGGTAAAGTCAAAAAGTACCTCATACTAAAAACACAAAAGATTCATTTCATATATTTTACTCCCAAAAGAGTAAAATTGGATTTAAAAAATTGTAGGAGGATAGAAATAATATTACATATTGAGGAATCATGGATGTTGATGAAAAATATTCCCCAGTCAATTCTGATGTATAAACAATCTCAGATAAAAAAGAGATTGCAAGACTTTCCCTTACCTTAGGTCTGATTTGCTTCATACGTATCCGAAACTCTTGTATAATGATTTATATAATTTCATTGACTTATTAAAGAATCATATTCATTGTTATGATATCATATATGTTCATATTCTTATCTTCTTATTTGTAATATTTCATTGCTACTTGTTAGTTGGGTGTTCATTGCTTTATGTTCTTATGCATGTTTTGTTGAATAAATTCATATTATTCATTTTTATGTTATAGATACCTCATTTTCAGAATGTTATTAGTGTAATATATATCATAATTATTCATTCAATTCATTTATATAATCATTATTAAATGAAGATAATGTAGAACGAGTCACATCACATCGTGGAGACGGTAGGCCGTACGTAGGCAGGAGTGATGATATTGTTCCCATGATTGTGGAATTGTATTGAAGTATGTGTATACTATTTCAAAATAAATATAACTTTACAATAATCATATATAGTTATTTTTTACACCATTATACCCATCCTAGTAAGATGGTGGTGGAAAACAGATTACATCATGGTGTGGAGATGGTATTCTGTATGTACGCACACACAGTGATTTCGTTTTACGTAGGATGGATAGAATGTGACATAGGGTTGTTACATATTTATATTAAAATATAAGTATATGAGTGATAATTATGTAATTACTTAATAATTAAACAACTAAAGAAGATGATGTAGAAGAAGAAATAAATTTGAAATAATCGATAACAGATATTACTTTCTTCATCGACATGCCACTTTGAAACCTCCTCTTAGGGCACTAATGTTGGTCATTGAAGAAGACCAGGACCTCTAGAATATTACTATGGTTTTTTAGAAGAGTAATTGTCTAGGGATTTCTGAGCTTGAAGTCTCAAAGTTGTGTAAAGATGAGGGGGAGGTGGTGCCCTTTTATAAGAGAGGAGAGGGGCACTTTTGGAAAGAGTGAAAATATTATTTTATTATAAACATATCTTCAGTTTCAAAAGGTCCAAAAATAATTACAGATGAAGATAAGATGACTCATGGTCGAAATAAGATCATCCAATAATAATTTTACATTTTTTGGATACTATTTTAATCATTATAATCTTATTTATTTAAATCATTTATTAATGAGGTAAATACTGCATCATTATTGTGTCATTAATAATTTAACTTATATGATGTCTAATAATTATAAAAAAATAACCGCCATGTAGTAAATGGTTTTATTTTTCCAGTGAATATTTATAGTCGAAAATATAATTTATATAACTCCTTATAAAAATTAATTACTAAAAGATTTTTGTTAATGTCAATTTTGTCTTTACGTTAAATTAATTATACAAATTTGTCATTATCACTACCATGTGGCTCAATGGGGTCCCAAAATCGACCCACGGATGCCCATGGGAGGAAACGACTCATATAATAAGGTTAGGACAATTGTTTAGGTAATTTTGAATTATTATAATATTCTTTTAACCATGAATTACCCTATTTACCTTCAACCGCCGTAAATAAAAGTCAAAAGTTACTATTCACCAAAAATTATTTTCAACTTCTTGAACCACATTTTACTACATCATAACAACCATGTATATCAGATTTCTAAAATTCAATTCACAGAAGTGGAAAAATTTCATTTAAATGAAAGAGTCTATTTTTTAACTACCACTAAGTGGTTTCAGTATTCATCAAAAAATTGATGTTTTTTTAGAAAAATACCAAAACTTCAGCCCAAGCTATATTTGATATTACTAATTAAAAAATGATGTCTATTTTTCCAAATTAATTACATAGAAGTGGAATTAATTAATTTTAAAAAGAATTACTGTTATCAAAACAAATAGCGTGTTTCTAAGAAACAATAACTATCAAAAGATCGTCACTTTTTTATGTCCAATTTCAATGTGAAATTAATTCCAATGACCAACATTGGATTAAATAGTAAAAATATACTATAATTAAACTTTAAACCCAATTAAAAAGATAATCTAACAATATAAATTATTTCAATGAAAAAATTAGTTTTTAATTAAAATATAGCGTGTTTTTAGTATTCATTAAAATTTGAAAGTTATCAGAATAATATGAAATATTTATCCAAATTAAATTTTTATATCCTTATTCCATGGAAGAATTTTATTTTTACAAATTTAACTTACAAAAATGTCAAAAAATAGATTTAAAATTGGTTCTCCATCAAAAGGCGGCAAAACTACATTTTTTTAAAATACTTATTTTACCCGAAAAATTTATTTTGATCTCATACACTGTTCTAGAAAATTTGTAAGATGAATAATAATGTTATAAATTACAAATATTATTTAATACTATTCATAATGACTTGTATAATAATATTATAACAATATATCGTTGTTTAGTGAAACCCAGTATTACGTACTGCACACGGTATCAAGGAAGGTCGTGATTGCGTGTAACCCAATCCAAGCTAGTGTAGTGTGAAGTGAAAGATTAATTTGATGTTGCCTATAACATAATACATAAAAAAATATACTTCTCATACAATATCAGGGTGTTACATGGCCAAACAGAAAGAGTTGTATAGATACTTTTTGATATTCTTCATGGTTTGGTTCTCAAAATTGGGGGATCTTGGAATGACCATTAAGGGATTATTGCATCTTATTATAACTACAATTACTAGTACACAATAAAAATGGATCATTTTGTGGCCTTTTATGTCCATACTTGAAAATAACTTTTATGTTGGAAGAAGATTTGTGAAGCTTCTCTAGTTGGACAAATAATGGTACAAAACATGATAGTAAACATTAAGTTCATTCTTCAGAGAATATCAACGACATAGAGCTTGTATAAATATTATATTGAATGGTGTCATAGACCATAAGAGTTTTTAGTTGGTGATTATGTGTTCTTGATATATTCAAATCGATTGGGTCATGGATGAAGTTAGAGGAAAGGGATGCTTTACCCTTATTTTTTGGGTTATTTTAGAGTTTTTAGCAGGTGGGTACAGTTTCATAACTTTTATAAAATCATTCTTAATTAATATTAATACATATAGTGTTTCTTTTATCACAACTATTAGTGAATATATATTATCATTCTCATGATTTAAGCTAGAGTGATCTTTATTTCATGACTGATTTACTCTAACTAAGTATTTATTCAAGATCGATGATTCTAAAACTAAAAAATATCATCGAAGAAAAATAAATTTTGTTCAACTACTATGGAATCACATTTCTAATACTCAGGAAACATGGGATATGTATGAATTGATGAGATATTAGTGACATTTTATTTGTGACAAGAAATTTTTTTAATGGGATTTCTATGGATATAAGGATTCTTTGGCAAGGAGACTGTAAAAACTTTTTATATTTTTATCTATACCCCAACACCTCTTTTCTTATTTCTTTGGTTGGGTCTCATTTAGGGTTTCATCAGGTCAACTTTTGGAAATTTTTAAGGGCTGAAGGGTTTTTCCTTGTCATAGCACTATTTTCCCATACTATAGGCCATGTTAGTGAAAATCCTGAAAACCCATGTAGTAAGGGAATTCACATTGGTGCACGAAATGCAAAAATATGAGCCCAAAAATGGGAATCCATGAAACACAACTAGCATGGGTGCATGGTTAGGGTGCAAATTTGGAAAATCCTTGTGTCCCTTCCTAGGAAACCATTCATATCTGAAATCATTATTATAACAATTATTTTAAATGTTTTTCAAACTGGATTTCATCTATCACTCAATACAAACACAACCTAAAACGTAATACTATATATTTGGGCCTCCCCTTACATAATTATTTCCCATACAAACCCAATTTTAGAATGATCCTTGAATGGAGAGTCGCATTTTACCTCCTCTATGAATGTGAATCTTCTACCAAAGTCTATCATTCTCTATAATTCCATCCCCACTAGGGATTATTATATATCTATGTTGTTAAATTATACATGCATTTTTTTATATTATGAATCTAGGATTAATAATCATATATTAATTTCTGATGTTTTTCATTGGTGTTTCTCCACTACAGGCATTATGATTTGTGATCTCCTGATCCCAACGTAGGTTGTTCAATTTATTTTTGGACAATTAATATAAATTTAAATAGATTTATTTAAATTATTTTTATTTCAGTTTAAATATTTCATAACATATTCAGTGGGAATGAGGATTGAAATTCAATTGACATGAAAATAGGAATGAAACCAATTCTATTGAATTGGGGTGTAAAGTAATTTATGAATTAGCTTATTAAATTTATTTTTGAAATAGATTTAATATTTTTATTTGATGAAAATTTATTAATTTTTTTGATAGAAACCAATTTTTTTTATAATTAAAAATACATGAAATTATTATGAATTCATTTTGGTTTTAAATAAATTTTTAATATTAAAAAAATTGGTTATTTGTATTTTTTTGGGATATATTTTCCATTATTGATTGTTGTTAGACATCATGAAAGCCCCAGTAGTTGGATAGTTATTCAGAGTAACACTCTATTGACACTTTAAAACTCAAAAAAAACCTATGCATCATGTCTCATCAGCGATGGGATGGTGATGAGTCATATTTGACCAATGTCTATGAGATGCATATAAAAATATTTTCATAATAACATATTTTATTGTGTATGGATCCCACAACATGGAAATATCATATGTATTGTAAGATAACCATGTTTATTATTGTAAATGATTCAATGTTTATTCCAGTTTTTCAACTATTTGACACATACCTAGTGAATTTATGTAGATTGTTTTACATTAAATGTTTTTAGTAAATTTTTATAATCTATTTCAATCAATATAAAATTTATGAATGATTTATTTTAATTGTTTAACATATATTTTCTGAGCATCCATGTCTGTTTATTTTAAATTGAATGCCTTATTTCGCTATTTATTTGTAGAATCTTATAAAGGATTCCTTGGTGAGACCCTAATAATAGTTTAGATCACACACTACATATGTCTTCTGGTGGTTGTAGATTATATTTTTCTTAGTTCGATCAAGTATAAGGAACATCATATAAATGGTTCTTGTAGTTGATCATTGTGCATGGTAAATTGTGCATGTTGGGTCATGGGGTTTTTTTCTTTTAGTTCCATCACCTTGTTGTTTTACTTTGGGTTTGTTTACATGATTTATTTCTAGTATAGTTCTCTAAAAAGTGTTTTCTTTTGAGAATACTAACATGTAACAATTTATAATTCTCTTTATGTGGAAAACCCCTTTCCAATTTTATCTTTTGTGATGGAAGGTTCTGGTCTTCAACTAGTGGGGATTAGGAAATTCCTTTTGATAATGTTAGGATTGGCATAGGTATATGGGTACATGTGTATTCATCCCAGTTTTTAAAAATATAAAATTATTATATAAGAATAATAATCTCAAAAAATTTATCAAAATATTCTTAAAATAATATCTTAAAAAAATTATTTATGACCCATTATTTAGTTATTACACATTATGGAATCTTGTCTCAAAATATTCATAGGATTATATTTATTATCCTATTAAAATTCAATAAAAAAACCAAATATGGTTTTCATAACATTAAAAATATTATCATGGAATCTTACACAAGAATATTAGATCTATTATGAATGTTTTTTCAACATAAAAAAATATTAGATCAACATTTCCATTTCTTTTTTAAATCCATCATAATCCATAATAATAAATCTATTAGGTTTTATAATGTAATTAGTTAATATAATTCATAAATACATTAATTTTGATGTATTCATAGAATTTTAATAATCAATTAATATCCGCCATGGGAATCTTTCAAGGTGTATAGTCATTGGATGATAAATCATGCAATATAGCGAGGACTGACTTTATTATCAACATTCCCTTATTAAGGTGATTACCGCATGTGGAATATGAGCCATAGGAACATCCATATTTTTGTGTTTGGTCAAAATTGTAATTAAATAGAAAAAAATATAATAAATATATTATTAGAACATTAAGATTTATTTATATACATATTATTATTCTAATGAATTTCAGAAAAGTTCTTTTATCATAATTAAAAATAAAATGTAAATTATTAAATTACAATTAAATAATATACTACTGAAAATTGTTATATATACCATTGAAATAATCTTAACCTATTAATATAAAAAAATAAATTATCATAAATAAAATCATATTTTCTAATTTTTCTTAAAATATTTCGGGAATACTAATGATGATTCCACAAACATGCAATCTCGATTCAGGTTCCATAAACATATAATTTAACTACTCATGTAACACCCCGAGCTTCCACAATACACTTCTCATTCAATAATGCAATAGCTTGCATTGTACCCAACTTCGAGTTCTAAAACACCGCGACTAATCATAGTAGCCGTTATGAATAGTAATAACGACTTTTTAAAATTATAGAAATTTTATATTTCAAAATGGACTTCATTTTTGTATTCCTAATATTTAAATTAGCCTATGTTTAATTTTTTGTAATTTTCTGAGAACTTCCAAATTTTTATGAATAGTGAAAAATAATTAAAACAACTTTTTTAATCAAAATAATTTATAGTGATAAGTTATATTATTGAGTGGTTTTAAAGTATAATTAGAATACATTTTTACCATTTTATCCAATGGTGTTCATTAGAATTAATTTTACTTTGAAATTGGACATAAACAATTGCCAATCTTTTGATATAAATTGTTTATTAAAACACACTATTTGTTGTGACAGCAGGAATTAATTATAAAATTAATTAATGCAACTTATATTTTTGGAATTTTGTAAAATAGACATCATTTTTTAATTCGGAATATCAATTATAGCTTAGGGTGAAATTTTGGCATTGTTCTGAAAAACTTCAATTTTTGATGAATAGTGAAACCACTAAGTGGTTGTTAAATAACTGATTTTTCGTTTAAATGAAATATTACCACTTCTGTGATTTGATTTTCAAAAATCCTACATACATGGTTTTCATTAAGAAGTAAAATGTGGTTCAATGAGATCAAAATAATTTTTTGGTGAATAGTAACTTTTAAGTTCTTAATCGCGATTAGAGGTAATTAGTGTAGTTTAAGGTAAAAATAATGTTTTAATAATATGAGATGAACTTTACACTTGTCCTACTCCTATTTGATGAGTCATGGCCGACCAAGAAAACCCATGGGTCAACTTGGGGACCCCATGGATCCACTTTGTTTGGAAAATGACATTAATATATATATATTTAATGTTAAAATTAAATTGACACAAACATGAGTTGTTTTATTAAAACAGTTTTAAGTGGGGTTACACAAGTCCAAATTTTGATTATAAATATTCATTAGAAAGATAAAAAGATTTCCTACATCATAGTATTTTTTTATAATTTTTAGACATTAAATAAATTAAATTAATTATGACATCATGATGATGCAGCGATGACCTCATTATTTAACGATTTAAATAAAATGGAAAGATAATGTGAAATCCAAAGCGTACACTTGTCAAAAACCTATTGGATGAGTAGATTTCGAACCCCTATCATCTTATCCTCGAATTATATAAGTTTGTGACCTCTAAAATCCGAAACTCATTTTATAATAAAGTGACTTTTCTTTACTTTCCAAGAGTGCCCCTCCTCCCCACTTATAAAAGGCCCCCACCTCTCCCACCTCATTTACACATTCAAGCCATTTGGCTCGGCCAACCTCTGCCCAAATACTCTCCTAACTTCCCCCTATTACTTCTAGAAGCCTCACTTTGGGCAGAACTCTTCCCAAGAAAGCCTTTGGCTCAAATCAAAAAGAGTTACCCGATTTTGAGGTAATGTATTCTCTAATGTTGTTGTGTTTTATTTCTCTTCTCCAACCCCCTAAACTCTTTTTATTCATTTCTTTTGTAAAAACACCAGTATCATCAATATACTAGGATGTTGTTATAAGAAGGATTCGAGCTACACTTACACACACCTACATCTAATGGTTAAAGAACATACGGTTTCTGTGGATGGTGAATTTCTGCCTCACGAAACGATGATTGTTCAACACTCATATAACACCTTCAAAGGTGTCCATTAAGATGTCACTATATTTATATATGATATAAAATAAGTTTATGTTTTACTTATGCTTCTTTATTTCTCATTTATGGCATACTTTATGATTTCCATTATGGGTAAAACGCGATAATTTAATTTTAGGAAGTGCGGACTACCGCCCCCTCAAAGTGATTTGAATCGTTAATTCCATATGTGGGATGTATAAAGGATGGATTAAATGGTATTATACACTATATTATACTGTGATTATATTATAAATTTATATCATTATGATTTAATTCCATTAAATACGAAATATAAATGAAAGTAGCCTTCATGCGTACGTACGGCTTACCGTCTCCATGAACGGTGCATTTCATTTCTTACCTCTAAATGTTACGTGACATTATGAATGAATGTATATACTGTATATATATGATATATATGATATCTACATCATGAATATAATTCTGGATATAATGGATATTTCACCACATGAACAACTTGTAATTATAAGAAGTTTATTTTTGACTCAAGTACCAAAGATCGACAAAACGACCGTTATTAACTTAAATAATTAAATAATGTTAATAACATGGTAATAAGTGATATAAATGGAATAATGAACATGAAAAAGGTTATTAAGTAAATAAAAATTAACTCTAGTTTATTATTCAGGAGGTTAAATAACGGTCGAGTCAGGACAAGATGCAAGGTAAGGGAACTTCTTAACCCAACTTCCATTCTTTGGGTTAATATCCTACTTTCAAAATTATGTCATGATATTATTATGTATTATTTTGTATTCTTTATGTGTACCTATAGTTAATACACATAATATATATATTTTATTTTAAAAATGATCTTTTTAAGGACTTCTTCTCAATCTCCTTTCATTGAGGCATATTTCGTTTTATACACAACTTTCTTTTATACGGTGTATAAACCACTTTGCCTTTTACGTTTATTCAAAAAGAATCTTTTTTATACGAAGCGTTTACTAAATGACAAAAGGGAATGTTTTTGTTGTACGTATGCGGCGACAATGAATTCTCCGCTGCCATGACCACTATTTTAGTTTCGGCTTCCTCTACAAGCCATACCCTTTTTTTTGAAGAATAAATACCATGTTATACTTTTCTTTTATTTTGGTATTGAAAATGGTTTTGAAAGCGTTTTTATTATATCAATGTGTTGTATTGATATCTTGTGATTGAAATGTGGAAATTTTATGTTTTCTTTATGCATGTTTTATGTGATACGATTATGTTATGGTTTATGAGATGTTTAAAACTGTTCATATGAGGAATGTATTGGACTTAATAAGTGACGGGTGGAGCCCGCTATAGCTCCTCGATGCATCAGTAGGTCTCATGAGACAATTAGACGTGGAATTGGCCGAGGCCCTTTCCTAATTTTCTTTATGGTTTTGGCCGAGGCCTTAATCATTTTAGACATCTTGGCCGAGGCCTTGACAAAATTTTTCAGAATGTCCGGCATTATACATTCCCTCATTATGAAAGTGGTTATTGATCTTTCATGTGATTATTCGTCTAGTAGAATATCCATGTGAGTAAGTAAGTGGCATTATCTCATTTTACTTTTTCCATATTATGCTGAAGTTCAAGTTTAATAAGGATTTTGTTTAGTTATACATTGCCTTAAATGTTTATGTTTATTCGTGAAAGCTTCCACAATATTGTTATCCTTACTGAGCATCTGAGCTCACCCCTTTCAATGTTTTAATATTTTCCAGGATGTGAAGAAGTATTTTATGAATGACCTGCAGGGATAGTCAGAAGAGGATATGAGTGTGGACTATGCAGACTTTGTTATTAGTTTTTCACTTTATGATGTAATGTAAGACTTATGAATGTATCTAGTGTTTCCAAGGCTACTAAACTAATCGGCCTTTCGAGACTTGATCTTTTGTGATCATGCCAATGTTACGAAGTAACGCACTGGATCTGGGTAGCTGGGGTTGGGGCGTTATAACTCAGATGTATTATAAGTGTAATTTCTTACATATAACATAGTTTTATTATGAAATCCATAATTATCATTGATATATTAAAATCTAATGATATAGTCTTGTTTATATATATATATATATATAATTTTGAAAAAATTATAACAAAAAAGGCTATGTAATTTGTACCATAAAGGAATATATTATACATAATATATGAATCTATTAAATATTTTATTAGTTTTGAACATATCACAATAGATCTCCAATAAGTGTCATGCATTATAAAATGTGATATTTCGTAATTGACATTATTACCAAGGAAATATACAAAAGAAAAAGGGTTTTCTAAGATGATCATTAAGGAAAACATTTGTGTTATGCTTTTAAAAAATTTAGAATGATATACATAATATTTCAAGAAAAAATAATATCATAAATTTAATATTAATCTGAAATTATGAGAAATATATATACAAAATAATAAATTTAATCATGGATATCAAAAATTGCGATGTTATACAAATAGAACTCATAATATCATGCATAAAAAAAAAAATTTTCAACATCTTGTAACAAGTCACTTTGTGAAGATGCGTAGACATATACACAAACACTAGATCAATGTTTTCTCATGAGAAATAACTAGATATCATGGGGAAAATAATTATGGTCCCCACACAATACATGTTTATGTGCAGTGATTTTTCAAAAGTATTCAAATATATATTTTGTGTTATTTCCTATTGAACAATTTGATGTATAAAAGGGTGGTTATCCTATCAATGAAGATTAAGAATAATCAATTCAAAATAAACCTACATTTATAGAAAATAATCTTCAAGACTTTTAATATGTTCCCCATGTAAATGATCATGTCCCGTTTAGATGAAGAATGTAAGTGGTTAAAATATTTGTACTCAACTTCCCAATAAACACCTATATTTGAGTAAAAAAATAAAAAAACATCAATATATTATCCCATTGCAATAAAATAACAATAATTCTATATTATCATCATCTAATATGAATTTTATAATATGTTTAATTCACAAAATATATAAAAATTAGTAAATGGAAATTTAAATAATACAATAACATTATCACAGTCCATCCATAGAAGTAACATTGATAATATGAATAGTACATATCCCAAGTGTATCAAAAGAGTCCATGAATTATGTCGACATAGATGAAAAAAATCATTCTAAAAGAAATATGGATTGACACCACATATGAGGGGATCCTAAATTCGATTGGAAATAACCATAATTTCATTCCCATAGTAAATGAACACATATTTGAGTATAAATACTGAATCATATACCTTATTAGGGAAAATATATTTATAAATGAAAAAGGCTATGATATTGAAAATATGAAAATAGATTTTATAAAACATTTTTAACATTAACATAAATGATGATGTTACAGATCTATTTAAAAAATGTTCTTTTCAAATTATGAATTTAATTCTCTATTTAAACAGTTACATTTATGAAATTAATCTCAAATAATATCACTTTTATGTGAAATAATTTCTACACTTTAGAAATTATTATTTGAATAAAAAAAATAAAAAATTAAATGTAAATAGTCATTTTTATTATTTTTAAATTTTCATTATTTATAAACCATATTTCATAAATAATAATAAAATTGTATTTTTTGGAAATTATCATATTCACCATATAATTAGAAAATTTAAAATAAAATAAAACATTTTGGTTAGATAACAAATTAATAGAATAAAGTGGTTGATGTTGAAAATATAGAACTAAATTAAACAAGACTGAAGATTTTAATTGTCATTAATATACTCATACTCCATGATTCATGAAATATTTAAAAATATTTTTTTTATATTATTGAAATGTAAATTAATTGAATAAAATGTAATTCCATATAATATAATAAATTCTAAAATGCACTAAACATTTTAGATGAATAGAGAGATCATCAATAAATGAATTGATATTGAGTTTCATCAACATTTTATAATTTGGGTGAAAATTTATGAAAATTATATGATGAAAAAGAACTAATGTGGATCATTTTTTTCTCAAAAATTTAAAAAATATAAATCAATGGGGGTAATTTCATCATTAAAATGAAAACATTTTCCAACACGTAAAAATTTCTCTATTTGAGTAATTTGATATTGAAAACCTTACTTTTTATTCTATATCAGTCAACCATTATATAACAACATACGAAATGAACATAAACATATTAATATGATATATACTAACATTGATGTTGATATAAAATAATATTTATAGTGTTTTTTTAAACATTTATAACAAATATATTTACTAATTATAATTATTTTTCATTATCGCCAGTTCTAATATTCGATTTCCAATTTTAATTAAACATAATAATGTTAATATCAATTAGAATCTACATTTTTTATTTTGGTCATTCAAAAAATATTCACGATAGAATAAAAAACATAATTTATTTATTTCTCACATTCTATTTTTAGTAGTCGAAAGATTGAAATACGGCTTATGAAAATTTAAATTGAGAGGAACTTATTTTCAATGTTTTTAAAGATCGAAGAATAATAAATTATTATAAAATAAAAATGTTTAAAAAATTAAATTTCTTAAATATATTATTGTTACATGATATTTACAATATATTACATCCCATAATCATTTATAATTGAATTGTTATACTATTAGTTACATAGTTGGTCAAGTTGATCTATATGGTAAAATGATAATTTTTTTTAATGAATAATTAGATGTATTTTGATAATGATAATAGGATATATTATAAATATTTAACAAAAAAAACAAATATAATATTGGCATAAAATACTTTCAAGTGACCATCAATTATGGATAGTTATGAAAATATGAATTTTTCTTTTAATGATGTAACAATCTACACATAAAAATGATTAATAAAATCATTTATTAATTAATGTAGGTAATTTTGTTATAAGAAATAGTATCCATTCATAATTTTATTTCATAAAAACTAAAGTTATATATTCATCAAATAGAATCAGAAGTCCATCCATGAGAGTTTGTGATGAAAAATGAACAACATCATGCCACCTAGGAAGTAGTCATCCCATAAGCATGATTGATTTTTGGGGTTATTATTAATTGATCAAATGAAATGAATAATATTTATTCTATTAAAACAATAATTATAAAATTTAATAATGTTTTTGATTTCATTATTATCATAATGTTAGAGAAGGTTACGATAATGGAAATTTAAATGTGAAAAAAGGAGATGTGTATACTCACTTTGGGAAAATTAAATTTCCCTAGAAATTATACACTGAATTGAAGGAATTTTTATAACTAATAAAAACAGATGGGTTTTTGAGTGAGGTTTTTTCTAGAAGACAATATTTTGAAAATTTCAATGATATGTTTTTTTGATGTTGATTATTGAAATGTATAGGTGATTCATTTTCAAACTAAAGAGTACAATTATATTTAAATTACATTTACAATTTTAAAAAATGGGATATTAATATTCCACATAAAAGGGATCCAAAATACATAAAAAAATATGGAATTTTTTTTTTAAAATCTGATAAAAAACATATTCTGAAGAAAACATGGATTGTTTTATGGATTTTGATTTTGAATTAATATGTTTTTTTTATAAATTTACATTGATAGTAGTAAATAATTTTTATGATTACTAATTATTATCAATGAAATAAAAAATTGAAACATTTTTAAAATGAAAACAATCCTATTTTAAAATTTTGGTATTATTTTTAAAGAACAAATTCTTTTGTTTTGTTAATTTAATTTTATTATAATCACCCATAATGTGTAACAATAGTTTATAGAAAAATGTTTGAATTTAAAGAAAAAAATTAATGTGTAATATATTTTAACATTAAACACCCCGATACATTACAATTTTTTATTTTAGAATAAATGTAATAATATTGATTGATTGCAATGCATAACACAATATAATTAATGAATGGATTGTGTTTCACATTAGATAGATTTTAACCAAATGACATTAATATTATTATATAAAATAATAATTTACTATAAGATATTAAATTGAGGATATAAATATAATTAAATAACATAGGAAATATATGGTACAATTAAATTTCTATAAATTAATTATAAATTAATATATGAATCCAATTGAATTTGAAGTAAATTTTTCTATGAAAACTACTTTTGTACTCCAAAGGAAACCTATATCAATAAATTAAATTAATTAATTTTAGTGGATTATTTTATAATGTTGTACATAATTTTTTTCATTCATATAATAGATTTTATAAGAATAATATAATAAGGAAAACAAATTTTCCTCATAAAAAGGTCAATTTTTATAAAGGTTGGTTGGCTTCCTTTTAATTGTACAATTTCATTAAATTATAATTTTTTCATAGTTAAAAATTTTAATTAACAAAAAAATTATTTTTAAAAAGTTTCTTTCCAAATTATCAAAAATGTTATTTTTTTCTAAATGTTTAATTTTTTGAATAATTGAATAAACTTCATATTTTTTATTGAAAACATAAATTTAATTGAAATAAAATAATATGTGAGATTATATATTTAATTTTTTTTAAAGTTAAATTATAATAATTATATATATAAATCCAATTTATTTTAATGTATTAATTTTTATATTGAAATTATTTATAATAAGTAAGAAAATTTTGATAATTTTCATTTTTAAAACCTATTTTTTTCATTCTGTCTACGAGATTAATTTAGTCAACTTTTTTAAAATTATATAAATTGATTTTTTTATAATGGATTTTATATTATTAGTAATAATAGTTTATAATGTAGAATAATTTTAACATAATTATTAACTATTATTATTAAAGAATGCAGTTAAATTTGATTATAGTGATTGAGGATAAAAAAGTCTACTTAGTTGTTAATTTTGTTGTATAATGTGTAAGAAGACCCTAAACATGAACAATACCCATTTTATGGAAAACTTTTGAACTTAATGATTAAAAAATATAATTTTGTGTATTCTATAAGCATATTTTTAGAACAAAACATTGTTACATGTAATGCCCTGACCCCAGAATCTGAGAGACAGTGCAGTATTTTAATCATTTTTCTTGATTTCAAGTAATAAAGTCCAGATGGACTGATCAGTTTAGTAGTCTTGGAAACAAGATACATACATAAGTTAAAAAATACAACATCAATAGAAAAACAACACTAATTTATTCCATTAGAAACATCCAATCTTCATAGATTATGCCTACAAGTCACTCATAACTAACTTATTCATATCCTGGGAGAATGAAACATAAGAAAGGGGTGAGCTCAAACGCTCTGTTAGAGTAAGCTATACAGGGGAATATAACACAAACATTAGGCATGGTGAATAATTGAAAACACATGCCTTTATAAATAATTAACATGAACAATTTATGGAAGGAATATGAGTTGAGTAAATAATTACATAATAAAACATAGTCATGGGTATTTTAATAGTAGAATTACCACATGAAATATCAATTGCTAATCTCATAATGATGGAATGCATAATTCTTGATATCATAACCACATAGTCAAGGACTCGGGCCAAGACTACAAATAAGATTTTATCAAGGCCTTGTTCCACGAAACTACTTTATCTCATTAGACCTACCAATGCATCAAGGAGCTATAGCAGGCTCCACAGATCATTTACTAATTCCAATTCATTCCTTGTATGAAAATGATGAATTATAACATAAACAATCATTTTAAAATCGAATATGAAATTTCAATACTTTAACCGTAAACCATGAATGGTATAAAGATAACACATCCAGAATCAAACATAACACATTAAATAAAATATGAAAGATTGTATTATAAAAATTTAACCTCAATCGATAATAATGATGGATTTTTACATCGATTAAAATAATCATCAAAACTATTTGAGAGAAATATCCCCCTTTTTCTTGAAAACATTTAAAAGTATTACATTTTATAATGAATCTGTTTAAAATAGTTTTTTGAATCAAAGTGTTCCATACCAATTTGAATCATTAGAAAGGAATTATAATTTTAAAACATTAATTTCCATATATATAATTCCTTAAAACGATTTTTAAAACATGTATATTAATGAGAATGATTTAGAAGAATAATTTTAAAACATTTTAATTGATAGTTTTGTTAGAGTTCTTAACCAAATGAGAGACACTTGAATACAAATAATTGAGGTTATAATAACTTAATAATAACATGATAATAAAAGTAGTAATGATATATTATGTAAATGTATACTATATACACCAAATAAATGGGAATTGGTGCATAATAACAAAGAAGTCTCAATGGAATGTATGTTGAGTTGAAATCCCTTATACAGACAATATCATTATGTTAAGGGTAAATCAATGACATAATTATGTGTGAAAAATATAAATACCCTTAATATGATTGGATATTCAGTGTAATTAAATAATAGTACATTTATAGATATTATTGTAAAAACCACACCAATGACTTGGATGTTTAACCCAATGAATAGAAATTGAGTTAAAATTACTCTTATCATGTTTATATCGATAGATTGAAAATTTAAAAATAGAGTGATTATGTGTATGAAAAGTATATCCACACAAAGGTTAGTGGAAACTAATAGATATGTAAATAAATTGTGATTTCATACATAATATGGGAGTAATGTAATCAATGATGTTTGCGTTAAATCGAATGAGTGGAAATTAAAATTTGATATTCCCTAACTGATTTGGTAGCTTACGAAACATACACCCCATGGAAGAAGTATCATCCAATGATGATTTAAATACTCATAAATTAAATTTTATTATGCTAACAATACAACCATGGGCAGTATATACATTACACAAAAGATTATAGTGGCAAATATTGCATGAATCTCACTGGAAAAAAAGTGAGATAAAAAACACTTACCATTTTGTAATCAATGGAGGTGTATGAAAAAAATATTATAACCACCAAATGAATCACATAATACCGTTAATATAAATATACTCATGATAATATATAAAAAATGAAAGTACACAATACACCCCATGAAATTAATGAGAGGTGAACAATGGAAATATCACAGAATTAAAAGATAGATAAGAAACCACATACCTCATGTCCGAACTGCCATGTTTGTTAATTTTTATAAATGAATAATATAAATAAGTTAATTTATACTTTATTAAGAACATATTTCATGTTTATTATTCCTCTTATATCACTTATTATCTTACTATAACAATTTTTTAATTATTTGATATCATATTGGATATTTTATCGATGTTCTGAACATGAGTAAAGAATGTACTTGTTATAATTACAATTTGTCCATGTGATCAAATGTCCATTGTCTCTAGAATTATATAAATTAATTTGACACCACAAACACATATATATTTTATATCTTGTATATATATGTATTTTTAGTAGTACATGACATTTTGAGATAAGAAATGAAATGCACCGTTCATTGAGACTACAAGGCGTATGTACGTATGAACACTAACTTCATATCGATTTTATATTTTAATGGAATTAAAACATAATGATATATCTGAATATTTTAATTCCATTATAATATCAAATATAATATAATTTTCTCCATCCTTTATACATCCCACATTCGACATTAACAAGTCGTATCACTTTGAGTGGGCAGTAGTCTGCAGTTCCTCAAATGAAATTATCGCACTTAGCCATAATGAAAACCATAAAGGTATGCTATAAATAGAAAAATAATTAAGCATAAATAAATCATAAACATTATATATATCATATAAAAATACAGCGCCATCTTAATGGCCACCATGAGAGGTGGTAGGAGATAATTGAACAGTCATCGTTTCGTGAGGCGTTAGTTTTCCAACCACAAAAACAGTGTGTTCTTCACCCATTAGATGGAGGTGTGTGTAAGTGTAGTTATAATACTTTACTTAAAAACATCCTTGTATATGTAGGATATTGGTGTTGTTATAAAATAAATTAATTAAAAGAGTTTAGGGGTTGAGGAAGTAAAATAAATTAAAAGAAGTTAAGAGAAACCATTACCTTTAATTTGGGTAACTCTCTTTATTTTGAACCAAAAGGACTTCTTGAAGTGACTTAATCCAATGCTAAGGCTTCTAGATGGAATATAAGGGTCTTGAAAGCTTATTTGGTCATGTTTTGGATTGGTCAAGGGGATCTAGTGGTGTGAGGAATGGGTAAGAAGTGGTGTCCTTTTATAAGGGAGACTAGGGGCTCTTTTGGAATGTTTGAAAATGTAATTTTATTTTAAAATTATCTATGGTTTCAAAAGGTCCAAAAATAATTAAAGTCAATGATATGATGAGTCATGTTCAAAATAAAATCATCCAATAATAATTGTACATGTTTCGTATATTGTTTTAATTTTAATAATATTATTTATTTAAATAATTTATTAATGAGGTGAATGGTGCATCATTATTTTGTCATAAATAATTTAATTTATTTGAAGTATAAAAATTATAAAAAAAATACCATAATGTAGGATATCTTTTTATATCTCCAATTAATATTAATAGTTGAAAATATGACTTATATATCCTTATGTAAAAATTCATATACTAAAAGGTATTTGTTGATGTAATATTGTCTTTACCTTAAGTTAATTAAAATAAAGTGTCATTGTCATTCTTATGTGGCCCCATGGGGTCCCAAAAGTGACTCAATGATGTTAACAGTAGGCCATGACTAATAAAAT
Organism: Viscum album; assembly: GCA_963277665.1. NCBI lineage: Eukaryota > Viridiplantae > Streptophyta > Magnoliopsida > Santalales > Viscaceae > Viscum > Viscum album. The sequence goes on along the minus strand of OY728151.1, from coordinate 641,956,335 downwards.
AGGGTTAGGACAATTTTTCAGGAATTTTGTATTATTATAATATAAATTTTACCTAGAATTACCCTGTTTACCTTTAACCGCGGTAAATAAAAGTCAAAAGTTACTATTTACCAAAAAATATTTTCATCTTATTAACCCAAATTTTACTAACTAATAACAAACATGTATGTTGGATTTTTGAAATTCAGTTCCTAGAAGTTGTAAAATATCATTAAATGAAAAATTCAATATTTTAACTCCTACTATGTGGTTTTATTATTAATCAAAAAATGAAGTTTTTCAGAAAAAATACCAAAAATTCTTCCTAAGCTATATTTGATATTCAAAATTCCAAAAAAATTTCTATTTTATAAAATTCAAAACATAGAAGATTCATTAATTAATTGAAAATTAATTCACGTTGTCAAAACAAATAGCGTGTTTCAAAGAAACAAAAACTATCAAAAGATTGACACTTGTTTATGTATAATTTCAAAGTGAAAGTAATCTTGATGACTACAATTTGATTAAATGGTAAAATTATAATCTAATTATACCTCCAAACCATTCAAATTTATAATTTAACACTATAAATTATTTTTATTAAAAAAGTTGTTTTCAATTAAAATTTAGTATTTTACATTATTCACCCAAATATGAAAGTTATCAATAAGACACCAAAAATTTATTGAAACGAAATTTTTATGTCCTAATTCTAAATTTGAAATTTATTTTGACCAATTAAATTTATAAAATTGTCAAATATTGTATTTAAAAAGGGTTCGACATTAAATGGCGGTAAAATTGTATTTTTTTGGAAAAATACTTCCTTTATCAGAAAAAAAATGAAATTTTTCTTATATTATGTACCAGAGAAAATAATATGGATGCTAAAATTATATAAAATATATCAAATTCAAAATTCAATTATTACTATTCATAACTGCTTTTGAACCGCTAGTTTGGAAAGTCATCATGCGCTCGAACTCGGTGTTCTGTGAGGTGCAAGCTAATGAATTTCATTAAAGAGATAATATATTATGAAACCTTGGGGTGATACATTCACCCCTTCTTAAATAAATTGCATCCTACCAATTTAGGCTCGGGAATGGAAACATGGATTTTAACATTTCAAAATAACATAGTTGAAATCTCACATTGGAAATGGATTAATGAGACCTCTATTTTTAAATAAATAAATGTAAGTATGATGGTTACCTAAAATAAGACATAATAGGGTTCCATATAGGAAACCATAGATATAAAAGGGAAAACTAATCATCAAGTTATAAAGGAGAGTGATGAAGAATATTATTAAGAGAAGATAAAGATCTGAAAGCCATTAATATGTGATTGTTTGAATGGTCTGTGAATACCCTGTAGGAAATGTAAACAAACAAAATTTTTTATTTAAGTTCCAAATCATAATGATGATTAATTTATTTATGATATTGACTAAGAGTATAAGGATTTATACTTACTTTAAAATTACAGTTTCATCCATTAATAAATTTCTACAACAAAATCATCTTTTCTCCAAATGATGAGTATTATTGATGACATGGTTACACCTAAAGCGCTACAATCACCTTATAGAGATTCCAGTAATCCTCAAAGTATGAAATATATATTTCCCTTATCATTAAAAATTATCCATTACCCAAATGGTTAGCACATGATAATATGATCCCCAAAAAGTAAAATCCTTAATAGAATAAAACACTACTCTTAATATACAATATTAAAACATACAATACCCAAAGTTCAACAAATACCCATTAGTGAGAAATTTAAATTAAAATCCTTTAATATAATATAAACTATGATTGAAACCCATAACTGAGAATAATTTGATTATGTAGTCTTCCTCGTTAAATTGTATCTCCAAATAACATCGACTACTTTTAAAGTGAATTACATAAAAGTAATTAACCTAATCACATATTATATATGATAGGTTAATCATTTTCCTAAATAACCCAAATCTCCATAAATACAAAATAAAAACATTGAACAATATCCTCCATTACTCCTCAAATTAAATCCCAAAGTATTTTATTTTCCTTAGGCATATAGTGTTCCCAACAGAGCGAACGCCTTCCAAAATTACATTTCTCACTTAATAAGCAAATCATTTTCCTCAAAAAAGGATATACATTAGATAATAAAAAATTCCCCATATCAACATAATAATATCATTTAACAAAAAATAATTAGTCACACTATCTAGGGACTTCATGTAGTTCAGTGGTAGGAGATAAATCCCAATCGCACTCAGGTTGTGGGTTCGATTACCACAGCTTTGTCCAATGCGATGGGTTGTCACACAGTCTGGTTGATATCCTTTTTTCAGAAACTATATTTTATAAATTACCAAAATCAGATTAATTCCTCAAAATAACCAGAATATAATCTAACCACAAATGTTATCTCATACCCCACATTTTCATCCCAAAATTTAATAACTTGTAATTTCCTCATATTTAAGGACCATATAATTCCAAAAGGTTATTTATAACTATATTCACTATAGAAAATATAATTCCTCCTCAAATATCATTTTCACTTGAGAAAATGCAGGGTTACACAAACAAGACAAAATTCATCCAAATTAATCCCATCATCAAAGAGTAGAAATACTTTTTAAAATTTCACCATCCATTTATTTCTTCATAGCTTCTTCTTTGACCAAGATGATATCCTATAGAATAGGGCATTCAATTGGGTAATGGACAAGTCCCCTGCATTTATGGTAAATGACTGTAAAAGGATTCTTGGGACCATTTTATCTTTCAACCATAATACTCTTCATTTTTCCTTGAAAATTATTTTCTTTATATCCTTCTTTCCCACACATAATGCATTTATTTATTCTGTTGAGACACATTCCACGGTGTCCCCTTCCACATTTCATGCATGATGGAAATTAACGTTTCATTTCTCCTTTGTCTCCACTACTAGATCTCTTATCATTCATCACCTTTCTCTTCTTTGTTGAGACCGAGAGTTAGATAATATATATGTTGTTTATCATATTTTTGGAAAACTAATTCGGCATGAACATGATAACTTTTTCAAATATCAACATTCCATTTTTTCCTAATTCCACCACCATTACCACCTTGTACATCATTCTTAATGTTATGATGAATTCCTTGGAATCTAGCCATTGACTAAAACCTGAAATTATTGTGTGAGAAACAATAAACATAAAATAATTTATAGAATATCATGACACCTTATTTTCAATTTGAAAAACTCTAGTATTAACCAAGGTCATTTATTATCATCTTATATTAAAATACATCAAATCATTTTGTAATGAAAATATAAATTATCTGAAACATATTCCTCGGGAGTGTCGTAACAAAGAGTGCAGCAAGGCCCGTTTTCATGTACCAGGAAACCATGGGTCAAGCCAGAAACTCCTTGTCGGAGTTTTCCCTAGTAGGTACATTTGTGGCAGAGCCTCTTCTACCTGATCGTATCCATACAGGGATGTATTTCTTTAAAAATCCACAAAATATCTACATTAGTAATATTTCAAGAAGTTATTCTATACTAATCCCCAATGTCTATCTATGGGTAATCTGATCTAACAGAGTTTATCTAAAACTAGTTTCCAAGGATTTCAATAATCTTCCTCTGATACCAATTGTAACACCCCGACCCCAGAATCTAGGATCTGGAGAATTATTTTAATAAATTGGCTTGATTACAATAAATCTAGTCTTGAAGGACTGATTAATTTAGTAGTCTTGGAAATAAGATACATACATAAGTTCAACATTACAACATGAAAAGAAAACAACGCTAATTTATTCCATTAGAAACATCCATGATTCTTAGATTATGCCTGCAAGTCACTGATAACTAACTACTTCATATACTGGGAAAATGAAACACAAGAAAGGGGTGGGCTTAAACACTCATTAATATTAAGTAATACAATCAAAGATAACATAAACATTAGGCTTGGTGAATAAATGAAAACTCATGCCTTTACAGATAATTAACATGAATACTTTATGGTAGGAATATGAGGTGAGTAAATAATTCCATAATAAAACATAGTCCTAGGTGTTATACTAGTCGAATAACCTCATGAAATATCAATATCGAATCTCATAATGATGGAATGAATAATTCCGGACATCATAACTGCATATTCAATGCATCATGCCAGGACTACAAGTAAGATATTGTCAAGGCCTTGTGTCAAGACACTTGTTTGTATCATGAGACCCACCGATGCAATGAGGATCTATAGTTGGCTCCAACTGTCTCTTACTAAGTCCAATGCATTCCTCATATATAAATTATGAAACATAATATAAAAATTCATAATTAACTAGCATATAAAATTTCAATACTTTAACCATAAACCATGAATGGTATAAAAATAGCACAACTGCAGTCAGTCATAACTCATTCAATACAAATGGAAGATTGTATTATAATAAATTAACCTCCATAGAAAATAATGATGGATATTGACATAGATGAAAATAATCATGAAAACTATTTGAGGTAAATATCCCCCTTTTTGTTGAAAACATTTAAAATTATCACTATTTATCAAGAAGCTATTTAAAATAGATTTTTGAATCAAACTGTCTGATACCACATTGAAACGTTTAAAAGGAATTTTAATTAAAAAAACTAATATCCATATATATAAATCTTTAAACCATTTCTAGAACATGGACATTAATGACAATGATTTAGAAGAATAAATTTTTAAATCATTTAAAATAATATTTTAGTTAGAGTTCATAACCGAATGAGATATGCTTGAATACAAATAATTGAGGTAATAAAATCGTAAAAATAACATGAGAATAAAGGTATTAATGATATATTATGTCAATTTATTTTATATACACCAAATAAAAGTGAATTGGTTCATAACAACAAATAAGTATCAATGAAATTTAAGTTGAGTTGAAATCCCTTACAAATAGTCTATCCTTAGGGTAAGGATAAATCAATAAAATAATTATGTTTGAAAAATATATATACACCCATTTTCATTGGTCTTTCAGTGATAATAAATCATACGAAAATCACACTTATTATTGCAAAAACAACACCAACGACTTGGATGTTTAACCCAATGAATAGAAATTGAGTTAAAATTACTCTTACCATGTTTATATCGATGGATGGAGAATTTATCAATGGAGTTATTATATGTATCAAAATTATATCCACACAATGGGGATTGGAAATTACTACATGTGTAAATAAATTGTGATTTCAGACATAATCATGCAGTAATGTAATCAATGATGTTTGCGTAAAATCGAATGAGTGGAAATTGAGATTTGAAATTCCCTTACCGATTTGGTAACATACGAAACATACACCCCATGAAATAAGGATCATACAATAATGATGAAAATACCCATAATTTAATTTATATTATGTAAACAATACAATCATGGAAAGTATATACACCAAAAAAAGATAATAGTGTCAAATATTGCATGAATCTAACTGGAATAAAAGTGAGATGAAAACCACTTACCATGTTGTAATCAATCGATTCGTATGACCAAAAGATAATAATCACAATATTTATCACATAAGACCATGAATATAAATAAAATAATGATTATATATATCAAATGTATGTACACAATACACCAAAAGAAATTTATAATTTTTGAACAATATAAATCTCACAGAATTAAAAGTGAGATAAAAAAACCCTTACCTCATTTCCAACTTGTCTTGTATGTTCTTTTTTATTCCCGAATAATAAACATAATTTAATTTATACTTGATTAAGATAATTTTTCATTTTTATTATTCCCTTTATTTCACTTATTACATATCCATAACAATTTGATAATTATTTGAGTTTATTTTGGATATTTTATCGATGTTCGAAACATGAGTAAAAAATGAACTAGTTATAATTACAATTTTTCAATGTGGTCAAAAGTAAATTGTCTCCAGAATGATATACATGATTAACATATCATATATATATATTATATATATAGTATATTTATGTATTTATAATAGTACATTACATTTGTATATAAGAAAATAAATGCACTATTCATGGGGACGATAAGCCATACATACGCATGAACCCAACATTCATTTTTATTTTATATTTTAATGGAATTAAAACATAATAATACATATGAATATAATAATACCAGAATAATATTATATATAATATTATTAAATCCATCCTTTATACGTCCCACATTAGACATTAATGAGTCATATCACTTTGATGGGGGCGGTAGTCCGAACTTCCTCAAATGAAATTATTCTATTTACCCATAATGGAAACCATAATGGTATTCTATAAATGGAATATATAGGAGAACTAAAAAAACATAAACATTATATATATCATATATATATACAGTGCAATCTTAATGGCCACCATGATAGGTGGTAGGAGATAATTGAACAATCATCGTTTCGCGAGGTGTTAGTTTCCCATCCACAGAAACAGAGTATTCTTTACCAATTAGATGGAGGTGTGTGTAAGTGTAGTCTGAATACATCACATTACAACATAATAGTATATTTAGGGTACTTTTGTTGTTATAAAATAATTTAATAAAAATAGTTTCGGGGTTGGAGAAGTGAAATAAATTAAATGATGTTATGAGAAACCATTACCTAAAATTTGAGTAACTCCCTTTGGTTTGAACCAAAAGGACTTCTTGAAGTGACTTATGCCTAAGGTAAGGCTTCTAAGAGGAAGATAGGGATCTTGAAATATTATTTGGTCGTGGGTTAGATGGGCCAAGGGGCTCTATTGGTGTGAGGAATGGGTTAGAAGTGGTGTCCTTTTATAAGGTAGAGGAGGTTCTCTTTTGGAATGTTTGAAAATGATATTCTATTATACAGTTATCTTTACTTTCAAAATGTCCAAAACTCATTTAAATCAATGATAAAATGACTCATATTAGAAATAAAATCATCCAACAATAATTGGATAGGTTTTGGATATTTTTTTAATATTAATAATCTTATTTAATTAAATTATTTATTAATGAGGTGATTGTTGCATCATTATGGCGTCATAAATAATTTAATTTATTTGATGACTGAAAATTATAAAAAAACCATAATGTAGGAAATATTTTTAGATTTACAATGAATATTTATAGTCAATAATATGACTTATATTACCCCATGTAAAAATTGATATACTAAAAGAAATTGATAATGTCATTTTTGTCTTTACATTAAGTTAATAAAAATAGTGTCATTATCACTCATAAGTGGCTCAATGGGGTCCCAAAATCAACTCAACGATGTCCACGGTCGGTCATGACTAATCCAATAAGGTTAGGAAAAGTGTTAAGGTACTTTTGTATTATTATAATATTTTTTTACCATGAATTACCCTATTTACTGTTAACCACGATAAATAAAAGTCAAAAGTTAATATTCACCAAAAATTATCTTCATCTTATTGAAAAATATTTTACTTACTAATAAAAAAATATATATTATATTTTAGAAATTAAATTCATAGAAGTGGTAAAATTTCATTGAAATGAAAAAGTCGGTTTTGTAACTACAACTAAGTGGTTTTACTATTCATCAAAAATTGATGTTTTTCTGAACAATACCGAAAATTCTACCTAAGATATATTTGATTTTCAAAATTTAAAAATGATGTCTATTTTACCAAATTAAAACCATAGAATTTGCATTAATTAATTAAAAATTAATTCATGTTGTCCAAATAAATAGTGTGTTTTTATGAAACAATAAATATCAACACATTGACACTTATTTATGTATAATTTCCAAGTGAAATTAATTACAATACCACCATTGGATTAAATGGTAAAAATATAATCTAATTATTATTCCAAAAAATTAAAATGTATAATTGAAAACTATAAATTATTTTGATTTAAAAAGTGTTTTTTCAATTAAAATCTAGTATTTGTTACTATTCACCCAATTATGAATGTTAGTAGAAAAACATCAAAAATTTATTAAAACTAAATTTTTATGTCCCGATTCTAAATAAGATGTTTATTTTGTCAAATTGAATATATAAAAGTGTCAAATATTGGATTTAAAAAGGGTCCTACATTAAAAGGTGGTAAAACTGCATTTTGTTTCTAAGATACTTCCTTTATCTAAAAAAATAAATTTTTTCTTATACTATGTCTAATAAATTAACAATATATAAGTTAAAATTATAAGGAATATATACTATTCAAAATTTGGTTAATACTATTCATAACTGCTTCTGAACGACTAGTTTGGTAAGTCGTCGTGCGTTCGAACTCAGTGTTCTGTGAGGTGCTAGCTATTTAATTATTTTATGAAGATAATATACTATGAAACCTTGGGGTGTTACATTACACCTCCCTTCTTTTTTAAAATAACAAGTGTGTCTATCCCCCACTTATAAATGACAACACCATCACCCCCTTATTAAATTCCCTATAACTATATTAGATCCTCCAAGACCATAAAAATATCTCCCCATATTTCAAAACATAATACTAGATGTCTTATATTCAGAAAATATAAAACAAAATATTTCATTAGTGCAATCATGTGGAGCATACATGAAGAAGAGGAAATATTTTTCAAAAATTGTTTCTATATTACATCCTTCTACACCACATTAAATTGTTAATATATCACCATTATAAAATTAAATTCTTATATTAAAATTACTTATATGTTGTTATGTTAATTTTAATGCCTAAAAATTCACACACAACAATCATTTTTTTTACAAATTCATTGTTTATGTGTACAACATACTACATCCTAACAAATAGATGTCTTTAATTTACCCATTACAACATATAAAGGTTATGCATAATGATGGAATTTTTTTTGACATATTATATATATTATATTTATGATATCATTATTTTTATCAACTTATTATATAACCCCTTACATCGAACATCCTATTTTTTGAGAATATGATAACGCAGTTCATGTGTACCTTAGACTACCCCCTCGAGAAGCTATGAAATTCATTAACTATTTAAATGGAAGGTTTTAAAGACGAGATTAATAAAAATATATGATAAATATTCAATAAAAATGATATTGGAAAAATATATATTTATATATATATCATTTACATTTCTTTTCTCTTAAGTCGAATAGAAAATTAAAATATTGTTCATGTGCAAGTACGACCTACATTCCCCATGAAAAATGTATATCATTTACTATTATAAAATTTTAGTGAATAATCTAAACATATATATTTTTAATATATATTATATATAATAAATCTAGTACCTTATCAAGATAATGATTCCATTATCTATGTTATAGTAAAAATAAATAACAAGTCAAAACCTAATCGAAAACAAGGCAATTAACACACAAAATGATGATAATAACGAATCATTATTAAGAATCATTTGGTTAGTCGTAAAACAAGTACTATATATGATATTATAAATTAAAATACAGCTATAGTATAATTTAATAACATTCTTAAAACATTAATAAATTATAATAATGTGTGATCAACCATAAAATGGCATAATGTAAGAGATTTCATCTGAATTTACAATCCATTGAGAGTTATTAGTTATGATGAACCAATTCACATTTATATGTTTTATGTATTACACCATTGACATGTAATATCTAGAATTAATAATTTTACTTTTTACTTTTTGTTTCAATTTTTGTTATTACATCAGAATTTATTTTATTCAAAATTATAAATCCATAAATGATATTGTGAAATATTTTATGATAGCTAGATTTCTATTGAAACAGTCACTTTATTGAATTAATTTTTCATTTGAAATTATATTTCTATTAAATATTCATATTTATATGTGTTTAATATTATTATTTCATACATTACATAAAATTTCTAACTATGGTATTTATTTTTAATATAATATTATTAACTAGGAAAATGTAGATAAATATAAATAATTTTCAAATTAAATATATTTGATAAGGGAAATTTCTTATGAATTTAATTTCATTATTTGATATATATTAAATGTGTTTTACATGACATAAATGGGTTGGGGAGTAATTTATGTTACACCATTGATTGAATTTTTTTTAATAAGACCAATTATTTGGGAAAATAATATGTGTTTTTATGCAGCCATTTTTATCTTTCTTGAGAATGTATCATGACAGATTAGGAATCATGTTCCAAAAAATTGGAAATAGAATATTAATAATTTGATTCATTAAATATTCAGTTTTTATTATCCATGATATTTTAACTATTGTAAAATATATGGATTAATTTCTTTCTAAGTTATTGATTAAATAGAATGTGTGTTTAGTTTTTTACATTCCTATTTTGATTATTCCTTATAATGTTTTCTAAAACGAGTGTTTCTTCAGTTATATACCTTTCCATATAGATTATTTATTATTGACTCATGATAACTTCGACTATATTAATCCCTTATGATTATTTTATATCATCGGTAATTCACTTCCTTTACCATGGATATGAAGATGACTTTTTGGAATCAGTTTAAAGGATATTGAGCATTTACATTTATTATTAATTATTTTCATTTTGAAATGTTAAATGGATATCATTTATGTAATCTAGTATTACAAAAACTACAAACATATTTGGTGCTTCGGTATTTGAATGTTGTATTTATGCTAATATAATAAATTAAGGCACCGACTCGAGGATACTAGGATCGTGGTTAATTCTGTAATTATCAGAGCATGTTTAGTACAGTCCATGGAATCTGGATGTAAAAAACATAAATTTGGGAACATAATATAATTATAGAATTTGAGTATTATTATTATAGAATAACATTATTATGTTTATATAGGGTATATATTTTGTTGGTATATACATAAAAACATCCATGTTTGAATACTAAAATTTGATGTGGTTTTGAAAAGGATTTACCAAGGGGTAATAACAAAAAAAGGTATATTAGGCATGAATAGAGTATAACCTATTAAATGAAAATGTGACTAATTACACAACTAGTTTTACACTCTTAGAGGATATTCATAGTATAATTCGTATTCTTATTACAATCCACTATGCATGATTTTAATGTGAGGTTGTCCCCTATGAATCCAATGTTTGTAATTATAATATTTACATGGAATTAATATTTAATTTGTGTAATGTTACATTATGGATTTGAAATCATAATTTTATGATTTAGTACAGTGTATGCTTTTGTTTTGAAATGGTTACCTGATTAAAGAATAATTTCAATAATGGTGGAAAATAATGATATTTTCATGATAAGGAAACCAATAAGGCTATTATTTGAATTGAGAGAATTATTTCTATATTATGGAAGCATAATAAGGTATTGAAAAACAACTTTACCCATATGGAGAAAAAAATTACACAATGGGATTCTCATATTCTATAACGGTTTATGTGATAAATCCCCGATCATTGACTAGGAAAACTAATATAAATGTACTTAAATAATTGATTATGTCTATGAAGAAGAAATTTATGGTCATGAGAAGTATTGAAATAGAAGAGGAAACATTTTATGTGTATTGTCTCAAAAGATATTCCAATCAATATTAGATTCTGATGTAGAATAATATGGAGTAAGATGAAATTGAATTCATGGAATGGAACAATTTTACAGAGTCATTTATTGATAAATATGTAACTCTAGATAGAAAAATAATTTTAATAGAAGGATATTTTGCATATGGATAAAGTAAGAATAGAGTTTTACAGACTATGAAGATACTTTTATACAGTCTTCTTTGTATTCTACTAATTACATACATTGCACAAAGTGGAATATTTTCAATTAATTTTAATGTATAAAGTTAATTCATCAAATGGAATTTGTATAAAAAATGTTTTCATCCTATGATGAAATTATTTTATGTGACACCAAAATGGAGAATAAATTCTAAAGATCATACATATTAAAGGGATACCAATTGAATAAGACATTATCTAGGAACCATGGTAATTTAAATTTGTTAAAGAAAAATAATGGAATGAAGAAATTCATGCTTTGTGATAATGGGGGAATAAATAACCCTGGGAATTGATTAAAGGGATTTTTAGTATTTTATATGTGTGTAGAAATGTGTAATAATGATAAATAATGCATGTAGAATAAGGAAAAGACAATAATTATGAGTTTCAACTATAGGGACATTGGTAAATATAAAAATTAATAACCCTTGCATTAAGGGAATATACCATAGAAGTAGCCAAGATTATAAAATCACTAGATATAAATTTTAGGTACCCAATGATGTGGTGGAAGGTACATTAATCATATTATAATATTTATAGTGTTTCATATATGATTCAAGATCATCAAAATATTTTATATCTGACGATTTTTTTAAAAAGAGTCCATAATTTCAATTTTGATTTAATAAAGTAGTTGTTTGTAAAAACTCTTTAGGGATTTTTATTGCAACAAACATGTGTTGGGTAGTCCCTATTGTGAAACAGAAATTAGATTTATTTTCAGATCATATTATCATACCTATGTTGGTATTTTATATAATCCTTGTTATGTGTTGGATTTCCAAATAATATACAAATATTTATTGTAAGAAATACGAAAATATTAATTTCAAGGAATAAGTAGAATTCTGTATATTATGAAATGAAATGTAATTATCTGATTATTATTTACAACAACAACCAATATCACTACTGAATTAAAATCTTTGGGAAAAAATTAATAAAATATCTATGGATGAATAAAGTAATCTTCAAATAGATTATGTACCCATATTACAATCATACTTTGAGGTCATTCCAAAAGAATTACCTAGATATCCAATGTATCATTAAGTATAATTTTTTACTTATTTAGTCCCTAATGTATGACCAATGTCAAATTATCTCTATATAATTTACACTATGGAATATGGGGATTTTAATAAACATCTATAGGATTTAAGAAATACGGGATTTTTCCTCCCATGTATTTAACAGTGGGGAGCCCATTTTTGTTTGTTATGAAGAAACATGGATCCTTGATTCTATAAATTGATTATATGTAAATTATTTCTAGTAATATAAAGATCATGTATCCTCAAACTTAAATTGTTGACTTATTTGTTTAAAGATCACATCGACCAATATATTTTAATGATTTATCCTTATTATGGGTAACACCAATTTTATGTAAATAAGGGACACATTTCAAATAACATTTATTGATTTAGGTATTTAAAATATGATTTTATAGTCTTTATTTTTGAATTTTCTTATTCACCATCTATTTTTACCAATATAATGAATCGATTATTCACAGAATATCATGACAATGTTATTTTGTTGTTTATTATTGATATTTTGGTGTATTATCAATGCTATAAAAACTATTAGAAGAAGTTGAGAATCATTCATGAGAATCTTACAAGGAATAATTTATATGGAAAATACTATAATAGTGATTTATGGATTTAGGATGTTTCTTTTACTATACATATTTTCTCCAAAAATATAGTATAGTTTGTTATGTTATGAAAATGTTTGTTAAGGATTTGTCTACACCCCAGAACATAACTGAAAAATGTAGTTTTATTTGTTATTCAGCTTACTATTTACAAATCGAAAATAATTTTCCCTTTTGGATAACATAATATCCAATCATACATGTAATGTTTATATATTTAATTATAAAAAGTAATATAAATAAATTTTTTATGAACTAAATGTGAGGATTTTCATTTATATTATATTGACTCTACCGTATGGATGTGATGGGTTTGGGATATACAGTGATGCATCAACGAAAGGACATTTTTGTTCCCTAATGAAAGACTAAAATGTTATTTCATATGCAACAAGGAAATTGAATATTTAAAAATCGATCTACCCTACTCATGATCTTGAATTGGAAGCTGTGATATTTTATTTGATTATGTAGAGAAATTAACACTATGGTGAATCATTTGAGATATACATGGATCATAAAATCATGAAATATTTATTTAAACAATAGATCAACACGAGATAATGGATATGGATTGAGATTCTGAATAATTAATATTTCTCAACACTCTTGAAAAAATGGAATGAAAATAAAGCAAGGATGGATTGAGTTGGAATGATTATGGAATTATGACCCTAACGAAGGTTGATAAGGATCATATCTATCTAGATCTTGTAAATATGGTTATTGAAATTTTTATGGAAGAGGATAAATTTATAATTATTATTTTTTACTCAAATTTTTTATATAGGATAACGAATTCTAAAACTAATGATGAGAACATTTAGAAGATTTTTTAATCTAATAATTTTGTGAAATTAGAAGACATCGTTTGTGATGTTAGTGTTATGTAATTTAGGAATAGATTATGTGTTCCATCATTACCAGATCTAAAAAGGGATTTTTATCTATGAACCTCATAGATTATATTTTAAGATCTATCCTAATCACAATAAAATATATATGATTTTAAAGAAACAATCATTTTTGTAAAACATGATGAAGTAAATTTATAATTATGTGTCTATATTATTGGTTTTACAATAAGTAAAATCTATGAGAAATGAATTTAAAAGAGTCATGAAACCCCTTTATATTCTTGTTTAGAAATGGTTAGACATTAAAATGGACTCTTTTATAAGATAAATAAATACTAATAGTACGAATGATTTCATATGTGATATCATTGATCACTTAATCAAATATTCAAAATTCATCTATATAAGAGTTCCTTTATCTCTATAAAAACTCAAAATAATCAATATTAATGAAGTTTTATGACATCATGGAACACCTGTATTAATTTTTTATGGTCTAGATACCCTTTTGATGTCGATATTATGGGTGACTCTTCAGAATGCTATAGATAAAGAGCTTCATTTGGGAACTTCCTAACATCCTAGAACACATGGATACTTCAAAAGAACAATTAAAATATTGAATACATGTTTAGGTCATGATCCATCGACTAGAAAGGTATACAAAAATAGTATTTACCTATTTTAATGTTTTCTATCAAATAACATTAGTTTCCATTCAAGTATTCAAATAGTGTCATATACATCATTATATAAAAAGACATGTCACACTACATCTAGTTGCGACAAATGTGGAGAATAGAAACATGTAGGGAAATATATATTTTATGAGAAAGTGACAAAGGTTAAACCCTATTCAGTATTATGTTAAAGAAGCCTAATGTTGGAAAATGATTTGTGCTAATAATCAGAGGAACTATTTGGAATTACAAGTGGAGGTCATGTTTTCTTTAATGTATCTCTGTGGAAGGGTGTAATATGGTTTGGTATAAAAAGTAATTTGATCTCATTATACATAAGACCCATTGATATTTTTTAAATAATTGGAGTAGTTTATTATCACTAGACATGCTGTAAAACCTCATAAAAGTAGATGATGTATTGCATATATCTTATATAAGGTAGTGTATTCTATACCCAACACATGTTATAAACACTGATGAAATATAGTTCAAACATAATCTATCATACTATAATAAACAACTAAGAATTAATCATTTTTATTGAATACTTTGAGTAATCTAACGACCCAAATAGAAATGTTACTTTGTGGGAATCACAAAAATGAGGAAGAAACATGGGAACCAAAGGATATTACGTAGAAAAAACCCCCCCTATATTTTTATAGGATAATATCCATGAAAATTCTAGGATTATTTTTTCCTATGATGGAATAATGATACACCCCATGAAATTATAATTTTTTTCCTTTAGAATAAATTTACTTGTTTTTTATTACATAAAATATACTCGACAATGACATTATTCAACGTCTTACGCTATAAACAAGAATGGTTATTACTGAATACTATTAATATTATTATTTATAACAACAATTTCTACATACAAATTAAATTAAATTTTATAAATACTATTTCCAATCTTATTAAAAATATGGTTTAATTCATTGATTTGTAATTAATTATAAATGATTATTTAAAACCAACACATTATGAAGGATTTTTTTTTATAAAAAACTACCTTCATTCTCCAATGGAGTTATATGTATATAAATGATATGAATTTTTAATTTTTTATGCTATTAATATATTATATAAAATATTTTTACCTCAATAAAATATATTTTATAAGTATAAGAAATGAAAAAAAATCCAATTATATATATAAAAAGATGTTATTTTTAAATGTAGTTTTTGAACATTTATTGGAGTACCAGTTTGAAAAATAAATTTGACACAATTTCATAATATTATTGGAGAAAATAAAAATAATTTCTATAATATTTATTTGGAAATTATCATAGAGTGATATTTTATATTTTTAGGAGATGTTTCTTTTTTTGATGAATAGTTATAAATACTGAATTTTTATTTAAAACTGACTTTTAAACTAAACAATTTACACTGTTAAATAGTCTGTTAATATGAATTTATATTAAATATATATCATTAATAAATATATTAATCCAATTTATTACATCATAATTATATTTATATTAAATTTAGATATAAAATTTTTGTAAAATTATGAACATTTTGACATTACAAATCCACATTCTCATTCCGTATAATGGAATAATTATAAATAATTTTTTTCAAATTCACATAATTGAATTTGAAAAAATGGATTCAATATTTTTAATCATAAATTTTTTAATGTATAATAATGTATACCTAAATTTTTACATAATTATTTTTTAATGGATTTAAAATTAAAAATAGCGATTAATGAAAAAATATGATTACACAGGTGTAAACGTAGAGTATAAGGTGTAAATATGACACTACACTATACTAGTTACCATTTTATGTACATTAAACAAACATAAACATTCATAGATTAAATTATATATTTTATTTAATCCACTTGATTTGTATAAACATTGGTACACCAAACATTTCATAAAAAATTCCATATTTTTCATCTACCCAACTTATAAAAGGCCACCACCCTCTATATTCTTAAAATATCTCAATCAACATTGGATAGAATGTTTACTAAAATGTTAAATCATGTAATTCTCTCCCATCATCATATCATTTTTATACTAGGATGAAATCTATCAAAGTAAGGCATTAGTGTAATCCAAAGGACGATACCCGAAGAAGAGGTATGGTTTTTCCAAAATTGATAATATTTTATTCCCATGGAAAATCCTTCAGTTATTCGGATATAATGACTATAATAGAACATAAGTACAATATATTTGAAAAAAAATTAATGTTAATGTTATGGAAAAAACATCATAAAAATCGATCAAATGGGTTTTGAAATCGATGGACATGTGTATGGCGGTCGACCTCCTCATGAACAGATGACATTAATTATTCCATTACTACCAACCAAGGTTGGGTATAATAATATATATAATGAATATATATATATATATATGATATATATGATATTTATGATGTATATATTAATCATGAATTATTAAATATCATATAACATTATGCCATACATTATTTGTGTATACGTTATCATCGTTCTTGTGTACATCGTACTACAGCCTCCTGAAGCAAAGTAATTCATTAATGATTTAAATTTAATATATTAAGTATGGGTTTAATAATAATTTATGATATATATTACATAGAAAATATACTATATATATATATATTCATTTATCACTATAAAAAATGAAAATAATGTTCATGCGTGTGCACGACCTACCATCTCCACGAATGGTGTATTTCATTTACTATCACAAAATTTTATGGATTAATATAAATTTATATATAATTAATATATATGATACATAAATTTTTATTTACATTTTTGAGAAAATTTATTTATGATTTATGAAATTGGAATGAAAAATATCAAGTAGTAACACTTGAAAAACAATGCCATTAACAACTAAAATAGTAAACATAATGAATTATTTTTAACAAATAAGTGATAATATGTTTTAAAGTATCATATGTGATATTATAAATATTAATATATATCGGGTATAATTTAATAATAGATTTAAACACATTATATATGGATTTAAATGGTGTTTTGAAAAAATTTAGTTTAATGTATGAGATTTCATATCAAATAAAATTCCATTAAAACTCATTTGTTATTATAAACCATGTCACATTTATTTGGAGTATATAATTACCCTTTGTAATTTAATATGATGAATAATTCATTATTCATGGTATTTAATATTTTTTTGGTGTATTAAATCGATGGGGAATTTATTTGAAATTTTCCAAAGAAAAAAATTATTCTAAAAAATAATGTGATCATTATATTTCCCTTGAAAATTTTAATTAGTTAAAATAATGTTATTTAGTCATTTAACTAATTTTAAATAACCATATTATTATGTACGGATATGATTATTTACATCACTCTATAATGTTTTTTGAAATAGTGTATACTTGGGATTTTATTTTATTAATGAAGTAAATATTGATAAATATGTATCCTTTACTGAACATGGATATTTAATATGTAACATTGTTCATTAATTTAAATAAACTTTGAAAAAATGTGTTCTGCTTTGGACATGAAATACATAGGCTGGGGACCAGTTAATGCCAGACACTTGATGCATGAGTAGTCTCATGAGATGTATCAACTGGCCAAATTAAATTTGGTTATTACCAAATATGTTTGAGACTATGTTGAGGATATATCATGATGGTAAAATTAATGTTTTCGATAGAAAAATGAAGTCCAATAAATAATAATTTCAATCATTCACTATTCAGTTATTATTATCCATGATTTTTTACTATGACAAAATATATGCATGCATATTTTCCTTAGTTATTGATAAGATTTAAATATGAATCGTGGCTCTCCAGAACCCTGTCTATTCTCTGTGGCTGCAGGTGACAATGGTTGTGATTACACCGGCCTTCCCCCCCTTGGGGGGAGGGAGATTTGTCGAACAACGGGAGACCAGGTATATCTTTGGTTCCTGGGATCTTCAAGAAAGAGCGATTGTTGGTTTGATGGAAAGTTGCAACATGGTGATACGGTTCGAATCGAAGGCTGGCCTCATTTCTACTTGGGCGAAGGCTCCTCGCATCGTCAACAGATGCCTCTTTCTGCTTTTACATTGGTCATTTGATTTGCACACGAACCAAGATTCACCGGCTGCTCCATTGTGGGTAAGTTTTCCCAATTTTCCGCTGCCGTTCCAGAATTCTTCTATTATGAGAATTCTTTGTAACATTGTGGGAATATATTTGTGCTCTGATACTCAAACTGAACTTGTGTGTCATCCGGTTAACCCCCAAGTTTTCATGGATGTGGATGCTTCTTTTTTAACTTTTCACTATGTATGGATCACGATCGGAGAGGAGTACCAATGCAAGAGATGTGTGATTTACGAGGGCTGGACAGATTTTTGTCCTGTGTGTCATCACTTGGGTCATGCTGTTGGGAACTGTAGAAGAGGAGTCCCCTTGAAGGCTCGTCTTCCGGATGACCAGGCTCCCACTCGACGAGGGGAGGTTTCACGGGGAAGGATTCTAGAGGGTGGTTTGGGGAATGGTATAGGAAAGAGGAAGCTTGAATCAGTTTAAGGAGGTAAGGGGAAGCAATTTCAGGTGGTAGATGAAAATTGCAGTAGGGTACTGGTGACTGGTGATCTGGTACCTGCTCCAAGGAAGGAAGATGGATAGGGGAAGGTACGGGAGGGGGTGTGAGGGTCGACTCGGTTCAAGAGGAGATGGGGTCAGATGGAAGGGGTAGGGAGATTCTGCCTTCTGCGGTGGTTGTTCAATAGATAGATGTAAACAGTCGGTCATTTGATGTTGTTCAAGGTGTTGTGGCTCCCAATAGTATGGTGATTCGGAGGTAGATGCACAGTGGTGGAGCGATGTCTTCGAATCTGGCAGTGAGGGGTGCAGGAGTCAGCGCCAATGCAAATGCTGCTACTTTAGGGGAGGGCTCTGGTTTGAATTTATCAACTAAACCTTTTATTTCATTAAGAAATAGGTTTGGATGCCATGATAATGGAAATACTAAACTCGGTTTAAGTGATAACACATGAGGAAGGGATGCAAATGGTGGGGATTACAGTGAAGATAAACCGGTTGGAAATCTGCATCGAGGGGAATGTTGTAGGCCTGTGGTTAATCCTGCTTTCCTTGATGGTGGTGGGAGATTCTACAAAGGTTGTGCGGCTCCCGTTGAATGAGTGTAATTCCCCAGTCTAGAGGTTGCGTAATGACAATGGGTGTCCTGTTTCTGATCTATTGGAACAAGTAAGAAATGGAATTGAAATCTCCAGAGGAGGTAAAGAAAATATGAGTGGTCCAGTTGGCCATTCTTTTAGTGAAGTTGTTAAGAGTGGGAATCAGAAGATGGTGGCTGGTGAAATATCGCCATCTGCTACACCAAGAAAGAGGCATAAGAGAGACTATTCTTACCTTCAGAGTCTGATGCAGACTAGATCGGCATCCAAGCGGAAGGGAGAGGTGGTTGTAGCTTTGAAAAAGGGGTGTGCTGTCAAGAAATATCCACCTGATCTGCTTGCACTTGAACAGCTTAGGAGTAGGGTGCAAAGTAATCACTTTTGGATGCATCCGGAGTGGGAATCAGATACTGTCGAAGGAGAATCTAGCATGGGTTACGGGGAATACTTTGGCTACTATGATGTTTAAGTCTATGTTCTGTGTGCTTTTTGTTTCTTGATGTTCTCTTGTCCTATTTGACGTTGAATTTTTGGGTCCTGACCACCCTTAAACCGACTTTATAAAATGGAAAAAATGATAGGTGGATAAAATTAAATGACAAAATAGTTATTTACATTTATATATTGATTATGACTTATCCAGTTTTTTAATTAGACTGTTTATTTATTTATTTCCCTTTAAATATTTATTATTCAATATTACCACAACATATCCTCCCCTGTTTTAAACCCTTTCAGAGTATTTTTTCCCACTGTTATATTCATTCATTTACCCGAGTTATGAAGTTGAATTTTATGAAATATTTTAATGGATTCTTGAATATTATGTTTCGATAATTTCATATCTTTTACCAACAAAAAATGGTTATCATGTTTGTGATATGGTTTTCCAAAACTGATAAACTGTTTGGTAATTTACGATTTGAATCTTGTATCTACGCCAATGAAATATAGTTAGGCTTCGGCACTGGGCTATAGCTGTCAGGGTCATTACACATTTGAAATTATCAATTAAATTAAAAATATTATTTAATTTTAAATTATAGAGAAGTTATGATGCATTCACGACAATACAAAATTGAATCTCACATTGAAAATACTTCATTATATTAAACGATACATAACATTTTTTTAATTAATATAGATTTTTCATTTATTAAAAACATATAATGGATTTATAAGATAAAATAATAAATCAAGATGAATAATTTTTTTGGAATAAATATTTTATTTCTCAATGAATTTTTTTAATATTCTGGATTTTCTTAAAAAAAGCGTAAAAATTTATTTTTTTAAACTGTATTTTAAGATTATAATCCAATTTATTGGTAAAAAATGCAAAATATTTTTTTATGAAAATATTGATATTCCATATAAAATAATAATAAAAATCATGTTATCAAGAAAATAAATAAATTTCTATGTTTAATTTTTGAAGAAAATCATATAATATAATTAAAATTGGTCTTTACTTTGAAATATAACACTCAATGTTTTATTGGTATTATTATCTATATATGTAGAAAATAAACATCATTTTTGATAAACAATTATTAATAAAAAACCTAATTTATAATTATTTATCATGTGATTAATAAAATATAAATTCATATAGAATAAAAGAAATTATTTAAAAAAATAAAACATTGAATAATAAATGAAAATATTATTCATTCTTGGAAAAATAATTCAATTTCATTAATAATAAATCATTCCATTATTTTATTTATAATTATACTTCATAATTTCATTAATAATGTTAATTCATTCTAATTATAATTTTATGTTTTAATTTTCATAAAAAATATTTAAATTTTATCTAAATATCTAATGGTTTGTTTTATGTTTGGTTTTATATGTGGATAAATTTATCAAAAACATTGACATAGTTAAATGTTATAATTTATTAAATTATTGGGGTGTGTAATATTTTCCAAAATAATCTATTTATTTATAAAATTATTATCAATATAATTCCTTATTATGAATATTCCTATAAATATTTTTTAAACATGTATTATACTACCACATTAGTACTCATGTCAAAAACCATGTTACTCAATAGTCCAAAACATTAAAATTTTACTATGTTGTGGTAGTTGATCAGGCACAAGAAACCAATCACATCAACGAGACACCGGTATAATATATATATATCTAATAATTATTTTTATTTAATTTATAAAAACAATGAATAGAATATTTATTCTAATAAATTAATTATATACCCCCTCGATATACATTTCATGTCAAGATAATAGTGTTATTTCTCTCTTTCTCTATTAATGCTAAAAAAGATTTCATTTACAACCCAAATAGATCCCATTTGATAGAAAATAAAAAAGAAAAAAAATTCATCATTATACCAAAAAATATTCTATATCATATCACAAGTGTCGGCTACCAATATATGATATCCCATGGTTATGTAGGAACTAATCATATATATTATACTCTGAAATACCTGGGATTTACCTTCTAATTCTCAGAGACCTATCTCTATATGTAAATATATTTTCTACCACTAAAATTAATATTCCAAACCAATTTTATTATCTATTTCCATTATCCATATAAAACTCCTGAGGTTGGGGATTACAATACCTCATGTGACCCTGATCATATGATAGAGGATGTCAATTACTGATAGTGTCATAAAATATTATTTCTATTAATATTTACTGTATATATATTGTGGTTTAAATTCCATAAAGAGAAAAAAATTCATGTGGATTTCATATAACTAACAAATAAAAATATTGATACCTTTAGCCATTTGGTTTATATCACCTAAAATATTTTGATATTTACTAAAAATAATAATATTTTGAGTTAGAGGGGAGATAATGTAATTTGAATAAATTTAGATGTTAGATGAAAAAATGTTAAAATTGTTCTAGAACAAATATAGTTCCTAATGTATGAATATTTGTTACACATTGTAATATAGTAAATTATATTAAATATTTGAAAACAACTTCATTTCAAAGGGGTTATGAATTTTTCTTAGTAATGATATTTAATAAGTAATGTTTAGGGTTTTTTTTTTCATTTCACATAAAAATATTAGTCCCTAAAAATATTTTAAATAAATATTATCCATCAATAAATTCTTTTATTTATCATCATTGTTCTGTCATCCCCTCTATTTGAACCCTCTTGAATTTGATATAAATTCATATATAGATAACTTTCACCCCATAATAGATTATTATATTTGGTGATTTGTAGATTTAATCTTCTAACTATCATCCATTCTTTTCTGTTTCATCATGGGTGTGAAATTAATTATATTTTTGAATAATGTATTTATTATTAAAAAAATAATTACAATTTATTCCTTCTTATATAGATACTATAAGAGTTGAAACATGAAAAATATTATTTTATTGTTTTTTTATTCTAAAATATCCCTCATTAGAGTGAATTAATGAAAATTATAATTCTTTATTTATATAGGATGGACTAATTTTTTAGTAGTGATGATTGATTATAATTATAAATTCTTTTATTTTGAAATTTTTTATTAAAATTTAATTTTTTTTATATAATATCTAACTATTTTTGAAAATTTTACTTGTTTTGTTCATATTAACATGCAGTTAATGCCTCAAAAATGTATTGATCATAGTGTATTTTTTAAATCCCTACCTAATAATATAGGTAAAACGAATAAGGAATTAAAATGATATTTATAATTTGGAAAAAGGATGATCATTATTGTAAATGTTTGGATTATTTTACACTATTAGAATACTCATGATTGTAAAATCCATATATTTTGGGATATGATTACGTAATGGGGTTATTGGTTGAGTCCCTAATTGTATACCCCCAACCATGGTCATTATGTTTTTATGTAATTTTTTTAGAAATTTCAACATGATTCTGAATTTATTTTTCCCTATATGGGTTTTATATTCAATTTAGAACATTAATTTGGATTTTGGTTTGTTTATATTACATTATAGATGATTATGGAATTGGTGTGAGATTTATGAACTATTTTTTAGGATTATATTGGAATCCGAGTGGGTCACCAAGATAATATTAGAATATATTACGAAATGAGTATTCTATTGATGTTCATTGGATATCAGTTTGTGATGAAATGATCTATCCCACCTTTGGGTTCCATTGGGTAACTTATTCAATTTTAGTGGTAAAACAAGAGGACTCCGCAAATTTTATTAGATATTTTATTTATTTGAAAATTTATATTTATATTTTAATAATTTAGAACTTGATCATATAACTATTGTCCATAAATTCTAAATAACCTAATAACCTACTTGAGATATTAGTTTTTTTCAATATGTTCTATTCAACTATTTTAATTAATAACTATATAGATGAGTAGATTATTCACAATGAATTCATCATAATACATTTTTCTCTTATCATATTTTAATTTCTTTATATCTTTACTTCTATAATAAAAGTGTAATCTTAATATTTTTTTTCAAAAACTTCATCATTGTATACATTTTAGATTTTGGGTACAATATTATTTCTATTAAGGATAAACCAACAGTTTCTTCTCTAATTTTTTTTCCTTACTATTGTATAGTAATTTATTATGACAAATTATTTATGGATTTCTTCATTTGAGAAACTAATTAATTATTTTTTAAGCACAAATTTCTGAAGAATTTTTCTAATGGATAACATAATTATTGTTGTCTTTAATCTCTACTTTTTCATGGTGTCATTTTTATTTAATATGTGATTTTTTTAATTGTAAATTAAATGTAATATAATATAGAATTTTTTTCCGTGATCATTAGATTTTTGGAAAGATACCTTTGGAGTATGGGTGAGAATTCCTTAATACTATTTAATTTATATGTAGATGAATAATATATGGAATAATTTATTACATTATTTAGATTTATGTTCTGTTGAATATCATTAGCTAACAACTAATATTAATTCTATTTTTTTAGTATAATAATCTCAGGTTTTTAAATAATTATTCACCTAGAAATTCTTTTCAATTTTAATGAAAAAATTCCATGATACATGGAATAAAAATGTGAAGTTTCCCTTAATATAGTTTTTATTTATATACTTTTGATGAATTGTATAATTCTTATATGTAATCAAAATCATTATTTATCATTTTTTAAAATTTTATTAACATATATATTATGCATTGTTTGGGTGTACATGATTATTTCTTAAATAATATACCCTTCTACATGGTTTTTAGTGAAACTATATTATTTAATAGAAGACAAGTGTAAAAATATAAATAAATATAGAACTATAAATATTAATGGTTATGTTGGAATCTATGTGAAAATGGAAAGTTATTATATAAAACGATAATTAAATATTTCCTCTACTGAATTGTAACATTTACAATAATAAATGTGATTTTAGAGAAGAAGATTAATATTTCTTAAATTATGTATTACTAATCAGACATATGTTTTTAAATATATTAATCTAATTTTATATTACATAAAACATCAAATTGATATCCATTGGATGAATTTACCCCTCAATTATATATTTGTCATGGATTCATCATGTTATTATTGGTCAAAATAAGCATTAATCATGTTTTGATTCATGGTAATATTATAATATAATCATTCATCTATCCATTACTAATTTAAAACCCATTATAACTGTGTTTCAAGGAACAGTAAATCATACCTCAGGTAAATATATGTATTTTTAAAGATTTATTGTACTGTAATAAAATTGTTGTTCTATAGAAATTATTGTTCGCTTACTCGTGTTCATATATATGGTTATTATTTATAATTATATTTATATTGAATTCACATGTTAATGTTATTACTCTATGAAATTAATGAACATATTTTTATTTATTTTTATTGTTATTTGCATCATAGTCATTTTAGACTGAATGTTATAAAAAACCCACATATTCTTATAAATGAAATGTATATTAGATGTTGTTATGTGTTTATATTTGTTTTGGACAACTTTTTATAATCATATTATTTATTCATAAGATTAATATCGGGTTATAATCTTAATGCCTTGAATTTTTTTTACCACTTCTCACATTACATGAATGGGATGAGGCACCATGTAACAACATTATATTTTTTGAGGAGTATATTTTTTTATGAATTATGTTATATGGAACATAAATGTAATCTTTCACTGCACACAACAGTAGCTTGGGTTGTGTTACACGCAATCGTGACCTTCCTCGATAGCGTGTGTAGTACGTGATACCGGGTTTCACTAAACAACGATATATTGTTATAATATTATTATGGACCAGCCGTTATGAATAGTATTAAAAACATTTTGAATTTTATATGATTATTATCAATCTTACATATTTTATAGAACATGGTATGAGAACAAAATAAATTTTTCGGGTAAAATAAGTATTTTTAAAAAAATATAGTTTTTCCTGCTTTTGATGGCTCACCCATTTTAAATCATGTTTTTGACATGTTTATAAGTTCAATTTGAAAAAATAAAATTATTCATTGGAATCATAATATAAAAATGTAATTTGGATAATTTTTTCATATTATTCTGATAATGTTCATATTTTAATGAATAGTAAAAACACGCTATATTTTAATTAAAAACAACTTTTTTCATCGTAATAATTTATATTAATAGATTATATTTTTAATTGGTTTTATGGGGTAATTAGAATATATATTTACCATTTAATACAATGTTGGTCATTGAAATTAATTTTCACTTTGCAATTGGACATAAAAAAATGTCGATCTTTTGATAGTTATTGTTTCGTAAAAACACGCTATTTTTCTTGATAACGGGAATTACTTTTAAAATTAATTAATGTCACTTATATGTTTTGAATTTTCAAAAATAGACATCATTTTTTAATTCTGAATATCAAATATATCTTTGGCTGATTTTTTGGTATTTTTCTGAGAAACGTCAATTTTTTATGAATAGTGAAACCACATAGTGGTAGTTAAAAAACTGACTCTTTCATTTAAATGAAATTTGACCACTTCTGTGAATTTAATTTAAAAAATCCAATATATATGGTTGTTATCAAATAGTTAAATGTGGTTCAATAAGATGAAAATTGTAACACCCCGAGCATCCAGGATACGCTTCTCATTCAATAATGCAATAGCTTGCATTGTACGCAACTTCAAGTTCTAAAACACCGCGACTAATCAAAGTAGCCGTTATGAATATTAATAACCACATTTTAAAATTATAGAAATTTTATATTTCAAAATGGACTTCATTTTTGTATTCGTAATATCGAAATTAGCCTATGTTGAATTTTTGGTATTTTTCTGAGGACTTCTAATTTTTTATGAATAGTGAAAAATACTTAAAACAACTTTTTTAATCAAAATAATTTATTGTGATAAAATAAACTATTTAGTGGTTTTAAAGTATAATTAGAATATATTTTTACCATTTTATCCAATGGTGGTCATTAGAATTAATTTAACATTGAAATTGGACATAAACATTTGCCAATCTTTTGATATAAATTGTTTCTTAAAAACACGCTATTTGTTGTGACAGCGGGAATTAATTATAAAATTAACTAATGCAACTTATATGTTTGGAATTTTTTAAAATAGACATCATTTTTGAATTCGGAATATCAATTATAGCTTAGGGTGAAATTTTGGCATTGTTCTGAAAAACTTCAATTTTTGATGAATAGTGAAACCACTAAGTGGTAGTTAAATAACTGATTTTTTGTTTAAATGAAATATTACCACTTCTGTGATTTGATTTTCAAAAATACAACATAAATGGGTGTCATTAAGAAGTAAAATGTGGTTCAATGAGATTAAAATAATTTTTTGGTGAATAGTAACTTTTAAGTTCTTAATCGCGATTAGAGGTAATTAGTGTAGTTTAAGGTAAAAATAATGTTTTCATAATATGAGATGAGCATGACACTTTTCCTAATCCTATTGGATGATTCATGGCCGTCCAAGACAACCCATGAGTCAACTTGGGGACCCCATGGAGCCACTTTAGTTGGAAAATGACATTAATATATATTTATTTATTGTTAAAATTAAATTTATACAAACATGAGTTGTTTTACTAAAACAGTTTTTAAGTGGGGTTACACAAGTCCAAATTTTGATTATAAATATTCATTAGAAATCTAAAAAGATTTCCTACATCATAGTATTTTTTTTATAATTTTTAGACATTAGATAAATTAAATTATTTATGACATCATTATGATGCAGTGATGACCTCATTATTTAACAATTTTAATAAAATGAGAAGATAATGTAAACTCCAAGGCTTACACTTGTCCAAAGACTATTGGATGGGTAGATTTAGAACCCTTATCACCTTAGCCACGAATTATATAAGTGTGGGACCTTTAGAATCCGAAAAGCATTGTGTAATAATGTAACATTTCAATCTTTCCAAAAGAGCCCCTCCTCTTCTCTTATAAAAGGCCCCCACCTCTACCACCTCATTCACACTTTCAAGCCCATTGGATCGGCCAATCTCTGCCCAAATACTCTCCCAACTTCCCACTATTACTCCTAGAATCCTCACTTTGGGCAGAACTCTTCACAAGGAAGCCTTTGGCTCAAATCAAAAAGAGTTACCCGATTTTGAGGTAATGTCTTCTCTAATGTTGTTTTGTTTCATTTTTCTTCTCCAACCCCCTAAACTCTTTTTATTAATTTCCTTTGTAACAACACCAGTATCCTCAATATACTAGTATGTTGTTATAAGAAGGATTCAAGCTAAACTTACACACACCTACATCTAATGGTTAAAGAACATACGGTTTCTGTGGATGGCGAATTTCTGCCTCACGAAACGATGATTGTTCAACACTCATATAACACCTTCAAAGGTGGCCATTAAGATGTCACTATTTTTATATATGATATATAATATGTTTATGTTTCACTTATGCTTCTGTATTTCTCATTTATGGCATACTTTATGATTTCCATTATGGGTAAATCGCGATAATTTCATTTTAGGAAGTGCGGACTACCGCCCCCTCAAAGTGATTTGAATCGTTAATGCCATATGTGGGATGTATAAAGTATGGAGTAAATGGTATTATACACTATATTATACTGTAATTATATTATAAATTTATATCATTATGATTTCATTCCATTAAATAAGAAATAGAAATGAAAGTAGCGTTCAGGCGTACGTACGGCTTACTGTCTCCATGAACGGTGCATTTCATTTCTTACCTCTAAATGTTACGTGACATTATGAATGAGTGTATATACTGTATATATATGATATATATGATATCTAAATCATGAATATAATTCTGGATATAATGGATATTTCACCACATGAACAACTTGTAATTATAAGAAGTTTATTTTCGACTCAAGTACCAAAGATCGACAAAACGACCGTTATTAACTTAAAGAATTAAATAATGTTCATAACATGGTAATAAGTGATATAAATGGAATAGTGAACATGAAAAATGTTCTTAAGTAAATATAAATTAACTCTAGTTTATTATTCAGGAGGTTAAAGAACGGTCGAGTCAGGACAAGACGCAAGGTATGGGAATTTCTTAACCCAACTTCCATTCTTTGGGTTAATCTCCTACTTTGAAATTATGTCATGATATTATTATGTCCTATATTGTATTTTTACATTATTTATGTGTACTTATAGTGAATACACATTATAGATGTACTTTATTTAAAAAAATGATCTTTTTAAGGGACTTCGTCTCAATCTCCTTTCATTGAGGCATATTTGGTTTTATACACAACTTTCTTTTATACGGTGTATAAACCCCTTTGACTTTTACGTTTATTCAAAAGGAATTTTTTTTATACGAAGCGTTTTACTAAACGACAAAAGGGAATTTTTTTTTTCGTACTTATGCGGCGACAACGACTTCTCCGTCGCCGTGACCCTTATTTGAGATTCGGCTTCCTCTACAAGCCATCATTTTTTTAATGAAAAATAAATACTAACTTTTAACTTTCTTTTATTTTGGTATTGAAAATGGTTTTGAAAGCATTTTTATTATATCAATGTGTTGTATTTATATCTTGTGATTGAAATGTGGAAATGTTATGTTTCCTTTATGCATGTTTTATGTGATACGATTATGTTATGGTTTATGATATGTTTAAACCTATTCATATGATGAATGCATTGGACTTAATAAGTGACGGGTGGAGCCCGCTATAGCTCCTCGATGCATCGGCAGGTCTCATGAGACAAACTAGTGTCTTGGCACGAGGCCTTGACAAAATATAATTTGTGGTCTTGGCACGAGGCCTTGGCTACGTGGTTATGATAGTCTGGCATTATGCATTCCATCATTATGAAAGTGGTTATTGATATTGCATGTGATTATTTGACCAGTAGAATATCCATGTGAATAAGTAAATGGCATTATCTCATTTTACTTTTTCCATATTATGTTGAAGTTAATGTTTAAAAGGCTTTTGTTTTAGTTATACATTTCCTTAAATGTTAATGTTTATTTATGAAAGCTTCCGCAATATTGTTATCCTTACTGAGCAATTGAGCTCACCCCTTTCCATGTTTTAATATTTTCCAGGATGTAAAGAAGTATTTAATGAATGACCTGCAGGGATAGTCAGAAGATGATATGAGTGTGGACTATGGAGACTTTTTTTATTGTAGTTTTTCACTTTATGATGTAATATAACGTTTACGAATGTATCTAGTGTTTCCAAGGCTACTAAACTAATCGGTCTTTCGAGACTTGATCTTTTGTGATCATGTCAATGTTACAAAGTAACGCACCGGATCTGGGTAGCTGGGGTCGGGGCGTTACAGTTGGTATTAGAGGCAGTTTAGTACTAACCTTGGAAGCTAGATTTAGATAAACTCTGATTAGAGCACATAGCCTAAAGATAGACTTTGAGGATTAGTATAGAAGAACTTCCTTGAATTTTGGTATTGTAGAGATGTTGTGAGTTTTCCGAGCAATACATCCCTGTCTGGATACGAGCAGGTAGAGGCGCCTCTGGCACAGATGTACCTAGGTGTAAAACCCGAAAACACCGCTTTGAGCTAGACTCAAACGGGAACTGGTGCATGACAACGGGCCTTGCTGCACTCTTGGTTACGACACTCCCGGGGGATATGCTTAGGATAATTCTCGTTTTCTTTACAAACCACTATGAACGGTTATGAGTATATACTTTTTCAAAGAAAACCTTTTTATGATTATGGATTATATCCATAAATAGTTCAATTTATGTTAAGTATTTTATAAGTATGGAATTGTGTATTTTGATTCATAAACTAATATAGTTTATGCCATTGTATAGAAATGGCGCCCAGTAGAAGGAATGTGAACTCCAGCAATACGTATGATCCAAAGAGTAAGAGGTATCGTATCTTTCACGGTATTAAGCCAACATTTCGAAGGGAAATAGTCTCCCATGTGTTATCAACATATGAAGAAATAGTATCATGTAAGTAATGAATTCTCTAAGTCCTATGGCTTTGGAGCGAAGCAAGAGACGAAAGGGATGGAAGAGAGAATGATGGATAAAGGGATGAGGGGAATGAAGAATTTTCCAATATGTGGTAATTGTGGGAAGAAACATCATGGAACTTGCCTAAAGGGAACAGGAGTTTGTTATAAGTGTAGAGGAAAAGGACACAAAGTGCGTGACTGCAAGGGTAAGAAAATGGTTTCAAATGTAAAATGCTTCTTCTGCAAGGATTGGGGACACTACGCAAACCAATGTCCAAATCATCAGAGTATGCCCCAAATGATGTTGTTGGATAATAATCAAGTTATGATACTACCACAGATGAGGAGGAATGACTAGTGTTCTCATGTTGTTATTAAAGAATTTTGTCATTTGAGCATTGTATCAATGATGTACTGGTTATAATGATTATGGAGTATATAAGAATTGTACTACAGTACTATTTCATCAAGGACTTGAGATTGTGTGGAACCAAGAAAAGTAACTCCACAGTAGGTTAATTTTTTGGAAAATATATGGTTGAGAAAAAGATAAACCATAATATGGTTCTGATACCAAGATAGTTATTTTGGAATAAGACGTGATTGATTTGGATAAATTATATTAGATATTCTTAACTTCCTTGAAACTGATTGATGATTTGTATAAATTTTTGGATAGAAGGAGTATATATAGTATTCAATAAGGAATAAGGGATCATGGTAATTCAGCATGTTTAAAAAGAATACATGATGAAGGTGTTCACATGTTGTTATGTGGAAAAAAAGGATCTTCATTATGCTTACCTTCCTTATAAAATTTGGACTGTGAGTTGGACAGAAGTATTTTGGATAACTATAAAGGTTGGAGTGGATTAAGTTGATCTTTGGATAGTATTGTTTAAGGTTAAAAAATTTATAAAGATTATTTTTGGAATATTATGATACTATAGTTTTAAGGAAAGGACAACCTGCAGGGTGGGGCATAACCCGTCGCGTCGGACAAAGCTACAGGAATAGAACCCACAATCATAGTGCGACAGACCTTTATTACCTACCACTAGCCTACAGGAAGTCCCTGGTTATTACAAAATAGTTTTACTAATCTAAATGGTATGTGTTAATATTTTGAACCTTATACAATTAGGATAAATAGAATATTTTTGAGTTGTATTACCTTTTAGAGTGAAAGATGGGTTTGTGGTAAAAATTTATTAAAGAATGAAAGTCTACATAACAAGTATGTATATTCCCTTACATTCTTAGTAAATCTCCTAAATAAATTCCTTAACTTTATAAAAGGCAACTTAAAACAAAAATGTTGTCGGTTAATATTTCCTACTGGGGAACCAATGATCGTTTAA
Organism: Viscum album; assembly: GCA_963277665.1. Lineage (NCBI taxonomy): Eukaryota > Viridiplantae > Streptophyta > Magnoliopsida > Santalales > Viscaceae > Viscum > Viscum album. The sequence continues at coordinate 641,923,474 of OY728151.1, read as the reverse complement.
CAAATCACAAGTTTGTGATTTTCTTGTAGTTAAACTTTCTCCTAATCCTGTTTTCTATAACTCTCCATCAGACCTTGATGGTTTGTTTCTCCTCCATATCCATATTTTCATAGAATCCTAGTATGGGCTATCTCGGGTGACCTTTGTACTTATCTTTCTATCTTTTAAAGTTATATTTTTATTAACCTTATTTCCGATGTGGGTTTTCCACAAAGGTATTTTCTATTTTCAGCCTTTTATTTTCAAAGAAATATTTCAAATTGCGAGGACGCAATTTATTGAAGGAGGGGAGAATGTAACACCCCGAACTTCCATGATACACTTCTCATTCAATAATGCAATAGCTTGCATTGTACGCAACTTCGAGTTCTAAAACACCGCGACTAATCAAAGTAGCTGTTATGAATAGTAATAACCACCTTTTAAAATTATAGAAATTTTATATTTCAAAATGGACTTCATTTTTGTATTCGTAATATCGAAATTAGCCTATGTTGAATTTTTGGTATTTTTCTGAGAACTTCTAATTTTTTATGAATAGTGAAAAATACTTAAAACAACTTTTTTAATCAAAATAATTTATTGTGATAAATTAATCTATTTAGTGGTTTTAAAGTATAATTAGAATACATTTTTACCATTTTATCCAATGGTGGTCATTAGAATTAATTTAACATTGAAATTGGACATAAACAATTGCCAATCTTTTGATATAAATTGTTTCTTAAAAACACGCTATTTGTTGTGACAGCGGGAATTAATTATAAAATTAACTAATGCAACTTATATTTTTGGAATTTTGTAAAATAGACATCATTTTTGAATTCGGAATATCAATTATAGCTTAGGGTGAAATTTTGGCATTGTTCTGAAAAACTTCAATTTTTGATGAATAGTGAAACCACTAAGTGGTAGTTAAATAACTGATTTTTCGTTTAAATGAAATATTACCACTTCTGTGATTTGATTTTCAAAAATCCGACATACATGGTTATCATTAAGAAGTAAAATGTGGTTCAATGAGATTAAAATAATTTTTTGGTGAATAGTAACTTTTAAGTTCTTAATCGCGATTAGAGGTAATTAGTGTAGTTTAAGGTAAAAATAATGTTTTCATAATATGAGATGAGCTTGACACTTTTCCTACTCCTATTTGATGAGTCATGGCCGACCAAGACAACCCATGAGTCATCTTGGGGACCCCATGGAGCCACTTTAGTTGGAAAATGACATTAATATATATTTATTTAATGTTAAAATTAAATTGATACAAACATGAGTTGTTTTACTAAAACAGTTTTTAAGTGGGGTTACAGAAGTAAAATTTTTGATTATAAATATTCACTAGAAAGATAAAAAGATTTCCTACATCATAGTTGTTTTTTTTATAATTTTTAGACATTAAATAAATTAAATTATTTTTGACATCATTATGATGCAGTGATGACCTCATTATTTAACGATTTTAATAAAATGAGAAGATAATGTAAAATCCAAGGCCTACACTTGTCCAAAGACTATTGGATGGGTAGATTTAGAACCCTTATCACCTTAGCCACGAATTATAAAAGTGTGGGACCTTTAGAATCCGAAAAGCATTGTGTAATAATGTAACATTTCAATCTTTCCAAAAGAGCCCCTCCTCTCCTCTTATAAAAGGCCCCCACCTCTACCACCTCATTCACACTTTCAAGCCATTTGGTTCGGCCAAACTCTGCCCAAATACTCTCCCAAATTCCCCCTCTTACTCCTAGATGCCTCACTTTGGGCAGAACTCTTCCCAAGGAAGCCTTTGGCTCAAATCAAAAAGAGTTACCCGATTTTGAGGTAATGTCTTCTCTAATGTTGTTTTGTTTAATTTTTCTTCTCCAACCCCCTAAACTCTTTTTATTAATTTCTTTTGTAACAACACAAGTATCCTCAATATACTAGGATGTTGTTATAAGAAGGATTAGAGCTACACATACACACACCTACATCTAATGGTTAAAGAACATACGGTTTCTGTGGATGGCGAATTTCTGCCTCACGAAACGATGATTGTTCAACACTCATATAACACCTTCAAAGGTGGCCATTAAGATGTCACTATTTTTATATATGATATATAATATGTTTATGTTTTACTTATGCTTCTGTATTTCTCATTTATGTCATACTTTATGATTTCCATTATGGGTAAAACGCGATAATTTCATTTTAGGAAGTGCGGACTACCGCCCCCTCAAAGTGATTTGAATCGTTAATGCCATATGTGGGATGTATAAAGGATGGAGTAAATGGTATTATACACTATATTATATTGTAATTATATTATAAATTTATATCATTATTATTTCATTCCATTAAATACGAAATAGAAATTAAAGTAGCGTTCATGCGTACGTACGGCTTACCGTCTCCATGAACGGTGCATTTCATTTCTTACCTCTAAATGTTACGTGACATTATGAATGATTGTATATACTGTATATATATGATATATATGATATCTACATTATGAATATAATTCTGGATATAATGGATATTTTACCACATGAACAACTTGTAATTAGAAGAAGTTTATTTTTGACTCAAGTACCAAAGATCGACAAAACGACCGTTATTAACTTAAATAATTAAATAAGGTTAATAACATGGTAATAAGTGATATAAATGGTATAATGAACATGAAAAAGGTTCTTAAGTAAATATAAATTAACTCTAGTTTATTATTCAGGAGGTTAAAGAACGGTCGAGTCAGGACAAGACGCAAGGTAAGAGAATTTCTTAACCCAACTTCCATTCTTTGGGTTAATCTCCTACTTTCAAATTATGTCATGATATTATTATGTCCTATATTGTATTTGTACATTATTTATGTGTACTTATAGTGAATAGACATTATAGATGTACTTTATTTAAAAAAATGATCTTTTTAAGGGACTTAGTCTCAATCTCCTTTCATTGAGGCATATTTGGTTTTATACACAACTTTCTTTTATACGGTGTATAAACCCCTTTGACTTTTACGTTTATTCAAAAGGAATTTTTTTTATATGAAGCATTTTACTAAACGAAAAAAGGGAATGTTTTTCTTTCCGTACTTATGCGGCGGCAACGACTTCTCCGCCGCCGTGACCCTTATTTGAGATTTGGCTTCCTCTACAAGCCATCATTTTTTTAATGAAAAATAAATACTAAGTTTTAACTTTCTTTTATTTTGGTATTGAAAATGGTTTTGAAAGAATTTTTATTATATCAATGTGTTGTATTTATATCTTGTGATTGAAATGTGGAAATGTTATGTTTCCTTTATGCATGTTTTATGTGATACGATTATGTTATGGTTTATGATATGTTTAAACCTATTCATATGAGGAATGCATTGGACTTAATAAGTGACGGGTGGAGCCCGCTATAGCTCCTCGATGCATCGGCAGGTCTCATGAGACAAACTAGTGTTTGGCACGAGGCCTTGACAAAATCTAATTTGTGGTCTTGGCATGAGGCCTTGGCTACGTGGTTATGATAGTCTGGCATTATGCATTCCATCATTATGAAAGTGGTTATTGATATTGCATGTGATTATTCGACCAGTAGAATATCCATGTGAATAAGTAAATGGCATTATCTCATTTTACTTTTGCCATATTATGTTGAAGTTCATGTTTAAAAGGCTTTTGTTTTAGTTATACATTGCCTTAAATGTTAATGTTTATTTATGAAAGCTTCCGCAATATTGTTATCCTTACTGAGCATTTGAGCTCACCCCTTTCCATGTTTTAATATTTTCCAAGATGTAATGAAGTATTTTATGAATGACCTGCAGGGATAGTCAGAAGATGATATGAGTGTGGACTATGGAGACTTTTTTTATTGTAGTTTTTCACTTTATGATGTAATGTAACGTTTACGAATGTATCTAGTGTTTCCAAGGCTACTAAACTAATCGGCCTTTCGAGACTTGATCTTTTGTGATCATGCCAATGTTACGAAGTAATGCACCGACTTCAGGTAGCAGGGGTCGGGGCGTTACAAAAATAATTTTTGGTGAATAGTAACTGTTTAATTTTATTTATTGCAGTTAAAGGTAAATAGGGAAATTCAAGGTTAAAAGGATATTATAATAATTCAAAATTACATTAACACTTGTCATAACCTTATTGGATGAGTATTTTCCAACCATGACCATCCTTGGGTCGATTTTGGGAATCCATTGAGCCACTTGGTAGTGATAACTACAATTTGGATTAATTAATTTAATGTAAAGATAAAATTCACATTGACAAACCCTTTTAGTAATTAATTTTTATATGGAGTTATATAAATTATCATTTTGACTATAAATATTCATTGGAAAGATTAAAAATTTTCCTACATGGTAGTTTTTTTAATAATTTTTAGACAACATAGAAATTAAAATATTTATGACACAATAATGATGAAGTATTTACCTCATTAATAAATGATTTAAATAAATATGATTATTATGATTAAAATATTGTCCAAAACATGTCCAATTCTGATTGGATGATTTTATTTCGACCATGAGTAATTTTATCTTCATCTTTAAAGATTTTGGTAACTTTTGAAACCGAGACTAATTTTACAATAAAATAATATTTTCACACTTTCCAAAGGTGCCCCTCTCCTCCCTTATTAAAGGGCACCTCCTCTCTCTCCTATTTATACAACATTGAGCCTTCAAGAATGGCCAAAACTGGCCCATTAATCTTTTAAACACCCCTAGTAATATTCTAGAGGTCCTGGTCTTCTTTGAAGACCATCATTAGGGCCCTAAGAGGATGTTTCAAAGAGGCGTGTCAAAGAAGAGGTGATATCCATTACCGATTCATTCTAATTTATTTCTTCTTTTACTTCATATTTATTAGTTTCTTTATTATGAATTAATAACAGCAGTATCACTCATATACTGATATGTAATTATAAATATGAAACAACCATATTTCACCTCTTATCCATCCTACGGAAAAATAAATCACCGCACGTGCGTATGTACGGAATACCGACTCGACGCCGTGGTGTAATCTGTTTTCCATGACCACCATACATGGATGGGTATAATGGTGTAAAAAATAACTATATATGATTATTTTAAATTGAAATTGATTCTGAAATAGTATACATACACTTCAATACAATTCCACGATCATGGGAACGATATAATCGCTCGTGTGTATGTACGTCCTACCGTCTCCACGATGTGATGCAACTAATTCTACATAATCATCATTGATTAATGATTATATAAATGAATTGAATGAATATATATGATATATATTACACTAATACAATTATTTAAATGAGGTATTTGTAACCTAAAAAGAAGAATAATAATTTCTTCGACAAAACATGCATAAGAACATAATGCAATGAAAACCTGAATAACAAGTAGTAATGAAATATTACTAATAAGAAGATAAGAATATGAACATATATGATATCATAACAATGAATATGATTATTTAAAAAGCCAATGAAATTATTTAAATCATTATACCGGAGGTTCAGATACGTATGAAGAAAATCGGACCTAAGGTAAGGTAAAATCTTGCAATCTTATTTTTATCCGAGATTGTTTATACTTCAGAATTTACTGGGGAATATTTATCATCCACATCCATTTTTCCTCAATATGTAATATTATTTATATCCTCCTACAATTTATTAAATATAATTTTACCCATTGGTGAGTAAAATATATGAAAGGAATCTTTTGTCCTTTTTAGTACGAGGTATTTTTTGACATTTCCGGCCAAAGTATGAGAAGAATTTTTTTTTAACTTATACGGCATGAATGGATTTTTATGATTTCATATAACATCATTTCAATGAATCTTCATTTAAAAATTTTCATGTTTATTTTTAATCAAATTATTTTAGTTTAAAATTTTATGACATGATAAGAAAGGTAAAATGTTTCTGAAGTAGAAACAATATTTTACTCGAGAATGGAGTTCAAGTGTTTTATCTATATTATTTTTAATCTAAGATAATTGAGGGTTCTATTTATGTCCCTATTTTTATAGTTATTTGATTATGTTATGATGGAATTAATTTTATGATGTCCTTTTATCTTATATGGATTATGTTATGATGGCATGATGTTTAAGAATCCCATTTTTATTACATGGGTTATGCTATGATTTATGATTTTGAGGCACAAATAAGAATGGTTTCATTATGAGATGGGATGGACCTATATATCTCTCCAATTCATTGGGTAATGATTTATATCTCATGAGATAGACATGGCTAGAACAGAATGTTAATCCGGTTTAGTAATACGAGACTATAACGAGGAGTGAACTCGGTTCAGTAATGGAATTTGTCCGCTATGATAGTCTTGGCAATGAGTCTGGGCTAAAATAAAATTATTTTCTATGATTATGTTTGTATTCCACAAAGTTTCATGTTTTATTTAAGATTATTGGGATTTCATTTCACTACTATGATTTATAACATGTTATAATATTATGATCTCTTTTGCAGGTTAATATTTTCAAAATGTTATGTTCTTATGAATATGATATAGTTTATATTTCTTTTGTTTAACCTTACTGAGCATTTTAGCTCACCCTATTGTATGTTTTCATTTCCCCAGGTCAAGAAAAATGGTATTAAGTAGGATATTCCAAAAGAGACTCTAGATATGATGAAATAAATGGGAGACAATGTAGATGATTTATGAACCAGTTCCTTATGTTTCCCAGTTTCTAAAGACACTATACCTATACGGTCCTACCATTGATTTGTTATATGTTGTAATAACTATGCATCCATTCTGAAGTAATAAACTCATATCTAGTGTGTGGGTCATTATAGTTGGTATCAGAGGGAGGTTATAGTCAACCTTTTGAAACTAGGATGTGAAAGACTTAGTATGAACCCTTAGGATATGTCTAAGCATAGAACATAATATTAGAATTTTAGAAATGGCCTTGAACATCCTATGATAAGACCTAAAGTGTTAAATTTTATTCATGATTATGTTGTTTTCCTGTTATGATTAGTGTTTTTAAATCTATGCTTCTTGGTTTTAGTCAATGGATGGAACCCGAAGGAACCATGTTAATGCTGAATGCGACGGGAAATGAAATTATTTTACCCCTAAGCAACGAAATGTTATGGGACATGGAATGAAAAATCTTGTAGCCATGCTCACACAAATTTCTCAAGTTATGAATCATGTTGGACTTCCAAATGAGAAAAGGAAGGAGAATGATTTTGTTGAATCCTTCATGACGCTCCGTCCACCATCATTCAGCGGGTCTTCTGATCCATTAGTGGTTGAACAATGGATCAGTACCACTGAAAAGATATTTTCATTTCTACAATGTTCTGAACGTGATAAAGTCATCTTAGTAGTATATCGTTTGGAAGGTGAAGCTGATCAATGGTGGAATCTTATTAAGAATACGAGGCAAAGGGATGAAATTGAGTCCCTGGAATGGGACGGGTTCACAAACTTATTTTTCAATAAGTACTTCCCTCGCATTCTTCGAACAAAGATGCAGAAGGAGTTTCTTGAAATGAAGCAAAAGGATGATGAATCGGTTGGTACCTACAAAGAAAATTTTACTAGACTTGCAAGGTACGCTTCCAGAATTATTATCCAACCTGAGAGTAAGATATATCATTTATTTATTGGTTTAAAACCAAGTCTGCGAAGGGCGTTAGCCATAAGAGACTTCAATTGCTATGAGGAAAGTTATCGATGTTCTCTTAAGGTTGAAATGGAGATTGGAGTAGGCCATCAGTCATATGGGTTTGATAAGAAGAGGAAAATGGAATTCAAAAGAAAAATATAAATACCACAATGAAAATAAGATGATTTTTCCCTTATGCTCAATGTGTGGAATGAAACATGGAGGGAATTTTCAAAAAGGGACAAGTAAATTTTATAAATGTGGAAAAGAATGTCATCGGGCAGTTGAATGTCAAAATAAGGGGAAAAATATGTCTAATGATACGAACAAAGAAAGGGATACACAGAATGCACCTACTACACATCAATTTTTCAAGTGCAAGGAAATGGGGAAATATGACAATCAATGCCCTAATCTGAGGGTTGTTGATGATGATGGGCGACAATTAACTATTAAGGTCAAAGACAGAGGAAAGTCACATGCAATTTCTATCGGCGATGTGGAGTATGATAACGAAGTGGTAAAAGGTACACTTACAATGAACTCTAAAGTGTCAAATGTTTTATTTGATTCTGGATCCACCCACTCTTTTATTTATGATGAATTTTATAAGGGTATCACCATAAAACCTTAACAATTAGATGTTGAGTTAGCTATGACAACTCCTAATGGAACAACGGTTGCATAAAAAGTTTATAATTCTTCTCCAATTGAAGTTTGTGGGAATTTGCGTCCAACAAATCTTGTTGTCCTTCATAAAGTGTAATTTGATGTGATTCTTGGCATGGATTGGATTTCTTTATACGGAGCTCATATCTATTGCCAATGAAGGGAAATCACTTTTAATATTCCCGATCAATCTACTATAATCTATCGATGCAAGGATGAATATAACCTTCAATTGTAAATTTCTTACATCTTATGGGTCTTGATTCCAATAAATGAAGGTTATTTATCTCAAATGGTTAGAGAGAAAATCACGATTATGAATACACCCATTGTACGAGAGTTTGATGATGTCTTACCAGAGGAATTGCCCGGTCTTCCACCAAATCGTGAAGTTGTGTTTTCAATAGAACTCATACCTGGTGCTATGCACTTTTCAAAGACACCTTATAGAATGTCCCCAATTGAATTGCTGGAATTGAAGAAGCAACTCCAAGAAAATCTTGATAATGGATTCATACTCCCTAGTGCATCACCTTGGGGAGAACCTGTTCTTTTTGTTAACAAGAAAGATGGATCAATGAGACTTTGCATTGATTATCGAGAACTTAACAAGATCACTATCAGAAAAAATATCCGCTCCCACGCTTTGATGAATTATTTGACCAACTACGCAGTTCTCACTAATTTTCCAAGACTGATCTTCATTCAGGGTATCATCAATTAAGGGTCAAAAAGGAGGATATACCAATGACGACTTTCCGTACAAGGTATAGACACTATGAATTTAGAGTGATTCCATTTGGTCTTACTAATTCCCCTGTTATCTTCATGAATATAATGAATAGAGTCTTTAGAAACTATCTTTATTAGTTTGTGGTATTCTTTATAGACGATATTGTAGTCTATTCAAATAGCAAAGAAAGAACATGAAGATCACGTGAGAATTGAATTAAAGACCCTATGAAAGGAGAAGATTTATTCCAAATTTACCAAGTGTGAATTTTGTCCTCAAAAAGTATCATTTTTTGTTCACATAATCTCAAAAGAGGGGATATATGTGGATCTAGAAAAAATAGAGGTTATCAAAAGATGGTTGAGACCAACAACAGTAACTGAGATCCGATGTTTTCTTGGTCTAGCTAGATATTATCGATGTTTTGTGAAAGGTTTTTCAAGGTTATCTAATCTACTCACCAGGCTGACTCGAAAAGGAGTTAATTTTGTTTGGATGGAGGAGTGTGAAGATAATTTCAAAGAGTTAAAAAGAAGTTTATCAAGTGCACCTGTGCTCACACTGTTGTGTAGGGGAGAAAGGTTTGTGATCTACAGTGATGCATCCAAGAAGGGATTGGTTTTTTTTTTCTCATGAAAAATGATATGGTGATAGCTTATGCATCACGATAGTTAAAAATCCATGAGTAAAATTACCCAACTCGTGATTTTGAGTTATCCGCGATAATCGTTTCATTAAAATATGGAGGCATTATCTTTATGGTGAAAGGTGTGATATTTATACTGATCATAAAAGTTTAAAGTATATTTTCACACAATATGAGCTGAATATGTGCCAAATAATATGGTTGGAGTTGAATAAAGACTATGAATGCTCAATTCATTACCACTCTAGGAAAGAAAACAAGGAGGAAGGTGCATTAAGATGACAAGACCATGCTAGCTTATCCATGATGAGGATCGCAAAAGATCCAATATTTATGGATTTACAAAGGATGGATCTAGGGATTATAATAGAAGTGGAACAATCTTATCTTTCACAAATTAATGTTCCACAATCTATACATGTGAAGATTAAAGTGTCACAAAAAGAAGTTGTAGAGTTACAAAAGAAGGTGAGAAATGTTCCTGAATTCAACTTTGATTGTGATGAGATAATGAGGTTCAGAAATCGGGTTTGTGTTCCTCCCATACAAGAATTAAAGATGGAGCTACTGGATGAATCTCATAGTGCAAAGACCCGAATCTTGGCATACATGGACATTACATTACTTTTTTTGAATACTTAATACATAACAAAAACAGACACACAAGGACTGTAATAGTTTAGTGTCTATGGAAACTTGAAATATAATCTTCTAATCATGGTGAAAGATCTTCAACATCTCCCATAAAGATCTTACCCTTTTGTATTCTTACATAAAACCTTTCTTTATATCCTGAGGAAAAGAAAACATAAAAAGGGTGAGCTCAAATGCTCAGTATGGGCAGGAATAGAGAAAATTAAACAAACCATATACATTTGTACATAAAAACATGAACATAATGTTTAAACATCGAAATCTTGAGCAATGACATAAAACATGGCTGTACGTAAGGAATAGATAATAATAGAACATCAATCATGATAAAATAGCTTGTAAATAAAACTTGTAATTGTTGAAAAACATTAAGAACATGATATGATTTCCATAGTAGCCAAGGCATTGCTTCCAAGACCATCTTAGTGGACAACGTCCGTTTTTGAATTGAGTTCACTCCTCATTCCAGTCCTGTAACACTGAACCAGATTAACTTACCATTTCATCCATGTCTATCTCAGGAGATATAAATCTTTACCCAATGCATTGGAGGGAGATATAGGTCCTAACCATCTCATATTGAAATCATTCATACATTTTCCACAAAACAATCATAAATCATTCATCATAACCCAAAGAATAAATTGGGTTTCATAAACATCTTTCCATCATAACATAATCCATATAAACCAATTGGATATCATTTCATCATAAGAACAGTGAAACCATGTAAATCATAGAGACATTATACTTGAAACATACACATATGAAATAATTTCATCTTTGATGAAAAAATGGTTTTGATAAAACATTTGAAATAAATTCTTGAGGAAAATATCCTTTATTCTTCAAAATTAATTTCTTTTCACAAAACGACATGCAATTTTAAAAGAAAGAGATTTTTTTTGAAAATAGTCATGATATTTTTTGGAGGAAGCTTAATTAAAATAAGGCTTTATAAAACCGTAAAAATCCGTTCACGCTGTATAAGTTAAAAAAAAATTCTTCTCGTACTTTTGTCAGAAAAGTCAAAAAGTACCCCGTATGGTAAACAAAAGAAAGATTCCTTCCATACGATGTGGTAAAAGTAGAAAAGGGTAAAAATGACTTTAAAAATACATGGAAGAAAAATAAAAATTTTATTAATACATTTTGAGAACATATGGACATGGATATTAATCATAACCCCAGTAAATACTTACAAATAAACAATCTTAGATAAGAATGAGATTGGAATAATTATCCCTTACCATAGGTCCGATATGCTTCGTACGTATCTGAAACTTCTATATAATGATTTAAATAATATCATTGACTTATTATAGAATCATATTCATTGTTATGATATCATATATGGTTCACTTATGACTTTATATTACACGTTCTTTTGTATGTTCCATGTAAAAGCAGCGTTTTGGGTAAAATCATTTCATTTGATGTACATGTTTGGAATTTTTTTTTATGATATTATTACTTATATCATGATTTACTTAATTCTGGAATTTAATCATGATTTATATGTAATATATATTCATCATATACATATATATATGATATATCGATAAATGGAATGAAATACACCGTTTATGGAGACGGTAGGCCGCACGTATGCATGGACGTTGTTTTCGTTTCCTTATTGAATTGAATGGAATTAAGTAGATGACATACATATATATATATATATATCCAGTGTCATTATTATGTCATATATTTCATTATTACTTATTATATATACTTTATAATCATTCATGAATGGTTAACATGGAGAATGAATCTCATCGCGTCATGGAGATGGTAGTCCGTACGTACGCACGAGCGATGATATCATTCCCATTATTGTGGAATCGTATGGAAGTGTATGTATAATATTTCAGAATCAATATAAATTTACAATAATCATATATAGTTATTTTTTACACCATTATACCCATCTATGTAAGGTGGTGGTCGAGAACAGATCACACCACGACGTGGAGATGGTATTCCATACGTACGCACGCGCGGTGATTTCATTTTCTGTAGGATGGATATAAGGTGAAATAGGGTTGTTTAATATTTATAATAACATATAAGTATATAATTAATACTTATATTATTACTTTATAATGAGACAACTAATTAAGAAGAAGTAGAAGAAGAAAGAAACTTGAGAGAATCGGAAGAAGAGATTACCTCTTCTTCGACGCACCTCCTTTAAACCTTCTCTTAAGGAAGTAAAGATGGTCTTTTGAGAAGACCAGAACCTTCAGAATGTTTCTAGGGAAGTGGAAAAGAGAAATGGGTAGGTGTTGGCCGAGCGTCATGTCTCAAAAGGGTGTTAAAAGAAGAGGGAAGGGATTCCCTTTTTATAAGCGAGGAGAGGGACACCTTTGAAAAAACATAAAATATTATTTTATAATAAAGTCATATTCGGTTTATAATAGCTCCAAATTGATTTATTTCGAATTTAAGGTGGGTACGGGTAGAAACCATCTCATATAATAGATTTTAGACAGGTCTGGGTCATTATATTAACCTTAACTTTTAGTCATAACTCTTAGTTAATTAGATTGAAATTTACCATGTCACTTTGTATTTTTATATTATATAGTAAATAAACATACAATATACATCCAAGCGACCCCAAAGTGGTCCATTAATGATACACCAATCATGATATAAGTATCTTGGACCAACCTTATATTTTTAGTAATATAATAACAATTAATAATATAATATTTGTTTTAAAAACTATTTTATGTCAACTTTGACATATTTGTTAATGGATTTTTTTGAAAATCATATCAGTGTGATTAGATCGAAAAAAGTTATCTAATTCCATACTAACATGTCATATTTACCTATAAATTTTTTAGAATTCAAAAAACGTCTCAGATTACAATTATTTGGGTATTTATAACATCAACTAATTTAATATTTCATTATTTATGTAATTATTGCATCACCATTGTTTCATAAATAACATAAATTATATAATGTCTAAAAATTATAAATAAAATAAAATTAGGTAGGAAATATTTTTATATTTCTAATGAATATTTATAGTCGAATTTATCTTATGTATATCCCTATATTAGAAATTATTTAGTTATTAAACATTGATTTTAAATATTTTAACCATTTATTAAATAAAATAATAATAAATGTCCTAATCTAATCCAATTGAACCTAAATGGTCATATTTTATTACTAAGGTTGTTTTTGGTCGAATTAAACTTATCCAGTAGAATTAGGACATGTGTCAGGGTAATAATAATATAATTTTTACCCTTAATTACCCTATTTACTTTTAACCGTGATAAATAAAAGTAAAAAAGTTACTATTCACCAAAAAAAATTTATCTCTTTGAACCACATTTTAGTCCCTGATATTAATCGTGTCTCTCTGATTTTAGAAATTCAATTCACAGAAGTGGTAAAATTTCATTTAAATGAAAAAGACAGTTTTTTAACTACCACTAATTGGTTTCACTATTCATCAAAAAATGGATGTTTTTCAGAAAAATACCAAAAATTCAGCCTAAGCATTATTTCACATTCCCAATTCAAAATTGATGTCAATTTTTAAAAATTTAAAACATAGTAGTTTCATTAATTAATTTTAAAATAAATTCCAATTATCAAAAGCATGTTTTTAAGAAGCAATAACTATCAAAAGAATGATACTTGTTTATATCCAATTTCAAAGTGAAATTAATTCCAATGACCGACATTAGATTAAGTGGTAAAAATATATTATAATTTCAATTTAATACCAATTAAGAATATAATCTATCCATATATGTTATTGAGATGAAAAAAGTTGTTTCTAATTAAAATATAGCGTGTTTTTACTATTCATTAAAATATGAATGTTATCAGAATAATATGAAAGATTTATCCAAAGTAAATTTTTATAACCTAATTCCAAAGAAGAATTTTATATTGTCAAATTTTACTTATAGACATGTTGAAAACTAGATTTAAAGTTGGTGTGCCATTAAAAGGTGGGAAAACAACAATTTTTGAAAAATACATATTTTACACAAAAAATTTATTTTGTTCTCATACCATATTCTAGAAAATGTGTAAGATGAATAATAATGTTATAAAATTCAAAATGTAGTTAATTCTATTCATAACAGCTATTCTATAATAATATTATAACAATATATCATTGTTTAGTGAAACCCGGTATTGTGTACTACACGCGCTATCGAGGAAGGTCGCGATTGCGTTTAATGCAAGCAAAGTCAGGGTTGTGTGTTGTGAAAGACTATTTTGTTGTTTTGTATAACAGAATCCTACCATATTTAATTTATACATTGAATATATATATATGTATACTCAATGTTGTGTAGAATTACTATTATCAAACGAACATGAAATTGTGTGTAACACAATATAAGAATAGTGTTTCGTATACTGTAAGCTAATACAGTGTTGCGTATAGTACAAGATAATCATGGTGTAGTGTATAATAGAAGACATCAATGAAATTAAAAATAATATATCTCATAAAATCTCGGGTTGATACATTATACCCCCTTAAAATGAATTTCGCCCTCGAAATTCATTGGGGTTATAAATGGTTTACTACTTGACATTTTCTTTTATAGAAACCCACATCATAAAAAGGAATACTAAAACTGAACATTAAAAACTAAATTATGAAATGTAACGGTTACCTAAATTAACTAATCACTGGGTTTACACATAGAAAAACATAGGTGAAAATATGGATATGGAAGAGAAATCTAACCAGTAAATTCTGATGGAGAGTGGTAGAGAACATGGATATTGAAAATACAACAATCACAAAGCCATAAATTTGTGATGATCAAAGGTAATATCTGATTCATCGGATATGAAGGCACTAGGACATAATTTTCAAGATCTTTTCCCTAATTTTAATGAATTAAAAGAAATACTTACATGATTTTGGTACAATCTCACTTTTGTTCGTGAATTGAAAAATTTCCACTTCATCTCATAAAGAAATAAAGTTGAATTTGTAATTCGTGATGTGTTAGTAGATCATGTGATAGAAATATGGGTCATTCCATCTGTTTCAAACAAAAGGTTAGCAAAAGTTATAATTCCATCTTATGGTGAGATTAATCGTATATTGTTCCAAAAATGGACTTATACTTCATCTATCATACCGCTTAATATAATAAAACTAGTTTCTACTAACCAGGGAATTAATGTAGGCCAGTGGTAGGCGATGAAGGCCATGTTGCACTTCGGTTGTGGGTTTGATTCCAGCAACCTTGTCCGACGCGACGGGTTGTCGCCCGTCCTGCAAGTTGTCCTTTTTCTAAAATTACATCATTATGACTTTCCATCAATAATATCGAAAAAAGTTCTAGCCATAGACAATACTAACTTGCATCCAACATAATCCATTCCAATCTTTAGGCTGATCTAAAATACATATGTCTAATCTCATAGTATAAAGAAAACAATTACTAGAAATGCCATCTATTGAGCATGTGAATACCATCATTTATCCCCGATATATCTTGTTGATCACATTTCAATCATGTGAATACATTAATCATGTATTACCTTGAAAAATGAATACCCATTGAACCTTAGTGAAAACATGAATGTTGTCAAAAGATATCTCTTTCCACATACTAAAATCCCAAAAATTCTATATACTCAAACCATGATATAACTTTTTCCTTATATCAGTCATGATCTCATGAATATTGTCAAACATTTCATTTTCTCATTATCCTTTTATTATGCTCATAGCATCTTCTTTACAAAAAATATCTCAATCACTTTCCATGGTTACTGATGCCATATTCTTGTGTAAACCCACAATGGACCAATATATAGGTATTCCAAAATACAATAAATGTATCTCAACAACATTATTCTTGAATACCAATACATAAACACTTAAAACCATCCTCTTCAATGATTGTCATGGAATAAGTCCTTCCTTGATATAGATGTAACCTCTTAGGTCAGGGCATTGAGTTGGGTAATGCCAATGTTCTCCACAGACAAGACATTTAATTACATAACATTCTTTCACTCCATGACCTTTTTCTCCACACAGATACATCTTTCCCTCCATTTGAGGTATTCCTCAAGGTTCTTCTTCCCTTCATTATAAATCTCAATCTTCCTTTTTTATGCTCCTCAACATGCGAACATGCATAAAAGTCTATCATCCTTTCATTTGATGAATTAGTAATACCACTAAATTTCACCATGTTAATCATATATCGCGATGTATGATTCGACATAATCATAAAATCATTCTCTCTAGGAATTATGCAATTTCGCTGCTCGTAGTCACCAATTTGTCCATCAGATTCATTGTCAGCCCAATTACTTCAGATTCCCTCCATTAACTAAAAATAGAAACCATTGTGTAAGAAAAAGATAAAATAATGAGGAACCACATAATCATAAAAAGTCACTTATAGGATGTATAACTTATGACAACTTCTTTAACCTATGATAGCTTAGGTTCACGCTAGGTTATTCATGATTGTCAACATAATTTTAGGACAATAACCTATAGTTATACTAAACCTTAGGTACATTACTAAACATTAGGGACATCCCTAGAGATAACTTATAAATATCTCTAGCTATTTCACTAATGTTTTCGCATCCTAGTTTCCAACGGTTAACTAAACCTTTCCTCTGATACCAACTGTAGAGACCCAAATTTTGATGTACATATAAATTACATTACGTATACATAATACTTAATACATAACAAAAACACACACGAGGACCGTAATAGGTTAGTGTCTTTTGAAACATGGAATACAATTTTCTAATCGTGGTGAAAGATCTTCAACATCTCCCATAAAGATCTTCCCCTTTTTTTATAATCTAAAACCTTTCTTTATATCCTGGGGAAAAGAAAACATTAAAAGGGTGAGCTCAAATGCTCATTAAGGATAATCATGGTGAAAATAAAACAAACCATATACATTTGAACATAAAACCATGAAAATACGGTTTAATCATCGAAATCTTGAGAAATGACATAAAAAATGGAAGTATGTAAGGCATAGATCATACTAGAACATCAATCAAGATAAAATAGATTGTAAATAATACATGTAATTATGGAAAAACATTAAGCACATGATATGTTTTCCATAGTACCCAAGGCATTGATGCCAAGACCATCTTAGTGGTCTAAGTCCCTTTCTGAATCGAGTTCACTACTCGTTCCAGTCCTATAACACTGAACCGGATTAACTTACCGTTTCAACCATTTCTATCTCATGAGATATAAATATTTACCCAATGTATTGGAGGGAGGTATAGTTCCCACCCATATCATATTGAAATCATTCTTACATGTGCCACAAAACAATCATAAATCATTCATCGTAACCCAAAGAATAAATTGGGTTTCATAAACATCATTCCATCATAACATAATCCATATAAAACAAATGGATATCATTTCATCATAAGAACAGTGAAACCATGTAAATCATAGAGAAATTATACTTGAATCATACACATATGAAATAATGTCATCTTAGATCGAAAAATGGGTTTGATAAAACATTTGAAATGAATTCTTGAGGAAAATATCTTTTCTTCTTAAAAATCAATTTCTTTTCACAAAACATCATGCAATTTTAAAAGAAAGTGATTTTGTTGAAAATAGTCATGAAATAATTTGGAGGATGCTTTATGAAAAAAAGGCTTTATAAATCCATAAAAATATGTTCACACCATATAAGTTAAAAATAACATTCTTCTCGTACTGTTTTTGGAAAAGTCAAAAAGTACCTCGTATGGTAAACAAAAGAAAGACTCCTTCCATACGATGTGGTAAAAGTAGAAAAGGGTAAAAATGACTTTAAACATACATAGAAGAAAAGTAATCATTTTATAAAAACATTTTGAAAACATATGGACATGGATAATAATCATAACCCAAGTAAATACTTAAAAATAAACAATCTCAGATAAGAATGAGATTGTAATAATTATCCCTTACCTTAGGTCCCATATGCATCGTACGTATCTGAACCTCCTGAATAATGATTTAAATAATGTCATTGAGATATTACAGGATCATATTCATTGCTATTATATCATATATGCTTCACTTATGACTTTATATTACCGGTTCTTTTGTAAGTTCCATGTTAAAGCATCGTTTTCGGTAAAATCGTTTCATTTTTCATACATGTTTGGACTTGTTGTTCTTGATATTATTACTTATATCCTGATCTACATAATTAAAGAATTTAAAACATGATTTATATGTAATATATATTCAGAATATACATATATATATGATAGATCGATAAATGGAATGAAATACACCATTCATGGAGACGGTAGGCCGTACGTACGCATGAATGTTGTTTTCGTTTCCTTATTGAATTGAATGGAATTGAGAAGATGACATACATATATATATACATAAATCCAGTATCATTATTATGTTATATATTTCATGATTACTTATTATATATACTTTATAATCATTAATGAATGGTTAACATGGAGAATGAATCTCATCGCATCGTGGAGACGGTAGTCCGTACATACACATGAGCGATGATATCATTCCCATGATCGTGGAATTGTATTGAAGTGTATGTATAATATTTCAGAATAAATATCAATTTAAAATTATCATATATAGTTATTTATTTAAACCATTATACCCATTCAAGTAAAGTGGTGGTCGAAAACAGATTACACCACGGCGTGGAGACCTTATTCTGTACGTACGCACGCGCGGTGATTTCATTTTCCGTAGGATGGATAGAAGGTGAAATAGGGTTGTTTCATATTTATAATAACATATAAGTATATAATTAATAATGATGTTATTACATTATATTGAGAAAAATAACGAAGAAGAAGTATGAGAATAAAGAAAATTGAGAGAATCAGAAGAAGAGATTACATCTTCTTTGCCGCACCTCTTTTAATCCTTCTCTTAAGGAAGTAGAGTTGGTCTTTTGAGAAGACCAGAATCTCTAGAATGTCTCTAGGGAAGTGTAGAAGAGAAATTTTCAGGGGTTGTCCGAGCATCAAGGCTCAAAAGGTTGTGAAGAGAAGAGGGAAGGGGTTCCCTTTTTATATGGGATGATAGGGGCATCTTTGGAAAAACATAAAATATTATTTTATAATAAATCATTTTCGGTTTTTAATAGCTCGAAATTGATTTATTTCAAAGATAAGGTGGGTATGGGTAGAAATAATCTCTTCCAATAGATTTTAGATAGGTATGGGTCATTATATTAAACTTATCATTTAGTTTTAACTCTTAGTTAATTAGATTGACATTTACCGTGTCACTTTGTATTTTTATATTATATAGTTAATAAACATACCATATACATCCAAGCTACCCCCAAGTGGTCCATTAATGCTAAAACAATCATGATAAAGTATCTTGGAAGTACATTATATTTTTAGTAATATAATAACAATTAATAATATAATATTGTTTTTAAAAACGATTTTATGTCAATTTTGACAATATTTGGTAATCGGTTTTTGGGAAAATCAT
Source organism: Viscum album (assembly GCA_963277665.1). Lineage (NCBI taxonomy): Eukaryota > Viridiplantae > Streptophyta > Magnoliopsida > Santalales > Viscaceae > Viscum > Viscum album. The sequence goes on along the minus strand of OY728151.1, from coordinate 641,903,609 downwards.
AACAGCATGATTAGATCGAATAAAGTTGATTAATTACATTATAAAATGTCATATTAACCTAAAAAATTTGTGGAATTCATAAAAACACTCAAATTACATTTATTTGGGTGTTTATAACATCCATTATTTTAATATTTCATTATTTAGGTAATTACTGCATCACCATTATGTCTTAAATAACATATATTATTTAATGTCTAATAATTATAAATAAACTACCATTATGTAGGAAATATTTTTATATTTCTAATGAATATTTATAGTCAAATTTATCTTATGTATAACCCTATATAAAAAATGATTTAGTTATTAAACATTGTTTTTAACGATTTTAACCCTTCTTTAAATAAATTAATAATAAATGTCCTAATCTAATACAAGTGGACCTAAATGGTCATATTTTATTCCTAATGTTGTTTTTGGTCGAATTACACTTATCCAATAGACTTAGGACATGTTTTAGGGTAATAATAATATCATTTTACCCTTAATTACCCTATTTACTTTTAACCGTGGTAAATAGAAGTAAAAAGTTACTATTCACCAAAATATATTTTCATGTCATTTAACCAAATTTTAGTCCTTGATAATAACAGTGTCTCTAAGATTTTCAAAATTCAATTCATAGAAGTGGTAAAATTTCATTTAAATGAAAAAGTCAGTTTTTTAACTACCACTAAGTGGTTTCACTATTCATCGAAAAGTGTAGTTTTTCAAAAAAATACCAAAAATTAAGCCTAAGAATTATTTGATATTCCGAATGCAAAATTGATGTCTATTTTTCCAAATTCAAAACATAGAAGTGGTATTAATTAGTTGTAAAATAAATTCCCGTTATCAAAAGTGTGTTTTTAAGAAACAATAACTATCAAAAAATTGATACTTGTTTATATCAAATTTCAAAGAGAAATTAATTCTAATGACCAACATTAGATTAAATGGTACAAATATATTCTCATTACACATTAAAAATAATTAATAATATAATCTAACCATATACATTATTACGATGAAAAAAGTTGTTTTTTATTAAAATATAGTATGTTTTTACTATTCATTAAAATATGAAAGTTATCAGAATAATATAAAAAATTTATCCAAAGTAAATTTTTATATCCTGATTCCAAAGAAGAATATTATTTTGTCAAATAGAACTTATAGACATGTCAAAAACAATAATTAATGTTGGTGCTCCATCAAAAGGTGGGAAAACTGCAAATTTTTAAAAATACACATTTTACATGAAAAATTTATTTTATTCTCATCTATATTCTAGAAAATTTGTAAGATGAATAATAATGTTATAAAATTAACAATGTAGTTAATAATATTCATAACGGCTAGTCCATAATAATATTATAACAATATATCGTTGTTTAGTGAAACCCGGTATTGCATACTACACACACTATCGAGGAAGGTCGCGATTGCGTGTAATGCAAGCCAAATCAGGGTTGCATGTTTTGAAAGACTCCTTCGTTGTTTTGTATAACAGAATCCAACCAAATTTCATTTATACATTGAATATATATATATATATATACACTCAATGTTGCGTAGAATGACTATTATCAAAGGAACTTGAAATTGTGTGTAACACAATCCATAAACAGTGTTGCGTATAGTACAAGCTAATCATGGTGTGGTGTATAATAGAAGACATCAATGAAATTAAAAATAATATATCTCATAAAATCTCAGGTTTTTACACATATTTTTTCTTTCTCTATTCATCCTGGAAGAACGAAGATATATAGGGACCTAAAATAGTACATATGGTTGGATGGCATAAAAAGACATGTTACTGAATATGTCTCTCGATGCTTGGTTTGTCAGCATGTTAAAGTTGAGAGATAGAATTCTATACGGATGTTACAAACATTGCACATACTAGAATAGAAATGGGAAAAAATCACTATGGACTTTGTCACTGGAATTCCTAAAATATCCAAAGGCAATAATGCTATATAGGTTATAGTTGATCGTCTTACAAAGTCAGCACACTTCATTACTATTAGATAAGATTTCTCTATGGATCAGCTTGCCATGATATATGTGAAGGAAGTGGTGAGATTTCACGGAGTACAACTTTCCATTATATATGATTGGGATTCTAGGATTACCTTGATGTTCTAGCGAAGTCTTCATCATACTTTAGATCTAGAGTTGAGTTTCAACACTGCTTATCATCCTCAGACAGACGGTTATTCTAAGAGAAAAATTCATACTCTAGAAGATATGTTAAGAGCTTGCTCTATGGATTTCAATGGTGGTTGGGATCAACACCTACCATTGGTGGAATATTCTTATAATAATAGCTTTCACTCCAGTATTCATATGGCTCCTTATGAAGCTCTCGATGGAAATAAATGCTTGACTCCAACATGCTGGGATGAAGTTGGGGAAAGAAAGCTATTAGGAACTGATCTTGTTGATGAGAAGGAAGAAAAGGTTAGAACTATTCAACAACACATAAGAGCAGCTTAGAGTCTAAAAAAAAGTTATGCCGACAACCGATGAAAAGACCTAGAGTTTGAAGTGGGTGATAAACTGTTCTTACGAATATCTCCTTGGAAGAGAGTAAGGAGATTTGTAAAGAAGAGAAAGTTTAGCCTTAGGTATTTCATTTCTTTTGAAATACTGGATCATGTTTGGAAGGTATCTTAGTGATTGGCTCTTCCACCGAATCACTCTCAAGTTCACTATGTGTTCCATATATCTCTCCTGAGAAAGTACATACTCGATCCTTCACATGTACTAAGATCAGAAGTTGTACCGCTGGAGCAAGATCCTTCTTTTGAAGAACAGCCGATAGAGATTCTGGATCATAGCAAAAATTTTCAATGGAACAAGACCACTTTCTTGGTGAATGTTTAATGGAGGAGCCACCAATTAGAATAATCTACACGGGAGATTGAGGATATGATGAGGGAGAGGTATCCTCATCTGTTTGTTACGAAGTGATGAATTTCGAGGGGGAAATTTATTTAAGGGGGGTAGAATGTAACCCCCTGATATTTTTTGAGAAGTATATTTTTTTGTGTCTTATTTTATATGAAACATCAATGGAATCTTTCAATTCACACTACACTAGCTTGGCTTGCGTAACATGCAATCACGACCTTCCTCGATAGCGTGTGTAGTACGCAATATTGGGTTTCATTAAACAACGATATATTGTTATAATATTATTATGGACTAGCCTTTATGAATAGTTTTAACTAAATTTTTAATTTTATAACATTATTATTAATCTTACATATTTTATAGAACATGGTATGAGAACAAAATAAATTTTTCGGGTAAAATAAGTATTTACCAAAAAATGTAGTTTTGACGCCTTTTGATGGAACACCCATTTTAAATATAGTTTTTGATATGTTTATAAGTTCAATTTGACAAAATAAAAATCATCCTTGGAATCAGGATATAAAAATTAAATTTTGACTAATATTTCATATAATTCAGATAACTTACATATTTTAATAAATAGTAAAAAATACGTTATATTTAAATTAAAAACAACTTTTTTCATCACAGTAATTAATATTGTTAGATTATCTTTTTAATTGGTTTTAAATTGTAATTAGAATATATTTTTACAATTTAATCCTATGTTGGTCATTGGAATTAATTTCAATTTGACATTGGACATAATCACATGTCGATCTTTTGATAGTTATTGTTTCTTCATAACATGCTATTTGATTTGATAACGTGAATTAATTTTAAAATTAATTAACGCCACTTCTATGTTTTAAATTTTTAAAAATATACATCATTTTCTAATTTTGAATATCAAATATATCTCCGGAGGAATTTATGGTATTTTTATGAAAAACTTCAATTTTGGATGAATAGGGAAACCACTTAGTGGTAGTTAAAAAACTGACTATCTCATTTAAATGAAAATTTTCCACTTCTGTGAATTTAATTTCAAAAATCCGACATACATGGTTGTTATCAAGGAGTAAAATGTGGTTCAATATGAGGAAAATAATTTTTATTGAATACTAACTTTTGAATTTTATTTACTACGGTTAAAGGTAAATTGGGTTATTCAGGTTAAAAGAATATTATAATAAATTCCATTACCTTAACACTTTCCCTAACCATATTGGATGAGTAGTGGACGACCATGGGCATCCTTGGGTCGATTTTTGGACCCCATTGTTCCACATGGTAGTGATAATGACAATTTTGATTAATTAATTTAATGTAAAGACAAAATTTCCATTAACAAAAATATTTTAGTAATTAATTTTTATAAGGAGTTATATAAATTATCATTTCGACTATAAATATTCATTGGAAATCTTATCAAATTTTCTTAAATGGTGGTTTTTTTATAATTTTTAGACCTCAAATAAATTCAATTAGTTATGGAAAAATAATGATGTAGTATTTACCTCATTAATAAATGATTTAAATTAATAAGATAATAAGATTAAAATTTTATCCAGAACAGGTCCAATTTTGATTGGATGATTTTATTTCAACCATGAGTCTTCTTATATTCATCATTAATTATTTTTGGACCTTTTGATACCGAATATATGTTTATAATAAAATAATATTTTCACACATTCCAAAGGTGCCCTCTACTCCCTAATAAAAAGGCACCTCCTCTCTATCCTCTTTACACAAAATTGAGCCTTCAAGCTCGACCAACCCCTACCCATTAATCTTCTCAACACCCCTAGAAATATTCTAGATGTCCTAGTCATATTCAAATACAATCATTAGTGCCCTAAGATGAGGTTTCAAAGAGGCGTGTCGAAGAAGATGTAATATCCATTTCCGATTCATTCCAATTTATTTCTTCTTCTACGTCCCTTTTTTTAGATTGTTTCATTATGAAGTAATAACATCATTATCACTCATATACTGATATGTTATTATAAATATTAAACAACCCTATTTCACCTTATATCCATCCTACGGAAAACGAAATCACCGTGCGTGCGTACGTACGGAATACCGTCTCCACGCCGTGGTGTAATCTGTTTTCCACCACCACCTTTCATGGATGGGTATAATGGTGTAAATAATACCTATATATGATTATTTTAAAGTGATATTGATTCTGAAATTGTATACATACACTTCAATACAATTCCACGATCATGGGAATGATATCATTACTTATGTGTGCGTACGACCTACCGTCTCCACGATGTGATGTGACTCGTTCTACATGATCATCATGGAATAATGATTATATAAATGAATTGAATGAATAAATATGATATAAATTACACTAATACCATTCTGGAAATGTGGTATTTATAACCTAAAAATAAGAATAGGAATTTATTTTACAAAACATGCGTAAAAACATAAAGCAATGAACACCTGAATAACAAGTAGAAATGAAATATTACTAATAAGAAGATAAGAATATGACCATATATGATAACATAACAATGAATATGATTCTGTAATAATTAAATGACATTATTTAAATCATTATATAGTAGGTTCAGATACATACGAAGCAAATCAGACTTAATGTAAGGGAAAATATCGCATTCTCATTTTTATCTGAGAGTGTATATAATTCAGAATTTACAGGGGAATATTTATCATCCACATCTATGTTTCCTCAATATGTAATATTATTTATATTCTCCTACAATTTTTTAAATACAATTTTACCCTTCGGTGAGTAAAATATATGAAATGAATCTTTTGTCATTTTTTAGTACGAGGTACTTTTTGACTTTTCCGGCCAAATTACAAGAAGAATCTTTTTTAACTTATACGACATGAATGGATTTTTCTGATTTCATATAACATTATTTCCATGAAGCTTACTTTACAATTTTTCTGGTTTATTTTTAATCATCTTATTTTAGTTTAAAATTGTATGACATGATAAGAAAGGTAAAATGTTTTCGAAGTAGAAAGGATATTTTCCTCAGGAATTGAGTTCAAGTGTTTTATCAAAACTATTTTCCATCTAAGATAATATAGGGTTCTGTTTATATACCCATTTTTATAGTGATTGGATTATGTTATGATGGAATTAATTTTATAATGTCCTTTTATCTTATATGGATTAAGTTATGATAGAATGATGTTTAAGAATCCCATTTTTATTATATGGGTTATGATATGATTTATGATTTTGTGGAACACATAATAATGGTTTCACTATGAGATGAGTGGGACCTATATCTCCCTCCAATTCATTGGGTAAAGATTTATATATCATGAGATAGACATGGCTGGAATGACAAGTTAATCAAGTTCAGTAATACAAGACTGAAATGAAGAGTGAACTCAGTTCACTAATGGACTTTGTTCGCTATGATAGTCTTGGCAATGATTATTGACTAAAATGAAATGATTTTCTATGATTATGTCTGTATGAATAAAATTTTCATGTTTTAAGTTATGATTATTTGGATTTCATTTCACTACTATGATTTATCCCATGTTATGATATTATGATCTATTTTTCAGGTTAAGATTTTCAAAATGTTATGTTCTTATGAAAATGATAAGATTGATATTTCTTTTGTTTACCCTTACTGAGAATTTGAGCTCACCCTTTTGTATGTTTTCTTTTCCCCAGATCAGGAAGAAGGGTATTAAGTAGGATATTCCAAAAGGGACTCTAGATATGATGAAATAAATGGGAGACAATGTAGATGATTTATGAACTACTTGTTTATGTTTCCCAGTTTGTAAAGACACTATACCTATATGGTCCTACCATTGTATTGTTATATGTTGTAATAAGTATGATTCAATTATGATGTAATGACCTTGTATCTAGAGTATGGGTCGTTATACACCAGCCCTTTTATATTTCTTCCCCATCCCACATTATAAGTTATGTTCCAAACACTTGTTGTGTTATACAATGATTGGATGACCTTCAAGATTTTCAGACATTTATCGTAAATGAGATGAGATGTAGGATTCCATCACTAACATATGATACTGATATTTGGAAACACCAATGGATATTTGATGAATTGGATATCTGATTTATAAAGGGTTTTTTTATATTTTTTATTTGTCATTTATGTCATTAAACGTGTAGATTACTTATTTATTTATTCTTTTTTATTATCATTTTTTCAAATATAAGTTAGTATATTTATTTAGAGAAAACACTTGATTGTATTTTATATAATTTTGTACTATGATAGTTTTCTTTTGATTATTTTAATATCATACATTGATTCATCACTATGAAAGAAAAGAACATTTCTTGATTAATTTTACAATTGCCTACATGTTAAAGTATATGTTTTGAATTATTCATGATGTGTACGATGAAGGATGGCATGGGTTTTTTGTCATGACCCATCCCACGGGGCCCGCATCATGACTACCCCAAGCCCACCCTCTATAGTCTAGGGGCAGGAGACTAACACCAAAGGCATAATTTCATAGATCTGGGAAGGCATTAGATTTAAAAAATGTAAACACACACACAACTAGGGAACACGAGGAAGAAAAAACTATGTAAATCAATATAAAAAGTGTGCTAAAAGTAAAAAGGGCCCGGAAATACAATCCCAACAGAAAGGTACAACTACAACTGAAAGAAAGTACAACTGAAAAGACAAACAGCTGGAAAATGGAAGCAGCTCCTGAATAGTCCTCTAGGTTCCTACATGAATGGTAGGTAAAAATGTTCTCTACAGCACTCCACATCCATCTGTCTCCTCTGGGTACCGACTCGTACACTCTGCCTCAGTCAGTGCTGTTCGTTGTACACTCTACCTCGATCAGCGTTGTCTGTCATCTGCATCCAACACAATGAGATGCGGGCATATCTCGTGCAGGTGTGAGTATAACTATACTCATTAGGTACCCAGAGAACCTCAAGGTATCACAAAATCCATCGGGGATAAACCACAAAGAAAGATCTCAATAGATAACCATTACATAGGTATAAGCCCATACATATACCTAAGTTATTAAGTAACCCATCTCAATCATGAGGAAAAACACAATGGTCAATGACTCAGATCAAACCATGATTTTTAATATCCAAACCACAAAAGATGGAGAAATCCTCCTCTATCAAGTATAGTGGCTCAGTCATGACTTCGAGGCACTACTCACTAACATTAGACTGATGAGGTACTCCTCCTATCGAGTATCACGGGTCTGCTACCAAACCAGTCGCTCCTCCGTTATGGGTCTGCCGCCAAACCGGGAACTCCCCCGAATAGTTGTCAAGGGTACTTCTTCAGTTGAAAAATGCGGGTCTACTACCAAAACATGTGCTCTGTCTTCCGTGGGTTTGCCGCCAAACTGGGCGCTCCGTCCACTTGTCTAGTCGAATCACTCAAAGTCGAATCGGTCAAGCGGTCGTCAGGTCTACAACTACTAGGTCTCTATACTCCATATGCTCGTCTCCGAGAGGATCTGCTCCACAAGCTACAGGTCAATACTCAAAGTGTCACTAATTCTAATGTAGAAGTATCACAAAGGACCTCCACCTCAAAGGGGTCTCAACGCAACACACGACGCTTCAATCGGACACCCTGACTGTGAGTTATTATCCTTTTTGTCCGGGGGGGGGGACGATTGGTTTCGTGTACGAACAAACCCGACCATATATCATCTGTACCCCGAACCCTGATGGGTTATAATCAATGGAACCATTTCTCAAAGATATTTCCAATTCCACTGATGGTTTGTCAAACGGACGTCTGGGCTGAGAGTTATTTGTGTTTCCATTCTAGGGGCCCAGTTGGTTTTTAAACTAAAACCAACCCGAACGTACTCCAACTTCATCCAAAGCTCAAGTGGAGTATGACAAGAAAATAGTCTCATCAAAAGAAATCCCTCATAGCTGATGGAACGTCAATCAGACTTTCGATCCATAAGGTATAAGCGTTTCCGCTTCGTGGGCCCGATTGGTTTCAGGTTGAACCAACCCGACCATACACAAACTTTTCCAAAACCATAAGTGTAATATTCTGAAATGGCCGCCTCAATCCAAAGATTCCTATATAATGGAAAATGCGTGGATTGGATGTTCGTAGCTCATGTTATGGGAAAATGACCGAAAACAGTCCTTAGTGGGGGGTCTGGGCCCGGTCTAGGTCCGGCCAGGGTGGGCGTGGCCCGACTCGGCCAGCACGTCATGACCTGCGTGGCTCGCCCCGGCCCGGCCTGGGGGGCGTTGGCTTGACCAGTTGGCGCGGCGTTAATCCATGCCTCTTGATTCCAGGAATAGCTGAGCCGTTTCAGTTCCACCGCCTCCGTGGCTCAGCCACGACGGTCTGCTCCGGCGGCGCGCCGCCGCCGCGTTCTGCGGACCACCGGACGCGCTCCAGTGGTCCTTTTCGCCCACCGTCTGCGCCTGTGTTCATCTCGGGTCCCAAACTATACTGTGAAGGATCCAAATTGCTGTTTCGGCCCCGTTTCATTGTCACCCGTCAATCTGGGCACAGACAAACAATCAGTGGAGGGTCCGGATTTGTTCGTTATCCCGTGCCCTCTACATTAGAGGATCAAACCATAATTTATCATAAAATAATTCCCATGTACTATGGTAAAATACACATATATAAAATTATTCAAAAACAACCCCCTACCGTGATTTCGAGCGTAGAGCACGTCAATGGGTCGTGGAAGACAAGAGTCGCGGAGGTCGGGCGTCGCGGTATATGGACGTTGTTTCCGTTGATGTCCTGGTGTGTCCGAAGGGAAGCATTGATGGATAAGTCATTCACCTTCATCATCAGAGTCATTTTTAGTTTATGGTTTGTGTTCTTCGTCATATAAGAACAATTCCTTCCAAATCCTTTCAAGATCTCTCCCACCAATATTTCCAACCAAAATAATAAAATGGCCCTCCTATATTATAACATGCCATGTATTTTAAATTTAAATCAAACAATTTAATTAATTAATTGAAGAGTTGTTTAATTAATTTAGATGGGTTGGCAAAGAATTAAATGGAGTGAGGGAGGTGGAAGGTGGAGAGGCCCTTGCCAATTAAATGGGGGAGTTGTCATGAATTAAAGAAGGGGAGTTAAATTGGGGAGTTGAAGGGATGTTTGAGGGAGATGAAAGGTTGGGGATCATGTGGGCCCCACCCCAAAAATATCCACACATGACATGTTATGTGGGGGTGGGCCGCATAATTAACTTCCCCAGGTAGGATTTAACCACCAAGGTGAAAAAAAAATTTCTAAACAATTTTATTTAGCTTTTTAATTAAACCCCAATTTTCAACATTCAACCTGCATAAAACGCAACTGTGGTAAAGGTCCCCATAAGTGAATACTGGTGCTGCGAGTTCATCGATGCCCTCAGATTTCAATTCCGAGCACCAGTTCAAAATATAGAAAAACCCACACCTACTTTTACTAAACATACCGAAATAAAACTTCAAAAATTGATTTCGGGCACACTGGGCCTCAAAATCATGTGTCGTCAGAAAATGTGGACTCATAAAATATCAAAGAATCAAGAAAAAAAATTTCCATGAATTTTCTGGGTCATTACATTACTCCCACCTCAAGACTTTACCTCCCCGTAAAGCTACAACATACACTCGGGAAATAAAAGGGGTACTGAGCATGCATCTCCTCAGCTAAGATACCTAGATGATGTCGTGCACCCAATGCAACTGAGGTGGAAGGGCCAGGCAGTAAGCCACCTCGCCTACTTTTCTAATGACCTGGAAAGGTCTGATGAAACACGGAGATAACATGTTGCCCCGACCAAATCTCTGTAGAACTCGTCAAGGTGAGACCTATAGGAAAACGTGGTCTCCATCCTCAAACTCTTGTGGTCTCTGTCTGTTATCAGCACATGACTTATGCCTGCTCCGTGCAGTCCTCATCTTCTCCTGGATGATCTGCACCTTCTCCGGTAGCCTTAAAATGGTCGAACTGGTCCACCCTTGCCTTATCTCTTGAAAAGCTCTACTGGCATCTCTCTGAACACACGAAGGGTTTCCCCTCTTTGTCAATGCTAAATGTGGTGCAACAACTATGGAGAAGTCTGGTACAAATCTAAGTCTGGATGAATCATGAGTGATCGACTGCACCCACCTTTTCATGATTCCAACCTGTACTGCATGGGGTGTCCTTTTTTCGACCAAGGAAAACCTATCCTAATGTTGTAGGTAAACCAAACCCATTTTTCCTAATACATTCAATCTGTGTATGATCTGTGGTTGCCCATTCCATACCCAAACTAACGTCATAAGGCCTCGACACTGCCATCAAGTGGTTCCAACCAAAACTCTTGATTCAAGGGTCAGATCACACCTTCGGCATGAGTGTGATTATCGAGTCTCCTCCCAAAGGTATCTCCAGACGTCAGTGTCAAATCAACGGCTTAACCGAAAACTCTAGGTCGGGGAAAAGATTCGAGGAAGAAAGGAATGATTCGTGTCAATTTCTATTGTTACGGTAGCTAGTAGCAGACACAGACCATACCTAGAATCATTCCTAGATCCCTTGGGTCACACGCCTTGACCGCATGAAGCTACTCTCTTCCTCTTCCCTACTGCTCCCTGAGACTGGCGGGGACTACAAAGGCAGGTGGTTGTAACATGTCCAAAAGTACTCCATCCTATGATGCTCTCCTAGCTCTGCTTCCACATCTGCGGCTCTGCAGATTCATTTGTCCTTATCATTTCCTCTTCTTGAAACATTTTACATTACCAAGTCTCTGAGTCTAGTTCAAATTCCCTACTTTCCCACTGCTAACATTCACTAGCTGTATCCATTCAGCCAATGAAGGTTTATACACAAAGGTTCTCTCTAGCACACTAGCATAAGTAGGAATGGATATAAGTAAAGTGTTTGCTCAGATATCCTTTAAACACACCTCGCTCAAATGTTCATGCCCTGAAGCACTGATCGCATCATATTCATCATGTACCAGGTTCGATTGGTATGCCTCGATGAATACACAGCTACGGAAATATTGTCCTGCCGAAGCTGTATAAGCTCTTGAAATCTCTCAGCCACCTCCTCAAGCCAGTCCTCAGCCACCTGTGAGTCGGGCTCACCTCGGAACCTGAGGGGTATCTGAAGCTGAAACACATGTAAGGCACTAAGCCTACATGTGTCATCTACCGGTATAGCCGGCTGTAACTGCTGACCAACAGGTAGTGATATAGCTGGTACACTACCCGAAGGTAATTTATCAAGCATCGGTCCATGAACCGAAGCCCCATCACTATGCGGACCAACCTCGGGGTCACTCACTGGGGAACACCAGTAACTATGATAACAATTTTCTCTACTGGTGTCTAAAATAGGTGTAGAACTCTAGAAAGCGCCTCTAGCCTGTCCACATCTCCCTGGGAATCTGTCTCGCCTCGTAACCTCGGAGGCCTCTGTTGTTGGAACTCGTCAAAAATAATTATCGGCGTGCACCGACTGCTAGTACAGATGGTGGTATCTGCTGCCCAAAGGGTGGTGGTGCATCTGGTACACCACCTGAATGTTCCATCATAGCAAGAGGTACCTTCACCGGAGCCTCATCGCTCGGTGGGCTGTCATCGGGTACTCTCTCAGAGCTCCTACCGACTGTCTGCGTGGAGACATCCTCAACAGATGTGACACGGTCAAAAGGCTATACCTGGTGAGCAGACCAAGTTTGAGCTGAAAAAAAAAGAAAACATTTGGAAACACACAAAAAATTAATTTTTTCGTGCACTGAGTCGGAAATCAGTCGTCAGGGTCCTGTTTTATGGATACGTCGGCTGCCGCACCAACACAGGACCCCATGAACTGAAAAAACACACTTTGTACTCTTAACAATATTGATTCACAGAAAGCATGATCAGATTCCTGAGTTTTGTGGTAGAACTGACTCCTTTGATACCAATTTTTCATGACCCGTCCCCCAGGGCCCACATCGTGACTACCCCAAGCCCGCCTTCCATAGGACATGGGCTGTAGAGTAGAGCCAAAGACGTAATTCCCTAGATCTGGGAAGGTATTTCCTTTATAAAATGTAAACATACATACAAGAAGAGAACAAGAAGAAGCAAACACTAGGTAAAGTAGTATAACAAATGTGTTGAATGTACAAAGGGTCCAGAAATACAAGCCCAACAGAAAGGTACAACTACAACTGAGAGGAAGTGCAACTGAAAAGACAAACAGCTGGAAGATTGAAGCAGCTCCTGAATCGTCTTCTGGGTTCCTACCTGAAGGGTAGGTACAAATTTCCTCCTCAGCACTCCACACCTTTTTGTATCCTCTGGGTACCGACTAGTCATGAGGTCCACCTCTGGGTACCGTCCAGTCCACGTACACTCTGCCTCGGTCAGTGTTGTCCGTCATCTGCATCCAACACAACGAGGTGCGGGCATAGCCCGTGCAGAGGTGAGTATAACGATACTCAGTAGGGACCCTGAGACCCTCAAGGTCTCACAAAATCCAACAAGTATAAACCACAAATAATGAATTCAACAGATAACCTTTACTTAGTTATATGCCCATACATATACCCAATTTATCAAATAACCCATCTCAATCATGAGGAAAAACACAATGTTCATTGACTAAACTCAAACCAGGATTTTTATTACCAAACCACAACTGCTGGAGAACTCCTCCTCTGTCGAGTACAGTGGACCTATCATGACTCCGAGGAATTACTCACTAACATTAGATTGCTGAGGTACTTCACCTATCTAGTACTGCGGGTCTGTTGCCAAACCGGGCGCTCTTCCGCTGTGGGTCTGCCACCAAATAGAGCGCTCTCCCTAATAGCCGTCAGAGGTACAACTCCTGTCGAGTACCGCATGTTTGCTTCCAAACCAGGCGCTCCATCCACCATGGGTCTACTGCCAAACTGGGTGCTCCATCCACTGGGCTTGTCAAATCCCTCCAAGTCGAATCAGTCAAGCAGTCATCAGGTCTACAACTACTAGGTCTCTGTACTCCGTATGATCATCTCCGATAGGATCCGCTCCATGAGCTACTGACCGATACTCCATGTGTCACGAATTCTCACATAGAAGTATCATAAAGGACTGCCACGTCAATGGGGTCTCAACAAAAAAGACAACTCATCAATTGGACGGCAGACATGTGAGTTATTAGCCTTTTGTCTCAGGGGCCCTGTTGGTTTTGTGTACGAACCAACCCGACAATATATCAACTGTACCCCGAACACCCATAGGGTATACTCAAAGGAACCGTTTCTCAATAAGATTACCAATGCCGCTGAAGGTTCTTCAAAAAGACTTCCAGTCTGAGAGTTATTGGATTTTCCATTCGAGGGGCCAGGTTTGTTTCTAAGCTAAAACCAATCCGACCATACTTCAACTGCGTCCAAACCTCACGTGAAGTATCCCAATAGACTGTCCCACCAAAAATAATCCATCATAGTTGACGGAACGTCAATAGGATGTCCAGTCCTTATGTTATAAGCGTTTATACTTCATGGGCCCAGTTGGTTTTGTGTTCGAACCAACCTAGCCATACCCAAACTTCTCCAAAAACTAGGCTCTAATATACCGAAATAACTGTCTCAATACAAGGATTCCTATGCAAATGACTATGCGTCAATCAGAGGTCTGTATCTCATGTTATGGGCAAATGACTGAAAACAGTCTGAAGTGGGGGGGGGGGGGGTCTAGGCTCGGTCCAACCTAGCCGAACCCACCCTTGGTCGGCCCGAAATGGGCGACCCGACCCAGGTGCGGGTCCGGGCCGGCGGGCACGGTGCGGCCCAGCCGGCACAGCCCGGCCCGACCCGGCTAGGGGAGCTCTAGCTTGGCGTTAAGCCGCTCTTCTTGATTCCCAAAATGGCTGAGCAGTTCTGGTTCCACCGCCGCCGTGGCTGAGCCACGGAGGTCAGCTTTGGCGGTGCACCGCCACCGCCTTCTACGGACCACCGGACGCGCTCTGGTGGTCCGTTTCTCCCCCCATCCGGGCCTGAGTTCATCTCTGGTCCCAAACACTACTATAAAGGCTCCAAATCTCCATTGTGGCCCCGTTTATTTATCACCCATCAATCCGCGCACAAAAAAAACAACCAGCAGAGTGTCTGGACCTGTTAGTTAGCCTGTGCCCTCCGCATTAGAGGCTCAAACCATAATTTATCATAAAATAATGCCCAAGTATGATGGTACAACACACATATATAAAATTATAAAAAAACAACCCCCTCCCTCGATTTCGAGCGCAGAGCACATCAATGGGTCGCAGAAGACAAGAGTCATCGAGGTCGGGGATCGCGGTATACAGACGTCGTTTCTGTTGACATCAGGGTGCGTCTGAAGGGAAGCATTGATGGTGAAGTATTTCGCATTCATCATCGGATTCGTTCTTCGTTGAAGGTTGGTGTTCTTTGTCGGATAAGAACACTTCCTTTTAAATCCTCTCAAGATCTCGCCCACCAATATTTCCAACCAAAATAATAAAATGGATCTCCCATAATATAACATGCCATTTATTTACAATTTAATTAAAACTCCTTAATTAATTAATTGAATACTTATTTAATTAATTGAGATGGGTTGGAAAAGAATTAAATGGAGTGAGGGAGGTGGAAGGTGGAGAGGCTCCACCCAATTAAATGGGGGATTGTCAAGAATTAAATAAGGGGAGTTAAATTGGAGTGTTTAAGGGAGGTTTAAGGGAGATGAAAAGTTGGGGATCCTGTGGGACCCACCTAAAAAATATCCCCAAATGGGATGTTATGTGGGGGTGGGTCCCACCATTAACATCCCCATGTAGGATTTAACCACCAAGGTGAATAAAATTGTTCTAAACAATTTTATTTAATTTTTTAATTAAACCCCAATTATTATCTTTCATCCCACATAAAACGAAACTGTGGTAAAGGTACCCTTAATCGAATACTGGAGCTGCGAGTTCATCGGTGCCCTCATATTTAAATTCTGAGCACCAGTTCAAAGGATAGGAAAACCCGCACGTACATTTACTGAACGTATCCAAATAAAACATCGGAAATTGATTCCGGGCACACCGGGCCTCAGAATCAAGTGCAGTCAGAAACTCCAGACTCGTAAAATTCCAATGAATTAATAATAAAAAATTCCTTGAAATTTCCGAGTCTTTACATTTTTATTCACATGATTGTGATGTTATTTTTTTGATGTAGTGATATGAATTAATTAATTATTGTTATAGACATACCGTGGTTCTGATACATATTCAAAAAATATAAATTTTTATTTTATGGTAAAAATTTCATTCATAGAGGGACATCTTTGAAGATAAACTAATCATAAAAGACCAATTCCATGTTAAAAAATTTCATTAGTTCTATATATAAGAAATAACATCCCAAGGTACCAAATAATGTAGAATAATATTAAAACTTGATATATATTTTAGTGTCACATTGTATTTAGAGATTGAAATTAAAATAATGTTAATTTAAATATTCCTCATCCATGAACTAATTTAAGGATTCCATATTAATATCTTAGTGAATGTAATAAAATAATGATTATATCATCTTCTTAGTAAGATATTTGTACCATAGAGGATACAATTTATCAATGTGGCAGAAACAAAATGGAATGGTAAATAACTGAACATAAATTCTATTTAGTCAAATACTCAAAAAATACAACCATGGATAACATAATTGAAATAATCATATGGATAAAAATAAATTAATTCTTATTGATTGGAATTCTTAGTATTTATCATCATTAACTCTAACATCATAATATATGTACCATTGAGATATTTTCAATGACTATTTAAAACAATTGGTATGTATACATCAAAAACCTATTTAATGATAATATTTTAAAAATTCACATGATAGTATAAATAAATTGATGGGATATATTATTTTATACCCCACTTGTCATTGTATATCAGATTATTTCATCGTATATCAAATAATTTATTTAATTCACCAAAAATATTCATCTTCCATCGATATTCATATTAATTAATGAATATGCATTTAATATTTATCCTAAGATATTAAAATAACATTTATTATAATAAATTGTATGTAAAAATAATATAAGGTTTAAAAAAACTATATTAATTATATAGAATACATATTTTTAATGGAAATATTCTATCAATGTTCATGGGAAAGTGAATTCATCAAGATAGGGTTAAACAAAAAAAATACAGAAAGTGAATCTTAATAATATCTCTTTTTAAAATGTACATGAAACATCATAAGAATGAATGTGGATGACATAATTAAAACACACCCATATTATATTATATGTAATATTTTTGGGGTTTTCAGTGGAATATTGAAATACAAGAAAAATAATATTAAAATATTCATGTGAGAAATACGCATTTCAATAAGATAATAACTTTTAAAACTATAAATTTATTGAATATTTGGAATATAATTTTCCTTTTATTGATATTTTTATGAATTAAAATAGATGAATAAATTAAATTACTTTTCATGATGATAGAAATATTTTGATCAGGCCTACAATATTAAAATAAAGACATGTTTCGTATTTTTTTAATAATATAAAAAGTAACATGATTATAAAATTACAGAAAGATTCCTTTTGTAATTTTTTCTAAAATATATTCTTGGTTAAACATTAATATAAAAACCATATAATTATATTAGATATGATATTATTGATTTTTTTAGAAAGAATAAACATGGAGGAAAAATTAATTTCAATAGAAGTCGGTAATATGGATAGATTTAAAATAAACAAATTTTCAATAATATTAATTACTATATTTAAGAAAATACATGTATTAAATTAAAACTCTAGAAAAAATGTATATTAAAATGATATGGTTTAATTTCAAAATGATCAATTACCTTATTTAATTGGATATTCAAGAACAAATAATCACGATTAATCTGAGATTTCAAAATAAACACTTAAAAAGATCATAATGTTGAAGTGAGAATTAAAAAACCATGATATTATTTCTGTAAAATTTATATTCACATAAAATTGGTGTAAATAAAAAAAAAATAATCATCATTAATTACATAAAAAATCCTAAAATAACAATGAAAATGAAGAAGTAATATAAATCAATTATTGAAAATTAAGTGATGAAATTCATTACCATTTGGTAATTTTCAGGTAAAATCACATTAGAAAAAATTATCAACATGAAACATAAAGCACTATGATTATAGATTTATTCATGTTATTAATTGTAAATGAAGCATTAGTTACTCCATAAAAATAAATTGGGTTCATAAAATTTCAATATGTATCAATGTAGTGAAATTGATATGATATCCCTTACCTCATGCTTCCATTTAGAAAAAAATTATTCAATGTCATCAATAATGGTTTTATGAATATTATTAATTTATAAATGCACAATATTACTATTTATAATATAAATTATTATATTATTATAATGACTTTTCAACTTTTTGTTAATATTATTTTATTATTCTTGTTGTTTTGGGTGTTAATTTCTTTACACTCTCATGAATGTTTTGAAACCAACAATCATTTAATATAAATATTATTTTGTTAAATATTTTAAAAAATGTTAATATTGTTATAAATATCATATTTATACATTGTATTCAATTTTTAAAACAATCATTTTAGTTGAATGTGGAAAATGTATCTCATCTCTTCATGGAGATTGTTGGTCCTACTTATGCAAGAGAAATGGCATCATTCCATTAATGGATTAAATGTAATGGAACTGGATTATATATTAATTATATCTATTTAATATCATTACATATTTTTAAATATATATATAATTTTCTATCATTATTGAAATCCATGTAGCTCAGAGATGGGAAATATATTAAATTGGTTCCCAATATATTAGTTCTCCATACTGAAGACCAATTATTTTTATTCACTTTTCATAGAGGAGGATATGGATAAATATTATTCCATTAATATTATAAAATCTCAATTTATATTAGATAATGGTTTTATTATAATGGTTTTTTGAGAGACAAATGATGGTATAAAAAATAATAAACATACATAAGGAATATAGTAATCAAAATTTCATTCACATCAAAAAACCTAGTTGTTATATGTTATTAATGACTCTATGGTTGGTAATTGGTGAATAAAAATCCACTAAAATATGGATGATTATTTTTTGTGCATATTACTTCTGGGAAATTTTGA
Organism: Viscum album; assembly: GCA_963277665.1. Taxonomy (NCBI): domain Eukaryota; kingdom Viridiplantae; phylum Streptophyta; class Magnoliopsida; order Santalales; family Viscaceae; genus Viscum; species Viscum album. The sequence goes on along the minus strand of OY728151.1, from coordinate 641,884,543 downwards.
TACAAATGTCATGATCTGTATGAATCAGTGAGGGGAGGGAGTATCCTTTCATAATTTATGAGCTGTGTAATTTTGCTAAATAAGAAGAAATATTAAATAATGGGACATCACCCTCACCCCATGATGTTCATAAATTTAAAAATATATTTTTGAATGGTTTTTATGGTCCAATAAACCTAAAAAAATTAGACATGTTATTACGTTGTCATATATGTTTACTTAATTTTACCAATTACTTTCTCATTATGACAATTAATTTTTATACTATGTCATTTATCCTTTACTGATAAAATAAAATAATAAATATTAGGTTATTTTGATATAGTGGGTATTAATCTAAAATCCAATTTATTGAATAAATTTTCCACTTTTTGGGAAAAATAATTTTAACCTAATAACATATAACGTTCAAAACCATATTTTGACAATAATAAAACTTATGTGACTGTGTTACCTTTAGTAATCATAATTCATAAATATTACATTGAACATATTAAATAATATTCGATATTATGAATAATTTTATAATGTAAATTATTTCAAATTCATTACATAGAAGTGGTATAAAAAAAAGAATAAATCCATAAATTTGGTAAAAATTTGGGTTTTCACGAAATGCATTTATAAAGCATTAGTGGATATTGCATTTACTATATAGCTTGTAAATATTATATAATATATTAAAATTAACAAAGTTACATATATAACTTATAAATTTCTTTTGAATGAATTGTTTGTAGGGTTCATTATAATTAACTATAATAGTGGAACATTATGCATTTAAAATTTTTCATTGAGAAATTATTTTTTAACCCTAAAATAATCTTATAAAAAATATAATACAATGAATACTGAAATTTAATTATTTATTTAAATTTTATATTAATTATACTTGTTATATTTCTAAATTTAATAAAAATCATAATGGTATATTTAAATTTCAAAATTAATTAAAAATATTTTTTAGTTTTACAAAAACATGTATTTTTCAATATTTACTAAAAAATAAATCATTTCAAAAAATATTTCTAAAATTTTCTTATAAGAAAATATAAATATTTTAATTTAAAAGATTCAATTCACCTTAAAAATTATAATTTTAAATTTGATATAAAATAATTATAATTCATAAAAAAATAACAACATGTCATCTTTAATGGAACTAAACTATGATACAAATAATAACTATATTAAAATTTTGTACCATTATTTATTAAGTACTTTTTTCAAGAAACAATAAATTGTTAAAAAATATATACTAATATTTCATAATATCATTAATGATGTTCATTTTTACAAATTCAACCCCTAGAATTTGATGATCATATTTGAATAATATATTTCATGGATCTTTTAAACATGACGTTGGGTTTCATATATGTTATTAACACAGTGTTCCTTTTTTAAAATCATAGGGTTTCACATTTCCCCATTTTCAATTAATTTCATCCTATCAACTCGAATTTTCATAGTAAAATCAGGGGATTGACATATTAATATAATTTTTTTGAAATCCATTATCATAAAAGGGAATATATACATCCTCAAAAAAATAATAAAATTATAATATGAAGTTCTACTTGAATAATAATTAATTGTCTATATATTTAGTATATAATTAGTGTTTTGTGAAAATATGGACATGAAAGGAAATCATAAATAATTACGGAGAAGGATATAGTTCAAAGCATAATTGAATTTGAATGATGAAAATAAATTCGATCACCACAAAACCCAAAATATTATATTAGCTAAATGAATATTTATTTACAAGATATAAAGTTAATAAGATTAATATTATTATACAAATTCAACTTCCTGTAGATTATATTTTTTTTTCAATAATGGGAAAATAATAAAAATATACTAACATTATATATTTATAATTTCATGAGTAAAATGTATTCCTTTGGTTGTGCCATTATACATTTTCATATCTTTGCATAATGCATAAAATATATATACTTGGTGAATTTTCTAGTTCTAATGAACTAAAAGTAAATTTTATTAGAATATTAAATCAATAAAATAATAATGATCTATTCTAAATTTCATTAAATATTAATTGAAACTGAAATGGTTATCCCAATTTAAGATAATAAGAAATATTTCTAATCTTTCAAATGAAGTAACTATGTATTTTACTTCAAAATAGACACCAATGGTTAAACATATATTATTCCACAAATAAATTAGTCTACATACAAATTAAAATAAATAATATCAATATAAATTAATGACTTCAATGCAAAGGTATTAATGTACTTTTAACATATTTCCACAAATAATTTATTAATTTTCAACATTAGGATCCTATAAATTAAACCTAATGGTTATTTATATCAAACATATTAAAATATCTCTATAAACATAATTAACTAACAGAAAATAAAAACAAATTATCCTATAATATTATTCCCAAAATAAAATATGTATTTTGAAAACAATTTTTTATATAATTTTTCTTTCATACAATCTAGAACATTATGTTTTCTAGTGGTAGGTGCCTCACCCCTGCTCCTCTTCATTTGTGGGTTTGTGACTCGGTTGCCAGATCAATATGATTGGTTATCACCCACATGCGGTTAATAATTTTTATAAACCCAGTCTTATATAATTCCAATAAATCTATAGGAATAATATGACAATCCTCTGGAAATACATTAATCATCACATTACATTTTCACCACTATGGATTTATATATGAACTATCTTTTCACACAATCAAATAATATGAATTGATTGTTGTTACCTTAAAATTAATGGTCATGTTAAACCTAATGTTCACCACGGACCTTAAACACATGACTCTAAAATATGAATGAATTATTTATCAAATAACAATCTCTGATACACATGTTAAACATTAGTGTCCCATATAACTCAAAATCATTTAAAACTGAATAAATGTATTCAAGATACTTCCATAACATAATACCTTAGAAGGGGTATCTCTTCTATTCAAATTTAAATCATGAATTCCCTCATTATCACATTATAGACCTAAAAAATCTTCAACTATCATTATCTAAATCATAAATAATGTTTCTTTGTGGATGAAATTATTTTCATATCCTTTATAATGGTTTCAAATTAAAATATGATGTATCCAAATAATATCCCTTGGTATTGAAATAATAGGTTCACAATAATGATAATTTTTGTGCACTATGTAATGATCTAGTCAAATACCAATGTACTAGTTTTGGAGTCATCACCCCTAGGTAGAACTATTCCAGAAAAAAAACCACTTGAATTATTACCATTGATATATATATATATATATACGAAAAATCACATAATTACATAAATAAAAAAATAATATATTTTAATCTATTATTATCTTAAATGTATATATTAAGGATATGTAACATTATATATGATTTCCTTAATCTTGTAGAAAAGGGTTCTACTAAACCTTCTATAATACCAACTATAATGACCTTGAATCATATATCCCAAAACTAGTGACTACATAAATACATTAGTGCTAGATCAATGTTATCATATACCAAATATCAAAATAGATTAGTTTTGTTAGTAAACCAGATTCATACATAAATCAATAATTGAATTTGAAAAAAAATAATTAACAATAATGTGAATGTAAATATTCTAAATTCCTTAAATCATTTAACTATTTCTTCTTCAAATAATGGGGTTTGAAAAGAAAATATGATTTATCAATGATTCTCATTAATTTATATATATATATATATATATGAATCGTTCATGAATCAATAAGGCATAATAAATATGTAATGAGAAATAACTAAACCCATATTATATGTAATATATAACTTGAGAAAAAATATATCAATGGATAATTAGTATTGAATAAAATCACTGATAATAACTAGCATAATTATCAATGAAGTAAATTAATAAATTTAACATCATGATTTTATAGATCATGATATTTATAAAATAAATACCATTAATTAAGATATTTTATTTCAATCTGTATGCATGCAAAAAAACCTATTTGATTATATCTTATTGTTTAACCTATGGAGACAATAAATGCATCTATTGGATATATAATTATGTTCCCAAGAAATAATTTCATATTTAATGAATTTACTATATATTAAAGTGTTTATTGAATTCCTGAATAATATTCCTTATCCAATAATATTTTTATTGAGGGATGAATAATAATTTATCAATATTTTCCCATTATATAATAAGGTAATACACCATATGTAGAAATTATAAAAGTATTAATAAATAATCATTTCCATTGTTAATGTAATTTACATGTAAGCGAAATTTATTATCTAATGTGTTTAATGAATGTAAATGTTTCAAGATAATGTTAACATGAAATAATTAATAGATAATGTGAATGTCCATAAATCACTCGATAAAACTAATTATTAACCATACTAGAAAAAATTAACAATAATATCATAACCAGACAACCATATATTATTATTATTAAAATAATTATTCATTTACATTGAAAAAAATAAATTCCATAAAATTATTATTAAATCAATTTTGAGGGATATATGCTATTCAATATAAAAATAAATTTTAAAAAATAGATATTAAAATAATATTAGTGAGATATTTTTGTAGTGAACTTTGGAAAAATTTAATGTAATATTCTATAAAATTTGAGTTAATGATCATGGTATTTTTTCATTTTATGTTGAGTATATTGAAACATATATTCCTTAAATATATTTATAAGAATAGTAAAAAGTACATTTTTTAGAAAATAATGAATAGATTCCATTAAAAAATAAAGAATACAATCATGGGTTAATATGAATTTAAAATAATTATAGAAAAATATTAAGAAAATTCATTAAAACATTTCTATAAATCATATATTTTTTAATAATAAATGATTATAAAATGATGAATTAAATCATGTTATATTTTTGAAAAAAAATTAACATCATATTAATTACCATTGTAATGATAATAGTACTATTACATGAAACAAAAATTAATATTAATTTTATAAGAATATTATATCGATTTATTAGACAATGATATAAATAATTTCATTAAATGTAAATTAAAGAATAAACAAACTTTATTAAGATGGTGTTTTTAAATACACCCTTATAAAGATAAATCTATTGAATTAATAATTAATAAAAATGTGATTATTATTTAAAATGTAAATACAATTAAAACATTTGGAAATTGATCAAAAAAATTACAATTAATTATATTAATAATCTTAATATATCAATGAAAAATGAATAAATACAATTTCTGAATGAAAATAAATTGACTTTCAAAATTCCTAAACAATGGTTATTTTTATGTATAATAACATTGGTTGAAATATTTCAAATAAAAAAAATAATATATCATGATGTGTGAGGGATTCATGAAATTTCATTTAAAAGGGGATGTAAATTCAAAATATAAAATAAATTAGTTGCTTGACATTACAATATAACTTAATGAAGGATAATTGTGATGAAGTCACTTATATCATGTTTCCCAATAGCTAAAAATGATTAAACCTTCTATATAACTACAGTATGAATGTTAACAACTTATAATGGAACTATATCAAGATTTATAAAATCTTATTGTGCATATTATACCATATTAATACATATTAGATAATAATATTTCAAGATTACTATTTTTTCTAGGGTTGACTACTTCATTTTCCAACATTTGTTTTGGTGGATAAGTTATTATTTTTCTGATTAGGATATATAGTAATAATTATTAAAATAAAATTATTGTTATAAATATAATATTGATTCATTGAATAAATTTTGGAAAACATTATTCAATGTAGAAAACTGAAGATGAATCAAATATCTTCATATGGAGGGTAAGTCCTACATACCCAGGATCTACAGTATCATTCCCTTAATGTGTGAAAATGAGAGTAATTATATGGTATAAAAATATTGCATAATTAATATCATTTCATATATATAATATAATTTAATTATTTTTTCATTATTATAATGCATTATAGTCAAAGGTTGAAAACAAATTACATCATTTCCTGATGCAGTAGTCAGATGTACACATGTGAAATGGATTTGTTTCCAATTTGAAAAAGTAGGAGTAAGATAAATATTTTTCCATAAAAATTTAACATCTTAGTATATGGTATATAATTTTTATAATATTATTTATTTTTAATAAAAAATAATGGATGAAGAAAGTTAGAAGGAATTTATTGAGGAAAATTATGTTCTCTAAGAAGAATATCCATGGAATCATTTAGTATGAAAAAATGTATGTTATTTTTGGAATAATAGAACATATTTAATCAATTAATGGATTTTTAGACATATTGTTTTGTTTGGGTTAAGAAAATGTCTTTATATGTTTGAATATGTGATGACAGGGAGTCCCATTTTAAAATTTTAGTGGACTATCATTTTTTAGTAAGCCCAAAATAAATCAATAATGGGATGTCACCCCCCATCCATGTTCCTCAAAAATTGAAAAATAATGGTATGTTGGGAATAAAGGGACGAAAAAAACTCTAGAAGAAAAACATAACAAGTTTTATACATGTTATTCCCTGATTCAATAAAATTACTTACATATAAAATTATATTTTTTACTATGATAATTTTTTTAACATAGGAAGGTTTTTCCATTATGATTAATCTAAAAATAAAGAGAGTAGAAAATATATATACCGATAGATTATAATATGAAATAAAATTTATCAATCTAAAATTCCATGAATGTGGGAAAATAGGATGCATAACCCAAGTCCATCATAGAGGAACCCTTTTCAATAAGTCCTTCATAGATTATAATATTGGTATGTCATTTAAATTTAATGATATTTTTTATTAATATTCATATAAGATATATAACACATTCTCAATAATCCTCTTGTAAACAAATTGATCAAATTAATTCTTAATGAGTACAAATTCTATTTTGGATTCATCGAAGTGAATGTTCAATGTCCTATAGGTTTTCATTAATCCATAAATGGATTAAAGAAACATGATTTCCTTCATCACCTTGTGTCTAAATAAAATTGTTCTAACATGAATACATCTTCCTAAAATATCCCATTAAAGAAACCTATTTTAATATCCATCTTCCAAATTTCATATTCATGGATTGATGTTATAGAAAGATGGATTTTGATAGATTTAAACAATGAAACATATGAAATTCCAACATAGTTTCAAATTCCATGATTATTTTTTGAACACTTTTTCCACTAGCCATTATTTATATGTATTTAATTTGTCTTCTAGGTCCAATTTTCTCATTAATACCCATATTCATTTTATGTATTTTACATCAACTGGTACATCAACCATAACCTAAGCTGGATTTCGATACAGGGAATCTGTTTCATATTTCATGGATTCGTTCCGTATTGGAATATATGATATATCCATATTGCCTCTTTTTATGTGATTGGTTAATCATTTTCAATCAATAATGAGTTTCAAAATTTGGTGACTAGATATCAATATCATTTCAATTCCCATGACTGTCTAGTGATTCTATGTAGTACTTTTCTTCCCAGAATTTCAGATTCCACGGTGACATCTAGAATCTAATCATATACAGACTCTTGTGTATCATTATCATCAAATTCATCAATGTAAATAATTCTCCCACAATACATTTTTACAATATTCCGCCTCTCAGGAATTACAGATAGTTCGGTAAATATCATATTCTTGTTTGAGGGGTTTTATAGGATGTATGCCATTATTTACTAATGATACCTATAAAGATTCACTCCCTCCAATGTGCTATTTTTACCTTATAATGCCATAAAAACCACCTTTTAATTCCATATAGGTTTACTATAGAAAAAAAGTTTATTTCCCCTCAATATCTCAAAGTGAATTTTGATTTTTTTACTTTAGTTGGAAATCAATTTTATGTACATGTTGTAGTTTGTTATGCATTACACAAATAGTGAAATAGATGAACATCATTACTCATCAAAAACCATACAATGTATAAAAAGGTAAAATTAATCCTTTCATAAACTCCATTCCATTATTGCTTGTAATGTGTTTTTATTTGACATAAAATAAAAAAACCAATTATAATTCAATAAACCATTTGAAATTAAATTTACCACATCGATCTGATTTATTCTAAATTATTAGTATTTTATGTTTATTCTCAACATAATTCATGAATTAATGTAATTTATAAAAGGACTCTGAAACATATCTCCCATGTAGTCATATACATATCTAATAAGGTCATCAGTAAATGTTATTATGTTTGAATACCCACATCAATCATCTATGTGAAAGGTTATAAACACATCTATGTGTACCAATCCTCGATGATTTATGGACCATTAATCCTTTCCACCAAATTTCGGTTTAGTTATTTTCCCAAGTAAGAAATCATTACTTATTTTATGTCCTATTAGCTCTGAAGAGTCTAAATAGACATCCTAAGAGAGATTTGTCAAATAATTATCGTTTACCGGATCATGATGTTTATCCCAAATATAGGTGTTATTGGATTCTTGTGGATATGATTTGTTATCTATATACAATACTTGTATTTATTAATTTAATTCATAATGGAAATTATTTAAATATTCAATAGAATAACTAATGTTTTGTATATAAAAGAAACTTAATTTATTCCAAAATATTAAAATGAACCCATCTTCATCTAGGAATGATAAATATATTATATTCTTAGTAATTGTTGGTATTTAATTACAATCCCTTAAAACCAATATCAATTCTATTGGTAATGAATGACATTAGTCAAGAATGGTTAGAGGAGAAAAAATTAAACCATTCACATATAAAATGTCCACCCTAATCTATATATCATTCATATTCTACTTTTTTATAACCATTGGATACATTTGTTAGTAGTAAAAACTATTTCTAACACAAAATGTGTAGATATTGAATGATTACACTCCATAAGAACAAATAATTTAGCTTACCCTTGCTTCTGGTTGAAATTCCTCTTCATATGACCTTCTTTTCCACATGAAAAACATACATCCTCCCTTTCATTAGGCTTCCACTAGGTCACCCAATTATTTGAATGAATGTTCTCGAGGGATTTTAAATTAATTATGAGTTTTGGGTCCCTTCTCCTTGTTCTTCCTATTATTATCCATAATATGTAGTTTGCGGTTTTCATTCCCCTTGTCCTTATCCACATGGTGAATCAGAATAAGATGTTATAAATTTATATTAACCTTATTAGTCTTGATAAAATTTATAATACAACTTTATAAGGTGTTTTTAGAGAAGAAAGAATGATAACTATTCTCAACTCATCTACAAATTTAATTCCTAATATGTATAATAATTCAATTTATCTAATAAGATGGACTACAAAAGGCCAAGTTGGAATATACCCCCACAATTTTGTTGATAACAAAACATTAAGGATCTCGTATCTCTCATGTATTTCCTTCTCATGATAGTGATGGTAGAGGTGGGACATTAGGCTCTACGCATCCATGTCCAAATATATATTCAAAATGACATTGATAATGAATTATTTAATGAAACACTTCACATTAATAACAATATTCATATTTTTATCATAGAGGGATGACTCTTCTGTACTAGCCTAACTACCAGGCACATTAAGAATAGGTTCTTTTAGCACAAAAAATTTCATTTCATTTCATAAGATAACGCGTAAGATCATTTTCCCTTCTTGGAATTTTAACATAGTTACACGGTAAAAATTATCATTAATTGATCATAGTGACATGTTTTATGTAATTTATTTTAAATATTAATAGATATGATGATTTAGTTTTATTACATTAACTAATTAAATTTAAATAGATAAAAAAATAATATATTTACTATTCTCCAATTATTTTATTAAAACACTATACCTCACACAATTATCTTCCAAATAACCTATTTCATTACATTCTAATGGAAATGATCCATATTCCCCTTATCATTACCCAAACATTGGATGGTCATGTAACTAGAATGGTTTTATGTATTGTTTCAAAATTTGAACTACATTAACTCGTACCTTTCAGTTCTATTGAGTGGACACCCCAATTCTCTAATTAATATATTAGATTTTCTCAACCCAAGCCTCCAAGTTATTCCGTGTACTAATTTATGTCAACAACCAATGTGGACTATGTTACGAAAACCAAAAACATGATGTTAGAATAAAGAAATAATTTAAAGTATTCCAATAATGGTTGATCATTCACTTTGATCTATGGTTAAGTTTTTACTAAATTAGTGGAAGGCTATAACTGCTTAACAGTAATAACTGATGTGTTTTATTAGTATGATTACATTTAAAATTATTATATTTTTTTAATTTCTTGTTAAAATTAATATGATTTAATTATGTGATTATCCATTTCATGGATAATATTTACACAAGAGACAATTCTTTTTGTTCTATATTACATGATTTTTAATTCATTAGATAATGTGATCGTGAAAAAACATCCACAATAAAATAACAGGGAATATTAGAAAAATAATTTTCAATGGTCATGGGATTTTGTAAAATGTTAGTTTCCCTTACAGATGAAAAAGTAATTTTTGACTTAGTAGAATACTGCTTAAACCATGTGTGGTTCGAATAGAAATTTTCTAACTTCCCACATATGAATTACTCTTAGATTAGTTTCCCCATAGGCCAGAAAAAAGAAATTCCTTCCTATCTTGAGTGCTACAACCCTTACTTTTTTGTTTACACAAACCAGGTGAAGAGAAGGGTTTAGATATAATAAACCATATTCACATGTTCCCTTTCATAATTAGACAAGAGATGAAATTTAGGGGAAAAAATTAATTTAAAATTAATTTAAAATAATCCAATTACATAAAAATGTCCAATCAATGCTAATGATCATCCATATTTTAGTTAAGAAATGACAATTGAAAAAATTAAAATTCAATTCTTAATCGTGCACATTTATTATAAATTGTACCGAAACCATTCAAATAAATTATGTATTAAATCGATAATATTAGCCGATTTATCATATGAACCTTATTGAGATTATAATTCTCTATAATTATATAAAAAACAAAAAATACCTTTAAAATTATCTATGTACAATAAAAATTGTTAATCGGTGGCCACATGGCTTGTACATGTCCAAACCACCCAATGTGTAATATACTCATATCTATTTACTCTTATGAAATGTTAATTATATGAATTATCATTTAATAACATGAAATAAACTATATACAAAATAATCATATGGTTAGAAGATTTTTATAAATATATCTTGTAATGCTTCTATATGTTTAGTATTAAAATTAATATTACATATATATGATATATATATCCAAAACCTAAAAACAATTAGAATATATATATATAAATGTCCATGGAATGCCATATTAACATAATTACCACAGACAAGTACATATTGGAAATGTTTACAGAGTATAATGAAATACATTTTAATTCTCTGTAATTTTTTAAAAGAAAATTATGTGTACTAGCATTCTTTCTAGAACTTAATATTCAAAAAATATATTCCAGGTACATGTAAAAGGACTCACCGTGTATCCATTAATAATAAATGGTTGATGAACACATTGTGTACATACATTTCATGGAATGCTATTTCTTAGTAATACAATCATCAAACATGTTATCCATGTAAGATGATATAAGGACCATCTATGACTAAAGACTACACGTCATGTACATACATTACATGAAATGTACTCTAACTAACCTTTCATTAGGCTAGCTATGTCAACACATAGTGTAAAACTAAAATCATTATCTCTATTAAATTCACATGCCTTAAGTTAATTCAAATTATTTCATGAAGTATTTAACACTAGTACACGATGTTTACCTCTATGTTACACAACTTGTAATCATGTATTATCCACCGAAATATAATTGGACCCTCTATATGAGGTCATATAATTTATTTCATTCATATAATTAATCGATGTTATTATATTTTTTGGGAAATAAAGAGTAAGAACAAGTTCATTTAATTTGAGTTTCTGAATGATTAAACTACAATTTGAAACCCAAATAAACATTCATAATTCAATTAATTATCATTAAATTATAATAAATAATTATGAGAACCTCAGTAATACTACTTTTAGGATGAGGGAATATCATATTCTATCATATTGGTGATTCCCTAGATTTTTTTTCTAATAAGTGATTAATATGATATTTACATGATGATAAATACTTCAATCAATGTAATTGAATAAAATAATACAGAAAATGGATAAAATAAAACAACCAAAGTGTAAAAACATCTAATATTATTTATAATTAATTTTGGAAATTACTAAATTTCCTTGTGAAAAAATATTTCTACATTGATGGATCTAACAACCGATATATGTGATTTTCAAATTGCATTGTATGAATCAATATTTTATTCCCATTACTATTCATCCATGCATTCTCCACAAATATTTGAATGCTTCGATAGGATTCTTCAGGTTTTAGAAAAATATATCATATCCCTTATGTAGTTTTCCATTTTTAACCCCATGAACCGATTCTCAATGATACTTTGTAGTATTTCTTGACATTAGAGTGTAAGGTGTAGAAAGATCACCCCTTGTACATGGTCACCTTCTTAGAGAAGGATAATCTGTAGAGATTCATAAGAATTCTATATATTTATTAGTTTACAAAAAAAGAAAATTTAATTGGTTCTCATGAATAACAATGTAATGTTCTATATATCTCTATGGTTAAAAATAACTAATTCAAAAAATTCTATTTAATCTTTATTTAATATATTAGGAACCTCATGATAATAAAAAAACATTAGATTATTTCGTAATATGTCCTAGTCTCTTGATTTATATTAAATATTATTTAATAAAAAAATATTAAATATATATTATTTCTAACGGGACGAATAAAATTGGTCTCCACTTAGTTTAAAAAATCTATTTGAGAGAGAATAATGACATTCTATTTAACAAATAAATATCACAGACTTATTCTCTAACAAATAAATACTTTTTTTATTCAATAAAAAAAATATTTTTTAAATATTCCACACAAATAATTTTATATCAAATAACTAGTGAGGGAATGAATGATATCATGAAAAAAATTGATAATTATTAAACCACATTCGGGACTAAAATTTATTCAAATTATAAAATAATGAATAATCATATATTATTTAATTGAGATTCTGGATAAACATGGTGTGGGACTCTTTAGGCTTATTTCTCAGCTAAATTAGGAGGAAAAAACTAAATTATATGGTTATAATCTATAAATAATCTACTGATTATATATATTAATTAGACAATGCCAAGATGACATAAAACCACAAACAGAACCTCATTGTGTGATATAATATCTTTTTCATGTTATATCTAATCATGTAGGTCATGTGCTGGTGAAATAATCATATGTTATTGATTTCATTTTATGTGAATTTATAGAAATTCAAATTTCCTATTGATAAACATGGACATTGATTTATTTAATCTTTTTTATTTCCATCAATGTTCTTGAGATATCAAATTTCTTTTTAGAATAGACAGTAAAATACTTTATCAAATTATTCATTAATTATATATTTATGGTGACTGACGTAAAGTATCCTACCTCAATAAAAACTTATTTCATCACAATTTTCATCAATAAATAAAATTATTTCAATTGTAACTCATTAATAATAATCATACTTAATAATGATCAATACACATGTCTGTATATAAGAACAACCAATGAAACATAGAAGTATTTTTTTCATACAAGCGGGTCATGTTTTCATAATATCCCATATTTAATATTACAATGGTTGTATAACCTATGATGGATCCTCAATGCCCTATGGGTATCAATCACTAATATCCTATTTCATTTTAATCCCTAAAATGATTCCATCAAACTATATAATATATATGTATAATAATATCATCATGGAACATATGGTTTCTCATCATAATAGAGAAATTATATGACCATTCAATGCATCAACTAATCATATAAATTTTCAAATATTATGTCACATATAAGTACAATCCTAACTCCAAAAATTGCAATACATGTCAAGAGATAATGAAAATGAATCACTTCAGTTCGGGAGATGGTAGTCTACCATGCACATGAGTGACATTATCGTATACCCAATTAGGTGGAATGAAAAAAAATGAAAAAATGAAAAAATTAATCTAGTGTTATAATATTTTTATTAATATAATATATATAATTATTATATCCACTGTAACATATAATAGTGATAGGTTTTTATGGAAAAATGAACATTGATTTGCACTGCTGTAGACCTGCAAACACACGAGAGACTTTATCAATATTGATTTGAGGAGAGAGGAGATAGATATCATCTATACACATAATATAATATCAATTAAATTGAAATGGGATACTGTTGTTATTTCAAAATCATTAATGAATCTTATTTTATAGAGGTGGAAGATTGAATTATAGAGAATTGCATAGTTATAAATTTTACATCTTATTGAACCACATATTTTGGATTTTACCTAAATATATATTATAGTTTATTTCAGATCGAAATGAGGTTTAAAATATTGATATATGGAAGATGATTTGTTTTTTGGTTGGTATTTGACAATAAATGTTTTGATGATTTTAAGAATAGATAATTGGGGGTAGAATCTTAAATGTGAGGTGAGTGCCACACTAGTAATTTTTGAATGAAAAATATTTTACCCGTGTCTTTCTGTATTCCACATTGGTCATAAATGGAGTATTATAAATAATTATGATTCCTAATGTCTTAATATATCCATAAGATAAATTTTGTAAAATCTATTGGGTAATTTTAACCATGATCTTTTTTGTTTAAGGTTCGTTGTTCCCATTATTTACGTTATCCCTAATAAATAATTTTAAAATTTTAACTATTCTTTTTCTAAAAATTAATTTAAATTATAAGTTAATATAAATTATTCATATTCAAAATATATACACCATTATACTTAATTCAAAACACTGAAGAGAAATAATTTTTTTTCCAAACTCACACATGTGATGATAAAGTGGGTTTCAAGATGTTTATTTTTCATAGAATGATTATTTTACATTATTCCCATGATAATAATAAGAATTTTATGATTATATATTTATAATTTCTAATAGATAATATATATATTTATATAAAAATATTCTTCATAATAGATTAATTTAAATAATTAAAATGTAAAACCATTAAGAAATTTGAATTTTTTTAGAAAAATAATATTTTAATACCTACTAATTTATAGAAATATAAATTAAGAATATGATTTGAAAATAATTAGGTGGATTATGTATGACAAAATAATAATTCTATTACCTAAAATCATAATAAAAAATTAATTATACTCCGAAATTTACAAATGTATTTATAATAAATGTATTATTTTTATAAAAAATAAATATTCAAACTAATCACCAAAAAGTCATCATTTTCAAAAATAAAATAATATTAACCCTATTAAAATTTTTACATGATTGTTAAAAATTGATATTTATTTTTTCTGAATAAAATAGAAATTTTTTTAAATTAATCTTTTAAATAATACCTAATAAGAAAATGCATTAGAAAAAAATGAACTTTGTGATATAAAAACTATTTAATTTTTTTAATTTATAAAATAATGAATGTCTTTTATACCATCGTTACTTCAGTTGTTAAATTATTTCGATCATTTGGAAGTTACTTCTTTATAAATTTTTTAATTTTTTAAAAAGTTAAGATATCTTCCCCACTTTTCATTTTATATCCCCATGATGCCTCTTCATCCATAAGGTTTTTCCATTAAACCATAACTGGTGAATCAAATAATTCTGTAAAAATTTCTCTATATGTTCAAGAATCTAAGATATATTTCCCTTATTATAATATTCACCTATTAACGAAAAACATTAGGGATACAATGATTTGATGAATCTGGAATAAATTTCCATAACATTGAAAAATTAAATACATTGTTTACAAGGGATAAATGATGGTGATATAGAAGGATAAGGGTATACTCTAGGGGGGCTTTGAGTGGTATCGGCCTCCCCTCCCCCTCGCCTTAGGGTTTCCTCGGCGACGATTTGGAGGGGGAGGGCCTCTTTCTTAGGTGCCTCCCCATCCCGCTCTTACTCTCCCTCTCCCTCTTCGTTCCCCCTTTCTTCTCTCTCCATTTTTGATTTCTCATTTATTCTCCGTGTTTAAGCCTTAACGGTGACTCGTGGTGGTCTTCTCTTGGCAATAGTCTTACTTGGCATTTATTGAGGTTCTGACGATGGTAGTGCTGTCGATGACCTGGGATGCTCATTCGTGCTCTGACCCCGTGTTCTAATGCGACTCTCCAGGTCAGAGCTGGAGCGGATACAACATAGAAGTTTTTGGTTACAGAATGACAGGCGATGGATTTCTCGATGCTACTGGAGTTGGCCCTGGTTTTTTTAATTTTCTTGTGATGTTCATTTTTCGATGTGCCGACGGTAGTCGGCGTTGGGTGAACATGGCATGAGCCCCTATCATGGCTGTTGTTCGCTCCATAAATTACTCTAACTCTAGGATTCCACCACTATTCTACTCGTTGGATCTTCGTGGTGGTTTCCAATGTGTTTTGGGATGTGAGTTTGAGCAGGCGATGATGATTCAGGTAGTGTCTCTTATAGTGGCTTCAACTCCGTCTATTCCACTGGGTTGATCCTGGTATTGGGTGTGGTGGTTCCTTGATTGGAGATCTTGTAAAAGCCTAAAATTTTATGAAAAATATTATTTTACTTTCATTGATGTCTTCTATTATAAAACACAGCAAGTTTAGCTTATACTATAAGCAACACTTTATTAGCTTGCAGTATACGCAACACTATTCTTGGATCGTGTTACACAAAATTTCATGTTCATTTTCTAATAGTAATTCTATGAAACGTTGAGTGTGTGTGTGTGTATATATATATATATATTCAATGTATAAATGAAATATGGTTGGATTCTGTTATACAAAACAATGAAGGATTCTTTCACAACACACAACCCTGACTTGGCTTGCATTACACGCAGTCGCGGCCTTCCTCGATAGCGTGTGTTGTACGCAATACCGGGTTTTACTAAACAATGATAAATTATTATAATATTATTATGATCTACCCATTATGAATAGTATTAACTAAATTTTGAATTTTATAACATTATTATTCAACTTACACATTTTCTAGAACATAGTATAAGAACAAAATAAATTTTTCGGGTAAAATAAGTATTTTTAAAAAAATACAGTTTTGCCGCCTTTTGATGGTGCACCCACATTAAATATAGTTTTTGACATGTTTATATGTTAAATTTTAAAAAATAAATTTATTATTTGGAATCAGGATATAAAATTTTACCTTGGATAAATTTTTCATATTATTCTGATAACTTTCATATTTTAATGAATAGTAAAAACACGCTATATTTTAATTAAAAACAACTTTTTTCATCGTAATAAAATATGTGGTTAAATAATAATATTGAATGGTTTTAAAGTATAAATAGAATACATTTTTACCATTTAATATTATGTATGTCATTAGCCTTGATTTTACATTGAATTCATAGGTTAAATAAATTCAATCTTTTGCAATGTTTAAACAAAAACCCGTTTTCTTTCGTCAACGGGATTAATTTTAATTGAATTTATGCATCTTCTGTGTATTGAATTTGGAAAAATGGATTCCATATTTAGAATTAGTGGGTCCAAATTATATTAATAGAGTACTTTTTATTTTTGGGCTTTATGAATAGTATCAACGGTAAATTTTATTTACCATAGTAAAAGGTAAATTGGGTAATTAAGTGTAAATATAATATTATAAAATTATCCTAATACATGTCTTAATACAATTGGATGATTATAATTTGTCCTAAGTCATATTTCGGCCGAAATGGAATTCAGTAGAACCCACTTGGAGGTGATTAAGACCTTTAGTTTATTTTATTTAAAGGAAAGTGAAATATGTCTCACACAACTATAACAATTAAAGTATTTTTAATATAAGTTTATACAGAATATAAATTCGATTATAAATAATCATTTTAAATATAAAATGTTTTTCTCTATCATGGTAATTTATTTGTAATTTTTAAGAGTTATGTAATTACCTTATTATCTTATATATTAATGATGCAGAAATTATTTATTTAGTGAAGAATCAATAATATTGTTTTTATTGAAATATTAATACATATCAAAAGGCCCAAAAATCTGCACAAAATTTATTATTAGTGTATATATAAACCCTAATCATCTACAGGCTGAATGTTTGACCATTTGTATCCTTATTAAGGTGATTATGACACTTATATTATTTTATTTTAAATGATGCCAAAGTTGTCACCTTCATAATTTAATAAATATAACAATTTAACTATTGTTATTTTAAGATGATAAATTCTAGTAAAATTATTATTGTGAATCTTAATATATTTATCTTAATCATAGGATTTTATTTTTAATTTTTATGCAACAAATATTTATATTAAATAATTATACAAAAATGTTGTAGTAATTATTTTATTAACAGATAAACCAAAGAAATGGTTTTATGAATAATAAAATAAATATTATATGAACTATTTAATGAGCTACACTAATTTTCTAGATACATATGACCTTTTATGAATCTATTACACCTTTTAGTTCGAACATATCTTCTTTATATATTTTATTTAAATTCATATAAATGAATAGTGTCAAAATTGACACTATTGTTATTTTATAAAAATAACATATTATAAAATTGATTAAAAATCACAAAAATATTTAAAAATTATAAATTTAAATTTATATGGTCTAAAATGTTATAAAGTATCCAATTATGGACAATTCACAACAAATAAGTAATTTTTTGTTATAATTTAAAATTTAGAATTTTATTAGCATAAATAAAATTAAATTGATTAAGTAAGGATAAATCAAGGTGATAATGTTTAAAATAATATCATAACATGTCTAAATTTTATTGGTTGATGCGATTTCAACCCTATATCATATTAGATTTGAAAATGAGTCATTTTTGGAGGTTTTTAAGTGGGGTTAGATTTATTATAAATTAATATTTTTAAGAATTCCAAAGGTGCCCCTCTCCTCCCTTATAAAAGGGAACTTCCTCCCTCTCTTCCTCAAACCAATTTGAGCCTTCATGCTCGTCCAAACCCTGCCGAATTCTCTTCTACACTTCCCTAGAAACATACTAGAGGTCCTGGTCTTCTTCAAACACCAATTGTAGTTCCCTAAGAGGAGGTCTCAAAGAGGCGCTTCAAAGAAGAGGTAATGTTCGTTACCGATTCTTTGAACTTTATTTCTTCTTCCACTTCTTCTTATTTATTTGTTTCATTATGAAGTAATAACATAAGTATTAATAACATACTGATATGTTATTATATGTATGAAACAACCCTATTTCACAATTTATCCATCCTATAGAAAAGGAAATCACCGCGCGTGCGTACGTACGGAATACCGTCTCCACGCCGTGGTGTAATCTATTTTCCACCACCACCTTACTTGGATGGGTATAATGGTGTAAATAATGACTATATATGATTATTTTAAATTGATATTGATTCTTAAATATTATACATACACTCGAATATAATTCCACGTTCATGGGAATGAAATCATCGCTCGTGCATACGTACGGACTACAGTCTCCACGACGCGATGAGATTCATTCTCAATGATTAACCATTCATGAATGATTATAAACTATATATAATAAGTAATCATGAAATATATGACATAATAATGATACTTGATTTATGTATATATATATGTATTTCATTTACTTAATTCCATTCAATTCAATAAGGAAACGAAAACAGCGTTCATGCGTAAGTACGACCTACCGTCTCCATGAACGGTGTATTTCATTCCATTTATCGATATATTATATATATGAATATTCTTAATATATATTATATATAAATAATGTTTTAGATTCTGGATATATGTAATCATGATCTATGTAATCATATGAATAATTACATGTTAAAACACGAACAACAAATGAGACGATTTTACCCAAAACGCTACTTTAACATGAATTTACAAAAGAACGGGTAAGATAAAGTCAGAAGTGAACCATATATGATATTATAACAATGAATATAATTTTTTAATAAGTAAATAACATTATTTAAATCATTATACAAGGCGTTTCAGATACGTACGAAGCATATCGGACCTAAGGTAAGGGATAATTTTGCAAATCTCATTTTTATCCGAGATTGCTTATTCATAATTATTTTCTGGGGTTATTGTTATCATCCATGTCCATGTTTCCTAAAAATGGTTTCATATATGTTTAAAGTCCTTTTTACCCACTTTTTTACTTTTACTACATGGTATGTAAGGAATCTTTCTTTTTTTTACGTTACGAGGTACTTTTTTGACTTTTCCGAGAAAAGTACGATAAGAATGTTTTTTTAACGTATACGGCATGAAAGGATTTTTATGGTTTTATAAAGCCTTATTTTCATGAAGCTTAATTAAAAATATTTCATGAATATTTTCAACAAAAACCTTTTCTTCTAAAATTTCATGACATTTTGTGAAAAGAAAATGATTTTGAAGAAAAAAGGATATTTTCCTCAAGAATTCATTTAAAGTGTTTTATCAAA
Source organism: Viscum album (assembly GCA_963277665.1). Lineage (NCBI taxonomy): Eukaryota > Viridiplantae > Streptophyta > Magnoliopsida > Santalales > Viscaceae > Viscum > Viscum album. The sequence goes on along the minus strand of OY728151.1, from coordinate 641,863,971 downwards.
ACCATTTTCATCTAAGATGACATTATTTCACATGTGTATGTTTCAAGTGTAATGTCTCTATGATTTAAATGGTTTCACTTTTCTTATTATGAAATGATATCCATTTCTTTTATATGGATTATGTGTTGATGGGATGATGTTTATGAAACCCATTTTATTTATTGGGTTATTATGAAAGATGTATATTTATTTTGTGGCACAAGTAAGATTGATTTCATTATGAGATGGGTGGGACCTATATCTCCCTCAAATGCATTGGGTAAAGATATATATATCATGATATAGACATGGATGGAATGGCAAGTTAAACCGGTTTAGTAATACAGGACTGGAACAAGGAGTGAACTCGATTCAGAAAGGGACTTTGTCCACTAAGATGGTCTTGGTAGCAATGCCTTGGCTACTATGGAAGTCATATCATGTTCTTAATGGTTACCACAATTACATGTTTTATTCCCATGCTATTTTATCATTATTAATGTTTCTTTATGATCTATGCCTTACGTACATCCATGTTTTATGTCATTGCTCATGCTTTTGATGTTTAAACATTATGTTCATGTTTTTAAGTTCAAATGTATATGGTATGTTTTATATTATCCATGATTACCCTTACTGAGAATTTGAGCTCACCCTTTTTATGTTTTCTTTTCCCTAGGATATAAAGAAAGGTTTTAGATAAGAAAAATAGGGGGATGATCTTTATTGGATATGTTGATGATCTTTCACCACGATTATAAGATTACGTTCCAAGTTTCCAAAGACACTAAACTATTACGGTCCTTGTGTGTCTGTTTTTGTTATGTATTAATTTTTCCGCAAAATTAATGTAATGTTCATGTACGTCAAGCTTCGGGTCTCTATAGTTGGTATTAGAGGAAAGGATTAGTCAACCTTTGGAAACTAGGATGCGAAAACGTTAGTGAGATCCCTAGAGATATTTCTAAGGTATGTCTATGGATGTCCCTAAGGATAAGTATACGTTTAGGATATAGTCCTAGAACTACGGTAATAATCATAGAATTTAACCTAAAATGTTAGATATTGAGGGTGCTCCCCCTTTACTATGTTGTTTTCCGTAGCATGATTTTTGCCTCTCACACTATTCTTTTTGGGTTTTAGAAAATGGCTGGAAACAAGAAGATTCACGATAATGGAGGATATAACAGACAATGGAATGATATTCTTCATGAGCAACCAAATGAAACTAGATTTGGAAGTCCAAACATCATTATTATGCCGAATCAGCAATCTCATAATATGATTAATAAACTCAAATTTTGTAAGTTTCCTGACTCGGCTAATAAGAGAAAGATGGAGTTTCAAGATGATCGTAGAGGAAAGAAAGTTCAATTTCCCCTATGTAAATCATGTGGGAAGAGGCATCAAGGAGAATGTTTCAAAGGAACTAGAATATGCTTTGGGTGTAGAAAAGAAGGACATAAAGCCAGTAAGTGCAAAGGAAAAGGTTCAGTTAACACCATGGATGAGGATAATGGTATTGTTACGACATCAACAATGGTTAAATGCTTTAAATGTGGAATGTACGGGCATTATGAAAACCAATGCCTTAATGGAAAGTCTCATGAAGAGAATCAGTATGGTCGTATGGGTAATATTTATGTTGATGATGATGAATAGACTACAAATGATATGTGAGATGAAAGAATTGTTGAAGCTCGGTCAATGGTTTAAGAAGGTAGTGGAATGGTTACATGTTTATCAAGTGTAATGTTCTATAAGTAATCTCATGGTACTATGGAATAAAGAGACATCTAAGGATTTTTACGCTGTTGTATTTCCTTAAGTTTTGAAAGTGTGTGATGAATAGTACCAGTATTTTTGGAAAGTAAATGATATGCGCATAATGAATGGATAAGAAGATAATTAGATGTTTGATTGTATTCATGAGCTCATGATTGATATAAGGACTAAGTGATATTATGGTTTGATTATATAGAAATTTTGGGATTTTGGTATGTGGAAAGAGTTAACTTTTGACAGCTTTCATGTTTTCACTAAGGTTAAATGGGTATTAGTTTTTCAAGAGAATACATGATTAAGTTATTCACATGTTTGTAATTTGACCAACAAGATATATCTTATGATATATGGGGGATAAATGATGGAATTCACGTGATTGTTATGTGACATTTCAAGTAATCATTTTTTTATACTATGAGCTTGGACCGAAGTATTTTAGATAAGCCTAAAGATTGGAATGGATTATGTTGGACATAAGTTAGTATTGATTAAGGATAGAACTTTTTTTGATATTATTTATGGGATGTTATAGTAATGTAGTTTTAGAGAAAGGGCAACCTGTAGGACGGGTGATATCCCATCGCGTCGGACAAGGCTGTGGGAATCAAACCCACAACCGAAGTACGACTGGCCTTTATCGCATACCACTGTCCTACAGGAAGTCCCTGGTTAGTAGAAACTAGTTTTATTATATTAAGTAGTATGATATATGATGTATAAGTCCATTTTAGGAAACATATATGTTTAATCTCACTATAGATCGACTTATGTGTATTTAAAAACTTTTTCCACCCTTTTGTTTGAGATAGATGGAATGACCCGTCATTCTATCACATGATCTGCTAACACTTCACGAATGACAAATTCAACTTCATTTCTTTAAGAGATGAAGTGGAAATTGTTCAAGGCACGAACAACAGTGAGATTGTACCAAAATAAAGTAAGTATTTATTCTAATTAAAATTATTCATCTTCAGCGTTTGGTTGATATCAATTACCATATTTTTAATTCATTAGGATTATATTACATTCAATCACTAGCCTAATGGGAAAACATTATACACTGATTACAATTTCAAAATTTTCTAAGTCTTTATCCATGGTAATTTCTAACAAAGATACATTTTGAGCAATACCTAATTTTGATAGCTGTATATTTATTTTTTTCAAATATCTCCATCTCCTTTTTTTTGAACTATTGTTTAATATCATCATTACAAGGTACAAAAGTGTCACAAAACAAAACCTCATATTTCTAGGAAAACATAAAACATTCCCATTGATTTTAAATTTATTTTAATCTAAATCAATATATACATTTGGTTTCAATCCAAATGGGAAATATATTATTTTCATTATCAATGATATCCAAAAAAAATACATACATGGATAGTCTTGTTAAATTATCATTACACATGTCCACCAAATGTTCAAAAATTTTACCCAAATCTATTTATTTTTTCTGATGTACACAACCCATAGTAAAATATTTCTTATGGAAAATATCATGAAATTATTACCACTCCATGGAATATCAAATATATTTATCTATAGTATTTTTAACAAAATAACACCATAAATAAACATAATAATAAAAAATTATTTATAGTAAGAGTAACATTTTGTTGTTATGAAAATCCTATGAATTCAAATATCATATTTAGAGAATTAATCCATCCTTTCGCTACTATAGATTCAGATGATCCACCAGAAGATGGTGGATATTACATCATGAAATTAACCACTTTATGTTTATTACATTATGGTAGATCAGTTTCTATGTAGAAAATATTCCACCACTATTGATACATGTGTTAACAAAGCTACAATATTAACATACTATCCTATTCTAATTCTAACCATCAAAAGTAATTCATTGGGAATTATATATTCTTCTTAGTTCCATCGTACCACAAAATCAATGATTCATCGATGGAAAAAAATTCATAAAAAACATATATAGGATTATAAAAAAAGGTAATAATTAAATGATATATCATTTTTACTTAAACAGAATGTAATATAATTCAAGGTTATGCTATTATCATTATTTTAATATATGATGTTATCTACAATAGGATCTGATATATAATTTAAGGTCCCAAAATTAACAAAATTCGTAATCATGAGTATTATGTCAATCATTTGTTATCATACATATGAAGATATTTTTATCTCTATAATTTTAGATAATTAGATCACAAATCATATATTGAAACCAAATAAAAAAAAGTTGAAATTTCCCATCAGTATCCAATTTTGATATTATAAAAAAATTTAAAATAACATATTAATTATTGTTACGAAAGATCATCACGAAATGCAATTTTTCCTCTTCCTCCCTTAACCCATTAGTAATTATGGTGAAAATTATTATAAAAACATTTGATGAGAAAAAATAATCATTAACATACATTAAAAGATGAAAATTCTTAGTGTGGTGAAAAAAAATAGAAAATTTTTTTTTTAAAGAAACCTATCATTTTACCAAAAGAGAAAAATATGAATACTTTAAATATATCTTTTATATTACTATTTATATTAAAATAATTTTCAAGGATTCCCATTAGATATACTAAAAATATTATATAGGTTCCTTAGTAAATCATCTCAATGAACCCATACAGAACCCTTATATTTTGTAATTACTATAAGGGAATCATCTAATATAAATATCTAGAGAACATAATCATTACCTAGTGCATTGATGGTATATCTAGCCACAACAATAATATATTATTTGAGGGGATCTATTAGTGCATCTTGGTCAAACCATTTTAAAAAATTTACAAGAAACATATTTTGAATAAAACAATTTATAAATTAAATAAATCATCATGATACACGTTGAAAAACATTTTTTTAAACCATAAGAAAAACTATTTTGTATATAAAAATATAATTTTATTTCAAAATCATACTATTAATTTAATATTATACAAAAAACAAGAATATATGGTTATTCATTTAGGGAACTATAGAACCTTTCAACTGAATGTAGAAATAAAATAAACCTCAGAAAATCATGAAAATTCATTATAGATATATACGTTTAAAATAGGAATTTTTTTCCATTTTTAAACAGATTCTATATAAAACTAGTTAACATATTCCTTGTTAAAACATTTGACAGAATATAAAAAGATAACGAAATTTTGTAACGTCTACAACCTAGGAGCCCTAAAACTATTTCCCCAAGTGAGGTCACCACATGCATTAATGTGTCCCTTCCCTTATTCCAAAGGTATCCAACTAGTAGAGAGAGTCTAAGAGTCAATTGGGGTTACTATACCCTCATTTCAGAGTAAGACACATTGAAAAATATAAACAATAGTAGATTTAATATATACAAAATTATGAACATTCATAAATAACCAACAAAAAAATGTGTACAAACCAAATCCTAGAGTATATATTCCATGTCATGTTATTATTCCATGTGATAAAACCAAAAAATGGAAAATAATGGAATCCCCAAAACTATCCTAGATTCATGTCTCGGTCCTCGTCCACAAAACGAACACAACTCACTTCTCTAAAATAATCCCCTTCCCTCTTTCCTGATTTGGAAACATGATATCCCCTTAGGTACCCAAAAATGGCCCTGTAAGGGTGTGATTACAACTCAGTATGTCACCACCAATGATTTATACAAAATATATAGTCACATATATAGTTCATGCAAGTGGTAAAAATTGGAATGAAAAAGATATTTGATCAATTACCCATTCTAGATTATGATCCTTTCAGTTATGCTTCCCTTTAATCCGAATTCAATACTTAATAATCTTAGGGATTAGTTCACTCTTTAATAGGTGTTCAATGGATTAGTCATGTTCAATATTCTCAGGGAATATCAAAAAAATCTATTCTTATCTCACTAGTCATTACATCACAATAACCACATTATCAATGTAACACCCTGATATTTTATGAGATATATTATATTTAATTTCTTAGATATCATATGTTGTACAGTACACCATGATTATATTGCGCTATACAAAACACCGTATTAGCTTGTAGTATACGCAAACACTATTCTTGTCTTTTGTTTCACGCAAGAGAAACCTTCCCCAATAGCATGTATTGTATGCAATACTGAGTTTTACTAAAAATGATATATTTTTATTATATTATTACGAACAAGATGTCATGAATAGTATGAACCATATTTTGATGTTTAAAACATTATCATTCATCTTACTCATATTTTAGAACTTGTTATGAGAACAAAATAAATTTTTCGGGTAAAATAAGTATTTTTCAAAAAATGTAGTTTTGATGCCTTTTGATGGCGCACCCATTAAAAATCAAATTTTTTACACGTTTTTAAGTTCAATTATACAAAATAAAATTCTTATTTTGAATCAGTATATAAAAATTTATGTTTAAGGATGTTTTGATATTTTTCTGATAACTTTCATATTTTAATGAATAGTAAGAACACGCTAAATTTTAATTAAAAACCTATTTTTTCATTAAGATAATTTATATGGTTAATTTATAATATTTAATGGGTTTAAAGTAAAATTAGAATATATTTTTCCCATTTAATATAATTTATGTCATTATCATTAATTTTACATTGAATTCAAATGTAGAATCATTTCAGTCTTTTGCAATGTTTTAAAAAAACCCCATTTTTTTACAATGGGATTAATTTAAAATTAATTCCTGCAACTTATATGTTTTGAATTTGGAAAAAATATATTCTATATTTGGAATCAGTAGGTCCAACTTATTTGAATAGTCTACTTTTTATTTTTGGGCATTATGAATAGTAACTACGGTAAATTTTATTTACCACAGTTAATGGTAAATCAGGTAATTAAGGGTAAAAATAATATTATAAAATTACCCTAAATCTTGTCTTAATATAATTTGATTATTATATTTCGTCATAAAATATACTTGGGTCGAAATAGTATGTTTTGGAACCCACTTGGATGTGATTATGACCTTTAATTTATTTTACTTAAAAAATTGAAATATGTCTCACTCAAACATCAATAATAAAAGTATTTTTAATATAAGGTTATAAATAATATAAATTCTATTATAAATACTCATATGAAAGATAAAACTGTTTTCTTTATAATTATAATTTATTTGTAATTTTTAAGAAATATATAGTTACCTTAACAGGTTATAAGATAATGATGCAGAAATTATTTATTTAGTGAAAAATCAATAATTTGGTATTTATTAAAATAATAATACCCATCCAAAGGACCATAAACAAGACCAAACCTTATTGTTCGAGTACTTATATACCCTAATCATCCATGTGTCTAATTTTGAACCATTTTTAGCCTTATAAAACATATTATGACATATATATTATTTAATTATAAAAGATGTCAAAGTTGTTACGTTCATATTTTAATACAGATATCATTTTATGATTTTATTGTTTTAGAATATAAATGAGTGTAAAATTTTTATAATGAACTATAGTATATTTATCTTCATCGTAGTATTTTATTTTAATTTTTTATGAAAAAATAAAGTATATTAAATAATTATAAATAAATTTTGTAGTAATTATTTTATTAAGAGAAATATCAAATAAATGTTATTAAAAATATTAAAATAAATATTATATGAACAAATTAATATTCTACATGAATTTATAGATAAATATGACATCTTAGAAACCTATTAAATATTTTTGATCCAATATATTCGCTATGTGTATTTTATTTAAATTCAAATAAATGTGTTGTGTCAAAATTTACACGATTTGTATTTTATAAAAAATAACATATTATTAAATTATTTAAAAAGGAAAAAAATATTTAAAAATTAAAAATTGAAAATTATATGGTCTAAATGGTAATAAAGTATCCAATTATGGAAAATTGAATACATATATGTTTGTTTTTATAACAATTTAAAATTTGGATTTTATTACCACAAATAAAATTAAATAGATTAACGAAGGATAAATCCAAATGCTAATGTTTAAAATAAACGTAAAAACATGTCTAAATTTTATTGGTTGATGATATTTAAACCCTATCACATCTAGGATTTTAATTGAGTAATTTTTGATGGTTTTTATATGGCGTTTGAATTTATTATAAATTCATATTTTTGAGGATTCCAAAGGTGCCCCTATTCTCCCTTATTAAAGGGAACCTCATCCCTCTTCTCTTCACACAATTTTGTGCCTTAATGCTTGTCCAAACCCTGCAAATTTATCTTTTCAACCACACTAGTTATATCATATAGGATCTGGTTGTCTCAAAAGACCAACTCTAGATCTCTAAGAGGATGTTTAAAAGAGGCTCGTCGAAGAAGAGATAATCTCTTCTATCGATTGTTTAAAGTTTCTTTCTTCTTATACTTCTTCTTCATTAGTTGATTCATTATGAAGTAATAAAATAATTATTAATTATATACTTATTTGTTATTATAAATATGAAACAACCCTATTTCACCTTCTATCCATCCTATGAAAAATGAAATCACCGCGTGTGCGTACGTACGGAATACCGTCTCCACGCCGTGGTGTAATATGTTTTTCTACCACCACCTTACTTGGATGGGTATAATGTTTTAAATAATAAGTATATATGATTATTATAAAATGATACTAATTCTGAGATATTATATCATCCACTCCAGTTCCATTCAATAATTATTGGAACGATATCATCACTTGTGTGTACGTACGGATTACTGTCTCCACGACGCGATGAGATTCATTTTCCATGATAACCATTCAAGAAAGATTATAAAGTATATATAATGAATAATAATGAAATATATGACATAATAAATCTACTGGATTAATATATATATATATATATATCATCGACATACTTCCATTCAAGTCAATAAGGAAAGGAAAACAACGTTCATGCGTACGTACGGCCTACCATCTTCATGAACAATGTATTTTATTTCATTTATCAATATATTATTTATATATATAAACTGAATATATATGATATATAAATCATTATTTACATTCTAAAAGTATGTAAATAGTTATGTAATGAATAATATTATCAAGAACAACAAGTCCATACACGTATGATAAATGAAACGATTTTACCCAGAACACCGATTTATCATGGAATTGACAAATAAATAGTTAATATAAAGTCATAAGTGAATCATATATGATATCATATATATTATTATGGTTATTTTACAAGTTAATAATATGTTTAATCCCACTATACAGGAGTCTCAGACACATACTGAAGAAATTGGACATAAGGTAAGGGATAATTTTGCAATCTCATTTTTATCTGAGATTGCTTATACGTAACTATTTACTGGGGTTATATTATTCATCCATGTCCATAAAAAAGTTTTTCATAAATAGATTAATATTCTTCCATGTATGTTTAAAGTCTTGTTTACCCCTATTTTACTTTTACATTGTGATATGGAAGAAATCATTCCTTTGTTTACCATAAAATGAACTTTTTGGCTTTTCCAACCAAAGTACAAAAAGAATGTTTTTTAAATTATACAGCATGAACAAATTTTTAAGGTTTCATAACGCCTTATTTTCACGAAGCTTTATCTACAATATTTCATTATTGTTTTCAATAAAAATCTACTTCTTTTAAAAATTCATGGCATTTTGAGAAATGAGAATGATTTTGAAGAAGAAAGGATATTTTCCTCAAGAATTCATTTCAAGTTTTTTATCAAAAATATTTTCCATCCCAGATGAAATTATTTAATATGTTTACGTTTCATGTATAAGGTATCTATTATTTAAATGGTTTTATTTTTATTATGATTAAATGATATATATTTATTCTATATGGATTATGTTTTGATGGGATGATGTTTATGAAACCCATTTTCTTCATTAGGTTATGAAGAATGATTTATAATTATTTTGTGAAACATGGAAGAATGATTTCATAATTAGATGGGTGGACCAATATCTCCCTCCAATGAATTGGGAAATGATTTATATCTCATGATATAGAAATGGATGGATTGAGATATGAATCTGGTTCAGTAATACAGGGCTGGAACGGCAAGTAAACCCAGTTCAATAATGGACTTTGTACACTATGATGGTCTTGGCAGAAATGCCTTGGCTACTATGGAAGTCATAACATGTTCTTAATGGTTTCCACAATTACATGTTTTATTCCCATGCCTTTTCATCATGATAAATGTTCCTTTATGATCTATGCCTTATGTACTATCAAGATTTATGTCATTGATCAAGATTTTGATGTTTCATGTTCATGTTTTTAAGTTAAAATTTTCATGGATTGTTTTTATGTTCTCAATTTTTACCCTTAATTAGAATTTGAGCTCACCCTTTTTATGTTTTCGATTCCCCAGAATATAAATAATGGTTTTAGGTAATAAAAAAAGTGATGATATTTATGGGAGATCTTGGAGATCTTTCACCATGATTAGAAGATTATGTTCTGAGTTTCCAAAGGCACTATACTATTACGGTCTTTGGTCATCTATTTTTGTCATGTATTATGTATTCCGCGGAAGTAATGTAATTTCTATGTACGTTAAGGTTTGGGTCTCTATATTTGGTATTAGATCGAAATATTAGTCAAACTTTGGAATCTACGATGTGAAAACATTAGTGAGATCCCTAGTGATATTTCTATGGTATGTCTAGGTATGTTCTTAAGGATTAGTATAACTAAAGGTTACAGTCATAGAATTATGTTGACGATAAGGAAAAACCTAGGGTAAACCTAATGTGTCATGGATTAAATAATGTGTGATAAGTTAGACATCCCATAAGTGACTTTTTATGATTATGTGGTTCCTCATTATTTTAATTGTTTCATACACCATAGTTTTTGTTTTTAGTCAATAGAGGGAACCAATAGGAACTGGGTCAACATTGAATCCAATTGGAAAATTGGTGACTATGAGTAATGAAATTGTGTAGTGCCTATAATGAAATATATTCTGATTATGCCAAATCATTCATCACAATATATGATTATCATGGTAATCTTTAGTGGTATTCCTAATTCATCAAATAAGGGGAATATGGACTTTTATGCATGTTCTCATGGTGAGGATAATAGTGAAGGGAATATTGATATTTATAAATAATGGAAGAAGGACCTTGATAAATACATCAACGGGAGGGGAAGATGCTATCTGTGTGGGGAGAAGGTCCATAGATTGACAGACTATTATGGAGTTCAATTTCTTATCTGTGAAGTACATGGGAATTACCCAAATCAATGCCCTAACCTAAGAGGTTACTTCTAAATCAAGGAAGGACATATTACATGGAAATCATTGAAGAGGATGGATTGATGTGTTTATGTATTGGTATTCAAGAATAATGTTATTGAGTTACTCTTATGGTATATTGGAATATCATTGTATTTGTCCATTATGGTTTTCTATATGAATACGGTACTAGTAACCATGAAAAGTGATTGAAATATTTTTGGAAAGAAGATGATATGTGCATAATGATGGTATAAGGAGAACATAATATGTTTTATAGTTTTAATGAGCTCATGAGTGTTATAAAGACAAAGCGATACCATGGTTTGAGTATATTGAATTTTTCGGATTTTGGTAAGTGGAAAGGGTAAACATTTGACAACATTCATGTTTTCACTAGGGTTCTATGGTAATTAATGTTTCAAGAGAATTCATGATTAATGTATTGACATATGTGGAATTTGACCAACAAGATATATCTTATGATATATGGGAGATAAATGATGGTATTAACATGCTTGGTAGATGATCTTTCTTGTAATAATTTTCCTTATAATATGAGATTGGACCAAAGTATTTTGGATAAGCCTAATAATTTGAGTGAATTAAGTTAGACATAAGATAGTATTGTTAAAGGCTAGAACTTTTTTCGATATTATTGCTGGAATGTTATAATAATGTAGTTTTAGAAAAAGGGTCAACATGCAGGAGGGGTGACAACACGTCAAGTCAGACAAGGCTGTGGGAATCAAACCCACAACTGAAGTGCGACATGACTTCATCACCTACCAATGTCCTATAGGAAGTCCCTAGTTAGTATATACTTGTTCTATTTTATTATACGGATTGATAGATTAAGTATAAGTCCATTTTTGGAACCATATACAATTAATCTCACCATAGATGGACTTATGTACATAACTTTTGCTAACTTTATGTTTGAGACAGATGGAATGACCAACCATTTCATCGCACGATCTACTAAAACTTCACGAAAGACAAATTCAACTTAACTTATTTAAGAGATGAAGTGGAAATTATTCAAGTCACGAATAATAGTGACATTGTACCAAAATCAAGTATGTATTTCTTTTAATTCAAAAATTTTCAACAATTGGGAAATGATATTGAAAACCAAAATTGTTGTCCTAGTGCCCTAAAATTCGATGAATCAGAAGGTAACATAGATCATCACAAATTTATGGTCAGTTATTGTTGTCTTTTTCATAGCCAAGTCCCCTCCCACTCTCCATCAGAACATGATGGTTAGATTTTTCTTCCATATCCATATTTTCACCTATGTCCTCTTATGTGGAAATCATGTGATGAGATTCTTTGGGTATCCATTGGGATTCTAAAATTCATTTTTAAAATGATTTTTTAGTATTTATTTTTATGATGTGGGATTCTATAAATGAAACTTTCAAGTAGTAAACCATTTATAACGCCAATTAATTTCGAAGGTGATATTCATTTTAAGGGGGGTAGAATGTAACACCCTGAGATTTTATGAGATATATTATTTTTAATTTCTTTGATATATTATGTTGTACAGTACACCATGATTATCATGCGCTATATGAAACACCATATTATATTTTAGTATATGCAGACACTATTCTTGGCTTGTTTTTCTCGCAAAAACGACCTTCCTCAATAGCGTGTATTGTACGCAATACTTAGTTTTACTAAAAAATGATATATTGTTATACTATTTTTAAAAACTAGCCTTTATGAATATTATTCACCAAATTTTTAATTTTATAACATTATCATTCATCTTATGTATATTCTAGAACATGTTATGAGAACAAAATAAATTTTTCGGGTAAAATAAGTATTTTTAAAAAAATGCAGTTTTTTCACCTTTTGATGGCGCACCCATTATAAATCTAATTTTTTACAAGTTTATAATTTCAATTGTAAAAAATAAAAATCTTATTTTGAATCAGTATATAAAAAATTATATTGGATGAAGATTTGATATTTTTCTGATATCTTTCATATTTTAATGAATAGTAATAATACGCTACATTTTAATTAAAAACATATTTTTTCATCAAGATAATTTATATGGTTAATTTATAATTATGAATGGTTTGAAAGTATAAATAGAATATATTTTTACAATTTAATATAAATTATTTAATTATCATTAATTTTACATTTAATTCATAGGTAAAATCATTTCAATCTTTTCCAATGTTTTAAACAAAAACCCATTTTTTTACAACGGGATTAATTTTAAATTAATTTCTGAAACTTTTGTGTGTTGTATTTGATAAAATTGATTCTATATTTGAAATTAGTTGGTCCAAATTATATTAATTGGATAATTTTTATTTTTGGGCATTTTGAATAGTAACTACAGTAAATTTTATTTACCATTGTCACAGGTAAATTAAGTAATTAAGGGTAAAAATAATATTATAAAATTACCCTATCACTTTTCATAATATAACTGGATGATTATATTTCGTCCTAAAATATTCTTTGGTCGAAATGGTATCTTTTAGAACCCAATTGGATCTTATCAAGACCTTTAATTTATTTCATTTAAAGAAAGTGAAATATGTCTCACTCAAACTTTAATAATGATTTTATTTTTTATATAAGGTGATATAGAAAATAAATTCAATTATAAATACTCATATTAAAGAAAAAATGTTTTTCTTTATCACGGTAATTTATTTGTAATTTTATAAAATGTATACTTACCATAATATCTTATACGTTTATGATGCAGAAATTATTTATTTAGTGAAAAATAATAATAGAGTTTTTGTTAAAATAATAATACCCATAAAAAATATCCAGAAACTTGACCAAAACATATTGGTTGAGTATATATATACCCTATTCATCCACGTCACTACTGGAAATATGACTTTTACAAACGATTTTGGCAAAACCGTTGGTATAGTTTATTAATTTGGACCTATACCAACGGTTTTTCCAAAACCATTGGTATAGGTCACTTATATGGACCTATAAAAACAGTTTTGGGAATATCGTTGGTATAGGGGGGACCTATACCAATGGTTTGGCCAAAACCGTTGGTATAGGTCCTTCGATTTTTTATCAAATATTCTTACCGAGAACATTATATAAATCAAAATTTAAAATTATTATAACAAGACACATATATATATTTATGAAATAATGTTCAATAATGTCATTTTATGTTAGTGGTTAAGTCATTCAATTATAAACTAGAGGTCATGGGGTCAAATCCCACCGAATGTTTTTTTGAAATACATATACCAAGAGTTTTGAGAACCATTGGTATAGGTTTTCATATTACTTATACCAACGGTTTTTAAAACCGTTGGTATAGACCTATTGTCACGACTTACTTGCCAACGGTCCTCCAAACCGTTGGTATAGCCTATACCAATAGTTCCAAACCTTTTGTATAGGGTATTTTTTCAGTAGTGCATGTTTACTTGTTGTCCATTTGGAGCCTTATAATACAGATTATGATATTTATGTTATTTTATTCTAAATGATGTCAAAGTTATCAGCATTATAATTTAATAAACATATCATTTTATGTGTTCGGTGTTTTAGAAGATAAATTTGACTACTAGTATTCTTATGAAATATATTAGATTTATATTCATTAGAGTATTTTATTTTAAATTTTTATGCAAAAAAAGTATATTAAATAATTATACAAAAATGTTTTAGTAATTAATTTTTTAAGAGAAATATCAAATAAATGTTTTAAAAATTAATAAAATAAATATTATATGAATAAATTAATATTCTCCATGAATTATGTTGATAAATATGAAATGTTAGAAACCTATTAAATATTTTTGTTAGAATATATTCTATTTTTGTATTTTATTTAAATTCAAAAAAATGATTGGTGTCAAAATTTAGACTATTGTGATTTTATAAAAAATAACATATTATTAAATTATTTTAAAAAAATATTTAAAAATTAAAAATTGAAATTTATATAGTCTAAATGTTAATAAAGTATAAAATTATGGGAAATTCACTACATATATGTATGTATTTATATCATTTTAAAATTTAGAATATTCTACCAGAAATAAAATAAATAGATTAAATATGGAAAAATCAAAATGATAAGGTTTAAAATAAACATAAAACAAGTCTAAATTTTATTGTTCGATGATTTTTAGACCATATATCATCTAATATTCGAATAGAGTCATTTTTGGAGGTAGTTAAGTGGGGTATGAATTTATTATAAATTAATATTTTTGAGGTTTCCAAAGGTGCACCTCTCCTCCCTTATAAAAGGGCACCTCCTCCCTATCATCTTTACACTATATTGAGATGTAAAGCTCTTCCAACACCTTCCAATTTCTCTTCTAAACCACTATAATTATATAAAAGTTGTTCTGGTCTTCTCAAAAGACCAACTCTAGTTCCCTAAGTGGATGTTTAAAAGAGGCATGTCAAAAAACCGATAATCTCTTCTACTGATTCTTTCAAGTTTTTGTCTTCTTATACTTCCTCTTATTTTGTTGTTTCATTAAAAATTAATAACATAAGTATTAATTATATACTGATTTGTTCTTATAAATTTGAAACAATTCTATTTCACCTTCTATCCATCCTACAAAAAATGAAATCACTGCACGTGCGTACGTACGGAATACCATCTCCACGCAGTGGTGTATTATGTTTTTCTACCACCACCATACGTGGATGGGTATAATGGTGTAAATAATAACTATATATGATTATTATAACATGATACTAATAATTATATTTTATATCATCCACTCTAATTCCATTCAATAATTATGAGAAAGATATCATCGCTCGTGCGTACGTTCGGATTACCGTCTCCACAACGTGATGAGATTCATTCTACATGTAAACCATTATAGAATGATTATAAATTATATATAACGAATAATAATGAAATATATGACATAATAAAACTTCTAGATATATGTATGTATATAAATTTTATCTACTTACTTCCTTCAAGTCAATAAGGAAAGGAAAACACCGTTCATGCGTACGTACGACCTATCGTCTCCATGAACGGTGTATTTCATTTCACTTATCTATCTATTATATTTATATATATATACTGAATATATATGATATATAAATCATGATTTAAATTATATATGTAAGTAAATGGTGATATATGTAATAATAATATCAAGAACAACAAGTCTAAATAGGTACAATAAATGAAACAATTTTACCAAAAACTCTATTTTAACATGGAATTGACAAATGAACAGTTAATATAATGTCATAAGTGAATCATATATTATATCATAAATATTATTATGATTTTATTACAAGTTAATAATATTTTTAAACCCACCATACTGGAGTCTCAGACACATATGAAAGAAATTGGATATAAGGTAAGGGATAATTTTGCAATCTCATTTTTATCTGAGATTTCTTATACGTAAGTATTTACAAGGGTTATATTATTCATCCATGTCCATAAAAATGTTTTTCATAAAGTGTTTAATATTTTTAAATTTATTTTTAATGTAGTGTTTACCCCTCATTGACTTTTACATTTTGTTATGGAAGTAATCTTTCTTTTGATTACCATACGAGGAACTTTTTGTCTTTTCTGACAAAAGTACGAGAATAATGTTTTTAACTTATACGACATGGACGATTTTTTACAGATTCATAACGCCTTATTTTCATGAAGCATCATCTACAATATTTCATGATTATTTTCAAAAAAATCTTGTTCTTTTAAAATTTCTTGGCATTTTGAGAAAAGAAAATGATTTTGAATAAGAATGGATATTTTTCTCAAGAATTCATTTCAAGTGTTTTATCAAAACTATTTTCCATCTAAGTTGACATTATTTTATATTTTTATGTTTCAAGTATAATGTATCTATTATTTACATGGTTTCAGTTTTATTATGATTAAATGATATCCATTTATTTTATATGGATTATGTTATGATGGGTTTATTTTTATGAAACCAATTTTATTCATTAGGATTTGATGAATGATTTATGATTATTTTGTGACACACGAATGAATGATTTTTTTGAGATGGGTGTGACCTATATCTCCCTACAATGCATTGGGTAAAGATTTAAATCTCATGATATAGACATGGCTATAATGGCATGTGAATCCGGTTCATTAATACTAGGATGGAATGGCAAGTAAATCAGGTTCAGTAATGGACTTTGTCCACTATTATGGTTTTGGATGCTATGCCTTGGCTACAATGAAAAATCACAACATGTTCTTAATGGTTGCCACAATTACATGTTTTATTACCATTCCATTCTATCATGATTAATGTCCCTTTATGATTTATTCCTTATGTACTATTAAGATTTTTGTAATTGCTGTAGATTTTTTTGTATTATGTTCATGTTTTTACATTCAAATGTTTATGGATTGTTTTTATGTTCTGCAATCCCTAGCAAATTTTTTGGGTGAAATTTGAATCACGATCCAAAACTACAATTCTTGTCACACCATGCAATCGCACTATCTCTCAAAAAAATAAATCACCTTACCGGTCGACTGTATATGTCTTTTCCGTCAGCACGAAATGAGAGACAATAATCAACTGTTCCTCCACTACCCAAATTCCATAATTCTTATGAGGTATCCTCAGAAGACGAACTATGATGTCTATCATTACGTCATTCCACATCCACTCCAAAATGGTCAATCACTACAAAAACCAACTTGGAGGATGATGTTTTAGACCAACATTCTGATGGGTAAGGCATCATGCCAAAAAACCAGTAACTACATTCTTCATTCACAAACACAAATACTCCCTACAAAGATCACTATACATATCGGGAAAAACCAAAATCCCCACCCACTTTGATGCATGTAACTAATGCATCAACTCCTCCCATACACCTGTTGGTACTACAACATGACCGTAATCATATGAAACTCCATCCTCACCGAATGTCCCACCAGAATTTGACACCTGACCATTATGAAATTACTTCATATCCAAATGCTCAGGATCCACTAGTTGACTCTCTTTGACACAGATCAAAAGAACGGCTTCAACTACTATATATGTGAGAGCCGTCCGCCCATGACCATCCTATAACTCCAAACATATATCAGAAAAAAGGCCACAATCTTCCACTATAAACTGGATTACTGAAGAACTAGATTATGAGTCATTCAAATCGAAGAATCATCCACTATGTAGTCCCTTCACTAGTTTATAAACCAACTCAAATTTGAACGGTTATAGGTACTCAACCCACCTTCCCAGCCGAAGATTCCAACACCACTGAGAGAAGATGCATTTGAGAATATAATGGTCAGTAAACACCATGAAGGGTTCAACCAATGTGTAATAACTCCCACATGTCAACACATGAACCACTCCATCTAGCTCTAGGTCATGAGTATGATAATTTATATCATGTGGTTTCTACTATATCAACCCATAAGCTACAATTCAATCATCAAGCATCAAAACTGCTGCAAGTCCAACAAGAGATGCATCATAAAATAAGGTGTACTACTGAACTTTTTCTAGAAATAAAAATATATGTGTGATAGTCAACTGCTTTATGAACTCTTGAAAATAATTCATAGAGGCCTCTATCTAATAAAACATAACACCTTTTTTATGTATATTAAAAGCTCTTCCAAACTAGTGAAATATTTGATGATCCTATAGTAATAATATTATAAACCTAGAAAATTATAAAATTTAGAAACATTATTGGGATGCTCCCAAGACACCACATCCTTCAACATCTCTGGATCCCCTGGCACTCCTGATTCATAAATGATATGACCCAATGAATGGACCTGATCAATTCCAAATTCAATTTTGTATAGCATTTCATAAGGTCGATGCTCACATAGTGTACCCAATACGATGCCAATGTGTTTGGCATGATTCTCATGAGTTTTAGAGTACATGAAATTTTCATTAAAAAATAAATCCACAAAATGATCTAGATACAGGTGAAATATTTGGTTCATCTTATCCATGAACACATCACATACATTGGTAACCCTAAATGACATCACCAAAAATTCGAACATCCGGTACCTACATTGGAATGTAATTCGGGGTATATCAGAAGGTATCACCCGCAACTGATGGTAACTTGATCTCAGATCAATCATAGAAAACACAATAAAACCTATTTTTAGGTAAACATGTCATCGATTCTACGAAGAGTGTATCATTTCTTCATCGTTCTCTAATTCATCTTCAATATTCGACATATAGCCCCATTGATATTTCAACCTACTTAGAAAATATCATAGGAGACAAACATGGTGATGTACTAGGATGAAAAACCCTTTATGATCAAACTCCTTTATAAGAAACTTCAGTTTATAGAGATCTATAAGCAACATTCAATATGATGGAATGGAAACTGAATTCTATCCTTATAAAACTCAATCCTAGTCCTGACACACCTCTTAAGTGATAGTCCTGAGAAGTCCATAGGAAACACATCCTGAAACTAATACACAATATGAGTGGTGACTGGATACTCTTCCTCCCCATCATTTAATATAATGAATTCTAATTATATTGTGAGCTCTCCCATCCACTTCTATAGAGGCCCTATGTGGACCTCTAGAGTATCCTACTCACCACGGAGGAAATAAGTGTCTCCATTGAGAGATGTGAATGTTACCCAACATCATTAATAGTTGATATCGGCTTTATAAAACAAAAACCAACACATTAACAAGATTAGGTCAAAAACTGACATCTCTAGAACAAACAAGTTCCACGATAAATGATATCCACAAACCTCCAGTGCAAAACCCTTTCATTGATAAATGATCTCAAATCTAAACCCCCAACAGAGTATCATGTGACATTAACCCACATTCCCTCTCCATTTTTAATCCTAAAACAACTATAAACTGAGAAGAGATAAAAGAATGTGAAGAAAATATTAAAAATAAAGCACTCATGAGAATGAAAAATACACAAACCATACCTCGAATATTAGACGATTCTGTCTCTCCACCATCATGTGTAGTCTGAACTGTATGGAGATGACCTACTCCTCTTTCGTATGATCCGACCTATGTATCTTTTACTGTGCTACCCTAATAGTATGGATTATCTCTTCCCGATGTTCCACGTCCCCCATACCTACTAGTACGAACCATGGAGATCCAACAACGTACCTGATATAAGATAACTGGACACATCTTATACTCAAATTCTACCTATGACTTCCATAATTTCCCAACATTCATGGGTTTATACAGAACCTCTGCACATGATCTAGCCTTTCACACGCTCGAAACATGGCTGGTGGTAGGGGAAACCCTAAACGCATGTTCCTTGGCCAACCAAACTGATAAAAAAACACATGATCACCACCATGAGCGGATGATACACACTTTTGTCTTCTCTTAATGATTCCACTCTTCTAAATAATTCTAGAACATTGAATCTTACTTTCTATAGACGAATCACATGATATCCTAGATGGTAATAAAAATTTAATAATTTATGCCCCCTCAGGTTTCCCTTTGAGTTATGGGATTGATACACTACTTCAGAAAACTATTTTATTTGGATTATATTTATCTAAGACCTGATCTTATGTCTCATACCATCATGTAAATATTTATCCAAATATTCATCGTCTTCAATCTACGTCAGAATGAAGGATCACAAATAGGTGAAGAAAATAACATAGTTCATTACTGACATTATCTCTAGGTTCAAGATCAAGAAATACATAGCCTTCACCTACAACAAGGTTTATGGGTAAATATGAATGAGAATATTCTATGGAAAATACTTCCACATCATTTTTTTATCCTACTTTGTTTGAACATTGATGTCCCACCAATGCTTTTCATGGCCTCTCAGAATAAAACATGAATGTGACACAATTATCAAAATGTGAATCTATATGGTCAATACATTTTTGGATGGTCTCTATATAGAACACCAATGCCATAAGAACACCCAATTCAGTAATGGTTGGAGGGTTTAGGAGCTGAAACTCCATAGTCATCTCAAAAAAACTCTATTCAACTCACCATACGTCTCGTCCCATCGTCTCCATAAAATGATCAAAATTTTCATAGAAAAACTCTTCCCTATAATTTTGAACCACTGGGTCCCATTTCATCACTATTAGGGGATAATTATTGGCAACGTTTTCTTGTATCCCAATCAACACACGTCTTCATGTTGGAAACCCTCTAAAATGCAAAACACAAGAGTTAGAACACAAGCCATAATGCTTTCACACAAATGTTATTCATGCCTCTTCACTGGACATAATCAAATAATTCATCACACACTACCCAAATGTACCTAAGCACTACCCTTGGACACCCCACCATGTCCAAGGATAACTCCAAAACCAACCCTCACAGGCACAAAACAAACTTTTTACATTATTCCAACCATTTTATTTGCACCAATTTTCATCATTTCAAAGAAATTAAATTTATCATATTATTTATGCCTATCATATCCATATGATGGATGTGAGTCTAATAGATTCATGTCACTTTTATACATAGTTTCCTATAATGATGCATGAATACACAACCTCATGCCATTCTTTCTATGAGTAATATATCATAAAACTGTTACATCACACCACTTGTTCATCACCGAATGTTGAAATATCATCAAATGTAACAATACACAACATGGAAAACAATTATAGCACTGGGTGACTTGGGTTTTCCCCTTATATAGGTTAGATACTCCCTAAAACAATCTCATTACCATGGCCTGACACAATTTTAGTCTCTTACCTATCATCAAAAAATACTATGAAATAGGGAATAACTCATCCGAAACCACTTTGAAACGTCCCCGATCCATGATCCACTACATCGGTACTGGGAGCCAAGTCACCACATGACCTAAAGCGCGCCTCCCCGTATGCCAGAGGATTCTGAACAGAAGTGAGGTTCTAAGTGTCTTGTGGTGAGATTATTTCCACTTTTAATGATAAATACACAATGGAAAATATAAACAATAGAGTATGTAAGATAAATATAATAATGAACATGCATAAATAACCAACCCACAATTGGGTACAAACAATTAAAAATTGTAAATATTCATGGAATGAAATAATTCCTAGTGAAAAACCTAGAAAGATATGAAAATAGTGGAATCCCCCAAACCATCGTAGATCCAAGTCCCATACCTCCGACATGAACATTCCAAACCCGAATCACTCATCTATCATAAGGAACTTACCTCTTCCTTGAACTGTAACCATTAAATCATGTCGGGTACCCAACGACGGCCTCATCAGGGTGTGAGTACAAATCTGTAGGCCTCCATAAATAGTGTAAAAATAATTTCTAGTAAAATAGGTATCGAATTCAAGTGGTAAATAATGGAAGTAAAAAGAAAACAGTTCAATAATCCATTATAGATTATGATATTTTATGTTATGTAACCCTTTAATCTAAATTCACTACTAGTGAATCTATCTTTTTAGTTAACTCCATTCAAATTTTTTCAATGGATTAGACATTTTCAATAATCTATGTGCATATTAGAATAATCTATTCTTATCTCACTAGGAATCACATCACAATAACCACATTATCCTCACCTCAAAGCCTATGTCTGAGTGGAGTGAAACAGTTATGTGAATAGAACACAATGCCCTTGCCTAAACAATGAATTTATATGGCAGGGTTTAGAACATCAGTCAAACCTATCCTCTGAGTTTCAAACCTCTTGTCTATTCCACACTATACAAATCCATGTAAACAATCTTATTTATCCATTTTAACAACAACCATATTACAACCTGTTATAGACAATATCACATGAAACATGACAAAAATGTCAAATAAATGGAAAAAATTAACATTATGCCACAGTATATTAACACATTCATCATTTATACCCCATAACACTTAATCCCAATTTCACATTTCCCATGCCTATATCAATATAAATATTAATTCTCAAACATATTCACTTATAATATTCACATCAATCCCATTTATTCCATTTATATGCAAACCAAAAAATTACTTATGAATTAAAGAAATTAGAAACAACTATCCACATCCCTTATGAATCATTACATAACCCAGTTAACAGATTTTATATTTCATTACTATATCATGAGTCAATTTCATGCATTATATTTTTTTTATCTCATTCGTAAGGGTCGGAACACCACCTGGGTGACACTAAAATAACTCACAACATCTTCCATGCATCCCATGGGGATCATGAGGAATTCATTTCTGTATTTAGACACTGAATACATTAAATCAATCCAAATGATCCAATAAAATATCAATAAGAGGGTTAAAATAAAAAATTACATGCACAAATCTAAATAAAAAATTTGGGATATAACATGTAAACCACATACCTCAAATCCACTTTAAAACACTACTTTAATCTAGGCCTTAGATACAGATATAAATAACATTTAAAGATTCATTCTAAATATCCTAAAAAGTGAATGGTTTTAGAGAATCATATAGAGGAAATATAAATATATTAACCATAATTAAGATAACATAATGTATTAATTATATGTCACATGGTTCGTCAAGATTTGGTTTATGTGTCAAAAATGAATTTTTTATGTTTACTATTGTAAAATAGGATAAAATTTAAAAATATAAAGAATAATAATAATGAAATATTTAAAACATCTATATTACAATTATATATTTAAGGCCAATAAAAAAATTTCCATGATTTATAATGTACGTTTTGATCATGGATGTGGATGTTTGTCTGTACACATGAGTAATATTTTCCTTTTCCAATGATCATTGTAGAAAAGGGTTAAGTAATATTGTGTCATGATGTAATGATAATAATTTCATATACACCATTTTATTCCATTAAATATAAATATATATATCATAAATTTGGTGTGTTTATTAAATATGAGTCACATCGCTTTGTGAAGTCAATAGTCCGCACGTAAACGAATGATGTTATCATTTTTCAGTTAGTAAATTCAAATACATGAAAATGATATATTATATTTAATAAGTTATATATATGTTAATAATATGAAAATTAATTTATGTAAACCACATATATTCATTAAATATATTCTAAATTCTATCCATGTATCATGTTAGTGAAAACCAAATCACATCACTTCGTATGGCAATAGTCTACCGTACAATCGAGATACATTATTTTATTCCCTACAAAATGTAATGTTAAAAAGGTAGATGAGATATATTGAATCCATAGTCATTATTATTATCAAAATATCATAAATAAATATTTACTTTAGATTCATCATTATACACAACCCTTAGATGTGTTGATGCAAGATGAATTACAACTAT
This sequence comes from Viscum album, assembly GCA_963277665.1. NCBI lineage: Eukaryota > Viridiplantae > Streptophyta > Magnoliopsida > Santalales > Viscaceae > Viscum > Viscum album. The sequence continues at coordinate 641,839,709 of OY728151.1, read as the reverse complement.
TCATGATGTGATAGTTAAGAAGTACGCATGAGTGATGTTATCATTCCCCAATTGGGGAAATAAGGGATGGATTAAGATAAATTCCATATAATAATAACCTATATATATATATATGTCATAAAACTTTTATATTATAAAATTATCAACAGTGAATACCAGAACAATGTGGGAGAAGAAAAATGTCAAAAAATGCGTGGTTATAATTTTAACATATTATCTGACCACCTAATTATTATGATAACTAATGTATAATTATAATGGTATTATTAAACAAAGGTTTCTTGGATTTTTATATGAAATTTTGGATGTTATTTTTTTTGTTATCATCCAATCCAAATGGGATTGATGGTGTGAAGAATGGAGAGATGATTTTTAAGTGTAGTGAGTCACCGAATTAAAAGTTTTGAAATGAAAAATGTATACCAACATTTTTTACATGAAATTAGAAAAAAAATGAAAATTTTAAAGAATTAAAAATAATATGGCCTTAATACATCGATCTAATATATTTCATAAATATTTTTATAAAATTTAAGAAATACCTTTTAAATTTTACCCCTATATGAACCCATTTTTTCTGTCAACGTGAAGATTTATTATAAATGTTATCATTATTTATTTTCAAACAATAATAACTTCAACTTATTATAATATAAAAAATATAATTATTAGATATATAGAAACCATTTTATTATATTTAATTCATATAATTTTAAATTTTAAATTTAAAACCAAATATGCAGAGTCAACTAAATAATGGGTTTTCAAGAAGTTTATATTCAAATAAAATGACGTTTCAACATTTTTCAAATTATCAAAGATAAAAACAGGTCTATGAATATCAATAATTATTTATTTATATTGATATGATAAAATCTATTTAAATGAGTCCTCATTAGGTAAAAATTTAATTAATTAAAATAGTTCAACATTTGGTTTTTGAAACGGGGTTTATAAAAAACATGTTTTAATCCCAAAAAGAAACATATATTAAAACTAAATAAAGAATTTAAAAACAACGAATTAATTTAATTATATTTAAATAAATTAAACTTATTTTAAATTAAATTGAAATCAAAACATAATGAGATTTTTTAATTAATTATTTTGTTGCAAATAATTTACTTTTTAAATAAATCATTATTTCACCCTATTCGGTGAGAAAAAAACTATTTAAAAATTTCAAAAAATTCCAACATATATAATATATAATGTGATGATATAAAAAAATTATATTAATTCTTTCAAATTTATATTCTAAATTTTTGACATTGAATTTATAAAGAAAACAATTTTGGAAAGTAGTTTACTTAGAAATATGTACTTTTTAAAATTAAAAATTACATAATTTTTTTAAATATTATGAATATCACCAATATATAAATAATATACATCTAAATAACATTAAAATCTTAAATATATAATTAAAATTCAATATTTTATTGTAAATTAATGAACAAAAATGAAATTTAATCAATAAATATAGAATAAATGCATCTAGAGATATTATCACCGTGAAAATACACTGAATAATGACTAAATTATTAATGAAATAAAAGATTAATCATTAAATGTCATGTTCAGAAGAAAAATATTCCTCTAAATTCCATACAATTTATAAAAAAATAAATCTATATGTATAAAACAATTTAATATAACCAACTGATTTTTCATAAAAGACGACTCAACACATCAAGGTGTTATAAAATTTCAGACCCCACAAATTACTTCATATGAAATGAGTACCATATATATCAAATAATAGAATTAATTCATGAACAATAATTGATATAAATAAATTTTCTCATTTATTAATGAACATATATTACTCCATATTCACCTTGTTAATCAAATAACAATCAATGTAAACACCACATTTATGAATGATATATTGTTTAGGAAATATTTCTATCCTTGATAAAATAAATATGGATAACATTAAAGTTATGAATTATATTTCATATATATATAGGGATTTATGTTAAAGAGGAATAATTGAATTTATATACGACACATAAATGTGAAAAAATGAAGTTATTATAAAATGCAGGTAATAATTAATTAGTAAATAAATTATGTTTAAAAAATAAATTCCTATCGAAAAAGTGGAAATAAAATATAAAATTATCTGAAGTCATTATAAATATATTATTTGAATATCAAAGTCAATAAACTAAATAATATAACCCAATGTGGAAAATAAAGATAGGATATACTTGAACACCTAATAACATTAATGTAATATCACATTAGATGAAATAATTTATATTAAACCCTAAAATACTGTGAATTATTAATGAACCATGATATTAAAAGTCCTAGGGGAATAATATACACCATAAAAAGAAATCAGTTAAATAACATTTAAATATTCCCCAATTAAGAAAAATTGAGATAGAGTTCTTTATCCTATATCTGAATAATCACATACTTTTTTCATGTTCCCGGAAAATAAACTTATATTAATTATTTTCATTCATAAAAAACGTTTTCATGTTTATTAGTCCATTTATTTCACATACTAAGATGTTATATATAATTACTAACTCAATTGTGTTTACGATGTGTGTTAATCAGATATTTGATTTATATATTAAAATTGAATTGTGCAGGTTAACTATTTGTCAAATTGGTCATCATTTTAACATATAAAAAATAATAATCATTACCCAATTATAATATTAATTCATAAATTATAATTTTTTTATAAATTATGAAGGATATATTTTAGATGTTTTAACGACCCTGACCCTAGTAGCATAGATATGGTGCCTTACTTAACTAAATTTTCATAAATGCATGATTCAAATAGCAATGCAATTTTTTTAACTATTTTGTGAAAATATATAACATACATGATTCCCATATTAAATCTGTAAAATAAATTAAATAATGAATACAGTAGATTCTATTCTCTGTTCAAAATCATTTCAAGAACATATCGTTATATATATGGGTAAGGAATCAAAATTAGGGTGAGATCACATGATTAGTAATGTTTATGCACAATAAAAACTATCATGAACTAATAATAATAATCCACAAGGAAAGGCAGATAAATGATCCCACATGCAACATAAATATCTAGATACTGAATAATCAATATGGAATTGTAAATCACTGAAAACACATTTCATTTAGGAAATAACTAATTTGGACAAAAATCCATTAATTATTTCATAGATAATATCTCATGGATAATACCAATGGAATTATTAGTGAATGAAATGGATTTTTTTGTATTTCATGCTTCCTAGGAACTTGAAACCATTATAGTGGACATTTCACAAGACGGTTTCACATATACATGGTAAAAACCCATATGATTAGGATAACTTCATTCTACTATGATACTACGAATGCATCGAGGGGCATACATTAAACAGGTCCCTAACTTATTTCATAGTTGTATAAAGAATATATCATATATATAGTATTCCATTTTACTCGTATACATCGTTCCTTATCAAATATCTATATTCAGAGAAAAATATGGATTTATCAATACTTCCCTAATTAATCAAATTACATTCAATGTAAAAATCATATGTAAAAATTGTATAATGTTTATTAAATAATCATATCTATAACAAAATTCTATGTATATTAAATATAAATTTAATTTCCAATGAGAAACGACTACATTAAAGTGGATATTTTATGACAATGTTAACAATAAAAAAAAGTAAGATTTCCTAGTAACTTTATTATATAAATAATTTTCATGTGGAATCCCATTTGGCGAGATTATAAAAATTTAAACCTAAAATACCATTATGAATTTTGTTTAATTCATATTAAAATTCAATTGGAATGTATATACCCTACATAAAATTGAATCAGTTCACAACAATAAATTCATCTCAATAGAGTATAAATTGATGCAAAACTTACATCCTATGTTTTTTTGTTATATGTGAATTTTACATTCATTATAATTGCATTAATCATGTTAAAAATTTATTCTAAAACCATAATAAAATATAAATCTTATTATATGACAATTTTATATTATTTTACATCCCATTTGTTAAAAATATTTCATTCTTTCAATTATTTGAATGCTTAGTTTCCCCATTTTCTCGTGCATGTTTCATCGTGAAATATATGGTTCTTAAAGATATAATATATTTATATTATATAGTTAATAATAATAATCAAATATTTATCATATTTTTAAATCATTATTTTATTTAAAATGAATCATGAATTTTGGTTTTAAAAAATGAAGTACATTATGATTATCCAGATTGTAGGCCATACATACCAATGAGGAACATTTCCCGTTTTTACCAATATCAATGTAAAAGAATTAAGTGATGTTTTAACACACTATAATCATTATAATATAAAATTATATACTTAAATGTGTCATCCATTCGATGTAGTGATTAATATAGAGTCACATCACTTTTGAAGGAAGTAGTCCATACGTACAAGAACGATGTTACCATCATTACATTAGTGAAAATTAAGGAAAAATGACCTTTATTTTCTATAAATAATTATTAATATGTAATTAATATCAAAATTATATACTTTTTATAAAATATTAAAATTAATTTCATCATTATTATATTTAATGTGATTTATTTGTGATTGAAAAGTCATATCGCTACTCGAGGGGGTAGAGAGTCATACACACGAGTGACATTAAGGTTTCTCACACATAAATGAATGTAAATATATTTATATGAAATTGTTAATAAAATTCTAAAAATATTTTATGAATAGAATTTATATAATATATATCATCATCATACCCAAACATTAGAGGTGGTAATGTAAAAATTTAAAACATTAATTTGTGAGGTAGTAGTTCACAATACACATAAATGATGATTTCAGTACACATTTTGTAGAAGTTTGTGAATTTGTAGGGTCTCACCCTTAAAATAAAATTATAGATATATAAATATATATATATATGTATTAAACTGAGGTTATTATATAATAATTTTATTATAATAATTGTTAGTGGTTGATAAAAAATAAAAAAAATACACTTTTAGAAGAACATTACCTCTTCATCGAGTATCCTCTTTAAGGTTTACTAATTCCCTACTAAATTGAAATTATTTTTATAATATGACTTATGTGAGGTGGGGATGAAATTTGGGAATTTATTTTTCCATGGATTTTTCTAACAAAAGAGTATTGAATATTTGAAGCACAGGGGATGGAGGAAGGCATTTTATGAGTGGGCCGAGTGGCGCACATGTACTTTTTTTTAATATTGAATTACAAAATATTTTCCATAATTTCATCGGGCCCCAAGAATCGACAATTATAGATATTAGAAAGTATATAGTCTATATGTCTACATTAAATTGGTTTTGGACATGTTTTTGATATGTTTTACACATTATATTCTATATTTAACAACTAAGTAAACTTGTTTTCTATTTTTTCAATGGAATTTATTTTATATTTTTTCACTAAAATGTTTAGTAAAAAATCATTTTTCTATTATTATACATTACGATTTATTCTATTTCCAAATATGGAATCCATTGTTATAAATTCATTTAAATAAATTAGAAAAAATCAATTTATACAAATTCGGATTGAGAGGATGAGAAGGAGGGTTCTCAAAGTTGAAATTTTCAAAATTAAGTAATGATTTTATTGCAAAATATAATATAAAAAATATAATTAAATAGAAAAATAGGATTAATTTATATTAAAATGATAAATTTTTTAAATAAAATCCATTAAAAACATTTATTGTACATTACGAATAATATTTATAATAATGAAATTTTTAACATAAAACCAATATTGATTAAGGTATTACATGAAGCCTCATGCATTTATTAATATAGATGAATTTGTGGTAATTAAGTAGAAAATCATTCTTTATAGTTTAGAAATGTGTATATTTTGTTATGTGATCATCAGTAAACTATTTTTCATTGTTCTTTCTTGGATTCTTTGGTAGCTTCATAAAAAATTCCATTGTAATATCGCCACATTAATTAATTTAATAGTAGGACGTTGTATGAATCCTATGGGATGATACCTCACAAACCATCCATTTTAAAAATGCAAACATATAGAAATGTAATCAACAGTTACCCACTTAATGATATCCCACCAGTAATATTCATTCAAATCCATATATATTTTTTTACTAGGGTATGTACAGATTTGTGAGTTCTGAAAGTCATCCATAAATATGATTTTTTTACCTTAGGTATAGATGGAACACATATTTTCATTATAATTTTAGAACACCATCTCCACAAATTAATTCTTATAATTTCACATCACTCACTGCTTTAAATTTCATCTAAATATTACCATCATCAAATTGAGAATTATTTTTATTCTATAATATTGATGGGATTGAAATCATTTGAAAATTGAATGACGTATGCCCATTCATTTTAACATCCATATAAAACATTACTAGAATAATGATCATAGGGTCTCTATCAAACCCAATTTTTTCATAACTCCATGATACTTCCTTATCAATGAATCTAAACCATATTTTATTTTAATAGGTTGTAGGGAATTGGTAAAAAATAAACATAATATCTTGATCAAAAACCCTTTTCATATATTGAGCTATGTATACAAAAAGTTGTATTTCTAGATTTTATGATAAGGGTATATCTCACATCATTCTCCAAAGAAATAATTCAACCATATCATCATAAATAAATATTACAGCTTCCAAATAATGGTAATTAGTAACATAAGTCGTATCATGGGGTATCAAATAAATTTATGTATATGAAATAACATTATCATTTTTCATTAGGAGAAAAATAATTCCATTCCTTGATTCATCACTATATATAAAAAACCAATCCCACATTATTGGTAAAGTCAAAATAATAGCATAGAATAGTCACTTGATTAGTAAATCAAAATATTCATCAGATTCCATTGTTCAGAAAAACATAACCCCTTGATAAATAATATTTTTAGTAGGTAAAAAAATTGGTAATACTATGAAAAAATCACGAATAGTAACTTATTAAAAAATGAAATAATTTACCTCAATTATGTTGAATTGTGTAATCCATTCTATGACTGGATTTTTTCTTTCAGTATAATATAAGATTAAAATTTGTAGAAAAAACGTAGATGACAAAAGAAATGTCATTATTATAGATTACACACATAGGAGGCTTCCCATATTACCCTTTCCTGTTAATAGTAATAACAATGATCCTCAAGTGATTCTTATGGTACTCATAGATTTTATAATACACTAAAATATCATTGATGAATACCAAAACAAAATATTCATCATATTCCATGAATTATATATACATTCTATCAATAAAATAATATAGTTTATTATTCAATCAAAATTAAATTTATTTAATCTCTTATTTTCCATAGCTCGTTAGTATGTATATATTAATAATATCATCATTCTTTAATCACAATTGGTGATACCCAATATAAAGTTCAAAATTTTTTAAATATTTTTATTTGTGATGTTGATAGAATAAGTTATCAATATAAGGTAGTTTATACATAATCATTATCGTAATATAATTGTTTTACCTATAATCAATGAATAAACACATGCATCTATCATTCATCTTAACAATGATAACATGGTATTCCCTTGACAAAACAACATGGATAATAAATCCATTATTACCCAACTCCCCTAACTTTTTTTCCTACTCAAATAATTCTCTAATTTCCATTCAATATAGAGTATATGTTATTGGTATTTAATAAGGGATTAAATCATTGGTCAATTTAACTTCACACTCCAGGCGTTGTGTATGAAATTCCTTTGAAAATACACTAATAAATTCCTAAATAATAGGTACTTATTCAAGATGATGATTACATTCTTCGTTCCTATATTTTTTTCCTAATATTTCATAATAATTTCATTATATAGAGATACTGAGGGTGGATCTAAATATGAATCCAATGATGTAGACTCTACGATATAGAAAAGTAATTTATTATCTTCTTCAAAAAATCCTAATTTTGTTCTTCATGTAATAAATATAATCTTCTTATTATGAAATATAGTGCATAAAATTATATTATTGATGTTAACCATAGGTATGGTAATATTGATTGAAGATAAATAATTTTTATGTTTATCAAGGGTTCCTACTAAACACAATATTATTTCAATGATACACCCCTTATGAGTTTTGAGTGAAAACGTAATTATTAAATCAAAATTGAAATATAAAATTTTCTTGGAAAAATGGATATTTATAAAACTACGAAATGATAAAAAGTAAAATAATCAATTAGATAAATTTAATCACAGGATATATATACGTACCACAATATAATAGGGAAATTTCACCTTAGTTATAGTAATCTCATAACCATGGTCATACCAACATGGTTTACATTATGCATGACTCCTTCGATACTTTGGGTATTTTAGAATAGTTCCTCATATCCTAGCTATTTTAACAGTAAATAGAATTATTCACTTATTTACTCATTCATTATTTAACAAGATTAATATATTCTTTGTACATATATGAATCTTTGATGCCATTTAGGCATTTCCCTGGGTGATTCCTCCCACAGTTATCTGGAGGTGTAAATTTCATCATCATATTCATTATTTCATGATATATTTTCTTTTTTATGAGATTTATATGAAATATAATTCTCTTGGTTTCCCAATAATTTTTTTAGATTATGAGAATTATTTCCCAGTTTTAAAGGCACATAATACTATTTAGTTAGAGTATGAAAACGTTTGAGTGACCATCACCCATCAAGAACATGTATTATTTCTTAAAAATTAATGGCCAACATCATAATACATGTGGTGTATATAATACTTATAATACCATTCCAACCTTGTAATGGGTATTATATAATCCAAAACACATTCTTCTTAATTTTTACTTATGAAATAAAAATTTTTCATCAAAATAGTATTTTTATCTTGAGGTTTATATATATTGAATAATGTATCCATGAAATATTTTATCTCTATGAGTTATATTTCCATTTCCTCAACAATATTCTAGATCAGATTCCATCATTATTTAGCATCTCCTATGAGACATTGCAATACAAGTATAACCATATAATCTTCACCTAATCCAAATATAATAAATATATTCTCTAAATAAATAATTTATTCCCAAACAATATAGGATTATTAGTCATGATAAATGATGGTGGAACCTTTATCATAAAACAATCTAGCATAGGATAATCATTATGTGGTACATATTCCTTTATGTGGTAAATATTTTTTTGTTATAGCTTAATTACTATACATTAATATCTCTTTAATTTTCAAGATTTCAATACCAGATATATTTTTTCCATATAATGAAAATATCTTTATTTTATGTGAGTATTTATTCCATTTTCAATCCATAATTAATTTCAGAAAATTACATATAGTAGATTATCATATTAAATTATGGATTTTTAATGATAATGTATAATTCCATATATAGTGTAATAGTCAACACAATTTAAAAAATTATTCATTGTTAATCTCATAATAATTTAACATTGGTTTCTTTTGCGGATATATATACTTCCAGATCCTTCACAATGTGTTATACTGGAAACATGAATTATCCTATGCATATCCCCCAAGTGGGTAAAATATGTTGTTCAATAAGGACTGTTTTCATGCACGAGGATATATCTAAATATTCTGAGTGTTCACTTTTTACATTTTTTAACCCTAGTTACATCTATGCCAAAAGAATATTTACTTATAATATAAATATGTATATTTATTTATATGAACACACACATAATATACACCTTACCGAAACATTACTCTATTAATAAAATCATATCCATGAATTCTATCATAGTTATTTGTTTTTTAATAATTTTTTCCTCAATAGTGTTACCATGGTTTCTACTAAACATGGTTATATAAAAAATATAACATATCCAACCCCACAAGACTAGAGATGGTTTAAGACATTAATATATTATCATAGATACTAGATTCAAATCCCAAAAAACAAATAAATGAATTGTATGTTGATACTAGATTATACACAAGATACAATTATTACATTGTGAAAAAAAATAAACCCTAGAAAAAGAAAAACATCAACATCCTTCAACCTCATACCATCAAATTATCATCAAATCCTATGGAAAGGAAAATATTATTTGTGACATGAAATTCTTAGTAAAGGTTATGTAAAATCATTGCTATCATTAATAAATAATAATAATCATTATGGAAAGGTAGATACATGAACACACAAATAATATAAATATTTTGATAAGGTATGATCATTAAAGAAAGGTAAATAACTAAAAATCCATTTAATCAATAACTAAGATTGACATTCATCCATATATGTTTTTTATCATGAAAATATAAGTGATAAAAATAAAAACCAAATTATAAATTCATTAGATTCTTAATTATCTTATTTAATTTCTCTTAGGTACATTAAAACATTATCATCATGATCATTCACAAAATGGATTAATTAATTTTTGGTAATAAAACAAACGATTTTCCCAACTGATTCATCTCATGAGAATATCGATATATGTATGAGATTAATTTAGTTGGTCCCCAAACCAAGTAATACCTATCCAATGCAATCCACATATATTTAACAACATTTGAACTCATATAAAACATGCATTATAAAAATATATATTGGGTGATGAATATAGATTTATCAATATCTTCTTGTTAATAATATTATATTAATGTTAAACACAATATGTGAAATTGGTATACAGTTATGAATATAATCATATATGTCACCCAACAATATAGATATTTAATAGAAATGAAATTTCAAATGATTAATGTTTACATTAATGTGATTTTTATGAGAATGTGAATAATAACAAATAAAGGTGTGATTCTTCAATAACTATTACCACAAAAAAATATTATATCCAATATATTTTGTAGAGATAAATAAAATTGAATTTCAAAATATCATAATGAATATTTATTTCATTATAGAACATGTAAAAAAGAGTAAAATATACACAACATAAAAGTTAATTGGTGTATATCAACATATAAGACTCGATAGAATGCAAATTGAGATAAAATCCTTTACCTCACACATGATTTTTGTGGTACAAGACTTAAACTCTACTATAAAGCTTTAAAGCATGTTATTAATTTATATCATAACCATAATCATATTTATAATATCAAAAATTTTCGTCTTATAACATTTTTCCTCTAATTTGATAATAAATTTCATTATATTTATTATTTCATTGCAGAAATGCCTTGTCTTCTCATGCATGTTTTATCATGAATGATCTTGTTATCAGAAAAAATATATAGTTTTATAATTTCTAAAAAAATCATTAAATAAATTTCATAATTTTAAAATTTTAATTATTTTCATTCCAATTCTGAATGTTGGTTATAAAAAATGAATTATTTTATGATGATGGGGACAATAGGTCGTAGATACCCATATGTAACATTTTAATTTTCCACTGATCATTATAGAAAGGATGTAAGTTATATTTTACCTCTAAATAATGATATTAATATTATATTAGATATTTATATATATAATCCATATGGAGTTCTTATTGAAGGAGAGTCATATTTCTTGGTGAATGTGGCACTCCACATATATACTAACGATGCTGTCAACATTACATGAGTGAAATTTAATGAATGAATATAGTCAATATTATATTTACTGAATTATAAATACACCAGGAATAAAATAATTATGTTTTTTATATCACATGTAATTATTATATTTATATTTATCACCATTCATGTGAAGTGTTAGTGAATTAATGTTGACATTGATTCATGATTTGGTTGTCTTTCGTACACATGAGAAACGTTATCGTACCGCCTACAGAATGAAATGTAAAAAAATATTTATAACACATATTTATTATAGGGGTCTAAATATTTTGTAATTATCTTATATATATATATATATATTATAACCTTCATTTTACCAATCCATGAGAGGTGGAAATGGGAAAAAAATATATGGTCACGAGGATGTAGTTTATTGTACACACAAACAATGTTTTTTCAACACATTTGATTGTTGTTTTTTATATTTTAGATCAAAACTATAACAATAAAACGTCTTAATATATGTAATATATTGTGGCTATTATATCATTATTTTATAATAATAATTCATGTTAGTGGATAATTATATTAAAAAAATCTTCAGAGGAGGACATTCCATCTTTTTTATGTATCATCCTTTGGTTTTAACTAATTCCTTCTTGAGGTCTCACATTCATATCATTGAATGAATAACCTTAAGAACAGATATTGGAACATCAATCCATACCCATTACAAAAATAAAATGATATGGTGTTATTGTGGAATTTATTACCCCCAATAGAAATCATTGAATGGAATATATATAGTTTTGGTTACTCTATATTATCTAGGAGAGACGACCACAAATATATTTATTTTAGTAACAATATATATTGCGTACATTGTAAAATAGTACATCATCAATATTATTTATATTTATGTTTTATTTATCGTATTAAAATTATAATTATATCCTAGTTTTACATTATATTATACATAGGGTTACAACATGTATACTGTTTCCTAGTAAAAGTGTGTATTATTTTTTCTGTGAAAGAAAAAACAGCTAATAAAATTTTAATAGATTTGTGATGTAATATTTTTTATGGTCCTATAATCTTAAATTTTATGAATGATATTTAGAAAATATAATATAGAACGAATTTTAATTAAATTAAACACACAAAACATAAAATAAAATTTCTCCATTTAATAATATTTTAATTAGATATTTTAATTTTCATTATTGTTAAACAGAAATCGGATAATAGACAATGATAAAAAAATAGTAGATGACCAAATTTTTAATGATTATTTATATATTTTTTGTAACTACTAAATGTCTCTAAATGTCATATGTTGATCATTGAAGAAGAACCAGTCAGTTTAAATTTTTTGGTTCTATTTTTATCCCAGATACAGAATTGTTACATTGTTTTAGAATGAGAAGTTATGGAAAGATAAATTTCCTTCTAATGAACATTGATACTTTTATCATTTTTTATATCTTATTTCAATACAAAAAAATTACATCCATGATTAAAACATCCAAAATTTACAAATTGTGGGAATATATAAAAGTTCTTAATAAGGTAATATAATTTGATCATATTGAAAATCATCCAAACAAATCAATCATTAAGAAATATTTTTCAATAATATATTGAGACATAAAATATTTTCATGAAATACAATTCATTTAAATTCGGCATGATTTTTGAATTATATGATTTTTGGAGAATCATGAGAATGGTAAATAGAAATAAAAAATTAAATTTAATTTTTTTATAAAACTAAATGATAGTACATGGAAATGAAATGTTAAATGGTTTGAAATTTTTGAAGAGAAACACAATTATGGTAAAGAATACCAATAAAATGATAGTCATTTATCTCATTTTTTTGTAATCATTTTGAGTTCATGTTGAGTTAGAAGAATTTTATTGTGGATAGAAGCATGAGAAAGGGGGACCATGATAAGGGTACAAAAACAACTACCTGTAAGATCTGAAATTTTTTCATAATATATTTGTTATTTGTACCCATTTTTACTGTTAGCGCTATAGTAATACTACTAGATCAAATTTTAAAATTCATTTCCCTATTATAAATAATAGATATATGAAGTAGTGTTATTATGTGTGGTGGAATGTTTTTCATTCAGCCTCAAAAATAAATTACTAATTCTCTGTTTAAATATTATTCAATCATCATTGAGTAGTTTGTCCCTCTCCATAGAGCTCAAAATACCTCCCATTACATCTTAAATATATTCTAGATAATTTATTTTAGAAATTTACTCAAATTTTTATTAATATTATCTCATTGGTGAGTTATGGTTTGGTACTTACTTCAATGATTTATTAATTTATTTTCATCTTGGAAAAAAAATCCAAATTTAATTATCCATTATTCAGTCATGTCTAACACATTGATTTATTTATATCTAGTTTTTGTGATAGTTTACCCTTCATGAAACCGTCTTATCATTCATTTCATAATTTACAAAATATATCTTATTTATAGTAAATAATTAAATCCATAATCAAACTTTAAAATATATTATCCAAATTGTTATAATAGTGAAATTTCACTTCTTATTAATTCTTGAATGTATATTATCCATTTATTTTTGTAGGTAAACCATTCGTCCAATCATATTCATAATGTGTTTTACTTTAAATATTAAAAGAATTATTGATTTCAATTTTAAATAATGCTTTTTAAGTAATTAAATGTTAATAAATATTTTTATGTACATCAAAATGTTTTGTAGTTAATTATATTCATATTGATCATGATATAATTACATAACAACCGTATATATGTTCTTATCAAAATTGCTTCTTTATTTATAAATATATAAACATTATTAATTTTTTAAGATTTGAATAACACTATTAAACATTGGAATTAATTATTTTTCACCATCATTTAAAAGTTTATTATTTTTTATGATTAATTTAAAGCATTTTATACATGTTAGGTTACATGATACATAATTTTATTACCATCATAAACAATTATCTAAAAAATTAATATTTAAAATAATGCATGTTTAAAAATTATATAGTTTTTTAGAAATCAATATAAGGAAATAATTAAGGTAATATAAATATTTTTTATTGATATTTGTTTACAAAACGATAACACATAGATCCATTTCTCATTTTACCTTCATACAAGCTACAAGGTTAACCTAACATTTTATACATTATTTCCTTTTCATGGGACGGGTCTTCCACCCTAAAATTATTATGAAAAATTATTTCATATTTCAATATGATGATCCAGGAAGGTAAGTTAAATATTTACACTACCGATATTAAGTATCATGTTTTATCAATTAAATTTATGGTTAATATATATTATATAACATGTAACATTCTATTATACATATTTCTCAAACCCTATTTTTCAACCGAATATATGGTTGTTCATTATTGGTTGATATGTGTTGGGGTTATATCTACATACATGGTGTATCATAGTCATACATATTCATGGACAACATTTGGGTGCATATTGAAACATTTATATTTTATTCATGAAAGGTATATTCCATGAAGTCAGGGATCTAGTGGAACACAAAGTGTTGATATTGGGTTTTTTCCTTCAGGTTTTCATAAGTATGTAAAATGAGATAAATTTAAGGAGAACATTTTATATCTACATACGATTATTCATATATTTAATATTTCATTTGACGTCTTGGGGTGGGTTTGGCTCACATAATCCATTTATATTATTTAAAATAGTATTTTTTGGGGGTATATATATATTGTTAAATGATTTTTTGGTAAACATTTCATGTTTATATAGTGGGTTTCATTTATTATTATGGACATAAAACGATAGGTAGTTATTTCATTAGTGGTTATCTATATTTTGGTGTTTATATATTGAACCACAATGGTTTATCTATGATTTTTTCATTACTCTTACATACATAATTATTCAGTTGAAAGTAGAAAATCATATATCATATTACTATGGTTAATATTATAAAATTTACACCATCCTTCAGCAAAAAAGGTGTGTCACTATGGTTTTTAGTGACCAATATTGTCTTAGATGGTTTATGAATGGATGCATCAAGATGTGTGTTGAATTAATCTAGTAGAAAAAATGATTATTCCATCCATCATCGATATTTGTTTTTTATTGTCAAAAACCATGAACATTATTTTTGTGAATAACAAATAAATATCACAGAAATAATAAACAATTAACATTGTGAAAAACATATCAAAATAAAACAAACTATCATAATTTAAAAATAAAGAGTATAAAAAAATCATATATTATTAGTTTATAGTCCAAATTCTCCTTTAACAGATATTTCTATTTTCTACAATTTCTAATTCACAGGATATTTTTGTTATTATTTACAAATGTAATACTGTATTTATTCCCCCGAACCATGTTATATAAGATCTAAAACTATAACAAATTCGATAATGTATTCTGGGGATATTTTGTACTAATCCACTTCAATAAAATAACATTTTTTGTTCGCAATGAAATACCTTATCTTCCCTTTGATCGACATGTTCTTTATCAAGTCAAATACATGATTTTTCAGAAAATAACTATTTAAATGTATGTATTTTTACATATCTAAAACCAAACCACTGAAAAATTATCATCCATTACAAAAAACCCTATACATATAATTTATTTTATTACTAATATCAGATGAATTTTTTGAAAAAAATATTACATGTGTATTTTCCAATAAATCAAATCATATAGATTTTATTGGAAAACTAACTAAATAACCAAAAATAATAACAAGTCTATGTAACTAGATATAGTATAATTTATTGAAGGAAATTAAGAATCATTTAAATATAATTAATTAATTCATCAAATTCAAAAATAATTTATAAATGTAATTTTAATTAAATTGTGATAGTTAATGTCAGAGATCATTAAATTGGTTAATAAAAATAGTGGCATCAACCCATCATCTTGTGAAAAAAATGTTAATATTTACTTCAAAAATATTAATAAATTATGTGGATCATACAGTTCAATAGAATAAAAAATCATAAGTTAAAATTTTGACTAATAAATCATAAAACATCATCATCTCATATAAATTTCACTATAATGTGTATTTTTGATTTAAAAAGATACAAATAAGGGAAAATTTACTTGATAATATATCCATTATTTATAATTAAAAATTAATATTGTAGGGTTAGATGGAATATATATAAAAATAAAACATCAAAAAACATCTGATTAAATTACATATGATATAATAAAGTGCAATACATATATTATTCAATCACTTAAATCACTCCCCATTTTAATTTTCACTACACAACTAAACAAACACATTATTGTAGAAAAAAATCATCTTTTAAACGAATAAATCTAATTCTAATAATATCTGAAATAATTTATAATCATAAATATATCCCCATTATAATATTAATTTAGATAAATACCATCATTTAAAAGGAATATAACATGATGAAATAATAAATAAGTATAAAATTTGAATTCACGAGATATAAAATCAGAAATATACATATAACTCCACAAATTTTACTATACCATGAGATATTCAATGATTATTTGTTATGATTCTAATCTAATATTAAATTTTATTTCTAATGTGAGATACACCCCCCTAAATAAAATTTCAAAATCAAAAAACAAAAATCTCTACTACTTTTGAATTAATGAACTATAAAATAATGTTTATGTGATAATAAGTAATAAAAGGTATGAGAATAATAAAATATCAAATATTAATTTTTTAGAAATGTTTATGAACTATACTATTCTATATATGATTGTTAAAAAATAATTTAAAAATAATTTTTATAATATTTAATATATTTGTTTTAAAAAATGAAACACACATGTGTAATGATTGACAATAAATACTATATTAATTAGTTTTTCATAAAAATATTGAACATAAAACTAATATGTCAGTTATAAAATGAAAATTGATAGAAAATCACCAAAGTATATTAATATATATGTGTGACCTTATAGATAATTAAGTGTAACCCCACTCACATTTCAATGTAAATTTAATCAAATATGTCAACATGAAAAATAAAACATACAAAAATTGTACTATAAAATTGAAGATGGAATATTTATAGAAGATCAAAATCAGAAATTTACTAATATCTATTCAGAAATAAATACCATTAAATAAATAATTAAATTTAGTTATATTATTTTTAATGTAAGGATTTAGATAAATAAATAATTGTTCCAATTATAATAAATTGTATGTGTACAAAGCACCATTACAAAAACATATAAAAAATCCTTATAAGAATTTATTTTCCTCCCACTTTTTGATGGGATATTAATGAAATATGGATTTACAAAAAAAATATATAGATCACTTTTCACTCATCATCTCTAAAATCTATTTAAAATATTTAAATTTATTTTAATGTAATAATTTATTAGTAATATCATTAAGATGAACGTCAGATATGATAAATGGTACAATAGTGTCTCACATGACTATGTTGTACTGAATAAAGTGGAATAATTTATGAATTTGTTTCACTAATGGATTATATAATAGGTTCCTTATAATTCAAGTACAAATTTTAAAATCGTAAATAATATGCCTTTTTGTAAAAAAACCCATCTTAAAATAAAAGACTATGCATTTTATCGATGAAAAATGGTCAAAAAAACATCCAAATGAAACAGTTTAATCATATTTATTGGATTCTAGAATTTTTTATAGGAACAAGATAATCTAGATTATTGTAATCCATCAATTTATATCATTACAATATAAAATTTTTAACATTATTATCTTATTTGAATTTTATTCAAGGTTCAAATGAATTTTGGATTCTTCGTAAATAAGATTCACACATAATATATACTTAATAAAAATTAAATGTATTTAAATCCATATTCATTATAAAAAAATTAAATCACATTTTTATTAATACATGTAACCACATGAGTACATACATTGATGAAAAAAGTTATCTAAATGTGTCTTAATGGTAAGAACAACTTAGAATGAATAATTGAAAATAATAAATAAAACATTTGTATAAAAATATTATTAATAGAATTGATAATATTGGAGTCATTTTATGAATAATAGATATTATGTGGAATATTTATTATAAGTAATCATCTCAATATATTGGTCAAATTTCATATATAATATTGTAAAAAATTATCTTCAAGTTCATTCATAAAATATGAACATAATTCGAAACATAATAACTATGAAACATTATGTCATCATTTTCACATATAATCATCAAAATATCAAAATAAAATCCAAATTACAAATTCATTGGAGGGATATATACATATTTATATATATAACCCCCTCACCACATCATAAATTATGATAATCATTCTATGCACAAGGAAATATAACATTAAACATCCATAATCTTGAATGGAAACCATAAAAAATAATATGTTTCATGAATACTTCATATCTCATATATTGTTGAAAAACCATTGGTGTTCCCAATTAAATTATGGATATAACCTTTTAGAATAAATGAATAATGTTCATTGAATAAGATTCAACTCAAGAGAAGATAATGTGATGTCTTGAAAAAAATATTTACTTTAAAAAATCATTAAACATGGACTCAAAATCATTTCTACATGTTATAAATATGTATATACATAAAAAGAATTAAATAGAATAGTGAAAAGTCATTTTATGGATGTCAGGGGAATATTCATATATAAAATAACATGATATAAGTTATAAATTAAAAATAATGATTTTGGATCGAGAATCCAGTTTCCATAAATCCCAATATATGTCATCTCATTAACACCCACAATAATTAATATAGGTATATTAATACATGAATGAAAACATGAATAGTGATATTTTTTTCTGATCCCTCAATATCATATGATTGTATTCAATAATTACCTTTTGGAAATGTGAAACATCTAGATATTATAATAATTTTAAAATATAATTTCTTCATTTGATTTCGTGATATAAACTTATTAATATTTATATATTTTTTAGATTGAATCATGATACATAAAAAAATACATCCATGAATTTATAAATTTTAATTTATTTATTATAATCATCAAATATGGTTGTGATAATTATTTAGTTGGAAATGTCAGTATGGTCTGTTAACTAATTATTGATTAGACAATGAATGAAATTATGGAAGAGTAGTTTTAAATATAAAAATAATATTAAATATTAAATTTGAACTAGGTAAAAATTATTAATATATTGTTAATATACATATCTATAAATCATAATTTTTTTATATAATATAATATTAGGAAAGAGGAATGGTGGAGGAAAATAAGTGAATGTGATAATGAAAAAATTCAATTTTCTCGATGTTTCCTGTTATCCAAGTATCTAAAATCATTATATGATTATAGTTGACTTACACCAGAGCATACTTAAGGATTCTATGGTGATTTAGAGGGGGAATTTTAGTACAAAATTTTCATTGGTATGTGATGCAACAGCATTATTCTAAGGGAATGTACAAGAGATTTTTGAGGGATGACAAATATTTTAACATTATAATAATTAATAAATTATTATTTGCAATGGAATAATTATAAAAGATAAATTTATTACCTTACAAAATATATTTAAATAAAATAAAATTATATTAGAGAATTTATGAACCTTAAAATTTTAATTATTTTTGTAAATAAAATTGATACAAGGGAAATGGAAATAATATTTACGTAAAGGGACTCAGTAGTAAATTAGAATTTTGTTTTTTTATTGTTTTTATAATTGTATTTAATGATTTTAAATGAACCATTTATCTTATTAAATGATTTTTAAAATAACCAATTTATTATTTACAATGTCATTACTAAATCAATACTATGTTTTAAAACATATAATATGGGAAAAATTATATTTTTAATATTCATAGGGAAATTGATGCTTCTGGGAATATTATAAAAAATGTACCACTATGAAATTTATATGATTTAATTCTCAAAATGATAGTAATTTAATTATCAAAAATTTCAAAAATAGTTAATATTAAATTTTTAAAAAAAAATTATTTTTTACAATGTAAAATAAAAATAAATTTATATAAAGAAGTTTATATATTATATATTATTTTTTAATTCTTGGAAATTATTTTATAGCATTATAATATTTATATTTTCTTAAATTACTATTTATAAAAAAAATTATTGTAAATTTATTAAAAAAATAGTCAATTTTTTATTCTGATGGTTTGGTTACTATTTTCGATGTTCATGATACATTTCCAATAACAAGGATACTATTACAACCAAAATTTACCTATTCCAATTGTCAAATTACATCCTATTAAAACTGTTTATAAAATTTATTCAATATTATCCTCAATATTTCTTTGGGATTAATCTTTTACTTTTTTAAAATTTTGATTGGGTTACAAATATTTTTTGTCTTTATAAAGCATTTTTTATAGGGGCGAATACCATAATAGATTGTGATTATCCATATTTTTCAATCCTAGTTTTTATATTTTATATTTTTCCCAATTATAATATTTTTAATATTGCTAGGAATAATTATTTATTAATTTAAGGATGTTCACTAAAAAATATATTATTTCGGTATTTTTCTATGTTTTCAGTTTGTATAATAATATATAATATAATGTGCAAAATATTTATTTCAATAAATGAATATCACAAATAATGTATGGGTATTTAAAATATTTAACCAATTATAAATTTTTTCCATAAAATTTCTACTATTAAACTTGTTTTATAATACATTAGGCCATTTATAACTTATTGTTTCTTCAGGATTCAATGTCGCATATACCTGTTTATAGTCCCACTATGGTTAACAGATAATGTGAGTGGCCTTGTTGAATTTATAATATACTATATATTCTATTACCCTCAAAAAAAATATCTTTTAGAAGTGGTTAGTTTCTTCTTATATAACCTCTATATTTATTACATTTGAGGGATAAAGTATGTCATTCCTCGTGATATATATGTGGAACACATAATGAAATTGATCATTGGTTTGTTATTGTGTGATCTGATATGATACAAATCCTATTTTATCAATTATTATAAGGGTCCAATGTACATTGGCCTGAAATTTCACATCATTCTAAACTACATCATAGTATTCCATGGTGATATTGTAAGAAAAAAAATTATCCTATTTAAAAAATCCAAGTCAAATAAATGGTGTTTTGTGTATCCCTTCAAATGAATCATTGAATAATTTATATATAGTGGGATGGATTGAATATTCTCATGCATTTATTTATATATATATGGTCTATGTCACATTAGTTCAGCAACTTCATCACATCATTTAAAATTTCTACATCTCATTCCATTAAGA
Source organism: Viscum album (assembly GCA_963277665.1). Taxonomy (NCBI): domain Eukaryota; kingdom Viridiplantae; phylum Streptophyta; class Magnoliopsida; order Santalales; family Viscaceae; genus Viscum; species Viscum album. The sequence continues at coordinate 641,817,839 of OY728151.1, read as the reverse complement.
ACATCATATGGGAAAATTGGAAAACTCAAGTGGGAGTTGTTGTCGAATGAGAATTAAAAAAATGGTAAATATTTGTCCCATCATCATTTTTATTCAATTAAGATGTCTCCAAACATTTAATTTATTTTTTTAATGGTTCATTTTGATTATAAAATTTTTATGGGTTGTTATGAAATACTAAAAGTCAATTTATTATATATATTATGTTAAATACTTCAAATTATTTTAGTGGTGGACCATGTTTCATGATAAGAGAAGGTAGATAGTGGTTCCCAATGAAGCATCACCACTTCATCTATGTATTTCATTTCCTGAATTTCGAAATATAAATTTTCAAAAATAGAGATAAAATGGGTGGTCTTGGTGATTTATTACTCAAAATAGTATAGCACAATACTACATTTGGAAATATTTGGGAGACATGTCACAAATTCAATAGTGATGTTCTCTTATATCCATGTTGTTATATGAAATATTTTTATCATCCCGTTAGTATTTTCTCAATATGATTTATCTTTTTCCGATTCCATAAACATTATAGATTACATAATAAAATTATTCATCCTATTGTCCCAATAGATGTTGTATCAAATTTCATGATGCATATTTGTAATTCAGTTTTGGATAGAGAAATATAATACATGGGTATTACTATATTGATTTTTTATTTGTATATGGTGATAAACACAAAAAATGTTGACTTCCATTCCCAAAAACTATATCCTTATGGATTTTGATTTCATGATTATCCACATCCTTTACTGCTTTTACAACCATCTTGAGCTCTATATATTCCATTTATTCCTCTTTAATTTTCTATTAGATAGATTGTTAGGAAATTATTTTTTAATGTTAACATATTATCCCTTATGTTATGATTAATAAATTATTCCTTTATATATCAATAAATTTATGGAATTTCTCTATCTAAATTTTGGATAATGTGTTAGGATTATTTATACTAAGGTAATCTTATAAATATTTCTCCATTCTAGTATGTTAGTGATTGTATAAATAATTATTATGATATATCAATAACTATATTCACAAAATCACAGTGACATCAGTTAATTATTCCACAAATTCTTCTATACAGTAATACATTACCCCTTTCCCTATTAATTTCATTAGTTGAATTGGAAATCATTGTTACATTCTCAAAAACATTCGATAGTAACTTCATCATCCAAGAAAACTAGTAATGTATATAACACATGTGGGTATGATACATTCTCCCATTGAATTTTTCATTCAAGGGTTTATATATATTCATTCAAAGGTTATCACAATACTAATGACATTGACCATCTACATTAAAAATTCACACATCAAGAATGTATCATATATATCATCACATTACCTAATCCCATTATTCCATTTATTATATTGACTTTATGTTTCTCCTTTATCATTGTTGTAAATGAGAATATCATTAAAAATTTCTTACACAAAATTATCAAATAAATATATAATGAATCTATTCATAAAATCCATGAATATTATTTGTAAATGGGTTATTATAACAAGTATCTAAAATTCAATTTCCAACTGTTAGGTAATTTATTTCACTTTTTTCTCTCCTATTTAATCGACATTGTCTTGTGAAATCTGGAGATAGATAAAATTTTCAATGAATAATGACTTAATGTTATTTTATGGATGATTGTTTTTATTAATGGAATACATGAATAAATGTGTAATGGATTTCTTGGGTTCTCTCTGAGTTCAGAGAAATAAAATATTCAGATTGAGGGTTTTGTAAAGAATATTCAGTTCTAGAAAACTACATGGGAAATAAATGTTGTGAAATGGGATTACACAATGTCTGTGTTTTTCAATTATGATGTTGTGAGACTGGTACACTCTGTGAAGTTTTTAAATGTTATTTAAAGATTATAGAACATGTCATAAGTAATTCATGGTTTTTAATAAAAACATTATGGGTATTTGTGGTAAATCTCATTACAAATAATTATGTGAACTATAAAGGGATTAATATCCATATAAAAGACACAAAATTTTATATTAGGAAACCATATGAATGATATGTATTTTAATTCATCCAAAAATATTACATCTGCCAACCTTGATGGCTTCTCCATTGATTTTTTGAGTAATTGTTTGATCTGGATTTATTTTTATGGTGATTGATCACAATGGTGTTTTTTTACTCTCACTAGGTGAGTAAACCTCTATGATTTGTTTCAATGATATTTTTTAGAATAGTTTCATTGAATTATTGGTTCTGTTGACCCATATTTTGTTTTCTTTCTTGTTTCCTTTTAGATCTGTTGTGTTATATTGTTATGTGGGTCATTTCATTTAATGGTTATAGTGTGGTAGATGTTCTTTGTTGTGGTACATGTAGTTCCATCTTCCCATAAAACATTATTTTTTCATTGGAGAAATTTTAAGATGTGTTTATTGATTTTATTTCATTTGTTTTTTGGTGTTTTGTTTTTCATGTTGGTGGATCCTTTTGATGGAGTTTGTAACACAATATATTGAGGTAGGTTGTTTCATATCTATTATTTTTTGGTCGAATAAATTCATATTATATTGATATATTTTATTAATAATAAAATTTCATGTCATGAATGAATATACTTTTGTGTTTATAATAGTTTTTTTATAGAATTTGGTTTACTCCTGGTTTTGGTAAATCAAAAAAGGCTTTCTAGTGCATTGTGAATTGGTTTTGTGAAATGTTTTTCATTAATGGTTTAATGAAAATGTAATGATTAATTTTTTGGAATATACATCATATATAAATCCTTATGTACCTAGGTGGAAGGTAGAGTGATTGGCCTCACCATCTATCAGGGTATTTCCTCACAGGTCATATATATTATTCATAGAAACATTGTTCTAGGGACATGTTAGTCCATTGGGGGTCATTTTTTGGGTTTCCTATACCCTCTAGAATCGATGAAAATTTCAAAGGATTTTTTGAATACATGATTGTGTATGTTAGGTATGATAATTCTATATATCATAACATAGTGTAATCCTTGGGATATTTTTACCTATAATTTATAGTTGACTTAGGGTTCATCTATTGGAGTATACTATTCTATTGTACTACCATGGATTTGAAATCATGTGAGATGAAATATGTTAATTGACATGATATATCTATTGAGATATTTGGATATAAGAATATAACTAATCTCATATATTTATTTATGGTGAAAAATAGAATATTAAACTATTTTTTATAGTTCTTGATATAAAAGAATTTAGTTTTAATCCTTTCCTTGATTTATTTAATGTTTATAATTCATGGATAGTTTTGTAGATATGTAATATATAACACATAGTTGTGACCCTGCTAACCCTGTTAGTTCCTCTAGTGTCCTTCTTCAGTAGTGCATATATTTGGAAAATAGATATCTATACAGGGAAATGAGTGGCATCGTATTGAGGCTGATTGTTTTAATGTTTCGTTTCCCATTAAACATAAACATGTACATAGATAATATTATTAATCATTAGTTTTTTTATTTTCTAATATTTTATTTATATCATAGAAATTATATATATATTGTTATGTTTTGTTCTATTATGTGTATAAATACATTGTTTTTACTGCTTCAGGTTGAGAGAAATCAATCCATCTAGTTTTTTTTGATTCCCAGATGCTAGTTTCCAGCCCTTGGGGATCAAGAAATCCCTTTTCATATATGAAATGTCTAATCGAGTAAATTTTTTAGAGGGTATTAAAATAGGATGACTATAGTTTGGTATCATCTGTGGTTATTCCTTAAGTGTTCATTTATTAGGTTGTTTTCTAGACTGAGAATAGGATTGTCATGACTTGAGCAGTATGTTTCAGTGAGTGCATTTCCATCTATTTTCATGTTGAGGATCAAGTTACCATGGGATGTTGGGATGTTTTTTTTCATGTTTTGAGTTCTTTTTGTAAATATCGGATTTTTATTTTGTGTTTCTTAGTTTAAAATGAGTTTTTCTTATTTTTTGATAGTTACTTATGTTTTTTTGTACAACAATATGTCTTTGATATGTGTTCTGTAAGTTCCTCAAAATGGTGTCGTTGATTCTCCTCAACGGTTGCCTCAGATGGAATATAAATTTATCAATTACATTGAGTGTATAAATAATGTTATTGAACTAAATTTGACACATGTTCATAACATAGTAATTTAGGTACAACTAGGAGATATTGGTGAATGAAATAGATCATGGGAGTTCTTTCTTGTAAATCCACTATACATTAATGGTATCAATGACCCTCAATATGTAGAGTAGTGGATTAAAAATGTTGATAATATCCATATAATTCTTTTTATTCATGATAATATTAAGGTGAAACATATAATGTATAATACTTGAGGGTCCTATAAATTGTTGGATAGATTCCATGATATATGGAGATAGCCATGTAGGATTAGACATTTAGGGTTTTATGATTATTTTATTCGATAATTTTATTCAAAGTCTATAATGATGTCAAAATATATTGATTTCCTATAGTTGTATTAGTAAGGGTGTTTAGTGTTGGTGTACAACAATCTGTTTGCTAAGATGGTTTGTTTTATACCAGATGCTATGACGAATGCCTAGTTAAAAGAATTGATGTAACTGTAGGGTATCTGATTGTATATCATATTTTATATTTTTATGTTGAATATTTTTACCTATGTGGAGGTAGTGGATAAGAATATTATGGTAGTGAGAATATTATATAAATGTTATATATTATACCCATTATCTTCCACCTACTGAAAGATTCAGTGGTGTGTTAGAAAAAATAGGAAGTAGAAAGATCATTGCAAGAGAAGTGGAGGTGATTATCAATAATAGGCCTCTTCACCACCTCCAGTTCAAGCTAGTATAATTCTTATAACTATAAATTAGTTTATAAAGTTCAGACACACATAAAATTCTGGTCCTTCACCTGTAGTATTATATATTAGTTGTGGCCATTATTTTCATTTACTGAATTTCCATCATGAAATGTGTACTCATTAAGGCGATTAAGATTTATCGAATGAAAAGGATCCTAAAAAGTAATTCGATTCTTCAATGAAAAAAATGATCTTAAAAAATTCTTCATAAGTTAAAAAACATCTTCCCATAGATTAGTTTCACGTGGAAGTATACATTGTTACAAAGAATGTGGTAGGTACCATATTTTTTAAATCATCAATAACTATATCGTTATTTGGTACTTGTTATTTATACTCATTTATATCTGTCCATTCTAATTATATTCTTAACCATCCAATTTAACTCATGTGCATTGTTTTAGAGTTTGAGACACCTCTTGGGAAAATAAAGAAGAAGAGTTTTCATTGTCTTTCTTGTGTTGTATCAATTAATGGTGGATATATAGTCACATATTTTTTAGTTATTGATCTCGATATGATTGATGTCATCATCGGGATGGATTGAATTTTATCTCGCATCATGAGGTGGGTTGTTATTATAATTATTTCTTGATTTTTATTTCATATACGACAAAAATATTGTTTCTAGGAGAGTTGGATCGTAGGTATAGTCAGTAAATACCATCGAAAATATAGATTAATAGTTTGATATATGTTTTTTTATACTTTTTCCATTTCTTATATGGTGGATCATACCAATATTTTTTTTCAAGATGTTATCATAGAAAAATTATCAGGTATTATCCTGAGAGCGATATACATTTTATTAAGGATATTATTTCAGGATGATAGATGATAAAGATTTAATATAAACTTGTGGAACTAGAAGAGATGAATGATATCATGTTTCAGTTGGATGATCTAGTAGTGAATTGTTTTTTCCCTAGTGTTTTACCATGAGCACCCCTATTTATCATTTCCAAAAATGTTTAAGGATCACTTTGGGGGTGTATATTATATCGTATTTTGAACCAGGTGATGGTTAATAAAATGTATCCATGACCTCATATGGATAAATTTTTAATCATTTTAATTTGGAAATGTTATTTTCGAAGACTGATATTCGTTAAGGTTATCATCCACAATGTGTTTGGGATTGTGATATACCCATGACATGTATTAGGAGATTGTATGTCCATTAATAATATCTTGTTATGTATTTTGTTCTGACTAATTATCATAATATTGTGTGGTTTTTTGAAATTTTAATTTCCATCAGTATCTCGACACATTACGGTAGTGTTTTTTGATGATATTTTGGCTTATTTAAGATCGAAACCTGATCACCAGGACAATAATTGTTTTTTAAAAATATTTATTTGTCATCGTTCATATGGAAATATGTCAAAATGTTTTGTCTATATTTATGAAGTGAAACTCATATAACATGTGATTTAATAGCATGGGATCTCAGTTGGTCATGAGAAGGTGATGATTTTCATTAATTTGGATGATCCATTGAATGTTTATATTTTTATTGCTACTTAATTAGTTCTAGGTACAATTAATTGTTCATTAAGGAATCTAAATTTTAGAATCACCATTAACTGATGTTACAAGGAAAGGGGTGAAATTCGTATGAGTTACAAAATTTCAGTCATTTTTGACATGCTAAAATGACATTTGATGATAACTACTACTATGATCCTAATGGAGCTCGTTAATGGGCATGTTGTTTTTTGGATGATTCTAGCAGTTGTTTGGGTAGTGTGTTCATGCATGATTATCATGTGGTGGATTATGATTCTCGGAATAATAGATTACTTGAGATGAATTTCCCAATTAATATTTTATAGGTTTCCATAGTTAATCATATGAGTAAGGGTGTGCGACATTATCTTTATAGGTCACCATTTATAGTATTTTATAAACATAAGAGTTTAATCTATATCTTTTCTCAATAAAATTTTAGTCATAGAAAGAGGTTGTCGGTGGACTAATTTCATGAATTTGACTTTAATATAACATATTCTATCGGTAAGGGAATTCTAAAATGTCACTCATAGAATAAAACATTCACCAAATGATGTTCTTGAATCAAAATAAGTGTGAACCATTGTGGGGATTTATTCTTCAGTTGCATATAGATTCTGTAGATAATGTTTTAGGCATGGTTTAGAGAATGGTTTATTTATCACCAAATATCCTTGATTCCGTTCAAGTACGTTAGCATCTGGAAGATGAGTTCACATGAATTCATGAAACCCAATATAGAAGTAGCTCTTTTCTATTTGGAATATTTATTTAGATGGTATTATCAGTTATGAGGAACAATTATTATCCCATAATCTAATATGTCATCATTTTTTCTTATTTTCATAGTTCATAATGGTACGTAAAACTAGGTAATACCAAAAATAATTATGATATGAGACAAAAATTCTAGTGTCTAGTTATGAATAATTACGTAGCTGACTTTGAGTCCATATTTTACACCCGCCAATAGATTAGGCAAGAGAATTTGAATCATTTTGGTTTGATCCAACCAATTCTCGTGTTGGTTTGTGAAAGGGATTAGGTAACCATGGAACTTTATTCATTACCACATGTATCCTTTTGAAGGAAATATATCTGGTTGGTGATTTAATGGTTAGGAGATTCATCGAAATTTATTATGAATGATAATTAAAATGTAGAAGATATGTATAATTAGTATATGATGTAAGTTGTGATGTTAAATGGTGTTCCTTCTTTCTTTTTTTCAAACAAGGTTAATAGGATTACAAACTGAATTTAGAGATATCTCCATGATGAAATAGGAACTAAAGTAAGGTTGTTTAAAAATTATCATCAATTATAAGATGGTTTTAGGGAGTTTCTTATCCATATCATAGAGTACATGAGAAAATCTAGTGTCTAGGATTTTTAGGGATCTCATGATATCCATCATTGACAGCTTGAGTTTTTCTATGATAATAGCTATCAATCCTTCGTGGAAACTTCTAATTTTATTAATATTTAACTTCACTCATAAAGATATACTATTTCATGGAAGAGGTGGGGTATTTATCTTTAGTGGGACAATGTTTTTTTTAGGATACGTCTTCAAGGATTCGTGATAAAATTTGGTGTTTTGGTATAGTTCATATATTACTGAAATATTATGTGGATTGACTGTGTCATCATACAAGGATTTCCATAGGTGATTGATATTTCATTATGATATATCCTCCACTAGGTCACCATCAGTATGAAAAACTGTGGATTTTAACCCAAGATATTATGGGCCATTTGTGGTAAATGAGAAGATTGATTTGGTTGCTTACCAGTTGTCATTAAGGGATCATTTGAGAGGCATTAATGATGTTTTACAAATTTTATATAATATGAAATATAAACCTAATACCTCTCATGTTTTGATCTATGAATATAAATAGTGACTCCCATATATTTCTACTGATGAAAATATAGTTGATATCATCGATGCTACAATGAAAGTCATGATTGTAAAGGCTATATTGTTGGTCAGTTAGGTGTGGTAGAACACATATTATTCTCATGAGACCTAGGAAAATGATTCTATGAATAGGGAGATATAACCCTACATCTTTAGTAGACTTCATTAATGAGCATTACTTCCATAGGATATAAATTCTTATGTAGGGGATTTTCTGACATCCCATTAGTTTCATTCAAGCATTTTCTGTTGTCTCCCTCTTTAATATAGTGCATCATGGGGCTCCCATGGATGATTATAATTTTTAAAGAAAAATTAATATTTATTTGTAGATGGATGTGTGTTTTAATTAGTGTTAAATGGGTATAATTGTGTAATGTATTTTCATGGTTATACCCATTTCTGAAGAAACACCATAGTCTTTTTGGGGTTTTTTGTATCAAATCTAATGTTTTTACAAGATGTATGTAAAAAACAATATTTTTAAGGGGATTATATGACTTATATGTTCTTTATAGTATATTTAATTAACCATGTACACAAAATTATGTGATTACATGTATTGAAAATATTACACACCGTGTAATAATTAAAGATCATTTTTAATTAAATAGGGGTCATATTTTTCAACATATATGAATCTTGAGAATTAAAAGACCTGTAAATGGATTAAATTCCATGTTAATGTAGTGGGTTTTGATTTTAGGATACCGTAGGACTGATATTTTAGTTCATTCATCCACATGTCTTGTTTCTTTTGAACTAGAAGTCATGTCTGATGATTTTTCGAGTCTCCATTTGATCTAGAATGCTTCGTTTTGTGATTGATATCCATGGTGATTGTTTTTCATATTTCTATGTGAGTAGAACATTTTACTTGATTGTTTTTTTCATCATGATAGCATTGTTACATTGAGATATCAGATTGTTTTGACCCATGTACTTTTTTTGTTTCCTTCAAGATCCCTGGTGTGATCTTGTTCTGAGAGGCCTTTTACATTTTTGGGTGTGGTGTTGCGGGTGTTCTTTCTTGTGGAATGTGTTGTTTCCTATTCTATAATAAACCTTTTGTTAAATTGGATTACTAATATGATGTGTGGATAGAATTTAAGAACTCTAAGGTAATTTTATCATTCTTATTGTTGATGGACGCTTTTGTGGGAGTGCGTGAACACATGTTTTGGGTGTTTTGGTTCTATCTCTAGTATATGGTATGGAACATCATTGTCATTATTTTGATAAATTAATTAATTAAATTAAATATAATGGGATGATTAATTTTATTTTTTTGTATAGAAATGGGTTTTAATAAAATATAAGTTTCCCATAATTTTGGTAACTATAAATAATTTTTCAATTCATTTTGAATTGGTTTTTATGAAACAGTTTCATAATCATGTATAATTTTTTTTTATGAATAGGTTTTGGAAAATCCAGAACAAGGGAATCCTTTCATAAATAGTTGGATAGTATAGTGATATATCGTGTCCATTATTAGGGGGTTTCACATGGGTCTATTCTCTGATCCCTATGTGAGGTGTTCTAATGTCCTTTTTAACCATGGGGTCACATTCTAGGGTGTTAATCCCCCTATAAACCCAATGTTTATTTCAACTGTCATGAAGCCTACATGATTTTATATGATGGGTACTGGTTTCGTTTCTACCAAGATCTAGTTTTATACTTGTAGTTTTATTGAATGTGTTTCATGGATGATTTGGGTTTCAACTTTTTTTTCATTTATTGTTCTATTGTATATCCATTTTTTAATATGATATATGATGCCTAAATTACTTTCATAGGAAATATATACTAATCTATTTCAATATGAGATACTTTGAAAATTATTTATCTTCTTTATTTTGATGTTTAATATAAGTGTAAATTAAAAACATTTTAAAAAATTTTAATTAATAACAATTAAAATTTCATCTTGAACTGTTTTTATTAATGTTGATCATGCATGGACTATTTTTTAGATAATAAATATGGGATAAGTAGGAGATACCCAACCGAGACTCGTCACTTACACTGTGCATACCTATTATATAGTGAATAGACATGGTTATGTCTTTTTTATGTATAGAATGGAAATGAGCTACAATAATGAAGAGTGTTTTTTTAGTCAGTTAGGATTGGTTGAAGGTGGTGAGAAGGTGGGAGTCTTCAAATTCTACCACATGGAATAGTTTGATTTCTTATTTTGGAAATCCTTTGACATTAGACTAGTATATGATACATGTTTACGCTCTTGAGTTTTTTTATTCTGTTGTTTTCTTTATATTTTTCACATGTATCAATATCTTGAATAATATTATTATATTAATTTTTATATTCCATGTTTTTTTCACATTATTTTTGATAATATGATTCCTAATAATTATTTTTTAATTCCAAGGTACATGTAGCCAACCCACTGTGTTTGGGAATTCACTTTTGTTATGTGGTGTACAATGTGAGGTACTAGTTTTAGAGGGTATTATTTTCTATTAATTATAAGGAATAATTATGTATTCATTGTGCTCATACCATATAGGCAATGTTGTATTATTAATATTGACGATCAATACCTTCAGCTGATGATATAAAATATAAATATCCAAATTTAAGAAGGATCGAATTCATCGTTGTAAATTGCACATGTCATCATTCATTAGAATGGTAAACATGTTATTTATTTTTATCTTATTAGGATCCTTATATTAAATAAACAACCATATAGACAAATTAATTTTCTTGTAACAATAAGATAAAAAAACCTATTTTGATGTTGTATGTTGTACAATACCATTGTCCAAATACAATCACAATAACTTTCTTCAATCCAATGGTTCAAATAGGAACATCTTATACGGTAAATTTTTTTAGGATTTTCAACAGTTATGATTTCTATTTAGAACTCTATCTCATGATATATGGTATATATATGTAACTATTCAATAAATTAATATATATGTCTCCTCATAGTGTGAATTTACTCATGTTTTTTTCATTATATTGACCAAACCATTTGAGAATGATATTCTTTTCCACATGTAAAAAACATTAAATCCATCGATGGATTTTAAAAAATATATTCAATGTCATAAATTAATTTATATTAAAGAATAAAAATAATTTGAAATTAGCATAATTTTTCATATTCATTATTATTGTTGTGGGATTTATTTAATCATAATTAAACCATATAGATTACAGTGTCAATTATTCCTAAGGGAAGTATTGTGATATTTTATATAATAATACACCCATATAATCTTAGAGTATAAAAATCCAATACATGGGTTGAATGGTCACAACACTATGTGTTCTCATGGAAATATCTAAATCATGGTATCATGGAATGATTAAACTGTTTTAGAAATCATGGAGAATATTATAGAATGTGAAGAACCTGAATCAAATTTTTTTCCATTGCGAGTTAAAAGAATGTGTACCCTGTACATTATAATTTTAATGTTACACTTCAGTAGTGATGATGTGATATACACTACCTTGCTCCATCAACTTTGAGTGTTGTTGAAATTAATTCCCATTAATGTCCTTCAAATTATATCCATGGATTCAATATTACCTTTACACATTTCTGTAGAAGTAATGAACCTTGGGTGGTGCAATGGGTTGTTCCTTGAATCTATTTATAACTTTGGTCATATTCATCATATCTTTTTTTCATTAATGAGCATAGTGTTCATCATTCTCAGACATAAAGCATGTGGTCATCCCATTATGGAAATTATCATGATTATTATTCTTATGTCTTCAACATGTTATTGGTTTGATTTTTTTCTACCTTTTTCCTTATATCCCCATAATTGAGATTTTATTATTCTATTATAATCTCAATATCTTTGTGATCATTTTCAAAACTCATTTTTTATATTGAGATAGAATTGAACAACATCATTATAAATACCAATGTACTTGATATGTAGGGCAATGAAAATTTGTTGTTTTCAAAAACTACATAATATATGATTTTTTCAATTTTTTATGATCAAAATATTATTAGCATATCATACAATTTTTTTCAATATTTTATCATATGCTATAACAGATTCACTATACATTATCTAATTTTCAAGAAATTATCTCTTCATATTGCTATGATGATTTTGTGTGGAATAAATGTTATGAAATATTCTTTTAATTTATCTTCATTATATTTCATCATCCTCAGTCTATTGAATCATATTCATGATTAATATTTATCAATGGTCATAATATAAACTGAAATTATTGCTTGGTAGCATAATAGTCTCTTATTAAAAACAGGAAACATGAATAATATACTTATCATGGAGTTGACTAACTATGTAATAAATAATGGATTAGTATACCAGAAAAATTCCAATGGTAATTGATTCATAAATGCTTGATGAATAGTGAATCCATCTTGGGTGAATGTGGGATTTCCATAGGGTTCATGTTGTTGTTCATCCTGAGACTTTTTTCTAAGAATTTTAATGCCATATGGAACTCCACCTACCTTTATATTGGGAATGTAATTTATATATTGATTCAATTTTCCCTCACAAGATATTATTCTCTGGTTTATCCATGATACCATAATTTTTAATTTAAGAATAGTTTGGAAGAAAATTTATATCAATATATATTTAAACAATAAGTTACTCTCACGTGAGAATTAAATATAAAGTCATATCCCATTGGATTAATATTTTAATATTTGTTTGTCTTCCAAAACCATATTACAAGACCTTATGCATCAAATTATTCAAAATAATAGATAATTACATTACCTATATAGTTATCATTATAATTTATAAAGAGAATGTGATCAAAAAATTCATTTAACCAAGTAGTTTTTATCTTTTTGTATAATAAGGTACAATTTCAATGAACCAAGAAAAAAAATAGTAAGAAAATTGGTTGGAATTTTCAGGGTTATTACCATTACATGTATTTTTTAGAGAACCAAAGTCACATATACATATCCTAAAATTGGTTTATTTTTTTGGGAACCACATCCTATATACATGTCAAAACCATATGGATTTTTTTATATATATACATATTCTAAAGGATTTCCCTTATTCTTTATATTACTAACTTCAAAATTAAATAAATTATACATTTGATACGAAATATTGTAACCCAATATTCCATTACATGACTATTGGATCATTTACAATATTAATAACAAAATAGTAACAAATTCATGGATCTAATTTTTTTTCATCGTATGGAAATTAGGTTCGTACATCACTTATAGAAACCAAAAAATAACAATCATATTAATATATATTATTTATTATCCAAATAACATCATATTTATCCATTAGTTATTTATTTACCTTAAACACTAATTAATGAAATTGGAGATTTATAATACATGTTTTCATATGGATATCATACAATTAATAAGAGTCTTGAATCATTGTTACATGGTTGATTATTATAATAATCACAATAATAAGAATTATATAATAAATTTTAAAATAAATATAATTATTCATACTCATAATATTGAAATAGAATTGAATTGTGGTAGAATATAACAAATAATTCTGATCAAATATTAAATCATCATCATCCATAATAGATGTGATAAATCATATCATCGTAGTAGTGAGAGTGGAACAATTCATTATTACACACAACATACCTTATAGAATGGGATATATCACACATCCCAATTCATTGTATGATTATATAATTATGGAATATAATGAGACATCATAAAATTCACACAATCATTTATTCCATATAGAAATAGAATATTGAATTTATTTCATGAATTAAACAAAGGGAAAGTAGTTGAATTCATAAAGATATAATGTATCATAAATGAATGAATAATTATTTTTATTCCAAAAAGAGTAATATAAATCAATTTTTGTCATAAAATATTAATTTTCATTGAATAAGAAAAAATAGTAGATTAGTCAATTATAATTTTTTGAAAAATTATTTAATATCCGAAATTAATTTTCATTATCATGGTAAATATTTATACTTTTTAGTAACGTGTATATACCCGAAAATAAAATTTCAAAACTATTTATTGGAAATGTTATGAATATTTCAGGAAAATCCCTATTGACAACAATTTGAATAGTGATATAACCCAAAAATAATGAAGTGGGATTGAGAATGCCCTTATCTAAAATACTATTATGATTATTTTCATTCACACGTACTATTTATTTAAAATAGGACAAAAAAAAATTATGTAAATTTCTATCCCCATTTACTAGTTATTACTTTTTTATTTCATTCCATTTTTCCCTTTATTAAATTTAAAATGTTTTGAAATCATATTTTCCTTAAAATATCAAGTTTTTGATAGATTTAATGAATATAATTTATAAATAATTATAAATAATTATCACTATATTTACAATTTAAGTGTTAAATATATTATTAAATTTATAAATAATAGTCCATTTGTTATAATCATCCAAAATTCTTATGATAATTATATACATAGAAACATCATCATTTAAAATAAATCGGATGTTGATGTGATATTATCAAAAGAGGATGTATGAGAAGTATGAGATAATAATATATCATAATATTTAAATAAATATTTTTAACATTATCAATATAATTTTAAAATCATCTCAATTATTCATATAATGTTTGGGATTAAATGTAATAGATAAAAAGAAGAAGAAAATTAGAAAATGATAGAAAAAGTTGATGAAAACATACTGTATTATCATTAGTTATTATTTTCTATGGAACTAGAAAGATTTATTTCTTTGATTTCATTGAATTTATAATATAATTCTGGATTATAATGGGATTAAGAGAAGGAATCCTGAATTTGGATTAGATTTAGATTGTGGCAGTGGAGTGAATTTCATAATGGAGGGGGAGGGGTTTTTTATTGGGCATGTAAGGGTATATTAATGTTATAAAAATGATTAAATTATTTTACCATTGTTATAAAATAAAATTAAATTAATTTTAACATTATAAAATATATATCAACAATATAACATGATTTTTGGACATTGAAATAGTTTATAATTATAATTTACAACTTTAATAAAAATTAACATATAAAAATGATTACATGTTTATTTATAGTGATAGTCTAGATGTTTAGATTTTGGAAATTATTTTTTAGTTTTGAGGAATATATTTTTTAAAATTTCCCATTTTATATATTATATGGATTTTTTGTAGAGGTTAAAAATTTAATATTTATGTGGTCATTGTTAATTCATTATTATTTCATAAAACATGGGGTATTTGAAAAAAAATATTTCTATTATTCAAGTGATAATTGACGTTTCCCCGAAATCTTAAAAAATCGCCAATCAGAGATTTCATTATTATTATTTTAAAAATTAATTTAATTTAACAAATATAATTTTATAACAAACTATATTTAATTTCTTAATATAAATATTATAATTTTTAGAAAGTATATTAAAATACATTATATATTTAATAGATCATATAGTTTTTTTTAATCATGATGTTTTATTTAATCCATTATAATAATTATATGTTATTAAAATAAATAATATAACGATTATTTAAGTTATATTGTAAATTTTTAATTTCAAATTTTTATTCTCACAATCATGTTACTTCACGAAATGGTCATTTATTTTTCTAACGATAAAGTTACATATCCAAATGTCATATTATTATTCCAATGATCTTATAACCTCTTATAAATACCCTTTAATAACAACATTAAATATTAACCTCATTTAATCTAAGTGATCTACATTTTATTTTTCTAAAATTTCAAATAGTATGATTTTTTTCTTTTCTATAGATAATTTAATGTGAGAAATTAATCTATGATATTTTACTGATAAAAATCTATATATTCTAGAATTTTAATTTATAATTTTTCACGTTATAATATTTGGAATTTTCAAGTTATTATTTTTTGACAAATGAAACAATATTAATTAAAAAATTAAAGGGTTATCTGTTTTTGATATGTGTTGTATATTAATAATACAATATAGTATAATATAACATATATTTATTATAGAAATGAATTTCATTCCTAATGTGCGGGTCATTAGACATTTTCATTGATAATGTGATGTGTTCTATTATTTCTTCTATAAATCATTGAACAAACGTAAAAATAAACATCTGAATTAAATTTCAAGTCATGTTTGGATGATTAAAATAGGGATAATACTACATTTCCTTTAATACAACATAATATCAATTTAATAACATTATCATGAGACTTTAAATATGACTAAAGAATTATCATATTTTCAGTTATATATTATGTAATGAAATTAAAAAATAATAATTAAAAAATATTCAAAATATTCTATTTTACTATATTTAATATATTCATATATACTGAAGATACTATAAAATATTACATTACACTAATAATTGTCGAAAAAAATTATTATGTTTTTCTATAATGTACTTATGTTGAGTTATAATTTTTTTTATAATATATATTTAATTTTAATAAAATAATGATATTATTTTAATGCATTATAATAATCTCTAATTATATTTTTATAAATTATGAAAAAATATCAGTATGTGTTTCTCATGTTCATTCAAAAAATGGTCATCGATATAGTTTTAAAAAAAAAAATCGATAAATTAACATCAATTTTTTTTTGAATCATATATTACCTTATCTTATTCATGTTTTATTTTGAATATGAATAATCCATCAAATCAGGTTTTGTGGGACTTATCTCCAAAATGTACATTGGAATTTCAAAATTAATTTTCCTAAAAAATCAATATATTTAATGAAATGAGTTTATTAAAAGTTAATATCCTACTAAAAATAATTTTTAAGGATGTTACCCATGAAATTAATCCCAATTTATAATGGCCTCTAACTTCTAAATCAAAACATTTGGAAAAAATATGAACATTGAGGTGTTTAGTGGATAAATCTCGTATTTTGATTCTAGTAGTAACAGCTAACGACAACACCCCACATTGAAACCTTGGGGTATCCTCATGGTAGGGGCTTCTGTAGGTATAACCTAATTTTATTACCATAGTGTAGCATCATGTCAATAGAACCCTGGTGATAGAACCTGGTGGTTTCACATGGAGATATCATCCTAATGCTTGGACATGATGACTGCACCCTTGCGGTGCCACCTAGAGATAGCAGCTAGCGGTAACACCTTAGACGTATACAATTATTATAGAACACTATAAGTTTCATTTTGGTTATGTATCATTAATGGTGGGCCATTGAGGTGGTGCATCACCATCAATGGATCACTCCAGTGGTGGATCACAAGGCCAGCCTCATTTGTAACAAATAGTGGATCACCAATAGAGGCTCAATTTGAACTAATGATGTATCATTAATTGTGGTTAATTTTAAAATATCGGTGGATCACTAGTGGTTGATCATTTTTTACAAATGGAGGGGAAACAATAGTGGGAGATTATAGTGTTTTTAGTGATTTTTATAAATTAAATTTTCCTAGTTTATATTAATTTGTATGAGAAATGGTTTTAATTACATCACTAATAAATTTATTTTAATGATGTATCAATGGGTATTAATCATGTATTCTACTTCGAAAATTTATAGAGACCTTTTAAAAAATTAAACAATATGGTTTTGATGATATCAGGATTTAATGTTCTATTAAAATCATATCTAATTCTACTAGTTTTGGAAATGATCTCACTAAAGAAGAGATTCTCCCTTCCCTCATTCTTATATTCTTTATATCTTTTGATATGAGAGGCTCCCAAGTCCTAATTACCATGGAGTTATAGACCCCTATTACTTGTATTTGGTTAGATATCACCCTATGCGAGGTTTCATATTGTACATACACCCATTATTTATTTTCCTACATGATTGTGTAAGGTTATGTTCTTTGAGGCACGTAATTAAAACATTCATCCTTATAGAATATAATGTAAGGATGGGTAATTTTTTATCAATGTGGAAATATTTTCATTTTAATTAATGAAGAAAAAGTTATTGGCTAAATTAATTTCGTAAGGTTACGGATTATTTTTCACATGCTTTTACAACTTTTTTTGATTATGATATTAGAGTTATCAACGGTTTTGTATTAATAAAGATCATAGATGCTGGTTACCCAAGTATTTTGTTTTTTGTGTATTATGTGTTTCCAATGATGTGTGATTTTTGTGACACCACCATAAATAAATGTTTAACCACTTATACATGTCTAATTAATTTTTTATTGCTAGATATAATGACTTTTGTAATAATATCCTACGAAACGAACAAGAATTGAATGAAATACCATATGACCAATTTGAAAAATTCTCTATGGATTCGTTAACATGTTTATGGTTGTTTTTGTGTGTAGTTTCTTGGTTGTAATGATATAATTCATAGGTAGTGTTCTTTTTGTGATGTGTGTTCTACAAGGTCGTGATGGTGTTTGTGGTGTAGTTATGTTGTGTGGCTCTAATGATTGTTGTAGTGTGTTGTGTACTAGAGATGTGAATGTTTTTTTTATTAGATGGAAGGTGGAAGTTAATGTTGTAGTTAGTAAGTGAAATTTGAATTTCATATTGTGTGTAATATTTTGATAGTCCCTGGATCGCATTGTTATTAATATGAATTCTATAATAATGGAATAATCTCTAAAAAGCAATATTGTTTAAATGGTTATATGTAAGATAAAAATTAATTTTATTGAATGTTTTTAATGTATGGGATATTAAATTTGTTATGTGTTTATAACAGATAATATTTCAATTTTTGTCATTTATTGATGATCTGTATGTTATGGAGTTTTTGTGGTGTTTTTTATTCTTTTAGAGGAATCGACAATTATGGTAATGTTGTGATTTAGTTTTTACCTTTATTCTAAACCCCTAATATTTTCATGTGAATAACTATAATAGATATATATGTTATTTCCATGTAATTTCATTACTCAACCACCCATGTTGTTCACCCAGTGTTGACAACCATATATATCTATACATATATTATGGGGTGTTTTTCCAAACATCTAAGATTAAGGATGGAGGGATGGATACCCTCTCATTTCCACTCCCACTCTAGGTGTTTATGATAACCATGGGATGTGATGGCCCGTGGCCAAACGTTCTATTCGCTACATTTTATATGATGATATGTGATGGACCATGTGTCATTGTGGGAGGTTCTACTTGATGGATTTTATGGGGGTTCAATAATGATAAGAAAAGGTTATGATGTTTATTTACATCATGTTAATGATTTCCTACTAAACTAGAAATGATTATTAATTTTATGTGATGGTCCTTGGGGCTATGGGAAATATTTTATGTGCTATGCAGTTATTCGAAAGATAACAAGCGTCATGACTTATGATGTTTGCCTTTGATAAGGTAAATATTTGGAAATGTGATTCATGGTATATTTATCAATATGTTCCCTAATATATTCTTATTTATGGATGTTTTATTTGGATAGAAAACTATTGTGAGGTTGAAGATTTTCTTAGTTTACTAGTATAGGTTTTGTTAGGTACTACTTTATTATAATGTGTGCCTTAGAACTCTCTTTTCACATTCCCACGAGAGAAATTGTTTTTCTTATTGAGTATACCTATATTCTCACCCTAAATATTAAAATATATTATTAGGTTTCCAATAGGCCTTCAAGGAACATGTTGTACATTCGAATTTCAGACCATTAAACAATTACAATGTCGTTGTGATATTTTTTTTTGTTTATTAACATTGGATAATTTTAAATGTCTCTGTTTTATTTATATATGCATTATGGAATGATTTTATTCATTATTTTATATTATTTTTTGGATTTTTGTGGATGATTCAACTTATATCTTGATCATACATTATTACAGTGGATAAATCAACTCATTTCATGATAATTTTATACACTCGGTTCATATCCCTAACCCATATATATTATAAATGGGACTCATGGGTCATTATCTCCCTCTCTTCATCCCGGTCTCTTCGGTGGTAGTTGGTCATGATATAGTGGTATTAGAGATGATGGTTGAGATATGGGATGGAGATTAGAATTAAGCATAATGAGAATATCATTGTTTGTTATGTAAATACTTCTTGTTGACCTTGTAGAGTGACATAGATCTGTGAGACAGGTCAAGACATGTGATTTAAATTCCACAAGAGATGTTATTTACATAATCTAATAAAATTTAATGATCAAGTGAGGGGAATCACATATGCGTTAGAGAATTAGGAAAGATTAATTCATAATTATGAATTGTGTTCTAATTTGAATTTGGGGGTTTTGGATCTTGGAATGTTTATGTGAGTTAAAATTAATTAAGTAAAATATATTAACATTGTATACTATAATGATTAGGAAATCATGTTTCCCATTTCATGTATGGATCATTGTTATCATCCGTGTATGGGTCTGGCAGTGGAGAATCCCTAGATTAACATAGTTTATTTTAAAGGGTTGATGTAGATAATGATGATGATAAGTGGAATAGGATGTCTCGATATTTTTGGCAGAAGGGTTTCATGATTCACTAGGGAATAAATTCTTTTTAGATAATGGGAGATGTATAGAGGTATAGAATATGAGTTTATCTTTATCTAGGAACTGACGGATTTGTGAGGAACCTATTCAATAATTTAGATGTGAGTTGTTCTATATTAGTGGTGGATGATGTACATTTGTTAGTAGAAGGTGGTAGCTACTCTATGGGTAAAATTTTAAAAGGAATTTTTAGTGGAGTCTCTTTTATTCACCATGATGATGGTGATGGGGAAAAAGAGATTCTCTCCCTTCAATATGAGAGTTTTTATACTTTGCTGATTGTGATCAACTTCAAGTGACTTCTGTGCTTATCCGAAGATATTTTCCAATATGCGGAGTCCATGTAATGACCTCTTATGGGGGAACTCTATCCTTGAATCCAAAATTTATTTACTGATTTTATATTTCAAATATATATATATATATAGACAAAAATAAAGGAATTAGAAATCGAGAGTATTCATTCATGTTAATGCTTAATGAAAGTGGTGAACCAGCAGTGTTCCTTGTGAATTAGTGTTTTCAGTTGTAGGTTTCTGGTTTTAGGGAATTTTAGTTTCAACTCATAGGTAGTTCAACTCAAAAGATTTCCTTACGACTTTTTCTGACTAGTTGTTTTTGTTCCCATCACAGGGACATCATACTAGTGTGTTTTTGACCATGGGGTTCATAGACATTATCTGTATCAATACATAGTGGCTTCACAATATTCATTTGGAATATTTGTATGAGTTCCATGCCAGTGTTAGTATAAATTACCAATGAGGCCAATCCCACCGCAAGGGAAGGGTGGTTAATCACAATCAAGAGAATATGTGATATGGGATGGTCTACCTAAGGATATGAAAAAAAATTGGCCCCAAAAACTGAGCATGGTATTTGATGCGGAAGAGTGCGTAGAGTCATATGAGATGGAAGTGGTCCATTGCAGGTAGTAGAGACATCAACACTAGAGGGTTCAAATATTATTCATGATTTGTATTGTTTATCTTGTACCCTTTTTGAGACTTGTTTTATTCTGGATATTTGCAATCATTTATAGTATCCTATGTTTTCAATGCTTTGGGACTAGATGTATAGAGACTTTTGGTTTCCATGGCATTAACTACAATAGTCAGAGGATCAACCATGTTTTTTTATTTATATTAGGGACGTTCACTAAAGATGGAGTGGAATCGGTCATGTGTGGATATTTAATTACATTAGATTCATCAATACTATTTCATCCTCAACATAGTGAGGTTTTATTATTTAAGTGATATTATTGATTCGTTAAGGTGGATAGACATGTAATCAAATTTAGATATCCATTATATGGTATTTATTGGAGGATAAGGATTCATAGGGGAAATTCATCATTTCCTTAGTGAATGAGTAGTCTATTGATTCATTAGTCACAATAATAAGGGAGGCACCTCTTTTTTGTCAATAATTTTATTTATGATTTCAACAATAACGTTTCTGAACTACCCCTTTTCGTGTCAATTATTTTTCAATAGACTTTCAGCAAGGTGATTCTCTAATTGAAATGGATCCATATTGGGTGTTCCCATATATAAAGTGAGTGTTGATTATTCAGATAGACAATCCAATGATTATGGGCTTCATCCAATTTAGTGTGTCACCAAGTGTTGATCCATTGTTATTATCTATGAATGAGGATGGTAATATGAGGTTGTGAATTGTCTAAAAGTGGTTGAACCATGTGATGGTCAAGAATCATGATAATCTTCCAAGTATTGATGTTCTTTTTGACCATTTATGTGGAGATAGATAGTTCTCCAAGATCGATCTATGATCTAGATATCACCAGTTGATTGTGAATAATTGTGGTATCTAGAAGACTTAATATAGATGTTGGTAAGGGCAAATTAAAATTTTGGGCAAGCCATTCAGTGTTAGTAATACACCAGATGGATTCATGTGGCTCATGAACTATATATTCCCGGAAAACCATTATTATTTTTTAGATGTGTTCATCAATGAACAATTTAACTACTAATGGTCAAAGGAGGAGCATATCCACCACTTTAAATCCATTTTAGAGGTTCTTCATCACCCCAAGCTCAATAGAATGTTTCTAGGTATATGTTTTTTGAAAATATAGGTTTATTTACCTGGGAATTTCTTATCTCATCAGGTTGTGGACATTGACCTATCAATGTCTAAGGTTTCTATTTCAAGGGGAAACCATAGAATGATGTAGATAATCATATCATGATTAGTCTCATAGGTCATTATAAATTTTTTCTTCCCTATTTCTCTCGAGTTTTAGTCATGTTGATAGCCTTTTCCTGGAATGAAATTTTTTATCTATACTGATAAATTTTAGGAAGCATTCAATTATATGATGTGGAAATTAGTTTTTGATCCAATGCATATTTTGATGGAGGAGGGTGTGTTGTTTGAGGATATCTACAACCCATCCCATATAATATTGGTGTGCATATTGATTCAGAATAAGGTAGTGTTCTATTATAGGTCTGTGATGTAATTAAATTATGAGTGAAACTCTTTCACTCATAATCTATAACTAGTTGAAGTTGTTTTTTCACTAAAGATGAATTTATATTACCTCATAGGGGATCAAATTGTGGTCCTCATATATTACAAGAGCATGATTCAGATCTTTTACATTATGATCAGAATATATTACATTGATGTCCGATTGAGTTTGTTCAATACTATGAATTTGAAATCTTCAAAAATTCATGAAATATGAATGTTATGTCCACTATTTTGAGAAGAAATTCATAGAAGGATATTCTATGTGATTATACAGATACGTGGAGTGAAATAAATGATTCAAAATCCCTACACATAAATGAGATGGTGGTTTATTGATGTGGTTTCTTATTTTAGATGACAATGAAATATTCTTTTATGTGGCATGTGAAGAAGTCACAGTGGGGAGACGTAGGGAAGAGGTGATTTTTGATCATTTTATCGATTGAGATTTTAGGGAGGGATGGTCAGAGGATGGATAGACTATGATGGTGTTTTAGGGGAGGTTGTTTGTTCTGGTAGGGAAGCATGAGGGATTCCATTTTTTGTTTCATATATCACCAATAGAGGTACACCTGGGTGTTCCCATGATTTTCCTTGGTATGAGGGAGTAGTTTAGTTGGAATGGAACAAAAAGAGTAGTGATGTTTTTTGGGACTCATTCTCTAGTTTTGCAGTAGACAATGGATGAACATCATGTTACTGAATGTTTTTTTTTCAACCAATGGTACATCATGAGTGGAAATAGGTTGACATCTTTATATATTTTTTCATAGGTTTACCCCAATCATTGAAAGGATATGATTCTGTATGGGTAATTTTGTTTTGGTAGACGAAATTAGTTCGAAACCTCGAAATAAATGGGTATGGTAAAATGGTTGATTTGGAAATTAAAAAGTTGAGGATGTGGGGGAGATACATAGAGTCTTGAGGTCCCATAACTCTAATTAGGATTCTTTATTTACCACATGAGGTTGGAGGGAATTACAATATGATATTTTCACATAGTTAGGCCTTAACAATAATTTCCACCCTTATATGGATGGTATAATAGAGAAGACTATTCCGACTCTAGTGGATATGTTGGAAGCATGTGTATTTGACTTCAGCAGATCATTGGATTGAAAACATCCATTGGTTTAGTTTTATTATAATTATAGTTATCACTCTTCTAATGGAACAATCATGTTTGATGTTTTTTGGGGACGTTCTATCATTATATAATGTTTTTAAAAATTTTTGTATGCCATCAGTTCTTTTTTATGATGAGTTGTATAGAATGATGGAGAAATTTTGACTTTTTGATAAGGTATGATTCTACGAACAGACCAAAAAATATCTGATTCCAATCACAGGATGAATTCCACGTAGTGTTAAGATGTATACCGTGAGTTCGTCAAATATTATCATCATTATTTTATTGGAGGATTGACAAGGTAGTATGATTTCTACCAATTTTTTCGGCCCTTTGTGTTGTTGGGAAGAGTTTGTGAGGTGGTGTCTTGGTTGGAATTGCCACTATGGATGGTGAGGATCCATTATTTCATCCACGTATTTATTCATTATTTGCATCATCATGATAAATACTATATCATTTAATGGGTGATTATGATATCAATGATGATGTTACATTCAAGGAGAATCCAATTAAGATCCAATTTCACCAATAGAAGGAGATTCATGGATGGACCATTACATTGGTTAATATGGTGTGGTGGCATGGATTTTTGTAAGAGAGTACATGAAAGTGAGTGATAGAGGTGTGTTCATTGTACCCAGAGTTGTTTTGAGTTTTTTGATTTCTATTTTTCTTATAATATGATATTTTATATTGTTTTTTAATAAGTTGTTCTATTTTCCATTTTTTATGTATGATTTGGTATAATATCGAGATATATAGTAGAGGGTTATTTCATAGTTATAATGTATTTTTCAGGATCTGAAAAAATTATGCGAGCGAGTCATTACCACCTAGAGTAGATAATATTTTTTCACGGATGATGTATTTTAAGGATTCCTATGATTTATAAATTTTGGATGATTGAGTTTTTGAGTGAATTTGGGTTATCATGGTGGGTTGGTAGAGAAATTTAAGACGTAATGAGATCCTTGAGATGAATTTTGAGGGATGGTTGTCTGGAGGATTTGTCTATTTTCATATGAATTGGTCTAAAATTATATAGGGTGATAAATTATTGGTATTTATTTAATGTAACATCCTGGAACTTATGTGTCACGATCAAGCCAGGGAAGCCATATGACCCAATGACCGACCTGGTCATAGACAAGGCACGATATGAAATCTCGATAATCCTCTGTTGGAGATTATAACTAGGAATCAAAGATATCAATACGAAATGATATTTTCCAAATAAATACTATATTCAAATAATCAAAGAGTTTACAAAACATAACCAAACGATCTAAAAACATTATATGTAAAACTAATCTGAATACAATAATGGGAGAACAAAAGAAAATCTATATAATGAATCGAAAAATAATAAAGAAAAATATTGATATCCATGTGACCTATTGTTCACCACAAACAATAAGAAACATCATAATTTGTTTGAAAACATGAATAAAAAACATGAACCAATTAAACATATTGGGTTTACAGACGTCGACTAGTACACACATGGTGGGTGAATAAATAGCTAAATAGGTAACACCATAGAGTCCACACATTTCCTTTCCCAAAATAATCGCAAAATACTTTTTTGAAAATAAAATTTGATAATAGTTATTTAATCATTTTAAATATTGAAAAACAACTTTATATATATATTATTTTTTAACAACAGTCCCCACATCTCATTTTTAAATAGATTTACATTTTTAATACATTCTCAAAAAACGAAACCCAAATGAGAACACATAGACTATAAAAAAAAGGGGATATGTGGAAAATAAATAAATCAAAATGAGAAATCATATAATAGAATTTCTATTGACCAAATTGTAGTAGAAGTAATACAGAGAATACAGATAGATATTCATTGGAATTTCCTAAACATATCTAAAATGAATCGATGAGCATACTTAGTTCAGAGTCACCTCATATAGTCTTGTGTTACACAATAGTTATTAAAAAACTATTCTCCCTAAATATTTAAATCCAAGTGAAAATCCCACATAGCTTATCATAATTTCTAGGTGGCACTTACTATTTTAACCCGGGTCGATAATAATCTATCACTCTATCCTCTTAATGATTCCCACGAATATCATGATATAATTATATAGTGAGTGGATATTTCCAAAAATATTTGGGAAAAAATAAAACCCACAACCACCAAACATGCTTATACAAAACCACAACACCACTTATGTGATGACCCACTCCTCAGATTGTCCACCATTGAGGTTTATATCACACATAAATCATCTCAATGTACCATCTGGGATGTGAAATCACATCTGTTCGAAAACCACACTCCGAAAACACCACATGTTACCAAATGGGCTTTCACATTATTATATAGAAAATTCATTTCTAAAATAAATAATAAAAACATTAATAATTCATGAAACATTCCCGAAAGTCCGAAATGAAACATCATATAATTTCAGAAACTGAGCCTCATCAAAAAATTCTAAATAGACCAATATTTGTTGAACACTATTGAGAGAACCTTTAGATTAACATACAACACCATGTTTAAATTTATATTTAAAGGGATAATTTTTAAACAGTAAGGGTTTGAAAGAATTAGTTGAGATAAGGATGAGGGAATAGATGAAAAAATGGATGCGAATATTTTTCAACACCTGATTCAAAAGGGGATTTATTTAAAATAAAACAAATATCATTTTTAAGACAATTCATTTTTTATCCCAATGAACAAATGGATGTGACCACATACATTGGATCCATTAATGAACACCAATAAAATATTACATGTTAAAAATCCAATAGTTCCTTGTAACCATTTTACAAATAATAATCAACAATAATGGGGGATGATAATCCACATAGCAAACACAATTCAAAAACATAACCAAATTACCAACATCAAACATTAGACAACAAAATACAAAATTACAAATTCAATAATTAAAGTACAAATTTCATTTTCCAAAATAATTTTGTTGCACATACATATTATAATAATTAATAATAAAAAATTCATCCCTTAGAAAACAAATTTTTATCAAAATTAAAACCTGAAAACACCAAAACACATTACTCTAACAAATTGTAGGCATGAATATTTGTTTGAAAAATCATTTAGAAAATATCAAGAATTATTTGAATGTTCTATAAATTAAATTAATGAAAAATACTACATGAACAACATGATGATGCAGTACAACTCTGTGAGAAAAAAAGAAAAAAATCCAATGAACTATCTGAACACTTTCTCATTGAAGAATAACAAATTAAATAAAAAACATAGCATATATGGATTTACCAATAGAGAACCATCCAATGGAAAACCTAAAAACCAATTGGGAATAAGAAGAGGAAAATAAAGATATCCAAAATTACAAAGAAAATCCCCTTAGAATCCTTGTGGGAAAACAATGCGAGGATAAGGAATCAAGTGAAGGGGGTTTGGGAATAGATTCATGTGCCAAAATAATCCTTGGGGACGAAGAATCTAAAATGAGTTTTAAAGAGAGGAGGGAAAATATAATTTCCTATTTTAAGATAACTAGGAATAACTAATGATGTGGACACATTTTGTTCTAAATAATGATCCACCTACGTGTATCATACTAGAGAGAAGGGACACAAGCATGGTTGGTCCACATTTTCTAGGAAATGATTTCCAACCATGCGCCATTGTTTTATTAAAATGCACACAACACCTCACACACTTGCACCATAATTTCCTTTAACCACATGCAAGACATGCTCCCTAACCCTATCCCAAATATGAGGGGCACATTTTTTCAATGGAATTTTTCAAAGTGAACCAAAACATGATCAATACATGAAATTAAAATCATGCATGAGGGAAAATGAACTGAAAACACCATCATCCATCAAAATTTTCATGGTAAACCCCCAAAACGGTTATAAAATCCATGAATATGTAAAAAATCCTCCTAGAAACTCCATTACTCCAAATTTGTTACTAGGTAATCAACCCAATCCATATCCAAATGATAAAAATAATATAATATAATGAAATAAAAGAAAAGAATGGGAAAGGGTTTGAAAATTATCAATAACACAAAAATGTTTTCCCAAGAATGTCACCCAACCCATGAAGAACAAAGATCATCCTAAAAAAATATGGGATCAAATGAAAAAAATGTCAATGATTTGAAAATTCACTCCTAATGTCTCACCAGGAAAATAATTTAGAAAACAAAAAAATAAAAACCATGAGGGAAATAGGAGGTTTAATTCACCATAAAAAAACAATCTTCTTATCAAAACCAGTATAGTGAAACTTAACATGAACAAATCCAGAAACTCCCCACACATTCAAACAAACATGATCATAAGGAACTCCCAATCTAAACCAACGAACACTAGATTGTGGGGAAACCTCCAAATAAAACTCAATCAAAATGGTGTACCCATACATCATTTGTCATTTACTCAAGAAAGAAACAACCCCCAAGAAATAAAACTCAAAACTCACACTTATTCATGAAGGAAAACCATTCAATGATCCTCATCCAAAAGAGTAATCATAGGAATATAAATAAATAGAACCCTTGAGTTGGTTTTCTAATAATAAAAACACAAAACAATTATGAATACATCATCAATAGAATTTATCAAATTAAAAATAAAATGATCTCCAACATCCCTTGGGATTCCTGACTACATAAAGAGATTCACATCGGGGATAATGGAATGATCCTAGATGTATGAATCATCTACTTTATCACAGTCTTGTACAAACATCCTCAAACATGAATTAATCTTCTTGAAACTCTTCATATAAAATTTATCTTGGTGATCAAAATGGACACATCAAGGATATGAAATTGGAGAATTACAATAGGATTACATTTAGTTCATGGACTTATTATACTTAAATAAGATGACCGAGTTTTCCAATAAATTAATGTATATATATTATAATGGAGACTACTTATGAATATGTTACTTTGGAACATGACTCCATGTAGATGTTGATCAACCACATGAGACATTATAGATTGGATCATCAAAAACCACTAGATTCATTCACATAAATAACTCAGCTATAAAGTCCTCTTTAATTAGATTCATGAACAGAACATTCCTAGATGCATGATCTTGATCCTTAATTCCCAAATTAAGATCACTAGAAAATGGAGGAGACTTCAAATGATCCTACGATAATGTCACCATAGATAATAAAAAAACCATTAAACAGATCAGCATATGCCTTCACTATTCACATTCATTCCCAAATACCCAATAGCACTTCCACATTCATCCACTTCACCTACTCTAGTATAAAAAATCATATGAATGTGTAAAGGAATAAATCATAATACATTACATCTTAATTTTTTTTGGTACAATCACTATCCACTAATTTAATATAATTTTTCAAAATAGCACAATACAGCTCGTACCTTCACTGGTTTGGGAGTTCCCAGTGATAAAAAAACACATTAGTCATCCTCAAGCCACTCCGAAACTTATAAAAAACCACAATAACAATAATATGAAAAAAATAGATGATTTGAACATGATCAAAACACTTAATTAAGAGTTTTGGAAGGGATGATAATTGTAAGAGACTCCTTTATAACCATGAAGATCATTCAACGAGACATACTAAACATAGCATGAAAACACAAAATGAAACATACATAAAAAAAATAACTCCATCCCAAAACCAATCACATAAACCAAATAATCACAAAAAACCATGATCTTGTTTCAGAACCACAATTTATATTTTGATTTCAAAATTTAAATCCTATAAGGACAAATTTCAAAACCATACTCAAACTTCATATCCCTTTTTAAACACTGAGTGCTGATATCAAAAAAATAATCATGAAGAAAAGTTTCATTTAAATTTTTATTTTCCAAAAACCAATTTCCCATTTTTAAAATCCTCCTATGCCAATAGAAATTGATCCAATGAAAAAATCAATCCAAAATACATAAATGAGAAACTAGTGGTGATGCATAACTCAATGATATGGTTGTTGGTAAATGCACCAATCAAGATCCAATCTCTAGGAGTACCCTAAACAGTTACATCATGATTCACATGGGACAATACTCTAGATATACCTATCGGAAGACATTGGATCACCTCCATTGTCATCCCCCATCCACACAACCCAATGTAGAAACTCATGTCTTAGACTACTAATTGGATGGCATGGATCAGGATGAGTATGATTTTGTGACCAACATCCCGTACCAACCACCTGAATCTAGAATGTAATAATATAAATGTACTTGATCCCCAAATAAAAAATTAATTATTGGATAACATTTTATCACAAACAAGGTCGGTCTTCCATATAAACTAACACCTAGCTTAACTTAACACATAACCCCATAGGCATTTCCAATCTCCTCGATAGGGATAATAGAATAAGGATTCAATGATATCACTACAAGAATGATTTAATACCAAAAAACTATGATCATATAGACAAATAGAGTATGCGTCATAAAAAACAAAAACCAAACAACATTAATTTTAAAACTAATCATAATATAATAGTGGATAAACAAACCCAAAGGTACAAATTAAAATTAAAAGGAAAGAAAAAAATTATCTCTAAATTACCTCTTAGTAAAGAACAATCAAAAAAATTATCCCTCTCTAATGAAATTACTAATGAGACAATTATTCCTGCAAGAAACAATAGTTCTACCAATGCAAAGTATCATAAGTATGCTATCAACAAAAACATCTTAGTATGTAAGAACCATAGAGTCCACAAATTTTCATTCCTAAAAGAGTAAATAATACTAGTTTTAAAATACATATATAAAATAGGTTGACTACATTTTATATAACCAAACAAACCATTAATGAAATAATATTATTTTAAATTAGACTACACAATTCACATTTTTTACAAAAATATGTCTATTTTAATACCCTCCTCAAAAAACAAAAAACCCGATGATTACACAAAATTGATTATAAAATGGAGATATAATGAAGGTAAAGAAAATATATTAAAATTGAATAATATACCAGGGCTAATAAGCAACAGCAATCATTATTAAAATATAACATATAAATAAATATTAATGGGAATTTCTAAGAAAATCTAGAAGAAATTATTAGACAGGGTCAGTTCAGGATCACCTTTCAGTGAATAGGGAAACTCCATAGTTATAATCCAATTGGCCATGAAAAACTAGCCAATCTAGTGGAACGTCCCACTAGACCTATTAGAAAATGTTGTGTATATAAACCATCTAATTTGGTTTTATAAAAAACCATCACTCTACCCTCTAGATGTCACCTTGGAATCCAATGATAATAGAACGTGATGAGTGGGTAGGTCTTCACATTCCTGGTTCAATAAAAAACCCACATCCACAGTGCAATCCTATAAAAATCAATGACAACACCTATGAAAGGACCCTCTCCTAAAACTGTCCCCTATTGACATTACTATCTCATAATGAACATCTCAAATTGGTAATTAAGAAAATAACATCAATTGAGTTCGAAAAACGCATTACAAAAACACCACATATTTTCAACTGGGCCTTCAAATTCCACTACTACAAATTCATTTCAAAAACAATTTCTAAAACCATATGGTATGCTAGAAACATACACACATGTTCCAAATGGGCCTTTTGGTATGTTTAGAAACCCAATAACACAAAAATGAGAAATAATATAATATCTAGACAAAACATTTTAAACCACATTTAAATATTTTTAAAACACCAAATACCCATTTAGAAACCGAGGACCATATAATATACATTAATGGTTTGAATTTTTTTAGAATATGATGAGAGAAAGGATTATAAGAAATGTTATAGATTTATTTTGATGATAAGGTTCAAGAGGTACATCTTTTCCAAATATTCTATTATTGTTGTTTATATCATCAATATGTGAACCATGAACCCATTTCGATTATCCAACATCCAATTGACCTATTAATGCACCAAAAAAAATAGAAAAATTTCATGTTAATAATCTATAATGTCATTGAAACCATTTTACACATAACCATTAATCAGAATGGGGGAATGAAAACCACACACCAAAATCAGTTAACAATGTGAACCAAATCACTAACATCATTTATAATCAATACTAAAACACTGAATTCTATCCTTACATTTCATATGTAATTTTCATAAACAATATAACAGTATATACATATAATCATACTTAATAATAATGATGTAAAAAATTTAAAAACCCAATTACATCAAAATAAAAAAAATAAAAAAAATTACTCTAAAACATATTGAAAATTTACATCATAATTTTAAATTATTTATAAAATATCAAGAATCATTGCAATGTCCTAGAAATTAAAATAATGGAAAAGCTACCTCAATGATATATGGATGAAACATAACATTATTGGATTAAACAACAATGCCCAAATAAAAATTTTCACAACTGTACATTCAATAAAAAAATATAAACAACAACCATAGATTCTTGAGTTCATCAAAGAGAGAACTAACTCATAGGAAACTAGGAAACCATGATGGAAGAACAATAGGAGGATAGATATGACAAAAATCATAAATAAACTCCCCATTGAAATATTTATGGAGCCCCAAATGATGAGGAGGAATCTAGGAAACCATATTTGGGAACATATTTTTATGGCCAAAATAATCCATTGGGAGGGGAAACCCGAATTGGATTTTTTGTATAAGAGAAAAATATTGAATTTCATATTTTATGTCCTTTGGGAAAGTCAAACAGTTTGGATGAAATGTTTATCAAAGAGTGTTCGACCATGTACACCCTAATGTAGAGAAGGTACACCATGACACATTATTGAAATGGTTTTTGAAACTATGTTCCAACCATGAACCATGGTTTTTCGAATTTTTTTTCGAAATCCTTGTTGGAATGCAATATAGTTTTCTCTATCCATGAAAATGTCATGGTCCCTATCCCAGAAAAATGGATCCCCACTGTTTCTCATGGAATGAACACAGTTTGGTCTAATATATACTCAATTTGATATATTAAAACCTTGAAAATGTAATGAAATGACGACACCATGATCCTTCACAGGATGAACAGTTAATCTTTAAATTGTGCATGAAAACTATATAAATTTGAAAAAGATATTCATAAACTAAAAAACACTACATTTCCCACCAAGGTCACTTCTATAACCCTAAACAAATGATCCAACTCAAATAAAATAATAAATAAAATATAATCCATGGTTGGGCTATGATTTTCTATAATGTTACTGTACAATAAATTCGACGATTTTTGTTTGAAGGGGAATTTTGTAGTGTTTTTGAGGATAGAAGTAATACCTGAATTTTCCACCCTAATAGTAGAACATAATAGTAAAACATTGATGGTGGAAACTAGTGGTATCACATAAAGATACCCCTTGAATTTAGAACCATTACGTTTCACCATAGTGATCACACATGGTAGTATCACATTGTGGTATCACCTAGTAGGAGCAACCTCGAGGTAGCACTTGGCAGAAGTACCTAGCGATTTAATCTACTAGGTAGAAACTAATAGTGGAATCGTAGAATTGGATCGCCAACAATGGTTCATTATAACTGTGCATCTCAAAAAATGGATCACTCTAGAAGTGGAACACCAAAGACTGCTCATTTTGAAATAATGGTGGATAATTTTCAACTATTGGTGGATAAACATCAATGGATAATTTTTAACTAATGGTGTATCACTAAAAATAGATCATTTGTCTTAATGGTGTATCCAAAATGGTGGAAATCTATAAGGATTGTTGTTCTTCCAATATTTAAATTTCTTAATTTTTGAATCCTTTTTTGATGTGACATGGTTTTACCTCCTTAATTAATGTATTTTATAAATATTTTTCAAATGGAACTGATCATATAAACCTTTTCTAAAAAATTAAGAGACCCTTTAAAAATATAAAAACATGGTTTTGATGAGATCTTCCTTTAATGTCCAATTAATACCTTATCTATCCTAACTATTTTTATAATATAATCTATCTATTTTGAAGACCCTTCCATACATCATTAATTCATTAATTTTTCTTTCCCATGAGATGGGGGACCAAAATCCTCCATCCCTTGGTTTTTTAGATCTCTATTTTAGGTGTGGGTTTGGGATATCCCTAAGGTTAGTTTCCTCATATATATTCACCTGTAGTTTGTTGGGAAACATTTTTTTTATATATCTATGTTCTCCTATGTTGGGAATTCCATCATTATACATGATAGTGTATCATGTTTGGATCGGTGCATATTTTTATCTACGTGGATTTTATCATGTTAACTAATACAGAAAAATGAAATGGATAAATTATTTTGTTTACAGGAAGGGGGATGTTCCACATGATTTTACAAATTTTGTATATAAAAATATTGTGTCTATCAATGTTGTTGAATCACTAAAGAATAGAGGAATTATTTTCCCATGTTTTCTTGTTTTTAAAATTTGATTTGTTTCAATTATTTGGGTTCTTGTAAAACTGTTATAAATAAATGGACTACCACTTACACAAGGGTAATTAATTGGTTGATCCATGATTTTAGGAATTTAAATATAACATCATGTAATAAATAAATGGATTATAATAAACACACATATTCCTGATCTATAAAACACTATGTGATTTATTTTACATGTTTGTTGATGAAGACTTTTTCTGTCTTGGTTGTGTTTAATCGATGCATGGAAATGGTTATTTTTCTGATGTTTATAGAACAAGGATGAGATGGTTGTTGGGGTGTCCTTGTGAAATAGGTCTCTTATAGTGGTTTCAGTGTATTGTGACGTTCTGATGGGAATGTGGTTAATGTGACAGATGGTAGAATTTGGAGTAGATATTTGTATGTGAATGTTAAAAAACCTCTGGAATGTTGTTTTTATATATTTTCATTAGTAGTATTGAAGTTAACTTGGATATTCATATGAAATAATAAACTACAATGCGATTGGTGGCTTAATTCGGGGGATATTATATATAAATTATGGTATAGAATTTGTTTAATAGAATGGATCTTTTAATTTAAATAGGTTGATAGAAAATAATCATGGATTTGTATTTAAGGGGATATGGTTTGGTGCTTTTGAATTATTGACAGGTATTCCTGTACTTAGAGGATGCATCATGTGGGGGATATTTTTGAGTTAGTACATTAGTTTTTAACCCCTATGATGGGATTCTATATATTTATTATTTGTACATTATATTTCCTTGTTATATTCGTTATTATCCCCACCGATGTTGAGACCCATGTTTTTTAATATATATACATATATATATATATAAGTGGAATTTTGACCAATATCTCATTGGAAGGATGGAATTCTAAATACCCACTTTTCCAGGAACCCTATTGATGGCGTTGGTAATATGTAGTTGATATGATGACCATAAGTCAAAATTTCCATTATTAATATGTGATGCGATGACATGAAATGTACAATGTTCCATTGGGAGAGGTGTGATGAGATGACATATCATGGGGGTCATGCATGGTAGGATGTGGTAATGAGGTTTATATCCTTTCGTTCATGATACCCTGCTAAACTAGTTAACCAATGTGTTATAATATAATGGACTAGGTGTATGTGAATAGGATGTGATGTTGTATGTTGTTATTCAATATAGGTTGAAGCACCAAGATATATGAATTGTGATTTCAGAGTAGAGAATATGTGGGGAAGTAGTGTTATATACCCCTCACTGAAATTATTCATATTCTATTATTAATCTTTGGTAAAATATTTAGTGAGCTTGGCATGGTGAGATTGCAGTTTTTATTAGTATACATGTATATGTGCTATTTTTTTACAATTTTCTCAAGGGTGATTTAGTATTTTATATTCAAATGTGATTGAGATACTTTGATTGTCCTACTATGTAGAATTGATTGCACAACCAATGTATATATAACGTATTTAAGGTTTATTGGAATGATATAGACATTACTGGATTTTACATAATAATATTTAATATATCATTGATTTATATTGGTTTTTATGTAATTATTTGGGATATTTATTACTGTATTAGTATTATTAATACAATAAATGAGGGATGGTTTGTAGATTTATTGTATATTATATCATGGAGTTGTTTGTGGTTGGTTCATCATCTATCCAGATCCTACTTTTTTATATATGGTTACGCCCCCAATTTTATGATATTTTAGACCCTCAGAGCCAGTCACCTACTATAGGGATACTATATGTGGGACTCATGAATTCATTATATATATCTCTCTCTCTTTACTGTAGTATCATTGGTGGGAGGAGGTCATGAATAAAATTTATTAATATTTATATGATCTGTTATTTATAATTGAATTTAGGTGGATTTATCTATCTAATAGAGAAATAGTTGTTCCATAGAATATAACAAGTTCCAAAAAATTGTCGTTAGATACTATCCTCAACATATTCCAACAAAATTTTTCATTATCATAAAACATATATTTAATGTCCCACATGAATCTTTTATTTATAATATTATTCAACAATTTTAATAAACTCTAATCATTTTTCTATAAGAATTTAATATTCCATCAATTTGTAAAAATTATCCATTTATGAAATTCGATGGTATCATCTTTCAATTAATATTCAATCTATGATTATGTTTTATGATGATAAAATTCATTTTGTAATAATATTTATAGTATATTTGGTTTACATATATGTCCAATGATATTATATATGGTATAGTGTTTCATGATCATCTTGTTTCTGGTTAAAAATGAATTTTATTACTAAAATAACTAAGGGTTAACATACTCTAGTATGTCATCATGTATTCTTGATTATATTATTATATCACTGAAAAATTTATTAAATTTATGCGATTCAATTTATATAAATCTCACATAAGGGGTTAAAAACAACAATCCAAATTATACTAATAATCTAAAATTTTAAATAAAAATATATATTGGTATCTCTAAAATAATTATGACATTTTTTTCAAATACATGATCTAATATATGAAAAAAATAATAAAAATATTATTTTTGGTATAGTAACCCATGATAATAACTTAATTAGTCATTAGTGACAACATATAAAAGTTATATGTACTAATCGAAATTGACACATTATATCATTAATTTTTATATAACCTTGTTTTGGTTTATTTCTATTTAAAAAGTCATAATAATTTTTATTTCCAATATGCTTATTAAAACACCATATATATTATAATATTAATTACTAATTGATATAACCAAAAATAAAATTAAATAATATTCACAGTATAGTTTTTTTATTGAAAATATTAAAAGTTATAATCATGAATTTATCAAAAATTGATATTTTTAGTGTTTTTGCTTACTAGATGATATGAGAATTTCGTTTTTCTTGTAAGAATATTTTTAGTAGTGGAATCTACATACTCTCCAACTTGATCACTATGAATAGTGAAAATATTTTGTTTCCTAAATGTTTTGAACATGAGCATAAAACATTCAATAATGTGAGATCTTATGAAGGGTAATATTGATAATAAATCCATGTTTACCTAATATACTCATCAGCAATTAAAAATCATATTTTTCTCCTTCAATTTTTATAGTTAATGGACAATAATATTACTAATGACATAATTACAGTACAAGATACATATTTGAGATTTATTATGTAGATAAAATCCTCATCTTATGCCAAATTATATATTCGATAGGGTTAAAAATTATCAGGTAAATGATAAATAATGGTTTGATAAATGTTTGAAAATCACATTCTAGAAGCATTAAATATATATATAATATTTCAATGGCCTAATAACTAATTTAAAATCAATGAATTATCCTAAAATATTACGAGATAATGATTTTTTTGCATGAACGGTATTATATGATTAAAATTTTAATATTATAATGCCATTAAAAAATGTAAACTGCTTCACAAATCATTGTAGTATATATTCCATTCATATAATTTATTTATTTACCCTTATAAAATAAGTTACTAATTGGATAAATGTAGTGATTAGGCACTACAAATAAAATAGACATTTGAACATAATACGTTCTAAATATTGAAAGCATCATTAATTTATACAATTATTTATGTTAATTATCTTTAAATTTAACAAATCCAATGTCCATTTATTTTATGTTATATATTTTTCATATGATTACATTCATGTGTTTAGAATAATCATTGTACTTATAACATATGTTGTAGATACATATACTCATACATTTCTCATGAAATATTCAAAATTATATTTTTACTACCCAAATTATCATAGGAAAATGAATGTTAGAAAAAAAACATTTGGAACACATATTTTTTCAACTCTTCTATGTTTAGTAATATCCTATAATATATAAATATATTCATCCTTGATACAAATGAATATACCTTATTCACTTAAAAATTATTTATACAATGACACTATATCTGAAATAATTCAATGACATTTTCATTTTTTGGAATAAAGTAATTAGAATAGAATGTGAAATTCTAAATGTAAACCATGTCCCTAAGAAGATATTTTAAAAGGATTATACATGTTTAAATGATTATAATTGGTTTCTAACAAAAAATAAATTTAATTAGTATATTTTTATGCGATTCAAAATACAAATATTGTTTCAAAAATACGCATTGATCATTATAAAAGGAAATTAAAATTTATTTTTCATTTATATATATTTTTCAAGATATTACATTTCTAAATCATAGATCATATTAAAATTAATATTAAAAATTCTCTATGAATGCTTCATATCAATCCATTACATTATGTAATAGGGAATAAACTCAATCAACTAATGAAAAATGGAAATAAAAATCGAATCATATTGTTATAAGTGAATCTAGAGTAACCATTCACATAAATAAAAATTAATTCTTCATTAAAATTTTAAAACACGTGTAATTATTCATTTTTCCATTCCTATCAAATATACTTGTATAATCATAAAATATAAAAGCAATATAACTCATTTTTTCTATCATATCTCTACAATTCATCAAACTATTTTCTCTTATGATCGAAAAACGTCAATATACATATTTTCCAATCATTCTATTCCATGTTTGATATGGAATTGTTTAATAACACATAAAATGATGGGTTAAAGTGATATTTAATCCCATATATCTAATATAATCCAAAAAATGACCATTCAAAAATTTCAACCTTCCACATATACTATTCACTATCCCTATATATAAATAAAATAAACATTGACTAGTTTTTGGAAAAAAATTATCTAAAATATCATTATCATTTTATCATTAAATTCATAGTAGGTTTAGTAATAATTTTTTTAGAAATTATAACTATGAATATTGAAGAAAACCCAACCAAATTCCAATATTTTAACATTTTATCATCTATTTTAGTATATTTTAAAATTATTAAATAGTTTAATGAAATTATCTTGATTTTTCTTTTAAAATGATGTTTTTTATCATTTATCATAATCCTTTTATATTCTTTCTCTATATAATATATTTTAATGATATTACCCTCTTTTTTTCATCAATTATTTCAATATCACTATGTGTGTTTACCCCCATTAACTATTATCATAAATATTTGATGCATTTTCTCCATTGAATATCATAGAAAATGAAAATTTCTTGATAATTATTTTGAAGTATAAGCTTTATATTCTTAAGTAATTTTAATTTTATATGATGTGTAATTTCAAGGATTCCCTAAATACCATAAATCTTTCCAGATGATCGAGTTTGTGTAATGATATTTATCATCATCGATCAATGTATGGTATTTCATAATTTTTAATTCACCTCAAATTCCATGTTTCTGTCAATAGTATGAAGATAATTTCCAATAAATATTGTTTTTTAATTTCGTGTTATCATCCAATAATGATCATGTATTGAATTAAAGAAAAAATTTATAGTTGTCCAAATTAGTACACATATTTAGCTCTACAATATATATATGAAATACACTATTTCAAGATTTAAATTATATTAGTGTATTAAAATCATAGAAAACAAAAATTTATCATTCCTTTAAAGAATTTAGCATAGGGAAACTTTTTTTAAATTATATCATATATTGAATGTAAATATAAATGTGAAAATATATACACCTATAATAATAAAATATGTATTACTCATATGTTATGGTTTTATCGTCTGATTTAACATTTGATCAAGGATAAAAAAATATTGAAAAATCTATAGGGGTTACATGGTGTATGAAAATTATATCAAATATTCACCAATATATTTAAGAATGTTTGTTGATTTTTATAAAATTAGAAAAAGTATATTATAGTACTGTATGAATAATGGAGGAATCAAAAAATAATAATTCTGAAGTTATCAAACAATAAGAAATAATAAAAATTTAGTAAAAATGAATCAAAATGTATTAGATAACAATATATATACTTTATTAAAGAATACGATTTACAAAATTTCTCAATTTATAATAAAATATCGATTTTACCCAGAAAAGGAATGTGAATTTATAACAACATCATTTGAAAAAGTGATCTATATAAGTAACCAATTTAGAACCCTAATTAAAATTTACACATTCGATAATAATAATGTCATTAAAAAAAGTACTAAAAATTATTTTCAATCATTGGTTTCCACCTTCATCAGCTTAATTTGAAAAATGATAAAAATTAAACATTACAGAACATCAAAATTTGGAGTAATGTGGGTTTCTCTTCACTAAACAATTTCAATCATAGATACAAAGATTATTCTATATTCTGATACATTGATGCACATTAATCATGATGGTCATAATTAATTATTACAATGTGAAATCTATGTAATTTTATATTAAATAATATATCATATAATATGTTAGTGGAAACATTAAAAAACACTCTAATAATCAATACACAATGCAGAATGAAGATTCATAGTTTGATTGATGAAATTTAATAATTTTGGTTGTATATTGTAGCTAACAAACAATGATCATTTGGATTTATATATTATATGAAAAAATATCCCAAATATAAAATTTTTAGATATTAATTCTAGGTTATATCATCCTTGGATTTTGATAAACATCATATGTTAAAGAAAATAGTTAGAATTAATGAATCTTTGAAAATTACAGGGATCATTATGTTCATTAGAAAAAAAAATTAGGAGATAAAATCTGAATAAATGATAATTAAAAAATCATCAATTTATATTAAATTAAATTTATTGTCAATTTTTATTTTTAAAATATTGAAACCCAAGATTAAATTGACATAAATATATAGTTTGATTTTATTCAAGCCTCATGGTCAAATTCTTAAAAAACCTACAGAAATAAAAACAAAGAGCTTAATGGGTATCTTATAATCCTTAATATAAAACTAGATGGTTTATATGATGATTAAAATATAAAATAGAATGAGTATAATTATAATAATCAAAATTTGTATGAAATGAATTAAATAAACTATGTTTGATATTTCATGTATATAACTAAATTAACTATAATAAATACATTTTATTCTACCCCAACATGATATAATACAATTCATAATAATTTACATTTAACTCATCACATGATCCCACCCATATCTAAAAATCTATATTGATACATGTAAAAATCATGAATCATATGTTTTACTGATATGTATCAAATTACATGTCATGAATGTTGATAGGGGCGATTATAATAAACTAATATGATTTCCCAAATAACCTAAAAAAAACTACGTGACCATGAACAAGTGGATAAATGTATAATTTTATGATAAGTACATCTTCCCCAACATTGAAAAATATCAAATTAAAGTATGTGTAAAATTGTAATTGTGAGCTATCTTTGTAATGAAAAGAAACACTACCTAATGACTCAAATTAACATCCCTTACTTAGGAAATGTCCAAAAAACATATAATTAATGACATATATACAATAAATTCCTAACAATGTATGAAAAATACGGATAATTTTATCATAATAAATATAATCCAGATGCCTCACCATAGCCTCAAATCATGCTCATGAAAGGCACACCATTTCCATTAGTTATCTTAAGTCAAAACAAAATCAGTAAATGAAAATTTATTTAAAATATAATATTATAATGCAATATGAATATTTTCATTAAAGTTATTCTTAACTATACATTTCATCAAATAAATAGAATCAAAACCAGGTCAATAACTCAATTATATCAATATAATATAAAAATATTTTTTTAAAATCCCTTGTTGAATTTGTTGAACATAATGAATATGGGCAAAAATTACTGAATATAAATACCTACTAAAAATCAAAGAAAAATCACATATTGGGGTAACCACTTTAGATATATAATTCTGAATACATTTATATCACCTTTTACTATATCTCATATTTCAAAACCTTGTCCTTTGGGTTGGTTCCCAGTACAAAATGGTAGTTAACAACATATACTCACTAATACCATAGATTAAAAAAATAGAAATATCATGTATGATTCAGGGGAATAAATATTATATATTTGGATGATGGTATTTTTGTGTTATTATATTATAGTATCCAATAACACATGTATAATTCTCCCCACCATCTCTCTATTCAGGCCACTACTATTATGTGAAAAAAATTTGTACCATCAATGGAGGGAGAAACATTATTGATATTATGTGTCTTAATTGGAAAATTAATTCCAAAACAAGATATACTACATTGTAAATTTGTAATAAATATCGAAAAAATTCTTCAATATTTGACAATCTTTTTGACATCATGTCAAAAAGGTGATGTGTCTCGTATGTAATTTTTTATTCTAAGAAACATAACATGACAAGGAATGTTTTTATTCAATATAACTAACACTACAGTAATGAAAAATACCTTCAATGGAATGTGACTACTCCATTTAAATTAAAATTATGGAATGATCCTTGTCACATCAAAATGCTATATCATTGATATATATTGAGGATTGTCACAAAATTAGAAACACATATC
The DNA here is from genome assembly GCA_963277665.1 of Viscum album. Classification (NCBI taxonomy): domain Eukaryota; kingdom Viridiplantae; phylum Streptophyta; class Magnoliopsida; order Santalales; family Viscaceae; genus Viscum; species Viscum album. Next base: position 641,774,537 of record OY728151.1, on the reverse strand, counting down.
ATAATACAATCATTTTCTATTTAAAATATCTTGAGGAGATATATCTAAAACCATGTTGATCATTAATTAGGATCCACTATAATGACGTAAGGATTCCCATTATTCATGAAAAAAATAATCATTTCAAAAATGATTATAGTTAATGGTATAACCTAATTTTTTCTAAATGCATAACATTATACTGACCCCAAGGGTGACCACATAGCCTAATCATGATCCATGTGTGATCCTACTATCAAGGCCTCATTGAGCTACACTAATCACTCCATAATGATAATGTAATAAAAGATTACTATATTTTATAGGATCCTGAATTTTATCCAATTTTATGTTCTATCATCCTTCATAAAGACGCCATTTTGGTATCTCCACCTCGTCAAACTAACCCATCACCCCATGAAATATATACCCTATAGAACCTATGGAATCACACATTAAAATAATATTGGAGATAATATAAAATGACAAAATAATCTATGAGGATTTAGTCAAATATTGAATATTTTGAAAACTTGTAACATCTCTAACACATCCAAATAATATAAGTATCAACATTACATATATCATTAAATTATAATAAAAATATTTTTCAGAAAAATTATAGAATATTTTAAAATTGTGTTATAAGTGGGTTATTCCAAAACATGGTCTAAAGAAAATGAAAATATGGAAAAAAAATTAATTAAAACAAAAATTAATTCCCATTTAATCACATTTCAAATTAAATTAAATGAAATAACATTTATTCTTAAATCCAATAAACATCTTAGTTTATCAAATCAAATTAATATAATGTTATCAGAATATTCTTGATATAAAAATAATTTGCTTTAATTCTAATCTTAAAACAAAGTATGATTATTGGAATCAATTATATAATTGGATTCAAGATAAATAATATTAATTTTAAAATTAATATAATAATAATTGAAGAAGGAGAAATGATTTGCACTATGTCAAATTAATGAAACCATTATAATTATTAAATAACACAATCATGAACAAAATAAATTATATCTACAATCTATTTGTAACCCAAAAAAATTTATGTAAAAGAAGAAAATGTCTATAATAGGATGGACAATAGACATTTAAAATTATATAAAATGATGAACTACATTTTGAGCCAATTTTAAGGAATCATAAAACCTGTAATCCTAAAATATAATGTCTTTCGATGGGTTTTTATTAGTCATTTAATAATCCATCCGAAAAAACTATTCAGAATACTTAATATCTCTTCTGTTGTATTAATATTAGCAGTTATGTGAAACTACATATTATTTATTAAATAGTTATATGTTGTTAAAAAAATACTTCTAACTATATTTTCACAAAATGATTATATGTAAAAAAAATTACCACTTCTAATAAAGACCTATATTTAAAAATGAAATCCAATTTCTTCCGTCTCCTCCCTTAACCCATCAGTCCATCCAATATCATTGTCACTTAATGACCAATAGATCAAACAAAAATGTACACATGTTACTTAATTAATTGTCGCAGACACCCCAATGACCCATCATTGGTCTTCAGAGTCACCTAATCTATAATTGACTATTTTACAGTCTTATTTATCACCAAGAGTCCCTTCACTATATAATTTTTTAGTTTTTTAGTTAATTTAAAGTATTATATGATATAACATTATATATATATGGAATATTTTTAATTATGAGGATTGATTCAATTATTTTACTATCAACAGGTTTTTACAGTTAATTTTCTATAAAAGAATTATTATTTAATACAGTTGTATTGTTTTGAATTCATATTCCTCATTTAAGAATTTTGCATGATTAATTTAAAAATATATATATAATTAATTTTTATTATTAGTAAAATAATATGTATATATATATTATTTTTATTCCAATTTTCATTCACAATTATACATAGATGAGTAATTGTTGTTTTTAAACGTTATATCATATTTCATTAGTTTTTGATATTGTGGTTATGTATTATATTATGAAATAATAAATACTAATGTGTGTATTTTGGTAAGATGTTTATATATATTATATATTATCAAGGACTATTAATTTTGATCTTTTATTAATGAATTATTATTGAAATATGATTAAATTATTTCTGTTTTAATATCATACATACCATATATTTTTCAATTATGTTTATTTATTCAATAACAATGATTTTATTTAAAATTATTTTTACAAAAATGAATCATTATTTTTATTAGATTGTAAATAATTTTATTTATTTTACTCATGAATTTGAATTTAAATCTTTTGATTTTATTATATATATATAATATGAAAATAAAAAAACTTTATTTTAAATAATAATATAATTCACCTCAATCTATTGAAGATATAGGGAATATTTTTAATTTCCAACTATAATTCATTTTTTAAATAGAAAATTTTAATATATATGGATGAAATTTTACTTCTGATGGTGGATAAATTGATATAAAGTGTTTGATAGTATTATATAGAAACATGTTAAGGATAGATATGTGTTTTTACATTTTCTTCTAAAATTGTACATTATTTAAAATTTCAGCATTATTATTACCAAAATGACCTTGATATAATGATCATAGTGAATAATAAAATTTATATTTAGATTATTGAGTAATTGTTGATTGAGAAAAATATTATGCATGATATAATATATTAAATATTTAACCACCTAATTTTTTCATTACATATATAATGTAGAAGGTACCTATTTAATCATGTGAATTTGATGAATTATAGGCATTAGGATATCTGATGTTACAAATGTTATGTTGAAAAAATATTAATTTTTATATTCAACTAAGGTTATATCAATAGAATTTATTAAGTGAAATTACATATCAATCCTTTTAAATGATATTGATGTTACTATAGGATATCTTCAATGAAGCCATGATATTAGAGTAATGGTATGAGATATATAATGGTATTCAAAAAATATGTCTCTCTTATATAAATATATATGAACAACCACGGAAACCAATTTATTATTATATAAGGAACTCGACTATTTAAAATTAAATGAGTTGATATACATCAAAAAGGAAATCAGTTATTTGTGAAGATTATACAAATTTTCATAGAATGAAAATGGAATAAACGAAATTAATATAATAAAATTGTTTTCTATCACATTCCATTAAAATTTTGATAATTAATAATGTTCATGTAATATGATATTTAACATAAAATTAAATTTCTTTATATAGGAAATAGAAATGAATGTTTTATTTGAAATCTAATAGATACTAATGCATGTAAATCTATAGATCAAATATAACTAAATTACTATAAAATATAGTCGACGTTGCCTTTGGGATTTTCAATTGTGTTATTTAATACATTCTCAGATATATTGGAATATTATTGAATATTGTTAAATATCTAGATACCTTAAACATTAAATATTTTTTTGTGTGTGTAGAAAATCCATTAAATTAACTAATGAAAATTCAGGTGAGAAAAATCACTTGAAATGAAGTTGAATAATACTAGGAAACTCCCATAGTTGATTCATAATTTTTTTTGCAAAATTTAAGGGATTCATGTGATTAATTTATAACAAATGTATATAATTATTCATTCATCAATGTAAACTTTTATGTATTTTACATGATTATGAATCATTTATCTCCAAAAAGATGATATTGTATGTTAATTTTCGGTTTTAAACTGTGATTTTTTTACTTCAGAAACTACAATATTGAAATAAAATAAATTTTATCTATTTTACATTATATCAATATTTTTATAATGGATTTTCGTTTCATTATTCATTATTTTATTTGATAAAATATTTTTGGTCACTTATTAAATTGTTATCATGATAATAATTTTATTTCCAATTAAAACTTTTTGATGCACATTTTGTGAAATAGTGTCGCTGTAATATTGTTTTAATGATTGTTCTAAATCCATAAGATACACTAGGAATAAATAATAAATGAAATAAAATAATATCCCAAAAAACCGTATTCAAAATTTTAATTCATTTATTATAATCATTATTTTATGTACATTAAAAAGAATGACTGTGAAAACATTTTTTACAATATAAAAAGTGTATAGTATATTAAAAAAACATAATATTGATTATCCACACATAAACAATGATTATGTAAAATTTGATATCTGGGGAAGATGTAGTAGTAATTTATACTTCTACAATATATAATCGAAAAACTAATAAGAAATTGTGGATCATATATGAAATAATTTGGTAGTACCTCATAAATATCAAACTAACATATCATGATACATCAAAATCACAATATGATTAATGTGTATAATATTCATAGTGTAATTATACTAAAGATAATTGGATGAGTATATTTTACTAAATTATTTAGAATATTTTTAGTAGTATTATTAAAATGCAAGTGGGTTGATATTTATGAGTATTTGAAGAAATAAACATTGACATTTATCAATGTAATTTTTTCATTGTTGATGAATAATTTTAAATATGTCTAAAAATGTTTATTTATTTTATAAATCACACCAAATAATTCATTATTATTTGATTGATTGTGAGTACAATGGATTAACTATTATAGTACATGTGATGTTGACGCGTATATAATATTGATTATGAATATAGAGAATTGTTTTATAATAATGAACCATAATGATAATAATATCTTGTAATATCAATTAATAATAATATTGAATTGTATTTACAATATGGGACGTTGAATATTATGAAATCATGTTAATAGTTGAGGAAGATATAGATATTCACAATGATGAAATAATTTATTTTTTATTTATTAATCTATTAATATATTATATAATTCACATTATTAATAAATTTATAATACATTTATATTATTAATCTAAATTAATATTTTATATCCTTTTTTTAAATTGACTATATACTATTGTATAACTTGTTTTAAAACAATATATGACATATTATTTTTAAAATCAATATGATTTAGAAACATGAGTTTGTATTCTATAAGTTTTATACATTTGGATGACCCATAACATGAACTCTCACTATTATTAGATAGAGTTATTTATATTTTTTAAATGATATATTTATCTAAAAAAGTTATTGTTGGACCTAAGACTATTCATTGTTGGTAATAGAGTTTACTTACTGTTTTTTTAATCCTCAAATGGAATATTAAGGAGTATTCCAAGAAATATATATTATTGTTCAAGATGAAAGCCGTGTTTAAGGTGACATCATTTCCAAGTGTTTGGGAACTATTTGGGCCTCTAAATTGGGTGTTGGTTTTTTTCTGAGAGATGATTTTTATTTGGGAGTGAATTTTAAGTAAACCACATATCATAGATCGTGGAACATAAAGGGAGTAAAAGGAATGTGATTTCTACATAAAAGCACAATGAATACCATTTAGCATGTTATGCTAACCGCATATGGGAAATAGTTCAAGGGATGTTCACATTTCATGGAAGGAAACTAGTTCATGAGATGACATGTTATTCACGGAAAGGAAATGGTGAATTGAGGATTATTGAAGGGTTCCATCATAGAATACATTTTCCACCTTAATGAAAATACACTACATGAGTAGTATATGGAAAATGGTATGTGGAATGAGCACGCTAAGCAGTGGTTGTACTACATCGATGATTTTGGAAATGTTGTTTATCGGTTATTATTGAATCATTTTCCGATATGAGTTTCACATATATTTTCATTACAATAAGAGTCTTTGATTAGAATTTATGGAAGAATTTTGTGATGTTCAGAGTGGTTTGTTGGATGAAAACCCCTTTAAATAGATGATATAATCAGGTAGGATTACGAAAAAGGAGATGTGGTCCATGGAGATGGTCCATTGGAGGGGTTTTTATGGGACACTATATTCATCATTGGAAGATAATTTGTGGATGATGGTTTGCAAAATATGGTTCATAGAGGAGGACATGGTCTAAGGTTAATATGTTAAATAAGAAAATGGAACAAATAGGTAGTAAGTGTATATAGTTTGTGGAGGTGGTATTCGAATGTGTTACGAGAAGTACACAAGATTCATTGAGTAGCAATGTTCATGGAGGAATCAATCCAATTCAATAAAAAAGTATTCATAAACTATCAGTGCGCAGAAAAGTGGAATACATCTACATGTAGTTTTTGTACATAAATAAAGCATTTATATATAGATTTCAATTCGTGCATTAATGAGTATGAATAGACCTACAACTCCATAAACGTTTTTTGGTTTCTACCAAATTTAGTGAGCTAGGGGTATAAGATGGAAGTGTTCCAAGGGATGCAGTGGGAGATTTATAAAATATTCTAAAGGCCGTGTGTCTTGAACAGAGTGACTGTGTTTAATGATTGCTACTCTACATTTATTGGATTTATGTACAACTAGAATACTATCAACATATTCTCATTGGACTAGAACATATTGATGAACCATGTAAAATTATTGTGTTCACTCTTTATATGTGATAGTTTGTTTACTTCTCATTCATAGTAGCTAGGTTTATCATATTCCCTCCAATGTGGGAACATGATCCATCACTATTGAATTAATGTTTGAAACCCTGATTCCCCTCTCCAATCTATGGGTTCTCTGGGGTCCTTCAAGAGGTATTATAGTAGGTTAGTGGTGTTAAAATTTTCCATATTTTCTATCATGGATAATATAGTTAATTTTAGGATAGTTCTCTATTTTTATGGAAGATACATTTAGATATGGAATAAAATAATGATATTTAATCTATGATTTATTGTAATGGATGTCATTTTTATACTTTATAAGGATTTAATATTATTTATCCAACATAGATTTATATGAATGATATATATAGGAAAATGTTTGATGCAGATCCTAACACTCAAAATGCACTCACTATAGCTATTTCTGGTCAAATCTATCTGATGGTGTTGGGATACACTTCATCCTAGTCTATGTCGGATATGGTGAAAAAATGTATGATGAAGATATCAATGTAATAAAGACAAAACATTAGGTTTTTTCAGAATATGTTCAATGGTCTAAAGATACATCTTGATGAAAATGTAGATACCTTTTTAATTTGAATTATTGATGTTGTACGAGAAATTCAATGGCTTGAGGAAGATGTAATAGACATTTAAATTTTGACAAAAATCTTTAGAATAATTTTACCGCATTACAATCCAATGGTGTCAAACCATGAGTAAAGTGATATTTTAAAACATTAATTAGATGGCCAATTGAGCAGTTTCATAGCATTTGAAATTTAAATTGAACTAGAGGATGAAACAAGTAATGTTATAAAAGATATAGAATTCCTTGCCAGGGAAAACCGTGAGATTTTAGGAGGTTGTCTTATTGAAGTTAATTAGGAAGAAAAAATTCATTCTCTCATTTCCAATAAATTTAATAGAAGAAAATGGATATTTGAAAAAAAATATACCATTATAACGATTTTTTTGTGGTAGAGTTTTGTACATTGCCTCACAGTGGTCATGGATGTTTGCAGATGAAGAATGTGAGGATGTAAACTAAAAGAATACATAGGAAAGGGTTTATCAAAAGTGATACATACAAAATGGAATAAAACTACTCACAAATAATTTTTATATGAAGGAGAAGATGATGCTAACGATTTAATTGAGGAAGATAATCTATATCCTAAATATGGAACCCAATATTACATTATTTCGAATGTTTAAATTAAAAAACATTAAAAGAAAAATCTAGATATGATATATTTATTGCTGAGGTTGTTATCAAGTTATAACATATGGATTCCCTTGGTAAAGATGAGAAATAAATGATTGATAAAAAACTAGAGAGTAGTTGTGGTGAAAGAATTAGAATATGTTGATTGTATTTATGCTGAAATTGAACGTCATGAAGAAGTTGTGAAAGAAAAATCAATAAACATTGAAATCCTTGAATATGTTGGGTAACAAAAGCTCATAATTGTAGAAAGAGAAAATGTCATCAATGACCATACGTCCATATAAGAGTAGAAGTCCATGACTGTTGAGGATATTCGAGAAGAATTTGTTACTCTTATTATTAATATTTAATGTCCATAAATTTTAAAATAAATAAATTAGAAAATAAATTATAAAATATTCTAACTTGTTGAGTTGCTAAAGTGGTCTAAACTGGGTTATGATGAAGTAGAAATGGGGTTTCATGATTAAATATCCACATGCATGGGTAATAGTTGAATTGGTGGTAATGGTGATATTTCAAAGGACCAAAATAAAATAAACTTAATAATAGGTAAATATAAGTTGAAAATATCACAATGTAAACTGATGTCCTAATAAATATAACCTTAAATAAAACAAAAATAAGAACTAAATCTTATTGAAAAATTTCCCTATATTATGGGTAGTAAAACTATATTACTATGGAAGGAGAAATGTGGAGGAATAGTCATGAGAAAACATTTCCACTTATGAATTGAAAATATAAAGGCTATCTATGTTATGCCATGTCATTCTATAAATAGGAATGAAGCTATTTTATTGGGTAAGAACTAGGATTTCAAAAAAGGAGGGAGAATTAATATTATATTTATTATAGAAGAAATAATTTCTATGGATATTGTTTTCATTGTAATAACATTAACTATAAAGTTGTTCATTGTAGTCTGAGGAAAGACATGAAAAGTGAATACAAAACTCAAAGAAAATCCAATACTAGTCAACATGATGACATTGCTATTTCAAATAGTTTTTATCCTCTTGTATTGGATTATGAGTATGATGAACTTATTCACATGGAAATGTGATTTCAAATTATATCATTATTTTTCACTCAAACCTATATTCCAAGGATGAAAAAGAAAGAATATAGAAAAATACAACTTTGAAGAAGTATCCCTCAAAGCAACAATGAGTAGCAACACTTGTATTCATGATAACGTCTGCTCATCCCATATGACTAGAAATGAAGCCTTTTAATGAAGTTTAATAATGGGGTTAGTGGAATAGTAATGTCTAAAAATGATTGTCCTTCTAAAATCAATGGCATGGGAGTACTATCGAGGAGAACGAGAAGTTTAATAAAAAAGATGTTCTCTATGTATACTAGTTTCACAACAATAATTTTATAGTCAGTCAAGTATCTGAATCTAGAATGATGGTAATGATTAACCAAAATTGGTACACTACTAGTGGAAAGTCATCGATTTAACATACTAAAGGACGCAGAATAAATGGAAACTTATATAAGGTATATAATAATAAAAAAGATTCATACATAATAGATGAACAACAAAAAAACTTATGGCATTGAATATTGGACCACATTAGTCATCAATACATTGAAAATATATCTATGATTAAGATATTCATTGATATCAGAATTCTTATGCATGAATGGGAAAGTACGTGTGATGTGTTCAAATGAGGGATGTTGGTATTTAGATCTTATTGGAGGAAGAACAAAAGGAAATGAATTCTTCTTGATCTCATCCTAATAGATGTATGTGGGGTGGAACGGTATTTTGGAACATATGAGGTTATTTATTTTTTCTATTCATTGATGACTATAGTAAAATGGATTTTGTGGTTGTTATACATAGAAAACAATATATTCTTGATTATATGAATACTAATATCCAAATAAATGAGAATGATACTTGACATGGATTCAATGTTTTTTTAATATGAAACTGGAGGGGTATACACATCCATTGATATTGAAAATTTCTAGGAGAGACATGGAATACAACATGAGGTGGATTTTGTGATAAAAAAATATAGTTGTTGAGAAATGGAATCTACATGTTATCAATATGTCGAGAACTATGAAAATTGGGATTCTAATTCCTTACCATTATAGGAAGGACATTGTTCAACCTGCAGGGTATACCAAATATCGAACATGACTTTATGTTGATGAATCCAACACACAAAATGAGTTGTTGAATGAAATTAATCCATCATTGATGTATTTTCATTTTTTTAGAATTAAATTATATTTCGAAATAATGAAGGAAATTCAAGGAATTTTGGTGATTTTAAAGATAAAGGAATATTCATTAGATATTCAATGAATAGAAAATCCTACAAATTATTCAATAATAATCTTGGAAGAATTTTAAAATGCATCAATATTAATACCGTTGTAGATAAGACAAAAAATACCTTCGGGGTATCACATTAAAATGTTATTGAAGGTGTAGAAAATAATATACATGAAATAGATTCAAATGCAGACGTAGAGAAAGGAGTGGAAAAAATTTATAGGTGAACAACGATTTTAATTATGAGGAATAATCAAAATAGGAAACTGTTGATAATGATAATTATTTTAAATGTCTTAAGAGAAATAGAAGAGTAGAAATTGATCAATTCAACATCATTAGGGAAAAGACTACTCCCACACATACTATGCAAATAAAGAATAATGCACAATATTCCTTCTAAATAGTGGTTGAACCATCTTCATTTGACTATGTATTGAATGATTAATCATGGGCTAATGCCATTAATGTAGAGTTTTATTAGATTCATAAGAACCAAACTTTGGGTCTAGCAAACTGAGTCCAAAATAAAAATTTGATTGGTAAAAAAAGGATTCTCAAAATTAAATATGATGATAATGTAAATGTGATCAGAAATATGGAAGAATTCGTTTGTAATGAATACTCACAGATTGAAGGTGTTGATGTTGAAGACATATTTTTTCCGATGGCCAGACAGAAGTCAAACATAATATTTATAACCATGGAAATTCAAATAGGATACAAAGTGTATACAATCGATGTCAAAATCTCCTTCATAAATGGATTTCGTGAAGAATATACCTATATTGAACCATCTTTGTTCTTTCTTCATGGTAATGATGCAATGAAGTGCTGTAGATTAGAAATAGTACTCTAGGATCTCAAGCTATAACCATGATCATAGTACTCTTGTATGGAATCTTATCAAAATATAATTGAATTTAAAATAAGAGTATTGGCTCACATTATCTATGTGAAGAATTCCCATATGTATCAGTTTATTGAACTAGTTTGTGTAGATGATATTATATTCTGAAGAAGAAGGATTGTATCGGTGGATGACTTTTCCAAGCACATAAAATATGAATTTGAAATGTCTTTGATTGGTGAACTCAAATACTTCTTGGGAATTCCAGTGATTCAATGTAAATACAACACATTCTATTATCAAGAAATGTTTCCAATAGTGTTTTTGAAGAAATTCAATATGCATGAACCCATACTAATGTTGATTCGATTTTTAATTGGAAATAAACTTGGTAAAAAGTATTATGAGACTTTCATAGATCCTTTCATGTATATGAGAATCATTGGATGCAAACTATAATTAACTTTATAATAGCCAAATATCATATTTATAGCATTCTTATAGATCTATATTCAATCTATTCAGATAGAGTAACGTATATTGGAAGTTAAAAAAATTTTGTGGTACATTCATGGAACTCACATGTTTTTCTTATACAATCCAACATTAAGAGATAATGAATGTTTGGAATTTTTTGATGCCGAATGAGAAGGGGATATGGTATCTAGATCATCCCAAATTGTTTAATCATTCTTTATTAGCATGATATGTTTGGAATGGATGAGTAATAAAGGAGAAAGAACTTATCTTAGAACTACTGAAGCAGAGTATATCTCCACAACATAGTCTTGCACACAACAATTTGGATGTGGAAACAACATATGGATATTGGTGATTAGGTGAAATATCTGATGTTGATTTTATATGATAATGGGATTTCAATTTATCTTAAGAAAATTCATGTTTATAGTTCTCAAATGAAACACATTGATATCATATATAACATTATAATGGAAAAATTTGAACAAGGGATTGTTAAAATGGATAATGTTGGATATTATGATCATGTCGATGACATACTGGCTATGAAATTATCAACACATGTGATTGAGAGGAAACAGTTGAACCTCAGTTTTCATCAACCACCTAGGGAGAAAAGAGGATTAAGTTGTTTCCCTCTCCTCATTGTGTTCACAATTTAAACCTATTTGTGGGTGTGATGTAGGTTTATAGGGGAGATTTGATTCATGGGGATTGTGTATTATACTCCAAAAAAATAAAATACTAGTTCATTGGGTTTTTTAAAATGGGGTAGAATGAATAAATTCCATTTTTTTGATTCAATTGTATTTTTGTTGTAGGATACTAGACCTATATTTTTCTGTCTACAAGACAATGGTGAATGGAGAATAAAAAATTTATGTTTTGGGAATGCAAAGCATATATTTAATGACCTTTTACAATAAGAGACATGAGATTCCAATTGGTGTTTCCAATCCTATTTTCTAAACCATGCATTTCTCACATATAGTTAGAGTGTTTACAGAGTTAATTATTGTATATTTGGTTTTGATAGTAGAATATTATATATTGATTTTTTTATTTATTTCCAATAAACATAATAAGAGTTATTGTTTGACCCAATGCTATCCTTTTATTTTAATGGTTTTTTCAATCCTCACATGGAATGGGATTTCCACATAAAAATTCTATATGGACTATGAAGCACGATATGTTTACCGCATAGGGGGAACATTTCCTGGGATGTTTGTAGTTAACAGATGGAAACCTGGTTCATAGGATGTCATGATGTTCATGGAATCCAGGCCGTGATTTGATTATCCTATAATTGTTTTGTTCATATAATACACTGGATTCTTCAAATGAAAGGTAATACATAGACCACAGTTGGAAAATGGTTGACAGAAGAAGAATAGTAAGCGGTGGTTGTATTACATCGACAATTTGGGAGATGTGGTATAACATGTTTTTTGGATATATAAGCCTATATATGATTCAATAATCCATTGATTATAATATGATAAATTGATTAGAAAACTGATAGGAATTTGGTAATTTGTAGAGTGGTTTGGAGGAAGACAATCTCAAAAAGGAGAAGAGGTGCATGAGAAGGATTCTATGAAAGATGGACTGGTCAATTGAGACAGTACATAGATGTGGTGTTTTTATGTCACTATAGCTTGTAATGTTATACAATTCATGGAGTATGGTTTTTGGATGAATGTTTATTTAGGAGTATTTGGTCCATGGATAATATGTGATTTTTGAAAGTGGTACATGGAGGTTGTAAAATGATGGGGTTCATGGAGGTGGTATGCATAACTGTTACAGGAATAACATGCACTATGAGGAGATGTGATTTTTTTGGTATTATTAGTCCAATTCATTGAAGAAATATTTGGTAACTATTAGTGCTCTAAAAATTTGATATCATATTTATGTAGAAGAAATAATTCAGTTTTCTTAGGAACTGTACCCAAACTATCAGGGATCAGAAAAGTGGATTTCATCTTCAGGAAGAAATAGGATGTAAACATACCATCTATCTATAGTTGAGGACGGGTTATTTTATTAATAAGATATTACCTCAATTCCATAAACTGTAAATAGATTCCTCCCAAGGAAGTGAGCTTGTGGGATTCGATAGCAGTATTCTGAGGGACACTGTGAGTTATCCCTAATATATTGTAATGGCAGTATGCTTGGCATTGAGTGATTGTGTCTAAACATGTTTACTCCACAAATAGTTATTTTTAGAGAATTTAGGTTTTATTGAAACACTATCACTTTATTCTCCATGGACTATCCCTTAGTGGTGAACAATGTAAAACTATTGTATTGACTCATTAAAAGTGATTACATGATAACATCTCAATCACATCTGCCATGTTTAACTTGTTCCTTCCATTGTGGGAATAAGATCCATTACTTTTGATGAGAAATTTGACACTCTGTTTCCATCATAAAATCTCACGATTCTATGGGGTCAATCAACTATATGATGTACTCCCACATTCTACATGTATACTCTCTACCATTAGGCAGTCCCCATTTACATAAGGGGTTCCTTAAGATATTGAATGGTGAAATTATATCATATTAGTGACCCCAATATACATTTTGATCAGTATGGGAGTGAATTGACTAGTATGGTTCAGTGAATGATAGTATTTGTAACATCATTCCCCTCCTCATTTTCATGAGTGGAGGAAAAATTATTACCTTACCATAAGGAAAATATCCATGATTATAATGAATGGAAATGAATTCCATTAGATTCTATGGAATTAGAGGAGGATTATTTCATTGAATAAAAAAACACAAAAAAAATACCACAACCAGAACTAATATATGAATCCTGATAATGATGTTAGACAACATAATTTATAACAAATAAAACCATCTATAACATATTACTAAGTGGAAACCAAAATCAACATCCAATTGAAAGAGGAAACAAACCAAATAAACTGAAACTCCAAAAGAAAACTCCATGACTCCAAACATTCTTTATGTTCCAACTCCAAAAACATGTCAATGTGTAATGATGCACCACAAATGAAATTTGATAAACAATATTTAATTTTTTCCTAATATAAGACATCAGATAAATCACCGATGTTCCAATGTAGGGATGAGTAATAAAAATAAGTAGTTTTCTACCAAATTAATTCACTATTTACACCTGTATGATATAACATATTAGCAGATTTATATGAAACAATTCATATAGAAAAATTTAATATAGTTTATATGAAAGCCATGAAGATTCCCCCTAAGACAATTTTCCATACAAAACAATTTTCCAAGGAATGTAAAACAATATGTAATTTTTCCATTTACTCAATTTAAATGATGGAATAACATATTAAATTTCACATAAATACCCATTTAAACTCATGAAGTCATGCCTGGTCTCATCAATGATTGTGTAACATCATGTACAAAACCTCTTTGTTTGATGGTGGTAAATTACAACCATTATATATCCCATTAAATTAATTCATAACCATTTAATCCTATAACTATAGAAAAAAATATTTTGAAAACATTTCAAAAAAAAATATTATTATTGAAAAAAAATATATTCCTCAAAACCAATATCCATTTTAAAATAATCATTTTATACACATGAAACCAATTATGACTTCCGCTAAATGGCCAAATTTAGACCAATCCATGAACCGTCAATAATTAGGATTTCAATCAAGCATTGAAAGTTTAATTTCACAATCATATTCAATCAATATAATCAATTTCAAAAAATATATGTAGTTCTATTAAGAAGATTCAAGAGTGAATCCACCTACCTCAAAAAATATGCTGAATATGAAAAGCGACACGAATTCATCCATAACACCATGTTGAGTATCCAAAAACACACCTTATATCTTTTTACATTACATCATCACAAATATATTTTATCATTATTTTTATCCAATATAATAGATATATCCACAAAATACTAGATCTATGAATCAATGAATGGTATGAAAAGTATATCTATGGAAAAAATTAAAAAAAGATGCCTTGGCACGTAATCCATCCATCAACGCATCAAAATTATTTAACAGATCACATTACATTTAAATGGCAGAGTATCCACATCCCTTAGGAATAATAAATGGATACATAGGGTTTAAATAGATGGAAAAATTATTATAGACTAAAGTCTTATTTTTATCCACTTTTTTATCAAAATTTAAACTGAGTATGGTTTTATTGTCAGTTTCTCAAATTATTCACCAATTGTGTTCCAACCTCTCCCACAAGGATAACCTCACTTGTTAGGATCTCATAGCTATATAAACCATGTGACAATCATGAATAATACCTCTACCTCACATCCCATGGATACATCTAGATGGCTGAATGGTTTGGTCGAACCGGGAACTTTACCACACACAACCCCAAACCCTTCTTTTTCACTTTTCTTCTTTTTATATTAGATATTCATTTTTTCTTCATACCATTATCAATCATTAAACCTTTAAGATATCCCAAAAACATTCCAAATTTCATCCATACCATACCAATCATCTCCCAAACACATTTATATATATATATAATAAATAATGTTTGCCGTATATGAAACCGAGGGTGCTATAGTGACAATAAGACCAAAATATTCATCTACAATACATAAAACTCAAAGAGAATATTATTAGATATCTTTCATCACAATGATTAAAAATATTGTGGAAATTTGTAATAATTTATTTCCATTACAAATATCAGAATGATTATATTTCAAATTATAACATATTTTTAATATGGTAATAGAATTATGGTATCAATAAAGAAAATTATTACTTCTTTTAGTGTTGAACATTGGAGGAACCAATAAACAATAGGATTTATGGGGATATGGTGGTTACATGATGTTCGATTTTGGGAAAAAAATCTTATATTTTATTACATTGAAAAATCAAAAACTGGTCAGTTATTTGTAATGTAAAATTTGGTTGATGGTGGTCCTCCCATATTTACCAACAAAAATTAGAAAGGTGGATCACCAAGAATGTTTAATTCTTTAGTCTACTAAAATATTCCACAATTTATTTATATATGTTTCTCATAGATGAATAATATTATTCAATATCATTGTTTATATATTTTTTATGTAATTATCAATATTTAAACCATATATAAACAAAAATACAGTATAAATTTTTTTACGATTAAATATATAGAATTTTTTAATCCAAATAGTATGACTTGTTGATCTAACTTCACTAAAACCCCTACTGTTAGATTAAATTGATTAAATTTTTTGAAAAAACAATAATTTTATTTTTTTATATTTTTCAAATATATTAGATTATTCCAACATAAAAAATTTCAAATGAAATTTTATTTAATAATAAGTAGAAAAACAAAATAAATGGTTCAAAAATTCTATATTATAGACCCATATTAGGGTTTTCATAATCATATTTTTTAAAATCATCACTAAATAATATATTTAGTGGTAAATAATAGATGACTATTGAATTTTTTGTATTTAGTTTTTATTTTCATAATCAATACATAATAGGAAATGTCAATATTGGATATTGTTTTCATTATAGTGTATAAAGAGATCGAAGTTGATCCCACAACACCAATAAATAAATTTAACCCAATGGGTTATCAATAATTG
This sequence comes from Viscum album, assembly GCA_963277665.1. Classification (NCBI taxonomy): domain Eukaryota; kingdom Viridiplantae; phylum Streptophyta; class Magnoliopsida; order Santalales; family Viscaceae; genus Viscum; species Viscum album. The sequence continues at coordinate 641,757,631 of OY728151.1, read as the reverse complement.
TACATCCTAATAAAAATGTGTTTAATTAAATTTTAATCAAAATGAAAAATACTTCTGCGTATCAACATGTAATCTAATCCTTTTTACCATCCACTGATTAGCCTATCATATAAGTTTTGGAAACCCTGATGGTTCATGTTGGATATAACAACATGAAATCCCCATTGAAGTCTCCAACGTTATTAAAAGTATTAAAATCGGGTAGCTGGTACCTTCCATGACAACGTTGAAAAATAATATCATTTATTTAATCCACAAGAACCATTAATTGTACCATCTGGCCTTCATTTATCCTCATTAATTTTCATTATAATATACCAAATATTTGTATAAAAACCTCTATTTAATAATTAATAATGTAAAATTCCACATTAACTAATTCAAATGGAGAATAATCATCCTCCCATTTCACCAATAAATTTTGTAATCATTCATTTCATGAATGATCATTATTTCTATTTGAAAAATAAACTAAGTAATAATATATAATCTGAATATACCAAAGTAACATATTAACACATTTAAAATAATTACTAATTTCCATATCATCCATTTTCTCAGACAATCAATTTTTGAGTGGTATGTTTTACTTTTCACCGTATAGGGTATAATAGAGAATTAAATTCCCAAAACCATAGAAGTTATAAAACATGGTTTCTAGATGAAAATACTCATACATAGGGGTCTATTTGTATTATGACATTCTATCAATTCCTTAATGGAATAACATATACATTGATAAATTATATCATTGAAAAAAATAGTGTCTCTTCTAAAATAATCCAAAATAGAAAATTTTGATTCATTTTATCTTAGTTTTGGACCTAATAGATTCATGTAATCAATTGAGGAATATTATAAATACACTATGGAATATTGAAATAATTCAATATTCTTTTTGTAATTTAGAGGTCTATATTGAAAAATTGACAGTTCATACACGTATATATAATTAATACAATATATGTCATCATATTATTCCATCAAAATGTATTCTAAAAGTCAAGGTACATTTTTTTACAGCATTATAAAATTATAATATTTAGTAATAATTATTTTCTAATACATATTCATTAATAATATAAAGAACATTAAAAAACATAAAAAAACATCCCAATATTGTTATTCTCTATTATTTAACAATAAATAACATAATATTACATTAGTTTATTTCTCCATTTAACCAATATATGTTGTCTTTGATATGACCCCAATAATTATTTAATCAAAATTGAATTGAACATCATTTAATATATTAGTATTCAAACAGAATCCTATATGAAATCTCAATTTAATGAAATTTACATTTGTATCATCTTAAATACTAAAAATTATTAAAAATTTGGATGAAATTGAATTGGATGATTATTGGAGTCAATAATGAATGACAAGGAACTTGTTATTATTCTTGATATGTTGTTTTTTAGAGGTAGTATAAGTGAAATAAAAAAATATTTTGATGACATGGTTAGGGTAAATTTTTTATAAAGTTGATAAACTATCATTATAAGGATAAGAAAACAATCAATGTATGGTTTGAAAAAGATTATATTTGTTTAATAAATGTGAACCATGTCTTTGTATGGTTCCCTCAATATGTTTGTAAGGCTAAGACAACTTGATAAACTATTTTTGTACCTGGCCATAAAGTTAAAATAGTTGACATTTAAGGTCATTACATGGCTTATTATGAATGTTGTGTGACAATGTATTATTGAATTGATTATAACCTAATATACAAATATACCTAATGAAAAATGATATTTCAAAAAAATTATCGGTTAATGAAAAAGTAGTATATTTTTTTCAGAGATTATCATGGCATGATTAACGTAAAAACAATAAAATGATTATATAGAAAGATATGACTTATGAATGACCAAACATGAAAGATATTTTAGGTGATATATTGTATTAGAGAAATTATAATATTTATATTAATGCCGAGGCATATATGCAGATTTAATTTAACAACATATTAGTCTACAGAAAAAAGGATTATAAATTCCAAACAATTAATACTTAATTTATAATGGGTAGAAAAATATTGGACATCTTCATAGGGAATGAAAAATCATATAGTAGAGAATTAATAATAATATGGTTAATTAATTACTTATATTTATGAATCTTTAATGTCGATAATTATAAAATTTCAATGTTTAATATTAACGTGATATCGTTATTAGAAATAGACAAGAAGGAAAGGCTGATAGTGACATAGAACTAGTATTATAGAATATATAATATTTTAAAATTCAAAGGAAAATCATTTAAGGACAATAAATGAAACATCTATTGATATAATGATATATCAAATAGCGATATATAGAGATAGATTTAGAAAATTCTATGTAAGAATCAGATTTTTTATTTAAGAAAAACAATAAAAACTACAAAAACAAAAAACACAACAACAATAAAATAATGTAGAAAATAATATATGACATACCCTTTTATATGATCATTAATGATCTTGAAATTGATATTGAATGGCCCGTAATAAAATATTCCAAAATTAAAAAATATATAATATTTGTGACACACTACTAAAGAAAATTTATGATGAGGAAAATGATTATATTATTTTATAAATATGATAATAGAGATATGTTTTTACTTATTAATCATGATGATAAATTTAAAATATACATGTTGTTGAGGTTTTAAAATTCAAATAATTTTATTTCACCGTATTTATTCAATTCACAGAAAAATATTCATGGGACATACCCTTTCCAATGATTTTTTAAAAAATATGATGAAATATGTGTGAATGTGAGATAATAACCATCATAAATTGATAACATAGTCATACATTGGGAGTAAATTACAATTAACAATTCCTATAGTAATTGTTGTTTTTATTATTATATTGGAATGAATACAAAGTGAAGGTCAGATAAATGATAGTTTTAGATTTATTTTTTTTATGACTGGAAATGTGGTGAATGATAAATTTGAAATTTATAAAAGAGTTAAAAAACATGAACTCTCCACTCCCAATGTTTGACAAAACCATTTATAATCCATTTAATTGGTAATATGTTTTGAAAAATTCAAATTAGATTCTCATTATTCATTATATTTTCTAAGAAATATCAAAATAATATTTCCAAAATGAATTATGAAATGATGATTTGAGGAATATTTTAATCTTCATAGTAAAATATTCATATAATGTAAATATATATATAAATTGTGAAATATGAAATATTATATTGATGTTCTTTAAGAAATATCACAACTAGTGTAGAAGAGAGAAATGTATCTCGTTTAATTAAAATTATTGTATATATAGTTAATCAAAACATCATTATTAATATTAGGACATATATAGATACATGTTAATTGATATTAACCCACTTATTATAGAAGGATATGAAAAGATATGCAAACGAAATATTACTGTTAAACAAATCAAGGATTGAAGGTGAATATCAATATATCAAAAATATGTACAAATGAAATTAAAAATATATCTAATCTCTATTTTTTTTACAATCACTAGATGAAATAGTAATTTATATTATCAAACTATTCTTATAAATAGTCCACGAATAATATGTACTCTCAATTCAATTGATGAATCTTGTGATGAGACAACGGATGAATAATGCGATTATTTAAGAAATCCATACAAAAGATTCCATGATATGTAATAACATATATTTTGGAATTTAATAGATAAATATAGTAGGATGTCCCAAGACAAGAATAATTTTTAAATAAAACAACATTAGTGATATTGGAAAATTGTTTCGATGCGTATAATTCTCTCGAAAAATTTAAGACCCTTAAAGACAATCAATGTGGAGGTTGAAAAAAGGGTCCCATGTATTATGACATAATGGATCAAAAGAATTCGGGAAATATAAAAATAAATAGACTGACCTTAAGTAATTTACCATGAGTGAAAATTGATAGATTATATTACAAATATTCCACAACAGGTCATGTGATAGATGATTAAAGAGCATTACAATTAATATCATGAAAAGACTATGAAATATGAAGATTAAATTAAGAATACTCTGACTATATTTAATGATATAAAATAGATAAATTATAATTGTAAATACATTATGAATATTAAATTATTTTAACATGAAGTTATATTTTTGAGTTTGGATGAAATATTATCTATGTCATTATAAACAGTATAAATGAGATGTTTTCAAAAATAAAATATTGATGAGGTTTATTATTTCAAAATAACTTTTTCATGTTGAAGAAATATTATGTTATAATCAATTTCAATGTTTGAAAATACTCAAACAAAATGTTACCTTTTATACCACAAAGAAATAATTATGCTAATTTTTTTAAAAATTTATTTATTATACATGTAATTTATGAAAATATGGTAGAAGAGTATTTTATAAGAAACATAAGATATCTATGTGGAAGATAAAAGAAGTAGTAATATAGTCTCTTCCAAATATTATAATAAAAATATAACAATTAATCAAAAAAATACAAAATAATTTAGATAGACTATTATCAAAGAAAAATAATTTTTGGTGTTTTTTTATTCTATAATTTTTTTGGGAACAATGATCCAGACAATTGGAATAATATATAAACCTCTATAATAGTAAAATAAGCAATATTATATAGGATAAAATAGGATATGAAGAAAAATTGGAATCCTAAAAAGATAATCATTCGACCATAAATAAGTATGAAAAAAAGAGATTAATTTAGTATTTGAAATAGTATAGTTCACTAGTATGGTTCATGATCAATTATGAATTTATTAAAATAAAATAAATATATAATACCACATAATATGATGGAGAAATATGATATCGACATAAGAATAATGTGGGAAAATAATGGAAATCACAATACTTTCAAGAAGACTATGGTGAAGGCTGATGAGTTACCTATGGACCATAAAAAACATATTAATCATAGATTAAAGATATTATATAATATTTATGTATTAAAAAAATAAGTTACATAAATTTTATTTCAAGGTTTTAATATATAAATATATTAAAAAATTCAATGATTAGATGTGTTAATTGAATAATTCATAATCATAATAGAAAATAATTCACAATTAATAATAAAAATAATAGAGTGATATAATCGATTGAGAATAAATATAGAAGAACCCATAAGCATTTGAACTCTATCAGGTAATTTTTAATAACATTGTTAACCTTGTTATATGTATAAGTAAAAATGAAATAAGATCAATATAATGAAATGTACAGTGGATTTTGCAATATTCAATATTATGAATAAGTAATATTTCATTACAGTTTATCAAATTAAAAAACTAGAAATCTAGAGGAAATCTACGAGTGGTGAATTAAGTGAGTAAATGAAATAATTTATTGTTTAAAAATCATAATAATAATAAAATAATTTGTTAACTACATGAATAATACAAAATTTAATGAGTATGTCATTATGTATATAAGAGGAATAAATATCAAATAAAACATTTGATAGTGATAATGTATCCATGATACTCAATAATAGTTATAAATTTATATGTGAATTCATGATGGTTTTATCTAGAAATGATGCTAAAATACAATGTTTAAATATATTTTTAATGAAATTAAAATCAAAGTAATCATAATAATAAAGAAATTCATTGACTATATTCCTTGTAATTTTCAATGTATTTTGGTTCATTATGATTAATGTAGTGAAACATGATTCTAGTTCATAAAATAAAAAAAATGAAATATTTTCGTACTATTACACACAATAGAGAAGAATTATTTTAGAAAAACCTGTTTGGATTTGTATAAGAATAATATATTATTATGCTCTATTTACCAAATGTCATTTAATCTAGGGGTTTTCATTGTTGAATTTAATAGATCATGTTTTGTTTATATGTAGAGGAGGTGTATAAACCCTAAGAACCTTTTGAATATATTTAAATGATTTAAATAAGGTGTTAAAGGGATATTTTTTGTAAAATTTATTTAAGTTGTATGTGTTCCAAATATATGAAATGTCATTATGAATAGTTTTTTTAGAATATTAAGGGAAAAAAGTACTTTAAATAAATTTTTAGAAAATAAAGAGATTTTAGAAGAATTATTGGTGGTTTTAAATATAATTTTATATGTTCATGAGTGTTCTTAATATTTGTAATGATATTTGTGTATGATTTATGATTTTGATTCTAAATGGAACAAATATATTGTATTTTGTTATTTGTTTTATTCCAGACGACATTTGAACATCCAATGAATTGTTTATGACAAGGAAATGTCCTTAAACATAGCTTAATCTTCTTTAATTTGATTAGATATCATTTTCATTCATTCCAGTGATCATTTAGGTTTTTAGTTTTAGAGATATAGTCTTATCTCTTATATAATAAACACATATATTATAAATAGGGAACTTATACACTATATACATTTTCATCACAATTTAAAACTTCTAAAATTAATGATTTCTTTATTTTTGTGTAATAATATTCAAGAAATTCGACTTCAATTCATGTTTCCCACACCTATTCATAAGCCCTGTGAATAACAAATTAAAATATGGAAGGAGCACAAAATTTTATGTAACATCCCTAAAAAAAATTAACCATTATTCTAGGAATACAGGTGTAGAGACCCTATTTTTCCTTATAAGACATTGAACTATTATTAAAAATTTATCCGGAGCTAGGCATTGAGATGATGAGTGATTATGAGTCCCAAAGTACCAAAAATTAATTTTATGAAAACATTAAATAATGTTTATACTATTGGAATGAGGCTAATTTAAGTAAATTGAATAACTCAAAAATGTTTCATCAGATCGTAAATCATAGAGCATGAATGGGTTTAAAGGGTAGTGTTTTCACTAAGTGAGATATAAAATGAGTCGACATAAGAGATTCATAACTCATGCTCATTAGAAGTTCATTTATGTTAATAAATGACTAAATTTATTTAATTTTATAATTTCATTTAATCTAAATAGATAGATTTAAATACATGGTTAATGTATTTTGAATCTCCGGACCCTAATTTCTCCATAGACTACTTCCTCTCCTCTCATTTCTAGTCGTTGAACATCGAATGGAGAACGAATTAAAAATCCATATATCTAAAAGAATCAAGGCATGAAAGATCTTCCTCCATCATTGGAAAAGATGTTCTTCACCAAAGGTCAAACCAAAAAATTGGTAGGCCACATACATGATTTTTTATTCCAAGGATTAAATGATTAATCAAGTTTTAATTTTATTCATCAATATGTGAACTTTTTTCTAATCTCTATAACTATAATAATGTTGTTTATTATATGTTAATCTAATTTGGATCCCTATTTTTTTATCCCTGGCCCAGAACCCTTTTCCAATGATCCAAAGTATTGTTTTTGTTCCTTTTATTTCTTATTTATTCATGTTCCTCACTGTGGAATCCTTGTGGATCCTGGTTTGACTATTTTTAAGAAACATGAGATCGATTTGGCTCCCAGAATCGAGGCAGAATCAGGGAATCACAATAAAAACATAAGAAATCCCTAGATTAAAAAATTTCATCATGCGAGGATAAAAAATCCCAAGTATTCAAATAAATCCAATGAGAAAAAATCCACTATGGTGTGTGGATGATATGACGAAACTTTTGTTTTAGTACGAGACCAATTTGCGATGAATGACAAAGAGATCCCTCACTCTTAGGCAAGATCCATTTGATTTTGGAGAGAAAATAAGTTACTCGTTCCGTGGTTGAACTATATTTTGATGTGTCTCTTAGGATAAAATAAACCATATGGTTTCTTTAAAAATCAAGGCTACATTCCTCATTTAGTGAAGAACACTTAGATTGTAGCCTCCCTCATTGACGAAGATAGGGTTTGGGAAAAGATAAGGATGAAACGTTGTATACTATCCTTCACACGCCGCATATTACCTTTTTGTTTGAGGTCAATGATGTGAAGGAACATATGGTTAGGTACATTCTATATGTGGATAACACATACAAGAGATGGCCACAAGGGTTGAATTCCATGTGGGCCAACACATCATGTACTAGTGTGCATTGAAAAAGGGTCTGAGTGCACACACACAACAACCAGACACGACCCTAGTCCCTTGATAAATGGAACATGATATGTTGTCCACCTACACTCTACGTGGGACATTGACTTTCTCTAGTTAGAGAAACAAAAATGTATTGAAGTGGGGCCACACACCATGTGGTCTCCCTCACATTCCTTATAGTATTTGATCTCCCACTATTAATCATTAATCATCTAAATATATGTCATTTGAACTTGGATTTTGGGATGGTAGATGCCTATCTTTAGTGTTTTTCATCATATAATGTGACAGATCCTTTCGAATAGAATTTTGAGATATGATGTGGATGTTTAGTGTTTTTCATGTGGATATATGACACAAAATGATGTCAATGATCATACAAGACTAATAGAAAGACCTTTTGGGATAACCCTCCTGCAGGGCTAGTTAGTGTATGCCCAATGACCTTTATGGAAGACCCCTCAATACGATGTGGATATTGTAGTCCCTAATGATATTGTGCGACCCTCTATTAGGATCTTGGTAGTTATTTCCCCAATAGAATTCTGGGCAGACCCTCCCACGAGGCAGTGTAGTATAGTCATAGACGACCATCAGGGATTACTTACTAATAGGGATAGGTAGTGTAGTCCTGGATGACATTTTGGGATGAACCTCTAGTAGGATCTCTAATGTAAAGTCTTGTACGATTTAAGGGTGACCCTACAGTTGGATTTGAGTTGTGTAGTCCTTGATGTTTCTGGGGGACCCACCTATTGGAATTGGTAGTGTAGTCCCTAAATACCTTCTAGGATGATCCTCTAGTAGGTCTTGGGATGTGTAGTACCTAAAGATTCTGGGTTGACCCTCCAACCGGGAAGGGTAGTATAGTCCCTAACAACCTTTTAGATAAGACCCTGAACTGTGAGGCATTGTGGAGAGGCATTATTGGACATTCTAAATGACCCATGGTAAATATGGGTTCATTCCCCACTAATACACGTTCTTGTGAAAGGACCTAAAATAATGTGGGTGAGTCCGTGCATCCTAAAGAGGATAGTATCGAGGTTTGGTGATTTAATCACCTTTCAGTTGGGAATCCTTTGAAGACAATTTAGGTGTTTAGTATTGAATATTACACTACCTTGGAACATTAGGATACTCATATTTTTGGAAAAATATGCTAGATGGATATCCACAAAGTCTATCCACTGGGATTCATTGAATGAGAATTTATATATCCACACCATTATAGTAACCACTCTTCTGGCCTTGTTTACTCATCATCCAAGAGAGGATATGTTGTGTGGGGTAATCCATGTGTGTTTTGGGTCAGGATTTCCTTAGATGGATGGGTCTACTCTCTGGCTATAGGTATAAAATATTTAATTGGGGGGGGGGGCTCAACTCCTCACTATTTATAGCTCCTTGTAATTGTATGAGACTACTTGTACACTCTTTTGGTCTTCAGTTTCACTCTTTCCGTTTTCATTTTTTATACCTCATTCTATATACTACTTCACTTTGGTTTTATCTCTTATTACTCCCCCATCATCTTTTTGGGGAGTTCTATTGGGTATGAATATACTCACCCATTCCTGGGATTTTCCCAACACGTGTTATGTCTTTTGTAGATGGCATACATGTTGACTATGATCGTATGGTAGATTTTGAATATGGTCTGTGCGAACCGTGTACAGTGTTCAGAGTTAGGATATATGATCTGGCCACTCTTGGTGTTACTATTTTCCAGTTTTCTTCTGGTTGGAATTGATTTCAGTTTTTTGCATGTGTTTTCCCAATTACATTTCAGTACCCACTACCGAACCTCTTTATTATATTGAGTATTATTCTTGTTTATGTTATATTACAGTATTTTCACTTTTTATACTATTCTCTTAAATTATTCATTGAGTAATTTGAGTACATGTTTATTGGCTCTTAGGAAAATACCTCCCCATGTTTTTGTGCATTTAGCACCTCTTTCTAACCCCTATCCAACAAGGGTATGTTAGGGTAGTTGCAGGCTGAGCCCTGATATGGGTTAGGTGATGAAATAAGAGTATGAGAGGAGTTTTTTTCCTTATTAAGTTTTATAGATTTTATAAAAAACAAATTTTTTTGATTTACATAAACTAATTCAATGTATCTCAAGAGAGACTCTCAGTAAAGGGAGTACAGATATGGTAAGGGCGGCTGATATATCCATTTACGAGGATACTGATTACCCAGTTATCGACTCAGCACCATGTGACATTTGTTGCAAGGAACAATGTTTCATGTATCATATATGATCAATTAAATAATTTTACTTCTTGATTCACCTCATCATTAATTTTTTGATATATATATTTTCTCATATGACCGCAGTAATCATGAAAAATATTCAAGGTCCCTCCGTGACGATTGCCATCCAAGATACCACCTATAGTTCATCATGACAACCCTATGATCGAAGATTCGATAAATTGATGCCCATAATGTGATCCCTATCCACAGTGTAGACTACTATAACTACCTCAAACCATTTAGAAGTCTATATTCCCATCCTAGAAGGCTAAGGATGTGCATAGGAGGAGTTAACACCACGAGTTCAAGCATCAGTGACTGCTGAGGTTCCATGGCGATACATATCCTAAGGTAGAAGATGATTGGATAGAGTTTAAGGTTTTTGTTTTTAGACTAGTTTGAACCTTGATTGATTTTATTTTCTCCTTATAATCCAATGTAATCAATAGATCAGGTAGTTGTTGGTAACGATTAGTTACCCTAATGTTTGATGAGTTGATTCTCTCATGGTGCGACTTTCAGCAGGTGTTTCGTTAGCAGAAATACCCCACCTTCTCACACTCTATTTGGATTCAATTTATTTAGGAGCATTATTAGGGTGGGAAGATTATGGAAGAGTATGAATAAATATTAATAGACCATAGGACATAATCTCATTACATGATCTGATATGGTTACTTCTCGGAAAGGTTGTTTGAGCAGGGGAGACCCTTCTATTAGAAGACTCAAGGGTGTGTTGAACGAGATCAAGGGAGGCACATAGAACATTGGAAACCTAGATAGGTCCAATGATACTATTATGGTGGCATATGTCACCGGGCTCGAGACTTCCAGTCCTGGTTTACTAAGTATTCCAATAATTTGGTTGTCGGACCGCCATAGTAGCGGTTTCCCCATGATCTGGGATCTCCCATGGGGGACATGATGGTCACTTGGGAGGTTGATCTGGATGGGGAGCGGGAGGAGCTTCATATTGGCGATGGGGGTACATGTATCTCCTACCACAACCATAAGGTGGTCGACATCATGCTAAAGAAGCTAGAGGTAGGGGTCACAGATAGCTCCATGCTATGGATGTATATGACCCGACAACACATGAGATGATTTGAGTTATGATCTATGATGACTGTACATTTGGATAAATATTAGTAGAGATATGTTCTAGCCATTATATAATTTCTCAAATCTATTTGTGGGTGCGGGATCTCCCAGTGCAGCTACTAGCATAACATCTATGCCATAATGTTCCAATAGAAAACACTTCCTTCGTATTATTCATCTTTTAAAAGTGAGTTCTATTTATTGGACCTAATAGTCCCCACTATGTAACCCTCCGATGTCATCTTGGTCATGCATTGACATTCCTTGTTTCGAGACCACATTGACTATCAGCTTAGATTAGTCAGATTCCTAGGTTTTGATGGGATGATGTTTTCTCCTTTCTATGTGAGAGAACTTATTGCAGGATGAGTGGGTGTTGTGAACATGAGGTGACATCCCATTAACAATTAGCTAGAAAGTATACCCTTGGGGAAAAATACTCATCTAGAATCTATATCCCTTTAGGTTAGGATAATTCTAAGGATTCCATTCTCAAAGATGCTCTAGGAATAACTATGATGTGGGAGTAAGTGTTTTTCATTAACATGGTGTCGGGGACTACCAAAACTTCTTCTACAAAATATCATATTGAAACCACGTAGCTTCATGAGCTTAGGATGCAGTTAGAGGACCTCTGTGATAATGGTTTATTCAAACCATGTGCATACCCCTTGGAGGATATTATTTTGATTGTGAAGAAAGAAAAAAACATCATACAATATTTCGTGGATTATCATCTACTGAATTAGTCCACATCAAAGAACAAGTACTCTTGCTGAGTATTGAAGGCCTATTCAATCCACTACGAGTTGTAAGATGGCCCTCCAAGATCGATCTCAGGTCTAGCTAACACCAGTTATGGGTTCATGAGGATGATATTCCTAGATTATCTTTTTTGATTTCTCTCTTAACATTATGAGTTCCTAGTGATTGACTTTAATGTAACAAATAGTATCCATTTTTTTTAATGCCTTTTATGAACCATATCTTCCTTCCATACATATACAATTTTTTAATTTTCATCATGGATAACCTACTCGTCTACTGTAGATAGAGGAGGTTCATGTAGAGCACTGGAGGAGGGTCCATGATCCTCATCAAGATCACTATATTTATGGAAAACTCACAAAATTATATTTCTATATGCAACATTATCACATTGTAGTGGATTTAATTTTATATATTGGTTTATCCATAGTTACAGTGATGATCAAGGTAGTTCTTTCTTGTGGGAAACCAAATAATATTTCAGAGGTGCAGATCTTTCATGGCTGGGTATAATACTATATGAGATTTGTGGTATACCTATCTAGGATTGATACTTCATTGAACACTTTGACATAAAATAGACAGTTTATTAAATGTTCAATGAAGTTTCAAAATTACCTTGATGATTTGAGGAAAAGAAATAAAATTCTCTAGTTTTGGGGCTACTAGAGGAAGGTGTCATGTTTGCATTGCATTGAAAAGACTTAGGAGCTGGGATAGGTTGTTTAATGATGCAACGATTAAAAATCGTCCCATTTGGATAGAGGAAGTTATGTCCTCCGGATATACAATGTTACTAATGATCCAGAGTTAGGAGTTATATTGATCACATTGAGGATATGAGTGCACTACCTTATAGGAGATTGCATTGTGGTTTACATATATCACCATCGTCTTAAGTATGTCTTCTCTCAGAGAGACCAAAACCTGAGTTAGAGATACTGGTGGGAGTTTTTAAAGAACTACAACTTTTAGAGAGCCGGTAATCATGGGAAGGAAAAAATTGTAGATGATCAACATACTAGGAATCCCCTACATTACCTAGTGCCGAAATCTTTAGAGTAGTCATATTCCATAAAGCTGACCCTGATGGAGGAGGGTATGGTTTTCCTAAAGACTTTGGTGTTAACCTCTTTGCACCATGAGTGTGTGATAGAGTATCTGTTGGGAGATATTTACATTGTGGTTATGCGTGATAAAATATTCATATTAAATGCACCATATGGATTTTATAATTTAGGGAATCATGATATCCTATTCTTGGGGGGAATAGTGGTTCTAGTTGCGATGAGGGAGAAAGTGATGCAAAATATCTACACTTATACCTTAGTAGAAAATATTATTGTGGGAAAGATGAACAAGGTTCATCTGAGTCCTATTTTTTGGTCCAGAAATAGATGATTTGTAGCAGAGTTCATCCAATGATTACTTACCTATTAGCGGGTGAAGGCAGGGCACCGAATCCTAAAAATTATATTACAAAAACTTGATATCCTAGAGTTAAAATGTGATGGCATGTCCATGGACTTCAGCACAAGGCATAAATATAGAGAAAAAGGTCATGTGGACAACTTGGTGATGATATACTATCTCACGCAGTCAGAAAAATCACATTCTATCATGGAGTCGTGTTCCATGGAGCGTTAGGGGTAGTTGTACATATGATAGATATTTCACCTTTATAGCGTACCCCTTGAATATTTTCATTGATTATGATTCCTGGGTTATGTAATGATTGTGGAGGGTACTACAAGAGGTTTTTGGTTCCTAGATGTTGATGAGTACATACATTCCCCCCAAACTGATGGGAAGATAGATTTCACTATCCAGGTGTTAGAGGAAATGATGAATTCCTACTTGTTGGATTTCAGCCAGAGTTGGGATGATCGCAAGCCCTTAGTGGAGTTTTCGTACAACAATAGTTACCACTCCACCATCAGAATGGAACATTTTGAGGCCCTGTTTGAGATACCATGTAGGTCACCTTTTTGTCTGACGGAGATTGGAGAGCCATCTCTTATGGGGATGGAGTTGGTGCAGGCGACGTTATAGAAGGTCCATGTCATCTCTAAATAGATGGAGATCTCCAAGAGATGATGGAATCACTTTGTAGATCACCATCGTAGGCCCTTGGAGTTTGATCAGGGAGACCACATCATCATTATAGTCTACACAAGACATGGAAAGATAGTATAGTATGGGGAATTAAGGTATATTAAAGGTTTATTAGGACATTTGATATTTCACCATTGGTTGGTAAGGTTACCTATCACCTTGCCTCACCCCCACAACTGGAGCGGGTTGATGACATCATTCACATATCACAGAGGAGGAGGTACATGCATTACACCATGAACAATATTGAATTTGCAGAGTTGAACATCATGGTTTGATCCACCTTTGTGGAGAACCTAGTGTATATCGAGGAATGATTGGAGCATACCCATTTTGGATGTCCCATATATCTAGATTGAGTGTTTTGGAATCATAGAAACAGAGTTCATTGGAGTGGGTGTGCCATTTCACGCTCTGAATCCCGAATTGGTTGTTTTTTGGGGATGGAAATATTGATTGATAGACTAAAGTAGATACTTGTTTTTTCCCTTTAAATACTTTTAAATATTTTAAAATATTTTTCCATAGCTAGGTGCTGAGAAGGAGGGAGACTCTCAGGACTATGGTGGAAAAAAATTATTTTATAAAATTAGAAAATATATTTTATTCATTTCATGCTTTGTTAATTTAATAAAAATAGTATAAATAATGTATAGTTGATCGAAAGAGAAATTATAGACCATGATTATGTTCGAAAGCTAGTGATTTCCTAGGCGTGACATAAAATGAGTTGGAACATGCCATTTAGACCCCTCCCCCATTAGCAGTGCATTTAAGAGATACAATTAATTTATTTATTTTATCACATAATTTATATTAAACTTAATAAATGGATTTGATAACAAGGTTATGGGGTTTAGAACCTCATATCCCAGTTTTCACCATCGACAGCTTTTTATCCTCTCATTTCCCATGGGCAAATAATGAATGAAGAACGAATGGAGAATCCCTGAATATATAAAGATCATAATGCATCAGATCCTCCTTCTTTATTAGATAACCCGGTCTTAAACAACAATTGAATAAAAAATAGGACGTATATGTATTTGGTGTTTTAACACCTTGTATTAGATGATTTAGCTTGTTGGAACTTGATTCATTAATCTATGACCTTTTTTGTAATGTTGATAGCTATGAAGATGCAGTTTATTTATTGTTAATCTAATCTGGATGAGTGTTTTTTATTGTTGGGAAGTAATACATAGACAATGATCCATTACTTTGTCTATAGTACATTTCACTTACATTTCATTACGTTCCCCACCATGGAATCTTTGTGGATCCCATTTTGACAATTGACGAGTGACCCGAGCTCGATCTGGTGCTCGTATTCGTGGTGGAATCATAGAAACACAATGAAAATGTGAGCAAGACATAGATGTGGAAATGAGATAATGAGAGGATAAAGAACATGAACAATTAAAATCAGCCCGATGATAAGAGAAACCATCGCTTCATGAAAAATATATGAACTAACCCTCATCTTGTAATGAGACCGATTTATGACGAACGACAAAGAGACCCCATGTACATATTTTGGGTCCAATGATAATGGAAAAAATAGTACCCATAGTACATGATTGAGTCTTATTTAGAAGCGATATATGGGATCAAAAATACCTTCCCTTATCTGGAATAATAGTAACTACACACCACGTTTAATGAAGAACAAAAGTAGTGAATCCTCCCTCAATAGTAGTGATATGATTATGGAATAGATTTGGATGACACAACATATACACCCCTGGAAATTTAGTGAAAAAATATTCTATGTCATGAAATACTTGTAAAATAACAAAAATCTAGTTACATGCCATGTGCCGAGCACACAGACATGGGTTGGACATAAAGGTGTCATTCTATGTTGGAAACACAAAGGGAGCCAGAGTACACATGCATGGGGTCCTAGTACTAGGACACGACATGAAGACAATACCCCAGTTCGTGAATAAACAAAACCCAATGTTTTGTCAACCTAATCTATGAGAACTACCACATGGGATGGGAACCATTTCCAACCCGAGATAAATCAAGGTAGTGAAGAGGAGCCACACGTTGTGTGGGCCCCTTATACGTCGTGTATTGTCTAAGCTCCCACGATCAATATTCAATCCCTTTTATATCCTACATTTGAACTCATATTTCACACTATAAGATTGCTATCATGATTTAATTCTTTATATAATTCCACGGTTCTCCTAGAAGCGTAAATTGAGATACGGTGTAGATTTTTACGGTTTGGACTGTGTAAAGATGATAACTGATGATTATAGGGATAATACATGATTTCCTGAATGACATCCTAAGATGAACATATAGTATGGATGGGTATTATAATCTCTGATGACCTTCCAAGTTGACCCTCCAATAGGTTTTGTGTAGTGTAGTCCCATAAGATTCTGAGACAACCCTCTAGTATGATCTAGGTAGTTTTGTCTTTGAGGACCTTCTGAGCTCACCCTCCAGTAGTGTTGTGTAGTGTAGTCCCTAAAAAACATCTGGGATAACCCCCAGTAGAGATGGTTAATTTTTTCCCATTAACCATCTAGAAATAAAATCCAGTTGGATCTAGTTTTTTTATTATCGAATGATTCCATGATAACCCTCTAGTAGGATCTAGGTAGTGTAGTCCATGATGATTCTAGGTTGACCCTCATGTTAGCATGGGTAGTTTAGTCCCCGTCCACATTCAAGGACGACCCTCCAATATGATCTTGATAGTGTAGTCCCAAACTATTGTGGGTTGACTATCCAGATATTCTAGGTAGTGTAGTCCCTAACAAACCACCATAAAAGTTTCTCGATTATGCATAACAATGTTGTTGTGTGATTCAACTTACATAAGGACTCCTGAGAAAGTGGCATTATTTCCCCACTAAGACACATTTTTATAATGCGACCTAAAATTATACAGGCGAGTCAGTGATGTACAAAGATGATTGTACTGATGTGTGGTGATTTGATAACATTTGACTTTTGACCCATAAAGAGATGCTTGAGGTGCTTGGTATCACAGATGACTCAAACTTAATACTATTTTCTACCTATCTTCTTGGACTGATCTGTGAGATAGTGACCCCCATACTCTCTCATTTGGTAAACATTGACTGAGCATATATATACGTGTATATATATATATATCCATTTTGATACAATTCCAAATCCTTTGTCTTGTTTAATATCAATCTAAAATAGGTAAAAAGGTGTGTGGTTTCCCATATGATTTTTATGTCTAGATTATAGTTGTTGGATGGTTCTACTCATTGGATATTAGTAATGACGAATTGATAGGGGTTCACCTCCACACCATTTCAATATCCTTGGGATTGGATGATCCTACTATTGCACCATTGTTTGGTTGAGATAAAATCCTTCCAAAAACATGTAATTTACCACATTCTATATGATTCTTTACATTGGTGGTATCTCTTACTGGTCCCCATTCATCTTTTCAGGGCATTTGACTAGTTATGTATATACTCATCCATGCAAGGGATTTCCCCAACATGAGTCATGTATTTTGTAGATGGATGAATGAATGGTATTGATATTTGGGGCGAGTAGGGATACGTGCGGTGTGGACCAAATATAGTGGTCAAAGATGGGAACATGAGTGGGGAACTCTCAGCTATTACACTTTTCAAATTTTCTTCTATTTAGAACCAGATTCTAATTTGGGGGTTTGTTTTACCCTAAAAGTTTTATAATTAACTATCATACCATTTTATTTTCTACACGTTCATGCATATTTATGTTTATTCGTATTATGTTTACCATTTTATACTATTCCATGTCTATATTTCATTATGAATGATTTGTGTGTGAGTACAGTTTCTTATGTAATGGCCACCCGGTGTTTTTTCCTTCAGTGCATGTCTCCAACCCTGGGACTTTGGAGGTGGGATTCGGGTTGTTATGGCTCATGCACCATATTTTTTCGGTTCATAACAATATAATACAATTTCTTTTCAAATATATTCTTTTTTTAAAATAAACAATTTATTTCCTACAAAGTATATTTTTCTATCCAAAGCATTCATAAATAAATTAATAAAATATTGTAAAGTCATAATAACAATCATAAAATATTTATTAAAATCATAAAATAACCAAATTAATATTTCACAATGTTATAATTTTCATCCATAAAAGTATAATATACTTTACATTGACATTTGGAATCATAATATTTCAATAAAAAATTGTATTATGCACGTAAAAAAATTTATTTAACTTGGAGATTCATTTTCATATCATTCATATACATTAGATAAAAATAATTTTTAATCCGTGAATAACCATCACGTTAAAATATAAAAATCCCCCATAGTTAGAATTGGGTTATCCATCCCAATATATTTCAATAATATAATGGTTGAATGTAATTGCTTAACTAATTTTATTTGCCCAATGAATTAGAAACATATAATTGGATCTCCCACCCATGGTTTGTAGAATAAAAATAAATAATCCTAAAAAATTTTCATGAATCATAACATAAGAAATATACAAAATTCATCTCAATTTACAGAATTACTATCATAAAATATTGATCGAATCCATATGAAATATTTTCTAGTTACTTAAATGTCAATTTCATTTAAAAAAATTATATTAAAAAAGAGTAAAAAGATGTGGGTATTTATTTAAATAGAATAACAATTCCTATAATGTAATCCAAACATAAAATAATGGTTATGATTAAAGAAAAACTCATAATAATTTTATACATTAGAATAATTTTTTTAATCTTCTGCATGTATAGTAAAAAATGATAATTTTTTTAATAAAATTTAAATGAAGTAAATAGGGGCATAAAATTTATTATATAATTATTTAATTTCAATATAAACAAATATATATAATTTTTATTAAAATATGGACATTTAAGAAAATTTATATTATAGGAAACATAGAAAGAAGTTGTTTAAATTTAACTTCACTTTCATTAAGTCTGTATCAACACAAAATTTATTATCTTCCTAAATAATGAAATAATGATAATTATTTTTTTTATAGGAGTTCCTTTTTTCATATTATTATTATTTTATTAAAATAAATAAAATTTTAAAAAACTACTTAATAATTTTTGTTCACGTTGGATTTTTTGATGATATTTGGTTCATATGTCTAATATGTCTTCAGTGGGTTGAAAATTATCAATGAAGTCATTAGTGAGAAATATTTAAATTAATATTAATGACCATATTATATTTTTTATAGATTGATTTTAATTTTAAAACAATATATGAGAGAATTTTATGAAAACATAATTTCTTTACAACCATTGAGATTGTTGTTCATATGTATATATGTGTATCATTACCATTTTTAATGATATTATTGAAAATTAAATGTAGTATTTTACTATTTCATAACGATAAAAATATCATAGATATCATTTTATTTCTCTTAATTTAAAAACACACACATAAAAATATATATTCTTTGTCTTATGGTGATGAAAAATGAATCCCATCCCGTTGAAGAGGGGTTAGTACAAACGTAGGCACAAACAATGTTATAATTTCAATTGTATGGAATATTAAAAAAATATGTTATATTATATTTAAAAATTGAAAATTTTTTAGTAAATATCACATTTATAAAATAAATATATCATTATCAAAATTGATGATATACAATTACAGAAACTTAATTACATTCGTTTGGGAGATGGTAGTTTTCCATACAAATTAATGAATGATTCCATTATAATTTGATGGATTTCAAAGATTGATCTAAATTATTACATTAATATAATATAATTTATGTTTATGGAATATAGTTATGTTATTTCAAAATATACAATAATTAATATTTGAATGATGTGGAAGAACAAAAATGCTCATATAAAACATATATATCATCTATAAAAAATTACTATTTCACTATAGATTAAGATCTATAAGATTATTTTTCAACCAAATATAATACATCTAGAACGTATGGGGGTATTTGAGGATGTTTTTTGTATGGTCATGGAAAAATGGTTAATGCGGTGTGATCAAATTAGAAGAATATTTTCCTTTCTATATGATAGTAGAGAGGCATTTTTTGAAAATTATAAAATATTAAATTAAAAGAAATTAATTTTCAATAAAAAATTTATCCAAATTTATAATATTTAAATATATGATTTGGATAATTAAAAATTATTTCATAATTTTTTTTTAATATTTATTGACAAATTCTTTAGCATTATCTTTTTACCCACATTAACTCTTTCTCACAAGTACTACGATAACACTATTTTATATTTTAATGGTCACAATAGATTCCATAAATATATAAACTTCCCAAAAAAGTTCCATGGTTTATATTTTAGCTATATCCAAAACACATTGTTTATAATAGTATTTTTAGTCATTTTATATAATTTAATATAATGTTATTTCCATAAAATATCCCTAATGCCAAATATTATAATTTTTCATTAAATTTTCAATAAGAAAATATTTAGATCAAAATAAACTGAAATATTTATTATTAGTTACAAAAATTTGATGTTATATTATAAAATTTATGGAAATAATTATTTATTTCAAATTAAATTAATTTTAATTTTTAAAAATAATTTATTTCAATTTTCTATTACACGAATAATTAATACATCAATATTATTTTAAAATTTAAGGTAATTATGTATCACTAAATATTAGATGTCATTTATCATGATGGAGATAAATTATTTATATTTAAATTTAATGTTTAAAAACAATCAAATATTTTTTTCCCATGATAATAATATTATAATTAATAAATACAAGATTGTGAAATTTTTTATTTTCCCTTTAATAAAAACCATAAATTCATTATCCTGTCCAAATTGAATATAATGGAAATACATTTGGTATATTGATTAAAATGTACTAAATAATATCATAAAAATAAATTTATACAAGTGTTATAATATGTTTTATTTTTTATTTTTTTATTTTTTTACAATAATTACCTCATTTACAATTTACGATAATAGAAAATTTCTTGATGTTTGTTAGTCATTTTGAACTAATAATGATGGAATAAATTTACCAAAATTTTAAATTATTATTAAAAATGGATCTAATTTTAATTCAGTAAATTATAATCTATGTAGAAAAAAATAATTTTTAATGATACTGTCATAACATAACGAAAATTTGGGTTTTAATAAAAATTTTCCGTAAATATATATTCTGTTTTTATACCAAATTATATTATAAAATCCAATTATATTATTATAATATTATTATTTTATATGAACATTGAGGATTTATTATTCTAATACCAAAAGTTATTTTACTTTTTTAAAATATTAATTTGAAGAAATCATTTTCTATAGAAATCACTATTTTAGACTATTCATTAAAAAATAATACATTTGTGAAAATATAAAATTTTGACAAGAAAATAATTTTGATATTCTAATTTAAAAACGAATTTAATATCATTAAATATATTTTCTAAATTTTATTGATATTTATTATAATATTTACACAAAACAATTATGTCAAATAATTTTGATTAAAACATGTTTTTGGAATAAAATTGAAATCTATAAATTGAATGCATATTTCCAAATAATAAATAAATAAAATGACATATATTAGGATCTTAAAATATATTACTTAATATAATTAATTATATTCATTCCCACTTAATTAAATATATATGTTATAATGGCATTATATAAATTATAAATGACATTTTTTGTTACCACTTAGTGTATCCCATTTTATATGATATCAAACATTGATATTATTTCAATATCAAAGAATATTAAATTTCCCCCTTAATAAATCGATTCCTTCTAATTCAAAAACTTTATTGATAATAAATTTTAAAAAATATGAACATAAATGTTTTGGTAGCATACATTTTAATGATATGTCATAAAATATCTCCTTGATATATTAAAAGGGAAGTACAAAGACTTTACAAAACTAAAACATAACTACTATTCTAAATTGGAGAACATTAGTGGGAGAAATATTATTGACGTGAATTCGAAAATTCATTCTCATTGATTTAAATAGAATTGTAGAGAACATTGTTTTGAGAATGTTTACTATTAAAAACAATACATTTATGATGGGATAAAATACCGTTAATTTCATAGTATGAAAATAAAATGGACTGTATTTTTATTTTCAATATTTTTTAACTATAGTTTGGGAATTTAATTAACATTTTGTCAATGAACATATGGAAACATACATACAATAAAATTATAATTTCTACCATTAATCCCAAATTATCCCTTAAAAGATGAGTATTTAGGATTAAATTTTTATATAAAAAGTACAGAAATTAACTTATAATGAATCAAAAAATCTAGATGATAATAATATTATATTGATGTTATCAATGGATATTATTAAAATTATATCGCATGTTAATACAGTTTCTAAAAATAACTGTCGTTTAAATTAATAATAATTACTTTAATATCAAAAATACAATAATAAAAGAAAAATATCAACTAATATCATTTGATAAAAAAAATCCTTAAAATTCCTCAAAAATTTGTAGACTACGATTGAAACTAAAAAATATATTAGATCTTCATATCATTTAACTCTAAAAATCATCAATCACTCTTACATTCATCGTCAATAATTTGTATTACCACATCAAAAAAAACTCAAAAATATTATAATCATTTCCATAAATGTCATGAATATCAATAAATCAACATTAATATCATATATTCTCCCAAAATATATTTCAACCACTATTAAAAAAATAAAAGTAATAAATTTTTTATTTACAATAATCATACATGGTTCCCAAAATAGTGAAATTATTCAAACAACAATATCAACCTCCTAATAACTAAATCACATCCCCATGGATTTGTTATCTATTTGATAAAATATATGTTATGAAAATATGATTAATCATCAAATAATGTTTTAACCTCTAATGCATTACATTCAACTATTTCTTCCAAATATTAAAAAAAAATCGATTATAACATCCTTATCATTTAGAAAATTATAACCAACTGGTTTATCTATCACTTTATGTTACATCGTGAAATTAGTATCTTTAAATATAAAAACATTTCACGCATAAATTATCAAATGTATTGATTCTAAATTTTCAATATAAATTTTATAATAAAATAAACCGTATATATCTCCTGATTTTCATAATTTTTGAATATATCAGAATATTATTTATAAAATATAACTACATATTTTTTTTGAAAACATGAAACATATATAAATCATTAATTCAACATCATTCATAATTATTTAACCATTATTGTTCAACTTAATCCCTAATATTTCATTCATATAATCAAACGATAGAAAAATGTCTTTATAATTCAGCAATATCTACTAATTTAATTTTCCTACATTCTACATAGGTAAATAATTCATTCAATAAATCTGGATATAAATATTTTCATGATATCCCATTATCATTCAACACGATTCCCCTAAAAAAACTAAATGCTAAAATATTATTTTTAATTTACCTTTTTAGAGATTTGGTAGAGATGAGAATTGATACAAAATCAAAATTATACCATGAACCACAATATTTATTAATAATAAATTTCTTTTTGAATAAATAAAATAGAACCTTTTAGGATATTTGAAAAATCACGACGTGGTAAAAATCATCTGAACAAACATTTTCATCAATAATGATAATCAAATCATTCAAAAAGAATACAATGTTTTTTTGTAGAAATATTTCCGTAAATAATAACATAATTTTAAAATCAAATGAATTGTTAAATATAAAATAATCCATAAGGGTAATGTAAATACTATATAAATTTTATAATCGATCAATACTTTAACCCCAAAATATATCACATGATTTATATGATTTCATATTAAAAATAATAATTACCAAAATTATTCACAATAAAAAACCGAATGTGTTTATATATAATTTTTTAACTAATTAAAAAATAATATCCAAACATATATATTTTTCTAAACCCTTCTCTGATACCAATTGTAATGATATATCCTTAGAGATTAGAAAATCTAGTGTATTTATAGCAAATTTCAATTTATTATTTCACGAAAAATAGTTATCTTTATTTTTTAGAGTTTTTCATCAATAATCATTAATAATATATATATATATAATACAAAGATGAAACCTTTACATTGAACCCATTTTTTCACAATATGCAATAAAAATTGTTAAATAATTACTTTCTTTCATGTCAAATTTACAAAATGTTCCACATGAAATATTCATTTCTCAAACCCATTGATAAAACATATGAAAAATGAATTCAAAAATGAGATGAACAAAAGAATAAAATTTATGTTTATAAAAATAATAAAATAAACCATTTTTACAGGAATATATAAAAACATTTATTTCATAAAATTTATCATTTGGATCCAAATATACATTTTCATGACCAAAAATTCAACTTATATCACCAAATATTTTAATATAATTGAAATAAGAAATCATATAATCAAAAAAATTAAATTAAAATATCCATGAAATCATGAAATAAAAATAATATCATTTTTTAAATGTTATAGTTTTATCCATATGCGGTAGAATATACAATTGTTTACCTTGTGGAGTGACAAAATTATATATTATCTGATATCATGCATAGATAAATCATGTAGTAAACATGGAGTATAATTTTCATTTAACAATTAAAAATGGGAAATCATTAATGGTAACACATTTTATAACCTCTTTTATAACTTATAAAATTTCTTTCATGGTTACATTTTGAATAACCATCACAATATATTCCCGAAATCTCTTATGAGATACTTAATCATTTACCTCCATCTATTTTCCCAATGCATTATAGAGTAATAAGGGATCACCCAAAAATGGAATATAATGGAACCCCAAACCATCATAATCAATTCCATATTACTATTATATAGTCACAACACATTAAATCATACAATTTCCAATATACATTAGAAAAATCAACATTTTCCCATAAGAAAACAATTTTGGATATTGAAATAATTGATTCATTTTAAAAAGAATTAACTACAAGAATATAAATAAAATGTAGTTTTTTGGTAAATCATTATATATTATAATGTAATAAAAGAATAAAATAAATATTTTTAGTGATGTAAAATTTTATTATCTCCATATGGATTAAAAAACAATATTCCGTTTTAATTTTTTAATGACGGTAAAACAAAACCCTAAAATTATTTACTTTAAAAAAACATTTAATGTGTATAAAAATTTACATCATATATCCATTGTAATTATTTATTGTCTATACAAATATATCAATTTAATAAATTCAAAATTATATAAGTTAAAAAAGTGTTTTATGGGAACCATTAAAAGTGTTTTTTTGAGAAAATTACTATGCATTGAGTTTGAATTATCATGAATTTGATTTATCATAATGAATAATAGAGTTATATTAATTTTTTCATTTCTTCATATTTATAGTTATGTATATTTATTATTTTATTTCATTTATTATAATATTATAAAAGTTACATGATCGATTTGTCTTCACATCAGATGTTATGATATAATTTGTTTGAAAAGGCCAAAATCAGTTTTATTGGTTTGAAAAGGTCAAAGAATAAATTATTTAATTTTATAAAGAATAAAAAATTCAATATAAATATAAATTTTAATATTGAAAATTAATTTTCAAAATAAATCATGAATCATTGTTATAAAAAATTTATTATATAAGAATCATGAAGACGGTAATCCATTCTATACATGTGTATCATTACTATATCTGGAAGAGTTGTTTTATAATTTCAGAATGATAACAACATCATAGATATAATATTATTATTTTGAACAATCTTATATATATTTTCTATTTTGTGTGGTGATAAAAAATGGATCACATCACATTGTGGAGGTTGTAGTCCACACTTATGCACAAATACATTTCTAATATTCCATTGAAATATAATGTATTAAAATATATTATACCTTATATTTAAATAATGATAAAATTTTTGAAAATTAATATATATAATGTAAAAAAATAACAACAATCTATTGGATTTAATGGTGAAAAAAAATTACATCAGTTTGTGAGGTAGTAGTCTTCTATACTCAATAACAATGGATTCTTTTCAAATTAGATAATGTTTTGAAATGTATATAAATTATTCAATTAAAATAATAAAATGATATCATATAGGTAAAACATATATGATATTATCATTATTAATATGTATGATTTGAATGAAGGGGAATAAAAAATAGTAACAAAAACTTGGATAAACACAACACCTATTTTTTTTTAAAATCTCAATTTCTATACCCCATGAAGAACTTTCTGGTTGAAATTATTCCAACTATAATGCCTCAAGAAAATGGTGAGTGTTGTTATCAATTTATTTGGTTTTATATGTACTGAAAATAATTATTAAAACTATTTGATGAAATGAGATTAATAGTTTCCCTTTAATAAGATATGGGTGGATAATATATGGAATTTAATAAAAATATAAATAAATTTCAATATAAAAATAGCTCCAAAATGATAATAATAAATTAATATTTGAGTATAGTTTTAAATGATCTCATTATATAAAACATAAAATACTTTGGATATTATAATTTTACAAAACTTTTGGTTTTAACTTATATTTACAATTTTTTAAAATTACATTAGTAATGATGTTTTGTCTCAATTGGGGTCATGATATATGATAGAAGGAAAATCGGACCATAAATGGACCATATTTGATATTTGTATCTATATAAAAATTACATATCGTAATATAATATTATTATAACATTTATGAAATCTTTATTTACATAAAATTCCATTAATGTTATTTTTTATTACTAGTCAATAATTTTTCAATAATAACATCAACATAAAAAAATTAATTGAAAAAAATAAATTTATATATATCCCAAACAAAAAAAATTATTTAAAATTTTTAGGGATGTCATTAATTATTTTGAAGTATAATATTTTTAATATTTTTAGTTACAAATAGCTTTTCCCAAAAATATTTATAATTATTATTTCAGTGTTGGGTAAACTATTAAGCCAATTTGTTTCATCACACAAAATTAATAATAAATTATGATGACACAGATTAATCATGTATATTTAAAATTTATATTTATAACTCGAAATATAATATGTTCTTCCAAATGTTAATAATATTATAGTTATTAAAATCTAGAGTGTTAAATTTTCTACTTTCTATAAAAAAATTTCATAGAGGTTATAATCAACTAAAAATGAAAAAATTAATTAAATTATATATATGGATTACAAAGAGGATATATCCCAAAATTTGTTTTTTAATTTATTATGTTAATTTTATTATCATAATCATTTATTTTTTATCATTAATTTCACTATATATTCATTATTGTGCTAATAAAAATAAATAATGATAGTATTTATACAATCGAAAAATAAAATGGAATCTGTATAAATTTTGGACAAAATGATTCCAAATATAGAATATATATTTCATGAATAAAAATTAAAAAATTGAATAATTTATTTTTTAATAAAACTAAAGAAATTCAATGAAAAATGGATTTCAATAAAATCATCCTTTTAAATATAAAATGTTTTTATAATAAATTTTATTGTAAAAATAATAAAAAAAGAATAATTTTACTATATAAAATGAAAATGAATTAATTAAATCTAAAAACTAATCGAATAAGTATTTTTTTGTTTTAAAATAAATTTAAATAAAACATAATGTTAATAAATATGAATATTTTATACTATTAAATGAAAAAAAGTTTTTCAAAAAATAATTTAATTTAACGACAATAAAATATTTATTGAAAAATTTTAAAAATGAAGTTTATTTAATTAAGAAAAAATTCAAAAAATTCTAGAGATTATTTTCCCCATTTTTTGAAAAAAAATTAATAAAAATAAATTTTTATGAAATCAATATTTTGAATCATATAATGATATTTTTGAAATAAAATTGTTTTCTTATTTATAAATCAATAACCAATTTATTTTTATTTATTATTAAAATTAAATATATTAAATAAATATTTTTTCATGTTCATATATCCCTATTTAATATCAATTTATTAAATATAAATTATAGATAAAAATAGTTCACATTTAGTTTACACTCCCTGTCGTAGAAATTTTACGCTCTGAAGCATAGTCATTATTTTGATTATTTTTATTTTAAATTAATGGTAATTAGAATCTATTTTAATCATATTTATCTTTTATGGGATTGATTTTTGTCTAAATAAAACACACATATTTTCTAAACTGAGGAAGGATAACAGAATATTTAAGTAGAATTATTTATAAAATATTACATAAGAAGGATGTGAGGCCATTCTCATCAATGAAAAATTAATTATTGACAGTGATTCTTCTGTTGTTGTTTCTGCCATAAGGATGGGTCTTCATCACTTTTACAGGAAACTTAGTAATCATTGGATTAATTGTTTGGAGACACTAGTTTCATTGAAACATATTATCAATCACATTTATTAGGAAGCCAATTATCTTGCTGATGGACTGGATAATAAAGGTGTTAATGGAGTTGATTTTGTTTGGTATGATCATCTTCCTAAAGATCTCTTTTGTTTTCTTAAAAAGGACTGTGAAAAGTCTCCTATTTTTAGAATTTTGTAAGGTATCTCTTATCCATGTTTGTGGCTACTTTGTTAGGTCATTTTCATCCTTGTGTCCTGCCTTTCTATTTGGGTTCTGTTTCTTTTTGTTTTCTTCTTTTTTCATCTTTGGAGAGGTTTGTTTATTTTTCTACAGGTTGCAAGTAGTAACTGTTGTGCTGCATTCATTTGTAGTGGTCTTCCCAAATTTTGGTCTGTTGTAGAGGTCTCCCCAAACATTGGTGATCTAGCCTTAATACCATTGGGTGTGAAGGTTTTTTTTCAGGACTGGGCTGCTGGAGCTGGATTCATTCTCGGTGCCTATTTTTCAATCGTCGTTCAGATTTTCTACAACTAGAATTCAAGAAGTTTATTCTCTGATGCTGTATTTGATCACATGGGATCTCCAGGCAGTCTTAAAGGTCTCCTCATTCTATTATTAGTTCATGGAGAGACGAACTCTCAACATGGAGTGGTCTTCCTCGATGCTATTCATGGAATTAAGTGCATGAAGCAGCCTTTGAAAATAGAAATCAAGGAAGATTCTACTGTTGACATCTAGATCTGACCACACTTTGTTGGGTGGTTCTTGAGGCTTTTATATTGATGTTTGGGTTTTTGTCCTCCAACACCATAATTATGGTTGTTTGGTGTTCCATTATTATATATTTTTTCCTCTATATTGTTTTCTTTTTTCTTTAATAAACTTCCATTTTCATCAATGAAATATTATTTTATTACAAATATGAAGGATAAAATGAAATGATAAAATTTAATGAGAAATGGAGATAGCTAAACTAATGACAAATAGAGATTAATAATTTTATTTACACATATATATTTAATTTTGATGTATGTATGGTTGTTGAAAGAAATGTACTTATTATTAAACATTATTTTGTTTATTATATTTGTATTCAATAAAAAAATATTAATTTATTCATGTTTAATCTTATAAATATATTTATTGTAAATTTATTGGAATATTTTACATGATACCATGAATATTGTTGAAAAGTGTGATATGTTTGATGGAATATAGGTGTTCCGAATCCTTATGAGAAGAATCGTAGAGTTCTGAAAAATAGTATTATAATTTTCAAAATAATAATTATTATAATTATGTGTTTGACTTTCATACATTAATTTTATTTGTGATAGTATATTCAGTAATAAATATTTTTTAAATCTAATGAATTGAGGATAAATTTTATGCTATTAAATTGATGGAGGTACAATCAATTAATCGAAATGATCATTGGTGATGTCATTTTCCCCAGTTATTTATATTAGAATGAATAAATATGTAATACGATGTTAGTAAGACCAAATGAAAAATCTACATATTCGTAGTGTCCAAACCTTGTGTGAAATGTTTTCTTCAGTATGGATTAATGTTTTCCTAAATTAATGATATCATGATTAATTGTCAACAATGGATAAGTACTGAGCTCCACGATGTTGAAAAAACAATTCTTCAATATTTGGAGGGGGTAATAGTTCATTATTATGGTCTTGTTCATTAACCTATTTTCAATACCGAGTTGTATTGATCCATGATTGTTCTTAATAATAAGAATATTTTCACCCCAAGGTAATATAATTAGATGAGTAAATCCCTTATGATGACTCTCATGGTGTTTCTTCTTCAAACCTTTAAAATAAATTAGGTCATTATAGAGGGAGTGGAACAAATCGATTTAGAATCATCTGTGACTTCTATAGATAACTCATATCAAGGTTTAAGTGCATGAATAATAAAATAATATAAAAATACATAAAAAAATATCAGCAGAATAGAAATTTTATCTACGTAGTGTTTCTTCCCAATAATATGAGATAAAGAACCATTTTAACTGAGAATAATGTCAAATAAAATGAATTTTATTTCTCTTTGAATCTAATAATTAACTTTGTAATGATATATGTTTATTAGACTAAATTGAATATTATAAATGAATTATCTCCCTAAAAATTGATATGGTTTCTATGTAGAGAAAAAAAAATATTTTCATCACATAACATCAAATTCCAGAAGCGGGGGAATAATGAGATTTAAGGGAATAAAATTAAAAAATAAATTAACTGGAGAGGATAAATTGACTTAGGATGTGACCATCAGAGCATTAGGAAATTTCACTATTAACTCCACAATAATTCATTTATGATATGAATTAAAATTCATACACACTATTTATGATATATATAAATACATATAACTAATCACAAAAAATGTAAATTAATATTTGAGCATATATATTACCACATCCACATCATCATTTTATCATCAATCACATACTAAATCTGAAAAGGATAGTGTAACCATCAGAAACATTTGACAAATTATACCAATACTTAATAGTAAATCGTAGGATATCCAAATCATTACTCTTTTTATCATTATATGAAATTAAATTAATAAGAAATAACATTTATTTTAATAATATATTCAAAGAATTCTGGATTTTTTATAATTAGTTTGTGAATTATCTGAATATCTCCACCGAGAGTGTAAAACAAAGTGTATAGTAAGGCATAATATTGTACACTAGGTGTTCATAAAGATAAACAATAATGAAACCATTTATGAGTTATTACCCCTACTAATAAATAATATATATCCATATGAAACTGTTATATCTAACATATAAATTAATTTTATTGACACCATTAATTTTATACTTCAACAAAATTGAAAAACAATTTCCCACCTTATGAATTTTTTTAGGTTCCTCAATATTTTTTTCTCATCATTGTATCCAATGTATACTAAATATTTATTTGATACCAATTATAGAAAACAAACTTTCTTTTAGATCGATATAACATTAGAATAAATTATTATTCATTACACAACATAACTATCTACACATGATTTATTTAGTTTTAATGACTTAAGAATTTTGATACATAAATATCACGATTATAAGTGAACTATATAATTTTTCACTATGAACTTCAAAATAAGTACCCTTTAAAGAAATATAATGCATAATATCATTCTTCATAACCTAAGGAATGGATACACAAGAATGTGATAGCTCAGATTCACAATAAAGGTAAATGAGGTAGATATCAACATATCATTGGAATAATGGTATGATAACATTATAAAAAATATTTAAAAACCATAACCTATATATCATAGATCATAAAAATGAGTCCTGGAATAAATTGGGCTATTTAGTAGACCTAAATAATAATGTAATCAAACAATATGATCCATGAGAACATACAATTGAATAAAACAATTTTTTTGTTATTAAATAAGTCCTAGAAAATAATTTCCCAACAAGTGCATCATAATTTTCACTTCTATCATATTGTATTGATTACAATCCCCATACCATAATATTAGTCGTGAATCACTCCCAAGGATACCATATTAGAAAATGTCTCTTAATGAATTTTTTCCAATCTTTATTTCATTCTTATCTATCTCATGAGATGACTATATATAACAAATTAATTGGAATGAACTATACATCCCAAAAACCACATAATATAAATAATTCACATGTGTTCTAGAAGATCATAAAATATTTACCATTATAGGATGATCGAAAATGTGATTTTCATAAATATTTAATCATAACATAACACATGTACATGAAATGGGCTTCACAATAATTTCCTCAATTTATTCTGGAATATACATTGTATAATAAATGTGTTACATAAACTCCTTTTCATAATTAATATGAAGATTTAGGATAATTAATATGTATTATATAATAGGACCATATCCATATTAATGATTATTTAATATTTAAGGTTACCCTCATCTATGAATTTTTTTTAAGGTCTCAAAGAACATTTTTTTGGGGAAATGTTCTATACCTACCTTTAAGGAAAATGATAAATATAACAAACCCTGATGAAAATTTTACAATATACTAAGGAAAAGGAAATTATTCCATGTCGAATCGGGTACACATCCTTTTTTAGTGTCACACACCATGTCCATTGACCCATGATACATCATGTGTTCAACAACCTATGTATGTCAATCATTTTGTGTAGAAATGAAGTACACATAATGTAGTAGAGATCACATGTCGATTCCTTCCATCATAGGTCCACACATTATACTGTGGTCGTATTCTAATACATGTCTTCCAACCTTATAACCATGCCCGTGTACATGTACAAGTGGTAACACACATATCTGGTCTCGAACATGTCGTGCAGCGATGTATAGATCACATATGAAACCACTGTACTACTCCCCATTCCCATGTACATCCTAGAGTATATGTCGAGTGGTTTAGTGATGATCAATAGTCGTGTAACCTGTACTACATGTCGTGTGGTTAAGAATAAACAAAACATTGTGTTTTTCTATCATGCAACATAGCTAATCTCTTAGAATCCTTTTCTATGGTCGGTTCTTCAAGAAACTCATGATCGAATGACTTTTCACCACCCTAAAATTGAATCGATGTCTTTATGGCCTTCATTGAGCTCATGAAATCCATTTTGATCTGTTCTGATGAAAAATTCCAGAAGAAGGATATCTTTATAGTCACGTAAATTCATCTTTTTTTGTTACCATCACATATCAGTTATGTCTTCCAAATGTTATATCGTTCAATTCAGAATGTAGTTCCATGAAATGAAGGATCAATGATTATTCTTTCAAAACCCATCCATGAATGAGGAAGTCATGGAACAATTGGGGTAGAGTAAAATACAAAAATAATAAATCTAAGAAACTAACATTGAGTGTTTTTTATCCTAACCTCTGTCAGTTACTATAAGAAGAACCCAAAATCAAAATAATAATCTTTATAATAAATCCAAATAAAACCCACGAAGTTATAACAATCCCACAGGGAATTATTGATCCACATATAATCCTAATAATTAGTTGGTCCATGTTCATAATTTAATTCATGATTATTGAAGGAAATAGAAAACAATATATCCTACCTGATAATTGGATCACTTGCTATTGAGGATCGATTACCATTGTTGAGATCCATCATGAATGGAAGTCATTGATCTTCGATCCACATTTATATCATCACCCACCAAGATAAATCTTCATAGTTTTTTCTCTAGATCTTCTAAGGAATTATAGGGTTATTAGCTTAACCATAGATCCTGACCTAATGTTTTATTCAACCAAAAAATAATGGCTATATCATTGAATTGACGACATGAAAAAATAAAATAAATTCTAAATTTATTTTAATTAATAAAACACTCTCGAATATCGATCACAAATGACCCTTGCTGGCGAGAGATAGGTGACACCAAGGGAAAAAAATGCAACTATAAATGTGATAGTGAATCCAATATTTTAATCTCTGAAGCCATTCAAATATTATTTTAATTTTGTAGGAAAATATAGCGTGCATGGTATTTAATATTCTAGTTTATTTCATACATTTATTTTCAGCACATCATGCCTCAGAATCACATGATTTCATTGTTCCTAGTCTCAAAATAAATCTAAAAAATATTCAATATCAATAATTATAATAATAAGAGTCATAAAGAAATTTCAACATGATTTAAAATAAAACTAATTTATTTCAGAATGATTCTTATATTATACAATATCCAATCTAAAATGAATTTTTTTTAATATTTATCTATCTAAAATAAATTCAATTTATTTATCAAAAAAAATTATTTTGAAATTTGGTTTTTTGTTTATAATGATTTTATAAATACATTTATATTTATTGAAAATATTTTATCTATTTCAAAATGAAATTATTCCATTTTATAACTACAATGTTTAATAAATTTGTAATAAACCTCATATATTCCAAAGGATGACTACAAATTCTGTTATATGTAACATATTATATTGAATATTATGTTCTTTTAAAAATTCTAGGTTCCATTTTATAACAGCTTAAATA
Organism: Viscum album; assembly: GCA_963277665.1. Classification (NCBI taxonomy): domain Eukaryota; kingdom Viridiplantae; phylum Streptophyta; class Magnoliopsida; order Santalales; family Viscaceae; genus Viscum; species Viscum album. The sequence continues at coordinate 641,722,915 of OY728151.1, read as the reverse complement.
AATTTCTTCCTCAAAATAGAAAATTATTCTCATTATTCTAGGATTTTTCAATAAATTTTTTTTAATCCAAATAGGTAAAAATAGTTAAATAAACATGCTCTAAAAAATAAGGAATGGTGAATAAGATGTCCGTTATATAAAAATGTTTTTTAAAAGGATAACAATGGTAGAAATTGAATCATAGATTTTAAATAACGATACTATAAAAAGAAAATGTTATTCCCGCTACTATTTAATGATTAAAGGGACAATATATTTATAAAAAATAAATTGATTATTTATTTGAATATCCTATTACTAATGTTGATGGATAATTTTTTCCATCAAGAAGATTAAAATAATGAAATTTAATTACATGAAGAGTATAATTTCATCCATTGATCATTTTTACAATTTCAAATTAATTCTTCCAACCTATTAGTATTTAATGAGATTTATTTATTCCTAAACCATTAAAATATTCTTCTAATATAAAAAAAATACACATTATGAAATCATGATATTTAATTTTTAGTATAAATTAATGAAATAAATGGTTAGAGTAATGTAATATTATTTTCAGAATCAACACTCCATTATATTATTCACAAAATAAAATTTTAACTTTAATAATTCTATAAATATATAAAAATATATCCCAAATAACCTCATTTTTATATATTTACTTATTTACTTCGCAAATATTATTTAATTTGAAATTATATGTTAGAACTATGGTTTACATATAATCTAATAGAGGGAATAAATTTCCAAAATACTTTTAATCACCTAAAAATTCTAAAAAATCATAATTATTTGACCCTATAATATTTTTATAACATTCAATATAATATATATCACCACATAAATGGGAATCAAAGAAAATTATATTACATATATTGGAGAGATGATACAAGAGGGAACAATATTAGAACATGGAGAAACTGCATTGAAACATAGGGAAAAAACCATAGATCAAACTGAGTCACCACAATTCTTAGATCGAAGAAGGAGATCGATTCAAAATGAAGGGATCTTCAAAATTCCATGTTTGGGAGTATCAGGTCATATAAATGAGATGTAGGGAAGAAACAATCAAAGGGATTGACAACTTGAGTGGTTTGAATGTTTTAAAACATTAAATAATTTTGGGATTGCATGATGTGTAATCCCCTTTATCATCATATAATTCCTCGAGGACAGAATCCACTTAAAAAATAATCACCTTTAATATATTTATTATTTTTCAATCCCAAAAAGATTGCATGACATGAATACCACATTTATGTTGTGGAATTATTTTACATGGCATTAAACCCACTTTCACACAATGAAATTTCCCTACTTGGGGATTTCATCACCCTAACACATCGAGACATCATCTGATGCTCCTTCAAGATCCACAAGCCTCAAAAACTCACATTGGTTTGATCCACATAAATCTAATCCCTTACACACACTATTTCATCAGATAAGTTGTTAACATTTTATCATTCTCCATTACATGTGGTCATGCATTAATTTCATTAAAAATTATTGAATTATGGAATAAGTTCATCATAAATTGATATTTCAAATTCATCATTATATTGATAAACATGTTTTTATTCAGGTAGTGGATTGTTAGGGAAATGTATGAAAATAATTATTATTAGTTATAGTAAATGTATTTGACTTCATCGGTTTTTTGGGAGGGATCTATCATTATATATTTCCACAATAGACTTATTGGAATCATGAGATAACATTTTATAGGGTTTTTTTGTATGTGTGTCCATTTCAATAATGTATCATAACTATAGTCTCGATGACATGTAACATGTCTACATAGATGTTTCATAATAATATTTTTCTTCTTGTATGAGACATCTATTATTGATATCCATGATTTATATTTTTATGATGGATAAATCATACACCCAATATCATGGTTGAAATGGATTCATGTTGTTTTAATATTTGAACAATATTATTTATTATATGATTATGACATTATTTATTGAGTTATATCTTTCCCCAAATAAGCGTTTGAATTCAAGACTATATATGTTCTATCTTCCCCAATATTATTGGGGAAATTATTTCATGTGAAGCATTTATAAGTAAAACAATTTCTAAAAAAATTATGACTAATTTTTAATACATTCCATGAATTATGTTGTATTATATAAAATGGAAAAATTGTCTATTGGTATATAGAACATTAAATTTTTCATTTTTTTCATTCCTAATTATATAATTCTCAAAAACTGAAATGATCCTTTATATTAATGTTATTAAATAATCACAATTGATTTTGTTTTTTGGAAGGTTATATGGAGAATCTTACAAGTTGTATCCAATAATATATCTAATGTCTTAATTTATATTGATGGAAGTTAGAGTGTGGGTTCCACCATGCCATGTAAAACATAATGGAATGTGACTATTATGATCAGCGAATTCATCATTTTTATAATGAGTCTCTTAGAAAAACCCACATTATTTATATAAAAAATGGACCCAAACCAAAAATTCATAAATTGAAATGGTCTCATAATATTTGTAATCATCCTCACATAAACCATAAAATTACATTTTCTTCCATTGTAATATAACTCTATATTATCTTCCAAGACATTGATACACATCACCTAATTTACCATAGTAGGTATCATAACCCTTTGAAAATTTATCCATATAGAAGAAATAATATGTAATATATTTTACCATTAAAAATAATAAAATACTAAAATAAACCAATTAATATTTTATAAAATAAGCATTGAGCATTTAATAAAATAAAAATGTCACCCTATATTAAGAAAATTACAAAACTCTAATAGGTTACAGAAAATATAACTATCCCAGATATAAAATTATATATATATACAGATTTAATAATAAATAGAAATAATTATTTTTGAAAATTTCCATACATCTAACAAATAAATATCAGGTCTTAATATGATTTAAATTTACATTTTTTATACAAGAAAATAATATAATTATTCATCAAATGGAATGAAACATTTATGCAATATTTAATAATAATTTTTTAGAATTACTATATTCATAATTGTGTTTTCCAAATACAAATGATTTAACATATAAAACTCAAGGTATTTAAACAACTTATGAGTTTCATAATCCCATTAATGTTTTTCAATCTCAACAATTATCTATAAAGAAATTACAAATGTAATTATTCATCCCCGACGATTTATACCTATAATACTGAATCTCCATAATATTTTCATATAATAAAACATAATACTTTGTGATTATATCTTCTAATGTAGTCATTTTTAAATCATCATTATAAAAAAGTTTGATGAAAAGACATAAGGATCAAATTATACACCATATTCAAAGGTAAATAATTAGACTATAAATTTAAATGTGATATGATTGATTTTATATAAAATATTTTTATAATTATCTTTGGTTAAATAAAATATATTAATGTTCAATTCATTTGATTTATATTGTTTTCATATTAAATTATATAAGGTTTTATATTATTTTTTATAAACTATCTTAATTTCATTACAAGTCCTCTTTCAGAAATGTATTTAATGTATAATAAAATTTTAGTATGAAAAAAAATTTCATGAAAAAATTTATAAAATATTTTTTTTATAAAGTCATAATATATATAGTTTAATTTTATTACTAAACAACTTTTTTTAAATGATAAATTAAAATCAAATTCAATTAATGTAATTTAATTTATAATGAAGTAGGAAAATTTTACCATTTTACAAAAATTGTAACACAGGAATCAAAAATGATTTCATGTGAAATTAAATATAAGAAATTTGATAAATTAAGTGGTTATATATAATTTTTAGCACAAAAAAACAATGACATTCATTTTTAATTCAAAAATTAAATTTTCAAATAATTATAATATTCCTATCATATTCTATGTTACACATATATTACTATATAAATTACAATTTTTAATGATAAATAATATTTTTAAAATAAAATAAAATGGATATTTATTTATTTAATTTATTTGAAAATAATATTAATAAAATGTATTGAGACTCATTATGATAGAATGGATATAGAATATCTATAGCATAGTAATTAAAACAATGAAATGATATTTTTCATATCCATTTAATAATATTTTATAATGTCTCTTCTACGAAAATTATAGTGAAAAATATTTTTATATTAATTAAAAATATCATAATTAGAAGATAACTTTTATGGGATTTTTTAAATATTCCAACAAATAATTTTAATACATTTACTAATTAATACATAAAAAAAATTAATAATATGATCAGTTATTTAAAAATTATTATAATTTTTTAAAACTAAAATTGTTCTCTTATATAATATGATTTTTTATGATAAATTATTAATTATAATGATTTTAAAATGATATAATCAACATCATTTTTTAAAAATTAAAATTTAAATTATAATTATTTGATATTTTAGGTAATTTTACGAAGTATTTTAGCTTATATGTGAATAACTATAAAGTATGAGTTTTATGAATACCATAAATATTTGACATCATAATGATATAAATATTCCATAAAATATAAATAATTGTCAATAAAAGAATATTTTAAATGATTAAACTTATAGATTTTTAATTAAAAAGATGAATTAAATAACCATATTTCATATTATAGTGCCAAAATCAAGAATTATTTTAATAATGTTTTTTGGATATTATTTATTAATAATATATATCCACGAATAGATTTATATTTTTGTGGTTCTTAATGTCAAATAAATGTTATATTTTAATCATATACTAAAAATATTTTTATGAATCAACCTTATTCATAGTATTTGATCTAGTTTATATAATAATCAATTTGTTATTCTAAAAGACCAATTCCCCAAGACTATGTAAAAAACCTCTGATAATTCATTTTTATCACATAAAAACAATATTTCATGATAAAAGATATACCCAAATACCTATCTCAAATCCACTTTCCACTATCAAAAACCTCTTTAATTACCAAAATCACCTCTTATAAATTCTTTCCCCCCAATTAGATATAGTTATATTAATCTAATTAGTATGTGACATGTCATACTCTTATAATAACGTAGAATAATAATTTTATGTTAAAAAATCGTTAATTTATCATTATATAATTTCCTCTTATAATTAACTCTTATTTTTGGCCAATATTCTTATCCTCTTGAAGCTATAACTAATTACGTCTCAGTAACTCCTTCTCACAATATTTTATATCCTTAAAATGTGTGTCTCAATGTCTATTTAAATATTATTGTGAATTATTATTTTTTCAAAATCAATTTTTTATCATACACCCCATCGGCTTTTATGAATCTCGTAAAATTTTAATAATATCACATTTATCTATTAATTTTGAGTTGTTAACATTTCTTTATTAGTGAAACTATTTTCTAAATATATTAATATGTATATACAAAGGACTCCATTTCATTTTATTTGATATTCATTCAATATATACCTCTTATATTAATTATTCAAATAATTTAACATAATTTTAAAAAATTATTATACATTATCCTTTATGATTTTTTGGAAGATGAAATATATTTATATATCCTTGTATTATTAATGAGACTCTATTTCATAAATCATTATCTTGTGGTTGTTTTACAATTAAAATTTGAAAAAATAAATTTACTTATTATCATTTTTTATTGATGTGTATCGTTTACAATTTCTTTAATAAATATATGAAAATATAATAAAAAATAAATTTATATTTATGATTTATTAGTTAAAAAGACATTAATATATTGATTTAAGAAGTAAATAATCATAGTTAATTTTCTATGCAAAAAATTGTTCAAGGAAGATTCTATGAACTGTAACTCTATGTTGAGGTATCAGACTCCATTATTATGGAACATATATGATCTCTATACCTAGACATAGGAATAGCTTATAGAACCACTCTATAGTGACAACCAACCAGCAATATTTCATACAATATATTATAGTTAGGAACTAAGATACCTCAAAATAAATAAGTCATGATAATTATTTCTAGTAAAAAACATAAAATTCAATTAATATTGGAATCCAAGAATTTATTTGAATATATATAATCTTTATAAAATGAATATTATTATTTGAATAAGAATATATATTATGATAAAATGCATATTATGATTATTGGGACATGAAGTTAGGGTATCAATTCTAATCATCCTTCTTTTCCATTATTAGATATCTATTAGACATGTTATCTTCCTTTTATTATATAATATGACATTATTGTAATGAAATTATTTAGGGTCATTTTAAAGAATTTAGAGTCCTCATTATTCCCTTATTTATTTGTAGTTCTTACCGAACATTTTTCATAGTTGATAATTCCATCTATTTCTCATTCATGATCATATATTCTATATCACTATCTATTTCTCTAAATTCATCATTACTAGTTTCTAATATTATTTTATTATTTTTGTTTTTATTTATTTTCCTCTTTTAGTTATCTATACTAATATATATGTTGAACTATTTCTATTTTTCATTTATACTAAGACAAATCAAATATAGATATTAGTTTTTTATTATAAGCATATAAATTTTTATCCAATTCTATTTCTTGAGTTATTAAAAGATCCATTTATTAGAAATATAATTATTAATAGTGCGCCGAAATTATTTCTAACCCCTTATAAAAAATATTTTTGAGAGTCACATTTTTTTAGGTATCATGAAAATGTCAATAACATTTATAAAATATATCTTTTTGGTTCATTTCCAATATTCATATTAATTATAATGATGATTTAACATATAATTTTTCATTTATAAAATATTTTTTAATCATTATTAAATTTAAAAATATAATTTTCATCCACTAATTTTATATTTATTTTCTTTGTTTAAAATGATATTTAAATTATGCATACAATTTTTTTTAATAACTATACAACAATTATCATAAAACCTATAAATTCTATTATCTTCATCTAAGAAAGTATAATACTCTCTCATAAAAATTATATATTCCACCATATGAACATTTAATACTTAATATTCCATTTATTATTTTCTTATTACAATTGCAATATTGTTTTCAAAGTATCTTGAGATTAATTATTTAATTATTATACATGTGTAGTTTTGTTGAAGTGGAATATTATAAAGGGAATTGATTCACCACTACATTAATATATTATGTTTCTATATATATGATAAATAAGAATATTTTTAAAATTTTTATTATAATTACAACGTTTAAATATTTCTTTTTAATGAAGAATGTTCACCTCGATATATAGTTATATGACTAATATGAGAAATTATAAACATAGTTATATACCGTTTATTATAAATATATCAATATGATATAATTAATTACCTAGAATGATAACTATTTATAATAATATCTATTGTATTTCATTTTATGATTTTTTTTGTAGTTCAAAAATTAATTTAATTTTAATGACATATCATTATCATTTTCTCACATATCTGTATGGATATATTGTTTTTATTTTAGGTTGGCCCAAATGTATATAACCCATTTATTCATTGGGAAACATTTTATATCTTATGATATCATCATACACAAACATGTTCTAGTTATCTCATATCTAAAATTTCATCATGTCATTATAATGAGAATTTACCTATATTATTATTACAAGTTGTTGAGTAATGTCTTACATTATAGAGTTTTGGTTTGGAGCCACAGCAATTGTTATGGTGTATTACTTGTGATTTATTAAAAATATTTTGATATATTATGGTGAGAATAATCCTTAATTTATAAGGGTTAATTTTATTTTCTATCATTAGATTATGAAATTTTATTATTTTTTATATGACATATTAATATGTCATTTTGAAAGTGTTTCCACTTGGAATGGTGATAATAAAATTTCCCTACTAAATTATCTTCAATAAATGGTATAAGATATGATTTTAAGTTATTTCATTCATAATTTTTATAAAATTATATATGGCTGTTATCAAAGGCCACATTTTTACTCATATTATATTAAAATCATATTATATTTGTCATTAAATTTCATACAGCATTTTATATCTCAATATTTATGAATTATTGATAATTTTTTAATTATAGAATAATAATACCACACACCATACTGAGTATTTGAGATCACTACCTTTTTATTTTTTCACATTTTCCAAGATGAATGTAGATTTATGAGAGTGTTTTTGGTTAATACTTTTTCTATGTTGATGATTTTTTCATATTATAAGATTTTTGTGTATGATTTTATTTTCAAAAGGTAATAATAATTTGATTTTGGTTGGTATTTGTAATCATTAAAATGAATAAATATCTATTTGTTTAGAACAATATATGGAAGTGTAGGGATAGTGGATTTAAATATGATATCAATGTAGGGTTCTATTATATTGGGGAATTTAGATTTATTATAATTTTGGAATAAACCCAAATATGTAATCATTTGGATCATTTATAATTAGAATTTGTAATGTATTTATGTTGGATACAATTTTTTCTTTATCATAGATATTGTTTGTGTTAATATTAGGTAATAGTATAATAGTTCATGAAAATTTACAAAATAATAAAATGTTATTACCAATTAAAAAAATAAAATAATTAAATGTCCTTATATGGATATGAAATGTTACATCTAAGACTTCTAATAAATAAATTTTTTTATTTTTTATCTATAACATAAATATATTTTTGTTTAATTATTTTTTAAATGATTTTCAACATGAATTTTTTAGATATTCAAATCATGGGCTATTTATGTAAAATTTATGTCATAAATATATGAAATCATGTTTAATTTGATTTTACCATTTATAATTATTTTTTAAAATGATTTTTAAACCACATTTACTACATCAACTATTTTTTAAAAAATATTTTTATTTAATATAAAAATTTAAATTATTAATTATTCTATATGATCATTTAAATGAAAATTATTTCATTATAATAAAATTATACAAAACATGTAATACATGTTTTCATTTTAAAAAAATAATAATATACAACAACAAAAATTAATGTAACATGTTGATTCAAGTGAAATATTTAAAAAAATAAATGAGTCAAATAACTTTTTTATATAAAATTGATACATTATCATGTATTTTTTATTTTACAACATAGTTAATTTAATTTACCTATCAACGTTGTCATTTTTATATAAATGTTTTATTACTGTAATAATTCCTATTTAAAACATTAATTAATATGTTATATAATATTATAATATTTTCATGTATTTATTATTTTATAGAAAGATATAGTTCATCATCCGTACAATTTATTGTTATAATAAAATTTATATTATTAGTTGATAATATTATTTTTAAAAAAGATTAATTGTCATTGACTAGGAAATATAATCTGATTTTATGATGTTTATGAAACATATTTTTTTCATAATTTTGTTTAAATGATAAATACATCATAATTAGAAGAATAATTTTTTTAAATATATCTATATCATTAATTATCCAACATATAATTATTAATAAATAATTATTATTATTATGAAATAGTCCACTCATAATAAAGAATTAAATTTTTTAGAATAAATTTATTTTTCCATTTAATATATTATTATTTTTCATTATTAAATTTCTATAATTTAGTTATTAATTTTTGTTCAATGAAATTCAATACTTTAATTAGTATCTAAAAAGTAGCATATACTATTTTATTTATAATTATATTTAAAGGGTGAGTTTTTAGTAGAGGGTAAAATATTTTTATCAATACTATATGTTTTATTATATCATGTTGATATAAATTGAACATAAAATTTTATGTAATATTATTGATGTGTATTATTGTATATAATGAGCTAAATAATGAACATATAAAAAAATATTATTAATTAAAAATAAACTATATATTATTTTGTATTTAAAATTGTACAATATAATGCTATTTTTATTCTATACAATTAATAAGGTATTTATTAAATAAAATTTAGTTTTGTAATATATTTAATATCATATAAGACTCTAATGTGTATTAATATAATGATAAATGTAATAGAAGTCAATTTTAATCATTTCAATTTGAAAACATATTAAATTATTAAATACATTATTTAAGATCATTACACCCCGTTTCTTATATAATGATACCTCATCAAACCATTTATCCTCACATAGTTTTTTAAATGAAAAAATTTACAAATAAATAACACCATAAACTCACATTACAATAATAATAAACCTACATTATGAAAAAAAAATCCACCTCTGAAATATTTTTTATTTATTCAATGGTGGAGAGTTAGAATGAGAGGAATGAAAACCATTATCATCAATTGTTCATTTATTTTATTTAAATATCATTTTGAATTTTTTTAAATTTCTATTCATTTAATTTATTTATTCAAATCCATTTTTACCATCATCTCCAATATAAAAAAACCTGCCTAATCAAACAATATATATCAGATGATACCACTAAAATGTATTGGTTTTAATGTATCTTTAATAATTTTTATTTGAGATTATACTACCATAAAAACCATTCAATCCAAATATGAATTTTCAACCATTTTTCTAATTTCAGTTAACTTGAATCATTTGTGTTCATTTATTTGACAAATTACCTATCCCCTCTTCTTAAAAAAATTCATAATACAATACAAAGATAAAATTTAGGATTCAAATTTGATCTCATTTACATTAAATTTATATTCTACCTTATTCATATCATAAGTAAATAATTTAAACCATATTATTGAATTAGTATGATTTTAAACCTGTATCTCTCTAATTTTATTTTATTTTCTTCCAATAAAATATGTCATTACCATGTCATTCATAACTTGTAGTTTTATATAAACAAAGATAATTTTTGGGATTTATTTTTATGATATTAAAATCAATGATATTATAATTAAATTATCTCTATATTTATATAGACAATAATAAGAAAATATTTATTTTATGATTATTGATATTTAAAATAATAATGATAATATTTATCTTCTATGAAAACAATCTTTTTCTTTTTCAAAATTTAAAACATGTTTATCTAAGAAAATTTTTCTATTTATAGGAATATCATCTTTTAGAAGACATAATATATGACTAAAATGAATGATCCATATGATTTTATCAATAATGAGATTATAGAACCTTTGGATATATATTTTCAACCATTACCAAAAACTGGAAATTGTTTTGGGTTGTATTTCTTAAAATACCAAAAAAGATAATACAAAGCAAATATAAATAATAAAATAAATAATTTATAATAATAAATTCATTTAAAATAATCATAATAATTAAATAACAATTATATTTTTTTTGAGTAATTTATGTAATTAATTTAGTTGGATCAAATCTGAAATTAGATGATATATAATTAATGATGATCTTGATGTAATGGTAAATTTCAAAATCATCATTGTTTTAAAGTATTATTCCACTTTTTTATATAGTATCTCATATATCTCATAACCAATTTCATTAGTTTGGGATGTTTTCTTTTACCATCATTTATTAAGTATTTTTACGCATCTTTAACCCCTATAAATTTATTGTTCATAACATATTTTTCTCGTAAGAGATTATTGAGGGTAATACATATTCATGATTATATATTATTTACCACTCCATATCACTATCAATTTGACCTTTACACATTCTAATATTATTCTATGATCTTTTTTTCCCAGGGATAACCATGTTTTTATGGTTCCTTTATAATCATCCCCTTACTTTATGCAAGTAATATTTTTTTGAAAAAAATTAAATTTTTCTTATCTTTGAATCCATGTGGTTTTTATATTGAAATTATTTCAATATTTTATAATGAAAATAAAAATTTGTATAATAATTTCATATAATAATTAATATTTAAAATTAAAAAAAAAATTCAAATTCAATAGTTTATATTTTTTGATGAAAAAATTGACTAGAACTATAAAAACTATTGTAATAATTTACCATCCATTCTAGAAACTCTATTCATGAATGGGATTAAATTTTAATATATCTTCATGAAATGAATCTATTTTTTAGAAATAATTTTTCAAAAATTTTCTAATAAAATTTCATTTGTTAAATTTTTTTTTAACATCATAAATTTACTTCCTACGATAAAAATTAATTTTCCTAATTTATTTTAGTATTTCAAAAATACTAACTAGTATTTTCATAAAACCAATAGGGTTTTATATATTCCTCTCATTACTTATAATAATATAAATTTAGTGTTTTATAATCCACCATTTGATAATTTTTTCTATATATACTATAGGGTTTTCATTTTTATATTTACATTTTATATTAAAATATGCATCTCATTTATTAACCATGTTCCTATGAATGGACGTGTGGTGAAAATTATATCATTATAAGGGAAATTATCTATGAGTACCAGTCAATTTTCTTAGTTTCAAAAATGTCAAATGAAAAAATTATTTCTAATTCGTTGTTTTGATTACATGTATATATTTCTTCAAATTCAAGGGGTTTTAAAGAGATATACATTTAGCAATTAAAAGAGAAAGTTATAAAAATGACTATATAAATAATATTCACTATGATATTTATGAATAACTAATTCATCATCATGATTAAAGGGCATTCATATATTATAATACCTTATATAATTGTAAACATGAAATATTTATCACCTGTTATTAAAAATAAGATTTTGATGGAATTTTGATTATTTTTTTGGGAAAAATCAGTATGGATATATTATTATGATTACATGGAAATATTTAATTACCTACATAATGAATTTTTTATTGTTTTAAATCTAATGATTTCCATATGAATGAACATTTTTTGGTTATCTTAGTCAATTAATATATGAGGTATTTTTTTTGCATTGACCTGTGATATCTTTTCATTGTATTGACAATTTACCTATGTTTTATGGTTTTTGTAGTTTGTCTTTTGATATATTATGAATTCCTATTAGTGATCCTTAAACAACATTATATTGTATTAGAGAAGTGACTAAAGATAATAATTTTTTTTCTAGATCATTAATATATTCTTATGGTTTGTGGGAAGAGAAACTAGATAAAGTATGAAATTTTATATTATTATGTATGTGTAAAAAATATATACATGAGGAAATGGATAAAACTAGGGATTTTGTAAAATTTCATACATAATACCTTATATAAAAATAATTTTTTCCTTATGTATTAAAACATTTCCAATGAAAAATAAATATTTTTTATAATTCTTAGATTGTTTCTTATTTTTCAAATAAAAATAATTATCCACATTTTTCAATGATCTTATATATTTCAATCTATTACAATTTTTATTCAATATTTTTTTTAATTTTATACTTTTATAATTAGATTTTATATAAATGTTATAAACTTTTCCCTTAAAAAATTACTATAAATTTGTGGTGTTCTTGAAAATAATCATGTATAAGTGAAATGACCCATCACTGCATTTTTTACCATATCATTAGAAATATAATATATATTGTTATATCAATTTCTATAATCTATCCAATACAACTTACACCATTTTATTGATTGAATAATTTTTACCTAGATATCCATAAATTTGATTGAATAGGTAAATTATTGAATTATCATTAGAATATTTATTATATATTGTGTGAATACCTTGTACATAATTATCTCGAGTTAAAGATAAATATATATATTAATACTTATTTATTTGATTTATTTTCTTTTTCAATAAGATAATAAAGATATTGTTTATATGGAATAATGATTATCCATGTGGTATATATAGATATAGATATATCATTATTAAGATTATGGTATTATTTTATAGCCTTATAATTCCATTAGCATCATTTTATATATCCTGGGATTCCTAAGCATTGATATAATGAAATTAGAACTATCCATAATTCATTGATTCTATGGAAAAAATCTTTGATTTTTTTATTTAACGTTGATGACGATTCACCAATAAAGTATAATCATTATTGTGATTGATGAAATATGTTATAATTTTACGGTGATGAATCATTACATGTGAGTATAATATTTTACCTGTGAAAATAGACATATTATTATGTTTATAGGGATGTAAGGATTGACCAATATTTATGATCTTCTCAACAAATATATATTCCTCAAACCCTTATAAGGATAAATGGTACAAGAATGGAGATGGTGACTAATGTACTACTCGTGTTGTGTAGAAAGCCCACATGAACTCCAATAGTAAGATGTTATTACTTTAGGATAATCATTTATGATTTTTTGGTCAGGATATATGATTATAATATAATTAAAGAAGCTAAATTATTATTATTTTAAAAAATAATTCCCCTGATCATTTAATTTCTGTAATTATCAATTACCTCACTTGATTATATGAAAATGGTCTATCCAGTAACCAATGCTCAATTCCATTTCATACAGGTGTGTGCGAAAGAATACATGCATTCATTAAAGTAGTATAGGTTATACAAAGCATTATTTTCTCATCCATAAATGTTACTATCTAGAATAAAGTAGGAGCAAAGCCATTGTCATTATAAGATTCAACGCCATCAATAGTATTATCCTATTCCAAATCTAATATCCCTTGATGTGGAATCCCAATGAATGGATCATAGGACCTATCCATCACTAGGAAAAGAATGATACTTGATTCCTATTATGTTTATCTAGGAATCTCATTCCATTGAAAATTTGTATAATTATTCTTTGGACTTATTTGTAGTGGATATTGAATCAGCCCTTGGTTTTTATCAATATTTCTACTTCCTTTTAAAGTTATACCCTCAATTGATATAGGGTCACTACTTCTTAAAAAATAGATATTATTTGTGTCCAATAAAACTATCTATTGAGTACATAATAAAAAAATAAATGGCAATCTACCTCATTTTGAGATCCTCTATCCCCATTAGGGTACATTCTAACATGGTTTGAACAATGATGAGCACTAAAATTAGTGCTACTGTACTTCTGAATAGAATAAGGTTGATATCCATGTTTTCTCATTTCACCTAAAGGAACGTATATCTTTATCCTTATAGGGTTAAATATATTTTTTAGAATCTCTAGCCTAACCAATGTACTTCCCATCGTAGATTGGAAAACTCATGTAACAAAAAATTTGACTTCCATAATTTTAAAAATAAATAGATATAGCTCCTTGTTTTTAAATTTCGTCTTGAAGAACACCATATCTTGAACCTTATAGTTACAATACATTATAATGTGAGGTAATATCATATGCACTATTTCCTCTCAGAATTCTATTTCCAATATTCGTTAAAATCATATCCTCGATAATTAAAATAACCTTTTTATGATTTGTACAACTATCCAATGTTTACCCAATAAATGATAATAATGAGTAGAGATGATACCTATGATTGTTTTCTTTAATCATAGAAACCATTTTGTATCCAATACAACATTATCATGTCCAATAATTAATGAAATTAATATAAAAACCATCATTATTAGTCTAGAGTAAGCAATTTTTACATATAGTGAATGACAAATAAACATCTATGGGGATCCTTGTAGTGTGACTAAAATGAACTTCTTTAATGTATTTATCCACATTGTTGGGAACACTAACCATTGAGGTAATGACAAATATGATTCACGGATGCTATAGAATACAGTTCATGACAAAGTGGAAATCTATACAGGATATTTAAAATTATGGATAAGCAATTAATTAAATTTTTTAATCCCACTCTTGAATAATGATCACTCAAGGTTTCCCTTCTATCGTTTGAATCCCAGTATGATTTCCACATCATAACATGATAATAAAATATAACATGAATGAATCCTCAATCGAGTGGAATTTTTTTCAAATAATATAATCCCTTTAACATAGAAAGACATGGGTGAAGGTAAACAACCCTCCAGGGTTTCAATACTGAATGAAAAATGACCCTCACAGTGGTCTAAAACATTCAGATATTGATATCATCATCAAACACATACTAATTATCAATGATTTGAACCATCATACCTATTATGATGATATGATCTGAGGCCCCATCATATATATAGGAAAAATATTCTTTTTATAATTCCCATAATCACTTCTTCTATCTAGGATGAATAATATTTCTTTGTCTCTATTAAGGAATCCCCCTTCAGAGCTAAGTTTGTTAGGATTAACCCAGTGAACATCTCAATCTCAATGTATCATTTGAAAGATATGTTGGCTTCCAATCCATAATCCTAAGGTATTCTAGGGTCCTACCAAGACATCCCCACCCCAAAACACATCTATTCCTCTCACATTTTTAACTTCAATTGATAATTTATATGAGTTTCATTGAAAATTTATTCTCTTTAATAATCATTTTAGGGGATTCAATAATTATATTTCTCATTTTTCCATGGTGATTGTAGGTTTTAATAAATAATTACTTTTTTATATGGGGTCTATAATTTTTGAGTTTTGAAAATATTATAGGTATATGATGCAATATCTAACCTTCCCACATGGATGACAAACTTTTATTCAATGAATTCAGTTATTATAATAGTAATTTGTAAGTGTGTTCTTATTTAGAATAATATCTGAATGTGTGGGTATAAGATATTTTAATATAACCATCTAAAATATTCCTATCATAATAATTGGAATAATAATCCATAGTTAAATGTTATATTAATTTTTAAATCAATTATCCACATAGAAAGGGAATACAAAAAAATATATATTGTGGAAAGTAGTAATTAATATTCATTTCCTATGGAATTTATACGTCTTCAACCAACTTTTTGGTGTTCTTATATAATATTGTCTCAAATGTACACATTCAATCTTATCATTATAAAATTATCAAATAATATAGGTTATCAAAACAATTTAAATATATAATTGACTCTAAAAACCCAGTCTACTATGGAATGCTTTTTTAGTTTCATTCTAGTAGATATATAATAACTATAATTATATAAAAAACAATAAATACAAAATTACTTATACATGAATCACTATATTATATCACAAAATACCTAAATATATCCTTAATTATATATATATATATTAAATTCTTTTCATCAATTTTATGATCATATTTTTTGTAAAATAATGTTAGGTGTTACATTAATAATTTAATCCTCTACACACATGATATGTAAATAATGAATAATGTTCAGATATTATGATTTGAGGAAGTTCATTCATGTACAAAATTATAATATATTGAATCGAGCCTGACATTCCAATAAACATTAAAATCTAATTGAAAAAAATGTAATGACATTAACTGCTCAATAGTATTACAAAATTAACAAAAAATCTAAAAATTACTCAATAAATATTGTTAAACATTTATCTATGATATTATTTTACTTCCATTAAGGATTAAATCATTATTAATATAAATTAAATAATAAAATATTCATATCTACTTAATTATTTAAAATAAAACATTGCTACATTCTACATTATCATATAGCAAAAAATCACCCTTGAAAATGTGTTAAATCCATGACAAGAAAAAATTCATACACGATTCTTGATTTTATGATAATATAATGTATATTTTATTATTAAAATTGATGTAAAATTACCATAAGTCATGGAATGGAATTATCAACCACAATATGAAAAATTGAATGAATCTTGTATTGGATATATTCCATAAATTATAGTATATAAGTGACATATTGGGGAAATATATTCTATAGAAATGATAATGTTATGTACTATACATGCATATTTTAAAATATATTTAATTTTAAATAATTCTATATAATCACGAACTAATATATGGATGCTTTATAACTATTATGTGATAGAATTTTAGTAATTTGGCATAGAAATGAAATTTTAAAGAGTTTGAAGTTAAAATAATCCAATATTGGATATAATTGTATTTTATATTTCGAGAATGAAAACCTTGCATTATTATAATGGATAAGGTTTATTACAGAAATGTCAACATCCATTACCTCATAATATATTAGTTAATCAATGTTCATTTTAGTAGAAATCTTGACATAATTATATATTGGCGGTCCTCATTTGTTGGGTTTTCTCTTGTTAATGTGATGGTTATTCCAAACCACTCTCCATATTGATGATTTCTTATTTTAGTATATCTTTTCAAAGTTGGAACTAACATATGATGCAAATGAGGATGACCCCACCTAAACAACAGTTGACTCATTCAACCCATTGATACTCCATGGAGCGGGGATTCATTTAGTATTATGTATGGTATTCATATCATGAATATGGGATTAAGGTATTAGAAGAGACATAATTAGTTTAAGATAAACAAAATTGTGTTAATAATTTTTATTGTATTATAATTTTGACTTATTTTTATTTATTTCGGTATTATTGGATTCAAATTGATTTCAAAAAATTTATTAATAACAATCAACTCTTCCAATGCCATTAGTTATATGAGATTCACATCAAATATATAAATAATATTTTTTTGGTATCAAACATTTTCTCATTAATTAGGATAGATAAATGATACGAAATAGGTAGGGAAATGTTAAAGATATATTATATATGAAATCATAGATAGATAATAATTTTAAATAAATTATTTTTTGAGGTATCATAGCAGAGTATATCATATATTGTAGTGCCTAATGGGATAAAAATGATGATAAAAAAAGTGTATGACATCTTCAAAGTCATAAATATTCCAAAAATTTATTTTAATAAACATTATTATATATTAATAAATATAATACATCTTATTTTAATTAAAAATTACATTACAAACCATTCTTTATGGAATCCATTAAAAAGATTTTTATCGGAAGAAATAGTTCATGTCTAGGTTGAGAAGCATATTTTTCAGAAAAGAAGACTAAAATGGGATCTTCATGTGCCACATGATTTCTAAAACACCGATGGAAAAAAGACATTTAAAAAAATTCTCATTATAATGATGTTCTATTTAGAACATCCCTAATGGATAACGATTTTTGAATCATCCACTACATAAAAAAATGGTTATTAGAACCATTAGAAAATATATGGGTGTTATGGATAATATTTATTATTGGAAAACAACCTTTTCATAGGAATCATGGATCTAGGTTATTAGTTATCTTCAAACACTATTATTTGAAAACTCATATAAACAATGAGGGACATAATGATATTATATTATGGTAGTTAGAATTTTGAAAGGCTTTTTTTTAATTTTGGTCTCTTTAAAATAAGGAAAAAATGCATGACTGTTTATTTTTATTAATAGCCTCATTGAAAAGATAGTTATCATTCACCAGTTCATGGATGTATAAGAAATTTCTATGACTACATAATTTCAACTCACTCACATAATCCATATGAATAATTCAACTAAATTATATGACCGTTCAATTTCATGGACCTCTTGATCCCATTTTCCCTAATATAGCAAAGTACACAAATTAGTTTATTAATATACTACACAGGTCCAGATTTCTAATATTGTGAAATATATAAAAGGAACTCAAATTTCCCAATAATCCTTTGTGTATTCCCATGTATTACCAAATACATCTTGTGAAATAAATTATCACATATTCAAAAGAATATAATCTAATTTCTAGGTAATTTAGTTACCTAAATATCAATGAAAATAATTTGATGATGAGATGTCTATTTCCCCATTTTGAAACATGAATTGGCTAAAATAACACAAGTTATATAATACAACCATTAGATACACATACATAAGTATTACTCTGAGATATAAACTACTGTATAGCATCAAAATGGAAGCCTTATTATTTGTAACCATATAAAAAAATTGATACTTTTTTGATAGTTTGACGATGAAATCCATTAACGTACTATATATAGAAAACTCTTTAAGTAGGGCATCACTTAGGCATCCCCTATTTGAAAATTACATTTTACTCAGGTCCTCAAAAATAGGCACCCTTAATTATCAACCCATAGATCATATCTCTATATGATTAGGGTAATTATCATGAATTTTCTATTTTAGTAATATTATACTCCGCTTAATAATATAAATTAACGATCTATTTTTTAATAATCATTCATAAAGTCTCTCCATCCATATTGTAGGTACAATGATTAATAATGAACTTTGGTAGAACATCCTATGATAAAAAAATTAATGGATTGATTGTAGGGTATATGTAAATAGTTATTTTATGTCATCTTGTTAATGAGTAGCAACATAAATATAATGGGAAAATAAAATAACTTTTTATACAGACATGGAAATGGGAGAAAAAATTCAAAAAAATTATTAACAGTGTACATTAAAAAACCAATAGAAGCAATAAAAATGATATGTGGTGGATAAATTCATCAAGACATTCCATTTCACATGTTTTTTATAATATATATCAGTTACATATGAATTCATGATAAATGAAAAATATGTGGAGAGGATTTTAGGGAAAAAAAATAAAACCCCATTGATTTTGATATAGGGTTCTCTAAAAAGTTATGTAGAATCCTTCATCATGTTCTGAAAAATAAATTCAATTCTATTATGGACTATCACAAAAAACTTTTTATATTATAAATGAACCATTCATACACTTTAGGGACTATTTTTATGAAACTAATTGGAATTTAAATGATAGTGTGTTTAATTTTTAAAATTAGTTATGTTATCATACTATAATATCTTCCAATCGAGTATTAAAATGGACATGTAAAAAGATCTATAAGTGACGTAATGAATAAATACTAGATTTTTTAGTATTTGGTGAAAATTTGATACATTGACATGATCTTATGAATGATATTATAGTGAATTTTGAATCTATCCAACAAAATTTAATATATTTTTATCTTTTATTGAAGAGATATATTGATCACAATGAATGTTACATGATGATTTATGCTATAGATTAAATTATCATTAGAATATAACTATATGGGATATTCATGTTGTTTTAAAATAAGGTAAATCATATCCCAAGATTAATTATCCCAAATTTTATTCATTATATTATAGGGTTATTTACCTATCAACTATAACAATAAATAATCATTGATCCAGTTCATGATATTTTTCATGTCTCTCTCTTGAGGAAGCTCATACTTTGTACCTGTCATGTACTATATCAAAATCTTGTATAATTAGATCGTGTAAACTCTTTTTTGGAGCATCTAGTTATGATGATAGACTATAGATACATTTTCAACATTAAAATACAACCTGCCATGTAAAATTGTGATAACATAAAAAATATTTTGATGTAACATTGGAACCCAATTAAAAAATTGAAATGATAAATCATCATCATTTCTTCTTCAAGAATACGTGTTGAAATTTTTGGGATACAATTTATAATGGCGAATAATTTAATTATCTATACTACATAAATTAAGTTTTAATCTTGAATAAATGTGTTTCATTGTATATTATTATACAAATATGGCATAAATAAGGTTGAAAAAATATAATTTCATTAATGAATATTGCATGACTATAAAAATATTAATCACATGATAAAAACTAACATTGGAATTGTAATTTTACACAAAAATAATATAAAAAATAACAATAATATTTTATATTACTAACAAAAAAATTATAAAATTATAATTCCATTAAATAAATATCAAAATTAAAAATTCTATGAAATATATGAACATTTATATTAAATTTCATTTTAAAGTATATAATAAAATCATATATTTAAATTGAATATAAATAATACATTTTTATTGAATTATTTTATTGAAATAAATTTCACATTATATCATCAAGTCAAAAAATCATATGGATTTCATTTTCTAATTTTATCGAGAAACATCAATTTTTTATATTATTATAAAAAATACCCTTTTTAAAATACCACATGGTTTATGAAATAATAGTGAATTAATAATGGCTTCATAATTTTTAAATAGTCTATATAGATTAAAAAGAAAAATTAATTTGATTAATGTTTCATTTTAAAAAAATATAAAAATTTAAACATTAAAAGTAATTAATATTATCCAAATGTCTGAATTGTCCCATAAAATAAAATTTTCTTAATTTTTCATTTTTCTTTTGATTATGTAAATAAAATATACATATATAATGTTTTTAAATAAAAATATAATGTTATCTAAATACAATATACATTATATTTTAAAAAATATAACTAATGAACTATTTACTATGGAAATAATAATTTATTCAATATTATACCATAAAAATACCCCCAAAAACTATAAAAATTTACTATCACTCCCCTTGGGAAACAACAATTACCACACATACTGAAGGATACAATCATTAAAAATTCACTCTATTTACCCCAATATAATCCATAGAGACATTCAGGTGTCGCTCATATGAAAACATTAGTGGATTTTAGTTTTTTAGAAGAGAAGAAACACCAACAAGGGTTAATTTTTCATCATCTTTTACCATTAATTTTCAATTCTATTACTCAATTACTATATTCATTTTAAACAAAAATATATAATATAATATTATTTCAATTTCATAATTATATTAAGTATGTTAACCAAATCAAATGATTATTTTTATGATATATTAATATATCACACATCTCTTTTCACCACATTTACAATGCCCCGTTAATTTCATGTTGTCCACCCATAACGACATTTCATACTCTATAATTATCTAAAACATTTTTGGAATATTTTAATATTTTTTATTAAAGATTTTATTAATATGTAAATAAATAAATTTTTGTGATATTCTTAATATTTTTAGAATATAAATAAAACAATACCATAAAAATAATGATATACATGATATTTTAATAAAAATATGATCAAAAAATGTTTAACTATTAACAAAGGGTATTAAGAAACAAAACAAATTTATTATAATTTTTTAATTGAAAATATTTGACTTAATTAAACAATAATGTACATTGTAATAAAATATTATTCATTATATATTTTATAAAAATGAGATGAGGCACAATTGAATTTATGGTAAGGGGATTCTCAAACCGATCATTCTAAATATTGATTATATATCAATTAAAATAGTTTTGATTATGAAAATTCCTCTAATATTCTTAATATATCCCTTAAATATTCTTAACTATTTCATTATGGTGAAATTATGTTTCCTCACATGTTATTTTTTTTCAAATCAAAGGACAATTATTTTTTAAAATGGATTTACTTTTCCCAAACATATCTTTGGATACTATTGAGTTTATACTTCTTCACAAAAAATGATATTTAATTTCGATAATATTTCATTATGTTACCATTTCAAAAAATATATTTTTTTCATAAATCAGGCGATATGAAATTCTTTTCAATCAAATTTATTTCAATAGGTTTATTTAATTATTAATATTGTTTTATTTTCCCCATCGATCTGGCATACATTATTATTAATATTTTTTGATTGATTGGTGGTCCTAGAATTTAAAATTCATCCAATTTATTGGGTAATGTGTGATATCGTATGAGATTATTAGTTTTAGTGATGAACATTATTCTATATTTTTTTCACTATAATGATGTTAAAATTTTTGGACTGTAGTGATGGGTGAAAATTAATATAGATTTGATCAAAAATATCTGTGGTATTTTAAAAAAATGAAACAACATTTCATTAATTATAATATGGAACATTATAAAAAAATTTAAAATGATATTATAATTCTAATGACAATGATATGATGATTATGATATAATAATAATAATAATTCGAATTTATTTATTATCGATTCATTAGCCATGTTTTTTCTATGTTATCATCCTACTTAACTTTTTTACATCACCCCATTTTGATGTGTATATCGTAATGTTATTACATGTTGATTTTATACTATGATATCTATTATGAGGATAAATTAGCAGTATTCGAATATTTGTAATGTTTTATCATGTATATGTGATTTGTTAACATAATTTTCCATAATACCAAATAGTTAAATCATCAAATGTATTATTATGAATTATTTCAACTAAAATTGATATTATATTCTTGTCACAACAATTGGGTTGTTAGAGCATGTATAACTCAAAGGAACATGATGCCTCTCGGCCTCTATTGTTAATTAATGGAAACAATTATGGTGGAATGAATTATTGTGACTGTCCAAAATAAAAAAATGATAAAACTAGTGTAGATGTTAAATTCATAATACCTTGAAAAACCTTTATCCAAACTGGTGGATAAACATCTACTAAATCCATATATTGACACCCATATCATATAACACACTACTATTGTCTTAAACATCCATGCTCTTGTCTGGGTCCCAATTAATGATGACCATTACATGGATGTACCCAACCATATTCAACTTCCTTTAGTAATTTATTTCTATGATGAACCCATTGAGAAACAAATATAATTCACCCTATCTAATGATTCTGCCTTTATGGAAATTTCTATTTTTACTAGAATGTTGTCTCATCGCACATTCTATATCGACCTCCGTTAGTGGACATGCACTGAACCAGATATTGAGCAAGACAACTATAGATATATCACAAGAATAGGAAGACAACCATTGATGTAAAAATACCACCCAATTCAAGGAAATAATGAAAATATATTTTTTAATTCGATTGGTACATATTGATACTCAATAAACATGACATACCTGATCTATTCTGTGATGATCAATCGATAAAACACCTTGTCATCATATCATTTGAGGAACTCATCCATAATTTTGCATCTATTAGATAGTCACCACTTTCTTTTTCACTACCATGAAAAAATGTATTTTGAATGTTCTAATTTCATATCTGATCATAGGATTCGGTGCCTCTAGTAGAAATAATATTATTGACTTCTAATCATTTTGTTCATCAAAATAGAATCCTAAAATCTCCATATAATTAAAATTTATTTATCACTGTACTGAATTTAAGGAATATACATTTTCTTTTTTCAATTCAATATTGATGAAAATAATATAATAGAAACTCTTTCTAGATGTTATCACATTACAAATATACACAATATGATACATAAGATACATTAACCACTACTATCATGATACAATAATCATATAAATATCTGTATGTAAATTTAGAAAAACCAGTATGATTGTGAATCATAACAAAAGAAATATAGAGACCCAAAACTATTTCCTCATCTCCAATCTTAAGATAATCTATTCATACATTTCATGATTCTTACACTGGAACGAATGTATGATCCTCTTCCATGATTAATCAATAAATATTAGATCGAGCTATTCTTACTAACTAGATCATCCTTCTAATTATTCACTACCTGTGTAGCATAAATATGAATATAAGGATCCAGTTCTATTTCTAAAAAAAGGAATCTTGTTTCCAATTAGCATAGATTTATATTACAAATTTTATTTAAGGTAAAAATATTTCGAAAAAAATGACCTTTAAAAATCTGAAGTACATACATTCATTGTGAATGTACCTCATAAAAATCTATAACCTATATGTGAAAAAAATTAATATATTCATTCAAAATTCATATGTTTATTTATTTGGATAATATGGGACACTAAAATCCATTATTATATCTAGTTTCACTACTCTATGTCCTATAAAAATCTCTAGTAATATAATTTCTCGACCAACACATGAATTAATCACATGTTCTATACATAAATCACTATCATATTACGTAAATATAATATCATGATACCACTCTATCATAAACCCACAACTACAATGGTACCTCTCATTGTTCTCTAATTAAATAATAGAAGAATTGAAATCATCATTCCCTCATCTAGTATTACTTTTTTATCACTATCACTTAGGGAATATAAAAAAATTCAAATATATAAGGCATAAATGTTAATAGAAATACAATATCAAGATATAGGATGAGAACCCAAAAACAAATCCACTCAATAATAACTGAACGAAAAAAATAATGAAATTCAAGAACCATAAAAAAATTAAACCATTGCTCAAAAATTAATTAACAAAGAAATTATTATGACCACAATTCAATTAAAACCAAACATACAAGATTTAAATGTTCATATCAGGTCATTAATGATTTGTGGAAACCATAAATACATTATATATATATAAATAAGTTTGGAGAAGAAATTGAAATCTCGGAAGGATCTCACGCATGGAGTCTAATGAAAATTTAATTAATACTAATGCACTAGTGAATAATCAGTAGAGCCTTGTGAACCTAGATAGGTAAACTATCCATACAAAATTAAAAATAGAATTCCCACAAAATATCACATCGAAGAATATAAAAAAATTAATATTATGATCTGTTCCCCAAAACAACATTCCCACTAATTTTGCATTATTATACCCCAATGGAAAACATTTGATGCTAATTTACCTTATGTATCACTATATTACTTATCTATCCATATCTAATATGGGTTATAGTCAATCCCTCTTTACCCTACCATCAAAATTTCATAAATTCTGGTGTATTGTTATTCAATATTAATACAACAACCTAATCATAAAAAAAATTAGAATCTTATCGTCAAATCGAATGAAATACTCTGTGTTCCCTCCCTTTACAATTCAGGACCCGCCACATATCACATCCTAATTTTCAATGTATATCTATAAAACAATACATCATCATCACTATGAATCATTTCCATAATCTATCACTATTACTACACATATGGGTGTTTATGGATTGTTGATTTTCATGCCATCCATATCACCACTAACCTCAATGTCAGGGAAAACTTCTCGAATACAATTTTTGTTTGGAAAATTATGTTGTTATCCATATAATTTTAGGTGAGAACATAAATAACATTGAAAATACATGATAGATGGATAAAAAAATGTATACAACCTATTGGTTCACACAAAATACCACTACCACATCCATCACCACCATCACCCCATCTAATCATGCATGCCACTATCTTCTACATCCATTAATGAAACACCCAACATAGAAAAGACAAAACACATCTTCACCTTTTATGTTACCAATTTCATGATTTTATATATATTAAACAATATAAAATCAGTAATAAATTCCATCAATTTCCATTAATGTTTCTCTTTTATCATTTCCTTATCTCAGTACCTATATAATATTTTAACCTATAAAATAACATATCATATAACTCGCACACACAATCATCACACCACATGATAACTATAAAATAAACATAGAACCCAGAACATTGGTTATTTGAGCTATGTCACAACCATCCTTGGGAAATTTTCCACTAGATATCAATGTCATATATAAGGTAATTATGACAAGAATATTATGTTTTTAATGCAAAATGTCATATAAAGCCATTACTAAAATTTATTTTTATATATAAATTATTATCACATTACATAGTTAAATTAATTGTTATTATAACACAAATACTAATTGGCATGGGGAACGAAATCATTTGACATTTAAATGTTCTATGACTTTGTGGAATGATGTATTTATGGAAAGAAACACAATAAGATAAAAAAAATGCAACATAAAAATAACTAAACCACCATGATATTTTTAAAAATAAACAAACATGTATTAATTATTATGAAATATAATAACTAAAATTAGACTTATATTATTTCTGAAATCCCCTTTAGTATTTATAAAAACCATTTAATTATATAATAATTTCAAAAACAATATCTATCCAAATTAAAACAACAATATGAATCCCCTATACTCATATAAAATAATTAGATAATGAGGATATCTCTCAATAAAGGGTTAATTTGTATATATTTCATATAACCAATAATTGGAGAAGTTATTAACAGAAGTTTTGACCTTCACTAAGAAGGTGTTTGAATCCAATAACAAAAATCTCCCATCATATCACATTTATAACATCACATAAATTGACCATTACATTAATAAAACACACTATCAATAGGGTTGGGGATGGAAAACAGGAGAGAAATATAGATGAACTCAGGTTACATTATCCATGAATAAATTTTTAATGTGTTATTATTAATTAAACTTTTTAGGAGCATGTAAGACCTCAAGAAACCTCACATTTGTTTCCCATGAATAAAGATTGAATTCCCAGTTATGATGTATTTTGAAAAGAATGTAGAATTTATTCAAATGAAATAGAATTTTTTTTTAAAAATTAATAATATAGATCCATTATATGAAGTATATGTTACCCACAAAACCATAGAGCAAGTCTATGTGATACACTACACCAATTATCGATCCAAATAGATTTGGGGATGTGAGCCACATATCATAATGAGATCCCATATTTCCCGATATATTTCTATTTAATGACCAAACCACTGTCCCATAACTATCCAGATGATGATAAAGACATATGTGCTAACTCATAAGTAATCTATTTTGTAATCCACATTCATGCTATAAAATTCTCTTACTAGGTAGTGACTATGGAAACTAAGTCCCTCTGGCCTATACACATCAACTCACTTCCACATGATTTAAATTTCTAAAAATAGAGATCTATGAAAACATGTTATAGAAAACTTATAGGTTACATTATATCTTATACAACATATATATCTACTCTACATTGAATCCTATAACTCTACGCAAAAATATCCTCTACCACATATATTTTAGCTCCATGTCTAATATATAATCCTTACATCCCCTCTTTAGCCATCAAACACCCAAACCATACCTTGTAATAGGTATTGTTAATAAATATTGTTAAGTTTCAATTTTATTTAATTATTTGATAAAATAAAATGTCACATGTGGGTCAATGTTGATTAGAATATAATTAATGGGACATTTATCTTTTCAGAAAACCACCTCTAATGACTATTTGAAAGGGTTTATTTAATGAATAAATACAAAAATTTAAAAATTATAGAAATTTTTGTAATAAAAATAAAAAATTTATTTTCTTCCATTTAATGAACATTATAAAATATATTCATTTATATGTTTTGACTACAACTCCATTGAAGTGATATGTTCAATTTTTGATTTGATCAATCCATATGGTTGGTTTTGAAATATATTTTATAAATATAAAAGTTATTATATATATATCATTTTAAGAATATTTATCATAAATGATCTGATAAAATTTCCTGTAAAATAATTTTTAATCTCATGGAAACCTTAAATTACTCGAAACTAGCACATCAGAGATTTTAATCCTATGAACTGTGACCATATGTTCCACAAAATAAAAAATTGGATGATAAAATAAATAAAACAAATTATTTCAATAAATTTTACTATCTAGGAACAAGGAATATTGTATCAATGGAATGGTTTTTATATCACCACTACAAATAATATGCCAAAAGATCACAATTAATAACATATAAAAATTACAATTTTTATTATCTATCACAAGAATGTATAACTATTGGCTGCATTTAATTTTCTTAAAGTAAATATATATGAAAAAGGATCAAAATTATTTAATTATGTTTTTTATGTTTATCATATACAATATTAATTTACATTAAGTAATGCCAAAGGTAATGAAAATTATTTTTCAAAATAGTAATTTTTTTCATTATGTTGTGATCATTATTATTGATATTAATTCATATATGTTGGGTAAAATCTAACTTATGATTTTATTACAATTTAGTTCATTATATGATTCTATGGTTTTTCCATTATTAATCATAAAACTACTATCAATTGATTTTGACTTCACAATTTCATGTTTGATATAATTTTCCCATTTCAATTTCATTTAATATTTATTTTCCTCATATTCACCAATTATTTTAATTTGATGATATATATATTACCTATGGATATATTTTATTATAAAAATAATTAAATAAAATTCATATACATGAAATTGTAAATTAAATTCAATTTATCGTAAATTTAAAACCATTTTTTTTAAATTTATTATTATATAAAAAAATAAATAAATTGATTAATTTTATTTATCATGACATCCGATTTTGATAAGAATAATTATCATCCACTCTAAATAATAAATTTATATTACATGTGTGTGATCTCTTTTCACATAAATGACATCCTATTATATTATTAAAAAAATTATTTGTTATTTATAATGTTCTTAAAATTTTAATTTACTATTTTCCAAATGGAATACGAAACATGTTCTTTAGGATGTAGGATTCAATAAAGGTATTTTAACACACAATTCCCCATAATGATTATACAATTTCCCCCACTCTACAATTCAGATATATAATATTCATTTCCTCATCAATGATCCATTATTGAGATTTATTTTTATTGGTATTTTGAATTACACATCATTTTAGTTGATTAAGATGTTTTTTTGATGTTGTTCAAAATATATTCACATTAAAATAATGAATATATTTGTCTCCAAAAGTATCTTTTATATTTCCCTTATATCATTCTATAAAATAATGAATGGTTGTCTATCTATAGGTTGATATTTTATTAATACCCATTTATGGATTTTTTTAGTTAATTATTTTTTTTGATTAATATGTTTTTTCAAACAATATAATTATTCCTGAATTTGTGTATTATAAAATTTCATAAATATTTTGACACACATTTTCCACACACTAGATCACTATGATATGATGTACGATTAATTTTATGTGGAAGACATAAATATGGATAAATGAAATATGGGGTCATATATATCCCCAAATTCAATTAAAAAAAGAATTATACCTTATGGTATATGTATTCACATAAATGATTATGTTGTTTCACAAGAATTGGGGTCATTAAGTAACTGAAAAAAGATATTTTTCTCTATTATAATGTTTGTTAAATATTTATATTGTTTTATATTATCCATTCTAATTATCATATGAATCAAGATTATTTTAAAAATATTCTATGAAATTTTATAATTTTAATGTTTCATTGACGTCTTTTTTAGAACTATATTAATATACCAAGATATATTATACATAAAGAAGTTTTATGATTTCCACTGATGATCCCAATATCTTATAATTTGATATTTATACCCTATATATATTTCAAAAAAAAACTATTCCATCAAAATCTATTCCTTGATTATTAATTCATTTTGAACCCTTTAGTATGTATTCAAAGCCTATGTTTTGAAAATTGGTTTCATTTTTGAGAAATTTATCAGAGAATATAGTGACTTTACTAGGGATAAATGATCATATGTACTAAAAAATAATTTTCATTGGTAATTAATCTGCAATGAAAAACTGCCATTCTTTATATTATGTTATTATTTTCGATATGTTATTTTTAATTTATTGAATTTCTCTAAAGTAATTATTTTTAGCGTGGGTTATCATTGTATGTATGAAATAATATGTTTTAAAATAGTTATTTTTGAACTAAAATATATAGTTTGAGTTTAAAAAACCAAAAAAATATGTACGTTTATGCCTGGGGTTTATCCACATTTTAAGAAATCAATACATATAAGGTAGTAACCATTAACATCATTATAAAAGTATCATAAACCACATATCCATATCTTAATATCGTATAATATCATGTTTTGTATATACTAAAAAAATAAAATAAAATTTTGTTAATCAATAACGGTGTTAGGATAAATGTTCAAAAAAATTCAATTTTGTAAATATAATAAATTATAATTTATAAAGAGTTTAAAAACATTGATATTTATTTCATACAACAATGAAATACGTGATCAAATTTTTAGAGGCTTTGAATCCCAAAAAATATAGTACAAATATATCCTATTAATATATCACCATCAATAAAATATATAAAAATAATATATAATATTTTCTAATTTACAGTAATATACCTGAAAATATGTCTGTTTCATGGAATATATTACTGGGAATTCCCTTTACAGACTAACTACGGTTGGCCTTGAATGCGCTAAACGATACATGCCACGATATGGACGAAAAATCATTCCTTATCCTCTCTAGATAAAAACTAATGCCAATAATCAAATTTAACGAAATTGGAAATTATTTTTCTATTGATAAATCAAAATAAAAATAAAGATACAAAAAAAATTGAGTAAAAAGGAAAAAACGAAATTCAATAGATAAAAAACATGGGATATCTTTCTATGACAATGTGGGTCACCACTAAATAGGTAACCAAACATTCTCTATGAGAGATGCATAATAAGATCAAAATAGAGCTAAAATAATGATAAAAATTTGAATGAGAATAAAAATTACAATTTGGGTTTCCAAAGGATAAATAATTACCTATACATTTCTATAAAAAATCATGCTATTATAATATGAAAATTTAAAATACGATAAATTGCGAATTAAATAATTTTCAAGAAATAATATGAAAAATTAATTATTACAATATAATTTCTCTTCTATTATTTTTAAAACATTAACAAAATAATGATGTATTTTATGTTAAACGCATTTAATGAATGAATATTCTGATAATATAATAGTTTAAATAAAGGAAAAATGAATAAAATTATAACATTAGGGGTTAAAAAATTGGCTATAAAAAATATATTGTCTTTTTATATTACACATGGAGAGAATCTTAGATTATTATAATAATAAAAAATATAAATTCATATTAGAGTAGTTGTGGGAATGAACCATATAAAATACTATTGATGATAGGTTATATGGCTCCCTAGAATCATCATACTTATAACGATAAAAGCATATAACACTTTCCATGCAAGATCCACAGGAGATGAATAATTCAAAGTTATTATTGGGCCAAAATTATTATCCATTTATTTAGTTAGTATTGTATTGTTATAATATTATGTATCTCAGGCCAGGACCTTGCTGACTCATCCAATTTACAAGTCCTTAATCTTCCCACCAAGGTACCCATGATTCATATGTTCCATTCCCATTCAATAAAACGTAAGGGTGGTGTAGTTATAAAACCCATGATTAAACCAAAAATTCTTAAACATAGTTATATAAAAAACCAGGCCTTTTAAACTACCAATGAAAAGCCCCCTATTTAAAAATAATAATATTCTGAAAATATTAACAAATAAGAGCTCCAAAAAAACGTATAATTTTATCGCAAATTGAAAATTACATCACATTTTTAAAGGGGTTATAATTTTTCATATGTGCCTTAAAATTAATAGAAATAAAAATGGATTATTTATAAAAACTTGTATAGCAACATTCCAAATTTCAAATAGATACTTTAAATTAAAAATTATTTACATTTCAAGATAATTTAATATAATTAAAACAATGAAAAATAATGTTCGATATTTAGGTATAATTTTAAATAATATAAATAACTATTTTCAAGAACCACAACCATTTTGATTAGAACATATAAACTATATAAAAATGAGAACACCATTTCTAAATTGTCCTGAAATCAAGGAGCTAAAATCAATATATTGGAGGTAAGGAAGATATCTCAGAACATGCTTCATTTTATCAAAAGCACAACAAACCACCTTTATTTGTTTCATGCATATTCCCCTTAAAAAATGTATATGCATACATGGTTCTGATGTATATATTCATAATACCAAAAGTGTTTGTGTATAAGGGTACTGTTATATATTCATATACATTAATATACATGTATACCACCTTCAAAGAGTTGTGATAAAATCTAATCAGTTATAAACTATAATATATACATACTCACATTCAAATGTATATGTTTCCATCAGGATGTGAGATGATATAAAATAAGGGTATATATATTACAATAGATTAATATGTGTATAGTTCACATAGAAGGTGGAAGAACTAGTCACATTCCAAAATGATGGAAAAAATCAACATAAAATTTTCCTTCGTTCACTATTAAAAAAATACAGAACAAAAAATTCAGAAAATCCACTATTAAAACTGGTTAATAGAATGAAAATAGAGGAAACTCTAACCAAAATCAATGTAAATTCATATTCCATCAAAGTATGGAGATATAATAAAACATATGATGACCCATAGACCTTACCCATGATGAATGAAAAAAGTAACTTGATATTTCTAGATATGGTTTAGCAATGGAACAGACTCCATGAGAGAGGAATTGAAACTATGAAATTAGGAGAGTAAAGGAAGTAGATAAGGATAAAACCCCACATGAGATTACTAGTAACGACTCATCGTTGAACAACACATAATCTGTTGTATTTATACTGTAGTTCACATTCTTTTCAAGAATATATTTTTTTCTTTATATTTTTATTTGAAATATGTCATAATTGGTACATAGTAAATCATTACATTAAAATTTTGACTATTCTACATAGTATCAAATTTTTTATTATAAAAAACTCATTAAAAGGTGTCTGATTTATTTTCATAAAAAATAATCACTATTTTCATATTGACGTCATCTATATCAAATGTAATATTTAATTCGATAATAAAATATTAAAATTTTTAATGATAATAAAAGTATAGTATGATACATAGATGGATGAAAACCATTAGTCCAATTAGAAAAATGACAACACAACAATTGTTTACCATTCCAGAAATAATGTCATATAGGATGAAATAAATCATTTACAAATGAAAATCATAGATATTTTTTAATCAATGAAATTCAAAAAAATCAGAAAAATAAATTAAAAAACCATTTCAAAAAATTAGAGCATTTAATTCATAACCTCTTTTAAACCCAGGTTATAAATAACTACATCAATTTAAATAAATAGGACAATCCCATAGGAAAATTTCTCTCTGATTTATTAAAAGATATGGTATGTTAACAAACTCATTAGATCACTATCTAGTCATACACAATGTTATAACAGGATAACATAGATTGATCTTGGTGCCCAAAACATATAAATTGTATTAGTTTCCCCCATGATCTATAATTAGGCATAACCAAATTTATACCAATTATTGGGATACCATATTTCAAAAATAATCTCTTGTAAAATTTAATTTTTTTTCTTGTTTAATCATATTTGCATAAAAAACATGAAGAAACACTTTTAAACCCCATATGAAAAGTAGTTTTGGATATAAAAATTCAGTATAGATTTATGAAATAAATTATTTAAATAATAAGTAAAAATACAAAGGAAAAACATACTTCCACATTAATATTTTATTCGTGTAAAAGATTATTCAACAAAAATATTATTCATGATGGAGTGAAGATCAAAGAAATAAAAAACACAATATTAACTCTTTTGTGGGAAACATCATAATATTCTATGATTGGGTTACAAAAAAATATTTCATTCAAATTATTGGTTAAAAAGAAAAACCATTGTACAAATTTATTTTATAATTCATTGAGAAGTAATAAAAAACTATTGTTAGAACAGTTCTTTAAGATGTGGTTATGGATGAAATAATAGTGTTTTTTGGGAAACAATAAATTATATATAAATTTCACAAAGAATCTCTTACAACATTGGAAAATTTTAAATCATAATCCCGCTAATATAATAAGGTTAAAAAAATATAAATATAATTACAATAGGTAAATTAATGATATGAAATTTAAAAGGGGGTATTTATAAAATAAATATTATAGTATAGGTGCATATCCTAAAAAATATGAAATAATGAAAAGAAATTAATATGATTCCCTTTACATCTTGTTTGACTCATCATGTACATTATTTATATTTCTGAATAATTAAAAAATAAGGTAATTATTTATTTTATTGAAAACTCTTTACAAGTTTACTATTACTTTTACATAACATTTTTACGTTTTATATCAATTTAATTATTATTTATGTGCATGTTGGTTGTTTTTTAAATATTCAATATGTATGTAAAAAAATTGGTAGGTTGACAATGGTCAATGATTTAATCATTTTATTATCTTAAAAATAATATTCCTAAAATAATTATCACATTTAAAAATAATGTATGCTTTTATTCCGAACCATTAAATATATTAATGAAAAAATAATTATGTTACAGTCACAGATATGGTAAGTCATAAATACGTATGAGTAACGTTTACATTTTTCAATGGTGACTATGGAATGAAGGTAAATATAATTTTATATTTGCAGAATGATAGAAATATAACTAATAAAATATTAATAATTTATATAAACTAATATATATCATCTATTTGATGAGGTTCTGAATAATAAATAATATTTCGTCATGTAGGTTGTACTCATTATGTACACTTGAATGATTTTATCATTATTTAATGAGATGATATGTATGAAGGTAAATGATATTTTATCATTAAATATTGATAAAAATTAAATAAATATTCTTTTTATATATTAATTCGATCATTATTACCATTCAATGATATATTTTGTTGGAAAATGAAATATATCATTTCATGAGGTGGAAGTCCACCACACACACAAAAAGTGGAATCATTTCCCATTTGATGGAAGAAGAGATGAAATTATGGTATGTTATCATCAAAAATAAATATAATTAGACTTATTATATTGTTTTTAATAATATATAATGAAAATTTAAACGAGTTTGAAAATAAAATAAATTGTAATTCTTGAATAAATTTGATAAATATTGATTGAAAACCCTATTTTTTTAACAACTTATGAATATAAAGGATTTTTTTGTGCCTAAACCAACACATATAATATTATTATATAAATTCTGGGATTTAATTTGGGTAATATTTTTCTAGTAATAATTTTTTTAATATTCAATAAATGATAATAAGTGGTTCCATTTAATAAGATATTAGAGGTGAACTCCTATAACTTTCCAAAATATAAAAATAATATAAATAAATTTTTAACTCCAAATGGATCCAAATAGAGTTATTTTTTATATAAGTTGACTATTTTTTCAAATCATGTTATATAATAAAACCTATATAAGTTTTTTTATTTTTTATTCTTACACGTTATTTTTACCACTTGTTAACCCTTTAAAGCATTCACTTAGAAAATTATATTTTACTATTTTAGGGTTGTGGTATATGTTATAAATGGATAAACATTACATAAATTGAACTTGGGTGATATTATCAACCACATATTTCTAATTTAGTTGTATTTGGGTTTTTAGTAATATTATATCATTTAATAATATATTATTCATTATGATATATCTATAATGACATTTTATAGAGGTATGCATTAAATTGAATTTAATACCATCAAAAAAAAATGTAAAAGTAGAACATAAAATTTTATTATATCTCTAAAATTTAATGAAAATAGATAATATTATAGATTGAAATTTTAATCTCTAATTTTAAATCACTTAATTATTTTAATATCATTTATTTTATTTTTCCATTAATAGATGAAATTATACATCTATATAGTGTAGCAATTTATGATAATTATTATTTAATAAAAAATTGAAAATAGATGACCTAGATTAAGATAATTATATTAAGATTTAAATTATATTTATAATAAACATTATTATAGGGATTACCTCATATTAAAAATAATAATGTTTTTAAAGGCAATAGTGTGACATCATTTAATTTCCTATAAATAAAATATTATTATGGTGATATCCCATCCAATTGAAAAAAGGATATATAATCATCCATGGAATGAATATTGATTAAATAAAATCATTTAATAATTTTATCAAAATTGTTAGTGTATTTTTTTATTCATTAGCATTTTATTATTAACCCTTAATTACCTCATTAACACGTTATTGGTGAAAAAATAACTATTATTACAATTCATTTTCAATTGAAATAAAAAGGACCTTTTCAAAACATATGGGCATCAGGATTCCATGTATAGAATCAAATTTACATAATTCAAAACAAATAAGTGGCATAAAATAATATAAAATTAAGGAAGAAAAATACAATGAAAAATAGTTTTTTTGAATACAATGTCTTTTTATAAATAATTTGTTATACAAAATTTATTTATAAGCTTTCTTTTAAAAAAAACTATTCATTTATGATATTAATTAAAAATAAACCAATTATATTTGAAACAATAAAATATTAAAATTTAACCATTAATTTTTTAAAATAGAATTTGTTTTCTTATGAAAATCAATATATTTCATTATTCCTTGAAAAATAAATACTTTCATAAAATTCAAAAAATATCAAGAAAAGACAATTTTTACATATTGAACATAAAAATTATATTATTTTTTAAAATAATTTGTTTTAAATTTAAAAACATTAATGATAATGTTAACTCATAAAAATAAATTAATCAAATCTTAATGATAACATATTAGGAAGGAATTGACTGGTACTAAAAAATAAAGTCTTTATTTTTTATGATTTAATTTATACATTAATAGTTACTATGAAGATGATATATGTTATCTAATGTGGTAAATACTATTCATTTTGACCAATTTAATAACTATGTTATAATAATGACATTTATATAATAATAATTCACCATTCATTTGAGCTTGTTGTTTGGTATTTTGTAAAATATAAAACGTAGTATTTCTTTTCAAAATATAATGATATTACATTCTCGAAACATTAATAATTTTTTTCTTTCAATTTGACCTTGTTCATGGTAACTAGGGATTATTATTTCAATTTACCTTTGTTAAAAAATCCCACATCATTTAAACGGTCAATAAAACATAATCTTGAAAGGATAGAAATAGAATTAGGATTGTCATATAAAATAATAAAAAATATGTTTAAAAACAGCAAACAATTATTGGGAAGAAAACATATGATATAAAATAAAACATAACTTCAAGGATAGTTATTGAAATATATATAACTTTTTCATGATAAATTTAATGATCATGAAACTATACATATATTATGGGTATTAAGGCCAATGATTTCATTTAATGAATATTAAACATATTATGTTTTTCTTTCAAAAATAATTATCCTAATGATGAGGAATTATGTAACTATATGGAATAAGAAAAAGAGGAAATGTAATTACTTAATAATATTAATTATTCCATTAATCTTATCCAATAAAAATATAATCTATTTATACAGAAAATGTTTATTCACGATGAAATTTTACTTCTTAATGCATAAGAATAAACTTATAAAAAACCACATAATAATTATTTATTCATTTGTATTTAAGAATTAACCAAAAAAAAGATAGATCAAGGTACAAAAATTCCCAGAAAATATAATTCTTATTATAAATAAAACTACCTTCATTGCCCAAAATATTATCACTAATACCTAAGGCTCATCGTAGATCGATAAAAAATATAACAATCCTCAAAGTTTCAAAAAAAATTAAATTCTCATTGAAACCCATTAATAATAATGAATTTTTAAACATATTCTTCAATTATAAAATTAATATTAATCTTTCAATATAATAGATATCACACCAAATGTCTAAATATAAAAAATATATTCATTTATCATTTAATTTTGAAGACGTTCTATTTTATAAATATCCTAAATAATCAAAATCCACAATTTTATAATATATCATTAAAAAGATAATTCAAACTATATTTCTCAAACAAAACCCCATAGGAATATTTTTACATTAATCCTATAATGATCCAAAAATTTATAGATACCTTCTTTTCAAAATAAAATTTATAATAAAATATCCAAAAAATGAAAAATAAGAGGTTATATGTCATATAAAACATTTTTTTCCAAAATGAATGTATCATGTGTCAATAAGAATATTTAAATAATGAAAAATAATTTAATAATAAAAATGTTATCACATAGAATTTAGGAATTTGATTATTCATTATTGCCTTCTATACATGGGATCAATCATTGTGGACTTTCCAAAAGAGATGGTCTATCAAAAGAATTCTAGTTTGTAATTTTTCTAAAATATTAAAAATATGAAATTCCACGATTATTGATAAAAATAATTAAAAATAACCTTAATATATTCAAAATTATAGAAATTATTTATACTCAAATTTCATCTTGTATCTTTCGTTTTACATTCATAAAATTTAATAGCACATTATTATGGAAAAATCAAATATCTTATATGTCTTAAAGGTTATCAATTCAGTTGAACAAATTTAAACAAAATTAATGGTGAATTTTTTTTTTCAAATATCAATTTCATATGATATCATAACTGTTAAATATACATAAAATATATACATATAATCAATAGATGTCTCCCAAAGTACTCTCATCATCTAAAGAGTGTTAATTATAGTAATATAACGATCCTCCAAATGTCCTCTACTAAAACATAACAATTGAATTAATACACCTAAATCATTTAATTTTCATAATAATCACTTATCCATTCATTTAAATCTAATTTCATAATACTTATTTCTTCAACAAAATGTTAATTTGGTCATATGAAACGATTTTTTATAACAAATTTCAATTAATAATTCATACCTTTAATATTATATTTTCAGTTTTCTCATCATTATCTAAAATTTAATAAGATTTAATAAATAGTTATCTATATGGTTTTTATTTTCCCATTCATGATCATTAACATCAGAAATTTGATTTTAATATTT
This sequence comes from Viscum album, assembly GCA_963277665.1. NCBI lineage: Eukaryota > Viridiplantae > Streptophyta > Magnoliopsida > Santalales > Viscaceae > Viscum > Viscum album. The sequence goes on along the minus strand of OY728151.1, from coordinate 641,682,855 downwards.
TCCACTATCATTAAAATTAAAACAATATACTAACACCATAGGAAAATTATATTTCTCCTTGATAGAGTTAACTGAACACCTCTGTATTCCTTAATATATTATTTGGTTTTGAAATTCTTGACCTAATACTATAGATCATCCCATTATTTTAATTACTATTACACAGAAATTCATTCCTCATTTTTGACACATATGACATTGAATTGATTTAAATTTATTATCATTGTCACATAATCTTCCACAATGAGTCATTTTACTAGTATTTGAGTCATTATGAAACGTTACTATGATCATGTTTTTTATTATTATTAATGATTATTTGTTAAGAATATATAAAAGAGTTCCTTATATAGCTCATACTTTGTTCAGTTCCACATTCAAGAACTAAAAACATTATCTTTTACATCTATTATCAGTTTGGTTCTCGGTGGATCCAACCTTTTAATAAAAACTAAAAATTTTAGTGTGAGCATATCACTAAAATATCAATATTCCATATTATTAGATGGTTAAACACTACAATATCATCATTCTAATTATCTCAAAATGTATATATTTTTCCATAAAAAATATAAATCGACCTATTATATAAACCATTATGGATATATATGACATGAAACTTATTATGAAATAACATACTTATCACTATAGTTACATAAATCTTTCCTAAATAACAATAGTATGGACCTAGAAATAAACATGATATAATATATTGTTTTAGAGTAGAATTTACTTAGATTACCCAAATATCATTTACGTTTACATATTCATAGAATTATGTGATGAATCTTATTAAATGAATGCATTTCATGTTGAAAACTTCTCTATATATCCATTTCCCGTTAAAACACAACTATTTATAATATATTTTTCAGATATATATAAAAAAATTATATTGACTTAATCAATGTCCCTAGATATCCTTCAATCAAGAAAAATGATTTTCAAAACAAAGAATTAGTGAAAGAAGCTAAGTATGAAATATAAAAAGAATAAAAAAATTAACTCAATGAAATATATGAATACCCATGAAAAGTTTACATTTATCTCAATCATCATAGTGATAATGAAATAATTCATTTACACAAGAGAATAATACAATCTATTTATTGAAAAAAATAACATTAAAAATAAGATAATGAAATAAAAATAACTCGAACTTCATAGAGAATAACATTAATAACCCATTTAAAATCCTTGAAAGAAATAATTGGATCCCTATTAAATACATTGGATAAATACTCTATTACATCGCTACATATTTCTTTGAATCAATTGTCATTCTAGCCCTATAATTGGTGTTCTATCTACGCCCACCCAACTCTAAAACATTCTGAAAAATTTCCATATAGGAGAACCAAATGTATTACTGTTATTAGGCACTCCCATGAAGTATAATGGGTCTCAAACCATTATATTTTATTTATAAATATCAACCATTAAACAGATAATTTTCAAGTACCATATAAAAATTGTATTCATGATCTTTTATTTTATTAATTCATTAAAACTCCCATTTAATTGAATATGAAAAAACATTTGGAAATTGAAATACACATTCTATTTTAGATTCACTTATTTTAAATCTAAAATAGAAATAATAATTAAAATATTGGATATAAACAACCCTTCAAAAAAATTAAAATAAAATATTCATAAATTCATGAAAACCTACCTTTTATAATAATATTTTCTTTTATACTTTTTTCAGAAATTTCAAAACATACATCTTCTATAAAACAATAAAAATATTACAACAAAACCATTTTTATAATGTAAACTATGTGTAAAAATAAATTTAAAAATTTATAGGAGAATAGTAAAACCACTATTTAAAAATTTTCTATGAAATATGGTTATGAAATAAAAACAGGGTTTAAAGAAAATATTTAATCATGGATTTGTATTAAAAATGATTATTACAAAATTGAAAAAATTTGAACTGTGAGATTCATGAAATAAATAAACACTCTATTTGGTGAAAATACATAAATTCAAGAAATCACATGTTAGAGGGTTGTATATGAACCTATTAAATTAATATAGCATAAAACATTGATATATACCTCAATGAAAGGAAAATGTGATCAATTCACTTACCATTAGTTTGAATAATCGAAAATGTGTTATATCATCCTTAATAATAATGTTTTTATAATTAATTACCTGATTACGAAAAATTTTCAACTTCATTATTCATTTTAGATGACATTTTTTCATGTTATATAAAATTACCTAATAATTTAAGATCACATCATACATTATGACTATATTCTATACATATTTCTAAAATGAGGTTGACTATGATCAAAGATATATTCATTTAATCATCTATAAAATTATATTAAAAAAATAAATTTATAATTTATAAATCAATTATAAATGTAAATAAGAACATTAATTATGGTTATGAAAATAGATTTATGTTGCATTCATAGAGACTATAACTAGTATGAATGCATTTGTAATATAACCATTTCTAATGGCCATTATTGATTTAGGGAAAGTAATATATTTGAATTTATATACTGATAATAATAAAATGCATATTATTTTGTCTATTAAAATACTTATTTATATCATCTACGTGATATGGTGATGAAAAAAATAACATTGCTAATTGGGATGGTACTCTACCAGTAAACACTAACAACATTATCATTTATCTTAATGATAAATATGAAATTAATAACATATATAAACATTAATACCATAAATATAATTCCCCAGTGATATATAGTGATTCAAAAACATTTCATCAGTTCGTTAGGTAGTACTCCACCATACACAAAATCAATGATTACATTTTTCATTTGATGAATGAAGTTCTAGATATAGGTTATTATTTTATCATATTAATATATCAATTTAAAGATGATAATGCTTTTATAATATCATCATGGATGAATAATATATTATGGTGTTTAATGAAAAAAAAATACATAATTGAAAACTGAATCTCATCCTTGAACGACCAACTTTTCAAAACCCCTTATGATCTCAATTGTATGTGTTTTTATTAAAACAATACCCTTAATATGAGGGTATGGAATAAAGGATACTCTTTTCTCCAAAAATGGTGTTACAAATTTTTTTTAGTTATAGAGATGAATTTTTTTACTTTTATAAGAGAGGGGAGGAGACTCAGGGAATTTCCTAGAATATTATTAAAATTTAAATTAATTTTGAATCAAAATTACTCCAAATTGTCTTATTTATAATATAGTCACGTTATGGGAAAAATTGTTTCAATGAATATAAATTATGGGTGTATTTAATATGGTATAATCATTAAATTGTTTTACGTATGATTATTCTTTAAAAAAAAATATTGACAAGAATTTACTTTTCATTTTGAGTGTCACAAAAGTTACAATAAATAGAAAAAAAGAACGTAAATGGACCCTGGATTATATTATCATTAAAATATATCTAATTTACGAATTAAGTGATTTTTTATGAGTTATATATCACTTAATAAAATATTATTTATATTTAAAAAATATTGTTGATTTGCTTTTGAACTATTCATTACATTTATTTTTATAATATCCTGAAAATAGGAAAAATAAAGAAAATTATTACATGTGTTATTTTCATTTGAAAAATTTATGTAGCCCATTATTTCTCAAAAATAATATATCTATAAGTATTTTTGATATCATTTAATTGTTTTTTCATTTAATTTACAAATTACTATATAAGCATTGTGTGTGTGTTTATGATGATTATTTCTTCACTAAAAACAATAATTAAATATCATGATGAAGATAAATATTTTTTAATTAAAAATAATTTTTATAGTCAACCATAACCTATAGATGACCCATAATTAAAATATAAGAATTTAAAATAAAATATTGTGACATATAATAATTTTTTTCAAACAAAATCTTCTAATAATCATTCTCACATCCAAATGGAATCTAGTGGCCATATATTTAACATTTATATAATTATATATGATATATAATCATTCCCTAAATTTTAGTAATTGTGATATTAATTTTATAGTCCTCAAAAATTTATTTTTAACTATTAAATAACATAATTAACCTTCACCGTGGTTAAAAAAATTACTAAGGTTACTTTTCATTTATACTAAAAAACAAACAATTTACTATATTTATTAATTATTGTAATGAAATAGATATTTTTTATAAAATAAAATTTTCATATCCATTAATATTTATGGATAATGATAATAATTTTATTTTAAAGAGTATATTTGTTTTGATAGAATATATAACATGTAATAACAAGTTTCTTTGAAAATATTAGGGTGCCCACAACTTTGAGTTATACCCAAAAAATAATATAATATTTTTATTTTTCTAAATGATAGTTAACGCCTAGTAGTTCTAGTGGTTCTAATGAAAATAAATAACAAAAATATGATTATTATATGTCTTTACATTTATTCAATAAATTTAATAGGCTTAAAATAATAATGAATCTCATATTAATCATGAAAATACAATAATATTTATAAAAGGTCATTATACAACCTTTTGAGGGTGAACCCTTTTTAAATATAGTTTTTGTAAAAATTATATTTTCTTTTTAAAATAATAATATTTTTCTTTAGAAGCGGGGCATCAAAATTTATATTGGATGAATCTTTGGTATTTTTCTGATAAATTTAATTTTTTTATTAATAGAGAAAAATATAGAATTTTAGTTCAAAAATTCCATTTAATCTAATATATTTATATAGATAAATTGTACATTTAATTAGGTTTAAAATTTAATTATATTATAATTTTACAATTTAATCCAATATGGGTCATTTTAAGTAATCACTTTTTTTAAATTGTCATAAACACATGCCAATCTTTTGATAGTTATTATTTCCTAAAAACACATTTTTTGGTTTTGACAACATGAATAAATTTAAAAATAATTAATGAAACGTATATATTATTAATTTGAAAAAATGGATCACTTATTAAGAATCAAAAGGTAAAATTTTTTTAAATAGGTAGATTTTTTTTAGATATTATGAACACTAACTTCATTAAATATTTTATTTACCATGGTTAAAATAAAATTTTCATAAATAAGGGAAAAATATGTTTTATTAATAATATTAAATTACATGAACACATGTACTAATCCTATTTTTGGATACATTTTCGACATTGGTAATCTTTGGGTCTATTTTAGGAGCGCATGGAGCCTCTTGTATGTTAAAAATATATTTTATAAAAATTAATTTGAAGATAAGAAAAATATAATATAAACATTAATCTTTTAGTAAACCAGTTTTTATATGGGTTTATATAAGTGATCTATTCGACTATAAATAATGAATTTTAATTTTAAAATATTTCTTATATCATGTTGTTTTATTTCTAAATTTTAGACATTAAATATATAAATTTAATTATGACACAATGTCGATGTAGTGATTGCTTCATTAATAAGAGATTAACATAAATGATATTATAAATGTTGAAAAAAAATTAATTTTGTAATTGTAATTTAATGAAAAAAATTTATATATGATTGATAAAATTTATCTTTGTATTATTTATTTTTTTAAATAATATAGTTTTTTGGGATTTTTAAAAATTCATGATATATATAGTATATAAATTGACATAAACGAGTTTTTAAAACAATTTTTTTTATTAAATGATTTAAAAAGTCCTAAAAATCTTATATTCTGAAAAGGAGTTAGATATGGTTAAAAATTACATTAATGGACCACTTGAGTTTTTATTTTCATTTTATAGTAAATATATTAACCATACAGTTTTATTACCTAAGAAGACGTGGTAAAAGTTAACAAAGGGTTCAATAAAATGATAAGGATTGATAAATATATAAAACATGTCCAATTATTAATGGATGGTTCTAATTTAACTTATATTCATATTATATTTTAATTTATTTTGTTTTGGACCATTTGAAATAGAAAATAATTTTATAATAAAATAATTCTTTCAATCATTCTAAAGTGCCCCTCCTTCCTCTTATAAAATGCTTCTACCTTTAACCCATTACTAAAACCACTATAGCCCCTAGGATCAAAAAAATTTCTCCAAGATTCTTCCAACATCCCCTTATTTTTCCTAGAATCCTTAACTTAAGAATAAATCATATCAAGAATCCCTTTTTGCTCAAATGAAAGAGACATACACATTTTTTGAGGAACTGTCTTCTCTAAAATTCATTTCCATTATTATACTTCTTCACTCAGTATTCTATTATTTTTATCTATTTACATAACCACAAAAATATCATCATATATAAAAGTTTCATTTAGGATAAGGATATAAACCACACTTTCACACACCTCCATCTAATTGATATGATCATACTATTTCTATGGATGGTGAACTACTGCCTCATGAAACGCAGATTTTTAAATATACTCCTACAACCTCATATTAAGGACATTATTATAGAACAATATTTATATATGATATATATGATATTTATTTTATCTCTATTATTTAATCATTCTAATTTAGTACATAAAATTATGCTTTTCAGGTTGTATAAATACGATAATTTCATTTGATAATGTGAGGACAACCACCACCTCAAAGTGATATGACTCGTTCATTCTATACAAGGAACATTTAAAAGATGGAATTGATGAACTTATGTTACACATATAAAATATATATTATAAATTAATTATAATATATCCATGAATGATTTTTTAATTCCATTAAATGCGAAAAATAAATATAAGTAGTGTTCATGCGTACGTACGGCTAACCGTCTCCATAAACAGTGCATTTCATTTCATATATCCATATTAAATGTAAAATTACAAATACATATATATTGGATATATTATATATTTAATATATCTAAATCATGAATATCAGTATAGAGAAAACGTACATTTTACTACAAAGACAATTTTTAATTAGAACAAGTTCAATTTTTACTCATGTTACGGGTATCTACAAAATGTCCAATACGAACTCACATAATTTACTAATTTTTATATAAATGTAATAATTGATATAAAAGAAATATAAAAAACATGGAAATGGTTCTTAAGTATGTATCAATTAACTTAATATTAATTTTTAGGGAGCACAACGAATATTTTAGACAAGTCGTACATGAGTTAAGCGAACTTCTTAAGCCAATTTCCATTCTTTGTCTTCATCTTCTACATCGTGAATATGTCATTCTATGATTATGGGAGATATAAATTTTGATTTAATATAATTTATTTATAATAGATTTATGTGTATTTATAGTGAATTAACATAATCCATCTATTTTATTTTGAAAATGATCATTGTAAGGGAACCATTCACCACACTCTTTTAGGAAATAACATATTCATTGTTATGTATTTTAATTGACGTTTTATTATATTGGTATATGTTATTCTATATACTTATTGCTATAAATTTTACGTCCATGTGATCAGAATCCCTTTTTGGAATTCTAATTTGACGGTGCTAAGATGTCAAATTTTCTTAAGGGAACTTACTAACCCAATTTCCATTCATAGGGTTGATATTATAAATATTTATTATGTCGTGCTATAACTATGTGACGAATAAATTTTGATGTCATGTATTGTATTTATATGTTATTTACCTTTATTTATGTCTAATACACACAATCGATCTATTTTATTTACAAAATGATCTTTGTACGAGACCCTTTCACCCACATCTTTTAGTCAAATACTTATTTTTCATTATGTATTTTAATTTAAATTTTCTTATTTTGGGATATGTTTCTATATATCCATATTGATGTAAATTTTATTTCCAAGTTATGAGTGATCGTTTTTCTTAATTTTAATGGGACTTTGTTAGGTTTCCAATTTTTTTTAAACGAATACGTCTCAATCTCCTTTCATTGAGGCATATCTTGATATTATGCACCTTTATTATCCTATAATGTGTATATACTACCATTTGACATATTATATCATTAATCTCCTTATTCAAATTATTTTATTATTTTTGATTAATTTTATTCTTCAATTATTTTTATTAGTTTATTTTATCATGTGGTAACAGACTCTTTAACTAAAACATTGTTTTAAAAGTTTTAAAGATATATTTTTCTAAATATTTCTAATTAATGTCCATTTTTTAAAAAATAAGGATAAATTTAAATGGAAATATATATTCTAATATGATAATTCCTAGAGAATTTAAAATGTGTTATGGGGCACATTGATTCAAAAATATCAGTATTAAATTTTCTATATGGTTTAAAAAAGGAATCTATTCTATTCGAAGTGTTTTACTAAAAGACATAGTGAATTTTTCTTTTTAATGTATGTGGTGACAACAACCATTCCTCTACTATGATAATTATGTGATATTTTTATTACTTAACATGCCATAAGGTTCTTAAAAGTAAAATTAATACAACATACACTTTTTAAGTATTTTGGTATTGAAAATAAATTTTAAAAATGTATTTATTATGTCAATATGTTAAAATGTTATATTGTTATTGCAGTATAGAAATATTTTATTTACTTTATGCATGTTCATGTGTTATGATTATTTATGGTTCATGGGAATTGATTACGTATACGAGTGGTTTCTTGATAAATCTATGGTGGTTGAGCCCGAGATAGATCTCCATTGGATTGGGTAATGTGAACGAGGAAAACGTTAATGTTTATCCTAATAGATATTGGGAATATACTATGATGGGTATTGCAAAGGTAACTCCCTATGTAATTGTGAATGATACAATGTAAGTATAATATTTATTCCACAAGATAACATTATGATTTATTATTTATATGTTTTATTAATAAATTTATGATTTTTTTTTGAGGTATGTTGAAGTGATTACATTTTTATTTATGGATATAATTATGTTTTCATTCATTATTTTATAACCCTTACGGGGATTTCTATGCTCATACCATGTTTTGGATATATTTTTTACAGGGTTTAAGGAAGGATAATAAAATGTAGAATTCATGAATATTTATATCAATAAAAGAATTATTTTTTTATTTAAGAGATTTTATTTTATGAATAAAATTGATATTGAGTACAAGTGTCTACTTCATAATATTTGCGATGTAATGTAATAGTTATAGCCTAATTATCTAAAACTCCACACGAATAAAATATCCTCAAGATAATTCTCTATTTAACTCATGATTAATTAATTTTTTAAGTTTGTACCTTATAGTTGGTATCAAAGGTGGATTTAGATAACTTTAGGGATAATGAATTTTTGGTAGACAAATGTTTAGTCTTTATGTCTAATCATTATGTTAAATACATATTTTGAATCATTTATAGATAAAGTAAAGTTTGTTAGAAATATAAGGAAAAGGATATCAAATGGCATTCTTATCTCTTACTAATGACTTTCATGTAATAATTATTGAAATGTCATTTCCATACAATTCTGAAACATTTTCTAACATACAACACACTTGCAAGAAATTGATCGAGATATCAAACACCTCTGTTATACCTCAATACCAACGTTGATCATGAGTTATAATTTGTAAAATACCATTTTATGAATATTTTCATATTTAAAATATTTGTAAATATTATCAAATATGTTTCAAATATTTTACCTTATCACATGATTTTGAAACATATTATGATTTTTAAAAAGGTGATGAATATGGAGACCCGTGTACTAATTGTTTTTAATTTCTTTTAAATTAAAGTCTTTCAGAACATACTATTTGTATGTTAAATGGATCATTTATTGAATGTTTAAAATCAAATTTTTTTAATATATCATAAAAAGAAATATTTTTCAGATGTTTTGAAATTACATCTCATACATGATTATTTTATAACAATATTTTCCTGCGGACAACCATATTACCCAATGTTTTTGTTGGTCGGAGTGGACACTCAAGAGGGGAGTGAATTGAGTTCCAATTAAAATTTTCTGTTAAAAGCAGTTTCTAATAAAATCCCCCAATTTCAAAAACAAATTAAACTGTAGTGAATTTATATAGATTATAAAGGTTCAATTAGCTTCTCAAAGATTGATTAGTTCTCAGTTAACTTAATCTTATGATTAAATTAACTTTTGAAACTGATTTACTAATTTATAATAAATATAAACACTTGCGAATTTAATTATCAAAGTAGCTTTGAAGATAGATTATATTTCAAAGTAATAGCAGCGAAATATGAAATAAATATGTATAGTATGGATATAGAGTAACTGTAAACACAGAGAAGTAACCAAGAGGTTCAGTCTCAAGCCGAGACTTAGTCCTCTCAAAAGTTTATATAAAAGTGATCCACACCCTGGATCGGGGTTAACAACAGTGAACACACTGTCCAGGTCACAAGACCTCTACCACAGTTCTACGTGGGAAAAACAAACAACAGCAGCCAGCTGTCCAGGTCACAAGACCTCTACCACTATCCACAGTGGGAAGTGTAGTGTAAAAGGTTTGCTGAGGATTTACAGATCCTCCAGTGAAAGTACATGAGTCAGTGTGTGTGTTTAATACAGCAGATAACACACACTGCTCAAAATGTAGAATAAATAAATCACAGAACAGAGATGTAGAGTTTAGAAATGGCTCTAGTGATTTCAGTGTAGCACTGGACTCGTTTTGGAATTAATCAGAAGTAACTCTGAATCCTCTTCTCGATTTTGTTTGAGAAGCAGAGTGACGTATGCTTCGGGTTCACAGGCAGTGGAATGTAGTCGATGAAGCTCTTCAATATTCTATTGTATGCACACCACTCTTCTTGAGTATGTCGTATGCTTCCTTGTCTCTGTGTGTGTTGTCTCTGTCTTCTTCGTTTTTCACTTCTTCGTTTTTCTCTACTGTGCTGCACACACTCTTCAGCAAAGTCTTCTTGTATTTACATTATGTGCTCCGTAGGACAAAAAGGTTTCCTTTCCGCAGGTACGAGGTACGGTTTCCTGACATCCGACAACCATTATTAATTAATTGCCAGGGTATTAAAATATAACTAATATGACCGTTGGTTAGAATAAATAAAGATAAAGATAAAGAAATTCAAACAGTTGTTTATGAATGTTCAAGAGATCGGTAGGTCATCAGCATTAGAGTAATGATCGGTGACTCAGATAGATCAGCATCGGTCTGTCATCTGATCGGTGAGTCATTTTGATCAGCATCGGTCTGTCATCTGATCGGTGAGTCATTTTGATCAGCATCGGTCTGTCATCTGATCGGTGAGTCATTTGCATCGGTGAGTCCTTGGATCGGTGACTCATTTGCATCGGTGACTCATTTGTATCGGTGAGTCTGATTGATCGGTGAGTCTGATGGATCGGTGAGTCTGATGGATCGGTGATTCTGATGGATCGGTGAGTCTGATGGATCGGTGAGTCTGATGGATCGGTGAGTCTGATGGATCGGTGAGTCTGATGTCTGTTGAATCCAGAAGACTTCCAACATACTTTTTAAGTCAATAAGCATAGTTAAAAGCATGATAACTGATTCATTCATAGATTGGAATTATGTTTATGAGACATCAAACCAAATTAAGCATCAATGAGTTGTGATGATTTGTGATTATTAAAACATCAGTTATAAACATGAAATCAGCAATCTTCCAGAGGGCTCAACAATCTCCCCCTTTTTGATAATCACAAATCTTCATATATATATAAAAATAAAATAAAAAAATAAAAATAAAATAAAAAAAATCTCCCTCTTAAAATAACATTCCCATATATATAGTATTCAGATTTCTCCCCCTGAGATATTGATCTCCCTCTTCATATATATAGAGTACTCCCCCTTAGATATATATTTCACCCATTATATATATCTTCTTTCTCCCATTATATATATCTTTCTCCCATTATATATATCTTTCTCCCCCTTTGGGATAATCAAAAAGGAGAGAAAACAGATAAGGGAAAAGAGAAGCAGGGTGCAGAGAGGATAGAACATAACACAAAGGAAAAAACAAATGTGATAAAGTCACAGAAAAAGATAAGCAATACATAGATCACCCCATCAAAAACAATACATGGCTATTTGTTGGGATACAAAGGGGCTTTCCCTTTATCCTTTGGATCAATGGTAGGTAAGGTAGAAGGCTTGGAGGCAGGCTGTGGTTCACAGAGCTGAAGTGGCGGCAGGACAACTCTGGCAGGTGCAGTTGGAGGTGTCACAGAGGGTTGTTGAGAAGGAGTAGGAGTTGGATGAGAAGCTTTCTGAGAGACTGGCCGCAACTGAGATAGAGCTTGGGCAACAGACAGCTGATTCGGAGCGACATCAGAGGCACTGAGAGGTTCAGAAGTAGGAAGTACAATTGCAGTGGCCTGTGCATCCAAGTAAGGCTTCAACAGATGAATGAAGTCCTGAATGACTTCTGCTCCACACTTCATAGCTTTTTCAAAATCATCCTTGTTTTCCATGAACTGTGCCAAGGAAGGGACAAAATCTTGCAATTGGCGAACTTGAGTGTTGAAGGCCTGAGTGACTGGAGGTAATTTCAGATTCTCTGCCAAGACTTTGAAGTTTGCAGCCATCTCATGTTTTGTATAAATCTTGGAGAAGTAAGTATCAACTTTTTCCTTGATCTCTTGCAGGGCATTCTTAGCATCCGCTTAATATACTAAGGTCATCTTATGACTATTATCACAGAGATCTTTCATCTTCCTCAAAGATTCTAAGTCAAAATTTGTCTTACAGCAGCTAGCTCTGCATGCACTACTTCTCTGAGAGCTTCTATCTCACGGGTAGTGATTTTGGTTACCTTGCCTGTACTGGCTTGTCCGACTATATGAGTTAGTTCAGCTTTCAATTTCCTCAGGTCAGACTTGTTGAGATGTTCAATCAAATTTCTCAAAACTTCCATCATACCAGAGATGGTTGATCTGAACTCATTTGATAGAGAAAGTAAGCTAACCTGGAGATCCTTCAAGGTTTGAGTCAAAGAGACTATGTGCCTACCAACAAATTCACCAGTAGCAGTCAAGTCTGGCTTGAGAACATCTGAGACTGCAGTTGAAAAAGCTTTCAAGGAATTTTCAGAAACTTGCAGAGATACTTGATGAAGGGCATTGGAAAGTTCTTCTCTGACTATATCTATCACAGTGGTTAGCAATTCAGTCTTGAACTTATCAAGATCAGCTCGAGAGATTTCAGAACCAGGTAAATTCACATGTACAGGATCGACAGTAGGAATAGACCTTGCTTCTCTTGGAAGGTTCCTTGTCACAGCTGCAGCAGATTCTGGCAATTCGTCTTCTTCTTCAGAATATTCTAAGCCCAAAACAGCATATCCAGGGTAGTCATCCCAAACAGCAGCACACAGGGTGTAGTTGGGTTTTTCATAGCTTGCTGTGCCACTAATTTTTGATGAGTCAGCTTTGTCACTGATATGGATTTCTGGTACTGACTGAGGTTGTTCTACATGATCTTCAGCAAGACCATCCACTGGTCTGTTAACACCATCAACAGCAGCTTCTACATCATCAGCATCATCATCATCACCACCATGATTGTTATCAGCATCACCTTGCTCATTATTACTCTGCTCAGAGGCTTCACTGTGATATTCCTCAGTATCAGAATCTTCTTCATCATCAAGAATAGGTTCAGTCTCTGGTAGGGTTAAGGGTGGACTAGCAGGTCCAAATTCTATTCTTTTCTTGGGGCTAGCAGTGTCTGGATCACTCCTATCATCAGGAGAAGACACACTTCCTTCTTCAGTTGCAGCTTCTTCTTGTTCATTATCATCAGAATAAATTGGTTCCTCATTTGGTTTTAATCCAGGATCTCTCAAATCCTTTGGCCTCTTGCCATGATTTATGGGATTGTAGGTTTCATACAACTTATCTTCATCTGCAACCCAGCACTTCTTCCATGGATTCCAATTGATTTTCATCCTCTTACAGTCTCTTTGTTGAGACAGAAGGTACGCTCTGTTTCAACAACTTCATCATCTTCATCAACACATTCCAGATTCTGGAGCATAGTAGATATCATTTTTGAATAAAACAACGCTGTGGCTTTCTTGGAAGGTTTCAGCATACTAGCTATGTGGACCATCACATATCTACACAGGTTTATCTTTTCATGGGTTTTGAGCAGAAACAATAGAAAAACATCTTGATACTTAACAGCAGCAAAATCTCCTCTTCGAGGGCAATGTTGGTGTTGAATAAACTTGAATAGGAGTCTGCTTTCACCATCTAATTCTGAAGCTGTGATTCTCCTCGATTCTCTGTTTCCAGTTAGAAGCTCTAGCGCTAGCTCATAAGAAAAATAGTCAGTGACTGGGGGTATATTTCCAGCATAGTCCTCATATCGACCTTCATGAGGTACGTTTAAACATTCAGCCCACTGCTTAGATGAGAAAGATATTTTCTTTCCTTTTACAACAGACGACATCCTAGCAGCTTCCACACCATCAAGCGTGACTTTCAGGTTCATGTAAAACTCATGTACTAGCTTTGGATAATCTATTCGGGCGTTGTCTGAAAACCAGTCTATCCATCCTTGCGATTTAAGAACTTGTAGCAACAGGGACTTACTTGACTGAAGCCACTCCGAGTTTACTTCTTTTTCTACAGCTATAATCCGAGCTTCCAGGTTCGGATTTACTGAGCGTTGAGAGGTACTGCTCGACTCGCCTCGAGCATGCTTTGAAGGTACAGGGCTATCTGGTCCTTTGCTCGGTCTCTTTTGCTTAGCCATTCGAGGATTTTGGAGAGGCAGGAGTTCGAAGGTTCGAAGGTTCGAAGCAGAGGGGAAGAGAGGTTGATAGGTTCGGCGGGAAATAAAAGGTCAAAGGTTTAGGGAAAATAAATAGCCGCGTATCATTTATTTTATCATTTAGGGTTCCCATGAAAAAATAATTTACTAATTAATAAAACGTATTTAAAAAAAAATCGGTTTGACCGAACAGTGTGACAGATCGGTTCCACAGATCGGTTTCACGGATCAGTTTCACAGATCGGTTTCACAGATCAGTTTCACAGATCAGTTTCACAGATCAGTTTCACAGATCAGTTTCACAGATCAGTTTCACAGATCAGTTTCACAGATCAGTCATACACAATTCATGTTTAATAAATTTCATTCTTTCAGAGCATAAGGGCTTTGTGAAGATGTCAGCTAATTGATTTTCAGAACTAACAAATTCTAGAGAAATATCACCCTTCTGGTAATGATCTCTTAGAAAGTGATGTCTGACATCAATGTGCTTAGTTCTAGAGTGAGACACAGGGTTCTTGGATAAGTTGATTGCACTAGTGTTGTCACAGTTAATTGAAACATGTTTAAGATCAAATCCATAATCCAATAGAGTGTGTTTCATCCACAAAATTTGTGCACAGCAACTTCCAGCAGCTGTGTATTCTGCCTCGGCAGTAGACAATGCAACTGAATTCTGTTTCTTACTACACCATGATACCAGGGATTTTCCAAGCAAATGACATGTTCCTGATGTGCTTTTTCTATCTAACTTACAACCAGCAAAGTCAGCATCTGAATAACTCATTAACTCAAAGGATTGTCCTTTTGGGTAAAACAAACCTAAATTTATAGTATACTTAAGATACTTAAAAATCCGTTTAACAGCTAATAAGTGTGATTCTTTAGGATTAGCTTGAAATCTAGCACACATACACACACTGAACATAATATCTGGTCGACTAGCAGTAAGATAAAGTAAGCTTCCAATCATACCTCTGTAATTGGTTTGATCAACTGGTTTCCCAGTTTCATCAATATCCAATTTACAGGTGGTACTCATAGGTGTATTACTTTCCTTAATACTATCCAATCCAAAACGTTTTAAAAGATCCTTTGTATATTTACTTTGATTTAAAATAATACCATTTTTAGTTTGAAAGATTTGAAATCCAAGAAAATACTTAAGCTCTCCCATTAAGCTCATTTCAAATTCATTTTGCATAACCTTTGAAAAATCAATACATAAGGAGTTTTTAGAAGATCCAAAAAATAATGTCATCAACATATATTTGTACAACTAAAACATCTTTATAAATTCTTTTAATGAAAAGAGTTGGATCAGCAATCCCTTTGGTAAAACCTTTTGAAATAAAGAAATTGCTAAGTCTATCATACCAAGCTCTTGGAGCTTGTTTCAAACCATATAAAGCTTTAGAAAGTTTAAAAACTTGATTTGGAAAATGGGGATTAGTAAATCCAGGTGGTTGTTCTACAAAAACATCTTCAATTATGAAACCATTTAGAAATGCACTTTTAACATCCATTTGATATAATTTGAAATCCAGATGTGCAGCATATGCAAGTAAGATCCTAATGGCTTCTAGTCTAGCTACAGGTGCAAAAGTTTCCTCAGTGTTTATACCTTCTTCTTGACTATATCCTTGTGCAACTAGTCTAGCTTTGTTTCTGACTATATTTCCAGATTCATCTACTTTTTCTAAACACCCATTTTGTGCCTATTGTCAAAGTGTCCTTAGGTCTGTCGACTAATTCCCAGACTTTGTTTCTTTCAAACTGATTTAATTCTTCTTGCATAGCCATTACCCAAAATTCATCATTGATAGCATCATTGATATTTTTAGGTTCTGACTGTGAAAGAAAAGCTTGATGTTCAACCTGGTTTCTTAGAGAAGCTCCAGTTTGTGTTCCTCTATCTAGATTTCCTACAACAGCATCTAAGGGATGATTCTTTAGAGTCCTAGATGGTCTTGAAAAGATAGGGCTAGAAATTTCAGGTTCATCTAGAGATTGAGGTTCAACAGAAGCAGATTCTGGAGAATGTCCAGAACTGGATGCTTTTATAACAGGTTCTTTAGATTTATCATTAAGGTCCAGAATAGACAAATCTTCTTCAAGATTCCCAAGACAGGTTTTAGGCTCATGTGGATCAGTTTCATCAAATTTGATGTGAACAGATTCTTCCACACATTTGGTTCTCTTATTGAAAACTCTATAGGCTTTACTAGAGATAGAGTAACCTAGGAAAATTCCTTCATCACTCTTGGATGCAAATTTATCCAGATTATCTTTAGTATTCAGAATAAGGACTTTGTAGCCAAAAACTTTGAAGTAGTTTACCTTAGGTTTCCTATGGTTCCACAACTCATAAGGGGTTTTCTTTAGAACAGGTCTGATCAAGACTCTATTAATGACATAACAAGCTGTATTAACAGCTTCATCCCAAAAGTAAATTGGCAGGTCATATTCATTGAGCATGGTTCTAGCAATTTCTTGCAGAGTTCTGTTTCTTCTTTCTACTACACCATTCTGTTGGGGTGTCCTAGGGGCAGAAAAGTTATGGGAATAGCCATTGAGTGGGCAGTAAGATTCAAAATCTTGATTTTCAAACTCACGACCATGATCACTTCTTAGGGTCTTAATCTTGAGTCCACTATGATTTTCTACAGACTTGGAGTATTTAACAAAGTAAGAACAAGCTTCACTTTTGTGAGCTATAAAATATACCCAAGTATATCTAGAAACGTCATCTACAAGAACATAGACATAGTGCTTCCCATTTAAACTAGAAACTCTTGATGGTCCAAACAAATCCATGTGAACCAGTTCAAGTGGTTGAGAAGTTGAAACTTCTTTCTTTGATTTGAAAGAAACTTTGTGTTGTTTTCCCTTTTGACAGGGATTACAAACTTTGTCTGCTGGAAATTCAAGTTTGGGTAAGTCTCTAACCAAGTTCTTCCTAGAAAGTTTTCTAAGTGAGTGCACATTGCAGTGTCCTAATCTTCTGTGCCAAAGCCAAGACACTTTATGAAAAGCATTTAAACAAGGAATGTTCTGTTTAGCTAAAGAATCTAAATCAACAGCATAAACATTTTCACTTCTTAAAGCAGAAAATACTAAAACATTTTTAGAGTTAAAAACATTGCAAGAATCATTTTCAAATGTAACATGAAAACCATCATCACATAACTGAGAAATGCTTAACAGGTTATATTTAAGTCCATCAACAAATAAAACTTTAGAAATCAAAATTGAATCCGTGTTACCAATCTGGCCTAGGCCGATGATTTTTCCTTTAGAGTTATCACCAAAAGTGACAAATCCTCCATCAACTTTTATTAAGCTCTTGAAGCAAGAATAATCTCCTGTCATGTGTCTTGAGCACCCATTGTCTAAATACCATATCTTCTTGTAACAGCTCTTCAAGCAGGTCTCCTACAAAACAGATTTAGATGGAAGATGATTTCGGTACCCAGATCTTCTTGGGTCCAGACAGGTTAGCCAATAACACTTTAGGTACCCATATTTGTCTAATGGGTCTCATATAATTTGTAGAAATAACATCCTTTGAAAGATAAACCTTATTAGATTCATAACTATGAATATAACTGGTTGAGGCATAAGAAGTTCCAGAATTAACTATCTTCTGTCCAGATTTAGGAATGAATCTAGTTTTGGCAACTTTCCTTTGTCCAGGTTGGTATCCTATACCAGTAGTGTATCTATGTGCAACTTTCTTTCCTAGCATTTGTGTTAGAGTATTTTTACCATTGGTGAACTTCTCTAAGTCTTTCTTGAGTGGCTCATTAGACAATTTTAGTTCAGTATTCTCTTTAAGCAGCTGAGCATTCTTTTCTACTTCTATATCCAGATCAGATTTATGCTTAACACTTAAAGCATGCTGTTTCTTTAGACCTTTATATTTATCTTTAAGCTCATTACATGTTTCTTCTAGCATGTCACAGTATTCAAACAATTCAGATTTTGACATGTTTTCTGAGTCAGAATCTTCTCCAGAATAGTATGACTTAAAAGCAGGAGTCTCTGATGTTACCTCAGAAGTGTTTGTCATGAAACACATGTTGGCCCGATTCTTTTCAGAGTCTGAAGATCCAGCTTCACTTGTGCTATCTTCTGAAGCACTCCAAGTAGCCTTCATGGCCTTCTTGTACTTGTTATTCTTGTATTCATATTTCGTTTTATACTTCAGCTTTGGACAGTCGGCTTTAATGTGTCCTTTCCTCTTACACTCATAGCAGACAACATCATCTGATTTTTCATTCTTCTTCCAATCCTTTTTCCATTTGCCTTGTTGGTCATACTTTCCCTTGTAATTTGGTTTCCTAAAGAATTTCTTTTTCCTATATAACTTTTTGAATCTCCTGGCTATTTGAGCCATCTCATCATCACTGTCAGAATCATTCTCACTTTCCTCACTGCTTGAACTTTCATTGATAGCTTGAAGCTTTTCCTTATCCTTGTTCTTTGAGATTGTAGTCTTGAAGGCAATAGACTTCCTTTTAGGTTCATCATCTTCTTCTTTATTTACTTTAAGCTCTTCTTCATACATCATCAGCTTACCAATTAATTCCTTGACAGGTAGAGCAGCAATGTCACAGGATTCTCTAATGGAGACAGAGGTTCCTCTCCATCTTTCAGGTAGACATCTCAAAATTCTCATAATTTGTTCCTTTGCTGGAACATCCTTTCCCAGAGAGGTCATTGTGTTGACAATTTCATTGAACCTGAGATACATATCAGAAATGGGTTCATCAGGCTTCATCTTAAAATTATCATACTTAATAGTATAGGTATTCAATCTCATCTCCTTAACATTAGTTGTTCCTTCATGAGAAACAGCTAAGGTATCCCAAATTTCATATGCAGTTTTACATGCAGAAATTCTATTAAACTCTTCATCTCCTAGAGCACAGTACAGAGCATTCATAGCTTTACAATTATTATTGTAAGCAGTCTTTGTAGGTTCATCCCAAGTAGATCTAGCAGTAGTGGGAATTTTGTATTCAGATTCAATAGCAGTCCAAATATCAAAACCTATGCTTTCTAGATGAATTTTCATTTTCAGTTTCCACTGAGCATAATTAGTTCCATTGAAAAAAGGTGGCCGGTTAGTAGCAGCACCCTCAAGTCTATTATCCATGATATTACAAAAAAGAATTTTAAAGAGATAAAAACTAAAAATAACAGAAATTTTAAGAACTTTAAATTACAACTTAAATCACAGGTCAAAAGCAGAGCACTTTTAGAAAGTATTTACTTCCTCTGATACCAAGTGTTGGTCGGAGTGGACACTCAAGAGGGGGGTGAATTGAGTTCCAATTAAAATTTTCTGTTAAAAGCAGTTTCTAATAAAATCCCCCAATTTCAAAAACAAATTAAACTGTAGTGAATATATATAGATTATAAAGGTTCAATTAGCTTCTCAAAGATTGATTAGTTCTCAGTTAACTTAATCTTATGATTAAATTAACTTTTGAAACTAATTTACTGATTTATAATAAATATAAACACTTGCGAATTTAATTATCAAAGTAGCTTTGAAGATAGATTATATTTCAAAGTAATAGCAGCGAAATATGAAATAAATATGTATAGTATGGATATAGAGTAACTGTAAACACAGAGAAGTAACCAAGAGGTTCAGTCTCAAGCCGAGACTTAGTCCTCTCAAAAGTTTATATAAAAGTGATCCACACCCTGGATCGGGGTTAACAACAGTGAACACACTGTCCAGGTCACAAGACCTCTACCACAGTTCTACGTGGGAAAAACAAACAACAGCAGCCAGCTGTCCAGGTCACAAGACCTCTACCACTATCCACAGTGGGAAGTGTAGTGTAAAAGGTTTGCTGAGGATTTACAGATCCTCCAGTGAAAGTACAGGAGTCAGTGTGTGTGTTTAATACAGCAGATAACACACACTGCTCAAAATGTAGAATAAATAAATCACAGAGCAGAGATGTAGAGTTTAGAAATGGCTCTAGTGATTTCAGTGTAGCACTGGACTCGTTTTGGAATTAATCAGAAGTAATTCTGAATCCTCTTCTCGATTTTGTTTGAGAAGCAGAGTGTCGTATGCTTCAGGTTCACAGGCAGTGGAATGTAGTCGATGAAGCTCTTCAATATTCTATTGTATGCACACCACTCTTCTTGAGTATGTCGTATGCTTCCTTATCTCTGTGTGTGTTGTCTCTGTCTTCTTCGTTTTTCACTTCTTCGTTTTTCTCTACTGTGCTGCACACACTCTTCAGCAGAGTCTTCTTGTATTTACATTACGTGCTCCGTAGGACAAAAAGGTTTCCTTTCCACAGGTACGAGGTACAGTTTCCTGACATCCGACAACCATTATTAATTAATTGTCAGGGTATTAAAATATAACTAATATGACCGTTGGTTAGAATAAATAAAGATAAAGATAAAGAAATTCAAACAGTTGTTTATGACTGTTCAAGAGATCGGTAGGTCATCAGCATTAGAGTAATGATCAGTGACTCAGATAGATCAGCATCGGTCTGTCATCTGATCGGTGAGTCATTTTGATCAGCATCGGTCTGTCATCTGATCGGTGAGTCATTTTGATCAGCATCGGTCTGTCATCTGATCGGTGATTCATTTGCATCGGTGAGTCCTTGGATCGGTGACTCATTTGCATCGGTGACTCATTTGTATCGGTGAGTCTGATTGATCGGTGAGTCTGATGGATCGGTGAGTCTGATGGATCGGTGAGTCTGATGGATCGGTGAGTCTGATGGATCGGTGAGTCTGATGGATCGGTGAGTCTGATGGATCGGTGAGTCTGATGGATCGGTGAGTCTGATGGATCGGTGAGTCTGATGTCTGTTGAATCCAGAAGACTTCCAACATACTTTGTAAGTCAATAAGCATAGTTAAAAGAATGATAACTGATTCATTCATAGATTGGAATTATGTTTATGAGACATCAAACCAGATTAAGCATCAATGAGTTGTGATGATTTGTGATTATTAAAACATCAGTTATAAACATGAAATCAGCAATCTTCCAGAGGGCTCAACAGTTTTCCAGGTGTATTTGGATAAATGATGAATTTTATTTTAAAGGTTCTAAAAAATAATTGTTTTACTTCATTAACCATCTATCTATGTGAACAATAAGAGAATGAAACAAGGTGGACACCATGATTAGGTACGATGTTCTTTCTTTGTAAATAGTGTTATTTCATTTTGGTAAAAAAATGTCAATATATATAAGACATCTTGGATTAAGATACTGATATCATTATGGGTTGGAATTAAAATGAGGGGTATAGGATGACCAATTAGGTTAAATAATGTTTTGGTTACTTTTTAGTTTTATAAAAATGGGAAAAACACATGATGGATGACCACCTGTCATGTCTGGGAAAGCCGATAGAGTTGAACTCACAACTGAAGAGCGACAAGGGAGCATAACCTACCACTAGACTGTGTGAAGCCACTGGTATGTATGAATTATTCATTTAGTTAAATGAATATTTGGATAAAAAATAAGTTGATTTGGGAACTTATGTTTTACTAAATGGAAATCCTTAGTATAAGAAAATGATTTGGTGATTAAATGGAAAAGGTTATTTTGGAAGATGTTTTCACATTGGGGAACATTATATGCGTATGGACAAAAAATGGTATATTATTTGAATGTAACTGGAAGGAATTTTTTTTGAATAATTTATGTTTTTATTGTAGACATATAGCAACTCCAGTTATCAATGTAAATGATGAACCTATCGTGGTGAATATGTGATTGGAATAATTACTTTTCAGTATGACACATTAAGAGTGATTGACGATATTTGGTGATAAATTTTATGATTTAATGTGGATGACTGGGTGAATAGATCCTTATGTGTTTTGTGATTCAATTTGTATTTTGATAACATAAGGAATTTTAAGGACAATTGATAATTGAAAGGTTTGTGTTGAACATTGGGTAATTTTTGTAAAAGATTGGTGATTAAATGTAGTATTTCTTTTCATTAAGTATTATCATTTCTTGGGATTAACTGCTATCGTAATAAAGTTTTTGGATTTGGATAATGTCTAAATACGTGGTAAATATACAGTTCATTTTTTTGGATCATGTTATTCCCTAGATATTGTTTCTTCCGCTTCTGGTATGACTAGGTCATCTTGAATACTCATTGTTTGTAGAAAAGATGAGTTTTTTGTCGAAACATATTAAAGGAATAAAATATAATGAAAGATAGGTATATTAGCTTATGTTCTCAGAAAATATCATAAATAAATTCCTCATCATTATGAAAAGGAACTTAAAACAAATACATTATCTGTTTACTTTTCATACTGGGGAATTAATGACTGTTTACCCTATCACATGTTTGCAATTTTTATGGGGTTAACATTCTCATAATGACGTTTTCTATCACTCTACATCAAAAGGTAACACGTATTTCCTCCTCTATATCCATGTTTTCCTATATGGAATCCTAGCATGGTTTATCTTGGCTAACCATTGTACTTCTCTTTTTTTATTTTATATTGATATTTTTATTGACTCTTTTTCCGATTTGGGTCTTGCATTGATGTTTCCAAGCCCAACATGAAAATTGCGAGGACATAATTTACAAATGGGGGGTTGGATAAAATGGCCTGTGTATTTATAGAATAGTACATTTTAATATATTTTAATATTTATTGATAAGATATTGATTTTATTTAAAATAGGAAATATTTTATGATAGTGCAGTCAACACGCAACAATATGTTTCATTGAAAATCATATCTTGCACACACCATTGAGTTATTCCAAAAAATAATACAATATTATTATTATTTTAAAGGATAGTTAATCTCTAACAATTGTATAGGAGGGAGTAAAGATAAATAAATATAATAATATTATTAAATTTTTTTACACTAATCCAATAATTTTTAGAGGATTAAAATACCATTGAATCTGATTTTAAGCATGTAAAAACTCTAATATTTTCAAAAGGTCATTTTACATCTGTTTGATGGAGAAACATTTTTAAATCCAGTTTATGTCAATTTTAAATAATCTATTTGAAAAAATAATAAATTTCTTTAGAAATGTGAAATCAAAATTTACATTGGATTAAATTTTGATATTTTTCTGATAAAGATCATTTTTAATAAATAGTAAAAATACTGATTTTTAATTCTAAAATGCCTTTTATTACAAAATAGATTTATAGATTGATTTCACTTTTAATTGGTTTTAAAGTGCAATTTGATTATATATTTGGCATTTAATCTAATGATTGTCATTTGAAATAATATCACTTTTTAATTATTCATAAACACGTATCAATCTAATGATAGTTATTATTTATGAAAAAAATGCTTTTAGTTTTGACAACAGAATTTAATTTAAATTTCATTTATAAAACTTTTATGTTTTGAATTTGGAGAAATGGATTTCATATTTGGAATTATAAGGTCCAATTTTTTTAACTAGAAACTTTTAATTTTACGCATTGTGAATACTAACATTAGTAAATATTTTATTTACCATGGTTAAAAGAATAATATGGTATGTAAGGGTAAAAAATAATATTATAAAATATTAAATTACCATAACACGTTTCCTAATACTATTTTCTGATACATTTTGGATTAGGGGAATCCTTGGGTCAATTTTGGGACACATGGAGTCACTTTTAATTGAAAATGTCATTTTATTAAAAATTATTTAATGTTATGAAAAATTTTACCTAAAAATATATCGTTTAGTAAAAGAATTTTTATATGGGGTTATTTAAGTGATTTCATCAACGATAAATATTAATTCTAAATCTAAAAATATTTCTTTTATAATGGTATTTTATTTATAATTTTTAGATATTAAATAAATAAATTTACATATGATAAAATGGAGAATGGAGTGATTACTTCATCAATAAAGGATTCAAATAAATGATGTTATAAATATTAAAATAAATGTAATTTTGTTATTTCGAAGCCATACAAATATTTTTTGGATGATAGTTACATAGTATGTATGTATTAATGATGTTTTTTTAAATAATGATGTTTTTTTATTTTTATTATGTCATTATATGGACAATATATAAATTGGCATAAATGAGTTTTTATTACAAAAAACATTTTTATTAAATGATATAATACTCCTAAATATCTATGATTCTACCAAAAGGCATTCATATGGTTGAAAATTTCATTAGTATACCACTTGAGTTTCTATTTTCATTTTGTAATAAATATATTAACCATATAGTATGAATATACTAGAAGACATAGTAAAGGTGAAATAAGTTAACAAAGTGTTAAATAAAAAAAGGATTAAAAAATATCAAAAATCAAAAAAATTACTATTTGATGATTTTACTTCGACTAATATTCATCTTATTTTCAAATTTAATGATTTTCGGACATTTTTAAATTGAGAATAATTTTATAATAAAATAATACTTTGAATATTTCCTAAAGATCCCCTCCTCAATCTAATAAAAGGTCACCACCTACAACCCGTTACCCACACATCTCTAGTACCTTGTCTCTCCAAAACTATTCTCAAAAAGTTGGAAATGTCCCCCATTTTATTACTAGAAGGATTCACATAGGTATAAGGCAAATCAAGATTTCATTTTATCTCATATCAATAAGAGTTAAAATATTAAGAGGTAACATCTTCACTATAATTCATTTTTATTATTCTACCTATTCAATCACTATTGTATTCTATTTCAGGATTACATATCAAAAATATAATTCTAAATATACCTTTTTTTATGATAAGGATTCATACTATTCATACACACACCACCATCAAATGGATCTGAACATATTGATTCTATGGATGATGAATTATTTTCTCATGAAATGACGATTGTTCAATCATCTCCTACCACCCATTAAGGATGAAATTATGAATGAAGTGCAATTATATATGATATATATGATATTTAATTTATATCTATACTTCTTTAATTTTTATTTATGATATACAATTATTCTTTTCATGTTGTATAAATATGATATTGTCCTTTCACGAAGTGTCGACTAACGTCCCCTCAAATTGATATGACTCATTCATCATATACATGGAACATATAAAGGATGTAATTGATGAAATTATGTAACATATATTACAAACATATTATGTTATATATTATAATATACATATTTTTCATTTATTTTTCATTCTTATAAATATGAAAATGAAATGAATGTAGCGTTCTTGCCTACTTACGACTTACTATCTCCATGAAGGGTGCAATTTATTTCTTATATCCAAATGATATGGACTATTCCAAATACACATATACTAGTTATATATGATATAAATAATATTTATATTATGTATATCATTTTGGAGATTATTTACTTTTGACCACTTGGACAATTTGTAATTATAACATGTTCATTTTTGAATCATGTTCTGAACATTGAGAAGATTTCGTATATGAACTCAAATAATTAAATTAATTGTTATAGAAATTTAATAAGTGATATAAAAGTAATTATAAATATGAAATTTTACTGATAAAATTATAAATTATCTTAATTTTATAATTTCATAAGAACAAGGAATATACAAGACAAGTCAGACTTGAGGTAAAGGAACATCTTAACATAATTTCAATTCATTGGGTTTATCTTCTACTTCTATATTATTTCATTCTATGATTCTGTTAAAAATAAATTTTTATGTATTGCCTTTTATTTATAATTGATTTATGTGTATTTATAGTTAATACACATAATCAATATATTTTATTTACAAAATGGTTATTATAAGGGATCCTTTCAACCTCCTCTTTTAGTCGAGGACTTCATCTTCGTTATGTCATTTAATTTCCATTTTCTTAGGTTGTGATATATTTTTCTATATCTTTATTATTGTAAATGATATGTCCAAGTGATGAGATACCGTTTTTCTGAATTTTAATGTGTCACAGTCAGGCTATAGAATTTTTGTAAAGAAACTTCATAACAAAATTTCAAAACATTAGGTGGATCTTAAAATTAATGATTATATTCTTCAATGATTATGTGTGAAATATGTTTTGAGGTCCTATAATTTATATATACATGATTTACGTGTATCAATAGTGAATACACATAATCAATCTATATTATTTACAAAAAAAAATTGTAAGGGGACACTTCACCCACTTGTTTTAGTCAAAGGATTTATTTTATGTCTTCTAATTTATATATTCTTATGTTGGGATATGTTCCTCTATATCCTTATTGCTGTAAATTTAATATCTGATGAGAAAAACTTTTTTTCAATTTTACTGTGACACCACTAGGCTGTCATATTTTCGTAAGGGAATACGTCTTAATCTCCCTTCATTGATTCATATCTTGATATTGTGCACAATTAATGTCCTATACGGTGTACATACTTCCATTTGACATATTATATCATGAATCCCATTATTTTCATGATATTAAAATTTGTGTTTAATTTTATTGTTAAATTATTTTTATTCATTTATTTTTCACGTGGTAACAAACCTTTTACCTAAAACATAGTTTTAAATGTTATAAAGATATAATTTTCTAAATATTTATCATAAATGTCTATATTTTCTAAAATAATTTTATAGATTTATTTTTGGGATAGTAATGTTGTATAATGTTAATTCCTATAAAATTTTCTCTGTTTTATGTCAAACTATTATTCAAAAATATCATTATTTAATGATTTAAATGGTTTTCCAAAGGAATAATTTCTCTACGATGAATTTTACTAAACGATAAAGGGAAATTTTCTTTTTAACATACATGCTGACAATGAAATTTCCTCTACTGCGAGAATTATTTGATATTTGGCTTCCATAACAAGCCAAAATGTTTTTAAATGTAAAATGAATACCCTATACAAATTTTAAATATTTTGTTATTGAAAATGGTTTTTAGAAAGGATTGATTGTGTCAACATATTGGAATGTTATATTGTGATTGTAATTTTTAAATTTTATATTTCTAATATGATTGTTAATGTGTTATGATTATGTTATGGTTCTTGGGAATTTTTAATGTATATGGGTGGTTCTGTGATAATCCTTGGGAAGGTAAGCTTGTGATATCTCACTAAGGCATTGGGTTACATAATAGAGGTAAAATTTATTGTTTCTCGGAATAGATTTTTGAAATAAACAATGATGGGTGTTACAATCATAACTCTATATGTTTATGTGAAAGCTACAATGTATGTATGATTTAGATTCCACATGTTACCTTTATGATATATGATTTCAATATGTTATTCATAAATATAATGATTTCACAAGGTATGTTAAAGTCATATGTTTTGTATATATTGATGGACTAATGATTTCATTATTTATTTTGAAACCCTAACAGATCTTTTCATGATCTTCCCATGTTTTTGAAATGTTTTCCACATAGTATAAGGAAGGGAAATAGAAAAGAAGAATCAAGAATTTTTATATCAATAAAATAATTCCAGCTTTCTTTTAATAGGTATTTATTTTATGAAAAAATGGATACAAAGTAGAAGTTTCTACTTTTTAATATTTTTGATGTAATGTTTTAGTTATGGCCTAATTCTCGAAAACTATAAACCAAAAATGATCCTCAATTTTAATTCATGATTTAAGTCAAGAATAAATAATGTTTAATGGCTAGGGCCTTATACTCATTATTCCATATATGGTGAATTATTTTCAATTTTCAATACATATAACCAATAAAATACTATTTAAATTTAATCATTAAAAAATAAATGATAAATAGTTGTTCAAATAAATTTACTTTTTCAATATAAAATTTTTATATAATAAATTATTGTATTAAATTAATTATAAAACCATGATTTGATTGTATAAAATTGAAAGGAAATAAATAAATTAAAAAACAACAAATATAAATTGAATTTGTAAATAATTTAACAAAAAATATACATTTGCAAAAAAATCATTATTTTTTACATATGAATGAAAAAAAAATTTCCCAAAAATTATAAAAAATTAATCTGAATATAAATTTGGAATGATGAATTAAATTATGAAATAATTTTTTCCAAAAATTCATCCAACATTTTAAAAAATAATTATAATATTCACACATCTAATAAAAGAAACACCATTTTGAAGAAAAAATGCTTTTGAAGATAAAATTAACATTTCTAAATATCAGATTATAATTGAAAAATTGTTAAATTATAAATAAAAAAATATTAGCGAAAATATACATCTCATAATGGAGTAAATACTATTAACTCTCTATAATTTATTGAATATGTGACAACAATCGCATTTATATTAGAAATATTCCTTGTTTATTTAATCCAATTATTAGATATCATATACAGAAACAAACATAGAATTCCATTTTAAAATATCATGGTTTTACATGGGCACTCCATAAGACTGTTGATAATCTGCATAGAGAGGAGGCCACAAAAAAAGGTGGTGAACTTGTGAGGATATTACATCCTAGGGTGGTTGTGATCCGTTATAGGAGGGGTGACGGTATAATGATAACAACAATAATGTTTGTTATGATGATTATTAAAATAAACACTTATTATTATAATTAAAAATAGTGATAACAACAACAGCAACAATAATAAAATTAATAATTTTTAAAATAATCATTGGATAGTCACACGGTTTGGTGGAACAGTGTATTATTCTATGCACCAACCATAAAATCACCACTATATGGGGTCTCATGGGTAATAGTGGAGGTATGCATTGCTATGTGACTAGTTTTAT
Organism: Viscum album; assembly: GCA_963277665.1. Lineage (NCBI taxonomy): Eukaryota > Viridiplantae > Streptophyta > Magnoliopsida > Santalales > Viscaceae > Viscum > Viscum album. Next base: position 641,653,464 of record OY728151.1, on the reverse strand, counting down.
AGTATCGAAATACCCACTATCTAGGGTGATCAGTTGTAAGGGAAATTGTTTATAGTTTTTAATAATTTTGTTCTAGTAGTGCACCACCTTTATGCTCTCCAAAGACATCCAATTTCTGACAACTAAACTATTGAAAACAATAGAAAAAAATGAGGGAAAATTTAAATGAATAACACTATAGATAACAAAAAATGGTTTGTGAAATTTCTCCCCACAATTGAAGAAATTAATCCACTAAAAAGTAACCCATTTTAAATAATGGAAAATGTTGGACTCTCTAACCTTCTAGAATCTCCTCTAAAACAAAACACCAACACCGAACCTAAAATTTAAAAATAATACAGATATTCTTCCAAAAGAACCTAAACCAAAAAACTGCATACCCGCATTGAGAACTCATAGTAAACGTCCTCTAAAATGAAAAAAATAACAACAATGATTGCTAACACCCAGTGTGAGATTTATACTCAAAAATCCATACACAATTAGCTGTAGATAAAACTATATTGTGAAGATCCATGTTGGGACTCAACATCATTTAATAGACCGCCTAACACTAATATCGTTAAAATTGAAAAAATGACCATAGTTACCAAAAATAATGAATATATTTCACCATAGAAAATATATTACGGATCCTGACCTAGATAGAAATCAAATACCATAAAGACTAAAAAATTAAAAAATAATAACTAACTGCAATGTGTAACTTATATAAAGGATCAATAGAATAAAAAATCAACCCAACTATAGGTTAGTGCCAGAGTGTTCTTCAAAAAAATGAGTGCACCAAAATTTTATATAGTAAAAGATACAAAAAATGGAAACCAGAAGAAGGAAAAACACAAATAGTCTACAATGGAAAGTCAAAGACAACAAGAAGAATCTACATCCCACACACCTATCATATCCCCCAATGCATATGAATATTCACTTTTAGACCTATGGTTGGATCCTTATTATAATTATCTGTCAATTTCATGACAATAAAGAGATAAAAAAATTCTAACTAAACCCCCTACAAGTAGAAAAATTATTATAACTTTTTATATTGTCACAAGAAACCACAGAAGAAAAAATTCTTAATAGGATTATGGAAATAGTTTTTAGTATTCACCATCTAGCTATAAAATAAGAAAATGTGTGTGTGTTATATTTGAATAGATGTATTGAATAAACAAGTACACTTGTATGGGACTGTTTCATTTGGTTCACAGACATAAATTAATGGAGAACTACCACAAGAACCTAAAGAAATGCACAATAAATTTCAATGGATTCTCCACTAAGAACCATCTCTGTATGGATTTATTCATCAACTATTTTAAAAAATGTTTCTTTACTAGATTAATGGACCAGATATATACTCATTTTATAGAATCCTATATGTAAATAGGAATCTTCAATAGATCTCATAACAATATCTATAGAATAATGGAAACTAGGACACTAAAGTGGTCAGCATACCACTTCACCATCTATTTACCTTTAATAACATCCAAATGCTCTGAAAATTTTTAACCATCACTTACTGAGGAATAAATAACTATTTTTATCTGGTATTGAAGCTCCCTAAAAAATCAAATATCAAAGTGAGAATGAAATACACACTGTCCAATGGTCCAATCACAGTTCTTCATGAGGACATATGATAACATTAATCCTAATGACACCATTAGAAAAAAACACATGATGAAAATTTCATCGACCACAATTACTCAAAAACCACTAATGTACCTTCATATTTATGGAATATATGTTATTATTGATAGGATTAAATAATGAATGGGTTTTGTATGATATTGACATCATTTTATTTCAAATTAATCTTTGGTTTATGTTCACATTTTTGGCATAGACCCAAAGACTATATATATGGGCCAGCTTGGATATTTTGGAAAGATGAAATAAGGGGATGGAGGGTGGATATAAGGCAAATTCAAAAAATTTATTTTTAATATATGGACTTTTTTAAATACACAACATGTTTTGGTATAAAAAAACATTCACAATGTGTAATGGTCTTCCCCTAGTGGGGGAAAATTCCAAAATTACATGGAGTGTAAAGATAAAATTTCAAGAATTATTACTATATATGTTTTTAAAATTAGTGTAGGGGATATTTATTTTTTGAAAAACTAACCCCCCATCATTTTCTCTCTGATAGGATGACCATGATAGGAGATCATTTGAATCATAAATATAGATTTGTGATATCTCCCATATAAAAAATTCAATCTTCCTCTGCCGCCCAATTCAGATATTCCACTATTTAGTGTTCTAGTTTTTTATCTTATTTACATGATTTTAATTTTTCTTTTAATAATTCTATTTTTTGTAGGATTTTATTATCTATTTTTTTTGTTTCATCTTATATTCTTCTATTTCCATATGATCTCATTTGTGTCAGGGTGTGATACGGGATGAGTGTTTTACTGTGGGCATAAGGTACGTGGTCTAAAACATTTACCCAAATTCTAGTTGTTTATAGTAATTTTTAATTATGATACATGATGGTACATTCATGAGTTTATCCAAAATTAATTAAATTCCTTGATTAATTTATTAAATTATTGTAGTTTTCCCACATAGTAAAATGATTTTTTTTGCTTTCAACCTCAACTCGGACCACCCATGAGGTGTTTTCATGTTTATACCCCGTTAATTAACACCTCATTGTGTGTGTGTGTTCAGCATCATAGTCGGAGACATAATGGTATGATTGATATATTAGGATAGGGATTATGACTCATTTTCAATGTGATTAAATGTTATTAAATGATTAAATGGGATGAATGGACAGTGTGGAATGGATTTAAGAAAATAATGACTCATAAATGATTAGGAAATGGGTTGTAGATATTTTTTAGATTACATTGGATGATATGGACATCTATTCCCCTTAAATCCAGAGCAACTTGGTTTATAAATTTATTATGATATATTACATGTAAGTTTCTATCAATTATCAAAATTACATTGTATTCCATGGAAATTACTGTCCTATATATCAAGAATGATTTTACTACCATGGAAATGATCTATGGTCACACCAGTTGGACCACAATAAAGAATTTATTCAGTTTTATATGGTGATTCTCTATGGACAATATGATGATTCCTTGGCCATTTATACCATGGATCCCTCCATTGCAGGTCTAAAATTATGACGATTTCTCAGAAATGAATACCTAGGATTCGACCCTTTTAGGTCTGACACTACATTTCTCATCATAAACCATAGTGGATTGTATAAAATTATTTATAGATAGACATTATTTGTTGTATTTCATTATAGATTTTAGATAGTATAGTTTCACTTCTTCATAGTCATGAATTACTGTAGACCATGTTTATGATTTTTATTCTTTTGAAGATCATTTATATAATAGACATTATCATACCTTACTGATTCATTTACATTACTATTATATATTTCACACTTCTTTAGAAAATATAGACACTCTAAAATTTTTATAAAGACCATTTTGGTGGCCTAATTTGTGTTATCGCAAACGATATTCAGACCACTATTTGGTAAATATATATACATCATGGATTTAGGTAGATAATAGGGAGAACACTGTAATTATTATGCTAGATTAATCCTTTGTAGGTGTATAGAAGCACATGAATGAGTTATATCATGTGATGCTATATAAAGATATTAATTTTTTCTAATTTGATATATGTATTATAATGGATACATGTTTCTATGCATTTAATTTCATTTTCTAGAGAATCATGATATATTCATCATGATATATTTAGAATTATCTTCAAATTAAATTAACTATCATATGAATATTTAACTTCTTCTGATTATTTATATTATGCTTAAAATTATTATTTTACTTGAAATACATATATCATACTCTGATTATGTGGGTATATTCTCCCAACTATATAATTTTTTACCATTGATGCTAGTTGTTATCATACAGGATGTAGGGAGGACCTCTTGAAGCCATGCGTCGCCCTGTCTTTGAGAACCATTTATTGAGTTCTGAGTCAGAACATTACAATGTGGTATTAGAGGCTGTATTTTATTTTTAATATCATTTGGGTTTATTAGAGAAGATATTAGGAGTTTTTAATAATTTATTAATGAGTAATACCTCATAGTGGCTAAAACACAGACCCAAAAAAGGAAAATTCCCAAGGATTGGTTATTATGTTATTAATTGTTCTTATTATAATTCATTTTCCTCCTCCATTGCATGACACACAAGGTAAGTGATGATATTATTTCCATGATTGTCGAATTTAATTTTTTCTATGTCCTGATAAAAAAGGAACATATGAATCTTGCATTATTTTAGTCACTATATTGGTATCACTTGCAATGAATATTAAATTATATATAGGATGCCTTTCATGAATGCATGACAATATTATGTGTTACTTGAGTTTTATAGCTGTTATTGGGTAATATTTATTCCAATTGTTGGATAAACATAATTAGTATATGAATCCCCTTCAAAAAACTAAATAGGTTTCCCTTCTTTTTACATTTTAGACAACATCTGCAGATAATTATGTATCATTTAGTCATGGCACATTGGTCACATGGGATGAAAAATGTTATGGTTGTGATTAAATTAAAATGTCGGTTCATTTTATATGGTTCATGTGCCCTTATATATTGTGACAAAATATCTATAAATTTCATCCATTAAAATATAATATTCATCCAAATGATAATGAAATTGATTGATTTAAAATTTAGTGATGGTAAAAGGTGTTCATTTAATAGAGATTCCAATCCCAATTTAAAGGTTGTTTCCTAAATAATTTTAAAATGAAATTCCATATACCCACACCCATTCCATGAAAAAGATATATTGAATTAGGCATGAAGTTATTATAGGGATGTTAAATGTGTTAGTAGTGTTTTTATAATCATTAATTCTGACCAGTCGTGGGATAATGAGGAAAAAAGAGCTGTATAGAAACATTATAATAACGATGGTACTGGTCTTATCATTATATTATTGATATGGTTATTACTGAATCCTTTTTGAGTTATTTGTTTATACTTTTTATAGATATTCCATTATGAAACCGACCATTAGTGTTCTGGGTGGGTGGAAATGTTCATTCTTCAAAGGTGGTGGGCCCTAATGTACGACTATAACCCCAAGTAGTTCAACTTGTTACAACTCAAGTTTTTACTAATATGAAAGATGATTAACTATTTTCATTCAGTTGTTTATTCATTATGCACAATGACCAGTTATCCCAGATACCTTCCATGACTAAAGAATAGATTATTTGTGTGTTCCTGTGGAAACATCTACATTATTTTTTAAGGGATGGTGGGCACAAGTTACTGATTTATGTCTAGAGAGAGTTTTATCAATATTAAAGATCACAGAGTATCATCATGTGTGGAGAGTATTTTTTATATATATGTTCTCCTAGGTGCTACTAAAAACAATGGGGATGTTATCAACTAGGGTAATAGGCCCCATGATATGATATAGAGGGAATTAAAATCTAGGTTTTACTATTAATTAGTTCATCATATATAGAGAGTTGAACATGCTGGTGAATTTAATCATCTAGAAAATGGGGTGATAACCATCATGGAGTACTCAATCTTCTTTACTGGGATATATTAACATGCACATATTTATATTGATTATGAGATATATTGGGATAGATTCTTCGACACAGTCTAAATAATTATGTTCAATAATCAGTAAATGTGTTCTGTGTGACTATACTACTAATATAGTAAATGAATAAAATATTACTACCTATAACCTATGAGAAGATTGAGGCCTAATGAAATTTAGTATATACTATTTAACTATTAGTTTAGGGATGGCTGATAGGAATTAGTGTTTGGTAACTTCTCATTAGGAAAAGTCTATCCAGTGCATGTGTGATGGTTGTTCTATCTCAAATCATTATTTTAGAATTTGGAGAAACATGAAGAGATGGCATGTTAGAGACCTAGTATAGTCCCATTGATGTATAATTATAGTTGAAATATAGTTTTTAAAAGGACATTTCAAATAGTGGTTAGTAAGAACTAATCGACACCATAACTATGTTTTTATGTGGGATTTAGAACTCCATAAAAAGTTGGGAGATGGTTTACTATTATTTAATTTGGTCATAGAGGTGGTCCAGGTTGATGGATCAAGAGATGTGTTTCTCAACAACAGAGTGGGAATAATCAATGTAGTCAGGAAATTTCTTAGGGGGCAGTTTCGACAAGTTGGTTTCAGTATATCCCCTTTTTAAGGATGAAAAAATAAGGACGTCTATACTGAGATGTACAGTCTTGTTATATTATACTATTTTATAAGCACATTATGATATAAGATATTAACTTATATATATATATACCTATTATGGGGTACCTTGGGCTTGTAATTAGTTTTCCGATGGTTTTTTGGTACTCGATAATGAAATGAGGAATTGATATAATAGTGTTCACTAGTAGATAGAGCTCCACTGGGAGATATGATATTGTCATTATTTAGGGAATTTCTTTTCACAAAATATGATAGGGCTTGAATTAATTATTATGATAGATTAGTTGGATCCCATTCGTGTGTTAATTGATTTATAAAATCGATGATTGTACATCACAACAGGACAGGGTGGGGTTCTTATTAACAGGGGTGAATTGGATGCCTAGGTGAGATGAGGTGGACTCAAGTATCATGCACTCTGTGGTATGGAAGCACTGATAACTAAACGAAATATAGTCCATCCAAGAATGTGGCATGTTAAGTTACCATTTTTAGTGAATCATTTCAGTGATATCTTTCTGGTTGAATTTTTTTCTTACCTCATAATAGAAAGTGGAGTTTTCTATTTATTTGATTCTAGGTGCTGAAGTAGTATCCATTTCTCTTTACAGGATGGATACTATTGACCTAGAAGAGCTCATAAAATTGTTATATAACTTTTAAGAAAATGGTATTATCTAACCCAGTATTTAAATTTTGGGTTCTTGGGTCATTTTATTTTATAGTGATGATGTAATCCTCAATGAATTTTTGTATTATTGAATTGGAAACTAGTTGACGAGAAATAATTGATATAATTTATAACCCATTGAATCCTCATTGCTCGTTTGTAAGGGGATCTTGTTACCCTGAAATTTATTTCGATGACCTTTTTATCACAAGGCTCATTTCTGGCTAAAACATATACCTCATACATCATTATGTAGTATTTATGAACTTTATGAATATTTGGATCTCTTTTATGGTCTCATAATCATGAAAAAAGTTTTAATAGATTTGTTGAATATGAATTCCACCCATATTTAGTATATTTTGATGGTTCTGATTCAATATTCGTGTTTTATCATACTCAACATGATCATTCCAAATCCCTAGAAATTATTATAAATAAAATTATATAGATTTGTAAGAATTCCATAATAAAAAATTATATATTTGTACAGATAATATTGACATCCTATTTTCTGCTATCTGAGAGATAAGATTATTTTTTTCCCCAAATAAGAATATAAAATTTGTTTAATATGAGCATCCCAAGAATGAATTCTCAATGTGATGTTTCATAGTAGAAACATTATGTTAATGGAATTTAATAAATCACTTATAACATTATGAAAACCACTTATGGGCTTCAAAAAGAAGGATGTAAATTTCACATGGTCAGATGACTATATGAAAAACATTCTGATTGTGAAGAGAGACTGAATGTAATGTCGATTCCAATTCATCTAGAACTAGGAAGAAGCTATACAATATATTTTATATGAATTAGTTATCAATATTAAATTTTGTATAATTTTGGTGAATCAATTCAGGGTATACAATCCACAAATATTGATACCAATAAGAATAATAACATGAAACACATTCTCAAGTTGGACTATGTTGTTCATACCTTACATTGTGGGGGGATATCTATTGGGAGTTCATTCTATTGTTTTAAAGGACAAGAAAATCATGAAATAAATATTAATGTTGTATGACAAGAACCTTTATTATAAAATGGTTTGTTGAGTATCAATAGTCATTCAATATTGTTCTAGAATATACACCAGGTAGAATAAATGATGTAGTAGATGCACTAAATAAGAGGAATCAGATACAGGTTGTTCACGGGGCCATTATTGAGTGGTAGTTTGTGAAATTGTCTAAAGATATGTAATTGGAAATGTTATATGATCATTGGAATTATTTTATCTCATTATTTTATCTGAACTCTACTCATCTAGATTTGGTGAGGATGAGAGAGTTGACATATTTTGATGGTCATTTCCTATGGGAGAGCATGGATGGTGAGGACCATCATGCAAGTTTGACCACTAGAGAGGATGAAATTTTATGCATACATGGAATGTTATGGTTCCATCAGACCTACATGGGGATCTTATGTAATATTTTTGTGTCTCACCCTGGGTAAAATATCATGATGTAACCTATATGCATTAGGATTTATTCCACAAGGGTTGGTATATTAGTATGAAACGAATGGTAGTGGGGTTTTTTAGGGATGTGTTCCACTAATTAGTAGGTGAAGGAGGAACATGAGTTCCTACGAGGGAGTATATAAATTTTTCCCATATTTATTTGAAATGGAAGGCTATTGAGATAGATATTATGATCATGTTACGAAGGAAACCAAAATGTAAGGATGATGTATGTTTTTTTTGATAGGATCATGATGGTCAACCACATAATAATGAGTTTGGAGAACTTATTAGTAGATGAGATTAGTCTAATTTATATTAGTGTGACTTTGTGCATTCATGGGGTTTCTCGTACCATTGTATCACATAGAGAAACAAAATTTACTTCTAAATTTTTGAAAGACTTATAGATGGATTTATGTTCACAAGTACATAAAATCATATAATACAACCATCATATTGATTCTAGGTTAGAACCCTCAATACAATTTCTAGAGGACATGAATAGAGAATGATTTATTGATTTTGGGGGATATTGGGAGAGTCATGTACACTTAGTTTAGTTTGACTACTGAATTATCTATCAAGAGACTATAAAGATGGAAAAATATGTGGTATTATATGATATACCATTCACATCACCTATATGATGACTATATATTGGGGAATAAGCACTTCATGGACCATGTCTTATTTTGGAGAATTCTTAGAAGGTTTGTCTAATTCAGAAATAGTTGCATACATCACATTCAAGACATAAATACTACGTCAACCTACATCGATAACCTATAATGTCTGAGGTCAGGGTTCATGATTTTTTAGTTTTCTGACTGAGGAAAGAACCCAGATATATTCAGTGATAGGGTAATAATTCAAAATAATATGATGGGAATTTTTAGAATTTGTAATTATTCAAGAATATATTTTATTGTGTCAATTTACCTCAGAAGTACCCATCCATGAATGATATATTCCACGTATTTGAACAACATCATTTTCAATCAAACACTTATCATTCTATTGAATTAGATTATGTTGTGTTATAGGTAGATAAGTATATTATCCCCTAATATACATACATTGATTGTCACGACCCGCCTTCACCAAAAGGAGGGAAGGGTCAGCAGATTCCCAAGCCCTTCCTTCTTTAAGTTGAAGGAGAGATAATGACCCCCGAAACCCGCCTTCAGTAGGTCCCGGAGTGGCGACTAGCACCAAGGGTATAGAAATTTCTCACAAATGTAAGGCATAACCATTTTTATTTTATAGGATCGAGAGATAAGGAGAAGAAAACCCAACAACACCAAGGTAGAAAGAAAAGTAAAGCCAAAAGTAAACCATTCCCACATGCATGTTTCAAAAGTAAAGACCACAAAGTGCGAAAAAGTTGACTACAAGATAGGTACCAAAGGGAAAAGGAAAACAAAAACTGAAACTACTCCAATGGTCTGAGCTAATAAGGTACCGCGTGATCCCCGAAGTCCTCCTGGAAACCTGAAAGCAGTTTTATATACATAGGATGAGCATACATGTACACTCAGTAGGGAAAACCAAGACTCTCGTGCACAAGTGGGGGAACGTACTAAAGTCCCATGAGAAAAAGAGTAAACCAAACACCTAACAAGGCAAACTATCCATACCAGGCCTCACCAAGGCTCACTCCCCAAATAACGCAAGTCAATTAATATATATATATTAAGAGCACATCGATTTTTGGGTACTCCGTGCCACTTTCCCACTGGTTATTGAGATATCATATGCATCGGACCAATCCCGCCATTCTCACCGTAGTCCCACTGCTACACCCGCCCGCACACACCTGGGCCTCAACCGCACGCAGTCCCACTGCTGAATCCCGCCCGCACACACCTGGGCCACAACTGTCACATGTAACCATGCCTGCAAACACCTAGGCCAGAACAACCACCACCACGCCCGAAAACACCTGGGCTAAAGGATCCACTGCCACGCCCGAAGACACCCGGTCCTGATCCCAAAGACGCTTGGGAAACCACCTGCCGCACACACCTGGCCAACCACCAAACTACCCCACCCAAAGGTTCTTGGGCTAATAATGGACCTCAGGCCATCACAGCCTGCCCAAAGATACTTGGGCTATCCGGGAAAGGTAGCAGAAAAGGAGCTAATAACCAGCGACTATGAACAGTGTTGGAAAAAACAACCTCCCCCATGAAATGGGGGTGTTCAGCACTAAGTGCTCAACTTCTGTGGGGCAAGAATAAGAAACACAAAGCTACAAGTATATATATATAGGGTAACAAGCACTCACCCAAGCTAGGTTTTTCTTCAGATAGCCTACAGATCATAACAGCACTCATATCTGAGTCACGACTCACGCTAACAACCCATTTTTCCCCTTTCTTATTTCACGTTCAGTAATAATTTTTACGTTTAAGCACTACTGGGAAACTAGTAGGAATAGGAATAAGTCCACGAAAGTAAAAAGTCAAGCATCAGCCAAGACGCCCACACCTGGTTCTCAACAACAGAGGATTCCACCCCAATTCGTGATATAAACAAGTAACCACCTGGATTTAAAACTCACAACCACTGAATCCATACCAACAAGAGATCCCATCCCCAAATTCACACAACCAATGAGAGTATAAAATAACATGGGATCCCATCCCCTCCCACATCTTCAGCTATCGGCCCGAAAGGAAAACAAAAAACTACCACCATCAACACAAGCAGGGCCTTGCATGTATTTTCAGATTTAAATGACTTAACACACTCCATGATTCAAATTTCCGTGTGTTCCAACCGGGAGTTATCACTGAAGGGTTGATCCCGGTGCTTTCAATTATTCAGCCAGATATAGGTGATTAACCGATTCACTTTTCATAGCAGGAGTTTACAACCACAAACAAGCCATTTAAAACATCAGCAGGGTTCATTAGTGCACAAACAACAACCACCAACAGCCTCGATTTTCAGGAGGCATAAGCCAGCACAACTTAACAAGATGGTCATTGAAGAAACAACATCAACAATCACAAACCCCCTCTCTTCTTTCTTTATAGAATTCATTAATTATCTTTAATTAGGTCCAGTTTACCCAATTCTATAGGATCAAAAGCACGCCCACCCCGCATGATACACAAAAGAGAGAGACGAAGGAGAAATTCCCTACTTGTTGATAGATGATCGACGTTTAGGCCGGGGGCGCATAACTTTACAGATAACAATGTGCCCGATGCACCAGAAGCTGTTTGTGAAAATCCACGATCGAGGAATGGAGAAATCACGGCTAACCCTTAGTTTATAAGAGCCGGGGACGGTTGAGGTGAAAACACGAAACCGCGTAAGGCGCGGGGTTCCTGGGTTGACCACGCGGCTCCACTCATCACAAAAAGGGGGTCGTGTGGTTTAAGACGACTCATGAATTGATGAAGTATTTAATTAAACCTCTTATGGGCATTACGGGTCGTAAAAACACGCTTAAACGAGTCAGAATATGGTTTAAACCCCTATTTATGCAAAGGAGCGCTACTGGAAACAACTTGACAAGGTCGGGTGATGCCGATCGGTCTCACTGATCGGTCGCGCCGATCGGTCGCACCGATCGGTCCCGCCGATCGGTCCCGCCGATCGGTCTCCCCGATTGGTCTCCCCGATCGGTCTCCCTGATCGGTCTCGCCGATCGGTCTCACCGAGACGCCACTCCTTTAGAACCTGGATTTTGGCAAAGGGAAGGACTAAGAGAGTCTGGGTCATCACATCAGATACCTCTCAAACTATTCTCGTCCCCAAGAATTTAAACATCCCTGAAGGAAAGGGCGGGTCTGAACAACCACCCCATAAGATAACTCTCAAGAGTGAACCTCATCTCTATCTAAGAACATCTTCCTGTCACGAACCAAGCAACATACTATGCCAAACTGCCCGGGCACGTGGGTTGGGGAGTCTCCTCCCCCATGTCAAGATATTATCCGCTTTGGGCGGCACTGACTTGCCCGCACGGGTTTAATCGCATCCACCTTAATCCGTCTTGATTAGGGGTTGGGTTCTCTCCTTCCCTATAGCCGGGGGTTTTCACACACAAGCAAAGGAAGAAAACCATTACATTACATTTCATAGCCAAAAGACAAAATGTTCTATCACAACAGGTACAACATGGAACAAAACATAAAACAAATCTGGGTACTGGGTACGCATTTGTGTTTCCCTCTCCCACGTACTCTCCTCAAGCCCACCATGTCTCCACAACACGCGAACCAAGGGAATGGTTCGCCTGCGAAGCACCTTTTCATTGTGATCATCGATCACCACTGGTCTCTCCACAAAGGTCACATCGTCCTCGATGTCCAGCTCACCCTAATCAAGGACGTGTGAATCATCATGCAGATACCTATGGAGCTGGGACACATGAAAGACATCATGTATCCTTAGTAGCGGCGGTGGTAACACTAGCTAGTAAGCCACTTCGCCGACCCACCACAACACTTGGAAGGGTCCGATGAATCTGGGAGAAAGCTTACTCCCTTTGCCGAACCTCCGTTGACCACGCCGAGGGGAGACCTTTAAGAACACGTGATCCCCAACCTCAAACTCCAAGGGCCTCCTCCTGGTATCATCATACGACTTCTATCGGTCCTGGTCCACCTTCATCCTTTCCCATATGAGCTGAACCTTCTCTGTCGTGTTCTGTTCCACCTCCGAACCGAGGATGCCTACCTCTCCTACTTCGGTCCAACACACAGGCGAACAGAATGGCCTCCCATACAAGGCCTCAAATGGGGCCATGCCAATGGTATAGTGGTAGCTATTATTGTAGGAAAACTCTACCAGAGGAATGTATTAGAACCATGACCCTCCTAAGTCCAGAGCACATTCTCGAAGCATTTCCTCCAAGGTGTGGATGGTGCGCTCTGTTTGTCCATCTCTCTAGGGATGGAAAGTAGTGCTAAGGCGTAACTGGGTGCGAAACACATGCTGCAATCCTCTCCAGACCCGCGAGTTAAACCATGCATCCCTATATGAGACTATAGACCTCAGAACTCCATGAAACCGCACCACCTCATCCACGTACTTTCGTGCTAAAGCATCCGCATCACTCAACTCCCTGATCGCCAGAAAGTGAGCCGATTTCGTCAACCTGTCCACTACCACCCAGATGGCGTCGTACCCTCCTTGGACCTTGGGTAGTCCCATGACGAAATCCATTGAGATGTCATCCCACTTTCACTCGGGGACACCTAGGGGCTGTAGTAGACCACCTGGAACTCAGTGTTCAGCCTTCACTTGCTGACACACTAGGCACTTGGCCACAACCTCTACCACCACTCGCTTAACTCTGGGCCACCAACACTGCCTCTTCAACCCCTGGTACGTCTTGGAAACTCCTGGGTGTACCGCCAGGGGTGAGTTGTGGAACTCACTGAGAACCTTGCCGCGCATCACCTATGGGAAAAACAACCTTCACTAGAAAAGAATCTGGTTCTGACCATCCCCGGTCCATCCTTCCAGAGCATTGCCCTGGTCAACTTCTTCATGCATCACTTCACACTCTAGGTCTCTCCACTGAGACTCCTCCACCTACTGAAATAGGGATCACTGCACTGTCATCTGATATAGGCATCCTCTGCCGCTATCCATCGTCGCATTCAGGTGTAAGGCAGCCAACTCTTCCATTGCCTTCCAGGCGTCCGCCGACTCTCGGACCGCATCCTTCTGCGTCCTCCTGCTCAAGGAATCAACCACAACATTACCCTTTCCCTCAGTATAAGAGATCTCAAAGTCGTAATCCTGGAGGAACTCCACCCATCTCCATTGCCGCAAGTTTAATTCCCGCTGGGAGAAGATATACCTCATGCTTTTGTGATCCGTGAAGACCACAAAGCGTTCCCCGATGAGGTAGTGCTACCATAACTTTAGCGCAAAAATGACCGATGAAGGCTCTTGGTCGTGGGTGGCGTAATTACGCTCATGGGAACACAGCTGCCTGGACCCATAAGAGATCACCCCTTGTGGCTGCATCAACACGCATCCCAGGCCCTGTCCCGAAGCATCGCAGAATACCTCATAGGCCACCCCTTCTTCTAGTAATCTCAGCACTGGGGCACTGACCAACGTCTCTTTCAGATAGCTGATGGCTGACTGGCACTGCTCACTCCATACGAAAGCCTGGTCCTTCTTGGTCAGAGCTGTCAAAGGGGCTGCTACTCGGGAGAAGTTGGGTACGAATCTCCGGTAGTAACCCACCAGCCCGAGGAAACATCGGACTTCTACAACATTCTTGGGTGCTGCCCAAGAAACAATCGCCTCAACTTTTGATGGGTCGACCACTACCCCCTGATCAGACACCACGTGCCCGAGGAAGTGCACTTCTCGTGTCCAGAACTTGCATATTGACAACTTCCCATAGAGATGGTGCTGTCGGAGGACCTCCAAAACTGTACTTAGGTGCTCTGCAAGGTCCTCCTATGATCTTGAGTAGCCCAGTATGTTGTCGATGAACACAACCACGAACCGATTCAGGTACTCTCGTAAGATAGAGTTCATAAGCCCGATGAACAATGCTGGTGCGTTCGTAACACTGAAGGGCATGACTACGAACTCGAAGTGTCCACACCTGCACCTGAACGCTGTCTTCGGGATGTCGCTCTCTTTCACCCTCAGCTGGTGGTACCCATACCGCAGGTCGATCTTCGAGAACCATCCTGCCCCTTTCAGCTGGTCAAAAAGATCATCTGTCCTTGGGAGAGGGTAGCGATTCTTGATCGTCACCTGATTCAACCTCCTGTAGTCTATGCACAAACTAAGACCACCATCTTCATTCTTTGAAAACAAGACCGGAGCACCCCACGGTGAAGCACTCGGACGAACATAACCCCTCTTCAACAGATCGTCAATCTGTATCCGCAACTCCCGTAGCTCTGAAGGTGCCATTCGGTCAGGAGCCATTGAGATTGGATGAGCACCGGGCTACGGGTCTATCCCGAACTCGATATCACGTCGAGGGGGTAGAGTCATCACCTCCTCAGGAAAGATGTCCATAAACTCACGGATGATTTCTGGCACTTACACCATTTCAGCATCTACTGATTCCACTGTCAGCTTGGTCAACAAGGAGAGGAGAGGTTCCTCTCTCCTATTTCCATTCGGACTGCTCCGCTCGCCGGTGAAGGTAACACGCCGGCTGTCCAAGTCTGAGAACACCACCCTTCTTCGAAAACAGTCGATGACGGCGCACACAGAAAATAGCCAGTCGATGCCTAGGATGACATCGTATGGATGAATCTGTAGCAGAAGAAGATCCCTAACTGACCGGTGTGGTCCTATCATCAGTCTACATCCCCGACAAACGAACAACAAGTCGGTCTGACCTCCGACTGGTGTGCTCAACAATAGGGGCACTGGATGTCTCTCAGAATGTAGACCCAAGGCACGGGCTAGACTGGGTGCAACAAAGGAGTGTGAAGCTCCGGTATTAAACAAAGAATAAGCAAGAGTGCTAAACAGACTGATCGTACCTCGAATAACCTCTGGCCCTACTGGAACTGCTGCCTCTACAGCGTGTAACGGTCCATGCCCAGCTCCCCTGCCCCTCGGCTGTCGGCCACCTCCCCGACCACGCTCTGGTCGAGGTCCTTGTGGAGTGCCCTGAGGTCAGCCTCCTCCTCCTACGTCTGCCCTCGGAGAAGCGGGAACTCGCTGTCCCTGCTGCTGCTACTGGAAAGGTCTGGCTGGAAGCTGCTGCTGGGGCGGGTGCTGGGGATGACTGCCACTGCTGTACTGCACCTGGTCGGGGCACTGACTCCGGAGATGTCCAGGGCTCCCACAGATGAAGCATCGCGGTCCCGGTCCCGTAGGAAAAGGGTGAGGTCAGGGGGATTGAAACTGAAACTGCGACGTCCAGCTCCCTGCGGGTCGGAAACTATAGGGTACTAACACTGGAGGCCGGGTGCTGATGGCCTTCCCCTTCGATGGTCCCAGCTGGATCCCCTCTCGTGACACTCCCCCTAGAGCATGCATCTGCTCCCCCACTTCGGCCTTCTTTTGGACCTCCATGTACGTCGACATGGTAAAGGGGGTAACAGCATATTGGAGGGAGGGTCGGAGTGCCTCCTCCAAACGTCTTGCCCGAGACTCCTCGTCGGGAAAGAGTTCCGGAGAAAAACGTAGGAGGTCCTTGAACTTGATCCCTAGCTCCCTCACAGACATACTCCCCTACTAGAGGGAGAGTAGTTCCTGCCTCTTTTCTGCCTTCATCGTCGAGGAGAGGAATTCCGCCCAGAACTCCTTCTCGAAATATACCAATGCCACCTCAGACTCTCTCCTCTCCCCCAGGTAAAGCATCCACCACTGACGTGCCGCTCCCCGCATCTGGCTAACGGCTAGAGGATCCCAGTACTCGGTCGGGGCCAGAATCAGGCCGAAGGCTATAACAAGCTCCTCTAGCCAGCCTTCCTTCTTTATATTGGAGGTGCTACCCTCATACTTCTCGAGGGACTATCGCTGGAAGGCTCGAAGAGTCTTCTACCACTGTTCGTCCTCTTCCCCTCGATCAGCTCTTTGCCGATCGGCCAAAGTAGTTTCTGGGGCCTCGATCGACTGTACCACACGTGGTCACCTTCTAGGTGCCAAAGCTGCAAGGTAAACAAGGAATGCCTAAGCCCAAGTAGTGCAGAATATCGTTCCTAAAACTTCTTAAAAATTTTATTTATTCTTAATCCCCAAGAAATCCCAGAAACACAAGAACACAAGTCATTATGATGCATGTAGCTTTCCTAGGGTCTCTACCATGCAGTCAGTGTGGCCTCACTTGGTCGTTCGGTAGGTCCAGAGTCCTTGCATCGGATCACGGGGGGCCCTAAAATCCCGTGTCCTAGCCGGTCTTCACTGGCCTAATTCACGCTCCAAGGTCACCCAACACTGTTGCCTTATCATCCCATGCAATCCTCATTGTGACTAACTCCATACTCCATCCTATCTCTCGACCATTACTCTGATACCATTCTGTCACGACCCGCCTTCACCAAAAGGAGGGAAGGGTCAGAAGATTGACAAGCCCTTCCTTCTTTATGTTGAAGGAGAGATAATGACCCCCGAAACCCGAATTCCGTTGGTCCCGGAGAGGCGACTAGCACCAAGGGTATAGAAATTTCTCACAAATGGAAGGCATTACCCTTTTTATTTTATAGGATCGGGAGATAAGGAGAAGAAAACCCAACAACACAAAGGTAGAAAGAAAAGTAAAGCCAAAAGTAAACCATTCCCACATGCATGTTTCAAACGTAAAGAACACAAAGTGCAAAAAGGTGACTACAAGATAGGTACCCAAGGGAAAAGGAAAACAACAACTGCAACTGCTCCAAAGGTCCGAGCTAATAAGGTCCCGCGTGATCCTTAAAGTCCTCCTGGAAACCTGAAAGAAGTTTTATATACATAGGGTGAGCATACAAGTGCACTCAGTAGGGAAAACAAGGCTCTCGTGCACATGTGGGGGAGCGTACTAAAGTCCCGTGAGAAAAAGAGTAAACCAAACACCTAACAAGGAAAACTATCCATCCCAGGAATCACCAAGGCTCATTCCCCAAATAATGAAATTCAAGTAATATATATATATTAAGAGCACATTGATGTTTGGGTACCTCGTGCCGCTTTCCCACTGGTTATTGAGACATCCTACACATCGGACCAATCCCGACATTCTCACCGCAGTCCCACTGCCACACCCACCCGCACACACCTGGGCCACAACCACACGTAGTCCCACTGCCGAAATCCTGCCCGCACACACCTGGGCCTGAACCGCACGCAGTCCCACTGCTGAATCCCGCCCGCACACACCTGGGACACAACTTTCACATGTAACCATGCCTGCAAACACCTAGGCCGGAACAACCACCACCACGCCCGAAGACACCTGGGCTAAAGTATCCAATGCCACGCCTGAAGACACCTGGGCCTCATCCCGAAGACGCTTGGGAAACCACCTGCCGCACACACCTGGCCAACCACCACACTACCCCGCACGAAGGTTCTTGGGCTAAAAATGGACCTCAGGCCATCACAGCCTGCCCGAAGATACTCAGGCTATCCGGTAAAGGGAGCAGAAAATGAGCTAATAACCAGCCACTATGAATATTGTTGGCAAAAACACCCTCCACCATGAAATGGGGGTGTTCGGCACTAAGTGCTCAACTTGGGTGGGGTGCGAATAAGAAACACAAAGCTACAAGTATATATATATAGGGTAACAAGCACTCACCCAAGCTAGGTTTGTCTTCAGACAGCCTACAGATCACAACAGCACACAAGTCCGAGTCACGACTCACGCTAACAACCCATTTGTCCCCTTTCTTATTTCACGTTCAGTAATAATGTTTACGTTTAAGAACTACTGGGCAACTAGTAGGCATAGGAATAAGTCCAGGAAAGTAAACAGTCAAGCATCAGCCAAGACGCCCACACCAGGTTCTCAACAATAGAGGATTCCACCCCAATTTTTGATATAAACAAGTAATCACCCAGATTTAAAACTCACAACCACAAAATCCATTCCAACAGGAGATCCCATCCCCAAATTCACACAACCACCTCGAGTATAAAAGAACTGGGGATCCCATCCCCTCCCACATCTCCAGAAATCGGCCCGAAAGGAAAACAACCAACTACCACCATCAACACAAGCAAGGCCTTGTAGGTATTTTCAGATTTAAACGACTTAACACACTCCATGATTCAAATTTCCGTGTGTTCCAACCGGGAGTTATCACAGAAGGGTTGATCCTAGTGCTTTCAGTTATTCAGCTGGATATACGTGATTAACTGATTTACTTTTCACAGTAGGAGTTTACAACCACAAACAAGCCTTTTAAAACATCAGCAGGGTTCATTAGTGCACAAACAACGACCACCAACGACCTCGACTTTCAGGATGCATAAGCCAGCACAACTCAACAAGATGGTCATAGAAGAAACAGCATCAACAATCACATCCCCCCTCTCTTCTTTCATTATAGAATTCGTTCATTATCATTAATTAGGTCTGGTTTACCCAATTCTATAGGATCAAAAGAACTCCCACCCCGCATGATACACCAACGAGAGAGACGAAGGCGAATTTCCCAACTTGTTGATAGATGATCGACATTTAGGCCGGGGGAGCAGAACTTTACGGATAACGATGCGCCCAATGGACCAGAAGCTGTTTGTGAAAAGCCACAATCGAGGAAAGGAGAAACCACGGCTAACCCTAAGTTTATAAGAGCCGGGGGCGGTTGAGGTGAAAACACGAAACCGTGTAAGGCGCCAGGGTCGTGGGTTGACCACGCGGCTCCACTCATCACAAAAAGGGGGTCGGGTGGTTTAAGCCGACTCATGAATTGATGAATTATTTAATTAAAACTCTTATGGGCATTACGGGTCTTAAAAACACGCTTAAACGTGTCAAAATAGGGTTTAAAACCCTATTTACGCAAAGGAGAGCTACTAGAAACAACATGACAAGGCCAGGTGACGCCGATCGGTCTCCCCGATCGGTCTCGCCGATCGGTTGCGCCGATCGGTCTCACTGAGACACCACTCCTTTAGAACCCGGATTTTGGCAAAGGGAAGGACTAAGAGAGTCTGGGTCATCACATTGATATTAAATTAATGATTAAAAATATTCATTAAAAAATATATCAAATACATAAAAAGACCATATAGGTATAGTGTCTTTAGAAATTGGGATACATAAATAAATACTTTATAATACATCTTCATTGTTACAAACTGATTTATGAATAAATATTCCATTTTTTAACTTATTGTACTTAATAAAAATATTAATGACATGGGGAAAAGAATAATATGAATGGGTGAGGTGAGATTCTCCTTAATGGTAATTAAGGGAAATATCAATCATATCATGAACACAATACTTGAGAACAAAAAAAATTAAAACATCATCTTGCATATGACAGATTTTGATATCAAGTCATTTAATAAATCCTAAAATTTTGTAAGAATCAATGAATATAATAAAAATCATTCTTATGTAATCCATAATTTTTTGTGTAATACACATAATCACTTAATTTTTTTGATGGCTTGTTTCAATGTCTATCGTAGCAGATAATGTCTATTCTGGAACAATGTTCACTTCTCATTCTAGCCCTATATTACTGAATTGATATCATATCACATTCCATCCGTGTATATCTCATGAGATATAAATCATTACCCAAAGAATTGGAGTGATATATATGTCTCACCAATCACATTATTAAATCTTTTTTACATGTTCCACACAAAAAATTCATCCATTATAACATAATCTATGAAATAAAATGGATTTCATAAACATTATTCTAGCATAATCTATATAAAAAATTTGGATTTAATAAATAGAATTCCATAACAAAACAATAAAACCATATTAATAATCGAAATATAAACAAAACCCTATTAAATAGTTTTATTCTAGATGTAATTTATTTTTGATAAAACACTTGATATTAATTCTTGAAGAAAATATCATTTTTTCTTCAAAAACATTTTTAATTCTAAAAATGTGACACTATATAAAAAGAAAATATAGTAGTTTAAAATAATCCTGAAATTATATAAGGGTTTATTTATGGAAATAAGGTGTTATGAATAAGTAAAAATCATTTCATGTCCTATATGTTAAAAAACACTCTCCTTATACTTTTTAAAAAAATGTTAAAAGTTTATCGTATCGAATAAAGACAAAAGATTCATTTTATACAGTTTATTAAAAAATTAACCAACTGTAAAATTGAATATAAATTTTTTAATAAGAATATAAATATTTTTATATATTTACCAAACATGGATGTGTATTATATATATAATCTAATAAATACATAAAAATAAATAATCTCGGATAATAATGAAATTGAAAAAGTATCCCATACCTATGTTTGGATATCCTTCGAATGTACCAGAACCTCCTTTAAATTTTTTTAAAATTTTTAATATACTTATACAAGAGTCATATACATTTTTATCATATCATCTTTGATCATATTTTCATCCATTTTTTATCAATATTTCAGTATTGTTTGTTATTCAAGTATTAACGACTTCATTTTCTTATTCATGTTTTATTGAATAAGATCTATTAAGACTTACTTGGATATATTTACATCATTAAAAAATTATATAAACATAATATATATCATATTTATTAATTATATACATTTATACAATCATTATTTAATGAATATAATGTAAACCAAATCACATTGCAACATGGAGATGGAAGGTCATATACACACACGAGCAATGATATCATTCCCATAATCCTTGAATGGTATTTATGTGGATGTTATATAATATTTAATAATAATAATCCTCATAAAATAATCATATATTGGTATTATTTTTTTCATTATACCTATCCAGGAAAGGCAGTGGTGAAAAATTGATTACACCACGATGTTGAGATAATATGTCGTACATGTGCACGCATGGTGATTTCATTTTTCATAGGATGGATAAAAGGTGTAATATGGTTGTTTCAAAATTATAATAAAATATCAGAATATAATTGATAATGTGGATATATATCTATAATTAAACAACTTATGAACTTTTTGTAGAAGAAGTAATAAGTTTCAAAAAATCAGTAGAGGAGATTACCTCTTCTTCAATGTGCTTCCTCTAAATATCTTCATACATCACTATAGTTGGTCTTTGAAAATGAGGAGAACATATATAATTTTAATAGGGAATTTAAAAAGGGGAAAGGGTAGGTTATGGATGATCATGAAGGCCCAATGTGAGGTTAATAGGATTGGAAGGAGGATTAATTTTACAATTGAAATGAGGGGAACTTTTGGGATCTCAGAAATTATTAATTTATAATATAAAAAAAATTACATATAAACATCCAAAATGAAACAATTTCTATCATTATATGATATATGGTTTTAATATTATACTCAAATATTTTTTTAAAAAAATTATTTTAGTTTAAATATTATCATTTTAATTAACAATTAATTATTCTATTTAATTGTAGTTAAGATAATCCATATTTCAATATTAAAAGGGTAAAATATTCGCTTTTTTTATGTATTTTAGACAATAAATAAGGACCATAGAACATTATAGACCATATAATAATTATTTTAAAAAAATTATAATGTTTTATGATTTTTAAATAATTTAATAAAACATTATTTTGATAAATATCAATAGTGTCAATTTTGATACTATTCAAATCATTGAATTTAAAAAATATGAACATGATAAGTTATTATCAGAAAATCTATTTTATTATAGTTATAATAGGTCATCATAATATAAAAAATCCATTGGTCATATTAGTTGACCTAAATTATATTTTTTTATATTTTCAATAATAGTTATCTGATATCTCCATTACTAAAATAATCACTACTTCAATATTGGGTAATTATTTATTATACTTATTTGTGAAATAAAAATTAAAACATAAATATTATGATTTAAAAAAATCTATTATATTTCATAATATAATTAATTTAATAATTTATCTTTTAGAAAATTAAACATTTAAAATGTTATACCATTTAATTTATGAATGTGAAACCTTTAACATTACTTAAATAAAATAATATAAGTGTTCCAATAACGTTTTAAGGCTCCAAATGGTCTTTAACTCGACCCATATATGGTTATGGTCGAGATATAATCGACCAAGAATACTTGGTTTACGGTTTGGGTCATTTTATGTTTATTAAAATTCTAATAATTTTCGTTATTGATTTCTCATCAATTAATTATGGTTTACATAATCAAATTATTTTTCGTTGTGGTAATTATTAATTTTTTATAAATAACTACTAATTTACCATAAATATAAATTTCATTTAAAGCTGTATTTATAAATATATATACATATATTACATCCTTATATTAAAAATAATTTAGTTATTAAAATTTTATGGATATATATATATATATATCTTTTCATTAAATAAATTAAATTAAATCCCGTAAACACACACTAGTGGCTTCCAAAGGATACCATTTCTACTCTAGTATGATTTAGGTCAAAACATACTATTCAAATAATATTAATATAGGGGTTGGGTAGATTTTATAATAGTATTCATACCATTAATTACATTTATTTTTCTAGTACCATATTAATAAAAATTTCCCAATGTAGAATTCATTAAGCCAAAACATTAAAATCTATTTACATATTTTTAACCTAATGATTAAAAATATTGAAATAATATTTTAAAATTAAAAATATAGATTTGAATTAATTTATGAAAAATAATCATGTCGTTCGAAAGAGAGAATGAGTTTTAAAAGTCAGAACATTACTAGAGATTGAAATATTTTTACATTTCAATTCAATGAAAAATTAATTCTAATGACATATATTATATTGAATGATATAGAATATTTTATTTATACTACAAAACCATTAAATATTATAATTTAATAATATAAATTATTTTTTATGAAAAAAATTATTTTTAATTAATATTTTATATATTTTTACTATTAATTAAATTTTTAATGTTATCAGAAAAAAATTAAAATGTAACACAGAGTTATTTTTTATAACCCTCAACTAAAAAATTATTATTATTTAATATAAAATCTATTAATATGTCAAATTATAAATTTAAAATGGGGTTTCCATTTACTTGTGTAAAAATACCCTTTTGAGAAATATATGTTTTTATACATCAAATAAGGTTTATTCATACCCAATGAAAACAATACCTATTTGATGAATATGAAGCATATTTCATTACTAACTTATATATTTCATTAATTTGTTTTACTAATTGTAATTCACTCTAGTTATTAATATTTAACAATTTTATGTTTTTTTATGTAATTGGTAGAAAATGACATAATAATACATTTCCATAAGTTATTTATATTTATTCAAGTTAACGTAACTACTAGATTAAAATGAAAATTATATACTAAGGGAATTTCATATCTCATTTAATATCACGATTTTGTGAAATTAAATAAACTGAATAAAAATTATTTAATCAAAATATTTCATAAAAATAACCGGGTGATAAAATAATTCCTTCAAGGAGAATCCTACAACTATCATTGATCGGATAAAAAATATTTATTTGGATGGTATGTTCCACTAGTTATGGTGTGTTGGAAGTAAAGCCATGTACATAAAAATTTATGGGAGGGAGAGGAATACATACATTATTGTTGTAAAGAACTATTTATATATTCATCAGCAACCTTGGAATAAAAAATTGAGTTGGGTAATCTTAAGAGGGAATGATTGTATGATTTGAGATTTTCCAATGAGGTATGTATGTTTCAAATTTTAGTTAAACTCTTGTTTACAATATCTTTTTTTCCTAGAAATTAATTCTAGACCATAGGATAGTTTTTTAGAAAGAATAAAAATGGAGGATTAATGATGGATATATCTCAAATACACAACATTTATATGGAATACATAGCGTGCATCAAATACATGCCCTATATTGGTCATTCCAAAAACATTCAGGATGTGTAATGGATTATCCCTGGTGTAGGAAAAAACGAACATTACATGGAGTGAAAATATAAGATTCCATGTAATCCACATTGATCGATTTTTAAAATAAATGATATGTCCTACTTTTTATTGATAAAATCTGACCATCAGTTTTTCTCAGACACATGATAACCACGGGCGGATCTCCAATGAAGCAAAATATATAAATTATGATATATCATCTATATAAACTCCATTTATTTTTCCTTTTGACGTATTGGATTGATACGAGTACAATATATAATATGTTACCTTTATCCCTTCATTTCTATAACATTCATGGATACTGTATTGGTGCAAGATATTATGAATTATATTTAGGGTGATCATTGATTCTTCAGTTTTTTATGAACCAGGAAGAGTTAATAGATGATATTAGAAGAGTGTTCTACCATGGTACTTAGATAATTTGTATATCCCATTACAAAAAATTCATGTTTTTTATATCTAATTTCCATTATGCCGCATTCCAGACCATTCGATATTTTCACTTAATTTATTTTAATTCATTGAGTAATTTAATAAAACCTTTAATGGATTCGCACTTAGTAGCATGATATAGATGGAGGTATTCAACCTCAACCTAAAACACCCATGAGTTGTTTTCATGTTATTAATCAATTATTTACATTACCATTTGGTGTGTGTGATCTCCCAATCATAGTGGGAGACTTACTGAATTTAATGATGTATTAGGATAAGGATTGGGACTCTTTTTCTATGTGATTAAATCTTATTAAATTTATAAATTTGAGTAATCCAAATGCATAATGGGTTGGATTAAATTAGAAATTATAATTTATTATGAAATGAATTAATGATGTTGTTATTTTTACATTATACACCATTAATATTTCTACTCTATTGGACCGCCCATTTGGTGTCTGAAATTTGATTACTTTGGATCCCATGGAAAATTATACTCCATGGATTCATATTACATTGGATGCTATGAAAACATATACTACAAGTATCCATCATTCATAAACCACATTCAAAATATGTCTTAGGCATACTCCTTAGGTTCTATAAATGACTTATCCAGTTTTCTATAGAGATGCTGCATGGACTCAAAGTGGATTATACGGATAATTTTAACTTGGATTTGTACTATGTATGCATAAAAATAAGAGGACTCCTTAAACATTCATTCATTGGATCCATCACTTATAATCCAAAAACTAGATTACTTGAAATTTGATATTGTGGATATTTTCCATGATTTAATGATAAGATTTCTATGGTTATTTGATTACAGTTGTTAGAA
This sequence comes from Viscum album, assembly GCA_963277665.1. Classification (NCBI taxonomy): domain Eukaryota; kingdom Viridiplantae; phylum Streptophyta; class Magnoliopsida; order Santalales; family Viscaceae; genus Viscum; species Viscum album. The sequence continues at coordinate 641,627,277 of OY728151.1, read as the reverse complement.
TGGATTAGATCACATCTAATTTTTAATGCAGAATAGTTAGCCAATTATTACGTTTTTCTATTTACATTGATCCCTGGATTGTAGGGAAATATATCACATACATATTCATAAATATCATTTTTATATATTTAATACTACATAATATTATATACAAATACTAGACTTTTTAAAAACACAATTAGAGGTGGAAGACATATTTTAATTTGATATGCTATTTTGGGACGTCGTTGGTACCGAGACAGAAATCATGGAAGCATGTAGGGACTGGGGAAATCTCCAACATTTTGATGCTTGATTTCTCATTCATATGAGTAGGGGAGAACATTACTGATTAATGGGTTGCAATAATATTTGGAGGTATTTTATTTTTATATTTTAAAATTTTAATTCTTGAATTGTATCATATTCTTATTTCCATATGCTTCCTAACTATTTATATAGATGAATGAAATATTGACCATGATGTATTTGATATTTTATGCATCTTTTATTATCTCTAATCAAGATGTTTATCTATATCAAAAACATTATATGTTACATTATCTCATTTAATCACTTGTGGAAACACTTTTTTCATAATTTTGATGGTATAGTCACCCAACATCACCATATTAGAACCTCATTTCTAGTTGGTAGACTCAAGCATTGTGGGAGGCATTCTGATGGCTTTATGACCTCCCAACTAAAGAATATTTTAGTGTCTTTCAAGATAACATATTTCATGATTTTCATTACCAGACTACTCAGATTTTTGGAATATCCAATGAATAGTTTGGAATCCTTATAAACCACAATTAGATTTTTGAATGGCATAATATAAAAAAATTACGAACAAAATTAAATCTACAATGAATGAAACTGATCTAATCAGGATTTTTTATTAAAATATTCAAAACCCATACATTATAATACCAAATGAAAAAAATATTAATATCTACTAAAAATAAAAAAACATCACCAATTAATCCAATAAACCCCTTTTAAAAGAATACATTTCTAAATTGTCCCATTTATAAATTCAGGTCATCATTTTGAAATTAAAAAAATTTATTTCAAAAAATTTTCTAAATAACAAAATAATTTTCAATATACCTTTTCCTTTTTTAGTTCCTATTGAAAAATAAATATTACATCATATCCACATACAAATACAAAATTACAATTTCTCTTCCCCTTGAAAAATAAATAACCCATTATAAATGAATCATGAATAAATAATTTTAAAATAAAAAAATATATATTTTCCCTGAAAATAAAATTCATTTAAAAGAACCACTCCTTCCAAATACAACTAGATCAAATCATAATTTATAATAAAAAAATTATTTGGAACTAATGGTTACTCATTTCAAAATCACAATGTTTAATATACAATGTACTAAGCCTATAATGACTATTAGAAGCATCTGATTTTGCCAATCACACAAAATGGTTATTTATACTATGTTAGATAACCATGTGACACCATATTTCTTCCATTTCCACCACCTGACATTCAGATTATCATTGATTGAATAAACCAGTAACACTATACAACCTAAATTAAAATTAAAATCTCAATGCCTAAATGTCCATGTAAACATGATGCGCAAAATGAGTAAGATTTCATGACACTCTTCCGACCCCAGTATACAGAATCAGAATATTCCTATGACCAATCTACCTAAAACCCCCATAAATAATGGTATGCTCTAATACAGCTTTTGAATTAACCATCTTAGTGCAACCTCGAACCATTCAAAAAATATGGACTTCAGTTTGGACATAGAGTTCTTCCCAATCCTCCCAGTCAATAAATATTTTTTTGGAATCTTATAAAACTCAATTGGGGATTATTATTTACTTAAAATGTAAGTAAATAAAAAAAATAAACAATACTAAAACAACGAGTCCAAATTATATGAGAAATTGAATAAATAAAAATATAAATATGAAAAACCACAACATGACCCAACCAGTGAACAGTATCCACTGAATCATACTCAACCCAAGGGAGAAAAAGACAATATAAACATGATTTTATAAAAAATGATAAATATATATGTCTCTGTATTAATATTACTAGTAGGGATGCTAAAATATACTAAATTCTTATTTAATTCCATTAAAGCTAAATAAAATCCTAATGGGTTGAAAATAAGATATATTAATAATTGGGTGTTCTACTCATTTTCGTAAAATAAATAAATAAACAATGATTAAAAATAAACCGTACTCTTGTTCAACATAGAAATATTTTTTCAAAGGATGATTGATTTTCTGGTATTAAATTTAATTATATAATGATCTAATAAAATAAGAGCATCGATAAGAAAACAGGGAAGAAATTCATCAAATCATGTTCTACTATTCATGAGTAAGTAATAAAAAATTATTAATATTAATATTTATGACATAAAATAGAATCTATGATTAGAATGACATAAAATAATATCACTGAATACTAAATTATATGTGAGAAATAAAAATGAGAAATTCTTATCCCGCTCTATTTTTTGGGTATCTACGATCCTCACAGGCTTCTTGATCAAACCATATATCCCTCCTCGTGCATGGATTTTCTATGGTGGATGAAACCAATGATCTATAAATCACAAAATTTTCATAATGTTGTTTATTTATTTCTGTAGTGAAATCCTTATAGGGATCTTATTTCAATGCACAATATACTCATGTAGAATACTTTCCCATAGTCAACCATCCAATGTACCCAATACATCTATTTTCAAACACATTACTGAAAACATAATGGATGTGTAGTTAGAAAAATATTATTTTAATAACAAAAATCAATAAAATAGTCATACAAAACACCTCACTTCCCTACACATCCAGTGGGAGGCACCCTATCCATAAAATAATCCCATCATTCCAAATCGTTCCAAATTCATGTTCCATAACAAAATTTATGTTGATTTTCCATTGGAGTGAACACCCCTCATTATGGAGATTTAGAATGTTCTAACAAGAAATTACCTTTTTTATAAATAATAATTTATAATTTATAATTACATTTTTCCTCACACATAATTCAAATTTAAAAAAATTATTGAAATTTATAATTATTTTAATTTAAAACACTGTAAATATCTTGATTAATAAATATATCATACAATGGATGTTTATATAAAATATAGACAATCCAAACAAAATATATTTTAAAAACAATTTAAATTTTCCATTAAATATAAATAAATATATATATATATATATTGAAAATACATTTCATAAGCACACAATAAATCAAGAAATTTAATTTAATGACCTGAACATAGGGAACATACCTCAAAACATATTTGCATTGATTTCATCCACCTGAAACCACCCTTTTTTATATATACATATTCAGATTGACATAATTATAATATTCTCTTTCCTAAATATAATTTTCAATATTCCCATGGGTGAATTTTTACAATTGGTCGATATATATATATATATGTTTGTATATACTTATATATACATGTATATCACCTTCGAATATCCACAAGACACCATGAAACTCTTGCAAAATGATATGTATACCCATACTAAAATTTATGTCTTCCCATCACCTTGTGGGAATTTTTTTGAAGTGGGTATATATATATATACATAGATATTTATATTTCTTTAGGTCACATTCAATGATCCATATGTTGTTTCCCTCAAAAATTACAGTCCAAATCAACTTCAAGGAGGTCCAAGGAACACTAAAAAACAATTTGAACCCAATATACATAAAATCCTACATTAAAATTATGATCAATAATTAAAAAAATAATCAAATCAAAAAATTTATGGAAAATCACCTATGTTAGATTACTATAGATAAATATATATTAATAGGAAACACAAACACCATCCATCAAGAAACAGAAAAGTGACCTAAAAAATTAGGTTCAGGTTTGACCATAGTGTGAATTAAATGTGGATTTAAAAGAATATATAATACAGGGATAGGATAAGTTGGAGGAGATCTATGAAACCCAACATGATATCATAAATGGAGGAGAAAAAAATAGGTGTGGATATGAATCGAAGTGGGGGGAGTTCATGCAAGGTGAAGAATCCATAAGGCAAGGTCATGACATGGAAGGGGGTTTAGTTATAATATTAATAATAATATTTATTTAAATTTTAATAAAATCAATAAAAATAATATTTTTTGTAATATATTATATATTAATAATATATATATTAATAATTATCTAACGAAAGGCATAGGAATGTCACACAGTACAGATGCACAGTTTCCCAGACCATTGGCTAGCTTCCCGGTCTTCACCATCAAGGGTCTCATGGGGTGCATGAGGCCCAATTTCTCCGGGATGGTTCTCAGTTTCAATGGGTCATAAAACAACCATAAAATACCTTAAAGACTTCTAACCAACCAGTTTTTGGGAAACGAACATAGAAAATATTTGAATCAAATGGTTAATGAATAATAAATAAAAAAATAATAGAAAATCACACCCACTATATGAAAATTCTCACAAATATTAATTATTATAATCCCCTTTAATGACAACTGATTTAAACAAGTAAAAATATGTGGAACTATAATATCAAAATAATAATTTATTATATGATACACCCAAATCACAACCTAAAACTGAAAACCCCACTAGAGCATGGGCCAAAAGAACCAAAAGAATGGAAATACTCCCTCAAATCCATAAGGATAAATTTCATCCCATAACCTTAAAACCATAAATTAACCAAATGAGATAAGAATTTACCATTGTGACATATAAACTATACAATTAATACCAAACAAGATCTAATGAAAATTATATGAAAAAAATACAAGATGTGTCTCCACAACATTTAAGAATATGCATAAAATAATTGTTTAAATAAGATTAATGATATAAAAAAATATACCCATAAACATGACCATGTTTCATCAATCAAAACTAAAATAGGGTACTTGAGAAATCCACAATTAATAATTCCTCAAGACAAATGCATCTCCAAATGAAAAAATACATAAAATTATACTAATCTAAAAGAATGCTAACAATTTTAAATATCACTTCTAGCTGGAACAACTACATAATCTATTATAATATGAGTCCTAAAAATTTGAAAAACAAAATTTTCTTGAAATTGAAAACCATATTAAGAAAAACTCAATTACATTCAACTCTAACATATTAAATAATTAAAATAATCTACATCCTCTGATCATATTAGAATATCAACAACATGAAGGGAACCACTCTAAGAGATATGTTTTGGGGAATGATGTATTGAAGTAACTACTTCTATATAGTAAGTAGATGAAAATTATAGACCAAAATGTTCTCTTATAGTACTGTGACTTATGTAAAATTTTAATGTGTCTTATGAATCCAGAAAAATAAAAATCCTTCAAATGATTAAATCGGGATGGATTTAAATTCCCATGTTGACTGTAGTGGATAAAAATACGTAGGTGGTCTTTTTTATACTAATAATGAATTGGAAATAGGAAAATTTTCAAGATATATTGGCATAGTTCATACACATCATTAAATGGGTAACCATCATGAGCACAAAAATAAAATAGATTATAAACTACGATGGGCCTCCCACAAAGAACCAGGTTATATTGGAATATCGAATCCTTCATCTCCCATACGAAACATTCCTAGGTGATATAATGTGTTTCGGGATCATTTGAAATATAACCACACAAAAATGTGCTCTAATAACAAATAACACAACATTATCTACTACATAGAGGAAACATCACGTTGAAATGGTATACATACAGATTACTAATATTTTGACCCTATAGAATTTCTGTAAACATAACTGAATTCTTATCCTTAAATTAATAATGAATAAACCATTTTATAGATGTGGTTTTGATTATATCCTAAAAAATCACAACTCCTAATTATAATGCGATAATAAATCACAACACTTGAGTGTAAAATAGTATTAAATTTTTATACAATTATAGTTATTTGTGATTTATGGGTTATTATTTTCAAAATCATTGATGATTAAAATTTAATATTATTTTTGATATTTTTAATATTAATGTATTAATGTTTTATCTTACATTATGTTAATGTTTTTGGATTTAGTAAATATAGTATGAATATCTTTTTATTCTTTGGTGGATTATGTGATCTGATAGAATATTATTATATTAATCTAGACATAATAAATTGATCATTAGTTCTAATCTTTTGGAAAAAATGATGATAATGTCATGGAAATTAATTAATGTATGTATTAATACTTTTCAACATGTATATTCATTTTTTTATGTATTGTATATATTAATGTATTTTTTTAACACTCAAAAAATCATTTTAAAACCAAAATGTTACCACATTACGAACATTTCTTATGAATTGATAGTCTTTTAAACTATCATAGATATATGGATTTATAGTAAATGAATTTCTAATATCTTTATTTTAAATCACACTATATGGGTTCTTGGTCATTATTTTATTCACTTCCATGTGAATGTTTTCATTTCTCACTAATGTTCTCTAACATTGAAACCATGTTATGTGATGACCATCATAAATTCATTTCTCTCTATTCAATTAGATGTTTTAATAAGCCTTTTTATGGTGTGCGGTTTGAATTTAAATATTTAAATGTTAAAAAATAATACTATAATATATTATAAATTTTGAGGAAATAATTTTTTAAAAGGAGGAAAAATTTAATTCCCCATGTTTTTAATATAAAAAACTATGTTTGATATGATATGCGATACGAAACACAAAATGAAAACAAGAAATGATTATTTAAATATGACCATTATATCATTTCCATTAAATTTTATTTTATGAGTGTGATGATTTAATTTATGATATATATATATATATATATGTCCTGAATTTTTTTAAAAATTATTGGTAAATAATCAATCAATTTTTGATAATGTCATCTTCTTGTAAAAAATAGGTTTCCTACCAAAAGAGTTATTATTTGTTTTTATGAAAATAAATTATAATTATTTCAGAACATATTATGATGTATTTGATAAAAATAAATAAATTTTTTATATCATAACATAGAAATTAATTTACGGTTAAAATTTGGGATTTTTTAGAATATATATATATATATTTCAATGAATAGTGAAAATTACACTTTTTATATAAAATTCTAATTTCCTTTGATAAGTTAATTAATTTAAATGTAAAATTTTTATTTTTATTTTTATTTAATGTATAATAGGTATTTTTTAGTTATATTTAATTAAATTTAATAAAATTGAATCATCTTGATAATGTTTTTTAAAATGTTTATTTTTATGATTAAAAATGAAATTTTTTGAGGAATTTTTTTAAATGCATATGGTTTCACCATTATAATTAAATAAGTTATCCAAAAAAAATAGATGATATAAATTGAAACATTATATTTTATATAAATATTTGTGAATTATAATTAGTATAATAAATATTAAATAATATAGAGTGGTTGTAAAATCATATTTTCCATAAACTTTGTATTTTTTTAGAAATAAATAATCAATCATTTATATGGGTTTTATATGAAATTAAATCCATCCACCTATTATAATTTATTTTCATAAAATGAATTACAAATTTGGGATTATCAAAATTAATATTTTGATATAATAAAAACTAAATTTTCAAAAAAAAACTAATTGTAACAATGGTGTATATCAATTAGACTCCTCATCTTTTAATGCTCACAAATCTTGTTTGGTAACTGTTGGATTCCTCGTGTTTTTTTACTCACAGATAATGTTTATAGATTGTAGGACTCCTCATATTTTAATTCTTACAAATGATGTTTTAATCTCTCCAACGATCAGTATTCATAATCCCACAAATCATGTTTGAATATTGTAAAATATCTGTAATTTTGTTCCATTATGTTTTATTAATATTATGTTTACCCTCAATCCATTACGTAAATATTGCTTCTTAAGACAACATACAGATATTTAGCTATGTCTGGAAAATTTTAGCTTTGCTACCAATTCCAGATTCTAACAATGTCTATGACACCGTAATCTTGATACCAGTTCCAGATTCACACAAAGGCACTAACGTCCTTTCCTTACTACCGTTTTCAAGACAATGTAACAAAACACCATTTAATATTTTGACAAGGGACTATACATTATTACCTGATACAACTTTTATCAGACACCAAAATCAATCAACTAGTTCCAGAATTCACAATAGACTAGACCCCATAACTATACTATCAGTTCGATCTCTTATAGTCACTATGGTTCCATGACTGTATCACCGCAACTATGACACCATTCCATAGTAATCCATTTTTTTATCATTTTATATTTAATATAAAATTTGTTTCTATATGTCATATGTGTGTCATTTAATGACAATGATATAACTAAAGTAGTTTTTTGAACACCTTTTAGCAGAGAGAATGATGTACGAGGTGGGGAGATAATGGAACATGTTACTCCAACACAAATAGAAAAAAAAACTGTTTCCCTAGTGAAAACCTAAGTATCAGTGGATTTCATCCAAAACCTGTAGAATACCCGTACATGAAAGAATACACTAGTGGAAAAAATCCAATTCCTATAGGATTTAAGCAATTAAGAACCTATTATGATCCATCTTGAAAAAATCATTTTCACAACTCAAAGGACATGATGAACATTTCATAACACTAAAAAATAGAACACTCAACACTCAACACATTGTTTTTAGAAGATTACTAGATCATTTCATCTACATTATCAAAATTTTCCAAAGCATCATTTCATGACACATAGATCCTTAAAAAATCTGTGTCGTTACATTTGGATCTGTTTTGTACTATTAAATTACTTTTTTAGCAGCGTGTTTATCATTATTAGAATAAACATTGTCTTTGGAATTAAAATGGGGGATATAATATATCCTCACTAAAATATTTATCTATACCTTGTTTAATACACATATAACTACGGAAGTTTTCATGTGTGACATGGCTGTTGGTATTCACCCGTTAATAAATGGAATAGATATTATGACATGGAGAGTCTTGGGTACTATTTTTATCCCTGATCCAGTGTGGGTATCAGGGGTTTTTATAATATATATTTATTGGTGGTAGGTGATCACCATGTGGAGTGTATTACGTCTCGTATATAGACATAACCACGGGTTTTATCCACTATTTGTTTCAATTTATAATTTCCTTATTTTAACTCATAGTTTATAAAACTAAATTATACTTTGAGAGTTAGTGTTGGATAGTACTTATAACTATTTTGAATTTTTATATTTGTTTTAAAAGCTGAATCAATATTTTATGTTGATATTAATTTGAATTAATCAATCTTCTAAAAAATAATAAGGGCATTCAAACTATTATTGTTTTACAACCTCGTTTAAATAGCATGTTTTAATTTTAATTATTTGAATACTTTAAATAATATTATTAACAAAAAAATTTATAGGAAGTCCATTTACCCCCTCTTGTGTTTCCTACTCAAACCCAAATTTAGAATCATGGGTGTTTTTTCAAATTTAAATTTTTCTATATTTTGAAATATAAATCTATTTTTACATAATTTTCAACTTTGATTTTAGATATGTTTTAAATATGGTTAAATATATATTATTTCTAAATTTATTTTTCTATAAAACTGTATTTCATTATCATGGCTTATTGATTGGAACATTATGCTGCCAATTGACCTCTACACTTCAATGGAACAATTTATGCACAATGGAAAATTAAAATGATAATGTACTTAGGAAGTATGGGTTTTGTGATTTGGTAATCAATTGTAGATAAATATAAGATTCCTACTATAGATAAAAGTACTTGGGAGGAACCAAATAAGTCTTCTTATAATAATAATTTCAAATCCCTGAATACCCTATACTATTCTTTAGGATATGCAGAGTTCAACATAATTTATGATTGTAATGAAGCCCATGAAATTTGGGACACATTATCTGTTTCACATGAAGGAACATCTTGTGTTACAGAAATGAGACTTAATGAATATACTTTTAAATATGATTTCAATAAATTAATTCTATATAAACATATTTCTGACACATATCTCTTGTTTAATGATAATGTGAATACAAAGATCTCTCATGGATGAGATGTTATAGCCATGGAGAAAATAATGAGAATACTCAAATGCTTACCAGATAGATGTAGAGGGACCTCTATCTCAATTAGATAATCATGAGTTATAACATGTTACCAGTAAGGGATTTGATAGGAAAGATTATGATATATGGGGAATAATTAATATTTTAATATGAAGAGGAAGATAATCATAAGATAATGTAATTGGACTTCAAAACCACTATGAATGTATGATAAATAGACATGTAAAATTAAATTATCCCCTGATAAAATATAATAGGAGTTATGAGGATATATATATAGAGTATATAAAGGCAATGAATTCACCAAAGCATGCTTCTGAGGTCAGGTAAAATTACTCAGAGTCTTCACATGATCACAAGGACAAAAAAGACAATATTTGTTTTTTGACGAACGCATATGAGGTAACCCAAGATTCCCTTATCAAATATCCTTTATATTATGGAGATTATAGTGATTCTAAAAATATAAATAATTAAAAAACTTATGAATATATACAAATTATAGAGGAAACCTATAATTTTTTAAAAGAAAAATTTATTTCTTTAAAGAAATACCAAGACTTTATAACCACTATAAAATATTTTCTCTATGTAGAGAAAGTTCAAAATGATGAATTACTTAATGATAATAATGAACATAAGATATCTAATCAGATATTGAAAAAGGACCCAAAAAAATTTATCAGTGGAAAAAATTACTCTTACATATATGCTTGGAAAAAAAATTTCCCCTAGAAACACTACTAGTATAGGATACCATCCTAGGAAACGAAATCTTACCAAAACATGTTCCAAACTAATTTTTGAAAATCATTTTTTTTCAACATAAAAATGAAAATATTGGTTCTTGTTCATATTCAGGAAATAATATTACTACATCTAGTTATTAAGGCCCAAATAGAGTGTATTTTTATGTATTCTACATAATGATTATGGGAAACCCATCAAGAAGATGTGGGTTCTTAAATTACTAATTACTGATTTTACTGTACCCAAAATATTTTGGGTACAAAAATCTATGTTTGATTGATTATTTAGTAGGAATGTTGATTGAAAAGCTCCTACATAATATAATGGTACTTGGAAAAATGGATTTTCCAGACACATGATATGATATTACTCATAATTCAATAATTTAATAATGACTGGTGGTGGGCATGTCACATTTATTGAAAATGCTAAATGAAAAATAATTTTCCTCAACCAGATTGGTAACTCTAACATAGTTTCAATTTCTAAATTAATTTTTTTGATGTATTAAAATATTATCTACATAGTATCACACAACTATGTGATGAAGGATTTCATGTGAAATTTCAAAATGGTGAATGTAAAGATTTTAAATATAAAAGTGAACTAATATTCTCTACATTTAGAAATTAAAATTTATATATTATTAACATAGATTATTTAATCTCCCAAAATGACTATTTCTTGAGTTTTTTTATATATAATCATGGATATTAAATAATAGATTATAAAACTATATTATAAACTCATTTAAGAAACATACAAGAAATTGTTTACTCAATTACCAACACAAAAATGAGTTTCAGAATGACAGTGTTAGTAATCATTATCAAAAGGGTAAACATCACTAAATATCAATCGTACTAAAGAAAAAGTTACAACTTATCATCTATTAGAGTTGGAATACTTGGATTAGTTTCAACCATCTATAATTTCTTGATTATATGTGAAGAACTATGATTTTGTTCTTGTGGATTAATATTCTAGGTATAAATGGACATAATTTTTGGCTCATAAAAGAGAATAATGTATCTAATTCCCCATGTATGCTTGATTAGTAGATAATTTTACTGGACTATGGATAAAAATATTAATAAGTGAGGAGCATCGTGAGTTTGAAAACTAAGAGTTTGAATCTAATTTCTAACAAAATTGGTATAGTAATAACTTCTATATACCTAGGACACCCAACAAAAATGGATATTTAGAATGAATAAATAGAATCATTAAAGTAATTTTTAGAACATGGCTCAGTCAATATGACATAACTATTTACATTTGGGATGAAGAAAAAAATACAACATGATATATTATTAACATAATTTTAATAAAACCTATTATTAGGACAAATCATTATGTGTTGTGGAAAAATTGAAACCCAAATATTAATTAATTCAATGGTGTTGGTTGCAATGTCTATATTATTAATGTGAAGGATAATAATGATTATATTTCATCCATGTGTTTTGAATAAATTTTTTTACGTTATTCAATCTCTAGTAAATCCTTTAGATTCTTTATCCAAATAAAAAAATGTGTAGAAGAATCAATACATGTCAAATTTGATGAAACAAATCAACAAGAACCAAAGAAATACCTATAGAATATTGGGGATGATATGTCCAAGATATAAATTAATGATAAAAATATTGAATATCCTATAAATTAATCAGTTAAAACATCCAATTTTCTAAATTCTGTAGATTCTAATCATAATAAACCCGAACCTGTTGAAGAACATTAAATAAAAAGACCTTATTTTTTTAAACCAGTTATAACCCTTTAAATTAATCATATATATGAAATTGTTTGAAAATTGGATAATAGATAAGAGAATAGAGATTCTCTTAGAAACAAAGTTGAACAACAAGACTTTCTATCACAGATAGAGTGTAAAAACATCAATGATGCTATTAATGATGAATTTTGGGTGATGGCTATGCAAGAGGATCTAAAACAGTTTGAAATGAATAAAGTTTGTAATCTTGTTGATAGAACCAAATAAACAATGACCATATGAAGTAAATGGGTTTTTATAAAAACAAAGTAGATGAAGCTGGTAACAAAGTTAGAATGATTGGTAGATTTTTTGAACAAGGATATAGTTAGGATGAAGGAAATGACTATGAAGAAATATTTTCACCATTATCTATTCATGAAGCCATTCGAATCTTTTATACATATGAAGAACATATCATTTTCCAAATTTATCAAATGGATGTCAAGAGTGTGTTTCTACATGGATATACAGTTGATTTATTTTTTGAACTACAACATTTTTTATCAAAAAGCTCACTTTACAAATATTTATTTTAAATTAAATAAAGAATTAAATGTTTTAAACCATGTTCCATGAGATTGGTATGATCTATTAAGTAGTTTTATTATTTAAAATGGGTTTAAAAATGGTAAAGATGATCCAATTTTTTTTATAAAACAAATTTTGTAAATATTTATTAGTTGATCATATCTATGTAGATTTCATTAAATTTTTTTACTTAAGAAATTATTTATGTGTTTATTTTTTTTAAAAATGAAGAAAAATGTATTTTAAATGAGTATAATGGATGAACTCAAATTCTTATTTGTATTTAAATTTTTTTATAAACCATGAATTTATTATCTTAAATCAATTCAAAAATAAAAAATATATCATAAAATGTTTTGTCTTGGATAACACTAAATGTAGTAATTCTCCCATGAGCACTACCTATAATTTGGATCTTGAACGACATGGTAAAATTGTTGATCACACCACATATTGATGGATGATTATATGTTTACTCTACTTAACAAATAGTATTTATGTTATTATGTTTAGTGTTTTCTTGTGTGCATGCTTTCCGGAAAACCCCAAAGAGTACCATTTAAATTCTTCAAAATGAATATTTAAATACCTCATGTATACTACCAATTTAATATTGTTTTATCCTAGTGGAAACTCATTTGATATGGTTAGCTATTTAGATGTTGATTATTGTGGTTTTATGTTAGATCTAAAAAGAGCCTCAAGAACATATAACTTTTTTTAAAAATCACTTGTATAATGGTGTAGTAAAAAGTAATATTTTTTTCATTATCTACTTCCGGGGAAGAATAATTAGCTACTGGTAGATGTTGTGCACAAATTTTGTTGGTGAAACACACTTTATAAGATTATCTATAACAATTTAGACATGTACATTTTTTTTGAAAATTCATTTTCAATTAAAATTTCTATGAATCTTGTTTCACATTCATGGACTAAATTTATTCCATTAAGACTTTACTTTTTGGAGATCATTATCAAAAAGGGGATATCAATTTGGAATTCATTTGCACTAAAATAATCTTGAGGATATATTCACTAAGGAATTACATTCGAAATGGATAAATTACATCATACATGAGTTTCAGATGATAGTCCTTAAGTGTAAAGTATACAGTTTCACAGTTTACAGAATCATGGTTTACGGATTCCAAAGTTAATATATTATAGTTACTGTCTCATGATTAGGGTCTTATAATTTTTGTTTCAATAATAAGGTCACATCGTTTAGATTCACACCATAATGATGACTCTATAACTACATGTCCTGGTCTCACTGTAATGACTCAGACTTCTATTATTAGATTTTTTTCTCATATCACTATATCACATATTTTATTAATTTTAAAACTTGTATTTATGTGTTAAATGTTTGAAATCTGTAAAAGATAGAAACTTCATATTTAGACTCCTATATTCACTCATTCTCTCTTCTCATTAAACTAGAACTCTTGTCTCTCAATCCAATATCCATATTTCAACATTTCTTCATTATCGAACCCACATTGGATGACCAGAATGAAGCATCTGTCTTCATCAATTATTGATAGCATCGAACTTCATCAATTCATGAAAGTGTCGGCCTCCATGGAAAGTGAAAAAGGATTCATAAACAATGCATGAGAAATCGCTGAATCTTATCCTTACTAATAGAACATTACTTCCATTGAAATATTTTTTTCTAAAGTGGTTGCTGATAAGTAAGTCGCTTGATTTGAAAGTATTAGATGAATATGGATGGTTGGACTGGTTCAAAAAAAAGAAAAGTACGATTTATCTGAATATTGTTTTCGAGTTTTATTAGTATGTTCAGTTCATGTTCAAATGTGAAGATGATTTTGTATTAAGAAGAATGGTTAATGGTCAATGATATACGTTTCCTTGATGTTGTGCGATGAATACCTAGGAATACATCATTAATGACTTTTTTAGGGCTACGAAAGAGGTCATCCTACTCCAAGTGATGAGTTTAGCCTAGAATAATCTCTGGAATGTTTAACTGAAAACAAAAATAAGAGAGGGCCGATAGAAGTTGAGATGGATGGTGACAGAAGGCTGTTTTATATGTTTATTAAACATATTATTTCTCCAAGGAAAGGGGGCATCGCCACACATAAGTACCAAGAGGTTCTCTTTATATATCCTATGAAGAGTAGTCACATGATAATTCTGTTTATCTATATTACACTACACACGGGTGATATTATCCAGAAAACTTTAAAACCAACATCTCCGTCTTATTGAACGTTAATTTATGCAATGTTATCATCCAGCTGAGTATTTGTTTTGAATGACTATTTAGTTAATGATCATGACTTTTGTATCTTAAATTATTTAGTTATAAGGATGAAAATTATCTAGATCCCATGGATGAGATATTGGGATGAATATAATTAATTAATTTATGAAAATTTAATCCCAATTGAAAACCCTTCAAGACCAAATAATTTTTTGACCCTGTTATGGAACTGGATGAAGTTGTTAAATACTCAAATGAAGAGGTTGAAGATGCAGTAGTTGAACCTGATGTGGGAAATGTCTTATAAGAAGAAGATAATGGCATACATGATACACAAGAAGAAAATAAAGAATATGTTTCTTATTATGTTGTTGAAGAAGATGTAGCTGAATAAGCACAATATGATATTGTGGAAGAACATCCTATTCCTGACGAACACTTAGAAGAACCATTGGAGCCAAAAGTAAATTTATCTTCAATGGAGAGGATGCAGTAGGCCTTTTAGTTGGATAAATAAGAAACTAATCCATATATAATAGAATAAGTTGAATTAACTCAAGATACTGGGTCTCTTAGTCCTATTATAGATTTTACAATTGAGGGGTGAATGACCCAAATTTGGAATTAATTGAAGTGATGAACTCCATTATTATAATTTTATTGGATACATGTTGCAGATTTGCCGAGTATTTTGATATTTTGATTCTCATGGACTCTCAGTAAGATCAATTGATCCATCTACAATATCTATTCTCAATCCAATCATTGATAATAAAATTAATCCTTCAAATAAATCAGAACATGTATCAGTTCTTACTTATTATCCTACTCATTAAACTCCTACTTATTTATGTAAAGACGATTTGAAAGAATTTGGAAACACCTTGTTATATAGATTTCAAATGTTCATGAAGTCACATCTGACCCTTGTGACAAATCCTTTTGAATGAGATGATTCGCAACTTGTAGTCAAATTTATTTGGAAGATTCAACCGAAGATGCTTCATTAAATTCTAGAATTTAAAATTAAGGACTATATTTTTAGTGATGATTTGAAATCATGAAAATATATGGTTGATGATATACAGAATGTCTGATAACTAATCAATATCCTATTTATCATCTTAATGATGATTATGCTGATAAGATTTTACATAAGGTTGTATCTCTTATTCAACCAATCCTAACCACTGTATATGAAAAATTGGTTGAGATCAACACCAAGATAGATGATGATATGAATGCGTTTATTGTAGTAAATAACAAGCCGACCGATGAAGATATATTATGTTATTAAAAGGTTCTAAATCAACTTATGTCTCCCACATCAGCTATTAAAACTTCATCTTCCTTTGGACAACCTTCCAATCATATTTATAGTGAATTAATCAGAAAAAAATTTTAAAGAGTGTCTTCAGTTAGTGTTGAGTAGTGATGATAAAGACTGTCTCCCTACAATCATCAAGAATAGTGGCAATTTAATTGATTTGGTGTGGATCCCTTAATAGATCACAAATGATGTTCAAGAAGAAATGTCTAAGAAAGTGTACTTTTACTTTATTATAATTTATTCAAAGCATGAGCTAACCTGTCACTTCAAGTATCTTTTAGAGAATTGGAAAAAAAACTCCAGTCACTAAATCCTTTAAAGATCAAGTGTAGATGATTATGTAATTAACTACCACTCTAGAAATGTTTCTAGAAAACAAATATGACTATGAGAAGGCTATGCAGTATAGAGGTGAGGTCATCATTGTTTTCATTACATTGTTAAATCCCTATATGTATGGGAAAAGTACTGCCATTGTGGCTCTTGTAGCTAGCCCATTATGTCTTGGTCCAAAACCTTCCTCCTCTACTACCTTTTTTCATGCTACCATTTCTATATCTATGGCTCTATTCCAGATAAGACAACATATTATTATATAGACATTTCATCAGTCTTCCACTGGACCATATCTTGCACCCTCTGTCTTTGAAGGAGTTATTTTTCCTTCTCCCATAGTTGGATCAATCCTTTATTCCACTTCTACATCTACTCATGTGGATCCTCCTAATGTATCCTTCAAGGGAAACTATAATTCTGGTAGCTCTAAAGAGAATTGATGGATGTATTTTGTTAAGAATGTATTGTATTTTTCCTCATGCCTGTAAAGAACTCTATCGTTTTATTCATTACAATATGTGTTCTTGTTCATTATAATATTAATTTCCATCATTCAGTGTTTGTTTTTCTATTTATTATTTTTTTAATCCCAAAATGGGTAGAAATATGATATTTCATTTTTGGAAGCAATTATGGAAAAATGATGTCCATGGGAGATGAAAAATCATTAGATATCCTATCACATATATAATCAAATATCATGTCTTTACAAATAACAATTTCTTATAATGCTAAAAAAATCATGTTTGGATGTTGTGGGACTCATCATGTTTTAATGCTCAAAAATCATATTTGGATATTGTTAGAATCCTCACATTTTAATGTTTATAACTCTTGTATTAAACTCTTACACAATCAGGATTCAAATTCCTACAAAACATTTTAGAATTTTTTAAACTGTGAACAATCTTATTCTATTATGATTTAGTATTATTATGTTTAATCATAATACATTCTATTTATATCACTTCCAAATGCAACTTACAAATATTTTACTATTTCTGTGAAACTGTGACATTTCTACTAGTTCTAGATTTTCACAAAGATTGTGACACCTTATGCTTTATACCGCTTCCAAATTCCCGCAAAAGCACTCACAAAATTTCATTGATACTATTTCCCAGACACTATAACAATACAAAATTTATATTTTTGACAATGGGATAGACACTTTTAACTGATCCACCATTTATTAGACACCATAGTCTTTCTACCAGTGCCAAAATTTCCAAAGGAGCAGACATCATAATTGTTTTACTAGTTCCAGATTGTACCATGACTATGGCATCGTGACTGTCTCAACGCAACTATGACACCGTTCCATGCTTAACCAATTTTATATCTTTTTCTATTTAATTTCTAATTTATTTTTATTGGTAAAATGTGAGTCATTTAATGACACAGATATAATTAATTTTATTTTGATATCCTATCAATAGACTATATAAGGTACGAGGTGTAGAAATAGTGCATCTAATCGGCTCTAACCTAATAACTCAAAATAAATAACAAATAAAACATTGGAACCGGATAAAACATTAGTAGAAGTGGATTACATTAAGGAACTATAGAACACCCATACATGGAGGAATAAACAGAAAGAAGAACATTCAATTCCAAATTGCTATAAATAAGGAAGAACCAGTTGTGAGCCATCTTGAATGAATCCTTTAAAACCCCTAAAAGAGAGGAGGAACATCTCACAAAACTGAAAAAAAAACACTACTCGTGAAACCCTTTTTTAAGAAGAGGACTGGATCTTTTCATCTACTGCATCTAAAGAGTCTGAATATGCATTTAATGACACATAAAGCCTTATAAACACTATCTAATTATTTTTTTCTATGTTGTGTACTGTTTCATTACTTTTAGAGAATTGTGGGTTTCTGTATTAAAATACACACTGTCTTTTGTATTAAACTAGAGTATACAATTTATAATAAATCAAATACCATTCTATACTATTTTCCCCTATTTATAACTATGGAAGAGGTCATGTGTGACGTGGTGGTTGGTTTTCCCATGTTGAATATTAGAAGAGGTATTATGGCATGTATAGTCCTATATACTGTTTTTACCCCTAATCCATGGTGTGGATCAACAATTTTGATATATATATATATATATTTCCTAGTGGAAGGTGTTCACTGAGTGGAGTGGATTAGGTCTTTTCATAAGACCAAACCACATGATTTATTCGTTGTGTCTTTTAATTTAGTCTATCTCAATTTTAACTCATAGTTTAGAAAAAATATTTTCATTGATAGTTATTCATGGATACTAGTTAATTTTTTTGACATGTTACATTTGTTTCAAAAGTTGTATCAATATATTAAGTTTACATTAATGAGGATTAATCTACCTTAAAGGGGAATTATTTTAATAGTCAGATTATTATAACATTACTACCTTGGTTAACTGTCTTATTTTCTTTTTAATTGGGGTAATATTATATATAATAATTTTAATAGAAACTATTTTTGAAACGCAATTCACCCCCATCTTGAGTGTCCTACTTTGAAAAACATAAATCTTATATTAAGAACATATATTTATTTATTGGTTTAAAAATTATAGTTTATAAAATCAAACATTGTTCAGTAAATATAAATTATATTTTAAAAGTTAATATTCACAAATTTATAAAAATAATTCGATAAAATAAATATTATAATATTAATCAAAATTTTTAAAATATCCAATGGTGTGTTTTTCATAATTTTTCAATATAGTCAAATTTTCATGTCATTAATACTTTATAAATATACTTTGTGTATTATGAAAACATAATGAACTAAAAATAAAGTCATAAACTTTATAAATGGTATCCACCATAAAATAATTTTTTACCATTTAAAATAATGTAATTTTATGGTTATTGTTTTAATTTTATAAATCCCTTATGATTCCACCAAAGCCTATTATATATTTTAACGTTTTAAAATAATTTAATTAAAGAGATGAATCACTTCCACATCAGTGAGGGTTTTGTATTTAAATTTAATCCCTTAGACATT
Source organism: Viscum album (assembly GCA_963277665.1). Classification (NCBI taxonomy): domain Eukaryota; kingdom Viridiplantae; phylum Streptophyta; class Magnoliopsida; order Santalales; family Viscaceae; genus Viscum; species Viscum album. The sequence goes on along the minus strand of OY728151.1, from coordinate 641,607,230 downwards.
TAAATTTATGAAAAAACCTCTATCTAGGTTAAAAATTGTAAAAAAATTTTTTACAGTTTGTGGTATTGATTAATTTTTTAATATTGAGTCTAAAACAGAAGTATGATAATTAATAGAGAACCATCCCTCTTATCCTATAAAAAATCAACCAATATCCCATATACCATCTCTCTAAAAACATTAGTGTACAACCATACTATTAAATATGATATCTAGAGTCCTACCATGGTTTATTCAAAATCTCATGAATATCCCCCATGATTTTAGAGTAACCTTCTCTTGGAAAGGGATCATCCACTCTATTTTTTTCAATAACCTCTTTTATATTACACCACTTAATTTCAATTTTTTCATTTTGAGATCTATCCTTCCATATCCCATGTACTATAATGTTGATATATATGTTATGATATACCCCCTTTAACTCTCATTAATACCTCCCATGAAATTGTATGCACAACCATTAATAGGATAAATATGGTTAGGTATCCTCTCCCTTTTCCCTAAATTCTTATATCATTATTAACTTATACATTTTCTCTCCAATAATAAATTTGGTATATTTTATTCAATATCCAAATTTTTCTCCATTTCATGTCTATATGAAGTGATACCCCTTTCAATCTCATTAATCCATTCCATGTAAATTATTATTCCACTTTTATGCTACTGAAATTTCTCTTTGATTTTCCATGACAATAATATGTCATGTGAATACACATTCCCTTATTGTTATTAAAGGTGGTCTCAATTATGATATTAACTTCTTTAATTGCATAAATACATGAATTTATTCAATGGTCCATGTTTATAGAATAATTGTTTACATAAATTATTCCTTGTATTATTATCTATTTTTTATAATTTAGAATATGGATGAAATGAATTGGACTGGTGCACCGATAATTATATAGGACTCTAAATGCATTGGGTAATAATTTTTTGTCATGAGATATAATGCAAGGGATTTTACAGTGAACCTATTTTGTCATGGGATTTCATCTATCATAATGTCTTGTATGTTTTCATTGACTAATGTTTTTGATGTAGTTTTTTATGTTTTTGGCATATTTCCTATGGTTCTTTGATGCTTATCATGCTATATCATGCCTCATTGTTCATGTTTATTATTTTAACCCATTTTATACCTAATTTGTATTCCTATTGTCTAATATATATTATTTTATCTCATTTATGCCATGTTTATTTACATAATATTATTTGTATCTCATCACATTCTTATGTATGTCCCTCGGTTATGCAATATTGTTTTAGGTACAAATAGAATATTATGTTCATGTAATGGAGGTTTTCAACATTGGAGATGTATTTACTATTTTAAGTAGTTATATTATGTAACTAACTCCAAAATACAATATACTTCATGATTTTTATGGTTATATTATGCTCACTCTTATGTAATAAATCTTTTGTTAATGTGTAACAATGATTAGGGGTTTTATATAGCAATTAGAACTAATTTTTTGAAACATGGATCAATGGAGAATCACCTTAATTCACATGGAATAACATTTCTATCATTAACTTACCTTCAATTAATCAACTCTATATCACTATGGCCTAACCCATTAGGGAAAACAAAATGAAATAATTAGAGTCTAATATTCTATACCTTTTATCTTGGGATATAAATTTATTTTCTCCATTTTGGGAGACTTTTATAATGTTTTCCAATAAATATTCAGATATTATGATCACATGAAAAAATAAATTTGAAGTCTAATTGAATTATATGTGATTCCAAATACACTATCCATTTATGATCCCCATTAATTTATGTGTTTTATATGTTTTCAATTGTTTTTATTAGATGTAAGTAGTAGTAAATGAAATATAAATATTTCATTGATTTCAATATATTGATAAAGGTATAATGAATGACGTTGTTAATGTATTCAAATTATTCATGTCTGATAAACGAATTCAATGTATTTAGGATTAATGAATGCAATTTATCTAATATGAGTTAATATTGAATTTTTACTCATTTATTATTTTATCATTGATGTTATTTTGAAAAATTTTACATTATAATTATGATGAATGTCATACTATTAATAATTTATAAATAATGTTACATTGAGATATTTGTTATGAATCCATTTTTAGAACAATGATATAGATGTGAAGATGGATTATTTGAAGTTTATGAGTTATTCAAAATTGATATTATACATGGGGAAGAATATTAAATAATAGATAACATGCATAATATATGTTATTTTATAATGTTTTATTTAAAGTCCAATAAAAATAATCATTTTCATAATGATTTTTTGTGGATGAATTTAAATTCAATTGAATGTAATATATATATTATTGCATTATTATTATATGATTTCATTGAAAAGGTATGAAATGATTGTTTGAAGAAAAATTATTGAGTTCAAGTTAAACAATTGATTATTAAATGATTATTTTTACAAAGATTTATTTATGCGTGTTAATAAAAAATTGGTTAAATGATTCAAATAAACATAATGGATGTCAAATCAATCAAACATGTGGTAACATTGGCTAGCACTGTGGGGGATACTGTAGATAAATAATTCCTAGTGTTAAACATGTCTGAGTCATTGAAAAGAACCAACATGATTGAATATGATTGTGTGTGATATCATACTGTGGTACACATGAGGATGAGAATGTCTGTATGGCCCCATTTAGATTTTAAATATAACAGGGCAACGAACCTGATCCCAGCTTGATGTTTTAATGTGATATGATTGGGTTATTTATTTCATTTTTTCATACTAGTTTTTTTTTGTGGAAAATATTGATGAAATAATTTTTTTCACAATAATTTATAATATAAATATTTGTTATTTTTTTCAATAAAAATGATTTCATCAATTTTATCTTATAAATAAATTTTTTTCCACATCTCATTTTCCCATCAACCTCGATTTTGGGAATTTTCACTCTGGTCATCAATGGTGATCGTGTTATACTATGATCTTGAGAATGGGAGTCCTATATATATGTAATAATGAATCCATGAACCATCATGAATGCTTGATGCATTTTTCGTGTATATAATAACTGCAAGTACATGCCTCATAAATATATAATAATGTTGAAGAGGATATTTTTTGAATTCATATATGATGTGTTTCTCCATTTAAAAACCTGATGGGTCATAGGGAATATAACTCATGATCATTAGGGGTTTTAATGAGAAATTTTTTATAAAATAATTCTATGAATGTTTTCATAATTTTAACCGAATTTCAATAATATGAATGAAATGATCAATAAGAATTTATGATATTTACTTCATGGAATTTTAATAATAATCTGAGGAAGTGAAATTTTGGTGACCACTACAAAAAAATATCATCCCCATGAAGTTAATAAATTACTACGGCACTCATTTAATATGATAGATATCACTTAATATAACGTAAATTACCATATGATAATTAATTAATGTAATATACAAATTATTAATATGATCCTCTGATTATAAAAGATGATAAGATATTCGAGTACACTGCTACGTGAAGGTGAAGAACAATGAGCTGTTGAGTTTATTTTTTCACTCTCAACGTTCATCGTGATGAACTAATTCATAAACATGTACTGAGTAGTTTACTCCAATTGTTTTTGTGTGAAGTACAAATGTATTTTTCTATAGAGATAATTCATTTTAATGACCAAAACATAATCTATGAAAGTGTAAATAGTTACATGTTTAGTTTTTTCATTTTAGACTCACACATTCATTCATGCTGATGATATCTTTATGAAGTACTTGAATTTTCTTGAAGATAACTAAATGTAGAAGAAAACATATAATAGTGTTCAAAGATAATTATAGTTTATTTGACATGAAAAATTAAAGATAAACACATAAAACCTATCCTGAATTGAATGAATATAATATAATATTATAATAAAAAGGATGTAGGAATTTTACATGAAGTATGCTTGTGATGAATTAATAATTCATGAGGAGAAGTATCTTATTATGGTATTGATCAATATTTCATGAAATAAATTTGAATTTTTTGTGTGATACAATTTAATAAATATTTATTTCAAAAATAAGTGAAAATGATAATTGATACAATATCATTTTTTGATAGTGTACATCATGGAAGCCTAAGAAGTTATTCAATAGTAATATTGATATCAGTAAGTCATTATAAAATAATTATCTAGGAATGTTTATAACTAATTATTATTTAGGGTAGAATAATTTTAATGATTCTATGTTAAGATGAAATGATTTTTATAATAATGATGGATTTTTTTATTCATGAAAATGAAGACATCTGTATTATAATTAAATGTTTTCATAAGAAAATTTTAAAGAATGGGAAGATAGAGTAGAATTAAATATAATATTCTGAAAAAGAATAAGATTTTTTTGTTTAATAATATGAGAATACCAAATTGAATAATAAATTTTAGAAGAAATCCTAACTGTGACATTGAAAAATAGTATCATCTAGTGGAAGTTTTTTTTCATGTAAAAAATGTTAATTAATAAAAAATTTATTCAAATTTAGTATAAAAAACAATCTAGGATCTATAAAATAAGAACATTAAATTTAATATATTGAAATCATTTTACTGAATATTATTTTATTATTGTGACCATCATTAATGAATTATTATATACTTTTTTGTGGTTTTCAATTATTTCTATACCATTCCATGGACTAAATATAGTTATTGAGTAGTGAACCTTGTAAAAAAAATCATGTGACATACTTTTCATGTTTTTTATGCATACATGTGATAAGAAAAAAAATATATAATTAATATCCAAAAAGGAAAATGATGCAATATGGATAAATTATGAATTTTTTTATAATTTTTCTAATAGTAATTCACCCCACTAAACAATGTTGTATACACTAAAAATTGTCTTTCTGAATGGTATCTATGCCATTTTCCCTATATTTGATAATCAATGATGCAGTTATTATCTAAATATGATTTTAGTTTAATACCTTTGATTACAAGGATGTACAATTTTTTTGTAGATTCAATCTTCCATGGATAAAAATTCTATTTCAACAAAGACCACGTTGAATAGGAGAGAGAGACAGAAATGAATGTTGAAGAATTATACTATTATATCAAATAAAGAAAATGTATAATTTATATATACATTTCTAATAATGAATACATATCATCCATACAAATTGAAAACTATATGGATTACATTTCCATCAAAACCAGGAATAAATTCATACCAAATGTGACTTGGGGTATAAGGAAATTCAATAAAAAATATTAATCAAGATTATGTTCATGGATATAATGGTGATATTGATCGATCTGAAACTTATCTTAAAATATTAGTCGAATGATGGATATATATTCATCACTACATTCACACAAAATAATTCCCTCTCTTCTTTGGATTCTTTTAAATTTTGTAAGAAGATATCACCTAGCTATGAGGAGATTTATATTTTATGGAGAAGTCCTCACTATGAAAAATGAAAGAATGTTTAAAACTATCCATAATGGTAGGATCCTTTGTGGTATAAAATATTTTTATATAAAATATATCCTTAAATGTTTCAAATATGAATATGGTAATTGAATTAATAAGACTCTAGAAGAATAGAGTAACATCCATGAAGATTCATTGAAGAACAAAATTGATGTCATTTATTTATAATAGAAATACAAATAAAATATGATCAATTAAATTTACAATTTTTTACCAAAAAATAATAAATAGAATAATAATAATTTAGAAATAATGAATATTTTTTATAGGTAAGAAATTTATGATAAAAGATAATAGAAATAATTAATTCAAAATATCTTATGTATGTTGTTCAATTGATTTTTTTAAAAAAAAATCATAATGAGACTTTACATTATTAGGACAAAGATACTTTTTTTCTCCATTCATACCAAAGGATTCTGAGTATAATATAACTCTAATATTTGATTAGAATATCATGACATCATTCTACGATCTATGTCATGTAGAGAAGATAATACATGTACCATCCTTACAATCTTGTAATAATTTTTCAAAATCTAATTGCCCAATTTCTGAATCATTTAATAAAGATCCAAAACAATTATGTATGATGAAACGAAAAAAGGATCCTACTGCCCTGAATATGGAGGATAACAAATAGAGTTTGGAATATAATTCTCATAAAGACCAAAAACTCATATAAAGGATACCCAAAAACATAATGGAGAAATAATTATAAATTTATGGCTTGTGGGTTAATAGTTATAGAACAGTCAATAGGGGAATTTTTCGTTAGATTATTGGTTCAATTCAAAGGGTCAGATAAATAAAGGAATCCTATTTCAATGGGAGGTAAGCTAAAAATAAATAATAAAAATTAATTTTTAATGAAAAATCTATATCCTACAAACAGATTTAGAATTATTAAAAATATATTTGTTATATGTGGTTGCATTGGTCATATGAATGGTTTATTATCTTCTAGACTAGAATTTAAATTTTATTAAAATTGATACCCATATTTTTTTCTAGTAATGATGAATATAGCTTTTGAAGAATGAATAATAATTTTGGAATCACAAATTATTCTAGGATTATTTTATGAATGAAAAATTTGAAGAAATATGATTCTTAATAAAACATTTTTAAGAAATGTGCTCTATAAAGTAGAAATTCTAATATTGATATCCATAAAAAGAAGTAATTTTTAAGAACAAATCATACTACCAATGCTTCAAATGACATTTTAGTAATATTAAAATTATATATGGATAGAATAATGAAAACATAAATTAAAACTCCAAGGATACCTCAGAAGTAATAGAAAATATTCCATATGATGATGAAAAAATTAGTAATTTGTCAAAGAAAATTATATTCTTAAAAATTTTCTATATGAGAGATATAAAATTATAAAAATTTTATAATATTTTGTCTCATTATTCATCCAAAACAATAGTCCCTTTAAAGGTGTAAGAATTCATCTTTAATAACTTTTGTTAGGAAGAATAAGTTTCTTAAAAAACTATAAGAAAATGTTAATAGATTTATTAAACCCAATCATAAATCATAAAAAATGTTTATAAGTGAAATCTTGAAGCCTGTATATAATATAGAAATATGTATTTTAAAATAGTATTAAGATTTTTATCATTGTGGAACCATGTAATATCGATATCATTACGATAATCATTGAGTATTGTATATTTTATTATAATGTATTGAATTAAAGGTGAATAATGTTCTCATGGAATAAAGTATGAAATGTTGAGTGATTTCATTTTTAGAGAGAGAAGATGAATAATTCATCACCCTGGAAATATTCCTCAATTATAATTCAATGAAAATCAGGATAGGATATCATCATGTATGATGTTAAGTAATCTGATTTTATATATTGTAAATAAGATAAAATTGAAAACACCTTGGTTCGATTATATAATTACTGTAATAAATCACATGCATTGAATAATTTAACGATTGGTTATGTTGTGGATTTTGTAAAAACAATACAATCTCCTGTCATGGTTTCATGATAGTGAATTATAAAAACTTTGATATAGTGAAATACACTCATGAATATATTCAACATTATAAATATGTTTTTATGTGCTTCCCAAAAGGTGGAGACAAATCATTAAAATGGTGTTACATCCAAAATCGTTTTTTATTTCATATCAAATATAATTATTATTCAAACTAGATAAATACCATGTTATAGTAAAAGATATGTTTGTCATAATCATTCATTAATGGTTATGAAAAATAATAACCATAATAAAAATTTTGACTATTCAAATTATTTATTGAATTATGGAAAGTGGATGAATGTTGGTTTTTAGGGCCACAAAACTAGATTTTAACACTGGAATATTATTGACATGTTTTGGAAGTGGGTGAGAATGTTTATTGTTGGTATCTAGTTTAATAATTTCGAATATAATTTTGGTATATTCAGATAATATTTATAGTGTAAAACCCTTGGTGAACATTAATTGAGTTTAAATTTCAATATATTACAAGAGGAGATGTTAAAGGACTAACTTTTAGTCGAACTTATATCTTCTTGTTTTCTACACTGACCATGGATCACATAGTCAAAAATTGAAAATATGGTATGACCATTCCTAATGAATGGGATGATAAATTTTTCCAATAGATTTTTATTTCATTTTAATAAATGGGAGATAATGTGAAATTATTGTTTTATAAAATTATATAGGGTATATTCACATATCTACATATTCCATTGAAGAAAAATTTTAAGGAATTATCAAAAGTTACAAGGGGGATATTTGACAACACACATTGTATATGCATTATATTTATTGTCAACTACTGTTATTGGTTTTAAATGGATTTATATTAAATATAATTATTTCATTAATTTCAATATATTGGAGATGTTATAATTACTGAGGTTGAAGAGGATCCAAAATATCCAATCCTAATAAAAAATTGTGAAGGTAGCATATATGAATGGATGTAAGATATATAGCATGAATAGATGGTGAAGATATAACTAAAGAAATTTAAATATAAAAAAGTCATTTTAGGGATATTTTGTTTATAATTTTGATTATTATTTCCATATTTTTAATATAAAAATAATTATACATTGAATTCTTTGTTATGACACATTTTTAGAACAATGAGTACGATTTGAAGAAGGATTGTTTTATTTTGAAGTGTTTTTATAATTGATATTGTAAAAATATAATAATAATAATTGATATATTAAATGAAATATAAATATTTTTACATAAAAAATAATTTTATGAAAATGAAAAATTCAATTTTCATTAATATTTTTTTGGTGAAGCATAATAAATAATATTAATCAATATAGATATTAATATATAATGATTTGATGATTTCCATTTTTAATGAGGAATTAATTTTATGAAGAAGAATTATTTCATTATGGTTTGAAATTTTATATTTTATTATTTTAAATTTAATTTTACCAATGCTTTAATAAAAATGTTTTCCTAACATTGTAGTCCACAGAATGGATATCCCATCAACCACACATCTGGGTCACAAGGGTCAACCCTGATGGTGAGTCATCCCATAGTTCCATTATGGAGGCAGACAAGATTTAGATGTTAAATAGTATCCAAAGCTAAAATGTTTATATACATGAGTCTGAAAAATAGTGCATAGAGATATGAGCATGTCATTTGGACAGCATTTTGGTGTGTTGGTTTTAGCTGGGTTTTAAACCCGATGGTAGCTCGAAGTAGTTTTAAGAATGGAATAGGTTTTTATGTTGGGTCAATCGTGATGTATATTTATATCTGATTAATTAAAATGATATTATTTTTCTCAAACATAGAATAAGGATATTTAAACTTCATCTCGTTAAAATGTATATTGGTTGTTCGATCGCTTCTATGTGGTTTTCTTCAACATTTAATTTCCCTATCCAGTCCAATGTTAGGATTTCTCCCTTATGGATATTTCCAATGATAAATATACATAAATTTATTAGTAATATGATGTTTATATACATAGATGACGATTATTAAAACCTTAATGACTATATGATCTTTGTTACAGGCATGTGATATCATAATTAATATGCATCATATGATTTTAAATCATATTAATGGGGTTATTTTTCCGGTTGATATATGATGAGTATATTCTTAAAAAATGTGATAAAGAATGAAATTGTTACCTCAATAATTCAAGAAGTTTGTATTATAAATTTAAAATAATGAACATTATTACTATTAGGGTTAGGTAATCCATATCTGAATGATATGTATTTTGATATCATTAGGAGTTAATCATATTGATTTATAAAAAAAAGGAAAATAACTATGTTAAAATGTGTCGACCCATGTCTATAGATATCAAGCCAATAAGGATAAGAAATTATTATTTCTCACACTTCATATGAGCATACTAATCTTTTAATAAATAAGAGACTCTCCAAGTATTATTTTATCTAAGAAGGCAATGTGTACCATGATATAATTAGACTACTTGTTGTTCATAGATCCACATACTATATTACAAGATGCGAAAGAACCAAAGGCCATCAAATTATGTTTTCACACAAAAATAAAAAAAATAATTTACTATTCTTTGATCCAGTACTGAGAACTACACTCCCCTTATGTTTATGCCCTATAATGATGTCTCTTTATATAAATATATTAGTTTTTTAATGGAAGAGGTCATTGTGATAGTGTACTCAGTTACACAAATAATTTGTTCAGATCATGAAGCACACCTACTAACCTGGAAAATATTGTTTCATGATATACATGTATTTATTAAAAGACCATAGAAGTCATTATAATATAGTGAATGCTTCGTAAGCCTAAGTATATATAATTTGACATGATTAATAAAATAGGAACTAATGAATCTATAAACAAAACTGATTTCATATAACATAAAATAATAAACATAAATATGTATAAATGAAATAATAATTCATTAAGAATGTGTATAGTTATGAATACAATAAGGGAAGAATCTAAATTTGTGAAACTTCATTGGTTCATTAATTAATATTTAATGTGCAACATGCTAGCGTTCCATAAATATATTCCAAAACTTTAAGTATAATAGATAGGATATTAATAAATATTTGATGATATTTATTTGAATTCATAATATTATGTGACTACTAATATTGGTAGCCATAATAATAATGAACAGAAATATTTTTCAAAGTTATTATATTATTTTTAAGGGAATAATATTGTTTCCATTAGTTTATTCTGATGAAATATAAATATTTCTATAAATAAGAAGTTATTTTGGGATTCAATAAAAAGATTAATGGTTGGATTTGTATATCTATTTTATATGAATAATAATAATAAGAATAAAAATTATTATATGATGATAATGTTGAAAAAAAAAATCATTATTTTTACTACTATGAAAAATAATAGGAGTTACTGAAATTCTATTTTTGACGTTATAATGCAAAGAAAAAGTTGAATAAAAAAGTAGAGCTATGAAATAAAAAATAAGTCTCATATAGTAGATGAAATTATTTATATAATATTGAACCATTATATGTGATTATATTTATTATAGGCAGTATTATGAACTAACCATTAACTAAAAAAAGTTCATTAATTTTAATATAGTGTAAATGATGTGGAAGTTTTATTTACGTCATATAACCTCAGTTGACGGAATATTTTGAACTATTTGTGTTGTTTTTTATTTTTTCCAAACAATGTTATGTTCTAGAAACACTTATTTTATTGTAAAACATGTAAAAATATGAGGTGATATCCTTTTAATATTTTGAAAACAGGCCTAAAATAAGAATATTGGAAATGGAGAATCAGTAAAAAAATAGGTTTAGTGTTAAAATGGATAAAATTGATAATTGGTAAACATGTTTTCAAAATCGATTCACCAACCTGTAATGGTTGAGTACACCACAATGTAGTTCTCTCATAACTAAATAAAACTATATTTACAAGTTAAAAAATAGTGGTATAGTGAATATCAATCCTCATCCTCAATATTTTAAGGGATTATATATAAATAAATATTCATTTAATTATATAAAATGGTTTCTTAACCTATAGTAAGATATCCTCATTTTAGATTACAATACACCCTTAATTTCATTCCATGAATATAATTGAATGACCTTTTGATAAATATGAGGTAATAGTGGACCACCTAACAGATCGTGGTTATGACCATGGGGGATGAGATAGATTTCTCACACCCTGAAATTCAGTCACATTTTTCATCATGTATGCACCAAATTATTTCTATCTCTGATCTCTATTGAGGATTAATTTATTCTTCTCAATTTTTTTTATTTATATATGTAGTGGTAATATAAATAGTTCTTTCTCTAATAGGTTCTTTAAAATTTATCCATAATGACTTATATTATTTGAGAAAAAAGATCATTTATATGATCACATGGTTTTATACCATTATAAACTATCCACACACCAATATATCACTTATCAGATTCCCATCTATAGCAGCATATTTATATATTATTTATTAATTCTGAATGAATATTACATTGATATAATCTATTACCTTATAAGAATAACTTATTACGTCTAATGTTATCCTATTATCATTTTTAGTCATCATCCTATTGCATTGGTCGATGATGAGGATTACCTTATTACAATAAAATAATCTCTGCTTATTTGTTATGGACACATTATTTTATTCTATTCTTTATACTTTTTAATAGTTATTTTTTCTATATTCATAGAATTTTTCACGCATTGATGAATCTCTTCCTTGATTCATTTTCTTCTAAGACAGAGGTGGTTCTCATTTCCTTTATATAATTATATGGTACCATGAAAGATTATATTTACATCCATCAATGTTGTTACCACAGATATTTATAACTCACAAAAATTATTTAATTAATCATATATATTAATTAGAATATTTTTAGCTTTATATGAGGTTAGGTTCTTTCCCAAAATAAAATTGTTGAATTAATTATATATCATCCCCCTTCAATTATCACTTCAGCAGTTTCTAAACATCAAAAAATTATTCAAAAAATCAATAGACTTATTCCTAAATATCTTTTAGAATAAACATCTTTATACTATTCATGTACATATAATAAAATATTCAATATATCAAGCATAGTATACATATATAAATCTTCCTAGAACACCAATAATTAAGAATTATTTTATATAAAAATATATTTAGGTGTTCTCTAAATCATAGAAATATACATTTTTGGATGTCCCAACATCATACTCCTTTAATTATTGTAAAAATATCATATTTTGATCAAAAAATCAATGAATTTATAAATTAGTTCAAGAAACATTGTATGCATTTTTGATTACCATTATCCTTTTTCAACACGGGGATGCTACTCCACAAGATCACAATACATTTTTGCAACTGTTGTATGATTCCTTATATGAAAAAATCACTTCAAATTCACATGTAAAATAATTATTAATCAATTTTCAATTGTGAGGATTATCTAGTATTAATTGTAGAACATTCACGTTTTCATCTCACATTAAATACATCATGTAGTGTATGATCATCTCAATTTACATTGATATAATCTTATATTCGTATTTACTGTTAATTAATTCTTACTCATAAAAAATTAATTCAATTATTCATTATTTATCTAATATGATTACCAATAATGTGTGATAGTTTCTTCCATAGATAATGTAGGGTTTGTGACAAATAAGTATCTAGAAAGTTTTTTGACAATTCATATTCCATTTAAATAGCTAGATATTTATTTTCTTATTTATCATGAAATATGGTCTTCATGAAATTCATAAGAAATGTATACCTCGTCTAATTCGTTAAATCCTGCATGAAAAAATATCGAAATGTTTTTTTGTATATGATTTTCTCACTTCTATCACCACTTGAAATTTAATAATGAAATGAATAAAAATAAATTAATTTATCATTTTAATCAATACAATTATTTCTAACATTAGATAATGGGACATCGTCTTTTTTCATTGATATATATTATCTTCCTTTTACCAACCACTTCTACTTTATATCATAGATGCATAGGGTCTAACATAATAGGATCGGTCTCTTTAGTATTTTTATGTACTTTGATACATAAATGATTCCATTTCATTATAATAATTAATGATAAAATAGTACAAAGGAAAATTATATTCATCCTTGAAACATATTCATGGAATCTACAATTTTAACTTAAAAATTGAAAAATATAAGTTTGAGTAAAAAAACGATGTACGATTAAATATATTGTAATATATCAATAGTAGATATTAAATTATCAATACAGAAAGTTAAATAACCAGACACCCATTACATTTTATCTATAAACTGAACATGATATGCATATATATATAATATAAATATATTAATATGAATAATAGTAATAACTATATTTGAAATGAATGATATATATAATATTGTTCATCATTATCTCAAACAAACTGATATACATAACATCAATAACTTTCACCATAACTTCTTAATAGATCGATATGTATACACTAAAACGCATTTAATTTTACTGATGAATTTGTCTCATGAGACTCACCATTGAATCATGGGGATATATATAACTAAGACCCACCAAAACATTTATGTCCATGGAATTCTATATTTGTTGAAGGATTATATATATTAATTAATAGAATTATTTATCAATATATATCAATTTTTATTAATGAATTTGAAATATCAATATTTTCCAAAATAATAACATAAAATTCAATAAAATATAATTTATTTCAAAATGATATATCATTAAAAAATAAACGTATACATGATAAAAATAATATAGATATTTCACAAAAAATAATTTTTCAATAATCACAAGAATTTGAATGATTCAAGACAATATTAATAACCTCAAAATTTTGAATATACAATTGATCAAAATAGATTTAATGGTGAAATAGAATCATGTCCCTTAGATATATAATGAATATATTTGAAAAATAGTAAAAGAATCATTCATTTATGTTTATTATTCAATTAAAATTTGATATCATGTTGAAGATGGTAATTATATTAAACTAGTTATGGTGTAGGGAACGTTCATTAACATTGTATACACAAAAAAAACATTTATTATCATACTTGTAATAAAGAATTTTAAAAACAACCCTTTTAAAAAACATTAGAACGATTGATTTTACAAAATTTCTAATGTAAATGATAAAAAATATACTTAATAAGTCATTATATTACTAAAAGGAAAATTTTTAAAATAGTTTTTTAAGAATCAATACATTTTAAAAGAAATATATCTAATGAAAAGAGATAATAAATTTAGTTTTTATTTTAATTATGCGCTTCTCTAATGTTAGATAAAGTAGTAATATTTGGAGAATGTATTAAAAATCCTTAAATATTTAGAATAAACAAAAATTAAAATATCTTATTATGAAAAAATGATATTTTTCCATCAATTAAAATATATGTAATCCCAAAACAATGTGAGAATGTAAATTACAATACTAAAATATTATAAATAATTAAATTACTAACACATGATGTAATAAATATTAATTCAGTCATTAATATTCATGAATAAATTTTTATTAATGTTTAATATATCAAAGGGACTGTATATACATAACATATGAGTTAATAAGAGGATAATAAAAATTCTATCTGAATTGATTATAAATTTATATGAAATTCCATTTACCTCATACATTCCTTTTGTTAAATTTTCCTTCAATTAATGTGTAATGGTTTATAAATGTTTCTAACTTTTACTAAGATGATATTTACATTTTAACTATCATATATGATCATTCTAAAATAACAAATTACACATTCATTAATAATATTTCATCATTACATTTGTATTGGGTGTTAACATCAATGTTTGATCATTCTTGTTTGTCATGAACCATTCAGTAAATCATCATAAGAAATAGTTAAATAATAACGAGAATGATATGAATTTTATAGATGTTTTATTTATTTATTACATTGATTTTGAGTGTAATTATTTTAATAGGGACACTAAATATGGATCATATTGCTATGGGGTGATGGTATGTTATACGTACACAATAGTGGTGATATCCTTTTACTAATTGGAAGAAAGGGTAAAAATGTTGGTGATATATCAATTATATAGAATAAATATATGTCATTTTTTTAAAATTTGAAATTAATTTAATCATTATAGATTTCCATTTTTTATTGATGAAAAATAAATTATATTGGGTTGTGAGGTGGTTGTATTCCGTACACACAAGAAATGAGTTTGTTTCCGATTTGAAGTAGATAAAGATGGAAAAATAATATTTCATCAACATAATACAATTTATATATATGTTATATACAATTTTTTATATATTAATATTATTAATAAATACTAGAAAGTGTTAATATAATCTATAATAAATTATGATCAAGATGAAGATGATTACATTCTCATAGAAAACCCATCCTCATGTTCTCTTAATATGGACTCGAGGGTTATTATTTTTGGAATACTAGAAAATATATACAGATGTTATGTATTTATGAGAGATATAATTTCAGTGTATGATTGAGATAAATTTTATTATATTTGTGAATATGTGTGGTGGGGATTCCATTTATAATTGATGTTCGTGGTTCACATGGAATTTTAAAGTTTTTAGAACAATTTCATGTTACATTCATTATCATATTGATCAATATTGATCATATTGGATTTATATAAGGCTATGGTATATGAAAAACGAAAAATGTCTTTAAATTTTTTTCTGGACATATTTACCATTATCTTTATTGATTAACTTCATGGTAAATTGGTTTTATCCTTGTCCATAATAATTAATTTTTTCTATTTTTGCTATTAATTATAATATAAAATCCTGAAATAATTGCTTCCTTATTGTAATTATTATAAATAAAAAATTAATCAGTTTTAGAAAAATTAATTTTAAATCATTTCACTAATTTAGTTTAAAAATGATAACACAAAACATTTTAAAAACTAGTTTCACAGTAAATGGATTTTTCAAACATAAAATCACCATAAATTAGATATATCACTAGTAATATTAATTTAATTGATTTAAATTTATAAATATATATTTAGATATTTAATCAATAAATTTAAATTATATTATTTATCAATAAGGATTATTTTAGTTAATTAAAATATAAATTCAATCATCTTATTCAAAGTACAATTTTTTTAAAAATAACCACTCTTACCATAAAATGATCTTATCATTATTTATATCGAATTAATTATAAATAAATTTTAATTTATACATATTATATAATATTACAAAAAAAACTGAGTATTAGTTAAATGAAACATTTCCAAATATTTATAAAATCTTATTTGATAGTGAAATGTTCAAAATTTCCATTACGATTATTTTCACATATTATGTTCAAATTTACATTCACCCTATATTTTTATAATTTTTTAGCCTTTAAATATTAAAATTTGATTTATATTATATATTTGTTACAAAATAATGTTTAAGTATTATAATTTATTCCTATGTGTCACATACATTGTACCTATAAAAATTTATCAATTAACATTTAATTAGATATTAAAATTTAAAAAATTGGGATTGTTCTTCTTCATAACATCCTTTGGATACCAAATTTAAACCTCCATTATATTATTTATCCAATGTACCTTTAGAATTTGACTAATGTAAGAACAAAATACCTACTATATATTGTCAATATTCAAAATGGGATATTAATTTCATGATAGACAATCCTCAAATCCTATTTCATCAAAGGCAATCACTTGTGTTCGTTATGGAATGAACTACATTTAAAATGATATATAGAAAGAAATATTTAATGTAAAGAGAGTAGGAATAATATTCTAAATAAAATCCCTAGGTTCAAATCAATTTTGAATTTTAAAATTCCCCATGCACTATGTTTTAGCTTCCCTATAATGACTTGTCCCTGTTACCCATAGTCAGTGCATTATTACATAACATAAGCATGATCACAAATGATCAAGTCTCGAATGACCGATTAGTTTAGTAGCATTGGAAACACTAGATACAATCATAACTCTTACATTACATCATAAAGAGAAAAACTACAACAACATAGTCTCCATAGTCCACACCCATATCCCCCCAGACTATCCCTGATAGTCATAAAAGATTTCTTCACTTCATGGGTAAAATAAAAAATAGAAAAAGGTGAGCTCAGATGCTCAGTAAGGATAACAAAATAGAGGAAACATTTATAAATATGCATCAACATTTAAGGAATTGGATAACTAAAGAAAAATCCTTTTAAAATTGAACATCAGTATAATATGGAAAAGATAAAATCAGAATAATGACATTTACTTACTCACATGGATATTTTACTAGTCGAATAATAACATGCAATATCAATAACCACTTTCATAATAATTGAATGCATAATGTCATACTATCATAACGACATAGTCAAGGCCTTGTGCTAAGAGTAAAAATAATATTTTGACCAGGCCTTGTTCCATGACACTAGTTTGTCTCATGAGACCTACTGATTCATCGAGGAGCTATAGCGGGATCTACCCGTCACATAATAAGTCTAATTCATTCCTTATATGAAAAGGATTAAACATATCATAAACAATTTCAAATAATCGTATCACATAAAACATTCATAAAGGAAACATAACATTTCCACATATCAATCACAAAATATCAATAAAAAAAATTGATATAATAATATCATTATCAAAACAATCTTCAAAACCAAAATAAAATAAAAGTAAAAAATGGTATTTTTTTTCATTTAAAAAATGTTTATGGATTGTAGGGGATGCTGAAACTCAAATAGCGATCACGACGGTGGAGAAGTCGTTGTCGACGTATACGTGAGACAAAACATTCGTTTTGTCATTTAGTAAAAATATTCATATAAAAAGATTTCTTTTGAATAAAAGTAAAATTCAAAGGGATTTACACACTGTATAAAAGAAATATGTTTATAACTCAAAATATGCCTCAATGAAAAGATATTGAGACGAAGTACCTTACCTCGTGTATGACTTGATTCGATCGTTCTATAATCTCTTGAATAATAAACTTGAGTTAATTTATACTTTCATAAGATCGTTTTTCAAGTTCATTATTCCTTTTATATAACTTATTTCCATGTTATTAACATTATGTAATTATTTATGTTAATAACGGTGGTTTTGTAGATCCTTGGTACTTGAGTCAAAAAGTGAACTACTTAGAAATGAATTTTCATTGTAGTTATATGTACATCATCTCCAGAATATTATTAATTATTTAAATATCATATATATATAGTATATATTCATTTTATACTATTACATAACATTTGGAGATAAAAAATGAAATGCACCATTCAAGGAGACGGTAGGCCGTACGTACGCATGAACGCTACTTGCATTTATTTGTCATATTAATGGAATTAAAACTAAATGAGAGATATATATATATATATATTATAATTCCAGAATGATATTAATAATTTATATTTAATATATATCATATCTATAAATTATATATATGTACTTATAATATTACATATCCTTTTGAAGATAAGAAATGAAATGCACCGTCCATGGAGACGGTAAGTCATACGTACGCATGAACGCTACTATTATTTCTATTTTTTATTTAATGGAATGAAATCATAATTATATAAAGGTATATTATAATTCCATTAAAATATAATATATTATATCATTAACAACATCATTTATACATCCTACACATGGCATTAACTATTCAAATCACTTTGAGGGGGTGGTAGTCCGAACTTTCTAAAATGAAATTATCGCGTTCAACCCTAATGGAAATCATAATGGTATGACATAAATGAAAAATACATAAGAGTAATGAAAACATAAACATAATATATTTCATATATAAATATAGTGAAATATTAATGGCCACCATGAGAGGTGTCAAAAAAAGATTGAACAATCATCATTTCATGACGCAGTAATTCGCCACCCACATAAAAAGTATGTTTTTTAACTATTAGATAGAGGTGTCTGTAAGTGTAGTTTGAATACTTCTCATAAAAACGTCCAAGTATATTGAGGATAATGATTTTGTTTAAAAAATAAATGAATAAAACGATTTTAGGGGTTGTTGAAGTAAAATAAAAGAAAAGAAGTTAAGAGAAATCGTTACCTTTAGTTTGGGTAACTCCCTTTGGATTGAACCAAAAGGACTCTTGAGATGCATTCTACCTAAGGTAATGACTCTAAGATGATGGGAGGAATGTTGAGAGGGTATTTTGTCAGAGTTTGGCCATGAAAAATGGATTTGAAGTTGTGAATAAGGTGGTTGTGGTGGGGGCCTTTTATAAGAAGAGATGAGGGGCTCTTTTGGAAGGATTGAAAAATTTATTTTATTATAAAATGGTTTACGGATTATAAAGGTCCCACGATGATATATTTCGAAGATAAGGTGATAAGGGCTCGAAATCCACCCATCCAATAGGATTTTGACAAGTTTAAGTCTTATATTTTACATTCTCTTTACATTTTATTTAAATCGTTCATTAATGAGGTAATCGATGCATCATCAGGGTGTCATAAATAAAAAAATTTATTAAATGTCTAAAATTTATAAAAAAATTAACATGATGTAGGAAATAATATTATGTTTCTAGTGAATATTTATAATCGAAAAGATAACTTGTATAACCCCATGTAAAAAAAAATTTAGTAAAACAAAACATGTTTGTGACATTTTTTTTACTTTAAATAAAAGTTATTAATGTCATTATCTTAACCAAGTGGCTCCAAGGGGTCCCACAAATTGACCCATGGATTGTCTTGGTCGGCCATGACTCATCCAATAAGGGTAGAACATGTGTCATGATATTTTTATTTTTTAATAATATCATTTTTACTCTAAATTACCCTAATTACCTTTCATCGTGGTTAACATAACTCAAAATTTACTATTCAGCACAAATTTAATTTCATCTCATTGAACCAAATTTTAATTAATAATTAAAAACATGTATGTATGATTTTTGAAATTCAATTCACAGAAGTGGTAAAGTTTTTTTTAACGAAAAAATTAGTTTTTTAACGAAAAATTAGTGGTTTCAATATTTATCAAAAAATGACGTTTTTAAGAAAAATACCAAAAATTCACCCTAAGATATAATTGATATTCCGAGATCAAAAATGATGTCTATTTAAAAAAAATAAAAACATGTAGGTTTCATTGATTAATTTTCTAATTAATTCCTGTTGTCAAAACTAATAGCGTGTTTTTAAGAAACAATATCAATCAAATGAGTGGTAGAATGAGATAAGGATGGCTTCTCTCTCAAGGGGAGAGCTTCTCTCTCTATCATGTTATGGCGATTTCTTTGATCACATTAAATCAAGCCCATCAAATGAGGATTCATGTGATGTGGTTGGGCATAAGGAGCTATTTTCCCTATGTTGCTCGCGCAATAGAAGGATGCTGATTATTGATGTTTCTGAATATGGTGGATGCTATATTCCTTGGTGTGTCCCATATGGAGGAAAGGTTTGCGTTGATTCAATCGTGTGCGAATGCATGGATCTTGCTCTGAAGGAAGAGAAAAAGCTTGATGAGAAGAAGCCGGTTGTGGATAAATCCACAGACGGGAGGATGCAGGCTGTGGTGAAACCTGACGGTGGAAGGATGCCTCGTGCCGACAAGGTCATGCCATCCAGCGACAAGAAGGAGAATTGTGTGGATATCTACATGATCTACATCCTTAATGTGTTAAGGCAGGACATTTTGGGAATTTTGGACATTTTTCCATGGGGTCCTGGTGGTGTTGTTTGGGCCCGACGATGGTTCCAGTGGGATCCCGGCGGTGCCAGAACATTTCGACGATAACGGTCTGCTGCTGGCTTGACATGGTGGTGTGTTGGCAAGAGACCTCGGGACGGCGGGGCGAGTCGGCGAGTGTTGGAAAATGATGGAGGACGGTTGGTTGTGTCGGAGGCCCATTGCTCGGCAGACAGTTGTTTTTGGATAACCAAAAATCGGCGAGTCGCGTTTCCTGGGAAACGCGACCAGAGGCTGCTGTAGCGAGGTCTGGGTTTCTGATAGATGCGATGATGGAGGCCTAAAAGTGGTAACGTTTTGGGTGAGGATGGATGCGAGATGCCGGAGGGTGTGGGAACCCAGTGTTAACGATGCATTCGTGGATCGTCTGGCAGTGTAGCAAGGAATTTCTTCGGGTGGTGATAGCTTCTATGGCGTGAGAAGCGCTGCCGGAGCAGTCAGTGTCGGGAGGCGGTGACGAAGGCCAGTTTCTGACCGGTGACCGCCTTGACTTGTAAAGGTGATTCCTTTATTAGGGGCGTGATTGATGGTGGCGACCTCGGGAGCTGGATTCTCGGGGTGCGGGTATTTGCTGGCCTTGGAATACAGGTTTTTTTATTACTTTTTTTAGGTGTTGACTTTCGGTGTTGGCTAGTGCATGGCGGCGTGGGGGTATATGTTGGTAGGGCCTTGGGCCATTCGATGTTTGGTAGGAGCCTTGTTGTTGGTTTTATGTGGGTCTTCGGGTCAGTGATTTTGGGTGGTGTCCAGTCACCGTTCATGCTTTGGTGGTGCTTTTTGTGCTGAGTGTTTGCTGGTTTGTGTCTTTTATTTTTATTAATAAATTTTTGGGACCGAGTTCGCTCGGTACCTGAAACTTCCCGGTAATATCAATCAAATGATTGACAATTATTTATGTCAAATTTCATAGATAAATTAATACTAATGACCACCATTGGATAAAATGTTAAAATTATATTCTAATTATACTTTAAAACCACTCTATATTATAATTTATTGCTATAATTTATTTTGATTAAAACATTTGTTTTGAAGTATTTTTCACTATTCATCAAAAATTGTATGTTCTACGAAAAATACCAAAAATTCAAATTATGCTAATTTTTTGATATTCCAAATCCAAAAATGAAGTCCATTTTAAAATATAATATTTATATAATTCAAAAAGTGGTTATTACTATTCATAAAGGCTACATTAATTGGTCGCGATGTGTTAGAATCTCGAACTCTGGTAAAATGCATGCTATTGAATTATTGAAAGATAAGCCTACCGTGGAAGTTTGGGGTGTTACATTCCCGTTTCTTACTGAAATAATAAAACCCATACATGGAGATAAATTCATTAAAACATGATATCCCAATTAAAATTCCAAATCATTCATTTCGTTATCAATATAAATTTATATCATACGTTTATTATCATTAATGAGAATATGAATATTTTTTAAATTTGTTATTTTTTCTTCAAAATTATAAAGGGATATACGCTTTCATTCACAAGGTTCATCCTAATAAGATGGAGTGGGAAATATCATTCCAATAAAGACTTCATACTGCCACATTGGAATACAATAATGGAATATATTATTATAGAAAAATTATAACAATGTTAAATTATAACACCACATAACATGAAAATGATGGGATAATAGACAAAAAAATTATTTTAGGATTAAATAGTATTTTTCTATACCCATATAATTGTGGATGGTGGTCGATGCACAAATAATACTTAGTATCATTAATCATATTAGACATTTAATGAAATTTTATTTAAATTTGGGATCATGATAATTGAGAATTAATATAATTTTCACATTAAGTCTAATAAAAACATTAATATATATTATTTAAATGTGATTAATATTTCAATATTCTATTATGGTATATAACTATGAATATTTTTTTAGTTGAATAACAATAACCCTAATTGAATCATTATATCTTTGATTATTTGGTATCAAATTTATAAATTCCATATTATTATCTTTTTATTTACAAACAAGAATAGGTATATGTATAAATACTCAACTATGATGCTAAATCCATTCCAAAACCTATTAAATTAAATCTTTATATATAATCATTGATTTCCTATGTCATATTATTCAAAAAAAGGATTCTCAAAATCCCTATTTATCATGGTTATTCTATGGTGTATTGAAAAATTCATGCTCTGAGCATCACCCGAAAATTGCTATTTTATATCAGATGTATAAGGAAATAAAAGTCTCATTAAAAATTCTATAATTCCATCATAACATATGAAGACTTCCCAGTTCACAAAATTTACTGCATTAATTTACTTTTTGAAATACTAATAATTAGATAAAGAAAATTTTAGCATTTTCAAAAAATATGGATTCATAAAAATTTGAAAATGGAATGACTCTTCCAATTCCGTAAAAATTACCTTAGCATTCATTACTATATACATGATATTAGGATATTTATCAATCCTATTTTTTGTTTTAAATCCAATAATGTTCCTTCCAAATGCATATTATACCTTATTTTCCATCATTGGGTGATAGATTATTAGTAAATTATAATCATTTAGTAGCTGAATCCATCTCTTTAACCACATTATCATATATATTTTTAAAATGATATTTTCTCCTATTTTTTATTGTGTAATTTTAATATCTTTAAATATATAAATAATGTTTCTATATCATACAATAAATGATTATGGATGAAAATTCATGATCATGAGTTTGATAGTTTTATTCGGTAGTCTTTAAATTCCTTGAAACATAGTAAATAAAATGATCATTCGGTATATGGACACAACCAAGTCTCTTCATCGATGAGTCACTATATATTATAAATCCGTCATTTTTGGATTGTAGAGTCAATATTAGATCATTGAAAAATATGCACATAAATTATTCAAAGATCCCATCATATTACGTTACTCAAATGATCATAACCCCTTTATGTGTAATCATGTATAATGTGTTAGGAAATTATGAAACTATTTACAAAAATCGATTAGTGTCCTAAACGAAATGAAAATATATACATTGGTCATATTTATTACTGAAACAATTATTTTACTAAATTTATATTTACTGGGTCAAAATAGATTTCACATTTTGAGATAATAAGGGAATGAAATGAACATTTAGGAATCTAGACATCCCACATACTATGTTTCCCATATATCTCATTTTTATTAAGAGTATCAAGAACGATCTGAAATTTATTATTATTGTCTTTATAGAATAAAAAACTCACTATAATATTTTCATCTAAATAGACAAAATAATATCATGAAATTTAAAGTATAGTTTATTCAAAATATATAGAAAATTTTATGGATCAATATTCAATCCAAATATAATTATATTAACATCAATATTTCTATACCTCATTGGAAATGATTTACTCAGAATGTCATACTTCATTACTCGAAATGATGATTCACACTCTAGGGTTCTAAAATTGAATAGTATTTTAATTCATGGTGTTTATTTAATATGTCATGAATTAGAGCAAGGAAAACAAGTTATTTATCATTATATCATTTATCTCCCTACAACTCAGACATATTCTCAAGGATACAACATTTATATTATTAGAAAATACTTAAGGTCTCCATGGATCAATAAAATGTATCAATATTTTTTATCACACTACAACTTTAGATGTATCTTCAGATATTTAAATTCCATTGCATATTTCCTATGGGTTAGGAATGATATTTTTCATGAATGAGTTATTAAATTAATTGAAAACTAAAATTTATTATCTAATTCTTCGGTAAATACGTCAAAATGTTCATATAAATTATGTATATCCTCAATTTTAAGATTTCAATTTCCAGTTTTAGATTTTAGTATCCCTATATAACAAATAATATAATATAATATATCTAATGGGTGTTAATCTATACATGAAATTTATGATGATTATCCAACACCAATTATATTTAATTCCAGATATTAATCCCAAAATGAAATTTCATTCCCATTGAAATATATTTTTACATCTTAATTTTTGGAAAATATATTAGTAGGATGATATCAATGTTATCCATAGGTATGATGGAAAATTATGAAAATATATTTTTTTATGAGTCTTAATGAGAACTTACTAACACATCCTTATTCTATGGATGTTTCCACTTCCAGTTATGACTATGAATCCCTTTCTTTTGATAATCATAAAATATCAAATTTTATTTGAAAAATTTGAATGTTTAAAAGATCTAGAGGATCTAGAATAAAATAAATAAATATATAAATTTTAATATATGATTAACGTACTTGTCACCACATCTTTTGAAGCATAATTCATAGTTGTAGTGATCACATAAACAAGGTCTTCACTCCCTATCATCCTTTATTGTTTTTTCCACTATTGATACTAATTGTTCATTAATTGTATTATTGATTTATAAATACATTATTAATGAAAATTGGATTGATTACTTTTTCTCTTATATATAATGTTGTCTTGATATTTATATGGTTTCCTATAATGAACCAATATTATGGTACATAAAAATTACATCCTATTTTCACAATACATAAAAAAAGTACAAAAAACCAACACCCATGTACCATATTAGTGTTGTGTCTTTGGAAACATGGAAACATAAAAACTAGAACATAATTGAGCTATATTATCTCATACAAGGAACATCGTTTCAACCAATCATATTAGAAAAATCATACACAATAAAAGTCATCATAACATAATGAATGAAACATAAAAATTGGTGATCTCATATTCTTATTAAGTGTAAACAATGGAGAAATATAAGCATAATAAATAGAATATGGGTATGATAACATGTTCATAACATTAATATATATGATCTATCATATCAATTATCATAATCAAGTATCCTGGAATCACTATTGATAATTCACCATTCATTAATAATAAAGAAATATTCATCAGAGGCCATATAATAAAATCATATGAATAAGACATGGAATTTTATAGAGACACATAAACACATAAAAATTATTTCTATTATATTCAATGTATCACTAACAAGGACATTATAGTAGTCTCGGATCAATACCCACATCATCATGATATTCATGGATACCTCTCTTGTCAATCTTAGTGGTATAAGTACACTCTTCATTCTATATTTGTAGCCAGGGATACTCCAATGGCCATATTTGTTGTCTAGGTTCACTCCCATGACCATAACAGTCTATCTATTGAGATTTTAATCTCTTCCCAATGAATTTAATGTAGATATATGTCCCACCAATCTGAAAATAAAATCAAAAATACATGTGAAACAAGATCATAAACAAATATATCATTACCCATAAAATTAAATGGTTGTAATAAACATGCAATCATATCATAATCTACTAATAATAAGAAGTTCTCATACTCATTTAATCAATGAGCGACTGATAAAAATGATTTGGGATTCCTGAAAATTTCACCTGTGAAACAAAAAAAAAATTTCTGGGAAATCATTCCATAAAATGTAAAACATTAATATAATGAATATGAATGGAAAAATTGAATCATTTTATCTAGAAAAGGATGTGTAACCCCAAATGATTTTATCGTAGACGGGAAATAAAATTTAATGATATTATCAAAACATTTCATGATAAAATTATCTTTTCTCGGTTGAAAATGCTTCTCCATACCTAAAAAATTTTGAAATGCTTTTTCATGAAAAGAAACATGATATCTTATGAAAGATTCACTATAAAAAATTTGAAACAAATTTTCCTTTTAAAACATGAAGTGTAGGATGAAAAAATATTGAAAATCATTTTTCCTTGAAAAATAAAATAAAATAATCCTGAAATTCTTTTGAAAACCACATTTTATAAAAAATTATTTGAAAGAGTATAAATAATAAATGGAAACGATTTGAAATCCATTTCATTCAAAATATATTTTCATTTAATTCGATAAAAAATTATCCTTTTTAAAATGTAAAGGCTCCTTAAAAATTAATGTACGTAAATCTTTTCAGGTCATACGTGGTAAAAAGAACGTTCCTCTTTCATGGTTAAAATTTCAGAAAAATGACTTGTTTGGAATACAAAAAATGATTCCTTTAATAAAATTTGATCTAGAAAAAAAAGATTAAATGTTTTTTAATGATCGTAGGATATTATTATAATATTATTATAATCCCTTTATATAAAATATTTTTTTGAATGAACATAAATTTCCTACTGAAGATAGAGGTATGTTAATAATTTCATAAAAATATATTATTAATTATTATAAATACATATGATTAGATGAAATGGTAATTAATGATGAATAAATATATTCAAACCAAAGGAGAATAAATTTAAAACATGTTATTAAATTATTTATCATATGATTTCATTAAATAACAAGTAATCATTAAAAATCTCGATAAACTGTGATATTGTATCAATTAATGCTCACCACATGCTAACTTCGAAACATAGTCTCCACACAGGAACATGAAATTACATGCAACATTAAAATTTCATGAAAAATGATACTCATGTTATAACATGACAATATTAGTTTATTAAACTCATATTAAAATATAATACTTGTACATTTCATGTCTCAATGAAGTAAAATTTTGATAAAATTACATTACCGATTTGGAAAGTATTGAAATATAAACTTGATGTTTGACAGATAATAAAATGGTTATGTAAATACCCATATAATTAATTTTAATATAAATATAACACAGTCATGTGTATTATATTCACCACAAAAAAAGAAGTGTTTGATGAATAAGTAATGTATCTCATAGAAATAATGAGTGAGATGAAATTCTCTTTCCTTGAGTATTGACTCTCATCGTACACTCACTAGATTCCAGTATAAAAAATTAAATATTATTATTCATAATTTATAGAATAATATTCTTATATATAATAACATATAATTTTTTAATTTGACCATATATTTAACAAATTTTTAAAAATATATGTTTAGGATTCATTTTGGGTAATATCATCATTCTTCTTATCATGTTTCTTAATTTGTTATATCTTTGGTACATATACTTATATCATGATATAAATAATTTATAAAATGATATAAAAATAATTTATATTTATAATATTTGTA
The DNA here is from genome assembly GCA_963277665.1 of Viscum album. NCBI lineage: Eukaryota > Viridiplantae > Streptophyta > Magnoliopsida > Santalales > Viscaceae > Viscum > Viscum album. The sequence continues at coordinate 641,578,919 of OY728151.1, read as the reverse complement.
TAATAATAATATATATTTCATATACTTATGAATGTAATACATTGTTCATGGAGACGGTAAACCATACATAAACATTATCACTATGTTTTGTCATATTGGAAGAAATAGAGTAAATGAAATATATGTATATATTATTATTATTATTATTATAGTTTCGTTATAATATCTTATATATCATATAATTTCACTAAACACATCATTAATATATTTAATGTACTGTGCGAATGAATAACATCGATTTGAGGGGGTGGTAGTTTACATTTCCTCATATAAAAGTATCATATTTTTACAATATGGAATGTATAAATACATCTGTTGTAAAATAACTACATAATATTAAATAAAAAATAAATACCATACATATAACATAATGTTATAGAGTTAATAATAATTTCATCCCTGATACACTGTAAGGAAATAATCATCAATCATCGTTTTTGAGGTGGTAGTTCGTCAAACACATAAATAATATGTTTGTTTCCTATTAGATAGATGTGTGTATATGTGTCGTTCAAACAAATAGAATTAAAATTTCAATATAAATTTTGTGGAATAGTGATTTTGTTTAATAATTGAACAATAAATGTGTATGTGATGTTGAATGAAAATAAGATAAAGGTGCTTCACGACTGATGTTACCACATTTTTGGTAAACTCCTTATGGTTTTCAACAATGGGATTCCATGGATTGGTTTCTTCCAAAAAAGGAGGGTATAATTATTAAGAGAGTTATTTTCGGTAACTATTTTGGATGAGATATTCAGAAATTATGTGGATTGAGTGGTGTGTGTATGTGAGTGGATTGAATGCCTTTTATAGTAGAGGGAGAGTGGCACTCTAGAAATATTTTTGAAATGGGAAACCCTAGCCATGATTGTTTAAATGATTGTGGGGAAAATACTGTTAAAAATTATATAAAATTATGTATAGAGTTTAAATATATTTATGTAATGTATTTTCAACTATATTACAAGTCATATTAGGTCTTAAAAATAGGGTTCCATCCCTTGTTACAGTTATTTTTGTCTTATTAATTATAATTAATTTTAATTTCCTTAAATTTTCAAAGTTGATATTATTATAAATTATAAATTATGATAATTATAAATATGGAATAAATTTTTTTTAAAATAAATTCACATAATAGAATTAAATTAATTTAAATTTAATCCAACACAAATGAAGACAATGCGGGGTTTTAATATAAAACGTTAAAATTTTTGATACATTTTTATAATAAATTTAAATTTAAACATTCATCCAATGTCCTAAATCATATAAATTTATAAAAAATTAATCTAATTAAAAATTATAATGTTATAAAATATAATTAATTTTTATAAATAAATTATATGGGAAACTATTTTTTTGTGTGATATTATGTTTTCCATATCTTTTCCCATTAAAATATATTAGATGAATATAATAAATATTTTATTTAATATATAATATGAATTAAATTAATATAACATACATGTTTTAAATATTTTAATTTATTTTGAAAAAAACATTATATGAATAAAAATAGTTTTCTATAAAAATATTATATTTATATTCAATTTGTGCTTATAATCATTATAAAAAATGAATCCATTTTATATATGTGTAATAAATATGTTTTCCTAAGATAGTTAATCCTATTCATAACCTATATCATAATTTCTAGTTTATATCTTAATTTATTAAATAATAATATTTTAATAATATATTGTTGTTTGATAGAACCCAGTCATGCATGTTACATAGGATGTCAAGGAATGTTAGTCTTTCATGTAACATAATCTATCCTTAGTGTTCCATATAGTAAAATATAACATTTATATTGAATTTGGTTTATGTTAAATGTTCTATTTCATATATCTCAATCCAATAATACCTCTTTAATATTTATAAAATAACTATATTCAGGGTTACATGAAAGGAAATATACCAAAATAATTAAATAAATTCAAAAAAATAATTAACAAAATCATTGTGTGGTAGATTCTACAACCTATAAAATGAATACGTAACAATATTTCATATAGTTTATTAATGGTTTAATAGTAGTAAGTTCATTAGAAACCCATGGCGTAAAAATAAATACAAAAATTTCATTTAGAAAAAAAATGGGAACCATGCTGGTTACCAAATGTAACATCTAACATGGTTTTCAGAGATAATTACATTGGTGGGAATTGAAAATATCGACCTAGAAGATGTGAAATAATATTATGGAGTGATTTAGGTCACCAATAAAAAATATATAATTTATTAATCAAATTTTTTTCACTCATTATAGATGGCATCGTATAGGTCAGTGGCCAATGTGAAACCCATATCATTTATTATCTTAAAACATTGTAGTTATCATAAATACCATAAATCCATATATTAAACATGCATGTATCCTTATTTAAATGTATATTGGTTATAATTATAAAATAAAAAATAAATATGTAAATATAATTGCATAAACTATTGGATAACAAGTTCTTAATTTGTTTAAAATTAAATAGTAGTTTCAAATTTTCTTATTCATATTCATGATATCTTAATCAAAACAACAATATCAAAAAATGATAAACATATTAAGGGTTATATTCCATTAGTACAAATATATCATTTTCATTAAAAAAACATTTCCATTCCATCAAAATAATTAAATATAATATACTAAATTCGTAGAAAAAAACTTTAACTGAACAATACATGAATATATCACAATTTTTAGTTCATAATTATTGAATCTAAATACATAGAAACAGTGATTCTGTAACTTCATCCATAATTTTTATAAAGATACCTCATAATATTACTTAATACCTCATTCTTATTACATTTCCTATATAGTCTCATTATCATCACCAATATAACCAATACATTTACCACCTTCTTGATTATCTTTGAGAACATTGCTCTTAGGACATCAATTTTCATAAAAACCATTCAATCCACACATTAAAAATTTTACCCATTGATAGAATCATAGGGAGGCCAATATTCCTATCCATTTTGTGTGTTGAACGACTCAATATTGAATATCAATTACATTCTTTTTTTCTTTCTTTCACATATATAAAATACCTTTTTGTTCCTCTATTAAATTCACATAGGTGGTTCCATCCACATTATTGACACATAGGAAACAAAATATTCATTTATTGATGGTCCCTTTTTCCTATACTATCACAAAACTCCTTCCTTATCATTTTTGGTGATTCTATGAATTTTTTGAGGTGCATGTTGTTGATCATGTTCATTGAATACTGATTAGGAATTGTCAATACATTCATCTCTCCAATGGTCATTCCTTTTAACTACTCATCGAATGAAGTTCTATGAAAAATCAATGTTATTCCAAATACTTTTGATTCATTCCATTAGATAAAACTAAAGATAATGGGTTAGGAAAATAATATCACAGAAAAAACCAACTAATCATGAAAAATTACATATTGGATGTGTAAATCATGAAACCAATCTATTAATCAAAGTCACTATAGGACTATCCTGATTTATTCATATTCATATTCTATTAAATTCCTTCATAATATTTCATGGAGTGTTTTTTAATTTCCAAATCTTATCCCCCAGAAGTGTTATATTTGGTGTGAAGTAATGAACGGTGTCTTGTTCATGGTTACCCCATGTCTTGACCAAGACACAATTGTAGGGTTATTTATCCTATGTGAATCTGTTTCAGAACAACACCCTCTTGTTTTATCTAAAAAATCATGTATTTATATTAAACCACACACACTATCGTTTACTAAAATTACAGGAAATTTTCCATTCTATTCTTTATCATTAAACTTATCTTTTTTCATATAGTTCTCACTATTCATTTCTCATCATTGTATCCAGTGGTTAACTAAATTTTTTTCGGATACCAACCACATAGGCCAAATTGAAATGTACATAGTCATTACATACATTATTGGAATAATTAAAAAAATTAAAAAATAGACACTCATATAATATATTAGTTTAGTGTCGTTAAAAACATGGAAACATAAACACTATTTCATAATTGAATTGTATTATCTCCCACAGGGTTCTTCAAGAATTTAACCCTTATTAGACAAATCATATAAAATACAAATATTCATATCCTTATTATGGAGTAATAAAAATAGGTAATCACAAATGATCATTAATGAAAAACAAGGGATAAATTTATTCATAACCTTGAGCATAGGGGTTTGAGAATTTTATCATAACATTATAATATTACACTAATCATATCAAGTATCAAAAATCATAATCATGGAATAAATATTGGGAATTAGTAAGAAATGAATCATAATGGAATGAATAACATAACCCCTGAAATGATATCATAGGAATAAGAAGTAAAATTTTGTGGAATATACACGAGCACGTAAAAATAATTTCCATTGTAGTCATGGAATCACATCCATGTAGATTGTGGTATTATGGATTCACTACCCATACCATCTTGGCAGCCATAGTTAGTACACATGGTCATCATATTAGTTTGAGTTCATTGTCCATACATATTGGTAGTTATGGATCAATCCCATGGCTGTCTTATTAGTTAATGTTCTCTCCCTTGAACATAATTGTATATCTCATGTCATATAAATAAATACCCAATGAATTTGGGGATGATATTAGACCCACCAATTTCAAAATTAAATCATAAATACTTGTTCCACAAGATCAAAAAAATTTATATACAATACATAGTTTCATAGTAATTTCTTCAATGTATATCCCATAAAATGAATCGAGATTCATAAGCATTAAACCCATGAAAGAGAAACAAATTTCATAAAAATAATGTCATAAAACATAAACCATTGAGATAAATAATATGAATGTAAAAATTTAATCATATATCCCAAAAGGAATCAGTAACACCAATGAATGTAATCAAAGAAGGGAAAAAAATTAAATCTCTTTTAGGAGAATTTTTATAAGGAAATTATCCTTTCTCTTTTAGAAAAATTATTTTAAAACATAAAAACTTTTGGAAAACATTTTAAGGAAAATAGACTTCAAAATATAGAAAAACATAATTTTAAAAAATAATAATTCTTTTCTCATAGAAATAATTTTGAAGATAATTTAAAAAAAATTAAAACACTTTATTCTTTAAAAAATATAAAATAAGCATGAAAACCATTGGAAAACCATGTTTAGTGAATAATAATTTGAAAAAATATAAATTATAATTGAAAATGATTTAAGAGCCATTTCATTGAAAATTTGTTTTTTAAAAAACTCGAAAATATTATCCATTTTAATTTGTGAAATAATCATAGATGAGATGATGGACGGTAAATCCATACAGGTTGTATGAGGTAAAAATAGTATTCATGTAACAATGTAAATAGTTCGGAAAATGACTTTCTTAGAAAGTGACAAGTTGATTCATCGGAAAAAAAGTGTTAAAATATTTTTTAATGATCATAAGAGGTTATTATGATATTATTGTAATACCTTTTTTGAAATCATGTTTATTAAATAAAACATAATTAAGCCTGAAGAGAGAGGTAAGGTCATATTTTCTTAGAAAATATCATAATTATCTTATCTACCAATGACTGTAAAATATATTACTAATACATGGAGACATAATGACTATCCAGATGAGGAGAAAATTCATGAGTGATCTTTAATAAAGGAATAAAATATATCATTGTTGAAAATGTAATCATAAGCTCTATTAATAAATGGTGAGACTGATTCGATGTACTCTTACCATAATGTAACATTGAAATATACTCCCCAAGTAGCAAAATTAAATTACACGGAACATTAAAATATCACTAAAATAATGATATTCAAGTAATAATATGTCAAATATCAGTTTATAAATATCAAATAAATTTTTTTTGTATAACATGGCATGTGTCTCATAGAAAAAAAATTGAAATAACATTACATTACAGATTTGGTAACATTTGAAACATAATTCCCATGAAACAAATATTGGAAACTGATTATTTAAATACCAATATATTTATGTATAATAGTCATATAATAATTTCATGGTTATTATATACACCCCAAAAATGCAATGAGTGTTGAATAAGGCATGAATCTCAATGAAATGAAGTGTGAGATGAAATAAATGTACGTTGTGTCTTCGTTTTCTGCATTCTTGTAAAAATTCCCAGCATAATAAATGGTTTTTAAAAAAATAATTTATACAATAATATTAATATTTAAAATACCATTTATTTATTTTATTATTTCCATATGCTACCTTTTTAACAATTATATGATTAGTCTTCACATCAAATAATATTATATTTTTTCTTCACATGTGTCTTAATTTTTTATTTATTTGGTCATTATACATACATCATGATTTATAGAATATAAAAATTACATAAATATAATTTATATTAATTATAAGTATATTATTATAAAAATTGTTATATAAGAAATAAATACAACAAATCATTCATTTTTATGGAAGGTCATATGTAAGCATGGATTTTGTTTTCATTTTATTATATTATTTGGAGAAAGAGATTAAATGATAAATGAGTATGTATATATAAATATATATCATAATTACAGTAGAAATTATATAACATATATATCATATAATTTCACTAATAAAATACTTAATACATTCCATGTAGTCTGTCAATGAATCACATCGCTTGGATGGGGCGGTAGTCCACACTTCCTCAAAAGAAATTATCATATTTACAAAAGATGAAATATTAAATTCCTTCAATTAATGTTCATTGATTCATTGTATTTGTTATGGAAAAGATGGAAAATATACCAGAATATAGCTTGGAATTTCCCTTCGTAAACCCTAATCCACTAAAAACTCTACAGGATTAACACTCCTCTCTCGCAATCTCCTCGCCATGGTGTTCTCGAATTTCATCTAGGATCTTGACTCAAAGGAAAAAGAGAATCTTAAAAACGATGAACGGCGACAAGAAATAAATTTTTGGGTAAAGGGTATCTCTTTCCAAGAATCTTTTTCTGGTACAAAAATACAATGCCGATATCGACATAGTGAACAAGGATTAATAAATTGGATGATAGCGGTTTTTGTGTTGAAGCAGATCCAGTTGCGATTCAATAGAGATATCAACTCTGTATGTTCACTTACATGGGACATGTTTCATATCATAAAGATGATATACCTAGGTCTTTCTCCGATTTAAAACATAGAATTTCTTCTTTTTGGGGTTTCTCTAACTTGAAATTGGTACATCTTTATAAAGGATATTTCAATATCCTTTTCTCTTTATAATCTGACCTTGATCATGTCTGGAATATTGGAAATCATAACCTGAATCCAGGATTTCTTCATCTCGTTGTGTGGGAGTTTTCCATTAATCCCAATTATCATAGGAACAATTACACTCAGTTATGGATTAGGTTTTTCAAAGTTAACTATTTTATTTTTCACCAGTGAATTCTGAATGATATCTCTATTTGTATTGGTACACCATTGAAAGTTGATCAAAGAACACTTACTGGGGACCTAGGTTGGTATGCTGGGGTGCTAATTGATGTTAACTCGGAAACCAAAAACCCTCATACTATTACCTTCACATCTAATTGATAAAAACTGGCTGTAAACCTGGAGTATTAAATTCCACCCCCTTTTTGTGAGTTTTGGAAAATAGTACGCCACAATGATCGCAATTGTATGAAAGGTCATAAGAAACCTCCTCAACCAAAACTATACTGGCTAGACAGAAGATAAAATTCATAGAAAAGAGATTGAAACAATTTTTGATAAACCTAAAACATCATAGAAAATGGAGGAAAATGGGTTGTCAAGTCCAATCCCTTTAGACAATTTGATTCTGCAAAAGGGAAATCATGGGCTGACCTGGATAAAGAATAGGAATTTCATAATGTTTAGTATGATATTTGAAATGATATAGAAAAGGATTTTCTAGGTATTATTTCACACCCACAATCTGATTTGGATCTAGTAGGTCATACTTCAGTGGATTCTGCTTCTTTGAACCCATTTCTCAAAGAATCTAGCACTGATCTATCTTATCTGTGTGACAAGATTCCTGACCACTAAAATTTTTCTAATAAAGAGAATAATCCCACCTCGGATAAACATGTCTCTTACACTGAAAACACTACCCTAGATGCACATCCCTCATATGAAAACATGACAGTAATAGGCAGGTGGAATAGGATCATTGGACTGTCCTACTATCCTCCCCGAGCAGCAAGTACAGGATGTGGGGATGTAGGGAGATCCTCCCAGAATAGCCTAGGTTGATGAGCATTTCTCCTCCATCTCTAATCTGTTATGCTTCCATGGATATGAAAACGGTTTATTTACAGGATTCCAATGGGCTCTGAAAAGTTTCTCCTCCGAACAGGCATTCTATCTCGGACACTAACACCCAAGGTGAGAGATATATAAATTTTTTGGGAAGTGCAGGTGCTTTTAACCACCCTCTGGTGCCTCAATCATTGCTGGTTAAACATATTAGTACTCCAAGTGAATGTTTTCCTGGAATCTCAACAAATTCAATGACCTCAAGATCCAAAAATAAAGGGGACATATCCTCCGAAAAAGTTACAAAGGAATATGTAATACTATAATTGTCAGGGATTTTCCAACCATAACACTTTTAATGTTTCAAAAAGGTTTGTTATTACTCACTGCACTAAAATTTTCTCTATTGCTGAACCAAAATTCAATTCTATGTCTCGATTCAAACATTCTCCCCCCATTAGTAACTCTTTCCTAGGGGATTATAGTAATGTTATATGTACTGAATAGTTATGCATATTTTCTCACTATTCTATGTAGAATGTTAGTGTATACAATATTTTAAATCAAGATATTTCCTATGATTACACTATTGAGCAAGCTAATATTTACACAACTTTTTTATGCTTGTAAAAGATACCTAGAGAAGAAATCTCTTTTGAATGAGCTCTCCTAACTTAGTAACACTATCCATAATCATTGGTTTATAATTGGTTACATGAATGATATTTTAGCTCATAGTGAGAAAGTATTCCCTCCGCATGCCTCCATCTCTACAGGGGAATTTAAAACATACATTTAACATAATAAATTTATAGAGGTTAATCTAATCGGTGCTAAATTCACGTTTTATAGAAAAAAAATATTATAGGATGGTGGAAAGTAAACATGATAGGGCTTTCACTAATGACCATTCAATGGATAAATGGGATAACATTTCTAGTATCACTCTCATGACGATTTTTTCTGATTACCATCCCATCATGGTTAGATTTTTTCATAACACTATAGAACCTTGGACCCCTTTCAGATATAACACACCCTTGTCCTCATACCCAGACTGTATGAATATCATCAAAAACTGCTATGCTAATATGCAAAGTCATAATGATGTGTATTCTTTCCCGGTGAAATTGGAAATGCTTAAGAAACTCCTCAAAAACTAGTTCAAATATTAAAAAAATTAAATAGAAAATAATATCACCATTCTGGAAAGGAAATTACTCAAATTAAAAAGGATAGTGCCTCCTATAACTTTTCTCACAACTCCCAACATGAAAGAAACATTTCATCAAAACTAATCACTCTGCTCAACATTAAAGATAACCTCAAAATGAGAATCTTTAATGATGGGGATAGAAATTCTAATTCTACAATGAACCCCATAGAGTTAGAAAATCCTATAGGCCTCTTTTCTATCGTAGAGAGGGGGGACAGATTCTTGACACTGAGGAAAGCATTTCCAATCATGTGATATCTTAGTTTCATAATATCATCAATGGAACTGTCATTAGTAATGATATTATGCCTGATGTCATTCCCATGATGGTTACTGAATAAGTGAACACTCTACTTAATAGTATTCCTTTTTACCATGAAATTAAAGACAGTATCTTTACCCTAAATCTGGGTGATGCTCCTAGGAAGGATGGTTATAATAATGGGTTTTATAAAAAAACAATGGGATGTCATTCACGATGATGTCTGTCGCATGGTGAAATTATTATTTTCCAGAGGCGTTATTTCACATGTATTAAATTATCAATTCCTAGTCCTTATACATAAAACTGAGAATGTAGATGAATTACACCTCTTCAGGACCATTGTTATCATAAATTTTCCCTTCAAGATTATCACCAAATTAATTGACAATAGAATTATGCAACTAGCAATAGAATTGAATCCTGTAATCAATTTGGATTTATAAAAGTAAGACATATTCAAGACTGCATCTGTCTGGCCTCTGAATCAACAAATATCTTAAACAGGAAAAATTGAGGAAGGAATGAGGCCATTAAACATGAAATTTCAATGTCAATTGATACCATCAATTGCAATTTCAAAGATAAAGTCCTTATGCACTTTGTCTTCAAAGATAAATTTATAAACAGAATCAAAACCCTTTTTAATTCGGCCCATATTATTATTTTTCATTAATATATCCACTAAATGTTATTTTAATTGTTCCAAGGGAGTTAGACAAGTTGACCCTCTCTCAGCTATTCTTTTCTCAATTGCTGAAGACTACATAATTAGTCTGTTTACTCAATCTATAAAAAAAGGTCACATCAAACATATCTCTGCCTCTAGAAACATGAATTCCCCATATCACCTTCTATATTCCAATGAAATTATTCGTTTTATTTAGGGGTACAAAAGAAATGTTAATAATATTAAATCCATCCTTCATCACTACCAAGAAGTGTCTGGTCAACAAATCAACAGTCAAAAATCTTACCTTTACATTAGTAAAGACTTCCCCTCAATTAGGAAACACAACATCACCAATACCTTAGGTGTTAAGGAGGTATTATTACCCTTACCTTATCATAGTGTTCCCATCATTTAGGGTATACCCAAAGTAGCTTACTTCTCCCCCCACATTGATCAAATTCTTCGACACCTTTATTATTGGAAGGGTAAGAACCTCTCGATGGCTGGGAGAATTTGCCTGGTTAAATCCACTATTGTCTCCAAATAGGTTTACTCTATGTTGATTTACAAATTCCGAATAATATCTTAAAGCACATTAATCTTCCTATTCAGAACTTTGTTTGGACTGGGAGTACTCTTGAGAGAAAACTGGTTTCAGTCCCCTAGGACACTTGCTGAAATCCGATTGATAAAGGGGGTATTGGCATTAAAACGCTTTCTTATTTTAGTTAAGCTCTCCATGCTAATATCACGAGGAAACTAATTCATAATAACTATCTTTCCACGTATTTTCTTAGGGCTCAATTCCTTAACAAACATTGAAATAATCATTCTCACTTTCAGAAGTCTTCTATATGGCCCTCCATTAAAAACACCTTCACATCAATTATGACTAAATTATTGATGGATGTCTAGAAAAGATTCAAATTTAAATTTTTTGTTGGATAATTGGACTGGTGGTCCTCTGATCTCTTTAATTCCCAAAAACCATCCTTTTCTCTGTACCAATTACACCATAAATAATGTCATGCATTTTCAAAACCCTTGTTTACCTGAGGATATAAAACACACAATTGAAATATACCCCTTCACTAATAAATATGACTTTCTTATTTTCGAATCTTCACACAATGGGGTTCATGAATCTAAAAATTAAAATAATCACTTCTTCAACAATGATGACAACAATTTATCCTGGTTAAAAAACATCAATAAAGCAAGGTTAAAACCCTCCAGATTCACTCTTGTTTGGCATTTCACCCATACTAGAATCCCCATGGATACCAGCTTACAAGCATTTAGGATTAATCATTATTCTAAATTCCATATGTGTAACCAAAATCAAGAAGATATTAATAACCACTTTCTTTCTTGTGATATGGAAACGAATCTCTCACATTAAATTTTTGGCATTTTTGAGTGATGATGGAACTTTTGTAGTCTATACCCTCGCATCTACAGCGGTGGGTGGTCCTACCTGACTCCCAACAGATCAAGAATATTTTTGTCATAGATGTCGAGGAGAATCTTCATGTGATCTAGTATGGTAAAAATAATCTTACATTTCGTAATAGATCATTCAAGATTAATGCAGGTAAAATGAGAATTCTCATCAAGATACGGGAGGCAGCTTCGATTCAAAAGGATCTTTGCAAAAACTCCGTTCATAGCCTTTTGATTCTTAGGCGTATTGGGGTTGATGAGAATTACCCTCACCCTAGATCTACTTTTGATGTTAGTTGGCAGCCCCATCTCTTATGCTGGATTAAAATAAATTTGGGTAGTGACTTTAAAGGAAACCATGTCCCATCGGGCTATAGATCCACCTTCAGAAATCACCTTAGCTAGATGCTCGGCTGCTTCTATGGATCCTGCAGTTTTGTTTCCTCTTTGGAAGCCGAGATTATGAGCATTATTCAGCTGTCTTGTTCTCCAAGATACACAAGTGGAACAATGTATAGATTGAGAGTGACTCCACTACTATTGTATTTGACATCTGGAATGGTACCATTCATCTTTCTTTGCTTCTCACTGCTCGCTGGATAGACTTCCTGGACTCTCTTTCAGATAGAAATTTCATCGTCACACATACAAATCGTGAAGCTAACAGGATCGCTGATGGGCTTCCTAATATGAGTGTGGATCATGCTATTCTGTGGAGGGATGGTCTTCCTCCATAGTTAAACCTGCATTATGTTATGGATGTAAACAAAATTCCAAATTTCAAACATCTCTAATAGTATGTTTTTATCAATAAATTTTTTGTTTTTTTCATTGACTAGAATACTTCCTTTAAAGAAAAAATGAAGACTGGTTTAAAGATATTTGATTTAAATTGAATTAAAAATATTAAATAATATTAAAATATCATCAATAATAAATAAAATCATAGTTTACATCATAATTATCCACCAAGAGTGGTTGGTAAATCATGAATGAACAATCATCATTTTGTGATGGGGTAGTTCCCCATACACAAAGGAAATATGTTTGTTTCCCATTAGATAGAACTGTGTTAATATGTATGTAAAAAGAGAATCATTTGAAAATCTATGTATATATTTAATACTAATTTTTTATAAAGATTTAATAATTATATTTTATCGGATGGGGAATGGAAATAAAATAATCTAGCTTCATGGAGGATGTTTAATCTTCTTTTGGAATCTCTATTTTGTTTTCACTAAAGGATATTTTTGATTGAATTGATAAAAAGGGTTGATTCAAAGAGGAATGGAGGGATTTTGGGGACATATATGGGGAATGTATTGGATGATATTTTTTGGATTGATATATCTGTGGACGTGGGAGGATATGATGTTTTTTCTAGTTGATGATGAGTTTCACAATATAAATATTTGTTAAAAGGGATACCCCACCCTTGTTTTTTTCATGTGGATCCAATAATATTCCAATGTATAAAAAAGGGATGATTGGGTATAAATATAGACATAAAACATATTTTGGATATGTATCTACATTATATTAGGACTTATGATTAGGGTTTTGTCCCTTGTAAATCTTAATTTAATCATAATGAGTGAAATTAATTTTAATAACATTCAGTAATATTATTTCTCCAAATATATGTTTATTTTATGATAAATTATAAATTTTTATGAATAAAAATATTGAAGAAATTTTTTTAAATTATAATATCATAATTGGAAATAATTAATTTAAATGTAATCCCACCGATATAACCAAAATTCACGTTTCTAAAGTAAACACGTTCAAATGATTAATAATTTAATTATAATGAATTTCAATATGAAATTGATTCCAATGAAATACTATAGATAAATAGATAAAACATTTATCTAATTAATCCTAAAATTCAATTAAATATTTAATTTAACATTTTAAAAAAATTATATGATAAATTAATTTTGTGATAAATTTCAGTATTTATTATTTTTCAGTAAAAATTTAATCTTTGATGGAAAAAAATATAAAATCACCCTAACCTAATTTTTAGTTTTTAATTTAAAAACTTATTTTTACTTTGGCATATATAATCTATAAAACTACAAATAGATAGAGTTAAAATATTTCCTCCATCAAATTTTTTTATGATTCTCTTAATTAAAATATTTTTTTTGTGTAATGTTTGGTTTGTTCTTATTTAGACCAATAAAATATATTGGATAAATATAAAAATATTTTATTCAATATTTAATAAGTTTATTACAATAATATAAATAACTAATTATAATTAATTTAATTTATTAGGATAAAACATCTTTGTAAGCATAAAAATATCTCTGTATAAAAATACCCCATTTATATTCTGTTGGGTCGTATATTCAATTATAACTGATGAAATATTACTATAATAGTTTTAACCATATTTTTTATAAGTTATTTTATACTAAAAATAAAAGTTAAATTAATATCTATGTGAATTGATAATTTATCAAATAACAGTATTTTAATTATATATTATTGTTTGGTAAAACCAGATCTTTTGTGTTATATAGGCTATTGAGGAAAGTAAATATTTCATGTATTGTAAGATAAAGAGAATGTTATCTATATATATTATTTTTAATTTTATTAGTGTATGATTAACATGGATTTTCACATAAAGAAAATCTAAACTTAGTAATTTAATACATATTAAATAACTATTTTACGTGATGTGTGATATGAAAAATGTCAACAAAAATAAATTAATTAAAAAATAAGTCATAGAATATTGGGGTTTACAATTACATGATTATAGGTTTTCATTTAATAATGATAAAATATGATAGATAATTCAACATAAATATGTTTTCCAATGATTTAAGATAATAATAGGATACTTCCATGGTGAAAAAATAAATAATCTTCATAAACTATAGAATTATATTAAGTAATAACAAGAATAACATAATGAGTAAAATATAATGATGTGGAATAATCACATGTCATGATGAAGTGTGTTATGAAATATAGTTTTTAGAAGTCCCTGAGGGTTTCACTTCATGCATCATATGTCTCTCCATTAAAATGAACGTTCTTTCCATGAAAAATGTACATCGATTATTTTTTTCATAAATAACCCAATTAAACTCTTAGTACCGCCATTAATGATCATGAAAGTCTTGAGAAATAAATATGTTCATAATAATGAAAACCCAATACCATCTAAATATCCATTATAAATATATTAATACATTAAAAAGCTTCTACTACCATGGATTGATCCATTGAACAAATATTCGGGTTAGTTTCACCACCACTTCATTCTGCCATAGCAATTTGTCTCAATAAATTACCCATGTTTTCGTTTTTATTTTCTCCTCCCCTCTAACAACCTCATTACAATACTGAGTAAGTAACTATCACCATGTTATTGGACTATTTAGATAAAAAAGTTATTGTTTTTATATTCAATTTTATTGATTTGTTCTTATAGGGAATCATTAATAAAAAGTAACATTATATAAAATTCATTAAATTTTTATTTCACGATCATTAAATTGAACATGGATATAATATTTAAATTAAAAGAATATTTATCCTAAATTAAGCATGAATATTTTTTAATTTTGGTTATTTATAAATAAAATTGTATCGAAAAAAACATGTTTTAAATATTATATATGTTATATGATCATTTGAAATTTGGGATTACTACATAAAGAAGGAGATACATAGATAATTTTTTCATCCTCTTCTCAACACTGAAAACAAAAAAATAATTAAAAAAACTTATTTAAAATTTTATTTCACCTGAATAGTAAATTTATAATACATTGACATTTATTTCTAAATGATAATTAAAACCGATTTTCTTCATCTATCTTTTCAATTTACGTAAAAAACCCAAATAAATTATGTCTCTCTTTTCAAAAAACCAATTGCATCTCTCTATTTACATTTTCATTTTCTGATTGATATTCAATGAAATTTATTCCACTTCTATTTGAATCAAGCTCAATTTTGGAATTAAATTTTTTTTAAACTACGTAGTTATTTTATATATTAAAAAAATTATAAATTCACATATCCAAGAGAATTAAATACACTTTTTGGAAGTTTCAAATCTAATTACATTTATGTGGGGAATTAGTAATTATTAATTTTTTAATGAATTTTTCAAATTAATTCATTCAATTTTTCAAATTAATTACTTATACATCTTATTTTTTTGTTTTAGGGACCAATTATATACATGAGCACTCAATGAGAGGAATGATAAAATAATGGGATCCTTCCTTTGATCACATGATCAAAAAGATTCTATATAAGATTATGAATGGTGTGTAGCATGCATAAGACCTCATGGTAAGACAAGATAGAAATCATGGAGTGTGATAAGAGCTATATTTAAAGAACATGGGGTGCAATCCCTAATAAACTATAGTGTAAGAACCCGAGATTCCAGTTAGGCATGGGTCCTTTAAATATATTCTAAATCAATAATGTGAACTTAATATGTATTCTTACTGGGTTAGTAAAGGTATCTAGGGTGTACATGGAATGTTCGTTGCTCAAAACCCGTCTTTTTGTGGAAACTGGCCATGTTTCACAATTATCGAATGGTAGTGCGCGGTTTTCCAAATCAAACAGACTGAAATTGTTGGAAAACCCCATATAGCATGGTTTGTGCATGACCATGCAGCCAACACGTGCATGTTCCCCTTCTACCCATGGATCTATGTCTGGGATAAGGATGTTTTTTCAAATCGTGTGAACAAACCGTGCACGTTATATTTTTCTCAATAAATTCTCCTAATTTTTTAATGATCTAATTATATCCCATATTCTTCCCTAAAACAAGAACTAGTGGGATTAATCTTTTTTCATCTCATTTTGGAGCTATTTTTAGATAAAAGATATGGATTGAGAGATCTCCTTCATACGATATCGGTCTAAGTTTCTTTGGTTCACATTGGTTGCGCAACGACAAGTACTCATGTCTATTTTAGCCTTTATTTTTCTCTTTTGATATTGGTCTAGTTATCGGGGTAGGATAGATTTTCTCATTATCATAGATATACTACTATATGACCCAAATAAATGGCCAATAATAGAGGATTATAGTTGTTGGTGCCAAAATATTGCACTAAAGGAAGGGACGAAAAAGAAGGCTGGCACGCTGCCTCGCGAAGCACCGACACGAAGCACCGACGCGTAGCACCCCGAGCAGCGCGATATCGCGAAGCTCCAGAGGCGGTAACTCTCCGCGAATGTATTTGACGTTCGCGAGCCCACCGCAAAGCTCCAGAGGCCGTAACTCTCTGCGAACGCATTTGATGTTCGTGAGCCCGCCGCGAAGCTCCAGAGGCGGTAACTCTCCGCGGACGCATTTGAGGTTCGCGAGCCCACCGCGAAGTTCCATAGGCTGTAACTCTTCCCGAACGCCTTTGAAGTTCGCGAGCGCGCCGCGAAGCACCTGAGGCGGCGCGCGAGTTCTGCTTCGCGGCGCCCCTTCCCAATAAATACTGGACTCCCCCTGAGTCCCGAGGATGGACAATCTGACCTTTCGGCTTCTCCTCCCCCGAATCGCGAAGCACCCTTTTCCCCTGGGAATCATGAGCTCTGCGAGGTACTTCTACTTCGCGAGATGCCTTTGATTTGTCTCGTTTTGAGCCCCTCTTCCAAGAGGGATGCCCTTCGCGAAGCTCTAGGGAATTCGCGAAGGAGGGGGATTCCCAAGGGATCCCGGGCAGCCGCGGAGCATTTATGCTTCGCAAAACACCCAAGTTGTACTAGTGATCCCTATGCTAAGGCAGGATCTCTACGCATCGTGAAGCACACTGCTTCGAGAGGCACCCCTTCTTCGCGAGGCAGTGCTCTGCGAATACTGTTCCACTTCACGAAGCACCCTCCACTCACACCTATTCCCCATGCTAAGGCCAAGGAACTCTACTTCGCGAAGCACACTCCTTTTCTTGGCAATTCCTCTTCCGGTGCGACCCTCCAGGTTTGCACGATGTGATTTCAAAGTCCAATGGACAATACCACCCGTAGCGTTGCTTCGCCTAATGCTTCTTCGTATAGGCACGCTAACGGCTATTGCTTCTTCGCATAGCCATGCTAACGTGGACCCCTTGATGGTTCGCTCCACAACCCCCCTTAACTATGGCCTTACTGGTACCTTCCCTTCCCCAAGGGCCAGAGGGTACCGGTTATGTAAGTCCTAGGGGTGCGGAGTGAACCCACCTCGTCCGAGCTGCAGGATGTTAAACTGCCAAGCACCACGTCCTCAACACATGACATTAAACTGTGACCCGACCTCGAGCCTCTCACGAAGGGTCCCCCCAGCTCGAACATTTTTTACTCCGATCATCTCCACCGGAGTGGAATCACCCATCCACAAGGGATGATATCCTCCTTATTGGAGTGGTGTATGTTCTCATGAGAAGGGCGACCCTAGTTCCCCAACGGATGGTTGCACCCCCGCATTTCCGTACTTCCCCACTACCAAGGTCAGTGGAGGGCGTGATAGGGAACGAGACACCTCCCATCATTGGTCTCGAGTCCCTCTTTCGCTGTGTTTCGTTGCACTCCGGGCCTCCATCCTGGAGTAAGTCCCAGCACCATGGGCCGCCTAACGCGTAAGCCCCTCTTCGCTTCTCACAGACGCATCCTTCGCGACGTGATCGTCAGGTCCTTGCAACCTCTTGTTTCTCACACCGAGCATGACTCACGTGGGCTTAGAGTGAGCACCGACCCTGACCCCCACCTTCAGCGAACTACGAGGAATTTGATCCATTTCAAGGCGTGGTATGTAGGAAGCCTCCATGAGGTTCAAGCCACATTAATCGGTCGTTAATTCACGTCGAGTTTCGCCCTCGTGCAGCATGACATTAAACTGCACGCCCCTTTCAGCATGACGTTAAACTGCACGCCCCGTCCCGCATGAGGTTAAACTGCATACCCTCGTCCAGCATGACGTTAAACTGCATACCCTCGTCCAGCATGACGTTAAACTATATGCCCTCGTCCAGCATGATGTTAAACAGTATGCCCTCGTCCAGGATGACGTTAAACTGTACACCCATTTGAACTACGAGGCCTTTGATCCATGTCAAGGCATGATACGTAGGAAGCCTACATGAGGTTCAAGCCCACCCATCATCCAACTCACATCAAGTTCTACCTACGTCCAACACGATGTTAAACTGCAATTCCAGTCCGACGGCAAGCCGTTGTGACCAACCCGAACTACGAGGACTTTGATCCATGTCAAGGCGTGGTATGTAGGAAGCCTCTACGAGGTTCAAACCCACCATCTGGTCGTTCCGACCTCATTCACATCGGTTCACCCCCGTCCCGCATGACATTAAACTGTATTCCACAATTTGAACTACGGGGACTTTGATCCATGTCAAGGAAAGGTACGTACGAAGCCTCCCCGAGGTTCAAGCCCAACAATCATTGGACAAAACTCTCTCCTTGTCGGTGTGCCCAGCCCCCTATTTCACCCCGAACAACGAGGACTTTGATCCATGTCAAGGCATGGTACGTAGGAAGCCTTCAAAAGGTTCAAGCCCACCTCCCCTCGGACCAAGGTCCCTCATTTACGTCGGTTCAACAACACCCACCGCCCGTCATTTATTCACGTCCGGGTTCACTACCGTCCCGCATGACGTCAAACTATATTCCATCAATCCTTTTAACTACGAGGAATTTGATCCATGTCAAGGCATGGTACGTAGGAAACCATTCCAAGGTTCAAGCCCATCACTAGTGGACCCACAGGTCTACTTTCACGTCGGTTCACCGATGAAACCCTTTGAACTACGAGGTCTTTGATCCATGTCGAGGCATGGTACGTAGGAATCCTCCCTGAGGTTCAAGCCCATCTCTCATCGGACCAAGGTCCACCCTCACGTCGGTTCGCTAACGCATCGGACCATGGTCCACTTTTACGTTGGTTCGCTGACGACATCATCGGACCAAGGTCCATTTTCACGTCGGATCGCTGACGAATTCCATCATCCGAACTACGAGGACTTTGATCCATGTCAAGGAATGGTACGTAGGAAACCTTCCCAAGGTTCAAGCCCACCACTAGTGGACCCATGGGTCTACTTTCACGTCGGTTCGCCGACGAAGCCCCTGTGAACTACGTGGTCTTTGATCCATTTAATGACATGGTACGTAGGAAGCCTCCACGAGGTCTAAGCCCACAACCACTAGGACCCTCCTGGTCCTCGCCATTCACGTCAGTTCGCTGATGATGCCCATCGGACGAAGGTCCACCCTCATGCCGGTTCACCGAAACCATCCCGAACTACGCGGACTTTGATTCCCTGCCACGGGGATACGTAGAAAGCCCCTTCAAGGCTCAAGCCCAACTTCACCGTTTCCCTTGCGATGGTTCCTTTCCATTCCCCCTTCCAATTCATTCATCCATCCATCATACACCCTGATCCTTGCCCGGACCGTCATATCTCGGTGAGACCATGTCGATACGCTCCTCTTCATAGCCTCCCATGGGCTGGCCCCGGTGTCGGCTTCCCTTCAAGGGAAATCCCTCAATCCGATCTATTCTAGCTAATGCTCTGATCGGGCTGATCCGTCTCCGCTGGACGTTAAACTCTTGACGTACCCTTTGTTAAACACGGGAAGCTGAGGAAAACCTCAGATATGTGCCTATGGCGTATAATTTCCCGCGCTCGATGTGGGATGCCTCGGGCTTCCATGCCCTCGAGAAGCCCTGTGACCAGGGATAATAGACAGACATGCCATGTTCCCCTGTATCCAGACATGCTACTGATGCCTCAACGTGACTACTCCCCCGACTGAAGGTTGCTGCCCTGACCGGACCCTTTGGAATGTCCCGACCGAAGCAGTGTAATTAACCGACGTCCATGGAAACATGGCACTGGGAAGAGTTTCACGAACAACGTATTAAATCTATGAGGGAGACCCGGACTAGGTGACATGTTATGAGGAGGAATCCACAGAAGGAAGAACTGACATCCCATCATACCGTTTCGATCAAGGAGTAGACTTCCCTGAATAAGGAGTGAATGTCGCCCGCCTTTGGAAAGCAGGAACGCGGGGCAACAAGCGCAGCGCGTCCTCCTCCGCGGATGGACGGATGCGCACGCCCCGGCGAAAGCGTCGGAAATAGAAATGGTGGACCCGACGTGAAATTCTTCTCCTCAATGTGGAGATTAGTAGCGTTCGAGACACCAGTAGATTGACGTGTCACCGGATCTAGATACCCGGCGCCTGGTCCCGACAAGCAAATAGAGGGCCTATCGTTAAACTCACCGGAAGTCGGGGCAGGAGAACGTGGGGCACTCCGTTCAACAGTGTGTTGGCGAGGATCCTTCTTACAGACATGGAGAATGGAAGGACGCTGGGGCACTGGTTGTCAATCCTTTTCCTCTCAGTGCTGATGAGTTGATCCCTTCATTTCTCAGGAACCAGGTTGCTGTTACAGAGACACGATCACCGCCTGCTAGCCTACGCAGGGGCAGGGGCAACATCACCATAGCCACCCCGCATGGCGCCGCTACAGCCACGACGGCCGCCACATCGTGGAATACAGAGCACCGACATCCCCTTTCCCCATCAGAGGTCATCCAGCGAAGGGTGATCAACAACCTCGTGCGTAGGTACGAGGAGGAAGGGGTCATCCCAACTCGGGATATGGCCCGCTTGGACCTGGGGGCCTCCAGGCCCCGCCGTCAACACCGCCCTAACAAGCCGCGTAGGGAGCCCCTGCTCCCCACCCCAACGTTCAAACATTTCTCGAGCCTGTCCCCGGAACTCTTTGACGACTACTCGCCTTACACTGATGAGGCGGGCACCGTCCGGCTCATCCCGCTCAGGGTCCTGACCCAAGGGCTCTAGGAAAGAGCTCCCACTCGGCCGCGTCAGCGCCGCCGTCCGGCTCCGCAGGAAGAGCAGGAAGGCCATGCCCCTGCACCACCAGCACCAGCTCGTCTAACCCGACGTCAGCGTCGGGCCCAGGCTGAGGACACTCGCCCAGATGCGTCAACGTCAACAGCTACAGTGGCCCGTGCCACCGCCGACATGCATCACGGAGTCCCTGCATACACTGAGCAGGGGCACTCCTTCACCCAACCAGGATCGAGACCCCAACCGCCCGACGGGTAGGCTGGGTTGACTCTCCGGGTTGCAGGCCCGAGAGGTGATCGCCGCGAACTAACCCGCGGTGATGTCACCCCGTACGGAGGCCCTCCCCATACCACTACTCCACAGAGCGTGGGCCTTCCCAGCTTCGAAGCTCATCATGGAGGTATGCCCCGTGCTACCCCCATCCCGAAGGAAGACCTGCCCCGTGGCAGTGATGCTCAGTGCGGAATCCTTTCCCGCGCCCACTATACAGGGTATGGAGTCTATCCTCCTGCCCCAGACAATCGATATGAAGGCACTTCCCATCCAGTCCTTCTCTAACGTGGGGGCCCTCCTTAAGTCCTCTCTGCAACCGGCGAAGGTCCTCCTCGCCCCAGCAACTCGAGGAGTTAAGGTGAGCCTCACTCTGCCTGCATCGACCATGGAGGTCCTCCCCATGCTCCTGCCGATTCCAACAGAGGCTCCGCCCACAAGGGTGCTATCCATGGAGGTTCTCCCCATGTACCCTTCGAAATTTTCCCCGGTGCCCCTCGCACCTCGGCTATCTCGAGCGGGGGTCCTCTCCGCCACGGCGCCAGCGCCGCCCCAAGACTACATGATAGGGATCAACCCTGTCTCGAAGAGCCACCCCGGGGCAGGAGAGCGGGTCGTCGCCGCCACAAGAAGAGTCCTGTGAAGGCCTGGCCGGAGATCAAACCTGCCCGCTTCTCCGACTCCGAAGCGGAATGCGACTCAGCGATGGAACCTTCTCCCTGCTCCTCCGTATCAAGGACCGAGGCAAGAACCAGATGTGTTAGCCTCATTCTCCCAGAATATGAGGTCCACCAGATTCCCATCTCTCTCCACAAGTACATCCAGGAGGAAGAAATCTTGGGAATTCTGGAGGTCTTGACCGCGCAATCACTGCCATTGTCACCAGAAGCGCCCTCTACCTCTACCAGAGATCACAGAGATCTATTTTGGGGGCCAACGGTAGTAGAGAGACGACATGACCTGTCACCGGTAGCCATGAATCCTGTGCTAGAAGCTGTGGCTATCAGCCCATCGTATCGTGACATTGTATCCAGGTCACCTTACTCTTCAGAGGATAGCCCAGAATTTGTCGGTCAGTTAGCTTGTTCGTCGTATTCTCTGCCGCTGAGTTTTCTATCATAGAGGTCTACCTCTGTACCGCTACCGGTCCCTCAGTCACCCCCGGTTGATGAATGGGCCAATACAGGGCAAGACCCCGAGTCCGAACCCAGGAGCTTCTGGTGTATTCTTGCAGCGGATTACTTCCCGGAGAAGTTCTGGCCGACGGCGGCGCTGATTTTTCGCACACCAGAGTCCCTTACCCTTGATGAAGTGGGGTGCTTATGTCGAACCCTATGGGCGACACACTTCCGCCTTCGTTACGAATGGGTGGTGTACCCCAGAAGTCGAGAGCACTTCGAAGAAATCGGCGAGAAATGCCTCCTGATTGATTCAGCTGCACTCCTTGTGGCCCAGCACCCCGAGTCGCCAGGCCCTCAGAACACCCTTCAACGGAAATGCGTTCAGAGTTTCAAAGTACTCCGCAGAATCATCAGGGAAGCTACCCCCATGTGCAAGTCCGTGGTTGGGGACACTATGTCGCTCTCCTCTTCGACCCTATCCGACGGCAACCCGATTCGCTATGCGACATCGAGGACATTCCCTCGAGAGGGGTCGCGGTCCCCATGGCTGACATAGTGGACAAGGAAGATGAGCTTGAATTCCTTGATGGAGACTTACCCCCCGAGGGCATACCGCCACTACTGGACCCATCAGGGAGGGTTACCCGTCAGTAGAGGAATCTGCTTGGCCTCCCCGTACCCACCGAGTCGCTGGTACTCGGTCGAAATACCAGCAAGGGTAAGGAGCATGTCGGAACTGTCAAGCACTCCGACTCGTCTGCCTCTGTGCAGAAAATGGAAGAAGATCCCGAAAAGGCCACGTTACGCCAGTAGCTTGCTGACTAGAAGAGGCTGGTTGACGAACTCTTGACTGAGCGCGCCGCAGAGCGGCGACCCGACTATGGTAATCTGAGGCCAGGGCAGTAGGGGCAGGAACAATTTCCCCCCGTTGAGATGCCTCCGGGAAACCCTGATCATGCTACTGCCGCAGACAGGGCAGAAGCCGGACCTTACGGCAAGAGGGCGCGATACGTCTCGCCAAACCCCCCCGAACGATGGGGCAATCTGAAGAATCCATTCCGGGTTCCCCCAGTCGCCCCGCAGGTCGTTCCGCCAGTTGATCCACGAGCTGCCGAAGCCATCTACCGTGTTGAAGAACCTGGAAACACACTTGTGGTTAGGGATCCCCATCAAGATAGGGACCCCCACCCGGATGATCTTATTGCGGCACTCACAGCCCGCCTCGAAGCGTTGGAAACGCGGAAGGTGGTAGTCCCACCGGATGGCAATCCGTATCCCGCGTGGGTGGATGATATACTCGCGCTCCCGGGTTTTGGGAACCCCACTTTCTCACCCTTTAATGGGACAGGGGACCCGCCGCAGCACTTGGCTCATTTTTCTTCCAGGTGTGGCCCCATGCTGGGGACCCCGACTCAGCAAGAAGCCACCAAGCTCCGATGTTTCGTACAGACATTGGAAGGTCCGTCATTCGTCTGGTATAGCCAGCTCTCTATCGGATCGGTGATCGGTTGGGAGGACCTCCACCTGAAGTTCATATACCAGTTCATCTCCACCACGTGGAAGACCAACATTGCAGACCTCTTCAAATGCAAGCAAAGGCCTGATGAGTGAGTTGCATATTGCATCGCCCAGTGGAAGGGACTTACGTATTACCTCGATATGCCACTGACTCAGGAGAAATTAGTGACGTTGTGTGTGGGGAACGTCAAAACGGAGCTGGTACCCTCCCTAATTACCCAAAACTACCCTGGAGGGTTTGGAAATTTCTCAGATAAGGCTCAGCGGCTTGAGGAAGCTCTGCAACAGGCTAGTCAGGCACGTTCGTTGCCCCCTATGATCCCAGCCAGGAGGACTGCCAGGGCTGAACCTGCCACGGTGGCCCAAATAGAAGCCCCTAGGTAGCTGGA
This sequence comes from Viscum album, assembly GCA_963277665.1. Taxonomy (NCBI): domain Eukaryota; kingdom Viridiplantae; phylum Streptophyta; class Magnoliopsida; order Santalales; family Viscaceae; genus Viscum; species Viscum album. Next base: position 641,553,918 of record OY728151.1, on the reverse strand, counting down.
ATTACTGCCAGCGGCACCATCCCCGCAGCCCCGTAGAGGTCCTCCACCTCAAGCAAGGCTCCTACCCAGCAGCGACCGCCTTAGAACCGACAGGTTCCCCCGCGCAATGCGCCACCACCACCCAGGTGAGACAATCAGGCGCCGCCTCCTCGGCAGGCCCCTCCGGCCCCTCATCAGGTTCAGGCCCCCAGAGCCCCCTATCTGGAAAGAAGTCACCAGACTTATTCGTTGAACGAAAATAAGGTCCCTGGCTATTTCTGAAGTGCTCTAGAGCAAGGGATTGTGCGCCTGCCCGAGTGCAGAAGGCTGGCAGATGCAAATCTCACCGATCACCCCAACTATTGTCCTTATCATCGGATTCTGGGGCACACCCTTAGTCAATGCTATGTGTCTAAAGACTAGCTTCAAAACCAGGTCAAAAACAACATAGTCAAGTTGGGCCCGGCCCCAGCACAAGTGGCGGCTGTCTTTGCAGGATCAGAGATTGGCAGCGACAGCGAAGGCGAGTGGCAGCAGGTTCCCAGCAGCGGCTCTCGAAAATATGACGACTGGATGGCTCGAAAAACCGTCGTCCATGCCCATGGTATCATTCGGGCGCACCTGAAGCAGTCGAAACCTTCAGAAGAAGTAGATGGTACCTCTGCATCATCTTCACAGTCGACCTCTTCCCAAAACGGCAAGAAATGGCGACGCAAGAAGAAGCAACGCGCACCACTGTTGTCATCGTCATCCCGCACTCTCGGTGACTTTATGCCCCCTGAAATGAGGATTCCACCTAGAATCCACCCAGTGGTGGATGACTCCTCGAGCGACATCCAGGGGTACGCTTTGGTTAACACCGTGGAGCTGGTAAAGCCCTATATGACTCCTGAAGAGGGGGAACGCCATGCGAACCTCCCCAATATTTCCAGTCGACGTCAACGGAATCGCAACTGCGCGGGTCATCGAGGTAAGTCAGCGGGAACTTTCATCCAAGCCATGCACGCTACTGAGACTAGACAGCAGGCTCAGCGCAGAGCTCAGCACGCGCAACCCCATCTAACGCCCTCAGCTCTCCCTCCACCGCCGTTTGTGCTACTAGATCAGGGAGAGCTGCCTCGTTCGTATCACAGTCAGTCTTGCCCGGCTACAGGCCAGCCTCCGCTGTCCAATCCTAGTCCGGCGTCTACTCTCCAGGCTTCAACTAGTAGGCAGCAGGATGTACCCAGTACTAGCTGATCGCCGGTTCAACTAGAAGGACCCGTTATACCTCCAAATGCCGAACGACCTCTTGTAAGCAGAGGTTCACGTTTGGCACAAAATTATGATGTACTGAAGCACCTGGACGGCATTCCGGCGAGGCATTATATCCTTGAGGCCCTTCGCCTATCATCTGAAATGCGCGAGGCACTCGCTGAGGCCCTATGGAGCCCCCTCCAGTTTGAGATAGAGGTAGTAGCTGCAGAAGCCTTCCATATTGAGATGATTGAGAACGCCAAATGTCAGGCGGTTATCTCGTTCTCCGATGAAGATGAGGACCCTCCTATACATGGGCACATTCGCTCATTGTACATCACTGGCCACTTCAATGGTGTGGAAGTCCGCCACTGCCTCGTTGACACGGGTTACGGAATCAACCTAATTCTGACTCGGACGTTGAAAATGTTGGGTCTGTCTAAAGGTGATTTGACTCCCTCTGACCTCAGAATCCAGGGGTATGATAGGAACGAGAAAACCCCATTCAACAAGTTCCTCCTGAAGACTCGGTTCTGTGGCTTAATTTCCAGTACTGAGTTCATGGTCATCTCTCAGGACACGGCCTAAAACGCATTGATGGGTAGGACATGGCTCCATCTGCACGCAGCAGTCCCTTCGTCGTATCACCAGTGCCTCAAATACTCACTCAATGGTCGAGTAGGCGTGCTCCAAGGAGATGTGTCTCCCTTCGCTTCTTGTGAGGCCCGCTATCTGGATGCGGGTTATTACAAAAGTAACGATAAACAAATCCTAGTAAGTGAGGATGAACCCGCCCCAGTCACAAGTGATCCCTGGGAAAGCAGGGATGACGCCTACGTCCTCCCAATCCACCGATTGGAGGCAACGACCCCTGACATGGGGCAATGTTTTGTTGTTTCGGGTACCCAAGGAAGGCATGTTCCCGTGTCCAAGTGACGGTGGAAAATCACCTCGTACTCCTACATCAACCAGGCTCAGGTGATCCCAGAACCACCTACCCCTGTACGGTACCGGAATTTCAAGCTTATGACAACGACGGTACGCCATACATGTCTCTTCCGCTAGGCTGGAATCCACCGACTCAGGCCAACACATCACCATTGTTTGATATCATCAAATGTGGCCCCTTAGGCCGAAGGCCAGATGGGATAGGATCGACTGCCTTCATTGCTATGGTCTCAATGGCATGTAAGTCTCCGGATATGATGACCACTACTGCCTGAGCCGGCACCAGCTGCCCCTCATGTTTTGATAGCCCAGAAGTATCTCCCATCGTTGGAAATCCCCCCACGGGTGGGCAGGAAGACCTGGAGGATGCTCCCCCCACATTTGATGAAGGCGTCTCTACCACGGTTGATGAACTGGTACATGTGAACATTAGTAGCGATGCAGATCCAAAACCCACATTGATCAGTGCAGCCATGTCCACCGAGTAGCGGCAGCAGTACGTAGACTTCCTCAAACAACACCGTGACCTGTTTGCCTGGAGTTACAACGAGATGCCAGGACTAGATCCCCAGGTAGTTGTTCACCATCTGGGCCTCCCAGCAAAACATCATGGGTTTAAGCAGCCTCCCAGGGAAATGCACCCTTCTCATGGTTCTATGGTTGAGGCCAAAGTTGACAAGCTTATCAAAGCCAACTTCATTAAGGAAGTCCAGTACCCCAAGTGGCTTGCCAACATTGTGCCAGTCAGGAAGAAGAATGGACATATCAGAGTCTGTATCGACTTCCGCGATCTTAATCGCCACTGGCCAAAGGATGACTTCCCACACCCAGTGACGGAGTTATTGATTGACGCCACAGCTGGGTTCCATGCTCTCTCTTTCATGGATGGGTATTCCGAGTACAACAAAATCCGGATGGCCCCCAAGGACGAGGAGTCCACTACCATCAGGGCTCTCCAAGGTACCTTTTTCTACCAGGATATGCCATTCGGTTTGAAAAATGCAGGTGCCACTTGTCAGAGGGCCATGCATCGCATATTCAAGCCGATTCTCGGGACAATGGTGGAATTCTACGTAGATGATCTCGTAGTCAAATCATGTCAGTGCGAGGACCATCTCAATGACCTTGAGAAGGTGTTTGGTTTCCTCCATTCCCGTCACCTGAAGATGAACCTGTTGATGTGTGCCTTTGGGGTCACCTCTGGGAAGTTTCTGGGCTTTGTTGTCAGATACTGAGGTATCGAGATCGACCCGGAGAAGATCAAGGACATCAGCCAAAGGCCTCCCCCGAGAAACATTCGGGAACTTCGAGGCCTTCAAGGCCACTTAGCCTATATACGCCGATTCATTGTGAATCTGGCCGACAAGTGTAATCCCTTTTCCTGGCTCATGAAGAAGGGTGCCGCTTACGAATGGGATGAAGAGTGTCGGACCGCCTTTGAGGAAATCAAGCAGTATCTGCTCCAAACTACGGTCTTGATGACACCCATCTCTGGAAAGCCACTGGTCCTTTACGTGATCGCCCTGGAAAGATCCCTCGGTGCACTGCTCGCCCAGAAGAATAACGAGGGTACTGAGAACAGTCTCTACTATCTCAGCCGCATGCTTCTTGATACGGAGGTCAGATACTCCCCCATCGAAAAGAGTTGCCTTGCGCTCGTCTTCGCCGTGCAGAAGTTGTGACATTACCTGCAGCACCATGAGGTGCAATTGGTCTCTCGGGTAGACCCACTGAAGTACATCCTGAACCACCCCATGCTAACTGGCCGACTAGCACGCTCGGTGGTGATTCTCCAGCAGTTTGATATCAGGTTCGTACCTCAGAAGGCCATTGAGGGACAGGTGTTGGTAGACTTTTTAGTTTCCCATCCAACCTCCACGGATCAATCCATGGACCTGGATTTTCCTAATGAGACGATCCTCTCAGTCGATCATGTCGTCTCATATTGGAAAATTCATTTTGACGACGCCTCTCGGAGCCCCACTGGTAGGCGGCTCAACGATCCCAAGCTCAACAGAGTGGGCCTGGGTATTGTCTTCATTACCCCGGCGCAAGCCGTCCTGCCATACTCGTTCCTATTTTCAGATGGTTGTATGAACAACAAGGAAGAGTACCAGGCTCTCATCATCGACCTCGAGTTGGCCCTTGAGATCCATGTGCCCCATCTATATGTGAAGGGAGATTCCGAGATGGTAATCGAACAGGTTAATGGCGACTACGTCGTCAGAAAGCCGTAGCTTGCACCGTTGCTGGAGTACACCCTCCACCTAATGGCCCAGTCCTCTTCTCGACCAGAGGTTTCCCATGTCCCACGTTCACAGAACGGTCAAGCAGACGCCTTGGCTGGCTTGGCCGCGTCGCTCGCAGAACCCGAGCAAGATGATTTGATCATACATGTGGCACACCGGAGAGTCATTTCCCCCATCACTCAAGAGGACAATGATGGCCTGCGAGTAGGTCATCTCACCGCCAAAACCTCCACGTCAAGGGTCCCGGGTTCGTCAGACATAGTGAATGAAGCCACTCTCAATTGGAGGGAACCTTTTGTCGAGTATCTCCAAAATGGCCGCCTCCCGGACGACCGGGCCGAGCGCGAGAGAATCCGACGCCGCGCGCTGCAATTTACCCTCCAGAGCAGCCCCATTCTTGAACAGATCCTTTATAAGCGGAGCTTCGATGGTGTCCTCCTCTGTTGCATCCAAGGAGTAGAGATACCTTAAGTTATGCAAGAGGTTCACACCGGTTCCTGTGGCGCCCATCAAGCTGGGCCGAAGTTGTCCCATCAAATCTGGAGGTTGGGGTACTTCTGGCCCTCTATGATCCACGATTGTATTGGGTATGCCAAGAGATGCCACGCGTTCCAAGTTCACGCCAACTTCCTACAGCGGCCACCGGAGCCCCTCCACCCCACCAAGTACTCTTGGCCATTTGCGGTATGGGGACATGATGTAGTGGGACCGTATCCACCGGAAACAGACCGCCAGTGTAGGTTCATTTTGAATGCTACAGATTTCTTCTCCAAGTGGGTAGATGCAGTTCCACTCAAAGAGGTCAAGGCCCGTTCCATCGTTGACTTTGTGAGCTCCAATATTATCCACCAGTTTGGGGTCCCTCACGCCGTCCTCAACGATAACGACACCAACTTCTGAGAGGCTGAACTAAATAAATTGTACGCCAAGTACGACATCCGGTCGAACCATACCTCCCGCTACCATGCGTAGGAAAATGGACAGATCGAGGCGTTCAACAAAACCCTCTCTAACATTCTGCAGAAGATGCTTGGTCAGAATAAGAAAAGTTGGCCGGACAAGCTCCCCAACACCCTCTGGGCTTACCGGACGACGACTCGTGACTCTACCCAGGTGACCCCATATTACCTGGTGTATGGAGCTGAGGCCGTCCTACCCATTGAGATCCAGCTGCCATCGTTACGCACTGCAGTCTATGATCACCAGACATCAGATGAGGTAGCCAAAATCCGTCTAGCTGAATTAGAAGCATTGGAAGAGAACCGGCTTCGTGCCCTGCACAATCTAGAAAGGCATCAGGATAAGATAGCGAGGGCCTTCAACAAGAAGGTTCGTCTCCGTTCTTTCCTACAAGGCGACCTAGTACTGGCCCTTCGAGCGCCAATGATTCCCGGTAGGAAACCACCCAAATTAGAACCCAAATGGGAAGGGCCTTATATCATCCATAAGGTTTACCCCAATGGAGAATACTCATTGGTGACCATGGATATAGAGCGCGTAACCCCTCCCACCAATGCCAAGTTCCTCAAGCGATACTCTGCCTAGGGAAAAAAGGGTCCTGCACGACCTTAAACTGCATCTTTGTCCTGGAAGACGATAAACTATGAAATGGCCCCGCATGACCTTAAACTGGACGTTATGGTCCAACACAACCTTAATGTAAAGTCCTGCATGACCTTAAACTGCATCTTCGTCCTGCAAGATGATAAATTGCAAAATGGTCCGAGCTATATGACTTGAAACTAAGATCTCCCCCGTCCTTACTACAAGACGATAAACTGCAAGCCAGTCAGGCCTTCCTAACTGAGGCTCAGCCTTAGCCCCTTGGCCTCCTCGGGTCCCCGGCCCCTTGTCCTTACTGCAAGACGTTAAACTGCAAGCCAGTTAGGCCTTCCTGACCGAGGCTCAGCCTCAGGCCCCTTGGCCTCCTCAGACCCACGGCCCTGTCTTCATTGCGAGACATTAAACCGCAAGCTGGTCAGGTCTCCCTGACCGCGGTCTGGCCTCAGGCCCCTGGTTTTCCCCGACTTACCCTCTTGCGGGATTGTACGGTATGGTGTGGGACTACGTCCTCATACACATCGGATTGCTTTCCATACCATACATATCCCCAAATGAGATGCTCCTCGTCCCACATGACGTTAAACTGCATCTTAAGAACTACGTGTGGCTTGATTCCCGTCTTCATGGGATACGTAGGAACGCTCGGATGCCTCGTCTTGAGCCCAGCCCCAAGATTTTCTCTTCCACTATCCCCCCTGGGAATAGTTTCCTCGTAGGATCTTTGTGTACCATGGGGTAGGCTTTTTTAGCCCTGCTCATACAACCCTGCTCATACAAGGATTTTAAGGGTCGAACCATGTGCCCACTCCTGTTCTTCTATCCTCCCACGTCCTCACCGCATGATGATAAACTGCATGGCCTTCAAGAACTACGTATGGCTTGATTCCCATCCTAATGGGATACGTTAGAACGCCCGGGCATTTTGTCCGTTGGCCCAGCCCAAAAGCCAAAATCTTCCCCTCGGGTCAAGACAAATGGCAGGGTGCACACTTTTTCCCAAACTCACATCGAGCAAGCCTCGACCCGGCTGCACATCCCCCCTAGAGATGTTTGCCTCTTTCGTGGATGGATACAGTTATGGCTCACCCACTCCTTGACTGGGATTCCATCATGTTTTCACACCCGGAGGGACCCCCAAGAACGGCCTGGATACTACGCCCAAGGGCACTCCTACCGATACAGGCCAACGCCCCCGAGTGTTTTCTAGCAACAAGCCGATACAAGTCTCGCATTGCGAATTTGGTCAGCGGTCGACGCACATTTGTTGCTCCCATATCGGGTCGCCATAGGAACGGTGTGTTCCGAACATGGTCAACAGTGTCCTGGATCATTGGGTCCACCCTGAGATGTCCCAAACATCGAGTGAAGTGATACGTTCTGCCCCATCCCGAAGTGAAAAACTTCCCCCCAGGTGGTGCCAGTGATCGGTCCCATGGCCCCGACTCCCCATAGGGGTGTACGGTGTGGTGTAGGACTACATCCTCATTCATGTCGGGATCATGTACCATGTCGTACGCCTTCCCTTATGAGCCCCAGCCTCAGGCCCCTTGGCCTTCTCGGGTCCCTGACTCCCATCCTCATGTATGACATTAAACTGCAGACCCGTCAGGCCTTCCTGACTGATGCCTGACCTTAGGCCCCTTGACCTTCTCGGACCCCTCCGCCCAACCTCTTACCCAGGGTGTACGGTGTGGTGTAGTACTACATCCTCATTCACGTCGGGATCATGTACCATGCCATACGCCTTCCCTTACGAGGCCCAGCCTCAGGCCCCTTGGCCTCCTCGGGTCCCCGACCCTCGTCCTCATTGCACGACGTTAAACTGCAAGCAGGTCAGGCCTTCTTGACCAATGCCTAACCATCAGACCCCTTGTCCTTTCCGGGCCCCGGCCCAGGTCCTCTTTTATGGGAGTTTATGGTGTGGTGTGAGGCTATTTTCTCGTTCACGTCGGTTTATTGGCCATACCGTACACCTCCCTTGTTTGGGGGTATATTAACCCCTTCGTCCTGTATGACGTTAAACTACTTTTAGAGAACTACGTTCAACTTGATTCCCATCCTCATGGGATACGCAGGACCACCTTAATGTCTAGGATTCGGGTCCAGCCCCATCTCTCGGGAATCGTCATCACATCTTGGCCCCTTGTCCTACCCTTCCTTCATGGGAGGATTATATGGTGTGGTGTGGGATTATGTCCTCATTCACGTCGGTCTCGTAATGGCCACGCCATGTACCTCTCCCTCCTGAGCTGTTTCGTCGATCCCTTTTCGACATTCACCAATGTGCCTAAGAGTACTCTGGTTTATTACCTGGACTGCCAATCTTTACTCAGACACGTCCGCACCCACTTTCCAGTCCTTTTGTATCCCTGCATCAGGGCTTCCATCACCTTTCACACCCGGAGGGACCCCCAAGAAGGGCCTAGATACTATGCCCAAGGGCTCTCCTACCGTTACGGGCCAATGCCCCCGAGTGTCTCAGAAAACAAATCGATAAAATCCCATGTTGCGAATATGGTCAGCGGTCGATGCTCGTTTGTTGTTCCCACCTCAGGCTAACGCGATATGGATGCTGCGTTTCCGCCATGGTTAATAGTTTTCGTCTATTGCCACGCCAATCCATTAAGCTGAAAATGCCAGGTACACAATTCACACCCTTCATCACTTCATCGTCTCCAAGTAGAGTCTCAGAACTCTTGGTACTTTTCCTCTGTGCACGTCTGCATGTTGGGGAAACAAGCCGCGTCCAAGGTTTCCTTACGGGATCTCTACCAACTCCCCTCTGATGGATGCCCCAAGTATTGCGATAAGGATCTCCCCCACTTGTTTCCCACACCGAGTTTAACTCACGTGGGCTTAGGGATCAGGTTGACGTCTGCACTAACTTGGGAGGTTGTTACCATTCATGGTCCGAGTTCTATGACCATAAACTAAGATCCTCTCAGAACTACGTTCAGCTTGATTCCCATCCTAATGAGATACGTAGGAAGGCCCAGACCTCCTGTATTTGGGTCCAGCTTAAGTTCAGCTAATTCGCCTCTCTGGTCCTGCCATCGGGACCCCGACTACGGGACCGCGTGGCGTAGTGCGGGATTATGTCCTCATTCACGTCGGGTTTGCAATAGCTACACCACGCGCACCCCCGTTCTGAGATTTATCCCTCTTATTCCTTGTCCCGCATGACATTAAAAGGCACCCTTCAGAACTATGTGTGACTTGATTCCCACCCTCATGGGATACGTAGGACCACCTGAATGTCCCGACTTCGGGCCCAGCCCCACCTCTTAGAGAACTCATGATCTCCCAGTCACCTAGTCCACTTGGCCTATCCCTCTCCAGGAGGGGGATATGTAGGTATGATACAAGGTTTTGGGCACCATGCCCCCTTCCCCCGGGAACCCACCATCTCTTGGTTACCATCAAGTTGAGTCTCTTGACCCCTTGCAGTGGTTCACCCATGTGTTAAGAGTACTCTGGTCTAGGAACAAGAGTGTCAGATTCAACATGATCAAGTTCCTTCCACTTGTCAAGCTTCGTGTTCCCCTCCATTCGGGCTTCGATTACCTTTCACACCCGGAGGGACCCCCAATAACGGCCTGGATACAATGCCCAAGGGATCTCCTACCGTTACGGGCCAACGCCCCCGAGGGTTTCGGACAACAAATCCACAAAATCCCGGGTTACGAATATGGTCAGCGGTCGATGCTCATTTATTTGTCCCCATTTCAGGCTAACGCGACAGGATGCTGTGTTGAAAACATGGCCAGTAGTAATCCTCTATCATCATGCCAGCCCCTTCAGTCCTCGAATGTTGGTTGCATGATTCACATCATTTTCCACCACATCATGTCCAGGTGGAATCTCGACACTTTTGGCGCTATCACTCAGTTCACCTTTGCATGCCAGGGCGACAAAGCTGCAATATGGCATCCATCGGGGCTCCCATCGTCCGAGATTTAAGACCATAAACTAAGATCCATTCGGGACTACGTTCAACTTGATTCCCATCCTCATGGGATACGTAGGACCACCCGGATGCCCTGTCTTTGGGTACAGCCCATTTAGGGAGCCAGTCTCTCCCCCTGTTCCACCTCTTACCTCTATATAGGCCCCTCGGCCTAAGGTCTCCCTCTCCAAGTGGCGTACAATGTGATGCGGGATCATGTCTCCATCAATTGTGTTTTATAACACTACGCACATTCCCCGCCTAGCATCGTCTCTGCTACGTCTGCGCTGCATGATGATAAAATGCATGCTTGGTCCTATCATACGACCCTAAACTGTGACATTATTGTCCTGGCTGCATGACGAAAAATGGCACTGCATTGTGGTCACCTCGTTGTAGAGGACATCACGTTGGGTATTGGTCACGTGCCATGCCATTTTTCAATGCCCATCACGGCTTGATCCTTGTGGCGACACCACAACATACTAGTCTAGGAATGTCGCTTCACAAAAAATCCACTCACCTTAAAGAACAAATAAGATTTATCAAATTCCGCTTCTTTTAGTGCAAGGGCCACAGCCGCACTCCCGTTTTCCCCTGGCACTGGTATCTTACCATGTAACCTTTAAGAACTACGTGTGGCTTGATTCTCATCCTTATGAGATATGTAGGAGTGCCCAAGCACTTCCCCGCGGGCCCAGCCTAACTTTCGCTTTTGGTCCCTTGACCTAAAACCTCTCCCAATGGGGTCGTGCGGTGTGATATGGGATTACATCTTCATTCACGTCAGGTTGTTCACTGCACCGTACACACCCCCATATTCCCATTCACACCAGGTGTTTGAGTTACTCCACCATGTGCCTCTTATGTCTCCTCCCATCCATGGTCCGAATTCTACGACCATAAACTAAGATCTCCCTATGGGAAAGGAATCTACTCCCTCTATCTAATACGTCTCGTTGTCGTATTCAGATGTGTTTTGACAAAGAGCCTGAAGTGTGGGATTTTCACGAGGACATCCTCCTCATCCCATGACCATGCTTCGTGGGCTCGCTATTTGGATCGTCATCCTCTTCCACATCCAAAAGGACCCTCGGACGACATGGATAATAAGCTTAGGGGCTCTCCATGAATGCTGGACCTAAGGGCCCTCCAATTGTTTCGGGCCAACGTCCCTACGGATATCTGACAACATTTGTGACATGGTCCCATGTTTCGAACATGGTCAATGGTTAACCCTCATTTGTTTGTCCCCATTCTAGGCTAACACGATATGGATGCTGGTTTTCTGTTACGGTCAACAGTTATCCTCCATCGTCACGCCGCCATCATCGTGATCTGAATCTCGAGCGCCGTGATTCACACGTTTCCACTTCCTCATGTTCAAGTGGAATTCCATCATACCTGGATCTTTCTCTTCGCGCATCTAGGTGTGCTAAATGATCGTGTTAGTGTCACTGGGCCGGTATTCGCCGAGCGTCCCTCTTCCATAACCTGCCCCTTTTTGTCGGGAAATTACCACCACTAATGCTTGTTTCTCACACCGAGCACGACTCACGTGGGTTTAGTAGTTTTGGCGGGATGTGTACCAACATGGCCAGGCTTCTCATCGTCCCGCACGACGTTAAATTGCGCTTTAAGGACTACGTATGGCTTGATTCCCATCCTCATGGGGTACGTAGGAACGCCCGACCACTCTGCTTCGTGCCCAGCCTAATCCTCACTCTTGGTCTCTTGACCTAGAGTGTTTCCCCCAGGGGTACGTGGTGTGATTTGGACCCTAAGTCCTCTTTCACGTCAGTTTCATATCTACCGCACCACACGCTCCCTGGGATCTTCCCTTTTATTCCAAGACCTATGATATGACGTTAAACTACATGAGTCCATGTGTCCTTAGTGCATGACACTAAACTGCGGTTCTACCCTGAGCAAGCTCAGGATGCCCCATGTTAATCATGGGATGCACCAGAGCCTCTAACAAAGAGGATTTCACCTGCCATTGTTGGTCTTTGACTGCACTGTACTTCCAGAACTACGTATGGCTTGATTCCCATCCTCATGGGATACGTATAGACACCCAGGCATTTCACCTAGGGTTCAGCCTCAAGAATCGCAAAATCTTGTTCCTCCCCATTTCCGGCCCTCTGGCCTGATCCCTCGGGGGGAACTATGTAGCTGTAATTTTTCCCTGAACAAGTTCAGGATGCCCCAAGATCCCATTGGGAAGTGACAGGCCCCCTCGCCAGAGAGGCCCTGTCTAAAAGAAGGAATGATCCATGATCAAACCAATGTGCCCATATGGTGTACTCCCACCATGTTGGTGTAACTACCTAAGTGTTGGATTCTGTTTGGACAAACCATCACTACATATTCCATGCTTTGCGTGCCCCTTATTCGGACCCTCGTCCCCTTTCATGTCTCACGGGACCCTCTAACGGCCTGGTCTCATGCCGCATCGGCTCACCTACCGTCCTGGGCCAATGTTTCGGAACACTGGTCATGTTTGGAAGGACCCCCTAACAGTATGGATGTTTGACCTATGGTCTGCCAACTATCCTGGGTCAATGTCCCGAAAGAGTGACCGACAATATTTGTGACATGGTCCCGTGTTTCGAACATGGTCAACGTTTGACCCTCATTTTTGTCCCCATTACAGGCTATTGTAGTAAGGATACCGCTTCTCCACCATGGTTAACAGTTGTCCTTTATTGTCCCGCCATCCCCACAGTGCTCCGAATCTTGGGTATCGTGATTCACACTTCCCATTTTCATCTATTTGGACCGATTTCAGCACCCCTGGCGTTGCACCATTTGTGCATAAGAGCACGCTGAAGAAACGGTAATTCGGCTGTCCTGGAAACTTCCTTCTCCAGTCAGCCCTCTCCCATCTTTCGGAATTCCGGACTGGTAATCCGAATCCCTGATGCCCGGATCATGGTCTCCACTCCTATGTTATATGGAAAGAGAAGGCAACTATCTCCTGTTTCTCACATCGGGCTCGACCCACGTGGGCTTGGGGAATTTTCGTCGAACGTCACACAAGAATTCTGTACAGTTTGGCGAGCATTGGAATCCCCATATTGATCCGCTGCCCCATGGCCAACATGGACGCCATAATAAACGAGTCGGGACGCACCCCCATGCTTGTATCCCTCACCGGTAGGATCCAACCACAGATGAGAGTTGTGATGAATGCCACCAGCCTGACTATCGGATGTTTTTCGGTGCTGACGCTGAATCCCCAAGTCTTCCATTGGCTTTCCTCCAAGACCCGCCAATATGAGTGCCCTTGGCCTCGTTGGGCCGCCCTCGGACAAGTTCGAGGCCTCGGAGGGAACTCTCGATTCTTTGGGAAATTTAGGAAGCACGTGAACCATCTCCTAAAGTGGACATCCCTCACTGCCTCCTTGTCCTCTCTAGGGACGAGCGCCATCAGCGCTGACGCCAGTCGCGGAATTTGCTCTGTATCCTCCCACGTGCTCATGACAGGGAGGAACTCATCATACATGACCCCCAATATCGGAACCCCAGAAATCTGGTGGACATCCCACAGGCTGATGCCCACCGCCCTGTGATGCATGTGAAAGGTATTGGTCCTAGATGACCATCTGCTCAGCAATTCCGACATTAGTTTCTTTGGTTGGTAAATGTGGAATTGGGAGGCCCATGCCGCCTCATACAACCCCACTCTCCTCAGCTCGGCCCAAAAATCCTCGCATGAGGCACCTACCCAGTAGGCCTAGGCCCAGTCATCAGTAAAGTTACCTCCCTGGCGCAGGTCCCACTCATCGGACCATCCCTTCTTCGAATCCTGCAAAGTCGCCTTCAGCATGGTGCGGTAGAGAGGAGGGGGCGTCTCCAGTTGCAGTGGATTCCCGTCAATATCGTTCAAATGGTTGTAGAGGCAGTCAGCGGTGACGGGTGTGAAGTCCTCCTACGCATGACCATCAGCCGCCCTGAACCATTGGTTCTGGCATGGTGTGCTCCAGAACCAGCATGCTGGTTCATCCCTACTTGCCTCAGGGATGAAGACATCATCCCTCAACCCGAAGCCGTACAATGGAAGTTTCTTGCACTGTGGATAATCCTTCTGACCCTCCGATAGAAGATCTGTCAAAGAAGTGTGGTCCGAATGGCTTCGGACCATCTCCACAAGGCCTGTACAGTTGGCCATCTCATCCTGACGAGCGGCATCTGCAAGCACCCCCAATACAGCCTCTTGATGGGCCATTTCGATTCCGGCCCACAGAAAAGAATTTGTTTTCAGAATGGATCGCAAAGCCAGATCACGAAGCCGGATTGTGAAGGCCAGTCGCGAGACCAAGCCGCGAAGTCTGGCCTAGGACGACAAGCATAAGTTCGCTTGGCGCGGACACCGAGTCGGAGACCCGTGGTTCGCCGCGAAGCTCAATTCGCGGAGGGCTGTCGCGGAGTACGCAGAGATTCGCGAAGTCAAGAGCACAAAAAGACAAGGATGTCACGTGAAGACAAAAGAGGTCGACCCCCATATTTATAGTCAGCGACCCCAGAGCATCGCGGCGCGCCTCACCTGTGTGGAGCATCGCGGCGCGTCCGGATCTGTGGCCCCGGTCAACACCGCGGTCCCCCTTCGTGTAACTGCTTCGCGATTCACCGAAAATTTTGGCGATTTTGCCTCATACTTCTACCCTTCACCCTCCACGGCTCCAAGTCTGAGGGGGGCATTTGTTGGTGCCAAAATATTTCACTAAAGGAAGGGACGAAAAAGAAGGCTGGAACGCTGCCTCACGAAGCACCGACACGAAGCACCGACGCGAAGCACCCTGAGCAGCGCGGTCTCACGAAGCTCCCGATGCGGTAACTCTCTACGAACGCATTTGATGTTCGCGAGCCCGTCGTGAATCTCCAGAGGCGGTAACTCTCCGCGAACGCATTTGACGTTCGCGAGCCCGCCGCGAAGCTCCAGAGGTGGTCACTCTTCACGAACACCTTTGACGTTCACGAGCACGCCGCGAAGCACCTGAGGCGGCACACGAGTTCTGCTTCGCGGCGCCCCTTCCCTATAAATAATGGACCCCCCCTGAGTCCCAAGGACGGACAATCCGACCTTTCGGCTTCTCCTATCTTGAATCGTGAAGCACACTTTTCCCCCGGGAATCATGAGCTCTGCGAGGTACTTCTACATCGCGAGACGCCTTTTCTTTGTCACGTTTTGATCCCCTCTTCCAAGAGGGATGCCCTTCGCGAAGCTCAAGGGCATTCACGAAGGAGGGGGATTCCCAAGGGAACCCGGGCAGCCACAGAGCATTTATGCTTCGCGAAACACCCATGTTGTACTAGTGATCCCTATGCTAAGGCAGGATCGCTACGCACCGCGAAGCACACTGCTTCGCATCACCCTGATTCGCGAGGCACCCCTTCTTCGCAAGGCAGTGCTCCGCAAATACTGTTCCACTTCACGAAGCACCCTCCACTCACACCAATGCCCCATGCTAGGGCCAAGGAACTCTGCTTCGCGAAGCACACTCCTTTGCTTGGAAATTCCTCTTCCCGTGCGACCCTCCTGGTTTGCACGATGTGATTTAAAAGTCCCATGGACAATACCACCCGTAGCGTTGCTTCACCTAATGCTTCTTCGTATAGGCATGCTAACGGCTATTGCTTCTTCGCATAGCCACGCTAACGTGGACCCCTTGACGGTTCGCTCCACAACCCCCCTTAACTATGGCCTTACTGGTACCTTCCCTTCCCCAAGGACCAGAGGGTACCGGTTATATAAGTCCTAGGGGTGCGGAGTGAACCCACCTCGCCCGAGCTATAGGATGTTAAACTGCCAAGCACCACATCCTCAACACATGACGTTAAACTGTGACCCGACCTCGTGCCTCTCACGAAGGGTCCCCCTAGCTCGAACATTTTTTACGCCACTCGTCTCCACCGGAGTGGAATCACCCATCCACATGGGATGATATCCTCTTTATTGGATTGGTGTATGTTCTCAGGAGAAGGGAAACCCTAGTTCCCCAACGGATGGTTGCACCCCCTCATCTCTGTACTTCCCCACTACCAAGGTCAGTGGAGGGCGTGATAGGGAATGAGGCACCTCCCATCATTGGTCCCGAGTCCCTCTTTCCCTGCGTTTTGTCGCACTCCGGGCCTCCATCCTAGAGTAAGTCCCAGCACCATGGGCCGCCTAATGCGTAATCCCCTCTTCGCTTATCATGGACGCACCATTCGCGATGTGATCTTCAGGTCCTTGCAAACTCTTGTTTCTCACACCGAGCATGACTCACGTGGGCTTAGAGTGAGCACCGGCCCTGACCCGCACCTTCAGCAAACTACAAGGACTTTGATCCATGTCAGGGCATGGTACATAGGAAGCCTCCATGAGGTTCAAGACAAATTACTCAGTCGTTCATTCACGTCGAGTTTCACCCTCGTCCAGCATGACGATAAACTGCACGCCCCGTCCAGCATGACATTAAACTGCACGCCCCGTCCCGCATGATGTTAAACTGCATACCCTCGTCCAGCATGACGTTAAACTGCATACCCTTGTCCAGCATGACGTTAAACTATATGCCTTCGTCCTGCATGACGTTAAACTGTATCCCTTGTCCAGCATGACATTAAACTGTACACCCATTTGAACTACGAGGTCTTTTATCCATGTCATGGAGTGGTACGTAGGAAGCCTCCATGAGGTTCAAGCCCACCCTTCATCCAACTCACATCGAGTTCTACCTGCTTCCAACATGACGTAAAACTGCAATTCCAATCCGACGGCAAGCCGTTGTGACCAACCCGAACTACGAGGACTTTGATCCATGTAATGGTATGGTACGTAGGAAGCCTCTACGAGGTTCAAACCCACCATTCGGTCGTTCCGACCTCATTCACGTCGGTTCACCCCCATCCCGCATGACGTTAAACTGTATTCCACAATTTGAACTACAGGGACTTTGATCCATGTCAAGGCATGGTATGTAAAAAGCCTCCCCGAGGTTCAAGCACAATAATCATTGGCCCAAACCATCTCCTTGTCGGTGTGCCAAGCCCCCATTTTCACCCGAACTACAAGGTCTTTGATCCATGTCAAGGCATGCTACCTAGGAAGCCTTCCAGAGGTTCAATCCCATCTCCCATTGGACCAAGGTCCCTCATTTACGTCGGTTCACCGACACCCATCGCCCGTCATTTATTCACGTCAGGGTTCACTACCGTCCCGCATGACGTTAAACTGTATTCCATCAATCCTTTGAACTACGAGGACTTTGATCCATGTCAAGGCATGGTATGTAGGAAACCTTCCCAAGGTTCAAGCCCACCACTAGTGGACCCACGGGTCTACATTCACGTCAGTTCACCGATGAAACACTTTGAACTATGAGGTCTTTGATCCATGCCGAGGCATGGTACATAGAAGGCCCCCCTGAGGTTCAAGCCCATCTCTCATCGGGCCGAGGTCCGCCCTCACGTTGGTTCGCTGACGCATCGGACCAAGGTCCACTTTTACGTTGGTTCGCTGACGACATCCATCAGACCAAGGTCCATTTTCACGTTGGATCGCTGACGAATTCCATCATCCGAACTACGAGGACTTTGATCCATGTCAAGTCATGGTACGTAGGAAACCTTCCCAAGGTTCAAGCCCACCACTAGTGGACCCACAGGTCTACTTTCACATTGGTTCGCCGACGAAGCCCTTGAGAACTACGTGGTCTTTGAACCATGTCACAACATGGTACGTAGGAAGCCTCCACGAGGTCCAAGCCCACCACCACTAGGACCCTCCTGGTCCTCCCCATTCACGTCAGTTCGCTACTGATGCCCATCGGACCAAGGTCCACCCTCATGCCGGTTCAGCGAAACCATCCCGAACTACGCGGACTTTGATTCCCTGCCACGGGGATACGTAGGAAGCCCCTTCAAGGCTCAAACCCAACTTCACCGTTTCCCTTGCGATGGTTCCTTTCCATTCCCCCTTACACTTCATTCATCCATCCATCATTCACCCTGATCCTCGCCCGGACCATCATATCTCGGTGAGACCATGTCGATACACTCCTCTTCACATCCGCCAATGGGCTGGCCCCGGTGTCGGCATCCCTTCAAGGGAAATCCCTCAAACCGATCTATTCTAGCTAATGCTCTGATCGGGCTGATCCGTCTCCTCTAGACATTAAATTTGTGACGTACTCTGTGTTAAACACGGGAAGCTGAGGAAAACCTCAGATATGTGCCTATGGCGTATAATTCCCTGCGCACGATGTGGGATGCCTCGGGCTTCCACGCCCTCGAGAAGCCCTGTGACCAGGGATAATTGACAGACATGCCAGGTTCCCCAGTATCTAGACATGCTACTGATGCCTCAACGTGACTACTCCCCCGACTGAAGGTTGCTGCCCTGACCGGACCCTTTGGAATGTCCCGACAGAAGCAGTGTAATTAACTGGCGTCCATAGAAACAGGGCACTAGGAAGAGTTTCACGAACAAAGTATTAAATCTATGAGGGAGACCCGGACTAGGTGACAAGTTCTGAGGAGGAATCCACAGAAGGAAGAACCGATATCCCATCATCCCGTTTTGATCATGGAGCAGACGTCCCTGAATAAAGAGCAAATGACGCCCGCCTTTGGAAAGCGGGAACGCGGGGCAACAAGCACAACACGTCCTACTCCACGGATGGACGGATGCACATGCCCCGGCGAAAGCATCAGAAACAATAGTCATACAAGCCTATGTTGGGTGGTTTATAAGTCATCCCTCTTGTTTTTTGATTTTAGAATTGTCATGTGGGACCCACCGACTTCATCATGTGTCGTTAATATAATTTATATACAATTTATTTACTCATTAGAACAATGATCATATTCTCTTTCCATATATGTGACTAATTTTTTGTGGTTACTCTTTCAACTACATCCATCCCATGAATTGCGTTATTCTATATTTGAATTTTTAGTATTTGGCATGTTTGTGACCCCATTTGAGTTGGAATTTTATTGACCCTAATAAGGGAAATATTTTTCCTATAATAAATATATTTCATTAATTTTGAATTTTATAATGGAATGTACCATGTGTGTTTACCACATGAACACCAATGTTAAGCGCTTCAAATGACAAATAAATTTGAAATTGAAATTGGCTAGTATTTTATGTATATGAATTGAACAGATTAATTGTGAATGATTAATATGATTCATGTTCAGAAAACCCATTACTACATTAATGGAAGGTAGCATAATGACCATAATTATTGAATATGGATTGAATTGAATTAATAAAGGTTTCATTATACATTTCATAGTCATACTAATCAAAATAAAGGATTGGACCGAATAGATATTTGGATATATAATGATTTTATACATCTTGACCATATCACGCTAATTAAAGGAAAGTATTCTACCAAAATAAATATCACTGGACCACATTATAAAATAGGAATGGCCTAACTCAATCTCAACATGGATTCTGGTCAATGAATTCCATGAAAACTTGGGAACCCCATCTTGATTCATTGGTATGACATGATTTGGTTGAGATCCACCTATATCCGAATACTTTTCGATTCCTTGGGTTCCTGGTATGACATTGTATGATCCCATCAATTTTTTTATAGGCTTTCGTGGATACAATCCTATTATCTAGTATTGACAGGTAGGTTCCATGGTTATAGTACATCAGGTACATTACATTCTAAGAACGGTTTTACCTTGGAAGAACTCCATGGACTCAGTAGGTGTATCATTGTGGAATACCTTGGACTATGCTCTATGTATTATACTCTTACCCTAATACATACTATAGTTATTATTGAGTTTTTGACCCTTGAGGTATATGTTTCCTGGGTTATTACCATAGAATAGCATTATTAAATATCATTATTGGTTTCCCAATTACTTCATGGGTACTAAATTTTTTTTATAATGTGACATATTATAAATCTGTTAAAATCAAATAATGAATTGGTTCCATTGTCGAACACTGGCAGAGGGGAGAATAAGGTACTTAGGAATTTAGTTACTATATAATAAATTACATTATATATATATTCTTTCACACTATAATATTTCTATTACACATGACAGATTTTAAAGACACCATTGGTGTTGGACCACTAAGATTAATCTAAAACCTTATCCTGGTGCCATTTTGTACCAGAAGTAGATTACATTGTTACATGTTTAGATAAAGGGAAGCATACTACTTCGAACAATAGATTTATTGATGTTTATAAAGGATATTGATAGATGATATCCGAGCTAGAGCTCATGATGCTTGAGATAGTCATTGATTTAATTTATACTTATGTGGAACAAGTTATGCCTACTATCTTATATCCTTATTTTCCTATTTTATAGTGATAGGACATAACAACCATTGTTGAATGCAATTCCATTTTTCTCCGTTATAAATAATGTTGTATAAATTTCCATTGTTCCTTCATTTTACATATATTTCTTCTACTATTTACCAATTTTTATGTTCTTCCACTAAGATACACTTTTGTAATGAGTGAATTGTCTTCCCACAGACACACCCTTGTCCCTCGCTGCTTGTCGACAACCTCTCACATGCGAGGATATGCACTTGAGAACATTTGGGCCATCAGGCAAGGGGAACCCATTAATTGTATGCTTCTATTGTGACATCAAAAACATGTATTAGAGTAGGTTCCCTTATTTAATTACTATTATTATACAATATATTATAGTGTAGAAACCCTAGGGACTTTTTCATAATCAATTCTTGGGCATCACAAACCCTTGTACGGTGTAAAAACAATGTTTCTTAAATTATTATTATTATTCTGATTTTTTCTATTATAGTTAATATTATTTCACCCTTGGGTGATGCACATGTTTGTTGGAGTTTTTGATTAATACTATGATTGAGTATTTTCTTTCAATCATGGCTCGATGATATAAGGTCAAAGAGAATTGTCACATGCATCATTTTAGGCATCAAGAGTTCACATGTCATTCATTGTACCATGTTATATAAGTTAATTTAATTTCTTTTCATTACATTATATTCATGTGATTGTTTAGTGATTCTAGGAAAGATATATTACCCATGTATTTCTATTTAATGAGATTGAGTGCTTGTTTGTCTCAAGTCACTTGGTCTGTGGTTCCTAATGGGTTGGGATGACGAATCTATCGAGTTGAGACATTATGTTATTAATAAATGGGTGTCATTTTTAGTGATTTGTGAATGAGAACTAATTCAAATATAATGGATATCCATTGTGTTTTTAATCATGAAAGCTAATATTAATTGGTTCTGTATCCTTATCCCGCATTATCATGTTTATGAAATGTAATTGATTGAACATGGTAATTAAATGAAAAATGAAATGAATCATATACATTAATACATATTGATACTTGGTCTTTTCATGGAGTAGTTTGGGTAGTATGTGTTGGGTAGTGAGTTTTCTAATGTTCATCTTCCTCTCATGATGATCTCTTTCTTCATATTATTGTTGTGTGGCGTTTTCTTAGCATTTGTAGTGTAAAGTAATAAAAATTCCTTCATTTTGATTTCTAGAAGGGTGGTGATGACCATTCTCCAGACATGCTGGGACTTGAGCCGCAAGTCTTACCTCCATGAGTGCCACCCAAGGAACTGTATCCTATTATTGATATAGGAATTTAATCCCATGTTATTGATATTTCATTATGTCTATTTAAGTCTGTGACATGTGCTCCATGGATGGAACCTAAAATGGTTGATATAGATCATGAATTTCAACAACATCATCCTCGTACTATTTCAAGGGATGGAGGTCCAAAGGCAGCTGAGTATGGCTAGAGGCTACCCAATATATCAATAATCATATAGAGACACCTTCAGAGTGGATGGTAATGTGTGCAACATACGTGCTTTGATGTTCATCAAATAGTTAGTGGGATGTGACTTTCCTGTTCGGTCATCATCGGTTCATGTTATGGGATTATTTCTAGACTGCATCTATGATCAATTATTTCAATAGATGATGAGACTGGACAGAACCATAGATTTTATGAATCTCATGCATGGTTCTTTGTCTCCTATGGAATATTCAGCATTTTCATGGATTTTTAGCACTCTTCACCTCTTCTAGACAGTGATGATATTTCGTGTGCAAGAATATTTAAGTATGTGCTCTAGTACACCATCTATACTAATATGAATAACTTTATCCTACCATAATTTTAAGAGATTTTCAATTAGGATCTTATCACTGAGCGCAACACGAGGGATGAGAATAATATCGAGTATAGAGGATCATTTCAACGACAAGCCTTTAGTTTTTCTGTTGGATGGAAAAGTTCCCTCGAGGTTTCTCCTCGGGTCATTAACAACTAGAGTGATTTCTTCCAAATATCTAAATGATGTCATCAGTGTAAAAGATAGTGTAATTTTATGCCTATGTGTGATAGAGACATAGTAGAGTGGCTGGCTTGGGGTTGTGTGGCGTAATATTCAGTATTTCTACATGAGCAGTCAACTAGATTTGAGTGGAAAATGATCATCTTCAGCTCCATCTTCACGATAGAGTTCTTTCAAACTATTTCAGGAATGGAGATGAAATAAAACCAATAGGTATGGTCGAGGATGATTTCATGGTCATGGTATCCCGACCCATGATCATCTATAATTTTGGTCGAGTAGTTATTTTTGTGGTAGTGTATCTATTGAAAATTGTCATAGATCAGTCACGTTGCATACACTACTGTCGATACTTGTGGATCGCGCTATGGAACCATCTGCATTACAAGGTTATATTCTTATGGAATATATAATAGTATCATTTTTTGGATACATTTTTTTTCAAATTCGTTTATCTCTATATCAATCATGGAGAGTCTCAGACATGATAAATAGTATCACTATGGTGTAATGAACCTAGATACACTGTTAGGGGTATGAATAGAGGGTATATGCTAAGTGAAAGATCATTACCCATGAGTTAGGAATCTACCCTTTATTATGGAACAACAATTTCCTAAAGAGGATGGGCTATGATGTCATTCTTAGAAAGGAGTGGTAGGTTCACTACCAAAATTTTGTAGACTACTATCAACATAGGATATCTTTTAGATCACCAGATTGTATAAATTAGCTATAATTGGGCGGCGGGTAAGATGTTTATTCTAGTAGATCTATAAAAGAGTATCATTGTATAGGTGGAGTGACTTCCCAAATAGAATATATATTCATGTAATATTAGGTTTTTAGATATGTTTATTTCTCTCCTGTAGTGAATCTTTTCAAGGACATATTTTCTGAAAATTTTTCTGGAGTACCTCCAGATAGTGAGGTAGGGTTTATAATTGATCTTGTTCTAGGGGAATATCTAGTTTAGGTTCCACTATACAGGTTGAAACCATAATGCTTCAAGCTCTCCAGAGGTAATTATAGGATTTAGAGTCCTGTGGTTTTATATGGCCTAGTATGTCTTCATTGGAATCACCCATGCATTTTTTCACAAAGTGGGATGGAACCTTATGTCTATCTATGGACAAAATAAAGATGGACAGGATTATAGTGAAGAACTGATATCCAATGCCTTGAATAGATGAAAAATTTTACTAACTTTGATGAGAAAATGTCTTCTCCAAGATCGACCAGATATCGAGATATTATCAGGTGCATGTCAGGCCCAAGACATACCTCATATAACATTCTAATGTAGCTAATGTTTGTGTGAGTACATTGTTATTCCATTTGGTCTTACAAAAACACCTGTTGTTTTCCTATATCTGATTAATATGGCATTCCACCCAGATTTAGATTCTTTTTTCATGGACATTGGGGATGAAATCTTGGTGTATTCTAACACTCATAATGACCAGGCCCAAAATCATGACATCATTATTGGTACACTGAGAGAGTATAATCGTTTCACCAAGCTTGATAAGTGCCACTTATGGATAAAAAAGGTTCACTTATTGGGCCACATGATATTAGAATTATTAACATCTGTTGACCCAGAAAAGGTTGGTGTTGTTATTTTTTGGAGCATCCCAGGAACGTGTTTCATATTTGGAGTTACTTGGGGACGAATGGATATTATAGGTGTTCCATACATGGTTTTTCACATCTTGATTCACCACATACTCGTCTTACAAACAAGGGTTTCTTGATATTATTATCATAATCATTTGAGAAATCCTTTTAAAAGATGAATGGTAGGATCAGATCGACAACTATTCATACTCTTCCAGAGAGTGGTATAGTTTATACCATATTCAATGATGCATAATGCATCAGAATAAGAGAAATTATAATATAGAAGGAAGAAGTCATGGTGTACGAATCTCACCAGTTGAATCCCAATGAGTGAAATTAAACAACACATGGAATTGATCTAGCAGTTGTTGGTCTCACAATACGTTAGCGGAGACATAATCTATTGAGTTATAACTTTTTTGTGTAAAAAGTCCTCAAGAGCCTCTAATATATCACATTCAAGTGTGACTTAGACCTCATAAAATGATTATAGATTGAATATCTACAATACAATTATTTTTAGCTTCCTTATATCCATGGGAAGGGAAATGTTGATGCATATGAACCGACTAATAAAACTCAGGCACAAGCAGTACGAGAATCCAGTGATGAATGGAAGGTAATGGCCCTCTTCTCTGAGCTTCACCTACTGTATCATGACTGCCATGACCGGTATTACCCATGATTCATGATAGTTACAACCTCTATTCTTGAGAATGTGAAGAGTATACAATTTTTTGATCCTGATGTCTTGGTTATATGTTGTAGTATATCTGGTGATAATATACCTATGAATTGGTCTGTTGATAGAGACGATATCTTAAATATCATTGAATGTTTTGGGGGTACCTACAGATATGAGATATATTTTGATTAAATAGTCACTTGTGTATAAGTGGGATATCCATCTAGGAATATCAAAGATGTATAGTGACATGATATGCAAGTTTTGGTGGCATGTGATGAAATTTCATAGATAAATATTTATCACAAGTTGTTCCACCTATCAGTAGGGGAAGGTAGAGCACTAGGGACATGTGTGCTGGCTACAACCACTTCTAGTGTAAGAATTGAAATATGAATACCTTTCCAATGATTTCCTAGAAGACATACCAAGGTCACTAAGGCGTATCATTTCAATATGGGTATTAATTTACTGGATAACGAAATCAAACCACTTCATACCATTTCAAGATATATTCTATTCGTAGAGATGGGAAGAATACATGTCTATAAGACCATACAACTCCACGAGATCCCTTATACTATCTTTTTAGATAGGTACACTAATTCCACATCAAGGTTCTGGAATGGATTGCACATGTTTATGTGAACACATGTAATTTTAAAACATTATTTCACTCTTAGACAATTTAAAATTCAGAACAAATGATACATATAGAGGATATTGTTCGAGCATGTTTCCTTGATTTCGATGGTTCTTGGGGAAAGAATATCACTCTCATTGAGTATTCCTACAATAACAGCATCCATGAGTCAATTCACATTGTCCCTTTTAAGTAATTATATGGTGGGTAATCCCATTCACCAACGTGCGGGCTAGTGGTTGGTTATGTAGTCTTACCAGTTCCACATGCTATATGGGAAATGGGAGGGGAGGGTGAAATACATACCCAATTGTCATTGTTTTTCCTAAATAGGGTTTCTCCACTAATGTATGGTGAAGTCAATGATGATTTCTTTTCGGGGGGAGACTGTATGAACATGGTTTTTATCTCAAATAAGGATATGATAACTTCATTCTAAATCATTTTATTTTACCATATATGGATGCATATTGATTTAGTAAATTTCTCATGGGTGTTTGGGGAATGTTCTAAGAAAAGAAACCATCTTTTTGGAAAAACTATCCATGTCACACGGTTAACAAATTGTTTGTGCACAGTTTTCCTTACGTGCAGATTGACAATTTTTGACTGAACAATATAACAAAATTTGTGTCCAATCATCCAACCAAAACGTGAATGATCCCCTTATTCCCAATTAATTATGAACGGTTTTCATATGGTTTGTCAAACAGTGTGAAAAAATGTGCACAAGATATATTTTTGGGTAAATTTTCTTTATTTCCCATCCTGATCTAACTACTTCCCTCCATCATCACAAATATATAAGCCATCGGGATTAACCTTTTTTTTTCTAATTTTAGAGCTCTAAAATTTCCAATGTTAGTGATTATGAGATCTCATTCATACAATATATTTTTTTACCTCTAATCATCATTTTATATGTGAAATGGTGTTTATTATAGTCCATTTAAGCCTTTATCCATCACTTTTTCTCTCAACTTTGTTATTGGGGTATGATTGTTTTTAACTTTTTCATAGTTATACTATGATAAAAACTAAATAAAGGTCTAATAATGAAGTAGGAGATTCATACAAGCCTTAGGTTGGAGGTCTATAACACATCTGTCATGTTTTTTATTTGGGAATTGTCTTTTAGAGACCATAGATTTTATCAAGTGTCGTTACATAATTTATATGCCATGCCTAAACTCGATATAACAGTATGTAAATTTTATTTATATATATATGTGATTATTTGTAGTTTGTTACTTCCACAACTCTATCCATCCCATTAGGGATGTTATGCAATATTTTTGAATTTAGTATTTGACATGTTTGATCCACTATTCCAGGGTGGCATTGCTTTTCCCTTCTATTGGTAAGCTTTTCCTATATCAAATTGACTGATTGAAATGTTAATTTCATAATGTCAAGTATCATTTATGTTTACCACTTGATCGGCCTAAGGTATGTGATTCTATTGGCAATTAAATGTGAAATGGAAATTATCATTTATAAAAAGTATATGAATTGACCAGAATAATTGTGAATGATTAATAGGTTGAACATCCATAACACCCCTTAATGAATTATTGAAAAGTAGAGGAATGGACCTAAATTTTTTTAAATGATCTAAATTGAATTAATAAATGTTTTCTGCTACATGGAATTGTCACAATAATGAATGGAATGGCTTGGACCAAAATGATTTTTTTTAATTTATAGAGGTTGCATGAAACATGACCTTAATATTACAATAAAAGTAAAGGCTTTAACAAAACGAAATATTACAGGACTTCATAATCAAATCAAAATGGCATGAATGTAGCACTCCATAGATTATGATCAGAGAATTCCATGAGCTCTTGAGAACTTCATTCCAATTCATTGATATGACTTGCTTACGTTGGGACCCACCTAGATACATATCCATGTCTCTTCTTTGGATGATTAGTATGACACAATATGATCCAATTAATATTATTATAGGATTCCTTAGATACACTCCATGGATCCAACAATTATTATTATATTCCATGATTATAACCCATTAGGCCTAGTCATTATATTGCCTTGCTTTTCCTTTGATGATGTCCTTGGAAACTGTAGGCATATCACTATGGAATTCCCTAGACTATTCTCATTTTACCACACACTTACCCTTAGCATTGATAGAGTTATTATTGAGATATCGACCCTTGATTTATACATTTCCTTGGCTATTACCATGGAACATCACTATTAAATTTCAATGCTGGATTATTTTTTATACATTGGAACCTACACTATCCCTATCATTTGAAATATTACAAACTTGTGAAATTAATATAAAGAATTTTGTACATGTTCTAACACAAGCTGAGGGAAGAAGTAGCTACTTTGGTATTTATTAACACTGTACATATTTACATTATATATACAAGTATTCACACTATTTCATTTCCAGTACATACAATTGATATTATAGACATCGTTGGTGGTGGCCCACTAATATTTATCTCACTCCCTATCTGGGAGTCATTTTTTTTCTCAGAGTTGATTAAAAGGTTGTAGATGTTTACATACGAAAGAATAAGGCGTCTAACAATTGATCGATTACTTTATTGGATGGAGCATCATAGAAGTTGGCCAAGCATGTGCTTGGGATTCATGGGATCTTTTTAAATTTCCATTATCTTTATGTGGAACATGTTATTCCGACTATCTTATATCCATGTTTTACAGTTTTGTAGTGACATGGCTTATCAGTAGTTGCTGAATATTATTAAAATTGTTTCAGTTATTATTACAGTTGTCTCTATTTCAAATGTACCTTTTTATTACTTATATTTCTTCTCCTATTTTACTCATTTTTATGTTCATCCACTCCCCTACAGTTTGTTAATGAGTGAAAAGACTCCCCCTGGAGACACCCTAGGATCTCGATGCTAGTCACCTGCCTCTGGTGTTCGGGGAGATGCGCTTGAGGCCATATATCCACCAGGATCAGGGAACCAATTATGTGGAATCAGGGTCTATGATTTCACATATGTATTACCATTATAGTTGGGGTCCCATAAATGTTTTATCATAACCCATTTCACTATTCATCACTTTGCGATCAATATGTAATTCAACCAAATGAACAAAAATTCAATTTGACTCACCTCGATAACGTACAAAGACAAAATATAACATATTATGATTTCCTAAAACAAACCATAATATTATTGTTTAAAATGTGTCAAAAATACTCCTACACTATTCCTATATATATATTATAAATTGAGGAAGAAGTATGGAAGTGGATTCGATGTCATCCCACATACTCTTCCACAACATGGGAGGATCTCATATGAAAATTCATGAAATGGATTATCCAACCCTCAATGTTGATGGATCTTTATGTATGTATGTTATATTTTATTAATAATAGTGTTGGGACTTTATATTATTTTATAATTATTTAATTTCTTGATTAGATGATGTACTAATCAGGGAAATAAAATTTGGATTCACACACACAGACATTTAATATTTTATTAATATAGGTAAATTTGTCGATAGTTTATGTTGTTGGATGGAATTTTCTAATAAGGTATTCATCAGAGGATAGTTATGATTTGAAAGATGAAAATAACATAAATTTTTTTTCAAAAGAATATATAAAAAGGATGAGTTCATGGGGCACACATTGTGTACAACATATGTGTCTCCACCCAAATTCATTCTACGTTCGTGATACACGATTATATGTTTTCCAATTCAAAACCCAAGGTATTTAATGTGAAGATGTGAATAATTAAACTATAATTGTAAAAAATATGAATAGGTATGTATACCTCAATAACCAAAAAAACAAAACTATGTTCATTTGTTTCCTATAAGAAATATATTTTTTAAATATCAAACCATGTTCCATCACTGATGAGTCATGTCTGTTCATTTAAATAAAAAGGACCACAATTATGACCAATAATAGGTTTATATGAAATTAAATTGAGGAATAATCAATGAAAATACTTTATATGGTGATATCGTGATATTCATGTTGTCAAATCACTATGAATCATTAAGAGAGGCTAGAAGGATTTATTATTGTATTCCCTGATGTGTAACCTATCATTATGCTCTGATCCATTACAATAAAAAGGGGAAACAATTTTTATCATGTTGTTTTAAAGGTTAAAATGATATATGATAACTATAAAAAAATTAAGTAGAAGTTACTGAATTTTATGTAATAAATATATAATCCAAAAAACATTTCAAGAAGGACCTCCACCATGCCAACCTCCAATAGCATTTTCAGATCGGGTAGGAAAGTTAATGCTTGATGGAAAAATGTAATTTTTTTGATATATTTTAAAAAATTCAAATAAATATACCATTTTCAGAGGAAATAAGAAACATTACTATCAATAAAATATTCATGAAGTTTTTAGTTCCAAATAATAGAATGAAAAAATTCAGAATGATACTAGTAATGATGGAATGGTCATTGGTATTCTAAATCTACCTACAAAAAAATAAAATAGGTAATGTTATTTATTATATTCCTATAAATTTTGGTTTTAACGAGTATGGTAGTGTTTAAATTGTTTAGATGCAAGATTAAATATAAATTTATATCCAACAATGGAATGTCTTGGATCAAGAGACATTAATCTAATTAAAGATATATTTTAATAATCCAATTCAAAAGAGATTCATACGCAAGGAATACATGAATATTTCATAGTCATGGTGGATAATATCAACGTTCAATTGGATTTACAAATAATTTTAATGAATGATGGAATGATCGAAAACAAATATTGCGACGTACATTCTTGTCTATTGGAAGGGAACTAATTTCAATTTCAAATGGGGATAAGAGTTTTAGTGTTGGTGGAGTATATTTTATGTTTAATTTAAAATATAAAATTATGAATAATTAATAATATTATAATCAATTGAATGAGTATATTTTACGATATGTTTATGAAACAATAATAAATAAATAAAGAGTTGATGTAGATGTCAAAAAATGTAATAAGTAGGTGAAAGTATGTTGTTCATATAAATGATTTTGATGTGAGAACTTTTTATAGTAGAGGGAATTATATACTCAAAGAATTGTTAGATTAAAAATATATATCAGTATTGAGTAAAAAAAATTTAGGGCCATTAAATTTTATATTGGCCATATGGAGGTAGATAAGCTACATATTAGAGGACGAGTGAAGAATGATTCAAATATTGGAAGATTTCATATCTAAATAGAGTGAAAATTGATTCAAAACATTGATAATATGTATAATATAACAATGTTCTATTCCTAAATCATGTAAACATCAAGATTTGAGCTCAATAAAGTAATTATATCATAATGAATTTTTTGGAATATGAATGTGTTTTTAGTATTTTTATTTTTTTTCATTATAGTCAAATATACTCTCGATGAAATAATTCATATTTCATTGGGGGTGTTATATATAGAGACCCACACTTATTATAAAATTATCATTACAAAATTATTTTGAATTTTTAAAAATTATATAATTAGATGACTCTAGACTATAGTTGGTATAGTGCCATTGGAAACATAGAAACAAGAAATCTCAGTACATAAGTGAGCTACATCATTTCCAACTAGGTTCTTCTTGACTAAAACCCTTGTTATACATATCAAAGATAGTATATATCATCATTATTTGGTGGAAAAGAAACTTAGAGGTTGTGAACTAAAATTCTATGTAAGGGAAAAAAGGTGATAGGTAAGCATAAAAATGATCATGTGTGTATGAGAACGTGAGTATGAAAATATAAGATCATGCCATGCATATCAAATATCATAACAATGTTCATGGTATAAATATTGGAAGTTCAAAATACATGAATCATGATTAAATAAAGATCTTAATCTAAGAAATCATAAAATTTGAAAAAACATGGAATATTGGCATACATAAAAACATAATATGACTTATATAGTAGTTAAGGCATCACTGCCAATACCATCTTAGCAGACAAATTCCATTACTAAATAAGGTGAAACCATAGTCCCTCCATGTATGATGGAACCACGTGATCCCTCATTCCCACAATATATTTTTTAATCAAGTAAACCAAAATTCTTGAATTGTATTACACAACCATGTTAACCATCGTTTAAGATCTATATTACTGAATATAGTAAACCTTCATTCCATCACAATATATATAAATTGATTAAACCCTCATTGTAGCCATGTATTACTAAACAATGTAAATCACCACTCCAACACTTTATAATTGATCCAATTAAAAACCCATTCTATTCCTATATTACTGAACCGAGTAAACCCTCGTTATATACCTATATTAATTAATCGATATAACTCTCATTCATATAATGTATTTCTGAACCATGTAAACCCTCATTCCATCACTGTCTATCTAATGATAAATAAATATTACCCAATTTTTTGAGTGAGATACATGTCCCACCTCTCATATAATGAAACCATACATAATTTTCACAAAAATTCATAAATAAATTTATCATAACCCATGAAATGAAATTGGTATCATAAATAGGTAAACATATGATAACCTATGGAAATAGATAGGTTTCATTATCATTTCACCATAAACATAACCCATGATAAGAATATGGTTTCGAAATCATATAACTCAGGGATAGAGACTGGATTTTGTAAACATGTTACACATGAAAGAGAAATGGGATTCATAAATACCATGGTATAAAGCATAACTCATTTATATAAAGTTCTTGAATAGAATCTATAGATAATTTTGGATAAAGGAAATATTATCATCAAAAGATGTCATCTTATATGATTTTTTTTTTAAAAATATACACTACAAACGATTCTTGAGGAAAATATCCTTTCCTATTTTAAAAATGATATTTATTACATAAAACCCTTTGAAAATAATATACATATAAAATATCAATAAAAAATATAACGAAGACATCAAATCATTCAGAAATCTTTATTCCTTGAAAAAAATTATATATGCCTTCATAACATATTAAAAACCTTTTTTCTTTGAAAAGACATAAAAACATTTAAATAAATATTAAAAAAAATTCAAAAAAAATTCATTAAAATACTTTCAAAACATATAATCAATTCATGAAAACTTTTTAAAATCATTTTTCTGGAAAAAATAGTAATATAATATTGAAATAATTTTGGAAATCATTTCATTGAAAGAACTTTGAGAATATTTAAATATGACTTCAAAAAATTTGGAATTAGATCACTATGAAAAAATATAATGAATTTTAAATCATTTAGAATAAAATTTCCATTGGAAATTACTTTTGAAAAATAGTTTATTAAAGATTAACCATTTTTACAATTTCATTTTAAATTTGAAGAAATTATTGCGGGTAAATTTGTACATATTGTATGAGGTCAACACGACAATACTTTTTCATCGTAAAAATTATAAAAAAGGTACTTGTTCAGAAAGAAAAAACAAGAGACCATTGAATATATTGGTAAAATTAAATAGGGTAACAATAACTTTTATATATTATAGGGTAATGGTATAATATTCATGGAAACCCTATTTAGAAAACATAGCATTCCGACCAAAGAGAGGTTTAAGACTAGAGTTACTAAGAAACATAATCTTAAATATCGTATGTACCAAAGGGTAGAACATGGTCCGAATATATTTTTATAACAAAAAATAATATAGGAAAATTAATATCTTTAAAATTCATGATATATTAATCATAATATTTCATCAAAGGATGCATAATCATAAAAAATCACGAAAAGCAATGACATTGTCTCAATATACCGTTATAACATGGTATATTGGATTCATGATCTCCATGTATGAAATGTAAATTAAATGAAGTATACAAAATCATGAATTTATTTATATTCATTATATGGTATGTAAAATGGAAACATATGAACAATGAAAATAGATATGGTTCATAAAAAAACATGAGCCTCAATGAAGGTAAATTGAGACAAAAAGTTTTTACCAATTTGGTGATCTTTGAAACAAAAACCTCATGAAAGAAGGTTCATAAAATGTAATTTTACTATCCATAATGTTAATTAAATGATACATATAATATAACCATGGTATATAAATACACCACACAGAAGGAAAGAGTGTCGAACAAGACATGTTTCTCACAGAAATTAAAAGTGAGATAAAATCCAATTACATTTTTTAGTTATTCTCTACGTACTCATAAATATTTCATATATAATAAATATATGATTATTATAAATATTTTACAGAGTAATATTCTGATACATATTAACATGTACTCTTTTATTAGGACATTATTTTAACCACTTGAAAACGATCATACGTTAATGTTTCACTTAGGGAAATATTGGCTTTGTTCTTCACATGACGCTTAATTTGTTGGGTCATTAATCCATATAATTATATCCTGATTATATAATGTAGAAAAAGATATAAATATAAGGTAAAATGAGTATATTTTTATAATAATAATCAATATCATAACAAATAATGTAATGTAATACACTCTTCATGGAGATGGTATGACGTACGTACGCTAGAACATTTTTTTACGGTCGTATTGAATGAAAATATATTAATGAAATATATATTTATATGAATGTATATGTGTATATATATCATTATTAAAATTTAATGAATATATTTTATATATCATAAAATTTCACCAAACCCATCCTTAATACAATATGTGTTCTGTGTGAATGAATCAAATTTTCTTTGAGGGGGTGGTTACCCACACTTCCTCAAATTAGATTATAATTTTAACCCCAAATGTGAGGTAAAAACATTTGTGTTTTAAAAAGAAAATTAAATAATATATATATAATAATTTTATATATTTCCATATATAAATATAGTCTCAATCATAATATCCAACATTGTGGGAGGTAATGTATAAATAAACAATCATTATTTAGTGAGGCAGTAGTTCACAGTACACAGAAACAATATGTTCAACATCCATTAGATGGAGGTTTCTGTATGTTTCATGTCGAAAAATTACATAATACAACCTAGTATATTTTTTATACGAGTTTTTCACCCAATAAATTAAAAAATATAGTAGATGGTGTGATGAAGGGAAATAAAGGGATAGGGCTTGAGAGAAGATATTAACTCTAAATCAGGTAACTCTTTTTGGTTTCTTCCAAAATGTGTATTTGAGAGGATTTCTAATCAATGTAAGTGTTAAAAATATAATGTAGGATTTTTGGGTTTCTAAATGATCTGATAAAGGACTAACAGAAAAAATTTGAGAGGTGTGAGTAATGTGTAGAGGTGGTGGCCTTTTAGAGTGACCGAATATGACTCAATTGGATTTTTTTGAAACAAGTTAGTTGTGAAAATGTTCATACCTAAATAATGTTATAAAATATCAAAAAAACTCATTAATGAATGTTTTATGGAATAAATATGGATACACAATTGATTTTTTACATGTTTCTAGGTCATTTGGGCTCTTAATTTCAGGGTTTAGTCCCTAACTATGTTTAATTAGACCATAACAACTGTGATTAATTTTAAACACTTTAACAAAAGTTTTTGGTAAAAATTAACATGACCCTACTAGACACTACATATTTGAATGTATAAAATGATGTATGTTGGATTTTTTTATTTTAAAATCACCAAAGAGTAAAAATTAAGATTAGTGCCAATCTCATAGATGGAGAAAAATAACAATTTTTTAATGTACGAAAATGATCAATTGTTTCCTAAGATTTTATATTCATTTTAAATGTGAAATTATTTCAAATTAATTAAATTTTATTTATATATTTATTATATATCATATTTTACATTAAAAATTATTTATAATATCATTTCTTATTAATAATTAATTATTCAAAATTGTAGTTTTTATCTAAATAGTAGTATTTTCTGTATTCATCTAAAAATGATGTTTCTAAGAAAAATCCCAAAAATTCACCCTTTTATAATTTTGATGTTAATAATTAAAAAAAAATTTATTTTATGAAATTAAATTTAAAATTTTTTATAAAATTACTTCCATTTTTATAATATGTTCATTCGAGAAAACTATGTTTTTAAACATAGAAGAACTTTATAAAAAATATGGTCATTCATTATCAATATGTTTTATTTATATAAAACAATTATAAAAAATATGTGTAATGTCACGCCCGGACTTCGTTGAGGTACAATTTTAATTTTTATATTTTATTTCGCGAACGAATTGTCCGTTTATTTAAATTGTTTGGTTGTGGCACGGGTTGAACCCGATGTGGGTTTCCCGTTGTGGCAACGTTGTGTGCGCGTGGGCCTTGCACCACTCGGTGCATGGGCAGGGCACGGGCGAAGCCATGCGGCTTTGCCATTCCAACGTACGGTGCCCGTTGCACGGACGTTTCAAATATCGGATGATTAGCTTCTGTTTCCTTATTATTATTATTATTAGTATTTTCATCGTCATTATTATTATTATTATTGTTATTATTAATATTATTGTTATTGTTATTATTATTAGTAGTAGATCCCCTTCATTTATTATATTTTATTTTATTTTATTTTATTTTATTTTATTTTGTAATATTTCTATTCTAATTCACTTTATTTTATTTTCATTTATTTTCATTATTACTTCTTTTATTTTATTTTATTTTATTTTATTTTGTTTTGTTTTTTTCTCTCCCTCCTAAACCCTACCCTAACCGCCGCTGCCCCCTATCTCTCTTTCTTTTTTTCTTCTTCCTCCTTTTCTTCTCTCTCCTGTGGACTCCTTTCTCTCCTCCTCCCCCCTTTTCTTCTCCTTCCCTTCTCCTCTTCTCTCCCCCACTCGGCCGCCCCTCCCTCTTTATCTTTTTTTTCTTCTCCTCCTTTTCTTCCCTCCCTTCC
Organism: Viscum album; assembly: GCA_963277665.1. Taxonomy (NCBI): domain Eukaryota; kingdom Viridiplantae; phylum Streptophyta; class Magnoliopsida; order Santalales; family Viscaceae; genus Viscum; species Viscum album. Next base: position 641,517,849 of record OY728151.1, on the reverse strand, counting down.
TCCTTTCTCTTCCACTGCGCTTCTCTCCCCCGTTCCCCTCACTCACCCACTACACTCCCCTTCCCCTCCCCACCCCTCACCCACCGCACTCCCCTTCCCCTGCTCTCCCTCACCCACCGCGTCTCCCCACTTCTCCCTCCCCGTCGGACCCCTCTCCTCCATCTCCAGCATGCTGCACCCCGACCTGCCTTGCACCAGCCTCCCGCTCAACAGGCCGGCCTCCCCCCTCCCCCCAACTCTCTTCTTCCTCCCCTCCTCCTTTCCCGGACCGACCAGCAGCTGACACCATCCTTTGTCTCACCGGACAGCAGCTCCCGCACCCTTCTCACATTGTCGGACCATCTCCCGCACCCCGCTTGTGCTACCGGATGGTCGTGCAACCCCCTCTTCACCTTCCCGACTTTCCGAAAGGGGTTGGTTTTAATTTTATTTAATTACTTTAATTGGTTTAATTTATTTTTGTGTTGTTTAATTGTTAATGCAAATATTTAAGTGTTAATAAATTAAATTATTGTTATTAAAATTGTTAATTATTCTATTTATTTGGATTGGTTAAGTTTATAATTAATTTATTTAGTCTGATAAGTCGTTAATTAATTTGTTTAGTTATTATTAAATTTGTTAATAATCTATTTTAATTGAAATTGTTAAATGTTTAATTAATTTATTTAGTTATTATTAAATTTGTAATCATCTTATTTAATTGGAACTGTTAAATTATTAATTAATTTATTTAGTTTGATTTGGAGTTGTATACTCATTAATCAACTTATTTAATTATATTGGTTTAATTGTTAATTAATTTACCTGTTTAACAGTTAACTGGAATATTTAATTGCAGCTGTTATTTTTTTTATGGACTGCTTATGTTTAACTGGGTTGGCATTGAGGGTATTTTTGGTCCACTGTTTTAGGACCCTTTTGACGGCTTCTTACGGTGTGACCGTTGCACAACGGGAGTTTTGCGCCGTGTCTCTTTTTGCACCTGTTTGAGGTAGGTCGTTTCGCATTATTCGGGCATTTGATCTTTTAGTCTGCTGGTTTGATTAATTTAATATGTATTTTATTTAGATACTACTGTGAGTTGTCGGTTTGACTGGTAGAGCGTGGTGGTTTACTTTTATTCGTGGCTTGTTTAGATTGATGGGTTTATACGGTGTTGTGCCTTAGTTTTTGAACGAATGCAACAATTGAAATTGATCCTGGTTATAGTATTAGTGTGCGTCAGAGTGGGTTCTGCACTATTGGTTGTGTTGTTTTATTTTCTTAAATCTTATAAACCAGTTTTCCAAATGTTTGATAAACATTAATTTGACCCTCGAAGTTCTATAGTTCTTGCATGTTGTGTGGTCCTATGTTGTGTTTTGTGTCTTGAACTTGATGAGTAGGGTGATCTTGGAATAATGAGCACAAAAGGGGAAGCCTGGGTATTAGGTGGGAAGACTAGACTAGCGTGCTTGTGATACGGGAGTGGCCTTGGCCCAGTTTCACTTAGCGGGATTGATGCTTACAATACTAACTTTACATTTGATGATGACTGGAGACCACTATGGTAGGACGTGTTTACCTGCCGGTGGATCGTGCATGGGAAATGTATGGTATGGGTCACCGAGACATGATGTTCTACGGTCCCACACGGCTTTAGTACTTAGGGCCTCTCGCACTTTTGTGGTTCCTGTGCGATTATGTACTCATCACTGGTTGGTTTTGGTGACTCCTGTGGTTTCAAAAGGTAAGAATTTTTCTTTTTCATTCATTTTCAAAAACCCCTTTTTCCTTTTTTGAAACTGTCTTCCTTTCATTAAAATACTGTTTACATCAAGATGTTAGTTCATTTATTTACTTTCCCTAAAATTTGATCCTACGAACTACTTTGGTCATCTAACCCTTTTCATGCGAAATCCTTTCTTTGGTGCCACCCTGTTGAGTGTTTCTCACACCCTACTTACACCTTTGTGTGTAAGTAGATCTGATTATGTATAATGCAGGAAAATGCCAAGGTTTTTAGTACGGTGGCCTGAGTTGTTAGATGACTCATCTGATTTGGCGTTGGTGGCGGAGGCCTGACAGGGATATTCCTCCACCAGGTGATTGTTGCTGGTTTGGTTTTTGGTCGCCTCTTTGGTAGTTGGTTGTGTTTGGGTTGTAGTTTCCCTTTTGTTGAGACTCGTTCGGGCTATTTTTTTAAACTTGTGGTTGTAATGTTGCTTTCGGATTTCAGTTTACTTAGGGGTTGTTTCTGGTTGTTTTATGGGTAAATCATTCCCAAAAACTATAAATTTATACCCGAGCACTAGTGCCAGCCCGTGGGGATCGGGAACGCCCTTTGGGCCTTGCCGCGGGCTGGGTCGGGCATCGAGTTGATGGTGACCCGATTCGGTTCGTGACAAAATGGTATCAGAGGGGCAGGTTAACTCTTGGTCTATGTTATTTGGGATGAGTTTGGTTATACAGAACATGGGACTGTCAGGGGGCTTGGAAATTATATTTCGAGTAGGGTGCCGGGACAACACGCCTCGTGATAGATACTGAGTCACCATGGAATGTCAGGGTGCTTGTTTGACTTCTTTCCTAGGTGGGATGTACAGGCTGCAGACTGTACGTGGACACCTGAAAGGAAATTACAGTTTTGACATGAAGTCATTTTTGCATGTTTGGTTTATTGATGATTATTTATCATGTTGAAAATTTTGGTTCCTCTTGAGATATGTAATATTGATAGTATTCCTTTATGATTGTTGCCCTGTGCAGCAAGATGCCTCCCCGGAGAGCTCTCGTGCACCCACGGGAGGAAGCCGAAGAGAGTTCTCCCGCGCCGCTTGATCAGATATTGGTAGAGGCTGTGGTCCGAGCCGTTCAGGCCTTGGGACAAGGGGTGACTCCTGCCCCCACCCCTATTCCAGCTTGAGGGGAAGAATCTATCTCTAGGAAGAATAGAGCTCAAAAGTTTCTGAAGAACAAACATCTTTCTTTCTGAGGTAGTTCAGAACCTCAGGAGGCAGAGGAGTGGCTTGAAAAGGTAGAACGCATGTTCGATTTCCTTAACATGCCCGAGGAAGTCCGGGTGAAGTGTGCCTCCTTCCAGGTAGAGGGTTCCAGTCGCAAATGGTAGGAATCAGTGGTTCAGGCTGGGAAACATGAGCACATGAGCTAGAAAGATTTCAAGGGTATCTTCAACACCATTGGGGAAAAAGAGGGAGCAAGGCCTTGGGTGCCCATCGTGCGCACTCTCGGTATCGGGAGTCGAGATGGAATGGGATTTTATGGTCCTTGACATGGACCTATTTGATTTGATCCTCAGTATGGACTAGCTGGTGCGCTTCTAGGCGCACATTGATTTCTATCGGTGCTGAGTTAGTTTTATGGAACCAGATGGAACTCCCCAGTTATATCATGGAGAATGGGATCCTCGGTCGGGACGCGCGGGACCTCCACTCCCTGAGTTGGGAAATATTGATTATCAGTTGTCGTCGCTTGCACTGAAGGACGATGGTGGTGTTTTACCAGGTGGGTTACCTCATGTAGTGGACGAGTTCCCAGAGGTCTTCCCAGATGATTTTTCTGGCTTACCCCCAGAGCGGGATGTGGAGTTCTTGATTGATTTGGCGCAGGGAACATATCCTATATCTCTTCCCACATACCGCATGGCCCCCACCAAATTGAGGGAATTAAAGATACAGCTGGACGATTTGGAATCCAAATTATTCATTCGCCTGAGCATCTCTTCTTGGGCCACACCGGTTTTATTCGTGAAGAAGGCCGATGGAACCCTTCGGTTGTGCATTGATTACCGGAAATTGAACAAGGTAACCATCATAAATAGATACCCTTTTCCCCGGATTGACGATTTATTCAATTAGATGAAGGGGGAAAAGTGGTTTTCCATGATTGATTTGCGTTAGGGATACCACCAGCTCAGGGTGAGAGAAGCAGATATCCCGAAGACGGCTTTCTGAAGCAGGTACGGTCACTTCGAGTAATTGGTAATGACTTTCAGACTGACGAATGCTCCTTCAATTTTCATAGTGCTCATGAATAGGGTGTTCCACTAATATCTTGGCTCATTTGTCGTGGTATTCATGGATGACATCCTAGTTTATTCTGGATCTGAGGAAGATCCTGAGCATCCCCTGTGCATTGTTTTAGGCACTTTGCGGGATCTCCTTTTGTATACCAAACTCTAGAAATGCTCATTCTGGATCAGGGAAGTGAAGTTTCTGGGGCATGTCATCTCAGAACAAGAGGTTTCAGTGGATCCCGAGAAGATCAGGGCAGTTATGTCATGGGAGAAGCCAAGAAATGTGTTTGAGATCAGGATTTTTATGGGCTTGGTTGGTTATTACAGGCACTTTGTCCAGGACTTCTCACGGCTTGCCTCCCCCATGACCGTACTCACCCAGAAAGGGGTGAAGTTTGAGTGGAGCCCTCAGTGTCAGGCATCCTTCGAGGAGTTGAAGAGGCGGTTGACCACCGCCCCTGTGCTGACCTTACCAGAGTCTGGAATGGGCTATGCAATTTACTATGACGCTTTAGGTATAGGCCTTGGGTGTGTGCTCATGCAGGATGACCATGTTGTGGCTTATGGTTCTCGCCAGCTCCAGCCACATGAGAAGAATTATCTGACTCACGACTTAGAGTTGGAAGGGGTGATGCATTCTTTGATGACATGGTGTCACTATCTCTTTGGGGAGAATTTTGTGGTCTATTCTAACCATAAGAGTCTGGCCTACATTTTCTCTCAGAAGGATCTCAATTTGAGGCAGCGCCGCTAGGTCGAGTACCTACAGGGTTTTGATTTTGATATTTTCTATACCCCTGGCAAGGGTAATGTGGTAGCTGATGCTTTGAGAAGAAAAGTACTAGTACAGGCATTGAGGAAGTCCAGCGATGAGTGGACTTTTATGGGGCTCTTTGCAGAGATGCACTTGGAGAGCAGGGAGAACAGTGGAGGTACTTCTTGGCTAGAATTCAGTTGACTCCTGCTCTTCTGGAGTTGATTCAGTGGGAGAAGCCTGGTGATGAGTTGTATCAGCGATCTATGGAGTTTCGTCATGGTGGGGAGACCCCTTCTGATTTGTCTTTGTCTTCCCAGAGGGTCTTCTGCTTCAAGGGATGTGTTGTGGTGCCGTTGTCTCTACGAAAGGTGGTGATGCAGGATAGCCACCAATCTCAGTGGGTCGTCCATCCTGGTACCACCAAGATATATTACGATGTTCTTCTTCAGTTTTGGTGGCCAGGTATGAGACGGGATATAGCCGAATTTGTATCCAGATGATACACTTTCCAGCAAGTGAAAGCAGAGCATCAGAGACCATCTGGCCTACTCCATCCATTACCCATTCCTACCTGGAAGTGGGATGAGGTCTCCATGGAATTCATTATTGGATTCCCTCGTACACCGTGGGGGGAAAATTATATCTGGGTAGTGATTGACCGCTTAACCAAGTCATCTCACTTCATTTCGATCAGGGATACAGTGAAGGTAGAGGAGCTAGGCCGCTTGTATGTTCAGGAGGTGGTCAGACTTCATGGTGTGCCGTCGACAGTTGTCTTTGACAGGGAGCCCCACTTTACATCTTGGTTTTGGGGAGGCCTTCAGAAGGCCTTGGGGTCACAGATTAAGATGAGCACGACATACCATCCTCAGACCGATTTACAGACGGAGTGGGCGAATCAGATTGTAGAAGACATGCTTCGAGCCTGTGTGATAGATTTTGGAGGTTCATGGGATAGCCATTTGGGGCTGGTCGAGTTTTGTTATAATAACAGTTACCAATCTTCCATCAGAATGGCACCCTTTGAGGTGCTCTATGGCCGGCCTTGTCGGTCTCCTCTATGTTGGGCTGAGGTAGGCAAGAGCTCACTCTTGGGACCGAGCCTTGTCCAGGAGACGTCTGAGAAGGTCAAGCTGATTAGGCAGCAGTTTTTGACAGCTCAGAGTTTCCACAAGACTTATGCATATCAGAGGCAGTGGGATCTTGAGTTTTCAGTGGGGGGAAGAGTGTTCCTGAGAGTGGCCCCTCGTTTGGGTCACCGTCATTTTGGGAAGCAGGGAAAGCTGACACCGAGGTATGTCGGACCTTTCGAGATTCTTCAGCGGATTGGAAAGGTGGAATACATGTTATCTTTTCCCTCGCAGTTGACATCGATTCACGACGTATTTCATGTCTCCCAACTAAAGAAGTACAACCCCGATCTGTCGCATGTGCTACATTGGGAGAAGTTGGAGATAGAGTGCAACTTATCTGTGTTTGAGCGACCAGTGCGGATAGTAGATTCTTAGGAGAAGGTGCTGCGTGGAAAGTCCATTCTTATGGTCTGTATTCTCTGGCAGCAAGAAAATGATGAACACGAGACTTGGGAGTGGAAGTCGTGGGTTGAGAAGGAGTACCCATTTCTATTCTCTGATCAGGCATCGAGCTGACTTTCTGAGGGCAGAATGTTTTTCATGGTGGGAAGAATTGTCACACCCGGACTTCGTTGAGGTACAATTGTAATTTTTAATTATTATTTCGCGAATTAATTGTCTGTTTATTTAAATTGTTTGGTTGTGGAACGGGCTGAACCAGATGCGAGTTTCCCGTTGTAGCAACGATGTGTGCGTGCGGGCCTTGCACCGCTCGGCGCATGGGCAGGGCATGAGCGAAGCCGTGCGGCTTTTCCATTCCAACGTACGGTGCCTGTTGCACGGACGTTTCAAATACTGGGTGATTAACTTCAGTTTCTTTATTATTATTATTAGTAGTAGTATTGTCAGTATTATTATTATTATTATTATTATTATTGCTAGTATTATTAGTATTAGACCCTCTTTATTTATTTTATTTTATTTTACATTATTTTATTCAATTTTGTAATCTTTCTATTCTAATTCAGTTTATTTTATTTTCTTTTATTTTCATTATTACTTATTTTATTTTATTTTATTTTATTTTATTATTTGCTATTTTTTTTTCTCTCCCTCTTAAACCCTACCCTACCCGCCGCCACCCCTATCTCTATTTCTTTTTTTTCTTCATCCTCCTTTTCTTCTCTCTCATGTGGCCTCCTTTCTCTCCTCCTCTCCCCTTTTCTTCTCCTTCCCTTCTCCTCTTATCTCCCCCGCTCGGCCGCTCCTCCCTCCTTCTCTCTTTTTTTTCTTCTCCTCCTTTTCTTCCCTCCCTTCCTCCTTTCTCTTCTGCCACGCTGCTCTCCCCCGTTCCCCCTCCCTCACCTGCTGCACTCCCCTTTCCCTCACCTCCCCTCACCCTCCGCACTCCCCTTCCCCTGCTCTCCCTCACCCGCCACATCTCCCCACGTCTCCCTGCCCATCAGACCCCTCTCCTCCATCTCCGGCCTTCCACGCCCCGACCTGCCTCGCACCAGCCTCCCACTCACCAGGTCGGCCTCCCCCCAACTCCCTTCTTCCTCCCCTCTGCCTTTCCCGGACCGACCAACAGCCGACACCTTCCTTCCTCTCACCGGACAATGGATCCCGCACCCTGCTCACGTTGTCGGACTATCTCTTGCACCCCTCTCGTGCTACCGGACGACCATGCAACCCCCTCTTCACCTTCCCGACTTTCTGCAAGGGGTTGGTTTTAATTTTATTTAATTACTTTAATTGGTTTAATTGATTTTTGTGTTGTTTAATTGTTAATGAAAATGTTCAAGTGTTAATTAATTAAATTATTGTAATTAAAATTTTTAATTATTCTATTTATTTGGATTGGTTAAGTTGATAATTAATTTATTTAGTTTGATAAGTCTTTAATTAATATTTTTAGTTATTATTGAATTTGTTAATCATATTTTTTAATTGAAATTGTTAAATGGTTAATAATTTATTTAGTTATTATTAAATTTGTAATCATATTATTTAATTGGATTTGTTAAATTATTAATTAATTAATTTAGTTATCTTTGGAGTTGTATACTCATTAATCAACTTATTTAATTGTTTTGGTTTAATTGCTAATTAATCTACTTGTTTAACGGTTAATTGGAATATTTAATTGCTGCTGTTATTTTTCTTATGGACCGCTAAAATTTCACTGGGTTGGCATTGAGGGTATTTTTGGTCCACTCTTTTAGGACCCTTTTGACGGATTCTTAATGTGCGACCGTGGCACAATGGGAGTTCTGCACCGTGTCGCTTTTCACACATGTTTGAGGTAGGTGGTTTCACATGCTTCGGGAATTTGATCTTTTAGTCTACTGGTTTGATTAATTTAATATTTCTTTTATTTAGATACTGCTGTGAGTTTTTGGTTTGACTGGTAGAGCATGGTGGTTTACTTTTATTAGTGGCTTGTTTAGATTTCTGGGTATATATTGTGTTGTGCCTTGGTTTTTGAACGAATGCAGAAATTGAAATTGATCCTGGTTACATTCTTAGTGTGCGTCAGAGTGGGTTCTGCACTGTTGGTTGTGTTGTTTTATTTTCTTAAAACTTATAAACCAATTTTCCAAATGTTTGATAAACTTTAATTTGACCCTCTAAATTCAGTAGTTCTTCCATGTTGTGTGGTTCTATGTTGTGTTTTGTGTTTTGACCTTGATGAGTAGGGTGAACTTTGAATAATGATCACAAAAGGGGAAGCCTGGGTATTAGGTGGGCCAACTAGACTAGCGTGCTAGTGATACGGGAGTGGCCTCGGCCCAGTTTCACTTAGCGGGATTGACACTTACAACACTAACTAAACATTTGATGATGACTGGTGACCACTACGACAGGAGGTGTTTTCCTGCCGGTGGCTCATGCACGGTAAATGTATGGTATGGTTCACCAAGACGTGAGGTTCTAGGGTCCCACACGACTTTAGTAATTAAAGCCTCTCCCACTTTTATTGCTTCTGTGAAATTATGTACTCATCACTGGTTGGTTTTGGTGACTCCTGTGGTTTCAAAAGGTATGAATTTTTCTTTTTCTTTCATTTTGAAAAACTCCTTTTTCCTATTTTGAAACTGTATTCCTTTCTATAAAAAACTGTTTACATCAAGATGTTAGTGCATTTATTTACATACCCTAAAATTTGAACCTGCGAACTGCTTTGGTCATCTAACCCTTTTCCTACAAAATCTTTTCTTTGGTTCCAACCTATTAAGCGTTTCTCACACCCTATTTACACCTTTGGGTGTAAGTAGATTTGATTATGTCTGATGCAGGAAAATGCCAAGGTTTTGAGCATGGTGGCCCAAGTTTTTAGTTGACTCATCTGATTAGGCGTTGGTGGCGGAGGCCTGACAGGGATATTCCCCCACCAGGTGACTGCTTCTAGTTTGGTTTTTGGTCTCCTTTCTGGGAGTTGGTTGTGTTTGGGTTGAAGTTTCCCTTTTGTTGAGACTCATTCGGGCTATTTTGTTAAACATGTGGTTGTAATGTTGCTTACAAATTTCAGTTTAGTTAGGGGTTGTTTCTGGTTGTAGAATGGGTAAATCGTTCCCAAAAACTATAAATTTATACCCAGGAACTTGTGCTAGCCCGTGGGGATCGGGAACGCCATTCAGGCCTTGCCGCGGGCTGGTTCGGGCGTCGAGTTGATGGCCACCTAATTCGGTTCATGACATATAAATTTTTTATTACTATTACTATAACTATGTTTAATGGTTAGGCCATAATTATATAATTTAATTAATTATATATATATATTTTTGTGTGTGTGTGTGTGTTTAATAGAAACTCAGCGTTGCACGCATCATACTCCATGTCAATTTTTCTTGTAGTCCATGCCAAATTAGTATTATGTGTAATGCAATACAAGTTTTATTTTCATGTTAAAGGATGTTTTAATTATTGTTTTAATATATATATATATATATAAATATCTATTTCTACTTTCATGTTTAATAAAAAAAATATTGAAAATAGAAAATAATTCGATAAAAATAATTCTCAAAATCATAGGTCATTAAATTAAACCCTCATAAAATGAATTTCTCCCTCAAAATTAATCAGGGTTATCAATGATTTAATAGTTAAAAATTTAATTCATAGAGACCCTCATCATAAAATTGGATACTAAAACATCCCTTATAAAAGTTATTTGGAACAACAATGGTGAATAAATATAACATATAATTGGATTTCCACATTGGGGAACATTAGTTCGGAGTAAAGATTGGTCATTAAGTAAAATAGTAAATATTCTTAGGGAGTGATTGAGGTCATTAATCACAAACATTTGAATGACCATATAAATTTTTATGGCCACGAATTCATAAATATGTGACTATTTTAATGGCCACCAACTTAATGAAAATTAAGGTATTAAGACAACAATATTTTTTGTCACATTCAGAACGTTGAGAATTTCTTCATAAATTTATATAAAAAAATTATTTCATGTGATTTGAATAGAAAAATTTATAATAAAAAATTTACCTCAAGTAATGAAGGTCTATAAATTAACATTGATGAATATGGAAATAGAACATTCTTTCATCCGATATTAAGGCCAATAAAAGAAAAAATTGGCATAACTAATTATCTCGTAAAAAACGACATGAATTAATCAATAAAAATAAAAGGTAACACTAATAGTTCATCTTAAATAGTTTTTCATTACAAATAAATATTCATTCACTTGGGAATCGCATAGGATAGTGGTAGGAGTGAAGCCCTTTTCATCCTTTGGTTATGGGTTTAAAACCAGCTGTTGTACCAGACATGATTTTATGTCACCCAACATACATGATGTTTTTTTCTAAAACAACACTAGTATAATATATAATAGAGAAATATTTGAAATGCATTTAGTCATTTATTAGACATTTATCCAAGGTTTTCTACACAATCACAAGGAACAAAATCTTCCTCTAATTTTTAACTTAATCATTTCATGATTGGTTAACCATATAACCCGTCTTAAAGATGAAAAATATAAATCATTAGAAGGGTAGTAAAAAAATTAGATAAATATTGATTCCCTTAAATTAAAAAATCATCTATTGGTTTTCACATTGTTATCATGTGAATACCATCATCATATTTTCTATTGAAAAATGTCAACCGCCTGACTTACCATAAATCCTTTTGGAAAACATGCACGCTTCCTCGTTCCAATGTGTATTGGATATATTATTTAATTTCAAAAAATGTGGTAAACTACATTACTGGTAGCATAAACCACCTATAAAATATTCCTTACTTAGTTCCATGGTAATCAACACTATCTTATTTACGTATTCCAATCCTATGTATTTTTTCGATACAACATTATCTTTTCATAAAGAACATATTAAGGATTAAATTCACAAAAAAAATACCACCCTTTAATTAAATCCCTTCACCAGTACATTGGAATTGTTTGACATGAAATTATAAATACTGAGTGAAAACATAAGTTGAATAGTCCTCGTATATTTCATTATTTATTGCTTTTCAAATTGGAATTCATAAATATTTCAATTACCTCATATTTAATCCATTAATGATAATACTTTTTTCCTTTCAAATTTAATCTTTATTCTCCTCATTATCATAAATGTACTTATTACTCGGATAACTATTTTGATTATCTTTAGTAACATTATTCTTGCGACATTGGGAAGCATAATGACCTTTTTCTCAACACATAAAACATTTACCCTTTTAAGATGACTTAGGGAGGAAAAGAATTTCATCCATTAAATTAACTAAACACTTCACATTCCCATAGCAGCCAGTTGCTTTGTGCCCTTCTTTTCCATAGTCAAAACACCGTCTTATTCCTATAAGACATTCATATAGGTGATTCTTTGCACATTCTTGACATAATGGAAATCGATCCTTTTTTTTCTTTTATGGTAACTATTACGAGAACTCTTAGTTGACTCATTTATCTTCCTTGGTGAGTCCAATTATTGGTTATAGTAAAATTGTTAACAATGACCCAAGAAAACTGATTAGGTATTATCATGAAAAATTTCATTCTAGTGATAATAACACTTGAAAACTCATTAAAAATTCATCCATAACATTCAAAATTTATGTAGTTCCTTCACGTTTTCTCCATGGACTAAAACTAGAAGCATAGTGTGAGAATTACTAGTCAGAGTAGACAAACACATTTTTATGAAAATAATTACTTATGAAATATCTAAATCATTAATGTTTACATAATTTATGGAATCCTAGGTTCATAATAGGTCATTCGTAGACATCGTATATTTATATCATTCAAAATGGTTCGTGACAAGTTTTTGATATCAAAAAGAATATCCCACGAGTGTGTCAAACTAGGTGTGCAGCCAAGCCCGTTGTCATTTATCAGATTACCCAATGTCCAGACTGAACATCTTTTCAATGTTTTTACCCCTACATACATCTGTGGTAGAGACACATACACTTGTAGAATCCATAAATAGATGTATGTCTTAAAAAAACTCACTCTATAACATACCAAAATTCGAGGGTATTTTTATAAACATTAGCTATTTCATATACACACCCTTAGTGACATACTTAGACATATACTTAGAAATATACCTAGGGAACTCACTATGGTTTTCTCATCCTAGTTAATAAAGGTTAACTATACCTATTCTCTAATACTAACTATAGAATCCCATGCATTTCAAAACATTAACATTACATAAACTTTTTCGAATACATGAATATTATTCAAATAGAAACCTATTTACCGTATTTGGTACAGTTCATCTAAAAAAATGGAAACATAAATACTAGTACATAAGTGAGCTACATCATCTCCTAGATGGTTTTTATTGATTATCACCCTTTATATACATATCTAACATAGTAAATATACTCATAACCCAGGGGAAAGGAAATATTAAATGGATTACCTCAAATTATGTGTTTCGGTTAACAATAGAGACATGAAGGAAAAAACATGATCATAACGGTATGATAATGTGATCATTAAAATAGATGATCATACCTGACAAATCAAAGATCATAATAGAGATAATTTCATAAAAATTGGTAGTTCATAAGAGATGAATAAATTTTAAATAGAGAGAAAGATACATGAATACATAACATAGGAACAAATCATAGAATAGTGGAAAAACATTAGAATATAATATGATTTCAATAGTTGCCAATGAATCACAACCAATACCATATTAGTGGAAAACATCATTTACCAAACTGAGTGAACCCTCATTCCAACACTATATTACTGAATTGATTGAGATGTCATTCGAACCATAAATGACAATACTGAACAAAACCTCATTCTAGACTTGTATTTAAGAATCGATTAATCCCTCATTCCATCATTGTCTCACTGAACAGAGTAAACCCACATTTCATCCCTTCATTACTGAACCGAGTAAACATATGTTCCAACAATGTTTTTCTAATCTATGTAATCCCTCGTTCTAGTACATTATTACTATACCTAGTAACCCGTCATTCCTACCCTATATTATTGAACTAAGTAAACCCTTATTTCATCCCTTTCTATCACATGAGATATTAGTCATTACCCAATACATTGGAGTGAGATATAGGTCTCACCCATCAGATAATGAAATCATACATACATGTTCCACATGATCATAAATACACATATCATAACCCATTAAATGAAATGGGTATCATAAACCTGTAAAATTATAATAATATATAGAAATAGATAGATATCACAATCATTTCATCATAAACATAAACCCTAAAAAGAAGTGGGTTTTAAAAGCCAATAACCCGTGAAGTAGAATGTGTTTCATAATCATATTACCCCTGAAAGTGAAATAGGTTAAATAAAGAGAGTTTCATTATGAAAAACTCATTCATATAAATTAAATAAATGTAACTGTGATATCATTTCTATGAATGTCATATATAACATCTAAAGATTTCATATTAAATTTAAACTAATTTATATACAATATCTACAATATTTTCTTGTGGAAAATAACCTTTTCTATTTTAAAAATATCATTTAATACATCAAAACATTTGAAAATAATTTTCATAAAAAAATCCATTAAAATATATAAATAACTAATGAAATCATTTTAAAATATTTTTCCTTGAATTTTTTTAAATAATCTTCAATTCATTTTAAAAACATTTTTCTTTAGAATAAATGAAAATTTATAAAGAATGCATCAAAATTTGTTGAAATATATTTTATGGTAAATACATTGAAAACATATAAAGAAAACCTGAAAACTTTCCGAAAAAAAATCATGAAAACATATAAAAGGGGCATTAAATTGTTTTGAATCCCATTAATTTGAATGCACATTTAAAACATGTTAATAAGATAAGAAATCATTTGGAATAATTTTTCCATGAAAACATATAAAATAAGTTTGAAACCATTTTGAATAAATATTTTCTTGATAATTAATTTAAAATATCTTAATGAAAATTATTTTTAACAATGCGGATGGTGAATGGAAGAAATGATTGTGGGTAAATTTGTACATGTCATATGAGGTCAAAAAAACATTCATTTTCAATGGTAAAATGGACAGAAATGTTCAATTTTAAAAAATAAACAAGAAAATTACTTTTAATAGAGTAATAAAATAAAAAACTGAAACAAATTATTATAGTTATTAAAGTGGATTTGTATTATATTATTGTTTTCCATTTCAAAGAAACATATATTTCCAACCGAAATGACAGAAAAGTCAGGATTTCCTAAAAAACACCTTCTTTACTAACGTATGTACCAAAGAGTAAAAATTTAAACAAATAAATGGTTATATATTTAAATAACAGGGTTAAAGAAAACTTCGGAATATTTTTGAGAGATGGATCACAACATTTCACCAATGGAAGAATAAACATACATAATATCTAAAGTAATGATATTGTCTCAATGAACACTTATAACCCGATATCTTGGGATTGTGATATCCATGAAATGTATGGAATTTAAAATAAGCATATAATATCATGAAAATATTTATATTCATTATATGGAATGTAAAATGGATTTATATAAATCTCTAGACAATTTTTAGGTTTATAACGAACTTGACTCTCAATGAAGGAAAATTTGAGAGAAAACATTTTTACCAATTTGGTAACCTGTGAAACCTAAACCCCATGAAAGAATGATCATAAAATGAGAATGTTAATACCCATTTAATTAATTAATATATACATTTAATAAAATAACTTGTATTAAATACACAAATAAATGTAATGATTGGTGAGAATAACTTGTATCCCACAAAAATTAAATGGGAAATAAAATCTCATTACATTTTTCTTTACTCTCTCTATAATCATATAAGATATATGTACAAAAAATATATGTTTTAATATATAAAATATAGAGAATAGTATTATTATATATATTACCATATATTGTTTTTTTATTACCTTATATTACTCGTTTTTTTAATATTTGTATTTTATGGTCTCACTGTGAGCAATGTTCGCTTTTTTCTTCTCTTGATTCTTAATTTTTGATATCACTGATCCTTATTATTATATCATGATTAAAGAATGTATAAAATGATAAAAATATCATTAATATCCCATATTTATAAATTATAATAATATATATCTTAATGGTGTATGTAATGTAATACAACGTTAATGGAGACGGTAAGTCATACGTAAACATGAACGTTGTTTTCCATTTTTATTATCGCATTGAATGAATGCTTTAAAATGAAAAATATACATATATATGTCTCTATATGTTTTTTATAACATTATTACCTTATCTTGAATATATTATATATATCATATAATTTCTCTAAACTCGTCCTTAATACATTGTATGTAGTGTATGAGTGAATCACATAGCATTGAGTGGGCGGTAGTCCACACTTCCTCAAACAAGATCATTGTCTTAACACAAAATGGAAGGTAAAAATATGTGCACTATAAAATGAATAAAGAGGCTTAAAACATCATAAATATAATATATTACATATATAAATATATTTTTCATCATTATGGAATCCATTATTGGAGGTAATAGAGAAATGAATAATCATCATTTCGGGAGGAAGTAGTTCATCGTACACAGAAATAGTTTGTTAAAAATCCATCAGAAAGAGGTTTTTGTAGGTGTAGTTCCTAAATATTTATTAAAAACATCTAATTATATTGATGGTACATTTTATTCTTCGAATAATGGAATAATGTAAGTTTATGTGGTAAAGAATAGAAATAAAGTGAAGGAGCCTAGGTAAAGACGTAAACTCAAAATCGGGTAACTCCTTTTGGTTTGTGCCAATATTATTCCTTTAGAATCAGTCATCACAAAGAAAGGGTTCATGTTACAAGGGAGGCATTTTTAGAGAATACTCAACTAGATGATTTCCTAACATATATTGTTTTATAGTTTTGATGAATTGGTAGAGGTTCTGGCCTTTTATAGGTAATGAAAATTATATATTGGATTTTGTAAAACATATTATGTGAGAAAATGTAAGTACCTAAAAATCTAATTAAACACTAAATAATGTAAGATGTATAAATGAAAGGTTTTCATCCAGTGGGTGTTGGACAAGTATATATGGAATTTTGGCCATTAATTTTAATATTGAGTCTTTAATTAATTTCAATTTGGCCTTATCTGATGTGATTAATTTTAATCACAGTCACTAATGACAAAATTATGATTAGTTCTAATTCTGAAAATGGGATGAAGAAATGAGGTTTTAAAGTAGGACGATGTTCAAATGATTTTTTTGATTTTATATTTATTATTAATGTGAAACTTATTATAAAGAATTACATTGAATTAATAGATGTGATATTTTTATTTTGTGACATTAATAATATTTATAATATCATTTTTTATTAATAATTCACTAGACAAGAGGGTACTTTTTTACAAAAAAAAATAGTATTTTCACTATTCATGAAAAATGATGTTTTTATTATAATATCCAAAATTTTCACCATAGGGTAATTTAGACGTTATGAATTAAAAAATTAAATTTATTTTATCAAATTTATTTTATAAATGTGTAAAAAATTAATTTCATTATTAGAAGCTGATCATTCAATAAAAAGCTGTTTTTTTACATAGAATTAATTTACCAAAAAACATATAATTCTTTGTCAATACTATTTATTTATATAAATAAATTTAAAACAATATTTACAAATAATTTATTACTATGAATAGAACTATTTTTAATGGTTCTGTTATAATTATGTCATCTAATTAATTATATATATATAAATATTTTTTCCAAAAAACTCAATGTCTGCATCGTACGGAAAGTCAGAGTTTGTCGTAGTGAATGAAAAGTTAGTATTACATATAGCACAATCCATGATTGTATATAATGTAAATGGAATTATTGAAATAGTGTTTTAATATATATATATATATATAACTATTTCCAATGTCATGTGAAACAAACAACATTGAAAAGATAAATTAATTTGAAAAAAATAATTCTCAAAAACATTTGGTGTTATAGTATAAACCTTCATCTGTTTGTTTTAATTTTTTATGTCCACCATGGAAATAATAAGTTTTATAATAATATGTTCCTATATAAACATAAATTCTTAAACTAATTCACATCATGAAATAAAAAAATGCACATCGTGAACATAATAAACAACATGATCTAGGTGCTGGTGGGACCTATATATCTAGAGCGTGACGATTAATTTTAAAGTGGATTAAGTATTTATATTATATAAATTACAATGGTATTACCCATATATAATTTTTTTGGTGGATTTTAAAATCAAATTTCATAACCTCCCTTAAATATTTCATTAATCACTATCCTATAAGACATAATCTTCAATCGATGTTCCCCATACCATGTTTATTAAATTCATTGATAATATATTTTGATAATAGATTTAATGAAAAATCAATATTGGAATTTATGAGATTTTTGATTTCCAAATCCATTATTTAGTGATAGATATTAGTTCTTTTAAATTTTACTTTTCTTTTAGATTTCACCAAAATTAAATTTTTTATTATTTTATTAATTGATTTTATTTATTTTTATACATTTCTATCATTAATTACCCCAACAATTCACCTCATTCCTATGAAATTTTATATGATAAATATTTCATTATCATTACTTAATTATATTTCTAAATAAAACCTCTGACATTTCCACTTCATTTATTCAAAAATAAAAAAATACAATAATATGATTTGGGTATATTATATTTTATCATTTCTCCTTCAACCCACAAACAAGAAATCCATCATTGTCTTGTAAAATCCTTGAATATCATTACTAAGAAATGACATGTCAAACAATCCTATTTTAATTCATCTTTACAATACTCATTGTGTATTTGATGATATTTAAAATAATATGTGTGGTGGATAATCATTCCTTGGTGGATGAAAAAATAATTTTTGGAGGATACATATTTTATATTTTTATGATACTTTGAGAGATCAAATGTATTGATTCATTTAAATTTTTCTTACCTCTGATGTATAAAATAGAAAAATGGTTTGTGTCTTTGGTGGATCAAAAATGAAAAATTCCATAATATTGATAATTTGATCATACGTGGTTAGGTTGGTGATGTGATATTTTTTATAACATTTTCTTTAAAAAATCACTGATAAGAAGATTCATTAATTATGATTACATATTTCATAATCACTCATTGAGATTTTAAGGAGGGGAAAAGAGATTAAAACTATTATGGTCAATTATTATTGACCATATATTTTGATAATATACACTATGCATTGGAGTAAATCATCCTAACTGAGATTTCATTTACATTAATCAACAAAGTACCCAAATTCCTCAAAAAATTGATGCATTAAATGATTTCATCATGATTATCATTGACATTTTCCTTCACATATAGAGGATAAAAATTCCTTTCAATAATTTCCTAAAGGACAAGTTATTAATGTATATTAATAACTGTATTCAAATTTTATCCTTGATAATTAATAGAACTATTTATACTGAGCTAATTAAAATTTGAATCCTTATTAATAATAAATTTAATTTTAATGTGGAAAATTAAATTGGAACTATTTTCATATATATTGAAATTAAAATACTTATTTTCATTGTTTCATTGAAAATTAATTAATTTTTTAATTCTCTTATATGATTGTATAATAATTTGTTTTTTATTTCATAAATTTACTTTTTTAATATTTATTTTACAGCTTTTTAAAGTGATAATATTTTTTAGTACACCTTGATTCCATTCTTTAGGAAGAACCTAAATTTGTGTTCATTTGATTTTATTGTGGCATTTCAAGAAACCATTTTTCAATTTATATATACATTTAATTGTAATTTAATTGATTGTTATCTCATTTTCATTAAATCTTTTTAAATCCATTATTAAGATAATATGTTTATAAATTAAATTTTAAATGGAAAGAGATGACCTAATATTCCATGGAGTGTTGGATTCCCCAGATATAGGATCACAATGGGATTATTTGAAGGCATGAAAATTATGAAAAATTGTTATAAATAGATCTTGTTCCAGAATTACCTAATTCACTTATCAAATAATATTGATGTTGTTAATGATATACTTTTTATGAAGTTAGGTATGAAGAGACTAATATTGTAAGTGTAATCAAGGTTATCATAATGTGACATCATGGGTTACATTGTGACATTCACCAAGGTTCCAAAATCCAACATCTTTGTTCCAAATTTCATAAATAATACATATTCATTCCAAAAGAATATAATTAAAGATGATAAATGATATGATACCCCCTTTTTAACTAAAATTTATGAATTTATTCAATATTCATCACCCATAGATATATATAAGTACATAATTTTTTTTCCCTTCCATGGATTGATCTAAAAACTAAAGCATGTGGTGAGTTGTTTTACATTTTCATAATTCTCCACAAGTCATTCTCTCCACATTCATCTTGATTTATTTACCATACCAAACACTCCATATTTATTATAAGGAGGTGTAATATTTATATAAATTCTAGGTTGATTTAGATAAAATGGGGATTTTTTTATTGGAATGTATTTTGGTATATTAGTGAGATTGGGTTGTGAAAATAGAAAAATTTATAAATTAAAATGAATTTATTTTTAAATTAATGACCATTTTATTGAACATCGAATTGAAATTTAATTATTTATATTGGATACTAATAATTATCAAAATGTGTTTTCATGTTATTTGTAATAATGAAAAAAAAAATTATGAGAAAAAAATGATTCTACAATTCCCCAAATTACCTGAACACGGGAATGTGGTATTTTTATACCGAGAAGAGGATATCATAACAATAATATTTACCTCATATCTACTATGAAATTAAGAATTCATTACACCAAATTTTTTATAAAAACACATTTAGGATTACTAAAAATCTATTAAACCATAGGATGCATTCGTTTCTAATAATTAATATATAATTTACTTTTTCCTCTCCTAATATTTTCCTTAAAATAACCATGTTTTTTCAATATTTTTTCAAAAGAAAATATTCACTCTCTTAACAATCATATTTTCATGAAGTTATTAGAAAACATTGATATATTTTTTATTATATATTATATATAAATTTATAACATGGAGAATTTAGCTATTTCACTGTGTGTATCTATGTGGAGATTTCAATTTTTTTTCTAAATTTGGATACAAAACAATTTTTTTATTGAAATTATAATATGTGGTCAAAATTAACTACATTTCTACATTCAAATGTGTAAATATAAACATATGAGATTTTTTTCTACACCTAGTAAATTGGTATACCTAGAAATGTTTATTAAAATAATTCTCCAACATAGTAATTCATATATATCGAAAAAATAATTATTTATTATTTTATATCTATTTCAATTTGGAAGCAAGAAATCTCTATATAGAAAAATTATATTTATATGCACAAATAAATATGTACAAATAATCATAAAACCTATTCAAATAATTTTCTAATTTATTGGAACAATTCCACACACTACGTAATGAACATTCAAGGTGTTCCTCTATATAACAATCCCATGATAGCACATTTCCATGAGCACCTCTATCACCCCATGTAAATCACTTATTCAATCAGTTCCCATAATTCTATATCCACTTCCACTATTTAATTTAGTTTGTATACAATATAATCAGATTAATACTTCATTGATGTTTCACATCTTTCAGCCAACTCTTCTCCAAACTATGAACCATATTTATTTGTGTTCTTTCTACTCATACCTTCAATCTAGTTACTCATTTAGTACACATTAAATTCATCCATTAGACCTGTTGTTGAAATATTTTCTTCATATTATTCGTTTTTAAAAGAACTGATTATTAATTTTCTATATTCTATTGTTATAGTATACTATCTAGAATCTTTCTAGCCATGTACTCATAGAAAACAAAATTCCATTCTACATTTACCATAGTGTGTGGGATTCGTATCTTATTCATTCAATGTTATGATTATATTTCCATAACCTATTTCATCACTTTTGAGAAATTATTTAATTTTACACATAATTCAATATAATATTCGAATTTTAAAAAAATGAAACAAGGCATCGTGAAACATAATAAAAATGAATTCAAACTCCATCAAAATAATTTATCAAAACTGAAAATATTTAATCTTGACTAAAATTTAAAAAAATTTCCCCTCACAAAGAAGTGTTATTAGATAAAATATATTATGAAAATGGGTTATTAAAAAATAATATTTACGGATTCATAAAATAGTAAAAATATCATTTATTAAAAAACATAGGCCATTGAAATCATTTTTTGAAATCTGGAATTCTACACACAAGTAAAATATTGCACTGGTATTATATTATAACATTTTATTTACATTAATAATCATCATAATAAATATTAGATATAATGTCATTTTATTTCATGGATTTGATTTATTATATCAAAAAAATTTCATAACTATAAAATATAATGTAAATGTGTTTCATGATTTTTTTTACTAGAATCGTAATTGTTGATGTTACGTGAAACATTCAAAAGTAATTTTCAATAATTTTAATTTATAAATTATAAAAAAGTTACATTAAAAAATCATAACAAATAATAGAGTCATGAAATAGGTATATGTATTTATAACATTGTAAGTACAACTATGGTTTAATGTAACAAAAATTAAAATCAATATCACATAATATATCACGGTAATTATCTCAAGGATACAGAAAGGTGAATAATTTTACATTAAAAAACATCATTTTTGAGCATTGAATTTTCAAAATGTAATATCATTAAAGAATGTGGGTAGGAAGATAAATAATTAGTACAATGAAGGAATACCAATTTATTATTCAGAATTAATTTTATTTATTTGATATCAAAAAGAGTGTAAAAAGTAATATATTTTAAAAGAGGTAAATTTAAATTTTACGATTAAAATATATTTTAATATGAAGATAATATCTAGAACATTGGTAAGAATAGTGAATATGGATATGGAATTGAAGGAGAACATTGGTGGGAATTTTAATTTTTCATATCAACATCAAAGTTTATATTAAATGATACCCATTAGTATAATTCCAGAATAAATTACGAGGAATATAAATTCAAAATTATCATCAATTTAACAGATTATATATTAAAACAGTAGACCATGTTGAACCATTATGGCATATGAAAAAAATGTTTACTCTAGAGAAAACCTTTATAAAAAATAATTTTAATATAAACATATCGAAATAGACATAGTGAAATTGAACATTAAATACTATAAATAAAGGATAATATACGATATTATATATCAAATTACATGGATAAATTCAATTTAAAAAATTATGTTCATAAATAAATTTCTCATATAAAATTAAATTATGATGAAACACCCTTACACCATTGATATCATTCCAATAGGTAAAATAATTATGATTGAATATTATATAGATATTTACATTCTACATATTTCCTAACAAATTTAAAAAATTAAATCCTGATATAATGTATATACTACACATTTAATAATATTAAAAATATGAATCATATCATTATGGTGAAAAACGTTGATTTAAAATAAATTAAATTTATTAAAGGTTTTTTTAATAATTTATTATCCACCTATATAAATTAATTTATGTCACATATTTATAAACCCTATTCGTACTTATAATATTATATTTAGTTTACATAAAATCATGTTTTACATATATATTATGTATTTTATTTTTTTCCACTAAAACTAATTTTCTAATCTTTGATTTTATATTTAGTACTAGTATTTTATCAGTGGGGTTTAATATTTATTATATAATTACTGATCAAAATTACAAGACCATTAATGTTAATATTATTGGTTCCTTATAATTATTAATAATGTCCAAATATCATTTGAAAATGATTTTATTATGGTTCATGTAATCAATTTTTGTGACATTAGTTATCATTATAGAATTTTATATTGAATAAAAATATAGTACAATAATAATACATAAAATATTAATACTAAATATAATGAATAAAAATAAATTATTTTCTAATTAATTTTTTTATCAATAGAATATATTTTTCTATATTAAACATTATTTATATATATTTTATTGTCCATATTGGTTGTTAAAAAATTCCAAAATAATTTTAATATATGTGTGGGGAGTGCATCAAAAGTGATTCTTATATTATAATATCATTATTATATAATCATAATGATGTTATTAAAAAATTATTTTTATTTAGTTCTTGAAAAATTTATAAAAGTAAGGAATGTCTACATTGGAAGAAGAATATATCAATTTAATTGATGGAGAGTCCACATGTATGAAAAGGAATCAAAATTGACATCTATATATTGAGATGAATATAGTGATGTTATTTAAATTTATGTAATCTAAATAATCATAAAATTATAATATTAATAATTGAAATTGTTTTATTACTATTCATGTATTGTGGTGATGAAACATTATACATGTCACTTATAGAACATGTAGTTTGGACGTACACATGTTGACATTTTAATTTTTCTATGTAAAAAGTAATGGGTAGTTATTGATTATTCCCTCAACATAATAATATTTTCATATAATAATAAATCTGATTTTCATGTAAAATTATAGATAAATATATCATGAATTTGTGATAAAAATTTAAATAAAATGTGAAATTTGTAAATAATAATTGTTACAAATCTAATAGAAAAACATTTTATGATAATGAACTACTCCATTGAGAGAAAAATAATTAGAGTTGAAAATCCTATAAGAGGTATAGACATATTTTAGGATTTATTTTTATTTTTATTTCTGTTGAATATAGGGGGCGTTTTATGTGAGGTTAAGTGGGTTGGTTAGGGAAATTTTTATATGTTAGGGGAGATGATGTTTTGTGAAATATGAAAATAATAACCACTATTAAAATATATAATAAACCAACAATAAAAAATGATGTAGGGTTGTGTTATCATCATAAAATATTGAAGAGTAATTTTAACAACAATTATATAATACTATTTTAATAATTTTACATTTAGTGTTTTCAATATATATATTTTTATTTTTTTACAGTGGTAACTAATTTTTATCTTTGTAATTTATTTTAAATGTCTAAAATATAAATCAAAACTTCATAATTTGGGGCATAGGATTCCAAATATGATTTAAATTTTATAAAATAATCTTTATATGTGTAAGATAATGAAAATATAACTGTATGTCATGTAATATGTTGAAACACATTTTTAGATGATTTTTATTTTTAAAATAAATTTTATTTTTGTCTGATAAAATAAAAATTGAATTAATTTTAATGATATAAATTGTTTTATTATAAAATAAATACATAAATTGTTTGTTTTAGAACAATTAAAACACGAACTACAAAAAAATTATTTATTAAAATAAATAGAGAAACAATTTTTTATTAGAAAACATTATATCAGTAATTAAACTATAAAACAATGGATATCTAAACATATTAATAATATTTAAAATAATATATTTCCACTATTTTTTTATTTCATTAATTATGAAAAATATATATTATGATATTAATATACACATACCTACTGATATGTTCATAAATGGAATGGTTTTAGTAAAAATGATATTTTCCAATATTCACCTAAAAAATAAATAGTTAATAAAAACCATAAAAATTATCCTATGTTAAATTACATGTTATTAAATAAAATTTTAGTTTTATTTGGGATAAATAAAATTATACAATTTCTATTTTTAAATTTTAAAAAAAATGTATAATAAATTTTATTTTTATAGGAAAAAAAATAATAAATAATAACTTTTATTGTTTTTATTTTCAATAAATTAATAAATAAACTATTCATAATATGTTATTCATATAAATTATATTTAATCAGGGGAAAATTTTATTTTTATTAAATAAATATACATATGACCAAAAATTGAACGTTTAGAAATTAATTTTTTTACTCAAAAAATTACCTTATTTGTTATTTAGCTACAACAACTTTTTTATCAATGATTTATTGTTAGAAATATTGATTGGATTTCTTTTAAAGATCTTTTAGAAATATAAAAAATATATGTGATAATTAAATAGTTTATTACATTGATAATTTAATTTTTATATCATTTTAATTTCAAAAAAAATAACACATAGTATTATTTTTTCATTACCTCAAAATTAGATAAGATCTGCTGACAGTTCTGGTTAGTGAATCCACAAGCATGGATAAATTAGAAATTTTAATGATCATGAAGTTATCTCACAAAATATTTCTCTTATATTGTTATGATTATTGTTTCTATTGGTTTTTATCTATTGTAAACCATAGTGACACCACATATTTTCATTATTAAAAATGTGTTCCTTATAAAGAAGACTAATGTTGCTCGAAAAAATTCCTTCTCCTTTTTACGTATTATTAATAGTATGATTCTTTTTATTTATTCCATAAAATATAATATATATTTTATAATATTAATTTTTAATTAGTTTATTTTAAATTATAATAGTATTTTGGTGATCTGTTATATGAAAGAAAATCTACAGTATATAGTATTCATATTACATATATATTGAAAAATCTCAACATGCTTCAAAAAAATATCATATATAAACAGATGATTTCCCAAATTGATATGATATGTATGTTCCATTAATCCCCAATACATAGTCATTTTATCCTGTATAATGACATATTAACTAGTAACTCAATGATATCATTTAACAACTTATCAGATGGCTCTAATAGTGTAATTATTGTTGTTGGTGTTGTTGGAGAACCATATATAGAAGGCATGTATTAGTCCTCTTGTAACCTATTATGTAGTACCCAGTTTATTCTCCATGAATGAGGATGAGATGGTGGGTTTTTATGTTGATTATCACAACATTAAATAGGTTATAGTGATGAAAAATTATATTTTATTGAACTTCAATAACCCATTTGACTATGTAACGGGATAGAAGTGGAATTCGATGCATAATATTTGATCAATATATCATCATACATAGGATTTTGGGATATATATTCAATTTTTGGAAGTTTTATATCCGAATAAACATTATTATTTTCTTTTGATGCATTTTTTATGATGAATTTCATTGGTTGCTTTATGGTCTATTTAACCAACTATTTAATCCTTTTTTAGAATGATTTATGGTTGTATTTATTAAAAACATCGCAATCTATTATTTATATTGGTATGAACATATATATACATATTGGTAATTGTATTCATACCTCATAGGAATGATAAATATGGAAACCCATTGAACAACCTTTTTGGTTTCATTAAATCCTCATTTTATTGGTTGACATCTAAATTGATTGTGTATTTTAACATGATAAACATCTAGATATTACAATGTTATGAGTCATTTGATATAATTTTAATGATTCTAAAATTATTTGGTTTTGAGTATTTTCTAATTATTCATTAAATAACTCATCAAGATTTAATCCCTTATTAAAATAGTTACCAGTAATATGAATCAATTCATTACATTAATTCATTTGACGAAATCATAGGAGGAACAAAAAAATTAATGAAGAGTTATCATGTGATGATTTTAATGGGGATAAAGTTAATTTAACAGCCTTTTGTTGTACTTTTGGAAATAGGAATTCATTTCTACTAATGCAATGGAAGGAAGTGATTTAATTAAGGGTAATATAGGTGAGAACACATGACATAAACAATAAAAAACGTAATTTATTAATTTCACTGGTAGTGTTTACCATGATGATGTAGGGAAACTACATCATTTTTGTAATGATCATATTCAATACACACCATATGATTCTCAGGTACATCATTAACCAGAGGAATGTTATTAAAGGCAACATTCAATTGTTATAGTTCCAATAAGATAATGATTTTATGATTTTCTATACTCTATGAAAGGGAAATCTTATAGCTGATTCCATTAGTAGAAAATTCCTTTCTAAATTATATATAAATATTTTTATGTATATGTAACATCCCAGATCTGGGTGCAACCCAAAAGTGCCCTAAACCTGGTTGGTCACATGACCTCAATCGCAATTCCCCAAATGGAAGAGGTTTCTGACTAGAAGTGAGGGATAATATATGATAATGGGGATTCTATGACCTCATTTTAAAGGTATAAAAAATGGAAAACAACATTGAACAATATAAGAAGAATTAATAAAATTAAAAAATAACTATACATCAGATGAATGATAGTAATAATTCAACTGAAGCATATATATAAATGATTCATGACAAATTTGTCTAGTAAAGAATCCAAACAAGTCACAATGTTTGAAATACAATAGATAAACCAAATTAAAATAATGTAAGTAAAATCCAATAGCATCACATTCCTCAGGTTGGTCCTAGGATCTCCAAATCCATTAGTAATCAAGTACCTAATGAAGAAGGTCGCATTCCCTTATCTATATTTGCAATCAAATAATCTGATTGGGTCCAAAAGAATGACCCGTAAAGCTTGTAAAACGAATCCCAATAGGCAACCACAAAAAATATCTATTCCTAACCATCCATGAATATATAGACCATGTAATATGTATGAATGAAGTAGTAAACATGGATGTACTCATATGTAAGCAATCATACATTTTTCTTTTAAATATATTTATAATTATTAATCATTCAATCCATGTAATCATGTAACATTGGGGTCTAGCCTAAGAATTGTGTCCCTGTATTTTTTAACAAACATATGTCTCAAAAGACCATATAAATTATAATTTAAGATGTACTATAGGATATTTCACTGGCTTGGAATACTCATCATAATCATTCAATTATTCATAATGACCCTCTCGGAATGTTCTCACAATATATCCCTCTGGTCTATCATAACATCAAATAATTTAATAACCATCTTATAGGAAGCTCTCAAGGTCTAACCCCTTTCTCCAAACATAACACTAATTTTTTATAAATGACCATCTGGAAAGCTCTCATTGTCAATACCTCTTGGTCAACATAGATTTAATAAATTATAAACAACCACCTTGGTTGCTCTCACAGTCTAAAGCCTCAGGTCAAAGACCACCTTGTATTCCTTAAAATAAAACTTTTATAAATTAACATACCTCGGGAAGCCCTCATAATTAAAATTCCCAAGGTCAAACATTCACAATCCCAAGCACGGGCATAAAAAACTATCAGTACCTCTATTATAACAACACAATGCCTGGAGAACAAGGTAGAACTGACAAGAATTCTAGACAAAACGTCCATAACCAATAAATCAAGAGAAACTCACCCATGTGATGTCCCAAAACATGGGATCTAACCTCACTCACAATCAACAACCATTTATTAGTCAAAAATACCATAAGATTTAATATATAGGGTTTAATTACAAATCATGTAATTCCCCAAATGTGGGAATTCTACAATTTAAGAATATACAATCCAAAGATAGTCCATGAATGAGAAAAACCACATACCTCTATGTCGTATTATCAATAATTTGATATTTATCCCTTAAATCAGTCTACAGTGTCGTAGATCTATAAAAAGTTATAAAACGATCAATATTGAATAACTCTCAAGAGATGATGACGTAGGAAGAAAGCATCTAAAAAAATAGAGAACTCACATATCAGATTATAATGAACCCAAATTCAATGCAATTGGATGTCAGAAAGAGAATCAGAAGGAGTTCAGAGTTTTTTGGCCTTTCCATTGTTCTCTTATATGAACCAAAGTAGAGAAGAAGTTGTTTTTGAGGATGAGATGTGACCTCACTCCAATTTATCAAATAAAACAAATACTACACAGCATGTTCATTAAACATAAACATTATGTAATACGATTAATATTCACTCACCTTAAGTGGTCTACGAGGTCTCTTAAACACCTATGTACTCTGTTGTTACATGGCCAGTGCGCAGCTGTATGCGATCCCTGGGTACACAGTGTGTACACATAAGTTCATAAAAAGTACTTAGAAAATGCGGGTATTTTTTTCCTCAAAAACAACCCCAAATAAAGATACATACAAAAAATAATGATCATAGATCATAAAAACAACCACCCTTAATGTTATTCTTCCCTAAATTTCTCTTCCATGTGTGGTGAAGAAGCAAGAAAAAAAACTCTGGCACCGTGATCGTACTTCGGCCTCCATCTACCATGTCTCATCATGCACTAGCTAGTTCTCCCATAGAACCCATTCAAGTGGAATAGACCAGTCACACAGAAATATGGTATTGCGGACCACAATCTATTTAGTGAACTCCTCTATGGATGCCTCATCCTTCAACTCAACCTCTTCAGGTTTAAAAACATGAGACATGTCTGAAAATTAACATAGTATCTAAGATACATGAATGACATTGTTCATAGCTCGATACCTATAGGGTTACTGTTACCCATAGAAAAATTCCCCAACTTTCTCCAAACCCTCAACAAACATGAAGACTCTCGGTAAAAGCTTCCCATATAGCTAAATCATCATGCGAGCCATCCTCGGTATGACTAGTAAGAAAACCAGATATCTGACCTCAAACTATAGAGTTCATCTCCATCAACATCCATAAGATTTATATATGGACTATGGAGTATCCATGCTGTTCACAGTCAACCCCACCTGTTCGGTGGTCTCATGGACTAGAATACATCCCAACATAACTGCCTCAAATGCTTCCATCCAATGTAGGGGTGATTAGTATGACCTAAAATAAAAATCCTCATAAGGTTCCATTTGAATCATTGCCTACAACTATTTTGTTATGAAAATGCGACATGGGGTATGAATCTCTTCCCATATCCCCCAAAAGCATTGATGCATGCTCGAATGAATATCCTCCAAAAACTGAATTGTGCACTTATACTAGTCATCTATTTGGAGAAGGTAAGTTGTACTCAGAAAAACATCCGTACCCAAAGCCATTTGTATTCCCCACCAGACACGAGATGTAATCTATGTGTCCCTATCTGAAATGACATAGTGATGAACCCAATGGAATTTTAGAATATCTTATATGTAAAAACATTCAATCTCATCAACAAAAATGGTTTCATTACGCATCAAGCAGTGTGCAACATTTGTGAGCTCATTGATAACAACCCAAACAACAACATTTCCATGAGATTTCCTTAGAAAACCAATCATATAATCCCTGGAAACATCCTTCCTATACATCTCAGTGTTGGGTAATTGTTGTAAAAGACCTAGTGATCATTGATGGGCCACTATCACCTGCTGACTTATCAGGACCCTCCCATAATCATTACATAATATTGAATTAAATGAATAATTCACATTGAGGATATTTTCAGGTTTAGAGTTTTAGAGATTTAGGCCATAACAATTACATTACAACATTATGATTACAAGTAGACACTACTACTCAGTATCCATTTTTTTCATTAAATAAAAGCTCTTAAAAAGAAACATGTCTAGTTCCATGTTTTAGAAAGGTTGACTTTTCCTTGATCCCATCCTTGACCATATTCATCTTTAAGTCCTGTGAAAAACATTTAAAAAACTAGGGATGAGCATAAAAAGCTCAGTGAGGGTTATAGAATAATGAAGGAAAACATTATCCCATCAATAAATACAAATCAATTAAACCATACTTTTCAATCATAACATACCTTATGAATTCATGATATTTATGAATAACACACACAAATCATAAATCACAAAGGTTAAATATTTCATACAAATAAAACTTACATTGTAGCTATCATAACTACGTCATGATTTACACTTGGAATACCCATCACAGTATATTCCCTAAATATCTTAGGAGAAACATCACCTTTACCTCCATCACGTTACCCAATGCATTGGAGAGCTATCTCGAGCTCACGCACCCTAGGTTTATCACAGAACCACCAGTATACGTAAACAATGCCCAATAACAATGACATACTCATAAAATATAACACATGTATAAAGGAAATATAACATTTCCACATTCCACTATATTAAATCAAGATATTGAAATAAACAATGCTTTATTAAATCATTTTCAAAACCATTTAAAAGAGATTTTTGAATCAAAGTATCCCATAACACTTTGAAGATTTTAAATAAATTATCATTTGAAAACATTAATGCCTATATAAATAAATCCTAAAACCCATTTTGAAAACATGGACATTAATTAGAAATATTTAGAAGAATAAATCTTTAAAACATTTAAAATGATATTTTATTTAAAGATTTTTTAACAAAAAGAGGGATGCTTTAATACCAATAATTGAAGAATAAATTTTAATCAGAACATTATAATACAATGAGAATAAAGGGGTTCATGATATAATATTTCAAAGGACATTACATACCCCATATAAAAGTGAATTGGTTCATAACAACAATGAAGTCTTAATGAAAATGTAAATTGAGATAAAATCCCTTATAAACATGGTGTCCTTAAATTAAGGATAAATCAATCTCATAATTATGTGTGACAAATATAAATACACAAAATATAAGTGTATATTAAGTGTTAAACAATCGGAGGTAATTCACACATATTCATAGGATGACATATATAAAAAATGATAATATCTACCCAAAGAATGAGAATTGGGTTAAGGAGTTCCCTTACCGATTTGGTAACTTACAAAACATATGCCACATGAAAGAAGGATCATCCAATGAATATGTAAATACTCATAAATGATAGTATATCACACAAATAGTACAATCATGGGTAGTACATATTCCACATAAAAGGAAATAGTGGCCAATATAGAATGAATATAATGGGAATAAAAAGTGAGATGAAAACCCTTACTTCAATGTATTCAAATTGAATCGTGTGACCTAAAGTTAATAACCACAAAATGAATCACAGAATACAATAAATATAAAGCTAATCATGGTAATATATATCAATGTTATTACACATTACACCACATGTAGTAAATAAGTGGCGAACAATGGAAATCTCACGAAATAAAAAGTGAGATAAGAAAATCTCTTACAAAAATTCAGTAGCCTAACGGTGCCACTTAAAAATTATTAAAATGAATTGATGAGAGTAAGAGGGGGTCTCTCTGTAACACCCCAGGCAAATAAAGAATATAAAATTTTGACATTTATCCATATTTGTGAATAAAATATTAATATTATTTTAAAGGGGACGCTATGCTCGATGGCTTACCCAATACGCAATAACGAGTTTCTTTGGAATCTTACGGTTCACTCTAATAATAAAATAATATTATATTAAATGGTAGTTAACGTCTAGCCATTGTAATGGAAGGAATGAACAGAACTAACTATAAAATGATTATATATGTTTGTCAAATATTTTTACTTTTTAAAATAAATGTTATAGGATTAAAAATGCGAATGAATCCAATTTTAAGCGTAAACATTCTAATATTCTTTAAAAGGTCGATTAACCGCCTTTTGATGGCGAACCTCTTTTAAATCCACTTTTTGACAATTTTATGTGTTATATTTGAAAAAAAATAAAATTCTTCTTTAGAATCGGGACATCAAAATTTACTTTGTGTAAATTTTTGGTATTTTTCCGATAAAGTTCATTTTTTTAATGAATAGTGAAAAATGTTGTATTTTAATTCAAAACCTCTTTTTAATCTAATTTATTTATATGATTAAATTAACATTTCAATTGTTTTTAAAGAGAAATTTGAATATATTTTTTACCATTTAATCCAATAGTGGTCATTGGAATTAATTTCACTTTGAAATTGGACTTAAACTAGTGTCAATCTTTTAATAGATATTTTTTCTTAAAAACACGCTATCTGTTTTGACAGTGGGAATTAATTATTAAATTAATTAATGAAACATATATGTTTTGAATTTTTTAAAACAGACATCATATTTGAATTCGGAATATCAAATTTAGCTTAGGATGAATTTTTGGTATTTTTCGGAAAAACTTCAAATTTAGATGAATAGTGAAACCACTAAGTGGTAGTTAAAGAAACTGATTTTTCGTTTAAATGAAAATTTTCCACTTTTGTGATTTGATTTTCAAAAAATCCAACATACATGGTTGTCATTAAAAAGTAAAATGTGGTTCAATGAGATTAAAATAATTTTTTGGTGAATAGTAAATTTTAAGTTTTATTTATCGCGATTAAAGGTAATTAGTGTAATTTAAGGTAAAAATAATGTTTTAATAATATGAAATAAATTAGACACATGTACTACCATAATGGTATGTGTAATGGCCGACCAAGACAATCCATGGGTCAACTTGGGGACCCCATGGAGCCACTTTGGTTGGAAAATGATATAAATAACTTTTTATTTAAAGATAAAATAAAAATGTCACAAACATGAGTTGTTTTACTAAAACAATTTTAAATGGGGTTATACAAGTCATATTTTTTACTATAAATATTAAATTAAAATATAAAAATATTTCCTACATCATGATATTTGTTTTATAATTTTTATACATTAAATAGATTAATTTAATTTTGACACCATGATGATGCAGCAATTTCCTAAAAAATGAACGATTTAAACAAAATGAGAAGATAGGGTGAAACCTAAGTCTTAAAATTGTCACAAACCTATTGTATGGGTGGATTTAGAAACCTTATCACCTTATCCTAGAAATATATCCTTTTGGGACCTTTAAAATCCGAAAATCATTTTATAATAATGTAATATTTTATAACTTTCCAAGAGTTCCCCTACTCTCCTCTTATAAAAGTCCCCCAACTATACCACCTTACACAAACCTTTCAAGCCTTTTCCTCGGCCAACACCTACCCATTTCATCTCTCCACATCCCTCTCTTCATCATTGAAGCCTCACATTGGGCATAATCCTTTCCAAGGAAGCCTTTGAGCTCAAATCAAAGAGAGTTACCCGATTTAAAGGTAATGTCTTCCCTTGTGTTCTTTTGTTTTATTTTGCTTCTCCAAACCCCTAAACTATTTTTATAACATTTTTCTGTAACAAAAACAGTATATTAAATATACTAGGATGTTTTTATAAGAAGTATTCGAGCTACACTTTCACACACCTCCGTCTAATGGTTAAATAACATACTGTTTCTGTGGATGGCGAATTACTACCACACGAAACGATGATTGTTCAATATTCTTTTATCACCTTCAAAGGTGGCCATTAAGATGTAACTATATTTATATATGATATATAATATGTTTATTTTTTAATTAATCTTTTTTATTTTTCATTTATTTCATCCCTTTATGGTTTCCATTATGGGTAAACGTGATATCTTCATTTTAGGAGGTGCGGACTACCGCCCCCTCAAAGTGATTTGAATCGTTAATGCCATTTGTGGGATGTATAAAAGATGGAATTAATTTTATTACATATGATATCCTAATGGAATTATAATATACCTTTATATCATTATTATTTCATTCTATTGAATAAAAAAAATAAATGAAAGTAGCGTTAATGCGTACGTACGACTTACCGTCTCCATGAACGGTACATTTCATTTCCTATCTCCAAATGTAATGTACTATTATAAGTACATATATATAATGAATATATATGTAATATATTACATATAAATTATGGATATCATTCTGGAATTATAATACATATCTCTCATTTTGTTTTAATTCCATTAATATGACAAAAAATGAAAGTAGCGTTCATGTGTATGTACGGCCTACCATCTCCATGAACGGTGCTTTTAATTTTTTTTATCTCCAAATCCTAAGGAATAGTATAAAATGAATATATACTGGATATATATGATATTTAAAATATCAATACTATTCTGGATAAGATGTACCTATAACTACATGGAAAATTCTTTTCCAACAAGTTCAATTTTTACTCATGTACCGAACATCGACAAAAATGTCTCATATGAACACACTTTATTAACCAATTATTATAATATTATAATATGTGATATGAACTGAATAATAATCTTCAAATGAGGTCCTTAGTAAATTATAAATTGACCAAATTTAATTATTCAGGAGATTAAATAACGATCGAGCCATGTCGAACATGAGGTAAGGGATCCTACCCCTCTCTTTCTTTTTAAGTACACTCTTTTATGTCATTCCTTTTAAGCTCATCTTTATTATGATTGGGATATTGTTTTATATTACTATTACTGTACCATTTTTATTTTCATATGATTAGAGACCCTATTTTCTCTAATCAATCCATTTTGGAAGTTTTGAGTGGCGCCGTTAGGCTGTTGAATTTTCATAAGAGATTCTACATCTCTCTTTCTTTTTAAGTACTCTCTTTTATGTCATTTCTTTTAAGATCCTATTTCTTAGTTGGGGGATGTACTTTTATATTACAATTACTGTACTTTCTATGTTAATATGACGATATAACCTATTTGATTTTATCAATCCACTTTTTTTTGGATGTTTTAAGTGGTGTCATTAGGCTGCCGAGTTTTCGTAAGTGATTTTTCATCACACATTTATTCTCGTGAGATTTATGCTACATTGGCCACCATTTCCTTTGAGTGGTATATGTACTGCCCATTATTATACTATTTGTGTAATATAATCTCATTTATGAGTATTTACATCAAATTTGTATAGTCCTTCTTTCATGTGTTGTACGTTTCAAAAGTTACCCAAGTCGGTAAGGGAACCTTTCACCCTCCTATTTTTTTAAAAGTGTTCTTTTTATTTTGTCTTTCAAATTACATCTTCTTATGTTGGGATATGTTCTTATATATCCTTATTGCTTTAAATTTTATGTCCAAGTGATGAGATACCCTTTATCTCTCTCATCAAATTTATTTCTAAAATTTGGTGTGACGCCGTTAGGCTATCGAATTTTTTGCAAGGGAACTTCTTAACCCAATTCCAATTCTTTGGGTTAAACATCTACTTCTTGATTATGTCGTGCTATGAATATGTGCGGATAACATCTGATTAGTTTACACAGAGTATCCACTTATATTTAGTGTATTTATTTTTTTCACACATAATTATGTCATTTCAACATACTTTCTCTAATGACATGATCCTTGATTGGGGTTACATCTCAATTTCTTCTCATTGAGATATTTCCTAATGATATGCACTTTTATTCTTTTATAAAGTGTATATACAGCCCCTTTGACTTTCCATATCCATATTATGTCTATACTAAAGTCATTTAAATGTTTTGAAAATGGTCTACTCTCATGTGGATAATAATTTAAATGTACAAAATGGATAAAGACTATTTTATTAAAACATTGCTTTAAATGGTTTTAAAGACTTATTCTTTTAAACATTTATCATCCATGTACATGTTTTAAAAATGGTTTTAAGTATTTATTTATATGGACATGAATGTTTTAAAACCCTTTCAAATGTTTCGATGTGGTATGGGACACTTTGATTCTAAAATATATTTTAAATGTCTTCTTTTAATATTTTCCATGTATAAAGGGATTTTTCTCTCGTGGAGTTTTAATGATTTTATTAGATGTTTTTATTTATGATGATATCATGATGTGATCTCTTATGATTGAAATGTGGAAATTTTATGTTTATTTTATGCAGGTTTTATGTGTTATGACTATGGTATGGTTCTTGGGTAATGTTTATGAAATCGGGTGGTTCTGTGACAAACTAAGGGCAGGTGAGCCCTATATAGCTCTCCAATTCATTTGGTAAAGCAAAGAGGTTAAATGTTAAGGTTTCTCCGAAGAGATTTACGGAATATACTGTGATGGGTATTCCAAATTAAACCATGATGGTTACTCCCTACGTAAGAATGTTATGAAAGCCCCATGTTACCTTTCTGCCTTATGATTTCTATGATTTATTCATTATTTGATGAGGTTTGTTAAAATTATTATGTTTTATAAGTAAAGTATGATTTCATACATGGACTAAGGTTTTATTTTCATAATTTTATATCCCTTACTGAGCTTTTTATGCTCGTCCCATGTTTTTGAAATATTTTTCACAGTTCAAGGGAAAGGTGCATGATATGATGATAGTGTCAAGGAAGTGTCAAGAAACAATCCATGTTTTATTTTAGATATGTTTCCGTTTATTGGAAAAAAATGAATACTGCCTTTTATGTAACCACTTTGTTTAAATATGGAATGTAATTCATGATTTATGATCTAATTATCTAAAACTCTAAACCTGAAAATATCCTCAATGTGAATTATTCATTTAATTCAATATTTAGTAAGGTTAAAGGTCGGGGCCTTATAGTTGGTATCAGTGTTCGTTCTAGATAACTTTAGAGGTTAGGGTATTCTCTAAGCATAAGTGAAATTTCCATAATGGTTATGATTTCAGAAAGATTCCTAGTTTTAGATAAAGTGAATGAGTAAGTATATCATAGTCTTTATCTTCCTAATTAGTACATGATGGTTTTGTTGATATACTCAAACTGACATTTCTATTTTTAGTGAATGGATGGATCTAGCAGGCACCAATGTGACAATAGGGTTGAAGGAAACTGTGGTGGTTCTCTGATTAAGAGACTGGATGAAATGGGGGATTCAATGAGGAAACTCATGGTTGTTCTAAACCAACTATCAAGGAGTCATGATCAACCACTTGAACCTTGGTATGTTCTGTAATGCCTCATGTACGAGATGACCAATCGAGGTGGAAGTTCAGGTAAAAATTATAAAGGTAACCATTAGAGTTTATATGATCCTTACTTTTGAGGTAATTATGGGTTACTCTATGATATGATGGAAAATGAAAGGCATGAGATAAACTTGAGGTTAAAATATGTTATGATTATTTTTGAATATTTTATCTCGTTTTGGGGAATGTTTTAAGAATTATATAGTTTTTGAAAAATGATAACACGCAGACCGTGTGACAACCCATCGCGTCGGACAAAGTCGCGGGAATCGAACCCACAAAAAAAGTGCGACTGGAATTTATCGCCTACCACCAGACTACGTGATGTCCCTGGTTAGTTTGACTATTTATTTTTATTTAGATGATTTTAGGAATCAAGAGTACGTTTATTTTGGGTTATCTATGGAAATTATTAACCTATCATGGAGGATATGTGATTAGGTTAATTACTTTTCAATATAAGAATTTAAGAGCAACTGATGTTATTTGGAGATAAAAGTTAATTTGTACCTTGGATGACTATGTGATTAAATCCTTAAAATATTTGTGTTTCAATCATAGTTTGGTTTACTTTGAATAATTTTATGGACAAATGTTTATCGAATGGTCTTCGTTGAACTTTGGGTTTTTTTTGGACATATTTTGGAGATTAAGAATAGATTTTCTTTTTATAAAGGATTATACTTTTGTGGATTATCTGATCACATACTAACAATTTTGGTTTTTGTTTTTGTCTAAAGACATGGGAAATATATAGTTCTCTTTTTTGGATTAGGTGATTCTCATGAAGTTGATTATAGTACTCTTAATGCGAAGAAGTATTCCTAAATACTCATCTTTTGGAGAAAATATGAGTTTGATTAAGGAATATAGTATAAGTTGAAGTCTATGAGACATGTATGTATGTTTCATTATGATTTAGGTAAGCTCAAAAATAAATTCCTCAGTGAAGAGTAACTTAAAAAAAAGTTGTCTGTTAACTTTTCCTACTGGGGAATCGAATACCGTTTAACCCATCACAAGTTTGTGATTTTCTTATGGTTAACATTCTCCTAGACATGTTTACTATCACTCTCCCTCAGAACATGACCCTTTCTTTTTTCCACCATATCCATGTTTTCCTACATGGAATCCTAGTATGGGTTAACTCGGGTGACCTTTGTACTTCTCTTTCTTTATTTTAAAGTGATTGTTTTACTGACTCTTGTTCCGATGTACTATTTTAAATGAAGTTTCCATGCCCAATTTTAAAATTGCGAGGACGCAATTCCAAAAAGGGTGGAAGGATGTAACACCCCAGGTAAATAAATAATATGACATTTTCACATGTATCCATATTTGTGAATAAAATATTAATATTACTTTAAAGGGGACGCTATGCTTGATGGCGTACCCAATACGCAATAATGAGTTTCTTTGGAATCTTATGTTGCACTCTAATAATAAAATAAGATTATTTTAAATGGTAGTTAATTCATACCCATTGTAATGGCAGGAATGAACAGAACTAACTAAAAAATGATTATATATGTTTGTCAAATATTTTTACTTTTTAAAATAAATTTCAATTATTAAAAATGCGAATGAATCCAATTTTAAGCGTAAACATTCTAATATTCTTTAAAAGGTCGATTAATGGCCTTTTGATGGCGTACCTATTTTAAATCCACTTTTTGACAATTTTATGTGTTATATTTGACAAAATAAAATTATTATTTAGAATCGGGAAATCAAAATTTTCTTTGTGTAAATTTTTGGTATTTTTCCGATAAAGTTCATTTTTTTAATGAATAATGAAAAATGTTGTATTTTAATTCAAAACATTTTTTAATCTAATTTATTTATATGATTATATTATCTTTTGAATTGTTTTTAAAGTTAAATTAGAATATATTTTTACCATTTAATCCAATAGTGGTCATTGGAATTAATTTCACTTTGAAATTGGACTTAAACTAGTGTCAATCTTTTAATAAATATTGTTTCTTAAAAACACGCTATTTGTTTTGACAGCGGGAATTAATTATTAAATTAATTAATGAAACTTATATGTTTTGAATTTTTTAAAATAGACATCATTTTTGAATTCGGAATATCAAATTAATCTTAGGATGAATTTTTGGTATTTTTCTGAAAAACTTCAAATTTAGATGAATAGTGAAACCACTAAGTGGTAGTTAAAGAAACTGATTTTTCATTTAAATGAAACTTTTCCCCTTCAGTGATTTGATTTTCAAAGAATCCAACATACATGGTTTCCATTAAGAATTAAAATTTGGTTCAATGAGATTAAAATAATTTTTGGTGAATAGTAACTTTTAAGTTTTATTAATCGCGATTAAAGGTAATTACTGTAATTTAAGGTACAAATAATGTTTTAATAATATGAAATGACCTAGAAACATTTCCTACCCTCATTGGATGTGTCATGGCCGACAAAGAAAATCCATGGGTCAACTTGGGGACCCCATGGAGCCACATTGGTAGGAAAATGACATAAATAACTTTTTATTTAAAGTTAAAATAAAAATGTCTCAAACATGAGTTGTTTTACTAAAAAAAATTAAATGGGGTTATACAAGTCATAATTTTGACTATAAATATTCATTAAAAATATAAAAATATTTCCTACATCATGATATTTGTTTTATAATTTTTAGACATTAAATAAATTAATTTATTTATGACACCATGATGATGCAGTGATTACCTCATAAATGAATGATTTAAATAAAATGAGAAGATAGGGTGAAATCTAAGTCTTACACTTGTCACAAACCTATTGGATGGGTGGATTTAGAAACCATATCACCTTATCCTAGAAATATATCATTTTGGGGGCTTTAAAATCCGAAAATCATTTTATAATAAAGTAATAGTTTATAACTTTCCAAGAGTGCCCCTCCTCTCTTCTTATAGAAGGCCCCCACCTCTACCACCTTACACACAACTCTCAAGCCTTTGGCTCAGCCAAACCCTGACCATTTCATCTCTCCACATACCTCTCTTCATCATTGAAGCCTCACATTGGGCAGAATCCTTTTCAAGGAAGCCTTTGAGCTCAAATCAAATAGAGTTACCCGATTTAAAGGTAATGTCTTCCCTTGTGTTCTTTTGTTTTATTTTGCTTCTCCAAACCCATAAACTCTTTTTAATAATTTTTTATGTAACAAAACCAGTATATTAAATACACTATTATGTTTTCATAAGAAGTATTCTAGCTACACTTTCACACAACTCTGTCTAATGGTTAAAGAACATACTGTTTCTGTGGATGGCGAATTACTGCCTCAGGAAACGATGATTGTTCAATATTATTTTACCACCTTCAAAGGTAGACATTAATATGTCACTATATTTATGTATGATATATAATATTTTTATGTTTTCCTTAATATTTTGTTTTTTTCATTTATGGCATACCTTTATGGTTTCCATTATGGGTAAACACGATATCTTCATTTTAAGAAGTGCGGACTATCGCTCCCTCAAAGTGATTTGACTCGTTAATGCCATATGTGGGATGTATAAAGGATGGAATTAATGGTATTACATATGATATCCTACTGGAATTATAATATACCATTATATCATTATTATTTCATTCCATTGAATACAAAAAAATGAAATAAAAGTAGCGTTAATGCGTATGTACGACTTACCGTCTCCATGAACGGTACATTTCATTTCTTATCTCCAAATGTTATGTACTATTATAAGTACATATATATAATTGATATATATGTAATATATTAAATCTAAATGATTGATTTCATTCTGGAATTATAATATATATATCTCTCATTTTTTTTTATTTCAATTAATATTACAAAAATGAAAGTAGCGTTCATGCGTATGTACGGCCTACAGTCTCCATGAACGGTGCTTTTAATTTTTTTACCTAAAAATGCTATGGAATAGTATAAAATGAATATAAACTGGATATATATGATATTTAAAACGTCAATAATATTCTGGATATGATTTACCTATAACTACATGGAAAATTTTTTTCCAAAAATTTCAATTTTTACTCATGTACCGAACATCGACAAAAGCGTCTGATATGAACAAACTTTATTAACCAATTATTATATATTTATAATATGTGATATGAACTGAATAATAATCTTCAAAGTAGGTCCTTATGAAATTATAAATTGACCCAATTTTGTTATTCAGGAGATTATAGAACGATTGAGTCATGTCGGACACGACGTAAGGGATCCCACCCCTCTCTTTCTTTTTAAGTACACTCTTTTATGTCATTCCTTTTAATCTCATCTTTATTATGATTGGGATGTTATTTTATATTACTCTTAGTGTAAAATTTTTATGTTCATATGATGAGAGACCCTATTTTCTCTGATCAATCCTTTTTGGAAGTTTTGAGTGGCACCGTTAGGCTACAGGATTTTCATAAGAGATCCTACCTCTCTCTTTCTTTTTAAGTACTCTCTTTTATGTCATTTATTTTAAGCTCCACTTTCTTAGTTGGGGGATTTTCTTTTATATTCCTATTACTGTAATTTCTATTTTAATATGATGATAGATCCTATTTGATTTTATCAATCCACTTTTCTTTGGATGTTTTATGTGGTGCCTTTAGGCTGCCGAGTTTTCATAAGGGATTTTTCATCTCACATTTATTCTCGTGAGATTTATGCTACATTGGCCACCATTTCCTTTGAGTGGTATATGTACTCCCCATTATTATACTATTTGTGTAATATACTCTCATTTATGAGTATTTACATAAATGTTGTACATTCCTTCTTTCATGTGGTGTACGTTTCGAAAGTTACCCAAGTCGGTAAGGGAACCTTTCACCCTCCTATTTTTTTAAAGACTTATTTTTATTTTTTCTTTTGAATTACATATTCTTATGTTGGGATATGTTATTATATATCCTTATTGATGTAAATTGTATGTCCAAGTGATGAGATACCCTTTATCTCTCTCAAAAACATTTTTTCTAATATTTGATGTGACGCCGTTAGGCTATCGAATTTTTGCAAGGGAACTTCTTAACCCAATTACAATTCTTTGGGTTAAACCTATAATTATTGATTATGTCGTGCTATGAATATGTGCAGATGACATCTGATTAGTTTACACTGAGTAACCACTTATATTTTTTTTATTTATATTTTTCACACATAATTATGTCATTTCAATATCCTTTCTTTAATGGCATGATCCTTGATTGGTGTTACATCTGAATTTCTTCTCATTGAGACATTTCTTAATGATATGCACTTTTATTCTCTTATAATATATATATACAGTCCCTTTGACTTTCCATATCCATATTATGTCTATACTAAAGTCATTTAAATTTTCTGAAAATGGTCTAATGTCATGTGGCTTATAATTTAAATGTTCAAAATGGATAAGGAATATTTTATTAAAACATATCTTTAAATTGTTTTAATGATTTATTCTTTTAAACATTTATCATCCATGTACAAGTTTTAAAAATGGTTTTAAGGATTTATTTGTATGGACATGAATTTTTTAAAACCCTTTCAAAAGTTTTGAAGTGGTATGGG
This sequence comes from Viscum album, assembly GCA_963277665.1. Taxonomy (NCBI): domain Eukaryota; kingdom Viridiplantae; phylum Streptophyta; class Magnoliopsida; order Santalales; family Viscaceae; genus Viscum; species Viscum album. The sequence goes on along the minus strand of OY728151.1, from coordinate 641,474,494 downwards.
GCACTTTGATTCTAAAATCTCTTTTAAATGTCTTCTTTTAATATTTTCCATGTATAAAGGGATTTTTCTCTCATAGAGTTTTACTGATTTTATTAGATGTTTTTAATTATGATGATATCATGATGTGATCTCTTGTGATTGAAATGTGGAAATTTTATGTTTCTTTTATGAATGTTTTATGTGTTATGACTATGGTAATGTTCTAGGGTAATGTTTATGAAATCGGTTGGTTATGTGACAAACTAAGGGCGGGTGAGCCCGATATAGCTCTCTAATACATTGGTTAACGTGAAGGGGTTAACATTAAGGTTTCTCCGAAGAGATTTAGGGAATATACTGTGATGGGAATTCCAAATGTAACCATGAGGGTTACTCCCAATGTAAGAATGTTATGAATGCCTCAAGATACCTTTATGCCTTATGATTTCTATGATTTATTCATGATTTGATGCGGTTTGTTAAAATGCTTATGTTTTATGAGTAAAGTATGATTTCATACATTGACTAAGGTTTTCTTTTGGTACTTTTATATCCTTTACTTAGGTTTTTATGCTCATCCCATGTTTTTGAAATGTTTTTCACAGGTCAAGGGAAAACTGCATGATATGATGATAGTGTCATGGAAATTTCAAGAAAGAATCCATGTTTTATTTTAAATATGTTTCCGTTGATGGGAAAAACGAATACTATCTTTTATGTAACCACTTTGTTTAAATGTGGAATGTAATTCATGATTTATGATGTAATTATCTAAAACTCTAAACCTGAAAAGATCCTTAATGTGAATTATTCATTTAATTCAATATTAAGTAAGGTTTAAGGTCGGGGCCTTATAGTTGGTATCAGAGGTCGGTTTAGATAACTTTAGAGGTTAGGGTATTCTCTAAGCATAAGTGACATTACCATAATGGTTAGGATTTCAGAAAGAGTCCTAGTTTTAGATAAAGTGAATGAGTAAGTATATCTTAGTGTTTATCTTCCTCATTTGTACATGATGGTTTTTTTGATATACTCACACTAACATTTCTATTTTTAGTGAATGGATGGATATAGTAGGCACCAAAGTGACAATAGGTTTGAAGGAAACTGTGCTGGTTCTCTGATTAAGAGACTGGATGAAATGGGGGATTCAATGAGGAAACTTGTGGTTGTTCTAAACCAACTATCAAGGAGTCATGATCAACCACTTGAACCTTGGTATGTTCTGTAATGCATCATGTACGAGATGACCAATTGAGGTGGATGTTCAGGTAATAATTATAAAGGTAACCATTAGAGTTTATATGATCCTTACTTTTGAGGTAATTATGGGTTACTCTATGATATGATGGAAAATTAAAGGCATGAGATAAACTTGAGGTTAAAATATGTTATGATTATTTTTGAATATTTTATCTCATTTTGGGGAATGTTTTAAGAATTATATAGTTTTGGAAAAAGGACAACACGCAGACCGTGTGACAACCCGTCGCGTCGGACAAAGGTGCGGGAATCGAACCCACAACCAATGTGCGACTGGTATTTATCGCCTACCACTAGACTATGTGAAGTCCCTGTTTAGTTTGACTAATTCTTTTTAGTTATATGATTTTAGGAATCAAGAGTATGTTTATTTTGGGTTTTATATGGAAATGATTAACCTATCATGGAGGATATGTGATTAGGTTAATTACTTATCAATATGAGAATTTAAGAGCAACTGATGTTATTTTGAGATAAAAGTTAATTTGTACCTTGGAAGACTATGTTATTAAATGCTTCAAATATTTGGGTCTCAATCTTATTTTGGTTTACATTGAATAATTTGATGGTAAATTGTTTATCGAATGGTCTTCGTTGAACTTTGGGTTTTTTTGGACAAATTTTTGGGATTAAGAATAGATTTTCTTTTTATAAAGGATTATACTTTTGTGTATTATCTGATCTCATACTAAAAATTTTGGTTTTGGTTTTTGTGTAAAGACATGTGAAATATATAGTTCTCTTTTGTGGATTAGGTGATTCTCAAGAAGTTGATTATAGTACTCTTAATGCGAAGAAATATTCCTAAATACTCATCTTTTAGAGAAAATATGAGTTTGATTAAGGAATCTAGTAAAAGTTGAAAGTCTATGTGACAAGTAAATATGTTTCATTATGATTTAGTTAAACTCAAAAATAAATTCCTCAATTAAGAGTAACATAAAACAAAAATGTTGTATGTTAACTTTTCCTACTGGGGAATCAAATACCGTTTAACCCATCACAAGTTTGTGATTTTCTTATGGTTAACTATCTCCTAGACATGTTTACTATCACTCTCCCTCAGAACATGACCCTTTGTTTTTTCCCCAATATCCATGTTTTCCTACATGGAATCCTTTTATGGGTTAACTCGGGTGACCTTTGTACTTCTCTTTCTTTATTTTAAAGTGATTGTTTTACTTACTCTTGTTCTGATGTAGGATCTTCAATGAAGTTTCCAAGCCCAATTTTAAAATTGCGAGGACGCAATTCCCAAAAGGGGGGAAGGATGTAACACCCCAGGTAAATAAAGAATATGACATTTTCACATTTATCCATATTTTTGAATAAAATATTAATATTACATTAAAGGGGACGCTATGCTCGATAGCGTACCCAATACGCAATAACAAGTTTCATGGGAATCTTACGTTGCACTCTAATAATAAAATAATATTATTTTAAATAGTAGTTAACCCCTAGTCGTTGTAATTGCAGTAATGAATAGAAATAACTAAAAAATGATTATATATGTTTTTCGAATTTTTTTACTTTTTAAAATAAATGTTAGAGGACAAAAAATGCGAATGAATCCAATTTTAAGCGTAATCATTCTAATATTCTTTAAAAGGTCGATTAACCACCTTTTGATGGTGAACCTCTTTTAAATCCACTTTTTGACAATTTTATGTGTTATATTTGAAAAAATAAAATTCTTCTCTAGAATCGGGACATCAAAATTTACATTGTGTAAATTTTTGGTATTTTTCTTATAAAGGTCATTTTTTTAATGAATAATCAAAATGTTGTAGTTTAATTCAAAACCACTTTTTATTATAATTTATTTATAGGATTAGATTATATTTTTAGTTGTTTTTAAAGTGAAATTAGAATACATTTTTACCATTTAATCCAATAGTTGTCATTTTAATTAAATTCACTTTGAAATTGGACTTAAACTAGTGTCAATCTTTTAATAGATATTGTTTTTTAAAAACACGCTATTTGTTCTGACAACGGGAATTAATTATTAAATTAATTAATGCTACTTATATGTTTTTAATTTTGTAAAATATACATTCTTTTTGAATTCAGAATATCAAATATAGCTTAGGATGAATTTTTGGTATTTATCTGAAAAACGTCAAATTTAGATGAATAGTGAAACCACTAAGTGGTAGTTAAAGAAACTGATTTTTCATTTAAATGAAACTTTTCCACTTCTGTGATTTTATTTTCAAAACAACCAGACATACATGGTTTTAATTAAGAAGTAAAATTTGGTTCAATGACATTAATATAATTTTTGGTGAATAGTAACTTTTAAGCTTTATTAATTGCGATTAAAGGTAATTAGTGTAATTTAAGGTAAAAATAATGTTTTAATAATATGAAATGACCTAGACACATGTCCTACCCTCATTGTATGTGTCATTCCCAACCAAGACAATCCATGGGTCAACTTGGGGACCCCATGGAGCCACTTTGGTAGGAAAATGACATAAATAACTTTTTATTTAAAGTTAAAATAAAAATTTCACAAACATGAGTTGTTTTACTAAAACAATTTTTAAATGGGGTTATACAAGTCATATTTTTGACTATAAATATTCATTAAAAATATAAAAATATTTCCTACATCATGATATTTGTTTTATAATTTTTAGAAATTAAATAATTTAATTTATTTATGACACCATGATGATGCAGCGATTACCTCATAAATGAATGATTTAAATAAAATGAGATGATAGGGTGAAATCTAAGTCTTAAACTTGTAACAAACCTATTGAATGTGTGGATTTCGAAACCTTATCACCTTATCCTTTAAATATATCCTTTTGGGACCTTTAAAATCCGAAAATCATTTTATAATAAAGTATTATTTTATAACATTCCAAGACTGCCCCTCCTCTCCTCTTATAAAAGGCCCCCACTTCTACCACCTTACACACACCTCTCAAAACTTTGTCTCAGCCAAACCCTACCCATTTAATCTCTCAAAATACCTCTCTTCATCATTGAATCCTCTCTTTTGGAATAATCCTTCCCAAAGAAGCCTTTGATCTCAAATCAAAGAGAGTTACCTGATTTAAAGGTAATGTCCTCCCTTGTGTTCTTTTGCTTTATTTTGCTTCCCCAAACCCCTAAACTATTTTTATTACTTTTGTTTGTAACAAAAAAATTATATTAAATATACCAGGATGTTTTTATAAGAATTATTCGAGCTACACTTTCACACACCTCAGTCTAATGGTTAATGAACATAATGGTTCTGTGGATGGCGAATTACTGCCTCACGAAATGATGATTGTTCAATATTCTTTTAACACCTTCAAAGGTGGACATTAAGATGTCACTATATTTATATATGATATATAATATGTTTATGTTTTCCTTAAGATTTTGTATTTTTCATTTATTTAATACCTTTATTGTTTCCATTGTGGGTAAATGCGATATCTTCATTTTAGGAAGTGCGGACTACCGCCCCCTCAAAGTCATTTGATTCGTTAATGCCATATGTCGGATGTATAAAGGATGGAATTAATGGTATTAAATATGATATCCTACTGGAATTATAATATACCTTTATATCATTATTATTTCATTCCATTTAATACAAAAAAAAAGAAATGAAAGTAGCGTTCATGCGTACGTACGTCTTACCGTCTCACTGAACGGTACATTTCATTTCTTATCTCCAAATGTTATGTACTTTTATAAGTACATATATATAATGGATATATATGTAATATATTACATATAAATTATGGATATAATTATGGAATTATAATATATATCTCTCTCATTTTGTTTTAATTCCATTAATATGACAAAAAATGAAAGTAGCGTTCATTCGTATGTACGGCCTACCATCTCCATGAACGGTGCTTTTAATTTTCTTTATCTAGAAATGCTATGGAATAGTATAAAATGAATATATACTGGATATATATGATATTTTAAAAATCAATACTATTCTGAATATGATGTACATATAACTACATGGAAAATTATTTTCCAACAAGTACAATTTTTACTCATGTACCGAACATCGACAAAAACGTCTGATATGAACTCAATTTATTAACCAATTATTATAACATTATAATATGTGATATGAACTGAATAATAATCCTCAAATGAGTTACTTAAAAAATTATAAATTGACCAAATTTTATTATTCAGGAGATTAAAGAACGATCAAGTCATGTCGGACACGAGGTAAGGGATCCTACACCTCTCTTTCTTTTTAAGTACACTTTTTATGTCATTCCTTTTAAGCTCATGTTTATTATGATTGGGATGTTGTTTTATATTACTCTTAATGTACCATTTTTATGTTCATATGATGAGAGAACCTATTTTCTCTAATCAATCCATTTTGGATGTTTTGAGTGGCGCCGTTAGGCTGCTGAATTTTCATAAAAGATCCTACCTCTCTCTTCCTTTTTAAGTACTCTCTTTTATGACATATCTTTTAAGATCCTATTTCTTAGTTGGGGGATGTTATTTTATATTACTATCACTATACTTTCTATGTTAATATTATGATAGACCCTATTTTATTTTATCAATACACTTTTTTTGGAAGTTTTAAGTGGTGTCGTTAGGCTGCCGAGTTTTCGTAAGCGATTTTTCATCTCACATTTATTCCCGTTAGATTTATGCTACATTGGCCACCATTTCCTTTGATTGGTATATGTACTGCCCATTATTATACTATTTGTGTAATATAATCTCATTTATGAGTATTTACATCAATTTTTTATAGCCCTTCTTTCATGGGGTGTACGTTTCGAATGTTACCCAAGTCAGCAAGGGAACCTTTCACCCTCCTCTTTTTTTAAAGACTTCTTTTTATTTAGTATTTTAAATTACATCTTCTTATGTTTGGATATGTTCTTATATATCCATATTGCTGTAAATTTTATGTCTAAGTGATGAGATACACTTCATCTCTCTCATCAACTTTTTTTCTAAAATTTTATGTGACACCGTTAGGCTATCGAATTTTCTCAAGGGAACTTCTTAACCCAATTCCAATTCTTTGTCTTAAACCTCTACTTCTTGATTATGTCGTGATGTGAATATGTGCGGATGACATCTGATTAATTTACACTGCGTATCCACTTATATTTAGTGTATTTATATTTTTCACACATAATTATGTCATTTCTTTATCCTTTCCTTAATGGCATGATCCTTGATTGGGGTTACATCTCAATTTCTTCTCATTGAGACATTTCTTAATGATATGCACTTTTATTCTGTTATAAAGTGTATATACTTCCCCTTTGACTTTTCATATCCATATTATGTCTATAATAAAGTCATTTAAATGTTTTGAAAATGGTCTACTCTCATGTGGCTTATAATTTATATGTTCAAAATGGATAAGGACTCTTTTATTAAAACATTTCATTAAATGGTTTTAAAGATTTATTCTTTTAAAAATTTATCATCCATGTCCAAGATTTAAAAATGGTTTTAAGGATTTATTTATATGGACATGAATGTTTTAAAACCCTTTCAAATGTTTCAATGTGGTATGGGACACTTTGATTCTAAAATCTCTTTTAAATGTCTTCTTTTAATATTTTTCATGTATAAAGGGATTTTTCTCTCATACATTTTTAATGATTTTATTAGATTTTTTATTTATGATGATATCATGATGTGATCTCTTATGATTTAAATGTGGAAATTTTATGTTTCTTTTATGCATGTTTTATGTGTTATGATTGTGGTAAGGTTCTTGGGTAATGTTTATGAAATCGGGTGGTTCTGTGGCAAACTAAGGGCGGGTGAGCCCGATATATCTCTCCAATGCATTGGGTAACACGAAGGGGTTAAATTTAAGGTTTCTATGAAGCGATTTAGTGAATATACTGTCAAAGGTATTCCAAATGTTACCATGAGGGTTACTCCCTACGTAAGAATGTTATAAATGACTCAATTTACCTTTATGCCTTATGATTTCTATGATTTATTCATGATTTGATGAGGTTTGTTAAAATGCTTATTTTTTATGAGTAAATAATGATTTCATACATGGACTAAGGTTTTATTTTCGTACTTTTATATCCCTTACTGAGATTTTTATGGTCATCCCACGTTTTTGAAATGTTTTTCACAGGTCAAGGGAAAGGTGCATGATATGATGATAGTGTCAAGGAAGTATCAAGAAAGAATCCATGTTTTATTTTAAATATGTTTCTGTTGATGGGAAAAAAAGAATACTATCTTTTATGTAACCACTTTGTTTAAATGTGGAATGTAATTATTGATTTATGATCTAAATCTCTAAACTCTAAACCTGAAAAGATCCTCAATATGAATTATTCATTTAATTCAATATTAAGTAAGGTTTAAGGTCGAGGCCTTATACTCTCATCATATGAAAATACAAATTACAGTATGGTGAATATAAAATAACATTATCCAATATAAGAACATGAAGCATAAATTAAATTAAATAGAAGAGAGTACTTGAAAAGAAAGAGATAGGTCATATCCCTTACCTTGTGTCCGACATGACTTGATCGTTCTTTAATTTCCTTCAATTTGGGTAACTCTCTTTGGTTTTAACCAAAGGAATTCTTGAAATGACTTCTGCCTATGTTAAGGCTTCTAAGAGTAGGAGAGAGATGTAGGGAGCTTAATTGGGGAGAGTTTTGACGAGCCAATTGGCTTGAGAGGTGTGAGGAATTGAATATAAATGGTCTCCTTTTATATGGGAGAGGAGGGTCTCTTTAGGAAAGTGTGAATACATTATTTTATTATATAATTATATTCAGTTTATAATGGTCCAAAAATCATTAAGTTCAAAGATAAGATGACTCATAATCGAAATAAAATCATCCAATCATAATTGGACATGTTTTTTATAATATTTTAATCATTATAATCTTATTTATTTTAATCATTTATTAATGAGGTAAATACTGCATCATTATTGTGTCATAAATAAATTAATTTATTCGATGTCTAAAAATTATAAAACAAAATACTGACTTTTAGGAAATCTTTTTATCTTTCCAGTTAATATTTATAGTTTAAAATAGGACTTTATAACACAATATAAAAATTGATTACTAAAAGTGTTTTGTTAATGACAATTTTTCCTTTACATTTAATTAATTAATCTAAATGGTCATTTTCACTCCCAAGTGGATCAATGTGGTCCCAAAATCGACAAAAAGATGCCCGTGGTCATTAATTACTCAACCAATATGGTTTGGAAAGGTGTTAAGTTAATTTTGAATTATTATAATATTCTCTTAACCTTGAATTACACTATTTACCTTTAACCGCGGTAAATAAAAGTCAAAAGTTACTATTCACAAAAATTAATTTTCATCTTATTGAACCACATTTTACTTCTTAATAACAACCATGTATGAAATATTTTTGAATGTCAATTCACAGATGTGGTAAAATTTCATTTAAATGAAAAATTCAGTATTTTTAACTACACTAAGTGGTTTCACTATTCATCAAAAATTGAAGTTTTTCAGAAAAATACCAAAAATTCAGCCTAAGCTATATTTGATATTCTGAATTCAAAAATGATTTCAATTTTTCCAAATTAAAAACATACAAGTGGCATTAATTAATTTAAAATTTAATTCCCGTTGTTAAAACAAATAGCGTGTTTTTAAGAAACAACAACTATCAAAAGATGGACAGTTGATTAAGACCAAATTCAATGTGAAATTGCTTCCAGTGACCAAAGTTGTATTAAATGGTAAAAATATATTTTCATTTCACATTAAAACCAATTAATAAGATAATCTAACAATATAAATAAATTATATTAAAATGAAATTTTTAATTAAAATACAGTATTTTTCACTATTTAATTAAAAATGTACTTTGTCTGAAAAATTCCAAAAATTTACACAAAGTAAATTTTTATGTCCCCATTCTAAAAAAGCATTTTATTTGGCCATATATAATGTATTAAAGTGAACAAAACTAGATTTAAAAAGGGTTCGCCATTAAAAGGTGATAAATCGGCCTTTTAATGTAAATTATGCTTAAAATTGGATTTATTCACATTTTAAGCCTCTAAATTTTATTGGATAAATGTAAATACACTTAAAAAACATGTATAATCTTTTTTTTAGTTTTGTTCATTTTTTATAATAAAATGGCTAGGAGATGACTACCGTTTAAAATAATAATATTATATTATATGTGTGCAATGTAATATTTCAATGAAACTCGTTGTTGCGTATCAGATACGCTATAACAACCCTTTTAAAGTAAAATTGATATTTAATAAAAAAAAATTAATAAATAATAAATATGTCTTATTATTCATTTTTCTAGGATGTTACATCCTTCCCCCCTTTTGGGAATTGCGTCCTCGCAATTTTAAAACTGGGCTTGGATACTTCATTAAAAGTCCCACATCAAAAAAATGTCAATAAGATTATCACTTTAAAATAAATAAAGATATATATAAAGGTCACTCGATACAACCCATACTAAGATTCCATGTAGGAAAACATAGATATAGAAGAAAACTAACTCTAATAGATTAATAGTGAGTGATAGAGAAATTGATCACAGAAAGTTAACCGCCACAATACCATGAATTTCTGGTTGGGTAAAAGTCTGATGATAAAAGAGAGGTTATGACATTTTTTTTCTTCAAGATCCTTTTCATAGAGTTGAAGGATTTTATTAATAACTAGACAATGATTTTAAGGAAATATACTTACATGTCATGTATAGTTTCATCCTTTAATAAAATTATTCCACAAACTCATCTTTTCTCCAATCGATGAATATTCAAGATGACTTGGTCACATTAAAAGAACTATAATAAATGTCTAGAGAATTACATAATCCACAAAATATTAACTATAAATTTCCATTGCCTTAAGACATTATCCAAAACCAAAATTTCTAGTACAAGACAAGATAATCCCCAAAAAGATAATCTTCTATAAAAAGAAATATTACTCTTAATCTCCAAAATTCAACAAAAATAACCCAAGGTTCAAGAAACTCCATTAATTAAACTATTATCCATAAAATTATCCAATGTAATCCAAACTACAATCGAAACCCCAATCTCTAAAGGATTTAACAACATAGTCTTCCACTGTAAATCTTAACATTTATCTCTAAATAACATCAGTTACTCTAAAAGTATCATACTGAAAAGTAGTTAACCGAATCACATATCCTCCATGATATGTTAATTATTTCCATATCTAACCCAAAATCAACTTATTCCTGATTCATAAGATCAACTAACTAGAAATAATTAGTCATACTAACTAGGTACTTCACGTAGTCCAGTGGTAGGTGATAAATAATAGTCACTCTTTGGTTGTGGGTTCGATTCCTGCAGCTTCGTCGGACGCGACAGGTTGTCACACGATATGCGTGTTGTCCCTTTTCAAAAACTACATAATTTTATAACATTCCCAAAAAATATATAAATTCATAAAAAATAACCATAACATATTTTCACCAAAAAGGTTATCTAATAACTTTCGTTTGGCATAAAAAAATGTATTAACCGGTAATTACCTCAAATTCAAGGATTATATAAACCAAAATGGTTCTATATTACTATATCCACAAAATAAAAGATAATTATTCCTTGAATAAAATTTTCATATATCAAACATCAGGGTTACACATACTATAAAAAGTCTTCTAATGTAATCCCATCATCAAAATATCCTTTATTCTTTTTAGTATTTCACCATCCTAAAATCTACCATAACTCTTGAATCTCATATATGTTGAATTCTTACACATTAAACATTCTTCATGATCCATTAACCAATCCTTTTAAAAATATTTTGGAATAAATCTTACATAAAAACAAAATCATGAATCATATCCTAATACTCAATAATGTAAAAACATATGTTAAGAAATAATCCATACCTTTCATTGGTCATTGTCAGTTTCTTCATCCTCAATCGGAATGGCATTAGGTATTGGTAAAAAAATATTTGTATGCTCCTGGTGATCCAATTCTTGAAACTTCTTCGTAAGACATGTGTTTGTATAATGACAATGCATACCACATTTAAAAAATTCAATTGATCCCTCAGAAAGAACTTTGTTCCCTTTTCTAGAGTCAACTAGATTCTTCTTTTTTCCATGGCAGATTCTTTTTTATGACCTTTATTTCCACATCTATAGCATCTTCTCATCCCTTTGATGCATTTTCCTAGGTGTTTCTTTCCACATTCTTGACATAATGATTTTTAAACATACTTACCTATATGATTATTACGTGAACTTCCGTAGGGATTTGATTCTCGCATATATGACACCTTATAAAAATCACCAAAGTTATGGTTGTCAATCATGACTTCAGATAGTTGGTTGATAATAACCACAAGAGTTCTCAATACAGCTCCCATTTCATTCAATATCTCATTCAAAAAGTCATCATAGTTTTCTTCACATCCATTGTAAATTTTATGCCTGCTAGATCCATCCATTGACTAAAACCAAAAAGGTAAGTGTGAGTATATCAGTAAAATCATCATATAATATCTTATGAAGAGGGTAAACACTATGATATACTTATGCATGTAATCTTAAACTCATTAAATTTTTCTAAAAGAAAACTATAACTCATTCTGGAATCCTAACCATTATTGTAATGTCACTTATACTTAAAGAATTCCCTAACCTCTAAAGTTATCTAAACCGACCTATGATACCAACTATAAGGACCCAGCCATAATCATTACATAATATTGAATTAAATTAATAATTCACATTGAGGATCTTTTCAGGTTTAGACTTTCAAGGATTTAGGCCATAACTATTACATTACAACATAAATATTACAAGTAGACACTACTACTCAGTATCCATCTTTTTCATAAAATAAAAACTCTAAAAAAGAAACATGTCTAGTTCAATGTTTTAGATAGCCTGACATTTCCTTGATCCCATCCTTAACCCTTTTTATCTTTAAGTCCTCTGGAAAACATTTCAAAAAACACGGGATTAGCATAAAAATCTCTTTAAGGGTTATAAAATAAGGAAGGAAAACATTATCCCATCAATAAATACAAATCAATGAAACCATACTTTTCAATCATAACATACCTTATGAGATAATGAGATTTATGAATAACACACACAAATCATAAATCATAAAGGTTACTTATGGCATCCATATCAAACTTACGTTTTTGTTAATAGCAACATAGGTAGTTACACTTGAAATACCCATCACAGTATATTCCCTAATTCTCATAGGAGAAACATCTCGTTTACCACCATCATGTTACCCAATGCATTGGAGAGCTATCTTGGGCTCACCCTCCCTAGGTTTATCACAAAACCACCCATATACGTAAAAAATGCCCAATCTCTATGAAATACTCAAAACATATAACACATGTATAAAGGAAATAAAATATTTCCACATTCCACTATATCATATCAAGATATTTAAATAAACAAGCTTTATCAAATCATTTTCAATAACATTTAAAAAGAGATTTTTGAATCAAAGTGTCCCATACCACTTTGAATATTTTAAATTAATTCTCATTTGAAAACATTAATGTCCATATAAATAAATCCTAAATCCCATTTTGAAAACATGGACATTAAATAGATATATTTAGTAGAATAAATCACTAAAACATTTAAAATGATATTTTAGATAAAGATATTTTAACAAAAATAGGGACGCTTCAATACAAATAATTGAAGAATAAATTTTAATCAGAACATTATAATATCCTGAGAATAAAGGGATTCATGATATAATATTTCATAGGACATTATATACACCATATAAAAGTGAATTGGTTCATAACAATAATGATGTCTCAATGGAAATGTAAATTGAGATAAAATCCTTTATAAAGATGGTATCCTTAAATTAAGGATAAATCAATCTCATAGTTATGTGTCAAAAATATAAATACACCAAATATATATGGATATTGTGTATAAAACAATCAGAGGTAATTCATAAATATTCATAGGATGACATAAATAAAAAAAGATAATGTCAACCCAAAGAATGGGAATTGGGTTAAGGAGTTCCCTTACCGATTTGGTAACTTACAAAACATATGCCACATGAAAGAAAGATCATCCAATGAATATGTAAATACTCATAAATAAGAGTATATTACACAAATAGTAAAATCATGGGTAGTACATATGCCACACAAAAGGAAATAGTGGCCAATATAGCATGAATCTCGTGGGAATAAATGTGAAATGAAAAACCCTTACTTAATTGTATTCAAATTGAATCATATGACCAAAAGTTAATAACCACAAAATGAATCACAGAATACCTTGAATATAAAGATAATCATGGTAATATATATCAATGGAAGTACACATTACACCACATGTAATAAATAAGTGGCGAAAAATGGAAATCTCACGGAATCAAAAGTGAGATAAGAAAATCCCTTACAAAAATTCGGTAGCCTAATGACGGCACTTAAAAATTCTTAAAATGAATTGATGAGAGTAAGAGTGGGTGTCTCATTTTATGAAAATACAAATTACAGTATGGTTAATATAAAAGAACATCCTACAACAAAATAACATGAATCATAAATTAAATAACAAAAAAAGAGTACTTGAAAAGAAAGAGAGAGGTCGGATCCCTTACCTCGTGTCTGACTTGACTCAATCGTTCTTTAATTTCCTTTAATTTCTGTAACACTCTTTGGTTTGAACCAAAGGACTTCTTGAAATGACTTCTGACTATGTAAAGGCTTCTATGAGTAGGAGAGGATGTAGGGAGATTAATTGGTCCTAGTTTGGACGATGGAAATGGCTTGAGAGGTGTGAGTAATTGGATAGAAATGGTCTCCTTTTATAAGGGAGAGGAGGGGCTCTTTAGGAAAGTGTGAAAAAATTATTTTATTATATAATGATATTCAGTTTCCAAGGGTCCAAAAATAATTAAGGTCTAAGATAAGATGAATCATAATCTAAATAAAATCATCCAATCAGAATTGGACATGTTTTGGATAATATTTTAATCATTATATTCTTATTTATTTTAATCATTTATTAATGCAGTAAATACTTCATCATTATTGCGTCATAAATAAATTTATTTATTTGATGTCTAAAAATTATAAACAAATACTATATTGTAAGAAATATTTTTAGATTTCTTACGAATATTTATAGACGATAATAGGACTTATATAACACCATATAAAAATTAATTACTAAAAAAGTTTTGTTAATGTCAATTTTGTCTTTGCATTAAATTAATTAATCTAAATGGTCATTTTCAATCCCAAGTAGATCAATGGGGTCCAAAAATCGACCCAAAGATTCCCATGGTCTTTAATGACTCAACCAATAAGTTTTGGACAAGTTTTAAGGAAATTTTGAAATATTATAATATTTTTTTAACCCTGAATTACCCTATTTACCTTTAACAGCGAAAAATAAAGTCAAAAGTTACTATTCACCAAAAATTATTTTCATCTTATGGAACAAAAATTTACTTATTAATAACAACCATGTATGTTTGATTTTCGAAATTCAATTCACAGAAGTGGTAAAATTTCATTTAAATTAAAAAGTCTGTTTTTTTAACTACCACCGATTGTTTTCACTATTCCTAAAAAATTGATGTTTTTCAGAAAAATACCAAAAATTCAGCCTATGCTATATTTGATATTCCGAATTAAAAATAGATTTTTATTTTTCCAATTCAGAAAATAAAAGTGGCATTAATTAATTTAAAAATTAATTCTCGTTGTTAAAACAAATAGCATGTTTTTAAGATACAATAACTATCAAAAGATGGACAGTGGATTAAGTCCAATTTCAAAGTGAAATTGATTCCAATGACAAACATTGGATTAAATGGTAAAAATATATTTTAATTTCACTTTATAACCAATTAATAAGATTATCTATCCATATAAATAAATTATATTAAAAGGCACTTTTGAAATAAAATACAATATTTTTCACTATTCATTTAAAAATGAACTTTGTCGGAAAAATTCAAAAAATTTACACAAAGTAAATTTTGATTTCCCCATTCTAAAGAAGGATTTTATTTGGTCACATAAGAAGTATTAAAGTGACCAAAACTATATTTAAAAAGGGTTCTCCACTAAAAGGTGATAAATTATCCTTATAATGTAAATTATGTTTTAAATTAGATTTATTAACATTTTAAGCCTCTAACTTTTATTGGATATTTGTAAATACATTTAAAAAACATGTATAATCATATTGTATTTAGTGCTGTTCATTCTTGCTAAAACAATGGCTAGGAGTTGACTACCGTTTAAAAAAATAATATTATATTATAAGTGTGCAACGTAAAATTTCAAAGAAACTCTTTGTTGCGTATCAGGTACGATATAGTAACCCTTTTAAAGTAAAATTAATATTTAATTCAAAAATATTAATAAATATGAAATAGGTCTTATTCTTCATTTATCTAGGATGTTACATGACTGGTGGATCATCTCATAACAAATCCAACAACATCTCACTTCATGTCGGGACACAAATATCGATGATGTAAATCTCGATACATCCTTCTAACACCAAGAAGAACATCCCATACTATGGAATGAAAATCTTGTTGCATCCCCATGCATATGTCCGTTAACACCCATAAAAATTGATTAATATGTAAAACCACATCCTCTATTAGAGTTCACCAAGTATTAGGGTCTTTTCCCGTTACACTCTCCCTTAGTAAAATGCCTTTAGAAATCTGATAGATGCCTTATTCGAACTCGGTCTAGTAGAGTAGAGGAAACAACTATAGAAGAAATATAATTCTTCCTCTATCTATTTTCCACCTCAAATTGAATATCATAGAATAGATCCATGAAAAATCTGTCACTGGTGGCCTCCTAAAATACATGTATTTGAGTTCTCCTTCTCAACACACCAACCACTTCATTTACTTTTTAAGTCATATAGAAAGCTCAATGTCAAAAGATTAAGGTACTCTATGTAGCTTCGCTGTATTAAATTCATATATCAGTGAGAAAAGATATATTTTAGGGTTTTTTGATCTATGTATACCAAAAATTGATCCCTCAAATGATAATGTCTGGAACAATGTAGGTCACACACAACTGCAACCAACTCGAGATCGTGTGTCAGTTACTTCCTCTCATTGGGACTTAACTGCCGAGACTCGTAAACATCTACTCTATCACTTTACATAAGCACTGCTCCAAGCCTGATAACTGATGCATCGTAGTAAATTATGTAACTCATTCCCAGCTCTATAAAAATCATTTTCAGTGTATAACTCGATCTATGTTTCAGATCTAGAAAGGCGGAATCATAGAAATATGTCCACAGGTACATTGCACACTATTTATTCAGGACTATCAGTAGCCCTTATAAGTATGAAAATTTTGGTATAAAACATACTTAGTAACTAGAAATCCCCATAAAATATCATACCTCAAATTCATTCTTCATATTCTCCTTGGAAACAACCACTCTCAATTTCTCTAGGTCTACTGATACTCTTGTATTTGATATAACATGACCCATTAAATAAATCTGGTCTATCCAAAAGTGGAATTTTTAGAACATAGTATATAAATGATTCTCTATTAGTGGACTCAATACAATCTCAATATGGGTTGTATGGTGGTGTCTAGTGTGAGAGTACATGAATATATCATCTACAAAGAAAACCACAAAAGAATCAATTTTAAGATAGAACAACCAGTTCATCAGTTCCCTAAAAAATGTCAGAACATTCATTAGACCAAACGACATAACTAAATACTCATATAGTTTATACGTCCTCTAAAAATCCTATAAGGGGTATATTTGATGGTCAAACCTACAACTGATGATAAATTGATCTCAATTCAATCATTGAGAACACTCAGGCTCCTTAATGCTAATAAATAATATCATCAATCTTTGTCCGGGGGTATTAGTTATTTATTGTCAACTGGTTAAGCTACATATAATCTACACAAATTCGGAGGGTACCATACATCGTCTTCGCAAATATAAAAACTTAACCCCATAGAGAATTACTGGTTTGGATGAAACCCTTTTCTTGTAACTCATATAATAGCTTCTTGAGATCCTGTAACTCTGGCGTAGCCATTCTATAAGGAGGAATAGACAACGGTGCCCCTCCTAGAATATTCTCAATATAGTAATCTACCTATTGTTGGGAAGGTAAACTTGAAAATTCATCTGGAAATACATTTCTGAAATTAACCACCACTAGAAAATTTTCCATCTGGGGAGTCCCATGGTCATACAGATATAAACTATTTATCTGGGATATAATTCCTCAAAACCCGTGATTCTCAAGTCCAACTCTAATCACCCGGACATCCTATTCAACCTTTTGTAAAAACTACATACCCTAATATGATTTCAAACTCATCCTGAGGTGATAATAGTCAAAAAAGGCTTTAAAATACACTAAAATGTACATTTTGATAATTTCATAAAATTCATTCATCTCTAAGACATTGAGGTCCTACAAGAAGTGACAGCCACCAACCACAAGAAGAAATTACATACACTGATTTATGCTAGCTAACATAACATCTAATGAGATGTTTATCATCATAAATTCCTAACAGGTAATGATACAGAGCCCAAGGATCTATACAATGGAAAATTATATAAAAATATGGGAAGCCCATGTATCGAAAAGAGTAGAATCTAAAATCGAGGTAACAAAAATCATACCTCTAACCTTATAGGGTTTGAGATCATTCTCATGTTGGGTCCATTCCCTCAAAAATTTAATACATGTAACACGACCCTAAGACCCCTCATTGGAACCATGAAATGATCCACACAGCTGTAGCTGAAAACCTATTATCTTCATACCACGTCTATGATCACCTCCTCAGATCGAATGGCCCGACAAACTCCAATTCACAGACTGATGAGAAACTAGTGATCATGCTCCAGAATGTGGAGTCACAACAGATCCCCTCTCACTTGCTGCCAGTGATACCATCTTGAAATAATGTTGAAGATGACTCATCTTTCCTCTAGACTAGCACTGAACTAAGTCTCTCGGGAACTATGGTCTCTTGTTCCCACTCATTCCACACTGGTAGCACACCCCTTGAAAACCTAAATAGACATCCCCGTGAATGTTCACAATGAAACATCATACTATCGGTCAATGGAGTACCAAACCTAGAAGTTGAACCGTCATGGATCACAATTCCTAACTCACTTAAATACCGATAAGTATCAGTGCTTGATTTATAATAGTAGTTTCCAAATTCGGGCTAAATACATTCACCTACGATCAGGAGTCAGACATGAGACCATCCTCTAATCACCTAGCTAGTGATAACTCGTTACCTCCCAAGAAAGGTGTGAAGTGCTTAATTTTAGTAAAGTGAGAAGAATATCCCACCCCTGAAAGAACACCCTGCTACATGTGTATGAATTCTCGGGCTCGATCGGCCCTCAACGTCTTTGGGTACAAGTAATCATATAAGTTCCTATGAAACACATCCCACTCAATATCCTGATTACATCCTTCCATTGAGATAATATACCACCACGTTATACAGGAATCACGTATAATGTTTGTGGCGAGCTTCACCCTCATCTCAGGTGGTGTATCGGGATGCTCGATGATAGAAAACATGGACTCCAACCATGACTCTATAGCCTTTAGACCTCAATCCTCTGGATAATTTATAGTGTGCGACTACTGGAACCCCTGTGTCAACTCTTCCATAACTACTATTCTAATGATGTGCACAATATGAGGATATACTGGAAGTCCCTGATCTACAATTTCTGGTGATTGATCATCTCCCTATACAAAGCGTAAAACTAGAGGACATTTTGGTGTGACTCTACAAGTTCAAGTTCACACATCAGTTCATGATTTTACATGGAAATCAACATAAAACTTATAGAATAGAATACGAGATGGGAAAAATTCATGATTTAGAAAATAGGCTAACACACCATGTTGGTACAAAAAATGGTGTTTTATTTTATGCCTTAACATTGGTGTGTGCCTCTTCCAACCTGGTTGTGTAACACACCATACACACGACGTGTTCCCCATGAGACACATCCTATACTTGAATATTCCCTTCTACCCATGTACTCCTACAAATCTAGATCTACACAGTTCAACTGGAGTAACATTACATAGCGTGCCCACTCTAGACATGGTGTGTACTACATAATTTCCATCTACCAATATTGTTAGTCACATGACTAGATACACGAACCACTAATGAACTTCATGTTCTCTTAATACACGGTGTGTTCCACCAGTGATTTACCAACATTTGTTCTCTACTCACACAGTCAGGTCATACAGTAATAAATTACACATCATGCACATATAGTACATGGCATGTACATAAATTAAAAAACGTGTACTTATGAAAAGTTTTTTCTCCCAGAATAGAAGAATACATGGCATGTGTTCATAACAACACTCATCATGTAGTCTGGGTTTCCGAACAGTAAACCTCTAAAATAACCCCAAAACCCTAAAAATAATAATTTTTTTCTATGTAATGACAAATTCCGACCCGTGAGAGTTGATACTCCCTATGAATCAATGTTTGGATTCCATATTCGATTCATAACATAAAAAAATCCAATTAATGTTCAAATATTATCCACCAAATTCTGACCCAAGTGGTCCCATAACATCTAATGGAAAAAATATTGACATATATCAAAATAAATAATTACATATACATATACCCTATCAAAATGGAATGTATTCTGTCATGAAATATTTCACAACAACAATCATATCTAGGAAAACATCTATCACAATAGCATAAAATCAGAAATCCATCCTAAATGGAATGGGAAAAATGCCTGACATGTGATCTCTATATAGTGCCTATATGATGCATGAGATGGACTTCCCTCATCTCAGCAGGATGAAATAGAAATAGAATTTCAATAATATCAACAATAATAACATAATACATATGTATCACCTAATGGTATAATCAAATCAATTTTAATAATTTCAAAACTAGAAAAACTACAATTTTCAAGGTAACTTGGTTTTCATCATACATGGGTTAGTTACTCACCAGAACAACTTAATACTAATTAGATATTTCTTCACATACTAGTATATAGTCTCAAAATTGTATGGACAAGTAGAAAAGAATTTCTTCTGATACAAAATTGTAACATCCCGAATCTAGGTGCCACCCAAAATTACCCTGATTATCTTTGGTCACATTACATCAAGTGCATTTTCCCAAATTGAAGTGGTGTCCAACAAACAGTGTGGGATATGGTCTGATAATGGGAAAACTATGCCTTTATTGAATGAGTATACATAGTATAAAACAATAGTAAACTATATAGAAACTAATAATACCATACAACATAAGTCAAAATAGGAAGAATAATAGTAATAAAACAACTGGAGAAAATATATGAAGGATGCATGACACATGTGCCTGTGAAATCATCCAAAAAAGAGGGAATACAGGATATACAACACCGAAACCAATTTAGTGAAAATTATATAAAATCCAACCGCATCACATCCCTCAGTTGGGTCCCATGCTCTCCTTCTCCAACAGTAATCAAGGACATGATGAA
Organism: Viscum album; assembly: GCA_963277665.1. NCBI lineage: Eukaryota > Viridiplantae > Streptophyta > Magnoliopsida > Santalales > Viscaceae > Viscum > Viscum album. The sequence goes on along the minus strand of OY728151.1, from coordinate 641,453,680 downwards.
TATTGGCTCTTGAACTTATCTAAACCAGCAATCATTTAATCTTTTTGGGTCCAAAAGCATGACCCAAACACTGTGTGAGATTAATTTCAACAGTCAATCACCAAAATATAGGTTCCTAACCATCAGTAAATATATATATATAGTAGGTAATATAAAAGAATAAACAGTTATATAAGAATTACTCAAAACTAAACAATGCTACAATAATTAATTTACATTCATTTAAATTTATCAATCCTTCATTCCATTGAATCATGTAACCATGGGGTCTAGCCTAATTGATGTGTCCTCTGTGTAAAATAACAATCATATTTCCCAAAATACCATATAAACAATGACGTAAAATTGTGTCCAAGCTTGTGTTTTTGTATAGTAGACTCATCACAATCATCCAATCATTCATTACGACCCTCTGGAAAAGTTATCATAGTCAAACATCTCTGGTCTAACATATCATTATATCATCTAATAACGACCCTCTCGAAATCTCTCACATTCTAACCCCTTGATCAACATAACATCACAAATTTATAAATGACAACCTGGGTAGCTCTCATAGTCTAAAACCCAAAGATGAACACCACCTAGATGCTTTCATAGTAAATACCCCCAGTTCAACATAATGGTAAAATATACAAAAATGATCTCACCTTAGAAAGCTCTAACATTCAAATATCTCTCTGTCAAAATTAGACAATTCATAACACATACATCAAAAACAATTAGTTACTCCATCCTAACAACCCATGTTGTGGAAAATAAGGCATGACTAACATACATTATAGACCAACCAATCATAATCAATCAAACAAGGGAAACATGACAATAAGGTGTCCCAAAAACACTGTATCTAACATCACACATAATCAATAACCCTTTATTAATCATAAAATATTTACCATCTAATAAACATGGTATAATTTCAAAACTAACAAAACCCTTTATGGGGATATGTGGAAATAATATCATATATAATCCAAAGACAATCAACGAAAGGGACAAACCACCTACCTCAATGCCACACAATCAATAATCTTCAACGTCGTCCCCTGAATCAGCATACATCAGCATAGATCTACAAAAAGATAAAAAACATTAAACCTCAAAATAACTCACGAGGGATTATTAAAAAATAACAAAGGATCTATCAGAATTGAAATCATGTCGGTTGGATTCCAACACACCTGGTGATGAATCAATCAGAGGTCAGACGAAGAATTGGGATGGGTTTGGAGTTTGACGGCCCTTATGCCGCTCTCCTATACAATCCATGTGGAGAAGAAGTCGTTTTTAGGATAATACACAACCCCAAATTAGTTTATCAAATAAAAAGAAAAATACATGGTGTGTTCATTAAATGTACACGCAGTGTAAATGACTTAACCATGCCCCATCGTAACTGGTCTGCCAGGTCTCCTACATGGACATGTACATGTCTATTACATAGCCAGTACATGGATGAATGTTTATCCTGGGTACATGGAATGTACTCATAAGTACACAACATGATCTTATAAAATTACCACTTCATCTTTTTTTTCATAAAAAATGACCCAAAAATAATGATCCATACATTAAATGAATATATGAGTTCTTACAGAATATTACATCACTATCAATTACATCAATATGTGAAGTAGAATTAAGTTCTTATCAATAGATGATGATGGGACATAAATTTTATATTAGTATTATTGAAAAAAATAAGGGGATAATTAATGATTGGTTTATTAAAATAAGATATCCTTAGAAGAATAACAAAAAAGTTATTCTTATGGTGGGAAGAACACTAACTATTTTATTAGATAAAGAGTGGTTCACATCATGTTGTGTGAGGATATATATAGGAAGTTCTATAATTAGATCCTAGTGCTACACCCAATAGTTTATACTATCTAACGTGAACATAAGTGAAAATTATTTATGGGATGATATGAAATATAGTGTTTTTTAGTTTATCACATGATTCTCAGTAGATATTGTTTGTCGGAATAAAAATTGTTCCCTTATGGTTTGGCCATCCCCCTCATTGTTGTTGTGTGGAATATTGACTACATATACATGGATTTTATGATATAGATTTCATGATTTGGAAGTGGCTGTGAAAAAATATGAGTTATCATTGATGTAAGACCTTGGTCATCCAACTTTCTTATAACTAGGATTAAATATTAGAATTGAATTTTGGAGTCTTTAATGTGGAGGAAGTATTACAAATATATTGGATAACCAAGGAATTAATTTTCATTCAGGATATACCATTCCCCTTTTAATACAATATGTGTATGTAATAGTTAATTATGAGCCAAATATATTTGATAACATACCCCACCCTCATATAGAAGTCCATACTATGTGATCTATTTTTTTTATGATGATATATTAATGTATTATAGGTTAAAATTGATCTTGATATAGATTTATAAAATATAATTTATTTTGTTTTTTGTTCAAAAATACATTCCATCCATCATTTTAAAGGAATCATATAAATCATTATATGGGATCCCCTATCAATTTTCTAGATAGAGGAAGGTATGTGGTTACATTTGGGTCTAATATTAGTGTGGCTAGAGATTTAAAATATATGTGTTATATAATATTAAATGAAGATTTCAAATATCTATAAATATTCATATGATGACTAGTGGAGGAGGCATTTAAATTTCACGTTGGTAGTTCATATTTATGAAAATTAGTGTCCATTTAAATATTTATCGAAATTTGGATATGGAAGAATTTTATCTCTGTGGTTGAACATTCCATTCCAGATCACATACATTGTTAGTGAGGATAAATACCATAATGTGTTCCCATCATAATTGGGTAGGGTGTATGTTGTATTCTACCTATAATAGTTTAAATTATATGTTCATGAATCATCAAGAAACATTGACTATGTTGAACTACGAATCAATGTTCAAGCCACATTCATAAGGAATCCATCCATGATTAGGAAAATGGAATAGAGGATTCTATATGGATGAGTTATTTTAATTTTTTTAATTATTAATATTGTAACCTCCAAGAGAGATCATGAATATTTGTGAACCTTGTTCATCTTAAGTACCCCATCCTTTAAATGTATGTTTTTCATAATGGTACGATAATATATAAGGGTGGGTAAGATGTATTTTCCTTTTTTTTATGTTTATTCATTAAATATATATATATATATATTACTATTATAAATGTTGAAAACAGTAAATTTTCTCCGATTATTGTGTCATAGTTCTTTCGAAATAATATCATAGAAATAATATATTACACTTAGTCCATATAAAAAATTTCATTTGAATTAATAATTTACAATTAAATATTTATTATGAGTAAAAAAAAATTTAATGCCTTAAAAAAAGTTGGTCAACCCATGTAGTGGTTATATTCTAATTGACACTAGTTCCCAATGATATTGCCCTTTTTGGGTGTGTAGTAAAATGAAATAAATCTATTTTCAAATAATATATATATATATAATTATCTGTATTGAAACATATATATGCATTTAGTATATTATCATTGCCTATAATATATAGAATTTGATATATTAAATGAGATTGATTTGGATATATGATAAACATTACTATTAATGATCACCAATGACAATAGATATTGACATAATATTATATAATGAATGGTTCTTTTACAAATATTGGATTTTTTTTGTAGTAATAATAAATTATTTATTATTTTTATTTAGGAATTATGTATAATAATTAATTTCTCAACCATATGGTACTAAATATTTAAATACATTTTATTTTGGAATGAAATTCATGATTCTATATTTCAATAAACCGATTATTCAACATTGGAAAATTTGATACTGAAGAACAATGTGTTGATCATATATTTTTTAACCAAATTTATCATTATTTATTAACAAAATTATTTCAAAATAGTGTTCTTAATATTTTATGTATTATAAATCATGCATTTTGATAGTTAGAAAAGTCCAAGATCCTCAATTAACGAGTATGATCCAACCCTTCAGATCAGAAAATTCTATTATGATGGAATGGATCAAGTCATTTTTATTCCAAAATTAAATAAATTGAGAATGTAATATAGAGTATCAATATATTATTTTTTAATATATTAGTATATTTAGTAAGGTGTACCTCTCGTGATTAATATTCCCCTAGTTAATTTAATGATTATTTTCTATCATATAATTATATAAATGAATACCTCTAAAAACATTCGATCTTTATTGTGGTTGATAGATCTCATTGGAGGAGATAACAGAGATCATGTTACTATGGTAATGAGGTGATATTCAATTTTAGTTAACATATTTAGAATAGATAGTGAGTTATGATTTTTTTAATTTTTTCATATAGTTTATTATTATTCTCTCATATAATTACATGATGTATTTATTTTCTTATACTACTGATGAGAACATTTTTTTGATTGAATAAATTTTTTTAACAATGAACAATATATATATATATATATGAATAGATATGAAGAATAGTTTTTTATAAACCGATATTTAGATTTTTAGGAGAATTTTCTTATCCTATAAATATTTAGAGGTCTATATTCATTTTTCCCATAAACAGTATTCTCTTTAATTCACAATGATTTAGTGTATTATTTTATTATTAAATAATGTTTTTCGTGGAAAAATGACATGATTTTTAGCAACAAAATAGTTTGTCGGATTGTTAATCACTAAAACATGGACAAAAGATCATTGTGTCAGGGTCTAAGATATCATGATGATTAAAAACATAATGATAGTTATTAAAAATCATTTTTTACTTCTTCTTGAGAATAATAGACCATAATAATTTGAGGTTATAATATTTTTTTAGTCCATTGTGAGTATAATGTAACAAAATGAAATCAATAATATCATGGACTAGGTTATGATTAATGGTAAGATAAAATGACTAATATGTCATGTGATATTTCAATATGGTTTTTTTAGGATATACATTTTATTTATATAAAAAATTGGTTAAAATTCAAACATCATTTTCGGAAGCCATTTCCTTTATAAATCTATGAATTTAAAAAAATTGATATCAATGTCCTTTAAGGGCTATAAATAATTTTAATCAATTTTAATAAAAGAAAAGTATTAGTCATGATTATGTTAAATTAAATTTATTAAATAGATAGATAAATACATTAAATGATCATTTATCTATGAAATTTCAATTTAGTTGTTGACATATATAAATTTTTATATGATGTTCATTTCTTCTAATAATAATTAAATTAAATGGGATATTATGAATAAAATATCACTCTATATTTGTAATAGTAACATTCTATGTACGAAAGTATATCGTGTAGTCTTTTACTAACATGTGTTTTTTTCGGAATATGGCTCTGAGATTTCATTTATGTTACTATAGTTTATACAAATTAAGTGCTTGTTTTATGTTTTAATTGAGGTATCTATTGGGGGAGTAATCATGTTTAGTGGATGTAACACCATAAGATGTTATGAAATAATTTCTTTTTTATTATTTTTTATTCAATAGCATGTATTACATGAAACACCATTTTATCATTATGTTTTACAGAAATCCATGTTTCAATGAAACATGATATAATATTAAAATATTTTGTTTATATGAAATTAATCATCTAGTTATTGGAATGAAATTTATGAATATGGAATAATTATTTATGACAAAATATAGTTAAAAATTATATTTAATTAATTAAATAATGAATAATAATTTATAAATGAAAATAAAAATCATTTGCGAACAATGGAAATCATTTTCTAGAATGCAATTTTCATTTGCACAAATGTATTTTAACTCAATAAATTAAACTTGTAACATTTGGTGAATGATTTTAATGAAATTATAATTTAATAGATGTGATTAATTTTTTTAACTTTAATAGTATCTTTTTTAGTATAATAAATAAAATATATGAAATTTGATAATTAAATACTTAAATATCTAATAAAAGTGTATTATAACATTTTGCACACTTATTTTATAATTGTTTAGATACTTATTTATATAATTTATATTAAAAATTTATCTTAATTGAAGAAATCAGAATTTAAAAATTATATTTGATTTTATTTGTAAATATTGTTTAAAGACATATATTTTTCATTGAATAATAAAATATTTTATTTTTTATGAAAGAATATAATTTCAAATTGATGAATTTTAAAAAATCCAAATTATATATTGATGGATTACAACGTATAAATATAAAAATTATATATTTATAAACCCAATTTTTTTCTTTTTAATAAATATCATTAGGAATTTTTTTAAAAAATTCATTATAAACTTATAAGATAGATCCATTTGGAAAACAACTTTTTCATCACATTCGTAAGAATAAATTTAAATTTAAATTTTTCCATTAATTTTAATATATTTTATAAAAATATATTACATATTTAAAATTATTTGAAATATATAATTAAGATAAAATAATTTATTACCATAATGAATTTTAAAATCAATGTAACATAATTATAGAAGTTATGGTAAAAATGTGTTTACTAGTTGTTAAACTGAATGGTTAAATGGTAAAATTACCACGACACATAACAAAAACCCATCTTATTGACATATTCCAACCATATAACCACTAATTATCGAAATTTTACCTTTTATATACTTTTTCATTGAATATAGTTTCTCTATATTTTTCCTCTCATAATTACAAACTATTCAACACACGTCACTTATAAAAGGACAAACTCTCCTCTCATACTAAAAAATCCAAAATGAATTTCATTATAGAATCAATGAAAAAATTACATCCCTAAATCCATATACAAATCATATTATCCTTGGTGGGAATATAAATCCAATATTTGATGAATATTTGTTAATAAGAATATCGTATTCCAATGAAGATGAAATGTTTGTAACAATGGCTTTTTTTAATTATTCATATAACTCAATAAAATATATTCCCACTGGATGAAAATAATAATATAAATATATCCAATATAATTATATTTAATGTTTTTAACATAATATCATAAGTAAATCTTTTCATCTATCAAATATTATAGTAAATAAACTTTGGTGTGTATGGAGAATTGTCACCTCGATTAATGATATAAATTTTCTCCATATAAACCATTTGAAAAAAACATTTCTCATGTGTATGGGTAACTAAAAAATATAGAAACAAAGTGATGATTTATTGATTTTATTTTTAATATTATTGTAAAAAGGATACATTAAATGAATATGTAATATCCCATATTTTTCTAGGTTTTTCTTCATAGAGTTTTTCATAAGACCTTAGTGGGTGAGCCTTATTCAGATACATATTGTATTTGTTGGAGAAATTACCTATAGTTCATGGATTCATGTTCATTTTAATTAGTGTATTTTGCATAAAATTTTTTAAATGCTATTATAGTTGTTCACTATGATTCTTGAATCCATCAGTTGTGGTTCCTGAATAACTAATTAATATACGTTGAAATTGAATATTCAGTATTTACACATTGGGTACACATTAAACAACATGTGTCTACCAGAAGACACATGTCATAAACATGGGAATGGTGTGAAGTAGTTACATGTTGTGTAAACAGATCATGTCATGAAATAGTCTATCATGGTTAAATATTAAACAGTGGCCACATTTTTTATTGAGTATCTATTTAAAATAAATAATTGATGTGTAAATGTATTTCAACTACTATTTTTATCAAGAGATGTGGTTTATGTAACATTGTATATAATTATCTAGTTTCTTTTTTTTATACATCCCCACATCGTAATATGGAGCTTACTCCTTGATTTTATAAGGGAATTTCATCTCCTCCAGAAATATAGGTTTGGATTATAATCCAATTTGTGTCTCTACCCATTGTTCTTTTCCCCTCCAAATATTATTCAATTAAAGTGGTGTATAAATTTTATCTCCACTATGGAATCCTTTTTAAAATGTTTCAGTTTGATCATGATTCTTCTCACGATCATCCAAACCTATTTCTTTTTTAGTGATTCCTCATATTAGAGTTTCTAAATCATCAGTTAAATGAATGGGTATAATCCTAACCATAATATGTTTAATTTTGTTGTTTAGAAAATATTTTTACTATGGTGAGGGAATATAAATATTGATTAATATATTATTAACTGATATAAATTAATATATTTCAATATTTAATGGGTCATGTATATTTTATTTTTATGTGTACTAGTTTATGGAAACATGTATCATATGAAAAAATATTTAAAAATTAGAACATGGATAAGGGTTTTAATTGTGATTTCCATGACTAGAGATTACTTATGGTTACTTAATATAAAATCAAAAAATAAATGGATTATGTTTTATTGATATTGTTTTGGAAAAAATATATATAATACAAATTTTAATTGAAATACAATATACATTTTCATAATTATCCCTTAAGAGTGATAATGTGACATTGAGATATTCTTAATGTTATGAATTGTTGGGTACGTGATGAAATTATTATATAAAAATCTATACATTGACACATGTTGTAATGATAATGTATTAAGATATTCCCTAACACCTATATAAATTCTTATAAAGATGGTAATTAATTGTGATTCATGATTTAATTGTTATATAGAAAGATATTCACAGACACATGCTGAATTTATTATATAGAAGTCAATTCATAGTCATTCTGGTCTTAATGTTTATATATTGTGTTATTCCCTAACACATGATATATTTCTTATAATTTGTTCGTTTTTTATACCCATGTTGAAATTAAAATTCTGTAATCTTGTAATATATTAGTGTTATTTTTAATGGATATATGGATTCTATTAGTTATGTTGTCTTTTATGCTTAGAGGATTCTTGTCATGGCATCGAAAATGGTTTATTTATATACTATATTAACTGATTAAATTAATACAATGATTTATTATTTTATTTTATACACATAAAAATAATTTTTTTTATGAACACTTGTAAACCTTATTATTTTTAATCTACCCCTACTTGGGATGCCTTTTGTTACCTGGGAAGAATAAATAGATGTCAAATTGCACAAGGGGAATGGAACATTGTAGATTTTTTTTCTTTCTAGATGTGATGATGTTTGGAGATGGGAAAAATATGGTGGTTGGGAATAAGATCATTTACATTATATGTGTCAACTAATTATTCTATTTTTTGTTATTTTGTGTTTGAATTTTTTTTAGATCGTCCTATTATTACATAGTTAAAAATTATTTAATTACATGGTTCACCCAATCATTTTATAGTTATATTATATTTTTCATTATATATTTTTGTTACTATGTTATTTATTATTATTATCTATTTATACTGTGTTTTAACTATGCACTGTGTAATATAGTCCCCATACTATATCCCTCTTACCCCCACTATTATACTCCGACCTTTTCTAAATTAGTAGGCATTCCCATGGTGTGTTATGACTCAACAACATACATGTGAATGGGGGGCCTAAAACATGTATGGAAAAAAACTATGACCCCAGGGATGGGATTATATCATATGATATTATCTCGTTACAATTTGATGTTATTTCTAACTGAGAGATTCAAATTTTTTGGGATGTTATCATTTATTAGAATTTATACTTCTAGACATGTTTTTCCGAAGATGGATATTCATGAATCATTATAGGCATGTATGGGTATATATTAACATGCATTCTTCATGATAGGGTCATATTAAAGGCATTTTTTATATACGTTACTATTTTAAAATTATAATTTTATACATTATTCTCTGAATAATTTAATTAGACAAACTGATATTGTTTTATAAAAAATATTTTTTACAATTTTAGAGAGAATAAAATTCCCTGAATTTCAGTTGTTTTCAGCTATTTAAGTTAACCTTATTGTTATAGCCAATGCTCTAAGGACTAAGATTATCTTGTACGAAAAATTAATCATCATCATCGACATGATGAGTTTTAGGAGAGTGTAAATTATTACACTCCTAACATTGTTGATCCAGATCATCATGTAACGATAGATGATCAGATGGACTCTTTTTTTTCCAAAAGCATCTTCAGCATCTTGTGATCCATTGAAATGGAGTGTAATACCATATAATTTATATGAATTTTTTTATTAATTTCCATAGTGACTTTAGAAGTATGATAAACATGGATAATCATTCTCTCCACACAATAATTTCTTCGCATGTAGTGTACAAAATAGTATTCCTGGATTTTGTTTCACAAAATTTTGAGTTCAATTTATAGAATTCATTTCATGCATGTCTGAGTTTAAGTGGTTTTTTGTTGTATTACATAATACAATTGCCATTATAATGGTAGTTATGAATGTTATTAAATTAATTATAAAACTATTTTATAAACATGGATATATAATTAATTATTTATTGAATATTTAAATATAAAAGAAAATAAATAACCTTTAAAATAGACGAATATGATTTAATTAAAAACTATTTAAATGAACAATTGTAGTCTATAAAATAATAAAATATATTTTTATGTAATTTGATAATATATATCTTAAATATTCAATAACATGATTAAAATAAAACTTATATGTTTTCTATACAAGATGTACAAACAAATTCAAATTTTCGGATAAAAGTAGTATTTTTTAAAAAATAATGGTTTTCCACACTCTAATGAATTTTTTTTAAAACATGTTTCAAAACACTTTTTTATTATATTTGAAAAATAACACTAGTCATTGATATTGGGGTATCAAAATTTACTTTCTTTTAATTATTGTTATTTTTATTATATGTTTCAAATTTTATTAAATGACAAAAATAATAATGAAATTAAAATAAAAAATAACCATTTAAAAATTTTATTTATAATTTCAAATTATATATTTGAATTATTTGAAAGTGTAAATATTAAATATTTGTATCATTTATTATAGTTTAGGTCATAGTTTTCAATTTTACCTTCAAATAAGATGTTAAAAATAGTTCAATCATTTGCAGGTTTCAACTTTTCAAACATGCTTAATCATTCAAACAAGAGGATTAATATTAAATTAATTAATTCAAAATCTATGTTTTGAATTCGAAAAATCGATTCCATATTTGTAATATTTTATTCCAAATAATGTAAATAGAGTTCTCTTATTTTAGGTCATTATGAATAGTGACTGAATTAATTTTTATTAATAGAATCAAAAGGTAAATTATGCAACTTATGTGAAGTATAATTTAGAAAAATTATATTAACACTTAACCTAATATCATGGAATTAGTGATTTTATACCAAAATCATCCATGGGTCTAAATTATATCCTTTGGAATCCACTTATTTGATATTTTAACATTTATTATATTGTATTCAATGAATAATTAAATATTTCTTACTCAACATCATAATTACTATATTTTTTTACTATAATGATATACAGACGATATATTTTACTATAAATACTAATTTTAATAACATAATTTTCTTCATTTTCAATTTATTTTATTAGATTTTTTTAGAATTAAATGGTAAACATAATTTCTTATATAATTATTATCCAAAAATAAATAAATTGATAAAAAATAAATAAAATAATTTTAATTAAAATTATAATTCCCATTAAAAACCATAATATAAGTCCAAATCATATAATTATAGTATATATATTCCACAAGCATCAATGTTTCGAATTATTCATCATTTCTATCCACATGGAAATGAATATGACACAAAAAATATTTTATTTGAAGTAATGTTAAAGATGTCACATTCTTGTTTTAATAAATATAAAAACATTGAAGTTGTATTTTCCATAACATATATTAGACTATATGTATTCATATGAAAAAACTAGGGATTTATCTTCATCACTGTTTTTTATTTTTTATTTATATAGAAAAAAAGTTTACAAAATATTTATACAACTATGATTTTGTAGTTATTTTATTAATTGAAATATCTAATAAATGGTATTAAATTTAATAAATTGAATAATTTTTTTGGGGAAATTAATATATAAAATTATTTTTCTAGAATAAATTGAGATTTTTGAATCATAAAATAATATAATTTTTTTATTTTACGTTTTTTTTCGTAATTTTTTTTATAAATCAAGGTATTGAATGGTGTCAAAAATGACACTATTTATTATTTATCAAAATAATATATAATTATTTATTTAAAAATCATAATAATTTTTTAACAAAATACTTATTAATTTTGATCTAGAAATGTGTATTCTAAAATTTTCATTTATTTTTTAATTGAAATCTAATATTTTATAAATTCAATCATTTAGTATTTAGAATCTTATGAACTTAAATAAAATTAAAATATAATAACTAAGTGTTAATTAAAATGATAAAGGTTAAATTTATAGAACAACATAACAGAAATTTATTAGATGAATAAATTAAATCCATATCTTATCTTATCTAATAAAATGTGATAGTTTTTTTGTTTTTTTTAATTTTTATGATTTTATTATAAATTAATATTTTTGGATATTACAAATGTGCCCCTCACCGAAATAATTAATGGAAACATCCACCATAATTTATTCACAAAACATTGAGAAATAAATCATATACATAAACAATGTATTTTCAATCTAAAATTCCCAAGAAACACTATAGTGGTTCTGGTATTCTCAAAATACATACACTACTATCCCTAAGTGGGTATCTAGATGGAGATAATCCAAAAAAAGGTTATCTCATCTACCGATTCATTCAAACATCTTTCTTGTTCTACATAATCTTCATGTTTTATCCATTATAATGTAATAAAACTATTATAAAATATATTCTGAGGTATTATTACGATTATCGAACAACCTTGTTCCACCATTAATCTATCCAACAAAAAACCAAATCACCACACATGCATACGTACGACTTAACGTCTCCAAACCATGGTGTAATTAGTTTTCTTACACATTAAGTTAATATGTATTATGATGGAAATAATATTAAAATATAGTTGTTATAACATGTTATTGATTTTGGAACTACAAGTATACCTTGAAATTTTGTTCATTTTACTATTAATGAAATTATATCATCACTCGTGGGTACGTACGACCTACTATCTCCCTGATGTGATGTGATTCATGCCATTTACTCCTTTAATGATATATTATATAAATGTATAAAAAGAATAAAGATGTTATATATTATCTTAATATAATTCTAAAAATTATAGAACACTATCCAATTGACAATAATTGGGTCTTATATGAAAAAACATTAATTAGAAAATGATGAATTTAATACCCAAAAGAATCATAAAAATCAAATAGTATTAAACAATCAATAATATGAACATATATGATTTCATGAATAATAATATTATTATGTAATTAGTTAATAACATTGAATTAAACATTATGTAGAATTTTTTGATACATACAATGGTAATTGGACCTAAGGTAAGGTATTGTATTTTTATCACCCTTATTTATGTGCGACACATGACATATAAAATACATGTTTTATTTAAGTGGTGTATAAAATAACCAGGTATGAGATTTTTGAGTCCAATCCAGAAGAATATATTATTTTTATAATTTTATTTATTTGATATGAAAAATTATTCTATTGATTATAATGTGATGAGTATTTAGTTCACAATCACTTCAATATTTAGTTTTATTTTATTTTACGTCCGTATTAAGAAATATTTATCATCCATGTCCATGTTTTGTAAAAATTATTTCATTTTTTTTTACAATTTTACTATGTTAATTTAATGTCGTTTTTACCCAATATTTCCAATTTACTACAGGGTTTTAATTGAATATTTATTATTTTTTCTAAAAAAGGTATATTATGACGTTTCCAATGAATATATGAGAATAATGAATTCTTTGACATATATATCATGAAATGAATTTTTTTATTTCATAATTCCCTGTTAAAATGAATATTCCATTATAGTATTTCAATGTTATTTTCAAATAAATTCATTTATTTTCAAATTGCAACATAGTTTATGAAAATAAATCATCTTCGACTAAAAAATAAATTTTTCTCAATAATTAATTTAATATTATCGGTCAAAATTTATTTCCATATATAATGAAAATTTTTAATAGGGATACTCTTCATGTATATCATCCCTATAATTTATATGGTTTAATTATTTTTATGGTAAATTTATATTTATGAAATCCATTTTTCTTTACATAGATTATGTTATGAAGGAATGATGTTTAAGAAACCCATTTTATTCCCTGGGTAACTCTAAGATGAATAATTTATGTTCTTTTAGATCACAAATGTTTTCTTTTAATTATGTGATGGATGTAATGTATACTTATCTCCAATGAATTGGGTAATAAATTATATCTCCTGATATAGATATGGGGGGAATGGGTAATGTCTTGGTTCAATAATATAGGGCTAGAACGAGAAATAAACCTAGTTCACCAATACATGGGTGGAATTAGTGGTTAAGTTGGTTTAATAAAGGTCCTTATCCACTATTATGGTCATCATATTGGGAATTGGTTAAAATGTAAATGATTTTATGTGATTATATGAATTCTACTATTCTGTGTTTTTTCCAATGCTATTTTCTCATAGATCATGTTCCTTTATCACTTTTGACATTTGAAATTTAATGATTTATTACATGTCTCATGATTTTGATATATAGTATAATGGGTATGTTTTTAAAATTTTATGTTCATGTTTTTAAATTATTATGTTTTTATTCTATTTGATATATTTATTTTTTACCATTACTGAGAATCATTGGTTACCAATTTTATATGATTTATTTTCCCTATGATATAAAAAATGGGTTTTTGTAGGAAATATAATGGAGAACATCATTATGGTATATGTTTAAGACCATTCACCAAATTAGAATAAAATTTTCCCTTTATCTAAATGAGCTTAAATAATAAAGTCTTTGGGCGTGTGTTTCTGTAATGTAAGAAAGATTCCACAAAAATAATGTAATTTCTATGTATGTCAAATCTAGGTCACTAGAGTTTGTATCAAATATAAGTCTTAGTTGGAATTTGGAATCTATTAGGCAAATATATCTATGGATGTGTCTAGGGATGTACTATATTTTTGTCTAATTACAGGTTAAATTTTTTTAATATTGGTAAACACACGACTAACATGATATTAATCCTAATAAATCATATATTTAAATATTAATGTAATTTTCCCTAAATTGATAATTTTTCAACGTTGATATATATTTTCATACATTTCTTTCTAGTCAAAATCAGGATTCATGAACTAGAAAGATAATAGTTAACATTTATTATTTTATATGTGGAAACCATTGTCATTAAATGTCAAAAGATGAAATATCATTAAGAGAATCAGGAAAGTGGTATGAGTATTGGCTATAAAACTGATTATAAAGGGAATGAAAATGACATATGAATTGTATGGGATGATCTAACAATATTTTTTACATTACACATTAGAAGCATGATTAGATTATGGTTGAGGAACCATAATAAATGATTCAAATTTCATGTCCCAGGAATGAATAAAATAATTTATAATGAGTAATGGGTTATGAATAATGTTGTATTATTGAATTGTATTTGTTTGGTAATTCATGTATTTTATAATATGAATCAAGAAGTATAATTATTTTTAGAATAATATTTTCATTAAGGATTGAAAAAGATATATTAAACGGTGATGAATCATTAGCAATGTTATTTTAGTGAAATTTTCTAATTTCAATAAGAGAAGGTAATCCTTAATGTTTCCATGATGTTAAGAAAATTATATAAATATTGGTCAATGATATGATGGATATGATTATTTAGACATTACTAATTAAGGATTTGTTGATATGTGGGTAATGATTTCATGGATTATGATTACATATTTTTGGACTTTATGAATATATCCATTAAACATTAGGATAAGGATGTATTCTTGTTTTCAATAATGATTTTTAATAAATCCATTTATTAACATGTTTCAAGAAAATACATGATTGATTCATTAATATGATTGTAATGTCACCAATAAGTGATACTTGTTGATATATGAGGGATAAATGTTAAACTGATTCAGTTCACTATATGTAAATTTTAATATTTTCATCTTTTTGAAATATTTTATGTTTACTCGTTTATTTAATGTTTAAGATAAAATTAAAATAATGTTTCTGACATTAATGTATTCTCTCACCATTGGATTTTTTTTTCATATTTTTTTACTTATTTAATACTTTTTATTATAATGACTTATGGAATGACTTATCATTCTATGTATGGATCTCAAGATAAGATAGAATTTTAGGAATTGCAAATTAAAGAGTATTTCTTGGAATAAGAGATGAAGTGGGAATTGATCCAGGCATGAAAACTGTTGAGATTTTTATGAAATAATGTAACTTTGTCCTCTCAGGAAAATTTTTTAACATTAGAAAGAAGATCATGATATAAAAAGTTTGTAATAATATAATCATTTTGATGATATCACTAATCACATTCACACTTCTGTAGTTCATGGTTTTTATTGTTAAATTTTTTTAGATCAACCACTTTATTGTGATTAGTCAACTGTAACATCCCTGGTCTTGGTGCCTCCTAAAGTTTCCATGTAACTAGTTGGTCAGAAGGCCTCAACCACATTTCTCTGAATTCCAGAGGCTGGAAACTAGTAGAGAGTGTCTTGGGTGTGATAGTGTGGAAACAATTCCCTCAATGGAAGTGTAAAATAGTGTGAACAAATAGTAAAAAATATAGGAAATAGTAATACCATA
The DNA here is from genome assembly GCA_963277665.1 of Viscum album. NCBI lineage: Eukaryota > Viridiplantae > Streptophyta > Magnoliopsida > Santalales > Viscaceae > Viscum > Viscum album. Next base: position 641,437,024 of record OY728151.1, on the reverse strand, counting down.
CAACAGAAGTATAAAACAAAAGACTGATAATAAATAAACAATAACAGAACATATATAAATGATGCATGTCACATATGTATTGGAAAATATCTGAAAAAGTCACAATGTTGGAAAAAGAGTACTAAACCAATTTAAAAAAGAAAACAAGTAGACTCGTACAACATGATATGACTCAGCTTGGTCCTATGCTCTATAGCAGAACAAAAGTCATGTACATGATATAGATGGGTTCTTTCACATATTTACACATATAACCATATAATATTTTTGGATAAAAAAGAATAACCCAAACAAAGTGTGAGATGAATCCCAATAGGAAACCACCAAAATATCTATGCCAAACATTCATTAAATATTTATAGTAGGCAATATGAAAAATGAAGCAATAAACAAGGAATTACTCAAGCGTAAACAATCCTAAAATTGTCAATAATATTCAGTTACATTTATTTATTATTCAAACTATTGAATAATGTAACCTTAGGATCTAGTCTAAGCTCTGTTTCCCCTGTGTAAATGAAAAACATATGCCAAAGAAGACCATATAATAATCAAGTAAGACTGAGTCCAATCTTCATCTTTTTCTTGGTAGGATCATCACAATGATTCAATTATTCACAAGCAATCCTCTTATAATCTTCTCCCAACATATCCCATTTGGTTCAACATATCATCCAATAAATATTGATATAATGACCCTCTAGAAAATCTCGCATAGTATAACCCCCCTGGTCTCACAAACAATTACTCTCTAAGGAAGCACTCACCATCAATTCCCCCGGTGGTCTTTTAACGATAATCTATAGACTCTCTGAGGTAGAAATCGATGTCAAATCCCCCTCTAGTCTCACAACGGTACACTCTAGACACTCTGAGGGAGAACTCACTATCAATCCCACATACGGTCTCACAACATAAACATAACAAACACTTTAGGGAAGCCCTCAATGTCAATTCCCCATGTGGTCTCACTACACCAGGTTCTCATAGCCTTTAATAATACAATCATCCACAAATTATATTCATCATCCCAAAGTATTCTCAACAAATAATGTTATAAGTAGTTACAATGCATTACACAATCATTTAAAAAGAAGATATTAAGAAATCAACTCCAAACTAATGATGAAGGAAATGATACAAGGATAACCTCTTAGGAAACAGAGACCAAATGGTTACAAACATTCATGAAGTAAGAAACAACATGGGGTGTCCCCAAAACATGCAATTTAGCTTAACATATAAACTAAAACCCTTAATCAACCAGTCAATTTAAAGAAGATAATAACATGGTTCAATTCTTTAAAATGAAATACATGAATCATGGGTAATCAAGACAAATGAATATATAACTGAAATACAATCTTTGGATGTTAACAATCCACCTTCCTCAACATTTTACGATGAACACTCTCGAACATAGGCCCTTAAATTAGGTTAGAACGTCATATGTCTATTAAAAGGTCAAAAATGTTCACCCGTGGATAACTCGATGAATAAGAGAAATAAAAGGAAGATATTTAGTAATAACTCAGAAATCATTAAGGATATTTCAACACAACCTACAATGTTTAATTTGGAGAATAGATGTCAAATCGGTGGCTCCAATAAGATTTAGTGATTCTGTACACTCCTCCATGAATCCCAGCTAGAAGAAGAGAGTTCATGAGATTAGACGCGAACCTGGTCTGATTAATCAAATAAAAAGAAAAGTACATGGAGTGTTAATTTAATATAAATTCGGTTTACATGCCTCATCTGGCCCCCACATTAGTCGGTCCACATATCCATGTTCTCAGCAATCAAACCGCTAGTACATGGCCTCCCACAGCAACCGGGTTTACGGCGTGTACATAGAAAAAATTCAAACTCTTCCTTTTCCTCAAAAACGCCCTAATCAGGACTTGTACCTGAAAATAAGATCTAGGTTCCTAAAATCATCTCTAATTAAAGATATTCATCCTCAAATATTTCTCCCAATGGTGTCGAAAATGAAACTTCAAACAAATTTGGCCACTACGATCGTAAATCGGCCTCCCACTCCCATGTATTATCATGTACTTGCATGTGCTATCATAACAACCATACTAGAGGAACAATCCAGAAAAGAGAACCTTCTTACTGCGGTCCAAAAACCAGTTAGGGTGCTCCCCGATGGATGCATCCACCTACAACTTAACCTCCTGAGGTAGAAAAATCAGAGGTATATTTGAAAAGTAACTTCATGACAGATAATGGGGAAGAAGTCATGCATATATCGGTACCTATAAGGTAACTTGAACTAATAGATATCCAGACTAACTATCCCCATAACGTAAAATGGCCCGACATACCTCGGTGAACACTTTCTGTGTCACCTGATCCTTCCGTGTCCCCACCACAGTGTGACACGTATGAATACCTAATCCGTGACCTCGAACTCCATAGTTGGTCTCTATTGAGAATCATAATATCTCTAATGGTAATGTGCATTATCCATCCTTTTTAGTATCAACTCCACTAGTATAGTGGTCTCCTGGACCAGATGATGTCCTAACATATCTGCATCTCCTGCCTCCAGCCAACTTAGTTGTGATCGGCATGGACTATCGTACAAAGCCTAATAAGGTTCAATTTGGATCATCTTGTGAAATCTAAAATTGTATAAAAACACCACATGGGTTATGTATTTCTCCCAAGAACCCCCGAAATTAAGGACGCTTTCTTTATGCATGTCCTCTAACTCCTGAATTGTGCCCTCGGACTAGCCATCTATCTGGGGATTGTAAACTATACTCAAATGTACCTATGTACCCAAATGCATCTATAGTCCATACAAGACACAAAAAGTAAAAAATGAATCCTTTTCTGAGATGATAGAGTGGGGAACCCCAATCATGACTACAATCTCATGGATGTACAATCTTCAATTATCATCAACACTAATGTTCACCATAATATCAAAAAAGTGTGAATCCTTCAAAAGTATGTCAATGACAACCCAATATACATTATTACCTCGATGATACTTGATACACAATTCATGGAATCCATCACAATATAATTCCACATCCACTCGGGAATGGGTAACTACTACAAAAGACATGCCTGTTGTGGATGATCCGGCTTCAACTGATGACATCTGAAATAAAAAATCAAAAAACCAGAGAAATATCTCTTAATACTTGGCCACCAATATTAATAGTGTATATCTAAAAATATCTAGGTGACACCAGGATGAAATTACCAAACCGAGTTGTGAAAATATCACAAAAAATCCTCGAGTATGTTTTCTGACACCCATACGTGCCCATGAAAATTTAGTACCTCATACTCACCATAAACCACCCATGAGTATGTTACTCCCCTGACACACTCTCCCATAAGACTAGGCCTTCTAAATATAATAGATTCCACATTCTCACTCTATTCAAAAGTGTATAGGTAACATCTAAAGAAGAAATAAATTCTTCCCCTATCTATTTTGAACCTTCTAATGCATCTCAGAAGACATAGCCATAAGCTTTGACAAACTGCTGGCCTCCTGAACTATATATATCTGAGTCCTCCTAGACAACACATCAGCCATCATGTTGCCTTTCCCATACATACAGGAAAGCTCAAAGTCGAATGACAGAGGGTACTCAACCCACCTTCATGTTCTCAAATTAAAATATCAGTGTGTGAAGACATACTTGAGACATATGTTGTCAGTGATTAAAAAAAATTCTCTCATAACAGATAATGTATTTAATAGTGAAAAGAATGTACAAATGCATCCAACTTAAGATATTGAAACTAGAAATTCCTCTCATGTGGCCTCCACTACCATGACTCGATCCCACCAGATCCTTCCCCCCAACATAAGCACTTCTACTAGCTAGATACCTAATGCATCACAATAAATAGTATAACTCATTCCTGATACTGGAAAAATTAGTATCAATGATGACTTCAACCATCCCTTTATCTCTTGAAAGGTTGATTCATTGAAATATTCCATTGGGTACATCACACTCCTCTTAATTAGCCCCGTCAGTGGTGTATCAATGTGCGAAAATTCTTGTATAGAATTCCTATATTAACCAGCCAGCCCCAGAAAACTCTCTACCTAAATGGAATTCTTCAGCTACTCCAAGGAAATTATTAATCTCACATTATATGGGTCTACTGATACTCTTGCCTCTGAGATAACATGCCCAAAAAAATGGATATAGTCCATCGAAAAGTGGAATTTAGAGAGCTTAGATTATAAACAATACACTATCAGTGTACTCAAAACAATCTCAAGATGGGATGAATGGTCATGAAGAGTGTGAGAGTACACCAAGATTTCATCAATAAAAACAACCCCAAAAGAGTCATTGTCTGGATGGAAAATTCGGTTCATGAGTGCCCTGAAAACTGCTGGCATGTTCATGAGACTGAAGGGAATAACCACATAAATGTATAGCCCATACCTGCTCTGAAAGGTTGTAAGAGGTAAATAAGAAGTTTTAACATGAAACTGATGATAACCGGATCACATGTAAATTTTTGAAAACATGTGTGCTCCTCGAAGCAGACCAAAGAGATCATCAATCCTCTGAAATGGATATAACTTTCCTGATTGTAAACTGTATCATCTTCTGGTAATCAATGAAAACTCTAAATGTACCATCCTCCTTCATCACAAAAAGGAAAAGTGAACCCTAGAGAGAAGTCCTAGGTCGGATCAAACCATTTTCATGCAATTCCTATAGCTATTTCTTGAGCTCTTGTAACTCTACTTTAGTCATCCTATAAAAAATAATGGACACTGATGCATTCTTGGTACAATATCTCTAGAGAAATATATCTCTTTCTCTAGAGGTAAACCCAGAAAGTCATCAGTAAGGACACCTCTAAAAAAATCTTCCCCTGGAGGAAAGTCCAAATGTAAAGTCACCAGGTCATTTAGATATAAACTAGAAATCTGGATCATAATTCCTCCAAAAAAATGATTTTTGTGACCCGCTCTGCTCGCCTAAACATCTCATTCACCCTAGTGTAGAAAATACCCACCCTATGCTGATGGGAAACACATCTTATGGTTATAGAAGTAAATAATGGACTCGAACAGGACCAACCCATCCATCCCAATTATGACATTGAATCCTATAATCTCTAATATATAGAGGATACATAATATGTGTCCCCATTGAATTTCAAGTGGGAGATCCTTTCACTAATGCACACTAGGAATCCAAATCACTAAAGTTGTTTCTAGAATCATAACATCCTCAAAATTAATGATGCTTAGACCAAGGATCTCCACAGCAACAACAAATATGAAACTATGGGAATCCCTTATATCTGGCATACAACTAGAGGATGTCTTAGTGGCATGACTCGGCATGTTCATGCACACAGCTAAGTTCAATATTATTAATGAATGAAAATTAGAATTACATTAGGTGAAAAAGAGAAGAAAGACATTCATGTTTTACTATATAGGGGTACATGAAGTGTATAAACCCTATATGGTGGGTTCTGTTAAAACTCAACATGGATGTCTACCGCTTCCCAACATGGTTATGTAATACCCATACTCATGACATGTTAATCCTCAGGAACAGCATGTGCTTGAATTTTCCCACCTATCTGGGTTATTATACATGGATAAACCACACTGTTTTCTCCTGGGTTACCCTACACATCTTGTTCACTCTACACATGGTGTGTTCCAATGAAGTTATAACCTCCAGCAGTGTTAGTCACACTATTGGAGACACGATTGAATCTATGTGACATGCAATAATGGGACACTTTGTAAAAAACATTGTTTCATATATCTATGTCGTTAGTCACATAGCCGGATACATGGCCTATTCGGCACAGAGTGAAATCCCAGTACATGATGTGTTCTACATAACATATATCAACCCATGTCTCATCTCACATAGTCAGTAACACGATTAATCTATACCATGTGTGTACTAATAGTATATAGCGTGTACTTAAGAATAACGGTATCTTCCAGAACAGAAGAACACATGGAGTGTGTTCATAACACCACATTCCATGTTGTCTATGTTTACGAATAGTAGGCCTCTAAAACATCTCTGAAACTCTTGAAAACATAAAATTTCCTCAAGGAGATAAAATATTCTTACCTGTGAGAGCCCATACTCCAACTAAAAAATGATTGGGATCATTATTCACACAATACTAAAAATATGTAATTAATGTTCATACACGATGCACAAAATCACGATCCAAGAGGGTCCATAACAACTCAATAACAAATGTTTGGTGTCCATGTAAATGAAACATTAAATATCACCAATACCCTATCAAATATATGGTATTATATCGAGGAATATATCACAACAACATGCATATCTAGAACAAAATCTATCACAACTACATGCAATTCGTAATGCTCCCTAAATGGCATGATAGGAATGAACGACATGTGATCTCTAGCGAGGTAATATATGATGCATGAAATGGAATACCCTCATCCAATCATGTCAAAAAAATAGAACCAAAATGTTATAAATCTTAATAGCACAAAACACATGTAACACCCAACGGTGTAATCAAATCAACTATAATGATTTGAAAAACTAGAAAATTGCAATATTCGAGCTAACTTGGATTTTCCCTATAAATGGGTAAACAAATACTAGGAACATGTAATTAACAAATTAATATTCTTTATTATAACATTATATTAGCTCCAAACAATAAAAACATATAGAAACAAAACTCCCTCTGATACCACTTTGTAATATCCTCAGTTTGGGTGCCGCCAAAATGTGCCATGTTCCCAGACGGTCACATGGCCTCAAGAACATTTCCCAAAACAACCAAGGTTGCCGACAAACAGTAAGGACCAAAGTTGTGACATTGAGGAATCTATTCCTTCATTGAAAGAGTGACACAATGAAAAAAAGTAAAAAATAGATAAAATAGTAATACCATACATCAAATGTCAATAACAGAAGACTAATAATAAATATTCAACTGAAACACATATATAAGTGATGCATGTAACATATTTCTATGAAAACATCCAAAAAATTAACAATTTAGGAAATAATGTACTAAAAATTACAAAATAAAATAACTAAACTGTTGTAGCATCGCAATCCACAACTTGGTCCAATGCTCTCCAACTCCACAGTAATCGAATAACTGATGTAGAAAGGGGTTTCCCTTATATATACATGCATCCATATAATCTATTTGGGTCGATAATCATGACCATTTTTTTTGAGATGAATCCTAGTAGGAACCCACTAAAATTTATGTTCCTAACTATCAGTGAATATATATTGTAGGCAACATGAAAAATGAAGCAATAAACAACTATGTACTTAAGAGTAAACAATCCTAAAATTTTCAATTACATTAATTTACATTTATTTATAATTTAAACCATTTAATTATGTTACCTCGTGATCTAGAAAAAACAATATATCCCATATGTAATGAAAAACACATGTCTTATAAGTCCATCCAATAATCAAGTAATACTGAGTCCAATATTGTTCTTTGGCTTGACATGCTCTTCACAACCAATCAACCATTCACAAGCATCCCTCTAAGAAAATTTATCACAACCTAACCCCTCTAGTACAATATATAAACAAATCTATAAGGATATAACAACACTTTAGGGATGATCACACCATCTAACCCCCTTGGTATCTCGAACAAAGATTCTCTGAGGAATCACTCGCCATCAATTCCCACGGTATTATTTAAACGATTCACTATAGACTCTCTGAGGAAGCCCTCAACATGAATTACCCTAGTGGTCTTGAAATAGTATACTATATAAATTATGAGGGTGCACTCACCATAATCCCCCCCCCAATGGTATAACTATTTATACATAACAAACACTATGGGGAATACCTCAACATTAATTTCATCCATGGTCTCACAACACCTAGATCTCAAAGCCTTTTGTATCCAAATAATTCAAAAATGAAATCCATCTATCCAAAGTAATCTCAACTATGACAAGGCTAAGCAGTTACAATGAATATCATAGGAATTTAACAAGAAGAACTTATGAAATCAATTCCTAACTAACAAGGAAGGCATTGAAAAAAGGTCTACCTCAACAGAAACAAGGAACAAAAAGTCATAAACATTCTGAAAGGAAGATGAACCCTTGGTGCGTCCCCTATAAAGGAAATTTAGCATAACATATTAATCGGAAAACATAATCTATCAATTAATATAAGGACGATAATAACATGGTTTAATTCCATAACCTGAAATAAATGAATCAGGGGTAAGTGGAACTTAGGAATCTATAACTCATTGAAAATATCTGAAAGAAAACAAACAACCTACCTAGATATTTTACAATGAAAACTCTCAGACATCGGCCCCTGAATCACCCTTGAACATCAATGATATTGAAAAAATTTCAAAAACTTTCAACCATGGATAACTTGAGAAAGAGGGAAAATCAGAGTAAGAGATTTTAGAAGAACAAAGAACTCACCGAGGTGATTCCAACACAACAGATAGTGTTTTATTTTGAGAGTGTTTGAAAAATTAGTTTCTCAGAGAAAATTCATAGATTATGTATAATACTTCTCATGTCACAACCATAAAAAGAGAGTACTAGAGATTAGACACAACCCCAGTCCGATTAATAAACTAAAAATACAAGTACAATGCTAGTTCATTTAATGCACATTCCATGTACATGCCTCATCTAGCCCCAACATTAGGCAGTCCACATAGCCTTATACTCGGAAATCACATGTCCCATACACTTCCACTTGTGGAAACTGGGTACCCAGCGTGTACTCAAGAGTACATGGCATGTGCCTAGAAAATTTCCAAACTCTTCCTTTTTCCTCATAAACACCTGATACCAAGCACCATACCTGAAAACATGATCTAGGTTCTTACATGATCATTATCAATATGTATGATTATTTATACTTTTTCTACAGTGTCCAAATCTTTTCATATGTCTTCCTATGTAGAAAACATGTTGTGAGTTTCATTGGGTAAAAATTTTGTTTCTAAAATTACATTAAAAATGAATGTTTTCTTATTGATTTTTATTTTGTGGGTTTCTATTAATGGAACTTTCAAGTATTAATTATTTTATATCCTATATTAATTTTGAGGAAGAAATTCATTTTAACGGGGGAATAATTTATCACCCCATGAATTTAATGAGATATATTTATTAAATTTCCTCGATGTCTTGTGTTGTATTGTACACCATGATAATATTGTGCTTCACAATACATCATATTATCTATTAGAATATGAAACACTATTCATTTCTTGTGATTCACACAATTTTGATTTCCTTTGATAGATTTCATTTCATGCAAGACACAGTTTAATAGGACAAATAAGTATTATTATGTTACAATACGACTGAGAAATTAAATTTGAATGTATGAAAATAATTAATTATATTATGAAAATATGATTAACACATGTATATGTAATTAATAGATTATTTAGAATATAATTAGAAATGATAATTAATCCTTTTTAATCAAGGGATATTTTTTTCTAAAAAACTATTTAAATGTAAATAAGTGTGTTTATAAAACAATAAAATAACACAATATAGATTTTATTAATTAATATTTAATATATTTAATCTAATGTTGACACATATTTTTATTTTTTATCTAGACATGATATAAGAAAAAATTTATATTTTCTGATAAAAGAAGTATTTTTAAAAAAAATAATGTTTTAAATCCTTTCGATGGTGCACCAATTTTAAAACAAGTTATTAAAACATTTTTATATTAAATCTTATAATAAAATCTTCTTCATTTAATGTTGAGTATACAAATTTAATTTTGATTAATTTTTTATACTTTTCGAAAAAGTTTCATGTTTTGATGAATAGAAAAAAATGCATTTCAACTGTAAACTACATTATCATCAAAATTATTTATAGTTTCAAATTATAAATTTTCAAAGTTTTAAATTATAAATATATAATATTTTTATCAATTAATATAATGTATGATTTTAGGAATACTATTACACAGAATTTAGATATAAAAACATTCAAATATTTCACAAGTTTTAACTCTTAAAGCATGTTTTCTCAATTCTACTCAGAGATTAAATTAAAATAATAACAGAAAATTCTTTTTCTAGAATTTTGAAAAATATATTCTCTATTTCGAATCAGTGGGTAAAAATTATGAAAAATATTTCATTTATTTATCATAATTATTAAAAGTAATTTATTAATTTCTATTGATATTATAAAAAGATATATTAATAAATTAAGGGTAAAAATAATATTACAAAATTTACAAAACTGTAATGAAATGAACTTTTGAATAATATTTATTTCTTGAATATGTGTGTTATATTATTTTGTACTAAAGAAATATTATTTTATTAATGAGGTGAGTATAATTAAAATGAGACCATAGGGTTTCGACTGTTATATGATCGTTGGTCAATATGGCCATTGGAAACAATACTCTTAATGTTAAGATTATTGTTTCCCAATTCATATGATTGTGGTTAATTAATACAGAATGAAGATTCTATGTAATCAACAAGAAGACTTCTTCCATAAAATGGCCACCTGTTGGAGATTGGGATGGAGGAAATATCTCTAGGATTTGATCAATACTAATCCCATGCCGTGATTCAACATATTATTCCAGAATGGAATAAATATCCATAGAAGATCAAGATGATAGAAACCACTCCTTGATAAATATTTTTTGAGCCTCCCAAAATTTTATCACTATTTCACTCCTCACTCTTTGGTCCTATGCAGTTGTTATAACATGCTTTGTAATGGGGCCTTAGTTACAATGTGTAATCATTTTCTATAAATAAAATTGTTTTTGTAGTTTTGATATGATTTATGAATTTAAAATTTCAAAAAAAAATATTGGATTAATTTATTGAAATTACATATTATTGACGAATATTGGAAAGAAAAGTGTTTTAATTTTTTTACTTTAAATAATTAATAGTGTGAAATGATTTTAAATAAATGGTCTTCTAGAGTTGTGATTAACAAAAAAATTAGATTCTAATATGACGAAAAAAGTTTTGGTTAATAGTAAATAATGAATTTTAGTATCACCATTATGAATTGTAAATCGACCAATAGAATATTATCGTCACCTAAAAATTTATAAATATAATTTCGGCATCTTGATTGGTAATGTAAAAGTATACCATATGTAAATAACTATTTCAGAAATTATTAGTAAAGTATTAATATTTTTTCGGATAAATAGTTTTTTTAAATTAAAGTTAAATATCTCTTAATTGAAAAACTATATTAAAAAATGGAGGTCATTTATTAATTCAGAACATTGATATTAGGTTAGGGTGAATTTAAAATTTTATATAAAATTTTGTGTTCATTAATGAATGGTAAAAATACAGTTTTGTGTATCGTTGTGTTTAATGATAGAATTGATGATGTAATAATTTTTGTGGACTTGTTTTCATAAAAAATATATATGATGTGTCCCAAGTGGCCGATACGATGGGAAAATACCCTAATAAATCCTATGGTTTTGTAAATACCACTAATGAGGTGACCCTTGGAAATTAATAAAATATTCCCACACATTTGCAATAAATTCCAGCCCGTTCCTTCATTCCATTAATTCTAAATTCCTCCTCAACAAATCACTGTTTTTTTCCTCCCATCGAGTCCTCCCAATTTACCCTCAATCCCCCAAGGACCCAACCTAAGAGTTTTTGGTGTTTCCTTTCAACTTTAGGGAACCTTTTACCCTCTTTTTTTGTCGACACTTCTAGTATGCCATGTCATTGAATTTCATTTTTCATGTGATGGGTTATGATATTTTTATCCCTCTTACTTTAATACTGATTTCAATATTATGACATTATGTTTTTTCTCCGATCAATTCATTTTCATAATTTTTATGTGAAGACGTTCAGGTGCCAAATATTCGTAGAAGATATCACATTATCTCTATTCCATAAAGTTTTCTTCTCTTGTTGTATGTCATTATAATATCAATAACATGATATTATATCTCATATTATTCCATCCCTATTCTGTATTATAATTTATTTATCAGTCTGTGACCCTTTCCCCTCACTTTTTACTACTTTCTAAAACCATGTTATATATCTGTTATGCAGCTAAAATTTCATCTCAAAATCTATCTCTCTATTTCTCAATAAAATATATTATTTCATTTAAGTGATTACCTACACCAATTTATTTTCTATGGGTATTAATAAATATATGAAAAAGATAAATTTTATTTTTCAATTGCCACATTTGAATCCCTCATTTATTTTCCATAGGTCATAAATGACATATCTATCATATTTTTATGCACATTTAAATGTCACGATTTTGAAATGAAGAAAATTTCATTTATTCTATAAGGATTATTTATGAAATTATTTATTATAATATATGTGGATCACAAAAAAATAAATACATATAATGGGTTCACCCTGATATTTCTCCAATTCATTGGGTATATAAACTAATCTCTAGATATGACATGTTTTATGATACCGTGGTGAATAACATTGGTAATTTTTATGAATCCTTGGTGATGGACCTTGATGATATGCTTATGAATGTGTAAATGAAATGTTATAGAAACATTTTTAATTTATTATTCATTTTATAATTATTACGATGTGCCTTTTTTGTCATACCTTTATGATATTCCTAATGTTTTAATTGATATCACTCAAGTTCACATGTAAACGGTTTCACTTGTTTTACTAAATGGGCCTTCTACTAACCCATTTCTTTGATGTGTCTCTCTTGGTTATGAGATGCAGTAATTGTACATAGGATGATCATTTAAAGAATAATTTAAATTGGATTAAAATAATGTTATATGTATTCATATATTATGTACTTTTTTTCCGAGACACTAAAAATTAAATATCCTCTATTTGTAATGTAATAAAAGTTTATGTAATAAAAAGGAGATATTTCATATTTAGTATCAAAGGAAGGTTTGGTTATTTATGGGAAATAGAATATGAAAACTTTGTTAAAAATCCTAATGAAAAGTTATAATTTATAAAATATTCCGTGTATTTTTTTAAAATATTATTAATGTAGTATATAAGTAAGTAAATCCATGTATAGATACAAAGAAGTGGATTTGGCTCAGAAATAAATTTTACTAGGAGTAAATATTCCAAAAAAGTGTTTCGGGTATGACATGGGGTATCCTGGTGCATGACAATGAGCCTTGGTTCACACACTGTTTGACAATACTAGTGGATAGGATTGGTTTGTCACATTAATTTTATGGATCATTACGAACGGTTTATAGAGAAATGTAATAGTTGTTAAAAAATGATAGGTTTCTGTATAATGTTTTAAGACATAAAAGTAAATTATAGTTAAAAGATTCATAACTGATATATGTTTCTCCCTAAGGTATTATTATTTTACAAAATAGCTTGAAATTAGAGGAACCGTTCCAATGGTGATCGCAATGACCATTTGTTGGCATCCCACCAATGGAAGCCGGAATAGAAACATTCATATGAATGATAAACAAATTGACTGAATCTGTGGAAAATAACTTGAATCAGGATGAGTGAATGATTTCTCTGTGAAGGGAAAAACATTCTGTTGAGTCCATTATGTGTCAAATAACACCATCATTCATTGTATCTACTAACACATTGATTATTGAAATGGGGATCGGCTTTATCGAGATTATCTTTTTTGTGATTCACTATTCAAAATAAGAGAAGGTCACTATGGGTGTTAACCAAATAGTTGTAGAAGAATATTAGTGGTTTGATCTGTTTAAAAAGAATAGGCCAAGAGTATAAGTTAATTCTATTGAGTGTGAAGTGTTCAGTGTGATCGTCTTCAATAAGTATTTCCTTCATTCAATGAGTAAAAATTGTAGAAGGATTTTCTCGATCTATAGCGGACGAACAATGAATATGTGTGATTCTATGAGATGATCTTCACACTTATTTCTCATTACACCATAAAACATTTCATGGATCCTAATGTGAAGATTGATAGATTATTTGGTGGAATAATATCTCTTTTTCAAGAAGAATCTAGACATCCAAGACGATGATATCTATTAGTAGATCTTACATAGTGATATGAAATTCGAACTAGAGTTCTGTGAGATTACATGGTCGCAGAAATCCCATGAAACAAGATATTGATGAATCTTTACATAGGGATGATCACTGACTAACGAAGATGTGGAAAAAAGTGCAATGCACCACCTGTAATAAGTGTGGGAAGAACCATTTGGGGAACAGGCTGCTCGAGGGAGGGAAGTGATAAAAATGTGGAAGACATGGATATATCGCATAGAATTATCGTAGTGATATGAAGACTCAAATTCCAAACACTAAAAACCTAGGGTAGATGGTACATGCCCCGCAGAAAGTCCAATACTATAAATGTGGAAAACATGGGAAATTTCCCAATAACTGTCCAAATCTGAGGATAGTGGAGGGGAATCACCATCAGCCTCAACAATGTACAATGGAATAAGGACATGCATTTTTTGTCACTATGGCTAAATTTTAAGCACCAAATGATGTTTTGTCATATACTATTTTTGTTCTCTAAAATCAATAATGTACTTTGTTTTATTGTTGTTCTACGAATTTCATTATTTACTAATCATTTCCAATGAATTTAGAATCAAACCCTTGATTTTCTAAAAGTAGAGTTTTCAGTGAATACTACTAGTGTGATTATCGAAGAATTGTCAGTGTTTAGAATCTCTAGTATTTACATTAGTGGGCACAATAAAATCAAAAATCTAGAAGTCATTACCATTATGGAATTCGACGTTATACTAGGGATGTAATTTCTCTCAACATATAACACTATGATCAAATGTAGAATCAAGTGAATCTATGTAGTATTGAGTAGAAAACATATGGTTGTCTTCGAAAGAGATATATCTGTACCTGATATTTTTCTTGATGAACCTCTTATATTATTATTTAATGTGTTTATAAGTGAAGAAAAAAAATAAATGAGATTATAAAGATAGAAAGAATCCCCATCATCCAAGAATAAGTTTTTGTATTTTCTAAGGAGTTTCCCAGTCCTCCACTAGAAAGATAGGTAAATTTATCCATTTAACACATACATAGATCTCATCTAATATGAAATATCCCATATAGGAGGGCCTTGTGGAGTTGGAAGAATTAAAAAAACAACTCCAATATCATTTGGTTAAGGGGTTTATCCGACCAAGTGTATCTCATTGGGGTGAACCTGTTATATTTGTGATGGAGGGTGGATCAATGAGGCTATGCATTGATTATAGAAAACTGAATGAGATCACAGTGAAGAACAAATACATTCATCCAAGAATTGATGACTTATTTGACAAACTTCATGGGGCTCAATTATTCTATAAGATTGATCATTCATCTGGTTATCATCAATTAATGGTGAAGAAAGAATATATTCCAAAAACTGCCATCCAATCATGATATGGGCATGATGAGTTTTTTAATCCCATTGGCTTCACTACTTCTCCTTATATCTTTATAGATGTGATGAATATAGTCATTAAGGACTATGTTGATTAATTTTTGGTAGTTTTTATAGATGATATTTTGATATATTTCAAACTTTTTGAGGACAATGAAGAACATATAAGGGTTATTTTTTCAAACTCTATAGAAGGAGATGATTTTTTGAATGTTCGGATAAATTGATTTTTGGTTAAAACAAATTTCATTCTTGGAGAAAATCATATCTAATAATGGAATCAAATTTGACCATCAGAAGACAATAGTTATAGTGGTGTGACCTCAGCAAACAACAATAACTAAGATTCATATTTTACATGTATTATAGGGATAGTATAGGGGATAGTGAAAAACGTTTCGCAATAGTCAAATCAAGTATCCATGTTAACTCAAAAAGGAGTTAGTTTCATCAAGGCAAATGCGTGTGAGGAATGTTTCCCAGAGTTGACTAAGAGATTGGATATTGCACTAGTGTTAATTTTTCCCTCAATCGGAGAATGATACATTATTTGTAGCGATACATATAGGAAAGGGCTTGGGTGCGTCATCATGAAAAATAAAAAAGTCATTTATTATGCGTCTTGATAGTTTGAGACTCATGAGAATACTATCCTATGCATGATCATGAGATGCCTACAATGTTTTTTTATATATAGATATGGAGGAACAATATTTATGGAGAGAAACATGATATATACACAAACCATCATTGTTTGAAACAATTTTCCACACAAAAGGAATTGGGAATGAGATAATGGTGATGGTTTTAACATCATAATAACAATGATTTTTAAATTCATTATCATCCAGGAATAGAGAACATAGTTGCTGATAGATTAAGTATGGAAGACCTAGTAGTTATATTGTTGATTAGGATTCAAATACATTATTTGATCAATGATCTAGAAAATGGAAACATGGGAATTATAAGGGAAGGGGAATCATCAACCCTAACCCAAATGATTTCTCAACTGTCATTACTAGAAACGATCAAGAATTATCAAAAAGTATATCTTAGGTTATAAAAGAAATTTGAGGTTGTGAAGGATGTAAATTTTATTACGATCAATATTGGTCAAGAAGGTGTTCTAAAATTTTGTACAAGACTATGCATTCAATATATTTTAGAAATAAACAAGGAGCTGATGGATGAAGCTAATAGATCTATTATCTCTATACTTTTGGGAAGAACAAAAATGTTGAGGGACCTTCGTGAGCATTTTTTATGGGATAATTAGAAAATGGATATTGTTTAAAACACTAGAAGGTTCCAGGTATGACATCAAGTGAAGGAGTAACATCAACAACCTAAACAGGTATTACAACCACAACCTTTAATAGCATGGAATTAGAACCATATCACAATAGACATTTTCACTTGTCTCTTAAGAAAATCTAATGGAAACATCGTGAAATGAGTTATTTTGGACAATCTCACTATGTCTCCCCATTTTATATATTTCCAGGATGATTTATCTTTAGATCATATTTCCTGGATTTTTGTGATGGAAGTGGTAAACCTTCATGGAGGTATACATTATATCTTATCTAATCAT
The DNA here is from genome assembly GCA_963277665.1 of Viscum album. Classification (NCBI taxonomy): domain Eukaryota; kingdom Viridiplantae; phylum Streptophyta; class Magnoliopsida; order Santalales; family Viscaceae; genus Viscum; species Viscum album. Next base: position 641,419,988 of record OY728151.1, on the reverse strand, counting down.
GATTCAAGGTTCACAAAATAATTCTAGAGATGTCTCTGACATGAGATGTTTACAAAATTCATTATTAGTATGGAATATCTACCCCAAACTGATATGCAGTCTAAAATGACTATCTATACACTGAAGGACTTTTTGAGAACATGATCAATGGAAATTATTGGTTGATGGGATCATAATCACAAATTATTTGAGTTCTATTACAATAATAGCTTCCATATGATCATCTAAATGGCACCTTATGATGATCGAAATGGGAAGCGATGTAGAACTCCTACTTTTAGGAATAAAGATGGTGAGAGAAAACTTATTGGGCCAAATATTGTGCAAGATATGATAGAAAAGGTTAATTTCATCTATCAACACATTAAGGCTACTTAGAGTTAGCAAAAGTGTTATTCCAAAAACCGTTGCAGGGACGTAGAGATCTATGTTGGTGGGAAATAATTTCCTCTAATTTCACAATGTAAGAGAGACATGAGGTTTGGGAAGAATTGGAAGGTCAGAACTCGGTACATTGGACCCAATAAAATCATGGATCACATAGGATTAGTGGCATATTGTGTTGCACTACCACCAAATATAGAAGAAGTTTTTGATGTCTTCTACATTTCCCTCTTGAGGAATTACATACCAGACCATTCTGACATTCTAAATACAGAGGTTGTACAACTTGAACATTACCTATCTTATGATAAGTAGTTGGTGGAGATATTGGATCATATATATAAGGTTGTATGGTACAATACTACCCATATTGTTAATGTGTTTTGGGGGAATCAAAAATGCTAAGAAGCCACATGGGAATCAGAGGAGTTTATGAGGAAGAAGTACCAACGCCTTTTCTCATTCGAGGGTATGAGTTGAAATTTTGGGGAAACATTTACTTATCAGGAGAAGAATGTAATGGCCCAAAAATTTGAATAATATTTTTCCTAAATATCTGTGTTATTTTATTTTTCACTCAATAAAACTCTATCATTTTATAAATTAAGTGAGTATAATTAAAATGATACCATTGGGTTTCGACTGTTATTTAATAGGTGGTCAATACAACCATTAGAAAAAATTATCTAAACAACATGATTATTATTTATAAATATAAATTCTCATGGTTATTTAATATAGAAATAATAGTTGATGGCCTCATATAGTAGACTCGGGCCATACAAAGCCAATGTTTAGGTGCATGGGAAAGAGGTAGCATCACGAGGCATTGCATTAGATCTATCCTAAGCTGAGCTTCAACAAATTAATTTAGAACACAATTTCCTTCTAGAGAATTTCATATTAATAGAAATCGCCACTTGGGGAATGTGTTCTGAGCCACCCCAAGATTCAATCATAATTTAGCACCTTACTCTTAGCTCTTATAGAGGTGTTATAAGGGGCTATGTAATGAGACCTTAGTTACTTTGTGTAATCCTTTTTTTACAAATAAAATTTTTATTCTTTATTATTGTGAAATTTTTAAATTTAAAATGTTAAAATAATTATATGATGAATTTATTGAAGGTCCATAATATTGATGAATATTTCATAAAATGGTAATTTATAATATTATTTCTGATTTATATTATTAGTAATGTTAAACTATTTTCAAAAAATGGTCTTATAAAGTGGAGATCAGTGAATAATTTATATTGTAATAAGATCATCATAATTTTTGGTGAATAGTAATTTATGAATAGTAATATTACCCATATGAATAGTAATGTGACCATTGTAATATTAAACTCACTTAAGAATGTATAAATATAATATAGGCATTTTTATTGATAATGTACTATAATATTATAAGCAAATAACTCTTTTAGGAATTATTAGTTATGTATTAGTATTTGTTTGGTAAATAATAAATGTAATTAAAAGGTAAATATATCTTAATTAGAAAATTATTTTCATAAAATGGTGTTCATTTTTTTCATAGCATCTATATTATGTTAGTGTGAATTTATATGTTTTTTATGAAATGGTTTGTTTTTCAGTGAATAATAAAAATACAGTTTTCAGTCTCGGTGTGTATAATGACATCATTAATGATGTAATAATTATGGTTGACTTATGTACATTAATATATGTTATGAGGTGTCCCACATGGCCAATACCATTGGAAATTTCCTTGGAAATTCCCTATTTGTTTCAAATTCCACTAATGAGGTCTCCCTTGTACATTAATAATATATTACCTCACTTTTTCTATAAATACCAATGCATTAACTCATTCCACTCATTCAAAAGTATTCCCTAACAAAGCTCTAGTATTTGTACCTCCCATGGAGTCCTACCATGGTTCCCTAAAACCCCCCTGTGGTCCCAACATTCGATATTTTTATGTAACTCTTCAAGGTAAGGGAACCTTTCACCCTCCATTTTAGTCAACACTTCTTTTATGGTTTGTCCCTGAATATCCCATTTAATATGTTGGCGTATGATATTAAGTACCCATATTACCTTCATTTTAATTTAAATATAATGAGATTCCATTTTTTCTCTGACAAATTCATTTTCTATATTTTTAGGTGACACCATTAGGCTGCTGATGATTCATAAAAGAAATCATATCTTCTATTTTCATTCAAGCTTCATTTTCATGGGGTATGTCATTAAAATATCCATAAAATGATCATATTTATATTTTATTCCACCCCTATAAATTATTATGATTTATTTATGAGTATTTTATCCTTTACCCTCTCTTTTTAATGTTTTCTAAAACCATGTAATATTGTCATTATGCTGCATAAATTTTGTCTCAAAATCTATCTATTTTTCTCACGAAATTAACTTATTTTATTCATGGGAATACCCAAACCTATTCAGTTACATGGAATATTCATAAAAACATAAAAATGGTATATTTTATTTTTTTAATTGACATACTTGAATCCCTTATTCCTTTTCCATGTCTAATAGATGACATAATAATCATGTTTTAATAAAATTTTAAAACGTCGCGATTTTGAAATGAAACTCATTTGGTTTATTATCTATAGGTTATTTATGAAATTTTTTTTATGAGATATGTGGATTAGATTAAAATAATTACCAATTAATGGTGCATCCTGATAGTGCTCCAATGCATTGGTAATGAGATTAATCTCTCGATATGAAAAGTTTTATGATACCTCGGTGAATAACAGTTTTACTTTTTATGACACATCAGTGATGGATCTTGGTGATGTGATTGTGAAATTATAAATTATATTTTGTAGCCACATTTTCAAGATATGACTCAATATATGTTTTCTATTATATTCCCCTTTATCATTCCTCTATGATATTATTTATGTTGTTATTTATATAGCTCAAGTAGACAAGTAAACTTTTTTACATCTTTTACTTACTGCGCCTTCTTCTCATTATTTACACTGATGTATGTCTCCAGGTTATGATATTTAGTAATTTTACTTAGGATGAACATATCATGAATAATTTAAAAAGGAATAAAATAATTTTATATGTTTTCATGTATTATATAGCTTTTTTCTAAGACACTAAACTTTAATGATCCAATGCTCTTATTTTAGTGAATAGTTAGGTCATAATATTGTGGGATTCCATACTTACACTTATCCTAATATAATTATATGAATCTGTATTGATATGATTCATCCTTTTCTAGAAATTTTATTGTTTTGAATAAACATTATTGTGATTAGGACAATTAAAATATTTTATTTAATGAAATGTTAAACACGTGTTAGTCATATTTTAATAAGTATATTATTTTCAATATAAGGATTTACATATGATATATTTGATTATAAATTGTCATTTTAAATAAAAAAATATTTTATTTATCTTGTTAATTAATTATTAACTTTTAGGTAATAAATAATTAACATAATAACTTATGTAGTGGTGGTCCAGAAATTATTATATTAATGAAAATTCAATAAATTAGTAATAATTAAAATGATTACAATTATTTTAAAAACTGAAGGCAAGGAAAAATATTATTTTTAAATTATATATATAACATAGTCATCCATGGGTCGTATTATATATCATTGGGATCCACATACAAAAATTTTACGACACTAATAGTATTTTATTTATTATAATGTTAATGTGGTCGCATTCATGTTTTAATATATATTTCATTTTTAAGGTTGGATATTATGTAATATATATGTTAATATAAATTTGGCTATAATATATAGTGTATTAATCATTTTCATATTGTTTTTTTATCAAAAAAAATTATATTAAATAATTACACTATTCAGATGTAGTAATTATATTATTAATGAAAGTATCTAATTAATGTTCTTAAAAAATTTAATAAAAATATAAAATATGAAAATAAATATTTCAAATAAATTTTTAAGAACACCTAGATAGATTAGAGATATTATAAAATATTTGGATTTATTTTTACTTGTAATATTATTATGTTTTATAATCAATCAATTGAATAGTTGTCAAAATTGAAACTATTGAATGTTTATCGGAATAATGAATTTTTAATTTATATAAAAATATAAATAAGTTTTTTTAATTCCATATAATTATTATATAGTATAAAATATTCTAATTTTTTCTTTTCTATTTTAAATGAAAAGAATTAGTTACAAATAACTCTATTTTAATGTTGACAAACTTGTTACCATTTATAGAATTATAATATAATACCTAAGTGTTATTTAAAATGATAATGTTTCAATTGATTTATAAACTCATCTAGAACTTATTGGATGATTATATAATAACCATATTTCAAATAAAATTCTAAAATATTTACTTTTATGGTATTTTAATGTGTTTTGAATTTATTATAAAATTATATTTTTAGTGATTCTAATATTTCCCCTAACCTCCATTATAAAAAGGTACATCTTCCATCACATCTTCACCTCACATTTTTCCTTAAATTTATTCCATCACTTTACCATTTCCCTTATAAATCTATATAGTTACATTTATTTTTTGATTTAATTCTCAAAACACAAAATGTATTATCCCTAAGATGAGATCTGAAGGAAGCTCATCGAAAAATAGGTATTCTCTTCAACGGATTCATTCATACATGTTTCTTATTCTAAATCATATTCATGATTTGCTTCCATTATAATGTAATAAGAAAAGTATTAATTATATTATGATATTTATTATTATTATTGAACTTACAGATTTCACCTTTTATCCTTCCAACGAAAAATGATATTATTACATGTGCATAAGTATTGTTTACCATATCCACATTGGGGTGTAATATGTTATTGAACACATTATTTAGTTGGGGATAATGACAGGAACTATATAAAAATAAAGTTATTATAACATCCTATTAATAAATTAATAACTAATTTGAAATCCAATTCTATAATTTTTACTCTTAAGGAAATGATCACATCGTGCATGCATACATATGACCAACCGTCTCGATGAAAAAATGTGAATAATTTCCATTTCCACTATTCATGCATGATTATATAAAGGTATATTATACATAAATATGAATTATATTACATTATTCTAATAAAATAAATTATGTAACTTTATCATATTTACAACAATTGGGAATTACATGAAAAACATGTATGTGAAAACGAAATGGTTAACTGCCAAAAAAGCCTACAAATAGAATATTATGAAACCAGTTATAGTATGATGATATTTGATACCATAAATATCATTATAGTGCAAGAATATGTTAATAACATTCTACAAACAATTAAACATGAGGTCTAGATACATACAATGGGAATCATACCTAAGGTAAGGGATTATTTTTGCTTTACTATTTTTTATGTGATACCCTTGTCGTATATAGTACATATATCTTCTATATTGTTTATATACAACCAATGACTTTCATTTATGAGTATTATCTAAAAGAAAATATTATTTTAATAATGTTTTTTATTTAATCGTGCATACGTGTCTGTCGATTATAAATTGATGTGTATTTATTTCTCAGTCCCATTAATATTTAGAATTGTTTTGTTTCAACTATCTCATATGGAATATTTTTCATTCATATAAATGTTTTCAAATAATATTCTAATAAAATTATTTACAATTATACTATATATTTTCAGTTTTTTACCAATATGTGGACTTTTTACTGTATGGTTTGAAAAATATTATTTCATTATTATTACAAATGAGTTAATTTTTGACTTCATGGTAGAAAATTAAAGAAGAATGGTTTGTTTTAAAATATTAGATAGAATAATATTTTTTACTCTTTTATAATGATTTATTTGCATTAATATTCCCTCAAATTATTTCAAGGATATTATCAATGAAATCATTTTATATTTCAATTTAGTTAATTTTGAATCAAATAAAACATTGCCAAAGAAGATAAAATATTTTACACAAATCTTTTTTTCATGTGTTCTGTCAAAATTATTTTTTGTCTAATATAAAATTTTATAATAGCGATATATTTAATGTATAATATCCTTATTGTTTTTTAGGATTTATTTTTTATGATGGAATGTTATTTAGGAAATCTATTTATAATTACACAGATTATTTTGTGTGTAAATGATGTTTATGAAATTCATTTTATTCATAGGGTTATGCTATTATGAGTTATTTATGTTCATGTGGCACAAATATGTATGGATTTAATTTTTTGATTGGTGGGACCTATTTCTCCCGAAAATTCATTGGGTAATTATGTATATCACATGTGATATACATGAAGATAATGAGAAATAATCTCGATTCATTAATACATTTTTCTAATAGGATGTAAAACATGTTTAGTATCACTAGGCTAGAACACTGAGTGAACTCGGTTTAGGAGAAAACATTTTGCACAATTATTGGCTCAGAAATGACCCGTGTATAATATGAAAATTATTTCTTATAATTATGTGTTTTCCACAATTCCATGGGTGATACTAATGATATTTTCTCATGGCTCATGTTTCTTTATGAATTTTGACTTATAAACTACAATAATTACTTCTATTACTCATGATTTTAAAATATGATATACATAGAATGAGTTGGAAAAGTTATATTCATATTTTTACATTATTATTTTTAGGTTTTTTTGATATTTTTTAAATTACATTTACTAGGCATCTATAGTTGTGAAATAATAAAATTTTTGGTTGTGTGTTTTTTTATTATATACATGATTAAGAAAAAATAATTCAATGCCTATGTAACGCAATCATTGGTCATTAGAGGGAGACTATTTTTATGGTGCCTTCATTTTCTAGGATGATGATTGTTTATTACCAAAAACATTTTCCTATATACATTGGTGAGGTAGACCCCTAGGATATAGATCTCTAGATTGAGTCTGTACAAATTGTCTTTAATAACATGTGGATTCATGTAGAGAATTGTGTAAAGCATGAAATATATATATAGTTTTCGGATCTCTCAAGCACATTTTGGATAATCTAGATAGTTCTTTCATGAAAAATGATCTATCTAAGAAAAAATAGTAATTATGTTTATAATCCACTTATATCATGAAATTTTGAGGGATGGGAGGTTTCATGAGTTCATGTACCTAAAAAATGAGGACATGTTTGTGCTACACTGTTTTAGACAAATCACCGAACTAATATGCTCTGTGATATCTTTTAATATTATGATATTTCAAGGGTGATATATTTTCATGATTTGATACACTATGAGATCTGGTAATAGTGGGACATCCCAATATAAGAAATATTGATGATGTGATCAATGTCACACTCATCATAGACAGGAATATGAGAGAGGGTCTATGTTGTGGTCTTGTGGTTTCTGTAGAGTGGAATAGGAACAGTAATTCCTTGGTATGAAAATTCCCTATGTATTTTTTTTTCTACAGAATTACATGGTATAAAATTCATGGTAGTGGATATCATTCTTAGTACAATCTTTTATTTCAGAGTTATTTGTGTGTTAATATGGGGCGCACATATCCTCATTTTTCATTCTTATCCTTGGAGAGTCACTATATGGATGTGTGGGAATCCTAAAGATGTTTTCTATGAGAACAGAGGACCATAGCAATCGAAGGGGAGCTAGAAATCTACCCAAATATGGGTATGACATAGCTAATCATAAAAAAATATGTATTTGTAGTTACGCAAGACATTCTGGTCTGGGGGGAATAATACCCCAGTGTTGGATAGGTAATAAAAGGAAGAGGGAATAGCTTAGGGTATTCATACCGGATACTTGGGAATGGGGAAAATCAGTTTCATTTCATGAAAGAAACACTAGATGTTGTAAATTCACTATTATCTACTATCATAGGTATAATTCATGTATCATATACCCATTCTATAATTTTTAATGATACAGAAGAATATAATTATTTTTTATCTTCTCAGTTTGAAGATTCTTTTTTCTTCAAATTGGAAATCATACATGGTATTCTGACTAATGATGTATCATCATAAGTGTAGAAAAATAATATAAAATGTTTCATTCGACTTTTACTAGTGATTAGTTGTTACCAAGTTTTTTGTAAAAATTTGAGTTGAAAATGAAATTATTATATTTGATAAAAATTATGGGTTATTTAGTCCTACACAATGATTATATTTACTAATATAGGAGAAACAATACTTTTTATCTCTATAAGGAGGTAGTAATTCTCACTAGGGTGAGTAGGATCTTGATGAATGTTATAGAGGACCAAATTATTGTGGAATCAGTTTTTAACGGATCAAATAACCAGACTCACTCTACATTATGTTTAAATGAAGCATAATTCATCTCCTCCAGTGGTTGATCCTTTTTAGTTTGTCTTTACTAATGATATGTATGGAAAATTATATTTTCAGGAGATCAATATTATGATCATGTTGTTTCTGGGATAATAGCTAGTTTCAATCCTGACATATAGTATAAGGCCTCAGCCTTAAACCTTACTTAATATTGAGTTATTACAAGAATACACCTTGAGGATCTTTTCAGGTTTATTGTTTTAGAGAATTAGATCATAAAACATGCATTACATACCACATTTAAACAAAGTGGTTACATAAAATATAGTACTCATTTTTCCCATTAGCGGAAACATATTTAAAATAAAACATGGATTATTTATTGACACTTCATTGGAACTATCATCACATCATGTACCTTTCCCTTGACCTGTGAAAAACATTTCAATAACATGGGATGAGCATAAAAAGCTCAGAAAGGGATATAAAAGTATGCAATGAAAACATTAGTCCATGTATGAAATCATACTTCACTCATAAAACATAAGAACTTTAACATACCTCATCAAATCATGAATAAATCATAGAAATCATAAGTCATAAAGGTAACTTGAGGCATTCATAACATTCTTACATAAGGAGTAACCTTCTTGGTTACGTTTGGAATACCCATCACAGTATATTCCCTAAATCTCTTCAGAGAAACATTAACGTTTAACTCCTTCACATTACCCAATGATTTGGAGAGCTATATCGGGCTCACCCGCCCTTATTTTATCACGGAACCACCCATCTTCATAACAATGACCAAGAACCATAACTTAATCGTACCATATAATACATGCGTAAAGGAAACATAATGTTTCCACATTTCAATCACAAGATATCAATACAACACATTGATAAAAAACACATTATGAAAACCATTTTCAACACCAAAATAAAAGAAAAGTAAAACATGGTATTTATTTTTCAAAAGAAGTATGGCTTCTAGAGGAAGCCGAAACTCAAATAATGGTCATGGCGGCGGAGAAGTCGTTGTCGCCGCATACGTACGACAAAAAAACAAATAAAACATTCCTTTCGTCGTTTAGTAAAACGCTTCGTATAAAAAAAGATTACTTTTGAATATGAATAAAATTAAAAGGGGTTTATACATCGTATAAAAGAATGTTGTTTATAAAACAAAATATGCCTCAATGAATGGAGATTGAGACGAAGTCCCTTACCTCGTATCCGACTTGACTTGATCGTTCTTTAATGTCCTGAATAATAAACGTGAGTTAATTTATACTTTATTAAGAACCTTTTTCAAGTTCATTAATTCTTTTATATCATTTATTACTATGTCATGAACACTATTTTTTTATTTATGTTTATAACGGTCGTTTTAACGATCATTGGTACTTGAGGCAAAAATGAGCTTCTTATATTTACAAGTTGTTCACATAGTAAAATATCCATTATCTCAAGAATTATATTAATGATGTAGATGCCATATATATCATATATATCCAGTATATACATTCATTTATAATATTACATAATCATTTAGAGGTAAGAAATGAAATGCACCGTTCATGGAGACGGTAAGCTGTACGTATGCATGAACGCTACTTTCATTTCTATGTCATATTATTGGAATTAAAACCAAATGAGAGATATGTATATTTTAATTCCATAATTATATTCATCATTTAGGTGTAAAATAAATCATATATATTCATTATATATGAGTACTTATAATAGTACATTACATTTACGGATAAGAAATGAAATGCACCGTTCATGGAGACGGTAAGCCGTACATACGCATGAACGCTACTTTCATTTATATCTCATAGTTTAATGGAATTAAAACATAATGATACATAATAGTATTATAATTACAGTATTTTATCATATATTATATCATTAAATTTATCCTTTAAAAGTACCACATATGGTATTAATGAATCAAATCACATTGAAGGGGCGGTAGTCCGCACTTCCTAAAATGAAGATATCACGTATACCCATAATGGAAGCCATAAAGGTATGCCATAAATGAAAAACCCAGAAACATAGGGAAAACATAAACATATTATATATCATATATAAATATAGTGACATCTTAATGGACACCTTTGAAGGTGTTAGAAGAATATTGAACTATCATCGTTTCGTGAGGCAGAAATTCTCCATCCACAGAAACAGTATGTTCTTTAACCATTAGATATAGGTGTGTGTAAGTGTAGCTCAAATTATTCTGATAAAAAAATCCTATTATATTTAAGATACTGTAGTTTTAACAAAATAAATGAATAAAAAGAGTTTAGGGGGTTGGAGAAGAAAAATAAAACATAAGAACACAAGAGAAGACACTATCTTCAAATCGGGTAACTCTTTTTGATTTGAGATCGAAGGCTTCCTTGGGAAGAATTCTGCCCAATGTGAGGCTTCTAGGAGTAATAGAGGGATGTGGAGAGACAAAATGATAATGGGATGGCCGATCCAAAGGCTTGAGAGGTGTGGGTAAGGAGGTAGAGGTGGGGGCCTTTTATAAGAGGAGAGGAGGGGCAATCTTGGAAAGTTACAAAATGATACTTTATTTTCAAATGAGTTTCGGATTTTAAAGGTCCCACATTGATGTATTTCTAGGATAAGGTGATAAGGGTTCGAAATATACTCATAAAATAGGTCTTTGAAAAGTGTAGGTCTTAGATTTTACATTATCTTTTTATTTTATTTAAATCATTAAATAATGAGGTAATCGCTGCATCATCATGATGTCATAAATAATTTAATTTATTTAATGTCTAAAAATTATGAAAAAAATAATATGATGTAGGAAATATTTTATCTTTCCAATGAATATTTATAGTCCAAAATAGCATTTATTTAGACAAAACTAAAAAAAATTTACTCAGGCGATACATTCTTTGTTATATTTAACATTCTTTAACAATAAAAAGAAAAAAGTCACATTCACACAAAGGTTATTCCATGGGGTCCCCATGATTGGAAAAAGGCATCCCATGGTCGGAAATGAGACAACCAGTATCATTAGGACACATGTTGGTGTCATTTTGTATTATCGTGATATTATTTTATTATCCTTAACTACCCGATTACTCATTAATCAAGATAATTAAAGATAATTACCGTCGTTACAATTCATAATGTCCAAAAACAAAAGAGTCCTGATTACATAATTTGGACCTTCTGATTCCAAATATGTAATCCATTTTACAAAATTCCAATCACAAAAATTGAAATAATTTATTTAAAAATAATTCCCTTTGTCAAAACAAATAGCGGGGTTTTTTTTGAAACAATATCTATGAAAAGTTTGGCATTAGTTTCTGCCCAATTCCAAAGTGAAATTAATCCTAATGACCACCATTGGATTGAATGGTAAAGATATATTCATATTACACTTTAATAAGAATTAAAAAGATAATTTATCCATATAATTAAATTAGATGAAAAAGCAGTTTTGATGTAAAATGTAGTATTTTTCACTATTCATTAAAAAATGAACATTGTCAGAAAAATACAAAAAAATTATCCAATGTAAATTTCAATGTCCCAATCATAAATAATATGTTTATAACTACAAATAGAGATTATAAAATGGAAAAAGTTTTATTTAAAAATGGTGTCATCAAAAAGCAGTAAAACAATCTTTTAAAAATATTTGTGAATTCCATGCTTAAGATTGAATTTATTATCATTTAAGCCTCTAAAACACTATATAATTCATAAATAGGCATATATAGAAATATCTATTATTAATTACTAACTTGGGATGTTACATCCTTCCCCCTTTAGAAAATTGCGTCCTCGAAATTTATTTACTTATCGAATAAGTGGGGGTATTTATCCCTCATTGCATTTTCAGATTCCCATGTTGCCTCTTCAATCATGTGGTTTTTCCACAAAACCTTTACCTGATAAATCACCTTATTCTATAACACTTTCTCCCTGTGTTCTAGAATCTGAACCGGTTGTTCCTCATAAGATAGATTCTCTTCCAACTGAACTACCTCTGGACTCAAAACATGAGATGGATTTGGCATATACATTCTCAACATCGAAACATGAATAACATTGTGTACTTGAGATAAACTAAGAGGTAAAGACACTCGGCATACAACTGATCCAACTATCTCCAGAATTTCATATGGTCCAATGGACCTTGGACTCAGCTTTCTTTTCTTACCAAATCGCATCACACTTTTCCATGGTGATACTTTGAGAAAAACATCATCACCTACCTCAAAAGAGAGATCGTTCCTCCTGTTGTCCGCATAACTCTTCTGGCTGCTTTGAGAAATTCTCATGTGTTTCTATATCAGCTGAACTTTTTCTGCCAACTCTTCTACCACATCCGGTCCCATCAACTTCCTTTCACCCACTTCATCCCAGAAAGCTGGAGTTCGACACCGCTTCCAATATAACTCCTCAAATGGTTCCATCTGTATAGTGGAATGAAAACTGTTATTATATGAAAACTCAACCAAAGAAAGATGTTGGTCCCAACTTCCCTGATAATCCATCGAACAAGCACATAGCATATATTCCAAAGTCTGAATTGTTCGTTCTGATTGCCCATATGATTGAGGATGAAAAGCTGTACTAAAATTTAATTTAGTACCCAACGACTTCTAAAGGCCTTTCCAAAAGTTAGAAGTGAACCAGGGATCACGGTCAGATACAATGGAGAGATGAACTCCATGTAACCTGACTATCTCTTTAAGATACAAATGGGAAAGTTGATCTAGGGAAAAATTATCTTGTATAGCATGGAAATGAGATGATTTAGTTAAGAGATCATCAATAACCCAGATTGCATCATTACCTCGAGATGTCTTCGGTAATCTCACAACAAAGTCCATGGATATATTCTCCCATTTCCACTCAAGCACTGGTAAAGGCTGAAGAATCCCTTTCGGTAACTGCCGCTCTGCTTTAACCTGTTGACATGAGAAACACTTCACAGTAAAATCAACAATATCTCTTTTCATTCCGTCCCACCAGTAATACTCCCGAAGATCTCTATACGTCTTAGTACTGCCAGGGTGAACCGAAAACGAAGAACTATGAGCTTCACATAACAACTCTCTCTTCAACTATAAATCACAAGGCACACACAATATCTTCCCAAATATCAAAACACAATCATTATCAATGTTGAATTCAGGAAACTTACCCTTCTGAACTAGCTCTACCTTTTTCTGCAACTCACTATCTTGCTTCTGTGCTTGCTTGATTCTGTCTGATAGAGAAGATTTCACGGATACCTGAAACAAAGCAGAAGGACATCCGACACCAACAACTTCTATGCCAAAGTTCATCAAATCCTTAACCAAGGGATCACGTTCCAAATGCAACATTGTTAATGAAGCATTACTCTTTCGACTCAAATCATCGGCTACTTTATTTGTTTTTCCCAGAGGGAAATGAATTGTACAATCATAATCCTTGATTAATTCTATCCATCTCCTCTATCTCATTTTCAATTATTTCTGAGTGAATATATACTTTAAATATAACGACCCATACTTTACATACATTGTTAATACTTCAAAATTGAAGTACACTTATTACAACATATGACAAAACCACAAAGGACCGTATAGGTATAGTGTCTTTAGAAACTGGGAAACATAAACAACTGGTTCATAAATCTTCTACAGTGTCTCCCATTTATTTCATCATATCTAGGGTCCCTTTTAGCATATTCTACTTAATATCCATCTTCCTGACCTGGGGAAAAGAAAACATAAAAGGGTGATCTCAAATGCTCAGCAAGGGCAAATAAAGGAAATAAAAATCATATCATATCTTTTTGAAAATCATAACCTGCAAAAGAGATCATAATAGCTTAACATGGAATAAATCATAGAAGTGAAAATGAGATCCCCATAATCATAACATGAAACTTTAAACTTTGTGGCATGCACAGATAATCATGGAAAATTATTTCTTGTTAGTCATGACTCATTGCCAAGACTATCTTAGTGGACAAAGTCCCTTTCTGAACCGAGTCACCCTCGTTCCAGTCCTGTTTCACTGAACCGATATAACCTACCGTTCCAGCCATGTCTATCTCATGAGATATAAAATCTTTGCCCAATGCATTGGAGGGAGATATAGGTCCCACCCATCTTATAATGAATCATTTCTTATGTGTGCCACATAATCATAAATCATACATCATCGCATAACACATGTAACAAAAATGGGATTCTTGAAACATCATTACATCATAAAACAAATCATATAAGGTAAATGACTTCATAAAAATAATTCCCTCACAACATAATCAAATCAATGTAATAATAGGGATAAAAACAGAACCCTTTACTATCTTAGATGGAAAATAATTTTGATAAAACACTTGAACTCCATTCTTGAGGAAAATATCCTTTCTTCTTCAAAAACACTTTTCTTTTCTTAACATGTCATGAAATTATAAACTAAAAGAAGTTGATTAAAAATAAACTTGAAAACCTGTAAAGGAAGCTTCTTGGAAATAATGTTTTAAGAATCCATTCATGCCGTATAAGTTAAAAAAACATTCTTCGTACTTTTGTCGGAAAAGTCAAAAAGTACCTCATACGAAAAATGACAAAAGATTCCTTTCATACATATTACTAAAAACTCACCGAAGGGTAAAAATGGATTTAAACAATTGTAGGTGGATGGAAATAATATTACATATTGATGAAACATGGATGTGGATGATAAAATACACCCTAGTAAATACTTACGAATAAACAATCTCGGATAAAAATGAGATTGTGATATTTCCCTTACCTTAGGTCCGATTTGATTTGTATGTGTCTGATGCTCCTTTATAATGGTTTAAATAATGTTATTGACTTATTACCGAATCATACATATTGATATGATATCATATATGGTCATATTCTTAGCTTCTTGTTAGTAATATTTCATTGTTACTTGTTACGCGGGTCTTTATTGCCTTTTGTTCTTATGCGTGTTTTGCCGAATAAATTCTTATTCTTCTTTTAAGGTTATAGATAACTTATATCCAGAATGGTATTAGTGTAACATATATCATATTTATTCATTCAATTCATTTATATAATTACTATGTAATGATGATCATGTAGAACGAGTCGCATCACATCGTGGAGACGGTATTCCGTACGTACACACGAGTGATGATATCGTTCCTATGATCATGGAATTGTATGGGAGTAGATGTATATTATTTCAGTATCAATATTACTTTATAATAATCATAAATAGTTACTCATTACACCATTATACCCATCCTTGTAAGGTGATGGTGGAAAATAGATTACACCACGTCGTGGAGACGGTATTCCGTATGTACGCACGCGCGGTGATTTCATTTTTCCGTAGGATGGATAGAAGTTGAATTAGGGTTGTTTCATATTTATAATAACATATCAGTATGTAAGTAATACTGATGTTATTACTTTATCATGAAACAACTAAAGAAGAAGAAGTTGAAGAAGAAAGAAATTGAAAAGATCGGTAATGGATATTACCTCTTCTTTGGAACGCTTCTTTGAATCCTCCACTTAGGGAACTAAGATTGGTCTTTGAAGAAGACCAGGACCTCTAGGATTATTCTAGGGAAGTGGAGAGGAGAAAATGGCAGGGGTTGGCCGAGCTTGAGTGCTCAAATTGGTGTGAGTAGGAGGGGGAGGAGGTGCCCTTTTATAAGCGAGGAGAGGGGCACCTTAGGAATATCTCAAAATATTATTTTATATTAAAGTAAAAATCGGTTTATAATAGTTCCAAAGGGTCTTATTTCGAATCTAAAGTGGGGATGGGTCGAAAGCCTATCAAACAATAGGATTTAGACATGTTTAGGTTATTATTGTAACCTTATCAATTAGATTTAACTCTAAGTTAAATAATTTAACTTTTACCGTGTCTTTTTGTTTTCTTACACTATATGGTTAATACACTTACTATAACATGCCAAACGAACCCCAAATTGTTTATTATTAATATATATATCCTTATCTAAGTCATTTTGCCGAACCTTATATTTTTAGGAATAAAATAACAATTAATAATATAATATTTGATTTAAAAACTATTTTGTGTCAATTTTGACACTATTTGATATATGATTTTTGTGAAAGTCATAACAGAATTATATGTTCGATCCAAGTTTATTAAATCAACACCAATATATCATAGTAACCTATAAAATTAGTGGAATTCATAAAAAGTCTAAAATTACATTTATTTCGGTGTTTATAACATAAATTATGTCAATATTTCATTAATAAGATAATTACTGCATCATCATTGTGTCATAAATAAATTAAATTATTTAATGTCTAAAAATTATAAATAAAATAGCATAATGTAGGAAATCTTTTTAGATTTCTAATGAATATTTATAGTCGAATTTATCTTATGTATAACCCCATATTAAAAATGATTTACTTATTAAACTTTGATTTTAACTATTTTAACCCTTCTTTAAATAAATTAATAATAAATGTCCTAATCTAATCCAAGTGGACCTAAATGGTCATATTTTATTCCTAAGATTCTTTTTGGTCGAATTAAACTTGTCCAATATAATTAAGACATGTGTTAGGGTAGTAATAATATCATTTTTACCCTTAATTACCCTATTTACTTTTAACCGTGGTAAAAAAAGTAAAAAGTTACTATTCACCAAAAAATTATTTTCATCTCATTGAACCACATTTTTGTCCTTGATATTAACCTTGTCTCTCAGATTTTTGAAATTCCATTCACAGAAGCGGTAAAATTATGTTTTATGCAAAATTCAGTTTTCAACCTACCACTTAGTGGTTTCACTATTCATCAAAAATTGAAAGTTTTCAGAAAAATACCAAAATTTCACCCTAGGCTAATTTCGGTATTCCGAATCCAAAAATGAAGTCCATTTTGAAAGATAAAATTTATAAAATTTCAAAAAGTGGTTATTACTATTCATAACGGCTAGTTTTAATAATATTTTAATAGCATATCGTTGTTTAGTGAAACTCAGTATTGCGTACGACGCAAGCTATCGAGGAAGGTCGCGGTTGCGTGTAAAGTAAGCCAAGCTAGTATGTAGTGAAAGATTCCTTTGATGATATATATATAAAAACAAAATATTACTCATAAAAATCTCGGGTGTTACATTCTACCCCCCTTAAAAAGAATTTCGCCCTCGAAATTCGTCACTTTGTAACAAACAGATGAGGATACTTCTCCCTCGTCATATCCTCAAGCTCCCATGTAGCTTCTTCTAATTGGTGGTTCCTCCATAACACTTTCACCAATCGAGTGGTCTTGATTTGTAGGACTTTTTCGCTACGATCCAGAATCTCTATCGGTTGTTCTTCATAAGAAAGATCTTGCTCTAGCGGTACAACTTCTGAGCTGAGTACATGTGAAGGATCAGGTATGTACTTTCTCAGGAGAGATACATGGAACACATCGTGAACTTGAGAGAGATTCGGTGGAAGCACCAATCGGTAATCTACCGTTCCAACACGATCCAGTATTTCGAAAGGACCGATATATCTAGGGCTCAACTTCCCCTTCTTTCCAAATCTCATAACCCTCTTCCAGTGAGATATTCGTAAGAACACTTTATCACCCACTTCAAACTCTAGGTCTTTTCTTCGGTTGTCGGCATAACTTTTCTGTCAACTCTGAGCTGCTCTTATGTGTTGTTGAATAGATCTGACCTTTTCTGCCATTTCATCAACGAGATCAGGTCCTAATAGCTTTCTTTCCCCAACTTCATCCCAGCAAGTTGGAGTCTTGCATTTCTTTCCATAGAGAGCTTCATAAGGAGACATCTGAATACTGGAGTGAAAGCTATTATTATACGAAAATTCCACCAAAGGTAGGTGTTGATCCCAACCTCCTTTGAAATCCATAGAGCAAGCTCTCAAAATATCTTCTAGGGTTTGAATTGTTCTCTCAGACTGACCATCTGTCTGGGGATGATAAGCAGTGCTGAAACTCAACTCTGTATCCAGAGTATGCTAAAGACTTCGCCAGAACTTCGAGGTAAATCTCGGATCCCGATCAGATATAATAGAAAGTGGTACTCCATGCAATCTTACCACTTCCTTTACATATATCCTGGAAAGCTGATCTAGAGAGAAATCCTCTCTAATAGCAATGAAGTGTGCATACTTTGTAAGACGATCAACTATGACCCAAATAGCATTACTGCCTTTGGATGTTTTAGTAAGTCCTGTGACAAAGTCCATAGTGATGTTTTCCCATTTCCATTCGGGTATGGGTAATGGTTGTAACATCCCCTTAGACTTTTGTCTCTCAGCATTAACTTGTTGACAAACCAAGCATCGAGATACATATTCAGCAACATCTCTTTTCATGCCATCCCACCAGAAGTACTCTTTCAGGTCCCTATACATCTTCGTGCTTCCAGGATGAATAGAGAATGAAGAACTATGAGCCTCATCCAGCAGCTCCTTCTTTAATTCGGGGATGGGAGGAACACAAACCCGATTCCTGAACTTTATTATCCCATCAAAATCAAGGTTGAATTCAGGAACATTTCTCACCTTCTTTTGTAACTCGACATCTTCTTTCTGTGCCTCTTTAATCTTCACATGTATAGATGGTTGAACATTCATTTGAGAAAGATAAGATTTTTCCCCTTCCATTATAATTCCAAGATCCATCCTTTGTAAATCCATAAATATTGTATCTTATGTGATCCTCATCATGGATAAACTAGCATGGTCTTGTCGACTTAATGCATCTGCCACCTTGTTTGCTTTCCCAGGGTGGTAATGGATTGAGCAGTCATAATCCTTAATCAGCTCCAACCATCTTCTTTGACGCATATTCAGCTCCTTTTTTGTGAAAATATACTTTAAACTTTTATGATCAGTATAAATATCACACCTTTCACCATAAAGGAAATGCCTCCAAATCATTAATGCAAAGATTACCGCAGCCAACTCCAAATCATGTGTTGGGTAATTTTGCTCATGTATTTTCAACTGTCGTGAGTCATAAGCTATCACCATATCATTTCGCATAAGAACACACACCAATCCCTTCTTGGATGCATCACTGTAGATCACAAACCTTTCTCCACTACAAGGCAGTGTGAGCACAGGTGCACTGGATAACCTTCTTTTCAACTCCTTGAAATTCTCTTCACATTCCTCTGTCCAAACAAACTTAACTCCTTTCCGAGTCAACTTGGTGAGTGGATTAGATAATCGTGAAAAATCCTTTACAAAACGTCGATAATATCCAGCCAAACCAAGAAAACTTCGGATCTCAGTTACTGTTGTTGGTCTCGACCATCTTTCGATAACCTCTGTTTTTGCTGGATCCACAGATATCCCCTCTTTTGAGATTATGTGACCCAAAAATGCAACTTTTTGGAGCCAAAATTCACACTTGGTAAATTTGGCATAAAGCTTCTCCTTTCTCAGGGTCTTCAATATAATTCTCAAGTGATCTTCATGCTCTTCCTTGCTCTTTGAATAGACAAGAATATCGTCTATAAAGACTACCACAAATTGATCAAGATAGTCTCTAAAGACTCTATTCATTAGATCCATGAAGATAGCAGGGGCATTAGTAAGACCAAATGGCATCACTATAAATTCATAGTGTCCATACCTTGTACGGAAAGCCGTCTTTGGTATATCCTCCCTTTTGACCCTTAATTGATGATACCCTAAACGGAGATCAGTCTTGGAAAAGTGTTGAGCTCCGCGTAGTTGGTCAAATAAGTCATCAATGCGTGGGAGAGGATATTTGTTCTTGATAGTGATCTTGTTAAGTTCTCGATAATCAATGCAGAGTCTCATTGATCCATCTTTCTTCTTAACAAATAGAACAGGTGCTCCCCAAGGTGACGCACTAGGGCGTATGAATCCCTTATCAAGATTCTCCTGGAGTTGCTTCTTCAATTCCTGCAACTCAATTGGGGCCATTCTATAAGGTGTCTTTGAAATAGGAAAAGCTCCAGGTACGAGTTCTATTGAAAATTCAACTTCACGATTTGGTGGAAGACCCGGTAATTCCTCCGGAAAGACATCATCAAACTCCCGTACGATGGGAATATTCTTAATCGCGAGTTTCTCACCAACCATTTGAGATAAATAACCTTCATTTAGTGGAATCAATACCCATAAAATGGAAGAAATTTCCACTGGAAGGTTATGTTCATCCTTGCATTGATAGACGATCATAGATTGATCTGGAATATGAAATGTGACTTCCCTTCTTTGGCAATTGATATGAGCTCCATATAAAGAAAGCCAATCCATGCCAAGAATCACATCAAATTCCACTATAGGAAGGATCACAAGATTTGCAGGAAGCACTTTCCCACAAACTTCGATCGGAGAAGAATTATAAACTTTTGATGCAATTGATGTGCCATTAGGTGTTGTCACAGCTAACTCAATATCTAATTGTTGAGGTAATACGGTGATACCCTTAGAAAATTCTTCAGAAATAAAAGAGTGGGTGGATCCAGAATCAAATAAAACATTTCCTACTTTAGAGTGGATGGTAAGTGTACCTTTCACCACTTCGTTATCATACTCCACATCGCTGATAGAAATTGCATGTGAATTTCCTTTGTCTTTAGCCTTAAGATTTTGTTGACGTCGACCATCATCATCAACCCTTGGATTTGGGCATTGATTGGCATAATTACCCATCTCCTTGAACTTGAAACATTGAAGTGTAGTAGGTTCATTCTGTGTATCCCTTCCTTTGTTTGCATCATTAGACATCTTCTTCCCATTATCGCGATATTCAAATGCCTGATGACCTTCCTTTCCACATTTGAAACATTTACTTGTCCCTTTAAGACAACTACCTCCATGTTTCTTTCCACACTTTGAGCATAAGGGAAAGCTCATCTTCTTTTCAGTGTTCTCTTTAGATTTTCCTTTGAATTCCATTTTCCTCTTCTTATCAAACCCATGTGACTGATGGGTTACTCCAATCTCCATCTCGACTTTGAGAGCACATCGAACGATTTCCTCGTAGCTATTGAAGTCCCTTATGGCTAACGCCCTTCGAAGAATTGGTTTTAAGCCACTAAAGAATCGATCGATCTTACTCTCAGGTTGGATAATAATACCAGAAGCGTACCTTGCAAGTCTTGTAAAATTTGCTTCATAGGTACCAACAGATTCATCATCCCTTTGCTTCAGTTCAAGAAACTCTTTCTCCATCTTTGTTTGAGGGAAGTACTTATTGAAAAATATGTTCTTGAACTCGTCCCATTCCATGGACTCAATTTCATCCCTTTGCCTCGTATTCTTAATAAGATTCCACCATTGATCAGCATCTCCTTCCAAACGATACACTACTAGGATGACTTTATCATGTTCAGAACATTGAAGAACTGAAAATATCTTTTCAGTAGTACTAATCCATTGTTTAGAAACTAATGGATCAGTAGACCCAACTGAAAGAAGGTGGACGCTGCCTCATGAAGGATTCAACAGAATGTTGCTCCTTCCTTTGCTCGTTTGGAAGTACTGCATGATTCATAGCTTGAGAAAGTTGTGTGAGCATGTGTACAAGATTTTGCATTCCAGCTCCCATATTGTTTGGTTGCTCAGGGGGACAATCATTGCATTTCCCATCGCATTCCGCATTAACACGGTTCCTTCGGGTTCCAGCCATTGACTAAAACCAAGAAGAATAGTGTGAGCAACACTAATTATAATAGGAAAACCACATAATTCAAGAATAAAATTTTCACGCTTAAGGTCTTATCCTAGGTTATTCATGGCCATTTCTAAAACACTAAGATTGTGTTCTATGCTTAGACTTATCCTTAGGGTTCTTACTAAGGCTTTCACATCCTAGTTTCCAAAGGTTGACTATACCTTTCCTCTGATACCAACTATAACGACCCATACTTTACATACATTTTTAATACTTCAAAATTGAAGTACACTTATTACAACATATGAAAAAACCACAAAGGACCGTATAGGTATAGTGTCTTTAGAAACTGGGAAACATAAACAACTGGTTCATAAATCTTCTACAGTGTCTCCCATTTATTTCATCATATCTAGGGTCCCTTTTAGCATATTCTACTTAATATCCATCTTCCTAACCTGGGGAAAAGAAAACATAAAAGGGTGAGCTCAAATGCTCAGCAAGGGAAAATAAAGGAAATAAAAATCATATCATATCTTTTTGAAAATCATAACCTGCAAAAGAGATCATAATATCTTAACATGGAATAAATCATAGAAGTGAAAATGAGATCCCCATAATCATAACATGAAACTTGAAACTTTGTGGAATGCACACATAATCATGGAAAATCATTTCTTGTTAGTCATGACTCATTGCCAAGACTATCTTAGTGGACAAAGTCCCTTTCTGAACCGAGTCACCCTTGTTCCAGTCCTGTTTCACTGAACCGGTATAACCTACCGTTCCAGCCATGTCTATCTCATGAGATATAAAATCTTTACCCAATTCATTGGAGGGAGATATAGGTCCCACCCATCTTATAATGAATCCTTTCTTATGTGTGCCACATAATCATAAATCATACATCATCGCATAACACATGTAACAAAAATGGGATTCATGAAACATCATGACATCATTAAACAAATCATATAAGGTAAATGACTTCATAAAAAAAATTCCCTCACAACATAATCAAATCAATGTAATAATAGGGATAAAAACAGAACCCTTTACTATCTTAGATGGAAAATAATTTTGATAAAACACTTGAACTCCATTCTTTAGGAAAATATCATTTCTTCTTCAAAAACACTTTTCTTTTCTTAACATGTCATGCAATTATAAACTAAAAGAAGTTGATTAAAAATAAACTTGAAAACTTGTAAAGGAAGCTTCTTGGAAATAATGTTTTAAGAATCCATTCATGCCGTATAAGTTAAAAAAACATTCTTCGTACTTTTGTCGGAAAAGTCAAAAAGTACCTCGTACGAAAAACGACAAAAGATTCCTTTCATACATATTACTAAAAACTCACCGAAGGGTAAAAATGGATTTAAAAAATTTTAGGTGGATGGAAATAATATTAAATATTGATGAAACATGGATGTGGATGATAAAATACACCCCAGTAAATACTTACGAATAAACAATCTCGGATAAAAATGAGATTGTGATATTTCCCTTACCTTAGGTCCGATTTGCTTTGTATGTGTCCGAAGCTCCTGTATAATGGTTTAAATAATGTTATTGACTTATTCCAGAATTATAAATATTGATATGATATCATATATGGTCATATTCTTAGCTTCTTGTTAGTAATATTTCATTGTTACTTGTTACTCGGGTCTTTATTGCCTTTTGTTCTTATGCATGTTTTGCCGAATAAATTCTTATTCTTCTTTTAAGGTTATAGATACCTTATATCCATAATGGTATTAGTGTAACATATATCATATTTATTCATTCAATTCATTTATATAATTACTATGTAATGATGATCATGTAGAATGAGTCGCATCACATCGTGGAGACGGTATTCCGTACGTACGCACGAGTGATGATATCGTTCCTATGATCATGGAATTGTATTGGAGTATATGTATATTATTTCAGTATCAATATTAATTTATAATAATCATAAACAGTTACTCATTACACCATTATACCCATCCGTGTAAGGTGATGGTTGAAAATAGATTACACCACGGCGTGGAGACGGTATTCCGTACGTACGCACGCGCGGTGATTTCATTTTTCCGTAGGATGGATAGAAGGTGAATTAGGGTTGTTTCATATTTATAATAACATATCAGTATGTAAGTAATACTGATGTTATTACTTTATCATGAAACAACTAAAGAAGAAGAAGTTGAAGAAGAAAGAAATTGAAAAGATCGGTAATGGATATTACCCGTTCTTTGGAACGCTTCTTTGAATCCTCCAATTAGGGAACTAAGATTGGTCTTTGAAGAATACCAGGACCTCTAGGATTATTCTAGGGAAGTGGAGAGGAGAAAATGGCAGGGTTTTGCCGAGCTTGAGTGCTCAAATTGGTGTGAGGAGGAGGGGGAGGAGGTGCCCTTTTATAAGGGAGGAGAGGGGCACCTTAGGAATATCTCAAAATATTATTTTATATTAAAGTCAAAATCGGTTTATAATGGTTCCAAAGGGTCTTATTTCTAAGCTAAAGTGGGGATGGATCGAAATCCTATCAACCAATAGGATTTAGACAAGTTTAGGTTATTATTTTAACCTTATCAATTAGATTTAACTCTAAGTTAAATAATTTAACTTTTACCGTGTCTTTTTGTTTTCTTACACTATATGGTTAATACACTTACTATAACATGCCAAACGAACCCCAAATTGTTTATTATTAATATATATATCCTCATCTAAGTCATTTGGCCGAACCTTAGATTTTTAGGAATAAAATAACAATTAATAATATAATATTTTATTTAAAAACTTTTTTGTGTCAATTTTGACACTATTTGATATATGATTTTTGTGAAAGTCATAACAGAATTATATGTTCGAACAAAGTTGATTAAATAAACACTAATATATCATAGTAACCTATAAAATTAGTGGAATTCATAAAAAGTCTAAAATTACATTTCTTTTGGTGTTTATAACATCAATTATGTCAATATTTCATTAATAAGATAATTACTGCATCATCATTGTGTCATAAATAAATTAAATTATTTAATGTCTAAAAATTATAAATAAAATAGAATCATGTAGGAAATGTTTTTAGCTTTCTAATGAATATTTATAGTATAATTTATCTTATGTATAACCCCATATTAAAAATTATTTACTTATTAAACTTTGATTTTAACTATTTTAACCCTTCTTTAAATAAATTAATAATAAATGTCCTAATCTAATCCAAGTGGACCTAAATGGTCATATTTTATTCCTAAGTTTTTTTTGGTCGAATTACACTTGTCCAATAGAATTAGGACATGTGTTAGGGTAATAATAATATCATTTTTACCCTTAATTATCTTATTTACTTTTAACCGTGGTAAACAAAGTAAAAAAGTTATTATTCACCAAAAAAATATTTTCATCTCATTGAACCACATTTTAGTCCTTGATATTAACCATGTCTCTCAGATTTTCGAAATTCCATTCACAGAAGCGGTAAAATAATGTTTTATGCAAAATTCAGTTTTTAACCTACCACTTAGTGGTTTCACTATTCATCAAAAATTGAAAGTTTTCAGAAAAATACCAAAATTTCACCCTAGGCTAATTTCGGTATTCCGAATCCAAAAATGAAGTCTATTTTGAAAGATAAAATTTATAAAATTTCAAAAAGTGGTTATTACTATTCATAACGGCTAGTTTTAATAATATTTTAATAGCAAATCGTTGTTTAGTGAAACTCCGTATTGCTTACGACGCAAGCTATCGAGGAAGGTCGCGGTTGCATGTAAAGTAAGCCAAGATAGTATGTAGTGAAAGATTCTTTTGATGATATATATATAAAAACAAAATATTACTCATAAAAATCTCGGTTGTTACACTAAACATTTGTGATCGGTATATATTTCACACTTTACTCCATAAAAATGCTGAATCCAAATTTTTAAAGTGAAAACAACAATAGGTAATTCCAATTCATGTGTAGGATAATTTACCTCCTGAGTTTTCAACTGACGTGAAGCATAAGCAATTACCTGATCATTCTGCATTAGGACGCAACCAAGTCCTATCAATGAAGCATCATTGTAGATAACAAACACCTCATTCTTGGAAGGTAGGGCCAAAACTGGAGCATTCACCAATCTTCTTTTCAGTTCCTGAAAACAATCATCACATTCTATTGTCCAGATAAACTTAACAGCCTTCCGAGTTAGCTTAGTCATTGGACTAGATAACCCTGAAAATTTTATAACAAACCTTTGGTAATAGACTTCCAAAACAAAGAAGGTACGAATATCAGTTACATTTGTGGGTCTTGACCATTCCTCCACATCCTTTGTTTTTGTAGGATCAACAGTTATCTCATCTTTAGAATCAATATGACCAGGGAAATAAATTTTTTGCAACCAAAACTGACACTTGATGAATTTCCCATACAATTTCTTTTCTTTCAAGGTTTGAAAAATAACCCTTAAATGTATTTCATGCTTCTGTCTACTTTTAGAAAACACCAAAATATCATCAATGAAAACAACCACATACTTATCCATGAACTCATGGAAAATTATATTCATTAAGTCCATGAATACAGCAGGTGCATTGGTTATCCCAAAAGGCATTACTAAAAATTAATAATGGCCATATCTTGTACAGAACGCGGTCTTCGGAATATCTGCTTCCTTTACCTTTAACTGATGGTACGCCGATCTCAGGTCAATCTTTGAAAAATACTAAGACCCCTGGAGCTGATCAAACAAATCATCTATATGAGGCAAAGGATATTTGTTCTTAATATTGATGTTATTCAAGGCTCTATAATCAATGAAAAGTCTCATAGAACCATATTTCTTTTTAACAAATAAAACTGGAGCACCCCATGGTGATGTGATAGGTCGAATGAAACCTTTATCTAATAAATCTTGCAATTTCTCCTTCAACTCTAAATGTTCAGTTTGAGCCAT
The DNA here is from genome assembly GCA_963277665.1 of Viscum album. Taxonomy (NCBI): domain Eukaryota; kingdom Viridiplantae; phylum Streptophyta; class Magnoliopsida; order Santalales; family Viscaceae; genus Viscum; species Viscum album. Next base: position 641,392,747 of record OY728151.1, on the reverse strand, counting down.
TCGATAAGGGGGTTTTGAAATTGTCTTAGCATCAGTAACAAAGTCAACAGTAAATTCAACTTCCCGATCTGTTATTATTCTAGGCAACTCATCAGGAAAAACATCAAGATACTCATTTACCACTGGAACATCATTAATCTGAATAGTTCCCTTGTTTTCAACGATATGTGCAAGGTAACATTCATTTCCATATTTTACAAGTTTCTCGGGATCTTGATTTGTTATCAATAGTAAGGTTTCATTCTTTTACACAAACTGAATGTCTTTCTAAAAAGAAACATCTTTATCTCTACATTCAATCTTAGCATAGTAAATAGAGAGCCAATCCATACCCAGGATAACATCAAACTCTACTAGAGGTAAAAAAATTAAGTTATCAAGTTGGTTCTTTCCACAGATAAGGATAGGAAGATTATTATAAATTCTTTTTGCCTAAACATTTCCCCCAGGTGTTTTTACCACAAGTACATGAGTCATTTATTGAGATGGTATTACCATTTTACTAGAAAAGGTTTCAGAGATGAAAGAATGTGTAGACCCCGAATCAAACAATACACTGGCATAAACTGAAAAAACTAACAAAGTACCTGATGAAACTTCATTTGATGGCCCTACATCTGCTGAAGTAGTTGCAAAGGATTTCACCACCCCTTTATTCTTGTAGTCTAATTGCTTCCCATCACTCAAGCTCTTTTTCGGACACTCATTTTCATAGTGACCCATCTCATTGCACTTAAAACATTTCACTAACTGTAAATCGAATTTGGACTTACCATCACCTTGATCTTTTTCAATGTAATCACGAGCCTTATGTCCCATCTTACTACATTGGTAGCACTTTCTAGAATTCAGAAGACATTCCCCAGCATGCCTTTTACCACATTTATCACAAACTTGAAACTTAGTTTTTTTACTGTCAAACCTTTTTGAAGAATTCTTTTTCCTTTCTCCTGCCACCTCGGTCCCTTCTTATATTAGTTGTTATAGAACACTTGATCATCAGAAAACTCCATTTCCACCTTCATAGCACATAGAACAAGCTTATCATAACTTTTGAACTCACGAGAAGATAATGCCCTTCGATATTTTGACTTTAATCCTGAGTAAAAACGATTGATTTTACTATCAAGGTCTCTGATAAAATTTAGAGCATACCATGCCAATCGAGTGAACCTTTCTTCATAGGCAGCCACTGAGTCTTCCTTTTGCCACAATTCCAGGAATTGTTTTTCCATCCTAAGTCGAACAGCCTTAGGAAAATACTTCTCAAGAAACATACCTTTGAATTCATCCCAGTAGAGAGCATCAATCTCATCAGCGTCCCAGATATTTTTAACCATCGACCACCACTGATTTGCTTCACCCTCCAAATGGTAAATAGAAAGAGTAACCTTTTGATTGTCTGAACACCCCATGACATCGAAAATCTTCTCCGGTGCTTTAATCCACCCTTTAGCTAGCACATGGTCAGATGATCCTCTGAATGATGGGGGATGTTGTTGTACCTCTCGTACCCCTCGAGGTTTAATTTTCATGATCACAATCACTCTCTTATTTATCTAATCTTGTTTTCAAGTGTTTTTGTTAATAGGCATGATTTCAGGAGCAAGAAGTGGCAAAGGAAGAAAAGTGGACTGTTTTCATGTCCACCGGCTAACTGGTGGCTTCACCACCGGCCAGCCGATGGAACCCAGACAGAAGTCTGAGCCACTGCCTCAACACCGGCCAACCGGTGGCCTCAGCACCGGCCAGCCGGTGGCACTCAGCCAGAACAGTGTTTGCTACTGCCTCAGCACCGGCCAACCGGTCGCCTCCTCACCGGCCAGCCGGTGGTGCCTGAGCCCGAGCCCTCTTCCATTTTACAAGCACCGGCCAATCGGTGGCCTAGCACCGGTCAGCCGGTGGAGCCAGTAAAACTAGCCGTTGGGCTTTGACCAGACCTGTCCACTTGCCTCCCAACGGCTCCGAAGGCCTCTCAAACGGCTCCGAAGACCCCCAAAGGCCATATGAGGGTTCCCCCTCTATAAATAAAGGAATAGGAAGCCCCGGAAACTTAACCAAGCCATACGGAAGCCAACGGACACATTTTTCATCATTTGGAAAACCTCCGGCGGATTCCTTCAAGGAACCTCAAATTGCTCCAACTCACTTCCACATCCAAGGAGCACCTCTATAGAATCTTGGGAGCGCACTTCATCAACTCCATCAATCCTTTGGCGCCCAAGGCTTCTCCCATTACGGTTTTTATTGTTTTATTTATTTTGAGCATCAATTTGGGTTTGTGCCTACAAACCCCATCTCTTTCTCTCATCCTCTCTTTTGGGTTTTCACGCCACCTTCAAGGTGTGAAGAGGTTAGTTCAGCCTTCCCTTTTAAAATGCTTGAATCAAAGGTGAGCTAGCCTTCACCTGTAAGAAGGCTAGTGGGTTCTTTCTCAACCATTGAAAGCAAGTGGGTTCTTGCATAACCATTAAAAGCAAGCTGTAATAGGTTCTAGACTAACCTTATAGTCTAGTGGGTTTCTTGCTAAAACCATTAAAAAGCAAGCGGTAGTAAATCTCTCAACGGTTGAGTTGGGAGCGGAGACGTAGGCTTGGGTTTAAGCCGAACTCCATTATCAAGTTGCGTGTCTTGCCTCTTTTATTTCCGCTGCACTTTTACTTTGATTTTAAATTGTTAATTATTTTTAAAAGGCAATTCACCCCCCCCCTCTTGCCATCACTTCCTTCTTTCTCCGCCCAACAATTGGTATCAGAGGCAAAATTTGAGTAATACCTTCACTGGTTTCAAATTTAAGATCCATTGTGATGGCTTCAACTTCTTTCACCCCCGAAGGTTATTCTTTGGGTCGTGCTCCATTCTTTTATGGAACCGACTATACCTATTAGAAAACCCGCATGACCACTTTTCGTAGAAGTATAGGTTATCCTATTTATAAAATTGTCATGCATGGTTACACTCTCTCTTCTCCCGATGAATCCAAATGGACCCAAGCCGATATTAAAAATTTCGAGCTTTATGGAAAAGCCATGAACGCTCTTCATTGCGGCCTTGATCGAAATGAATTCAATCGAGTTTCCACATGCACTTCATCTCATGAAATATGGAAACTATTGGAGGTTACCCATGAGGGGACCAACAAAGTAAAAGATACTCGATTGGATATGTATTGTCAGGATTTTGAGTCTTTCACCATGCACCCACACGAAACTATTTCTGAAATGTTTACTCGCTTTACTGACGTTTGCAATGGTAGAAAATCTCTTGGAGATGATGTTTCTGCAGAAACGATGGTCAAGAAGATCCTTTGGATCTTACCAAGCACATGGGCACTAAAAGTCATGGCAATTCAAGAAGCTAAAGAAATCAAGAACATGCCGGTCGAAGAGCTCATCGGATCCCTCATGACCTATGAGATCACCATGAGGAGGCAAGCTGAAAAGGAAGGCAAACCAATCAAAATTCCAAAGAACATCGCCTTCAAAGTTCAACAAGAAGAAAGCTCCTCCTCCTCATCGTCTTCCTCTACAAGCGGCGATTCCGAAATGGAGAACCTTGCCCGCAAAATGCACAACTTCATGAAGAAGCACAAGAAGAAGAAATCCCGCAAAGCTTGAAAGGAAAAACAAGACGAAAAATCCGAGCCCAAGGTAACATGTTATGGGTGCGGCGAGAAAGGCCATTACAAGCCCGATTTTCCACTCAATAAGAAAAAGGCCAAGAAAAAGGAAAAAAAGAAGGCATTCAAGGCCACATGGAGTGATAGCTCCACATCCTCGTCCTCCTCCTCCTCAAGTGACAATGGTAAAAAATGCCTAATGGCATTCCATGAGGTAACATCTTCCGACTCCTCATCCTCTTGTTCTTCAAATTCTTTTAATCACTTATCCTATGAGGATCTCCAATATGCTAGAGATCAATTGGAGGAAGGTTTTCACGAACTTTCTTCCAAATTTGATGCTTTAAAAAAGAATTTCAAAAAACTCTCTTCCGAAAAAGAACAACTTCTCAAAGAGAAGGAAGAGTTGACCCTCAAAGTCCAAAACCTTCCCGATGTTGATTCTATGGAATCAACAATCAAAGATTTAAGGGAATCCCTTGCCAAGTTCACCCAAGGTGAACAAAATTTGACCAAATTGCTTGGTTCCCAACGCGTTTCTAGAACCACCCAAGGGCTTGGCTATTCCAAGCAAGCTTCCTCTTCCCATGCTCCAACTATTTTTGTAAGGGGGAGCTCCCAATTTAAATTTTGCAACTATTGTAAAAAACCCGGGCACTTAATTTATGAGTGCGATTGCAAAAATGCCCGGTATGGAAGGCCCAAAACTATTTTATTTAATGATGAATTTCATAAGAGAAGACCCGTCACAAGACAAGTATGGATTGAAAAATCCCTTTTAGCGAGTCTCTCCGGGCCAAAATTTATTTCGGTTTCAAAAACCTCTCCCCAGTGATTTGTTGTTTTTATTTAGGGGGAGTTAGGATCGTTTAAGCCTTTTTGCGTCTTTCAATTCAAAACTTTCAATTCAAAACTTTCAATTCAAAACTCTCAATTCAAAACTTTCAATTCAAAACTTTATTTTCAAAACTTTCAATTCAAAACATTAATTTCAAATAATTTCAATTGGTTTAAAAAATCTATCTTGTTTTTCAAATCCTTTCCCTCAATCAAGTTTTATTCCCCGTGCTATTTTGATAATCACAAAGGGGGAGAAATTCTTGGTTGATTTGGGGAGAAATCTTTCTCTCATGCTTTACTTTACTTTTCTTTATCCTTTAAATCATGCCTCTAATTTCAGTCTTTTACATTGCTTGTTTTGGTGATTGTGATCATCAAAATAGGGGGAGATTGGTGTACCTCTCGTACCCCTCAAGGTTTAATTTTCATGATCACAATCACTCTCTTATTTATCTAATCTTGTTTTCAAGTGTTTTTGTTAATAGGCATTATTTCAGGAGCAAGAAGTGGAAAAGGAAGAAAAGTGGACTGTTTTCATGTCCACCGGCCAACCGGTGGCTTCACCACTGGCCAGCCGATGGAACCCAGACAGAAGGCTGAGCCACTGCCTCAGCACCGGCCTACCGGTGGCCTCAGCACCGGCCAGCCAGTGGCACCCAGCTAGAACAGTGTTTGCTACTGCCTCAGCACCGGCCAACCGGTGGCCTCCTCACCGGCCAGCCGGTGGTGCCTGAGCCCGAGCCCTCTTCCATTTTACAAGCACCGGCCAACCGGTGGCCTAGCACCGGTCAGCCGGTGGAGCCAGTCAAACTAGCCGTTGGGCTTTGACCAGACCTATCCACTTGCCTCCCAACGGCTCCGAAGGCCTCTCCAACGGCTCCGAAGACCCCCAAAGGCCATATGAGGGTTCCCCCTCTATAAATAATGGACTAGGAAGCCCCATAAACTTAACCAAGCCATACGGAAGCCAACGGACACAGTTTTCATCATTTGGCGAACCTCCGGCGGATTCCTTCAAGGAACCTCAAATTGCTCCAACTCACTTCCACATCCAAGGAGCACCTCCATAGAAGCTTGGGAGCGCACTTCATCAACTCCATCAATCCTTTGGCGCCCAAGGCTTCTCCCATTATGGTTTTTATTGTTTTATTTATTTTGAGTATCAATTTGGGTTTGTGCCTACAAACCCCATCTCTTTCTCTCATCCTCTCTTTTGGGTTTTCACGCCACCTTCAAGGTGTGAAGAGGTTAGTTCAGCCTTCCCTTTTAAAAGGCTTGAATAAAAGGTGAGCTAGCCTTCACCTGTAAGAAGGCTAGTGGGTTTTTGCTCAACCATTGAAAGAAAGTGGGTTCTTGCATAACCATTAAAAGCAAGCTGTAATAGGTTCTAGACTAACCTTAAAGTCTAGTGGGTTTCTTGCTAAAACCATTAAAAAGCAAGCGGTAGTAAATCTCTCAACGGTTGAGTTGGGAGCGGAGACGTAGGCTTGGGTTTAAGCCGAACTCCGTTATCAAGTTGCGTGTCTTGCCTCTTTTATTTCCGCTGCACTTTTACTTTGATTTTAAATTGTTAATTATTTTTAAAAGGCAATTCACCCCCCCTCTTTCCATCACTTCCTTCTTTCTCCACCCAACAGATGTTTCCTCATGAAATGTTCCACCACTGATATGTTCTTCTTCAGTTGATTTGGCTGATCTCGTGCATGGATACCACCACTATTTATCGCTTGAATCAACTGTACCATTACTGCAACAAATTGTTCGGTTCCAATTCTGATCATATCAGGATGCTGATTCGGAAGGTTATTTCCATCTGAATGCCTTCTTAGAACTGCTTCCCTGTTTCCTCTGTGGAAAACCATTCTGAACAAACATGTCTTAGATGAAGCAACATGGTAATCTTCAAATGCTACATCATTTCAATTTGACCATAAAAAAAGTATTTTTGGATAATCATTTAATAAAATTCTAACTCATAAAGTTATCTAAACCGACCTCTGATACCAACTATAAGGCCCCAGCCATAAACCTTACTTAATCTTGAGTTATTACAAGAATACACCTTGAGGATCTTTTCAGGTTTAGAGTTTTAGAGAATTAGATCTTAAAACATGCATTACATACCACATTTAAACAAAGTGGTTACATAAAATATAGTAATCATTTTTCCCATTAGCGGAAACATATTTAAAATAAAACATGGATTCTTTCTTGACACTTCATTGACATTATCATCACATCATGTACCTTTCCCTTGACCTGTGAAAAACATTTCAAAAACATGGGATGAGCATAAAAAGCTCAGTAAGGGATATAAATGTATGAAATGAAAACATTAGTCCATGTATGAAATCATACTTTACTCATAAAACATAAGAACATCAACATAACTCATCAAATCATGAATAAATCATAGAAATCAAAAAACATAAAGGTAACTTGAGGCATTCATAACATTCATACATAGGGAGTAACCCTCTTGGTTACGTTTGGAATACCCATCACAATATATTCCCTAAATCTCTTCGGAGAAACATTAACATTTAACTCCTCTGCATTACCCAATGCATTGGAGAGCTATATTGGTCTCACCCGCCCTTAGTTAATCACGAAACCACCCATCTTCATAACAATTCCCAAGAACCATATCATAATCGTACCACATAATACATGCATAAAGGAAACATAACATTTCCACATTTCAATCACAAGATATCAATATAACACATTGATATAAAAAACATTATGAAAACCATTGTCAATACCAAAAAAAAAAGTAAAACATGGTATTTATTTTTCAAAAAAAGTATGTCTTGTAGAGGAAGCCTAAACTCAAATAATGGTCACGGCGGCGGAGAAGTCGTTGTCGCCGCATACGTACGACAAAAAAACAAAAAAACATTCCTTTTTTCATTTAGTAAAACGCTTCGTATAAAAAAAGATTCCTTTTAAATAAGCATAAAAGTCAAATGGGTTTATACACCATATAAAAGAAACTTGTGTATAAAAACAAATATGCCTCAATTAATGGAGATTGAGACGAAGTCCCTTACCTCGTATCCGACTTGACTTGATCGTTATTTAATCTACGAAATAATAAACTTGAGTTAATTTCTACTTGCTTAAGAACCTTTTTCAAGTTCATTATTCCTTTTATATCATTTATTACCATGTCATGAACACTATGTTATTTTTTATGTTTATAACGGTCGTTTTAACAATCATTGGTACTTGAGTCAAAAATGAACTTCTTATATTTACAAGTTGTTCACGTAGTCAAATATCCATTATCTCAAGAATGATATTCATGATGTAGATGCCATATAAATCATATATATATCCTGTATATACATGCATTTATAATATTACGTAATCATTTAGTGGTATGAAATGAAATGCACCGTTCATGGAGATAGTAAGCCGTACGTACGCATGAACACTACTTTCATTTCTATGTCTTATTAATGGAATTAAAAGAAAATGAGAGATATGTATATTTTAATTCCAGAATTATATTCATCATTTAGATGTAACATAAATCATATATATCCATTATATATATGTACTTATAATAGTACATTACATTTGGGGATAAGAAATGAAATTCACCGTTCATGGAGACGGTAAGCCGTACGTACGCATGAACGCTGCTTTCATTTTTATCTCAAACTTTAATGGAATTAAAACATAATGACACATAATAGTATTATAATTCCAGATTGGTATCATATATAATATCATTAAATATATCCTTTATACGTACCACATATGGTATTAATGAATCAAATCACTTTGAGGGGGCGGTAGTCCGCAGTTCCTAAAATGAAGATATCACGTATACCCATATTGTAATCAATAAAGTTATGCCACAAATGAAAAATACATAAACATAAGGAAAACATAAACATATTAAATATCATATATAAATATAGTGACATCTTAATGGCCACCTTTGAAGGTGTTAGAAGAATATTGAACAATCATCGTTTCATGCGGCAGAAATTTGCCATCCACCGAAACAGTTTGTTCTTTAACCATTAGATGTAGGTGTGTGTATGTTTATCTCTAATTATTCCTATAACAACATCCTAGTATATTGACGATATTGGAGTTTTTACAAAAGAAATGAATAAAAAGAGTTTAGGGGGTTGGAGAAGCAAAATAAAACATAAGAACACAAGAGAAGACACTACCTTTAAATCGGGTAACTCTTTTTGATTTGAGCTCAATGGCTTCCTTGGGAAGACTTCTTAGAAAAGTGAGGCTTCTAGGAGTATGATAGGGATGTGTAGAGACAAAATGAGCAGTGTTTGGCCGAGAAAATGTCTTGAGAGGTGTGGGTAAGGAGGTAGAGGTGGGGTCCTTTTATAAAAGTACAGGAGGGGCACACTTGGAAAGTTACAAAATGTTACTTTATTTTCAAATGAATTTTAGATTTTAAAGGTCCCACATTGATGTATTTAGAGGATAAGGTGATAAGGGTTCTAAATATAATCATCCAATAGTTCTTTGAAAAGTGTAGGTCTTATATTTTACATTATCTTTTTATTTTATTTAAATCATTAAATAATGAGGTAATCGCTGCATCATCATGATGTCATAAATAATTTAATTTATTTAACGTCTAAAAATAATAAAAAAATACTATGATGTAGGAAATATTTTTAGATTTTCAATTAATATTTATAGTCCAAAATATCATTTATTTAGACAAAATTAAAAATGTTTTACTCAGGTGATACATTCTTTGTTATATTTAACTTTCTTTAATAATAAAAAGATAAAAAGTCACTTTCACACAAAAGTGATTCCATGGGGTCCCCATGTTTGGAACAAGGCATCCCATGGTCGGCCATGAGACAACCAGTAGCATTAGGAAACATTTTGGTGTCATTTTGTATTATTATGATATTATTTTATTATCCTTAACTACCCGATTACTCATTAATCAAGATAATTAAATATAATTACCGTCACTACTATTCATAATGTCCAAAAACAAAAGAGTCCTGATTACATAATTTGGACCTTATGATTCCAAATATGTAATCCATTTTACCAAATTCCAGACACATAAATTGCTATATTTTTTTTTCAAAATAATTCCCATTTTCAAAACAAATAGCGAGGTTTTTTGAAACAATATCTATGAAAAGATTGGCATTAGTTTATGCCAAATTCCAAAGTGAAATTAATCCTAATGACCACCATTGGATTAAATGGTAAAAATATATTCATATTAAACTTTAAGACCAATTAAAAAGATAATATAACCATATAACTAAATTAGATGAAAAATTAGTTTTGATGTAAAATGCAGTATTTTTCACTATTCATTAAAAAATGAACATTGTCAGAAAAATACCAAAAAATTATCCAATGTAAATTTAAATGTCCCAATCATAAATAATATGTTTATTTTGACAAATAGAGATTATAAAATTGTCAAAAGTATTATTTAAAATGGGTTTTCCATCAAAAGGCAGTAAAACAATCTTTTAAAAATATTAGTATATTACATGCTTAAGATTGGATTTATTCTCATTTTAACCCTCTAAAACACTATCTAATTCATAAATAGACACATATAAAAATATCTATTATTCATTACTTACTTGGGATGTTACATATAGAATATGATAAAATAATCATCAAGAGTTGAATGTACAATATGAAGATCTAGAAGCAAAAGGATTCATATGTCCAAGAATATCTTTATTGGATTATCTCATTATTTTTTTGAAGAAAGATAATTTTACATTAGGCCTTTGTGTGGATTATCACATATTGGACTATATGTGAATCACTAACATATATCCCCTTCAATTTATTGATGATTTATTCAATAAGTTGAGAGGTAATACTATATTATCAAAGGTAAAACTATGATCTCGATTCAACAATTTGAGGGTGATACATTTGGATATTAATGAAACTGTATTTTGAAGTTTTTATGGATTGAACGAGTTCGAAGATATTACATTTTATTTGAAAAAATTAATGGTGGAATTCATTGACCGGATGAATTTGATTTTTCATTCTTTTCTGGATCAGTTTTTTGGTGGGTTTTTTGACAACTTTGATGTATACTCCTAGTCAATAGATTTTCATTCCCATCATATTTCCATTCTATTGAGTACTTTTTTTTTTGAATATGATTCATTATATTTTAAATAAATGCATAATATTTATTGAAAATAAGCAGTTCGTTGGCCATGTGAACTCATAATTTTTAGTTTTAGTGGACCCAAATATTGTTGAAACCATAATATTAATGGAAAAGACAATTACTTTTTTTATATATTCAACTTTTTATTGATTATGAATTTTATTATCGATTTTTTATCCTGGAATACTCTACTTATATTGTAGTGATATCAGGACAAAATTAGAAGCGTGTGATGTTTGTTAGGTCATATTCATTTGAGAATAATTATCATTTGTGGAATGTAAGTTTTATTTTGGAACCCATCCTCACATTACTTGTGATGATTAAATAATATATTGTTTTATGTGTTGCATATTGAGTTGGAATAAGATTAGGTCTTCTGTAATAGGATTTTGTGGTATATTATGGCTGTATATAGATGATAATTAACACAAGAAATTAATCTAATAATGATATAAAGTTACTTACTGTGGTACATATCTTACAAAGTTGGAGGAATTATCTCATTTTGTTGTGGGTTTTTGTATACACATTCCATAAAAACCTCAGATTAATATTTACTTAGTTGTACATGAACCTTCATAAGAAGAGGTGGGATGAGAATCACTAGTCATTAGACATAATGTTGTCTTATACTCATTGAATGGAATAAATAAATTGTTATTTTTTGACTTAGAATATGTAAAAATCGTTTGTTCAGATGTCTTGGGATGGGTGGCTGATGATGGAACTGTCTGCATACATTCATCTTGATGTTCAAAAGTCTCAGGGATGAAAATATATTACAGAGACCTCTCTTATAAAAATAATTTAGAAATTGATTAAGATATCTTTTTTAATACAAATGGATATGTTCTATGGTACATCCTATATGGAGGGATCCACCAAGTAGATAGCCCCTTGGAAATGGAAATCCGCTTCTTTTTCATTTTGTTTTATAAGTTACAACATGCATGCATGATGAGCTGATGATAGTGTTTCATTATTCTAGAATTGTGTTATATAATTTTTTGATAATGATGCATCATTATATCTATATAATGTATTAGAGTTCTTTAAATAATAAAGTTATAGTAGGCTAGGTTTAAAGATAGATCACTTATTAGTAGGTTAATGTTGAGAACCATAGAGAAACTTTGAATTTTTATCCATATCTCATTCTGTAGTGGAAATGGGATGACTTCACTAGTAATTTAATGACTATATTACATATAAAAAACATAAAAAAATTGTTTTGGTGTGATTGCGTATTGAATTATTTAGGTATACTAATTTTTTCCTACCAGGGTGACATTCATAGTTGATGGTATGACTGTTCCTTGCATGTCTGAGGTATTGAAGAAACACATTATTTTAGGGAGAATCTATTCCAATAGAGTTCATTTTTCACATAATTCATTATGATGGGTTTTTAGAAGTCTCTATAGTATGAGTTTCTTTTGAGCCTAAACTAGTCATCATCAGGCTTATAGTCAATCTAGGCAGAGTATTCTGGTTTTGGATGATATGTATAATAATATATTATTGAATTTTGGTAGTTAATAAGTAAATTAAAACATTGGAACTCATGGTGTTATTATATAAAAATAAATTCAATTCAATAAACCATATTTGACACATTTAGTACTTCAATGGTTGTTCATGAAATTAAAAACTTCATTGAATGGAGGTATGTTAGATAATTTCTGCTGGATGTAGCCTATTGTAAGAGGAAAATATGTGGGTTCAAATTATCTAGAGATAATTAGTGACTATGAAGAGTGTGAATAAATATTTTTGTGATCATTAAAAAGGATCAATGGATTTTGGGTTTGTCCATCATGTTTTCCTTCGGCTGTTTCCTGTGTTGGGGAAACATCATATCTGGAAATAGTGTAAAAAAGGACACTTGTTTTCATGCTGTTTGAGATAGTGAACAAGGTCAGTGTAGTTTCATATCTATTTATCCTTTCATAACACTATAGTTCCATTCATGATTTTATCAATGAGAATTATCTTTCAGAAAAATTATCCCAACCATTCACATTTTTTGGATATCAAGGACATCGATCATTACATTGATACACCCTTTTATGGGGCCTCCAATAATGATTATAGAATATATTTAGAAGAATATCTTGGATATGGTAATTTTATTATTTTGAATGTCATGGTAACATGTGATTGTTCAGTAGGAGACATAGGTGAGGTAGTTTTATATATGATCGTTGTGGACAGATTTGTTTTTCGAGACCTAATATTGATTCTTTGAGTAGCATTGTGAGTTTTCATTAAGAATATAGTGTCCATGTGATGGCTGGATATGGAGGGATTTTTTCTTGGAAATGGAATATCTTACAACAATATAGATTTATTATAATTAGTAGTGTGTGGTTATAAATTAGTTTAAATCACAAATAAAGGATCTTCATGAGTCAATAATTCATTATAGGTAGATTATGAAATTCCATAGAAGGTTAGATAAAAACTATCAACAAATAATTTACATGACATGTACATGTTACACGATATGTATCTTCGGAAAGACTAAAGTCGTTAACCCATAGAGGGGGTAATGTAGTTACACATTACGTAAGTCATTCACATAATGCAATATTTTATCACAGAAAAATGTTATCTCGAGGAGAATTATTTCTTGAATACCACTTTAAAAAAATATCGGGCCTTTAAATGGATTACACACCACGTAATTATCATGAGCATGAGTTTTATGTAGCATCGTACACCAATTTATTATTCCTCCACATTGTGATACCCCTCATCATAATCACTAGGAGGATCCTATCAATTATTTGGTGATTTTATCTCTTATTGATTTCATTGATTTTTTTTTGATCACCAATATCCCTCATTTATTTTTTTTATTCCCCATACCTAATGTTTACAATTAATTTGGGTATTATATTGATATATGCAGTGGAATTGTGTTGATCGCATTTAAATTTGATCTTGATTAATCTGAAGAACATTTTCTCTTTTATTAATGTTGGTGATTCCAATTAGAATCTTTGATAAATTACAATTTAATGGTTGGGGGTCTAAACATAATCATATAGTCTATTTAATTTTGAAGTATATGCAATATTTTTAATATATAAACCTAAAAAGCCCTCTAAACAATTTATATTTAAATTTATGATAAATCATTGACCATAATATTGTTAGGGTCAATTGGAATCAATTATATTTGTGACCTGGATATTGTTAATTATTTGATGCATGAAAAATTAAATTAGAATTACATGCCTAATAGTTTAAATTGTTTCTAACATGTCATGATATTGAAAGATATTTATTGATATTCAATCATATTAGTATGATATTATTGGAAACTGGTATGGATTTTAATAATAAGGTATATATATAAATGTTAAATTTAATGAACATTGTAATATTATTAATTAACCATTGAATTTGAAGGCATGACATTGTGATGTCCCAAGTGTAACAAAATTTTGTGATGATGTTATAATGATTATATACTAGGGTATGCCAAGACACAAGTTTTAATTCCTATATACTGGGATATTCCCTAAGAAATAAAATAAATACTTATATAGATGGATATTATTGGTGATTTATTCTACAATTCATATATATCAATCCATGAAAAGACACATATTGATGATCATATTATAGAACTATGCATTTTGTTTCATGTTTTAATGCTTATAAATTGGGATGTAACCAATCATGTGATGTAGTGATTATATTGAAGACAATCTTCCCAATCCTATACTGGGATTCTTATATAGATAGATTAAAAATGATTTTTTTTAATTATCCATGGATATATTGTAATGATTTTTATGGTTGGTTACATGCCCAGAGAACTTATATCCAGGTTTCTATGTAGGTCAATTTGTATATTTTATTAACTTATTAAATTATTACAACTAATAAATATTTTAACTTAATTAATTATTATCCAAATTATTTTGTTTAGAAATGTTTTGTTTACTTTCTATGTTTTACTCACACTGTACACATGCCACAATTCTGTACCCAAGTAGATTACATGGATGATGATTTAGGAAAGGGGAAGGGACCATGTTTCTGATTCTATTTCAACAATTATGGGATTTAATTTGTAGATATAACCACAATGGGTTGTAGAACGTGGTAATTTTAGTTTCATTTATTCAGGTCATTCTTTTTTTATTTTCTATTTGAAAATTCGATACATATTATCTTTTAATTGCATGGTTTGTTGTAATCTAAATATTTGTTTACTCCATTTTTTTCAAGTTTCGTGATATTTTTTTCCACTATTTTTATATTACTATCATATGTATTTTTAACTTCTATATCGGTATGTATTATCTTTTTATCATGGGTTATACTCTCCCCATTGAATCATACTCACCCCTACTATGTTTTGGCCACCTATGGTGTATGAGGAGGTGTGCTTGAGTTCTCTTAATAAAACCATTCTAGAAACATAAGGGAGTGATAGATCCTGGAATTTTACATAATATATAGGAAACTGTTTACATAATTATTCTTTACAAATAATAATTTCACATATACCTTCATACTTTTCAGTCTATGGGGTACAAGATTTCATCATTTCTGTGTATGATGTACTCATGCCCCGTAAATCAATGTGATTGAAATTTTACTAATTATTTAAATGAAGATAAAATGATATATTTAATTATTTTATGTTATATAAATGAATTCAATTTTTTTTGATATGGTGATGTATTACTTAATTCATTTTATTCATTTTCTTGAAGAGTTTTAAAAATTATTCAAGAATACGAATGACCTACAATCACCATGAATAGTGTGTTTCAATTTCTATCTTGAAATTTTATGGATTAATATTACTACACATATAAATAATATTATATATATATATATATCATCATTATATATATGGAGATTATATAACCATGATCAACCTAAGAGAATGAATTGTAGAAAACTCAATCACACCAAAAAATTAATCAAATATTACTTGTAACATGAATTGAAAATGGTAATGAAACGAAATGGGTAATAAAAATTCTTATGTAAATAATATTTGATACCATATATATATAATTATTGTTATTTAGGAGATTTATAAAAAATTAAAATTTATTATAATGGTGGATTAAATGTGTATGAAGGAAGTCAAGAATTAAGGTAACAAATTCTCGACTCACTTATTTCTTATTTGAGTCACATGCCAAATTCACCATATATTTCATCTATATGGTGTATATAATTTACATTAATATAAAATAAAATTAGTCTCAAGAGAATTATTTGTATTTACATATCAATTTCATTATCTCACTTTCATGTGGTATACAATTAAAAATATATCGATGTATTAAGAGATTATTTTCCCAAATTTCATTATTGTGATGTATTTTATTGGTCAAGAACCTATGTACTTTTATGTGGTTTAAAAATATTTTCCATTGAATATTTACTTTATAAATATTTATATATTCATTTTAATTAACGTTTCATTTTATATTATTTGTTATTGGGTATTAAAATCCAAAAGTTTCCCAGGAGGTGGAGCACGATATTAAAATTTCATTGTTCCTTCGGGTTATTCTTCATCATAACTACAATGATGATATATTATATTTTATCTCTCAATAAAATAATTGATTTTATTACAATTTGGTTATTTGTTTGGATGAAATTTTTTCCCTTGATTTTCCTCTATATACACACGATTACAAAATTGTTTCTCAATGTAAATTAACGTTGTTTACCACTCTGATTTGAAACATTTTTTTTTCATCTATATAATTTTTTTCTTTAATTTTTTCAATTAGTTTTAATGTTCTCTAAATGATATTTTAAAAACATATTTCATATTTAAAAAAAATTAATAAATTTTCGGTGGAATCATTATGTTTTTTTCCATAAAATTCAGTTTTGGATTTCATTAAAATTTTAATGATATATTTTGATTAATTTTTATTGAATTAATATTTGACTAAACATTGATGAACACACAATGTTTTAAAACATACTTTTTATTATTACAATATTAAATTTTAATAAATCTTTTTTAAATTTTTATATTTTCCCAAAAATTAATCTTCAATGTGGAATGAGTATTTTACTTGTAAAATGTTTTAAATATTTTTAATGTTTCCATTAAATTTTTAAAGAGATATTTTCTAAAAAAATTTGTAAATGTTATAGGTTTTGTAAATAGTCTTACAAAGTTGAACATATTTTTTCTTGTAGAAATGTCCCAATTGATCTTTCAAAGTCATTTTCAACAACGAATACATCCTTTGATGTGACGTACGATTTAATAGAATATATGATTTTATAGTACCAATTTTTTCTTTCTATGTATGGTTAATATTTAAATTGAGGGAATTTTTATAAAACCAATTTATATTTCACAGGTTACGTTATGATAAATTAATGAAATGTTTAGGAAATCCATTTTCTCTACATGGTTTATTATATGATAATAAGAATAATGTTTTTTGATATTGTGGAAATAGGAATTATGGTTTCCATTATGAGATAAGTGGGACCTATATATCCCTCTAATTAATTGGTTAATAATATATATCTCTTGATATAACAGTGAGAAACAATTCAATGGGCTTGATCAACAATGGGAAACTCGTGAGTACTAATATATTATAGGAAATTAGTGTGTTTGGATTTATAATATGAAATAGGTTAACATATTTATTCACTATATGGAAGGTATTAGTAGTAAAAATCGACAAATTAAATAGTTATCGAGGTTTATTATGCATCCACAGTTTTATAACATGTGATTATGGTTTAGGATTTATTTATGATTATTTTAAATAGTTATGGGCCATGTTTTAAAAAAAATTATTGTTTTATGCCATGAATCATAGTGTGGATCTTTGATAGGTTGGGTATAAACATAGTGATAAATAATCATGATAATATACCCTTATGATTTTATTATGATTTTATATAGATATATATTGATACATCCTTTCTTTACCCATAATGGACTTCTAAGCTCATAGTTTATTATTTTTCTATCCCAGTATAATGAATAAATTTATAGGATAAGAATTCAAAACAAGGGTACTATATATGGATATTTATGTGGATAACGTTGAATATATTTCACAAAATAAGATGATTTGGTTTTACTATTCATAGACACTATAAATTTATGGTCCTTCAATATGGGTTTATAAAATGTACTGAATATTCATATAAGAAAAAGTGATATTTATGTATGTAATACACTTAGTTCTTGTAGTTGTTAAATAAAGAATCGTTTATAAAATATATTGATATTAAAGTTTGAAAAATAAATATTGACTAATTATATTGTCCTGGAATATCCAGTCCAATCCATTCTGAAAATCTAGTGCTTGAACTATTATTAGTGGTCACATTGTCTTGTTTCAAGAGTTTTCCAAAAAATCCAGTTTTCTATCAGTAGGTCACCAAATAGTGACTCGTTGAATGGTAACTCGTTGAATGGTGAATCATGAAAGAGTGGATCGTCGGAATGGTGACTCACAGAGTAGTAGGACACCAAATGGTGACTCACTAAATGGTAGGTCACAAAATAGTGAATCACCAAAAATTGACTCATCGAATGGTAGGTCACCAAATGGTGACTCACCTAAATGTGACTCTCCACCAGTGTATCACCAAATGGTAAGTCATTTCCCATTTTCTAGGGTTTTCCTGTTTTTCCCATATTATGTGTTTTTCATCATTAAATGAGAACCCATTAATGTTTTATGGTTTTTCTATCCTTTCCTATCATCAAAAAGGAAGATAATTATTTCATAATTATTCCTAACATTCTAAGATCTTTGAATCTTCCCAAAAGTGTGGTCATGGTCACAACTATAATTTTAAGTGAAGTGAAATTATCTCACTGATCATAGGAAAAGACAATATCCTCTCTTCCATGAAACATACTATTCACACTGGGTGCGCCTAGATCCTCCCTCTCAAGATGAAACATGTGACTATGATGTATCCCCCTGTTCTATTTTCCATTGATTCACCTGCTCGCAAGACCCCCTGTTTTTTCAAAAAGAGATGTTTTGGTGGAATGTTGTCCCCATTAATGATTTCCTACATCTCTAGATTAATTTTTTCATCATCTATAGTGGGTATAATCAAGTGGCCTCTTGATCATAGTTAGAACCAATTATTATGGTTGTTATTATATAATCATCTTATTAACATTAGTAATAAATGAATGATGGGGAAGATGATGATGATTAACCTTTTTATGTGTTATCCAAGATTATCTATTATGGGGTTTTCAAGCTTCATTCCTTTGTAAAATCATGGCTTTTGTATACCCTTTTTTGTACAACCTCAAGATCATCTAAATAATTCATGTAAATATAATTCAGATTAATAACTTATACCCGGTTATATGAAATGGATTCCCTAGGATAAATTTTTTTATTATAACCACTATTATTCATATTGTAATTAAATAAACATTGTTTTATAAATCTTAATACAGTTGGATTATTGTGGTGTATGTGTGTTCTGTGGGGTTTGTTGGGTTTTGTGCCTTATGTGGGTTGTATGATACTGCTGCTGGTAGCATAGTTATGGTTATATGGGTGTATATAGTGGTTTTCTCTTTTTTTAGGGTGGGGTATATGTCATCATAGGGGACGTTGGATTGTGTTGGTTGTAGTGGTCTTTGTGTTTTAGGTTTTGAAGGAGGTGTGGTAGAATATCTGGTTAAGGGATTGATAGATTGTGGAATGGGTGAAAATTAATAGCATTGGGTATGGATATGGTTGGTAGTTTCATGGGTAGTGTTGAGATGAAATAGTGAGATTCTTAATAAATAATGAAACAATTTTTAATGAAAATGGGTTTGTATATGTTTTGTAAGTGGTTGTTTGTGTAGATGTGCATGTAGGGGTAACGGTAAGTGTAGTTTTGGTGGGATGGTTTTTTGTTTGGAAACCCATAGGTTGGGATGAGTGTCTATTTTCCTATATGTATAAGCATATATAACCTTGTTATTTCTATACTGACCACACCTATGTTGATAAATATGTTACAAACAGCACATTATTATCACGGAGGGTGGTTTTCCCAATATAATGGTGTGAGGATGGATATATGGTTATTGGATACCCTTCACATTATTCTACTCATTTATTGTTCAAGACTCTTCATGCATGTTGTAATGGATTGGGGGTTGTTACCAGATCTAGGGTTTTGGTTGAGTGACTGGTGATTTGTTACCAATATGTTTTCCTTCTAAGGCACTTGTGTTTTCAGGTGAGACGAATTCTGATTGTGTACAATGTGTCCCGGACTAGGATGTGTTGTGGTTGTGGCCTAGGTGTTTACAAGTTGGATGGGATATGGTTGTGGCCTAGGTGTATTCAAGATAGATATGATGTGGTGTGTGCTCCAGGTTTGTGGATGTAGGTTGTGATAGTATAGCTTTTGGAAGAGTGGTAGCTCTAGGATATTCATCGTTAAGGATGAGAAGTTAACTACTATCTAGTGGGGATGCGTACCCAATCATCGATGTACTTATACTATTACATTAATTTAAATTCATTATTTGGTGAGTGTTCCTAGGCGAGGATAGGGATGATAGTATTATTTGATATGTGTTGTTGATTTTATAGTTTTTATGAGGGAATTAGTATTATTCTCCCACATGTGCAGGAATGAATTAAATTTTCATAGTGAGGGTACTTGTATGCTCACCCAACATATATCAAACTATTTTTAGTGTTAAAAACGAACATCAAGAACCATGCTAGACTGTACTAGCTTGGACATTGTGGACAGTTGATGTGTCTATTATTAGTTTTTTATTGTACTTATATTTTAGATTTCATTGTATTTCTATAAGTTTTACATCAAACAATCTTATTGGTGTATTTTGGATTATTATATATTTAATTTTGTCTTGGAGTTGTTTTGAGGTTAACACATTTTATCACTAGGTCATGGTTATTATATAAATGAAAATAAAACCCATGTTTATTAGACTATATACCCTTATTTTTGGTCAACACACTAGGGAATATTTGAGGTAGAATCAGTTGTTATTATCTCTCCATCATCTTGAAGAATGAAGGTCAGGGAACTTTTCAATCCCTTGCCTCGTAATGAAGATGGAGGTCCATGAAAAAATGGTATCAGAGGTGATGGTTGAGAGATACGATGTAGTTCAGAGTTAGGAATTGTGAGTATTCGATTAGATGGAAGGGAAACAGTTTTATGTTATCATGGGCATGTAATAGGCTATGTAAGACCATATAAGACACATAATTTTAGGCCCCCATTATCCGAGGTAAGGAATCTAGCCCTACCAAATGAAAAATTGTTGCCACGTCGATTGGAAGGTAGATGGACATGGAAAGGTACAATCATCATAATGACTTTTTATCTTGTTTTGTTTGGTATTTTTCAAGATATTAATATAAATAAGTAGTTTAAATGCATCTTACAAGAAAATTCCATACAGCATGGGCATTGGAGATCTCCATTTTAATTTTTCATATGACTCTAAGTCTTTTCCCACACGTAGTACATGTTTTGGAGGCTCAATAGAAAGACACAGTTGAATGATGGAGGGTAAACCTTGGGGGAGAAGATGACTAGTGGTAGAATACCCTTCTTTTTTTCAATCCGGAGTCTCTTTGGATGTCTGAAGGCATCATTTAAGATATAGATATGGGGAGTTATCATGAAAAGTTGGTGATCTCCTTATCCTTGATCCAGGTTCCGTTATAGAACTGGGTTCCTCTGGTGGGGATCCATATGATGGTAGCAACATTTCAATGGTTCAATATTTATTAGGGGAGAGGAAGAAGACTGATTATTCATGGGATGACATTTAGAAGGGGTTCTGGGTGAAATTATACTATTCGATAATTATGTCCAACAAGAGAAAAGGGATAATATCGCACCATTAGGGGAGTATATTAGTGAGGCAGAATGGGATCATGTTCAAGGATTTCCTCTATTTTTATCTGGATCTCTTTCCGAATGAGGAGTCTAGGAAAAGATTCATATAGGATCCTCTTAGTCATTCTCTTCATAATTTAGTTTATTACTTCATTCTTATAACATAAACAGCGTTTAATAAGATGGTTGATGTAGTGGAAAGGATTCAATCGTGAGGAGGCCTACCAAAAGAGGGGAGAAATCATAGTTATTAAAAGGGTAAGGTTTCTAGTAGTAGGTCATTAGTGTCCGGGCATTCTAGGTTTCAGCTTGCGGGAAGCTAACCCCAGTTGTTTTAGTTTAGACCTTCCGGTCCTTTTAATTTTACCACGGGCTTGGGTCCAATTTGTTTTTAATTGGGAGGCCAGGGGAACCTTCAGATTCATATCCATTATTGAGCATAGTATGGTGGAGGTGTGAAGGATAAGCACCCTCCTCAGCAGTAGTCATAGGCCAAACTATTTCAGTGGAAGGGACAGCTGGCTCTTACTCTACTAAGAGGAGATGAAGGAGATGGAGGATGACCTCAAGGTGTTACTCAGGGACCTCGAACCGAGTGTGGTAGGGTAGGAATCCAACAACTGATTGGATGAGGAGATGGGTGTTTAAAATTTCACACCATAAAGGTAGCAGTTCTAGAAGGGCTAGATGTCATGTGTGATACGATTATTTTTCAGTACGCTTTCTTTTGATTTGTTGGATTCGGGAGTTTCACACTACATCCTTCAATAAGTCCGGACCATGCATTGGTTATAGACATATAGTGTCTTCTCATTCCCTAGGTGTTGGGTATTGCAGTCGGAGGATAGACCATCTTGTTACATGTTTTCATGGATGTAGACAAATGTTGGGGATGGATTTGTCTAGTGGGGACCTCTTTCTTCTACAAATTATTCAATATAATTTCATCCCTAACATCAATTGATTTTTTGGTGAGTTATATTAGAAACTAAATTTTCAAGAGATTCATGTTATCTTCCATTGATGACCAACTTTTTGATTTCATTAATTAGCAGAGTTGTCAGGCAGGAAACTAGTGTATGGAGCCTGTTCTTTACTTGTTGGCAAGTATATTCTTGGAATTAGCAGATGATGAAATGGTGGGGGTTTCCAATGTTGTTTTGGATTTCATGGGTGTTTTCCCAAATGTGTTTTTGGCTTTACCCCCTTGATGTGATTTTGACTTCGAGATAGATTTAATGCCTGGTGCTTGTCTAATCTTGATAGTTCCTTATTGGATAGATTCTTATGAGTTACAGGAGTGGCTGATTCAGAACAATGATATGACTATGAAGGGATTTATCAAATTGAGTGTGTTTCTTAGGGGGTATCTTGTCTTTTTTTCGAAGAATGTTGATGGTTTGTTGAGTCTTTGCATAGATTACCATAGATGAATAAGGTATCAATCAAGAAACATTACCTACTCATAATAATAGACGATATTTTGGAATAGATAAGGGGAGAAGGATTGTACTCTTTGACTAATATTTTGTATTGGTATCACCAATTATGGGTGAAGGAGAACGATAACCTGAAGACTGCTATTAGGTGAAGGTATGGGGTCATTGATTTTTTGTTCATGTTGATCGGTGCTACAAACACAAAATATGTATTTATGGGACTCTTGAACATTGTCTTCCCTAAGATCCTGGACTAGTTCATCATCATATTCATTGAAAATATTCTAATCCACTTGATGTAAGAGGATGTACATGTCGAACATATTAGAAAAGTCATGGGGGTTCATTGATTATACCTTCTCCATGGAATGTTGTGAAGGTGAATGTTTTGGACATGGGAGGTCCACTTCCTTGGACATGTCATGTCTTATTGAGGGATATCAGTGGATCCATTGAAAGTCAATGTGGATTTTTCTTGGGTTGAACCCCATAACTTGGAGAAGGTTTCTAGAATTATTGGTCACGAATTCTATTACAAGATATTCTTACCCAACAACTCCCATGTTACAAATTCATTGACCACTTTTAGTAGGAAATACTAGGTCTATGTATTGAGCGAGAAATGTCAAGAATCATTCATGTATATTAAGGGGTTATTGGTCCATACCCCAGTACATAGTTTTCCAGAGGAAGGTTTGATGTTTGTGGTGTTTTTGATGCTTCCCATTGAGGTTTAGGGTGTGTGATGATGCAGAAGTTAAGAGTGATCTCTTATGACTCTAGATAATTACATCACTATGAGCTTAACTATTCCAACCATGATCTAGATCTTGATGCGGTCCTGTTTTGTAATGGCTCAGACCACTCTGGTCTATTTCATAGAGAAAATCAGGTGTTCGAGGTTTTCTGGGTGGTGAATGTGACTTATCCCTAACACTTTGCCAAATTTCTTGTTATGTGAACGGTGCAATGGGGGCCTTATGTGAACAGTGTCATTAGTAGCCTTCTGTGAATAGTGCAATGGTAGGCATATGTGAACAGTGTCAATGGTAGCTTCGTTCCTTTTTTAAATTTTGAGTTCATGAACATTGTTTCTAGAATGGTTTATTCCAACAGTAGACTCTATCTTGTTCCAAATTTTGAGTTCATGAATAATGTTTCTAGAACAGTGACATCCAACAATATCCTCTTTCCATTGCTAAATTTTGATTTCATGAACAGATCTTCCAGAATGTTGTGGTCCAATGGTAGCCTCATTCATTTTCCAAATTTTGAGTTCATGAATAGTTTTTCTAGAATTGTTAGGTTCCAACGGTAACCGCTTTGCATTGCCAAATTTTGATATCCTGAACAGTGCCTCCAGAATGGTGAGGTTCGAATGGTAGTCTATTTCTATAGAAAAATTTATTGTTTATAAATGGTGATTCTATAACAGTGTGGTTCCAATGTTACCCTCTTTCATTTTCCAAACTTTTTTTTCATGAAAAGTGTCTCAAACTTCCTAGAGTTTTCCCCTTTTTACATTTCCTTTAACGTAAAATTCATTTAAAACCTCATTTTAAGGACTCTACGGTAGATTCAATGTCCATAATTCCTATATATATTTTTCCTAAGGCTCAGGATGCTTTAACTAGGTCAAACTATGTTGTTTAATGTGATCTTATTTTAATAAAAAATCCAAAGTATCTTGAACTGCTACTCCGTTTTATATTCTAAATGGATGAGATATCTTCCTCACATGTTGGCCTCTATATTCTTTGGTGTGAGATGCTTGAACTTTCCATTCCTTCCTATAGGATTTGTGTGATCAAACTTTCCTCATTGGACTGGTTCCCCTCCGTTTTTGATGCAAGAAAGAAGTATCGATCAATATTCGATATAAGGTATGGTCAATCGTCATCTTTTTGGGTTCATCTTCATCGGTTCCACCTTCCCTTTTTTGGAATGGTATCTCCATGTTCCTAATAAAAATTTCTCTGGTGTTGACCAGGGTGGTGTTTTCTCTGTATCCTAGGGTTGATTGAATTGTCACAGGGAAGGAAATCGTAATATGATGTGTATATCATTCTCGTATAAAGAACGTCAAGAACCCTTTGAGTTAGAGGATTTGTTACTTCTCATTTTATTTATATACAACTGTATAAATATCATGTTTAATCCCACAAGATCACAATGGAATTTACATACTAAATATTTAAACTGGATAAATAAATTGATATTGATCGTATGTTATTGCATCATTTTTTTCTACAAAGTGTGATATTTATGATTTATTTTTTTAGATTTTTGTTCTTGATGGAATGTGGAAATGAAGGTAAAGACTTAATTAATTGATAATTGATTGGATAAAGATAAATAGGCATGTAAATTAATCTGGTTGTTGTTGTAATTCGATGGTAATCAAATTGATGCAGTATGACTGTTTTGTCAATTGTTGATTTCATACATTTTAGGTTTCTCGATGTTGGAATGTATGAATAATAAATTGGTTAATCTATGATGGATTAAAGAACTGGTAGTTTGATAAAATATATTTTCCTCGTATGGTTCTGAGTTACCCTCTTACATGATTAAGGACCAACAGCCTAGTTGATATGATGTTTGTTTTCCAGTTCCTCATGTTGTGATAGGATCCTAGTTTACTATTGTGATATGTGGGGGCATGTAGGCCTATTGTTTTCTTGTATAAGTTGATTCCTAGAGTGGAAAGACGCATTAGTTTATTCATGTTGGTGTCAGGTAGGACACCAAAGATGATTGATTGGATTGGATGTTAATGTTTGAATACATTATGATCTTTTTGGTTGTTTATCTACATAACATTCTCCACTGCTCAAGGAAACTGGTCTTTCATACCCTTCTTCTAAAAGGGTCAAAAACACTTGGGGAGTGCCATGATCTTTCTGTGTACAACATGCTTAAGAAGAATGGTTCTATTCTCTTTCTATAAGTGGAGAAGACTTGACCGGTAGTTCATATACTAACCGAGTTGAGCCCCCTTATGTTTAGAAGGGTAGAATGTTTTTCTAGAATGGTTGCGAATATGGGAAATTAATAATGTTTCTAATAAATGATTGAATATATTATTTTAAACCATGGTGTTGGAGCATGCTAGTGCGTAAGGCTGAGGTTGATTATTTTAATTGAATAAGAGAATTTTGGTGGGATGATATAGAAATATTATGTGGAATTGTTAATGGTGAATTGATGACAAAAGAATTAATTAAAATAATGTAAATGTGATGAAAAGTTAATGATGTAATGTAATTAATTCACATAAAATGGTCATGTTCTTATAAGATTCATAGTATTAGAAGTGGTAGTTGTGTTTCCGATAAACATTAGCTGCAGTTGAGTGTAAGACATGGTTAGTCCCATATCTTAGTCAAGAACTATAATATATTCTATACTTTTTGTGTTTCTATACTCTACTATAACATGTCAGTTAGGGTAACTAACACCATAGGGATTCTGATCCCTATGAGGTGTTTTCCCTAACATTACGGTGCGAGGATGGATGGATGACTTCCACCATTGGCCACACTCTATTCTATTGGTAGTTACTTGTGCTAGTAGGAACATCAGTTAGTTTTCCCATATATGTGTGTAGAGAGTTGTAATGGATAGTGGTTATTCACACACATGTATTCTGGGTATAGATTCATATGGAATACTATAGGCGTAACATATATAGTCTATGATGTCTTGAGGATCCTGACTCATTTTATGTGCTATAATGGATTGAGGATTAATACCTGACGTATTATACATGTTATGTGAGCTGTGGTGTCTCCCAGAAACCACTGGGTTTCATTGCATAAGTGTATGTGGTGGTTTTGTAGCACGAGGTGCATGTTGTGTTGGTTTTCCCATGTGTCTGTGGGAAAGAATTTTTGGAGAGAGAATCTTAGGACATGTGACATTGGGGAAAAGAGGAAAACTGGTGGGGAAGTAGTAGCGGGGTACCATTCATATTCTTTATTATATTATATTATATTGTATGAAACACTTCGTGAGAGTAGCCATGGTTAGGCTGGGATTTTAGTATACCTGTTTAGGTGATGAGTTAGTTTCACTTTTTGTTCACTGTGCTTTAGCATTATATCATTTCATTTTCACGATAGGATTTGGGGAGGTTCATACTATGTATACTGCTATACTCATCCTAAGTATAAATAATCTGTTTTTTAGGTCACATGGAACAAGTTTGAGATCAGGTTGGTATGTAATAGCATGGGGTTGTAAGAGATGTTATGGCATGTTGTTGATGTTTTTTACTTTCTTTTGGGCTCATAAAGTTTTTCACCTTTAATTTATAGTTTTCATGCATGTCATTTCATATGGGTTCTTGGGATTTCATTTATATTTCATCTTGAGTTGGAGTTGGTTGGTGTCTATATTATCTCTCTCTTTTTTATGAGTAATCTTAAAGGGAAATGCCTCCCATTTGTGTGTTTACTATACCCACCGTGCTACTTTATATCCCTGGGACTACTGGAGGTGGGACACAGGGGGTCATTATCCCCCTTCTCACACATCAGGCCCAGGAGGGGTACTCCTTGTGGGGAGGGGGTCGTGACAGAGTTGATTCAGAGGTATGGCTGAGGGATTGTATGATGGTTGGGGTTAATAATTGGTGAGGATTCATGGGTTGGTTGGGAAACGATGTCACTCATGTTTAGAAAATTATGTAAACAATGGAGACCGACTGCGACATAGGCATTTAATCCCCACTATGATCTGAAGCATGGAGCTTTAAGTGTACAATGGCTACTAAAAAAGGTGATACTAGTTACTGGATAGAGATATAGGATAGGATCATGCATCTTTATTCTTTTTTTCTTGTGTAAGAATAGGGAGAACTTTGGATTGTATAACCTAAACAGATTAAATGAAATAAAATTAATTAATTAATGTTGATTCTTTTAGATTCCAGGTCTAGAATCTCGAACTATTTGTTATTTTACTGGTATGGATGAAGGCCAACTTCATCTATAGGATCACATAGAATATGTTCAGCTATTTGTCCCCACATATTGTCGTATGGTAGAGGTTGATGTTGATGACACATGGAGAAGGACACTATAAGAGTACCAACACCTGAGTCTGCAGAAGTATGGGAGCTATATTTCAGATGCAGTCACAACAAATAGAATGGAGGATGTTGAGATAGGCTTCAGTTTGATCTGTGCTCAGAAGTAGCACTGAATGTATTTTGTTGTGACGATCCTGCATGGAGAAGAGAGGAAGTGGTGGTTCTTGTTCCCTGGGGAACCCAAGGATTCAACATTCTCTTGGGAGGAGTTCCGAGACATGTTTAGAGTCTAATATCGGGCTTTGACCGTGAAGGCGTCTAGTTTCTAAGAGAATATTATAATTCGATAGGGGATCTACAATGTGCGAGAGTTTGTAATCCGTTTCTAGAACCTTTTACAATATTCTTCGTACCTGTTTTGAGATGAGGAGGATGGGGTGTGGCATTTCGAGGAGGATCTGTGTCAATAGATCCTGCACCAGGTCACCCCAATTATGATGAAGACATATCTTGTGGTGATGGAAATGGAAGAGGTTAGTGAGAGGACATTGTCTAGAACCGGATAATCAAGAGAGGGGAGTTTTCATGATTCCTTAGGAAATAGCTCCGGAACGGGGTTCCCTGGTATTCAGGGCAGACGAGTTTTCATTAGGCCCAGTCACGACCCTCAAAATCTTGTTTCTCAGGGTGAAGCAGCACTCATGTATATGCCAAGGGATCGGGCACCTGTTTTTCATGTGGTGTTTGATGTCATCAACAATGAGAGTACTTGACATTTCATAGCGGTCATCGTGCGCCAGGAGATCTGCTGCATGTTCCTCTGTTGAGGTAGTTCTAACCTGTGAAACAGCAGCATGTTGCACAATCTATGGATTAGTAGAGGGTAGATCAGGCAAGCATCAGATAGCCTCATGATGCTCTTCATCCTCAGAGAGAAGAGTGCGGCCATGGTGGTGGTCATAATCATTGTCAGAGAGGCTATGGAGGAGGTCGTGGTCAGCATCATTCTTTAGCGTTGCCTTCTCTAGGTGAGCCCGACATCATTCGAGGTTCCCTTTTTTTGTTTTCAACCATAGTGAATGCAATGTTTTATTTATGAGTGACTCACTCTTTCATATCACCTACACATGTCCACGCATTGGGACTTGAGGTAGAGAGGCTTCCAGATCCCTTGGCATAGACTATGCTAGTTGGAGGTCGAGCGTACATGTTTGATGTTTGTAGATACTATCATCAAGTGTTGGGTTAGCACCGCTCTTAGTGATATTTCCTTTTTATACAAATAAAACCATATGATGTCATCCCCAACACGATTTGGTTGTATTCGGTGCATGATATAATAGATTTTTTCAGGAGTAATGTTGTGTTCTTAGATGCGGATGGAGAGCCAGTGGAGTTCGTTGGCCCAAGAGACACTCAGATGGGTCAGAGGGGTGTTTGTCCTTATCATCCCCAATGGATGAGTTGATGCTGAGTTATTCAGAGGTTCAATAGTTGGTGTTTCTTGGGGTCGTAGAAGAGTACCCTGATGCCTTTCCAGAGGAGGTAATAGATTTACCCCCCATGATTAGAGATCGAGTTTGGGATCGACCTACATCCAGGAGCGTCTCCTTTCTATATGTCTCCATATATGAGGGACCATTCTGAGTTACAAGATCTATTTATGTAGCGTGGTGGTATGTTAAAGTGAAGTTTTGTTCGGACGAGTGTGTCACCTTGGGGTGAAACAGTTTTGTTCATGAATAAGGTTGATGATAGTTTGCTATTGTGTTCCAATTATCGTTTCTTAAATAAAGTGACATTGAAGACTCGCTATCCTATTCCATGAATTGAATATTTATTTGATCATCTGAAGAGTTAAAGTTGGTTCTCCGAGATAGAAATTTGGTCAGTATATCATCAAATCCGTGTGAAGGGTTAGGATATCTCGAAGACTACTTTCTGTAGTCGTCAAGGGCATTATGAGTTCATTGTAATGTCATTTGACTTGATAAATGATCCTGATGTATTCATGGGATTGATGAACGTTGTGTCCTATGAGTTCTTGGACATTTTCGTGGTGGATATCATAAATGAAATCCTTTAGTACTTCACATCTGAGGAGAAGCATGTAATGAATCTACATGTCGTTTTGGGTGTAGTTCCTCAACATCTGCTATTGGGGATTTTGTCAAAGTTCTAGTTTTGGGCTCATGAAATCCGTTTCATGGGGAATGTTGTGTCCGAGTAGGGAGTAGCTGTGGATCCATAGATGATAGAATAAGTTGTGTCTAGGGAATCCCACAAGATAGTGTCAGAGGTGTAAATATTCCTTCATCTCACATGCTACTAAAAGAAGGTTCATTTACGATTTCTCTCGAGTTTCGACTCCTCCGACAGCTATAACCAAGAAGGATTAGGAATTTATATGGACTAATCACTGTTAGGAAGCATTAGAGAATATAAAGGAGAAGCTAGTATGTTCTCCAGTTCATTGTCTTCCAGCTGAGGGAGTTCAGTTGGATGTTTTCTATGATGCATCGCATCAGGGGTTAGGCTTTGTTCTGATGCAGCAGAGATATATAGCTTCTTATGGGTCTCGGCAGGTGCGTCCCCATGAATGTAACTATGCCACGCATGATCTTGATGTGGAAGTTGTGGTGTTTTATCTGAATTTTTTGAAACATTACCTGATTGGGAAGCACTATGTGGCCTTCACTAATCATAAGTGATTGTGTTATGTTTTATCCGAGTGTGACTTTAACTTATGAAAAGACTAGTGGATGGATTTCATACAATAATACGACTTCGAAATAACATATACACCTAGAATGGAGAATGTTGTATCTAATTCATAGTGTAAGAAGTCATGTATATAGCGACTCGGCCTTTTCTTACATTACTATTACATCATTTCAGAGATAAACAACATAATAGTATTACACATGGAGGATACATAGGTTTAGTGTCTTGGGAAAACTAGGACTACACATAACAAGTACAACATCAAGCATAAAAATTCATTTAATCTCTTCTTGTATAGCTTCTTAGTAGCACTTGTCCTCTCCTTAGTACATTTAGCCACCTGAGGATATACATCAAAAGGGGTGAGATAAAAGCCCAGTAAGAGGATAGATAAGAACAATATAGCATGGGGTGAGCATAATCATGACATAGGATGAAGATCTTGAACATGAGAGGAGCATAAACAATAAACATGAAATGTGGCAAAGCATAAAAATGAAACATCATGTCTTAGTGGTTAACTACCACACATACTTGTGAACAAAGCTAGCATCATGTTCACGCATAATTTCACATTTACTCATGAGATTCATCACTTTACCCAATGCATTGGAGCGCTATATAATTCCGGGTGCACCCGTCACATTTAAACATTCATATTGCGCTAAAAAATTCCGGGCGCACCCGTCACATTTAAACAATCATATTGCGCTAAAAAATTCCGGGCGCACCCGTCACATCATAATATTATAATTATCATGCTTTCCACATAGAACACATATCAAAAATGTACATAAATAACCCATGGAAAGGAATGGGTTTCATCTAATAATAACACATTCATAAGCTTTGGGTTCCCAAAAGAAAGAGAGAACAACATACTAGATATAAGAACCATCAACCTTGAATGAGAGGCAAAAGGTGAGATCTTGAACGAAGAGTTCTTTTGGAAAACATTTTTATGGACATAAAAACCAGTGACAAACATGTATATCCCAGAAAAGTAATGTAAATGATTAACAAATAATCTTTGAGGGGTAACCATATCAAAAATGGAGTGAAAGAGGGAGAACCCGAAGGAAGAATGTTGGGTTCGAGATTTCCCCTTACCTTGTACTCGAATGCCTCCTTCTCTTTAATGTCCTGTATAATGACATTATATTCATTAATTAGAAATTCCAGAACCTTTTATACATTAATAGGGTTCATTATGGTTTCATTATTTCATATTATGTTCCTTTGGATGACTTATAGAGTTAAAAAAAAACATTGTTCGGGGATGTTCGTTTTCATGGTTTTCTTGAGCGGTCCACTTGTATTCTTAATTTGATGTTTGGGTTGATCATGGGTAAACATACAGAACTGATATTACATGTAATTAATGATATTACAGAAGCTTGAATGATTTTATAATGAGTTATATTAGATCCATGTGGACGAATCATTAGATAAAAAATTTAATGATGGTTATTTGGGTTAATTTGAGCGGTTTTTGGATCACAACGATCTTGTTTTAACATTTAACTTAGTAATAAGTCCATAGGTTCTTTACAGAACTTAAAATAGAACATAATACATATAAAAAATTCTGGTTCAACCATAAAAATGGTTTCATGACCAGATTTAAGGTATAAATGGAAGAAGAGAGCATGTTGTTTTTGAAGGTGATAAATTATCACCACATGAACAACGTTCTCTTTAATAAAATAAAAGGAACGGGGAAAGGGTGTGGGGTGATATAATATAACATTAGAATAATAATATTACAGTATATATATAATACTGGATTTAAAGAACACTTTGGATGAAGATAGATAGAGAGAGATCAAGAAGGAACTTGAACATGAAAGGAAATTAAAGGAGAAGAGCGAGAGAAATTACCTTTAGAATCCTCCTCTTGAGTTCCTCTTTAAGGAAGCTAGGCTTGGTCTTTTGATGAGACCAGCAGATTTTGGACGTGGGTGATGAGCTAGGGAAGGTGTTTGGGCAGAATTTAGAGAAGGCTTGGAGCTTGAGAGGTGTGAGGAAAAGAGGGAGTGAAGGGTGGCTTTTATAGTGGAGGGGAGAGGGGTTTCCTTAATATTAAATTGATTAGTTTATTAATTCCACCAAAGACAAGGAATAGTGAGTCTTGGATGACCAATAATAGTAATTTTATAATGTAATCCCGAACCAAGTGGGCTTACATCAGCAGAACATCAGCAATGACTCAATTAATGCATTATTTAGCTTTTATTGTGAATTATCGGATTCCACTATTCATCAAAAATTCAAGTATCTTAGAAAAATCCCAAAATTTTACCCCAACCATTTTTCGACGTGCAGAATCCAAAAATGTAGTCCATTTTTCAAAAATAATTTCCTAAGTATTATTAATTTAATATTTAAATAAAATCATAATTTACTTGAAATAAACAGTTTTTAAGATTAAAACTGATTTTATAGTTCTTTCAAAAATTCCGTAGGGTCTTATAAAATTATCTAAAAACTATTAGACATTGATTCAATAATATATGAATATATTTCAGGAAAATAAATATTCTTTTAAATTAATTAATTAATTATAATTAATTATTTATGATTTATAAAATACCAAAAATATTTACTAATGTCAAATTATCACTTTCTATGATGACTAAATTTTATTTTATTATTAATTGGTAATGTTACTCTTATTTACTATTCATAAGGTTCATATTACTATTCATAAGGGTAGGTTACTATTCATAAGGGTAGGTTACTATTCACCAAAAATTATTTTTATTTCATTAGACTCCAAAAACTATCTTGAGCACAACTGTGTATGCCATATTTTTAAAATTCCAAACATAGGGGTGAAACAATTATGTTTAAAGGTCACTTATCACTTAGTAGTTCATTATTTTGTGTTTTTATGACATAGATATAAGAAGGGAATTTTCCATTGAAAAACTTTGGGTCGTTACATTCTTCCCCCCTTAAGAAATTTCGCCCCCGAAATTTCACTTTACACAAACAGGTGAGGGTACTTCTCCTTCATTGCCTCTTCCGGTTCCCAAGTTGCTTCCTCAAACTTTTGGTTCCTCCACAACACTTTGACAAGGCAGGTTGTCTTGTTGCGTAGAACCTTATCACTTCGGTCCAGAATTTTTACCGGCTGCTCCTCATATGAGAGATCATCTTCCAACTGTACCACCTCTGAGTTTAGTACATGTGAGGGGTCTGGAATGTACTTCCTCAGTAGTGATACGTGAAACACGTCATGAACTTGAGCCATATTCGGTGGAAGTTCCAGACGATAGGACACAGCTCTTATACGATCAAGGATCTCAAAGGGGCCAATGTACCTTGGGCTTAGCTTCCCTTTCTTCCCGAATCGCATGACTCTCTTCCATGGAGATATTCGAAGGAAGACTTTATCTCCAACGTCAAACTCCAAGTCCCTTCGATGATTGTCAGCATAGCTCTTTTTCCAACTTTGAGAAGCTTTGATATGTTTCTGGATGACTTGAACCTTCTCTGTCATCTCTTGAACAAAATCAGGACCAAGTAGTTTTCGTTCTCCAACTTCATCCCAACAGGTTGGAGTTCTACATCGCTTCCCATAAAGAGCTTCATACGGAGCCATTTGAATACTCGAGTGGAAGCTATTGTTGTATGAGAACTCAACCAATGGAAGGTGCTGATCCCATCCACCTTTGAATTCAAGAGAGCATGATCTTAACATATCTTCAAGTGTCTGAATAGTCCTTTCAGACTGGCCATCAGTTTGGGGGTGATAGGCCATGCTGAAGTTCTAATTCAGTACTCAAAGCATGTTGAAGGCTCCTCCAAAATTTAGAAGTGAACCTTGGATCACCGTCAGAGACAATCGAGAGTGGAACACCATGCAACCTCACTACTTCCTTCACATATATCCTTCCAAGTTGTTCATGTGAGAGGTCTTCCCGAATAGCGATAAAATGGGCAGTCTTGGTGAGTCGGTCAACCACAACCCATATCGCATTATTTCCTCTTGACGTTTTTGGGAGGCCCATGACAAAGTCCATAGTGACATTTTCCCATTTCCACATGGGTATAGGCAATGGCTGCATCATACCTTTGGACTTTTACCGCTCAGCTTTAACTTGCTGGCATACCAAGCACCTTGATATATATTCCCCAATCTCCTTCTTCATGTTATCCCACCAGAAGTGTTCTCGGAGATCACGATACATCTTGGTGCTTCCAGGATGAATAGAGAGAGTTGAGCTATGTGCATTATCCAATAGCTCCTTCTTTATTCCGGGTGATGAAGGCACACAAAGCCACATTCCAAACCGAATCACACCATCATCGTCGATATGGAACTTTTGCAGCTTTCCTTCCTTTACTGCATTCACCCTCTTTTGTATCTCCACATCATCCCTTTGTGCTTCCTTGATATTCTGTTGGATGGATGGTTGCGCAATCATTTGGGCAAGGTAGGATGTATCCCCTGCCCTTACGATTCCCAAATCCATCCTTTGCATATCCAAGAAGATAGGGTCTTTCTCAATCCTCAACATGGATAGAGTAGCAGGTTCTTTCCTGCTTAGAGCATCAGCTACCTTGTTCGCCTTTCCAGGATGATAGTGAATAGAGAAATCGTAATCCTTGATTAGCTCTAACCATCTCCTTTGACGCATGTTGAGCTCCTTTTGTGTGTATATATACTTTAGGCTCTTGTGGTCGGTGTATATGTCACACTTCTCACCATAAAGGTAGTGCTGCCAGATTTTCAAGGCAAAAATCACGGCTGCCAGCTCAAGATCATGCGTCGGGTAGTTCTGCTCATGGATCTACAACTGTCGTGAGGCGTAGGCTATCAAATTATCATTTTGCATGAGTACACAACTCAAGCCTTTCTTTGAAGCATCACTGTATATCACAAAACTTTCTCCACTTTTCGGTAGTGTGAGTACAGGTGTAGTGATCAGCCTTCTCTTTAGCTCCTTGAAGCTTCCCTCACGTTCTTCCATCCATACATACTTTAACCCTTTCCTTGTTAACTTAGTTAGTGGGCTTGACAATCATGAGAAGTTTCTCAAAAAACGTCGGTAGTACCTAGCTAATCCAAGAAAACTACGGATTTCTATGACACTAGAGGGCCTGGGCCATTCTTAAATCGCCTTTGTCTTTGAAGGGTCCACAGAAATTCCCTCGCTTGCGATCACATGTCACAAGAATGTGACTTGATTCATCCAACAGTCACACTTGCGGAACTTGGCGTACAACTTCTCCTTTCTCAATATCGCCAACACAAGTCTTAGATGTTCTTCATGTTCCTCCTTACTCTTGGAGTAAATGAGAATATCATCAATAAACACTAGCACAAATTTGTCGAGGTAATGTCTAAAGACTCTATTCATCAAATCCATGAAGATTTCAGGGGCATTAGTAAGTCCGAAGGGCATCACCAAAAACTCATAGTGCCCATACCTTGTACGGAAGGCAGTCTTCTGAATATCTTCCTTCTTCACCTTTACTTGATGATATCCAGAACGAAGATCCACCTTTGAGAAGTATTGAGCTCCTCTTAACTGATCGAACAAGTCATCAATCCTTGGGAGAGGATACTTGTTCTTTATAGTGATCTTGTTGAGTTCCCGATAATCGATACACAGCCGCATGGTTCCATCCTTCTTCTTCACAAAGAGCACTGGTGCACCCCAAGGTGATGCACTAGGGCGTATGAACCCTTTGTCCAGATGCTCTTGCAGCTTCTTCTTTAACTCCTCTAGTTCGATAGGATCCATCCTATAGGGGAACTTTGAGATAGGAGTAGCTCTGGGTATGAGTTCAATTGAGAACTCTACCTCACGATCCGGGGGAATTACGGGTAACTCTTCGGGAAATACATCGCCTTATTCCCTTATGATGGGCATTTCCTCAAGGTTGGAACTTTCCTTTGACTCAATCATTTGGGAGAGGTATGCTTCTTTATAGGGAATCATCACCCACACCATTGAAGGATTTCTCAATGGAGATTCATGATCTTCCTTGCATTTCTAGAGGAGCATGGGATGGTTCAGAATATGAAAATATATTTCCTTTTCCCGACAGTTGATATGTGCTCTATATAACGAGAGCCAATCCATTCCAATTATAGCGTCAAATTCCACCAAGGGAAGTATTACGAGATTTTCCAGAAGAATCTTCCCACATATGTTAACAGGAGAAGAATCAAACACTTGGGTTGCAATGATTGCACCACTTGGTGTTTTTACAGATATCTCTACTTCAAGGTTTTGGGGATTCGATTCTATAGTTCTAGAAAACTTGCAAGATATAAAGGAATGCGTAGAACCAGAATCAAGTAAGACTTTTTTCATTCTTGAGTGAATAGGAAGTGTACCTTGTACGACTTCATTATCATGTTCCACCTCCGCAGTAGTGATGGCATAAGCCTTCCCTTGTTCCTTTGGCTTTGGTGGTTGTTGGTGCTGATTACCCTCGAAAGTTCGAGGTTTAGTGCACTAGTTTGAATAGTGCCCTAGCTCCTTACAGTTGTAGCCTTGAACCACGAGTGGTTCTCTTCTTTCATCGGCTACATTATCCTTCATTTTCATGTCTCTTCGACACTCGTGAGCTAGGTGTCCTTCTTTCCCACACTAGAATAATTTCCCCGTCCCTTTGAGGCAATTCCCATTGTGCAACTTCCCACATTTTTGGCAAGTGGGTCGTTGTGTTTTCTTCCCATCTTTATCACTAGATCCACCAGCTTGAAACTCCATCTTTCTTTTCCTATCACCATAGCCATGGGACCATTCTCCAAACTCCATCTCCACTTTGAGAGCACACCGAACAACATCTTCATAACTCCCAAAGTCTCGAATTTCAAGAGCTTTTCAATGATGTGGTTTTAATCCACTAAAGAATCTATAAATTTTGCTATCATTGTTGATAACAAAACCCGAAGCATACCTTCCGAGCCTTGTGAAATTTGCTTCATAGGTTGTGACAGATTCTCCTTCTTTTTGCTTGAGCTCTATGAATTCTCTCTCCATCTTTGTGTGAAGAGTTCATGGGAAGTACTTATTAAGAAACATTATCTTAATGTCTTCCCATTCCATCTCTTCAATTTCATCCCTTGGCTTGGTGTTCTTAATCAAAGCCCACCATTGATCAGCTTCTCCATCTAGACGATAAACGGCTAGAGTCACCTTCTCTGTCTCGGAACAGTGAAGAACAGAAAAGATCTTCTCCATGGAGTTGACCCACTGTTTCGCAACTAGTGGATCGGAAGATCCACAAAACGTCGGTGGTCGTTGCCGCATAAAACTTTCGATAGCTAGCTGCTCCCTCTTTGGTGAAGGAGGAAGTTCCCCATTATTATGGTTATTATTCATAACCCGGGATAATTGGGTAAGCATCGTCATGAAGTTTTGAACTCCACCTCCAAAATCATTGGGGATGTCATTCAGGTAATCGTTGCATTGGCCTTTGCAAGAGTTGTTGGCCTGATTTCTCCTGGTTCCCACCATTTTCTAAAATAGAAAAGGTTAGAACAAAACATAAGTAAACAAGTCATGAATAACTTATCCTTTTAAACAATTATACCAAAAACATAACATATGGGATCCCTAGGTAAATATCCTTGTGTGCATATTTGTACTTAGTCTCATGCTAGAGGTTTTCTTTAGGGTTCACTAATCCTAATTCCCAAATTAACTAAACCATTCCTTTGATACCAACTATAGCGACCCGGCCTTTTCTTACATTAATATTACATCATTTCAAAGATAAACAACATAATAGTATTACACATGGAGGATACATAGGTTTAGTGTCTTGGGAAAACTAGGACTACACATAACAAGTACAACATCAAGCATAAAAATTCATTTAATCTCTTCTTGTATAGCTTCTTAGTAGCACTTGTCCTCTCCTTACTACATGTAGCCACCTGAGGATATACATGAAAAGGGGTGAGCTAAAATCCCAGTAAGAGGATAGATAAGAACAATATAGCATGGGGTGAGCATAATCAAGACATAGGAATAAGATCTTGAACATGAGAGGAGCATAAACAATAAACTTGAAATGTGGCAAAGCATAAAAATGAAACATCATGTCTTAGTGGTTAACTACCACACATACTTGTGAACAAAGCTAGCATCATATTCACGCATAATTTCACATTTACACATGAGATTCATCACTTTACCCAATGCATTGGAGCGCTATATAATTCCGGGCGCACCCGTCACATTTAAACATTCATATTGCGCTATATAATTCCGGGCGCACCTGTCACATCATAATATTATCATTATCATGCTTGCCACATAGAACACATATCAAACATGTACATAAATAACCCATGTAAAGGAATGGGTTTCATCTCATAATAACACATTCATAAGATTTGGGTTCCCAAAAGAAAGGGAGAACAACATACTAGATATAAGAACCATCAACCTTGAATGAGAGGAAAAAGGTGAGATCTTGAACGAAGAGTTCTTTTGGAAAACATTTTGATGGACATAAAAACCAGTGACAAACATGTATATCCCAGAAAATTAAAGTAAATGATGAACAAATAATCTTTTAGGGGTAACCATATCAAAAATGGAGTGAAAGAGGGAGAACCCGAAGGAAGAAAGTTGGGTTCGAGATTTCCCCTTACCTTGTACTCGAATGCCTCCTTCTCTTTAATGTCCTGTATAATGACATTATATTCATTAATTAGAAATTACATAACCTTTTATACATTAATAGGGTTCATTATGGTTTCATTATTTCATATTATGTTCCTTTGGATGACTTATAGAGTTTAAAAACACATTGTTCGGGGATGTTCGTTTTCATGGTTTTCTTGAGCGGTCCACTTGTATTCTTAATTTGATGTTTGGGTTGATCATGGGTAAACATCCAGAACTGATATTACATGTAATTAATGATATTACAGAATCTTGAATGATTTTATAATGAGTTATATTAGATCCATGTGGGCGAATCATTAGATAAAAAATTTAATGATGGTTATTTGGGTTAATTTGAGCGGTTTTTGGATCACAACGATCTTGTTTTAACATTTAACTTTGTAATAAGGCCATAGGTTATTTACAGAACTTAAAATAGAACATAATACATATAAAACATTCTGGTTCAACCATAAAAATGGTATCATGACCATATTTAAGGTATAAATGGAAGAAGAGAGCATGTTGTTTTTGAAGGTGATAAATTATCACCACATGAACAACGTTCTCTTCAATAAAATAAAAGGAAGGGGGAAAGGGTGTGGGGTGATATAATATAACATTAGAATCATAATATTATAGTATATATATAATAATGTATTTACAGAACACTTTGGATGAAGATAGATAGAGAGAGATCAAGAAGGAACTTGAACTTGAAAGGAAATTAAAGGAGAAGAGGGAGAGAAATTACCTTTAGAATCCTCCTCTTGAGTTCCTCTTTAAGGAAGCTAGGCTTGGTCTTTTGATGAGACCAGAAGATTTTGGACGTGGGGGATGAGCTAGGGAAGGATTTTGGGCAGAATTTAAAGAAGTATTGGA
Source organism: Viscum album (assembly GCA_963277665.1). NCBI lineage: Eukaryota > Viridiplantae > Streptophyta > Magnoliopsida > Santalales > Viscaceae > Viscum > Viscum album. The sequence goes on along the minus strand of OY728151.1, from coordinate 641,352,501 downwards.
GCTTGAGAGGTGTGAGGAAAAGAGGGAGTGAAGGGTGGCTTTTATAGTGGAGGGGAGAGGGGTTTCCTTAATATTAAATTGATTAGTTTATTAATTCCACCAAAGACAAGGAATAGTGAGTCTTGGATGACCAATAATAGTAATTTTATAATGTAGTCCCGAACCAAGTGGGATTACATCAGCAGAACATCAGCAATGACTCAATTAATGCATTATTTAGCTTTTATTGTGAATTATCAGATTCCACTATTCATCAAAAATTCAAGTATCTTAGAAAAATCCCAAAATTTTACCCCAACCATTTTTTGACGTTCAGAATCCAAGAATGAAGTCCATTTTTCAAAAATAATTTCCTAAGTATTATTAATTTAATATTTAAATAAAATCATAATTTACTTAAAATAAACAGTTTTTAAGATTACAACTGATTTTATAGTTCTTTCAAAAATTACGTAGGGTCTTATAAAATTATCTAAAAACTATTAGACATTGATTCAATAATATATGAATATATTTCAGGAAAATAAATATTCTTTTAAATTAATTAACTAATTATAATTAATTATTTAGTATTTATAAAATACCAAAAATGTTTACTAAGGTCAAATTATCACTTTCTATGATGACTAAATTTTATTTTATTATTCATAGGTAATGTTACTCTTATATACTATTCATAAGTTTCATATTACTATTCATAAGGGTAGGTTACTATTCATAAGGGTAGGTTACTATTCACATAAAAATTATTTTTGTTTCATTAGACTCCAAAAACTATCTTGAGCACAACTATGTATGTCGGATTTTTAAAATTCCAAACATAGGGGTGACAAAACTATGTTTAAAGGTCACTTATCACTTAGTAGTTCATTAATTTGTGTTTTTATGACATAGATATAAGAAGGCAATTTTCCAGAGAAAAACTTTGGGTCGTTACAATGTAGTGATGCTGTTTGTAAATCTAGTGACTCATATAGAGTAATGGATGAACTTTCAAAATTATATCATGATATGAGAGAAGTTGTGGGAAGAGGTTGTCTTTTTAAGCTGACAGTGCATTCATCTCTGGTGGTGCAGGTGGAAGAGTCCTTGTGGGGGGATCTAGAGGTGTAGGTCTCGAGAGAACAATTTGTTTGTTGCAAGGCCCATGATGGTTGGTCTATGGATGAACAACTCAGAGTGTTGTATCATGGAGGGATATTGGTTTATTTGACGTTGGGGGGACGGTTCTCAGATAATTACCTATTTCTCCACTAGTAGTGTATTCTAGCGTGAAAAACATTTATCAAGACTTGAGGAGCATGTTTTGGTAGCCTGGGATGAAGAGTGTGGTTGAAGAGTTTGTGACTCGATGTTCGGTCATCCAAAATGTGAAGGTCGAACACCATGTTCCTAGTGTTCTACTATAGTTGTTAGATGTTTCACCATAGAAGTGGGAGGAAATGTCAATAGAAATTGATACTAGTTTACCTAGTGCTCGGGGAGGAAATGAAAATATTTTAGTGGTAGTGGACTATTTAACAAAATCAACCCACTTCATATAAATCAATGAGTCTAGATTAGTGGATGTTTTTCAAGGCTGTATATGGGGGAGGTGGTGAGACTCTAATGATTCCCGAGGAAGATAATTTCTAATCTAGATCCTCTTTTTACCTCTAGGGTATAGAGAGGTCTCCAGCTTGATTTTCGTTCTTAACTATGCATGACCATTGCTTTTCATCCTCAAATGGATAGTCAAACAAAGCGAACGAACTAGAATCTGGAAGAAAAGATAATCTATTGTGTAATGGATTTTTGAGTATCGTGGATGATGCAATTAACTTTGGTTGAGTTTTCTTACAACAATATTTTTCACTCCACCATCATTATGATGCCAAATGAAGACTTGTATTTATGACCATTCCATTCATCATTGTGCAGGACTGGGCTCAGAGAGTTAGCAATTCTCAGACCAGAACTACTTCACAATACAACAGAGATGGATCATTTGATTCGTGGGAGGTTGAAGATAGTGCTGGATCGTTGAAATCATTTGCATGGTCAATGGAGGAGAGCCTTGGAGTTTTATGTTGGGGATCACAAGTTTCGAAAGGAGAATCCCCATCGTGGTCAGTGATGGATTGGTCCTGGGAGTAAGCTATCTCTCAGATTTGTTGGGTCTTTTGAGGTGTTAGCTCTTGTTGGAGTTGTGTTGTATCGAGTTGCATTTCCCCCATTGATTAGCCAGATGCATGATGTTTTTCCTGTGTCACAGCTCCGTCGTTCTCTTCATGATGTCTCTCATGTCATCGATTGGGAATAGATCGATGTTAATGATGAAGAGACCATTGAGAAGCGGCCTTTGGAAATCCAAGACCGTAATAATAAGGTGTTGTGTAGGTGTTCTATCCATTTGGATCATGTATTATGTTGACAATGTGGCATGGGAGAGAGTACCTGGTAATGTGAGTCATAGATACCTGCTCAGTAACCTGAGTTGTTGGATGTTTAACCCTTTTCATTTAAAGATATCCCCATTGGTGTTATAGAACATTCATGTTTATCAAATGTCATTATTGGGTTGCTTATTGTGGCTTACGCTCTTCTGAAAGGTATCTCAAAGTGTGGTTGTACACACAATTTTTCTTTTCCCTTTTACATTGTTTTTGAATTCTAGAGGAGGGGAATGTTTTAGTGGTATCTAATGTAATGGCTGAGAACTCTCTAGTTATTTCCTTTGCAAAAATATGGTGTCTCAGTTGTTATAGGTGGTCATGGTGACATATCCCCAAAACTTTTCCAAATTTCCAGTTCTATGAATAGTGATATAGTAGCCTTATGTGAACTATGTCATCGATAGCCTTCTATGAATAGTAAAATAGTAGGCTTATGTGAATTGCATCAATGGTAGCATTTTTCCATTGAAAAATTTTTAGTTTATGAACATTGTTTCCCTAGTGTTGAGGTCCTATGGTATCCTCTTTCCATTTCTAAATTTTGAGTTCATGAACAATGTTTCTTAGAATGGTGAGGCCCACTAGAAGCCTCTTTCCTTTGCCAAATGTTGAGGTCATTAACACTATTTTCAGAATCGTGAGTCCCAACAATATCCCCATACCTTTGCCAAATTTTTACTACATGAATAGTGTTTCCATAATGGTGAGTTTCCAACAGTATCCACTTTCCTTTTCCAAATATCAGGTTCATGAATAGTGATTCTAGAACGGTGACGATCCAACAATATCCTCTTTCCATTGCCAAATTTCCAGATCACAAATAGTGTTTCCATCTTCATACAGTTTTCCCATTTGACAATTTCCACTGACGAAAATTGCATTAATAGAAACATTTAAGGACTCTAAGGATGATTCATAAGCAATAATTTCTATTTTAATTTTTCATAAGGATTGGGATGCTTTTACATGGTCAATCCATGTGGTTCAATTTGATCCACATTTGGAGGAGAATATAGAGTATCATAAACCGCTACTCCATTAAATATTCTAAGAAGATGAGATAACTTCCTCCCTAGTACTTCCTCCTTCTTCTTAGGTGTGAGATTCTCTAACCTTCCATTCCATCCCATTGGAGTTGTACGATCATACATTCCTCCTTGGATTTGTTCCCCTCTATTTTTGATGTAACCAAGATGTATCGTTCAATCTTTGATATAAGGTATGATCTATCTTCATTCATTTGGGTTCAACTCCTTCTGTTTCTTATTCCATTTTTTGGAATGGTATCTCCATGTTACTAATATAATTTTCTTGGGTGATGACCAGTTTGGTGGTGTATCTGCATCCTCTGGGGGATACAGTTGTTAAAGGGGATAGATAGTAACCCGTTGTGTGGCTCATTCTCGTATAAGGAATGTCAAGAACCGTTTGAGATAGGATATTTGTGGTTTCTCTTTTCTTTTAGGTGCAACTATATAGTTTTTATGTTTAATCCCACGAGATCATAAAGGAATTTACAAAAAAAAATATTTCAACTGGATAAATAAATTGATATCAATCTTATGTTAATGCCTCTGGTTTTTATAGATAGTGAGATATCCATGCATGTATTGTTTAGCTTTTGGTTATTCATGGAATGTGGTAAAGAATGTAAATCTATAAATAATTGATAATTTTTTGACTAAATATAAAGAGTCATGTAAATGAATTCGGTTTTTGTTTTAATTAGATTTTATTCAAATTGATACTGCAAGCATGTTTATTAAATTTTTGATATCTTACTTTTTAGGTTTCCTGATGATGGAACCAATGAATAATAAATTGGTTAATCTGAGATGGATTAACGAACTGGTTTTTTGATCAAAGATATTTTCCTCATTGGGTTCACAGTTACCCTCTTACTTCTTTAATGGCCAAGAGCCTAGTTGATATGTAATTTTCTTTCCTGCTGCTTGTGTAGTGAAGTGATCCTGGATGGTTGTTGTGATATGTGGGGGCATGGAGGCCTATTGGTTTTGGTAGTAGTTGACTCCATCAGTGGCGATATACATAGTATTAAGCATGTGGGTTTTGGGTAGGACATTAGGGATGATGGAATAGATTGGATATAAATTATTGGATACATTAAAATCTTGTTTTTTGTTTATCTGCTTTACATTCTCCACTGCTCAATGTAGTTGGTTTTTCTTACCCTCATTCCAAAAGGGGTGATAACGTTGGGGGTATGCCAGGATCATTCTGTTTTTATCTTCCTGAGGATGTATGCTTCTATTATCTTTCTATTGGTGGCTAGTATATGATAGGTAGTTCATCTACTCAACGAGTTTATTTCCCTTCTGTTTAGTAGCTTAGAATAATTTTCCATAATGCCTGGAAATATTAGAATGTATAAATGTTTCTAATAAATGATTGAATAAATGATGTTATCCCAAGGTGTTGGAGATTGTTGTGGCCTAATGATGAGGATGAATTTTTTAAAGGAACTGTTGAATTTTGGTGTGATTTTAATGAAATATGATGTGGAATTGTCAATGGTTAATTAATTATTAATGAATTAAATAACATAAAGTGAAATTGATGAAAATGTAATTAAGTAATTTAATAATGCGCTTAAAATGGTCATGTTCTAATAGGATACCTAGTCATAGAATTGGCATCCTGGAGGCTGATAAACATTAGCTTTCTTTGTGTCTAAGACAAGTTTATACACATAGTGTTGTTATGTGCTATAGTATAATCTGTAATTTTTATGTTTCTATACGCTACTCCACCCCGTCAGTTAGGGAAACTAACACCACATAGATTCTGAGCCCTAGGGGTATTTTCCCCAATATACAGGGGGAGGATAGATGGATGACTACCCCATTTCTCCATGCTCTATTCTCTTGGTAGTTACTTGTTATGGTATGCACAAGGGTTAGTTTTCCCGATATATGTATGTTGAGTGTTGTAATGGCTCATGGTTATTCAAACACATATATTATAGATATATTTTCTATGGAATAAAATAGGTGTAACTTGTATAGGAAATGATGGATTCAGGGTCCTTATTCGTTGTATGGTCTATAATGGATAGGGGATTATTACCGACGTATGATTCACGTTATGAAAATTATGGTGGATACCAAAATCAATCTGGTTACTTTGCTTATGTGGACGTGGTGGTTTTGTTGCATGAGGTGTATGTTGGGGTGCTTCTCCTAGCTATTTGTGGGAAAGCCTTTTTGGAAAGAGATTCTTAAGACGTCTTATGTGGTGGAAAAGTGGAAAACTAGTAGTGGATTAGTAGTGGAGTACCCTTGATATTATTTATTATATTATATAATCTTTTATGTGATACATGGTGAGAGAAGACATGGTGATACTGGGAACAAAGTATACCTGTTTTGGTGACGAGTTTGTTTCACTTGTTGTTCACTGTGCTTTAGCATACATTCTTTACTTTTTCATGAGAAGATCTAGTAAAGATCCTATTGAGTATACTACTCTACTCACCCTATGTATTTATAAACTATTGATCATGTCACTTGGATCAGGTTAGAGATGAAACTAGTTTCTACTAGCATGTGGTGCCAGGAGTTCTTCAAGCTTGTGGGTGCTACATTTTTTAGTTTCTTCTGGGTAATTGCAGTTTTCCCCATTCAGTTATTGTTGTTTTTCATGAAATTTCATATCTGTACTTGGAATTTCACTAATCTTTTCGCTTGAGTTGATGTTGGTTGGGGTCTATCTTATATCTCTCTTTCGTGGGTGTTCTCTTAGAGGGTAATGCATCTCATTTGTGTTTTTATTATACCCACGGTGCTAGTCACCAACTCGGGGCCTACTAGAGGTGGGACTCAGGGGTCATTATCTGCCATATCACATTGTTATCCCATGAGGGGTACACCTTTTTGGAGAGGTTCATGACATCTTCATCCTATTTTTGTGGCGACATTACCTCATTGGGGAGTTCTTTGTGGTATTCATAGAACATAAGTGCTTTAGGTATATCTTTTTTCAGCAAGATTGAAAACATGCGATAGCAGAAAAGGATTGATTTTCTTTTGGATTACAATTTTGAGATTTCATACTCCTTAGGAAATTGGATTGATGTACTGATTCTTTGTGAAGGAAGTAATATAGAGAATTTGTCTAAGAATATGCGGATTCTAGGAGGGTGATGGAGGAGTTGGATTCATTTAACATAAATGAGGAAATGGATAATGGAATAGGATATATATTTCAGATTATGGTGTAGTAATCTAAGATGTATTTGTTGGAGAGGTTTTTGTGGGTAGACTCGAAGGCTGATGTGACGCAAGATCATGTTGACCAATGTAGTTTTCTAAAGGGATGTTTTGAGGTTTGTCAAAATAAGATGTTATTACTTGGGAAGATGTTTTTTCCATTGGTGATACATGGAGGAGTTCTCAATGAGATTCATAGCTAACCCGTGGTAGTAAACCCAAGAGTTTACAATATGTATCATGGTTTGGGGGAACCGTTCTGGTGGCCGATGATGAAGTGAAAAAAGGTATAGTTTTTCGAAACATTCCTAGTGTTTCCACAGGTGATGTCTGAGAAACTTGTTCGTGATGGTTTGTTTCAACACATAAAATTACTTGAGTGCATGTGGGAATAAATCTAAATTTATTTCATTGTAGGGATACCTAGGGCTCAGGGATGCTATGATGCTATATCTATAGTGGTGGACCGGCAGAAGAAATCATCTCACTTTATAGGGATCAATGATTCGATGGTGATAGATACCTTGGAGAGGCGGTATGTCGATGAGGTAGTTGGGATACATGAGCTTCCATGATCAACCAACTCAAATCGGGACACATTTTTTACCATGAAAATTTGAGGGGGTTACATCTTGATTTTAGAACTCAGTTATGCCTTATCACTACTATCCACCCTTGGACGGATGGGAACACAGAGAAAACCATCTAGACATTAGAGGATATTATACGGGCTTGTTTTTTGGTCATAAGAGGATATTGGATTCAATAATTTTCCTTAGTATAGCTTCCTTTCAATAATATCAACCAGTATAACATTGGAATGGAACAACATGAATCCATGTATGAGATGTCAATTGTTCCCGCCTAGGCTGGATGGAGGTTGGAGAGACAGTTTTTCGTGGACTAGAGGAAGTGTAGAGCACAAAAGAGAAGGATTGTTACATGTGTGAGAGTGTGACGGGTGATCGGGATCAACAGAAGTCATATATAGATCGTAAGAGGTGGAACATGGAGTTAGAGGTTGGATAACATCATTTCATGATGGATTCCCCTCAACATGGGAAGAATATGATCAGTAAAGGGAATAACCATTCTTATATGTTCTTCAGACCGTTTTAGGTGTTCGAACTAGGTATTCATGTTTCATAACAACTGAAATTTCCGTTATAGTTGGAGAGGATCCATGTCGTCTTCTATATTCCCCATATTCATCGGTATTTAAAGGATGACTACCAAATCATTTACTAGGGAGAGTGGAAATCTAGGATAATAGTAAATTCATGGAACAAAAGGTGGGGAACCAAGATCACTGGGAGAATGTACATCACGGATGGAAAATTCATCTGGTTCTTCTATTGTGGGGCATGGTGTCCTAGAATAGATTTCGTGGGATTGAGAAGCGAAGATCCATGCTGAATACCCAGAGCTATTTTGATATTCTATTTTGTGATTTATTTTTTATGTAATTCTTAAAACCTATTTTCTATAAGATGTGTTTTTTCCTAATATCTGATGTGTGAAAGAGTCATGTCATGTGGGTTGCTGAGGACATGATCCATAATCGTTATATATCGATGTGTTTGTGATTAAACCCCATGATAGTGAGTTAGTGTCACCCGTAGGGGATAGTATCTCGACATTGAGGAAGGAAATACCAAATCTATGTGTCCAAAATGTATGACATATGGTGTTTGTGTGGTTTTTTGGGGACATAAATTTTATGGAGGTGTTTGTGGATGTTGAGATTTCACATTACCTTTAGATAAACATAGGGAGGATTATCATTGAGATGTATATTATGGGTGGTTGTTCAGACCCCATAATCTATTGAGTTTGGATTAAAATTATTTAGGTTTAGAATAGATTAAGATGTATCTTATATAATGGCCTGGACCACTCAAGTATATTCTTTTGTGAAATTCATGTGTTTGTGGTGTTCTTGGAGATCAATGTGGATTGTTTCAAGAGTTTCTCAAAAAAACATGTCTATGCAGTAGGTCATCGTACATTGACTCATCGAACCATGAATCAACGAATGGTAGTTAAAAAAATGTGACTCACCAAATAGTGACACACCCAATGGTGGCTCATTGAATGGTGACTCAACAAATTGTTGGTCATCGAATGGCGTCTCACAGAAAGGGGCTCACCAAACATTGAATCACTGAATGGTGACTCACCAGAAATTGACTCACTAAATAGTGACTAACTGAATAGTGAAACACCAAATGGTGACTCATCAAAATAGTTACTCAATGAATAGTGACTCACCAAATGGTTTGTCACTAAACAGTTAATCACCTAATGATGATTGTCATAAGTGACTCACCCAATGGTGGGTAATTTACAGTAATCCCATATTTTTTAATTTCGCCAATGTCATGATTTTTTCATCATGAAATTATATCCTTTTTAGGTTTCAACATTTTTCAGGCAATTTCCACCATCTCATAAAAGTATATTTGTGTCTTAATTATTCATAAGATTACATGATCTTTGAAAATTATTCATAAGATTCCAAGATTTTTGAAGCATCCCATCCGCGTGGTCAAGGACATCCCTCAACTTTTCGGTGTTGTGAAATTGTCTCCCTGAATTTTGATAAACCTTATGGGTTATTTAGTCCTATATAATGATTATATTTACTAATACGGGAGAAATGATACTTTTTATCTCTATAAAGAGGTAGTAATTCTCACTAGGGTGAGTAGGATCTTGATGAATGCTTTAGAGGACCAACTATTTGTAGAATGAGTTTTTAATGGATCAATTAACCATCCTCACTCTAAATTATGTTTAAATGAAGCATAATTCATCTCATCCAACGGTTGAGCTTTTTCAGTTTGTTTTTACTAATGATATTTATGGAGAATTTTCTTTTCATGAGATCCATATTATGATCATATTGTTTCCGGGATAATAGCCAGTTTCAGTCATGACATATATAATATGATAAAATAAGAATCAAGAGTTGAAAGTACAATATGAAGATCTAGAAGCTAAAGGATTCATATGTCCTAGCATATCTCCATGGGATTATCTCATTATTTTTTCGAAGAAAAATACTTTTTCATTAGGAATTTTTTTGGAATATCACATATTGGACTATATGTGAATCACTAACATATATCCCGTTCAATTTATCGATGATTTCTTCATTCAGTTGAGAGGTACTAATATATTTTCAAAGGTTAAACTATGATCTCGATTCAAAAATTTTAGGGTGATACTTTTGGATATTACTGAAACTGTATTTTGATGTTTGTATGGATTGAATGAGTTCATAGTTATTCCATTTTATTTGAAAAAATTAATGTTGTAATTCACGGACCGGATGAATTTGATTTTTCTTCTTTTTCTGGATCAGTTTTTTGTGGGTTCTTTGACGACTTTTCAGTGTACTCATAGTCAATATATTTTAATTCCCATTATATTTCCATTATATTGAGTATATTTTTTATAGAATAAGATTTATTCTACGTTAAATAAATGCATAATATTTATTGAAAATACACAGTTCTTTGGCCATGTGAACTCATAATTTTTAGTTTTAGTGGACCCAAATATTTTTGAAACCATAATATTATTGGAAAAGACAAGTAATTTTTTTATATTCAACTTTTTATTGATTATGAATTTTATTATCGATTTTTTATCCTGAAATACTCTCCTTATACTCTAGTAATTTCATGACAAAATTAGAATAATGTGATGTTTGTTAGGTCATATTCATTTTGAGAATAATTTCTAGTTGTGGAATGGAAGTTTTTTTTTTGGAACCAATCCTCACATTACTTGTGATGATTAAATAAAATATTGTTTAATTCGTTGCATCTAGAGTTGCACTAAGAGTAGTTCTTGTGTATGAGGATTTTGTTGTATATTCTGGCTTTATATAGATGATAATTAACATAAGAAATTAAAGTATTAATGATCTAGAGTTACTTATTGTGGTACATATCATACAATGTTGGAGGAATTATCTCATGTTGGAGTGTTTTTTGGTATACACATACAATAAAAACCTTAGATAAACATTTACTTAGTTGTACATGATCCTTCATAAGAATAGGTGGGATGAGAATCAGTAGTCATTCGACATAATGTTGTCTTATACTCCTTGAATGGAATAAATAAATTCTTATTATTTGACTTGGAATATGTAAAAATCATTTGTTCGGATGTCTTGGGATGGGTGGCTGATTATGGAATTGTCTACATACATTCATCTAGATGTTAAAAAGTCTCAGGGATGACAATATATTACAGAGACCTCTCTTATACAAATAATTTCAGAATCGATTAAGATATCTATTTTTATACAAATGGATATGTTCTATGGATCATCCTATATGGAGGGATCCACCAAGTGGATAGCCCCATGGAAATGGTAATCCGCTTCTTTTTCATCTTCTTTTATAGGTTACAACATGCATGCATGATGAGCGGATGATAGTGTTTCATTATTCTATAATTGTGTTATATAATTTTTTGACAATGATGTATCATGATATCTATAAAATATATTGGAGTTCTTTAAAAATAAAGTTATTGCAGGCTAGGTTTCAAGGTAGTTCGCTTTTTAGTAGGTTAATGTTGAGAACCAAAGAAAAACATTGAATTATTATCCATATCTCATTTCGTAGTGGAAATGGAATTATGTAACTAGTAATTTAATGACTATATTTCATATGAAAAACATAAAAATAATTTTTGTTTGTGTGATTTTGTACTGAATTATGTAGGTATACCACTATTTTTCCTACCAGGGTGACATTCATTGTTGATGGTATGAGTGTTCCTTGCATGTGTGAGGTATTGAAGCTACACATTATTCCGGGGAGTTTCTATTCCAATAGAGTTCATTGTTTCACATAATTCATTATGATGGGTTTTTAGAAGTATCTATGGTATGAGTTTCTCTTGATCCAAAAGCAGTCATCCTCAGGCTTATATTAAATCTAGGCAGAGTATTTTGGTTTTGGATGATATGTATAATAATATACTTTTGAATTTTTGTTTTTAATAGAATAATACATTGGAACTCATGGTGTTATTATATAAAAATTGACTCAATTCAATAACACAAATTTGAAACATTGAGTACTTTAATGGTTGTTCATGAAATTAAAAACATCATTGAATGGAGGTATGTTAGATAATTTCGGCTGGACCTAGCCTATTGTAAGAGACAAATATGTGGGTTCAATTTATCTAGAGGTAATTGGTGACTGTGAAGAGTGTGAATAAATATTTTTTGTGATCATTAATGAATAAAAATAGTGTTTGGGTTTTGCCATCATGTTTTCCTTCGGGTGTTTCCTGTGTTGGCGAAACACCATATCTAGAAATAGGGTAAACAAGGACCCTTGTTTTCAGGCTGTTTGAGATAGTGAACAAGGTCGGTGTACTTTCATATCTATTTATCCTTTCATAACACTATAGTTCAATTCATGACGTGATAAATGAGTATTATCTTTCTGAAATATTATCCCAACCATTCACATTTTTTGGATATCATGAACATCGAACATTACATTGATACACCATTTTATGGGGCCTCCAATAATGATCATAGAATATATTGAGAAGAATATCTAGAATATGGTAATTTTATTGTTTTTAGTGTCATGGTAACATGTGATTGTTCAGTAGGAGACATAGGTGAGGTAGTTTTATATATGATCATTGGGGACAAATTTGTTTTTCAAGACCTAATATTGATTCTTTGAGTATCTTGGTGAGTTTTCATTAAAAATATGGTGTCCATGTGATGGCTGGATATGGATGGATTTTTTTGGGGGAAATGGAATATCATAGAGCGATGTAGATTTATTATAATTAGTATTGTATAGTTATAAATTAGTTTAAATCACATATAAAGGATCTTCATGATTCCATAATTCATTATAGGTAGATTATAAAATTCCATAGAAGGTGAGATGAAAACTATCAACAAATAATTTACATGACATGCACATGTTACAAGATATGTATCTTCGGCAAGAATAATGTTATTAACCCATAGAGGGGGTAATGTAGTTACACATTATGTAAGTCATTCACATATTGCAGTATTTTATCACAGAAAAATGTTATCTCGATGAGAATTATTTCTTGAATACCCCTTTAAAAAATAAATATCGGGCCTTTAAATGGATTATAAACCACGTAATTATCATGAGAATGAGTTTTATGTAGCATCATACACCATTTTCTTATTCCCCCACATTGTGATACCCCTCATCATAATCACTTGGTGGATACTATCAATTACTTCTTGATTTTATCTCCTATTGATTTCATTGATTTTTCTTTGATCGCCAATATCTCTCATTTATTTATTTTTTATTCCCCATACCTAATGTTTACAATTAATTTTGGTATTATATTGATATATGTGGTGAAATCGTGTTGATCCCATTTCAATTTGATCTAGATTATTCTCATGAAAATTTTCTCTTTTATTAATGTTGTTGATTCCATTTTGAATGTTTGATAAATTGCCAGTTAATGGTTGGGGGTCTAAAAATAATCATATAGTCTATTTAATTTTGAAGTATATGCACTATTTTTAATATATAAACCTAACTACCACTCTAAAAAATTTAAATTAAAATTTATGATAAATCATTGATCATAATATTATATGGGTCAATTGGAATCAAATATATTTGTGACCTTGATATTGTTAATTATTTAGTACATGAAAAATTTAATTAGAATTACATGGCTAATGGTTTAAATTGTGTCTAACATGTCATGATATTGAATGATATTTATTGATAATCAATCATATTAGTATGAAATTATTGGAAACTGATATGGATTTTAATAATTAGTTATATATATATAAATGATTAATTTAATGAACATTGTAATTTTAGTAATTAACCATCGAATTTGAAGGCATGACATTGTGATGTCCCAAGTGTAACAAAATGTTGAGATGATGTTATAATTATTATATACTCGGGTATTCCTAGAAACATGTTTTAATTCCTATATACTGGGATATTCCCTAAGAAATGAAAAAATACTTATATAGATGGATATTATTGGTGATTTATTCTACAAAGATTATATATCAAGACATTACAAGACACATATTGATTATCATTTTATACAACTATGCAATGTGTTTCATGTTTTAATGCTTATAAATTGGGTTGTAACCAATCATGTGATTTAGTGATTATATTGAGGAAGATCAACCCAATCCTATATTGAGATTCATATATAGATAGATTGAAATTCTTTTTTTTATTTACCCATGGATATATTGTTATGATTTTTGTAGTTGGGTATATGCCTAGAGAACTTATATCCGGGTGTCTATGTAGGTTGATTTGTATATTTTATTAACTTATTAAATTATTACAACTAATAAATATTTTAATTTAATTAATTATTATGCAAATTATTTTCTTTTGAAATGGTGTTTTTACTTTCTCTGTTTTACTCACACTGTACTCATGCCACTATTTTCTACCCAAGTAGATTACATGGATGATGATTTAGGCAAGGGGAAGGGACCATGATTCGGATTCTATTTCATCAATGATGGGATTTAATTTGTAGGTATAACCACAATGGGTTGTAGAACTTGGTAATTTTAGTTTCATTTATTGAGTTAATTATTATTTTTATTTTCTGTTTGAAAATTCGATACATATTATCTTTTAATTGCATGGTTTGTTGTTATCTGAATATTTATTTACTCCTTTTTTTCAAGTAGCATGAAATTTTTTCCCACTATTTATTTATTACTATCATATATATTTTTATCTTATATTTTCGTATGAATTATCTTTTTACCATGGGTTATAATATCCCCATTGAATCATACTCACCCCTACTATGTTTTGGCCACCTTTGGTGTATGTGGAGGTGTGCTTGAGTTCCCTTAATAAAACCATTATAGAAACATAAGGTAGTGTTAGATCATGGAATTTTACATAATATATATGAAATTATTTACATAATAATTCTTTACAAATAATTATTCCACTTATAACTTCATACTTTTTAGTCTATGTGGTACAAGATGTCATTATTTCTGTGTATGATGTAATCATGCCCCTTAAATCAATGTGATTAAAATTTTATTAATGATTTTAAAACAGGTAAAAATGATATATTTAATTATTTTATGCTATATACACGAATTCAATTTTTTTTGATATGGTGATGTACTACTTAATTCATTTTATTCACTTATTTTAAGAGTTTTAACAATTATTCAAGTATAAGAATGGCCTATAATCACCATGAATAGTGTGTTTCAATTTCAATCACTAAATTTTATGGATTAATATTACTACACATATAAATAATATTATATATATATCATCATTATATATATAGAGATTATGAAACCATGATCAAACTAACAGAATTAATTATAGAAAACTCAAACACACCAATAAATAAAGAAAATATTACATGAAACATGAATTGAAAATGGTAATGAAACGAAATGGGTAATAAAAATTCATATGTAAATTATATTTGATACCATATATATATAATTATTGTTATTTAAGTTATTTATAATAAATTAAAATTTATTATAATGGTGGATTAAATGTGTATGAAGGATTTCAATAAATAAGGTAAAACTTCTTGACTCACTTATTTCTTCTTTGAGTCACATGCCAAATTCACCATATATTTCATCTCTATGGTGTATATAATTTACATTAATATATAATAAAAGTATTCTCAAGACAATAATTTGTATTTAAATATCAATTTCATTATCTCACTGTCATGTAGTTTTCAATTAAAAATTTATCGAAGTATTAAGAGATTATTTTCCCAAATTACATTATTGTGATGTATTTTATAGGTCAAAAACCTATGTACATTTTGTGGTTTAAATATTTTCCCCTTTTAATATTTACTCTATAAATATTTATATATTCATTATATTTAATGTTTCATTTTATATTATTTGTTATTGGTTATTAAAATCCAAAAGTTTCCCAAGAGGTGGAGCAGGATATTAAAATTTCATTGTTCCTTCAGGTTATTCTTCATCATAACTACAATGATGATATATTATATTGTATCTCCCAATAAAATAATTAATTTTCTTATAATGTGGTTATTTTTTGGGAAGAAATGTTTTTCCTTGATTTTCCTCTCTTTATATACTCATGAATACAAAATTTTTTATCAATGTAAAATAACGTTGTTTACCACTCTGATATGAAACATTATTTTCATCCATATCAATTTTTTCTAGAGTTTTTTCAATTCATTTTAACGTTCTCTAAATCACATTTTAAAAACATATTTCATATTTAAAATTAATTAATAAATTATGGGTGGAATCATAATGTCGTTTTCCATACAATTCATGTTTGGATTTTATTAAAATTTTAATGAAATATTTGTTTAAATTTTATTGAATTAATATTTGATTAAACATTGATGAACAAACAATGTTTTAAAACATCATTTTTAATATTACAATATTAAATTTTAATAAACCTTTTTTTAAATTTATATATTTATCCAAAATGTTATCTTCAATGTGGAATGAGTATTTTCCTTGTAAAATGTTTTAAAATATTTTTAATGTATCCATTAAATTTTTTAAAGAGATATTTTTCAAAGTATTTAATTTTGTAAAAGTTGTATTTTTTATAAATTTTTTTCCAAAGTTGAACATATTGTTTCATGTAGAAATGTCCCAATTGATCTTTCAACGTCATTTTCAGAAAAGAATACATCTTTTGATGTGACATATGATTTAATAGAATATAAGATTTTATGGTACCAATTTTTTCTTTCTCTGTGTGGTTAATATTTAAATTGAGGGAATTTTTATGAAACCCATTTATATTTCACAGGTTACGTTATGCTAAATTGATGAAATGTTTACAAAATCCATTTTCTCTATATAGTTTATTATGTGATAATAAGAATAATGTTTTTCTGATATTGTGGAAATAGGAATTATGGTTTCCATTATGAGATAGGTGGGACCTATATCTCCCTCTAATTAATTTGTTAATAATTTATATCTCTTGAGATAACAGTGAGAAACAAGTCAATGGCCTTGATCAGCAATGGGAAACTCATGAGTACTAATATATTATGGGAAATTAGTGTGTTTGGATATATAATATGAAATAGGTTAGCATATTTATTCACTATATGGAAGGTATTAGTAGTAAAAATTGACATATTAAATAGTTATCTAGGTTTGTTATGCATCTACAGTTTTATAACATGAGATTATGGTTTATGATTTATTTTTGATTATTTATCATTGTTATGGGACATGTTTTTAAAAATTATATTGTTTTATGCCATGAATCATAGTGTGGATCTTTGATAGGATGGGTATGAACATAGTGATCAATAATCATGATAATATACCCTTATGATTTTCTTATGATTTTATATAGATATATATTGATATATCTTTTGTTTACCCATAATGGACATCTAAGATCATAGTTTATTATTTTTATATCCTAATATAATGAATAAATTTATAGGCTATGAATTCAAAAGAAGTGTACTATATAAGAATATTTATGTGGATAACATTGAATATATTTCACAGAATAAGATGATTTTGTTTTACTATTCATAAACACTATACTTTTATGGTTCTTCTATATGAGTTTATTAAATGTACTAAATATTCATATAAGAAAAAGTGATATTTATGTATGTAATACACATGGTCATTGTATATGTTAAAAAAATAATCTTTTAGAAAATATTTTGTTATTGATGGTTTAAAAATAAATATTGACTAACTATATTGTCCTGGAATATCTAGTCCAATCCATTGGGAAAATCTTGTGTTTTCACTATTATTAGTGGTCTCATTGGATTGTTTCAAGAGTTTTCCAAAAATTCAGTTTTCTATCATTAGGTAAACAAATAGTGACTCATTGAATGGTGACTCATACAAGAGTGGATCGTCGGAATGGTGACGCACCATGTAGTAGGTCACCAAATGGTAACTCACTAAATGGTAGGTCACGAAATAGTGAATCACCAAAAAGTGACTCATCGAATGGTATGTCCCCAAATGGTGACTCGCCAAAATTTGACTCTCCACTAGTGTATCACCAAATGGTCAGTCATTTCCGGTTTTCTAGTGTTTTCCAGTTTTTCCCCTATTATGTGTTTTTCATCATTAAATGAGAACCCATTAATGTTTTATGGTTTTTCTATCCTTTCCTATCATCAACAAATAGGATAATTATTTCATAATTATTCCTAACATTATGAGATCTTTGAAAGCGCCCAAACATGTGGTCATGGTCAAAACTAGAATTTTATGTGAATTGAAATTATCTCACTGATTTTAGGAAAAGACAATATCCTCTCTTCCATGAAACATACTATTCACACTGGGTGCGCCTAGATCCTACCTCTCTAGACGAACCATGTTCCTATGATGTATCAATCTGTTCTATTTTCCATTTAGTCTCCTGCTCGGAAGACCCCCTATTTTTTCACAAAGAGGTGTTTTGGTGGCCTATTGTCCCCATTAAGGATTTCCTACATCTTTATATTAGTTTTTGCATCATTTGTAGTGGGTATAATCATGTGGCCTCTTGATCATAGTTAGAACCAATTATTATGGTTGTTATTATATAATCATCTTATTACCATTATTAATAAATGACTGATGGGGAAGATGATGATGATTAACCTTTTTTTATTTGTTATCTTAGATTTCCTATTATGGTTTTTTCAAGCTTCATTCCTTTTGAAAATCATGGTTGTTGGACACCCTTTTTTATACAACCTTGAGAGCATCTGAATAATTCATGTAAATATAGATCAGATTAATAACTTATACCCATTTATATGAAATGGATGCCCTAGGATAAAAAATGTTTTATTATAACTACTATTATTCATAGTGTAATTACATAACCATTGTTTGCTAAATCTGAATACAGTTGTATTATTGTTGTGGATGTGTGTTGTGTGGGGTTTGTTGGGTTTTGTGCCTTATGTGGGTTGTATGCTGCTGCTGCTGGTAGCATAGTTATGGTTCCATGGGAGGAAATAGGGGTTGGCCGTGTTTTTAGGATGGGGTATATGTCATCATAGGGGACGTAGGATTGTGTTGGTTGTAGTGGTCTTTGTGTTTTTAGGTTTTGAAGGAGGTGTGGTAGAATATCTGGTTAAGGGATTGATAGATTGTTGAATGGGTGAATATTAAAAGCATTGGGTATGGATATGGTTGGTAGTTTCATGGGTAGTGTTGGGATGAAATAGTGAGATTCTTAATAAATAATGGAACAATGTTTAATGAAAAGGGGTGTGTATATGTTTTGGAAGTGGTTGTTTATGTAGATGTGCATGTAGGGGTAATGGTAAGGGTAGTTTGGGTGGGGTGGGTTTTTTTGGAAACCCATAGGTTGGGATGAGTGTCTGTTTTCCTATATGTATAAGCATATATTACCTTGTGATTTCTATACTGACCACACCTATGTTGATAACTATGTTACGAACACCACATTATTATCGCATAGCGTGTTTTTCCCAATATCCTTATGTGAGGATGGATAGATGGTTATTGGATACCCCTCTCATTATTGTAGTCATTTATTGTTCAATACTCTTCATGCATGATTTAATGGCTTGGGGGTTGTTACCAGATCTATGGTTTTGGTTGAGTGACTGGTGGTTAGTTACCAAGGTGTTTTCAAGCTAAGTAACTTGTGTTTTCGGGTGAGACGAATTGTGATTGTGGACAATGTGTCCCTGACTAGAATGTGATGTTGTTGTGGACCAGGTGTTTATGAGTTGGATGAGATATGGTTGTGGCCTAGGTGTATGCGAGATAGATATGATGTGGTGTGTGGTCCAGGTTTGTGCATGTAGGTTGTGACTGTATAGCTTTTGGAAGAGTGGTAGCTCCAGGATATTCATCATTAGGGATGAGAAGTTAACCAGTGGCTAGTGGGGATGAGTACCCAATCATCGATGTGATTATAATATTACATTAATTTAAATTCATTATTTAGGGAATGTGTCTAGGTGGGGATCAGGATGATATTATTCTTTGATAGGTGTTGTTGATTCTATAGTTTTTAGGAGGGCATTAGTATTATTCTCCCACATGTGCAGGAATGAATTTCATTTTCTTACTGAGGGTACGTGTATTCTCACACAACATATATCAACCGATTTTTAGTGCTCAAAAAGAACATCGAGAACCATGCAAGACTGTACTAGCTTGGACATTGTGGATAGTTTATGTGTCAGTTATTAGTTTTATTTTGGTACTTATATTTTAGATTTCATTGTATTTGTAGAAGTTTTACATCTATCAGTCTTATTGGTGTATTTTTTATTATTATATATTTAATTATGTCTTGGAGTTTTTTTGCGGTTGATACATTTTATCACTAGGTCATGTTTACAATATAAATGAAAATAAAACCCATGTTTTTTAGACTATATACCATTGGTGTTGGTCACCACCCTAGGGAAAATTTGAGGTAGAATCAGTTGTCATTATCTCTCCATCATCTTGACGAATGAAGGTCAGGGAAATTTTCAATCCCTTAACTCATCATAAAGATGGAGGTTCATGAAAAAATGTTATCAGAGGTGATGGTTGAGAGATACGATGTAGTTCACAGTTAGGAATAGTGAGTATTCAACCAGATGGAAGGGAATCTATTTTAAGTTATCATGGGCATGGTATAGGCTATGTAAGACCATATAGGACACATAATTTTCGGCCCCCATTATCCGAGGTAAGGAATCTAGGCCTACAAAATGAAAAATTATGGCCACCTCGATTGGAAGGTAGAAGGATATTGAATGATACAATCATCATAATGACATTTTCCCTTTTTTTTTGGTATTTTTCATAATATAAATATAAATAAGTAGTTTAAATTCATCTTACATGAAAATTCCATACAGCATTGGCATTGGACATATCCATTTTAATATTTTGTATGGCTCTTAGTCTTTTCCAACGTGTAGTACATGTTTTTGAGGCTCAATAGAAATACCTAGTTGAACTATGGAGGGTTAACCTTGGGGGAGAAGATGACCAGTGGTAGAATACCCTTCTATTTGTCAATTAAGAGACTTTGTGGATGTCTGAAGGAATTATTTATGATATAGATACGGGGAGTTATCTTGAAAAGTTGGTGATCTCCTTCTCCTTGATCCAGGTTCCGTTATAGAACTGGGTTCCTCTGGTGGGGATCCATATGATTGTAGCAACACGTCAGTGGTTCAATATTTACTAGGGGGGAGGAAGAACATTGATTATTCATGGGATGACATTTATAAGGGGTTCGGGGTGAAATTACACTATTCGATAATTATGTCCAACAAGAGAAAAGTGATAATCTCATACCAGTAGGGTACTATATTAGTGAGTAAGAATGGGATCATGTTCAAGGATGTCCTCTATGTTTATCTGGATCTCTTTTCGAAGGGGGAGTCTCGGGCGAGATTCATATAGGAGGATCTTAGACATTCTCTTCAGAATTTAGTTTATTACTTCACTCTGATAAAAAAAACAGAGTTTAATAAGAAGTTTGATGTATTGGAAAGGATTCACTTGTGAGGAGGCCTACCACAAGAAGGGAGAAATCATAGTTATTAAAAGGGTAAGGTTGTTAGTAGTAGGTCATTAGTGTCAGGGCATTCTTGGTTTCAGATTGAGGGAAGCTGACCCTAGATGTTTTATTTTTGACCTTTTTGTCCTTGTAATTTTTCCACAGGCTTGGGTCCAATGTTTTTTTAATGGGGAGTTCAGGGGAACATTCAGATTCATATCCTTTATTGAGCTTAGTATGATGGAGGTTTGAAGGATAAGCACCCTCCTCAGCAGTAGTCACATGCCAGGATATTTTAGTGGAAGGGACAGCTGGCTCTTACACCACTGAGGGGAGATGAAGTAGATGGAGGACGACGTCAAGGTGTTACTCAGGGACCTCGAACCGAGTGTGGTTGGGTAGGAATCTAATATCTTATGGGAAGAGGAGATGGGTTTGTAAAATTTCACACCACAAAGGTATCAATTCTAGAAAGGCTAGATATTGTTTGTGATACGATTATTTTTCATTATGCTTTCATTTGATTTGTTGGATTCGGAAGCATCACACACCATCCTTCAATAAGTCCATATCATGCATTGGTTCCAGTCATATAGAGTCTTTTCATTCCCAAGGTGTTGGGTATTCTAATTGGACATCAGACCATCTTGGTACATGTCTTCATGGATGTAGACTGCTGTTGGGGATGAATCAGTCTAGTGGGGACCTCTTTCTTCTAAAAAATATTCTATTTAATTTCATCCCTAACATCAATGGTTTTTTTGGTGTGTTATATTAGAAACTAAATTTTCAAGAGATTCATGTTATATGGCATTGATGGAAAACTTTTAGCTTTCATTGATTATCACAGTTGTCAGGAAGGAAACCAGTCTGTAGATCTTTTTCTTTACATGTTGGCTAGTATATTATTGGAAATAGCGGATGATGAAATGGTAGGGGTTACCAATGTTGTTTTGGAGTTCTTGTGTGTTTCCCAAATGTGTTTTTTGATTTACCCCCTCGATGTGATTTTGAATTCGAGATAGATTTAATGCATGGTGCTTGTCTAATCTCGATAGTTCCTTATTGGATAGATTCTTATGAGTTAAAGGAGTGGCTGATTCAGAACAATGATCTGACTATGACGTGTTTTATCAAACTGAGTGTGTTTCTTTGGGGGTATCTTGTCTTTTATCGAAGAATGTCGATGGTGTGTTGAGGTTATGCATAAATTACCAGATATTGAATAAGGTATCAATCAAGAAACATTACCTACTCATAATAATAGATGATATTTTTGAAAATATAAGGGGAGAAGGATTGTACTCTTTGAATAATATGTGGTATTGGAATCACCAGTTATGGGTGAAGGAGGATGACTTCCTGAAGACTGCTTTTAGGTGAAGGTATGGGGTTATTGATTTTGTGTTCAGGTTGTTCGGTGTTACGAACACAAAATCTGTATTCATGGGACTCTTGAACTTTGTATTCCCTATGATTCTGGACTAGTTCATCATCATTGTAAAGACCCGTAAAATTCGAGGGAAATTTTTTCTTAATTTTCTTTGAAATTTTACAAGAACGCGGTTTCTGACGGCACCTGATTTCGAGGCCCGGAGTGCCTGGAATCAATTTCCGAAGTTTGGCTCGGGTACGTTCAGTGAACGAACGAGTGGGAATTTCTAACTTTTGAACCGGTGCCCGGAATCAAATTCCAAGGGCACCTATGAACTCGCAATGCCGATATTCGCTTAAGGAGACCTTTTCCGAGGTTGCGTTTATTGCGGGTTGAGAGTTAGTTTTTGGGAGTTTAGAATAAGTTAAATAAAAAATGTGGAATACAAATTTTTATTTTAACTTGTTGGTTAACTTCTCCCAAAAGGAGTTAGAGGTGGGACCCACATCCACTTAACCTCCCATGGGAGGATTAAGTGTGGTGGTTCCCATACGAAGCATAACTCTTCATCTTCTCTTTTTAAACTCCCAATAACCCCTATTTAATTAACTTGACAAGTTGGGATATTAAATGGGTGGAGTTGTTTAATTTAAAACCTTTGAATTTCAAAATGTTTTGGTTGAGTAAATAAAATAAGACCTTAGCTTATTTTATTTGGGTTAGAATTCTCTAGACAATCTTTAGAGAATTTGGAGCCTACTTCTTCTTCTTCTTCTTCAAGCTTTGACGAAGAACGCGAAGAACCTTCGAACATCGACGAAGAACGCCACGTTCTCGGGAATCGACTTCCGGGACGCCATACCCACGACACCGACGACGTCTTCTTCTGCGTTATCTCTTCCGCGACGATTTTCCACGACAAAATCTTCATCAAAGAACTTCTAATCCTCGCTTCACGACATCGACGTCCTTCTTCCGTGACGCCGACCACCACGACGCGTCTTCCGCGGGTCATTGACGATCATCGTTCTTGAAACCGAGGTAGGGGTTTGTTGTTGATTATTTATTATTCTCGTTCTTGGTTCTAGCATGACAATCTTGAGGATTAATGTTATGTGTTATCGTCTAACGAGTGGGGGGCCAAACTGCACAAACACGGCCGAACCCCCCTCCTTTGTTCTTGAATATTTTCTTAGTTGTTTAATTTCAAATATTTGAATTTCAAAATGGTTTGGTTGAGTAAATAAGATAAGACCTTAGCTTATTTTATTTCGGTTAGAATTCTCTAGACAATCTTGAGAGAATTTAGAGCCTACTTCTTCTTCTTCTTCTTCAAGCATTGACGAAGAACACGAAGAACCTTCGAACATCGACGAAGAACGCCACGTTCTCGGGAATCGACTTCCGCGATGCCATACCCGCGACACCGACGACGTCTTCTTCCGTGACATATCTTCCGCGAAGATTTCCCGCGACAAAATTGTCGTCAAAGAACTTCGAATCCACGCTTCACGACATCGACGTCCTTCTTCCATGATGCCGACCACCGTGACGCGTCTTCCGCGGGACGTTGACAATCATCGTTCTTGAAACCGAGGTAGGGGTATGTTGTTGATTATTTATTATTCTCGTTCTTGGTTCTAGCATGAAAATCTTGAGGATTAATGTTAAGTGTTATCGTCTAACGAGAGGGGGGCCGGACCGCACAAACACGGCCGAACCCCCCTCCTTTGTTCTTGAA
Source organism: Viscum album (assembly GCA_963277665.1). Classification (NCBI taxonomy): domain Eukaryota; kingdom Viridiplantae; phylum Streptophyta; class Magnoliopsida; order Santalales; family Viscaceae; genus Viscum; species Viscum album. The sequence continues at coordinate 641,328,145 of OY728151.1, read as the reverse complement.
TATTTTCTTGCGGATGAACGAGATGGCGTGGTGCCATCGCACCTCGCGGGAATCAGACGGAAAATATTGTGCGGCGCAGTCGCGCCGCGCCGTGGAAAGATTATCATGAACGTGATGCCGTCGTGCCGCGTTGAAGGAAACCGAAGGCGCCACAGCTGGAGCGGGGCCGCGCGGAGGGGCGCGGTGTCGTCGCACAGCGCCGGACGACGAAGGCCACGACCGGTTCCGGGCCGCGGTGGGACGTGATGACCGGCGGCCAACCGGGCCGCCGGTGTCGGATGACGGAAGAGGACCGGCCCTTTCCGGTCCTGTTGAGAAGAAGTCGGCCGTCCAGGTTGGGCCGGCCGGGATGTTGGAAACTGGGGGAATTTAATTCCCCCGGGCGGTTAAATTGGCCCCCCATAATGTGGGGGGCTGGTTTCACAAAGGGGGGCAGGCGGCCCCCGGTTTTTTCAGCAAGCTCGGCCTTCGGCCGAGCTGGCGGCGCGCCCAGCGCGCTGCCTTGCGCCGGGCCGGGCCGGGTTGACCCTGTCCTGGGCGGGTCGACCCGGTTCGGGCCATCCGGGGGGTCTCGGGCCGGGAAGGCCCGGGCCCGAAAACCCCCGTTTCCGAGCGGTTTGGATTCAATTGCCCATAACATGGGCTACAGATCTCCAAACGACGCGCCGTCAGTGGCGATGCGATCCTTGGATCGAGACGGTCGTTTCGGTATATCGCACTCAAGGTTTCGGAATACTTTGAGTTCGGCCGGGTTGGTACGTACACGAAACCAATCGGGCCCTCGGAGCGGAAACACTCATATCTTGAGCAACAGACATCTGATTGACGTGCCGTCAGCTTTGTTGTGTTTCTCTTAGTGAGACGGATCTTTTGGCTTACTCCACCCGAGGTTTGGACGCAGGTGGAGTACGGTCGTGTTGGTTTCTCCTTAAAAACCAACCGGGCCCCTGGGACGAAAAAGCCAATAACTCTCAGACCGGGCGTCCGATCGACGCACCGTCTGTTGCGTTGAGTTCCTGTTGATGATACGAAACTTTTGGATACATCAACTCTGGACTATGTGACAGTTGATGTATCAGTCTCTCGGCTCGTGGAGCGGACCCTCCTGAACGAGCTTGCTGTGTGCGGGAACCCTAGAGCTGGCTGAGACTGTGACTGTTACTGCTACTAATACTGCTACTATGACTGCGACGACGACAGTACAAAGATACTTGGTGGATTCGACGACGACTACAGCACTCAGCGATCCTACGTGGATTAGTGCTACAGGTCTTGTGTGGGCCCGATCCTGTGTGGGTCCGATCCTGTGTGGGTCTGCGCTCAGCGGTCCTGTGTGAACCAGCGCCTACAGGTCCTGTGTGGGCCCGATCCTGTGTCGGTCGTTGCGGGAGTTAGTTACCTATCGATCCTTCATGGGTCCGACGACTTAGATGGATCAGTGATCATCTTTATCGTTATCCGAAGAAGTATACCTGTGTGAGCTGAATCCTGTTGCTTTTCTGTGTGGATTGTGTTGTGCTATCCTGTGTGGATTTCGTTTTGCTTTCCTGTGTGGAATACGTATACTTTCTAGTGTGGACTGAGTTGTTCTTGGGCTCGGAGGTTGGAGCGTATTGAAATTGATGACTTAGGTATATGTATGGGCATATACCTAAGCAGTGTCGGTTGTTACATCATGATTGTATCTTCCTTCGTGGTTTATCCTTTGTGGATTTTGGGAGACCTTCAGGGGTCTCGGGCTCCCTACTGAGTAGCTTATACTCACCCCTGCACGGGCTATGCCCGCACTACGTTGTGTTGGTTGCAGACGACGGACAGCGTTGATCGTGGCTGAGGCTTGTAGAGCAGAACGGTACCTGGAGGTGGACCACTGGGCGGGACGTGCCCGGAGCGGACGGCGGGACCCGAGGAGCTCTGGAGCTATCCGTACCCACCCTTCAGGTGGGATTTCCAGTGGACAGCTCGGTGTGGCGGCTTTTACTTTACAGTTGTTGTTTTCCCTTTCGAGTTGTACTTTACTTTCAGTTTGGATTTGTATACTGGCCCATTTACTTTTCCGCACTTTCAGTTGTACTCTGTTCTTACTTAGTGTTTACTTTTCCGCTTGCTTACTCTGTGGTTCTTGTTTACATTACAAAGCCAATGCCTTCCATTTTTACCGGGATTTACGCCTTGGTGCTAGTCGCCAGCCCCTAGCCTATGGAAGGCGGGCTTGGGGTAGTCACGACATGGGCCCCGAGGGCGGGTTGTGACAAATTGGTATCAGAGGAGTTCGGTTCTACTGCGAACTCTGATATTTTCTATGTGGAGCAATAATTTTTAGCATATTGAGTGTGGTTATTAGTCCAGGGAGTCCAGTGTTGGTGCGGCGGCCGATGTATCCGTACACCAGGACCATGACTACTGATTTCCAACTTAATGCAAGAAAACATTGATTGCGTGTGTGTTTCAAAGTTTTCTTTATGATTACTTTCTATTAGCTGTAACGACCCGAAATTTTTGAATAAATCTTGTTTCCTAATTTCATGTGTTATTTTATTTTATTTTTATACTCAACAAAAATGTTTTATTTGATAAACATGATTATAATTAAAATGAGACCAGTGGTTTTTGACTATTATATAACCATCGGTCAATATGACCGCTGTGAACAAAATGTTTTGATTATTTTCTCTAAATATAAGTAATCTTGGTTAATTATTATAGAAAGAAGATTTGATGACCTCACCTAGTAGTCTTGGACCGATCGAAGCCCATCTAATAGAGCTTGGGAAGGAGGTAGCACCATTGGGCTTTGCTCTGGATCAAATCCATGCCGAACTTCATCATGTGAAGCTAGAACGGAATCGCCTTCGTGAGAAGTTCAAACTGATAGAAATTACTACTCGGGCAATGTTGACTGAGCCGCCCCAAGATTCTATCACCCTAGCACACCTTACTCTTAGGTCCTATGCAGGTATTATAAGGGGCTATGTAACGAGACCGTAACTGCCTTGTGTAATCATTGTTTTAAATGAAAATTAGGATTTCTTCTTATGATGAAGTTTATGAATTTTGAAATGACCGGATAAATATAGTATGCATATTTTTGATGAATTTTACAAAAAGGATATTTTAAAAATGGTTGTGTAAACCTTAAATAATAAAAAATGTGTAATGATTTTCAATAAATGGTCTTCTACAATTATGTCCAGTACGAAATTTAGAGTCTAATAAGATTGACTTGATTTTTGATGAATAGTAAATTGCGAATAGTGATTTTATGCTTAGGATTAGTAATGTGACCAAATGGATTAGTAATCTCACTTAAAGAAAGTTTTAAAATAATCTAGGCACCTTGATTAAGTAATGTGATTCAATAAAATGGTTAAATAACGGTTTCATTAATTATTATTCAAGTATTAGTTTTTTCAGGTGAATAGTGTTTTTAATTAAAAATTTAATTAAAAATATTTAGAAAATTATTTTATTATAAAACGGATTTCATTTTTGAACTCAGAGCACCGATATTATGCTATGGTAATTTTTGGGGTTTTTTCTGAAAAAAATGAATTTTCGGTGAATAGTGTTTTTATTTAAAAATTAAATTAAAAATATTTAGAAAATTATTTTTATAAAATGGAGTTCATAAATTTAATTAGGGGATCGATATTTAGTTAAGGTAAAAGTTTTGGATTTTTCTGAGAAAGATGAATTTTTCAGTGAATAGTAAAAATGCAGTTTTAGGGTTTCGGTATGTTTAATGACATCATAATTGTGTCATGATGATGTCATGAGATCCTTTAAGGGTTGGCCGGCCAAGGGTGATGAATTATTGTTTTGGGGGCCCCATGTGGCCTAACTCCATGATAAATGCCAAGGGAGAGCACATGGGTTTGAGAAAAGCACATGTGAGGTGTCCCTTGGCCATTAATGCCTTGTCCCCTCACTTTCCCTATAAATACCAAGCCCTCCACTCATCCATTCGACTCCCCACTCATCCCCAACGAATTTCTGGTCTCATTACCTCCCAAGGAGTCCTCACAAGGTTCCCCCAAGCCCTCAAGGTCCCAACCATTGAGGTTTAAGAGTTACATTTTAAGGTAAGGGATCCGATCTTTCTCTTTCTTTTCGAGAAATCTCTTTTATGTAATTTCTTTTATGCTCCATGTTCTTATGTTAAAGGGTGTTCTTTTATACTCCTCTTACTGCCCTTTTCATGTTCATATAATGATAGATCCCCTCTTACTCTCATTATTTAGTTTTTTTCAGTTTTAAGTGGCGTCGTTAAGCTGCCGAAATTTTTGTAACAGATTCTTTCTCCCTTCTCATTTTTCAAGATCTATTATCATGTAAAGTATTTCAAGTTAATTTTTATTATGTTGGGGTATGATATCTAAATTTATCATACTGATCTTTTATGATCATATGATGAGAGACCCCATTTGATCTCTTCAATTTAGTTTTTTGATGTTTTAAGTGGCGCCGTTAGGCTACCGAATTTTTAAGTGGTTCTTCACCCTTCTCTTTTTGAAGTTCTACTTTCATGTAAATTCTTTCAAGTTCCTTTTTATTATGTTGGGGTATGATCTCTAAATTTATCATAATGATCTTTTATGATCATATGATGAGAGACCCCATTTGATCTCTTCAATTCTGTTTTTTGAAGTTTTAAGTGGCGCCGTTAGGCTGCCGAATTTTTAAGTGGTTCTTCACCCTTCTCTTTTTGAAGTTCTACTTTCATGTCAATTCTTTAAAGTTCCTTTTTTTTATGTTGGGGTATGATCTCTATATCTATCATACTGGACTCTTATGTTCATATGATTAGAGACCCTATTTTATCTCATCAATTCATTTTTGTTGAAGTTTAAGTGACGTCGTTAGGCTGCCGAATTTTTAAGGGATTCTTTCACACTTCTCCTTTTCAAAGTTCTAATTCCATGTCATGTCTTGCAATATCCTTTTTATTTTGTTGGGGTATGATCTCTATATCTATCATACTGATATTTTATGTTCATATGATAAGAGACCCTATTCGACATCATCAATTCATTTTTGGTTGAAGTTTATGTAACGCTATTAGGCTTCCGAATTTTCATAAGAGAAATCTTATTTTTGTCTTCCTTTCATGTTCTTAATTTCATATGGTATATTTACAAATTTCATTACCATGTTCTTAAATCCCTTATATTCTGTCCCTCTACTGTTTTATGGGTCATTTATCATTGTTTGACCCATGTTCCCTCTCTTTTCAACGTTTTCTAAAACCTTGTAACGTTGTCGTTGTGCTGCAATATTTTTGTCTCAAAATGCCTCTCTCTTTTTCTCAAAATTACTTCATGTTATTAAGTGAATACTCAAAGCCCTTATTTCTACAGGGTTATTCACATATGTACAAAAATGTTCTATTTTAAATTCTGGGATTTACATACATGATACCCGCTTTCCCTTTTCATGGGTTTAATGTAACGTAAAGATCCTGTCTTTAAAGCAGTTTTTAAAACGTTATGATTATGAAATGAAACCAATTTATTTTATGCTATATGGGTTATTTATGAAATGTTTGATGATGATATATGTGGCTCACATGATAATAAAGGCAAATTTAAGGGTGCGCCCTGATAGCGGTCCAATGCATTGGGTAAAGACTTAATCTCTAGAGATGACCATTTTAACGACGCATTGGTGAATAACCTTGGTAATTTTTTACGACACCTTGGGGATGGACCTTGGTGAAACGAAACGATTGTCGATATTAAATGTAGTTGCCACATCTTGAAGTTATGAAAAATGTTATTTTTATTATGATGTATCTCATGATTTCTTTCTCATGCCTTAAAGTTCTTTTCATGTCCTTATTGAAGTATCTCAAGTTCACATGTAAAATGTCTCTCTTGTTTCCCTTACTGGGCTTTCTTCTCACCCTTTCTTTTGATGTATTTCCTCAGGTTATGAGATGCAGTAATGAACCTAGGATGAACTTAAGGAGAAACCTTTCAAGTGTTTGAGAAGAGTGTTTTTGTTCTTTTCATGTATTATGTTCCTGGTTTCCAAGACACTAAACCTTAAAGATCCTCGGTTTTTGTAAAATGTAATGAAAGTTTATGTGATAAAAAGACGGGATGCTATAGTTGGTATCAAAAGATGGTTTAGTTATTTGTGGAAATTAGGATATGAAAACACTAGGAAGAACCCTATAGAAAATTTTAAATATAGGAAATATTCCTGGTATTTTGGTGAGTATTGAGTAAGGGGTTTCCAAGCAAATACATCCATGTCTGGATACGAGCAGGTAGAGGTGGCTCTGGAACAGATGTACATAGGGGTAAAACCCGAAAACACCACTTTGAGCTAGACTCGAACGGGAACTGGTACACGACAACGGGCCTTGCTGCACTCTTGGTTACGACACTCCCGGGGGATATGCTTTGGTAAATTCATAAGCTTAGTATGAACCATTGTTAAAGGAACACAGATAAAATAAAATAAAGATTCACATAAGAATATATGATCATGCATAACCTAGATGGGAACCTAGGAAATCACAAGTTAGGGTATACCTTTCATCTACAAGTTATCCTTATATGCTTTCAGTTCCTTTTCATGATTATTAGCTAAGTACTTAAGCCCCTAATTATGCATTCTCTTCTTAGTTAATGGTGGGAAATGGAAGAACATGTCCCGACAACCAATGTGATAGGAAATGCGATGATTGTCGTATTAATATGACAGGGATGATTAGGGGATTAAAATATGATTATTATTTTGGAAGACGTTCATTATTTTGGGAACCATATTTGATCGAGGTAAATAGATTACTACGGTATTTTCATTGAGGAGTTAGGTTGACTTATATTTTGAAGAATCGATGAATTTAAGGTGGACTTATAGTAATTTAGGTTACTTACGGGAATGATTAACCTATCTTGGGTAAAATATGTTTAGGTTAGCTACTTTTGTAATAAGATGTTAGGAGTGGTTGATGTTGTTTGGAGATGAATAATGAAGTTTATTTTGGAAGACTATGTTATCAAATCTTTCTTGTATTTGGGTTTCAATCTTAGTTTGGTTTATTTTGAGGAATCTTAAGGACCATTATTTACGGAATGGACTATGATGAACTTTGGGTAGTACCATGGAACTTGAAGATTTAAAAGTAGTTTCCATTCCTATGGGATTATTTCTTTTTGAAGAGTTTTTTACCTTACTCTTTCTATTTTTGGGATGATGTTTAAAGATAGAAGAAATAGATAGTTGATCTTTTGTGGATTATGTGATTCTCTAGAAGATAATTCTTGTGTTTTGGTTAGACCAAGTAGTTTTGAATGCTCATCGTTTGGAGAAAAGATTAGTTTTGGTAGAAAATTATTAATGTATGAAACTCTACATGAAGGTAGATATATTTCCTTATGTTTTTGTTCTATTCCTCAAAGTTATTAAAAGGAACGTAAAACAAAAACATTGTTAGTTTACGTTTCCTACTAGGTAATCAAAGACCGCTTACACATATGATAATTTTGGGATTTTTTGGTGGTTAACTTCTTCCTAATCATGTTTTCTATCACTCTCCTTTAGAATGTGACCCTTTGTTTTCTCCTCCATTTCCATGTTTCCAACATGGAATCCTAGTATGAGTAAACTCGGGTGGCCTTTGTACTTCCGTTTCTTTCTTTTAAAGTAATGGTGTTACTGACTCTTTTTCTGATGTGAGACTTTCAATGAAATTTCAAAACACAATTTTAAAAATTGCGAGGATGCAATTTCTTAAGGGGGGGAGATTGTAACGACCCGAAATTTTTGAATAAATCTTGTTTCCTAATTTCATGTGTTATCTTATTTTATTTTTATACTCAACAAAAATGATTTATTTGATAAACATGATTATAATTAAAATGAGACCAGTGGGTTTTGACTATTATATAACCATCGGTCAATATGACCGCTGTGAACAAAATGTTTTGATTATTGTCTCTAAATATATGTAATCTTGGTTAATTATTATAGAAAGAAGATTCGATGGCCTCACCTAGTAGTCTTGGACCGATCGAAGCCCATCTAACAGAGCTTGGGAAAGAGGTAGCACCATTGGGCTTTGCTCTGGATCAAATCCAAGCCGAACTTCATCATGTGAAGCTAGAACGGAATCGCCTTCGTGAGAAGTTCAAACTGATAGAAATTACTACTCGGGCAATGTTGACCGAGCCGCCCCAAGATTCTATCACCCTAGCACACCTTACTCTTAGGTCCTATGCTGGTATTATAAGGGGCTATGTAACGAGACCGTAACTGCCTTGTATAATCCTTGTTTTAAATAAAAATTGGGATTTCTTCTTATGATGATGTTTATGAATTTTGAAATGACCAGATAAATATAGTATGCATATTTTTGATGAATTTTAGAAAAAGGATATTTTAAAAATGGTTGTGTAAACCTTAAATAATTAAAAATGTGTAATGATTTTCAAAAAATGGTCTTCTACAATTATGTCCAGTACGAAATTTAGAGTCTAATAAGATCGACTTGATTTTTGATGAATAGTAAATTGTGAATAGTGATTTTACGCTTAGGATTAGTAATGTGACCAAATGGATTAGTAATCTCACTTAAATAAAGTTTAAAAATAATCTAGGCACCTTGATTAAGTAATGTGATTCAATAAAATGGTTAAATAACGGTTTCATTAATTATTATTCAAGTATTAGTTTTTTCAGGTGAATAGTGTTTTTTAATTAAAAATTTAATTAAAAATATTTAGAAAATTATTTTTCTATAAAACGGATTTCATTTTTGAACTCAGAGCACCGATATTATGCTATGGTAATTTTTGGGGTTTTTTTCTGAAAAAAATGAATTTTCGGTGAATAGTGTTTTTATTTAAAAATTAAATTAAAAATATTTATAAAAATATTTTTATAAAATGGAGTTCATAACTGTAATTAGGGAATCGATATTTAGTTAAGGTGAAAGTTTGGGATTTTTCTGAGAAAGATGAATTTTTCAGTGAATAGTAAAAATGCAGTTTTAGGGTTTCAGTATGTTTAATGACATCATAATTGTGTAATGATGATGTCCTGAGATCCTTTAAGGGTTTGCTGGCCAAGGGTGATGAATTATTGTTTTGGGGGCCCCATGTGGCCTAACTCCATGATAAATGCCAAGGGAGAGCACATGGGTTTGAGAAAAGCACATGTGAGGTGTCCCTTGGCCATTAATGCCTTGTTCCCTCACTTTCCCTATAAATACCAAGCCCTCCACTCATCCATTCGACTCCCCACTCATCCCCAACGAATTTCTGGTCTCATTACCTCCCGAGGAGTCCTCCCAAGGTTCCCCCAAGCCCTCAAGGTCCCAACCATTGAGGTTTAAGAGTTACATTTTAAGGTAAGGGATCCGATCTTTCTCTTTCTTTTCGAGAAATCTCTTTTATGTAATTTCTTTTATGCTCCATGTTCTTATGTTAAAGGGTGTTCTTTTATACTCCTATTACTGCCCTTTTCATGTTCATATAATGAGCGATCCCCTCTTACTCTCATTATTTAGTTTTTTGATGTTTTAAGTGGTGCCGTTAGGCTGCCGGAATTTTTGTAACGGATTCTTTCTCCCTTCTCATTTTTCATGATCTATTATCATGTAAAGTATTTCAAGTTAATTTTTATTATGTTGGGGTATGATCTCTAAATTTATCATACTGATCTTTTATGATCATATGATGATAGACCCCACTTGATCTCTTCAATTCAGTTTTTTGAAGTTTTAAGTGGTGCCGTTAGGCTGCGGAATTTTTAAGTGGTTCTTCACCCTTCTCTTTTTGAAGTTCTACTTTCATGTCAATTCTTTCAAGTGCCTTTTTATTATGTTGGGGTATGATCTCTAAATTTATCATACTGATCTTTTATGATCATATTATGAGAGACCCCATTTGATCTCTTCAATTCAGTTTTTTGAAGTTTTAAGTGGCGCCGTTAGGCTGCCGAATTTTTAAGTGGTTCTTCACCCTTCTCTTTTTGAAGTTCTACTTTCATGTCAATTCTTTCAAGTTCCTTTTTGTTATGTTGGGGTATGATCTCTATATCTATCATACTGGACTCTTATGTTAATATGATGAGAGACCCTATTTGATCTCATCAATTCATTTTTGTTGAAGTTTAAGTGACGTCGTTAGGCTGCCGAATTTTTAAGGGATTCTTTCACACTTATCCTTTTAAAAGTTCTAATTCCATGTCATGTCTTGCAAGATCCTTTTTATTTTGTTGGGGTATTATCTCTATATCTATCATACTGATCTTTTATGTTCATATGATAATAGACCCTATTCGACATCATCAATTCATTTTTGGTTGAAGTTTATGTAACGCTGTTAGGCTGCCGAATTTTCATAAGAGAAATCTTATTTTTGTCTTCCTTTTATGTTCTTAATTTCATATGGTATATTTACAAATTTCATTACCATGTTCTTAAATCCCTTATATTCTGTCCCTCTGCTGTTTTATGGGTCATTTATCATTGTTTGACCCATGTCCCCTCTCTTTTCAACGTTTTCTAAAACCTTGTAACTTAGCCGTTGCGCTGCAAAATTTTTGTCTCAAAATGCCTCTCTCTTTTTCTCAAAATTACTTCATGTTATTAAGTGAATACTCAAAGCTCTTATTTCTACAGGTTTATTCACATATATACAAAAATGTTCTGTTTTAAATTCTGGGATTTACATACATGATACCCTCTTTCCCTTTCCGTGGGTTTAATGTAACGTAAAGATCCTGTCTTTAAAGCAGTTTTTTAAACGTTATGATTATGAAATGAAACCCATTTATTTTATGCTATATGGGTTATTTATGAAATGTTTGATGATGATATATGTGGCTCACATGGTAATAAAGGCAAATTTAAGGGTGCACCCTGATAGCGCTCCAATGCATTGGGTAAAGACTTAATCTCTAGAGATGACCATTTTAACGACGCCTTGGTGAATAACCTTGGTAATTTTTAACGACACCTTAGGGATGGACCTTGGTGAAACGAAACGATTGTCGATATTAAATGTAGTAGCCACAACTTCAAGTTATGAAAAATGTTATTTTTATTATGATGTATCTCATGATTTCTTTCTCATGCCTTAAAGTTCTTTTCATGTCCTTATTGAAGTATCTCAAGTTCACATGTAAAATGTCTCTCTTGTTTCCCTTACTGGGCTTTCTTCTCACCCTTTCTTTTGATGTATGTCCTCAGGTTATGAGATGCAGTAATGAACCTAAGATGATCATAAGGAGAAGCCTTTCAAGTTTTTAAGAAGAGTGTTTTTGTTCTTTTCATGTATTATGTTCCTGGTTTCCAAGACACTAAACCTTAAAGATCCTCGGTTTTGTAAAATGTAATGAATGTTTTTGTGATAAAAAGTCGGGATGCTATATTAGCTCACCAGGTATACTGTTCTGACCGTGGCGCACCTGTTTCCTTTTCAGTATGGCCCCACGACGGCAGCCAGCTAGGGTTCCGAGAGTCGAGCGTGACGACAAACCACCGAGTGACGAGGCCTCGGTACAAGGCCCTTTGTCAGTAGTGGCACCGGCGGTAGCTCTACCCGCCGATCCACCTATGCTTCCAGCACCAGCCGCTGACGATGCAGGTCGCCTTGGAGCTCTGCACGAGTTCCAGCACTAGCGACCACCTAGGTTCCGTGGGGAGATGGACCCCCAGGTAGCAGAGGACTGGCTGGAGGCAGTGGTACGAGTTTTTAGGCTAGTGAGGACACCTGCAGACCTCATGGTGATCCTCGCTGCGAGCCTACTACACGTAGCAGCAGGACGATGGTGGAGCATGATGCTCCAGGTGCACGATGAGGCTTCTCTACTTTGGACGGACTTTGAGAGCCTCTTCCGCTCGGAGTTCATCCCAGTCACCCTTCGTGCGGTGCGTATCCAGGAGCTTCTCCAGCTGCAGCAGGGCAGCATGACGGTCGCTCAGTACTCGGTGAGATTTACTGATCTCTCGTGCTACTCGACCGACATGGTAAGGGACCCATTCTTCCAGGCCCGGACCTTTGAGCAGGGTTTGAGACACGAGATCAGGGCATCACTAATCTCCCTCAGCATACCGACTCAGACAAGAGTACTGGAGCATGCCCTTTTGATCGATAGCTTCCTTGCTGAGTCTACACCAGCGTCGCGACCCACCGCAGGGCGGCACATGGAAGAGTCATCTACAGCAGGCAGTCGACGGATGACTCAGGGGTCCAGACAGACTAGACCTTCAGGCAGACGACCTCAGGACACTGGCTCGGCAGTGCGGGGCACACAGCGCGAAGCCAGTCTTTCGAGAGGCAGACAGTGCTACTCATGCGGTGGGCAGGGCCACATGGCTCGTGACTGCCCTTCCCGCCGTGCCGAGGAGCAGCAGATGGTTGAGGGACCACCGAGGCAGAGGCAGAGGGTCGACTGTGGCGGTCCGCAGGGAGGAGGCGGACGAGGCAGAGGAGCTGGCCAAGCAGCAGGTGGTGGGCGACGCTTCGAGGATCTTCCACCACCACCACCAGGAGGTCCACCCCGACCACAGGGAGCTGGCGGGCAGAGACAAGCACAGCTCCAGGCAGCAGAGGCCTACGACCACGGTGCACCCGAGATGATTCGAGGTACTATCTGTGTCTATTCCACCATTTCTGCAGTACTTATAGACACATGAGCGAGTCACTCTTTCATAGCCGCTGCCATTGTTCGGAGCTCATAGATTCCTACAGAGCCGTTGGCTCGATCCTTACGGCTAGAGACTCCTACGGGAGCAGACTCGATGATTACGCACTGGTTCCGGCAGTGTGAGCTTATTCTAGGAGGCGAGAGCTTCGTCTGGGATTTTCTTGTAGCAGCGTCGAGGCCTTACGACGTCATCTTGGGCATGGATTGGCTATCTACGGTCCATGCGCAGATTGACTGTTTTAGGCGCAAGGTGCGATGTGTATACACCGACAGGAGCAGGTTCACCTTCACCGGTGAGAAGGGAGCCTTTGCAGCACAGGATGGACTTCCGCGGAGGAGAGGAAAACCCATCACTCATCAGTTGTCTAGCCTCATCCTTTGAGCATTTGACATGCGGAGTCCTGGTTTTCCTGCAGTGGTGGATCAGTTTGCGGACGTTTTTCCCGACGACCTTCCAGGGATACCTCCTCGCAGAGAGGTAGACTTTTATATTGACCTATACCCCAGGATAGCCCCGATATCCACTCCAGCATATCGGATGGCCCCCACCGAGCTTCAAGATCTACGGGTACAGTTGGAGGATTTGCAGGGCAAGGGGTTCATCCGACCCAGTGTTTCGCCCTGGGCTTCCCCGATATTGTTCGCCAAGAAGGCGGACGGGAGCTTGCGACTTTGTGTTTACTATCATCGCCTGAACCAGGTGACGGTGAGGAACAAGTATCCGCTACCGAGGATTGATGATCTCTTTGATCAGCTCAAGGGAGCACAGTGGTTTTCGAAGATAGACCTCAGGTCAGGCTATCATCAGCTCAGATTCAGAGAAGAGGACATGCAGAAGACGGCCTTCAGATGTCGGTATGGCCACTATGAGTTCTTGGTTATGCCTTTCGGCCTAACCAATGCTCCAGCAGTGTTCATGGCCCTCATGAACAGGATCTTTCAGCCATACCTCGACCGATTTGTCGTGGTCTTCATCGACGACATACTGATTTACTCGACGACTGAGGAGGAACACGCATACCACTTGCGAGTTGTACTAGACACACTCCGAGAGCACCAGCTTTATGGTAAGCTCTCGAAGTGCCAGTTCTGGAAACGTGAGGTCCACTTCTTGGGACACGTCATCTTTGAGGCGGGAGTTGCAATGGATCCCGCGAAGATTGAGGCAGTGCTAGCTTGGGAGCCACCCAGGAGCGTGATGGAGGTTCGGAGTTTCTTGGGACTAGCTGGATACTATCGGAGATTCGTGCCAGACTTCTCTAGAGTTTCGGCACCACTCACAGCTTTGACGAAGAAGGGGAAACCCTTCGTGTGGTTAGACAGATGTCAGTAGAGCTTCCAGGAGCTGAGACAGAGATTGACCAGCGCACCTATCTTGAGGTTGCCTGAGGAGGGAGTAGGGTACGTTGTCTACTGCGATGCATCAGGGACCGGACTCAGATGTGTTCTGATGCAGGAGCGGGCAGTGATCGCCTATGGATCACGTCAGTTGAGGCTGCATGAGCAGAACTACGCTACCCATGAGCTGGAGTTAGCAGCAGTGGTCTTCTCTCTAAAGACATGGCGACACTACCTAATGGGCGAGCGTTTTACAGTCTTTTCTGATCATCAGAGTCTCAGGTATATCTTCTCGCAAAAGGACCTGAACCTGAGACAGCGGCGATGGCTCGAGTTCCTCTAGGACTATGACTTTGATATAGTCTATACTCCTGGGAAGGAGAACGTAGTAGCCAATGCCCTCAGCAGGAGGACGGGCATTCAGCTACTTGAGCAGTCGACGGAGCAGCTAGCCTCTTTGCTGATATCCTTCATGGATAGAGATGGAGCAGCCTTCCTTAAGTCTCTCACAATCACCCCTCCACTACTCCAGCGGGTCAGAGAGGCACAACATGAAGACGCTGATTGTGAGACACGACGTGCACAGATATCCTTGGGACAGGAACCTGATGGTTTCTCCCTTGGAGCAGAGCACGACATCCTTTTCAGAGGACGTACCATGGTACCAGTCACCTTGCGAGAGGAGGTGCTGATAGAGTTTCACACTTCTCCTTTGGCAGTACATCCTGGAGTGGCGAAGATGTACCAGGATCTCAGACGACAGCACTGGTGGCCGGGAATGAAGAAGGCTGTAGCAGAGTTAGTTTCTCGATGTCTCACCTACCAGTAGGTGAAGGTAGAGCATCAAGTACCAGCAGGCTTGGTACAACCCTTGGAGGTCCCGAAGTGGAAGTGGGATGGGATATATATGGACTTCATGAATGGACTTCCACACATATCCAGAGGTCACGACTCCATTTGGGTGATTGTTGACCGACTCACCAAGTCGGCACACTTCTTACCCATCAGAGAGCAGGGCTTAGTGGAGAGCTTGGGACATCTCTACGTTCAGGAGATTGCGCGGCTCCACGGCGTGCCATCATCTATCGTCTCCGATCGAGATGCTCGCTTTATTTCCTGGCTTTGGATGGGGTTACAGGAGGCGTTTGGGACGCTGCTACGTCTGATCACAACCTTTCACCCTCAGACGTATGGTCAGACGGAGAGGACCATTCAGACTCTCGAGGACATGCTTCGCGCATGTGTCCTCGACTTTGGTCATAGCTGTGAGGACCACCTACCCTTGGTGGAGTTTGCATACAACAACAGCTACCACTCCACTATCGGGATGGCACCGTATGAGGCATTGTACGACAGGCCTTGCAGATCTCCTTTGTGCTGGACAGACCCTGGGGAGTCAGCACTTGTGGGACCGGAGATGGTCCAGGCCACAACAGAGAAGGTCCAGGTCATCCAGGAGCGGATGAGGATAGTTCAGAGCCGGCAGAAGTCTTACGCTGACAGGAGGCGGTGGCCACTAGAGTTTGAGGATGGAGACCACGTCTTCTTGCGGGTCTCACCTCGACGTGGTATACATAGATTTGGCCGAGGAGGAAAGTTATATCTACGCTTCATTGGACCCTTCCAGGTCCTCAGCAGGATTGGCGAGGTGGCTTATCACCTGGCTCTACCACCTCAATTGCACCGGGTGCACGACGTCTTCAACGTGTCTCAGCTGAGGAGATACGTGCATAACCCAACGCACATAATTGACCATTGAGATCTTGACGTTGACGATGGGGTGACTTTTACGGAGGTTCCGATGGAGATAGAGGATCGACAGGATCGGGTCCTACATGGACGGTCGATTCCTCTAGTGCGAATCAGATGGAAGCACGGGAACCTCCAGGAGAGCACATTGGAGCGGGAGGCTCAGATGCGTGCTCAGTACCCTCATTTGTTTCCCTAGTTTTTGATGTATCTTTACTGGGACGTAAATCCCTAAGGTGGGAATAATGTAAAGACCCGTAAAATTCGAGGGAAATTTTTTCTTAATTTTCTTTGGAATTTTACAAGAACGCGGTTTCTAACGGCACCTGATTCTGAGGCCCGGAGTGCCCGGAATCAATTTCCGAAGTTTGGCTCGGGTACGTTCAGTGAACGAACGAGTGGGAATTTCTAACTTTTGAACCGGTGCCCGGAATCAAATTCCGAGGGCACCGATAAACTCGCAGAGCCGATATTTCCTTAAGGAGACCTTTTCCGAGGTTGCGTTTATTGCGGGTTGAGAGTTAGTTTTTGGGAGTTTAGAATAAGTTAAATAAAAATTGTGGAATACAAATTTTTATTTTAACTTGTTGGTTAACTTCTCCCAAAGAGAGTTAGAGGTGGGACCCACATCCACTTAACCTCCCTTGGGAGGATTAAGTGTGGTGGGGCCCACACGAAGCATAACTCTTCATCTACTCTTTTTAAACTCCCAATAACCCCTCTTTAATTAACTTGACAAGTTGGGATATTAAATCGGTGGAGTTGTTTAATTTCAAACCTTTGAATTTCAAAATGGTTTGGTTGAGTAAATAATATAAGACCGTAGCTTATTTTATTTGGGTTAGAATTCTCTAGACAATCTTGAGAGAATTTGGAGCCTACATCTTCTTCTTCTTCTTCAAGCTTTGACGAAGAAGGTGAAGAACCTTTGAACATCGACGAAGAACGCCACGTTCTCGGGAATCGACTTCCGCGACGCCATACCCGGGACACCGACGACGTCTTCTTCCGCGTCATCTCTTCCGCGGCGATTTCCCGCGACGAAATTGTGGTCAAAGAACATCGAATCCTCGCTTCACGACATCAACGTCCTTCTTCCGTGACGCCGACCACCGCGACGCGTCTTCCGCGGGTCGTTGACGATCATCATTCTTGAAACCGAGGGAGGGGTTTGTTGTTGATTATTTTTTATTCTCGTTCTTGGTTCTAGCATGACAATCTTGAGGATTAATGTTAAGTGTTATCGTCTAACGAGAGGAGGGCTGGACCGCAAAAACACGGCCGAACCCCCCTCCTTTGTTCTTGAATATTTTCTTGCGGATGAACGAGATGGCGTGGTGCCGTCGCACCACGTGGGAATCATACGGAAAATATTGCGCGGCGCTGTCGCGCCGCGCCCTGGAAAGATTATCATGAATGCGACGCCGTCGCGCCGCGTCGAAGGAAACCGAAGGCGCCGCAGCCGGAGCGGGGCCGCGGCGGAGGGGCGCGGTGCCGTCGCACCACGCCGGACGACGAAAGCCGCGGCCGGTTCCGGGCCGCGGCAGGACGTGATGACCGGCGGCCAGCAGGGCCGCCGGTGTCGGATGACGGAAGAGGACCGGCCCTTGCCGGTCCTGTTGAGAAGAAGCTGGCCGGCCAGGTTGGGCCGACCGGGATGGTGGAAACCGGGGGATTTTAATTCCCCCGGGCGGTTAAATTGGCCCCTCATAATGTGGGGGGTCGGTTTCACAAAGGGGGGCAGGCGGCCCCCCGTTTTTCCATCAAGCTCGGCCTCTGGCCGAGCTAGCGCCGTGCCAAGCGCACTGCCTTGCGCCGAACCGGCGCGCCCGGCCGGTTCGTCAGGCCGGGCTGGGCCGCGCCAGGCCGGGCCGCGCCGGCGGCAGGGCCGCGCCGCACTGGGCCGGGCCGCGCCGTGCCGGGACGGACCATGCCTGGCCGGGTTGACCCGGTTCGGGCCATCCGGGGGGTCTTGGGCCGGGACGGCCCGAGCCCGAAAACCCCCGTTACCGAGCGGTTTGGATTCAAATGCCCATAACATGGGCTACGGATCTCCAAACGACACGCCGTCAATGGCGATGCGATCCTTGGACGGTCATTTCGGTATATTGAACTCAAGGTTTCGGAATACTTTGAGTTCGACTGGGTTGGTTCGTACACGAAACCAACTGGGCCCTCGGAGCGGAAACGCTCATATCTTGAGCAACGGACGTCCGATTGACGTGCCGTCAGCTTTGTTGTGTTTCTATTAGTGAGAAGGATCTTTTGGCTTACTCCGCCCGACGTTTGGACGCAGGTGGAGTACGGTCGGGTTGGTTTTTCCTTAAAAACCAACCGGGCCCCTGGGACGAAAAAGCCAATAACTCTCAGACCGGGCGTCCGATCGACGCGCCGTCTGTTGCGTTGAGTTCCTGTTGACGATACGGAACTTTTGGATACATCAACTCTAGACTATGTGACAGTTGATGTATCAGCCTCTCGGCTCGTGGAGCGGACCCTCCCGAACGAGCTTGCTGTGTGCGGGAACCCTAGAGCTGGCTGCGACTGTGACTGTTACTACTACTGCTACTGCTACTGTGACTGCGACGACGACAATACAGAGATCCTTGGTGGATTCGACAACGACTACAACACTCAGTGATCCTACATGGATCAGTGCTACAGGTCCTGTGTGGGCCCGATCCTGTGTGGTTCTGATCCTGTGTGGGTCTGCGCTCAGCGGTCCTGTGTGAACCAGCGCCTACAGGTCCTGTGTGGGCCCGATCCTTTGTGGGTCATTGCGGGGGTTAGTTACCTATCGATCCTTCGTGGGTCCGACGACTTAGATGGATCAGTGATCATCTTTATCGTTATCCGAAGAAGTATACCCGTGTGAGCTGAATCCTGTTGCTTTTCTGTGTGGATTGTGTTGTGCTATCCTGTGTGGATTTCGTTTTGCTTTCCTGTGTGGAATACGTATACTTTCCAGTGTGGACTGAGTTGTTCTTGGGCTCGGAGGATGGAGCGTATTGAAATTTATGACTTAGGTATATGTATGGGCATATACCTAAGCAGTGTTGGTTGTTACTTCGTGATTGTATCTTCTTTTGTGGTTTATCCTTTGTGGATTTTGGGAGACCTTCAGGGGTCTCGGGGTCCCTACTGAGTAGCTTATACTCACCCCTGCACGGGCTATGCCTGCACTACATTGTGTTGGTTGCAGACGACGGACAGCGTTGATCATGGCTGAGGCTTGTAGAGCAGAACAGTACCTGGAGGTGGACCACTGGGCGGGACGTGCCCGTAGCAGACGGCGGGACCCGAGGAGTAGTGGAGCTATCTGTACCCACCCTTCAGGTGGGATTTCTAGTGGACAGCACGGTGTAGCGGCTTTTACTTTACAGTTGCTGTTTTCCCTTTCGAGTTGTACTTTACTTTTAGTTTGGGTTTGTATACTGGCCCATTTACTTTTCCGCACTTTCAGTTTTACTCTGTTCTTACTTAGTGTTTACTTTTCTGCTTGCTTACTCTGTGGTGCTTGTTTACTTTACAAAGGCAATGCCTTCACTTTTTACCGGGATTTACGTCTTGGTGCTAGTCACCAGCCCCTGGCCTATGGAAGGCGGGCTTGGGGTAGTCACGACACGGGCCCCGAGGGCGGGTTGTGACAATCATATTTATTGAAAATATTCTAATCCACTTGATGTAAGAGTATTTTCATGTTGAACATCTTAGAAAAGTCATGGGGGTTCTTTGATTCTACCTTCTCCACAGAAATTTGTGCAGGTGAATGTTTTGGACATGGGAGGTCCACTTCCATGGACATGACATGTATCAGTGAGGGATATCAGAAGATCCATTGAATGTAAATGTGGGTTTTTCATCCGCTGAACCACATAACGTGGAGAAGGTTGCTAGCATTCTTGGTCTCAAATTATGTTACAAGATATTCTTACCAAACAACCCCCATGATACAGATTCATTGTCCACTTTTAGTAGGAAATACTAGGTCTATGTATTGAGCGGGAAATGTCAGGAAGCATTCATGTATATTAAGGGGATATTGGTCCATACCACAGTACATAGTTTTCTAGAGGAAGGTGTGATGTTTGTGTTCTTTTATGCTTCCCATTTAGTTTTAAGGTGTGTGATGATATAGAAGTTAAGATTGATCTAATATGACTCTAGATAATTACATCACCATGAGCTTAACTATTCAAACCATGATCTAGATCTTGATGCGGTCCTGTTTTGTAATGGCTCAGACCACTCTGGTCTATTTCATATAGAAAATAGGGTGTTCGAGGTTTTCTGGGAGGTCAATGTGACTTATCCTTAACACTTTTCCAAATTTCTATTTATGTGAACGGTGCAATGATAGCCTTATGTGAACAGTTTCATCGGTAGCCTTATGTGAATAGTGCAATGGTAGGCATATGTGAACAGTG
This sequence comes from Viscum album, assembly GCA_963277665.1. NCBI lineage: Eukaryota > Viridiplantae > Streptophyta > Magnoliopsida > Santalales > Viscaceae > Viscum > Viscum album. The sequence goes on along the minus strand of OY728151.1, from coordinate 641,307,965 downwards.
TTAATGGTAGCTTCTTTCCTTTTTCAAATTTTGGGTTCATGAACATTGTTTCTAGAATAGTTTAGTCCAATGGTAGACTCTACTCTATTCCAAATTTTTAGTTCATGAACAATGTTTCCAGAATAGTGACGTCCAATGATAGCCTCTTTCCGTTTTTAAATTTTGATTTCATGAACAGTTTTTCCAGAATTTTGAGATCCAACGGTAGCCACATTCTTTTGCCATATTTTGAGTTCATGAATAGTTTTTCCAGAACTGTGATGTTCCAACTGTAGCTTCTTTCCATTTCCAAATTTTGATATCATGAACAGTGCTTCCAGAACGGTGAGCTTATAATGGTAGTCTATTTCCTTTGCAAAATTTCTTATTTATGAACGATGATTCTAGAATGGTTTTGTTCCAATGGTACCCTCTTTCCTTTTCCAAATTTCGTGTTCATGAACAGTGATTCAAACATCGTACAGTTTTTCCCCTTTTGACATTTCCTTTAACATAAAATTCATTTAAAACCTCATTTTAATAACTCTAAGGACGATTCAATGTCCATAATACCTATATATATATTTCCTAAGGCTCATGATGATTTAACTAGGTCTAACTATGTGGTTTAATGTGATCTTATTTTAATGAAAAATGAAAAGAATCTTAAACCGCTACTCCGTTAGATATTCTAAATGGATGAGATATCTTCCTCGCATGTTGGGCCTCCATATTCTTAGGTGTGAGTTGCTCAAACCTTCCATTCCTTCCTATAAGATTTGTGTTATCAAACATTCTTCATTGGACTGGTTACCCTCTGTTTTTGATGCAACCAAGAAGTATCGATCAATCTATGATATATGGTATGGTCAATCATCATCCTTTTTGATTCATCTCCACCGGTTCCACCTTCCCTTTTTTGGAATGGTATCTCTATGTTACAAATAATAATTTCATCGATGTTGACTAGGGTGGTGTTGTCTCTGTATCCTAGGGTTGATACAATTGTCAAGGGGAATATGATCGTAACCTGATGTGTGGATCATTCTCATATGAATGATTTGTCAATTTTTGATTTCTTACATTTTATGTTTCTCGATGTTGGAATGTATGAATAATAAATTGGTTAATCCATGATGGATTAATGAACTTGTAGTTTGATAAAATATATTTTCCCCATATGGGTTTGAGTTACCCTCTTACATGATTAAGGACCAATATCTTAATTGATAAGATGTTTGTTTTCCAGTTTCTTGTGTTGTGATGTGAGTTTGGATGGCAGTTGTGATATGTGGGGGAATGTCGGCCTATTCTTTTTTTGCAGAAGATGATGCCACGAGTGGAAAGACTCATTAGTTTATGCATGTGGGTGTCAAGGAGGACACCGAAGACGATGGATTGGATTGGATGTTAATGTGTGAATACATTATGATATTTTTGGTTGTTTTTCGACATAACATTCTCCACTGCTCAAGGAAACTGGTCTTTCATACCATCCTTCTAAAAGGGTCAAAAACATGTGGGGAGTTCCATGATCTTTCCGTTTATAGCTTCCTTAAAAAGAATGGTTCTATTCACATTATATAGGTGGCGAGGACTTGAAAGGTATTTCATCTACTAACCGAGTTGATCCCCCTTATGTTTATAATTGTAGAATGTTTTCCAAGAATGCTTGCGAATATGGGAATGTAATAATGTTGCTAATAAATGATTGAATAAGTTATTTTAAACCATGGTGTTGGAGCATGCTAGTGCACAATTATGAGGCTGATTTTTTTAATTGAATAACAAAATTTTGGTGTGATGCTATAGAAATATGATGTGGAATTGTTAATGGTGAATTAATTACTAAAGAATTAATTAAAATAAAGTGAATCTGATGAAAAGGCAATGATGTAATGTCATAAATCACATAAAATGGTCATGTTCTTATAAGCTACATAGTATTAGAAGTGGTAGTTGGGTTTTCGATAAACGTTAGCTGCAGCTAAGTGTAATACATGGTTAGGCACATAGCATAGTCAAGAGCTATAATATATTATATACTTTTTGTGGTTCTATACTCTACTCTAACCTGCCAGTTAGGGTAACTAACACCATAGGGATTCTAATCCCTATGGGGCATTTTCCTTAACATTCCGGTGGGAGGATGGATGAGTGACTTCCACTATTGGACACACTCTCTTCTGTTGGTAGTTACTTGTGTTGGTAGGAACATTAGTCAGTTTTTCCCATATATGTGTGTAGAGGGTTTTAATGGATAGTGGTTATTCACACACACAAATTCTGGGTGTAGTTTCTTATGGAATACTATAGGTGTAACGTTTATAGTCTATGATGGATTGAGGATCCTGACTCCTTTTATGTGCTATAATGGCTTGAGTATTAATACATGACGTATTATACATGTTATGTGAGGTGTGGTGGCTCCCAGAAACCACTGGGTTTCATTGCATAAGGGTACGTGGTGGTTTTGTAGCACGAGGTGCATGTTGTGTTGGTTTTCCTAGGTGTCTGCAGGCAGGCATTTTTTGAGAGAGAATCTTAGGACATGTGACGTTGGGGAATAGAGTAAAACTAGTGGGGAAGTAGTAGTGGGGAACCATTCATATTCTTTATTATATTATATTATATTGTATGAAACACTTCGTGAGAGTAGTCATGGTTAGGATGGGATTTTAATATACCTGTTTAGGTGACGAGTTAGTTTTACTTTCTGTTCATGTGCTTTAGCATGTTTTCATTACATTTTCACGATAGTATTTGAAGAGGTTCCTACTAAGTATACTTTTATACTCACTATAAGTATAAATAAATTGTTTTTTAGGTCACATGGAAGAAGTTTGAGATCAGGCTGGTGTGTACTAGCAAGGGGTTGTAAGAGCTGTTCAGGCATGTTGTTGATGTATTTTAATTTATTTTGGGCACATGCAGTATTTCACCTTTCGGTTGTAGTTTTTTTGCATTAAATTTCATATGCGTACTTGGAATTTCATTTATATTTCATCTTGAGTTGGAGTTGGTTGGTGTATATCTTATCTATGTGTTTTTTATAAGTTTTCATAGAGGGAAATGCCTCCCATTTGTGTGTTTACTATACCCACGGTGCTACTTTCTATCCTCGGGCCTTCTAGAGGCGGGACACAGTGGGTCATTATCCCCCATCTCACATTTCAGGCCCAGGAGGGTTAGTCCTTGTAGGGAGGGGGCCGTGACAGAGTTGTATCAGAGGTCTGTCAGAGGGATTGTATGATGGTTGGTGTTAGGCATTGGTGAGGTTGGATGGTTTGGTTGGGAAATGATGTCACTCATGTTTAGAAAATGATGTAAACAATGGAGACTGGCTGCGACATAGGAATTTAGGGCCCAATATGATCTAAAGCATGGAACATTAAGTTTACAATGGCTACTAAACAAGGTGATACTAGTTGCTGGGTAGAGATATAGGATAGGATCATGCATCATTTTTCTTTTCTTCTTGTGTAAGAATACGGAGACCATTGGATAGGATAACCTAACAAAATTAAATGAAATAAAATCAATTAATTAATGTTGATTCTTCTAGATTCCAGGTATAGGAGCTCTAACTATTTGTTATTTTAATGGTATGGATCTAGCCCGACTTCCTCTATAGGATCCCATAGAAGATGTTCAGCTATTTTTCCCACAGATTGTCATATGGTAGAGGTCTATGTTGACGACACATGTAGAAGGACACTATGAGAGTACCAACACCTGAGTCTGCATAAGTATGAGAGCTTTATTTCAGATTCAGTCACAGAAAATAGAATAGAGGAGGTTGAGATAGACTTCAGTTTGATCTGTGCTTAGAAGGAGCACTAAATGGATTTTTTTGTGACAATGCTACATGGAGCAGAGAGGAAGTGGTGGTTCTTTTTCCCAAAGGATTGCAAGGATTTAACATTATCATGGGAGGAGTTCAGAGAAATGTTTAGAGTCGAATATCTGGCTTGGACCATGAAGGCCTCTAGTTTCTGAGAGCATCTTATCATTTGATAGGGGAGCTACAATGTGCGAGTGTTTTTAATACGTTTTTGTAACCTTTTACAATATGATTCGGACCTGTTTTGAGATGAGGAGGATGGGGTGAGGCATTTTGAGGAGGATTTGCGTCGAGAGATCCTACACCAGGTCACCCCAATTATGATGAAGACATATCAGGTGGTGCTAGAAAGGGAACAGGTCATCGAGAGGACATTGTTTAGTACCAGATAATCATGAGAGGGGAGTTTTCATGATTCCTCCGGAAGTATAGCTCTGGAACGGGGTTCCCGGTATTCAGGGTAGATGAGTTTTCATTAGGCCCATTCACAACCCTCAACATCTCGTTTCTCGCGGGGCAGTGGCCCTCATGTCTATTCCAAGGGATCAAGAACACATTTTTCATGTGGTGTTCGAGGTCATCCACAATGAGAATACCTGACCTTTAATAGAGGTCATCGTGCATCAGGAGTTCTGCTGCATGTTCCTCCATTGAGGTAGTTCCATCCTATTAAACAGCTACAGGTTGAACCATCTTTGGATCAGTAGAGGGTAGATCAGGAAAGCATCGGACAACCTCATAATTTACTTCATCCTCAGAGAGAAGAGTGCGGCCATGATGGTGGTCATAATCATGGTCAGAGAGCCTATGGAGGAGGTCGTGGTCAGCTTCATTGTATAGAGTTGCCTGCTCCCGGTGAGCCCGACATCGTTTGAGGTACCCTTTTTTGTTTTCAACCATAGTGAATGAAATGTTTTTTTTGGAGTGACACACTCTTTCGTATCACCTACCCATGTCCATGCAGTGGGACTTGAGGTATAGAGGCTTCTAGTTCCCTAGGCGTAGACTACGCCAGTTGGAGGTCGAGCTGACATGTTTGAAGTTTGTAGATACTATGATCTGGTGTTGGGGTAACACCACTCTTTGGGATATTTCCTCTTTTAAAAAATACCACCATATGATGTCGTCCTTGACATGTATTGGTTGTATTCGGTTCAGGATAACATGGATTTAATCAGGAAGAATGTTGTGTTATTCGATGTGGATGGAGAGCTAGTGGATTTGATCGGCCCGAGAGACCCTCAGATGGGTCAGAGGGGTGTTTTGTCCTTATAATCTTCAATGTATGAGCTGATGCTGAGTTATTCAGAGGTTCAACAGTTGGTGTTTCTTAGGGTCATTGAAGAGTACCCTGATGCCTTTCCAGAAGAGGTAGTAGATTTACCTCCATGATTATAGATCAAGTTTAGGATCAACCTATATCCAGGAGCGTCTCCTTTCCCTATGTCTCCATATATGATGGACCATTCTGAGTTACAAGATCTATTTATGTATCATGGTGGTATGTTAAAGTGAAGTTTTGTTTAGACGAGTGTGTCACCTTGGGGTTCAACAGTTTTGTTCGTGAATAAGGTTGATGATAGTTTGCTGTTGTGTGTCAATTATCATCGCTTAAATAAAGTAACATTGAAGACTCTCTATCCTATTCCATGAATTGATGATTTATTTGATCATTTGAAGAGTTAAAGTTGGTTCTACGAGATAGAAATTTAGTCAGTATATCAACAAATGCATGTGAAGGGTGAGGATATCTCGAAGACTACTGTTTGTAGTCGTCCATGGCATTATGAGTTCATTGTAATGTCATTTGACTTGATAAATGCTCCAGCTGTATTCATGGGATTGATGAACGTTGTGTTCTGTGAGTTCATGGACATGTTCTTGGTGGATATCATAAATGAAATCCTTGAGTACTTCACATCTGAGGAGAATCATGTAATGAATCTACATGTCTTTTTGGGTTTTCTTCTTCAACATCTGCTATTGGCGATTTTTTTGAAGTTTTATTTTTGGGCTCATGAAATCCATTTCGTGGGAATGGTGTGTCCCAGGAGGGAGTAGCTGTGGATCCATAAATGATAGAAGAAGTTGTCTCTAGGGAATCCCACAAGGTAGTGTCAGAGGTGTAAAGATTCATTCATTTCACATGCTACTACAGGAGGTTCATAGAAAATTTCTATCGAATTGTGACTCCTCTGATAACTATGAACAAGAAGGATTAGGAATTGATATGCACTAATCATTGCTAGAAAGCTTTAGAGAATCTAAAGGAGAAGCTAGTAAGTTCTCTAGTTTATTGTCTTCCAGCTGAGGAAGTTCAGTTGGATGTTTTCTATGATGCTTCGCATCAACAGTTAGGCTTTGTTCTGATGTAGCATAGATCTATAGTTTCTTATGGGTCTCGGTAGTTGCATCCCCATGAATGTAATTATTCCACACATGATCATGATGTCGAAGTTGTGGTGTTTTCTCTAAATTTGTGGAGACATTACCTGATTGGGAAGCACTCTGTGGCCTTCACTGATCATAGGTGTGTGAGGTATGATTTCTCCCAGCGTTACTTGAACTTATGACAACATTAGTGGATAGAGTTCATACAATAATATGACTTTGAAATAACCTATACAACTATAATGGAGAATTTTTTATCTAATTCACAGAGTAAGAAGTCATGTAGTGATGATCTTTGTAAATCTAGTGACTCATATAGAGTAGTGGTAGAACTTTTAACATTACATCATGATATGAGAGAAGTTGTGGGCAGAGGTTGTCTTTTTAAGATGACGGTGCAGTCATCTCTGGTGTAGCTGGTGGAAGAGTCATAGTGGAGGGATCTAGAGGTGGAGGTCTCGAGAGACCGATTTGTTTGTGGCAAGGCCTCTGATGGTTTGTCTGTGGATGAAAAACTCTGAGTGTTGTATCATGGAGGGATATTCATTCATTTGAGGTTGGGCGAGACGGTTCTCATAGAATTACAAATTTCTCCATTAGTAGTGTATCCTAGCGTGACAAACATTTATCAAGACTTGAGGAGCAAGTTTTGTTGGCCTGAGATGAAGCGTGTGGTTGTGGAGTTTGTGGCTCGATGTTCGGTCATCCAAAAGGTGAAGGTCGAACACCATGTTCCTGGTGTTCTACTCCAGTATTTAGATGATCCACCATGGATGTGGGAGGACATCTCAATGGACATTGTTACTGGTTTACCAAGAGCTTAGGGGGGACATGACTATATTTTAGTGGTAGTGGACTATTTAACAAAATCAACCCACTTCATTGAAATCAAGGAGTCAAGCTTAGTTCATGTTTTTTCAAGGCTGTATATGGGGGAGGTGGTGAAACTCCAAGGAGTCCTGAGGACAATAATGTCCGATTGAGATCCTCTTTTTACCTCTATGGTATAAAGAGGTATCTAGCTTGATTTTGGTTCTTAACTATGCCTTAACTTTTCTTTTCATCCTCAAATGGACAGAGAAACATAGAGAACCAACTAGAATCTTGAAGAAAAGTTAATCTCTTGTGTAATTGATTTTGGAGGATCGTGGATGAGGCACTTACCTTTGGTTGAGTTTTCTTACAAAAATATTTTTTACTCCACCATAATTATGATGCCATTTGAAGAAATTTATTTATGACCATTCAGTTCATCATTGTGTAGGACTGGGGTCAGAGAGTCACCATTTCTCAGACCATAACTAGTGCAAAATACAATAGAGATGGTTTATGTGATTCGTGAGATGTTGAAGATAGTGCATGATCACTGAAATAATTTTCATGGTCAATGGAGTAGATCCTTGGAGTTTGATGTTGGGGGTCACAAGATTCTGAAGGCGAATCCCCATCTTGGTCAGGGAAGGATTGGTCGTGGGAGTAAGCCATCTCTCGGATTTGTTGGGACTTTTGAGGTGTTAGCTCTTGTTGGAGTTGTGGTGTATCGAGTTTCATTTCCCCCGTTGATGAGCCGGATGCATGATGTTTTTCCTGTGTCACAGCTCTGTCGTTCTCTTCATGATTTCTCTCATGTCATCGATTGGGAAGAGATCGATGTTGATAATGATGAGACCATTGAGAAACGGCCTATGGAAATCCAAGACCACAATAATAAGGTGTTGCACAGGCGTTCTATCCATTTGGTTCATGTCTTGTGGGGACAAGGTGGCATGGAGGAGAGTACCTGGTAATGTGAGTCACAGATACGTGCTCAGTAACCTGAGTTGTTGGATGTTTAACTCTTTTCATGTATCGATATCCTCATTGGGGTTATAGAACTTTCATGTTTATTAGATGGAATTATTGGGTTGCTTCTTGTGGGTTACTCTCTTCTAATAGGTATCTCAATGTGTGGTTGTACATACACTTTTTCTTTTCCCTTTTAGGTTGGTCTTGGATTTTAGAGGAGGGGAATGATTTGAGTGGTATCTAATGTAATGGCCGAAAACTCTCTTGTTCTTTCCATTGCAAAAATATGGTGTCTGAGTTGTTCTAGGTTGTCATAGTGACATATCCCCAATACTTTGCCAAATTTCCAGTTCTATGAATTGTGAAACAGTAGCCTTATTTGAACAATGTCATCGGTAGCCTTCTATGAATAGTGAAACGGTAGGCTTATGTGAACTATTTCAATGGTAGCATTTTTTCCATTGATTTTTTTTGAATTTATGAACATTGTTTCCCTAATTTTGAGTTCCAATGGTATCCTCTTTCCATTTCCAAATTTTGAGTTCATGAACAATGTTTCTAGAATGGTGAGGCCCACTGGTAGCCTCTTTCCTTTTCCAAATGTTGAGGTCATTAACACTGTTTTTAGAATCGTGATTCTCAACAGTAGCCACATACCTTTTCCAAATTATTACTACATGAATATTGTTTCTTGAACTATGAGTTTCCAACAATATCCTCTTTCCTTTTCCAAATATTAGTTTCATGATAGTGATTCTAATAGAGTAATGATCCAACAATATCCTCTTTCCTTTTCCAAATTTCCACTTCACAAACTGTGTTTCCATCTTCCTACAGTTTTCCCCTTTGACAATTTCCTTTGATGTAAAATGCATTAAAAGAATCATTTAAGGACTCTAAGGATGATTCATAGGAAATATTTCCTATTTTAATTTTTCATAATGATCGGGATTCTTTTACTTGGTCAATCCACGTGGTTTAATGTGATCCATGTTTAAAGGAAAATTTAGCGTATCTTAAGCTGCTACTCCATTAAATATTCTATGAAGATGAGATATCTTCTTCCCTAGTACTTCCTCCTTCTTCTTAGGTGTGAGATTATCTAACCTTTCATTCCATCCCATTGGAGTTGTACGATCATACTTTCCACCTTGGTTTAGTTCCCCTCTATTTTTGATGCAACCAAGATGTATCGTTCAATCTTCAATATAATGTATGATCTATCTTCATTCATTTGGGTTCAAATCCTTCTATTTCTCATTCCCTTTTTTGGAATGGTATCTCCATATTACAAATAGAATTTTCATGGGTGTTGACCGGTGTGGTGGTGTCTCTGCATCCTTGGAGTGATACAGTGGTCAAAGGGGAGAGATCGTAACCCGTTGTGTGGTCATTCTCATATAAAGAATGTTTAGAACTGTTTGAGTTAGGAGATTTGTGGTTTCTCTTTTCTTTTACGCGAACTATGTAGTTTTTATGTTTAATCCCACTATATCATAAATGAACATACATAAAAAATATTTCAACCGGATAAATAAATTGATATAAATCATATGTTAATGCCTCTATGTTTACAGGATATTGAGATATCTATGCATGCTTCGCAAGGCTTTTTGTTCTTCATGGAATGTGGTAAAGAACATAAAGCTATAATTAATTGATAATTGTTGGCTAAATATAAAGTGTCATGTAAATGAATCCATTTTTTGTTCTAATTGGATTTTATTCAAATTGATGCAGTAAGCATGTATATTAAATTTTTGATATCTTAATTTTTTGGTTTCTTGATGATGGAACCTATGAAGAATAAATCGGTTATTCCAAGATGGATTAACGAACTGGTTTTTTGATCAAAGATATTTTCCACATTGTGTCCGGAGTTACCCTTTTACTTGTTTAATGGCCAAGATCCTAGTTGATATGTTATTTGCTTTCTTACTGCTTGTGTAGTGATGTGAACCTGTATGATTGTTGTGATATGTGGGGGAATGGAGGCCTATTGGTTTTGGCAGTAGTTGATTCCAAGAGTGGAGAGATTCATTGGTTTAATCTTGTGGGTTTCAGGTAGGACATTGTGGATGATGGAATTGATTGGATTTTAATGATTGGATACATTATAATCTTGTTGGTTGTTTATCTGCTTTAAATTCTCCACTGCTCACTGCAGCTGGTTTTTCTTACCCTCATTCCAAAAGTGGTGGTAATGTGTTGGGTATGCCACGATCATTCTGTGTTTATCTTCATAAGTATCTATGAGTCTATTCTCTTTCTATTGGTGGCTAGGATATGATAAGTAGTTCATCTACTCACCAAGATTATCTCCCTCGTGTTTAGTAGTGTAGAATAATTTTCCATAATTCCTTGAAATATGGGAAAGAATGAATGTTGCTAATAAATTATTGAATAAATGATGTTATCCCATGGTGTTGCAGCTTGTTGTGGCCCAATGATGAAGATGAATTTTTTAGAGGAACTATTTAATTTGGGTGTGATGATAATGAAATATGATGTGGAATTGTTAATGGTTAATTAATGATTAAAGAATTAATTAACATAAAGTGAAACTGATGAAAATGTAATTAAGTAATTTAATAATTCACTTAAAATGGTCATGTTCTTATAGGATACCTAGTCTTAGAAGTGTCATTCTAGAGACTGATAAAAATTAGCTTTCATTGTGTCTAAGACAAGGTTATACCCATAGTGTTGTTATGTGCTATAGTATAATCTATAATTTTTATGATTCTATATGCTACTCCACCCCATCAGTTAGGGAAACTTACAACACATGGATTCTGAGCCCTGGGGGGTTTTTCCCCAATATACAGGAGGGAGGATGGATGGATGACTACCCCTTTCTACATGCTCTATTATCTTGGTAGTTGCTTGTGATGGTATGAAAAATGGTTAGTTTTCCCGATATATGTATGTTGAGGGTTGTAATGGCTCATGGTTATTCAAACACATATATTCTGGATGTAGTATTTCTGGAATACAATAGGTGTAACGTGTATAGCCTCTGATGGATTCATGGTCCATGATCGGTGTATGGTCTATAATGGATAGAGGATTATTACTGACATATGATTCACGTTATGAAAATTATGGTTGCTACTAAAAACAATCTGGTTACTTTTCTTATATCGATGTGGTAGTTTTGTTGCACGAGGTGCATGTTGGGGTGCTTCTCCTAGCTGTCTGTGGGCAAGCCTTTTTGGAGAGAGATTCTTAAGACATGTGATGTGATTGAAAAGTTTCAAACTAGTAGTGATTCAGTAGTAGAGTACCATTGATATTCCTTATTATATTATATACTCTTTTATGCGATACATGGTGAGAGTAGCCATGGTGATACTGGGATCAAAGTATACATGTTTAGGTGATGAGTTTGTTTCACTTGTTGTTTACTGTGCTTTAGCATAAATTCTTTACTTATTCACTAGAGGATCTAGGAAGGATCCTATTGAGTATAAAACAATACTCATCCTATATATATATATATATAAACTATTGTTCATGTCACTTGGATCAGGTTAGAGATGAAACTAGTTTCTATTAGAAAGGGGTGACAAGAGGTGTTCAAGATTGTGGTTGCTACATTTTTTAGTTTCTTTTGGGTAATTGTAGTTTTCCCCTTTCTGTTATTGTTGTTTTTCATGACATTGCATATATGTACTTGGAATTTCATTAATCTTTCAGATTGAGTTGATGTTGGTTGGTGTCTATCTTATATCTCTCTTTCATGGGTGTTCTCTTAGATGGTAATGCATCTCATTTGTGCATTTGTTATACCCACGGTGCTAGTCTCTATCCCGGGGCCTACTGGAGGTGGGACTCAGGGGTCATTATATCTATTATCACATTGTCGTCCCATGTGGGGTACACCTTTTGGGAGGGGTTCATGTCATCTTCATCCTAATGTTGTGGTGACATTAACTCATTGGGGAGTTCTTTGTGGTATTCATAGATCATAAGTTCTTTAGGTATAACTTTTACCAGCAAGATTTAAACATGAGATAGTAGAAGAGGATTGAGTTTCATTAGGATTACTATTTTGAGATCTCATACTCATCAGGAAATTGGATTGATGTGTTGATTCTTTGTGAAGGACGTAATATAGAGATGTTGTCCATGAATATGCAGATGTTAGGAGGGTGATGGAGGAGTTGGTTTCATTTCACATAAATGCTGAAATGTATAAAGGCATTGGATATCTATTTCAGGTGACATTGTAGTAATATCAGAGGTATTTGGTGGAGTGGTTTTAGTGGGGAAACTCAAAGGCTGATGTGATGGAAGATCATATTAACCAATTTAGTTCTCTGAAGGGATGTTTGGAGGATGGTCAAAATAAGATGTTATTACTTGGTAAGATGTTTTTTTCATTGGTGATACATGGAGGAGTTCTCAATGAGATTCATATCTAACCCATGGTAGTAAACCCAAGAGTTTACAAGATGTATCACGGTTTGGGGGAACCGTTCTGGTGTCCTAGGATGAAGTGAACAAAGGTATAGTTTTACAAAACATTCATAGTGTTTCTGCAGGTGAAGTCTGAGAAACATGTTCTCGATGGTTTGTTTCAACACATAAAATTACCTGAGTGCATGTGGGAATAAATCTAAATGGATGTCATTGTAGGGATACACAGGGCTCATGGAGGCTATGATGATATATATATAGTGGTGGACCGGTAAACAAAATTATCTCACATCATAGTGATCAATGAGTCAATTGTAATAGATACATTGGAGCGGCGGTATGTGGATGAGGTGTTTGGCATACATGAGCTTCCATGATCAACCAACTTAGATCGGGATACGTTTTTTAACATGAAAATTTGAGGGGGTAACATTATGATTTTAGAACTGAGTTATTCCTTAGCACTACTGTCCACCCTCGGAAAGATGGGCATACAAAGAAAACCATCTAGACATTTAAGGATATTATGTGGGCTTGTTTTTTGGTCATCAGTGGATATTTGAGTCAATAATTTCCCATATAATAGCTTCCTTTAAATAATATCAACCAATCTAACATTTTAATAGAACCACATGAAGCCCTGTATGAGATGTAAATTGTTCCCGACTTTGTTGGATGGAGGTTGGAGAGACTGTTTTTCTTGGACTAGAGGAAGTGTAGGGCACGAAAGAGAAGGTTAGTTACATGTTTGAGAGGGTGATGGGAGATTAGGAGCAACAGAAGTCATATGTAGATTGTAGGAGGAAGGCCTTGGAGTTAGAGGTTTGAAGACATCATTTCATGATGGATTCCCCTCGACATGGGATGAATATGTTCAGTAAAGAGAGTAACCATTCTTATAGGTTCTTCAGACCTTTTTAGGTGTTGGAACAAGGTGGTGATGTTCCATATCAGCTGACATTTCCATCACAGTTGGAGATGATCCATGATGTCTTCTATATTCCCCATCTTCATCGGTATCTACCAGATGACTACCAAATCATTGACTGGGGAGAGTGTAAATAAAGGATAATAGTAAATCCATGGAACAAAACGTGGGGATCCTAGATCACTGGGAGAATGTACATCACGGATGGAAAATTCATTTGGTTCTTCTATTGTGGGGGCATGGTGTCCTAGAAGAGATTTATTGGGATTGAGAAGCGAAGATGCATGCTGAATAACCAGAGCTGTTTTGATATTCTATTTTGTTATTTTCTTTATTATGTAATTCTTAATCCCTATTTTCTATAAGATGTGTTTTTCCTAATATCTGATGTGTGAAAGAGTCCTATGATGTGGTTTGGTGAGGACATGATCCATAATCGTGATGTATCAATGTGCTTGTGATTAAAACCCATACTTGTGAGTTAGTGTAACCCGTAGGGGATAGTGTCTCGACATGGAGGAAGGAAATACCAAATATATGTGTCCAAAATGTATGACATATGGTGTTTGTGTGGTTTTTTGGGGACATTAAATTTATGGAGGTGTTTGTGGATGTTGATATTTCACATTATCTTTAGATCCACATTGGGAGGATTATCGTTGAGATGTATATTATGAGTGGTTGTTCAGACCCCATAATCTATTATGTTTGGATTACAATTATTTATATAGAGAATAGTTTTAGAGGCATCTTATATAATGGCCTGGACCTCTCAAGTACATTCCTTTGTGAAATTCATGTGTTTGTGGTGTTCTTGGAGGTCAATGTGGCTTGTTTCATGAGTTTTCCAAAAATACATGTTTATGTCGGTAGGTCATTGTACATTGACTCACCGAACCATGAATCAACGAATGGTAGGTCAAAAATTGTGACTCACCAAATATTGACACACCCAATGGTGTCTCACCGAATGGTGACTCATGAAATTGTTGGTCATCGAATGGTGACTCATAGAATGGAGACTCACCGAACATTGAATCACCTAACGGTGACTCACCAGAAAGTGACTCACTAAATAGTGACTCACCAAATAGTGAAACAGAAAATGGTGACTAAAAAAATAGTTACTCAATGAATGGTGGCTCGTCAAATGGTTAGTCACCAAATAGTTAGTCACTTAATGATTTTTGTCATAAGTGACTCACACAATGGTGGGTCATTTACAGTAATCCCATATTTTCTAATTTCTTCAATGTTACGAATTTTTTATCAAGAAATGATATCCAATTTAGGTTTCAACTTTTCTCATGATATTTCCACAATCTCAATAAAGCATAATTGTGTCTTAATTATTCATAAGATTACATGATCTTTGAAAATTATTCATAAGATTCCATGATCTTTGAAACATCCCATCCGCATGGTCAAGGACTTCCCTCGACTTTTTGGTATTGTGAAATTGTCTCTCGAAATTTTGGAACTTACATGATCCTATCTTCCATGAAACCTTCTATTCCAACATGGTGTATCCAGAGCCTAAATTCCGAAAATGAGTCTAGAACCTATGATTTATCCCCCTGTTTTGTTTTCTGGGGAGTCTCTTCCTTGTAAAACCCCCTATTTTGGCATAAGGAGAAGTTTTGGTCGCGTGTTGTTCCAGGAAGGAATTTTCTTCATCTATTAATTATTTTTGAAACACACTAGGTGGGTATAATTTTTTTTGGCAACCAAATCATAGTTAGAACCTATTGTTAAAGGTGATGCAAAATAATCTCTTTATTACCTTTACCAATAAATGACTGATGTGCACGTTTATACTTGTGATTTTTTTATTCTTTAACCTTGATTTATTGTTATAGTTTCTTCTAGCTGGATGGCTTCTAAAAATCATGGAATTTTGTGGTACCTATTTGCATTCCCAAAATATCATGTTGATAATTTAGTAAATAAAATATGAATAATCATATATACCCCTCTGAAATGAAAATGATTCTTTGTGATCAATCGTGTTTTACAAACTCCCCTATTATTCAATATTTAATTAAATGACACTTTTTGGATAAATCAAAATACACTTGTATTTTTGTTTTGGTTTTATGATTTTTGGGTTTTTCTAGGTTTTGTGACTTGTTTGGGTTGTAAAGTGTAGCTGTTGGTATCATAGTTGTGGGTACATGGGTGGATATAGCGGATGGATATATGTGTATGGTGTGGTATGTCTATGTAGTGGGGATGTAGTTTTTGTTGTTGTTGTTGTGATATTTTCATACGAGGTGGTGCATGAAGTGTGATGGAATCCAATGTTGATAAATTGATTTATTTTAATATGGATGAACTTATAGATAAGTGTAACTACATCTGGGTTTTGTTATGGATATGGAAAATTGTTGTGCAGTGGGACTATAATCTGGTGGTGTTGTTGTATGTGTTGGGTATGGAAGTGGTTGTTTGTTTTCTGAGTAGTGTTGGAATATAATCTGTGAACCTACTAATAAATAATGACATGATGTATTATTAAATGGGTAGTTTTATGTAATGGTTGGGGATATTTGTGTGGTTGTGCATATAGGGGTTCTGCCAAAGGAAGTTTCGGTGTTATGGTTTCGTTGGAAACCTATATGTTTGGATGAGTGTTAGTTAATTGATTTATATAAACATGTAGTTCCATGTGATTTCTATATGCACCCCACCCATTTTTAGATCTACATACCAAACAATACCATTGTTATGGGGGAGGGTTTCATTTTACAGCATCCTGATGGGTGGATGGATGGATGATTATTGGATACCATGCTCCATCTTATCATAATTTATCACCCATGACTCTGCGGGAATGATGTAGTGGATCGAGGTTTGTCACCAGATATGTGGTACTGGTTGAGTGAAAGACGATTTGTTTCCTAGGATTCATTGGGATGAGGACTAGGTGTTTTTTGGTGAGATGGGTTGTGAATGTGGCCAAGGTGTCTACAGGGAGGATATGATGTGGTTATGTCACAGTTTTGGCAGGTAGTATGTGATGTGGTTTGTATCCTTGTTGTGTGTGGCCACTATGTGATAGAGGGTCTTATTGAAGAGTGGTAGTTTCAGGATATTCACCGTTAGGTATGAGTTTTAAACCAGTTGGAAGTGGTGTGGGGTACCCATTAATAGATTACTTGTACTGTTACATTACATGACATGTGTTATTTGGTGGGAGTATGTTGGTGAGGATGGGGTGGAGAGCATTCCTTGAAAGGTGTTGTTGGTTCTACTATATTCAAAGGGGTATTAGTATGCTTCTCCAAATTTTTCACGAGTGAATTTGGTTTTCAAGTTGAGTATACTTGAATACTCACCCTACATACATAAAACACTTTTTACGTTTCTAGGAAGACATTGAGGACTGTGATGGATCGTACTAGCTAGAACATATGGCACTATTGTTGTGTCTGTGTTTAGTATTATTTTGGTACTTTTTAGTTTTAATTTTATTTATAGATGTTTTTCATATAACATGAATGTGGGATGTATTTTGGCTTCTTATATATATATATATATATATATATCTGTATGGAATTTGTTTTTAGGTGGGTACATCTTATCTCCGGATCTTGGAATCCATAAAAATGTAAATTCCTTCCATGATTGTGAGATTCGACACCCATGAAGATTGTTTCCTCACTGAGGAAACTTAGAGGTGGGACTAAGAGGTCATTATCTCTCATTCATCTTGAGGAAGGAAGGTCATTTAACTGTTATATCTCTTCCCTCATCTTGGATAAGGCAGTTTATGACACATTCATTGGGATGCATCTATGGAAAAGATAAAATACTATTTTTTAGAAAGAGTTTATTTTTATTCCCTTTAAATACATCACTCTATAGATTATATATTCAGATGTGGTTATGTAACAATCCTACTTATGTGTAGTAACTATGAAAAGAGAGTAGTTAGCTAGAATAGATCTCCACCATCTCTATGAAAACCAACCTTGCTACAATGCTATTATTAAACATGTAAGGGATATGATTTGAAATTAAAAAACACTTTAAAAACATCATGATATGAATGGAAATGGTAAAAACAATGGTTTTATATATTAAAAATTGTTTTCATTATTTAGAAAAATTATAAGATCATTTTCTATACTATTTAGTTCTCAAATATGAATTGGATTACTAAAACATTCTTTTTAGGTTTTTTTTGAATGGTGGGAACTAGAAGGGGAAATGATTACATTGAATTTGATAGAAAATGTATTGTTCAGAAACCTAAAATTGATTATTATGGTGAAGGATATTCTGACAATACATAATCATTTATCATGATATATGAATAAAAATGTTCACATTCTCTATATCTCAGACTCCCCCAATGAATATATGGATAGAGTTCACTAATATATTGTCTGGTGGATACCATTTATGAATAGTGATTCATATTCCAATTTTCATGAATTTGTGAAGAAACACCCACATGGTTTTGTTATAAGAATATATATATATATGTTTGGAAAGGGGGAATACAAGTTTAAATGGAATTAATTTCTTGGGAAAATGTAATGTTGAGATAACACAATGATTGATAATAATGGTATATCAATGGAAAAATCAATTTTGAACTATTAAAAATATATATGGTATGGGCATTATAAAAATTTATTTCTATAGGGGAAAATTAATGAATAGGATTAGTAAGGATTTACATGTATGTTTTTTGTTATTGATGACGAAGATAGATGAAATATATTTTGAAAGGATGGTGGTCTTGAGGAATATGATGGTAAACCCTTGGAATGATGTTTAATGAATGGTATGTTTATTTTATTAATTAATGTATTATAGAATATAAAAGGAATTTTATGTTTAAACATATTATTAATGATTTTTATGAATATGTTGAAATTTTAATGGTTATATAGAAATTTTATTAAATGGAAATGAAATATTTTAAAACACAAGATTATTGGATGATAAACCATAATATGCAATTGATTTTGATAAAATATTATTTAATTTGGATTAAGAGATGACATATATAATTAATGTAAATTTTATAACATATATTACCTTGGAAATGATTAAGGATTTTATGAAAGAATTTTTTTTTGGATTTTATTGGTGGGTTTTCATACCTTTTTTATTTATATAATATATTTAATAATCTAAGAATTAATGAGAAATGTGTTTTTTTGAATAATTTATGTTTTCATTAATGGTTTCTTGTACTTCCAGATATTACCAACTTTCACGGAATTATATGATCAACATATTGAAATATTTTATGGGGGAATTAAGATATTATTAATGTAGATTGGGGGATTACTTATAAGTTTATTTTGGAAATATATTGACCTTAAATATATAAATATATATTTATTTGGTCATAATTTTTGTTTATAAATCGAGGATCCTTAATTATTATGTTTCATTGATTTTATTATGTAAAAAATTGGATGTTAATGGTTAATCATTGTTAAAAAATAATTTTTTATAATTAATTGATCAAGAATAAATGGATTGTCATTATTTTATATATCATATGATTCACTTATACATTTGGAATACTATATCAACATCAATTCAAAATGTAATTGATGATGTTGAAATTGATCAAAGCACACAAAAGGGTTATAGTATACTAATTGAATAGAAAGAAATAATGTAAATATATAATATCAGTAAAATTATTAAAATTTTATAATATAGTCCTAAAAAATATATACAAATATTTTTAATTGATATTAATGAATTGAATTTTCTCCAATCATGGATTTTTTGCTTTGTTGTCATAAAATTGCTCCTAACATTGTGCTCTATCAACATATATTAGTTATTTTGTCTTAATAATCTATTATATTTACATGTTTACACCTCACCCAAATTTTATCCATGATGAAGAAACTATTAAGTGATATTTTATATTTCATTGGAATGCCCGTTTCACTCCAATTCATTAGATTTTTTATTAACCATGTTTATAATATAGGTTCCCAAAAAGGGATTTTCAATTGATAATCCATTGATTATAGATAACATGATCATATTTTGAGGTTGAAACTTATATATGTATTATAATGTAACACCCCAATATTTATTTAATTTTTTTAATTATGTTAATTTCACTGATAGCATTCATTTCATGCATCATCATGTTTAGATTGTGTTACATGGAATGAAATGTTTTATCTACACATGACACACTAATAAAACACTATAAGTTACGATGATAGGTATCTCATTGCCATTTTAGTGATGGGTGTGAATAATGATAGCTAAATTATTAAAATATATGGTTTACAAATGTATATAAAATAACTTCATTGTTGAGTAAAAAATTAGAAATTAATATAAAAACCATTTCAAAACAACAATATCTTTTTTATGAAAAAAATTCCACACAAAATAGTTTTACATATATATATTAAGAATTATATTTTTTTAAAAATTATTTTAAATTTATATAATTTATATTCAAATGTGATTTATCATTCATCTTATGATTTTTCTATACAGGAGATACAAATAATTCCAAATGTACAGCGAAAAATTTAGCTTTTCTTAAAATAATTTTTGTTAGATTTTTTGAATTTATTTTAACTATATTTTATATCACATGTATAGAAATTAATATTAAAAATTATAAAAATGTTTTTAAATAATAATTTCAAAATTATCTAGAAATATTTTTATATTTTTTAGAGATAAATTTCATAGTTAATGGTGAAAATAGAGGTTATTAATATGAATTTTCATTTCTAATAAAACCATTAAACACATAAAAATTATTTTCATATTTAATGAAAATTAAATTTTCTAATTTATATATATATATAGTAATTCAACTTAGTTAGTTTAAATAATTTTTTTTTGAAATTTTATTTTAAAATATTAATTTTTTTGAAATAATTATCTTTAGTAAACATATATTTCATTGAATCTATGATATTATTTTTTAAATTATATTCTTTCATTTATATGAATTTTATAGAGATAAATGATTCCAAATTTTGAATTATAATAATTAATTTTAGCTAATAATTTTTAACAAAATTATTTACTTTAGTTTAATGTTAGAAACTAATAAATTATTTACTTTGGTTAATGTATTAATTAGTTTATTGATGTTGTCAAACCAAAATGGTAAGTGATAAATTGACATACTAAATTGACCAAAACAAATTTTATGGACATATATCTTCTGTATAAATTGTATTGTTCTATAATGGGCCGTTTTTATGCTTTTTTCCATGTTAACAACATATTTATAGTTTTTTTCAAAAGTAAAAGTGTAAAAATCACCTCACATATAAAATGCAACCCCCTCTCTTATAATATTAACACATACCATACCCATTGGTTTATCTAATACTATAAAAATAAATTTTTTAAATTTATAAATAAATCTAGGACGAATTGGTTGTATGATAAATCATATCTATGATGTGTTTTGGTTAGACTTGAAGAGGGTTTCCGAACAAGATGTAATGATTTTAACTAACCTTTTTTACATATTCTTCAAAATCCATCAAATATTTACATAAATGGTAAATTATAAAATAGGTATATACTATATTATTAGATATTCTTCTATTAATTTCATAACATAAATCAATATCATCTTCCATCACTTGGGAATCAATGGCATTATTCATATATTTATCTGAAAACCACTTTATAAACTGATGTTCATTTTATATCACCACCATTAATGTATAGATATAATGATGAATATAATTTTTATATATTATATTCATTATATTATTATACATTTTTAATCATAAGTCCACACACACCTTCTTAATTCCCAACCCATTGGAAAATAATAATTTCACTGATTCGTACACAGGACTATTGCCTCACTATCAAATGTGGCGTGTTTTCTATTTCAATTTTCCACAGATGGTAATAAGTATTGAATAAATGGATATATATAATATTTTTAACATTATAATTCGTCTGTAACTATGATATCACAAATAATTTCTTACATTCCTATTCATGTGGGATATAATAATTTTTTTGGTCAGTACAGTAAACTATCTCATTGTGAAGCGATGTGATTCATTTTTCACTAATACATTGAAAAAATAGTAAAAAAGATAGATTCAATTAATATATGTTATCTATATTATATTATAATAATTATATAATTTTAAATTATTTTTTACTTTCAATTTTTTATCTTGGATGTAGAAAATGGAATCAATGTTCATGCATATGTATATCATATTATCACAATTAAAATTTTATTCCATTATCGGTATCAATATTTTAACGATTAATATATAAACTTATATAATGATTATATATTATATTTATATCATTTTAATAATTATTGATAATATAGTATCATCCTTAATGAATGAGGAAAAAAATATGAAATCGAAACATCAAAAAATAGTAGTTATTAACCAAAATTAGAATCAAACATTGAATTATTAAAAAACATGTAATAAATATTGATAATAAAATCATATATTGTATTAAATATATTAATAAACATATATGATATATTTATTATTATATTATATGTATTATACTTGACGTTTAAAAATGTATGATAGAATTCAGGACATAAGGTAAGTGATTTTCACCACACTTTTTTTATATCTATGAGACACATGTCATGTTCACCACATATTTATTTTATGTTTTTTATATAATACTCATGAATCATTTTTATTTTTATTCTCTTGATTATTACTTTTATTTACAAATCCATTTTAGGATTTCACCTTTACATAATTTTTATTCAAAAGGTTACCAATGTGATAGAATATTGTTATCTCAGTTGACATTCATTGAGACATTTGTTTTTTTTGAAACATGATTATATTGTGAGGAGTATATTATTAATCAATTACATGTTATACTACACACATAAATATTTTAAGGAAATTTAATTTTTTTTATTTGATTTTATCTTAAAATAGGGCTTACAAATCAAAATATTCCCATGTTATAAGGGCCTGACCTAACAATCTCATCGTTTATCAAGGTTGATTAAAATAATTCTTCCAATGATGAAACCATATGATCTAACTCTCATGAAAATCATTAATTTTCATCTCCCGTTATTTATTCTTTATAATAAAATTTTTCTATTATTTTTCATCTATTTATGTAATTAAGATTCAATTATAATAATTTTAATGAAAATTGACATTATTTCCCACTTTATTAGATAAAATATATTTTCTTCAATTTCTACGCTGTCAATTTCATTAACCTTTTTTTTAAAATTATCCATTTTATTAAAAAGAATTTAATGAAAATTAAATTTTTGAAAAATTTTAAAAAACCAATCTCCATGTCGTTTTAAAAAAATCCAATTTATTAATTATATAAGATGAGGAACGAATTTTAATTTCAACCTTTAAAACATGAACAATAAACTCAACCATTAGTATCATTAAATGATTTATATATTCCATTATATTATTTAGTGGATATTTCCAAAAAAAAATATTGTTTTAATTTAAAATATTTATAAGTTTTTTCAATGTTTTAATTATATATTTTTCACTAAATTATTTCAATGGTTTGTAATGATTTCTTTATAAATTTTTAATTTATTTTTCAATGAAAATTATTAGTAATTTTTCTAAGATAATTTTTATAAATAGGAAAGTCTATTTTTCTCACGAATGTTTTCATTTTATCTTTCAAAATAATTTTTCATCTTACAGGAAATCGTTTTATATTACCTAACCATTAAGAGGGATTAGACTAAATGTTTCGATTCATATTTGTTTTATCAATGGTTAATAAATAATTTGATGAAATGTTCATAAGACCAATTTATTTTTTATTGGGTTATGTTATGGTAAATTAATGAACAATTTATTGAGAATTACTTTAATTATGGTTAATTATTTTTGTATATGATGAATATTTTATATTATTGTGGAATACAAAAATATGGTAATAATTATGTGATTTGTGATACTTATATCCTCATCCAATGAATTGGTAAAATATTTAAATCTCATGAGATAACAAAGGGAATCAATTTAAGGGGATTGATCCAGTAAAGGAAATAGATGAGTCCAAATCCACATTAGGAAATAGGTGTATCGTGATCCACAATATGGAATTGGTGATAAGTAATGATCCACTATATTATTGTTCCTTCAAGGTAACATTGAAATATGAAAATATTAACAATGTTTATGTTGGTGCCAAACGTTTATGATATCAGCTTATTGTTTATTGTTAATTTATGATTTACTGTCACTATTTTAGTCCATTTGTTTTTAAGGACAAATATATATTCCAAGAATCATTTTTATTATTTATGATGTGTTTTGATTTAATGTTGAATAATATGTTCATTATCACATACCCTAACTAACATCTTATTCTTTCACATGGTCATACATTTTTTTGTCTTATGATTACCCATACTAAAGAATCTACGATCATTATTTATTATGTTTCGTTTCCCGTGTTATGAATAATTCATTAGGAAGTGTATGAATAAGTGGATTACTATGTGATATGATCTTTATTAAAGATTATTAATATATATCATATATATACGATATTGTGTTTCTGGGCTCTAGTGACATTAAACTATTACTGCCCCAGTGAAGTTTTAATGAAATGAATTAAGATTTAATATAAATACTTTTTATATTTATATATGAAAATCCAAAGTAATTAGATAGGGACATTTTTTAGAACATCCAACTAATTTAAAAGAGATATTTTATGTTGGGTACCATTATTTTTAGTGCGAGTAAATTACATATAAATCCTTTTTTAATATAAATAAAACATTTTAAACCCAAATAAATTTTTTTTATGTGCAAATTAGGCAATTATTTGTTGTCATTTTTGGAGATCTTTTATAAGTATTAATTATGTTATATTTATAAAAGTTTATATAAGGTTAACATGTTATCACATTGTGAATGATTTTAAGATTATGGTATTCAATTATATTGATATTTTATTGTCTAATTCTATCTCTAGTTTAGTTTGTTGTATTTTTTCCTCACACAAATGGGATGATAAGAATATAAATTAATTAATGCATGGATTGATTAATGGGATTGTAAAACAAAATTTTATTAATGGGTAGTTGTTTTTTTACTAGATGATGATAATTATGATATATGTGAACTGATATTATTTTCTGTGGATTTTTATTAATTATTAATAAATTTTATACAAATTTGAAATATGATATGTATATATTATTTTGATAAGACGTTATTTATATTATTTATTATATTCATGTGTTTTCTTATATATATATAATTGATATTTTAGGGAATTATTAATATGATGAATGGTTTTTATACATTATATGTGGATAGTGACATCTGTAATATACATGATTAAAAGATAAAGGATAAAAATATCTTCCATTTCCATTGGACTTATCAATTTAGGCATTTAAATTGGAAATAAAAATGAATGATCAATAGACATGGATCCTTAAACTAAATTGATTAAAAATATTTTTATAATTTTGAATTTTTCTAAATAGGGAATATTTCTAAATCACTATTTATTGGAAAATTGACTGAGGAATTGATTTATTTTATTGTACAAATATTATCATTTTGAGGCTAATTCATTCACAATAAAGTGGTGGATTTATTTAAATATTAAAATCCATTGATTGATTGTTTCAATAGGATTAATTTTTCATAATAGAACACAAGTTGAATCTATTTAATATTATAATTTTATCAATTTTTTATTGTATAATGACATAGGAAAAAAATTATCATTAACTAAATAAATTGGGATTAGAAATACATATTACGTGAATGAAGTAACAATATAAAATATTCAAAATTTACACCACAACAAAATCGTACTTGAAACCTACCATATAATGATATGTTGGAAATTGGGAATCATTACCTTCTTATTATGGTATGATTAATGATATGGAAATGTGACCTTTCCACATTGTTTTGGGGATATACTAAAGAAATAATTTTATTACAACATAACCATAAACCATTTAAAGAGGTAAAAAAGATACTATATGATACATGGTATGGAAGGAATAATAATTTTTCCATAATAGTAAATATTTATTTATATTCTTATCTTTTATTTTAAGAATCAATTAAACTAGGTATAAAATAATTAAATTCACTTTTTTATTATCCCAAGAATGCCAAACTATATTTATTTTATAATAGTACAAATCAATAACAATTCATGGTTCGATATTTTCTTAACATTATGATGAAAATAATTATTTAAAAAATAATTGGGATGATGATTGATATTTTAAAAGATCAAATAAATGAAAAATTAAATGATCCTAATAGAAAATATCATGCAATTTCATAACAGGTTTTGTACAAAGAACCAAATCATTTTACACAAGAAATCAACTGTATAATATGATTTTTTATGATCCATTGAAATATGTATTTCTCTAAGAAAATGATTATAAATTAGCGATGATAGATAATGTATCAAAAAAATTATTTTTACATATAGATATGTAATTGCATAAAAATTTGAAGGGCCTATAAATTTATGATGGATTTCATGTACACTTTGATGGTCTGTATCATGATATATACTTTTAATGATGTGTGACCCGTATAGTTAAAAATAAATTTCTATACAATATCTCAAATAGATGGTATAGTACTTAATTGTATAATTTATTTCAAATTAAATTTTATAACCAAATTCATTTAATTGATTATAATGAGTTGATTTATGTTGTTATGATAATAAATTTCATTATAATATTTATTATTATAACAACTTGGATTGACTTTGTAACATATAAAATGGATATCAATATCACATTACACAAATATAATTCCTCTTAATGTGTTTATTTTATATGATAAGAGTTTTTTTGAAATTCTATGTTAGTATGTTATGGTTATATAATTTAATGATTTATTTATATATTAATCAAAGTCTCTACAATTTAATTCATTTCGATTTATGATGTAATCAATGTATATGGATTCTAAAAAGTGATAGTAATTTTTTAGACATATTTTTTAGTTACAGTGTCGTGGTATTTTTTTAATTTTATGTTAACGATTTACACTATCAAACATAATTTCCCAATTAAAAATTTTAAACTAATATTACGTGGATTTTGTTTTGGATAAAAGAAAAGGGTAATTCATCATAAAATTGCACACACATATATATAGTTATTTGCGATATATAAAAATAGATTCCATGACTCTGTCATAATAAATATATTTTTATAATGATAATGAGGTTATTAGGGAAAAATCAATGAAGGTGTTTCTACCTATGTTTATTCCAATGAGTCATAGGAATATTCAATTAAATTTTAATGTGTTTCTAAAGATATATATGATTATTTATGGACATCCAATATGATATATCATATTATATTTTATATGTGATTGATCAAATTTCTCTTACTCAATCATCATAACCAGTAGATATTAAATAAATATTAATGAGACTCCTTATATTATTTTTAAGAATATCATCACAAACATGAGAATAATTAATGAATAATTCATAGAATATTAATGTGATGATACAATCATTATAAAGGGTTATACTAATTCATGTTTCCAAATAACAATTATTAAATTGGATCTATGTATTGTCTAATGAATTTCCCCAATTAGGGATAATTCTATCCGAACATCATAAAAAAACCTATTATAAAGGACATGAAAATTGAGGTAATGTATACCACTATATTGGATTTGGTGATGAAGTATTTTTTGGTACATAAGTTCATTAAAAAATATGTTCTTATCCGTGAAATGAGAGTTATATTGAAACTTTTTGAGACAATACTGGAGTTATTTATTAGGTAAATGGAACATTATCCAACCAAAATTCCAATTAAATAACTTATTAACAAAAAACCCTTCAAGTAATATTTCATATTAGTTATATAAAGATCTATCGTGAGGTTATACTAGATAATGTAGAAAATATATTGAAAATTACATTAGCACATTATAGGTATAATAATATTGTGATATATAATGTAATTTCATAAATGAAATAATATATGTAATAGTTTTATTTAATGGGTATGTATCATGGTTTTAAAATGATGGAAATAAAAAAAAATTATTCATTCCAGTATGATGAAAAATTTAAAAGATATAGGGAACACTAATATACCCTTATTTAATGACATTATGTATTCCATAATTCCTGATAGCAATAGAGTATTATAGGTTCTGATGATTTTTATTGATTACTATTATTCTAATAATATATAAAACATTGTGTATACCAATTAATAGTTAATAGATTATTATAAATTGGAGAATCCTGAGAAATTATATAACATGAAATTTAATAAATTCATTGATAAAAATAGTGGTATATTTTTAATATGAATCCATATTACCTATTATTTACAAAATACATATGATGTGAGTTTTTATAAATTCGTATATTTATTATTATATCCTTAAGAATGGTTTAAATTGGATTTGGTTTGTTCTATTTCTAATAATTTATTCAGTTTAGTTTTTCTAAGATAATATTATTCTTATTGTATGAAAAGTTAGATATAAATGTATTTAATTGAATTATTCTAAAAATTATATACCCATTATTAATTGGTCGTACTGTGATGTTGTCATATATTTTTAATAATAATAAAAGATGAATTCATTCAATCTAGTAATTTAATTATGTATAATTTCATGTGTAAGATATAGATATACCTTATTGACTTTTTCTATTTATACTTCCCAAATTGAGAATTTTGAAAAATGATGGTTAGTGATTGAGGGTGTGAAAGACATGATTATATATATATGGATTTTTTGAATAGATAACATGTGATTATGTTTTGTAGTAGGAGTTGAAATGACGTTTTTATAGAGAAAAATCCATGAATTCAATCATGTATTGAAGAATAATATTTTTTGGATGCCAAGATTTCATGAGAGGCCACACATAATGAAATTGAATTTTTAATACCTTTGGTATATATCAATTTTCAAAAAAATATTATAGATTATGATAGTTATGTTTAAATTTCTAAACATAGATTCACACAGTGATATTTTTTTTAAAAAAAATAGGGAATTTCAATAAGTGGTTTATTGTTGAGTACATTACAGTAAATAACAATAAAACACATTTTGAAGGTGAAAACCACATGATTTGTGTATTTGTGTGTTATATGGCATCGACAAATATATATGTTATCAGTAATAAAACACTCCAAAAATTATTAACTTATATATTTTAGACTATTGGTTTCCTTCCAATGATTTATAGAGAAGTCATTACATTTTCATTATGTTTAACAATAGGATTAATAAATGATGAGCACAACACATTAATGGAAATTTTAAAATTTTGGATGTATAGTCCCTCGAATAGGATCCTTCATTCCATGAAATAAGACTATGAAATAGATCAAAAACAAAACATTTGAAATAAAAGATAATTTATTATTGGAAGAATTTATGCCATTTTATATTTAATTCAATTTTATTAAAATTTAATTTTCCAGAAAATTTTTGTGGTGGGGAGGTCTTAAAAATGATTTATTGAATTTATTTTATGGTAGTTACTAATGGAGATTTGGTAAAATTGGGTTTTAAAACATGATCTCTTCCAAATTAAATTATAATAAGGATCAATATCAAAGAATAAAATTCACCTGACCCATAAAACAAGATCTATTAACAATAAAATATTTATTAAATTTTTTATTTATTCTATATTATGAGAACAATGTTTTACAATCAAAAATATTAAATAAATACCACAAATTCAAACCATTACTTACCCATGATGATTTAGGTTTATAATTTTAGAAATAAATGGTAAATTTTCTTATTATTCCTAGATATTATAATATCATACATAGTCTAAAATATATCCCTCAGTATTCTCCACAAATATAATCATTTAAAAATTTATATCATTTTATTATTCATCTGAAGAAGTGGATTTTTATAAAAAAGTATTTTGAGATCAAACATATAATAATAGTAGCACACTCCCAAAATAATATATTCTAGAATTACAATAGGGGAATGATTCCATATAAATATCATAATATGTATACTATAATAAAATTACTAATTATATAAAATAAAATTACATAATTTATAATGACTTAATACATAATTTTATATTTGTTATTCTAACCGTAAAGACCTCAATCCAAGAAATCAAACACAATTTCAAGGCCTAATGCAAATAGATCATAATTAATTGGGAAAGAATACACTATATGACCATTATTTTTTGTCTCATGATACCTACATATTGGATCGATGGGATAAATATTTATTAGCCCCATATATAAGATACCCATATCAAATGAATTATTTATATATTGAATAAAAATAAAACTCATCTTCAATATTTTTTATCTAAAAATAAATATCCACATAGATTTACATTAACCGAATGTTGTCATTTACATAATATGTTGAATAACTTTAATAGTAAGATTCCAAAAATTATCACATTATATGAAAGTGGGTATAGTTTTCAGTGATTATTTACGTAGTGTAAATAATAAAAAATATCTACATTTATAAATGTATTTTGACATCAATGAGAAACATTATGTAAAAATATGTATAGAGTGTGAATGAGAATATTATTATAAGGTGAAAAATGATCTTTTAAAATTACATGTCACTAAATAATGAAGAAAAATAAATACATAAGGTTTGAAATGATACCTTGAATTCGTTATATATGAAAATTTTGTTAGAAATATATTTCTCTTCAAAAATATTTCTTAAAATTAAAATTTAATATTAAAAATAATTTTATAAATTTTATTTTAATAATGTTGTAAATATGATGATTAAATTATCATCCAAAAAAATTCATAAACATTTTTTGTAATATATATTATAATATTTAAAATTTTAAAAAAACATAGATTATGTAGGAAAATAACGAGTGAAAGGAAAAAATATTCATAAGTGAAGTGAAAATACTTTTTCAAAACATGATTGTAAATAAAATATATTTCATTTAATGAAATTATAATAGAATAATTGAAATATATATTACATTGTATAAGCTTAAAAATAAGTTAATAGAGCTAAAGAATGAAAAATTGTTAATAAAGTTGAAACATCAATTTATTAATAATAAATAAGAAAGTATTTCATTCATAATATAATAATAATGTTTTAAAATAACATTTAGGGAAGTTAAAAAAATATTCATTATGTATTTTATAGAATGTGTAATATTTAATATATTGTGATATTGGGAAATAATTTAAAAATAATAATACATTCCTAAAAATCTATATTTATTTAAAAGGGAGATATTCTTGACGAAAAAATTAAAATAAGTTAGGTTTTGCAAAGAAATTATCTTTTAATGGGACTGAGTTATATAATTATTTGAAATTTAACGTTAAAATGAAATAAATGATGTAACCAGAGTAAAATATAATACATGTGTTGTTGGAGGTAATATATCTAGAAACCCATGTTTTACGAACATAAACCTTTAATCATTTATTTTAATAATATTTAATGATTGGGTTATCATTCGAGTTGTTATGAAAAGTTTGAACCTCTTTTGGAGGATTTTCAAGAGTTTCAACTTTTCTCATGGTTTTTAGTGACCATGAACTATCACTGAGAAACTATGCAATAGAAGAATATGGGAACATAGAAGGTGCATTGTTGGGGCATGGTTTGGAAAAAATATTTATGTTCTTATGAGAAACTATACTTCAAGAAATATATTTGAAAACACAATTGTCACATTGGTTGTCTTACCATTTTATCCAACCATTTTATGTGTAGGTATTTGATTGTCGGACCACATAGTTGGTTCATGGTTTCTCAAACTTTGTAGCCTAATGGTGTGGAGTATAGTTTGTACTTATTATAATGTGGATCTAATCTAAATTCTATAACCTCAACACCTATAATCCCCAAATCATTCCAAAACATGTATTCCATTTTCCTAAAATTGATCTCATGAAACATTATTTGTATTAAAAAATTATTCTGTGGTGAATTAAAGTGTGTTGGACTCTCAAATTCATCAATAAGTAATCAATCATCATCAATATTCATATATTATTCATTGGTCTCTCTTATAGAATATCATATCTTATCATTAAGGAATATATTCATGTTCCTCAATTGTGAAAAATATGATTTCTAATTTTATTTAATGATCAATGGATATCTAAGGTTCAATATAGTGTTTAATTATGTCATTATTAATGTTTTAAAAACATTGTGTGGAGGGTGGCTTCCCTTTTATCTCCACTTGATTTATAAATTATTATCACAGATTTAAATAAATATATATTAATGGAATGTATGTTAAATTATTGTTTTAATCATAAGGTAATCCCATCATCTGTATTTTTGTTGAAATTATAAATTGTTGGTTGGTTTTGTTTTAAAAATAATTTTTTTTATAATTTTGAAATGTATATTTTAAAATTTTATATAAATTTTAAATAATATAGAATTTTTTTTAATAACTCAATTAAATAATCTAAATGTTTGATTGTAATAGATTTGGATAATTGTTCTGTAATCTGTGTGGTTTTTGAATAGTGGTATGAAAATGTTATTGATGTTCCACAGTCATTGTGGGACCGATAATGGAAATAATGGTCAACCATCAAAGGTAACACCGAAGATTAGTGTGTGTGTGTGTGTGTGTGATTTTTTATGTGGAAAGTGCAATGAATATGCCTAATCAAATGGAAAATATTTTAATGGATTTTTTTGATCCCATGTAAAATTTATTTGTATTTGTTATAAATTGTTTTTACTAATAAAAACAACATTATATAAATTATGGTCATAAGTTTTTTCTTACTATAATGAGTTGGTATGATATTTGAGAAATCATACTGAGTTTTATACTCACACCATACTTAAGAACATTGGAGCAGTTTTATATTTCATCGATCGTGACTCTAGTAAAGTGAAGGTATCTTATTTATCATATTATTCATCTTAATACCATAGACAAAAAAGGTATATTTTGATCATGGCTCATGGTAAAATGTTTCTTGGGATAATATATTTTGGGTTTCCTTAGCGATTGTATTGTTTTAGTATTTCATGGATAATTTATTTCATTTCTATTTTAATTCTAAATTGCTATGAGTTTTTTTGTATGATGTTTGTAGTAGTAATAATCATGAATCATAAAATTGAGTATTTGATTATTATTTATCTATTTTTTTTACCTTTATGAGAAAAATCACCCCCCAACATTTTTTGAGTGTCATGGAATTAATTTTGAAACTAGGATTTCTTATAGATTTCAAATAAGTAATTACTACACAATTTCCTATTCTAATTCCAATGATTAGGGGTTGGAAATTATAAATGGTATCAGAAAAACAGTCATTTAATGTAATTATATCCATGGTCAGATCTATAATTTTATTATTACATACTCAATTTTTTCCAAACATTTTTAGGATGGTTTCTTTTATATTATCTCCACTTGATTTAGATATTGAATATGTGGTTTTCAGTAATTTATTTTCCTGAAACATTTCTAAAATCATTATTTTATACATAACGGAAGAGTCATTTTGGTATGAACATTGAAATTGTGGCATGTTGTTTAGATTTATTAAAGATCATATTTTTAAAATTTGAAATTCATGAATATAAAATATTGGTTCGGTTATAACACATATAATGTATTTTATATAATTATTTAGTATAAATATATAATTTATTGGAATTTCATGAGAGGATTATAAAATAATCTGTTAAGCATGTGCTGATTGTGATAAAAAAAATTGTAGTGAATATCAACCATAACTTGGGATGGAGTATGGATATGAATTCCCACTATTAGTGGTGAAAACATTAATGAGTGTGTTTTGATATATATTTCTATATATGATTGTCTGTGTGTTCATTAAAATAAATATACCAAATCTTCTGAAAAATTGTTTAACAAGTATTATATGTATTCCATGGAATATTATTAATGATTGTATATAAACTATTTTTAATTACCCAAAAATTTTATATAAATTATATTGACATGTTTAACCCATGTTTCATGAGTTAAGGAGTAATTATAGAAATACTACTTATTTTTATACTCACCCCTTTCATGGGAACAAGGTAAATCGTAATGATATCATACACCATGTCTCATGTAAAGGGAAAGTATCATATTTCTATAGCAGTGCGTCCCTATCCCATGAACATTGTAGTTAGAGACAAAGCATAGATCATGGTCAAATTATGCTTAGGTTCATGTATTTGGATGAATAAAATCATTCAAGGTTATGTGGAATATTTTTTTTGGTTTTCATGATATAATGTTGTATTCAATGATAAATATTTATCATTATAAAAACATGGATATAATATTAGGTATCTTGGAAGAACACCATTTTAATTATAACATATATAAGTGAATATTTTGTATTCAGGAATATCATTTCAATGGCCATGTCAATTCTGAAATTGTGTTTTTCAGATCCTAAAAAGATAAAATGTATTATCTCCTTGAAACAAACAAACATTGTATTTCAAAAACAAAGTTTTTGTATCTTCGTAGAATTTCTATAGTTGTTTTAAACTATTTTAATCACGTATAGAATCACATATGACATATTTGATGAGGAAAGAACATCTATTCTAATGGAATGATATACATCCGATAACAATTAATGAAAATAATTATAAATTTATAATATCTTATTATTAGGTTTCTAGAGTCTGGATATGGCTATATAGTCTATTTGGATGAATTATGAGATGAAATGGGTTATATTCTCATGATAAGAGATCATGTGGTTGTATATGGTTTATGATAGTTACCATTGATTGTGAAAAACATCATAAAATTAGAATTTGTATTAGTTTATATAGTATATTTTTTGAAGACATGTTGACATTATATATTTGGTGATTAATTCACTGTGTTAATTTATCAACATAGTTAGAGATATATTTTTCAAAAATGGATTTGAATTTTAGCTGGTTATGATGTATATGGTATCTGTAGGATTTTGGATATGACATGATGTATACACCAGGTGTAACACCCAGAGATTTTATGAAGAATATTCTTTTAATTTCATTGATCTATTGTGTTGTACGTTACACCAAAGGGAGATTGAACTATACGCAACCCTGACTTGGCTTTCATTACACGCAATCACGACTTTTCTCGATAGCGTGTGTTGTACGCAATATCAGGTTTCACTAAACAATGATATATGGTTATGATATTATTATGAACTAGCCGTTATGAATAGTATCAACTAAATTTTGATTGTTATAACATTATTATTTCATCTTACACATTTTCTAGAACATGGTATGTGAACAAAATAAATTTTTCGGGTAAAATAAGTATTTTTAAAAAAATGCAGTTTTGCCGCCTTTTCATGGTGCACCCACATTAAATCTAGGTTTTGACATGTTTATAAGATAAATTTTACAAAATAAACTTTTTCTTTTGAATCAGGATATAAACATTTACATTGGATAAAGATTTGATATTTTATTGATAACTTTCATATTTTAATGAATAGTAAAAACACGATATATTTTAATTAAAAACAACTTTTTCATCCTATTAATTTATATGGTTAAATTAAAATATTGAATTGTTTTAAAGTATAAATAGAATATATTTTTACCATTTAATATAATGTATGTCATTATCATTGTTTTTACCTTGAATTCGTAGGTTAAATGAATTCAATATTTTCCAATGTTTTAAACAAAAACCCATTTTCTTTCGACAACGAGATTAATTTTAATTCAATTTATGCAACTTTTGTGTATTGAATTTGGAAAACTGGATTCCATATTTGGAATTAGTGGGTCCAAATTATGTTAATAAGATACTTTTTATTTTTGGGAATTATTAATAGTAACTACGGTAAATTTTATTTACCATAGTTAAAGGTAAATCCGGTAATTAAGGGTAATGATAAGATTATAAAATTAACCTAAAACATTCCAAAATACTATTGGATGAATATAAGTAGACCCATATCACCTAAGGGTTGGACTATATTCATTTCTTGGAATTTTGACTATGAAATAATATAATTTTTATTTAAACCAAAGAAAGTGAAAACATGTCATTCTCTTAAATCTTATAAGTATATTGATTTTATTTTACTGATAAAATTAATGAAACTTCTATCATGAATATTCTCCAGAAATATAATAAAATTATCTACATCATATGAATTTATTTATTATTTATAGGGATGAAATAATTATCATTAAAGGTGACATAATAGTGATGTTGAAATCATTTTATTAAGAGAAATATCAAATAAATGGTTTTAAAAATATTAAAATAAATATTATATGAACTATTTAATGTGTTCCACTAATTTTATAGATAAATATGATATGTTATGAATCTATTAAACCTTTTATTTCGAACATGTATTCTGTATATTTTTTATTTAAATTCAAATAACTGAATAGTGTCAAAATTGACACTATTGTTATTTTATAAAAATAACATATTATAAATTTTTTTTAAAAAACACAAAAATATTTAAAAATTATAAATTTAAATTTATATTGTCTAAAATGTTATAAAGTATCAAATTATGGAAAATTCACAACCAATACGTAATTATTTATAATAATTTAAAACTTATAATGTTATTACCACAAATAAAATTGAATTGATAAATAAGGATAAATCAAGTTGATAATGTTTAAAATAAATTCATAAAATATATAAATTTTATTGGTTGATGATATTAAAATCTTAGCTCATCTAATCTTATGATATGAGTCATTTTGGATGTTTTTATGTGGGGTTGAGATTTAATATAAACTAATATTTCTTATATTTCCAAACGTGCCCCTCTCCTCCCTTATAAAAGGGCACCTCCTCCCTCTCTTCCTCACACAATTTTGAGCCCTGAATCTCGGCCAAACTTAGTCCATTAAACATCCCCACTTCCCTGAAACATCCTAGAGGTCCTGGTCTTCTTCAAAGACCAATTTCAGTGTCCTAAGAGGAGGTCTCAAAGAGGCGCTTCAATGAAGAGGTAATGTCCCTTACCGATTCTTTCAACATTATTTCTTCTTCTAATTATTCTTCTTTAATTGTTTCATTATGAAGTAATAAAATCAGTATCACTCATATAATGATATTTTATTATAAGTATGAAACAACCCTATTTCACCATCTATCCATCCTACGGAAAAAAAAATCATCGCGCGTGCGTACGTACGGAATACCATCTCCACGCCGTGGTGTAATCTATTTTCCACCACCACATTACTTGGATGGTTGTAATGGTGTAAATAATATAAATATATGACTATTGTAAATTGATATTTATTATTAAATAGTATACATACACTCCAATACAATTCCATGATCATGGGAATGATATCATCGCTTGTGTGTACGTACGGACTACTGTCTCCACAAACGCGATGAGATTCATTTTCCATGATTAACCATTCAAGAATGATTATAATGTATATATAATGAATAATAAAGAAATATATGAAATAATAATGCTACTGGATTTATGTATATATATATTTATGTCATCTATTTAATTTCATTCAATTCAATAGGGAAACGAAAACAGCGTTCATGCGTACGTACGGCCTACCGTCTCCATAAACGGTGTATTTCATTCCTTTTATCGATCTATTATATATATGTATATGATGAATATATATTATATATATATATATATCATTTTTTACATTATGGGATTATTTAAATCAGGATATAAGTAATAATATCAAGAACGACAAGTCGAAACACATACGATAAATGAAATGATTTTACCCAAAACGCTACTTTTACATGGAATTTACAAAAGAACGGGTTATATAAAGTCATAAGTGAAACATATATGATATCATAACAATAAATATGATTATTTAATAAGTCAATGACATTATTTAAATCATTATATAGGATTTTCCTATCCATACGAAGCATATCGGGCCTAAGGTAAGGGATAACTTTTCCAATCTCGTTCTTATCCGAGATTGTTTATTCTAAATTATTTACTGGGGTTATTGTTCTCATCCATGTCCATGTTTCATAAAAATGGGGTCATGTACGTTTAATGTCCTTTTACCCATTTGTGACTTTTACTAGATGGTATGTATGAAATCATTCTTTTAGGAGGAACTTTTTGACTTTTCCGGCAAAAGTACGAGAGGAATGTTTTTTTATATTCAGCGCGAATGGATTTTTATGGTTTTATAAAGCCTTATTTTCATGAATCTTACTCCAAAATATTTCATTCCTATTTTCAACAAAATATTTTTATTTTAAAATTCCAGGATGATTTGTGAAAAGAACTTGATTTTGGAGAAGAAAGGATATTTTCATCAAGAATTCATTTCAAGTGTTCTATCAAAACCATTTTCCATCTAAGATGACAATATTTCATATGTGTATGTATCAAGTATAAAGTCTATATTATTTACATGGATTCACTTTTCTTATTATGAAATTATATCCATTTCGTTTATATGGATTATGTGATGATTGGATGATGTTTATGAAACCCATTTTATTCTTTGGGTTATAATGAATGATTTATGTTTATTTTGTGGCACAAGTAAGAATTATTTCAATATGAGATGGGTGGGACCTATATCTCCCTCCAATGCATTGGGTAACAATTTATATATCATGAGATAGACATGGATGGAATGGTATGTTAATCTAGTTCTGTGTTATAGGACTGAAACGAGGAGTGAACTCGATTCAGAAAGGGACTTTTTCCACTAAGATGGTCTTGGAAGTAATGCCTTGACTACTGTGGAAATCATAGCATGTTCTGAATGGTTTCCACAATTACATGTTTTATTCCAATTATATTTTTTCAATATTGATGTTCCTTTATGATATATGCCTTATTTACTTCCACGATTTATGTCTTTGCTCAAGATTTTGATGTTTAAACATAATTTTCATGTTTTTAAGTTCAAATGTATATGGTTTGTTTTATTTTCTCCATGATTACCCTTAATGAGAATTTGAGATCACCCTTTATATGTTTTCTCTTCCCCAGGATTGAAAGAAAGGTTTAAGGTAAGAAAAAAAAAGGGAAGATCATTAATGGAGATGTTGAAGATCATTAACCTCGATTAGAAGATAATATTCTGAGTTTCCAAAGACACTAAACTATTACGATCCTTGTGTGTCTGTTTTTTTATGTATTAAGTATTCTGCAAAATGTAATGTAATGTCCATGTACGTCAAGATTTGGGTCTCTACAGTTGGTATCAGAGGAAAGGTTTAGTTAACCTTTGGAAACTAGGATGCGAAAACTTTAGTGAAATCCCTAGAGATATATCTATGGTATGTCTAGCGATGTCCCTAAGGTTAAGTATATGTATAGGTTATAGTCCTAGAATTGCTCTAACGATATTAGAGTTAAACCTAAGATTATAGATATTGAAGCTACTCCTCCTTTATTATGTTGTTTTCTCTAGCATGGTATTTGCCTCTCACACTATTATATTTGGGTTTTAGACGATGGTTGGAACCTGAAGGAACTGTGTTGATCAATGTAATGGACAATGTAATGATTGTCCTCCTGACCAAACCAATGTCATGGGGATGGAGTGAACAATCTTATTTCTATACTTACACTAGCTATGAATCATTCTGTACTTCAAAATGAGCAGATAAAGGAGCAACATTCTATTGAATCCTTCATGAGGCAGCGTCCACCTTCATTCAACGGGTCTTCTGGTCCCTTAGTGGCTGAACAATGGATTAGTACCACTGAAAAGATATTTTCAGTTCTATAATGTTCTGAGAATGATAAAGTCATCTTAGCAGTATATCGTTTGGAAGGTGATGCTGATAAATGGTGGAATCTTATCAAGAATATGAGGCAAAAAAGATGAAATCGAGTCCATGGAATGGGACGAGTTCAAGAACCTGTTTTTCTGTAAGTACATCCCTCATATTCTTCAAAAAAAGTTGGAAAATGAGTTTCATGAGCTTAATTAGAAGGATGATGAATCTGTTGGTATATACGAAGCAAATTTTACAAGACTTGCAAGGTATGCATCTGGCTTCATCATCCAACCTGAAAGTAAAGTTGATCAATTTTTCAGTGGCTTAAAACCAAGTCTTCGAAGGGCATTAGCTATAAAAGACTTCAGTATCCATGAATAAATTGTGCGTTGTGGTATCAAGTTAGAACTAGAAGTTGGTGTAACATATCCATCTCATGGTTTTGAAAAGAAACTAAAGATGGGGTTCAAGGAGAAATCTCAGAACAATGGTGAAAAGAAGATGAATGATTCTTAATGTTCAATGTGTGGAAAGAACAATGGTGGAGATTGCCTAAAAGGTACTAGAAAATGCTTTAAGTCTGGAAATGAAGGTCATTAAGCAGTTGATTGTCGAAGTAATGGGAAAAAGGATGGTAATGATGTGAATAGAGAAAAGACTACAGAGAACTCTCCACCAACACTTCAATGCTTCAAGTTCAAGGAAATGGGGCATTATGCTAATAAATTCCATAATCCACGGGTTAATGATGATCAACCTATGCAACCTATTAAAGCAAAGGATAAAGGGAAGTCTCATGCGATCACTATTTGTGATGTTGAGTATGAAAATGATGTTGTGTTATGATTAAGTGTTTATTTAATGGGATTTCAAAATAGTATCATGGAATCTCATTTATGGTATTGTGGAGTTTTGGAATATCTATGTATTGGTTTTCAAATATTATATGGTACTGGTAACCATGAAAAAGTGATTGAATTATTTTTGGAAAGCAGATGAAATGTGCATATGGAAGAGATAATGAGAAAATAATATGATAGTAATCATGATCTCACGACTAAAATAAGGACAAAGTGATATCATGGTTTGAGTATATACAAATTTTGGGATTTTGGTATGTGGAAAGAGTTAACTTTTGACAGCATTCATGTTTTCACTAAGGTTAAATGGGTATTCATCTTTCAAGAGAATACATGATTAAGGTATTCACATGATAAATGATGGTATTCACATGCTCGGTAGATGAAATTTCTAGAAATTGTTTTCATTATACTATAAGCTTGGAAATAAATATTTTGGATAAGCATAATGATTTGAAATGGATTATGTTGAACATAAGTTAGTTTAAGGCTAGAACTATTTTCGATATTATCGATGGAATGTCATAATGATGTAATTTTAGAAAAAGGACAACCTGCAGGATGGGTGAAAACCCGTTGTGTCGGACAAGGCTGTGGGAATCGAACCCACAACCGAAGTGTTAATGACTTTTATCGCATACCCCTGGCCTATGGGAATTCCCTAGTTAGTAGAAACTAGTTTTATTTTATTAAGCGGTATGATATATGAAGTATAAGTTCATTTTTGGAATCGTATATGGTTAACCTCACCATAGATGGACTTATGTATATTTGATAACTTTTTATAACCTTTTGTTTGAAACAGATGGAATGACGCATCATTCTATCACATGATCTGTTAACACTTCACGAATAACAAATTCAACTTAATTTCTTTAAGATATGGAGTAGAAATTGTTCAAAGCACGAACAACAGTGAGAATGTACCAAAATCAAGAAATAATTTCTTCTAATTCAAAATTTTCAACTTTAGGGAAATGATATTGAAAACCAAAAATGTTGTCATAGTGCTCTTATATCCGATTAATCAGATGATACCTTAGATCATCACAAATCTATGGCTTTGTGATTTATGGATTTTTCATAGCCATGTTCTCTACCACTCTCCATCAGAACTTGATGGTTAGATTTTTCTTCCATATCCATATTTTCACCTATGTTCACCTATATGGAAACCCAGTGATGAGTTACATTGGGTAATCGTTACATTTCATACTTTATTTTTTAAAATTAAGTTTTAGTATTCCTTTTTATGATGTGGGTTTTCATGAATAGTAAACGATTTATAACCCCGACGAATTTTGAGGACGAAATTCATTTTACGGGGGGTAGAATGTAACACCCTGAGATTTTATGAAGAATATAATTTTAATTTTGTTGATGTCTGGTGTTGTATGCTACACCAAAAGGAGATTGCACTACACGCAACCCTGACTTGGCTTGCATTACACGCAATTATGACTTTCCTTGATAGCGTGTGTTGTACGCAATATCAGGTTTCTCTAAAAAATGATATATAGTTATGATATTATTATGAACTAGAAGTTATGAATAGTGTTAACTGAAATTTGAATGTTATAACATTATTATTTCATCTTACACATTTTCTAGAACATGGTATGTGAACAAAATAAATTTTTCGGGTAAAATAAGTATTTTTATAAAAATGCAGTTTTGCCACCTTTTAATGGCGCACCCACATTAAATCTAGATTTTGACATGTTTATAAGTTCAATTTTACAAAATAAATGTCTTATTTTGAATCAGGATATAAAAATTTACATTGGATAAAGTTTTTATATTTTTTTGATAACTTTCATATTTTAATGAATAGTAAAAACAGACTATAATTTAATTAAAAACAACTTTCTTCATCGTAATAATTTATATGGTTAAATTATAATTTTGAATGGTTTTAAAGTATAAATAGAATATATTTTTACCATTTAATATAATATATTTCTTTAGCATTGATTTTACCATGAATTCGTAGGTTAAATTAATTCAATCTTTTGTAATGTTTTAAACAAAAACCCTTTTTCTTTCGACAATGGGATTAATTTTAATTTAATTTCTGAAACTTTTGGGTATTTAATTTGGAAAAATCGATTCCATATTTGGAATTATTGGGTCCAAATTATGTTAAAAAGAAACTTTTTATTTTTGGGCATTA
This sequence comes from Viscum album, assembly GCA_963277665.1. Lineage (NCBI taxonomy): Eukaryota > Viridiplantae > Streptophyta > Magnoliopsida > Santalales > Viscaceae > Viscum > Viscum album. Next base: position 641,265,864 of record OY728151.1, on the reverse strand, counting down.
TGAATAGTAACTACGGTAACTTTTATTTAGCATAGTTAAATGCTAATCGGGTAATTAAGGGTAAAAATAATATTACAAAATTACCCTAACACTTTCCAAAATCCTATTGGATGAATAAAAGTCGACCCATATCACCTAAGGGTCGTACTAGATTCATTTCATGGAATTTTGACCATGAAATAATATAATTATTATTACAACCAAAGTGACAACATGTCACTCTCTTAAATCTTATAAGTATATTAATTTTAATTTAGTGATAAACGTCATGAAACTTATAACATGAATAGTATCCAAAAAGCTAATAAAATTATATACATCATATGAATTTATTTATAATTTTTAGGGATTAAATAATTATCATTAAAGGTGACATAATAGTGATGTTGAAATTATTTTATTAAGAGAAATATCAAATAAAAGGTTTTAAAAATATTATAATAAATATTATATGAACTATTTAATTTGATCCACTAATTTTATAGATAAATATAACATGTTTTAAATATATTAAAACTTTTAGTTCGAACATATATTCTGTATATATTTTATTTAAATTCAAATAAATGAATAGTGTCAAAATTGACACTATTGTTATTTTTTAAAAATAACATATTATAAAATTGTTTAAAAATAAAAAAATTATTTAAAAATTATAAATTTAAATTTATATGGTCTAAAATTTTACAATGTATCCAATTATGTACAATTCACAACAAATAAGTAATTATTTATAATAATTTAAAACTTATAATGTTATTACCACAAATAAAATTAAATTGATAAATAAGGATAAATCAAGTTGATAATGTTTAAAATAAATTCCTAACATGTATAAATTTTATTTTTTGATGATATGAAAACCCTATCTCATCTTATATTCATATATGAGTCATTTTGGATGTTTTTAAGTGGGTTGGGATTTAATATAAACTAGTATTTCTTATATTTCCAAACGTGCCCCTCTCCTCCCTTATAAAAGGACACATACTCCCTCTCTTACTCACACCATTTTGAGCCTTGAAGCTCGGACAAACTCTGACCATTTAACTTACCCACTTACCTATAAATATCCTAGAGGTCCTGGTCTTCTTCAAATACCAATTTTAGTTCCCTAAGTGGAGGTCTCAAAGGAGTGCTTCAAAGAAAAGGTAATGTCTGTTACCGATTCTTTCAACTTTATTTCTTCTTCTACATCTTCTTATGTAGTTGTTTCATTATTAAGTAATAACATAAGTATCACTCATATACTGATATGTTATTATAATTATTATATAACCCTATTTCGCCATCTATCCATCCTATGGAAAATGAAGTCACCGCGCGTGCGTACGTACAGAATACCGTCTCCACACCGTGGTGTAATCTATTTCCCACCACCACCTTACCTGGATGGTTATAATGGTGTAAATAATGACTATATATGATTATTTTAAATAGATATTGATTCTAAAATAGTATATATACACTCCAGTACAATTCCACGATCATGAGAATGATATCATCGCTTGTGCGTACGTACGGACTACCGTCTCCACGAACGCGTTGAGATTCATTTTCCATTATTGGCCATTAAAGAATGATTATAAAGTATATATAATGAATAATAATGAAATATATGAAATAATAATTCTACTAGATTTATGTATATGTATATTTATGTCATCTATTTAATTTCATTCAATTCAATAAGGAAATGAAAACAGCGTTCATGCGTATGTACGGCCTACCGTCTCCATGAACGGTGTATTTCATTCCTTTTATCGATCTATGATATATATGTATATGATGAATATATATTGTATATAAATCATGTTCTACATTTTAGAATTATGTAAATCAGGATATAAGTAATAATATCAAGAAGGACAAGTCGAAACACATACGATAAATGAAATGATTTTACCCAAAAAGCTGCTTTTACATGGAATTTACAAAAAACGGTTAATATAAAGTCATAAGTGAAACATATATGATATCATAACAATTAATATGATTATGTAATAAGTCAATGACATTATTTAAATCATTATACAGGATGTGCATATCCATACGAATCATATCGGACCTAAGGTAAGGGATATCTTTTCCAATCTCATTCTTATCCGAGATTGTTTATTCGTAAGTATTTACTAGGGTTATTGTTCTCATCCATGTCTATGTTTCCTAAAAATGGGGTCATGTATGTTTAATGTCCTTTTACCCATTTTTTACTTTTACTACATGTTATGTATGAAATCATTCTATTATGAGGTACTTTTTGACTTTTCTGGCAAATGTACGAGAAGAATGTTTTTTATATTCGGCAAGAATTGATTTTTACGCTTTTATAAATCCTTATTTTCACGAAGATTCCTCCAAAAGATTTCATGACTATTTTCACAAAAATCTTTTTCCTTTAAAATTGCATGATGTTTTGTGAAAAGAAATTGATTTTGAAGAAGAAAGGATAATTTCCTCAAAAATTCATTTCAAGTGTTTTATCAAAACCATTTTCCATCTAAGATGACATTATTTCATATGTGTATGTTTCAAGTATAAAGTCTCTATTATTTAAATGGATTCACTTTTCTTATTATGAAATGCTATTCATTTCTTTTATATGGATTATTTGATGATTGGATGATGTTTATGAAACCCATTTTATTCATTGGGTTATGATGAATGATTTATGTTTATTTTGTGTCACAAGTAAGAATGATTTCAATATGAGATGGTGGGACCTATATCTCCCACCAATTCATTGGGTAATGATTTATATCTTATGATATAGACATGGATGGAATGGTAAGTTAATCCGGTTCAGTGTTATAGGACTGAAACGAGGAGTGAACTCGATTCAGAAAGGGACTTTTTCCACTATGATGGTCTTGGCAGTAATGCCCTCGCTACTATGGAATTTATAACATGTGATGAATGGTTTCCACAATTACATGTTTTATTCCCATTTTATTTTATCATGATTGATGTTACTTTATGATATATTCCTTACGTTATTCCATGATTTATGTCTTTTCTCAATATTTTGATGTTTAAACATTATGTTCATGTTTTTAAGTTCAAATGTATATGTTTTGTTTTATTTTCTCCATGCTTACCCTTACTGAGCATTTGAGCTCACCCTTTATATGTTTTCTCTTCCCCAGGATTTAAAGAAAGGTTTTAGGTAAGAAAACAAATGGGAAAATCATTAATGGAGATGTTGAAGATCTTTCACCACGATTAGAAGATAATATTCTGAGTTTCCAAAGACACTAAACTATTACGATCCTTGTGTGACTGTTTTTGTTATGTATTAAGTATTCCAAAAATGTAATGTAATGTCCATGTACGTCAATATTTGGGTCTCTAAAATAGGTATAAGAAAATATATGGTGGATGCATTGAGCAAGTTATAATATGCTCAGTTTGGTAATGATGATTCAGACCACTAAAATTTAATGATAACTATAACATATTACATCTCGATTACTCAGAAAAAAGTGATGTGGTCATTTTCATTATGGATGCTTTTATTCATGATTTGGTTGAGTAATTTATAATTTCTCAGACAACATATCATGAATTTGATATTATTCTGGGAATTCAAAATGGTGGTAGAGAATAGAGGGATGAAATATTAATGGAATCTCAGGGTTCTAGTTTATATATCAGATGGGTGTATATTTGGATTACCATGTAAATCAGGTTAGTGAATACCACCATTAAATATGTGATATTAATCATGTAATAAAGAATATTTAATTATTTTTAAAATCACTTGCATGGTGGGTTGTCATGAAATGGGTTGTAACATAGTTTTCATCGTGATTCCCCACATGTTTGCAGGTCAAGGTTGAATATCAACATCCAGTTGGGACGTTGCATCATTTAATGATACCGATGTGGAAATGGTAGTATATTTCCAGGGATTATTTAAATATTCTACCATAAATGGTTTCGAAAGACAATTCCCTATGTTTTATTGTATATTGGATCACAAATCTGGCTAACTTTATCCAGATTTATTATGAAAATACTGTGGAGGAGTTTTCGAATATATACAATTGAGAAATTTTTCATCGCACTATGATACTCTATTGACTATATATGAAAAGGATGTTCTTTTATATATTAGTTTTTCATATCCATTCAATAATTCTTTATTAAATAGTTGACTATTATTAGTACATATAATTCTCAAATGAATGGATGGTTGGAATAATCAATAAAAATGTTGAAAGAAATTATTTGGTATTGTGTGATAGATTTTGGTGGATCATGGGAAGAGTATATACCATTAGTGTAGTTCTAATATTATAATAGTTATTATGAAATGATACATATGGATTCTTTTGATTAATTTTATGGGTGTCATTTTCATGCTCCATATTGTTGGTTGGAAATATGTGAGACTTTTATAATTGAGCCAATTCATTTTCATGTTATAATAAATAAGATTTAGTTGATCGTAATGTGAATGTAGATGGTCTAAAGTATCCATACAATGTATTTGGATCATCATTTGAGACCATTGTTTTTTGCGGTGAGTGTTCATGTTTTTTGAGAATCTCTCTAAGGATTAAACATCACAATTTTTCTAAGCCTAGAATGTTTTCAGCCTGATACCTGGTCCCATTTATGATAAATGATTATATTTGTGAGGTGGAATATAATTTTTATTTTCTCCTAAGGATTATTTCAATGCACAATGTGTTTCATGTATATTGGTTGAAGAAGTACCAACCTCAACCTGAACAATTGATTCGAGGGGATCATGATGAACTATATCTAGATTCAACATTTTTTTAGGTACCCATATTGATTGTGGATAGTAAACAAAAAAAATTATGTCATAAAATCATTGACCTAATATAAGTATTATAGAATCAGGGTGAGATTAAATATGAAGCACATGAGTGAAGTAATGAATTGTTTTAGTAGTGGCCTAAAATCATCAAAGTCAATGATAATTACCAACTTCCTAAGGATAAAACACCAAATGTTGGGGAGAAAGTATCACACAATATTTTAATTATATAAATTATTGTATATATTTTGTATTTATTTATGTAATTGGTTCTTTCATTGACGTTTTTAGGTATTTTTGAATTATTTGGACGTTTTTATAGAAGGTAATGAGTTGTTTATGTTATTTAAAAATCGTTCACCTTCCCTAGGAAACCATATAAGGGGAGGTAATGGGAATTGGGTAGGAACACTATTAGACAATGTTTTTCTAAATCACTTGAGTTCCCAGGGGAAACTATGCATCAGAAAATAAAGGGATAAAAATTGATGGAACATGGTTTGACTTACAGTTATAGACAAAATGAGATCAGTTGGATTTATACTATATAAACACATGGTTGTTGAACGATCTGTCAAACAATGTGTCCTAACATCATACCATATAGTTTGGACTATATACAATTATTATCCATTCATAAAGACAGCACTAGACACCATTTAATGGTATAATATCTCTATAAACCAAATTAATTTCACACACAATCCTTAAGAAGAACTTCCTTTCTATTCATAAGATATTTTTATGTGCTTCAATATTTTTTAGAGGCGTGGATTGATCGGTATGTCATCATTTATCATCAATCTTCTAAAATAATACCTTTTTATCACTAATGGAGTATTATATAGAGCCTAGAATGGATAAAATATGATTTTTAATATTTATATTGATGTTTTATTAATGGATTTATTGACTAAAGTTAGATCTATGGTTGGATCTAGTGTTGTGTAGTGCCCTTCATTTTTTTCTCCAAATTTGGTGATGTAGGTGGATTATATCTTATTTGAACTTGATTTTGAGTATTATGAAATAGTTTAAGAGAAAATATTTTTTTGAAAAGGTTTGTGAAATTCACATATTATTCTTAATGGAAATATCATTTTCCCATTCGTATAGATATTTTTTATGTATTATAGTGTTTTTGAGAAAAACAGATTATTAATAATTTGAAAATAGGGATTTCAAATTTAAATAATGGTTTAGTGGAAAACCCTTATACTAGAATTCTATAAAGGAAATAAATGATAAATTGGAATTCAATATAACGATTTTGGAATAATTTGGTATGTATGTGTTGAGGGAGATTGAAAATGTTTATAAACTCACTCTATTAATATGGGAATGTCTATGAATGTAACATTCCACCTTTAGTGGTATCACTATTCATGAGATTGTGTTTATGATTGTGTGTGTTGAAATTAAAATGGATATAAAATATTAATCGATAAGTAGTTTAGATCCTTTTTTATTTCAAGAAAAAATTATTATTAATTTTATATAAAATGATTTTACTATTGAAAAATATTTTATAGAATTGTGCTTACAATTTTCCTCCACGTATAGAGAGTTAGGAAGTTAGTGGAGGGAAATCCTAGTCTGTTTTATAATAACGACTTTTGTGATTACATTATTGTTTTGGGGCCCATGGATTTCATACCTAGATTATATATCATTTAAGATGAATATTCATTACAATACACAAACACATTCTAAAGGATTATAAATGTATAATGCTATTGGAAATATGGAAAAATAAACCACTAGTCTATATGATAGATATATAATTTAAAACTATGTTCTTCATTATAATCACCATTATTTTATATATCAAACGTAATAAATTTTTACATATAATGGGTAATGGAAACATACAATATATTGATCATAAATTCCAAAAAATAGTAAACAATTTAGAAATAAATATAAATTGAGAATAACGGTTTGAGAAAACAATAATAACATATTAAAACTATACCATTCATTTCGTAAATCATTAACATAATCCATGGAAAATAATCATGGATGTTTAAAATATATAAATAATAATGAAATCAAAGAACATTATACATGTGAAGAAAACATTATCATAAGACATGGAATTGTGGAAAACAAATAATAATATAAAAATTTATGTCATTGAAATTTTTCATGAAAAACATAACATACAAGGCTTTGAAAAATCAATCATATATGTATTTCGATATTAGTATATCCTTCTATGTACCAACATTTTTTGGGACTGGGGGAACATCATGTGTACCATTCTATTTAAATCATAGGATAAACATCATTGAAAACTCTTGTTTTGGTCTTGGGATATTCACTTTTATACCTTCTTGTTTTGGTCTTGGGATAATGTCCCATATACCCTCTCAAATCATTTTATATTATTAATTATCTGATGAGTTCTCCAAAGACATAGGACTCAAACTACAAATAATCCAAGCATATTTATTTATAATGATCAATGACAATTTTCCATATGAGATCCCATAAAAATAAATTGTTTTTTTATAAATATTCTTATCTTAACATAGAAAATGTATATGAAATGGGATTACAAATTAGTTCGTCATTTCATCATATTATAACATTTCGATGTGAAATGGGTTTCATAAAACCCATTTCATCATAAACAAATACCATTTAGGGAAAGAATTATAATTTTTCCTTGGATTTCACCCCTATTAAATAATAAGTAACATTGTAGGATGTCGTCATAGATATAAATTGATTTTGGATGAAAAATAATTCATATCATTTCTTGAAGAAAATATCATTTCCACATTGATAATCTTTATATTAAAATAGAATAAAATTTCAAAATCAAAATAATTGAAAAAAACATGGAAGAATATATTAAAATCATAAAAGAAATTATTAGTCACTATGAAAGATTATTCCAATTATGTTTTATATGTTTAAATCAATATCCATATAAAATTTTCAGTATTTACCAAATATGAATTAACATAATGGGAGACAATATTCCATTAAAAAGATATTGTAAAATTTATAAACTGGTTAAAAAGACTTCATTATCAAATTGATAACAATGAATTATAAGACCCACTAATGTATAAAATTATATGAACAATAAAATTGTATTAAAATAAATAAATTCTTAATATGAAATTCCAAAGAAGATGTATAAATCCTTAATATATTAATATTGGCGGATAACATATTATATGTCTTAAAGAATGAAAATATTTGCCAAATTCATTTACTGAGTTCTTAATTTTATTAGTAAACCCAATGAATGAGAGATAAAATGATTTATTGGTAAATTATTATAATTTTAAGAATAAGAAACACATAATACACTAATCTGTCTTATATAAACCACAATAAATAAATATTTTTTTTAATATAGATTGTGTATCATAGAAGTATAATGAGGGAAAGAAATCAATTCCATTTTTTCATGAATTCATTAATACATTCTAAATAAACCAATATAATTAATATTGGTTTATAATACTTATATTAACGAGTAAAACAAATAATTTTAATATTATAATTTATACTCTTATAACCTTTCAATAAAAATTTATAAACGTCACCTTAATAAGATTTTTAGTATTGGTTATTAAAAGATTCATTTTCCATCAAATATTTGGATCAATAGTTCCAGTTGTCGTACATTGATCATAAATCCAAAATCATCATAATTATAATTATGAAAATATTTTCACACATATTAATAATATAAATATTTATATTCATTCATTATTGTTTTAAATAGAAACATTGAATGCATTATTTATGTATATGGTATGATGTGCGTATGAATAAATGAGGATTTCATTTTTCTAATAGAAGAACTGAATGCAAGGTGGATAATATATCTATTAATTAATAATTATGATATAATATATATAATATAAATTTATTAATGTTATCTTTAATTCCATCCATGTATTACATATGTGATAACAAATGACCTTTATTCACAAAGTGGTAGTTTTCCAAACACATGAGCGCCACTATTGTACTCTCCGTGGAATGGAATGTAAAAAGGTAAAATTGATATCATATTTTCAGAAGTATATTAATGTATCAAATATAATATTAATAATTTTAATAAAACCATATATGTAACTTTTTTTATTGTAATTGAAAGAATCTAGATAATTTACAAAGTGGTAGTCATTTGTACACACGAACGATGGTTCCGTTTTCCATTGGACGAATGATGGAATCTATATTCGTTATTAAATTATTATAATAAACATGTTTTATTTTGGATATAATTATTTTAAAATATATAATGTTATAAGTAAAAAATTAATGTGTAGTATGGTGAAATAAATAGTAGAATCATCATGGATACTATTAGATTTTCATAGAAGAACCTCCTTCTGAAATCTTCTAAAGAAAAAAAATGTTGATAAATTTGAAATAAAAGAACCACTTAAAAAATGATAATGATTATGGGTTGGGATTTTATTAGGTTATATCTGAATTATATGGCTTGATATGTGTTAATAAATGAAATGTGGTTGTGACCTCTTATAAGTTTGGATAAGTAACCCCGTAAAAAACTACTTAGAAATTTCACAAAGATTTCAAAATCATAAAGAAGTTCAGATGAAAAAATCTCATAAATTACTATATATTCTATATTACAAGGTAAAAAAGGTAAATATGTATACTAAATAGTATTTAATCATGTTTTGGGACTTTTTTATACATTAACATTGTAGTGTATATCTACGTTAAACCTGTTTTTACCTTAACCATCGTAATTAATTTAGTATTGTATAACTACTCTTTATTGTAAAAAAATAATGTAGATATTAAAATATAATATAATTTATTATTGTTCAATATATGGAATCATTTTTCCAAATTCCACTCATATATTTATAAAATATTAAATTAAAACAAATTACATAGACGAGACCAGAAAGATGGGTCTTAAAAAAGGATTAAATATTTATAATTTTTAAATATTAAAATCCTATATAAATGTAATTCCAAATAAATTATGTTTATTTATAGATATATAATTTTATTAATATTTATTTTAAAACAAAATTCAAAAATATTTTATTTTTATAATTACTTTTAAATTTAAAATTCGTAATTAAAACTATTTTTTTACTATTCATTGACAAAACAATTTTTTCAGAAAAATCAAAAAATTTAAATCTATTATAATTTTGAAATTTGGATTTTTTAAAAATATATGTTATTTTTAAAAGAAATATGAATATTAGTTTTCCAAATTATTTTAGTTATATGTGAGTAATGTTGAAAAAACTATACATTAAAAAGATACCAAATTTAAGCTTAATATTGGATTTACTCTAATCTATTATCTAAAAAACCCATATGTTGAATGTTAAAAATTTGATTTAATATATAATGATTTTTTTACTAAATTATTAAAAAAAATTAATTTTTATTTATATTCTTTCAAAAGATATCTTTGTTAACAAATATAATTTTGCTAAATAATATTACCTTTAATTCAAAAATATTTTAATGTTCATTTATAATTATTTCGTCACAAAATAATTAATTATATATAAATATTTAAACCATATTATTATTATTTAGTTCATAAAATTCATACCCTCTATTCTATGTTCATGGGATAACTATCATATTAAATAATAATATTTCAATATTTTTTAATGTTTCGCTTAAAATTATTGTTTCCTTTAACTCAATATAAATATAGTGTTGTGTGTAACACAATATTATCTCTGTGATTCTTGTTACTCATGATAATCATAGTGATGCATGTATCACATGGTAAACTTAATTTGTGGTAGAATAAAATCAAAACACGGTGTTTCCCATAACACAAGATAAACTAATTATTTCATGTATGAAAATTTTAAATCCTTGAATGATTAAAATTATTTTAAATTAAATATATTAAAAAATAACAAGGTTTTTTAATTTATTCCCTTTAAATAAATTTGTTTTTATCAAATTTTGAATTTTGCCAGTAAACACCTTCTAAACATTTGAAAATAACATTTTGGAAAACCCGCACTATAAAAATGGTTAATAATAATTCCAATTGAAAGGGGTGAAATGGGTATGTGAAGGCCAGTTGAATAACACATTCTAGTAGTCCAAATAAGATAATTTTTTTGGGATGTGATGATTTTAATTTGAAACAAATGCATTATATCAATATAATTATGGAGAGTGACAAAGAACTATGATCACAAGAAACTGAATGGTCATGTGAAATAAACACCCAAAAACCATAGTCAATAGTAATGTGAAAATTGTAAATGATTTCTTTACAACAGATGATAAAGGGGAATAGTATTCCATGATCCTTTCCTTAGTGTTGGGAAATTTTTAAAATATTATTTTAACACTTATTTCATTACATTAAATATGAATAATCTCATCCTTTAATAGTCATTCAATCAATTATCACATCAACTATAACTCAAAGAAATGAAAATCAATTTATAATGACAAAAAAGATCTAATTGATAACAATATCCATAACATAATGATAATACATTCCATTTATATGATTTTTTCATCATAATAAATGGATAGAACTAGTTTTTGAAAAATCATAAGACACAATATGGTTAAGAAAAACATTAATATCTAAAACCTCATCTAACATTAATGACAAACCATTTTATTAATAGTTTACATTATAGTCAATCCAAAAAATTAAAAATTATAAATATAGTACATTAATTTTCCAAAATAACAATTACATCAATCCTCCAAATGTCATTATGTAGTTTATAATGGTCACATTCCATATATATGAATATCTTGGTCAGATATCCTTTTGAATCTTCGCAATAACTTGAATTTCCATTAACTTTAATAAAAACATTTATTATTCTCCATTCCATTAATGAAACCCTATATTAATAAATTTAATACATAGATCTGATTATGCTGAAAACTCTATTAATGATAAAATAAACTACATTGTTGAAAAATCATTTAGCAGTTCTGAGTTCATCAAAAATATATAATTTACCTTAACAATATCAATAATCTATTTTTATATGAAAACATTCCTAATCATAATGAGGATATAAAGTGTTGAATTCCAATAATAATTTTTTTAATAAAATAAATCAATTCCATAAAATCATCTTTCTTGGTCATCAATTCAATTCAATATACTTTTTAAAAACCATAATGAAAAATATATACTAAACAATTGTCAAATATTTCACAATTTAAATACACAATAAACAAACAATTAAATTACTTATCCCCATTGTTAATAAATTAACAAGGATTCTTTATCTTATTCGTTAATATATCCTTTTGTTTGGGGATTCATTTTTACTCCCGTCATTATCTATTGAAAACCATTACCCTTATATCCTTGATGATTCTATTCATGAGGTTTCCACAATGAAAATATATTTTCATAAGAATAATTTTTTCTATATATAAAACATTAAATAGTCAATGACAACTTATGATGACCATTATTATCATCCAATACATCAAATAAACATTTCCTTTTTCCATTTTAGTTAATAGCATTTTGTCTTTCATTTCTACACCCACAACATGTTTTCATTCCTATAAGACATACACATATGTGCTTCTTCTCAAATTCATGACACATAATAAATTCTATCACCTTTACTCACTTTTCCCCACAACCCAAACACTCATGTAAAATTGTTTTTATCATCTTTGTTAAGTCTAAGAGTTTTTAATAATGATAATTTTCAATCATATATAATTTTTAATGAATAGGAATAATCAATATATATTTTACTCCAATCCTAATTCCATTTCCTTCTCATAATAAATTCTTTCTCACAGTCAACATTTATTGAATTTCTTATAGTTCCCGCCATTCCATAATACCAATAATTCTACTCTCACTATTAATATTAATATTGGGGAATGAGAAAATCATGAAAAATTCATATAGAATGTCTAAATTATTACACCTTATTTTTAATCACTAACACTGTTAGATTATCTTACATTATTCAATGTCATAATTTATATAAATTTTTATTGTTCATTCATAAATAGTGTATGAATTCCAAAATCATATCACATAGGAGTGTCAAAACTAGTGTGAATTTTGAACAAATTTTATACACCAGCGGATGATTGAGTCTACTTCAATACATTGTTTTTTGAGATATTACTCCTTGGTAACTATGTGCCACAACCACATCATTTTACAATATCCAAAAAATGGATTTAATTACAAAGAAACCAATTTCACATCCAATTACCAATATTCCATGACATTTTTTTATTTGTTGCCTCCTACATAGACTTCTCATTAGATATATCTAATTGAAGAACATCAAAAATACCCATAAGGATCTAACTAATGTTTTCTCATCTTTGTTTCCAAAAAAGAAATAAATCATTCTATTAATACTAACTATATTGCCTCAGAATTTTCCTATATTTTTATTACATATTTTATGGTGAATATTCATTACCTTACAAATTTAAATGCATGAGGATCATAATGGTACAGTTCAATTATATAATAGAATTCTTAATCAACACATGCATAAGTGATAAATTTCATCAATACTTATTGTCAACATAACTATAACCCTTCTTTTATATATGATACATAATTCCTATTTTTCAAAGCATTGTAAAATAAATATGAAGTATTATATTAGATAATTGTAAATGTAAATACGAGATATATCAATATAATAAGAGAATATTGGTATGATAAAACCAAAATAACATATCAAAATCTGATATTTCATATTATTGGTCACAAACATTAGACATTAAATAAATCATAAAATGTAAAAGGACATGAATCATAAATGAATAAAATAACATGATCCATTGGATGATATAATTTGATTAGTACAAGTAATTTTCACATAAACAAAAGAATAAAAAATATTATTCCATGATATCTACCAAGATATTCACAACATGTTATTATTTGGATAATCACCCATGTACATAATTAGGTATTCATAATACATCCCCAATAACCTCTTGTTTTAGGATTGGGATAACCTACAGTTTACACACATGTTTTAATATTGGGATAAATTCATGTGAAACCTCTTTTTTGTTTTGGAATAATCTCTAGTGTGCCCAATGATTTCATGCATTAGAAAACCTAACATGTTCCCCTTATTCTCTTATAACATTACTCTTTAACCAATGCATAGTAAGGAGATATTGTTCACTAAAATAACATATTCCATAAATTTTTGTGACAAAATATAATATTTGATCCATCATATTATATCTTAAGAATATAAATTGGTCTCATAAAAAATCCCATTATAGTAAAACCGATGAAAAATAAATTAGTTTCAAAATAATTTCATGATAACATATCCCATGAATGGGATATGGGTCTTATAATTATTATTTTATAATTATAATAAGTTATTTATGGAATAAATAAGAATGGTATCATTGTAATATATTCCTATTAATAACTATGTATCCTCAAAATATTTCATCACAGATGGAAATTGATTAAAAAATAAATATAATTTGAAATATTTCAAGAGGAAAATAACAATTACATAGGGAAAAAATGTTTTTCAATGTAATAAAATTAAAATACCGTTAACAAGAAAATAACCATGGGTGATTAAAAATAATAATTCAAATAAATTATTTTCCATGTTAGTATTTAATTAAAAATATTATGGGCATGATAAAATAATGTTTCACATCAAAAATTTAATAAAAGGGAAAATGCAATTTTTTAGAAAATTATATGAAGATTCCTTTAAACAAATAATGAAAAATATGAAATCATTTAATAAATTATTAATATTCTTTTAAAAAAATTATTTCATTTTTATAAAATAATTTTTACTAATAAAAATGAGTTTTCCATCGAAGTGATAAATAATAAATATTTTTTATAAAAACAATCTTTTGATATCTAGTGTAAAAAAAGATAAGAAAATGATATTAATTTTTTTCCTTGATAAACTAATATTATAATAAAAATATTTTTTTATGATGAGGTATCATAATATTTTTCATCAGAAACATTACAATAAATAATCATGATAAATATTGATATTGTAACATAAAATATTTACCACATTTGTAACATTTAATTGAACACACTAAGAAGGAAAAATATTATATGATATATACGACATAAAAATAATATAAAAATTTATGATATTACATATATTATGAGATTTATATAGACCTATTGAAATAATATAGGTTTATAACATAGCATATGTCTTATAGAAGGAAAATTGAGACAAAATACATTACTGATTTGGTAACATTAAACTATCAATTCCATATAATTTATATCTTCAGAAGGATATGTAAATAAATATAATATTTAGAAGTGGAATCATATAATATTTTAATTGGCAGTATATTGACCAAATAAGATAATTATGTTGTAAATATGGCATGTGTCTAACAAAAGTAATAGTGAGATGGTTATTACATTAATTAATTTTTTACATGATCAATATTTGATAAAAAATATAGAGTAATTAATATAATTCTTTAACTACATTTCACAATAATATAAATACTTATAATATCAAATATTATCTACTTATAATGTTTTAACAATTATATATTAATAAATCCTTTTTAAAATAGAGACATCTTGGTGTCCACGACTTTAATTTTTTTGGTATATTTGGTTTAGTTGTTCTGGTCCTAGTAAATTTATCAGCATTCTATCATCTATGGAGTTTTAAAAATGAAATTAACTTTACATATTCCCATTATATTAATATTTATAATTCATTCATAAAAAAAATATACATAAACATGAAATACACTATTCATGGACATGGTAGGTTGTATAAATGAATTAACATTATATCCATTATTTTGATGTGGGAAATACAAAAAGATAGATAATAAATTTAAATTAAAAAGTAATAATGATTTATTATATGTCATATATATTATTTAAATTTATCATTGCTACCTTCCCATTAATTTCAAATAGAAAACGAATCACTACACATCGTGACCCAGTAGTACACCGTACTGATGGTCGGTGTCATCTTATCTCCCATGGAATAAAAATTTAAAAGGTTTCATGGATATCATAATTATATATGTATATTTACTTACTATATATAATATTCATATTTTTAATACATATTAATATTAAACAATGAACTATTATGATTGAAAATAGATAAAGTCGGTTCATGAGGAGGTTGTCTTCCACACACATGATCAATTATTGTTTTCCCCCATTTTACATAAGTGGAGAATAATATTATAATGTCTTAAGAGCTAACCTCATATCTCTTGTTCTGGAATCCATATATTTAAATTTTTGGATTTGATTGAGATATTTTTATCAAATTCATTTTCATCGAAAACATATAATATAAAAAAGAAAAACACCAAATACATAAAACCTTGAGAACATTTTTAGGATTTGAGTTTTAGATAATTAGGGAAAACACATACATAAATAGTTAATAGGTCTTTAATGGATAATTTATCCGTAATTTTAATATTTAAAATTTGGAACCAACACAAAAATATTGAAATCCTTAAAATATATAAATAGGTCAACCTAATTATTTATAACTCATGGAATATGAATCATTTTAATGGTGAGATCAAATTAACCTTAAGGGTAAACCTAGTAATTGAATTCCATCAATGTGCATAAGAGTTCACACAGATATGCTGAAATAATCAATGTGACAGATAAATTCATAAGGGAACCCAAACCCATCAATTCATGTTTCATAAAAATTTGAAATCATGGAAATGAAATTGTAATCATTATGAATAATCACGAGCCATGTCATATCAATATCAATATAGATAAATATTAAAAACCCATAAAAATAAACTAAACAACTTTTTTGGTAACATGGGTCATCACATTCATTTAACTATTAAAATAACTCATTCAAATGGAATAAACATATGGTATAAATTTATACCAAATTATTTAGAGACTTCTAATGGGTATCACCAATCTAAATGTTATATCGGGTTTACTCATTTTTTATAAGTTATAATGGAATTCAACCATTCATATAAGCCACATCATGCTAACTCACGATCTATAATGAGGCTTATCCCTTTTTATAAGTTATGTCTCTCTAAACTATTTTGTATAATGATAAAAACCATATCACTAATTAATAAAATTCAATATAAAACTCAAAAAACATGACAACCCGAAGGAATGAAAATGGGTTTCAGATCTATTTTAATTAATCATAAATTCACCTGTGGAATGATTTTTCCATAAAAATAAATTTAAAACAATATTATTCCATCAAATGAGATAAAGAGGATGGTTTCACAATAAAATACCGACATTTGATAATATGTAAACATTTGAGTTTTTTACAATAATTAATGTAAATTCCATAAAATATCATTTAATACATTTTGAGGAAAATAGATTTTCTATTTTTTGAATCCCTTTTCAAAAAAATCAGAATATTTTTCTCATAAAATAACTATAAAAAATGTAAATGAATACTTTGAAATCTTATAGAAAAAATTTTACAATATAATAAATTTATAAAATTATTTTCCCTTGAAAATTATTTTAAACAATATTGAAAATAAATTGTTATGGGAATGTTTTTTGATGAACATATATTTTTTCCCAAGAGTGTGATTGTATCACATTTTCATAAGATTCCTTTCTCAAACATTTTATGTACCAAATAGTTGGATAATTTAATAATTACCAGAAAACATCATGAATAACATAGGGAGAATGTAATTCTTCATAATTATAATCTTTCAACATGAGATAATTAATCCCAAACTATCTTAATAAATGTTGAGATTATTACAAAATACTCTTTCTACTTTTTTAATATTTAATAGTAATTCAAATAAAGTAATAAAATTAAATGGAATGTATAATATCTAGTAAAAAATTAAAATCATGATATAACATGAAAATGTTAATTATATAAACAATAGGAAATAAAATATTTTTATATCATAAAAAACATCATGAAGAAAAATTATGAAAACATTAATTACTGCATGGTACAATGCGGAACAGTAATCACCATGAAAGAGAGTTCATAAAGTTGATTTGTAAATCCCTATATATTTATATATATATAATAATACAATAAATTAATGAACATTATATACACTTAAAAAACAAAAATAATCAGTGAATATGACATGTATCTCAAATGAAATAAAATTATGATGATAAATACCCTTACAAAGTTCATATCATGGAGGTATAATTAATAAACGGGGTGAGTATGTGAAACAAAACTATATGAACAATAGTATGAGTGGGAGTAATAAATAATTAAATAAATATTTTATTTCACATATAATATTTATGTAATATAATTAATGGTGTAAAATATGACACAAAGAATGGAAATTTATGTATGGTCTCTCTTTCCTCATAAATTTATTTTTATTCACATACTATTACCTCATGTATAATGTTTTTAATAAGAATATATTTAATTAATACACAAATATATTATTATTTATAATATCTTATATTATTATTTTACTAAATATTATTAAAAATAAATCACTAAAACATTATTATATAATCGGTTTGAGGGGTGTTCATTTCATGGTTTCATGATCTGTTCATTTGTGGGTAATTATGGATGTTCAGGTAAAACGTATATAAAACTCTACAATAATATTAAAATTTTATTACTCGAAAAAACATTAATGTCACCAAATTCATTTTTTATTTCTAAAATAAAGATTATTCATTGTCATAAATGTTCATTAAAAATGATTTGTTTAATTTGGTGTGTTTTTTCCGACTATCATGAACTTGTGTCATTTTATTTATTATTATTTGTATACATTTTTCACTGAAATTGAAATAGATTATTTGAAATCTATTAAAATATTATTTAATGAAAATAATTCTTTTTTTGAATATCTATGAATGTGGTCATGAAAAATAAATAGAATCACTATTCGTGGATGTCTTTAAATTGTTTAAATTGGACAATGAACACCTTTCATTGAATTAAAAGAGAAGACAAATGAATTGTTTTTGAGTTATCAAAATATAAAATTTATACTCTTATATATACATTATTATAGATTCATACTTTATTTATGGATGAAGGTGGTGAAAATATTGTAGAACAATATAAGAAATTGATATTAGTGGTTTGATGAAATTACCTCTTGAATATCACATCCTTGGAGGATCTATTAAGAAACATGGAATAAGTTATTTTGTGACACCATCAGTATATGGAATTTAAGAGATGTTTTTTTGTTTATTTTTGGAGTTTGAAGTCCTGTGAGTCAAAATACGGTGGTGAGGGGTGGTATTTATATTGGAGGAGGGGTTATTTTATGTTATTAAATAAGGATTATTCTATAATTAAATCCATCCATAATGATGTAGAATTAATTTCCAACAATTTGGACAATATTTAAAGTATTAATATATTATTAGATTTTATATATACCAAAAAAATATTTAAAATTTGTAATTATTTTAAATTTTACGCAATTAACTATACAATATATCGATTTTAATTATTTAACAAATACCATGGTAAATCCAATTTATTTACCGTGGTTTCTTGTTTATACATAGAAATATAAATTACATTAAAAAATAATTTGGATCATATTATTCAAAATATGGAATCTATTTTACCAAATTCAATTTACATAATTTGGAAAATTAAATAAAATATTATTCCTACAAACACAATGAAAAAGTCGAGTTTTTATGTGAAAATTTTAAAGATTGAAATGTTTTTAAATACAGTTTATATGTGAAATTGGTTCCAAAAACCTAAATTATATTTGTTGATGTCTAATAATATTAATTAAACACTGACATCAATTTACAATATAATTTATCAATATAAATAAATTATATGAAATAGTAGTTTTCAATTTGAATTCTATTACATATAAATATAAATTAAAAATGAAACATCCCTGAAAAAGAAAACAAATATTTTGAATACTATATTTATATTAATTTTTAATAATTAATCTTATTTCATGAAAAAGTAATTTTAAATTGTATGAAAAAATATTTTTAAAGAAGGTGTGCAATTAGAATGAATCAAAAGTACATTTCAAAAAATATATATTTTTATGCTTATAATTTAATTTATTAATATCTTATGATAATAATACTTCTTTGACTAATATTAAAAACATTTTATTGAATATAAAAAATTTAAATTTCATTAGTATTATTTACTAATAGTATTAATTGTGTTAACAAGATAAAATTTCATTATTGGAAAAATCATGTTTTTTATAAATACACATATTTTATTTTAAAAATAATTTTTTATTAATTTATAATTAATCAGTAACCGATGAATTAATTTATAATAAATTCTAAAAAAATATTTTGATAATTTTTTACTCTCTATTATTCCATCCATTCAAATTTCTAGCTGATAATAGTAATATTAAAATAATAATACAAACTATTTTGTTTATGCTCGTTGTAGAATATCATTTATGCTAATGAAAATATTGTTTTATTATAATATTTTGTGATATAACCATCCCCCCCTAAAAAACTAATTCCTCTCAATTTGAACATGAAATGAAAAAGAATGTTTTTGAATATTCAAAAATACCTTTTTTGAAATCCCATATTTGATGAATGGTCACTAAAACATCAAGTTAATAATAGATAAATGAAAGTATGATCATCACCAAAGATAATGCATTCTATGATTCCATATAAAAAATATGGATATTAAAGAAAAAAATATAATTTTATGATGTAGAGTTATATAGATAATGGTCATGATGATATTTACCATTAGAAAACATTAAATTATAATTGTTAAAATGTCATTGATTTCATGGTAATATATGTAAACCTATTACATTTTTTTTCAAAATCCTTTTTATAGAGTAGTGTAATTAATTTACTATATAGACTATGAACATTAGGAAATATATTTAATTTGAAATTATAGTTTAATATATTAATCAATTTCCCCCAAAATCTCATATTTTCTCTAAATGTTCAATTTTGAAGATTACTTCTCAATCCTGAAGCATCATAATAAACTCCCGCATGTAAAAAAATAGATAAAATTATAACTATATTTTCTTCATGTCATTACAGATTAAGAAAAAAAATTGATAGAACAATATTACTTAATTATTCAAAAAGAATAAACCGTTATAATATGAAAAACTACATTATTATCTTAAATTAAACTATAAAACCACATTAATATAATAAAAATAAATGTTCCAAAATTCCCATTACTAACCTTAAGATATCATCACATAGAGAATATATAGTGTTTCAATGTCACTGATCATATGAAAATACTTATATTATAAACCCAAGAAGATATACATAAATCATAGGAATACATGTAAAAACATCACAATTTCCAATGTTTTCCATTCTATAATATGATGCACACAATAATATCACAAGACCCGCACTCTCAGATCGTGTACTGAAATCTTCACCATTACATTTTTTATTGATTCCTATAAGTTTGAAACAAGTGTATGTATAAAAATTTTAACATAAAAAGGGAAACATGGATCTATTACAACTATTAAGATCTTTTTTTATTGTTTTAGAGAATTAAGACAAACAACTCCATGAACAATTCATATTCGTTTAATTTTTCTTTTCTACAATCTGATCCTATTTAAATTTATTTCATCAAAATAATAATTGTGATATCCTTAATATATATAAATTAATCATCCACTTTATTTTTAACATGGAGAAAAGGATTCATAATAATTCTTAGCAGAAATTCAAATCACGGGTAAACACAACAATTTAATGTCATCAATGAGCATGATAGTGCATAAGTGTATGATGACTTAATTAATGTTCATGAGACAATAATAATGGAATTCATTTTTATCAATACATGGATATCCAATATTTGAAAACATGGAAAAAGAACCAATCATCAGAATCCACAATAACAATATCTATGATAACAGTCTAATTCTGGAGAATAAAAAAAAATTCAAAACAAGAAACTAAAATTTCTTATTTGGTAACATGGTTAATCACATTATTTCACAATTAAATTGAATCTAAAATTGAATAAAAATGTATTCAACCTCCATACATAATTAATTTGAGATATATAATGGGTATCACCATTTTTATAAGCAATATTGGGGTAACCTACACCTTATGAGCTATAATGGGGGCTATACCCTACATATACCTTGCATCTGGATCACCCGTGATATATAATGAGCATGAAACCTTCATATAACTTGTAATGGGATAAAACGTTTCATATAATGCTCATGTACCATATCATGAATAAAAAACATTAAACATAAAACACATAAAAATGGTTATACCATGGAAAACAATAGGGTTACATATAGACTTATATTAATCAGAAATTGATCAATGGAAATGGAATTTTCTTTATAACAATATCTATGAAAATATATTGACACATATTGAGAAACAATGAGGATGATATCACTAAAAAATATCCCTATATAATAAAAGGAAACATTAAGGGTATATAACACTAATTAATGTAAAATAATTTAAAATATAATTTAATATATTTATATTAAAATATTAACTTTTTTATTAAAAAAACTTTTTTATCATAACACATTTTTAATACATTTGTCATCGAAAATATTATTAAAAACGTATAAATAATTATTTTAAAATCATTTAAAACAATTTTTAGATAATAAAATCTTTTCAAAATCTTTTCCAATCAAGGAGATCTTGAAATACTTCTTTAAAATATTTTAAAATATTTTTAGAAAAAATTATATTGAATGAACCAGGATTTCCCACTAAATATATAGATGAAGATGGATTTTCCTTAAAAATCTTCTCAAATATTTTATGTGTCATATAGTTGTATAAAAGAATAAATACATGAACATATAATGAAAAACAATAGGATAATTTAATTCATGATAACTATACTATTTCACCATAAGAGACATTATCATACACACTCTCACTAAATGAAGAGATTGTAACAAAAGACTATTACCACGTTTAAAACATTGAATCATAATCCCCATAATGTTAAAAAAATAAATGAAAAATACAATATAGTGAAAAATAAAAAAACTCATGTTATAAAATTTTAGAGGTATGTATATAAGTGTTATGATTTTAAAAAGTATTATTACATAACAAATGCTTAAATGAAAGAAAAAATATTATAAATTTTACGTACCTCTTGATAATGTTGAAACCATAATCCCCATGGAAGGTATATCCAAATGTTGATATGTAAATACCCATAAAATTATTTATAATAATAATAAAATACACACATTAGAATAATATATATCACATAAAAACTATGTGTTGAATATGGAATGTGTCACATAGAAATAATTGTTATTCACGAAAAACCATAACATTGTTTGTGTAATTTAGGTGAGGATTTTTATTTGGAGTTATTATGTGTTACAAAATTGTATCCAATGATATAAATTTTTAATTATAAAATAATTAAATAAATAGTGGATGATACATATAATAATTATATAATATTATTGTCACGACCCTTCCTCGGGGCTCGTGCCGTGACTACCCCAAGCCCGCCTTCCATAGGCCAGGGGCTGGCGACTAGCACCAAAGGCGTAAATCCCGATAACTGGGAAGACATTGCCTTTATAAAAGAAAACAAGCACCACAGAGTACAAACGGAAGCAAAACACTAAGTACAAAAGAAATGCTGGAATGTAAATGGACCAGAATACAAACCCAAAAGAAAGTACAACTACAACTGAACAAGGTACAACAGAAAAAAGACAAACAACTGGAAGAAGGAAGCAGCTCCCGGGTCATCCTCCTCGGATCCTACTTGAAGGGTAGGTATAGATAGCGCAGCTCCTGGTCGTCCACCACGGATCCTACCTGAAGGGTAGGTATAGATAGCCTCCTCCACACTCTCATCTGTCAACCTCCTCTGTGTGTCGTCTCGTCATGTAGTCCACCTCCGGGTACTGACTCGTTGTGTAGTCCACCTCTGGGTACTGACTCGTCGTGTAGTCCTCCTTCGGGTACTGACTCGTCGTGTAGTCCACCTCTGGGTACCGACCAGTCCTCGAACACTCATCCTCTGTCAGCACTGCCCGTCATCTGCAACCAACACAACGAGGTGCAGGCATAGCCCGTGCAGGGGTGAGTATAACGATACTCAGTAGGGACCCAGAGACCCTCAAGGTCTAACTAAACCAACAAGGATAACCACAAGAAGATCTCAACAGATGACCTCTACTTAGATATATGTCCATACATATACCTATGTTATCAAGTAACCCATCTCAATCATGAGGAAACACGAGGATTGTGAAATCAACGGATAACCACTACCCAGGTATATGCCCATACATATACCTAAGTTATCAATTGACCCATCTCAATCATGAGGTAAACACAAAGGTCAAAAGTCTCAGCTCAAACCAGGATTTTCATTACCAAAACTGTAACTGCTGAAGAGTCCCGTCTCTGGAGTGTACAGTGGTCCTGTCACGACTCCGAGGTACTGCTCACTAACCTAAGACTGCTGAGGTACTCCTCCTGTCGAGTACCGCGGGTCTGCGGCCAACTACCGGGCGCTCCGTCCGCTGAGGGTCTGTCGCAAAATACCGGGCGCTCCCCCTAATAGCCTACAGAGGTACTCCTCCTGTCAAGTACCACGGGTCTACGGCCGACTACCGGGCGCTCCGTCCGCCGTGGGTCTGTCGCCAAATACAAGGCGCTCCGTCCACTGGGCTAGTCGACTCACTCCAAGTCGAGTCGGGCAAGCAGTCGTCAAGCCTCAGCCGTCTACACGGTTTCCGTACTCCGTACGCTCATCTCCGGGAGGGTCCGCTCCATGAGCTATAGGTCGATACTCCAAGTATCTCAATGTACCACTAAGAAGTATCTCAAAGGACCGCCTCATCATAGGGGTCTCAACGCAACAGACAGCGCGTCAATCAGATGCCCGATCTGTGAGTTATTAGCCTTTTCGTCCCAGGGGCCCGGTTGGTTTCGTAAGCGAACCAACCCGGCCGTATCTCAACTGTACCCCGAACCCTCATAGGGTATACTCATAGGGACCGTTTCTCGACGAGATCAACAACGCTGTTGACGGTTCGTCAAACGGACGTCCTGTCTGAAAGATACCATCTTTCTCCGTTCTAGGGGCCCGGTTGGATTTCACGCACCATCCAACTTGGCTATAACCAAACTGCATCCTAAACTCGGGTGGAGGATTCCAAAAGTTCTGTATCGTCAACAGGAATGCAACGCAACAGACGGCGCGTCAATCGGACGCCAGGTCTGGATGTTATTGGCTTTTTCGTTCTAGGGGCCCGGTTGGTTTCGTGAGCAAACCAACCCGACCGCACTCCGACGACATCCAAACCTCGAGCAGAGTAAGAAAAAAGATCCGTCTCACTTAGAGGAATCCATAAAAGTCGACGGCACGACAATCGGACGTCCGGAGCTCATGATATAAGCGTTTCCGCTCCGAGGGCCCGGTTGGTTCCGTATCCGAACCAACCCGGCCGAACCCAAAGTAATCTGAAACCTTGAGTGCGATATACCGAAACGAACGTCTCGATCCAAGGATCGCGTTGCCGCTGATGGTGCGTCGTTCGGAAGCCGTAGCTCAAGTTATGGGCAAAAGACCAAAAATGGTCCGAAGATGGGGGTCTGGGCCCGGGCCGACCCGGCCCGACCCCCCCTGGGTCGACCCGACCCGGGTCCGACCCGGCTGGGCCCGACCCCGCCGGGCCCGACGCGGTCCGGTTTGGTCCGGCCCGACCGGCCGGTCGCGGCTCGGCCAGCGCGGCCGAGCGGACACCGCAGGCGGGGTGCGCGGCTCCCCCGCCCTTCGCCGCTGATTGAGGCCGGCGGCGAACCGCCGGCCGCCTCCTTTCCGGCGGCGCGCCGCCGCCGCCTTCCGCGGACCACCGGACGCGCTCCGGTGGTCCGTTTCTCCTGCCGTCTTCGCCTATGGTCCTCCCAGGACACAACCTTCACTACAGAGGCCTCAAAATCAAATTACGGCCTCGTTTTTCTTCGCTCGTCGATCCATACATCAATAAACAATCTGCGGTGGGTTGTCGGGCTGTGTTCGTTTGGCCCGCACCCTCCGCGTTAGATAATGTCAACGGGAGAATTTATTCAACACATGAAACAAAAATTTTAATAAATTAAAATTGTTCATATGAAACTGGTTCTTTAATTTTAAAGAAACGTTCATGGGAATATAAAGGTATTTCCAAAAATAAAATCTCTACCTCGTCAAGTCGTCGCACGCGCGTTCTTCGTGGATTTGATCGCCGCGGAAGGAGGAGATCTTCGCGTCGCGGAAGGGCGTCGCGTCATCACAGAAGGGCTTCACATCGTCGAACTTAGAGGTTTAAGAACAAAAAGATTTAATTAATAATAATTAAATCCGTGCGTTGATAAAAACCACAAAGGAGTTCTAAAAGGAACCCGAAATCTCTTACCTCCAACAGATGATTGAAGATTTCGTTGCGTAGGAAGGAACGTCGCAGAAGAGGAAACATCGGCGTCGCGGCACACAGCGTCGCGTCGTCGATTTCCGTGGTTTCGGCGTTCTTCATCGGAGGCCGGCGTTCTTCACATTCTTCACGTTCTTCGCGAAGAAGGGTGAAGGCACAAGAATTCTGTCAAAGGTCTCCCAACGTGTAATCCTCAAGATGTGGCATTGGTCTTATTTTATTACTACGCCAACGGATTTCAAACCGGTTAAGAAACGAATAAAGAGATAAGTAACGACCCATTAATTCGTAGAATTAATTCAACGAAATAAACCGCCCAATTAATTCAACGAAGAAAACCGCCCAATTAATTGGTGCGTTAAGAAATTAAGAAAATGCGTCAGTTGACTTTCATAATGACGGGTTTCGCGGGTGCGTTACATAGCGGAAAAGAAACGGTGGAGCTCGTGCGGGTCCCACCTCACAAATATCCTACCAAGAGGGTAGGATTTTTTTGGATAGCACCCTATCCGCAACAACTCAGCTTAAGCTTCTATAAGTGGCTTGAAGTGGCTTCAAAGCGGCTTAAGTGAAATAAAATAAAGTTTTTCGTACAATTATTTTATTTCATAACCATAAGCCCAAAAATTAAAAACCACCACCGAGCAAACGCAACTCCAGAAGAGGCTTTTATAAGCAAAAACCGGCGTTGTGATTCAATCGGTGCCCTCAGAATTCGATTCCGAGCACCGTTTCAAAAGTTAAAAAAACCCGCTCGTTCGTTCACTGAACGTAGCTGAGCCAAACTTCGGAAATTGATTCCGGGCACACCAGACCTCGGAATCAAGCGCCGTTAGAAACTGGGTTCTTGTAAAATTTGAAAGAAAACTAAGAAAAAAAATTTCCTTGGAATTTACGGGTCTTTACATTACTCACACCACAGGGATTTACGTCCCCGTAAAGCATCACCACAAACTTAGGGATACAAAGGCGGTACTGAGCACGCATCTGAGCCTTCCGCTCCCATGTGCTCACCTGGAGGTTCCCGTGCTGCCAAAGAAAGTGCACCAGAGGAATCGATCATCCCCGTAGGATTAGATCATGTCGATCCTCGATCCCCACAGGAACCTCCGTAGAAGTCACCTCATCGCCACGGTCCAGCTCTTCAAGGTTGATGATATGCGGAGGGTCGAGCACGTATCTCCTCAGTTGAGATACGTGGAAAACACCGTGCACCTGGTGCAACTGAAGTGGATGGGTCAAGTGCTAAAACATCTCGCCTACCCAGCTGAGGACCTAGAATGGTCCGTTGAACCTTGGAGATAACTTGCCTCCCTGGCTACCTCTCCGTAAACCTCATCGAGGTGAGACCCGTAAGAAGACGTGGTCGTTATCCTCGAACTCCAGAGGTCTCCATTTTCTGTTAGAACTGAAACTAAAATCGACTGCTACTACGAGGGTAAGGTTGACTGACTCAAGAGTGATCGGTCGTACCATCATGTGCAAGAGTTACCCTGCGATGCCTGGGGTTTCCTTTTTCGCCGACCAAGGAAAACCCATCCCGACGTCGTAGTTAAACTACAACCTTTTTGCCTAATACCGTCAATTTGTGTATGAACTGTGATTGCCCAGTCCATACTCAAACCAACGTCATAAGGCCTCGACACTGCCACCAAGAGATTCCAACCGAAACTCTCACCTTGAGGATCTGACCACACTGTCGGTGTAAGTGTGATTATCGAGTCTCCTCCCAAGGTATCTCCAGACGTGAGGGTCAAGTCCACAGCTTACCGGAAACTCTAGGTCTGGAATAAGATTTTTGAAATCAAGGAATGATTCATATCGACGTCCGTTACTACAGCATCTAGTAGTGGACATAGACTGTCCCTTGAATCATTTCTAGAGCCATTGGGTCACATTCATTGACCGCACGCAACCGCACTCTTCCACCGCCCTCCAGCTCCCTGAGCCTGGCAGGGATAACTAAGGCGGGTGGTTGTAGCATGTTAAGATGTACACTACCTCATACTGCTCTCCTAGATCTGCCTCCACGTCTGCTGCTTCGCAGACTCATCTATCCTTAAATCTTCCACTTCATGAAACATTTAACACGCCCGAGTCTCTAAGACTGGCACCGGTTTCTTGTTTCTTACTGCACTGTGCAGTCTTCATCCGCTCTTGGATGACCATGACCTCCTTTAGTCTCACAAGAGCTGCTATGATTTCTTCTTTGCCGATAATAGAAACCCGGTCTCATCCCCTGGATGAACCACATTCGTTGCCTAATACAGTCAACCCTGACATGAATGATGCATTCATGACATGGATGACGTTGTAAGGACTCGACGTAACTACCAAGAGATCCAACTGTCGCTCTCGCCTCCAAGGGTCGAGTCACACTATCGGCATCAGTGTGAGGTCACTGGGTCTCCTCCAGTAGAAATCTCGAAAGTGAGGGTCAAGTCAACAGTCTTAACCAGGACCACTCAGTATCAACCAAACAAAAAGGACAGGAAAGCAAACATGACAAAGATAAGTTTCTTTTTTATTATTGCAGATCATAGTACAAAGACACGAATACAACAGTAAAATGGAACTAGAAGTACAAGGGACGTATCCACTAGTTCCTCTCTTGTCCACCTGCTCTCAGAGCTCTACCGCCTTGTCTACTGCTCGGCTGTTGCTCAAGCACCAGCCGCTGCTTCTATCTCGGTGGCTCCTCCAACACCCGCTGATCAACCATGTGGGGGGTCGTACAGTCACGTGCTAGGTGACCCTTCCTGTCGCAGGAGAAACACTGTCCGTTTCTGGCATGCCTGGCTCTGACCCCACCCCGGGTGCCCCGCACCACAGACCCTAAAACCCGAGATCGTCCAACTGCTGGTCTGGTCCTCCTGGAGCTCTGCATCATCTATCTACTACCCACAAATGACTCGGCAACTGATCGAAAACCCTGCGGCAAAGGCAGAAGCTTCTGTACACACTCGGGGTGTAGAGCTACTGGCACAAACTCCATCCTGAAGAAGGTCTCTAAGTCTTCCCATGCGAAGGTCATCCCATCGCAAAACCGGGACAAGTGGCTCCACCACCTGCCTGCTGATATCTGAAGAAGGCTGGCAGCAAGGATCACCATGAATTCTGTCGCTGTCCCCACTAGCCTGAAGACTCTCACCACAGCCTCCAGCCAATCCTCAACCACCTGCGGGTCCGTCTCTCCCCGGAACCTGGGTGGCCTCTGGTGCTGGAACTCGTGCAGCGCACTCAAGTAGCGTGCATCGCCTACTGCTGGGGCAGGTGGCATCGGGGGCCCAACATATGGTAGTACCGCGGGTGCCTCCGCTGGTGTCTCAACTGCAAGAGGGCCCTGTACTGAAGCCTCGTCGCTCGGCAAGCTGTCAGTACGCACGTCCCTCTAGGCTCTAGCTGGTCGTCCGTGAAAAGGCATCCTGGAAGAAACATCGTGACTCGGTCAAACGTTTATACCTGGTGAGCTGACCTGGTTTGAGATTACATCAAAATAAAACATCTGGAAAACACACACGCAATCAGTGTTTTCGTGCACAAAGTCGGAAATCAGTTGTCAGGGTCCTGGTGTATGGATACGTCGGCCGCCCGCACCAACACTGGACTCCCTGAACTAAAAACCACACTCGGTACTCTTAACACTATTGCTTCACAGAAAGAAACATCAGAGTTATAAGATTTGTGGTAGAACCGAACTCCTCTGATACCAATTTTTCACGACCTGTCCTCGGGGCCCGTGCCGTGACTACCCCAAGCCAGTCTTCCATAGGCCAGGGGCTGGAGACTAGCACCAAAGGCGTAAATCCAGATAACTGGGAAGGCATTGCCTTTATAAAAGAAAAAAAGCACCACAAAGTACAAGCGGAAGCAAAACACTAAGTACAAAAGAAATGCAGAAAAGTAAATGGGCCAGAATAAAAACCGAAAAGAAAGTACAACTACAACTGAACAAGGTACAACAGCAAAAAGACAAACAGCTGGAAGAAGGAAGCAGCTCATGGGTCGTCCTCCTCGGATCCTACCTGAAGGGTAGGTACAGATAGCGCAGCTCCTGGTCGTCCACCAAGGATACTACCTGAAGGGTAGGTACAGATAGCCTCCTCCACGCTCTCGTCCGTCAACCTCCTCTGTGTGTTGTCTCATCGTGTAGTCCACCTCCGGGTACTGACTCGTCGTGTAGTCCACCTCCGGGTACTGACTCGTCCTGTAGTCCACCTCCGGGTGCTGACTCGTCGTGTAGTCCACCTCCGGGTACTGACCAGTCCTCGAACACTCAGTCTCCGTCTACACTTCCCGTCATCTGCAACCAACACAACGAGGTGCGGTCATAGCCCGTGCAGGGGTGAGTATAACGATACTCAGTAGGGACCCCGAGACCCTCAAGGTCTCACTAAACCAACAAGGATAACCACAAGAAGATCTCAACAGATAACCTCTACTTAGATATATTCCCATACATATACCTAAGTTATCAAGTAACCCATCTCTATCATGAGGAAACACAAGGATTGTGAAATCAACGAATAACCACTACCTAGGTATATTCCCATACATATACCTAAGTTATGAAGTGACCCATCTCAATCATGAGGTATACACAAAGGTCAAAAGTCTCAGCTCAAACCAGGATTTTCATTACCGAAACCATAACTGCTGAAGAGTCCCATCTCTGAAGTGTACAGTGGTCCTGTCACGACTCCGAGGTACTGCTCACTAACCTAAGACTGCTGAGGTACTCCTCCTGTCGAGTACAGCGGGTCTGCGGCCTACTACCGGGCGCTCCGTCCACTGAGGGTCTGTCGCCAAATACCGAGAGCTCCCCCTAATAGCCTACAAAGGTACTCCTCCTGTCGAGTACCGCGGGTCTGCGGCCAACTACCGGGCGTTCCGTCCGCCGTGGGTCTGTCGCCAAATACCGGGCGCTCCGTCCACTGGGCTAGTCGACTCACTCCAAGTCGAGTCGGTCAAGCAGTCGTCATGCCTCAGTCGTCTACACGGTTTCTGTACTCCGTACGCTCGTCTCCGAGAGTGTCCACTCCACGAGCTATAGGTCGATACTCCAAGTATCTCAAAGTCCCACGAAGAATTATCTCAAAGGACCGCCTTGTCATAGGGGTCTCAACGCAATAGACGGCGCGTCAATCGGACGCCCGGTCTGTGAGTTATTAGCATTTTCGTCCCAGGGGCCCAGTTGGTTTCGTAAGCAAACCAACCGAGCTGTATCTCAACTATACCCCGAACCCTCATAGGGTATACTCATAGAGACCATTTCTCGATTAGATCAACAACGCCACTGACGGTTCGTCAAACGGACGTCCTGTCTGAAAGATACCATCTTTCTCCGTTCCAGGGGCCCGGTTGGATTTCAGACACAATCCATCCCGGCTATAACCGAACTGCATCCAAAACTCGGGTGGAGGATTCCAAAAGATCCGTATCATCAACAGGAATGCAACGCAACAGACGGCGCGTCAATCGGACGCCCGGTCTGGAAGTTATTGGCTTTTTCGTTCCAGGAGCCCGGTTGGTTTCGTGAGCGAACCAACCCGACGACACTCCGACGACATCCAATCCTCGAGCGGAGTAAGCCAAAAGATCTGTCTCACTTAGAGGAATCCATCAAAATCGAAGACACATCAATCGGACATCCGGAGCTCAAGATATAAGCGTTTCTGCTCCGAGGGCCCGGTTGGTTTCGTATCCGAACCAACCCGGCCGAACCCAAAGTAATCCGAAACCTTGAGTCTGATATACCGAAACGACCATCTCAATAGAAGGATCGCGTGGCCGCTGACGGCGCATCGTTCGGAGGCTCGTAGCTCAAGTTATGGGAAAAAGACAAAAAATGGTCCGAAGACGAGGGTCTGGCCCCGGGCCGACCCGGGCCGACCCAGGTCCGACCCGGCTGGGCCCGGCCCGGCCCGGCCCGGCGCAGTCCGGTTTGGTCCGGCCCGACCGGCCGGCCGCGGCTCGGCCAGCGCGGCCGAGCGGAAATCGTGGGCGGGGTGCGCGGCTCCCCCGCCCTTCGCCGCTGATTGAGGCCGGCGGCGAACCGCCGGCCGCCTCCTTTCCGGCAGCGCGCCGCCGCCTTCCGCGGTCCACCGGACGCGCTCCGGTGGTCCGTTTATCCTGCCGTCTTCGCCTATGGTCCTCCCGGGACCCGAGCTTCACTGTAGAGGCCTGAAAATCACCTTGCGGCCTCGTTTTTCGTCGCTCGTCGATCCACACATCAATAAAAAATCTGCGGAGGGTTGTCGGGCCGTGTTCGTTTGGCCCGCACCCTCCGCGTTAGATAATATCAACGGGAGAATTTATTCAACACATGAAACAACAATTTTAATAAATTAAAATTGTTCATATGAAACTGGTTCTTTAATTTTAATGAAACGTTCACAGGAATATAAAGGTATTTCCAAAAATAAAATCCCTACCTCGTCAAGTCGTCGCACGCGCGTTCTTCGCGGATTTGATCGCCGCGGAAGGAGGAGATCGTCGCGTCACGGAAGGGCATCACATCGTCGCAGAAGGGAGTCGCGTCGTCAAACTTCGAGGTTCAAGAACAAAAATATTTAATTAATAATAATTAAATCTGTGCGTTGATAAAAACCACAATGGAGTTCTAAAAGGAACCCGAAATCTCTTACCTCCAACAGATGATTGAAGATTTCGTTGCAGAGGAAGGAACGTCGCAGAAAAGGAAACGTCGGCGTCGCAGCACACGGAATCACGTCGTCAATTTCCGCGGTTTCGACGTTCTTCGTCAGAGGCCGGCATTCTTCGCGTTATTCGCGAAGAAGGGTGAAGGCACAAGAATTCTGTCAAAGGTCTCCCAACGTGTAATCCTCAAGATGTGGCGTTGGTCTTATTTTATTACAATGCCAATAGATTTCAAACCGGTTATGAAATGAATAAAGAGATAAGTAACGACCCATTAATTCGTAGAATTAATTCAACAAAATAAACCGCCCAATTAATTCAACGAAGAAAAACTCCCAATTAATTGGTGCGTTAAGAAATTAAGAAAACGTGTCAGTTGACTTTCATAATGACGGGTTTTTGCGGGTGCGTTACTTAGCGGAAAAGAAACAGTGGGGCTCGTGCGGGTCCCACCTCACAAATATCCTACCAATAGGGTAGGATATTTTTGGATATCACCCTATCCGCAACAACTCAGCTTAAGCTTCTTTAAGTGGCTTCAAGTGGCTTCCAAGCGGCTTAAGTGAAGTAAAATAAAGTTTGTCGTACAATTATTTTATTTCTTAACCTTAAGCCCGAAAATTAAAAACCACACCCGAGAAAACGATACTCTGGAAGAGGCATTTCAAAGCAAAAACCGGCGCTGCAATTCCATCGGTGCCCTCGGAATTCGATTCCGAGCACCGGTTCAAAAGTTAGTAAAACCCGCTCGTTCGTTCACTGAATGTACCCGAGCCAAACTTCGGAAATTGATTCCGGGCACACCGGGCCTCGGAATCATGCGCCGTCAGAAACTGCGTTCTTGTAAAATTCCAAAGAAAATTAAGAAAAAAATTTCCTTGGAATTTACAGGTCTTTACAATTATCAACAATGTAGACACATAAAAATGAAAGGTATTTCATTTAAGGAATCATTTACCTCACACTTCATATTAGTTTCATATAATTTATCCTCAAGTATAACAGTTTATGTATTGTTGTTATCTAAATATAGAATAATATTCAAATTTATAAAACTGTATTTTATTATTTTATAACATCTTATCACCTATTAATTAGTAATATAGAATTATTTTCCCGGTTTCAGGTGCATTAATTTCAGGCATTCATGATGAGTTCATTTGTGTATAATTAGGTATATTATTATATAATTGAAATAAACCATCATAAGTGAAATTAAACGGAATTCGCAATATTATAGATTTTTAAATGGTCCCAATATTAGTCTAACCTATTTAATTAGTATTATCAATTTGATAAAATGTTAATGATAAATGTTATTTTTAATTTGGCAGTTTTTTATCGACCATAATTATCTTGTTTCAATTTATTTAATATTAGGTCAATATATTATCTTGATGACATGATTAGGTTATTATAATACTATTAAAATTTTATCCATCCCTAATAATAGTTTTATGATCATATATGAAGGCCATAATATAAAAAAACAAATTCCTTATTAAAAAAGGAAATTAACTAGAATAACATGGATAATAGATTAATTTCATTGAATAAGAGGATTTGAGAAAAACAATTATTGTGAGATATTTCATTATAAACATAAAATATGAGTTAATAAATTATTCCTTAGTTTTCATTCATTCATGGATTAAGGAAGTTAGAATATAGCTGATGAAGAAAAGAATGTAAGATTATTGTTTTGAGAAAATAAAATCTTAAATATCACCTCCTGGAGGACATTCTATGGACCTTGGATTTGGTATTTTGGTGATACCATCATCACATGGCAGTGGGTAGAGTTAGGATATTTTTTTAGTGAATTTATGATCTTCAATTATTTTTATTTTAAATGGCGTGGTGAGGGTAGGAATTTATACTTTAGTAGGGGTTGTATTAATGAAATAAATAATGATAAATTTAAAAAGAAATCCAACCACATTGAGGTGGAATTAATTTAAACAACATTGGATGATAAATATTTTTTTAATTTATGTATAGGGTCTATAAATACCTAAAAACTCCATTAAAGAATTTAATTTTTAGTTATGTTAAGCCTCATATTTTTACATTTACCCTTTTGATTAATTTAATAGTACCGTAGTAAATTATTTCACCATGGAAGCATTTATATAAATAAAAATGAAATTAAATATATAACACAAATTAGATACTATTATTAATAATATTTAATCCATTTTACAATATTCAATTCACATAAATAGAAAAAAATATTCAAAATTAACCCCCATACAAAATGACCAACATAGGTCTTAAAGAGAAAAGTTCAAAATATTGATATGTTTTTAAATAAAATATATAAGTAAAATTAATTTT
Source organism: Viscum album (assembly GCA_963277665.1). NCBI lineage: Eukaryota > Viridiplantae > Streptophyta > Magnoliopsida > Santalales > Viscaceae > Viscum > Viscum album. The sequence continues at coordinate 641,230,649 of OY728151.1, read as the reverse complement.
AATGTCCTGCATATTTTTTATGTATAATTAAGATAAATATAATATACTGAAATTCAAATTAAATATATATAAATAAATTAGATGAAATAATTTTTTTGAATAAAAATTAAATATCTTTCAGTATTCATATATAATGAAACATCTTTTGAAAAATACAAAAGATTCACCGTAAGATAATTTTTGAAGTTCAATTTCAAAAAAATGTGTATTTTTATCTTATAAAGAATTAAAATACATTCAAAATTTAGTATTAAAATCATTTTTCTCTTAAAAAGAGGATAATTATTTTTAGATAAAAAAGTATTTTTATAGTTTAAATGGATTTATTCTTATATTAATCCTATCAAAACTGTAGAATGATTTTTTAAAATAAATTATTTTATATATTAAATATAAATTTCTAAATACTTTTTAATAATATATATAATTTTAATTTATTTTGATAAAATTACATTATAGAAATTAAAACGTGTTTTTAGAAAAACACATCCTTTATATTCAATTGGATCTCATATTATTTTTTAATTTTTTGGTGAACAATGAAATTATATTTCAAAAACCTTTAAAATATATTTTTGTAATTTAGTAAATATCCTTAATTCCATTCATTTTAATAGGTAGTTGAAATAATCACTTTTAAATAAAAATATTTAGACTTTAATTAAAGTTCGATATAGCGTATCTTTTATCAAATTTACCAAAGTGTGTTATTTTTTCATATCATGATGTTACAGATACAAATTATTACAATTAGATAAAAATTATAAGTATATATAAGATAATACTGTTATTATATTTCATTTTTCATGTAATAAATGATGGCAAAAAATTTAATTAAAAGAACAATCTTAGTAGAGAAAATTATTATTGCATAAAAGAAACTCATTTGAATGCCTTTTTAAGGAAACTTAGTGTGGTATTTTGGGAGGAAAATCACCTCTAGATCAAGGATAATGATTTTTGTGAGGTATTGTTTTAGGTTTTTACTAATCCATATTGATTGAGATATGGGAATATGTGAAGGGTTGTAGGGGCCTTTAAAAATATTGTGAAAAGAACCCACTATCAGAGTACACAAAAATTAGAATATTGAAACCAAAATGTTAAATTAGTTCATAGGAAAATATTTTCCAATTTCCCATTGATTCATTCATGGGAAGGATAAAATTAAAATATGGTCAACCACTATGAATTAGTCATGTTTTGATTCATTTTAAACCCTTGTATTTTAGGTTTGACCCGCGGTAAACCCATTTTTACTGAAACTACACATATTAATTTTTTTTAATATTTTATATATCTATTATATAAAAAAATAATGTTGTATAAATGTGTCAAATTTTAATTATATTATAAGTTATTATAATACAGAAAACTTATTTTTATGACGATATTGGGTTTATGTGTAAAATTAGATTAATCATTATATATTGTCTACGAACACATAACTTGAATGTTGATTATTATATTGAATATACTTTATTATAATTTAAATACCATAATTCATAAATATATTTTTTGTTTTATTAATGACGTAAAAAAATTTTAAAGCGTAATAATAATTTTCCATAAATTGATATTTTTTATTTTCAATAAGTGTTTAGTATCATTTATATTTAATTTTTCACCGAAGAATTTATTATATATATATATATATTTAAACCATATGATTAGATATTATTTAATCTTATTAATATTATCCATTCCAATGAAAATTTGATAACTATCAAATTAAATAATAATATTATAATTGGATCTGAAAATTTATTTATAATCATTGTTGTGTGTAATGAATGTAAAAAGCGTAGTTTCATATATTGAAAGATCAACCCATTGTTTCTTGTAAAAAAGATAATTTTTTTATTATATGTAACACACAAAAAACATATTTTTATTGTGTAATTCATGATAATCATAGTGTGGCATGTAATGAAATAATTACGTGGTTTTGCGTGAAAAAAAAATAATCAAATAATTAAATTAATTTTTTAAAAAACATTAAATAGAATCTTAGTGTGTTACGTTTTGAATTTATAGATTTCATATGTTTGGAATCATATAAATGGATTTCATTGGATATTTATATCGGTGTATTGTGATACCACTAACATAGTAGGTAGATATAGAGCTTAGAGCATTGTCAGGTATTGTTAAGGTTACAGTCTTCTTGTAGTCATTGGTTATTTTAGTATTTTATTCCGTGATGGATATTGTCAACCATTTCCATTACACTCTGAAATTTTTATATATTTGTAGTTATTCATTTTTTGGTTTTACTATTCATTTTTAATATATCAGATTGGATAATAATTATTTTGTTTTCATGGTGATTTTTATTTATATAGAAAATCACCCTAGTTGTTTTTAAGGCCCTTGAAATTTATTTCTAGCCTTTAGTTTTGTAGGAATATAAGTCATGCACTATTATCACCACGAACTCTTATAAATCCTATGATTATAGGTTGGATGATTCATTATACCTTCCAATTCTTCCATGTACATTTTAAAGATAACTAATCCATAAAAAAGTAATATTTCTAAAGAACCCTTGAGACGATGGTGTAATTATTATCAAAATTAATCAAAAGATGGAGAAAGATATATTTACAAAATTAAAATATCTTACATTAAAGAATATGTAAATATAAATTTATGGTTTGGAAATTACACCATATAAAAAACACATGGTATAATACCTAAAACTTGTATAATGATATTGATATTGAGACAATGAACCAATATGAAATTCTTTTGAATTGAATCAAAACCTCATGAGATAGAGAACATTAAGTTTATCATTAAATATAGTGACCTAAGTGGGTATAATGATATTATATTTTTATTCTACAACATATAAATCATATAATGAAAATAGGATCATATTTCACAAGATTTATGGATGGAGGAAATGTTTTATTGGGAGACCTTACCAAGAATTCTTAAAAGGTAAAATGTCTTTTAAAAACAATTATAATAAATTTAGATTAATTATAAATTCAAATTATATAAATTTTGATATTTACCTTAACACTACAATTAACTTTTATAAATGATAACTCATTTATAAATAGTTCATTTTAAAATTAATTTTCATGTGAAGACTTCTCTTTTTACCTCTCTTGTCTGTGTGTTTTGGTTCTAATACATAAACCATCACCTTGGATTCAGTGACTCTTTAATTTTAATGATGGTTTATAATAATAATTTTATGTGTTTTTATATTATGTTAAAATTATATGGATCTACTTTTGACAATTCCCTTCAACAACTAGATAATATCATTTTTTGAAATTTATATATAATATTTTTTTCAATAAATAAAAATTTATATATCAAAAATCTAAAATAATAAAATCATGTTAAATCTCATCTAATTATTTGATATTTATTTTACATAACATTCATTAAACATTAAATATATAGTTATTATAATATCATTTTTTTTGTACGTTAAAAAGGCACCAATAAGGGAATCTGATAATGAATAAATTATTATGAAAATGTTATTTCAAAATGGTAATATTTCGTATTGAATAATATTTATTTAAAAAATGTAATCTTTTAAAATAGTTTGTGAAATATTTTATGATGAATAAAAAATGAAATATGATGGCGTGATTTTATTTCATACAAAAGAGTTTGGTAATCTCGGTTTAGGTGGTTCAATTTTAAGAGGTAAAACTATTGTTAACATTATTCATTTAATTTCAAATTAAACATTATATAAAATATAAATGTAATAAATATCATCATTATTAATTAAATTCATTTTTACAACATCCAATTAATGTTTGTGATGAAAAATTAATTTCATTATTCCAAGATATGATTGCCTAAAAGTATCATATTGACTTTCCCATTCATTTAGTTGATAAAATATAAAGGGGTTAGGTATTTCAAATTATTATATAATAATAATTAAGATAGTTATATTATATTTATTTATTAAATTAATTTTTATATTCAAAAATGTTAGTAATTGATGAAAAATTAATTAATTTGTTCACGGGGTTAGTAGTCCCCATGAACACACATACGATAATTTCGGTTTCCATTGGAGAGAAAACAACAATAGAGTGGTTTATTTAATATCATAATTTCATTTATTTTCATTATTCGTATTCAGTTAATTATTTTAATATAGTTATATAATATTTATATCATTTTTATGAAGAACAATGAATGAACTTGGTTAATATAGTTACCTATTACATGGGTATCCTTCATTTTATATCTCACTAATCCTTCTTATGGTTATATTTTTGTGAATCCAAAAACTATTATTAATGTATAAGGTTGTTTGGGAAAATGAAGGATATATTGTATGATCTAATAACCTAATTTTTTTTAAAACAAATTGATATGAGTGGATCACATTATAAGTGATAAAGGTGAAACTATAGTAAATACTCTTAATAATAATAAAAATTTAATTTGCAAGGTAAATTTTAAAAAAAGGCATACCAAATTTTAATATATGATAGAATAATAAGAAAAGACATGTGTAAATAAAATCATATATTTGACATTATATTATTTTTTATGACACCATTTTAACACTTCTAAAACTATTAAACCTTGCTATGATGAATAGTATTTAATATATAAACATAATTTTATGAATAAAATTGAAATGGACCATACAAAAAAATTCAATGTGTATATTATTTATATAAATTAAATATTTCCATATTCAATTTCTAGATGTGGAAACATATAATGTAAAAATATTGAAAATTACAATAGAACAGATATATTTACAACTAATTTAGTGTATATAAAGTATGTTAAGACGTGATGGAAGAAAAACCAGTGATTTAACTATTAATATGGACAAATTAATGAATTATTTATTAAAATGATTTTTATTTTCACCCAAATATACCCTTAAAATCCATTTGTGTTTATAATTTTCTAAATGATTTCAATGAAATTATGGCCCTAAATATATATATTTGTAGGAATATGATCAATATTTATTATAAATTTTAATTTGGTATAATTGTTTATAATAATTTGGTTTCTGTATACATATAAAAAATATAAATATAAATAATTTCGTCCAAAATACAATTTTATGAATATAAATTAATTTACAAAAATATAATTTATGGAATTTATTATTATGATATTTATTCATTGTTTTCATTAATAATAGAGGGTTATGTAACATCAAAATGAATAAAAAAAATAAATATTATTCTAATATCATAAGTAATGAATATGATGTAAGAAATTATTTTTTTAAAGAAAACATTTCATTTCATCTAAATTGGAAAAGACGGGTCTCAAAATACTAAAATGTATTTTAATATGATTTTTTTAATTCATAAATATATTTTTGTTATGTAAAAAATTCTTCAAAAAACATTATTTCCAATATTATATCATAATGCTGTCAAAAAAATGAAGAGATTTATAAATTTTTTAGTTTCAGAATTCATAAAAAATATCCATTTTTCAAAAATCTCATTAATTCAGGTTATGTCGTTTTTAATGTAATGAAAAAAATGAATATCATTTACTAGAATTTTTATTTATTTATATATATATATATATATATTAAATTAAAATATTAAAAAAATTAAACTTTGAAGGTAATTTTTAAAATTTTTGTGTACATTATAATATTTTATATCAATTACTTGTTAAATTGATGGAAATTTATTTATTTATTGTAATTTTTTATAATAATATTTTTATATTGATTAGTTTATTTTGTTTTGATAAAATAAAAAACTAGTAAAACATTTATTTGAAGGAAAATATTTTAACATTTAACTATATTAATTAAATAACCATCAATGTCTGAATTAGTAGTTTATTACTATAATTTTATACATTTACAATTGGTTTTATTATTATTATAGTTATTTAACTAAAAATATCATCTATATATTTTATGGATTAATCCACTTTGATGGTTCATGAGTAATATGATATTTAAAAATATATTTACTTATTGAAATTAAATATTGAAATCATGTGCTGATAAATTCCCCCTTAAAAATGATTCCATAAATTTTGTTCTTATGTTAGATGAAAAATGGATTACAAAATATTCATAATATGTTTGAAGAAATGGAAGAGGATGTAAAAACCCGATAATTTAGATAGATCGATAATAAATGAACATTAAAAAATTTTAAAAGAAAATGATTTATCTGTTTATAGTTATATATAACTATATTATATAAAATAATATTTCATCCATATCGTTCAAATTTTAATATTAAAAGAAAATTCAATATTATTTTTTGAAAATGGGAACATAACAATATGAAAATAATTATTTAATAAAAAATAAAATATAATTATGATACATGTCCTTTTTATTGATTTATAAAAATCATACCTTGATATTTGATAGATATTATCCTCGTAAGAATTGATAGATTCATATGACTTTTTTGATACTGGAGAATTTGTTTACCCACAGGATATAGAATATGAGAATATACATTCATTTTTATTTTTTCTATTCTATAAAAAATTATCCCACTATTATGATTTATGCAATTTTCATCCATTGTATCATTTCATAATATAAATTACAAAAAAAAGATGTTGAATTATTCTTATATGATCAAGGGAAAAATATAAAGAATCAAAACATCTAAGAAGAATAATAATTTATTCCTTCAGTCATTATCCAGTTAGTAAAACAAAAATGGTAAGAAAAAGATAATCTATTGTTCAAGAAGAATAAATTTTATTTTGAAAAATTATTAATTTAATATCCAAAACACCATCAATAACACCTGATGATCAAAAGAAATAATTATAATAACATATAAAAATATACACAACTATATTTGAATCCAAATAATCAAAATGATTGGATTCTATTTTCTCCAAAGTAATATTATACATTATCGTGAAAATAAATAAACCTCAACAATCCTTAAAATTTATTCATTGATATATCATAATCCCAATAAACTAAAAAATCCATTTTTTCTAAAGTCAACATAACCCTTATCCTCTATAAACATTGATCTTGTAAAAAACTATAGATATTTAAAAAGAACCAAAATAATGATTACCCAAAAAATGATATAACTAGTCTCTCAATATAAGATGTAATTCCTTGATATTATGATAACATTAAATCCAAGCGTTATTTTATATAGGTCAACATATATTTCCAAATAAAATTGGTATAATAAGCTAGATAGTTATTAATGCCTCAAAATAAAATCCAATTACATTCCTAATGTTAATTTATACAACAATTATGTATTTTTTTATAAAACCAAACTTACATTTCTCAACATATCATTTATCACCATAAAATTAAATGGCAGAGTACACTAGATGATATATATTACTATGACCATATAATAATACATAGAAAATTATCCCATGGTTTTATCCATCACTGTTATACCTTTCCAATTTAATAAAATCAAATCATTTAATTCTTTCTTAAAACATCTCTGATACTTTTTGTGAATCCAATGAATCATACACTTATATATATATATATATAATATTTATTATATAATAGATATTATAACTACTTATGTGACCAAAATTTAACATACAAATTTTCATATCCAATATAACATATTATGTTACTTAATTTCCCAATACTATTTAGTTTAAAAGTATTACTGTTTCCTGAAAAACCCATTACATAAAAATAATGATATCATTTTATTCAAATGGGCATATATCAAATTATTCTATATTTCCATATTCCAAATAAATTCTTCATCATGTCAGAAAAATACAAAAAAATTATATTATGGACATATCAGTTCTATTACTCAACATAACATTTAGGTAAAATCAAATCATAATAAACTTGTTCTCAAACATTCAGTAAGTGAATCAATTAAGATGAATAGTAGAATAATAATCGAAATTATTAAAATGGATAAAAATAATCAATAGGTTCCATATTAATGAAAATATGTGTATATTATAAAAACATAATATACCCAATGGAAAAAATAAATGATTTCATAATGTTTAAATTTATAATGAGGTACAAATTTTCATCACCATAAAGGATTCATTACATGTCCTTACAAACTGATTGGAAGACATGAAATGAATTCCCAATATTTTTTTTGTTTTTTTATAGTTATAGGATGCATCGTGGGGTTATAAAACTCCAAACCACATCATAAAAAACACATCTTCAATAAATTTTTCATATGAAGAATTAATAATAAAATTTATTATTAATATAGGTTTATAATCAATCTGAATGCCTACAGAATCTTGTTTGTGGAATGTAAATTTTTTCACTACCAATAGAACCACATGTTATATAATAATTCTTCGATTAATACTATATATAATAATATTTTTTTACTGTATATTTCATATTGAAATGATGGAAATGAAACTAAATACCTCAACGATAAATTGAAATATACATAAGAAAAATAAAACATAACTCAAACTAATGATGGAGGGTGAGATAGAATATAACTACAGGGAATCAAATGAACTCATAATAATAATTTAATGTGAAGTATGTTAAAAACCATAAAATATTTAGGGATGAATGGATCCAATGAATGCATAAAAATTAATGGGTTTATACCTATTTCATACCTTTTAAATTATTGAGATTGATATTAGAGTAAAACTTTAAAAATTATTTTTCATAATTATTTTCTAAAAATGTTTTTGTAAAATGTTAATATTAACTTCTAATATTTATTTCATAATGACCATATAAATATATTAAAAATTAATTTTAAAATAATATTATATTATTTAATTGTTTATATAATGTAATATTTTGAATAAAAAATATAATAAAATAACAAATATAACAATCTGTCAAAATTTATCGCTTTTCAATAACATTTTATAAGTTAATATAAATTTAATTTAGTGAAAAATAAAAAAATAGTGGTAATTGATAATAAATTCTAAACCCATAAAAACATGGTAATAAAGACAAATAATTTTCATTTTACATGTTTGTGGGAAAATTTGTTCCTAAAAATGATAAAAATGATTAGATTTATTGTTTTGTAATGTAGGATATAAATAAATAATATAAAAAATAAAAAATTTATAGTTATTAATTAGGTTATAATAAATTAAAGTATATATAAAATTACATAATAAAATAGTTGAATTATATAAATAATCATTCTAGAAAAAATGATTAATATATATATGGATGATAACATTTCCTAACAAAAAATGTAACTGAATTTATATTTTAGTAAAAAAATTCAATCTAAATCTTTGTGTACCAATAAGATGTAAAATGTATAAAATAATATTAAATAAATAAAATTAAAAGATGAAATGAAAATATATAGCATATCATGATAAAATGCATAAAATGTCTTAAATTTATATTGAATCATAATCTATCCTGATAAAATGATAGACAGTAAGATAAAATGTTTTGACTTTTCTATCATTTAAATCAAAATGCATCAACATTTATGAGATTATATTATTTTTAATATTTTATAATTTAAAAAATATAACGACTACATAAATGTTCGCATATCTATATGTAAACTATATAATGTAATTAATAGTGTACATCATGATACATGTCTAAAGAAAGTGAAATATAGACAAAGAAACCTTTCATAGTTGAGAACACATGAGTCAAAACATATTAATATGTATCATATTAAATAAATTATTTGTTAATAAGATTTATTAGTGGAAATATATATATTATATTAGTGTTTTATTATAAACTTTGTATTACATATATAAGATTTCAATTAAAAATGTATACCAAATAATGTTGATTTTGGAATGTAATACCATTTTTATACAGTCCCGCATATTACATCCACTCATATAAAAATATAAATTTATTCTTTTATTTATTATATAATTATAACTCTACTCATATTTAATTTATGAGATTCCATTCCCATATTAAATATAATTACTAATTTATTAATAATTCCTTTTTAAATTCATTTCTTTTCAAATTACTAGGTTTTGTACAAAAATTTCTATTCATCGGTTCTGTTACACAAACAATAGTAATATATTAATAATCACCACAATGTTTATTACATAATATTTTTTCAAAATTCCATGTTTTCTACACAAATTTAGAGACATTGAATAAATAAAAATAATTTATTTTCTAAAAATCGTTCTTCAATAAAAATAATAATTATTTATTTAAAAATTTTAAAGTATTCATAATTACATTATAGTATTATTGATTTACCATTCTTCATCATTCAGGATATAAATATTCCAAAATATTTCTTATTGGTGGTAAAACCAATCCAAAATAGTTTGTGTTGTAATATTTTGATGAGTTACTACATGCAATTTTATAATCATAATATCATTTTTTAAAGAATAAAGACAAATGAAAATTTAAATATGGTTGTAAATTTATTTTTAGAATTTTTATATGATTAAAATAATTTATGATGTGTCATAAGATGTTTTTATAAAGAATGTTCCATGGTAAACACATTATAGATCCTTAAAAATTATAACAATTTTTTTATCATGTAATTAATAAAACAAAATATCAAATTTATAAAACCATAACAATATTATAAATATATAATTTATTCATAAATTCAATTTTTTTACTATCCTTGTAGTTGAATGATGAAAAATGAAATATAATGTTATTAAAGGGGGTAGTTCACATGTAACACATCTATTTTATCATTATTCTATTTAATGAATGGTAAAACAAATAGTTCATTATATATCATTGGAAAATATATATTATTTTAAGTATATTAAATTATTTCCTTAAATAAATCATTATTGTTTTCTAGGTGAGGTGGCATTGATAAATGAATTTGGTAATTTTTCGATGCAACAATTCACATGTATACACATTCGATGATTTCATTTTCAACTATATGGGAATGTAGTAGATAATGATTTAATCATTATCATAATATAAATTTTATAAATCAATGAGATAAAATTAGTTATTTTAAAATAGTTATAGTATATTCAGCTGATTTTCAATATGAAACATGAAATAAATAAATTATTAAAATTTCAACTTCCATTGTTATAATAATTTTAATATCTCATTAGGACATCATGGAAGAGTTATTTTGATACCACAACCAATATTTCATTGATTTGGATATCGGGAAGTGATTTAATAAAAAAAATTAGTTAATGTTCTCAATATTAGAGGATAATTGGGTTGGTGAGGGGCTCTTGGTATTGTTAATTGGAGTGAAAACCTATTAAACTAATATAACATTATTACTAATGTGTTGGTTTAAATGATTAAGAAAAATAATAATATTGTATAATAAATTTGAAAAATAAAACATCCCTTAAATTTTGTTATAGGAGTAATTATATTCGTGATCTTCTCAAGTTGATTTATCAGTTTTTATCCCATTTTACACTTATCATGGGGACATGAATTTACAATTTAATCGTAATTTTATGCATTAAAATGTAATGAATATATTTAAATAACATTAATGGTATTGTTCCAAATAGAAAATAAAATTTATAATATAAAATATATACCTTCTATAAATATTTCCTTTCATATAAATATTAATAATTCATTTAAGGATAGTACAAAGAAAAATACAATTTATGCATAAACATAGATTTATAAAAAATTTAATTTAATTAATATATTATAATGAAATATATTGGGTTATGGAATAAAATTTTGGGAATAATTAGAAATTAAAATTAATAAAAATTTGATTTTAAGAGTTTAATTAATTTATTTATGAGATTTATCAAAAATAGTCGTTTTACAAAAATACAATATCACTTACATTCTATGATGTCAAAAATTATATTATAAATTAAAAATAACATTTTAAAAAGTTTATATTATTTATTATATATACTACCTAACTAAATATTATCCAAAAAATTGACTTCATTTATTTATAATGATGATTTTATGAAAGATACATTATTTGTAAATGCCATACACTTAATTATTAAAAAAGTAACGTTTCCATAAAAATATGAAAACATAAATAAAAATTACATAATTTTAAATGAAAATATCATAAATGAATTCCAATTAATCAATTTTAAAAAAAATATATTTTTACAATTATTATTTAAATAAAATTTTATTATAAATATATATTCTATAGAAAAATATACTTTTCAAACTGTATAAGTATAAAATATTATTTAAATTTTTTTTATAAATTTACAACTATAATTATGATGAAATGTTACATATTATCATATTAATAATTAAGGTAGATAAAATTAATATATTTGGATATAATACACAAATCATATAAAAAATTTGTTTAATATCAACCCTCTTTACATTAAATCATGTTAATTATCAATCCTTTAAATGATTTATTTTTTTAATAGATTACAATAAGTTTTTTTACAAAAAAGGTTTATTACACTAACTCCATTATTAATAAGTCTAATATTTTATGTGATGTAACATTTTATTGAGTTGTTTCATGTGATGAAATCTATTTTAATAAGTATTTAATATAAGAAATTTATATATTAAAATCATTGGGTTCCACATAGAATGTGAGGTATTATATTTTAATGTTTTAATAATTTAGTCATATATATTTCTATATTGTTTTATCATAACATGGGTTTTATATAATATTCCACTACTAAAATGAATATAGTACTCCCATGAGTACCATCAGATACGATATAAATTTTATTGGGGAAATTGTAAAACATTTACAATGATATTATTCAGTGTAAAACCATCATCTCACTCTATATAAACTAGAAATTCATCGACAATATATATGGGTCTCTAATTTTTCTATCATCAATCAATAATTAAATTTATATATGAACTATGTATCCAAAAGTTTATAACAAAATTTTATAACAAAAGTTTATCACAAACAACTAATTACTCAAAATTATTTCTGTAAACATTAAATTATATTCAACATGACCATCTAAAATGGATCAGTTATAAAAAATCATATCCGTAAATTATGTTATAAGTTTTATAAATTTTAGTTGAAATTATTAGGGTACCACAAATTTAATACATCATATTTTTAATACAATATTTCTAATATAAAAAATTACTCAATGTAGAAGTAAAACACAAAAAAATTCATAATTTTTATTATTGGAATGATGGAATGTAATTCATTTTTACGTCTTTTAATTTATATATTAATAGATATTAGAATGTTGTAAATAAATATGAGGTTAATTTTATAGGAAAATGTGACTATCAAGTTTTATGTGTCGGTGGTAGTATGTGATCTGAACACAAAATTCCATTTATCAATGATTTAATTGCTTTTGTAGGTGATATTATTCTTTATCATCGAGAGTCTAATTCATTATAATGGAACCTTATTGGCACATCATAGATCTTGTGGAATTCTCAATCCCTCTATTTTAGGGATATTTTTGAAATTATGGGGATATTATTTAATAAAAAAGGATCCTCCCTCATACATAAAAAAAACCCATCCCGTCCCCCACTCCACAATTATATTATCCTCATACTATCTACATAATGATCTACCATAATGTGTTATCTAATTTATTGGTGATAAAATTAAATAGTGAATTTTATCTGATATTTTATTGAGAAGTGTTTTATTAATAAAAATTTTATTTTGGGTTTATTTGTTTGATATACCAGTTATATAAAAAAGATATTGAACTATATTGTCTCAACCCCCCCCCCCCACAAAGTGTACCCCTCCTTGGTTGGCAATGTTAGAAGGGAGATAATGACCCCCCGAGTCCTGCATCCAGTAGGCCCCTGGTTGGCGACTTGAAGAGGGTATAATAAACACACAAATGGGAGGCATTACCCTCTAAGAGAACACATGCTGAAAAAAGAGATATGATAGAAACCAACCAACTCCATCTCAGAACAGATATATAAAAGAAAACACATGTTCACATATGTAATCTCATGAAAAATTATTCCGACTGGAAGGGAAAAACTACCAGTTCCCTAAAGAACATAAAAACAACAGAAACCACAAGCCCGAATAGCTCCTGTAACTCCAAGCTAGTAAACACCATCATGAACTCGAACCTACTCCAAGTGACCTAAAAATAGTTTATATATACATAGGGTTAATATAACAGTATACTCAGTAGGATCCTCTCTGAAACCTCTCATGTAAAAGTAAAGAAATCATGCTAAAGCACAGTGAATAACAAGTGAAACTAACTCATTCCCCAAAATAGGTATACTAAGTACCCAACCTCACCATGGAAACATTCACAATGTAACACATACAAGAATATATCATATAATAAAGAATATCAAGGGTACCCTGCTACTAATTCCCCACTAGTTTGCTGCTTTGCCCCAATGTCGGATGTCTTGAGCATCTCTCACCAAAAAGGATTTCCTGCAGACACATGGGTGAAGCACCACAATTTGCACCTTGTGCAACAAAACCACCATGTCCACACACCAAAGTAACCAGGTAGTTTCTGGGAGCCACCACTGCTCACATAACATGTATCATAAGTCGGGTATTATACCTCAATACATTAAATCCCATACACTGAGTAAGGATCCTCAACACATCATAACCTATACACGTTACACCTATAGTAATCCATAGAAAACTATATCCATAATATATGTGTGTGAATAATCAAAATCCATTACAACTCTCTACAAACATATATTTTCAAACTATCCAATGTGCCTACCAAAAAAAGTAACTACCAAAAAAAGAGAGAGGGCTAAAAGGGGTAGTCAGCCATCCATTCTCCCACCAGAATATTGGGAAAAACACCACCCCCCAGGGCACAGAATCCTCGGGGTGTCAGTTTACCTTATTGATAGGGTGGAGTATCATATAGAAACACAAAAGGTACAAAATATACTATAACTCGCAACCACACTATGGGCATAACCTAGTCTTAGATACTGCTGCAACTAACATCTCTCAGACTCCAGGCTGCTACTTCTAAGACTAGTTATCCTATAAGCACACAACCATTTAAAGTGATTTATTAGATTACTTCATTCCATTTTTATCAGTTCCACATTATGTTTATTAATTCTTCAAACAATAATTAACCATGAACAATTACACATTATCTTTCATTATCATCACACCCAAAGTCAACAGTTCATTAAAAATTACAACCTCATCATTATGTTCCAGCAACTCCTCCCCCATGGGTTAACAAAATTTAATAAATTATTCATATAGAATTACTTTATCACATTCAAATGCATTCTAGAGAAACATTCTATGCTATTAAACACCGGGGGGATCAACAGAGTGAGTAGATGTACTAAACTTCAATTCTTAGCCGCTTTTAGCAAGAGAATATACCCATCCATCCTAGATGAGATAAACACAGAAATCATGTGGAAAATCCCGCGTGTCTTCACCTCTTTCAAAAGAAGGGTAAGTAAGACCTACAACCATGAGGAGTGGGGAAAATTAAAGTATATAAACAACCAAATATAAACAACAAGCATTCAACAATCACATCCAGCCCATTCCATCATCCATGGTGTCCTCCCCGACACCCACATACATAATCCAGTGCATCTCTGCACTCTAGGAATTATATTTTTCCATAACCAAAAGCCTCCATGCCCCCACATATCACAATATCCATCCATGATCACATCACAACACAAGAAGTATGAAAAAAAAACATCACCTTAATTGGGATCTTGGACCTTTAACAATCAAGTGGTTACCTCATAACCCTTTACATAATTATCAATCAATCAGTTCCTTAATACATATTAAATTAATAGATTCATTATTCATAGGTTCCAAAATCTGGGAAACCTAATCAGTAAGCTATACCATATAATTAAACATGCTTACTGCACCAATTTGATTAAAATCAAATTTAAACAAGAAGAACCAGATTCATTTAAATTCCTCTTTATCCATAGCCAAAAATTATGAATTACTTCATGGTTACATTCATTACCCATTTTAATCAAGAACGAATAGCTAAGAAAAGAAAACATAGATATCACACTATCTAGAAAAAAAAGAGGCAATAACATACGATAGAAATCAATTTATTTATCCGGATAAAATATTTATTTTGTAAATTCCGTTTTTATTTAGTGGGATTAAACATGCTAACAATACAGTTTCATGTAAATGAAATGAGAAGCAATGAATCATCTTCCTCAAATAGTTCATCACCTTCTTTATCCACACAACGGGTCACAATCCTCCTCTCGCGACAATTGCATCAACCTAAGTATGCCACGGTATGACCGCATCATCAAAAACCAAATAAAAACCCCATTACAATCATAGAGATTGCATGATATAATTTAGAAAGGAGATACATGTGATGATGATCCCCAAAGTAATGACGATAAAACATACCTTATATCGAATATTGACCGATACAACTGGCTTACTTCAAAACAGAGGAGAACCAATATGAGGAGTAATGTTTGATTGTGAATCTCTTATGGGAAGGATTGAAAGGTTCTATCATCTAATAGTTGAGAACATAGAGGAAGAACAATTGAAGAAGATATCTAGACCCTTTTGAAGATTTAATAGGAGATGGTTTAAGATACACTTAATTGCCTATTAAAAGAGAATAACATTACCCCACACAGTTTGACCATGTAAAAACATCCCGAGCCATATGAATACTTAATATAGGATTTATGGACTTTGAATCGGCCATTAGAGTCCTTAAAATATAGCTTTAGATATATTTTACGTCAAAATAAACGTCAAAGGGGTGAAACTATATGAACCTGGAAACACAATACACCTACAATTACTATACAACTAAATTTACTGTACACCAACCATTAGTGGTTACCGATAGAGGTTACAGATAGACCTCATAGTTCTGAAAACATTGTATATCTACCATTACTATACACCTACCGTTACTTTACACCTACCTATAGTGGTTACCAATAGACGTCACTGTTCTTAAACCACTGTACACCTACTGTTACTATACACCGACCGTTACTTTACACCTACCAATAGAGGTTACTGATAGACCTCACCGTTCTGGAAACACTATACACCTACAGTTACTGTACACATACTTATAGAGGATACCGACAGACCTCACAGTTCCGGAAACATTGTAAACCCTCCATTACTGTATGCCTACCGTTACTGTACACCTACCGATAGAGGTTACTGATAGACCTCACCGTTCTAGAAACACTGCACACATATCATTACCGTACACGTACTATTTTTGTATACCAACCGATAGAGGTTACCGATATACCTCCTCGTTCTGAAAAAAACAATACACCTACTGTTACTGTACACCTACAGTTATTATACACCTACCGTTAGAACAGTTCATAGAACCTCTCTGATATAATTGTTCATAGAACCTCACCGATAGAACTATTCACAGAACCTCCCTGATAGAACTGTTCACTGAATTGAAAATTTGGAGATGTGTTGGGGATAAGTCACATTGACCTCCCAGAACACCTCCAACACCACATTTTCACAATGTAATGGACCGGAGAGGTCCTGGCCATTATATTAGATACATGTGAAAACATTCTCATCCTCGATAATTCAAAACCCACCTAAAGAGAAGAAAATAATGGGGTCTGAACAACCACCCATAGAAATACCTCTCAAAATAGTGAAAGCCATAAAATCAACAAAAGAAACTCATTATAAAACATTAATGGTCTAACCAAAAATGGAACATCGTTACATGAAATGAGTTAAACATCAAACAACTCTGGGTACTGAGCATGTATCTATGAATCACGTTCCCATGTACTCTCCTCCATGACACCGTGTCACCACAAGACATGAACTAAGGGGATATAACGCCCGCACAACACCTTCTCCTTGCGGTCTTGGATCTCCACAGGTTGCTTCTCGAAGGTTGAATCATCATCAACATCGATCTCTCCCCAGTCGATAATGTGATATTCCATATAAAGATTATGACAGAGCCGTGATACATGGAAAACATCATGTATCCGACTTATCTATGGGGGAAGTGCTACTCGATACGCCACATCTCAAACACGAGCTAACACCTTGAAATTCCCAACAAACTGGGGAGAAATCTTACTTCCCCGACCAAACCTTCGCTGCCCATGATGGGGAGTCACATTCAAGAACACATGATCCCAAAAATTAAACTCGAAGGGTATCCTTCTTTGATCAGAATATGATTTCTGACGATCATACGTTGTCTTCATCCTCTCATGAATCACCTGGACCATCTCTGTTGTATTCTACACTAGATCCGGTATGAGATTTTCTGACTCTCGGAACCCAGTCTAGCACAACGGAGAATGGCAAGGCTGGGCATACAAGGCTTCAAATGGTGCCATACCAATGGTGGAGTGAAAAATATAATTGACAGTGAACTCCTCCAAGGGTAAGTGCCTCATCCAAGGACCTACAAAATCAATAAAAAAAGAGCGTAATATGACTTCAAGCGTCTGGATGGTTTTCTCTTTCTGACCATCCATTTGAGGATGAAAAGCAGTTCTAAGGCATAGTTTTGAAATGAAAGCTTGTTGGATACCTCTCCACACCCTAGAATTATAATCAGGAACTCGAGCAGAAATTATTGTCCATGGGACTCCATGAAGTCTCACCACCACCTCTAGATACTGCCTCGACAAAACTTCCACTGAGCATGACTCCTTGATTTCTATAAAGTGGGCCGATTTTGTTAAACGATACACTACCACCCAAATAGCATCATTTACCCCCTTTTCTCAAGGTAAACCAGTAACAATGTACATTGATATGTCCTCCCACTTCCACTGAGGAATCTATAATGGCTGGAGAAGACCACCAGGAACACGATGTTTGGCCTTCAACTTCTGGAAGACTAAACATCGAGACACAAACTCTACAACCGCACGCTTCAGCCTAGGCCACCAAAACAGGCTCTTCAAGGATTGGTACATCATTTTCACGCTAGGATGTGCTACTAAAGGCGAACTATAGAACTCTCTGAAAACAGTCTCGCACATCATCAAGGGAACAAAAATACATCCATGATACCACACTAGGTGTTGTTCATCCTCTAACCAACCTTCAAGGGCCTCACCAAAAACAACACGGTCTCTACAGACCTCCACCTCTACATCTCCCAACTGGGACTCTTCTACCTTCTGCATCAGGGATTACTATACCATCATCTGAAAAAGATAGCCTCTACCCCCAACATCTCCCATATGAAGATGTAATGCAAACAGTTCTTCCATTACTCTGCATGAATCACCTAATTCACGCACAACATAACTATGTGACATTAGACTCAGCGCATCAGCTACAACATTCCCCTTTCCAGGTGTATATGATATATCGAAGTCATATTCCTATATGAACTCTATCCACCGATGCTTTTGTACGTTCAAGTCATTCTGGGAGAAAACATACCTCAAACTCTTATAATTGATGAAAACTAGAAAGCATTCACCAATAGGGTAATGTCTCAGAAAGTTTAAAGAAGACACCACTAATGACAACTCAAGATCATGGGTGGAATAGTTTCATTCATGGGGACAGAACATCCAAGACCCATAAGAAACAACTGACCTCTCCTGCATGAGAACACGGCCTAACCTCAGATGTGAAGCTTTGAGGAAAACATCGAACTGAAATCCCTCAGCTATAAGACAAAGGACTGAAGAACTTACTAACATATCCTTTAGAAACTAGAAAGCTCCTTGACACTTATCAGTCCATATGAATGCTTGATCCTTCCTGGTCAAAGCTGTTAGTGGAGTCGCACCTCATGGGAAATTAGCTACGAACCTCCTGTAGTAGTCTGCGAGTCCAAGGAAACTACACACCTCTGACACTGTCTTGGGGGATGACCAAGACACAACTGCTTGTTTTTTCAATGGATCCACAACTACTCCTGGTTGGGATGCAACATTCCCTATGAAATAGACTTCTCGAGCCAAAATGTCACACTTTGACAGCTTACCAGACATTTGATGTTGGTGATGAACTCCCAAATCAGATTGTAGATGCTATGCATGCTCCCCTTTAGATGTGGAGTACACAAGGATTTCATCGATGAAAAATACCATGAAATTGTCTAGGAACTCATGGAACACATCATTCATAAATCCCATGAATATAGCTACATCATTCTTCATGCCAAATGACATTACCACGAACTCATAATGCCCTTGATGACAACAAAAATAAGTCTTTGTGATATCCTCATCCTTCACACGCATCTGATGATATTCTGAATGCAATTCGATCTTTGAGAACCAAATTTCAACCTTCAGTTTTTTGAATAATTAATTATTTCGTGGAATATGATAGAGATTCTTCATTGTCACTTTGTTTAACTGACGATAATTGACACACAACAGCAAACTATCGCCATCCTTCTTCACGAAAATAACTAGTTCACCCCACAGTGACACACTTGATTGAAGAAAACCACACTGTAATAGACCATCAAGCTGTATACATAGCTCTCGTAACTCAGAAGAGGCCATATTATATGGATACATAGAGATAGAAGACGCTCCTGACTATACCTCGATCCAAAACTCGATCTCTCGTCGAAGGAGTAATGCTACAACCTCTTCTAGAAAGAAATCAGGGTACTTTTCTATGACCCCAGGAAACGCCAACTGCTGAACCTCTATAGAACTCAACCTCATCTCCAACATCAGGTATGATAAAGATGGAACACGCCTATGACCCATCCGAGGATCTCCCTCACTAACAATCACCACTTGCTCTCCATTCGCACCAATGAAAATGACCTTCTTCCTGAATCAGTTCGCGATAGCCTGCATGAATACAACCAATACATGCCAAGGATGACATCATATGGTTGTATTCGTAACCATAGGAAGTCTCCCCAAGAGTGTTGTTTCCCCAACATTAGCTCACCGTAACTATATACTTCAAACAAGTCAGCTCGACCTCCAAATGGCATAGTCCACGCCAAGGGCACTGGAAGCCTCTCTACCTCATGTCCAAATGCATTGACATAGGTAAGTGATTGAAGGAGTGTGTCACTCTTGAATCTAACAATCCATTAACCAAGGTAGTAAACAAGAAAAGGGTACCTCGAAAGAAGTCTGGTGGTCCTAGAGAGAGAAACTCTAGAGCATGAAACTGACCATGATGTCCTCCACGGGCTCTCTGACCCTGATGACGACCACCACCATGGCCGCACTTGACTCTCTGACGACATGGAGCGTCATAGGGCTATCCTCTACCTACCCCATCTACCCCTGCTGATCTAATTATGGTGCAACCGGCTGCTGCTTCCTCAGCTGGAACTGCCTCAATGGAGGAACCTAGATCATATCAACTAGTTCACAATGACGGCTCTGAAATGTCGAGCACTCCCACTACCGATGACCACGACCACCACAAGAAAAACCAGTGCCTGATCATTTGTCATTGGTCTGAGAGTTCCTTCCCCTGGAGAAACGATATGTGAAGGGATGGGACCTACCCCCGGCTAAATGAAAATTCTTCTACCCAGAAAGCCGAGAACTAGGGACCATAGCTCTACTTCGTGACGAACCATGACAATTCCCAAATCATGACGATCTGGTCCTAGCCAAAGTCCTCTCGAAAACCCCTTCCCTTTCCAGTACCTCAAGATATGTTTTCAGCATAAATGGGGTGATCTGGCGCTAGATATATGGAAGCAAAGACTCCTCTAAATGTCTCGCCCTGGTCTCCTCATATGGAAACAGGTCCGAAGCATATCGTAATAGGTTCCTAAAACGGATTCAAAACTCTCAAACACTGGAGCTCCCATGTCAAAGTGTAAGAATCACCTAGAGACTAGACGCCTTCACAATTGAATGAAGAGACTCAACTCTAAACATGCCTCAGAACTCCTCCCATGAGATCACTAACTCATCACGATCCCCGAGGAACATGAACCACCACTGCCTTGCTGCTCCACAATGCATCGTCACAAAAAAGGACACCTAGTGCTCCTTCCGAGCATGAATCGAACTAAAGCTGGTCTCAACCATCTCTAAACAAACATCTGTGACTACATCTGAAATGGATGCCTCAAAATTCTGCAGACTCTGTCACTGAAACTCTCTTAGTGTCTTCCTCCAAGTGTCATCATCGTCAACCTCTACCCTATGACGATCTATTAGAAAAGCCTGCGGGGCATTTTCTATGCAAACCTGATGAGGACGTCGACCTTGATCCATTACTATAAAGTAAAAAATTGTAAGAGATCCTAAACATGGAATATGGAAGACTCAACATTAATTAATTAATTGTTTTCTTTTATTCATTTTAGGTTAACATATCCCATGTTCTACCCATCAAACATAGGCACAATGAAGAATGATGCATGATCCTTTCCTAGGTATCTACCCTGCAACTAGTATAACCTTTTTTAGTAGCCATTGTAAACATAAAGGTCCATACATCAGAACATAGGGGTCCCTAAATGCCTATGACTCAACCGGTCTCCAGTGTTTACCTCACTTTCTAAACATGAATGACACTGTTGCCCTATCAACCCAAGCAACCTCACATGTGCCTAACTCCATACTCCATCATATCCCTCAACTAGACCTCTGATACTACTCTATCACAAAACCCTCCCCACAAAGTGTACCCCTCCTGGGTCATCAATGTGAGAAGGGAGATAATGACCCCTGATACCCGCCTCAAGTAGGCCCCAGGTAGGCGACTAGCGCCGAGGGTATAGTAACCACACAAATTCAAGGCATTACCCTCTAAGAGAACACATGCGGAAGTGAGAGATCAGATAGACACAAACCAAATCCAACTCAGAACTGAAATATAAAAGAAAACCCTAGTGCATATATGTAATTTCAGGAAAAAGTACTACAACAGTAAGTGAAAAACTGCAAGTACCCCAATGAATGTAAAAACAACAACAACCACAAGCCTGAACCGCTCCTGCAACCCCAAGCTAGTAAACACCAGCCGGACCTCCAACCTGCTCCAAGTGACTTGAAAAATAGTTTATATATACGTTGGGTCAGTATAAAAGTATACTCAGTAGGATTCTCCCGGAATCCTCTCTTGCAAAAGTAAAGAAATCAGGAAAAAGAATAGTGAACAACAATTGAAACTAACTCATCATATAAATAGGTATAATAAGTTCCCAGCCTCACCATGGCTACAATCACTAAGTAATGCATACAAGAATGTATCATATAATAAAGAATATCAAGGGTACCCTGCAACTACATTCCTACTGGTTTTCCACTTTTCCCCAACGTCGCACTGCCTGAGCATATCTCTTCAAAAAAGGCATGCCCGCAGACACCAGGGTGAAGCACCACAATATGCACCTCATGCAAAAAAACCACAACATCCACACCCCAAAGTAACCAGGTAGTTTCTGGGAGCCACCACAGCTCGCAAAACATGAATCATACGGTGGGTATCATACCTCAGGCCATTACAGCCCATACACCGAGTAAGGATCATCAAGCCATCATAGCCTATACACGTTACACCTGTAGTAATCCATAGAAAACTGTAAAAAAAATATGTGTGTGAATAACCACAAGACGTTAAATCCCTCTACACACATATGTGGGGAAACTAACCAATGTTCCTACCAGTACAATTAACAACCAAGAGAAGAGAGTGGGCTAAATGGGGTAGTCATCCATCCATCCTGCCACACGAATGTTTGGGAAAACACCCCCAGCGCTCAGAATCCTCGGGGTTTCAGTTTCCCTAACTGATAGTGTGGAGTAGCCTATAGAAACACAAAACGTACAGAATATACTTTAACTCAAAACCACACTTTGGGAATAACCTAGTCATAGATACTACTACAGCTAACATCTCTCAGACTCCAAGCTGCTACTTATAAGACTCGGTAAACTATAATCCCACTACCATTTATAGAGAATTATAAGATTACTTCATTCCATTTTTAACAATTCCACTTTATGTTTATTTATTCTTTAAACATTAATTATCCTTGAACATTTCCACATTAAATTTAATTATAATTACAACCAAATTCAACCGTTCCTTAAAAATTACAACCTCAACATTATGTTCCAGAATCTTCATCCCCTTATGTTAACACCATTTATTCATTTATTCATTATAGAATTACTTTCCCACATTCCCATACATTCTAGAAAAAAAAATTATGCTAATAAACACAAGGGGGATCAACAAGGTTGGTAGATGTACTACCTATCGAGTCTTCGCCGCTTATAGCAAGAGAATATACCCATCCTTCCTTGAGAAGCTAAACACAGAATGGATGTGGAATACCACGCGTGTATTCGCCTCTTTTGGAAGAAGGGTATTTATGACCAGCTTCCATCAGCTGCGGGGAAAAGTAAAGAAGATAAACAACCAAAGAAAAACAGAAACCATTCATCTATCACATACAACCCATTCCCCCATCCCCGATGTCCTCCCCGACACCCACATGCATAAACAAATGTATCTTGCCACTCTAGGCATCATCTGTTGCCACAACCAAAAGCCTCCATGCCCCCACATATCACAACGGCCATCCAGGATCACATCACAGCACAAGCAACAAGAAAACAAACATCAAATTAATTGGGCTCTTGTAACATTAAAACCCAGGAGGGTAACTCAGAACCCTTTAAGGAATTATCAAAAAATCAATTCCTTAATCCATCTTAAATTAACATATTTATTATTCATAGGTCTCAAAATTTGGGAAACCTAATCAGTAAGCTATCACATATAATTAAACATGCTTACTGCACCAATTTGATTAACATAAAATTAAAACAATAAGAAACAGATACATTTAAATGCCTCTTTATCCATAGCCAACAATTATCAATTACTTCGGGTTTATGTTCTCTAACAATTTCATGCAATAATGAACAAAAAAGAAAATCAAGAATAGATATCACAATATCATGAAAAAAAGACGCAATAACATACGATCGATATTAATTTATTTAACCAGTTAAAATATTTATTATGTCAATTCCATTGTAATACTGTGGGATTAAACATTCTAACAATACAGTTTCATGTAAAATAAAAGATACGCAATGAATCCCCTACCTCAAACAGTTCCTCGTGGTCTTTATCCACACAACAGGTCACAATTCTCCTCTCGCGACAATTGAATCCACCCGACGATACCACGGTATGACCACACCAACAAAACCACTAGAAAATCCCCATTAGAATCATAATGATTACATGATATAATATGGAAAGTAGAAAAAATATAATTTGATCCCCAAATGAATGATAATAAAACATACCTTATATTGAAGATTTATCGATACAGCTCGGTTAAATCAATCCAATGTGGAACCAATCTGAGGAGTGAAATTTTATTATGCAACTCGTACGGGAAGGATTGAAGGGTTCTATCATCTCATAGTCGAGAACAAAGAGGAAGAACAAGCGAGAAAGATATCTTGTCCCCTCTGAATATTTAATGGGGACACGATTTATGATACAATTAATTCCCCATTAAAAGTGGATCGCATTAACCCACACAGTTTGAACAAGTAAAAACATCCCAAGCCATAGGAATAATTAATATAGGATTTATGGCCTTTTAATGGGCCATAAGAGTCCTTAAAATAAGGATTTAGATGTATTTTACGTCAAAGGAAACATCAACGGGGTGAAACTGTAGGAATATAGAAACACTTTACAGCTACCGTAACTGTACGCCTACCGTTACTGTACACCTACAGTTAGATGTTACTGATAGAGTGTAATGATAGAACCTACCATTTTGGAAACATTGTACATCAACCGCTACTATACACCTACAGTTACTGTACACCTACCGATTGAGGTTACCGATTGACCTCACCGTTTTGGAAACACATAACACCTACCGTTACTGTACACCTACCGAGAGAGGTTACTGATAGACCTCACCGTCCAGGAAAAATTGTACACCTATTGTTACTGTACACCTATCGTTACTATACACCTACCGATAGAGGTTACTGACGGACCTCAATGTTCTAGAAACACTGTACACCTACTATTAAGGTACACCTACCGATAGAGGTTACTGAGAGACCACATCGTTCTAGAAACATTGTAGCCATACCGTTTCGGTACACTTACCGTTACTATACACCTATCGATAGAGGTTACTGATAGATCTCACCATTCTGGAAACACTTTACCCCTATTGTTACTATACACAAACTGTTACAGTACACCTACCGATTAAGGTTACCAATAGACAGAATCGTTCTAGAATCATTGTACATCTACTGTTTCTGTACACCTACCATTACTGTACACCTACCATTACTGTACACCTACCAATAGTGGTCACCGATAGACCTCACCATTCTGGAATCACTGTACACCTACAGTTACTGTACACACCTCACCATTCTGGAAACACTGTACACCTACCATTACTATACACCTCCCATTATTGTACACCGACAGTTACTGTATATCTACCATTAAAACAGTTCACAGAACCGCTCTGATAGAACTGTTCATAGAACATCACCGATAGAACTATTCACTAAATTGGAAATTTGGAAAAGAGTTTTGGATATGTCACTTTGACCTCCTAGAACACCTCTAACACCACATTTTCACAATGTAATGGACTAGAGAGGTCCAGGACATTACATATATGCTATATTAATTGATTAAACTATTATAAATACAATTTTATATTAATTTAATCACTATTTATTATAAAACAATTTATATATGTCCATTGTTTTTACATTCCTCAAGGATATGTGTCTTGAAATTATTTATGGGACTAGTAAAATTAATTATTATGTATTTAAATATTGGGGATCCCCTTAAATGTTGAGATTCACTTCTTCACATTGATGGGTGGTTATAGAAATTGAGAATTGCTAATAATCAATGGGGTATAAAGTAATTTTTGTATATCAGACTTTAGATTTTTATTTTCCTTTGAATTAAATTCTTAATGGATTTTGATAAGCCATAGTATATTTTTTTGTATCCTTATTTGTGGTTGGACTACTATGTAAAATATTACAATTTATGTTTTCATGTGGGAATATCATGACTAAGAGATCAGGGAGTATCTTTGGAAACCTAAAAGTAACATTAATAATGATAATTTGATTTTATATTGGTTAATTGGGTTGTAAACCACGCGTATTTGGGTGAATTGAAAATACAACAAAAATGTCGCTAGTTTTTTTATTGTGCGAAATGTTCGTTCTATATTTTACATTGTTGTTCATAGTGGGACTAAGAGATTGTTAATTATATATGAGAATTATTATATTTATGGAGAAAATTTATGATTAGTATTAGTATATGTAATTTGATATCAAAAATAATGGGAGATCATATATCATAGTGATTTCTTAAAAATAATATTCTATATTGGGTGAAACACTATTGGTTTTTTGGAGTTAGATGAGCAATAAAAATGTTTTTTAGATTTTTATGTGAATGTTTTTCTTTGAGTATCTTATGAATTGGTAAAAATATATGGGGACATAGTTATTTTTTGTGTATATGTTACTAGTGATTATGATATATAATTAATTAGCGGTTTGAGGTCAAGGGTCTCTCATGATGTCCTCTAAACTACTAGATTTGTTAATATTTCATGATTTATTAATGATTTTTTATCAGTTTTGTCATATTCTATATTGTTTAACCATTAGAGAGGTGTTTCATTCATATTTACAGATAATTAACACATAGGTAGTTCATTGCATAATTTTTTTGCCTTTATGAATATAATTTTTGTGTATTTGTTGATGATTTTGAAGCCAATAATTTATTAGATTTGTTTGTTGAGTTACTGAACCTAATTGACCATGATAGAGTTAATAGAGGATCACCAATAATTATAGATAGACTATAGTTTATATATTACCATTTTATAAATAATTATCTATATCTCTATGAACAGTTTCATATGAGTTGTATACTCCATTGTGTGTTAGATTAGACTTGATGGTGAAATTGAATATAGAGATCAAAGAGGAGAGTAACAACTCCCATATTTTTACCGTCCCAAAAATTAAAAAATTTTCTAGTTGTATGATATCTAGTTTTTCTATTTGATATGTATAAATATATGTTCCATTTCCAAAACAATTTAATTTCTCTTAATAATTTTTATAATGATGTGTCTTTTATTTATATTTAACCAAATTTTGAGAAACAAGTGGTTTAGATGTTGGTGTTTCAAGGTTAGCTCCGGATAACTTACTGTAATTTTTTATTGTTTGTTATATTATATTTATTTTGATATTTATCTATATATTATTTTGACACTCTTTATTCAGATATATTTATCCCACAGTCCTTGGGAACCATTGTGTCTAGGAATTCTATAAAAATACATACAGTAGTATCTTGTAGAATGTGGTCAAATGACATTATTAGCATATAATACAAGTTATTTAATCCCAAAATACATAATAGTCTAGTAGTTTTTGAAAAATATATAAATAACAAAATGTCACATTATATAACATTACACAAATTATAAAACATAGTGAATTTAATTATTTTCCAAAATTAAATTCATTCATTGATTCCTTATTCATATTATATATAATGTAAACAAAATATTTGTGAGCCCAAATACATAGTAAGGGTTGCAAAAAAGGGAAGATACCATGAATAAATAAATAATAATAAATATCATTAGATAAATAACATATCAAAATTCTATTTAATCCACCAAATAATATTTATAATTAATATTTAATAAGTAAATAATAATAAATGATTACATATAAATAATAGCATAGGAATGAATATGTCCATAGATATTATTTCAAATAATCACTTTTACAATATTAATGGATTTTTTAATAATGGAATGAATATTTATTAACACATAAAACAAACTATCAAGGACATCTTCAAATAATGTTTAAAAATAGATTGGTTTATCTCAAGAGAAATGCTAATGCATTGAGGGGCTATCTATAAGTAGCCCCATCTCATCAATAAAAATCTAATTCCTTACTTGTTTAATTAATTATTAATTCAATTCATAAATAACAATCAATATAATTAAATATTCATATTTAGTAAATAATGTTTATTTATAATGATTTTAAATAGTTATTCAAATAACATTCATTGTAAATGAACATACGTAAATATAATATAAAATTTATAAAATAATTATATCGATGATATATAGAAAATTTATATTTAATATAAATTAAAAATAAAATACTCAAAATAATTTAAATGATTTAATGGAATTTTATTGACTACAATAATAATCATTAATGTGAATTTGAATACATCCCTAGGAAAAAATATCATAAAAACAATAGAACAAATTAGAATGGTATCATGGAAACACATCCCAGGTGGAGTACAATTAATATAAGGCGTATTTTCCATGTCTGAATAGAAATTCAATAACAATAAAATTAAAACAAGTAATTAAGAAATTATATATATCACTAAAAAATAACCATTAAATAAAAAACTGCCCTAAGATTATTAAAAATATTTTATAAAAGTATAATTAAAATCATATAAAATAGTTTTACATGTGATGATTTGTCATCGTGGTGGGATCATTTTTTCCAGATTGAAACATTAAAATATAGATTATATTAATTTTTTTTAAAATACATATTATTCTATATTTGGAAAATGATAAAAAGACTCCACATATACCATTTTGTAAAATTTAAATCATTGGTAAAAATGTATTTATTATATAATGGTGGAATAATAAAAAATAATTTTAATCTTTTTTATGAGGATACATATATGGAAGAAAAATGTTCATCACTTAGTATAAAAAAGGTCAACATTCTATAAAAACTGAAATTCTGATTCATGAGTTCATGAAGTGTGGATAATGATAAGAAAAATAATAATTTCAATTAATTTTCATAAATTAATAAAATAATTTTAGATTAATAGAATAATATAAAATATATTCCATGAGAATATGAAACATAAACAATCTCAAATAATAAATAGATTTTTAAACCATAATAAATTGATAAAAAATCATCAGATGTTGTTCATGAAGAATCATCAGATGATATTCAAGATCATGGTTAAATAGATAAACCCTGGATGTGAAACCGTCATCTTCAGGGAAGTGTTCTTCATGGTATGGGAATAGTTGTTCCTAACATGACTCAAGCTGTAGATTTTCCAAATATTTTATATCACTTTTGATTATTTTTTTGGATTCTTTTATCTATCTATTGATTAAGGTTGTTCAATGTACCTCCACTCTTACTCATTGATTTCTTAAAATGTTAATAAAATTAATTTTTCAATTAAAAAATAGTATTTAATATTTAATTATGTTACTGATTATTTTCAGAAAAATTGTTTTATAATATTATGTTCAGATGTCCAAATTAACTTCTACAGTTTTACTATTGTAAATAGATTCCTTGTTCTGTTATCTATAATATAATAATAATCAGATAATTATTTTTTTACATTAATTATATATTTCAAATAGACAATAGTGTATGATTATGATAAACGATGTAAATAACAATAATAAATATGTTAGGTCATACTATCACATGACTTGTATTACAATATTTTAATAGTCAATAATTAAATAATGTATGTATTAATTTATCTTTGATGAAATGTCATCATTTCATAAATAATATAATATTTCATCAAACATAGTTTTATATATCATCCATATTATGTGGATATGTAGAATTAATCACATCTCTTCTTATATGTGGTAATCTACATGTACACATAAAATTAATTATAATATTTTAGTGAATATTAATGTAGAAATGTAAATTATATATCAATTTTTTGGAATCAAAAAATTTCTCCAAATATCATATAAATACATTTAGTTCATCATTATATATATATGTATATTTTTTCTATTGGAATTTTGTTACATCAGTTCATGAGGTGGTAAGACATCAGACACACAATTGATGGTTTCTTATAAAATATAAATGATTTATATAAGGATATATATAATTATATTTACATGAGAATATGTAAGTATATTTATAATTAAATGGGTATGAATTCATAAAATTTTTCCATGATTTGATGATGGAGGAAAAATAAATTGTATGAAAGCTTATAATTAAGAACAAAAACACTTCTTTGAAAGAAATTTTTCAGTTTAAACAAACAAATTCTTATATTGGTTTCCATTTAACCACATCTTCTTTGAATATGTTTGGTAATTAAGGAAGTTATTTGTATAGGGCTTGTCTAGTTTGTTTTCATGATGTTTGAAGTTGAGAATATTCTGAGTACCCTATTATATGTGAGGTGAAGCGAACATTTGATATCTCATAAATTATTATATTATCATAAGGTCAAATTCTATAAAAAAATCAACAAAGTTGAAATGTGTTATAATTATAGATATGATTTTGTTTAAATTTAGAAACAACAAGGTTTGGGAATGTTTAATTTGAAAATATTTATGATATCTATGCTTACCCTCATAAATTACTTATATCCATAATCACATTAACTATGTTTTCAAATACAAAAATATTATAATTTTTTTAGTAAGAGAAAAAATGAAATAAATAATTAAATGGATTTATATTTTATGATATTAATAATCCTAATTTCAACTTGATATATTAATATATTCTTTAATAATATAATTAATTATGATATAAAAAATTTAATTAATCTCATGTTTGATTCTATTCCTTTAATATGAATTTACTACAATGGTTATAATTATAATATCCAAAATAAAGCTATTTAACGAAAAAATTTCTTAAATATGAAATGTAATAAAATTTATTACCAAAACTAATCTCAAATACATTGCATTTAATTTTTCTATGATTAGCTATATTTAGTTTTAATAATTTAGTTAATGCACTCAGTCAACATTTTATAAACGTTTAATATTCACATAAAATCACTAAATGTAAAAAATAAAATACAATAATGAAATTATTTTAAAAATACTCCAATTAAAATTTATTATTTATTCACTACATATTTTTATCACTATATAAACATAGATGAGATAATAAATGGAATGAATGAGATGTTTTTAATTATTATTTTCCTAAATAATAATATAGTTCACATTAGTGGAATAATATCCCAAAAATATAATCATGATATTTTTGTAATAAAGATAATTACAAAAATCCTGTAACAACTATATTGAAAAATTGTGTCTTTATCAATCCTTTTTTATCATGGTTGAACAAATTTTTCATTTTAACAAGGACACTACTCATACTATTTTCAATATTCATTATGACTGATAATTATGATATCCATAAAAACTAATATATGTAATTATGATTCCAAATATTCAATCTATTTTTTTAATATTGATTCCATTTATGTGATATAATTTAATTTAAAAATTAAACCTCATAACACCAGAAAAAAATTTATTAAATAATTATAATTTTCAAGTACAAGATGACTATAAATTTACTCTATTTCTAGTAATAATATTAATTTGATTTTTTAATTCACACATACACACACATATTTATAATAATATATAAATTTCATTTAAATCATTCTTACCCAGGGCTTATTTTAATTAATTAAAATTGTCAAAAATTACTCACTTAAAAATTGTTTTTATGACTTGGGTTATTTATACTAAAAATAATATTTGACCAATTTCTCTATTATATATGATTAAAATGGAATAAATTATATTAAAAATATATAATTAATATATAATTGAACAGTTCAATCAAACTTAATAAAAATTAAAAATATTTAATAAATTATTTTATTGAAATGAAATGAATGTTTCATAAAAAGTAGTATGTTTAATGATTCACTTTATAATCACCATTTTCATAAAAATAGAATTTTTCCAATAAAGATATTTTTTAAATATTGTTTTAAAAATTAATTCAAATATATTATTATAAAATTTATAAACATTGTAGATATTATTTATATTATTTTCTCTTAAAACTAACTAAATAAAATTTTGATGAAAAATGAAATTTTTAATTACTTAATTACTTTACCAAATAATCATTCCAAGATTAATAGTATCTTCTATTCATATATTTTATTTAATCACAACTTTAATAATGTTGTTATAATAAATCATATCTCTAATATTAATGGCTTAGTTATTCCAGTAACATTTAGATTGTATATCATTGTATGTTGTGGTTCTGTGTTGGTGTTGTGTATGCTACATAACATTATTTTATAATATTTATCTAATAGTGTGACACATTCCTCCATTATTAAATAATTTTTTTCCATAATTTTATATATTTAGGAATTAATGGTACAGAAATTTGAATTTTTTTTGGAAACCCCCCAATTGCAAAATAGTTAATAATAATTACCTATAAAATGGGGAAACATATATATGATGGTCACATAGAATAAATAAAAAAAAGCTTTTCATAAAGGGACCATTATTAAGATGTTAAAATATGGACCCATAAGAGAAAAACACATTGTGAATAATATGTAGTGATGATGAACATGGTTTGGAGAAATTTTACAACAAAAGAACCTTCTTTATAGGGGGAATGGCTATAAATTCACTTGAATTTATTTTCATATGATAAATTTTTTGGTTCAATATAATTTTCATTGAGTTATGAAATTTAATTATCATCTAGGAGATGAATATAATGAAATATAAATAATTTATATATAGCTATTTCATAAATACAATTAATCCATTGGTAGTTTTTTTATCAATTTATATTTCAGCACTTACACAACGTAATGAATATAAAATAATAACATTTTATGGTGTATCAAAAAAAATTATTTATTTAAAGATCATAATATTTTACTTCCAAATAAGGTAAAAGGAAACATTAAGTTTTATAGTGTACACAATACTCTACAACATGCATAAAAAAACCTAACTAAAATTATTTGATATGATAGTTATCAAATAGTCCATCGAAAGGTAGGAATAAATAAAAGTAACTGAATTATTATAATACAGTTTCAAATTTATATATTATGAATTTATTTTTGTGTACATTTAATAACAAAATAATGTAAAATAATTTTTTAGATAAAAGGGAAATGTTTTTCGGATATAATACTTATATCTGCTTAACTGAGATTCCTAACAATAAATTAAAAAAACACTATTTCTAGATTGAATTAATTAAAAATATATATAATATTTAATTTAACTATCTACAATCATATTATATTTTCTCTATACATGATAGAAGATCAAATCAATTAGTATGATTAAAAGAATTACTGTAAATCCCCAGAAATTCCATGTAATTTTTTTAAATTAAATAAAAAATTTATGAGTTCCTGAAAATTGAAGGTGTGTGATCTTGAGGCTCGGAGTGCTCGGATTGAATTTATGAAAATTTATTCGGGTATGTTCAGTAAACGTGCGAGATGGTTTTTTTAACTTTTTAACAGGTGCTCGAAATTGAAATTCTAGAACACCTTTGAACTCGCAGTTCCAATATTC
The DNA here is from genome assembly GCA_963277665.1 of Viscum album. Lineage (NCBI taxonomy): Eukaryota > Viridiplantae > Streptophyta > Magnoliopsida > Santalales > Viscaceae > Viscum > Viscum album. The sequence goes on along the minus strand of OY728151.1, from coordinate 641,196,341 downwards.
TCTTAAGGAGACTTTCACCCCGACAGATGTTGGTCTAGGGTGAAAGTTAGTATTTGTGTTTATCATGGGAATAGAAATAAAATAAAATAATCTTTCATTTTATTTATGTTGAAACCTCCCATGTTGATGTTTCACAGGTGGGGGCCACCTGAACTAAAACCTCTCACATGGGTTATGTGGTGGGTACCACCCGAGATTAAAACCCCCAATATTGAATTTAATGGTGGGGACCACCCAAACCATCATAATGGGAGAAACCCTTAAACACCCTATTAAGTGTTTCGAATCCTCATGAACTTCCCCCACCACAATGGTGAAACCGCCTTTTATTAATTATACCAACTCAATTAATTAATTAATCCAATTTGAAATTACACCAACAAACTAAATTGAAAACATATTCTATTAGGTTGGATATTCTTTTTTTGGGAATATAGTTGGAAAAGCGCTTGGGATAGATTGGTGAAATTCTTCTCCAATGAAGAACATCGCCTCACAATGAAGAACGACCTCCAGATATCGTAGAACAAACAAACCGACCCCGAGCCAGATCGGAAGCACCTTGCAGAGGCAACCAATGTATGACTTCCTCGATGACAATGAACCGACGATAAAGGAAATGTTGATGCTACCAATTTCAGTAAATCCATCCTCTTGGATGTTAATGAACAATCAAGGTAGGGGTGTGTTTTAATTTGATCAATGTTAATTTTCATCTCACATTGAATCATCCCCCATGAGCCGCTTTCTATCACTCTAAAACGGAGAGTGCAACTAAACAAACATGGCATGAACCCTCCTCCGTTCTTCTAGAATTAATTGTTTTTCACGATGGAAGAATGCGTATTTATGCCAAGGCAAAACATAGAGAGAGGATGGCTAAATCCGCCGCCGATGAAGGCACAACATGCGACCACGCCCCACCAAGTGGACGGATGGCCATCCGGCCAGCCGTGATAGACCGCCACACCGTGGCCCTCACGCCGCCCTCGCGGCATGAAACAACCCATGACCTCTGTTGTCCCGCAGCCCCCGGTGGCACCGCGCCACCCACACAGTCCCCGCGGACATGTGATGTCATCGTAGTTGCCCCATGTCCTCGCATCGCCATCGCGGCCGCTTCGTGGCCTCATGCCGCACTCACGGCCTCCCACACGCTCTACCGTCCCACGACCCCCACGATGCAGCATGGACCTCGCAGCCCATGTGGCCTCGCACATCCCTTATGGAAACTAGAGGCCTTCGCCGCCCCGCAACCCTTACGGCATCCGCACCCCCCTCGCAACCTTCGTGGCCCTCACGGCCTCCTAGCATCCCCGCACCGCCCAGGTCAGGCCACAAGGTCGGACTACCTAGCATGGGCCGGACCGCTGAGCGTGTGTCGGGCCGGACCCTGTGGTTAGGACCGGGTCATCCCAAACAGGTTCAGCCCAGGTAGGGATGGGCCGGGTCGGATCAGTACCGGACACACTTCAACACATTTACGCTATTTTTTCCATAACATTGGCACCAGAAGTCCGTTTGACGAACTGTCTATTGCGCCAGAATCCATAGAGTGAGACAGTCCCATTGGTATACCCTATTCGATATTTGGGTAAAGTTGGGGAATGATCAGGTTGGATCGAGCAAGAATCCAATAGGGCCCTCGAGACTAAAAAGATAATAACATACAGAATGTGTGTTCGATTGACGAGCCATCTTTTGTGTTGAGACACCTTTGACGTGGCCGTCCAGTGGGATACATTTTCGTTGAACTTCGTGAATGTTGGAATATCAACCAGTGGCTTGAGGAACGGACCCTCCCATAGACGAGAAAGCTCAGTGATAGAACCCAATTGTTGCTTGTGTTGTGAAGAGTGAATAGTGATCTTGTGTGGGTCAGTACCGAGCGATCCTGTGTTGGTCAGAACCTAGAGATCCTGTGTGGGTCTTCACCAAGCTATTTTGTGTGGGTCACCAGCTAGAAATCATGTGTGGTTCTAAACCAATCGATCTTGTGTGGGTCACAACTGAGGGATCCTATGTGGGTCAGCAAAAGAGCCTCTTAACAGAGTAAGTTGATTCAGTGGATACATATAATAATCTCTAAAACTTTTCCTATGATATAATTGGGGTGATGTGAGTTCATACATGTGTGGTACATTCCTTCGCGGTAATAACTTGGTGGAATTCATCTGTGTGGCGTACCTATGTGGTACTTGCCTTCGTGGTATTTCATCCTTTGTGGAATGGTTGACTGTGGTGCATTGGAGTTAGACTCTGTGATTTTCCTCAAGATTCAGATGGGTTTACATGATAACAAACGTATATGTATGGGCGTATACCTATGTAGGATTTTCATTTGTTTTCATTCTATGTGTTTTATCCTTTGTTGATTTCGTGAGACCTTGAGGGTCATAGGGTCCCTACTTAGTATCCTTATACTCACCCATGCATGGGCTCTTCCAGCACCTTGTTTTGTTTGGTGCAGATGACGGACAACGCTGACTGAGGAAGAGAGTACAAGGATTGGAGGTAGCTCGGAATTGGAATTCAGCCGAGGTGTACCGCAGAGACAACCATTCATGAGTTTTACATAACCTTCAGGTAGGATTTGATGTGGAAAATCCAAGAACTTCTTTTCACCAATCAGTTGTCTTGTACATTCCAGTTTTCGTTGGGCTTTCCATTTGGGCTTATATTCTGGCCCCTTTTTCTTACTGTACTCGCACTATTTACTATAGAGTTTTCTTGATATCATATCTTGTTGTGTGCTTGGTCATTTGTGTTTACAGGTTATAAAGGAAATGCCTTCCCAGTTTTAGGGAATATTCCTTCAGTGCTAGTCTCCAGACCCTGGCCTATGGAAGATGGGCTTGGGGTAGTCACGGTATGGGCCCCGGGGGATGAGTCATGACATATTTTTATCAGAGGAGTCTGTTCTACCATATAACATAGGAATCTAATATTTTTAACAGAAATACTGTTAAGTGTAGTGAGTGTGGCTATTAGTTTAGGGAATCCTGTGTTGGTGCAGCGGCCGACGTATCCATACACAAGGACTCCGATTTCGGATTTCCAACATAGTGCATGAAAACGCAGATTGTGTTTGTGTTATAAAGATTGTTTTTATGATCTATTTGAGTAATCTCACTAGGTATAACTTATAAACCATGGAACACCTTTTTAATATCTGGATGCCTCTACGTAGACTGCCAGTTATATTTTCGAGAGTAGTATGCACCGATATCCCACTAAGAGATGAGGCCTCATTGCATGGCCCTCTTCCAGTAGAGGCACCAGCGGAGGCCCCAACGGTACCATTAACCATTGGTCCACTGCTTCCACCAGCCCCAACAGTAGAGGGTGCACGCTGCTTGATGACGTTGCACGAAATCCAGCACCAAAGGCCATCCAGGTTCAGGGGAGATATGGACTCACAGACACCTGAGGATTGGATGGAGGCTATGGTGAGAGTCTCCCGGCTAGTAGGGACACCAGCCGATCTCATGGTGATCATTGCCGCTAGTCTTCTACAGGTACCAACAGGAAGATAGTGGCTCATGATTCTCCATGTTTATGATAAGGTGACGCTTCTCTAGGTAGACTTTGAGATCATGTTTCGGGTAGAGTTTGTTCATGTGACTCTTCACGCAGTGCCCATATAGGAGCTTCTTCATCTATAGCGGGGTAGCATGACTATGGTTCAGTAATCAGCAAGGTTTACTAACCTATCACGTTACTCCAAAGAAATGGTGCAAGTCCCATTATTTAGGGCCATGACCTTAGAGCATGGGCTCAGATGAGAGATTAGGGATTTGATGATTTTTTTCAGTATCCTGATGCAGGCGGGGCTGTTAGAGAGAGCCCTATTAGTGGGGAGATTCCTTAGTGAGTAGTCACCAGCAGCAAGACCCACCATGAGACATTAGGTAGTGGTGTCTTCTGCAGCTGCAACCAGACAGATGTAGAAGAGGTCCAAGAGGACTAGACAGACTGGTGGACAACAGCAGGATTCAGTGACGGTTGTGCAGGGCAACCGAGGCAAAGCCAGTCTTGCCGGGAGAGGGAAATTTTACACATGCGGTGGGTAGGGTCACATGGCTCGTGACTATTTGACCCACCGTACAGATGATATTCTAATGGTCGAAAGACATCCTAGATAGAGATTGAGGTTCAATAAAGGAGGTCTACATGGAGAAGGTGGGCGCGACAGAGGATATGGTCATGTAGCTGATTTTGGGTGACGATTCGAGATGTTATCTCCACCACCACCAGGTCGTCCAGCCCAACCACAGGGAGCAGGAGGACATGGACGAGCTCAGCTCCAGGCAGTTGAGGCCTATAGTCACGGCGCTTCAGATATGATTCAAGGAACAATATGTGTCTACTCCACCTTAGTTGTAGTACTTATAGACACATGTGTTAGTCATTCATTTATTTCCACTGCCCTCATTCAATGCACAGAGATTCCAACGGAGTTGTTGGCTTAATCCTTACAGTTATAGACTCTTAAGGGAGAGGATTAGACATTTACGCACTAGTTCCAGCAATGTAAGCTCACTGTAGGAGGTGAGAGTATCGGCTGGGATCTCCTAGAATCAGCTTCGAGGACTTACGGCATCATCATGGGTATGGACTAGTTATCTACTTTAAATGATCATATTGATTGTATTAGGTGAAAATTCCAGTGTCTATGTAGGGATGGGAATAATTTTACCTTCACTAGTGAGAAGGAATCCTTCGTAGTATAAGATTGACTTATCCGAAGGAGAGTGTAGCCGATCACCCATCAGTTGGCTAGCCTTACCTTCGAAGAGGTTGATTTGGGGAGTCCGAGTTATCCTGTAGAGGATAATATATTCCATGATTATGTTCCAGGTCTACATCCTCAAAGAGAGGTGGAATTTTACATTGACTTGTACATCACGAAGACACCGATATCTTCACCAGCATATCAGATGGCTTCAGTGAGGCTTCAGGAGCTGTGGGTACATCTATAGGACTAACAAAGAAAGCGATTCATTTGGACCAGTGTTTCTCCTTGGGAAGACCCAATACTGTATGCCAAGAAGGAAATTGGGAGCATACGAATATGTGTTGACTATCGGCACATGAACTAGGAGATAGTGAAGAACAAGTACCCACTCCCGAGGATTGATGACCACTTTGATTAGTTGAAGGGAGCATGGTGGTTCTCAAAGATAGACCTCATAACAGGCTATCTCCAGCTCAGATTACGAGACGAGGATGTGCATAAGATAGTTTTCATATTCTGGTACAGCCATTTTGAGTTATTGGTTTTTCCATTCTCCATTACCAAAGCTCCAGTAGTGTTCAAGGGAATCATGAACATGATCTTTCATCCAGACCGTGATCTCTTTGTAGTAGTCTTCGTCATCGACATTATTATATAATAAAATACTAAGGAGGATCATGATTATCATTTGTGGGTAGTACTGGATACACTCTAAGAGCACCAGATTTATGGTTATCACTCGATGTGCTAGTTCTGGATCTAAGAGCCTCACTTTCTAGGACATTTCATATCAGAGGCAGCAGTCACAATGGATCCAACGATGATTGAGGTATTAATTTCATGGGTGCCACCCCGAAGTGTGATGTTGGTACGAAGTATCCTGGGATTGTCTAGAAACTACCATAGATTTGTGGAAGAGTTTTCTAGAGTGGCAGCACCTTTATCAGCGTTGAAAAAGAGGGGAAACATTTCGTATGGTTGGAAAGATGTCAGTAGAGTTTTAAGGAGCTTAGGCATAGGATGACTAGTGCCCCCCATCTTGAGGCTACCGGAGGAGGAAATAGGGTATGTAGTCTACTGTGATGCATCAGGGACTATACTTGTATGTGTCCTGATGCGGGAGCAAGCTGTTATCGCTTATGGTTATCGATAACTGAGATAGAATGAGAGAAATATGCTACGCATGACAAGGAGTTAGCATAAGTCGTCTTCTCCTCGAATATGTGGTGAATTTACTTGATGGGTGAGCATTTTACAGTGTACTATGGTCACAAGAGTTTCAAGTATATCTTCACTCATAAGGAACTAAAGATGAGACTGTGACGTTGGATTGAGTTCCTCCAGGACTATGACTTCGAGATAGTCTATACTCTTGGTAAGGGGAATGTTTTAGTAGATTTACACAATAGGAGTTCTGGTATACAGCTATTATGTGATGCGACGGAGCATCTGGCCACTTAGCAGATATCCTTTGTGGATCGGGATGGAGAAGCTTTTCATCAGTATCTTACTGTCGCTCACCCACTTTTTTCAGAGAGTCGGGGAGGGGAAGTGTGGGGACACTGACTACAAGGTTGGACGTGCTCAGATATCCAAAAGTCAGGCACCTGATATATTTTCTGATGGCGGGGAGAATATCATCCTTTTTAGAGTACATACCATCGTACCAGTGTCGCTTCAGGAAGAAGTAATGAGGGAGCTCCACACATCCCATCCAGCAGGACATCCAAGAGTGGAAAAGATGTACCAGGATCTTCGAAGATAGCAGTAGTTATTAGGAATGAAGAAAGAAGGTGCATAGTTTGTCTCTCAGTGCCTCACTTTTCAGCAAGTGATGGCGGAGAATTAGGTGCCAGCAGGCTTTGATCAGCCTTTCGAGGTCCCAGAGTGGATGTGGTATGGGATATCCATATACTTCTTGACATGAAATCCACGTACATCCAGTGGTAATGACTTGATTTCGGTGATCATCGACCAACTGACCAAGTCGTCCCACATCCTACCGATCAGAGAGCAGGGATCAGTAGATTGCTTGAAATGCCTCTATGTGTAGGATATTCTGCGGTTACATGGAGTACCCATGACGATTGTCTCCAATTGTGATGCACATTTTACTTCTTGGATATGGAAGGTGTTAAAGGAGTCTTCCGGGAAGTAGATTCATTTGAGTAGCGCATTCCATCCTCAGACAGATGGCCAGACTGAGTGGACTATTTAGTCCCTCAAGGATATGTTCCATACTTGCATCCTTGACATCGGTCACAGCTGGGAGGCTCACTTTCCTCTGGTGTAGTTTTCAAACTACAAATACTATCATTTCACCATTGGGATTACACCTTTAGAGGAGTTGTATGGGAGACCCAGCAGATCACCTATGTGCTGGAACGACCAAGGAGAGTTAGCACTCGTGGGACTAGAGATGGTTCTGGCTACGACAAAGAAGATGCAGATCATCCTAGAGTGGATGAAGACTAAAAAGAGTAGGCAAGAAGTAGTATGCCGACTAGAGAATGAGAATGATGGGGTTCAAGGATGGGAACCAGTTATTCTACGGGTCTCACCTCGAGGAGGTTTTCAGAGATTTATCCGATGTGGTAAGTTATCTCAGAGGTTCATTAGACCTTTTCATTTCCTCAATAGAGTTGGCGAGGTGGCTTACCGCTTATCTCTTGCACCTCAACTTCACCACGTGCAGGAAATTTTTCACTTCTCCCAGTTCAATAGATATGTGCATGACCCTTCTCACATCATCGTCCACGATGAGCAGGACGTTGACGATGGGACGACTTTTACGAAGGTTCCAATAGAGATTGAGGATCGACATGAGCAGGACCTTCATGGGCGGTTGATACCTCTGGTGCACGTTGTTTGGCAGCATGAGAACCTCTAGGAGAGAACATGTGAGCGGGAGGCTAATATTCGTGCTCAGTACCCCAATTTTATTTCCTAGTTTTGAGTTGTGGCTTATGGGGAAATAATGCCCTGCGGTGGGGAGAATGTAATGCCTTGGAAATTCCATGTAATTTTTCTTATTTAATGGGAATTTTACATGTCGGTGAAAATTGATGGTGCATGATTCCGAGGCTCGGAGTGCCCAGCCTGAATTTCTGATCTTTTATTCAGGTACGTTTAGTAAATGTGCGAGTAGGTTTTTCTAACATTTGAACCGGTGCTCGTAGTTGAAATCAAAGGACACCTTTAAACTCACAACGCCAATATTATATTAAGGAGACTTTTACATCAACGATTGTTGGTCAAGGGTGATTGTTATTATTTGGGTTTTCCATGGGAATAGAAATAAAATAAAAAAATATTTTATTTTATTTTTTATGAAACCTCCCATGTTGATTTTTTACATGTGGGAACCACCTGAACTAAAACCTCCCGCATCGGTTATGTGGTGGGGACCACCCGAGATTAAAACCCCCAAATTTTTTTAATGGAGGGGACCACCCGAACCGTCATAATGAGTGAAACCCTTAAACTCCCTCTTAAATGTGGGGAACCCTCTTCAACATCCACCAAATTATTGGTGACACCCCCTTTGATTAATTATACCAACTCAATTAATTAATTAATCAAATTTGAAATTTTTCCAACAAACTAAATAGAAAACATATTCTATTAGGTTGTCTATTCTTTTTTTGGGAAGTGGTTTGGAAAAGTGCTTTGTGAGAGCATGGAGAAATTCATCTCTAATGATGAACATCACGTCCCAATGAAGAACACCCATAGGAGATCATAGAATGATGAAACCGACCCAGAGCCGGATCGGAAGCACCTTGAAAAGGCAACCAACGTAAGACGTCTTCGATGACAATGAACCGATGATCGAGGAAACTCCAATGCTATTGACGTCCATTCTTCCCTCCTATTTGACGTCAACGACCAATCATGTTTGGGGTGAATTTTATTTTGATCAATGTGAATTTTCCTCTCACATTGAATCATCCCCCTTAAGCCGCTAACTGACGCTCTAATGTGGATGGTACGTCCAAACAAACATGGCCTGACCCCTCTATTATTTTTCTTGAATGGTTTGTTTGCTGTGATGGAATAAGGCGGCTTTGCGCCATGGCCGAGAACGGAGAGCAGCCATCTGAATCGGCCACCAAAGAAGGTGCGGCGTTCAACCACGCTGCGCGAAGAGGACGGCTCGCCATCCATCAGTCGTGGTGGACTGCCGCACCAGGGCCCTCACACCACCCTTGTGGCCTCTGCCGCCCCACGGCCTCTGCCGCACCGCGGCCTCCGCGTCTCGCGGAAGCCCGTGATGCCCCCAGCCCACACACCCCTTGCGGATTCGCACCACCCTCGTGGCCGCTCCGCGGCCTTGCACCACCCTCACGGCCCCCTCCGGCCTCCATCGTCTCGTGTCCCCCACGGACTCTGACGCTCTGCATCCCCCGCATCATTTTCCACTCCGCAACCCCTTGACCTCCGCCTCCCCGCCGCCCTCGCGGCCTCTACGAACCCCCTCATTTCCTCCAAGGACCACGTGGCCTTCACGCCCCCATGCGCCGCCCAGGCCAGGTCGCCGGGCCTAACCGCCCGGCGGGCCGAGCTCGACCCAGCAGGCCGGACCGCCCAGCGTGCTGGAAACATTAGAAAAAGATGGTCCCTTCGGTATACCCCACTATATATTTGGATAATTATGGGGAACGGTCAGGTTGGATTGAGAACGAATCCAACTGGGCCCTCAAAACTAAAAGGCTAATAACTTACAGAACGAGTGTCTGATTGACACACCGTCTTTTGTGTTGAGACCCCTATGACATGGTGGTCTATTTAGATAATTTTTTAGGGGACTTCGTGGCAGTTGGAGTATCGACCAGTGGAATGAAGATTGGACCATCCCAGAGGCGAGAAAGCTCAGTGCTGGAACCCAGTAGCTGGTTGTGACATGAAGAATGAATAGTGATCCTGTGTGGTTAAGAATCGAGCGATCATGTGTGGGTCAGCACCGAGCGATCTTCTTTGGGTCATCGTGTAGAGATCCGGTGTGGGTCATCACTGAGCGATCCTTTGTGAGTCACCACCGAGCGATACTATGTGGGTTAACAACAGAGCCTCTTTACAGAGTAAGATGATTCAGTAGTTATATTTAATCATCTCTACTACTATACCTATGATATACCTGGTGTGAGATGAGTTCATACATGTGTGGTACTTTCCATCATGGTAATACCTTGGTGGTATTCTTCTGTGTGGCGTACCTATGTGGTACTTTCCGTTGAGGTATTTCTCCCTTTGTGGAATAGTTATGCATGGGTATTTGGAGTTGGACTCTATGATTTTCCTCATGATTGAGATGGTTTTACTTGGTAACATAGGTATATGTATGGGCATATACTTAAGTAGGTTTATCAGTTGTTTTTATACTATGTGGTTGATCCTTTGTAGATTTTTTCAGACCTTAAGGGCCTCGGGGTCCCTACAAAGTATCTTTATACTCCCCCCCATCATGGGTTATGCCCGCACCTTATTGTGTTTGGTGCAGAAGATGAACATACCTGACTAAGAAATAGTGTACTACGAGAGGATGTAACTCGGAGGAGGACGTTAGCCGAGGTGAACCACACATACCGTCGTTCATGAGATGTAGCTACCCTTCAAGTAGAATTCATGGTGGTTGATCCATGAGCTAATTTTCAACTATCATAATTCTTTTACTTTCCATTTTTCATTGTACATTCTAGTTGGGCTTGTATTCTGGTCCTTTTTTCTAACTATACTCGCACTATTTACTCTACATTTTTCTACAGTTGGTATCTTGATGTGTGCATGGTTGTGTGTGTTTACATGTTATAGAGGGAATGCCTTCCAAGTTTTATGGAAAACTCCTTCAGTGCTAGTCACCATCCCCTGGCCTATAAAAGTCGAGCTTATATTAGTCACGACATGGGCCCCAGCGAACAGGTCGTGAAAATTAATTTTTTTTAAAAATAATGTTTTCCCGCAATTTGATTGAACACTAGTTTCAAATTTTGATTTGACACTCTTATATGTTCTATTTGAAAATATAAACATCTTAATTGAATAAGGAGTACCAAATTTAGAATTTGATGAATTATGTGTATTTTTTGGAAAATTATTATTTTTATTAATAGTGTACAAATAATTCATTTTAATTTAAAATATTTTCTATAGAATATATTTATAGTGTTAAATTTTATGTTTGAATGAATTTAATTTATACATAGTTCATTAGTCATTCATTCAATAATGATTATGAAATTGGAATAAATATCACATCAATATTCGATATAAAATCTAAAAGTTATTTTGGAAAACAATTTCCATAAAATTAATTATTTTCTCGTTATTTAATGAGTATAAATTTTAATTAATTTCTCAAATTTCAGATTCATTAAACTTGAAAAAGTTATTCCATATTTGTAATAATATGTTACAATTTTTTTATAGGTCAATTTTAATTTTTGGAAATCGTAATTGTATGATTAAAATCATATTTAGTACATTGATGAAGGGTATATCAACTAATTAAATTTTAAAAAAAATTACAATTTTTAAAAAACTGGCCTAAAACTAGTTCTAATTTAATTAGATTAATTTTTTTAACAAAATAATAACAATTATTAAATCTTGACCATTGGAATCCACATGGAAATAATGAAAAAATTTATGTCATTTAATTTTACAAAAAGTAAATTTTATCACTCTTATGTTTTTTCAAATATTTTTTTATTGGGTTATATTAGGGATCTGATAGACTACAAATAATATTTAGAAATACTATGTTTTTATATAAATCATGGAAGTTTATTTATAATTTATTTTGGTAAAATAATTTCATACAATTTGGATATGCCGATTATGTACAATTTTTTTAATTAAAGAAATATTAAAATAAATTATATTAAAAATAATTTAATATATATAATAATAAATAAATAATGTAATACAAGATTGATATGGATTAATTTGAAATTATACTATCTATTTAAAAGTCTTTTTTGGATTATATCACATTTTTAGGATAGATGTAAACATTCAAGTGATTAGTACTGTCAAATTATCATTATTGATATTTTGAAAAAAAAAATATTTTATTAAATGATATAAAATTTATAAAAATAACAATTTTCCCCAAAATATTATTACCAATATGAAAATTTCACAAATTACTAATTTATTGGTTTTTTATTTTATATTAAATACATTAAAAATTAATGTGAAATTTACCTATTATCACAATCAGAATTAAAAAGGATGATAATGGTAAAAGATATAATATAATGATTTAAATAAAATTCCCAATAAAAATCATGATATATTAAAAATTATATTTTTGGTTGAAATTGAATTTAAAAATTAATTTATCTTAATAACATATTTTTATATTTCAATGAGTTCTTCTCCCCTCTCATATTAATGGGAACCCATTTTTCACTATTCTCCATACATAACAACTTATATTATTTTCCAATAACTACCAAAATTCAATAATAGAGACCATACAACCATCCTATTCCTCTTAATCTAGGGAGAACACAATTAATAGATGTGTCATTGTTTTAATTAAATGATATCTACCAAAGAAGATGTATCATTATTAATTATTGGTTTCTATTTTGTTTGTATATCCACATACTTAATATCTTATTTATAAAAGATGTAAAAATAAATATAGAATACTAAAAATATTGAAATGTTAATATGTTAATTTAATCAACTAAATACATCTACAAATCCATCAAATTTTAAAATAATTAATCGTTCATGTGTACGAAAGACAACCACTTTGTGAAATGATATAATTATTTTTCCATCACCATATCTCAAAATTGGTCATAATGATGGAATTTATATTTATATATTGTATTCATTAAATATTTATTATTATTAAATAATAATCTACCATTTATTTTAACAGATTTCAATTAACATAAAAATGATAATGTTGTTCATGCGTACGTCGGAACCATCACCTCCTTGAAGTTATGTAATTTGATTTTCATCTAAACATCACAAGGATGATATTTATATAAGTATAGTTACGTTAATAATGTTATATTACTTATATTATGATCATTATATAATTTAAACATTATAATTACCATCTTTCATATATGATGGATGAAAAATGAATATATTACTCAGGCGTACGTATGGCCAATGCACTTCTTGATTATAACGTAATTAAATTTTATATAAACATAAATAAGGGGTTTGATTTAAAAATATAATTTGAATATATATTCTATTATTATTTCATGAATATTAGTATGTATATTATGAACCTATTGCCAATTTTATTATTGAAATCAGACAGTATTCATTTTGGACTCATGTAACAAATATCATAAAAATGTCAAACATGATTTTAAATAAATTAGTAGTTTCTATAACAATATAATAGGTCACAAAAAATGTAATAATAATTATTGAAAGGTTTTAAATAATGTAAATATATAACCTATGATTATTATTGAGGAAGATAAATATCATATATGATGATTCAGACTAAATAATGGAGATTTTATCTCTTTATTATTTAATTGAGGGATTTATTGATAATATGAACCATTATTTATTTTATTAGGTATATGTACATACCCTTTGAAATTAAATACAAATATTTTATCAATCGTCATGTTATTTAATCTTTTTTTAAATGTTTTTATTTCTTATGGCTTTGAAACTGAACATTCATAGTGGTACGTGAGACCATGAATGTTTAAAGATTTAATTACCAATATGTTTTACCCTATCAATATTAATGATGTTATTTTATATGTTAATTTTAAAGAGAAATACTAAGTAATTTTTTTTCTATTTTTAATTTCATTCAATGGATTTCAAAATGTAATGTTTTTATTTTGTTTTTTAAACTAAATGTATGACTTCCTTTAAAAATATAAAATTTATGTTGATTTTATTGTATAAGAAGACGAAAAATTCTCATAAACTATGACCAGTATTGGAGAGTTTTATTTCTATACAAGTCTCAATGTTTTTAAGAGAAAAATAAACCCCCTTTCTCATTTATTTTGGTATTTTATTACTAAAAAATATTTTCCAAAATGGAAAAAAAAATTAACAATAATTGTTTCCATTTGATTTAAAAATATATTTTAAATGTGTGATTTTGAAAATTAAATACACTTATATATAATGAATATATTGTTACATGAACATTATATGTGTTCTTAAATTATAAACCAATGATGAGTAGTTCCATGAAAAACTATGTATGGTCGGTTATGTTATAACCTTAACTTCAATGGATATTGAAGTTGGTTGTATGTATATTCAATTAGTGAGAGTGACATGAATGGAACATAACAACATTTCATTCTTTTATAATAGTTACAAGTAAAATTATTTCTTGATGATCCTTTAAATAATTTCTATTTGTTCAATAATTATTATAATAATTATTTTATTACAAAAATATATATTAAATGATATTATTTTCAAAGAAAATTATTTACTACAATTTAATTTTGAAAAGTGTTTCATGATGATAATTTTTTCTTGGGTTTTAATGATTATCAATTGACTATTGGATTACATCTTTTTATACACCTTACTATGATTTTTATGGTAATTTAAAATCTTTTTATTCTTGTTCACAATACTTAAGGATGTGTAAGGAGTTGGTGATTCTAGATTGAATTTCAAGAAAAGTTTTTCTAAACGTGATCATGTTTTATTTTAATGTGTTTTATATTGCGGAAATAATAGATACTTTGTACTAGTGTCCATTTTTAATGTATGGGTTTAGTTTGTAACAATTTTTCCAAAATCCATAACATTATAAATTTAAAATATCCTCAATTATGAATTGTAGTTAAAAACAATATGATATAAAATCATTAGGTCTAGGGACATTTAATTGGTATGAGAAGAAGGTTTAGAAAAGTTTATAAATTGTGATGTATTCATAAGATTTATGGATTTCATAATGGGTTAATAATTTTAAGGATGATCATCCATTATTTTCCTTATAAACAACTTTTGAGGATTTATGTTATGAAACTTAATGGTAACAAACATTGTTTTTGGAGATAATAAATTTTTGAGTAAATTGTATTCTAATAATTTTTTGGATGAAAACTGAATTGTATGAGATAACCTTTGAGGATAAAATATAAATAGGTTATTTTTAGGATTTTTCTAAAATTTATATATTTATATAAGTATTATATTATTATAGTTTTAGAAATTGTGAAAATTATATGAAAGGTGGAAACACGTCATGTTAAGAAAGGATGTGAGTTTTGCACTAACAAATGGAGGAAGGAAATTTTTCTTAGCCTAACACTAGCCTACATGATGTCATGGATTTTATGATTTATTCTTTTTTAATTAAATATGTTGATGTAATAATAATAATTTGATATTTATACACTTTTATTTATAGCATATATAATCTTGGAATTGTGATATGATTTTTTGATTAAGTGAATAATGATTATTTAGAAGACGTCTACAATTTCGGGAACCATTTTTGATTAAGGTAAATAAGTATACTCGTTGATTTTATTTAATAAGTAAACTATGAATAATATTTTAGAAGAAACAATTATTCATGAAATTATTATCCTATATTAGAGAATATGTGATTAATGATGTTTTTTGTTACGATAAATTAAGAATGATTGTTGTTGTTTGATGATAAATGGTAAAATTTATATTGGAAGACTATGTTATCATATACTTCTGAATTTTAGATTTCAATCATAGTTTAGATTATTTTGAGTAGGTTTGTAAAAAATTATTTATTTAATGTTCTATGTTGATATTTTGGTTATACTATTGAATTTTGGATATTCATATATTTTTTCATCACGGAAAGGTATATTTTTTTAAATTATATTATCTTCACTTAATATCTTTGGTTTTAGTTAAATTATAATGAATAAATTAATATATCTTACTCCCTTGCGGATATACTGGTATATATTAGATTATTATAATGCTATGTCTTCGAAATTTTCTCATGAATATTCATAATTAGTAGAGAATTATTAGATTATGGGGGAATTATGTTAATGGATGAATCTCCACCACCCACCATCAGAACATGATAGTTATTTTTTTCCATTTCTATGTTTCCCTAATGTAACCATCCTATGTGATATAATTGGAGGCCTTTTTACTCCCCTTTTATTATTCTGACCTCAATGTTTCATTAATAAATTTTATTATGAGGTACCACAAAAAAGTTATTTTGAAATGTAAAGGAAATTTTTTTCGATACCATGTTATAATTTTGAAGAATAAATTTATAAGAGAGGTATAATTCTACATCATCAATTTCTTAAGGAATACCCTATATTAGATAGAATACAAGATACACCACATTGTGCTTAATAATATAACTCAATATTAGTATATAATATGACAATTATCATAGAGTCCTCTTATTAAAGGGAATTAATAAGATTAACTAAATTATAAAAATAATATATTCACACTTATATTTAATTAAATATATGGGAAAAAATTAATTATAATTTAATGTAAAAATATTTTTCCTACAAAGTGGAAATATTTTTTTGAATCCTTCTTAAATGTACAAAAGAGTGTTTTATACCCATAACTAAATAAATATATCCTATTGGATTATATTAATGATATATATATATATAATATTTAATTTTTTGACTAATATTTATCCTATGGTTTTCCTAGACATGCTATAAGAACCAAAAGAATTTTACAAAAAAGTGAAGTAATTTTCATAAAAACGATTTTTGGCTCCTTTTGATCGAACACTTATTTTATTTAATGTTTTTTAAACTTATTTGTGTTCTATATTTAAAATAAACAACTTAATTGATATAATATTATGAAAATTTACTTTTTTTACATTATGAAATTTTTCTGATAAGTTTCATATTTTGATGAATAGATATGAAATTTAGAATTTTAAATGTACCTTACTTTTATTCAATTTCAATTATATTGTAAAATTATATATTTTTTAATTTTAATAAATTATAAATGGAAATTTTTATTATCATTTAATCCAATTTAGGTCATTTGAATCGATTTCACTTTAAATTTGGGAAAAAAAATCATGGACTTTTGAATGTTTTAAAAATAAAAACTCATTTTCTCATTTAGAAAATTGGATTAATATTTAATTAATTTATAGAATTTATGTATTTACATAATTTAAAAATTTATTCCATAACTAATATCATATATTTTTTTATTTGAACCTTTTATTTTTGGGATATTTGAATAATAATATTAGTAATTGTTTAATTAAAATAGTAAGGTAAAATATGATAGTTAATGTTAAAAATAATATTATAAATTTAATGATATTACCCTATAAATTGTACTAATTTCATTGGATGAATGTACATAGACTCAAAAAATAAATATGTATAAATAATTACCTTTTTATTCCACTTTAATTAGAGTAATCCATTTATAATATAATATTCAATAGAATGTCAATTTTTCCACACTTTTCATTTTAAAAAGTTAATTTTTTTAAAATGGGGTCATATAAAGTATATGTTATACTAGAAATAGTATTTATAAATATAATTTTTTTAATGAATAATGTTATATTATATATCATTTTTAGTATTAAAAATAATCCAATAATTAGTGACACAATGAGGATGAAATATTTTTTTAATTAATGGAAGAATGAAATAAACGATATTAAAAATATTAGACAATATTTTTTTTCAATTAATCATGCACGAATTTTATGGATTAATTTTATATGTTAGTTGAGATTAAAAATAGTTGGTTCGAAGATATCAAAATATTATGATATTTGTATAAAGTCATTTAATTTATTGTGTCAAAATTGGCAATATTGATATATTAAAATAAATAATATTGTATTAAATGAGATAAATTAAAAAAAAGATTATTTCAGCCAACATATTAGGATATGTATGAAAATTTCATTAGTGAATAATTTATTAGTTTCTTTTGAATTTTATTGTAATCATATTAACAAAAAATGTGTAAATTTTGTTATATCACGGTAAGAATTTAAATGTCCAAATAAATGTTCATGCTAAAATAATTTGATTAAAAAGTATTAAATATATATCTAATATTTATTTAATTAATTTATTTAATCACAAAATTATAATATATTGTTAATGAATATGTTTTTTACCATTTTTATTTTAAAAATAATTTATATTATTTTTATATTTTAAAGATTTCGAAGATGTCCCCTCTCATATCCAATAAAATGGAAAAAAGTATTATATAATTTAACATGTAGAAACCTATTTTTGACCAAAACTACCCAAATAGACTAATTGAATTCATCCAAACATCTTGGAGAACAATATTTTATTCATAAAACTCTTGTTGATGGTGTTAAGGTGTTTTATAAATGAGATTTTCCAATTAAGAGGCATCATTTTTAATTAAGTGTTTCTATTTTATTTCTACTTCAACATAAATAAAATAGTATTTAATAAAGATGAAATTATAAATAAAATATCATAAATATAAATTTATTATAATAAATAAATTTAATCACCCCAATCCATCTACAATTATATCAAAAGGGAAAATAATTAATCATTCAATTGTACAAAGGTCTACCACCCAACGAACCAATATAATTCATTCTCTGTCATTATCTCTACAAACCAGTTATAATTATGGTATTAATATTAATTAAATATACTAATGGAATATTTATCATAATGAAACAATAATATATAATTTATGTTATTACTTTTCCATGAACATACAAATGATAATATTGTTCAGGTATAGGTATAAACTATCACAACCAAAAAGGGATGTGATTCATTTTTCAGCACTATATCACTATGATAATATATATATTAATATTTATAAGAGTAATATGATATTAATCATATTATTATCCTTTTTTAGATATAATATTATAATTACTTTCATTCCATTTGGATCCTAGAAGAATTATAATTTCAATCATGTGTATGTATGACCTACAATCTCCATTATTAAAAGTAGCTAAATTTTCAAAAACATAATAAAATTGTTTAATTTAATATAATAATTGAGCTATAGAATTGAAAATTATTTTGTGATTATTATTCTAGAGATTATAGACTTATTCCAACTTCTACTGTTAACTTAATACCATATCATTTTGGACTCATGTACCGAATCTCATCAAAACGTCCTATGTGAGCCTAAATAATTGTTTAATTTTTGATAGTTGATTATAAGTTACATAATCTGGTAGGTAAATTTTAAAAATGTCCCCAAAAATTAAATAATATTCCTATGTTTATTATTAATTATTATAAATAACATATATGGTGAATCAGACTCAAGGTTTGGTATTTTATCTCAATCTCATTTTAATGAGGTATTTCTTGATAATATTAAGATAAATTTATTTATTAGTTGTTTATATATCCCCATTGATATTTATTATCAAATATTTACCCATATTAAAATTATTTAGTTTTTTTAAAATTTTACTTTTTCGTGTGAATTTTAATTTAAACGTTCAATGTGGTATGGTACTACATAAATGATTAAAGACATATTATAAAATCATTTTTCCATGTAAAAATTATTCATGTAATATTTTATTTTTATTGTGTAAAAATATTATAAAGAAAATTTTATGTTTATTTTTAATTTCACAGTAGATTTTTCTAAAATAAGTCATCAAATTTTTTCAATATTTAACATTTGACTTCCATTATAAAAGAATTTGTTTTTAGCCTATATGGAAACCAAAAAATCTCCCGCACCATGATAATAATTTTATTTTTGTTTTAATATATAAGACTATTGGTTTTTTACAAGAAAAATAAACTCTTTTTTCCTTTTATATGTATTTTATTATTAAATTTGGGTTTTTAAAATATATTTGATATTAATATAAAATTAATTGTTTTATTTATGAGTGGAAATAAAATTTTAAGAGTGACATGATGAAATTTAAAGTCCCTAATATGTTATTATTATATAATGGTACTTGGAAATTTGATGGGTGGTTCCATGATAAACTATTGAACGGTGGTTCTGTCATAATCCAGGTATGGGTGGTTATGTTATAGCCTTGAATGTATTTTTACCTAATATGGTTGTATGGATATTCTATTTATAAGAGTGGAATATATTTAAGTTTACCGCATGGTTAATCAATTATACGAGTGACAAGTATAATTATGTCCAAAGGAAACTTTATATATTTTTTTATACATTCCAGGGGTTTTATCTTAATATTGTGACAATATAAAAAGGATTCAAATGAGATTATTTTTAAAGGAATGTATTTACTACATATTATGTGTGATAAATTATTTCTTTATGATAAATTTTTCATGGGTATCATTGTTTATTAATTGAATAATTGTTTCCTTCATGTTATATCCCATTATAATAATTTTTCCAGCTCCCCCTTTTTTAAATGTTGTTCATTGGAATTCAGGATGAGTATGGATTTGAGGATATCATGTTGAACATTATGAATAGTTTTCATAGAAATGAAAATAAATTATCTTAATGATATACATATTCTGAAAATTTTGATACTGAGTATAAGTTTCCACTAGTAATGTATGGTTTTACATTGTAAGAATTTTTCATGAATCTATAAAACTCTAAATATAAATGGTCATAAAATATGAATTATAGTTCAAAAACACTAGGATATGTAATTTTTATATCCAATGACTTACAATAAGATCCATAATAGAATAATAATTTATTCATCTTTTTATTTAATATTATCCAAAAATGTCATTTTACAACATTGTATGGTAATAAAAAAAATTGATATGCCATCATAAGATGAAATAATACATTTTAATTCCATATTTAATCCAAAGGTTCAACATATATTATTTGGCATAGAAATAAACCTACATTCCAATTATCATCAAAATAAGAAACATTGAATATATTTTCACCTCAATAGTAATACCATACCTTTTGACATATATCCCAAAATGATTTATTCCATTTTACCCAAATATAAATATATATTAAATTAAATGACTATATATATGTCAAGTAAATAAAATATTTACCAAAAAATAATAAATCATCTAAAAATAAAAAAACATTAATTTTGATAATATGCATTCAATAATCAAAACAATATATATCATTACAATTATATATTTAAAAATAATTTCATACATACATGTAAACTATCTTGGACAATGTTATACAACACGCCATTGTTTCCATTTGTGTAACACTCAATTCCATTTATATCAGGTATGTTCTGAAACAGTTCATATTTTATATTTTTCATTTATATTTTTTGGCTGGGAAGGTAACTTTATGTTACCTATACTATATACATCATAGAGTTGATGGAATTTATTACATGAAATTTTTTGGATTTTCATCCAGTTAGAGATTTACATGTTGTGAAATATGTTTAGATGATTTTTAAAAATATAATGAAAATAATGAAATTTTCTTCAATATAATAAAAAAATTATAATATAGTTTTGTGACATATAAAACAAAAATGAAAATAAATTTTGTTTAATAAAACAATGATGGGGTCTCTGAAGATTATTATATTTATAAAATATACAATGTGTAATTGGACTACAGGTCATGCAATGTTTCGAGGATTATTTATAAACCATAATCCCAGTGGATATCTCATTTTATATTTATATAGAAATTTAATCGATAAACCTATATCCCTCCCTGAGAGATTTTGGGAGCCTCTAACCCATTTATACCATTTCTTTTGGGGACTGATATTTTTTTTTAATCGTAGTGTGTCCATTCGGGTAAGTTTTCTTAATGAATATTTATATATTTTCTATTTTACCCTTATAGTTTTATGGATAATCATGAATTTTATGGATATAATCCAAACAATTGTAAGTATCATTTCTATTTTGAGTTCATTGCTCTTTTAAACCTTTGTTATTATTGGGGTGTTTCATTGCAGAATTTTTTTTTCGTGTCGATGGAAGGAGGTTCCCACATAATGACCAGTTTATATTAAACACAATTTCGTTTTTTAATTGAAATTGATTGAATTAAATAAAATTATTTTAGTTTTAATTAAATAAAATTCAATAGGTTTGTTGGATAAACAAAATTTTGATGAATTTTGGTTTTTATGAAAAATGGTTATTGGCATGGAATCAGAAAACACCCAATTACATTGAATTGGGGTGTGTTTTTATGAAATATTTTTTAGATTTAAATTGTATAATATTTTTTTAATTTTATGTAATTTTCTGTAAAAAATAAATTGTTAACTTTAGTTGTGGAAAAATAGATTTTTTGGAATGTTTTGAAAGAATTCAATCCCATTAAATTGGGGGATTGTCATGAAATTGGGGGAATTTTATGAAAATGAAATTATTGGTTTTAATTTTGAATTGTATTTAAAAATCTTCGTACTTGGTTTCAAATTATTAATTGTGAAAGGATGGATTATTTTTTTTATAGAATCCTTAGTGATTCATATTGTCGAAAAAGAATGTGTTTTTTTTAAAACCAGTTAATGTTCTTAAATTCAAAATCAACTTTTTTGAAATATGGAATGGGATTTATTTTTATGTTAAACTGTATTGAAATAAATTTCCCATCTTTTATTTTTTACTTCCTCACATGAAATCCTTGTATAGTTGGTGAGTTATTTCGTGTTTCACATTACAACATACAACATTATAAGACATCATATAAACTCATAATCATTTCTTAGGTGATGGTGATGAGTACCCTAGACCTTAGGCCCAATGTAGAGAAAGTACATATTGGTAATTACATTGTATTGGATGCATATATTCTAGATATGTCGTACCTATTTGTAATATTACTGAGTTTATCACCTTTTTTAATTTCAAATATACAAATATTCCATTTCTAGAATTGTTTTACAAGCCAAGAGAAATCATATTAACAATATTATATAAATGTGTTTATTTATTCCATTTTGTGGAAAAATAAAATTATATAAAGAAACCTTTGATTAATGATAATTTCTATCATTAGAAATTTATTTCTATCATTTGAAATGTAAATAATGAATGGATAAGTTATTTCCACCATTTAAAATGAAAATCATGATTTCAAAGGTGTGTTCATGAAATACATAACCAATTTTTTAAATATTGAATGCACATTCTTGGTTAAATTGAAATTGGAATCATTTTATTGAATCTTTTGTGAAATCCTACTAGGTTTTTTCTCACACCCTACTATTCCCTACAATTTTGGTAGATTTCATCCCACTAGGTGTGTGATTGGGAGAGGGGTCTCATAAGGGTGGATCCATCTATTGAACCATGGACTCGATAGGTTGTGTCCTTTTGGGAGATGAGTTGTTTTGATTATAATTTTTACATTGGTTGAAGTAATTTGTGATTTAATGCTCTTTAACTTTTGGTACATTACTACTAGTGGAGTTTCTTTTGATATACATATTTTATTTTCTCGTTAAATTTCATAATGTTTGAGGTAAATATGTTACCACTTTCATTTTCTATGGTGAAATGTTCTAGTCACTAAACCATAGGGATAAGAAAATCCTTTCAATATATGTAAATATTGGCATAATTATCAGTTTTACTAGGTAACTAGGAAGGTTGGTGACAATTTGATTTCAATGGTATAGATTTAGTTGTTTTCTTGAAGATAGTTATAATTTATGAAAAATATTTATGATATAAGAGGTTGTCAAAATTGAGTGCTAATCCAACTCTAATCATAATGAACCTTCTTTCATTTGAGGTGGTTAAGGAAAGTTACATTTTAGATTATTTCTAGTATTTTCCATGTATTTATTTTGATAGATTCAAATGAAAATATTGGTTTTACATTCTATTAGGTTTTAATTTTACATGTTTGTATATTTGATTATTAATCATCTGTATTACATGTTTCTAGCTGATGAGTTGTAGAATCATGCCTCAATGAAGATGGTTGAATTTGATCAAAGAAGAATCCAATGTTTATTCATTGTGATAAAATCATCTTATGGACCCGATCATGGTTGAGTTGATTCTGTTTACTATCCATGCTCTTGAACAGGAACGACATCCGTTTCTTTTTCACC
The DNA here is from genome assembly GCA_963277665.1 of Viscum album. Classification (NCBI taxonomy): domain Eukaryota; kingdom Viridiplantae; phylum Streptophyta; class Magnoliopsida; order Santalales; family Viscaceae; genus Viscum; species Viscum album. The sequence goes on along the minus strand of OY728151.1, from coordinate 641,172,591 downwards.
TCCCAATATGGTTCCACATTTGGACATTCTCATGATTTTTTCTTCGGAGTTCCATCACAAGAATACAGATCCATTCAACAGCTCAACTGATCCTCAAGAGGCTGATATGTGGTTGAGTAGGATATAATGCTTCTATGTGTTTTTGGGACACACTAAATGAAATTAAGGTAAATTGTTAAACCATTGTTCTATAAGGAACGGGGAAAAGATGGTGGGACATGAAGGTAATTGAAGGGAAGCCTGAGGGATTAGATCAGAATAAATTTAAATTTATTTTCACTAACCAGTTCCGTCACAAATCAATTATTATGTCCATATACTCTATGTTCGTAAAAATCGATCATGCTGATAGGACTGTGTGAGAATATGGAAACCACTTTGCTGACCTCATGCATTTTTATCCAGATATAGTGTCATATGATAAGATGAATTCTGAGAAGTTTGAGTTGGGAATTCAACATGATATTAATTAAAAGGTTTTCCTACTAAAGATACCTTATTTTGATGATGAGCTATATATAGTAGTTATGGTTGTTATTGACCTTGCTATTAAGTCTGGGTTTTCTATAGATTAATTTTCTCTAACTGGACGCTTGTGTTCCTTCAAGGGAAAACAGAACAGTGATGGTTGACAAGATTGTTTTTGACAAAAGTGTCATTTTATACCTCATTTAGTGCATGGAATAAGACCGTTGGATTAATACTCAAGAGAAAAGAAAGAAAATTCAATGAGGGGTTTCACTAAGGCACTCAAGAATGGTGGATCCTGTAGACATTTTTTCTACATCTACAGATTCATCCATATCAATTATACTCTTGTTAGTGGAACGAGATCATTATATCCTTCTAAAAAATTAGAGAAAATGAATTCATTACGTGAAACATGTTTACGACCACAGGAATATGAAACAAAGATTGTTCACACAATTGATGAGTCTCTTGGGGAATTGGATACTTATTCAACAACTATGCGAGTTACAATTATTATAGATTAATTTTTTGTGACTACTCTAACTGATATTGGTTCATATTATTCTATTTTTAAACCGTTATTATTAATATTATAAATCTTTCTTAGGAGATTTTATCACTTTCAAAGGATATAAATACACTACATGGTATGAAGAGAGGGATTGGTATACATAATCCCTCCTGTGTATTCTCTCTGTCGGAGTTTGAGATTTTATTAATTATTCAGGTTCATGAAATGAAAACTCATGATGTCATAGTTAGTATGAATTGTATCATTTCCAAAAAAAGGGTGATTAATTTTTATCTTTGATGGGTTTCCACCTCGTCACCTATTAGTGTGAATCATTTCTAGTAAGGTCAATTGGATTCTGGATCATTAAGGTTTAGGGATTATTATAAGGATTTGGTTAATGCAATATCATCATTTTCTTTTGAATTTGACTTGGAATCATTTAGTGGTGACCTCCCCCTACTTATCGTCATGTTTCCGGATGTGGTACCATCTAAAAAATATTTTTTTTTCACCAGTAAAGGATGTTCCATTTTCTATTAGCATAATGTTATGTAATTAACCAATATTTATCGCTATTTACCACATGTAACCATGGAAACTAAAAAAGATGAATTCTTTATTTTTTGATCATTTAATGAGAGGTTTTAAACATCATAGTGTGTCTCATTGGGTAGTGCATATTCTATTTTCTATGAATAATGACAGATAACCTATATTGTGTGTTAATTATCGAAAACTCTATCGATATACCATAAATAAAAATATTTTTTACATTATATTGATGATCAGTCTGATTAGTTGAATGGGGAAAATAGGCTTTCAATGATTGACCATACATGTAGGTAGTATCAGTTAAGGTTAAATTATTCTGGCATTCGGAAAACTGAATTTCTGAGTAGGTACATCCATTTTGAGTACCTTGTTATACCGTTTAGTCTAAAAAATTATCTGGATGTCATTACGGGTTTCATGAAAATTATTTTTCATTTTTATATTGTTGCCTTTGTGTTAGTCTATTTGGATTTCATCCTCATTTACTCTATGTCTAAGGAGGATCATATGAATCATCTTAGAGTAGTTCTGAGTTTTCTATCTAATGCTTAATATTATTTTATTCATTTTATATGTGATATATGGATTTATTATGTGATATTATTTGGTCATATGATGTCAAAAATATGGATTATCAGTTTATCATGAGATGTTTATGGCTTTTAGGACTTGGGAGAAGCTATGAAATGTCAATGATATTTGTATATTATTAGACATAGGTAAATATTATCTTTAGTAAAAGAAGGTTGTATTAATGATGGATTCCCCATTGAATTCAATATCTCATAAGGGAGTAAATATATCATGTGATGAGAAATGACAAAATTATTTTACTGATCTAAAATGGCTTCAGAAAACCATGTCTGTATTGACTCTTGTAGATGCAATGTAGGAAAATGTGTTATTTTGTGAAGGCTCAAGTTATGTTTATGGACATGTTCTCATGAAGGGTACCCATGTAGTTTCTTATGGTTCTCATCATCATAGACCACATGAGATGAATTATCTAACCCATGACCTTGAACATGAATCTATGATGTGTGTACCTATGAGTTGGTGGAATTACCTTCACGAAGAATGTTTTTCTATTAACATAGACCGTAAGAGCTTGAATTATATATTCTCTCAAAAATATTTGATTCGTCTCTAGGTACATTGGGTGTAATACCTATTTTGTATTGATTTATGCATCCCATATACACTGGGGAAAGGGAATTTCATTATAGATTCATTGAATAGAAAACATCTAACGCAGTCCATAAAAGAATCATCATAAGAGTGGATTTTGATGATTATCATTACATAGTGCCATGTTGGATTTTAGTAAAAAGGGTTTGACGTTTCTATATCTAGTTTTTAGTTGATATATACTTTTCTAAAATTAATTCTTCAGGAGAAATATCTTGATGATTGATTTCCATAGAATTAGATACTATCATTATGGTGTGGAGAATTTTGGCTAATGGTCATACATGGAAGTGGGAATTTTGTTCCATTAGAATCAATTTGTGGTACCATCTTTTATAATGAATGTAGAAATGGGAGAATTCCAAAAAACATAGTGGGAAGTTCACCTAGGATCAAAAAATATGTTCTATGACATGTAATGGATGTTATGGTGCCTGTGTATGAGGTGGGGAATATTAGAGTTTTTTTTAATTATAATATTTGCCAATAGGTTATGGGTGACCACCAGAATCTATTGGGGTTGGTTCACCAACATCAAACCCCTACATTGAAGTGAGATGAGATCTTTTTATACTCTATTTGAGTTTCCACATACCCATAAAAAATACAATTTGATATGGGGTATGATCGATATGTTGGAAAAATCAGATCAATTTATACCCATTCACAAAGAGTTCCAATGTTTAGGAGATGGGAAATCTTTTTTTGAACAATATTTTTCCTTTTCACAAAGATCCATGTAGTATAGTCTCTACTAGGGATCCCCTGTTAAGATCTTGTTTTAGGAGCAGCATTTAGAAAGAACTGGGATCTCATTTCTATTTTAGTATGGTATACCATCCATAGAAAGATGGCTAGATATAATGAGATATATAGATTATTGAGGATATTCATCACACTTGTGTTTATGAAATTGGGGGATAATAGGTTGATCATTGTATGCTGGATGAGTTTGATTATAATGATATTACCAGTTTGTGATCATAATGGATAATTTTGAGGACTTGATTGGATGGTCTGGTAAATCTCTCTTTTGATGTTTTAATGTTGGGTTAACATCATTGGTTGGACATAGATTATTCCAAGATATGCCAACAAAGATTCATTTTAATATTTTGATGACATCTCAGGAAAAGAAATGATATAATTAATATGTAGATCATCATCATAAATCTATGGAGATCTTTGTTGGAGACTATTTGTTCTTAATATATTCATAGTAGTTGGGTCATCAACAACTTAGCATGAAATTGATTATTTATCCTCAAATTCATGGACCTTTTGATGTTTTTTAGAATAGGGTATTATTGAATATCATTTTTCACTCCCACAATAGTTCGCATCGATACTTTATGTGATTAATGTATCTATACTCTAGAAGTATCTATATGTTCTATCTCAGTTTTTGGGATGGAGTGATCCAGATATTGATCATGATTTATCATGGAATTAATGATAGATAAGAGAGTTTATTCTGAATCCAAGGTATTTCATGGAATGAATATACCTTTTTTCGAGTGCTATGGTAGCATAATTCATATTTTTATGAGGTGTGGGAATTATAGTAACATTCGATAGAGAAAGGGCTTTATCATTTGGGAATGGAATCTTCATTGAAGGCTTTATAGTTATAGAATGTTTTTATAATGGAGAGTATGAATCCAGAAATTTAATTTATATCAGGTATATTCTTTACCTTATCATGGTTTTAATTTTTTATTGTATTTTTAGGACTGAGATGGAAATGGGGGGATACCTGTAATGACGATGTCAATAATTTTTTTTTGTAATTTATAGCATGATATTTTCTACACATATAGTATGCAAGAGATTTTACACTGTGTAATATGGTTAGGCGAAATGTAAAGAAATAATGAAAATAAATCCATTTTATTTGGGAGAAATAAAAACTATGTAATATGGTTACAATATGTGTAAACCATAAATAAATAAAAATGTATTATTTAACAAAAGAATATGGGGATTTTTTATGAAATTATGATACAAATCAATAACACAATGTGTAATAAAGATACATGAAATGTAATGACCCTATGATTTTTTAAAACTACCATCATATATTATTTATCTTTTATTCACCAGAAAAAATATATTTTATATTGACCTATATCATTCACCATGTGATTTTGGGAGCTTCTGTCCCCTTCAGACGTATACATTCAGTGGTTGATAATTATATCGATCATGGTGTATCTTTCTATGTAAGAATTCTTAATTTTAATAATTTTCTCTTCTATTCCTTCAATAGAGTATGGTAGATCATCTCGAGATATATAGATATAATCCCCATGTTGTGGAATCTAGTTTCTATGTTGATTTTTTAGATGATTCTTACCGTTATTATTATTTGCAGTTCCCGTCGTGGGAACTTTTTTTTGTGAAAAAGGTGGTTGGTTCCATCATGATGCCCAATTTAAAAAACCATAATATCTTTCCATAATATTAATTCATTTAATTAAATAAAATTATGTTTATTTGGAATAAATTCCATTTAAAATTTTTTGTTGGTAAATACCATTTTAGGAGAACTGGGATTTTATGAAAAAAGGTGTTTGGAATAGATTTTAAAACCCACCAATAAATTGAATTGGGGTGTGTGTTTATGTTAAATTTTTTTGATTAAATTGTGTAATATATGTATTATATTTGATTGAGTTTTTTACTAATTAATTTATAGAGTATAATTTTTAAAATTATTATTTGGTGGAATGTTGTGAAAAAACCCCCATCCTACTGAACTTGGTTTTGTGACGAAATTGGTGAAATGTTATGAAAATTATAATGTATGATATTTTTTAAAAATAGTTTTCCAAATTATATGGAATTGTTTCAAATCATTATTTGTGAAAAAATTTATTAAAAATGTTTTCATGGAATTCTTAGGGTTTCATCTTCGTGGCATGGAATGTTTTTTATTAAAATCTATTTAATGTTTTTATGATAATATAAGGAGATTTTAAATAGATAACGGGATTTAAATAGGTTTTATTATGTGTTGAAATAAATTTCCCATCTTGGATATGTACTTGACCACATAAAATCCTTAGGTATAAGGTCAGTTATTTTTCTGTGGCACATTATGACGTACAATGTTTTAAAACATCATATCATTACATAATCATTCTTTAGGTGAGGGTGATTAGTTCCCTTTTCCTATGACATAATGTGAAATATGTACATAATTTCCATTTCATATTGTTGGATCTGTATACCCAGGAAAGATCTTATAAATTTTTTATATGAATATGTTTCATGCTTTTTTATTTCAAATGTATATATATTCTGTTGTTGAAACTTTATTATATTCCTTTATAATTTATACAACATATTTAAAAAAAATTGGGATTATTTTTATTATTTTTTGGAAAGTTATTTTATTTAAAGAACCCTTTGATTAATGGTAAATTATATTTTTTTTAAATGTATTTCCATCATTTGAAATGTGAATAATGAATTTCTAATTTATTTTTATCTTTTCAATTACAAAGCTTAGTTGAATAAATATTAACTTTAAATTCAACACCTGTTTATATTAATATTGAAATAACAATCTCTATAGATTTGATATTGGAATATGGTTATGGAATATTTGGACAAATCATACAAGGTTTTGGATCACTCCAAAAATATTCCATCATTTGTATGTAGATAATATCCTTCTATGTTCAAGGAATGAAAATGGAAATTTGGGAGGTTGATCTAGCTATTTAACCATAGACATGGGGAGTTGTTTCCTTTGGTATTTGCGATTTTTCTTCCTATTATGGTACATTGGTTGTAGTACTTCGGGATTTAATACATGTTTGACTTCTGGTATGGTACTCCCATTGGTGTTTTTAATTCATAATTTTTGGTATCTTTTACATCAATAATTTTTGAGGAAAAAATAGTCCCACAATCAATTTTTAAGATACCGGGTTCTAGTCAGTATCTTTTGGGGGTTCGAAATACCCTTTGGGCTATGTCTGGACTAGATAAGTTACAGGATTACCAGGGTAACTCTGTTGATTCATGACACTTTTGAAGTGGTTTCCTCCCCCATGGCCATAAAATATGTGATTTTTTTTCATTTTAAATATTTATTTTCCTTTTTATAAACCAATAGAAATATTATGTATATAACTACAAACAAATTAATATCATCAACAATTATATTTTTCATAAAAAAATTAACATCAAACATATATATATGAAATTATTTTTCGCATAATGAAATTATTTAATTTCTTTTTATTATGTTAACATCAATGGTATCATTATATTAAATGATTGAAAACAACATTAAATTTCTGTTTAAAAAATAAATAATTATTATTTAGAAAATAACATTATCCCTAAAAAATATATTGTACAGATGGTTTTAATATTCCTCTAAAAACTTTTAAAAATAGATAAATGTATTAAAGGGTCAACTATCACATTAAAAATCAGAAAGCACAAATTTTATGTTAAAATTATAATCTTCCTTATATTTTTTTATTAATTATGGTGTACAATAATGTCAAACTATCCTCAACTGGATCATAATATTGGTTTATTTAGGAAATTTCCATAATGAATTACACAATGTTATATTCCATAATATTTTTTTTATTTACCTATATATAAAGGATTCTAGTAAACTATATTTTATACATATTTTAATGACACTTATCATGGTATCCATGATTTGGTGGATAATTTATTATATTTGAAATTAATACTAGCTATCAACTTCCAGTGGTCCAAATATTAATGTAGTATTTGTAAACTACATATATAAATGAATCCCATATTAGATATGAAATATTAAAATACAATTAATAGTGAATGTTATTCTTATGCATCCATGAAGACATTTATAGATTTCATCTTTATATTTGTGGGAAAGGAAACCAGATATGGTTGAGCTCAAAATAACATCATGGGGTTCATACAATAGAAGAACTATTTTGTAGATAATGTATAATCAACATGTTAATTTAAATAAAAAAATGTACATGTAAATTTATCCATATATTTATAATTAAGAATAATATGGATTGGGTAAATAAAGATCAAATGATGTAATATATTTAATTAGAAGAGCAAGAAGTTATCCATTGATATTAATAAAAATGAAAACATAGTCATGGAAAATAAATCTATGTCTAAGAATAGACAAAAAAATTAAATAACAATATCCAACTACTTTTACTTATAAGACCACCTGATTAATCGAGGGTATATTTATATCTGGATCGCATCTATCTCTAAATGTAAAATACATTTATCAAATATCAAATGATAAATTCAATTCATAAACAATAATACATATTAGATCATAAAAATACTTGTCACAACAACCATCCCACAATGTGTACCCATCCTCGGTCGGAAATGTGATAAGAGAGATAATGACACCCAAGGCATGACTCCAGTAGGCCCCAGGTTGGTGACTAGCATCGAGGGTATATTAAACACACAAATGGGAGGCATTACCCACTATGAGAACTCATGTGAAAAAGAAAAAAAAGACATACACCAACCCACTCCAACTCAAACAGTAAAATGAAATAAATCCCATGTACACATATGTAATGTCATTCAGAACTACTACAAGTGAAATGGGTAAAATTGAAAGTACCAAAGAAAAGAAAAAAAATATCAGAAACCACAAATCTCAAGCACCTCCTGGAACGCGAAGCTAGTAGAAACAAGTTGAATCACCAACATTCTCTATGTTCCCTAAAAAATTGTTTATATATACATGGGATGAGTATAACCTTATACTCCGTAGGATCCTCCACATAGTCTCTCATTATAATGTAAAGAAATCATGCTAAACCCCAGTGAACAACAATTTAATCTAACTCGTCACCTAAATGGGTATACTATGTTCCTATCCTCACCATGGATACTCTCACCATGTATCATATAGAAAAGTATATAATATAATAATGAATATCAAGGGTACCCTGCAACTACTTACCTATAGGTTTTCCACATTTCCCCCACATTGCATGTCCTAATCTATTTCTCTCCAAATATTCTTACCAAAAAACACATAGGAGATGCCCCAAAACATGCACCTCTTGAAACAAAAATACCACTTCCTCCTAATAAGTGTAACCATGTAGTTTCTCGGAGCCAACATTTCTCGCATAACGTGTTTCATATGTCGAGCATTATGCCTCAAGCCATTACATCACTCACACCTACTAAGGATCCTCAAGCCATCTCATCCTATACATGATACTCATATAGTAGTACATAGGATACTATATCCAAAATACATGTGTATGAATAACCACGAGCCATTACAGCCCTCTACAAACATATTTGGAGAAAACAAACTATTGTTCCTACCTTTACATGTAACAAACAAGATAAGAGAGTGAGGCTAATGGGGGTAGACAACCATCCATCTACAAACCGATTGTTGGGGAAAACACCCCCTAGGGTATTGAATCCCTAGGGTGTTAGTATCTCTAACTATTGGGGTGGAGTATCATATAGAAACATAAAATGTACTGAATATAATATAGCTCACATCTACACAATGATCATAACCTTATCATAGACTAATTAGCAGCTAATGTCTCTCGGACTCCCGGCTACCACTTATAAGACTTTATATCCTATAATCACACAACCATTTAATGATCTTTCATACCTTATCTCATTCTGTTTTTATCGGTTTCACATTGCATTAATTAATTTTTTAATCATTAATTATCCATTAAAAATTTCCAAATTATAATTTATTAGAATCACACCCAAAGTCCATTGTTCTTTAAAATTGCAACATGATCATTGTTTCCCAGTAAGTTCTAACCTCTTGTGTTTACATTATTTATTCAATAATTTATTAACATCATTACATTCCTATATTCCCATGTATTCTTGAAAAACATTTTTGGCTTAAAAACGCAAGGGGCTCTACACAGTGTGTAGGGGAACTACTCATCCAATATTTTCCACTTATAGCAAGAGCGTAGACCCATCCTCCATAAAGAAGCTAAACACAGCAAATAAGTGGCATAACTCACGCGTCATCGCCACACATGGAAAAAGGATAAGTAAACCATGTTCCTTGAGCAGTGGGGAAATTAAAGAAGATAAATTTCCAACAAGATTAAGCAAGCATCTATAGATTCACATCCATCCCATTTCATCAAACCCAGTGTCCTCCCTGACACCCACAAGCATAAACTGACACTATTCTCCACTTATATGTCAACTAATGCCCCAAAGAATGGGCCTTCCTACCCCCACATATCAAAAAATCCATCCAAACTCACATCACAACACAATCAGCAGGAAAGAAACATCATATCCACTGGTATAGCAGCCCTTAAACAATGCATTTTTCTTTCATTCATAATGATATCTCACATCTCCATGCATAATGATCTCAGCCTTTACAAATAAGAAGTTAACATAGAAACCTATGAGGAATTACCTTTTTATCAAACTAAAATTTATCTATTCCATATGGAATTAACCGATTTATTATTTGTTCGTTCCAACTATGGGTAACTTAAAAAGAAAGCTGTCATAGCTACCGAAACTTAATTCAACATTATTGTAGCATTACTTTGATAAAAATAAAATTAAAAAAACACTAACCATATTCATTTTCATGCCTCTTTTTCTTTATCAAATCAATTATCAATTAATTGTGGCTTTACTTTCTTTACTAATTTCCATGAAGAATGAAAACCTAAAAAAAGTAGGCATAGATATCACACTATATTGAAAAAAAGAGGCAATAACATATGATTGATATCAATTTGTTTATCATTTTTAAATATTTAATATGTCAATTCCTTTGTGATCCAGTGGGCTAAAACATTCTAACTCTATTGTTACACGTAATATATAATATAAGAAATGAATTTCACACCTCAAAATATTTTTAATGATCTTTGAAAAGACTAAAAAAATAGTTCATGACCACCTCTCTTGGATGATTGCATCCACCTGAGGATGTAGATACACCAACACACCAGTCAACACCCATGAATAGTCCATAAGGAACATTGATATAGAATTCCAAAAAAGTGCCTGGAGAAAAAAAAGGATATGGACCCAAAATAATGATGATAGATTGTACCTTATATCGAAGATTGATCAATACTAATTGGTTGCACAAAAACAGAGTGCATACTTGGATCAAGTAGAAATTATAGAGGTACCAATCCATGGATGAATTTTTTATCGCACAAATCTTATGGTATGAAAGGAAAGGTTTGAGTTCCTCGCATCAGATAAAAAGGAAGAAGAATAATGAATGAATATATCTCATCCCTTTAGATGGTTTAACAGAGCAGTGGTTTATGATACACTATATTTTATATTGAATGAGGATCGCATTAAAACACACGGTTTGACCAAATAAAGACATATGTTCCTTAAAAAAATTTATATAGGAGTTATGGTATTTAATTTGACCAAAAATGCCTTAAAATATGCCTTAAATTCGTTTTATGTTAATGGAAAAGTTAAATCAGCAAAAACAGAAAAATTTTGAAATTCAAAAAAGGAAATATGAAACCGTTCTTGAAACACTATTCATGAGCAATGACACAGTTTCTATGACACTGTGACTGTGAGACCATTTCTCTAACACCGTGTCTGTGAGATTGTTTATGTGACACCATTTATGTCACACAATTATTGTGACACCGTGACTGTGATATCGTTTGTGTGACACTGTGAGTGTGACATCGTGATAGTGAAACCATTTCTATGACACCATGTTTGTGACACTATTTCATTGAAACTGTGTCTATGACATCGTGACTGTGACACCATGACTATGACACCATGACTAGGAAACCATTTCGGTGACACAATTTCCATGACATAGTGACTGTGACACAATTTAAGTGACATTGTTTCTATGACACTGTTTCAATGACACCATGAATGTGAAACCAGTTTTGTGACATCATGAATGTGACACCATTTCTGTGACACCTTATCTGGGACACGATTTCTTTGACATCGTGCCTGTGACATAGAAATGGTGACACTGTTTATGTGACACCGTGGCTGGGAAATCGTGATGATGACAATGTTTTTGTGACACCCTGACACTGTTCATAAAACTGGGTATATTGTTCACTGAACTGGAAATTTGCAATAGTGTTGGTGATGAGTCACCTTGACCTACCAAAATTTCTCATCCACCATATTTCAGAGAGGTAATATACCAGAGTGGTTCGAGACATTACATATGTTACCTCTCAAAATATTATCACCCTCGATAATCTAATTTAAACCCAAAAGGAAACTGAAAAGGGGTCCGAACAACCACTCCTTGGGATACCTCTCAAAAGAAAGCAATACATTAGAAGAAACAATAGAAATTCATCTTTTAAACACGAATGTTCTAAAACCAAAAAGAGAAACTTTCTAAATGAAAAGAGATAATAATAAAAAATAACTGGATAATGAGCACATATCTACGACTCACGTTCCCAGGTACTATCATTCATACCATCCTATCACCACAAGACACAAACCAAGGGAATATTAAGCCTGCACAACACCTTCTATTTTCAGTCTTGGATCTCCAAAGGTCGCTACTCAAAGGATACATTGTCATCAACATCGATCTCTCCCCAATAGATGAGGCAAGAATCATCATGAAGATAACGACCGAGTTGTGACACATGAAAAAAAATCTTGTATTCGTCTCATATATGGTGGATGTGTTAATTGATATTCCCCGACTCCAACACCAAACAACAACTCGAAATCCCAAAAAAACTAGGGAGAAATCATGCTCCCATGAACAAACTATTGCTTCCGAAAATGGAGATTCACCTTTAGAAACACATGTTACCAAACATCAAACTATAAAGGTATCATCCTTTAATCAACATATGAATTCAGACGATCATGTGCTCTCTTCATCCTCTAAAGAATCACCTGAACCATCTCTTCCGTACTATGTACTAGTTCTGATTTCAGAATCACTGACTCTCCACCCCATTCAATCACAAAAAAGAATGAAAAAGTTAGCCATACAAGGATTAAAATGGTGTCGTACCGATGTTGGAGTGAAAACTGTTATTGTAATAGAAATCCACCCAGGGTAAGTGCCTCATCCACAAACGACCAAAATCTAGGACAGAAGAGCGCAACATGTGTTCAAGAGTCAAGATGGTATTCTTTGTATGACCATCTGTCTATGGAAAAAAATTAGTGTTATTGCATAGATGAGAACCAAAATCATGTTGGATACCTCTCTAAACCCTAGAGGTAAAATGAGGATCTCGATGGGTAATGATCATCCTCAGGACTCTGTGGAGTCCCACCACCTCCTCAAAAACCTGCCTTGACAAAACATCCAACGAGCTCGAATCCTTGATCTCTATAAAGTGTGATGATTTTGATAAATGATCCACTACCACCCAAATGATGTCATTTCCTCCCTGAGGTCATGGTAAACAACTAAAAAAGTCCATTCAGATGTCCTTCCACTTTCACTGTGGAATATGCAACGGTTGGAAAAACCACCTGGGACACTGTGTTCAGACATCACCTTCTAGAAGATCATTCATCGAGAAACAATCTCCAGAACCACACACTTCAGACTAGGCCACCAAAACTGACACCTCCTGGCTTGGTACATCATTGTCATGCCAGAGTGTACTGCTAAAGGAGTACTATATAACAATATGTAAACTGCCTCTGGAATCGCCAAAGGAACAAAAATCCTTCCATGATACAACACTCGATGTTGTTCATCCTCAGACCCACCATATGATCCCATTGCCACAAAAAACATGGTCTCCCCAAACCTCTACCACTAGATCACCAAACTGGGACTCTTCCACAGACTACAACAGAGATGAATGCACCATCATCTGAAGAAGACAACATCTTTCCCCCACATCTCCCATACCGATATGCCATGCTGAATGTTATTCCATTACACACCAAGAATCACAAGATTCATGCACTACATAACTACATGATAGTCATCTCAGTGCATTAGCTACAACATTCCCCTTACCAGGGGAATATGATATTTCGATGTCATATTCCTATTACAACTCCATCAACCGAGGTTGTCTAAAGTGTTTTTCATGTTGGGATAAAACATACCTCAGACACTTATAATATGTTAAAAACACAAATCACTCTCCAATGAGGTAATGTATCTTCAAAATCATAGAAAACACCACAGATACTAACCCAAAATCATTGGTGGAATAGTTACATTCATGGGGACGCAACTACTGATACCCAGAAGAACCAAAAGATCTCTATTGCTTCAAAACACAGCCTAAGCCCAAATCCGAAGCATCATTGAAGAAACAATACTAAATTCTATCTGCTAGAAGATAATGAACATGAATACATAAAAACTTCTCCTTCATAATCTTGAAATAATATTTTCACTGCTCGGTCCACATGAACTTCGGATCCTTCTTGGTTAATGTTGTTTGAGTAGTCGCAACCCGATTGAAATCTGTTACGAAACTTATGTAGTGGCCTACAAGACCATGTAAACTTCTCACCTCTGTTATTGTATTGGGGTCAAACCAAAACACAAAATCTTATATCTTTGATGGATCTGTAGATACTCCCTTTTGGTACATAACATACCCCATGAAATGGACTTCTCGGGCCCAAAACCCACACTTCGACTACTTCCCAAACAACTTCTATAGATGAAGAACTCCCAAAATAGCATGCAGATGCTATGAATTATCCTCCTCATACATAGTGTACACAAGGATGTCATCGATTAATTCCACCATGAACATATCTGGGTAATCATGGAACACATCTTTCATCAATCCCATTAACATAGATGGAGCTTTCATCACACGGAATGACATTACAACTAACTCGCAATTCCCTTGACGACAATAAAAAGAACACTTGGAGATATCATTATCATTCACACGCATCTGATGATATCATGACCGCATGTTGATCTTTGAGAACAATATTTCATCATTCAATTGATTAAATTAATCATCAATCCAAAAAAGAGGATAGCGGTGTTTAACTATCACTTTGTTTAAGCGATGATAGTCGATACACAAACACAAACTATTATCAGTATTCTTCAAGAACAAACCCAGTGCCCCCCATGGTGAAAAACTCTGTCGAACAAAACCACAATATAATAGACCATCATGCTATATATGTTGCTCTCGTAACTCTGATGGGGCTATCCTATAAGGAGTCATAGATATATGATACACTTCTGTTTGTAGCTCAATCCCAAACTCAATCTCTATTCAAGGGGGTAATGTTACAACCTCTTCTAGAAAGACATCGGGGTACTCTCCTACGACCCTTGGAAACATAAAGTATTGAACCCCTGATGAAATAAGTATCAGCTGACCCATTATGGATGATATGGACAAAACACACCATCGACCAATCTGAGGGTGTTGCTCGCCAACAAACAACATTGTCTCTTCATCAGCATCGAAGAACACCACCTACCTCATGAAGAAATCCACTATAGCCAACATTGAATGCAACCAATCCATGCTGAGGAGGAAATCATATATTCGTGTTCGTATAAATATGAAATCCCCCCTAGATCTGTGTTTCCCCATCTCTATCTCACATTCTCTACAAACATCAATCAAGTCAGCCTGACCTTGTTAATGCCAATGACATTGGAATCCTATATAGCTCAAGTCCCAAATCATGGACTAGTGTAGGTGAAATGAAGGAGTGTGTCTCTCCTGAATCACCAAGGCATACACAAAAGTAGAGAAAAAAATAAAAGGGTACCTCAAACGATGTTAGCCTCGCCTGGCTCTAGAAACATTAATGCATGATGATGACCAGGAACTCATCCAAGACATGTCTGACCTAGATTATGACCACCACCATGGCCGAGATAAGATATATGATGAAGGGGAGTGTCATGTTGCTATCCTATACCTACCCCATCTACCCTCTACTAATCCAAAGTTATTTTAGCATTATGTTGCTTCCTCGAATGGAACTTCCACAATGGAGGAACCTGGAACGGAACACCTAGTTCACGATGACTGCATTGAAAGGACATGCACTCTCTCTACTGATGACCTGGATCACCACAAGAAAAATAAGGCCCTATAACTTGGTATAGGATAGGGAGTCACTTCCCCCGGATAAATGAGATGTCGAGGGATGATATATACCTCAAGGAAAACCGAAATTTTACTGCCTAGAAAACTGGGATCCCCGAACCACAACTCTACTTGGGTAGGAATAATGGAGACAACCCTTTCATGATGTTCTGGTTATGTACAATGTTCTCTTAATGACCTCTATCCTCTATGGTTCTTGATGATATGCCTTCAACATAAATGGGGGGACCTGGCGCAAGATCTATGCATGCAATTTCCCTTTGAAATTCATCTCTCTGGCCTCCTCATCTTTCATCATGTACGAAGCATATCGTAAATGGTTTCTGAAATTGATTCCAAACTCTCGCACATTGGAGCTCCACTATCGAAGGGTAAGAAATATCTAGTGACTGGATGCTTCCACGGTCAAAGAAAGAAACTCGACACTACTCTTTTTTCGGATCTCCTCAAATGATATTGACGACTCCTCACAATACCCTAGGAACAATAACGACCACTACCTCGCTACTCCAGGCAGCGTCTTCACAACCCAACAAACACATTGCTCCATCCTAGCACAGATCGAAATGAAGCCTATATCAACCTCCACAAACCAGTATTATATGACTGCATGTGAAACAGAGATGTATTACTTATACTATCATTGGATCTAAAACTCTATGAGTGTCATCCTCTAAGTGTCTCCATCATCGACCTCTACCCTGTGGTGATCTGCTGGCACAACCTATGGGACATATTTTCTTCAAACCTGCCTAGGGAGTCGACTATGATCCATACATGAAAAAGTAGTTAAATATCTTAACCCTATAATATGAATGAACCAACATTACTTAATTAATTGTTTTCATTTATTCACTTTAGGATATCCTATCCCTAGTTCTACACATTAAAACACATGCACAAAGAAAAAAGATGCATGATCCATTCTGAGGTCTCTACCCTGAAACTAGTATCACATCGATTAGTAGCCATTGTAAATATAAAGGTATATGTATAAGATTATAGGTGGCCATAAACTCTTATGTCTCTACCGATCTCCAGTGTTTACATCACTTGCTAAACAAGACTAACATCATTTCCCTACCATCCCATGCAACCTCACATGTTCATAAGACCAAACTCCATCCTATCCGTCAACTAGACCATTGATACCACTATGTCACAACCCCCTACCAACAAGGTGTACTACTCTAGGGATAGAAATGTGAGAGTTGATATAATGACCCCAAGTCCTTCCTTCAGTAGGCCCCATGTTAGAGACTACCACCGAGGTTTTTGTAAACACACAAATGGGAGGCATTATCCACTTTGAGAAGACATGATAAAGAGAGAGATAAGACATAAACCAACCAACTCCATCTCAGACATCAATATTAAAAAAATCCCAAGTACACATATGTAATTTAATACAAAACTATTACAACTAAAATGGGGAAAACTAGAAGTACCAAAGGAAAATAAAAAGATTTGCAACCACATGTATGAACTGATCCTGTAACCCCATGCTAGTAGAAACAAGCTGGACCTCCAACCTCCTCCATGTTACCTAAAAATGGTATATATATACATAGGGTGAGTATAATAGTATACTTTATAGGATCCTCCCTAGATCCTCTTATGAAAATGTAAATAAATCATTTTAAAGGACAATGACCAACATGTGAAACTAACTCATTACCTAAACATGCATACTATGTTCTCGTCCTCTCCATGGATTCTATCACCATGTATGACATACAATAGTATATAATATAATAAATAATATCAAGGTTACCATACCAATAATTCCCCACTAGTTTTCCGCTTTACACCAACATCGCATGTCCTCAACCAACTCTATCTCAAAGGATTTCCCGCAGACACCTGGTTGAAGCCCCACAACATGCACCTCATTCCCCAAACCCACCACATACATGTACGAAAATTGATTAGATAGTTTCCGGGAGCCACCATAGCTCGGATAACATGTATCATACATCGGGCATTTTACCTCAATCCATTACAAACCACACACCCAATAATGATCCTCAATCCATCATAGCCTATACCCATTTCACGTGTAGTTGTCTATCTGAAACTATTTCCAGAATATGTGTGTGTGAATAACCACAAGACATTACAGCCCTATGCACAAATATATGGGGAAAATTAACTGATGTTCCTACTAGCACCAATAACAACCATGTGAATATAGTGGGGCCAAAGGGGGTTGTTATCCATCCATCATCACACTAGAATGTTTGGGAAAACACCCTATAGGTCTAAGAATCCCCAGGGTGTCAGTGTCCCTAACTAACGGGGTGGAGTAGCATATAGAAACAAGAAAAGTACAGAATAAATGATACCTCACAACCACACTATAGGAATAACTGAGTCATAGAGTCAACTAGAGCTAACGTCTCTCAGATTCCCGAATCCGATTTCAATGACTATGTATCCTATAAGCACAAACCCATTTAAAGATCCTTATTACCTAACCACATTCCCTTTTTAACAGTTTCACTTTAAATTAATTTATTTTTTAAACAATAATTAACCATTAACAATTTCCACATTAAAAATCAATATAATCACACCAAAAGTACATTGTTCCTTTAAATTGAATCCTTAGCATTGCGTCCCACGTAGCTCTAACACAAAGGGTTAACATTATTTATTCTTAAATTTATTAACTACATTACATCCTCGTATAATCAGGCCTTCTACTAAAAAATTAAAAGCTATTAAACATGTGGGGCTCAACACAGTGAGTAGGTGAACTAGCCGTCTAGTATTTTCCACCTATAAAAAGAGTATGGACCCATAATCCTAGAAGATGCTAAACACAAAAACTGTGTGGCATACCCCCTAGGTCATTCCCCCTTTTGGAATGAGGGTTAGAAAACCAGTAACCAAGAGCAGTATGGAATGTAAAGAAGATAAAAAACCAAAAATAATCAGAATGAATCCATACACTCACATCCATCCCTTTTTTCATACTCGATGTCCTCCCCGACACCAACATGCATAACCATATGCATCTGGCCACTCTAGGTGTCAAATGATACCACAACTAATGATCCTCCCTAAGGCCACATATCATAACAGCCATCCGGACTCACATCACAACACAAGCAGTAGGAAAAAACCATCTTATCAAATGGTCAGTTTTCCCTTAGACAAGGCATTATGACGTCATACATAATGATCTCTCATAGCTCCAATAATAATCCTCTTATCCTTTACAAACATGATGGTAACTTAAAACCCTATGAGGAATTATCTTTTTGTCAAACATCATGCTATTTAATCCATCATGAATTAAATGATTTATTATTGGTAGGATCCAACTATGGGAACCCTAAACAAAGTGATATAATAAGAATCCAAAATATATTAAATATGATTACGTCATCAATTTGAATTTCGTCAAATTACAACAACAAAACCCGATTCATTTACATGCCACTTTATCATTATCCAAAAAATAATCAATTGTTTCTAGCTTTACGTTCAATACCAATTACAATAAAAAACAAAAATCCAAACAAGGAATTCATTGATATTAGACTATATATCAAAACAAGAGGAAATAAAATATGATCGATATCAATTTATTTATCTGGTTTAAATATTTAATATTTCAATTCAATTTTGTTCCAGTGGTCTAAGTCACGATAACTCTAAATTTGCATGAAAAAAAATATAAGCAAATAATTCCTTAACTCAAAAGTATTTTGATGATCTTTGAACATACTGATAATACAGATCATGATCACCTATCTTGGAGGACTTCATCCACCCGAGGATGCAGAGACACCACCACACCGGCCAACACCAAAGAAAATTCCATTAGAAACATGTAGATAGATTTCCATTAGAAGGAAATGTGAAACAGAAGAAGATAGACCCAAATGAATGATGATAGATCATACCATATATTTAAGATTGATCGATTCATCTTGGTTGAACCAAAATTAGAGGGTGCACTCTCAGCAAGAAGATATTAATGGGGAACCAATCCAAGAGTAAATGTTTGATCTTATAACTCTTTAGGGAAGGAAGGAAATTTTCAATCATCTCGCATGAGAGAACAATGAGGAAGAACATAGTATAAAGTCATCTTGTACCATTAGAAGATTTAACTATTTAGTGGATTAAGATACGCTGAATTTTCCATTAAAAATTGATCACACTAAACTATGTGGTTTGATCAGGTAAAAGTATCCATAACCTTATTAAAATTAATATAAAATTAATGGGATTTGACTCAGACTTAAATCCCTAAAAAACCATAAATTCATTTTCCGTCAAAGGAAACGTCAAATCAGTGAAACTGGAAAAATATGGAAATTTGAAAAGGTGAATATAAGATAAATCTGAAAACACTGTTCATGGGATGGACAATGTTTATGTGACATAGTTTATGTGACAATGTGACTCTCACGCCATTTTTGTGACACTGTGTCTATGATACAGTTTCTGTGAAACCGTTTCTATCACACCATTTCTGTGACCCTGAGACTGTGACACCATTTCTGTGACAATATGACTGTGACACCCTAACTGTGACACCGTTTCTATGACACCGTGACTGTGACAACATTTTTGTGACACTATGTCTGTGATACCAGGACTGTGATATCATGACTGTGACACCGTGACTATGACACCCTATTAGTGACACCATTTCTGTGACATCATTACTGTGACACTATTTATTTGGAATCGTTTCCATGGCACCGTGAATATGAAATCATTTATGTGACATCGTGACTGTGACACCATTTTTGTGACACTATTTTTGTGACACTGTTTCTATGACACAGTGATTGTGACACCATTTCTATGACACCATTACTATGACACCTTGATAGTGACACCATGACTATGACATCGTGATGGTGACACCATTTCAGTGACTCCAAGAAACTATTCATAATACTAGAAACATTATTCAAATAACTAATAATTTGTCTATGTGTTGGTGAGGAGTCACCATGACCTCCCAGAATAACTCAACCACCATATTTCAACATTGTAATGAACCAGAGAGGTCTGGGCCATTAAAATATTAATTTATGAATAGGGTTTTATTATTATTGTCACTATTTATCCAAATAACATTCATAGTAAAACACTGAATAAAAAAATAGTAAACAATTTAGCTATTAGTCTTCTCCAAACTAGAATGAATATACATTTTTTAATAAATTTAATTATTACTGATAAAAAATTGATCATTTTGTGGGATGTTTTATAAAAAAACTGATAATGAAATTAAATGTTAAAAATATAAATTAACACAAATTATATAAATATGCAATTGGAAGAAAATTATCTTATATAGTGTAAAAATTGGTTTTCCATAAAAACATGATTTTGGTGAATTGATTACATAAATAGTAAATATGAAATTAAAGAATTTTCTTTTCATAAATAAGAGAACAAGATATTATTTGATTAACATAGAAATTTATAAATAATCCAACCATAAAATAACTAATCATAAATAATATCAAATATTGATGGGATTGTAAAATAAAACCATATATTGTTGGAAACATTTGAATCCTATCCCAAATAAAAGGAAGAATTAATAATGAAACATTAAATATAATGAATATTAATGGTATCATAATATAAGAAATATACTGATAAGTAAATACACTCCATAAAAATATGTAGCAGTGTAATACAATATATGTCTCAATGTTGTGGAAATAGAGATGAGATATCTCATATTTACCATATAATTAAGTTATAATTAATCATTTAATTGATTACTAGTATCAAACACAAATCCAAATAAAATTTGTGAAAATATTAAATAGAATTTTAAAATATCATTACATAAATGATCATGTAATATCAAATAAAATGGGTATGTAATATAACCCAATTTAATAAAATTCTGTACTGAAACACATACTAGTTGGTATCATTAAACTAAAATTACTAGGCTCCAAATAATATTATATAAAACAAAAAATATTAATAAATATAATGGAAATATGAATTAATGAAGGGACTCAATACATCATATATTATAAATTATTGCATAACAACCAAATATGCCTCAGTGAAAGGAATTTGAAACGATATACCTTACCTCAAGTCTTACTCACAACATACCCAATTTATCATTCTTAATAATAATAATTATATGTTAATTATTTAATTTCTTATGAAATTTTTTTATTTTTATTATATATATTATTTTAATTAATAAGTTATTTTATTTGAATACGGAGTCTATTAAGTTCAGATCAACCATTTTGAGGATATTTGGTTCATATATACAATATGGATCTTGTATTACAATGATAAATATATAGGTCATTATTCCATCATATCAAGAATATTAATCATGAAAAAAAAAATATTATAAATAAATGTTACTCTCAAAAAATCATGATTGATTTTTATCAAAAATGAACAATATTAGAATCATGGACTTCGTAATTTATACATACACATGAGTAACATTTCTATTATTCAATGGTCATTATGGTAAGAAGGTAATTTTTATTTTATCAGGAAATAATAATAACCATTATAAATTAAATTACTATTTCATTAATTGTATTTTATATATAGTCTATGTTATATGGCGATGTAGAATGAATCACATCCCTTTGTGGAGGTGGTATCCCACATATACCAACAGAGGAAATTATAATTTTTATACGAAATTAAATTTTATAATTTAAATCAAAAAAATTAATTTTATTATGATAGTTATTTTTTAAAAAATATGTTAATATTAAATGCATTATTAAGATCATTCATTATATATTGAGATAGAAAATTATTTACAATGGTTCGCGAGGTGGTTGTTAGTAATAATATGTATTTGTTTCCATTAAGACATAGAATTTCATTGAATGAAAGATTATTTTATTATTAAATTCATTATGCACTAATTATATTTTTAGAAGTTATTATAAGAAAAAAAATTCTTTGTTAAAAAAATACATATTCATTAAACAACTTCTAAAGGTATTCAAAAAAATATTTCTTAAGTTGGATTAGTGGTTTAACCATGTCCTCTAAGACATGTGGAGGGATATATGGAATAAATCTAGGTATGGTATTTGTTATCCAATTTTTTATTGAATTGTTGAGGGTAGAGGATAGTGGGTTCCCATTTCTAACTAAGCGGAGGGGATATTTTTTAATTCAAAAAAAAAGAAGTGTATAAAGTTAATATTATTTTAGAATATTTTAAAATGGAATTGGATTCAAATTTTGGATAATTTAAGAATTTAATATGGAATAAATATATTAATTTTAAAATAATTGAAGTGAAAACTAACACTTATATCATGGTTTAAAATCTTGGTAATCCAATTTTACACTTATTTACAGTAAAACATTATTCTTTGTAGAAAATTTATAATTATATATTTAGCATAATAGTATTATTATAAATTGAAAATGTATGAAAATTTAATATTTTTATCATCATTATATCCCCCTTACATGACTTTTAGTGTTATTAAATTCATTAATACTATTTTATTTAACATAAAATAACATTAATTTCAATTTTGAAACTATTCGTTCAATTAGATATTAAATGCATAAATAAAATAATTTATTTCGAATATAATCAATTTACCCATCAATAACACATCAATATTAACAGTAGAACACATTTACAACTAAAAACCAGGTATGATCCAATGTTTTTTGATGTGGTGTTTTCTCAAATGAATTCAAACTTTTCATTCTGCCAACATGCCGAATAATAAAATTATCCACAAAATTAAAATATATTTGTTATAACTCTTGAATATGTTGTTTATAAGTGTTTTTAAGGTTAAATAGTGGTCTTTGTAGTTCAGTAGTTATGTGGTAGTGTTTATCCACAATAAATCACTACCCATTTGACACATATAAGGGTCTATGAATTTCTTAAACTGGGTGGCCCTTTAGATAATAATATGCAGCCACAATGGGGGTGTAAAATAGTTGTTACATTTTGCCTTCAAGGGAGAACAAATAAAAAGAATTTGTAAATAAAAATAAATATGTGGGTGTATGTTATTTTAAATTTTTTACAAAATGTATGCCTGACACAAACTGTTAGTTCTAATAAACCAGTAGAGCAACATGGTTGGTGCACAGATACACCCAAAAGTGAGTAAACACATTTTGGGGTATCTCCCAAGGGTAATATGAGCATAAGATTTGGTGAATTGTGAGGAAACCCATTTGACCCAAGAGTGTAGATAATTCTCTTGTAATTCCCTTAGAAATAATGAAAACTATCACTCCTAAGATGTAATATAGTACAAATCCATGAATGATGAGTCTATCCATGAAGTCTGTATGTCAATACTAATGTTCCCTCCATGCCTTAAAGTATGTCAATCGTTTCAATAAAAAACCATATGTAACAATCTTGAAATAGAATTTATATCTAGGTAATAATTATATACATGAATTTAATCCTTGTAAAATAACTATGTCATAAGGCATTAGGCATGAGTAACTAATAATAAACAATAGCACTAGGATTCAATGCATGCTCCAATAAAAATAATAAAAGATGTGAATAAACACGGAACATATCATCAGAAAAATAGTTTTTGATATATGGTGTATATAATACATAAATAACCTTGCATAAAATAGTATGAAAATGATAAATTCGTTGATAGTAAATCATTGTAATTGTGAATAATGCCTCTGTGATGAGAAATAAGAATAAAGAATGAGTATGAAGAAAAATCAACTTTTCTTATGTGCCTATGGATGGGAAACAGTCACCTCAATCAAAATTATTTGTTAATGGAATTTATTAAAACTAAATCACACCTCATGAGGTGTTTAATATTTTTTAATAAGGGTGTTAGGCCAATAATAAGTAAGAACAACCATTTGGGTGTCTTTTGTATAGGTGTTCAACTGAAGCTTCATTAACACCTAATTAAGGTAACACATGACATTGAAACACATAAAATTTAATTTGTTTACATGCTTAGATGCATCTCCAAAAGGTTACGACCAGCGGTACTGTGAATAACCATTTGAAAAGTGGTGATGCATGTTTAAAATGCAAATAACCCTGAACTCACATTTAGGAAAACCCCCAAATCCAATATAGAGTCATGGTTTCTTCTGGTTCAGGTGAAATTGGAGAAATATTTTAACTTTATGAAAATAAAAAAATAGTTCACACATTGATCGTTAAAATTATGAGAAGAGAAACAGCGAAAGGACTTAAAATAATTTAGAACATATTGATCGGAATCCATAGAGACATGTGGTCCTTGATTTTGACAATAGAATTAGAAGATATAGAAAACAATATATTATGCTTGGGATGAGCCCCACATGAATGGAATATGGTTTGTTCCTAGGAGGAGATAAACAAGGGAAGATGGGGTACTAAACTTTTAAATCATTAATGAAAAATTAGAAAATTCACTGAATAGATAGTGAATAGGTTTTGGCCACATAGTTGGCCAAACCATGCAACTATCGTGTGCTATGTAACAGCCCAAGAACCCCCTCACATTGAATAGAAACATTGTTTGGATGACCATGTAGATCCCATGGAAAATACCGTTGTAAAAAACTACAACAACCCAAAAATTTTTCTATATCCTCCCACCTGGATAGAGAAAATTGTTTTCCACCTCCTACTTCATTAGACCAGAAATAATGCATTCCTCTAAGTGCCACATAGATTAAGAAAAACCATGTGCTGTAGTTTTTTCCCAAGACTAGGATTTCATGCCTCAGTTCCCTGAAAACATGATTGGACACCCATGGAACCCCATAGTACATAAAAAATGAAACAAAAAATAAGAAAGTTTCCCAACACCGACATTATAATTCTTATTCAAAGTTATGTTAATGGATCTTCCACCAAATTACAATATTCAACCTTCCTGGTAATTTTTTTGGGTATAAAAAATGTGGGATTCTATAACTACTCCACTATAGAACATAACTTCACAAATAACCCTTGTGGAATAATTTATATCAATACAAGACAGACTAATGTAATGAAGAATCATCCAAATTAAAGAATTTCAACACCAATATAAAATTAACCTTCCAAGAATTTCATTAAGAGTATGATAAATGTGCCTTCTAGACTGGTGAAAACCCATGTTTCCCAAATTTGGACATCATGATTAATCATACCCAATCCTACAAGACTAAATACATGATCACTCCTTTGTCTTCTAATGGACAAGCCTACGGATCCCCCACCCTAGGATATTCTAATTTTTTAGGGACAAACATCAAATTACTATACCTAAAAAGATGAAATTTAGTTTTATGAATGGCCTCATAATTATAATAATGATTATGGAGTTATTCATTGCATTAAAAAATGGTCCAATCCTAATCGACATCAATGGTTGTTCGAGAGTACATTCATGAAGATCTTTTCCCACACCAACAACACTATCCACAACCCAATGACATGATATTGAGTGGTTCTTCACCAACTGAAAACAACAAGATAGTGTTATATCATGTCGATCCTCCTCTAGATAACTACCCTCAAAACACATGGCTTTGAAAATTTATTAATTTTAAAATCTACAATCAATATTTTCCTTGAGCATGTTCACCTAATCATATAACTAGATTTTGGTGATGTCTCTAGAAAAATTAAACCATTACAAATGATGGTCTCAACATGAACAAGGGTGAATTCAATTTCTTACATAGTTGGAATTTCACCCATTAAACATATAATATTAGATCAACTAGGATCTTGGGTAACCTCGAAATCATTTCCGATGGACCAGGGAGATCATCCAAGGAAAACCAAAAATTTCCATTACTATGGGGACTCGATAAAATGTTTTCTGTCAACACATCAAGAAACATGATTGAGTCAAAGAAGAAATCCACACAGTGATCTAGTCAATGTTTAATAACAAGCATTCACGAGTCTATAAATGGTTCTATTACATAGGATCCTAGGTATCAATCATGACTAACCATGAATATTACGACAAAGACACATCCAGAGCACACTCTGATATGAAAAACATATCAAACCCAAAGACATTTAAAATTAGAGCAGTGTATACCAAACTC
Source organism: Viscum album (assembly GCA_963277665.1). Taxonomy (NCBI): domain Eukaryota; kingdom Viridiplantae; phylum Streptophyta; class Magnoliopsida; order Santalales; family Viscaceae; genus Viscum; species Viscum album. The sequence continues at coordinate 641,145,708 of OY728151.1, read as the reverse complement.
TATCTTTGTGTACATAGACCATTTCAAGATGTATAACATGATCCTCATTTAGACCCAGAGTACACTATAGGAATTTTAATGGTTTCCCGGTAAAAGAAATAATTTTATTCTACTATAAAGAGGGTGATGTTCTTGATATGGTTCCAAAACAACCATAAAAACTATAAAGGGAAATTTTAGTCAACCCTATTAGGAATAATTTCATTGAAATAGATTGGTATCACATATAATCACATCACCATTTAGAAAAAAAATCAATCATACCTCATCAATCATCTCATGATATGTCATGTACAACCACCAAATTCAATTATAGTATAATGAATTATAAAAAGGTTGTGTATAATCCCAACTACAACATAATTATGATATTATGAAAGCACAAACATATAACCCTGATATTATTTCATGCGGGGCTTTATGAAAGAACATCCATTTCCAAAAAGCCTTTCCATGGATTTGATCCCTCTACATGAAGGAAATTACAATTGTAACCAATGATTTTATTTGATAAAAATTATATATGGGTTGATTTTTTTTTGAATCCTTCCATGGTAAATCAAGGATTTTGCATGAAAATGGATCCTTATATTTAATCATTCAATTGTATTGAAGGTGGTATAATTTCCCACTATTTGAAAAAAAAATTGGGTCCAAAACTGTAGGATGAATATCATTGAAAAAATCTATTTTATTGAAGGAATTATGAAAATATGGTAATTGAATGTATTTTTTAATTATAAGATATTCCAAATTTTTATTTTAATGGAACAAAATATGCTTAGGCCGATCTACATGACATCGACGAGCATGAAGAACAATGAATAATTATTGAATTGGGAATGGTGATAGTGATATCCACAATTATAATAATTCAAGCTTTATGGATGTATAATGGTCTTCATAGTATGCACTTTGTTTAGGAAGAAAATCAATAACATTAAATTTATATAGTTCTTTGTGAAAGGAAGCCAGTCACAAAGATGACTTTCACATATCCAGAAAATGCTCTATAGGTTGTGGAGCTTTAGAAATGACTGACCATATCAATTAGATGATACCCCTCTTAATTTATAATGAATTATTCTTGTGGAAAATATAGAATCCCTATAATTTCACTAATAAAGGGGAGCACCAAAAATCTAACATTCAATGCAAGATTGAGCATCATGAAAATACATGTTGAGTCTTAACTAATACCTATTCTTTTGGATAATAAGTACATCGCGATGATGTGGTATATCGTGTTGACTTAGTGGGAATCGAGAATGTGTTTCTTTAAAAACATAAATATTTATTTGTGAATAGAGTTTGTTTCATGAATGCAGTGGTGCATCGAAAAGACGGTTTTCTTCAAAGGAATGGATCTACATGAAGGTAGTGAGATTCTCAAAGTATATTTGAGGAAAAAAAATTTGAATATCATATTTTATGTGGATAGGAATTTAAAACTGAATAAACACGAGTATACGTTTAAAGTCGAGTATTGTACTATGTTTGGGATAAACACATTAACGTCAAACCATTTAGGGGACCTTCATGTCGATATTATGAGTTTGAATTCTCTCAAAAATATGAGTTTGAAGGATTCGATAATATAAACCATGATTTATCCCTAAATTCATGTAAATGTAGTGTTCCTAGCCTAGCCTGACTATGCCGAAACATATATATTCCACATCTATTGAATATTATTATAATAAGGTATGACCAACACACAATCATCATATGCACCTTGGACTTATCCCGTAGTGGTGAACCATGTAAAATTTTTGTGTCTCGCTTGTTTTCTTGTGAATGTTTAATTTCTAATCATATACATCTCACATGTATAATGATTTCCTTCCAGCATAGGAACAAGATCCCTTACATTAAAATAAAAATATGACACATTGATTCACCCATTAATTGTCAGTGTGTCCTAGGGACCGATAAGTTTTAACAGAGTCAGGTTAATGGTGTTAAATATATACTAAATTCCCATCATGGAGAATTTAGAAATGATATTATAGTTACACAGTTTTATGGTATAAACATTCAAATACAGAATAATTGGATAACATAACATCTAAGATCTCTTGTAATGGATGTGTTTTTTCTATAACGCATGGAATACACATCCCTGGTCCAACAAGGTTTTTCATGACTAATTTAGATAGGAAAATGCTTGATGTAGATGCTAAGGCACATAATGATCTTACTATTTCACTTTTTTAGTAGATCTATCTTATGGTGATTAACTATACATCAGAAAAATTTATTTTAGAAAAATAATAGAATATATATGAAGATGGAAATAATGTGAATGAAGAAAAAATACAATTCTCGCACAATAGGATTGATGAATAATGATTCATCCTGATGAAAATTCATAATCCTTATTTAATCGAATTATTGAAGCAGTAAGATAAATTTGAGGGATTAAAGAATAAATAGAAGACATTAACATTGTGAAAAAAATGGAGATGTCATACACCTATATAAATCCAAAAACATTCATCCATTAAGGAATGTGATCTACTTAATCATTATTTTGATGATCTCCTATGTAGTCTAATGTAATTATAAATGAGAGTGAAGCTACAAGAAGTGGAAACACAAGTCAGTAAGGAAATTGTATTAGAATACATGGATAAACTAGACATTTAAAGAGATAATGTTTATTAATATATTGAGTATGGATAAATTCATCCACTCATTTATAAGAAATTAAATATAGGAATTTCGAGATTCATTGAAAAAAAATCCCTTAGGATTTTTTTTCTTTCGTAGAGATGAGAAGATTGCTTATTAGTGCTCAAAGAAGTTTGATGATGAAAAGGGTTAATATAGACACTCAAAAAAATAATTGAATCAATTTTATCATAGAGGAATCTAAAAATATTGAATTAATCAAAAGAAAATGGGTTTTTTCTTGGAGGAATAAGATGAACATAATCAATTCATTACTGAAGAAGAACCGTAGTTTAAATATGGAAACTGATCATTTATGATGAGTATGGTTTAGAAGTAAAAACCATAAAAAGATAAATCTAGAGATTATTATTTGATTAGGGACTCTTATATAATTATATAACATAAGGATTATATCAGCAAGATAGAGATTAAAAGTAACATATGAATCAATAGAGAGTGGTTATTGTTGAATCATCATAATTTGTTGATCATCTATAAGATGAAATTGAACAACTATAAGACTAGGTTAAAGTACAGTCAAACACCCTTTAAATCATTAATGATATATTTGAAATGATTTTGAGAATTGATGAACTAAAAAAGTCATTCTATCACCTCATATCCAGACATGAGGAGAAGTTCAATTTTGTTTAGGTTTGTGAAGAAAATATAGTCTATATTGTTCTAATATGATGAGATGATGTAAAATGATTAATGTGGTTTTGATGGACATACATTGGTTTTGAATTATTGAAGACCGAAATACATGGGAAATAGCGTAACCGGCTGTGATGTGGAAACAACAAATGCAGCAAACATAGTTGGATAGAATACAATAATGTTAAATTCAAGACATGTTGAAATGTCACCTGAAGTGATGAAAAAGAAACCATCAATTAAAACTATTTATAGATATTAAAACTATTATCTTATATCCCGAAATTATTGAAAATAAAAATATTTTCTTAAGGAACCATGAAGAGGAATCAATATGAGAAGAAATTTCGACTAATGAATTGTCAATTTTGTGGCAATCTCGTTCATACCATGTCATATTGTGAAGAGAAAATGAGATATTAAAATGGGGAAGAGGTAGGAGTTCCCTAAAAGAGAACAAATTCATATAATACATCTTATAGAAGAAATAATATCTATTTATATTGTATTTATTATTGTATCATTATTGAAAATGATGTGTTTTGAAGGTAAATGAATGACATGATAAATTCAAACAAAACTTGGGGACCTTTTAATATTCTCAAACCAGACAGTGTTTCTATTGGAAGATGATTTTTTTCATAAGATTAAGAGTATAAATATGAAGAACCCATTCAAAATTAAAATATATCTACATTGAAATCCAAATCGTCCACTCAAAATAATATTCCATGGATGGAAAAAAAGAAAATGAAAAAGCCAACCCTGAAGAAGTTGTTCTCATTGATACAAAGAACAACAATGGGATTATTCATAGTGGGTGCTCATACCATATGATAGGAAATGAAGAAATATATTTTAATGTTATGAAATAGGATGATTGAAAAGTAATTTTTGATTATGGTGGTTTATAGAAGATAAAAGGTTGTGGAAGTACTGAGATACCTAATTGAGAGATGAATAAAACTGATATTCTTTATGTGGATGGTCTATATCAAAATCTCCTCAATTAAAGTAAAATCTATGACCCAGGGCTAATAGTGATGTTCAATTATGAGTTGTGTACTCTAAAAGGAAGACATGTGATTCCCTCATTAAATGATGTTGAACATATGTAAAATTTTAGGAGAATGATAGAGGAGAAATATTTTCTACATAACTGTTGAAGAAGAAAATGACTTGTGGAACTGGAGGTTAGGGAACTATAATCAATAGGATATAGAAAATATATATTAATTTAACATTTTAATGGATTCCACCAACATTAGTCATGAAAATGAATATAATTTTTATTCCTATATACGAGGAATGTTGCGCTGTTTTTATTATTGGCAGATGACGAAAAGAGCCCCAAACCGTCTTGATCTCATACATAAAGACATATATTTCTCAATGAATGTGGCTATAACAGATGTATATGTTTCATTTTTTTATTTTAATTTTTGACTATATTATAATGGGTTTTATGATGGTTATTCATAGGAAACAAAAAGTGATTGATTGCATGAAATCATATCACTGAATCTCCGAGAATCATACTTGGTAGACAATCAATGTTCCGTGGTCTGACAATGGAGGGGAATAAACATACATTCAGATTGAAAATTTATAGAAGAATCATGGAATATATCATATGGTTTATATTATGAGAACCCCACATAAAAATATATCTTTTAGACCATTAATGGATAGGTGAACATTATGGACCTAAAGATGCTAATTGAGAGTTTTATTCCTCGTAGTTACTATAAAGAGGTTATTCAAGCTGCATTCTATATTAAAAATCGAACATAGATTTATATGGGTGAACCCAAGACATAGTATGTGTTGTGACATGTAAGGAATCCCCCTTTGAAGTATTTCCATGTTTTCAAAGTAAATTATTTTTTTGAAACAATGAATGAAATCAGGTAATGTACGGTGATTTGGAAGGTGAAAGAATATTCCTTACATATTTTATGAAAATAAAATCATACAAATGATTCAACAAGAATCTTTGATAATTTGTGGAATGTGTTTATGTAAATATCATTGATGATATACCCACTAAATCTTCATGAAATTATTATACTAATGTGATAGAAGATGTGAAAGAATGTGAACATGGAACAGATCTAAATATAGATGTAATGTAAGCCTACCAAACTCTCATGAGTCACAACACGATCCAGAATATGAAGAAGAATAGGAATATGAAACCATTTATTGATATAATTATACATAACCCCACAAGAGAAATAAATTATCTGAAATTGATCAATCAAAAATAATTTGGGATTAGAATCCACCCACACAAACACGGAGAATGAGGAATAATAAATAATAAATATTGCTTTCAATTATGTAACAATCTTTAATTTGAAGAAGGTTCCATGGATAGATCATGGGTTAACTACATGAATAAATATTTAGACCAAATCAACAATAATCAAATGAAATATCTACTCACGAGACCTGAATTTCAAAATGTGATTAGTAAAAATTGGATTTTTAATAACAAATACGTAGATCATGGTAATGTGATTAGAAATTAGGCTTTTTGGTGTGTAAATAATATTCACATATTGACGGTTTGTATATTGAAGATAAAATTTCATATATGGCTAGACTAGATTCAATCAGACTTGTTATTTTATTGTAAATTCAAATAGGATACAAAATTATATCAAATTAACATCAAACCCACTTGTTTAAATGGTGTTCATGATGAAGAAGATTACATACAACACCTAGTGGAGTTTCATGATTGAAATAACAAAATGATGGTGTGTAGTCTATATAAATATCTCTAAGGATTGAGGAAAGATCCCTGGATGTTGCACTCTTTCCAGGACAAGTATCTAAAAAAGATTGAATTCAATATAGGAGGAGTGGATCACAATCTCTATATGAATAATACATAAAATGATCAGTTCATGGCAATTTTTTGTACATTTAGGATAATATTTTTGATGGAAGGTGGTAGGGATCTACTGATAAATTTCCAATCTCATGAAATCAGAATTTAAAATATCCATGATTTGTGAAGTCACATATTTCATAGGGATTCAAGAGATTCATAGGAATGACTTCACTCTTTATCTCTCAATAAAATTATGTAATAGAGTTTCTAAATAAATTCAATATGCATGCCACCAAACCATTGTCGAATCTTATTGTGGTTGGAACTAAACTCGGAATCCATGTCGATGTGACATATGTAGTTTGCACAATGTAAAATAGAATCATTGTAATCTTATTGTACATGACAGTAACACAGACAGATGTGGTATTTTCATCATACTTAGTATCCCACATTCAAAGTAATCTGAAATGATAACATATTTTGGTAGTGAAATAAATCATGAGATACATTCAATGTACTCACAATAAAATATTATACTTTGATGTAGGAAAATATAATGAATTGAACATGTTTTCAGATGTTGACCAGGATGTAGATGTTGATGAAAGAATGTCGACAAGTGGTGGATCATTATTTATTAAAATGTAATGTGTGGTCTGGTTGAGTAATAAAATGTAATGTAAATCTTTTTTATATCACTTCATCAAGGAAATGTTTGAAAAAGGTTAGGTTAAAATAGATTATTTGTGAACTGATGATTATGCGGCTTATATTTGGATCAAGCCACTGGCAGACGCTACATTTCTGAAACATCATTTGAGCCTTAGTATTCAACCACTTATTAGTGCATGAGGAGGATATGGGTTTTTTGCTCTCCCTAGTTGAATTGACCATTTTAATGATTTTATTAATGTTATGCAGGTTTATAGTGGAGGTATGACCCAAGGGGAATGAGATTTTACGGTTTATAATGTACAAATATTCACCTTTTGGTTTATTTCTAATGGAGGAGAATGGATAAATTCACTTTTATAAAAGTGGTGAATAATGATTTGAAAAAGGGGAAAATGAGAATTCATTTTAATGAAGAAAATGTTTAGGTTGTGTAGTGATTCTATTACTAGGTCAGATAATATATTGGACATGTTTAAACACTCCATGAAGTGAGATCCCAAATAATGATTCACCTATTTTTTTTACCTGGTGATTTTCTATTAAAGAATTAGAGTGTTGGTTGTTTTTTTCTCACGTATCTTGTTTTGATTGTGGTTGTCACTTCATTAAATTTATATGAAGATTGAAAATGAACCCACATTGAATGATTGTTAGAACGAACATTTTTCTATAGCTGTAAATGGTGTTGGGTTTTTGATTTTTGTCAATCCACATGTGGAAGGTCAAGGATTTGGTTAACAAATGGATTGTACAATTTAATATGACTACAATATTGAATGTGAAGTCATTTTCTTAATATTTCAATATTTTTCGGTCAAAAATCTAGAGGATGGCTATCATTGTGAAAAGAATATTTTTATGAATGAATGATGAAGTTATGGTGAAGGGAAAAATTATAATAAAATGGTCTTTTCCAATTCTTTTATGAAAAGGAACAATTAATGCTAACAATGATATACATGAAAATGATGATAACCGAGAATAGCGATGAATTGGAACATCGTGAATGGTGAATGTGATCTCCACATTAAGGAAACTTGGCGCTTTGTATAAGTGCAATGATTTTTACGGAAAGCACCGCGATTACTATGAGAATCATGAATGGGAAATTTCCATGGAGGTTTGTGATATGTGTTGTACGGAAATATAGTTTTTGTTGGATTAGGAAAATGCTCTGGGGGAATTAGATCTTTTTAGTGGTCTGAGACTATAAATATAATGATACCCTTCTTCAATTATAATGATTTCTTCCTTGGAAAATCTAGAATCAGTTTGATTTTGTGAAACCAGGGGAGCTCCATGAAACAAATATTCTATGCGAGATTTAGCATGAAAAATTTTATTGATGAGTCTTATTTGATGCCCCATGAAAATAATTATCATATCCTTATCATCGCTACTATTACTCACTATCTTACCATCCCTAATACTATTCACAGTCTTATCATCCTTGTATATTAATGTGTTTTATGCCCCATGAAAATAACTATCTTCATGTTTCATCACTCCATTAAACTATAAATAAATCTAACAACCTTCAGAGTAATCAAACACATAAATTTATGGAATCAATGATCCAACAAACAACTAAGACACCTAACATTTCGACAGGGTGTCTATGATGCTAGAAAAGATATTTTCATAATCCTCACCCGCATATAAATTGTCCAAAAAAGCATGAATACCCATCAAAACAATGGATTCATTTTGGAAACTAAATGTTCATCATGGAAAATGGAATCCAAATAGTACCTCTCATTAGAAAAATCATAGTATTTAGTAGGTCCATTAAGGATCTGATGGAACATTCAACAATGGGAAATCCCCTTTCCAAAACTCAATGTATTTATTGAAAATTAAATAATAAATATGAGAGATTTACAGGATTTTATGCATATAATTTAGGGTCATTTTATATGGGTATATCCCGATAGGTGAAGCTCATTTTCTTGTCTCAAAGAACATAGTAAATGAAAAATTAACAATGATTTTAACCAAGTCTTGCATGTGGTTTATAGAAAAAAATAGCATAATATTTGATTAATCCATTTCATTGATTTATATTTGTTCTCAAAAAAATTCAAGAGAAAAATTTAAAACATTATTAATCAGTGATAAGGAAACATGTATTGGTAATCTATTTATCTATTTCGACAATGGAAAATTGGAAAGTTATATCATCATGCATTAAAAAACACATTTATTCATATTGTGCCACAAAATTATATCTCAAAATAGATAAAAAGTACTTTTATCAATTTAATACCTGATTATTAATAAATAAAGTCACTTTACATTAACATGAAAATCCATATATGTCTCTATGTTCAAATTAAATGACCTCAAACAAATTGTATAAACATGACCCCATTCTTTTTAATCTTTAAGGAACATAAAAGAAAAATGAGCATCAAGTAATAACAACATGGGTTAAAATAAAACAACCCACAATATGTAAGAATTTATATAAAAAAACACCATTACCAGTTCATTAAACTAGAAACACACATCAACAGACATACTAGGTTAATGATGTGAAATTATTAAATTAATTATATTTGTAATCATTCATAGGTGATTGTATTACAAATATTTTCAGTGTAACCATCCGTTTTATTGTGGATCATCAACAATGATTATCTTCAAATTAGTCATTATGTATATAAAACAAATATATAAATGTCATATTACATGGGTCACCACTTATAATTATTAAAATCACCCACACACATTAATTATTCAAGGACATATCTCTGTTAATAGTTGCAATTTTATCTAGTATTAAAATTAAATTCCAAATACATAACATTTAGGATATATCATGAATGTATGCATTTTGAATCTAAAATGATTCAATTATATGGGATACCATTTCTGAACCATAAAACACCCATACACATAAAAAATTACATATTTTATACCATTTAATTAAAACCATAAATGTTTCAACCCATTGAACCAAAGGGTCATTAATCCAGCATGTCATGATTGGTTAGTAAGGTCTCACTATCAATCTATGTTGAAATTCCCCATTAAGATGGATTTTTAATCCTTAATAACCAATTGTAAATTGTAAAAACAATAACTAAGCATGATGAAAATAACAATAACATATAGTTTATCAATATATGTAAGTAAGGATGAAAATTTATCCATGTAAAACTACTACATAACTAGGAAAACTATTAAAAATGTTAATTATAGAACTAAAATCATGGAATAATTAAACAACAATCAAGGAAAGAATAAAAATCAAAAACATAAAAATTTCATATAAAATCATGAATGAAATACAAAGGCTAGTAAATCTAATTTATGATATTAAAAACCCCTAATATATTAGAAAATATGTTGGAAAATAAAACTACAGTCACATAAAAAACTCCAAATACCTATATATGGAAACCTACATGGCGTGGAATTTGTAGGGATTGTAAATTTGTTTGTGCATGTAATTATACATGTAATTATACTCCATTTTCATGAAATACAAAGAAAAAATTCTACAGATATAATAAATCAAAATATAGAAGAAGGTACTCAAATTACTGATGTTGAATTCAAAATCAACACTAATAATGGACAAAAAGAACAATAGTCCAAGCCATGGCCCCTAGGACATTTCCATGTATATGGGTTAGACACTCTCTGACATAGATTTTTACCATGAAATGATACATTCATATTCTTCTTTCAATCGAAAAAATAGTAATACAAAGGAAATTAAACTTTTGATATAACATTGTATGGTCTCCTGTAGACTGAAAACTAACCTGATAGCTATACTGAATACAACATTTCATAAATTGTGCCTTGATTTATTCTAGAGGCCACCAACTAGCAATGAAGGTGTCAAGGCAGTACTATGGGAAGAAAATACATCCATGTTTAAAGTACCAAAAAACTATATCTTGTGAAAATCCATCGAAAAAAGGGAATTACTAATAAATAATGATAATGTCGTGGAAGATAAATATGATGAATAAATATAATTAATCAACCAACTCCGATACATATTATAATTGATCAATTTCATGTTTATTCTATATGAATATAAAGGATTTATAATAGTATGAACAATAAAATATATAAAAATTGATCCCACATGGAAACTCCATGATCATATTGCGTATAAGCTCTAGCATATGTTGTCTTTCTCCAATGTACACAACATGACATAGGAAATAAATCCATAGACATAGAAACATGATGATATGCTTGGGTACAGTAGTTGGATGGTGGTATGAGAAGGGGGAGATACATAATTACATTAAGCAACCACCAATGGTGTCTAGAACATTATATTTCATACACTACTAAAAAAAGATCCCATCATTGGTAAATAAATGAAAATAAATAAATATATAAATAACACATGTTTCTACATTCGTAAATAGAATGTAATTTAATTCTACCTTCTTCATCCTAAGAAAGATGTACGAACCAAGGTAACCTGAATTAGTAATGTTTTATATATTTGAAATCATATATTAAGTAACAGAAGTAGGATAAACCCATGATTCTACATTACCTTGGAAATCACACCCCCATGGAACCATACTAAAATATTCATACTACAATCATAATAATAATACTCATAATAATAATAAAAACCACATATAATATATGAAATTAATCCATTAAATTTTTTAATGGCTTCCTCATCCACTCCATGTTGATCCATAATAGAATCCCCAGGCTTTCTGTCATGACCCCCTCCCCATAAAGTGTACCCCTCCTAGGTCGGCAATGTGAGAAGAGAGATAATGACCCCCGAGTCCCGCCTCCAGTAGGCCCTGGGTTGGCGACTAGCACAGAGGGTATAATAAACACACAAATGGGAAGCATTACCCTCTAAGAGAACACATGCAGAAGGGAGAGATAAGATAGACACCAACCAACTCCAACTTAGAACTGAAATATAAAAGAAACTCAATTACATATATGAAATTCCATGCAAAAGTACTACAACAGAAAGTGGAAAACTAAAAGTACCCAAAAGAAAGGAAAAAAAGCAGCGACCACATGTCCGAACAGCTTCTGCATCCACAAGCTAGTAGTGACCAGCATGATCTCAAACCTGCTCCAAGTGACCTGAAAAATAGTTTATATATACGTAGGGTGAGTATAATAGTATACTCAGTTGGATCCTCCCCAAATCCTCTCGTGCAAAAGTAAATAAAGGATGTTAAAGCACAGTGAACAGCAAGTGAAACTAACTCATCACCTAAATAGGTATACTATGTTCCCAACCTCACCATGGATACTCTCACCAAGTAACGCATACAAGAATATTTCATATAGTAAAGAATATCAAGGGTACCCCGCTTCTACATTCCCACTGGTTTGAAGCTTTTCCCCAGAAACATACGTCCTCTACATCTATCTCTAATGGCTTGCCCATATAAACTTGGGATAAACTCCACAATCTGCACCACGTGCACCACAAAGGCTTTCTTACAGACACCTGTGCTAGGCAACACACTATACTCACAACCAAAAGTAACCTAGTAGTTTCTAGGATCCACCACAGCTCCCATAACATGTATCATATGTCAGGTATTATACCTCAAGCCATCACAACCCATACGCTGAGTAAGGATCCTCACGCCATCACAGCCTATACACGTTACACCTATAGTAGTCCATAGGATACAATATATCTAGAATATAAGTGTGTGAAATAACCACAAGCCAATGCAGCCCTCTATACACATATATGGGGAAAACTAACCATTGTTCCAAAGGCACTAGTATATACCAAGAGAAGAGAGCGGGGCTAAAGGGGGTAGTCATCCATTTAACCTCCCATCAAAATTTTTGGGAAAACAACCCCCCAGGGCTCAGAATCCTTAGGGTGTCAGATGCCTTTACCGATAGGGTGGAGTAGCATATAGAAACACAAAAAGTATAGAATATATAATACTCACAACCACAATATGGGAATAACCTAGTCTTAGACTCAACTGCAGCTAACGTCTCTCAGACTCCGGGCTACCACTTCTATAGCTAGGTATCCTATAAGCACACAACCATTTAAGGGCTTTATTAGATTACTTCATTCCCATTTTATCAATTCCATTGTATGTTACTTAATTCTTCAAACATTAATTAACTATGAAAACAACCTCAAAAAACTGAATTGGCATCATATTCAAAAACAACTGCTCCTTTTAAAAGTTATAGCCTCATCATTATGTTCCAGCATCTCCAACCCCATGGGTTAACATCATTTACTAAAACAGTCATTATAGAATTATATTCCCATATTCCAAGGCATTCTATAAAAGAAACCTATTCTACTAAACACAAGGGGGCTCAGCACGGTGAGTAGATATACTACCCGTCGAGTCTTTGCCGCCTATAGAAAGAGCGTAGACCCATTATCCCTCGAGAGGATAAACCCAAAAGAACTTGGCATACCCCACGTGTCTTCACCTATTTCTGAAGAAGGGTAATCAAAACCAACTGCCTTGAGCAGTGGGGAAAAGTAAAGCAGATAAACAACCAATCAAACCAAAAAACATCCAACAACCACATCAACCCCATTCCATCATCCCTAGTGTCCTCCATGACACCCACATGCATAAACCGATGCATCTCACCACTCTAGGCATCATCCGCTGCCACAACCACAAGGCCTCCCTGCCTCCACATATCACAACAGCCATCCAGGCTCACATCACAACACAAGCAGCAGGAAAAAAAACATCACATCAAATGGGCTCTTGGCCCTTTAACAAGGCATCCAACCTTCATACTAAATGAGCACTCATGGCTCTAAGGCACAAGGTAATTGGAATTACAAACAAGAGGGTGACTAAGAACCCTACCATGCATTAACATTTATCAACCAACTAGTTATTTAATCCCTCTTGAATTAACAGATTCAATTTGTAGGTTCCAATTTTGGGAAACCTAATCAGTAAGCTATCACAAAAGATTTAACATGCTTACTATGCCAATCTGATTAACATCAAATTTAAAATAACTACAACAACGGAAACAACCAGATTAATTTACATGCCTCTTTAACTCTAGCCAATTAATTATTAATTAATCTTGGCTTTACGTTCTTTATCAATTTCCATCAAGAATAAACAGGTAAGAAAATAAAGCATATATATCACACTATCTAGCAAAACATGAGGCAGAAACATATGAGCGATAACAATTTCTTTATCCGGTTCAAATATTTAATTAGGTCAATTTCATTGTGATCTAAAGGGCTAAAACATGCTAACAATACAGTTGCATGTAAATGAAAAGAGAATCCACAAATCCCATACCTCAACAATTCTTGACATTCTTTATCCACACAATGGGTCACAATCCTCCTCTCACGACAACTGCATCCACCGGAGGATGCCGTGGTAAGAAAGAACCAACCAAAGCCCAAGAAAATTCAATTAGAATCTTGGATATTGTATGGTATAATATGGAAGGTATAAACAAGGGGAAGATGATCCCCAAAGAAACATCGATTAAACATACCTTATATGGAAGATTGACCGACACATCTTGGTTGCATCCAAAACATATCAGAACCAATCGGAGGAGTAGGGTTAGATTGTGAAACTCCTATAGGAAGGATTGATATGTTCTAGTGTCTACTAGCAGAGAAAAAAGTGTAAGAACAAGGGAGGATGATATCTTGTCCATTTTAAAGATTTTTTGGGGCGACGGTTTAAGATCCGCTTAATTCTCAATTAAAAACGAATTGCATTAACCCACGCGGTTTGACCATGTAAAAAAACATCCCGAGATATAGGCATAATTATAATAAGATTTATGGCATTTGAATCATCCTTAAAGTCCTTAAAATACGGCGTTAAATGTATTTTATGTCAAAGGAAACGTCAAAGGGGCGGAACTGTAGGAAGCTGGAAACACTGTTCACATACTCAAAATTTGGAAATGGCAAGTCTACCGATCTGGAAACACTGTACATGTCTACCCATCTGGAAACACTGTACAAGTCTACCTATAGAAGGTCACTGATAGAACCTCATTGATAGAAGAATTATTCATGTCTACCGATAGAAGGTCACCGATAGAAACACTGTTCAAGTCTACCAATAGAATGTCACCGATAGAACCTCACCGATACAAACACTGTTCAAGTCTACCGATAGAAGGTCACCGATAGAACCTCATTGATAGAAATACTGTTCACCAAACCTCACCAATAGAATCATTATTCACCTACTGATACTGTTCATAAAACTGGAAACACTGTTCACAGAACTGGAAATTCGGAAAAGTGTTGGGGATAAGTCACCTTGACCTCTCGGAACACCTCCAACACCACATTTTCATAAAGTAATGGACTAGAGAGGTCTGGCCCATACCTCTCAAAAAATTCTCATCCTCGAGAATTCAAAAACCAACCTAAAGAGAAAAAAAATAAACGGGGCCTGAACAACCACCCATCAAGATACTTCTCAAAAGAGAGCAATACACAGAAAGGAACAAAAGAAGTTCATAAATAAAACATGAAAGGTCTAACCACGAAGGAAACATCATTACATGAAAAGAGTTAAATATTAAAAAACTTTGTGTACTGAGAATGTATCTATGACTCACGCTCCCAGGTACTCTCCTCCATGCCACTGTGTCACCAAAAGACACAAACTAAGGGGATATAACTCCCATGAAACACCTTATCCTTACGGTCTTGGATCTCCACACGTCGCTCCTCGAAGGCTGCATCATCATCAATATCAATCTCTCCCCAATCGATAACATGAGATTCATCATGAAGATAATGACAGAGCTGTGATACATTGAAAACATCATGTATCTGAATCAGCTGAGGAGGAAGTGCTACTCGACATGCCACAACCTCAACACGAGATAACACCTCGAAAGGCCCAACAAACCACGGAGAAAGCCTACTTCCACGACCAAACCATCGCTGCCCACGACGGGGAGTCACCTTCAGAAACACATGACCCCCAACATTAAACTCTATGGGTCTCCTTCATTGATCAACATATGATTTTTGACGATCTTCTGTTGTCTTTATCCTCTCATGAATAACTTGAACCATATCTATTATATTCTACACTAGTTCCGGTCCGAGAGTTGCTGACTCTCCGACCCCAGTTCAGCACAACAAAGAACGGAAAAGATGACAATATAAGGCTTCAAATGGTGCCATACTAATGGTGGAGTGAAAACTATTATTGTATGTGAATTCCACCAAGTGAAGGTGCCACATCCATGAACCTCCAATGTTAAGAACAGAAGAGCACAACATGTCTTCAATAGTCTGGATGGTTTGCTCTGTCTGACCATCCGTTTGAGGATGAAAATCAGTGGTAAGGCATAGTTGAGAATCGAAATCATGTTGGAGACCCCTCCACACCCTGGAGGTAAAACAAGGATATCGATCATAAATGATCGTCCTAGGGACTCCATGAAGTCTCACCACCTCCTCTAGATACTTCCTCGACAAAACTTCCATGGAGCTCTCCTCCTTGATCACTTTTAAGTGTGCTGATTTTGTCAAACAATCCACTACCACCCAAATAGCATCATGTCCTCCTGGAGCTCGAGGTAAACCTGTAAAATAGTCCATTGAGATGTCCTCCCACATCCACTAAGGAATCCCTAATGGCTATAGAAGACCACCAGGAACACGGTTTTCAGCCTTCACCATCTGGAAGACTAAACATCAAGACAAAAACTTTGAAACCGCACGCTTCAGCCCAGGCCTCCAAAACTGACACCTCAAGGATCGGTACATCTTTTTCACACTAGGATGTACTGCTAAACGTGAACTATGGAACTCTCTGATAACCATCTCATGCATCTCTAAGGGAACAAAAATCATTCCATGATACAACACTCAGTGTTGTTCATCCTCCGACCAACCATTAGGGGCCTCACCAAAAACAACTCGGTCTCTCCAAACATCCACCTCTAAATCACCCAAATGAGACTCTTCCACCTACTACATCAGGGATGAATTCACTGTCACCTAGAAAAGACAATCTCTACCTCCAACTTCTCCCATATCAAGATGAAAAGCTGATATCTCTTCCATCACTCTCCAAGAATCACCAGATTCATGGACAACATCATTACGTGACTTTCAGCTCAGTGCATCAGCTACAACATTCCGTTTTCCAGGTGTATACGATAATTCAAAGTCGTATTCCTACAAGAACTCCATATACTGATACTGCCTCAAGTTCAAGTCACACTGGGATAAAACATACCTCAAACTCTTATGATCAGAGAAAACCACAAAGTGCTCACCAATGAGGTAATGTCTCCACAACATCAGAGAAAACACCACGGATTCCAACTCAAGATCATGGGTGGAATAGTTGCGTTCATGGGGACGCAACTGCCGAGAACCATAAGAAACAACTGACCTCTACTGCATGAGAACATAGCCTAGCCCTAGATGTAAAGAATCACAGAAAACATCAAACTAGACTCCCTCCACAGGAAGTCAAAGGACTGGAGAACTTACCAACTTCTCCTTTAGATACTTGAAAGATGCCTAACACTGATCAGTCCATATGAATGCTTGATCATTCCGGGTCACTGTTTTTAGAGGAGTCGCAAATCGAGAGAAATTGGCTACAAACCTCCTGTAATAGTTTGCGAGACCAAGGAAACTTCGCACCTCTGACACGGTCTTGGGGGATGCACAACACACCACTGCTTCTATCTTCGACGGATCCACAACTACTCCATGTTGGGACACAACATTCCCCAAGAAACAAAATTCTCAAGCCCAAAACTCACACTTCGACAACATCCCAAACTTCTGATGTTGGCGAAGAACTCCCAAAACTGCTCGTATATGCTCTGCATGCTCCTCTTCAGAGGTGGAGTACACAAGGATGTCGTCGATGAATACCACCACAAACTTGTCCAGTAATTCACGGAACACAACATTCATCAAACCCATGGAAACAGCTGGAGCATTCGTCACGCTGAACGACATTACAACAAACTCATAATTTCGATGACGATAACAGAAAGAAGTCTTTGGAATACCCTCATCCTTCACACACATTTGATGATATTCTGACCGTAGGTCGATCTTTGATAACCAACTTTCACCCTTATGTTGATCAAAAAAATCATCAATCTGCAGAAGGGGATAGCGGTTCTTTATTGTAACTTTGTTTAAGTGACGATAATTGACACACAACCGCAAACTGATGTTGGGCTTCTTCACGAACAAGACTGGTGCACCCCATGGTCACACACATGGCCGAACAAAACCACACTGCCATAGACCATCAAGCTGAATACGTAGATCTCGTAACTTAGAAGGGGACATCCTATACGGAGTCATAGATATAGGAGACACTAGTGGCTGTAACTCGATCCCAAACCCGATCTCTCTTCGAGGGCGTAATGCTACAACCTCTTCGGGAAATACATCATGGAACTCCTCTACGACCCTAGGAAACGCCAACTGCTTAACCTCTGAAGAACTCATCATCAACTCAGCCATCATGGATGATAAGGATGTAGTGCGCGTATGACCCATCCGAGGATATCGCTCACCAACAATCACCACTTTCTCTCTATCTACACCAATGGAGATGACCTTATTCCCGAAGCAATCCACGATAGCGTGCCCTGAATACAACCAATCCATGCCGAGGATGACATCATATCGTTGTATTTGTAAACATAGGAAATCTCCCCAAGATTGCTGTTTCCCCAACACTAGCTCACTATCTCTACATACTTCAAACAAGTTAGCTCGACCTCCAACTGGCATAGTAAACGCCAGGGGCACTGGAAGCCTCTATACCTCATGTCCCAAAGCATGGAAAAGGTTAGGTGATATGAAGGAGTGTGTCACTCTTGAGTCAAACAAGGCATACACCAAGGTAGAAAATAAGAAAATGGTGCCTCAAATGATGGCTGGCTCACCTGGTGCTGGAAATGCTAGAGCGTGAAGCTTACCACGACCTCCTACACGGCCTCTATGAACTTGATGAAGACAACCACCACGGCCGCACTCTGCTCTCTGCAGACGGGGAGCATCATGGGGTTATCCTCTGCATGCCCCATCTCCCCACTGGTGACCTAAAGCTGGTGCAACTGGATGCTGCTGCCTCGGAGGAAGCCTTCTCAACGGAGGAACCTGGAGCGTAGTGCCTGGTGCACGATGACAGCTCTGAATGGCCAGACACTCTCGCTGCTGATGGCCATGACCACCACAAGAAAAACAAGCGCCTGATCCCTTTACATATGCCTGAGAGTTTCTGCCTCCGGAGAAATGAGATGTGAAGGGATGGGACCTACCCCCTGCTTAAGGGAAACTCTTCTGTTCTGAAAACCAGGAAACCCGGTCCATAGCTCTGCTTCATGAGGCATCATGACAATTCCCCTATCATGATGATATGGTCCTGGACAAAGTCCTCTTAACAACCTCTTCCCTCACCAACACCTCAAGATATGTCTTTAGCATAAATGGGGTGACCTGGCATTGGATCTATGGACGCAAAGCCTCCTCAAAATGCCTCACCCTAGCCTCCTCATCTGGTAATAGGTCTGAAGCATATCGTAAAAGGTTCCTGAAACGTATTCCAAACTCTCTAACATTGGTGCTCCCCTGTCGAAGGGTATGAACCTCCTTACAACTGGACGCCTTCGCAGTCGAAGAAAGGAACTCAACTATGAAATTGTCTTGAAACTCCTCCCATGAGATCACCGACTCATCACGATACCTGAGGAATAAGAACCACCACTTCCTCGCTGCTCCACGTAGTATCGTCAACACCAAGGACACCTTGTGCTCTTTATGAGCACGAATCGAACTGAAGCCTATTTCGACCTCCTCCAACCAGTCATTCGTGACTGCTTATGAAACATAGCCCTCAAACTTCTGTAGACACTGGCGCTAAGACTCTCAAAGTGTCATCCTCCATGTGTAGTCATCGTCAACCTCTACCCTGTGGCATTCTGCTCGAACAGCCTACTAAATATTTTCTGCGCAAACCTGATGAGGATGTCGACCTGGAGCCATACCTGTAAAATAAAAAACTGTTAGAGCTCCTAAACCTGGAATATGGAAGACTCAACATTAAATAAATAATTTTTTTCTTTTATTTGTTTTAGTTTAACCTATCCCAAGGTCTACCCACTCAAATACAGGCACAAAGAAGAATGATGCATAATCCTTTCCTAGGTCTCTACCCTGCAACAAGTAGCACCTTGTTTAGTAGCCATTGTAGACATAAAGGTTCATGTAATAGATCAGAGGGGGCCCTAAACTCTTATTTCTATGCCGGTATCCAGTGTTTACCCCACATGCTAAACATGAATGACACCATTGCCCTTCCATCCCAAGAAACCTCACATGTGCCTAACTCCAAACTTCATCATATCCCTCAACCAGACCTCTGATACCACTTTGTCACGACCCCCTCCACACAAAGTGTACCCTTCCTGGGCCGACAATGTTGGAAGAGGGATAATAACCCCCGAGTCCCGCCTCCAGTAGGCCACGGGTTGGTGACTAGCACCGAGGGTATAATAAACACACACATGGGATGCATTACCCTCTAAGAGAACACATGCAGAAGAGAGAGATAAGATACACCAACCAACTCCAACTCAGAACTGAAATATAAAATAAACCCAAGTACATATATGAAATTCCAGGAAAAAGTACTACAACTGAAAGGGGAAGACTGCAAGTACCCAAAAGAAAGGAAAAACAGCAGCGACCACAGGCCCGAACAACTCCTGCAACCACAAGATAGTAGTGACCAGCTTGATCTCCAACCTACTCCAAGTGACCTGAAAAATAGTTTATATATACGTAGGGTGAGTATAACAGTATACTCAGTAGGATTCTCCCCAAAGCCTCTTGTGCAAAAGTAACGAAAGGATGCTAAAGCACAGTGAACATCAAGTGAAACTAACTCGTCACCTAAACATGTATACTATGTTTCCAACCTCACCATGCCTACTCTCACCAAGTAACGCATACAATAATATAGCATATAGTAAACAATATCCAGGGTACCCCGCTACTAATTCCCCACTAGTTTTCCACGTTGCCCCAATGACATACATCCTGTGCATCTCTCTCCAATGGCTTGCCCGTATAAACATGGGTTAAACTCCACAATCCGCACCACATTCACCACAATGGATTGCCCGTAGACACTTGGGCTAAGCACCACACCATCCTCACAACCAAAAGTAACCGGGTAGTTTCTAGGATCCACCGCATCTCGCATAACGTGTATCATACGTCAGGTATTATACCTCAAGTCATCACATCCCATACAGCGAGTACGGATCCTCAAGCCATAACTGCCTATACACGTTACACCTATAGTTGTCCATAGGATACTATATCCAGAATATATGTTTGTCAAATAACCAAAAGCTATTACAACCCTCTACACACATGTATGGGGAAAACTCACCACTGTGCCAAAGGAACTAGTATATACCAAGAGAAGAGAGTGGGGATAAAGGGGGTAGTCATCCATTCAAACTCCTATCAGAATGATGGGGAAAAACACCCTCCATAGATCAGAATCCTAGGGGTGTCAGATGCCCTTACCGACAGGGTGTAGTAGTGTATAGAAACTCAAAAAGTAAATAATATATAATACTCAAAACCACACTATGGGAATAACCTAGTCTTAGACACAACTGCAGCTAACGTCTCTCAGACTCTGGGTTACAACTTTTAAGACTAGGTGTCCTATAAGAACACATCCATTTAAGGGATTTATTAGATTACTTCATTCCCATTTTATCAATTCCACTATTTATTAATTAATTCTTCAAAAATTAATTAACCACGAACACAACCTTAAAAAAACTGAATTGGCATCATATTCAAAAACAACTGCTCCTTTTAAAAGTTACAGCCCCATCATTATGTTCCAGCATTTCCAAACCCATGGGTTACAATCATTTATTCAAACATTCATTATAGAATTATTTTCCCATATTCCCAATCATTCTAGAAAATAAATCTATGATACCAAACACAAGGAGAATCAACACAGTGAGTAGATATACTACCCGTCGAGTCTTTTCCAACTATAGAAAGAGCGTAGACCCATTCTCCATCGAGAGGCTAAACACGAAAATCACATGGCATACCATGTGTGTCTTCACCTCTTTCAGATGAAGGGTAAGCAAAACCAGCTTCCTTGAGAAGTGGGGAAATGTAAAGCAGATAAACAACCAATCAAACCACCAAATATCCAACAACCACATCCATCCCATTCCATTATCCCTGGAGTCCTCCCTGACACCCACATGCATAAACAGATGCATCTCGCCGCTCTAGTCGTCATCCGCTGCCACAAACAGAAGGCCTCCCTACCTCCACATATCACAACAGTCGTCCATTCTCACATCACAGCATAAGAAGTAGGGAGAAAACATCACATAAAATGGGCTCTTGGCCCTTTAACAAGACATCCAGCCTTCATACAAAATGAGCACTCATTGATCTAAAGCACAAGGCACTCAGCCTTCCAAACAAGTGGATAACTTCGAACCCTACCAGGCATTAACTTTTATCAACCAACCAGTTCTTTAATCCATCTTGAATTAACAGATTCAATTTGTAGGTTCCAATTCTGGGAAACCTAATCAGTAAGCTATCACAAAATATTTAACATGATTACTATGCCAATCTGATTAACATCAAATTGATAACAACTACAACAACGGAAACAAATTGATTCATTTATATGCCTCTTTATCTTTTTCTAATTAATTATCAATTAATCTCGGATTTACGTTCTTTATCAATTTCCATCAAGAACAAACATCTAAGCAAAGCCAGCATAGATATCACACTATTTAGAAAAACATGACACAGTATCATACGAGCCATAATAATTTCATTATCCAGTTCACATATTTAATTAGGTAAATTTAATTATGATATAAAGGGATAAAACATGCTAATGATACCATTGCACGTAAAAGAAATGATAATCCAAGAATCCCCTACCACAACAATTCTGGACGTTATTTATCCACAAAACGGGTCACAATCCTCCTCTCGCGACAACTACATCTATCGGAGGATGCCACGATACGACATCACCAACCAAACCCCAAGAAAAACCCATTGGAATCTTCGTGATTACATGGTATAATATGGAAGGGAGAAACAAGAGGAGATGATCCCCAAAGAAACATCGATAAAACATACCTTATATGGAAGATTGACGGACACAGCTCGGTTGCATCCAAAACAGAGAGGAACCAATCAGAGGAGTAGGGTTAGATTGTGAAACTCCTACGGGAAGGATTAAAAGGCTATAGTTTCTACTAGCCGAGAACAAAGATGAAGAACAAGGGAGGACGATATCTTGTCCCTTTTGAAGATTTATTGGGGAGACAGTTTAAGATCCGCTTAATTCTCCATTAAAAAGGGATCGCATTAACCCACACAGTTTGACCATGTAAAAAAACATCACGAGCTATAGGGATAATTAAAATATGATTTATGGCATTTTAATCGGCCTTAAAGTCCTTAAAATAAGGTTTTAAATGTGTTTTACGTCAAAGGAAACGTCAAGGGGGAGAAACTGTAGGAAGCTAGAAACATTGTTTACAAAATCAAAATTTGCCAAAGGCATGTCTACCGATCTGGAAACACTGAGCAAGTCTACCGATATGGAAACACTGTACAAGTCTACTGATAGAAGGTCACCGATAGAACCTCACCGATAGAAACACCGTTCAAGTCTACCAATAGAAGGTCACTGATAGATGCTCACTGATAGAAACACAGTTTAATTCTACCGATAGAAGGTCACTGATAGAAGCTCACCGATACAAACACTTTTCAAGTCTACTGATTGAAGGTCACCGATAAAACCTCACAGATAGAAACATTGTTCAAGTCTACCGATAGAAGGTCACCAATAGAACCTCACTGATAGAAACACTGTTCACTAAACCACACTGATAGAAACAATGTTCACCTACAGATACTGTTCATTAAACTAGAAACACTGTTCACAGAACTGAAAATTTGGCAAAGTGTTGGGGATAAGTCTCCTTGAACTCTAAGAACACCTCCAACACCACATTTTCACAAAGTAATGGACCAAAGAGGTCCGGGCCATTACACATTCTCTAGGATCCCTCAATATAATCAATTACATAGAGTCTGTACAATGTGACCTTTAAAAATGTCCATTATATCATTCTTATAATTATAAACCCTGATTACCAAGCAAGTATCACACATAAGGAACCAGACATCACCCAAGGCATAACATATACATTTTTTCAATGAGTTAATCTAGTGTTTCTCTATAAGGATATAATTTCACCCCAGAGTGTGAAAAATATTCTCAAAGAGCCCTTACAAGGCAATCCAAGTATCACTACCAAAGAATCATGTTGTACTAATCCCATAATAGTGAGTCCATCCACAACATAATTAAGTTGATACCCTTGTTCCCACCCACCCAACAAGAAATTCATTCATAGAAATGATGACCGGATATCATAAGCAAGGTATATCATATACATTAATATTAGTAAGCTAGACAGTAATTTAATCCATTCCAAATAAAAAAACTAAGGCATTAGGTACGAGTAACTAAGAATAAACATAAGCACTATGATAGAAGATATTATAATATAGAAATATTCATAATACATGATGGAACATGTAACATTTCAGGTGAAAAAAATTTGGACATTTGGTGTATAAAATACAAAAACAATCATTCCTAAAATTAGAGTCACGTGATAAATAAATCAATAATAAATGTTTTTCACAAGGCATATGGAATATGTGAGGGGGATAAGAATAAACAACAAACAAGAAGTATCCAAAATTATGCTTAGGGTCCCAACCAATGGTCCACATTCATATCAAAATAATTTATCAATGCAAGTCCTTTATTAAAATACCATCACACCTCAAATGGTGTGTATCCATTGTGATAATGGAATTGGGTCACTAAGATGGAATCACAAAAACGTTGGTGGATTTTTCCCAGGTGATAAGGCATGTGTATATTAGTCACTATATAAGGTCCCACAATACCCAGAGATACATTTAATTTAATTTATTTACAATGTTATAGGGATAACTGAAAGGTTCCATTGCACAACAAAATGGAAAACCATTTGAAAAGTTAAGAAACAAGTAGGAAAGACCTAGACCACCTACATCATGTATAGCAAGACCCAAAAGACCAATATTGATAATTTATGTGGTATTACTCAATAGAAATTAGATAAAAATATAAATGTCCCAAAAACTGTGAAAATTATCAAAAATGTATATAATATAGATGATGAGAATAAAAAATAGGAGATAGAGGAATGAAGGGATTACGATGTTGAATTCATAGAGACTGACATATTTTGAGTCAATAAAGGACAATAAAGATAGATGAAATAAAATATTAGGATATGGAAGAGACTAAAATGAGATAAAGCATGGATGTCCTTGTGGTGAGAGAAATGATGGAATATATGGTGTTTATCAATTTAACCCAGTTAACAGTAAATCATAAATTTTCCAAATAGATAGGGGAAAAATTGTTAGGTTGAACAGTTGTCCAAACAATTCCATAATCAAGCTCTACGGTACTACCAAATACTACCTCACATAGGCTGGACACAAAATTTGGGTAACGTTGCATATCCCATTAAAAATTTCAATGTCAATATCCTATAGCAAGATGCATAAAGATTTAGATCCCCCTACATGGTTCGATAAAAATCTTTTATTAACTTTGACACTATAGAATAGGGCCACATGGTTTCAATTAAGGGTCACTTTGTAGTATAGAATCCATGCTCCCTACCAACTTCTTCATTAATGAGGGATTTATAGACTCATCACACCCGAAATATGATGGATCAACCATGGAAACCATCAAGTAATTAAAAATATAAAAAATTACACATTAATGGTTTCAAACACTCATAATTTATTTTTGTGACACTTTTTATAGAATTGAGAATCCACCAACTGATAAAATTAAAATTCTCTTGGAATTTCATCCGATAAAAAATATTAGACAATATAAATTAAAATTAAATAAGATGAATATGAATCACTTTGTAAGATGTATAATAATATAAAAAAACATTTCACAATGACACCAATGATTAGTAACAAATAACATTAAATGATGATGCATCTGGGAAATAATCTAAATATATTGAATATAAAAATCGGAAAATTTGTGTCTAAATTTTATTATTTATTTGCAAAGAAAATATAATGATCAACAAATTTTATCCTCAGTCTTCTAAATCCCATATGTTTTCTAGTGTGATAAATCTTTAAAAAATGATCTTTAAAAAAACCAATGAAATACAAGCATCCAAATTAAACTAAAACACATCACATTCTCCCCAAATAACACTTTCTTCATCTTTATATATAAATTAATCATATTTACTCAATATAAGATAAATTTAAACTCTTGTTTTGAAAAAATATGTATCTTCGAAATCTCCCAAAAATTCGAATTCACTATCATCAATGAATTTCTCTATATTAAAATATTAATATTTTTAATATAAAATGTGAATAATATCTAACATTTAAGAAAAATTAATCATTCCCCTTTAACATTGTTATTGTTACGTATATTTTTTATGTTCAGACAAAATTATCAAAAAAATGTCTAATTTCAGATGTAATGTATTTCAAATAGATATATAGACCTAGATATTATAACTCCATGATGCCTCCTATTTTCCCATTTACATTTGTTATGGAACTTTAAAGGGGTGTTAAATGTTAATAAATTCCAATATAATATATTTCATCCAACTAACATATTATGTTGATCAGAAAATATATTTTTTTATCAATATCAGTATATATCAATGTAAAAATATATTATATGATCTATTATAGTTAATTTTACATATTTACAAACTTCACATAGTATGATAAAATGAGAACATAAAATATAAATTGTAAATTAATCTCAATATAAAAATAATATATAGAGATCCATATCAAATTTCAAAACGACTTATGAAATTTTTTACTAATATAATTATAATCAATAGAAACTTTTTTTACTATCCAATTTGTGTTATGATCAATAAAACTAGTATTGGGTATGAAAATTCAAAACTCATAACTTCTTCAACTACAGACATATACGGTGCAACCATATTCTAATCTTATATCATCATCAACACCATGGTTGGAGTCATGATGCTCTAACCCTGATATCAATATTAATTAGTTGAATAGAAATATTTCTACAACATGACATCATCAAGAAGAAGGATTTAAAAAATTATTCTTAAAAAACTATAGGATTTTAAATCATGAGGTTTGAGAAACACGAAAAATTCTTCATAACTAAGTGAGAATTAGTTAAACTTTGTAATTGTAATTACTGATTTGATAACATTTCTAAATTTTGAAATGTTTTTCATGGGTATAATTAAAGGCATTACAAAATGGAAATTAATAAAGTAGTTCATTTTAATCTTAGAGATTGCATTATTAGTTTAATTGAGATATATTTTTATGGTCTTAGTTAATAAGTGACCATATTATATGGTGATGTCTTGTAAAATTTGATGTGAATTGTGCTAAATATCAAGGTGTGTTCATGGTCAGTAATTGTGAGCTAGTGAGGTGAAGTGTAAACTTGTGTACATGCATTTTGAGGTTTTATGTGATATAATATTTTATAAGAAATTAATAATTATGTTGTGTTTACATGGGTGACTAGTTAGTTTACAAGACGATAGGTCATGGTCTGAGGGGATGTGATCCGAATGGATATTTCAAAGATTTATTCTATGTTGAGAGGGATTGGTATTGTGTTTGTGATTTCTTCAATTACGTTGCATTGTATACATGATATCATTTAGTAAAGAGAAAAACTTGGATTGGTGGCTATAAGTGAAGTTGTTTTCAGTATTCTTCCAGGATTATTATTATTTCTCAATCCTATTATTGTTTCAATTAGTGAAGGAGAGAACATGATACATTGATAATAGGATATTGAGTTACATCTAAAATTTTATAATTACTCTATAATTCGTAGAGGATCACTATCATAGTGAAATAATCATTATATTATTTTTTAAATGGATATGTATGTGACACACCATCCTAATAACCGATTTATTATGTGTTTCTTTTACAATGAAAATATTTTTTATATTTTTCTATTCCATTGGACATATGGTTTAGGAAATGGATTCCCACTATCTAGGGGTTATCATAACATATTTTTAGTATATCCTTGTGATATGACTCCAAGTAACTTTATTATATATATCTATCTTTGTATTATCTTTTATATCATTTTATTTATATATGGTTTTGATGAATAAATGACTTATAATGATCTATTTCCACTATTGAATGAAGAAATTTTGTTCTTGAGTTGTGGTTTATTGGTTATCCTATAGTGACCTTGAATAATTTATTTCATTAAATATATTTCTATATTAATTTTTTAAATAT
This sequence comes from Viscum album, assembly GCA_963277665.1. NCBI lineage: Eukaryota > Viridiplantae > Streptophyta > Magnoliopsida > Santalales > Viscaceae > Viscum > Viscum album. The sequence continues at coordinate 641,117,395 of OY728151.1, read as the reverse complement.
ATAACTATTGAATAGAAAGTTTTATATATAATGAACAACATTGATTGTCCACGATATGTTATATATCTCGAATTTATCATGGGATCCATAGTAAACTTTCAGACAATTTATCTATCATCTTGGTTGTAAGTTGTCCATGTGATGAATCCTGAGTAATCACTTGTGGATGAGATATCTCTCCAAGTTAAGATTAGGGGTTATAAAATAACTCCTCTAGATATTTATTATCTTATTTTAATTTTTAACTTAATCAATATAGTTACAAATACTTTTCATGTTTGTTTATAGTATATTGTAATTTTTGGGATATGTATTATATTATTAAACATTATTTATATCATACATTATATTTGAAATGGTATTAGTTATAATTCGTTGAAATTCACTTATATTGTATTTTAATCCAATAAATAATGTTTTTATCAGTATTTTGATAACAATTGAATAGTTTTATGACATTGGATGTATAAAATTACTACTCGTTTTTTCCTATATCCTAATGGTAGTTTCACTTGATTCCATGTGGAACCACTAACATAGAGACCATTTCGTATCTAAATGGTACAGGGGATTAAATAATCAAACCAATAAGTATATATAGAAAATTAATACTCCATTTTGGTTCAAATAAAATTAAAAAATTATAATAATTTGAAAATTCACCTTAAAAATTTTTATATTTTAAACTCTAATTTTATGATAAACATTTCAGAGAAAGATCATACCATAGCATCACAGTCCTTTCAAAATAAAATAATATAACATTACCTCATTATTTTTGGTAAAAAAATATTTGTAGTAATAGGGTTCAAATGTAGATAATCTTTGTAAATTCTCAAGTAAATTTTAATTCTCAAGTTTATTGTACTAGTTCTTCAGACATATGTACAATAATCTAAATAAATCCTACAAATAATAAAAAATTAATTATATCATAAATTTATGATATGATATTGTTATAAGACTTGGGTGTTTCATAAAAAATAATCATATAAGATCCCTAGGATAATTATTTATAAATTACCTTATAACCAAGGATTTATATTTGTTAATATTTATATTTTAAAAATGAGCAAAACATTTTCAAATAAATTAAATATTATATGAGTAAAATAATTGAGAGACAAAATGGTTATATCTATCTCAAAAAAAAATTGTTCAAAACACTTAATGGTTTTAAAATATAACCATTTTCAATAGTATTAGATGAAATATTGTGTAAAAAATAATTAATCCATAAACATAATTACTTCATAAGATTCCCTTAATGAGATTACTATATCTCAAGAAGATTATTCATGTCAAACAAATAGGATAATATTATAATAGATAATATTAAATCTTGAATTTCCACAATGTGGAGTAGATATTGTTATTTTTCTATATTATCTTTCCAGTACAGTCATTATACATTTAAAAAGTATAGATAAAAGTAAACATCCAATATAAAAAAATTAATAAAATACAGGAAAAAGAATATATTTTATAGATCTACAACATATACCTTTTTCATATTCACCAATGTAGCTTCAACAATATTAACCCAATATAAAATAAAAAATGACAAAGAAACTATCATCACCAGAACTATGGTCAACTTCCATTACATATGGTTATGTGTTTTCACCATGATTTCCCTTCCCATAACAATCCCATATGGTTATTCAAAATTTATTTATATTTATTTTTTGAAAAATATAGAGATAAAACTATTTTTTTAGAATTCTATGAAAATATCATTGTGGACAATATATTTTTATATTTTTTAAAAGTCTTTAAATATTTAGAAATATTGTTTTAATGGACCATATTATATTATTATATCCTAAAATACCCAATTTATATTTAGATAGTTGAATGATATTTAAATAAATATTAAATGACATATTTTTTTACTAGTTTTATAATATGATTTATAAAATATTTATATGTAAAACTTCCTACATCTATATAAAATTTTATAATGTCATTCAATTATCACAATATCTTTTTATCAACTTACTACATCTCTATAAACAATTATCACTTTTTTACGTCCAAATTAATATTTATTATGTGGTATGTCAGTTTAAATTGTATCTAATGTCATGAAAATGACATACAACATCCAAATAACAAATTAATATCTATAATCAATGCAACATTTTAAATGGATTCATGGTAAAAAGCCATAATATCTATGATGCATAAAATTAAAAAATAAAATATAAAAAATGATCACAATATTATAATTAAATGGCATAAAAATAATCTATTAAATTTTGGTCATTCTCTAGATAAATTTAATGTGATACATAAATGAATATAGGAAATTGGAGTGTAAATTGGTATATAAATGATCTGAAATAGAAATTTTTAAAACACCAATAGATTTGTAATTGGGTGTTTACCTTATGGATAATATTTATATACTATCATAATATGTAAACTGAAGATTATAATAATTTCAGTAGACTAACCAATTTTTATGATTTTATAAATAATATACTATTACTAGTGCAACATGTGACCTCATTTAGTGAAAATATATGTCAAGGATGTGAATTAAATCAATAAATTAATTATTTATTTGGATTTTATAGTATAACCAGGTATATATAATTTAATAAACATGTATACTCATTGAACATAAATTTAAAAAAAAATGTTAAAAAAATGTAACCCTAATTTTAATATAATAATAAATATTAAATCATATATTAGTCTGTTTAGGGTTGTTAATAATTGTGTTGGGTTGTGAATCCAAAGACCAGCACTCACAGATCCAATTTTATAAACCCATACATTATATACATACTATGATAAAAATTGTTAAATCATGAATATAATATTGTTCATTAAAAAATAACTAGTCATTATTATATATTAGGCATCCCAATGATATTTTTTTTAAGAGACATAAAAATTTGATACTAATATTAACAAACCATTCTCTTGATAATTTATTTAGAAAGACATCTTTTATGATATATGGAATTACATACTATATAATGATCTTAATTTATCTTCCCTAAAGTCTCCACAAACAAAATCCAATTGAAGATAACTTATGTAATGGTTTTATTGATATCACACAGAAATGAAAAAATTATAAGGGTTAATCTCAAATGTTCTTTAACAGTGTCATTTACCATATACTGTTATAATATTAGAATAGTATATATAATATGGATGGAGGAAATGATATAAAAAAAGTGATAATAAACTGAAATATAGGGAGTATTATATCCATTATAATATGCTAAATCAAGGATATCAATGATTACTGATATAATAATAATGGATTACATAATTCAGAAATCAAAATCAAATATTCAGGGAAATATTCAAAGACATAATACCTATATCAGATGAGGCATAGAATAAAACAAATTTTATTTTTTCTCATGATACATATAAATGAATAATGGGTATATATAATTTATGAAACAACCATTTTCCAAGGTCAAAATAATTCATTCAGAATAATAGTCCAATGGTTATTTAGAATATTTCTGAGTGCAATTACAACCTAACTAAAAATATACCACTTCTTATAATTAACAATATAAAGTTCAATACAAACAAAATTGATATGATTTATTAATAAACATCATGAATGGAATTATATTCTTCCATGTTAAAAATTATACAAAGAACATAACCCAACTAATAAAATTTGTTAAATGTTAAAATGGGACAAAAAAATGAAGAATATCATCATATGTATTGGAATAATATTTTATTGAATTCCAATAACATTATCCATGTGAATAAAATGTATATCATTATCATAACCCATGGAAAGAAATTATGTTAATGGTATAAAAATATATAATCAATTTTTTTAACCATATGTAATGGAAAAACAATATATAGAATTCCAAAAAATATTTTCATTATAATTAAATGTATATGGTGTCAATACATCATCTAGAGAACGGAAGATGATGGTTACAGAACATAGAGGAAACATTACAATAATCATTGATAATATAATAAAATTAAACAAAACAATTTTTTTCTCACATGTTAATAAATGGTGTGAAATGATGATAATAAATCTCATAGAAGAGTGGATGGTTTCTGTAATGATTTATGTAGTTCAATATAGGAATCATAGTTTATTTTTCATATATATGAAAAACACAATCATAAAAAATTTCATTTAATAATATCAAAAAATATTAGATCATCAATCAAATTTTGAGATACCTTGAATTAAATCATATATTAGAAAATAGTTTTATTAGAGAACAATCCTTGAAACAAAACCCCCTTTGGAAAATAATTTTTAATATGATTAAGGAACTTTATATGATAATATATACAGGATTCAATAAAACATTTTTACTATTTAAATACAATTCAAATTTTTGTGTCACTTTAAAATAAAACTATTAGAAAATGTTTGTGAATTATTTTGAAAACCAACACTTTTAAATGATTATATAATTATGGTTCATGTAATATTCAAGAAATTTATTTTATTAAATTTAAGAGAGGGAGAGATTATATTAAAATAGAAAATGAAGAAGTTATTTTATAAATTTAAACATTCCATTGATCAAAAATAATATGCCAAAAATAGTAAAAAATGATTTATATGAATTGAATCATTATTTTCCAACATTCAGAATTAAAATTACTTTTAATAATATTATTTGTTTGGAGAACCCCTTCATGTAAAGTAATAGATCATGATGAACTGTAATAATTAATAGAAATGAAATTATAGTTATCAAGATCCCTTTGGGGAAATATACTTCCTGAATAGTGAAAAATTTTAAAAGGTGTTTATGTGTAATAAATATAAATAATAGGAACACAAAATATAATAAAATAAATGGGAATAAAGATCCCATATTATGTTTATTATTATCATGTGATATATAATAACTCAATTAATGAAAATTTAGTAACTGAATATGCCATGACCTCCACCCTGAAAAATGACCCTTCCTAGGATGGAAGTTAAGAGAGGGAGATAATGACCAGTGATTCCTTCCTCCAGTAGGCCCCGGGTTGGTGATTTCTGTTGAGGGTATAAAAATATCTCAACATGGGAGTCACTTCCCGTTATACTAAATCATGATTGGGAGATAGGATGAATCAAATGAAAAAAAATACATGACATAATAAAAAATAATGAAAAAAATACTATGATGCATGGATTAGTCAAAATAGATACATGTAAAAGTACGAAATGAAATCCCCAAAGAATAATTGCTAAGACAATTACCCAACAACATCTTTAATGGACCAAACTAAAAAAGCCACGCATGGTCCCCAAAATACCTCCTAGGATCCTAAAAAATATTTTTATATATTTAGTGTGATCATACACGTATACTAAGTAGAAAAAAAATAATTTCACATGAACGTGTTAAAAGATCATACTAGTGAACCCACATGAATGTGGTTGAACTAAACAAAACCTGGATAGGTCTACTAACAAAAAACCTCAATATCACTAAGTAGCAAACACCAAATAAGGCATCTAATAACAATTATTTATATTATGAAATATATCAATGATAGGGTACCCCACACCATATTCCCACTATGTATACACTCTCACAACACAATGGAAAACATCATGGCACTCCAACATCTTTTGAAAATATCACATCACATCCTTCCACACACACATGGGAAATCAAAACACATCACATACCTCACACACACATGGGATATCAAAACACATCTCAACCCACACACACACACATGGTCCATCACAATACATCATATCCCATGAACACAGACACCTAGGCCATCATAACACATCTCATCCCGATAACACCTGGGAAATCACTACATGTCACATCCCAAAGACACCCGGGATACCCCACAAACACTAAACCCAATGAAACTCGGGACACTATATCACAACTCATCCTATGACACAAGAACCACTTTCATCGGGAATATAGAGAATAAAGAGTGGGTGGTCATCCATCCATTCTCCCACTGTGATGTTGGGAAAAACACCCTCCTGACTGACAATGAGGGTGTTGTTAGTAATTTATCATAAAGTGTTTGGTGTATATAGAAATCACAAAAACATAATTTAAATATTCATATATAGTTTTAGAAATTAATAATCAAATGGATATATAATAAAATCTAACAAATTATAGAATCTACATAATTACTGCCAACACTAAAGGAACAAAATCAGAAAAGAAAAACATAAGTCATAATTCATATCAAAATCTTTAATAAATATTTTAGAGTCATTATTTTATCAAAAAATTACAATTTAATATAACTATTACTTTTTGTAATCAACATTCTTTAGAAAACCCATTTTATTTATTAATACATATTATTTAATATTTTCAACCCATTAGTTTATATATTAACAATTTCATGTTAAACAACACAATCCATCATTAATTTCCTCATAAAAATGTCAAATTAAAATTATTAAAATTCAGTATAAATTTCATTAAAACAAGGATAGATGTAACAGAACCAACCACACAACATAAGTACCTTACCATATCCCAACATCCAAATCCACATCACATTACTGCCACATCTAGTTTAATAACCATACTACCTCACCATACCACACCCATCACAATGCCACTATACATCCACATGTCATCCACTTCCCCCAAAAACATAAAAATATATCTAATATAAATTAAATTAACCCCACACAAACAAATAACAATAATTTGATATATCACTTATTATATAATAACACAACACATTTGGGTTTAGCATAGGGGGATCTAATTCAGATTCACATCATTATTTAAGAGTGTTATCACAGAAGCCATAAAATGTAAGGTAATCAATTTAATTAACCAAATATATATTTTTAATAACATAATTATTTATGATGATACCATTTAATAAAAAATAGAGGATATCAAAAATGTTTTATAGAATAATCATGCAAAAAACATTGTTTTTAGTAAGTAATTACACCCATGTAATAATAATATCCGATGATATCAAATAAAATAAAAAAATATATAACATAAAATTAATATTCCACCACCCCTTTAAATTTATTTATACTGATTAATTATCATTATATATGTAGTTGAAACCATGTTCAAAAGAGTTATAAATAATTGAAACATCTCAAATGATTCCCATTAAAATAAATAATATAAAATCATTCTTTAAACAATGAATCCCTTTCCCCAGACATACTAAACCAAATCATGAGGTGTCTATTGGTTGAAACTACACTAGGGGGTTCAAAAAAACTACAACACAACATTCTATGACTCCCAGAAAGAAAGATTTGGTACATACTGTATCAAAATAAATACAATGGAATGAAGGAAGGGATGACCTCCACATTAGAAGAAATATATCTGAATCTAATGACGTTGAAAAAATTTAGATGACCATTAATTCATATCACCTAAATCCATGTTGTTTGATATTATAAAAGTATCCAAATAGTTTATAAATTTATGCTATGATTGATAACCATTGAATTAGAATCAAATCCTCTTAAATGAGGCATTTAACACATTTCTCCTCAAAACAAACATTAAAAGAGAAAACATAGATAATTTGGAAAAGTCATGAAATTTGGAAAACTGTTGAAATATGTCATGTCCACCGAATGATTGGTCACCTCCAGTGTGTCATCACCAGACGATCCACCCCTAAAAATTCACAGCCAAGGATTCACCACCAAACGTGCCACCTCTAGTGTGTCACCTATATTAAGTCACATCCAAACGAGCTCATGCTAGTGATTCACCACTAGATGAGCCCCAAAATGTGCATCACCACAAGGAATATACAACTATGGTGCAACAACTAGGGATACACCACCAACGAGACATATAATAGTGTGCCACCTCTAGTGAGTAACTCCGTGGAATTCAAAGACATATAATCAACATTGAGAGATTCACTGCATGTGAGTCCCAACTAGACGATCCACCGCTAGGAAGTCACCATAAGATGAGACCCCACGAGTGAGTCACCTATTAGGAGATACAATATTGGTTCCACCGCCAACGATTCATAGCCAAGGAGTCACCATTAAGAGATCAGCCACCATCGAGTGACATCCAGGGAGCAACAAACATAGTTCCACCGCTAGGGATCCACTGCTAGTGAGTCAGAACCATATTTGTCACTTCCAGGGTGTGCTTCCTCTATAAGAGTCACCAGCCATGTGAGCATCCCCAAGATGAATTACCACCTTTATAAGATACCATTAGTGAACTAGAAATTTTTAAATCTTTTATAATGATTCACTATTGGGATGACTTAAATATCCCAAAAAACCCTAGGATTACAAACTGACACCTCAATCACATGATTATCATCAATATAACAGCTGCATGGTTCATACCATTACAAAAAGTACCTCCCAAACTATTCCATCTGTTGATAATTCAGAATCATCCTGAAATAAAATAGTGGAATTATTCGAACAACCATCCCTCAAGATAACACATAATGACATTGTTACACATGAAAGACCACCACCATACAAAAATTCTATCCCAGACACCCAAATTAACAAAAACACATATATTCTAGAACCTTATAATAAGGAAATTATATTATCCATGTCATGAGATTTCTCAATATTGATGGGACATACTCACCTGCACTGGTTTAATCACATCGTAGTAAATGCATCTTGATTAAGAATTAGGTCCTCCCATTTTTTAATGTCAGAATATTATAACACATCATAATTCACTCATCACATATAGATGAAAACAAAAATATTATAGATAAATAAAAATTTCCGAAAAAAACATCTTAAAGAAAATTCAGAGGGGAAATCTCAAGTCAACTTAGAGTACTAGGATCACATCTACATTTTATGCTCCGATGTATTCTCATCAATGCTAACATTCCTCCAAAAAACCCAAACCAAGGGAATGATTCATATATAGGATCCAATTAAAATATTTAAGGAATAATAATGGTGGTTTGGATAGCAATTTCATGAGGTTCCTCTAGTTTTTCTATATATATTTAGAACACACCGATCAAAAAATAAAAAAACACTAAATCTACAAAATACATTAAAAAAATTGTTCGGGGAGATACCACTCAAATAATAACATGTCCACATAGATAGTCACAAAAATTAGTAAGCAATACATATTAAAAAAATACAAGGAAAACATTATTTTCATCAAAATTAATTATTTTTAGTTATAACGAAGTATATTCAATTAAAATTCGTCTTTTATTTGAAATAAAATCACATTATATTATATGAAAATTTTATCCCATAAACTATTTTAAAATCATTTAAATATTTACTTCACAATTTTGTCAAATTTATTTAAAAAAAATTAAATCATAATTTTTGAGAAGTAATTCCAAAAATTTAAAATGAACCCATCACAAATAATAAAAACATTCACACTTTTTTTATATTATCAATATTATTCTTGAAATCTTTATTTCGAATAAATAAAATGTTTCATTAAAAATATTTTTTTTATTAATTAAAATTCAAGGGTTTTGATCACACAAACCATATATTTTTAAAAAATTAGTCATATGTCTCCAATTTAAAACATTACATGAAATAAAAACAAATCAAAACCTAAGGTTGGAATAATCTATTTTATAGACTTGTAAAATTGTGAATGTTTTAAAACAAAGTTTTTTTTACTAGGATAATATTCATGAGAATAAATTTCATAACATTTTACAAAAAACAAAATTAATCATGATTTATATAGATATTACTACCACAAGCGTACAAATCAAAGGAATCCATCCATGTCACCATGATTATTTCTGCATTGGGAAGAAATGACTCTTTGTAATGTTTTAAAATGTTTCTTAATATAAAAAGTATTGATGAGTGAAAGTGTTTTCCTCATATAATTTTATTTCTTCATAAGAAATTTCATCAAAATAATATCAATCCAAATAAAATAAAACCAACAAGATATTAGTATAACATTATCATCCCTATCATAATCAAAAATATGTATTCATGGGAGGGATGTCTATATCAATTAATTTTCCAGATGACCAATTTATATTATTAAACTTTTACGTGTTTATTCATTTTATGGGTGGTGAGGTACTACATCAACATAATCAAAATAAAAAAAATCCATCCCACCAAAACAACCACACATTTCTTCCACCACACATCACTTCCAACGTACATCACAACCATAGGAAAAACATACTATAAATATAAAAAGCTCACCAGATATTCCACATAGCCACATCACAACATCACCTAACCATCCACAGTCATCCACCCATTCTCACATAATAAATATTTCTAAATTATCTTGCACACTTCCTATATTTACTATCATCATTATTTTCACACACAAATCTTGAAACACACAAATTATGGAATACCTATTCCCTTGTTGAGATACTATCTACATTGGGTGGCAGGAACTATTTCAAATAGTTTCGATCTCATCAATGTATTACTCATCTCAATTAAGGACCTGGTTTCCCACTCATCATATGCTTGATGTTATAATTCTTATTCCACACATGGAATCACAACTTGAACATACACACATAACACAACATGTTTCATCGTTAATAATTATATAGGGGATTAAATTACCTAACTCCATTATATATCATGGTTATGGTCACGAAATTTTATAGTTAATAGAAAAAACTAGTTCATTAATCATATATATGTTACTATCCTTTTAATTCATGTTGATCTTAAAGAATATGTTGTATTAGGGGTCTTATAATCTTCAAAAATCACGACACACAAATGGTTTCCAACAATTTCTATTTTTTGAAAGGCATATCAGCACATAAATGAAATTAATATAATGAAACAATAAACATAACTCAATAATTCCAGGTTATTTACATATATACATCCTTCCATTCATGTTAATGGTTCTAACATGAATCCATGTTTAAGACAAAATTGCACACATGTTATCTCACACATCATGTTTGATATGTTTAAAAAATATATTTTAGGATCATATTATTATCAATAAAATGGTATTCTAATCATCCATCAAATGTTTTTACATGATTGGTTCTTATTTTAAATTTAATAATTACATTACACACATAACACAATTTTAGAAAAATCCAAATAAAACATAATTTTTGACCATGAAATGTGAAACCACACATGATGTATTACTGTATTTATTTCATTATAATGGTAATACTAAACATTCTATAAAATTTTATATTCTCCATTAAAAATTATTTATGACAAAAATTTTAAAACAAAAACTGTTGAATTATAATATTTTATTCTTTGACATCCTAAATAAAAATAATCATTAATAAATTCATTTCTCAAGGAAACATACTTTCAAGAAAACAAGATTATAACTAAAAATGTTGTGTTACTATATATTATTCATTATTATGCATAATAGAAACATTCTATAATCATTTAACTTCTCATGGAAACCTAATTTTTTACATCAAAATTAAACCTATACTTTTGGTATTACTATGTCTCATGGATGATCATGCTCAGATGAATAATTCATTAATCATTGCAGTGTTGAGGAAAATATTATTTATAATTAAATAAGAATAACCTTATTGTAATTAAATATTTAAATACAACATATTAAACATGTTACATGCACAAATCATTCATACTATGACTTTTCTAGTTACCACAAACTTGTTTTCAGTTATAGGCATGCCTCAAATAACAATCAAATCATTACATAATATTTGATTTAATGTTATATCCACAATAAAAAGTATTATTAGGCCTAGAATGAATAATTTCATGATTTAATCTGTTTAATATCTAAATAATTTACCAAAACAAATTCTCATAATTTTCTAAATATAGATATAAATTTCACAGGAATTCATCCAATAAAACATGCTTATAACATAAAGTAATATCATAACTGTACAATTGAAATCAACAATTATAATGATCATGGTATTATTGTAAAGGATTCCAAATTCATGGAATTATTAATATTTATGATTAAAATTTTCCAGAATTTAGGAATTTAAATGTATAATATGACATTTTACAACAATCCAAAGACATGTGCTTATAATAAATTACAAATGTAATGAAATTAAAGGTATATTATCGATCATGGGAATAATAATATATATAATCATGGTTTGAAAATAACTTTCATTAATTCCATTGTAGAATATACTTCATGATAGCATTCTTCATAAGGGTTTCAAAAATTAAATAGTTGTGCACAAAAAATACACGAATCATTTTTCCCTAACAATTTCAAACAATAGGAAAACTAGATTGCATGTAAATTTTTTTTAAAAAGGAAGAAACATAAAATTAATTTATAATCATGCTATAACATGAATGGAATCATCATTCTCAATCATTAAGAAGGATTCAAACATATATCTCATTCAAATTAACCATAATTTAACTCTTTACTTTAAAGTTATATGAATAACCATAAAAATGAAATCAATATGTTTTCATTAATAGAATGGGAGAAGTCATATAAGCACACATAATATCATATGATTTATGAAATTTATATTAAATTCACATGATCACCCAATTAATTTAGGAATAATAGTCATGAAGATACATGCATCTCTCCTAGGTCTCATCCCTGAAAGTGTTGTTGCCCTACATGGTCGATTTGAAGATTTAGTGTCCATGAATTGGATCATGGGGGTCCCATAAATCCCATTTACATTGAATTATTATAATTTTATGTCACTCAACAATGTAAAATGACTCTGTTTATCTACCATACAATTCATTCCCTACTTAGCTTATATTTAAATTCCACCTTATCTCCCAATCATCATCTCTAATTTCACTATATCATGACCCCTCAATCGATTGATACCCATATAGTTATGGTATTGAATAAGTAGAGTTAATGATCCCTGAGTCTCTCCAACTGCATTCCCTAACATAGAGACTAGCACTGGGGATATAAAAATATCACCATATGGGAGGCATAACCCTTTATAAAAAAATTGGATCCATATATGGAATGAATTTATTGAAGTCAAATCAATGAATAAAAATAAAATAAATCTAAACCATCATGTGATGCTTGTATAAATAGAAAAATATATTTGTAAAATTATCCAAATGAAAGCCTAAAATAATAAACAACAAAGCTGGGACATAACAACAGCTCCAAATGACCAAAAAAGAAATGTCATGCATGGTACAATATTTATTCTTAAGATCCTGAATTTTTTTATATATTTATTTTCTGCATAGATATGTACTTATTAGACAAAAAGTATCTCATTCACAATGGAATGTAGCATAATAATGAATCTATGTGAATTCAGAAGAACCAAACATCACCTAAATTGGTATTCTAACAAGAACCCAAACCTCACCATGGTCCAATCACTAAAAAATGCATCCATGTATATTAAATTATAATAAGAAGAACATCATTGATACGGTACCCTACCCCACTTTCCCACTGGTTGACCACTCTCACACCACAAAGAAACATTTCATGGTTCTCAAACCACTTTGGAATATATCACATCATATCCCACCCAAACAATACATCGCCATCACAAAACATCACCACCCATCAACACACCAATTAAATAAAAATCCATCCCATAATTCCTCCACAAACATAGTACATCACAAATAATCACATCCTTCTTGCACAGTCATCAACCATCACAAAAAATCACTTTCAGAAGTCACCTAGGCCAACAAAAAACATCTCATCCTAATGACACCTAGGATAGAACACTATAACTCATCCCTACGAACCATGAGAAACCTTATAAAAATAGACCAAAGACACATGGGACACTATCACAATAAATCATGAGTATAGAAGAGTGCTCATCTAGCTATCCATCCTCCCACCTTGATGTTGGTAAAGACACCATCGTGTGTGACTATGTGGTTTTTGGAACATCGTTCTCAAAGATGGCAGGGTGAATATAAAATACACAAGAACATAAAATGTATATGCATTTAGAGCTAATGAACACATGACCATACTATCGGTTTATAAAAAGAACAAACCATCTCAAGGAATCCACACAATCACTTCAACTGCTAAATGAATAAAATAAAAAAACAAATAAGAATACACAATTCATATCATAGTAATTAATTCATTTTACAAAGTCTTTGTTTTATAAAAAAATTCCAATTTAACAACCTATTTTTTTAACGTAATTATAATTCATTTAAAAACCCATTTAATTTATGAGGAAATATAATATCATATTATCAAAACATTAGTTTATATATAAGCATTAACTAGTTAAACATCACACCCCATAATCAATTTCCTCATTAAAATTTTCTATTTGAAATTATTATCATGCAATAATATTTCCATAAATATATGTGTATATATAGCAGAACCAACCACACAATAGAATCCCACCACTATAACCCAACATCTAAATCCATATCCCCTTATAGCACCATCAAATTTCATAGTCTCGCAGCATAACCATACCACACCCATCACATCACTATTATAAAAACACATGGCATCCACTTATCTTATTGAAATAATAATATAGATTCATCACATTAAATTAATCCCAAATGCACAAACAATATGTATTCTAAACATGAAATCATATATCACATCCTAACACATACATGTATAAAAAAGGGGATCTTATTCAACATTAATTTTTTTATTTAACGTTGTTATCACAGATGCCATATGAACAAGCGGAACCTATTTAATTACGGAAATATATGTAGTTATACATTTATTTTATTATGATCTTATGATTCAATATAAAAAGATATTATTTAATACAAGAGTTTATAGAAAAAAATTATTCCAAAACTAGAAATGATTTTTATCATGGAATTATACCCATAGGATAAAAATATCAAATGAGATAAAATCAAATAAACAATGTTTATAACATCATTATTCACAATACCCATCACTTTATATTCAATAAAAACAGATTCATTACCTTTTTTATCTATTTGATTCTTTGATCATAAGAGATAACTATAACAAGCAGTCCATAATGATACACATAATGAGAAGTGACGGAAAAACTACTTGGAAGTGTAATACTTTTTCTAAGACATCCGACACCACATCATATGTTGTGTGGAAAAAGATTGGGGAGCTATTCAATCCTAATGCAACACAATATTATAGCCTCCATGGTAGAAGGATTTGGGAACACTCATACTAAGATAAAGAAATAGTAATGAAATAAGGGAATTTCTCCACATTATAACGAAATGGTTTGAAATAGTTTAGTTGACCATTTAAGTTGATCATAATAAACTGTATAGTTTTACTATCTATACGTCTTGTAACATTGGTAAAATTTAATATATTATTGATATTCTTTGAATACATCTCAAATCCTCTTTAATGTGGAAATAAACCCAGTTCTTGTCAAATCCAACATAGAAGGGAAAACTGAAAAAAAAAAAAGAAAATTCATTACATTTGGAAATCAATTAAAAAGATTCACTTCCACATTCATATGATTAATTACTAGTGAGTCACAAAAATAATTTCTGGTTTTGGCACAATATTATTGTAGAAACATCCAAATCTATTATAGTGTGTAGATCCTTAACGTATAATATATTTGACTACTAGAGGGAACACTAGGGTAAACCCTTAGGTGAATCCAAGTATGAATTTGTATTAGAGGAATCTATTATCCAATCAATCCATTATATGGAAACATTTATAATATTGAACAAAAATTAATGGCTATAACATCCCAAATATTTTTACACACACGGACTCCCAGAGATGGTTAATTACCAAACATCTGGAGCACCTCCCCATAAACATGAGGAAATCAACTCGTTGAGAGGGTCTAATATGTAATATAATATGACTGAACTCAATTTTTAAAATCATCACAATAGTTAAAATCAATATTAAAAATAAAAAGCAAACTAAAATAACAAATAATCAAACAAAAAACACATGTGTAATTCTAAAACCTAGATAATACCCATAAACCGAGGTAGTAAATATATCATAACATAGAACTGTCATGTTTTTATTATATACCCCAAAAAAGGAAAATTATAAATTCTCAAGTGGGTCCTGAAAAATTTTAGGCTTGCATAATCCATTATCATTCTATAATCTCAACTCATCCATTAAACTTAGGTCTCATACCCTTAACACATCATACAAACATGTATTTTATAAGGTCACAAACCAGGTTGCCCGAGTAGGGCATGCATAAATCTCAGTATTCCCCCACCAAGGGAATATAATGTATATATATTCTATAAATGTTTATGTAGTTCTATAAAAAAATTGTTAATGAAAATAGTAAATTGGTTTGACATTTAGTATTCTTTATCCAACCACATCATACTTTATTGGGATCATTTTAGACTCTGAAACATATACAATATGGATTTTTCATTTTACCCATTTCACAGAATTTCATTATCCAATTTCATTCATATTTAATTTGTTACATTGTATGTTCAGTCTTAGTACCATTATATCTGGAACAATAACATCATCCTAATGCTAATATCTTTGGGGCCTACAACATTATTCAAGAAGCACATAGGTACATAGAACATTAGTCACTCAACCAAAAATAATTGTTTTAATGATGTCATTATGGGATGAGAGAAGTAGTTTGTAACCCCATGGGTACTCAGAATAGAAATCTATTTCCCAAAATGAAATTTCACAATTCCACTTCCATAAGGGGACATGAGAACTAGTCTGGAAACCCATTGGTACACATAGCCTCAATCCATCATCCAAAACACATTTTTTCTTATTTTTATATAAATATCCATCATTTTTCATCCTCTATGAACTTTTTACAAATCATTCACAACATAGAGTACCCGCAAATTTATCAGACACAACCATTTTCATCCCTTTTATCACATGTAAGGACTTGAAAATGTTGTCCATTAATATATTTATCATTTTTTAGTACCCAACTCAATATCCATTCATGATTAAACAATTTACCCCATTAAATTACATTATTATACTTATAATATATATTTAGTAGCATCCCATTAACACATTTTACCACTACCTCATTTCATAATTATCATCTCTTGGATAATTTTCAAACTCCATGATTTTTCTATAAACGTAGTCTTGTAATCCCTTATTGGTACAAAAATATCAATGATGGGTCAAATAATTTTATGTAAATCTATAATATTTTTTAATTTAAAACAAATTTCCCATTATTGCAATGAATCCAAATAAAAACCATAAAATATTAAAATCAATACAATGGGATATAGAAATTAGACTATCCATCGTTGGAATATTGATTAACTCTTTCAATACATTATCCATCAATTCCATTTAGAATAGTTTTTTTAAAATTTTCGAAGGAAATCTCATATCAAAACATATATACATGGTACTATGAAACTAGATCCAATATAGCATGATCTATACCATCAATAAAAATGGGGCACATCAATCTCTAAATTTTGAGAAATATGGGAGATAGAAAATCTAATTCCTATAACATATAACACATAAAATAGGGGTTGATCATTTGTTCAGATCTATGATTTGGAATGTAAGACAGTTTAGGAGACTTGGAATCCACTATAAAAAATTAAAAAATGTAACGGAATTATTTTTATGTAAGGTGTGGTAGATTAGGGATATAAACCGATGGTTTTTAAATTTATAAAAAAAATTGTGGATTTTAATTCCCAAGAACACAATACCAAAGGCATGATCTATGGTTCAAAAAATGTGTTCCAAAACCATTCCCAAATACTATCCAAGGGTATAAAGATGTTCCTATGTGTATATATGGTTTTTTAATCATTACTGAACCATTCTATTGTCATCTGTCTCATTGTGTACAGTTTTGGTATAGTGGTTGAACGGTTTGGTGTAACATGAACTCACTTCCAATAGATCGATACTGGGGAACTATTTCATGTGAAAACTGTATGGTATTCCCTAAAAGTTCACCAAGAATTCATAGCCCCATGGGAATATAATATTATCCAAATTATCCCAATAAAATTTTAATCAAATACTCATCGAAGGAATGTTGAAAATATGGGTAAAGGAATACAAATATATGAACATTAAGCCGCATGAATATTAGTGATATTAAAATCTCTCAACAAATTAAAACATTTCCCAAGATCTAAATTCACATGACAAAATTAACATATGATGTAAATATAGAATTTCTATTAGGATCCCATTTCTCCATGTTTCTATGATAATTATTCCTAAACACATCCTTTCTACCACATATCTTAGACCAATAAAATATTCATTCAATAGATAACATTCGTATAATAATCTGTAAAACATTTAGCTACTATTCAATGGATGAATTGGCATGAATCTCATTATCCTAAATATATATTAAAATAGAATATTTATGGATATATTATTTATTTCATTTCCCATTAAAAACATTGTTCATTTTAGTATACCTATGTGGAATATCCAATCGACCTAACACCTGTTTAGTCCCCTCAAAAACCTCAAATGATCCAACAAACATGGTTTCTAATGATCCCTGCTTCTTTATCCTATGTTGACTCAATCACAATGAAACCCAAAACATAGTTATGAAATTATAATCAATTCATGATTAACATGATTCATATCACATAAAATCATTACTACCATGATGAATGAATTCATAATCAACAATTATGAAATACCAAGAAATGTGGAAAAGATGCTAAAAAATAAAATAAAAAACAAGTGTATCACTGAATGTGAAATAACATTCAACATTAATATACAACATCATGATCATCAATCCCACCCTGGGAACATGGGTTTTCCCTAGACATGGGTTAAATACTATTATACATGAGATCATAATGAAGGGATAAATCGTCCAGGTTTCATATCTATATATCCAAAATAGTATGAAAATAAAAAAGGAAAATAAAAAAATCCACTAAAACCACATTGGGATGCCCTGAACAAGGTGCCACATACTACATCCACGAGTCGGTTTTCCTTATGATTATAGGTGAACCCCCCTCCCCATACACCATTAAAAAAAGAAATGACGGTATAATATATAATATACAAAGTATATACCTTATTTATCTTAGTCGAAAAATAATGAAAAAATATAAAATATAAAAAAAGATTCAATAATAAATAATAATCAATAAAAAATACATGAGTAAATCTGAATCAGTAACAACGTTCATAAAAAAATCTTTAAATATGTCATTACATTCATCTATAATTTGATTTATGATAAAAAAAAATAACAAAACATCAAAAAAAACCAAGACTATCCATATATATTTTCTTGTTCCTTCATCCCTTCCCCATCCCAAATACCAACTCATCCATATATCATGGGGTTCTTTACCAAGATAACTCTCGAAAAAAATCTATTTGGGTACCAATTAAGAAGACTATGTACGGTGTGATTAAAAATATGTAGTCCACCATCAAGGGAATCTATCGAAATATCTTTTCTATAATAGTGTATATAATTTTATAAATTATAATGATCAAATTGAAACAGTAAATAATATTCACATTTCTTCTTCAATAGTTAACAACATAACAACTGGTATGGAATGCTTATAATAATAAACCATATTCCATTGGGATTTATAATTTAATATTGTTAATGTAATTAATTTTTCATTTAATTACACATTCTTTTGATACCATGGAGTTCCAGTCTCAGTACGATTATCTTCAGAACATAGATCATCAGTCTAGCGCTTATATCTTGGGGGACTATTGCATCAGTATGGAACCCCATGGGTACAGAATGAATAAATCCATCATGGAAAACATAATGATAACATGAATTAATCAAGGTCTGATATCAGGATATTTGTCCCCCCATTGGTATTTGTAGTGGTAATCTATCACCCACAACTCATTGTTCACATTTTTATTTTCTTATAGGGCCTAGATCGGCAGTATGGTACCCCATACATACTCGAAGCATTAGTCTATCACCCAAAACTCATTTTTAAAATTTTCCTATCAATATTTATCCGGGTTTATAATCATTGAACTTTTTATCAATTATAAAAATCATTGTTCGAAAATTCATTTAACAAACCAAACCACTTAAAATTAATTTTATCACACAGAACAACACACTTTTTTACCATTAAATCATTTTATCATCATTTTTTCCCAAAAAATTAACCAATAATGTATATTCTAAAGAAACCATTAAATGAATTTATCACAAATGATACACAGATTTATTCTAATTTAAAATCCCATATTTTACAACATTAAAATTTCATATATATCATTTCCATGATTGTTTTCACACCCCATGGGTTTACCATCATGATCCAATGAAATAAGAACCATCATAAAATAGATATATACCATCATGAACGGAGGAGATATTCACTCATAAAACATTGAAAATGTTCTGATATAAGGGATCTTAATCAGAAAAGATATTAATTACCAAATAGGAGTCTATCCTTTCTAGTAGATATTAGATTTTCAATAAATGATTTATAAGGATCCTATGAATCCTCTCATGGGCCTCCAAAATTAATGTCATTCATTTTATCATGAATATGGTGATTCAAGATATTAAATGAGGGTTCATTGAATTATCATTAAATTTTCATTGATTTTAACTCCCATTTAGAATGTTTTCTGGGAGGGAAAAATTGTTATAAAACATATTCCCCATACTATCTGAGGGTTAATTATTTTCCCTTGGTGGTTATATAGTTTTCAAATAGTACACAAACCATGTGATTCCATTTTATATTATTTTTTTTGGATTGTTGATAGTGGATTCATAATTTCGTAAACCAATTTAACCACTTTCAGTAGATCAAAATGTGGTGCATGGTTTCCTGTAGAAAACCGCCCATTTTTCATAACCATCTTCCCACAATGTGTAGCACCATGTGATTCAATAACTATTCAAAATCACCTAAAACAACCGCAAATAATGAAAAAGACATGAAATGATAAAAATGTGGAAAAAGATTCCACAAAATAAGCCAAATAAGCATATAGACATTCAAGATATTAAAAAAGTTGACCATGCTATAAATTAAACTTATTATTATCTAACCTTATTTCAGGGTGAATGAATCCATAGAAATTAGAATATTAGATCAAGTGGATTGATAAAATTTTACCATTCTAAATATATATATAGAGACACAATGGTTGGTTTCATCACATATAATTTTGAGGATAATACAAGGATGTTGTGGGAATTTATCATGGAAGGCATATTGTAAAATGTTAACACCAAAAACAACCTAAATATAAGATAAATAATTTTTTTAACAAGACAAATTATGAGTGTTGAAGCACCATGGATACATTAACATGGAGAAAGTAATGTATTCCATTTTATGTTTATAATATTTGGTTTTTTATTTGGTCGTACTATCTCCCAATCTTATTTCTAACAATTATCATAATTATTTGAAAGTAGATATGGTCTGTGCAGATGATATTTAGAGAATATGATCCCATATTTTATATAATACTTTTCTGAGGTGGTTCATAAATAATTTATGGATGGGGAAAACCTAGCTTTGAGGAAAAGACTCTTTATATCATATGTGGTAATGGGAGGAATCTGTAGTTGTATTTGAATCCCAACAAGGAAGTTAGGTGACCATCATTATAGAAATTAAAAGACATAACAACTTATTCCAGGCCTTATAATGGTTTTTTAGCAATATTGATATAGAGGACACCTCAGACAAGATTTTAAAGAAATTAGCTAACGTCGTTAACATATAAATGAAATATGGTTCTCTTTATTATTTCTATTTGAGGGAGTCTTATCATAGTTGAGGTGGATCAACCGTAACCATGGGACCATAGTTTAGATTTGATGAAACAAAATGGGTTTCATATAAACCTCATGCACTGTTGTTCCCTATGTTTTGATGAATGGGAATAGTGGAGCTGTGAATCTATATATAGAGGAGTGTATACAAAAGGAGTCATAAGTATGACTGAATAAAATCAAATGTATGATGCCTATTGAATTGTACATATTTATGCATATTTTAATTATATACAATCAAATTCATTTATCCCATCTATCATTGTCTATAAATATGGAATTTTATTAGATCATATTACATTAATGATGGGTTCTTCCATTCCATTTTTTGAGATGTTGGTGTGTGATATAAAATAAATCAAATGTATGTAAATGATCCCTATCTATGACAGAACATTAAATTATCTATGTTATGATCAGAACACCATTGGTCTCTTCATCAATATAGATTAGACTGTATTCTATAAACATAAAATTGAATTCTATAGTCATTAATTCTAGTTACCTACATCCATTTTAGTCAATAAAATCACTAATGGTGAGTGGGATCCAATATCAGAGAAGGAAGAACCAATTCTCCCTAGTGCTAAATGAATCACATTCTATTATAAAAATTGTTCCTTGATTCTTTTGATTATTGTATTATTGGGCCTCCTATAGTGGTGGTGATCTAATATACTGACTTTTTAATGATGATATCACAATGTGGTCACCTAATAGAAAAAGTGAGTTTTCTGTAAGCATTATTTTTGGGATGTATCCCATATATATACCTACATACAATATGAAACATGTAAAATAGAAGTAATTAAATATTTTTATTAGGGATATTGATGTTATGGTATTTATTCATCCTAGAATTTCTTATTGGGAATATGTAATTACTTTTTGAAAATAAGATGGATAAGAGTCTCTAACATAGTTTTTGTTACCTGATACTCAAATAGATTACAGTTATGATTATATATCCCTTTTTTAGGGATTGATGGTCTTTTATAGAATCTTATGGAATCCCAATGGTTTTCAATGATCAACCACAGATTAGGGTACAATCGTTCTTGTGGTTGGAGTGAAATAAAATCATAAAATACAATTTATCAGATGATTTGGAAATTAGGATTATCTAATCATGTTTCATGTCCAGATTTGTTCTCTTATGGTTTTTGTTGCAATGTTAATTCAAATCATCCTTAAGTTCATAAATACGTTCATGGTTTTATTTCAAT
This sequence comes from Viscum album, assembly GCA_963277665.1. Taxonomy (NCBI): domain Eukaryota; kingdom Viridiplantae; phylum Streptophyta; class Magnoliopsida; order Santalales; family Viscaceae; genus Viscum; species Viscum album. The sequence continues at coordinate 641,094,473 of OY728151.1, read as the reverse complement.
ATTTTTACATTGTTTATTCCATATCAGAGAAGGATAATGATGAGAATAAAAATACCACCCTAGAGTTATTGGATGTATTGTGGGTTTATGGATGGCAGTCCATGTGACAATTTTTAATTTCTAAATGGAAATTATTACACAATATGACTTTTTAGAGGTGTTTCTATGGATCACATAAATTTTCAAGAATTAATTTGTTCAAAGTATATAAAAACTGTGTTTCAGATATAGGGAATCATAGTATTAGTTGATTTTTATTGGATGCTTGTTTTGGTATGCTCCAATGGTTCATATATTGTGATATAATTAATAGATAAAGGTGTGAAGATTCTTTTAGGTGACCTGTTTTAGAGATTTTTTTTGAAATTTAAAGTAATGTTGGATTCATCTCTAGCCATGATTCATATAGATTTTGTTTTGGCATATGGTTTTTTATTGTTACCTCATGTATGGGTTTGGGTTGGGTTAAAATGTTTCAGATGCATTTATTATCATATATCTCTCATTAGTTACACACCCATATGGCGATATACCATATTATTGATATTGAGATGTCATTCGTAATGAAATTTTTTAACAAATTGAACCACTATCATTTTAGGGAGTGGTTTATAGTGAATACATACCATATGAGTCTTAATAATAACATTATATTGAGGGATATAAGAACCATATTGAATAAATATGTATATTATATCCATAACAATGAGTTTGAAATTTCATAAAACCACCTGAAAAGGATAAACTATCTTAAAAATATGAGGAGGATCCCAACTGGAATATTGAATGAATTGGATAATATTTATTATTAATGGTCTGGTTTTCAGTTAAGTTATTGGTAGAAGGATGTGTCAGTGGAAATGTATTCACACTATTCATTTTGGATAAAACATTTATGGATGATCGTATTCAACATGGAAATGATGAGTACATAGATTTTCATCACTTTAGAAGGATGAATTACAGTTGGGATACCTAAAGTGACTTTTCATAGTATCTCAATGGGGTTTTACACTACCAATTAAGGATGGTAGGATAGATATATTTGAGAAAAAACGTATATAAAAAATTGTAATTGATAATTTATCCATAGAGATCGAAATGTATCACAACATGAGATGTCATTATATTATTCCATGAATTAGATGTTATATTAATGATATTATATATCAATACCATGAATAAAATTTAATTATAGAAGAACACTATATGAATGATTTTTTTTAAATTCACATGTATTGAAATATATGAATAATATGTGATATATGTTACCTTTATATTTGGGATTCCTAGGTTTCTAGTATCAAGGATGTTATATGGGTTATTATTTATTGAATAGTAAATTAGAACATTTTCTATATATAAATATTTCCAAAAATCAGAAAGAATATTAGGAAATCATATTTGATGTAGAATATTAGAATCTATGGTTTTCCATCATCTGCAATCATTGATATGGACCCTCACTTCAGATCACAATTTCAGAATGGATTGATGTTAATGATTAATTCATAGTTAATATTGAGTGTATAATATAATCAAGGATGTATAAGTTGTCTAGGTGATGCATCAAAATTCATTGGGATATTTTTTCTGGCATGATTTCATCAATTTAGTTGTTCTTGGGAGAAACATATAATATTATTATATGATTACTACAATAATTAATATTAGGTTTTCACTCTAGATGGTCCCATAGAGGTATATTATGGGATTCCTTGTAGTTAAACAATTATTTAGGTAGATGACGACGGATGGTCCATGATTGGATAGAGTTCTATTTAGGACATGACAGATATCCTGAAATTGATCAAAAACTGTAGCGACATATCAGAGTCCCTAGAAATCATATTTTAGTCAAATGATTATTTAATTATATTTTTAGATATGGGATTGGAACATCCTGGGTGTATTACCTCATTTAGAACATTTATATTTATGGAGGAATGGTTTTTTTGGACCTCATTATGATGGATTGTTTTAGAATGTGGAGTAACTCGAGATTTCATAGTATTGATTAGAAATAAAAATACATTTTCTTATATCCATTATGTGTTCTATTTTTTCCAATTGAAGGACTATCGACCATAATTATCTGATTTTTTGTATTGGGAGAACCATTAAATAGAGTCATAAACCTCAATGAATGAAAGGACTATTTATATATTAGAGTAAAAAGATATTTTTTTATGTGATAAGATTGTATCATTGGTCTTGGTGGCATAATATTAGGGTATATACGGACTTGATAAATTGTTTCACAAGACCATTATGATGAATAAATGGACTTATATATTTTTTTCATGATATTTATCCTTTTGGAGATAAAAATAATTTATTGTTGGGAAAATTATGTCAACATTACATCTTGGATTAAGTTTTTGGCCTATTCTATCTTTTTATTTCATTTTTGGAATCATTAAAGGTGGATGTTTTTTTAAAATGACTATTTTGGACATCATGGATTTAAATGGGTAGGACCATGAGCATTATACTATATGTAGTGTTCATGTGTGTCACAAGTGTGAATAGGGAAATCAAAATTGGACCATTCATTAAAATAGAATTATATGGAGAACACTAGGGAGTGATCTATTGACCACATATACAGTTACATCACCATGATGTGGTGGAATCCATGGAGAGTCCGAAATGGATTCGATGGTATTACGACATTGAAATTGGACCCAATAGCATATTTCATGTGATAGAAAACATTTATTAGTGAACTACACTATGATGTGTTTTGGTGGTTAAAGATTTTTAAATAACTCAACTAGGGATTAATCATTCATGGTTTGTAAATCTAGATTTTTGAAACTACAATGAAGTGATTTAATGCCTCCTTATACTAAGTTTTCCACTATTAATCTTATCATTCTATTACCTTTGGCTTAATTTCTAGACTGGTTATGTTTTATGATTGATATTTTCGAGCATTATTCTCTTACCCAATAACATAATTGGTGTTTTTATTCTTCTTTGATATATTCTTTGTATATCTATCCTCATTAAGAAATTATTTATTTTCTTCCATCACTAGCATTGAGGGAATTTTATTTCATGAGGTTGATATGTCCTTCAAAAGGTATATTTATGTGTAAAGATTTTAATATTTTCAATTCCATTATAATTCTTTATGAATACGATATTTTTCAATCCATTAGATGTGAATTAACAGTATTATGAAAATAGAAAATAATTCTATAATTTTTTTTATTAAAAATTATTCTTATATAATGAGAGTTTTTTAAAATACCACAAAATATTTTTGAGATATAAATGTTTTTTATGTTTGGTTTGGTGTTTCTTCACTATATAATGTGTTATATGAGAATGTGGACACAATAATGAAAAGTATTTTCCATTAATTTTTTCTACTAAAGGAATACATAATTTATTTAATATAATTAAAATGTAATAGAACATTGGTCATACCATTTGGTATGAAGAAAAATATACATATGTGAGCCCAAGTTAAGTTACATATTATAATGGAATGTGTCTAATATGACATGTATTGTAGTTGATATCCTTTTACAGGGACTGAGTTTCTCGAATAGAAGAGGTCACTAAATACATCTAGTTGTATTGTTTTTTGTATAAACCCTTCAAATGAAATTGATCCATTTTTAAATTTTTGTAACATTATTTATTCGTTTACATGACATGTGTATTTCCCCCACATGATATTAAAATTATTAATCGAATCTTATTTTATACATATAGTTATGTTTCATCGATATATTTTTATTCATATTTCATTATTTATTAGAATATGGTATTTTTTTTAAAAAATGGGTTTATTTTATTTTAAATTGAGAATATTTCACCATTTTAGAAATTTGTTCTTTATGATGACCAATGGATTAATGATGAAAGGAATTATATATATTTTTTGTGGAAGTACAAAAAAACCATTTGTGTTCACACCACATTTTTTCCATTAGTTGATTATAGAGTTGGTTTTCTATGATAATATTAAGGTATTAATGTCATAAAGAGAACAAAAAAATGGATCATGTTTCTATCTCTTGGATTCTAGTGGTGATGTAATATGGTAAACTATAAATAGAAAAATGGTTTTTTTTTGGTTCCATGGTTTTGATTTTACAATTTTTTTTATCTTCAAATAATTTTATTCTTATAGGATAATACTGTTATTGATGGATTGATATTTACCTCAGTTGTATCTTTAATATCAATTGGGATACAATATCAATTTATTTTTTTACCATATGTTTGCTGACAGTGAAAATCATTCTCTTGTTTATTTATACTCATCATTTTTTAAGGACCCTATTAGAATAGGGAATACATATCAGTAATTGAAGTAGTCTAATTTATGTGAACATGTAGTTTAACATAGGTTGGTATATTACATTTACATTAATTATTAGCAAATAAACATTATTTAATTATTAGTACATATTCAACACTACAGGTAAGTAATACTTAATGCATAACATTAGTTTCATAAAAATGATGTTAGAGTTCATTGCTATTAAAAATAATATCATATAATTATTATAAATGGAACTTGAATACGTGTTACATGAATTTAATAAATGATATTGTTCATTATTTTTTTGATAATATAAATAAAGATGAAATAAATGATATTTATGTTTTGATGATTATTTTTCAGTGAAATTTATTAATTAATTAATAATTTTCTTGATGTTGTAAACTTACTACAAAATAATAGTATATATATAATAATATCATAATATACATGTAAATATTTTCTTATATGTATTTTTTATATAAATCTATAGTATTTAATAATTTGTTGTTTAAAGTAACACAAACATGTTACAATAATGATTAAGTGATGAATATGTCATGGTTTTTTTATAATATAATTATACCATAATCATAATGTTCTTATTTAATATTTATTAGTGTGTTATATAATAACTGAGGGTGGATAATATTGATAATAAAATTTAATTAACTTCATTATTTTTAAAACAATATATCATTATCCACATAGTTTTCTTATTTTAATCTCTTAAATTTACAATAATTTTGTTTTGATCATATCGTTATTAGTAAATTGTATTTTTTAAACCAAACCTTTAATGATTGTATAAAAAATATATATCATTTATTCATATCCTCATTATTATACAAATAACATGGTCATGAATTTGAAAACTCAAATAAATCAATCTATATGAGAGGTAGACCATGCGTGGGTATGGTATGCGATTTAATTATACATATATTATTGGAAAGAATTAATAAAATTTTTATTAAAAATAATTAAAATGATATATATATATATATATATATAATATTTATAGTATTCTATACAGTTTTTATGATTATGGTGAAAAAAGGAACACATTTCTTCATAGAGGTTGTAGTATGCATAACACATGAATGAAATAATCATTTCCTAAAAAATGGATAGGGGGTTTAATGATTCAATAAATTGAATAGTAAAATTAATTATATTACCAATAATAATTTATAAAAATACGTAATTGAATATTATAATTTAAAATTACTAATATAGAATAATGAAGTTATTTAAAAATTCATTCATACATTTTTAATTTTGTTATTTCAACAGAAAATTACATGAAAATGGATGGCACAATATAATATCATGTGACAATACACTCAATATACGAAAAAAATTTATAAGGTATAGAATGTGTGTGGTCTTATTGTATTAAAATGATATTTTTGAGTTTTCTGATTGGGTTTTCAGTGGCCCATTTTATATGTTGTATGAATTTTATTTTAGTAAATATCTGAAGAGAATATAAAGGGAGATCATGTTAAACATCTCATGTGAATCCGTAATTTAAAAATAATTTATTGTTGAGAGATATGATCTATAAAAAAATCATCCACTAAATTATAGATATTTTTTATCATTAATCAATCATCAGTAGACATTGCTTTGTCAATTTTATCATTTTAGTTTTTACTATGTTAACAAGTTATTATGTTTTGAAACATAATCGTTATTCCCAATAAATAACAAGGTTATTATTAGATAAATTTTTCCCACTAATTTTAAATTTTAATTTGATACCATTTTATTATATTTATAAAAGGTATAGAAAATAAATTTAAATGAAATTTTTAAAATTAATTATGAACAATATATGATAACATATTGATTCTGTTTTAAATTTAAAAATATAGATTTTTAATATTAAACCAGCATATTTTAAATAATAAATTCACATATAAAATTGATATTTATTATTAGATATATATTTCCTTAATATAAAATTCATACTAATATACTAATTATTAAACAAAAGGCATGTTATTTTTACAAATTTTAATTTTGAATAAAACTATTTATATAGAAAATCCTCTAAAATTGAGAAAGGTAAAAAATTTGTATTATAAATCCTATGTTATTTTATATTTTTTTATATTTAAATAATAAATTTATAAATCTATCACATCAATAAAATGGTGAGTTGCAATGAAAGAGATGTTTTTACAATAAAATAGTATATTAGTATTAATGAAATTTCCCATCCATATTTCATACCATTTAATAATAAAATATGTATTAACCAATTATTCATAAAAAATATTTTATCACAATTAATCACATGATTCATGAAATATAATATAATATAAAATAGACAAGGGAGGTTTATAAAAATTGTTTTCTATGTATAAAATAACAATAATTGTAACTTTAGCTGTAACATTTAAATTTTATTCCTAAAAAAACTACCTTTATTTTCCATATATCAATATCACATAGAGTGTTTTCTCATATTAGTTCACTCAAATTCAGTGACTAGATTATAAAAATGAAAACTAATATTTTTATTTTTATCTAAATATATTTAGGATTCAGTTTTTTTGGGTTACCTGTTGATAAATCTATCAATCGCATTGATTTATTTAATCACAACCATATATTAATTTATTGGGTGAAACACTCACATACCGTTATAAATAAATATTCTCCTCTCAAGTTGACACATAAGATAATAATAATTTCTATAGGGGACTCATATTCTACCATAATCCGCTTGATGATAATGCATTTACATGGGACGTGGAATCTGATTTATCAAAATGAATAATTATTATATATACATTATATATTGAGAATAATCATTCCAAATATCTCATAGAGCTATACAATTGGATTATGATCATGATCCATACAGAATAAATTACATTAATCTCGTAATATGAATTATACGATAACCATTCATCTATTAAAATATTGAGAACTCAATATCAAGTTGTTTTTGAAAAAGCAACACAAAAGGTACAAAAAAACTATTTTGAAATCTCAGTATTTGATTAACTAGTAATATTTTAATAGGATTTTCCATGTTCTAATGATTTTTTGTGAATATTTCCTTTATTGAATAGAGGGATGATACATTGAGTTGTATAATGACCATCCCTCACATAGTGGATGAAACACATTTTTTGAAATTCTATATCTCCCTTACTCTTGTAAGTATGAAGACCTTAAATACATCATAAATAAAAATTTGATTTTTTAGAACAATTAGAATGAGATTATATCATGTTATTCATTAGTGTGTTTTTCATTTGATCTATGATCATCATTTTGACTATATTTTATGATTTTTTGTGAATAATCACATTGGTTATCATGTCATCTTCTATTATTTTTAGTTTAACATTGATTAAATATTCATAATGTCCCATGATTCCATTGATAACCTGTTTACATCAATATTTATTAAAAAATAGATCCAAAATATTTTAAATGTGTTATGATAATAATAAGAAATATTCATAAATAATCATAGGAGGATTTATCTTCATAATTTATCAACATATAACAATTTCATGTTAGCCTATAGTTATTGCAACTAAACTTTTATCAAACAATAAAAAACCTAGATCAATATCAATTTATAACATTTTATTCCTGTTTCCATATGTGTTGTGTTGGTTAGAATATATCATACTAATTAAAATACTATTTAAAATTAAGGTTCAATATTTCCATGATCCTTTCTGATATATTTCATACCAAAAAATAATTGATATCAATTCTTTAAAAATACAATCTTTCATTTCTCTAATAAACCACATAATGATAAATTTAAACATTTATTTATGAATGTATATAATTCATTGTATCTTATACATGTTAACATTTCTTAATATGTTTTTTTAAATACCGTAGCATACCAATATCATAAAAAATACAAATTCAAATCACTCATAATAGTTTATAAAGTGAATGATATTAAATAAAATAATATCCTTGAGGGGTTTCAAACCATGGGTTCGATTATTCTCTTATGTAATCCAATGGGTGAAATTAGAGTTAATAACCAATACACCCTTCCACAGTAATATAAATCCTTGATCCTTCTTCTACATCCAACACTTATACATGCATTCCATTTCTAGAATAATCAAGCAATTAGGAAATCAAAATAAATTTGAATATTATCATATATATAGACATATTCCAAGGATTTTCCCGGAATCTCTCATACATTATTTCATAAATACAAATTCTGTTGTAACTTTATCTATAAATTATATATTTTCCCAAAGAGTTAAAAATATCATTGATAGTAAGAACTACCATATACCATCAATACATAAATTAACTCCCATTAACATCATAATTTAAAATTATTTTGAAAAAATTACATTGATACAAATTATAAGGTCTCTAATCCACACACATAGACTTATTTATTTAAACACATACATAATATATTCACTTTTTTAATATTATTAATAGACTTGATATAACACATCTATATTGTAGATAAAATAAATATTATAGAATATATTGTATCTGAAGTATCTTTTAGGTTTTGAGGTTATTAGAATTAAGGATATAATATGGAAATAATATTGTGATCATTATGTCAAAAAAATAGTATCATTTACATTTTATAAGAAAAAACTAAATGTATATCAATTTTTCAACATCTAAAAAATAACCATATAATATGTACAATTAGACTTAGAATATATAAGGATTTTTGTGATGTGATTGGTAGATTGAAGGATATGAAGGGGTGGTATAAATTTCGATTGAATTGAAAAATGTAACTGTAGATATCCAAATATATGTATTTTATACATGAAATGGATGGAAATAGTGAACTGGATAACAATATAATAAAGTAAAATTGACAACATTCTATACCGATGGAAATAACTAAAATGGTGGATATCAAACACTACTTATCCTATAATTATGGATTTTATAATATTATGCCATAAATAAATGTTTATGTTAACTAGTCAAATATGTTATACTGGTGTAATGAAGATTTATAAAACCATTCCCATGCTATTTTATATCACGAAACATATCCATACATTGAGGGGATTTATAATTCATGTCCCACCAATCACTTAATTAAATACAATTAATTAACCATCAGTGTCAATAATGAATTTAAATGAATAAATAATGAAGCCTCTAGATGAATAAAATCATGTATATCTATATAATACAAAATAAGTAATGTCAAGACATATTCAACTAGCATTAGTATACAATAGTCATCAATAATTTTAAAAAATTCCCCAAATTAAATTAATACAAGAACATTATCAAAACTAAATATGATATACAATGTGGATGGTAATGAAATAGATATTAAACAGTATAAAAATAATCATTATTGTAATAAAATTATATAGAATTTCATTACACTTCCCTGTGTTGTGAATTAGTAATACAATAGGATATCTCATACAGAGAAACAAGATTGATGGTTAAACAATAATTTATCAATATAAAAATAATCATTCATAATGAAATAATAATATATTTATTTAATATATATAATCATATATCAATAGATGGTATAAAAATATCGTCACTCCTATTGATAAAAAATGTGGATTGTCAAAAAATATATATTCATATTTTCGACAGTCATCCATAATTGAATAATAATATTTTTATTACTAGTAATTTTTTGTTGTCCATATAATTTCTAACATGATAAAAACCCTAATATAAGATTAATTTATGGTTAAAATTGAATATATACATATTTATATAAATTAAATATAGTTGGGTGTTGACATAAATGAAAATGAAACACACAAAATAGTGTTTCGAACATAAAAACAAAACAAGGAATCAACATTGGAAATGGTTGTTTCCAAATGTTAAATTCCAGAAATGATATATATATATATATTATTGTAAATATAAAATATATAGCATATTATACAAAATAAATTTTAATATCATACAAAAAATATAATAAATAAAAAAATATATATATTTTAAAACAAAATTTCAACATTGACATAAAATAATTATTTATAGGTCACTTTAATATGTAACCATTGAAAAGGATATTTGAAGGCCTCTAAAAAATATTATAAAAAAATTATCCGCTAATGGATCCATATAAATACATAATTTATTTTTAGATAACAGTGTAGTGGAAGAAATACCTTCATAACTGAATAAAAACCCCTTTTTTATTATTTTCAAAATACCCTGGTCAGAAACTCACATTCTATGAAGAGTAAATTAAAATATTATACTATAATATAAAATTAATGTATTGGATTATAATGTAAAATAAAATAAAATATTATTTAGGGAGAACATAATATGGGATACTAAAACATCCATATGAAACATTATAATTCAGATAATTATAATTTGAGTTTTCAATATCACTTATGGGAATCGTACTTACCTATGCATAAAATGATTAACGAATGATTTTGGGGTTAAAATAGAAATATTTATAGGATAAAACAAAATATTAAAAGTCATGTATAAACCAAACATATACATAATAGCTTAACGTGAATGATAATATATCCATTAACTAAAATTGAGTTACCAAAAACTCTAACGACTGAGGTAACATTTGAGTATTTTTTTAATGAAAAGTAATTTATCTATATTATTTTGTTGAACTAATTCCATGGAAATTATATATAGATCTCTAATGGGATATTAAATAAATAGACCCTAATACATAAGAATCAATGTGCATAACATGTAACTGGTCTTAATGATTTATAATTAGGATCATGAAAACCCTTTCATCAAGAGTAGAATATTAATCAAATAACCCTGAAATACAAGGATTGAAATTGAACATAAAATAAAATTATTCACATATATTTCCGAATATTATAGGTAAAATATGATATTTATATATATATACACCTCAAAAATAAAATTATTTATATATACCAAACACGCCTCAATTAGTGGAATTTTATTTTAAACCCATTAGCATGGTCCTGTAACGTTATACACAAATATCAAAAATCATGAAAATGATTATGAATTTAAGTAACTGCATTGAAATGAGCCTTATTCTTTATATAAAAATTTATACTAAATTATTACTTAAATTATATATATATATAAACATTAGTTACTATTTATATATTATCATCACCAGGTGTATGTAATCATTATGTCATTGAACTACTTTCAAAAAAATAATTTTTGTATTCATTCTTGATTTAATGTTTTACAGTTAAATTAAATTTTAAGGAAAATTTTTTATGTTGAAAATATTTATAAAGGCTATAATTAATTCCATTGTATTATTTAAAAACCGTTAAGATGAAATCAACATTGACCATATTTGATTCATCCTTAAAAATGAAGTAGTTTTCACAATAGATAGGTTAAATATTGTTATAGATTTATCAAAAAAATAATCCTATTAAATTACTATTTATATAAAATGAAAAAATTCAATGATCTCTCACACTCATTCAATATATATATGAGTAGTATTGTTCATCTAGTTTTTTAAACTGACCTAAACATGGACCTACCATTATTAATTGTTGACTATGATGATGTTTAGTTTTAATATAGTTATACAAGATCTGTAATGATTTTATTCATCATTTATTACTGGGATATATCATAATTTTAATTGACTATAAATATAATAATAATACATAATTCAATTACTTTTAATTAGAAGATCAATGTCTTCTTAGTTTTATCATTTTAAATTATTAAATTAACAATAATGGTTTATTGATCAAATCATGAATAAGTTATAAAATTACGAATTTCAAATCCATATTGATGTCAAAATCATATGATTTATTCTTTATTTACATCCTCCTAACCATCCATGCAATGTAATGACGAATATAAATATTGAAATCAATTTTCCAAAAATTTGATAGCCCTCACATATGAAAGGATGATGATTTCATTTTCCATACAATTAATGAAATGATAAACCTAATTTAATTTTTCATAATGATATAAATTATATAAAAATCATAATTAATTTTTATATTTCCTATTTTTACTCTATCTTTATGATATTTAAGGAAGATAATGTATATTGTGTCATAGAGGATGTAGTGAGCACAATGCACAAATGTTGGTTTCATTTTTCTCAATAAAAAGGGAATATTTGTTTAATTATTATAATCGTATAACAAAAATATTATAACCAATATATATTTCATCACAAATTTATTTGTAAATAATAATCAGAAAATGATGATCGATAAGGAATAAATTGTAAAAAAATGATTACTGAGGTTGCGAAAATAGAGATTGAATTAGAATATACCATGGAAATAGATTACACAATATATTATCTCGTGAATAGAATCTCAAGTGATTGAATGATTAGACAATGAGATGTAATTGGGAATATTTTTCAATTGCAATCATATTTATACATTCATCTTGAAGGGGTGGTGAGATTCCCATTTTATAAGTGAAAACAAGAGTTTTTTTAAAATATTTTATCTAAATATAATGTAATCAAATGATAAATTATTTAATTGGAACCGAAATAGAAAAATAACTAATGATTAGAAGTCATATAGTGTGTTTAAACTACATCAAATCAATTATTGAAATTTTTTTCATTTTCATGGGTATTTACCAATTGAATAATTTCTGTTACAATTTTAGTATTAACTATTTTTATTACGTTTTTCCTACGATAATGTAATATTTTTTCCTAAAAATAATGTACTCCATATTATATAACTTGTAAGTAGTGGTAATAAATTATAAATTAATTTCATTTTATTTAATTTATATAAATAATAAAATTTATTTTAAATATTATAAAGTACAAATAATTAAAAATATTTTTTGAGAAAAATTTTATTTTGATTTAAATTATATGATATATATTTTTAAATTATAAATATTAATTTTAGAATTGTAAATATTCTTATAAAAAAATTTTCTTAATGGTAAATTTTTTATGAATTTGTAATTAATATATATACTACTAATTTCATAAAATTAAATTTATTTAGAGAACCATTCTTTTCACCTAAAAAGTTTATAATGATCTTTATTTATAAAATATTGCATTATAGAATTTAATATAGTTGTGTTTTTTCAATTTCATATTATAAATTATTTAATTTATATTTTTTTGAAAATGGTTACACATAGTGAGAATGATTTTTATATGAATGGTGAATTTATAAAATATTAACCACTTTAATAACTTATCCTATTATTAAATAATTAAATATCTATTAATGAGTAAATTAAATATCATATTTATTACAACCCCAATCAAAATTGTTCATGAAATTGAAATGTATATCACATATAATTGTGTTTTTTAGGATAATATATTTCTCACAAAAAATGATTATATTAGTCGTTTTATCTATACTAAAATAATTCTATTCATATGATAACTATTATTGATTTTATTTCAATATATATTATATAAATTTCATTATTCAATTTCATTACTATTAATTAATTGAAAACATACTAATAGTCGTGAATAATCTTTTGATTCTTATTTATATGTATCAATGTTAGAATGAATTTTTTGAGTTCCAAGTGGAGAAATTAATAGATGAAAATTAATTAAATAATGGTAATCATATATAAAAATGTCGAGGTTGTAATGGGTGAAAACATGGATGATTTAATGAATAATTACTAAATGATCACTAAAAAATGGTGTTACATCAATACGTATTCTTCTAATTTTCTACTTATTTATATCTCATAAATATTAATTAAATGATAAATATATATATAAATATTATTTATTTTAAAATTTATTTTGTTTAATTTTTTCTATTATTTACATTATTACATCTATAATAATGATTTCGGTATTAAAAGTTTCTACTATGATAGATTTTTGAAAATAATGATTAATTTATTTGGATTCCATTAATTTTGATTGACAAATCATTTAATTTATCATGGATTTAGTTTTAGTCAATGTTAAATATTATATAACATTATTTTTAATGTTTTATGATATATTAATCTGGATTTTTTCACATCATGTTTATTATAAAATTTGATTATAGTAAAAATATATTTTTCTTGGTTACATAATTAATATATGAGAGGGAATGTATATTCAAATATAATATTATTATAGGATTTGTTTAGGTTATATAATTATTGAATAAAATATAAAATAATTTTTATATTATTTGATGTGATTTATCCTAATATTTAGTTTTATTTATGAAAAATGATATTTAAAAAAAATTCCCTAAACTATTGTATTAAAATAATTATATGATAAAATATTGAATTATTTATATGTTATTTATAATTTATATTCAATTAAATTGTTAACCAAATTTTTTATTATATTGATTATTATCATATGTTGTGTTCTTCTAAAAATATTATAATGTGGTTTTATGGGGATTAATTTTCAAGGAATTATACATTGGTGGGTTTGATGTGGTATTCAAAGAGAGATAAATGAGGTGTCTATTGAGAATGATGTGTTTATTGTTTGTAATGTTGATAAACTATTTTGATTTTTTATTTTCAATAAATAAATAAAAGTTTTCTATAATATTTTAATGTTTATTAATAATTATATTCTTGGACACTCTAGAATTTTTATTATCAAATTAATTATTATTATATATCTATTATAATGATTACATATACATGAAATTATATTCTCTTGATGTCTATATATCATTTTATATTTAATTATTCTAATGACATAAAAATATCACTTACTATTCTTTATGTGAAAACACCCTGAGTATAATAAACAATAATCTTATATTCTTATTTTATATTATTCTAGAGGAATCCTATCATTTATATTTTTTTATATTGATGAAAATTTTCCCACTTCTAGATATTTTTATTCTCAGACATTAACTTATGTATTACATATGTTTTTTTTCAAATAATGTTATGTAGTGATCCGGTGATTTCAAATTTTATTTGGAGGGTCGTGCATAGCAACGTTATGATTAAAGAATTAATTGGTACAAATTTATATAATAATTTACCAAATGAATGTGTTGTATTAAATTTTATCTTCATTTAGTATGATTAATGTTATACAAAATAGGTTATCCTTTTTAGAAAATAAGAGCTGTGGAAAATTTTTGATTAATATTACTATTGAAATTTTTTGTACACCTTTTATGTAAAAGATCATATTTAAAAATTACTTGTTGTATTAAAAAACAATATTTTGTAGTAATAAAATTTGTAATATAGTATGTAATATTTATTTGATTTTTTTGACAAGTATGGATGAAATTATTATAACATCTTTATTAACGAGGATATGTTGTGGGTAATTTATTAGTATATGACCTGAAATTATAATACAAGCTAAATATAGATCCTTTATATAATTTCATTTTATGTAATGGTAGAGGAGGTATTTATAGATTAAAAATTATTATAATATTGTTCATTCTAGTGGTAGTTGGTATGATCGACGATTCATTAATGGATACATGAAAATAAAAAAATGGGAAAAGTTTATTAAGTAAATTGTGTGAACTATCCAATAAATAATAATGAACATTTAGAAAATTGGGATCTATTTGTGGTGAAAATATGTGTTTTTCCATTAGTGGTGTATTTCTAAATCATCAATAGTTTTCCCATTTATTATTCAGGAACAAATATTTTGTCACGACCCATACCTAGGGCTCATGCTGTGACTACCCCAAGCCCGCCTTCCATAAGCCAGGGGCTGGAAACTAGCACCAAAGGCGTAACTCCTTATAAACTGGGAAGGAATTTCTTTTATAAACGTAAACACACACACAACCAGAGAACAAGAGGAATCAAACACTAAGTAATACAGTATAACAAAAGTGTTGAAAGAACAAAGGGGCCATAAATACAAGCCCAATAGAAAGGTACAACTACAACTGAATGAAAAATTACAACTGAAAAGACAACAGCTGAAAGGTGAAGCAGCTCATGGATCATCCTCCGAGTTCCTACCTGAAGGGTAGGTACAGATGTACTCCTCAGCACTATGCATCTATCGGTCTTCTCTGTGTGTTGTCATGCTGGGTGTCCACCTCCAGGTACCATCCAGTCCTCATACACTCAACCTCGGTCAACGCTGTCTGTCGTCTGTATCCAACACAACGAGGTGCAGGCATAACCCGTGCAGGGGTGAGTATAACGATACTCAGTAGGGACCCCGAGAACCTCAAGGTCTAACTAAAATCCAACATGGTTATACCACAGAGAAAGATCTCAATATATAACCTTTACATAGGTATATTCCCATACATACTCCTAAGTTATCATGTAACATATCTCAATCATGAGGAAAACACAGAGGTCATTGAATCAGCTCAAACCATGATTTTTTATTAATGATATCAAAACCACAACTGCTGAAGTGATCCTCCTCAGTCGAGTAGAGTGGTCATGTTGCGACTCTGAGGCGATTCTCACTAACCTTAGACTGCAGAGGTACTCCTCCTCTATCGAGTACCATGGGCCTACCACCCCAACACAATAGTTCTCCCTGCCATGGGTCTGCTGCCCCAACATAGTAGCTCTCCCCCTAATAGCCTACAGAGGTACTCCTCCTGTCGAGTACTGCGGGTTTGATACCCCAACACAGTATTTCTCCCCACCATGGGTCTGCCACCCCAACAGAGTAGTGCTCTACACTGGGAAATTCATGTCAGTCTGAAACAAATCGGACAAGATGTCATCAGGTCTCAGCCAGCTACAAGGTCTCTGTACTTTGTACGCTCGTCTTCGAGAGGATCCGCTTGAAAAGCTACAGGTCGATACTTCCAAGTGTCGTGAAATATCACGTGGAAGTATCTCAAAGGTCCACCTTGTCATAGGGGTCTCAACACAATATATAGCGCGTCAATCGGACGCCCGGTCTGTGAGTTATTAGCATTTTTGTTCCAGGGGAACGGTTGGATTTCGGGTACAATCCAACCCGGACATACTCCAACTGTGTCCATACCTAAGGTGAAGTATTCCTAAAGACTTTCTCATCAAGAGGAATCCAACATAGTCAACAGAACATCAATCAGAGATCTGGTCCTTAAGTTATAAGTGTTTCCGCTCCGAGGGCCCGGTTGGAATTACACTTGTTCCAAACCCGACAGTTTTCCAAAGTCGTGAAAAACTCAGTTAGAGTATCGCAAAAATACCGCCTCGTCATGAGGGTCCCAGTGCTGCAGACGGTGCTTCAATCGGACACACGATATTCATGTTATTCTCGTTTAAGTGAAAATGGGCCCAACCCATTATGCCCGGTGGGTTGACCGGTTGGGTCAACCAAGAGTTGGCGGGTCCGACCCACCAGGGGGTCGGACCAGCCTGTTGAAATGCTCGGCCCGATATGGCGGGGCGTGGCCCGGCCCGGTGAGGTGTTTTCTAGCCCTGCTGGCTCGGCCAGCTGGCCGAGCGTCGCGACCCAAAGACCAAGCGGTCCGATGGGGCGCAGCCCCTCGGCTGCCCGAACCGGCGGTGCTACGTAGCGCCGCCCTCCCCAAACCGGTCGGCCTTCTGGCGCAAGTGGCCCGCACTGCGGGCCACAGGTTCTCTAGCCCAGCGCCCTCATGGTGTCGCGGCTCTGCTCCGCCCATCCGGCCGACGTGCCGGCCGGTTTCATCAGCCCGACACCCTGCTGGCCTCGCGGATCCCCTTTGCCTGGCCGGCCGACGGGCCGCCCAGTTCCTCCGCTAATGCATCCCACCCTATACGGGCCGCGGTTTCCATAGTGCGACGTCGTGGGGTGTCGTGGTTCCTTCCTTTGGCCCTATCTTTTTCATCAGTTGAGAGGCCCGTGGTTATGGACCGTGATTCCTCCATGTACATCTGGCGCTTGGTTTTCGCCTTTGTTCGTCACCGCTTCCCAATTCCAAACAAGAGAAGAAACGACAGAGGGTCATCGGGACATGTTTGTTCGGCCTGCATACTCCACGTTATGTGGTAACAATCGTCCAAGATATTCACTTGAATACAACAAGATTGAGGGAGTAATTTATTTTAAATAACTTAAGCAAACCCCCTACCTCGAATAATTAATGTCACACATTGGGCATTGCGGAAGACGATATCATGGGGTGAGGTTTCGTAGACGTCATCTGTTTGCATCGTCGTTCTTCGTGGAACCAGCATTCTTCATTGAAGAGACTTCATTCTTCGTCGAGAGAGGAGTTCTCTTCTTCTTCACACAAGAGTTCTCTCAATTTTTTCTCAACCCAGCGTGTGCCAAAATAAAATAATAGGTTACACTATTATTTTATTAACACAAGAAAATATATTTTCAAAATTCAACCCACTCCATTAATTAATTGAAGAGGGTGATTTCATTAATTATTATGTGTTGACATGATTTAGAGAGGGGGAGTGAGGGAGGGGAAGATCCCACATTTAAGAAGAGTTTTCAAAATAAAGAAGGGGGTTAAGGATATTAGGGGGTGGTGAGAGGTTGGTGCTCATGTGGGCCCAACCATTCAATTATCCACACATGGGAAGCTGGGTGGGTGTGGGCCCCACTAACAACATATCATGGGAGGAGTTAACCTCATTAGATATAAATAAACAATTTCTACACCAATTTTATTTATTTCAATGTAATTCCCCAAAAATTTAATCTCAACCCACTTGAAACGCAACTACAGTAAATGTCTCCTTACGAAATTACTGATTCTGTGAGTTCATCGGTGCCCTCAGATTTCAAATCTGAGCACCAGTCCAAAAGAAAGAAAAAACCGGCTCATATGTTTACTGAACGTACCCAAGCTAAACTTCAGAAATTGATTCCGGGCACACCGGGCCTCAGAATCAAGTGTCGTCATAAGCCACAGATTCATAAAATAAAGAACAAATTAAGAAAAAAAATTCATGAAATTTTTGAGTCTTTACATTACTCCCACCTCAGGGATTTACGTCCCTGTAAAGCTACAACACACGCTAGGGAAACAAAAGTGGTATCGGGGAAGCATATGAGCCTCCTGCTCCCATGTTCTCACATAGAGGTTCATGTGCTGCCAGCAAAAGCGCACCAGAGGAATCGACCATCCTCGTAGGTCCTGCTCCTGTTGAACCTCTATCTCCACCGAGACCTTGGTGAATTTCGCTCCGTCATCATTGTCCAGCTCCCCGTGATCGATGATGTGGGACGGATCATGCAAATATATCCTCAACTGAGATACATGGAAGAATTTATGCACCCAGTGCAACTGAGTTGGAAGTTCCAGGCAGTAAGACACATTGCCTAATCTATTGGGGACCTAGAATGGTCTGATGAAACACTGAGATAACTTTCCGCCTTGGCCAAATCCTTGTAGACCACATTGAGGTGAGTCCCTTAAAAAATATGTGGTCGCCATTCTCGAAGTCTAGTGATCTCTGTCTCCTATCAGCATGGGTCTTTTTTCTGCTCTGTGCAGTCATCATCTGCTCCTGGATGATCTGCACCTTCTCCATCGTAGCTTGAACCATCTTCAGTTCTACACGTGCTGACTCCATCACTATCCACAAAGGATATCTGAAACACCGCCAGTTGTTGTCTCGCCACACATAACAGCTAAATGCCAGATCTCTCACTAAGAGAATCTACTACAACGTTTCTCCTCCCCATGAATATAAATTATATCGAAGACATAGTCCTGGAGGAATTCATGTCATCGCCGCTGTCTCAGGTTCATGTCCTTCTGAGAGAAGATACACCTGAGATTGTTGAGTTGGAGATAACCTTAAACTGTTCGCTCAACGAACAATGGTTGAGACTAGCCAATTGTAAGAACTCATCTCCACCCTTCTTCGTATATGTTCTACAAGAACTGCTACTATTTCTTCTCAGCCGAAAAAAGAAATCTAGTATCAACCCCTGGATGAACCGCGTTATTTGCCTAATACAAACAATTGTGTCATGAACAGTACTATTTCATTCCATAGATGACGTCGTAAAGCCTCAAAGATACTACCAAAAGATCAGACCATTACTCTCGCCTCCAAGGGTTGATTAACACTATCAACATCATTGTGTGGTTACTGGGTCTCCTCCAGTAGGAATATTGAAAGTGAGGTTAAAGTCAACAGCTTTAACCAAATCTTCTTAGTATCAACCATACAAAAAGGACAGGAAAGTAAACGTCACAATGATAAGTGTCTTTCATTACTTCAGCTCGAAGTATAAAGACACAAAGCAAACACAACAACAACAACACAGAATCTAGAAGCACCAACAACAAAGGCCTCCATTCCTGGAACTAGTCTTGCTCTTATCCACTATCCAAAGCTCCATTGTTGTATAAATCAGCTTCCTGAAGGTGTGCTCTCCCATATCCACCCCTTCCCTGCAGTCAAGGTGGACCTCCTGGTGGTGGTCGTGGCAACAGCTCGAAGCTTCGTACACCATCGGCTATATGGCCAGCCCCTCTGCCTCGGTCTAGTAAGTTCCTCCACAGCCTTCTGCTTAACTATTGGACAAGTCTGGAAGTCTCGAGCCATGTGACCCTGATTTCCGCATGCATAGTACTTCTTGCTCCTCGTATGGCTGGCTCTGTTTCATTTTCCTCACACAACCGAACCTATGTCCCGAGGTCTCCCACCTGTTGTCATGGTTCTTTTGGACCTCTTCATCACCCGTCTTCTACCTACAGATGACTCAGCTACTGAAGAAAAACCCTATGGAAAGGGTATCAGCTCCTGAGCATGCTCAGTGTGTAGAGTCACTGGTATTAACTCCACCCTGAAGAAAGTCTCGAAGTCTCCCCAAGAGAGGGTCATTTCATCGCAACACTGGAGCATCTGGCTCCACCACCTCTTAGTCGCTCCCTAACAGAGACTAACAGCTAGGTACACAATCAAGTCAGCGGGTGTCCCAACTGTGTGGAAAGTTCGTGCTACAATCTCTAGCCAGTGCCCAGATGTCTAAAAATCTGGCTCGCCTCCAATCCTAGGAGGGCTTTGTCGATGAAACTCGTGCAACATGCTCAAGCGGCGTGAACTCTCTGCTACTGTCTCAACTGGAAGAGGTCCATGTATTGAGGCCACGCTGCTTGGTGAGCTATCATCGAGCTCTCCAATCAGTACCCACGCTTACAGACTAGTTGAAGACATACTGAAAGAAACTGTTGTGACACGGTCAAAAGACTATATCTGGTGAGCTGACCTGGTTTGATCGAATTTTAAAGAAAACTTATTAGAACACACAAACACACACAAAATCAGAGTTTTTGTGCAATCAGTCGGAAATCAGAAGTCAAGGTCCTGGTGTATGGATACATCAGTCGCCCGCACAAAAATTAGACTCCATGAACTGAAAACCACACTTAGTAACCTTAACACTATAGCTTCACAGAAAGAAAATATCAGAGTCTTAAGTTCTGTGATAGAACCAACTCCTTTGATACCAATTTTTCACAACATGTCCTCAGAGTCCATGTCGTGACTACCCCTAGCTCGCCATCCATAGGCCAGGTGCCGGTGACTAGCACCAAAAACGTAACTCCCTATAAACTGGGAAGTCATCGTCTTTATAAATATAAACAAACACACAACTAGAGGACAAGAAAAAGAAAACACTATGTAAATAAGTATAACAAAAGTGCTGAAAGTAAAAAAGGGTCTAGAAATTCGAGCCCAAAAGAAAGGTACAACTACAACTGAATGAAAAGGTACAACTGAAAAGACAACAGCTAAAAGGTGAAGAAGCTTTTCGATCGTCCTCCAGGTTCCTACCTGAGGGGTAGGTATAGATGTCTTCCTCATCAATCCACATCTATCAGTCTGCTCTGTGTGTCGTCATGCCTGGTGTCCACCTCTGTGTACAGTCCAGTCCTTGTACACTCTACCTCGGTCAGCGTTGTCTGTCGTCTGCATCCAACAAAATGAGGTGCGGGCATATCCCGTGTAGGGGTGAGTATAACGATATTCAATAGATACCCCGAGACCCTCAAGGTCACACTAAAATCCAACAAAGTTAAACCACAATGAATGATCTCAAAAGATTACATTTACACAGGTATATTCCCATACATATTCCTAAGTGATCAAATAACCCATCTCAATCAAGAGGAAAACACAATGGTCATTGACTCAACTCAAACTAGGATTTTTTTTAATGATATCGAAACCACAACTGCTGAAGATATCCTCCTCTATCGAGTATAGTGGTCCTGTCGCGACTCCAAGGTGTTTCTCACTAACCATATAATGTTCACGCACTTATCCTCTATTGAGTCCCGTGGGTCTGCCACCCCAACACAGTAGTGCTCCCCGCCATGGGTCTGCCGCCCCAACACAGTAGAACCCCCCCTAATAGCCTATAGAGGTACTTCTCTTGAAGAGTACAGCAGGTCTTCCACCCCAACACAGTAGTTCTCCCCACCATGGGTCTGCCACCCCAACATAGTAGTTCTCCCCAGTGGGCTATTCAAGTCACTCTGAATCAAATCGGACAAGCAGTCATTAGGTCTCAGCCAGTTACCAGGTCTACATACCTCGTACGCTCGTCTCCAAGAGGATCTTCTCCACAAGCTGCTGGTCGATACTTCCAAGTGTCACACAATCTCACGTGGATATATCTCAAAAGG
Source organism: Viscum album (assembly GCA_963277665.1). NCBI lineage: Eukaryota > Viridiplantae > Streptophyta > Magnoliopsida > Santalales > Viscaceae > Viscum > Viscum album. The sequence continues at coordinate 641,071,679 of OY728151.1, read as the reverse complement.
ATGCCTCATCATAAGGGTCTCAACATAATAGAAAGCGCATCAATCAGATGCCCTATCTGTGAGTTATTAGCATTTCTGTTCCAAGGGCCCAGTTGGATTTCGGGTACAATCCAACTCGGCCATACTCCAACTGCGTCCAAACCTCAGGTGAGGTACGCCAAAAAAGCCATCTTATAAAGGGGAATCCAACATAGTCAATGGAACGTTAATCAGATGTCCTTTCCTTATGTTATAAGTGTTTCAGCTCCGAGGGTACGGTTGAAATTATGCTTATTCCAAACCCGGCCGTTTTCCAAAGTCTTCCAAACCTCACTTAGAGTATCGTAAAAGACCTCATAGTTGAGAGGGTCTCAATGCCGCAGTCGGAACGTCAATCAGACACGCGGTCTTCATGTTATTCTCGTTTAAGTGAAAACGGGCCCGACCCGTTAAGCCTGTTAGGCTGATGGGTGGGGTCAACCCAGAGTAGGCGGGTCCGACCCGGCAGGGGGTCGGGCCAGCCCATTGAAATGTGTGGCCCAGCCTGAAGTGGCGCGGCCCGGCCCGGCCAGCCGGCAGGGCGATCCGAGGGGGCACGATCCCCTGGCTGCCCAAACTGGCGGCGCTGCAGGGAACCACCCTCCCCGAACCGGAAGAATGACGGGCCGACCGGTTCTCCAGCGTGGCGCCCTCTAGGCGTCGTGGCTCCCCTTCCCCTGGCCAACCGAAGGGCCGGCCGGTTCTTACACTGAAGCGGCCCACCCAATGCGGGTTGCGGTTTCCACAGCACGACGTCGTGGGGTGTCGTGGTTCCTTCCATCAGCCTGGTCTTCTTCGTTGGTGGAGTAGCCTATGGTTGTGGGCCGCGGTTCCTCCATGTATGTCTGGTGCTCAGTTTCCACCTTTGTTTGTCACCACTTCCTGATTCCAATTCCGAGTGTTGTGAGTTAATCGGTGCCCTCGTATTTCAATTCTGAGATCCTATTCAAAAGATATAAAAAACCCACTCGTTTATTCACTGAACACACACGAGATAAACTTTAGAAAGTGATTTCGAGCACACCGGGCCACGAATTCAAGTGCCGTCATAAGCCGCAGACTCGTAAAACTCCAAAGAAATTAAGAAAAAAAACTTATTCATGTTTTTGGGTCTTTACATAGCTCCCATAAATGATAAAGTGTTAAATGACATAATGATATGACCCATGTCAACAAGGTGAACCTTTCTTTTCGAGAGCTGGTCTTATTAGAACTCTTCAGTTAAGCGTGCTTGGCCTGGATTAGTAATCATGATGGGTGACCTTTTGGAATGTATCCTAGGGTGTGTGTGAGTGAGGAAAAACCACACTAGAAAGGACATGTGTCGGCCTGTGGGGACTATCATTAGTTAGATGATCCATTCAGGCATGTGGGTGGACCCTTGGATGGGGACCATGTGTCTGCGTAGCAACTGGTGGTACCTGGTGGGCTAGGACCTGAAGGCCATGTTAAGGCAGGGTGGTTGTGTTGTCACCGGGACCTAGTTGTCACATATTTGATATTACAAATTGATTTTAAAAATAAAATGTAAATAATTTTTTTAATCATTGCCTTGGTCATGATTTTTAATGTTGTAAATATATACTATTTCATTCTATATTATTATTTTATTATGTGCACATTTCAATTTTAAATAATATTTTATAGTTATGGATTCTATATAATTATTATGTTAAAAATTATTTTCATTTATTTTGAAAATAAATTCATGATTAGAATATGTTTTCTGATTAATTTTAACATATCGTATTATAATTCATGAGAAAAGTATAATGATCAAAACTATTCATAACTAACTAAGGTTTAACTCTCATTATATCATTGTGAATGGTAGATATATATAGAACATCCGTCTAAATATAACTATACAATTTAAATTTTTTGGATATAATATTGTAAACACAATTTATTTCAATTTTGGGTTGATATAAAAGATGGTTTAACCAATGTTAACCCCATTTTGAATACAATATATTTTTAATTAATATATTTTATAGTCATTTGGAAAGTCCGAAAATATATAATTATCACTCTTATATAAAGATACATTTTTTAAATATAAAAACATTTGAATATATGTTAATAAAATTAAATCATTATATAGTTATTATAATTGAATATTAAAGTATATTATTACATTTTATATTTATTATATATATATATATTGAAAAAAATCAAGTGTATTTACATCTATTCTATAATAATTTTCTATTTTTTGTACAGTATTGATATTTCATTTTACATTGTATTATTTTAAATATATATCGAATTAACTTTTTTAGAAAATTAGTCTTATAGTTCATTATAAGATAATTCAATTTGTCTTTTACTATTGCATTGAATTTTTTTAATGATTTGAAATATTTTTGAAACCTATTATCTATTTCTCATGAAAATAAATGTGTTTGTTTTCATTTGATACATTTTCAATAATTTATATTCAAAACATTTCTATTATTTAAGAAATTATCATTAATTTATTTACATCAAAAAATTAATTTTATGAAAATCATTTACCATAGAAAATAATATCGTTCAATTTATTTTTTAATTGATTTTATAAAATATTTTTTTTTTAAAATTTTATTATTAATTTTTTTATGTGAATGAAATTGATATATTTTGAAATAAATTGTTAAATTGTTTTTCAATTTGATTTTGTATGATAAAAGTATTATAATTGATGTTTTATTAGGAATAGCGCCTAATATTACATACATATTTAGTCTAATATCACAAATAAATGTTTTTTTGAAGATAACATAATCATAAATATTATTTGGTTGTTCAATCTATTAGAAAATATACTGAAATCAATATATCATAGTGATGTCTAATGAATGAAAAATAGATTAGCATCATTGGGATGTTGCACCCTCAAATAGCACCACTAGAATATATACATGGTGTTAGATTAATTAAACATATATTTTTACACTAATGATTCATAATGATAAATAAAATTTATATTTAATAATCTATTTGATCTAGTTTTTTAAATTATCAAAGAGAAATATGTAGTTCAACATTGGCATCTGTTCAAATGATGATCATCCTATAAAGGAATCTATTTTGTTCTACATCAGTTAATATATATATATATCGCTGAGTTGATGAGATCTATTATAATATACATGAACATTTTCATATTTATTCATTTATTTTGATATATTTTTCTATATATACGTTTAAATTTTTTTAATAATATATTATTTAATTGTTACATAGTTTGATTTTTTTATTAGGATACAATATATCAAAAAATAATTATTCCTACAAATATTTTATATCTTTTCGATTTGAGATTGAGTTTATTAACATGAATCATTTAAATTGATCCAATTATTGGAATTTTAAAATAGTGGATATATTCTAAATTTTTAGTTTCCCAAAAAGTGTGTAATCTTCATTGTTTAACCATATTCCACAAATTTGGCATTTTTCATTGTTTTATTGTTATACTTTTTAATATTTATATATAATATACATGTCTGGGAAATATTCTTTTACTACAATTAAAAACCATAAACCATAGAGATCCCTATAAGTGATTTTTTTAATCCTATTACCTTCAAAAGCTAATATTTCTACATGAATATTTAATGATCATCACGTCATTATAAAGAAATGTTTATATTTTTGAATGATTAATTATTCATTGGGTTAAATATAATTCTTTTTTTCTTTAATTGGACAATAAATATTGTAATTATTGGATAATTATATATATTTATTTTAGTCTCTCATTAATTAACGCATTGATTGTGGATTTATTTCATTAACCAGATTAGTTTTTAAATTCTATTTAGTTAATATTTTCATTTCTTTGACTTATCAAAAATATTAAATTATTATTTTAATAGTTATGAAATACATTAAATTTGATAATTATTTTCTATTTGAATGTGTATCAATGTAAATCATAGATTCTATGTTCTCATAGATAACTATGTTAGAAATAAATTTTCCATGCTAAAATCATACATGGTTTTAACATAATTCCACTTAAATCTGTATGTTCAATATCACTAGGACTTTTTTTTTCATCCTTATCAATTTCCTAATGTTTATCATCAAAGAACATAAATAGTGAAATGTTAAATGATACGGTTAGGATAGTGTCATTCTAATGTGGAAACTATGTGGGGTCTATATTTTGATAATTATGGAGGATGTAGGTGAGATAGAGGCACCTTGTAACGAATATTGTGTCTTGAGATTAATATTTCTAACACACACAGATGTTAATTCATATTTTTATGTTGTTTCAAATTATTTTTTAATGAATTTATTGGAAATTACACTATAATAAATATTTAATAAAAATTTGGTAAATATTGAGAATTGATGTAAAATTAATAATATTGATAAAAATATATAAGATATCAACGTTTGAATTTATTTTATTATTATGGATTATAAATTTAATATTTTTTTTGAAATAAGATGGGTTTTTAATATTTTAGACGATTTCACCAAAATATTAAACTCAACTATAGAAATACCATTACCAAGGAAGGTATTGATTTAGCCATTACTTATAAGTGATAGCTGGACATGCCACATGGGTGAGCTAACTATAGATATAGCAACACAGGGGCATCTTTCACATGCATAAGTGGCCCATGGGTGGTCAATCCCAAATGATGTATAGGTGGGAAGAAGATGCTTTCAAGTCGCATTTTTCGTAAACTAAGTGTAAGTACATTGTAATGCAAGAGAATGTCCCCACTTTATGAGATCTAGAAATTTCTCTCACACTCAATATTATAAGTAATCACTCTGTCACACAATCATTTAGATCTGGATGGAAGTTTTTCACTACTATACAATTGATTTAAAAAAAATCCATACTTGTATCACCACGATCACACATCACCAACCCTTGGATAGACATGTTTCATGACAATTCCACTTGCACCCTCCTCTGAGACACCACTTTTACAATTCTACTACCAGAAAACATAGTGGTCAATACTAAAAAAACCACTAATGAATAAATCCCACTACGAAACAATATGATCACTATGGATAATTTTATCCACAATGGACCACCACCATAATTCCCTTTTGAATAATTATAATACCATTCATGATGAAGATAACTTTTTCCACCCATTAGGAAGGCATGATGGCTCGATGATGACCACTATCACAACAACCACATGAAATAGAAAAAAAATTCAAAATGTGATGCCATTCACCACTAAAAAATTGTTTCCTGGATAATATGGTCTACATTTGTCACAACCCGTCCTCGGGGCCCGTGCCGTGACTACCCCAAGCCCGCCTTCCATATGCCAAGGGATGGCAACTAGCACCAAAGGCGTAAATCCCGATAACTGGGAAGTCATTGCCTTTATAAAAGCAAACAAACACCACAAAGTACAAGGGGAAGTAAAACACTAAGTACAAAAGGAAGTGCTGAAAAGTTAATGGGCCAGAATACAAACCCAACTGAAAATACAGCTACAACTGAACAAAAGTAGAACAGAAAAAGACAATAGCTGGAAGAACGGAAGTGGATCTTGGGTCGTCCTCCTCGGATCCTACCTGAAAGGTATGTACAGATAGCGCAGCTCCTGGATCGTTCACCACAGATCCTACCTGAAGGGTAGGTACAGATAGCCTCCACAGCGCTCTGGCCCGTCAACCTCCTCCGTGAGTCGTCTCATCGTGAAGTCCACCTCCGGATACTGCATGTCATGTGGTCCACCTCTGGGTACTGACTCGTCGTGTGGTCCTACTCCAGGTACCGTCCAGTCCTTGAACACTTGGCCTCCGTCAGCACTGCTCGTCATCTGCAACCAACGCAACGAGGTGCAGGCATAGCCCGTGCAGGGGTGAGTATAACGATACTCAGTAGGGACCCCGAGACCCTCAAGGTCTCACTAAAACCAACAAGGATAACCACAAGAAGATCTTAACAGATAACCTCTACTTAGGTATATCCCCATACATATACCTAAGTTATCAAGTAACCCATCTCAATCATGAGGAAACACAAAGATTATGAAATCAATGGATAACCACTACCCAGGTATATGCCCATACATATACCTAAGTTATCAAGTGACCCATCTCAATCATGTGGAAACACAAAGATTATGAAATCAACAGATAACCACTACCCAGGTATATGCCCATACATATACCTAAGTAATCAAGTGACCCATCTCAATTATGAGGTAAAAACAAAGGTCATAGACTCAGCTCAAACCAGGATTTTCATTATCAAAACCATAACTGCTGAAGAGCCCCATCTCTGGAGTGTACAATGGTCCTGTCATGACTCCGAGGTACTGCTCACTAACCTAAGACTGCGGAGGTACTCCTCCTGTCGAGTACCGCGGGTCAGCCACCCAAACACAGTAGTGCTTCCCGCCGGGGTATGCCACCCAAACACAGTAGTGCACACCCCCTAGTAGCCTGCAGAGGTACTCTCCGGACGAGTAACGTGGGTCTTCACTGTCACATAGGTAGTGCTCCATCCGCCATGGGTCAGCACCCAAACAAAGTAGTGCTCCGTCCACTGGTCTAGTCGACTCACTTCAAGTCGAGTCGGTCAAGCAGTCGTCAGGTCTTAGTCAGCTACACGGTCTCCGTACTCTGCACGCTTGTCTCTGGGAGGGTCCGCTCCACGAGCTACAGGTTGATACTCCAAGTATCTCAAAGTCCCACGAAGAATTATCTCAATAGACCGCCTCGTCATAGGGGTCTCAACGCAACATACGGCACGTCAATCGGACACCCGGTCTGTGAGTTATTAGCCTTTTCGTCCTAGGGGCCCGGTTGGTTTCGTGAGCGAACCAACCCGGCCGTATCTCAACTATACCCAGAACTCTCATAGGGTATAATCATAGGGACCGTTTCTCAACGTGATCAACAACTCTACTGACGGTTCATCAAACGGACATCAGGTCTGAAAGATATCAGCTTTTCCGTTCTAAGGGCCCGGTTGGTTTCGGGTACAATCCAACCCGGCCACTATCCAACAACAACCAAAACTCAGGTGAAGTCTGCCAAAAGCTTCGTCTCATCAAGAGGAAAATCAACGAGACATACGGCGCATCAATCGGACGCCCGGTCTGTGAGTTATTGACTTTTTCGTTCTAGGGTCCCGGTTGGTTTCGGGAGAGAACCAACCTGACCACACTCCGACGGTGTCCAAAACTCGAGTAGAGTAATCCAAAAGTTCCGTCTCATCCAGAGGAATTCAATGAAGTCGGCGGCACGTCAATCGGACGTCCGGAGATCAAGATATGAGTGTTTCCGCTCCGAGGGCCTGGTTGGTTTCGAGTACGAACCAACTCGACTGAACCCAACATATTCAAAAACCATGAGTGTGATATACCAAAATGACCGTCACGATCCAAGGATCGCATCTCAACTGAGAGTGCGTCGATCGGAGGTTCGTAGCCCGAAATATGTGCAAAAGACCGAAAAGGGTCCGAAAACGGGGGTTTCGGGCCCGGACTGACCCCGCCCGAGACCCCCTAGGTCAGCCCGAACTGGGTCGGCCCGGAGGGGAACAGTCCGGCACGGCCCGGCGCGCGGCGCCAGCTAGCTCGGGCGAACGTCCGCGCCGTTCGGTTTACGGGGGGGGGGGGGGGGGGGCTGCCCCCCCACGTTTTGTAACCGCGGCCCCCCTTAATGGGGGCCGCTAGCAGGCCGACCGGGGGTTTGAACCCCCGGCTTCTCACCTGTCCGGCGGGCCTGCCCCGGCCGGCCGGTTTCTTCCGCCACGGGACCGGCGACGGTCGGTCCCCTCCCTGCTCCGACGGCGGCGGCCCGCTTCCGTCCGCCGGTTCCCATGCTCCGCTGCGGCCCAGTATAGGCCGCGACCTTCATTCGTCCGGTGCGGCGTGACGACGTCGCACCCCTCCGCCACGGCCCCGCTCTGGCCGCGGTGCTTTTTCGGTTCTCCGGCGCGGCGCGACGGCGCTACGACTTGGTTCAATTTCACAGCGCGGCGCGATGACGCCGCGCATTACTTGTCGCTCGATCCCGCGCGGTGCGACCCCACCATGCCATTCCGTTCCAAACCACATAAGAAACCAACATGGATAATGAAGGAGGGTTGGTCGTGTTTGTGCGGTCTGGCCCCCTCTTGTTAATCGGTAGCAATTGGTCATATTCCACGAAGAAAGTCAAGTAGTAAACACAAACAAAATAATTAAATAAACCCCTATAACTTCCTGCAACAAAAACATTCCCAAGCCGCAGGGAAAAAGATCGTGAATAAACTAGATAATAAGTTGATCCGTGTTCTTTGTTTTCTTTAGAATGAAAGAAACAAGGGAATAAAATCGTTCTCAAAATAATTCCCTACCTCGAGCTTAGCTTGAACGGAGGTTCGTCGAACGAGGATTCGTCGCGGAAAGAGACGTCACGAAAGAAGACATCTTCAGCGTCGTAGTAAGAGGCGTCACGGAAGGAGACGTCGCGGAAGGAGACGTCGACCTTTGAGGAACCCGGCGTTCTTCGTGTTCTTCATGTTCTTCGACGAAGAGGATGAAGAAACTCAAGTCTCCCTTAGCTTTTCTCCCAAAGCTCTCAAGCAACAATCCTCCAACCCAAAATAAAATAAGTCCCTTACTTATTTTATTAACCCAACTTAAGGTTTGAAATTCAAGAGTTTGAAATTAAAACACTCACATTAGACACACTTCATTAATATCATAAGTTATCAAAAACTTATGTTATCAAATTTAATTGTGAGTTGAAGGAGTTAAGGAATGTAAAGGGGTGGGGTCGTGTGGGCCCCACCACTCTCATAACCTTCCATGGGAAGTTGGGTAGTTACCCAACTTCCACCCAAAGCATAAATCCACTATGAGAAAATAAAAATTGTAGTTAAATTTTTATTCTATATTCCACAATTTTATCAACCTCTCTCGTGAAAATGCAACTCTAGGAAAGGTGTTTCCAAGAAATTACCGACGCTGCAGTTTCATCTGTGCCCTCAGAATTCGATTCTGACCACAGGTTCAAAAGTTAGAAATTCCCGCTCGTTCGTTCACTGAACGTACCTGAGCTAAACTTCGGAAAATAATTCCGGGCACACCGGGCCTCGGAATCAGGCGCCGTTAGAAACTGCGTTCTTGTAAAATTCCAAAGAAAATTAAGAAAAAAAATTCCTTGAAATTCTTGGGTCTTTACATTACTCACATCTCAAGGATTTACATCCCCGTAATGCTTCAACACAAACTAGGGTCACAAAAGCAGTATTGAGCATGCATTTGAGCCTTCCGCTCCCATGTGCTAACCTGGAGGGTCCTGTACTGCCGAAGAAAGCACACCCGAGGAATCAACCATCCTTGTAGGATCCGCTCCTATCGATCCTAGATCCCCATTGGAACCTCCATGGAAGTAACCCCATTGCCATCGTCCTGCTCCTCATGGTCGATGATATGCGAAGGGTCGAGCATGTATCTCCTCAGTTGAGATACGTGGAAAACGTCGTGCACCTGGAGCAACTAAAGTGGATGGGTCAAGCAGTAAACTACCTCACCTACCCAGCTGAGGACCTAGAAAGGTCCGTTGAACCTCAGAGATAACTTTCCGCCTTGGCCACATCTCCGTAAACATCGTCGAGGTGAGACACGTACAAGGACATGATCATCATCCTTGAACTCTAGAGGTCTCTAATTCCTGTTAGAACTGAAACTCAAAACGACTGCTTCCACGAGGGTAATGTTGACCGACTCAAGAGTGATTGGTCGCACCCTCCTATGCATGGGTTTATCATGTGATGCCTGGGGTTTCCTTTTCGCCAACCAAGGAAAAATCATCCCAACATTTACCTAATACCGTCAATTTGAGTATGAATTGTTACTGCCCATTCTATACTCAAACTAACGTCATAAGGCCTCGACGCTGCCACCAAGAGATTCCAACCGAAACTCTCGCCTCGTTGGTCAGACCACACTATCAGCGTAAGTGTGATTATCGAGTCTCCTCCCAAGGTATCTTCAGACGTGAGGTTCAAGTCTACAGATTACCAGAAACTCTAGGTCTAGGACAAGATTCGTGAAAGCAAGGAATGATTCAAATCGACGTTTGTTACTACAGCAGTAATAGTGGACACAGACTGTCCATTGAATAATTTTTAGAGCCATTGGGTCGCACTCCTTGACCGCATGCAGCCGCACTCTTCCTCCGCCCTCCAACTCCCTAAGCCTGGTGGGGATAACTATGGCGGGTGGTTGTAGCATGTTAAGATGTACACCACCTCATGATGCTCTCCTAGCTCTGCCTCCACGTCTTCTGCTTCGCAGAATCATCTCTCCCTAAAGCTTCCTCTTCTTGAAACATTTCACATGCTCGAGTCTCTAAGACTGGCACCGGTTTCCTATTTCTTACTGCACTGTGCAGTCTTCATCCGCTCCTGGATGATCTGCACCTTCTTTGCCTATGATCTGGAGGAGATGTTAAAATTTCCCCTTTTCCGAAAAGAGAAACTCAGTCTCATCCCCTGGATGAACCACGCCCATTGCCAAATACAGTCAATCATGATATGAATGATGTATCCATGCCATGGATGAAGTCGTAAGGCCTCAACGTAACTACCAAGAGATCCAACTGTCACTCTCACCTCCAAGGGTCGAGTCACACTGTTGGCATCAGTGTGAGGTCACTGGGTCTCCTCCAGTAGAAATCTCGAAAGTGAGCATCAAGTCAACAGTTTTAACCAGGACCACTCAGTATCAACCAAACAAAGGGACAGGAAATCAGAAAATCACAAAGATAAGTGTCTTTTTTATTATTGCAACTCATAGTACAAAGACACAAATACAACAGCAATATGGAACTAGAAGTACAAGGGACACATCCACTAGTTCTTCTCCTGTCCACCTGCTCCCGGAGCTCTACTGCCTTGTCCACTGCTTGGCTGTTGCTTAAGCACTCGTCGCTGCTTCTACCTCGGTGGCTCCTCCAACGCCTACAGATCGACAGTGCGGGGGGTCGGACAGTCACGTGCCAGGTGACACTTCCTTCCGCATTCAAAACACTTCCCGCTCCTCGTACGGTTGGCTCTGACCCCACCCCGGGTGCCCCTCAACACCGTTCCTAAAACCCGAGATCACCCAACTGCTGGTCTGGTCCTCCTAGACCTCTGCATCATCTGTCTTTTGCCCACAGATGACTCGGCTACTGATCGAAAAACACGTGGCAAAGGCAGCAGCTCATGAACACGCTCGGGGTGTAGAGACACTGGCACAAACTCCACCCTGAAGAAGGTCTCGAAGTCTTCCCATGTGAAGGTCATCCCGTCATAAAACTGGAACAAGTGGCTCCACCACCTGTCTGCTTCTGCCTAAAGAAGTGTGGCAGCAAAGATCACCATGAAGTCTGCAGGCGTCCCCACTAGCCTGAAGACTCTCACCACTGACTCCAGCCAATCCTTAGCCATATGCGGGTCCCTCTCTCCCCAGAACCTGGGTGGCCTCTGGCGCTGGAACTCATGCAGCGTGCTCAAGTGGCATTCATCACCTACTACTGGGGCTGGTGGAATCAGTGGCCCAACGTATGGTAGTACCGCTGGTGCCCCTGTTGGTGCCTCAACTACAAGAGGGCCCTGTACCGAAGCCTCGGCTCGACAGGTTGTCAGTACACACATCCCTCTGGTCTCTAGCTGGTCGTCTGTGAAAAGGAATCTTGAAAGAAACAGCGTGACACGGTCAAATGATTACACCTGGTGAGCTGACCAGGTTTGAGATGACATTTAAAAACTTCTGGAAACACACACGCAATCAGTGTTTTCGTGCACAATGTCGGAAATCAGTTGTCAGGGTCCTGGTGTATGGATACGTCGGCCGCCCGCACCAACACTGGACTCCCTGAACTGAAGACCACACTCGACACCCTTAACACTATTGCTTCAGAGAAAAGAAATATCAGAGTTATAAGTTCTACGGTAGAACCGACTCCTCGGATACCAAATTGTCATGACCTGTCCTCGGGGCCCGTGCCATGACTACCCCAAGCCCGCCTTCCATAGGCCAGGGGCTGGCGACTTGCACCAAAGGCGTAAATCCTGATAACTGGGAAGGCATTTCATTTATAAAATCAAACAAACACCACAAAGTACAAGCGGAAGTAAGTCACTAAGTACAAAAGGAAGTGCTGAAAAGTAAATGGGCCAGAATACAAACCCAACTGAAAATAAAGATACAACTGAACAAAAGTACAACAGAAAAAGACAACAGCTGGAAGAATGGAAGCGGCTCCTGGGTCGTCCTCCCTGGATCCTACCTGAAGGGTAGGTATAGATAGCGCAGCTCCTGGATCGTTCACCATGGATCCTACCTGAAGGGTAGGTACAGATAGCCTCCACAACGCTCTCGCCCGTCAACCTCCTCCGTGTGTCGTCTCGTGGTGAAGTCCAGCTCCGGATACTGACTCGTCGTGTGGTCCACCTCCGGGTACTGACTCGTCGTGTGGTCCACCTCTGGGTACCGTCCAGTCCTCGAACACTCAGCCTCCGTCAGCACTACCCGTCATCTGCAACCAACACAATGAGGTGCGGGCATAGCTCGTGCAGGGGTGAGTATAACGATACTCAGTAGGGACCCCGAGACCCTCAATGTCTCACTAAAACCAACAAGGATAACCACAAGAAGATCTCAACAGATAACCTCTACTTAGGTATATACCCATACATATACCTAAGTTATCATGTAACCCATCTCAATCATGAGGAAACCCAAATATTATGAAATCAACGGATAACCACTACCCAGGTATATGCCCATACATATACCTAAGTTATCAAGTGACCCATCTCAATCATGTGGAAACAAAAAGATTATGAAATCAACGGATAACCACAACCCATGTATATGCCCATACATATACCTAAGTAATCAAGTGACCCATCTCAATCATGAGGTAATCACAAAGGTCATAGACTCAGCTCATACCAGGATTTTCATTATCAAAACTGTAACTGCTGAAGAGCCCCGTCTCTGGAGTGTACAGTGGTCCTGTCACGACTCCGAGGTACTGCTCACTAACCTAAGACTACTGAGGTAATCCTCCTGTCGAGTACTGTGGGTCAGCCACCCAAACACAGTAGTGCTTCCCGCCGGGGTATGCCACCCAAACACAGTTGTGCACACCCCCTAGTAGCCTGTAGAGGTACTCTCCGGACGAGTACCGCGGGTGTGCACTGTCACACATGTAGTGCTCTGTCCGCCATGGGTCTGCACCCAAACAAAGTAGTGCTCCATCCACTAGGCTAGTCGACTCACTCCAAGTCGAGTCGGTCAAGTAGTCGTCAGGTCTCAATCGGCTACACGGTCTCCGTACTCTGCACGCTCGTCTCTGGGAGGGTGCGATCCACGAGCTTCAGGTTGATACTCCAAGTATCTCAAAGTCCCACAAAGAAGTATCTCAATAGACCGCCTCATCATAGGGGTCTCAACGCAATAGACGGTGCGTCAATCGGACGCCCGCTCTGTGAGTTATTAGCCTTTTCATCCCAGGGGCCCGGTTGGTTTCGTGAGCGAACCAACCCAGACGTATCTCAACTGTACCCCGAACTCTCATAGGGTATACTCATAGGGAACGTTTCTCATTATGATCACCAACACTGCTGAAGGTTCGTCAAACGGACGTCCGGTCTGAAAGATATCAGCTTTTTCGTTCCAAGGGCCCGGTTGGTTTCGGGTACAATCCAACCCGGCCACTATCCAAAACCAACCAAAACTCAGGCGAAGTATTCCAAAAGTTCTGTCTCATCAAGATGTATGGGTTTCTTTGTCCACCAGTGATAGAATCTGGCACTCTAATATGGGTTGTGTCTAGAATAATGGATCCTACAATGATGATAGGTGACTTATAAATTGTTTAGTATGTGAGATTATCTCATACCAATGTTGGGCTCATTATTATTGTGGAATGTTCCCGTAACTTCTGTTGTATGAGTGGGGTATGCCTGGTTCATGTCATTTATGTGTCTCTCTTTTTTTCCTTATGCAGCTGCTTTGGGTTAGGTGAATTTATTTGTGAAAGAGACCATGACAGACCCTGTAATGGAATAGAAGTCTGTAACTCACTCAATATCAGTGTAAGATTCATTGAAACTGGCCCCACTAATATTCAAATGTCTATTCCTTACAATCCACCACCCCTAATCTATTGTATATTCTATTCATATGTATAAAATTGTGGTTCCAAGTGGAGTGAACCTCCTTCTTAACTAGAGGGATGTTAATAATATAGAATATATTCTTGCATTAGGGGATGCCAATATAATCCACATACTAATATATCGGGCTTGTGGCCCCACTCATTTATGTTCATAGATTTTTTTTGAACTCTATAAGTATTAATTACATTAGACAACCATAATCATTGATTATTGTGATGTTGCTGTCATTTGACCCTTTTCCATCCAGATGTAATACTAATAAAATATATAATATTTCAGTTAACCACTTATTAATTATTTTAAAAAAATAATTTATTTTTAAAAATGATATTTATTATAAATATTATTCTGTAGATGATGAAATATTGAGATCATTTATTACATTTAGCACACAAATGATCACCAAAATTTATGGACTACACATCCTAAAAATATTAAACATGGTCTAAAATGATTGTTTAAATTAATATATAATAATATTAAATGAAATAAAATTTTAAAATAAAAAATAAATTAAAGGGGAAATATATTCTCAACATATTAAATAATTGATATATGTTTATTATGAATATATAAAAGGGAATACATATAATTCTTGAACCGAGGATAATGGATTTTTCCTCATTTTCCATTCATTGAAGAATATTTTAATTTTTTGTAATTAATTTCATCTATATGTTCTATATGAAACCTTTTAAATTTTATATATTGAATAATTATTAATAAATTATATTTTCTGTGATAATATTCATTATTTTATTCATGATTATTTGACATAGATGTTACCATTTGGTAATGGGTTTTGAAATCGAATTCCATTGATTTGGTTATAACTATTCATTATTATAAATATTGCGAAATAATTAATTTTTAATGAATAGCTGCAGTTTATTTCTCTATATTCCCACTTTTTTATATATTTATTTTTTATACATAATTACTCCATAGTTTAATTCTACATACAAATATATGGTCTTTATAAGTGTTATTCATCTCAGATTCCCTTTCTTTTGGAAATATGATTTTGATATCAATAAATATTCATTTATATAGTTAATATAATACCTCTTTGGTGTGTTATATCACACATATCCATAATTTTATTATATTAATAGTTTCATTTGATTTTACATTCTATAAAGTATTATTATTAGAGACTTACTAATGTTTAAAGGGCTTTATGTTACACTCTATATTTTTTTGGTGATTGTTTATGTTCCGGATTTCTTTTGGTAAAATTATATGCTATAAATTAATTAAAAAATAAGAATTATTATCCTATTACAATGATTGTTATTAAAATTATTATTTTCCATATACTCCCTTATTTATTAAATAAAAAGCGTGAAATTAATTTTTGTGTGATATTGATCATGTATCAGCCTTTAGATTGGGAATCATTCTATTCCACCTCCAGGATATAAAAATTTAATTAAAAAATATTATTTTCAATAAAAAACTGATTTTTTTAAATATATTAATAAATCCTTTCCCTTCATTTAAATAGTGTTTCAATAAAATTTTTATCATTTTTCATAGTGGTTACATATTATTCCTTACCACAATGTCTGAAAAGAATGAATTTTTTAGAAGTGTACAATGTTAAATTATTTCCCTAATTTTATTAATTTATTTCATTTGATAAATCAATTATAATTTTATAAGGTTTATTTCAATGAAAATTATGTTGAAAATAATTTATGAAGAATTTATTTTCAAAACACATTTTAATTATGGAGAGTGTCATTTTATATGGAATGCTTATAAATATCATTTAATGTTATTTTCTTTCATCAAATTTAACAAACGTTAATTTTCATAAGATGAAATAGGTATATTATATGTTGATAGCATCCTAATTAATTCCCTATAATAATTATGATTGTTTCAAATAGGTTTTCATGTAACCCATTTGATCATCCAAGGTTTAATCATGAATGGAATATAATTAACTATTTTTAAATATATAATGAAATTTAATATTCCAACCAGACTAACTATTATTTTATGTATTTTTTCCCTTATAAGATAACATTTTTTACTTATGGAAAACCCCTCCTTCCCCAATTATTAGTTATGTATGCTTTAAAAACGAGTTTTTAAATGGAAACTATATTTATATATATTTTAATGTTTTCTTATGGGTGAAAAGATTATTTCTAAAGTTTCATGGTTTTATATGTTATGATTATGTAATAATACATTGGAATTATTTATTTTGACATGTGATTCCATTATAATTTAAGTGAAAGTAGGACCGTTGAAGGCCTACAATGAATTGGATAATGTGATAGAGTTATCAAATTAGTTTCCTCTAATTACATTATGAGAATATACAATGATGGTTATTTAAATTGTAATAGTGATGGTTATATGTGTGAATGTGTTAATAATATTGTACCATTTATCGTGATGTTTTTCCAAATTGTAAGTGTGATGTGAAAATTAATCCTCATGCTCATATAGGATTTATCTCTTCTTTCTATATGTTTTTTAAGAAATATTATTATTTTATAATGTAATATAATGAGTTTATGTTTATAGAAAACTATTTTCTATATCTTATTGGTTAAAAATTGGGGTTTTAATAATTCATCTTCTAAGGATTGAAATAACAATGCCTTGTGATTATTGATTCTATTTATTATTTCATTCGTTAAATCGTTATTACATGTCTCATTATTTATGATCATGGTATTTAGTTTTATGAATTACTTTATGTTATTCTAATACATTATGATTATGTCATAGTACCCTCATTCTCATCATAGTCACACTTAAGATATTAAATATTTAATTCGTATCACTTCCCATAATGTTAAATGGATGTAATAAATTTTTTTTCCCTTTTGCCCACATCATTTATAATTATTATAAATGAATTGATTCAACAATGGATTCATATATGATGCAATTTTATAGATTTTTCGATGAATTATTACCGTAAGGGAAAAGATAGAAACTTGAATGAATAATATCTTTATGATAACATTTTTTATGATATTCTCATAAATCTGTAATCCCCTAACCCTAAAGGATTCTCATGTATATATGTAATCTAACATTTCATTTTGAAGTTGTCTACTTTGGGTGGGAAAATTTTGGGCCAAATTTATGAGTATCAAATTTAGAAATGCAATGTTTATATTTTTATCAATGGACCAATGAGTGCACATTCATATCTATTATAATGTTCACTTTATTTACAAGACTATATTATACAACATTTACTATTCATAATCTTTATAAAGTATCAGAATATGATCCTCTACAAACAATTTTTCCAAAAATGTGGGTATAGGGATTTTTATAACATACATACATGGTTTACCAAAGCCATGGGTATATAATGGAATTTCAAACCTATTCCTAATTTTTTTAAATTGTGTGTATATGTTACCTATACACATGGGTTTTCTCAAACTGTGGGTATAGGGTTCATTTCAGGACCTATACCCCATGTTAAACAAAAAATATTGGTATAGGTATTTGTTTAAAACCAATAAACATGGTTCTCAATAACCATGGTTATTGCTTTCCCACATATGGGTGGGAAAATATTCATTGGGATCACAAAATGTTTTTTGGGAAAACCTATACCCAAAGTTTTACTCATATGGCCATAGTTTATTTAAATATATTTAAGAAAATATATATTTATATACACATAACTGGAGTTGTGGAAATGGTTAGGTTGGATGTTTCTAAATATACGGTCAAGGGTTCGAATCCCATGGGATGTTTTTACTAAATCCTATATCTATTGTTTGAGAACCGTGAGTGTATGATTTTCAATCCTGTGGAAAAATTACTATACACCTATTCCAATGGTTCAAACCCATGGGTAAAGACTATTCAAAACCATAGATATAGCTCAGAGCTATAACGACTCATTAAATCCATGTAGTCATCAAAACTGTTATATAACATAAGCCAACTGTTTTAGGGATTTTATCCATGGTTTAAAACCATGGGTATATGATAATACACTAGTAGTGATATTTATTGAATTATTTAATGCTATATTAGTTTTTATTTTTTAGAATCTCCATATTGTTTTTTAAAACACATAATTATGGATTATTAATTCATTATAAACATTAATACTTTACAATGTAATTGATATATTCATATTTTTGAATTTTTGAATTCTATATTTATAAAATAATAATTTTTCAGAAAAGGGAAAACATTAATTTCATTTGAAATTTTCAAGACAATAAGAGAGTGATCATTATAATATCTTGTAATTTAATGTGACTGAATATCTGATTTTTTAATTTTCAAATAATTTCATGTTTCAAACATTTCTAATTTTTTTTGAGGTCATAGGTAATGAGAAAATATATTTTCATTATTAAATATAATTATTTAATATTATATATATGAGTGTAATAATTTATTCTTTTCATTGGATTGATTCCTTATGTATTATATGGTAATATATCTGTTATCATTTGAAAGATAACAATTGAATGGTTTTTTTATTAGCTAGGATATAGTGAGTTGTTTTCTACTACGTTTAGGTATATATTTTTTAATCATTAACAGAAATTTTGGTGTAACATTAATTTTATAAGAAAAAATAATCCCATTCACATATGCCTTTAGTTGTTAATTATTTTATATTACTTATTCAATATATATATATTTCAAAGAAAACATTTTTTTATATTGTCTAATAAATGATGAAATAATGAAATGTAATTACTCAATTATCATTATCTTTTGGAAAAAAATTATTGAAAAAATGGAATGAGCCTCATTACTCAATGTATTTGACCTTACCTTCAATATAATATTTTACAGTAGGTATAAGAATATTATAATTATTCAAAAATATATTATTTTGATCGTAGTAATAATTGTTCATTATTATTGTTATTTTACATCATAAAAAGGTTTTTTATATCATATGATTTATTTTCTTAAAAAAACAAAACATGTTATATAGTTTGAAATTTGTGGTTATATAAATATTACAGAAATATAAAGATATATATGAATGTTTATTGGGTTCTCCCATTCTTATGTATATCTCAAGTAAAAATTATTATTATATACTTCCTAGATAATGAATATAATTCTTTTTAAAAAAATAATATAAATAATTAAAAAATTAATTACATTTGTTGTTAATAATTAGTGTTTGAATTATTATTTTATTATTTTTATGATGATAAAATTTATAAGTAATGATAAAATAACTAAAGAGGTTTGTGAATAATTTTATGTGGAAACATGAATTATTAGTAATATTATATAGTATAAGATGTTAAATTTTATATTAATTAACATGTTTAACACCTAGTGTAGAGGTGTTGCCCATATTTTTCATATTTAGGGGTTAATATTATAATCACAAGATGTGTTTTTTCCATTTTTTGACCAGAATACATAACTAACATCTCTATATAATTTCAATAATATAAAATATGAACAAATGAATTCTATAGATGACACAAAGATACATTTTACATGATATGATTTTTAAATATTTTTTCCATAAATCATTAAATTATGAATTGAATAAAAGTGATATTTATTAATAATATAATTTTTTTAATTTTGATAATTTTTTAGAGACATTTTATGAATGATTAATTATCATTCTATTTTATATGAGATTAATAAATTTTGACATTCAGGATAATATTCATTATTTGATTTGGAATAATAATAATATAATTTTTTCATTTAGTTATATATGATTTCGTTTTAGATACCAATTTATTTACTATGGTAAACCTTTGAGAATTATTTTCAATATTTATTTGATCATGAAAATATATATTGTTATATTAATATTTTTATTTAGGCGGAATAATATTGGAAATGGTTACATGTATTTGATTAATGTATTTATCTAATTTTGTGTCATATGATTAATTGATTTAATATAGATATTATATGAACTCTATATTTTGGTGTTAATTACATTCAATTATTAATAAAAAATAAGTTTCTATATTCAATAGTTTGTATTTAAAAAAGTATATTTATTTTTTCAGTATTTTAGTAACATTATTATAAATAATATTCACATCAATATTATTATTGAAGTCGTGTTATAATAAAAACATATGATGGTGTTGTAAACATTGACAATATACGTATGGATATTCGAATTAGAGTGTTAGTTACCAAGAATTCAGTTGATGTAACATTATTACATCGTTGGATATATAAATGGGTGATTTTGGTATAGATATACAATTGGGGTTATATATGAGTGGATTATATAATATTTTTATAAATGAATTATTAGATATTTGAATATTTATAAATACTTATAGGGAGTAATATACATCTATATTGTGACCAAATCATAATATATGTCTAATATTCTATGATATGGGTGGTAAATTGATTTATAAAATTTTTGAAGCTAAGAAATCATTTAATTTCCTTTTAGTGTTTAATTTTTATTAATTGTAGTTTGTTAGGATCATCACAGTGAAGAATAGTTTTATAAGTGTTGTTCATTATAAATATATCTGAGTATATACTATATCATACCTATAAATATAGTTATAAATTCCTCTACCTAGAGTTATTTATGTTTGTGATGGTGATATATTTTGATAGTTGATAAATCCTTTAAATATGGATTTCTATAATGATAAAAATTTCATAATGATCATTGTACTTAGGGATGTAATGTAATTTTTTTTATTTCATACCTTCCAAACTCATTAATAATATAAAGGGATTATTACATTGAAATAATTTTCTGTTTATGTTGTATTTTATATGATTAAAATTACATATAAATGTTTTTTATGTCAATATTGAATGAGCATTGATAGAATCATTATTGAAGAATTAGTGATTGTTGATAATAAGTATTCCCATGAATGATTTCAAATCATAATGTGTCAGTGATGTTTTGAGACACACAAGGGAAGTATGGTTGTGAATTGATATAAATTACAGGATTAGATAATGAAGAATATCTTTCTGAAATCTTTATATATATATATAAATATATTCACACGAAGACATGAGTTTATAATGTTATTGCGGTGCTTCCATGATTTATTTAGAACATCCATTTTTTCATTCATGTTTGACCCTATCATAATATATTTTATATAAAGAATATTTATTTAGAATAGAATATTCAAAGTCTAAAACTACATTACATCATTTGATAATAATAAATCCTAAGATGAATACAATATTAAAAGATGAATTTAAGGGGATTTATGAATGAAATTTGTAAGAAAAGTGTTTTATTTTTGGGGATGTTATGTTTCTGTATGTTTTTTTTTCTCAAATATATTTCCACTATGAAAATATAAGTAAATGAAAATCTCATTGGACAACCCTAAAATACACCCACTACTAGTTAATCTTACCATCATAGACAACAGACTGGGAAATAATATATAAAAAATAGTTTCAATTAGGGAAGAAAATGTAGCTAACACAATTAGGTATAGACATGAAAGTTGATTAATAACAAATGACAGAGAACTAACATATTATGTGTCTTGATAATTAATTTCTATGAATAGTAAATTATTTTAGGAGATGTCTTCAATGTATTAGAACATAATGATTTACAAATATGTGACCCTCCAAATCATCTTCTAAAGCTGGGTTTGTCATATGATAAATGTATTCTTGCTACTTATTTTTTGTTCTACCAAACTAATATAACATCAAAGACATCATCTTAAAACATTTATAATGATTCTATTGTGCGGGAATGGATTATAATATGCTACATAGGTCTCTTCCTTATCCATCAGTGGGTATTTTTTCCACCATTTATGTAGAGTTTGCACATATCTCTAAATATTTTTACATCAACTACATACTAGTTTTTGTAAAATGATTGCTGTAATTTTTCAATGATCAGATATTAAGAATGCATTGGTTCTTTCTATAGTAATATATATTTCATGTATTTATTTTTTTCACTCAAAATATCATATTAACGAAATATAATGAATCAATATGTTTATGAAAATAATTTTGGTACACAAATATTGTTTGTTCCCATATTTGAATATCAATTTTTCCAGAATATTGAATAAAATAGATTTAACAATTTAGGTGATGTTTGAATGATTCGTTGTGAACTACATGTCATTTGGTATACTTAATTGTATCTATAATCCAATATTATATATTATTAATTTGGTTAAAAAGAATTTATCATTAATTTTATATATAATTAAAGAAACAAAAAGAATTAAAATAGATGGTATCTATATGTTTATAAATAAAAAAATCATCCTTATATTGTCTCTGAAATTATTCAACATACTTTTTAGAATATGAAGGAAGAAGAAAATCTATTAATGTGTAAGATATAAATGAATCAATTTTTCATACATGGCTATAAAAATATATGAAAATATATTAATATAAATAATTTTGAATAATATTCTATTAAGAAAAAAATTGACATATTATAATGAATATATTAATATTGAGTAACTAAATTTTTTCAAAATGTAAAACTAGAACTATGATATTTACATTATAAAAAATATGAGCGAAATACCAGATATTACTTCTCAATTAACGAATTGTGTTCAATGATGAAAAAATTGTTGTATAAATACCCAATGGCATTTTCATTCACTAATGAATATGAATAAAAGTTGTGTAAAAATTATATATGGTGAAACATATACAATGAGAATATAATTCTATCAAATATTCAATTGTTTAAGATGATATAATCATCAAATTGAACTATGTATTCTATTATGTAGAAGACGAAGAAGAAGTTATATATGTAAATATATATATAATCAGATGATGTTACATAACACTGTGCAAGTGGGAGAACAATAATCATTATCTAATACATTTGAAAATTAAAATAGTTGATGAATTGAAAGTGACAATTGTTTTTAAATTTTATTTTAATAATTTGATGAAAATTATGAACAATGAAATAAATGATAATCTCAATAATGATCTAAATTGATTATGGAATGTTAAACCGTTAAAATTATTTATATCAATGTAATGTTCAAGAGTCAATAATTTGAGGGATTCAATAACATAATAGGATGAAATAGATGAAGAAAAAAAGTGTATTACCATCTTATTGTTAATAATTTGTTTTTTGAAAATATAGGTTGTATGTTCTTGTAAAATCCATATCATGAATAATATTATCCTTTACTCATTGATTTCAGAACTATGTAATTTTTTAATACCCATTATTTACATACATTTGGTTGTACATAATTAATGAATAAAATAATTGTTAGAGAAAAATATAATCATTCATAAAAAGATAAATATTCAAAATTTCAGGATTAAATGTTTAAATTAATAAAAAAGACACCATATCTAATGATCACCTATTAGTTTTCAAACTATATAGAAGTGGTTATATAATTGGTATGTGAGCCATGGTTAACCAAATATTGGGTCCTATATTTAGAATTTGATTTTAATATATGAGTCTATATTTCTTAATTTTTAATGATGTGAAATTATGTATAATGTAATTGGATTTTTTTCAAAGATATTTCCCTACCAATACTATGGGGATAATGAAAAATTAAATATTAAAATGTATAGATAATTCATATCACAAATTAAACGAGGAAAATATTTTAGGTACTCCATTTTATAGTAAAAAATGGATTGATCTATTATAGGGGAGAACACATATTATTCGAATCAACTACTACAGTGATTATTAGTATATATACCATAGATGAATCAATGAATTTAGGTGATGAAGGGGTATTTGAAAATAATTACAAACTCTTCCCTAAAAATTATACAGAGAATAATTAAATTGGATCATAATCTAAATTATAGATATGAAATATTAGTTTCTACAAATAATTATATTGTATATATAATTAAAAATTAAAATATCTCATTTATTTTTGGAATTTTTGAATTTCAGTGGGATGTTAAAACCATTCTATTGGATTACTGCATCAATAATAAGAATAATTTTATAGAATGTTCTATAACATGTGTAAATGACTCTAAATAAGTGGTATCAAAAGATGTTAAGGATATCAACAATTGAGGGAGATACTCCAAAATTGATAATAAATGGTCAAATTAACATCATGTGAAGAATGAATCCTATAATGATCTTTCGGAAAGAATGCATCCATCATAAAAATATCAACAATATTTTATTGAGGATAAAAATGAATTATTTTGCGTCATTAATAAAATATAAGGGGGTCATGAAACAATAATACTAGAGAATAATATGATAAATGATGATAAAACCTAGAATATGAGAAAATATCCAGAATAAATAGTGTTGTTGAATATACATTTAATGATTATAGTAAATTATATTTTTCTTCAATTAGATGATAACTTCAATAGTTTAACACTGATACATTTTTGAGTATTTCAAATATATATAGAAACAAGTAGTTTCAATAAAATATTTCAAGGATTAGTTTTATATTAAGGGACCTATATTTATTTAAATATGATAATAACATAATATACTCTTCTTTACATAGAATCCTTAATTATAATAAACAATCCATCTAAAAAATAACATCATTAATAAATATATATTTATTAAAACTATTTGTTTAAGAAATTTGATGAGTAAATTATAATGATAACAATAAAATGGTGCTAATAGTATACATAAAAATTTGTGAATAAATTGGTTCCCTATATATTTAAAACCATTTGAGGAAAATGAATCAAAATAGAATGCCAATAATTTAAAAAAATCATGACAATAAGAAGTTCATTTATTTAACACCAAATATTATTGTTTGATATATGTATTTTAATATTTTCTGGATTATGGAATCATATTTTTGTTTGATATATAAATTTCATAGATCAATGTAATAATATAGTTAATGGGAGGAATTTTTAGATGAGGTATTTCAACAAATTCAAATATGAAACCTATCATCCTCTACTTTTTTAAAAAATATTCCAAAATCATTGTTTTATTTTAAATTAAAGAGACCAAAATAATATAATTTTCCCAAATAAGGGTATGTTAAAAATATAATTAATATCATTTAATATGATGAGATAACTAATTCTTTTCATGGTAATTTCATAAGAGAAAAATATTAAAAATTGAATTGCAATGAATTTATGTAATACAAAATTTTATATATCATTGTTTCAAAAGATTGAAAAATATATTTTTCAATTTATATCCATGAATAAAAATATGGGTGAAAATTCCCTAACCAAATTCCAATAAACTTGTGCCTCGAGCCAATTTTCACATGACCACAAGCACGCCTACTCCATTGCCGATGTTATTCGACCAGTAGATATAGTTATAGAATGTACTAGAACGAGACTATACACACATATTAACATGAAAATAAAAAATTAGATAACTTAATACTGTAAAAATAATATTTAGAAAAATGAATATATATATATATATATATAAAATAGGAAACGGTAATTCTAAAAGAAAATGAAATATAGTAATGACCTAAATAGACATGTCGTATATAAACCATCCTCCACTTGAATGGTAACATGAAAAAACAAAATAAAAAAAACCAAAAGGATAGAAAACATATTTGAGATGAACCGATCCAATCTCCTAAAACAACATATTCTATAATTCATAATCAAGTGAAACTCAAAAAGGGACATAGTTCAAACATTTTCATATAATAAACATGTTGTAGTGGGTTAGGAAACATATTCAAGGGATCCCCAAGTATGGTGGGAGTAAAACTCAATTGTCCAACACAAATTGTTTCTAAATCAATATAAATCAGCACAATAGTATATGTAAATGTCTGTAGGTTAACTGAAATACATGACAATAAAACAAACAAGTTTCAACATTAATCATTAATAATTTTAAATTTAATAATTTAGGATATATTAGTTCACCCAAACAACCATACCGACAATGGACATGCTGAGAATTCAAGTCATATATGATAGGTGTAACAACATTAAGTCACAAAGAAGATTTTATCTATCTATTATATTAATACAATGTACCTTGGAGCTTCAATCACGATACAAAAACATGGGATATGGAAATCTATTTTTACCATCTCAATCATATATACAACTACTAGTTCCTTGATCATTTGTCCACCACATTTACTATGGATGAATTATTACATGCCCTGCAACAAAAGTCTCTAATATAGTATGATGGGTCTGTACCCATTGAGTAATGACCATAAGATAACCCTAAAAATTTTACAATTCACCATAGAGCTTGGGGACGCAGTTTGGCCCACCCAAAATATTGGATCATGAATTCTAGGTCAAATATTATAAACCATAAATAATTCTAGTGGTCCTTGTGTAGAAGACAATAACCTATACCTTGGATGAGGAACACTATGTCAGACATCATAATCCAATTCATAATTATTCAACACTATATCCATCATTCAATATGTACAAAATTATTAACAAATTAACAATAATGGTTCACCATAACACATTATTCACCATCCACTACCCTTTTTATTTCATCAGTACCAATGTCACATTGGGCCTTCCAAACATCATTCTTCAATAAAGACCAACCTATTTGACATGTTATAAATTTCTAAAAAATTATATCATTAATATTTCTTAAAATATCCAACCATGACATGAGTATTTATTTATAAAAAAGAAAATCATTTTCCAGTACCATCACATCCATTTATACCAACAAAAGACATTTCATAGCACTTAAAAAAACAAATAATTTAATTTTAATCAACATTTTAAATCCCTTTCTATCCCCTTTTTATAAACCACTATTATGGAAATATCTATTTTCCAAACAAGAGTCATTTCAAAATATAATATTCCCCTTATATCACAAAAAAACTAAGTGAAACTAATATGAATTCATTTAAAACCATTTTAGTGGCCTCATATGCCTTACTAAAAGTCTACTATATAAAAAATATTAATTAATCCATCAAATGGTTTTAAAAAAATTAATTTCAAGGTCCTCTATGTAGCTTTTAACCTTTAATTCAAACAAACCATATAGATTAAACTAGTTAATATCATCCACCTTATGACTTTCACATTATAACATCTTTTAATATTTCTATAGGAGGGAACACCCTATGGGTGACCAAATTTTTATTAACAATATAAGCAATGAATTCAAAGAGATTCAACAGATGTCAGGGTTACTAATACGAATCATATAGTAAGATTACAGGTGTCATGAAATCAAATACAAAACACAAGGGATTTATGGAACATCCAAAAAACACATGAAAATTAATTAACATGACTTTGGGTAATGTTCCTTTATGGTATACTTTATTTCCAAATAATTCAAAAATGTTCTCAAAGAGATCCATCCTTGGAATGGAACATTCAAGATTCATGAATAATGCTCCATCACCCAACCAAGCTCATCACCACCTCCCGTGATCAATATTGACACCCATAAACAAAATATAAATAAATATGTAAATATATTTAATTAAACAAATATCTAAAATGTCGAAATATATTGGAAAAGTTACCACTTTAATTGATTGATATCAAAACATCATGTAACTACATGGGAGGTCCACAAAGACCACCTACACTATTCATGGTGAAACACCCTAATAGGAAATTCAATTTCATCACATAATTATGTTAATTAATTAGGGATAAAAAATGAACATTCACTTAAAACACATAACATAATGAAACACCACACAACTTCATTTGAAATCTATATCATGATCTCCTCTGAACCTTATGACCTAATTACATATAATATGATAATTATTCCAATATGTGATAATTGAAGTGACATCAATTCCCTAAACCCATACATCTTAAACTAGGATTAACAATCGAATGTGGGAAATGAAGGGAAATAGATGATAAATACCACTTTAATTGACAATAAAACACCATGAACATATCTTAAATAGAAGGGTGGAAGAAGGATAAAGGAGGTTGTAAATGTAAGAACCCGGCTCTTATTTTCGAGGTACGGGATTCTTCCTTTTCCTTTTCCTTAAGTGTTTTTGAGAAAATATGGAAAATGGGAAAAAATGTTAATTTTTGGAACTACACACCATGTACTTTATCCACATGCCATGTACTTTTGGACGTGTTGGGATGAGTACACGGGGCGTGTGGCCATGCCAGCGATGAAGGGTGTAGGAACCAACTACATCCAGTGTAGTGGTACCTTACACGATGTGTAGTTAGTCGGCAGGATTAAACAGTAAGGCGGTGGAGTCGCCGCCAGCTGGGCGGCAGTACACGACGTGTACTTGGGAGTACATGTCGTGTACTCTTGTTGGCAGATGAACAGTGTGGCGGTGCCGCTATTTGAACAGTTAAATGAAAGGAGTACACGCTGTGTACTTTGTTTTTTCGGCTTAAAACCGTCAGTAGCCTCCTCATTTGGCAGAGGAGGAACTTGAGCCGTTTTGCAGCCAAAGGAGGAGCCCAAATCTTTGAAGGTCCACCGGGCATTCATCTGGAATCCGATTCGGCTTCTGACGATCTCGTTGGAACCGCATGGGTAAGCCCTCTCCTCTCCTGGTGCCATTCTTGCCAATTCTTCTCCTAATGTATGTTATTTACGTTTGAATGAGTTTTTTTCTTCGTCAGATCTACTTCGTTCTTGGGCGTTTCTGGAGCCATCATTCGGGTATAGCGTTCGTTGGCGTATAAGGTAGGTGCCTTTGTGTTTATTTTTCCAACTGCTGTGTGTTTTGTGCATTTTTGTGCGACAAACCCATGTCGGGGTGTCGTGTGTCTGAGGCTGTTGCTATATTTAATACCTAGAATTGATTAGGTATTTAATTGTGATAATAAAATGTTTTTTGGGATCGTTACTTGGATCTAGGACCATCCCGAGGGGTGTGTTCCTCTATTTAGCCATTTGTCCAGGATACCCGAGGGTATGCCTTAAATGTAGTAATTGTAAAATTTCCTTGAGAGGAATTGCTTGTTACTGCTTGTTTACCAGTTGGGCATGGCCCGGTTACCTGTTTAGCCTGAGGGCGTTGTTGTATTTGGGCTGAGGGCGTTGTTGTGATTAGCCTAAGGTAGCTGCACTATTTAGCCCAAGGGTTGTAGTATTTCGCCTGAGGGAAACCTTTAGTGCCTGAGGGCTTGACTTCTGTGCCTGAGGGCGACACTTCCTACGCCTGAGGGCAATTTCTGTTACGCCTGAGGGTTATACCTGCGGGTTGGATTCTGCTTACCTGAGGGTATGGTTTTGTTTGTCTGAGGAAGTGGACTGTTTACTTAGAAATGAAATTTGGTGGTTTCTAATATTTAAATGGAATAAATGGATAATAAAATTACAATATAATTGGTAACTAGTTATTTTTGAGTACTGCTTACTTTATTGCATTTTACTACTGCACACTGTTGTTGCATGTTTACACGCAGTTGGGCCCGGGCCTTTGGTGGGTGCCTACTGAGATATATTTCTCACACCCTGTTTGGGTCACGCTTTTTGGCCCAAATAGATTTCGTTGCTGCAGGTGCGGATAGGGGAAAGAGTCCCTATACAGGTACTTGACTGTTGTTGTGGAGTAGGAGGGCATGGGACCGAGCCTAGGCTCGCGATGCCGCGGCCAGCTGTTTGCTTTGTTTTGCTGTACTCTACAGTTTACTATACTGTATTGATGTATAACATGTTCTGGCTGTTTTCTTAGAACATGAAACATGTAGCATCATCACTTATATACTATTGGTTATATCCACTACTGTAGTTATTTCAGTTGTGTATGTTTACTGCTTCCGCTATTTGTTGTATGGTTATTTTGGTATTCCGCTGCACTACACTTTGATAAATGAGGGCATAGTTTCCCCACTATCAGACCTGGGCCCTCGCTGCTAGTTGGTAGCCTCTGGCGTTTGGGGAAATGCGCTTGAGGTCAGGTGACGAACCAGGCTTGGGGCACCCGTTGCGTGGCACCTGGGTCCGGGACGTTACAAAGTGGTATCAGAGGCAGTTTCTTTTCTTTGACTTACTATTTGGAGTCGTAGTCAGGGATAGGACGAAACGGTAGTTGGTAATAAGCTGTGTCCGGGCATAGCTAACCCGTGTATAGGGAAAAGCCAGTCTACCTCGTATTTTTCATTCTTTTGATTTTGAAAATTTGACAGTTGATATATTTTCACCATTGGGTGACACACTTGGATTGTGATGTTTATATTTTATCTGTGGGTTCTAATTAGTTGAAACCTGATGAGATGAGCGTATACTGTCTCATGCATCGTATAGGCACATGCTAGATATCACATTCCATGAATAGTTTCCATGCCATGTAGGTGCATTAGAATTTTCATGTGGTTGTGATAGTTGTTGTGCTAGTAAAGCATGCTGTTGTGATAGCTGCTTGATAAATACCTGCCTAGTGATATGGTATTATTTTTTGAGCTTGTTTATAGAATGGACGCCAAACTTTGGTTTTTTGGGATTATGGGCCCCCATTAACCAGAATTTGGTGGATCATTGACTGGTTATTGGTTATAACACAAATTTGATGTCAAACTTTGATTCGTGGGGTGTATGGGCCCCCACTGGTCGGAATTTGAAACATAGGTGTTGTTTTTCAGTATTTTCTGGGTTCCGGAGAAGTTTCTGAGGTATAGTGTCCGGAAACCCAGTATACACATCGTGTAGTATTTTTATACACGTTGTGTATGTTCTTCTGTTCGAGAAGAAAAATTAACTTTTTGAGTACCCGCCGTGTACCCGGAGTACACGCCTTGTAGTCTCTTACCATGTCACAAACTGTGTGGGTGGCGACATGGGGTAGGGAAAGGGTTGGATAAAACATGCCATGTAGATTATGTACACACCGTGTAGTGTTGAACCGGAGTCCGGCCGTGTAACTAACAACACGGGTCGGTGAACTCCTTGACAGAACACGTCGTGGCAGTTATAGACACGCCGTGTAGTGAAACCTGGGGACTCGGCCATGTAACTAACAACACGGGCCGGTGTCACCTCTTCCAGAACACACCGTGTACCTTTGGGACACGCCGTGTAGTCTTGTCTGAGGATAAACCATGTGGAGTTAGCCATGTGGCTGGGAAACGGGATGGTGTACACGCCGTGTTCGGGTGTAACACGCCGTGTAGAGTAAAGCCGAGTAGTCGGTCGTGTCACAGACGACACGAGCAATTGGAAAATAACAAAATACATGCCGTGTAGAAATTATACACGCCGTGTAGTTTTTTTAAACGGAAGTCGTGTGGAAGGACACGGGCAGGGGAAAGGAAGTCAAGTACACGCCGTGTAGTCAGTGTACACGCCCTGTAGTCTTGTTTTGAAAATTTTGAAATGTCTTCTTCCTCTTGTTCCTTTGTGGTTCCTTCGCTTTCAGTCTTAATAATCTTGAATCTAAGGCGTGCTTTTGACCTTGTAGAGTCATGCCGCCTAGACGACCGTGAGTTGTTTGCCAAGAGAGCGGCGACGATTATACTATGGGGATGGTGGGCCATGGGCTACCAGTTGATCCACCAGCAGAGCCAGATGTGGCACCAACTGTTATACCGGACACAGGAGCGAATGCGCAGTTCCGTGAAGGCTTATTGCGGTTCATGCAGACCTTTCAGGGAGCACCGCAGGCTGCCACATCTATGGCCGAGCTAACGCGTATCTTTCAGCAGCAGCATCCACCTAAGTTTTCAGGGGATGGCGGACCATAGGCTGAAGAGTCTTGGCTAGGATCGATGCAGACTATTTTCGAGCATCATGAGACGCCTCCAGGGTGGAGGGTCAAGCTCGCGACTTACATGCTGAGTGATTCCACCAAGAGGTGGTGGGATGTTAACACCTAGTCAGAGCGTCACAGGGACATGGCGTGGGAGGATTTTCAGGCAGTCTTCTATGACTTCTTCTTTCCTGAGACGCTGAGGGCAGATAGAGCTCAAGTTTTCATGAATCTGCATCAGGGCGCTATGTCGGTGATGGACTACTCTGCTCGTTTTACAGAGCTTCAGCGTTTTGCACCTGTGCTGGTGGGTGATGAAACGTTGAGAGCCAGACGTTTTGAGGATGGTCTTCGGTATGATATCCGATCACTGGTAAATGTTTTCAGGTTTCCTACTGTACACGCAATTGTGAACCTAGCGTTGATTAAAGAGAGGAACCTGAGGGAATCAAGTGGTGTGGGCCAGGGCGGTTCAGCACCAGTTACTGGTACTATTTCTGCTAGCAAGAGGAAGA
The DNA here is from genome assembly GCA_963277665.1 of Viscum album. Taxonomy (NCBI): domain Eukaryota; kingdom Viridiplantae; phylum Streptophyta; class Magnoliopsida; order Santalales; family Viscaceae; genus Viscum; species Viscum album. The sequence goes on along the minus strand of OY728151.1, from coordinate 641,039,370 downwards.
GACAGATGGACTTCTCTCAGGGTGGTAGTACCAGCCAGGCAGCAACTTCAAGTAGACCGGTCAGGTGCTACCAGTGTGGCAGAGAGGGGCACAAGAGGTCGCAGTGTCCATGGGACCCATTGGAGTGCCGAGCTTGCGGCAAGATGGGTCATCTTCATCGGTTTTGCAGGGTGTTTCTACCAGTGGCTAGTGAGAGGGGTTCTGTGCAGACTCCGCATGTGGGAGCAGGACCAGTGGATTTTTACCAGTCAGGGAACTGGAATACGTCAGGGCGTGCTGGCAGAGATGGTGGTCGTGGTCGTGGTAGCCAGACACCAGGATCGCAGAGGCAGCAGGGCGGGACAGCTCAGGGTAGCTAGGCTGCGTCATCGGGCCGCGGCACTGGGTAGGCATATGCAGTGCAACAGACCCAGCAGGAGTAGGATCCCGGACCTTCGACAGTCAGAGGTACTATTCTAGTAGCTTCTGTCTTGTCTTCAATACTTTTTTATATGGGTTCTACACATAGTTTTATATCTGTACCCGTTGTGGAGAGCCTTGGGCTCGGTGTTTCTACTTCTTCTGATATCTTGACGCTAGATATTCTTTCGGGGACTAGGACGGTTGGTGTACGTCATGCAAGGAGTTCCCCCTTGAGGTTGGTTGGTGTCACTTACTTTGGGACCTCTATGTCCTGGAGATGACGAGCTACGACGTCATTCTCGGGATGGACTTGTTGGTTCCCTTTCGATCCTTTGTAGACTACTATTGTCGCAGGGTGTGTTTCACATCACCAGAGTGCGGGGAGTTTCTATACAAGGGTGAGTGGGATGTTCAGACGAGTCGAGCTGGACCAGAGCATCATGGGCGAGGTGGAGTCACAGCCCAGATTTCGAGCTTATATCTAGATGACCAGGGGAATTGTCAGATGGATTTCCCTCTAGTTGTTGATCGTTTCAAGGATGTATTCCCGGATGACTTTTCAGGTCTACCTCCGGTGCATGAGGTGGATTTCTCTATTGAGCTTGTGCCAAGAGCAGCACCGGTGTCCATTCCTCCTTATAGGATGGCCACGCCTGAGTTGCAAGAGCTCAAGAGGAAGCTAGAGGAGTTACAGGCAAAGGGTTTTATCCGACCCAGTACTTCTCCTTGGGGTTCTCCGGTCCTTTTTGCGAAGAAGGCGGATGGTACCCTCAGACTTTGTGTGGATTATCGGAAGTTGAACCAGTTGACGGTTAAGAACCGATATCCCTTGCCGAGGATAGATGATCTGGTTGATCAGCTTTGTGGAGAACAAGTGTTCTTGAAGATTGACTTGAGATCCGGATATCATCATCTGCGCGTTAGACCATCTGATATACCTCTCACAGCTTTCAGGAGTAGGTATGGTCTATATGAGTATACGATTATGACGTTTGGACTCACGAATGCGCCATTAGTTTTCATGGCTCTGATGAATCGTGTGTTCCATCCGTATCTTGATTCATTTGTGGTAGTATTCGTGTACGACATCTTGGTGTACTCTCACACCCGACACGACCATGCCACCCATCTTGAGATCGTATTGAGTACACTGAGAGAGCATTGGTTATATTCTAAGCTCTCGAAGTGCCACTTTTTGATGGACCAGATTCACTTCCTGGGTCATATAATCTCAGAGGCAGGAGTTGCAGTGGACCCAGAGAAGGTGAGAGCAGTAGTTTCATGGGAGCAGCCTAAGAACGTTTTTGAGATACAGAGTTTTTTAGGGCTGGCTGGTTACTAAAGATGCTTCATACATGCCTTCTCCCGCTTAGCAGCACCGTTGACGAGTCTAGCTAAGAAGGGTGTGAAGTTCGTTTGGTCAGAAGCTTGTGAGACAGCTTTTCAGGACCTGAAGGGAAGGCTGACATCAGCACCGATCCTGATACTCCCAGAGCAGGGGAAGAGTTATACAATTTACTGTGATGCATCTAGGATTGGGCTGGGAGCCGTTTTGATGCAGGTCGACTGATTTGTTGCGTACGGGTCTCAACAGTCAAGGCCACATGAGAGGAATTACCCGACGCATGATCTCGAGTTGGCTGCAGTTGTTCATGCGTTGCGCTGTTGGAGACATTATCTGTTGGGAGAGAATTTTGTGGTTTTCGCCGACCACAAAATCCTCAATTATATCTTTACTCAGCGTGACCTGAATCTGAGGCAGAGAAGGTGGGTCGAATACCTACAGTCCTTCGATTTTGAGCTTTCCTATACACTTGGTAAAGGTAATGTAGTAGCTGATGCACTGAGCAGGAAGACTTAGATATAGGAAGTGCAGGAGGCCAGTGGTGAGTGGAAGCTTATGGCTTTGTTCTCTGAGATGCATCTGGAGGTGCATGACAGTCAGGGGAAGACTTATCTTTCCTCGTTAGCTGTGACTTTTAATTTCCTGGACAGAGTGAGGATGAGGTAGCTATCAGATTCAGAAGGCCTAGTTCTACGGGAGTCGGTGGTATTTGAGGACCCTCCTTCCGGTTGGACGATAGGCGATGATGAGGTCTTGTGTTTCCCTGGAAGTGTATGGGTTCCAGGGGATATACGTGAGGAGCTGATGCGGGAGTTTCATGCTTCAGCTTGGGCAGTTCATCCCGGGGTTACCATGATGTATCGTGACTTGAGGCGTCAGAACTGGTGGCCGGGTATGAAGAGAGAGATAGCTGGTTTTGTTATGAGGTGTTCCACCTGTCAGCACGTGAAGGCAGAGCATCAGAGACCAGCTAGGATGTTACAGCAGTTGCCCATTCCAGAGTGGAAATGGGATGATTTTGCGATGGATTTTGTGACGGGATTGCCGAGGTCACCTCGAGGCAATGACGCCGTGTGGGTTGTTGTGGACAGACTCACGAAGGTACCTCACTTCTTGCCTATCAAGGAGACCTTTGGTGTAGACGAGCTCGGAAGGTTGTATATCCGAGAGATCGTATGTCTACATGGGGTCCCTCGTTCTATCATTTCAAATAGGGACGCCCGCTTTACGTCTCGTTTCTGGCAGAGTTTTCAGAGGGTTCTAGGTACACAGGTGCTTCTGAGCACAGCATACCACCCTCAGACAGATGGCCAGTCAGAGCGGATGATACAAGTGCTAGAGGACATGTTGCGCGCATGCGTCCTAGAATTTGGGGGCTCTTGGGAGAAGCATATACCCTTAGTTGAGTTGGCCTATAAAAATAGTTTTTTGGAAACTATTTAGATGGAACCATACGAGGCTTTATATGGTAGGCCATGCTGATCACCTTTGTGCTGGTTAGAGGAAGGTGAGGCAGCTTTACTAGGGCCACAGCTCGTGCAGGAGACATCTGAGAAGGTCCAGTTGATTTAGAAGTGGATGGCTACCACGTAGTCTCGTCAGAAGTCTTATGTTGATCGCCACAGATGACCCTTGGAGTTTGTGGTCTGGGATCAGGTTTTTCTACGTGTTTCATCGAGGCTCGGACACAAGTGGATCCGGAGACAGGGTATGCTTTCACCGAGGTATGTGGGACCATTTGAGATTCTAGAGAGAGTCGGGATGGTTCCCTATCGGTTTCAATTACCGCAGCGGTACCAAACCATGCACGACGTCTTCCACGTGTCTCAGTTGCGTCGCTACCTTTCAGACCCATCTAACACCTTTCAGCCAGAGGAGGTTGAGCTTCAGCATGATACGTCCTTTGAGGAGCATCTGATCCGTATCGTTGATAGGAGCACGAAGGTTCTCCGAGGCCGGTCAGTTCCTCTCATACGGGTGCTATGGCAGCATGGCCGAGTGCAGGACGAGACTTGGGAGTGGGAGGCCGACGTACGTGATCAGTGGCCAGAGTTGTTCTGAGTTTTCTCTTCTCCACCCTTGAAAGGGAAATTCGGGGACGAATTTCTATAAGGGGGGAAGTTTGTAAGAACCCGGTTCTTATTTTCTAGGTACATGCTTCTTCCTTTTCCTTTTCCTTAAGTGTTTTTGAGAAAATATGGAAAATGGGAAAAAAATGTTAATTTTTGGAACTACACGCGGTGTACTTTATCAACATGTTGTTTACTTTTGGCCGTGTTGGGATGAGTACACGGGGCGTGTGGCCATGTCGGCGATGAAGGGTGTAGGAACTGACTACACGCCTTGTAGTGGTACCTTACACGCTGTGTAGTCAATCGACAGGCTTAAACAGTAAGGCGGTAGAGTCGCCGCCAGCTGGGTGGTAGTACATGCCGTGTACTTGGGAGTACATGCCGTGTACTCTTGTCGGCATATGAACAGTGTGGCGGTGACGCCATTTGAACAGTTAAATGAAAGGAGTACACGTTGTGTACTTTGTTTTTTCGGCTTAAAATAGGCAGTAGCCTCCTCATTTGGAAGAGGAGGCACTTGAGCCGTTTTGGAGCCAAAGGAGGAGGCTGGATCTTGGAAGGTCCACCGGGCGTTCAACTGAAATCCGATTCGTCTTTGGACGATCTCATTGGAACCGCACGGGTAAGCCCTCTCCTCTCCTGGTACTGTTCTTGCCAATTCTTCTCCTAACGTAAGTTATTTACGTTTTAATTAGTTTTTTTCTTCATCAGATCTACGCCATTCTTGGGCGTTTCTGGATCCGGAGTTCGGGTGTAGCATTCGTTGGCTTATAAGGTAGGTGGCTTTGTGTTTATTTTTCCAACTGATGTGTGTTTTGTGCGTTTTTGTGCCACGAACCCATGTCGAGGTGTCGTGTGGCTGAGGCCGTTGCTATATTTAATACCTAGAATTTATTAGGTATTTAATTGTGATAATAAAATGCTGTTTGGGATTGTTGCTTGGATCCAGGTCCATCCCGATGGGTGTGTTCCTCTGTTTAGCCGTTTGTCCAGGATACCCAAGGGTATGCCTTAAATGTTGTAATTGTAGAATTTCCTTAAGAGGAATTGCTTGTTACTACTTTTTTACCTGTTGGGCATGGCCCGGTTACCTGTTTAGCCTAAGGGCGTTGTTGTATTTGTCCTGAGGGCGTTCTTGTGATTAGCCTGAGGGAACTACACTATTTAGCCCGAGGGATGTAGTATTTCGCCCAAGGGAAACCTTTCGTGCCTGAGGGCTTGACTTCTGTGCCTAAGGGAGACACTTCCTACGCCTAAGGGAAATTTCTGTTACGCCTGAGGGCTATACCTGCGGGTAGGATTCTGCTTACCTGAGGGTAAGGATTTGTTAGTATGAGGACGTGGACTATTTACTTAGAAATTCACTGTGGTGGTTTCTAATATTTAAATGAATTAAATGGATAATAAAATGGAAATATAACTGGTAATTAGTTATTTTTGAGTACTGCTTACTTTATTGCATTTTACTACTGCACACTATTGTTGCATGTTTACACGCAGTTGGGCACGGGCCTTTGGTGGGTGCCTACTGAGATATATTTCTCACACCCTGTTTGGGTCACGCTTTTCGGACCAAACAGATTTTGTTGCTGCAGGTGTGGATAGGGGAAAGAGTCTCTATACAGGGACTTGACTGTTGTTGTGGAGTGGGAGGGCATGGGACCGAGCCTAGGCTCGCGATGCCGCTGCCAGCTGTTTGCTTTGTTTTGTTGTACTCTTTTGTTTACTGTACTGTATTGATGTATTACATGTTCTGGCTGATTTCTTAGAACATGAAACATGTAGCATAATCACTTATATACTATTGGTTATATCCACTACTGTAGTTATTTCAGTTGTGTATGTTTACTGCTTCCGCTATTTGTTGTATTGGTATTTTGGTATTCCGCTGCGCTACACTTTGATAAATGAGGGCATAGTTTCCCCACTATCATACCTGGGCCCTCGCTGCAAGTCGGCAGCCTCTGGCGTTTGGGGAAATGCGCTTGAGGTCACGTGGCGAACCAGGCTCAGGGTACCCGTTGCGTGGCACCTGGGTCCGGGACGTTAAAGTAAACCCCATGGTTTTTTATAATCGTATGAGGGTGGAAGATGGTGGAGTGGCTAAAATTCATAAGGGGGTATTTTTGGCATCAACACATTTTAAATTATATTTTGACAACCACATGGTTTGATCACATAGATTTCCAAACTGTACACTAAATGTGGGTCCCCTAATACCCAACACCCATTGCCATTAATGTTTTATACATTGATTAAGAATATTTGTGCCAATCAGGTCCTTAACAATACATTCCATATTCAGAAAGGCACATGGTTTGTCTAAGTATATTCACAACAATGCAACAAGCCTAATACTGTCTTATCTCTCAATTTATTTCTTATTTATTATTCCACATTTACCGAAAAAAATTTCTAACCATTTTTCAAAACATTTCATTGTTGAAAAATGACCTGAATAGATTTTATGATTTAAGGTTTCACATAGTATTTCCAAAACCATGTACCTATGAAACACAAGATGGTACATCCCCATTCATAACCAAAATCCTCAAAATCTTATCCCAAGAACTGTTCTACTTACTAAACATAATTACTCATTTCAATACATTACATTGAGGAATTGCGTCTCCTTAAATAGAATTCTAGGACTTCATAAAAAATACGACCATTATAGTTGAAAAAAATTCAAAATAATTCTGAAATTATTTATCCATCTAAATGATAGATCTTGTAACATCCCAACCATAACAGTTCTTATTCTCAATAGTAGTCAATTTTTTCCTCTTCACAATCTGATCAAGATAAATCATAGAATTTTTTTGAATAGCATTCCTTATCTAAAAATATGCTTAATAGTTACCAAGGAACAAACTCCATTACAAGCACATCAGCTAACCAAAACCCAGAGCTATCACCCATAACCAAAAAAAACATGATGGAACATACATATGACCATCCAATGGAAAAATTGATTATAATATCACCTCATTAGTCATCATGATATGGTGCTCCTTACCATATTTATCATCTTTTAACCACTACCTTTCAGATAAATTAAACCTTATCCATAAGAAAAACTCAATAGATGACGAACCCACACTCTCATCATAAGAATTACATGGTTTTCAACATAATATGTCATGACTAGTACCCTAGGGCATGTGTCGTGACAACCCCAACCCATCCTTCCATAGGCCAGGGGTTGGCGACTGGAACCAAAAAATCATATCTCAAAAAGTGAAATCATTACCTTAAACCAGTAAAAACAGTGACTAGGTAAAGAAAAAAAGCATACCACATGGTTGAACTGTTGATAGTAAAAGTGTTAAATGAAGGTAAAAACAGGATGGCACTCAAACACAACTGAAATTATAATACATCATAAAGGAAAAAACATACTCCATAGGTCGTCCACCAGGTATCCTACCTGAGGGTTTGGTACAACTCATCATCTATCATCACTGCTAATAACCAGGACTATCAATCACTTTCAAGCATTGTCTAGTCATGGTTCCCCAAGTCTTAGTCAAGATATCAGTCATCTACAAAAGATAAAAAATGTTGTGTGAAATTCTCGTGTAGGGGTGAGTATATCAATACCGAATAGGGACCCTGAGACCCCTATGGTCTCCAGGAATTCCAAAATGAAAAAACCACAAAGAACGATCTCAATAATAACACATAAATTAAAAGATTTCTCACAACAGATGTACAAATTAGAGAAAAGAAACAAAGATGATTAGTCATGATCTATATCATTGTATTCTGTTGATAGGTTCTTTTAGTGATCTACAAAGTGTCTCTATACTGCTCATCCACAAAGTGTCTCTCTAATGCAGATACATAGAGGGTTACACGACTACTGATCGATGGAGGGACGATCTCATGTCGATCCACAGAGTGTCTCTCTATTTCTGTTCCCTAGAGGGTTGCACTGCTACAGATCCATGGATGGTCACTCTTATTCTGATCCATAGAGGGTCACACATCACATGACACAAAGATAGTGGAATCCCACACTTAGTGAACATGAGATCGAAAGATTATTGACCTCATATCATCAATCATACATCAACATCCACGATGTCCCACAAATATGTAACCCAAATAACCACCATTTCATAAGGGTTCAAACGCAACCAAAGTGACATCAATTGGATGCCCGGTATGTATGATGTTGTAAAAAAGGTTAAAAGGGTTCGGTAAGATTCGAGTCTAATACTATGCGGACATGCTCCAACATCTTTCAAAATTTATTTGGAGTATCGAAAAATGGCCGCATCTTTGTAAGGGTCTTCGCGCCACTGACAACGCATCAATCGGATGCCCGATTTATGAGTTACGCTGGCTTTAGCGAAATGAGGCCGGTTGGGTCCAAGTCCGATAGGGGTCCAGCCCGATCAGCGTGTCTGGCCCATGTTATGCAGGATGGTTTCACTAGACTGGAAGTGGTTTGTATGATTAACCCAGATGGAAGCACAAGCAGGGCACCACTTCACCTCCCAAAACGGCTGGCTCTACTGATCGTTGTACTCATGCAGTGCGGCACGAGAAGGCCGCTCATCCCCCATGCGGTGTGCCAATGCCGCATCGCCTGTGTTCACCTCTTCTCCACACGGCTAGAACGAGATGGTCGTTGGTGCTATTGTACAGGTAGTGGCGCACTATCGGGTGCTTCCGCAGGCCACTGAAGATGCTTCAGTCATCCGTTTTCTTTCCCTTCTACGACTACGATCCTCTTAGGTAGTTGCCTTCACTACAAGGGTCTTATATTCATCTAGCAGGAACCTTTCCCAGTCGTGCACAAAGAAAATAGAAAAACCAAGATTGACATGGGTCTGGGACTTGTTTATATCTTTCCACACCCTCGGCATTAGTGATTTAACATAGGGAATGATTCAATAATTATTTTAAATAAGGTGATCCGAAAATCGAGACCTTGCAACAACCACCCGCAAGAAAAAATATGTAGCAGATCAACCTGTTAGTCAGTTGATCCATGTTCATCGAATTTTTTATGAATGGATAAATTTATTCATTTTAACACATATTACAATTTAACCACCTACCTAGATTCTGTGGAATCTATTAGGGATGAAAGAATGAATTCTGTGTTTATTTTCGTTCGACGTTAGTGCCGCTTGTTGATCCTTGGATCGATTACACCAATGAATGTCATTCATTCACCATTAATCATTGATGAATAAAGTCATCATTGCTTCATATGTTGTTTCCCCTAAATTTCATATCCATTTGGAAATGGATTGATCAAATAAAAAGAAACCACTCCACGTTGTGTTCATTAATGTGATTCATTAATGAATTGTAATTAATGAACCAATTAAACAGAATAGAATTGTGATAACACAACAAAAGAAATAAGTCACCAATTGGTATTAATATAATGACTATCTTTATAAATTGGTTTCTCTAACTATCTCTCAATGGATGAAGAAAAAAATAAAGCAACTTATAGTTATTTTATTATTTTTTCTGAAAGATCCAAAAAAATTATCATTTCTGTCCTACCCTTTCTAGTCGATGTTAAACATTTCTTAAGCATATATTAGTGATGAATAATCAAATATGCCCTTATATTTTCAATCTGGTCACTAGTTCAAAATATAGAAATATCTGCCCGCACGTTTATTGAATGTACCTTAAAACGAGTTCAAAATTCAATTTCAGGATCTTTGGGCCTCAAAATCATGTGACATTGAATTTTGCAGTTTCATAATAATTCAATATAATTTTAAAAGATATTTATAAATAATTTCATGGTCATTAAATTCTTGTCACATTCAGGATTTACGTCTCCAAAATAAAGAAAAGAAAAAAAACAAATCGGGGTACTGAGCACGAATATGAGCCTCCCGCTCAAATGTGATCTCTTAAATGATCTTATTTTGCTTCCAAACACACACTAGAGGGATCGGCCATCCATGAATGAATTGCTATTTTTGATCCTCTCTCTCCACCGAGATCTCTGTAAATGTCACCCCATCATCACTGTCTAGATCACCCAAATCAATGACTGGTGATGGATCAAGCAAGTATCATTTGAGGAGTGAAAGTTGGAAAACATTGTGCAACCGATGCATCTAGGGGTGAAGAGATAAATGGTAGGCCATCTCTCTAACCCTTTTGAGAATCTAGAATGTTCCGATGAACCACCGATATACCTTGATTCCCCGAACAAATCTTTTCCATCCTTATCAAGGTGATTCCCTTTGGAATACATGTCATGCCTCCTCAAACTCCAATGGTTTTTGTGTTCTATCAGCATATGACTTATGCCCACTCTGTGCAGTCTTCATCCACTCTTGGATGATCTGCACCTTCTTATTGGTAGCCCGCATCAACTGTAGACCCATAAGTGCTTACTCTCACTGGTCTATCTATCATAGTGGTGGCCTGCATGGTCTCCTGTAAAAAACCTCAAACAGTGACATGCCGATGGTAGAGTGATACTTATTGTTCATTTGGGAACAACAATAGTGGTAGGTGATCCTCCCAACTACATTCAAAATCAAGGACGCAAGCAAGAAGCATTTATTCAAGTGGCTATATTGTCTACTTTGTCTAACCATCTATCCATGGATGAAAGGTAGTGCTCAAGCGTAGCATAGTCCCAAACTCCTCTGCTAATACATTCCACAATAAATCATTAAAATGAGAATCCTGATATGAAATGGATGTCAATGGTACCTCGTTAATCTATACTATATACTGTTCATATAGGCATCCCAAACCTTCTGTTGAACCCTTCTGTCAGATTAGTTGAAACTGGGCCAATATGGTGAGTTCGTCAACGATCACCCAGATAGAGTTATGGCCCCAGGACATGCATTGTAACCCAGTCACAATGTTTATGTTGATTCCATCCCACTTCAATTCGGGTGACTATATTTGCTGTACTAATCATTCGATAAACTAAGGCTTGGCCTTCACTTTCTCTCAAGTGATGCATCATGAAATGAACTACTCCACTTGTTTATTCATCCCATGGAACCAATATTGATGTCGGAGGTCATGGTACTTCTTCGTCGCTCTAGGATGTACCTTCAAAGTGGATGTGTGAACACACTCAACACCTCCTCCTTAAAATTCACTGGTACCATGTTATGTCCTCTAAAAAGGATGATGTTCACCTCAACTATCGAAAATCCTTCATTATCATGTCCTGAGTATATCTGGGCTTGTCGGGTATCGCCGTCAATGTCCCCTAGCTATGCCCCCTGGACATGTAGAAATAGTGAGGGAGTGAAAGTCATAGATTTTAGGTAGGTTGCTCCATCACTATCCATGAAGGATATCTACAACATGCTAGCTATTATGTCACCTCACTCAACATTTGTAGGTCATACCTTATGCTATGTGAATCTACCACTATGTTTCTCTTTCCATTAGTGTATCCAACTTCATAGTCATAGTACTAAAGTAACTCCATCCATCGTTGTTGTCTTAGTTTCAAGACATTATCTGAGTAGATATACCTATGATTCTTGTGATCATAATGGATAGTAAAACAGTTTCCCATTGAGTAGTGCCTCCACATCATCAAAGAAAATACCACTACTACTAAATTTGGGTATTGGGTTGCATAGTTCTGCTCATGATGCCTTAGAATTCGTGAGCCTTAGGTGGTCACAACTCCCTCCTCCATCAGGACCCATTCTATACCGGTCCTTGATGCATCTCAGTAGTCTATATACCCCACTCCCTCATCTGGTAGCCTCAAAATGGGGGCACACGTCAGTCTCTGCATCACTCCCTATAATCTCTACATGAATCTATCTATCCATACAAAGGGTTGCCCCTAATTTTTGAAAACAGAATAGGTTTATTCTACTATGTAAAAATTCATGTATAAATCTCATGTAGTACCCATCCAATCCTAGGAAACACTGAACCTCGGTAATACTCCTCGGTGGATCCTAAGAAATTAATCAATCTATGTTTTCCAGATCCACTACAACTCCAGCTTCTAACATAAATTTTCCATGAATGTCGACTTCCCATATCTAGAACATGATATTTGAGAGCTTTACATAAAGGTGGTACTCTCAATGTTTATTAAATACTAACTGTAGATGTGTGGCATTATCCTCCTCCGACACCTAGTACACCAAGATGTCTTCAATGAAACCCACCATGAAGCAATCGAGGTAAGGTTGTATGATCATGTTAATGTGTCCCATGAACAATGTTAGAGCATTAGTCATGAAAAAACCCATCACCAAGAACTCATATTGGCCATACCATCATTCGAAAGATGTCTTCCGTACATCCTCATACCGTACCCTGAGCTTATGATAGATAGATATGAGGACAATCTTTGAAAACCCCCAAGCTCCCTTCATCTAGTATATGATATCATCAATCCATGGCGGAGGATACTTGTTCTTCATGGTTACCTAGTCTAATCGCAGTTATTCCACTCAAATCCTCAATCTCCCATCTACCTTTTTGGTGAACACAATCGGGGATACCCATGCCGAGACACTGGGTCTTACGATTCCCTTCATCATTAAGTCCACCAATAGTACCCTCAACACACAATTATCCACTTGATCCATCTCAAATGTTGGTGCCGATATCGGTGTCGTCTCAGGGTACAGGTCGATGTATAAGTCTACCTCTCTATGAGGAGGTATTCCCAGAGCATCCTCAGGGAAGACCCTTGTATACTAATCTACATCAACATGATATCTCAGACTCATCTTCTCCATAACACTGAGGGTCATGCTAGTCAACTAAGGAGTGATCATTTGCACCCTCCTCCGTGAAAGTCCATACTATGCTGAAAAGGATTTTTATAACCGATTAAGGAAAACATGATCCTATACTCTTATAAACACCACACATTCCACCTAAAATAGTTGAACTGAGCATGGATTTTGGATAACATGTACATACACAAGATGACGTTGTTAGGGCTCGACGATGCTACTAGATGATCCCAAATGAAGGTCTCATCTCTTAGATTAAGATCACATTTCTAGAACTAGTTTGTAATCATCAAATCCTCGTTCATAGGAGTCTCTATGCCTAAGGATCGAGGCAACGAATCCATCGGAATCTCCAAGATCTGAATGAGTGTTGTGGCAATGAAATAGAGACTAGAACATGTGTATATATGACGTGAAACTATAGTGGAGTAGACATAGATTGTGCATCAAATAATTTCAGGAGGACAGTTGTCATTGGCCTCTATCTCTTGAATTTGAGATCATCCCTGTCCACCTGCTCCCTTAGGTCGGGGTGGACCACCTGGATGTGGTGGCGATAGTACATCAAACTGTCGCCCACTGCCTGCTGAATGGCATGTTCCCCTTCTCATATATGTCTCCCCGTATACATCCTCCCTTGAACCTTTTATTGTCTCAGTGGTCACTATATTATCTGTTGATCATCATTACAATGTGTCATGCAATCGAAATCCATGTTACCCTACCCGCCACACGAGAAGCACAATTTTCTATTCTCCTGACCTCCTATGGAAGGTGAGCTCCACACCTCTGACCCTATATCCTGGGGTCATACTCTATATGGTCTAGCCCACTCTAGCCTCTTCATCATCTACCTACTGAATAATGTAGATGACTCAGCTTAATATCATATGATGGTGTCTCTCACCGTCAGTGCCTACTCAACTAGGAATCTCTCCAGCAATTCTTCTTACTCTAGAAATCTAATTTGTATTAGGATGTTGATTGATATCATCAATGTTTTGATCTCCCATCATAGTCCCTGCTTAGTGGTATGTGCCTTTAATAAAGGGTTTCGTACCAATTTCGATGGAGTATCATGAGACGTTAGTGAATCTTGTTGAGTACTAGGCCATTGTCTGGATTCCCTACTATAAGTATTGTTGCTCCATAATACGCATAGAGCCTAGATTCAATGGTATGAAAACGAAAATAAAGAAGATCTTGACGTCTAAACAAGAAAGTGTCATCTCCCTGTGTCCCAAGAGAATCAGGCTCCAACATCTATATGATTTTCCTTGAAAAAGACATGCATTTTGGATCTCCATCTTGTCTATTTGAGTCTCAATGAAGAGAAAACCTTATTCCATGACCTCATACGAGTCTCCGGCTACCTGGAGATCTATGTCACCTCAAAACCTTAGAGGCCTCTACCTCTGGAACTCATGCAGTGCGCTCAGTCGATGTGCATGGTCAGCTGGTGGGACTGGTAGAAACTGATTCCCTATGGTGGGTGGTGTTTCCGGTCTACCACCCATGGTTCTATAGCTATATGTGGACCCTTCACAGATGCCTCATTGCGTGGTGGGACATTATTGTTATCTCTCATAGAAATCATGGATGGATGCCTGTGCAGTGGAATTCTGTAAAGAAACAGATGCTCTATGGTCAATAAGTTATACCTGGGGAGCTGACTCAAAAGAGAACAAAACAAAAAAAATCAAAACACACGCAAACCTAGTTTTCAAGAATCATGTTAGAAATCAGAACTCAGGGTCCTAGTGTATGGATACATAGAGCGACGCACCAACACTGGACTCTCCGAACTATAATATGAACTCAATACACTTAACATTATTGCTCCATTGAAAACACATACTCCTTGATCTTCTAGAAGAACTGACCGCTTTGATACTACATTGTCACGACCTATCCCCCAGGCCCATATGGTGACTACACCAAGCTCTCCTTCCCTAGGTTTGTTGATTGAATACTATCACTAGAAATGAATATCCCAAAAAGGGAATGCATTTCAATTAAACTTGTACACACACAGACTAGGTACACAAAAAAAGAAACCCACAAATTAGAACTGCAGATAGTAAAACTTTGAACTGAAATTAAAAAGGGACAATATTTAAACCCAATTGAAAAAAAGTATATAAAAAAGGAAAAACATGCTTCAGATGTCTTCCACCTTGGATCCTATCTTATGGGTAGGTACAACTCATCGTATGTCATCAATTTCACTCACCAAGCCAATCAATCACCTCTAATATCGTCTAGTCCTGGCTCACCATGACTTATTCAAGTTGTCTGTCATCTGCACAATACAGAACAAGGTGTGGAAAATGCCCATGGAGGGATGAGTATATCAATACATAGAAGGGACCCTGAGACCGTCGTTGGTCACTTTGAATTCCACATATGAAAAACCACAAAAAACGATCTCAATCATAAAAAATAATGTAAAAGATAGCTCAAATGAGGTATACAACCTATATAATAATAGGAAAATGATTAGTATTGAGCAGGATAATATTATTATGTTTAGATGTATTGTTTCTGATCCATGATGGGTCGATGTACTGTCGATCCACATAGGTTTTCTCATCTTCTGATCCATAGAGGGTAAAACTTTTGATGACCCATAGAGAGACACTCTCATGATGATCCAAAAAGGGTCTCTATATTTTTGATATGTGGATGGTCTCACTACTACCAATCCATAGAGGGTATCTCTAATTCCGATCCACATAGGATCACTTTTCACTTGATATCCAGCCACAAGAATCCCACACTTAGCGCACTCGAGTTCCCAAGACTATGATACTCATATCGTCATTCGTACCTCAACCTACATGATGTCTCATAAAGTAGTAACCCATTGAAAACATTGTTTTAAGAGGTCAAATGCAATAAAAGACACGTCAATTGGACACCCAGTCTGTATGATATAATCAAATAGGTAAAATGGGATTGGATGGATTCGAGTCCGATCCAACTTTGACACACTGTAACTTTAGTCAAAACTCATGTGGCATTTCTCAAAAATACTCCATCGTTGCAAGGGTCCTCGTGCCACTAACAATGCATCAATCAGACCCTTGGTTTGTGAGTTAAGTTGGTTTTAGAAAAAAGGGGCTGGTCAGGTCCGGGTCTGGTAGGGGTCAACCTTATCCAGCCAGTTGGGCCCATGGGTCAGGAACG
The DNA here is from genome assembly GCA_963277665.1 of Viscum album. Taxonomy (NCBI): domain Eukaryota; kingdom Viridiplantae; phylum Streptophyta; class Magnoliopsida; order Santalales; family Viscaceae; genus Viscum; species Viscum album. Next base: position 641,023,627 of record OY728151.1, on the reverse strand, counting down.
GTAGGCAGCTTCAGACCGGTAGTTGGATCCAAAAAGTCAAGCGGGTCCGGTTTAGGCAGATGTTCGAGCCCGCCTGGAAAACCCAGCCCGCGTGGTGCTCACTATTTTTAATACACCGTAAATGGAGCATTTCGTTCACCAAGAGGGCGGCGGTGGCTGGGCACCACCCATCCCCTCGAAATGGCCGGCTATATCGGCCATTATGCTTCAGTTGAGTGGCCCGAGCGGGCCTCTTCTCGACCACATGGCGTGGCAGCGCCACATCCTTCACCAACACAGACATCCAGCCACGACACATGTGGGTGGTTCTACGGGCCACCGGAGATGCACTGGTGGTCCAATTTCATTACCGTATATGTATATGGGCCTCTCTGGTCACCGCCTTGCTAGGATTGGACTACAGCCTCTGCGTCAGTGTTTTAACATGGGGAAAGCTTCAATCATCTTATTAAAGAATGAAATCCCCAAATAAGGACCCCACAACCACCACCCGCAAGAACGAATGACTCGAGGATGAACCTGTTAGTCGGTTGATCTGTGTTCACTGTATTTTTTAAGAACAGGGAAGAGGAGACTTTTAGAAACATAAAAAATTAAACACCCTACCTGGATTTTGTGGAATCTGTTTGGAATGAAGGAATGAATATTGTATTTGTTGTCGTTCAATGTTCGTCACATCTTATTGATCCCCGGATCGATACCTCGATCAATTGTCATTCGTTCACCGTTATTTATTGAATTGGAATGTATTCGATGATTTGTTAGAGGTATCCCTACTATTGCCAATCCATTTTTCAATGGATTGATAAAATAAAAATAAACCACTCCATGTTGTGTTCATTAATGTGATTCATTAATGATCCGTAATTATTGATATAATTAAACACACGAGCGTTGCTGTTATGAAACCAAAGAAACATGTCATTTATTTTTATTCATTTAATGACCGTTGTTCCACAAAATTTCTTCCAAATTTCGTTCAACAATGGAAGAAAAGAATCAAATTACTTATAGTCCTTTTATTATTATTTTTCCGAAAGTTCCAAAAAATTATCTTTTCCATACGACCCTTGATGGTTGATGTTAAGCTTCACCTAAAAGAATCCTGGCACTGCAAAATAAAGGTTGCACTCATAATTTCAATCCGACCACCAGTTAAAATGATACAAACACCTTCTCCCATGTTTACTGAACATACCTTTAAAAAGATCAAAAATCAATTCTGGGCTCTCTAGGCCTTGGAATCATGTGTCGTGGATTTTCACTGTCTTTTAATAATTCCATATAATTTTTTAAAAAAATTAAACCAAATTTCTGGGTCTTTACATTACACGCCCAGAACTAATCGTAATGGAAATATTAATTTTTACTCATTATATTCATCTATATCTATAAAAATTAGATTCCAACCCTCAATGTATGCCAGAACTATGAATGTATTGACATTTCCCTGAATACCCATAATCAAAGAAGAAATGAACATTTTCGTTACCAAAAATAAATGATGGACATATATTATAATCTTCTGCACCAACATTTTTTCCTAAAACAGTTCATACTCCTCCATCAAAAGAATCCCCCAAACACCGACATCCAAATACCAGTCTCTCTCCATCTTACCCAATCATTTCTCCCTCACATCCAAAGTCATTCCACAACCACCTAGACAATCCGAATGGAGACCATTCTAAAACTATTTTCTTAAACCACCTCACGAAAAAAGTTGAAACCTATCCTGATTATCTTCCACAATTTATTTCCCATTGGTATTTCCTTTAAAATATTAGGATTCTCCTCAATAGTCTTTCAATAGAATTATAATTACACTAAAAGAGTTCTATAGACAATTGTATAAACCATCAAACCATCAAATATGACGTTTTCACCCCTTTGACCCACACAACACTCTGTAATATTATATTTTCACCATTTTTACCTCATTTAGGAATATCCAATGACTATAGCCCATTCCCCAATAACTTACATTTCAATAATTTAATTTTCCGGTCACACACCTAATAGATAATAATGTATAACATCTAATATCACCGATTATTTTCTCATAATATTTTTACACAGAGTATTCAAAAGCATACAATCCATTGTAAGGACATACACATATACCTATATTAGAAAACCTCTACTATAAAATGCCACTTACACCACTACATGAGTTCCAAAACCATATATAGTCTTCATTATACAAAAAATCATTAGGTTTTTATGTGTGAATCAAATTATCACTCTATATACTGATGATTTTTCTTGATTTCGGTCATTATTGTCACTAACACTGAGTAAGTGAAAACATATTTGATGACTACCATAAAAAATCTTCCATTTTTAATGTCACTAGTAACTACATCGAAATATTGAAGACATTCAAATTCTCGGGGCCTCCTTGATCATTAACGTATCATTATATTCAAACAAGTTATCAACCTAATAATAGATTACATCTCAACTCAAGAACCATTTGTGTATAAAAAATAATTTCAAATAGAAAAATATGAAATATCATGGCTCGATGAACTCACACCCCAAAATAAAAATAATGCATTTCAATTTAACACACTCTTCTATGAACCAAAAAAAGGATTTCGTCTATAAGGAGTCATTCTATACCATAACATGGCTGAAAACCCCTATATATTGATCACGATTACCCCAAATTACCATATAACCTAACAAATATCACTTTGGTGACGTCCCAAAATAACGAATAACCCACATAGCTGAAACAACTTGCAAAACCACAAAGGTATTAGAGTAATTAAAAAGTTACATTAAGATCATGTAGAGTCTCACCATGTTCCTGGAGATGCATCTAGAGCTAACCAGTATTTAAACCTGACACTTCATACACCCAGAAACTACATGTTCTAGATATACATCATCACTCCACTCTATATTCAACCCAATGAAATTATAAATCACCCATTATCTCTCATAGAGAAAATATCTCGTATACATGACTTGTAAAATCATCACCAACATAAAAAATTCAAACATGGAAATAAATACTCCTAGGAACATATTTCAATTAAAATAAATCTCATATCCACTAGGAACACCCATCTGAATATCCATTATAAGGTCTAGGAACATGATTGATCAATACAGTCTAGAAACTAACCACTAGGATAATATACTAACACTAGAGATATATTTCTAAAAACCAAAGGCATATAATGTTCCAAACATACATACTAGGTTTCACCCTTCATTAAATAATGTGAATGGTCCAAAATTACCATATTTACCGAGCACACAATAATGAATAGATAACTCATCTGACTTGTCTCATGTATCATCCTAGAAATCCACATTACACAAACTCTAAAAACTAGATTCATATAAATAAAAATACTATATCTAACCACTCATGGTCTATGACATCTCACAGAAGAAAAAAACTCATAGGGCATCAAACAGCTCCCATCTCATTACCATAGGACAACATAAAGTCTAAAAAACCCTCAAATAACATCTCGCAACATTGTGGTGTCATATACTAACCAACATTCCACAACTATAGGGTCCACATTATATGTGAATATGAACATTATAATTCTCCATAGATGACACATACATGAAACTAGCCCCAATCACAAACCTCATTAATGGTGTCTAATTTTCCTAAAATTTTATTATGTCGACCCTTTAACGCCCCGACCCCAGTTAACCAGAATCGGGGAATTATTATATATCATTGGCATGATAAATGGAATCATTTCTTGATATACCGATCAATTTAGTAGCTTTGGAAGTACTAGATATATACATAAGTTTTACATTACATCATGAAATAAAAAACATCAACAACATTTTGTCCCTTTTTTAACACAATTATATCCTTAGCCTATCCTTGTAGGTCAACCATAAAATACTTCATCAAATACTAGGTAAAATAAAACATAGAATGGTGTTAGCTTAGATGCTCGTTAAGGATAACAATATAGCGGGGACTTTCATAAATAATCATAAAAATTTAATGAAATTTATAAGACTAAAACAACAGCCTTTTAAACTATAACCTTAGCATAATTTATCAAAGATAAAATCAAATAATTCCATTTAAAAATTCACATCGATATTATACTAGAAGAATAATCACATGAAATATCAATAGCCACTTTCATAATGATGGAATGCATAATGTCAGACATCATAACCACATAGTCAAGGCCTTGTGCCGTGACTACAAATAATATTTTGTCAAGGACTTGTGCAAAGACAGTAGTTTTTCTCATGAGACATAACGATGCATTGAGGATCTATTGCGGGATCCATCTATCACATACTAAGCCCAATTCATTCCTCATATGAAACGGTTTAAACATAACATAAAAAATCAATTTTATAACAATCATACCAAATGTCAGTACCTTAACCTTAAACCATGAATGGCATAAAAATAACACATCCACAGTCAAAAATATCACAAAAACCTTCAATAGATTATTGATGATTTTTATCATAATAAATTAACCCCAATAAATAATAATATCTCGAAATGATGTTGACATAGTGGAAATGATCAGTATTAATCATTGAGAGAAATATCACTTTTTTATGAAAACATTTAAAAGTCTCACTATTTATCAAGAAGCTGTTTAAAATAGATTTTTGAATCAATGTGTCCCAGGCCACTTTGAACCATTTTTAAGGAATTTAATTTTTAAAACATTAATGTACATATAAATAAAATCTTAAAAATATTTTTAAAACATTTCCATTAATAAGAATTATTTAGAATAATAAATTTTTAGAACATTTAAAATGATATTTTAGTTAGGGTTCTTAACAAAATGAGAGATGCTTGAATATAGATAATTCAGGTAATGAAAACATTATAAAATCATGAGAATAAATGGATTCATGATATAATATGTCAAAGTACAGTGTATGCACCAAATAAAAGTGAATTGGCGCATAACAACAAATAAGTCTCAATGGAATGTAAGATGATATGAATTCCATTATAAAGACCGTATACATAATTTTAGGATAAATAAATGAAATAATTATGTGTGAAAAATATAATTAAACTCAATATTATTGGATATTTAGTGTAAATAAATCATAGGACATTCACACATATTATTGTAAAAACAACACCAACGACTTGGATGTTTAACTCACTGAATAGAAATTTTGTTAAAACTTCTTCTATCAAGTTTATATCAATGACATGGGAATTTATCAATGGAATTATTATGTGTATAAAAATTATATTCACACAAATGGGAGACTAAATTACTACATATGTAAATAAATAGTGATTTCAAACATAATCTTGTAGTAATGTAATCAATGATGTTTGCGTAAAACCGAATGCCTAGAAATTGAAATTTAAAATTCCTTTACCAATTTGGTAACAGATGAAACATACACCCCATGAAAGAAGGATCATAAAATGATGATTAAAATAACCATAAATTATATTATATTATGAAAACAATACAATCATGGGCAGTACACACACCACATATAAGGTAATAGTGGAAAATATCGCATGAATCTCATGGGAATACATGTGAGATGAAAACCCCTTACCTTGTACATTTCCTTGGTAGATTCTACGTTAAGCTCTTGTATAATAGTTAAATAATTGTTTTTAAATTATAAAAAAACTATATACATAAATATGATATAATATATGATTCTCTAATATTGTATTGTTAATAATATTTTAGTAGAATCATCGTTTTTGTGTGTCAAATGATCTATATTCCTTTATATGATCAATTATGTAAGGAATGTTTTTAATGGAAATGATGTATTTTATTTATATCCAGAATGATATAAATATCTTAAACATTATTTTTATTCATAAAATGAAAATTATTCTTTAATGATTACGATTGGGGAATGAATCTTATCGTGTTCATGGAGACGGTAATCCGTACGTACGCACAAATGACAATAACAACATATTGATGGTGAAATCATATATAATTGGCTGGTATATAGTATATACAGAATCATGAAAAAGTTATATTTATTATTTACAACAGTTATAATCATTTTTATACCCATCCAAAATAATGCAGTGTTGGAATAATAAACTACACCACAATGTGGAGATGGTAAGCCGTACGTACGCACGTATGGTGGCATTTTCATTCATATGATTGATAGAATAATGAATATGGTTTTTAAGATTTTTATAATAACATCATAGTATATAGAAGATATTAGTTTTATTATTTTAGAATGGAAAAAACAATGAAATTGGAAGTGTAAGAAGAAATGAACTTGAAAGAGGTGATTAAATATTTACCCCTTCTTTGGGTTCTTCCATTTCATTTTTTAAAAAGGGATCCATAGGATAGATTTATGACAAAAGGAAGACCACTAGGATGAAGGGAGGAAAGTTGGTAGGATATTTGGGAAGGGTTTGGCCAAGAAAAATGGCATTGGATGTGTGAAATTAAGATAAGGGGAAGTACTCTTTTATAAGAGAGGTGAGGGTCACTTTAGTAAAAGCTTGAAAAATTATTTTATAATAAAACTATTTTCGGTTTGTAATGGATAAAAAATGATTTATTTAGATGACAAGGCGAGGATGGGTCTATAACATCTCAACAAATAGGTTTTAGACAGGTTTAGGTCACCATATTTACCATATCATTTAGATTTTACTCTTAGTTTAATAGTTTGTAATTTAGCATGTCTCTTTGCATTTTTATATTATCTGCTTAATAAACATAATATAACAGACCAATAGAATCCCAATTTTTTTATTATTAATATATATATAACCTTATATAATTCCTTTGTCTGATCCTTAGATTTTTAGGAATATTATATCAATTAATAATATAGTATTTCTTTAAAAAACTCAATTATGTCATTTAGGACACTATTTAGTATTGGGTTTTTTTGAAATTCATAACAACATGATTAATTCAAAAAAACAATTATTTAATCAACCATTACATTTCATATTAACCTAAAGAAAAATTTGAATTCATCAAAAGTCTAAAAAAACATTTATTTGGATATTTAAAATATCAAATATTTTAATATTTCTTTAATATGTTAATTACATCATCATCATAGTGTCCAAAATAAATTAAGTTATTTAATTTCTAAAAATTATAAATAAAATACCATAATATATGAAATATTTTTAGATTTATAATTAATATTTATAGTCGATTTTATCTTTTGTAATACCCTATATTAAAAATTGTTTAGTTATTAAACATTGAATTTAAATCTTTCAACTCTTCTTTAAATAATATAATTATAATTGCCCTAATCATATCCAAGTCGGCCAAATGGGGTCATATTATATTATTATTGTTTTTTTGGTTGAATAATACTTATCCAATATAATTAGTACATGTGTTATGGTAATTATAATATCATTTTTACCCTTTATTGCCCTATTTACTTTTAACTATGTTAAATAAAAGTCAAACGTAACTATTCACGAAAACATATTTTCATCTTATTGAACCACATTTTACTGACTGATATCAACTTTGTCTCTCGGATATTTGTAATTCAATACACAGAAGCGGTAAAAATATGTTTTGTGCAAATTTGTAAATGATCCCTAATGCTGGGTAAAAGACGGTAAGAAGTTAGATAAAAATTTATTCATCTAATTTTATTATAAAATTCCTATAGTGAATTTCATTGAACATATATAGGTATTATATATCTATTTTTACTTAAAATAAATTTAAATAATATAAATAAGTATTTATATAAAAATTTGTTTTCAAACAATATCGTAGTGTTTTTCACTATTCATCAAAAATGGAATGTTTTCAGAATAATTCCAAATATTCTCCCTTAGATAATTTTGATATTCCAAATCCAAACCTGAATTCTATTTTACCATATTCATAATATAGATGATACTTTAATGAATTTAAAATCAATTCATGTTGTCAAAACAAAAAAGCGTGTTTGTAAAAAGTAAAAACTATCAAAAGATTGACATGTGTTTATGTCAAATTTAAATGTGAAATTACTTATAATGACCTACATTTTATTCAATGATAAAAATATACTATAATTATACATGAAAAAAATCAAATGTATAACTGAACACTATGAATTATTTGAATTTAAAAGGTGTTTTTTTCAATTAAAATTTAGTATTTTCCACTAATCATCAAAATATAAATGTTATCAGAAAAGTACCAAAAATTTATCCAAAATTTTTTTTTCACAATTCTAAATAAGATTTAATTTCATTAAATTGAATATATAAAAGTGTCAAATATTGTTTTTAATAAGGGTTCTCCATTAAAACGTGGTAAAATTGCATTTTTGAAAAATACTTCATTTAACTAAAAAATTAATTTGTTCTTATATGATGTCTAATAATCACCTCATATAGATTTTAAAATTATATGGGGTATATAAAATTAAAAATTCAGTTAATACTATTCATAACCACTTTTTGAAAGAATATTTTTGTATGTCATGGTGCGCTATAACTCGGTGTTGTGTGTAGTGTAAGGTATTGAATTAATTTAAAGAGAAAAAATTACTATGAAATGTTGGGGTGTTACATTCTTCCCCCTTTTGGAAATTTCATCATTAAAATTTTAAAATTTTGTTACGCATCTTCATTGAAAGTCCCGCATAAAAAAAGAGTCAATAAAACTATCACTTTAAAAGAAAAAATAGAAGTACAAAGGTCACCCGAGATAACACATACTTGGATTCTATGTAAGAAAATATGGATATATAAGATAAACTATGTGTCATGTTCTGATTGAGAGTGATATAAAACATGATCAGGAGAAATTTAACAGTAATAAAACCTCAAACTTGTGAAGTGGTAAATGGTTATTAGTTTCCCAATAGGAAAAGTAAACAGTCAAGATTTTTTGTTTTAAGTTCCATTTCATAATGTTGAGGATTTCTTTATGAGATCGACTAATCAAATAAATAGATATACTTGCATTTTATGTAGAGTTTCATCCATGAATAAATTTCTTCCACTCACTGGTCTTTTTATCATATCGATGTGTATTCAAGATGACTTCGTCACACCTAATGCGCTAGAATCATCTTCAAGAGAATCATATGATCTACAAAGGATATAGTATATATTTCCCTTATCTTTATAGATTTACCAAAAAAGAAATTGTTATTAAAGGATTAGATAATCCCCAAAAATTATAATACATTACAGAAAGAAATACAAATCTTAATTTCTAAAATTAAACCAAAAATACCCGATGTTTAATAAACAATATTCAATAAACAAGTGTCCATAAAATAATTGAATATAATCCAAACTAATATTGATACCCAAAACATTGAAGAATTTGAATTTGTAGTCTTCCACATCAAATTGTATCTCTAAATAACATCGACTGCTCTTAAAGTCAAATACTTAGAAGTAATTAACCTAATCACATATTATCTATGATAAGTTAATCATTTCAATAAATAAACAAAATTTGTATAAATCCACAATAAAAATATATATATAAATCCACCAATAACCCTACAATAAAATCCCATAGTATTCTATTTTCCTTTGGCATATTGTGTTCCCAACAGAGGAAATGTCTTCCATAATAACATTTATCAATTTATCACTAAACCATTTTTTTATACTAAGTATTTCCATTTGATAAGACATAAGATCCAAAATAAACTAATTAATGGTCAATAAAATCATTTAACTAAAAATAATTAGTCACACTAACCAAGGACTTCATGTAGTCCAGTGGTAGGCAATAAATCCCAATCGCACTCTGGTTGTGGGTTCTATTACCACAACATTGTCTGATGCGACGGGTTGTCAGACGGTATGTGTGTTTTAATTTTTCAAAAACTATATTTTATTCATTCTCAAAATGAGATAAATTAATCAAAATACCTATAACATAATTTAACAACAAATTTTGTCTCATACCTCGCATTATTCCTCACCAAAATTAATAACATGTAATTTCCTCAAATTCAAGGATCATATAAAACCTAATGGTTCTTTATAACTATCTCCACAAAAGAAAAGATAATTATTCATGAAATAGAATTTCAACATAACAAACTGCATTGTTACACATACAAGAGAATAGTATTACAATGCAATCCCAAACATTTAAACATTTATCCATCCATTTATTTCCAAATAGGTTCTTCCATGACATAGAGGTTATCCTATAGAATAGGGAATTGACTCAGGTAATTCCAAGGTCCCTTATATTTATGACTAATGACTATAATTGGTTTCTTAATATAATTTATATTTTCTTTCATAGTAATATTCTGTTTTCCTTGGTAATTATTTACATTATGACCTTATTTCCCATACATAATGCATTTCATTGTACCATTGAGACACTTTCCTAGGTGTCTCCTTCCTCATTTATTCTATGATGGAAATTGAGTTTTTTTCTCCATGGTAGGAATTACTGGTGCTCATATCATTCTCTGCCTTTCTCTTTTTGGTTGAATCTGTGAGTTGTTTTATACAAATTTTGTGGATCATATTTTTGGAAAACTGATTTGGCATGAAAACTATATCTTTTTCAACTAGAAAAATTCCATTCCATTGCTCATTTACACCATTGTGCTCACCTTGTACATCAGGTTCAATGATATTATGAAATTCTTTGGCATACAACCATTGACTAACACATAAAATCATAGTGTGAGTCATAAAATTATTTAGAGAATATCATAACACCTTATTTTAAATCTAAAACATCTTATGATTAACCAAGGTAATATGTTATCATCTTATACTAAAATCCTTCGAATTGGTTTTTAATGAAAATGTAAATAATCTTATGCATATCTCCCAAGATTTTCGTAACAGAGAGTGCTACAAGGCTCGTAGTCATGTACCAAGATACCACAGGTCAAGCCAGAATCTCCATGTTATAGTTTTCACACCTAGGTACATTTGTGCCAGAGCCGTATCTACATGCTCATATCTAAACATATATGTATTTCTTGTAAAACGCACATAATATTTACATTACCAAATTATTTGTATGTTCTTATATACTAATATTCAATGTCTATCATAGAGTGTTGTTTTTTTAATCATAGTTTTTCTAAATATAGCTTCCATGGTTTGTAATAATCATCTTCTGATACCAACTGTAACACCCCACCCCAGTTACCCATAATCGGTGCATTGTTACATAACATTGGAATGATACAAGAAATCATGTCTCGATAGACCGATCATTTTAGCAGCCTTGTATGTACTATATATATTCATATGTTTTACATTACACCATGAAATAAAAATCAACAAAATTTAGTCCCTATTTAACACAATTATATCCTTAGCCTATCCTTGTAGGTTAACCATAAAATAATTCTTCACATCCTGGGGAAAATAAAACATAGAAAGGGTTGAGATCAGATGCTCAGTAAGGATAACAATATAGCAGTGACTTTCATAAATAAGTATAAACATTTAAGAAAATTTATGAGACTAAAACAGCATCCTTTTTACTATTACTTTAGAATAATATGTCAAATATAAAATCAAATAATTCCATCTACATATTCACATTGATGATCTACTAGAAGGCTAATCACATGAAATATCAATAGCCACATTCATAATGATGGAATGCATAATTCAAGACATCATAACCACATAGTCAAGGCCTTGTGCCATGACTACAATTAAGCTTTTGTCAAGCTGTTATTCCAAAACACTAGTTTGTCTCATGAGACCTTCCAATGAATCGAGGAGCTATGGCGGGCTCCACCCATCACTTAATAAGTCCAATGCATTCCTCATATGAAAAGAATGAAAAATGACATAAACATTTATATTATAACTAGAATATGAAATGTCAATATATTATCCCTAAACCATGAATGGTATAAAAATAACACATCCAAAATAAAAAAATATCACAAAACCATTGATACATTATAAAAGGATTGTATCTTAATAAATCAAACTCTATCAAGGATTAAATATCATAAAGGATGTTGACATAATTGAAAATGATCTGTAAAAATCATTGAGAGAAATATCACTTCTCTAGGAAAACATTTTAAAGTATCACTATTTATCAAGAAGTTTTTTAAAATAGATTTTTGAATCAATGTTTCCCGTACCATTTTGAAACTTTTAAAATTAATTTAAATTTTAAAACGTTAATTTCTATATAAATTAATACTTAAACCCATTTTTAAAACAAATACATTAATAATATTGATTTAGAATAATAAATTTTAAATACATTTAAAATGATATTTTATTTAGAGTTCCTAACCAAAGGATAGACACTTGAATACAGTTAATTGAGGTAATAAAAACATAACAATATCATGAGAAAAAAGGGATTAATCATAAACTATGTCAAAGTTTAGTATATACACCATATAAAAGTGAATTGGCGTATAACAACAAAGAAGTCTCAATGGAATGTAAGCTGAGATTAAATCCAATATAAAGACCATATTCTTAAGTTAATGATAAATTAATAAAATAATTATGTGGGACGCATATAAATACAGTCTATATGATTGGATATTCAGTGTAAAATAATCATAGGACATCCACACATATTCTTGTAAAAACAACACGAATGAATTGGATGTTTAACTCAATATATAGAAATTGAGTTAAAATTACTCTTATCATGTTTATATCGATTACTTTAGAATTTATCAATGGAGTGATTATGGGTATCAAAATAATATCCACACAAAGTGGAGTGGAAAATTCTAAATAAGTAAATAAATAGTGATTTCACGTATAATCTAAGAGTAAATTAATCAATGAAGGTTGCGTAATACCAAATGTGTGGAAATTGAAATTTGAAATTCCCTTAATGATTTGGTAACATATGAAAAATACACCCCATGAAAGAGGTATCATCCTATTATGATGTAAATACTCGTTCTTTAATGTATATTATGCAAAAAATTCAATCATCGGTAGTATATACACCACACAAAATGTAATAGTAGCAAATATAGCATAATTCTCACAGGAAAAAAAGTGAGATGAAAACCCTTTACCATGAACTTTTCCATAGTCAAGGGTTTGTTAAGATCCAGTATAATAGTTAAATCATTGTTATTAAATTATTAAATAACTATGTAAATATATATGATATAAGATATGATCCAATTAAATTTCATTGTTAATAATATTTTCGTAGTATCATCGTTTTGGGTGTTAACTGATTTGTTTTCTTTTATATGATCGATTACGTAAGAAATGTTTGTTATGGATATAATTTATTTTATTCATACCCAGAATTATATTATGTTATTAATCATTTTTTAACCATAAAATGAAAATTATTCTTGAATGATTATGATGGGGAATGAATCTCATCACGTTCATGGAGATGGTAATCTATACGTACCCACGAGCGACAATATCATTATATTGATGGGGAAATTGAATGTAATTGGATGGAATATAATATATAAAGAATAATTAACATTATATAATTATTATTTAGATCAGTTATACTCATTATTATACCTACCCAAAATAGTGATGTGTTTGAATAACAAACTACACCACGACATGGAGACGGTAAGCCGTATGTACGCATGTATGGTGACTTAGTCATTCATATGATGGATAGAATAGTGAATATGGTCATTCCATTTCTATAATAACATAATAGTATATAAGAGATACTGAATTTATTATTTTAAAATGTAAACAACAAATAAAGAGGTAGTGTAAGATGAAAATAACTTGAAAGAGGTGATGAAATATTTACGTCTTTTTTGGGTTCTTTCTTTTGATTTGATCCAAAGGGCACCATAGGATAGAATTATGTCCAAAGTATGATTTATAAGATGATGGGAAGAAAGTTGGATGTATATTGGGGAAGGGTATGGCCGGGAAAAATGGCTTTGGAGGTGTGAAATTATGTAAAGTAGATGTACCCTTTTATAAGAGAGGTGAGGGTCGGTTTAGGAAATGATTGAAATATTATTTTAAAATAAATTAATTTTCAGGTTATAATGGCTCAAAAATGATTCATTTCGAGCCTAAGGTGGATATGGGACCAAAACCTCTCAACCAATATGTTTTAGATAGGTTAAGGATAACATATTTACCATATCTTTTCGATTTTAATCATAGTTAAATAGTTTGATATTTACCATGTCTCTTTTTATTTTTATATAATATGGTTAAAAACATAATATAATAATACAAAATTACTCCAGGTGATTATGTATTAATATATATAACCATATCTAGTTACTTTGGATGAATCGTAAATTTTTAGAAATATTATATCAATTAATAATATAGTATTTGTGTTAAAACCCCAATTATGTCAATTTTGACACTATTTAGTATTTGGTTTTTGTGAAAATCATAACAGAATGATTAATTCGAAAAAAAAAGTATGTAATAAACTCTAAAATGTAATATTAACTTATAAAATAAGATTAATTCATCAAATATCTCAAATTACATTTATTTTGGTTTTTATAATATCGAATATTTTAATATTTGATTAATAATGTAATTACTGCATCATCATTGTGTCATAAATAAATTATGTTATTTAATGTCTAAAAATTAAATATAAAATACCATTATTTATTAAATATTTTTATATTTTTATTGAATATTTATAGTCGAATTTAACTTCTGTAAAACCCTATATAAAAAATGGTTTAGTTATTAAACTTCGAATTTAACTCTTTTAACTCTTCTTTAAATAAAATAGTAATAAATGTCCTAATCTTATCCAAGTGATAAAAATGGTGTAATATTTTATTCCTAAGGAAGTTTTTGGTCGAATTATACTTATCCAATAGAATTAGGACATGTGATAGGGTAATTATAATATCATTTATACCCTTAATTACCATATTTACATTTAACCGTGGTAAATATAAGTCAAAAGCTACTATTCACCAAAAATTATTTTCATATTATTGAACAAAATTTTAATTAATGATGTCAACCGTGTCCCTCAGATTTTTTAAATTTAACTCAAAAAAGTGGTAATATTATATTTTATGCAAATTTGTAAATGCTTGTTGAAGTTGGGTAAATGGCGGTAAAAAGTTCAATAAAAATTTAGGAATCTAATTTTATTATAAAATGAATCCAAAGAATTACATTAAACGTATATTATTATTATATATCTATTTTTAATTAAATTATATTTAGATAAAATAATTAATTATATAAATAAAAATTTGGTTTCAAACAATAACACAATGTTCTTCACTATTCATCTAAAATTGAATGTTTTCAAAAAAATACTAAAAATTCACCCTATGTTAATTTTTATATTCCTAATCCCAAAATGAATTATATTTTACCAAATTCAAAACATATATGTTTCATTAATAAATTTAAAATTAATTCTCGTTGTCAATACAACATAAATGGGATTTTAAAAGGGAAAAATATCAAAAAAAATTACAGGTGTTTAGGTCAAATTTAAATGTGAAATTTCTTATAATTACCAAAATTTTATTAAATGTTAAAAATATAATATATGTATACTTCCAAACACATTAAATGTATAATTGACAACTATTAATAATTTCGATTATAAAAGTTGTATTCAATTTAAATTTAGTATTTTTCACTAATAATCAAAATATAAATGTTTTCAGAAAAGTACCAAAAATTTATCAAAATTTAATTTTTTTGTCATGACTCTAAAGAAGAATTTAATTACATTAAATTTAATATATAAAATTTTCAAATATTGGTTTTAAAAAGGGTTCTCCATTAAAAGTTCGTAAAATGACATTTTTGAAAAATACATCTGTTATGTAAAAAAATGAATTTGATATTATATTATGTCTATGAAACACCTAATATGGATTTTAAAACTATATGGAGTATATAAAATTCAAATTTATGTTAATACTATTCATAACCGCTTTTTGAATATCTAGTTTGTTAAGTTGTGGTGTGTTTGAACTTGGTGTTGCGTGCAGCGCAAGCTATTTAATTACTTTAGAGAAAACATCTAACTATGAAATATTGTGGTGTAACAGACCCACTAGGTTCATTGTGCCAATTGTTCATAAGAACTCCTCTATCACCCACATAGATGAGGGCCTCAATGTATATCCACCTAACCAATCATCAAAAGGAAATCCATAGAATTATTCAATAGTTTGCCTATTATATATTGATCATAAATTACTATTTTGATGCATGAAATGTCTCTTTCATCTGTAGGTAGAGAATGAAAACCATACCCCCCATATTCTATAGAATGGGTCATGTGAAAAAATCCATCAGGAGTCATCAAATCAAAAAAATTGTGAAACTATAATTTGAATATCATATACTATCCCATCTTTAAAAATCCAGAATATAAATCTCATTCCTTGGGGACCTGGATATCCTACTAGAATTGGTGATCATGATGAACCATATATATATATCCATCATATATGATAACACATTCTAATATATCAATTATATAGCACCCCATATAATAAAATCATTGGAATGTTATTCCCCTAACACCACATAATTATTTCTTGGAATAAATGCCAATAAGTAGGTTTCCCAAGAATGTGCACCAGATGACCTCATGTGAACCTCCTTATACAAAAGAGGATACTGAATGAAAGTGGTAGGTTTATGAGGGTACTGTGAGTAGAATATTTCCCATGTCAGAGTGATGAAAAATTAGTAATAACCCAATATCATACTAATCAATGTAACCCTAAATAATACATATACTAAAAACAAAACATAATGTAATAAATTATAATACATCCATGGAAAAAGATACCATATCATACATACATACAAAATTCCACTAGGTAGTTATTTTAAAAACTATTAAATAAAATAATTTAAATAAATTATTTACAATAACTCTAAATAGAAACTATTTAGTCAACTGAAACTATTAATGATATCCCTCCCAACCATGTAAAACATAGCACAGGTCTGGGACAGAAACTATGACAGTAACATATTAGTGGGATTTTATTGGGAACCCATGTGTAATGGTGGACTAATCAATGTGTGGGTACAACAAATTACACCACCACCAATGATGTCTAAAAAATACTAGTCCGTACATCAGTGTATGATTATATATATAACTGAACTTAATAAATATGATATCCTAAAAAATATATACCTTTTAAAAATTAATCACTTTTCAATATTTTTGGTGACTACTAAGTCACCCAAAAACGTTGCTTCACCATTTTCATAGTCCATTCAATTTACCATTACGGTCACAAATTTTTTTCAAAATGATTCATTAATTTCACTATTAATTTAATGCTGTGTTACTTGGAAAATAATTCTTGGTACTCAATTAAGTATTTCTAATGTCATTAATGACCATTGAAATATATATAATATGGGTTATGTTTCGACCATCAATCTAGATATAATACCATATTTGATAAATTACATTTTCAATATCCTAAATAACCTATATGTAATTATATTTCCATACCATTAGAGTCACGAGAATCAATCCATCCTCCAAAAAAATTGTTCTCAGGGGAAACATGTACCATCAGAATGGCCCACCGATAACCTTGGATGAGGAACTCATTTTCCTACATTATAAATAATACAACATACATGTTTTCAATCACAAATTTATCTTACACCTATACCATGGATGAGTAATGCCATAACAACCATCATAATCCAATCCATAAATTGTCAATTATATTATTAAATATTCAACAAGTATAAGAATTTTATGACATTAATATAAATCGTTCACCACTAGGCATTTCCCCACATAAATTAATATTTGTCATTTCATTAATACGAATTTCTAAATGTTTCTTCAAAACCAATTATGGTCTTCAACATTGAAATCCACCACTCACCAGTCTTAAACATCTAAAATCAGATATCTTAATTATCACTTTTTGATAATTTATCATCATAACATTAATCATCATTTTTTAATTAATAATATAAGGTCTGGTAAATTTATTTCCACTAAAACTAACACAAGTGACATAATAATATTTTCCCTATAAAATAGAAAAACATTATAATTTCAAACCATCATATGAAATCCATTCAAAAACCCATTTCATAAAACACATATAGGATAACACCGAATTTCAAAAAATATTTTATTTCAAATTATATCCTTCCCCATTATCACCCTAACCTTGTTAAAAAATCAATTCATGTATTTCAATCCATTACAGTGGGCTCATGAGATTATTACAATAGTATATTACAAAAATCATTTAAATTCACCATTCCAAAATGTTATAAAAACATCAATTTTCAAGCTCAACCATGTATAACTTAACCATTCATTTAATCCTAACAATTATATTAATTAATTTATTCTCAAATCCTACTTATCATATCCTTTTCAATATTGTTTTACCATTTTAAAAAAATATAAATCCCATGTTTTTGATAGGTTTGGTCTTAAAATATTTAACATATCTAATGGGATCAAAAGGAGGTCATAAGTATAAATCCAAAAATGAAATATTGATTACATAATCTAAAGTAGAAAACATAAAACACATTAGTTCTAATGACCACACTACATAATAATTAAAAATAATTAATAAGAATTTTTTAATGATCCCATACCACCTACCTTAATTTTAAATCATTCTAAATCATTTTCAATTCAAAAAATCTATTTTAATCCCATGCAATAATTTTCCAAATCCCTAGACACCCATCAAATATCAATACCACCACCTAGTATTTAGTCTCACATCAATAAACCAATATTGGTTAATTATTGAAAATATAATTTATTATAAATTTATATAATGACATCTTATAATCCATTAAAAATATCATGGACGATCAAATATTTTGAAAACATTATGAAACTTCAACGGAAGGTCCATAGGAACTCCCTTAAACAATTCTTGTGAAAAGAACTATAATTTTTTATAATTTGAAGTCATAATTAGATAAATTCATTAGTAAAAACAAATGAAAATTTACCACGACCACATTATTCATTGAAAAATCATGAAATGAAATTGAAAATATATATCATGATATCCTATATCCAAGATAACAAAATTACCCCATCATCCTTGTCAAATTACACCATTCTATGGTTGTATCAGAATAAAATCCTTAAACTAGAACATCCAAAACAAGTAAGAACAATGGAAATGTGAAATATATAGGAATAGGAAGGATAATCTCCCCATTAATTGAAAATAAAAAATATGAATGAACCCCAAATCTATGGGTGGAATTATTAAGGGTATTGGAAACCCCTTGGTTCATTCACTCTTAATTGTAGAAAATAAGGGAGGATTGGTTAAAAATATCATGTGTGTGTTTTTTTATTCCCAGATTTTTAATGATATATAGGATAGAACCTTGTTAATCCCTGTTTATTTTTAAAATATAGACCCCCCACACACACACACAAAATCCAACAATCACACCACCACTGTTAAGAATTTAGATTTGAGAAACCATTTTCCAACCATGTATCCAACACTACCTCCCAAATGATGCAAGGCACATTTTTTCTGGAACTATGTGTGACTTGTTATCTAGGACATATTCCATCCTAAACCTCAAAAGATTCTTATTTATCCACACATTGATTAACTCACCCCATAATTGGACTATAAAAATATACCACGCGTAGATAAAAATCATCTATAAACATCATGAGTATCTAGGTGTCTCATGATTTCTCATAAATTGTGCACACTAAATATTGCACCTAGGAAAAACATGATGAATCAACTCAGTGCTTAACACAAATCATCCAAAGCCCATTCAGACCACCATGGTATATTATGATTATATATCGTAATATAAAAAAAAATTAATTTTCGGCCATCAAAATATATGAATCTCATAATGAGTTTTGAAAAAAAAATATTACCCATCCATTAAGAGGAAATTAAAATTCATTTATAAAATTTTTACCTATTAGGAATCAAAATATAACATTGGGTGTCAAACCGAATCAAATTGAATATTTTTTATAGAATAAGATAAAATACCTTAGACATAAAAAATTTCCATGTATGTCTATTATATAGATTAATGTAAGTATACTTAGATTTTATTGTTGGAAATTTTAAAATAAGAGATTGAGAGAAATGTACTCCTAGAAATCCTCGTGATATCTATAAAAATGAAAGAAATGTACTAAAATGCTATCATATTATTTTTTTATATTATTTGTAAATATCATTAATGATGATTCACAAAATTATTATGTATGTTTCTATAAGGATAAATAAGTGTACAATAATAAGCTAAAAGGCATGAGTTACATTCATAAAATCATGATCCATGAGTTTTAGTTAGGTTATTTTGAATGTCTTAGGTTCATATAAACAACTCAAATTTGTTTACAAAAATAATTTGTTCTTAATAATATAATTTAATTAATAAGAGGATTGAATTATATGATGCATTATCAATTAATGAATATAATAAATAAGAATCCAAAAAATGAGTTTAAAATAGTAAAAAATTACATTAATCTAACTGTTAATATATACTTAATAAATAAATGTGAAAACAGGAATAAAACATTAAATGAATAAATAAAAGGTGAAACCTAGTTCAAAAAACAATCACACCCTAATTTTTCATACTTATGATCAATAATTTCCACCTAATTATCATAAATTTTATGTTATATTTTTTTAATATATATGAAATTGTGTTTTAGATGGATTATCAGTGAGAGGACTTTATAATATTTTTAAACTACAAAAATTACGTGAAAGGAATTAAAATAATCAAGAATTTGTCTATATATTTTTAAGATAAATATATATTATTATGTGATCCTCATTTAAAATGATGAGGGGGGTTTAAAATATAAACTATTTAATGAATATTATTATTATAAAAAATATAACATTTCATTCCCCAAATCCCCCTTTAATGTTGTCGATCATTTGTCATGATGTTATGTTGTAGTGCCTCATCAAATTTGTAAATGGTTGATAAATTGTTGCGGATATTACATAAATTATAAATGTAATTAAAATCTATTTTTTTTAAGATTATTGAAAAAGATTCATTAGTAAGAATGTTCAATAAGTGAAAAAAACTGACAATTTATTAATAACAAAAGAGATGTACAATATGTAATAAAATGTTGTAGAAAGAATACACACATCAGACATAAATGATATTAGAGATCATAAAAAGATGAATCATTTTGAAAACTTTATTCATCATTCTCTCATTTAGATGTAAAAATACATGGATTGAAGTACTTGAACGTCTCAACATCAATCTTCCTAGACATTGAAAATATAGAAATTGTGTTCCTTGATTTTTTAAAATTAAATAATCCCCAGCTTTATCTTTGAGGTGTCATATGTTAATCCTTTTACATTTATTTAAATATATATAAAAACTATACTAGGCTTCTGGATATCATAAATATTTTTACTCATCTCAAAATCATGATTACCTTCCCTCAAATCACACATAGGCATCAGAAAACATTCCAGATATACAAAAGCATGTCCCATTAATTATGTCATCTTGAAATAGTTTCATTGAGTATGGATAGTATCAAAATCATTAACCCTTTGTTGCAAGAGTAAAATATCATTACGATGTGAAATTAATTAATTTAATAACTAACATGAATATTAATCTCGAAAATGGATAATGGAATTACATTGAAAAAAAGTATATTTGAACATATTTTATATATCTGAAAATATGTTTGCTGGAATAAAATTTCAATTAAAAAATGAATATTTGTTTTAACTCGAACAATTTTTTATTGGTATAAAGTAATTTGAATACTCATTGAAGAATTTAATGTAATTTCATTTATTTTGTAAAATAATATTATATAATTAGGGATATTATTGATGAATAAATAAAACACCCTTGTTTGATGTATTGAGAATGGATCATGTAAACATTAACTACTACTATTTATGTATCTTTTATAAATAATATATTTAAACATTAATCTTTCAAGATCATTGAATCAATTTCAAATTATGATGAATGAAGAAACTGAATAATTATTAAAAAATGAGATATAAGGAAATAAGAGAAATGATAAATTAGAAACAATATAGAGCAACACATATTGATATATCATTTTTATTTGGTATTAACAAAATAATTAAATAATGTTTTCTGAATGATACAAATTTAGGTTGATTATTTAATTGATTTTAAATAACAACATTTTTCAATCAATTAATTTTCACTATGGAATACATAATTATTTCATAGAAGTATGTTGAAGAAATAATGATTTGGGAGAATAAGTATACAAAATAATGTTGTCTAATTATATTTTTTTAGTATTTTGGAAGGATTTTAGATTTTAGATTATGAAATTCTTATTAAATCTTATATATAATATGAAATCTATTTGTAAATATGACATAGAGTTATTCACTTGAATAAAAAAATGTTTCAATTGTTATAGCTACTAAAAATAATTATTTACAATGAAAATTGCATATTTAAGAAACAATATTTTATATAAAAATCATTAATAAAATGTTGAGATAGTGGAAAATAACAAATAGTCACATTTTTTAATTATTTCAAATTAATATTCCTCCATACATAAAAATAATTTCTTAAATAATAGAATATATGTTTTTTGTCTTTTTTGAATAACTAAAAAATAAATTATTCTAAAACATAGGTAAACATTATCAATTCCACATATTTTTAGGAGGAATGTTATTTCGATAATATATATTATTTATTTTAAACAATTTTCACCCTATATGTTTATAGGGAAAAATGGATTTAATAAAATCCATTCATGTTAGCGATTTAAATAATATCACTTTATTCATTCATTGTAAAATGTTTTAAAAATTACACCTAAATCTATGTTTTACACACTGCTGATGATTAAAACCAATGAAATTAATAAAAGAGTGGAAAATATATTTAGTAGAATAATTTGCCAAAAATATAATCTCATTGGGACCTCCATCTACATTTAAATTCACCAATATGATAAATAACACAGAATGGGATAGAATACCATTATGGATCAATAGTTTTCATGATATCTAAAATTACAACATAAAAAGTTGGAATTGTGGATAAAATAAATTTAATAAGTATATATATATATATGTGAACAACATTTGGATATTTAAAATATAGTTGTTAAAATTATTTTCAAAATAAATATTCTTGTTATAGATATGCATGTTAGTCATATTATCCTTATAAAAAATAATGTCATGTATTTTACCACAACAAATTTAAAATTATATATCTCACATTAAAATGAAAATATGATATTAAAAAATTGTATCTGTGTGTGTGTGTGTCTGTCTGTGTCTGTGTCAGTGTAATTTATAAATATTATTCTTGTGATTTATTATTAAAATATGTTATGATATTAATAAATATTAAATAAATATGACAATATAAATGGGGAGGAAATAATAACTATTATATTATAATCAATTACTTGTAATGTTATATTTAATTCCATTTTTGAATAAATATAACATTTAATTTTTAAATAAATGGTCATAATAATTATATATTTTAAATAGATATTTTGAATTTATTATTTTTTCAATTTTTTTATATAAGTTATAATATATTATCAACATTAAATTAAAATTTATAAGAAACAATATCATGAGAAAATATTATTTTTAATTATGTTTTTTAAATAAAATCAGTACTGGTTATTTTATTTTTAAATTAGTAATAAAATTATAAAATTTTATATGTAAATTAATTAAAAACATAATTTTTTGCTCAAAATGTAAAATTTTTCTTAGAAATAATTTTTTATATTTTTTATAAACATCTAATTTATATAGTTCACTAAAATAACACTGAATCTTATATGTCATTATTATTATATACATGTGAGTAAGAAATTTTTGAAACGATTTTATTCAAAATAATATATACTTTATAAATTAAATTATTTTTATTATGGTTTTCAAATTAATAAATTAATTTTTAAAGCTCATGTAATAATTTAACAAAAAAATATAATACACTATAATATATATATACATATATATATATTAATATTGAAAATATGTAGAGATTAAATTAAATTAAATAGATTTAAAAATTATAATCAATTGGTAAAAATTATCTAATAAGGAAATATTTATTTTTGATAATTAATATTTAGTTTCCTTATGTGAAAATCTGGTTACCAATGTAAAAACATAAATATAAAAATTATTAATTGAGGGGATAAAAGGAATGAATTATATTTAAAAAAAATTGCAATTTGTTGTTTGATATATTACTGAACATATCTCAAGATTCACTCAACTATTTTCATTTCATTCAATCTTCATAGTTTTTATAAGATGTTTCCCCTCCATATAAAATTCACATACTTACAAAAATAAAATCCTTACAACATATAATAGAGCATCTCACTACCCCTTCAATAATACTCAATAAAAGTCTTCTATCCAGGTAATAATGCATCATTCCATTCCAGGAATCATACTAAACTCTCATAAGCATTGTTTTAAATTTATTATACTAATCCCATCAATTTTATGGATCATTCCTGGACAAACTCATAGGTCACATTATACCATATATCCTTTCACATAATTTTTTTCTCTTAACATCGAATTTAGAATATATAATTCAACATATTATATAAATACATATATTCATATATTATAATTTATTTTTTTATATTATAAGAACATTAATTTTCCACATCATCCCTTCCACTTTTTAAAGGATAAAATTTCCATCAAATTTATGTGGGGACTACCATCACCATGACATAACGTGTTTTGTTTCCCCTGACCTGTATAAAATGATGGTTATAAAAACTAATTTTTTATAATATAATGATTATTAAAACTATTTTGTATTGTGAAATTAAAAATCTTTATTACTTATTTATTCAAAATTATGAAAAATTAAGTGAACATAAATTCTTATGTGCGAACAACTGACTCTATGAAATATTAAATTATGTTTTTCTCTAACACCATATGAAATTTTTATCACTTATAATATATGATTATATATGATATATAGTTGTAATTAATACAACTAATTTTATTCATTATATATTAAAAAAATGGAATGATTGTATTAAGGATATCCATCAATATCAAAAATGAATATGAAAAATGAAATTTGATTGTTGATGACATCATTATGAAATTTGACAAAAATATAATAAAAATACTGTAAAAATAAATCTCATTATAAAAAATTAATATTAGTATATTATAGAAATTTTGAATGTTAATATTTTTATCAATTACTTGGTAAATAAATTGATATCATAAGGAAAGTACGAGTCAATTAATGTAAGTAACTATTGTTTGTAAAAATTAGTGAAAAAAAATTAATAAATTCATATTAATGGATTGTAAGTATTTCAATAAAAAATTATTTTTTATGAATATTGTTATTATATTTATAATTAGTATACCAATGTTTATTTTTCTAGTGTTTAGATAACCATCGATAAAAAATGAAAAAGGTTTGAGGTTTTTTATATCAGAATTGTTTTTTTCATATTTATTCAACATTTATTTCAATTTTAAATGATTTTATATTTATTCACTATTATATTTTAATCTTGAATTTCCATATTCTATTATATATAATGTATATTTAGCATTTATTTCTTATTCCTTGATAAATTTATTTTATGAAAAAAGAATTATTTTATTTATATAATTCTCTTCTCTTTTAATATATTCTAACTCGACATCCATTTTGTTTTCCATATATTTTTTTTCTTCCCTTAGTGAAATAAAAAATTGATACTATCTTTGATGATAATTAAGATTCCTTGAATTCATTTCAATTTTTTTACCGGTTATCTAAAGAAATAGATTTAAAAAAATAAAAATTCATCCATTTTTATGATATTATATTCATCAATTCTAATTCACATTTGGAAATATGTTTTTTTTCATATGGAAATTTTTTTATATTGATTCATTGTAGTATTTTCTGATGTTTTCCCTTCACATTCAAATGAATTATTTTTGAAATGTTACTTGATAATAATTTAATTATAAAGATATATTAGGTAATGTATTTTAAAAAATTAAATTTTTAGATATTTATTATATATGAAAAGGATTATTTTCAAATGTGGTAATTTTTAATAAAACGCAAAACAAATATTAATTAATACATACTTATTATCATTATTTAGTATAAAATTACTATCTTTTATGTAATATAGTTTTGAAATGTGATCAATCTCATTTGGTTTCTATATGAAATTTGATAAGATAAATGAATAGATATTAAGGGGAGAACTTATGTATAGATTGTAATTCTTGGAGTCTTATATCACCCACTAATGCATTGGTTAAAGGTTTAATTTATAATAACATAACTATGATAAAAAATTATGGATTGTTCTATCCACAATGAAAATAATATATTTATATCTTCTCTACTATGATACGTGAATATAGTAGTGATTCCTACTCCACATCGATATGATTACCTGTACTTTTGATTTTTTTTCACATCGTTTTCAATTCTTTATTATTATTTTCATAATATACCAAATATATATGATATTTCATGTTATAAATATATTAAAATTTACATTTATATGATTTCATGCATTTATTGATTGTCCAAATATGTCTCTAAAAGTCTATTTTGATGAACCTTAATGGATATTATTTCATTAAGATATGATCTATTTTGATAAATTATTTTTTTTATTTCCACCTATGATATCATTAAATTTTTATCATATATTTTTCTCACACAATTGTTTTCCGTCATGTTTTTTCCATAATAGTTATTACTTGTTGATATGTTCAACTTACAAATAATTTTAGATCACCTCCATTATATGTTACAATTAGTCCACGTTATGATGATAATTATATCATATGATATTTATATAATATGTAAAATTATAGAATAGATATGGAAATATTTTCAACAATATTTGGGAAATATGAGTTGTATATATGTGGTGTCCATGAATGTAAACGTTCCAATGGAATGGTTTTGTTAATTATTGTGATATGTATAATTTAAACCACCAGATAAATTTCATATTAATGTATATTTAGCAGGAGTTTCTATATCTAGTAACACAAGAATTTTTTAATTATTTTTGTTGAATAGATTTGTTAAATTTTGATAATTGATTATATAACAATAGTGAAAACCCTTAATATAAATCCAATATATTGAATGAAATTTAGAAATAATGTAAATGTTTTGAGTGTGTTGTTTTCATATAAAAACATCCCATATATTGACACCAGAATGTAGATTATCCATAATTGAAGAGACATTAGGGAATCATCTAAAAAGGGTATTTATTGTCTAGAATTATCTAAATAATTATTCACAATGAGTTGGAATAAGATTAAAAACCATGATACGGACTCATGGGGAATATTTTTTTTATCATATGATCTTTATGAATCTCTATAAAGGATTTATTTATTATATAAACTGTGTTTTTTTATTGTGAATTATAAGATAAGCCTTTTAATTTAAACTTGTTTACAAAAATATAGAAATATCTTAAATAAATGGATTTTCATTCTAGTTTAATGATGTTAAAAAGGTAAAATAAAATTATTATGAAATCATTTTTAATTTATTGCAAATTTTTATCCCCTATAATGTTTAAATATGTTCTCCCATGATAATAATTTTTCATTTAGAAATGACTATATCTATGAAGATCTATTATATAAATTGAAGTTATGGAAAATAGGAAACAATTCCTTCTATGGTACATAACAGTATTGAAGATCATGTTAAAAATCATGTGGTAATGCTCACATAACAATGTCAAGTTATTATTAAAAACATGAACCCTACTGAAAAACTAGATAAACCAAATAAAATAACAATCTTAATTCAAATACTATAATCTAATACATAAACTGAAGGAATTATGTTTCAATTTACTCTACGTGATAAATGAGGGGAGAGCATCCTATTGGAATGGATAAATGGTTTTAGATTCTTTTTACTATTTTGTAATGGAGACCATCGAGAAATTTTCTTATGAGAGAAAAATGAAGAGTCCAGTTAACATTTTAGAGAGAAATAATTTTATTTTGATAAGGATCAAAAAACTTTTTGATCTTTTATATGTGGGGAATTTATGATTTGTACCAATACAGGATTAGTCAATAGAATTATGATGAAAATTAACAACTTGAACTACCAAAAACAATGGATAAAAGTAAAGTATAAGAATTGACATCTACTAATGTTGATAGTGAAAATTATTTAGTTCCTAGTAAATATATTCATTAATATATATTTTAGTATTTTATATCTCGTGTTTAATTTTAATAAATATTATCTATTAATGAAAATTCCATGTGGTATCATTATTAGTTCAATAGTATATGAATCATCCTTAAGAAATATATGAATATTATTCAAGTGTGTCTTATTATCCTACCACGATAAAAAATTACTATTACCATGGGAATAAATTATTAACTCAACATGGGTGAATTTTTATTTTCTATTATAAGGAAATCACATTAAATGTGATCTGAAGATAGTGTATTGAACAAATAATGATTGATGTAAACACTTGGAACAATTATTAAATGGAATACTCAATATTAAGAATTATCTTATTCTAAATTAAAATAATAAGTTCCATATGTTTGAATGTTTCAAAATTATCTTCAAATTATACCTACTGTTATAACTACCATTTAGATTCCCATAGATACTTTTTTGTATGAAAAAAATAAAAAATTAAAGTGCATAATTTATTTAATTTAAAAAATGTAACACTATAGGTTTTTAAAAAGGTTATTATTTCCATAAACTATATGTGTATAATTAAAAAATGTATTTTTTAAAAGTAATTAAAATATATTAAGTAAAAATTCATACAAGGTAGGGATGAAAATAAACAAAACATTATTATTTCATTGTAAATCATTACAAAAAAACAATTTAACATATTTAAGACACATTATCGATGATTAAATCCATTTAAACTGAAAACATTTTATGGAGATAAAAATTTGAATATAATTATGTCATCGAAAATATCATCTCCCTCTAGAAATATACCTCCTTTATGAGACACCATTATTGTAATAACATAGACAATGAAAAAGAATTCCACGAAAGGGGAAAGAATGTTGTGAGATTTCAAATGATTTCTTTGGAAAATTGATAAATGAAATGAATAATTATAGTTCAGTTATATATATATATATATATAACAATGAATCTTTTTAAATAATAAATAATGGTGTTACAAGTAGGGATATCAAAGATATGGTCATTTTATATATATTTAATATCCATACTAAAATCATGTATTGTTAAGAAGAAATCATAAGATATTATAACACACACAAAAAATTCAATATTAATATATTAAATATATTGATAAATTTAATATAAATATTTATTTTATTAATTAAAAATATTATATGATGTATATAGAATTTAAATAACTATTTTAATACAAAATCAGTCTTAAAATAAAATTCTAGAATATAAAAACCCATTTTTTGTTGTATTTGATAATTAATATTATGTATACAAATAATATTTCATTATAAAACCACCATTTTTTTAAATAAATATAATTTTATCCAATTATTATAAATTAATCTCTTTTACAATATTATTAAATATTGATTAACATATTAACGTATTTTATATTATAATTTTCATCAAAATTATTTAAAAAATATTTTATTTCGAAAACCACATTTTCATAAAAGTATATTTTATTTGTAATTTATATTTATTTTACCAAATAAATATATACATTCTTTATAATAAATTTAATTTAAATAAAAATTCATAAAATGTTTTATAATGTAAAAACTTAGTTCACATTAAATTTTGGGAATTTTAAAGGATTTTTTGATTTCTCATTGTATATTGAAATATAGTGTTGCAATATCATTATAGATGTATGAATATATGAGTATGAAGTAGAACATTATGGGAAACAATTATTAAAAAAATATTTATTTTATATTTAATGTAATTATTTATTATATTTTATTAAACTATATTTTTATATTAATAATTATATAATATTTTTCTAATAATAATTTAATACATTATGGATTTATTATACTAAAAACATTTTTTAATAAATTAAGATGTTGATTCGTCAGAAATAAATTTCAAAATAAAAATCCTTTGGATAAAATTATAATAATAAAGAATCAATTCTTTTAGGAATATATATAATGTTACAATGGTTAAAAATAAGTCACTACATAAAATTATTAAATTAAAAAAGAACTAATTCCAAGGGTAAAGGGCCTGAATTAGTCTAAAGACATTTTTATAATTTAATAGATTGGATATTCTCATCCTTATATGTCCCTCCCCATGATTATTGTCTATTTTCTATCTACATTAAATGTTTAATAGGTGCTCACATTATGTTAACGTGGAATATTTAAAAAATCATTCTCATAAATCATAGAAGGGACATCTCATGAACACAACCATACCACTGTAAAAAATTGTTATCATAAATTTCATCACTTTTAATTCGATAAATATTCATTTTAAATTTCTTATGATTTTGGTCACAATTGATTAACCTAATCATTTTACCAGAAAAGCTCTGCCATGGGATAACCCCCTGACCATTTAATAAAGAAAAAGGAAAAGACAGTAGTCAAGCATCAAAAGCCAAAAAGAAAGGAAATTACATGTCACAAAAACCATACCCATCTCCATAATCCTCCTCCACTATAGCTGTTTCCCATTCCAAGTTGTCATAATGCTTCAAAAACCTAGCATATTTCTATCACAGATTCATCTGTTCCAAGGATAAGAGCTCCTCGTTTCCACCAGAGGACCTAGTGACTAACAGCTTTGGCAGATAAGAGTAATCTTTCTTTGACCTGTGTCGCGGTGGAGTAGTCAAGACTTCTTGATCCCCAATATCTATCACCTTCCCACCTTGGACCACGTCACTAAAACAAGGATTGATCATACCACCATAGTTTTCCTGGTCACTCTAATAGAAATCCCCCAACTTTCCATGGAAAACTCCTCCTGAAAATTATCACCCCATCCACTACTCTTCTGGAATTTACCATTGGTGTCAATCACAGCAAGACACCTTGGCTGTTCTGGGGACTCCTGATTAACCAAAGTCCCCTGCGGCACATCTTTTAATCCATTACCACCCTCCTGTAAAAGAGATTCATGCTGCAACTGCATCATTGAAGTGCCCTGTAACATCCCAAGTAAATTAATAAGGAGACATATTTTATATTTATTAGTATTTGTGAATTAAATATTAATTTTACTTTAAAGGGGTTTCTATGTTCGATAGCGTACCTAATACGCAACAGCGGGTTTCTTTGGAAACTTACGTTGCAAACTAATAATATAATATTATTATTTTGAGTGGTGGTTAACTCCTAGCCATTGTATTGGCGGTAATGAATGAAACTAACTATAATAGTATTGTACATGATTTTTAAATGAATTTACATTTATCCAATAAAATTTAGAGGCTTAAAATGTGAATGAATCTAATTTTAATCATAATTTACATTAAAAGGATGATTTACTACCTTTTAATTGTGAACCCATTTTAAATCTAGTTTTGGTGTCTTTAATAAATTCTAATTGACCAAATAAAATCCTTCTTTAGAATGGGGACATCATAATTTACTTTGTGCAATTTTTTGGAATTTTTCCGACAAAGTTCATTTTTTAATGAATAGTGAAAAATATTGTATTTTAATTCAAAAGTGCTTTTTAATCTAATTTATTTATATCTTTATATTATCTTTTAAATTGGTTATAAATTTTAAATTAAAATAAATTTTTACCATTTAATCCAATGTTGGTCATTAGAATTAATTTCACTTTAAAATTAGACATAAAAAAGTATTAATCTTTTGATAATTATTGTTTCTTAAAAACATGCTATTTGTTTTAACAGCGGGAATTAATTTTTAAATTAATTAATTCCACTTATATGTTTCAATTTGGAAAATTATAAATAATTTTTTAATTCGGAATATCAAATATAGCTTAGGCTTAATTTTTGATACATTTCTGAAAAACTTCAATTTTGATGAATAGTGACACCACTAGTGGTAGTTAAAAAACTGACATTTTCATTTAAATGGAATTTAACCACTTCTGTGAATTGAATTTCAAAAATCCGACATACATGTTTGCTATCAAGAAGTAAAATTTGGTTCATTAAGATGAAAATAATTTTTGGTGAATAGTAACTTTTGACTTTTATTTACCGCGGTTAAAAGTAAATAGGGTAATTCAAGGTCAAAAGAATATTATAATAATTCAAAATTACATTAACACTTCTCCTAGCCTTATTGGTTGAGTCATTAAAGACCATGGGCATCTTTGGGTCGATTTTGGGACCCCATTGATCCACATGGGAGTGATAATGACAGTTTAGACTAATTAATTTAATGTAAAGGCAAAATAGACATAAACAAAAATCTTTTAGTAATTAATTATTATATGGTTTTATATAAGGAATATTTTTTACTATAAATATTAATTGTAAAGATAAAAAGATTTCCTACATGATAGTATTTTTTTTATTTAGACATCGAATAAATTAAATTATTTATGACACAATAATGATGCAGTATTTACCTCATTAAAAAAGGATTAAAATATATAAGATTATAATGTTTAAAATGTTATCGAAAACATGTCCAATTATGATTGGATGATTTTATTTTCAATATGAGTCATCTTATATTTGACCTTAATGATTTTTGGACCATTAGAAACTGAATATCATTATATAATAAAATAATGTTTTCACACTTTCCTAAAGAGCCCCTCCTCTCCCTTATAAAAGGAGAAAATTTCTATCCAATTCCTCACACCTCTCAAGCCATTTGGATTGTCCAAACTCTGCCCAATTGAGCTCCCTACATTCCTCTCCTCCTCTTAGAAGCCTTACCTTAGGCAGAAGTCACTTCATGAAGTCCTTCGGTTCAAACCAAAGGGAGTTTCCCAAATTAAAGGTAACGATTTCTCTTAAATTGTTTTCTTTTATTTTATTTGTCCAACACCTAAACTCTTTTTATTTACTTTTTTTGTAACAACAGCAGTATCCTAAATATACTAGGATGTTTTTATGAGAATGATTCTAACTACACTTACACACACCTCCATCTAATAGATGATGAACATAATGTTTCTGTGGATGACAAACTAACGCCTTACGAAGTGATGATTGTTCAATTACATCTTACCGCCTCTCATGGTGTCCATTATGATGTCACTGTATATATATATGATATATATTATGTTGATTATTTCCATATGCTTCTTTACTTCTAATTTTTATAGCATGCCTTTATGGTTTCCATAGTGGGTAAATACGATAATCTCATTTGAGGAAGTGCGGACTACCGCCCCCTCAAAGTGATGTGATTCATTAATGCCTTATGTGGGATGTATAAAGGATGGAGTTAATGATATTATATATTATTTTATACAGGAATTATAAAATACCTATGTATAATTATGTTTTAATTCCCTTACAATAAGAAATATAAATGAAAGTAGTCTTCATGCGTACGTACGGCTTACCGTCTCCATGAATGGTGAATTTCATTTCTTACCACTAAATGTTATGTACTATTATAAAAACATGTATATAATGGATATATATTATATATATGATATCCAAATCATGAATATAATTCTGGATATAATGATCTATTGACCACATGGACAACTTGTAAATATAAGGTGTCCATTTTGACTCAAGTACCAAATATCGACAAAATGAACATTATTAACTTAAATGATTACATAATGTTTATAACATGGTAATAAGTGATATAAAATTAATAATACACATGAAAAAGGTTCCTATGCAAGTAGAAATTATCTTTAGTTTATTAATCATGATATTAAATAACGATCAAGTCAACTCGGACACGAGGTAAGGGACTTCGTCTCAATCTCCTTTCATTGAGGCACATTTTGTTTTAATACACGATTTCATTTTATACGCTGTATAAACACCTTTTACTTTTAATTTCTTTGAAAGGAAATATATTTATACCAATGGTTTTACTAAACGACAAAATGGAATGTTTTTTTTACGTAAGCATTGACAACGACCTTTCTGTCACCGCGAGTATTATTTGATATTTGGCTTCCTTAACAAGTCGGAATGTTTTTAAAAGGAAAAATAAATACCATATACTCTGTTTATGTATTTTGGTATTGAAAATTATTTTTAGAATGGATTTATCATTTGAATATCTTGAAATGATATTTTATTATTGCAAGGTGGATATGTGATCTTTCCTTTATTCTTATTTTATGTGTAAAGATCATGTTATGGTTCTTGGGAATTATTTACATATATGGGCGGTTCCATGATAAACCTAGGGCGGGTGAGCCCAAGATAGGTCTCCAATGCATTGGGTAACGTGGCAGAGGTAATCGTGAATGTTTCTCCTAAGAGAATTAGGGAATATACTGTGATGGGTATTCCAATGTAACTACCAGTTTGCTGTGATAGCTACAATGTTAGTATGGTATGGATGCCGCAAGTTACCTTTATGATTTATGATTTCTATGTATCTTTAATAAATCTTATGATTTCCTGAGGTAAGTAAAAGAATTTATGTTTTTTATATATTTATGAGCAAATGTTTTCATTCATTGTTTTATAACCCTTACTGAGCTTTTTTTGCTCATCCCACATTTTGAAATGTTTTCACAGGATTTAAAGATGAATAGGGTCAAGGATGTGATCAAGGAAAAGTAATGTTGTCTAAAACATGGAACTAGACATGACTCTTTTTATCAAAGTGTTTTTATTTTCTAAAAAATGGAAACTATTTATAAATGTATACCTTGTAATCTTTTGAGATATAATAGTTATGTCCTAATTCTCTAAAACTCTAAACCTGAAAAGATCCTCAACATGAATGATTCATTTAATTAAATATTATGTAAGGTTTAAGGCCGGGTCATTATAGTTGGTATCAAAGGTCGGTTTAGAAAACATTTAGAGTTAGGGTGTTGTTAAATAAATGTACATAAAGTAATTTATGTTAATATTGAAATCATATAGAATTTACAGATTACCATGTTGCTTCGCATAAGATATTTCTGTGTTCAGAATTGTTTTCCGCAGAGGAAACAGGGAAGCTATGTTGGGACAAATCTAGAGGAATACAACCTTCCAAATCATAAACCTGAGATGGTTGGAATAGGAACTGAATAGTTTGTTGACGTGATGTCACAATTGAATTAGGCAATAAACGGTGTTGGTATCCATGTACGAGATCAGCTAGATCAACCACAGAGGAACATGTCAGTACTGGGGCATTTCATGAGGCAACATCCCCCATCTTTCATAGGATCATCTGACCATGTGCTAGCTGAAAGATGGATTAAAGCACTGGAGAATATTTTTGATGTCATGGGTTGGTCAGAACATCAAAAGGTTATTCTTGCAGTTTACTATTTTGAAGGTGAAGCTGATCAGTGGTGGTCGATGGTGAAAAAAATTAGGAATAGTGACGAGATTGATGCTCTAGATTGGGATGAATTCAAAGGTATGTTTCTTGAGAAATATTTCCCTAAGGTGGTTTTTCTTAGGATGGAAAAACAATTCCTAGAATTGAGGTAGGAGGATGACTCAATGGCTTCTTATGAAGAAAAATTCACTCTACTGGAAAGGTATGCTCCAAATTTCATACGAGATCTTGATAGTAAAATCAACTGTTTTTACTCAGGATTAAAGCCAAAGTATCTAGAGGCTTTAGCTTCTCTTGAGTTCAAATGTTTTGAAAATATTGTTCGTTTTGCAGAGAAGGTGGAAATGGAGTTTACTGATGATCAGGTATTATTTGACAAACAACAAAATAAGAGGTCGAGGTGGTAGGAGAAAGGGAAGAACTCTTCAAAAAAGTATGATGGTAAGATACTTAAGTTTACAGTTTGTGAGAATTGTGGTAAAACGTTTTTTGGAGAATGTCTTTTGAATTCTGGCAAGTGCTACCGATGTGGGAAAATGCGACATAAGCCTCGTAATTGCACTGAAAAATATCAGGGTAATGGTAAGACAAAATCTGATTTATAGTCATTAAAATGTTTTAGGTGAAATTAAATGGGTTGTTATGCTAATGAGTGTTCGAAAAAGAACTCAGACGAAGGAAATCAACCAGACTACAAGCAGAAAGGGGTGGCAAAATCCTTTGTAACTACTTCAGTAGATGTTGGGCCATCAAATGATGTTGTATCAGGTACACTGTTTGTTTGTTCGGATTATGACAATGTGTTGTTTGATTTAGGGTCTACACATTCTTTCATTTCTAATAAGTTTTCTAGTAAATTAGGAATTCCATCTCATGATATGAATATTGAACTTATGGTAAAAACACCTGGAGGAAATTTTGAGACAAAAAGAAAACATAAGAACATTTCTGTCCTTGTGTGCGGAAAGAATATACCTGTAAACCTTATTGTTTCTCCTCTAGTAGAGTTTGATGTTATTTTGGGGATGGATTGGCTTTCTATTTATCATGCTAAGATTGACTATAGAGCTAAAGAGGTTTCTTTTCAGAATTATTTTCAGTTTTTGTATAGGAATGAACCCTTGCTTTTGATAACATATCAGGAAGTCAAAAAATTTCTAAAATATTGAAATGAATGTTACCATGCACATATTGTTGAAAAAAAGGAACTATTCAGATTAATGATGTGCCAGTGGTAAAAGAGTACCTTGATGATTTTCTTGATGAGTTTTCTAGTATTATACCTGATCAAGAAGATGAATTTACTATTGACTTAGTTCATAATGCTAAGCCAATTTCCAAACCCCCTTATCGAATGGCTCAAATTGAACTTTTTGAGTTAAAGAAGCAATTGCAAGAGTTATTAGATAATGGTTTAATTTGACCTAGCACATCACCATGGGGTGATCTTGTCTTATTTTTTAAAAAGAACGATGGTTCAATGAGACCTTCCATTGATTATAGAGCATTGAATAACATCACTGTTAAGAATAAGTATCATTTGCCTCATATCGATGATTTGTTTGATCAGCTCCAGGGAGCTCAGTATTTTTCGAATATTGACTTGAGGTCGGGGTACCATCAGTTGCAAGTAAAGGAAGAAGTTGTTCTGAAGACCACATTTCATACTAGATATGGCCATTATGAATTTGTAGTTATGCATTTTGGGTTAACCAATGCACCTGCTGTATTCATGGATCTTATGAATATAATTTTCCATGAGTTCTTGGATAGGTTTGTGGTTGTGTTCATTGATGATATTTTGGTTTATTCT
The DNA here is from genome assembly GCA_963277665.1 of Viscum album. Taxonomy (NCBI): domain Eukaryota; kingdom Viridiplantae; phylum Streptophyta; class Magnoliopsida; order Santalales; family Viscaceae; genus Viscum; species Viscum album. The sequence continues at coordinate 640,986,432 of OY728151.1, read as the reverse complement.
AAAAGTAAAGAGGAACACAAAAGTGAATTTAAGGGTTTTCTTGAAAACATTAAAATAAAAGAAACTTTAGGGGAAATTCAGCAAGTGTGAGTTTTGGTTACAAAAAATTTCTTTCCTTGGTCACATTGTTTCAAAAAATGGAATAACTGTTGATCCTTCTAAGACGAAAGTTTTTGAAGAATGGCCAAGACCCACCAATATAACCGAGTTCCATATTTTTCTGGGTCTGGCAGGTTATTATAGAAGGTTTGTTGAAAAAATTTCAAGTTTATCTTGTCCAATGACTATGTTAACTCGAAAAGGTGTTAAGTTCATATGGAAAAAATAATGTGATGATTGTTTTCAGAAATTGAAAAGAAGATTGGTGAATGCTCTAGTTTTGGAACTGACTTCCATAGATGGTGAGTTTGTTATCTACAGTGATTCTTCGTTGAAATGATTGGGTTGTTTCCTAATGCAGAATGATAAGATAATTGCTTATGCTTCACGTCAGTTGAAACCACATGAGGTAAATTACCCTACACATGATTTGGAATTAGCTGCTGTTGTGTTTGCTCTAAAAATTTAGAAGCATCATTTGTATGGAGTGAAGTGTGAAATATATACTGATCACAAAAGATTGATGTATATATTCACTCAGAAATAATTGAACATGAGACGGAGGAGATGGTTGGAATTAATCAAGGATTATGATTGCACGATCCTTTACAATATGGGAAAAGAAAATAAAGTGACTGTTGCATTGAGTCGAAAAAGTAACGCTTCATTAACCATGTTACGTTTGGAATAAGATCCTTTGGTTATTGATTTGATGAATTATGGCATAGATGTTTTTGGTGCAAGGAATTATTCTATTTTGTTTCAGGTGTTAGTGAGATCATCTCAATCCGACAGAATAAAGAAAGTGCAGAAAGAAGACAGTGAGTTACAAAAAAAGGAAGAGTTGGCTCAGAAGGGTATGTTTCCTGATTTTAACGTTGATAATGATTGTGTTTTGAGATTTGGAAAGAGATTATGTGTACCTTCTGATTCACAGTTGAAGAATGAGTTGTTATGTGAAGCTCATAGTTCTCTGTTTTCAGTTCATCCTGATAGTACTAAGATGTACAAAGATCTTCAAGAGTATTACTGGTGGGATGGAATGAAAAGAGATATTGTTGATTTTACTATGAAGTGTTTGACTTTTTAGCAGGTCAAAGCAGAGCGACAGTTACCAAAAGGAATGCTTCAGCCTATACTAGTGCCATAGTGTAAATGGGAAAATATATCCATGGACTGTGTTGTGGGATTACCAAAGACATCTTGAGGTAATATTACAATCTGGTTTATAGTTTACAGATTGACTAAATCTTCTCATTTCCTTCCTATTAGAGATACTTTGTCCATAGATCAACTTGCTCGGTTGTATGGTAAAGAGATAGTTAGGTTGCATGGAGTTCCCATCTCTATTGTATCTGATCGTGATCCCTGGTTCACTTTTAACTTTTGGAAAGGCCTTCATAAGTCACTGGGTACTAAGTTAAATTTTAGTACACCTTTTCATCCTCAATCAGATGGGAAGTTAGAATGAACAATTAAAGAATTCGGAGGATATTCTACGTTCTTGCTCGATGGATTATCAGGGATGTTTGGACCAACATCTTTCTTTGGTTGAATTTTCATATAATAACAGTTTTCATTTTAGTATATAGATGGCTCCATTTGAAGCATTATATGGAAAGCATTGTCGAACTCCAGCTTTTTCGGATGAAGTAGGTGAAAAGAAGAAGATGGGACCAAAATTGGTAGAAGAGATGGCAGAGAAAATTCAGTTGATTCAGAAGCACATGAGAACAGCTCAGAGCAGGCAGAAAAGTTATGCAGATAACCGGAGGAAGGATCTTTCTTTTGAGGTAGCTTATCATGTCTTTCTCAATGTTTCTCCATGGAAAAGTGTGATGTGTTTTGTTAAGAAGGGAAATTTGAGTCTGAGTTGTATTGGACCTTATGAAATTCAGGAGAAAGCTGGATAAGTTGCGTATAGTGTGGCTTTACCTCCATGTTTATCCCAAGTACACAATTTTTTTCATTTTCGATGTTGAGAAATTATATTCCAGATCCATCTCATGTTTTGAGCCAAGAGATAGTTCAGTTGGAAGAGAATCTATCATATGTAGAACAACCGGTCCAGATTCTTGACCATAGAGAGAATGTGTTACAGAATAAGGTAATTCACCAGGTAAAGGTTTTGTGGAAAAACCATATGGTTGAAGAGGCAACGTGGGAATCTGAAAATTATATGATGGATAAATACCCCCCCACTTATTTTGATAAATAAATAAAAATTGCGAGGACGCAATTCCCAAAAGGGGGGAAGGATGTAACATCCCAAGTAAATAAAGAATAAGACATATTTTGTATTTATTTATATTTTTGAATTATATATTTAATGTACCTTAAAAGGGTTTATATGTTCGATAGCGTACCCGATACGCAACAGAGGGTTTCTTTGGAAACTTACGTTGCACACTAATAATAAAATATTATTATTTTAAATGGTAGTTAACTCCTACTCGTGGTATTGGCGGGAATGAATGAAACTAACTACAATATGATTATATATGATTGTTAAACGAATTTACATTTATAAAATAAATGTTATAGGCTTAAAACGTGAATGAATCTAATTTTAAGCATAATTTACATTTAAAGGCCGATTTAATGCCTTTTAATGGTGAACCCCTTTTAAATATAGTTTTTGTCACTTTAATATATTATAATTGACCAAATAAAAGTGTTCTTTAGAATGGGGACATCAATATTTACTTTGTGCAATTTTTTGGAATTTTTCTGACAAAGTTCATTTTTTAATGTATATTGAAAAATATTTTATTTTAATTCAAAAGTGCTTTTTAATCTAATTTATTTATATGATTATATTATATTTTTAATTGGTTTTAAAGTGAAATTAAAATATCTTTTTACCATTTAATCCAATTTTGGTCATTAAAATTAATTTCACTTTGAAATTGGACATAAACAAGTATCAATCTTTTGTTAGTTACTGTTTCTTAAAAACATGCTATTTGTTTTAACAATGGGAAAAAAATTTTAAATTAATTAATGACAGTTATATGTTTTGAATTTTTCAAAATAGACATCATTTTTCAATTCGGAATATCAAATATAGTTTAGGCTGAATTTTTAGTTTTTTTCTGAAAAACTTCAATTTTTGATGAACAGTGACACTACTTAGTGGTAGTTAAAAAAAATAAATTTTTCATTTAAATGGAATTTTACCACTTCTGTGAATTGATTTTAAAAAATCCAACATACATGGTTGTTATCATGAAGTAAAATTTGGTTCATTATGATGAAAATAATTTATGGTGAACAGTAACTTTTGACTTCTATTTACCGCGGTTAAAGGTAAATAGGGTAATTCAAAGTCAAAAGAATTTTATAATAATTTAAAATTGCATTAACACTTGTCCTAACCTTATTGGTTGAGTCATTAACGACCATTTGCATCTTTGGGTCGATTTTGGGACCCCATTGTTCCACTTGGGAGTGATAATGACAATTTAGACTAATTAATTTAATGTAAAGGCAAAATAGACATAAAAAAAATCTTGTAGTAATTAATTTTTATATCGTGTTATATAAAGAATATTTTTGACTATAAATATTCATTGGAAATATAAAAGGCTTTCCTACTTGATAGTATTTTTTTTATAATTTTTAGTCATTGAATAAATTAAATTATTTATGACACAATAATGATGCAGTATTTACCTAATTATTAAATTATTAAAAGAAATATGATTATAATTATTAGAATATATTCCAAAACATGTCCAATTCTGATTGGATGATTTTATTTCGTATATGAGTCATCTTCTCGTTGACTTTAATGATTTTTGGACCATTAAAAACTGAATATCATTATATAATAAAATAATGTTTTCACACTTTCCTAAAGAGCCCCTCCTCTCCCTTATAAAAGGACATCATTTCTATCCAATTCCTCACACCTCTCAAGCAATTTGACTCATCCAAACTCTTCCCAATTGATCTCCCTACATCCCTCTCCTCCACATAGAAGCCTTACCTTAGACAGAAGGCACTTCAAGAATTCCATTGGTTCAAAGCAAAGGGAGTTAACCAAATTACAGGTAATGATTTCTCTTAAATTGTTTTCTTTTATTTTACTTATCCAAACCCTAAACTCTTTTTATTTCCTTTATTTTGTAACAACACCAGTATCCTTAATATACTAGGATGTTGTTATGAGAATGATTTGAACCACACTTACACATACCTCCATCCAATGGATGATGAACATAATGATTATATGGATTGAAAAGTAACGCCTCACAAAACGATGATTGTTCAATTACATATTACCGCCTCTCATGGTGGAAATTATGATGGCACTGTATTTATATATGATATATATTATGTTTATGATTTCCTTATGCTTCTGTACTTCCCATTTTTATAGCATTCCTTTTATGGTTTCCATAGTGGGTAAATACGATAATCTAATTTGAGGAAGTGCGGACAACCGCCCCCTCAAAGTGATGTGATTCGTTAATGCATTCTGTGGGATGTATAAAAGATGGAGTTAATGATATTATATATTATATTATACTGGATTTATAATATACCTATGTATAATTATGTTTTAATTCCATTAAAATAAAAAATAGAAATGAAAGTAGCATTCATGCGTACGTACGGCCTACCGTCTCCATGAACGGTGCATTTCATTTCTTACCTATAAATGTTATGTACTATTATAAAATCATGTATATACTGGATATATATGATATATATGATATACAAATCATTAATATCATTCTGGATATAATGAACTATTGACGACATGGACAACTTGTAAATATATGGTGTCCATTTTGACTCAAGTACCAAATATCGACAAAATGAACATTATTAACTTAATTGATTACATAATGATTATAACATGGTAATAAGTGACATAAAAGGAATAATAAACATGAAAAAGGATCTTAAGAAAGTATAAATTAACTTTAGTTTATTATTCAGGATATTAAAGAACAATCGAGTCAAGTCGGACATGGGGTAAGGGACTTCGTCTCAATCTCCTTTCATTGAGGCACATAATGATTTAATACACGATTTCATTTTATACGCTGTATAACCACCATTGACTTTTTATTTCTTTAAAAGGGAATATTTTTATACGAAGTGTTTTAGTAAATGAAAAAATGGAATGTTTTTTTATGTAAGCGTTGAAAATGACCTTTCCGCCGCCGCGAGTATTATTTGATCTATGGCTTCCTTAACAAGCCGGAATGTTTTTAAAAGGAAAGATAAATACCATATACTCTTTTAACGTATTTTGGTATTGAAAATGATTTTTAGAATGGATTTATTATTTCAATATCTTGAAATGATATTTTATTATTTCAATGTGGATATGTTATCTTTCCTTTATGCTTATGTTATGTGTAGTGATCATGTTATGGTTCTTGGGCATTATTTATGTATACGGGTGGTTCCATGATAAACCTAGGGTGGGTGAGCCGAAGATAGATCTCCAATGAATTGGGTAACGTGGAGGAGGTAAATGTGAATGTTTCTACTAAGAAAATTAGGGAATATACTGTGATGGGTATTTCAATGTAACTCCCTATGTAGCTGTGATAGATACAATGTTAGTATGGTATAATTTGCACAAGTTACCTTTATGATTTATGATTTTTATGTGTCTTTAATAAATCTTATGATTTCCCGAGGTAAGTAAAAGAGTTAATGTTTTGAATATATTTATGAAAAAATGTTTTCATTCATTGTTTTATAACCCTTACTGAGCTTTTTATGCTCATCCCATGTTTTGAAATGTTTTCACAGGACTTAGAGATGAATAGGGTCAAGGATGGGATCAAGGAAAAGTAATGCTGTCTAAAACATGGAACTAGACATGACTTTTTTTAAAAGAGTTTTTATTTTATTTAAAAAAAATGGAAACAATGTATACATGTATAACTTGTAATCTTTTGAGATGTAATAGTTATATCCTAATTCTCTAAAACTCTAAACCTGAAAAGAACCTCAATGTGAATTATTCATTTAATTCAATATTATGTAAGGTTTAAGGTCAGGTCCATATATGCCATCCTCTAAAAGCTATTTCTCCAACTCCTGGAACAGATTGGAAGTAGCAAATTTGAGGCCCACCTCCCCATCAATCACAGACCTTCCTTACACACCGTTACTAACATCTGAAACCGCCATAGTATCACTTCCTCTGCCAACATCATCCAGCATTCCATTTACCACGATCACTTCTTCTTTACACCAATTTCCAGCCTTTTCAGTAGGTACAGTCACACACACCTCATGCTGCAACTCCCTCACAATAGTGTTAGCACCTGTGGTACTTCCCACATTGCTAGAACCAGAATCCTCCTTGGAATTAGCATGCAGAACCCCATCACCCAACTGCAGGTCATGTTGAAGCCTACTGAACACATCAGACACTTCTGGATTTAAAGGGGCCTCTTTACAGCTCCTCAAAGGTACTGCAGACCGATTTTCCGCATCATCTGCAGTTCCAGAAGCTACACCTCTAGCAGACATCAATCTCGGCCTAGAGGACTCACCCACCCTCTCCCTCCCATTATAAGACCTTCTATTCAGCACCTCAGAGTAACATTTCGACGCCATATGCCCCAGACGATAGAAGGTATTACATTATCCTACCCAAGATTCGAAAACCACAGGATGCCTCCATATGAACTCCTCACCAATGGTAATCCATACCCAATTGACTGGTGGCCTTGCAACATCTACCTCCACACAGAGGAGAGGAATCACCGGATGACTTACGGTGGACGTTTGGACATCAGAACAGAGATAACGATCCACCATATTACCAATCATGTGAATAATTGCAGGATTTTGGAAAGGAAGAGGGAGCGGTGGAAGACTAACCCATGCCACTGTGGTTGACGGATCACGATTCATGTATAAATCAATTGACCAGCGAATGAGGAAGAACCGGCATCCGTTGCATCTATGAGGGGCACTGGACCAGGCTCGGATCAAATAATCCTCCCAGGAAAATCGAATCATGAATTGGCGACTGTCGAGAAGCCCAACAATAGTGCGTTCCTTCAAATCCCACTTTCCAAAGATGAAGCGGATGAAATCATCGACCGAGGGACTTCTCCGATTGAAGCATTCTACCAGCGTTAAGTCCAAGTGACTCGATGCTTCAATGGAAAACTATAATAGAATCTTAGTCTTTTAATCTTCTGTTCAGTATTTTCGGTAACATATTTTCCTTTTATAATTACAATTTTAATTAATATTTTCCTATAATATATGATAAAAAAATTTATTCATTATATATTTAATTTATTAACATTGTTGAAATAATAATTAACCCTTATCTCCTTCCCTTTATGAAAATCATAAATGACAATTGTGCTTGTGGTTGTACTATAACATCTACTACATAACATAGTTCATTATCATTAATTAATAAATTTTGATGGTCTTATTAATAAAATGTATATATATTTATGATACTTATAACATGTTATTTTAGTATTTTGAATATTTAAAAGTATTACAACTTTCTTATTAAATGTGGGAAACTGAATCATCATTTAAGAATATGTGTGTATTACAGTCCCCATCGAACTGTATATTTTGTTCTTCACTACCACATTCATGGATGGTCAAAACATAAAATTGATGTTTATATATGATATATAGTAGGAATATATATTTTCTATGATATATTTTTTTGTATAAAAAAAATTAACAATAACTATATGGTATTCCCCTAATAGTGATAACTATCATGAAATGAATTCTTCACTTTTTTGTCATCAAGAATCATAAAAAATATAATATAATCAGATTAAAAACAAATAAGAAATAGTAACACAATAATTCATGTATATGATTTTACATACTAATGGAAGGAATGGAATCAAATAATTGGTATTGAAATCAATACTATATTGAATAAAAAACAAATAATGTTACTAACATTTTGATGATAAAAACAATCAATAACTACAAATAATTTTCATAAAAAAGAACATAAATGAAATATATAAAATATTAGAGCATATAAATAATCATTACACATAAATTATTATCTTCCATGTATGAATTATTATAACTTATGATGATTTGATGTCACATTTTCATTTTATTTTCCATGGAAATCATGATTCACATTGATAACCATTTCCTTCATGAAACATTTCATTGAAAATGTTTTTCTATTTTTTGAAAATAAATCTATTATAATTAAAATTATTTCTTTTCCATAAAATTTGTTTTTTAAATTTTAAAATATTATAGTTTAACTTGTGTAAAAAATTTTATTATATCTCTATAGATCATAAAATTCCCAATAATTTATTTTAAAATAACATTTTATTTATCCATTTAATAATGTGGTTTTTCAATAAAGGATCATTAAATTATTAAAATGAACTTTATTTAAGATGATCATATATTCTTCCCTAAATAAAATAATAAAATATTTCTATTTTTAATCATGTACTCTTGGTTAATATTAATTTTATAAAATTGTTTGGATTTTTTCAATAAATATATTATTTTGAATGTTACATGATAATAACCCATTTTTTTAGAATTTTAACATGTGTTTTATAAGAAAAATATTTTATGTGTTTTTTCATCCATTTTCAATGTATTATTATCCGATAAAGTAATGTTTTGTAAATAAAAATATATATTCTTGTTTTCAATATTCATATTGGTTTACCTTGTTTTTGGTTCCAAATGATCTTGTTCTTGATTCTATGATACCATTTAGAAATGTCATAAAACTATGTCTCCTCCAATAGATTATTTATAATACGATGAATGATATTATATTAAGAGATAATCATCTATATAGATAATTATGGGTGGGGTCCCACATAACATTATAATGCACTGGTTATTTTTTTATATCAAATGAGATAATTGAGTGTGTTGATTAAAAAATTCTCATTGTACCTCATAAACATGGTTTCTATGTCTCCTCCATAATGATATGGTAATTAGGTTTTCATTATTACTTAACTATTATAATCCTATATATTCTTATGTTTTTTGGATGTTATTTTTCTATTTTATTCATTATTTTCATTATATAATAAATTTATTTTATATTACATGTTTTAATAAAATTTGTTATTTTTATTTTTTGAAATAATATTTTTATTTGATTTTACTTATATGGTTTTATTCTCTGATTTTGAGGAAATTTATGTTGAAATAGGTTTCTATTATTATTTCACCAGGATTCAAAAATGACTATATCAAATAGTGTTCCTAAAATAGGTTTCTGAAGAGCATTGTTTTGGATAAATTTCAACATTTTTTTGAAATAATAATGTTATAGAAATATTATACAAAAAAATAAAGCATAGATTCCTCTTGTTGAGAGATTATTTTAAATTTATTAATTTAACTATTTAATAAAGCTAGAATATTTCAATCCATATTTTTGGTCTCTATAAAATTCCTCAATAATTGAGCCACACAAGACTCATCCATGTACTTTTCAAAATTTATAATAATATTTATATCATTTTGAATAGAAACAAAGTAAAGGTATATTTTTATATTCAATGTATGAAAATTAAAAAATGATAATAATCAAATATATTAAGTGATTTTATGACAAGTATACGGGTATAATCAACAAAAAAATGAAATTTTAACGTATGGTGCCTTGGACTTGAAGTCCATGATCTTAGACCATTGACTCATAATTTACATACTCACATTGATTCTACATATAAAATCGATGGTAGAAGTACATATAAAAAATAATTAAACATTATTTATTTATTTTAATTCCATGGTTCATTCTAGGTTAAGATCATCAAACAATTAGTTAAATGAATATCTTACATATCCCATGTTCATTATATAAGAATGATATTTTTCCTATTATATAATTATCTAATAGGTACATAACATCTCTTTAAAACCTAAATTTTTTTCCATAGAATATATCCATTATATATATCATGTATACTAATATTCTTCACAACCGACATAATCGATTGAAAATAAATTTGTGAGCTCCAAAACAACGTATGGGAAATATATAATTGAAGTTACACAAGATATAAGAATGGTATACATAATATGGTTGGAATAACAAATTTTAAAAATGTAATATTTTGTTAAAATTGGTATCATTAAATATGCATGAGAATAAATGAAATCATGTATATCAATAATTATTTTCTCATACTAATAGAATTCATAATGTCTCACATCAGAAATAAGAAATTGATGCCTTTATCAAATAAATTATTATGATATGTGGAGAGGAAGACACCAAAAACCAAACTATTTTGTCCATCATGTCCAGTCTATTAATAAAATTTATATATGATGTCTATACTCCCTAGTAACTTGTCTAAGTAAAATTCATTCAGCATAAGAAGAAACGTGAAATTTTATATAACTCTTTACTGAATCTCTAGTTTAATATAATCAATGATATATATATATTTGAAAATATTTATTGTTAATTAATAATAATCCTACAATATAAGTCAAATGGCAAAAATAATGTCCATAATATTCAAAAACTCTATAAAAGGGATAATGTGATAATACCATACCATGAGGAGGAAGTTGAATGGTAATAAAAAACATAGTGAACATGACCATAATCATCCATCATAGAATAAAAATATAGTGAACCCCAATACGTTACCAATGTCAATAAAAATTATAACATGATCATAACCCATATGATGGATAAAGGGGTATTTTTTGTCAAATACATATTCAACTCGACCATAATTATCTATATTAGAACAAGGTCATGAAATTTTTTAATAAATTTATAATTTTCATTAAAATGGAAAAGATTATCACAAACCATTTAAGGAAATATTTTGGATGTTTGTGAATGAACAAAACCCCAGTTTAATAAAGGAAACATATATGGTTATTGAAATAAATGGAATCCACCATTTAAAAAATCATTGTTTGAATGGTATCTTAAAATAAGGGATGATCAATCAATTTTAATGATATTGCATTCTGTATCATACGAATTATATATATATAAGAGGATAAATTATGAATAATGAACTACATTATTGTAAATAATTTTGAAATTTATATGGTAAATTTATGTGAGATCTTAAAATATATTTTGGAAAATAAAATTAACATTAAATTATAATTCTAATTTAGTTATCAAATTCTAGGAAAAATTTTGATATGGTGATTCTAATTATTTTAAAAATATATATATTAATTTGAATCTATATTATTGTATAATTAAAAAGACATAATTATTATGTTAGAAAAACATAATGGATGGTAACAAATTTAAATATTAATGGAACATCCATTTTTTATTATTTTTGAAAATAGATATCATTAAAACAGACATTGTAAATAGGGATACATATAATAAAATATATTAATGTAATGTCCCTTTTATGGAAGATAAATGAAAATGATGAAACATTACAACTCAAATAAATGTTAATTGAGATATCAATATCCCTTAATGGATACATACTCCATCTGAATGAATTATTTGTAATGGTGTTCATTTGGTATAAATATAAAATGTAACAGAATACCTCACATTAAAATCACATGGAATAATTTAGGAAACATGAACCGAATAAGTTTGTGTGGAACAACATAAATCATTGACTTAAAATTGAGTCACTATTAACACTTATGAATGGGGTAACATATCATTCAATAAAATATTGGGGAAAAATTTCAACTTTTATTTTATACCTGCAAATATATGTGTATTAAATTTTGAAATTTCATTTTTAGGAAAATCAATTGAACACTATATGGAAGAAAAATGGTGTATAACATGTAACATTTCTCAAAGTATAATAATAGAGTCACTAAAATGGTGTTTCTTGAGTGATATTTTATTGAAATCCTCTCAATTAATTGGTCTAGTAATTGAACATAAAATACCAGGATTAAAATATAATTAATCATCAGAAATAGAAACCTTGATTTATATAGACTACATTGATGAAATTATATTCATTATACGAATCATTTTTCAATGAATGTAATTTGAGACGAAAAGTCATAACATGTCCTAGATTAATTATTCATTCAAACTAAACATACTAAATAGTTAATGATATATCATTAAATACATACACAAAAACCTTGTCCACGACTATACAAATTGATAATCCCAATATAGTTTAGAACATACTGAGTGAAAACCCATTTAACATAGTCTAAAAAATCAATCCTTAGAGACTAATGATTTGTTGTATCCTAATTTTCTTGTAATTAACCAATATATAGTTCATTTGTGTTTATAAAGTGTAATTGTGATATATGGGAGAATTTTATAAACATTCATAATGTTTTGGGGCCAATGAAGAGGTGCAAAAGATGCAAATAGTTTTTTCAAAATATATCGAAAGCCATGTATAAAACACAGGATGTTGTAGATTTTGGATAGTAGCATCGGCATGGTTTTTTCATAGTTAGGGAGAACATGAGAGGAGGCTGTGAAGGTTGATCATTATGGAATTATATAATGCACGTTTATCACATGGTTTTCCTAACATTGTGGACAACCATGTGTTGGGTAAAAACCACCTCCATAAAAAGTGGATCTAGGCCACCCATGTGTTTTTTTGGCTCGTTTTTTACCAAAAATGGCCCGTTGTTCAGGATATTTCTTCTCCTGAGCCAAATTAATGTTGTCCCGTCAATTTTATTGTAATATTATGGCATCCCTTGGACATTTAATGTTATATTCTTAAGGTATGTAGGCATTCTTTATTTTTCCTTATCATATTCATAGATGTACTTAGATATAAATCTCATATATTCCCAATTTCGTAGATCGACAACCATTCAGGGATAATCTACAATATTTAATTCTATATATATTGATATTTGGTCTTTATCATGATCAGATAATAGATCTAAGGACGTTTCTTGTATAATTTCCACGTTTCTTAGGTGTTCATCATCTGTTTGTATTTTTTGTCAAAACCATCGATTTAGGTGGCCACACTCTCAACTCCTTTTAGTGTAACTTATTCTAATGAATTGGAATTGATTTATAAGTGTCAAACTGATTGTTAAATGGTTTTTATAATTTGTTTAATTTCTTATGTAGTGATGGTTTGGGTGAATTGTGTTAAATTGTGTAAATTGGGGCATTTTGATGAAGTGTCTCATTATTTTATTTCAAATGAAGACTTTAAAATTGGATATTGTGGAATTTTGGTAGATGGATTTCGAAAAAGTTTTTTCAGTGACAATGGAATTATATTATTTAAAATCAATTGTTATTTGAAAGTGTTGGCTTAATGGTTCTTAATAAATTTACAATTTTATTGAAAAGGATTGAAATGGATGTTCATGTACATATTACTGGAGTGAGGCTAGAATTAAATAAGAAATTGTGCCCAGTTCCAATGGTGTAATGGCACAATAGTGGTGTGGGTTCATATGAAATTCGATTTGGATAAGGTTCTAGAGTCTCCCCCATAATTTTAGGGATGGATTATGGTATGGGAAGTCCCATTTCATACATTCATGTGTCTTTGGCTAACATTAGGGTTGGAAGTCTCCCCCATCATTGTAGGGAAGGAAACGGTTAAGGGATTTCCACCACTTCTAGGTTTTGTGAATGGTCAGATTTTTGTATTAAGGGATGGATACACAAGATAAATTGTTATAAGATTTAAATGGTTGTTTATATTCTATTAATGGAAAACTATACAATTTGGATTTAGTTTATATTTCGATATAAACTGCCTATTAGAAACTTTTTTTTATAAATGGTTTTATCTAAATATGGATAACATTTATATCCTAGTGGAATGATTATAAAATTCATTGTGGGAACTCCTAATAATTTTTATACTCACCCTTGCTTTTTCAATTTGGTTATATTGCAGATACTATCTTTTGAGACATAGGGAAAGGTAATGTGTCTCATGTCTTGTGATCTCTAGGATATTTTATGATTAGATATTTGAGATTGTGAAGCATAGAGCGTTGTTGTCATGTTGGTGATTATTTGTTTCCTTCCACTATTTTAATTAATAGAATTTTTCCTTCGACTGGGGTGCACATTGTTTGGTTTTGGTTATAAAATAAGTTGTTTATTTTTTATTTATTAGTTCATGCATTATATAGTGTTTGGTCAGTCATGGTTGTTTGTTAATGGTTTAATTACGTAAAGGATTGATTATCATCCACTTGTATTTGAAACCCTTAGGCATTTATTTCAAGCATTTGGGATCATGGAGATGTCTCTTAGGGCTTAATATTTATTAATTGTATTATCCAGTCTATGATAATAAGTTGGTCATTACAAATGGTATTTGTTTGATCGATCCAAAACACTTATTGAGATTAGTGGTTCCATCTTGATCATTCCCTTGTGAATCATGTAGTCATCATTTTTAATATTCCTAGAGTTAAAAATCATTCTTCTCTATTCCTTGGGGTGTGATCCTAGAAATAAGTAGGATTTTAGGTACTTTATATATGGAGAATAAAAATACACTTCTATCCTTTTTATGTCTAACATCAAGGTACCAGGTAGTTGGGTAGATTTTTGTTTTTGTGATACTTATATGATCTTCCTATCTCATTTTCATGGGTGTATCCTGTGAGAGGAGCCTAAAATATATTGTAGAGGAATGAATTCCCTCTTGTATTTTATATTTCATTTGTTGTAATGATCTATGATTATGTGGAAAGATATAAATTTAAAAAAAATATGGAAATTTTTATCAAATAAAGACATTGAAAAACAATCGTTTATCCACATTGAAAATGATTTGGTTTCAAAATCAAGAGTAGATATTTCAAATTTGATTCAACATAGAAAAAGGATGATTGTTGAATGAAATGGTGTGACAGTTACTATGTTGGAATTTTAAATGTCTAGCCACAAGAATCTAGAGAGTGAGACTTATATAGATTCTTGTTGGATTAGAAAAATGTATTATGTAGGCATTATAGAATGTAGTCCGAAGTGGGCAGTCATATTGAGGCTTCTCTTGGCCCAAAAATGAACTAATTGTTTGTCCAAAGAATCGACCAGGATATTAATACCATTTAGTAATGAATGCAACCCGATACTCATTATATGATATCTGTCATTGCTAAAACTTTACGTGGAAGATGAATAGTTTTCTTCACAAGAGTATCTAGGAACACTAGAAATAAGATAAATATGAATAGGGTCGTTGATTCTCAATGAAGTGAAACAAATCAGAATCAGGCCACATGAGAAATTAACAATGCTACAAGACCCAATAGGAATCTTGGATATTCTCAATGTTGTTTTTTTAGTAACATAAAATAGTAGTGTACTCCACCACTATGTGATTTCCAGAATTTCAACAAGATGTGACATCTTAAGCTATTTTTTCACATTTCTCCAGGGTCAGATATTAAGTACAAATCTTTCGTACTGAAGGTTCCATATGCTTCGATGAAGATAGAGAAGCGTAATCAATCTCATCCGTATAATAGAGCCAGACATGGGGATTCATTGAATCCCATGACACCTCGTCAATGAAAATTTGATCATGGAAACTAAGATCATAGTGCAGCAGCAAAGCCATTATCTGGAGCTGAGATGATTGTTGTAGACGATCAGGCTAGACTGTCAACTATATGAGGTATGATTTTTTTTAAATAATACCCTTATAAATGTGTTGTTTGACATTAGTGCATCATTTTTATTCATTTCTTCTCATTTTATTTATTTTATATGTTTAAAATATGAGATGATTTTTTTGTGTTAATACATAAAACCCCACTCGATGAAAGAGAATGTTGACCTGTTGTGTGTAGAGAATGTTATATAACAATTGATAGAGTTTAGCACAATAGTGACTTCTCAGTGGTGGAGATTAGTGTATTTGATCAAATCGATGGAATGGATTGGTAAACAGTGCTCAAGTGTCACCACAACTGTTATAGAAGAATGGTTAGTTTCACAACTGAGGACGACATCAGGAATCACTTTAGAGGAAAAATATTTTTAGGATATGTAAAATGAGTTTGTTGGAACTAGTAGTGGGAATGAACTCATACCACATAGTGACATTGACATCTGAATTGATGGAATAGATTGAGGATAACATTTTTCAAGTAGATGTCGATAAATTATCAGATGTCTTTACGAATATATTATCAGGGTTACCACCTATATGTGATTTCGATTTTTTGATCGACATCGTTATATGGAGCAGTCATATTTCTCTTCTATATTATAGTATGAAACCAATGAAATTATGTTAATTGAACATACAATGAGAGGATATGAAAATCAAAGGTTCCATTAGGCCAAGTACGTCTTTGTGTGTAGCACAAAACATTTTTTTAAATAAATTAGATGGAACTCTAAGGCTATGTGGGGATTATCATAAGCTTTAAAAAGTTACAATAAATAATATATTTCCACTTCCATGTATTAATGATCTATTTGATCAATTTAAGGGAGATCAATGGTTCTCTAAAATTGAAGTGTTGTGAAGATACCATCAATTATGACTTCAGATGGAATATATTCCACAGATAGATATCAAAATCATATATGTCCATTATGAATATAAAGTCATGGCATTCATTCTACAAATTCACCTACGGTCCTTATAGAATTGATGAATGAGATAATTTAAACTTATCCCAATTATTTTGTTCTGGTGTTTGTGGATGACATTTTGCTGCATTCAATGACATTGGCTTTGCTTAAGGAAAAAATTGTGACATTTTTTGAAATTTTAAGAGATCTCTGTTTATATGAAAAATAATCAAAATGTTATTTTTGGTATAATAGGTACGTTTTCTAGAGAATGAAATTTCTAAAAATTAAATTTTAGTCGATCTGAATCACTTATAAGCTGTTATCTCATGGGAACAACTGAATAATGTATTTGAAATACAAATTTTTCATTGTCTATATTGTTATTATTGATTGTTTTTTCATGATTTTTCATGACAATCCTTTCAAATGAATGTTTTGAAAAATAATAATGATCCATTTTAATGGACTAATGAATTCCCAAATTATTTTCATGAGATTAATGTTCTCATAACATCAACATCATTTTTAATATTTCCAAAATCATGATAGGGGTATGTGGAGTACATTAATTCTTTAGGATCTAGGTTGGGATGTGTTCTCAATCAAGCAGACCATTCGGTTGCTTATTGATCAAGGTTGTTGAGAGTGTATGAGAAGAATTACTGAGAATGAGATTTGGAGTTAGTTGTAGTTTTCCATGCCTTGAATACGTGGTATCATTATCAAATTGGTGGGAAATTTACAATGTTTGTAGATTATAAGAGCTTAAAACAAACATTTTAACAGTAGGATTTGAATTTGAGGAAATGGAGATAGACTATGTATCATTAGAGGTTTGACTTTATCCTGGTGTATATACTGGGTAAAGGAAATAAGGTGGAAGATGAATAAAGTAGATATCAATATGTTCATTTGTCAAAAAAAGATTCAGTTGAGTGGAAATTGATGTCAGCCCAAGACATCATGATTGTGAAATGTGAAGATTGAGGTGATTTTTCTGTTTTATTTTAACTTTATGTGATTCATAATTTTTTAAATATTGTTAAATAAGAACCATCATAAAATGAAATATTCTTGGTTATGTGTTCAAAACTCATTGGATGGGATACTATTGAGGGTGGGAAAGTTTAATAGAGTAAAGTGTTGTCGTTTAGAGATCAGATGTATATATTTATGGTTATTCTAGAATAAATTATTCATGAATACAACTATTCTATATGGGTTATAAATATAGGTATACATAATATGTATAATTCATTGAAGGCACAGGATTGGTGGATCTATATGAAATGAAAATTGGTTGAGTTCATTTCAATGTGATTAATATGTCAACATGATAATGCAAAACATGACTAAATAAAATGTATGTTTCACTACATACATATCCCGGTATTGAAATGGTTGTAGATATACATGAATTTTGTTATAGGTCTCCCACAAACGATTCAAAACCATAATATTATAAGTGTTATAGTGGATCGTCTCACAATGTAATCCCATTTTATTCTAATTTTGAAACTCAGCCGATAGAGGATATTCCCAAAATCAATATCAATGATGTATTAAAAAATATATGATGTACTACTTTTGATAGAATTCAATAGGGATGTAAGGATGGATTCTTGTTTATAGAAATCCGTGCAATAATCCATTGGATCACTGTAATCTATGAGTAAGGATTATCATCCTTGGATGGATGTGTAATCAAAATGGGTGATATCTATGATTGAATACATGTTTCAGTATTTTTTGTTGGATTTTGGGTTTTCATGGGAGGAGATCCTTTAATTAGTGGAGTTATTATATAATAATAGCTATAAAGATTCTATACATATAGATCCTTTTTAATATTTGTATGGGCTTCCTTTTCTTTATCCACTATGTTGTTTGGAAACTAGTGAGACTCCACTAGTTGGGCCTGGCCTTATCTATGAAACAATGGAAAATATTTAGTTGAGAAGAAAGTGGATAGATATGAATCATAGTGATTAGAAATTGTATGTTGATCATTAGTGAAGACAGTTTTCATTCACGGTGAGCGATCCTGTGTTCTTGATAATCTCTCTAATGCCTAGACATTGTCATTTTTGAAAGAAAAGAATGTTATCTTTTAAATACATTGTCCTTTTAGTGATACTGGAATGGGTTGTAGAAGAAAAATGTTTGCTGTAATTGACACTATGGTTTAGTTAAATGCACAATGTGTTCCACATATCTCTTTTGAAAAAGTTTCATCATAATGCTGACCATGTAATCATATGGAATTATGATGACATAAGGAATAATTCGTTGTTGGTACATATGCTGGTGCTTATTTTGGGTAGGAGAGATAATGTCATGAGGTGGAAAATATCAGTATAGTGAGGGTTTTATGGAATCATGTAGAGATTTTTGATGAATCCTGGGAATATGACAATGAAATTAAACAGCTACGGCTAGAAATCTATCAGGGATAAGTTATTTATCTACATTCTAGGATTAGAAAGACCCATCGTGGGGAGAATGTATAACTCATTTTTTGTGTAATGTTACCCTCAAATTGTGACTATATGTTTATAATGATTAAGGGTGAATTATGATAGATTTTGGAGAAAATTACATAGTATTTTGGGCTATATGATAGGTGCACGAAAAGCACACGGTTTTTCTAAATCATTTGGAAATCCTGTTAGAAACAATGTGAATTTACAGATTCTGGAAAGTAGCTTTCCCACTTTGTGTGCATGGTGAGGGAGACCATGCATGGAGGCTGTGTGTGTTTGATCTGTAAGGGAGAACATAATGCATTTTTATCACATATGTTTTCTAACTCTGGGGGCTAACATTGTGTGGGGTAAAACTAACCACAAAAAATTGAATCTTGGTCGAACTTGCCATTAATCACCTTGGTTTTCCCCAAACATGCTCTATGTTGAGATTTTCCATCTTATAATTCCGTTGAATATTCTCTCATTAGTCCAGGGGAAAATTAATGTCTTCTATTGGTTATTTGAATCCGTATTCTTGATGTTTGAGATCATTATTCACGTTTCTTGATTGAATTCTAAGATCTACTTAGATATACTTACCCTCTATTACTAGTTTCCAATATCTACTTCCATTATGGGTATATATAATATAGTGAATTCCAATTGTGTTGATATTTTTTTGATTATGTTGGGAGAAGATATATAAGGTGGTTTCATGGAGAATCAACCCATTTTCTTAAGTATTCTTCATTTGTAACAAGTTTTTGTCAAAACCATAGAGGTAGGTGGCTTCTCTCTCATCTCTTATTAGTGGAACTGATTGTCATGTTGTCAACATGATAGATTTGTCTTAAATATAGTATGGACTGGCTATTTTGAATTTGGGAAAACCTTCTTTTGTGATGGTTTTGAAAAATTTTAGAAAATCTAGAAAATTGGTGCTTTTTAATAATGTTCCTAATTCTTTTTTTTAATGAAGATTATACATGGGTTTTTCTAGAATTTTGGAAATGGTATTTTTTTAATTCTTTTTCAATAATAATTGATGATTTTACTGTAATGGAATGGGTAATTAGAATGGTTTTTTAATAGTTTTCTATAAATGAACGGTTTAGTTGAAATAGTGTGAAATCGTTGTTCGTGTTCATATTGAATGAGAGAGGCATTGTTGAAAAATGAAATTTTCATCAGTGTAAAAGGTGTAATGGAATATTGTTTATGTGTGTTCATTTGAAATTTAACACGGATAACGGTTAAGATTCTCCCTCATCATTTCTTGGTGGAATAATCGTCAGGACTATCCCCAATCAAACATTCATGTACACTTCGGTCGGATTAGGGAAATAAGTACACACATCATTGTTAGGATGGATAAGGGTTATGGATTCCATAACATTGAGGTTTTTTTCTTGGTATGTTTTTTTGGTTATGATGAATGGCTATAGAAAGTATATTTTAAATTATTTAAATGATTGTTTATGTGGATTATTTGGAAAAGAGTTTACTATGGTTTTAGTTTATATTTTGATGTAAATTTTTTTAGATATTGTTTTATATAACCATTTTTATATAAATGTAGCATAAATATCAATCCTAGTGGCATGAGTAGGGATGTCATTAGGTAAATCCTACTGAGTATTATAGTCACCCCTATGTTGGTAATTTGGTGCTTTTGCAGATACTATCATCTAAGACATTAGAAATGGTAAATTTTCACACATCTTATGATCCATGGGCTATTTGGTAATTATAGCATGGAGCTTGTGGAGAATGAATACTTGTTTTCAACTTAGAGTTTATTTGTTTCCTTCCAATATTTTATTTGATAATTGTTTCTCTTCCACATTGGTACACTTAGTTTGGTTTTGGTTGTAAAATATTTTGTTGATTTTTATTTCTTTATTAATGCATCATATAGTTTTTTGTTCGTTATGGTTTTTAGTTAATGGTTTTATTTATTAAGTGATAAATTATTCCCCACTTGTATTTGAAACACTTCATCCATTATTGCCAGCCTATGGCATCTTAGAGATGTCACATATAGCCTAGTAATGATTCATTGTATTCTCAAGCCAATGAGAATAAGTTGATCATTAAAGGATCAATCCAGTGGTTTGTATTTATCAGTCCCTAACCTATTTATTTCATTTCAAAATCATTCCACATATATTGTATAATTAGTATACATTTAAAACAATGTTAATTTTCTAAAATCATTATTTATTAAAGATTTATATGTTATCAATGTTTCCTCAGTTAATAAAATTACATTCAATGTAAACACCAAATAAAAAACTGGTACGTATATTTAGAAATAAAAATATCAATGTTAAATAATATAGATATTTAGGGTAAATATAATTTCTAATGTAAATAGAAAATTTTATAGGAATGTTAACAACTAAATGAATCATTCAATGATGTGAATTTTAATACATTACTTTGAATAATTTATCTAAAACCACACAATGTATGTATAGTAATTTTATAAATATATAATTTACACATTAGATAAAAATAAATCAGTATTTTCATTGATGAAGAAAAATAAAATAAAAGTGTCTTCAATAAAAATATTGAAGAAAATATACTTTTCATTTTGAAAAAAAAATATGAAAATCTATTTTCATTGTAAATAACTGTTAAAGGAAATATTATTAAATATATCCTTGTAAATATTGAAATGAAAAATTCAAGTAAATGTTGGTCATGATGGGTGGAAACTCTATTCTTAATATAATGATAAAAAATAAACTTACTTCTACCCTATAAAAATGTTAATCATGTGACTGTTTTCTAAAATAAAAAAAATTACTTTTATGTGATTTTTCAAATCTATAAGGTAATCGTATTGAAAAATATAGAAGATTAATTTTAATAAATTGAATAAAGAGTATATATTATACTAAATTTATTTTAAAATACATATTTGTATTTTAATAACATTTATATTTGTTCAGAAATCATCTTTTTTGATGTAAATGAAATTTCAAACAATTGAGAGAAATGAGGTCAGATTTTATTAAAAATAGTTTATGATCTCGAGAAGGAAAATTTTTACAATAATTGTTATTATCAATTATAAAAAGGGGATAATATTTCTAATGATTTTTTTAATCAATGATTATATATTTCCCATTAAGGTATATATTCCAGGATAATAATTATAGAGTAAAATTATATTCCAAAAAAATCCTATATAAAAATCATAACTTTGATCTGATACTTAATTTATGAATTTATTATGTGTATTAATTATCAATACACAAAAAAAATTAAATATAAAATAATATAATTTCAATATTCATAATACCCAAAATCAAAGTATATCACCAAATAAGGTATATAAATCAATGAAATAAAATTGAGTTATGAAATTAATTTCAACATGGTAAAATTTAATTAATATAATATTATATTATATAATTGAAATTTAAACATATATTACCAATAATAATTAATGTCTCATGGTAATAAATTTCAATGGGGATGTATATACACCATATGAGATAAACAATGTGCATAACATTACAATATGCATCAAGGATTGAAATTGAGATGAAATCTTATATCTAAATTTTTTTGGTGAAAATATTTTATCCTATTATATAGTTTTCTAAAACATGTTAATAACTTGTTATAGAATTGTTTTAATATTTTTAGAATCATTTATTATTATTTTATAACATTCTATCACTTTTCTGCTATTAAATTTTCCGTATTTTCATTATTTCCGGTGTTAATTGTGTTATTATATATTTATGGATTTTTCATGAATAATTAGTTTCATTAATGTATTATATATTTATATTATATAGATAATCAAAAAATCATTAATGATCATTTTTTATATCAAATTTACTTTTATAACCAATCATTCATAATGTCTATGAAAAATGAAGTATGTTACGATCTTGGAGATGGTAGGTCATACGTAATGATGACTGACGTTTACATTTTTCACCAATCATTATAGAAAGTACTTAAGTAACATATTATGCATATAGAATTATTAGGACAACATATATACCATATTACATACTTAGAAATTTCATCAATGTGGTCTGGTGATGAAAGGAGAGCCACATTGCTTCATGAAGGTTATTGTCCACTTGAACACTAATTATGTTATGAACATTAAATTTTTTAAAAGTAGTGAAAGAAAATAATACCTACATAATATTCATAGATTTATAAATATTTATATAATATGATAATTATTTCATGTAAATCCAACATAATAATAATCAATATATTTATCACAATCTAAGTGGATTATTAGTGAATTATGAATCACATCACTTCGTTATTTACTTGACCACCATACACACGAGTGTTGCTATCATGTCTCATATGGAATTTTAGGTCGAAGAAACATGTGATAATTAAATTCAATAGGTATAAATATGTTATAAATATAATATATGTATTTATAATATAAATCATCATTCTAATCCTTGAGAGTTGGAAATAGAAAAATGAATGTCATTTGTCCATGAGTTGGAAGTGTTCTCTACTCATGAACGAAGATTTAGTAACCCATTTAATAAAACTAATGATGGATTAAGGTTAGGTTATTATTATAAAATTATCCCATTAAGTATATAATATTTATATTATTATATTATATTGTATTGGTGAAAATTGAATGAAAAGGAAAAATAATTAAAATAAATTCTATGATTGATAAACACTATTATTAACATGTTATTCACATTATGATTACAATAAATAGATCCTAGGATAGATTTATGTAAAAAATAATGCTTATAAGATGATTTGATGTATTTTAGTGATTTATTTATGAATTTTTTGGTTGAGAAAGATTTTGTCATAAGTGTGAATATGTGTGATGAGTGAGTTCCATTTTATAACTGAAGTGGAGTGACATTTTTGTAAATACATAAATTATTGAATATTGAGTGTTCAATAATACCAGTAGAAGTCCCAAAATACATAATTCTTGTTTCATATTGATGATATGGTTGATAAACACCTCAACTACACAATGAACAAATTTTTTAACTAATTGTACCTTACATTTTATGTTTCCTTGTTTTTTATTTGGTTTTTATAATGGTTACTAGTATTTGTATCATCATTTATGTAATAAAGTGAATATAATAAAATGAGATTTATCTTGTAACATATACCCCCTGATTATAAATTTTTTAATTATTTTATAAAATATAATTCAATTCTTTTATTGAAATTAATTTTATCTAAACATCATGTAATGGTAAAAAATATCACATTAACTATAAATGCAAAAAATAGTTTTATACGATTTTTGTATTAAGATATTTATTATAAAAGTAAAATTGATCAATTAATGTAAAATATTTTATATTTAATAATACATATAAATATCATTTTATAATAGTTCATTTTTATTAAATTTAATCATTTCTTAATATATCATTTGTTACAAAATAACATTAAAGTCCATTGTGAATGTAATATTTTAATATGAATTTAAAATTATCAAGAAAATAAAAAATCGTAATATAATTTTTTAAACCAATGGAATAAGATATATTGTTCATTAAAAATAATTCAACGCAATAATTCAATTAATTAATGTGACTTCTAATATTTTCATTATCATTTATTTCATTTAATTATTAACTAAATATTTATTGTGCTTCATTTTAATTAGAATATGATATATTTATTTAATATCTACAAATATTAGATGAATTATTTTGATAATAAAAATATTTTTCATTAAAAATTAAATAAATAATTCAATCAATGTTTTATGTCCCTATCCCAAGGCATTATAGATATCAAATGGAAGAATTATATCATTTTCCTCTTCTTCTAGATACAACTAATTATATGTGTCCTATTCAAAGGAATATGGAATTTAATATCTATAATTTATATATATATATATGAAATATCTAAATAAATTCATTGCAAATAATTATTATAATATTTTATTTTATTTTTACTATTATTCATCTTGATGAACACCCCGATAAATCAATTTTTACATTTACTGTAATATTTAATTTTTACCACCTTCACTATTCATTTAATCAAAATTTATATTGAATATATTTGATAAATGTAATAATTATAATTATAGTTAAAAAATACATTTTTTCATATTCAATTCACATTATTTGAATAATTTACCATTAAATTAATTATATATATTTGATTAGAATGTAGGTTTTTAGTCTGATCATATCAAAAAAATAACAATGTTTTTTATATAAGGTCAGTTTGATTATTATTTCAATGATATAAATTATATTAGGTGATATAATAATTGAATAATGTTACATTAAAAAATAATTTGAATTAAATTTATCAGTATATTTTATTTAATTAAATAGTAATTTATCGATTAAAAATCAGTATTTTTGATTTTTCATAAAAAATAAAATACATCAACAAATTCCCCCAAATTTACCCTATGAACATTATTTATTCCAATTCAAAAAAAATATTTTGTTTTTATTATATTTTTTTAAATTTATTTTAAATTTGGTTGTGTAAATATCCATCAAATCCCCCTTAAGAAAAAATATTATTTTTTGGAATATATTAATGTTTATTTTAAATCATTCTTAGCTTATATATAATCGAAATATAACTAATAAACATTTGTAAAATATATATTTTAATAATGTACTTAATAATTTCTATACCTACTATTCCAAAATCTATGAGATATCTATCATATAAAATTTATATAATAATAGTATTTTTTTTGATAAAACTATGTTTCACATGTAATACAAGCTATTGAAGAAACACGTTGTTTCATGTAATGAAAGATAAACACAGTGATGAATGAAATTAAATATATTTAATAGAATTAATATATTATAAGTCCTCGAGATGAAATATTACTATCTACCCTATGGTTTCATGTCACATACATTGTTAAATAATATTTTATTCATTTATAATTTCATGTTGTAAAATTATAAAAAAATGTTTTCCACTTAATTGAAAAGTGATCTCAATAATCATGGGTTAGATATTTCATAATCATATTTTTCAACAAACCACATTGAAAATTATTAAATAAATATATTCTTAATAAGATATAATATGATGTACCGTAGTCATATGGAATTACACATAACTTGTATTCCATGTTTGATAAAATTGGTGGAATGTGATGATATGGATACAGAAAGTGTAAATAATTATAGAGATTGATTGAGATCATTGATAATAATAAATATATTTTAACAATGGAATGTAATGGGCCTCAAATTTAACACCCCAATAATTTACATTAAGGTTATTTTAAGAAAAATAATTAAGATTAATCTATTTTATAACATACTATTCACAAAACACTTAGCTTGACCGAACTCCAAAATAATATTTTTTTTTAATTCAATCATTATTGGATAGTTATCTATGACATGTACGAGCCCAAGTACCTAGGTAACCCGATAACTGAGTCGGCCCAGACATAGACTGAAGGGAATTAATGATCTCCAATAGTTAGCGACTAACACCAAGAATCACACCCAAATAAGGATGGATAGAATTTTACACAAGTGGAATAAGGATAAAAAATTATTAATCATAAAAAGAGACTCTGTTATGAGTAATTTTGAGAAGTCAAATGGGAATAAAACCCAATGTACTAAAACCGTGATCCAAAAAAACTGAATAAGTCCCAATGGACACAACTGACCAAGTCCACATATAAATTTCTATAACCCACTCCAATTAGTTGTTTACCCCTAATCGAACATGGAAGGAGATAATATAAGAACACCCTACGTCATAGGTAGGGTGTTAGTTAAAAATCATAAGGGTTATACCGAAGGATTCCATAATAGATTCTAATATTAAATTAACTAAGGATACTATTCAATTATAAAAAATACATTTGTAATTTTATAAGAATAATGAATATAATTCAAGATTTACATTTAAAAATGTGGAAATAATTTTTAAACAATGGAATCAATTTTAAACAAAATATTCACATTACCACTGATGGATTTTCTCTAAAATCGGTGTAATTTCTTCAAATGTATTAGAATAACATTTATATAAAACAGTTTTCATAAATAAAAATGCATGTAATTTTTTTTATAAAAATGAAATATTTTTATTTGAGAAAAAAATTTGATAAACATGGTAATATGCTTATGATGGTATGGTTTTTCTAGGAAATAGGGACTCCACACTCTTGGTGACACATAAATATAGACAACTGTACCTTTGAGCTCATGAAAAAGTGGACTCATCACCATCACATAAGGGATGAGATGTGCCTATAATTTTTAGAACATTTTAAATCCTAAATTTTCATCCAAATAACACATTAAATAACATAGGCTTCAATGTGATCTAGAAAAAATCAATGATGGATGTTTTTTTTAGGAATTTTGAAAATACAATTTATATATTTATCTATTTGAAATTTTCTAATTTCATATTTAAAAACCTTAATTTTTCTTAAGAAAAACATGCCTTTTATCAAGGTAAAATCCTATGGTTTCAATAAAAAACAAAAAAAAATAAAATATCACAAATATGGATTTAAAATAAATTAAAATTTTCATTTCAAATTCTGTTTTCCCCAAAAAAATCACTAATTTAATTTTCTAACAAATACCATCGATTTTAGAACAAACCCCATATTTAATGGTGTTGTGTTTTTCCCTATCCTACATAAAATATTCTTCAAAATAAAATTCATCAATTTAATTGGGTAAATTTTTAACAATTTCATTTTTAAAATTAAATAACATAAATATCACAAAATTTGACACATTTTTTCCAATTCATAGAATTATTTGTTTTCAAATTTTATTCGAAAAACATATATTAAAACGAAAACGGGTCAATTTTATGGAATTGGGTTTTTTCTAACA
Organism: Viscum album; assembly: GCA_963277665.1. Taxonomy (NCBI): domain Eukaryota; kingdom Viridiplantae; phylum Streptophyta; class Magnoliopsida; order Santalales; family Viscaceae; genus Viscum; species Viscum album. Next base: position 640,958,500 of record OY728151.1, on the reverse strand, counting down.
ATCCAATAGAAATATATTTTGTTAAAATCAATAAAATTCATTTAATTCAAATAAAAAAAATTAAATAATTTAATTTACATTTAAAATAAATTTTCCACTATAAAGAAACCACTGACCTTAGGATCAATAATTGTAGTTATGTTAAACCCTAATTGGGATTACATAACGATTATTAATGATCAAATATTATGGGAATCATGGATAAAACCTAGTTTTGTAATCCCCAAATTAATGGTAATATATCCATAAATCAATTTGGGGATCCATATAACCCTATAGAGGAGAAGATAAATCATGGGGGAATGAGTGTGTGATGAGAAAACAAAGAGGAAGAATACTAAAGGGTGTTACTCATGATTATAATCAATTTGGTGCGATAAATGATGGGACAAGAACTCTTCTTGGGAGATTAAGGGATCGGAAAAATCACTTATTGGTTGTGCTGGTACCTTGCGGCCTAAAAATGGGGTTCAGTAAAATTTAATCACAATATGATTAATTAATATCATTTATGCACGAGTTCTTACGTAGAGCTAATTGGGAAGGTTTTTTACTATTCAAAGAATTTTTCATGATATTCCTTTGGTACGAGGTATAGGTGATGTTGAAATTCCATTTATTTATGTATTCTTCCAACCACCACTGGTATAGATTCAAATATTTTGTAGATAAGTTAATACTCAAAATATTATTGTTTGAAAATATAGTAAACCATTCTCAAATAACAAAATGGTGTTAACTCTTATGTTCATGCCACACAGATCCACATTAAAGGTCCTAGGTTGGATAATTTATTACATGATCCCTAAGATGACATGATCCATTTGAAATGATGTTATAACCTTTCTTAAGAACGTATCCCCGACATGAACCTGATACATCACAAAAGACAACATATTCTAGCGTGGCCTCTAAAATATTCAACCCCAATGGAGTAGAAAAAATATGCTTCATTTCAAAAATAATTCACCCGTGTCTTCCATCTATATCTGTTTCACACATCTTATCAAATGAATTATTCTAACCAAAAGAGAAACCAGGAAAACTAATCCTAATAGATACACAAACAAGATTTGTATTATAATATTCCCAAAACCAATGTAGTGAAAAGAATAGAACTAATACTCAATACCACCTTCCAAAACCATATCTTGATACTTATGGTTCATTGGAGTGTCATCCTTCCAGGAACTCAATCTCAACTACCTCATATATCCAAAAAAGTTTACAAAATTTTCATACTTACAAAAATGTAGGATGTATAACTAGAACCTTTGATACAACATTATCATGATCTAGAATGGGTACCCTAATAACTCAATAAATGAGACAACCATAACATAGAGCAAATGGAATTCCTGGTCGTCATGGGTTGATGACTTTCACTTGGTGTCATACAAAATGATTTTGTTAAGAAAATCAACAAAACAAATTGGAAGCCAGATAACAAATCAGTATGAATATAAAAGATACTCAACTAGGGGTAACCTTCTTGAAGTCAACTACGTATAACATCCTAATTTATACAACCATGTACCAAAAAATATGAAAAACAAACCCAAGTCCCAAGGGACGAGACTCACCACGTCCACAAATAAATAGATATAACCACCTCAAAGTGGTTCATTATGTGTTCTCAAACCCAAATTACAAAATCTACAAGCACATGACGACATAGATAAGGCATGCAATAAAATTCCCAATAGGGTTTTACCATGTATTCTATAATTAATGCCATTATTAAAATAACCATCAAAAGTTTCCGAGAAAAAAACATTTGGAATTTCAAAATATAAATTATAATGATCCACTATTTACATTTCAAAATATGAAAATACATTTAAAATGATGGAATATATTAACAATTAATCATATTAAAAATTTTGGAATTTTTCTAAAACTATGGAAACTATTTTAAAAAAAATTAAATAAACACACATACACACAAAAATATATATATATATATATATTTAAATCAAAAATCATGTAATACCATTTATAACAATAATATATATTTTTTTGAAATACAATCAAGTGAGAAACATTGTCCTATGTCTATGAAGGTTTGATAGTTCCATGCACTATGTACTTCACATTCAAGGTGACAGGAAAATATTAACATAGGTCCCATTGAACTTCATCCAATGAAGACCCATAACCATTACATAATGGATGTGATGTGTTTATAAAATTTTCAAATGTTGGAAATTATAATGTTTCATCTAATTAACACAAAAAATACATAATGCTTCTAAGAGATCTTGTACATAAAAATAATGGAAAATTAATTTTAAGAAGGCTTAAAATACAATTTATCCCATCCTACAATTCATATATGAAAATCAACTACTTACAAACCACAATGTGTTTTTTATGAAAAATTATTATTTTACCAAGAAAAAACCATATGGTTTATATAATATCAAAATAAATAAATTTTCACGAAAAGAGTTTTTAAATATATACCCAAATCTATTTCTCAAATAAATTCTCACAATTTAATTAAATATTTTAATTTTCCAAAAAAAATCTATCAATTTGTTAGGAAATTCCCCAAATTAAATGGAATTTGGGTTTTTCAATAGTATTCCATCAAATAGTTTTCAAAATTAAATTCACCAATTATACTATAAACATTTAATAAATTTCAAAATTAATATTAAAGATTTTTGATTTACCAAAGTTACCTAGACGCATCCTATTTCAAAATAATTTAATGTTTTAATATTTCATTCCAATAGCCTTTTTTAAAAACAAAATCCCCCAATTAAATATAATTGAGTTTTTTCAACAAATCATATGGAAGTTGGTTAATAGAAATTAGTAAACAACATTTAAATAATATAACTAAAATTCTGTAAATTAATTTTGGGTTAACTGAAATTTGACATTATGAAAAACCACTCACATAGGGGTCAAAATAATATGCAATGCCAAAATATAATCATTATTTTTGAAATATGAATGATGTTCTTATAATACATGAAACTAGGATAAAACCTATGTTTACATTAAAAAAATAGATTATTAGATCGAAAAACCAATATGGTGGTCCATCGAACCCAAGAGAGGAGAATAGATATCACAATAGAATGACAATGGCAAGAGGAATCTAACCAGGAGAAGATCAAATGGAATTTTCAAAGTTCAAATATATTCTGGGTGGGAATCTGAGGGGAATAAACACTCATTATGTGTTCTAAGGATCGGACAAATCACCTCTTGGTTATACAAGCCTGTCAGGGTCTATAATGGGTGTTTGGGAAATTTTTACCAAAAATTTGATTTATTAAAAACTCATATGCACAATTTCCAAGAAAGAACCACATGATTTTATAAACAATGAGGGATAACCTTTTACAATTTTAAATGGGACACACATTTTCTCCCCTAAGGTTTCATGACAAGACTAACACTTTATCATCCTCAAAAATTCCACTGCTTTAGGATGCACGATTTTTTCTTAGAAAGCTCACTGTTTGGGAGATATGTGAGCCAACCACCCATTAGCCCATAAAAATCAAAAATATTTAAGAGTTTATCATAAGGAATCCTAAAAATAACTAACCAAATTATGTTAAAAAATAGGGGTTTATGAACACCTAAAAATAGTAAAAAAACTTATCTTTTAAATTGATGGAGTAGGTAATATGAACTAAATTATGAAATTATCATTTAAACATGTTTAAAAAATGAATACGTTGGTTACTAATTAATTTATAAATAAAAATAATATCAATTTTCATATAAATGATGAGTTTTTATAAAATTTCACTATATTTATTACCATAATAGAATTTTATATTTAAATTTTTTATTAATCAATATTAATAAATATAATAAATAAAATAAATATTATATGTTTTGAATAATTTTTTTAAATTAATCCAATATGTTTTATAGGATTATGATAAAAATAAATCCAAATTGATGTATAAAAGGCTATATATTTACAATGGTAGTTTTGATGCCACATAATAGATCCCCAATTTTAAAATAAAATTTTGGCATATTTTTTCTATTTTATTTGATAAAATAAAAATATTTTTTGAAGTTTAGATATCAAAATAATAATATTATTAACTATTGGTATTTTTATGATAACTTTGTTTTTTAATGAATAGTGAACGTGAAAAACATTAATTAAAAACATATTTTCCATCAAATTTATTTGTATTAATAAATTTTATTTTTAAAATTTATAATTACAGAAATTATAAAATAGTGAATTCAATTTATTTCATTTGAACCATTTACACATTTAAATTGGATATAAATATATTGCAATCTTTTTCACGTTAATCATAAAAACTCCGGTTTTTTCATTGTCTCAACAAGATTAATTTTTAATAAAATTATCAATTAGGTGAATTGAACATGATTAAATTGATTACATATTAGAAAATTAAAATTTACAAATTATTAATTATTTTATGTTGTTTTTATTAATAAAAAATACATACCATGTCGAAAAACATTAATCACGATATAAGAGAAAAAAAGAAACATATTAAATTTAAAAATATAAAGACTGCAAATCCATAAAAAATACATCATTTAATTTTTGTATAATGAATTAAATAAAGCTAACCAACCTATAAAATATTAATTTATTTCCAATTTCATGGAAATTATTTCGACCACAATATGGTTGGATTTAAATAAAAAATAACCATAATTTAAATCACTTAAACAAACATCCCCTCAAGTATAAAAACATCATATCACCACCCCAATTCAACCAACAAAACAATAATATCATAAAATATCTTCCCAATCATATACTCAACACAATACATAGGTTTTAGTAACTCTTTTTTCACAAAAAAGATCAAATCTAATGTCCTCAAGGGTCTCTCTTGGAGGTGATATAAAAGAGGTTATTTTCTCAAAACAACTCTCTAATTTCGATTTCTTCTTCATGTTTATCATCATATCATTCATACATCAAGGTATAATAAAAATATAATAATTTAAAAATTATACTTTTTTTAATAGTATATATTATATCCTACCATTTTATTTCCTCTAATTTTTGAATGAAATGAATCTACTGTCAAAATTATGCTGGTTAATTGTCTTCGTAAATAGTGATTTTGTTCATTTTCCATTTCCAGGTACGTGGGTAATAATAAAACTAATATAATGATGAAAATAGATTTAATTATGTATATTATATCCTATTTAGGGTTATATAATGAATAAATATTGACTATAGTATTTAAAATAAACCTCAGATTGTTTTTTAGAAAAAACCACCAAAATAAACAATACATTTATCATTTATATATTATCAAATGAATCAGCCACATATATGAAATAAAAATGATATATTGGGAAATATGAAACCATTTATGTGAATTATTAATATTTAATTCCACATTTGGAGTTCTAATTCCATTTTCTTTGTACATTAAAAATTTAACACAAATGATCTAATCATGAAATAATTAGACGAATTCACCTAAATCCAATAAAATAATGAATTATTCTAAATGAAATGGAAATAATATGTTATAAAGTCATAAAATAAAGTATTATAAATATTATTATAGTCCTTTAATGAGTTAATAGAATTATTTAATAATTCTTGATGAGAAAAAAGTATGTACCACTAAATGGAAATGTGAGGTAAGGGTTTCTCATCTAATTTTTAATTCAATGAAATATATGACATTTTCAAAACGTATTTCTTATGTGGTGTTTATAATAATTTAAATTTGATATATAATATCATTAATATCATTATATTGATGGTATTAAAAGCCTAATTTTATAATAATTAATTTTATGAAGTATACTATTTGACTGATCAAAAATTTGTAATAGAATTCAGAACCTAATTTTCATTCATTAGGTTAAATATCTACTTTATGTTTACGACGTTCCCAAAATAGGTGTGTAATGAAAATTTAATATCATATTTTTTCAAACATTATTATGTTAATTTAGTGAAAGTATTTACATTTCATTCAATTTATTAATGATCACTTAAATGATTTTATTTATTTATTTGAGGAGTTCGTTATAACATTTATCCTTTTAAAACAAACCATAAAATAATATATTCATCAATTAAAAATTTATCTAATCATATTTTAAAATTATTTTCACTATTATAGAATGATTATTTAATGTAATTTCTATTCATTTTAGAATTTTTAATATTAATTTGAAAGGTACATTTTCCCATTTTTTAAACGATGTTCATTGATAATTTTCTAATAATATATTTGAATAAGTTATGACCATATTTTAACACCATCATGTTTCGATAATTATTTAGAAAATATATTAAAATATTTATTAATTATTATAAAAGAAAATTATTTCATTGATATTTTAACAATAATTATAAATAATAAAATTATTAATGATAAAAATGGTATTTTCCTAAATTATTTTTCAATGATATAATTTAATATATTTTCATCAATGGAAACATAAATTATTGAATATTTCAATTAATTTATTTTTTTCAATTGTGATACCATATTTTATATTGTATAAAATGTTTTAAGTTCTGTTATACTAGGGATTCACTATTTTGATACCATTGTTATATTTCTTTCTATTTTTCATCATTATAATTTTAAAATACCAATTTTCTTCCATGAGTAACCCTTATGATTATTACTTATGTTTGATTATTTATGTGTTACACATATTCGAGAGATTGTTTTATTGGATTCACCCAGATACTAATTCAATGCATTTGGAAATGTTTTTTCTCATGCGAATCCATGTTTGGATAATGAGTAAACCTAATTATTTTTTGGGATATTTTCCACCATGTGATATAGTCTATGTTGTTTTCCTTTTAATTATTTTTATGTCATGTTATATGTTATTTAAAAAATAGCTCTTTATGTTATTTACTCATGGATCATGTTCTTAAATTAATTTTTAACTCATGTCTTCTGATCATCCATGTCAAAATTCATCAGTCAATATTTCGATCATTGATGTGATGGGTATAGTATTCAAATTTTATGTTTAGGGTCAAATAAAATTATGATCATATTATGATCTCATATCATCATGGTTTGATTTAAATTATGTCTACCATTACTGAAAATTTGAGCACACCCTTCGCATGCTTACATTTCACTAATATATGAAGAAATAATGTAAATGAATTTTTTCTACAAGGAATTCACAAGGATTATGTTTATGACCTACAATGGAAGTTGGGTATAGTTAGATATAATGGTTATCAAAATGATACTATTTTTTATTAACCAAAATTTTTATGATTTTTTTCCAAATTCACTAAAACTTCGAACCTAAAATGTCCTTGGGTATGTATGTAATCCCATAAATACTCATTATGTTGTTAGTTTTAATAGTAAATGTTGGGAAACATTAATCATTAATTGTTAAGAATGTAATTTTTATGTTTTTATCACCTGATCTTGAGGTGCAGAATCTAGGATATTATTGTAAGTATCAGAAAAGGGTTTAGAAAACCATGGAGAATATGATGTTTTATGTTATGATATTCCCAAGCCTAATGTATATCATGTGGGTTTTATAATTTTCAGGTTCATAAATACTTCATTATAATAAAAACCACTTTTAGATATTTAATTTATAAAATTTTATGGTTACTAATAGAATTTTTAAAGACACTCACATTTGAGAATATTATGGGTTATTACCATTCGGATGAAAAATGAAAGGTACGAGATCAATAATAAGATAAAAGATATTTTTTTTAGTTTATAATTTTAATCAGATTTTTGAATTTTTATATGGATTATAATAATATAATTTATTTAAGAAGGACCACCATAAAGTTGAGTGAAAACCCGTTGCGTTCGACAAAGTTGAGGAATTGATCCCATAACCAGTGAGAAGCAATACTGAACCGCCGACTACTGGCGTACATTACTTCTATGTTAGTATAACATTATTTTAACTTATTTAACTTATCTTTTGAATTATGGATATATTAATTTTATGAATATATGTTTTATAGATAACAATGAACTCAGAAATAATTTGATGATTATGTGAATAATATTATGTCATAGTATACTCCAATTTTGTTTACCCTATATGGTTATTTAAAATATAATATTGGGTGATTTTATTTGATGAATAATAGTAGATTAGTATTGTAAAATATATATGTTTTTATTTTTTCTTTATAGTTAGTATTTTAATTTATGGAAACAGGTTTCAAATCTAAAAGATAATTATAATTTTTGAAATAACATTATACTTATGAAACATTTATGGAAATTGATGTTATTTGGAGTTAAATATTGATATTTATCTTGGAAGATAACGTCATCAAATAATTTTAATTTGTGGTTTTCAAAAATAGTGTAGAATTTTTTTTAGGTATTATAAGAATAAATATTTATCAATTGATTAATGATTAACATTGTTTAGTGGTACTAAGTTTTAAATATTGAATATGTTTTTCATTATATAATGGTTTTTCCTATTTGGAATATTAAAACATGTATTAAAATTTTGTTTATTAGGTTAATTCCATAAGGAAACAATAATATATTGTACATATTGTGTATTTTGTGGGGCATTGATTTTGATTTCCATGATTAAGGAATTAGAAAAATAATACCAAACATTTTTAAAAAGATGAGTTTGTGGTGGAAATTTATTAATGGATGATACTATATTTTTCATGTTAGTATATTCCATCATTTTCTGACATTGAGAAGTAATTTGGTTCCTCAAATATATGAAAATGATCAGAAAATAATAACAATATCTATTTAATTACTTTTGGGGAAACCAATGGCTTTGTAACCCTGCATAGACATCATTTTTTTATGGGTAAATTTATAATGTCCATATTATCAATAATTCTAGGTAATTAATTGATAGTTTAAATTAACATTCGAGTTCATAATTTATCATTCTTATAATATGAATCCTAGTTTATTGGATACATTTAACTTTTAGTTTTCCTCTAATTAATTCGGTTGTTTTATTTACCCTTTTTTACGTAGTGAGTCTCTCACAATAGAGTTTTATATCCCTGTTTAATTTTCAATGTGATATTTTAAATTTGGGAGGTTGTAGTTTTTTTTGTAAATTTATGATCATATTGGGTTGGTTCATTATTGATTTTCAGTTCCATTGATTCTCTGTCAAGTTTATAAAGTATTCCATGTATCTATTATAAGGATTCACATACCTTATCTATTACATTTACTATACTCAGATGTGTTACCTTTGGAGAATTATATTAATGAAAATAAATATTTGTTATACATTTTAGTCCATAGAGATAATCTTCTATTAAACAATAACACACACCTGGTTAATGTTTTTTGGCTAAACCTACGATTCGAGGAAGCTTCATAATAATCAAATGATGTGATGAAACTGATGTATCTACATATGTTATACTTATGTAAAACAATTAAAGAGGTAAATATATTTAATGGGGGGTATAATTCAATCCTAGTGATTTTACAACATATCATTTTTAAAAATATTAATATATTTAATAGCTTACATTTTCGAAATAACCATGCATATGCGAACTCCGAAATATCATTTTTTTAACACAAACATTAGCACATAACAATTATAATGGTTTGAATGAATGTGATTTACTACCTTATGAAAATATATTTTCAAAGTTTTATTAAATGAATTAATTATTTAACATTTAAATAAATTAAAAAATAAATTCCAATTTAATATTAAGGTTCCATTTTTATAAAAATATAATTTTATTATCACAATGTACTTTTATATTAATAAATTAAATTAATAAAAATTATCAGAATATATTAATGACATTTATATATTATATATTCATAAAAAAAATTTATATTAATTAATTAATTTTTATATAAATAAGATATAAAATAAAATACACATTTAATCTTAAAAATTATATTTCAAAATGCAGGTTTCCACATATTAATGGAGTGCCAATTTAAAAAATAAATTTTGTAAAATATTTTTTATAAAAATTTATTTTTTATATAAGTATATTAAAATTTTATTATATTTTTTTTTGGATTTATTTATATATATCATTTTTAGAAGAATATGGAACTGTGAAGAATTTTAATAAAATAATTCTTAATCTAAAAATAAATATATATTTCTAAATTATTTTTTTAATTTTTTTAAAGTATAATCAGTTCAATTATTTATCAATAAATCCAATTTATTTCCTTGTAATGAAATTCAAAATGAAATTTTATATAAAAATATTTCCATCTTTGGAACATTTTATTTTAAAATCCCACTTTTCCATAGTGTCTGCAAGATTAATATGAAATATAATATTTATAAATATATCAATTGAATTTCAAAAAAAATATTCCATATATTTTTTATGATGGTAAAAATTAGGTTTTAAGGTTATATTCATTTTTTTAATCATAAAATCTACCATGGTAAAAACCGTAATTTACTAAGATATTGGAAAAAATTATTTTTTAAAGATAAAACATTATAAACATAAAATACCTAAAATCAATAATATGTAATTGTTGGATTAGGTATTAATAAATCATAACCATAATATATATAATTAATTATACCAAAATTCATGGATATTAATTTAGAGTCAATTTGGTTGAATTTAAATATAAAATATTCATTATATCACAAAAACTCACAGCTCCCCAAGTATAAATATCAACTCTCCCCACCAACCCATTTAGAGACACAAGACATGGACGTTGTAAAAAATATTCCAATCCTCTCCACCTAAATCTCTTACTTCTTAGTCATTTTTGTGTCACCAAAGGACCTAATAAAAATTCATCATGCATCTCTTAAGGGGGATATATTCAGTAGATAATTTCATGAAAACACATCTCTCGTTTTCATTTCTTCTACATTCCCATAAAATTATTCACCTGAAAAGGAATAATAATAAAATAATAATTAAAATAATGTAATTTTATTTTTCCTGTTTAATATATTTTATAAATCTCTTTTATAACGTAGTATTATTCAATGAATCCAAACTGTTTTCCAAATTAAGTTGATTAATCTTTTCCATAAATAATGATTTTGTTCATTTTATGATACTAGCATCATAGTTCATCATTAAAATATTAATAAGGTTAAATAATAAATTTATAGTAATATTATACCATATATCATGTTATAGAACTAATATATACAGATAATAGTAAATAAAAAGAAACTAGTCCGTAATGTATGAAAAAATAACCAATGTAATTCAAACATTTATCATTTTAATTTCATCAAAGGAACCATCCCCAAGAATGAAATTGAAATAAAATATAGAAAAATTAAAAATATTTTAATATAATGAGTAAATTTCAAGTACTACTTTTTATTGTTAATACCATTTTACAAGAACATTAATAATTTTACACAATGAATCGATCATAAAATATTGAAAGGAACGCACATGAAACGAGGAAAATAATGAAATATTATTAATCAATTGAAAATAATATGTTATAAAATAATCACAGAACATTTCTTAAATATAAATATATTATTGAAATGATTTAGTATCATTATTAAACATTATAATGTAATTTAAAGTATGCACCTCTAAAGGGAAACATGAGTTAAGGGTTTTTGGTCTCTCTTGTAATTCATTGAGATATATGTCATAATAAGAAATAATTTCTTATGTTAGCTGTATATTTAATTCCCATTGATATATATTAAAATTAATATGATTATATTATTGTGACTAAATTATTATGTTCATAAAAATTTCTTTGTTTACACATACAACATGACTGATCTTTGAGTGGTATAGCAATTCCTAACCCATTTTCCATTCATTGGGATAAACATCTTATTATTTTCTATGTCATTCTATTATATTTTGTGAAATTAATATTCTGTATGTTATGTTTTTAATAATATTTTATATTATATTACATATAATTCCCAGATTTAATTCAATTGAATAATTTTTACTTCAATGATATGATATTTATAAGGGGAAATTAATTTAATTTTTTTAAAATAATTTCCCATAAAATTTTATTTTCATCCATGGACATGATTTGTAAAATAGTTTCAAAATATGTTATCATAAAAATATTCAATTATTTTTTAAATTAATTTTTAATTAGTTTGAATTTTTTTTCCAAAGTGGTGGGTAATGTATATTTTATCGAATTCATAATATGGTTCTTTGATACTTGTCACAGAAAATGTAGCAAGACGTTTTTTTACTTATATTGCATGATAACATATTCCAAAAATAATGTTTCCATAATTATTGAAACATACATTATTATTTTAATGTGTTTTTTCAATGAAAATTCATTATTTTATATTTGAACAATTATTTGAAAATATGGAATTTTCAAATTAAAAAAACATATCTTCTTCAATAATATTTTATTGATCTCAGTTAATGTATTTTCATCTATGTTAAAGTCATATATTGAATAGTATACATTATATATGTTGATATTTGATGATACCATATTTTATACTATAATAATAGTTTAATATCAGTTTGACTGATCATGTACTACTTTGATATCATTTTTATATTTACTTTGGTTATACTTCATGACAATTTTAAAAAAATGATTTAATTATATTTTTAAACCATATCATTATTATATATGTTTGCTGAATTATGTATCCCACATAAGCATTATCATGTTGTAATGGGTGTACCCAGATATAAATCTAATTCATTGGGTATTGTTTTGGTAACATTAGACCTCATGTTGGGATCTGGTGTAAAGATAAATTAGTTTATTTGGAATTGTCTACCATGTGATAGAGTCTAGGTAGGTATCATTAAATCATATTTATGGCATGGTATATTTTATTTAAATAATTCCATGATGTATTTCATTATATAACAGATCATGGTCTTTGATTATTTTATAACTCACATCTTATGAATTTTCTTGTTTTATATTAGGACTATATATTTTTACCTTTCATATAAATGGTTTAATTTTCATATTTTATTTTCATGATCAAAAATCCTTATTCTCATCTTATTATTTCAAATAATCATGGATTGACTACAATTATGTTTACCATTACTAATTATCTTATCTCAACCTGTTTATGTTTTCTTTTCCCTCTCTTATGAGGAACTCTGTTAAATTAGTATTTCTATAAAGATTTAACATGATGATATTATTGTCCTATTTTGAAAATTGGGTATAGAGGGATAAAATTTTGATATTTATGAGATAATTATTATGAACCCGTCCTCTTAAGGGTTTTTTCTAATCCTATAAAACTATAAACTAAATAGAGTCATGGGTTTTTAAGTTTTCCAGCATATCCATTCATTATATGTTTTGCTGTAAAAATTTACTTCTCATTTATCCATTTAATGGACTGTAATGTTATGTTAATGTTTTTAGAATCAGATCCTCATGAGTAGATTCTTGGATTTTATATGACATGAATAAATCTATTTCTATTTCATAGAAATTTGGTTTGGTATAAATAAATTTATTAGGATAACATTATTTTCAATATCATTTTTCTAATGTTGAGTAATCATTATACTCCCACAAAATATAATGAAATATACATTTATGATATATTCCTATTTCATAAACCAATTTTTTTCATTTGGTTATGCTTCGATAAATTTTCAATGCATACCTTACAAAAATTGATGTATATATAAAAAAATCATTTCTTTTGACTAATCATTTTGTTTCACTTTTAATGGATAATAAAATCAATAAATTCTTGATAATTAATAATTTATACTATTATAATAAAATACTTATAAGAAAATTTATCTAATAAATTAATTTCAAAAACTCAAAATTAACATTATCAAATCAACATTAATATAAAAATGTTTTGTACAAAGTGTTTAACTAAAAAATGAAATATTATGAAAGGATTTTCATAGACTAGTTGTTGGTTTTGAACCCTTATCATTCATCAGTCATGTGTTCGAGGACCATTTCATTGTCCAACATGATCTATTATCTCCCGATATATAGGTTTTTCTTTTTCTAAACTATATTAAAATACCTCTTATAAAATTAGGATAACTTTTTTGATTGATATCATGCAATTAATATTTATGATTAATTTTTTTTCCAATCCAAATTATTTTTCACAACGTTTAATAGACTTATTTGAAAATTATTACAATTTAATTAATTTTCATATCCACCGTAAATGAAATAATATAACTCAAATAAATTTATATATGATTTAATTTTCATTATTACTCAATATTTTTCCACTAAAAAAAATAACTTCCATATTTTCTCCGAAAAGATATTAAATATTGGTTGACTCCTATCACATAAAACATAAAAAGATTTGTTTTAGAGATTTAAATTATAATCATTATTAGAATCATTAATCGATTATGGTATACATGAATATTATTTTAATGATGGTATATATGATTATTACATAATCTAGATATGATTTATGGTTCTTATGTTACAAAATATCAATGTTAAAAACACATTAATATTGAATTTTTTGAAACCAAATACATGTAAACATCTTCATTATTTTTTCCACATAGTACCATCATTTTTATATGGTTTAACCTATCTCATTTGTTGTTGTTGAATATTTAAATTCATTATAAATGTTTCATAATGAAAATATGAATTATCCTAACTATACCCATCAAGAGTGTCAAACTGGTATAATATTATGTCATGTTGTCACACACTATGTGATTATTGGATAATGAAAATTTACCCATAGTGGGGGTAATTACCATTACATACATCTATGTTATAGCCACATACAAGTTTAGTATCAAAAAATATATTTATTTATAACAATACCCATGTAATATCTTCAAAATGAAATCGTTTTGTTGTTCTCGAATACTTATCCTCATATTTTACCATATTATTATTTTTTTTAACCTATATCCTCCTAAATCTAGTTCCTATGGATTATAAACAACATTTAATAATACCAAATATGGTGACCACAATAATTATATCCAAGATTTTGTGTTGTACTATATTAAATTATAATAAGATATAAGGAATCACATACTGAAGGATTGATCAGTTTTGTAGTATAGGTAACCTAGATACAAACATGAATCATACAAAACAATTGAAAACAAAAATTAAAACATAATTTTATCCTGAATAATTAAATTCCTTTCAAAGAATTCTAGTTAATTGATGAAAAATAAGGGTGAGATAAAATTCTTAGTATATCAAAATTAAAACAACATAAATCATAAATCAATAAGAAATATAAACTTGAAATTGTATATAAATTTACAAAAATGAAATATAAACAACTATACCGTTAGAATAGATAATGAATAATCTACATGGAATGTAAGTAATGGAACAAAATTTCCATATAAAAAATAATATGTTAATGAATTGAATTTATAGATAATAATGTTAAGAAGATATCATGGATATTAATAATAACTTAAATGAAAGAACTAATTTAAATTTTGACACCATTATTCCTATGAACAAGATATATTTGTTGACAAGATATATCATCAAGATAATATAATACATCCTTGGTGATTTCCCATTTAACTTGACCTATAAATCTTATTCATCACATGAGACTATAGATATAATGTGGGAATGCATTAACAAGACTCGAACCCAGTTATTTCTTATCCAATTATTCCTCATATATCGATATATAGATTTATTTCATAAACAACTTTCTTTATCAAATGTATATATTTAGTAAAGGATAAAGATTTAACAATATTTCCCTAGTTAATTGAATAAAATAGAAATTAAAAAAATTATTTTGTAATTGTATAAGGTTTTGAAAATATTAATATCCATAAAATCAAATATGTAAAATTAAGGAAAATTTTACTTCTAATTGAAATTCACTAATTAAATTTAATTATAATGACTATAATTACGAATCATGGAAATAAATGGTAATACCTTCCTTGGTATACGTGATCTTAAATCATCCAATGGAGTATTTTTTATGGTATCAATAAAATTCAATCCAATGGGTGTATTAATAAATTTATTTTTTAGATAATTTATAGATGTACATTAAAGTTAACATTGGAATAATGCTAGAATAAAATTCTATTTTCATTTTGAAAAATAATATAACATTGAATATTTATTAATAATCACTTGTTAAAATGAATTCATAAAAAATATCATTGTAATAATATTAAGGAAGCTTAAATGAAATGATTTTCATGGTGGAGGATAATCTCTTAAACACAGAAAAAATTAAAAAAGAACATTCCATTTACACTAAAATTTCATTTATTAGAAATTGAAATTAATATTACTTTAACATTTTTGGTAAAAGCCAAAATAGAATTTTTTGGAAAATGAAATGTGATATATTAGAAAACTTTTGTGAACAGAATAAAAAATTAGTTACCAATCCATTGATATATAATTATAATTTTTTAGAAAACTTTTCTGATTTTTTTTTCAAAACTATGCTTTTAATGGAAGACATATTTCTGATCAAAAAGTGAAATGATTTCATGTCTTCATACAAAACATTTAAAAAAATATTTAAAATGTGAGGGGAAATGATAAATTTACATTTAAATATAATGAGTAAATAGTAGAGAATAAAATTAAATGGTTTTTAAAATATTGATAATTTATTTACCTTTAATTGATATTCAAGAACTGTAAATCTACATTAAATCGATATAGTGAAATAAACCCTTTAAATGATCATAACATCAAAGTGAGATTCAATCAATGAATAGGTTATGTGTATAAAATATAAACCAATTTAAAATGCTTTTAAATTATAAAATATATACTAAAAATTAATTATACAAAAAATTATATATTACTGATGATGAAAAAATAAAACCCAACTAATGGAAATTGTGTTATGAAATTTATTACAACTTCGTACTTAAAAATTGAAATCATAATATATGAAGTAATTAAATTTGAAACATTAAATACCATAAATAATGAATTATTAATGATTAAAAATATCAAATAGGGATTATATATAGAATATAAAATCAACTAGGTGAATAACATTACAATATACCTTAATGAATGAAATTGAGGTAAACTGTCATACCTCAAATTTTATTTTGGGTGAATGTCAATTAAACATAAGAATATTGGTATTAAACATATATTAACTTATTTTATACAAATATTATTATTATTTATAACGTCATATATTTTCCATTTATAATATCATATCACTGTTTTGTTAATAACATTTTATTATTTTAATAATTTTAGTTGTTGATTTTATTTTTTTCTCTTACATGATTTGTTAGGAATGAACTAATTATTTTTTATTATATGTCGTTATATTATCTACATAATAAAGATCCTAAAATAATGAAAATATATTAAAATATATTTAATTTAAAACCAATAATGTAAAATGGTTATGATTAAGTTTTTTTGTTATAATCATGGAGATGATAGGTCATATGTATGCATGAGTTATGTTTCAACTTTTCAAGGAATAATTATGTAAAGAAGTTATAAAAGATATTACCAATAAATAATTATTATGATATCATATATATATCATATAATATTTGTATATATTCCTTCCATGTGGTGTGGTGATGAAAGTAGATTCACATTGCATAAAGAAGGCGGTAGTCAGCACTGATACAAACGAGGTAATCATCTTTAATTGCTTGAAAAGGAACAACGAAAATGATATTTATTATCTATAAATATAAAAAAATAGTTCATTAATATAATATTAATTTTATTTGTGTCATATATAATAATTTATATATTATTTATTACCTATCATTTGAATCATTATAGAAAGATGAATCGCATCGCTTCGATAGGAGGTTATATGACGTACACACGAGTGGAATTAGCGTCTCTTATATAGAATGGATGGTAAAATGATATATGTTGTATAGTAAATAAATAGTTCTAATATAATGAATAAATATAATAATTATACATTACATACATCGTAAAACTCAATCCTAAAATGTATAATTGAAAGAAAAAAGTAATTGGTTTGGGGGGCGGTAGCCCACTGTAAATAGTAAATGGTGAATTTTAACCCATTAGATGGATATAGAGATTTTTAAGACATAAAATTATCATAAAAATATTCCATTTTATTAATTACAAATATATATAAATAAATATAATTTTAAAATATTTATATCAAAATTGATGTATGTGGAGAATGAATTAAATTAAAGACTCTCATTGAAGAATATTTTCTCCTCTCCATGTATCCTTACTAGGATTGCATTAAATACTTCTAAGGGTTTAATTATTCCCAAAATAATGCTTCTAGGATGAGTTTAGGGGTTTTTTATGACATTTGGGTAGGATTTGATTTATCCAAATTGCTTGGTTGGTGATGAATAGTGACGGGATTGAGTACACTTCTATAGTTAAGGAGGAATGTAATTCATGTAAATAAAAACTTTATTCTCTTTTGGTGGACAATATTACATAATGATGATAAAAAATAAAAACATATCTATTTTTTTGGATTATATGTTATATCCACACCTCATACACATAGTGAAATATAATTTTAATTAATTTTAAATTAACCGTTATGATTCCTTCATTTTATGAGTTAGATTTTCAGTATGATAAACAGAATTTTTAACCAAGGTATTTTATTAATAAAAAATAAAATAAAATGACACCTACTAGATAACTTATAATAAATTTTTATAAATATAATATTAATTTTTTTACTGTATAAATCCAATTTATGATGATAATTAATTTTATCACAAGCGTATTTAATGTGAAAAAACACTACTTTAACCATAAAAAATGCTCTATTTGTTATCTAATATGTATGTGTTTTTAAATTAATTATAAAATAAATCATGTAAAGTCAATGTAAAATATTTTTTATTCATTAATAAATTAAAATTACTTATAATTATTTGTTATTTTTAGTAATTTAAAATAATTTAAAATAGTATGCTATTTTTATAAAATAATAGTATTACTAATTTTGACATTATTAATTTAATATTTATTTGAAAATTTGATGAAAAAGGATGAATTATAATATATTATTTTCAATCATGTGAAACAAGTTATATATATCTATAATAATAAATTATCATAATAATTCATTTAATTTACATCACATTTAAAAAATTTTGTATCTATTAATTTATTTTTATTGATAAGTAAAAATGTGTGTTTTTTTCATTTCTTATGAATTTTACGTAATTATAAAATATAATAAATTTAAATATATATATTATTATAACAAAATATAATTTATATTCTGAAATAATATATATAACAGAACCAATATTTTTCACAATCCAAAATCATTATAAACATTAATAGGATGAAAGGTGTCCTTTTGTCAATTTCATTACATAACATATTAGATGGGTCGTATTCAGATGAACTTGGATTAGAATATCCATGTATTTGAGTCATTAATTATAAAAATATAAATAAATTCATTAAATAATAAAACATTTTTTTCATTTTCAATCTTATCATTATACTTTATACCAAAAAATTCATTTTCAATATAATTGTGGAAATTAATTTTTACTAGAATCACTATTAATTTTAAAAAAAAATAAGTAGAAATTATAAGATATTAAAAATTATAATGATTAAAAAATTTGACTTCATTTTTTAGGATTAAATTAACATAATTTTATATGTTTAATTTAAATTTAATCTTTAAGAGGTGACATGAAATACTAATTTTGATGTGAGAACAGTTATAATGTAACATTTTATTTATATCTAAACTCATTATAAAAGTGATTCCAATTACCTAAATTGGATTATTTTATACTGAAATAATTTTTATTTTAAACCAATAAAAAATATAATTTTACATTAAAAGTATTTTTTAAAAAATTAATTTTCAAATATAATAATGTATTTGTTACTATTCTTCATAAATATAATATTTTTGAAAAATACAAAAAATTCACCATAAGATAAATTTCAAATATTTAATTCGACATTGAATGTAAATTTATTATGTATAATTTATAATATTGGTAAAATTTCATTTTAAATTACTTTTATAATATACGGACCCGGCCATAAACATTATATAATATTGAATTAAATGAATAATTCACGTTGAGGATCTTTTTAGGATTAGAGTATTAGAGAATTAGGACATAACTATTACATCTCAAAATATTAAAAAGTAGACACTTCTACATAGTTTCAATTTTTTTCATAAAATAAAAACTCTTGAAAAAAAGAGTCATGTCTAGTTCCATGTTTTAGTCATCGTGACTTTTCCTTGATCCCATCCATGATCCTATTCATCTTTAAGTCCTTTAGAAACATTTCAAAACATGGGAGAGCATAGAATGCTCAGTAAGTGATATAAAACCAAGAATGAAACATTTGTTCAGAAATACATTCAAAACATGAACTCTTTTACTTACCTCATGAAATCATAATGTTTTTGGAATAACACATAGAAATCATAAATCATAAAGTTATCTTGTGGCATCCATAAAATATTTACATTGTAGCTATCATATCAAAATAGGTATATACTTTGAAATACCCAACACAGTATATTCCCTAAATATCTTAGGAGAAACATTCATGTTTACCTTCATCATATTACCCAATGCATTGGAGAGCTATCTTGGGCTCACCCTCCCAAGGTTTATCACGGAACCACCTGTATACGTAAATAATGTCCAAGAACCATAACATGATCATAACACAAAAGATAAGCATAAAGGAAATATAACATTTCCACATTTGAATAAAATAATCATTTCATGATATTGAAATAATAAATCCATTCAAAAAATCATTTTCAATACCAAAATATGTAAATATAGTATATGGTATTTATTATCCCTTTTAAAAACATTATGGCTTGTTAAGGAAGCCAAAGATCAAATAATACTCGTGGCGGCCGAAAGGTCATTGTCACAGATTACGTTAAAAAACATTCCTTTTTTTCGTTTAGTAAAACACTACATATAAAAATATTCCCTTTGAATGAAATTAACAGTCAAAGGGGTTTATAAATCGTATAAAATAATGTCGTGTATAAAACTAAACATTCCTCAATGAATGGAGATTGAGACGAAGTCCCTTACCTAGTGTCCGACATGACCTGTTCATTCATTAATATCTTGAATAATAAACAAAAGTTAATTTCTACTTTCTTAAGAACCTTTTTAAAGTTTATTATTCGTTTTTATCACTTATTATCATGTTATAAATATTATGTAATCATTTAAGTTAATAACGTTCATTTTGTCGATATTTGATACAGGAGTCAAAAATGAACACCTTATATTTACATGTTATCCATGTGGTCAATATTCCATTACATTCAGAATGAGATTCATTATTTAGATAACATATATATCATATATATCTATTATATATATATATATATAATAGTACATATCATGTGGAGGTCTGAAATTAAATGCATCGTTCTTGGAGACGGTAAGACGTACGTACGCATGAACGCTACATTCATTTATATATCTTAAATTAATGGAATTAATACAAAATTTTACATAGGTATATTATAATTCCATTATAATATCATATATAATATCATTTACTCCATCCTTTATACGTCCCATGTTAGGTATTAACGGGTCATATCACTTTGAGGGGGCGTTAGTCTGCACTTCCTCTAATGAAATTTTCGGTTTACCCATAATGGAAACCATGAAGGTATGATGTAAATGGAAATTAAAGAATAATAAATAAAACATTAACATAATATGTATCATATATAAATACATTTCCATCATAATGGCCACCATGAGAGGCGGTAGAAGGTAATTAATCAATCATCATTTCGTAAGGCATTAGTTTTCCATCCACAGAAACATTATGTTCTTCACCCATTAGATGGATGTTTGTGTAAGTGTAGTTCGAATCCTTATCATAACATCATCCTAGTATATTGAGGATACTTTTTTTATTATAAAATAAATGAATAAAAAGAGTTTGGGGTTGGAGAAATAAAATTAAAGAAAAGAAGTTAAGAGAAACCGTTACATTTAATTTGGGTACCATCTTTTGGCTTGAACAAACTGGACTTTTTTAGTGTCTTTTGCCTATGTTAAGGCTACTAAGAGGAGTAGAGGGATTTGGGGAGATTAATTGGGCAGTGGATGTAAGAGCCTAAAGGATTTAAAGGTGTTAGGAATTGGTTAGAAGTGGTCTCCTTTTATAAGGGTGGGGGGAGGATCTCTTTAGGAATGTGTGAAAATATTATTTTATAATGTAATGATATTCGGATTATAAAGGTCGAAAAATAATTAAAGTCAAATATGATATGATTCATGTTCGAAATAAAATCATCCAATCGGAATTGGGCAGGTTTTGGATATTATATTAATCATTTTAATCTTATTTATTTAAATCATTTATCAATGAGGTAAACACTACAACATTATTGTGTCATAAATAATTTAGTTATTTGGTGTCTAGAAATTTTAAAAAAAATACCATGATATAGGAAATCATTTTATCTTTGGAAATAATATTTATAGTCTAAATTAAAACTTATATAACCCTGTGTAAAAATTAATTTACTAAAATATATTTTTTTGTGTCATTTTCGACTTTACATTAAATAAATTAATGTAAAGTATCATTATCACTCCCATGTGGCTTAATGGGGTCCCAATATCGATCCAAATATTCCCATGGTCGTAAATGAAACATCAAATAAGGTTCGGACAAATGATAAGGTAATTTTGAATTATTGTAGTATTCTTTTTACCTTGAATTACCCCATTTACCTCTAATCGCAGTAAATAAAAGTCAAAAGTTATTATTCACTAAAAAATATTTTAATATTATTGAAAAAAAAATTCTTATTAATAACAACAATGTATGTCATGTTTTATAAATTCAATTCACATAAGTGGTAAAATTTCATTTAAATGAAAAATTCAAGGTTTTCACTACTACTAAGTGGTTTCACTAGTCATCAAAAATTTATGTTTTTCAGAAAAATACCAAAAAATCAGCCTAGGTTATATTTGATGTTCAAAATTCAAAAATGATATCTATTTTACCAAATTATAAACATAGAAGTTTCATTAATTAATTTAAATTAATTTCCATTATCAAAACAAATAGCGTGTTTTTATGAAATGGTAACTATTAAAAGATTGATACTTGATTATGTCCAATTTCAAAGTTAAATTAATTAAAAAAACAAAATTGGATAAAATGGTAAAAATATATTCAAATTACACTTTAAAACTAATTAAAAAGATAATCTATCCATATAAATAAATTAGATTAAAAGGGACTTTTGAATTAAATAAAAATATTTTTCAATATTCATTAAAAACGTAATTTATCAGAAAGATACCAAAAAATTACCCAAAATAAATTTTGATGTCCTAAATCTAAAGAAGAATTTTATTTGGTCAAATAGAACCTATTAAAATGACTAAAACTATATTTAAAGAGGGTTCTCCATTAAAAGGCTATAAATCGACATTTTAACTCAAATTATACTTAAAATTAGATTCATTCATATTTTAATCCTACAACATTTTATTTGATAAATTTAGATAAATTTAACAAAAATATATAATCATATTGTAGTTAGGTTTGTTCATTCTCTAAAATACAACGTCTAGAAGATAACAACCATTTAAAATAATAATATTATATTATTAGTGTGCAAGGAAAGATTTCAAAGAAACCCGTTGTTGCGTATCAGGTACGCTATCGAACATAGAATCCCCTTTAACATAAAATTTATATTTAATTAAAAACTATCAATAAATATGAAATATGTATTATTATTTATTTACTTGGTGTGGTACATCCGTCCCCCCTTTTGGGAATTGAATCCTCACAATTTTTCTTATCAGAATAAGTGGGGGTATTTATCCTAGATAGCATTTTCAGATTCCCACGCTGCCTCTTCAACCTTTTGGTTTTTCCACAAAACCTTTACCTGGTGAATTAACTTATATTGCAACAGTTGATCTCTATGGTCAGGAATCTGAACTGGTTTTTCTTCATATGATGTATTCTCTTCCAACTGATCTACCTCTGGGCTCAAAACATGAGATGGATCTGGTATATACTTTCTCAACATCGAAACATGAAAAACATTGTGTACATAGGATAAACATGGAGGTAAAGCCACTTTGTACGCAACTGATCCAACATTCTCCAAAATCTTATATGGTCCAATGAACCTCAGACTCAACATTACCATCTTACCAAAACACTTCACACTTTCCCAAGGAGAACCTTTCAGAAAGTCATGATCACCTACCTCAAAAAAATATCCTTCCTCCAGTTATCTAATAAACTTTTCTATCTGCTCTGACCTGTTCATATGTGCTTCTAAATCAACTGAACATTATCTACCATCTCTTATACCAATTTCGGTTCCATCACCTTCGCTTTACATACATCATCCCAAAAAGATTTATTTTGACAACTATTTCCATATAATTTCTCAAATGGAGCCATCTGTATACTAGCATGAAAACGGTTATTATATGAAAATTCAATAAAAGAAAGATCTTGGTCCCAACTTCCCTGATTATCCATCAACCAAGCACGTAACATATACTACAATATCTGAATTGTTAGTTCTGATCACCCATCTGGTTGAGGATGAAAAGCTATTCTAAAATTTAAATCAGTACCCAATGACATTTGAAAGACATTCTAAAAGATATAAGTAAATCTAGGATCACGATCAAATACAATGGAGAGGGTAACTCCATGAAACCTGACTATATCTTTAACATACATCTGAGAATGTTGATCTATAGACAATGTAAATCAAATAGGATGGAAATGAGTAGATTTTTTCAATCGAACAATAATAACTCAGATTGCATTATTACCTCGAGATGTCTTCGGTAATCCCACAATGATGTCCATGAATATATTTTTCCATTTCCACTCTGGCACCGGTAAAGGCTAAGAAATCCCTTTTGGAAACTCCTTCTCTTCTTTAACCTACTGACAAGTCAAAAAAATCACAGTTAAATCATAAATATCTCTTTTCATTCCATCACACCAGTAATACTCCTGATGATCTTTGTACATCATAGTACTGTTAGGATGAAATGAAAACGAGGAACTATGAGCTTCACATAACAACTCATTCTTCAACTCTTAATCACAAGGAACGCATAATATCTTTCCAAACCTCAAAACACAATCATTATCAATGTTAAAATCAGGCAACCTACCATTCTTAACCAACTCTACCTTTTTCTAGAACTCACTGTCATCTTTATGTGCTTTCATTACTCTGTCTGATAGAGATGATCTCACTGACCCCTGATGCAAAATAGAAGAATATTTGGCACCAAAAACTTCTATGCCAAAGTTTATCAAATCAAAAACCAAAGGATCATGTTCCCAACATATCATGGTAAATGAAGCCTTACTTTTTTGACCCAAAGCATCTACCACATTATTTTCTTTTCCTGGATGGTAATGGATCGTGTAATCATAATCCTTGATTAATTATAGCCATCTCAACTCTCTCGTGTTCAATTAATTCTGAGTGAATATATACATTATACTTTTGAGATTAGTATATATTTGACATTTTACTCCATACAAATGATGCCACGAAATTTTTAAAGAAAAAAACCACAATATCTAATTTCAAATCATATGTACGGTAATTTAACTCATGTGGATTCAACTGACATGAAGCATAAGAAAATACCTGATCATTTTTCATTAGGACACAACCATGTCCTTTCAAAAAGCATCACTTTAGATAATAAAGTCCCCATTTCTGGATGGTAGTGCCAAAACTGGAGCATTCACCAATCTTTTATTCAATTTATGAAAACAATCATCACATTCTTTTGTCAAGATGAACATAACAACTTTTCAAGTTAACAAAGTCATTGGACAATATAAAAGTGAAAATTTTTCAACAAACCTCCAGTAATAAATTCCAATCCATGAAAACTACGAATCTCGGTTATATCTGATGGTCTTGGCCATTCTTCGCCAAATTTTTTTAGAAGAATCAACCGTTATGCTATTTTTGGAACAATGTGACCAAGGAAATAAATTTTTTGCAACCAAAAATCACACTTGATGAATTTACAATAAATTTTTTTTCTTTTAAGATTTACAAGACAACCCTTAAATAAATTCCATGTTCTTCTTTGATTTTTGAATAAACCAAAATATCATCAATGAACATAACCACATACTTATCTAAGAACAATGGAAAATTATATTCATAAGATCCATGAATATATAAGGTTCATTGGTTATACCAAAAGGAATAACTAAAAATTCATAATGGTTGTATCTAGTATGAAACGTGGTCTTTAGAATATCTGTTTCTTCCACTTTCAACTGATGTTACCCCGATCTCTAGTTAATCTTCAAAAAATACTATGCTCCCTGGAGCGAATCAAACAAATCCCCGATATGAGGAAAAGGATACTTATTCTTAACAGTAATGTTATTAAATTCTCTATAATCAATACAAAGACTCATTGAACCTTCTTTATTTTTAACAAACAATTCAAGAGAACCCCATGGTGATGTGCAAGGTCGAATGAAACCTTTATCTAATAACTCCTGCAATTGCTTCTTTAACTCTAAAAGTTCAATTTGATCCATTCGATAAGGGTGTTTTGAAATTGGCTTAGCATCAGAAACTAATTCAACATTAAATTCAACTTCTTGATCAGGTATAATACTAGGCAACTCATCATGAAAAATATCAATGTACTCATTTACCATTGGAACATCATTAAACTGAAGAGTTCCTTTGTTTTAAACAATATGTGAAAGGTGACATTAATTTCCATCTTTTACTAGTTTCTCATCTTCCTGTTATGTTATCAAAATAAAGTGTTCATTTTTTGTATGCAAACAGAAAATAATTTTGAAAAGAGACATCTTTAGATCTACATTCAATCATAGCATGATAAAAAGAAAGCTAATCCATACCCAAAATAACATCAAACTCTACTACAAGAAAAACAATAAGGTTTTCAGGAATGTTCTTATGTTTTAATTTTGTCCCAACTTCATTTGATGTCCAAACATCTACTAAAGAAGTTACAAAGGATTTCACCACCCCTTTCGGCTTCTAGTTTGGCTGATTTCCTTCGGTTGAGTTCTTTGTTAGACACTCATTTGCATAATGACCCATTTCATTGAACGTAAAACATTTTACTGACTGTAAATCAGATTTTTTCTTACCATTACCCTGATCATTTTCAATGCAATTATGAGCCTTATGTACCATTTTACCACATCAGTATCACTTACCAGAATTCAAAATACATTCCCCAACATGCTTTTTACCACAATTTTCACAAAGTCTAAACTTATGTTTCTTACAATTAGACTTTTTTGAAGAGTTATTCCCTTTTGTATACCACCTTGACCTCTTATTCTGTTGTTTGTAAAAGAACACATGATCATCTAGAATCTCTATTTCCACCTTCTCCGCATAATGAACAAGTTTTTCATACCTTTTGAACTCACGAGAAGCTAATGCCTTTCGATACATTGGCTTTAATCGTGAGTAAAAACAAATGATTTTACTATCAAGATCTCGTATGAAATTTGGAGCATACCATGACAGTCGAGTGAATGAATCATCATAAGAATCCTCTAAGTCATCCTCCTGCCTCAATTACATGAATTGTTTTTCTATTCTAAGATGAACAACCATAGGAAAATATTTCTCAAGAAAAACAAACCTTTGAATTCATCCCAGTGGATAACATAAATCTTCTCACTATCCCTGATATTTGTCACCATCGACCAACACTGATCAGCTTCACCATAAAAATGGTAAACAAAGTGACTTGCCTTTTGATGTTCTGAACAACCCATGACATTGAAAATATTCTCCAGTGGTTTAATGCACCCTTCTGCTAGCGCAGGGTCAAATGATCCTCTGAATGATGGGGTTTTTTCCGCTTGAAATTCTCCACTATGGACATGTTCCTCTCTGGTTGATCTGGCTGATCTCGTGCATGTACACCGCCAACATTTATAGCCCGAGTCAACTATTTCATCACTGCAACAGACTATTCAGTTCTGATTCTGACCATCTTAGGTTGTGGATTTGTAAGGTTGTCTTCTTCCTTAGGTCGTCCCAACATAGCTTCCCAGTTTCCTCTACGAAAAACAATTCTGAACACAGAAATATATTAGGCGAAGAAACATGATAATCTATAAATTTATATGTTTTCCATATTAACATAAATTACTTTATAGATATTAATTTAACATTACCCTAACTCTTAAAGTTATCTAAACCGACCTCTGATACCAACTATAAGGACCCAGCCTTAAACATTACATAATATTGAATTAAATATATAATTCAAATTGAGAAAATTTTCAGGTTTAGAGTTTTAGAGAATTATGACATAACTATTTCATCTCAAAAGATTATAAATTGGACACTTCTACAAAGTTTCCATTTTTTCTTAAAATAATGACTATTTAAAAATAGATTCATCTCTAGTTCCATGTTTTTTTCTTCATGACTTTTCCTTGATCCCATCCTTGACCCTATTCATCTTTAAGTCCTGTGAAAACATTTCATAACATGGGATGAGCATAAAATCCTCAATAAGGGTTATAAAAAAAAGAAAGAAACATTTTTTAATAAATACATACAAAACATTAACTCATTTACTTACCTCATGAAATCATAAGATTTTATAAATTACACATAGTAATCATAAATCATAAAGGTAACTTGTGGAATCCATAACATACTTAATTTATAGCTATCACAGTTACAAAGGTAGTTACATTGGAATACCCATCACAGTATATTCCCTAAATCTCTTAGGAGAAACATTCACGTTTACCTTCGTCACATTACCCAATGAATTGGGGAGAAATCTGAGGCTCACCTGCCCAAGGTTTATCATGGAACCGCCCTTATATGTAAATAATTCCCAAGAACCATAACTGTAACACCCGAGACTTTTATGTTATATAAATCATCAAAGGAATCTTTTTCTACACAACACTTGCTTGGCTTTCTTTACACGCAATCGCGACCTTCCTCGATAGCTTGCGTCGTACGCAATACCGAGTTTCACTAAACAACAATATGCTATTAAAACTAGCCGTTATGAATAGTAATAACCACTTTTTGAAATTTTATAAATTTTATTTTTCAAAATGGACTTCATTTTTGGACTCAGAATATCGAAATTAGCCTAGGGTGAAATTTTGGTATTTTTCTGAAAACTTTCAATTTTTGATGAATAGTGAAACCACTAAGTGGTAGGTTAAAAAAACTGAATTTTGCATAAAACTTAATTTTACCGCTTCTGTGAATGAAATTTCGAAAATCCGAGAGACACGGTTAATATCAAGGACTAAAATGTGGTTCAATGAGATGAAAATAATTTTTTGGTGAATAGTAACTTTTTACCTTTTTTACCGCGGTTAATAGTAAATAGGGTAACTAAGGGTAAATATGATATTAATATTACCCTAACACATGTCCTAATTCTATTGGACAAGTGTAATTCGACCAAAAACAAACTTAGGAATAAAATATGACCATTTAGGCCCACTTGGATTAGATTAGGACATTAATTATTAATTTATTTAAAGAAGGGTTAAAATAGTTAAATTTAAAGTTTAATAAGTAAATCATTTTTAATATGGGGTTATACATAAGATAAATTCGATTGTAAATATTCATTAGAAAGATAAAATGATTTCCTACATGATGGTATTTTATTTGGAATTTTTAGACATCAAATAATTTAATTTATTTGTGACACAAAGATGATGCAGTAATTATCTTATTAATGGAATATTGACATAATTGATAATATAAATACCAAAATAAATGTAATTTAAGACTTTTTATGAATTCCACTAATTTTCTAGGTTACTATGATATATTATTGTTGATTTAATCAACTTGGTTCGAACATATAATTCTGATATGACTTTCACAAAAATCATATATCAAATAGTGTCAAAATTGACACAAAATAGTTTTTAAATAAAATATTATATTATTAATTGTAATTTTATTCCTAAAAATCTAATGTTCGGCCAAATGACTTAGATAAGGATATATATATTAATAATAAACAATTTGGGGTTCGTTTGGCATGTTATAGTAAGTGTATTAACCATATAGTGAAAGAAAACAAAAAGACACGGTAAAAGTTAAATTAATTAACTTAGAGTTAAATCTAATTGATAAGATTAAAATAATACCCTAAACTTGTCTAAATCCTATTGGTTGATAGGATTTCGACCCATCCCCACTTTAGCTTCGAAATAAGACCCTTTGGAACCATTATAAACCGATTTTGACTATAATATAAAATAATATTTTGAGATATTCCTAAGGTGCCCCTCTCCTCCCTTATAAAAGGGCACCTCCTCCCCTTCCTCCTCACACCAATTTGAGCACTCAAGCTCGGCCAACCCCTGCCATTTTCTCCTCTACACTTCCCTAGAGTAATCCTAGAGGTCCTTGTCTTCTCCAAAGACCAATCTTAGTTCCTTAAGTGGAGGATTCAAAGAGGCATTCCAAAGAAGAGGTAATATTCATTACCGATCTTTTCAATTTCTTTCTTCTTCAACTTCTTCTTCTTTAGTTGTTTCATGATAAAGTAATAACATCAGTATTACTTACATACTGATATGTTATTATAAATATGAAACAACCCTAATTCACCTTCTATCCATCCTACGGAAAAAGGAAATCACCGCGCGTGCGTACGTACGGAATACCGTCTCCACGCCGTGGTGTAATCTATTTTTCCACCATCACCTTACAAGGATGGTTATAATGGTGTAATAAGTAACTATATATGATTATTATGAAGTAATATTGATACTGAAATAATATATATATATACTCCAATACAATTCCACGATCATAGGAACGATATCATCACTCGTGCGTACGTACGGAATACCGTCTCCACGATGTGATGCGACTCGTTCTACATGATCTTCATTTCATAATGATTATATAAATGAATTGAATGAATGAATATGGTATATACTACACCAATACCATTCTGGAAATGAATTATCTATAACCTAAAGATAAGAATAAGAATTTATTCGACAAAACACGCATAAGAACAAAAAGTTATAAAGACCCGAGTAACAAGTAACAATGAAATATTACTAACAAGAGGCTAATAATATGACCATATATGATATCATATCAACATGTATGATTCTGGAATAAGTCAATAACATTATTTAAACCATTATACAGGAGCTTCGGACACGAACAAAGCAAATCGGACCTAAGGTAAGGGAAATATCACAATCTCATTTTTATCCGAGATTGTTTATTCGTAAGTATTTTCTGGGGTGTATTTTATCATCCACATCCATGTTCCCTCAATATGTAATATTGTTTCCATCCACTTGCAATAGTTTAAATCCAATTTTACCCTTAGGTGAGTTTTTAGTAAAGAATATGAAAGGAATCTTTTGTCGTTTTTCCGTACGAGGTACTTTTTGACTTTTCCGACAAAAGTACGAAGAATGTTTTTTTAACTTATACGGCATGAATGGATTTTTAAAACATTATTTACAAGAAGCTTCCATTACAAGTATTCATGTTTATTTTTAATCAACTTATTTTATTTTAAAATTGTATGACATGTTAAGAAAGGAAAAGTGTTTTTGAAAAAGAAAGGATATTTTCCTCAAGAATGGAGTTCAAGTGTTTTATCAAAATCATTTTCCATCTAAGATAATAAATGGTTCTGTTTTTATCTCTATTATTATATTGATTTGATCATGTTATGATGGAATTATTTTTTTATGAATTCCTTTATCTTATATGAATTGTTTTATGATGTCATGTTGTTTAAGAATCCCATTTTTATTACATGGGTTACACTATGATGTATGTTTTATATTATGTGGCACACATAAGAAAGGATTCATTATAAGATGGGTGGGACCTATATCTCCCTCCAATGCATTGGGTAAAGACTTTATATCTCATGAGATAGACATGGCTGGAACGGAAGGTTATTTCGGTTCAGTGATACAGGACTGAAACGAGGAGTGAACTCGGTTCAGAAAGGGACTTTGTCCACTAAGATAGTCTTGGCGATGAGTCATGACTAACAAGAAATGATTTTCCATGATTATGTGTGCATGCCACAAAGTTTCAAGTGTTATGTTATGATTATGGGGATCTCATTTTCACTTCTATGATTTATTCCATGTTAAGATATTATGATCTCTTTTGCAGGTTTTGATTTTCAAAAAGATATGATATGATTTTTATTTCCTTTATTTGCCCTTGCTGAGCATTTGAGCTCACCCTTTTATGTTTTCTTTTCTCCAGGTTAGGAAGATGGATATTAAGTAGAATATGCTAAAAGGGACCCTAGATATGATGAAATAAATGGGAGACACTGTAGAAGATTTATGAACCAGTTGTTTATGTTTCCCAGTTTCTAAAGACACTATACCTATACGGTCCTTTGTGGTTTTGTCATATGTTGTAATAAGTGTACTTCAATTTTGAAGTATTAACAATGTATGTAAAGTATGGGTCATTATAGTTGGTATCAGAGGAAAGGTATAGTCAACCTTTGGAAACTAGGATGTGAAAGCCTTAGTAAGAACCCTAAGGATAAGTCTAAGCATAGTACACAATCTTAGTGTTTTAGAAATGGCCTTGAATAACCTAGGATAAGACCATAAGCATGAAAATTTTATTCTTGAATTATGTGGTTTCCTATTATAATTAGTGTTGCTCACACTATTCTTCTTTGTTTTAGTCAATGGCTGGAACCCGAAGGAACCGTGTTAATGCGGAATGCGATGGGAAATGCAATGATTGTCCCCCTGAGCAACCAAACGATATGGGAACTGGGATGAAAAATCTTGTAGCCATGCTCACACAACTTTCTCAAGCTATGAATCATGCAGGATTTCCAAACGAGCAAAGGAGGGAGCAACATTCTGTTGAATCCTTCATGAGGCAGCGTCCACCTTCTTTCAGCGGGTCTACTGATCCATTAGTTGCTGAACAATGGATTAGTACTACTGAAAAGATATTTTCAGTTCTTCAATGATCTGAACATGATAAAGTCATCCTAGAAGTGTATCGTTTGGAAGGAGATGCTGATCAATGGTGGAATCTTGTTAAGAATACGAGGCAAAGGGATGAAATTGAGTCTATGGAATGGGACGAGTTCAAGAACTTATTTTTCAATAAGTACTTCCCTCGTATTCTCCGAACAAAGATGGAGAAAGAGTTTCTTGAACTGAAGCAAAGGGATGATGAATCTGTTGGTACCTATGAAGCAAATTTTACAAGACTTGCAAGGTACGCTTCTGGTATTATCATCCAACCTGAGAGTAAGATCGATCGATTCTTTAGTGGCTTAAAACCAAGTCTTCGAAGGGCGTTAGCCATAAGGGACTTCAATAGCTACGAGGAAATCGTTCGATGTGCTCTCAAAGTCGAGATGGAGATTGGAGTAACCCATCAGTCACATGGGTTTGATAAGAAGAGGAAGATGGAACTCAAAGGAAACTCTAAAGAGCACACTGAAAAGAAGATGAACTTTCCCTTATGCTCAAAGTGTGGAAAGAAACATGGAGGGAGTTGTCTTAAAGGGACAAGTAAATGTTTTAAATGTGGAAAAGAAGGTCATCGGGCATTTGAATGCCGTGATAATGGGAAGAAGATGTCTAATGACGCAAACAAAGGAAGGGATACACAGAATGAACCTACTACACTTCAATGTTTCAAGTTCAAGGAGATGGGACATTATGCCAATCAATTCCAAAATCCAAGGGTTGATGATGATGGTCGACGTCAACAAACTCTTAAGGCTAAAGACAAAGGAAAGTCACATGCAATTTCTATTAGCGATGTGGAGTACGATAACGATGTGGTGAAAGGTACACTTACCATCCACTCTAATGTAGCAAATGTTTTATTTGATTCTGGATCCACCCACTCTTTTATTTCTGAAGACTTTTCTAAGGGTATCACCGTATTACCTCAACAATTAGATGTTGAATTAGCTGTGACAACACCTAATGGCACATCAATCGCATCAAAAGTTTATAATTCTTCTCCGATCGAAGTTTGTGGGAAAGTGCTTCCTGCAAATCTTGTGATCCTTCCTTTAGTGGAATTTGATGTGATTCTTGGCATGGATTGGCTTTCTCTACATGGAGCTCATATCGATTTCCAAAGAAGGGAAGTCACATTTCATATTCCAGATCAATCTACGATCATCTATCGATGCAAGGATGAATATAACCTTCCAGTGGAAATTTCTTCCATCTTATGGGTCTTGATTCCACTAAATGAAGGTTATTTATCTCAAATGGTTGGTGAGAAACTCACGATTAAGAATATGCCCATTGTACGGGAGTTTGATGATGTCTTTCCGGAGGAATTACCGGGTCTTCCACCAAATCGTGAAGTTGAGTTTTCAATAGAACTCGTACCGGGTGCTTTGCCTATTTCAAAGACACCTTATAGAATGGCCCCAATTGAGTTGCAGGAATTGAAGAAGCAACTCCAAGAGAATCTTGATAAGGGATTCATACGCCCTAGTGCGTCACCTTGGGGAGCACCTGTTCTATTTGTAAAGAAGAAAGATGGATCAATGAGACTCTGCATTGATTATCGAGAACTTAACAAGATCACTATCAAGAACAAATATCCTCTCCCACGCATTGATGACTTATTTGACCAACTACGTGGAGCTCAATACTTTTCCAAGATTGATCTCCGTTCAGGGTATCATCAATTAAGGGTCAAAAGGGAGGATATACCAAAGACGGCTTTCCGTACAAGGTATGGACACTATGAATTTATAGTGATGCCATTTGGTCTTACTAATGCCCCTGCTATCTTCATGGATCTAATGAATAGAGTCTTTAGAGACTATCTTGATCAATGTGTGGTAGTCTTTATAGAAGATATTCTTGTCTATTCAAAGAGAAAGGAAGAGCATGAAGATCACTTGAGAATTATATTGAATACCCTGAGAAAGGAGAAGCTTTATGCCAAATTTACCAAGTGTGAATTTTGGCTTCAAAAAGTTGCATTTTTGGGTCACATAATCTCAAAAGAGGGGATATCTGTGGATCCAGCAAAAACAGAGGTTATCGAAAGATGGTCAAGACCAACAACAGTAACTGAGATCCGATGTTTTCTTGGTTTGGCTGGATATTATCGACGTTTTGTAAAAGATTTTTCACGATTATCTAATCCAATCACCAAGTTGACTCGGAAAGGAGTTAAGTTTGTCTGGACAGAGGAATGTGAAGAGAATTTCAAGGAGTTGAAAAGAAGGTTATCCAGTGCACCTGTGCTCACACTGCCTTGTAGTGGAGAAAGGTTTGTGATCTACAGTGATGCATCCAAGAAGGGATTGGGGTGTGTTCTTATGCAAAATGATATGGTGATAGCTTATGCCTCACGACAGTTGAAAATCCATGTGCAAAATTACCCAACACATGATTTGGAGTTGGCTGCGGTAATCTTCGCATTAAAGATTTGGAGGCATTACCTTTATGGTGAAAGGTGTGATATTTATACTGACCATAAAAGTTTAAAGTATATTTTCACACAAAAGGAGCTGAATATGCGTCAAAGAAGATGGTTGGAGCTGATTAAGGATTATGACTGCTCAATCCATTACCACCCTGGGAAAGCAAACAAGGTGGCAGATGCATTAAGTCGACAAGACCATGCTAGTTTATCCATGATGAGGATCACAAAATATCCAATATTTATGGATTTACAAAGGATGGATCTTGGAATTATAATGGAAGGGGAAAAATCTTATCTTTCTCAAATGAATGTTCAACCATCTATACATGTGAAGATTAAAGAGGCACAGAAAGAAGATGTCGAGTTACAAAAGAAGGTGAGAAATGTTCCTGAATTCAACCTTGATTGTGATGGGATAATAAAGTTCAGGAATCGGGTTTGCGTTCCTCCCATCCCCGAATTAAAGAATGAGCTGCTGGATGAGGCTCATAGTTCATCATTCTCTATTCATCCTGGAAGCACGAAGATGTATAGGGACCTGAAAGAGTACTTCTGGTGGGATGGCATGAAAAGAGATGTTGCTGAATATGTCTCTCGATGCTTGGTTTGTCAACAAGTTAAAGCTGAGAGACAGAAGTCTAAGGGGATGTTACAACCATTACCCATACCCGAATGGAAATGGGAAAACATCACTATGGACTTTGTCATAGGACTTCCTAAAACATCCAAAGGCAATAATGCTATCTGGGTCATAGTTGATCGTCTTACAAAGTCTGCACACTTCATTGCTATTAGAGAGTATTTCTCTCTAGATCAGCTTGCCAGGATATATGTAAAGGAAGTGGTAAGATTGCCTGGAGTACCACTTTCTATTATATCTGATCGAGATCCGAGATTTACCTCGAAGTTCTGGCGAAGTCTTCAGCATACTCTGGATACAGAGTTGAGTTTCAGCACTGCTTATCATCCCCAGACAGACGGTCAGTCTGAGAGAACAATTCAAACCCTAGAAGATATGTTGAGAGCTTGCTCTATGGATTTCAAAGGAGGTTGGGATCAACACCTACCTTTGGTGGAATTTTCTTATAATAATAGCTTTCACTCCAGTATTCAGATGGCTCCTTATGAAGCTCTCTATGGAAAGAAATGCAGGACTCCAACTTGCTGGGATGAAGTTGGGGAAAGAAAGCTATTAGGACCTGATCTCGTAGATGAAATGGCAGAAAAGGTCAGATCTATTCAACAACACATAAGAGCAGCTCAGAGTCGACAGAAAAGTTATGCCGACAACTGAAGAAAAGACCTAGAGTTTGAAGTGGGCGATAAAGTGTTCTTACGAATATCTCCCGGGAAGAGGGTTATGAGATTTGGAAAGAAGGGGAAGTTGAGCCCTAGATATATCGGTCCTTTCGAAATACTGGATCGTGTTGGGAAGGTAGCTTACCGATTGGCGCTTCCACCGAATCTCTCTCAAGTTCACGATGTGTTCCATGTATCTCTCCTGAGAAAGTACATACCAGATCCTTCACATGTACTCAGCTCAGAAGTTGTACCGCTGGAGAAAGATCTTTCTTATGAAGAACAACCGATAGAGATTCTGGATCGTAGCGAAAAAGACCTACGAAACAAGACCACTCGCTTAGTGAAGGTTTTATGGAGGAACCACCAACTTGAAGAAGCTACATGGGAGCTCGAGGATATGATGAGGGAGAAGTATCCTCATCTGTTTATAACAAAGTGACGAATTTCGAGGGCGAAATTCTTTTTAAGGGGGGTAGAATGTAACACCCGAGACTTTTATGTTATATAAATCATCAAAGGAATCTTTTTCTACACAACACTTGCTTGGCTTTCTTTACACGCAATCGCGACCTTCCTCGATAGCTTCCGTCGTACGCAATACCGAGTTTCACTAAAAAACAATATGCTATTAAAACTAGCCGTTGTGAATAGTAATAACCACTTTTTGAAATTTTATAAATTTTATTCTTCAAAATGGACTTCATTTTTGGACTCAGAATATCGAAATTAGCCTAGGGTGAAATTTTGGTATTTTTCTGAAAACTTTCAATTTTTGATGAATAGTGAAACCACTAAGTGGTAGGTTAAAAAAACTGAATTTTGCATAAAACTTAATTTTACCGCTTCTGTGAATGGAATTTCGAAAATCCGAGAGACACGGTTAATATCAAGGACTAAAATGTGGTTCAATGAGATGAAAATAATTTTTTGGTGAATAGTAACTTTTTACCTTTTTTACCGCGGTTAATAGTAAATAGGGTAACTAAGGGTAAATATGATATTAATATTACCCTAACACATGTCCTAATTCTATTGGACAAGTGTAATTCGACCAAAAACAAACTTAGGAATAAAATATGACCATTTAGGCCCACTTGGATTAGATTAGGACATTTATTATTAATTTATTTAAAGAAGGGTTAAAATAGTTAAATTTAAAGTTTAATAAGTAAATCATTTTTAATATGGGGTTATACATAAGATAAATTCGATTGTAAATATTCATTAGAAAGATAAAAAGATTTCCTACATGATGGTATTTTATTTGTAATTTTTAGACATCAAATAATTTAATTTATTTATGACACAAAGATGATGCAGTAATTATCTTATTAATGAAATATTGACATAATTGATAATATAAATACCAAAATAAATGTAATTTAAGACTTTTTATTAATTCCACTAATTTTCTAGGTTACTATGATATATTAGTGTTGATTTAATCAACTTGGTTCGAACATATAATTCTGATATGACTTTCACAAAAATCATATATCAAATAGTGTCAAAATTGACACAAAATAGTTTTTAAATAAAAGATTATATTATTTATTGTTATTTTATTCCTAAAAATCTAAGGTTCGGCCAAATGACTTAGATAAGGATATATATATTAATAATAAACAATTTGGGGTTCGTTTGGCATGTTATAGTAAGTGTATTAACCATATAGTGAAAGAAAACAAAAAGACACGGTAAAAGTTAAATTAATTAACTTAGAGTTAAATCTAATTGATAAGGTTAAAATAATACCCTAAACTTGTCTAAATACTATTGGTTGATAGGATTTCGACCCATCCCCACTTTAGCTTCGAAATAAGACCCTTTGGAACCATTATAAACCGATTTTGACTTTAATATAAAATAATATTTTGAGATATTCCTAAGGTGCCCCTCTCCTCCCTTATAAAAGGGCACCTCCTCCCCTTCCTCCTCACACCAATTTGAGCACTCAAGCTCGGCCAACCCCTGCCATTTTCTCCTCTCCACTTCCCTAGAGTAATCCTAGAGGTCCTGGTCTTCTCCAAAAACCAATCTTAGTTCCTTAAGTGGAGGATTCAAAGAGGCGTTCCAAAGAAGAGGTAATATCCATTACCGATCTTTTCAATTTCTTTCTTCTTCAACTTCTTCTTCTTTAGTTGTTTCATGATAAAGTAATAACATCAGTATTACTTACATACTGATATGTTATTATAAATATGAAACAACCCTAATTCACCTTCTATCCATCCTACGGAAAAATGAAATCACCGCGCGTGCGTACGTACGGAATACCGTCTCCACGCCGTGGTGTAATCTATTTTTCCACCATCACCTTACAAGGATGGTTATAATGGTGTAATAAGTAACTATATATGATTATTATGAAGTAATATTGATACTTAAATAATATATATATATACTCCAATACAATTCCACGATCATAGGAACGATATCATCACTCGTGCGTACGTACGGAATACCGTCTCCACGATGTGATGCGACTCGTTCTACATGATCTTCATTTAATAATGATTATATAAATGAATTTAATGAATGAATATGGTATATACTACACCAATACCATTCTGGAAATGAATTATCTATAACCTAAAGATAAGAATAAGAATTTATTCGACAAAACACGCATAAGAACAAAAAGTTATAAAGACCCGAGTAACAAGTAACAATGAAATATTACTAACAAGAGGCTAATAATATGACCATATATGATATCATATCAACATTTATGATTCTGGAATAAGTCAATAACATTATTTAAACCATTATACAGGAGCTTCGGACACGAACAAAGCAAATCGGACCTAAGGTAAGGGAAATATCACAATCTCATTTTTATCCGAGATTGTTTATTCGTAAGTATTTTCTGGGGTGTATTTTATCATCCACATCCATGTTCCCTCAATATGTAATATTGTTTCCATCCACTTGAAATAGTTTAAATCCAATTTTACCCTTAGGTGAGTTTTTAGTAAAGAATATGAAAGGAATCTTTTGTCGTTTTTCCGTACGAGGTACTTTTTGACTTTTCCGACAAAAGTACGAAGAATGTTTTTTTTAACTTATACGGCATGAATGGATTTTTAAAACATTATTTACAAGAAGCTTCCTTTACAAGTATTCAAGTTTATTTTTAATCAACTTCTTTTATTTTAAAATTGTATGACATGTTAAGAAAGGAAAAGTGTTTTTGAAAAAGAAAGGATATTTTCCTCAAGAATGGAGTTCAAGTGTTTTATCAAAATCATTTTCCATCTAAGATAATAAAGGGTTCTGTTTTTATCTCTATTATTATATTGATTTGATCATGTTATGATGGAATTATTTTTTTATGAATTCCTTTATCTTATGTGAATTGTTTTATGATGTCATGTTGTTTAAGAATCCCATTTTTATTACATGGGTTACACTATGATGTATGTTTTATATTATGTGGCACACATAAGAAAGGATTCATTATAAGATGGGTGGGACCTATATCTCCCTCCAATGCATTGGGTAAAGACTTTATATCTCATGAGATAGACATGGCTGGAACGGAAGGTTATTTCGGTTCAGTGATACAGGACTGAAACGAGGAGTGAACTCGGTTCAGAAAGGGACTTTGTCCACTAAGATAGTCTTGGCGATGAGTCATGACTAACAAGAAATGATTTTCCATGATTATGTGTGCATTCCACAAAGTTTCAAGTTTTATGTTATGATTATGGGGATCTCATTTTCACTTCTATGATTTATTCCATGTTAAGATATTATGATCTCTTTTGCAGGTTTTGATTTTCAAAAAGATATGATATGATTTTTATTTCCTTTATTTTCCCTTGCTGAGCATTTGAGCTCACCCTTTTATGTTGTCTTTTCCCCAGGTCAGGAAGATGGATATTAAGTAGAATATGCTAAAAGGGACCCTAGATATGATGAAATAAATGGGAGACACTGTAGAAGATTTATGAACCAGTTGTTTATGTTTCCCAGTTTCTAAAGACACTATACCTATACGGTCCTTTGTGGTTTTGTCATATGTTGTAATAAGTGTACTTCAATTTTGAAGTATTAACAATGTATGTAAAGTATGGGTCGTTATAATAACATGATCATAGCATATAACATAAGCATAAAGAAAAGATAACATTTCCACATTGCAATAACAAAATATAATTTCTGTATATTGAAATAATAA
Organism: Viscum album; assembly: GCA_963277665.1. Taxonomy (NCBI): domain Eukaryota; kingdom Viridiplantae; phylum Streptophyta; class Magnoliopsida; order Santalales; family Viscaceae; genus Viscum; species Viscum album. The sequence goes on along the minus strand of OY728151.1, from coordinate 640,917,597 downwards.
ATCCATTCTCAAAATCATTTTCAATACCAAAATACTTAAAAAGAGTATATGGTATTTATAGTTCCTTTTAAAAACATTACATCTTGTTAAGGAAGCCAAAGATCAAATAATACTTGCGGCGACAGAAAGGTTGTTGTCACCGATTACGTTAAAAAAATATTTATTTTTGTCATTTAGTAAAACGCTTCGTATAAAAATATTCCCATTGAATGAAATAAAAATAAAATGGTGTTTATAAACCATTTAATATAAAGTCGTGTATAAAACTATACATGCCTCAATGAATGGAGATTGAGATGATGTCCCTTACCTCATGTCCAACTTTTCCCATTCGTTCATTAATATCCTAAATAATAAACTAAAGTTAATTTCTACTTGCTTAAGAACCTTTTTCATGTTTATTATTCATTTTATATCACTTATTACCATTTTATAAATATTTTTTAATCATTTAAGGTAATAACTTTTATTTTGTCGAAATTTGATACTAGAGTCAAAAATGAACACCTTATTCTTTACAAGTTATCCATGTGGTCAATAGTACATTATAACAAGAATGAAATTAATTATTTAGATATCATATATATCATATATATTTAGTATATATATATTTATAATAGTGCATATCATTTGGTGGTAATAAATGAAATGCACTGTTCTTGGAGACGGTAAGGCGTACGTACACATGGACGCTACTTTCATTTATATTTCATACTTCAATGGAATAAAAACATATTTTTATATAGATATATTATAATTCCAGTATAATATCATATATAATATCATTATATTGATCCTTTATATGTCCCACATAAGTCATTAATGAGTAATATCACTTTGAGGGCGCGGTAGTCTGCACTTCCTCGAATGAAATTATCAGTTTACCCGTAATGGAAACCATGAAGGTATGATGTAAATGGAAAATACAGAAGCATAATGAAAATGTAAACATAATATATATCATATATAAATATAGTTCAATCATAATGTCCACCATGAGGGGTGGTAAGAGGTAATTTCTTAATCATCGTCTCATGAGGTGTTAGTTTTCCATCCACGGAAACATTATGTTCTTCACCTATTAGACAGAGTTGTGTGTATGTGTAGTTGTCATCCTTCTCATAAAAAAATCCTAGTATATTTAGGATACTTATTTTGTTATAAAATAAATTAATAAAATGATTTTATGGGTTGGAGAAGTAAAATATAAGAAAAGATGTTAAGAGAAATTGTTACCGTTAATTTGGGTAACTACCTTTGGTTTGAAGCAAAAGGACTTCGTCAAGTGCCTTCTTCCTAAGGTAAGGATTGTAAAAGAAGTAGGGGATATAGGGAGAATAATTGGGTAGAGTTTGGACTAGCCTAAACGATTGAGAGGTGTGAGTAATTGGTTATAAGTGGTCACTTTTTAAAAGGGGTAGGAGGTGCTCTTTAGGAAAGTGTGAAAATATTATTTTATTATATAATGATTTTTGGTTTCTAAATATCAAAAAATCATTAAAGTCAAATATAAAATGATTCATGGTCTAAATAAAACCATCTAATAGAAATTGGAAAGGTTTTGGATATTATTTTAATCATTATAATCTTATTTATTTAACTCATTAATTAATGAGGTAAACACTACATCATGATTGTGTCATTAATAATTTTATTTATTTGATGACTAAAAATTATAAAAATTACCAAGTTATTGAAAATATTTTTAGCATTATAAATAATATTTATACTCGCAATGATACCTTATATAACCCTATGTAAAAAATTAATTTATTAAAAGATATTTGATTGAGTCATTTTTGCCTTTACATTAAATTAATTAATCTAAAGCACCATTATCAATCCAATGTGGCTCAATTGGGTCCCAAAATCGATCCAAATATGCTCATTGTCATAAATAACTCAAAAAATAAGTTTTTGACAAGTTTTAAGGTAATTTTGAATTCTTATAGTATTATTTTTACCGTGAATTACCCCATTTACCTTTAACCGCGGTAAATAAAAGTCAAAAGTTACTATTCACTAAAAATTAATTTCATCTTATTGAACAAAACTTTTATTATTAATTAAAACCATGTATTTAGTATTTTTTAAATTAAATTCATAGATGTGGTAAAATTTCATTTTAATGATAATGTCAGTTTTTTAACAACTTCTAAGTGGTTTCACTATTCATCAAAAATTGATGTTTTCATAAAAATACAAAAAATTCAACCTAGGCTATATTTGATGTTACATATTAATAAATGATCTATATTTTACCAAATTATAAACATAGAACTTTAAATAATTAATTTAAAATTAATTCATCTTATGAAAACAAATAGCATGTTTTTATGAAACAATAACATTCAAAAGATTGATACTTGTTTATGTCCAATTTCAATGTGAAATTATTTCCAATAAACAACATTGGATTAAATGGTAAAAATATATTATAATTACACTTTAAAACAAATAAAAATAATAATCTATCCATATAAATATGTTAGATTAAAAATCACTATTGAATTAAAATACAAAATTTTTCACTATTCATTAAAAATGAACTTTATCATAAAAATACCAAAAAATTACCCAATGTAAATTTTGATGCCCCAAATCTAAATAATAATATTTTTTGGTCAAATAGAATATATAAAAATTAACAAAACTAGATTAAATGAGGGTTCGCCATTAAAATGTGGTAAATCGACCTTTTAATGTAAATTGTGCACAAAATTAGATTCATTCGTATTTTATGCCTCTAAATTTTTATTGGATAAAGGTAAATACATTTAACAAACATGTATAATCATATTTTAGTTAGTTTTGTTCATTCTTACAAATACATTGGCTATGATTTAACTACCATTTAAAATAATAATATTATATTATTAGTGAGCAACGTAAGAATTCAAAGAAACACGTTGTTGGGTATCAGGTACGCTATTTAACATTAAAACCCCTTTGAAGTAAAATTAATATTTAATTAACAAATATTAATAAAAATAAAAAATCTCCAATACTTTATTTACATGGGATGTTACATAAAATTAGTGATTAAAAAATCATTTAGAATAAAATGAATTTTTATGATAAAATATATATTTTTTTAAATGACACTTATTTTTTAATTATAAAAAAGATAACTAATAAACATGTGAAAAATATATATTTTTATTTTTTTATAGTAATATTCATACCTTATATTCTGACATCTTGGTTGTCACTTTCATATTATATAATAATAATAATAATAATAATAATATTAATAATATATTTTTGTTCTGTAAACCATTAGAATGCATGTTTTGGAAGACATCAAAGAAACTCATTGTTTCATGTAATAAAATATAAATTAGTTAGTACATGAAATTTAGTATATTAAAGAGGATTAATATGTCATAAAATAATGATATTATATATTCACTTATATGCTTGTTCTTTTGTTTTATAATGGCCCTAGCCATTTACATATATTATTATATTACTTTAAGAATAATTAAAATAATATTTCTTGTAAATGATGATAAATTTTGTAGTCTTATAAGATTAGGTACATAATTAAACATCAGGAAACCAAAATAATATATATTTTATTTAATCATTGTAATTATATCACATCCTTTTTAAACCCCTTTGATAGAGCACTGTCGTGGGTGCCCTCAAATGATTAGTGTGATTTTGGGGTACTTAGATGCAGTAGAGTGGCTGACCAAGGTCGTCTTTCAAAGGAAGAAGTGAATTAATACAACTTCTTAGAGGTATTCTAAAAATAAAATAAAAGAGAATAAAAACACTAATTGAATGGATGGGGTTTTTTTATAGTTTATAGATCTAGAAGAAGTTTGCTGGAAATAGATTGCATTTTTTTGTTTTTAATTTTCAAATGATGTTTGATTAAAAAGACACAACAAGAAGATGTTTTTTTAGAAATCTATTTTAAAAGTCGTAATCGATCTAACTCTACCTCTTCATTCAATTATTAATCATTATCATTTAAATAAATATACACTCAATTATGATCCCCTAATTTTTTATCCCTCAAAGCCTACGAGAGTTAACTTAACCACAAAGATGAAATTACTTAAACCCTAGGCTAGCTTCGGAACACGCAATCGCAGCACCCTGCTTTGATTGTTGTTCTAAGGATAGCTTATGGTCAGTGGTTAATTAGAGCACATATATATTCTGGAAATTAGGATTAATTGTATTTAGGTATTATATTTTAACTCTACAAATTTATCCCGTATGATCTTGTATTATCGATTAAGATTGCGCTCTCACAATTTACACAATTCCCGACCTCGCGTGTTTTGTGTTAATTGTTCAATTGCTTGCTTAGTTTCTTGTAATTTAAAAACACAATTCATGGATCATATTATGTGAATTAAAGTATCTCATTGATTAAAAATAATTAAATGAAGAAGTTAAAAGATAGATCGATTACTAAAAGACTACTCTTCCATGGGTGGCGTAATCATCGTAAAACCATTTTGCATGTGCAAAGGTTTATAATGGGTATAACCCAATAATGCTTCTACTTAATAATTCCAGACCAAAGAGGAAGATTAAGAGAAGAATAAATTTAAACAAAACAGAAGAAAATAGAAGAAATAAAAGAAGAAAAATGAAGCTTATTACACAAATGAAAACATTACAAAATAAAGAAGAGAAGGAGGCTTCGATGAGGGGATCCTTGCTTCAAGAGCTACCCCTCTTACAATGGTTGGAGAATTAGGGTGAAACAAATTCTCCTCTGCCTAAAATCTCCTAATTCACGTCCCCAACCCCTCCAAATGAGAAAAACTCCTATTTATAGAGGGGAGGGGAGGAGAGGTTACAAGTGGTTTCAAGTGTGAATGTGGAAATTCGGCCAAATATTTTATGCCAACATTCACTGCCCATTTTACCACCAAAACGCGTTAATTGGATAGACATCCAGAAGGATCAAATGTGCGGATATGGGTCCTCTATCTCCTCTCCAATATTGGGCTCAATATAGTCCCATATGAAGGAGTTATGGCCGAAATATAGAAGCTTTTCCATTCTGGCGAGCCCAGCCCAACTTTGACTTCATAGCCCATTTTCAACAACCAAATGAACTCTTTAGCTCTGGTGTCCTGAATAAAATCTGTAGATAATTAAGTTGGTAACACTGTTACAAAATTTCAAATTCAAATAATAAATATAAAAATATAAAAATATTTATCTTCGAATTACTACAGTGAACTATAAAGGGTAAAACTGGAATTTTCATCAAATATTCAAATGAATGATCTAATCCCAAATACTTTCTAATTAAACATATTTAACACAATGTGAGGAAATTATATCATTTATTATCAATGAAATATTCAATAAAATAGTGTTTTATCAACTCCCCCACACTTACCCTTTTGCACTCCTGGGAAAAACCTCATATCAAGTAAACATTAATATCAAATCAAAACCAATTTTAAAACACATATCCTTGAGATCAAACAATTACACCCCAAGAAACAAAATATATCATGCCTCATAAAAAACCATTATTTCAAGTTCTTCATTTATATCATTCAATATATTTACACTTTATTTATCCTCCCATGCACAAAACACTTACCTCGCTTGAATTTTCTCTCATCACTCAAATATCAATTTTTTTGCAATGTCTTTCTTATCCAAACTCATACAAGGGTCACCATAGGCTAGATAGATTCCTACATCGCTACCCGATGTGATTCAAGGACATATGTTTATCATGAGGACTTTTCAGGGTTGTTATATGGCTTTTGGTTGGTAGGATTATGATGTGAAAAACTCTGAGGCTGAATGAGGAGGGCTTGACTCTTTTGAAGCAAAATTGCATTAATCTAATTTTCACTTAAATATGGTCTTCTCCTCAATCCCCATTGTATCAATTCAGCTCCATCATCATGAAAAGTCATGAAAGGTTTACACCATTCAACATTTCAGCATAAAAAATTTCAATCTTCTCAAACATGATTTTCTTGAAAGCTCCAGATGGGCACAGCTTTCCAACTCAATTAGAAGCTCCAGAAAAGGCCCAGCTTCACTTGTCATGAAAGCTCCAGAAAAGGCACAGCTTTCAATATAATGAATTTCTTAAGCAGAAAACACATCTCTTCAGAATTTAATTTTCCACCCAAAGTATCACAGAATGTGGTGGCAAAACACAACACAACTTCCCCCACACTTAAGCTCAACTAGATTATGCAATTTTACATCAAGAGTTGGTTGGATAGGGAAAATAGGCTTGTAATGTGGCTAACCTAATAAGATGTGCATGGCTTATAAGGGCTAAAAGGATTAAATATTCAAGGCAGGCCATTATAAAAAAGTATTCTTTGAAATAGGGGCATTAATACCAAACAAATGCCTCAATAATTTAAACATAAGTACCTCAAACCCTCAAGTTTTGACAGGAATAAATCAAATTCTGGTTAAATCAAGCATGGTTTGGTTCTCTCAAGAAGTGAGGTGAATGTAAATAATATGAAAATAATGGTTCAGAAGCCTCACAGGAATGTGATTTCAAATATAAAGACAGTGAGATGTGGCATGGGATTCAAAATTCGGTGTACTTTCGATGAAATTACTAAATATTTGAACTTGAAACAAAGTCATTTTAGAATTCATTTAAGCTTAGTTTCAAGGGGTAAATTGTTTCACTTATTGATATGGATTTAAAAATGGTGAAGAGAATCATTTCAGCTCAAAATTTTCAAAAACACACAGAAAATTGTAAAATAAACACACAAAATTTGAAAAACACACAATTTTTTTTGGTTTTTTTTAACAGGAAAGCAATTGAAATTACTAAACTAAAAGGTTCCCTCCCCCACACTTAAAATATTGCATTTTCCTCAACGTGAACCTATGAGATGATATATGCACATGAAATGCAGAATTTTTAAATTGGACAAATAATATAAAAGTGAAAGGGTTAGGAACAGCCTGATGTGCTCAAGTGATGATGGGGTCATGCAGTGTGATAAAATCCACTGCATCAGTAGGAAGTCCCTCAATGTATCTCTTCAAACGTTGCCCATTGACTGTAAAGCTCCTTCCAGTGTCCTCTTGTGTGATCTCCACTGCACCATAAGGATAAACATTAGTCACAACATAAGGACCTAACTATCTGGAACGCAACTTACCAGGCATCAGCTTCAGTCATGAACTGTAGAGAAGGAATTTCTCTTCAACATGAAACTCCCTTTGTTGGATCATTTTGTCATGAGATGATTTTGATCATTCCTTATAGAGCCTTGAGTTCTCATATGATGATAATCTAATCTCATCAAGCTCTTGAATTTGCAGCTTCCTTTGGATTACAACTTGGGCCAAATCCATTTTTCATTTCTTTATAGCCCAATAAGCCCGATGCTCAACTTCCACGGGGAGATGACACGCTTTCCCAAAAACAATCCGAAATGGGGACATACCAATGGGGGTCTTGTATGCTGTCCTATAAGCCCACAGTGCATCATCCAAGCGCTTGCTCCAATCCTTCCTATTTGGCTACACGGTTTTCTCCAAGATTTGTTTCAACTCACGATTTGAAACCTCGGCCTGGACATTTGTTTGGGGGTGGTATAGTGTTGATGTTTTGTGTGTCACCCCATACTTTCTAAGGAGGGAAGCAAAATTCCTATTGAAAAAGTGTGTCCCTTGTTCACTGATGATGGCCTTTGGTACTCCAAACCTGCAGAAAATTTGAGCCTTGAAAAAATACACTACAACATGAGAATCATCAGTCCTGGTGGCCTTGGCCTCCACCCATTTACTCACATAATCAACAGCAACCAAAATATACAAAAATCCAAATGAACTAGGAAAAGGACCCATATAATCAATGCCCCATACATCAAAAATCTCACAGAATATTATGGGTTTTTGGGGCATCTCATGTCTCTTAGAAATGTTCCCAGTGTGTCGGAAATGAGAGCATGACTTACAAAACACATGGGCATCATGGAATAATATAGGCCAATATAATCCAGAGTCCAAAACCTTCCTAGCTGTCCGTTGGGGTCCAAAGTGTCCACCACAAGCAAGTGTATGACATAAATTCAAAACAGACTCAAACTCATGATCGGGAACACACCTCCTAATGACTTGGTCACTACACATGCGCCAGAGGTAAGGATCATCCCACACATAAAACCTAGACTCGCTTTTTAATTTTTGGACTTGATGTTTCTTTAAATTTGTAGGGATTTCAGAGGCAACAATGTAGTTCACTAAATCAGCATACCAAGGATGCATACCTGAGAAGGAATAAAGATGCTCATTGGGAAAAGTGTCCTGAAGTGGTACCTGGTCCAAGGTTTCATCCTCTAGTGTGTGAGTAATCCTACTCATGTGTTCCCCCACCAAATTCTCTGAACCCTTCTTGTCCTTTATCTCAATGTCAAACTCTTGAAGAAGGATCATCCAACGGATAAGTCATGGCTTTGCATCTGGCTTCTTCAGGAGGTACCTCAAAGCTGCATGGTCAGAAAAAACAACTACTTTAGAGCCCAATAAATATTAACGGAATTTATCTAAAGCAAATATGATAGCAAGAAACTCCTTTTTCGTGGTTGTGTAGTTTGATTGGGCTGAATCCAATGTCCTCAATGCATAGGCAATCACATGTGAACGTCCTTCCACCCTCTGAGATAAGACAGCTCCAACCGCGAAGTTGGAGGCGTCACACATAAGCTCAAAGGGAAGGTCCCACCATGGGGGCTGTATGATAGGTGGAGTGGTCAGACACTTATTTAGCTCATCAAAGAAAGTCCTACAAGAATCATCAAACACAAATTCAGAATCTTTTTTAAGTAATCATGACATAGGAAGAGCGATCTTACTAAAATCATTGATGAAGCGCCGATAAAATCCTACATGCCCTAGGAAAGATCTAACATCACACACACATGAAGGATAGAGTAAGGATGAAATAATGTTTACCTTAGATCTATCAACCTCTATCCCATGTTTTGACACCACATGCCCTAAGACAATGCCATGCTCTACCATAAAATGACACTTTTCAAAGTTCAGGAGCAGATTCTTCTCAATACAATGATTCAACACCTTTCCCAAACTACTTAGACATTCATAAAATGAAGACCCATACACTGTAAAATCATCCATAAATACCTCCATGCAGGTCTCAATAAAATCAGAAAAAATACTCACCATACATCTCTGGAAGGTACCTGGGGTGTTGCAAAGCCTAAATGGCATCCTTCGGTAGGAAAATGTGCCAAAGGGACAGGTTAATGTAGTCTTCTCCTGATCCTATTAAGCTACAGGAACCTGAAAATATCAAGAAAATCCATCCAAGAAACAATAGTGTGTTTTCCCAACTAGTCTCTCGAGCATTTGATCAATAAATGGGAGGGGGAAATGGTCCTTGTGAGTGGTCTGATTTAGTTTCCTATAATCAATACAGACACGCCAACTGTTTTGAAGCCTCATTGGAACTAAATCATCTTTCTCATTTTTAACAACAGTAAAACAAGTTTTCTTAGGCACAACCTGAATTGGACTTACCCACTGAGAATCTGAAATGGGAAAGATTATACCTGCCTCGAGCAATTTCTCAACTTCTTTTTTAACAACTTCCAGGAGGGTGGGATTGAGTCTCCTTTGTGGCTATCTCACCGGTTTAGCCCCATCCTCCAAGAGAATCCTATGCATGCAAATGGAGGGGCTAATACCTGATATGTTAGCCAAGGTCCACCCAATCGCCCTGATGTTCTCCCTCAAAATATTCAAAAGATTTTCTTCATGTTCAAAAGGGAGATTGTTAGAAATGATAACAGGTAATCTCTCACCACTCAACAAGTATGAGTATTTCAGATTTGGTGGCAATGGATTGAGTTCTAATGAAGGAGGGTGTAGTATGGATGGAGACATTGAAGGAACCGAAATATGTGCACAAAGAGCATCGGTTTCAGAATATACATCATCAAAATCAGAGAATAAAGCATCAAATCCATCAGCATACTCTATAGCCATGTCATAATCAGAGTTCACATGAACAAGATCAGAATATGAATCCGTTTCAAAATCAAATATTAGAGAGTCTTGTTCATTAGAAACAGGTGTGGAAGTTCTCTTAGACATTAAACCAGAACCAATACTCATAATCTCTCTAATCATAGGACAATCAAAATCCATGGAGTTTTAACTTGGTGGTTCAAGATGGGAGATAACAAAAGAAGAATGGTGCTCAGATGGGTACTTCATGGAATCCATAACATTAAATATCACAACTTCATCCCCAAATTCCATGGAAAGTGTACCCTCATTGACATTTATGATAGTTTTTTCAGTTTTGAGGAAGGGCCTACCTAAGATAATGGGGGCATGAGAACTTACATGATCATCCTCCATGTTAAGAACATAGAAATCCGCTGGAAAGATCATGTCTCTTACCCGGACAAGTACATCCTCAAGGACTCCCGCTGGATATGTCGTAGCTCTATTTGCCAATTGCACCACTACTCTTGTTGGCTTCAACTCACCAACCTACAAGGAAGAGAATAAAAAGTGAGGAATCACATTTATTGAAGCTCCTAAATCAGAAAGAGCATCAGTGAAGTGCAACTCCCCTATGGTACATGGGATGGTGAATGTCCCGGGATCCTTGCACTTTGTTGGCATTGCTAGAGTTGGTGTAATGAGTGCCGAGACATTCCTTCCAAGGTTGATCCTCTCATTCCCCTTGAGCCCTCTTCGATTGGTGCAGAGTTCTTTTATGAATTTGGCATACCTTGGGATTTGCTTAATGGATTCAAGTAGAGGAATGTTGATCTCCACACGCTTGAATGTGTTCAAAACCTCATTTTTCATTGCTTCTTTAGCCATCTTCTTGGTTTGAACAACCCTGTTTGGAAAAGGAAGGGGTTTAAGAGGAACATCATCAATATTTTTCTTACCTTTATCTTTCTCCTTGGATTGCTCATCAGTTGGTTCGGAATGCGGGTTCTCCGGAGTTGAGGTGAATCCAGGTGGAATGGTAGGTACAAATGTATTGTTCATTTGCTTCCCACTTCTCAATGTGATGGAACTAACATTCCCCTTTGGATTTGGAGTGGGTTGGGAAGGTAGATTTCTGGAATTCTTACTTACAAGTTCATGGAGGGCGGTGGAAATCTGGCTCATTTGAGTCTTTACCTCCCTTAGCTCCGAACTTTGATTCTTCAGCTCATTCTGTTGATTCAGAACAATTTTCTTCAAAAGATCATCAGTATTAGAATCTACCTTTGGTGGGGGATTCCCTTGTTGTTGGCTTGTTGATGCTTGGGCTTCAAATCTCCTTTGGGGTTGTTGGAAACCCTGCTGGTATGGCGGAGGCTGCTGGAAGTTTGGTTGAAAAGGGGGCCTTTGTTGTTGTACAGATCCATACCTCATGTCCGCTTGATCTTTCCACCCTTGGTTGTATGTTGGAGAAAATGAATCAAACTTCTTTTGGGGATATGGTTGTTGTTGCTGCTGAAATGGTCTCCCTGGGAATACTGTTGTGCAATCCTCTGTCTCTTGTAGTTGTGGGCAACAGTCAATTGGGTGGATTGTCTGAGTGAAAATGCCACAAGGCCTTGAAGGAGGGGGTAGAGATGTCTTTTGTGCCAAAGAAAATTGCCTCACCATATTGGTCAATTATTCTAACTTGGTATCAATCAAATGACTCTCAAGAGAAGAAGGACTTACCTGATGTACTCCCCTGACATGTGGTGTACCTCTATCGCCAAATTGATGGGAGTTTTGGGACATTTGTTTATCAATGCTCGTGCAGATACTGATGTCTTGTCCACCAATGCTCCTCCAGCTGCAGCATCAACCATGCTCCTCTCCATGGGTGTGAGTCCTTCGTAGAAGTATTGGATGAGGAGTTGCTCACTGATTTGGTGATGTGGACAGCCTGCGCACAACTTCTTGAATCTCTCCCAATACTCATACATTGACTCCCCTTGTGCTTGCTTGATCCCTGATATCTCCTTTCGAATGGATGTGGTTCTTGATGCTAGAAAAAATCTCTGCAAGAAAAGACGTTTCAAATCGTTCCAACATGTTACATCTTTAGGTTGTAAATAGTACATCCAATCCTTTGCAGCTCCATCAATTGAAAATGGGAATGCTCTTAATTTGATTTGATATTAAGAAACATTTCTAAGTTTTAGGGTTGAGCAAACCACATTAAATTCATTCAAATTTTTATTGGGATCCTCACTAGAGAGGCCATGAAACTTTGGAAGTAAGTGAATTAACCCAGATTTTAGTTCAAAGTCCGATTCGAGGTTCGGGTATGCAATACAATTTGGTTGATAGTTAATATCAGGTGAAGCCAATTCTCGAATGGTTCTATTAAGTTCATTTCCATTGTTTTCAGCCATTGTTTCCTCTTTTATGTTTGAATTTGAATAGCTTCCAATTTCAATGTTTCCAGAAGAGAGGAATTCACCAACTGGTTGAATATTTAAACTTCTCGTAGACTGAGAATTTCTGATTCGAGCCCTAAGGCTACGTTCAATCTTAGGGTCAAGATCTAAGAGATATTCGGGATTAGTTCGTGTCATAGATCAAATAAAAATGAAAAGAAATAAAGTGGACCATAGTAAAATAAAAATGAGAAGTTTGAGTTGATGGTCCAAAAAGAAGTAGAAGAAAATAAAAGAAGAAGAAGAAAAATCAGATTTGGTTAAGAAGGAAGAAAGAAGAGAGGAAGAGAATAAAATGTAATATAAAATAAATACCTCTAATTGGTTGAAATAATTACTTGCCTCCCCGGAAACGGCATAAATTTGATAGAGCACTGTCGTGCGTTCCCTCAAATGATTAGTGTGATTTTGGGGTACTTAGGTGCAGCAGAGTGGCTGACCAAGGTCATCTCTCAAAGGAGGAAGTGAATTAAAACAACTTCTTAGAGGTATTCTAAAAATAAAATTAAAGAGAATAAAAACACTAATTGAATGGATGGGGTTTTTTTATAGTTTATAGATCTAGAAGAAGTTTTCTCGAAGAATATTGCATTTTTTTGTTTTTAATTTTGAAATGATGTTTGATTAAAAAGACACAACAAGAAGATGTTTTTTTAGAAATCTATTTTAAAAGTCATAATAGATCTAACTCTACCTCTTCATTCACTTATTAATAATTATCATTTAAATCAATATCCACTCAATTATGATCCCCTAATTTTTTATCCCTCGAACCCTATGAGATTTTACTTAACCACAAAGATGAAATTACTTAAACCATAGGCTAGCTTCGGAACACGCAATCGCAGCACCCTGCATTGATTGTTGTTCTAAGGATAGATTATGGTCAGTGGTTAATTAGAGCACATATCCATTCAGGAAATGAGGATGAATTGTGTTTAGGGATTATATTTGAACTCTACAAATTTATCTCGTACGGTCTTGTATTACCGATTAAGATTGCGCTCTCACAATTTACACAATTCCCGACCTCGCGTGTTTTGTGTTAATTGTTCAATTGCTTGCTTAGTTTCTTGTAATTTAAAAACACAATTCATGGATCATATTATGTGAATTATAGTATCTCATTAATTCAAAATAATTAAATGAAAAAGGTAGAATATTGATCGATTACAAAAAGACTACTCTTCCATGGGTGGCGTAATCATCGTAGAAGCGTTTTCCATGTGCAAATGTTTATAATGGGTATAACCCAATAACGCTTCTACTCAAGAATTCCATCCCAAAGAGAAAGATTAATAGAAGAAGAAATTTAAACAAAACATTTGAAAAGAGAAGAAATAAAAGAATAATAATGAGGTTTATTACACAAATGAAAACATTACAAAATGAAGAAGAGCAGGAGTCGATGAGGGGATCCTTGCTTCAAGAGCTACCCCTCTTACAATGGTTGAAGAATTTGGGTGAAACAAATTCTCCTCTGTCTCCAATCTCCTAATGCACGTCCCCAACCCATCCAAATGAGAAAAACTCCAATTTATAGAGGGGAGGGGAGGAGAGGTTACCAGTGGTTTCAAGTGTGAATGTGAAAATTCGTCCAAATATTTTATTCCAACCTGCACCGCCCATTTTACCATCACAAATCGTGAATTGGCCTGCTTTCCAGATGGATCAAATGTGAGGATATGGGTCCTCTATCTACTCTCCAAATTTGGGCTCAATACAGGCCCATATGAAGGAGTTATGGCCGAAATACAGAAGCTTCTCCATTCTGGAGAGCCCAGCCCAACTTTGACTTCATGGACCATTTTCCACAACCAAATGAACCCTTTAGCTCTAGTGTCCTGAATAAAAGTTGTAGATAAATAAGTTAGGAACACGGTTACAAAATATCCAATTCACATAATAAATATAAAAATATTTATCTTCGAAATACTACAGTAAACTATAAAGGGTAAAACTGGAATTTTCATCAAATATTCAAATGAATGATCTAATCCCAAATACATTCTAATTAAACATATTTAACACAATTTGAGGAAATTATATCATTTATTATAAATGAAATATTCAATAAAATAGTGTTTTATCACCCTTATATCCGAATAATATAACATAAGGAATAAATGAACACAATGGATGGGCTAAAATCCCATAAAGGGAATAATAATAGAAATTAAAAATATCACATAGTTACGAAGGCATAACATGATTGTATAAAAGCATGTAAAATTAATAAAAATGAACAATAACATGATTAAAATTGGAACATATAACAATGACATCATAGTAATATAGAAGCATCATAAAATATGACATAAATATGAGCCAAGGATTTTTACTAAGACAATGTGGACAAAGCCTGATAAAGGAATCATGCTCACTTCATGTCCTAACATGACATCTCATTAGACTAAAAATCACCCAATGCATTGGTGTCCTATCTTGGATCTCCTATTATATAATTTTCGTTAATATGTGTTCCATAGGATTAATCATACATAATCAATCAAGCACAAACATTAGGGTTAACCGTGGATATAATTGGGTATTATAATCATGTCAAAAAAATAAGAAAGGGGTTATCAAAATGGTGTCCATGATAAAATAGAGATAAAACATACATGGAAATTTATAATTTAAAATAGATATATATCAATGTATCTGATGTACAACAAATTTAAAAACATGAAAAACAATGTTTAAGAAGCTTTCAAAATAAATCATTTTACTATGGTTTGAGGAAAATATTAAAGATTATTTAAAACAGAAAAGGAATAAATATTTTTTTTAAACCCGAATTGACCCAAAATTATTTTTCATGATAAATGACTTATTTTAGAAAAATAATGGTGTATAAATGCATATTACTCAGAGGATTTGAAAATTTTTATGAAATCCGGATGTTCTATTTAATCAGGCGTGTTTACATTGATGATTTTATTAGGGAACCTTTTTAACAAATGTATATCCCCAATAAATAAGGATTAGATAATCTAGATACATTATTTTTGGAATTATACATAGAAGTTAGGAGAATTGTATAAAATTAAAAATAATTACATTGGGGTAAATAAATAATTTTCATCGTTTGAGGGTGTTCGTTTCTTTGGTTTTCAATACCATTTTTTTAGAGTTCATTTATCCAAAATCATGCAAAATGAGAATGGTTTTCCAGAATTCATGTTTCATGTTATTAATTAAACACTATAAGAATAATTTTTTATACAACTCATTTGATAATTTGGGGTCCAGATAAATCATTAGATTGGACATCAGTGTCACGACAGTCCTTGGGGCCCGTGCCGTGACAACCCCAAGCCCGCCTTCCATAGGCCAGGGGTTGGCGACTAGCACCAAAGGCGCAAATCCTGATATCTAGGAAGGCATTGCCTTTTTAAAAGTAAACAGAACACCACAGAGTACAAGTGGAAGTAATACACTAAGTACAAAAGAAAGTGATGAAAAGTAAATGGTCCAGAATACAAACCCAATCGAAAGTACAGCTACAACTGAATGAAAGTACAACAGAAAAGACAAGTAGCTGGAAGAATAGAAGCAGCTCCTAGGTCATCCACCACAGATCCTACCTGAAGGGTATGTACAGATAGCACAGCTCCTGGATCATCCACCATGGATCCTACCTGAAGGGTAGGTACAGATATCCTCCACAATGCACTCGCTCGTCAACCTCCTCCGAGTATCTTCTCATCTTGAAGTCCACCTCCAAATACTGACTCGTCATGAGGTCCACCTCCAGGTACCGTCCAGTCCTCGAACACTCGGCCTCTTTCAACGCTTCCTGTCATCTGCAACCAACACAATGAGGTGCGGGCATAGCCCGTGCAGGGGTGAGTATAATAATACTCAGTAGGGACCCCAAGACCCTCAAGGTATCACTAATTTCAACAAGGATAACCACAAAGAAAGATTTCAATAGATAACCTTTACTTAGGTACATTCCCATACATATACTTAACTTATCAAGTAACCTATCTCAGTCATGAGGAAACACAAAGGTCATAGACTCAGCTCAAACCAGTATTTTCATTATCGAAACCGTAACTTCTGAAGAGCTCTGTCTCTGACGAGTACAGTGATTCTGTCATAACTCCGAGGTACTGCTCACTAACCTTAGACTGCTGAGGTACTCCTCCTGTCGAGTATGGTGGGTCGGCCACCTCACAAAGTAGTGCTCCTCCGCCATGGGTCTGCCACCACACACAGTAGTGCTCCCCCTTATAGCCTACAGAGGTACTTCTCCTATCGAGTACCATGGGTCTGGAACCTCACAATGTAGTGCTCCTCCGCCATGGGTCTGCCACCTCACAAAGTAGTGCTCCCCACTAGGCTATGCAAGTCACTACGAATCGAATCGGACAAGCAGTCATCAGGTCTCAGTTAGCTACACGGTCTCTGTACTCCATATGCTCGTCTCCGGGAGGATCCACTCCACGAGCTACAGGTCGATACTCAAAGTATCTCAAAGTCCCGTGATGAAGTATCTCAAAGGACCGCCATGACATAGGGGTATCAACGCAACAGACGGCGCGTCAATCGGACGCCCGGTCTGTGAGTTATTAGACTTTTTGTCCCAGGGGCCCGATTGGTTTTGTGTGCAAACCAACCTAGCCATATCTCAACTGTACCCTGAACTCTCATAGGGTATACTCATAGGGACCTTTTCTCAACGTGGCCACCAACGCCGCTGACGGTTCGTCAAACGGACGTCCGGTCTGAAAGTTATCAGCTTTTTTGTTCTAGGGGCCCGGTTGGATTTCAGTTTCAATCCATCCCGGACACTATCCAACTGTGTCCAAACCTCATGAAAATTATGCCAAAATTTCTGCCTCATCAAGAGGAAACCAACAAAGTTGAAAGCATGTCTATCGGATGTCCGGAGATCAAGTTATAAGTGTTTCCACTCCGAGGGCCCAGTTGGTTTCGGGTTCGAACCAACCCGGGCATACACAAAGTTCTCTTAAACCTTGAGTGTAATATACCAAAACGACCGTCTCAATCCGAGGATCACATCGCAACCGACTATGCGTCGATCAGAGGTCCGTAGCCAATGTTATGGCCGTTTGAATGAAAATTGTCCAAAAATAGGGTGTTCGGGCCCGGTCCGACCCGGCCCGAGACCCCCTGGGTCGGCCCGACCCAGGTCCGGCCCACTAGGGAACGGCCCGGCGCGGCCGGGCCTGGGCGGCTTGGCCGGGCCTGGGTGGGCATGGCCCGCGGGGCCGGAGAGCCCCGCTCGGCCGAGCTGTCGTGGAAGGGGGGGCACTACCCCCCTGATTGAAGCCCCCCCCCCACATGGGGGCTGCTACCTTTGATAGCCGGGGGGTACGACCCCCGGTCTTCCCATGGTCCCGCGCTGCCGCAGGACTGTCGATTGTCGTCACGTCTTCAGCCGCGGCGGACCCTCCTGGCGGCATGGCGTGCCCGCAGGATCTTCAGCGGACCACCGGACACGCTCTGGTGGTCTGTTTTGCCTGCGGTCCTCCCGGGACCTGCACTTCACTAAGAAGTCTTCAAAACGCCCCTACGGCCTGTTCCTCCATCTTCCATCAATCCACACGTCAAATAAACATATTGCGGCCTCTTCGTGGTTTTCCGGCACGGCGCAACGGCGTCGCGGCTTTGTTCGGCCTCCACGGCGCGGCATGTCGGCGCCGCGCTTCTTCACCGCATTCTTATTGTTTCCACGTGGTGTCGTTACACCGCATGACTTTGTTCATACCGCGACAAACACAACATTTAAAGGGGAGGAGATTCGGTCGTGATGGTGCGGTCTGACGTCCTCCCGTTAATCGGATACCATGAGGCTAAAGGAATTGACATTGGACGGAAAATAATAATCACGAACACAAATCCAAACCCCTACCATGAATAAGGTTCGTTCGTTGAAGACGCGGGAAACGTTGTCTCTCCATAAACACCAGGAAAGAACCATCGTCGTTGGTGAGTTTCCCCGTGGTTGAGTCTCGTCCCTTGTCGTGGAGGAAGAAAAGTATTGGATAATCGTGGAGCATTCTTCGCCGAGTAGGAAGGTCATTCTTCGTTGGAGAGTCGGTGTTCTTAAAAAACACAAGAGCTCTCCTCCAATGTTTTCCCAACACACCAAATGCTCCCAAAATAAAATAATAGCTCATGCTATTATTTTTATTCACACAACAAACACTCAAAATTCAAAACTCAAACCATTTAAATTAATAAAGTGAGTTGGCATGATTAAAGAAGAGAGAGGGGGAGGTGGGTGGTCTCACATTAAAGGGGGTTATGGAGTTAGGGAATATGAGGGGTTGGGCTTTTGTGGGCCCCACCCCACCATTATCTTCTCATTGTTGGTTAAGAACATGTGGGTCCCACCCCCAACTCCCTTACTTAGGTTTTAACTACCCAGAGGAAAATAAATAAAATTGTAATATAATTTTATTTATTCCTCACTAAAACCACAAAATTAACAACTCCTCTTGAGCAAATGCAAATCCGGAATGGGTGTTCCTAAGTAATTATCGGTGCTTCGGTTTCATCGGTGCCCTCAGATTTTGATTCCGAGCACCGGTTCAAAAGTTAGAAAAACCTGCTCGTTCGTTCCCTGAACGTACTCGATCTAAACTTCAGAAATTGATTCCGGGCACACTGGGCGTCGGAATCAGGTGCCGTCAAGAAACTACATTCTTTTAAAATCCCAAAGAAATTAAGAAAAAGTTTTCCTTGAAATTTCTGGGTCTTTACTTTACTCCCACCTCAGGGATTTACGTCCCCGTAAATCTATAACACAAACTAGGGAAACAAAAATGGTACTGAGCACGCAACTGAGCTACCCGCTTCCATGTGCTCACCTGGAGGTTCCCGTGCTGCCTACGAAAGTGCACAAGAGGAATCGACCATCCTCATAGGACCCGCTCCTATCGATCCTCAACCTCTACTGGAACCCTGCAAAAGTCACCCCATCGCCAACGTCCATCTCCCCATGGTCGATGATATGCATCGGGTCAAGCACGTATCTCCCCAGCTGAAATACGTGCATAATTTCATGCACCCGGTGCAACTGAGGTGGAAAGGGAAAACGGTAATCCACCTCGCCTACCCTGCTGAGGACATGAAAAGGTCCTCTGAACATCGGAGATTACTTGTCACCTCACCCAAATCATTGTAAACCTCATCGAGGTGAGACCCATATAAGGATGTGGTCGTCATCCTCGAACTCTAGAGGACTCATGTCAGCTCTGTGCAGTCTCATCTATCGTGATCCATAGGCGATCACTACACACCCCTACATCAGGACACACCCGACTCCAGTCCCTAATGCGTCGTAGTGAACTATGTATCCAACGCCCACAGGTTGGGCACACCGGTCAACCCAGACCCTGAAAGCTCTGCTGGAAGTGGTGCCGCAACTCTAGAGAATTATGGCAGAAAGGTAAGTTTGGCCACCACCTGAGTGATCGAATGCACCCTCTTATGCAAGATTCTGTTCTTTGCTGCCTGGGTTTTCCTTTTCTCTGACCAAGGAAAACCCCATCCCAACGTTGTAGATAAACCACAACCTTTTTGCCTAATACAGTTAATCTGAGCATGAACTATGAATCCAATCCATACCGAGACCAACGTCGTAAGTCCTCGATGCTGCCACTAAGAGATTCCAACCGAATCTCTCACCTCGAGGGTCAGACTACACAGTTGGCATAAGTGTGATTATCGAGTCTCCTCCCAAAGGTATCTCCAGACGTGAGGGTTAAGTCTACGGCTTACGGGAAACACTAGGTCTGGGAAAAGATTCGTGGAAGGAATCATCTGTATCAAACTCTGCTGTTACGACAGCTAGTAATGGACAAAGAATGTCCCTTGAATAATTATTAGAGTAATTGGGTCACACTCCTTGACCGCATGCAGCTACTTTCTTCCCCTTCCCTCCAGCTCCCTGAGCTTGGAGGGGACTACAATGCCAGGTGATTGTAACATGTTGAAAAGTACACCACCCCATACTGCTCTCCTAGCTCTGCTTCCACGTCTGCTGCTCTGCAGATTTATCTGTCCTTAACATTTCTTCTTCTTGAAAAATTTTACACACCAAAGTCTCCGAGACTGGCTCCATCTCGCTACGTTCCAACTTCAAACATTCTCTAGCAGTATTCGTTCATCCAAAGAACTTTCAACCTCAAGGTTCTCTCTAGCACCCTAACTTGAGTAGGAATGCATAGAGGAAAAAGTGATGGCTCAAATATACTTTAAACACACCATGATAAGAGGTCCGAGCTTTATAGCACTGATCAAATCGTATTCATCGAGTTCTTGGAATTTTTGGTACGCCTCGATGAATTCTCAGCAACCGACACGTCGTTCTGCCGAAGCTGTATAAGCTCTAGAAAACTCTCAACCACCTCCTCAAGCCAGTCCTCATCCGCCTGTGAGTCAGGATCGCCTTAGAACTTGAGGGTATATGATGTTGGAACACGTGTAAGGTAGTAAGCCTACATGTGTCACCTACTAGTACCGCCGGTTGTGACTACTGACCAACAGGTAGTGATGTATAGCTGACACACTACCCGAAGGCAATATCAAGGCATCAGTCCACATACCGAAGCCTCATCACTATGTGGACCATCCTTATGGTCATTCACTGGAAAACACTAGTAGCCAAGTACACCAGCCACTCTATTGATGTCTTAGCTAGGCGGAAAACTCAAGCAATCACCTCCAGCCAGTCCTCTGCTATCTGGGAATCTGCCATGCCTTGTAACCTCGGAGGCCTCTACTACTAGAACTCGTGCAACATGCTCTGTCGGTGTGCATCGTCTGCTAGTATGTAAAGTGGCATCTGCTTCCCAACAGGTGGTGGTTCTACTGGTACACCACATGAGGGTGCCAATATAGTAAAAAGGGCCCCACACCGGAGCCTTGTTGCTCGGTGGGCTGTCATCGTGTACTATCTCAGAACTCCAACTGATTGTCTGTGTGGAGACATCCTAAACAGATGTGACACGGTGAAACGATTTATACCTGGTGAGATGACCTGGTTTGAAATGACTTTAAAACTCTTAGAAACACACACGCAATCAGTGTTTTCGTGAACAAAGTTGGAAATTAGTAGTCAGGGTCCTGGTGTATGGATACATCGGCCGCCGCACCAACACTGGACTCGCTGAACTGAAGACCAAACTCGGTACCCTAAACATTATTTCTTCATAGAAAAGAATGATCATAGTCCTAAGTTTTGCGGTAGAACCGACTCCTCTGGTACCAATTTTTCACGACCTTCCTCGGGGCCCGTGCTGTGACTACCCCAAGACCGCCTTCTATAGGCTAGGGGCTGGAGACTAGTACCAAAGGCGTAAATCCCGATATCTGGGAAGGAATTTCATTTATAAAAGTAAACAAAACACCACAGAGTACAAGCGGAAATAATACACTAAGTACAAAAGAAAGTACTGAAAAGTAAATGGGTCAGAATACAAACCCAATCGAAAGTACAACTACAACTGAACGAAAGTACAACAGAAAAGACAAGCAGCTGGAAGAATAGAAGCAGCTCTTAGGTCATCCACCACGGATCCTACCTGAAGGGTAGGTAGAGATAGTGCAGCTCCTGGATCGTCCACCATGGATCCTACCTGAAGGGTAGGTACAGATAGACTCCACAACGCTCTCGCCTATCAACCTCCTCTGAGTATCGCCTCGTCGTGAAGTCCACCTCTATATACTGACTCGTCATGAGGTCCACCTCTGGGTACCGTCCATTCCTCGAACACTCGGCCTCTATCAGCGCTTCCCGTCATCTGCAACCAACACAACGAGGTGCAGGCATAGCCCGTTCAGGGGTGAGTATAACGATAATCATTAAGGACCCCGAGACCCTCAAGGTCTCACTAAATCCAACAAATATTACCAAAAAGAAATATTTCAACAGATAACCTTTACCTAGATATATTCCCATACATATACCTAAGTTATCAAGTAACCCATCTCAATCATGAGGAAACACAAAGGTCATAGACTCAGCTCAAACCAGTATTTTCATTATCGAAACTATAACTGCTTAAGAGCTCCATCTCTGACCAGTGCAGTGATCATGTCACGACTCCGAGGTATTGCTCACTAACCTTAGACTGCTGAGGTACTCCTCCTGTCAAGTACTGTGGGTCTTCCACCTCACAAAGTAGTGCTCCTCCGACATGGGTCTGCCACCTCACACAGTAGTGCTCCCCCTCATAGCCTACAGAGGTACTCCTCCTGTCGAGTACCGTGGTTCTGCCACCTCAAAAAGTAGTGCTCCTCCTCCATGGGTATTCCACCTCACAAAGTAGTGATCCCCAATGGGCTATGAAAGTCACTCTAAATCGAATCTGACAAGCAGTCATCAGGTCTCAGCCAGCTACACGGTCTCCGTACTCCATACGCTCATCTCCGGGAGGGTTTGCTCCACGATCTACAGGTCGATGCTCCAAGTATCTCAAAGTCCCGTGAAGAAGTATCTCAAATGACCGCCTCGACATAGGGGTCTCAACGCAATAGACTGTGCATCAATCGGACGTCCGGTTTGTGAGTTATTAGCCCTTTCGTCCTAGGGGCCCGGTTGGTTTCGTGTGCAAACCAACCCGGTCGTATCTCAACTGTACCCCGAACTCTCATAGGGTATACTCATAGAGACCATTTCTCAACGTGATCACCAACGCTGCTGACGGTTCGTCAAACGGACATCTGGTCTGAAAGTTCTCAACTTTTCTGTTCAAGGGGCCCAGTTGGATTTCGGTTTCAATCTAACCCAGGCACTAACCAACTATGTCCAAACCTCATACAAAGTATTCCAAAAGTTCCATCTCATCAAGAGGAATCCAAAAAAGTCGACGGTACGTCTATCAGACGTCCGAAGCTCAAGTTATAACGTTTCCGCTCCGAGGGCCCAGTTGGTTTCAGGTTCGAACCAACCCGGTCGTACCCAATGTTCTCTGAAACCTTGATTGTAATATACCAAAACGGCCTTCTCGATCCAAGGATCACATCGCAACTGATGGTGCATCGATCGGAGGTCTGTAGCCCACGTTATGGGCATTTGAACGAAAACTGCCCGAAAATAGGGGGTTCGGGCCCGGTCCGACCCGGCCCGAGACCCCCTGGGGTGGCCCGAACCGGGTTGACCCGACCCGAGTCTGGGTCCGGCCCACTAGGGCGCGGCCTGGCCCAGTTGGCGTGGCCCGACCCGGCCGGCATGGCCCGGCCCGTGTGGCCAGACAGCTCGGCTCGGTTGAGCTGTCGCGGAAAGGGGGGGGGGGGCGTTTCCCCCCTGATTGAAGTCGCGGCCCCCACACGTGGGGGCCGCTCCCTTTGACAGTCGGGGGTTACGACCCCCGGTCTCCCCCTGGTCCCACACGGCCGCGGGACCGTCTCTTGCCGACGCGGCTGAAGCCACGGCGGACCCTCCTTGCGGCGCGTCGGGCGCCGCCGCCTCCTGGACGCCTGGCGGTGCCACCCGCCAGTGCCGTCGTGCCGGCGTGGCGCACCGGTAGGATCTTTCGCGGACCACCGGACACGCTCCGGTGGTTCGTTTTGCCTGCGGTCTTTTCCAGCGGTCCTTCCAGGACCTGCTCTTCACTAAGAAGCCTTCAAAACGCCCCTACGGCCCATCCCTCCATCGCCCGTCGATCCGCACGTCAAATAAACAAACTGCGGCCTCTTCGTGGTTTTCTGGCGAGGCGCCACGGCGCCACGGCTTTTTTCGGCCTCCACGGCGCGGTGTGTCGGTGCCGGGGTTCTTCGTCGCATTCTTCGTGTTTCCGCGTGGTGCAACGGCACCACGCGACTTTGTTCATGCCGTGACAAACACAACATCGAAGGGGGAGGAGAGTCAGCCGTTTTCGTGCGGTCCGACCTCCTCCCGTTAATCAGATACCAAGCGGCTAAAGGAATTGACGTTGGAAGACAAAGAATATTAACGAACACAAATCCAAACCCCTACCTTGAAAAGTTTTTGTTCATTGAAGACACGGGAAGCTATGTCGCTTCGTCAATACCAGGAAAGAACCGTCGTCGTTGGTGAGTTTCCCCACGGTTGAGTCTCGTCCCTTGTCGTGGAGGAAGAAAAGTATTAGAGAAGCGTGGAGCGTTCTTCGCCGAGTCGGAAGGCCGTTCTTCGTCAGAGAGTCGGTGTTCTTCAAAAAATCAAGAGCTCTCCTCCAAAGTTTTCCCAACACACAAAATACTCCCAAAATAAAATAATAGCTCATGCTATTATTTTTATTCACACAACAAAGACTCAAAAGTCAAAACTCAAACCACTTAAATTAATAAAGTGAGTTGGCATGATTGAAGAAGAGAGAGTGGGGGAGGTGAGTGGTCTCACATTAAAGGGGGGTTATAGAGTTAAGGAATGTGAGGGGTTGGGCTCATGTGGGACCCACACCACCTTTATCCTCTCATGGTTGGTTAACAAAATGTAGGTCCCACCCCAACTCCCTTTCTTATGTTATAACTGCCTAGAGGAAAATAAATAAAATTGTAATATAATTTTATTTATTACTCACTAAAACCACAAAATTAACAACTCCTCCCGAGAAAACGCAACTCCATAATGGGTGTTCCTAAGCAATTACCGGTGTTGCGGTTTCATCGGTTCCCTCGGATTTTGATTCCGAGCACCGGTTCAAAAGTTAGTAAATTCCGCTCCTTCGTTTACTGAACGTACGCGAGCTAAACTTCAGAAATTGATTCCGAGCACACCAGGCCTCGGAATCAGGTGCCGTCAGAAACTGTGTTCTTTTAAAATCCCAAAGAAATTAAGAAAAAATATACCTTGAAATTTCCGGGTCTTTATAATCAATGATAATTGTTCATATTTTTTTAGTTTTTTTTCATTCATAAGAAAATAGTTGTGTTTTATTAATATTATATTTCATTTACAATTGTACCGAAAAAAATACATAGGATTAAATACATATAAAATAATAGTTTTTGAAAATTAATTTTTTTATGGGGATTATTTTAAGATGAAATTGAAATTTAAAAAAATTATCATTTATGAATTAGATAAATTAACAAATTACTGACGATGTTTTCATTTTTAGTAAAAAATAATAGGGGAATGCGGTGATGAGGGATTATTGCATTAATGTAATAAAATTATATTATGATTAAGGTTCTAGATTAATCATACCAAATGGATGATGGAGGTTATAATATAATAATAAAATTAAATTAAATGAAAAGAAATTATAATAAATGATTCATGGTTTTTCATCTTGAATCATTCTTTCATAGAACCTCAATAGGGGGATTGGATTTTGTATATTGAGGGGAAAATGTTCTCCTAGACTAGAGGGAGGAAATTGAGATGTGATTTATGTTTAATTTGTAAAAGTCTCAGATCTTGAGATGTGTGAGTAGAAAATGTAGTAATGGGGGTATTTATTTGGGGGAGAGGGGCGTTTTACCATTATTTTTTTCATTAGTTTATTATCATTACTAATGTCGATTTATAGGTTAATCATTATCAAATTTTATATTGAAATAAATATGTATAGTCTGATAATTTTTTTCATACATATTCCATATATAATCTATAACTCAATAATTCATGTCTTTAGCTTTTATCATAAATTATTATATTTTTCTATTCAATCAAAATTAATGTATTTTTTAAAAACACTATTACAATTTTTCTATATGTATAATTATAAAATTTATTCTATTTCCTGTGAATAATTTTACAACTAATATAAATTTGATTTTAATTATTATCATAATTTACAAAGAAAATATAAATTTTAAAATTATAACTTATTTTATAAAACTTTGAAAAATTAATTAAAGTATAAAAAATAATTTTTTAATTATAATAGAATAATATATATCATTTAGAACATTTTATGTAAGTAAATTTTCTTTTAAAACATTATATTAATTATAAAATTTAAAATGAACACTTAATTATTTATTAAAATAACATCACTTAGTTAATAATTTATATTAAATTTATTTACATATATTATGATATAATAATACCATATTTTCACATATGAGATATATAAATTTTTTTACACATCCATATTTGAATTTACTATTCATTTGTCCATTATATCATTGATAAGGGTCACATTACTATTCCAAAGGTGAAGTCACTATTCAAATGTTATAGTTTTTTAACAGATAAAAATAACTCCTATATCATTTATTATTCGTTTATAAATTTTCTGTTATTTTATATATGTGATTTTATGTTATTATTAAAAAATAATAAGAATATAATTTTCATTGAAAAAAATTTGGGTTGTTACATTCTCCACCGTTATAAAAATTTTCCCTTGAAATTTTCTTTTACATTATAAGATGAAAATATGTTTGGGTATTTCTCCATCAACTTTTCTATTGGTTCCCATGTTTTCTCTTTATACTTATGGTTCTGTCCTAGTAATTTGATTGTATGAGTAGTTCTATTGTGTATAACTTTATCTCTATAATTGAAGATCTTTACTAGCCACTCCTTCTAATATAGATCATTTTCCAATTGTAAAACCTCTTAATACAGTACACGTGAGAGATCTATTATGTTCATCCACAATATGGATACATGAAATATGTCATGTACATGGGATATGGTTGGTGGATGTGCTAGTAGATAATACACAGCTCCAACAAGATCAGTAATCTCTAGGGGGGCTGATGTACCTAGGACCTAGATTTACATTCTACACAAATCTGATGGTCCTCTTCCATGGTGATATATAAATAAATACCACGTATCCATTCATTAAATTAAATATTTTTTATGATTTTCTGCATATCTATTTTGTTTACTTTTTGATGTCTTGATGTTATCAGGAATGTTTTTCACCTTCTCATTCATTTTCATATTCAAATCAGGTCATATCATCTTAGGTTCACCGACATCATCCCATCATACCATTTTTATTCATCTTTTCCCATAATGGGATTTATAGGGACCCATTTGGTTTCTCTATTGGAAACAATTTTTTTTAAATTATACAAGTGATGTATGTTGACTTTTTTCCTCCATTTATGTTCATAGAACGCACCCTCAACTTTTATTCAATTTTCTAAATAGTTCGCTCATATTGGCCATCAGTTTGAGGAATATAGGCCATATTGAAGTCCAGCTAAGTGTTTAGTGCATGTTGGAGAATTTCCAAGATCATTCAGAGAAATCTCAAATCTCGAAGGGAAAAAATAAATAAGACCACTCAATAGATTGATATACGTTATTTGATTTATATCTATAGAAGTTGATATTAGGTGAAGTATAATAAAATTGCGATAAAGTGATATATATTTATAAGACAATCCCCAATAATCCATATAGAAGTGAATCCTTTACATTCCTTCAGATGTATAGTTCCAATTCCCATTGTCATGTTTTCCCACTTTCATATTGGTATGGTAAATGGTTGCATTATCTCTTTATATTTTTTCCTTTCAAAATTCCATTGTTCACCTAAAATTATAAATGATGTGTATTCAGAAATCTCCCTTTTCAAATTATCCCACCAATAGTTCTTTTGAATATCTCGATACATATTTATGATCCCTGGGTGAGGTGATAACATTGTGCTATGTGATTAATTTAAAATAACCTTAATTATATATATATTGGATTATATAAATATTCATGACCCAATTCTTAATAATTATTCCTATTCCAGTTGGAACTATTAGGATTTCACATTTCTAAAAACATCCACCATTTCTAAATTTCCACATCATTTAATTTTGAATCCTTTATGTTCTCCGTAAGGGATGGATGGAAATTCATTTGAGAAAGGATTGATGATATTCCTCCAATAATTACTCCCAAAATCATCCTCTTTGTGTCTATGAAGATTGGACAATTTTCAATAATCACCAATGATAATGTTGCATGATAATTTTTTCTTAGATATTATTCCACATTTTTTGCCTTAATATGATTGTAGTCAATTGATAAATTATAATCTATGATGAGATCTAACCATCTTGTTAGGATAATATTATTCTAACATTGTGTGTATATTTATTTTTGAATTTTATGATCATTATATATTTAACAATTCTACCCATAATGTTAATGATAACATATTTGGAGTTCCAATATCATATTTTCCAACCACATATAATGAATAAAATTTCGATCAATTAAATTATCATCATCCTTGTGTAGTAGGAAATAAATTTATCATTTTTCATTATTACAAAGCCTAAGGATTTCAATGAGAATCGCTTTACACCAAAAATAGTTCCCGAATTATTTGTAGTGTGAGAAATGGTATAGTGATAAGCCTATTATCTATTGATAAATGAATTATTAACATTTAATCGTCTATTAAATCTTTTATCCCCTCCTAATTATCTTTGTTAGTGTGAAAGACAACCCTGAGAATTTCTTCAAAAATTATCGCTAAAACCAATATAGAGCAAAAAACTATTGATATCTGTTACTGATTTTGGATTGGTCAACTCATCGATTGTTGTTGTTTTAGAAGGGGATATATATATATATATATATCAATTCCATGGTGATTAAATTCCCCAATAGTGATACATTCTGTAACATCCTAATTTTTATGAAATAAACCCCATGATCAATAGCATACATGATATGCTACATCGAGCATAAATGATCAACTAACTATTATTATCTAAATATTAATGTTATTACATAGCCATTTGAATGGAATGAATGAATAGTATCAACTAAATTTTTAATATATGGTTTTCTCAAGTTTATATAATGACCCATTGGTTACTAAATAACTTTAAATGAAAATAAATACCGTTTTAATATAAAAGTTGTTTTTTATTAAAAATCTTTTTAAATATTTTTTTTAATATTATCATTTCACTCATTATTAATTATATTAATGAAATATCAATCCAATTTCATTTTAAGAATTCATCTTATGTATTTTTTAGACATGATATAAGAACAAATTAAATTTTTCGGATAAAAAAATTATTTTTCTAAAAATGTAGTTTTATCATCTTGTGATGGAGAGCCCATTATAATATTATTATTTTTGAAACATTTATATGTTATATTTCACATAATAATCATCTTATTTAGAATCAAAACATCAATATTTAATTCGGATATTTATTTGATATTTTTCTAAAAACTATCATGTTTGGATGAATTGAAAAAATTGGCTAAATTTAATTTGAAAACATCTTTTTCCATTGAAATATTATGTTTGGTAAATTCATATTATTTAATAGTTTTAATGAATAAATAAATATATTTTTTTATTTTATAATAATGTATGTCATTTTTTTTAATTCTATATTGAATTTTGATTTAAAAAAAATGAATCATTAAGAATGCATTATCTTTTAAAGAACTATTTTCTCGTATTGACAATGTAATGTTTTTAAAAAATTATTCCAATATAGTGTTTTGATTTTGAAAAAATGGGTACCATATTTGGAATCATATGGTAAAAATTAAGTAAATAGGTACAGTTTTTGGACTTTATGAATAGTATATTAAGGAATTTATTTTTCATTTTCCATGGTTCAACAATATATAAGGAAAATAAGGGTAAAAAAGAATATTATAATAATAAAAGACTATCCTAACACGAGTCCTAAAAATATTGGATTATATATGGCCTAACATTAGCATCATCATGATGATTTTGAGACCACATGGAGCCATATGGATGTGATAATGTCATGTTATAATAATTAATTTAATGTAAAGTGAAATATAACATAATATTGTATTTTTTAATAAAACAATTTTATTATAGGGTTTTAAAGATAATATCATTGACAATAAATATTAATAATAAATATTAAAATATAATAAAAATCATTGTCATTTGTTTATTATTTTTAGATATTAAATAAATAAATAAATAAATCACACATTTGGGATACAATAATTGCCTTATTAATGAAATATTCAATGTAATGATATTATATATTTTTTTTTAAAAAATTATTTTGATAATTTTGATTCCATCCAAAAAATTTATCGATGAAAATGACATTTTTGGGATGATGAAATTAATTTTTTTCAAATGAATCAAGTAGTTCTGGTATTAATAATAATATATTACTAACTAGTATCATAATTGACATAAATTTGTTTTTAAAACAAATAATATTTTATTAAATGATATAATATCATTACAAATCTATTATTTAGCCAAATGACATATATAATGTCTCAATTTACATTAAAGATCCACTTTTGGTTCTCTTATCATTTTATAGAAAATATTTGAAATCAAATATTATGACAATACAAGAAGACATATGAAGAGTAAATGTTTTCAACTAAGTGTTAAAGCCAAAAGATAATGTAAATTATGTAACCAGATTATTTCTAAAACCTATTGAATGATATTAATTCAATCCATCCTCATCATATCCTCAAAACATATCACTTATTAACTATTATAAATCCCATATAAATTTATAATAAAATAATATTTCAAGACATTTTAAAATTTCCTCTCATACATATTATAAAAGGTGATGACTTATACCCAATTACTCGCACCTCTCAAGACACTAGGCTCATCCAAAATCTAATAAAATAAGCTTAAAAATCCATCCCATCCTCCTAGAAGAATTACCTTGGGAAGAAGCCAATTAAAGTAATCCTTTTTGGTCAAATCAAAAGGAGTTACCAGATTAAGAGGTAATGTCTTATCTCAATCTCCTTTACTTATTTTTCCTTCTCCAACCCCTTTAACTTTATTTATTCCATTAATTTATTAAAAAAATTAATTATCTCAATATATTAGGATTTTGTTATGCTAATTTTTTGAACTACACTTACAAACACCACTATTTAATGGATACAAACATATTGATTTGGTGTATCGAAAACTTCTACCTCACTGAAAAATAATTTTTAATCTTTCTCCTAACACTATCACAGCGGTCATTAAGATGGGAATTTTTTATATATGATATATATTATATTTTAATTTTCACTATACATATGTAATTTTTATTTAATATATACCTTTATGCATTCTATAATTTGTAAATGCGATAATTTAATTTAAGGAAGTGTGGACTACTGCCCCCTCAATGTGAGATGGCTCGTTCATGCCATACATAGAACATTTAAAGGATAGATTTAATTAAATTATCAATCATATATAACAATGATACCAAAATTTAATTAATATATACCTATGTATCATATATTTTTCTTTCCTTTAATATGAAAAATAAATGAATGTGGCGTTCATGCGTACGTACGACCTACCATCTCCATGAACGGTGCATTTCATTTCTTATCTCAACATATTATGGTCTATTTGAAATAAATATATACTGTATATATATGATATTTAAATCATGAAAAATATTTTTGAGAATATTTTCTTTTTACAACATCAAAAATTAAAATAAAAAAACCTTCATTTTTTACTAATGTAACAAATATCGACAAAACATCCAATATAAACATAAATAGTTATATATTTTTTATAACTTCTTATTAAGTTATATAAAAGAAATAATAAACATAAAAATGGTTCTAAAGCAGGTAAAAATTTATATATGTTTATTATTCATAAATTTAAATAACGATTGAGATAATTGAGGCCTGAGGTAAAGAAAATATTAACTCAATATCCATTCATTATGTTAAATATAATGTCATTCATTTTGTTTTTCATAGAATATGTTTTAATAACCTCTGATTGATTTACTTTTAATAACCACATATATTTTCTATTTTTTTATTTTCACACAAAATAATGTCTTTAATTTATCTTTAAACTAATGTTGTGATCTTTTTAGGGGACTTCATCTCAATATTTATTCATCAAGGAATATATTAATAATATACACCTAGTTATATTATATCATATATAATCATTAACTTTATATATTAATTTAAAATAGTGGTTTTCTGAAAGATTATTTTTTACAAATCCTTATAATAATTAACCAAAGGACTATTTTTTGACTTACATGGTGAGAACATCCTTTTTCACCATCACGACCCTTATTTGGTATTGGTATTCTTCTAAAAGGAATAATTTTTTTAAAAGGAAAAGTAAATACAAAATTCATTTTTAGGTACGTGGTTATTGAAAATGATTTTGATAATAGATTGACTATATCATTATCATGAAATGATGTATTATAAATGAAATTTTGAAATGTAATTTTTCCTTTATGATTGATCAAGTGTTATGATTATGTTACTATTATTGTGATTTTCTTATGTATATGGGTGGATGCATGATGAACCATAGGGGTGACACAATAATATATCTACAATGCATTGGGTAACATTAAAAAGTTATGTTATAAGGTTTCTTTTAAAAGATTTAGGGAATATATTGTTATGGGTATTACTAATGTATCCCTGATGGTAACTCCCTATGTTGTTGTGAAAGATAAAATATAAGTATGCTATAGATTCCAAAGGTTACCATATTGACTTATGTATTATGATTTATGAATACTGATTAGTTTTTTTAAATCTTATGATTTAATGAGGTATGTTTAAGAGTTTATGTTCTAAGTGTGAAAATTGTGATTTTATGAAACAAAAATTCAATGAGTTTAAAAAATTCAAAGGATAACATTTTCTTTCCTTATTTTAGATCCCTTACTAAAATTATTCTTCATATCCAATGTTTTTGAAATTTTTTCCACAAGTTGTAAGGAGGTGATAGAGGAAAGAAGAAATTAGGATGAATATTATGAAGATCATTATCAAGAAAAGAAATCACGTTTTTTTATAAAGAGTTTCATTTTGAAAAATAATCATAGTGTGTATAAGTGTCTACTTTTTAATTTTTGATTCATTGTGTAATTGTTATAGACTAATTATCTATTAAATCTAAACATTAAATGAACCTTAATGTGAATTTTTGTTTTAACTAATTATTATGAAATGTTTAATGTTGGGGCCGTATAGTTGGTATCAGAGGAAATATTTTGGAAACTTTTGGGATTTGGAGTTTTGGATTACCTCATAGTAAGACACTATGTCTATTCTTTCCATAAAATCCTTCTTTTATAATATTTTCATATCATTGATCTTCTATAAAAAGATTAAAGATGATGATCTGAAACAACATTAATATCTCATCCTAATGACTTGTAAGAAATAATTATTTCAAAGTCATGTTAGGTTGATTGTGAATCTTTTTCTAACAAACAACTCAATTGTTAGTCGTTGCTTTAAATATCAAACATGTCCACTACACCTCAATACCATTTTAAATCATGGTTTGTATTTAATAAATCATATTTCTTGAATATTCCCATATTTTCATGAAAGGTAATTATTTTCAAGGCATTTTAAAATTTATTACCTTATCAGAAGATTTTGATGTATATTGTGATTTTTAAAGAGCTTTTAACAAAGGATACCATTGTGGAACCTATTAATATTTCCATTTAATATATATTATTTCATCATATACTTCTAGTATTTTAAAAGGACCATTGATATAAATTTTCAACACAAACCTTGTCAGAATATTATATAAAAATATTGTTTTAACAGATGTTTTGTAATTATAAGTAATTCATTATTATATCCCAAATCTTTTTTTTGAACACCCATATGAACAATGTTGTATACGGTTTATTTGGATAAAGGGGGAAATTGATTTGTAATAATCTTTAAATAATTTTTATAATGAATGTGTATTTTTTAAAGGTGAAAAAGATGGCGTTGAAATCGGGTGACCACCATGATCATGGTACGATATTCAATCTAAATGGAATATTTTTATTATATAATATGAATGTGAAATGGAAAATTTCATTATATATAATACTTCATGAATTATGATTTTTTGGTCATTATGAGTTAAGATGAAAAATAGAGTTATATGACAACCATTGAGGTTAAACCATGTTAGGGTTCTTTTGAGTTTTTCAAAAGGGACAACGAACAAGATGGGTGACAACTTGTCAAGTCTGGCAAGGCCCTGGGAATCGAAACC
This sequence comes from Viscum album, assembly GCA_963277665.1. Taxonomy (NCBI): domain Eukaryota; kingdom Viridiplantae; phylum Streptophyta; class Magnoliopsida; order Santalales; family Viscaceae; genus Viscum; species Viscum album. The sequence continues at coordinate 640,883,249 of OY728151.1, read as the reverse complement.
ACAATTGAAAGGTGACAAGTGAACATCGCTTACAACAAGCCTACATAGGGTCCCAAATTAGTATGAAATATTTTATTTGTAAAATTATTTTATCAATTAAGAATAAGTGGAATTGGGTATGATACGTATTATCAAATGTATATCCTTAGTATTGGAAAATCATTTGTTGATTAAGTGATAAATGTTATCTTGTAAGACATTCTCTATTTTGGGGTTTCTATATGCATAAGAAAAATAGAATACAGAGATATTTCATTTGAGTATTAATGGTTCAAATTTATTTTTGTAGAATATATGTTAATATTGTGGACATATGGTAATTTGGTTTATTTATGGAAATGATTAAACTATCGTGGACAATATGTAACTAGGTAAATTACTTTTTAGTATGTTACATCATGAGTAGTCATTATTATTTGAAGATAAATGTTCCGATTTATCAAGGCTGACTAAATGATCACATTCATTGGATATTTGGGTTTCACTCATATATTGGATTATTTTGAGGATTTTAAAGACCTTTGATTGTTAAATAGTCTATGTAGAACTTGTGATTTACAATTCGATTTTGTTGATTAATATTAGTCCCCATTTTAAAGGATTATACTTTTGGGGGATTATATAATCTTGAACTAACAATATTGGTTTTCGTTAATGACATGTTTGTGATTTTCTAGTTATTAACATTCACCTAATCGTACTTTTTATTCCACTCCCTCCGAAAAAGATGGTTATTTTTTCATCCATATCCATGGTTTCCTACATGAAATCCTAGTATGTGTTATCTCATATGAACTTTGTAATTCACTTTCTATATTTTAATGAGTATTTTTTATTAACCCTTTTTTTGATGTGGGTTTGAAGTAAAGGTATTTTGAAAACAAACACTAATGTTTTATAAAAATATCAAAACATAATGAATAATTTGAAAAAAATTAATTTATTTGTACTGTGATATTATTATATCATATTTTTTACTTATAAAATTGATAAATATTATTTAAATTATCATATACGAGGTTATTATTAAATTTTTTTTTACAATTCCTATGGGTCATAGTACTATTCAAAATATTGATATTCGCTTACATTTTAAATGGTTCATTAACATATATAAGTACTTCTTATTCCATTCATTCATCTTTTATAAAGATTTTATTTTGTTAATAATATAATTTTATGTGATTCTCACATTATTATAAGTAGGTAATTCCCATTGATAAATAATTTTAGATTAGATACATGCATATTTGATAAAAGTTTTAATTATAGGATGTTATTTAAGAATTTCATGGAATTTCATTCAAAAAATATGTGTTGTTACCTAATAATTATCCAAATTTGATAATTATTATATATTTTTTGGTGTAATAATATATTATTAATGATTTTTTATAATCATATTATTTCATTTAACTGTAATGTGGGATAGGATTCTTATGAATAAAAATATGGATGTTCATGTTTCGATGAATCATAATGAAGGAATGGTGAATTCATATTTAAAGAGTTAATTGTTAATATAGACTCAATATAAATTTTTTCCCCTATTTATATAATATTATACAGATACAAAATTTCTTAAACTCAACCATGATATAAATGTATAGTATTATTCATGAATGTTGTTAGATTTTTCAAAGCTTTAGAATAACATGATAAATGGATTATTATCAGGTGGATTACTTGCATTATAAATTTATAAGGAAATAATTCTCATTATTTGTGTTTATTAGTGTGATATATTTAATGTATTAGGAATATAATATAAAAAAGAGATTAGTTTACTAGTTCTTCACTTTTTTTAAATGATGGAATCAAATATAAATGTTTTTTTGATGATATCGTTAATTGGTAAAAAATTATATCCTAAAAACCGAATGATGAAACATAAATAAAATTACCCAAATGATTCCATTAGAAAGAATATCCATGTAAGGTGGTGTTGAAATGAAAACATAAATCTATATCTCCAAGGATGAGGAAGTCGGCATGTAAAAATGGATAATGATTTCATTTTTATTAGTTTGGGAGGAAGGTTTAATATGGTTTAATTTATGAAATTAATACAAAATATATTAATATAATATTTTTTAATAACATGCCATTTTAAACTAGTCTTTTATATTGGTGAAGGAAATGAATGCATGTTGTGTCAATTTGGCGGTAGTTTGAACAATGAATAATTAGAGGATTCATTTTTGTAAGATGAAAAAGGTACATTATAATAATGCTTATTGTCACGACCCGCCTTCACCAAAAGAAGAGAAGGGTCAGTAGATTTCCAGAACCTTCCTTATTTAAGTTGAAGGAAAGATAATGACCCCTGAAACCAGGCTTCAATAGGTCCCGAAGTGGCGACTAGCACTAAGGATATACAATTACACACTAAATGGAAGGAGTTACCCTTTTTCTTTTAATAGGTTCGGGAAATAAGATGGTAAATCCCACAACACCAAAATGAAAGTGCAAGACAACTAAAAATAAACCATTTCCATATGCATGTTCAAAGGTAAAACCTAAAAGTTACATACCCCAAAGGCAAAAAAGAATACCAAGAAAAGAAAACAGCAACGACAACTACCCAAAAATTCTGCGCTAGTATGGTCTCGCGCGATCCCCGAAGTCCTCCTGGAAACCTGAAAGCAAACGTAGGGTTACCATACAAGTATACAAAGTATGGAAAAACCAAGGACTCTCATGCACAGGTGGGAGAACGTACTAAAGTCCCGTGAGTGCTCATCACCTCCTCAGGGAAGACGTCTATAAACACGTTGATGATCCCCGGCACCTCCACTATCTCAGCACCCACTGAATCCACTGACAGCTCGACTAACAAGGAGAGGAGGGGTTCCTCTCACCTGCTGCCCTTCTGATTGGTTCGCTCACCGGTGAAAGTAACACACCGGACGCCCATGTCTGAGAACACAACCCTTTCCTTAGAAGCATTTGATGACGACACACACATCGAACAACCTATCGATGCCTAGGATGACATCGTATGGCTATATCTATAGTAGAAGAAGATCCCTGACCGACTGATGTAGCCCTAACATCAGCCTGCATCCTCGAAAAACATATAACAAGTCGGTTTGACCTCCAACTAGTGTGCTCAGAACCAGGGGAACTGGAAGCCTCTCGGCATCTAGAACCAAAGCACGGGCTAGACTAGGTGCGACGAAGGAGTGCGAAGCTCCGGTATCGAACAAGGCATAAGCAAGGGTTCTAAACTAACTGATCGTACCTCGAACGACCTCCGGTCCTACTGGAATTGATACCTCTGCGGCATGAAATTGTCCACGCCTAGATCACTTGCCCCTCGTCTATTAGACACCTCCCAGACCACGCCCCGGTCGAGGTCCCTAAAGAGTGCCCAGAGGTGGGCCTCCTCCTGCAACGTCTTCCCTTGGAGGAGCGGGAGCTCGCTATCCCTGCTGCTGCTGCTGGAAAGGCCTGGATGGAAGCTGCTGTTGGGGCGGGTGTTGGGGTTGTCTGCCACTACCGTAATGTACTCGGTCCAGGAACTGATTTTGGAGATGTCCATCGCTCCCACAGACGAAGCACAAGGGTCCTGGGCCCAAAGGAAAAGGGTGAGGACCGGGGGACCGGAACTGAAACTGTTGCAGCCTGCTCCCTGCTAGTTGGAACCTGGAGGGTCCCAACGCTGGAGGCCTAGTGCTGAAGGCCTTCCCCTTAGATAGACATAGCGGGATCCCCTCTCGTGACACACCTCTCAGAGCGTGCATCTTCTCCACCACTTCTGCCTTCTTCTGGACCTCCAAGTATGTCAGGAGGGTAAAGGGGATAACAGCATACAGGAGGGAGGTTTGGAGAACCTCCTCTAAACGTCTTGCCTGAGAATCCTCATCGAGAAAGGGGTCCGGAGAAAAATTTATGAGGTCCTTGAACATGATTCCCAGCTCCCTCCCTGACATACTCCCCTGTTGGAGGGAGAGTAGCTTTTACCACTTCTCTGCCTTCATCGTCTAAGAGAGGAATTCTGCCCGGAAATCCCTCTCGAAATCAGCCCATGCCACCTCAGCCTCTCTCCTCTCCCCCAGGTAAAGCATCCACTACTGACGCACCTCTCCCTGCAGCTAGCTGACGGCCAGAGGAACCCAGTACTCGTTCGGGGCCCGAATTAGGCCGAAGGCTATCACCAGCTGTTCTAGCTATCCCTTCATCTTCATGCCAGAGGTGCTACCCTCATAACTCTCAAGGGTCTATCGCTGGAAGGTCTGAAGCATCGTCTACCACTGTTCATCATCCTCCTTCTGATCATCTCTTTTCTGATCAACCAAGGTAGTCTCCTGGGCCTCGATCACCCGTACCACATGTGGTCGCCTTCCACGTGTCATAGCTACAAGGTAAACAAGGAATTCCTAAGCCCATGTAGTACAGAATATTGATCTTAAATAAAAAATTCTAAATATTTTTATTGATTTCAGTCCCTAAAACACCCATGAAACACGAGAATACAAGGCATTATGATGCATGCACCTTTCCTAGGGTCTCTACCCTGCAATCAGCGTGGCCTCACTTGGTCGTTCTTTAGGTCCAGAGTCCTTACATCAGATCACGAGGGGCCCTTAAATCCTGTGTCCTAGCAAGTCTTCCCTGACCTAATTCACGCACCAAGTTCATCCAACACTGTTTCCCTACCATCCCATGCAATCCTCACTGTTCCTAACTCCAAACTCCATCCAATCTCTCAACCATCACCTTTGGAACCATTCTGTCATGACCCGCCTTCACCAAAAGAATGGAAGGGTCAGAAGATTGCCAGGCCCTTCCATCTTTAAGTTAAAATAAAGATAATGGCCCCCAAAACCCGCCTCCAATAGGTCCTGGAGTGGAGAATATCACCAAGTGTATACAATTACACACTAAATGGAAGGCATTACCCTTTTTCTTTTAATATTATCGGGAAATAAGATTTTAAATCCCACAACACCAAACTGAAAGTGCAAGACAACTAAAGATAAACCATTTCCATATGTATGTTCAAAGGTAAAAGATACAAGTTACAAACCCCAATGGAAAAAAAGAATACCAATAAAAGAAAATAGTAACGGAAACTACCCAAAAAGTTTGCGCTAGTATGGTCCCGCGCAATCCTCTAAGTCCTCCTGGAAACAAGAAAGAAAACGTAGGGTGAGCATACAAGTATACTCAGTAGGGAAAAGCCAAGGACTCTCATGCACACATGGGGGAACGTACTAAAGTCCCGTGAGAATAAGACAACCATCACTATCAAGGAGCCCATCCATCCCACTCACCAGACACACTCACCAAATAACGCAAGAAAGTAATATAATATAAGAACACATCGATGTTTGGGTACCCCGCACCATTTTCCCACTCATTATTGAAGACATCATATGCATCAAACCAATCCCTCCATTCTCACTGCAGTCCCACTGCAACACCCCGCCCGCACACACCTGGGCCATATCCCCATGCAGTCCCACTTCCCAAACCCTACACACAAACACCAGGGCCACAACTGTCACACGTAACCATGCCTGCAAAAACCTAGGCCAGAATAACCACTGCCACGCCCGAAGGCACCTGGGCTAGAAGATCCACTGCCACGCCCGAAGAAACCTAGGCCTCATCACGAAGACACATGGGAAACCACATGCCCGGACACACCTGGGACAACCACCACACTACCCCGCCCAAATGTTCTTGGGCTAATAATGGACTTCAGGCCATCGTAGCCTACCCGAAGATACTTGGGATATCTAGGAAAGGGAGCATAAAGGAGCTAATAACCAGACACTAATAGAAGTGTTGGGAAAAACACCCTCCCCCATGAAATGTGGGTGTTCGGCACTAAGTGCTCAACTTGGGTAGGGCGCAAATAGGAAATACAAAACTAAAAGTATATGTATAGGTAACGAGCACTCACCCAAGTTTAGGTTTTTCTTCAGCCAGCCTAAAGAACACAAACAGCACCCCTGTCCACGTCCCAACTCACACCAAACAAAAACCCATTTGTCCCGTCCATGTATTCATGTTCAGTAATGATGTTTAAATAAGTTTCTACGCCTACTTGGGCAACTAGTAATCATAGGCACAAGTCAAGGAAGACAAACAATCAAGCATCAACTACAACATCCACAGTCGTTTCTCTTGTAAAGTCACAAAAACAAAAGGGATAAGAGATCCCTCAGGGTACTGAAACCAAGGAAAAACCCAAGATATTTCCTACACCTTCTGCAACCAATGGGGATAGTGAAATCCCTCGAAGTAATAGAAGAAAAGGAAACCCCGAGACACTACCCTGTGATCCCCCAAATGGTTTCCCATCAATAGAGGATCCCACCCCAATTTGGGATATAAAAAAGGTAACCACCCGGTCTTAAAATTTCACAACCACTAAAACCATATCGACAAGGGGTCCCATCCCCACCCACATCACCCAGCAAACGACCTGTGAAGGAAAAACAACCAGACCACCACCACCAACACAAAGCTGGACCATGCCAGTATTTTTAGATTTATAAGATTTAACACACTCCATGATTTCAATTTCCATGCCTTAATCGGGGTTATCACAGAAGAGGGTTGATCCTGGTGATTTTAATTTTATTTATCCGGATTTACGTAATTAACCAAATTCCTTTACACGGAAAGGGTTCACAACAACAATACAATCCGTTTAAACATCACTAGGGGTTAAGGGTTCATTAGTACACAGATAAAGACCACCAACAGCCATGATTTTCAGTAGGCGTAAGTCCGCACAATTCACAAAAGAAGATCATAAAACAAAGAAGCATCATCGATCACAACCCCCCCCCTTGTTCTTTATAGAATTTGTTCATTGTCTTCATTTAGGTTTCACTCATCCAATTCTACAAAATCAAAAGCATGCCCAACCCGCATGATACACAAAAGGGAGAGATGAAATTGAAATTTGATACTTTTTGATCAACGATCGACGCTAAGCTTGGGCGTGGAATTCCACGGATAGCGATGTGGCTCGTCTGAATGAAGGGTACTCTTAGAGCAGGGTGATAGATAAAAAAAACCTAAGGGGGTACCCTTTTAGTTTATAAGGGTCAGGGACGATTGAGAAAAGAACGCTAAACTGTGTAAGGAGAAAGGTCGTGGGTTGACCATGCGGCCCCACACATCATTAAAGGGTCGGACGGTTTAAACCGACGCACAGACCAGGTTAATTCATTAAATATTAAATTAAATGACATTTATGGGCATTACTGGGATTTAAAACAAGCTTAAAGGGGTCAAAATAGGGTTTAAAACCCAATTTGCGCAAAATTGAGGTGCTACTGAAAAAACCCTGATAAGGCTGGGTGACACTGATCGGTCTCAGCGACTGGTGGCACCGATCGGTCGCACCGATCGGTCTCGCCGATTGGTCACGCAGATCGGCCTCATGCCGAGACACTACCCCTTTAGGATCCGGATTTTTGGAAAAGGTAAGGACCCTGAGAGTCTGGGTCATCACATTAGATACCTCTCAAACTATTCTCACCCTCGAGAATTTAAACAACCCAGAAGGAAAGTACGGGTCCAAACAACCACCTCGAAAGATACCCCTCAAGAGTGAACCTCATTGTTAATTAAGAACACCTCCCTGTCAAGAACCAAGAAACATACCATGTCAGACTGGCCGGCCATGTGGGTTGTGGAGTCTCCTCCCCCATGTCAAGATACTATCCGCTTTGGGTGGCACTGACTCGCCTGCACAGGTTTAATCGAATCCACCTTAATAAGTCTTGATTAGGGTTCTGGTATTCCCCTACCCATAGCCCAGACTTTTTTCACACATTAAGTGGAAAGAAAACTACATATTTTATAGCCAATAAGATAAAAACACTCTACCACAATAGGTATAAACATAACAGTACAAAAATCAAAACAACTCTGGGTACTGGGCACGCATCTGTGCTTCCCTCTCCCACGTACTATCCTCAAGCCCACCATATCTCCATAACACATGAACCAAGGGAATGGTTTTCCCACGAAGCACATTCTCCTTGCAATCCTCAATCATCACTGGTCTCTCCACAAAGGTCACGTCATCCTCGATGTCCAGCTCTCCCCAGCCAAGGAGATGTGAATCGTCGTGCAGATACCGACGGAGCAGGGACACATGGAAAGTATCATGTATCCTCAGTAGCGGCGGTGGAAACGCTAGCTGATAAGCCACTTCACCGACCTGCTACAACACTTCAAAGGGTCCAATGAACCTGGGATAAAGCTTACTCCCCTTTCTGAATATCTGTTGTCCACACTGAGGGGAGACCATCAAGAACACGTGGTCTCCAACCTCAAACCCCAAGGGACTTCTCCTGTTATCAGCATAGGACTTCTGTCGGTCCTAGTCAGCCTTCATCCTCTCTCGTATGAGCTGAACATTATCCGTCGTGCTCTGCACCACCTCCGGGCCAAGGATGCCTGCCTCTCCTACTTCAATCCAAAACACAGGTGAGCGGCATGGTCTCCCGTACAAGGATTCAAATGAGGACATACCAATGGTAGAGTTATAGCTATTATTGTAGGCAACCTCTACCAGAGACAAGTGTCACACCCATGATCCTCTTGAGTATAGAACGCATGCCCGGAACATATTCTCCATGGTATGGATGGTGCACTCTATCTGTCCATCTGTCTGGGGATGGAAAGCAGTGCTAAGATGCATCTGGGTGCCAAAAGCATGCTGCAATCCTCTCCAGACTCGCGAGGTAAACCGTGCATCCCAATCCGAGACTATAGACCTCATAACTCCATGAAACCGCACCACCTCATCCACGTACCTTTGTGCCAAAGCATCCACTGCACTCGACTCCTTGATCGCCAGAAAGTGAGCCAATTTCGTCAACCGGTCCACTACCACCCAGTTGGCGTCGAATCCCCCTTGGACCTTGGGTATTACTGTGAAGAAATCCATCGAGATGTCATCCCACTTCCACTTGAGGACATCTAGAGACTACAGTAGGCTACCTGTAACTTGGTGTTAAGCCTTCACCTGCTGACACACTAGGCACTTGGCCACAAACTCTGCCACTAATTGCTTCACTCTGGGCCACCAAAACTGTCCTTTTAGTCACTGATAAATCTTGGAAACTCCCGGGTGTACTTCTAGGGGTGATTTGTGGAACTCACTGAGAACCTTTCCGCGCATCATCTCTAGAACAAACAGCTTTCCCAGGAAAAGCATCCGATTCTGGCCATTCTTCATCCATCCTTCCGGAGCACTACCCTGGTCAACTCAGTCATTCATCACTCCACACTCTGGGTCTCCCCATTGAGACTCCTCCACCTGATGCAACATTGAGGACTGCATTGTCATCTAATATCAGCAACCTTCACCGCCATCCGTCCTCGAGTCTTGGTGCAAGGCAGCCAACTCCTCCATCACCTTCCAGGCATCTGCCGACTCTCTGACCGCATCCTTCGGTGTCCTCCTGCTCAAGGCATCAGCCACTACATTCCCCTTCCCTGAAGTGTAGGTGATCTCGAAGTCATAATCCTGGAGGAACTCTATCCACCATCGCTGCCACAAGTTTAGGTCCCGCTGGGAGAAGATATTCCTCAATCTTTTTTGATCTGTGAAGACCACAAATCATTCTCCGATAAGGTAGTGCCACCATATCTTCAGTGCAAAAATGACCGCTACAGGCTCTAGGTTGTGGGTGGCATAATTACGCTCATGAGGGTGTAGCTTCCTAGACCGATAAGAGATCACCCCTTGTCGCTACATCAACACACATCCCAGGACTTGTCCTGAACCAACATAGAACACCTCATAGGCCACCCCTTTTTCTGGTAGCCTCAACACTGGGGAACTAAACATCTTCCCCTTTAGATAACTGAAGGATGTCCCGCACTACTCACTCCATATGAAAACCTAATCCTTCTTGGTCAAGGCCATCAATGGGGCTGCTACTCGGGAGAAGTTGGGTACGAACCTCTGATAGTAACCTGCTAGCCTAAGGAAACTATGAACCTATTCCACTTTTTTCGGTTCCGCCCAAGAAACAACTACCTCAACATTTTATGGATCCACTGCAACCCCTACTCGGACACCACGTGCCCGAGGAAGTGCACTTCTCATGTCCAGAACATTCAATTTGGAAACTTCCCATAGAGATGGTGCTGTCGGAGGACCTCCAAAACCGTCCTCAGGTTCTCTGCATGGTCCTCCTCTGATCTTGAATAGATCAGGATGTCTTCAATGAACAAAACTACAAACCGATCCTGGTACTCCCATATGATGGAGTTCATAAGCCCCATGAACACAGCCGGGGCGTTCGTAACACCGAAAGGCATGACTACAAACTCGAAGTGTCCATATCTGCACCTGAAGGTCGTCTTTGTGATGTCTCCCTCCTTCACTCTCAACTGGTGATACTGAGACCGAAAGTCGATCTTCAAGAACCACCCTGACCCTCTCAGATGGTGGAAAAGATCGTCTATCCTCGGAAGGGGATAGTGATCCTTGATAGTCACCTGATTCCGCCTCCTGTAGTCTATGCACAATCTGAGATGACCTTCTTCCTTCTTTGAGAACATGACTGGAGCACCCCACGGTGATGCACTCGGTCGAACATAAACCCTATTCATAAAATCATCAATCTGAATCCGCAACTCCCATAGCTCTGAAGGTGCCATCCGGTAGGGATCCATCGAAATCAGATGAGCACCAGGCTGCAGGTCTATCCCAAACTCGATATCACATCGAGGGGGTAGAGTCATCACCTCCTCAGGGAAGACGTCCATAAACTCGTTGACAATCCCTGTAACTTCCACCATCTCGGGCATCCAATAACTCCACTAACAGGTCGGCTAACAAGGATAGGAGGGGTTCCTCTCACCTGTTTCCCTTCTGATTGCTCCGCTCGCCGGTGAAATAACAAGCTGGCCACCCATGTCTGATAACACAACCCTTCCTCAGAAGCAGTCAATGATGTCACACATAGAGAACGGCCAGTCAATGCCTAGGATGAAATTGTATGGATGTATCTGTAGCAGAAGAAGATCCATGACCGACTGATGTGGCCCTAACATCAGTTTGAATCCTCGAATAACATATAACAAGTTGGTCTGACCTACGACTGGTGTGCTCAGCACCAGGGGCACTGGATGTCTCTCGGCATCTAGACCCAAGGCACGGGCTAGACTAGGTGCATAGAAGGAGTGCGACACTCTGGTATCAAACAAGGAATAAGCCATGGTGCTAAACAAACTGATCGTACCTCGAACGACCTCCGGCCCTGCTAAAATTGATGCCACCACACCGTGCAACTATCCACGCCCAGCTCCTCTGCCCCTCGGATATGGGCCAACTCCCCGTCCACACCCTGGTCGAGGTCCCTGAGGAGAACCCTGAGGTCGGCCTCCTCCTGCAACGTCTTCCCTCGGAGGATCGGGAGCTCGCTATCCCTGCTGATGCTGCTGGAAAGGCCTGGCTGGAAGCTGCTGCTGGGGCAGGTGCTAGAGTTGTCTGCCACCGCCGTACTATAAACGGTCCGGGAACTGATTTCAGAGATGTCCATGGCTCCCACAGATGAAGCACCGGGGTCCTAGTCCATAAGGAAAAGGGCGATGACCGGGGGACCAGATCTGAAACTACCGCCGCCTGCTCTCTGCTGGTCGGAACCTGGAGGGTCCCCATGCTGGAGGCCTGGTGCTAACTTCCTTCCCCTTTGATATCCCCAGTTGGATCCCCTCTCATGACACACCTCTCATAGCTTGCATCCTCTCCACCATTTGGCCTTCTTCTGGACCTCCAAGTACGTCAGGAGGGTAAAGGGGGTAACAACATACTGGAGGGAGGGTCGAAGCACCTCCTCTAAACGTATTGCCCGAGACTCCTCATCGAGAAAGAGGACCAGAGAAAAACGTAGGAGGTCCTTGAACTTGATTCCCAGCTCCCTCACTAACATACTCCCCTGCTGGAGGGAGAGTCGCTTCTGCCTCTTCTCTGCCTTCATCGTCGAAGAGAAAAATTCTGCCCTGTTCTCCCCCTCGAATGGGACTGCGGTGAGAATGGCGGGATTGGTTCGACGCGTAGGATGTCTTCAATAACCAGTGGGAAAGTGGCACGGGGTACCCAAACATCGATGTGCTCTTATATTATATTACTTGCTTGCGTTATTTGGTGAGTGTGGCCAGTGAGTGGGATGGATTGGATCCTTGATATTGATGGTTGTCTTCTTCTCACGGGACTTTAGTATGTTCCCCCACGTGTGCACAAGAGTCCTTGGTTTTTCCCTACTGAGTATAATTTTATGCTCACCCTACGTTTGATTCCAGGTTTCCATGAGGACTTCAGGGATCGCGCGGGGCCATACTAACATTGATTTTTTGGGCAGTTGTCATTGCTGTTTTCTTTTCTCGGTATTCTTTTTTGCCTTTGGGGTTTGTAACTTGTATCTTTTACCTTTAACATGCATATATAAATAGTTTTTCTTTAGTTGTCTTGCACATTCAGTTTGGTGTTTTAGGGTTTACCATCTTATTTCCTGATCCTATTAAATATAAAAGGGTAATGCCTTCCATTTAGTGTGTAATTGTATACCCTTGGGGCTAGTCGCCACTCCAGGACCTATTGAAGGCGGGTTTCGGGGGTCATTATCTCTCCTTCAACTTTATGAAGGAAGGTCCTGGAAATATACTGACCCTTCCCTCATTTTGGTGAAGGCGGGTCGTGGGACTTATTCTCATAGAATATACATTATATGTATATAAATATTAATTATTACAATGAAATGGTTTTTAAAATAAATAATTGGAAAATTAAAATAGAAAATAATGAACTTAATTAAAAATATTAAAATTATTTGAAACATTTATATTTTTTTTAGATCCAATGGAAATATTTCTAATTGTATAATAAAATTTCACCACAAGGTTAATATAGTGAAATATTAGTCTATTGGATGTGAAATTTTTGTAATAAGACTATATTTTATGATATATTGTTATTTAAATAAATACTTGTTTTTTGATAGCTTATGATACAACCAACCCCAATACTAAATGATGCGTAATATTGTATATAGTTATAGAATATAAACTAAATTTTTTATATTAAATGGAATAATTTAAAAAAAACACATATATTAAAAAATTAACTAAAGGATATATATTAATAAATAAGTTATAATTTTTTAATTAATGTCATTATATGCCATTAAATTTCATATTTTATAAAAAATTGTTTTTATTGAATTCTCTTAGAAAATATTATAAACTATTTATATGAAAAATAAAAAAAATTAGAGGAAAAATAATCATAACTTATTAAATAAATTTTTTTTATATCAATTTTTTACATTTTCTAAAATGATTGATTTTTAAATGAATAATGAAACAATCTGATTATTATTAAAAATATTATTATCGTTCAATGAATTTAAGAAAGATAATTTTTGTTTGGAAATTATATTAAAAGTATAATTACTCTATTTTATATATTTATAATCCAAATATTGCTATTATTTTTTTTTTATTTTTTTTTTGAAAACCTATTAATACATAATAGAAAAAAGATTCCTTAACATTATATTTGATGATTTTTTCTGGTTAAATTTTCTATATATTTATTACACCTATATAAAATGATATTTATAAAATTAGTAAAATATTTTGAATTTTAAATCAATTTTTAAATCAAAACACATTTATTTTATATTACAATAAATAGTAAAAATAAAAAAAATTCAGACACTAGATAAGGTTAAACTAGTTTAACAAAAGGTGTGCAAAAAATAAAGAAGAATTTTTTATCAAACTGAACAAGTATAAATTAAATTTTATGTATGTATTTCTTCCAAATAAAATCCCAACATTAAATATATATCCATTTTTAATAATTTTTATAGTGAATGACATTATTATATATATTAATTTGTTAAATTTAAAGTGTGTCAAGTCAACCATATATAACGAGACACCCCTCCTTAATTATGTTTTAAATTAATTTATAAGTATTTTTCTACCAATACCTAATCAATAATCATACAATCTCCATATATATGATTTAGTTGTTTTGGTATTCTTTAAACACCATTCCATGGGTCCTTCATATAATATATAGATTTGGTTCACTGGAGAAGAGGTAATCATTCGTTTCAAACAACTTAATTTTTTTATACTTCCTCAAATTATATGTTATTAATGATAAAATAATTCATCAATTATAATAAATTTAATTAGTGATTTTTATTATTATTTAACAACCATTATAGAACATCTTTCCCATTATTCTCTATGTGAATGTATTTCTTGTGCGTACGTGTGGATTATAAAATCCTTGTAATGATTCAACCCACATTCTATCACCCTCCCTCAAGTATAGTTATTATTATGGGATTAGTATTTATTTATTATATTTATTGATGAATGATGCATCTAGAATTATATTACATATATAGATTCATACATTAAAATAATTTTTAAAATGATAATGTTGCTCCTGCGGATATGTTGACCACCTCTACAACGAAGTTATGTGATTTTTTGTCATTTAATAATATCATGGATGTTAATAAGGTTATATATAATAAATAAATATGATAAATATGATATTATAATGACTCTATGAAGTATAAAAATATTTTATATTTCATTATTTCAATCCATCAAAAATTGAAAAAAGCATTCATGTGTTTATACGACATACCATCTTCATGATCAATGTAAATAATTTATCTGTCACTAAATTTTATTTTTGAATATATATATATATATATATTTTATATATATTTGTATATATCATTAAAAAGAATATATACTGTTAGAATAACTTCAACAATATTATGAGTATTTTAGAACCGTGATCAATGTAAACAGACTAGAACAACCAAACCAATTTTCTCATGAAAAAAGGAAATATATAATACCTATAAATGGACATATAAAAAAGGATTATGTAAAAAATGGGTGTTGAAATTTTATAAGTGGATTATATATGATATTAAATATATTTACATGAATACGGAATATAAGTATAATAAAAATAATATTTACTATATTTGAGTTTAAATCACATTAGAATCCATTCAAATATGAAGTAATTGATTTCTATTTAAATCCCATTTTAATAGAGTGTCTACAAAGTCAAAATGATTTAGAGGTAATTAAATAATCCATATCTGATAAATCCATTTAAAAATAATATCTTCTTGTTAATTATATTATTTTCATATTTTTCATTTAATATCCTCTCATTAAGTTCATATTAGAACAAATGAATGTTTTTTGAATAAATGACATTAATTCTCCCTTATGTTATAAAAATGTTATCCTATATATACTTATCATCAAAAAAACGTTTTCATGATTTTAATAATATTATTTAATAATTTTGAAAATTTATTTTTACCAAATACTAGATTTCTAAAAAAAATATTTAAAAGGAATGTTATTTTCATTTACAAAATAATTTAAATTTGACATTTTATTGAAAACATTCCAGGAATAGTTTCCTTAACATAAATGATATTAATAGAATTATATATTGATAATAAGATAAATTATTTGATAATACCCTTACATCCGTCCATGTTTATTTTCAATAAATTGTATTTTTAATATTTTGGATCATCCTTCATTCTCTATAGCTTATGAAATGATGGAAAGTTAAATTGATTGTTAAACTCATTTCTGTTCTAAGAGTAAGGATACATAGAATGAATTATTATAATTTGGAATATATATATGATTTCCATAATGTTATTTATTCTTAGTATACTTTATATCTCTCCAATGAATTGGGTAATGGTGGATATTTAATGAGATAATAAGCCCAGATATGTGGAGTGAGCCTAGTTTTATATTGGAAATTATCTATTGTGATAGTCATAGGAGTCAACATTGACTAAGGGTATAATGGAATGTGCAGTGAACCAGATCATCAATGATAGTATTAGATATATTCCATATGTAATTAAATAATTTTATATGTATATTTTCATGTGACAAAACATATGGTATATTGTAATTTCATTATCTCATGGCTCGTGTTTCGTTATTCATTTATGATTCTTATTTTAAGAAATACCATTATTTACTCCATAAATATTGATTATGGACAATGAAACACTTGGTATGGTTTTCAAATATTATTATCATATTCCAATAGACTTAATCTGATGTTATTTTTAATTAATGATTCATATATCACATTTTTACTCTTATCTTGTACTAATCTAATCGTTTATTACATATAGATTTCTTTTGTAGAAAATTTTTTTATGTATATATAGTGGAGACATAAGAATAAAACTGTGGATGGTGATGTAAAACATTTATGTGTCATATTTTTTATATCAATGTCTCAAATGACTTGAAACCCACATGATTTAGAATGGATCTTTATTTAATGTGTTTAATGTTCATATTATAAGATGTAAAATATCTATATGAAAATTTGGTTCAAAATAATAGGTATTTAGGTAAGAATTAGTACGATTTGGAATCTAGGATGATAAAACATTAGTTATAACTCTTACAATATTTTATCATATAAGAGAATTTATTGAGTTATTATATAGAAAAAAGTGTGTTTTTCCTAGAAATATATATATATATATATATCGATCCTATATGTGTAAATTGATGTGTTATACACACACATACACATATATATATATATATCTTGGGGTAGTATCCCTATATATATACAATCAATTGTATCTCAACCACCATTCCGTTTCATGGTGAGCGATCCCTTACTGTGCACCTAGATTCACAATCCTAGGGTATATGCTATTATTAACTCGCTAATTTAATATGCACCATTATCGAGGATTTGAATTGATGATAATCATCTATGACTTATGATAAAAAAATCATATGATAATAATTAAGTTACATGATTCGGATTTCCATAAATGATTTATTAATTTTTATATAGTATTAAAATATTATTATTGTTACAGAAACATTGATTTTTTGAATAATTTAATCGATGATATATGATGGAATTATGCTAATGATGAATGTGAAAATAAATAAAATTATTATCCTTCTATTGAAAAATATATTTAGTAGATAGAATTAAAAATATTATTATTATTATTACATAACTTTCTCATGCTGAGTTTCCAAATGATAAAAAGAGGGAACAAAATTTTATTGATTACTCCATGAGGTATCATCAATATTATTTTATTGATACTTATAATCTAATAGTTGGTGATCAAAGGATAGTCAGCCTTGAAAAAAAATTATTCCCCTATGATTATATAATGACGAATTCATTTCATTTTTTATCATTTTGAGGATAATTGTATCAATTGTGTCCAGTTATCAATAACATGAGACAATTGGAAGAATTTCACTCAAAGGATTTGGTTGAGTTTATGTTTTTATATTTAAATAATCACATTTCACTTATTATTAATATTAAAATTTATACAGTTGTTCTTGATCTATAGACTACAGGTGATGAATCCATTAAAAACAAATCACAAAATATAACATGAATTGTGTGGTACGATTTTGTTATTATCATCCAAACTGATGGTAATATTTAGTGATTGTTTTATGGATTAAACAAAGTCAGTGAGGGGAGTCTTACAAAAGAGACTTCATTAACTATAATCAAATCCAATTATGCACTATCATGGTTGAAATGAATTTTGGAATTACCCATCACTATCATTTTATTGAAAATAAATTATTAATTAATTTCAATTTTAATTAAAATAATTTAATCCATTTAGTTATGGATATAAACATTAAATTTTTATAAATATATAGAATGAAAAATGGGAGTTTATATTTTATGAGTACTTGAAAATTTTTAATGAATTGGAAGGATTATCATTAGGAAATAAATTTATGAATTGGTGATAAGATGAAGTATCCAAATTATTGATAAAAAGAACATTAGAATTCACCACCCTTGCTCAAATATTTCAAATATAAAGAGTGTTTAATTATGATAACCAGTTCTAAAATTTTATGGTTATTAAATATGGTCAATGATTGAAACCTCTAATTCCTAAGGATAATGTGATATATCTTTAAATCACTACTTCTAATATAGAGTTCGATAATGTGGTGTTTAAAGGTATTCATACCATCAAATATATAAAAAAATGTATTAATTTATTTTTTATCTACCAATTATTTTTTATCCAATGTATTTTTAGAGTGTACCATGGTACCTCAATAATGATTATATTATCAACTTAAAGTGGAAACTCCTAATGGTTTGTTGAATGCATCTCATCACAATGATTATTCCCCAATTGAAATTGTGGGAACGTCATTTGATCCAAAATAATTATTTTACCTCTAATGAATTTGATGATTTTTTATGAATATATTGTTTTCTTATACATAAATTTCAAATCCATTATTATCAATGGAAATTCTTGTTTGATATTATGAACAAACATATGATCTTCTACTGGAGTGACGAAAAATATGAAATTCCAATTTAAATTGAATTCATTTTATGGATCTCCATTGCTATTCAAATATGTTATTTATCTAATATGGTTTGGGGGAAACACAAAATTAATTAATTTATTATTGTATATGATTGTTTATGTATTTTCGATATAATTTCCTTGTCTTCCACCCAATTGTGATGTTGATTTTATAATAGAAACACTACATGTTTATATACCTATTGCAATGACTCTATAAGGACTAAACTGAATTCTATTACATGATTTGATTAGGATATAATAGGAGAACCATGATAATGGATTCATTTGTACATGTTCATTACTATGGAGTTCAAAAATTATTTTTATGAAAAAATATCTTTTGAGGTGACAATATAGTAATTATTGTAAATTGTGAGAGATAAAAATAAAGAATACTTACCAGATATCACATAAAGATGATTTTCTGATCAATTACCATGAACTAAAAATTATTTCAATATTGATCATAGATTTAGATTATATTAATTTTCTTTAAAATGTAATAACATTCCCACAATAGCATTTTTTACAAGCTGTTGACCCTATAAATTTCTAATGATTATATTTCACCTTATTAATTATCCAAATATGTTCATAGATTTAATGAATATATTCTTTGTAAGTAATATAAATTACATTATTTTTGTTTTTACAAATGATATTCATATATATTCTAAAAAATGTAAAGAAATGTAGAGAATATGATAACTATACCTAATACCCATATGATGGAGAATATTTATGAATATATTATCAAGTCTGAATTTTGGCAATAAATGTTTTTATGTTTTGGTTATATATCTTATTATGATTGTATATTAGTGGATCAACCAAAATTTAATTTTATTGAATGTTTACCCAAACCAACCACTTCGACTAAGATGTTGTGTTTCCCTAGTTTGGTTCGATATTATTAACACAATCTGTAGAATTTCAAACATATTCCAATTCCTCCCACCAAGATAACTCGAAAGGCATCCAAGATTCCTTGGAAAACATAATATAATGGAAATTTCAAGGAACGGATGATATTTCCTTTTTAATAACATGTGATTACAGTACACTACAGTAGATAAGGGTTTCACATATAGTGTTATACATCAAAGAAAAGAATAGGATACTTCCTCATTTGGTATGATATGTGTATATGTTATGATTAATGATAATTTATTCTTGAAAATAAAAACAACACAAATAATTATTTGGAGTTAACGATGGTAATATTTCTAATTATAATATGGATGAATTATAATTATGAAAAAAGTATTGATATATATATCATAAATGACTAAAGTTTATCATAACTAATAAATATAAGTATATGATCTAGAGAACATATTAATAGTGTATTAGTGATTATAAAGGAATAATACATTACCACAATGTGGATGAAAATGTGGTATATAATATGAGTTGAATGATCCATTAAAAATTATCAATGTTATGGATCACAAAATATCCAATATTTATAGCTTTTAAATATATGGATATGGATATCATGAGGTTAATAAATTTTTTTATCAGTATCAATTGAGTCTTCTACCATATATAAATTTAATGATAAAATAGGTCTTGAAGGAAAATGTATTGTTTCAATGGATGTTGATAAATGTTATTCAGTTCATCCATGACTACGAGGAAAGATAATTATAATAAACCATTTATGTATCCACTTACTACTATACACAATGAAGGATATATATATTTTATCTCATAATTTATCATTATTTATTCATTAGGGATTTTTAATGATATATAATTATCAAATATATTATTACAATTAAGACATCATAAGTAATGGTATTAAAGAGTATGTATCCTAGTCCAGGGTAATTTATCAAGTCATAGATGAAATATATAATTTTAATTGTATATTATAAACATTTAAAATAATATAATAGAAATGGAAAAATATAACTATGCACTTTTTAATCAAAATACAAATTAAATTAATGGTTCAATTGATAATTGGATGGTTGTAAATCTTCCTATAATGTTACCAAACATCATTAATACTAGAGAATATTTCTCACTATATAAGCTTATAAAAATGTGAATATTTTATATTTTAATGTTTTTTGGAATACCACATTATATTTAATGTGATTAGGATCTGAGGATTCACATGATGTTCTAGATAATTATTCTGCAATATGTGGATTCATTGTAGTTTTTAAGGACATCTTACCATCCCATTACTTATGGCCATTATAAAGGAACCATTAAAACACTAGAAGATATTATGAGATCTATAATGATTATACTCAAAGGTTGTTGGGATAAAAATATTCCACTATAAGATATTTATTACAATAATTCCGTTCAATCAAAATTAAAATGTATCATAATAAATTACATTATGGACAGAAGGGTATAACTCTAGTATAAAAGGATGATGTTATAGAGTCTTATGTTAACAATTGAAATGGTAGGGAATATCCATGTCTGTTTGGAACACCTCATGGATAATCATAGTTGATTAATGATTTATATAGAACATTATAAAAGAAAAGTAATAATTTTATATTTATGATAATGTATGAGAGTGAATGTATCCATAGAATATGGATATGTGATTTGGAAATAATTAAATAATGTTTCTTTGTTATATTGGACCGCTTAATATTCTTGATCTAGTAGGGATGCCATCTTATCACATATGGATTCTAAAACACCTTTTATTAATTCAAAACGTTTTCTATGTATCTATATAAAGAGTGTACATACCTAATTAATTACCTTTTCTAAAAATATCATTTTTTCACTATGGCATGATCATTCCAATGAATAAAACCCATAAAAATCATAGATCATAGAGATTTAGTACTATTAAATAATTCTATTATATTATTAATGCTATCAAGAACAATAAAAGAGATATAATTTTTATTTTTTAAATGTGATGGAATATATTGTAAAAAAATCATTCAATGGGGCTTTTAATTTAACAACAATAATATTTACGATCTATTTATTTTCCAAATTATTTAGTTTTTGTGATAGATTGTGACACACTACCACCATTCTAAATGATACCTAATATAGCATATCATTATAGCATAAAATTTAAATGATTTAAATGAATATGATTAAAAATATCTTTCTAAAAAAATTTATAATCGTTTATATAATGAAAATATAATGATAAATATGTTCCCAATTTTTATAAGTACTATTAAATATTCCATTAGACATTCCTTCAAAAATTTTATTATTTCCCCCCATGATAATATAAGATAAATCATTTCTTATAATTATTTAATATATTTTGAAAGAATATACATAATATTTAGAACAATCTATTTAAAATTATATTTTAGTTATTTTGGTGATATTTTTGAAAAGAATGATGTTTTCAATTAGTTGTAAAAGATCTTTTTTATTGAATTTTTTCTTTTTCTTTTAATCATATAAAAATTTTCATTTCTTATTATAATTCTTTTCAAATTATTTTTAGTTAACTTATGATATGAATAATCTAGTTAAGGTCATTAAAATAAATTTTGTTGCCGATTTATGTATAAAAACCTTTAATAGTAAATGAAAACATTATGTTAATTATGTTTTTTATGTTTTAATTTAAATTTAAATAATCCACTTCATTTAATTGAAATTTATTTTATTAATTATCTTTTTAAATTATAATGAAAAATATTTTCTTTTGAGGTCACCTTCAATTTTCAGTCATAATGAAAAGTAATAATACTAAAACAATCACTGGATTTAAGACTATAAAGAGTATACCTGGAAGGTTAAACCAATATATAATAGTAAATTATAATGTTAAAAAATTATAAATATAATTTTACTCCCATAAATTTACATCATACTATAACACAATATAATATTTTTCTATTTCAACGCATTTGGAAATAGTATGACCTTTTAAATTAATATCTCAAGAAATTCTTATTGTGTTTAATACACCACTTATAAAAGGAGACCTCAAATTTCCCAAATATAAAACACATTAATCCAAATATAATGACCAGTCCATTTACAATTATTTTAGAAAACATTTGTATACATCAATTATATTATTTTCTCATCATAAAAATACCATTATAAGGGTCTGTAAGGAAGGATATAAAGGAGGCCTACCAAATAAGTGGAAATAATCCTACATATAAAATTTAAAATTATTTTTTAAATACACAAATTTTTATTGAAGGTCTTTTTTTATGCTATAATATCATCAACACCATATGTTTCATGCTACATTGATCGAAAAAATGAGATATACAATTAAATATTTTTATTTTAATACACCCATTATCAACATTACTTTGGAATGAAGAGACTGAATATGACTTATTTAATTATTAAAATATACATTACACATGTTGATAAAATGATTTTATTGATTTAAAATTTATTATAAATGTAATAAAAACCAATTCAAACTAAACAGTGTATTTTTATAAAAAAACAATTTTTATTCACATAATGAATTTTAATATGAATAAATTAAATTAAAATATATTATTGAATGATCATACTGTAATTTTTATGTATTAAATTCCATATTTTTGTCCACAAATTATTACACTAATTTTGATAGGATTTGGATAACAATTAATCAAATTTTAAGAATATAAAATCTATATTTTTATAATGGTTGTTTAGATGTCATTTTAGGGTTAACATTTTTTTAATATTAATTATGAGACATTTTTATTTTTTAACTACAAAAATAAACATGATTTTGGAATTGTTATTTCAATATTAACTATGGGACAAATTTTGATGTTTTTCGGATAAATTTAATTTTTTGATGAATAATGAAAAATATTTAATTTTAATTTAAAATTTCATTTTCCATATAATGTATTTATATAGATAAATTACAGTTTAGTTACATTTAAAATTATAATTATTTCAGTTATACATCAATAAATCCACTTATGTGAATTAGAATTATTTTTACATTGAAATTGTTTATAATTTTCTATGCATTTGAGGATTTCAATTTTATAAACCCTATTTCCAGTTACGCCATCTTGATTAATTTAAAATATAAGTTTTTCCATTATTTAACCAAAATATGGTAAAATGGATTCCATATTTGTAATTAGAATGTCAAAATTGGTTTGTAAATTTTCATTCATTTTTAGGTATTGTAAAGACCCGTAAATTTCAATGAAATTTTTTTTCTTAATTTCTTTGGGATTTTACGAGTACGCAGTTTCTGACGGAACCTGATTTCGAGGCCCGGTGTGATCGGAATAAATTTCGGAAGTTTATCTTGGAAATGTTCAATGAACGAATGAGCAGTTTTTTCTAACTTTTGAACTGTTGCTTGGAATCGAAATCTGAGGGCACCGATGAAACCGCAGTGCTAGTAATTGCTTAATAATACCTTTTTATGGAGTTATGTTTGCAGGGGAGAAGTTGTAAAAAATTGGGGATTAAATGACAAGTAAAATAAAATTGTTTGCAATTTTATATTATCCGTGGTAGTTAAACTCTCTCATGGGAAGTTGTTTGTGGGGCCCATGACAACACAACTTCCCATGTGTGGTTATGAGGGAGGTGGGGCCCACACGAGCCCCCACCTATTCAAATTCCCTAACTCTTCTAACCCCCCCCCCTCTTAAATTATGTGACACTCCCTCACATTATTGTTGCCAACTTAACTCCATTTAATTTTGACAACTCAAGATTAATTAAATGATGTAAATTCAACATTCGAATTTTGAATTTTTTTTGCATGAGTAATAAAATAAGGCAAAAGGCTTTTTTTATTTTTTTTGTTTCGTTGTGTAGAGATTTTGGAGAGAATACTCTATGTCTTGAAGAACTTCATCTTCTTCATTGAAGAACACCGAGACATTGACGAAGAACGTCGTCACACCGTTCCATCTTCTCTCCACGTCGAAGAAAGGGAGATGATGCTTCCTCCTCGGACGTTCTCCCTCGACGTAAATGGAGCCTCACCCCGCGACACCTTCCTTCGCGACGCAAGATTTCGCAATCTTCTTTGAGTTAGGGGTTTTTTCTTCGATCAAGTTTGGTTATCGTCTTTGTGAATTATTATGACTGCTTGTTATCATTATAATGGGAGGAGGTCGGACCTCACAAACACGACTGATCCTCCTTCCATTTTCATCTTGATCTTCGTGAATCGTGATAAAAAAACGGCGTGGTGCTATTCCACCGTGCAGGAAGGGGAGAACCGCGGCCGGAGAGGGCCGCAGCAGAGATGTGCGGCACCGTCGTGCCACACCGGTGAAGACGAAGGAGGCCGCGGCCAGGAGCGGGTCGCAGCGGAAGGGCGCGAGGCCGTCTCCCCGCGGTGGAGCACCATGGAGGGCCGCAGACGGGTAGGGCCGCGGTGGAGGGGCGCGGCGTTGTCGCGCAGCGCCGGTCGGACAGGGGTCGTGGCGGTGCAGAGGAGGGAGGGAGGACTCTGCCGTCCGCCGGTGCATTTGAAGGCACGACCCGCGGGGGTCCCGCGGCGGCACCCCGGCCATCCAATACGGCAGGTCGTTTTCCGGATGTCCGGTGGTCGTAACCCCTGGCATGTGGCAAGTGAGGGCCCCCCAAGAGGGGTCACCATTTCTCAATCAAGGGGGGGGGGGGGTAGCGCATCCCGCTCGGCCGAAGGCGGAGCTGCCGGCCCCATGGGTCGGGCCCCCCGTGACGGGCCGGACCGCCCGCGACGAGCCGGGCCGCCCACGCCGGGCCAAGCCTCCCACGCCAGGATGGGCCACCCGCGCTATGTCGGACCCCCGCACTAGGCTGGGCAACGCAAGCCGAGTCGGGCTGCGCCCAACCGGGTTGGACCTGGACTCGGGTTGGGTCGACCCGGTTCGGGCCTACCCAGGGGGTATTGGGTCGGGTCGGACCGGGCCCAAACCCCCTGTTTTCGGACAGATCCGTTCAAACGCCCATAACATTGGCTACAGACCTCTGATCGAAGAACCTTCAGATGTTTTGGGCTCCATGGATAGAGACAGTCATCCTAGTATATTAAGCTCAAGGTTTTGGTGATCATTGGGTATGGTCGATTTGGTTAGAACAAGAAACCAACCGGGCCCTCAGAGCGGAAATTCTTATAACTTGAGCTCCGGACGTCAGATTGACATGCCATCGACTTTGTTGGATTCCTCATTATAAGAAGGTTCTTTTGGTTTACTTCACTTGTGATTTGGATACATTTAGAGTAAGTCCATGTTGAATTGTATCTGAAATCCAACCTGATCCCTTGAACGCAAAAGCCGATAACTTTCAGACCGGACATCCATTTGACGAACTGTCAGTGGTGTTGGAAATCCCATTGAGAAACGGTCTCTATGAGTATACCCCATGAGAGTTCAGGGCACTTTTGAGATACAGTCGGGATGGTTCATGCACGAAACCTACCGGGCCCCTAGGACGAAAAGGCTAATAACACACAGACCGGGCGTCTGATTGACGCGCCGTCTGTTGTGTTGAGTTTCCTATGACATGGAAAACCATTGGGGTACATCTTCGTGGAACCATGAGATAGTTAGAATATCGACCAGTAGCTCGTAGAGCCGACCCTCCTGGTGATGAGCTAGTAGAGTGCAGAGACCTAGTAGCTGGCTGAGACTTGATGACTTCTGGTCGATCGACTTGGAGTGATTCAGATAGACCAATGGGGTGCGCTTGGTTGTAGGGGCAGACCCAAGGTGGGGGAGCGCTTGGTTGTAGCGGCAGACCCGCGGTACTCGACAGAATGAGTACCTCTATTGGCTATGAGGGGGGGCACTTGGTTGTAGTGGAAGACCCATGGTGGGAAGCGCTTGGTTGTAGCAGCAGTCCCATAGTACTCGACAAGTGGCGTAATTAAATAGTATAAGGTTAGTGAGTAGTGCCTCAGAGTCATGACAGGGCTACTGTAATCGAGAGAGGAGGAGTTCTCCAGCAGTTGTGGTTTCGGTATCTTTAATGAAAATCCTAGTTTGAGCTGATTCGTTGACCTTTGAGATTTCCTCATGTTGGATATGGGTTACTTGATAACTTAGGTATATGTATGTGCATATACCTAAGTAGTGGTTATCCATTTATTTCATATCTGTGTGATACCTCATGATTGAGATGGGTTACTTGATAACTTAGGTATAAGTTTGGGCTTATACCTAAGTAAGGGTTATCTGTTAGATCCTTCTTTGTGGTTGTCCTTGTTGGATTTAGTGAGACCTTTAGGGTCTCGGGGTCCCTACTAAGTATCATTATACTCACCCCTTCACGGGCTATGCCCGCACCTCGTTGTGTTGGATGCAGACGACGGATAGTGCGGACGGAGGCCAAGTGTTCAAGGACTGAACGGTACCTAGAGGTGGACCTCACGATGAGTCAGTATGTGGAAGTGGACATCACGACGAGACGGTACTTAGAAGAGGTTGATGGGAAACAGCATTGAGGAGGCTATCTATACCTACCCTTCAGGTAGGATCCGTGGTGGACGATCGAGGAGCTGTGCTAACTGTACCTACCCTTCAGGTAGGATCCGAGGTGGACGACCCAGGAGCTGCTTCTATCATCCAGCTGTTTGTCTTTTCTGTTGTAATTTCATTTAGTTGTAGCTGTACTTTTCAGTTTTGTTTGTATTCTGTCCCACTTATGTTTCATCAAATTCTTTTTTACATAGTGCATTACTTCCTCTTGTACTCTGGTTAGATGTGTTTATGTTTTTTTAAATGTAATGCCTTCTTAGTTATCAGGATTTATGTCTTTGGGGCTAGTCTCCAGACCCTGTCCTATGGAAGGAGGGCTTGGGTTAGTCCCATAATGGGCCCCGAGGATGGGTCGTGAAAAATTGGTATTAGAGGAGTCGGTTCTACCGCATAACTCAGGACTCTGATCATTATTTTTTGTGAAGCAATAGCTTTAAGGGTACCGAGTGTGGTCATCAGTTCAGGGAGTCCAGTGTTAGTGCGGCAGCTGACGTATCTATACACTAGGACCCTAACTAATGATTTCCAACTAAGGGCACAAAAACACTGATTGCATGTGTGATTCCAAAAATTTTAAAGTCAGCTCAAACCAGGTCAGCTCACCAGGTATAGTCTTTGACCATGTCAAATCTGTTTCATTCAGGATGCCTCCCCGTGGACGACCAGATAGAGCCCCGAGAGTTGTACATACTGACAGCCCGCCGAGCGACAAGGCCTCAGTATAGGGTCCTCTTCTAGTTGAGACACCAGCGGAGGCACCAGTGGTACTACCACCCTTTGGGCCACCGATGCCACCAGCCTCAACAGAAGAAGGTTCACGCCGTTTGAGTGCACTTAATGACTTCCAGCGCCAGAGGCCACCCAGGTTCAGGGGAGAGACGGACCTGCAGGTGGCTTAGGATAGGCTGGAGTTTGTGGTTAGAGTCTTCAGGATAGTAGGTATTCCATCAGACTTCATGGTGATCTTTGATTCTAGGCTCATTCAGGAAGCAGCAGGCAGATGGTGGAGCCTGATGCTCCAGATGCATGACAAGGCGACACTTCTGTGGGCAGACTTCGAGATCCTGTTCTGGGTAGAGTTTGTACTAGCCACCCTTAGATCGGTGCGTGTTCAATAGCTACTGCATGTACAGAAGGGTAGCATGATGGTGGCGTAGTACTCAGCGAGGTTGACAGACCTCTCGCGCTACTCCACAGACATGGTACGGGACCCGTTCTTCAAGGCCCGAACCTTCGAGCAGGGGCTCCGGTGAGAGGTTAGAGATTCAGTTGTCTCCCACAGCATCCCGACGCAGATGGGGGTGTTGGAGCGAGCCCTCTTAGTGGGGAGTTTCCTTGGTGAGCAGTCTCCAATAGCAGGACCCACTACTAGCCGACATGCGGCAGAGTATTCTACAGCGGGTAGTAGACAGATGACGTAGAGGTCCAAGAGGACCAAACCTATAGGTGGTCGACCGCATGACACAGGATCGTGTGTGCGAGGCACCCGGGGTGGAGAACGACTTACCCAGAGCGGAAAATGTTACTCCTACGGAGGTCTTGGTCACATGGAACATGACTATCCAACCCGCCATGCAGATGATCTCTAGATAGACGAAGGACCTCCCAGGCAGAGACAGAGGTTCGATCGAGGCAAACCGTAAGAAGCTGGAAACTAAGGCGGAGGATCAGGCAGTGCAGTTGGAGATGGACGACGCTTCAAGGTGTTTCCACCACCACCACCAGGAGGTCCACCCCGACCGTAGGGAAAAGGTGTAAATGGGAGAGCACAGCTTCAGTCATCTGAAGCATATGAATATGGAGCTCCAGATGCGGGAGGAGAGGAGCAGGAATAGTTTCATGCATGGAGGCCTTTCTTATTGGTTCTTCTAGATTCCTTTTTGTTGTTGTTCTAGTTGTATGTGTCTTTTTCCATTGAGCTGCAATAATAAAAGACACCTTTAT
The DNA here is from genome assembly GCA_963277665.1 of Viscum album. Classification (NCBI taxonomy): domain Eukaryota; kingdom Viridiplantae; phylum Streptophyta; class Magnoliopsida; order Santalales; family Viscaceae; genus Viscum; species Viscum album. The sequence goes on along the minus strand of OY728151.1, from coordinate 640,854,454 downwards.
TTTTGGCGTTCACTTTATTGTCCTTTCTTTATGGTTGTTACTAAGACGTTCCGGTTTAAAACTGTTTCCTTGACCCTCAATTTCAAGATACCTACTAGAGGAGTCCCAGTGACCACACACTGATGCTGACATTGTGACTCAACCCTTGGAGGCAAGAGTAAAGGTTGGATCTCTTTGTAGTAGAGTCGAGGCCTTACGATGTCATCCATATCATGGATTAGTATCATTCATATTAGGATTGACTGTATTAGGCAAAGAACTTGGTTCATCCATGGGATGATACCAGATTTCTCTTATTGGCAAAGGAGAAATCATAGCAGCTCTTGTAGGACCAGAGATGGTTCAGACTAGGATGGAGGTAGCACATATCATCCAAGAGAAGATGAATAATGAAAAGAAAAGATAGAAGTCCTATGATGATAGGAGACAGAGACCACTGGAGTTCGAGGATGGCGACCACGTATTCTTAAGGGTCTCGCCTCGACGAGGTCTAAGGGGATTTTTCTGAGGAGGAATATTATCTCTGCACTTCATTAGACCATTCCAGGTTCACAGCAGGATAAGCGAGGTGGCTTATCGCCTGGCTCTTCCACCAGAGTTGCACCGGGTGCACAACGTCTTCCACGTAACTCAGCTGAGGAGATACGTGCACGACCCAATGCATATCATCGATCACGAGGAGCTGGTCATCGATGACGGGGCTACATTTTTTGAGGTTCTGGTAAAGATCGAGGATCTACAGGATCGGGTCCTACGTGGATGATTGATTTCTTTAGTGTGCATCAGGTAGAAGCACGGGAATGTCCAGGAGAGAACATGGGAGTGGGAGGCGCAGATGCGTGCTCAGTACCCTCATTTCTTTCCCTAGATTATGTTCTATCTTTACGGGGACGTAAAGTCCTTAGGTGGGACTAATGTAAAGACCCATAAATTTCAAGAACATTTTTCTTTCATAATTTATTTGGGATTTTAAGAGTATTCAGTTTCTGACGGAACCTGATTCTGAGGGCTGGTGTGCCTGGAATCAATTTCCGAAGTTTAGCTTGGGTACGTTCAGTGAACGAATGAGCAGGTTTTTTTAAATTTTGAACCGGTTCTCAGAATCGAAATCTGAGGGCACCAATGAAATCACAGCACCGATAATTACTTAAGAAGTCCTTTTCTGGAGTTGCGTTTGCACAGGGGGAGTTCTAAAAAATTGGGGATTAAATGACAAGTAATATAAAATTGTGTGCAATTTTATTTCATCTGTGGTAGTTAAACTCTCTCACGGGAAGTTGTTGGTGGGGCCCACGACCACCCAACATACCATGTGTGGATATGAGGGAGTTTGGGCCCACACGAGCCCCCACCTTTTCAAATTCAGTAACTCTTCTAAACCCCCCCCCCCCCCTCTTAAATTATGTGACACTCCCTCACATTAATGTTTCCAACTTAACTCCATTTAATTTTAGCAACTCAATATTAATTAAATTATGTAAATTCAACTTTTTAATTTTGAAAAATCTTAGCATGAGTAATAAAATATGGAAAAAGCCTTATTTTATTTTTTTTGTTTCGTTGTGTGGAGATTTTGGAGAGAATACTCTATGTCTTGAAGAACTTCATCTTCTACGTTGAAGAACGCAGATAATTCGACAAAGAACGTTATCACGCCATTCCATCTTCTCTCTGCGTTAAAGAAAGGGAGACACCGCTTCCTTCTCGGACGTTCTCCATCGATGTAAACGAAGCCTCACCTCGCGATTCCTTCTTCTACGATGCAAACTTACATGATCTTCTTTGAGGTAGGGGTTTTTCCTTTGATCATGTTTGGTTATCATCTTCGTGAATTATTAAGACCGCTTGTTATCATTATAACGGGAGGAGGTCGGACCGCCCAAACATGGTAGATCCTCCTTCCCTTTTCATCTTGATCTTCTCAAATTGTAATGGAAAAGACGGTGCAGTGTTGTTGCACCGCGCGGGAACGGGAGAACCGCGGCCGAAGCGGGCCGCAGCGGAGGAGCGCGGCGTCGTCGCGCCACGCCGGTGAAGCCGAAGGAGGTTGCGGCCAAGAGCGGGTCGTGGCAGAGGGGTGTGGTGCCATTGCGCCGAGCTAGAGCACCATGGAGGGCCGCAGCCGGGGAGGTCCATGGCACCACCGCGCGGTGCTGGTCGCACAGGGTCCGCGGCCTAAGGTCGCTGCGGTGCATAGGAGGGTGGCCGGACTCCACTGGCGACCGGTGCATTGGAAGGAGGGATCTGCGGGGGTCCCGCGACGGCACATCGGCCAGCCAATACGGCCGGCTGTTTTCCGAAATTCTGGGGGTCGTAACCCCCGGCAGGTAGCAAGGGCGTGCCCCCCAAGAGGGGCTGCCATTTCTCAATCAAGGGGGCAGCGCCCCCTGCATCTTGCTCGGCCGAAGGCCGAGCTGCCGGCCACACGGGCCAGGCCGCCTCACGTCGGGTCGGACCGCCCGCGTCGGGCCGTGCCGCCCGCGTTGGCCTGGACCCCCACGTTGGGCCGGACCGTGCCAGCCGGGCTGGGCCGTGCCCAACCGGGCCGGACCCGGACTTGGGTCGGGTCGACCCGGTTTGGGCCGACCGAGGGGGAAGTGGGTCGGGTCGGACCGGGCCCAAACCCCCTGTTTTCAGATAGATCCGTTAAAACACCCCTAACTTGGGCTACGGAACTCTGATCGACACATCGTCAGTTGTGTTGGGATCCATGGATCAAGACTGTCGTTTCGGTATATTACACCTAAGGTTTCAATGAAATTTGGGTATGGCCGGGTTGGTTCAAACACGAAACCAATCGGGCCTTCGGAGCGGAAACACTTATAACTTGAGCTCCTAACGTCTGATTGAAGTTCCGTTTACTTTGTTGGATTCCTTATTATGAGATGGTTATTTTGGTATACTCCACTTGATGTTTGGATATAGTTGGAGTAAGGCCGTGTTGGATTGTATCTGAAATCCAACAAGGTCCCTAGAACAGAAAAGCAGATAACTTTCAGACCGAACATCTGTTTGACGAACTGTCAGTGGAATTGGAAATCATGTTGAGAAAAGGTCCCTATGAGTATATCCCATGAGAGTTCGGGGCACTGGTGAGATACGGTCGGGTTGGTTCATGCACAAAACCAACCGATCCCCCAGTGTGGTGCGCTTGGTTATTGAGGCAAACTAACGACGGAGTAGCGCATGGTTGTAGTGGTAGACCCACGTTACTCGACAGAAGGAGTACCTATGTGGGCTATGAGGGGGTGCGCTTGGTTGTAGCAGCAAACCCATGGTGAGAAGTGCTTGGTTGTAGCAGCATGCCCACAGTACGTGACAGGTGTAGTACTTCAACAGTCTATTGTTAGTGAGTAGCACCTCGGAGTCGTGACAGGGCTACTATACTCGATAGAGGAGGAGTTCTCCAGCAGTTGTGGTTTCAGTATCTTTAATGAAAATCTTGATTTGAGCTGAGTCATTGACCTTTGAGATTTTCTCATGATTGAGATGGGGTACTTGATAACTTAGGTATATATATGGGCATATAACTATGACCGCTTCTCGTTGTGTTGGATGTAGACGATGGACAGCGCTGACGGAGGCCGAGTGTTCGTGGACTGGACGGTACCCGGAGGTGGACCTCACGACGAGTCAGTATCCGAAGGTGGACTTCATGAAGAGACGATACTCAAAGGAGGTTGACTGGAGAGAGCGTTGAGGAGGCTATCTGTACCTACCCTTCAGGTAGGATCCATGTTGGACGATCCAGGAGCTGCGCTAACTATACCTACCCATCAGGTAGGTTCCGAGGTGGACGACACAGGAGCTGCTTCTATCTTCCAGCTGTTTGTATTTTTTGTTGTACATTCATTTAGTTGTAGTTGTACTTTTCAGTTGGATTTTTATTCTGGCCCATTTACTTTTCAGCAGTTTATTTTTTACTTAGTGCATTACTTCCGCTTGTACTATGGTTGGATGTGTTTATGTATTTTTTAAGGAAATGCCTTCCCAGTTATCGGGATTTATGCCTTTGGTGCTAGTCGCCAGCCCCTATCCTATAGAAGGCGGGCTTGGGGTAGTCACAGCACGGGCCCCGAGGACGGGTCCTGAAAGGTATACTAAATTTACCATGTTTAAATGAATGATTTACAATAGTATATGTAAAATATTTAAAATGTTAATATGAAAATGTACAGGATTAAAACACCTCAAAATAAAACCTTTATTAGTTTTTGATGTTTTTATTAACACAAAAAATCCATTAAAATATTAATTATCTATCAAATTCATGGAAATTAATGCCCCCATGATGAAGTTGGCTTTAAATATAAAATAATCATTATTTAATCAGTTAATGCAACCCGTCTCCATGTATGAATACTAACCCTCAACATCCATGATTTCCTTATAGTCCATTAAGAATAAAAAATCTATTCCAAACCATTTACTACTCAATATCTCTATATAAAATTTCTATGTGTCTCAACAAATTACTAAATTAAAGGTTTTTAAGGGGGCCCTATAAGATGTTATAATCAAGAGGTTAATTTCTACAAGAACCCCTCTTATTTTCTTTTCTAGATCTTTCTTACCATCACATAATTCATTCACAAAGGAATTATAACTAGAAAATCATTCATATAATATATTATTCATTTTTATAATGTAATATCTCATATTGATTTCATTTATCAACTCCACATATTCAATGAAATAGAAATCATTGTCCAAATTACAGTGGATAACTATCTCCATGAATAATAATTTTGTTTTTCCAGTTACCGACATCATGGATGGTCAATAAATTATCATTATGGTTAAATGAGATTTAAATATTAATATTATAACCTATTTTATTATCATTGACTTATATATACTCATAATATTAAATAAAATGAATCCAGTTAATGGTTATCAATAAAATATCAAAAATAATATAAACAATTATCATTAACATTCTATCAAATTAATCATCATCACAAAATAAATAATGACATATGAGAGCAGTTATTATTTTAAAATCTCATTAATACTACTTCATTGTTTTTCTAGAATTGTAAAATCATTTTAGATGATATCCATAAATGATATCAAATGAACAGATCACAAAACCATGAATTGAATGTACCTGAAACGATGAAATTATTGAAATTTAATTAATTAAGGGGTCATAAGATGTTTTAAAATAAATATATAATGCAATAAAAATAATAATACATCTATGTAATAAGAAAATTAAATTCATTAGAAAATTATATTGTATATTCATGTATGTGAACCTATAAAGAATCATGATGTAATGGTTTCTTATCTCATCATTACATATGTGTTGTTTATGCTTTATTGAACACATATTCCTTTGGTGGGGTGAATTTATTTAAATTTGACATATAATATCATAAGTCACATTATATTTAGGGTTTTAAATTATTTTTATGATAATTATTACTTTTTTGTGTCATATGATTCGACTCGTTATAATGTAGAATGGAATTTATAAACTCAATTTACAATCATTGTGTTAAAATAACTTTTAATTGATTATGTCAGGATATGGATTAGCATGAAATAAATTTTCATTATAATATGTTGTATTTCAAATATTTATGAGTTTTTAAGTTGAATACACATATTCAATTCAATTGACTAATGAAATTATCTTTTTAAGGGACTTTGTCTCATTTTCAATTCCTTGAGTGATATTTTAATATTATTCACCTATTTTGTATTTGGAATTTATTCTCCCCTTTTTTATTTATGATAATAGTTAATTGAAAATTTATTTTATCCTAAATCACTATATTACATTTATCATGGATATTACTATTTCCTACATGGTATAATATTTTTATAAACATTATTTATATATAATGTGATTTTCATATGAGGGAAAATAATGTTTAATGTGATTATTTTACTACATATAGATATTTTTTAACAATGAATATTGATTAATAAAATAAATTAACTATTCAATACATAATGATTGCATTGGACATGAAATAATGGGGGGAATGGTATATTGAAATATCCCCCAATGCATCAGTAGTGTCATGATATGAATAATCTGTCCAGTATAAATGGGGGTTTACCCCTAATTATTAAACTATCTTGTGAGTGGTCAAGATGGTAAAGTAATTGTGTGTAGAGAAACTAAGATGTAAAATAATTATAAATTTCATTAAGAATACAATAATTTTTATCTAGTTGATTTTTACAATGATATTATCTATGCATTCGAGATTATAAAAAATTTATTAAATTGAATTTGTGTGTTTATTAATTTTACCTTTCCATATTAATTATTAATTATTGATTCAAGATACCTTGCGTTTTACATAACCCTTTCTAAGAATTTTACCTCACCACATTCATATGTAATTTTTTCCTTATTTTTCCAATATTCATTAATATGAAATGTTATGAGTGGGAATATATATTTCTCTAAAAGAAATTGATATCTTGAATATTTAGGACATCAAAATATGTTTACTATAAAATAATGTATATGGTTCATGAAGACTATAAAAGGGAACATTCCAATATGATGTGATTACTTATAATCATGAAAATGTAATAAATTATGGAACCTTCTCTGGGATTCATTGGTTAGGGTCTTTACATTTAATCTTAAGAGATTTTTATTATAAACTATGGAAACCATATTTCGGATAAAAATAGCTTAAGTTACATAACCCTATTATATACATTGATTGTAGGTTTAGAATAACATACCATATAATCTTGGATTATGAATACAATATTATCTACAAATGAATTTAACAATTTTAGTTAATTATGTGACTATTGGCTAGATTATAAAAAATGTTTCATAATGATATGTTCTGACTTTTTGTCACATTTAATTTTGAAATAGTTCATATAATAATGAATTTGAACCTCACCAATTAATTTTATTCATTGTATAAGAATGATAATGTGTTTTATAAAATTAATACATTCTTTCAAATGGATTTAGTTTCCCAAAAAAATTTAAAATATGAAGACATAATATCATCTTCAAAATAGATATAGAAAAAATTATCAATGTCTTTCAGATTCAGTGGGATTAAACCATAGAAGAGGATGACTGACAAAATTATAGATATGCTATGAAGGTAAATATGTGTTTTCCAACATGTTACTAATGATGAAATATACAACCCTGTACATTATTAATTGTATTAGTAGTATACATTATGATTGGAGTGAAATTACACCATGATTATTATTATACGGAAAAAAGAAAAAAGATTCAAACATAAAATTATTCAATTGTATAAATATAAGAAACTACACAAATAAATTCCCCAAGTTTCAATGTAATACACCACATAAGTAGCTAATGGATTATTGTAAAGCATTTTATTTTACCAAATATTATGGGAATTGATTCTTGTGATTTTATTGGGATTCATAAATTATATTATTTGAGTTTTCAATGAATGATGTCTGGGTTATATTAATAATGGTGTAAATAAGGATTATGCAACATTACTTTTCATTAATTATTTGAAAGTGTGTGTTGAATATTATAAAGAATATTGATTCTATTGAATGTATAAATTCATGGAAAATACATAATTAGTGTTAATATAACCCATAATATGATCCTGATGTTTTGATAATTGTGTTGGGATAAAGAGTTTATTGATATGAATATGATAGTTTTGATAGTTATGAATACATATGAACTGATTAGTGTTTTTTATAATTATTTCTCTATACTCTCATTGATGATGTTTACAAGGGATTTAAGGAATGTATCTAATAATATGTGTTCTACATAAATAATTTGAATGAATTCTTTTTTCAACAAGGCTTCATTATAAATCATGTTATTACAATGTTTCAAGATAGTACATGACAATGATATTCATAAGATAGTTTTGTGATGATTTTGAGAAAATTTATTTTGTTTTAGATATTAATGTGTTTATGAATATTTGAAAAATTGTGAAAACTGTATTCGGTTTTTGAAAATCAATGAGATGAAAATAAAATTATATTCAATTTTAATAGATCATAAAATCTTTTAAATGTTAAATTTAGTTATTTATAAAAAACAAATCATTTTTTGATTTTATTTTTTTGGGGGTATGTGAATACATTACAATGGACTTTATAACTGATTTACCAAATAATCCATAAAGGAATTTTTTATGATGTGAATGAAAAATGAAATACAGAATAAAAAAATTTAGGTTACAAATATTTATTATTGATAATTATATTAGGATTGTTTTTTGGGATATTTTAAGGTTTATATTAATATACTATAATAATAATAACACATCATTGGTTGGACAAAAACAAATCACATCCGGAAAGAACATTATAATTGAACCCACAACGGATGTGTGACAAGGGTTCATCACCTTCCACATGAATTTCCAATTATATATATAGTATACCATAGTTTTTTTATTTAATTTATATGATAGATAATTAATAGGTTCATTTTTTGAAACGTTCTATATTAAGATGAATATAATATTTTGTAATTTTTTGACGAATAAATGTTTAATTTTCATGTGAGGAAAAGGTTTATTTTATGGGGATTATTTAATTGATTAAACTCTACAATACATGTAAGTAAATTTACTCATGTTTTTTACTTAATTGATTAAAATTATTACTCAACTCAATAAAAAACAATTTAAAACAAAAATGTTATACATGTTATTTTCATTCTGCGAAATCTATGTCATCAATAAACCATAATGGGGTTACTATTTTGTGATTGTAAACATTATAATATCCATTTTTTCTATAATTAACCATTAGTTATAGATACATTCATTTCTTTTCCTTATACATTTTTTCACATCGGAGTAGTGTTCTCGTATACTAAAACCTTTATTTTTAGTGAAATGCTCATTTTCTATTCTATCCTACAAAGATGATGTATTATTAACAAATTTTACGATATGGATTTCCTAAAAAAGAATTTTCAAGTATCATTGTTATATTTTAATGTGAAATTTAATATTGTTGGGAATTAATTATTTGACGGATGGTAGAATTTAAAACCCCAAAATATTATGGAATTTCACTTTTTTTTTTAAATTCAATCTCCTAGATAACATACATTGAATGCAACACCATTATTAAACAACCCATGATATAATATGAAATTTTTCTATTTTATGATGACCATTACCACATAGCCATTAGAATTATAGAAATTAATTATATTAACAAAAATAAAAAAATATATTTTTCACATGTTTATAAAATTAATTCATTGGATAATAAATAACTAGAAATTAAAATAAAAACTAACTGAACATAAAGATTGTTCTTTTATGAAAAAAACGTTATTTAGCATCAAAATGGAACATTATCATAATAAATTAAAATTAGTAAATATTAATTAAAAACAATAACAAAATATATATCTTATATATTCATTAAATAATTTTTCAATTCCTCCAAATTACTTCCTAGGATAAATATAAGAATAAATAAAAATTTTAACATACAAAGGCACTATTTTAAAAAAGGATGTTTTTTATGAATTTAAAGTGTTCACTTTTATTAAAACTAAATTATAAAAAAAATTAAAATATATTAGAAAAAATAAACATCATATTTGTAATCGTAATTTCATAATTTAAATTGTATGCAATATATGTATTTTTTGAAGAAGTTTAATTTTTTATGAAATGTGAAAAAAAATTAAATATAATTGACATCTTTATTTTTGTATAATATATTTATATATTAAAATTATAATTTAATTTTTTCTTATTGTATAATTATTTAAATTAAAAATGCATAAATATAATATAGGTCATTATAGTCAATTTCACATTCAAAATTGATATAAAAATAATATAATGATTTGAAATTTTTCCTTTTAAAAACATGAATTAAAATTGTGTCTATATGATTAATTTAAAATATAATATTTCTAATTATATTAATTGAATATGATAAAATGGATACTTTTTTCGAAATCATATAAAGAAAATTTGGAAGATGGGTTATTTACAATTTAGTCCTAAAATATTTTCTATTGTAATAATATTGATTTACCATGGTATAGGTAAAATAATAACATGGGTTAAATATAATCAGAAATGTTTCAAAATACATAAAAAGGAAAAATTTATTAGTTTATGTGTATATTTATTTACCCTATCCATCCATTGGAAGACTCATTATATTCCAAATAAATTTAAATTAATTTCACCTTATAACACCCCGAATTAGGTGCCACTAAATGGTGTCCTGAGCCTGTTGGTCAAATGCCCTCAAGCATGCCTCCTCATACGCTAGAGGGTGAAGACTAGTAGCGACGGTCTGGTATGTAAGCCATGGAGAGACTATACCCTCTATTACCATAATAGAACACTAATGAAATTAAAATAAAATACACAAGTCTGGAAGCATATAAATAACCAGAACAATACAAAGTCACATTATTGTCAAAATAGGAAATACAATACTCAAATAAAATTGGAAATCATGCTATGAAAATGAATGTGTCAGGTGTCTACAATGAAAATTAAGATAAAGACACAGTGACTCCCAAGAAGGTCCCATACCACGTCTAGTTCCCTCACCCAGGCTCCATTCATAAACACCAACCTTTCTAAGGACCTTTCTATTATCCTGTCATACGACAACAATGTCTACTAGGGTACTGGTCATGGATCCCAAATAAGGTGTGATTTCAACTCAGTATCCCACCACATATGTTTTTTAATACAATTCACATAATAATACAGTCTGTGAAATTATATAATGTAATAAATACAATGCATACTTAAACAGTTATCACATTATAATTTATTAATTAATCATTATATTAGACCCAGTTTAAATTCATGTCTCACGTTTAAATCATAATTCATTATTGTCATTCATTTGGATTTGAATTCTACGTCAAGCACCCCGAATCTCATTTTGTGTAGATCACCATGTCTAACACCCCTCATCTTAATCGATGTATATCTTCATGTTTAGAACCCCAAATCACAAGGGCTTCGATATCAATTTGGGAGGAACATCATTTCTATGACCCAAATTCTAAATTAGTCTAGAAAGCTATGTCTAGAACCTGTATTCTCAATCAGTTAAATAATTCAATAAATCAAAATATTTAACAACATAATTTCCTTAATAATCCTAAGATTTGTTATACAAATCAATTTAGATTAGTTAACACAAAAATTAACTATGTACAAAACCCATTAATTAATTCCTCAATTAATTAATTAATCAACACTAATATTATTCCATAATTAATTATTATTAATTAATTATCAGTCCATGTCTCAACTTGTCATTATTAATTTCATGATTAATTATCTCCACATAACAAAATCATTTTATCATAATTAATTCCCCAATTAAATATCTCAAACTCAAAAAATCAAATTTCAAATTTACAATATCTCAATTCATAAATAGATTCCCCAAATCAAATATCGATTTGGGAATACTTTAATTTCAATTATTAATTAAACAAATAATAATTTATATATACAAAGCTTTCATAAGTCAAATCACATTACTAATTAGCCTTATTTTGGAAAACAATATTTAAGGGATGCTAGAAATTCATCAATCTCATATACAAATATCAAATCCCCTGATGTGGGAGTTTGATATAGAAAACCATCATTTAATTATTGATCGAGGTTAGAATAATGGAATTCCAAAATATTTGAGCGGCACAACAACGTCAATCAAATTCAGAATCAAAATTCCTAAAAACAAATTTATGATCAAAAGTATCATGATCTTGAAAATATAGAACTAGATCCACAATAATTGATCTAGATCCCACTGCATGGGTTTAGATCCTTGAAAAATGGAAATAATCCATGAAAATATTAAAGAATGATAGTGGAAATAACGGAAGATTCATCATGAGGAAATCCACATACATGTAAGAGAGAGTATGATCAATTAGTAAATTATATATCGATGAATGGTGTTTGAATCACCTTGTAAACTATTCAGATTTCACGAGGATCAACAAGAACTCTTCAAGATCGATAATAGGTTGAAATAGAGAGGTTTTAGGGGTTCGAGTGATATAAAAACTAATTTTAGGATAATACCACCACACGTGAATGGTTAGGTAAACTGTGTGCCACACCATGGGGACCTCTATGTCTATGTTTAAAATCGTTACTCAAAAAGAACGTTAAAATTTATCAAATCATTCTCTAACCACACGAACCTCACTAAATATGGTCACACGATAACCTATGATTAGATACACAGTTTTTCAAACTATACACAAACCATATACAACCCTCTATCTACTAATTTTTCCTAAAAACTCACCCAAATGCACCCCAATACAAAACTAAGAAAAGGTACTTAAAAAATAGTACCTAAATAGAAGATCGAGGTGACTCTTGAAATGGTCGAGATCATACAATCTCCACATCATCTATCAGCTCATCCAGATGTTTCACTCTTGAAAATCACAATTATTCTTATCCAAAAATATTGGGAAATTAAGTCGTCATGTCTGCCACCAGTTCTGATGATTGCCCTTGAATAAGTCAATGTTTCTAAAACCCAAAAACGGTTGGAACTGACTTTCCCAACAACACTTTCTCACTCAAATTTTTCACAAGTATCAGATTCTCCCAAAAGGAAACATCTATATTGCGGACAACCATATCAACATTGATCACATTAGAAGGGTTTGGATGAAACCACCGTATTTGTGACACATGGAAAACATCATGCATAGTGATGAATTTTTGTGGAATGGAAAATATATACACCACCGAACTGAATTTCTCCATTACATCAACCTGTCCTACAAACCTGAGCAAGAACATTCCCTTCCTCTATATCCTACAGTGAGCCATCCTATGAAACTTCAATAGGAATAAATGAATACTCTCTCTAAAATCCAGGGGTCGTAGCCATCTATCGGTATATGACTTTTTTCTATATTAACTAGTAGCAATATGTTATTGACTCTACTTCACCAACTCCAATGTCTCCTTCAAGAGACTCAGTCCAAACTGCATTGACTCACACACACCTATCCAAAAAAGTTGTGATATTTATGATCTACCATAAGGTTCTTCATATGGTTACATCTGTATAGTTTCATGATAACATCTTTTATAAGAAAACACCACTAATGCCAACTTCTTCTCCCAGGAAACACCAAATTCAATAAAATAAGACTACATCAAATCCTTAAGTACAATTATGGTACTCCATAACTTCCCATTTGTATATGGGGGGAATTCTATACATAAAAAAACATATGTTCCAAGATTCTATTTCAATCCCTTCTAGAAACATTATGCAATGCATGAATCACAATTTTAAGCAATAGTCCATGTCACCCCATGCAATCGAACAATCTCATGAACATTTAACTCACCCAAATGTTATAATGTGAAGGTTTCCATGATAATAAATAAATGTGATACCTTCTTCAGTAAACCAAAATGACCAAAATATAATCATTATTACAAACATTCATTGAAATACCTACCAAAAAATCCTTATTCACGTCTTCACACTACCATTTTGGAATAGGCAATGGCTGCAATAATCATCTGGATCAGCGATGCTCTGCCCTCACCTAATGATAGGGGAAACATCTTTCCACGAAACCTATTATCTCTTTTTTCATTCCCAGCCATAAAATCTGTCATCATATATCACAATACATTATTGTCACCCCAGAATGTACCAGCCACTTTGAGGGATTAAATTCTCTAATGAGTTCCTCCTGGTTACTTTTAGGTAGCACAATTGGATTCTTCACATAGATGGAATAATCCTCATCTATCAAATAGTCTGAATGTTTATACCCACCATAAAGGCTTTCCCATAAGTATAAAAACTATGTATCCTCATATTGTATAACCCTAGTCTATCTCAATAGTTTAGACTCTACTGCTACTAAAACAAGAGCCATCTTCTCCAGACTCTCCTAAATTACCACAAGCATTTCTGGTTACAAAGTTATCATCTTCCCTCTACACATGACTCATGTACCCAGTATGTTTGAGTTTTCCTTCTCAAGACATAAACCACACAATTATACTTTTCGAGATTATAATATAGTTGAAATAAATAGACTACATATAATATACCAATATTCTCTGCCCAATATTCATATCATACTATGAAATGATGTACCTATATATTTCTTTATCTGTAAAAACTATAAACTTTACACCCAAAAAGGAGTGTCGACAACACATGAGAGTATAAACCACCACTTCCAACATGAGGTCATGTGTGTATTAATTATATTCATGTTGCTTCAACTACTGAGACCCATAATCTATAAATATATCCCATTACATCAATAGAGCACTAATTCTAACCCCAAAAGCATCACAATACACCGTGTACTCCTCAACCAAGTCAGGTATGATGAAAATTGGTTTCGATGTCATGTGCATCATCAACTCATGGAAATAATTCTCACATTCTTCCATCCATTAAATCATTATCATTTTTTTCAAACCTAAATTTATCACTACAAATGGGTAAACTTACTAGATGAAATTCCTATAATATCCTAATAATCACAAAAAACATTATATATAAAAAACATTCTTATGATGATCCCAAAAAAACCACTACATGCACAATTTCTAGGTCCACTTACACACATTCTTTCAAGATTATATACACTTGGAAGTGTTCCTGGCCAGTCCAAAACTGACATTTAAATATATTTGTGTATAACTGGTTCTTTATCACTATAATCAGTATGATGTAAAGATGTTGCGAATGATTATCATGAGTCTTAGTGTACACCCCGATTTTGTACATGAACACTACCATAAATTGATCTATGTAGAGATGATTTATCTAATTTATGAAGGAAAAAAATATTGTAATATTTTAATCCATAAAAATGGAATTAAAACAACCTCATAAGGTCTATACCTTATTCTAAATGTAGTTATCAGTATATCATAAGTCTGAACTATCACCTGAAGATACCCTGATCTGAATATGATCATTGAGAACACACAATCCACCTTCAGTTGTGTAAATAGATCACTAATAAAAGGGGGAGGATATCGGTTATTTTCATTCATTTTATCCAACATATGATAATCGACACATAAATAAAAAATCATGTCATCTATCTTTGCAAATAACACTGGTGATCCCCAATAAGATGTACTTGGATGAATAATCCCTTTATCCTCTAATTCAACTAAATGAGTCTTGATCTCTTAATTATTAGTTAGTTATATTATGAAAGGTGGAATAAATAATGGCTCAACATCTTTCATGAGCAAATTCGTGAACTCCACATCTATATCTATTGGAAACCCTGAGAATTTTTCAACAAAACATCCTAAAATTGTTCTACTATAGGTGGAATGACGTCTTTCCTACCACTCCCATCACTGAGAAAAATACTATAAAAATGGGATGGGATCTCTCCCAATTGTAAAGTTATACGAACTGTTCTACTTTCATAGATATCATATTGTATATTTTGAACATAATGGTGACCCAAAGGATACACAATGGTCACTCCCATGCGGTAACAATTGATGTGGGCTCAGTATGCCCCTAACCAGTCCATTCCAAAAATCATGTCGAAACCCATCATATCACGGACATAAATATCCTATATAAAATGATACTTTTCAATATCTATTGAACATTCATTGAATAAACAAATTTATCTAGACAATGTTCCAAATGGTGTATCGATATTCATCACTCCTCTTATGGACTCCACCTCCAGGCTTAATCCATTAAAATTATTTTCATATATAAATGTACTATAGACACCATTATCAAACCAGGCACTAGATAATGTATAATTTACTGGAATATTACCTCAATCATTTTATTTCCCAACATCACATTCCACAATTGTAATTTGGACTGTAGGTATTTGTCATTTCCCTCTTCCTTCAAGCATCGTCTTACACCCCTTTGTAGCACCACTATTCTGATATAGGCACTCATTCATTGATAAACCACATCCTTTACCTATTCCACCCCTGATAGTAATACTCAAGATACTATACCTATAAGGTGTAGAATACCCCATTACCACTCTCTAACTGTTCTTAGCTTCTCCCTCATCCAAAACCTATCACAGCATTATGTAAAACTTTTGTAGGTTCCCAATCATGTCACAAAACAGACATTCCACTAGTGGAAAAAAGACAATGTGTGTGATAGTGTAAGAACCAGTACATTCTTTTCAGGTATCTTTTTTACTATTCTAGTTGTTTTTGAGAAAAAGAAGAAAATATTGAAATTTTCTAAGTACACGTTGTGTACTTTATAAGGACACGTCGTGTAATTCGATGTTGAGTGAGGTCGTGTGCTGGCCGTTTCCGGGCCACACACACGGCCATGTTGGGGTTATGTGGAGGCCACTTAAAGTAGTGTATGGAAAATCCTAGTACATACCGTGTACCCCAAAAGTACACTCCGTGTACTTTTTTTCATTACAAACAGCAGGGTTGCATCACAACCCAATAATTATCTTCATCTCTATCTTCTTTGACCGAGAGCATCCTGTACGTCTGCGAATCTCCTCTAAGCCACTAATCCTCCATCTGTTCACTAAATCGACCTCCATTGATTCCATTGGAACCGCTGTGGTCAGCTCTTCCTTCTAGAGCATCTTTTCCCAATTTCTCCTATTTTCCAAGTTATCGTTGGTTGAATATTTTGTCCTTCTTCATATATATACGACATTATGAGGAGATTCAAGCCTCTTGATTCATGTATATTGATCTCCTAGCATCAAGGTAGGTGGTTTGTGACTTTCCGTTCAATGTCTTTGAGTTTTATGTGCAATTTCAACCAATTCCCCTGAACGGGGTATTGCGTGTTTACTGTTTTTCCATGTTGTTTTCCTACCATTCTTGTATGCTTTTGTAGAGGTAATTTGGTTTTTTATTAGTATAATTTCTATGCTTGGATGTTTTTTCCATTCCTTGATCTATTTACCACCTTTTGGTCCTGTTCAGCCTTTGGATGTTATACCTATTTTCCATGTCATGTGACCATAGAATGGAGTGATGTTTCCAAACATGCTTGTTATGTTGTAGACTGGTTACCCAAGTAGCTATTTAGTTTTACATTGGCCATATATGATTATTATGTACTGACTAGCATGGGGTCGTGAGAATGTGTGGCTATAAACTATACGGGGATAGCCCAAGTGAGCTTCCATAGAGAGTCTTTGACATTATAGACTATAGGGGATAGACCGAGTGATCTTCCTCAAAGAGTCTTGGACATTATAGACTATATTGGATAGAACAAGTGAGATTCCTTAGAGAGTCTTGGATATTATAGACTTTATAAGATAGACCTAGGGAGCTTCCTGGAGAGTCTTGGACAGTATAGACTATAGGGGATATACCGAGTGAGCTTCCCAGAGAGTGTTTGATATTATAGAATACAAGAGGATAGACCGAGTGAGCTTCCTCAGAGAGTCTTGATCTTTATAGACTATATAGGGTTTGACTGAGTGATCATCCTTTGAGAGTGTGTGTTTTGTTTGAATTTCCTTAAACCATTCCAGGCTATAGGTGGGATTGACCGAGTGAGCTTCCTCAGATAGTCTGTGACTGAACTGAGGCTATAAGAGGGATTGACCTAGTGAGCTTCATCATAGAGTCTTTATGCCTTTGGGGTATAAGGGGAATTGACCATGTGATCTTCCTCAGAGTTTCCTTGACAATATTAAACTATTAGGGGAATTGAATGAGCATTTTTCCTCAGATAGTCTTATAAATTCATATGACCAAACCATAGGGGTTAACCTGAGTGTACTACCCAGAGGGTTGTCGGTACTTCTTGGATAGGACCAGAGGGAATGTATGCGAGTACTTCCTAGAGAGATTCATGTTTTTATTTAGCGGTTTTCTTTAATGTTGCTTGTTTGATATGCATATTGTTTACTGTTTATATCATCATGTTAACTGTTACTATTTATTACTTAGTGTACTTTTACCAGCCATATGTTCACTAACTATTAGGCACATATCATCGAGTGGTTTCCTACTAGGATTTAGTCTCACACCCATTTTGAGTCATGCTTTTGGGCTCAAAGAGATTATACTCCTCCAGGTATACATAAGGGCAAGAGCCCATCGACTTCAGGTACATGATTGAAATGGAGCAGTATAGCATGGGACCAAGTTGAGGCATCAGATACTGAGGATCCATTTAACATTATTTTTTACTTTTGTAGTACTATTTTTATTTCCAGTATTGAGAATTATTTTGATACTTTCCTAGACATATATATCATGCATCATTTATATATATGTTTTCTCCAGTTGTTTATTGTTTTAGCCTTCTGCAATTTACTTGTGTATGGATTGTTTACTATTTTGTCTATTGTTTATTGCTTCTCATCCACTGTGTACTCTTCCAATGGGGGCATAGTTTCCCCACTATCACATCCATGGCCCTCGCTGCTAGTCGGCAGCCTATGGCATTCGGGGAAATTCTCTTGAGGCCATGTGACCAATCGGGTACGAGGTGCCTCTGGATGGCTTCAGGAACCGGGATGTTACAAAGCCGTATCAAAGGCCTTTCTTTTCTCTTGAATTACTATTTAGAGCCTTTTTTCAGGGATAAGACAGAATAGGTACATGGTAATAATCTTTTCTATGGAGTAGCTAACTCATGTACATTGAAAATCTATACTACCTCGTTTATTGCAATTTTATTGGATCGAAAATTTTACAGTAGATTTGATTCCATCTTTGGGTGATTCACATGATTTATTCCTTTAGCATTGTTGTTATTTCAGTTGAATTTCTATCGCAACCTGATGAGATGAGGGTATTCCATCTCATGCATCAAATAGACACTTGTTAGAAATCACATGTCATGCATTCTTTCCATTCCATCTAGGATGCATTAGCGATTGATTGTTGTTGTGGTAGACGTTGTGTAGATTATGCATGTTGTTGTGATAGATGATTATATAGAATCTCTGTGGTTTGATAGAGAATTTGATTGTATAGTAAATTTCTTAGTTGGACAGCCAACTATGGTTCTTGAGGTGCTATGGGCCCTCATAGATCAGAATTTGGTGGATCAATGCCTGGTTTCCTTGTTATAACTTGTATAAGATTCCAAGATTTGATTCGCGGGGAGTAAGGTCCCTCACGAATTAGAATTTGGCACCTTAACTCTTATTTTCTGTGTTTTCTGGGCTTTAGAGCAGTTTCTGAGCTACTGCAGGGAAGATCCCAGAATACACGGCATGTACATTATTAATAAATTCAGTGTAGTATTTAAACCGTGTCACTGACAGTGTGGGCACAAACACGTGGTTGTGAAACATCTTCAAGAACACACCGTGTACAGTATGTACACGCCATGTTGTTGTGACTCTGTGTCTACCTATGTGGATAATGACACTGGTGGATGAAACATTGACATTACACGACGCGTCCGGTTATCACATGTTGTGCCTTGTAACCTAAGTAACAGGTCGTGTCACGAACAACAGGGGTTGGGGAAAACCTTCATGTACACTCTGTGTTTTCAGGGAGCACGCCATGTAAGAGTGAACTGTGTAGCCAGCCATGTAACTAACAACACGGGTCATTGAAACCATGCCTAGTACACGATGTTCCCTTCATGAACACGCCGTGTAGTCTAGGATTTAAGAGGACCATATGGGTTTTCCATGTATGGAGACATGGGAAAGGGAATAGAGTTCAAGTACACGCAGTGTGTGGGGATAACACATCATGTGTTTGGGGTGTTACATGACCAGTTGTGGAAAAAAGTACACGCCCATGTGAATGGCTTAAAAGAACACTCCGTGTAGTTTTTTATACACGTTGTGTAGTCGTGTTTTTTAAAACATGAACGTTTATTTATCTTGTTTCTATCTTGTACTCTTGTGTTCTAATCCTTTGATAATCCTGGTCTATGGTGTGATTTTGACCTTCCAAAGTTCGAGGTATGATCTTATTAGCCTCAGTTTTATCTTAGCCCTTTTTCGACATAGGGGCTTCCCATAGTTTTATCTCTATTGCTATTGTGGAGAGTCTTGGGCTCTGTATCCTTTCTTCAACTGATATCTGGACACTAGACACACCATTGGGAACGATGACATCTAGCATACGTCGGTGCAGAGAGTGCCCTCTTGAGGATGTCAGGTGTCACTTATTATGATACCTCTATGTCCTAAAGATGACATTCTATGATGTCATTTTCGGGATGGAATTGTTAGTCCCATTCCAGGATGTCGTAGACTGTTGTCGTCACAAGGTGAGTTTCATATCACCATAGGGTGGATCATTTCTTCATAAGGGTGAGTGGGATGTCCAGGGGAGCAGAGCAGCTTCAGAGCCTCATGGTCTAGGTGGAGTTATAGCCCAGATTGATAGTCTATATCTAGATGACCAGGGTAATTCACAATTAGACTTTCCTCCAGTAGTGGATTGTTTCAGTGAAATATTTTCAGAGGACTTTTCAGGTTTTCCTCCGGAGAGTGAGGTAGAATTTCTTGTCTAGATCATTCAAGGAGCGGCATTGGTGTCCATTCATCCTTATAGGATGGAAAAACAGGAGTTACAGGAGCTCAAGAAGTAGTTAGAGGAGTTGCAGACCAAGGGTTTCATCTGACCCAGTACATGTCCTTGGGGTTTGCATGTTCTGTTTGCGAAGAAGGAAGACAATACCCTTAGGCGTTGTGTGGACTATCTAAAGTTGAACCATTTTATGGTCAAGAACTGGTATCCCTTGTCGAGGATTGATGATCTCTTTGATCATCTACGAGGAGCCTGAGTGTTCTCGAAGATTGTCTTGAGATCCGGTTACCATCATTTGCGCGTTAGACAATCTGATATACCTCTTACAGATTTATGGAGCATGTATGGTCTATACGAGTATATGGTCATGTCGTTCGGTCTCACGAATGCACCTGCAGTTTTCATGGCACTGATGAACCAAGTATTCCATCCATATATGGACTCCTTCGTTGTGGTTTTTGTGGATGAAATCTTGGTGTACTCTCACACTCGACACAACCATGCTACACATCTTGAGATCATTCTGAGTACACTGAGAGAGCATTAGTTATTTGGTAATCTCTCGAAATTCAACATTTGTATTGATCATAATCACTTCTTGGGTCATGGCATCTCAGAGACAAGAGTATTAGTAGACCCAGAAAAATTGAGAGCTGTAGATTTTTGGTAGCAACCGAATATTGTCTTTCAGGTGAGGAGTTTTCTAGGGATGGTTGGATACTACCGACGTTTCAGACAAGACTGTTCACGCCTAGAAGCACCACTGACAGGTTTGACCAAGAAAGGGAAAAGTTCTTATGGTCATATTCTTGTGAGTTAGCCTTTCAAGAGTTGAAAGGGATGTTGACGTTAGCATCGAAACTAGCCTTTCCAAATATGTGAAAGAGCTAAACTATCTACTGTGATGCCTCAGGTATCGGGCTGGGATCTATGCTTATGCAGGGAGATGGAGTCGTTCTGTATAGGTCTCAGCAGTTGAGGAAACACGAGAAAAATTTCCTAACACATGATCTGGAGTTGACAGTTGTTGTTCACGCCATACACTGTTGAAGACATTGCCTTTTGGGAGAGCACTATATGGTGTTCACTGACCACAACAGTCTCAAGTACAACTTCATTCATCATGATCTGAATCTGAGACATCATAGATGGGTCGAGTACCATCAGTCCTTCGACTTTGATCTTTCCTATAAACCAAAGAAAGGCAACGTAGTGGCAGACGCATTGAGTAGTAGAACTTAGATACTGGAAACTCAGAAGGCCAGCAGTGAGTGGTAGCTTATGACTCTATTCATTGAGATGCATTTGGAGGTGAATGAAAGTCAATGGTAGACCATTCTATTTTCTGTAGTTGTTACCTCTACACTTATTGATCGGGTCCGGATGAGGTAGTTATCAGACTCAGAAGGCCTAGTAATGCGGGAGAGTGTGTCATTACAAGACCCTCTTCCCAGATGGACAGTGGGCAGGGATAAGATCTTGCGTTTCCTAGGGCGCATATGGGTGCCACCAAACATACGCGAGGAGATGACCCGTGACTTTCATTCATCAGTTTGGGCAGTTCATCCTGGCGTCACCAAGATGTATCATGATATACACCACCAGTATTGCTGGCCAGGTATGAAGTGAGATGTTTCTGGTTTTTTAATGAGGTATTCCACTTGTCACCAGGTGAAAGTGGAGCATCAGCGACCAGTAGGTCCTTTACAGTAGTTACCCATTCTGGAGTGGAAGTGGAACGATGTCGTAATGGACATTGAGACAAATTTTCCGAGTTCCCCTCGAGGGAATGATGTTGTTTGGGTTGTCATCAACAGGATTATGAAGGTTGCTCAATTATTTTTGAACAAGGAGACCTTATGTATTGATGGGATAGGATGGTTTTACATCCGAGAGATTTTATGTCTACATGGAGTTCCATACTCCATTGTTTCAGACAAGGATGCATGTTTTACTTCTCGGTTCTGCCAGGGGCTTTAGAAAGCATTGGTCACACAGGTACTTTTGAGTACAACATACCATCCCCAGACAGATGGCCAGTCCGAGCGTACGATTCAGGTGCATGAGGATATGCTCCGAGCATGCATTCTAGACTATGGAGGTTTTGGGAGAAGCATATATCTCTTGTGGATTTTTCCTACAACAACATCTTTCAAGAAAATATTCAGATGGAACCTTACGAGGCCTTGTACAGTAGCCCATGCCAATCACCTTTATGTTGGCTGGAAGTAGGAGAGGCAGCATTGTTGAGACCTCATCTTGTTCAAGAGACCTCAGAGAAGATAGAATTTATTTGGAAGAGGATGGCTACGGCACAGTCTCGACAGAAGTCTTATGTTGATCAGCGGAGAAGACCTCTAGAGTTCGAGGTCCTGGATAAGGTTTTCCTGCAAGTCGCACCGAGGTTGGGATATAAGATAATTCAGAGACGGTGAATGTTTTCCCCAAGGGATGTCAGGCCATTTGAGGTGTTGGAGGGATTTAGGCAAGTTTCCTATCGGTTAGAGTTACCTCAGAGGTACTAGTCTATGCATGATTTCTTCCACGTTTCTTAGCTCCGACATTACTTTTCAGACATGTGTCATGTCTTTCAACCTGAGGAGGTTAAGCTTGAAGCAGATGCATCATTTGAGGATCATCCTATCTGAATTGTCAATCACAGTACAAAGGTTCTTCGTGGCTGGTCTGTTCCTCTGGTACGGGTGCAATGGAAGCACGAGAGAGTACACGACGAGACTTGGGAGAGGGACGTCGATGTATGATCGTAGTGGCCGGAGCTGTTCGAGGTTTCTTCTTCAACGCCTCGCTAGAGAAATTCGAGGCCGAATTTCATTAAGGAGGGAATTTTGAATGAACCTAAACCTTCTTTTTAGGTACGTTTTTCCTTTTCTGGTGGTTTTTGAAAAGAAGAGGAAAATATGGAAATTTTCTAAGTACACGCCATGTACTTTATAAGTACATTCCTTGTACTTCGATGTCGTGTGAGGTCGTGTTCTGGTCGTGTGTAACACCCCGCCCCTACCTCATTGGATTGGGGAGGCTGTGAGGGCTACTTGGCCTTAGATGATGTTCCCATGATGGTAAAGGCTGTCAATAAATGTCGAGGGCTTCATGATCATGTTGGGGAACGATTTTCCATTAAGGAAAAACCAACCAAACCATCCACTAACAGCTACTATATGATCAATGTCAATTAAATAACCCATCCATGCATTCCCAAAAGACAACCAAGTTGTTCCACAACACAATTCAAAACCATTACAACTAGACATGTCCACACAACATCAGAGTAAAAGTGGAAACTAAAAAACCAAAGCACCGTGAGCCATGACACCTCCACAGCTCCACAGCCAGCTCTAAGCTCCATACACTACCAAGGGATCACAATGCTCCACTAAAGAAGGTTGATGCCTTACCATTTCCCACGTCATAGTACACGACATCTACAAACACACCACAGCGCCAAAGAAATGGGTGTGTACTAAAACTCAGTAGGATTTCCCCAAATGACTTCCCTACACACGCCACTAGGATAAAACTGTTAGAACATTTATATAAAATTGTTTATATAAAATAATCACAAGTGCAACCATTACCATAAACCAACCATGCTCTTACCAAGCCATCAAACCCAACCCAAGAAACCAAGGTAAATCCAAAAAAACATGCCACAAACCATTCCAACTTTTACACATTAGCTCAACAATTCCATCTTTCAAAGAAATGCACAAAAAACAACCATAACAACCAAATGGTGGAGCTTCCGTCCTACCCGTTCACCTATTCACACCAAGCAGCACTTCCCGTCCACTTATCCTTGATAGTGGCTCTTCCATCCACTATCCATCCCCTTTTTATAGTGGTACTTCTCTCCACTTCCACCCAACATTCCAATCAATCACAACCAATCATATAACCCACCATGTTCACAACCAGATGAAATCAACCAATTCCATTGCATATCAACCCACTTCAATAAATCACCCATTTAATGGAAACCATTTTCCATGCCAAATTTTTTTTAATAAAACAACCCTTTTATTGAAAACCATATCCATCAATCATTTTCACCAATCAACCATAGAATCCTGTTTTAAAATCTCCAATTTAAAATCCACAAGAATAGGCTTTCACCATAAAACTCTATTTTTTCCCAAAAATCCCCAAAACATCACCCAAGGGATTTCTAACCAATTCGGAACATCAAAACAAAATTATTATCATGCACAAAAAAATTAATTATAACCAAAACCATTATCTCTAACCAAGTGGAGTCAAGAGAGAAGCCACTTACCTTTAGGGTTCCCGATAAATCGACCCACAAGCCACCACACCTCAAAACCGGAAAATGCACCACTGAAACCTCTCTAGATCCCCTTTCCCTTACATCCACAAACCAAAATATTAGCATCCAAGGCAGCCGAAACCATATATCTACACACAAAAAGTGTTGATCTAGAAAACCATGAATGCGAGGGATTTAGATCTAGAGGAAAACAGAATAGAAATAAGAGGAGCGACTTACTCAAAAGCAATCACCTTAAACCCACCTTGAATCCTCTTCAAAACCCTTCCAAAATGAGTTGTAAAGATCCTCCACCCTCTGAGAACCCAAGAACCCAAGTGACCCTTGAGTGTGAGGAAGAGTGGAATGAAATGAGGCAATCCCGAGTGAGCTCGGGTTTTGAAACCCTAACTTTAAGTGGCCACACAGTTAGCCCGCACGGTTTGGAAAACTCTGCGCTAACCCTACACACTCTACTGCCTCGGGAGCAATGGTCTACACGGCTTCCTCGCACGGTATGGAAAACCGTGCCTAGGCTGTGTGAAACCTACGGTCTCCCCATGTACTGTTTCCTGGACCATCTTCATGGATTCCACTAATCGTGCTCAAACTATGCACACCTTTAAAAGCCTCCAAACTCATTCAAAACCATACCAAACTCTCCCATCCTCTTCCCAACTCATCCCATGCACTTTAAGCACATAAAAATGCATAAAAGGGGCCACTTCCCTCAAACCAGGGGTGCTACATTCTCCCCACCATTGGACTTTCTATCCTCAGAAAGTAGTGAACCCGCCATTTGCCGAAAGAGCTCGGGCCACTGCTCGACCATATCTTTCTCCCTCTCCTAAGTCTCCTCATGAATCGGACCATGTTTCCAGAAAAAATGAACAAATCTGATGCTTTTACCATGAAAGACTTTCTCTTGCCTAACCACAACCCGCACTGGCACGTGCACCAACGAATCATTCGGTTCTAGCTCAACATGATCCCATCGAATCACATGGTAACAATCTGGCTGAAACTTTTTCAACTGCGAGACATGAAACATATTGTGCACCACACTAAACTGTGGTAGAGAAGACAAACGATAATCCACCTCACCAAAACGATCAAGAATCTCAAAAGGCCCAATATATCATGGAGATAAGTTTCCCTGCTTTCAAAACCGACGATGTCCCAGCCTAGGAGAGATCCTCAAGAACACATGATCACTCACCTCAAACGACAATGGCTGTCGACGATGATCCGCAAATGATTTTTGATGATTTAGAGCCATCTCCATTTTCATACTGATCAACTTGATCTTCTCCTCAGTCTCCTGGACAATACATAGTCCAACCATCGAGGACTCACCCATTTCCACCCAACATAGTGGAGAAAACCACGGCCACCTATACAATGCTTCAAACGGAGCCATCTATATGGATGCCTGATAATTGTTATTGTACGAGAACTCAACAAAAAAAAAGTACTCCTACCATGAGACACCATCATCCATGACCCAAGCCCGCTACATATCCTCTAGTGTTTGTATCGTTATCTCAGATTGACCATCCGTCTGAGGGTGATATGTAGTGCTCATCATCAACTGTGTTTCAAGGGCTTGCTGTAATGATTTCTAGAAAAGAGATGTAAACCTCATATCACTATCTGATACAATCGAAACTGGAACACCATGCCTCTTTACCACCTACCCGATATATATTTTGGATAGATCCTCCATAGTATGAGATTCACGAATCGGAATGAAATGGGCCAACTTTGTTAGACGATCCACTATCACCCAAATGGAATTATACATTCTGACCGTTCTTGAGAGACCTGTGACAAAATCCATCGCTATTTGCTCCCACTTCCAGACTGGGATTGGTAAAGACTGCAACATTCATGCTGGCCTCTGATTCTCTGCCTTGACCTCATGACTAGTCAAGCATCTCACAACAAACTCAGCCGCTCTTCTTTTCATACCAGCCCACCGGAACTGCACCTCCAACGTTTTAAACATTTTCTAAATTCTAGGATGAAATGATGACCTGGAATGATGATACACCCTGAGAAGATATTCCTGACAAGAAACTAGTACAACCATCCATTTCTGAAAACACAAAACTAAATCACCATTCAGTTTCCGACCCTCTATGTTCTCCCCACCATTGAGTCTCGACCCCATGGTCACACACTCAGAATCAGATATCTGTGCCTCTCTAACCAGGCCAACCAAGTCAGGATTCAACAAAACTAGAAAGAAGACTGGTCTATCACCCTGGTCCTCACATTCCAACCACATATCGGATATAACTGACATCAACTGCCACTGTTCTGATGCCTGTTTTACCACCCGAGCATATGATTTTCTACTTAATGCATCTGCCACCGAATTTCCCTTACCTGGTGTGTACCTCATGTCAAAATCAATCATCTAGTGATATTCCATCCATCCCCTTTTTCTCAAGTACAATTTCCTTTGTGAGAAAATGTTCTTCTTGCTCTTTCGATCTTTATATACCGTGAATTTCTCACCAAAGAGATAATGACGCCACACTTTCAAAGCATGGACCACTGCTGTCAACAGAAAATTATGAGTTTTGTAGTTCTTATCATGCATTCTCAACTTCCGTGAGCCATACGAAACCACATGATCCCGTTACATTAGAACTCTCCCCAACCCTGATCTCGATGCATCGCAATACACCACTTACCATTTTACTGATTCTGGAAAAACCAAGATTGGTGCTGATGTAAGATGACCTTTTAGCTCTTCGAAACACTTCTAAAACACTTCATTCCATTGGATTGGAACATTATTTCTGGTCAAAGCTGTCATCAGTTAAGCCAAACATGAAAAATCATGGACAAAACGCCGATAATACCCAGCTAGACCAAGAAAACTCTGTATCTCAAATACATTCTTTGGCGATTGCCATGAGATGAGAGCCTCTATCTTTTCTAGATCCACTAAAAAACCTCTTTTAGAAATCACATGGCCATGAAAATGAACTTTCTGTATCCAAAAGTCACACTTTGACAATTTGGCATACAAATGATGGTGCCTCAAGATCCCCAGCACTATCGCCAAGTGTTGCTCATGCTCCGCCCTTGTCTTTGAATACACCAAAATATCATCCACAAAAACCACCATGATTGAATCTAGATATCTCTGAAATATCTGATTCATTAATGCCATGAACACTACTGGTGCATTCGTTAGACCAAATGGCATAACCACATATTCATTATGGGCATATCTACTTCTGAAAGTTGTTTTAGAAATATTATCCTTCCTCACGTACAATTGATGATATCCAAACCTCAGGTCGATCTTGTAGAACCATTGGGCTCCCCTCAACTGGTCAAAAAATCATCAATTCATGGAAGAGGATATCTGTTCTTTATCATAACATATATAAGAATATGATAATCAACCACATAGCCTCAAAGTTCCATCCGCCTTTTTCAAAAACAACACCGGTGCTGCCCACGAATACGTGCTAGGATGGATAAAGCCTTTGTTTTCTAACTCTTCCAACTGGATTTTTAATTCCCGCAATTCAGCTGGTGTCATCCGATAAGACGGAAGTGAGATAGGACTGGTCCACGGAAGTAGATCAATCGTAAACTCCACTACTCTTACGGGAGGTAACCCAAAGAATTATTCGGGAAAGACATCCAGGAACTGATCTACCACTGCCAGAAGAACACTATGCTCAACACCCTCTACTGATTCCAATGACAACGTCGCTAACTGATATGATAACGTACCCACTATTGGTTCCAACAAACTCATTGCACCCTGCCTTTCATTCTTCTCTTCTCTAAAGAGATGTCTAACACCATTGTGTGTAGTAAAATCCATTATTTGTGCATCACAATCGATGTGAGCCTTAAACTCCACCCGCCAATCCATTCCTAGGATTACATCATACCCATAAATCTTGAGCATTGAGAAATTTCACACTATCTCAACCTCACCCACAATGATACAATATTATGTACATAAGGATGCTCGACACTCTCTTCGACCCTGAAGAGTTTGAAGTTTCAAAACCAAGGGCATCATTTCTACCCTTAAACCCAGCAAATCAACCACACGTGCATAAATAACAGAGTTTGAAGAACCCGTATCAAACAACACTTGCATCAAGGTAGAGTTCAAATGAATAGTAGCTCTTACTATGGATGGTCTCGGCTGATCGTCCACCACAACCTGCTCAGCTCCGATCAATGCCTTGGTTTCCACACTATGCTTTTTATTTCTCTGCTGAGGTGTCGTGGTATTCTGAGAATCACTATGACCCACTTTACTCTACTGACGAGAGGTATGCTGTTATCCCCATCCTTTCGAAGCATACGACGTCTGCGATCCCTGAGGAGTGTTATGCGCACCCAACCTTGGAGCATTCTGACAATAATGCTGCAGATTCCCCCATCTGCTTACAATTATGACATACTCGATGTTCTTCTGTATAATCCCGCTTGATGTGGTTCGTAGAACCACACTAAAAACATCTCGGCTTTCTCTAGGGCTTCAGAGGAATATTTACCAATCCTACCATCGGATTATATGCCATATTCCACCCCTGGGAATAAGTGTCCCTCTTCCTCTAGAACCCAGCGTTTGATTTCCCACTATTACCCATGGGTACCACCATGATTTCCCCACCCGGAGTGCCCAAAAAATCCCGCTCACCCACCGAGGATCTATTCACCATCTCTGTGTAATCATCCATACACAGCACCTCTATCTTTTAAAAGATTTCTTGGCTTAACCCGGCCTCAAAGATCATTTCCTTCAATGACGTGCTACCCGCCACCTCAGGTGAAAACCGCAATAATTTCATGAACTTAGCTGCATATTCCATCACAGACATAATCTCTTGCTTCAAACTGAAGAAATCGGTCGTACGATGAATTCTGAACATATGTGGGTATAATTGATTGTTAAACAATTCCTCAATGCCTTCCCACATCATACCTTGGTCCGTCCCCACTTGGACTACTAACTCCCACCACTAATTGGAAAGATCTTCCAACATATATGTGGCCCACTTCACTTTTAACTCTACCGGTGTCCCCACGAACTCGAAGATCTTGTTCATTCTATTCAACCATGATTCTGCCCTTTCTGGCTCTGAATCACCCCGGAAGATGGGGGGATTCTACCTTTGAAACTGAACCGCATGATCTATATGCCTTGGTTGATCAACTTTATTTACACTTTCCACAGCTTGGAAAGCTTGCACTATGCTTTTCAGTAACTATTGCTTCACCTGATCCTCAGGTGCAACCACATTCTCATCATCCACTTCCGGTTGGTCTCCACGATGCCTACCCGATGTTATTTCTATAAACATAAAACAAATAACCATGAGTCTCACTTATATAGACATCAAGAAATCCCATTTCAAATCACATTACACAACACTATCACAACAAGGCTTTCCAGCAATTCACATTTCCCACGGTTCACCATTTTGAAAATCATACCATTTTCAAAATACCAAATTTCTTCACATTTCAGTTCCACACAAAAACCAATTCTTAATTCATCCCGTAGATAATTATACCCCAATGAAATATGCATCCTAGTGGGAATTAATTTCTACCATGCATGACATACTCATCTCATTGGCTACACCCACGACAATGAGATATCAAATGCCTATAAGTGTCTCCAAGACACTTATGTACCAAACTCCTTGGTAACTTGAATTTCAGCATAAAAGGGATAGCTACGTCATTTTATGCTATAAATTTCATTATCCGACAATCCTATGCCATGCTACCATCCTGAATCAAGGAATGTACCAGAACAAATGTCAACACAAAATCTGAGAATCAACTCCAAAGGACTGAACAAACTGATACAACCTGTAACACCCCGCCCCTACCTCATTGTCATAGGGAGGCAGTGAGGGCTACATGGCCTTAGGAGACATTCCCAAGATGCCAAATGCTAGAAATAAATGTCGAGGGCTTAAAAATCATGTTGGTAAATGATTTTCCCTTTAGACAAAACCAGCCAAACCATCCACTAACAACTACTATATGATGCATGTCAATTCTATTACCCAACCATGCATTCCCAAAAGACAACCAAGTTGTTCCAAAACACAATTCAAAACTAATACAACTATACATGTCCACACAACATCAGATTACAAGAAGAAACTAAACAACCAAAGCATCACGAGCCATGAAACCTCCACATCTCCACACCCATCTCCAAACTCCAAGCTCTACTAAGAGATAAAAACGCTCCACTAAAGGAGGGTGATGCCTTACCTTTTCCCATGTGATGGTAGATGACATCTGTAAAGACACCACAGGGCCAAAGCAAGGGGTGAGTACTAAAACTCAGTAGGATTTCCCCAAATGACTTCCCTACACATTCCACTAGGATAAAACCATTAGCACATTTATATAAAATAGTTTATATAAAATAATCACAAGTTCAACCATTACCATAAACCAACCATGCTTTTACCAAGCCATCACACCCAACACAAGAAACCAAGGTAAATCCAAACAAACATGCCACAAACCATTCCAACATTTACACATTAGCACAACAATTCCATCTTGCAAAGCAATGAACAACAAAACCACCATAACAACCAAACAGTGGAGCTTCCGTCCAACCCGTTCACCCATTCACACCAAGCGGCAGTTCTCATCCACTTATCCTTGATGGTAGCCCTACCGTCCACTATCCATCCTTTTATTGTAGTGGTACTTCTCTCCACTTCCACACAACATTCCAATCAATCACAACCAAACATATAACCCACCAAGGTCACAACCACATGCTATCAACCAATTCCCATACATATCAATCCACTTCAACAAATCACCCATTTATTTAAAACCATTTTACATGCCAAACAACATCTCAATAAATCAACCCTTTTATTGAGAACCATTTCCATCAATCAATTTCACAAATCAACCATATCATCCCATTTTAAAATGTCCATTTTAAAATCCACAATAATAGCCTTTCACCATAAAACCCTATTTTCCCCAAAAATCCCCAAAACATCACCCAAGATATTTATAACCAATTCCTCACATCAAACACAATTAATTTAAAGCACACAAAACTAATTGTAACAAAAAACATTATCTCTAACCAAGTGGAGTCGAGAGAGAAGCCACCTACCTTTAGGGTTCCCGAGAAATCAACCCACATGCCACTGCACCTCAAAAATGGAAAACGCACCACCAAAACATCTCTAGATCCCCTTTCCATAACATCCAAAAGCCTTAATATTAACATCCAAGGTAACCGGAACCCTATATCTACACACAACAAGTGTATATATAGAAAACTAAGAAAATAGAGGGATGTAGATCTAGAGGAAAACACAAGAGAAATAAGAGGAGAGACTTACTCGGAATCAATCACCTTCAAACCAACATGAATCCTCTTTAAAACCCTTCCAAAATGAGTGGGAAAGCTCCTCCAACCCCTGATAACCCAAAAACCCGAGTGATCCATTAGTGGGAGGATGAGAGGTGTGAAATGAAGCAATCCAATGTGAGCCCGGGTTTTAAAACCCTAAATTTATTTTGCCGCACTGTTAGCCCGCATGGTTTGGCAAAACGTGCGCTAACTGTGCACACTCTACTACCTCGTAAGAAAGGGTCCACAGGGTTTCCTTGCACGGTTTGGAAAACTATGCACAAGACATGCGGAACCTACTGTCTCCCCTTTCATGGTTTCCTAGAGAATCTGCACTGTTTCCACTAACTGTGGGCAAACTGTGAACCCCTTTAAAAGCTTCCAAACTCATTCAAAACCATTACAAACTCTCCCAAACTCTTACCAAATCATCCCAAGAAATTTAAACACATAAAAATGCATAAAAAAGGCCACATACCTCAAACTGGGGGTGCTACACTGTGTCCGGGCCACACACAGAGCCATGTAAGTGTGATGTGGAGGTCGTTTAAAGGGGAGTACAGAAAGGCCTAGTACATACCATGTACTCAAAAAGTACATGTTGAGTAATTTTTTTTCATTAAACGAACCGGTGTCACATCTTAACCCCAGAACCATCTTCTTATCCATCTTCTTCTACCGAGAGCATCCCGTACGACCGCAAATCTCCTTGAACCCTCGAGCCTTCGTCTGTTCTCCGAATCGACTATCGTTGATTGCATTGGAACTAAAGCGTAAAGATTTTACTTCTTCTAGAGCATCATTTTCCAATTCCTCCTTTTTTAAATGTTATTGTGGGTTGAACGTTTTGTGCATTTCTATAGATCTACGATGTTCTGAGAAGATTAAATCCTCATGGTTCAAGTATATTGATCACCTAGCATCAAGGTAGAAGGTTTGTGAATTTCCTATCAATGTCATTGATTTTTGTGTTCCCTTTCCACCAATACCCTTGAACGAGGTATTGTGTGTTTACTGTTTTTCCCTGTTGTTTTTTTCCATGCTTGTATGCTTGTGTAGGGGTAATTTCGTTATGTATGAGGATAATTTCTATGCTTGGATGTTTTCCCCTGTGTTGTTCTGTTTAATAACTTTTGGTCATGTACAACATTTGGCCGTTATACATATTTTCCATGCCATGTGATCGTAGGATGGATTGTTTCATGAAATGTTTTTTATACTGTAGACTTGTTAGCCAGGTAGCTCTGTAGGTTTAATTTGGCCATATAGAATTATTTTGTACTTACTGGCAAGGGGCCATGAGAACCTGGTGCTATAGACTATAAGGGGATGGATAAAATGAGCTTCCTCAAAGAGTCTTGGACATTATAGACTTTGGGGGATAGACCGAGTGAGCTTCCTCAGAGATTCATGGACATTATAGACTATAGGGAATAGACCGAGTGAGCTTCCCAGAGATTCTTGACATTATAGACTATAGGGGATAGACCGAGTGAGCTTCCCAGAGAGTATTGGATATTATAGACTACAAGTGGATAGACCGAGTGAGCTTTCTCAAAGAGTAATGTGCTTTATAGACCATAAGAGGGTAGACCGAGTGAGCTTCCTCATAGGTTCTGTGTTTTGTTTGAAATTCCTTAAACCATTTCAGGCTATAGGAGGGATTGACCAAGTGAGCTTCCTCAGAGAGTCTGTGATTGACCTGAGGCTATAAGAGGGATTGATCGTGTAATCTTCCTCAGAGAGTCTCTAGACCTTGGGGCTATAAGTGGAATTGACCACATGATCCTCTTTAGAGAGTCCCTGACTACCTTATACAATAAGAGGAATTTATGATGTGTTCTTCCTCAGAGAGTCTTATAATTTCATATGACCAAACCGTATGGGTTAGGCTGAGTGTATTGCCCAGAGGGTTGTTGGTACTTCTTGGATAGGACCAGAGGGAATGGATATGAGTACTTCACAGAGGGATTCCTGTTTGTAGTAAGTTGTTTGATTTACTATTCCTCGTTTGATCTACGGATTGTTTACAGTTGTATATCATCAAGTTTAATGATACTATTTATTACATACCGTACTATTACCTTCCATATTCTCATTGACTGTTAGGCAGAGATCTTCGGGTGGTTGCCTACTGGGATTTAGTCTCACACCCTGTTTGGGTCATGCTTTTGGGCCCAAACAAATTATACTATTGCAGGTGTAGACAAGGGAAAGCGCCCTTCATCTTCAGGTACGTGATTAATTTGGAGCAGTGGAGCATGGGACCAAGCCGAGGGTTGCGATGATGATGATCCATTTATCTATCCTTTGTACTTGTTTTTAGTATTGTTTTTATTTCCATCATTGAGACTTGTTTGGTTGATTTCCTAGACATATGTATCATGCATCATTTATATATATGTTTTCTCCAGTTATAAATTGTTTTAGCCTTCCGATGTTTACTTGTGTATGGATTGATTACTGTTTCGACTATTGTTTATTGCTTCTATTTTGCTGTGTACTCTGCCAATGAGGGCATAGTTTTCCCACTATCACACCCAAGGACCTCGCTGATAGTCAGTTGCCTCTGGCATTCAGGGAAATTCCCTTGTGGCCATGTGACCAACTAGGTACGGGGCGCCTCTCGGTGGCTTCTAGAACCGGGATGTTATAGATAGTGTCTCGACCTACCACATTGGTTCATAAGAACATGAATATGATATTGTGAAACTTTTCCTCTTTATTGTACACCTTTATTTCTAAATTCATAAATAGGGTTATTGTAATAGTGCATCCTACGATTAGAAGGCACCCTCACTGATCATCTAGTGACAGCTACATGTCCAACACATTTATCCTTCTTAATGACCCCCCCCCCCCAAATTGGACCATGATGAACCACTTCTGAAAATTATTCAGCCTAGTTATATTCACATTGGGATTTCATATCCCATCTAAGTCAATCCTGAAATTTTTTTTCCAATGATTCCTCATCTTATCCCAATGCATAAGAAAAATGATGTAGATCTGTGAAATGTTCAGCATAATCAATTTAGGACATGATTCCCTTGTTCATATGCATAAACTCTGGATCTTTATTTTCCCTCAATGAATCTAGATCGAAGTTCTCCATGAACTGCTCGAAAAATTTTATAATAAACATATCATCTTTCAATCCAGATCATACCTGAATTTCTCACTAGAGCTTCACTGACCCCCATAGCATATAACCTACCAACTTATCCCTCTTCCAATGTAGATTCTCCAAATATTAAAGTATCGTCTCTATAGGTTCAATCAGGAATTCATCTCCATATGGTCCTCCCTCTCCCATAAAAGTCAAATGGTGTGGCAGCTTAAACACCATTTTCAACTCAGAAATTTTTTTAGAACCCGCCTTGGGTCTCTCTCCATGAATTCCACGACACAATAAAAGTTATCTTATAACTACTCACCTACCTACTATTATTACAACAATAGTGAATTATGTTCCCTATCTGGATGATCATTTCGATCCATACCCCTCGGTCTTCCTCTTAACATTTGTTGTAGAGGCATATCTCTAAAAATTCAAACACAATTCGTAAGTATCATAATATAAAATTATAACATTTACGAAACAAGATAAAGAAACACAACATGTTTCAAAATGTCCTTTCCCCCTTTCACTCCCTACGGTCAACACTGATTCCATATCACTGGCATTAACAATCCTACACCTAGGTCTTGTATAAAAATGGTACACACATTCTCCTTAATTAAATCCCACAATTAATTAATTATATCATTTGAAATTAATTAATTAAACAATTAATTAATCAAACCCATCTCACCATTCAGGTTTCTCATTTGAAACCCATTTATTCTCATTTGGCATTAGTATTTCAATTTAACAACCAGATTAAATAGAATATGATTAATAACATAACCATAAACCTTTTCCAATGAGTTCATAGATTGATGTATTTCACAATAACCCGGATTTTCTAGAATGATGCATGAAGACTCAACTCTCATTCCTCTTTAGGTCACAAATAAAAATTATTAAACCGTCAAAACTAATATCACATCACACAAGATTAACGTCAACCAAGGATAAATAAAATATATCTATAAAAACTAAGTGAAATCACATCAATCCCAAATCGAGTACCTGAATATTCCCCAGTACAGGAGTTTGAACCTCCCATTTATGATCACATTACCAAGCTTCAAATATTCCCAGTCTCCATTATACAATTCTAAAAATAGTATGACAATAGAAGAAGAAGGAATGAAAGCTCCTTTGATACAAATTGGTAACATCCTGACCCGGGTGCTAATAAATGGTGCCCCGAGTCAGTTGGTCACATGCCCTGAACTGCGTCTCACCATATACTAGAGTATGATGACTAATAGTGAGGGTCTAGTAAGTCTGCCATGGGGAATCTGTAAAGACTCGTAAATTTCAAGAAAAATTTTTTTCTTAATTTTCTTAGGAATTTTACAAGAGCGTAGTTTCTGACGGCACCTGATTCTGAGGCCCGGTGTGCCCGGAATCATGTTCCGAAGTTTGGCTCGGGTACGTTCAGTGAACGGACGAGCGGGTTTTTCTAACTTTTGAACCGGTTCCCGGAATCGAATTCTGATGGCACCGATGAAATCGCAGCGCCGGTATTTGCTTAGAAACGCCTCTTCCGGAGTTGTGTTTGCTCGGGTGTGGTTTTTAATTTTTGGGCTTAAAAGTTAAGAAATAAAATAATTTGTTCGATAAACTTTATTTTATTTCACTTGAAGCCACTTGAAAACCACTTAAACTGAGTTGAAAACGGATAGGGTGCTATCCAAAAATATCTGACCCTCTTGGTATGATATTTGTGAGGTGGGGCCTGCACGAGCCCCACCGTTTCTTTCCGCTAAGTAACGCACCCGCGAAAACCCGTCATTATGAAAGTAAACTGACGCGTTTTCTTAAATCCTTAACGCACCATTTAATTGGGCGGTTTATTTCATGAATTAAATGGGCGGTTTCTTTCGTTGAATCAATTCAACGAATTGATGGGTCTTTACTTACCTTTTTTTGTTTGTTGGCGTAACAATAAAATAAGACAACAAGTATTTTTGGAGGATTACTCATTGAGAGGTTTTGTCAGAGTTCTTGAGCCTTCATCCTCTTTCACGAAGAACGCGAAGAACATGAAGAACGTGAAGAACGCCAGCCTCCGACGAAGAACGCCGAACCCGCGGAAGTCGACGACGCGACGCCGTGTTCCGCGACGCCGACGTTCCCTTCCTGCAACGTTCTTCTGTGAAGTCTCTTCCTCCGCAACGGAATCTTCGATCAGCTGTTTGAGGTAAGAGACTTCGGGATTCTCTTAAATCTACCTTGTGTTTTTTTAACAAAACACGGAGTTAATTTTATATAATTAAATTCAATCTATTGTTTCTTGGTATGTTGAGTTCGCCGACTCAACGCCGGATTCCGCGACGACGCGACGCCCCTCCGCGACGACGCGACGATCCCCTCCTTCCGCGACGAACAAATCCGCGAAGAACGTGTGTTCGGCGACAACTACGAGGTAGGGGTTGTTGTGAATGATTCCTTTTTCCCAAGATCGTTTCTTTTAAAAGTGAAGAACCCGGACAATAAGAACAATTTTAATCCATTAAAATTGTTGATTCATGTGTTGAATATTATTTCTCCCATTGTTTATCTCTAACGCGGAG
The DNA here is from genome assembly GCA_963277665.1 of Viscum album. Lineage (NCBI taxonomy): Eukaryota > Viridiplantae > Streptophyta > Magnoliopsida > Santalales > Viscaceae > Viscum > Viscum album. The sequence continues at coordinate 640,816,584 of OY728151.1, read as the reverse complement.
GGTGCGGGCCAAACGAACACGGCCCGACAACCCTACGTCGTTCCTCGTTGATGTACTGATTCGACGGGCGACGACGGAACGTGCCGCAACGGAAGTTTGATGGTTCCGCAGTGAAGAGCGGGTCCCGGGAGGAGCATCGGCGCAGACGGGAAAAGAATCGGACCACCGGAGTGACTCCGGGGGCCCACGGAAGCCGCCGGTGGCGCGGGTCGTCGGCGCGGTGGTGCCGGCAGCCGGGAGCGGCGGCGCCCCGCGGCCACGCGTGCGGGACGCGGCTGAAGCCGCATCCGGCTGTCCAGGGCGACACCCCGCGGGTGTCGCGGGGTTGTCACGTGGGGGCGGCGGCTCCCCCCCCCCCCCCCCCCCCGCGCCACTCGGGTCATCCAGGGAGACACCCCGCGGGTGCCGCGGGGGTGTCACGCGGGGGCGGCGGCTCCCCCCCCCCCCCCGCGTCGCATGGCCGAGCCAGGCCGGTCTGACCGGCCGGGCCGGACCGGGTCGGGTCTACCCGGTTCGGGTCGACCCGGTTCGGCCGACCCAGGGGGGGTCGGGCCGGGTCGGCCCGGGCCCAAACCCCCCGTCTTCGGACTGTTTTCGGTCAAATGCTCGTAACATGAGCAACGGGCCTCCAAACGACTCACCATCAGCGGAAACGCGATCCTTGGATCGAGACGGTCGTTTCGGTATATCGCACTCAAGGTTTCGGAATACTTTGGGTTCAGCCGGGTTGGTTCGTACACGAAACCAACCGGGCCCTCGGAGCGGAAACGCTCATATCTTGAGCTACGGACGTCCGATTGAAGTTCCGTCAGCTTTGTTGAGTTCCTCTAAGTGAGACGGATCTTTTGGCTCACTCCACCCGAGGTTTGGACGCAGGTGGAGTACGGTCGGGTTGGTTTTGCCTTAAAAACCAACCGGGCCCCTCGGACGAAAAAGCTAATAACTCTCAGACCGGGCGTCCGATTGACGCGCCGTCTGCGACGTTGAGTTCCTGTTGACGATACGGAACTTTTGGATACATCAACTTCGGAGTTTGTGTTAGTTGATGTATCAGCCTCTCGGCTCGTGGAGCGGACCCTCTCGAACGAGCTTGCTGTGTGCGGGAACCCTAGTGCTGGCTGCGACTTCGACGACGACGACTATGCAGAGATCCTCGGTGGATTCGACTGCGACGATGATGAGAACAGTACGGGAATCCTCCGTGTTTTCGGCAGCGACCACTACGGTACACCTTGGGATACATCAACTCCGGACTGCCTGTCAGTTGATGCATCGACCTTTTAGCTCGTGGAGTGGACCCTCCCGGAACGAGCATGCTGTGTGCGGAACCCTAGAGCCGGTTGAGATTTGACGACTGCTGATTGAATGACTCGGTGTGTTACGGATAGTGGCACAGGGGAGCACTTGGTTGTAGCGGCAGACCCACGACAGAGGTGCGCTTGGTTGTAGCGGCACAGGGGAGCGCTTGGTTTTAGCGGCAGACCCACGACAGAGGTGCGCTGGTTGTAGCGGCACAGGGGAGCACTTGGTTGTAGCGGCAGACCCACGAGAGAGGTGCGCTTGGTTGTAGCGGCACAGGGGAGCGCTTGGTTGTAGCGGCAGAACCACGACAGAGGTGCGCTTGGTTGTAGCGGCAGACCCACGACAGAGGTGCGCTTAGTTGTAGCGGTACAGGGGAGCGCTTGGTTGTAGCGGCAGACCCACGACAGAGGTGCGCTTGGTTGTAGCGGCACATGGGAGCGCTTGGTTGTAGCGGTAGACCCACGACGGAAGAGCGCTTGGTTGTAGCGGCATAACCACTGTACTTTATGGAGAAGGCGTTTCCCAATAGCTTTGGGTCCAACTTCATGAACGATTCTATGTGGGTCATTGCGGGGGGGGGGGGGGTTATTACCTTCTGATCCTTGTGGGTCCGACGGTTTAGATGAATCAGCGGCTACATCTGATCATCTCTATCATCATTTGAAGAAGTATTCCTGTGTGAGCTGAATCTTGTGTTACTCTCCTTTGTGGATTGTGTTGAACTATCCTGTGTGGATTTACTGTTTACTCTCCTTTGTGGATTGTGTTGTGCTATCCTGTGTGGGTATACGTTTTTTTTTCCTGTGTGGACTGGGTTGTGCTTGGGCTCGGATGTTGGAGCCGAACGGGAATTGATGTCTTAGGTATATGTATGGGCATATACCTAAGCAGTATCGGATGTTACTTCATGATTGTATCTTTCCTTGTGGTTTATCCTTTGTGGATTTCGGGAGATCTTCAGGTCTCGGGGTCCCTACTGAGTAGCTTATACTCACCCCTGCACGGGCTTTTCCCGCACTATGTTGTGTTGGTTGCAGATGACGGACAGCGCTGATCGTGGTGGAGGCGTGCGGAGCAGGACGGTACCTGGAGGTGGACCACTGGGCAGGACGCACTCGGAGCAATCAGGTGGACCCGAGGAGCAGTGGAGGCTATCTGTACCCACCCTTCAGGTGGGACTTCCAGAGGATGGCTCGACGCTGCGGCTTTTCTTTCAGTTGTTGTTTTCCCCTTTCAGTTGTACTGTACAGTTGGGCTTGTATTTCCGGCCCCTTTTACTTTCAGCACAGCTTGTTACAGTTTTTACTTACTGTTTACTTTTCCGCTTTCTTACTCTGTGGTGCTTGTTTACTTTTCAAAGGCAATGCCTTCCCTTTTGTTGGGATTTACGCGTTGGTGCTAGTCGCCAGCCCCTGGCCTATGGAAGGCGGGCTTGGGGTAGTCACGGCACGGGCCCCGAGGACGGGTTGTGACAAATTGGTATCAGAGCTGGTCGGTTCTACCACAGACTCTGAACTTTCTTCTATGTGAAGCAATAGTGTTTAGCATATTGGGTGTGGTTATCAGTCCAGGGAGTCCAGTGTTGGTGCGGCGGCCGACATATCCGTACACCAGGACCCTGACTTCTGATTTCCGACTTAATGCACGAAAACATTGATTGCATGTGTGTTTCAAGTTTTCTTTGGGATTACTTTATGTCAGCTCACAAGGTATACTGTTCTGACCGTGGCGCACCTGTTTCCTTTTTAGGATGGCCCCACGACGGAAGCCAGCTTGGGTTCCGAGCGATGTGCGTGGCGAGAGCCCACCGAGCGTCGAGGACTCGGTACAGGGCCCTTTGACAGCTGAGGCACCGGCGGTACCTATACCCGCCGAGCCACCGATGCTAACATCCCCAGCCGCTGACGATGCACGTCGCCTTAGTGCACTGCATGAGTTCCAGCACCAGCGACCGCCTAGGTTCTGCGGGGAGACGGACCCTCAGGCCACCGAGGACTGGCTGGAGGTAGTTATTTGGGTTTTCAGATTAGTGAGGACACCAGCAGACCTCATGGTGATCCTCGCAGCGAGCCTCCTGCACGCGACAGCAGGCAGATGGTGGAGCTTGATGCTCTAGGTGCATGATGAGACATCTCTCCTCTGGGCGGACTTTGAGAGCATCTTCCGCTCCGAGTTCGTCCCAGCCACCCTCCGACCGGTGCGCATTCAGGAGCTACTACATCTGCGGCAGGGCAGCATGACAGTGGCCCAGTACTCGGCGAGATATACTGATCTCTCGCGCTACTCCACAGATATGGTACGGGACCCGTTCTTCCAGGCCCGGACCTTCGAGCAGGGACTGAGGCACGAGATCAGGGCTTCGATGATCTCCCTCAACATTCCGACTCAGGCAGGGGTGTTGGAGCGAGCCCACTTAGTGGAGAGTTTCCTTGCTGAACAGTCTCCAGCAGCAGGACCCACCACATGCCGGCATGCGGCAGAGTCTTCTGCAGCGGGCAGTAGACAGATGACGCAGGGGTCCAAGAGGACTAGACCTACAGGTGGTCGACAACATGACTCTGGATCGTTTGCGCGAGGCACTCGGGGTGGGCAACGACTTACCATGAGAGGGCAGTGTTACTCCTGCGGCGGGGTTGGTCACATGGCTCGTGACTATCCGACACGCCATACGGATGACCAGCAGATGAACAAAGGACCCCCCAGGCAGAGGCAGAGGTTCGATCAAGGCGGACCGCAAGGAGTATGTGGCCATGGCAGGGGAGCTGGCCATGCAGCTGGAGGTGGACGACGCTTCGGGGTATTGCCACCACCACCACCAGGAGGTCCACCCCGACTGCAGGGAGTTGGTGGACATGCGAGAGCTCAGCTTCAGGCAGCTGAGGCCTTCGATCATGGAGCTCTGGGAGCAGATGGACAGGAGCGGGACTAGTGGATACGTCTTTTGTACTTCTAGTTCCTTGTTGATATGGTGTAGTGTCTTTGTATTATTAGCTGCAGTAATAAAAGACGAATACCCTTGTGATGTTTTTATTCCTGTCCTCTTTTGTGTTGTTACTAAGAAGTTCCGGTTTAGACTGTTGACTTGACCCTCACCCGTGAGACATCTACTGGAGGAGACCCAGTTACCACACACTGATGCCGACAGTGTGACTCAACCCATAGAGGCGGGAGTAATGGTTGGATCTCGTGGTAGTAGCATCGAGGCCTTGCGACGTCATCTTTGGTATGGATTAGTACCATCCATTTCGGGATTGACTGTATTAGGAAAAGGAAGTGGTTCATCCAGGGGATGAGACCAGATTTCTCTTATCGGCAAAGAAGAAATCTTAGCAGCTCTTGTGGGACTGGAGATGCTCCGGGCCACGACAGAGAAGGTCCAAGTCATCCAGGAGCGGATGAGGACAGCTCAAAGCCGGCAGAAGTCATATGCTGACAGGAGGCGGAGGCCACTAGAGTTCGAGAATGGCAACCACGTCTTCTTGCATGTCTCACCTCGATGTGGTTTTCGGAGATTTGGCCGAGGCGGCAAGTTGTCTCCATGCTTCATCGGACCCTTCCAGGTCCTCAGCAGGATTGTCAAGGTGGCTTATCGCCTGGCTCTACCACTACAGTTGCGCCAGGTGCACAACGTCTTCCACGTATCTCAGTAGAGGAGATACGTGCACGACCCAATGTCAATATTTGACCATGAAGAGCAGGTCTTTGGTGATGGGGTGACTTTTGCGGAGGTCCCAGTGGAGATTGAGGATCGACAGGAGCGGGTCCTTCGTGGACGATCGATTCCTCTAGTACGCTTCAGATGGCAGCTCGGGAACCTCCAGGAGAGCACTTGGGAGCGGGAGGCTCAGATGCACGCTCAGTACCTCCTTTGTAATCCTAAGTTTGTGGTGAAGCTTTACGGGGATGTAAAGCCCTGTGGTGGTAGTAATGTAAATACCCGTAAATTTCATGGAAATTTTTTTTCTTAATTTTATTTGGAATTTTACAAGAGCGCAGTTTCTGACGGCACCTGATTCTGAGGCCCGGTGTGCCCGGAATCATGTTCCGAAGTTTGGCTCGGGTACGTTCAGTGAACGGACGAGCGGGTTTTCTAACTTTTGAACCGGTGCCCGGAATCGAATTCTGAGGGCACCGATGAAATCGCAGCGCCGGTATTTTCTTAGAAATGCCTCTTCCGGAGTTGCGTTTTCTCGGGTGTGGTTTTTAATTTTTGGGCTTAAAAGTTAAAAAATAAAATAATTTGTTCGACAAACATTATTTTATTTCACTTGAAGCCACTGAAAAGCCACTTAAACTGAGTTGAAAACGGATAGGGTGCTATCCAGAAATATCCTACCCTCTTGGTAGGATATTTGTGAGGTGGGGCCTGCACGAGCCCCACCGTTTCTTTCCGCTATGTAACGCACCCGCGAACCCGTCATTATGAAAGTCAACTAACGCGTTTTCTTAAATCCTTAACGCACCATTTAATTGGGTCGTTTATTTGGTGAATTAAATGGGCGGTTTCTTTCATTGAATCAATTCAACGAATTGATGGGTCGTTACTTACCCTTTTTCGTTTGTTGGCGTAACAATAAAATAAGACCAACAAGTCTTTTTGGAGGATTAATCGTTGAGAGGTTTGGTCAGAGTTCTTGAGCCTTCATCCTCCTTCGCGAAGAACTCGAAGAACGTGAAGAACGCCGGCCTCCGACGAAGAACGCCGAACCCGCGGAAGTCGACGACGCGACGCTGTGTTCCGTGACGCCGACGTTCCCTTCCTGCAACGTTCTTCTGCGACGTCTCTTCCTCCGCAACGGAATCTTTGATCAGCTGTTTGAGGTAAGAGACTTCGGGATTCTCTTAAATCTCCCTTGTGTTTTTTTAACAAAACACGGATTTAATTTTATATAATTAATTTAAATCTGCTGTTTCATGGTCCGTTGAGTTCGCCGACTCAACTCCGGATTCCGTGACGACGCGACGCCCTTCCGCGACGACGCGACGATCCCCTCCTTCCGCGACGAACAAATCCGCGAAGAACGTGCGTTCGGCGACGACTACGAGGTAGGGGTTGTTGTGAATAATTCCTTTTTCCCGTGATCGTTTCTTTTAAAAGTGAAGAACCCAGACAATAAGAACAATTTTAATCCATTAAAATTGTTGATTCATGTGTTGAATATTATTTCTCCCGTTGTTTATCTCTAACGGGGAGGGTGCGGGCCAAACGAACACGGCCCGACAACCCTCCGCCATTCTTCGTTGATGTACGGATTCGACGGGTGACGACGGAACGTGCTGCAACGGAATTTTGATGGTTCCGCAGTGAAGAGCGGGTCCCGGGAGGAGCAGCGGCGCAGACGGGAACAGAATCGGACCACCGGAGCGACTCCGGAGGCCCACGGAAGCCACAGGCGGCGCGGGTCACCGGCGTGGTGGCACCGGCAGCCGGGAGCGGGGGCGCCCCGGCGCGCCGCCGAACAAGGCCGCCGCGGCTTCAGCGGCGGCGGCAGCACCCGCGGACCCACGGCCGCGCGGGTCCGGCGCGTGCGGGATGCGGCTGAAGCCGCGTCCGGCTATCCAGGGCGACATCCCGCGGGTGTCGCGGGGTTGTTAGGCGGGGGCGGCGGCTCTCCCCCGCGTCGATCGGGTTGTCCAGGGCGACACCCCGCGGATGTCGCGGGGTTGTCACGCGGGGGCGGCGGCTCCCCCCACGCGTCGCTCGGGTCGTCCAGGGCGACACCCCGCGGGTGCCGCGGGGGTGTCCCTTGGGGACGGCGGCTCCCACCCCCCACCCCCCCCCCCCCCCCCCGCGTCGCTCGGCCGCTCGGCCGAGCCAGGCTGGACCGGGTCAGGTCGACCCGGTTCGACCGACCCAGGGGGGGTCGGGCCGGGTCGGCCCGGGCCTGGACCCCCCGTCTTCGGACCATTTTCGGTCAAATGCCTGTAACTTGAGCTACGAGCCTCCAAACGACTCGCCGTCAGCGGCAACACGATCCTTGGATCGAGATGGTCGTTTCGGTATATCTCACTCAAGGTTTCGGAATACTTTGGGTTCAGCCGGGTTGGTTCGTACACGAAACCAACTGGGCCCTCGGAGCGGAAACGCTCATATCTTGAGCTACGGACGTCTGATTGACGTGCCGTTAGCTTTGTTGAGTTCCTCTAAGTGAGACGGATCTTTTGGCTCACTCCACCCGAGGTTTGGACACAGGTGGAGTACGGTCGGGTTGGTTTTGCCTTAAAAACCAACCGGGCCCCTAGGACGAAAAAGCCAATAACTCTCCGACCGGGCGTCCGATTGACGCGCCGTCTGCGACGTTGAGTTCATTTTGACGATACGGAACTTTTGGATACATCAATTTCGGACTTTGTGTCAGTTTATGTATCAGCCTCTCGGCTCGTGGAGTGGACCCTCTCTAACGAGCTTGCTGTGTGCGGGAACCCTAGTGCTGGTTGCGACTTCGACGACGACGACTATGCAGAGATCCTCGGTGGATTCGACTGCGACGATGATGAGAACAGTACGGGAATCCTCCGTGTTTTCGGCAGTGACCACTACGGTACACCTTGGGATACATCAACTTCGGACTGCATGTCAGTTGATGCATCGACCTTTTAGCTCGTGGAGTGGACCCTCCCGGAACGAGCATGTTGTGTGCGGAACCCTAGAGCCGGTTGAGATTTGACGACTGCTGATCGAATGACTCGGTGTGTTACGGATAGCGGCAGAGGGGAGTGTTTGGTTGTAGCGGCAGACCCACGACAGAGGTGCGCTTGGTTGTAGAGGCACAGGAGAGCGCTTGGTTGTAGCGGCAGACCCACGGCAGAGGTGCTATTGGTTGTAGTGGCACAGGGGAGTGCTTGGTTGTAGGGGCAGACCCACGACAGAGGTGCGCTTGGTTGTAGCGGCACAGGGGAGCGCTTGGTTGTAGCAGCAGACCCACGACAGAGGTGCGCTTGGTTGTAGCGGAACAGGGGAGCGCTTGGTTGTAGCGGCAGACCCACGACATAGGTGCACTTGGTTGTAGCGGCACATGGGAGCGCTTGGTTGTAGCGGCAGGCCCACGACGGAAGAGCGCTTGGTTGTAGCGACATAACCACGGTACTTGATGGAGAAGGAGTTTCCCAATACCTTTGAGTCCATCTTCATGAACGATCCGATGTGGGTCATTGCGGGGGGGGGGGGGGGGGTTAGTACCTTCCGATCCTTGTGGGTCTGACGGTTTAGATTAATCAGCGGCTACATCTGATCATCTCTATCGTCATTTGAAGAAGTATTCATGTGTGAGCTGAATCTTGTGTTACTCTCCTTTGTGGATTGTGTTGAACTATCCTGTGTGGATTTACTGTTTACTCTCCTTTGTGGATTGTGTTGTGCTATCCTATGTGGGTATACATTTTTCTTTCCTGTGTGGACTGGGTTGTGCTTGGGCTCGGATGTTGGAGCCGAATGGGAATTGATGACTTAGGTATATGTATGGGCATATACCTAAGCAGTGTCAGATGTTACTTTGTGATTGTATCTTTCATTGTGGTTTATCCTTTGTGGATTTCAGAAGACCTTCGGGTCTCGGGGTCCCTACTGAGTAGCCTATACTCACCCCTGCACGGGCTTTGCCCGCACTACGTTGTGTTGGTTGCAGATGACGGACAGCGCTGATCGTGGTGGAGGCATGCAGAGCAAGACGGTACCTGGAGGTGGACCACTGGGCAGGACGCACTCGGAGCGATCAGGTGGACCCGAGGAGCAGTGGAGGCTATCTGTACCCACCCTTCAGGTGGGACTTCCAGAGGACGGCTCGACGCTGTGGCTTTTCTTTCAGTTTCTGTTTTCCCCTTTCAGTTGTACTTTACAGTTGGGCTTGTATTTCCGGCCCCTTTTACTTTCAGCACAGCTTGTTACAGTTTTTACTTACTGTTTACTTTTCTGCTTGCTTACTCTGTGGTGCTTGTTTACTTTTCAAAGGGAATGCCTTCCCTTTTGTTGGGATTTACGCCTTGGTGCTAGTCGCCAGCCCCTGGCCTATGGAAGGCGGGCTTGGGGTAGTCACGTCACGGGCCCCGAGGACGGGTTGTGACAAAATCTATACCCTATCTTATCAGAATAAAACACAAACAGAATAAAAAACAATAAACAAGTGCATAAGATTATAGATAAACAGAATAATACTATGTCACATGATAGTCAAAATAGGAAATACTATAATAAAATAGAACGAAATATCATGCAATGATATTGAAAGTGTTATGTTTCTATAATTAAATTGAAGAAAAAGTCACAACGACTCCCTAAAAGGTCCCGAACCACGTGTGTTTCCCTCAACCATTCTACATTCCTAATCATAAACATAACATAGGGCTTTGTCTTTATCCTATTATGCAACAACAAAGTATTCTTGGTTGCTAATCAGGTATCCCAAATATGGTGTCAGTACAACTCAGTAGTCCACCCCCAATGGTGTTTAAAACATGTCAAGTCAGAAGACAGTCTATGTAATTCAATAAAGAAATAAATACAATTAATAATTAAATAGTTATCGAATATTTATTTATTCTTTATTAACCACATTATACCATGTTTTAATTCATGTCTCCCATTAAAATCATAATTGACTATTGTCATTAAATTTGGTATCGAAAGCCATGTCTTCCACCATAAATATCATTTAGATTAGATCGACATGTCTAACAACCCTCATCACATTCGATGTAGATCTCCATGTCTTGCATCCCACATCACAAGTGCATGGATAACTAATTTTGAGGAATTCCATGTCCAAGTATAGACATCTCAATCATTCAATAACTCTATGTATATCACTCACATTATCTATCCTTGAAATCATTAATTAATTCCCCAGAATTAACAACATCATTTACTTACTAATCCACGATTTGATAAACATATCAATGTCCATTAGATAACCGAACAATTAATTATATAGACAATCCATTAAATAATTAATTAATCAATAAATAAATCAAAAAAAATCATATTCCATAATTAATTATTAACAAATATTTATCCACTCAAAAAATAAAACTGTCATAATTAATTTCACAATTAATTATATAACATAGCAAAATTATTTTATTATAATTAAATACCTAATTAATTATATCAAACATAAACAATTCACTATCTCAATTATAAAATCTAATATCATAAAAAAGCCACCAAATAAATTATCTCTTTTGGAATTCCTTTACATCCATGATTAAATAATCAATTACTCATCTATATATCCAATGCATCAAAAAGTTAATGTACATTCATAACTATCTCAATTTATGAAATCAAATAATAATGGATTCGTATAATTCTTCAATATCCCATTCAAATATAAAATACACAACTATGGGAGTTCTATTAATGACACCTACATATTTTTGTTTATAGATGTTATCCCAATGGAAATCCCCAAAATCAAGGAGACACAATGTTGTCTATCAAGCTTCGGATCTAAATTCATAATCCCATTACTATGATCAAACACATCATGATCAGGGAAATATAAAACTAGATCCAAAATCTATGATCCAGATCTCAACTCATAGGTCAATAACCATGGAAATAGTGGAGATCATCCAAGAAATTATCAAGGAATGGTAGACAAAAGAATGGAAGAATCAACAAGATGACATCCACTTACTCGAAAGAGAGAAGATATTCAATCTGGGATTTTGATCACGATGAACGGTGTTCAAATTAGCTTGAATTCCCTTCCGAAGGCACTAGGACCATATATATTTTTTCAAGGCCGATCCTTGGTTGAAATATATGGGTTTCAAGGGTTATATGACTTAAAAACTACTTTTTGGATAATAAAAACTGGTGTACATAGTTTCTTGTGCAAGGGTACATGGTTAGGGTAAACTATGACCCAACGGTGGGGACCCCTCTGTCTAGGTTTTCGTGGTTACTCCAAATTAAACACCGAGTTAATAAATTAGTTATCTAAAAGTATGAATCCTTTCTGCATAGGGTTACATGATTACCTTGTTTTAGGTGAATAATGATTCAAAATGTGAGAAAACGGAGCAGAGCCCTCTGGCCGTTTATTTTTCCTAAAAAATCACCCAAAAACACATAGAGAGATAACTACAAAATAGTGTACATAAAATAATAAAAATTCCTAAAAATACTCATGAGGTGACTCCAGAAAATATTTCGCTCTTAAACTTTTAAATGTGGTTGTCTAAAAATATAAAATAATCATTATTTAATCACATCAAACCACCCCTCCTCATGAATAAATTAAACCCATCACAACATAACATAAACTAAAAATCCATAATGATCCCAGAAATATCATAAAAAACAACTCATCATCAATATAATTTTGTACATGTGCTTCTATTAGAACCAAAATTACTAATGAATGGTTATTAATAGGTCCCTCATGTAGGTGATAATCAATGGTAATTTCCCAACGCACATATCTTATTTATATTTCTTATTTTCTTTTATCATATCCTCCTAAACCAATAAAAGAAATATGAATTAATTATTATTAATATAAATTAGTTTTATGTTTATAAAAAAATATCTAATATACATTTCATTTAATATTTTCTCTTATTGAATTGATTCAAAGCATTGAATAAAATACGGTGGTTAACTATCTTACTGAATAATGATTTTGATCATTTTAAATTATCACCTTAATTTAATGACATAAAATTATCATTATAGATAAATAATATTTTAATAAGTTTATTATGTCATCTATAATGTAAATTAACTAATATATAATCATAATTTTAAATAAAACAACAATAAGTTGTCGTGTTCTGAAGATTGGAAATATAAACATAATAGTTGTAGTAGTCATTCTATCAAAATAATAATTTTCATAAAATAAGTAATATTATATATTAGATGATTTATACATAATTATGTGAATTAATTAAATTTGATTCCACTTTTAGAGTTATGATCCAATTTTAAAATAACATACAAATAATACACAAATGAATCGATGAGGAAACAAAGAAATTAGAAAACATGAAACCATGAAAATAATGAAATATTATTAATGAATATGTTATAATATGTTATGAAATAACTACATAAGGTATTTTAAATATTTATAAGTGTCTTTATTTAGTTGATATAATTCCTTAAACCATTATACAAGAGTTTAGTTGATGTGGAACTAAAGGGAATCAGCATCTATGGATTTCCCATATCACCTTTACTTCTGTGATATTTATTCCTTTTCAACACATATTTCTTGTGTGTGGTGTTTTTATTAAACATTGATATATAATATAAGGAATATAATTTATTAATGATATATAATTTTTCATTTAGTTATTATTTCTTTTATGGGAAAAATTATTTGACTGATTACAATGTGGTAAGGGATATCTTAACAAACTTTTAATCCATTTGGTTAAACATTGATTTATTTTACTATGTAATGATAAGGGTTTGTGTGAAATGAATGAAAAAAAATATTATGTTTTCTTTCCACTATTTTATATTTATTTATAGAAAATAAACATAATCAATTCATTATATTAATGATATGATCTTCGTAGTGGACTTCATCTCAATTTCACTTCATTTCAGCATATTTTAATATTATTCACCAAATATATTTATATTTTGTTTTATATACATCCCCTTGATTTTATCTATAATCAAAATTCAATTAATATTTCATTTCTCTTATGTATACATATTTATTTTATCATTTAAATGATTGTTTACTTATCTATATACAATTATTAATATAGTTTTTACATTGAAAGTGATTTGATTAAGTTATGATATAATGATAAATATGTATCTTTTACTCAATAAAGATATTTTTTGTTAGGTAATGCTGATTCTTAATTTATATATATTATTCTATAAATAATGAATGCTTTGGACATATATGAATAGGTGTGGACCAGATATAGAGATTCCCCTTGAGGCATCAGTAGTCTCATGAGATAAATAATGTGGCCAAAAAAGATAGTTTTTACCCTTAAGGATAATAATTTCATATGAATGTTCATTAATAAAAGGTTGTTATGTTCCTATGAATCATGAAATCAAATAATTAATCATTTCATTAAGAATTTGGTTTTTTTATCCATTATATTTTCATCATGATATTATTTATGGAATCATATATGGAACAAATTATTACATGACATGTGTGTGTTCTTTAATTTCTCATTTAAATATTTATATTTGATTATAGATTCTTGTTACATTCAATTTTATTTATTTATTTTAGAATTTGAGCTCCTCCCTTTCTTATGTATTTTTTCCATGGATTCATGAAATATTTTATATAATTGAAAATTCAAAGGGATTTATGTTGTTCTCAAATAAAATAGCATTTTTTATTTTCATGTTTTCAAATGAAAATTTTTATTCATTACATTATCCAATTAATAAATACCAGTAATCTAATTTTTTCTTTTAAGACGTGATTCCTATTAATCATTTCAATGTAATAAAGTACATCACCAGATCTGAGATTTTATAGTTGGGGTCTTTAGATTTTTGTTATTCTATCACAATTCCATATGTGTTATAAATCATAAAATAAAATAATAAACATATATTATATTATGAAATATTATTTTGATTTTTTAATAATTATTATTCACTAATTTTTTCTACCTAATAGTTATTAAATTTATCCCTTGTGTAAATGTGTAGATTACTTCATGCACGTAGGGAGACAATAATTTTTTAACCTCCATCACTTATATATGGTTATTTTGATGGGTTTTATATTTATATATTTACATAATGACAAAAAAAATTCCAAAATGATAATAATAAAAAATCTAAATTAATAACATCCCATCAGTTGAGAAAAGATATTGTTTCTTTTATATATATATGAACTTCCAACTCCACAAACCTCGGTGATTTATTTCCCTTTAAAACATTACCAGGATGTTAAAGTTGATATATTTATTCAATATGTACTATTTATTTGGCATATAAAATTATTATATAGGTTAATTAATATTTAACTTTATTTTGTTTCATCCTTCAAAAATTAGAAACAACGTTCATGTCTCTTTATGGCCCACCACCACGGTTAATTGGGTTATTCATTTACCTATCTCTAAAATTTATGGATGAATATAATTATATATATATATGTAAAATTTATGAAATCAATATCATGAATAACATTATTTATTTGATGTAATGTAGATTAATTAACATGGATAAGAACTATCAAACATTTTTGATCAAGAGAAATGAATGTATCAATTGAACGAAATACATGTTTTAATATAATTATATTAATAAATTAGAGTTGAAATGTAATAAGTGGAACATAATTTATAAAATAAATTTTTATATGACTCTTTTTTATAAGTATAATAAATTTAAACTTACATTACATGAGTTTTGAAAAAATTTCATTAATTAGATAATGTTATAAGTGATATATTATTCAATCACATTTTAATCATGATTTTATACGATCAGATTTTATTTAAGAGGAATTATATTATTCATTTTAGATAAATTATATTATATTTATTATCCCCTGGTTACTAATTTATAATATTTGTTTTCCTTTAATTTTTATCTCTTTACGTATGTTATAGATAGAATGATTTTTTTTTCAAAATCCAAAATTATTTTTTTGATTTCTCAAAATTATTTTTCCTTCCAATCAATGTTTCTAAACAATTATTAAAATTATATTTTTAAATATAATCGAATAATTTATTGAATTAAACTCGACCAAATGAATTAATTTTTATAAAATATTATAAAAAGAATCATGTCATTTTCCAAATGATGCACTTTTGAATTTTTATCAATAATGTGAATGGAATCAGTCATTTTACATATCATACATGAACAAAATTTCACTATACCATGACTGTAAAATTATTTTATTCTTACTTTATGTATTTCAAATGTTATTTTAAAATAACATATTATTATTAATATTTTTATAATTTTTATAATTTTTATAATTATTTAAATTCAAAAGTTATTATATAAGGTCCTAGACAAAAATATTAAACAATATTGAATTCTAAGTCATCACTTCAATCTATTACATTTGATTAAATTTGTAGGATTAGAGTTTCATAGAATTATTCCATTACTAATACATAATAAACAAAGAAATTAAAATTATAAACATCAAATTTGTATCACTTTTTTCTATAATATTAAACTATTAAACTAAATAATGATTTTTTTTCTTGGAATATTTCAATTATATTGATCATGAATTACTCATTTACCTTACACATCCTCAAACAGAATGAAAATAATTTTCCAAATGTGGGATGAGCACCAAATATCAGTAATCAATATAAAAATAATATAAGCCAATAATTGATTAAAATAATGAAAAAACATGAATGATTTACTTTTAAATCAATGTTCCGTTTGAAACTGAAATAAAAAAATTCACAAGAAATTACATATAATTTTTTGACAAATAAAACATTTAACAACCTTCATGAGATTTTAAAACACATTTTTGGTCACATATAGAATAATATTCATCAACACATTTAGAACCATATTAATGGTTATAAAAATATGGATCGATTAAAATATAATAATTTAATACTTAATTGTAGTTTTAAAAGGTGGATCATCCATTATATAATCTATATCATGAATACTCATGAGATATAATATGATTAAACAATTAATATAATCTATATTTGGATCACCCATATTCATGAGATTTATTCTGATTTAAACCTTAGTATATTTTATATTGGCCTCACCTAATAGATATATTGGGTCTCAACCATCTTTATAAGGTGTAACAGGATCAATAACCATAAATAATTATCAACTACCATTTAATGAATAATATACTTTAATAATAAAATGATTTGAAAAAAAAATTAATATCTAATGAAATGTAATAACACAAAAAAATAACATTTGTCATTTAAAACCATGTTTTCCATTACAGAAAAACATAAAAAATTAGAAATGGTTTTTCATAGAATAAAATATAAATCATTTTGATGGAATATAGAAATCAAAAACTGATAATAGTGGTGTATAAGTCAATTCCACCCTGAAGAAAATTCAATTTTTTTTCATAAAATTTCATAAAAAAATTAAAAAATTCATAATCAAATACATTTTAATAATTTAAAATTGATATAAAATTTAATTTATAAATGATTTATTTCCATTTAAATGTTAATAATTTTATTTTAAACATGAACAATGAAAATAATGATTTTTATTGAAATAATTAAAAGACGATTTTAATGTAAATATATCTTATCACTAAGGAAACACTTTAATCATAAAACACATTATATAATAAAATTAAATATTATTGAATTACAATTGAATAAAAAATTCATTATATTTAATATAAATATGGATTTATATAAGAATTATAAAATAATAAATGTTTTTATCATCAAAATATAGCTCAACAAAATGCAATTGAGATAATATCCCTTAAAATCAGTATGATTCCTCATGTGTGTCATTGCCTTCTAGAATTTAAAATTTAGTTAAATTATTTACAATCATCAAAACCTATATAATGTTTATTATAACGTTCATTTCTCTTATTAAAATTTTTATACGATTATTTAATCAATAACCAATATGTGAATTTTTTTTAAAATATTTATCTTATTCATAAAAATAAACATTAGTACATTGAATATGGACAAAAAATACATTTTTTATACATATAAAAAATATTTATCATTTAATAATTATCATATTTATACATAATCAATAATTTTAAATCCATACATGAAAAATGGTTTTTAAAAATAAACTAATGTTTTTATCATGGATATTTTAGGATATACGTATAAATGAGTAACATTTCCATTATGAAATGATAATTATGGAAACAAGGTAAGTAATAATTTATAATTAAATAAGGATTATAATTGAATAATTATAAAATTATTTATGTATATGTACATCAATATTTCATTATCGCAATGTTTTCCTGAAAAAATGATTCACGTCCCTCTTAGAAGGTTGTATTCCACATGTCCAGGAATGACATTAACATTTTTTAGTGAGTTTTATTTAAAAGGGATAATTTTATGTTATATTTAAATAATGGTAAATATTTAATTAATATCAATATTAATTCATTTATATAAAATATATTCATTATATTTAAACTTATTATTTTCCACGTAACGTGATACTGAAAATGAATGACATCACCGTACAAGGCGGTAGTCCTCCATACACATGAGCGATGTTGTCATATCCCATAAGGAATTGAAAATAAAACATTATATAATATATAATTAATCTAGATGTATAGTTATCTTGTATAATACGTATAGAAAATTTATATCCATCATCAAATCCAACCATGAGAAGTGTTTTAGGGGGTAGAGAATGAAACAAAACAATATAATGTGTTGAAGATCATTAACAAATGTTTGGAAAACTCCTTGGGTTTTCACCAAATTCAATTATTAGAGGAATTTCATCGTAAATGAAGGCTTCTAGAATTATATTACGGAAGTTGAGAAGTAACATTTTTAGGGTTTGGTCGGTCCAAATACCTTTATTGGTATTAATAATTTATATGAGTGAGTACATTAATGTATATTTTGGTCATTATATATTTTATTTTAATATAAAATAAATTTTTAGAAATATGGAATTTGAATATATAAATTTAAATCCTAATTTTCATTATATAGTGATCTCCAAAATAATGGATAAAAATAATTCATTCAATAATCTTAAATTTTAATAAATTTTGTATCATTTTTTGTTAACTTATAAATAAATAATTACTAAATTGGCATTTGTTGTGAATTATGAATAATTATTTCATCTGAAAAATTTTATAAAAAATTAATACGATTAAAAAATATACCATTAAAAAGATTATATATAACCAAAACTATGTTATTTTTTCACTATTTCAATGAATTATATATTTCAAGGGAATGGAAGTTCCATTTTTTCTTTAAAATACTTAACTTATTATATAGGTCACATTCATGGAATATAATATAATTAACTAATAAAACCCAATAATAATGAGATAATGTCCCAAATATGATAGTAAAATTTTTGTTGGAAATGTTTATGGGTCATTTTAATTGAAAAATACAATGTTTAACAATAATATAAATTGGGTTTCCCATTATCAATTTTATTAATTTTAACTGTTTTATACAATAATTATCTATAAAAATATATTAGAGAAATTATATATTATTAGTTATTATAATTCCAAATATGGAAAATATTTTCCAACATTCCACTCATATAATTAGATGAATATAAATTAAAAATATTCATGTCGAGGCAACAAGAAACTGAGTTTTTAAATAGAAAATGTCCAATAATTAAAAAAAAATGTTAATATTAAAAATATAAAATTCTCCAATTACCTAAATTGAATTTTATGATATTAAATTGGACAAGTTTTACATTTAAAACTATTCTTAAAATTATTTACCATTATAAATTCTTTAAATGTGTAGGAAATTTTAAATTAAAATTTTATATTATTCACTATTAATAATAAAAATGAAAAATTTCATAAAAATAACAAAAATAAACCAATTATAATTTTGGTCTTATAATTTAAATGTTTTCGATTATTTAATAATATAAACTTTTTAAATGCAGAAAAAATTATTTCAAATTATATGTGCGAAGCATGAAAAATCTATTTTCAGAGAAATATTTCTTTTAGGATTACATTTCATTTTCTTATACATGATTATTATTGTATTAACAATCAACATATATATTATCATTTTTTTGTAAGACTATTCATACAATCAAATTTTAATGGGTATGATTATAATAATATTATAAAAATATTTCAAATTTTATCCAATTAATTATTGTATATGACATAAGATAAACAATTATTTCATGTAACACAAGAAAAACATGTATTCCATGTTAGATAAGATATCATGAAATATAATTCTTTCAACGTCTATTGGCGTTACAAACTCCATCCCCCGTTAAAAAAATCTCATACTCACAATTATATCTTTATCCCAGCAATCAAAGGATGAACATCCATGAAATATTATTTATAATTTAATAATATTTCTACTGTGGGTTCCAAAACAATAAATTCTAAAAAGATTTAATAATATTTTATGAATGTTATTAAAATTTAATTAATTTTCATATTAACCCTAATGTTTATCAATACCTTTAACTCAATCTCTATAACCAGTAATAAAATTATTCCTAAAATATATTTTCCACTAACACTTATATATCATATTTCTATGAAAACATGATAAATGAATCAAAATTTACTTCATCCTATGACATTGATCTAATGACCGGCCTTAAAGAAAATTCATCTCTCTAGAGTATTCACCCCATCACGAGATGGAAAACATCAATTGTGGTAGAATCAAATGATTTTCAAAAAAACATTCTTGAGAGCATGATAACTTCCCCCATGATTATGTTACATTAAACACATGTTTGAATAATTTCTATACACCTTTTTACTAAAATATGTATCTATTTAATTGAAATCAATTATATCACTCTGGGTTGGTTGATGAATCATTTCTTTGAAGTCACTAACCTTGTGACCAAACATATCACACTAGTAAAACTTTCTACATTTGGATAATTATTCCCTAAAATATATTTTACCACATATAGAAAAAGAGTTTTTTTTCCATTAGAGTTTATAGTTGGTGTCTTCTAAAAATATTTCTCCAATTACAAATTCATATTATTTTCATCTTATGGAAGAAAAAATTTGAAAAAATATATGTAAACTTTCTCAACACAGTGAATTACTTTATAATATATTTTAAATTCTCATTTGAAAAATTTATTCCTAATAATGGTTTTAATATTTATTAAACATTATTAATTTTAATATCACTATATTGAATATTCTTAAGAACATACTTGGCCAATGTTGTGATGTTTTGTTCATTGGAAAACCCATAATCTTAATCCTTTATCATAATTTCAACGAATTGTTTCTACATAAAATGTTAACAAAAGATAATTAAATACACATGAAGGAAAATAGGAATACATATATCTCATTTCATTTTATCAAGATCATTTTTATATATTTTAGTCTTAACGAAATGGACAACAAAAATGAATTTACTGTTATAAAAATTTATAGAAATAATAACATTTTAACATTCTAAATATAATAGGAATTCAATATATTCTACTATTAATATATATATCCTCTATATATTTGTAGTTATAATGATTAATTTAATGATGAGTGATGTTGCTTCGTGAAATAATCCATTATAATCATGTTCTTTTTTTCATATAATGTTCCACAATAGAATGGATATTGTCATAATTTATAGCTTGTATCAACTAATACATCACTGAAAAAAATTGTTCTTATCAAATAAAAACCCTTATAGATTTCAGATTTGTAAGGATATTTTATGATTTGTTCCGTCCTGCTATATCTCTCCTATTTTCTTCAAGGAAACCCATTATAAATATGCAAAGTTTAGATGAAGTATCATAGTATTCTTAAAGTTCTATATCATTTCATCTTAACCATAACGTAAACTCCCATAGGGAATTTTATTAAAAATATCATAACAAACTATATTGTCCAAACTATCCCTCAAAACCAAATACGAGGACCTAAAATTAAATAATGCATAATATTATATTTTATATCAATATTTCATTATTCTATTGTTTTCTATCCATTCATGTAATAGTTTTATATAATAATTTCCAAACACAATGAAGAAAATATGAACTTCCATGTGGATAATTCCAATTAGTATCCATGATTCCCATTATTTAAAAATTTTAAAATAATTAAAAATTTATTTCAAGGTAAAATTTAAATGGATATAAACATGAATTATTCAATTTTATTACTCATATTTAAACACTATTAAAAATATTTTAAATACCTGGGCAGAGCACAAAACTTTATTAATATATGTGAAAAGAATTCAAAACATCTAGTTCAATAAAGGAAAGGAAATCCAGGAAATGTTTACCATTATATCTATCTTCTTTGAGAGAATAAAATAAAAAAAAATTAACATGAAAGGGGACAAATAGTATTCGTAAAAAGAAAATTTAATCCCCATATTAATACATTAAAACTATTTTTTAGTGACATAAAATTCCTATTTATAAGGCCATTTCAAAAAATATTAATTTGAAAAACAATATGAAAGACTTCTAATATATTTATTTCCCAATTAATTGGACATCAAAAAATGGGATAACCTTTCATATAATCTATATTGGGATCACTGATATCTCATTAGATATAATGGGGATCTTCCCTTCATATGAGCTATATTAGGCACACCAAAGAGATATAATAGAGCCAAACCCATTTTATTAGTTGTCTCAGGTCCCCATTATTCATATAATGCAAATGTAACATCTCAATAAGAAATCAAATTCATGAAAACCCTTTTGAACAAAACATTCAAACACATATGAAAAACATTATCATGAAAATACCTTTTTGTCTCAAAAACAAAATTTCAATGTGAAAATACAAAAAAAATTGAAAATCTATTTTTATTTTAAGAAAACATGAAATATTTAAAAATAATATTGACATAAAATAATTGTCACAATGGGATAAATGTAATTATAATTTTGTAAATCATTCCATTATAATTTTTTTAAATGATCTGTACAATGAATGTAAAAATAATCATTTTAAAAAAAATCAATGAAATAATTTAAATGTTAAATAAAATGAACATTATAAATAATTAATGTGAATATTAAATGTTAAGATAATAATTTTAAAAACATGTATATGGAACATGAATAGTTTTAAATAAAACATTAAAAAAAATTTAGAACGAATTTCCCTTATCACATGGGAAAAACATGAATAGAAAACACTATGATAGGAAAAAATTATAAAATTCATTAAATATCCTTATATTAGATAAATCCAGGTTATTATGTTTAAATCAAATAGTATATATGCCTTATAAAATAATAATGGTGAAAAAAATAAAATATGTCACAATGAATGAATATTTAGATGAAGTCCATTATATTGCGTCTAATTATCCTTATGTATCTTTATATTATTCAATAATAAAATTATAAAAATTATTTACAGGGTTCAGAACCTTTTACATGTTTATTGTTAAATTAATTTCACACATTAAAATTTATTATACAGTTACTTGATCAATTAATTCACATCGTATGTTTTGATTATATTTGGATTTTGTGTCAAAACCCACATTGGTATGATGCATATAGTAATATAAGTCATTATTATTACTTATATAGCATAATAGTAATGAAATAATTATCATTTTTTTAATTAAATTATAATTTTAATATAATTCATGAAATATAGTTATAAAAAATGAGTTAATGTGAGGGTAATGAAGACGGTAGGCCAAACGTATGCATCTGTAGTGTTTTCATTCTTCAATGATCATTATAATAAGAAGATAAATAATACGTTATATTTATAGAATCATCATAATATCATAAATAGAATAATTTTATTATATATTCTTATATATATATATATATCAATCTTGTGATGTGGTGTGTGGAATATAGAATCACATTGCTTCAAAGACGCAATCATCAACACATCCATGTATGACATTGTTATTTTTCTTTAGTGAGTGAAGTGATAAATAATAAATGATTTATAATATTTTTTAGAAAAATAAATATTTCATGATTATCATAATTATTTCATATATATCACATATATTCATTGTTTTTATCGTTATTTCCTTTCATGGGACATTTTAATGAGAATGAATTGCATCACTTCATGAGGTCATATTCTGCCACACACACGAGCAACATTATAGTATACCACAAAGAATGTAACTAAAAAGGGTTTATATTTTATAATGAATTTTGAGGTATAATTAAGTTATAAATACAATATATAGACTTTTTATATGTCATTATACCCATCCCTTAGAAGTGGTAATGTAAAAAATGAGCAACATCGTTCGACGTGGGAAAAGTTTTCCATACACATGTATAATAAATAACTAACCCATTTAATACGAATGTGTGGGGTTTTATCCTGAAAAAATATTGTAAAATAATATACATATATGGAATATACTATTTATATTATATGTAAATTGAATAATAATATTTTAAGGATTATAGAAAGAATTAAAAAAAATTCGTGTCGATGAATGTTACATCTTCATCGGGAAATTGTTTTTGGTTTTCAGAAAACATCATCCTTGGATAGATTTCATCCCTAATTATGTATTCTTGGATGAAAGTATAAATATATATAATTTATTTTTGTAACGATATTTTAACAAATATTTATTGAGATATGTGAAGATGTCAGGGGGTGAGTTGCCTTTTTTTGAATAGAAGCTCCATTCTCATAAATACCAAAATGAATTCCCCACTAGGATGTCTATCATACATCGTGTACCACCCATATTGAAAAATAATGGGTTTTAGGGAAATTTTATTCTATCCACACATAAACAACCCAAAATAAACACTTTTTATTAACTTCTTTTATCATAACATATATGTTTCTTCATTTTTTTCATTTTGGGTTTTCATTATGGTAACTAGATTTCGAACCTATGTAATTTATAAATTATTAGTAAATTACTGTTTTATATATTATAATATTTTAAACAATTTATTATATATAGGATTTCAGAATTATAATATAAAAATCATATTTGTTTTTAAAATTAATTTTACCTTAAGAAGATGTAATTCCCAAAAACAATATTATAACCTTAACTACAACAATTGAGTTTTTTTAATATTCAATGGTCAATATGATTATTATAAATGTTAAATTGGTCCATTAATGAATAATGTTTTAGATATAATGAAATATAAGAATAACATGTCATAATATATTATTTTTATTATTTTTACAACCTTTATTAAAATAAAATTTATTATAATGTAACATTATAACTAATTTTTCACATTATTCAATTTATTTAAATTTAGAAAATATCATAAAGAGGAATTTTTTTTAATATATTAAGTTAAAACATATTTAAATAGATATCTTCGTCTGAATATTACATTAAGATAATTAAATATCCCATTTACAAGGCATTAAATATTTATAGAATAATTTATTATTGATAATTATTATGTAATGAAATACTGAATTGGAATTTGAAAATAATTTTAAGTAACACATTATTCTATAAAAAAATTTATAATAAAAATTAATTATTTACTGTTGAATATAATATCTATAACCAAATCTATGTAGTTTTTACCTATCCCAAATAATTATAGATATATTAGGTTAATTCATCACTTTTTTAACCTTTTTCTTTTCATAACATACAATATAGGTCACATTCAATGAATAATGTCCCAATAACTAATAAAAATCTATAGTAATGTAATAAGTGTCCAAGTACAGAAATATAATTTGTTTTGGAAAAGTTTTTATGCCATTTTATTCCATATATAATATATTTACCAACATAGAAAACTAATTTTTACCTTATTCACATTGATTAATTTTAACTAATTTTCCTAATCATGTTGGTAAAAAAATTATGTTCCCTTATTTCAATTAATAATTTATGATGATTCCAAATATTGAATCCATTTTTAACAATTGTAGTCACAAAAGTGGAATAAATTATTTTTCATTTAATATAAGATATTTGTTGAGAAGAATGCTATTAATGTGAAATTTTTTTAATGTTTTCAATATTTTTATAAAAGTATTAAACATGAAAAAATCCAAATTACATAAATTAGATGAAATAAAATAAAGTTGAACTAATTTTTTCATTTAAACCATGTAAAAATATAATTTTAAATTATATCTTGTTAAATGAGAATTTTGATTTCAATTAAAATTTAGTATTTTTCACCATTAATAAAAACTTAATTGTTTCTTATAAATCTAGAAAAATAACCCTAAACAACTTTTTTTATTCCTAATTAAAAAAATAATGTTCACTATAGAATATAAATTTTATAAACGAGTTAATGTATTTTTTAATTTTCTACACAATGTGTTCTTATTCCATCCATTAGAAAAAAACAATCTTTCATAAAATATTTTTTTATTATAAATTATTTTCTTTTTTTATTAATTAATAGATACCCATATTTTTCAAGATTTATTTATTATTATTCATAAATAAAAAAAATTATTAGTTTATAATAATATTTTAATAATATTTCTCTTTCGGTTTAAAGTATGTTGTGTGTGTAACATAATATAAAAAAGTGTTTCATGTAACAAGTGATAAAATCATTATTTTGTGTTGTATACACTGTCAAAAAAATTATATTTTTAAAATAATAAATTATTGTATTATATTCCTTCAGAAGCATTCCTAATGATATTTTAAATTGATTTTTCATAATTGATGAAATGATTTGATGATGGAAAAAATTTATGTAGATATGATGTATTCATTCCATCCTTCTTTTTTAGATTTTTTAGAATTTTGAAGAACAGATTTTTGGAATGATTTTTATTTTCTATGTGTTAATCTACGATCAAATGAGGAAATGTTTTGGAAAATTATTAATTTTTACATGTTATTATATGAATATATTTTTATTATCCAGTGGAATGAAATCATATGATTATTGTTATGTGGTGGTGAGACTAGAATTATATATAATATTTTTACATTTTTTACTGATAGATATATCATGAAATAATAAGAAATAGAATGAGGTGTTAATCATCTTAATTATGTGAATATTTAAAAAATTATACTATTGAAAGGGGAGAATGAATAAGGATATTCTTTAATAGTATGTGTACACACTCACTATGTTATACTTGGTAGTGAACACAGACTAATAAAATAATATTCAACAATTTTGTATATGACACATAATTTTTTCTATGGAAAAAAAGATATTATCATTTGTCATGTTTATTTATTCCTTTATGATTAATTTCTTATGAACTACAATGATTTATTTTATGAAACATTATTATATTCTATTATTAGTTTAGTATGGATTTAAAATGTTAATATCATGTTATCATACGATTATGGTCATATTATCTCTATGTTACGATTTTTATCTACTTCATTTACCATTACTAATCATCTCATTTCACCCTTTATTATATTTCATTTTCACCAGTACATAATTTATTTTTAAAGTTATGAAATTTTTATGAAGTGTTTTATTTTCGAAAAACATCATTGTGATAGATGATGTGGATCATTTTCATTAATTTTTATTTTGTTTCCATGATTCCTATATATTAAACCTATAGGATTCTAGAAGGGATCGTTTTTTTATTTGGTAAATATTCTCTAATAATAAGTAATATTTAGGTATTAAATGTTTAGGTTTCTATAGAAGAGAATACTTTTATAATGTATCTTCATATTTATGTGTTCATTAAATGGGGGTTCATTGGGATATTTTAATGTTGGTAAGAATGGATATTTGAAAAATATTAGAACTTAAAATAATGGGATTAGTTGTTATTCATTAAACATGGCTCACACATTGAGAAATAATAAATTTGGGATGATAAAAGGTTGAAATGATCCTCAAACAGTCAATTATAGGCCTGTTTATATAATATTTCAAGCCCTTTACCCCACCAATTATTACTTATACTATTTTCCCATTTAAAATGACAAATATTTTTATGAAAACATAATTGTTATAAAAAATATAAAGTAGTATTTATTAGATAATTTTTCCCCATGTGTAACAAATTTTTATTCCTTTTAAATATATTTATATTTTAAATTTAACAAATAAATTTTAAAATAAAAATAAAAAAATCATTGAAAATAATTTTCTAATAAATTTTACATATGTTATAAATTATCAACGGTTTGACGTAAAAAATAATTATAAATTATATATTCAAATAAGAAAATAAAATAAATTCATAAAAAATGATTCATTGTTTTAAAATTTTTAATTATATACTAATAATGTTTTTAAACTTGTGTGTCTTTAAAAATGATATTTTACACTATTAACCTAAAAGTATTACATTTTAGAAATATATTGAAAATAAATCTTAAGAAAATATAACAATTTTGAATGACATTGTGATATATAAAGAAACAATATTCCAATAGGGAAATATATTTTTTAGAATATTATCCATTTTCATTATTATTTCTGATTGTTTACTAATAATGTTTTTATAAAATAATTATTCCAATAAAATATACATTATCATCGTGAATCACATGTTTCATGACTTATAAATGTAGACAACATAGAATTGAAGTATTTACAAAAATTATATTTCTACGCATAACCTGTTTATATTTTCCATTTTTGGATAAAATTGAATTTCAATAGCATTAAATGAAACACTTAAATTACTAAAAAACATAATATAGTTAACTGTAATCACTCTTCAAATCCAAAAAAAATTGATATTATTGATTTTTAAATATTTCGTTGCTTTTTTTTCAGTGTTGTGTGTAGATATTACTGTCGATCAATATGATTATATTATTGGAAAATAAATTTTAAATATATAAAGGGGTCACCTTCTACCTATTTAAAAATTACATCCTCTCAATATTTATTTTCACCTAATGAAATATCTACTTGTATTTATAAGTTATAAATTTCTTGATGTATCATCATTTTTATTATAGGGAATTCTGGAAAATTCATATATGTATATATATATAAATATTTAGTTTCACTCAAACCATCTGAACAAAATGCCTCTCATGGATGGTTATAATTATCTATTAAATTACACATTGATTTTATATGGATGGTATGAAATAAATTCTCCAGTATCGGTAATTATTATGAAAACAGATTCATCGATTTACCAGACACAACTATCTCTGATCACATGTTAATATTCATCTTTATTGACCCAACTTGATGTAGATGGCGATGGATGATGTCAATGGTGGATGCTGAACATCCTAAATATTATTACAGATGTCAATAATTAGACCATTATATAAATTTTGAAAGTGATTTCCTCAACCTTATAGGCCCTCACGCTTCCCAAAACATGCCACTCCTTCATCATACACCTGGATAGACGACCACCAATCTATTCACATTCATGTTACACTAGTCCCTTTGGTTACCTCTCCATGAATCCCTACTAGATGATTGTTTGTGGATTATGGATTACACACGACATCCTATCATTATGAAAGATCATATGACAAATCCTGAAATACTTTTATGTACTTTTAATGGGATTATGTGACCTTTGACATAAAACCTGATACATGAAAGACAATAAAAACAATGTCATTGGGTACCCTCCCCATTTTATTATTGATGTCATGTCTGTTAGTGCTAGTAGAAGTGGGTGTGCTTTGAATTCAACTCCTATAACCAGTATACTATTTTAATGTTCACTAGGTAAATTGTGGTCTGTATAGGGAATCAATTCAATGTTTGATAATAAAGATAAAGATTCAATTTTCATTTTATATTGTTGTAGTGACCCTAAGTACATGTAATTGAATCAATGGGTTATTTGCAATGAACTTGTCAATTCCTCAATAATGATTAATTTTTGGTTAATTTTATGACAATTTGTTAAATATGGAACCTATATTGAAATAGTTAATCATATACTAGGATCACATCAATTCAAAAAAATATAATAAAAAAATATTCTTATTTGACTAAATATTAATATTTAATAAAATAATCATCTTAAATTTTTCTTCCATAAGTTATATTATTGTTAGTTTACTATATCAATTCTCATTGAAAGCATATGACCTATACTAGAAGTGATAGGTGAAGAAACCAATAAGGAATCTATAACCATTGAGTATATGATAGTTGTATCGTCTTCCATTAATTTTTCATGATGAATTATCAGCAGTATGATTTAAATAAGCTATCAATTATTTCCATCATCTTATAAGATTTTAGTGGTTTTCATACTTCTTATCTAATATTTATTTTAGTTGAACATGTTACACTAATATATCAACATATACTATCTAAATCATAACTAATTTCAGTATTGGTTTGACCTAGGATACATTTGGTTAGTTTTGGTAATTTTTGATAACCCATGATCATAATTGTCATCTCATATTACCATAACCTTATTAATTTATTTTTTAAAATAAAACCATTCTCTCAATTTCTACCTTTTAAAATATCCTAGAATATATATGTCAATTAAAATGCACCATAAATTATGAATCTATATGATTCAATATATGTTATCCATGATGCCATTCCACATTTTCATTATAACTTAATCAATTTCCATCCCCTTATAATGGTTTATGTTTTGAAAATAACTGACCAAAGATTATCCATTGAGATATTATAACCATGTTCCTATTTAAGACATTATTCTTGTGATAGGTGATGATATAGTTAATACCAATTCTGATTTATTTTTCGTTATTGCCACTTTTTTATTCCTATAGAATACCCTACATCAACTTGTAGTATCTTGAAATATATTTTATTACGAGGATTTCAACATTATAAAATTTTGATACATTCATTTAGGTATTTCTTGACACTTCTCGTTGCCATGTTTTTTTTGGGGTCCATTAAATATTTTTATAAAATAATGGGAGCCCTAGAATATTTTTATAGTTGGTGCATGTTTAGGGAAAACTGTGTTGTTTGGCTCAAAAAAACCTTGCAGCCATGCATAGTCAACTGGATGTTGGCCCACATTTTTCTTCAAACCATGAAGACACCAATCAAAATTATGCACTACTAGGTAGAGGATAAATACATGTTATTTTCTAGTTAAAGTATGTAACACCTCGATCCCATAATACCCACCCCAAAACATATAAAGGTTGTGTATCTTTTTGTTATAAAAGAAACTAAAATGAAATAAAAAATATCTATTACCTTCCAAAAAAAATTTTATAACAAAATTTTGGAGAATTTAATACAAAAATTAAATGTCAACATAACTATACAATATGAAATTTATTAAAAAATGAATCTTCAATTCACTGCCTCTAGATAGAAAAACATATCACTAATAAATACAAGAATCCTGTAAAAATGAATTTAAAACGTATGGTGAGATTTAAATATGCCACGTAATGTGGTTTTGATAAAAATTTATAAAAAAATTAAAGTATATTTTCATCAAATAATATTTTGTTTGAAAATATATCTAAATACATAATCATCAATGTATATTTCTAAATCTTCTAAAATACATATAATTTTTGAAATATAGATTTCAAGAAAATTATATTTGTGATGTCATTAAGGAATTATCCATTAAAAATAAAAATTTTATTATGGATTATTCCCTAATACATTGAAGATCATAATAAAAAACAATAACTTGTGGCCACTATTCATAAATCATGTGGAAAACATTTCCTATAATTCTTAAGTGTTCACTACCCATATCATTTAATTCATCATAATAGATCCATTATCTAAAAAATTGTATATGAAACTTCCTTTATTAGTTCTAACCCAAAATGTTTCTTAATCTCATACATATAATTACCTCTTTTTTAAGAATACAATTTTTCTTATAATATATCATAAAATTTACAGTAAATGAGTTTTCTAAAACCATTAATGAGATTTTCATTCTTGTAATAACTATTACTATTTGAAAACAATAAACATATTAAAAATCAAATAAGTGTGTGCAAGATCTCATACTTTGTCGAATGTAGCATATGAGAAACATGATGGAAATATTTATTCATGAATTAGTTTTTCAAGGATGCAGATGTAAGTATTAAAATAAATTTATTTCTTGACTTATAATTTCACATTAAATTAAATTAATTATCAAGGAACACATTTAATTTTGATAAATAGATGATTATAGGAAATAATATTTTACATAACCATAAATTGATTGTTAAAAAGATGATTTATATCTTTTGAAAAAATATGGATGATTTGTTATACTGAAACATGATTATATATATGAATATATATGAATATGTATATATATACATGTTAATGTATATATGGATTGAAAGCATTTAAGACAATAATTCCTAATAACTGTAGGTTTTTTAAATTATGTTTTTTAAAAAAACCCCAAAACCATCTTTTCATAAAATTAATGTTTATATATATATAACATTTTAAAACAACATTAATTTTAGAAGATGAAAAAATCTTAAAAAACCCGGTTTTAGAAATTATGTTTAAAACATGAAACCTTTTTATATATATACTAAAATGGATTGAAATATGTGTGTGTGTGTGTGTGTGTACATATGCATGTAAACACACACCCACCCACACACACACACATATATAACCATTTTAAAAAAATAATAAAATTGAATATAAAAAATGAACCCTTACTATAAAACTTAAATTAACAAATCCCTTACCTTATTGGGGTCAAAATAGGTGTTAGAAGCTTCTGGACACGAGGAGAGGGCTTGGAAGAAGGATGTTTCACACTTTTGAACACAAATGAGAGGTTCTATTTGTGTCACCCATATTTATATAAAAACTATCTGTTACATAAGCCTCTTTGAGAAGTTGGGATATATTATTTTTCCTAAATAAACCTATATCACTATCGCAGGTTTACATTTATATCATTTTTTTCACTTTTTGTCCTCATTAAAATTTCCTATTTATTTTCTTTGAATAATATAAACTACTATATTAATTTATTATTATTCGACTTCATCATTAATTTTGGTCTCTAACATTTCATGTCATCATTATTAGTAAAAAAATTTATTATTTTATCATGGAATCATTCTTGTTGGAACCATATACTGACTCTCTTTTATAAAGTATCAATTTTGTACAATTTTGGTATCTTAATTAGATAAAATATTGTATATTATATATATTATTTTCTATCTTATTTCAATAAATATAAATATTAAACCAAAAACATAAAATATATATATATTCATATTTTTTAAAAACTAATTAAAATAACATTTATTTAAACACATGTATAAAAGTGTCATTTTGTACTAAAATTATTCTATATATTTATATTTTACTAACTTCATAAAAAAATATACTTTGATAAATTTATAAAATATATTATATATAAAAATATTAATAATAATAGTTTTCATATTAAAATGGGTAACCCTTAATTACAACAGAAAAGTACAAAAAATTATAGTTTTCATAATTTATTTTTTAAAAAATAATTGGTAAAATATTATTAATAAATATTAAATAAATATATAATTAAAATATATTACTATTTAAATTTCAATGGGTGTAACATTATTCCCCCCAAATCAAAATTTTGCCCTCAAAATTCATCTTTACACAAAGGGAAATTTTTATACAAAGGAGGCATAATTATATTATTGATTTGTTCTAATTCTTCAATGTTATGTAGATCATTGCTTTAAAACCATTTATAACTCTCCGAACATAAGATAAAGGAATCGGATAATATAAATGTTTTTTAATTCAATTTTAAATAAAAGAACCTGAATTAAAATTCACAACATCTATTACATACCTTGATCTTTTACCGGTCTAGGTTTTGTATAATTTGAAACTAACAATACATTTCAACATAACTGTACAATATGAAATTAAATAAATAAAATAACTTATTGTTCGCTACCTCAACATTGAAAAACTTATCACAGATAAATCTACTAATCTATTAAAAGTGAATTTAAGAGGTATGGTGAGCATTAAATATGTCCATTAAGTGGGTTTTTAAAAACTTTTATGAAATTATTTAAATATTATTCTCAAGAAATAATATTTTATTTGAAAATATATTTAAATACATAATAATTAATTTATATTTATAAATCATTTAAGATATATATAATTTCTGAAATATATATTTCATAAAATAAATTTATTTGTGATGTCATTTTGGAATTCAATATTGAAAATAATAATTTGGTAGTGGATTATTCTAGGATACGTAGAATACTATAATTAAAAACCATAATGTAATGCCACTATACATAACTTATGTGGAAAATATTTCAAGTAATTTTTATGGTTTTACTCCTCGTATCATTTCATTCATCATACTATTCCCATTTTTTAAAAAAATTATACGGAACTACCTTTCTCAGTTCTATCCATATAAATTACTAAATCACATACATAAAATTACTCTCTTTTGTAGAAAAAATATTCTGTTATAACATGTAATAAAATTTACATTGAAATTGTATTATAAAACTATTTTATATAATCTCATTCTTGTATAAACTTTTAATATTTAACAATAATACTTTTATTAAAAATGAAATAAGTGTGTGTATGATCTCATAATGTGTGGAATGTGGCATATGATATAAATGATGGTCATGCATGCTGATGCATGAAATGTCTGGGGATACTGAAGCATGTTTGTACATATAATAATATCTTGAATAATAATTTCACTTAAATTGATAAGAATTATTATGGAACACGTGTAATTTTTAAACAATATGATTATAATAAATAAACTCTTACATAAACACTAATTTATAGTTTGAAAATACCATTTAATACATATGAAGATAAATATAGATGTTTATCTATAATTTAACATTTTAATATATATTTATGCATATATATATATATATACATATATATATATATGCATATATATATATATGTATATGTTGAATGAAAACATTTAAGACATAAATCCTGAACAATAATAGGTTTTATGAATTAAGTTTATAAATTAATTCATAATCTCATATATTCTGATAATTAATGTCTATACATGTGTTTATATATATATATATATTTAAAGGAAATATAATTTGGTGAGGATAAAATAAACCATTAAAAATCATCGGATTCAGTGATTATGTTTAAAACAACAACCATTTATATATATATATATATTGAAATGGATTGATTTATATATTTGTATATACGAATGAAAATAAACACAGATATATATATCACCTTGGTAAAAAAATAATTTGATGAATTAAAATGATTTCTTACAAAACAACTTCAAATAACAAATACCTTACATGATTTGGTTTAAAAGCGGGGCTAAGATACACCAAGAGATGGATTTACATAGGGGGGATAGGGGCTTGTTGTAGAGACCCGAAGCCTGACGTACATGTATATTACATTACATTTGCGGAATACTTAGTACATAACAAAAACACACACACAAGGATCGTAATAGTTTAGTGTCTTTGGAAACTCGGAATAAAATCTTCTAATCGTGGTGAAAGATCTTCAATATCTCCCATAAAGATATTCCCTTTTTTTTACCTAAAACCTTTCTTTATATCCTGGGGAAAATAAAACATAAAAGGGTGAGCTCAAATGCTCAGTAAGGGTAAACAAAAGAAATATAAATCTCATCGTATACACAAGCACATAACTTTTGGAAATCTTAACCTGCAAAAGAGATCATAATTTCATAATCATGGGATAAATCATGGCAGTGAAATGTAATCACAATAATCATAATCTTAAAACATGAAACTTTGTGGAATACACACATAATCATAGAGAATCATTTCTTGTTAGTCAAGACTCATTGCCAAGACTATCTTAGTGGACAAAGTCCCTTTCTGAACCGAGTCACCCTCGTTTCAGTCCTGTTTCACTGAACCGGTATAACCTACCGTTCCAGCCATGTCTATCTCATGAGATATAAAATCTTTACCTAATGCATTGGAGGGAGATATAGGTCCCACCCATCTCATAATGAAACCATTCTCATGTGTTCCACAAAATCGTAAACCATACATCATAGCATAACCCATGAAATAAAAAATGGAAATCTTAAACATCATGACATCATAAAACAATTCATATAAGATCAAGGAAATCATAAAAATAATTCCATCACAACATAAACAAATAAATGTAATAATAGGGATGAAAAAAGAACCCTTTATTATCTTAGATGGAAAATAATTTTGATAAAACAATTGAACTCCATTCTTGAGGAAAATATCCTTTCAAATTCAAAAACACTTTCCTTTCTTAACACGTCATAAAATTTTAAACAAAAAGAAGTTGATTAAAAATAAACTTGAAAACTTGTAAAGGAAGCTTCTTGGAAATAATGTTTTAAAATCCATTCATGCCGTATAAGTTAAAAAAAACATTCTTCTCGTACTTTTGTCGAAAAAGTCCAAAAGTACCTCGTATGAAAAACGACAAAAGATTCCTTTCATATCTTTTACTAAAAACTCACCGAAGGGTAAAATTGGATTTAAAAAATTGTAGGTGGATGGAAATAATATTACATATTCAGGAAACACGGATGTGGATGATAAAATACACCCCAGTAAATGCCAAAGTATAAACAATCTTGGATAAAAATGAGATTGTGATATTTCCCTTACCTTATGTCCGATTTGCTTCATAAGTGTCTGAACCTCCTCTTCTTTGAAATGCCTCTTTGAATCCTCCACTTAGGGAACTAAGATTGGTCTTTGAAGAAGACCAGGACCTCTAGGATTATTCTAGGGAAGTGGAGAAGGGATTTTGGCAGGGGTTGGCCGAGCTTGAGTGCTCAAATTGGTGTGAGAAGGAGGGGGAGGAGGTGTCCTTTTATAAGGGAGGAGAGGGGCTCCTTAGGAATATCTCAAAATATTATTTTATATTAAAGTCAAAATCGGTTTATAAGGGTTCCAATGGGACTTATTTCGAAGCTAAAGTGGGGATGGGTCGAAATCCTATCAACCAATAGGATTTAGACAAGTTTAGGTTATTATTTTAACCTTATCAATTAGATTTAACTCTTTGTTAAATAATTTAACTTTTACCGTGTCTTTTTGTTTTCTTACACTATATGCTTAATACACTTACTATAACATGTCAAACGAACCCCAAATTGTTTATTATTAATATATATATATCCTTATCTAAGTCATTTGGCCGAACCTTAGATTTTTAGGAATAAAATAACAATTAATAATATAATATTTGATTTAAAAACTATTTTGTGTCAATTTTGACACTATTTGATATATGATTTTTGTGAAAGTCATAATAGAATTATATGTTCGAAACAAGTTTATTAAATCAACACTAATATATTATAGTAACCTATAAAATTATTTTAATTCATAAAAAGTCTCAAATTACATTTATTTTGGAGTTTATAACATCAATTATGTCAATATTTCATTAATAAGATAATTACTGCATCATCATTGTGTCATAAATAAATTAAATTATTTGATGTCTAAAAATTACAAATAAAATACCATTATATAGTAAATCTTTTTATCTTTCTAATGAATATTTACAATCGAATTTATCTTATGTATAACCCTATATTAAAAATGTTTTAGTAAATAAACTTTGATTTTATCTCTTTTAACTCTTCTTTGAATTAAATAATAATAAATGTCCTAATCTAATCCAAGTGGACCTAAATGGTCATATTATATTCATAAGGTTGTTCTTGGTCGAATTACACTTATCCAATAGAATTAGGACATGTGTTAGGGTAATAGTAAAGTCATATTTACCCTTAGTTACCCTATTTACTATTAACCGTGGTAAAAAAAAGTAAAAAGTTACTATTCACCAAAAATTATTTTCATCTCATTGAACCACATTTTAGTCCTTGATATTAACCGTGTCTGTCGGATTTTCGAAATTCCATTCACAGAAGCGGTAAAATTAAGTTTTATGCAAAATTCAGTTTTTAACCTACCACTAAGTGGTTTCACTATTCATCAAAAATTGAAAGTTTTCAGAAAAATACCAAATATTAGGCCTAAGCTATATTTGATATTATGAACTCAAAAATGATTTATATTTTATCAAATTCAAAACATATCAGTTGCATTAATTAATTTAAAAATTAATTCCCATCGTCTAAACAAAAGGCGTGTTTTTAAGAGATAATAACTATCAAAAATTGACACTTGTTTATAACTGGTTTAAATGTGAAATTACATCCAATGGCCAAAATTGTATTCAATTGTAAATATATATTCTAAATATACTTTAAAACCACTCAAATTAATAATTTATCACTATTAATTATTTCGATTGAAAAAGTTGTTTTTAATTAAAATTTAGTAATTTTCACTATTCATCAAAATATGAAAGTTATCCGAAAATCACCAAAATTTCACCCTAAGTTAATTTCGATATTCTGAATCCAAAAATGAAGTCCATTTTGAAAAATAGAAATTACAAAATTTCAAAAAGTGGTTATTACTATTCATAACGGCTAGTTTTAATAATATTTTAATAGCATATCGTTGTTTAGTGAAACTCGGTATTGCGTACTACACACGCTATCAAGGAAGGTCGTGATTGCGTGTAATGAAAGGCAAGTCAAGGATGCGTGTTGTGCAAGCTCCTTTTGGTGTAGCATACAACACATAACATTAATGAAATTAAAAAGAATATTTTTCAGAAAATCTCGGGGTGTTACATTCTACCCCCCTTAAAATGAATTTCGCCCTCGAAATTCGTCGGGGTTATAAATGGTTTACTACTCGAAAGTTTCTTTAATAGAAACCCACATCATAGAAAGGAATACCAAAACCAATCTTTAAAAACAAAAGTATGAAACGTAACGTTTACCCAAATAAACTAATCACTGGGTTTCCACATAGGTGAAAATATGGATATGGAAGAGAAATCTAAATGCCATGTTCTGATGGAGAGTGGTAGAGGACATGGCTATGAAAAAGCCTACAATCACAAAGCCATAAATTTGTGATAATCTAGAGTACCATATGATTCATCAGATATAAGATCACTAGGACAACATTTTTGGTTTTCAATATCATTTCCCTAAAGTTGAAAATTTTGAATTAGAAGAAATACTTACTTGATTTTGGTACAATCTCACTGTTGTTCCTACTTTGAACAGTTTCTACTTCATCTCTTAAAGAAATGAAGTGTTAAAAGATCATGTGATAGAATGACGGATCATTCCATCTGTCTCAAACAAAAGGTTAGAAAAAGTTATTAAATATACATAAGTCATTCTATAGTGAGATTAATCATATATGGTTCCTAAAATGGACTTATAATTCATATATCATACTGCTTAATATAATAAAACTAGTTTCTACTATACAGGTACTTCCTGTAGGCCAGTGGTAGGCGATAAAGGCCAGTTACACTTCGGTTGTGGGTTCGATTTCCATAGTCTTGTCCGAAGCGATGGGCGGTCGCCCGTCCTGCAGGTTGTCCTTTTTCTAAAACTACATTACTATAACATCACATAAATAATATCAAAAAAAGTTCTATACTTAAACAATACTAACTTATGGTTAACATAATACATTACAATCTTTAGGCTTATCTAAAATACTTCGGTCCAAGCATGTGAATACCATCATTTATCCCCCATATATCTTGTTGGTCACATTCCAATCATGTGAATACCTTAATGATGTATTCTCTTGAAAAAAAATGAATACCCACTAAACCTTAGTGAAAACATGAATGTTGTCAAAATTTAACTCTTTCCACATACCAAAATCCAAAAATTCTATATACTCAAACCATGATATAACCTTCTCCTTATATCAGTCATGAGCTCATGAATACTATCAAACATTTAATTTTCTCATTATCCCTTCATTATGAGCATATCATCTACATTCCAAAAATATCTGAATAACCTTTCATCGATACTGGTAACATTAATCAGACAACAGTGTAACAATCCTTAGATGTCTCTTTATTCCATAGTACCATGAGATTACTTATACAACATTACACATGATAAACATGTAATCATTCCACTAAATTCTTAAACCATTGACCGAGCTTCAACAATTCTTTCATCTCACATATCATTTGTAGTCTCTTCATCATCATCCACATAAATACTACCCATACGACCATACTGATTCTCTTCATGAGACTTTCCCTTAGGACATTGGTTTGCATAATGCCCGTACATTCCACATTTAAAACATTTAACCATTGTTGATGTCGTAGCAATACCATTATCCTCATCCCTGGTGTTAACTGAACCTTTTCCTTTTCACTTACTGGCTTTGTGTCCTTCTTTTCCACACCCAAAGCATCTTCCAGTTCCTTTGAAACATTCCCCTTGATGCCTCTTCCCACATGATTTACATAGGGGAAATTGAACTTTCTTTCCTCTATGATCATCATGAAACTCCATCTTTCTCTTATTAGCCGAGTTAGGAAACTTACCAAATTTTACTTTATTGATCATATTATGAGATTGCTGATTTGGAATAATAATGATGTTTGGACCTCCAAATCCCATTTCATTTGGTTTCTCATGAAGAATATCATTCCATTGTCCATCATATCCTCCATTATCATGAATCATCTTGTTTCCAGCCATTTTCTAAAACCCAAAAAGAATAGTGTGAGAGGCAAAAATCATATCATAATAAAGGGGGAGTAACTTCAATATCTAACATCTTTGGTTTAATCTAATATCGTTACCATAGTTCTAGAACTATATCCTATACGTATACTTATCCTTAGGGACATCCCTAGACATACCTTAGAAATATCTCTAGGGATCTCACTAACGTTCTCACATCCTAGTTTCCAAAGGTTGACTAAACCTTTCCTCTGATACCAACTGTAGAGACCCGAAGCCTGACGTACATGTACATTACATTACATTTGCGGAATACTTAGTACATAACAAAAACACACACACAAGGATCGTAATAGTTTAGTGTCTTTGGAAACTCGGAATAAAATCTTCTAATCGTGGTGAAAGATCTTCAATATCTCCCATAAAGATCTTCCCTTTTTTTACCTAAAACCTTTCTTTATATCCTGGGGAAAATAAAACATAAAAGGGTGAGCTCAAATGCTCAGTAAGGGTAAACAAAAGAAATATAAATCTCATCGTATACACAAGCACATAACTTTTGGAAATCTTAACCTGCAAAAGAGATCATAATTTCATAATCATGGGATAAATCATGGCAGTGAAATGTAATCACAATAATCATAATCTTAAAACATGATACTTTGTGGCATACACACATAATCATAGAGAATCATTTCTTGTTAGTCAAGACTCATTGCCAAGACTATCTTAGTGGACAAAGTCCCTTTCTGAACCGAGTCACCCTCGTTTCAGTCCTATTTCACTGAACCGGTATAACCTACCGTTCCAGCCATGTCTATCTCATGAGATATAAAATCTTTACCCAATGCATTGGAGGGAGATATAGGTCCCACCCATCTCATAATGAAACCATTCTCATGTGTGCCATAAAATCATAAACCATACATCATAGCATAACCCATGAAATAAAAAATGGGAATCATAAACATCATGACATCATAAAACAATTCATATAAGATCAAGGAAATCATAAAAATAATTCCATCACAACATAATCAAATAAATGTAATAATAGGGATGAAAAAAGAACCCTTTATTATCTTATATGGAAAATAATTTTGATAAAACAATTGAACTCCATTCTTGAGGAAAATATCCTTTCAAATTCAAAAACACTTTCCTTTCTTAACACGTCATAAAATTTTAAACAAAAAGAAGTTGATTAAAAATAAACTTGAAAACTTGTAAAGGAAGCTTCTTGGAAATAATGTTTTAAAATCCATTCATGCCGTATAAGTTATAAAAAACATTCTTCTCGTACTTTTGTCGAAAAAGTCAAAATGTACCTCGTACGAAAAACGACAAAAGATTCCTTTCATATCTTTTTCTAAAAACTCACCGAAGGGTAAAATTGGATTTAAACAATTGTAGGTGGATGGAAATAATATTACATATTCAGGAAACATGGATGTGGATGATAAAATACACCCCAGTAAATGCCAAAGTATAAACAATCTTGGATAAAAATGAGATTGTGATATTTCCCTTACCTTAGGTCTGATTTGCTTCGTAAGTGTCCGAACCTCCTCTTCTTTGAAATGCCTCTTTGAATCCTCCACTTAGGGAACTAAGATTGGTCTTTGAAGAAGACCAGGTCCTCTAGGATTATTCTAGGGAAGTGGAGAAGGGATTTTGGCAGGGGTTGGCCGAGCTTGAGTGCTCAAATTGGTGTGAGAAGGAGGGGGAGGAGGTGTCCTTTTATAAGGGAGGAGAGGGGCACCTTAGGAATATCTCAAAATATTATTTTATATTAAAGTCAAAATCGGTTTATAAGGGTTCCAATGGGTCTTATTTCGAAGCTAAAGTGGGGATGGGTCGAAATCCTATCAACCAAAAGGATTTAGACAAGTTTAGGTTATTATTTTAACCTTATCAATTAGATTTAACTCTAAGTTAAATAATTTAACTTTTACCGTGTCTTTTTGTTTTCTTACACTATATGGTTAATACACTTACTATAACATGTCAAACGAACCCCAAATTGTTTATTATTAATATATATATATCCTTATCTAAGTCATTTGGCCGAACCTTAGATTTTTAGGAATAAAATAACAATTAATAATATAATATTTGATTTAAAAACTATTTTGTGTCAATTTTGACACTATTTGATATATGATTTTTGTGAAAGTCATAACAGAATTATATGTTCGAACCAAGTTGATTAAATCAACACTAATATATCATAGTAACCTATAAAATTATTGTAATTCATAAAAAGTCTCAAATTACATTTATTTTGGAGTTTATAACATCAATTATGTCAATATTTCATTAATAAGATAATTACTGCATCATCATTGTGTCATAAATAAATTAAATTATTTGATGTCTAAAAATTACAAATAAAATACCATTATATAGTAAATCTTTTTATCTTTATAATGAATATTTACAATCGAATTTATCTTATGTATAACCCTATATTAAAAATGTTTTAGTAAATAAACATTGATTTTATCTCTTTTAACTCTTCTTTGAATTAAATAATAATAAATGTCCTAATCTAATCCAAGTGGACCTAAATGGTCATATTATATTAATAAGGTTGTTTTTGGTCGAATTACACTTATCCAATTGAATTAGTAAATGTGTTAGGGTAATAGTAAAATCATATTTACCCTTAGTTACCCTATTTACTATTAACCGTGGTAAAAAAAAGTAAAAAGTTACTATTCATCAAAAATTATTTTCATCTCATTGAACCACATTTTAGTCCTTGATATTAACCGTGTCTGTCGGATTTTCGAAATTCCATTCACAGAAGCGGTAAAATTATGTTTTATGCAAAATTCAGTTTTTAACCTACCACTTAGTGGTTTCACTATTCATCAAAAATTGAAAGTTTTCAGAAAAATACCAAAAATTAGGCCTAAGCTATATTTGATATTATGAACTCAAAAATGATTTCTATTTTATCAAATTCAAAACATATCAGTTGCATTAATTAATTTAAAAATTAATTCCCATCGTCTAAACAAAAGGCGTGTTTTTAAGAGATAATAACTATCAAAAATTGACACTTGTTTATAACTGGTTTAAATGTGAAATTACATCCAATGACCAAAATTGTATTAAATTGTAAATATATATTCTAAATATACTTTAAAACCACTCAAATTAATAATTTATCACTATTATTTATTTCGATTGAAAAAGTTGTTTTTAATTAAACTTTAGTAATTTTCACTATTCATCAAAATATGAAAGTTATCCGAAAATCACCAAAATTTCACCCTAAGCTAATTTCGATATTCCGAATCCAAAAATGAAGTCCATTTTGAAAAATAGAAATTAAAAAATTTCAAAAAGTGGTTATTACTATTCATAACGGCTAGTTTTAATAATATTTTAATAGCATATCGTTGTTTAGTGAAACTCGGTATTTCGTACTACACACGCTATCAAGGAAGGTCGTGATTGCGTGTAATGAAAGGCAAGTCAAGGATGTGTGTTGTGCAATCTCCTTTTGGTGTAGCATACAACACAAGACATTAATGAAATTAAAAAGAATAGTTTTCATAAAATCTCGGGGTGTTACACTTGTGATCATGGAGAAGTTTTAATCATTATGTTCCCTATATTTATAAAAATAGTATAGATTAAATAAGAATCTATGAAAATCTGTGTTACAATAATGTTTAACAAAAATCCCAAATCAAAATCACGGGTTTACATTTATATTGTTTTTATTCACTTCTTCTCTTCATTCACATTTCACTTCGTTCTTTTGTGTTCCATATTTCTAGTATTATTGTAATTTATTATTCGGAAAATTCATCAATAATTTTTTTTTATTAAATTCATTATCATTATTTAAATTTTTTATAATTTTTTCATGAAATCAATAACGTAGGAACCTTATATTAACTATCATTTATCATTTACATTTTTAAAAAAATTAGTATATCATATTTTTTAATTAAGATCGTTTCACTTATATATATTTATATATATATATATATTCTATTTTATATTAAACTATATATGTATTAATCCAAATGTGTAAATTATATATATATATATATTTATATATTTACTTTTTAAAAAAGAAAACTAAAATCTTCTTCTTTTTAAATGTAAAAATTTGTCTTTTTTTAAGAAAATTGTTATATATATTTATAATTTAAAATTATTATAATGAAACATAATATACAGCCATATATTTATAAAATATAATATCAAAAAATATTTCAATAATTATATTTTTAATAAAAAAAATTCAATTATTTATTTTTAAAAATCAAAACAATTTTATAATTGTCTTATTTTAATTATTCCAAACTTGTGGTAAAATTTTAAAAATATACATTAAATAAATAGTTAATTTAGATATATTACAATTTAAATTTCATGTGGTGTTACAATGTACCCATTCAATCAAGCCATTCATCCCATATATATGTCCTTTATTAGGTTCATGTTTAATGTTCCCATTTACAACTAACAATTTGACCTCTCCTGTAAATTATCAACGTGTATTTTTATTGCTTTGAGTTTTCATATAAATATACGATGACACCCTATTACCCACTAATGACACCATAATCTCATATTTTAATGAATTACCCATTCCTAATCACTCGAGATGCGTCATCTTATATATTATCCAATTATTTCCATCATTCATGATGGAACAAAACAATGTATATTTTGTTTTTTATAAGTTTTCACCATTTCCACTTAGATTTTCATTGGCTCTATTCACCAGTCATATTTT
This sequence comes from Viscum album, assembly GCA_963277665.1. Classification (NCBI taxonomy): domain Eukaryota; kingdom Viridiplantae; phylum Streptophyta; class Magnoliopsida; order Santalales; family Viscaceae; genus Viscum; species Viscum album. Next base: position 640,772,394 of record OY728151.1, on the reverse strand, counting down.
TCAATAGTAAATGTAATTTTATGAATAGTATAATGGGTCTTCAAGAGTATTTATGTGTTTTTTATTGATATAGAATCATGGAGACCCGATCTACTCTATTATTGTCTCTAATTTCAATGAAAATAAGTATATCCTCTGTTCCTGAATTAATTATTTTATATAAATATATAATTCGATGAATTTATTACTATTATTATAATTTATTTTTTAAAACTAAATAAATTGATTTGATTTTTGATATCAATGTATTTTTATGAATGATATTATTTTTTAATGGTATTTTATTTATCTTTTATTTCATAACATTATGTCTTTGACAAAATTGATGAATGGTCATTTTGGAATAAAAAGGTATTCCCAAGCTCTGTTGTGTATAGTAATTTTATTCAAAATTATATTGAAATTGTTTTCATCAATTTTTAAATGTTTCTAGAAAAACATACAAAATTGGGAAACCCTTGGTTCATCAATAATAGACATGTCACTTATAGTATCTATAATTCCACTAGATGATATATTTAAAATTATTCTATATTTACACTAGAGGTTATAATTGTTGGATCCACTATAGAACTAGATTAGATCATTTATTCTATGAATAATTTGTATAAAAATATTCTAGAACTGAAATGGTGGTATGATTTGACATTTTTTATTAGATTATTATGTGAAGGATTGGGCAGGGTCATTTTTTTACATCCTTTAACATGAATTATTATTCATGGTTAGTACCTCAGAATTTGTCATGGTTATTTTAATACATGTTTAACATATCGACTATTCATATATTTTAATGATTATTCAATCATTCATTATCAAATATAATTGTAATTGTTCATTAATTTGATAATACTAATTGCCTTTATGTAAAACTAATTTTTGAATTACAAATTATTTTGAGTAATTTAAATTATTTATAAATATGTATTAGTTTTAATGTATGAAATGATGAAATATTTACATTATACACTATATAAATATTTTGGTGGAATTCTTATGGTATTTTTTATCTTACTCAAATTATTTCCTTTTGGAAATTGCAGAATTTATTTTATATGTACCTAGTAAAGGGAAGGGCATCTTGAAGCATGTTTGATTATCATTTCATCATTTCCTCCATGGTGGGATGGTTTGAAGGAGACGATTGGTCATCTGGTGACTTGAAAGTCTAATAATTTCATAATTCACTATCTGTTATTTTTGTGTTTGATTGTGTACATATTTTATTTATATATTTCTTTCATATTTTACAATGGATTTCTATATTCTCTAATTTTATAGAAGACTTCATTATATTTTCTTATTAAAACCAAACACCATGGAAGGATACATAGGGTGTCTTTTGAAATTTTAATGGGTTGGATAGATAAAGAGACCAAAAATACTTTATAAAAAATCTTTATGTTATCCAATAACTCAAATTCATCCTTAGAATTATATATATAATCTTCATTGTAGTTCTCTAATCCTAATCCACCAATATATTTTCTATTATTAAGGTTTCATAAAATAATTTCTTATCCTAGATGGTTCTATATTCATTTTTAATTTATTATAAAACATAACATATATGTCAATAAATTATTCTCAACAACCTCACTATACCCAAAACAATCTAAACTGTACACTGATGCCAACTATGATTCCTTGAATTAACACTCAAAATTTGGTTCCATGAACATGTAAGTTTCACACACTCTTTGGTAACAATATAATATTCTTGGGTAAAACTAAAATTACTAAAATATAAATAATAATTAATGAATATGTTATATTGGAAGGGTAATTTCAGGATTATAGGGTTATAGAAATAAGAAAAATCAATAAGTACAATAATCTAGGTACATTTATTGAAAAAGATATTTCTGCACAATATATATGATGATATTAAAATAGTAACATGTCGTGAAAATATCCTATAAATTATCCAATGGAGAAAATTGTTAAAACTATATTTATAAATTTTATTCATTATAACCTAGGGAATAAAAACTGAAGTTCTGATGAAAGATTTAGACTACGGGGTCTGAATAAGTGGTTTTGTTTTATTTTATAAGAATGTTCCTTCACTCCTTAACAATAAATAATTAATATCCACTGACATTTTTAGAGCAATGATCCTCTATTATATTACTCACATCCTAACCTATCGTATGCCTCAAAAATAACGATAATGTATCCCTTGATATTTAGAAATGAACTAATCAATCCTTTTATAGGGACCTCAAAAATGTTTTAGGTGAGGTTTTAAAAACCATTCCTGCTTAACATAATTTCCCAAATATTCTATTCTCCTTAAATATTAGACCTATAATTAACTCATTCAAATATATTTTGAATCTCCTTTATTTATGGATTTTCAATTGACTTCTCCAATGCTAAAACATTCCGAACATGATTTATTATGATTATGACACTAAAATAGGAACATTTACTTGAGTATGTTCTTTTACATGAGGGTGAACATTTTATTGATTAAGATATTTTTTCCGAGTCTGAACATTTTCTTGAGTAACATATTTTTCATGACTAATACCTTTTAATTTAGTATGATCTTTTTCTTCAGTAAGATTTTCTTATTTATTAAAAACATTTTCATGAGTAATTACATTTTTTGAATAAGATATTTTACTTGAGTACGGTATTTTTCTTATGTAATAATTTTTCTTGACTATGTTATTTTTAATGAGTCCAAACAATTTATGGATTATGATCCTTTGCTTGACTATGGATTTTTTTTAATATAGTATTTTTCTCTTTACATGGGTTGGTTCGTTATATATAAAAACACTACATTAAAAATAATTCATTATGTTATAGAGTTAATAGAATTATCCCTTATACATATCAATGGGGTCATAAAATAGTTCTCTTATCCTAATCCCCAAATAAGATTTCATTATTACCGTTTCATTAAATCATATTCAATCCTATAGGGTTCTATCTACATTTGAAATTATGATCATCCATAACATAAGTGTCCTTAAATAATAATCAAAAACCTCATAAAACCAAAAAATATATAAATCATCCACTGATGATAACTATGATTCACTGATCCAACACACTAATTGTGGTTCCATGAACATATACTTTTCTTACCCACATTAGTAAAATCAAAAAATACATACAAATAACTAACATTATTAAAATATAAATAATAATTATTCAATCTTTTATATCTGAAGGATCATTTCATGCATATTGATATAGATAAATAAGAAAATTGTTTATGAAAAATTGACTAGGTACATTTTATGAAAAATAAATTTGAACAAATTATATATTAAGCTATTTATAAAATAACATTTCATGGAAATATCCAATATATTATACAAAAATTATAATCTTACAAATTTTTATATTGAAATTTTATTCATTATAACCCATGGAATGGAAATGGAAGTGACAAAGTACGATCAACACCATTGGGGGGTGAATTAGGGGGGCCTATTCACATTATAATAATATTTCTTAATACATTAACAAAAGAAACCTTATTCACCTCCAAAAAAATTTATAGAAATGATCCACTCAAATATAACTCACAACCACATATTTAAAATGAAACAAATATAAAGAAATGAAACACTTGATATTTTCTATTGAACATATCTCCTCTTATATAGGGACCTCAAAAATGGATTAGGTGGGGTTTTTAAAACCTTTCTCAATTAACTAAATTTAATAAATCTTAAATTCTCTATATGTCTCAAATCTATTATTGATTCAGACAATTCCTATTATAACATCCATGATTTTTTTGTTTTTCTATATACATATTAAATGCATCAGACTTTCTTGAAAAGCATTAGTATTATTCAAATTCATCAGTATGGACATTTTCATGAGTATGATCTTTTTCTTGAGAACATACATTTTTTTGAGTAAGATCTTTTTCTTCATTAATAATGTTTTTTGTGTGTGATCTATTTCTTGAGTCCAAAATTGTTTTTGGAAATATATATTTCATCAATACGAAATATTTATCCACAAAGAAAGATTTATTGAGTATGATTTATTTATTGAGCTTAAAATATTTCATTACTATGAATGTTTTTTTGTATAATATATTTTTTCATGAGAGAAAAAATTGTATTCAGTAAGATATTTTTCATGTGTAAGAAATATTACATTAGTAATATTTTTTCTTTTGTATGAAGTTTTTCTTGGGTAATATATTTTTTATTATTAAAGACATTTTCTGACGTAAGATCATTTTGATGGGTAAGATATTTTTCTTCCATAGGATATTTTTATTTAGTATGATAATTTTCATGCTTAAGATCATTTTATAGAGGAAGATATTTTTATTTACTGAGATATATTTCTTGAGTAATATGATTTTCTTGTCTAAGAACAAAAAAACATTTTCTTCAAGAGAAAGATCAACATATTTTCATTCTTTGGTGTATACTAATTTCTTATTATTTTTCAGTTAATCTAATTCACATTCATTTTAGTGAATCTTTATTTTTTTAGGGAATCTGATTTATATTTCTTATCAGTTAATCAGATTTTTTGAATCCTCTACATCATTTCTTCAAAATATTTTCTCATGAAAGTTTTATTTACTTATGGGAACATATTATTGAAAAATTAATAATCTTATTTATATTATAGGCATTCATAATATGAAACTAATTCCTCATTAAAATCAACACTTTCAATAATATGAAATTTTCATCATAGCCGCATTTTGATTACTAGATCTATTGACATATGTCGTTTCTGGGACATGATGTCGATGACTCAAAATATGATCCTCTTGAATAGGATTATCACCTAGTATTCTATTATCGTCATTGATCCAATTATCATCTTGGATCATATTATCATCCTGGATTTGATTATCATTATGTATCAGATTATCATTCTAGATATGATTTGATCTATTTAGTAACACCAATATTCAATATATATTTCAATTTATTTCTAAACATACTTTATTTCATCAATATAATGATATATAGAAAACATATGAAAACAAATATTGACTATGGTCCAACAATACCACATTTTTATTAGTTGACAACACCCACATCAATACATACTTTTTATCATTTTCAAAACTATAAAAGGAATTGTTTTATTTTCTCAAATTATTCTTCACATGTCTTTTTTTCTATATAACCATATTCATTGATTCCTAATTGTTAATTTTTACATCACCTTAATATTTTCAATACCACTTAATGAAAATAAAATTCAATGGGTTTATCATGGAATGTCTCATTAATGAAAAATTGTAATGTATATAATGGATGGATCATTTTACCTCAAAAACGTGAGACCCTTATTTAGTAGAAAATAAGTGTCACGTGAGTTTCTTAACTAGGATCATTTATCAAAACAACTCTAAGTCTATGTCAGAAATACCAGTGTATAAAAAATGTGTTTATAATCAAGGAAATCAATATTTTCCATTGCACATATTTCATGTAATGTCTTCTCATGTCTCCTTAAGAATTCTAATTTTTAAGTAAATCTACAAAATATTTTATTTAGGATAAAATTATCCTACACCCATCTCAAAAAACATATATGAATTTTTAGGTCTATAAACAATAAATTCCAAAAAAAATTCTTATCCTCGTCAATTTTATATTCCTGAATAAGATGAGACTTAAAAATATCATATTTCATACTTAAACTCCATCAATTCCATGAATTTAGTATAAAAATATTTATTTTGGGAATAAGGAGGAACTTAAAAGCTTATCAAAAACCATATTTGGATTTAGATTCTTCTCTTATCCTTTTCTTTTTCTTATTCATGGAAATTGAATTTGATTTGTTTCATCTTTTTTATAATCGTTTTCATATTTTGTAACAAGTTTCTTTTTATCTATAGAACCTTATGATGAGGATGTAAAAATATTATAATCTTTTGTGACATTTTTTTTACAATTATTTTTCAAAATATCCTTCATATCATTTTATTATTCTGATAAGATAGTCAAACACATTTCAGGTAAATTTCCATTAATGTTCATATCTCTTGCATGTTTTTGTAATTTTCAGACCAAAATCTATTGATACCAGTTCATCAACATTTATCACATCAATAGAAACCATTTTCATCCACTTTTCGATAGCTAGTTTTTGTGCTTTGTTTAACATTCATTCCATATCAACTTGTTCTGGGAAAATAACTAAGCACTCATTCTTTTCTGATTCATCATTTTTTTGTATAAACATTCATAACATGATTAGCTGTCAACAAATATTGAGTTTTATTTTCCAATTTGACAAAAAAAATTGGAATATTTGATCTTATTTTATCCACATATATCCCTATTTATTCATGCTTATTTCTAGGTACAAACATGTTATACCATCATGATTGAGCTATGTGTCCAAAGATTCTACAAAAACAATAATGATATATAAGTATTGATTTTTTTTTGGATTGAGAGGAAAATAAATAAAATCATTATTGTTTTATTTCAATAAATTCAAAAACATTGATCCAGAAAATATATCATGAATAATTACTTCCTTTCTTGATGAAATATTTTTCATCATAAATATTCATTATTAATGGATTCATTTCAAATTCATTAGAAGTTTCTCCTTAACATAAATTTCCATGGTGAGGTTTCCTTGTGTCTTTGTTATCTCACTTTGTGATGTATGAAATATTTTATGTGTTTCTAGAAAATCCTCATCATTCTCATTTATCTTATTATTCAAAAAATAAAAGAATTTTTCAGATTCAGTTAACATCAACATTTTCTGTTTATATTCATATACAATGGAAGATTATATCTTGTATATATTCTCAATGTGATAAAACATTTCTTCAAAACCTTTTAGATTAATTTTAATATACCAGTTCACAAAATTTATTCATTCAAATTATTTATTCATCTTTATTATTTATTTCTTGAGTTGACTATTCTTCTCAATTAAACTCTCCACGTATTTGTTTTAAAATCCATTCAATTTAGGTCATCCCATTATTCTCATAATCACTTCTAGATTAATAACATCCATTTCTAACTAGTGAAATAATGTTTATCTGATGATCAGATTCATCATTAGATGAGGAATCATTCTTCATTAATCATCTTTCATCACTTTTCATAATTTTATCATACATAAATTTATCCCTACATTTCTTGTTACACCCCGATATTCCATGGTACTCATATCATTGAATAATACAACAGTCTGTGTTATAAACAACTTCAAGATCTAGCACCCCACGACTAATAAATCTAGCCATTTTAAAATGTAGTTATGAGTATTTATATCTACTATTGAAATTTTATAAATATTATTTTTCAAAACTTACTTCATTTTTGGATTCATAATATCAAATCTATTTTAGCCTGAATTTATGTTATTTTTTTGAAAACATTCAATTTTTTATGAATAGTGAAAAACATTGTGTTGTTGTTTAACACCAAAATTTTATATAAATGAATATTTAAAAAAATAAATTCATTTTAATGTCAAAATAGATATATAATACCTATATTAATCCTACTTAATTCATTGGACTCATTTTATAATATCATTATATATATATAGGTATTTTAACTTCATTTACCCACCTTCTAGGAATCATCATCATTAAATCCTTTATTGATCATAGAAGGGTACAAGCATGAGGGGGAGAAAATAGAACCCCAAGAGGAATGAGTTATGGGGGTCTAATGTAATGAAGACCAAGAGCATCCCCTCTGATCAGGTTCCTCCCTTCAAGACGAAAAGACAACACCTCCGCAGGAGAAAACACATTGAGACCTTGCGGTGCCATCGAGCCTAGATAATCCGTAACTCTGTTCCCCTCCTGCAATCTGTGAAAAAAGATACTGTCACTACTGATGATGTTCCTGAATCACCTCTGAATATAATTAACCAACCAGGGGGTCCTATGCTTATTGTGCATGGAGTCATGGAGGATGAGAGAATCAATCTCTATTGCTCCTAGTGTGATCCCCCATCGACTAAAGAGCTGAAGACCCATGAGCATGGCCATGGCCTCTACCAGGAGAGAATGAACCCTACCAAAATGGGTAGAAAATGTGAGTATGGAATGTCCTCTAGGGCCACATACCCCACAACCACCCTTCATGTCATCCGAGGAGCAAGAGCCATCAAAGTTGATCTTGAGTCCGGACCGATGGAGATGCCATCTAACCCAGTGGTCTGCCATTGGAGGGATCTGTTGTGGCATTCCGGATTGAATACAATGGGGATAAGGGGCCTCACACCATTTGTTGTTAGAAAAAACCAGATCGAGAAGGATAAAAATAGTCCTGGACACCAGAGTCCTACCGGAGAAGTGGAGCCCCTCAAACCTGGCTTGGTTCTGAGCCTGCCAAATGCACCAACAGCTCGAGATGAGAATCATGGTGTGGGAATTCTTCTCTGATCCACTTCCCTCATCACCATGGAACCAACAGTCTAGAAAAGGGAGGTCCCTTAGCACCGCTACAGAAAATCCAGTGAAATCACCAAACACCTGCCACACATGGCAAGCCCATTCACTGCAAAAGAAGAGGTGGGCAGAGCTTTCCTCCCTAGGAGTTGTGCAGCAAAAGAAATATGAGGCCTATCTGATGCCTGACCGCTTCACCTTTTCATCCGTAGCCAAAGACCATTTCCTAATATGCCAAAAGAGAAAGTTTCATTTCACATGGATGGATTTGACCTAGAAAATCAGACCCCATGAGTCAACCTGGTTCGCACTGGTGAGAACCTGCCTATAATACTTTCTAAGAACATACCCGAGGACGATGCGGTGAAAACACAGCAGCCTGGGGAATTCAAGGGGTCGATCAATTCGAACACCTGGAATTTCGTACTGTCAAGAACCACACTGGTGAACTCTGGATACCTTCTTTCCTCCTTGAATGTGAGTTGGGTGTCGGGGCATCCTGAAAATCCAAGAACAGACCCAACCCAATTGTGGTGCCAGAAAGAGATGTCCCCCATGCCCACAATCCATCTGGAAAAGGGTATCAGGGCCTTCATGTGGGAGAGAACTGCCATACAGAGCGGCGACTGTCAGGCATTCCCTCCTCCACTGAGCCGGGGAGCCTTGTACATACCCAAGACTGTGAGCCCCTCAATAACCTCCCACGCCAGCTTCATCCGCATGCCATGCGGAGAATCCGAGAAGCTCTTGACACCAATGCCCCCCTCCTGTACTAGATTTCCAAGTATATCCCAGGAGGCTGAGTGTTTCCTCTCCTCCCCGTGCACATTCCAAATAAAAGAATAGAGGATAGAATCAACCTTTGTGAGCACCCCCTTTGGATCCTTGGAGGCCACAAGTTCATGGCAAGGTATAGAAGATAAGACGTTGTTTGTTAAGGTGATCCTGCCTCCAAAAGACAACAACGGTTCTTCCAGTTGGGAATCTTGCTGGTCATTTTCCCGAAAATTTTATCATAATGGAGCATATGAATCCTTCTAGGAGAGACCGAGACTCTGAGGTACTCCATGGGAAAAGAGCCCCACCGCATGTCGAGTCGCGTGCTCAGGGAGGCCACCCTACTTTCCAAGCATCTCTTCGGGAGATAGAAAGTTCTCTTGGAATGATTGACAATCTGCCCACTCCATCGACAATAGTCTTCATGGATCTTGGTAAACTCCCGAAGAGACTGCATTCATAAAGATAATGGAATCATCCAAAAACATCAGATGAGAGATATTTCTTGGACTAGGGCTGCATCAGTAGGGCTTAATTGTTCCCTACGAGATAGCCATGTTGATAAGACGACTCAGAACATCCTGGGAAAGGAAAAAGAGGTTCGGCGAGAGAGGATCCCCCTGCCTCAAATCGCGAACAGACGTGAAGAACCCATATTTCTAACCCATGAAGTGTATGGCAATCCAAGCAGAGCTAAAGCATCAGAAAAGCAGGTCCACAACCCACCTAGAGAGGCCAATGCCTAACAAGAGCTTGATGATGAATGCCCACTCCACTCTAATGTAGGCCTTATCCATGTCAAACTTGACGACCATGTTAGATCCATGCCTAATATTACCACTTCTGTTAATTGAATTTCAAAAATCCAATAGAAACAATTTACATTAGTACATAAAATGTAGTTCAATATGATGAAAACAATTTTTATTGAATAGTTACTTTGGAATTTTATTTACCACAATTATATATATATAAGGTAATTAAAGATAAAAAATATATTATAATTACCCCAACACATTTCATAATTCTATTAGATATGTGTATTTCGACCAAAATATAGCTTAGGAATAAAATCTGATCCATTTGATCTAATTTTATTATATTAGGACATTTATTATATATATTTTAAACAATAGTTGAAAGTGTTAAAATCAAATTTTAATAACTAAGACATTTTTAATATTGTGTTATAGATAAGATAAATTCGACTGTAAATATTAATTGTAATGATAATAATATTTCCAAAATAATGATATTATATTAATAATTTTTAGGTATTAAATTCTTAAATTTATTTATGACACTATGATAATGTAGTAATTAATATACTAGTGAACAATTAAAATAATTGATAATATAAATAATAAAATACTAGTAAATTGAATCATTTTGATGTCATACACAATTTTTATTGGTGAATATGACATGTGATGGTTGATTAGAAATATTTTGTTCAAAGTTATCATTTTGTTATGACTTTCACAATAACGAAATACCAAATAGTGTCAAAATTTACAAATATGAGGTTTAAAAAAAAGAATATTTAATTAAATGATATAATATTCATAAAAATAAAATGATCATCCAAAGGACTTATATAATTATTGATATGTTATTATTTAACTACTTTAGGTTTTCTTGGTGTTTTATAGTATGTTTTTTAACCATGTAATATAAAAATATAATAAGACACAGTAAAAGACAAACAATTCAACTAAGAGTTAAGTCTAAAAGATAATGTGAATATGCTGACTTAAACATGTCTAAAACCTATTCGATGAATGTTTTTAGACCCATAACTACCATATAATAGAAATAAATCCATTTATATGAATTATAGGACGAAATGTTTTTTCATAATAACATAATATTTCAATCTTTACATAAAGTTCCCCTCAACTCTCTTATAAAATAGTATATCCCATTATCATAACTTCACACCACTAAAGCCATTTGAATCGTCCAAACCCTAAACAAATATCCTCAAAAATACCCTAAATTAATCCTAGAGGCCGTACGTTGATCATAAATCCAACCTATGGATCCCTTTGGTTCAAATCAACAGAAAGCACCCGAAGAAGAGATAATTATTTCATCACCTCTTTCAATGTTCTTTTCATTTTCCACTTCCTCTTTATTTTTTGTTTACATAAAAAAAATAACTTCAGTACCTTCTAAATACTGTGATGTTATTAAGAATATTTTACAACCCTATTCTTTTTTATATCCATATAATGAATGATAAAGTCAACATACGTTCGTATGTACAGCTTACCGTCCCCACGTCGTGGTGTAGTTGGTTTTCAACACATCATTACTTGGATGCGTATAATAATGAGTATAATTGATGTAAATAATAAGTATAACATCCTAATTATTCATTATATATAATATAACATCTAAATTACATACAATTTCACCATCCATAGAATGATATTTCCACTCGTGCATTTGTATGACTTGCAGTCTCCACAACACGATTAGATTATGTTCCCCATCATAACCATTCAAGAATATTTTTCTTTTGATGATTAAAAATAATGTTTTAGAATATAATATCAAGCTAGATATGAATCAAATACATCCTGTCCATAACAATAATTTCTTATGTAACAAAAAATATAAATTAAAACCAATTAGTTATCACCCAAAACTATGATACTACTGAAATATTATTAACACTGAAATTTTGTAGGATCATATATGGTATATTATTTTTTTATTTTTTTATTATATAATTTAATAACAATTATTTAACCATTATCCAAGAGGTTAAAAAACCCTCGTCTATGGAAAAGTACAAGGTAGGGGCTAATTTCAAAATCTATTTATTATCCAATGTTGTTTATACGTAAGAATCTACTAGGACTTCATATTCATCCACATCCATGTTTCATAAAAATTTATTTCAAATTTTTTTTCTATTTTGTAAACTATTTTTAAATGTTATTTATACCCTTGATTGAATTTTATAAAATGATTTTAATGAAATATTTCCATCATTTTTCTAACAAGTTACATTATTTCCTTTTAAAAAAATAATGGAAAGAATGATTTATTAACATGTACAGTAGGGGCAGCAATTCTCTGCCATTATTACACCATTGAAGCATCCCATTCAATCTTATAACAATATTTTCAAAACAATAGTTTTATTAACTTTTAATCAATTTTAATGTAGATTGAGATATTTCACTCAAATAGTTTTTGATTGATTACATCTATGTCAACATCTTTTGATATATTTTACGCTTTTTTGAAGTTGATTCATTTTGAGTCAATCCACTATACTGTGTAGAAGGTTTTCAGATATGTTTGATTGTGATTTTCCTATTTTTAGACCATTAATGTTTTACGGTTAAATTATTACCATTTTGTATCATAGTTTTAATACCAATGTTTTTTTTATGTTTCATCCTTTTCATATGAGGAATACATTGGACATAGTAAGTGACGGGCGGGGCCCGCTATAGCCCCTTGAGGTATTGGTAGGTCTCAAGAGACAAATTAGGGCCTTATCATAAGTCCTTGACAAAATTTATATTTTTAGTCTTGGAACGAGGATTTGACTGTGTTTCTATGATGTCTGGCATTATGAATTCCACCATTATAAAATTAGCTATTGATATTACAGGTGATTATTCGACTACTATAATTTCCATATGAATAATTAAATGGAATTAGTCTATTTATCATTGGTATATTATGATTATGTTTATGTTTAAAAGTCATGTTTTTTATTCTTATGCATTTCCTTCTATGTTTATTCTTATTTACAAATGTTAATGCTATATTTTCATCCTTACTGAGCATCTAATCTCACCCCTTTCTTATTTTTATTATTATAGGATGTTAAGAAGTATACCATGATTGATATTCAGGGATAGGATAAGGGATATGAGTGTGTTCAATGGAAACACAATGTTATTATATTTTCATTTCATAATGTAATTTAAAACATATGTAGGTATCTAATACATCCAAGGCTACTAAATTGATCGGTGTTTTGGGACTTGATCCCTTTTGATCATGCCAGTGTTATGTAATAATGAACCTACTCTAGGTAACTGGGGTCGGGGCCTTACTGTTGATTTCAGAGGAATTTTAAAACAAACATTGGGAACTAGATTTATAAAAACTCGGATTAGTGAACATTACCCTAAGATATAATTTGAGTGTTAGTATAGAACAACATCTAAAAAAATTGTAATATATATATTATGTGGGTTTTACAAGATATCAACTTCTTGGGGATATGATTAAGATAATTCACATTTATTCACAAACCATTATGAAGTATTTAAGAGTAAATACATCCCCCAAATAATACATTTTTAGGATTATGGATTATATGCAAAAATTGTTCATTTTTTGATAACTGTTTTAAAAGTGTCGAATTACGCATTGTGATTCGTAAAATAATCTACTGTATACCATTTTATATCAATGGATCATAGTGGATAGAAAGAAAACTTTATCAACACACATAATCAGTGTGGGTATTGCCCTCTTACTCAAGATAGTTGTAGTGGAGGGGGTAATACAACTTGTGTTTAATAGAATATAACCATTCAGGGACAACTCACTCAGGTTATGAATAATAACCTTAACAATATGGGTCACCCTGATCCATAACATGGTGTATCAATGTTATAACATTTCCTGAGGCAGAAACCACCAATATTCAATGAGACTACAAATCCATTTGTAGCTAAGAATTGGATAAGTTATTTAGAGAAAATATTTCAAGCTTTGGGTAGTAGAGAAAGGGGAAATGTTGTAATTGATGTTTATCTCCATAAAGGAGATGCAGATCAATCATAGTCATTAGTTCAAAACCCCAAGGAGGATGAAGAATTCTCAAATATTGAATTGACAGATTTCATTGATATTTTCATTCAAAAATATTTTCCTTGTGAACATCGAGCAGATATGGAAAGGCAATTTCGGAGTCTACGACAATATAAGGATGAAAAATTCTCAATCTATGAGGATAAATTTAGAAGGTTATAAAAGCATGATATAGATTATATATGATTCCCAATAAGTATTATTGATAGGTTATTTTATGGGTTAAAACCTCATCTTCATCATGCATTAGTCTCTCAATTATTATCATCATACAAAGATATATTCTCACGTGCTATCAAGGCAGAAAATGGATTCTCAATGTCTTAATCCATTATAGTGAAGTAAGAGAATAATATATCTACTGAAGACACTAAAAAATGATATATGTGGAAGAAGGAAAATTTTCAATTTCTATGCAGTAATAAATATGGGATGAAACATGCTGGTACATTCCTGCATGGGAAGGAAGTTAGTTACCATTGTGAAGAAAAAGTCCACCAATCTCGTGAATGCAATTGAATGAAAGAGGCATTCAATGTTGAATGTTACAATTATAGAGAAATGTGGAATTATTCAAATGAATGTCCTAATAGACAATGAAACATACCTCATAATAGGCCAGGGGAGTAAGGCCAAGCTTATGCAGTCACTACTACTGAAGATTAAGTTCTAAATGAGGCGGTGGTAAGAACATTAATCATTTCCTAAAAATTAGGAAATGATTTATTGGATTATGGATCATCTCAGTCAGTCATATTATCCAAGTTTTCAAATAAAATTACATATTTCCCATTTGACTAATGAACAAGGTTGTCATTAAAAATTCCTAAGTTAACTATAATTGCAACAAAGTGTTGTCAATATATTAACACTATGGAATATAAACATGCTTTATCTGATGATTTTATTTTAATACCCATGATTGTATTTGATATAATACTCATTATGGATTAGCATTTGGATCATTATGTGTAAATTTATTGTAAGAAGAATAAGGTTACAATTTTATATATTGCTAAAGAATAGATTATATTTAGTGTGGTAACATAAATATCCAATTCTCATCTAGATCCACACTAGTAGCTCTAATAAATTCAATTTTAGGGGAGGAAGAGAGGGAAATAACTATGGGTAAGGATAATAATGTTCATATAGAAGATGTAAATATTATGCAAGAATATGTTGATGTGTTTCCAGAGGATTTCCCAAGAAATCCTACTGAATAAGATATTGCATTTTCTATTGACTTAATATTTGGTTCAAGGCCCTTATCAAATACCTCTTATAAAATTTCCATTGTGGAATTAGTGGAACTGATGAAATAATTATAGGAATTGAGTAATAAATTATTTATTCTCCCTAGTGTTTCTCCATTTGGTGCCCATTTTGTTTTTGTGAAAATGGAATATGGATCTATGATGTTGTGTATTTACTACAAGGATATAAATTATATATCAATAAATAACAAGTATCCCCTACATTGCATTGATGATTTATTTGAGAAGCTCCATGGAGGTCAATATTTTTTAATGTTTGACATTCAACTTGGATACCATCCGTTCTATGTGAAGAAGGAAGACATTCCAATGATAGCATTTTGAACCAGGTATGGGAATTATAGGTTTACAGAAATGCATTTTGGATAAACTAATGAACCTTATGATTTCATGGATATAATGAATAGTGTATTCAAGGAATATCTTGTTATATTTGTAGTGGTATTTATTGATGAAATCTTGGTATAATCCAAAATCAATGAAGATCAGAAAAATCACTTGTGATCTATTCTAAACACTCTTCGAAAAAATGAATTATATGGGATGTTTAGAAATTATGAATTTTGGATTCTAAATATCATTTTTCTTAGAAATAGTTTCTTTATGGATGGAATCTCTATTTATCCCTCAAAAAATGTAAATCCCTAATTGTCCAGCTCAGATGAGTTTAACTGAGTTACATAGTTTTATTGGTTTAGCAGGTCATTATCAGTGTTTTGTCTGTAATGTTTCTTGATTGGCTAACCCAAAGACAATGATCACATGTAAAGTGGTTAAATTTGTTTTGAGAAAGAGTTTAATGAATGTTTTGGGGAAATGAAGATAATATTAGAAAAATATCTTATATTGACTCTTTCATCATAGAATAATGGGTTTGTTATTTATAGTGACACATTGAATAAAGGACATGGTTCTGTACTTATGTAGTATGGTAGAGTTATTGCCTATGTGTCATGGGAGATAAAAATTAATGAAAAAAACTATCCCACTTATGATCTTGAGTTAACAGTGGTAATATTTTATCTAAAAATATAGAGACATTATCTATAGGGTAAAAAATGTGAGATATATATTGATCACAGTTTTTTGAAGTATATTTCCTCACTGTAAAATTTCATCATGTGGAAAAGGTGATGACTTGAACTACTCGAGGATTATGATTTCACAATACACTACCTCTCGGGGAAGAAAAATAAGGTTGATGATGATTTGAGAAGAATGAATCATGGTGTTATGAACAAGATGTATGTTTAAAGGGATTCTATGTTCATTGATCTAGTAATGATGGATATGGGAATAATCATGAAAGTTGAAACATCAATTCTTTTTTAAATTGATTCCAATCTATCTTTACATGAAAGGATAAAAATTTCTTATACTTATGATGATGATTTTCAAAATAAAATTAATGCTGTGAATGGAAAGATATTGATCGAATTCATATATGAAGATGGAATTTTGAAATTCGGAAAGAGGATTTGTTTTCCAGATATACATGATCTAAAAAGGGAATATATGGATGATGATCATAGCTAAAATTTCTCTATACTCCCCAGTAGTACTAATATATATAGATATTTGAAGGAACATTTTTGTGGGACAACATGAAAAGGGAGATTGCAGATTATCTATCCCGATGTATTTTTTGTCAATAGGTGAAGGCTGGAAGAAAACATCCTAGAGGATTCATGCATGCTCTTCCCATACCTGAGTGAAAATGGGATGATATTACAGTGCACTCTTTCATTGGTCTACCAAAGAGTCCTAGAATGAATGATGAAATATGGGTCATTATTGATCATCTTAAAAAGTGAGCACACATTTTTTCTATAAGAGATGATTTACAACTTGAACGTTTATCAAAAACATATATTAATGAAGTTTTAATACTTCATGGTGTACCCCTATAAATTTGTTATGATCGTGATCTCCATATTACATCTAGATTCTTGTAAAGTCTTTAGAAAGACTTGGATACTGAACATCATTTGAGCACTGCCTACCACGCTCAAACTGATGGAAAATCAAAATGGACTATTCAAACCATAGATGACATGTTGAGATATTGCTCACATGAATTTTATCATTGGTGGGATCAGAACATGCTGAGGGAATAATTGAAAAGGGTAATATTATCCAAACCCACATCAAATATTCTCAATTTATAAAAAAGAACTATGCCCATAACCGAAGGAAGGATTTGGAATTTCAAGTAAGAGATCATGTTTTCTTTAATGTATCTCAATAGAAGGGTGTTATACATTTCGGTAAGAAGGGTAAAATAATTCTCAGGTATATCAGACGTTTCCAAATTCTAGAACTTATTGGAGTCTTAGGTTACTATTTTGAAATACCTCAATGTCTCTCTAATGTTCATGACGTGTTCCACATATCACTAATGAGAAAATATATTCCTGACCCAACACATATACACAAATATGATGAAATATAACTGCAACATGATCTATCTTATTGTGGAGAGCCTATCAGGATTATTGACACCAGAGAACATGTGTTGTGAAACTAGACGAGTCGTCTGGTAAAAGTTATTTTAAGAAACCATAAAATGCAAGAGGCAACATGGGAACCAGAGGAACATATGATGAAGAACCACTTATATTATATTTTGAAGTAATATTCTAGAAATTTTGAGGGAAAAATTATTTTAAAGATGTAATAATGTAACACCCCAAGCTTCCACAGTATAATTATCTTGGAATAATACAATAGTGCGCGTTGTTTGCGACTTCAATTTCTAGCACACAATAATTAATCAAACTAGCTGTTTAAAAAAGCAGTTTTGAATAGTAATACCCACTTTCTTAAATTTAATAATTTTTTTTCAAAATGCACATTATTTTTGGATTTGTAATATAAAGATTATCTTAGGGTGAATTTTTGGTATTTTCATAAAACATTCAATTTTTTATGAATTTTGAATAACACTATGGTGTTGTTTAAAAACGAATTTCAATTTAAATAACTAGTTTTAAATTTAAATTTTTTAGCATAAAAATAGATATATAATATCTATATTAATAATATGTATTTCATTAGAGCTATTTTATAATAATATTATATATATATAATTTTATTGAACTTTAAAAATCTTTTACCCACATTATAGGCACTTATGGAAATCTATATGAAATGTAATTCTACCGCTTCTGTTAATTGATTTTAAAAAATCTGAGAGAAATTTGTGAAATTGGTAATTAAAATGTGCTTCAATAAGAAGAATTTTTATGGTGAATACAATGTTTTGAATTTTATTAACCATAGTTAAAAGAAAATATGGTAATTAAAGGTAAAAATGATATTATAATTACCCCGAAACATACCCTAATTATATTGGATTTGTTTATTTAGACCAAATTCAACCATATGAAAAAAAATATCATTTTGATCTATAGGTATTTGATCAGAACTTTTAGTATATTTCATTTAATGAATTGTTAAATGTTTTAAATTAAAATTTTAATTACTAAGTCAAATTTAAATATGGTTATTGTGAAGATAAATTCATCAATAAATATTTATTAGAATGATAAAAACAATTACAACATAATGGTATTTTATTTATAATTTTTAGACATTATTTAATTAAACTTATTTATGCCACAATGATGATGCAGTAATTACCTTATTATTGAAAGATTAAAATAATTTGTATTAAAAATATTAAAATACATTTATATTGAAACATATGAATCTATATAAGAATTTTATAGCTTAATAGGACATGTTAGAGTATATTTGAAGTATTTTTTTGATGTAGTAATGTTTTTATAACTTTCACAAAATCCAAATACTAAATAAGGTCAAATTGAGAAAAATGGGTTTTAAAAAAAATACTCTTTTATTAAATGATATTATACTCCTAAAAATCTAGCGCTCGTACAAAGGACTTATATAGTGATAGATATGTCATTAATGAACCACTTGAGGGTCCCTTGGAATTTTATAGTATTTCTATTAACCATGTAATATAAAAATACAAGTTGAGATGGTAAATGTTAAACTATTTAACTTATAGAGAAATATAAAATATAAGGACAATATGGTGACCTGAACGTGTATAAAACCCATTGATTGAGATTATTTCGACCAATCGCCTTCTTATCCTCGAAATAAATCCATTTAGAGCTAATAGAAACCCAAATTAAATTTATAATAAAATAATATTTCAATATTTTCCTAAAGTACCCCTCACATATCTTATAAAAGGGCACTTCCCCTTCTCTTAATAACACACCTCCTAAGACATTTGTCTCGGCCATACATTGTTAAATTCTAATCCAAAATAACCACATTTCATCCTATAGGACTTACATTGATCATAAATACATACTAAGGAGCCCTTTTGTTCAAATCAAAAGGATGTACTAAAACTAGAGAAAATTATTTCATCTCCTCATATAAATTTTTTTCTTCTTCCACTTCCTCTGTCATTGTTATTTCCATACCAATATTAAAATTTCGGTACCTTCTACATACTATTATGTGATTTTAAATATTGTACATCCAAAATCATTATTCTATCCATCCAATGAATGAAAATGTCAGCATATGTGTGTAGGAAAAGCTTAGTGTCTCCACGTCGTGGTGTATTTTGTTATTCAAAACATCATTATATGGATGGGTATAATAAGGAGTATAATTGATGTAAATAATAAGTATAACATGTTAATGATTGTATATATAAAATATACCAAACATATTACATACAATTTCACCATCTGAAGAATGATATTTTCACTCATGCATAAGTACGACTTACGGTCTTCAGAAAGTGATTAGATTATGTTCCCCATCATAAACATTCAATAATAATTTTCATTTAATTTTTAAAAATAATGTTTTAGAACTTAATATCAAGATTCATATGAGTCAGATACATCATATCTATACTAATCATGAATTATGTAACAAAAATATAATGCAATATGAATCAGTTAGCACCCGAAACAATGATACTACAGAATTATTATTCATTAAACATTATTATTGGATAATATATGATATCATATTTATCAATATGGTTCATATATAATTTAATAAAAATGAATTAACCATTATACCAGAGGTTAACATACCCTCTACTAAAAAAATTTAAAATATAATGGTTAATTTCAGAACCTCTTTATTATCCAATGGTGTTTTTACTTAAGTATCTATTGTGACATCTTTATCATCCACATCCATGTTTCTTAGAAAAATATTTCAAAACAATTTTTATTTTTACTATACTATGTGTAAAAGTCATTTATACCAATTCATAACATTAATAGAATTATTTTAAAAGAATATTTTCATCGATTTTCAAACAAGGTGCTTCATGAACGTTTCAAAAAAATATGGAAAGAATGTTTTTTAACTAATACAGGAGGTGCAGATTCTTTCTGCCATTATAACACATACAAAGCCTACATTTCAAGATTATAAGAATATTTTCAAAATAAATGTTTTCTTTACTTTTAAATGATTTCCATGTAGAATTATATTTTTTCACTCAAATAATTTTTGGACTGATTTTATCTATGTCAACATCTTTGGATGGATTTTATGCCTGTTTGATGTTTCTTAATTATGATAAAATCTTCCATATGGTATTGAATGATTTGTGATATACTTTACTATTCATTTTCTATTTTTATACCATTAATTGTTTTTGGATAATGTATTATCATTTTGTTTTCTAGTTTTAATACGAATGTTTATGTTATGATTCAACCATTTCATACGAGGAATGCATTGGACGTAGTAAGTGATAGGCGGGGCCTGCTATAACCAGTCGATACATTGGAATGTCTCATGCGA
This sequence comes from Viscum album, assembly GCA_963277665.1. Lineage (NCBI taxonomy): Eukaryota > Viridiplantae > Streptophyta > Magnoliopsida > Santalales > Viscaceae > Viscum > Viscum album. The sequence goes on along the minus strand of OY728151.1, from coordinate 640,751,277 downwards.
CAAATTACTATCTTGCAATAAGTCTTTGAAAACATTTTAATTCGTATCCTTGGAACGAGGCTTTGACTATGTGGTTATGATATCGAGTATTATGTGTTCCGTCATGGTGAATCTATCTATTTGTATTAAATGTGATTATTGGACTGGAAGAATATCCATGGGATTAATTAAATTGAGTTTTTTTATTTATCTTTACCATATTATACTGATTTTTATGTTTAACAGTCTTGAGTTTTTATCTTATACATTACCTTCAATATTTAGGCCTAATTATGAAATATTCCACTATCCTTATAGAGAATCTAAGCTCGCCCATTTTATATGTTTTATTTTTATGGGATGCAAAGATGTATATTTAGATTGACCGGTAGGGATAGGCTAATGTATTATATTGTGTTTAAATGAGTCATAATGTTGTTTTTTTTTATTTCATAATGAACTGGAAAAATGATGTATGCATTTCTTACTACCAAGGATACTAAATTGATCTATATTTCAAAACTTTATACCATGTGACATTCTAATGTTATGTAATAATATACCTACTCTGGGTTACAGGGTTTGGGGAATTACATTTCTTCCACATTTTTATGAGGTGTCTCAACATCATCTTTGGAATCATACTCTCCAAAAATATTCTTAGGAAAATTTTGTAAAAAATGGAATTTCCGTTCACAATTTCAACATTTGAGAGTTTTACTTGTTTATTTACCTTATTGTAATTCTATGAAAGAAGGAAAAAATTGTGTTTAAATATACATCTTCTTCCTCAAATTTTGAGTTACATGATTATTTTTAATCTCATTAATCATCCATCCCCTTTTAAAAATTATTTCTAGGGAAACACTTGATCAATATTTTCTTTTTGTTCTCACAACATTCTATTATGTCATTCCAAAAGTAATGAGATTACTATGTATAACACATTGATATAGGTTTTCAGGAACTCTGTATTAAAAAGATGAAACGGTGGCATCAAACATAACAAGAAGAATTCACATGGCCTTTTAAAAAATAGTTTAGTACTCCAATTTCTCACCATGAAATATTATGGTTTTAACAATATCATTTAGCCTTTTAAATAACTCACTGATAGATTATTTCTATGATATTTTAAAGTTTTCATACTTTATCCTCCATAGTTGTTACATTACCTTCATCAACTTCTTAATTCCTTCAAAAATTATTTCATCTTATCCCAAATACCAATGGTTGTACCAACACCCTTTACACTGAGAAACACTAATTCAGTAAATGATTATAGTAAATCATTTTTATTATTCCATCATTTATATTATTTATCTTCTCATTAGTAGTAAGAGCAGTATTCTCAATATGAGGATAAAATTATTTTATAATAATTTTCCAAAACAACATACCAAAGGCACATAAGATACTAATTCATTCTACCCTTAAAAATATGATAGTTATTTCCATTGAAACCCACAATACTCTTATATTCCATGGAATTGATGTTCTCCATTTTTATAGATGGATTTCTGAGAGTGTAATTGGCTCAAATTCCAATTGAATTTATCGTGTATGATCGAGAACACTGTGGGGGGGGGGGGTGAATGAGTTCTTCTATTTTCATTTATAAGAACATTTCATATCACCTTAATAAAAAAAACATTTATTACCTATGAAACTTTTTTGAGTAATGATCTAATCAAATATAAATCACAACATCAACTTTTGTATAAAAAACATTAAAGATAATAAATCAAACAGTATTTCCAAATGAACTCAGATATCCTTTTATAGGTAAATCAAAAATATTTAATGTGGGGTTATGAAAACATATCTCTCTTAATGAAATTTCATGAATCTTTAATTCTCCATAAATGTCAGATATTTCATTGATGCACTCAATTCCTTTTATAATCTCATTCATTGGATTTTCTTCTTTTGAATTCTTCAACTTAAATCATTATTTACAAACAACTGAATGTTTTTTATTATTTAGTATGAAAATTTTCTTCAATAATATCTTTCAATTGAGTATTAACATTATCTTAAGTAAGACTCTTTTTATTAGACCCCAAATTATATTTAGTTATATATATTTCTAGAGTAAGAACTTTTTTTGAGTAAGAACTTTTTATTGAGACCAAATTATTTCTTTAGTAACATGTTTTTCATGATTATTAACATTTTCATGAGTACGATCTTTTCCTTAAATCCAAATATTTTCTTCAGTATGATACTTTTATTTAGTATGATATTTTTCATGAATATGATCTTTTCAAGGATTATGACTTTTTCATATACTAAGAAAATTTTCTTGAGTAAGAAAATATTCTTAAAAAAGATCATTATCATGAGTCCAAAAAATTTATCGTGTAAGGTATTTTTCGTGTGTCGATACATTTTCATGGGTTATATATTTTTCTCGAGTAATAATTATTTCTTTATTAAGATCATTTTCTTGATTACAGAATTTTTATTATTTAATATCATTTTCTTGAGTATGATATTTTCTTTTAGTAAGATATTTTTCTTGACTAAGATATCTTTCTTATGTAAGGATAATAACATCTTTTTTCTTCATGAGCCTCATTGAAATATTGATTTCATTGGTGAATATGAATTTTATCTTCTTTTTCAGTTAATATGATTCTACTTGTTTTTACAGAATAAAAATTATTCTTTTAATGAAATATTATTTATGTTTCTTCTCTATGAATCTGATTTCATCAAATATCTCTTCAATTTCATTAAAAAAAATATATTGAACATTTTCATGATTTTTGAGAACTTTTTACTCATAAAAACATCTTCTAATTTATATTGGGATCATTTAGACAACAACAAACATCCTCATTATGATAACCACCATCATGATTTTTACAATTTCATGAAAGTCTCATTACGATTCCAAGATATATTGACTCATGCCAATGCCTATATCAGATTTTGATGATACTGAATCTGATCATCCTCGATCTGATTATCATCCATGATACAACTATAATCCTAGATTTGATGTTCATCTAAGATATGATTTGAGATATTTGTTAAAACACATTTTCAAGATAGATTTCTCTTACATTCTTTACATCAATTCATTAATCAACATAATAATATGTTGAGAACCAATACATCCATCAATTTACATCATTCGAGTAGAAACATAAGAAATATCTTATCTTTAATTCCAAATAAGAAATATATTTTAATAAATCTTTCAAAATCACGTGTTATTAATAAAATAGAATGAATAAATAACATGAATAGTTACATAATAAAATATATTGGAGAACATTCAAAAGTAATTATAAAAAATTAAATCAATTATAATAAAAAAATTAATATAGGGATTATAAACCATATGAAAAAAGAATATGGATTTTTTATCATTAAATACTCATCATTCCCATTAATATTTGTATTGTTATAATAACTTTTGGAATGCCAATACTTTTACCCAAGTAAAAAAGGGGATATCCTGATCCTAACTAATATAGAGAAGTGTGGGTTTTTAAAATAATAAAACCACATTATAGTAATATAAACTTAGAATGTTTTTGACATAAATGAAAAACACCCTTGTAGAAAAAATTATTGGGGTATCAAGGAATAAGAGATCAATAATTGAATAGTTTGATATAATGATTTGAATCCACAAAGTGATAATTTTATATGTTATTGAAAAAATAATGACACATAAATACCATTATGGTATATAATTTGTAAATATATAACTAAAATAGAAATTTACAACATATAATATATAATAGAATACATTATTATCATCAATATAAGAAACAAATTTTTTGGTTTCTGGGAAAGATAACATTTGAATAGGTGTTGTGAATGATTTTGAAAATATTTACACATAAGATGAATCCCCAAAAATTTATTACTAAATGAAAATTATTTTTATCTTTGATAAAATATTGAAAGAATATATAATAAATTAATGTTAAAGGGAAATATATATTTTATAACATTAGAAACACATTTCATAAAATATGACTTTGTAAAACTATTAACCAAATATTTTTTTAATTAAATTTTTATTTTCAAAAATTTGTAGAAAAAATAAAATAAAATATAAAATTATATCATTATATCCCATGGATTGAAAATAAAATTTCAAGATGAAACACTATATCTAAAATAAGGATATTTGACTTATATTATCACATATATGCTCCAAAATTAATGTAACATGAAAGATTTCAAATGTGTGTTGTGAAGAAAAAAGGGGAATAAAAAATAATATAACTAATCTGTATAATTTACACAATGAATATGAAATTAGTCCAATTGAACAATTAAAATTTAATGAATGAAAATTGAGTCATTAAAATCTCATAAAAATTGGGTAATACAAGAGTAATAATACATATGGGGAAAATAATGTTAAATACCTTATCTCATAACATTATTTAAAATTAAAAAATTTGAAAAAACATTTGGGATAGTAAATCATTAAAAAATTATATTATGGGATCATGGAGTATATTGTGTAACATTTATAAAAGTGATAGAATTTATATAAAAACACTCATGGATTCATAATAATTTTAAATGAATCTCCTTGGAATAGTGGTATGTTAATTAATTATAAAATGAAAATATTATGAATATTATTAAATATTTAATATCTAGAATGGTTATTATATAGAACATAATATTTAAATTATATTTGTTACACCAAACATGCCTTAAAAAGGAATGTGTAATGAATAGTCTTAACTTGGTCATCAATTGTTCTAAACATTCGATAAACATTATTAATATTGATGTTATGTTTATTAATTACATTAAAAATATATTATTTATACATATGAAAATTTATACTCTTCATTTATAATAATTTAATACATATAAATTATGTTTAGATTTTAAATATATTAATCTTATGGTGGATGTTATATTTATTACATTCATCTAATTTCAATTAAGTGGTGGATGAATCATTTATTTTTAAAAAGTCTAGAAATAATAGAAGACATATGGTAATATAGAAGAAGATTTAGTGTATTTTATCAATCAATATAATCATTTAATAATAGTTTTGGTTATTATCTACGACATTAATATCGGGGGCATGCATGTTTTGAAAATTCCTAGTAAATTAATCGTGTTTTCGGAATTTATGATTAAAATGTCAACATGAACATATTGAATGAAATAAAACATTATTTACAATTATTGAATCATTAAAACTTATAGTTTATGGTTTCAAATGAATTATTTAATACAATGTAACATTATAGTATTTTGATACGAGAATATTAATGTGTTATTCTGTATTACTTTCCATGTAAATCATTGGGTACAATAATTAATATTTCTCAAGGAGTAAAAATATTAATCAATAAACCCTTAATATGATTTCCACCTACATAAATCATCTCTATCAGAAAATATTAAACAAATAAATATTATAATCAACTATTTTAAAATTTTATTCATTTATGTAATATTTTTTAATCATAATATTTTGACAGTCTCGTTAGTTATATTAGTTCGTTTTAAATTATTTACATCAGTTGGTGTCAGTAACATTGGTCATTTTACTGTAGTTTTAAAATCAAGTTATTATTATTAATTCATCTAAAAATTTTCATCACTCCAAAATTCTACATTCAATTTAAATTGTTTCTTTATAACTAGTTATAAACATATTTTTTCACTTTATATGTGTTTTTTCTGGTAATTAATGAATAATTTGGGGATTAGAATGATTAAATGATTTTTTGCGAAGAAATGATTTTTTTTAAATATTGATATAAAATTTAATTTTACCACCATATAAAAATAAGTATTTTTTATATGTTATAATAAATAAAATTTACATAGTCATACATGATATAAATGTATATAATTGTTCATGTAAGTGATTAAAAAAACTATATAAGAACATAATATAATTAATGGATGATTACGAATTAATTTTATTATTATATCACTATACCAGAAACATAAATATATTATATATTTGTTATTATTAGTGTCATATAATATAATTTTTAATAATAATATGTTTAATATAACATATATGTTTTAATTACCAAACACAATGAAATAATGTTATTCATAGAATTTTTTTTTGGTTGGGGGATTTACCGTTATAGTTTTTTACTCAAATTTCTAATTGGTAATCCAATTTTCCCTTCAATAACCAAAATACATTAACAAAAAACATCTTTATTCATTATAAATATATCCATTACCATCCATGTATGGTGGTGATGAGATGATAAAGGGAAATCCTTTCTTCAATGGAGGTGTTATCCATTATGTTTTCTTGTATGTCTGTTTTCATTGTATAAAAAGAAGAATAGGAGCACTATGGATTATAATTTTAGAATATAAAATATTTAATGAATATATTACATATATATTAAATTTTGTATGAGAAAAATCCATTTTTGAGGAGGATGTAAAATGAAACAGCATTTACTTGGAGGTGGTAGTCTACACATACACACGATCCACATTTTCATTTTTTGAAGGAAAAAAGGAATTGTGGGTAAGTATTATACCATAATAATAATATAATACTACTATAAAAAGAATATTAATTTTATCATTATATTTTTTTTTAAATATAAATTTTTTAATAAAATGAACACATAATTTAATAGTAAATATAAAGGAGTTGTTAGAAATTTGAAACTAAAATTTTGGATTATATACATTGAAAATAAATAAAGTCCTCAAGGGATGGTCATTAGAGAGGGAAGAAGACATATTACACATTTAAAAGAATTTGGAGTATATGTATGCTTTGTGGATGAATATATTGGATTTTATTCCGAGGTAATTTGAGGATAAGTGTTTCTATTTTAGAATTGAATCATTATATAAATTTTGTAAACAAATAATTGTTTTATGAATGGGATGTCACACAAAATGAATGTGGATAAAACATTTAGACATAACATAATTGATAATCAATATAGTAGTAAAACCTGTCAACCACATGTAACCACAAATGTATTAAATATATTTATGGTCTTTCCCTCTTCGGTTAATACCTTTTTATAGCTTTTTATTTTTTTTCAGGTGGGAAGTCTATATCAATTTAATTATTACATTATACCTGAAAATAATATAGTCCATATTATATGATTCAATAATTGAATTTTTATTATTATTATTATTTTAAAAGTAAAAATTTACATATATAACATTGAATGTATAATTTATGAAAAAAAATTATCTTTAAAAAATATATCCAATATTATTTAATGTCAAATATTTCATTGTATATTAAACCAAAATTTCTAAAAAAATGAAGTCACTTATGAAATTAAAATATAGTGTAAGGAATATTATTCATTATTTTAATATTCTGATTTATTTAATAATAATTTTATAAAAATAATGCTATTTTTAATAATTGTATTTTCTTATATTTACCTAAAATTCATTGTTTTAGAAAACTATCAAAAAATAATATGTATTTATTTTAGATAATATTTCTCAAGAAATAATATACAATTTTCAAATTTATATTCTAAAATTTATCTATTATCCTTTATATGAAAGTAAATATATAATGAAAAATGTTTTTATTAATAAATTCCCATATAAACTTCTTCTGTATTTTATATTATTTTATATTTATTTTTATATTATAAAAATTGATATATTTGTCTTAAAAAATTGCCTATTATAATAATATTTATTTTTCCTTGAAGAAGGGTTATAAAAATAAAGGAGCTTCAAAATGTCATACGGGTGAGCGGGGGATGGCCATGGTAAAAGCTTTTATCCCTACAAGAGAATGTAAACTTACTCATCATGGGGTTCAAATATGGATACTGATGAGGTTGGTCACCACCTTGATTTCTTCTTATTTTCTTCAACGTGAATACGTTCAGTCTATGGAAGGGATTATTACTATTCATGTACCCACATTTATAGTCATACAGTGACATATCCCATCAAAGTATGGTGACTTAAATCTTGATGATGCTAAAGAAACATTGATTTCCATTATGAGATCTATAAAATCCTCAATCATACATGAATCTAGAATAAATGGGAGTTTTCTTTGATGATGAAGGAGTGGATTAAAGAATCTAACTCAATGATTTGAGCATTGAGGACAAAGAATAATTTAAGGATATTTATCTATATAGTAATAAAATGGTGGTCGATAGAGGGGGACATTATACATTATTGAAAATAGGTCACTGTAGGACTATTCAAATCTTTCAAGGACTATATCTACCTAATCATCATATAAGGTGTAATGAAAACCCAATTGTGTGATCCTTGGGATCATTAATCAAGGTAATTCATAATGTAATTAGAAGTTACTTGTGATTATTATTATGAAAATTATATGTCATGTTATTATATTTAACTATGTTTCATTTACTATGGAAGAACCATTTATCTTTCCCTTCAAACTACTTTTTTTAATTATTAATTCATTAAATAAATTCTTAAAATTCTTATCTTTTGGATGGAAACGTTTTTTATTAAAATACCTTTCCCTATTCATATAATAGTTATTATAAAGGCATCCTTTTAAAAATATTAATAAAAGAAAATTGTTATTGTATAATTTTTTTGATAAATTGTTATAATTTTATATACTCATTATTAATTTTTTCTAGAAATATTTAGATAGTATGGAAATTTTTTTCATATGTGGATATAATTTTCTATTTTTTATGACACTTTATATTGAAAATACTTTTAATATAGTGGGTGAGGAAACATAGGTTTTTACCATCTTCCCACTATAATAAAATAGTTTCCAACAATTATAATTACTAATCACTATTAAATTTTTGTGTGTGTAATATTAATGTATCCTTAAATCAACAAATAAAAACTAACATGACATATAAAATAATATCTTCTCATATACTAAGTTAATTATAATTATAAAAACAACATTTTTCGTTCATACAACAATGTTCCACTTTATGTATATATTGTAACCTTATATTCTCAATTAAATACAGTTCCCAAAACCAATTGAATCACTTATAAATTAATACATACAGAAAAAATATATTACATCATGAATTAAATATTATATTTTTCCACCACATCATAAATTTAGACACTAGTATTTATATATATATAATATTTCCAAAGTTGTGAAAAACATCACTTAAAAAATAATGGATTTATTTTCATATAAAAAAAATCTATGGCTATCAATTCTATATAACCCACTTTTTTGGGAAATAAATGAAGACCCAATTACATTTATATTATGATTTTATTATAAATAAATGTTATTCATACATTAATAATTATTAGAATAATAGTAATAATAGAAAATATTACCTCAATATAAAATCACATATCAAGGATGTTAATAACATTTATTTTATTTTCTATAAAAATAAAGAAAAAATACTACGAAAACATACTTATGATATTTTTATAATCATTATATATTTTTTAATATACAAATATATTAGTGATAAATATCATTCACACATTAAAATATTTTGGATTTTCAATATTGAAAATTAATTTAATTAATCAACCTCACTAGTACTGGGAAGACATTAAAATCTTCATTTTCTGTCACAACATGATTATATTAATATTATACATCATTTATTTATTCATCATTATTTTCTAATATTAGATAGTGTTACATGGATACATAATTTTTTCATCAATATATTTATTTATTTTTTCAAAAAAATACTAATATAAAAATTATTATGAAAACAATTAATAAAATTGGAGTAATGGAAAACATCATTATGAAAGACCTTTTTGGGATATATTCTCTAATAACATTGAAATTTCAAAATATTTTTCATTCATTTTAAATATGACATGCATGTATCATTCTATAACTCTTGTCTCTATATTGGGGATATGTTATGTTTATTCACTCAAAGTTTATTATAGAATCACTTAAATTATTATGAAATAAACTATTTATAATGTACTCAAATTTAATGTAATTTTACAATGTATATTACACAATTGTTTTTTTCATGTGTGCATACATAGTCATACTCAGTGTAATAAAATGAATTTATGACCAATATTTGTAGTGTGATTAAGCAAATGTGAATTTATATAACTACATCATACACTTTTGTTATATATATATTCATGTAATTCTTTTTAAAACTACACAACATATACATTAAAAAATCATCTGGACGTTAAAAAATACATAAACATTCCTATTGAAATTTCCCCAAGGTTTTTCACTAATAATCTCTTATCCTCTTCCAAAAAATAACTACAGCATTCCTAAAATATAAGTAAGCCATACTAAAATTTCAAAAATAGTAAATGAACCTAAATATAAAAATTTATTAATTTTTTTTACATTTAAAATAATTCTTTATAAAAACTAATCAAACAAAAAACATAACTGTTAGATAAGTGTCTTTGAAGCCTATTATACAAAGAAAAGTATTCTATAAAACATGTGAATATTGTTCAAAAAATATTCCATTTTTTTCACCATTATAAATTTATTAAAACTAAAAATCATTATCATATCTCGGAGGATGGTGTTATAATAATGTGGTTAGCATAAAATCACAGTAAGGGTAAACATAAGTGATAATAATAAATTATCAATACTGAGCATCAGATGTTATATGTGTATAATAAGTACATATAATAATGTTATACCCACTAAATAAATAATCCTAACCCATTTTTTTAATTAATATATCATAAAATTTCATTAATAATACAAATAATGAATGAAGGATAATTAAGGGACACACATAATCTTATAAATTATAACATATTTTATAATATAATACAAAATGTTCCCTAAGAAGATCAATAATCAGTATCATATTTACATAATAATATTAGTATTCACTCACATATTTACCACTATGAATCATGTTTGAGAACATATTTTAAATTTTGGATTTATAATAACTATTTTTTTCACCATTTCCACATTATTGGATAATCATCTCCCAACTTATTAGTGGGATTTATATGTATCGTGTGTTGCTTAATGATTTTTTATGAACATGTTTTCCAAAGAAATATATCATGCACAAGTTTCAGATAATTCATGGAAGTGAAAATGGTTTTCATGTCCTTTTAAAATTGAATCAAATAAATATGAAGTTTGCAATTCCATAAATTATCATCACATGTTATACCCATGTAAAGGGAATGATAATACAATTATATCACCCCATAGTATAAGTAAATATGATTAAATAATTTTAATAGATATTATGGTACATACACCATATGTAAAAAGCATATATTGTTATTCTAAAAATTCCCAAATCAATACAAATATACAATCTATAAAAATACGAACATTTTATAAATGAATAATATATGTAATTTAATGTATATTCATTACATAACATTAAGATAAATGCAAGAAACATATGGTACTATTGTCTTAGTCATCATGGATACATATCAAAATAGTATAAAAATGATCTACAACACCTTCCAAAAATTTCTTCATAAAGAGAACCCCTATTAGTAATTTATACATAGAAATATTAATTAAAATTATTATAAAATTAAACTTAATAATATTTGAATTAAAATTATAAATAAGGTAAATCAATTAATATCTTAATTATTATTTAGTATGGTATGATCATATATGTATGAAAATATGATACTTTCATTTTGAAACAACACATAACATTTCTCCAATTTATTCAAGATTCAAATCATAAATAATGAATCTTAATAAGTTATACAAAATAAATTTATATAATATTTTGATATATGATGAAGTATAATAAGAATAATATAATATTTTATATGTATGGAAAAATGTTTTTCATAATCATATAAATATAATCATTTTTAAATGGATACCCTCTCACTCATTCTTTTCACGTTAGTTTTGTTCAAACAACTCATGTTCTTGTTTCAAAATTAAGATAACGTCACATGTTCCATATTTTCATTTTTGTATACTATATATTGGACCATTTGATATCATGATAAATTAATCATTACCAAATTTAATTATTAGATATATAATTTCATTTCCTTCTATCACATATTCATAAATACATTCATATATATTCCTCAATAACATATGAAATTAGTCGTATCATTAACGTATAAACTATAAGAAATTAATTAGTTTCATTAACATCTCATCATTAAAATCTTGAACCATCCATTGAAATAATATGTACTATTTCATTGGATCAAATCCCTAGTAAATCCTATGTATCGTAAAATGATGTAACCATTGGAGAAAAGTCAATTTAAAATATAACTAGAGTACATTTTGAGGAAAATGTCATTTTTATTGTGAAAAAACTTATTTAAAATTAAAAAAACAAAAATATAATACATATAATTTCAATTGAGAAAAATGAAAACATGTAAATAATGATTAAAATAAATTATTGGTCACTATGAGAAGAAGTTTCATTAATGGTGAGTATGTTAGAATAAACATACCATTCACATTTTCTACGATAATGGAAAAGTACCCTCTTTGGAAAATGTCAATATGAATCCATTTGAAGAAATTTATAGAATGTAAAAAAGTAAAATAAATACAAGAAATATTATAATATTAAGTAAAATTTAATTATAAATCTTTTAATGAAATCATTTGTATAGAAGTTAATAATTCATACATGTGAGGGAAACAATTGAGTTCATGAAAAAAAGTATTTTTTTGTCACATGGGTACATAATGAGAGGAAAATGAAATGTAAACATATAATATTATCAAATAAATATCGTTTAAAAATATACTCATGGTTATTATTTATATATCCTAAAATTTAATCATCAAAAATTTAATTAAAAAAACTGAATAAAAATAGGAGTGTATCTTAAATATTTAAAATTATATTTCACATTATTTATATTATATCAATCATAATGTATAATAAATTTTAATTCTTCATAATTATATTCTAGAATATTTTACCTAAAATAATAACATTTATTATCCACTTAAAAAAATTCAACACCATTTTATTAAGAATTTCATAATGATGTCATCATTTTTCGATGTTAATAGTTTCATTTATCATGAAAAGTTTCTTTCAATAATTCAACCCTGTGTAAATTTTTCATAGTTCCAACTTATCTGAAGTATTAGTAAATATAAAAATATCATATATATTTACTATAACATATTTCTCATTTTTCATCAATAATATAGATAGAATGTATGAAAATGAAAAAAATTAATATTTTGACATCTTATAAACCAATTTAAGATATAAATATAATATATAAATATTAAATTTTTCATAATAATAAAAACATAATAATGGTAGTGATGGAAAATGAATTATATCTCCTTTTTTAGTAGTTATCCTACATATATAGATGAATGAAACATTCATTCCTCGATTGAGGGAAAAGATGTTAAACTATAATGACATAGCCCACAAGGGACATCTTGGCCAGCGATAAGATAAATATGATAACCCCATGACCACATTGAAAATGATTAGGATTAGAAAACATTACCAAATAGGATTATTGTATAAATTAGAAGCATTACACTATGTTCTGATATTGTCACAGACATCTACAATAACTTATAACACTAAAATTAATATTCAATACCTATCCATGTATAAATCTACAATATGTTAACCATAGTGAAACTAATGAATTTAAAACAACGAACATTCCAAAAACAATCCAAAAGCAATAATGGAAATAGAGTCCAGCGTGATCAAAAGTATATGACTACTATAAAATAAAATAGTAGTAATAACATCTTTCTATGCTTGAATGTGTGATTTACTTTTTCTAGAACTTTCTCTGGTGTTTTCTGGCCGGGGGTGGAAATGTTTCCCGATGGTCGTTGGCTATCTTCTACAGTGGCTATGCTTGACGGCGCTCCTAGTTGGATCTACTCGTGTAAGACTGGTTCTTCCAACGACATACTCTTCGGAGTGCTCTGGGTCCTTCTTGGTGCGTGTCTGCGTCTTCCACGGTGGTTGGTTCTTGGCCACGGTTGAAGGTGATGTTGTAGGACATTGGTAAAGCTCACCTTCGTTCTGGTTGATGCAGTTTCCCTGCTGTTTCTCTGGTGGGTGTGATGAAGGTGGTGGCATTGTCGGTGGTTCATTGGTCACCGGTGGTGATGAACGCTGGTCGGTCTGGCATGTCTTATCGGCGACATGATTGGTGGAACCTTTCGAGGCGACTGCGCGGCTCAGGGATTAAAGCGTGATGGGATCATGGATTGAGGTGGGGCACGTGGTTGTACCTTGTTTAGTTTGAATTTTGAATTTGAATTCCGCTGAACTCCGTTTGAATGTTTGTGAGGTTTCCGGTTTTCCTTAAACCGGTAGGGGTACCGGTTCCCTCTAACCGGCTTCTGGAAATGGAAAAAAAAAGATTTCCCCCACCCCCTTTACCAAGATAAGCCTACTCCTTGTCCTCTATAGACATAATCAAATTTGTTATCATGTGCATAAGATGTGACATTTGTAGGTATATCCCATGTAGGGGTGAGTAAAACAATTCCAAGTAGGACACGTCAAAATAATGAATCATAAAGAGTCAAGAGTAGTCATTTCATCAATAAATAGTCATGTAGATCATTCTATGAGGTACAATGATAAACAAAGAAAACCATATACACTAATCATAGATAATTGGTCTCAAGAGGTCTTATACATTATTTCCATACATATGATTATACTAGAGAGTTTAATGCAATGTTTTTGTGGGATGGATCTCAACACGATACATGCTATCATAGAATACACAAATTTGATAGGTCATTCTCATATTTCCTTGCCAAGATGTGCTCAACAGATATTTGATGAACACAATAACCATTTATGGGATTACAACCTTTAACGCTATGGGGCTTCCAAAAACACTACTAGATCAATCATATATTAATGGGATTGATTACCACTATATGGTGGTCATTCCTATACCACAATCACCAAATTCTAAATATATCATTGTGGAACCCCTATTTTCTTATTGGGGGATAACACAAAAACAATTCAAAATATAATATGTATAGTGGGCTAAAATCATATGATGAGGAAATAATTCAAAAAATTTACGTAAAATCTATGGAAATTTGAACATAATCTTTTTATCATTGATTATACTAAATAGGTGGAGGGATCAACACATGTTTTGAAAAATTACACCATTTTAACTCTAATTAAATGATGATTCAATCATTCCCAAGTGTTTTCCCATGTTTCACCATCTCCCGTGGAATGAAGACATCCATTTATATGGAATGACCATTTTGTTGAACATGGGATATAGAAGTAATCACGACACTCATCGTGATGCTAGCATGATCTGATGAACATGTTTTAGTCATCATGTTCTTTGACATGAGATTTAATATTGTAGTCATGCCTATATAGTAAACCATGTTTGAGTACTAGGTTATACTAGTGTACTCTACAAGTTCTTGTGTGCATGGTCATGTCAATACCCACATGACATCTGAGGAATGCATTGTGCTTCCAACACCATGATAACTTTAAATGTGACACATTTCATAGGAATATCATATTTTTTTAGGCTAAAATAATATTGACACATCCAGGGAAAAACATTGGATCTACTCTTCATGTATACATTGTGTCACTTTGGATTTTCATAAATCCCTCTGTTTAAAAATGAATGTTTTATTTCATCACCACTACTAAATGGCACATATATATATTACAGATATTTGGTTTACAAAAAATTTCATCTCTACTTGACGATATCAATTTGTAAAATCCAAATAGAGAGAACCATTTGCAAGAAAAATAATCAACATGTGATAAATTGAAAATTTATAAAAATAGATTTATGATTCCAATATACCATCAATCTTCCACCACGAACATCGCAATCTGATCCCACCCTAGATATCACTCTATAAACGAGTTATTGATCCACTTCACCTAATTTTAGTCACACAATGATCAAATATTTGGTATTTCATCAAAACATATGCTAAATATATATTGAATATTATTCTTCCAAATGATGTGGTAAAAGGCGAATAATCCAATAATGATTAATTTACAGTTTTTTACTATATTGTAATTGATTCATTGATGCTTTAGTTATGATTAAAGGGTAATATTAATCAAAAATTTAATTCCCCTCATTCCTAGGAAGAAATAAAACATAACATGTTATCGCAATCAACCCATGCATCAAACTATTGGATTAAATTCTTCATATATTTCAAGAGTAAAAAAATAGGGAGTTAAACAAGGTAAAATAAGATCCTACCTTAGTATGGATTGATCATTGATGAAGAAATTTTTTCTTCATCAACAATATATATTTACTTAAACATATTTTGAAAAACAAATATTCAATTAGTCATCTGCATTTACCAATAATATCTTGAAATATCCCTCTCAATCCATCGGTTTATGAAGAATCAATCATCTCGCAATGTATCCATGAAGAAGTCTCTCTTATAGAAAAACTATCTGATATGTAGGTCAAAACACAAGTATGAATGTTCAGATTATCTTTTGTTTGTAGTCCTAATATAAAAGGTAACATGGATAACTTATCAATATGGGACATCATTTCCATTTAATCTCATGGATTTCACTCAAGTAGTGAAGAATCGTTTCTAGTATGACTAGCTAAATATGATTCTCAAAGGGTTGTGGAAAAATGGAAAATATATGATGGTACCACCTCTTGTACAAGAATCTATATCAAATTCTCATCACTCATAAGATCATCCACTTGATCATGTAATCAAATCCAAGATCACTATCTTCAGGGTGGTATCCTAAATTAAACAACGCAAAATGATAAATGATTATATCAACATAGATGTATTAATAAGAAAATAGAAACTACAACCCATTTCAATAGGATTTATATTCCAATTTATTCCCTAAAAACATTGTCTACATGTTCTTAGTCAATAATCAGGTTATGAAATTCTTGTAGAATGCATAAATTAGCCACCAGACCAACCCTAGATCCCCATGGGAGAAATATGATATTCAAAAACATTACCACTATTTTAATAAATCATACTCAATCCTCAGAAATATAAAACTTATCAAAAATTCTACATTATAGACCTATGCTCTTCTAAAACTTCTCCAAAAACCAATCCTTCAACAATTACCTAAAAAGTGATAATTTCATGGGGAAACCCCCACACATACATGAAATAGGATTCAGACTATAGTCTAGTGCCATGTTGTCTTATCTGATACATGGGAGGAATTAGTATTAGTACTAGTATATTTTCACAAATCAACAAGATTATAAAAAACTAAATGTAATGTTTTATTGATTACATGTCATATATGTATCTATATTCCAACAAACAAAGATAAAAATGTATTGAATGTGATAATGAGTAAAAATAAGCACACATACAAAATTGGAATTATTTTCCTACTTACATAGAAGGTGGTGAGTAATGATAAATGAAACACTAATGAGAACATTGGTCTGTCTAGAGAAATACTATATAAACCTAATTCTTTTTTTATAGGGATGGGTCAAATTTTATATCATCCATATAAGATAATATAAGTTGGAGAAGGGGAAATTCTAGGATGATTATAAAAATACCCAATCAGAAACCCTAATATAACCTATCATAAAGCTTCAAGGTTATTTATCTCATCAATAATTGGGAATGTAAATAAAAATATGACATATATTGATAAATAGGAAATAAAATATATACTCACAATATAAAACCAATCTAAAAAGGAATTAACCAACACTCCGAACCACAAGATTATTCCTCAGGAATCAATGTATACTTAATCTGGGGGGCTTGATAAAAAATCTATGAAATAGCCGACCACATTAATTTAAGTACTCAGGATCTTCTAGACACCCTAAGATGTAGTCACTAGATCTCCAAATACCATGATTCTAATATAGGGGATAAAATCCACAAAAACATGGTTATTCCATCATCATTACTAAATCAAACTACTTGATAGAGGATCATAAACTTGTGCATGATGGTAATGCAGATTCCATCACCATACTAGATCAATGTACTAGATATGGGATCATAATATGTTATGATGTAATTGCATAGTATACCTCAATGAGAATTGACAATGTGATCACAATCCACTAAAAAATATTCATACACAATAGATGAAGGGCCTCCTATTATTTTTAAAAGTGTAAATGATTTTTACTATAAGTAAACAACATGTCTCCCCATCCAGGGGTTCTTCTCTTACCTAATTATATCACAAAAAATGTTGACATCTATATACATGTAATTTTGATTAATGGTCTATGTTTTGATGATGTTTTCTATGCAATCAACATTTTTCGAGACTTTACCCAAGTACATCTAGACATTACCATGAATATAAGATCATTCCAATGTACTATACTCATGTCTGTTTACTATGATGTTTACAAGGATCAGTATTTTCCCATGCACTCTACACATTCCCTTGTGCCTAGAGAAATCTATACTTATATACTTTTTTCAGTACACACTAAACCACTAGAATAGGAACAAACTATGTGTGTCATGTGTTATATAGAATATGATGTTTCTCATCATTCATAAACCCTAGTACAAATTCTAGGGCACCATGCACCATGAATTATTTTGGGGACACAAAATATTACATGTGTTTTTATTTAATCCCATTGTTCTCTTATGATTCTTCTAAATTATTCACTACAACTGCACGTAATGATCAGATATTATGAATATGAGATTGAATGGACTATCCATATTTTATATATAGAATCATGTATTCTAATAATATTAATAAACACCACCATATAACCATGTCATTATCAAGTGTGAATCCAAAAATCTAGAAATCGCTTTTTTATCCATTTTGTACCTTTGATCATCTACTACCATCATTGCACCATGATCTCAATCCATACCCATTAAATTGATCTATTACACATAATTATGGTAACAAAATGATAAAATAAATGTATTTACATCGATTGATAAGACAAATAATACCAGTGATGAATCATGAAATGAAATGGGTGAAATGCGCACACCAAAAATAAAGAAAGTAGCACAACCATGTTTAGTGTGTCTTGGATTCATAGTTGTTACAACCATAAAAGGCGATTAATATAAATCGGTAAAACAAATCCCTCTATATACATGAAGGAAATAAACCCAATCCTGAAAGCACAATCGTCCCATAAAAAACTATGAATTAATTGATACATATTCATCATGGTATGAAAAGAGGAATTAAACTGTAGAAAAAAATACCCAAATATAGGTTGGATAATCCTCTCATGAAGAATGAATATCCATCACTCTCTTTGGTGATATAATTGAACTTCATTGGTGATAATGTTCCTCGATCATTCATCTATAATCACCACTCCTAACTCCATCAATATATTTCAATCCATATGGTTATGAGAAATAACCTATGAATTGGTCATAACAGTGATCAAATAATGAAAGTGTTTGGTATGTATAAAAAAATTAATAAATAAGTTTCATTATTTTTATAATGATTACTTTTTTGATGAATTCCTGATGTTGTATTAGGTTATTTCATGGCCAGGACCAAACCCACATTTTAAACTCAATAGTAGTTTCAGATTTTATTTTTGACTTGTCATTCATTATTTATTCCACTATATCAAGAAAACTATATATGTGTGTCTGTGATATTAATATATTTAATTATTTTTAATATGTACTACTGGTTCATTTGGACTCGTAATCTAATGTTATTATAGTTCCTAGCATCAAAAATACGATTATAAATTTTTTACATAATTAAATGGGAAAAATATTGAAGTTGCATGGATATTAGAATTTCTATAATCCTAATAATATTACATTATATTTATTATACTATTGTTTTTATTGAATGATTAATACCATAGATTTTGAAAATTAATAAGTATAAATAATTTTAATGAAGTTGAGTAAGACAATTTCCTCGTCTTTTATATATCTATTTTACATCCATTCATATAGATAAATAGAATTGTATTTTATGAAGATAAAAAAATTCTAGAATTTTTAAATTTTGAAGCAAAATTTACATGATTTGGTAGAGAAGGGTTTCTCAATTTGTTGAAAGAAATAGAGAGGAATTGTGTCCTTTTATATGATAGAGGAAAGACACTCTAGAAATTTTTAGTCTATTTAAATATATTATAATATCATAGAGAATCCAAATGTATACAAATAAATCATATAAAATGATTAAATTATTAGTGGATTATATATAAAGAATATAATCTATCAATACAAGTATAAATGGAAATCATGTGGTTATCTCTTAGTTAAATACCACTAGTAAACCCATTTTAACCAGCATTGAGGTAATATTTTTAATTTTTTACTATTCATTATGATAAAAAAGAATGGGGATCCATCAAAAAAATAAAAATTTTGTTTTAATATATATAATACATTTTATTAAATTCAATTTCCATATGTGGAAGAATTTATTTTCTAATGAACTCGTAAAACGGGATGAAAAAATGTTTTGTATAAAATGCATTTATATATATATATATATATTATTCTTATAAAATAATGATTCATAATTATGATTATGATGAAATTTATTTGATTTCATTAATTGAAATGAACTAATGTTATTGAAAAATAAATTAATATTTTAATGTCTCATGTCCTTGAAGACATTGAATTTCTAGGTAAGTTTGAATTTTTTGTTTCGTGAATGAACCAACATTTGAATCAGGCATCAAAGATAATTTTGGAGAATCAAAAAACATTATAATGTTTTGTTTTGGTTGTGGTATAGGCCAAATAATTTACTTGTATGTTTCTATTGGTTTTGGGAGAATTTGTCTTGTTGAAATAATGATTGGAAGACACAACACTGGGTGCACTATAGAAACATAATTAGTGAATACTTTTTGCTCAATTGAACTAGAGAACATATAGAATACCCATGTTGGGTGGGATACATGATTTTTTGGGATTAATTATGTTTATAGTATAAGTAATTGATGCTATAATCATACACATTAAAAAAATATAGACTTAGTCTCGCTAGGTAGATGAGCCTTTTGATAGTTGGACCTTACTTTTGCATCATGATTAACTATGTCGTGAGGCCTTTCAATTTGATTCATTAATGGGAATTATGTTGTAAAATATCCCCTTACTCATTATTTAATTCTTTCTGGTTCTATTTTCACCATTTCACACACACAACACGGGTGGGGGGGGGCTCTCCTCCAATTATTATTCTACAAGACTTTGGCCAATATCTTTTGATGGGGCTCCCATTTGGATACTACCTGGTGTGTTGGAATAATGGGTTTATGTCTTTGTTACCTATATCATCCATTCATCATTTATATAACTATTTGTAATATTATTTCCATAAGAGATATTTTATCCCTATTTACATGGTTTTTTTAAAATATAAATTTCTCTATTTTTATCTAGGATTAGTGTTCTATATATGATGAGTGAGTTCCTATATCCAAAATTTATTTTTCACCTAGATTTTACCACATTAATATTCATTTTAGGGGTAAATATTTAAATATTCCCGAGTTTGGTGGTTTTTGTGTGACCTATTAAATAAATTCATATTTGTATTAGTATTACATGATGATTCTTATGGGATATTTAATGTTTAAAAATTTTATTGAGATTCGGATGGTTTAGATTGTGTTAAAAAAAATTCTATATTTTATTGTCATTTGGGGAAAATTATTTAATTTAATGAAAAAAATTTATGACAATGTTGGTTCAAATAAAAAATAATGGGAATGGTCTAGAATAATATGTGTGATGTTGATCCCAAGGATTGAGATGAAATCGTTTTTCATGATGAGGTAATGATCTGTGTGATTGGGTAGATTATGTTAACTAGGATTGAGGTGGTAAGATTGTCGAGATGAGTTAGATGGCGATGGTCATGTTCTGGATTAGAGATGAATTTTTAATATAGAAATATAAATTCCATTTTTTGAGGATTAGTAATTATTATTTATTATCTATCATTGTGATTGTTCGATATCATTACCTGAGTCAAGAACACCATGTTCAGGACTTAGTTGTTGAGGTTTTGGACACTAATTGTGGGAGTAGGGATCTATATATGTAAAAGATTATGAGATTATTTTGACCATTTATTATGGTGTAGGTTCATATTATAGAAATCAACGAGTGATGGTGAGTTAGACCATTGGTTGGGGATGTGGTTTTCTTTATATGTTAGGACATGTGGGATATAATTATTAATGGATGGGTATCTCTATGCCTTGGTAGATTGGGATATCACGCCAATAATAGATCAATATATTTGGAAGGATAGACATCATTATTCCTTGAGATGTTTAAGTGTTGATCTGATATTGATTTGTGAAAAATATAGAAAGTGTGACTTGTTAAATTATTTTTGGAAAAGTCATTTTGAAAGTGGTTTAATTATTATGGGTTATATTTATATATATATTTGTGTGTGTGAGTGATGATTATTGGCATGAGGTTTCGTGTGACATGTAATGGGTAGAGAATGACAGTTCTCAAAATGTTTTGACCATGGATAAATTATTCCACTCCAGTGATGGCCGAGTAGAGTAAACACCTCCTTAGAATATTGAGCATGTGTAAAGAGGGTCATTAATTTGTATGACTGTGTTTAAAAGGGATATTAATATATGTATGCATACACTTTGATATTTATGGATATAAGACATTAACATGTTTGTTAGGGCCTACAGAGCTTATAGTCACACCCTTGATTCTCCCCTAAGAACACACGTAGACTATAAGTAATTGAGATTTGGAAAGGGAACAGGATATATAACTTTAGAATAATTAATATATATTCACTACTGCATTGGTTTGATAAATGATCGATCATAGTGATTATTCTGTAGGACTGTCGAATTTCTTTTGATCATTTATACTCATACCATATATGATAGCCCTCAATAAAACCTTTAATGATCTATATAACTGATATAGAAAGTATATATTTTTTCTTATATATATGGTTGTTTCATTTTGTTACTACCTTTGTAATTTTATGCTTTCACTGAGTAATTATTTTTTATTTTTTTCATTTATATTGGTTTTTACATCCTCTATTTCATAATTATATGAACATAATTAATATATCATATCTATAGTATATAATCTCACAACTATCACTAGAAATACTCTCACTATTATATGGAATATATTTTATTTTGGGTAGGTGTATCTAAGGCCATGTGTCTCTCTAGTATATCGAAAAAATTAAATAGATCTCGGCGTAGGGTGCTAAAAATGGTATCGAAGAGGGTTCTTTAAGGGTGTTTCCAAGAAGCATCATAAGAAATGGGTGTAAATTTGTAATAATACTCAGAAAGTTACGTATTCAATAAATTTTTTTATTTGATATATTATTTGGGATATATAATACATAACACAAAGGTATTATTTGGGATGTTTATGGAGATCATATTTTTATTCTTATAGCCCCATACATGGAAGATATAACATGTTTTATTGGGTAGGAAATAGATGTTTGGAATTTTTTCGTATTAATTGGTTTCATCCTTGAATGGCACACATCAGATTTATGTTTGTGGTTTATGAGATTGAGACACATGGATCAGTATATAAGAGATTATTATTATTGCATTAACGTAAGTAGTAAAACTCATATATTATTTGTATGTTCTTGTGATTTTCATATAGAATCTAAAATACATGAAGAGGGGTTTGGATTTATAAAATATCAATAAAAGAATAAATATTTTTTTCTATCTATACTTTTTAGATTAATTGTACTATTGAAGACTAGGTATGTTCTTCTTGATGGGAAGGTGTGTGATCTGATATTGTTGATGCATGTGGTATTATCACAGATAAAGGTATGAGTGAGTTTTATTATGGATTATTTGTTTAAAATTTAAAAAAAACTCAAAATAGAATCTTTCAACATATCTTTTATGTGGAATTGTACTTCTCCACCCCTATAAGATGATATTTGATATGCTATATATGTGATACCCAGATATGATATTTTTAGGTAAGGGTACATGAGGTATGTAGATAAGTTATATGGGATTTTTTTGGATGTGTAAGAAGTAAGAAATGTGTTCCCTATTACAATTTTACCCATTTGTGATATATGAAAATTATTGATTTTATTGTCCATGGAATTTCATCTTCAACAAGGTTCCACATTGACAAGATTCAATTGAAAATTAGGAGGGTGGATCAATGGATCAAGTAGGGAGTACATTAGATTAGGTTTGGGGGGGCAAGATGATACCTTTTAGGTTTGTGAGGATAAATATCCACAAGTATAGGATCTGAGTCAAGTGGATTAGAAATACTGTGTGGTACATATTAGGTTGTGGCTATATATTAAGCTGGGGGAAATCTAGGTACATGTCATATAGTTTATTGGTAGGGGTTATTTTTGAGATTATCAATCCATATAATATTTTACTAGTGTGTTTTATTCATAGAACCTATCATTTTTTATTGGTCCAGATAGACCATTAGTAGAAGTTAACTAAACTAAGTTCTCAGAGACAATATTTTACTAGCCTGACGAATACCTAGTCCAGAGGGTGAATCTGTGGTCATATATGCTCATAGTACTAGAAATATAATGTTGGGAAATGATGTATATGATTATAGTAAATAAGGAATAGAAATATGGATTTAGAGAATATGTTATTTATAAATTTATAACAATAGTTATTGAGGGCTGAAAAATCCCTTGTGTTTTTGAACCTTCAATGAGGTGACACATATATCATTCATGTTATGTCAATTTTAAAAAACAATTACTGATTCATGTCTGTAATAGAAGGAAATTACATTTCCATTGTAAATAATTTCTAGAATAGTTTTAGGAACTCTATTATGGTATAGTTAAATATATTATTATTGAGCTTGTTCTTAGAGGTAGTAAATATGTGTTTCATAAACAAATGGAATCTCATGGACTAGAATAATTCTAGCATGGTGATGGATCTAGGATAGACTATATGTAGTGCCTCTGGTAGACTTAAGTGATTCTATGAGGTTTCACATTATGGAATTAATGCTAGAGATTTCGTCAGATTGCCATAGAGTACAGTTTCAATGGTGTGCTTATTGTGTGGTTGGATGGGTAATGCTTTAACCCAATTTGAGAAATCACCATTTTAGTGCATGGGATTATTCCTCTTAGAGAACATGGAGAGATTTTGCATGAATAGTTATTTGGAATCATGGGGTCTGAGAACTATTCTGACATGTAGATTTGAGGTAGGATCATGTGTGGTACGAGGAGCTATTATACGGTATTCCACATTGCATTAGGGTTTTATCATAGAGAGATACATAATAGTGAGGTTATTGGCTGATAGTTGGTGCAACCCATCATTAGGTAAGTCCTCGTGTATGCTGGATTCAACCATTGTTTATGACGTTGATCTAATTGGGGTAAATAATGATGATAATACAATATTTTTTAGAGGTAAAATATAATTATTGGGTAAATATTTTAGTTTTAATAATTATAAATGTGGGTAAAATTTTTGATATAGAACTAACAAACAACTAATTTTTATAGGGTAATTGAGCATAATGAGTTTATTATATGATATGTATAGAAATAATGAATTATTTTTGCATGATCTGTATGTGATATATGATATTTTTTTAATCATATAGGATATTCAGTTTTCATGAATACGTTATGTTGCATGAAATTATTGGTGTTCTATGTCATGTAGGATAGATTTAAGCGTCATATGTGTTGTAGATACTCGTGGGAATCTGTTAAAGTGTGGGAAGTTGGTCTCATTAGTGACACATATATGATTTAGAACCTAATGGGGTTAATAAAGGAAGTTATGTATTGTGTGGAAATGAAGGTACGGAGGATGGTTAGGGGGACTATTAGAATATAGGGTTTGTATGTTTATCTATCATGATGTTAATTTCTATGGTGGGGAGTTTCCTTAAGTCGAATTCATCATAAATAAATAGGTTACTCTGTGTTGTTGTTGTTTTTTGAGATGAGATTGTTTCATACTATCTCATCCTGGGAAGCCGCTTCTCTTCAATGAGTTATGTTATAGTGGATAGGGTTTGAATTCTTAGGTTTCTAATGAGGTAAAATTCAGGTAAATT
This sequence comes from Viscum album, assembly GCA_963277665.1. NCBI lineage: Eukaryota > Viridiplantae > Streptophyta > Magnoliopsida > Santalales > Viscaceae > Viscum > Viscum album. Next base: position 640,725,263 of record OY728151.1, on the reverse strand, counting down.
TTAATTTTTAGATTAGTGGGAGATCCAACATTTTAAAAAATAATAATTACATCATAATTTAGAGTGTTTACTCTAGTTTATTTATTCATACGGTTCATGTGTTATGGAAAAATAAGAGTCTGAGATGACTGGTTGGATTGAAGATCATTTAGTACAATGATCAACGAATTATGAGACAATACAATGGGCTTTTAAATTCCACAATTAAAGTTATAATTTTGAGGCTTATTGGAATTATGGGTGGATTAGAAAAAATTTCTATGTTTTTGTGCCTAAACATGAATGAAATATTTATGTTTTAGTAGATATGACTAACATTTTATAAACATGGTTTAATAAGACACGCCCATGCCCAGTGATGGGGAGGTTCCTTGGAATAGTGGTTTCTCATGGTTGGATCACAGTCATCTATATCATGTGGAATAAAAATTTAGTTCACTAACGAGGATGATATTACCAAACTTACCCTCTAACCTTATATATGTCTTATTATATTAATTATTTTCTATTTAATGTGTACAATTAGGTGATCACTTATCATTTCATCATCCAAAAGTATTCTTCATATCTCCATATATTGGGATCAAATGTGACTGTCATCGAGTGAGTTAGAAGCATAGTAGTATTCACATGACAGGACATTATTCATCCTGTTTAATTTATTGAATTATGAGATACTAATTCCATGTGTTGAATTTCTCTATATTTTGAGAGAATTATCCAAATATTCAAATTTATCTCATTTCTTTTTGGATTATAGGCATGTACTAGATGAGTTATTTAATTAAATCATATGGTTGGTGGTTCTTAAATATCCCATTATTTATGTTAATTTTATAAAATACTATTGAACAACCCACTAGTGTGGCTGTCTGAGTGTGTCATGCTAATTAAATTCTTTAGTTTCTAGTATAATTAAAATATTACATTGGTATGTGGCATGATTGAAAGCTGTGTTGATCAAAATGTTATTTGGGTTGTGTGAAACAATGTATTATTATTTTTTGGTAATGGTGATCCAATTTTTTAATTTAATTTATTTTTCATAAGATTTAATTAAACTAAATGTAATTTAATGGGTCTAGAGTAGCATACACAGAGGATTTTGATCAATGTAATTAATATGGTAAGGAATATTAAGAAGTTAAAATTACTCAAGTAATTTATTTGATGATGATAAAGAGTATTGTGGTGATGAGATCCTAGAGATATGTCAAATGGTGAAAATAATGCTATGAAAGTGTGATTTTTTTGTTCATTTGGTATCATGGTTTTTGGATGGTGTGACATATGAATTTCTGTTGATTTTTTATCACTATTATTGGAAAATAACATAGATAGAGTCCTACACATGTAGATGATAACTCATTTTCTATTTTATTGTTCACTAATTGTGGGTGGATGACTCCATAAAATAATAAAAATAGGATTTCGTGATGAACATCAGTTATAGAAGACATTCACACCTACTCTTTCCATGGGATATGTTATGTGTAACCCTTATTTTGGGGAATTGTTTTCCAAATATGGTTGTGTCGATGGGCCAAGATCGTTGAGGGATGAGTCTAATCATTTCTTGGAATTTATGGCTATTGATTATATGGTGGTTTTTTAAATATTTTAGTTAGTACATCATCATCATCTGGTATATCTAGTTTTTGAGCCAATGTAAATTTTTTAATGTGGATTTTTAAGTGGTGTGTAACCTTAATTTGTTATTTTTTCATATGGTGTTTATTTAATTTTATTGATTATATATATATTTATATATATTAAATTGAAATAATTGTTGGAACAACTAGTCATGTGACATGTTATGGGAATAAATAATGGGTTCACTTGATGTGGTTAATAGTTGATATATCATTCCACTCATTCAATGATCGTAGTATATAAATTCCACTTTGTGTTGTTTGAGAGTGAGATAAGCATGCCATGTAATTGTGAGATTGAGTATATTTTCTATTTTTTTTTTTGAATTATACACTTTTCAACATATCAATGTTATACATGAACATGTTGCTAGTGGCCTACGAATTTCATAATCACAACCTACATGGGACCATCTACATAGGTGGAGACATTTTTTCATTTATGTCATGAAAGGTATTGGTATAGTAAATTGGATCATAATGATTATAGATGTGAAGTTGTATTAGATGGATTGTATATTTACAACGTTGGTTATTCTATATCAATATAGTGATTATTTAGACCTTTTGAACCCATAGCTATAATGACAATCTTGGGGGAGATCTTTCATATTCATTATGAATTAAATGGATTTTATATTATTTTTTAGGTTAGTATTTCTATTAAATTTTGTTATTTTCTATTTTTATTTTATTCTTCCATTTAGACATTATTTATAATTTCATCCACTGATATTTGTTTTACACAATGCTAGTATTATATAACTATTATTATTTTTATATTATCATAATATGGTATAGTCTCCCCACTATAAAAAATAAACTCCCATTTCTAGTAGATAACCATTGGAATATGGGTAAGTGGTACTCAATAAAATTGTATCTCTAATCTGAAAAACATGTTATGTGGAGCTCGGTCTTTGAAATCATGGAAAAAAATTTGAGAAATGTAAATATATAAATGAAAATGATTGTTCTCTTAAAAATTGTTAATTTTTTTCTATTCACTATCAAATTAATAATTTCTAAAAAATCTCAATTTTTCACATTATTGTTTTTTGATATCGTTATTTCAAATATGAAATCATTGTAATAAATCATGATCATAAAGTGGTAGAAATTAATTATAATAACTACATAGAAAATGAAATAAAGAATATTTTTTATGAAGTCATATTATTGAAGCACAACATGTCATTATTAAAAGTGATGAATTAATTATTTTTAATTAGTAAAAGACATTAATCAAATTAAAATTTGTATATATCTTTAATTATGTTTTAATCATGTTCATACCCACCAATCCTATAGATTTTTTATAATTCCGCACTATATCAATGCTCATTTGGACTTGGGGTTTAATTTAGTGAAATATAAAGTAAATATATAACTATATCAAAGGAAATAAAGTTAATATAATTGTGGGTTAAATTATACCATTGATAAGTTGGTTTATTGCATAAAAATTTTATCACTAGAATAAAAAAAATTTGGATTACTCTATTTTATTTCATCTTACAATTTCCATGAAGAAAAATCAAATAAAAAATTCCCCTAGATATCATTAAAAAGTTGGGTATTCTTAACACAATGAACATTTTTTTGATGATTCGATTTTTCTAAAAATTATTATTCATAGAGTGGATAATAATATATTAGTATGACATCTATGTTTCTAACTTGTGAATGATCGGGTGTGTAAATACTTATGAGAGATAGATTAAAAAATGATTAACATAATAGAGGTATAGAGGAACTGACAATTGATAACCTATTATCCATATTTGATCAATGTTCTTAAATAGAGAAATTATAGAAACTGTTCAATATTTACGTATTTTTGAATCTCAGAAATTTATTCTGTGGAAAAATTTATAGGAATATTATTTCGGAAAATTAGAATTCCATATTTCACTAATTATTTTAATCATAGAATTTCTATTTCCATTATGAAATAATGACATGAAATGAAGAGGATGTAAAATTATAAAATAAATCCACAAATATATAAGGTTATAACATGTTTACTTCTCTATAATAATCATTTAATACTGTAATTTTTTATTTTATTTGATAGAGGGACACACAGTGATCCATTTGAATGGTTATGTAAAATCAAATTTTATAAAAAAAATTATAAGTAATTGTTTTGATCTAAACAACAAGTTAAATATAGAAAATACTATCTCAGCATATCAATATATTATTTAATGGTCCTCTCAGACTAGTCTTTTTTATTAATATGATAATATGTATTCAAACACAACTGTATATGGTGATTTTTTATGACTACACCAAATCATTGATGTCAACATCAAATATAGGTCATTTTCTATATAATATTGTACTCCCTTAAAAAATAAAACATTATTAATATGTATAATTGTATTTTGATGAATACTAAAATCTTAATTGGTAGAAATGAATTTTACTGACATCATAAGGTGACCAAATAAAATAATGATTTCATCGTAGCCTTAAAACGTTTTAGTGAGTATAAAAAATAAATCCAATGTTATATTCTCAAATATCGATTTTGTTATGAATAATGGTTATCATATAACCTTGGACTTCTATATTACATCATAGAAATATTTACATACATATATGAGAGATATATATTCATAAATATCTAAATCCATGTTATCCCAATTGAAATAATCAATCATATCTTCTTATATATTCATTCATTAGGTATAAATAGAGAATGATGAACAATAAAATTTATCCAAATAGACATCTATATAATATTTTATTGATGATATACATGAATAGTTGTAGAACAACAATATTTAATAACAATAAATCTTAAACTATTTAAAATTATTCACCATCTTCGATATCTCTACAACTTTTTTATGGATCATTAATATTTAGATGCATGGATTGATGAACATTCTTTTTAGAAATAGAATATATCTCCCCTAATACTAACATTTAAAGATCCATCAATTATAAATGCATAAACATAGATGTTTTTTACACACATAAATTCCAATCTCCCTTGATCATTAAAAATAAAGTCGTTATTAAACATCGATAATAGCCTAGTGTGGTAATTTATTGACAAGTCGTAGTAACTAATCAACTATAACGAGCTTCTCTGGAGAACATTTAACACTTTTTAAGTGAATATATTCATTAAACGTGGATAATTAGTTTATTTTTTTGGACAAAATTATCAATAAATAATATTCCTCAATATCTCTAATTCAAATATTAATATTAGTAACACATGTTATTGAGTTGTTTAATGTTTCTCCTGAACCTCAAATTGGAAAAAAGAATAAACTATCAGTATATCATTCTATAAGATGATTCATCATAATCAATTAAATGATTTATTATTATATATAAATCCGCCTAAAGATTTTTAGAGTACTATGATATCATGTTTATTATCTTACCTTCTCTTTTTTACATGAAATTTAAATCACATATTTCCATCAAATGGTATATTACTCCCTTTCGAGTCAACACTGTTAGTGGATAAGATATCAACAAAGGAATTCTTCACTAAACCTTGATAATATAGAGCCAAACCATGAAAATAAATATCTCAGTCATCGTGGTTGGCCTTGGAAAATATTTTGTAACAACTATCTCTAATGTATCCCCATATATAACGACATACAATATTATATGACCCTAAAAGGAAACCTTCAATTTGAAGAATACATTCATGGTCATTGTTACATAAAAATTCTCCCTCTATAGTGTCTTATTTATAATTATCATGTGGCCATCATACTCTTCCATTTTCAGGAAATATATAAGGTCATCCTCTATAAATAAAACCAAAAATAATCATGGTAATATCTAAATACTCTACTAATTTAATATATTAATCTGGAAAAATCATTATTAAGTCCAAATTAAATCATTATAAATTCTTATTTTATATACATAAAATAAATGATTTTTTTTATAATGTATTAAATTCTTAATTTCAATTGATAGTATCCATGTCAATGATAAATATATTGAAAATAATGATCTCCATGAAATTTTTCAAACAAATCATTAATAATGGAGATAAGAAAAATATTCCTTAATAGTGATCATGTTCAGTTCTTGAATGTCAATTAAATTTTAAAATGGAAAAAAATTATTCATAAAATAACAAAAAATTACACCATTACTACACGCATGTGTGAATGAATTGAATATTAATTTTTTCCTTCATATACATATTTTAAAACTGAAACTCAATTTGGTCCACTAAAAATAGTGTTTCTAAAAAAATTGTGGAACAATGTTTGTGATGAATTATAAATATAACAGAACAATTTAATGAAATTTAAGGAAACTCGTTAATAATGAAATAAAAAACATCCATAGAATAATAATATCATTTGTATTGATATTATTCATAGACTTATATGAAAAAAATATTTTAGAATGACAATGAATAACAAATAACTAGATATTATTTCTATTGGAATTTAATATTCATCCTTGCATAAATAGATTATCATAAGCATGTTTGGAATATAAAATATGACATCACATACATAGTAATTGTTATAATATTTTTATAAACAACAACAATAAATACCCAAAATAATATCAAATTGAAAATAAGGGGTACTAATATGAATTTCGGATATACATTCCACAATCATTAGTTTGAGATGAATCATTGGAATTACTTGTAATCATCAAACCTATTAGATTCTTCATAGATAATTCAATAAAAAATTATTAATCATTCATTGGGGTACCCTTATGAAATGACTTAGATATAAATATATATATATAAGGAGACGAAAAAGATAATAGTAGTTCTAGAATGGATTGTTTTGGTACCATTCACCACATTATATCTATACCCTATATAGAAAATAAGGATATTATTAGATTTTCATTTTTCTATAGGGATAAGAGGTTTCTACCAAACATCATCATCATTTGATATCAAATTCTATCACTATATATTGTGACGTGTATACTCTATTAATTTTACAAACTAGACTGTGTGTGGTTCATTCAATTATTCTATATCTCTGTTGACATAATTAACGATAGTCTCATAATTAATTTATCATTTTATGGCCTGATTAGATTACATTATATTATAAAATAATTTACTAGTCAACAAAAGTAATTTTTTTCAATGTATCCATACACATTTTGGGTATAAATGGTAATAATCATCATCTCAATATGCAATGTATTATTATAATTATCTTTGAATATTAACTTATTCTCTTCTAAAAGACATGATATTTAATAATATTATTAATATAAATTTCAACCTTTGTATCCCATCGAATGATTTAATCATTTTTAAAAAATTCCCATAGGGAATATTATTATTAGGGGCATGGTTTAATGCCACTAAATAATCTATCAATATTATTATTTGGTTATACAAAAATACTAAAAGAAAAAAACACATGTCTTGAAAATTATTACTCATATATACTATTGGAATCCTCATACCACTTCTTTAACTCAATGGATCTGTTCTCAATTTTTGTTTAGAAAATATGAAGAAATTAGTTTATGAAAATTATCTATATAAAATCATACTACTATATAGACAAGTATTCTTCATAATTCCTCACATCATATATGATAGTCTAATATTCATCTGCTCAACAATCGAAATGATTAATATTGAAAATACCATTTTAATTTTCAAAAAATAATAGAATAAAAAAATTCATATAGGTACTATTTTATTACTCAAGAACTAGTTGATCATGGCACCCACTAAAGGAAGGTTGTAGTTTCCCCATAAATGACAGAACAGAACATTTTCCCTTTTCGTTGCCTTTTGTGAGCTTGTAAATTTTCATTTATTGATAATGCTAGGTAATGAAAGAAAATATTATTTATCATACCAACCCCCATAGATTCATACTTATTGTTAGGAAAATAATTTCATTATTCATTACATTAAATTAAAATATTGTTATTTCAAGTTATAACCATTATATAAAACCATAACAAATACTGTGATAAATAATAATATTTTCTAGAAACCTTATAATAATGAAAATTAATAAATAGTATGCCTAAATCAATAAAAAATAATATCAAAATATTATACCTTATATTTATCCTCAGTTATCATTGTTTTTCTTCTATATAATGATTCATAATGGAAATTTCAATTAACCCAATCGCATAACTTAAGAGTGTCCAACACGTTATCTAGTAGTATTCCAACTAATCGTAAAGCATTGATAATTGATTCAATACCCAATACATTTCTTTCAAAATGTTGACCCCTAGTTTAATATGTCTAATATATTCACCTAAATTATAGTATATTGATAGGGATTTATTTGTTAGAAAAAAGGATCCTATTTAATAAAAAAACATAGGGTTTTCCCTTAGATTAAGAACTATTGTATGTTCTCTAGATAATGAATAAATATATGTTTTTATAAAAAAAAATAAATATTCATTTCTATGATTCAGACTACATAAACCCATGAAATAACTTCAAAAATATTACATTATATTAGATGAATATTCATTTCATTATATTATGATCTATTAAATAAACATATTTGTTTAGATACTGGGAAAATGTGAATACAATAACAAATGGTGTATAAAATATAGATATTCACTCCAAAAAATTTCATCAAAAAATGAACCCTTTATAGACATATAGTCATTATTACCGCTCTTCATATCCATGGGGGAAAAGTATAGTAACATTTGAGCTCAAATATTCAGTAAGGGAAAACAATCAATATATAATTTTCAATTTCAGTATAATATGAATAATTTTTTAATACATGATCATATACATTGAAAACCATATTTATAAATTCAATGATTAAAACCATGATTTATAGAATAATTGTTAGAAGTTAATAATACATAAATCATTATGGCATCAAAGAATCTGATGCACCTAATAATAACATTAGCATAATATCATGATATAAAATATATCCATAAGGTATATAAAAATTATTTAATTATAAATCATATATAAATGAGACCCACTGAGGAATTAATGACATTGTAGGGTTCTGATAACAACCCCATGGCCAGTTTCATTCTTCGGATAACATGGGGTATTCCATATATCGGTCTTCAAAACACTACCTGTGTATTATCTTCCAAGATTGGGATAACATCTCTTATACTATTTATGATAATGAATTATTAATATCATACCAATTAATTAGGGGATATATAATATTAATCCTAGCCTTCACATATTCTCAAATCCACTTATTTGTATGCCACATGATCATTAGACATTCACCAGATCATCATAACATTACCCATATAAAATAGACAAGAATCATGAAGATATCATGATGAAAATGTTAAAGAAAATATAGATAAAATATATTTATTTTATTAGTGTTTCATATCCTAATTATTATATAAATTAAATCAGTGAATGTTATTATTGATGAAAAATTTAATTAAAATATTACTTGATTTTTTCATGGGGAAAATAAATTTAATTTTAAAGTCACTTATTTGAAATCTAAAAAAATTAAATATATTATTGTATCCATTTTCATACAAAATATCCTTAGAAACATGTGAATTATAGTTCAATTCATTGATCTATCATGATGGTGTAAAATATCATTCAATCTGAGTATTATAAAATGAATAATTTTATTTAAAAAAAATAAAATGTCCCACTTTTGAAAAAAAAACAATATAACGTTGAAAATTATTTAATTACAAAAAAATGTGTAAATATAACATAACATAATTGGAGTATTGTAAAATAATAATATTGAAAAAATTAATTAAAACAAGTGAATGTGAGAAAAGGAATATTAAAAAATAAGAACATTATATCACTTTTTTTGAAAAACATTAAATGGATTTATTAAATACATTAATATAGGAAAATAAAATGTAATTTTGTAAATAATATATGTAACTAAATTATTAGAAAATTAATTATATTTTTATATATATAACATATAATTTCACCATAGTAAATTTAATCATAATCAATCCAAAAAAAATTGATTTTGTAACATAAAACTCATACCTAAATTTTCAATACTGCCATAACTGAACTACGATCGTTTATAAAAGGTTAAAATTATTTATAATTATATAAAATAATCATGTATATAATTATGGTATCATATAGTTTTAATATACATCATTTTAATACCCATTTATTTAAAAATTTAATTAAAAAATTCCTTTCCAATTGTTAACCATTTCATTTTTTATGAATGTTTTTTAGGGAAGTTCGGGTCCATGTGTGTTGATCTAGTTCAATAATCTAAAATTTGATAAAAACTATATATAAATAATATATTTTTATTATTTTTAAATTTCTAATCCCCGATATATTGTATATATAGAAAATTAAGTTACACATTTAGTGGAGTTGTTGGTCCATATGTATGCTTTAATATGACCTTCAATTTGTAACGTAAATAATGAAATATTCATAAATAATATATTATAATTCAAAAATAATAATAATATCATATAATGAATAAAAAATATTTACACTAATATAGTAATCCCACATGACTGGTGGTCAAGGAATATTTTTTATATCCTTACGTGTAGGAGGTTGTCCACTTGTATAGACAATTTCATTTCCCAATTTGATTAAATGAGGTTGGATAATGGTTATGAAATAATATTACAAAAATTATATTTTATTTTATACAGAAAAATTATTATCATTTTATGAGTACCATATATTTAGAATATTTATAGTATGAAATAAATTGAAAGGGGTCAGATAGTTGATTAACACTTCTTTAGTTGAATACGTATAGATCCATATATATTGGATATTGAAATGGACATTTAATAATACAACCTATTATAATTATTCTATTAGGTGGTGTTAATGGAATTTTATATGTTTTATTTTTTTTTTTGATCCCATTTGTGTAAATAATAGATAGTGGGGTTTCAATTTATAAGGTCTGTTAGAGGAGATAACTAAAATAATATAAAACTTAAAATAATAACAACGTGGTACGGAATCAAAATGAATCTAAATGAATAATATTATAAGATGGTAAAATATAGAGTCAAAATATGGACATAAAATGTGTTTTATTATTTTATATATCTAAATATAAAAAATTTATCATTTTTTAACCCCTCGGGAAACTGTTTTTTCAATTTTTTGATGTAATTTTTTTATATTATAATTTCCATTTTGAACTATAATAAAATTTATGTAATTCAAAATGTTTGTAATTAAGATATAAAATATGGACAAAAAATTAAAATAAATTTGATATATATTAAAAAAAATATTATTTAAAAATACCCATGCAAAAAAGAATGAAAAAATAGTTTAAAAAAAATTAATTTTCATGTATATATTTCTTATGCAAAAATTAAAAATATAGTTCATTCAAGTGAAATTGATTGGATTTTTAAATTAAAAAATATGTATTGGATTTTTAAAAAAACTCAAAATATACATGAATTGAAAAGATAATTTTTTATAAATTTATAATTATTTAATATAATTATAGAATTAATCTTTCCAAAAAAATTTATAGATTTCACATTAAGATAATTTTTATTTTAATATTTATTAAAATATACACTTTTTATAAAAACAACCCTTCATAAAACATAAAAACTAATTATAATATCCTTGAAAAAAATAAAATAAATACCATTTTATGAAAAAATAATATTCTGGAAGAATAAAAATTCATTACAAAAAAATCTGTATTTAATTATTATGAATTGATGAATGCATAACCATTTAATAAAATATTAATACATATTTTTTATAATTCATATTTTCATATTCGTATTCTATAATACAATGGCTAAATTACAAAATAATATTAAATAATGGTATATTTTGACATAGAGTAGTGTATAATGAATGATATTGACAACATAATGACTATTTGAATGTAAATATATATAAAATAATGGGTTTAACTACATATATTGGAACACAATTCATAAAAAGGAATGAAAATAAATAATTAAAAGTGAAATGTAATTGAATGAAAAAATAGGTCTATAAAACATCAATAACCTAGATGGAAAAATTTAGTGATTTATTTGTTTTATGATAGAAAAGAAAATATGAGGAACAACTATATAACACCAAAGGTATTAGATTTCACTAAAATTAATACCAATATTAATGGAATACACAACATGAAATATAAATAATGAAGGAACAATTTAATAATATTACTCAAATGGGACTATTATAATCTAGTATAAATATTTAAATATATGAATTGAAGTAAATGTATTATAAATATATTTACAATGATAATTATTCACATACATGTGTTGATTATTTCATAAAAAATAATGACTCATTTTTTAGTATTCTTATTTTTTTTTAAAAAGATAATTTCGTTAAAAATGGTCATGATTGTTCTATTGGTGATAAATTATTATAATTAATATATTTAAAAATTATAAAAATTATTTTACGAAATTAAATAACTTTTTGTAATTATCCGTTTTTTGTTGGATTATTTTTTTTTAGAATTTTCTGATGAATTTTGTTTTTGAATTAATTTTCCAAATTCTTATTTTTAAAAAAATTTTGATTTTTATATGTTGAATTTTATAAGTTTTATTATTTTTTATAATTGATTAAATGTAAAATTATTTCATTACTATTAGGAATTACCAAATTAATTGAATCATAATAAGATTCATACATTAATTAATTATAAAAACTATTTATATGAAAGAATAATATTTTTTGAAAAACCTCTTATCATATTATTCTAATGGATTATTTTGTTATTAATTTCATTCAATTATTAGAATTGAATTTGAAAAAATTATTTTGTAGTATTAGTAAACATAATAAATATTATTTAATAAGTTCCATTTATTTAATGTAATAATTAATTTTATAAATAATAATAATCTATTTAAACTTTTATGATTAAAATAGGATGACCATTGGTTAATCTAACGAGATAATGGTTTAAATGAAATATATATATATATATATATATGATAACTCTCCATTGGTTGTTTTAATTTTTATGTAACATATATAAAATTATTATATAAGTAATTTTGGAAGAAATTATCCATAAATGTGACTTAATAATATTTTAAATCATTGAAAAATTATAACTGTTTCACACACCTCAATTACAAAAGGGAAAATCATTCCCTCAAACCCTCACAAATGTTAATTAATTTAGCTCAACCCATCTATATCAATATATATATATATATATATACATTTTAAAGAATTCATTATTCCAAAATGACCAAACATGTTAACATCCACAAGAGATCTACCACAACACAATCGATGAATATGTAATTTTGTTAATAGATATCTATATTTTTATTCTTAAATTAACACCATAAATCATGTCCAAAAAATTAAAATAGAATAATAAATGAATTTAAAATATGATTTTATGTTCTTAATTAGATTTTAAGATATTTATCCATCACGTTAAACATCAACTGTGAGACCAAACCATCGTATGAATTTATAGTGAACTGCAAATTTGTGAACTGTTGTAATTGTTTTCTATAAAAACTACACATGACTCATATTAATGATTTATTTAATTAATATAGATGATAATTACGAAATAATATTTATTATGTAAAATTTATATATTATATTCTTACCTAACCTCTCACATGTAAATAAATGAAAATGACACTCATGTGTATTTCCCACCATCTCTATGATGTGACACGACTCGTTTTTATTATCCAACATTGGTGAATGAATCTAAAAATGGACATAATTTATTATTATTTCCTTTATAAAATTAATATATATAAATATATTATTAAAATATATACATTAAAATTTATCTAATACTTCAACTACAAAAAAGTGATGATAAAGTGATGTATTTAACACAATGATAATAATAAATATTATTTATTAATGGGGGGAGAGATTTTATAAGTAGATAATATATGATATTATAAAACGGAATATTTTTATTTGGTATCTTATCACCATTTATTAAACAATTATACCGAAGGTTAACACACATTAATCAAATTGGATATGATATGTAAGGGGTTTCTTAACTCGATTTAAAATAGGGGGAGGGGGTCAGGTAACAAATACATTAATTATATTACTCTATTATTATATGTCAAATTAATATATCGGGATTAATTTTTATGTTCCAATTATTTTTTGTGTACTAATTCTATGAACGTTATCCATTCCTTGAGTAATTCTAAATTCAATGTCTTGGTTTTTCTAAGTTATTTTATATCATTTTTATCTCCAATTGTAGAAATTTGGTATTGAGAACCTATTTTATTTTAAGTGGTACATATTCATAATCATTGACATATTTAACATTAATATCTACATATTTATGGTGAATAAATAATCAATCAATGTGTACACTTTCACTGATTTAAAATTAAAATGTATTCAAAGAGGTCAGATTTTATTCTACATTATAAATTAAGTTAGAAAATTTTTAATAAATATTTTAATATATTAATTATAAATATTTTTTAATTTTTTATCCCCTTAATATTTAAATATGATGCATATTTTAACCATGTTTTAAATATTTTATCTTTAAAGTGGAAATGGGATTATCAAATTTTAAAAATTATTATATTTATTTTTTATTACATATACATTTCTTCTATATCTATATTTTTAAAAAAAAATCAGATTTTATTTCTATTTAATCAGCTTATTTTTTAGTGAATTTTTATGATATCTTTTACTTTTTATAATTTATAATAATAATATTTATAAGTATTTAGAAAGATTATTTTTATACATTCAATATTAAAATGTAATATTTTTTAACATATACGAAATAACATTTTTTCTCACCATTTAACCATTTTTATGTTATATTCCTTTTTATAAAAAAATTAATTTTATTATAGAAAATATTATTTAATGAAAAATTATTTCCAATGTTTTCCATCTATTGAATTTATTCTCCAAAATAAATTATTCTAGTTAAAAATATACTCTTATAATTAAGTTATAATCATAATGTATATCTTGATTAATTTTTGATCACCATAGTTCTATTGAATCATTCAATTATATTTGATTACATTTCATTGGAAAAAGATTCCACTTCAATATAATTATTCTTCATATCATGGAAATTCTTCTTTCTTATAATATATAACATTTATATATAAAATTTCTGTTACATTTAATATAAATTTCTTACCTGGGGAAATCACATATTTTTGAATCCATTAATCAATATTAAAATTATATTGAAAGGACATTTTTTTTAAATTAGAACGATCTATAAATATGTGAGTATTAAATTATAAATTCATTGATTAATGGGCCAAATATTTCAAATCCAATTGATGTATTCATATGAATGATGAGACAAATGCATTAGACACCATTATTAAATGGGTTGTTTTTTGCATTCATGTTAGTTAAATTATATTTGATCAGGGAATTGATGGTAATGTTATCATGATTCTTGAAATTATGATGCCTAATACAATGTATTTAAATCATCTATAATTAATTTATTACTAATAATGTAATTATTGTGTTTATATTCTCCAAAAATCCATTTAATTATCAAGACATTGACTAAATGTCATATTTTTTCAATTATATTATTTGACATATTAATTGTTCATTATTAACAATTTATAGATTCTGTTGTATAAAACCCTTAATGATAATTTGAGATTACTGTTATTTTTATTTTCCTTCCAATTACATGAATAAAGAGTATTTGAATGAGTTCAAGGAAGCATAAAATTTACATTCACAATGTTTTTTATTTTATTTTCCAATTTAAAATGTGATGCAAGTCTATATCTATTTCATTAAGACTATTAAATTGATCATCCCCTTGGGATGAAATCCCACATATCTTATCTTAATTAAATTAAGTAGAAACTAGATTTTTGTTATTTTATTTTGTTTTTTTATAGTTGGTATCATTGGATATTTACTTAAAAACATTATAACTAATTAACTAAAAATCATATAAATTAATAAATCAATAAGGTATACATTTATTATATGAATAATTATATAATAATATAATAAATAATATTGTTATTTAAAATTTACAATATTTTACTTTTAAAATATGATTTTTTTATACTAAAAGAGGACCTAGTTTGCATAGAAAGATATCTATGCCTAATAACCTAGTAAAGATATGGTCTTGAATTTTTTATCCTTTATTGCGGTATACAATGACTGGGCCATTATTTCAGAATAAGTTAACACTATCGAGGGATATACTTTGGTAAATTCAACATTTAATTGTAAACCTTAATTAATGATTTTAAAAGAGAATGATGATGGATAACCTAGTATAAACGTACAATAACAAAGATTGAAAATATGGGTAACAATTTAGGAATCCTATAAAATATTTTTATGATTATATGATATCCCACTATAATTATTATTATTTGTCATCCTATTATTTTTGGTTTCATTCAATTTATAGAAAACCATTTTTAACACTATATGGGATGTGAATGAAAATTATCATTCTCTTTTGAAATATAATATTATAAGGTATGAAATATTAAAGATTTTGATTATTCCTGACCACATATCATGTATCTTATTTAATATTTTCAACCTATCTAAATTTCCAAACAGAACATAAAATAGAGAGGTATAGTTTCATGGATTGTTGGGTTACTAGAACCATGGGATGTAGATGATTCAATATCTTACCATTCCAAAATTTCAAGGGTGGTACATGGAAAGTTTTCATAATATGAGATGATGATTTACACATCTGAAGAAATAGTTGACAATGTAATATTTTTCCAATTAAAAAGTTAATTGGGTTAATATTGAATTAATGTATCATCAAGGACATGGGAATAAATGAATATAAGAGTTTAATTATATAATAATGAAGAATAAAAATTACTGAGCTACATATAATATGTATGATTTATTTTAGTTTTTACCCTAAAAATTAAATATCATTTTGATACAATTGAGGATATTGGAGATGTGATTCTTATTTCTAATTATGAAAAATATGTAATGTGGAACGAAACAAAAATTATTTTTTAGATGTGTATTAATGAATATGAATGACTAATGTGATTATGTATTGTTATCTAGAATTATGATTTTTTAGTATTTATTAATTGTATTTTTACATCCTTGGTATATTCAGCAAATATTTATTTTAAATATTTTATAAATAAGGGGTATAAAATATTATTTATAGTAAAATGTTCTAAAATGATTATAAATACATTGGTATTAGTGTATCTATTTATTTTTTGGTAATTAATGTGATATATAATTAATTTTTTTTGAAAAATATATGATTGTATATATATAACTGTGGAGGTTGAACATTATATGTTTGAAAGAATAAATTTTTTTTAGTTTCCCTTTATATTTTATGGAAGATTATATGATAAAGTTAAATTATTATCAAATTAATGTTATCCTTAAATATTATCATTTAATGGAAAAATATTAGGTATCTAATTTGAGTAATAAAAATAGCTTTTGGGTTGGGTGATAACCTTTTTCATTAGATATAATCATGGGGATCGAACTCGCAAGAGAAAAAAAACATGGGAACAATTACTAATACTTAACTATGTGTTCCCCTATACAAAACGAAATTTTACCCCAAAAGGTTAAAATTATTGAGAAATAAGGATTATTTTTCATTGTTTTAATAATATATTATTTAAATTTTACATAATTTGTCATGTTATTTTGTAAATTACTTTGTTTTCGGTATAGAGTTAGACTGTGATTATATTTTTATTACTCTGAGATATTACATTTTATGTATTATATTTTTTAGATTAAATCGAAATAAATTTGATGGAATATTGTTAATTTTTCTCATAATTTGGATAAAAATAATTCATATAGTTTCAATTAGTAGTTATTTATAGAATGAGTTTTGTTAAACATTTTTTGTAAAGGTCCATGTTCTGATTAACAATTTATTACATCTTTAGAAAAATGTGCACGCATATTACAATGTAACATTGATTTTGATAGTAAATTCTATTATAGACTGGAGGGGAAATATTTTCAATATTTTTTAGACCAAATGGAATTTTTAATTTTAATTTTAGTTCTTCAAAAATGATAAATTTGACGCATCCCTAATGATGTACACAAAAGGATGAAATTATAATTACTCATTAAGTAGAAAACATGAAATTAACATATATCATAATTTATATTCCAAGAGAAGTTAATTTTATAAACTATATGAAAATAAATATAAATATAGTGATCCATATGTGTATTTTCAAAATGAGAAATAATTTAATGTTTTAAAATACACATTACAGGGTATTTGTATTTTAGTGGTACTTAAGAAATATTTGTCCTCGGAGGGATAAATAAAATTAGTTATAATGAAAAAATATATATTCTAAATAGGATTGTATATTATTAAAATATTGAGGATGAAATTTATACTAGGATGTGATAATATAAACACATATGACTTTACATTACTTTAAAAAATAACATGATGTTTTGTGGTGTACACCACATGAAACACTGTAGAAAAAATGAACAATGAAATGGTATTATATATATTTTTCAATCATATCCTAGTCACATAATTCGATGGTATAAATAATATTTAATATGTTATGAGTTATTATTAAAAATATACTACCCAATAAAAATGTAATTATTCTTTCATTGGAAAAAGGGACTCAAAATTTTGTAAACTAATATTTTTCTTCCAATTTTTATTTTCATCATGAAAATTATTTTCAATGATTGTCATTGTAATATAATAAAATTAATTTAAAAAAATTATAAAAATATTAATAAAAATTCAAATTCAATTTTAAAATCTTCTTTTATTAATTATTGTACATTGATATTTTTAGAATTTTAGGAAAAGTATGATTTTTCAAAGGTATAGTGGAAAAAATGAATTTTATTCAAAAATGTCTATTAATATAATAAATTTACCATGATTTACTTTTTTTATAAAATTATTTATTCAAATATGAAGTTAAATTATATAATTTTAAATCAAATAATTTTTCTTTTTATTCTAATTATATGTTTTATTTTATTATTATAAATTTTTAAACTAATTAAAAAAAATTGGAAAACTAATATTCAACACGTTTTGTGTGATTATTTATATATTGAATTTATATATTTTTTGGATTTTAATTTTTGAAAAAATGATTTCATATATGTTATAATAATAATTATAATTTGATAATAAGGTCAAAATATTTCATAATTACTAGTGAAAATATTAAAAATCTTTTACCGCGATTAAGGGAAAAATAGGTTTACTAAGTATTAATTTAATAGTATAATTGTCAATATGATGTATAATAATCAATAAAACAAATTTTTTTGTTGGATAAATATCATTATATTATAATCATCTAACATAAGAAAATTAGAAAACATTTTTCTATAACATTAACTTAAAAATAATTTAATTATTTGAAAAATTATGTGTAATCCACTATCATCATATATAATAGGGAACATCATCCCCATAAATATTAATAATATTTTTGGAATTTATCATAATAAAACTCTTACAAATTCTCTACACTATTTTGTTAGGTATTATAAAATTCTGATGGTAATTCTAAAATTCCATTTTTATGATCCATAATATTATATTTCAATGATCTAATTAAATATAGATGTAATCATCTTAACTGATATGTTTCATTTTATATTTTATTTTACCACCAATAATTATTTCATAGTAATTGAAATAAAATAAAAAGATTATATACCATATACTGATAATTTTTATATGGAAGAATATTTATCAAAATCATTCTCCATCAAATTACAGACAATACCACCACTCATGTCAACGATGTACTAATAGATCATGAACTGATGAAATTAATTTTCATCACCACATTAAATGAATAATAATAATTGTGGAAATAATAAATATATATCATAATTATGAAATACTATTTATTATGTTATTTTAATATATTATCATTTTTCTTAGACATTCAAAAATTATTAATTTATAACACTAATGCCAATGTACAACCCTCCATATCTATGAATGTATGGACTTATTTTTCTAGGTCCACCTTTCAAAGAGGATTATAAATAATTTATAATATTAAATGATATGTAGTTTATAAAATTAATATAATTATATATATGAAAAAATTTATTCATTATAAGAATTTTAATCTCCATGAAAAAACAATCATGACAAGACTAATAAGATAATATCTGAAACAAGGATAATAATGATTGATTGATAGAGAAAATCACATAAGAATTAAAAATTGGATTGTGTATGAATTTATTATTATGAAAATCATTCATGGTTAAATTAATAATTTTTTTAATATGATTAAATTTAATGTTAAATAATGTTCAATAAATTTAATTTGTGAGGTAATGGGTTTCAAAACTAAATTTTCTTTCATTGGGATACATGAGTAGTGAATTTATTATGTTATAAAAAAATTATGTGTCAAATGAAATTTTAAAAATTAATATTCTATATCCATTATTTTGTTTTCATTCAAACATTTTACACCTAAATAATTTGAAAATTAATTATCAATTCAATTATTATTTATTGTAAAGGGTTTAATCACAATTTCTACAATATTATGACACATTTTTTATTAAGAAGCAATTTTATTTTATACGACATATATTTTAATGACCTCAACCAAGGAGGCCTAGATATTGTGGATACATTATCACATTAGAATAAAAGGAACATGTAATGAATATATTGATTTTATTTTTCAAACTAAAACATTAAATTATTAATTATATCAGACTGATAAATTATAATTAGCAAAAAAAATTGTTTCTGGAAAAATATGTTATAATTTTTTTGATTCTTCACAATAGGAACATGATCAATGAATGGTTAGATGATACCGTGTGCAGGCCTTTCCTGGGAGTCTATTGTTTATAGAAGACCTAGCTACATGGTCAAAAAACAGTTTCGATAACAATATTGATAAACAGTACATGGCCTCCTATCATTTAAAATATATAATTATAATAAATAATATTATTATTATTATCATTATTATTCCCCTTATTGTTTATTTCCTTCTCACCCTTGCCTATTATTACACTATGAAACTGGACCTTAAGAGGGCTCCCTTACAGGTTTTACCCACCCTCTTATCATTTAATCTATTCTAGGATAATTCCTCTCATGAAACTAAATATAATCACTTTGTAACTAAATATAAATATATAGATCCATATGTGTATTTTTAAAATGAGAAATAATGGAATGTTTTAAAAAACATATTACAGAGTATTTATATTTTAGAGGTACTTATGAAATATTTGTCCTAGCAGTGATAAATAAAAATAGTTTTTATGAAAAATATATAATCTAAATAGGTTTATATATTATTCAAATAATGAGGATTAAATTTATACAAGGAGTTGATAATAAAAATACCCATTAATTTACATTACTTTAAAAAATAAAATGATGTTTTGTGGTATAGACCACATGCAACACTGAACATCAATGAACAATGAAATAGTATTATATATATTGTACAATCATATCCTAGTCACATAATTTGATGGTATAAGTAGTATTAAATATGTTATGAGATATTACTAAAAATATAATTCCCAAAAAAAATGTAATTATTCTTTCATAGGAAAAAGGGTCTCATGGTTTTGTAAACTAATATTTTTCTTCAAATTTTTATTTTCATCATGTTAATTATTTTCAATGCTTGTCATTGTAATATAATAAAATTAATTTACAAAACATTATAAATAAATTTCTAAAAAAATCATTTTTAAAATCATCTTTTAATAATTATCTTATATTGATATTTTTAGAATTTTCGGAAAAGTGTGATTTTTCAAATGTATAGTGGGAAAAAATGAATATATTTATCTTATTTTTCCTCCCTCAACATTAAATTATTAATTATATCGAACTGCTAAATTATAATTAGCAAAAAAATACTTATTATGGAAAAAAATATGTAATAATTTTTTTGATTCTTCATCATAGAAAAATGATCAATGCATGGATAGATGATACCGTGTGCAATACATTCATGGGTGTCTATTGTTTTTATAAGACCTAGCTAAATGGTCAACAAACTGTTTCCATAACAATTTGGAGAAACAATGCATGGCATCCTATCATTTAAAATATATAATTATAATTAATAATACTAATAATATTATCGTTATTATTCCCCTTATAGTGTATTACCTTCTCACTCTCGCCTATCAGTGCTCTATGAAACCGGACCTTAGGAGGGCTCCCTTACAGGTGTTACAAACCCCCTTATCATTGAATCAATTCTAGGTTAATTCCTCTCATGAATATTGGTGTGATCATATTTGGTACGTTTTTTCCTCCTACTCTTCAATTTCTTTTCATATTTATCATTCTATTTATCATCACCAATATTTTTATTCTTACCCATCTGATGACTACCCCATTTTTTGGTGATTCTCATGTTTCTTCATAATGTCTTGGGTCCTTAGGACCTAATTAGGGTGATTATATCAATATCCATTGAATGAAACTAATTCTAAAATAGTTTCTAGGTGGTTATCTACTATTTAAATTTTTTTTCATTATTTAAATTAGGTATTTTTTAATTTTATTTATTTTCATTCTTTTTTTCTAGTGCACTTGGACAACCATTCTTGAAGGATACTTACACATATATGCATTGGTATGTCATATTTATATACCATCATCCTAAATCTTCTTTCAAGGATTGAGGAATATCTACATTACTAATATGTGTATTTATATATATTATTATATGAGAAATTGATTGTAATAATAAAAGGAAGGTGTCTGAACCTACCTTCATCAATACGAGGGATGGGATTTCAAGATGTTGAGACCTTCACTCCTCAAGATGAAGTAGAGAAAACGAACTCCTTAGTCCCACCTCTAATAGTTCTCGAAGTAGTAACCTGCACCAGGCATATAGTAACCTCAACAAAATAGGAGACATTATACATTATAAAGTAACCATGATTGGGAGATTATATTTATCAACCTCAAAGAACACCAAGTCACACAGAAAGACTCACACACACATATATTAATAAAGAACAATCCATCTGACATGAATGATTAATGTAAAACTACAATAAATACAATGAAAAATCCAATTTAAGTACAAAAATACAACTAATTAGCGAAACAAAAATTGTCCCCAGCATCTGAGTTAGTATGGTCCAGAACGGTCCACGTAATCTCCCTGGAAAACTGAAAACAATTTTATATACATAGGGTGAGAATACCAGTATACTCAGTATGAAAATCCAATGTAACCAATGCATAAATTGGAGATGAAAAATAATGCCCCTGTGATAAAACATCAGATGCTCAAAATCACCTAACAAGGTATACTATCTATCCCGACCACACCAAGACACACTCGCCAAATAACAAAATTCAGGCAATGTAATGCATTAAGCACATCGATAGTTGGATAACCCACACCACATCTAATTGGTTAACTACTAATCTCTAATAGAGAACATCCTAGCACTACCATGCTCTTCCTCAATCACTGCCCTCCTTACCTATCTTCACACACATAGGGCACATACGAGATCACATCTTGCCTGAAAATAGATGGGCCACAAACCACTGCCCAATCCTAAAGATACTTATGAATTAGTACTCATCTCATCCCAATAACACATAGGAATCACTCCCCACCAGCAAACACCTTGGCCTTTCAACCACTCCCTAACTACCCAAATATTTTCGGGATTCCAATGCCTAGAAGTGGGATTAGAGATGATAAAATAACCATCCAACCATCCCCTGATGGGATATTGAGAAAGGACACCCTACCCCATAACAATGTTTGTTATCGACAGGGTGTGCTCGACACGTA
This sequence comes from Viscum album, assembly GCA_963277665.1. Taxonomy (NCBI): domain Eukaryota; kingdom Viridiplantae; phylum Streptophyta; class Magnoliopsida; order Santalales; family Viscaceae; genus Viscum; species Viscum album. The sequence continues at coordinate 640,701,810 of OY728151.1, read as the reverse complement.
TGTGGTGCATAATGAAATCACAAGGAACTGCATTTATATATATAGGTACCAAAAACTCACCCAACCCTATGGGGTTTTAGAACAATAACCTTCCAACAAAAAGTGACATTTCTCCCACCACTAAATTCACGTATCAAAATGAATGATGATCAATTCCCAATTCAATAAATAAATTCTACATCACTACAAGACATCACTCGAAACATACCCCCATCAAATTCATTTAACCAATTGTCATTCTGCATTAACAAATCATGCATTTATTTAATACTTCCTAACCCAAGAAGCTATGAAACATTGAAAATGTCATAATGAGAGGCAATTGTACCAACGAATTCCAAATCCACACAATGAATGAAATTCCATTCTAAAACAATCCATTCTAACACCCACTCATAAAAAACAGTTTCTGGAAACACTGGTTGAATGGAAATAACAAGGAAAAACTATCCTTCTTTAAAATTGCCTCTCTTAAACCATCCTCACCAACCTCATTTCATGAGAATAACCACATTTAGAAAGAAAATTCTCTCCCCTTACAGTACCATTTCACACTTCCTTCTCTTAAACACACATTCAACCACTTCCTCCATCATTTTTCAATGTATTATCACCATTCCCCTCTTCTCAACAAGTATGTCCCCCAACACACCTCATTACAACCATATTCATTAGCCCATTTTTCAGAAACACGACACCCTACACACCTATAATCATGAAAATGAATCATCCCAGTCATGGAACCCCACTACCCAACCATTTCCCATATATAGTCCCACTATATAACTAGTTTATCCATTCCACAATCAATTAATATCTCAACATTAGGTTTCATTACACCACCTATACCACCCCACACACACCAACACAATCACAAACACAACACCTAATGAAAAACTTAGACATAAGGATGAAGATAATGGAAAAAAACACACAACCACTCAAACAAGGAAATGTTTATTAAGATTCAGCAACACTAAATCATTAACTACTCTTGATAAAATGAGTATTAGAAAAAAACAAGTTTGATCTTGTGAAATTAAATTATATTACAAAATTGTTTTATTTAACATTTTACCATTATTTTAGTATTATTTCAAAAATCATATAGTTATTCAAATAGAGACCACTGATGGAAATGATTTTCAATTGAATAAAACACATACAAGTCACAACATGGATCAAGGATAACATATGAAACAAATTGATCATCACCAATGTACAATAATACCCTTATTTATTAATTATTATTATCTTTGTTGAATTTGATTCAACCATACTCATAAGAATATATATGTACACCCACCCCACATGATTCACGAACAAAAGTTAGACGAAGGAATCACTACATGGAAAACTAATGATCAACAGTTCTTCGTTGCGTAAAAAAATGTGGGTCACATGAGTAGTAGGAAAGAATCTATGAGAAAATTGAACATACTACAATAACATGGGTTCATGACTCCTTGAGGATGACTAGTTCAAGGTGGACCAATATATAATTAAAGGCATCAAGGGAATAATGGATTTCTACATTACAATAGAATGATCTGACAACTATGGGGGAAACTGTTTTAAAGTCCATTAATGTCAGATCGCGATCATGACCACATTGTTTATGATTAAAAGGATGAATCAATGTTTTAGAAGATAAAAACCCTTTTAAATGTCCCAAAACATTTAATATCGAATTTATATAATTTAACATTAAAGTATACATCAATGTGGTGAAACAAGAAAAACTAAGAAAACTATAAATGACTCACTGATGGGTGGGTCACTGATGTGAGACACTAACACAAGTGAGCCACCAATTAATGATCAATCGATGTTGATCCCCCGATGAAACTAGTCGACAGTGAGTCATCTACTAGACTAACTGACGCATGACTCACTGATGTTATTCACCGACGCCCAACTCACCGACACCACTCACCAACACCACTCACTAACGATACTCACTAATACCCAACCCTCTGATTACTTGATATACCAATGCCTCAACATATTGATTTTTCAACCCATTTTCACCCTGAGTCACTAATAGTGAGCTGCCAACACAAACCTATTGACAGGAAGATACTGACGTGGATTAACGACGCCTAACTAACAGAATACAATCATTGGCATCACTCATTGATGGAAAAAATATCAATTTTTCAAAATTTGTAAATGAGCCACCATTTCATAATATAGCTCCCCTAAAACTGAATTTTGATAATGTACTAGAACACAATGGTCTTGGACATTACATCAGATACCTATTAAAGTATTCTTTCCCTTGATAATTCAAATAAAAACTCAAATGAAAGTGGGGTCGAACCCCCCCCCCCTGCAAGGTACCTCTCAATGATAACCCACCTTTATTGTTTGAATGTCATAGTGAAATATCAATATCCATGAAAAACTCATTCCACATAATATAATTCAATCATCCACAAGATACCACACACAAGCACCAACTGTCTTCACACACGAATCAATGATTTCCTTCATCCATTTCAAGTTATTTTCCGCTCTGTGCGGCATCGACACTCCAACAAAAGTAAAATCAAATCTCAATTAATAAATCTTGATTAGGAATATGGTATCCCATTTTTTCACATGTTATGACGTTAACGATTTTTAAAGAACAAGGAAACAATAGATTTCATTGAAATTAAGGGTAATGAATTAATCAAAAATGAAAAAAAACAACATAAACTCAAAATTACTCTGGGTAGTGGTCAAACATCTATGTATCTCACTCCCATGTACTCTCCTCCAGGACACCATAAATCTACAACACATGAACCTAGGGAATGGTCCATCCACACAACCCCTTCTATAAAATTTCTTATATATCAAATTTTACTGCATCAATGTTGTGTCATCATTGATATACACATATCCCCAATCAGTGACATCGGAGTCATCATAATGATACTAGTGAAGCTAAGAGACAACAATGATATAGTGGATCCTACATAATTGTGGTCGAAACTCCAACTGGTATAGAACCTCACCAACTCGTCGCAACACCTTTATGGGTCCGATGAACATGGTAGAAATCATAATACTTTTACTGAACCTCCACTTCTCACATAATGGAGAAACCTTCAAGAACACATGTTCTACAACATAAAACTCCAAGGGTCTTCTCCCACAATATGCCTATAGATTTTTGCAGTCCTATTCTACCTTCTCCCCCTCATAAAAATATTCACCTCATCCATCATACTTTGCACCACACCTAGACAAAAAACAACTACTTCTCCATCATCAATCCATAACAATGGTTCATGACACATCCATCCATATAAATCCCCGAATGGAGTAATGAAAATGAAGGAGTGATAGATATTTTTGTGAGAAAACTCTACCAATGGGAAATGGAACAACCAAGTATAAATAAAGTCCATAACACCTTCTTTCAACCTATCCTCAAACATATGGATGGTGTTCACTATTTACCCATCTGTTTGAGGGTGGAATGTTGTGTTGGAGCACAACTAAGTGCCAAAAAAAATTTCAATCCCCTCTATAATGATGAAGAAAAATGTGTGTCCAATGCGAAACAAAGGATCTTGGATCTCTATGAAACTTCACCACTTCATCCACAACCATCTAAAGTAAGGCATGTACTGCACTCGACTCCATGACCACCATGAAGTGAAACAATTTCATTAACTAATCCACTAATACCAAGATTTCATCAAATTCACCTTCATCCCTGGATAATCATATGATGTAATAAATTTAGATGTAATCCAACATCCACTCAAGGACATCTATGGGATGTAAAAAAACATCTGGAAATCTACGCTGATCCTTCACATGCTGGATCAAAAATCTCTTTTCCACACACTCTACTAACTCACACTTTATATTGTTCCATCAAGAAATATTCTCTTAAGCCATGGTACATCTTGGAATCTACCTTGTGTACCCCTATTTGTGAGAAATGAAAATCATGGAGAACACCCTATTTCATCACCACTGGAAAAATAGATTCTCACAGAACAACATCTTGTTTTGATCATCCTTCGATCATGCCGACAGGGCATCACCCTGGTCAATGCAATTATGAAATACCTCTGCCTCTATATCTCCCCACAAAGAGACCTACACATAATACCTCAAAGATGACTACAACATCATCTAAAATAGATAGCCTCTTCCTCTATCTAATCCTACATCTATTTAAAGAAACCAACTACTTCATTACATTCCAAGCGTCAGTCAATTCCCGAACCACATACCACTATTAATTTCATATCAATCCATCAACCATAAAATTCTCCATTCCTAAGGTGTAGAAAATCTAAAAATCATAATCCTACAAATACATCATACACCTCTACTACAGCATGTTCATATCTCTATTGTAAAATATGTACCTCAACATCTTATGATATATGAACAGAACATAGTGATCACCTAAGAGGTAGTGACACCACAAAATTTGTGCTAACATGACCACTTCTATCTCCAGATAATTGGTGTCATAGTTACATTCATGGGGACAAAATGGTCTGGAGCCATAAGAGATCAATCCACATTATTGTAGTAGTATACATCCCTTGCCGAGATATGAACCATCATTAAACACCTCAAACATAACCCCTTCCTCCGGAAACCTATGCACTGGGGTACAGACCATGTCCCCCTTCAAAAAGTTGAAAGCATCCTCTCACTGCTCCTTCCACACAAAATCATGGCCCATTCTAGTCAGAGCTGTCAACAAAACTCATACTCAGGAGGAATCAGGTATGGCTTTTCATAAACATCCTTCTAGAATGAGAAATTTGTGAACCTATAAAGCATTTATGGGTGCTTTTACTATGTTTTCAACTGTCATTCATGAAGGACACTTGCACACAGATTCATGGATATGGTATATTTATATTTATATTCCTTATTTTTAAATAATCCATAATAGTGAATAGAATATATATGTTTATTATTAGGGTATATATATATATATAAATTTTGTGTAAGCATAAAATGATGGTATATTATTTTTTTGGGCCTCTTTGGGGATGATTAATTTTTTCATAATCAAATAATAGTGTTTTGTTGTAGCTTTCCTGTGTTTGAATCATTAATTTTAATTTCATAATTTCATGAGAATTTAAAAACATTATTTTTAATATAAAACATTATTTTATCAAATAGTAAATTTTTTATCATTATTGTTGGATGATACATTTTTTATTATGCTTTCCATATGTTTTTATGTGAATATTCACTATTTATAGTTGTTTTCAACCATGATTCAATATTGTCAACGGGTTTATTTCTTAAATGTGGTTTCTAAATTAGTTTGTATTTGTAAATGGAAGGTTTCAAGTATGTTTCCATGTGGAATTGTTCTTTGAAATGTTATCACCCCTTATAAAATGGTCTGAAAAGGACCGATATCCTTTGTTCACAAGATATGAAAATGAATTTGGTGGCTTATAATATAAATTTGATCACATTTTAACTAGAGGTACATAGTTGTGTTGTTAAGGACAAGTACTTATGTTGATTAGGTAATGTACTAATCTCATGTCCCAGATGTGATTATTGTATAGAAGTAACAAAACAATATGAGGATTCCTTGGGAGACCCATATAATTGTGGCTTCCTTCAATCATGTTTCTCATGCATCATAATAGATTATATAGTTTGATAAAATATGAATAAGAATACAAGGAACTAGTAGATAAATATTCATTAGGATTTCCCATCATGTGTTTTATCATAATTTTCTTTATCATAGTACTATTTTAAAATTCCCCTCTGTCGGGTTGCATCTATATTTTCAAATATCTTATATAAATTGATTTTTTTTCAACACTATTTTGGGAAACCTATTTAGCATAGGCTATATTTATTATGTTATTCATTAATAATTTTTTTATACTTTCAAAAAAACATGTAAAATATATTTGAAATTAATATCACATAAAATTATAAAATATTTCATGTGTTTCATAAGTGTTGAAAAACATATTCATTTATACCATGTTTTGAAACATGAATGAATTTTTTCATTTTCTTTTTTATGTATAGGGGTTATTTATTTTGGAATTCCTACCGAGGTTTAATAATAATTACTATAAATTTATCCTTGGATTGGGATTCTAATGTAACTTCTAACACTTTCATGGTTGTCATGTAGATATGTTGGTTCAGTGGATGATTGCGACCCAAATATATCATTGATGTATTTTTAGTTTTGGAATAATTTTCTTCTTCTATTATGTTATATTATTTATGGATTCTTTATTTATTGATCATTTATAGGAATAATCATTACCAAATTATTTTACATGTGATGCATGACATTATTTTAAAATATAGGATTATCAACAATGCCTCTAAGACCATCTCGTATACCAGCTCGAGTTCTTAGTTCTTAGTCAACATGAGTTGGTTTCAGACAAAATCAATGCATTAACATAATGTAAAATAATAAATAAATTCACATCGAAATAAATGAATAAAATTTAGCATCGTAATCTCAGACATCATGATAACTATACAACCAAGAATGTATTCAAATACCATTTAAAAATTTTTGTAACGAAACATTTAATTTGTGTAATTAATTTTTCTCAAGAGACATGTCAACTCATCGAGGGAAAATATAAATCTAGTTCCACCGATCGCTACGATTTCCTTGAAATATCTATATGTTGAATGATAAGCATAAATTTATAACCAATTTTCCATACCATCGAAATTTCATATATATTAATGAATAATTATTATAAATACATCTATAATCTATCAAATAATTTTTAATCAAGAACAATATATAATGAAATGGAATTAGTTTAATTATGTAATCATAACCATGATTATAAAAGTATAATTAAGTGGAAAAAAATTTACATTGATCATAAGAATTTGAATTGTTATGTAGAGATTTAATTATAGTGTAGTGAATCAAGATTAGACGAATGACCACCAACAAATAGATTTTATACTAAAATATATTCATTTATAGAATAGATAAAAACATAAATGAGACATTTTAAATAATATTTCATTAAATATTTTACTATGTAAACCCATACCATACTTTTAAAATAAGCCAATGGGTAAAAAATCATTATCGTGGAGGATTTGTTTGTTGACACCATATATGACAAAAACCATACCTTTTGACTTTTTATAAAATATGATGACAATTATCATTTTGAAAAACATTTGAAATATACCAATTAAACAAATTATAAATTCAATAATAAAATAAATTGATATTAATAAATAATATGATTAATAAAAATGATATTTATATTTTTTGGACATATATAGATAAGAAAAGAAAATATATCTGTTCAAAATGGGAAATAAAATAATATTTTGTTTTAATAAAACAACTTGAATGAGTAAAAATAATGGAATAATTATTCACCATTAATAATATGATATTAATTTAAAATACATCCTAAGTTCTTTATATACACAATATAAATGTAAATTATTGCATAGAAAAAAATATGTCTCAATAGAATGGAAATTGAGGCGAAATAAATTACATCAGGTTCATATTATCATGTTCATTTTAATAGTTCAAAATATTAATTATATAATTAATATTTCCTTGAATAAAAATAAAATTAATGATTATTAGTCTTTTTTATGTTCGTATATTCAATTACATACTATATTTTGGCAATGTAGGATGATTTGATTATATTCCACTAATATATCCAAAGTGAATTCAGTGGGATTACTATTCTACAATTTTTCATTATTTCATCATATCAAAAAGAATAATTATAAAATACCTATATTTCATGAAAATAATTAATTTATTTCAAAACAGTCAATAAATATGATCATGAAAATAAATTATTCTACAATCATTATGTTGGTAAAACATATATTATCATGAATGAGGTTATCCATTTTTGAAACAATTAAAACGGAAATGAGGTATTTTTTGATATATAATGATAATTATATCATTATAAAAATAAAATTATAATAATTAAAAATTTAAAAACTAGTCATGTTATTCGGTGGGGAATAAAATAATCACATTGGATTGTGAAGGAGCAATTCACAAATACACATAAACAAAAGTATATGTTTTCAATAAATGGTTATTTAATAAAAAATAATATATATAACATTAAATTAATTATTATTATATCATTAATATCATTTATATATATATAGTCTATCATTATAAAAAAACATGAGAGGTGTTATAGAATATAAATTTCAATTGATCATGAGGTGGTAGTATATCTTATAGATGAATGATGGTTTCGTTTCCCATTTGATGAATATGAGATATATATAGAATATAATATTATCATAATAAAATCTAAGTATATTATTGATTATAATTTTATTATTTTGGCATGTTTGAATATGATTTTATAATAATGGAAGAAGATATAAGAATATAATCAATTGAGAATGATACATCTTCTACAGGGAACCTCTTTATGATTATAACTAAATCTATCTTAAATTGGCTATATAGTCAATAAAAATCCTCTAAGATGTGGGGAGGTACATAAGGATGTAATTGTGATAGTTCTTGGATAATGAAATTTTTTAATTTTTTATGAAATGGAAATACGTGGTTTCATTTATTATGTGTTGATAGGGGAACACTTTAAATTTAATGAATTATTAAAGTAAGATATATAATTTTTTATTTCCAAATGGAAAAAATGATATAATTTTGTGATAATATGAAAATTTATTTACATATTATCATTAAATAATAGTTTTACCAATTTAGGAAATATTTTTACAATTTCTATTTCATTTTACACCTTAGTTAACCCTTTTGACAATTACATGTGTGTTAATTAATTTGACCATTTAACTGTAAATAATGTATCCCAAAATGTACTAACATCCCTTAAATAGACCTAAAATGAATTTTTAAATAATATCTCATTATTATGGATGAAAAAAATTATTTTTATGACTTTCACTTATTTAGTTTCATATTATAAATTATAAAATATCATTAATGTCTAATTTAAAAAATTTCATTGAATTTTATTGTAAATTATTGAATAAATAATTGAAATATTAACCCATTTAATTAAATATTCCCTAAAATTTCTATTATATCATTTAAAAATGCGGGTCATGTTAATTAAATTAAATTATATCACATATAAAAATTTTAAAATCATTTATCTTATATTTTTATAGTTGAATAGAATATGTTTATTTGTTGGAAAATAATTTAATGTAATAATTTTAAGAAATAAATAAAAATAAAATACTAGGATTAAAAAATTATTAATATTTAAAATTTCTATTTCAAACTGAAAATCATCATTACATATCATTTTGTTAAATTTAAAATGATATTAAATCAAAGATAATGAAATTATTTCCATTTATTTAAATAAATTTATATAAAGTTCAAAATCATAAAAAAATAGAATAAAAATCTCATGTATTCATATATTGTTTAAGGAATGATGATATATTAATATCAAATAAAATAATAGAAACATTTGGTTTATTTTTCATGTCATTATATTATTACTTTTTAAAAAAATTTAATAATATATCCTTACTCTGTTATCAATTATATATTATAGTTAAAATTCATAATGAAAGAAAATAAACTGTAAATATTTTATAAATGTGGACATAAGGATTTAAAATAATGAATACATTTTTCCTGAATCCATTTTAATAATAAAAATAAATTAACATTACCTTCAATCAAAAATAGTAATAAAAACACATTTATATAGAAAAATTACTTTTAATGTATAATAATATTCATATACAATGAAAAATCATTAAACTAATTCCATGATACTTAATCAGAATAAAAATAATTCATGTGATCTCATATTATTTTGATCTAGTTTTAAAATAAAATGTATATTTGTAAATTGTTTATTGAAAAATTAAATTTCAAATTAAAAAACTCTTATTTCTCAATATCCTTTTAAAAATATAAATTCTCATAAAAAAACCCAAAAAAATTATTTTAATATTCATATTAGGATTTCAAAATTAATTTATTATTTATCAATTATAATTAATAAATGTGGAAAAAATTAAAAATATAATTTCGTAGAAAAATAAATAAATATTATTTTTAAATAAATGATAATTTCAATAAGTAAAAAGTAATTTCTAAATATTTATTTTATTTAGAGTGAAAGAATCACGTAAAATCTATTAGGTTTTAACACAATATATTATTTCTAATGTGGTTTTTCATATTCATACACACTATTTCAACATCTAGAATATAAGAATCATATTTACCCAATAATATTTCATGGTTTTCTTTAACATAGTGATTCTTATTGTATACCCTATCAAAAATATAATTCTTTTAAAATAATATGGAGCTAAATTGCTTATACCTCACAATAAATTATATTTTTTCTCCCAATATTATCTTTTTATTAGTAATCAATTATTTGATAGTATCATATAATATTGTTTAAAATCAATAATATCAATGTAGTTAATAAAACATCCTCAAAAAAAGAAGAATTGGAAAAACATGGTCATCTTAAATAATACAAAACATGGATACAAAATAGGATAACATTATTGGGATGTAAATATTTGGACATAAAATTGAAAACTAAAAATTAAGGATTAATATTGTGGGATAGATAACATCCCTATGATAAATTTAATGACTATGATAGTATAAATTCTGATGGGTGAAAATTCCACAAATTCATAAAAAATTATTAGTATAAGAAAAAAAAATAGTATCTCTATCTTAGTGTTGAGGAATTCCATTACATCTACATTAGGTTCATATGAAAATATATGTACATGATATCATTTTATTTAACTAGTAAAATTTCATCCTTTGGTTTTTTATCACTCTAAATTTAATATTCTAGAAAAATAATATCCATGTTGATATATTTTTCTTCATGAGGAAATAAAATAAACCTTAAATATTGTATTAAAAAAATTAGAATAATGAATGTAATAAACAAAAATAATTTATCATCATATATTGAAGTAATACATTAATCCAAAAAATTTAATAATGAAATGTAAGGATTGAAATTGTTCATTAAAAAAATAATTAATACAATATCACAAATGACCTCAATTACAATAAAATGGAAGAAGATTATAATGAATATTACTATCATATACCCTTTATCTTACATTATTAAAATTGTCGTATCATCCATTTCAAATATGCATAAACATTTATCATAATGAATATATATATCATACACTAAAAAATGCAACCCAAAATATGATTAATTATGTTAAAAAATTGATCCCATGATATTTATTTGAAAATGATAATAATATTTGTCCATAAATAGATTTTGATAAAAAAAAATGACATACTAACATAGAGAAAACCTTGTTTAGTTTGAGTAATTTCACCATTATCACCCTTTATAATGTTGGCACAATGACCGCGATATGTTCCGATGTGATATATCGCACAATTACATTGGGATCATCACATATTTTTTCAATCATTCAAATTGAAGCATATGGATCTTGGAAGTGATTTTTTTGAGCCATATTGTTTCATAGAAATTTGTTTCAGTATATCCTGAGATGATAAGTGTATTTATGTTATGGGTAAAAATAAAGAATGTGTTTGAAATCAAATGTTTTCATGGACTGGAGGGTTATTACAAGCGATTTGTTTGAGAATTATTATGTTTTTCTTCATCTATGATAGTACTGAGCCAGAAAGGGGCGATGATAGAATGGATCAATGAGTGATAGGAATACATTGAGGAGATGAAGCTGTGGTTGACTACCACACATGTGATGATCTTTCAAGAGTCATGGAAGGAATATAGGGTTTATTTCAAAGAATTAGGTATGGGACTTTGGTGTGTACTAATGGATGATAATCATGTAGTGGATTATGGTTCTCGCCATCATTTACCACATGAGAATAATTTCCAAAAACATTAATTGGAGTTTTATGTAGTGATTCACACCCTGAGGACATGTAATCACATCCTATTTGTGGATAAATGTGTGTTCAACTTGTTCCATAAGATATTATCCTATATATTCTCATATATGGATCATAATTTGAGGTACCGTTGTGGTATTGATTAAATACAGAAGTTTAAGACCGATGTTGTCTCTACCCCAGGAATGGGCTATGTGATGGATGACGCCTACAGTAAGAACATTACAGTGTAGGCCTTGAGGATTTTCATTGATGAGTGGACATTGATGGGGCTCTATTCCCAAAAGGACTTAGTGTCTAAGGAGCATATGGGAGGTGTGTTCTTGGAAAGCATTCTGTTGACTTCTACACTTATAGAGATTATTCTACTAGAGAATCCCAGTGAAGAGTTGTGTCAGTGGTATATGAAATATTATCATTGATGGGATACTTCTTCCTACTGGTCTTCATCTCCCCATGAAATATTGTTCTTTAAGGGTCGTGCAGTTGTTCTATTATCTCTATGATATGCAGTAACACAGGGTATCCACCAGTCACTATTTTCCATCCACCATAGAGCTTCCAATATTTATTTTTATGTTCATCAATAGGTATTGTTTTCTATATTGAGGATGGAAATCACTGATTACATATCGCAGTGATATACATTTTAGTAGGTGAAAGCGGAACATCAAAGACAGTCTCGATTGATTCAGCTCTTACCCATTTCTACCTAGAAGGGTGTTGAGGTCACTGTGGATATCATTATTAAATTTAATCATACAACTCAAGGAAGGAACACTATTTGGGTTGTGATTGGAAATTTGACTAAATCTCAAAAATTATTCTTATCAATCATACAACTAAAGTGGATGAGTTCGGCTGGTTCAATATTCTAGAATTGAATTGATTTCATGATGAATAGTCAGCGATTATTTCTAACAGAGACACCTGATTTACCTATATATTTTGGATTGTCCATCAATGGGAATTAGGATCACATATCAAAATTAGTATGGTATAATATCCTAAAATGAAGTATCAGATAGAGCTTCCAAATCAGATTCTATAGCACATTCATCATTCATGTGTAACAGATTTTGGATGATTGTGGGATTTGAATTTGGGTGTAAGGCCTCGAACCTAGAAACTATGAGGCAGTGCATTATATTAATACATTGGCTTGATTACAAGGAAAATATTCTTACTGGACCGATTAGTTTAGTAGTATTGGAAACAAGATACATACATAAGTTCAACATTACAACATAAAAATAAAAGCAACACTATTTTATAACATTATAAACATCCAAGCTTCTTAGATTATGCATGAAAGTCACTCATAACTAACTTCTTCATATCCTGATAAAATGAAACAAAACAAATGGGTGAGATCAAATGCACAGTAAGAGTAAGCAATACAGTCGAAGATAACATAAACATTAGGCATGGTGAATAATTGAAAACACATGTATGTACAAATAATTAACATGAACACTTTATGGCAGAAATATGATCTGAGTAAATACTTCCATAATAAAAAATAGTCATGGGTATTCTACTAGTCGAATAACCACATGATATTTAAATAGATAATCCCATAATGATGGAATTCATAATGCCAAACATCCTGAAACATTTTTTCAAGGCCTCTCCCAAGACGTGTAAAAATTATTATGAATTGGGAAAGGCCTCACCCAATTCCACGTTTAATTGTCTCATGAGACCTACCGATGTATCATGGAGAAATATAGGGCTCCAAAAATCACTTAATAAGTCCAATTAATTCTTCATATGAAAAATTGAAACATAATATGGACATTAATACTAAAACAAGAATAAGAAATGTCAATAATTTCACTACAAACCCTGAATGGTATTAAAATAGAACATCCATAATCAAAAATAACTCATTAAATAAATTATTGAAGATTTTATTATAATAAATTAACCTCAATCTATAATAATGAAGGATGTTTTCATAGATGAAAATAATCGTCCAAACTATTTGATAGAAATATCCCCTTTTTTGTGAAAACATTTAAAAGTCTTAATATTTATCAATAAGACATTTATAATAGATTTTGGAATAAAAGTTTCCTATACCACATTAAAACTTTTAAACTCAATTTAATTTTTAAAAAATCAATGTCCATATATATAAATTGTTAAAACCGTTTTTTAAACATAGACATTTATGAGAATGATTTAGAAGAATATATTTTTAAAACATTTAAAATGATATTTTAGTTAGAGTTCCTAACCAAATGAGAAACGCTGAAATACAAATAATTGAGGTAATTAAATATTTATAATAAAATGAGAATAAAGGGATCTATGAGATATTATGTCAAACTACTGTATATACACTATATAAAAGAAAATTGGCACATAACAACAAAGAAATATCAATGGAATGCATGTTTAGATGAAATCCCTTATAAAGACAGTATCATGTGGTTAAGAATAAATCAATGACATAATTATGTGTGAAAAATATAAATACCATCAATATGATTGGATTTTCAGTGAAAATAAATCAGAGAACATTCACACATATTCTTGTAAAAACAACACCAGTGACTTGGATGTTGAACTCAATGAATAGAAATTGAGTTAAAATTACTATTATTATGTTTGTATCGATTGTGTGAGAATTTATAAATGGAGTGATTATGATAATAAAAATTATATCCACATGAAGGGGAGTGTGAATTACTACATAAGTAAGTGAATTGTGATTTCACACATAATTTTGGAGTAATGTAATCAATGAAGATTTCATAAAATCAAATGAGTGGAAATTGAAATTTGAAATTCCCTTACTGATTCGGTAACTTACGAAACATACACCCCATGAAAGAAGGATCATCCAATGATGATCTAAATGTAAATAAATTAATTTATATTATAAAAACAATACAATCAAGGGAAGTATATACACCACGCAAAATATAATAGTGGAAAATATAACATAAATCTCATGGGAATAAAAGTGAGATGAAAACCACTTACCCTGTAGTAATCAATCAGGTCGTATGACCAAAAGTTAATAACCACCAAATTAATCACAGAATACCCTGAATATATATACAATCATTATAATATATATCAAATGGCAGTACACAATACACCACAAGCAATTAATTAGTGATGAACAATGGAAATCTCACAGAATTAAAAGTGAGATAAAAAACACCTTACCTCATGTCTGACTTGTCTTGTATGTTCTTTGATCATATTGAATATTAAAAATATGATAATTTCTACTTTATTTAGAACATTTTCAAGTTCATTATTCCTTTTATATCACTTATTACCTTGATATTAGAAATGGTAAATTATTTGAGTTCATATTAGATATTTTATCCATGTTCGGAACATGAGTCAAAAATGAACTATTTATAATTACAATTTGTCCATGTAGTAAAAATTCAATTGTCGCCATAATGATATACATTATTTAACAATAAAATATATATTATATTTTAAGTATATAAATTTATTTATAACAATACATAACATTTTGAGATAAGAAATGAAATGCACCATTCATGGAGACGGTAAGCCGTACGTACTCATGAACGCAACTTTCATTTCTATTTAATATTTTAATAGAATTAAAACACAATGATACATAGGAATATTATAATTACAATATAATATCATATATAATATAATTAACTACATCCATTATACATCCAACATTAGTCATTAAAGAGTCATATCACGTTGAGGGGGCAGTATTCCGCACTTCCTCATATGAAATTATCATGTTTACCCATAATGGAAACCATAAAGGTATCATATAAATGGAAAATAAAGAAGAATAAAGAAAACCTAATAAAAATATATATCATATATAAATAAAATTCAATATTAATGGAAACCATGAGATGTGGTAGGATATAATTGAACAATCATCGTTTCGTGAGGCATTAGTTTTTCATTGACAGAAACATTGTGCTCTTTACCCATTAGATGGATGTATGTGTATGTATAGTTAGAATAATTCTCATAAAAAACTACTAGTATATTGAGGATACATTTTTGTTATAAAATAAATGAATAAAAAGATTTTATGGGTTGGAGAAGTAAAATAATTGAAAAGAAGTTAAGAGAAATCATTACCTTTAATTTGGGTAACTCCCTTTGGTCTGAAACAAAAGGACTTCTTGAAGTGAATTATGGAAAAGGTAATTCTTCTATAAGGAAGATAGGGATATTGAGAGCTTATTTGGGCAGGAGTTAGATGGGACAAGGGTCTTTAGAGGTGTGAGGAATGGGTTATAAGTAATGTCATTTTTTAAGGGAGAGGAGGTTCTCTTTTGGAATGTTTGAAAATGTTATTTTATTATAAACTTATCTTATACTTAAAAAGAATAAAAACACATTAAAGTCAATGATAAGATGACTCATGTTTGAAATAAAATCATCCAATAATAATTGGACAAGTTTTGGAAAAAAATTTAATATTAATAAACTTATTTATTTAATTCATTTATTAATGAGGTGAATACTACATCATAATTGTGTCATAAATAATTTATTTTATTTTATGTCCAAAATAATAAAAACATACGATAATTTAGGAAATATTTTTATCTTTCCAATGAATATTTATAGTAGAAATTATGACTTATATAACCCCATGTAAAAAAATGATATACTAAAAGATATTTGTTAATGTCATTTTTTCCTTTAATTTAAGTTAATTAAAATAAAGTGTCATTATCACTATTAAGTGGCTCCATGGGGTCCCAAAATCGACCCAACGATGCCCAAGGTCGGTAATGACTCATCCAATAAGGTTATTACAAGTTTTAAGCTACTCTTGTATGATTATAATATTCTTTTTACCTTGGACTACCCTATTTAACTTTAACCGTGGTAAATAAAAGATAAAAGTTACTATTCACAAAAAAATCATATTATTTAACCACATTTTACTTACTAATAACAACCATGTATATTTAATTTTTGGAAATAAATTCATAGAAGCGGTAAAATTCCATTTAAATGAAAACGTAAATTTTCCAACTACTACTAAGTAGTTTCACTATTCATCACCAATTGATGTTTTTCTGAAAAATACCAAAATTTATGCCTAAGATATATTTGATATTCCAAATTAAAAAGTTATGTCTATATTACCAAATTCAAAACATAGATGTTTCATTAATTAATTTAAAATTAATTCTCGTTGTCAAAACAAATAGCGGGTTTTTAAGAAACAATAACTATCAAAAGATTGACACTTGTTTATGTATAATTCCAAAGTAAAATTAATTGCAATGACCAAAAATGGATTAAACATTAAAAATATAATCTAATTATACATAAAAAATTAAAATATATAATTGAACACTATAAATTATTTTGATTAAAAAACATGTTTTCAATTAAAATTTAGTATTTTTCACTATTCACCCAAATATGAATGTTAACCGAAACACACCCAAAATTTAACGAAACTAAATTATTATTTCCTGATTCTAAATAAGAATTTTATTTTGTCAAATTGAATAAAAAAAATTGTAAAATGTTGGATTTAAAAAGGGTTCACCATTAAAAGGCGATAAAATTGAATTTTTTTTGAAAAATACATCCTTTATCTGAGAAAAATGAATTTGTTCTTATATTATGTATAAGAAACACATAATATGGATGTTAAAATTATATAGAATATATTAAATTCAAAATTCATTTAATATTATTCATATCTTATTTTTAACTGCTAGTTTGGTAAGTCATTAGGCGCTCGAACTCGGTGTTGTGTGAGGAGAAAGCTATTGAATTACATTAAAGAGATAATATACTATGAAACCTTGGGGTGTTACAATATCCACTTTCTTAATAAATTGTGTCCTCAAAATTTAATCTTGGTATTGAAAACTATGGTTTTGACATTTCAAAATATATTTGTTGAAATCGCACATCGAAAATGGATAAATGAGTCCTCTATTTTAAAATAAATAAAGGTAAGTATGAAGGTAACCAAAAATAACACATTATAGGGTTCCATGTAGGAAAACATAGATATGTAAGAGAAAACTAATCATCATGTTCTGATGGAGAGTGAACGAGAATATTATTAAGAGAAGTTAACGATCTGAAAGCCATAAACTTGTGATGGGTTGAAAGGTTTTTGATTTCCCATTAGGAAAAGAAAACAAACAACTTTTTTTAAGTACCTTTTAGTAATGCTGAAGAATTTATTTATGATATTGAAAATGAGTATAATAAGTTATACTTACTTTACAAGTATAGTTTCATCATTTAATAAATTTCTACGAAAACTCCTCTTTTCTCCAAACGATGAGTATTAAAGAATACTTGGTTACACCTGAAGCACTACAACGAACGTATAGATAATCCCATAATCTAAAAAGGAAGAATTATATATTTTCCTTGTCATTAAACATTAACCAAGTCAAAAATGGTTAGAACATGATCATATGGTCTCATAAAATGACAGTCCTTACTAGAAAAAAATACTACTCTTAATCTCCAAAATTAAAACAAACAATACCCAAAGTTCAACAAATACCCTTCAATGAACAATTTCACTTAAAATACATCAATACAATACAAACTAATATTGAAACCCAAAACTCAGAGGAATTTGATTAAATAGTCTTCCATGTTAAATTGTATCTACAAATAATATTGACTACTCTTAAAGTCACATACTTAAATGTAATTAACATAATCATATATTCTCTATGATAGGTTAATCATTTACATAAATAACCAAAATTTCTATAAATCCACAATAAAAACATTGAAAAATATCCACCATTACTCCTCCAATGAATTCCCATAGTATTATATTTTCCTAGGCATATAGTGTTCCCAAGAGAGCGAACGTCATCTAAAATAACATTTATCACTTAATCACCGAATCATTTTCATAAAAAATGGATATAAATTTGATAATAAATAATGTCCCATATCAATATAATAAAATATTTTAACTAAAAATATTTAGTCACACTAAATAAGGACTTCATGTATTCCAATGATACGTGATAAATCCCAATCGCACTTTGGTTGTGGGTTCGATTCTCACACTTATTTCTGATGCAACGTGTGGTAACATGGTCTATGTTTTTTACTTTCTGAAAAACAATATTTTATTACATTATCAAAATTAGATAAATTCCCTAAAATAACCATAACATAATTTAACCACAAATGTTATCTATTACCTAGTATTTTCATCCAAAAATTTAATAACTTGTAATTGCCTCAAATTCTTGGACTATATAAAACCAAATGGTTATTTATAACTATATCCACATGACAAAAGATAATTCTTCCTCAAATATCATTTTCACATGACAAACTGTAGGGTTACACATATAAGAGGAAATTATTCCAATGTAATCCCATCGACAAAGAGCATTAATACTTTAAAACATTTTTCCAACCATTTATTTCAACATAACTTCTTCTATGACCAAGAGGATGTCCTATAGAATAGTGAATTCACTCGGGTAATGGCTAGGTCCCCTACAATTACAGAAAATGACTGTAAATGCATTCTTGGGACTATTTTTATTTTAAACCATCGTACCCTTCATTTTTCCTCGACAATTCTTTACTTTATGTCCTTCTTTCCCACAAATAAAGAATTTCTTTATTCCATAGAGACACATTCCAGGGGGTATCCTTCCACATTTCCTTCATGATAGAAAATAACTTTTATTTTCTCCATGGTCTCCATTGTTGGAGCCCGAATCATTAATCAACTTTTTCCTATTTGTTGAGTCCGGGAATTGGTTAATATATATGTTGTTGATCATATTTTTGGGAAACTGGTTCAGAATGAATAAGATATCTTTTACACCTATAAACATTCCATTTTTTCCATATTTTCACCATCGTTCCCAACTTATACATCATACTCAAAGATTCTATGACATCTTTGAAATCCAGCCATTGACTAAAACCAGAAAGCATTGTGTGAGTAATAATAGTCATAAAATCATATAGAGAATATCATTACACCTTATTTTCATTTTGAAACAACTTAGGATTAACTAAGGTCATTTATTCTCATCTTATATTAAAATCCTTCAAATCAGTTTGTAAATAAAATGTAAATTATCCGAATCATATCCTATCGGGAGTGTCGTAACCAATAGTGCAGCAAGGCCCATTGTATTGTACCAGGATACCCCAGGTCCAGCCTTAAACTCTTTGTCATAGTTTTCACTCATAGGTACATCTGTTCCAGAGCCACCTCTACCTGATCATATCCAGATAGGGATGTATTTCTTGGAAAATACACAAAATCTCTACATTACAAAAATTTTAGGAAGTTCTTCTATAGTAATCCTCAAAGTCTATCTTAGGGTAATGTGCTCTAATAAGGTTTAACTAAATATCATTTCCATGTTTTGTACTAAACTTCCACTGATACCAACTGTAATGCCCCGACCACAGAATCTAAGAGATGATGCATTATTTAAATACATTGTCTTGATTAAAAGTAATCATGTCTCTAAGGACTGATCAATTTAGTTGTCTTGGAAACAATATACGTACATAATATCAACATTAAAACTTTAAAAGATAAACAACACTATTTTGTTCCATTAGAATCATCCAAGCCTCTTAGATTATGCCTGCAAGTCAATCATAACTAACTTCTTCATATCCTGGGAAAATGAATCATAAGAAAGGGGTGAGGTCAAATGCTCAGTAAGAGTTAGAAATACAATGGAAGATAACATAATCATTATGCATGGTGAATAATTGAAAACACATGCCTTTAAAAATAATTAACATGAACACATTATGGGAGGAATATGAGATGATTAAATAATGAAGTAATTAAACATAGTCAGGGTTATTATACTAGTCGAATAACCACTTGAAATATCAATAGCTAATCTCATAATGATTTAATGAATAATTCCAGACATTCTGAAACATTTTGTCAAGGCCTCGGCCAGGACGTCTAAAAATGATTAAGGCCTCGGCCAAAACCATATATCAAAATTTGGGAAAGGCCTCAGCCAATTCCACATCTAATTATCTCATGATACCTACCGATGCATCAATGAGCTATAGTGGGATCCACCGATCACTTACTAAGTCCAATTCTTTCCTCATATAGAAATATTGAAACATAATCTGGACATTCATACTAAAACTAGCATACGAAATGTCAAT
Source organism: Viscum album (assembly GCA_963277665.1). NCBI lineage: Eukaryota > Viridiplantae > Streptophyta > Magnoliopsida > Santalales > Viscaceae > Viscum > Viscum album. The sequence continues at coordinate 640,680,743 of OY728151.1, read as the reverse complement.
AATTTAACCAAAAACCATGAATGTTATTAAAATAAGACATCCATAGTAAAACATAACTCATTAAATATAGTATAAAATATTTTAATATAATAAATTAACCTCAATTGAGAATAATGACAGATACCGACATAGATGAAAATAATCATCAAAACTATTTGAGAGAAATATTCTCCTTTTTCTTGAAAACATTTAAAAGTCACACTATTTATCAAGAAGCCGTTTATAGTAGATTTTTGAATGAAAGTGTCCCATACCACATTAAAACTATTAAAATGAATTTTTATTTTAAAACACTAATAAATATATATATAAATCCATAAAACCATTTTTAAAACATGGACATTAATGAGAAAGATTTAGAAGAATAATTTTTTAAAACATTTAAAATGATATTTTAGTTAGAGATTTTAACAAAATAAGAGACCCTTAAATAAAAATAATTGAGGTAATAAAAATTTAATATCAATATAAGAATAAATGGATTCATGATATATTATGTCAATTTACATTATATACACCAAGTAAAAGTTAATTGGCTCATAACAACAACGAAGTCTCAATGGAATGCATGATGAGATGAAATCCCTTATAAATATTGTATCCATTTGTTAATGATAAATCAATGACATAAATATGTGTTAAAAATATAAATACACTCAATATGATTGTATTTTCAGTGTAAATAAATTATAGAACATTCACACATATTCATGTAAAAACAACACTAATGACTTGAATGTTGAACTTAATGAATAGAAATTGAGTTAAAATTACTCTCATCAAGTTTATATCGAAGAAAAGAGAATTAATCAATGGAGTGAATATGTGAATCAAAATTATATCCATACAAAGAATAGTGGATGTTACTACATAAGTAAATTAATTGAGATTTCACATATAATCTTGGAGTAAAGTAATCAATGATGTTTTCGTAAAATCAAATGAGTAGAAATTGAAATTTGAAATTCCCCTACCGATTGGGTTACTTACGAAACATACACCCTATGAATCAAAGATCATACAAGGATTTTGTAGATTCCTATAAATTAATTTATATTTTGAAAACAATATAATCATCAGAAGCATATACCACACAGAAAAGATAATTGCAGAAAATATAGCATGAATCTCACATGAATAAAAGTGAGATGAAAACTGCATACCATGTAGTAATTAATCAATTCGTATGACCATAAGTTAATAACCACCAAATGAATCACAATATAACCAGAATATAAATATAATCATGATAATATATATCAAATGGAAGTACACAATATACCACATGCAATTAATAAGTGGTGAACAATGGAAATCTCACAGAATTAAATGTGAGATAAGAAACCCCTTACCTCATTTCTGGCTTGTCTTCTATGTTCCTTTTTCATCCTAAATAATAAAAATAAGTTAATTTATAATTGATTAAGAAAATTTTTCCATTCTATAATTCCTTTTATATCATGTATTACCTTGATATTACAATTTGTTAATTATTTAAGTTCATATTGGATATTTTATCGATCTTCGGAACACGGGTCAAAATTGAACAAGTTATAATTACAATTTGTGCTTGTGGTCAAACATCCATTTTCTCCAGAATGAAATACATTATTTTTATATCATATAAATATTATATATATAGTATATATATGTATTTATAATGGTACATAACATTTAGATATAAGAAATAAAATGCAACATTCATGGAGACGGTAAGTTGTCTGTACGCTTGAATGCTACTTTCATTAATTTCTTATATTTTAATGGAATTAAAAAATAATGATACATATTAATATTATAATTATATTATAAAATCATATATAATATAATTTACTCCATCCTTTATACGTCCCAAATTAGACATTAATGGGTCATATCACATTGAGGCGGCGGTAGTATGCACTTCTTCCAATAAAATTATCACGTTTACCCATAATGGAAATCATAAAGGTTTGATATAAATAGAAAATATAGAAGCATGAAGAAAATATAAACATTATATATATCATATATAAATAAATTGCCTTATTAATGTCCACCATGGGAGGTGGTAGAAGATAATTGAACGATCATTGTTTCGTGAGGTGTTAGTTTTCCTTCCACAGTAATAGTGTGTTCTTTACCCATTTCATAGAAGTGTGTGTCAGTGTAGTTTGAATACCTCTCATAAAAACATTATATTATATGGAGGATACTTGTTCTGTTATAAAATAAATGAATAAAATGAGATTATGTGTTGTAGAAGTAAAATAAAAAGATAAGAAGTTACGAGAAACCATTACCTTTAATTTGGGTAAATCCCTTTGGTTTGAACCAAAAGGACTTTTTGAAGTGCCTTCTACCTATGATAAGGAATGTAGGTAGGAAATAGGAATATTGAGAGCTTATTTGGGCAGGGATTGGATTGTACAAGTGTCTTGAGAGGTTTGAAGAGTGGGTTAGATGTGGTATCCTCTTATAAGGGAAAGGAGGGACTCTTTTGGATAGTTTGAAACTGTTATTTTATTATAAACATATCTTCAATTTAAAAAGGTCCAAAACTCCTTAAATTTGAAGATAAGGTGACTCATGTTCGAAATAAATTCATCCAATAATAATTAGACTATTTTTGAATATTTTTTTTAATTTTTATAATCTTATTTATTTAAATCATTTATTAATGAGGTGAATGTAGCATTAGTTTTGTGTCATAAATAATTTAATTTATTTGATGTCTAAAATTATAAAAACATACCATAATGTAGGAAATATTTTTATATTTCCAATGAATATTTATAGTTGAAAATACAACTTTTATTACATATTAAAAATTGATATACTAAAAGATATTTGTTAATGTCATTTTTGTTTTTACTTTAAGTTAATTAAAATAAATCTTCATTATCACTTTTAAGTGGCTCCATGGGGTCCCAAAATCGACCCAACGATGCCCACAGATGGTAGTGACTCATCCAAAAAGGTTAGTAAAAGTGTTAAGGTACCTTTTTATTATTATAATATTTGTTTACCTTGGATTACCCTATTTACCATTAACTACGGTAAATAAAAGTGAAAAGTTACTATTCACCAAAAACTATTTTCATCTTACGGAACCAAATTTTACTTAATAATAACCACCATGTATCTCGTATTTTTTAAATTTTATTCACAACATTGGTAAAATTCCATTTAAAGGAAAAATTCAGTTTGTTAACTACTACTAAGTGGTTTTACTGTTCATCAAAAATTGAAGTTTTTAAGAAAAATACCAAAAATTCTGCTTAAGCTATATTTGATATTCCAAATTCAAAAGTGATGTCTATTTTAAAAAATTAAAAAAATTGAAGTTTCATTAATTAATTTAAAATTAATTCCCGTTGTCAAAACAAATAGTGTGTTTTTAAGAAACAATAACTATCAAATGATTGAAACTTGTTTATTTATAATTTCAAAGTGAACTTAATTCCAATGACAAAAAATAGATTAAATGGAAAAAATATAATCTAATTATACTTTCAAACCATTCAAATGTATAATTTAACACTATAAATTATTTTGATTAAAAAAGTTGTTTTCAATTAAAATTTCGTATTGTTCAATATTCACCCAAATATGAAAGATAACAGAAAAACACGCAAAATTTATTGAAACTAAATTTTTACGTCCCAATTCTAAATAAGAAGTTTATTTTGTGAAATTGAATATATAAAAGTTTAAAATATTTAATTTAAAAAGGTTTCACCAAAAAAGGTGGTAAAATAGATTTTTTTTAAAATGCATACTTTATCTGAAAAAAGGAATTTGATCTTATATTATGTCTAAAAAACACATAATATGGATGTTAAAATTATATGAAATATATAAAATTCAAAATTTAGTAAATACTATTCATAACTTCTTTTGAACGGCTAGTTTGGTAAGTTATTATGTGCTCAAACTCGGTGATGTGTGAGGTGAATGCTATTAAATTAAATTAAAGAGATAATACACTATGAAACCTTTGGTTGTTAAATTCTCTCATCCTTCAATAAATTGAATCCTTTCAATTTAGTCTCGGGATTGAAAACTACATTTTGAAATTTCAAAATAACTTTGTTGAAATCCAACATCAAAAATGGATTAAAGGGGCCTATATTTTAAAATAAATAAAGGTAAGTATTAAGGTTACCGAAAATAACACATACTAGGGTTCCATGTAGGAAAATATGGATATGGAAGAGAAAACTAGTCATCGTGTTCTGATGGAGAGTGATTGAGAATATTATTAAGAGAAGTCAATGATCTGAAATCCATAAACATATAATCAGTTGGAAGGTATTTGATTACCAAGTAGGAAAATTAAACAAACAAAATTTTTTATGTTAATTTTAATAATGCTGATGAATTTATTTATAATATTGACTATGAGTATAAGTAGGTATACTTACCTTACAAGTAGAGTTTCATCATTTAATAAATTTCTACCACAAACTCATCTTTTCTCAAAACGATGAGTATTAAAGAAGACATGGTTACACCTGAAGCGCAACAATCAACTTATAGAGAATCCAATAATCTTCAAAGGAAGAACTATATATTTTTCATGTCATTAAACATTAACCGATACCAAAATGGTTAGAACATGATCAAATGATCTCTAAAAATTGACAGTCCTTAATAGAAAAAATACTAATCATAATCTCCAAAATTAAAACAAACAATACCAAAAGTTCAACAGATACCATTTAATGAACAATTGCACTTAAAATCCCCTAAATATAGGCCAAACTAAGATTTAAACCCAAAACTTAGAAGAATTTGATTACGTAGTCTTCCACGTTAAATTGTATCTCCAAATAACATCATCTACTATAAAAGTCACATACTTAAATGTAATTAACCAAATCAAATATTCTCTATCATAGGTTAATCATTTCCATAAATAGCCCAAATCTCTATAAATACACAATAAAAATATTGAAAAATATCCACCATTACACCTCAAATGAAATCCCATAGTATTCTATTTTCCTTAAGCATATTGTGTTACCAACATAGCAAACATCTTTTAAAAAACATTTATCCCTTAATCAGCAAATCATTTTCCAAAATAAAGGATATCCATTTGATAATACATAATTTCCCAAATGATCATAATAAAATCATTTATCTAAAAAGATTTAGTCACACTAACCAGGGACGTCACGTAGTCTAGTTGTAGGCGATAAATCCTAATTGCACTATGGTTGTTGGTTCGATTACCACACCTTTGTCTAATGAGATGGGTTGTCACACGCTCTATGGGTTGTCATTTTTCAAAAACTATATTTTATTATATTATCAAATGAGATTAATTCCCCAAAATAACCATAACATAATTTAACCACAAATTTTATCTCCTACATAGCATTTTCATTCATAAATTTAATAACCTGTAATTATGTCAAATTCTTGGACCATATAAAACCCAATAGTTATTTGTAACTATATCCACATGAAAAAAGATAATTCTTCCTCAAATATAATTTTCACTTGGAAAACTACAGAGTTTCACAAACAAGATAAATTCATCCAATGTAATCCCATCAACAAAGAGCAATACTACTTTTAATCATTTTTCCAACCATTTATTTCCACATAGCTTCTTCTTTGACCAAGAGGATATCATATAGAATATGGAATTCAGTCGATTTATGGCTGGGTCCCCTACATTTACAGTAAATGACTATAAATGTATTCTTGGGATCATTTTTATTTTAAACCATAATACTCTTCATTTTACATTGACAATTATTTACTTTATGTCATTCTATTCCACAAATAAAGCATTTATTTGTCCCATTGAGACACATTACTGGGTGTATCCTTCCATATTTCATGCATGATTTAAATTGGAATTTCATTCCTCTGTGGTCTCTACTACTGGAGCCCTAATCATTCATCATCTTTATCTTCTTTTCTGAGTCTTGAAGTTGGTTAATATATATGTCGTTGATCATATTTTTGGAAAACTAATTCAGTATGAACACGATATCTTTTACACCTATCAAAATTCCATTTTTTCAAATTTACACCATCGTTCCAACCTTGTACATCATTCTCAAAGTTTCCGTGACATCCTTGGAATCTAACCATTGACTAAAACCGTAAATAATTGGGTGAGTAATAATATTCATAAAATCATTTATAGAATATCATGACAACTTATTTTCAATTTGATACACCTTAGGATTAACCAAGGTCATTTATTCTCAAGATAAATTAAAATCCTTCAAATCAGTTTGTAAAGAAAATGTAAATTATTCAAAGCAACTCCCTTAGGAGTGTCATAACCAAGAGTGGATCAATTCCCATTGTCATGTACTAGGGTACCCCAGGTCAAGCCCAAAACACCTTGTTGGAGTTTTTACTCCTACATATATCTGTGCTAGAGACGCCTCTACCTACTCATATCTAGACAGAGATTTATTTCATGGAAAATACACAAAATCTCTACATTACCAAAATTCTAGGAAGTTATTGTATAGTAATCCTTAAATTCTATATTAGAGTAATGTTCTATACTCAGATTTTATCTAAATATAATTTTCATGGTTGGTACTAAACTTCCTATGATACCAACTGTCACACCCTGACCCCAGAATCTTGGAGTTGGTGCATTATTTTATTACATTGGATGATTACAAGGAATTAAGCCCTAATGGACTGATCAGTTTAGTAGTCTTGGAGACATGATATATACATAAGTTCAACATTACAACATAAAAATAAAAACAACAATAATTTATTCCATTAGAAACATCCACGAGTCTTAGATTATGCCTACAAGTCACTCATCACTAACTTCATCATATCCTGGGAAAATGAAACATAAGAAAGGGATGAGATCAAACGCTCAGTAAGAGTAAGAAATACATTGGAATATAACATAAACATTAGGCATGGTGAATAATTGAAAACACATTCCTTTAAAAATAATTTACATGAACACTTAATAGAAGGAATATGAGCTGAGTAAATAATTCCATAATTAAACATAGTCATGGGAATTCTTCTAGTCGAATAACCACATGAAATATCTATTGCTAATCTCATAATGATGGAATGAATAATGTCGGAAATTCTAAAACATTTTGCTAAGGCCTCGGCCAAGAAGTCTAAAAATGATTTAGCCCTCCGCCAAAACCATATATCAAAAATTGGGAAATGCCTCGGACAATTCCACATCTAATTGTCTCCTGAGACCTACTGATGCATCGAGGAGGTATTGTGAGCTCCAACCATCACTTACTATGTCCAATTAATTCCTTATATGAAAATATTGAAACATAATCTAGACATCCATACTAAAACTAGCATTCAAAATGTCAATAATTTAACCACAGGCCATGAATGGTATTAAAATAGAAAATCCATAGTCATGAACAACTCATTAAATACAATATAAAGGATTTTATTATAATAAATTAAACTCAATCGAGAATAATGATGGATACAGACATAGATGAAAATAATCATCAAAAATATTTGCGAGAAATATCACCCTTTACTTCAAACCATTTAAAAGTCTCACTATATATCAAGAATCTATCTATAATAGACTTTTTAATCAAATTGTCCCATACCACATTGAAACATTGGAAAGGAATTATAATTTTAAAACATTAATTCCCATATATATAAATCCTTAAAACCATTTTTAAAATATGGATATTAATGATAATGATTTAGAATAATACTTATTTAAAACATTTAAAATGGTATTTTAGTTAGAGATTCTAACCAAATGAGAGATTCTTGAATAAAAATAATTGAGGAAATTAAAATTTAATAATAACATGAGAATAAATGGATTCGTGATATACTATGTCAAAGTATAGTATATACATAAAATAAAAGTTATCTGGCGCAAAACAACAAAGAAGTCTTAATGGAATGCATGATGAGATGAAATCCATTATAAAGACTCTATCCTTTGGTTAAGGATAAATCAATGAAATAATTATGTGTGAAAAATATTAATACACTCAATATGATGGGATTTTCAGTGTAAATCAATTAGAGAACATTCACACATATTCTGGTAAAAACAACACCAATTACTTGGATGTTGAATTCAATGAATATAAATTGAGTTAAAATTACTCATATCAAGCTTATATCGATGGAATGAGAACTTATCAATGGAGAGATTATGTGTATCAAAGGTATATCCACACAAAGGAGAGTGTAATTTACTACATAAGTAAATGAATTGAGATTTCACACATAATCTTGGAGTAATGTAATCAATGAAGTTTGTGTAAAATCAGATGAGTAGAAATTGAAATTTGAAATTCACTTATTGATTTGGTAACTTATGAAACACAAACCCCATGAAAGAAGGTTCATAAAATTATTATGTAAATTCCCATAAATTAATTAATATTATGAAAACAATACAATTTTAAATTCCCATAAATTTCGAGGAAATTTTTTTCTTAATTTCTCTGGAATTTAATGAGTCTGTGGCTTTTTACGGCACTTGATTCTGAGGCCCGGTGTGCCCAGAATAAATTTCTGAAGTTTAGCTCGGGTACGTTCAATAAACGAACGAATGAGTTTTTCTATCTTTTGAACCGATTCTTGGAATTGAAATATGAGGCCACCGTTGAACTCACAGTGCAGTTTTTTGCTTAAGAAGACTTTCACCTCGACAATAGATGATCGGGTATGAAAGTTAGTTTTTGGGGTTTTACGTGGGTTAATAAACTAAAATAAATGAACAATTTATTTTATTTTTTTAAACACATGTCGTGCGGATAAAGTGGTTAGAAGCTCCAATTGGGAGTTGGTGGTAGGACTGCCACGCCCTAACCCACCATGAGAGGTTATGGTGGTGGGGCCCACCGAGATCCAACCTCCAATGTGAGGTTGATTGTGGTGGAAACCACACGAGGTCTCCCATTAAATGGAGGCAAATCATAACTAATTGAATCCCTGTGATTTATGAGGGAGAGCCTCTAGGTTTAAATCCCCCTCTTAATTGAGGAGGATGAAACCTCCCTTTTTAATGAGGGACCACCCAAGCATTAACCACCCTCCCCCATTTCCTTTTTGTGGTTAATTAATGGTGGGGTCTGCAATGAAACATCCTCCATTTAGAGGATATTCTTTTGTGGGGACCACCCGGGCCAAAAACCAACTTTTTGACTTCCCATTTTAGTGTGCCACCACAACGGATTAATTGGGTGTAGCCCTCTGTCAAAAATCCTCCATTTATGACTTGGGTGACAACGACAAACCGTCCCACTCCAACATGAAAGAGGCTAGGGGAAGGTGTTTTGGAAGGCTTATTCAAGCGGTAGAATGCTAGCTGGAAAGCACGGCACCCAGCACTGGGAGAGTTTTATTCTTCTTACAACGAAGAACGAAGAATGAAGAATGCGGACGCCACACTTGGATCCTTCCTTACCGACATTAACGGAACGACGCCTATCTTCCACGATGCCCGTCTTCCGTGAATCCCAATCGTTTTACGCCGTTTTATGAGGTAGGGGTTGTTATGTTCATGTTTTTACACCATTCTTCATTGATCTTCAATTCTTAAGTTTCTTTTGGCCGCTTGATACCATCATGACGGGGAAGGGCTCGGACTGCACGAACACGATCCGAAACTTCCCCTCTTGTTTGTTCATTGTGGACGATGGAGGCAGACTGCGAAGAACCAGCCAGCATCGGGCCGACCACGATCGGGTCATTAGCGCATGGTTTCCAGGTCGCCGCAAAGTTGCTGCACAGTCGTGCCGCATGGAGTAGAGCCAGATCGCGGCCCCGGCAGGCCGCGGTGGAGGGGCGTGGCGCCGTCGCGCCGCGCTGGAGCTAGAGGGGGTCGGGGCGGGCCGCAGCTGAGGGGACCGGTGCCAGTGTGCCACGCCGAAGCTTCAAGGGGTTGCGGCCGTGGTGGCGGGGCGCAGTGTCATCGTGCCGCGCCAGTTGAACAAAGTCACGGCATAAGGTCGTAGCGGATCCAGAAGGGTGGCAGGCTATGCCGTCCGTCGGTGCCATCAAGAGGTAGGACCCAAGAGGTGATGCGGTTACCCAAGGGCCGGCCAACACTGCCGGCCATTTTGAAGAACTGGGGGTTGTAACCCCACTAATCAGCGGCTAGGGCGGGATCTACTAGGCACCGCCACCCCGCCTGGTCGGCCAACCACGTGGCTGACTGCGTGGGCCACGCGAGCCGCGCCACGCCGGTCGGGCCGGGCTGCTACCGACGGGCTAAGCCGCGCCAGCTGAGCTAGAACGCGCCATACCGGCCCGGATCCGGACCCGGGCCGGGTCGACCAGGTTCCGGCCGACCCAGGGGGTTTTGGGCCGGGTTGGACCGGGCCTAGACCCCCTATTTTCGGACCTTCTTCAATTAAACACTCATAACATGATTTTTGGACCTCCGATCGATGCACCGTCAGTTGCATAGGATTACACGGATCGAGACGGTCGTTTAGTTATATTAAACACATGGTTTCAGCATAGTTTGGGTATGACCGGGTTGGTTCGAACCCAAAACCAACCAGGCCCTCGGAGCAGAAATGCATATAACATGAGCTCCGGACGTCCGATTGACATGTCGTAGACTTTGTTGGATTTCTCTTGATGAAAAGGTTCTTTTGGCTTACTTTAACTGAGGTTTGGATGTAGTTTGAGTATGGTCGGGTTGGTTTTATCTTAAAAACCAACCGGGCCCCTAGAACGGAAAAGCTAATAACTCACAGACCGGGCGTCTGATTGACGCGCTGTCTGTTTAGTTGAGACCCCAATGATGAGGTTGTCCTTTGTGATACTTCTATGTGAGACTTAGTGACACATGGATGTAACGACTAGTGGCTCATGGAGCGGACCCTCCTGGAGACGACCGTACGGAGTGCGTAGACCGAGTAGTTGTAGACCTGATGATTGCTTGACAGATTCGACTCGTAGTAATTCGGTTATCCCAGTGGACGGAGCGCCTGGTATTTGGCGGCAGACCCGTAGCAGATAGAGAACTTGGTATTTGGAATTAGACCCACGGTACTCGACAGGAGGAGTACCTCTATAGGCTATTAGGGTGAGGGCCCGGTATTTGGCGGCAGATCCTCATCAGACGGAGCACCCGGTATTTGGAAGCAGACCCGCGGTACTCGACAGAAGGAGTAACTCAGCAGTCTAAGGTTAGTGAGTGGCGCCTCGGAGTCATGATAGGGCCATCGTACTCGACAGAGGAGGAGTTCTCCAGCAGTTGTGGTTTCGCTAATGAAAATCCTAGTTTGAGCAGACTCAATGACCTTTTTGTTTACCTCATAATTGAGATGGGTTACTTAATAAAATAGGTATATGTATGGGAATATACCTATGTAATGTGTATCTGTTGAGATCTTTATTTGTGGTTTATCCATGTCTGTTTTAGTGAGACCTTGGGGGTCTCGGGGTCCATACCGAGTATCTTTGTACTCACCCCTACACGGGATACGCCTGCACCTCGATGTGTTGGATGCAGATGATGGACAAAACTGGTCGTGGTGGAGGCTTGTAGAGAAAGATGGTACCCAGACGTGGAATTCACAGTGAGACGGTACCCAAAGGTGTAATTCAAGACGAGACGGTACCCGGAGGTGATAGACGGATGTGGAGAGTTGAGGTGTCCATCTGTACCTACCTTTTAGGTAGGAACTCCGGAGGACGATCCAGGAGTAGCTCAACACCTTCCTTTTGTTTTGTGTTTTCCTTGTACTTTACTGTTTGTCTTGTATTCCGGCCCCTTTTGACATTCGGCACATTTTTTATACTCCTTACCTAGTGCTTTCTTCCACTTGTACTCTGGTTGTATATGTTTTTACATTTCATAATGGGAATTCCTTCCCTTTTTATCGGGATTTACACCTTTGGTGCTAGTCGCCAGCCCCTGGCCTATGGAAGGTGGGTTGGGGGTAGACACGACATGTGCTACGAGGATGGGTCGTGAAAAATTGGTATCAGAGGAGTTGGTTCTACCGTAGAACATAGAACTATGATATATGTATTCTGTGAAGCAGTAGTGTTAAGGATACTAAGTGTGGTTTTCAGTTGAGGGAGTCCAATGTTGGTGCGGGTGACCGACGTATCCATACACCAGGACCCTGACTTCTGATTTCCGACTCAGTGCATGAAAACATTGTTTTCATGTGTGTTTTCAAAAGTTTATTTTATGTCAGATCAAACCAGGTCAGCTCAGTAGGTATAGTCTTTTGACCGTGTCACTTCTGTTTCTTTTAGGATGCCTCCCCGCGGACGTCCAGCTAGAGCCCCGAGAGTTATACGTACATACAGCATGCCGAGCGATGATGCCTCAGTACAGAGCCCTCTTAATGTTGAGGCACTAGTAGAGGAACCAACGGTACTACCACCCGTTGGGCCACCGATGCCACCAGCGCCAGCCGCAGGTGATGCATGCTGCTTGAGCGCGCTGCACGAGTTCCAGCATCAGAGGCCACCCATGTTCTAGGGAGAGACGGATTCACATGCAGATGAGGATAGGCTGGAGGTTGTGGTGAGAGTCTTCAGGCTAGTAGGTACACCAGTAGACTTCATAGTGATCCTTGCTACCAGCCTCCTTCAGGTAGTAGTAGGTAGATGGTGGAGCCTGATGCTCCAGATGCATGACGAGGCATCACTTCTATGAGAAGACTTTGAGAGCCTATTTTGATCAGAGTTTGTATCAGCCACCCATCGAGCAGTGCGGATACAGGATCTACTTCATCTACAGTAGGGTAGAATGATTGTAGCTCAGAACTCAGTGAGGTTCACAGACCTCTCGCGCTACTCTATAGATATGGTACGAGACTCAATCTTCAGGTCTCCAACCTTAGAGCAGGGGCTCAAGCGGAAGATTAGAGCTTCAGTTGTTTTCACAACGTTCTGACGCAGATGGGAGTGTTGGAGCGAGCCCTTCTAGTGGAGAGTTTCCTTACTAAGCAGTCTCCAGTAGCGGGACCCACCACTTGTCGATTTGCAGCGGAGTCTTCTGCAGTTGGAAGTAGATAGATGAAAAAGGGGTCCAAGATGACCAGACCCACCAGTGGACGACTGCACGACTCAGGTTCAGTTTTGTGGGGCAACCGGAGTGGAGTCAGAGCCAGTCGTGCCAAGAGTGGGCAGTGTTACACCTGCGGCGGGCTTGGTCCCATGGCACGTGACTGTCCGACCCGTCGTACAGATGATCAGCAGATAAATGAATAACCTCTCGGGAAGAGGCAGAGGATTGATCGAGGTGGATTTCAATGAGCAAGAGATAGAGGAAGAGGAGCTGGTTGTGCAGATGGAGGTGGACGGTGCTTCGAGGGGTTTCCACCACCCCCACCCGGACGTCCACCCCGTCCGCTAAGAGAGGGTGGACAAGGGAGAGAACTTCTTCAGGTTTCTAAAGCATACGACTATGGAGCTTTAGAAGTAGGTGGACAAGAGATGGACTAGTTCCTGGCATGGAGTCCTGAGTTCTTGGTGTTTCTAGTTTCTGTGTTGTTGTTGTTGTGTTTTCTTTGTGTCTTGTACTTGAGATGCAGTAATAAAAGACCCTTATTGTTTTGATGTTTACCTTCCTATCCTTTTTGTATGGTTGATACTAAGAGGTTCTACTTAAAACTGTTGACTTGACCCTCACTTATGATATTCCTACAGGAGGAGACCCAGTAACCACACACTGATGCCAAAAGTGTGACTTAGCCCTTGGAGGCGAGAGTAACGGTTGGATCTCTTGGTAGAAGCGTCAAGGCCTTGCGACATCATTCATGACATAAATTTTACCGTTAATGTCAGGATTGACTATATTAGTCAAAGAACGAGGTTCATCTAGGTGATGAGACCAGATTTCTCTTTTCGGGTGAAGAGAAATCTCAGCAACTCCTGAAGAACGTAGACAAAGAAGGGTGGAGATGAGTTCTGACAGTTGGCTAGTCTCAACCGTTGTTCGTTGATTGAATAGTTTAAGGATATCTCTAACTCAATAGTCTCAGGTGTATCTTCTCTCAGAAGGACATGAACCTGAGATAGCGTCAAGGGCATGAATTCTTCCAGGACTATGACTTAGAGATAGTTTACACTCTGGGGGATGGGAACATTGTATCAGATGCTCTTAGTAGGAGATCGGGAATTCAGCTGTTAAGAGTGGCGAGAAAGAAGCCAGCCACGTTTCTGATATCCTTTTTGGATAGTGATAGAGTCAGCATGTGTAGAACTAGAGATGGTTCTGGCTACAACGGAGAAGTTGCAGATCATCCAGGAGCGGATGAAGACTGCACAGAGGAGACAGAAGTCCTATGCTGATAGGAGACGAGACCACTGGAGTTTGAAGGTGGCTACCATGCTTTCTTATGGGTCTCACCTCGACGGGGTCTACAGTTTTTTCGTCGGGGAAGCAAGTTATTTCCACGTTTCATCTAGCTTTTCCACCTTAGATGCAATGGGTGCACGACGTCATCCACATATCTCAGCTGAGGATATGTGTGAACGACCTATCCATCATCATCGACCACGGGGAGCTAGACATCGATGACAGGGCGACCTTCACGGGGTTCCAGTAGATGTTTAGTATCGACATGATTGGGTCCTATGAGGGCGTTCGATACCTCTTGTGCTCTTTCGTTGGAATCATGATAACCGCCAAGAGAGAACATGGGAGCGGGAGGCTCAGATGCGTGCTCAGTACCTTTTTTAGTTTCCCAAGTTTGTGTTGTAGCTTTACGGGGATGTAAATCCCTGAGGTGGGAGTAATGTAAAAACCCTGAATTTTCAAGGAAATTTTTTTCCTAATTTATTTGGAATTTTATGAGTCTGTGGCTTTTGACAGCACTTGATTTTGAGACCCAGTGTGCCCGGAATCAATTTCCGAAGTTTAGCTTAGGTACGTTCAGTAAACGAACGAACGGGATTTTCTATATTTTGAACCGGTGCTCGGAATTTAAATATGTGGGCATCGTTGAACTCGCAGTGTGAGTTTTTGCTTAAGAATACTTTCACCTTGACGACAGATGATCGGGTATGAAAGTTAGTTTTTGGGGTTTTACATGGGTTAATAAAATAAAATAAGTGAACAGTTTATTTTATTTTTTTAAACACATGTCGTGGGGATAAAGTGGTTATAAGTACCACATGGGAGTTGGTGGTGGGACCACCACACCCTAACCCCCCCATGAGATGTTATAGTGGTGTGGCCCACTGAGATCCAACCTCCAATGTGAGGTTGATTGTGGTGGAAACCACATGAGGCATCCCATTAATGGGATGGGAATCATAACCCCTTAAATCCCCCTCATTTATGAGGTAGATTCTCTAGGTTTAAATCCCCCTCTTAATTGAGGAGGATGAAACCTCCTTTTTTAATGAGGGGACCACCCAAGCATTAACCACCATACCCCTTTACTTTTTTTGGTTAATTAATGGTGGGGCCCTCCAGGAAATATCCTCCCTTGGGAGGATATTATTCTGGGGGGACAACCCTAGCCAATAATCCCCTTTTTGACTTCCTCCCCATTTTAATGCGCCACTGCAGCAGATTAATTGGATGGAGCCCTCTGTCATAAATCCTCCATTTATGACTTGTGTGCCAACGATGAACCCTCCCACTCATATATAAAAGAGGCCAGGGGGAGGAGTTCTGGACGACTTCTTCAAGCGGCGGAATGCTAGCAGCGAAGCACGACGCCTAGCACTTGGAGAGTTTTCCTCTTCCTCCAACGAAGAATGAAGAACAAAGAACGCTGACGCCACACTCGTGGCCTTACTTCCCGACGTTGACATAATGACGCCTGTCTTCTGCGATTCCCATCTTCCGCGACTCACCATCGTTTAACACCATTTTACGAGGTACGAGTTTTTATGTTGATGTTTTAATATCGTTATTCATTGTTCTTCAATTCTTGATTTTCGTTTGTCCGCTTGATACCATCATGACGAGGAAGGGCTCAGACCGCACGAATACAGTTCGACCCTTCCCCACTTGTTTGTTCTTTATGGACGATGGATGCGGTCTATGAAGAACCGACCAGCATCGGGCCGACCACGAGGGGGTCCTTAGCACATGGTTTCCGGGTTTCCGCAAAGGCGCGACACCATCGTGCCGCACGAAGTAGAGCAGAACTGCGGCCAGGGTGGGCCGCGGTGGAGGGGCGTGGCCCCATTGCGCCATGCCGGAGCAACAGAGGGTTGCGACCTAGGCGGGCCATGGCAGAGTGGCGGGCGCTGTCGCGCCGCACCAGAGTTTCACGGGGCCGCGGTCGGGGCGCGTTGCGGCGCTGTCGCACCGCGTCGATTGAACAAAGCCGCGACATAAGGCCGCGACAGATCCAGAAGGGCGGCTGCCTTTGTCGGCCGTCGGTTCCATCAAGAGGTGGGACCCGAGGGGTCCCGCGGTTACCCAAGGGTCGGCCAACACTACCAGTCATTTCGAAGAACCGGGGGGGTGTACCCCCCACCCCAATTAGCGGCTAGGGCGGGCCCCACTGGGCGCCACCACCCCACATGGTCGTCCAGCCACGCAGTCAACCACGTAGGCCATGCAGGAAGGGCCTCCAATGCCGGGTCGGGCCGTGTCCTACCGGATCAGACCCGGGCCCGGATCGGGATGACCCGGTTTGGGCCGACCCAGGGGGTGTTGGGCCGGGTAGGACCGGGCACAGACCCCCTATTTTCGGACCTTCTTCAGTTAAACGACCATAACATGAGTTGTGGACCTCCGATAGACGCACCTTCAGCTGCTTTGGATTCCTCGGATCGATACGGTTGTTTCTGTATATTACACTCAAGGTTTCTGCGAAGTTTGTGTACAGCCGGGTTGGTTCGAACCCGAAACCAACCGGGGCCTCGGAGCGGAAACTCTTATAACTTGAGCTTAAGACATCTGATTCACATGTCCTCGACATTGATGGATTCCTTCTGATGAGATGGTTCTTTTGGCATACTTCACCTGAGGTTTGGACGCATTTGGAGTATGTTCGTGTTGGTTTTAGCTTAAAAACCAATCGGGCCCCTGGAACGGAAAAGCTAATAACTCATAGACCGAGCGTCCGATTGGTGCGCCATCTGTTGAGTTGAGACCCCTATGACAAGGAGGTGTTTTATGATACTTCTATGTGAGACTTCATGACACTTGGAAGTAATGAAAAGTAGCTCGTGGAGCGAACCCTAATGGAGACGATCATACGGAGTGGGGAGACTGAGTAGCTGTAGACGTGACGACTGCTTGACCGATTTGACTTGTAGTGATTCGGTTAGCCCAGTGGAAAGAGCGCCCGGTATTTTGTGGAAGACCCATGGAAAATAGAGCGCTTGGTATTTGGTAATAGATCTGCGGTACTCAATAGGAGGAGTACCTCTGTAGGCTATTAGGAAGAGCACCCAGTATTTGGCAGTAGACCCTCAGCGGATGGAGCGCACGATATTTGGAAGCAGACCTGCGGTACTCGACAGGAGGAGTATCTCTGCATTCTAACGTTAGTGAGTAGCGCCTCAGAGTCGTCACAGGGCTACTGTACTCGACAGAGAAGGAGTTCTCCAGTAGTTATAGTTTCGCTAATGAAAATCCTAGTTTGAGCTGAGTCAATGTCCTTTGTGTTTACCTCATAACTGAGATGAGTTACTTAATAACTTAGGTATATGTATGGGCATATACCTATGTAAAGGTTATCTGTTGAGATCATTCTTTTTGGTTATCCTTTTTGGTTTCAGTGCGACCTTGAGGGTCTCAGGGTCCCTACTGAGTATCGTTGTACTCACCCCTGCATGGGCTATGCCCGCACCATGTTGTGTTGGATGCAGACGACGGATAGCACTGATCGTGGTTGAGGCTTGTAGAGAGAGACTGTACCCGAAGGTGGACTTCACAACAAGACGGTACCCGAAGGTGGAATTCATGACGAGATGGTACCCGGAGCTAACAGATGGACAAGGAGTGCTGATGTGGCCATATGTACCTACTCTTCAGGTAGGAACTCTAGAGGACGATCCAGGAGCAGCTCGACACATTCCTGTTGTTTTGTCTTTTCCTCGAACCATACTATTGGGCTTGTATTCCGACACATTTAGACGTTCAACACACTTTTTATAATGCTTAGTTTTTTCTTCCTCTTGTACTCT
This sequence comes from Viscum album, assembly GCA_963277665.1. Classification (NCBI taxonomy): domain Eukaryota; kingdom Viridiplantae; phylum Streptophyta; class Magnoliopsida; order Santalales; family Viscaceae; genus Viscum; species Viscum album. The sequence continues at coordinate 640,662,662 of OY728151.1, read as the reverse complement.
GGTTGTGTGCGTGTTTATGTTTCATAAAGGCAATGCCTTCCCTTTTTATCGAGATTTACGCCTTTGGTGCTAGTCGCTAGCCCCTGGCCTATGGATGGCGAGCTTAGGGTTGTCATGGCATGGGCCCCGATGACGGGTCACAACAACAATCATGGCAGTATATACACCACAAAAAAGATAATTGTGGCAAATATATCATGAATCTCACGGGAATAAAAGTGAGATGAAAACCACATATCATGTAGTAATCCGTCGAGTCATATGACCAAAAGTTAATAACCTCCAAATGAAACATAAAATAAAGTGAATATAAGGAGAGTCATGATAATATATATCATATGGCTGTACACAATACACCGCATGCAATTAATTAGTGGTGAAAAATAAAAATCTCTCATAATTAAAAGTGAGATAAGAAACCCCTTACCTCATGTCTGGATTGTCTCCTATGTTCCTTGTTCTTCCGGAATAATAAAAATAAGATAATTTCTAATTTATTAAGAACATTTTTCGGTTCATTATTCGTTTTATATCACTTATTACCTTCATATAACAATTTTTTAATTATTTGAGTTCATATTGGATATTTTATCGATGTTCAGAACACGAGTTCAAATTGAACATGTAATAAATACAATTAGTCCATGTGGTCAGAATTTAATTGCCTAGATAATGATAAACATGATTTAGATATCATATAAATATTATATATCCAGTATATATATGTATTTATAACAGTATATAACGATTGGATATAAGAAATGAAATGCACCATTCATTGATACGATAAGTCGTATGTACGCATGAACACTACATTAATTTATATTTCATAATTTAATGAAATTAAAACATAATGACACATAAGAATATTATAATTATAGTATAATATCATATATGATATATTTAACTCAATCCTTTATATTTCCCACATTAGACATTAAAGAGTCATATCACTTTGAGGGGGCGATAGTCTGCACTTTCTCAAATAAAATTATCGCGTTTACCCATAATGGAAACCATAAAGGCATGCTATAAATAGAAAATAAAGAAGTATAAAAAAATTACACATAATATATATCATATATATGTATAGTTCCATATTAATGTCCATCATGAGAGGAGGTAGGAGATAATTCAACAATCGTCCTTTCATGTGGCATTAGTTTTCCATCCACCATAACAATGCGTTCTTTACCCATTTTATCGAGGTGTGTGTAAGTGTATTTATAATCCATCTCATAATAATGTCCTAGTATATTGAGGATACATGCTATATTATAAAATAAATTAATAAAAATGGTTTATGGTTTGAAAGAGTAAAATAAAAGAAAATAAGTTAAGAGAAACCATTACCTTTTATTTGCGTAACTCTCTTTGGTTTGAACCAAAAGGACATATTGAAGTGACTTCTACCTAAGGTAATGATTATATGTAGGAAATAGGGATCATGAATGCTTATTTTGGAAGGGTTTGTATGGGCCAATTGGCTTGAGAGGTGTAAGAAATGGGTTAAAAGTGGTGTCATTTTAGAAGGGAATGGAGGGGCTCTTTTGGAAAGTTTGAAAATTTTATTTTATAAAAAACTTATCTTCAGTTTAAAAAGGTCCAAAACTCATTAAAGTCGAAGATAAGATAACTCATTTTAGAAATAAAATCATCTAATAATAATTGGACCAGTTTTGGTTATTTTTATAATATTTTTAATCTTATTTATCTAAATCATTTATTAATGAGGTGAATGCTACATCATTATTGGGTCATAAATAATTTATTTTATTTGATGTATAAAATTTATAAAAAAGATACCATAATGTTGGAAATATATTTATATTTATAATGTATATTTATATTAAAAAATATGGCTTATATATCCCCATGTAAAAATTGAAATACTAAAAGATACTTTTTATAGTCATTTTTGTCTTTACATCAAGTTAATTAAAATAAAGTGTCATTATCTCTCTTATGTGGCTATCTGGGGTCCCAAAATCTACCCAACAATGCCCACGTTTGTTAATTACTCATCCATTAAGCTTATGACAAGTGTTGATGTACTTTTTTATTATTATAATATTCATTTTACCTTTAATTACCCTATTTATCTTTAACCGCGGTAAATAAAAGTAAAAAGATACTATTCACCAAAAATTATTTTCATCTCATTGAAACACACTTTATTTACTAATAACAACCATGTATGTCTTATTTTCTAAATTCAATTCATAGAAGTGGTAAAATGACATTTAAACGAAAATGTCTGTTTTTTAACTACTACTAAGCAGTTTTACTATTCATCAAAAATTGATGTTTTCCTGAAAAATACCAAAAATTCTGCCTAAGAAATAATTGATATTCCATATTCAAAAAAGATGTCTATTTTTTCAAATTTAAAACATATATTTTTCATTAATTACTTTATAACTAATTTCCGTTGTTAAAACAAATAGCGTGTCATTAAGAAACAATAATTATCAAAAGATTGACACTTATTTATGTATAATATCAAAGTGAAATGAATTACAATTACCGAAGTTAGATTAAATTTTAGAAAAATAATCTAATTATACTTCCAAACAATTTTAAATGTATAATTGAAGACTATAAATTGTTTTGATTAAAACAGTTGCTTTAAATTAAAATTTAGTATTTTTCACTATTCACCCAAATATGAAAGTTATCAGAAAAACACTTAAAATTTATTGAAACTATATTTTTATGTCCCAATTCTAAATAAGAATTTTATTTTGTCATATTGAATATATAAAAGATTCAAATTTTGGATTTATAAAGGGTTCTCCATTAAAAGGTGGTAAAATTACATTTTTTTAAATTATATCCTATAACTGTAAAAATTAATTTGTTCTTATATTATGTCTAAAAACACATAATATGGATGTTAAAATTATATGGAATATATAAAATTCAAAATTCAGTTAATACTATTCATAACTGCTTGTGAATGGCTAGTTTGGTAAGTCGTCATGCACTCGAACTCGGTGTTGTTTAAGATGAAATCTATTGAATTACATTAAAGAGATAATATACAATGAATCTTTATGGTGTTCCATTCTCCCCTTCTTCAAAAAATTTCTTCCCCGCAATTTATTATGGGGATTGAAAACATGGATTATGACATTTCAAAATATGTTAGTTAAAATAACACATCAAAAATTTATTAATGAGTCCTATATTTTAAGATAAATAAAGGTAAGTATAAAGGACACCTAAAATAACACATACATGGGTTCCATGAATGAAAATATGGATATGGAAGAGAAAACTAATCATTATGTTCTAATGGAGAGTGATCGAGAATATTATTAAGAGATGTTAATAATATGAAACCCATAAACATGTTATGGTTTAAAAGTCCTTTGATTACCTCGTAGAAAAAATAAACAAAAAAATTGTTTCAAGTTCCATTTCATAATGCGGATTAATTTATTTATGACATTGACTAAGAGTATAAGGAGGTATACATACTTCACATGTAGAGTTTCATCCATTAATTAATTTCTACCACAAACTCATCTTCTCTCCAAATTATGAGCATTACAGAAGACTTGGTTACACCTAAAGAACTACAATAAAGTTATAGAGATTCCCATAATCCAGAAAGGATGAACTATATATTTCCCTGGTCATTAAACATTAACCAATAACGAAATGGTTAGTACATGATCATATGATCCCCAAAAATGGAAGTCCTTAATAGAAAAAAATTACTACTCTTAATCTCCAAAAATAAAAAAAATACCCATAGTTCAAAAAATACCCTTCAATAAACAATTTCACTTAAAATCCTTCAATATAATCCAAACTATGATTGAAACCCAAAACTCAAAATATTTTGATTACGTAGTCTTACACATTAAATTGTATCTCTAAATAACGTCGACTACTCTTATAGTCACAAACTGAAAAATAATTACCCTAATAAAAAATTCTCTATTATAGGATAATAATTTCCATAAATAACCCAAATCTCTATAAATCCAAATAAAACCCTTGAAAAATATCAATCATTACTCCTCAAATGAAATCCCATAATATTCTTTTTTCTTTAGGCATATAGTGTTCCCAACAGAGCGAACGTCTTACAAAATATCATTTATCACTTAATCACCAAATCATTTTCCTAATAAAGGACATCCATTTGGTAATACATAATTTCCAAAATCAACTTAATATAATCATTTAACTAAAAATAATTAGTCAGACATACCAGGTACTTCACATTGTCCAGTGGTAGGCGATAATTCCCAACCGCACTCTGGTTGTTGGTTCGATTCCCACATCATTGTCCGACGTGATGGGTTGTCAGACGGTCTGCATGTTGTCCTTTTTTAAAAACTATATTTTATTACATTACCAAACATATATAAATTCCTCAAAATTACCATAACATAATTTAACCACAAATGTTATATCTTACCTCACATTTTCATCCCAAACTTTAATAACTTGTAATTTCCTCAAATTCAAGGACCATATAAAACCAAGGGGTTATTTATAACTATATCTACAAGAGAAAAGATAATTCTTCCTCAAATATCATTTTTACTTGGAAAAATGTAGGGTTACACATACAATAGAAAATTCTTCCAATGTAATCCCATCAACAAAGAGCACTAATGATTTTAAACATTTCTCCAACCATTTATTTCCTCATGGATTCATCTTTGACCAATAGGATATATGATTTAATATGCCATTCACTCGGGTAATAGACAGGTCCCCTAAATTTACGGAAAATTACTGTAAATGTATTATTGGGACCAATTTTATTTTCATCCATAGTACTCTTCATTATTCTCAACAATTATTTACTTTATTTCCTTCTTTCCCACACATAATTCATTTCTTTATTCCATTGAGACATATTATAGGGTGTCTCCTTCTACATTTCTTGCATGATGGAAATTGAAATTTATTTTCTCCATGGTCTCCACTGTTGGAGATCTTATCATTAATCACCTTTCTCTCCTTTTTTGAGTCCAGGAGTTGGTTAATATATATGTCATTGATCATATTTTTGGTAAACAGATTCTGTATGAACACGATATATTTTCTACCTATCAACATCCAATTTTTTTCCTATTTCCACCACTATTCCCAACATGTACATCATTCTCAATGTTACTATGACTTCCTTGTAATACACCCTTTGACTAAAACTAGAAAGCATTTTGTGATTAACAATAGTCATAAAATCATTTAATGAATGTAATGACAACTTATTTTCAATTTGAAACAACTTTGGATTAACCACGATCATTTTTTCTCATCTTATATTAAAATCCTTAAAATAGGTTTGTAAAGAAAATTTAAATTATCCAAATAATATCCCACAAGAGTTTCATAACCAAGAGTGAAGCAAGGACCGTTTCCATGTACTAGGAGACCCCGAGTCAAGCTCGAAACTCCTTATCAGAGTTTTCACTCCTAGGTACATCTATTTTAGAGATGTCTCTACCTGCTCGTATCAAGGAACAAATTCATTTCATGGTAAATAAAAAAATCTCTACATTACCAATATCTTAAGAAGTACTTCTAAGTAATCCTCAAAGTCTTTCATAGGGTAATGTTCTCTACTCAGAGTTTATATCAATCTAGTTTTCAAGGTTTGTAATAAACTTCCTCTGATACAAACTGTAATGCCCCGACCCTATAATATAGGTGCCAGTGCATTATTTTAATACATTGGCTTGATTATAAATAATCAATTCCCGAAGTACCAATCAGTTTAGTAGTCTTGGAAACAAGATACATACATAAGTTAAACATTACAACTAGAAAATAAAAACAACACTAATTTATTCGATTAGAAACATCCAAGCATATTAGATTATGCTTGAATGTCACTCATAACTAACTTCTTCATATCCTGGTAAAATGAATCATAAGAAAGGGGTGATCTCAAATGCTCAGTAAGAGAAATAAATACAGTGGAAGATAACATAAAAATTAGGTAAGGTGAATAATTGAAAACACATTCCTTTACAAATAATTAACATGAACACATCATGGAAAGAATATGAGCTAAGTAAATAATTCCATAATTAGACAGAGTCATGGGTATTGACTAACCACATGAAATAACAATAGCTAATCTCATAATGATGGAATTCATAATGTCAGACATTATGAAACATTTGGTCAAGGCCTCGCCCAAGACGTCTAAAAATGGTTAAGGTCTTGGCCAAAACCATATATCAAAAATTGGGAAAGGCCTCAGCCAATTCCACGTCTAATTGTCTCATTGGACCTACTGATTCATCGAGGAGATATAGCGGGCTCCAACTATCACATACTAAGTCTAATGCATTCTAGATATGAAAACATTGAAACATAATCTAGACATTCGTAGTAAAACTAGCATACGAAATCACAATAATTTAACCACAAACCATGAAAGGTATTAAAATTGCACATCCATAGTCAAACATAAATCATTAAATACAATATGGAATATTGTATTATAAACAATTAACCTCAACCAAGAATAATTAAGGATATTGGCATAGATTAAAATAATCATCAAAACTATTTGAGAGAAATATCCTCCTTTTTCATGAAAACATTTAATAGTCTCACTATTTATCTAGTAGCCGTTTAAAATAGATTTTAGAATCAATGTTTCCCATACCATATTGAAACATTTAAAAGGAATTTCAATTTTAAAACATTATTGTTCATATTTATAAATCCTTAAAACCATTTTTAAAACATGGACATTAATGAGAAATATTAAGAAGAGTTGATTTTTAAAACATTTAAAATGATATTTTAGTTAGAGATCCAAACTAAATGGGAGACTCTTGAATAAAAATAATTAAGGTAATAAAAATTTAATAATAACATGAGAATAAAGGGATTCATGATATATTATTTCAAAGTACAGTATATACACCAAATAAAACTGAATTGGTATAATACAACAAAGAAGTCTCAATGGAATGCATGTTGAGATAAAATCTCATATAAAGACACTATCCTTTGGTTAAGAACTAATCAATGTCATAATTATGTTTGAAAAATATAAATACACTCAATATGATTGGATTTTTTTGTGTAAATAAATCAGAGAACATTCAAACATATTCTTGTCAAAACAACACCAATGACTTGGATGTTTAACACAATAAATATAAATTACGTTAAAATTACTCTTATCGGGTTTATATTGATGGAATGAGAATTTATCAATGGAATGATTATGTGTATCATAAGTATATCCACACAAAGGTGAGTGGGAATTGCTACATATGTAAATAAATTGTGCTTTCACACATAATCTTGGAGTAATGTAATTAATGAAGTTTGCGTAAAATCGAATGAGAGGAAATTGAAATTTGAAATTCCATTACCGATTTGGTAACATAAAAAACATACACCCCATGAATGAAGGATCATCCAATGATGATGTAAATTCCCATATAATAACGTATATTATGAAAACAATACAATCATGGGTATTATATACACCACACATAAGATACACGTTGAAAATATAGTATGAATCTTACGAAAATAAAAGGGAGATGAACACCACTTACTATGTGGTAATCAATCGATTCATATGAAAAAAAGTAAATAACCACAAAATGAATAACAAAATACCATGAATATAAAGATAATAATGATAATATATATCAAATGGCAGTAAAAAATACACCACATTCAATTAATAAGTGGTGAACAATGTAAATCTCAGAGAATTAAAAGTGAGATAAAAAACCCCTTACCTCATGTCCGACATGTCTTGTATGTTCCTTATTCTTCCTAAATAATAAACATATTTTAATTTATATTCTATTTAGAAAATTGTTCTAGTTTATTATTCACTTTATATCATTTTTACCTTGATATTACAATTTTTTAATTATATGAGTTCATATTGGATATTTTATTGATGTTCGGAACATGAGTCCAAAATGAACTAGTTATAATTACAATTTTTCAATGTAGTCAAAATTCCATTGTCCCAAAAATGATATACATGATTTAGATATCATATATATTATATATCCAGTATATATATGTATTTATAATAGTACATACCTTTTGGATATAATAAATGAAATGCACTGTTAATGGAGACGGTAAGTTGTACGTATGCATGAACGCTACTTTCCTTTCTATTTAATATTTTAAAGGAATTGAAACATAATGATACATAATAATATTATAATTCAAATATTATATAATATATAATATAATTAAATCCATCCATTATATGTCCTACATTAGACACCAACAAGTCATATCACTTTGTGGGGGCAGTAATCTGTGTTTCCTTAAATGAAATTATCTCGTTTACCAATAATGAAAACCATAACGGTATGCTATAAATGGATAATACAGAATAATAAAGATAACCTAACCATAATATATATCATTTATAAATATATTTCCATCTTAATGGCCACTATGAGAGGTGGTAGGAGATAATTAAGTAATCATTGTTTCGTGAGGTGTTAGTTTTCCATCCATAGAAACAATGTTTTCGTTACCCATTATATGGAGGTTTTTATAAGTGTAGTTAAAATAATTCTCCAAAAAACATCCTATTATATTGAGGATATTGATTTTGATATAAAATAAATGAAAAAAAAATGTTTAGGGGTTGGAGATGTAAAATAAAATAAATGAAGTTAAGAGAAACCATTACCTTTAATTTGGGTCACTCCCTTTGGTTTGAACCAAAAGGACATATTTAATGACTTCTGCCTAATGTAATTCATCTATATGGAATATAGGGATAGTGAGAGATTATTTGGGTAGGATTTGGATGGGCCAAGGGGATAGAGAGGTGTGACGAATGAGTTAGAAGTGGTGATCTTTTATAAAGGAGAGGAGGGGCTCTTTTGGGATGTTTGAAAATATTATTTTTTATAAACATATCATCAGTTTAAAAAGGTAAAAAACTCATTAAAGACTAATATAAGATGACTCATGATCTAAATAAAATCATCAAATAAAAATTGGGCTGTTTTTGGATATTTTTTTAATATTTATAATCCTATTTATTTAAATCATTTATTAATGAGGTTAATGCTGCCACATTATTATGTCATTGCTAATTTTCTTTATATGATTTATAAAATTAAAAAATATATAATAATGTAGGAAATCCTTCTATATTTACAATGAATATTTATAGTCTAAAATATGACTTATATAACCCCATGTGAAAATTGATATACTAAAAGATATTTATTAATGTTATTTTTCTGTTTACTTTAAGTTAATTAAAATAAAGTGTCATTATCACTCTTAAAAGCTCCATGGGGTCCCAAAAACAACCCAACGATGCCCACATATGGTAATGACTCATCCAATAAGGTTATTACAATGGTTATGGTACTTTTGTGTCATTATAATATTCCTTTTAACTTGGATTACCCTATTTAACATTAACCGCTTGAAATAAAATTCAAAATTTACTAATCACAAAAAGTTATTTTCATATTATTGAACTACATTTTACATACTAATAATAAACATTTATGTAAGATTTTAGAAGATCAATTTTCAGAAGTTTTAAAATTTCATTTAAATCAAAAAGTCAGTTTTTTTACTACTACTAAGTGTTTTTACTATTCATCCACAATTATTGTTTTTCAGAAAAAATACCAATAATTATGCCTAAGATATATTTGATATTCCAAATTCAAAATTGATGTTTATTTTACCAAATTCAAAAAATATACATTTCATTAATTAATTTAAAATTAATTCTCGTTGTCCAAATAAATAGTGTGTTTTTAAGAAACAATAACTGTCAAAATATTCATACTTGTTTATGTATAATTTCAAAGTGAAAATAATTCCAATGACCAACAATGGATAAAATACTAAAAATATATTCTAATTATACTTCTAAACCATTCAAATGTATAATTGAACCCTATATATTATTTTGATTAAAAAAGTTGTTTTCAATTAAAATTTAGTATTTCTCACTATTCTCCCAAATATGAAATTTAACAGAAAAACACCCATAATTTATTGAAACTAAATTTTTATGTCTTGATTCTAAATAAAAACTAAATTTTGTCAAATTGAATATATAAAAGTGTAAAATATTGTATTTTAAAAGGTATCACCAATAAAAGGCTGTAAAATTTCATTTTTTTTAAAATCCTACCTTTATTTGAAAAAATGAATTTGTTCTTACATTATGTCTATAAAATGCATAATATGGATTTTAAAATTATATAGAATTATAAAATTCAAAATTCAGTTATTATTATTCATAACTGCTTTTGAACAACTTGTTTGGTAAGTCGTCATGTACTCAAACTAGGTGTTGTGTGAGGTGTAAGCTATTGAATTACATTAAAGAGATAATATACTATGAAAACTTGGGGTGTTACATTATCCCCTCTTTAAAAAAATTGTTTCCTCACAATTTAATCTCGGGATTGAAAAATATCATTTTGACATTTCAAAATATCTTTTTTGAAATCCAAAATTGAAAATAGATTAATGAGGCCTCTATTTTGAAATAAATAAAGGTAATTATGAAGTTTACCAAAAAAACACATACTATGGTTCCATGTAGCAAAACATTGATATGGAAGATAAAACTAGTCATCATGTTCTAATGGAGAGTGATCGAGAATATTATTAAGAGAATTTAATGATCTGAAACCCATAAACATGTGATGGGTTGAATGGTCTTTGATTACCCATTAAGAAAAGTAAAGAACCCACATTTTTGTTTTATGTTCATTTTCATAATGCTAATTAATTTTTTTTGGATATTGACTAACCAAGGACTTCACGTAGTCCAGTGGTAAGCGATAAATCCCAATCGAACTCTGGTTGTGGGTTCGATTCCCACATCTTTTTCCGATGTGACGGGTAGTCACAAGGTCTTAGTGTTGTCCTTTTTCAAAAAATATATTTAATTACATTATAAAAATGAGATAAATTCTTCAAAATAACCATAACATAATTTAACCACAAAATGTTATCTATTTCCTAGCATTTTCATCCCAAAATTTGATAACTTTTAATTGCCTCAAATTCTTGGACCATATAAAATCAAATGGTTTTTTATAACTATATCGATAAGAGAAAAGATAATTCTTCCTAAAATATCATTTTTACATGACAAACTACAGGGTTACATATATAAGAGAAAATTCATCCAATGTAATCCCACCAACAAAGAGAACTAATAATTTTAAGCATTTCTCCGACCATTTATTTCCACATAGCTTCTTCTTAGACTAAGAGGTTATCCTATCGAATAGGGAATTCACTCGGGTAATGGCCAGGTCTCCTAAATTTATGGCAATTGACATTAAATCGATTCTCGGGACCATTTTTATTTTCAACCATAGTACTCTTAATTTTTCCTCAAAAATTATTTACATTATGTCCTTCTTTCCCACCAATAAAGCATTTCTTTGTTCCATTGAGACACATTATAGGGTGTCTCCTTCCACATTTCCTGCATTATGGAAATTTACATTTCATTTCTCCATGGTCTCCACTGCTGGAACCCTTATCATTCATCACCTTTCTTTTATTTGTTTATTCCGGGAGTTGGTTAATATATATGTCATTGATAATATTTTTGGAAAACTGATTCTTCATGAACATGATATCTTTTACACTTATAACTGTTCTATTTTTTCTTCTAATTTCCACCATCATTCACACCATGTACATCATGCTCAAAGTTACCATGACTTATTAGGAATCCAGTCATTGACTAAAACCAAAAAGCATAGTGTGAGTAAAAATAGTCATAAAATAATTTAGAGAATATCATGACACCTTGTATTCAATTTGAAACTCCTTAGGATTAACCAAGGTCATTTTGTCTCATCTTATATTTAAATCCTTCAAATATTTTTTTAAAGAAAAAATAAATTATTCGAAACATATCACTCGGGTTTGTTGTAACCAATAGTTAAACAAGACTCGTTGTCTTGTACATCTGTTCCAGAGCCACCTCTACCTACTCGTATCCAGACATGGATGTATTCTTGGAGAATACACAAAATCTCCACATTACCAAAATTCTAGGAAGTTATTCTATAGTAATATTCAAATTCTATCTTAGGGTAATGTGCTATAATCAGAGTTTATCTAAATCTAGTTTCCAAGGATTGTACTAAACTTCCTTTGATTCCAATTGTAATTCCCCAACCCTAGAATCTAGAAGCCATGACATTATTTTAATACATTGTAATTAGTACAAGGAATAAACTCCACAAGGACCGATTAGTTTATATGTCTTATAAACAAGATACATACATAAGTTCAACATTACAACTTGAAAAGAAAAACAACACTAATTTATTCATATAGAAACATCCAAGAATCTTAGATTATGCATGCATGTCACTCATAACTAACTTCTTCATATCCTTGGTAAATGAAACATAAGAAAGCGGTGAGCTCAAATGCTCAGTAAGAGTAAGAAATACATCAGAAGATAACATAAACGTTAGGCATGGTGAAAAAATGAAAACACAAGCGTTTACAAATAATTAATGTAAAGACCCGTAAATTTCAAGGAATTTTTTTTTTCTTAATTTTCCTTGAAATTTTACAAGAACACAGTTTTTGACGGCACCTGATTCTGAGGCCCGGTGTGCCCGGAATCATTTTCTGAAGTTTGGCTCGGGTACGTTCAGTGAACAAACGAGCGGGTTTTTTTCTAACTTTTGAACCGGTGCTCGGAATCAAATTCTGTGGGCACTGATAGAATTGCAGCGCTGGTATTTTCTTAGAAATTCCTCTTCCGGAGTTTCATTTGCTCGGGTGTGGTTTTTAAATTTTTGGGCTTTAAGTTAAGAAATAAAATAATGTGGTACGACAAACTTTATTTTATTTCACTTAAAGCCGCTTAAAGCTGCTTAAGCTGAGTTGAGGCGAATAGGGTGGAACCCAAAATATCCTACCCTATTGGTAGGATACTTGTGAGGTGGGGCCCGCACGAGCCCCACCGTTTCTTTTCCGCTAAGTAACGCACCTGCGAAAACCCCTATTAAATGAAATTCAACTGACGCGTTTTCTAAATTCTTAAAACCCCTATTAATTGGGCGGTTAGTTCGTTGCAATTAATTCTATGAATTAATTGTTCATTTATTATCTTTGTTTTACAAATTCTTTAGTTGATAATAAAATAATATGAGGACTTATTTTATTATCTGGTTGTTGTGTTAAACCCTTGGAGAATCTCTAAAGATCTTCATCATCCTTCGCGAAGAACGCGAAGAACGCGAAGAACGCAAAGAATGCGAAGAACGTGAAGAACCCGAAGAACATCGACCTCCGGCGAAGGGCGATGAAGAACGCCAGACCCCCGGAGATCGACGCGACGCGATGCCGACGCTTCTTCTGTGACGTTCCATCCCCACGACAATCTTTGATCGGCATCTTGAGGTAGGGGATTGCGGTCCTTTTAATTCTTTGTGGATTATAACATCAAAATGGGTTTAATTGTTATAATTAAATCTGTATGTCCTTGATCCTCAGAGTTTGTCTACGCGACGCCGAGTACCGCGCGACAGCGATGCCCTTCCGTGACGCGACGCCGACGCTTCTTCCGCGACGTTCCATCCCCACGACAATCTTCGATCGGCATCTTGAGGTAGGGGATTGCGGTCCTTTTAATTCTTTGTGGATTATAACATCAACATGGATTTAATTGTTATAATCAAATTTGTATGTCCTTGATCCTAAGATTTTGTCTACGCGACGCCGAGTACCGCGCGACAGCGATGCCCTTCCGCGACGGGACGGCCCTTTTCTTCTGCGACGGTCAATTCCGCGACGAACTCGCGTCCGACGACGACGAAGGTAGGGGTCGTTTTGAAAATTATTTTACCTATGTTTGTTTTCCTCAAAGGCAAGAACGCGGATCAACCAATTAACAAGTTGGCCCGCGGATTATTATTGCGGGTTGAGGTTTATCAATTTCTGAGATTTATGGTCTTGTTTCAAACCGCTAACGCGGTGGATGCAGACCAATGAACAAGTCCGAACCCACCGCCCTTTTGTTCTTGGTGTGCAGAAGGGCGGACGATGACAAAACGGCCCGTAGAGACGATTTGTTGATTCCTCAGTGAAGAACGGGACCCGGGATGAGCTACGGCGCAGACGGAAATGAAATCGGACCACCGGAGCAACTCTGGTGGACCTCGGACTCCACCGGCGCCGGCGGCCGGAGGCAGCGGCGCACCGGCGCGACGCCGGATAGAGCCGCCGCGGCTAAAGCCAGGCCGGTGGGGTGCGGTTCCGCGGCCGCGCGGAACCGAAGGCAGGACGCGGCCTTGTCGCGTCCGTTGGTGAGACGCGGCCTCCCATGCGGGGCCGTAGAATCATCAAGGGGGGCGGTGCCCCCTTACACCCGCTCGGCCATCACGGCTGAGCCGCCAGGCGGTCGGGCCGCGCCCACGCCGGCCGGGCCAGGTCGCGCCCAGGCCAGGTCGGGCCATCCTAGCCGGTCCGGGCCGCGCCGGCCGGGTCAGACCTGGACCCTGGTCGGGTCGAACCGGTTCGGGCCGACCCAGGGGGGTCGGTCCAGGCCCAGACCCCCCGTTTCCGGACCTTTTTAGTCTTTTGCTAATAACATGAGCTACGGGCCTCCGAAAGACGCGCCTTCAGTGGCGATGTGATCCTTGGATCGATACGGTCATTTCGGTATATCACACTCAAGGTTTCGGAATACTTTGGGTTCAGTCGGGTTGGTTCGTACACGAAACCAACCGGGCCCTCGGAGCGGAAACGCTCATATCGTGAGCTTTGGACGCCCGTTTGACGTGTCGTCGACTTTGTTGAATTCCTCTAAGTGAGACGGATCTTTTGGCTTACTCCACCCGAGGTTTGGACGCAGGTGGAGTACAGTCGGGTAGGTTTTTCCTTAAAACCCAACAGGGCCCCTAGGACGAAAAAGCCAATAACTCTCAGACCGGGTGTCCGATTGACGCGTCGTCTACGACGTTGAGTTGTCGTTGACGATACAGAACGTTTTGATACATCAACTCTGGACTATGTGTCAGTTGATGTATTATCCTCTCGGCTCGTGGAGCGGACCCTCCCGAACGAGCTTGCTGTGTGCGGGAACCCTAGAGCTGGCTACGACTGCTACTGTGATGACGACGACTGCGCAGAGATCCTCAGTAGATTCGACGGCGACGACTACAGCACTCAGTGATCTTTTGTGGGTCGGTGCTACCGATCCTGTGTGGGTCCGATCTTGTGTGGGTCAGCGCTCAGCGGTCCTGTGTGGGCCAGCGCCTACAGATCCTGTGTGCGTCCGATCCTGTGTAGGTCTTTGCGGGGGTTAGTTACCTACAGATCATGTGTGGGTCCGATCCTGTGTGGGTCTTTGCGGGGGTTAGTTACCTGTCAATCCTTTGTGGGTCAGATCCTTTTTGAGTCATTGCAGGGGTTAGTAGCTATCGATCCTTTGTGGGTCAGATCCTTTGTGGGTCATTGCGGGGGTTAGTACCTATCGATCCTTTGTGGTTCCGACGGCTTAGATGAATCAGTGGCAATATCTGGTCATCTTTATCGTCATATGAAGAAGTATACTTGTGTGGGCTGAATCCTGTTTACTTTCCTTTGTGGATTGTGTTGTGCTATCCTGTGTGGATTTATGTTTTGCTTTCCTATGTGGATTGGGTTGTACCTGAGCTCGGATGTTGGAGCCGAGCGAGAATTGATGACTTAGATATATGTATGGGCATATATCTAAGCAGTATCGGATGTTATTTCGTGATTGTATCTTTCCTTTGTGGATTATCCTTTGTGGATTCTGGGAGACCTTCAGGGGTCTCGGGGTCCCAACTGAGTAGCTTATACTCACCCCTACACGGGCTATGCCCGCACTACGTTGTGTTGGTTGCAGACGACGGACAGCGCTGATCGTGGTGGAGGCTTACGGAGCAGGACGGTACCTGGAGGTGGACCACTGGGCGGGACGTACTTGGAGCGGTCGGCTGAACCCGAGGAGCAGTGGAGGCTTTCTGTACCCACCCTTCAGGTGGGATTCCCAGTGGACAGCTCGACATTGCGGCTTTACTTTTCAGTTGTTGTTTTCCCTTTCTAGTTGTACTTTACTTTCAGTTTGGGTTTGTATACTGGCCCACTTACTTTTCCGCACTTACTGTTGTACCAGTTTTTACTTAGTGTTTATTTCTTCCTGCTTGCTCTGTGGTGTTTTCGGTTTACTTTACAAAGGGAATGCCTTCCCTTTTTCTAGGATTTACGCCTTGGTGCTAGTCGTCAGCCCCTGGACTATGGAAGGCGGGCTTGGGGTAGTCACGACACGGGCCCCGAGGACGGGTCGTGACAATTAACATGAACACTTTATGGGAGAAATATGAGCGGAGAAAATAATTCCATAATTAACCATTGTCATGGGTATTCTACTAGTCGAATAACCACTTGAAATATCATTAGCTAATCTCGTAATGATTGAATGCATAATTCCAGAAATTTTGAAATATTTTTTCAAGGCCTCAGCCAAGACCTCTAAAAATGATTTAGGCCTCGACCAAAACCAAATATCAAAAATTGGTAAAGGCCTCGCCCAATTCCACGTCTAATTGTCTCATGAGACATACTGATGCATCGAGGAGCTCTAGTGGGCTTTACCCATAACATATTAAGTCCAATTAGTTCGTCATATGAAAATATTGAAACATAATCTCGACATTCTTACTAAAACTAGCATTCGAAATGTCAATAATTTAACCACAAACCATGAATGGTATTAAAATAGCACATCCATAGTCAAAAATAAATCATTAAATACAATATAGAAGATTGTATAAATATAAATTAACCTCAATTGAGAATAATGAAGGATACTGACATAGATGAAAATAATCATCAAAACTATTCGAGAGAAATATCCCCCTTTTTCTTGAAAACATTTAAAAGTTTCACTATTTATCCTGAAGCTGTTTATAATAGATTTTTGATTCAATGTTTCCAATACCACATTGAAACATTTAGAAGGAATATTAATTTAAAAACATTAATTTCCATATATATAATTCCTTAAAACCATTTTTAAAATATGAACGTTAATGAAAAAGATTTTGAAGACTAAATATTTAAAACATTTAAAATGATATTTTAGTTAGAGTTTCTAACTAAATGAGAGATGCTAGAATAAAAATAATTGAGGTACTAAAAATTTAATAATATCATGTGAATAATGGGATTCAATATATCTAATGTCAGAGTATAGTATATACACAAAATAAAAGTGAATTGGCGCATAACAACAATGAAGTCTCAATGGAATTTATGATGAGATGAAATCCCTTATAATTATTGTATCATTTGGTTAAGGATAAATAAATGACATAATTATGTGTAAAAAATATAAGCACCCTATAAATAATTGTATTTTCAGTGTAAATCAATCAGAGAACATTCACACATATTCTTGTGAAAACAACACCAATTACTTGGATGTTTAACTCAATGAATAGAAATTGAGTAAGAATTACTATAATCAAGTTTATATCAATGGAATGAGAATTTATCAATGGAGATATTATGTGTATCAAATGTATATACACACAATGGTTAGTGGAAGTTACTACATAAGTTGATGAATTATGATTTCACACATAATCTTAGAGTAATGTAATCAATGAAGTTTGAGTAAAATCGACTGAGTGGAAATTGAAATTTGAAATTCCCTTACCGATTTGGTAACTTACGAAACCTACACCCCATGAAAGAAGGATCATCAAATGATGATGTAAATGCCCATAAATTAATGTATATTATGAAAAAATACATTCATGGGAAGTATATACACCACACAAAATATAATTGTGGAAAATATATAATGAATCTCACGGGAATAATAGTGAGATGAAAACTACTTACCATGTAGTAATCAATCGAGTCGTATGACCAAAAGTTAATAACCACCAAATGATTCACATAATTCCATGAATATAAATAAAATAATTATTGTATATATCAAATGGAAGTACAAAATACCACACATGTAATTAATAAGTGGTGAACAATGGAAATCTCATAGAATTAAAAGTGAGATAAGAAACCTCTTACCTCATGTCTAACTTGTGTTGTATGTTCCTTGTTATTCCTGAATAATAAACATAAGTTAATTTCTACAAGATTAATAACATTTTTCCAGTTTATTATTCCTTCTATATCACTTATTTCCTTGATATATCAATTTGTTAATTATTTTAGTTCATATTGGATATTTTATCGATGTTCGGAACATGAGTCAAAATTGAACTAGTTATAATTACAATTTATCCATGTGGTAAAAATTCCATTGTATCCAGATTGATATAAATATTTTAGATATCATATATATATATATTATATATCCATTATATATATTTATTGATAATAGTACATAACATTTGAAGATAAGAAATGAGATGCACCATTCATGGAGACGGTAAGCCATGCGTACGCATGAATGCTACTTTCATTTATATTTAATATTTTAAGGGAATTAAAAAATAATTATAAATATGAATATTATAATTCCATTATAGTATCATATATAATATAATTAAATCCATCCTTTATACGTCCCACATTAGACATTAATGAATCATATCACTTTGAGGGGACGGTAGTATGCACATCCTCAAATGAAATTATTGCATTTACCCATAATGGAAACCATAAAGGTATGCTATAAATGGAAAATATAGAAGCATAAAGAAAACATAAAAATGATATATATCATATATAAATAATGTTTCATTTTAATGGACAACATGAGAGGTGGTAAGAGATAATTGAACAATCGTCATTTCGTCGGGTGTTAGTTTTCCATCTCCAATAACAGTGTGTTCTTAGCCCGTTTGATGGAGGTGTGTGTAAGTGTAGTTAAAATACTTCTCATAACAACATCCTAGTATATTCAGGATTATTGTTTTTTTATAAAATAAATCAGTAAAATGATTTTTGGGGTTGGAGATGTAATATAAAAGAAAAGTAGTTAAGAGAATCCATTACCTTTAATTTGGGTAACTACCTTTGTTTTGAACCAAATGGACTTCTTGATGTGACTTCTGACCAAGTTAAGGCTTCGAGGTAGAAAAGTGGGATCCTGAAAGCCTATTTGGGCAGGGTTTGGATGGGCCAATGGTATTGAGAGGTGTTAGGAAGGGGCTCTTTCAGAAAGTTTCAAAAAAAATTATAAACTTATCATACATTTCGTAAGATCCAAAACTCATTAAACTAGAAGATAAGATGACTCATTTTGTAAATAAAAGCATCCAATATGAATTGGACATGTCTTGATTATTTTTTTAATATTAATAATCTAATTTATTTAAATAATTTATTAATGAGGTGAATCTTCATCATTATTGTGTCATAAATAATTTAATTTATTTAAGGTCTAAAAATTATAAAAAATTACCATAATGTAGGAAATATTTTTAGATTTGAAATGAATATTTATTGTCAAAAATATAACTTATGTAACCCCATGTTAAAATTGATATACTAAAAGATATTTTTTATTGTCATTTTTGTCTTTACATTATGTTAATTAAAAAAACTGTCATTATCACTCTTAAGTGGCTCCATGGTGTCCCAAAATCGACCCATCGAAACCCACGTTCAGTAATGACTCATAAAATTAGGTTAGGACAAGTGTTAAAGTACTTTTTTATTATTATATTATTTATTTTATCTTGAATTACCCTATATACCTTTAACCATGGTAAAAAAACTCAAAAGTTACTATTCATAAAAAATTATTTTCATCTTATTAAACAACACTTCACTTAGTAATAACAACTATATCTGTCGGTGTTTTAAAATTCAATTCATAGATGTGGTAAAATTTCATTCAAATGATAATGTCAGTTTTTTAACTACTACTGAGTGGTTTTACTATTCATAAAAAATTGAAGTTTTCCATAAAAATACCAAAAATTATGCCTAAGCTATATTTGAAATTCAAAAATCAAAAATGATGTCTATTTTACCAAATTCTAAACATATAATTTCATTAATTAATTTAAAATTAATTCTTGTTGTCAAAACAAATAGAGTTTTTTAAGAAACTATAACAATCAAAAGATTGACACTTGTTTATGTGTAATTTCAGAGTATAATTATTTCAAATGACCAAATTTGGATTAAATGGTAAAAATATAATCGAATTATACTTCCAAACCATTCAAATGTAAAATTGAACACTATAAAGTATTTTGACTAAAAAATTTGTTTTCAATTAAAATTTATTGTTTTTTACTATTCACCCAAAAATGATTATTATTAGAAAAACACCAAATATTTACTGAACCAAAAAAATTTTGTCCCTTTTCTAAATAAGAAATTTATTTTGTCATGTTAAATATATAAAAGTGTCAAATATAGGATTTAAAAAGGATTCACTATTAAAAATCTGTAAAATTGCATTTTTTTAAGATAATTTCTTTATCTGTAAAAAATGAATTTGTTCTTATATTATGTCTAATAAACACATAATATGGATTTTAAAATTATATGGAACATATATAATTCAAAATTTAGTTAATATTATTTATAATAGCTTTTGAACGGTTAATTTTGTATGTCTTCATGCGCTCGAACTCGGTGTTGTGTGAGGTGAAAGCTATTTAATTACATTAAAGAGATAATACACTATGAAACATTGCAGTGTTACATTCTCCCATAATTTAATAAATTGTATCCTCTCAATTTATGGTCGGAATTTAAAACATGGGTTTTGACAGTTCAAAATTTCATAGTTGAAGTCCCACATCGAAAATGGATTAATGAGGCCTCTATTTTTATATAAATAATAGTAAGTATGATGGTTACTGAAAATAAAACATTCTTGGGTTCCATGTAAGAAAACATAGATATGGAAGACAAAACTAATCATCATGTTCTGATGGAGAGTGATCGAGAATATTTTTAAGATAAGTTAATAAGTTGAATTCCATAAACTTGTGTTGGGTTGAATGGCCTTTGATTACCCAGTAGGAAAATAAACAAACAACATTTTTGTTTTATGTTCCTTTTCATAATGCTGATGAATTTATTTATGAGATTTACTAATTGTATAAGGAGTTATACTTACATTACAAGTATAGTTTCTTCCATTAATAAATTTTTACCACCAACTCATCTTTTCTCCAAATGATGAGTATTAAAGAAGACTTGGTTACACCCGAAGAGCTACAATCAACTTATAAAAAATCCCATAATCCAAAAGTTTGAACTATACATTTCCCTTGTAATTAAGCATTAAAAATACCAAAAATGTTATTACATGATCATATGATCCCCTAAAATGATAGTCCTTAATTGAAAAAAATATTACTCTTAATCTCCAAATTTATAACAAACAATACCCAAAGTTCAACAAATACCCTTCAATGAACAATTGCACTTAAAATCCATCAATACATTCCATACTATGATTGAAACCCAAAACTCAAACGAATCTGATAACATAGTCTTCCACGTTAAATTGTATCTCTAAATAACATCGACTACTCTTAAAGTCGCATACTTAAAAGTAATTAACCTAATCACATATTCTCTATGATAGGTCAATCATTTCCATAATTATCCTAAATCTTTATAAATACTCAATAAAAACATTGAAAAATATCCACTATTCCATCTCAAATGAATTCCCATTATATTATATTTTCCTTAGGCATATAGTGTTCCCAACAGAGCGAACGTATTCCAAAATAACGTTTATCACTTAATCAAAAAATCTTTTTCCTAAACAAAGGATATCCATTTGGTAATACATAATGTCTCAAATCAACATAATAAAATCATTTAACAAAAAATAATTAGTCACACTAACCAGGTACTTCACGTAGTCTAGTGGTAGGCAATAAAACCCAACCACACTCTGGTTGTGGGTTCGATTCCCATAGCTATGTCCGACACGACGGGTTGTCAGACAGTCTACAAGTTATACTTTTTCAAAAACAATATTTTATTACATTACCAAAATGAGATAAATTCCTCAAAATAACTATAACATAATTTAACAACAAATGTAATCTCTTACCTCAGATTTTCATCCCAAAATTTATTAACATGTAATTGCCTCGAATTCAGGGACCATATAAAACCTAAGGGTTATTTATAACTACATCCACAAGATAAAAGATAATTCTTCCTCAAATATCATTTTCACAATACAAACTGCAGGGTTACACATACAAGAGCTAAATTTCTAACATTATCCCATCAACAAGGATCATTAATACATTAAAATATTTTTCCATCCATTTATTTCCACAAATCTTTTTCTTTGACCAATACGATATCTTGCAGAATAGGGCATTCAATTGGGAAATAGACATGTCCCATACATTTACGGAAAATGAATGTAAATGGATTCTTGGGATCGTTTTTATTTTCAACCACAGTACTCTTCATTTTCCCCCGACACATATTTACTTTATGTCCTTCTTTCACACACATAAAGGATTTCTTTTTTCCATTGAAACACATTATAGGGTGTCTCCTTCCACATTTTCTGCATGATGGAAATTGACATTTCTTTTCTCCTTGGTCTCCACTACTAGAGCTCTTATCATTCATCACCATTGTATTATTTTTTGTGTCAGGGAGTTGGTTAATATATATTTTGTTGATCATATTTCTTGAAAACTGATTATTCATGAACACAATATATTTTATGCCTATCCACATTCCATTTTTTTCTTATTTCAACCACTATTCCCACCTTGTACTTGATTCTCAATGTTACTATTACTTCCTTGGAATCAAGCCATTGACTAAAACTATGAATCATTATGTGAGTAACAATAATCATAAAATCATTTAGATAATATCATGACACCTTATTTTCAATTTGAAACACCATAGGATTAATAAAGGTCATTTATTCACATTTTATATTAAAATCATTCAAATCGGTTTATAAATAAAATGTAAATTATCGGAAGCATAACCCCCGTGAGTGTCACAACCAAAAGTGCAGCAAGGACTATTGTCATGTACTAGGATACCCCAGGTCAAGCCTGAAACTCCTTGTCGGAGTTTTCACTCCAAGGTACATCTGTGCCAGAGCCGCCTCTACCTGATCGTATCCAGATAGGGATGTATTGCATGGAAAATACACAAAATATCTACATTACAAAATTATAGGAAGTTCTTCTATACTAATTCTCCAAGTCTATCTTAGGATAATGTGCTCTAATCAGAGTTTATCTAAATCTAGTTTTCAAGGTTTGTACTAAACGTCCTTTGATACCAATTGTAACGCCCCGACCCCAAAATCTACGAGCTGGTGCATTATTTTTATACATTGGATTGATTACTAGGAATATACTCCTAGAGGACCGATCAATTTAGTAGTATTGAAAACAAGATAAAAACATAATTTCAACATTACAACTTTAAAATAAAAACAACACAAATTTATTCCATTAGAAACATCCAAGCGTCATAGATTATGCATGCAAGTCACTCATAAATCACTTCTCCATATCCTAGGAAAATGAAACATAAGAAATGGGTGAGCTCAAAATCTCAGTAAGAGTAAGCAATACTGTGAAAGATAACATAAAAATTAGGCATGGTGAATAATTGAAAACACATGCCTTTACAAAAAATTAACATGAACACTTTATGGGAGGAATATGAGCTATGTAAATAATTACATAATTGAACATAGTCAAGGGTATTCTACAAGTCGTATAAACACCTCAAATATCAATAGCTAATCTCATAATAATGGAATGCATAATTCCATAAATTCTGAACCATTTTGTCGAGGCCTCGTCCAAAATGTCTAAAAATGATTAAGGCCTCGGCCAAAACCATATATCAAAAATTGGTAAAGTGCTCAGCCAATTCAACCTCTAATTGTTTCATGAGACATACCGATACATCAAGGAGCTATAGTGGGCTCCACCCATCACTTACTAAGTCCAATGCATTCATCATATGAAAATATTGAAAAATAATCTATACATTCGTACTAAAACTAGCATAAAAAATGTCAATAATTTCACCACAAACCATGAATGGAATTAAAATAGCACATCCATAGTCAAACATAACTAATTAAATACAATATTGAAGATTGTATTATTATAAATTAACCTCAATCGAGAATAATAAAGGATATTGTCATAGATGAAAATAATCATCAAAACTATTTGAGTGAAATATCCCCCTTTTTCATGAAAGCATTTAAAAGTTTCATTATTTATCAAGAATCCATTTATAATAGATTTTTGAATCAAAGTGTCCCATACCAAATTGAAAATTTTAAATGGAATTTTAATTTTAATACATTAATTTCAATATATATAAATCCTTAAAATCATTTTTAAAACATGGAAATTAATGAGAAAAATTTAGAAGAATAAATTTTTAAAACATTTAAAATAATATTTTAGATAGAGTTTCTAACCAAATGAGAGATGCTTGAATTTAAATAACAGAGGTAATCAAAATTTAATAATAACATGAGAATTAACAGATTCAATATATATTAGGTCAAAGTACAGTATATACACCAAATAAAAGTGAATTGGCTCATAACAACAATGAAGTCTCAATGGAATTTATGTTGAGATGAAATCCATTATAAAGATTGTATCATTAAGTTAAAGATAAATCAATGACATAATTATGTGTGAAAAATATAAATACAATCAATATGATTGGAGTTTCTGTGTAAATCAATCATATAATATTTACACATAGTCTTGTAAAAACAACATCAATGACTTGGATGTTGAATATAATGAATAGAAACTTAGTTAAAATTACTATTATCAAGTTTATATCGATGGCATGAGAATTTATAAATGTAGTGATTATGTGTATCAAATGTATAAACACGCATAAGGGAGTGTAAATGTCTATATAAGTAAATAAATTGTGAATTCACACATAATATTGGAGTAATGTAATCGATTACATTTGCATAAAATCGAATGAGTGGAAATTTAAATTTAAAATTCCCTTACTGATTTGGTAATATACGAAACTTACACCCCATGAAAGAAGGATCATTAAATGATGATGTAAATGCCCATAAATTGAAGTATATTATGAAAAAAAATTAATCATGGTTATTATATACATCATACAAAAGATAATAGTGTCAAATATAGCATGAATCTCACGGGAATAAAAGTGAGATGAAAACCACTTACCATATTGTAATCAATATAGTCATTTGACCAAAAGTTAACAACCACAAAATGAATCACAGAATACCATGAATATAAATAGAATCATGATAAAATATATCAATTGGAAATACACAATACACCACATGCAATTAATAAGTGTTGAACAATGGAAATCTCACAGAATTAAAAGTGAGAAAAGAAACCCCATACCTAATTTCCGACGAGTCTTGTATGTTCCTTTTTATTCGTGAATAATTAAAATAAATTAATTTCTAAATGTTTATGAATTTTTTTTATGTTTCTTATTCGTTTTATATCACTTATTACCTTGCTATAAAAATATTTTAATTATTTGAATTCACATTGGATATTTTATCGATGTTCGGAACATGAGTCATAAATGAACTTGTTATAAATAGAATTTGTCCATATGGTCAAAAGTACATTTCTCCATAATGATATAAATGATTTATATATCATATATAAATTATATATCCAGTATATATATATATTTATTTATATAAGTACATAAAATTTAGAGATAATAAATTAAATGCACCGTTCATGGAGACAGTAAGTCGTACGTACGCATGAACGCTACTTCAATTTCTATTTCATATTTTAATAAAATTAAAAAAATGATACAGAGGAATTTTATAATTCCACTATAATATTATATATAATATAATTATTCCCATCCTTTATATGTCCCACATTCGACATTAACGAGTCATATCACATTCAGGGGGCGGTAGTCCAAACTTCCTCAAAATGAAATAATCATGTTTACCGATAATGGAAACCATAAAGTTACTCTATAAATGTAAAATACTAAATAATAAAGAATACATAAACATAATATATATCATATATAAATACATTTCCATATTAATGGACCCCAGGATAGGTGGTAGGAGATAATTGAACAATCATCGTTTCGTGAGGCGTTAGTTTCCCATTGATTGAAATAGTGTGTTCATTACACATTAGATGAAGGTGTTTGTAAGTGTAGTTCTAATACTTCTTAAAAAACATCATAGTATATTTAAGATACTGGTGTTGTATTAAAATTAATGAATAAAAAAATTTTAGGGTTTGGAGAAGTAAAATAAAAGAAAAAAAGTTAGGGAAAACCATTACCTTTAATATGGGTGACTCCATTTGGTTTGAACCAAAAGGACTTCATGATTTTGCTTCTGGATAATAAAATGTTTCTAGGTATAATAGAGGGATATTGATAGCTTATTTGGGAAGGTTTTGGAAGGGCCAAGGGGCTTGAGAGATGTGAGGTATGGGTCAGAAGAGGTGTCCTTTTATAAGGGAGAGGAGGGGATCTTTTCGAAAGTTTGAAAATGTTATTTTATTATAAACTTATAGTTGGTTTCAAAAGGTCCAAAACTAATTAAGTTATAAGATAATATGACTCTTGTTGGAAAAAAATCATCCAATAAGAAATGGACGTGTTTTTTATATTGTTTTAATATTAATAATCTTATTTAATTAAATCATTTTTTAATGAGGTGAATGTTGCATCAATAATATGTCAAAAATAATTTAATTTATATGATGACCAAAAATTATAAAAAATTCCATAATTTAGAAAATCATAATATCTTTCCAATGAATATTTAGAGTTGAAAATATGACTTATATTACCACATGTAAAAATAATTATACTAAATTATATTTGTTAATGTCATATTTGTCTTTACATTATGTTAATTAAAATAAAGTGTTATTATCACTCTTAAGTGGCTCCATGGGGTCCCAAAATTGACCCATGGATTCCTTTGGTGGTTCCTGACTAATACAATATGTTTATGACAGGTTTTAAGGATCTTTTTTATAATTATAAAATTCTTTTTAGCTTGTATTACCCAATTTACCTTTAACCGCGGTAAATAAAAGTCCATAGTTACTATTCACCAAAAATTATTTTCATCTTATTGAACCACATTTTACATACTAATTACATCCATGTATATCATATTTTCAAAGTTCAATTCACAGAAGTGGTAAAATTTCATTTAAATGAAAAATTCATTTTTTTAACTACTATTAAGTGGTTTTATTATCCATCTAAAATTTCTGTTTTTCAGAAAAATATAAAAAATAATTCAAAAGTTATATTTGATATTCCAATTCCAAAAATAATGTCTATTTTACAAAATTAAAAATATAAAATATTCATTATTTAATTTATAATTAATTACCGTTGTCAAAACAAATAGCTTGTTTTTATGAAACAATAACTATCAAAAGATTGATAATTGTTTATGTAAAATTTAAAACATAAATATATTCCAATGACCAAAATTGGATTAAATGATAAAAATATTATCTAATTATACTTCCAAACAATTAAAATTTATAATTTAACTCTATAAATTATTTTTATTAAAAAAAATTCAATTTAAATTTAGTATTTTTCACTACTCACCCAAATATGAAAGTTATCATAAAAACAATAAAAATTTATTAAAACTAAATTTTTATGCACTGATTCTAAATAAGAAGTTTATTTTTTCAAATTATATATATTAAATTGTAAAATATTTGATTTAAAAAACGTTCTCCCTTAAAAGGAGGTAAAATTGAATTTTTTTTTAGAAAAATACTTCATTTATCTGGAAAAAAATGAAGATGTTCTTATATTATGTTTAAGAAACACATAATATAGATTTTAATATTATATCAAATATATAAAATTCAAAATTCAGTTAATACTATTCATAACTGCTTTTGAACTGCTAGTTTGGTAAGTCATCATGCGCTCAAACTCGGTGTTGTGTGTGTTGCAACCTATTGAATTATTTTAAAGAGATAATATACTATGAAACCTTGGGGTGTTATATTGGGATTGGTCATATTCTCCTATAATAACAGTTACCATTCCTCTATCATAGTTGTTCCTTTTGAGGTTCTCAATGGTTATCCATTTCACTCTCATGTATGTTAGGATATGGTGGGTGAGATCTCACTTTTATGATAGAGATGTGTGCAGGAGACATCGGAGAAAGTCTAGTTGATCCAGTTGTTGTTATTGAAAATATAGAGTCTCCAAAAATCATATGCTGATCAGAGTTTATCAAGACCTCGTGTTTTTGTGGGTGATCTATTGTTCTTAAAATTGGCCCCTCGCTTGGGACACCATTATTGGTTAAAGTAGGGAAAGTTGACTTTGAGGTTTTTCAGGCCTTTTGAGATCACTGAGAATATTGGCAATGTGGAATACATGTGATCTTTACCTTCTCATTTGATGTATATTCATGATGTATTTCATCTCTCTCAATTGAAAATGAATAATTTAGATATGTCTCATCTGTTGAATTTGGAGGAGTAGGAGATAGAGGCTGATTTATCAGTGTTTGAGTGGATTGTGTGGATAGTGGATTCCCAAGAGATAGTGTTTCACAAGAATTTATATTCCATTGAAAAGTATCCATTGGAAGTATGGTAATGATGAGCATGAGACTTGGTAGTGGAATTCATGTGTTAAGGAGGATTACCCATTTTTTTCTCTAATCTGGCATGGATTTGACTTTCTATGGGAGGAATGTTTTTATAGTTGGGTGAATTCTCACACACAGAATTCGGTAATATTTTTTAACATAATCTTTTATCCTTATTTGAATGATTTTTTATGGTGTTGGCCAAACCATGTTTACTTTTGTCACATTCATAGTTAAATGAATGTTTTGGATTGGCAGTGTCTAGTGCACATGCATGGCACAGTCCAAGCTGTTTGGCATTTCTAGATCAATGTGTGGCTTGCCTGGTGCACGATTAGTTAATCAATTAACAGTATGAATAGTAAAGTGAACAAAGAACATAAAATAAGGAAAAAATATAAAATAGTTATATATTTAATTTATTAATAATAATAATATTATTATTATTATTAAGGTTATTATTATTATTACTATTATTTTCATCAATATTTTCATTAGGTTGTTAATATTATGTTTTAAACATAATCATAATATTATTGACATGTTGTTATTATTATTAGAATAATATTAGTTAATTTTGTTTTGGTTATTTTTTGGGGTTTTATTTTTTATTTTTTATTTTTGCCACTTTAATTCTTCCTCTCCATTCCCCACATCATTAAATTAGATCCTCCTCTCCATGTGGTGTCACACACAATAAAACCCACCTCACTGGTAAGTAGCACTGCCCCCGTTCCTCCTTCGGTGGCCCTTGAACCAGTGCACCACCGCCTCTTCGACGACTCGCGATGTACAACCGCCTTGCTCCAGCTTCTCAATGTTTTCCCTTCGCATAGATTGTATACCACCATACATTTTTCGGAAGATTTTTCTGACATGAATCATCTATATAAACCATCGTCTTGGTCGGCCAAAGTCCCTCCCTCACTGTAGGGGCATTATACTCTGTTAGTTGATTTCTTATATTTTTTTGGTATTCTATTTCGTTGTTTCATGTTGTGTTGGGTTCTATTTTGATGTATGTAGTTTTAGTTATGTATTTTTGTGACTATATGGGTTTTTTTGAGTTTATGGTGGTGTGTGAGATATATGGAACACCAAATATTTGGGTTTTTTTTCTGCACTGAGGTTTGTGGTTCTATGTATGAATATTTTTTTATGAATTAATTTTCTTGTTTAATTGATTTAGTATATTCTTTAATTGACATGTTTGGTGTGAATTAATTCTTTTTGAGTTTTAATATGTGTTTGGATTGTTTAATTTGGGGTTTATGTGATATGGGTGTGACCATGCAGAAAACTCATATTTTTTCAATTCTCATTCTTTTATTAAATTGTATGGTTTGTTTATTAATATATGAATGTGTTACTGATTTTATTTTGATGAGTCATTGTGTGTGTTTTAGTCATGAAAGGGTGTTTTGATTTGGTTTTCTTTAAAGACATTTGATACTCATTAAAATTGTTTTATTTAAATTTTAATTTTTTTGTTAAATAATAGTATTGATGGAAAAGTGTATTATCTATTGTGTAATGGTTTTATAAATAATTTTATGTATTGCAGATCACATTTTATAAATGTGTTGGTGTGCATATGATTTTAAACTGTGATTTGGGGTGTGTAAATGGTGGATTTTTTATAGGTAGCGTGTGATAGTTTTTATTATGTGAATGTGTGTTATTACCTTAACTTGAATCTTATTTGAGAACTAAGGGAATCCCAGGTAACTATGTGGGTAGACTAGGATAAGGGGGCTAGTGATACGGAAGTTGAATCATCCCATTATCACGTTACTAGATTAATGAATACAATAATAACTAATATTTTGGATGATTATTGGATACCACTAGGTTTTGGGTGTGTTCCCTACTGGAGGATCATGCTTGAGAATGTAGTTTATCGTGGTTCATATACAAGTTTTCATTATGATGTGATGTTTTGATTTCCCACTTGTTGTTAGTGCCTATAGGGCCTCTCACATATTTTAGGCTCCTAGCATACATTTCACTCACCATCAGCATATACTAGGACATTTGGTTTAATATAAATGAAAGTGTGTGTGTTTAAAATTAACGTTGTTTTCCTTGATGTTTCATTCATAAAAAATTATTGAAAAAGTTTCAAGCATTTATTTAAATTAATTTATTATACATGAATGTGTATTAATCCTTTAATGTTTATTCATGTAATCTTTTCATTCTGTCATCTTACATGGACTTATCTCACACCGTATATACACCTTTGGGTGTATCTAGATTTCTTAATGTTTGATAGAGGTAAGGTTAATGCTTATTGCGATGGAGGTTCAGGTTGTTAGTGTTATTTCACGGATGGTGTTGTAGAGATGTCTTGAGGGTGGGGTCCTCTTTCTAGGTGGTTGTTATTTTAGATAGTTTTTGTCCAACAAAATTTTATTTGTTGTTTCAGTTTTGTTTTAAACATGTAACTCTAATTCTGGTTTTCTATTAAATAAATGTTTGGTTGTGGCTTCCAGCACTGGTTTATTTTATATTATCAACTATTTTTTCATATCATGGTTAATAAAATTGTTCCCATGCAATGTATATCATACATGGGAACTTGTGCTCAAATGTGATGTTAGGGAACTCTCAATTGTCCATTCCATGGATTGTGTAAGGAATCAGTTTGGTGGTGACCTCACATGATTCGTCACAACATGTATCATAGGATTTTATTCCCATTGAATTATTTATTTGGGATGAGTCTTAATTGATAGGAGCAATAACATTGGGACTCCTATATCTGGTTGTGTGTAGGGTGCCTAGCCAGAGCACCTCGTTATTTAGATGGAGTCCACATGGGTTATTGGAATGCATCTTTGACTTCCCCATCAGGTGGGATGTGCATGTTGTAGACTGTACGATGACATTAGGAAGGGTGCAGTGGATTGGTCATTGTGATGCTTTGGCATGTCTAGTTTAGTAATGTTTGTTTATCCTAACTTTTTTCTAAAAAACTGATGTATTAATGATTTTATAATGTGATTGTTGCTTTTTTAAGCATAATTCATCTCTGAAGAGTCCTGAAACTAAATGATGAATATGGATAATGTTCTCCCTCAATGATTGAGAATAGGTTTGTGGAATTCTTTGTATGGGTCGTTTATGATCTAGGAATCAGACTGACTCCTGCTACTACTTCTTCTCTAGATAGATATGATGAGACTTTTCCAAGGAAGGAAATATATCATATGTTTCTCAAGAAAATACCGCATACATTCCCTGGAAATTGAGATCCTCTCGAAGTAGAGGAGTGTCTATAAAGGATAGAGTGCGTGTTCGAATTCCATGAGACTACTGAGGAGGTTACTATCAAATGTGACACATTTCATCTAGTGGGTCCCAATCATAGGTGGTGGGAGTCCATAATTCATGCTCGGAAGCATGATGAGATGAGCATAAAAAATATCAAGACCATCTTCAATGATCAGTATTTTCCCAAGGTGCTAGATTATTCTAGATCCCATGAATTCATAGATCATTCCAAAGGTGATTGGTTAGTGATAGAATATGCTAACGGTTTTGTTGACCTGGTACACTAGATTCATGTGATTCATTTTAACGAATCAATGAATTCTCATATGATTGAGAGGAGGTTTGGTAAATAAATTTACACTCAGGTCATTATTATTCAAGAAGGGAACTTATACAGAGTTGGTTGATTGTTCTTTAATGGTAAAGATTGATTATAAATGATATTCATGGGTATCTAGAGTATTGTCTATATTGCGAAGTGGTAGGTCATCCAAAAAGAAGATGATCTATTATGGTCAAGGGATGAAGGGTGGTGGAAGATCATGCCATCCCTCTTAGGAAGACATCATCTATGGATTCTAGAGGAGGGTTTTTTGTGCCACTACTGTGGGAAAGAAGGGAACATCCATCCTTCATATACCTCCCTTCCTAGGCCTTATTATAGATGTAGAGTTATGGTTCACTTGTAGTGATTTTTTATAGAGACATATCCATAACAGAGTGGGTAGGATCTGGGGACATTATGGGAGTGTTAGTTTAGTCAGAGCCAACCAGGATGATGAGATCTCAGTTTGGTGGTCATGGCAGCAGGACCAGATCATCTTCAAGGAAGAGACAGATCTAGGTAGAGCCGCATGTGAGTGTGGATCTCAAGATATGATCAGGAAACATCATGTTGTGGACTTGGAACTAGATGGGTCGAATGAATGACTATCAATAGTTCATTTTATCATCCAGATTGAATCATAAATAGGATCAGTTTTATTTGATATTAGTTCTTTACTTTCCTTTATTGCTTCTTGTCTTGTAATCATATATAGTTTTCAAACCAAGCTCTTATCTTTTATGATGGTGTTGGTGACACTGTTGGGTAAAATAGAGCAGTGACTCAAGTATTTATCATGTGCGATTTCAATATTAGCAGTTGAGATGGAATGGTCTTTATTAGTCCTAGAAATGGCTCTATTTGATG
Organism: Viscum album; assembly: GCA_963277665.1. Lineage (NCBI taxonomy): Eukaryota > Viridiplantae > Streptophyta > Magnoliopsida > Santalales > Viscaceae > Viscum > Viscum album. Next base: position 640,629,582 of record OY728151.1, on the reverse strand, counting down.
TGATCATCGACATGGATTTGGTGGTGTTCTTTCAAGTGCATATTTTTTTCTATCGGTGAAGAGTTAGTTTTATGGAAATAGATGGGAGTCCTAAGGTAATCCATGGGGAATGGTATCCTCGGTATGGTCGTGTGAGAGCTAAACATATAATTTTTTCAGATCATTCATATCAATTAAAATCACTCATGTGGGAGGATGATGGAGACACTCATCACGGTGGATTTCCTCCAATAGTTTATGAGATTTCATAGTTATTTCCAGATTATTTTTTGGCATGCCCTTAGAGAGAGAAATTGATTTCATGATTGAATTGGTTTCAAGAATAAATGATATATTTATTACCTCATATCACATGTCCCCCATCGAATTGAGGTAATTAAATATATAGTTGGATCATTAGGAATCCAAATGGTTCATTCACTCGAGTGTCTATAATAGGGATTCTCTTATTCTATTAACGACAAACTATGATCCATTTATCCTATTGTGCATATATAATAGGATGTTGAGTAAGGTATCTAACAAAAATAAATACAATGTTCTTTAAATGGACTATTTATTCGACCAGATGAAGAGGAAAATTTGTTCTCAAAAATTGACATGCATTTTGATTACTGCCAAGTCAGGGTGAGGTTGGTAGATATCCTGAAGATGGTTTCCAAAGTATGTTTGGCCACCATGAATATATGTTCATGCCCATAGAATTGAAAATGCTCTGGAATTTTTTATGGCTCTCATGAATAGTGTTTTCTGACTATATCGTGACTCCTTTGATGTGGTATTCATGGATGGCATCCTTGTTTTATCCATATCTGAGTAAGAGCAAGAGAATAATTTTTTGATTGAGTTGGGAACATGTTTGGATCATTTCGTTATGTGAATATTTCTATGTAAACCATATGGATTAGGGATGTGATGTTTCTGGGCCACAGCATTTTGAAAAAGGTGTTTTTGTAGATCTGGAGTGGATAAGTGCAGTTATGTCATGGGAACAGCTGAAAAAATGTGTTCAAGATCATTATCTTTCTTCTCCTAAACGATTATTACATTGGATTTTTTTATAATTTCACTCCTCTATCTACCTCTAGGATCACACTCACCCGGAAACGGGTGAAGTTTGATAAATCCCAGAGTTCCATGCATCCTTTGAGGAGCTGATGTGGTGGTTGACTATATCAAATATGTTAATCTTTATCGTGTTGGGTATGGTCTATGTGGTTTATTGTGATGCTTGTTGTACTGGCCTTAGGGATTCACTCATAAAAAATAATTATATTACAGATTATGGTTCTCCATCTTTGAACACTTGAGATGAATTAGCCGACACATGACTTGGAGTTAGAAGCATTGATACACACCTTGCTGAGAAAGTCATACAACCTAATTGGGAATAAATATTTGGTCTAATCTTATCATAAGTGAATAGCCTACATCTTCTCACAGAAGTATCTTAATCTGGTGTAGCACTATTGTATTGTGTATCTGCAGTGGTTTGACTTTGATATCATATAAACGCCAGGAAATGGTATTGTGTTGTCTTGCGCCTTGAGAAGGATTGTGCTAGTGTTGGATCTGAGGAATACTAGAAATGTTTAGACTTATATGGGGATAATTTCCTATATAAACATGGAGACTAAGGAGGATAAGGGAGGTGAATTATTGTCAAGTGGCTAGTTGATTCATCCTAATCTAGAGTTGAATCAACGAGAGAAGTCCAGTGATGAGTTCTGTTGGTGGTCTATGAAGTTTCATCATGGGGGGAATACTAATTCTTATTATTCTTCACAATATGAGGGGTCATTTGCAATAAGGTTAATGTAGTGGATCCATTATCCCTATGAAAGGTGGTGATGCAGGATAGCCTCCAGTCATAGTGGGAGTCCACCATGGTGATACCGATATGTATTATGATGTCCGTCGATAGTTCTAGTGGCCAGGCTTGAGGCTTGACATAGCTTATTTCAAATCAAGGTGATATAAATGTCAGTAGGTGAAGGAATAAGATCATTGAACCTCTGGTTATCTTCATCCATTACCAATTCATACCATAAAGTGGGATGACATCACCATGGACATCATTTTTTTCTTTCATTGTACACCTAAGGGAAGGAAACTATTTGGGTGGTGATTGACCATTTAATCAAAAGATCCCACATTATTCCAATCAATGATACAACTAAAGTGGATGAGTCGGGCTGGTCAAATATTTATGTAGGGGTATGTAATGAGATTTATTTTTGAATAAGACCACCACATTACCTCTCAGTTTTTTAATTGCCATAAATGGGCATTATGGTCACAGATCAAAATGAGTACGGAATACAATCCTCAAATGGATGGTTATACATAGTGTGCAAATCAGATTCTGGGGGACATGCTTCATGCATGTGTTTTAGATAATGGATGATCATAGGATATAGATTTGGTATTGGTTGAGTTACCTTATAATATTATATAATAATCCTCTATCTGAATGGATCCTTTTGTGGAAATCTATGGTCATATATGTCTATCTCCATTATGTTGGGTTGTGGTGGGTGACTCATCACCTATAGGAAAAATCCTTTTGCATGAGATATATAAAAAAGTAATGTCGATTGTGTAATAATTATTAATAGATGGAGTTTCCAAAAATCATATGTTAATCAATGGTTTTAGGATGTTGAGTTTTCTAGGGGGTGTCCGGGGTTAATGAATTTGGCCTCCAACTTGGGCCATTATTGTTTGTGAATGTATGGAATGCTGACACGGAGGATTGTTTGGAATTTTGGGTTCACTGAGTGAATTGGATAGGTGGAATACATGTTAGATTTACCTTATCTATTGGTGTTGAATCATTACATATTTCATGAATCAAAATTAAAAATGTATAATCCAAATCCATATCATTTTTTGACTTGGGAAGAGATATAGATAGAATCTTATTTATCAGTGTTTGATTAGCCATTGCAGATAGTGGATTCCTTTAATAAGGAGCTTTGTGGGAAGATTTTTCCATTGGTCCATATCCTTTGGCACAATTAGAATTATGTGCATGAGACTTGCTAGCAGAAGTCCTAGTTTGAGCAGTAGGACCCATTTTTGTTCTTCTATCACACATCTAGTTTACAATACGAGTGTCAAAATGTTTCATAGTGGGGACAGTTTTAACAACCTGACTTTGGTATTATTTTTTCATGGGTTGAGGATGAGTACATGGAATAATTGTTGTGATTACACTGATAAATGGGTGTTTTTCCTTGGCAATGTTTTGTGTGTGGGTAGGGAATGGTCAAACCCATTTGTATTTTCCAGATCTCCATGTGGACTAATTTTTTTACTTTGGTTAATTAATTAATGGAATTAACAATAATGAGAACCTGAAAATAAATGTAGAAAACAATAATTAATTAAAATTATTGTAGAGTTGTTTTATTATTATTATAATAATTATTATTATTAAAAATATTATTACTATAATAATTTAAATAAATATTTTTATTAGGTTATTAATTTTAAGATATTATAATAATCATAATATTATTAACATATTATTATTATTATTATTTTATTCATTAATTTATTTCTGGAAATTTTTTAGGATTTATTTCATTTTTAATTTCTTTTTCTTTTATTTTTTTCTTTTTCCTCTATTCTTCTATAGTCCCTCATCACGATACATGATCCACCAATACCCTTGTGGCATCATGTACATCCCTACGCCACATCAACTAAGAGTCGAGCTACCCCCATTCCTCCTCTCAAAGACCTCAAAATAGAGCATCACACCCCTCTCATGCGACTCGCACAACAAAACAAAATCACATTGTTGTCCTGAAATTTTAATCCCTTAACAGACTGTGTTCCATCTTCCCTTTCCCAGCTATAATATTTGGTACAACTCAAATACAGCATCCCTCGTCTTGCTCGGCCAGATTCATACTCCATCACCATAGGTGCATTCTACATCACTAATAGATTTATTCTATTTGGTAGGATTTAGGGTTTGGGTTTCATGTTTTTTTCAGTTTTATTTTATGTATATAGTTTGATGTATTAATTTTTTGGTCTAATTAAGTTGTTTGATATGTGTTTAGCATTAAGTGGAAATAGTGCACCAAATGATTGATGATTTTTCTACAAAGAGGTAGGTGGTTATGCATATAAATATTAATTTATAATGTAAATTGTGCATTTAATTGATTTAACATAATCTTTAATTTATATGATTCATGTAAAAGAAGTTTTTTTAATTTAAATATGCATTTTATTTATTTAGTAGTTTTTTATGTGCTATGGGTGAGATCATGCTGAAAAATCATATTCAATCCATTGTCAGTGTTTTTTTATATTGTGCAGTTGGTTTATTAATATGTGATTGGGGTGTCGATTGTTTGTTTTATGTGGTATTGTGTGAGTCTGGCTGTTAAATAGGTTGTTTAGTTAGTTTTTTTTGTAATGTCATTCAATACTCAATCAATTATTTCATGGAAATTTGTATTGTTTTTTATTAATATGAGCAATGAGAAAGTTTTTCATAAAATGTGTAATAGTTTTAGAAATATTTTTATGAAGTTTGGATCACATTTTAAAAATGTGTTGGTGTGAATATGAATTTGAAAAGTGATTTTGGGTGTTAAAATGATAAAATTGGTATAGGTAGTGTGTGTGTGGTTTTCTTGTATGAATGTGGCCTACTACATGATCCTAAAACTTGTTTGACCCTTAATGGAAGCCTAGGGAACATGGTAGGTGGAATTGTGCTAGTGTTCTAGTTATACAGAAGTGGCATTAGTATGGTTTCACATATATGGATTAACGAATAAAATACTAACTAATAATTTGTATTATTATTAACGATCAATATGTTATGGGTTTGTTCCGTACTAGTAAATCATTCTTGGGAACACATGTTCTCGTGGTTTGTATACCATGTTTCACTGAGACATGAGGTTCTAGGGTCCCACTTTTTTCTAGTACCTACAGGGCCTCTCACATATTTGGTTCTCCTTGTTTACATTGCGTACACTATTGGAATATGGGGTGACATTGGGTTATCATAAATAAATTTGTGTGTTCTTTTAAGTTCTTTTTATTGATGCGTCTTTTATTAAAAATGTTATCTTTTAAATTGATCAGTCATTTATTTCTTTAATTTATTAAAATTGAAAGTGTATTCTTCATTTAATGTTTATTTTTGGAGTACTTTATTGGTGGAATACTAATGGGAATTATCTCATAGCCTACATACACCTTTATGTGTATGTATATTTGGTAATGTTTGATATAGGTAATGTAAAGCATATAGAGATGGTAATTTGGGTTGTGAGCGATATTTCATTAATGGCCTAGTGAAGATGGATTGAGGGTGGTTTCCTCTTTCCAGGTGGTGGGATTTTAGCTGGTTTTTGGTCACCATACATTGTAGTTTTTTTTTTGGGATTTGGTATAAACATGTAACTCAAATTTTGGTTTTCAATTGAAATCATGTTTGGTTATGTCTTCAAGATATGATTTATTTTAATTTTTCTATTTTATATCAATTTATATCTGGGTAAATAGTTCCCAAGCATTGTATATTATACTCAAGCACTTGTGCCAGCCTGTGAGTATAGGGAATGCCTATCGGGCCTTTATGAAGACTGGGTCATGTGTCAGCTTGGTAGTGACATGAATTGGATTGTGACTTGACAGGTCATAACACAACATATAGGATATCTTTTTTTTAAACTATATTAATAAAATTATTTTAAAATTACCAAAATATTATGAAAATTTTTAATCGAACATTATTCTACAACTTAATATTCAAACACATTGTGATCTATTCAATAAAACATATGTTCCATGATTTCAATAACCCATAATTACTTTGGCACAAAAAATCATATATTTTCATAAGGTTATCAAAAACCATAAAGATACAAGCATAATTCTTAATATTACAATTCAATTAAAACATATATTATAAAAAATTATTTTATTCTGATTATATTTCGTATATTATCTATAGTCGTGTTACACTTCCATCACATTAAATATAAAAATGGGGTATCTATACGATTAAATATTTGATCAACCGTAGGTTTATCATCCCTATAAAAATTAGGATTATCCGATATCACAATGAAATATCAGGTTCTATTACATGGAATAGGTGTCAAACATTTGATTAGGGAATTTACAAGGATAATTCCCATTTTATGTACACATATGACAACGAACAACATATTTTCCCTTAGAATTAAAAACATACTCCTATATCCACACCATTATTTTTACCGTACAATATCTTGATATAATATATTTTATTAAATAGAATAAAATTTTTAATTTTTTTTGAAACATTATTTTTGTTTTTTCAATATATATTTTTTTACATTAATGAAATATATCTTTCATCCAACCATTGCATATACTGCCTTAGATCTCACCCAACTAAAAACTTAATTTAATTGGTGAGTCTGAGAATTTTTTATTTAGTATGTTATAAAAAATATACTATGATAACTGATTAGGAATAATCTCAATTACATTCACCACATTCATGATTCAAATATTTTATCATATTCACCACATTTTTCATAATATTTCGTGTCGATATGATTCCAGCTATTTTTATCCATATACTTAATATATAATTCATATTATGTGAAAACAAAATTAATGTTGAAGACAAAAATTTTCTATCGTTTAAATAAAATATCATATTATACTATATCTAGATATATCCTCAATGTTATCCATAAGACTGTGTTCACTAATATTTAGTTTCTTATATATAGATCACATTCAACCAATTAAACTTCATTTCAAATCAACTATAAATACCACAACCTAGGTAGCCTAGTTTAGGTAGTCACATTATTAAATTGGAATAATATAAAAGTGACAACATCTAAAAAGACAATATAGTTTATTAGTCAGGGTAAACTATCTTCCTAGATGCATCACACATCTTATTTGAAAACATAAAATATAAACTACTGAGAGTAATAATTTTTTTTCATTTAACCCCTCTAATAATTCGTTATTTATTTCCAAGGTATAGACAAAAATTATGTGGTAAATCATATGATCATTATGGGATTAAAATAGGTTATTCTGTAATGAATTAATAGGGAAGTATTAATATAGAAAGATTAATATGAAAATAACATTCCATTTAATCTATAGCTGAGGAAAAAATGCATCTTGATATTATATCAATTCTAAAATTTCATTTATAATAATAAATGACTTCTAAATAAAATAATTTATTGATATTGGATTTCATTGTCTCTTGCATCTTTGTTTATATATTGTAACTACAATGTCCCATAGATTTTAAAACAATGGGTATGGATGCAGTTATATTGTCTAATTGATTTATTTTATTAGGCATAATGATGAATCAAGTTGTAATATAATTCCTTTTCCCACCCGTAACTTCATATCCAATTATTGTTTCAAATGATGAAAGATAAAAAAAATTATAAACTATATTATGTATCAATATATTTTTATATCATGTAATGTATAATGATTATAAATAATTTCCCAAATAATAAAATAACTATCAATATAAAAACAATATGTATAAATTGTATAAAGTTTTCGAAATTATAGAATTCAAAATACACGGAGTATGGATAATTAAGGGAAATTTAATAAACAGTTATCAGGTGAAATTGAATGTTTCAATATAAAGTTGGTGTTAGTGACATTAATCATGAGATGAAAAATGGCCATAAAAAAATAGAATCAATATTAAATTTGATTATTTTAAATAATATATGAAAATATAGATGAATAAATTTATATTAGATTTAATTAAATATATATTCCATTTAGAATAATTAAAAAATTTGAATATTCCAATCTATGTAAAAAAAGTTAGGTTGTTGTGAAATTTTGAAAATTTTGTATATGTTAAATAATTTTTCTTTCTATTTTTTTAGAACAAAAATAGAAAATGAATCTTCAGGTAAAAAATATATGGATTCAATTGGAAATGGGTAAAACATAAATGATTAAATAAAAGTTATCATAATTAAAAATTTAAATAAAAAATGTAAATGGTATGTTTATTTTGAAACATATGATCCTAGAAGAAAAATATACAAAAAAATCGAAATTGGATTGGCCTTTCATTTAAACATACAACTTGAATGAGTAAAATGAAATGATTAACTAATCACCATGAATTAAAATTTATTAGTGTTAACATAAAATTAATTTTAGTATATACAAGTCATAAAAAATAGGTACATAATATAAATTATGTCTAAATTGAATTTTAATTGAGAAGAAATATCTTACCTATGGACAGATTAATCACATAAACTATTTCTATTCCAATGTAATAATCAAATGTTAAATATTAAATTTCATAATATAATATTGAAATGTTTATTTTTCATTTACTATTATTTATTAAAATTATATATTCATTTACATACTTAATTGTTTCCACGTCGGATGTAGTGATGATATTCAACTCAAATCAGTTAAATGACTTCTGGAGGATGACTATGGTGTGTAAATTCATTATTTCATAGTCTCAATAATAATAATAATAATATAATTACTATTTTTATATATCATTGATACTTTTAAAACCACTCAACATAAATTTTTATGAAAATGACTGATGTTAAAATTATTGAGGTGGAAGGTCATATGTACGTATGAGTAATGATTAATATTATTCAACTATCATAACAGAAAGAAGTAAAGTGTTAATTTATTATTACAGAATTCTAATAATATCTTACATTTCAAATTATTTCAGTAATTACACTTTTATATACATTTAATGTGGTGTTTTGTGAATAAAAAGTCAGATTGCTTCATGGAGGAGTTATTACACACAAATGCTCGAATGTCATTATCATTATTCAATTTATTAAAATGAAAAAAAAATCAGATATTCCAAATTTATATAAATAAAAAGATGAATCTAATAATATATATATATATATATATATATATATATTAAATACATCACCATAAAAATATATTAGTGGTGGTGTTGTAAATAAATATAAGTCAGTTGGTGATGAACTAGTATGTCGTATTGACAATTGATGTTTCACTTCCCATTTTATAGAGGAGGAGATGTATGTATTTTATTACATTAAAATAATAAAGTCGTGAAATATATTAAATGATAATGTTATTATATTTTATTATTAGAATAATATTTAATGTGGTTCATAAAGACCACAACCCACATAGCCCAAAATCTATGGTTACATTATTACTATGGAATTGAAAAATAGAATAACACCCTAGTGGAAAATATAGTTTATATTATTTTCTAATCTATACACACTAACTATTAACATATAAAATTTAAAAAAAAACTAAAACATAATTTTATTAGATAATAATAATAACAAATATAGAATATCCATAAATAACAATCATAGTACTCATCATAGTTCTTGAAGGAGAGATAAAAATAATGTTGATCGTGAGTTATTAGTAAGTTTTAAGAACAATGGTAGAAATGATGAATAAAAAATAAAAATAAATATGGAAAGGTAAATAAATGAATGAAAATTCTATTAAAATAGTTTTTCAGAATGAAATTCATCCATGGATAATATCATAGTGAAAATATCAAGGAAAAGAATTACTAACATTTTAATAATGAAAATTCATAATTATTAGATGACATGATCTCCCAAATAATTGTACTTATAAGATCAATAATTTTGAAATATGTTTAACACAACTCTGTAAAATTTGAAAATGTTTTTCAACCATTATCTAATATCAAAAATCTTTCATTAGATATTTTGAAAGCACTGGATACAAACTAATAATGTTTGTCCAAATTATTTGTCTCATGAAAATACCAAAGCATCGAGGAGTTTTAATTAACTGTTCCCTAATCCATTTCATTCATTTTAATTCATTCCGAATATATTTAATATTCTATATAATTAATAAAAAATGTTCCTTATCATCACAATATCTTTATTTTGTAAATGATCCATATTGAAAATTATTCTCCCTATCAAAATAATCATTAACTGACAAAATAAATATTATTACGGGTATCATAAAAGTATATAATTTACCTAAAATTAATAAAATTATGTTTCCATTCATTATAATACTTTAATGATATTATAGGAATAATTAATGAGTAAATTTCCTTTTACTTTGAATATATTTATTATAATAAAAAAATATTTATATAATAAATAAATAATTTCTTATAAAATAACCATTTCAAAATGTGAAGTAGTTTAAAAATCATTAAGGCATCATGATTGTTTGAAATTCTATCCAATCCTAAAAATTTTAAAAAAAATTCCATAGAGGTTTTTGAAGTGCACTGTGTTGCATTTGTTGTCAATGAGGCATGATGATGTCATAAGATGAATGGATGTTAAGGAATGTCAAGATGTGAATGACAAAGGATGTGATGGTGTTGGTGAGGAAAGGAGAATGGCCATGGAACTAAGATGCATGTCACTTAGGAGATTCACTAAGTGACATAGGATGTTGTGGTTGAAACATTCTATATGCATATCAGGCGATTGTAGAACTGATCTTAATGTTTCAATACTTGTATCAAGATGATACTAAGTTACACCACTTGAAGAATTGATGAGGATGGAGCATCATTATATCTGAAGATTGTTGAACTGGTCTTTAAGTTCAAATAACTTGTATCAACTGGATACAATGTCACAACAATGTCTGAAGACCATGCATTGTCTTAACAATGCATGAGGAGAAGAAGATGATCCATCCACAAGTTCTAAGTGGATTAAGTGGTTTAATGAAGTCCATGCACAATCACTTAGTTCATGATGAATTGAAGATGATCCAACTTGATCTCTGATTGGATCATTGAAGAATGTTGAAGAATTATTTGATTCAGGAGCTTCTGTTGAAGATGAACCTTCGGGAATTTCACTCCTAAGTGAAGATTAAATGTTTAAGAGGAATGGAGGAATTCTTAAGAAGAAGAGAATAGAAGAAATGAAGAAGGGAGAATGGATTAGAGGAAGATGTGGCATTTTGCATTTGAACTTGGACACTTTGTTTTTAAACAAAGGACTTGTTCCATACTCAGGCAAAAAGAAGCCACCAAGGGCCAGCCTTAAGGGTTCAACCCCAAGGCACATGTGGGACTCGAGGTCGCCAGGCCCAAGGGGGATCCCATGGGGCCAGCCCGAGAGGCCGCGGTCGTGTGTAAGCCGGGGCCACGCAGGGGATCAGGTCCTGCGCAGCATGGGCACCAGAGCGCACGCCCGTGTGTGCATAGTGGGCACCAATGGCTCGCCCGAGTGGCAGCAGTGGGCGCAAGAGCGCGCCCGCAGAGAGAACTCGGTGCGGGGTGGCACCGAGAGAGGACAAGTTCAATTGCGGTGAAGGGGGGAGCGATTGTTTGTTAAAGCGCGAGAAAACTGGGCTGCGATTCGATGTGGGACGCAAAAATTTCACCGGGAGCGCATCCTTGCCGCACGATCGATCGTGCGCTAGATCGCAGCCGCTCATCTCATCCGCCGCGCGCTGTGATCTAATCCAGCTGTTGATGGTCTTTTAAATGCCGCATCCGACGGCACTGTGGCGTCTCCTTCCTCGAGCTCAGCCAAAGGCCACCCGACGTCCCCCGCTAAACCAGAGGGTCTCCGAGCACCGATCTTGAGCTCCCGGCCACTGTTGATCAAGCCGAAGACACCATTGAGATCGTCTGGATGTAATGAATATATCCATGCATAAAAACGGGCATGCATGTAACGTATGGGAGAATTCGAGGTTGGCTGAAGAAACCGGAGGTGCGAGGCCATGAGGTTTATATTTTGCATGGTTTAGACCGAAGGAAGGCCGTGCATGCGTTCTAAGTCGCATGCACGTGAAGATGAAAACAAAGAGAAGTGATCCCGCGTGAAACAGAAAATAAAAAACGGGATTTGCGGCTCGTTTAAATATTTCAAAGATCCGAAATCTTTGTGAATTTAAGTTGCAATCACGCGGATCATGTGAGGCATCTCTCTGCCTATAAAAGGAGAGGTCGAGGCTCTGTTTATGCTTGCTGAATTTTTTTTTGAAGATCTGGTGTCCCGTGAGTGCTCTGCCTCACAAAGGAAGAAGCCCCGTGCAAGGTACTTGCGTGGCTGAGGTTCCTTTCGCGCATACTTGCACGAAAGAAGAAGAATGATTCCATGTGCGCTACCCCTTGCGCGACAGGGAGGAAAAGTTGGGCAGCGCACTTCCGCGCTCTTCTTGTGCCCAAGGCCAGTTGCACCTGCGTGCCGCCTTGTTTATTGGACTTGCGCGATAAAAGAAAAGAAGTTGGTCGCACCCCTTGCGCTCCTTCATTTGATGTTCAGGTGTGTGCAAGAGAAGGCCGAGACCACACTATCTGTGTGTGAGCTAAATGCAAATTGAAGAACACCCTACGGGTAGTTGGTGTGCAAAGAGGAGGAAGGCAAGGCTTGCACCTTGTGTTTGCAAAGTGAACAAAGTTGGTGCAAACAAAAACAAGTGAAGGTCATATCCTTGGGTGTGTGCCAGAAGGAGAGGCCGAGAACTACACCAAGTTGTGTGTGCCAAGTGAAGAGGAAGATCACACCTTGTGTGTGTAAAGAAGTGGAACAAGGCTGAACCTTAGTGTATGCACTAAAAGTGTATACACTTAGAAGAAGAAGGAGAAGACTCTCACACTAATGTATAACACACATTTATGTGTGTAATCAAAAGGAATTAAGTGTGTGAAGGAAGTGAGAATGTGTGTGCTTAAAGAGACTACACCCTTTGTGGGTTTATTGCACCAAGAGAAGAAGAAGGGGAGTGCATGCTTGCATGCATGCACGTGCACACGTGAACAAAGCTAAATCAGGCTTTGTGCATTTGAGTTGTCCAAGATCAGAAGTTCTTGAAGATATTGAGAATCCATGCAGTCAGTGCATGAAGAGATAGAGATGCCATGCACTCAGTGCATGAAGTTGTGATGAAGTGAGACTAAAGCCAAGCTGAAGTGAAAGATATTATTTGGCTGAGTTTTCAGTAGTTGAGCAAGACCAATAGACCTTATCAGAGACTGTTGAAGATTCTTGAAGAGAGAAGGCCCCTGTGAGACTGGACCAGACTGAAGTTAAAGATATCAGTTGTCTGAGTATTCAGTAGTTGAAGAGAGAAGCCAGGTCATCCTTAGAAGAAGGTGATAAAGCCTGAGAAAGACGAGAAGACATGTTCATCACAAGTGAGCAGAGGTACAGAGCAAGGCCAGCAGCCTTTATCCCAGGCTACTTAGGATACTTGAAGAAGCTTAAAGTTAAGAAGAGCTACTCGTGTGACTCGAGGAGCCAGGAGAAGCCCCCTGTGAGACTCAGGGTGGAAGAAGTCTTCAGTGGGATTCTGGAGCAGGCCAGTGGGACTCTGGTAACACTGTGAGACGCAGTATAAAGACCCTCCTATGGGACTCAGGAGAGATACAGTGGGACTCTATATCGAACATTGTAATACTAACAGATTATAATGGAAGAAACCATGTTGGGGTGTTTAACCAACATGGCAAGGACGTAGGCCTTTGGTGCCGAACCTTGTAAATCCTTGTGTCCAGTGCCTTTACATTTAATGCATCATTCGAGGAAAGGCTGGGAGATACAAGAAGAGTCGATTAAGTCCTTAACAAGACATAGAGGTTTAATTGATTAAGAATCAATTAGTAAAAAGTTTTAAAGGATCACTGATTCACCCCCTCCCCCTCTCAGTGATTCACACTGATCTGGGCACTTCAATTGGTATCAGAGGGAGGTTACCTCTAAAAGATCCAAGGGAGTCTATATGGAGTGCAGATTTTAGGAAATGAAAGAACAGCCTCCAATGGAGATATCTGCCAAGACTCTGAAAAATAGAATGAAGAAACAGGAAAAGAAGATGAGGAAGAAGGTTGTTGCAATCAGAGAAACTCCTTCTATGGAAAGAAATGTGAAAGTCACATCAGATGACAAATCCTTTTATCATTCTTCTGATGAAGCCTGCTCTAGCTGTGATGAAGATGGAAGAAACAATGATCTTCTAAATGCAATCAAATATCTTCAGAAGACAGTCCCCAAGGAAGTGGCAATGTGTATAGCTACAGGCATCCTTGATCTTCAAGAAGAAAAATTACAGCTAGAAGATGAAGCCAATTCTCTAGAAGTCCAATTGGCTAAAAGGGTTGGCATAACCAACACCCTCAGAAAGCTGGTGAAGGCTAAAGATGAAACAGTATCGCTTTGCAATGAAAGATATGAAGACACTATTGAATAATTGCAAAGAAGACTTTCTGAGAAAGAATTCTTTAAGTCTGTGGTAAAAGATGTTTTCCATGCACTGGAAAAGAGGCACAAAGTTTCAATGAATGTCAGAGATGCTCAACTTGAAGACAAAGTAAACAGGGTGAAGGAGCTTGACAATTCATTACATGAAATGAAGAAGGTGCATGAAGACCAGTTAGAACAGCTGAAAGAAAATTGGGAAGGAAGGCTAAGAACTGTTGAGGATGATAAGAACTCCCTTAACATGAAATTCTTAGAACTAGAGGTGATATTGAAAAATCTGCAATCACCCAAAGCTGAAACCTCCCAGTCAGCTGAAAGTAGAAATGTTGCTACACAAGTGTGCTTTGAGAAGGATGATTCTAAAAGAAATACATCCTCTAATAAAAGGGCAACATCTTCTAAAAAGAAGGTACCATCCATACCATCTTGTACTCATGCTTCTAAAAGTGTTTCTACTAAAAGTGCAGGATGGAAGAATGAATCCAAACAACTATGGATGAAGACAGTGAAGAAAGAATGCTCTCCTAAAACAACACAGCAAGTCAAGAAAAGTACCCAACAATCAGAAGGACTGAAGAGGTCAAGATTTGTGGGTCAGTGTTGGTGTTGTAATAAGTATGGGCACTGTGCAAAGGATTGTTGGTACAATCCACTGAATGTCAAAGCACAAAGGAAGCCCATGCCAAGGGGGAGCAAGCCAGAAGAAAAGAAGCAGCATCTACAGGTCCAGAGACATCTGTTTACTACAAATAGATTTGGATTACTTGACAACATCTCGGATGATTGCAAAAGTGGTCAAAAAGATACATGTCAGTCTCCAACTGTATCCAGAGCTAAAAAGAAGAAAATATCACATAACCTAGCTCAGAATGAATCCTTGGGAAGCAAGCATAAGAAAGTGGAAGATGCTCCCAAGAAGATTATGAAGAAGGAAGAGAAGACCTCGGAGTCTAAATCCAAGAAGGGTGATGCATCCAGAAGGACCACCAAGAAAACATGCTTCTACTGTGGAAAGAAAGGACACACCATGGATCTTTGTGAACAAGCCATGGAATTGAATAGAAGCAGACTAGACTCAAAAAGGCAATCAATCCAGAATAAGCAGAAGGGATTGATTGAAAACAAGTTGGCTAAGAAAGGTAGCTTGAAAGCATCAAAAGAACCATATGGAACTTCCAAAAATGAGGCCACTCTTCCAAATGACTTACTAGTCATATGTCCTAATCAGTTGAAACTTGCCAGAGAACTGCAAAGAGCTGAAGATGAAGTTCTGGTAATTGCTAAGGCAAAAGGGAAGAAGAAGATTTCACATGAAGATGTATTGAGATCCACACCAGCACAAACATCATTGAAGATCAAATGTGCAAGTGTGAAGAATGGTGAAAATGGGACATCTCAGTTGAGAGAATCTTCTCAACCTTGTTGTTCACATTGATTAACTAAGGAGGTTCCATCTTATTCCCTAACCACTTGTATTTACATGTGCTAACATTTCAGGGAATTGAAGATGATGATCATTCTCATCTGGAGAGTGGTTTGGACAGAATGGAGTGCACCCCTTGAGGGGGAGCCAATCTGTAGAAGATGGGATTCTGAGATTTAATACCATCTTGAGAAAAGTGAAGGTATTCCAATCATACTTTCATCCCTTGTTTCTTAATTGTATTCATCGTGACAATTGAGGGGGAGTGTTTGATTGAAGACAAAAGGATGAATGGGGGAGCTTTATCTTTGCGCTGAACTTTCTAATGTGTTTTGTGAAGTATGTGCAGGATTTAGCAATTCATTGTTATATCTGAAAAATTTCAAACCCCCTGAAGCATGATCTCACATGTATAGTGAATGTTGGACAGCATTGATAATCTTGGTTAAATCACTCTTGTTTTCTACACCGGGTTAGCCCAAGTAGACTTAGAGATGATCTACTAAAGGTTCTTTGCTAAAGAGAACATGTGACATCATCCCTCTCTTAGTGTTTTTCAATAAAATACTTTTCAAAGGGAGGAATTGATATTTTGGAAGAGAACCACACCACACCTTTGCATTTGATTGCCAATAAGGGGGAGAAAATATTGGCACACATATTGACCCATTCATATGTGCTGAAGAAGTGTATTGACAACAAATACAAAGGGGGAGATTGAAGTGCACTATGTTGCATTTGTTGTCAATGAGGCATGATGTTGTTATAAGATGAATGGATGTCAAGGAATGTCAAGATGTGAATGACAAAGGATGTGATGGTGTTGGTGAGGAAAGGAGAATGGCCATGGTACTAAGATGCATGTCACTTAGGAGATTCACTAAGTGACATAGGATGTTGTGGTTGAAACATTCTCTATGCATATCAGACGATTGTAGAACTGATCTTAATGTTTCAATACTTGTATCAAGATGATACTAAGTTACACCACTTGAAGAATTGATGATGATGGAGCATCATTATATCTGACGATTGTTGAAATGGTCTTTAAGTTCAAAGAACTTGTATCAACTGGATACAATGTCACAACAATGTCTGAAGACCATGCATTGTATTAACAATGCATGAGGAGATGAAGATGATCCATCCACAAGTTCTAAGTGGATGAAGTGGTTTAATGAAGTCCATGCACAATCACTTAGTGCATGATGAATTGAAGATGATCCAACTTGATCTCTGATTGGATCATTGAAGAATGTTGAAGAATTATTTGATTCAGGAGCTTCAGTTGAAGATGAACCTTCGGGAATTTCACTCCTAAGTGAAGATTAAATGTTTAAGAGGAATGGAGGAATTCTTAAGAAGAATAGAATAGAAGAAATGAAGAAGGGAGAATGGATTAGAGGAAGATGTGGCATTTTGCATTTGAACTTGGACACTTTGTTTTTAAACAAAGGACTTGTTCCATACTCAGGAAAAAAGAATCCACCAAGGGCCAGCCTTAAGGGTTCAACCCCAAGGCACATGTGGGACTCGAGGTCGCCACGCCCAAGGGGGGTCCCATGGGGCCAGCCCGAGAGGCCGCGACCGTGTGTAAGCCGGGGCCACGTAGGGGATCAGGTCCTGCGCAGCATGGGCGCCAGAGCGCGCGCCCGTGTGTGCATAGTGGGTGCCAATGGCTCGCCCGAGTGGCAGCAGTGGGCGCAAGAGCGCGCCCGCAGAGAGAACTCGGTGCGGGGAGGCACCGAGAGGGGAGAAGTTCAATTGCGGTGAAGGGGGGAGTGATTGTTTGTTAAAGTGCGAGAAAACTGTGTTGCGATTTGATGTGGGATGCGAAAATTTCACTCGGAGCGCATCCTGGCCACACAATCGATCGCGCGCTGGATCGCAGCCGCTCATCTCATCCGCCGCACGCCGCGATCTAATCCAGCCATTGATGATCTTTTAAACGCCGCATCCGACGGCTCCATGGCGTCTCCTTCCTCGAGCTCAGCTGAAGGCCACCCGATGTCCCCCGCTGAACTAGGGGGTCTCCGAGCACCGATCTTGAGCTCCCGTCCACTGTTGATCACGCCGAAGACACCATTGAGATCGTCTGGATGTAATGAATATATCCATGCATAAAAACGGGCATGCATGAAACGTATGGGAGAATTCGAGGTTGGCCGAAGAAACCGGAGGTGCGAGGCCATGAGGTTTATATTTTGCATGGTTTGGACCGAAGGAAGGTCGTGCATGCATTCTAAGTCGCATGCACATGAAAGGGAAAACAAAGAGAAGTGATCTCGCATGAAACAGAAAATAAAAAACGGGATTTGCGGCTCGTTTAAAGATTTCAAAGATCCGAAATCTTCGGGAATTTAAGTTGCAATCACGCGGATCATGTGAGGCATCTCTCTGCCTATAAAAGGAGAGGTCGAGGCTCTGTTTATGCTTGCTGAATTTTTTGTTGAAGATCTGGTGTCCCGTGAGTGCTCTGCCTCACAAAGGAAGAAGCCCCGTGCAAGGTACTTGCGCGGCTGAGGTTCCTTTCGTGCATACTTGCACGAAAGAAGAAGAATGATTCCCTGTGTGCTACCCCTTGCGCGACAGGAAGGAAAAGTTGGGCAGCGCACTTGCGCGCTCTTCTTGTACCCAAGGCCGGTTCCACCTGCGCGCCGCCTTGTTTATTGGACTTGCGTGATAAAAGAAAAGAACTTGGCCGCACCCCTTTCACTCCTTCATTTGATGTTTGGGTGTGTGCAAGAGAAGGCCGAGACCACACTATCTGTGTGTGATCTAAATGCAAATTGAAGAACACCCTACGGGCAGTGGGTGTGCAAAGAGGAGGAAGTCAAGGCTTGCACCTTGTGTTTGCAAAGTGAACAAAGTTGGTGCAAACAAAAACAAGTGAAGGTCATAGCCTTGGGTGTGTGCAAGAAGGAGAGGCCGAGAACTACACCAAGTTGTGTGTGCCAAGTGAAGAGGAAGATCACACCTTGTGTGTGTAAAGAAGTGGAACAAGGCTGAACCTTAGTGTATGCACTAAAAGTGTATAAACTTAGAAGAAGAAGGAGAAGACTCTCACACTAAAGTATAACACACATTTATGTGTGTAATCTAAAGGAATTAAGTGTGTGAAGGAAGTGAGAAGGTGTGTGCTTAAAGAGACTACACCCTTTGTGGGTTTATTGCACCAAGAGAAGAAGAAGGGGAGTGCATGCTTGCATGCATGCACGTGCACACGTGAACAAAGCTAAATCAGGCTGTGTGCATTTGAGTTGTCCAAGATCAGAAGTTCTTGAAGATATTGAGAATCCATGCAGTCAATGCATGAAGAGACAGAGATTCAATGCACTCAGTGCATTAAGTTGTGATGAAGTGAGACTGAAGTCAAGCTGAAGTGAAAGATATTATTTGGCTGAGTTTTCAGTAGTTGAGCAAGACCAACAGACCTTATCAGAGACTGTTGAAGATTCTTGAAGAGAGAAGGCCCCTGTGAGACTGGACCAGACTGAAGTTAAAGATATCTGTTGTCTGAGTATTCAGTAATTGAAGAGATAAGCCAGGTCATCCTTAGAAGAAGGTGATAAAGCCTGAGCAAGACGAGAAGACCTGTTCATCACAAGTGAGCAGAGGTACAGAGCAAGGCCAGCAGCCTTTATCCCAGGCTAATGAGGATACTTGAAGAATCTTAAAGTGAAGAAGAGCTACTCGTGTGACTCGAGGAGCCAGGAGAAGCCCCCTGTGAGACTCAGGGTGGAAGAAGTCTTCAGTGGGATTCTGGAGCAGGCCAATGGGACTCTGTTAACAATGTGAGACGCAGTATAAAGACCCTCCTGTGGGACTCAGGAGAGATACAGTGGGACTCTGTATCGACCATTGTAATACTAACAGATTATAATGGAAGAAACCATGTTGGGGTGTTTAACCAACATGGCAAGGACGTAGGCCTTTGGTGCCGAACCTTGTAAATCCTTGTGTCCAGTGCCTTTACATTTAATGCATCATTCGAGGAAAGGCTGAGAGATACAAGAAGAGTGGATCGAGGCCTTAACAAGCCATAGAGGTTTAATTGATTAATAATCAATTAGTAAAAAGTTTTAAAGGATCACTGATTCACCCCCTCCCCCTCTCAGTGATTCACACTGATCTGGGCACTTCAGTTTTTATAAGAACAACAATACAATACAATTTTGGAAAAACTAAATAAGCTTCTTGTTATAAATTTTCATAAAAAAATAGAAAATAGTTTAAAATTATTTTAAAAAAAATTGCAGAATATTAAAAACATATTATAAATATGTTAATAGAAAATAAGTATTCTTTTGTAATTTTATATACTTAAGTTATATTGAATAATGATGACATTGTGTACTAAATCCTCGCTACATTTTAAAAAGTTAAATCATGTGTCCCATGAAATAAATATCAGCTTATGAAAATGTTAATACCATTAATAGAAATATATAAATTTTATATTATATCAAATTTTTAATATATTCACCTCAAACATGAAATATATGTTGATTTTGTCATTTGAAACATAGAAGTTAATGTGCGACTAGAAACCCTTTCCTTTTTCATTGATTTAGTTAAACGTGATGTAAAGTATTTTTCAGGGGTTTAAATCATGTTATTAATTTTTTTTATCCCATATTTAAAAATTTTATATCATATATGATCCTATTATATAATCTAGTCAGCCATTTGTAAATAATGTATAATTATTACCCTCAATTAATGTGTTAATTGTTTTATTTTCCTCTGTCTGTATTTCTATATATTTCCTATTTAATCTACATGGGATATATTTCTATATTATCCAGATTGATATAATGTTCATATATAACAGATTTATTAATTAAATATATTTTTATAATAAATATATTGTTATTAAATTGGAAAATGAATTGCATCATGTCATGGAGATAGTATGTCGTACAAACCCACTATAGAAGATATCCATCCCTTAATAGTGAAAGGGTAATTTATTATATGATATTTTAATTTTTTCATAATCATTATAATATCATAATTATCATATTTATATATATATATATATAATCTCAATCATTATATCAATAAATGTAATTTGATAATGAAAAACAAATTACACAATGTTGTGGAGATGGTGATCCTTTTGTAAGGACGTGTAATGATTTCTTTTTTGTATGATGGATAAAAGGATAAATATGGTTTTTAAATGATTATAATAACATCTCATAACATATATTATACTTTTTTTATTCCAATATAATTGAATCCATAAATAAAGGGGAAGGATAAGAATAAATAAACATGATATAGTCGGTAAATGAAATTTCCTCTTCCATAGCATACTTCCTTTATATATATTCATAATGGATTTTTTGTTTGACTTTGGGAAGGGAAACAACTTCAAGAATAGTATTAATTCTTATGAGAAGATAAATTCTAAGAAATTTTTTGGATATTTATGGATTAATGATGTGTAATGATGTGAGGGATATGTTCCCTTTTATAACTGTGTTGAGGGAAATATTTAGAAACACTATAAATAGTAGATTAGTATTTATTACATTAATATTAAAAATGAATAAAAAATGGGTTATTTATATGAAAAGATGACTATGGTTATAAATACTCTATCAAAATAATTTTTATAGATTCTTAGGTCGCATAGATATCCTTATTTTTTGTATTGTTCATTATTTAAAAACTTCAACTATTACATTTACTACATGGTTTTTTTTTTTTTGATTTTTGATGGTTAATATAGTTACTATTAAATAAAAAATAACCATAATTGGATTATTTATTTAATTTAATTTCTAATATAAATAATTTACTATAATTTATTTGTTTATGTAATTTTATAACTTTTTATAAAATAATAATTATTTTAAAATATTATTAATGTCAAATTTTACTCTATTCAATACAATGACATTATTAAAATCATAAGAAAAGATAAATTCCAAAAAAAACTATCTAATAAAACCCAAAATTATCATACTAATCTATTAAATTTATTTATAACCATGATGTATTAAAATTTTATTTATTTTAATAATATTAATATAACTTATTATGTACTTTTAATAATTGAATAATTAATGCTTCATCATTGTTTAATTATTTAAGGTACTTATTTCCTTAATAAAATTTTAAACAATATACTTTGATGCATACAATTAATTTCTATTTAAAAATAATATTTATTTTCATATATATCTTTGATATTACACCATATCAGAAATGTATAGTCATTAAAATAATGAAAGTTTCATCATTGACTTCTCATTAAATAAAATATTATAAATATCATGTTTTAATTTAAATGTGCATAAATGGTCTAATTTGAGAACCTTAATAGAAAATGAATGACATTTAATAATTAAAAAATTTACCGATGTTTAGGGTCATTTTGTAGCCCTTGTCATTTTTTGTAACTGAAATTACCAATTTACCCCTTCTCCTAGTAATAATAATTACCAGTGTTACTATTCATATCCATCCAATATAAAATACAATTTTTAATTAATAAATCCCAATTTTAATTTCATTTTACAAAAATAAAATCATTTATGCTTCATAATTTAGTTTAATATTAGTCCAGCTAAATGCAATGAACAGAACTTTTTAATGGAAAATTAAATTTTTTGCCAAAAAATATAGTTATACAAAAATTAGGTATACGTATTGTTTATATGAAATTAATTGGATAAAATATATATAAATATTACGAATTTTAAATTGGGAAAAATTAAAATCATATAAGTACATTTTAATATAGTGAAAATAAATGTTATATAAAAAAATTTATTTTTCACTTTTCACTATATAATCAATATTTTTATAAAATCACCAACAATTCTCCATAAGAAAATATTAATATGATGTTTTAAAAAAATTTCTTACATTTATGAAACTAAATTTATAATATTTTTTAAAATTCATTACAATAGTTACTCAAAACAATTTAGACAACCATTTTCGATGAATACATATTATTTTGAAGATGAAATAGATATTTCCTAAATTATGTTCTCAAAATAAATAATTAATAATCCCAAAATGATTATATAATTAAATAATTTATAATTTGGATACATATATTAACTCCCTAAAATTCAATGGATAAGCTATAATAACATTTTTTATTCATTTTAGTTGGGTGTGACATGTAATGTAAGCTATCAAAGAGGTTTATTTTAAAAATATGTATGCCCCAATATTTTTTTTGGTTTTAAATTCACACCTCTTTCAACAAATTGTATCATTTGGATCATTAATTTAACATCTAAAATAATATTTGGATAATTGATTTTTTTTTGAAACACGGATCCTAAATTTAATTCAAAACATACTCTTAATAATAGGGAATTAGAAATGATAAGGACACCAAAAACTGTACTTTAGAATATGAGAACATTAGTGGGAAATTAAAAAGTGTAACATAATGAAAAATATAACTATCAGGTTATGATGGAGACCAATATATAACATAAAAATTATGAAGTTAACCATCACAAAACTGTAAATTTGTTATCAATTAAAAGACCATTGATTAATAATTTTGAAAATTAATGGCGTAATGTTTTTTTCAAAATTAGTTTCATAGAGTTAAGGTATTATTTTAATATAAATATAGGAAATTGAGAAAATAAAAATACTTTTTTTATTCCCATTATACAAGTATAATCCCATACATTTTTTATTGTTAGATGTATTTTCATATCATCTATTATGCCGGGAAATGGATGTTCAAGATGAAATTTTATTTTCTGAATCAAATTAATGTATTACAAGATCAAAAAAATCATACCTTCAATATATACTAATACCACAATGGTTGGAACATTTTTTCAAAATAAATATTAATAATTCTAAATTTTCATCTTTATCTATTCCATGAGTAATAACTCATATGAATCTTCCCAAATATGCATGTCCAATTTCATATCGTGATATTGGTTTTCCTCTTGATTTAATATACCGTGTTATATCTATTATGTTCATGATTTCACCTTCTGTTCTTGATGAAAATTGGTAATTAATATAAATCCTGAGTTAATTGATAATTGATTGGAAAATGATAAACATCCATCTTTATAAAATCATGTTGTAGTTGTTGTAGTAAAATGATGATAATGAAATTTAAGGAAGTTATAATGTTTAATTTAATTGGTTAATGAACAAGAAGTATGTTTAATCTTGTACATAAAAGAGTAATGTCCTGTCAAATTAATTTTTGACTTAATTTTGTGATAGCGTGTGCAATGTTTTTTTGGTTGCATGTTGTTTGAAGCAGTGAATACTGAATTGGTCAATTAAATATTATTAAATTAATGGTTTTTTGATTAACATAATTCCTTATAGGGTTCTTAGTTACTCGCTTGGATGTAGAGGCCATAAACCTTATGCTTTGGGGATATGAGTTCCTATTTTGTGTGATGGTTGAATGCCTTGTTTAAAGGCAAGATTCCATTTTCTATGTTGTTTGTTTCATGATGACTATGTAATGGTGTGAGTCTAGGATAGATGATCATGGAGGGATTCTGTGTAATGTGTTGATAGAGAGGACCGGTGGTTGTGGAAGATATTGACACCTTAATTGGATAGATGTATTAGTTTATGTATGTGGGTGTCATGGAAGCCAATAGGTATAATGGAATGAGTTGAAGTTGGGCTTTCCCAATGATTGAAATTTGTTTCAATAGAATCTATTATTAGTTTATCTATATTAAAACCCCGACAGCATGATGCATATGGTGTTTCTTACACTCCTTCCAAAAGAGGTGAAGACGCGTGGGGTATGCCACATACATTTCATGTTTAGATTCTCGAGGTTGGATGGGTCTACACTCTTACTAGAGGTGGAGAAGACTCGATGGGTAGATTACATACTCACTTTATTGATACTAATGTGTTTGGTAGCTTGATATTATTTTCTTGACTTCCTGAGAATATATAAGTGTGATATTGTAGTTCATAAGTGACTGAATAAATTCTTAACACATGGTTTTGGTGTTTGATGCGGTGCAATGCTGTTGTTATGATTCTGGGAAACTATGGACTCAGTTTGGATATTCTTAGAGGGCATAGAATGTTGTGAGAATACAAATATAATTTAATGTGGAATTGATAATGGTTAATTAATGATAAAAATATTATTTACTGTATAATTAAACTAATAAAAATGATAATGTTTATAAATATATCTCTTTAAATGGATGTATACTAATAGTATATCTAGTTTAAGCAGTGGAAGTTGGGAGTCCGAGAGACTTTTTATGGAGTTGATTCTAGGACATGGTTATGAACATAATAGTTTTGTGATCAATATTATAGATTTTACATGTTGTATTTCTATACTATACCTCACCATTTCGATTAGGGTCACTAACAATTCATGGGTTCTAAGCTCTAGGGATGTTTTTAGAATAATTTTGGTGGCAGGATTGATGGCTAACTTCCCCCTTTATCCCCACTATAATCCCTTGGATTTTACTTTTTTTGGATAACATGACAGTTATTTTTCCACATATATATGTGTAGAGGGATGTAATGGATTTTGGTTATTATTGACACATATATTCCATATATAGTTTCCTAATGACTAATATAATACATCATTTATAGGATAAGATGAATTCATGCTCATTAATTAGTGTATGGGTGGTAAATGATTGAGGTTTGGTGCCTAATGTTTGATACACGCTATGTGAGATATGGAGGCTCCATGAAACTACTTGGATTCTTTTGGTTGTGTGGTTGGTTTGATGATTATCCCTTGTGTCTATGGGAATTATATTAGGTTACATGAGGTGTTTGTTGTGGTATAATCCACATGTGTATTTGGAATATCCTTTTTTGACTGAGAGGCTGAGGGGGTGGTATTGGAGAAATGTTGAAAACCAGTGGGGATGTTATAGCGGGGTTCCCTTGACATTTTTTATTGTATTATATAATCTTGTATGTGATACTTGGTGAGAGTATCAATGGTGTGGCTGGGAACATAGTATACCAATTTAGGTGTTGAGTTAGTTTCACTTGTTGTTCACAGTTCTGTAGCATGCTTTCTTTACATTTGAACGAGATGCTATGGGGAGGATCCAACTTAGTTTGTTGTTATACTCACACTATGTTATATAATTTATTTCCTCATGTCACTCGGAGAAGGTTTGTAGATCAGGCTTGTTACTACTAGCATGGGGGTTTTTCATGATCTTTTTTGGCATCATGTTCGCTGTCGTTTTACATTATTTGGGTATTTATACATCTCCATTTTCATTTGTAGTGTATTGTCATGACATTATGTACATGTACATGTTATTTCATTTATATTGTAGTCTAAGCAAGAGATGGTTGTGGTATGTCTTATACCTCTCTTCCATATGTGTTATCTTAGATTGAAATACTTCTCATGTGTGTGTTTACTATAACATTGGTGCTCGTCTCCAATCTAGGGCCTATTGGTGGCAGTACATGGGGTCGTTATATCGTTTCTAACATTTTCTGCCTAGGAGGGGTACATATTATGGGGAATTGTTCAGGAAATAAATAAATATTATTAACCATCAATATCGTATATATATCCTTATTTCAAAAGATTATGGATAATAAAACAAGGAGAATTATATTTTTTATATTTCATTAAAAAAATATTGTAAATTTAATAATAACATAAAAATGGATAAAACGATCATATTTTCAAATATTTGATGAGTATTGAAAAATAGGTTACTCCAATGTAATTAACCCAACTATTGGGGAAATTTTCTAATATGCATAATATTATTTTTAATCATAAATAAAAAATTGACCCTTACAATGGTGAAAGTTATCTAACATAGTTACTATTAAATTTTATAAAAAAATAGAAAGTTCCAATTTACCAAATTTTATCATATTGATTCATAATATTTAGAGTAATTCTCAATATTTGTCCTCAAAAATTTAAATAAAATACTTTAAAATTAGAACACTCAACCCAAGGAAAAACATCTATTTAAAATAATGTTGTTTTATGCATAAAAATGTCTATAAAATATTCATTTATAAAACATATTATAATAAAAATATTTTTATTCTTATTAATATAACCATAAATTCAATTTATTGTAATTTTTTTTATTTAGATTTAAAAAATGAATATTATTTCATAAAATAAATTTCCTTAATGTGAAATACTAATTTTTTTTAATTTTTCTTTATCGATCACTAAAAATTATTTTCGATGAACTTATATTTGCTAATGTCAAAATTGTTTTATTAAAAAATTGATTGATTTTTTCTTTATAATTAATCTATAAATTTTAATTGATTAAAAACTTCATATATATCTTTTTAAAAAATATCCTTCTTATGACCTCCAATTCAATGACTAGTTTTTCATTGTAACATTTTAGTAATAATATTTTGTGGTTCGTACACGCTCAATGTTGAATATAGTATACATAATAAATAGTATTATTATTTTTGAATCATAATGTGTTGCATATATATATTGATCCATATGAAATCAAAATATCATTTTATTTATGGTGGCTCATTCTTTAATATAGGTTTACACTTTATGGGATATACAATTTAAATGCAACATAATTGGTAATGATTTATTTTTTAATCTAATTTTAATGAATAATTATGTTTTTTATAAAAAATATCATATAATCTACCCTTCTTAAAAGAATTCAATATTAATATCATCTATATATTTAATGTTTATTTTTTTCGACCAAATTAACCAATTTTGGGAACACGATTCCTGAAATGAGATGATTAATATAAAATCTTATTTTATTTGACTTTTTTAGTTGGTATATATATCATCCATGTCTATTTATTTAAAATAAAAATATATATTTAATTTACTAAAATGGGTTAAAATTAATTATTTTTTTGACATTTAAAAGGCCTGAATTAAATAAATCTAATTTCTTTAAAAAAGGGTTGTTTTGACATTGTATACAAAAAATAAATTTTTTATTTATTTTTAATACAAGAAATAATAAAATATTTTTCTACCCTACAACTCTATTATTCATTGTAATATATTCTATAGGAATTCATCAGTTTTACAGATAAATTTTATTAAAGAAAATAAATTTATATTCATCCTTCAATTTTCTTATATGATTACAATGAAATTATTTTACTATATTTTTTTGATTAATAGATATACTTCTATAATATCATTATTAATTATATAGTCATTAAATTCTATTTAAATAATTTATGTTTTTATGATCATATTTTATTAGACATTAACTTTATCCTTCATATCCATATTCTTAGAATCATATATATTCTTATTTCCTAAGACGTATACCATTTTTAAATTTGGTTCTTTAATATAATTTTTTTAATTAAAACATGATATATTGATACAAAAAATTCATTACATAATAAAATTATTTTATTTATATGGAATATTTATTCTCAAAATAGACTTATCATTCAATATATGATACATTAAATGGAAACAGTTGATAGGTGGGGTATAAAAATACATATCCCCTTGATGCGTCAAAAAATATCAAGAGAAAAACTAATAAAAAATTAAGATTTAATGGTGTTTTGGTATATATCTACACATCACTTACTCAGTCTTCAAAAAACTCCATGATGGATGAGATATAATGATATTTTAAATCCAGAATAAAACATTATAAAATCAATTCATTGAGACTTAATGTATTATTTTATTTATATTATAAATGGATGAATTTTTTGATGATGCTATGGATTAAATGAATTGTAGTTTATGTAATTAACTATTACATATTTATAATGCCTTATTCAGAGATTATATATACAAATATATGTATCCCATAAATATAATATTGGTGCACCTTTAATTTTTTCAATTCAATATGATCTGAAGTGGTAATCGTTAGTTAAGTTCAATGATGGGGAATAATTACATACACAATGTTTTTTATTTTATTTCCAATGTAATTGTGAACTATATTTCTATTTATATCATTATGATGGATAAACTGATTTTCCATTAAAATTGTGATACATTGTATTTTATTACATTGTAATAATTTAACATGGGATTAGGGTAAATATATTTGGTATAATTACTATCCCGATAATAGTGGTGTATATAAATATTTTAAAATTTTCCTCAAATCATTCACATGATTTATTAATGGTAAAATTTAACAATCTAGAATTTTTAAACAATAACAACATGTTCAACATAATATATCATAAAAATTTATATTTCATTAATAAAATTAACACACCAAAACATTATTATATGTTTAATTTCCGATAAACTCATTCTCATAAAGATATTATGATTCATACAACCCCAAATTTATATGAAACATATTATTTAAATAAAAATATTATTATTAAAAACCAAAATTTTACAAAATATCAATTAATCATGTTGGTCTTAATAAAACTAAATAATTTATTAAAATATATATTTAGATAATTTGGTTGGATACATATTTATTATAAATAAATACGTTTAATTTAAGATAAATTCATTATAAATTCTAACACACCAATAGTATGATTCATACTGTTGAGCCCTCTGGAAGATTGTTGATTTCTTGTCTATGATTGATGTTTTAATAATCACAAATCATCACATACCATTGATGCTTAATCTGGTTTGATTTCTCATAAACTTAATTACAATCTGTTAATGAATCTGTTATCATGTTTTTGTCTATTCTTATTGACTTACAAAGTATTTTGGAAGTCTTCTGGATTCAACAGACATCGGAAGCACCGATCCAATATCAACATACATCGGAAGCACCGATTCAATATCAACAGACATCGGAAGCACCGATCCAATATCAACATACATCGGAAGCACCGATTCAATATCAACAGACATCGGAAGCAATGATCCAATATCAAAGGACAATGGTCGCACCGATCCGATGCAAATGACTCACCGATGCAAATGACTCACCGATGCAAATGACTCACCGATGAAAAATGAGCCACCGATCATCTGACTCACCGATGCAAATGACTCACCGATGCAAATGACTCACCGATGCAAATGACTCACCGATGCAAAATGAGCCACCGATCATCTGACTCACTGATGCTGATCAAAATGAGCCACCGATCAAATGACTCACTGATGCTGATCAAACTGACTCACTGATCAGATGACAGACTGATACTGATCAAACTGACTCACCGATCAGATGACAGACCGACGCTGATCATCTGATTCACCGATGCTGATTTATCTGAGTCACCGATCATTGCTCACTAATGCTGATGACCTACCGATCACTTGATTCTTTAATAGTCATAAACAACTGTTTGAATTTCTTTATCTTTATCTTTATTTAATCTAACCAACGGTCATATTAGGTATATTTTAATGCTCTGACAATTAATTAATAAAGTTTGTCGGATGTCAGGAAACCGTACCTCGTACCTGCAGAAAGGAAACTTTTTCTGTCTTCCGAAGCACGAGACATAAATACAAGAAGACTCTACTGAAGAAAGAAGGAGAGTTTTTCGGTTGACAGTAGAACACAAGAAGAATATAGAGGAAAGAAAGAGGAGGAAGAACCAAGCAAGACAGAACCTCATACACAATCAAGCCTACTCAAGAAGAGTTCTGTGCATACAAAAGAACATTGAAGAACTTCATCGACTATATCTCACTGCCTTTGAACCTGAAGCATACGACACTCTTCTTCTCAAATAAAAACAAGAAGAGGAATCATAATAAATTCTGACCAAATACAAAAGAGTCCAGAGCTACACTGAAATCACCAGAGCCATTTCTAAACTCTACATATCTGCTCTGTGTTACATTTGTTTTACATTTTGAGCAGTGTGTCTTATCTGCTGTATTAAACACACACACTGACTCCTGTACTTTCACTGGAGGATCTGTAAATCCTCAGCAAACCGTTTTACATTTCATTTCCCACTGTGGATAGTGGTAGAGGTCGTGTGAGACCTGGACAGCTCTAAGCTGTTGTTTGTTTTCCCACGCAGAACTGTGGTAGAGGTCTTGTGACCTGAGCAGTGTGTTCACTATTGTTAACCCCGATCCAGGGTGTGGATCATTTTTATATAAACTTTTGAGAGGACTAAGTCTTGGCTTGAGACTGAACCTCTTGGTTTATTCTCTGTGTTTGTAGCTACATACTATATCCATACTATACATATTTATTTCATATTCTGTTGCTATTACTTTTAAGTATAATTTATTTTCAAAGCTACTTTGATAGTTAAACTTGCAAGTGTTTATATTTATTATAAACCAGTAAGTTAGTTTCAAAAGTTAATTTAATCATAAGATTAAGTTAACTGAGAACTAATCAATCTTTGAGAAACTAATTGAACCTTTATAATCTGTATAAATTCACTACAGTTTAATCTGTTTTTGAAATAGGGGGATTTTAATAAACATTGTTTTTAACAGAAAATTTTAATTGGAACTCAATTCACCCCCCCTCTTGAGTATCCACTCTGACCAACACTTGGTATCAAAGGTTTGGAAAATATTTTCTAAAGTACTCTGTTTTTCAACTGTGATTTTAGTTGTATTTTAAAGTTCTTAAAATTTCTGTTATTTCTAAATTTTTATCTCTTTAAAAAAAAATTTGTGACATCATGGATAATAGACTTGAGGGTGCTGCTACTAACCAGCCACCTTTCTTTAATGGAAACAACTATTCTCAGTGGAAGCTAAAAATGAGAATTCACTTAGAAAGTATGAGCTTTGATATTTGGACTACCATTGAAGCTGAATACAAAATTCCCAGTACTGATAGATCTACTTGGGATGAACCTACAAAGACTGCTTACAATAATAATTGTAAAGCTATGAATGCCTTGTACTGTGCTCTAGGAGATGAGGAATTTAATAGAATTTCTGCATGTAAAACTGCATATGAAATTTGGGATACCTTAGCTGTTTCTCATGAAGGAACAACTAATGTTAAGGAGATGAGACTGAATACCTATACTATTAAGTATGATAATTTTAAGATGAAGCCTGATGAACCCATTTCTGATATGTATCTCAGGTTCAATGAGATAGTAAACACAATGAGCTCACTCGGAAAGATTGTTCCTGCAAAAGAACAAATCATGAGAATTTTGAGATGTCTACCTGAAATATGGAGAGGAACCTCTGTCTCCATTAGAGAATCGTGTGACATTGGAGAACTGCCAGTCAAAGAACTAATTGGTAAGTTGATGATGTATGAAGAAGAACTCAAGGTAAACAAAGAAGAAGATGATGAACCTAAAAGGAAGTCTATTTCCTTCAAGACTACAACCTCAAAGAATAAGGATAAGGAAAAGCCTCAAGCTATCAATGAAAGTTCAAGCAGTGAGGAAAGTGAGAATGATTCTGACAGTGATGCTGAGATGGCTCAAATAGCCAGGAGATTCAAAAAGTTTTATAGGAAAAAGAAATTCTTTAGGAAACCAAATTACAAGGGAAAGTATGACCAACAAGGCAAATGGAAAAAGGATTAGAAGAAGGCTGACAGAACTGATGAAGTTGTCTGCTATGAATGCAAGTGAAAAGGACATATCAAAGCAGACTGTCCAAAGTTAAAATTCAAAATGAAATATGATTACAAAGACAAGAAGTACAAGAAAGCCATGAAGGCTACTTGGAGTGCTTCAGAAGACAGCACTAGTGAAGCCGAATCTTCAGACTCTGAAAGGAATCGAGCCAACATGTGTTTCATGACAAACACTTCTGAGGTAACATCAGAAACTCCTGCTTCAAATTCATATTATTCTGGAGATGATTCTGATTCAGAAAACATGTCTAAATCTGAACTGTTTGAATATTGTGATATGCTTGAAGAAACCTGTAATGAGCTTAAAGATAAATATAAAGGTTTAAAGAAACAATATGCTTTAAGTGTTAAGCATCAATCTGATCTGGATATAGAAGTAGAAAAGAATGCTCAGTTGCTTAAAGAGAATACTGAACTAAAATTGTCTAATGAGCAACTCAGAAAAGACTTAGAAAAGTTCACAAATGGCAAGAATACTCTAACACAAATTCTAGGAAATAAATTTGCACCTAGATATACTACTGGTATAGGATACCAACCTGGACAAAGAAAAGTTTCCAAAACTAGATTCATTCCTAAATCTAGACAGAAGATAGTTAATTCTGGAACTTCATATGCCTCAACCAGTTATATTCATAGTTATGGATCTAATAAGGTTTATCTTTCAAAGAATGTTAATTCTAAAAATTATATGAGACCCATTAGACAAATATGGGTACCTAAAGTATCATTGGCTAACATGTCTGGACCCAAGAAGATCTGGGTACCAAAATCATCTTCCATCAAAATCTGTGTTGTAGGAGACCTGCTTGAAGAGCTGTCACAAGAAGATATGGTACTTAGTGGATGTTCAAGACATATGTCAGGAGACGTTTCATGTTTCAAGAGCTTAGTAAAAGTTGATGGAGGATTTGTCACTTTTGGTGATAATTCAAAAGGAAAAATCGTCGGCTTAGGCCAGATTGGTAACACTGATTCAATCTTGGTTTCTGAAGTTTTATTTGTCGATGGACTTAAATATAACCTGTTAACCATTTCTCAGTTGTGTGATGATGGTTTTTATGTGAAATTTAAAAATGATTCTTGCAATGTTTTTAACTCAAAAAATGTTTTAGTATTTTCTGCTTTAAGAAATGAAAATGTTTATGCTGTTGATTTAGATTCTTTAGCTAAGCAGAATATTCCTTGTTTAAATGCTTTTCATAAAGAGTCTTGGCTTTGGAACAGAAGATTAGGACACTGCAATGTACACTCACTTAGAAAACTTTCTAGGAAGAACTTAATTAGAGACCTACCCAAACTTGAATTTCCAGCAGACAAAGTTTGTAATCCCTGTCAAAAAGGAAAGCAACATAAAGTTTCTTTTAAATCAAAGAAATAAGTGTCAACTTCTCAAACTCTCGAGTTGGTTCACATAGATTTATTTGGACCTTCTAGAGTTTCTAGTTTGAATGGGAAGCACTATGTCTATGTTCTTGAAGATGACTTTTCTAGATATACTTGGGTATATTTTCTAGCTCACAAAAGTGAAGCTTGTTATTACTTTGTTAAATACTCCAAGTCTGTAGAAAATCTTAGTGGACTCAAGATTAAGACCCTGAGAAGTGATCATGGTCGTGAGTTTGAAAATCATGAGTTTGATTCTTACTGCTCACACAATGGCTATAGTCACAATTTCTCTGCCCCTAGGACACCCCAACAAAATGGTGTAGTAGAGAGAAGGAATAGAACCCTGCAAGAAATAGCTAGAACTATGCTCAATGAATATGATCTGCCTATTTACTTTTGGGCTGAAGCTATAAATACAGCTTGTTATGTCATTAATAGAGTCTTGATCAGACTAGTTCTTAAGAGGACTCCTTATGAGTTGTGGAACCATAGGAAACCTAAGGTTAACTACTTCAATGTTTTTCGCTGCAAAGTCTTCATTCTCAATACTAAAGACAATCTTGACAAATTTGCATCCAAGAGTGATGAAGGAATTTTCCTAGGTTACTCTATCTCTAGTAAAGCCTATAGAGTTTTCAATAAAAGAACCAAATGTGTGGAAGAATCTGTTCACATCAAATTTGATGAAACTGATCCACATGAACCTAAAATCTCTCTTGAAGATGATCTCTCTTGTTTGAATCTCAATGATAAAGACAATGGACCTATAGTTAAAACATCCAGCTCTGGAAATTCTCCAGAACCTGCTTCTGTTGAACCTCAATCTGTAGATGAATCTGAAATCTCTAGCCCTATCTTTTCAAGACCATCTAGGACTCTACAGAACCATCCTTTAGATGCTGTTGTAGGAAATCTAGATAGAGGAACACAGACTAGAGCTTCTCTAAGAAATCAGGTTGAACATCAAGCCTTTCTTTCACAGTTAGAACCTAAAAATATCAATGATGCTATCAATGATGAATTTTGGGTAATATCTATGCAAGAAGAACTAAATCAATTTGAAAGAAACAAAGTCTGGAAATTAGTAGAAAGACCCAAGGAAACCTTGACAATAGGCACAAAATGGGTGTTTAGAAACAAAGTTGATGAATCTGGAAACATCATTAGAAATAAAGCTAGGCTAGTTGCACAAGGTTACAATCAAGAAGAAGGAATTGACTATGAGGAAACCTTTGCACCTGTATCTAGATTAGAGGATATCAGGATCTTACTTGCCTATGCATCACATCTGAATTTCAAGCTATATCAAATGGATGTCAAAAGTGCTTTTCTAAATGGTTTTATTGTTGAAGATGTTTTTGTAGAACAACCACTAGGTTTTTTAAATCCTCATTTTCCAAATCATGTTTTTAAACATTCTAAAGCTTTATATGGTTTAAAACAAGCTCCAAGAGCTTGGTATGAAAGGCTTTCAAACTTTCTTATCTCAAAAGGATTTACAAAAGGAGTAGCTGATCCCACTCTTTTTATAAAAAGGATTTCAAAAGATGTATTAATAGTACAAATCTATGTTGATGATATTATTTTTGGATCTTCTAAAAATTTTTTATGTACTTATTTTTCAAAGGTTGTGCAAAATGAATTTGAAATGAGCTTAATGGGAGAGCTTAAGTATTTTCTTGGTTTTCAAATTTTTCAAACTAAAGATGGAATTATTTTAAATCAAAGTAAATATACAAAGGATCTTTTAAAACGTTTTGGATTGGATAGTTTTAAGGAAAGTGATACACCTATGAGTACTACCTGTAAATTGGATACAGATGAAGCTGGGAAACCAGTGGATCAAACCAATTACAGAGGTATGATTGGGAGCTTACTTTATCTTACTGTTAGTCGACCCGACATTATGTTCAGTGTATGTATGTGTGCTATATTTCAAGCTAATCCTAAAGAATCAAACTTACTGGCTGTTAAAAGGATTTTTAAATATCTTAAGTATACTGTAAATTTAGGTTTTTTTATCCAAAAGGACAATCATTTAACCTAACTAGCTATTCAGATGCTGACTTTTCTGGATGTAAGTTAGATAGGAAGAGCACATCTGGAACATGTCATTTTCTTGGAAACTCCCTAGTATCATGGTGTAGTAAGAAACAGAACTCTGTTGCATTGTCTTCTGCCGAGGCAGAATACATAGCTGTTGGTAGTTGCTGTGCACAAATTCTGTGGATGAAACACACTTTATTGGATTATGGATTTGATCTTAAACATATTTCAATTAACTGTGACAATACTAGTGCAATCAATATATCTAAGAACCCTGTGTCTCACTCTAGAACTAAGCACATTGATGTTAGACATCACTTTTTAAGAGATCATTATCAAAAAGGTGATATCTCTTTAAAATTTATTAGTTCTGAACATCAATTAGCTGATATCTTCACAAAGCCTTTATGCTCTGAAAGAATGAAATTTATTAAACAAGAGTTGTGTATGATTGATCTGTGAAACTGATCTGTGAAACTGATCTGTGAAACCGTTCTGTGAAACTGATCTGTGAAACCGATCTGTGAAACCGATCTGTGAAACCGATCTGTGAAACCGATCTGTGAAACTGATCTGTGAAACTGATCTGTGAAACTGATCTGTGAAACCGATCTGTGAAACCGATCTGTGAAACTCATCTGTGAAACTGATCTGTGAAACTGATCTGTGAAACTGATCTGTGAAACTGATCTGTGAAACCGATCTGTGCAACCGATCTATTTTTCTTTTTTATATATATATTTTAATTAATTAGTAAATTTCTTTTATACTTTTTATGGGAACCCTAAATGATAAAATAAATGATACGTGGCTATTTATCTTCCCTAAACTTTTGACCTTTCATTTCCCGCCGAACCTTTCAACTTCTCTTCCCCTCTACTTCGAACCTTCGAACTCCTGCCTTCCCAAAATCTTCGAATGACTAAGCAAAAGAGACCGAGCAAAGGACCAGATAGCCATGTACCTTCAAAGCGTGCTCGAGGCAAGTCGAGTAGTACCTCTCAA
Organism: Viscum album; assembly: GCA_963277665.1. Classification (NCBI taxonomy): domain Eukaryota; kingdom Viridiplantae; phylum Streptophyta; class Magnoliopsida; order Santalales; family Viscaceae; genus Viscum; species Viscum album. The sequence continues at coordinate 640,592,953 of OY728151.1, read as the reverse complement.
CGATCAGTAAATCCGAACCTGGAAACTCGGATTGTTGGTGTAGAAAGAGAAGTCAGCTCTGCGTGGCTCTTGTCAAGTAAGTCACTGTTGCTGCAAGTTCTTGAATCGCAAGGATGGATAGACTGGTTTTCAAACAACTCTCGAATAGACTACCCGAAGCTGGTACATGAGTTCTACATGAATCTGAAAATCACTCTAGATGGTGTGGAGGCTGCCAGGATGTCGTCTGTGGTAAAAGGAAAGAAAATTTCCTTCTCATCTAAGAAGTGGGTTGAGTGCTTGAATGTACCTCATGAAGGTCGGTATGAGGATTATGCTGGGAATATTCCTCCAACATCTGATTACTTCTCTTATGAATTAGCTCTAGAGCTTCTGACCGGAAACAGAGAGTCATGGAGAATCACAGCTTCAGAATTAGATGGTGAATGCAGACTTCTTTTCAAGTTTATTCAGCACCACCTTTGCCCTAGGAGAGGAGATTTTTCTGCTGTAAAGTACCAGGATTTTTTCCTGTTGTTTCTTCTGAAAACACATGAGAAGATAAATTTGTGTAGATATGTGATGGTGCACATAGCTGGAATGGTAAAACCGTCCAAGAAAGCCACTGCCTTATTCTATTCAAAAATGATATCTACCATGCTCAAGAATCTTGAATGTGTTGATGAAGATGATGAAGCTGAGGAAACAGATCATGCCTTCTGTCTCAACAAAGAGATCTGTAGGAGGATGAAAATCAATTGGAATCCATGGAAGAAGTGATGGGTTGCAGATGAAGATAAATTGTATGAAGCCTACAATCCCATTGATCATGGCAAGAGGCCAAAGGGTTTAAGAGACCCTGGCTTGAAACCAAATGAGGAACCAGTTTATTCAGATGATGATGAGCAAGAAGAAGGAAAGGATGAGGCCACCGAAGCCCAAGAGCAAGAAGAAGATGAAACTGAGGAAGGAAGTATATCATCTCCTGATGATAGGAGTGATCCTGACACTGCTAGTCCCAAAAGAAGAATAGAATTTGGACCTGCTAGTCCACCCTTAGCCCTACCAGAATCAGAACCTATTCTTGGTGATGAAGAAGATTCTGATACTGAAGAATATCACAGTGAAGCTTCTGAGAAAAGTGATGATGGACATGCTGATGATGCTGAGGCTGCTTTTGATGGTGATAACAGACCAGTGGATGGTCTTTTTGAAGATCAAATATAACCACCTCAGTTAGTACAAGAAATACATATCAGTGGCAAGGTTGATTCACCAAAAATCAGTGGAACAGCAAGCTATGAGAAACCAAATTACACCCTGTGTGCTGCTGTTTGGGATGACTACCCTGGTTATGCTGTGTTGGGCTTAGAATATTCTGAAGAAGAAGAAGCAATGCCAGGATCTGCTGCAGCTGTGAAGAGGAACCTCCCAAGAGAAGCAAGGTCTGTTCCTGCTGTTGATCCTACAAATGTTAATTTACCAGGTTCTGGAATCTCTCAAGCTGATCATGATAAGTTTAAGATTGAATTGCTAACTGCTGTGAGAGACATAGTTAGAGAAGAAGTTTCTAATGCTCTTACTCAAGTATCTCTACAAGTTTCTGAAAATTCTTTGGAAGCCTTCTCACAAAGAGTATCTAATGCTGTGAAGCCAGGCCTGGCCAATACTGGTGAACTTATTGGCAGGCACATAGCCTTTTTGAATCAGATTATGAAGGATCTTCACACCGGCTTGGTATCTCTATCAAGCGAATTCTGATCAACCATCTCTGGTATGATGGAAGTTTTGAGAAATTTGATTGAACATCACAACAAGTATGACCTGAGGAAGTTGAAAGCTGAGTTAACTCACATAGTTGGCCAAGCCAGTATAGGCAAGGTAACCAAGATCACTACCCATGAGCTAGACGCTCTAAGAGAAGTTGTGCATAATGAGTTAGCTGCTGTTAGACAAATTCTTGATTTAGAATCCTTGAGGAAGATGAAAGAGTTCTGTGATAACAGTCATAATATGGCATTGGTGTTTTCAGCAGATGCTAAGAAAGCTCTGCAAGAGATCAAAGAGAAAGTTGATAATTACTTTTCCGATATTTATACAAAACATGAGATGGCTGAAAACTTCAAGGTGTTGGCAGAGAATCTGAAATTACCTCCAGTCACTCAGGCCTTCAAAACTCAAGTTCATCAGTTGCAAGATTTTACCCCTTCCTTGGCACAGTTCATGGAGAATAAAGATGATTTTGAAAAAGCTATGAAGTATGGGGCAGAAGTCATTCAAGACTTCATTCATCTTTTGAAGCCCTATTTGACTGCTCAGGCCACTGCAATAGTAGTTCCTACTTCTGAACCTCTCAGTGACTCTGATGTAGCTCCAAATCAGCTATCTATTGCTCAAGCACTATCTCAGTTAAGACCAGTCCCTCAGAAAGCTTCTCAACCAGCTCTTGTTTCTCAACAACAACTCTCTGTGGCACCTGCTTCTACACCTGCCCGAGTTGTTCTACCACCACTTCAGATTCGCCAAGACCAGCCTGCCTCCAAGTCTTCAAACTTACCCACTATTGATCCCAAAGACAAAGGCAAAGCCCCTTTGTATCCCAAAAAATAGTTGTGTCTTGTTTTTGATAGGGTGAACAATGTGATGCTTGTCATATTCTGTACTTTCTAAAAAAAAATTCTCTATACTCTATGCTGCCTGCTTTTACTTTCACTTTCACTAATATGGTTTCCCTCCTTTTTGATTATCCCAAAGGGGGAGAAGAAAAAGAATGATATATGGGAGAAGAGAGATATATGGGAAAAGAAAGATGTATGGGAGAGATATATGAGCGATGTATATATCTCAGGGGGAGAAATATGTATAATATATATGGGAAATTTACATTAAGGGGGAGATTTATATATCTCTTTATATTTTTTCTCTTTATGGTTTAATTCTCATTATGTTTTTATTAATGATATATCATATTATTTATATTTTATGATGAAGATTTGTGATTATCAAAAAGGGGGAGATTGTTGAGCCCTCTGGAAGATTGTTGATTTCTTGTCTATGATTGATGTTTTAATAATCACAAATCATCACATACCATTGATGCTTAATCTGGTTTGATTTCTCATACACTTAATTACAATCTGTTAATGAATCTGTTATCATGTTTTTGTCTATGCTTATTGACTTACAAAGTATTTTGGAAGTCTTCTGGATTCAATAGACATCGAAAGCACTGATCCAATATCAACATACATCGGAATCACCGATTCAATATCAACAGACATCGGAAGCACCGATCCAATATCAACATATATCGGAAGCACCGATTCAATATCAACAGACATCGGAAGCACCGATCCAATATCAACATACATCAGAAGCACCGATTCAATATCAACAGACATCGGAAGCACTGATCCAATATCAAAGGACAACGGTCGCACCGATCCGATGCAAATGACTCACCGATGCAAATGACTCACCGATGCAAATGACTCACCGATGAAAAATGAGCCACCGATCATCTAACTCACCGATGCAAATGACTCACCGATGCAAATGACTCACCGATGCAAATGACTCACCGATGCAAATGACTCACCGATGTAAAATGAGCCACCGATCATCTGACTCACTGATGCTGATCAAAATGAGCCACCGATCAAATGACTCACTGATACTGATCAAACTTACTCACTGATCAGATGACAGACTGATGCTGATCAAACTGACTCACCGATCAGATGACAGACCGATGCTGATCATCTGATTCACCGATGCTGATTTATCTGAGTCACCGATCATTACTCACTAATGCTGATGACCTACCGATCACTTGATTCTTCAATAGTCATAAACAACTGTTTGAATTTCTTTATCTTTATCTTTATTTAATCTAACCAACGGTCATATTAGGTATATTTTAATGCTCTGACAATTAATTAATAAAGGTTGTCGGATGTCAGGAAACCGTACCTCGTACCTGTGGAAAGGAAACTTTTTCTGTCTTCCGAAGCACGAGACATAAATACAAGAAGACTCTGCTGAAGAAAGAAGGAGAGTTTTTCGGTTGACAGTAGAACACAAGAAGAATATAGAGGAAAGAAAGAGGAGGAAGAACCAAGCAAGACATAACCTCATACACAATCAAGCCTACTCAAGAAGAGTTCTGTGCATACAAAAGAATATTGAAGAACTTCATCGACTACATCTCACTGCCTTTGAACCTGAAGCATACGACACTCTTCTTCTCAAATAAAAACAAGAAGAGGACTCAGAATAAATTCTGACCAAATACAAAAGAGTCCAGAGCTACACTGAAATCACCAGAGCCATTTCTAAACTCTACATCTCTGCTCTGTGTTACATTTGTTTTACATTTTGAGCAGTGTGTCTTATCTGCTGTATTAAACACACACACTGACTCCTGTACTTTCACTGGAGGATCTGTAAATCCTCAGAAAACCGTTTTACATTTCATTTCCCACTGTGGATAGTGGTAGAGGTCGTGTGAGACTTGGACAGCTCTAAGTTGTTTTTTGTTTTCCCACGCAGAACTGTGGTAGAGGTCTTGTGACCTGAGCAGTGTGTTCACTGTTGTTAACCCCGATCCAGGGTGTGGATCATTTTTATATAAACTTTTGAGAGGACTAAGTCTCGGCTTGAGACTGAACCTCTTGGTTTATTCTCTGTGTTTTTAGCTACATACTATATCCATACTATACATATTTATTTCATATTCCGCTGCTATTACTTTGAAGTATAATTTATTTTCAAAGCTACTTTGATAGTTAAACTCGCAAGTGTTTATATTTATTATAAACCAGTAAGTTAGTTTCAAAAGTTAATTTAATCATAAGATTAAGTTAACTGAGAACTAATCAATCTTTGAGAAACTAATTGAACCTTTATAATCTGTATAAATTCACTACAGTTTAATCTGTTTTTGAAATAGGGGGATTTTAATAAACATTGTTTTTAACAGAAAATTTTAATTGGAACTCAATTCACCCCCCCCCCCCCTCTTGAGTATCCACTCCGACCAACACATACAACCACAGATTTCGTTGGATACATATTTATTATAAATTCATTATAATAAATACATATTTATTATAAATTCTAATTCATTAAAACAAATTAACACAACAAAACATTACTATATGTTTAATTTAAGATAAATTCATTCTCATAAAAATAGTATGATTCATACAACCCCAAATTTATATGAAACACATTATTTAATTAAAATATTATTATTAAAAACCAGACTTTTAGTAAATATCAATTAATCATGTTGGTCTTAATAAAACTAAATAATTTATTAAAATATATATTTAGATAATTTCGTTGGATACTTATTTATTATAAATAAAAGTAATAATCATTTGAATATATAAAAAAGAAATGTTAAAAAAACTATATTCATATCATTGGAAAATAGTTTCATAATTTCCTTCAGAGTTATGATAAAACTAATTTTTTATAATTTTAGAATATTTATATAATAAAATTTTACAAATTTTTAATTTAATATTATTCCATTCATCTTATTAGAATTTATTTAAATTTCTCATAAATTTTTTTTTTGATGAGTAGTGATAATAATTATATTTTTAAACTTAATTTTCAATAAAATTATTTATAAAGGAAAAATATATTTTAAATTGAATTTAAATTTTTCGTAAAATTATATTTTAATGAACTCAATATTAATAAATAGAATATATTTATAATTTAAATTCATATTTAAAAAAATTATACTTATGAGAATTCATTCTTTAGAAACACGCATTGTCCTCATGCCTACAGGTATAATTATAAATTAAATCCTGCCATGTCAAATACATTATATTGATAAAATGGATTTAATATTTGTAGTGAGAATAATTAGTATTATCTAATGTGGTAAATTAATTTTTTGCCATAATGAAGTGTGTAAACAATAAAAAAATATTGTATTAAGGTTTAAATTGGATTGTTATAACTTATTCTATGAATATAAGGGTTTAAAATGATCTAAAATTAATTAAACAAGTATTTTATTACAATATATTATCTATATTACCTATATTTATAGTTTTTATAACTTCTTAGAGTCCTCGATCATTTGAAAAACGTAGATACACTTTATTCATTTCAAAATTTTCAATGGGTGTCCTCTCCCTCAATTATTACAGGCCACCCGCTACCCCCTCCTCTTCACACTCCCATAGAAATTTCCATCTACCAAGATTTAACCAAATCACTCCCATACTCCCATAATAAAATTATAGGGCCTTGGGATGGACATAGATAAATTTTTTGATGACATTTGGTGGAATCCAAAAGTCAATATCATTGGAAGTGGAATGGTTAGAAAAAAATGTGTTTTATTTTATTTCCACATACATATTCTTTGAATATTGTATAATCATAATTGTGTACAATAAATAAAAATCAATTATAATTATATGTTATTATGTTAATAGAATACCCTATATCTATATCCCCTTCCATCAAATGGGAAATGAAATTGTTGATCATGTGTATTGCGGATAACAGACTTACAATCCGATGTAATTCATTTTCCATCAACACCTCTCATTGATGTGCATTGAAAAAGATTTATTATATATATAATATTTATGTTTTCAATGTAATTATTGAAATATATTTTCACATAATCAATTTTTATTTACATTCTGTTTAAAATATTAAAATTTTGATGATGTGTATGGTAGACTTCCACCTCACGAGGTGATGTGATTTTTTTAACATATTATTAAAATGATTACCAATAATTATCAATTGAATTTATATATATGGATAATAATACATTATTAAGACACATTAAAATAATTAAGTCACTTAATTAATTTCCTTTTTACTCATTAATTGAATGATATTGTCGCTCATGTGTACGTAAGGCCTACCATATCCATGATAAAAATGAAATTCTCATTCCAGGTACATCATTAAATTATTATTATAAAAATGTATCTAATGAGTAAATATGACTTTTTTAATATTTATATAATTATATAATTAATGTATTTGTATAATATACAAAATAATAATAACATTCGTGATAAAAAAATAAGAAAACAAGTAAATTAACAGTGGAAGTATTGAAAAAAATGACAGATTATTAATAAAAAAAATGTTAAAATGTTATAATATGATAATATTAGAAATAAAAAATATTACTATTTTTATTGAAAAAAAAGAAAAACATTATTAAATCATTATAAAAGAGATTAAATAATGTACAACCAAAATGAATCATAATGTAAGGGACTTTATCTCAATTTATATTCATTGAATTATATTTTAATGTTATAAAATCAATTTTAATTTAAATATAATATATATATTTCCTTTTTCTTATGATATCAAGAATAAATTTTAATTCATGGTATTTCTTTTTAATGTTATTTATCACATCAAAGGGGATTTAACATGAAAATTAAAATGTGGAAATGAATTTCATAACTCAATTTCATTTCATGTTGTTATATTACCTCTCAATTGTATTAGATATTATAAGATTACATGTGAAATTTAAATTGAATAAATTATGCATTATTTGTACTTTATTTCTGTTTATTATTATTTTTTCACATATAATATTCATTGACTACTTCTCAATTCAATGTTATGGTATTTAAAGGGTAAATATAAAAATATAATTTTCAATCTAAGATGTTTATGAATGAAATTCAGTTCAAGGAAATCATTTTATTATTTTATAAAAAACTTATTCAATTATATTAACCTCATTTTATTCCTAAAAACTTCAACAAATATTGCAATTTTACACTCATTGGTACTTAAAATGACTGATAAAATGTTTTTATGAAAATATGACATTATTTTCTTCTTTAGTAACAAATTAATTTACACATAAATCTATATTTTAAAAAATAATTATTATTATTTAATAATTGTTCAAATCATTAATATTAGTAATTTTTACCCATGTATTAATCTTTAAAAAATGAAACGAAATATTTTTCTTGACTGAGATATTTTTAACTTTTTTACAACAGTTTGACAAGAATGTTTTTTAAATTAACAACAAGTATTGAATTCGCAACAACCATGAAGAATTAATTTTTTAGTGACTAAATTCAAATATTAAAAAATATTTTAATTGAAAAATATTTTCAATATATTTTATCAATGTTTAATTTTTTTTAAACATTTTTTATTTTAATATAATGTTATTATCCTCAAAAAGGGTTTCAATAACATTTTTATTGTAATAATATTAATTAAAAGTGACATATTATTCTTTATATATGATCCATTATGGTTATCTTATATATATACCATCCTCCTAATTTCACTACATGGTTTGTGATTAGTTTGACTATGGATACTATTGATATTTTAGATTATTTTGGTAATCATTGGCATTACAATGAATAGTTTCCTTTTTTGTGGTAATTGTATAGTATATTACCCCTATATATTAATATAATTTATAATTTATATACTAGTTGTATAAACTAAATATAATTTATATATATAATATTTTACTTTAACCCTTATATGATTGGATTTGAAAATTATTGTTAATCTTTATTCCTTACTTGGAATGTAAATTTCATGATAAAGAGTATTTTTAATGAAATAAATTGATAACATGATATACAATAAATGTATTATGAAATCTGATATATATAGGGTCATATTATACATATCCACTTGATTCATTAGTAGTGTCAAAATATTAATCCATTTTCTTGTCTTTGTTAAATTGGATTATAGTGTATAGCTATGTATCAATTTTTATAAGCACCTGAACATAAATATCTATTATTCTAATGAATTTATAATGGTAATACTTTCTTTATTCTGACCAAAAATATTATTATTATAGGTATATTGAGTTAGGAAATAATATTAAAATGTAAAAAAATACATTCAATTTTGAAACTATGATACCATATCCATTTTTCTCCAAAGGAAGTAATTTTAAAATATAACACATTTTCTTTTCATGAAATATCTACCTAATTTTGATCCTGAACTCATCCATTTTCATATACTCCAAAAAAATTAGAAAATAATAAAATGAGTTGAGAAAAAATTCATAGTAAGGGAAATAAAATATAATGATTGTATTAATTAGTCTATAATCTCCTTAAGAAATTACATTTTAGAAAATAACCATTCTATTTCATATGAAATCATCTATCTTTGAAAAAGAATATAGTAATACATTTAATAAAGGAAAATGAAGATAAAATAAAATCATATAATTGTTTTCATTAAATATTTTCAATATTTTATTGCTTTCACCCAAAAAAAATAAGAACATACTTAACCTTATGAAATGATAATATTATTATAAAACCATAACAATCATTCATAAAGGTAACTAGTATAATCTATTTCATTTCACTCATAAATATAATATATCTATCCTTCCTAATGATTGAGTAACCAATATGAATAATCTTGTAATAATTGTTATATTATATTCCCCAAGTGACATTGGAGTAACCTCACTAGTCATCCACATCCATTATTCGAATTCACCACTACCCTGGAAAAACATTAACATTATTACTATTTATATTGGCCCAATATAAGTAGGACCTGCTAAATTCATTTTTACCTTATCATTCAAAATATGAAATCTATTTTCTTATTATTGTAAACATAGAATTATTATTATTTAATTTAAATTTAATCGGGTAGTATGCATTGAAATACAATAATTTGGGAAAATGTTATTTTTATATTTAATTTGTTTATATAAGATTAAAATATAAAATTCATTTCATAATATATATTGATTTATTTAAATAAAAGTAACTAATTTATGTTTAACACTAATCAATATTTTTATTTTTATTTTTATATACTTGAAAAATATTATTTTTAATAAAAATATGTATTTTTCAATATTTATTGAAAAATTATTCATATATGAAAAATAACAAAATATCACCCAAAATAAAATTTGATATTACAATTTAATTTTATTTCAAATAAAATTTATTATAGTTATAAATTTTATTTAAAAAACAAGGGTTCCATAAAAAGGATATAAAACTGCTAATTACAAAAATACATCATCTATAAACAAAATTGGATTTAATTTTATATCTTTCCCACAAAACCCATAAGATAAATTTCAATAATTTTATTAAAGATATTATATCATTATTTTATTAATATAATTACTCAAGATTTGTTTTTGAATTTTATTTTTTTTAAACACCATTGTGTACATATAAATGGTTTTTTTGAAAAATATTTTTTCTTTATTTTCAAAAGGGTTTTATTTCAACTATAAATTATTTATCACCATATATTTAATTATATAAAAAATGTGAAATTTATATTTTCATAATTCATTATATCATGTTCATTCCCACAATATTAATAATTAGGTTATAAGGGTTTCATTTATGTAATAATATTTAGTTTTTCATTTATTCTCAATATGGTATATCATGTATGTTATCTAACATTGTGTTTACTTGATAAGATATCAGGATGTTAAATTATCCCCCATTTTTAAAATTTTCGACTCAATTTTATTATTGGGTTTTAAAAACAAATTATTGAATTTTAAAAATATCCAAATAAAAATAGAAATTTTGAAAAAGAATAATAAAACATAAACATGAAAATATAGAAATGTAAGTGTTATGGTTAACTAGTTTTCAGTGTAAGATAACGAAAACATATAAAAAAGTAAAAAAATATATCTAAAGGATTAATAGATATTTATAGTGAAAAAGATCATCACAAGGATAACCATAACATGAACATAAAGTAGAGAAGGGTTAAAATGACATTTGTAAAAGTAAATAGATAACCTATTTTTTAAATTATTTTTCCTTAGGGTATGGAATTAATTGATTTTAAACAAAGAGCATAAGTTTAAAAAATTATATGATGATTATTGTTTCATATTTTAAACAATTTCAATCAGAAACTCAGCATTTTATCTAAATGATGATTTTTATGATGATTTTTCATTCATAAATCACTGAAGTCATCTTATAGACAATCTGATAATTCTAAAATAGATTAACGATGTATTTTTCTATTCTTTAAAAATAAAACAAATCTATATTTGTTTTGATATCATAATATAATTCTTATAAATAATAAACCATTAAATTATTAAAATCTACTTTTATTGTCCAAAATAAATAGTAATTATAAATGATTAACATATATCATTCTACAATTCCTAATATTACTAAAAAATATAAGAGACTAATATTGAATACCAACAATAAAAATGATTTCTCAAAAATTTATTACACGAAATATTTAAACATTTATATCCAAAAAAACATACATTAATATTAAATTCTCTATCCAAAAAATAAATATACCAATAAATCATAATGATACCCAAACCATTTCCATAAATAACCTGAATCACTTTAAATAAGTAGTAAAATCATAGATTCAACCAAATTTTAGACCAAAATTTATTCTCCAAATAAAATCCCAGAGTGTTATGTTTACCATGATCATATAGGTTAAACAAAAATATAAAGTGCCTTCAAATATAATAGTAATCAATTAGTCCTCATATCATTTTTCTATGCCCTGGTTTTCTATTTTCTAAATTTATGTTTCAATAAACAAATTTTTATTCATTAATAAAATCATTAAACTAAAATGAAAAATTCATATTATCTATTAATTCATGTGGGGTAGTGGTAGGTGATTCTCCATTATCATACATCAGTTGTGGGCTCAATTCTCATGATCATTTCAGACATGATGGTGTAACGTGGTATATGTGTTTTAATTTATCTAAATCTATATTAATAGAATTTTTATAAATTTCCAGAAATATTAGATATGTCCTCCAAATATACTTAATCTATTTTAACCTCAAATTTTATATCATAAATTTTATTTCTCATCACAAAACACAATAACCCAATTTTACTTTATAAATGAATTTCTCCATAAAATACTATTAAAAAACATAAAATTTCATAACATAATGGATAAAAAAGGGGTGCCTGTGTAATTAAACATATGATCATCCTAAAAATAAGTAAACAATTATAATATCTGTAAATTTAAAAAAAACAACCAATTATACTATGTAATATAAACCCACTATGATATCTACTGTAATGAACTGTCCTTAAATATTTCTTACACTAGTAACATTTAACTAGAAGTTTTTTTATTTCATTACTAATTATATTTTAGGATTATTTTTTAAGAGTATTATTAATAACACCTTAAAATAAAACACATACATTATAAGTTGATACTACTAAGAAGTATTCATTTTCTCACTGAAGGGAATACTTTTCAAATAAAACATGTTTTATTTTCAAGAAATATCATATATATTTTTCATGAAATCATTATTTTCTTTCTTATATAATGAATATTGTCAAAAAAAATTAAAACATGGGATGATAAAAAAATTTCCATAATGAAATTAAAGGTAAAATCACAATTATTTGGCCACAATATCGTATACAAATATAAATTTTCAATGTAATCCATTTATTACACAAGAAATTTTCATTTTAAACCAATGAATTTCATAAATAATATTGTAAGAGAACATAATTAAAAAAAATGGCACATAATTTTTTTTTTAAATATTTGTAATATTATTACTTCAATCCCTAAATCACAAACTCTTAAATTACCTTTTGATATAATATGTTTCTGGTAAAAAAATTGATATCATTCACATAGTTATCTTGTGGAATCATTTTCATAACACACCTAAATATAAATTAGTTATCCATCTTATTCAGAGATTACCCATCATATATTTTATTGGAATATCCATAGTAGTATATTCTCATAATCACATAGGAGTAACCGCAATGGTTAACATCATCACTTTACTGAATTTACCATTTACTATTGTAAAAAATATTACAAACATAACTATTCATAATGGAAAATAATAAAGAGAGCCAATTTATTAAATTTTGATATTATTATTCCAAATATGGAATCCATTATTAAAAATATAAAAAACCAAATTATTTGAATTAATTTTATTTTAAATTGGTAAAACACAATGAAATATATTTTTTGGAAAATTCAAATTTTAAATTAGAAATTTATTTATACAAAATTAATGTATAAAATATATTTAAAATCATAATTTTCTTATGTAAATTAAAATGAAGAAATTTATATTTAATACTAATACAAAATATGTTTTTTTATTTCTAAATACATGATGAATATAAATTTTAATTAAAATTGTAATTTGAAATAATAATTAAAAAATTATACTTAATATAAAATTTCAAAATTATCAACAAAAATAAATTTTTATATTATTATTTAAAAAGTGTTATTTATTTTTTCAAATAATATTTATAATTGTTTCAAAATATATTTTAAAATAAGTGTTCCTTAAAAATCCAGAAAAAACTACTTTTTAGAAAAATATATATTTTATACGCCAAAAATAGGATTATTTTTGTATCATATATAGTAAAATAAAATAATATTAATTATAATCATTATATTTAATAAATTATATATTTATTCAAATAATATAATCCACTAACACTTTGTTGTTGTATTTTATTAGTGTAAAATACCCTTGTGTATAATTAAAAATATTAAATGAAATCAGATTGGAATTTATATTAGGTCTTAGAAACTATGGATTGAAATTAAAAAATATCATAATTGAAATAGGACATCAAAAAAATAATTATAAAAAAACACATAAAGAAATTGAAAGTTATGTATATCAGTCAAATATGATTCAGTAAAGGATAACATGGAAATAGGAGAAAGAAAAAAAATATCTCAAAAAGACTAATAGAAAAATAAAAAGAACATTATAATCATATTGTTAATTATCATATGTCCATATAAATTTAATGGTTTAAAATCAATTGTTAAAATTAAATGGCTATAATTTTTGTTTCAAAATAATTTTTCCTAAACTTAATGAATTAATTTAAAATCAATATTAATAATCTAAAGAAATATACATTGCTGAAAATTATTGATTAATATTTTATTAATTTTTCATCGTAATTTCACCTTTTAGTGGGTGATGATGGTTCTAGATTAATTTTTATTCCTAAATCACTACAATCATCTTATAGAAAAGCACATAATCAAAAAATGATCATATATGTATTTCATATATAGTTAAATATTATCCAAAAAAATATTTTTTGGTATAAGATAACATAATTATCTATAGAATATACCATTAAATGATGTAAATAGACCTTTAATCACTATAATTAAATTTAATTAAAAAAGTTTAACATATATCAATCACCTATCATTAATACTACTCAAAAATATTAGAGACTGATATTGAAACCCACTAATCAAAATGATTTCATCAAGTAGTCGTCGATGATATATTAGAATATTTTTCTACAAAATACATAAATTAATGTTAAATTATCATTCAAAAAATGTAATTTCCCTAATAGTATTCAAGATAGAGTTACTATTACTATAAACAATCTGATTCACCATAAATATAAATTAAAATAATAGATTCTTCCATAATAAAAATCAAACATTATACATCAAATTAAATCACATATTATTATATATACCATGATAGAATAGTTTAACCAAAATATAATGTGTCAGCTAAAAGAACAATATTCACAAAATCCCTAAATAATTATCTATCTCCATGTTTATATATTTGATATAATTATATCCTAAAATTAAAATTATTCCACATAAATATAATATTTTAACTAAAATTAAATTTTCATATTATCTAGTATTCACATAGGTCGATGGTTGGATATTCACCCTTCTCACCCATTGGTTGTGGGATCGTTTCCCATGACCTTACCAGAAGTGATGTCATCACATATTTAGTTGGAATTCAGTTTTCTGAATATAAATTTATTGAGTAATTATAAAATTATCTAAAATCCTAAAAATATTCTCAAAATAACCATAATAAATTTCAACCTCAAATTTTATAAAATAATTTTCATTTTTCATCCCAAATTAAGGAACCAATTATAACCTCAAAAATAAATTTATTAAAAATATCATTATAACTAGTAAAACTTAAAATAAATCCTAAAAATGGGTTTATAAGGTAATATACATATGATCATTGTAAATATTATAAAACAATGATAATATCCATAACTCGTTAAAAACAACCTAATCTATTATGTTATCTAAACACCACTGTGATGTCAACTGTTAAGACCCTACCACAATCATATCATATTATAGTAACTTTTTTAGTATAATTTATTTCCATTATTCTAAATGACATTTTAGGTTTATATATTATATTAATTAGTAAAAAACATAATAATTAAACCCATACATTACATATTGACACTATTATAATGTATTTTCTGCACCAAAATAACCCATTTAAAAATGAAACATGTTTTATTTTTGAGGAAATATTTTAACAAAATTTATGATATTATAAATTACCTAATAAACCATAAAACTTATTATTTTTTTAGTCATCAGTAAAGCTCAAAATAAAAAAAAAATTAAAACTTAATATGATCTCAAAATCTCCCTAGGGGACTTAAAAGGTAAGATATATGTCATTATTCAAAAATATACTATAAAAAAGTGATTTTCAAAATAAAAAATTTCTTAAACAAGAAATCATCAATACTAACCAAATAATTTCATAAAACATTTCATAAGCAAACATAAATGAAAAATATTAATCCATAGTGTTTTCATTAGAACTTATCATAAAGATTTATCATTGACCCAAAAACAAAGACTCTTAACCTACATTTTTAAATTATATTTTTTGGATAAAAACATAGAAATAATTCATATAGTAACTTGTTCCATTATTTCCATACCACTAATACAAATAAATTAGCTCTCTCATATACTCTTGGAGTAACCATTATAGATACGCATGGAATAAATATCACAGTATATTCTGATAAATTTTTTATGTATCATTATTAATTATCTACACCCCTTTACGCATTTTAACATTTTCCTTAGTAACAATAATTTCTAGGATTAATTTAAATATTATCTAAATAATAATAACTAATTTTTTACTAAATTAAGAAAATCAATTCCAAATATACTAATTATTATTATAAATTCAAAACACATTAGTTACAGAATTAAATATAATTTTAAACTCATAAAGTGAAATTAAAAATAGATTTTAGGAAAATAAAATTTTTAAATAAAAATGTTTTTATAATATATTCAAATATAAAGTCGTTTTAAAACCCAAAATTTTAATATTGAAAAAAACCAATTAATTTAAATTTCAAATTAATCAAAAATATAAATTTACATTATAATTACTTGAAAATTTTTAATTTTTATAAAAATAATAACTTTTCTTAATTTATTAAAATTTAAACATATAATAAAAAAATCCTAAACCGAATTAAAATTTCATATTCTGGTTTCAATAATGATGTATATTTTTTAATGTAATGTTAACATTATATTGAAAATTTATTTTTTAAAAAAATTCACAATCAAAAGGTGGTAATGTTTTTTCGGAAATTGATATTTATTGTGTTAATCAGATTTACTTTTACATCTTATCTATAATAAAATATATGATGATTATTACCAATAATATTGAATATATAATATATATATTTCATTAATATTAAAAATATGGTTTATATTATATTTTTATAAACAAACATGTAAAAGTTTCAGTAGTTTTTTAGAAAAACATTTTTCAAAACATTAAAAATATATTCATTCAATTAAAATTAAATGGTCACCAATTAATTAATTATATATAAATTCTGAAACCATGTTTTTATAATTAATTTAATCATGATCAAACATTCGATTCTAATAGGTTCATTATAATGGTATCATTTTAATACTAATATTTAGTTTTTTATTTCAGTTCGATGCGGTGTATTAAGTACACTACTGAAAATAGTTTTTCCTTCCTAAAATACAAAGATGTTAATTTTCTAATCATTAAAATGGAATTTCTTGACATTATAGGTATCATGTTTCTTCAGATAATGAAATATAATAATAATTAATTTCTATTATAAATTTTATTTAATACTATCCATTATATTTTAACAATGATATTATGTCATGATAAATTTCATTACTATTTTATTGATGATATGGATTGTTTTTTTAATTATTAATATTTCAATATTCTTCATCCTCAATATAATTAATATAGTCAATATATTAATAAATTGAAATGTGTGTACAATTAATTACTAATCCTTATTGACCAATATTAATTTAGTTTTGACAGATTTTGGTGTATGTTTCCCTTACTAAGCATTTGATCTCACATTTAATTTCATTCCAATATAAGGAATAAAAATAATTTAACATGGATTTAATTAAAATAAATTTTATATAAATAATTATGTAATAAAAATTATTACATCATATTTTTTTTATTAAAATCTAATAAGGGTAACATGTATGGGTCTAATTTTCCGTGAAAACAATGATATTTGGTCTAGTATGATATGATTAGATGTATGATATACCATTTTATAATTTAGAATGAGGCTCTGGGCTATAGGAGACATGGTCACTATAGTTTCTATTAGATAATTGTTATTTTAATGTTCGAGTATAATATTAAGGAAAACATGGATTAGGGAACACAACCTTCTGATAGAAATTGATGATAGGTATAGTGGAACATCCTATTGCTTTAGAATAATTTAGATTATGTGGTATTTTGTGTAAATACATACTATTCGGGATATTAAAAGTCATTGTGGTTCATTAAAAAAGTAAATCCGTTCAAAATTAAGGGAAAATGTGTGAAAACCATTACTTGAGAATTATCTATTACCTAAAATTAAGATTCACTTAAAACCTATATTATCACTCCTTTAGTATATACATTGAATAATTCATAACATAATTAAAATATAATATAATTTATTTGAATATTTGATAACAATTAATAAAATTGGTTAATACTAATTGGTATTAAATTGAAAAATGAGTAATTATTTAGATTTTATATAAATGATTTTATTGTTTTCCCATTATGATTATTGTATCTCCCACTATGTATTTTTTGTATTTTGTCAATTGCAAGAATTAAATGTATTTTTTGTAATATATAATATTATAAACTATGTGGTGTATATGAGAACCCAAATATGATAATGAGAAGTGTTGATGATATCATGATTATTCAATGTTATTTATACTAAATTATTATTCACATCCCATAACATAACAAAATCTCAGACTCACCATATATGGGAAAGACACCTTTTTCTAAGAGATATAGTGGTAAAGACCACGATGGAATGAAGGCATTATTTCATTAATGTTTGAATTATGGAAATTGTTACATATGAATGTTCCAAAATGGAAAGAGAAAATAGTTTATGTGTAATAAATATTGGGATAAAGAAATGAATTTGTGGAGTAAAATTAAGATCCTGATTGATGGAAATAAATTTCATCCTTGTAATTCATTAATAGGTTTCCATGTAAAATATATTGATGTTTTGAATTATATAACTGAATACCCCAATTTAACTATTATCCTCTTACTTCAGTGAGAATATATGATGAAATAAAATTAATGAAGTATTTTTTACTAGGATTTAATAAAAAAATTATAATTATTTTTACCAGTGCTATTTTTGTTTTCCAAAATTAGGAAATATATATGAATTTTGGAAAATATTTGAGGTATATATAACTTCATAAATATTAGATTTATAGATACAATCATAGGTTTAGGATGTTTTGGTTTATCATATATTTACTTTCTTATGAAACCAATTTGATTGCTTTTATACCACGAATGTAACACGATTAATGAATTTTTCTGTTAAACATTTATTGAAATAGAACCAATTGGATTAGTATATTAGAATGATATTTGTTAAATAATTCTCTTACATATTTTGAAATTAAAGCTAAAGGTATTGGTATTCATTCTGTATTAACTGATCACTGATGTTGTAATAATTATGTGTAATCACAATTTTGGAATTTAATTGAAATTATATAGATATTGTTTTCAAAACAAGACATTCCACATGATGGTTGACAACTTATTTCATCTACTCAAGTCTGGTATGCATAATCCCAAAACCGAATGAAAATAAGCATTAAAGGCCTAGAACTATCCTATATATTGTTATCATCAAAATGAAATTTTTTTAGATAAAAAAATTTTATGATTAAATATTATTTATTAACTTTGGGTGGTAGTATTGGGGTTTATAGATTAGTATAAAAATAATTGTAACCAAATTGTATTTAGAGAATGATTAGATCCATGAGGAAATAATTTTCACATTTTTATGGATCTTAGGAATGCATAAAATTTAATTTTTTATTCTATAGGAATAAAAATTATTTTCGGATATTCAAATTTTGGAGTAATATATGATGTGGAAATTTATTGGAGCATAACTGAAGGATGAACTTATTCTTATGAAATCTAATAATATCATGTTTCTATATTTTTTATATTCTTATAAATTAATATTATTCAACAAAAATATGAAACTTATCATAAAAAGTATTGTCCACTTATCATCATATTATATGATTCGTGGATCATTTTACCCATTATAGATTAAGGATATTTTTTCAGTAACTTATTATTGATCATTTATTTTTTACGAACAAATTAACTATATCAACCTCATTCATTATTTATCATTACTATTTTTTTCCAAGTCTATTTCTCATTTACCACATGTGTTCCTCATCTTTAAAACTTAGTAATAAGTTTTTCGAGATGAAATATGATATTCTAATTTCACTATTTTAATATTAATTTTTCATTACCATTTTTATGATGAAGTATTTAGATAAATTAAATTTCAAAATTCGGTCCCTTGATTTAATATTTCATGATCCAATTACGATGACTTAGTTTCGTGATATTGTGGTGGATATAAAACCAAAATATTTTGAAAGAGGAACAACATTTTCAATAGAATATATGAAAGAAAAAAAATAATATTAGAATACAATGTAACACCCTAAGATATTATGATATATTTATTTTTAAATAAATTCAATCTATCCAATAACATCTAATACATGTGTTAATTGGATTAAAATAATCAAAATACTCTATTAAAATAACAATTTTTAGATATGGAGATTGATAAAGTAGAAATTCAGTTTGAGGATATGGATAAGAATTAAAATTATATGAAAAAATATTTTTTTCAAAAATAGATGGATATCTATTAATCAGGATAAAATTTTATTTATTTGAATGTGAAAGAAATGTTTTCTTTGAAAATATATCTTCTGCAATAAAAATTCTATTGTTATATCTTGTGATCACAAAATAATAATTATTTTATATAATTTTTGGTAAAATAATTTCTTAATATTAAATCAATTTTTTTAATTACGATATCAAAATTATCAGAGGATGAATATTTGGTATTTTATAAAAATAGTTTAATTGATAAATGAATAGTGATAAATAATCTTTTAGTTTGAATAATTCCATTTATCATTAATTATTGACAATTATGATATTTATTTTAATTTTTTATCAATTTAAAAATAATGATATATATTATAATAAATACATTTTAGACTTTTAGAGTCAATTTAACATTTAAGTCTGATGATAAATACTTACATACTTATGAAACATGTCTTTTTTGAAAATACTTTTTTACATCCCAACTATACATATATTACTAAATTACATTATACCAAACAATGGGGTTGAATTTAATAAAATAGATTCAATATTTCGATTTATAATAAATATTATCTAATATTGTCAATTTTATTTCTTTACCATAATAAATAGTGAAAAATGTAAAATTTAATAAACATAGTTAAAGGAAATATGGTTTTTCAGGGGTATATTGTTGATGATTGGGGTTTAAAATGACATAAATTTTTTATTGAAACTATTTTTGGAAATATATAAAACATATCACAGTTATAACTTGTAAATGGTTCTTTTTTGAAAATTTGTAAATGTGAAAAATTTGGGAACAATTTATTTTATTAAAAAATCAATGTGTATCCTCTCCCCCACACTAAATTTCCACCCACTCCCCTATTATATTCACACATATAAATCCATTTGTATCAAAAAATAACAATCAAAATAGCATCCATACAAAAATAATAATATCCTAGAGTACTATTTTTTATCATGAACCTATCCTCGAAAGTATTTTTGGGAAAACCTAAAAAGGTCGTCCAAAGTAGCGGTAATGTTCTTAACTGATTATTTGTATTTTATTTCTTCATAAATGACATTAATAACTTTTTAAATCATTATATATGATTAAAATAATTATATCAAATATACATAGTAGTTATTATGTAAATGTAATAAGAAATATCCATCTATCATTTTGTCAAATGGGTAAATGATCATCGATCATGTGAACGATTTAGTATCTCCCCGTGAAATGATATAACATTTTGTAAATAAACACCTATCAAATTTTCATATATTTATTGATTTAAAAAATATATATATATATATTTGATATAATTAAAAATCAAGATTTATAATATCACATATAACTTCTTATATTCAATTTCATTAGAAATACTATAATGTTTCTCAAGTGTACAAATGACAACCTCCTCACAAAGTATTTTGATTTATTTTTTCCATTATATTTACATAGATATTAAAAAAATGATAAAGGTAATAAATATATGAGATATATATTACATTAAATTGATTCTATAAAATTAATAAATCATGAAATTCATCATCATTTCATTCTTTAATGGAATGATATAATTTCTTATGTGTACGTACAATCTACTATCGTCATGAAGTGATGCAATTCATTTTACAATTGAAACCATCAATAATTATTATAAAAATATATCTAGGTAATAAATATTACTTTTATAAAAAAAAATTAGTAATGGACATGATATAATTATATTCTACATAGTTGAGTGATATGTTTTATTAAAAAACATGCATGAGAAATCAAGGCAATATACACCTAAATAAAATAGAAAATAATTAAATATTATTAAAAAATGGGTAGTGAAATGTTTTTAGTAGATAATATATGATATTATAAATATGGATATGGATATGGAATGAAATAAAAAAATCTCATAAAAAAATATTACAACATATTAAATCATGTTCATCATAACTTATTGTTAGGTAAAAAAAACTGTCTCGATTTGTCATCATTAATGAGTATTGTAATTTTATGGACCTCATTTTTATATATATTATATATAATGATATATTTTCATGTAATATCATTAATAAATAATATTTCCTTGTATAATATATTCGAATTTGACTTATTCGATCTATGTATATTTGTATTGAAAATATCAATGTGTTAAATAATTTCAAAGCTCAATTTCATTTCATTAAGTTATATTACTTCATCATTATGTTTTACATTTTATGATTCTGTGTGTAAATAATTTTGAAAATATTATGTTTTATTTACACATTTTTAATTTTATTTTCAATTGATTCACATAATCAAAACATTGATTAATTTCTACTTAAATTATATAATTTTTTAAGTGTTTATTTCACAATAACTTTTTAATCGGGACCATTTATACATGAATTTCCTTTTAAGGAAATTATTTGATCATTATACATGAAGAAAATTTAATTTTATTATTCTATAAATATTTAAGAAATTTTAATTAAATAATACAATTTCCACTATTTTGTATGTAATATGATGGTATTATTTTTTAATAAAATCCAACTTGTTATCTATCTTCATTTGAAAATACACTTTTGACCAAATTTATGTTTTCTGAATTTGGTTCCAAATTTTTTTATTCATATAAAAGTTACCTATAATTATATTTTCTCTCTTGATTGACTAGTTAACAAATTTATTAAAATGAATCTTGGTTTCATATATTGAATGAGGGACAATTGAAAAATTTTATCACAATATGAAATGAATTTTATTATCTTATTCAACATTTTTTCAATTTACCACCATCATTAAAACTAAATTTTTAAATTATAAATTATTTAATAAAATGTTATTTTAAATTGAAATTATTTTATAAATATTTTTCAATCAATTTGTTAAATAAGAATTTTAAATGTGAAATGGTTAATTTCCCCTATAATGTTTTCAATGATACATTTATGGTATTTATATATATAAATTAATTACACCATTTATTATTCATAAAATTAAAAATATATATTATATATTTATTATAGACTTATTATTTCTCATTATGGTTTATGTCCATTTTCACTAGTGACAGTATTGAAAATATTTATTAGTTTTTATATTAATTAAATTTATATTGAAATATTCACTTTCTTATTATCATTGGATATTAAATATATCATACATATAAAAATTATTTATCATAGATTTACTTATTGAAAAATTCAATTATCATTTCTAAATATAGTATTAAACATTGAATTACATATGGTTGACTATGTAAATTATTGTTAAAAAGTTTTCCATTCGCAATGTGGAAAATTTTTGATATGATATATTGTTCATAAATTAAATATATTATTTGCTATATGAGAAATGTTTTGGAAATGATGAAATGGGTGAAAAATGGTAATAGTTAGTACCCAGATAAATTAGAAATCTTATTTGATGAATAATATGTCTGGCCTTTTTAAAAAAAATTTCTGATGTATACCAATACATTAGTTAAAAGCAGTCTCATGAATGGACTTAAAAGTATACGTTTCACGATGCATGAGTTCATGATATCCAATAATGAAAAATTTCCTTAGGAATTAATTTATAAATATCTATGATATTTTCAAAATCATATTATATATTGATGATTTTCATACATTTTTGATTGAAAAAAATTCATGTGTGTTCAGTTATTTAATTTTCTATATTGATTATCCAAAATTCAATTGTGATAATAATTTTATAAAATAAATGTCATACGTGTTTTTTTTACATTCCTTATTGATCATGCTTTATTTATTTATGATATATTCTATTGTATATAAACCATACTGAGTTTTTCCTGTCTTGCATATTTTTTCCCTTCAATGTAGACCGTGTAGAGTATAATAAATGATATGAAAAGATATTATCCAAATGATAATGATATTTTAATTTTTTTAATAAAATGTAAATTTGAATCAAGTGTGTATCTAGTTTACAGCAAAACATGTCAAATTTGATCATTTAGGATTTTAGGATAAGTATGTTATGCCAAGATAAAAGGGAAGGCATATGATTTGGACTAATATGGAATGGGTCGATACCAAAAGGACATATATAGATACACTTTTTTGTGTTAAAGAAAATTTATAATATATATATATATATGAACATTCTTTAAGTTTTTGATTGAAAATTCAAATAATATTTTAAAAAATAATGTAGAAAATAATTTGTATAAGTATATATGAAAATGTAGAGGGAAATTTTCATATTAAAATGACATAGTTTTTTATAATATGTGAGCAAATATAAGAACAACATATAATTTTTTTAAAATCATTTTTAAAGAACTGGTAAAAATGTGATGTTATGGATCAAATTAAAATGATATTTTCATCAAAAGTGATTTTAAATCATTAAAAATACTAAATTTTGAAAATGAAATATAAATAATGGGTCTTTGAATGGAAATAAAGGATAAGTAAAAATTTTAGGTGGAAGAGAAAACATTTTATTTTGAAATGATAGGAAACACATTAAAATATTTTGAAATGCATTTGTTTGAAAACCCCCATCGTAGAAAGGGTATTAAAATTTTCATTTTGAAATATTTTTAAGTGGAGTTGTGAGAATCATATAAAATAATAAATATTATCATTATAAAAAAGGTACAAGATCATTAGAAGGAATAAATTTGTGGACATTGATGATAATATTCATTGGTAACAATTGGGATTATTTTTAACAATGTTACACTTTTATATTGGTTTTTTCATATGATTTAATATTGATGACCTGATGTAATTTCCATAGTTATATATTTTTTTCAATTTAATGTAGTTTAATGGTAAAATATATTATTTCATATAATGTATATTCATGTAAAAACATATGACCCTATCAATTGATATTTTGTCCCAAAAATTCATACCAGATTGGTAATGTTTTAATAAAATGATAATGAGGGTGTTATGACCCCCTCCATCCAAAGGTACTTGTATGGGATGGCACTGGGGATAGGGATATTATGACCCCTTATGTCCAGACTCTTGTATACCCTGGGTTAGAGACTAGTACTATGGTTATACATATCTCACAATATCGAAGGCATTACCCTTTTTGGAAATATGGTTGGGAGATATGATGGATCATCCATAAAAAATCCTATAATTATATAAAAGAAATCCAAAACCCATGTCACATGCATGTCTTAAAATAGAAATGATGTAAATACATTAAATTTTGTAAAGTAGAGTACTCGAAAAAATGATAAATCAATGACTTATATATTGTCAAAAGCCTAAACAAGAAATATCTAAGACAGTACAAGTAATCCTTTGGGACACAAGAAAGATGTTTTATAAATGTAGGTTAAGAATACATGTATACTAAGTAGGAAAACCATCATTTATCATGAACACAGGATGGAAACATAGTATTTCTCCCTTGGGAAAACTGTAAAACCAAACAGTACCAAAATGGTACACTAACCATCGAACTCTCTCAATGTAACGCTCACCAAATAACTCATATCAAGTAATGTTATATAATTCACATCGATGATAGGGTACTCCAAACCACTTAAAACAGATTATCCACCAAGGAGAAAATTAAAAATTCTATGGTATGCCATATCTTCTAAAAGAATTGGGTCCAAACTCATCCATACACTCATAGCCAATAAGCCTCAAAAAAACATGACCTATAGAAACCTAGGCCATAAACCACATCCCTTCCCTCCCACAGACACCTGGGCCCCAAAAAAAATCACACCCCACCCCTAGACACCTTGTCCATAAAGTACATCACAACCCAACCACAGACACATTGGACTCTTACCACATAAAATACCACTCATATACACATGGTCCACAACCCACATGTCATCATGAATATACCTGGTAAATCTTATCACATATTTTCTCGAAGATTCCTATGAAAGAACAATAACTCATATCATATTTAATAAACCTGGAAAATTACAACTCGTGTGCCAAAAAACATTCCCCACAAGAAACAAACTCCCTAAAGTATCATGGGAAATCACTTATAATAAGAGGGAATAGGAAAGGTTAGGTTTCCATCCATCCATCCTACGACCGTGATGTTTGGGAAAGACACCAACCCCAGAGATGTGGGATGTGTTTGAGACATTGTGCCCATGTTGGCTGATGTGCTTATAGAAATCCCAAGGAGAGTACAAGTATATAAATATTTTAGTGAAAACACACAATCAAATCCTATGTGTTCTTAGGTAGAAATATACTCATTATACAACCACATTTTATGCTACCTCTAAATTAATAACACCACACAAGAAGCCCTAACCTATTTACAAATTCAATCCAATTTAATTTAACCCCCCCATTCATGGCCTTTGTTATCATTAACCACATTTAACCACACAACTCATCATTTATTCAACCATTAACCACTTATAGTATTTTATACAATATATCCCATGTCATTCCATACTTTATAAGATGTTTATATATTAATACAACAACTTCACAGAAAACCACTAATCATAATACACCATCAACCACATTAACAATCATTTTTTATTTGAAGATGATGATAAATAAAAGGTGATAAACATTAAATATACATTATTCAACCTTCAATACATTTCATACCCACTGATGATATATCAAATATCATTCTCTGGATTTAGGTTCATCTTCTCTACATGTTATTAATGGTGAATCCCTCATACCAAAAACTATTGTTCATATTCAAACTCATCCACATCATATAACATATCAACAAAACCATCCCCAAACTCAAAACTCAATCTCAAAAAACATTACTGCACAACCAGTATATAGACCTTCTTTACAATAATTCTCATCCATCCCACAACCAATCAATCTTTCATCCAGAGATTCCATTACACCTCCCAATCCATCTCAAATCACACAAATGTGTTCACAGCCATTCCACATCCCAAACCAAGAAAAAACCCACACATCACATCACCACATGTACCACAAAATGCCATGATTCCAGATATAACTAGTCACTGAATATTTAACTACACTTGTTAATTTAGGGGTTAACATAGAAAACATAATGATCTTGGGGAATCCAATCATTAGATGAAGATACTATATTAACGAATCCATTTTAGGGTGATACAAAACAAATCTCAAAAAAGAAAATAACTAAAATTGAAGTATCCAGCATAAAAAGAATCTACCAATGGAAGTAATTTTAATTAACGAAATCATTCCTGGACAATGAAAATATTAGAATCATAATATCAAATCTACAAATGATTGAAAATCAAATCCCCCTACCCGTTTCAGTTTCATTAAACTAATTCATATCATTTATTATCCAAGAACAACCATATTTCCTAGGTAATAAAAGTAGATCCTCAAAACGATTCACAAATGAATATAAAAATGTATATCCTACCTCAATAGGGTGTCAAAGGTCTTTTCACATTAATGGGCCACACAAAGGAACTACAATAACCTCGTGCACAATATTTTCATCTATTTGAGGATGTCATGGAACCACTTCACCATAAACAACTGAATAGAATATAATTTATAAGTATTTTTGATCATCTACATCACATGGAAAAAATAAATGGTAGGAGAAAGAGATCAAACTCGATGAAACTGAAAGAATAGTGGAAGAACACACCATATATCAGAGATGGATCGGAACAGATATGAGGACGGATGCTTGGAATAAAACCGTGGAATAGGAATCCTAAAAATGATGGGTTGGGGTCACTCAATCACCTTGGTCGAGCAAGAATCACTACAACCATAGGTTCTGACAACCTGGGCGAATAGAAAAACAATCAAAGGTTATATTAGGGGGATTACGTAATGTGTAATTCCATTTCACATCAAGTAATGCCTAGAGTCTGATTTTTGTTGAAAACACAATTTCCTATTGATTTATTTTATTTATTTTAACCTGAATAATTACATGTTATAAACCACATAGAACAAACCCTAATCCAAAACATCACATCATATAATCTACTTACATGATGTGTAACCCCTACAAAAGCCTCACTACACCCCCAACACCAAAACAAACTTCATGAACCTCATTCGAACAACATTAACACCTAAAAATAACAATTAAATGTATCATTACATTATATAACACTCATACTACTCTTGACATCAAGAATATAAAACCACACATGTAAGGAAAACGTTTCTTGAACAATAGACTTGTCAGATACCTCTGAAGATTCCTAACACTCCTCATGCACTACCACCTGCCAAACATGCCATCCCAAATGACCGCAACCAAACTATTACACAACCACCATGTAATCATCTCAACCTCCACAAAATGAAAAGCATATACATGTACTTTCATTGAATGGAAGCTTGGTGAAAACACAATTAATATAATTCAATCTATCTGGTGAAGGTACAATTTTCTATGGGAGGCGCGAACTCACCAGGATAGGATAAATCACATCATAGTTAACGCAACTTGATTAGAAATTTGGTCCTCCCATTTTCACATATTAGTACATCATCCAACATTACATCACAAAAAAAATCAAAATAAGGTGAATAATATCATTTAATAAAATAAAGTTCAAACATAAAATTTCTAAACCAAAAATAGAAAAAAAATCAGAATAGCTCATGCTGCAAGGCATGCATCTACAATTTTCAGGCCCAGGTACTCTCCTACAAGCCCCCATACTGCCACAAAAAAAGAACCAATGGAATGGTCTATCAATGAAGAGCCTTTTCTTGATAATCATATATCGCTAAAAGATTCTCCATGAATGTCACATAATCCTCAATATCCAACTCCCCCAGTCAATGACATGGGAGTTATCTTGTAGATACTAATGAATTTGAGAGACATGGAAGAAATCATGGATCATTTATAATAGTGGGGGTAACACAAACTGATACGTCATAATTCTATCTCACCCCAAAAACTAAAATTTCACAACAAACATGGGAGAATGATTACATCCTGTGGATAACCTCTACTGCACACAACGAGGGGATACCATCAATAACACATTGTCCCAAACCACTAATTCCATGGTCCTCCTCATTCTATTGGTATGTGACTTTTTACGGCACTATGTTTCTTTCATCCTCTCACATACAAGATGAAATTTTTCTATCATGTTCTACACCACTTCAGAACCAAGAAAAATGGTCTCCCCAACATATTCATTTTACAATAGAGTATTATATGGTCTTCCATACAAGGCTTAAAATAGAGCCATTATTATTGAAGAGTGTTGGATATTATTATAAGAAGATTCTACCAATGGAATATTTCAAACCAAATACCCATTGAGGACCATGATAGTTTCTCGTATCAAATCCTGTAGTTTCTGGATAGTCTATTCCATAAATCCATTTTTCTGAGGGTGTATAGTTGTGAGGAGGTGTAACTGGGTGCCAACACCACGATAAAATTACTTCTAAACTCGTGAGGTAAAATTTGTGTCCCAATATGAGATAATGGACCATTGAACTTAGTGAATCCATACCACCTCATCCTCATAAATTGCATCCATGACATTCACTATACCTAATTACTTGATCACTGTGAAATGAGTGGATTTCATCAAATAATCCTCTATCACCCAGAAAGAAACACAACCACTCTAATATCTAGTAACATTTGTGATGAAATCCATCAATATTTTTCCCACATCAAATTGAGAAACTAAAATGTCTACATGAAATGACCATTAACCCAATACTCCTCCCCACCTACTGGAAAATGAAGAATCTTTCCACAAACTCCACCACCGATCACTTTATCCCAGGCTACTGAGAATACATATTTAATCCATGGTACATCATGGAAACTATTTTTGTACCACAAATTATGAGTTATGAATCAAATGATGGACCCCATCATGCATCATCACCAGACTAAAATTAATTCCTTAAATCAACAACCGGTTCGACCATCATCTGACCATTTCTCTGGTGCATCACCCTGGACAAAAAAATCGTGAATCCCCTCTTCCTCTTAGTCTCCAAACTAAGGCTCATCCACTTACTACATTAGATAATTTTGAAAAGTAATTTTAATATAAAATTATGTACCACTTTTCATTCATAAATCTATGTGAAAGGCTAACCCCCCTACCCATCACCGTCCAAGTGTCTCGTAACTCCCAAACATCGTCCTTCTTTGAAATTATTCTCAAAGCATAGGCCACATCATTCCCCTTCAGTTAGTTGCAAGAGATCCCAAATTCAGAGTCCCAAAGAAACTTTATCCACCTAATCTATCACATTTTTATATCTCATAGGGGAAATATATACCACAAACTCATGGGATCCATTAAGACCACATAGAACTCCCCAATGAGGTAATGTTACCCAAAAAATTAGGGAAAACACAACCTGTACTATCTCTATATCATTATTGGAATAGTTACATTGTGGGGGAATATATGACTAGATCTATAAGATATAACTACCAACTATTAAATCAAGAAGCATTCCAATCTTAGAAATGAATCATCAAAAACACCTTCAACATCACTGTTTCACTAAGAAACTAGATCACCAGAGCACTAATCAACTTCCCTTTTAGATAACTGAACGCTACATGACACTGATGAATCCAAAAAAAAAAATTGATCCTTCCTGGTCAAATCTATCATTAGGATTGAATCTTGAGATCAATCTTGTACAAACCACAATTAATATTCAACGAGACCAAGAAATATGTGACCATATGCCACATTCTTAGGTTCTACCACTACTACAAAAACAGCCTATATCATCGCTCAAAACGTTGTTTAACAGCGCTTCAAAAGAGTTGTAAAGCTTAGCACTAATATAGTGGGTCCCTTTTATCAGTGCTCTGAAAAGAGCTGATAAAGTTCACTTTTATCTGTGCTAAAAAAAGTGATGATAAAAGATCTCTTTATCAGCCCTTTTTTAGTGTTGATAAAAGTCAAAATAATTAAATAAAAAAAATGTGTGGGGAGAGCATTTATCAGAGCTTGACCACCCCTTAATCAGCGCTAGGAGGTCTCATGTGCACTTCACTTCCCACACATCCTCACACGCACGCACCACCTTTGCCTCCACCAGAACATGAACTTGTATCCTCCCCCTTTCGCAGATGCACCTTTACCACTAAGATATTTCATTTTTTTCTCTATTTAATGATATATATCTTTATTTGTATATATAGTTATATTTATTCGTATATTGATATAGATTCATATTAATATATTTATATTTATTCATATATTTGTATATATAAATTCATTTGTATATTAATATATATTTATATTTATTTATTGATATATATATTTTTAATTATAATATGTAATCCATATATTTAATTGTATATTAATATATACTTATAAGATTTGTTTTAAATACAGTTATGAAATATGTAATTTATGTGTGTTTATAATTAAATAAGTAAATACATATATACATATATACAACACAAAGACACACACACACACATATTTATGAATAAATACATATATTTGTGTATTTAAAAAGCCATATAATGTTAAAACAATCATAAATTATAATCCAGAAGCCAGTTTCAACTCCACAACCAGTAAAATCAATGAAAATGAAAAAATATACTATATGATATGTGGTAGAGGGCTAATGGACATCCGGATCAAAAGTTATACCTGTTTAGATGTTAACAAATCGGGGTATCCTAACTAAAATCCCAGTTTGGGATGCATTCTGGGCCTTTTTTGGGCTCTAAAAATTTGACGAATGCTTCGAATTGGTCACATCCACATAGAGCTCGTCGCAGGCTTCGATTTGATATGATGTAGAGCTCAAATGGACACCTGGATCAAAATTTATGGTCGTTTAAATTTTGAGTTACATTTTCAACTTATTTTAGATATTTTATAAATTGTTTTGATTTTTTGTGTCTTAAAATTGTTATTAAATTATTTTTAATCGATAATAATTTGAAATTTTTTAATTATTACTATTTTTTAAAATTATTTTAAAGTCATTCTCACTAAATTTATTATATATTAAATGTAACAGTCTATTTATACATATATAAAACATATTTAAAAAATATATATTATATTTATATATGAATAAATATACTTATATAATATTTATTTATTTTTCATGATTTTTTTTAAATATAAATTCTTTCAACGCTGATAAATCCCCCCTTTATCAGTGCTACTAAATGAAGTGCTGATTAAGGGTTTCCCTTTATCAGTGCTCAAAAAATCACTGATAAATGGGGGCCTTTATCATCGCTTTTTTTAGTGCTGATAAAGGCCCCCTTTATCAGCTCTTTTTTCTAACAATGAAAAAGGCCCCCTTTATCAGCGCTTTTTTTAGCGCTGATAAAATGTTAGCACTTCCCTTTCCTATTTTTGTAGTAGTGTACACATTAAACAACCACATCAACCATTGATGAGTCTACTATCACACCCTACTAATACATGATAGTCCCATGTAAACATACCTCCCATTCCCAAAACATACACTTCGACAACATTCTATAGAGATGGTGGCCCTGAAGAACTTCCGAGATAGATATAAGATTGTAGGAATGATCCATTTATGACATCATGTAGATAATGATATCATCGATGAACATGAAGACTAAAAGATCTAGAAAATCATCAGACATAAAGTTCTTGAACCCCATGAACAAGTATTGACCATTCGTAACACCCAATGACATAACAACAAACTCGATGTGACTATACCCTAATCTGAATGAAGCCATCAGGTTGTCACCCTCTTTTACCAATAAATAGTGATTCTCATGTCTATGATCAATCTAAGATAAGAAACATGTCCCTCTAATCTAGTTGAAATGGCCATCTATCTCAAAAAATGTGTAATGTATATTGACTGTCACCTGGTTCACCCTCTTGTAGTCTATTCAAAAAATATGAACACATACACATTTTTTTGAGAACAAAACAAGAACACCACATAGTGTCACACATGGTAGGATAAACCCCCTATGTATTATATCTTCTATCTGAATACTCCACTCCCACAATTGAAAAGGTTTAATTCATTAAGAAGCATTCATAATCTGAGAATCGATGGGCCATATGTTTATCTAGAACACAAAATCACATCGATTGGATAGTGTTATATCCTCAATGAGGGAATGAATCTACTAAATCCCCAATTAATCTGGGGGAATCTACTATTTTAGAGTCTACTTATTCACTTGAAATCTCAAACAACAAGAAGAGAAGGGGCTCCTCACACCGACTGCCCACATGACAACCCACGTTGCCATCGAAAATGACACAATGGACATCATCATTTGAAAACATGAATCTCCTTTGGAATTAGTCGATAACATCGTCT
Organism: Viscum album; assembly: GCA_963277665.1. Classification (NCBI taxonomy): domain Eukaryota; kingdom Viridiplantae; phylum Streptophyta; class Magnoliopsida; order Santalales; family Viscaceae; genus Viscum; species Viscum album. The sequence continues at coordinate 640,559,580 of OY728151.1, read as the reverse complement.
TGGTAATATAACATGTAAATGATGAGGATTATATCGTATGGATACATCTCTTGAGAGAGGATATCCACATATGACTAATGTTGTATCATCATCAGTATCAACCCCCAAAAATAAATCAAAAAATATTGTCTACCCTATAACTAGAATTATCAACACTTGGGGTATGGGAAGACCCTCTATGGCTAGTACTAGATCATTTGATAGATAGGGTTAAACAATGGAGTTTAAAGATCTAATATCAAAAATTGTAGAAAAATAGGTACAAAACAAATTGATCGAACCTTTGATGTTCTTAAGTCCCTCTATAACAACAACCTCTATTACTAACAACTTACCTTGCCCAACTCCTCTCCTCTCTTCCATTTAAATCCTTCATGAACACTATTACATTTAGTTCCTTATACATGAGTACCATATTGATGACATCCTAAACCTACTCTATCTACTCTATGTCGAACATGATCCTCCTTCCCCTTTTTATGAAACGAAATTTCTAGAAACTGTTGTTGAGGATAGTGTAAGACTTGTCTCCCTTGACAAAAATGATCTCAATGAGATTTAAGGAATATATTCAAAAGATGGCCACATTGTATCATCTAAGGAAAATAAAGAATAAGAAATTGTCAAATTTATTAATATTTTTGAATTGAATATTAAGATATATTGGAAGGGGATTCTATTTCTGATAGTGAACAGGTTATACGACAACTAGTTTCTTTCAAATCTTCCGTTACACAGAACCTTATCTTATACCAAAAAATAATATATTATTATTATTATTTTAAATGGTTTTTAACGCATTGTCATTTTATTAGCGGGAATGAACAAAACTAACTAAAAAATGATTATAATTGTTTTTAAATGTTTATACAATTATCCAATAAAATATTGAATCTTAAAATGTGAATGAATCTAATTTTAAGCATAAACACTCTCATATTCGTTGAAGGCCGATTTACCACCTTTTGATGGAGAAAACTATTTTAAATCTAGTGTATTCTACTTTTAAATGTTCTTTTTGATAAAATAATATTCTTCTTTATAATTGGGATAGAATAATTTACATTGGATGAAATTTTGATATTTTTCAGATAATGTTCATTTTATAATGAATATTGAAAAATACTGCATTTTTATTCAAAATTGCCTTTTAATATAATTTCATTATATAGTTAGAATATTATTTTAAATTTTTTTAAGTGTAATTGGATTTTATTTTTACAATTTCATCGAATTTTGTTCATTGGATTTAATTTCACTATTAAAATTAACCTAAACTATTTTAAATCTTTTGATAGATATTATTTCTTAAAAATCATCTTTTTGTTTTAACGACAAGAAATAATTTTTAATTAATTTTTTCCCTACAGTGTTTGGAATTGAAGAAAATGGATTCCATATTTGGAATCAGAAGTTCCATATTTTTTGAATATGTAACTTTAATTTTTAGTTATTATGAATATTTGTTTCCTTAAATATTTTATTTACCATCCTTAAAAGATAATCTCGTAAATATGGGTAAACAAAGAATATTATAATAATATTAAATTACACTAACACGTGTTCTAAAACTATTTTATGATACATTTCCGACCATGGGCATCCTTGGGTCTATTTTGGGACCCCATTTTTCTCCTTAGAAGTTATAATGACACGTTATATTAATTAATTTAATGTAAAGAAAAAAATTACATAAACATATATCTTTTAGTAAATCAATTTTTACATGGAGTTATATAAGATATATATTCGACTATAAATATTAATTTGAAAGCTCAAAATATTTTCAAAATAATGGTATTTTCATTTTAATTTTTATACATCAAATAAATAAAATTATTTTTGACAAAATGATGATGCAGTGATTACCTTTTTAATAAATGATTTAAATATATGAGATTATAAAATTTTAAAAAAACCAATACCTATCCAATTCACATTGGGTGATATTATTTCGATCAATAGTCATCATATATTATAATTGAATGTGTTTTGGTTCTTTTAAAACTGAAAATCAACTGATAATAAAATAATGTTTTCAAACATTCCTAAAGCTCCCCTCCTCCCCCTCATAAAAATCCATCATGTCTAACCCATTACACACACAAATACATCCCCTAGGCGCATCCAAAATCTAAAAAGTTAATCTCCAAACATTGATATCTTCCTCATAGAATCCTTCTCATAGTCAGATGGCATTATATAGAAACTTTTTGGTTCAAATAAAAGGGAGATACCTGATATAAAGGTAATGTCTTCTCTTAAGTTCAATTCTATTATTTTACTTATCTAACCCCCTAAACTCTATTTATTCATTTTATTAATAACAACACAAATATCCTAAATATAATAGGTTTTTTTATGAGATGTATTCTAACTACACATCCATACACCTCCATCTAATGGATAAGAACATACTGTTTCTGTGGACGGCGAACTACTGCCTCACGAAACGATGATTATTCAAATATATCCAACCACCTATCATGGTGGACCTTATAATGGAAATTTATTTATATGTGATATATATTATATTTATATTGTCTCTATACGTCTTTATTTTTTACTTATATAATACATTTATGGTTTCCATAATGGGTAAATGTGATAATTTCATTTGAGAAAGTGTGGACTACCGCCCCCTCAAGGTGATATGACTCATTCATGCCATCCGTGGAACGTATAAAGGTTTGAGTTTTAGAATTTATGTATGATATTATTCTGGAATTATAATATAACTATTTATCATTATTTTTTAATTTCATTATATACAAAATAGAAATGAATGTAGCATTCATGCGTACGTACGGCTTTCCGTCTCCATGAAGGGTTCATTTCATTTCATACCACCAAATGTTATGTACTATTGAAAAATACATATATATAATGGGTATATATGATATATATGATATATAAATCATAAATATAATTCTAGTTATATTGTACCTTCTACCACAAGAAAAACTTCTAATAATAAAAAGTTCATTCTGACTCAAGTACGAAATATCGACAATATGGTCGTTATTAACATAAATGATTACATAATATTTATAACATGGTAATAAGTGCTATAAAAGGAATAATAAACAAGAAAAATGTTCTTAATAAATTATAAATTAACATTAGTTTATTATTAAGGAGAATAAAGAATGAACGAGTCAAGTCGGACATGAGGTAAGTGGTTTTCACCTCACTTTTTATTCTCGTGAGAGTCATGCTACATTTGCAACTGTTTTGGTGGTGTATTTACATCCCATTATATTATTATTTGTGTAATATACATTAATTTATTGCTATTAACATCTTCATTTTATGATCCTTCTTTCATGTGGTTTATGTTTCGTAAGATACCTAATCGGTAAAGGAACCTTTCATCGTACTCTTCTAGTCAAAGACTTATTTAATGTTATGTCTTTTAAATTAAACTATAAAGTGTAGGGATATGTTATTATATATCCTTATTGATGTAAATTTTATTTCTATATGATGTGAGATTATTTTATCTCTCATCACCTCATTTTTATAAATTTTAATGCGACGCTGATAGGCTGTCAAATTTTAGTAAGAGAACTTGTTATCCGAATTTTAATTTTTTGTGTTAAACATATACTTCTCAATTTTGTTGTGCTATGAATATGTGTGGATGACATATATTTGTTTTTAAATTAATATCCCCTTATATTGGCTGTATTCTTATTTTTCACAAAAAATTTATTTCATTGATCTTTCCTTAATCTAATGATATGATCATTACAAGGGACTTTGTCTCAATTTACATTCCATTTAGACTTATTTGTTGTTATAAACCAATTCACTTTTTTATGGTGTATATACTGGAATTTGACATAATATATCATGAATATTTTTGTCCTCAAGATATTATAAGCTTTGATTAATGATATTACTCAATTATTTGTATTCAAGTGTCTATCATTTGGTTTGGAACTCTTTAGATAAAATATTGTATTAAATGTTTTAATGATTTATTTTTATATATCATTATAATTAATGACCATGTTATAAATTTTTTTTTAATGATGTATTTATGTGGACATGAAGGTATAGAAAACTAAATTTCTTTCAAAAGAATAAATGTGGTATGAGACACTTTGATTCAAAAATATTTTTATTAAATTTTTTAAATGGTATTGTAAATAGGTTAGATGTGTCAATATCAAAAAATGTTATATTGTGATTGGAATATGGAAATGTTATCTTTCATTTATGTTTTTTGTATGTGTAATGATGATTTATGTTTCTTGGGAATTGTTTTGGTATACGGGTGGGTTCGTGATAAACCTAGGGAGGGTGAGTTTGAGATAGCTATCCAATGCATTGGGTAATGTGACAGAGGTAAATATTAATGTTTTTCCTAAGAGATTTAGGGAATATACTACGATGGGTAGTCCAAACATAACTGCCTATTTTTCTGTGATAGATACAATGTATGAATGTTATGTATGCCCAAGTTACATTTATGATTTACGATTTCCATTGTTATTCATAAATCTTATGATTTTTTATTTTATATTAAATATTGGAAAGTATTTTTTTATATATTTTTATCTTTTAATGGACTAATTATTTCATTATTGTTTTATAACCATTACTGAGCTTTTTATAATCATCCCAATTTTTTGAAATTTTTTTCACATGATTTAAGGAAGGGTAAGAGAAAGGAATAATTCAAGATGATTTTGATCATGAAAAGAAATCTTATTTTCTTTCAAGTGTTATTATTTTATAAAAAAATGGGCCCTGAGTAGAAGTGTCAACTATATAACAATTAATATTTAATTTACTAGTTGTGGCCTAATTCTATAATTCTCTAGACCTGAAATGATTCTTAATGTGAATTATTGATTTATCTCATGATTAAGTAATGTTTAAGGGGGGCCTAATAGTTGGAATCGGAGGTCTATTTAGACATATTTAGGGATTATGAGTTTCTATTAGACACATTATTAGTCTCTATGACTTTTCATTAAGTTAAATCCTTATTTTGAATATTTTTCCGATCAAGGAATTTTTGTTAGAAATGGAAGAGGAGGATCTCAAATGACATTCATATCTCATACTAAATAATTGATTGCAATAATTATTACAAATTCATGTTAAGACAACTCAGAACCACTTTCGAACTTATAACTCAGTTGTAAGAAATTTCTTAAGATATCAAACACCTCCGTTATACCGTGATACCATCGTTGATCATGGGTTGAATTTAATCAAATCTTATATTCTAAATATTTTTTTATTTTCAATAATGGTAAATATTATCATGGAATCTTCATATATTTTACCATATCACATGATCTTGAAGTGTATTATGAATTTGAAAAAGGATCTGAAGAAGGATACCCTTGAGAAACCTATTTATATTTGCTTATAAAATATTTTCTTTCAACACATACATATGTTATTTTAAATGGAACATTGATTGAATTTTTCAACTCAAACATGGTCCAACTATTTTATAAAAATATTTTTTTATCAGATGTTTTAAAATTATATGTCATATATTATTTTTTCCAAAACAATTTTTCTGCGATCACCCATATGAACTATTTTTTACGAGGTATATTATGATAAAGGAAGCAGATGATTTTTAAGGATCTCTAAATTATTGTTGCAATGCGTGGATCATCTATCTACATGAACAATATGATGATGAAAAAATGTGGACACCATGGTCAATTTATGATGTTCTTTCCTTGGGAATAGTGTTCTTTTATGGAGGTAAAAAATTTTCAATATATATATATATGACTTCATGAATTAAGATATTGTTGTCATTATGAGTTGGGATGAAAATGAGTGGCATAAGAGAACCATTGCAGGTAAATAATGTTATAGTTATTTTGAAATGTTTATATCATTTTTGAGAATGTTATAAAATATTATATTTTTCCAAAAAAGACAACACACAGACCGTTTGATAACCCATCGCGTCAGATAAAGTTGTGGTAATCGTACCCACAACCAATGTAAGATTGGGATTTATCACATACCACTAGACTATGTGATGTCCCTTTTTAGTATGACTTATTCTTTTTTGTTAAAGGATTTTATAGATCTAGAATAAGTTGATTTGTGATCTTATAATTTATCAATTAGATATCCTTATTATAGAAAAAATATTTGGTGATTAAGTGATAAAGGTTATTTTAGAACACATTTTCTCTTTTTGGGAAAATATATGCCTAAGGAAAATAGAATACTTTGGGTTTTCAATGGAGGTGTAATAGTGTAATTTTATTTTTGAAGAATATATTTTATTTTTGTGGACATATATAAATTTGGTTAATTTATGGAAATGATTAGCCTATCATAGAGAATATATGATTATGATAATTAATTTTCAATATGAGACTTTAAGAGTAGCCAAATTTATTTGGAGATAAATGTTATGATTTACTGTGGAAGACTATGTGACTAAAACCATTTGAATATTGTGTTTCAAACATAGTATGGACTATATTGAAAATTTTAAAGGACACTTGTATATTGAATGGTATTTTTTGAACATTGGGTACTCTTTGATAACTTTTAGAGATTAAGCGTACTGTTTCTTTTTATAAACGATTATCCTTTTGTGGATTATCTGATATCGTAATAACCATTTTGGTATTGGGTAATGTCTAATGATAAGGGAAATAAATATTTCATCTTTTGTGGATTATTTGATTCTCTATAAGTTTATTTAATCACTTATGGTGTGACCATGTCATCTTTAATAATCCTCATTTGTCTAAATTATGAGTTTTTAGTAGAAATATATTAAGCGATGAATCAATACTAGAAAGGTAGTGTATTTCCTTATGTTCTTAGTCAATCTCTTAAATAAATTCCCAACATTGTTATAGGTAACTTAAAAAGACATTATTTGTAAACTTTTCATACTAGGGAATAAAATATCTTTTAACCCATCACATGTTTATGGTTTTCCGATTTTTAACTTTCTCCATATAATGTTTTCTATCACTCTCCAGCAGAACATATTGGTTAGTTTCTCTTTGATATCAATGATTTCATACATGAAATCCTAGTATGTTTAATCTCAGTTGACCTTTTTTACTTATCATTCATTATATTAAAGTGATAGTTTTATTGACTCTTTTCCAATGTGGGACTTTTAATGATGTTTCTGAGCCCAATTTAAAAATTGAGAGGATGCAATTCCCAAAATGGTGAAATGATGTAAAATCACAAGTAAATAAAGAAAATGACATTTTAATATTTATTAATATTTGTGAATTAAATATTAATATTACAATAAAGGGTATCCTATGTCTGATATCGTACCCGATATGTAATAACGGGTTTCTTTGACATCTTACGTTACACACAATATTATGTAATACTGAAAAATAATATAATATTATTATTATTTTACATGGTAGTTAACGCATAGTCATTGTATTAGAGGTAATGAACATGATACACTAAAATATGATTATCCATGTTTGTTAAGTGTTTTTTCATTTATCCAAAAAATAATAGAAGCATAAATTGTGAATGAATCCAATTTTAAGCATAAACACTCTAATATTCTTTAAAAGGTTCATTTACCGCATTTTGTTGGTGAACACTTTTTAAATATATTTTTTCCAACTTTTATACATTATATTTGATGAAATAATATTTTTCATAAGAATAGGGACATAAAAATTTACATTGGACGAATTATGTGAATTTTTATGATAATGTTTATTTTTTAATGAATAGGGAATATTATTGTATTTTAATTCAAAACTGCCTTTTAATCTAAATTATTTATATAGATTGAAAATTCTTTTAATTTGTTCTAAAGTGAAATTGGATTATATTTTTACTATTTAATCCAATTTAGGTAATTGGATATAATTTCACTTTTAAATTGAACATAAATAAGAATCAATATTTTGATAAATATTATTTCTTCAAAACATGTTTTTTGTTTTGACAATTGGAATTAATTTTAAATTAATTTCTGCCACTTCTGTTTTTTGAATTTGGAAAAATGGATTCCATATTTAAAATCAGGCGGTCCAAAATGTGGGAATAGGTAAATTTTATATTTAGACACTATGAATAATTATTTCAGCAAATATTTTATTCACCATGGTTAAAGATAAATCTGGTGGATAAGGGTAAAAAATAATATTATAATAATATTAAATTACCCTAACATGTGTACCAATCCAATTGATAGATACATGTCTGACCAAGGGCATCCTTGGGTCTATTTGGGGTCCCCATGGATCCACTTAGGAATGATAATGAAACTTTATATTAATTAATTTAATGTGAAGAAAAAAAATACATAAAAATATATGTTTTAGTAAATAAATTTTTACATTAGGTTATATAAATTCTTTCTTAGACTATAAATATTCATTTTATATCTTAAATGATTTACTATGTAATGGTATTTTATTTTTAAATTTTAGACATCATATAAATAAAATTATTTATGACACAATGATGATGTCGTGATTACATTATTAATAAAGGATTTAAATAAATTAGATTATGAAATTTAAAAAAACTATACAAAACCAATCCAATTATTATTGAATGATTTTAGTTCTAACAATAGTCCTTATATAATTAAATTTAATGATATTTTGACATTTTGAATACGAAAATCAGTTTATAATAAAATAATGTATTCAAGCATTCCTAAAGAGCCACTCTTCCACCTTAGAAAAAGTCATCACCTCTAAACCATTACTCACACCTATACAGCGCCTTGGATCATCCATAATCTACCAAATTAAGATTAATACATCCCTCTATTCCTTCTATAAGCCTTCTCCCAAGTATAAGGTAGTTCAAGTAATCCATTTGGTTCAAACCAAAGGGAGATACTCGATTTAAATGTAATATCTTCTATTAAGTTCTTTTCATTTATTTTACTTCTCCAACCATATAAACACTCTTTATTCCATAATTTTATAACACAAGTATCCTAAATATACTAGGTATATTTTATGATAATTATTCTAACTAAAATTCCCCATAACTACATTTAATGGATACGAACATACTCTTTTAGTGGACGACACACTACTACCTCACGAAATGTTGATTGTTCAAATATCTACAACCGCATCTCCTGGTGACCATTATGATGAAACTGTATATATGTGGGATATATATTATATTTTTTGTTTTCTCTATATTTATTTATTTTTCATTTACATCATCCCTTTATTGTTTCCATAATGGGTAACTGTAATGATTTCATTTTAGGAGATGTGGACAACTGCCCCCTCAAATTGATATGACTCCTTCATGTCATGCATGGAATGTATAAAGGATTAAGTTACTAAAATAATGTAAGATATTATACTTGAATTATAATATACCTATTTTTCATTATTATTTCATTCAATTAAATACTAAATTGAAATTAGAGTAGCGTTCATGCGTACGTATGGCTAACCGTCTCTATGAATGGTGCATTTCATTTCTTACCTACAAATGTTATGTACAATTATAAATACATATATATAATGGATATATATGATATAAATGAAATATCAATAATGAATATTAATCTGGAGATTATGGACATTTAACCACATGATCAACTTGTAATTACAAAAAGTTCAATTTGACTCAAGTACCAAATATCGACAAAACGACCGTTACTAAAATAAATGATTAAATAATGTTTGTAACATGGTAATAAGTGATATAAGAGGAATAATAAATATGAAAAATGTTCTTAATAAAGGTGAAATTAACATTAGTATATTATTTAGGGGATTAAAAAATGAACGAGTCAAGTTGGACACGAGGTAAAGGGTTTTCATCTCAACTTTTATTTTCCGTGAGATTCATGCAATATTTGGTGCTATTTACTTTTTTGTGGTGTGTTTTCTTCCCATGATTATATTATTTGTGTAATATAATTTAATTTATGGGATTTAAAATATTCATTATATGATACTTCATTCATTTTGATTATGTTTCATAAATTACCAAATCGGTAAGGGAACCTTTCTCCATACTCTTCTAGTTAAAGAATTCATTTATTTTATGTATTTAAATTTCAATTTTGAAATGTTGATATTTGTTATTATATATCCTAATTGATGTAAATTTTATTTCCATGTGATTAGATACCCTTTTCTGTCTCATCAACTCATTTTCTGAATTTTATAGTGATGTTGTTAGGATTTAGAATTTCTGTAAAAGAATTTCATAACCCAATTTCAATTATTTGGGTTAAACATATATATCCTGATTATGTCATGCTATGAGTATGTGTGGATGAAATATAATTGTTTTACACTAAATATCCACTTATATTGGGTTTATTATTATTTTTCTCACATAATTATGTCATTGATTTGTCTGTAATCTAATGATATGATCTTTGCAATGGACGGTGACTCAATTTGAATTCCATTGAGAGTTATTTTTCATTATAAAACAATTAAATTTTATATGGTGTATATACTACCCTTTGACATATTATAACATGAATATCCTTAATCTTAAGATAATATAAAATTTTATTAATGTTATTTCTCAATTATGTGTATTCAAGTGTCTCTCATTTGGTTTATAACTCTTTAATAAAAATATCTTTTTAATTGTTTTGATGATTTATTTTTATAAATATTTCTCATTAATTAACACGTTTGACAAATGTTTTTATGTATTGATTTATATGGATATGAATACATTGTAATTAAAATTTCATTGAAAATATTCAATGTTGTATGGGACACATTGATTCAATAATCTCTTTATTAAATGTTTTTATGGGTTTAGAAATAGATTGGATATGTCAATATCATGAAATGTTGTATTGTGATTAAAATGTGGAAATGTTATCTTTCCTTTATGTTTTCCTTATGTATTATGATTATGTTTTGGTTCTTCAGAATTTTTTATGTATTTGGGTGGTTCTGTGATAATCCTAGGGTGGGTGAGCCCGAGATAGCTCACCAATGCATTGGGTAATGTGATAAAAGTAAGCATTAATATTTATCCTTATAGATTTAAGGAATATACTATGATTGGTATTCCAAATGTAACTCACTATGTAGCTATGAAATCAACAATGTAAGTATGTTATCAATTCCAAAAGTTACCTTTATGACTTATTATTTTCATTTTTATTCATAAATCATATGATTTTTTATGGTAAATTAAATATTGAAAAGTATCATTTTATTGATTTGAATGCAGTAATGGACAAATATTTTATATCCTTGTTTTATAACCCTTACTAATATTTTTATTCTCATCCCATGTTTTTTAAATAATTTTAAGAAGATATAAGGAATGTTAAGATTAATGATGATTTCATGAAAATTTTTATCACGACAAGAACACTTGTTTTATTTTACGAGTTATTATTTTATGAAAAAAAGGATACTGAGTATAAGTCTCTACTTTATAACAATTGATATGTAATGTAATAGTTATGTCCTAACTCTCTAAAGATCTAAACATGAAAAGATCATCAATGTGAATTCACGAATTAACTCAAGATTAAGTAATGTTTATGGTTAGGGCCTTATACCACAACTACAAATAATAAACACTTCAGTACCAATATCACAATCAAGGAATGAGGATTAGAAGGTTGAGAAGGAAACTTTTGAGTTTGAATCCTTAATGTTTGAAACCTCAATGGTTATGGCACCTTAGTCATTCCACTGGTATCACTGCCACTTAAAGAACCCTATAAGATCCACTCTTGTGGTAAAGCTCATTGCGAGTGGATATGGTCAATCACATCTGCCTTCTTCTGAACATTTAGGAACATCAGCAACATAAAAGGAGTAACTTCTTACTTGATAGAAGGAATAAGTGCCTTCTCAAGACATCTCTAAAGAGATTCCACTTCAAGATAGTGATATTGGAAAAAAGAAAAGATATCCTTGAGCATAATCGCTACCTCCAGCACAAAAATACTCTCTTACATAAGTGACAATAGCTACCACATCTTATCATACATCATTATCGATGAAAGGAACTCAGGTGAGAAATCATTATTAATGTCGATCTAAAAATCATAAGCCTATTTCCATTCCCTAGATAAATCATCCACCACTAACGTGAATGTCTTCACATTTGGCTAATATCTAATGTATCACAGTACTCCTTTAGGCCCGAATAAATTTTATGGTCATCTCAAGCTCCTAGAACCAGATCTTTGTCACCATTTCCAAATAACTACACTCAAACATCAACAAATAATGCTATTCAAAATCACACAATATCCTCTTCCAGTGGTCATCATCATAAAATGAATAAACCCACTATCAATCAAGCATAACAGCCTATTGAACATATACTGGATGAGCCACATGTGGATGAAGATCATGAGCCACAGCTGAAAAGGTAAAAAAGTTTTTCATAATCTCGATTAGTATGGAGCCTTTATAGTGATTTGTATTACAACTATAAATACATATTCAGGTATTCATTCAAAATATTTATAACAACCCATGTATAAAGATATACACTTGTCATTATAAAGCACATAGCTTTTCTAGTTTATCTACACTGAAAAAGGTTTAGCCTCTCATGGTCATTTGACATGCTCAAATTCCTTACTTCATATCATGGGGGCCCCTAAAATCATGTATCCTCTCTAGTATTCCATGACCCAAGTGATGCACCAAGATCACCTACCAATATATCACAACAAACCCATGAGTTCGTCAAATTTCATACCACTAGACTCCATCATATCTCTCAAAATTCCTATGAAACCATTTTATCATGATCATATCCATTTAATGAGATGTCTCCATAGATGGAAATGGGGAAAGAGATATAATATCTCCCGAGTCCCGCCTCTAGTAGGCCCCGAGTTGGAAAATAGCACTAAGGGTATACAAGATCTCATAATATTTTTGGAATTATCATTTTCATTGAAATAATATTTTGAGAAATGATGGTTCATACAAAAAAATACCCAATTACATATATAATATAATTCCAAAAACCATCCAACATGCATGTTTTAAAATATAACAAAAGAAAATACAATAAATTATCCAAAGTAAAGTAACCAAATTCAAGATAAATAAGCACATTATAAACATTCTAATCCTAAACTTGTACTATCTAGAATGGTCCATATATTCCTCCGAGAAAGATAAAACCAATTTTATATACATAGAGTGAGCATTAAATTATAATTAGTAGGAAATACAAAATTTATCTTCACACATGAGGGAAACAGAGTAATGATCCAATGTGAAAACAATAGAACAAACCATCACCTAATAGTTAATCTGATCATCCCAACATAACCAAGTCATACTCCCCAAATAATTAATACTGATTAATGTAATTTTATTCACACCGATGATAGGGTACCTCACACCACATCTCACAGAGTAGATGCACCTACCTAATGGAATTCATCCTCAGCCTCCCACATCTTCAGAGAGCACATCTCCACAACATTCCCACCAACACCTGGTCCACAAAACACGCTACAATTTATCCATATACAGCTATTCCACAAACCACATCACAAACCTCCCACAGACTTTTGGGCCATACCCCATATCAGATCCCTCCCACAAAGACTTGGGAAACAAACCAAATCTTACCCCACAAACAAAAACCAGGGTACTAAACCACATCACATATTTCCCACAAACACCTGATCCACAACCCATATCTCATCCCGATGACACCTAGGATAGAAGAACACCTCTTATCTTGTACACACCTAGGAAAGTATAAGCCATATCATCCCAAATACACCTAGTAAAACAAAACTCACCGGAACAGACATGGGCCTCACAAACCATGGCCTTTCCAAAGAATCATGGGATATCACCTCTTAGAATATGGAGAATGGAAGAGTGGGTGGTCATCCATCAACCCCCCCCCCCCCCCCACTGAGATTTTTGGTAGACACCCTCCCCCTTGATGATGGGTGTTTTTGGAACATAGTTCTCTACTAGGGTGGGGTGTGCATAGAAATCAATAGTAAAATTCATGTATAGATATGGCATAAAAAACTCAATCCAACCTATGGGTCCCTAAATAGAAATCCACGAATGATACTACCACGTTTTTATCTAACACTATATTATTAACACTATAAAACAGACAACAAATATTTTTCCATTTCCAAAAAAATTATTTTAACCACACAATTAATTTTATTGTTTATAATTATCAAATTTTATCCCCACGTACCATCATTATTTCATCATTTAACCATATACATTCAGTTATCCAATTAAACACAAGTCCTTCTACATGTCGTTTATCCATTATATATTAATTCTACGACTTTATGGGCAATCATTATCTCTAACACCATACATAATACATAAATAATTGTTTCTGAAGGAAAAGAGAATGATAAATTAACGTAGATAAAAATTAAGGACACATTGTTCCATGTTCACCAAGTATGATACCCATTTATGTTATATAATATTTTGGTATCAATATAAGAGGTGATTTTTTACAGATGTAATTAATAGAGAAGATCCCCTAACATTCACTATTATCATTCTTCAAACTCATCCTTCTCAAATCACATTTAAATAGAACCAACCCCCAACTCTTGACCCTATCTATTAACACATTACCAGATTACTTGTTCACATCCTTATTGTAAAATACTTCACATACATCCAACAACCTATCAATCTCTCAACTTGAGATTGTATCACACCTTCCAGGCCATCTCATAACAGACAACCGTGCCCACAACCATTTTACTACACAAACCAGAATAATCCCACATATCACATCACCCCATGTACTACGGAATAAATCCAGATATAACAAGGCACCCATTATTTAATCCCACATATTAATATTTGGTTAATCACAAAAAACGGTATGATCATGGGGCATCCATTCATTAAATAAATATACTTGACTAACATCTTTCAATTTTTTGGTGATTCAAAACATTTAAAAACATTTAAAAACCATAGTAATTGTATGATGTGGAAACAAAGATACCATCAAAAAATATTATTGGCAGGGAATCATCCCTGAAAAATCATTATATCACAATAAAATTATCAAAACTATAAAGGTATGCAAATCAAATTTCACAACTCTGTATAGTTTCATTTAAACAATTATTATATTTTATTTTCCTAGCACAACCATGAACAATAGATTAAACAAATTATATCACTACCACATGATGAATAGATGAATAATAATACATGAAGGCATATATAAAAAGGGCTTCAATGTTCTTCCTATAAGAACGGTTTACACAATATATCTCGGATCACCTCTCCCATAAGATCTGTATCCATTCATTGATGTCATGGGACCACTACACCAACCAAAACCAAATAGAATATTATTTAGAACTATGGGATATCATACTATATCAAATGGAAATAAAATACATGGGGTTAAAGAGACTAAACTAGAATCAATTACAAGAATGGTGTATGAATGCACATTAGATCAATGATGGATCACTATAGATTGGATAAGGGATGCTATGAATTAATCTGTGGAATACGAATCCCCAAAACACTTAAGAGGGGTCACCGAGTCGCCTCAGGTCAAGTTAGGGTCAAATAAAGGAAATTTTTTGACATCCTGATCTTCTGAAATAATATGTAAACTTTATAGCAGTGGGGGATTACAGGACATGTAATCATGTTTCTTGTCATGTGATGCCTCTAGGTTGGGTTTCATCCAATAACACATCAACTCTATATTTATTATACTTTTTTTCAGAATCAAAATATTATACATAGTAAACCACATAGAACATGTCATGAACCCAATATTCACCCCATTTTATCTACTTACATGATGTATAACCCTTGTTGTAGCTTTGCTAAAACTGCATCTCCAACAAAATCTCATGGAACATCTTCTAGAAACCTTCTACACACCAAAATGGAAAAGTAATTATCCTTATAGTCAAATACCATTAGATGGGTGTTGATCATTAAATAGATTATATTTTAATATCTCAAATCAATTTTTATCATATATACCATAAAATGAAATTATAGGGCATAATTGAATTCATGTACCATAATGTGGAAAATGAGATAAATAAAACCATATGATATTAGGTTCATTAAATTCAAACCCCCTTGAAGAATTTTACTTCTAATATAACAATAAATATCCCATAAATGATAGGATCGTGATAAAATATACTTATGGGGTATTATATATACTATATTACTAATAATATTGTGTATAACTTGGTAAATGTCTCATAGAGTGAACTTGTGTGCTATGAAGCCCTTACCTTTTTTTCTTGCGTAGTCGAACAATATCATAGGTCATTTATAAAATTCACAAGTAACATAATATTATATTTTTAAACCTTTTTCATATAATTATCATTTTATAAATTTCATTTATAAATATTCCCTTCATGCATTTATTTGTTAATGATGTATTTCTAATATCATGAGACTGTATCCGTGTTAATTTTTAACTATTTTATAAATCATTATTTTGTTATAAAACTTTATAAATGACTTATTCATTAATAGATCAACTAATTTAATGTAATTATTGATTTTTATTATTTAAAATGTTATAATTTCATTTTTTTGATATTGGGTACTAGTTTTTAATGAATATCTTCATGAAAAACTTGTTTCAATGATTCATATCGATCGTAGGGTGTTTTCATAATACAAAAAGATAATATTTTAAAGTAATATTCGATAATAAAATGTACTAGTTATTTAATTATATTATATTAAATTTAAAAGCAAATAACCATTAACATTTGTGGTATAAATTCATGGCAATGTAACAATTGGTCGTTCAACTAACCCAAACATTAAAATTTCATAATCAATTGATGATTATGAAATGGTATACTTTTAAATCATTAGTCAACCATCATAATTATTAAATTAATATTTTTTTGGAATGAGGTATCAATATTGAAAATAAGTATAAAATTATGGTAGTCTATAAAAATTTTATTATATAATATTATTAAATCATTTTTTTCACATAGAATGAACTTTTGTATGGTTTGATTTACCAAAATTGTTTGTGCCATGCTTTTTTAATTGTGCGACAATGTTATATTTATTGAACCAAAATAATTTTTTAACATTAATATTTATTCTTTAAATTAAACAGTATCACTAAAAATTTATATGGGTGATGTTATGAAAAAAGAATATAATTATTTCATGGAGGTGATAGTCGACACATATGCATTAATGATGTTGTAATTTTCCATAGAGTGACGAAAAAGTAAATTATTCTTTCTCATTTCATAATTTTAAATATAATATAAATTTAACACACACACACACATATATATTATATTCCATATTAGTTTCATCCTTTTATGATAGTTATGGAAAAGTAAACATGTTTTGTCATGGATGTAGTAGTTCACTATTGTGCTAGATTTATTTTTTCATTTTTCTCGAAATAAAGTGGAAATGTGGATAATTCATTCAAAACCATCATAAAAATATAATATAATAAAATTTACAACATAAATATTATACTTAGATAGTGTAATATTATATTTGGAGGCATAAGTGAACATAAAAAATAAAAAATATAAGGGGAATTTATAAATTTATAATTCAATTCTTGGATTGTCTCATTAAAATGGTCAAATATTTTGAATAAAGGTCTATTTATAGGTCCATAAACTCTTTTTAATTTTTAAAAATGTTTATATGAGGTTGGGTTAATTCTATTTTAACATATGGTATTGAGATTTTTTGGGATATGAGGTGAGGACTGCCCCTTTTATAATAAAAAATGTGTGTAATGTTTTATTTACCAAAAAAATATAAATAATGGAATCCCATTATAGATGAATGTGGATAAAAAATTGAGTAATAATTGAGTGTTGAACAATTAAAATATCAGATTCATAATTTTTAAGTCATTCCCTTTATAAAAAATATAATTTTTAACAATTTTGATTTTTTCAATGGAAACTATTTTCTAATAAAAATATTTATCATTGATTATCAATAATAAAATATTCCTTATTAGGAAAATTGGAACATATTACTCAAAAAAAGACTAACTATTTATTATGTTAATTTTCATAATTTCATAAAAAAAATATTAGAATTATAAATTTATATTGAATTAAAAATAATTTACTGAATTAAATTATTAATTAAGTACTAAAATTTCTATTATTGGTTTCTGGTATAAATTTTTTTTAATAAATTATAATTTCAAATATGTACTTGATATTTTTTTCTTTCAAAAAGTGTTTCACTAATTCCAATGATTAATTGTATACTAATATTATCCAAAAAATAAATGTTATTTGTAGTAATTGTAATTTTCTCTATTCACTAATGAAATTTCTCTTTATAAACATATCGAAAATTAATCCAAAGATAAATTTTTACATTTTATTATAAAAATATTGTTACATTAGTCAAATTAATCTTCTAATATTTATTAATATTTCTATAATGATAAAAAAATTATAAAAGAATGATAGGTTTTAATATCATATATTTTAATCCTATTTCATATTGTTTTATAAATAATTGAATAATGATATATTATTTTATCAGTATAAATATTAAATATTTTAATAACTAAATATCAATTTTCAATTTATTTTATGAAAACAGAATAGACAATTTTTTAATTTTCTCTAGAAGGAATCCCTTTTAAAATATTAATCATAGAAAGAAATTATAATTAATTTAATTTATTTAAATAAATTGATCTGCTAATGAATATATTATTCATGAAATTTTAATATTAATGTGCTGGACTAGACTATATAACACATAACGTTTCGGGAATTCGGTTTTTTTATGTGTCATGTGGATGACCTAAAAAGTTTTTAGTGTAAAAGGTGGAGACACATCGGATATTTATACTGAGGGGGTTCTATAGGGTAGAGGCATCAATTGTGAAATATTTTCAATTTTGGTGGCATGTAGTGGTTGAATTTGGTATAAATTATATGTTAGTATATTTCATTAGGTTCACCCTTTTTTTGAAATATTATTCCCTATAGTACGTTCATGGAATAGGATTTTGTGTACAATAACGTGGAGTAGTTGGTTACGGTTTAAGGGCTTGAGGGTGGAGTTTTGGTTCCTCAAAGATAATTTGAAATAGAAATATGGATGGGAGATTTTATGGGATTGGGTAATTTCATTAGTTTTTTTATGTGTCTATCTTTGGGAGTTTTGATACGATATATGAACATTAATGGAAATGTTATTCAATGGCATTATTTTTCAGCTACATAATGGTATTCTTCCATGATTTTTGTATTTGTGGACTAGTGAATTCTCTGTTTCGCTTATAAATCATTCTACACTTAGGATTTGGGAAGAACTCTTGTCACGACCCGACCCTACCCGGGCTCGAGCTGCAACTACCACAAGCCCGCCTCTATAGGCCAGGGGCTGGCGACCAGCGCCGAAGGCACAACAACTCGGGGAGGCCTTTGCCTGAGAACCTGTACACACACACGCAATACACTCAATACAAAAGTGTAGAGTAAAAGAAAGAGCAAGCAAAGTAAAGGAAAACTGCTATATATTTATAAACCACAGATGTGCATCGACCTCTAAACAGTACAAAGTACAAGCTGAGGGAAAACTGAAAAGAAAAGGGGAAAAACACGCGCCCAACCAAAATGTGCCACAACCCGGAAATAGGTAAAACGACAGTAAACAGCTGGGTGGGTCCCACACCTGGAACCCGACAACGACCACCGCACGCGGTCCAAGCTCCCGGCTCTTATGATCCTCTAATGTCACGACCAACATGTCCGTCGTCTGCAAGGGCACACTAAGTGTGGGAAAAGAACAATTAGGGGTGAGTATAAAAATACTCAGTAGGATACCCTGAAGGCTCGAGGGAGGAACAAAAGAGGTACCGAAGGGTGAGCAGTAGAGCGAACAGGAAAAGTAAAGGAGTACAAACGAGAGTGCGGTAAAGAGTATAGTAAAGAGTCTAGATCAACCCAACAAGAGGAAAGAAGGTAGACTCATACAGACACAAGGAGTTGGAAATGGTGAAAAGATGAACCTCTCGTCGAGTCTTCTCTACCTATAGCAGGAGAGTAGACTCGTCAAACCACGAGAAGCTACACACGGAAAGCACGTAGCATTCCCCGCGCATCTTCACCTCTCCTAGAAGGAGAGTAGCCAAAACCCAAGGAGTGGGTACCAGAACAAGGTATATACATATTCATATGCTCACTAAGAAACCCGAACAAGGTCATAAGGGGATCTCCATCCCATAGCTCAGCCCAAGAAAAGTGAGTCGCCCAGAGTCCCAGAAGTAAACACCATCGATGCCCAGCATCCCGCACGTCTGCCCCGAACTACAAGTCAAGGGCTCAATCACCGCACCTGGACACTATCCGATTTGGGCGGCACTGACTCGCCCGCACGATTTTAGGTCGCGTCACAAGGACGTGTCTCAGTGGGGAAAGCACTCCTCGTACTTGAGAGTCCTAGGGGAACGTCAAACCACAACTCATCACTGCCCCTCATCGAGAGTTCTTCTCAAAGTCGACAGGCGACCCCCTACCCAGCCCCGCTGGAGGGTCCCTAGAAGTCAACAGGTTCCCACTACTGGGAGACCCGGAAAGAGTCGACGGGTGCCACACTGCCCAGTCTCGTAACAGGGTAATCCACTGGAGGGAGACCTGGCTAAAGTCGGTGACGGGACCACTGCCCAGCCCAGTTGGAGGTAACCTGGCATCAGGGACCACTGCCCAACCCAGCTGGAGGTAAGCCCGACATCGGAGACCACTGCCCAGCCCAGCTGGAGGTAATCCCGGCATCGGGGACCACTGCCCAACCCCACTGGAGGTAAGCCCGGCATCGGGGACCACTGCCCAGCCCCGCTGGAGGTAAACCCAGAACTGCTCTGGTCATCCCTGCTAGACGGTACTGCTCGGTGAACACCGCTATACTGGACATCCCTAATGGTAACAACCTAAGCCCTACTAGAAACAACCTCAACCCTTCTGGAAACAACCTCAGCCCTGCTGGAAACCACCTCATCCCTGCTAGAAACAACCTCCTGGGTAGAGGATCGGTGCCCGCATAAAGTGTTGGTCACACCAAATCCACAAGAACTCTACAGGGGAACACGGAGGAACGGGAGAAACTCCCCAGGACTCTCAAGGAGATAATGCTCCAATCTGATGAGTCACTATCGAAGTAGACCGAGTCAACTCATCCCAGAAAGTGGGGAAAACACCCACAATGTACGAACACTCGTAGTCGCAAACGGTGCTGCAGTCCGGTGAAAGGGGCATGGTACTGAAACCCCTCACAGCTAAAAAATAGAAGAACAAACCATCTCTTCTGGACAAACCATCGAGAACAAAACTAGGGGAAGACCACTCAACCCTGCTGGTCAAACAAGAGAGAACAGGACCAGGGGAAACTCAAACTTGCTAGTCAACAAATGAGCACAGAGCCAGGGAAAGACTCAACCCTACTAGACAAAAGTCAAGAACCGAGGAACCCTCTACGTCATGAGAGGTCATTAGTACGTAAATCAGATCACGACATGCACATGGGGCCCACACAATGTGTGGCCCCAAGTCAACCCCAACCAATCACACAAACATTCTCAGGTACAACCACACGTACCTCCAAGCACTCCCGTATACTCCCAGAGTATACCTCGTCTCCTGCCCAAAGGCTAACGTGCACCCGGCACCCAACGTCAACGCGAAGGCATGAACTTAACAACTCCACCTCAAAGGCCCAGGCACGACCAACCACATCTTTTGAATCATTTATATCACTCTCCCAAGATTGCGCAATCACACGCCCAAGGTTCTCTGCAAACACCATAGGAAGAACCTCCACTGGTACACCTTTCGTGCGGCCACATTTAATAAGATCGTGTAAGAGGCTCTGCCCGCCTGAACAAATTACACCGTTGTAATCCTCGCAAAAAAACATGCGAGATCGACAACTTACTCGCCTCCAACGGATATCCAATGTAAAAGTCACCAACACCGCCTCACGCCCAAACGGCGTCCCGTGATCCCTAGCCTCGGCCCCGAAAACAGTCGGGCGCATCGCACCATTGCGATCCCCTTGGGAAAACACGTCAAAAATACTTCTCACTTGAGCGCAACGGATAACCGGAGAAAAAGATGCATTTCGGCGCACCGTACACGAGCGGTGCTACGTGGGACCTGCATCCCGGTCCCGAAACACAAACGAACGGATCATACAATTGCGATCCTCTCGAAAGAGCACAAAAGGTGGACTATTCAATTGTCCAAAACGGTCACCCGGTGATAGAGATGGAAAATCATCGCTGACGCCCAAACGACCCTCGTGAGCCCCGCACCATCAAACCGAATTAGAGTGGGCGGATTGCACCATTGCAATCCCCCCTAAAAAACATCCATAAACAACTGCTCGCACGCCCCGAACGGACGTCCGATTAAAAGTTGTGAAACGCTGCACGCAGCTCGAAATACGGGCCATGAGACCCACCCCTCAATACTGGCTTCAGTGGCCAAAACCACCCTAGAAAGCTTCTCCCCGTCGCCAGGGTCCCAACCCGCTGACGGTGCTCAAAACGTACGTCAGACGTGTCTGCGCCGTCCAAAACAAGTATCTCGGGAAAAAGGCTCATCCACTTAAGGACATGTCGCACCACCGAGGCCCCTCGTTTCGTGAATTAAAAATTCCTGAAACCGTCTCAAAATTTATGTCTCGTCGATACGGTTCCAATGCCGCAGACAACACTCAAAACGGACACCCGTAGCGGAAAATACGGGCGTCCTAAAACTGAGGGGGCAAGGCCCCTTGGGCTGGACAGGCCTGGACCGGCCGATCCGCCCGGCCTGGGCCGGCCCGCGGCTTAGCCGCGTGGGTCGGCCTCGGACACGTGGTCCGCGCATAGACCGGCCATGAGGGCCGGTCGCGGCGCGGGTCTTTGTCGCCGCCCGGGGGTCGCGCGTCGCGACCCCGCTGTCGCCGCTCCCTGGCGACCCGCCGTCATGCTGAGGCGCTCCGCCTGGCCCCGTCCTCGCCTTCTTCTGAATGCTCGCCACGCCCCAGTCTTGCCAAGACGATCCACCGGACACCCGCACCGCCTGCCGAGGAGCCCTCGCCGCCTTCACCCGGGTCCGCCGCGCCGCCAGCACCCTGGAACCGAGCCGCCGCCGCGCCCGGGCTCGCCGGACTGTCGGAAAACCCGCAAACTTCGACGATCAAACCCGGCCTCCTCCAAACTCGGATTTCGATTCCGAAAGATGCGTTGGAAAGGTAAAAAACTATAATACGCATTCATGGGAATTTTTCGAAAATTAGACAGAGGATTGATACAAAACGTTGAGCTCAAAATAGGTGTGGGAAAAGAAAACGAAAACGACAAATCCTACCTCGCGGGGCTTCGCCCGAAGCTTCGCGATGATCCTCCGGCCGCCACGCCTTGGATAGGAAGGAGATGGGAGGAGGAGCATGAAGGAGAGATCCTTGGGTTTCTGCCTTCCTCCAGAGGATGCAGGGGGAGGAGGAGGGAGAGGGGTGTTTGTTTATTTAAGGGAAATTTAATTAAATTTTAATTAATTAAAAACCCCCAAATTTAACCCGCATCTGAAACATCTGATGGGGTCAAGGTTAAGCCTCCCCTAGGGTAAACACCACGCCCTGAGCGCAAAGGAGGTCTCAAAATTTGATTCTGGGGTTCCGTTCAAAAGTTATAAGACTGAACGCCCAAAGTCACCAAATTACGAAAACGCCCCTGGGGCAATTTTTCACTGACGGCCCGCGCCCGCAAAACATATACGCCTCCTAGGGTAAATGGTATTCTATGAACTCAACGGTTCCCTTGGTTTCCAATCTGAACCGCCGTTTAAGAGATACTCGAGTTTAACCATTAAACAAATAAAACAATTAATTAATTATCCATTTAACGTTCTGAAAGCGAGCGAGGGGTCTAAACATCCTGCGCCGACAAATTTTATGTCGTTCCTAGGGTAAAAACCCCATTCCAGACCCATCCGTAGACTCGGATCTCTGATCTGGAGGACCATTTAGAAGTTATCCCATTTATTTGGCATTTCCAGTGTGAACGCACTGAAAATTTAATTCTAGCCACTTCGGGGCTCAGAATCGCACACCGTCTGAAGGCGCTACTCTGAAATAACATTAAGAATATTCCAAAGTGTTTTACAGAAAAAACTGGGTTCTTACATCATTCCCTCCTTCGAGATTTTTGTCCCTGAAAAGCAAAACCAGGGAACAACTCAGGGTACTAAGCCCACACCTGGCTCTACCGTACACAGAAAAACTCACGCACAACTCTGCGTCACCGCTCACCGACCAAAGGATTGATCTGTTCACATGAGGCCTTCCCTCGCCGATGTCATTCATAAGAGCACGCACACCTCTTCTCAGGTGAGTCGCGTGGGAGACGTCATGCACCCAAACCAGCCTCTGGGGTTAAGGCAAGGCGGTAGGGAACCCCGCCATCCCTTTTCACGGTATCAAACGGCCCGAAGGCTCTCGGAGGTAGCTCAACTCTCCGATCAAACCTATACGTCGCACGCCGCGACAAGAATGACCGCTTGGACATGGGACAAGGCCCGATGATTTCCTCCTTCTGAATATCCATTTGGTGATGCACCCAAGGATATCTGGTCACGCAAGATTCACAGTCGATCTCCCAGGACCAAGACTCTTTTACACACTCGAAAGGCGAAGGAGTTTCCATCATCGACTAAAGAGAAGGGTCTTACACCTTCTACTTTACCAACACAGGGTTACACCTGATGCCCTGCGTCACCCTTGTATCAACTCAAGAAAGGAGCGGGGAGAAAAAATAACTTCACACACAGAGTCTAACAATTATACTGCAAGAATTAGAAGAGTCGCAAGGGGTACCTCTCATCATCCCATGCTCCGCAGGATCATAGACATCAAGGGCTTGCAGCTGTCTGTGGTCCCATCTGTCAGCTCTTGGAGCCTGACGTGGACAACCTGATGGTGATGGGAAGACCTCGTAAAGTCGTCCCCCACAACCAGATCCTTCTGCTCCTCTTCTAGCACCACCTCCCTGGGTACTACTCCGATTACGACGCTTCCTCTGTCATGGTGGTGCACCTGCTGCCTGCCTGAGGCTCTCTGCAACTCGGGTCGGGCAGTCTCGTGCCAAGTGTCCTTGCCCGTCATAAGCATAGCACTGACTCTCTCTGGGATACACCGGTACCCTCCAGTGCCACTTTGGTTTACGACCACGCCCCTGAGTCCGGTTTTCCGAAAGCCACCTGCGTCGAGGTTCTGCTTGCCGATGCCCACTAGCTGCGGCAGACATCTCGGCTCCAACGTGCCTACTGCCACCACCAACTCCAGAATGTGACAGGAAGCTCTCTGTCACCAGTTCCTGCTCTAGCACCCGGCATATGTGTAAATGTCCAAGGGTACTATGACAACACGAATCTCTCGGCGGAGACCCTGCTCAAACTTCCGTGCTTGGATGTTGTCTTCATGGACCAAGTCTGGGTAAAAGCATGCACGGTCTGCAAAACTAGTCGCGTACTCGGCCACCATCATCCCTCCCTGTTGAAACTGAAGGAGCTCCTGAATCCGAACAGAGCACAAGAAGGAGGGGCAAAACTCCTCATGAAACAACAACTAAAATTCATCCCAAAAAAGTGACGACTCGTCAAGAAACTGAGTCACCAGACTCCACCAATGCCAAGCTACTCCACGAAAAATGTTGGATGCCAAAGCCACTCTCTGATCTATCGGCATCTGTACAAGCCTAAAAAGGTGAACCACTTTCTCTAGCCAAACCTCTGCTACCTAAGGGTCTGGCTCACCACTAAACCTTCGCGGTCTCTGCTACTGGAACTCACGGAGCATGCTCAACCTGCGCTCAGGCTCTACCTGCTCTGCTAAAACTTCTTGCTGCTCAACAGGTGGGGGTGCTGCTACCAGCCCACCCGGAGAAAGGGGCTCACATGATGGGTCCTGGACTATGGCCTCGTAGCTCACAGGGTCGTCATCACGATCCAAAGCTGGTATCCTGACTGGCTGTCTTCGCAGAGACATCCTGAGAATTATCAAGGAGTGTTGTGGTCAGATGAGCATATATGTATATACCAATATCAACAACGATGGGGATCTGACTCAAGAAGGGGAGTCAAGGAATCAATCCTATGTGATGCACAAAAAATGTTTCCCTACAACAAGTGTCTCAGCATGCCGAGCCGACAAGCGGGTTATCAAGGTCCTGGTGAATGGATACATCGGCCGCCACAACATCACTGGACTCCCTGGCCTAAGAGACGCTCTCGAGACACATTAACACTGTTTCTCTATATCCCAACCAATTCCTTTTATTTTAGGGACGTCTGAACAGCATCCCAAGGAATGAACCACCTCTGATACCACTTTGTCACTACCTGACCCTACCCGGGCTCGAGCCGCAACTACCCCAAGCCCGCCTCCATAGGTCAGGGGCTGGCGACCAGCGCCGAAGGAACAACAACTCGGGGAGGCCTTTTCTTAAGTACATGTACACACACACATAGACCACTCAATGCAAAAGTTCAGAGTAAAAGAAAGAGCAAGTAGAGTAAAGGAAAACTGATATATATATATAAATCACAGATGTGTATCGACCTCTAAAGAGTACAAAGTACAAGCTGAGGGTAAACTGAAAAGAAAAGGGCAAAACACGCACGCAACCAAAAAGTGCCACAACCCGGCAACAGGCAAAACGATAGTAAACAACTGGGAGGGTCCCACACCTAGAACCCGGCAATGACCACTGCACGCGGTCCAAGCTCCCGGCTCTTAAGCTCCTCTGATGTCACGACCAACCTGTATGTCGCCTTCAAGGGCACACCAAGTGTGGGCAAAGCCCAAGAAGGGGTGAGTATAAAAATACTCAGTAGGATACCCCGATGGCTCGAGGGAGAAACAAAGGTGGTACAAAAGGGTGAGTAGTATAGGGAACAGGAAAAGTAAAGGAGTACAAACGAGAGTGTAGTAAAGAGTATAGTAAAGAGTCCATCTCAAACCAACAAGAGGAAAGAAGGTAGACTCATCCAGACATAAGGAGTTGGAAACGGTGAGAACATGAACTTATCATCAAGTCTTCGCTACCTATAGCAGGAGAGTAGACTCGTCCAACCACGAGAAGCTAGACACAGAAAGCAGGTGGCATACCCCGTGTGTCTTCGCCTCTCCTGGAAGAAGAGTAGCCAAAACCCAAGGAGTGGGTACCAGAACAAGGATTATACATATTCATATACTCACTAATAATCCCCAACAAGGTTGTAAGGGGATCTTCATCCCGTAGCTCAGCCCAAGAAAAGTGAGTTTCCAACAGTCCCAGAAGTAAACACCATCGATGCCCAGCATCCCGCACGTCTTCCCTGAACTACTAGTCAAGGGCTCAATCATCGCACCTCGACACTATCCACTTCTGGTGGCACTGACTCGCCCACACGGTTTTAGGTCACGTCACAAGGACGTGTCTCATTGGGTAAAGTGATCCTCATACTTGAGAGTCCTGGGGGAACGTCAAACCACAACTCGTCACTGCCCCACAGTCAAGAGGTCTGCTCAAAGTCGATAGGAGACCCCCTGCCCAGCCCCGCTAAAAGGTACCTGGAAGTCAACGGGTTCCCACTACAGGGAGACCCGGAAATAGTCGATGGGTGCCACACTGCCCAGTCCCGTGACAGGGTAATTCATTGGAGGGAGACCCTGCTAAAGTCGGCGACGGGACCCCTGCCCAACCCAGCTGGAGGTAACCCGGCATCGGGGACCACTGCCCAGACCAGCTGGAGGTAAGCCCAACATCGGGGACCACTGCCCAGCCCAGCTGGAGGTAAGACCGACATCGGGGACCACTGCCCAGCCCCGCTGGAGGTAAGCCCGGCATCGGGGACCACTGCCCAGCCCCGCTGGAGGTAAACCTGGAACTGCTCTGGTCATCCTTGCTGGATGGTACTGCCCGGTGAACACCACTGTACTGGCCATCCTTGCTAGTAACAACCTCAGCCCTATTGGAAACAACCTCAGCCCTATTGGAAACAACCTCAACCCTGCTAGAAACCACCTCAGCCCTGCTGGAAACAACCTCCTGGGTAGAGGATCGGTGCCCGTGTAAAGTGTTGGTCACACCGAATCCACAAGAACTCTACCAGGGAAAACGGAAGAACTGGAGAAACTCCCCAGGCCTCTCAAGGCGATCACACTCCAATCCGCTAAGTCACTGTCGAAGCGGACCAAGTCAACTCATCCCAAAAAGTGAGGAAAACACCCACACTGTACGAACACCCGTAGTCGTAAACGGTGTCGCAGTCTGGTGAAAGGGGCACAGTACTGAAACCCCTCACAGCTAAATAAACAGAGGAACAAACCATCTCTGCCAGCCAAACCATTGAGAACAAAACTAGGGGGAGACCACTCAACCCTGCTGGTCAAACAAGAGAGAACAGGACCAGGGGAAACTTAACCCTGCTGATCAACAAACGAGCACAAAGCCAGAGGGAGACTCAACCCTGCTGGTCAAAAGTCGAGAACCGAGGAACCCTCTACGTCACGAGAGGTCAAAAGTACATAAAGCATATCACGGCACAAACATGGGGCCCACACGACGTGTTGCCCCAATTCAACCCGGACCAAGCGCACAAACATTCTCAGGTACAACCACACATACCTCCAACCACTCCCGTATACTCCCAGAGTACACCTCGTCTCCAGCCCAAAGGCAAACGTGCACCCAGCACCCAACGCCAATGTGAAGGCGTGAACATAACAACTCCACCTCAAAGGCCAAGGAACGGCCAACCACATCTTGTGAATCATTTATATAACTCTCCCAAGTGTGCGCGATCACACTCTAAGGGTTCTATACAAACACCACAGGATGAACCTCCACTGTTACACCTTTCGTGCTTCCACATTTAATAAGATCATATAAGAGGCTCTGCCCACCTGAAAATATTACACCGTTTTAATCCTCATGGAAAAACACGCGAGATCGACTACTTACACGCCTCCAACGGAGATCCGACGGAAAAGTCACCAACACCGCCTCACGCCCGAACGACGTCTCGTGATCCCGAGCCTCGGCCTCGAAAATAGTCGTCCGCATCGTACCATTGCGATCCCCTCGGGAAAACAGGTCAAAAAGACTACTCACTTGAGCACAACGGATATCCGGAGAAAAAGATCCATTTCAGCGCACCGCACACGATCGGTGATACGTGGGACCCGCATCCCAGTCCCGAAACACAACGAACGGATCGTACCGTTGTGATCCTCTCGAAAAAGAACACAAGGTGGACTATTCACTTGTCCAAAATGGTCACCCAGTGATAGAGATGGAAAATCACCGTCGACACCCAAACGGCCCTCGTGGGCCCCGCACCATCGTGCCGAATTAGAGCGGGCGGATTGCACCATTTCAATACCCTCAAAAAAACATCCAGAAACGACTGATCGCATGCCCCGAACGGACGTCCGATGAAAAGACGTGAAACGCTGCATGCAGCTCGAAAGACGGGCTTTGGGGCCCACCCCTCGACTCCGTCTTTAGCACCCAAAACAACCCTGGAAAGATTCGCCCCGGTGCCAGGGTCCCAACACCACTGACGGCGCTCAAAACGGACATCATACGCGTCCGCGCCGTCCAAAACAAGAATCTCGGGAAAATGCTCATCCACTTAAGGACATGTCATGCCACCGAGGGCCCTCGTTTCGGTTAAAAATTCCCAAAACCATATAAAAAATTCAGCTTCGTCGATACAATTCCACTGCCGCAGACGACACTCAAAACGGACACCTGTAGCGGAAAATACCAGTGTCTAAAAACAGATAGGGCAAGGCCCCTTGGGCGGGACCGGCCTGGGCTGGCCTGAGGCTTAGCCACGTGGGACGGCCGTGGATAGGTGGTCCGCGCACATACCGGCCCTGAGGGCTGGTCGTGGAAGCCGTGTGAAGACCCACGCGGCGCGGGTCTTTGTCGCCGCACGGGGGTCATGCGCCGCGACCCCGCGGTCGCCGCGCCGAGGCGCTCCGCCTGGCCCCGGCCTTGGGTTCTGCTGAAGGCCCGTCGTGCCCCGGCCTCGCCTGACCACTCTACCGGATACCCGCACCGCCTGTCGAGGAGCCCCCGCCGCCTGCACCCGGGTCCGCCGCGCCGCCAGCACCCTGGAACCGAGCCGCCGCCACGCCGGGCTTACCAGACCGCCGGAAAACCCGCAAACTTCGACGATCAACCCCGGCCTCCTCTGAACTCGTATTTCAATTCAGAAAGATGCGTTGGAAAGAGAAAAACTCTACTACGCATTCATGGGATTCGTTCAAAAATTCGACAGAGGTTTGATACAAAAATTTGATCTCAAAATAGGTGCGGGGAAAGAAAACAAAAACGACAAATCCTACCTCGCGGGGCTTCGCCCGAAGCTTCGCATTGATCAGCCGGCCGCCACACCTTAGAGAGGATGGAGATGGGAGGAGGAGCTTGAAGGAGAGATCCTTGGGTTACTGCCTTCCGCCAGAGGATGCATGGGGAGGAGGAGGGATAGGGGTGTTTGTTTATTTAATGGAAAATTAATTAAATTTTAATTAATTAAAAACCCCCAAATTTAACATGCATCTAAAACATCCGACGGGGTCGAGGTTAAGCCCCCACTTGGGTAAACACCACGCCCTGAGCGCAACGGAGGTCTCGGGATTTGATTCCAAGCATCCGTTCAAAAGTTATAAGACTGAACGCCCAAAGCCGCCAAATTACGAAAACGCCCCTAGGGCCATTTTTCACTGATAGCCCGTGCCCGCAAAACATATACCCCTCCAAGGGTAAAAGGTATGCTCTGAACTAAACGGTACCCTTGGTTTTCCAATCTGAACCACCGTTTAAGAGATACTTGAGTTTAACCATTAAACGAATAAATAAATTAATTAATTATCCGTTTAACTTTCAGAAAGCGAGTGAGGAGTCCAAACGTCCTGCGTCGACATGTTTTATGTAATTCCTAGGGTAAAAACCCCATTACGGACCCATCCGTACACTCGGATCTCTGATCTAGATCACTGTTTAGGAGTTATCCCATTTATTTCGCGTTTCTAGTGTGAACGCACTGAAAATTTAATTCTGGCCACTTCGGGACTCGGAATCGCACACCGTCTGAAGGCGCTGCTCTGGAATAACATCAGGAATATTCCAAAGTGTTTTGCAACAAAAACTAGGTTCTTACATCATTCCCTCCTTCAAGATTTTCATCCCCGAAAAGCAAAACAAGG
The DNA here is from genome assembly GCA_963277665.1 of Viscum album. Classification (NCBI taxonomy): domain Eukaryota; kingdom Viridiplantae; phylum Streptophyta; class Magnoliopsida; order Santalales; family Viscaceae; genus Viscum; species Viscum album. The sequence continues at coordinate 640,528,360 of OY728151.1, read as the reverse complement.
GAACAACTTAGGGTACTAAGCCCACACCTAGCTCTCACGTACCCAGAAAAACTCACGCACAGCTCTGCGTCCCCGAACACACACCAAAGGATTGATCTGTTCACGTGAGGTCTGCCCTCGCCGATATTTTTCATAGGAGCACGCACACCTCTTCTCAGGTGAGTCGTGTGGGAGACGTCATGCACCAAAACCAGCATCTGGGGTTAAGGCAAGGAGGTATGGAACCTCACCATCACTTTGCATGGTCTCAAACGGCCCGAAGGCTCTCGGGGGTAGCTCACCTACCCGATTAAACCTCTACATCGCATGCCGTGACAGGAATCACAGCTTGGACATGGGACAAGGCCTGGTGGTTCCCTCCTTCAGAATATTCATATGGTGAACCACCCAAGTATATCTGGTCACGCAAGATTCACAGTCGATCTCCCATGACCAAGACTCTTTTACACGCTCGAAAGGTGAAGGAGTTGCCATCATCGACTAAAGAGAAGGGTCTCACACCTTCTACTTTACCAACACAGGGTTACACCTGATGCCCTGCATCACCCTTGTATCAGCTCAAGCAAGGAGCGGGGAGGATAAATCAATTCACACACAGAGTCTAACAATTCTACTGCAAGAAGTAGAAGAGTCGTAAGGGGTCCATCTCATCATCCCATGCTCCGAAGGATCGTAAGAATCCAAGGCTCGCAGCTGCCTGTGGTCCCATCTGTAAGCTCCCGGAGCCTGACGTGGACCACCTGATGGTGATGGGAAGACATCGTAAAGCCATCCCCCACTACCAGTTCCTCCCGCTCCTCTTCTAGCACCACCTCCCTGGGTACTAGTCTGATTACGACGCTGCCTCTGTCGTGGTGGTGCACCTGCTACCTGCCTGAGGGTATCTGCAACTCAGGTAAGGCAGTCTCATGCCAAGTGACCTCGCCCATCACAAGCATAGCACCGACTCTCTCTGGGCTACACTGGTGCCCTTCGGTGCCATTGTGGTATACGACCACGCCCATGAGTCTGGTTGTCAGAAAGCCACATGTGTCGAGGTTCTGCTTGCCAATGACCACTAGATGCAGCAGACGTCTCGGATCCAATGTGCCTCCTGCCACCACCAACTCTAGAATGTGATAAGAAGTTCTCTGTCACCAGCTCCCTCTCAGCACCCCGGCATATGTGGAAATTCCCAAGGGTACTATGACAGCACAAATCTCTCGGCGGAGACCTTGCTCAAACTTCCACGCTTGGATGTTGTCATCATGGACAAAGTCTGGGTAAAAGCGTACACGGTCTGCAAAACTAGTCGTGTACTCGGCCACCGTCATCCCTCCCTGCTGAAACTGAAGGAGCTCCTAAATACGAACGGAGCGCAAGCAGGAGGTGAAAAACTCCTCACGAAACAAAAACTGAAAGTCATCCCACAAAAGCGATGACTCGTCAAAAAACTGAGTCACCAGACTCCACCAAAGCCAAGCTGCTCCATGAAAAATGTTGGCTGCCAAAGCCACTCTCTGATCTGCCGGCATTTTCACAAGCCTGAAAAGGAGAACCACTCTCTCTAGACAAACCTCTGCTACCTGAGGGTCTGCCTCACCACTGAACCTCAGCGGTCTCTGCCGCTGGAACTCACGGAGCGCGCTCAACCTGCGCTCAAGCTCAGCCTGCTCTGCCGAAACTCCCTGCTGCTCAATAGGTGGGGGTGCTGCTACCAGCCCACTCGGAGAAAGGGGCTTGCATGATGGGTCCTAGACTGTGGCCTTGTAGCTCACAGGGTCGTCGTCACGAACCAAAGATAGTATCCTGGATGGCTATCTTCGCGGAGACATCCTGAAAATTATCAAGGAGTGCAGCGGTCAGATGAGCATATATTTATATATCAATAACAAAAATGATGGGGAGATGACTCAAGAAGGATAGTCAAAGACTCAATCCTATGTGATGCACAAACAAATTTTCCTTGCAACAAGTGTCTTAGCATGCCGAGTCGACATGCAGGTTATCAAGGTCTTGGTGAATGGATACGTCGGCTGCCACACCATCACTGGACTCCCTGGCCTGAGAGCCGCTCTCGAGACACGTTAACATTGTTTCCCTATATCCCATCACAATTCCTTTTATTTTAGGGTTGTCCGAACAGCTTCCCAAGGAACGAACCACCTCTGATACCCCATTGTCACGACCCGACCCTACCCGGGATCGAGCCGCAACTACCCCAATCCCGCCTCCATAGGCCCGGGGTTGGCGAACAGCGCCGAAGGCACAACAACTCAGGGAGGCCTTTGCCTATGTACCTATACACACACACGCATCACACTCAATGAAAAAGTGCAGAGTAAAAGAAAGATCAAGAAGAGTAAAGGACAACTGCTATATATATATATAAACCACAGATGTGCATCAACCTCTAAACAGTACAAAGTACAAGCTAAGGGTAAACAGAAAAGAAAAGGGGAAAAACAAGCGCCCAACCAAAAAGTGCCACAACCCAGCAATAGGTAAAACGACAGTAAACAGTTGAGAGGGTCCCACACCTAGAACTCGACAATGACCACCACACGCGGTCCAAGCTCCCGGCTCCTAAGCTCCTCTGACGTCACGACCAACCTGTCTGTCGTCTGCAAGGGCACACCAAGTGCGGGCAAAGCCCAAGCAGGGGTGAGTATAAAAATACTCATTAGGATACCCTAAAGGCTCGAGGGAGAAACAAAGGAGGTACCGAAGGGTGAGAAGTAGAGCGAACAATAAATGTAAAGGAGTAAAAACGAGAGTGCAGTAAAGAGTACAGTAAAGGGTCCAGCTCAACCCAACAAGAGGAAAGAAGGTAGACTCATCCAGACACAAGGAGCTGAGAACGGTGAGAAAATTAACTTCCCATCGAGTCTTCGCTACCTATAGAAGGAGAGTAGACTCGTCCAACCACGAGAAGCTAGACACAGAAAGCATGTGGCATACCTCATGCATCTTCGCCTCTCCTGGAAGGAGAGTAGACAAAACCCAAGGAGTGGGTACCAGAAAAAGGTATATACAAATTCATATGCTCACTAAGAAGCCCGAAAAAGGTCGTAAGGGAATCTCCATCCCGTAGCTCAGCCCATGAAAAGTGAGTCGCCAACAGTCCCAGAAGTAAACACCATCAATGCCTAGCATCCCACACGTCTGCCCCGAACTACAAGTCAAGGGCTCAATCACCGCACCTCGACACTATCCGCTTTGGGCGGAACTGACTCACTCACACGGTTTTAGGTCGCATCACAAGGATGTGTATCGGTGGGGAAAGCGCTCCTCGTACTTGAGAGTCCTGGGGGAACATCAAACCACAACTTGTCACTGCCCTGCAGTCGAGAGGTCTGCTCAAAGTCGACAGGCGACCCCCTGCCCAGCCCCGCTGGAGGGTCCCTGGAAGTCAACGGGTTCCCACTATAGGGAGACCCGGCAAGAGTCGACGGGTGCCACACTGCCCAGTCCCGTAATAGGGTAATCCACTGGAGGGCGACCCAGCTAAAGTCGGCGACGGGACCACTGCCCAGCCCAGCTGGAGGTAACCTGGCATCGGGGACCACTGGCTAGCCCAGCTAGAGGTAATCCTAGCATCGGGGACCACTACCCAACCCAGATGGAGGTAAGCCCGACATCGGGGACCACTACCCAGCCCCGTTGGAGGTAAGCCCGACATCAGGGACCACTGCCCAGCCCTGCTGGAGGTAAACCCGGAATTTCCCTTGTCATCCCTGCTAGATGGTACTGCTCGGTGAACACCGATGTACTGGCCATCCCTGCTGGTAACAACCTCAGCACTGCTGGAATCAACCTCAACCCTACTGGAAACAACCTCAGCCCTGCTGGAAACCACCTCAGCCCTGTTGAAAACAACCTCCTGGGTAGAGGATCGATGCCCGCGTAAAGTGTTGGTCACACCGAATCCACAAGAACTCTACCAAGGAACACGGAAGAATGGGTGAAACTCCCCAGGCCTCTCAAGGCGATCACGCTCCAATCCACTGAGTCACTATCGAAGCGGACCGAGTCAACTCATCCCAGAAAGTGGGGAAAACTCCCACACTATACGAACACGCGTAGTCGTAAACGGTGCCGCAGTCCGGTGAAAGGGGCACGATACTAAAACCCCCCACAACTAAAGATTTAGAGGAACAAACCATCTCTGCTGGCCAAACCATCGAGATCAAAACATGTGGGAGACCACTCAACCCTGTTAGTCAAACAAGAGAGAACAGGACTAGGGGAAACTCAACCCTGCTGGTCAACAAACGAGCACAGAGCCAGGGGAATACTCAACCCTGCTGGTCAAAAGTCGAGAACCGAGGAACCCTCTACGTCACGAGAGGTCAAATGTACGTAAATCATATCACGGAACGCACATGGGGCCCACACGATGTGTGGCCCCAAGTCAACCCTGACCAAGCAAACAAACATTCTCAGGTACAACCACACGTACCTCCAAGAGCTTCCGTATACTCCCAGAGTACACCTTGTCTCCAGCCCAAAGGCTAACGTGCACCCGAGACCCAACGTCAACGCGAAGGCGTGAACGTAACAACTCCACCTCAAAGGCCCAGTAACGGCCAACCACATCTTTTTAATCATTTATATCACTCTCCCTAGAGTGCGCGATCACACTCCAAGGTTTCTCTGCAAACACCGCAGGAAGAACCTCTACTCATACACCTTTCGTGCTTCCACATTTCATAAGATCGCATAAGAGGCTCTGCCCGCCTGAATAGATTACACCGTTGTAATCCTCATGGAAACACATGCGAGATCGACTACTTACTCGCCTCCAACGGATATCCGACGGAAAAGTCACCAACACTGCCTCATGCCCGAATGGCGCCCCATGATCCCGAGCCTCGGCCCCGAAAACAGTCGGGCTCATCGCACCATTGCGATCCCCTCGGGAAAACACGTCAAAAAGACTGATCACTTGAGAGCAATGGATATCCGGATAAAAAGATGCATTTCAGCGCACCGCACACGAGCGGTGCTACGTGGGACCCGCATCCTTGTCCCGAAAAACAACGAACGGATCGTACCGTTGCGATCCCCTCGAAAAAGCACACAAGGTGGACTATTAACTTGTCCAAAACGGTCACCTGGTGATAGAGATGAAAAATCACCGTCGACGCCCAAACGGGCCTCGTGGGCCCCGCACCATCAAACTGAATTAGAGCGGGCGGATTTCACCATTGCAATCCTCTCGAAAAAAAACATCAAAAAATAATTGCTCGCATGCCCCGAACAGACGTCCGATGAAAAGTCGTGAAACGCTGCACGCAGCTCGAAAGACGGGTCGTGGGGCCCACGCCTCAACTTCGGCTTTAGCACCAAAAACCTCCTAGGAAAGCTTTGCCCAGGAGCCAGGGTCCCAAAGCCGCTGACGGCGCTCAAAACGGACGTCAGATGCGTCTGCACCGTCCAAAACAAGAATCCCAGAAAAAACGCTCATCCACTTAAGGAACCGTCGCGCCACCAAGGCCCCTCGTTTTAGAAATTAAAATTTTCCAAAACCATCTCAAAAAGTCTGTCTCATTGATACGGTTCCACTGCCGCAGACGGCACTCAAAACGGACACCCGTAGAGGAAAATACGGGCGTCTGAAAACCGATGGGGCAAGGCCCCTTGGGCTGGACCGGCCTGGACCGTCGGTCGCGGACTCACGATCCGCGCGCAAACCGGCCACGAGGGCAGGTCGTGGCGGCCGCATGAAGACCCGTGCGACGCGGGTATTTTTCGCTGCACGGGGGTCGCACACCGCGACCCCGCCGTCGCTGCTCCCTGGCGACCCGCCGCCGCGTCAAGGCGCTACGCCTGGCCCCGGCCTCAACTTCTGCCGAAGGCTCGCCGTGCCCCGACCTCACCTGGACGCTCCACTAGACACCCGCGCCACCTGCCGAGGAGCCCCCGCCACCTGCACTCGGGTCCGCCGCGCCGCAAGCACCCTGGAACCGAGCCTCCGCCGCTCCGGGGCTCTCCGGACTGCCGGAAAACCCGCAAATTTCTACTAAGCATTCATGGTATTTTTTTTTTGAAAATTAAAAAGAGGTTTTATAAAAAATTTGAGCTCAAAATAGGTGCGGTAAAAGAAACCAAAAACGAAAAATCCTACCTCGCGGGGCTTCACCCGAAGCTTCGCGATGATCCGCCGGCCACCACGCCTTAGAGAGGATAGAGATGGGAGGAGGAGCTTAAAGGAGATCTCCTTGGGTTGCTTCCTTCCGCTAGAGGATTCAGGGGGAGGAGGAGGGAGAGGGGTGTTTGTTTATTTAAGGGAAAATTAATTAAATTTTAATTAATTAAAAACCCCCAAATTTAACTTGCGTCTAAAACATACGACAGGGTCGAGGTTAAGCCTCCCCTAGGGTAGAAACCATGCCCTGAGCGCATCGGCGGTCTCGAAATTTGATTCTGAGCATCCGTTCAAAAGTTATAAGACTGAACGCCCAAAGCTGCTAAATTACAAAAACGCCCCTGGGGCCATTTTTCACTGATGGCCCGCACCCGCAAGACTTATACCCCACCTAGGGTAAATGGTTTGATCTGAACTCAACGGTGCCCTCGGTTTTCCAATCCGAACCACCGTTTAAGAGATATTCAATTTTAACCATTAAATGAATAAATTAATTATTTAATTATCCGTTTAACGTTCTGATAGCGAGCGAGGGGTCCAAACTTCCTGCGCCGACAAGTTTTATGTCGTTCCTAGGGTAATAACCCCATTCCGAACCCATCCGTACATTCGGATCTCTGATCTGGAGCACCGTTTAGGAGTTATCCCATTTATTTGGTGTTTCCAGTGTGAACGCACTAAAAATTTAATTTCGGCCACTCCGGGGCTCGGAATCGCACACCGTCTGAAGGCGCTTCTCTGGAATAACATGAAGAATATTCCAAAGTGTTTCAGAGAAAAAAACTGGGTTCTTACAACTCTCCCCATTTTATAACAAGCTTCCTTATTTTAGTAGTTCTATGTTTTGTTCAGGAATATTGTTCCATGGTCTTATGTTTTCTAGACTATATATTATTTAATAAACCCCCTCGATAACTCGAATTTTTCTTATCTTTTCCCTCATTTATAAAGGTGAACTAATATCATCCCAATTATGTATTTAATCCCAATTTCAATGAATTTCAACCCAATCATTGATATTTTAATCCTGTAGGGTTTCATTTTAAATCCTTTTGTTGTCCTTCTACATGGTGCCCGATAGGTAGTTTTCTCTTATTCCAACCATTTGTAGTAGTTAAAAAATATTGTTTAAGGTAGGTGATCAATCATATCTATTTCATTTTTATTATGTGTACATATTATGTATTTTTTTGATTTGGAGGATTTAATAAAAAGTACTAAATAAAATAATGAACTAGTATAATTGAAATTGATGAATAAGGTGAAATGGGAAAAAAATTCAACTATTGATATCATTGTTGTTGTGCATGTCAATGTATTTAAGAACATCCATGGATGTAGGGAGCCTTTTTACCTACAATTGATATTTTATAGGAAACAATTATTTTATATTTGTTTATATATCCAAGAAGAAAATGGATAAGAACAGACATATGGATAATGATTCTGTTTCCCAAGGAAAAAGAACATTATGTGGGAATTCCCAAGAAATGGAAAGTGAAAATAATGAGGATCCAACTCTAAAAATATGGAAAATGATTTATGGATAAGTGAAAAAAAATTATGTATTGTTTTTGTGTGTGGGGATAATGTGATGAGATGTTGAGTTGATATGTATATTTTTTATGGAAATTGGTTTTGATGTGGAATTGCGGAAATGTGGGTTGTTTTCTAGTGCTGTATGGTTTTTTGTTGTGTTATGTGGTGTTATAATAAGTATCTGGTAGTGACAGATATAATTTTTAATGTTATAAATTTCAAATGGAATAGATTGAAATGGATAACTTGATAGGATAATTAAAGAACAATTATTTATGAATTGTGGGTATGTTATAAATTGTTATTAAAAAATATGAAATAAATGGGAAGGGGTAATGCACTCTTTGGTAATATAAAAAACCAGCAGTTAAATAATCCTAAAAATAAATGAATATGACTGTTTTGGGGCTGATTTTATGTTCTATTTTTTGTATATAAGAGATATAGTAAGTGGTGAAGGTTGTGTGGCTTCTGGAAATTTTGTGAGTTGGGAGGAAACACTTTTTGGGAATCCTTTAATTATAATTGTGTACTGATTGAGCTGTATAAATTTTCTTATGATCATTGTGATTTTTATATTGTCTCTACTAGTGTAAACCACCATTTCCAGAAAACCAAATGTTTTGGGTTGTTCATCTTAATATCTCGATGGTCCGTATTGATGGATAGATACCCCCCCCCCCCATATGCCTCTCTTTTTTTAGGGATATTAATATCCTTGACATGTGATTGTTAGAGTTCAAATGTGTAAATTTGTTGTGTTTTATGAGAATATGATAATCATATAGTAGGGTTTATGCGTTGTATTAAAGGGGAAAAATGTTTATGATTTCCATATTCATGATACCACACTATCCTTGTTGTGGGTGTAATTGATATGGGGTGTCATGGTCTAGTTTTCTACAGAAAATATGAGATATTATATTATGGACCAGTATCTATATGAGAGATTTGATTTCCTGTGATCTCCTAGGTGTATATGTGTGATATGTGGTGTGATGTGAAAGATACAGCTTTTTGAGAAAGCATCTAATATACGATAGATGAGAGCTCCAAATCAAATAAAATTTGTGTGGGACATCATAAACTTCTGGGAAATTATTGTAGGGTTCTTTCTATATCATTATTATTATTATTATTATTATTATTATTATATAAGGATGAGTAATTTTTTGAGCATTCCCTGTTTCAGATGAAATTGGATAATTGTTATTTTTTAGGTGTTGTTGGTTCAAATATTTTCTCAGTAGTAAATATGAATTCAATTTTCACATATATATGAGAGACTTGTGGTATGATCTTAATGTGTATACTTTTATTCTAAAACTATATATGTACAAACTATTATTCATCAATCAAAGTGGGATTCGTGGAACATGTTATACATTTATATAATGGACACGATATTGTATTCATTAAGGTTTCCATATGGATTCATTTTGTTATTTTATTTTGAGACACTTTGTTTCCACATAATATATACATTCATTGTGTTTTTGTTTCTAAATGATTTTTGAATTATTTCATGAAATTCCTTTTGAATGATTTATATATATCTCTAGAAAATATATTATAGAGGGTTATAACATCAATTAATGTGGGTGTTTTATACAATATGTACTGATTGCCGTTATGGGGATACTTAAAGGGGGAATCATAGGTTATTATACCTCATTATTAATTTTTATCCATGAATGGGTACCTTTGGGGAAGTGGGTCATAACATTGTTTTAATGTTTTTTGACAAGTAGGGAGTTATACTCTGTATTTGTATCTACATTAGGGACTCATACCAAAATATGGAAGTGGATGTGGTCCACAAGAAAAAAAGAGTGGGGTCCAAATATGGATTGTTTCATGCACTGGAAGGGATAGTGCCCAAAAGTTCAACGATCATTGGCGGTAAAATCAACATTTTATATACGACTTTTTGTGGATTTTTTTACTTAGGAGATTATCAGTATTTTATTTTATCCACTTCATATCGATCTATTGATCATGTAATTGGGAGGCTAACCCTGAAAATGGATTTGACTACACTGTTCAGAGGGCAGACCAATATGTTTGATAACTACCAGAAGATTAAATACAATATGGACACATAACATTCTGGTACTAATGTTTTATTTTTGGTATATTAAACCTTATTATTTCATCCTTGGAATAAATAGTTTTTATTTCAGTTGTTCATTTATTGAATGATTCAATGTGATAAAGTTTTTCTGAAAAATTGATAGAAAATATGTTGTTTTCATTAATATGTTTTTTTAGGATGGGATATAGAATCTATTAATTATTTTCAGGTGGATATGCCTAGGTAGTTAGTAGATTCAAGGATGGTGGAGGTTTACAAGGTCATTAGGGATAAGTTCATAAAATTTGTTTTATATGTTTACACATTGTTGTTTCTTGGTTATCTTGTTGAGCCTACAGTCATTGTTGGAACTACCATCATTTGGGTGATACTATAATAAATTATCTTAATTATTTATAGGAATTATATTTTATAATATTATTTTGAAAATAGAATTCATTATTGATTTTTTACTTATTTAAAATGATTGAATTAATTATGATATATGCTATGAATAAATTTACATTCATGTTTATTTTTGTAGTAGATTTGAGCTATTGAAAATATTATAATAGTGAAAGGTTTATTGGAATATATTTTTGATGGGAGATAGGAAGTGTTGTTGAAGTTTTTTATTTTAATATAATATGTACATGGTTTATGTAGTTTATTATTATTAACTATTATAAGGAAGTTGTAATATTGTTTATTTTGGAGGATATGAGATGAATTTTTAGGAAAATGTAACCATGTCGATTGGATTAAGAAATATAATTTCCCTAGAGGTTTGGAATTGAGTTGAAAATAAATGAATAATTGTGAAATATAAAATGGTAATTATTTTTCATTAATTAAATAAACATGGATAAACATAGTAAATAATGTTTAAATATGATGTGTCAAATTAATATTAATGATATATTAATATGATTGGGTGGTTTTCCAAATTTAATGTTTGTAACATAACATATATGTTAATAATCATGAATATAAAATAATAAATAAAATTTTATTGTAGAATATGATGTTTTGTAGTTTTTATGGTCATTTTGTGTTTATGGGGTTACTCAATTATCTTTTTTCCAAAATTAGTGGATTTTAATTTTTCTGGTGGTGATGTTGTGGTGAAGTATTTTGGTAATACATTTTTTTGTTAGGATGTTTTCCCTTGTATGTTTTTTTGTCATAATAAAAGATATAATATTTATTTATTATTTAATATACATCGCCATCCAAAATCAGTTTTATGATAAATGACTTTATGAATTGGTGGGTTTGATGTATACACCCAGAAACAATTTCATTGGAGATATAGATGACTTTATTGGTATACCAATCACAATTCCATATAAAAATAGTACAGTTATCCAGAAATGTTATGTTTATATGTATGTGTGGTTTTGATGTGATACTGATGTCATTATACGACATTGATATTTATTTTGAGGATTTTTTACATATTATATGGCAATGGAATGGGGTATTTTGTTGTGGACTATGGGTGTGGTCTATTTTTATCAATGTGTTTAATGTTTTTGATTACATTTTATCTATGTTTTCTGTGATGGGACTAAAAATAATTTTTTTTGCAAACATTATAAAATTATATTATTTAAGAAACATTTGAAGATACCTTTTATTCAATATGATATCATATTCAATATTTTATTCTACATATATGTTAAATATCTACTTGAGCCTTAGGTTTTATTTATTGTTTACCTAGAATAAATAATTAGCATGTTGTTATGCCTATCCATTGATGAAATATATATATTATACTCGATTTTCCTGAGAATTAATATTGATTAATTTCATGAGTATAATTATATGATTGGTCGTATGTCATTATAATATTTTATAATTATTGTATGGATTAATTGGTTGACCTAAGAACTACTAACTCATTGTTCTAATATTTTTTAGTTGGAGTTTCTTCCATTGATATTATATAATTTTGGAATTTCACATGGTGTTATTTTATGTTTTATGAAATTAGATGTATTATTCATTGGAATATTTGTGGTTCTAGGTTTATAAAGCCTATAATGGTTATTTTATGGCGTAGATACTTTGGGTATAAATGTGGAATACTATTTATAGTCATTTTTTTATAGACCATGATCTCTTCTTGTACATATGGCCTTTTCATGGAAATAATCATGGGTCATCCCTAAACATACTCGATATACAAAAAATAATGATTTAACTCAATAAATTATTAATTATTAATTACCACTAATAAAATATATTTTTATTATATCTCCTCAAACAAAACACCATCATAAAATGAATCGTTAAACATTTTTTTTATAGAAATTATAATTATTATATGATACCATTTAAAAATATCTATTGAATTTCATAATATAAACATAGGTAACTAAAATATAAAATATATCATGATTGAAAAATAATTGACAATTTTAATACTAATGAGTTTGTGTAATTCAAATAATGTAACTAATCCTATAATCTGACCATTTTTTATTTAAAAATATATATTATTCTAAATTTGGAATTTTAAGGGCTATATATTTTTAATTTAATTAACAAAATATATTATTGTTAAGATAAGATGAAAATTATAATTTTATTATTATATTAATGAAATTTTAATTTATATATTATTGGATATTGGGATAGTAATAGTTAATATGTTAGAAAGGTTAATTTATCTTAAATATTATTATTAATTTAATTATATATTTCTATTAAAATTTTACATTCAAAAACATTAGATATTTATTTTAATGAAATGAAAAACTTTTTTATTCGTCATTATAATATAATTTTTGGATTTATTTTTGGTATATTTCAATAATAGATAATTTATAGGTGAATTTTAAAAATTATAGACTTCCCTATACATTAAATCTTAACACATTATTAATATATAATCATCTGATAAAATTTTATAAAAAATTATATTAATCTAGGATTTATTTATAGTAGAAAATTATGAATTATAAAAAATATTTATTAATATATAAATAATATGATTTAAATTTTAGAACATAAATAAAATTGTCTTGTAGTTAAAACTAATTTTGGAATATTATATTAAATAAATATTATTATGGTAAAATTTGGGTTTTAATTTATTCAAATGGTTCATAAAAAATAAAAAAATTTAAATAAATCATTTAGTATTTGAGAAATCTGAAACATTGAAAATATTAGCTTGATGATTGTTTTAATGCTTAAAAATATTCTATTTTTCTAAAATAATTTTCTCAATATTATTCTCCCAATAGTAAAATTTATTATTCAAGAACTTATAAAATTGATTTGAAAAGTTTATTTTAAATTTTAAATTAAATATGATCATAATTAATATATTTTAAAATATAAATTTTGTAAATTAAAAATAATTACCACTGATAAAAATTGATAACAATGGAGAAATGAAATAAAAATTTAATATTTATTTACATAACTGAAAAGACCTAAAAAATTAATATTTTTTTATTGAATGGTTTTTTTATGAATTAATAAAACATATCTAATATCTATTAATTTCCATTTCAGTGTCAAAAATAATTTTCAAGCATGTCTACCCTTTATTTTAAGAGGTGTTATTTATAAAAATATCATTTCTTACACTTATATAAGGGGCCTTCAACCACCCATAATATATAAAACTATAATTATAAATCCATACAAAATACTTCTATTTTAAACTTCCCTAAGATCCCTACCACTTTTTTTCATTCTCTATGACTATGGAGAATACCCAAGACCTAAATTTCCCACTAGGTACTCCAAGAGGGGGATCAAACATTCAATTTGAGTTATAATCATTTAATAAACTTTTTATTTACTATGGTTATACTAAAATAAATTTCATCATGATAATGTAATTTCATAATACCAATAAATATAATGAATTGTAATTATGTTAATTATAAAACCAGTATCTTCAAGTACCCCTTGATTAGAAAAACGAGAACATCATTCATGTGAGAGTACATAATACCAAGTCTACGAAGTGACATATATTCGACCATAACATTATAATATTGAAAGTACTAAAATGGTATTTAATAAATAATTATGAGATATATAACATGTTTATTATTTTTAAAAATTATACTTATTACTACAAAAATATTTAAATGTTAAAAATTAAATCATTTTCCATTTGTACCTATGTACTACGACCTTCTTGGGTTGATGCATTTTGTTTTTCGTCACTACTGAACATGGATACTTATTTTAATTTATTGAATTTTTTAATATTATATTATTATTTTAATATATGTTTTCTTTTAATCTATTGTTAATATTGAAATGATTATTTTTTATACCATAATTTATTTACCAACAATATTAAAAAAAGAAAAATGGACACAATGTTTATCCTAACAAATCATAAAAAAAATAATGGTTTGAATAAATGAAATTATATGACATTAAGGAAATAATATTCCAGTACATCAAATTATAATGTATTGATGACCATGTTATCATGATTTTGAATTGGTATCAAATCATTAAATCGTTCATGAATCAATGAAAATAACTAACATCAGATAATGAAATTAAATATAGATAACTTTTAAATATTCAACCAATGATAATAAATAATGTGTATAAAGGGTAATAGTTATGAAAAATATTCTATAATATGGTATTATGATAGTTATTTTAATTATATATGATAATAAAAATATTTCCTGGATGTTGGGACTAAATTAGATGGGGTTTTCTATACTCAATTTCTTTTCTTGATTCATAATCATTATTCCCTAAGTGTGGTCCTACACTAGGGATTACATATATTATGTGATGATATAATAGATAATTTCCTCCTCATTTTACACAGAATAACATTGATAGATATATTAATTCATTCATTTTAATGATTTTATAAATAATATCTACCCATTCCAAATGTTCTCTTTCTCTTCCATATCCATATTAACATATTCTTCTAATCATATAATTTTATACTTTTAAAGATAATATATTTATTTATACAAATCTTCAAAATTATATTCTCCAATTTTCAAATTTATGATATATCACTATTTTTTTAGTAGGGTTTGAAACTAATATATTTAAAAATATTGAATTTTTTCTTATCTAGATTTGACTTTTTTCACAATAGATTTCCATAGAATTATTTCATTTCAGGGATCAAATATTTGTAATTAAATCTAAATAATGTTTGAAAACACTTTTATTGAGCCTAATTGAAAATAATTTTATAAATTGAATCATAATTTTTCAAATTTATAAACATGTTGTGAAATATCATTTTATTATTTTTCATCCATTTTCCTCTATTTCTCAAGTGATTTAACTTATATGTATTTATTATTCATGATTCACCCTATAAATAACCCTATGAAATATTAATATTAAATATTTTTTGTAAAAACAAATATATCCCATTATGTCATTCCATTTGATTCTAATTTGAAAGGATACAAAAGCAATTTTCCTCCCATGGGTTATTTAGAATGTGATAAATTATTTTTTTGAAATTTCATAAATATTAATTAATAATTAAGGGTAATATATTATATAACACTCTAGTGAATTATTTAAGGATATATGTATCTTGATAATACTATTCACATAAATGATTACATTTTTTTCAATAATGGATTAATGTTATTGAATCGAAAATGTGATGATTCACTTTTCTTATGTTTGTAAAAAAGAATATTTGATATCTCAGAGGTCAATGGAATATTACATTTATATTCTATATTACTATGATTATATTCCATCGATAATTTTATTGTCTTATAAATCCACACACTTTATCTATAATACATTTTTAAATATTAATTTCATATAAATCTAACATGTCATAGAAATAACCTGGTTTGTTACATTATTTCATAATAAGATGTTTCTCCCATGATCAAGAATTATTGTATTCATATTATAAAACATTTGATGGAATTTATTGAATTCTCCATTACATTTTTTTCTCACTCATTTCACATTCAGTCATTCCAAATGTTATGATGATGATTATATATTTTTAGGAGTCTATACATGAGTTTAGTGTGTCTATATTATTTATAAATTATTATATGTATTTTAAAAAAAGTAACTTATGTAGCTATTGTTTTTTGAAACTAAACGTTTGGTTAATGGGTTTTTTATTTATTGAAAGATTCATTCACTAACAAATTGAAATTATATAAACTAAATATTTTATTTAATTTTTTATCTCACTTGGAATAAAATTACATCAGCAAATGATTTGATTTTAGAAAAATATATATGAGTATTGGATTATGGTTATTTATTAGGTAGTAAAGAAATCTATTGTTCCATGAGATTAGATAAGTTATATTTATGTATTTGGGTGAGGGAATGTTAGTAAAATACATATATATAATTATATCATTTTGAAAATATCTTGAAACTATAGTAAATTAATGATTTTGTGGTTTTAATCCTAAGATTAACTTTTTGATATTATATATTGATACATGCTCTCTATCAGATGTTTGAAGGTGTTTTTTCATTTATAGGGGAATATGGGTTATTAAATTAATTATCACCGAGTGTTGTACAATGTGGAATAAATAAAATCATAGTTTGTAACTCTTGAAGGATATGATTTATTTAATATCATAATTAAAAAAAATTAATGTTTTTAGATGTCATTTAAGGATGTGATATAATACTAGTCAGGGTATAAAACATGATAAGAAAATTACCATGTAAATACTTATATAAACAAAAGGATTGATTGGTTGATCCACTAATATCATGCCATAGTCGATTCTATCGTAATATTAAATGAATATGTCATTGAAGTGTAGATTTTTGGATTGAGTTTACATGTTCATATGATAATTTTATCTCATTAATTATATATTATCATAAACATTTTTTTTGTATTTAGTGATAAATACTATCATAAAAATTAACATATAAAGGATTAGTCCCTAAGAAACTATTATAACTATATAAGGAATATTATTTGGTATAAATCATTGAGAAATTATAGAATGGAAATTCATTTAAATTATGTTAAAAATCATAACTCTCTCAGTATGTAATAATTTAAGGATGATATCATTGTAGAATATATATATTGAGTTTCATATCAATCCCATAACTATTTTAATTGTTAACTGATAATAAAAAATTATTGGTTGAAATTTATTTTTTATTTGATAATGATAAACCCTAATGATTTTTATTATTTTCTAATAATAAATCCCATTTCCAATAAATTGTCTCCCATATAACACTGCAAAAAACTGAACTGCGATACATTTTATTAAGATAAATTATTATTATTAATATTAAATATAGTAATTTATTATTTGAATTATTGATTATAAATAATGTTAATAAATTTATGAAATAAATTTAAAAGGAAAAATAAATGTCACTTGGAATGCTAAAATAAAATTAAATTATAATAATAATGATAATGAACTAGTAATACCATTTTATGTTTGAAAATATATATTATATAAATTGGAATCATATACACTAAGTGTTTTAATTTATGAAGCTATAAAAATAATGATTAAAATATGAAAAAATATATTTAAAAAATAAATATTATATTAAAAAATTTATCTAGTAATTTATAGAAAATCGAAATTAAAGGAAGAAATATTTTTAATAGGATAATTTCATTTAAAATTTGTTTTCATTATATTATTATGTTTTTTAATGTTATTTTCTAAGATTATAGATTTTTAGTTTTAATCAAAATAAATATTTTTGAATTGTTTATAAAAATATTATCATAGGTTTGTTGTTTTTATTTTTTGGAAATATTATTTTTTATGATAATAGTTAAAAATAAAATTCTTACCAATACATTATCTTTTTTGACATAATAAATATATAATAATTGTGTAGAAATATGCATATTATTTTAATTGAGGATAGAATAATTTTATTAATACAAGCATTAATTTATAAATACAATTCCAAATTAATAATAACAATTAAATTTAAAACAATGTAATATTTCATTACAAAAGAAAAAAAATCTATTTTTTTAATAAATATTCTTAATTTTAAGTATGGTTTTTCATATATTGAAATCCCACGAACAAATATTTGTAACAATTTAAATAAGTAATTTTTTATAAATAAACCACATTATTAGTTTTATCAAATTGATAATATTTATGCATTATAATACACTCCTTAAAAAAATTGTTCCTACACTATTTACCTTCTAATACTAAAATATATTTTAATTACCATGAATAATTTTTTTTATAATTTTTTTTAATATATTAGGAAAAGAAATATTAAAATTTTTTAATATGTCTAAATAAATTAATATTATATGAAAGTATTTACAAAGATTATAAAATTGATACCATTGTATTAGATAAATAAATTTAAAGAATTTTTTAAAATTGGAAATGATATATTCCATATTTTAAATATTTCAAATGAATTTTTGATAATTTACTCGATGAATGTATATCTCACCTATATTTTAGTCAACATTTTATTTCACATTCAATTTTAATCTTTTGCACTCTATATTAAGATGTTATATTTACCAAAATTTAATTCCATCTGTTAATAAAAGGGGTTGTCCAAAACACTGTTAAAATAATTATATATTTTGAATTAATCATAAAATGAAATATTTAACATATATTAGATAAGACTACAAGAATAGGTATCCTAATTTTCAATTTAAAAATCAGAAATACTCTATTTTCATGATTAACACTAAGGGAAAGATTAAATTATCATCATTAGTACAAATAAATTATAAATATTTTTCTACTCAAATATTCGACAAAAATTATTTTTTCCAAATTAAATAAATAAATTAATATTCATAGTATAATAAATTTTTATTATGATTCGTTTATAACTATAATTTACAATTTTACCTCCATATAAAAAATATGACTGTAATTTTTGAAAACATTTTGAATACTAGCTTCATGAAGATAGAAATATCTATTTTCATAACAATTATACAGAGAATGATATAGAAATTTATTTAAAAAATAAATATTTTATTTATAACTTGATTAAATTATGAAATGATGAACCATTTAATACCCATCAACATTTCTAATAAAAATGAAGGCATCTTATGTTTGTAGGTTCAGATTGCATGATTCATTGAGTGGCATTGTTCATTTTCCATCACCACTATACATTGGGAGTAATAAGATTATTTTTAATGAATATATATGAAATTATTTGGAAAGTAATGTTTTATGTTTTTAATATAAGGATAATTTTAACATTAAATTAATATATTTTGATACCAATATTCCTTAGTTTTAAAATAACTAGAACCATATCGTCAAAAACATCATCCTTACAATTCATTACTATATATATCATTGGGTGAACATAATTTTTGTAAAATAATTATTGATAATATATTCTATTACCTTAACAAAATATATCAATAATAAAAATTATCTCAATAATTGTTATTGGTATGATACTATGATGAATCTACTAAAAATAATAGACAAAATATAATGATGAAAATAAATAAATTTTTTATAAATTGTATTAAAAATGAATATAAATAGTTTATTTAGGGTAAAATAATAAAAATATGATTCTAAAATAGGTTTTTTGGATGATTATTTATATTGAAAAATATTTTGAATATATTTGAAGTGTGTCAGGAGTTAAATAAAAGTATATTTCTATACTCAACATCATTTATTTAGTCGTAATGATTCCTCCATGAATATGGATATAATAGATCTTATCCTTATAATAAATGATGAAACTATTAGTCCATCAATCGTTAATTTAGGGAAAATTACATTTCTATATTTATATCCTCACTAAAGTTTATGCTCTGGTGAATAATTGAAATCCTTTTCAAAAGATCTCTTTTTCATTAATACCTATATTCCTTGTTCATAATAATGTTCACATTTAATTATGTTAAAAAACAATCATATATTATATTTAGTTATCATAAAATATAATACCTATCAACATTAAATTGTATGATTGATCACATGTTTTACAATGTTATTTTCCAGTAATGGTTTTATAAAATGATGAAATGCATTTCTTCCTTTGTGGATTCTATTTCTTTTCACACAATAAAAATTTTGTGGAATTGGTTTTATGACAACCCTGCTTTTTATTACAACTTAAACATGATTTATTACATAAAACATCACTTGATACAACAAAGAAGATCGATAGGTTTAGTGTCTTTGGGGCTTAGGATCATTACATAAAAACTTAAAACATGAAATACAACATCTCTATTGAAAAGTTCCTTTACATGACCACTACATTCCCTCATACTTAGCATTGCATGGGATAACCTGAGGACATTCATAAAAAAGGGTGAGCTATAAAGCCCGGTAAGGGAGTACACATGGAATAACATGAGGAGTACAATACATGTTAGACAATAGGCATATCAATAGAGCATAAAAGAAACATGAACATAAAGGCACGATAAATCATGATAATCATAACATGGAAATGTGGCAACAACACTTAACATGGAATTAGTATGAGCCAAGGCTAATTGCAAATAAATCATGAGTAAAATCCTCATTGCACATCAAGCACAAGTAAAACCTCGTTTCAATTGAATTAGCATGAGTCAACACTCATTTCACATGACGTATCATGATACTATACTTTACCCAATGCATTGGAGCGCTATAAGGGTGCACCCTTCTTAAACATTTCATTTCATGCATAAGTGTGCCACATGGATCATAAAACATGGATTCATAAAACATAATCATTTCTTCCACGATACAGGAATGTGGAATTCATACATTAAACATTTTAATCAATATGTAAAGGTGCATAAAGGTGAATACCCTTGATGGAGAAATGATCATGGTATTCACTACACAATGACATTGGCTTAGAAAATCGGTGCGATTTCGGCAGCGTAACGGCGTGACATAAGAATTCATAAAAATGGTTGATGAGAGAGAAAGGGGTTCCTCATCATATTTACATGTAATGGACAGTAAGGAGGTCATATAGATACATGTCACAACAAATTTATTGGAATTTAGATTCATGATACAAAATTATTTTATTGAATGTAAAAGAAGAGAGAGAAGTTCCTTTCGGAATTTCGGCATAGTAACGGGTGTAATGGGAGGCATTTAATGGGAGAAAAAGGGGTCTCCCATAATTAAAAAAATAATAGGGAAGTATGGGGGAGGTGTTAAAACAAACCCGAACATTCATAATTGAAATTAAAAGGCAAAACAACTTAATGAAAATTGGACAAAATGAGAAAAAAAGAAAAAAAAACCCTTACTTGGAAGTGTGCTTCCAAAGGCTAGAGAGAGGCTAGTGAGAGGCTTCTTGGGAGCTTGGGGCACCTTGGGAGGATTCTAGAGAGAGTAGAGAAGAGGTTGTACGAACTCCAAGGGATTTTAGTGAGGATGAAGTGGGATCTTGGGTGGGTTTATATAGGAATGGTGAGGGAATTATTTATTATTTAGGTTTGGGTCCCCTTACATTAAATTAATCCAAACCACAAACCATCCCATGGTTTTTGCCCTTGTTTTTTGGAAAAGGGAAGAGTAAAAAAATATTTTATAAGGCCCAAGTCCGATCTTCTTAAAATAATAAGGTTTCTTATGTGGAGGTGAGTCACACTCCCATGGAAATTAATTTAAAAAGGCAAAGTGTTGAATTTGTCTTGAGGGGTCCATTAATTCTTTGAAAAGTAAGTCAAAAAAACACAAAATCACATTATTTTAATGATAAAACATATATTGGACGAACATAAGGATTATTGTATTTTATTACATCACCATTGGGTCATTATGATGTCATAAAACACATTATATTTTTAAACGGTATTTAATTTTTACCCAAAAATTTGATTGTCTCAGAAAATTATGAAAAATTCACCGTTGGATAATTTCGACGTCCTGATTCCAGAAATGACATTTATTATATCTAAAAAATTTTCTAAATATGTTAATTTTCACTTTTAAAATAAAAACCAACATTTAACGAAAATTCACGGGTTTTGACAGAAATGGATTTCAAACCTTAATATAAAATTTTAATTGCATTCATAAAATTATAAG
Organism: Viscum album; assembly: GCA_963277665.1. Taxonomy (NCBI): domain Eukaryota; kingdom Viridiplantae; phylum Streptophyta; class Magnoliopsida; order Santalales; family Viscaceae; genus Viscum; species Viscum album. The sequence goes on along the minus strand of OY728151.1, from coordinate 640,506,582 downwards.
ATCATTTATATTTAATAAAAATTAATTTAATAATATTATTATTATTTTAATAAAATATTAATTAATTCAAAAATCCCTTAATTTAATAAAATAGATTTCTTAATTAAATAATAACTAAAAACACCATTTGTACTTTAAAAACTATTTACAATGTATCAAAAATGACTAGAAATTATATTCATTGTTATATACAAAAATAATTTAAATGAACATAGTACTACTTATTTGTTACATAACCCCTTAAAACAGCCGCATAAGACCTAAGGGTAAGGTGTGCGATGATGACATACTCTTGGGATGGCTCGGATAACATCGCTCGAGTGGTAATCTCTATCAACTTCCACTTTTCCCGTAGACGGTTCCGTTCGAGCTTGACATGGTGAAGCTCAGCTTGGGCTTGGTCAAGTGCGAAGCCCAAGGATGCCACCTTTTTTCCGAGCTCCGACAAATGGGCTTCGTATGGGGCAATTCTACTAGATGAGGCCATCACTTCTTTTGTCTGAGTAAATTGGATTTGTTATGGTCCTATATTTATACTAATCATGTGATCACTGTTCAACGGCTATATTAAAAATAGTCAAAAATCTTAACATAAAACCAAAGAAGTTTCCATCTTATAAAAACATTTTATATAAAGATACATTTAACTGGATCAAGAGGGATTTTCCATTAATGAAACTTTGGGTCATTACAATATTCCCCCCTTAAGAAATTTCACCCTCGAAATTTGCCTTTTCCCATACTAAAAAAAATGTGGGTAACTCAGCTTCATCATATCCTCCAATTCCCAAGTTTCTTCTTCAAACTTGTGGTTTCTCCACAACACCTTGACGAGGGGCATTGTCTTATTTTATAGAACTTTTTCTCTACAATCTAATATCTTCACTGGTTGCTCCTCATAAGAAAGATTGTCTTCCAATTGTACCACATCAGATGAGAGTACATGTGAAGGGTCCGGTATGTACTTCCATAAGAGGGATACATGAAAGACATCATGTACTTTGGCCATGGTAGGTGAAAGTGCTAGTCGATAGGCCACAGCCCCAACGCGATCAAGAATCTCGAAGGGGCCGATGTACCTTGGAATTAACTTCCCTTTCTTTCCAAACCTCATGTCCTTTTTCCATGGAGATATGCGTAGAAACACCATGTCTCCAACATTAAACCCAAGGTCTCATCGACGATTATCTGCATAACTCTTCTGTCGAATTTGGGCTGCCTTGATATGTTGCTGAATGGTTTTCACCTTCTCCACCATTTCCTCAACCATTTCTGGTCCAAGCAGCTTACGTTCACTGACCTCATCCCAACATGCCGGTGTTCTGCACCTTTTCCCATACAGGGCTTCATATGGTGCAATTTGGATGCTCGAGTGGAAACTGTTATTATAAGATAACTCAACCAGAGGAAGATGTTGATCCCATCCTCCGTTAAAGTCCATTGAGCACGCTCTCAACATATCCTCAAGTGTTTGTATAGTCCACTCGTTTTGGCCATCAGTTTGAGGATGATAGGCCGTACTGAAGTTCAGTTCAGTATTCAGAGCATATTGAGGACTCTTTTAAAACATAGAGGTGAATCTTGGATCTCGGCCAGACACAATAGATAGTGGTACTCCATGCAACCATACCACTTCCCTGATATATATCCGTGCCAGTTGATCCAATGAGAAATACTCCCGAATAGAAATTAAGTGTGCAGTCTTTGTTAGACGATCCACAACAACCCAGATTTCATTGTTGCCTTTGGATGTCCTTGGAAGTCCGGTGACAAAGTCCATGGCGATGTTCTCCCATTTCCATTCTGGTATGGGCAATGGTTGCATCATCCCCTTAGACTTCTACCACTCTGCCTTCACTTGCTGACACACTAGGGACTTTGATGTATATTCAACGATCTCCTTCTTCATATTATCCCACCAAAAGTTTTCTCAGAGATCTCGATACATCTTTGTGCTCCCTGGGTGAATAGAGAAATTTGAACTATGTGCATCATCCAAAAGTTCCTTCTTCAACTCCGGACTTGATGGAACACATAGTATTTTCCCAAACCGCACAATTCCTTCATCATTAACATTAAACTCTGAGGATTTCCCTTTTTTGATAGCTTCCACTTTTTCTTGAATTTCCACATCATCCGTTTGAGCATCCTTTAACCTTTTCAAAAGAGACGGTTGAGAAATCATTTGCGAAAGGATTGATGATGTTCCCTTCTCTATGATTCCCATGTCCATCTTCATCAAGTCTAAGAAGATTGTATCCTTCTCAATTCTCAACATTGATAGAATTTTTGGATCCTTTCTACTTAGGGCATCTTCCACCTTGTTCGCTTTCCCAGGGTGGTAATGTGTTGAATAGTCATAATCCTTGATGAGCTCTATCCATCTTCTCTGGTGCATATTAAGCTCTTTTTGTGTGAATATATATTTAAGACTCTTGTGGTCAGTATATATCTCACATTTCTCTCCATAGAGATAATGCCGCCAGATTTTCAAGGCAAAGATCACAGCCGCCAACTCCAGATCATGTGTTGGATAGTTTTCTCATGGATTTTCAACTGCCATGAGGCATAGGATATCACTTTATCATTCGGCATTAGCACATAACCTAATACCTTCTTTAAAGCATCACTGAATACCACAAAAAGTTCCCCACTTGTGGGTAATGTGAGCACGGGCGCAGTGATAAGGTTCCTTTTCAACTCCTTGAAGCTTTCTTCACATTCATCACTCCAAGAAAACTTTAATCCCTTTTGAGTTAGCTTGGTATGAGGGTCAGACAATCGTGATAAATTTCTCACAAATCTTCGATAATATCCAGCTAACCCCAAGATGCTACGGATATCCGTTACCGATGTTGGCCTCGGCCATCCCTCAATTGCATCTGTTTTGGAGGGGTCCACAGATATTCCATTGCTTGTAATGATATGGCCCAAAAGTGAGACCTCCTTCAACCAGAACTTACACTTGCTATACATTTCATAGAGCTTCTCCTTGCGCAAAGTCTCTAGTACAGTTCTTAAATGCTCCTCATGATCCTCCATGGTTTTGGAGTATATTAGAATATCATCTATAAAGACTACCACAAATTTGTCAAGGTAATATCTAAAGACTCTATTCATCAAGTCCATGAATATTACTAGAGAATTGGTGAGTCCGAAAGTCATTACTATGAATTCATAGTGTCCGTATCTTGTACGAAAACCAGTCATGGGGATATCTTCCTTCTTCACCCTTACTTGATAATATCCTGACCGCAAATCCACCTTGGAGAAGTATTGTGCTCCACGCAACTGATCAAAAAAGTCATCGATTCTTGGGAGAGGATACTTTTTCTTTATCGTGGTTTTGTTAAGTTCACGATAATCGATTCAAAGCCGCATTGACCCATCCTTCTTCTTGCTGAAGAGGACTGGTGCATCCCATGGTGATGCACTTGGGAGTATAAACCCTTTATCCAGATTCTCCTGTAGTTGTTTCTTCAGCTCTTCAAGCTCTACAACAACCATTCTATATGGAGTCTTGGATATTGGTAGCACCCCAGGTATAAGTTCAATTGAGAACTCAACATCTCTTCTTGGAGGAAGAAAAGGCAGTTCCTAGGGAAGCACTTCAGTGAATTCCCTCACAATAGGCATTTCTTCAAGGATGGTTTCTTCCTTGGACTCAATCATCTGATCCAGATATGCATGCTCATAAGGAAGTAATATCCATGCTTGAGATGATGGAGCTAAATGAGATTCATCTTCCTCCTGACACTTGTAAAGAATCGGGGGTTGATTCTCCATATGGAGTGTGATTTCCCTATCCTAACAATTTATGTTGGCTCTATATAAGTAAAGCCAATCTATGCCAAGAATTGCATCAAATTCCACTAGAGGGAGTATGACGAGGTTCGCCGGGAAATTCAATCAACATATTATAACAGGTGAGGACTTATATTCATGGGATGCAATTATTTCCCCATTTTCCGTACTCACCAACATCTTTACTTCCATGATTTGTGGTGGTGCTGGGATTGTTCTACTAAACTTTAGAGATATAAAAGAATGCGTAGAACCTGAATCAAAAAGTATGTTTTCTATTCTTGAATGAATAACTAGCGTACCTGTAACCACTTCTTTGTCGGGGTTCACTTCGGCAGAAGTGATGGCAAAAGCTCTTCCTTGATGTCTTGGAGGTTGTTGGTTGCCTCCGATAACCCTTGGATTAGGGCACTGATTTTCAAAATGACCTGGTTCTTTGCATTTGTATCATTGAACAACGCGTTGAGGTTCGAACGGAGCGTTCCTCTCCTCTGTCGCAGCCGCGGGTCCTTCTTGCCGACAGTTAACAGCTAGGTGCCCTTCTCTTCAACACCTGAAGCATTTTCTCGTCCCCTTAAGGCAATTTTCAGTGTGCTTCTTTCCGCACTTTGGGAAAGTAGTGTGCTGGATCTTCTTAGCACCGTTGGATTTATCCATCGGACCACCAGCATTGAAGTCCACCTTACGCTTCTTGTCCCCATGATACCCCTGTGATTCCCCGATCTCCATTTCATCCTTGAGGGCACATCGGACAATTTCCTCATAGCTGTCGAAGTCACGGATCGCTAATGCTTTTCGCAAGATAGGCTTCAGCCCACCAAAGAAGCGGTCAACCTTGCATTTGGGGGTAACAACAAAGCCTGAAGCATATCGTGCAATCATTGTAAATTTTTCCTCGTATGCTCCAACAGATTCTTCATCTTTTTTCTTGAGGGAAAGGAAGTCCCTTTCCATCTTAAGCCGGAGGGTGCGCGGAAAATATTTATCAAAAAACATCTTCTAGAAATCCTTCCATTCCAATGCCTCGATCTCCTCCTCAGGCTTCGTATTTTTTATCAACGTCCACCATTGATCAGCTTCACCCTCCATACGATAAGCCACCAAGAGAACCTTCTCTTGTTCAGAACATTGGAGGATGGAGAATATCTTTTCCATGGAGTTGATCCATTGTTCAGCGATCGTGGGATCGGATGATCCACTAAAAGTAGGAGGCCTTTGTCTCATGAAGCTCTAGATAGCGACTTGTTCATTCTTAGGGGGGTTGAACGTTCCTCTTGACCTATGTTTCTATTCAAAACATGAGTTAGCTGAGAGAGAAGCGTGAAAAAGTTCGTGATTCCCGTTCCCATTGGATTTGGCATCTCATTAGTACAGTCATCACACTGATCTTCACAACGGTTGTTAGCCCGAGTCCTCCTATTACCGGCCATTGGCTGGAATAAAAGAAATGTTAGGGTTAACACATAAGGTTAATCCAAAGACAAAAATTGATGAATCAAAAATAAACTTTTATTTCTTTAACTCATTAGTCTATAGGCTTCAATCTAGTCTTCTCATGATCTACTTTCTAACATATATTCTTAGGGGAATTTTTCCCTTAATAAGGGTTTATACTAAGATTCTGAATTTATCAAAACATATCCCCTGGGAATTTCATAACCAAGAGTGCAGTAAGGCCCGTTGTCATGCACCAGTTCCCGTTCGAGTCTAACTCAAAGTGGTGTTTTCGGGTTTTACCCCTAGGATACATATGTGCCAGAGCCGCCTCTACCTGCTCGTATCTAGATAAGGATGTATTTGTTTGATAAACCACTTAATTAATATTTACCAAAACTTAGGGATGTTTTTATTATACTTAGTCTTGTATATAAGGCTTTACTACGGTTTCCTAATCTCAAAAATAACTAAACCAATCCTCTGATACCAACTATGACAACCCTACTTTTTATTACAACTTAAACATGATTTATTACATAAAACTTCTCTTGATACAACAAAGAAGATCGAGATGTTTAGTGTCTTTTGGGCTTAGGATAATTACATAAAAACTTAAAACATGAAATACAACATCTTTATTGAAAACTTCCTATACATGACCACTACATTCCCTCGTACTTTGCATTTCATAGGATAACCTGAGGACATACATAAAAAAAGGGTGAGCTATGAAGCCCAGTAAGGTAGTACACATGAAATAACATGAGGAGTACAATAAATGTTAGAAAATAGGCATATCAATAGATCATAAAAGAAACATGAACATAAAGTCATGATAAAACATGATAATCATAACATGGAAATGTGGCAACAACACTTAACATGGAATTAGCATGAGCCAAGGCTCATTGCACATAAAGCATGAGTAAAATCCTCATTGCACATAAATCACGAGTAAACCATCGTTGCACTTGAATTAGCATGAGTCAAAACTCATTGCACATGATGTATCATGATACTATACTTTACCCAATGCATTGGAGCGCTATAAGGGCGCAACCTTCTTAAACATTTCATTTCATGCATAAGTGTGCCACATGGATCATAAAACATGGATTCATAAAACATAATAATTTATTCCATGATAAAGGAATGTGGAATTCATACATGAAACTTTTTAATCAATATGTAAAGGTGCATAAAGGTGAATACCCTTGATAGATAAATGAGCATGGTATTCACTACACAATGACATTGGCTTAGAAAATCGGTGTGATTTCGGCAGCGTAACTGCGTGACATAAGAATTCATAAAAATGGTTGATGAGAGAGAAAGGGGTTCCCCATCATATTTACATGTAATGGAAATTAAGGAGGTCATATAGATACATGTCCCAACAATTTTAATGTAATTTAGATTCATTACACAAAATTATTTTCTTAAATGTAAAAGAAGAGAGAGAAGTTCCTTTCGGAATTTCGGCATAGTAACGGGTGTACATGGGAGGAATTTAATGAGAGAGAAAGGGGTATCCTATCATTAAAACAATAAGAGGAAAGTATGGGGGAGGTTCAAAACCATACCCAAACATTCATAATTGAAATTAAAAGGAAAAAGAACTTAAAGAAAATTGGACAAAAATGAGAAAGGAAGAAAAAAATCCTTACTTGGAAGTGTGCTTCCAAAGGCTAGAGAAAGGCTTGTGAGAGGCTTCTTGGGAGTTTGGGGAACCTTGGGGGGATTCTAGAGAGAGTAGGGCAGATGTTGGAAGAAATAAAAGCGATTTTAGTGAGGGGTAAGTGGGAGCTTTGGGTGGGTTTATATAGGAAAGGTGAGGGAATTCTTTATTATTTAGGTTTGGGTCCCCTTACATTAAATTAATCCAAACCACAAACCATCCCATGGTTTTTGCCCATGGTTTTTGGAAAAGGGAATAGGAAAACAATATTTTATAAGTCCCAATCCCTAACTTCTTAAAATAATAAGGTTTCTTATGTGGAGGTGAGTCACACTCCCATGAAAATTAATTTAAAAAGGCAAAGTGTTGAATATGTCTTGAGGGGTCCATTAATGCTTTGAAAAGTCAGTCAAACAAACCCAAAATCACATTATTTTAATGATAAAACATATATTGTCCGAACATAAGGATTATGGTATTTTATTACATAACCATTGGGTCATTATGATGTCATAAAACACATTATATATTTAAACGGTATTTAATTTTTACCCAAAAAATTGACTGTCTCAGAAAATTATGAAAAATTCACCGTTGGGTAATTTTGATGTCCTGATTCCATAAATGACATTTATTTTATCTAAAAAAAATTAAATATTTTAATTTTCTCTTTTAAAATAAAAACCAACATTTATCGAAAATTGACGGGTTTTGACAGAAATGGCTTTCAAACCTCAATATAAAATTTTAATTACATTCATAAAATTATAAGATCATTTATATTTAATAAAAGATAGTTTAATAATATTATTATTATTTTACTAAAATATTATTTAATTCAAAAATCCCTTAATTTAATAAAATAGATTTCTTAATTAAATAATAACTAAAAACACCATTTGTACTTTAAAAACTATTTACAATGTATCAAAAATGACTAGAAATTATATTCATTATTATATACAAAAATAATGTACATGAACATAGTACTACTTATTTGTTACATAACCCCTTAAAACAGCCGCATAAGACCTAAGGGTAAGGGGTGCGATGGTGACAGACTCTTGGGGTGGCTCGGATAACATCGCTCGAGTGGTAATCTCTATCAACTTCCTCTTTTCCCGTAGAAGGTCTCGTTCGAGCATGACATGGTGAATCTCAACTTGGGCTTGGTCAAGGGCGAAGCCCAAGGATGCCACCTCTTTTCCGAGATCCGACAAATGGGCTTCATATGGGGCAATTATACTGGATGAGGCCATCACTTCTTTTGTCTGAGTAAATTGGATTTGTTAAGGTCCTATATTTATACTAATCATGTGATCACTATTCAACGGCTATATTAACAACGGTAAAAAATCTTAACATAAAACCAAAGAAGTTGACATCTTATAAAAACATTTTATATAAAGATACATTTAATTGGATCAAGAGGGATTTTCTATTAATGAAACTTTGGGTCGTTACAGGTTTTTTTAATTTAAATATTTTATTTTTATAAATAAATATTGATTAATATTTAAAAATATATATTCATCACTTTTATGAATTTTTGTATTAGAATAATATATATGAATTTTATTAAAATTTTAAGAATTTTTTTTATGTTTTGGATTCAATGTTTCACGTTCTCACTATGATATCTTACTCATAAGTACTTCTATTTCATCAATTATTTAACGCCTTAACCCCCTTATCCTAAAGTTTGAGAAATAATTTTTTACATTGGAATAAATAAATTTATAAAACCCCAAGGTACCCAAGGGTTTAATGGTTTTGTAAAACCTTATTAATTAAATGTTACCCATATTACACTGATAAATAGGAAAAAAAACAAAACACATAACAAAGGCTAATAAATTTTAATACATGAAACTCATTCAAATGATTCCTCTTGATAACCAAGGTAAAGGAAACAGATACTTGGTGGGCTAAAATTCCTAGTAAGTTATGTGTAGGGGAAGAAATAATGAATGAATGAAAATAATTAATCATGGAAATGTAAATAATAGAGAAACCATGAAATATAAAAAACTATATAATGAATAAACAATGTGTAATTTTCACTATCTAAACCAAATTACAATAAATCAATAAAGTTAGATTGACATTATTCCATATATATTTTTCATATTGAAAATATCATAGATAAAAATAATTATAATTGAAAACGAATTATTATTGGATGACCTATCAGGAGAAAATGAATAACTATACCTTCAAGACCTTCTATACGATGGTTTGAAAGCACGGGTAGAAACCCATTTAGTTATGCCAAATATTTTGTCTCTTCATATCATTTTGATGCATATATGGGAAATATAAAATCAAATTCCCACCCATAAATAACTATACAAAGCCTTACTCATATTTATTAATTAATTAAATTAAAAATATATGCATGATCAAATATCTTTATTGAAAAAAATATACATATTTTGAAATATTTCCACAAAAAATAATATAATTGTCAATGTAAACAATAATTTTAAAAATGGTATACAATTTACTAAATTATAATATCCATCACCCATGAATTTGGATATTTAAATAAATTTCAAATTAAAAATGGTTATAATAATTTGATTGTTTCATGAATAAGTTAACAATCATATAACAATTTGAGAATGTAAATCCATCTTTTACTAAACGATAAATTTCAAGCTAAAACTGTTGGGTGAGATAATTCAATGTAATAAATAAAATCCAATTAATTATAATAGAAATTTTACATTCAATGAATAATTTTTGTATATACAACTCATTAAGGTGAATTAGTGGTTAATAAGAAATAATTCTAAATGTAATGTAAACTGAGGCTACATCTCTTACCTTGCATTTGATTTTGGGTGAACATACTTTAACATAATTTATTATTCTTCTGAGAATATTATTTGAATATTTTAGATCCATACTCATACTTATAGTAAAATATGTAATATTTTTAAAATATTTTATTTCCCTTTTTTACTAATTTTTAATTATTTTCACTATCTCAGGTTTTAATTACATTGTTTTTCAAGTATTTTTTGACTAGTTACATCTCATTCCTTTTAATTACATAATCATTTCATAATCTCTATAATTAAAAGCATGATTAATATATCATATATATCTACTTTATATGTATTTAGAATAATCCATAATATTTTTATATATGAATTGAAATGAATAGTTCTTGGGGATGGTAGGTCATACGTACAAATTAACACTACTTCCACTTATTTTTCATATTAAAAAAATGATACATAAATGAATTATATGTAATCAAATTTCTAGTTTTATATTTCTATCATATATGTCGAATATTTTGTTTTAAATAGTCCATAATGCACTGCATGTATAGCGTAAAGGAATTTCAATCATTTAAGGGGTGTTAGTATACATGTCATCAGACAATGTTAACATGTTCCCACAAATTGAGTTCATAATGGTATTTGATATGAAAACAATAATATAAGCACGAATAAATTATAAATAATATATCATAGATAATTTATAAATCCACTAATATTCCAACCTGTTACGGTGGTAAGTGGATGAATGAATAACATTAATTCATGAGGTTGTAGTCCAATGTACATATGAACAATTATTGGGTAAACCATTAGATGGATGTTTGAGAAAGTGTATGTAAATTATCTTCCTAAAACATAAATTATTTGGGTGTTTTTTGTAATGTCCCGGACCTCTCTAGTCTATTACTTTGTGAAAATGGGGTGTTAGAGGTGTTCTGGAAGGTCAAGGTGACTTGGGCGTGTGTTTGGGTGGAATTTTAAGGATGAATAAAGGGAAATAGCTTTCGCACGGTTAGCGTATGGTTTGCCAATACCATGCGGCCAAGTCGTGCGAGGTTGGTGTTGGAGGTAGTGGCTAACGCACGGTTAGCGCACAGTTTGTCTAACTGTGCTGCCTAACCGTGCAAGGAGTGTTTGACGAGGCAGAAGCTAACACACGGTTAGCGAACAGTTTGTTAAACCGTGCGGGCACTTAATCTTGGATCCTAAAATTGTGGATCTAACTCGTTTTTCCTCTAAATTGTTCGTTTAATCCCCTAAGCGGCCATAACTTGGTATTACCCTTCCTTGAAGGTAGGAGAACCTCTCCCAAGCGTTTTGGAGGCGATCTAAAGGCTTCTCTTGGCGAATCGAAGCCGGTTTCTTGACGTATGTGATCGTTCTTTCTTTATTTCATAGATCTACTCAATTATACTCCTACTATTCTCTTGGTTTCGTAGATCTACATTCGTTATGGGTAGATCTAAGCCTGTGGATGTCGAATATGATGAGCTTTAGTCTTGGTTGTGTTAGTAGAAGAGATATAAAGAGGATTCATGGAGAATCAACCCGACTTTCTCATACATTCTTTATTTGTTGGGGTTTTCGTCAAAAGCCTCTGAGGTAAAGGATTCATTACTTCTCTTTATTTTACGTGAAGCCATATTGTTAGCCTATTGAATCCCACTTGATGACAATGGAATTGACCTAATAAAATACTTTGAACCGGATAAAGAAATCATATCAATTGTATGTTATTTCCTCATGTTTTGCTAGATAGTGTGATATCTATGCATGCCTTTCTTAGCAGTTTTTCTTAGTGGAAATTCGTAAAGAACGTAAACCAGGACTAATTGATACTTGTTTGGCTAAAGATATTGGTGCATGTGAACGAATCCGGATCCTATTGTAATTTTATGTTAATCAAACTGGAATTGTAAGCATGTATAATTTTTTTGATGGCTTACTGGTTAGGTTCCCGATTTTGGAACCAACAGATTAAATCTGTTAATTCATGATAGTTTATAGAATGTGATTGTTTGATAATTCCTTGAATGGTTCTGAGTTAACCTCTTGTTTGTTGAAAGGGCCATAGACCAATTGATGTGATGTTTGATTTCCTTCTACTTGTGCTATGATGTGACCCTGGAGGGGTGTTGTGATATTTGGAGGCATAGAGGCCTTTTTGTTGTGGCAGCGGATGACGCCAAGGGAGGCAAGATGCATTGGTTTATGTATGTGGATGTCAGGGAGGACACCAGTGATGATGGAATGGGATGAATGTGGTTGTTGCATGCTTTTGATTCTTTGGTTGTTTATCTGCTTTACTTTTCCCCAGTGCTCAAGGTAGCTAGTCTTGCTTACCCGTCTTTCGAAATAGTCGAAGACACGCGGGGTATGCCACATGATTTCAGTGTTTATCCTCTCAAGAGAGAATGGGTCTACACTCTTGCTATAAGAGTAAAAGACTCGATGGGTAGTACATCTACTCACCATGTTGATCCCCCTTGTGTTTAGTAGAATATGATTCTTTTCTAGAATTCCTAGGAACATGGGAAAGTAATTCTATAATGAATGTTTGAATAAATGATGTTAAACCATGGGGTTGGAGTTTTTTGAAACATAATGATGAGGTTGAGAAATTTTGAAGGGACCGTGGAATTTTTTGATGTCGTATTAATGGTATTTAATGTGGAATTGTTCATGGTTAATTAATATATGAAGAATTAATTAACGTACAATGGAATTGATAAAAAGGGAATGAAGTAATCTAATAAAGCCCTTAAATGGTTGTGTTCATATAGGATGCCTAGTCTTAGAAGTGTCAGCCCGTAGTCCGAGAGACGTTAGCTGTAGTTGTGTATAATACTAGGTTATGCCCATAGTGTGGTTGTGAGTTATAGTATCTTATTTACTTTTTTTGTTTCTATACTCTACTCCACCCTGTCAGAAAGGGGAACTGGAACCCTAGGGATTCTAAACCCTGGGGGGTGTTTTCCCCAACATTCTTGTGGGAGGATGAATGGATGACTACCCCCTTTGACCCCGCTCTCTTCTCTTGGTATATACTAGTGCCATTAGGCACAGTGGTTAGTTTCCCCTATATAAGTGTGTATAGGGCTATAATGGCTTGTGTTTATTCACACACATATATTCTAGATCTAGTATCCTATGGACTACTATAGGTGTAACATTTATAGGTTGTGATGGCTTGAGGATCCTTAATCGGTGTATGGGCTGTAATGGCTTGAGGTATAATACCTGACATATGATAGACGTTATGCGATCTGTGGTGGCACCCGGAAACTACCTGGTTACATTTGGCTGTGAGGATGGTGTGGTGCTTTTCCCAAGTTTCTGTGTGCAAGCCTTTGTGGTGCACATGGTGCAAATTTTGGATCTTAGACCAATTTTCTACGGGCAATACTTTGGAGAGAGATTCATAGGACGTATGGCGTTGGGTAAAAGCAGCAAACTAGTGGGGAAGTAGTATCATAATACCCTTGATATTCTTTACTATATTATATATTCTTGTATGTGTTACTTGGTGAGAGTATCCATGGTGAGGTTGGTAACTTAGTATACCTATTTAGGTGATGAGTTGGTTTCACTTGTTGATCACTGGGCTTTAACATGCTTTCTTTACTTTTTCACGAGAGGCTTCTAGGAGGATCCTACTATGTATACTGTTATACTCACCCTATGGATATATAAATTTTTTTCAGGTCACTTGGAAAGGTTGGAGATCTACCTGGTTACTAGTTTTTTGTGGTTGGAGGAGCTGTTTGGGCTTGTGGTTGCGGATGTTTTACTTTCTTTTGGGTACTTGTAGTTTTCCCCTTTTTTTTGTAGTAATTTTTCAGGACATTCCATTTATGCACTTAGGTTCATTTATATTCCATTTCTGAGTTGGAGTTAGTTGGTTTCTATCTTATCTATCTCTTCTGAATGTGTTCTCTTAGAGGGTAATGCCACCCATTTGTGTGTTGTTATACCGTCGTTGCTACTCCCCAACCTGGGGCCTACTGGAGGCGGGACTCATGGGTCATTATCTCCCTTCTCACATTGTCGGACCAGTAGGGGTACACTTTGTGGGGAGGGGGTTGTGAGAGAGTTGTATCAGAGTTCTGGTCGAGGGATTGGATGGAGTTTGGAGTTAGGCACATGTGAAGTTGCATGTGTTGGTAGGGCAACGGTGTCATTCATGTTTAGCAAGTGAGGTAAAAACTGGAGACCAGCTGAGACATAGGCGTTTAGGGCCCCCTATGATCTGATGTACGGACCTTTTATGATTACAATGGCTACTAAACAAGGTGATACTGTTTACAAGGTAGATACCTAGGAATGGATCATGCCTCATTCGTCTTTGTGCATGTGTTTGAATTGGTAGACCTTGGGGTAGGAGAACCTAAAATCAATGAAAGAAAAAAATTAATTAATTAATGTTGAGTCTTCCATATTCCAGGTTTAAGAGATCTAACGGTTGTTATTTTATAGGTATAGATCCAGGTCGACGTCCTCGTCATGTTTTCATAGAAAATGTCCAGCAAGATGTTCCAGCAGGTCGTTGTAGAGTAGAGGTTGACGATGACGACACATGGAGGAAGACACTATGAGAGTTTCAGCACCAGAGTCTGCAGAAGTACGAGGGCTCCTTTTCGGATGCAGTCATGGAAGACTGGTTGGAGGTGGTCGAGATAGGCTTCAGTTTGATTCTTTATCAGAAGGAGCACTGGGTGTCCTTAGCTGTGATGATGTTGCGTGTAGTAGCGAGGCAGTGTTGGTTATTGTTCCATGGGGATCATGAGGAATCGGTGGTCTCATGGGAGGAGTTCTGAGACAAGTTTATAGTTGAGTTCCATTCTTCGAATGCAAAGGCGTCCAGTCGCCATGTGATTTTTACCCTTCGATAGGGGAGCTCCAGTTTTCGAGAGTTTAGAGTCCATTTTTGGAACCTCTTACGATGTTCTTCGGACCTGTAACTAGATGAGGGGGCCAGGGCGAGGCATTTCGAGGTGTCGTTGCATCCAGAGATCTTGCGCCAAGTCACCCCATTTATGCTAAAGACATATCTTGTGGTACTGGAGAGGGCAGAGGTTATTGAGAGTACTTTGTCCAGGACTGGATCTTCACAAGGGGGGGATCGTCATGATCCCTCATGAAGCAAGGTTGTTGTCAAGGGTTCCCAATTTTCGGGGCATAATAGTTTCTGTTCAGCTGGGGGTAGGTCTCGGCCCATCACATCTCGTTTCTCCGGAGGTAGCAACTCTTAAGCCTATTCCAAGGGATCAGGCGCTAGTTTTTCTTGTGGTGGTCGTGGTCATCAGCAGCGGGAGTTCCCGACCATTCAAAGCGGTCATCGTGCACTGGGTGCTATGCTCCAGGTTCCTTCATTGAGGCAGTTCCATCCAAGGAAACAACAACCAGTTTCACCAGCTTTAGACTAGCAGAGGGTAGATGGGGCAGGTAGAGGACATCTCCATGACACTCCTCATCCTCAGAGAGCAGAGTGAGGCTATGGTGGTGGTCATCATTAGTGTTAGAGAGGTTGTGGAGGAGGTCGTGGTCAACTTCATGCTCTAACGTTTCCAGCTCCAGACGAGCTAGATTTCGTCTGAGGTACCCTTTGCTTGTTTTCTACCTCAGTGTATGCCTTGTTTGATTCAGGAGAGACACACTCATTCATATCACCTACCCATGTCCATGCTTTGGGACATGAGGTAGAGAGGCTTCAAGTTCCCTTGGTGTTGACTATGCCAGTTGGAGGTC
Organism: Viscum album; assembly: GCA_963277665.1. Classification (NCBI taxonomy): domain Eukaryota; kingdom Viridiplantae; phylum Streptophyta; class Magnoliopsida; order Santalales; family Viscaceae; genus Viscum; species Viscum album. Next base: position 640,491,120 of record OY728151.1, on the reverse strand, counting down.
GAGCTGACTTGTTTGAAGTATGTAGAGACTATGAGCTAGTGTTGGGGGAACACCACTCTTGGGGAGATTTCCTATGTTTACGAATACAACCATATGATGTCATCCTCAACATGGATTGGTTGTATTAGGTGTAGGCTATCGTGGATTGCTTTAGGAAGAAGGTTGTTTTCCATGGTAAGGATGTAGAGCAAGTGGTGTTTTTTGGTGAGCGAGATCCTCAGATGGGTCATAGTCGTGTTCCATTCTTATCATCCATGATGTCTGAGATGTTGTTGAGTTCTTTAGAAGTTCGGAAGATGGCATTTCCTAGGGTCATAGAGGAGTACCCTGATGTCTTTCCAGAAGAGGTTGTATCATTACCCCCTCGATGAGAGATCGATTTTGGGATCGAGCTACAGCCAAGCGTGTCTCCTATATCTATGTCTCCGTATAGGATGTCCCCTTCTGAGTTAAGAGAGCTATGTATACAACTTGATGGTCTATTTCAGTGCGGTTTGATCGGACAAGTGTGTCCCCATGGGGTCCACCAATTTTGTTCATAAAGAAGGCTGACGACAGTTTGCGGTTGTGTGTCGATTATTGTCGCTTAAACAAAGTGACAATAAATAATTGCTATCATCTTCCATGGATTGATGATTTATTAAATCAATTGAATGGTGAAAGTTGTTTCTCAAAGATCGACTTGCGGTCAGGATATCATCAGATGCATGTGAAAGATGAGGATATCCTGAAGACTGCATTCCGCTATCGTCATGGGCATTATGAGTTCGTTTTAATGTCGTTTGGCATGACGAATGATCCAGGTGTATTCATGGGATTGTTGAATGCTGTGTTCAGTGAGTTCCTGGACAAGTTCATGGTATTTTTCATCGATGACATCCTTGTGTACTCCACATCTGAAGAGGAGCATGCAGATCATCTACGAGCCTTCTTGGGAGTTCTTCATCAACATCTACTATTTGGGAAGTTGTCGAAGATTGAGTTTTGGACTCGAGAAGTCTGTTTCATGGGGCATGTTTGGTCCCAACAAGGAGTAGCTATGGATCCATCGAATATTGAATAAGTTGTGTCATGGGAATCCCCCAAGACAATGTCAGAGGTGTGGAGTTTCCTTTGTCTCACAGGCTACTACATGAGGTTCGTATCCAATTTCTCCCGATTTGCGACTCCTCTAACAACTTTGACTTGGAAGGATAAAGATTTCATATGGACTAATCAGTGTCAAGCAGATTTTGAGTATCTAAAGGAGAAGTTAGTAAGTGCTCCAGTCCTTTTTCTTCTAGCTGGGGGAGTCCAGTTTGATGATTTTAGTGATGCTTCACATCTGGGGTTACGGTTTATTCTCATATAGCTAAGGTCAGTTGCATCTTATGGGTCTCAGAAGTTGCATCCCCATGAACACAACTATTCCACCCATGATCTTGAGTTGGCATTCGTGATGTTTTCTCTGATGTTGTGGATACATTACCTCATTGGTGAATGCTTGGTGGTTTTCACTGATCATAAGAGTTTGAGGTATGTTTTCTCCCAGCGTGACTTGAACATACAACAATGTCAGTGGATGGAGTTCTTACAGGGATTCAACTTCAAAATATCATATACTCCTGGAAAGGGGAATGTTGTAGCTGATCCGCTGAGTTGAAAGTCACGATGTGATGTTGTGCATGAATCTGGTGATTCTTGGAGAGTAATTGAAGAACTTTTAGCATTACATATTGATATGGGAGAATCTGGGGGTAGTGGTTGTCTTTTTCAGATGACGGAACAGTCATCCCTGGTGTAGAATGTGGACGAGTCCCAGTTGGGAGATCTAGAGGTGGTAGTCTGGAGAGACCGGGGTGTTTATGGTGAGGCCACTGATGGTTGGTCGGATGATGAACTACACCAAGTGTTGTATCATGGAAGTCTTTTTGTTCCATTGATGATGCATGAGATGGTTCTCTGAGAGTTCCATAGTTCTCCCCTCGCAATACATCCTCGCGTAACAAAGATGTACAGATCCTTGAGGAGTCAGTTTTGGTGGCCTGGACTAAAGCATGCGGTTGCGGAGTTTGTGTCTCGATGTTTAGTCTGCCTAAATGTGAAGGCTGAACACCATGGTACAAGTGGTCCTCTCTAGCCATTAGAGATTACTCAATGGAAGTGGGAGGCCATCTCAATGGACTTAGTTACAGGTTTACCTCGAGCTCGAGGAGGACATGATGCTATTTGGGTGGTAGTGGATCGTTTAACCAAATCACCCCACTTTATAGCAATCAAGGAGTCAAGCTCAGTCGAAGTTTTGTCGAGGCTATATCTACAAGAGGTGGTGAGACTCCATGGAGTCCATAGGATGATCATTCTTTATCAAGATTCTCGTTTTACCTACAGGGTGTGGAGAGATCTCCAACATTCTTTTGGTTCTCAAAAATTCCTTAGCACTGATTTTCATCCTCATAAGGATGGTCAGACAGAGAAAACCATCCAGACTCTTGAAGACATGTTACGCTCTTGTGTAATTGATTTCGGAGGTTCATGGAAGAGGCACTTACCCTTGGTGGAGTTCACTTACAATAATAGTTTTCACTCCACCATCGGTATGGAGCCGTTTGAAGCCTTGTATGGCCGGCCTTTCCGTTCTCTGTTGTGCTGGACTGGGGTCGAAGAGTCAGAAATTCTCAGAACGGAACTAGTACAGAATAAAACAGAGATGGTTTAGGTGATTCATGAGAGGATGAAGACAATGCAAGATCGTCATAAATCATATTACGATCAATGAAGGAGACCCATAGAGATTAATGTTGGGGATCATGTGTTTCTGAAGGTCACTACCCGTCATGGCCAAAGAAGGTTTGGTCATGGAAGTAATCTTTCTCCATGGTTTGTTGGACCTTTCGTGGTGTTATCTCATGTTGGAGATGTGGCATATCGAGTAGCACTTCCCCTTCAGATGAGTTGGATACATGATGTTTTCCATGTATCACAGCTCTGTCATAATCTTTAGGATGACTCTTACATCATCGATTGTGGAGAGATCGATGTTTGATGATGATTCCACCATTGAGGAGCGACCTGTGGAGATCCCAGACCGCAAGGAGAAGGTGTTTTACGGGCGTTATATCCCGTTAGTACATGTCTTGTGGCGACTCGGTGGCATGGAGGAGAGTACTTGGGAATGTGAGTCACAGATACGTGCTCAGTACCCATTGTTGTTTTATGTTTAACCCTTTTCAGGTTTTGATGTAACTTATGTGGTTGTGGAACATTCATGTTTATGAGATGGCTCCCTTTGTTGTTTTCGGTGGCTTTCCTTCTTTTGAGAGGTTTATCAAGGGGTGGTTGTTCATACCCTATTTCGTTTTCACTTTAGGTGGGTTTTGGATTCTTGAGGACGAGAATGTTTTGAGAGGTATCTGATGTAATGTCTCAGACCACTCCAGTCCATTACACTGTAAAAATGGGGTGTTAGATGTGTTCTGGAAGGTCAAGGTGACTTGGGGGTGCGTTTGGGTGGACGTTTAAGGAAGATTAAAGGGAAATAGCATTCACACGGTTAGCGCACGGTTCTCCTAAACTGTGCGGCCAAATCGTTCGAGGATGGTGTTGGAGGCAGTGGCTAATGGATGGTTAGCACACAATTTTTCTAATTGTGCGGCCTAACGTGCAAGGAGTGTTTGAAGAAGTAGAATCTAACGCACGGTTAGCGCACGGTTTGTTAAACCGTGGGTGCACTTAATCTTAGATCCTAAAATTGTGGATCTAACTCGTTTTTCGTCTAAATGGTTCGTTTAAGCCCCTAAACGGTCATAACTCAGGATTACCCTTCCTTGAAGGTATGAGAACCTCTCCCAAGTGTTTTGGAGGTGATCTGAAGGATTCTCTTGGTGAATCGAAGCCGGTTTCTTGAGGAATGTGATCATTCTTGCTTGATTTATTAGATCTACTCAGATATACTCCTCCTCTTCCCTCGGTTTCTTAGATCTACTCCCGTTATGGGTAAATCTAAGAGTGTGGATGTCAAATATGATGAGATTTGGTCATGGTTATGTTAGGACAATAGATCTAAGGAGGATTCTTGTATAATCAACCCTGTTTTCTCATACGTTCTTCTTTTGTTGGGGTTTTCATAAAAAGCCTCTGAGGTAAGGGATTCATTGCTTCTCTTTTTTTACGTGCAACTATATTGTTAGCATGTTCAATCCCACTGGATGACAATTGAATTGACCTAATAAAATACTTTGAACTAGATTAAAAAATCTTATCGATTGTATGTTATTGACTCATGTTTTGCAAGATAGTGTGATATCTATTCTTTCCTTTCTTAGCAGTTGATCTTGGTGGAAATTGGTAAAGAACGTAAATCGGGACTAATTGACATTTTTTGGCTAAAGATAAAGAGGCATGTGAACGGATCTGGTTCCTGTTGTAATTTGATGTTAATCAAATTGGCATAGTAAGCATGTATAATAATTTTTTATATCTTACTGGTTAGGTTCCCGATTTTGGAACCAATGGATTAAATCTATTAATTAAATATGGTTTAAAGAATTTGATAGTTTGATAATTCTTTGAAGGGTTCTGAGTAACCCTCTTGTTTGTTGAAAGGGACATAACTCAATTGATGTGATTTTTGATTTCCTGCTTCTTATGCTATGATGTGACCCTGGCGGGGTGTTGTGATATGTGGAGGCATAGAGGCCTTTTGGTTGTGGTAGCGGATGATTCCTAGAATGGCGAGATGCATTGGTTTATGCATGTGGGTGTCAGGGAGGACACTAGGGATGATGGAATGGGATGGATGTGGTTGTTGGATGCTTTTTGATTTTTTGGTTGTTTATCTGCTTTACTTTTCCCTACTTCTCTAGGCAAGTAGTCTTGCTTACCCTTCTTCTAAAAGAGGTGAAGACACGCGTGGTATTCCACATGCTTTCCGTTTTTTTTCTCTTAGGGGAGAATGGGCCTACGCTCTTGCTATAAGCGGCAAACACTCGATGGGTAGTACATCTACTCACTGTGTTGAGTCCCCTTGTGTTTAGTAGCATAGAATACATTTCTAGAATTATAGGGAATATGGGAATGTAATTATGTAATGAATTTTTTAATAAATGATGTTAACCCATGGGGATGGAGTTTTTTGAAACTTGATGATGAGATTAAGAACTTTTGAAGGGGTAGTGGAATTTTTGGATGTGGTGTTAATAGAATTTAATGTGTAATTGTTCATGGTTAATTAATTTTTGAAGATTTAATTAACATACAATGGAATTGATAAAAAGGGAATTATGATATCTAATAAATCCCTTAAATGGTTGTATACTTATAGGATACCAAGTCTTAGAAGTGGCAGCCCGGAGTCCGAGAGACGTTAGCTACAGTTGTGTCTAATACATGGTTATGCCCATAGTGTGGTTGTGAGTTATAGTATATTCTATACTTTTGTGTTTCTATATGCTACTCCACCCTTTCAGTAAGGGAAAATGGCACCTCGGGGATTCTGAGACCTGGGTGTTGTTTTCCCCAGCATTCCGGTGGGAGGATGAATGGCTGACTACCCCCTTTGACCCCGCTCTCTTCTCTTGGTAGATACTAGTGACATTAGGCACAGCGATTTGTTTTCCCCATATATGTATGTAGAGGGCTGTAATGTCTTGTGGTTATTCACACCCATATATTCTGGATAGAGTATCCTATAGACTACTATAGGTGAAACGTGTATAGGTTGTGATGGCTTAAGGATCCTTACTCGGTGTATGGGCTGTAATGGATTGAGGTATAATACTTGACATATGATACACATTATGTGAGCAGTGGTGGCTCCCAGAAACTACCTGGTTACTTTTGGTTTTGATGATGGTGTGGTGCTTCGCCCAGGTGTCTGCGGGAAGCCTTTTTGGTGCACGTGGTGCAGATTATGGAGTTTTCCTAGGTGTATGTGGGAAAGCCTTTGGAGAGAGATGCACAGGACATATGTCGCTGGGGAAAAGTGGGTAACCAGTGAAGAAGTAGTAGCGGGGTATCCTTGATATTCATTACTATATGATATATTCTTGAATGTGTTACTTGGTGAGAGTATCCATGGTGAGGTTGGGAAATTAGTATACCTGTCTAGGTGATGAGTTGGTTTCACTTGTTGTTCACTGGTATTTTGCATGATTTCTTTACTTTTGCACGAGAGGCTTCGGGGAGGATTCTACTGAGTGTACTGTTATACTCACCCTACATATATATAAACTATTTTTCAGGTCACTTGGAGAATGTTGGATATCAGGCTAGTTACTACTAGCATGTTGTTGCAGGATTTGTTTGAGCTTGTGGTTTCTGTTGTTTTACTTTCTTTTGGGTACTTGCAATTTTTCCCACTTTTTTGGAGTACTTTTGCATGACATTCCATTTGTGCACTTGGGTTTCTTTTATATTCCAGTTCTGAGTTGGAGTTGGGTGGTGTCTATCTTATCTCTCTCTTCTGCATGTGTTCTCTTAGAGGTTAATGCCTCCCATTTGTGTGTTGTTATACCCTCGGTGCTAGTCGCCAACCCGGGGCCTACTGGATCCGGGACTCGGGGGGTCTTTATCTCTCTTCTCATGTTGCTGGCCCTGGAGGGGTACACTTTGTGGGGTGGGGTTTGTGACATTTTTTAATTAGAATTAAAATTATAGTATCATTTCAGTTTATAGTTTTATGGAATTAGGGAAATCTCTTTAAAATGTTGACACATACAATACATGTTGACAGTTATACTCAATATCCATTTTTACCACTATAAGAATCCCTTTAAAACCATGACTTATTTTCAAAACACATCTTTAATTAAATCATCCGGAACTATTTTTTTCCCATGAATATATTAAGAGCTTTGAAAATAATTTTTATACATGGGATGACCCCAAAATTATTGTAAGGTTCATAATGAAATAATTCTTTTATATCATTGAAACCCCATAAAACATTTCCATAAAATAAAACATACCTATTTATCATAAAAATTATAAAAAAAATTCATAAGGGACTTTATCATACCATCATATTGTAAAAAATTTTTAAGGAAACAAATAAGAAAACAAATAATATATAATTCGGTAACATTTGAAAAAATTATACAAAAATGGAGTAACCTTATGGTCGACTATCATATATGTGACTCTTACAATTTGAATAGCCATATGGGAAAATACCCAATGTATTGGAAGTTATAACATTGATGAAAGTACTTTATTTATCACGCAATAAAACATACTTTGTTTATAATGTAATAAACAATCAAATTTACACATACAATTTTATAATTACAATAGATAAAGTGTTAAATTTTTTAAATTTACACTCATAATATTTCATTTTCAATTAGAAGAAATCATTTCACGATTTTGACATAATAATAAAAACAAAATCAATCAATAAAAAGATCTATAAATAGTAATTTAGGTGTTTATATTACATATAATAATACTTATCCTTTAAGAAGAATATTAATATCAAATAATGGTCACAACCTAAGTGATGTTGTTGTCTATACATACATTAAACAATACATTCCTTTTCCATTTATCAAATCTTTCCATATAAAACACATAAAAAGATTCATTTTCGAAGTAGCATAATGAAATTACATGTTTGAATAAAATTTCCATTATAATAAATTTATATCAATATATAAAAATATGTAAACTGTAATCATGAAAATTGATATATAAAAAATTTAATGAAAAATAAATCATTCAACATTCAACATATCACATTCCCCATTGTGGATTTACATTATTAACCACAAGAATGTAGAATACTTTACAAAACAATAATTAACAAGATTATAGATAAAATATGGATATGTAATTTCAATGGTTCTGTATATAAAATCTATAAAATAATAAATTTTCATATCATCATGAAATGTCTCAATGAAAGGATATTGAGATAAAATCCCTTACCATGTGCCTGAATCATCTTGTACATTCTTTATCATCATGAATAATAAAATATTGTTCATTTATAATTTCTTCATAACTGTTTTTAAGTATTATATTCCATTTACATAACTTAATAATAGAATATAAAATTACATAATTATTAAAATTCACATTGCATGTTGTGAAGATAATTGGTAATTTAGTCCAAAATGGCAGCTGTAAGTCCAATACTATCAATGTGTTCATTAGTCCAATATATCCAAGAATAATATTAATGACATATTAATCACTCATAAACATAAATTATAATTTTTAATCAAAATATTATCTCTGGTTACTGAAAACAATCTATGTCAACATAATTGAGATGGTAAGCTATACGTATGCATATGTGACATTCACATTTTTTTCAATGGTCATTTTTTAAAGAAGTTAAATATAATTTAATCATTATGCAATTATAATAATATAATTAATAAAATATTAACCATTTATATACACTTATATATATACTATCTATTTTATGTGGGGATTAAAAACAATCCACATTGTTTTATTGAGGTTGTAGTTCACATGTACACTTGAACGATGTTATAATAATTGTGTTCATAGAATGTAAGAACAAAATTGATATATTATTATTTTTTAATTGTAAATAATTTATGAATTTTCCATATGATCATTAATTACATCATTAAAACCAGTATTGAGTGATGGTTATGGAAAATGAATTATATCTATTCATGCAGGTGATAATTCACATATACGAATAAACGATTAATTCATTTCCTATTTAATTGAGATAGAGATTAATTTTAGAGATTATATTATCAAAATAAAATCATATTATAGTAAGGATAATTTATTTATTAATTATTCTTGGTTTAAGGATATTTTATGAATGATTGTTAATAAATAATATAGAACTACTTAATTAAAAATGCTCCCTTTCATTCCGACAATCATCGTTGATTACCACATTAACACCTCTAAAGATGTCGTTGGGACTACTAAAGGACTATAAAATATGTAGAGGAATTATAGGAAGAATTTTGTGCTGATATTATACATCCAAAATGGTTTTTTATGTTTAATGAATATATAATAACAGGTTCCCATAAATAAGAGAGGGGAGGCGCACTCTTGGAATTAAAAAAATATATAATTAATATAAATTCATTTTCTTTAAAATGGATCAAAGATAAATAATTTAAAAGATAATCTGATTTTGGGTTGAAATGCATTAATAAAATTAAAATTATAAAAAAAAAAATTATATTTTAATCATTATAATTTTTTATCCTTTTTAACTCCCACTGTTTTATTAGGTAAATTAAACATTGATGGTTTATATAAATACCATAACATGAAAAATAAAAATAAATGAGTTATTAATGAAATTTATTTACTTATGTCAACTTTTGGGATGAATATTAATTTTTTTGAAATTTATAAAATTCAATTAAATATTTATTATTTTAATATACGAATTAGGTTAATTTTGAAACTATTCATTAATCGAGATTTTTAAAAAATCATAAAAACTTGATTATGTCAAAAAAATCATTAAATAATCCATAAAATATTAAAGAAAACTATAAATATTTTATATTGAATCAAATATGTAAAATTATATTTTTAATATAATTATTACAATTTATTTGATTCTTCCTATAAAAAATCAATTACTACTTCATTATTATGTTACACATAAATTTTATTATATGTAGTATAAAACATAAGAAAATTATCAATATGTAGATAAAAAATATATCATTAAAATTACTATTTTTATTCTAGTTTTTCTTCTATATAACCAAATATTAGAAATTATTTACTTAAAAAAATAACAGTATGATATTTTTATAATATCATTAAATAAAATTTAATAGATGTCATATTCTTTCTTAAGTGTCATAAAAGGTTATAATTTCAGCCTAAGGTAGATTTTTGTTGAATCCCCTTCTTCTAATTAAATTAGGGAAAGTGTTGGGGTAATTTTATAATTATATATTATTATTTTGTCCCTTAATTACAAAATATACTCTTAATCGTTGTAAATAATATATTAAAGTTATTATTCACCAAAAATTAATTTGAATATATTATACCACAATTTTAATAAATATTACAATTTTGTAGGTCTTGTTTCGTAATTAAATTCATAATAGTGTCTAAATAATGTATAACTCTAATCCCACGTATGTGGTGAGAAGGTGGGTAAAAGATACATTCAGAATATCAATATGTTTTAATATATAATTTCAATATAAAAATTATTATAATTCACTTAATTGTAATAATACATATATTATTGATCTAGTGTGACATTAAAAACCATTTTAATGTATAATAATTACGTAAAAAATATTATTTTGTAACTACAATGTAATATTATACACTATTCATCGAAAAAGAATCTTTTCAAGAAAATATGAAAATGTTTCCCTAAAATAATTTTGGATATTCCAAATACAAAAAAGTCATTCCTTTTGACCAATAGAAAATATTATTGTTTGAAAAAGTATGTTAAAAATAGTTTCACAATTATATGGCGTAAAAATATCCATTTTTGAGAAATAATTACATTATGTGTAAAATTGGATTCGTTCTTTTATAATGTCTTGAAAAAAGATAAAATGAATTTTAAAAATAAGAATTAGTGTATTGTTTATAAATTTAATTACTAATCCAATAATAGTGATTTGTTTATTTATTGGGATAAAACACACTTGTTCACATTTAAATTGTTTTTTTTTTTGGAAAACATTTCATTTTATTTTAAAAAGGGTTGTACATTAGTTTATAATTAATTAATCAACAAAGAAATAATTATATATAACTTTTTAATACTATATTTAGTTATCAATATTCATTCTCTCTATTAAAATGTCTTCGTGTTAAGAGTAATATTTAAATAATAATAAGTAGTTCGCATACGCTTGTTGTGGTGTTTCATGTATTCCATCGAACATAGTTATTCTATTAAAAAACACATGACGTCACATTCTACGCCATTTTGAAATTTCATCTTCAAAATTTAAAAACATTGTTAAAAACGAAAATGTAAATTTGAAACATACCTTAATTGAAATAAATCAAATGAAAAATCATTATTAATAATTCCAAATTAAAATAATCAAACAGATGTTTGTCGGTCACATGAGATAATTCATATTCGGATTCCCTTTATGAAATCATGTACATGGAATATAAAAATAAAAATCATGTTATGATAGAGAGTTATATAATCCATGGTCTAGAAAAAGTTAACAATCACATAACCATAAATATGTTAATGGTTAAAAGGTCATTGATTATATAATAAGAAAAGAAAATGGCTCATGTTTTTGTTTTAGGGTCCTTTTCATTGAGTTGTGGAATTGATTTACTTTATAATCTACGAACATAATGGAACATTATTCCTTGAAAATTATAGATTTATCTTTTCATGAGTCTTCACCGAAAATTCACTTTTTCTCTAAATAATGATTTTTCATGATGAATTTTTCATGATGAATTTTCATTCCTCAAGCACAAAAATCAACATCTAGAGAATAATAAATTAAAAATATAAACTATATATTTAAATTATATTAATAAATTATCCAATATAAAAATGGTCATTTAAGGATTACCTAATTTTTAAAAAAGAATAATTCTTTATATGATGAAAAAGTACATTAATCTTCAAAATTCAACTGTGTGACCAAATGATAATCATAAAACATTAAACAAATAACTATAAAATACAATTAAACAAAAATATATTATAAATTAAATTAAAAAACCAAAATAAAAAGTTTTTAATTAAATAATCATCCTAGATATGTTTTCACATTTAACTCTGAATAACATCAATCACTCTTCATGTCTCATACCAAAGAAATATAATTTCATAATTCAGAAAATATCAAAGATATCAGCCAAATATAAAAGCTTATAATCATCCAAAAAATAATTCATCTATCATTACTCACATAAAACACCATTTAATTCTATTTACCTTGATCATATTTGGTTAGAAAAATAATGAACATCTTCGTAAACAAATAAATTTCACTTATTAAAAAAATAATTTTCTAATCCCATGGTTATCTATTAGATAAAAAATTGGTTCCAAAGGTAAATTTATTCTTTATCAATAATATCATTAAATAATAATTAATAATTAATAATAACATGTGACTTAATTTTCAACAATGGCATGGAATACACTTCTATCACCCTTTGGTGGTAGGTTCGATTCCAGCAGCCCAACTCGACGCAAGTGGTTGCCACCTATCCTGCGAGTTGTTCTTTTTCTAATACTATATAATTATTCTAAAATTGTAAAAATATGATAAAATAAAAAAAACCATAACATGTTTTAACCTTCACAGTAATCCTATTCCTTTCATTTACATTTGTAAAATTTAATAACACACAATTAACCCAAATATTAAATTTCTCCAAATATATAATTAATCACCCAAAACATTCCAAACATAATCACTTAATACAGAGTTCTAAGACACTAAATATATTATAAAACTATAAATTATAAACCCATGATTATATCCAAAACACTTAAAAATACATCATAATTCCAAATGTTGTCTATACAATCCTTTGAAGATAATTGTAAGGACACAACCTAAAACCTAACACATTTTAGTGATTTTTAAATATAATTCACATTATATTATCTTGTATATATACTGTTTTTTAGAATAAGGAAAATATATTACAAATTATTCTCATACATTTTATGTGGACACTTATAATCTATATCCATTTTCTCCACCAAAGGATACCCTTTTAAAAAAACATTACTTATTTTCAAGACACAACATCAATTCCTTCATCGAGACATCTTTTGTGTCGTTGCCAAAATTAATACCTATGGAAAAAATTAAATAATGGGATAACAATAAATGATAAAAATGTTACATAAGTAAATATAATCTATAATATTTTTAAAATCCATTAAAAGCATTCTTTAAAAAAGCATTCAATTTTTCCCAGAAAAAATAGATCATCATTTAAAAAACTATCATAATCATAACTTTTGATAATCAATGATTTTCATGAAAAATATTAAAAAAACATATTATATATATTTATGTATAATGGGACATACTTATATGAAAATTTAATATCCACATGGATAATTAGCATATATGTCACTCTTACAAATGTAATATCCATACAAACAAAGCCAATACCCAGTTCATTGAAGGTTATAACATAACCACCTGTCCATAGTTTATCACGTAACTTCCCATACATTTTTGATAATTTTTCTACCCATCAGAATTACAAGAACCATTTTATAATCAAATCATATTATTTTTAGAAACTTTCTACTCTCCACTCATAATATTTCATTTTCAATCACAAATTTTTTTTCAATATAATGAAATTGTCAATCAAATTTCAAAAACATTTTCAATAAAAAATAACTAGAAAAGATAATAAATAGGTATATATTAATTTTTAATATATTAAAAATTTTATAGGAATTTAAATATCATAAAATGTTCATGGTGGTTGAGAAGTTTTTGACATTGTATATGTGAGAAAGAACATTGCTTTTAACATCTCTCAAAACATTTTGTATAAAACACCTAACAAGAATACATTAAAAAAACAACGCATGAAATCTAAAATAAAAATAACATTTCAATTATATTATGTTTATATACATATAAATAAATATGTAATATTTTATAAAAAATGTGCTCATGGAGAAAATGTTATGAAAATTAAATCATTAAACATTCAAAGCTTCCAATTCCACATTGAACATTCAAATTATAATCCACAAGAATTTTTGAAATTTTAAATAACATTAAATAAAATTAGTATACATATAATATGGATTTGAAATGTCAAAGGTGTTTTATATAAACCTTATAAAATAATAAATCGGAATATCATCATGATATTTCTCAATGAGTTGATATTGAGACCAAATACCTTACCTTGACTATAAATCATCCCATCTATTCTTTATCAATCTAAATAATAAAAATAAGTTAATTTATAATATCTTGAAATTTTTATTCAGTTTTTTATCCTTTTATATCATTTATTTCCACGTTGTAACTATTGATTAATTATTTAAACACACGTCAGATGTTATGATGATATTGGGTAATTGATTCTAAAATGAAATTGTTATGTCATATATTATTAAAGTGGTAATTATTCCTTCATATCTAGAATAATATTTGTCAAATAATAATATGTTTTATACATAAATTTCCCTTTTAAATCAATTCATTAATTATGGTTATGAAAAATGACCAATATAGCAAACATGGAGGAGATAAGAAGTATGTGCGCATTCTTAACATTTCCATTAAAAATTATCATTTTGGAAAAAAGGTAAGTATTATTTTATCATTAATGAATTGTAATAAAATAATTAATGTCATATTATTCATTTAAATATATATATATATATTATCCAAGAGATATGGTGATTAAAAATCAATCACATTACTTCATGGAATTGGTGGTTCACATGTATGCACGAACGACGATATCCTTTTTATGTACATGGAATGTATAAAAATAGTTGATATATTATTATCTTTTAGTGATAAATATGTCACGAATATAACATATTAACATTAATTGCATCATTAAAACCAGTCTCGGGAGACAGTCATGGAATCCAAATTATATCAGTTCGTGGAGATGAAAATTCACATGTATGAATGAATGAATAATTAATTTTTTATTTGATGTAATCAGAGATGGATTTAGGTGATGATATTTTGATAATAACATCTATGTATACTAGTATACTTGAATTATTATTTAATCATAATTGAAATATAATTAAAGGGTTCTGAAGAAGAAATTAAATTGAATCACTTAATTAAAAATTATATGGTCCCATCGTAATATCACATTTGATTTACACCTAAACACCTCAAATGTTGTTTTTCTAACTAAACTAAGGCCTATATAACATTGTTAGGATATTAAGGGTTTCAAGAAGATATCATCTGATCCAATTGGTTTATGAAGTGTAACAAATAGAGACGAATGGGTTCCCTTTTATAAGAGAGATGTGGGATAATTTTGAAATTACTATAAATATTAAATAAATATAAATTCAAATTCTATTAAAAATGGATTTAATCTAAATATATTAGAAGATAAAATTATATTGGGTAAAATTACACACATCAAATTATAATTATACATGTTTTTTGTTTTATTATTACTTATAAATTTGTTTTAATCAATTTTACTCATACCATCATATCGAATAATTTACACTTTGAGGGTTAATATAATAATCATAACAGGAAAAAAGACCAATTAATGAGTTTATAATGAAATTTATAGAATTATCCCAAATCATTGGAAAATTATTATATTTTTAGAAATTTTATATCATTGAGTTAAATATTTTATATTTTAATATACAGATCATGTTAATATGGATATTATTCATTAAATATCTTTTTTAAAAACATATAATAGCTTTTTTAATTAGATAAAATTACTTTAAATAATTTTCAATATTTCCAATAAATCAATAAAATTATTTTATAGAATAAAATATTCAAATTTTATTTTTTTTAAAATTTTTAATATCATTTATTTGATTCTTCCATTACTAACTCAATGAATGCCTCTTCATTATGTCACATTTAAATTTTATTATTTTATGTAAAAATATTAGTAATAAAATTTATTGATGTAGATGATAATTTTAATTTATAATTAAATATTTATATTATAATTTATCTTATAAATATCCATAGATTAAATATTATTTTCTTAATCAAAATATGATTGTGACCTTTTCATTTTGGCTTTATAAAAGATATAATAAATTTCATATTCTATCCCATGTGGCAATAAAAGTCTATAATTTTGTACTAAGGTCGATTTTAGTTGAAACTCAGTCATCCAATGAAATTAGTACGAGTGATAAGGTAATTTTATAATATTATAATATTATTTTTTACCCTTCATTGCCTAATTTACCATTAACTGTGGTAAATAAAATAATAAAATTAAAATTCTCTAAAAATTTATGTTGATCCAATTAGAAAAAATATTTCATACTTATTAAAACCCTATATGTTCAATTTTTAAAAAATGAATACCCATATGCTGCTAAATTATGATTAACACTAATCATGTAGATTTGGTGAAAAGGCGGGTAAAAGAGACTTTCAAAATATTAGCAATATTTTATATATAATTTCAACATAAAAATAATTTCAATAAAATAAGTTGGATAAAAATAATTATTTTTTATCTATTATGAAATCAAAAATAAAATTATATTTTAAATTTATTTCAACAGAAAATCTGTTTAAACTAAAATGCATTATTTTTAACTATTCATCAAAATTTGAATTTTTCAGAAAAATAAAAACAATTCACTCTAGGATAATTTTGATAATAAAAATTAATAAATTACCTTCATTTTGAAAAATATAATATATAAAATTTACATTAAATTTATTTAAAATAGTTGCTCCATCAAAAGGTAGAAAACTGCCATTTTTAAAAAAAAATACATTGTTTATGTGTAAAATTGTATTTTTTCTTATAAAATGTATAGATAACAAAAAAAATTCAACATTTATAATAAATTTTAAATGAATATATATCATTAATAATTCAACAAGAGTGGTTTTTTTATTTATTGCTATAAATCACAATTGGTTACATTTAAATAGTTGTTTTAAAAAAATCACTTTTATTTTAAATTTGGTTTTACATTAATTTATAAATAAATTTTCACCAAACAATTTATTTTATATACATGTTTAAACTATATTTAGTTGATAATGATAATTCACTATATTTTAAAATGTTGGTTTTAGTGGTAACATTTAAATATCAATTAGTTGTATGCTTAATCATGATGTGGTGTATCATATACGCTATCAAACATAGAGATTCTTTTTATTAACAAACGATGTTATTGTTTAGGTCAAAATCCTAGAAAAAAAGTATTACAAAATATTGAGGATATTTAAGTTATTAAATATTAAATATATAAGATGAAATTAATTGGTGGGTAATGTTATGAAACTAATGGAATCATTTGATAATGATACATATTTTCTGTTAACACCTTTTGGTGTATGAGAAAATACACTTTTGGTATGATTTTATCCCATAGTTATTCTTCTAGGTTGATTATATGTAATTTTGGATATTATTTGACTAGTTTTTGGTGAAGGCGTTGTAGTTTAGATTAGTGAATAAGTGGGAGGGTTGAGTGCCTTTTTATTGTGGAGGAGGAGTGGCATTCAAGTATATTTTGGAAAAGGGAATTTCAATCAAGTTTTTCTAATGTCGAGAGGTTTTAATAAAAGTAAAAATTATATCCAATGGAATATATGGTGTAAATACAACCATGATTTTCCTATTGGATATTTTTCTTAATAATTTTGGTCCCAATGATAATGGTTTTTCCCTTTGTTATGAAAATCTTATACTGATGATTCTATTTAATATTAATCACATTCATTAATATTTTTATAAAAAATTAAGCATATATTTTTTTATAATATATATAATTATTGTTCCAAATATAGAAACCATTTATTTAAATTGCAATCATACAAGAGGAATCAATTAATTTGAAATTAATCTAATAGGCATGACGCCAATGTGAGTTATCAATGTAATGATGTTCAATAGATCATCATGATTTTATCCAATATCAAAGTAAAATTGTCAAAAAATATTGAAATTGAATTAATGTATGAATACATGGATTAATTAATATTTAAATCCTATAATAACAATAATTTAAAATTATTAATAAATTAGATGAATATTCAGTTTTAAATTAAAATTCAGTATTTGAAACTATTAATCAAAAAATGTATCTTCACTGAAAAATTAAACCAATTAACCATAACGAAATTGAGATTTATTATTTTGAAAAATATGTTCATTTGTTAATAATAAATTTATAAATGTTTCAAAATTCATATTAAATGTAGTTGTTCCATTAAAAAGTTGTTAAATATCATTTTTATAAAAGTAAAATTTTAATGAATAAAACAGTATTTATTGTTATCTTATGCCTATCAATCTATTGGATGAATATAAATTTTTTTTTAATTTATAATATTCATATTTCATTAATATCATTCACTAATATTAATTACTGTAATTTATAAAGACAATACACCCTTGTTAGCCTAAAAATCAAATCTTTATAAAAACCATTTCTATAATTTAAACTCGTTTTGATATAAATTTATTTTTTATGTATTAAAAAATATACATTACTAAAAAATAAAAAAATTATTCATTAATGAAAATATAACAACTTGTATATGTCATAATATATAAAATTATTATATTTTAATAATATATTGTTGTTTAGTAAAAATCACTCTTGCTTGTAACACAAACTATTGAATAAATATATTATTATATGTAACAAAATCTATCCCAATACAGAGTGCATAAAAATATATATAATATAATTATTTAAAATATTTAATATTTCATAGAGTCACATGAAATTATATTCCGTACTATACTTGATATTGCATGTCGGGCATGCTATGAAATACAATGTCCTTACTTATGAATTTCATGGTTTTACATTGTGTCAACCTTAATTAAATTACATCCTCACTATTTCAAATTGATCTTTGTAATTGAGTGATTTATATTTCTAAAAAACTATTTTAATAAACCAAATTTTAAATAGGTTTAATAAGATATTTCATTTGGAAGAGTATAAAGGGAATGTAAAGGTCCCTACAAAATAAGGATTTTGAATATGTGAGAATTGGAAAAAACATTGATATGATTGAGACTTATAACTATCGACTTCCAATTTAGAGTGATATAGATCATTTTCAGCTACATTTTGTTAAAAATTTCATAAAACAATGGAGTGAATAAATGACATTGATGTCACAACAAATTATGATAATAGGAAAACATTTTTTTCAATACCTTTTCTCATAAACTTGATAAATTATATCACTCTATACATATGTAAGTAAATATAATAACATGATATGTTTCTATAAGAACAGTATTATCCCATGGTCAAGAATGAAATATTTTATCTTCATCTCTTATGATATGTCACACCATAGGTAGAATTAATATATTCATATATAAACCCACATTTAATGATTAGTTTAATCCATTTCATAAATGGTTACACATTGAAAAATATTATCATTCTACACATATGAATCATTTCTATGGTAGTTATTAGTATCCAATTTATACCAACAATACCAATCATAAACTTTTCCAACATCATTATCTCAACTTCAAGAACAAATAATTTCTTATATTTTCCTTAACCTTGTATTTTACAAAAAAACATGAAACTGATTCCCTTTTCATGTCATAATTCTGTAATGGCTCGAACCTCTCTGGTCCATTCCTTTATTAAAATCAAGTGTATGAGGTGTTTCAAATGGTTAATGTGACTTATCCTCAACACGTTTTCAAATTTCTATTTCTTTGAATGGTTTTATCGGTGAACAGTTCCTATGATAGACTGATGAGAACAGTGCATCAGTAACCTTCTATGAACAGTGTCATTGGTAACCATATGTGAAAAGTAAAATAGTGACCTTATGTGAATAGTGACATCGGTGACCATATGTGAACAGTGTTATCGATGACCTTATGTTAACAGTGTCCTCAGTAACCTTGTGTGAACATTGCACCAGTGACCTTATGTGAATAGTGACATCGGTGACCTTATATGGACAATTTCATCAGTAACCTTATGTGAATAGTGCAACGGTGACCTTATGTGAACAGTTCATTGGAATCACTAGGTGAACAGTTTCATTGGTAACCTACTGTGAATAGTGCAATGGTGAGGTTCCCACGGTGAAATTTTTTCATTGCCAAATTTTGAGTTCATGAAAAGTGATTCCAAAACAGTGAGGTTCCAATAGTAAACTTTTTCCATTGCCAAATTTTGAGTTCCTGAATAGTATTTACAAAATGGTTAGGTTCCAATGGTGACCTTTTTTCATTGCCAATTTTCGAGTTCATGAACAGTGTTTCCAAAACATTGATGTTCCAATGGTGAGGTACAAGAACAATGTTTTTCCTTTGCCTATTTTTGAGTTCATGAACTGTGTTTCCAGCTTCCTACAGTTTACTTCTATAACATTTCCTTTGACGTAAAATGCATTTATAGCCTTCTTTTAAGGACTCTATGGGTGATTCAAAGGCTGTAACTCCTATATTAATTTCTCCATAGGCTCAGGATGTTATTACTTGGTCAAACCATGTTGTTTAATTCAATCTGTGTATAATGGATATCCCAACGTATCTTAATCCACTACAATGTTAAATCATCTAAAGGGACGAGATATCTTTCACCCTAGTTCATTCTCCTTGTTCTCCAGTGTGATATTCTAGAGCAACCCATTACCTCTCATAGGAGTTCTGAAATCAAACTTTCCTCCTAGGATTTGTTCCGCTTTGTTTTAATGAAACCAATCAATATCGATCAGTCTTTGATATAAGGTATGATCTATCTTTATTATTTCGTGTTTATCTCCTTATTTCTGCATGCCATTTTTATGAAATATTTCCTTCATTTTCTTAAAGGTCTTTTCATAGGTGTTGTCCAATGTGGTGTTGTCTCTGCATCCTCAGGTGGATATAGTTGTCACAGGGGAGGAGGTCAAAACCTATTGTGTGGATCATTCTCGTATAAAGAAAGACAATAACTGTTTGAGGTAGGGGATTAGTTTCTTATCTTTTAGTTTACGCGGAACTATATAGTTATCATTTTTTTATACCACTAAATGACAATGGAATGACTTCCTAAATATTTGAATAGGATAAATAAATTTATGTCAATCGTATGTTATTTCCTCTTATTTAGCTAGGTAGTGTGATATCTATGCTTGTTCTTGATGGAAATTGGTAACGAAATTAATTCCGGAATTAATTGATAATTTTTTGGCTAATGATAAAGAAACATGTAATTGAATCTAGTTCTTCTTATTATAATTTAATGTTAATCAAATTTATACAATAAGCATGTTTAATTATTTGTGATAGCATACTCATTAGGTTTCCTGAATTTGGAATCTATGAAAAATAAATTGGTTAATCAAAGATGGATTAATGGATTGGTAGTTGGATAGAAGATAATTCCTTTTAGGGTTTTAAGTTACCCTATTGTTGTTTAAGTGATAAGATCCCCTTTGATATGATGTACGTTTTTATGCTTCATGTGTTGTGGTGTGAGCCACGATGACTATTGCGATATGTGGGGTCAAGGATGCCTATTGGTTGTGGTATTAGTTGATGCCTAGAGTGGCGAGATGCATCAGTTTATGCAATTGGGTGTCAGGGAGGAAAAAATTGATGACGGAATAGGTTGGATGTGAATGTTTTGATGCTTACTAAATTCATGGATTGCTTATCTTCTTTGCTTTTCCAATTTCTCAAGGAAGCTGGTCTTTCTTACCCTTCTTCCGAAAGGGAAAAAGATGAGTAGGGTATGCCAGATGCTTTCCGTGTCGACCTTCTCAAGGGAGGATGAGTCTACGCTATTCTTATAGGAGACAAGGACTTGGCGTGCAGTTTATCTACTCATTGTGTTATCCCCCTTGTGTTTAGTAGCATATAATTTTTTTCTATAATGTTCGTGAATATTGGAAGGTAATTTTGTAATAAATATTTGAATTAATGATGTTAACCAAGAGCGTGGGAGCTTGTTGGAATGAAATGTTGAGGTTATAATTTTAAAAAGGGAGGTGTACATTGGGTGTGATGCTAATTAAATTTAATGTGGAAATGTTAATGGTTAATTAATTTTTATTTAATTAATTAACATAAAGTGGAACTGATAAAAATGGAATTAATTAAGGAAATATATCACTTTAAATGGTTGTGTGTTTATAGGATACCTAGTCTTAGAAGTGGCAGCCTTCGTCCATGAGACGTCAGCTGCAGTTGAGTCTAAGACAAGGTTATTCCCATAGTGTGGTTGTGAGATATAGTATATTTTGTACTTCTTTTGTTTTTATACGCTGCTCCACCCTGTCAGTCTATGTGTAACGCCCCAACCCCAGTTACCCAATATCGGTGCATTATTACATAACATTGGCATGATAAAAGGAATCATTTCCCAAAAGACCGATTAGTTTAGTATCCATGGATGTACTATATACATTCATATGTTTTACATTACGCCATGAAATGAAAAACCACAACAGCATTGTCTTCATTAACCACATTCATATCCCTACGAATATCATTGTAGGTCATTCATATTATACTTTTTCGCATCTTGGGAAAAACAAAACATAGAAAGGGGTGAGCTCCGATACTCATGGAGGATAACAGTGTAGAAGAAACTTTGATAAATAAGCATAAAAATTTAAGGAAATTTATAATACTAAAACCAAATACTTTTAAACTTGAACTACAGAATAATATGAAAAATATATAATCAAATAATTATATTTACTTATTCAAATGGATATTCTACTAGTCGAATAATCACATGCAATATCCATAGACAATTTCATAATGATGGAATTCATAATGCCAGACTTCATAACCACATATTCAAGGCCTTGTCCCAATACTACAAATAATATTTTTTCAAATCCCTATTCCAGGACACTAGTTTGTCTCATGAGACCTGCCGATGCATCGAGGAGAAATAGCAGGCTCCACCTGTCACTTACTAAGTCCAATGCTTTCCTCATTTGACAATGTTCAATCCTAACATAAACATTCATATTAAAACTAGCATACGAAATGTAAATAATTTCTCCACAAACCATAAATGGTGTGAAGATAACACATCCATATTCAAACATATTACAAAACCTTCAATACAGTATTGAAGTTTTGTATCATAATTATTCAACTTCAATTAAGATTAAAATACATCAAATGATATTGACATAGATGAAATCAAAACAATTTTTAGGGAAATATCTCTTTATATTTTGAAATAATATAAATATTATATAATTATAAAAGAAAAAAATTATTTTGAAAATATTCGTATAAGTTTTTTAGGGAAGCTTCAACGATGTTATAATGGAATAAAATAGCCGCACCCGCCATATAATTTAAATAATCATTCTTACCTTAATTTTGTCGACAAGGTCATAAGGAACCTTTTTTGAAAAATGGCAGAAAGATTCCATTAAAAAAAATTTATAAAAAGTCATACAAGGGTATAAATGACATTAACCCATAGTCTAGTAAATATCAAAAATGATTTGAAATAATTTTTTTATGAAACATGGATGTGTATGATAAAGAGGTCCCAGTAGATACGTAAAAACAACTCAGATAATAAAGAGATTGTGAAATTAACACATACCTTATAACTTTCCTTAGTTGATGGTATGTTATCATCCTCTATAATAGTTAAAAATTGTTATTAAATTTTACATGGACTATATTCAAAAATATTATATCATATATGATCTTATAATATTGCTTGGTTAATAACATTTGAGTAGTATCATTGTTTTGGGTGTTAACTGATCCGTTTCCTTTATATGATTGGCTACATAAGCCATTTTTGTTATGGATTGGATGTATCATATTCATATTAATAATGATATTATGTCTTTAAAAATTATTTTTTAATCAAAAAATGAAAATTATTCTTGAATGGATATGATGGGAAATTAATCTCATCGCGTTCGTGGAGACTGTAATCCGTACGCACGCACTAGAGAAAATATCATTCTTTTGATTTAAAATAGTTTGTAAATAGATGTTATATCATATATAAAGAATCATTAACATTTTATATTTATTATTTACATCAATTATACATCGTTATAATACCCATCCAAATAATAATGTATTAAATAACAACTACACCACGACATGGAGACGGTAAGTCGTACGTATGCACGTATGGTGAAATGTCATTCATAGGACAAATAGAATAATGAATATGGTTATAAAATATTTATAATAACATCATAGTATATAGAATATACCAGAGTTATTATTTTATAATGGAAACAACACGAAATGAAGAAGTGAAAGATGAAAATAACTTGAAAGAGGTGATGAAATATTTTCCCCATTTCAGGTTCTTCCTTTTGATTTGATTAAAAGGGCTCCATAGGTAGGATTTATGACTAAATTATGGCCTCTAGAATGAAGGTAGGATAGTTGAGAGGATATTTGGGAAGGGTTTGGCTGATCCAAATTGAATTTATGGTGTGAAATTAAGAGAAGGTAAAGTTCCCTTTTATTAGAGAGGTGAGGGGAACCGTAGGAAATGATTGTTATATTATTTTATAATGAAATAATTTTAAGTTTATGATGTCTCCAAAGTGATTTATTTCTAGGATAAGGTGGGGATGGGTCGAAAACCACTCATAAAATTTGTTTTAGATGGGTTTGGGTCACTATATTAACCTTATCTTTTATATTCTACTCTTAGTTAAATAGTTTGACATTTACCGTATCTCTTTGTATTTTTATATTATATGTCTAATAAACCGACAATAAACATATACACGAACACCAAGTGGTTAATTAATGATACATTTTATTATTATATTATTCCATTGGAAGAACCTTAGATTTTTATGAATATTATATCAATTAATAATATAATATTTTCTTTATAAACTCTTTTATGTCAATTTTGACACTATTTGGTATTTTGTTTTTTAAAATTTATTACATCATTATTACTTCGAAAAAAATTCAATTAACTAACCCTAACATGTCATATTAACATATAAAATTAATGTAATTCATAAAAAATCTCTTATTATATTTATTTGGATATTTATAATATCAATTATTTTAAACCTTCATTAATAAGGTTATTACTACATCATCAATGTGTCGTAAATAAATTTTATTATTTAATTTTTATGAATTAAAAAAATACCATTATTTAGAAAATATTTTTGTATTTATAATGAAAATTTATAGTCTAATTTATATTGTGTGTAATCTTATATTAAAAATGTTTTATTTATGAAAACATGAATTTAACACTTTTTACTCTTCTTTGAATTAAAAAAATAATAAATGTACGAATCTAATCCAAGTGGACCTAAAGGATCATATTTTATTCCAAAGGTTGTTTTTGGTCGAATAACACTTATCCAATAGAATTAGGACATGTGTTAGGGTAATAATAATATCATTTATACCTTTAATTACCCTATTTACTTTTAACCGTGGTAAATAAAAGTAAAAATTAATATTCAAAAAAATTATTTTCATCCTATTGAACAACATTTTACTTACCGATATCAACCATTTCTCTCAGATTTATGAAATTCAACACAAAGAAGTGGTAAAATTAATTTTTATCCAAATTGGAAAATTCTCCTAGGATGTGGGTAAAAGATGGAAAAAAGTTAGATAAATTTTTATATATCTAAACTTACTATAAAATGATTCCAATAAATTACATCAAACATGTATAGGTATTATGTATCTATTTTGATCTAAAATAAATTTAAATAAAATAAACAATTATTTTAATAAAAAATAATTTTTAAATAATAACTCAGTGTTTTCACTATTCATCAAAAAATTGGATGTTTTCAAAAAAATACAAAAAAATCACCCTAAGTTAATTTCGATATTATGAATCTAAAAATGATGTCCTTTTTGAACAATAAATTTTATAGAATTTTAAAAAGTGGGTATAATGAAACCTGACGGCTATTTTGATTGGTTATGGTGTGTTTGAACTCGAAGTTGCGTACAACACAAGCTATTGTATTTTTCAATGGGAATCGTATCATGGAAGATTTTGGTGTCACATTCTCCCCTCCTTAAAATAATTTCATCCTAAAAATTTCTAGAATATTACTGCAAAAAAAGACTCGGGGGGTTCTTCATCATATGTTCCTCAGGTTCCCGTGTTTCCTCTTCTATCTTATGATTTCTCCATAGAACTTTTACAAGATGAGTCGTCCGGTTTCTGAACACTGGTTATCTTGTATCTAGAATCTTGAAAGGCTCTTCCCAATAAGGCAGATTGGGTTCCAGTTCTAATTCCTCATAGGTGAGTACATGCATTAGGTTAGGCATGTATTTTCTAAATAGTGATATGTGTAACACATCATGAACTTTGTAGAGATTGGTGGCATTGCCAAATGGTAAGCTACAGACCCAATTAATTCTAGAATTTCGAAAGGTCGGATTTACATGGGACTCAATTTAGCCTTCTTACTGAATTGTATAATTCCCCTCCATGGAGATACCTTCAAAAAAAATTCCTACTTGAATTTTCAAATCCTTCCTTCAGTTATCTGTATAGATTTTCTGCCTACTTTGAGATACTTTGATGTGGTTTTGGATTACCTTCAACTTCTCAATTGTTTCCTCAAAAAGTTTTGGGCCTATTAGTTTTCTTTCACTAACATCATCCCAACAGGTTGGTGTGCGAAATCTATTTCTGTATAACGCTTCATATGGTTCCATCTGAATACTTTAATGGAAGCTATTGTTATAGGAAAATTCTAACAGAGGTAAATATTGATCCCATATACCTTGAATGTCAAGTGAGAATGATATAAAAATGTCTTCTAAGGTTTTAATAGTCCATTCTGATTGTCCATCAGTTTGAGGGTGGTAGGTTGTGCTCAAACGAAATTCATTATCCAGGGCTTTCTGAAGACTTTTCCAGAATCATGATGTTAAATGGGGATCACGATCAGAAACAATCTATAGGGGTACTCCATGAAGTCTTACAACATCATTAATATAGTCTTTCTATATGTTCTAGTGGTAAATCTTAACTTATAGAAATAAAATGTGATGAGGTGGTAAAAAGTTCTATAATGACCCATATTGCATCATTCCTTCTAGGATTATTTGGTTTCCCCATGACAAATTCCATCATAATATTATCCCTTTTCCACTCAGGTATGGGAAGAGGTTTCATGACTCCCCCAGGTTATTTCCTTCTAGCTCTCAGTTGTTTACAAACAATATATCTTAACACAAAATCAGAAATCTCCCTCTCCATTTTGTCCCACCAAAAAAGTTCCTTCAAATATCTATATGTATTGGTGCTCCCAGGGTGTATAGTGAAATTGGAGTTATAAGCATCATCCCACAATTCCCTTTTCAGATCAGGTATATTGGGAACACAAATTCTCTTCCCAAACTTCAAAATCCAATCATCATATATGAAGTTGATCAATCTCCCATCGTTCACGACTTTAATTTTTTTTTTGAAACTCCTCACCATTAGTATGAGAACGTTTTATCCATTATAGTAAAGATGGTTTGGCAACCCTTTGAAAAATAACAAATGATTCACCTTCCATGATTATTCTTATATACATTTTAACTATATCCATGAAAATATGATCTCTTTCAACTCTCATATTTTTCAAAACTCCATGATCCTTTTTGCTCAAATAATATTCCACCTTATTTTCCTTCCCCGGGTGGTAGTGTATTGTTCCATCATAATATTCAAGTAGTTCAAGCCATCTCTTTGGCCAGATGTTGAGTTCCTTCAGTGCGAAAATATACTTCAAACTCTTATGATCAGTATATATCTCACATTTTAACCATAGTGATAATGTCTCCATATCATCAATGAAAAGATTACATATGATAACTCAAGATCATGAGTAGAATATTTTTTCTCATGAATTTTTAGATCTCGTGATGCATAGGATATAACCCTATCATTATGCTTAAGGACACAACCAAGTCCTTTCTTTGATGCATCACTATAAATAACAAACCTATCATTCCTTGATGGTAGATTCAATATATGAGGATTGAATAATATCCTCTTATGTTCTTCAAAACATTCTTCACACTCTATTGTCCAATAAAATTTAACCCCTTTAGGTGTGAGCTTCGTTAATGGGTTACCCAAGAAGTCAAAATTCTGGACGAAACATCAATAATATCCTGCTAAACCAATAAAATTGTGTATCTCAGTTATACGAGTCTGTGCTATCCATTCTTGGATTTCCTTGGTCTTTGAATGATCAATAGAGATTCCATCCTTAGAGAAAATGTGGCAAAGAAAATAAGTCTCTTGAATCCAGAATTCACACATTCTAAATTTCCCATATAATTCATTTCTTCTAAGAGTCTTTAGAATAAGGAACATGTGACTTTCATGATCTTTGCAGCTTCTGTAGTATAGCAAGATAGCATCAAAAAATACCACTAAAAATTCATCAAGATATTCTTTGAAAACTATATTCATTAGATCCATGAAGACAGAGGGTGTATTAGTCAATCCAAAAGGCATTACTAAAAACTGGAAATGCTCGTACCTAGTTCATAATTTTGTTTTCATAATTTCTTCCTTTTTCACATAAAACTGATGATATCCAGATTGAAGGTCAATCATTGAAAAATATTGAGCTCAATGAATTTGGTAGAATAAATCATCAATACGAGTTCGGGGATACTTGTTATTTATTTTTATTTCATTGATCTCCTTATAGTCAATGCACAACCTCATAGATCCATATTTCTTCTTAACAAAAAGAACATGGTCTCCCCATGGTGATACCCTAGGGAGAATAAGTCCCTTATTACTAAATTCTTCTATTTGTTTATTTTGTTCCACTAATTTCATAGTGGCCATTCTATAAGGTGTCTTCGATATGGGCCTTAATCTAAAAATTAAATCAATGGAAAACTCAATTTCTCTTTCTGGAGGATGTATGGGTAAATATTCTAGAAACACATCGACATATTTGTTCACAATAGGTACATCATCTCTTTGAACATTCCTTTCCTAACGCATAGTTATTTTATTCTCTTCCTCCCCAATAATTGAATTTAGTTGAGCTACTGGGGGTGGATCTAGATAAGAATTAGGTGGTGACATTTCTTCTCTAATGATAATGTACTATTTATGATCATTGAGAATTGTAACCTCCTTCTTCATATAAATTTTTTTTTCATCATGGTCTAAAATCCAATCCATACAAAGGATTATATCAAATTCAATCTTGGGAATGATGATTATATCAGAAGATAATGAAAATTTATATTCCCTAATGGGAACTGATTAACAAAAAATTGTTGTAATGACCCTTCCCTTAGGAGTTTTTACTAACCACTTCCTTGTTAAATCAAATTGGAAATATCTAATTTACATAAAAAATTAGGAAGATATGAAACAATGTGATGGTCCTGATTCAAATAAATCATTTTCTAAACTTGAGAAAACCATTAAATTAACTGCCACTACTTCTTTTAGAGCTTCAACCTCAGTAGTAGTGATAGAATAATCTTAGCCTTGGTCCCTTGACCTTTTCTGAGGTATGTTTTCATGGATCTTAGGACATTCATTTGAATAATATCCCATTTATCTACAATTGTAGCTTTCAACATTGATATCATCTTTCTTCCCCTTGTAATCACGAGATTTGTGTCCTTTTTCACCACACTTGTAATAGACTCCTTTTCCCTTCAAGCAAGTACCACGTTGTTTCTTCCCACATTTACTTCAGGATGGATATTCAACTTTTCCCTTATTCCCCTTATTTACATTTCCAAAGTGTTCAGCAGATCTCTTCTTCTATTTCTTTGCTTTAAGGTTGTATGATTAAGAGAATTTCTTTTCTGTCTTGATAGCACATAATACAATATCGTTGTATGAGAAGAAGGACTGTGATAATAATGCTCGCTGGAGAAATGGTTTTAACCCATCAATGAATCGATCATCTTACTCCATGGCTTACATATATAATCTACTACATGCCTTGATAACCTTTTAAATTTATCCTCATACTTTGCGACATTCTCTTCCTCCTTTAGCCTCAAACTCAGAAATTGTCTTTCCATATCCAGTCGATGGTCATGAGGAAAGTATTTTTCTATGAAAAGACTCTTTAAAATCCCTCCATTCCATATTTTATACTTAATCATCCTACTTTGTTTTTTGAATAAATTACCACCATTGATCAGCATCTCTAGTGAGGCGATAAACTGTCATGACAACATTTTCCCTTTCGCTACTCCACAAAGTGTGTAATATTTTCACTAAGGAATTTATTCATTGATCAGATACAAATGTATATGTATTCTTATTTAATGTTGGTGGATTTTCCTCATAAAGTGGTCTAACATTGATCCTCCGCATTGTGGATTAGGGTGCTCTATACGGGAAAGGTTATTATTCATAACCTGTGTGAGTTGTCCTAGTATGGTGATAAGATGATCAGCACCAATTGCTTCACCATATCCAATATAATTATCTTGAGTAGGAGGGAAATCACCACATTGATTATGTGCATTGATACAGTTTCCATTCCTTCCACTAGGCTCCATTTCTAAACAATGTCATAAACTAGATTAGTTTATGAAACACAATACATAATTCCAAACTTGTAAAAGAGTTAACATAAATTGAACAGTTTATGGATATAATCCATAATCATAAAAAAAATTACTTTGAGAAAGTATATACATATAAACTCTTCATATTGGTTTGTAATTAAAATGATAATTATCCTAAGCATATCCCCCGGAAGTGTCGTAACCATGAGTGCAACAAGACCTGTTGTCGTGCACCAGTTCCCTTTCGAGTCTAGATCAAAGTAGTGTTTTTGTGTTTTACCCTTAGGTACATATGTGCCAGAGCTGCATCTACCTGCTCGTATCTAGAAATTGATGTATTTCTTGGAAAACTCACAAAATCTCTACATTACCAAAATTCTAGGAAGTTATTTTATACTAATCCTCAAATTATATCATAGGGTAATGTGCTATAATTAGAGTCTATATAAATCTAGCTTTCAAGGATTGTACTAAACTTCTCTGATACCAACTTTAATGCCTCGTCACCAGTTACCTAGAGTCGGTGCATTGTTACATAACTTTTGAATGATATAATGAATCATGTCCTTAAAGACGGAATAGTTTACTAGCCTTGGAAGTACAAGATACATTCATTTGTTTTACATTACACCATGAAATAAAAAAACAACAACATTGTATTCATTAACCACATTCATATGCTATAGACCATCCATGCAGGTCATTCAAAATATAATTTTTCGCATCCTGAGAAAAATAAAAGATAGAAATTCATGAGCTCATATGCTCAGTAAGGACAACAATATAGCGGGAACATTCATAAATAAGCATAAACATTTAAGGCAATTTATAAGACTAAAACAGAGGTCTTTTATACATGATATTCTACATAATATGGAAAAAATAAAATCCAATAATTCCATTTACTTATTCACATGGATATTATACTAGTCTAATAATCACATTCAATCTCAATATCAACTTTCATAATGATGGAACGCAAAATTCTAAACATCATAACCACATAGTCACAACATTGTTCCATGATTAAAAATAAGATTTTGTCAAGGCCTTATTCCAAGACACTAGTTTGTCTCCTGAGACCTACCGATGCATCGAGGAGCTATAGTGGGCTCCACCCATCATTTACTAAGTCCAGTTCAATCCTCATATGAAAAGGTTCAAACATAACATAAACATTCGTATTAAAACTAGCATAAAAAATGTCAATACTTTCTCCATAAACCATGAGTAGTGTGAAAATAACACATCCATAGTCAAACATATCACAAAACCTTTAATACAATATGGATGTTTTGTATCATTATAAATCAACTTCAATTAATCTTAAAACCCATCAAAGGATGTAGACTTATATGAAATCAAAAAAAATAGAGAAATATCTCATTCTATTTTGAAACCATTAAAAAGACATATAATTATGATATAATACATTTATTTTGAAAATATTTATATAATTTTGTAATGGAAGATTCGAAAATGTTATAACGGTAGAAAATAGTCTCACCCACCATATAAGTTAAAAAAACATTCTTACCTTAATTTTGTTGAAAAGGTCATAAGGTACATTGTTTAGAAAATGATGGATAGATTCCTTTCAAACCATTGTATAAATAGACAAAAAAAGGTATAAATGACTTTAACCTATAGTCTATTAAATTTTATAAATTTTATGGAACACATTTTTAAGAAACATGGATGTGGATGAAAAAGAGGTCATAATAGATACTTAAGTTAAAACAACCTCATATAATAAAGAGATTGTGAAATTAACTCTTACCTTGTACTTTTCCTTGGTAGATGATATGTTAACCTCTTTTTTAATAGTTAATACATGGTCATTAAATTATACAAGAACTCTATACAGAAATTTTAAATCATATATGATCTTATAATGTTGCATTGTTAATAACATTTTAGTAGTATCATCGTTTTGGGTGTTAACTGATATGGTTTCCTTTATATGCTTGGTTACGTAAGCCTTTTTTTTGGATAAGATGTATCTTTTTCATATTCAGAATGATATTAAGTTTTTAAACATTTTTTTTAATCATCAAATTAAAATTAGTCTTGAATGTATACAATGGGAAATGAATCTCATCACGTTCGTGGAGACAGTAATCTGTACGTACGCACAAGCGACAATATCATTATTTTGATTTAAAATCATATGTAAATAGATGGTATATCATATATAAATAATACTCAACATGTTATATTTATTTTTTACATCAATTATAAATCATTATTATACCCATCTAAATAATAATGTATTGAATAACAACTACACCACGACGTGGAGACGGTAAGCCGTACGTATGCATGTCTGGTGAAATTTCATTAATAGGATGGATAGAATAATGAATATGGTTATACAATATTTAAAATAACATCATATTATATAGAATATAAGATTTTAATATTTTATTATGGAAACTACAAACAAAAAATAAGTGGAAGAAGAAATGAACTTGAAAGAGGTGAAGAAATATTTAACTCTTTTTCGGTTTTTTCATTTTCATTTGATCAAAAGGGATACATAGGATGGATTATGACTAAAGGAAGGCCTCTATTATAAAGGGAGGAAATTTGAGAGGATATTTGGGCAGGTTTTGGGCGAGCCAAATGGTCTTGAATTTGTGAAATTAAGAGAAGGGGAAGCTCCCTTTTATAAGAGGTGTGAGGGGGACCTTAGGAAAAGATTGAAATATTATTTTATAATAAAATACTTTCCGGATTATAATAGCCCAAAGGTGATTTATTCTAGGATAAGGTGGGAATGGATCGAAAAACACTCAACCAATAGTTTTTATACAGTTTTGTGTCACTATATTATCCTTATCTTTTAGATTTAACTCTTAGTTAAACAGTTTGAAAATTACCATGTCTCTTGGTATTTTTATAATATACGGTTAATAAACATACAATAAACATCAATGAGAACCCCAAGTGGTTTATTAATTATACACCTAACATTATATAAGTCATTTTTCTGAACCTTATATTTTTAAGAATATTATATCAATTAATAATTTAATATTTTTTTTAAAAACTCTTTTTTTCAATTTTGACATTATTTGGGATTTTGTTTTTGTTAATTTTATAACAGCATTATAACTTTGAAAAAAATTCATTTAACCAACCCTAAGATGTCATATTGACCTATAAAATTAATTTAATTAATAAAAAGTCTCATATTATATTTATTTGGATATTTATATTATCAATATTTTTAATCATTCATTTATAAGTTAATTACTACATCATCTTTGTGTCATAAATAAATTTAATTATTTAATTTATAAAAATTATAAAAAAATTACATTATGTAGGAAATAGTTCTATCTTTATAATGAATATTCATAGTAGAATTTATATTTTGTGGAACCCTTTATTTAAAATCTTTTAGTTATTAAAACATGGCTTTATCAATTTTAACACTTCATTGAATTAAATAATAACAAATATCCTAATATAATCCAAGTGGACCTAAAGGATCATATTTTATTCATAAGTTTGTTTTTGGATGAATATAACTTATCCAATAGAATTGGGACTTTTTTAAGGTAATAATAATATAATTTCTACCTTTTGTTACCTTATTTCTTTTAATCATCTTAAATAAAAGAAAAAAGTTACTATTCAAAAAATATTATTTTCATCTTATTGGACCAAATTTTACATACTGATATCAACCGTGTCTCGTTGATTTTTTACATTCTACTCAATAAGTGGTAAAATTATTTTTTATGCAAATTTGCAAATTCTCATAGGAGATAGGTAAAAGACGATAAAAAGTTCAATAAATTATTATATATCTAAAATTACTATAAATTGACTCCAATGAAATACAATAAACATATATAGGTATTATGTATCTATTTTTACCTAAAATAAATTTAAAAAATAAATTATTATCTAAATAAAAATTCAGTTATAAACAATATCTCTGGGTTTTTTACTATTCATTAAAAAATGAATGTTTTCATAAAAATGCCAAAAATTCACCCTAAGCTAATTTCGATATTCAGAATCCAAAAATGAAATCAATTTTGAAATATAAAATTTATATAATTTCTAAAAGTGGGTATTACTATTCATAATGACTAGTTTGATTGGTTGTGGTGTGTTTGAACTCAAATTTTCATACAACACAAGCTATTGTATTATTAATGGGAAACGTACTATGGGAGCTTGGGGTGTTACATTGGTAAACTGACACCTAGGAGATTCTGAGCCCTGGGGGTTGTTTTCCCCGACATTGCGGTGAGATGATAGATGGCTGACTACCCCCTTTGGTCCCACTCTCTTTTCATGGTAGTTACTTATACTGGTAGGCACAGTGGATTGTTCTCCCTCATACATGTTTATAGAGGGCTGTATTGGATTTTGGTTATTCACACACATATATTCTAGATATAGTTTCCTAAGGAATACTATAGGTGCGACGTGTATAGGCTGTGATGGAATGAAGATTCTTACTCAGTATGTGGCTATAATGGCTTGAGGTATAATACATGATGTATGATACACATTATGCGAGCATTGGTGGATCCCTAAAACTAACGGGTTGCTTTTCTTATGGGGACGTGGTGGTTTTGTTGCATGAGGTGCATGTTGTGGTGCTTCTCCCATGTGTCTATGTGCAATCCTTTTTGGAGAGAGATGCTTAGGACATGCGACGTTGGGGCAAAGCGGAAAACCAGTGTTGAAGTAGTAGTCAGGTAAAATTGATATTCTTTATTATATTATATACTTTTGTAATCATTACATGGTGAAAGTATCCATATTGAGGCTGGGAACTTAGCATACATGTTTAGGTGACGAGTTAGTTTCACTTGTTGTTCACTATGTTGTATCATGCTTTCTTTACTTTTACATGTGAGCTTTGGGGAGGATCCTACCTAGAATACTGTTATACTCACCTTATGTATATATAAACTGTTTTTCAAGTCACTTGGAGAATGTCAGAGATCAAGATACTTTTTACTAGCTTGGGGTATCAGGAGGTTTTTGGGCTTGTGGTTGCTGCTATTTTTACTTTATTATTGGTACATGTGCTTTTAACCTTCCATTTGTAGTAGTTTTTCAATACATTACTTATGGGAACTTGGGTTTTGTTTTATATTTCATACTGATTTAGAGTTGGTTGGTGTCTATCTTATCTTTCTCTTTCGCATGTGTTTTCGTATATGGTAATGCCTCCCATCTATGGGTTTATTATACCCTTGGTGTTAATTGCCAACTCGGGGCCTAATGAAGGTGGGACTCGGGGGTCATTATCACCCTTCTCATATTGTCGGCCTAAGAGGGGTACACCATGTAGATAGGGGGTTGTGAAAGAGTGGTATTAGAGGTCTGGTTGAGAGATACGATGAAGTATGGTGTTACGAATAGGTGAGGTTGTATGGGTTGGTTGGGAAAAAAAATTATTCAAGTTTAGCAAGTGATGTAAACACTGGAGAAGGGCTTTGACATAGGCATTTAGGGCCACTTATAATCTGATGTTTGGACCTTCATGTTTACAATGGCTACTAAAGGAGGTGATACTAGTTATAGGGTAGAGACCTAGGAATGGATCATTCATCATTCTTCTTTGTGCATGTGTTTGAATGGGTAGACCTTGTGATAGGTTAACCTAAAATGAATAAAATAAAAAAACTAATTAATTAATGTCGAGTCTTCCATATTTCAGGTTTTGGAGCTCTAACTGTTTTTTATTTTATGTGTAAGGATCCAGGTGGATGACCTCATTAGGATCGCAAAGAAGATGCCTAGTAGGCCATGCTAGCAGATCGCCACATGGTAGAGGTTGATGACGATGACACTTGGAAGAGAAAACACCGAGTGTTTCAGTGCCAAAGTCTGTAGAAGTACGAGGGATCCGTTTTAGATGCAGTCACCAAAGACTGGTTGGAGGAGGTTGGGATAGGCTTCAGTTTGATCTGTGCTTGGATGGATCATTGCGTGTAATTAGCTGTGATGATGCTACGTGGAGTAGCGAGGCAACGGTTATTCCTATTCCTTAGGGATCGTGAGGAGTCAGCGATCTCATGGGAGGAGTTCCGAGTAAAGTTTAGAGATGAGTTTCTTTATTTGAACGCAAAGGTGTCCAGTCGCTAAGAGCTTTTAACCCTTCGACCGGGGACCTCCAGTGTGCCGAGTTTGGAATTCGTTTTATGAACCTTTTACACTATGATTCGAACCTATTTCTAGATGAGGAGTATAGGGTGAGTAATTTTGAGGAATCTTTTCATCAAGAGATCATGTGCCAGCTCAACCCATTTCAGATGAAGACATATATTAATGTGCTGGGAAGGGTTGATCTCATCGATAAGACTTTAGCCAGAAGCAGATCATCACGAGAGGGGATTTTTCATGATTTCACACAAAGTCGAGCTGTGGTTCCTTATTTTTAGGGAAGAAGAGTTTCCGTTTGGCCGGGGGTTGGTCCTAGCCCTCAACATATCATTTCTCCAGGGGTAGCAACTCTCAGGCCTATGCCAAGAAATCTAGTTATTTTTTGTGTGTGGTGGTTAAGGTCATCAACATTGAGTGTGCCCGACCTTTCAGACTAGTCATCATGCACCAGGTGTTCAGCTCCAGGTTCCATTGTTGAGGAAGTTCCAGCAGAGGCAACAGCAACTGGTTACAGCTGCTTTAGATCAGTATAGGGTAGATGGTAAAGGCATAAGACAACCCTGCAAGGCTTCTCGTCCTTATATAGTAGATCACGATCGTGGTGGTGGTATTTATTAGGGTCAGAGAGGATGTGGAGGAGGTCATAGTTAGCTTCATACTTTAGCGTTACTAACTCCAAGTGATCCAGATGTCTTTTGAGGTACCCTTTTCTAGTTTTCTACCTTGGTGTATTCCTTATTTGATTCAGGAGAGAAAAATTCCTTCATATCAACAACCCTTGTCCATGCTTTCAGACATGAGGTAATGATGCTTCTAGTGACCTCGACATTGACTATGCCAGTTGTAGGCCGAGCTGTCCTGTTTGATGTAAGTAGAGACCGTGAGATAGTGTTGGGAATCACCGCTCTTGGGGAGATTTCCAATGTTTATGAATACAACTATATGATTTCATCCTCAGCCTGGATTGGTTGTATTCGGTGTAGGCTATCGTGGATTTCATCATGAAGAAGGTCATTTTCTTCAATGTGGTTGGAGAGCCAATGTTGTTTGTTGGCAAGAAAGATCATCGAATGGGTCATTGGTGTGTTCTATCCTTATCAACAATGATGGATTAGATGGTGTTGATTTCTTCATAGGTTTAGAGGTTAGCGTTTCCTAGGGTCGTAAAAGAGTACACTGATTTCATTCCAGCAGTGGTTGTAGCATTACGCCCTCGACAAGAGATCCATTTTGGGATCGAGCTAAAAGCATGATCGTCTCATATCACTATGTATCCATATAGTATGGCCCCTTCTGAGATACGAGAGCAATGTAAACATCTTGATGGTCTGTTATAGTGAGGTTTTGTTCGGCTGAGTGTGTCATTGTGGGTGCACCAATTTTTTTATTATGAAGGATGATAGAAGATTGTGGTAGTGTGTCGATTATTATCCCCCTGAATAAAGTGACAATAAACAATCAATATAATCTTCCATGGATTAATGATTTATTTGATAAACTGAAGGGTTCAAGTTGGTTCTCAAAGATCATCTTGTGATCAGTATATCATCAGATGCGTTTGAATGGTGAGGATATACCGAAGACCACTTCTTTTTTTTTTGTCATGGGAATTATGAGTTCGTTGTAATGTTGTTCGGCGTGACAAATGCTCCAACATAGTTCATGGGATTGATGAACATTGTGTTTTGTGAGATCCTGAAAAAGTTCGGTGTAGTTTTTATTGATGACATCCCTATGTAATCCATGTTTGAAGAGGATTATGCAGATCATATACACGTTGTTTTAGGAGTTCTTCATCAACATCAGATGTTTGGGAAGTTGTCGAAGTGTGAGTTTTGGGCTCAAAAAGTCCATTTTATGGGGCAGTGGCCTCCTAACAGGGAGTATCTATGGATCCATAAAAGATAGTAGCTTTTGTGTCTCAGAACGCCCCAAAGATAGTGAGAGAGGATCGAAGTTTCCATGGTCTCACATGCTACTACAGGATGGTCATAGCTGAATTCTCACTAGTTGTGACTCATGTGTCAACATTGACCTGAAGGAATCAGGCATTCATATGGACTGATCAGTGTTAGGATGCTTTTGGGTATCTAAAAGAGTATATAGTATGTGCTCCAGTTCTTTGTCTTGAATTTGAGGCTATTCAGTTTGATGTTCCCTGCAATGCTTTGCATCTGGTGTTGGGACGTGTACTGATGGATCAAAAGATCATTTTTTTCTTATGGGTCTTGGCAGTTTCATCCTCATGAACTTAACTATTCCACCCCTGATCTTGAGTTTTCCATCGTGGTATATTCCCTGAAGTTGTGGAGACATTACCTCACTAGTGAGTGCTTTTTGGTTTTCACCGATCATAATGTAATGAGGTTTGTTTTCTCCCTAAATTACATGAACTTACAACAATGCCATTGGATGAAGATTTCACAGGAATACGACTCTGAAATATCATATAGACCCATTAAGGGAAATGTAGTAGTTTTTGCGCTGATTCAGATTTCATGTTGTGATGCAGTGCATGAATCTGACGACTCTTGGAGATTAATAGAAGAACTATTTTCATTACATCTTGATATGGGATGAGATGGGGGTAGAAGATTTCTTTTTCATATGACGGTGTAGTGATCTCTGGTGCAGAAGGTGGAAGAGTCCCAATTGGGGTATGTAGTGGTGGAGATCTGGAGTGACCGAGTTGTTTTTGGTGAGTCCCCTGATGGTTGGTCTGAGGATGAGAAACACTGAGTGTGGTATCATGGAAGTATTTTTGTTCCATTGATGATGCATGAGACGATTCTCAGAGAGTTCCATATTTCTCCATTAGTGGTGCATCCTGGCATGA
The DNA here is from genome assembly GCA_963277665.1 of Viscum album. Taxonomy (NCBI): domain Eukaryota; kingdom Viridiplantae; phylum Streptophyta; class Magnoliopsida; order Santalales; family Viscaceae; genus Viscum; species Viscum album. The sequence goes on along the minus strand of OY728151.1, from coordinate 640,451,978 downwards.
AAAAGATGTACCAAGCCGTGAGGAGCCAGTTTTGGTGGCCAGGTCTAAAGCATGCAGTTTCAGAGTTTTGGTCTCGATGATTGGTCTTCCAAAAGGTGAATTCCAAACATCGTGTTCCTGGTGGTCTGCTCTAGCTGTTAGATATTCCTCAGTGGAAGTGAGAGGACATCTCAATAGACATTGTTACTGGTTTACCTAGACGTCAGGGAGGACGTGATTCTATTTGGGTTGTACTGGATCCTTTAACAGAATCGTCCCACTTCATAAAAATCCAAGCGTCATGATCAGTGGAATATTTATCAAGGCAGTATCTTGAGCAAGTGGTGAGACTTCATGGAGTCCCATGGATGATCATTTCTAATCAAGATCCTCATTTTACCTCTAGGGTGTGGAGTGGTCTCCACCATGTTTTTGTTTCTCTGTTATTCCTTATCACTTCTTTTCATCTTTAAATAGATATTTATATAGGGAGAACAATCCGGACTCATGAAGACATGTTATTCTCTTATGTCCTAGATTTTGGATGTTTTCGGATGAGGCACTTACCCATAGTAGAGTTTGCTTAAAAAAATAAATTTCACTCCACCATAGGTATGGCACCATTTGAAGCCTTGTATGGATAACCTTGTTGTTCTCTGTTGTGCTGGACTGTGGTCGGAGAGTTAGAAATTCTTAGACCAGAACTACTGCAGAATATAACAAAGATGGTTCAGGTGATACCCGAGAGGATGAAGACATTTCCTGATTGCCCGAAATCATATACCGGTCAAAGTAAGAGACCCTTATAATTTCATGTTGGGGATCACATGTTTCTGAAGTTGACTCCCCGTCATGGGTAGCGATGGATTGGTCATGGGAGTACGCATTCTCCCTGGTTTTGTTGGGAGTTTTGAGGTGTTAGATCGTATTGGATTAGTGGAATATCGAGTAGCACTCCCCCCCCCCCCCCCGTAGATGAGTCGGATACATGATGTTTTCCATGTATCACAGCTCCATCGTTATCTTCATGATGAATCTCACATTAGCGATTGGGGAGAGATCGATGTCGATGATGATGAGACCTTTGAGGAGTGACCTATGAAGATCTAAGACTGCAAAGAGAAGGTGTTGTTTGGGTGTTCTATCCCCTTGGATCATGTCTTATGGCGACATGGTGGCATGGATGAGAGTACCTGGGAAAGTGATTCATAGATATGTGGTCAGTACGAAGATTTTTTTGATGTTTAACTATATTCATGTATCGAAGTATCCATTATGGTTATAGACCATTCATGTTTACAATATGGATTTTTTTAATTTCTTCTTGTGGATTTCTCCCTTTTGAGAAGTATCTCGATGTGTGATTGTTCAGATCCCGTTTCGTTTTCCCCATGGGTGAGTTTTAAATTCTCGAGAATGAGAATGTTTTGAGAGGTATCTTATTTGATGGCCCAAACCACTCTGGTCTACTATATTATGAAAATCATTTGTATGATGTGTTTTGAGAGGTCATGGTGACTTATCCCTGACACTTTTCTGAATTTCCATTTTTGTTAACAATTCCATCGGTGAATAGTTCCATCAGTGAACAGGTTCAACGTTAGACCATTGTGAATAGTGCAACTGTGACCTTATGTGAACAGTGACATCAGTGATCTTATGTAAACAGTGTAATCAAAAACCTTATCTGAACAGTGAAACGGTGAACTTATGTGAATAGTGAATCGGTAGCCCTAGGTGAATAGTGACATCAGTAACCTTCCGTGAATAGTGAAACAATGAGGTTCCAATGGTGAGGTTCCAACGGTGTCCTTTTTTTCCTTTGCCAAAATATGAGTTCATGAACAGTGTTTCCAGAATAGTGAGGTTCCAATGGTGACCTTTTTCCTTTTCCAAATTTTGAGTTCATGAATAGTGTTTCCAGATTGGTGAGGTTCGAACGGTGAGGTTCATGAATAGTGTTTTCATAACGCTGAGGTTCTAATGTTTTCATTTTCAATGTTGGGTTTCTTAAACAGTGTTCCCAGAACAGTGAGGTTCCAATAGTGAGGTTCCAATGGTGAGGTTCATGAATAGTGTTTCAAGAACGGTGAGGTGCCAACGGTGAGGTTCATGAATAATGGTTTTTCATTTCCAATTTTCTAGTTTGTGAACAGTGTTTCCAGCTTCCTGCAGTTCTACCCTTTAACGTTTTCATTGACATAAAATGAATTTAATGACTTGTTTTATGGACTCTGAGGAAAATTCAAATGTCGTAACTCCTATATTTCTTTCTCATAAGGCTCGGGATGTTTTTAATTGTTCAATCAGTGTTGTTTAATGTGATCCTCTTTTAATAGAAAACCCAACGAATCTTAAACCACTGCTCTATTAAATATCTAAAAGGGACAAGATATCTTCCTCCCTATTTCTTCATCCTTGTTCTCAGGTGTGAGATTCTAGAACAACCCCTTCCTTCCCGTACGAGTTGTGCAATCAAACTTTAAACCTAGGATTTTTTCCTCTTTGTTTTGATGAAACCAAGCAATATCGATCAGTCTTAGATATTAGGTATGATCTATAATCATTATTTCGGGTTTATCTCCTTCTTTATCCTTGCCTTTTTTATGAAATTTTACCCCCATGTTCCTAATAGGATTTTCTGGGGTGTTGGCTGATTTGGTGGTGTCTTTACAACCTTGGGTGGATACAGTTGTCACGTGGGAGGAGATCAAAACCCATTGTGTGGCTCTTTCTCATATAAAGAATTTCATGAACCATTTGAGTTAGGGGATTCGTTGCTTCTCTTTTCATTTATGTGAAACTATATAGTAAGCATATTTTAACCAACTTGATCACAATAGAATTGACATATTAAATATTTAAACTAGATAAATATATTGATATCGATCGTATGTTGTTGCCTCTTGTTTTGCAAGATAGTGTGATATCTATTCTTGTTCTTGATGGAAATTGGAAATGAACATAAAGTCGAAATTAATTGATAATTTTGGATAAATATAATAATAAATGTAATTGAATCAAGTTCTTCTTGTTGTAATTTGATCTAAATCAAATTGGTGCAGTTATCATGTTTAATTATTTTTGATATGCTTATTTGTTAGGTTTCCCGTATTTGAAAACTACTAATAAAAAATCAGTTAATTCGAGATGGATTAATGAATTTTTCGTTTGATAATAGATATTACCTTGTACGGTTTTGAGTTACCCACTAGTAGTATAAGGTCTAAGAGCCCCATTGATATGATTTTATTTTTACAACTGCATGTGTTGTGGAGCGAGCATGGATGGTTGTTGTGATATGTGGGGGTAGGGAGGCCTATTGGATGTTGAAGTTATTGATGCCTATAGTTTGAGAGGCATCGGTTTATGCATGTGGGTGTTAGGGAGGACACCAGGGATGATGTAATAGGTTTTATTTGAATGTTTGTATGCTTTATTATTACTTGATTGGTTATCCACTTTACATTACCCTCTGCTCAAGGCAGCTGGTCATGCTTACCATTCAACCGAAAGGGTCAAAGACGTGTGAAGTATGCCAAGTTCATTCTGTGTCTATCTTTTCAAGGTAGGATGGGTCTACGCTCCTGTTATCAGTGGAAAAGACTATACGGATAGTTCAACTACTCACCTTGTTGAGCTCCCTTCTGTATAGAAGCATAGAATGTTTTTATAGAATGCCTGTGAATATGGAAAGGTAATGTTGTAATAGATAATTCAATAAATGATGTTAATGAATGGGGTGGGAGCTTTCTCAGATGCAATACTAAGGATACAATTTTAAAAATGGGCAGTGAAATTTTAGTGTGATGATAATGAAATTTAATGTGGAAGTGTTAATGGTTAATTAATTTATAAGGAATTAATTAACGTAAAGTGGAACTGATTAAAAATGGGAATGAAGTAATGAAGTAATGATCTTTAAATGGTTTTTTTGTTCTAGGATACATAGTCTTAGAAGTGGTAGTAGGGAGTCCAAGAGACGTTAGATTCAGTTGAGTCTAAGACTAGGTTATTCCCATAGTGTGGTTGGGAGATATAATATATTATAAAAAATTTGTGTTTCTATTCAGTACTCTACTCTGTTAGTTAGGGAAACTGACACCTTGGGGATTCTGAGCCCTGGGGGGGAGGTGTTTCCCTAACATTCTGGTGGGGTATGGATGGTTAACTACCCCATTTTTCCCCACTCTCTTCTCTTGGTAGTTACTTGTACTGGTAGGAACATTAGTTAGTTTTTCCCATATATGTGTGTTGAGGGTTGTAATGGCTTGGGGTAATTCACACACATATATTCTGGATATAGTTTCCTATGCACTACAATAGGTGGGACATGTATAGGTTGTGATGGATTGAGGATTCTTTCTTGGTGTGTGGGATGTAATGGCTAGAGGTATAATACCTAAAGTAAGATACACATTATTCGAGGTGTGGAGACTCCCAGAAACTACCTGGTTACTTTTCTTACGTGGACATGGTGGTCTTGTTGAATGAGATGCATGTTGAGGTGTTTCTCTCATGTGTCTATGGGAAAGATTTTTTGGAGAGAGATGCTTAAGACATGAGACGTTGGGGAAAAGCAGAAAACCAGTGGGGAAGTAGGAGCGGGGTACCCTTGATATTCTTTATTATATTATATACTCATGTATACATAACTTGGTGAGAGTGTCCATAGTGGGGCTGGGAACATAGTATACATGTTTGGGTGACGAGTTAGTTTCACTTGTTTTTCACTGTTCTTTTTCATGCATTCTTTAATTTGGTATGAGAGGCTTTATGAAGGATCCTACTGAGTATACTATCTTACTCAGACTATGTATATATAAACTGTTTTTTAGGACACTTGTAGCAGGTTGGAGATTAATCTGTTTTTTACTAGCATGAGGTTTCAGAAGATGTTTGGGCTTGTGGTTGCTGCAGTTTTTACATTCTTTTGGGTACATGATGTTTTCCCCTTCCAATTTTAGAATATTTTTATGACATTACATATGTGCATGTGGGTTTTCATTTATATTTCAGTCTGAGTTGGATTTACTAGGTGTTTATCTTATCTCTCTCTTTCGTATGTGTTCTCATAAAAGAAAATGCCTCCCATCTGTGTGTTTTCTATAACCTTGGTTCTAGTCACCAACCTGGGGGCTACTGGAGGTAGGACTCGAAGGTCATTATCTATATTCTCACATTACCGGCCTAGGAGTGGTACACCTTATGGGGAGGGTTTCGTGACACATTAAAAATTATAACTCAAATCCTTAATGGAATAGTACACCAGTACAATCATTAAATATTTCATAAATCAAATTTTCACAACATCATCAATAAAAACATTCACAACATACATCATATATCAAAACACATAATCACATTAATCATTCCTCTTAGGTTGTGTCAATGTTTAGTGCATGACCTTGATACATAATTTTATTCTGATGTATATTCTCTTGTTGCATGGGTTATTCATTTACATATTTCGATGTATCCTTCCATTTGTAACATTAAATTGAGTATATCCCCTTCTGAACATGGCATTATTTTTCATGTTGACCATTTTATCTGCACTTATAGAAAACTCACAATCTATAAATGAATATTACATGTTCTATATTTCCACAGCTATCACATGTGGGAAAATAAATATTTATCATCATCCATTTATCTAATATTTTATCTTCCTTTTTCTTCTGATAATTCTTCCATTTTATTCAATAAAACATATATAATTATTTATATTTCTTGATAGCACCAAAAAAATTCATTGTATGAACAAAAAATTTCAAAAAACATCACCCATTAAAATCATGTATTAATCCCTTAAAAGGAGTGATAAATATTTCACCCTATGTTTCATATGATATCCGTAACAAACATTGATATCCTCTTAAAGTTAGTATCATTATATTAAACAATTTATTCCTCATTATTCATTAATATAAGGATACTTCACTTCATTTTTGTCTTTTTATCATGATATTAATATTTTTGTAATAATTTTTCAATTAAATCCTTCCATTCAATGCCTTTAATTACTTATTACTCCCTTGTTTCTGGATTAACAACCACAATTGATCAGAATCAGCACTAATAATATATACTGAAAGAGTAATCATTTCCATTTCACCAAATCGCGATAACATAAATATATTTTTCAAAAGACATAATCCATTTCTCACCTCCCATTTGACCCGTAGTCCCACTAAATGATGTGGGAATCAATCGCACTAGGTGGTCCTATATCAGCGAATATAATTGTGCAGTAGGTTGATCCATAAGGGAAAGGTTATGTGTCTTAACACAATTATTCTTCCCTAATTTATCCGTAACATTATCAGGTACAATACCAGGTATATTGATTTTCTCAATATTGATACCTATAAATTCGTCATGAGTATTCATACCATCATTACTACCCATATCCATTTCTAAACAATGTAATATACTATATTATATCATAACATTATGTATCCTAATTTAAAATTCCAAAAAAATTGAATAAGTTATCATAAATTGATGAAATTTCCAATAACTAATCTCAACATAATAATCATGGTTTCCGTTCATATAACATTAAATTCAAATAAATCTGTATTGTTTGTAAAAAATTGTGAATTATCATTAGCATATACCCATGGAGTGTAAAACCAGGTGCCAGTTAATGATCATTGTATGTAAATGGTTATGCATGAGTTACGACCAAGATATCTTTTCATAGTTCACAAAGCTAAGAACATTTGTTTCATAACCACACCACTTAATGTATCCTTATAACTTTGTATTTAATTGAATACCCACATAATTTCATCGTTAACAAAATTTTTAGCTATTTAATATCATAAATATAAATCCTATGTTTATGTTCCATAATACTGGTTTTCTAAATCAATTATCCATTGTTGATGATAAACCTGCTCTGATAAAAACTATAATGCCTCGACCCCAAATCCCTGGAATTGGTGCCCTAAATTGTTAAACTGTAATAGATACAATATTCAAATTTAAAGGTAATGAACAGTTTCACATGATTGGGAAACCAAATTACCTACATTATACCCATACTATATTAAGTAAAATAAAATAAATCATAATCAAAAAGAAATACTAAAAAATTGTATCCTTGAAACTCATTCAAAGGATTCCACATCATAACCCCGTGGAAGGAAAAAAATAATGGTGATTTCAAATGATAATTATGGGTATGTAAAGACAAATAAATAACAATTAAATTAAAATAAGATAACATGTAAGTGTGAAAAACTGAGACCACATTCCAGATAAATAACTGGATAAGTACTAATCAATATTGAATTGTAATTAACTAAAACACATTGAATATATTAAATAATCTGATAATGATGGGAATCTATTTATTTTTCATAATGAAGTTATTGTGGATAATAAAAATAATAACTAAAATATATAAGATTGACATGATTAGTTATTGGATTTAATGTTTTGGGGACTTAAAACCCTATACCTTCAAGAAATTTCACATTACAATTGAACACTATGGTAGAAACCTATTAAATTTGGTTAACATATTTTTCTCATGAGAACATGTTGATGAATAAAGGGGATATAAAATTTTTGGACTGTAACACTAAGACATTTTTCTATTAAAAAATTTCATTAAATAAAATTTATTCTTCATTTTCATGATTTCCACGCAATCGTGAGATTAAACTAACTGCGAGATTCCATTAGTATAGAATTACACTAATAGCCTAGCCATTATGATAGATTAAATAATTATAACTAACTTATGAAAATTCATTGGGAATTCATTGGTTATCAATTATTCATAAAAAAATATATAATAGATATTTGTATTCATGAGTGAATTACTCTTAGTAATTAAATTAATGACATATATATGTTATATACTTAATAAAAAATATTTATCTATACAATGGATATTTTAATCATAGGGTTTGATAAAACTCTATTTTTTGTAAAAACCCTATTTTTTTAAAAAGGGTAATATTATGCATTTGAATGGAGAACCCCTTTAAAATTAAGATTCTGAAACATAAATTATTATTTTATGATAACATAAATTCATTCGTTTAATATGGGATATTAAAATTTATATTTGTTTAATTTATGATATTTTATGATAACATTCCAGTTCTGATGAATAGTTAAAACGCACTATATTTCTAAGAAATACTTCATTTTTAATCAAGATTTTTTATATAGTTAAATTATAATATTGAAAGGTATTAAAGTACAAATATAATATATTTTTATCCTTAAATATAATTTATTTCATTATCTATAATTTTACATTGATTTCATGTGTTAAAACATTTTAGTCATTTAAAATGTTTTAACTTTTAAAAAACTCATTCTCTTATTCTGACAATGGAATGATTTTAAATTAATTTTATAAATTATTATGTTTTAAATTTTTTAAAAATGACTACATATTAGGAATCAGTATGTAAAAATTTTGTTAACAGAAAAATTTAATTTTAAGGCATTATGAATTGTAACATTGATAATTATTTTTATTACAATGTTTTATGGTAGATTTGGTAATTAAAGGTAAAAACAGTATTATAAAATAACCTTAACACATGTAAAAATCATATTGGATGACTAAATTTGACCCTTATCATCTATTTTTCGAAATTGAATCACTTGATGGCCACTTTCCTATGAATATTACATGAACATAATAAAAACTAATGAATGTGACAAAATGTCCCAATCTCATTTTATATAAGTATATTAATTTTTAATGTATAGATAAATAAGATATAATATCGACTATATATATAGTACCTAAATGATAAATGAATAACGTACATCGTATAAATTTATTTAATATTTTTAGATATTATACAATTAAAATTAATGATGACAGAATAGTTTTGTTAAATTTATTTTATTAATAAAATTATCAAATAAACTGTATTAAAAATATTAAAAAAATATAATATGAACTAAATTAATGTGCTCCACTTCTTTTATAGGTGAATTTGACATTTTTGGAGTGTTTGTAATATTTTTTTTCAAATTTATCTTCTGAGTGGATTTTTTAATTCAAATAAATTAATATTTTCAATATTGACACTATTGATATTTTGTAAAAATAACATATTATTATATTATATAAAAACATAAAAAACTAAATGATTACAAATAAATAATTATAAGATAGATAATTTCATTATGTATCCATTTTTAGTAAAATAAAGACATATATGTACATATTTATAACAATTAAATATTTATAATATTACAAGCATAATTAAAATTAAATAGAATAAAAAAGTGTTAATTAAAAAATATGGTTTAAATTGAAAAAATATCATCTTCAAATTTATTTTTTGATGATATTATAACCACATATCATCTAGTCATTTATATACTGATATTTTTTTGTGTTTTATTCTAGGGTTAGATTTTATTATAAATTATTATTTAAGGTGTTTCCAAAAGTTCCCCACACCTCATTTATAAAAGGACATCTCCTCCCCCACATATTATAATATTTTTGATCCTTGATGCTCGGCCATACCCTACCATTTTTTTTCTAAACTTCAATATTTTAATTATATATATTTTGTTCATCTTCAATGACCATCTCTACTACTCTAAGAATAGATTAAGAGGAAGCACATCAAGGGAGAGGTAATCTCTTCTACCGATTCTTTCAAAATTCATTATTCTTCTAATTCTTCTTCATTAGTTGTTTCATTATAATGTAATTAAATTAGAATCACTAAAACACTTATATTTTGTTATAAATGTTAAACAACCATATTTCACCTTCTATCAATTCTACTAAAAATGATATCACCACGCATTCGTACGTACAGCTTACCGCCTTCACGCACTGGTGTATTCTGTTTTTCAACTCGACAATATGTTGATGTGTATAATGATGGAAATAATAACTAGATATGATTAATATAACATGTAAATAATTATGAAATATCATTCATTATCCACATTAATACCATTTAATAATTGTTGTAATGATACCTTCGCTCGGGCGTACGTACGGCCTACCTTCACCAAGATTTGATGTGATTCATTCTATATGGTCTTCATCAACCCATGACTGTATACATGAATTGAATAAATAAATATAATATAAATTTTAATATTATCATTTTTTAAATTATTTAAATATAAAATATTAAGTGTAACATGAACTTAATAAAAAAATCATGCTTAAGGTCATAAATTACACAACATCCGAATAACGAGTGACAATGAAATATAAATAAGAAAGAGATGAAAATATAATCATATATGATATCATTAAAATTAATATTATTATTTAGTATTTCAATAAAATTATTATAATATTACCCATGTGGTTTATATACATACAAAAGATATCAAACATATGGTAAAGGACAACTTTTCAAATCTAGTTTTTAGGTGAGATTGTTTATTTGTAGTTGTTTATTGGGTCATATATATCATCCAGATCCATGGTTCATAAAAATGAAATTTAAAATATTCTATAGATTCTTATATAATTTTTTAAATTAAATTTTACCCACTAGAAATTTTTTACTAAACGGTATGAATGGAATCTTTTGTCATTTTTTGTGTGAGGTACTTTTTGACATTTTCAAAAAATATTAGATATGAATGTTTTTCATCATGGACATCATGAATGGATTATAATAATTTCATAATGTCTTATTTCCATGAATCTTCCCCTAATATCATATTGGATTATTTTCACATAAATTTATTTCTTATAAAATTTTGTGGCATTTTGATAAAAGAAATTGTTTTTGAAGAAGAAAGGATAGTTTCCTTAGGTACTAATTTCATCTGTTTTCATAAAATTGTATCCCATATAAGTAGACACTATTTAAATAGTGATATATTTAAAACCCTATTATTACTATGATTTTATTGTGTTTATTATGGAATTTTAATAAAGAAATCCATTTTTTATATCAATTATGATGGAATGATGTTTACAAAACCAATTTTATTTATTTAATTTTGTTATGGTGATTGATTTTATGTTTTTGTTCACACATAATAATTGATTAATTAAATAATGTGTGAGACATATATCTCTCTCCAATGCACTGGGTAAATATTTGTATCTTTTAATATCGACATTACTAGAAAGGAATGTAAATCTGGTTCTATAATACAAGGCTGGAAGCAGGAGTGAACTTGGTTCAGTAATGGACTTTGTCTGCTATGATGGTCTCGAAATGATCCTTGACTAATATGAAATGATTTTATATTATTATGTTTGTTTTTCATTAAATTTCTTGTCTTAAGTTATGAATATTGAAATTACATTGCACTGTTATGATTTATCTCATGACTTGATATTATGGTATTTTATAAACAGTATTGAATTTTAAAATGTTATGTTCTTATTATTATGAAATGATTAATATTGAGTTAATTTAACCTTATTGAGAATTTTAGAACACCCTTTCATATGATCATGTTCCCCAAGTAATGAATAATGGTTCTAAGAGAGACATGTCAAAAAGGATTATAGTAATCCAAAAATAAGTGGGAGAAAATGTAGATGTTTTATAAACCAATGGTTTATGATTCCTTGTTTCTAGAGACACTAAACCAATACAGTCTTGGTGGGGTTTCTCTTATGTTATGTAATAAATACTTTTCAATGATGAAGTAATATCTAAATATAAATAATGGTCTATTATATTTGGTATCAGATAAAAGCTATAATTAACCTTTTGAATAAATGATGATAAAACCATAGTATGAATCCTAAGGATATTTCTTGGTATAAGATAAAATTCTAGTGTTTTAGAAATGACCACGAATAACCTAGGATAAAACCTAATGTGTCCAAAATTGAAATTTAATTTTTGATTGTGTGGTTTTTCTATTATGATTGTGGTTTTAAAACTATATTTTAGGGTTTTAGTCAATATCTAGAACCTAATGGAACTGTGTTAATGATGAATGTGATGGAAAATGCAGTGATTTCCCCTTGAGAAACCAAATGTTATAGGAACTGGAATGCAAAATCTTGTCGACATGATCACAGAACATTCTCAAGCTATGAATCAAGACGGTCTCCCAAATGAGAATATGGGGAGAAACATTTTGTTTAATCCTTAATGAGGCAATTTCCACCTTCATTAAGTGGGTCTTTAGATCCATTGGTGTCTGAACAAAGGATCATAACCAATGAAAATATATTTGAGTTCTAAATTGTTCTGAATAAGATAAATTCATATTAGTAGTATATCATTTGAAAGTATAAGTTGATCATGGTGGAATCTTATAATTAATATGATTAAAATATATGAAATTGATTCCATGGAGTGGGATGAGTTTTATAACTTATTTTTCAACAAATAATTTCCTCATATTATTTGAACAAAGATGGAGAAGGAGTTCATTTTACATAAGAAAAATGATGATGTATCAATTGGTGTCTATGAATTTTTTTTACAAGACATGCATGGTATGCTTCAATAATTATTATCCAACATGAGGGTAAAATTGATAGATTAATTAGTGGTTTTAATCCAAGTCTCCAAAGGGAATTATCCATAAGGAACTTTGACAGATATGTAGAAATTATTCGATGTGCACTAAAGGATGAGATGGAAATTAGAGTAACCCGTTAGTCATATTGGATTGATAAGAAGAGAAAAATAGAATTCTATGGAAAATATAAATTCTGCACTAAAAAGTAGTTGAGTATTCCCTTATACTCAATGTGTGTATTGAAACATAGATAAAATTTTCTTAAAGGGACTATTAAATGTTTTATGTATATAAAGCAAGGTCATCAAGAAGCTAAATATCTATGTAATGGGAAAAAGATATCTACAAATATGAATAATTAAAAGGATACACAGAATAAACCTCCTACACTTCATTGTTTCACATTCAAGGAAATGGGAAATTGTTCCAATTAATGCCCTAAACCATGTTTTATTGATGATGATTGATGATAACAAACTCTTATGGCCATAGAAAATGGAAAGTCTCATGGAATCACTATTGGTAATATAGAGTATGAAAATGAAGGGGTGAAATGTGCGCATAACATAAACTCTAATGTATCAAATGTTTTATTTGATTATGGATCCACCCACTCTTTTTATTCTGAATATATTTCTATTGGTATCACTGTATTAACTTAATAAATAGATGTAGAGTTATTTGTGACAACTCATAATGGCAAAAAAGACTCAATAATAGATTATAATTATTCTCTAGATGAATTTTGTGGGAAATTGATTCTATATAATCATGTAATTCGTCTTATAGTGTAATTTTGTGCCATTCATGGCATGGACCGGATTTCTCTATATAGAGCACTTATCAATTTTTAATGAATAGAAGTCACATTTCATATTACATATCAATATATGATCATCTATCGATGAAAGGATGAATATAACATTCCATTATAAATTACAACCACCTTATGGGTCTTGTTTAATAAAAGTAATGGTTATTTATCTCAAATGGTTGGGGAGAAACTCATGATTAAGAATACACTAATTGTCCGAGATTTTGATGATTTATTGTCGGAGGAGGTTCTAGGACTTGCACCAAATCATGAATTTGAGTTTTCTATTGACCTCATACTGGGTGTTGTGCCCATTTCAATAACACCTTATAGAGTGGACCCAATTGAGTTGCAGAAATTGAAGAAGCAACTCCAGGAGAATCTTTATAAGGGATTCATATTCCCTATTATGTCACCTCGAGGAGCACTAAATAGGATCTTTTTAAATAATGATGGATCAGCCAGACTCTGCATTAATTATTGATAACATTGCAAGATTAATATCATGATAAAATATAATGTTCCCTACATTGATGACATATTTGACCAACTACACAGAGCACAATACATTTCCATGACTGATCTTCATTCCAGATATCATTGATTAAGGGTCAAAATGGAGGATATACCAATGACGACATTCCGTATGAGGTATAGACACTATGAATTTATAGTGATTCCTTTTGGACTTACTAATTCCCATGATATCTTCATCGTTTTAATGAATAGAGTCTTTAAAGACAATCTTGATTAGTTTATGGTTGTATTTATAGATGACATTCTTATATATTCAAAGAGAATGAAGAAACTGATGATCACTTGACAATTGTACTGAAGACCCTGAGAAAGGATGTGCTTTAGGAAACATTTACCAAGTGTAAATTTTGGCTTCATAATTTTCATTTTTGTGTTATATAATCCCAAGAGAGGGGATATATGTGGATGTAGAAAAAATAGAGGTTATTAAAAGATGGTTCAGGACAAAAATTGTAACTGAGATCCGATTATTTCTTGGGATGTCTGGATATTATTAACATTTTGTGAAATAATTTTCACGTTTTTTTAATCCACTCACCCAGTTGACTCAGAAAGGAGTTATGTTGGTTTTGACAAAGGAATGTGAAGATAATTTCAAATAGCTAAAATATGGTAAGCCATTGTACATGTGTTTAAAATTCCTTGTTGTGGAGAATGTTTGTGATATTTAATGATGCATTCAATAAGGGGTTGGGATGTGTTCTCATGAAAAATTATATGGTGATAGCTTATGCCTCACGATAGTTGATAATTTATTATAATAATTACCCAAGTCCTGATTTGGACATATTTGTGGTAATCATTTCATTAAAGATATGGAAGAAATATATTTATGGGTAATGGTATGATATTTATACTGATCATAAAAGTCTAAATTATATTTTATCAAAAAATAAGAAAAATATGTGCCATAGAATATGGTTGGTGTTGATTAATGATTACTAATGCACAATACATTACCACCCTAGGAAAGCATATAAGGTGGAAGATGATTTGAGTTGAAAAGGCCATGGTAGATTATCCATGATGAGAATCATGAAAGATCCAATATTTTCACACATTAAAAGGATGGTTCTAGAAATTTTATTAGAAGGGGAGAAATCCAATTTTTCTCAAATTAATCTTCAATCATATATACAAGTGATGATTAAAGACATGAAAATATAAGATGTAGATTTAAAAAAGAGGGTGATAAATGTTTAGGAATTCAACATTGATTATGATGAAATAATAAGGTTTAATAATTTGGTTTTTATTTCTTCATTACCAAAATTTAAAAAGTAATTATTGTATGAGGCACATAGTTATTCATTCACTATTCACATTAGAAGCACAAATATGCATATGGACTTGAATGTGTACTTCTGGTGAGATGTCATGATAAGAGGGGTCTCTGAATTTCCCTCTCGATTCTTGGTTAGTCACCATGTTAGACTGAGAGATAGAAGTATTTTGGGATGTTATAATCGTTACCCATACTATATTGGAGATTGGAAAACATCACTATGGAGTTTTTCATCTGACTTTCCAATACATTCAAAGGAAAAAATGTTATTTAGTTTATAGTTGATCACCATACAAAGTCATCAAATTTCATTTCTATATGAGAGGATTTATCCCTTGATCATTGTTCCTGTAAAGACCGGGAAATTTCAAGGAAATTGTTTTTCATAATTATTTGTAATTTTACGAGTCTGTAGTTTCTGACGGCGCCTGATTTTGAGGCCCGGTGTGCCCGAAATCAAATTCTGATGTTTTGTTCAGGTACATTTTGTAAATGTACGTGCGTGTTTTTCTATCTTTTGAACCAGTTCTCGGAATTGAAATCTTAGGACATCGATGAACTCACAGCGTCGATATTCTATTAAGGGGACCCTTACCGCAGTTTCATTTTATTCGGGTTGAGAGTTAATGTTTGGGGATTTAGAATAAAATAAATAAAATTTTCTATGTAAAAATTTTATTAATATTTGTTAGTGATTTCCTCCATGAGGAAGTTAGGGGTGGGGACCACATCTCACATAACCTCCCATGAGAGGATATTTGTGAGGTGGGGCCCACACGTGCCCTAATACTTTCATCTCCCCTTAACTCCCCTTAACTCCCTTAAACCCCACATTAACACTCCCCCTCATTTAATAAGAGGAGCCTCTCCACCTTCCTCCCATTAAGATTGCCAACACAATTTAATTAATTAAATGGGATTCTCCAATTAATTAGTTAGAGTGTTTGAATTTTGTAATTGTTGTGTGAATAAAATAATATCATTAACTATTATTTTGGGAGGCATTTTTTGTGTTGGGAAAAACATGGGAAAGCTCTGGAGAGTTAGAAAAGTAAAGTGTTCTTCTCCCGACGAAGAACACCCCCATCGAAGAATGTCATACTCTCCATCGAAGAATGCTCCACGACCAGAAGGACGTGAATCAACTTCTTCAATATTCTTCTTCCTCTGCATCAAGGGAGAATACACCACTGCGAGGAACATCGCCAATGACGATGACTCTTCCTCCGACGTTGATAGAGAGACATCGTTCTTCCACGACGCCCGACTACCGCGATGTTAGTCTTCCGCGGCTCGACAACGTGCGACGTCAATTACGAGGTAGGGGGATTGAATTGAATTTCTCCTTTTCTTTTTGAGGAAAGAATTAAGAGTGAGGACCAACCTATTTCTGGTTGATCCGTGGATCACTCATTCATGCTGGTTGGGATTCAAATTTGATACGGGGTTATGTTTGGGTTTGGATTTAGTATGAATACTTAATCTTGATTAAAAACTTCTAAAGCAGAGGGCTCGGGCCAAAGAAAAAGCCCGAAACCTCCGTTGTTTGTTCTTCTATGTGCGGATTGATGGGAGATGACGAAACGGGACTGCAATGGGGATTTGGAGCATTCTGAGTGTAGTTTGGGTCCCGAGATGATCTTAGGCGCAGACGGTGGGCGAAATGGACCACTGGATCGCGTCCGGTGGTCCGCGGAAGGCGGTAACGGCGAGCTTCCAAAACATGTCGTCGCGGCTGAGCCGTAGCGGCGGGTGAAACTGGAAAGGCTCTGACATTCCGGAATTGAAGAGGCCTGACTTAATGTCGTGCCAGCTGGCCGAGCCAGCACCACCCCCACCCCCCCGGCCGGGCCGGGGCGGGCCACGCGGGTCAGGACATGCGCTACCGAGACGGGCCATGTGACGGTGGGTCGGACCATACGCCGGAGGTCTAGGAGATGCGAATGCGGGCCAGACCTATGGTTCCGGGTCGGGGCGACCCAGGGCGGTCTGGGCCTAGTCGACCGGACCCAGACCACCTACTTTTGAACCAGATTCGTTCAAACACACATATATTGGGCTACGGACCTCCGATCGACTCACCGTCAGATGCGTTGGAATCCTTGTAACGAGACAGTCAATTGGGTATATTAAACTCTAGATTTAGGCGAAGTTTGTGTATGGCCAGGTTGGTTCGAACCCGAAACCAACTGGGCCCATGGAGCAGAAACACTTATAACTTAAGGACCGGACGTCCGATTGAAATGTTCTCAACTACGTTGGATTCCTTTTGATGAAACGGTTATTTTGTCATACTCCACTTGAGGTTTGGACACAGTTGGAGTATGATCAAGTTGGTTTTAGCTTAAAAACCAACCGGGCCCCTGGAACGGAAAAGCGAATAACTCACAGACCGTGAGTCCGATTGACTCATTGTTTGTTGCATTGAGACCCCTATGATTTGGCGGTACTTTGTGATACTTCCACCCGAGACTTTGTGAAACTTGGAGTGTCGACCTGTAGATCGTGGAGCGGATCCTCTAGGATACATGCAGGCAGAGTGGATAGACCTAGTAGTTTTAGACCTGACGACTGCTTGACCGATTCGACTAAGAGTGATTCGATTAGCCTAGTGGACGGAGCGCCCGGTTTGGTGGCAGACCCACAGCAGACAGAGCACCTAGTTTGGCAGCAGACCTGTGGTACTCATCTAGAGGAGTACCTCTGATTACTATTAGGGGGAGATCCCGGTTTGGCGGTAGACCCACAGCAGACGGACCGCCTGGTTTGGCAGTAGACCTACGGTACTCGACAGGAGGAGTACCTCAGTAGTCTAAGGTTAGTGAGTAGCATCTCGGAGTTCTCCAATATTTGTGGTTTCGATAATGGAAATCCTCGTTTGACCTGGGTCAATGACTTTTTTTTTCCTCAGGGTTGAGATGGGTTACTTGATAACATAGGTATATGTATGGGCATATACCTAAGTAAAGGTTATCTATTGAAATCAATCTTTTTAGTTTATCCTTGTTTTTTTAGTGATACCTTGATGATCTCGGGGTCCCTACTGAGTGTCGTTATACTAACCCCTATGCGGGCTATGCCCACACCTTGTTGTGTTGGATGCAGATGAAAGAAAGTGCGGACCGAGGAAGAGTGTACGTGGACTGGACCGTACCCGGAGGTAGACACTTAGCGTGACGGCACACGGAGTGGACTGATAGACGCGGAGTGCTAAGGAGGACATTTGTACCTACCCTTCAGGTAATAAGCCATGGGAGGATCCAGGATTTGCTTCACCATTCATATGTTTATCTTTTTAGTTGTACTTTCTTTCAAGTGTACTTGTACCTTTCTTTTGGGATTGGATTTCCGTCCCCTTTGTGCTTTCAGCATGCTTGTTATACTGCATTACATAGTGTTTTCTTCTACTTGTTCTCTGGTTGTGTGTGTTTACATTTTATAAAGGCAATGCCTTCCCAGTTTTTAGGGAGTTATGCCTTTGGTTCTACTTGCCAGCCCCTGGCCTATGGAAGGCGGGCTTGGGGTAGTCACTATACGGGCAAGAGGGGAAGGGTCGTGACAAATTGGTATCAAAGGAGTCAGTTCTACCACAGAACTCAGGACTCGGATCATTATTTTTGTGAATCAATAGTGTTAAGATTACCGAGTATGGTTTTCAGTTCAAGTAGTCCAGTGTTGTTGCGGCGGCCGACATATCCACAGACCAGGACCCTGACTACTGATTTCTGACTCACTGCACGAAAACACTTATTGCGTGTCTATTTTCAAAATTTTCTTTAATTCTTCTCAACCAGGTCAGCTCACCAGTTTTAAATCATTTGACCTTGTCACATCTGTTCAGGATGCCTCCACACATACAATCTGTTGGAGTTCTGATAGAGTACCTCATGACGGCCCACCAAGAGATGAGGCTCCGGTGCAGGGCCCTCTTGCTATGATGGCATATTCGGGTGGTGTACCATCAGTACCACCACTCGTTGGGCAGCAGATTCCACCAGTCGTACTAGCTGATGGTGCATGCTAACAGAGCGCGTTGCACGAGTTCCAACAGTAGAGGCCTCTAAGGTTACGAGGCGAGATAGATTCCCAGGTAGCAGTGGACTGGCTGGAGGCGATTTCTAGAGTTCTACACCTAGTTTAGACACTAGTAGAGAAGATGGTGATCTTAGCTACTAGTTTTTTCCAGTGTGTGACCAAGAGGTTGGTCCACATAGTGATGAGGCTTCGGTACGTGTTCTGATGCCTGAGATAATACCTTCGGGTAGTGTGCCATCTATATCACTACATGTTGGTCAGTAGTTACAACTGGAGGTACTGGTAAATGACACATGTAGGCTTAGTGCCTTACACGTGTTTCAGCATTAGATACCCCTTAGGTTCCAAGGCGAGCCCGACTCACAGGCGGCTGAGGACTGGCTTGAGGAGGTGGCTGAGAGTTTTCTAGAGCTTATACAACTTCGGAAAGTTGACATGTCGGTAGCTGAGTATTCATCGAGGCATACCGATCATTCCTAGTACTTGATGACTACGATACGATCAGTGCTTTAGATCTCGGACCTCAGAGCGAGGTGTGTTTAAAGGACATCTGAGCCAACACTTTTCCTCTATGCATTCCTACTTATTCTATGGTGCTAGAGAGAACCTTTTTGGTTAAATGTTCTTTGGATGAATGGATACTGCTAGAGAATGTTAGCGGTGGGAATGCAGGGAACTGGCACTAGTCTTAGAGACTTGGGCATGTAAAATGTATCAAGGATAGGAATTATTAATGACAGAATAATCTACAGAGAAGAAAATATGGAAGTAGAGCTAGGAGAGCAGCATGATGTGGTGTACATTTTGACATGTTACAACCACCCGCCTATGTTGTCCCCGCCGGGCTCAGGGAGCTAGAGGGCAGGGAAAGAGAATAGTTGCATGCAGTAAAGAAATGTGACCCAGGGGCTCTAGGAATGATTCAAGGTATGGTTTGTGTCTACTACGAGCTTCCATATTAATAGACATAGGTACCAATAATTCCTTCCATCCATGAATCATGCCCCAGACCTACAATTTCCGGTTAAAACCTTTGAATTGACCCTCACGTCTGGAGATACCTTTGGTAGGAGACTCGATAATCACAATTACACTGACGGTATGATCTGACCCATGAGGCGAGAATTTCTATTGGAACCTCTTGGTGTTAGCGTCAAGGCCTTACGACATTAGTTTGGGTATGGACTGGGAAACAACAGTTCCTTCACAGATTGACTGTATTAGGAATAAAGGTTGTGTTCTATCTACCACATTGGGATGGGGTTTTCCCTTGGTCAGTGAAAAGAAAATCCCAGGCAGCACAGGATAAAGTCATGCTTAAGAGGGTGCGGCTGGTCACTCTTGAGTCGGCCAGCCTTACCCTCGTGGCAGAAAGAGTTTTGAGTATTTAGTTCCTCCAGGACTATGACTTCAAGATAGTCTATACTCTTGGGAAGGGGAACTTTGTAGTGGATGCTCTCAGCAGGAGGACTGGTATTCAGTTGCTAGGAGAGGCGACGAAGCAGCTGGCCGCATTGCTGATATCCTTTGTGGATAGGTATGGTGCGTCATATATACAGTCACTCCTCCTTTTTCTTCATCAGAGTAGGTGAGGTGGCTTACCACCTGGCCCATCCACCTCAGTTGCACCGGGTGCACGACGTCATCCACGTATCTCAGCTGAGGAGAAGCGTGCATGACATGTCCCACATCATCGACCATGGGGCGACTTTCATGGAGGTTCCAGTGGATATTGAGATTCGATAGGAGGGGTGTTATGTGGATGGTTGATACCTCTAGGGCGTGTTCGACAGTAGCACATGAACCTCCAGGAGAGAACCTCGGAGTGGGAGGCTCAGATATGTGCTCAGTACCCCCTGTTGTTTCCCGAGTGTGTGTTTTATCTTTATGAGGACGTAAATACCTAAGGTGGGAGCAATGTAAAGACCTGAAAATTTCATGGAAAATATTTTTCTCAATTATTTGGAACTTTACGAGTCCTTAGTTTCTGGTGTCACCTGATTTCGAGGCCCAGTGTGCCCATAATCAATTTTGAAATTTGTTTTCGTGTACGTTTAGTAAACATACATGCCGGTTTTTCTATCTTTTTTAACCGGTGCTTGGAATTGAAATTTGAAGACACCGATGAACTCTCAGTGCTGGTATTCGCATAAGTGGACATTTACCGTAGTTTCATTTTATGTGGGTTGAGAGTTAATATTTGGGGATTTAGAATAAAATAAATAAAATTTGTTCTGTTGCAATTTTATTTATATTTGTTAGTTATTTTCTCCATGAGGAAGTTAGTGGTGGGGACCACATCTCACATAACCTCCCATGAGAGGATATTTGTGATGTGGGTCCCACACATTCCCTAAACCTTTCATCTCCCCATAACTCCCCATAACTCCCTTAAACCCCCCCATTAACACTCCCCCTCATTTAATAAGAGGAGAATCTCCACCTTCCTCCCATTAAGATTGCTAACACATTTTAATTAATTAAATGGGAATCTCCAATTAATTAATTAAAGTGTTTGAATTTTGTAATTGGTGTGTGAATAAAATAATAGTATTAGCTATTATTTTGGGAGGCATTTGTTGTGTTGGGAATAACTTGGGAAAGCTCTAGAGAGTTAGAAAAGAAAAGTGTTCTTCTCCCGATGAAGAACACCCCCGTCGAAGAACGTCACACTCTCCGTCGAAGAACACTCCACGACCAGAAGGACATGAAGCAACTTCTTCAAAATTCTTCTTCCTCCACATCAAGGGAGGAGACACCGCCATGGGGAACATCGCCAATGACGACAGCTCTTCCTCTGACGTTGATGGAGCGACATCATTCTTCCACGATGCCCGAATACCACGATGTTCATCTTCCGTGGCTCGACGACGTGCGATGTCAACTTCGAGGTAGGGAAAATGTATTGAATTTACCTTTTCCTTTTTGAGGAATGAACGACGAGCGCAGACCAACCTCTGCCTGGTTGATCTACGGACCGCTCGTTCATGCTGGTTGGGATTCAAATCTGATGTGGGGTTATGTTTTGGGTTTGGTTTTAGTTTGAATACATAATTTTGAGTTAAAACTTCTAACGCGAAGGGCTCGGGCCGATGAACAAGCCCGAACCCTCCGCATGTTGTTCGTCTGTGCACGGATTTACAGGAGACGACAAAATGGGACCACAACGGTGATTTGGAGCTTTTATAGTGGAGTTTTAGTCCCGAGATGATCTTAGGCGCAGACGGTGGGAAAAACAGACCATCGGAGCGCGTCCGGTGGTCCGCGGAAGGAGGGGGTGGCGTGCCGCCAGAACAGGCAGTGGCGGCTGGTGGAACCGGAACAGCTCTGCCGTTCTGGAATTAAAGAGGTGCAGCTTAATGCTGCGCCCTCTGGCCGAGCCAGCCCCCCTGGTCGGGATGGGGCATGCCATGCAGGTCGAGCCATGCACTACCAGACCGGGCTGCGCACTGGAGGGTCGTGTCGTGCGCCGGTGGGTCGGGCTGCAAGCCAGCGGGCCAGACCCGCGGTTCTGGGTTGGGACGGTCCCCGAACCGGATCCGACCGCACCTAGACCCCCTACATTCAGACCAGATTCGTTCAAACAACCATATCTTGGGATACAAACCTCCGATTGACGCACTGTCAGTTGCATTGGAACCCTTGAAATGATGCGGTCATTTTTCATTATTACAACCAAGATTTTGGTAAAGTTTGGGTATGTCTGTGTTGGTTCGAACCCGAAACCAACCGGGCCCACGGACCAGAAACGCTTATAACTTAAAGACCGGACGTCTGATTGATGTGTCATAAACTAAGTTGGATTACTTTTGATAAGATGGTTTTTTTTGGAATACTCCACTTTATTTTTTGATGTAGTTGGAGTAAGTTCGGGTTGGTTTTATCATAAAAACCAACCGGGGCCCTGGAAGAGAAAAGCCAATAACTCACAGACCAGCCCTCTGATTGACGCGCCGTCTATTGCATTGAGACCCCTATGACGAGGCGGTCCTTTTTGATACCTCCACCCGAGACATCGTGACACTTGTAGTATCAACCAGTAGCTTGTGGAGTGGATCCTACCAGAGATGAGCAGACATAGTGCAGAGACCTAGTAGCTATAGACCTGACGACTGCTTGACCGATTCGACTCGGAGTGATTTGATTAACCCAGTGGACGGAGCTCCCGGTTTGGCGGTAGACCCACGGCGGATGGAGCGCATGGTTTGGCAGCATACATGTGGGACTCGACAGGAGGAGTACCTCTGACAACTATTAGGGGGAGCACCCGGTTTGGCGGCAGACCCACATCGGATGGAGCGCCCATTTTGGCAGCAGACCCGCAGTACTCGACAGGAGGAGTACCTCAGTTGTCTAAGGTTTGTGAGTAGAGCCTCGGAGTCGCAACATGGCCAATGTACTTGATGTTATTCATTTATTAATATCATTTTATATACTCCCTCTACTGATTTTCAATTAAATGTGCATAACTTATGTGAAATACTCATGCTTTAATATTAAATATTATTTTGGAGTATTGTTTCGAATAACACAGATTCATGTCTGTTTATTATTTTAAATATAACTCTCACCCTACTAATACAAATTGTGTGATTCTTGTCTTTTAGGGTTCTAAATTCAATTTCCTACAAATCACTCAACTGGATCATTGGCTAATCCGGCCATATGAAGGTCCATATGGACCACACAAGATGACCCACCGAATCTGCCTAATTTCTGGACCAGCCTTGAATATTTCATTACTGGGCTCAATATCCCAGCCCAAATGAGTGGATATTCTTTTTCAAGCTCAAGAATTTACTAAAGAGTCATGGATAAAAATTTAAAGGCCCAACTCTACCATTTTGGGGCCCAATGGATCCATTGAAATCAAGCCCACCATTCTGTCAGGGATTTTAAATCAGCCCACCATTCTTGACTTTTCAACTTATCCACTTGTCCAAAGAAGCTCCTATTTTGTGGTGTGAAATATAAGATATGGAGGATCAACTTTCCAGAATAAATGGTTCGGATTTTAAGGTATCTCCATAGCCATAAATTCATTCACATTTAGGCCATGGAAACATTCTGGATAAAATTGGACAGTAGAAAGGTTTTTAGTAATCCGGCCATAACTTTGGCCAAAAAAGTACAATGACATCCAAATGTTGAGGGTGACTAGTCCACATCCATATATATAATATTGAAGAAGGATATCTCTCTAGATTCAGCTTTCTGAAAGGTCATATTGGCGGGCCAACTTGAGGGGCAGTTTGGGAATGAAAACAGTCCACTACCTTTGGCTATAAATTCACTCCCCTCTTCTCCTTGCAAGAGGTTGGAAATTTGGCACTTAGGAGGATATATTGTCACGACCAAGTCATTGCCAAGGGCTTGGTAGGATCTTCCATACTCTAGTTTTCACTTGAGAAACCTTTCCTCCTTCATTTCTTTCCATGTATTTCATGCTCTTTCCTTTGTAATTGTTTTAGTGTACTTGTAATTTCTTTTGAGTTTTAATGCAAGTTTCTCCTTCATCACTTCTAATTATAATACACCTTCTATAGTTTAATATTAATAGTTTCTTAATTGTTAAAAATCAATCTTAAAACCATTTCCTTTAAGTGATTTCTTATTCAATCAAAACACGTGTTTCATTCACGTTCTTTGTAGTTCGTGTGTGTGTTCGGCACACCACTCTTTTCTTGTCCAATTCTTCTTCCTATTATTCTCATACCCTAATACTATAAACATCCCTACCAGATTAATAACCATCCTAATGGCTGAGTAAATCTCTCATTGGGGTGAGTTATAATTTAGGTATGTTAAGCGATGGAGAGCTTTTGCTCGATGTGTATTCTTTGAATTAACATTGCGTATGTTGGACTTAGCATGTCATGGATTAATGACTTGTTTTGTTTAAAATGTGGTTTCCATGGATTATTGGAACCATAAATATGCTACCATAAACAAGATATGATTAAGAATAGAACCCTGAGTTAAGTCAAGGCTTGGATTAAAGCCTTAACACTTGGGAATTCCAATCAATGTCAACTTGTGACATGGGTGTTAATTTAATGCAATATAAAGCAAAGCTCAAGGATATCACAAGCTTAACTACCTAATGATGAACTCACCCCAATATTTATCAAATTGTTAAATCAATATTAATCAATCAATCATTTCAATTAAAATCTCTTCAAACAAACCCCCAAATCAAAACACAAATCAAAAACAATCAACTAAAAAAAATTGTACCATCGCCGAGGATTCGACCCGAGTGCTGCTATACACATTAGCAGAGCACCGGAACCTTGAACGGTCGATAGGCGACAATTGGTCGTGCTTTCAAATGGCGTCGTTGCTGGGTATGGTGCATAATTTTAGTTTATAGTTTCTGATTTTTGAAAAAAAAAGACCAAAAAAATCAAATAACCCACAAAAAAAATATCAAAAAAAAATTACACAGAGAAAAACCCTCCATCATCTTCAAGTCTTACTCTGCTCTTGATGCCCCGTAGCCTCCCAAACAATCCCTCGGATTTGTTTGATCCTGATATTGAGCAAATTATTCGCCGAATTAGGAGGAACCTTAGGGACAATCAAAACAACCAAGGCTCACTCATTCCTAGACCAATTGATTTAGAGATGGCCAATCCTAGGGAACAGACCCTTAAAGAACTCGATGCCCCCGATATGAATTACCAACCTCTTGGTATTCAATATCCAAACATCGAGGCTGATTTCGAACTCAAATCGGGTTTGATTCATCTTCTTCCTCATTTCCATGGGCTAGCTGGTGAGGATCCTCATCTTTACCTCAAAGAGTTCCAAGTGGTCTGCTCAACCATGAAACCTCAAGGGGTTTCTGAAGAACAAATCAAGCTTAGAGCTTTCCCCTTTTCCCTAGCGGATTCTGCCAAGTCTTGGCTCTACTACCTCCCACCGGGTTCCATAAACTCATGGGTTGACATGAAGAGACTATTCCTTGAGAAGTTCTTTCCCGCTTCCCAAACAGCTTCTATCCAAAAGGAAATAAGCGGAATCCGTCAATTCCCTAATGAATCACTCCCTGAGTATTGGGAGAGGTTCAAAAAGCATGTGGCAACTTGTCCACACCATCAAATCCCTGACCAACTCTTGATCCAATACTTCTATGAGGGGTTATTGGATATGGAGAGAACTCTCATTGATGTCGCAAGTGGTGGTGCTCTTGTTGACAAAACTCCTGCAGCTGCACGAGAACTCATAAGCAACATGGCTGCAAACACGCAGCAATTCCATACTCGAGAACATGCTCAAATGAAACAAGCCCAAGAGAATCAATCCATAGAGCCCAACAAAATTACTAAGTGGATGAGTGAACTTACAGGTCTTGTGCATCAACTAGCTGTGGCTTCCAAAGCCCCAAAATCCTCTCCTCAACAATCTCTTTTCACTGGGCCTGTCAAGAACTGTGGAATCTACAACTCACCAAATCATCTGACTGACACATGTCCACAACTTCAAGATGATCCATCTGATTCATCTAGTCCAATGGAGCTCAATGCGGCATATGCTCAGCGAAACTTCAACCCTCAACAATCAGGTCAGTTTGTTAGAAACTTCAACCAACCCCACTCTGGGCCCTTCTCTTCTACCTTTAACCCACCTCTGAGGTATGGTAATCCCATTTCTCATCCTCCTCAGTTCCCTCATCAAAATCCAAACCAGTTCCAATATGGTCAAAGTGGTGGTAACATCCATCAACCTTATCCTTTTGTTCCTCAACCCCAAAGGAACAATCCTCCTCCTAGATTCCACTATCCTAACGAGCCTTCCCAATTCCCCACCCAATACAATCACTTTCCCAAGAACCAAAATCAAGGCCAACCCAATTTGGGACAAGCTTCTTCTTCTAAACAACCATGGGAAAGTGCTATAGAGGATCTTGCTTCCTTCACCCGTTCTAGCCTCAAGAACATTGAAATCCAAATAGGTCAACTTGCATCCCACCTTAACCAGCAACAACCATCCAATTCATCCCAACTCCCAGCTCAACCATTACCCAACCCTAAGGGTAATGTAAGTGCAATTTGACTTAGATCGGGAAAGCAAATTGCTATGCCCCATGCTGATTCCTCTACCTCCCCTTTCGATGTTGATCTAGAAAATGAAAAGAACAAAAAGCTGGAAAAGGAACTTGAATCCACTCCTTCACCTCCTTCCATTCCTCTAAGGAACCCAATTCCTTTTCCTCAAGCCATCTCCAAGCCTAATAAGTCCTTTGAACCTGATCCTGAAATGCTTGACATGTTTAGACGTGTTGAAGTGAACATCCCCCTCTTAGATTCCATCAAACAAATCCCTAAGTATTCCAAGTTTCTTAAGGAATTTTTCACCCATAAGAGGCAACTTAGGAACATTGAAAATGTTTCAACCCAACAGTCCATTCCCATGAAGTGCAAAGATCCAGGGACCTTCACGGCTCCATGTCAAATAGGGAGTTCCAACTTTGATGATGCACTCATAGACCTTGGAGCCTCAATAAATGTCATGCCCAAATCCATTTTCTCCAACCTTGGTCTAGGTCCCTTTCACCCAACGGGTGTTGTCATTCAATTATCCAATCGAAGCACTGTCATTCCTGAGGGGATAATTGAGGATGTTCTTGTTCGGGTCAATGATCTTATCTTCCCAGCTGATTTCTATGTCCTTGACATGGAAGGTGAGACGACCTCTTCTCGATCTCCCCTAATTCTAGGAATATCATTCCTCATGACTGCTAGAACTAAGATTGATGTCCATTCAGGCATCTTATCCATGGAATTTGGTGACCAAGTGGTCAAGTTCAACATTTTTCAAGCCATGCGATACCCATCAGAGAATCACTCTGCATTCTCTATTCATGCATCTGAGGACACTTCTAAGAGTCAAGTCACCTCCATTTCTTCATGCTCATCATGTTCTAATGATAGTGGAGACTGTGAAATCTGCTCAATGATTAACCAAGTTATAAATGGAGAAGTTGAGGTTGACCTTTCTTTCTTAGACTCCATCAATCAAAGTGAACTTGAAAACTCTCTTGAATCCCACATCAACTCTGATCTCTACTGCTCCACCTTGGACAGTGTTGAGGAAAATGATCCAAACCCATCTGGAATCCCTTCTCCTGCTCCTAACTTGTCTAGCTCTCAAATCAAGGTTGAAACTGATCTAAAACCACTTCCTTCACACCTCAAGTATGCATTCCTTTTCCATGATCCCTCCTACCCTGTCATTATCTCTGCTTCACTTTCTGAAACTGAGGAGTCCCAACTTGTTCAAGTGTTAGAGGAAAACAAAAATGCCTTAGGTTGGACCCTAGAGGATATTCCAGGAATCAACCCTTCCCTTTGCATGCATCACATCCAGCTAGAGGAATCATCCAAACCAATTAGGCAACCTCAAAGAAGACTCAATCCACTCATACTTGAGGTAGTTAGGGAAGAGATTACCAAGCTTCTTCAAGATGGTATTATCTACCCAATTTCTAATAGTGAATGGGTTAGTCCAATTCAAGTCGTTCCTAAGAAGGGCGGGATAATAGTTGTCACAAATGAACATGGAGAAGTGGTCACAACTAGAGTGAAAAACAAATGGCGTGTGTGCATAGATTATCGCAAATTGAATGCTGAAACACGAAAAGATCACTACCCACTTCCTTTCCTTGACCAAATTCTTGAGAGATTGGCTGGAAAGTCACACTATTGCTTTCTTTATGGTTACACCGGCTACTTCCAAATTCCAATCGCACCTCAAGACCAAGAAAAGACCACATTAACATGCCCCTTTGGAACCTATGCCTATAGGCAAATTCCTTTTGGCCTTTGTAATGCTCCTGCAACATTCTAGCGGTGTATGATGAGTATCTTTTCTGAATTCATTGAGAATTTCATGGAGGTATTCATGGATGACATTACCATTTATGGCGATTCATTTGAATCTTTCTTACATTCACTCTCTTTGGTCCTTCAAAAGTGTGTCAAGTGCAACCTTGTGCTGAATTTTGAAAAATGTCACTTCATGGTTTCAAATGGGATTGTTCTAGGGCACATAATTTCTCAAGAGGGTATCTAAGTTGATCCAGCCAAAATTGAGGTGATCCAATCACTTCCTGAACCCAAATCAGTTCGAGACATTCGGTCCTTCCTTGGTCATGCCGGTTTCTATCAGCGATTCATTCAGAACTTCAGCAAGATTTCCCTCCCACTCACTAATTTACTTCAAAATGATGTCACATTCAATTTTGATGAGGCTTGCAAGAGAGCCTTCATTGAACTCAAATCTTCTCTCACGTCTGCTCTAATAATCCAACCCCCAGATTGGTCCTTACCATTTGAATTGATGTGTGATGCTTCTGATAGGGCCATTGGGGCTGTTCTTGGTCAAAGAAGAGAAAACATTCCTCATGTCATCTTTTATGCCTCAAAAACATTGGATAAAACTCAATCACACTACACTGTGACTGAAAAAGAACTTTTAGCTGTGGTTTTTGCCTTGGATAAATTCCGGCCCTATCTCTTAGGTGCCAAAATCACCATCTTCACAGACCACTCAGCATTAAAGTTCTTACTTAAGAAAAGTGATTCCAAACCAAGGCTAATAAGATGGATTTTAATGCTCCAAGATTTTGACCTTGTGATAAAAGATAAACCTGGAAAAGAAAACCCTGTGGCTGAACACCTGAGTAGAATTTCTAATTCTTCTCATTCTGAAATAATTGATCCTGAATTTCCAACTGAACACCTCTCATCTCTCACTCCAAAGTTACCATGGTATGCCCCAATTGTCAATTACTTGGTTTCTGGTGTTTTCCCTGAATATTTTTCAAAAGAACAAAAAGAAAAGATGAAAAGTGATTCAAAGCATTATTTTTAGGAAGATAATAAACTTTGGAAAACTGGGGCTGACATGGTAATTATGAGATGTGTTGATGAAACTGAACAATCCTCCATCTTGGAATTCTGCCACTCAATGCCTGGAGGTGGCCACTTTGGACCACAAAGGACTTCTCGAAAGGTCCTAGATTCTGGATTCTTTTGGCCTTCACTCTTCAAGGACTCACACGAGTTCTGTCAATCATGTCCCACTTTCGAAAAGTTTGGCACAATTTCCAAAAGAAACGAAATTCCTCAAAAGCCATTAATCTTCTGTGAGCTCTTCGATGTTTGGGGCATCAATTTCATGGGACCCTTTCCCCCTTCCAATGGATTATACTACATTCTCCTTGCTGTTGACTATGTTTCTAGGTGGGTCGAGGCCAAACCCACTAGGAAAGATGATGCTCAAACTGTGAGTGAGTTCCTCAAAACCCATATCTTCCATCGATTCGGAACACCACGTGCTTTGATAAGTGACTTAGGAACTCATTTCTGTAATAGAACCATGGAGTCACTTTTGAAAAATAATGGGGTTGTATATAAAACATCCACTGCATATCACCCTCAAACAAATGGAATGGCTGAACTTTCTAACAGAGAAGTGAAAAGAGTGCTTGAAAGAATTGTTAAGCCCACAAGAAAAGACTGGCCCGATAGACTTGGTGAAGCACTTTGGGCCTATCGAACAGCCTATAAGACACCCATTGGGATGTCTCCATTTAGGCTAGTTTTTGGTAAAGCCTATCATTTACCAGTTGAAATCCAACATAAGTCATTTTGGGCTGTCAAAACTTGTAATTTTGATTGTGAAAAATCTGGTGAAGAAAGATTGTTGCAGTTGACTGAATTGGAGGAGCTTCGACTCGATTCATATGAGAACTCCATTATCTACAAAGAAAAGGCAAAGTCACTCCATGACAAGTACATTCTTTGAAAGGTATTTCATGAAGGTGAAAAGGTAATGCTCTTCAATTCTCGATTTCAACTTCACCCAGGTAAGCTCAATTCTCGTTGGGATGGACCTTTTATTATTACTAATGTTTACCCATTTGGTGCAGTGCAAGTCCAAGACCCTTCTGTTGTACCTCTCGTACCCCTCATGGTTTAATTTTCATGATCACAATCACTCTATTATTTATCTAATCTTGTTTTAAGTGTTTGTGTTGATAGGCAAAAGGTTGCCAAGGAATTGGGCCAAGAAGGAACTGAAAGTGGACTGATTTCAGTCCACCGGCCAACCGGTGGATGACCACCGGCCAGCCGATGGATCCTGGACAGAAGGCATCTCCTCTGTCCAGACCACCGGCCAACCGGTGTCCCATCACCGGCCAGCCGGTGGAACCCAGACAGAAGAGGTGAGCTACTGTCTCAGCACCGGCCAACCGGTGGCCTCCTCACCGGCCAGCCGGTAGAGCCCAGACAGAAGCCATTTCACTTTTCCAAAGCACCGACCAACCGGTGGCTCTGTACCGGTCAGCCGGTAGAGCCAGTCAAACTAGCTGTTGGGCTTTGACCAGACTTGTCCACTTGACTCCCAACGGCTCCGAAGGCCTCTCCAATGGCTCCGAAGACCCCCAAAGGCCATTTGAGGGTTCCCCCTCTATAAATAAAGGACTAGGAAGCCCCGGAAACGAACGGTAGCCCACGGGAACATTGTTCGATCTTTTGGCGAACCTCCGGCGCAATTCCTTCAAGGATCCCCATTTGCTCCAACTCATTTCCACATACAAGGAGCACCACCATAGAAGCTTGGGAGCGCTCTTCATCAACTTCATCAATCCATTGGCGCCCAAGACTTCTCCTCATTACGGTTTTTATTGTTTTATCATTTTGAGCATCATTTTGGGTTTTGTGCCTACAAACCCCCATTTCTTTTATCCTCTCTTTGTTTGGGTTTTCACACCACCTTCAAGGTGTGAAGAGGTTAGTCAAGCCTTCCCTTTAAAAGGCTTGAGACATAGGTGAGCTAGCCTTCACCTGTAAGAAGGCTAGTGGGTTCTTGCTCAACCATTAAAAGCTAGTGGGTTCTTGCTCAACCATTAAAAGCAAGTGGGTTCTTGCTCAACCAATAAAAGCAAGCTGTAATAGGTTCTAGACTACCTTAAAGTCTAGTGGGTTTCTTTCTAAAACCATTAAAAAGCAAGCGGTAGTAAATCTCTCAATGGTTGAGTTGGGAGCGGAGACGTAGGCTTTGGTTTAAGCCGAACTCTGTTATCAAGTTTTGTGTCTTGCCTCTTTTATTTCCGCTACACCTTTAACTTTGATTTTAAATTGTTAATTATTTTTTAAAAGGCAATTCACCCCCCCTCTTGCCATCACTCTTCCGCCCAACACCTTCTTCAAAAAGAACATTCACGGTAAATGGACACCGGTTAAAGCATCACCATGAGAGGCCATTCACTTCAGGTTCCACATCGACTTCCATTGACCCACCACTAGATGGAAACGGAGACCCACCAAATCCAAACCAGGGGGCACCTCTTTCCCTTTAACTCTCTCTCTTATCAATCTCTCTTCCCTCTCTTCTTCTCTCTATTTCTTCTTCTTCCTCTCTCCCTCTCATTTTTTTTACAACATTCTTCCACAACCTTTTTTCTATTTTCTCTTTTGTGTGGATGTGTCATTAAAAATAAAAAAATTTAAAAAAAATAATTAAAAAAAATGAAAATTAACAAAAAAAAAGGGTGTCATAATTACTCATCATCCAATATTGAAATTATGTCCAACCATTTTGGGGAGTCAAAAGGCTTGTTTTAAACTCAAATATATTGAATTTTTATCTCAAACTTGGGTAAACAATTTTGTGTCAATAAAAAACATTTTGAATGAACAATTTTTGGTGGAAAATGCTTCTCCCCTACTGTGAGGAATAACATTAGCCTTCATGCCAAGGTCATCTATGGCCATATTTTTCATTGTGTGTCTTCACCACTGATTGTTAGTCTTGAGTTTGTGGACCTTCGAGCTGAATTTCCATCTTTTGTGTGCATTAATATGATAGAGGCATTTTCTAAGCCACATGAGAATTAGAATAGCCAAATAGCCTCCTGTTACCCTTACATTGATCCTACTTTTGAAAGCCCCTTTGAGCCTATGAAAACCTTTCTTTTGATAGCCACATTACAAGCCTAATACCTTGTCCCACCCAACATCTTCATGGATTTTCATTGTACAATTTATTTAAATTTAAGTGTGGGGGGAATGGACTTCATTTTTGGGCTTCATATGCTTGAGGGAAAGCATCCATTCAAGTGTGGGGGAGAGGTTGTAATTCTGTGAGCTTTGGGGTGTATATGTGTAATTTTCATTTGTACAATAGTCATTGAAAAGTGTTCAAAAAAATGAAAAAAAAAATTATATTAAAAAAAATGAAAAAAAATAAAAAAAAAGGAATGGGTTGTGTCTTGGGTGGGTCAAAAATCATTCATCATCAACCTTTGATCTTGTTATAACTACTAAAATTAGTTCCATGAGTAGATCAAGCATGGGTTGGGAGATGACTATGAGACTTGTTCCAAGCACAACTTTCGAAAAAAAAGCAAAAAGAGAGAAAAAAAGAACACTTGAATCATCTTGTATTGTGTCATTATTGGAAGTCTTCCATGTTGTACATATTCCATCATCTCACCCTATTCCATTTTCTATCTCCTCACTTTTCATTCATCACACGTTCATACCCTTGTAAATATGTGTTTCTATTTCCTTTCAAATCAAATTTCAAAAAAAAATGTGCATTGATTTTTCCATGTTGGTGTTTTTAACCCCTCTTTTCCTTTGGACATTATATACCTATCGTCCCATAGCCACTGAAAAACCCCTTAAAAGACCTCTTGATTCTTGTATACATTAGATTTGGGAATGGAATCTGAGAGCTCTTACAAACTCTTGATTTTCACTTTTTGTTGGTGAATGAGTGAACCTCCTAAAATACATTTTTTTCATCTTGAGAGGAGTAAGTTTTGGGTGCCTACTTTTTCTAATTCAAACCTTGAACATGAAAAAATGAATTGTTTCTGATGCATTATTGTGAACCAAATTTGTGATGGAATTCAATATGGATGAGTGAAATAGTCTAAACCTCCCATGATTGGTGAAAAAAAAAATTAATATTTGTTGGTGAATGAATATGGTTTTGTTTTGATTTTCTTTTGTGTTTGTTGTACATGAGGACATTCACAATATTAAGTGTGGGGGAGTTGATGTTATTCATTTATTAATATCATTTTATATACTCCCTCTACTGATTTTCAATTAAATGTGCATAACTTATGTGAAATACTCATGCTTTAATATTAAATATTATTTTGGAGTATTGTTTCGAATAACACAGATTCATGTCTGTTTAGTATTTTAAATATAACTCTCACCCTACTAATCCAAATTGTGTGATTATTATTTTGTAGGGTTCTAAATTCAATTTCCTACAAATCACTCAACTGGAGCATTGTCTAATTCGGCCATATTAAGGGCCATATGGACCACACAAGATGACCCACCGGATCTGCCTAATTTCTGGACCAGCCTTGAAGATTTCATTACTGGGCTCAATATCCCAGCCCAAATGAGTGGATATTCTTTTTCAAGCTCTGGAATTTCCTAAGGAGTCACGGATAAAAATTTAAAGGCCCAACTCTACCATTTTGGGGCCCAATGGATCCATTGAAATAAAGACCACCATTCTGTACGGGATTTTAAATCAGCCCACCATTCTTGACTTCTCAACTTATCCACTTGTCCAAAGAAGCTCCTATTTTGTGGTGTGAAAGATAAGATATGGAGGATCAACTTTCCAGAAGAAATGGTTCGGATTTTAAGGCATCTCCATAGCCATAAATTCATTCACATTTAGGCCATGGAAACTTTCTGGATAAAATTGGACAGTAGAAAGGTTTTTAGTAATCCGGACATAACTTTGGAAAAAAAGTCCAATGACAGCCAAATTTTGAGGGTGACTATTCCACATCCATATCTACAATAGTGAAGAAGGATATATCTCGAGATTCAGCTGTCTGAAAGGTCATATTGGCGGGACAACTTGAGGGGCAGTTTGGGAATGAAAACAGTCCACTACCTTTGGCTATAAATTCACTCCCCTCTTCTCCTTGCAAGAGGTTGGCACTTTGGCACTGAGGAGGATATATTGGCACGACCAAGTCATTTACAAGGGCTTGGGAGGATCTTCCATACTCTAGTTTTCACTTTATAAACCTTTCCTCCTTCATTTATTTCCATGTATTTCATGCTCTTTCCTTTGTAATTGTTTTAGTGTACTTGTAATTTCTTTTGAGTTTTAATGCAAGTTTCTCCTTCATCACTTCTAATTATCATACACCTTCTGTAGTTTAATATTAATAGTTTCTTAATTGTTAAAAATAAATCTTAAAACCATTTCCTTTAATTGATTTCTTATTCAATCAAAACACGTGTTTCACTCACGTTCTTTGTAGTTCGTGTGTGTGTTCAGCACACCACTCTTTTCTTGTCCAATTATTCTTCCTCTTATTCTCATACCCTAATACTATAAACATCCCTACCAGATTAATAACCATCCTAATGTCTGATTAAATCTCTCATTGGGGTGAGTTATAATTTAGGTATGTTAAGCGATGGAGAGCTTTTTCTCGATGTGTATTCTTTGAATTAACATTGCGTATGTTGGACTTAGCATGTCATGGATTAATGACTTGTTTTGTTTAACATGTGGTTTCCATGGATTATTGGAACCATAAATATGCTACCATAAACAAGATATGATTAATATTAGAACCCTGAGTTAAGTCAAGGCTTGGATTAAAGCCTTAACACTTGGGAATTCCAATCAATGTCAACTTGTGACATGGGTGTTAATTTAATGCAATATAAAGCAAAGCTCAAGGATATAACAAGCTTAACTACCTAATGATGAACTCAACCCAATATTTATCAAATTTTTAAATCAATATTAATCAATCAATCATTTCAATTAAAATCTCTGCAAACAAACCCCCAAATCAAAACACAAATCAAAAACAATCAACTAAAAAAATTGTACCATCGCCGAGGATTCGACCCGAGTGCTGCTATACACATTAGCAGAGCACCGGAACCTTGAACGGTCGATAGGAGACAATCGGCCACACTTTCAGTACTCGACAGAGAAGGAGTTCTCCAGCAGTTGTGGTTTCAATAATGAAAATCCTGGTTTGAGCTGAGTTAATGACCTTTGGGTTTTCCTCATGATTGAGATGGGTTACTTGATAACTTAGGTATATGTATGGGAATATACATAAGTAAAGGTTATCTATTGAGATAATTCTTTGTGGGTTATCCTTGTTGGATTTAGTGATAACTTGAGGGTCTCTGGGTCCCTACTGAGTATCGTTATACTCACCCCTACGCAGACTATGCCCGTACTTTATTGTGTTGGATGCAGACGACAGATAGCACTGACTGAGGCAGAGTGTACGAGGACTGGATGGTACCTAGAGGAGGACACTCGGCGTGACAACACATGGAGAGGACCGATAGATACGGAGTGCTGAGGAGGACATCTGTAGCTACCCTTCAGGTAGGAACTTGGAGGATGATCCTGGAGCTGCTTCACCATTCAGTTGTTTGTCTTTTTAGTTTTACTTTCTTTCAGTTGTAGCTTTACCTTTCAGTTGGGCTTGTATTTCCGGCCCCTTTGTGCTTTCAGCACGCTTGTTATACTTCTTTACTTAGTGATTTCTTCCACATGATCTCTGGTTGTGTGTGTTTATGTTTTATAAAGGAAATTCCTTCCCGTTTTTAGGGAGTTACGCCTTTGGTGCTAGTCGCCAGCCCCTGACCTATGGAAGGCGGGCTTGGGGTATTCACGATACGGGCCTCGGGGGATGGGTCGTGACAGTTACATTATATATGTATAGTAATTTTTATAAATACATGGAGTATCACATTCCATTATATCTGATTAGTATCCGAGGTTTATATTGATTTTCTATAGAAGTTTTCCACATTATATAGATACTGAATTATGTTTTAGCACTTAATATCATCCCTAGATAGACAGTTAGTATTAGAGGACAATTCAAACTCTGTATGGCATGTTGATAGCTTTCTCTATGGATTTAAAAGGTGTTTGGTATCAACACCTACCATTGGTGGAATCTTCTTAAAATAATAGATTTTACTCCAATATTTATATATATCATTATGAAGACCTATAAGGAATGAAGTGATGGACCTCATCTTGTTGGGATGATGTTACAGAAGAAATGCTATTATGACATGATCTAGTTGATGAAATGGAAAAAAAGGTCAGATCAATTCAACAACACATAATAGTAGCTCAGATTCAACAAAAACGATATGCTGAAAACTGAAGAAATGACCTAGAGTTTGATGTGAATGATAAGGTGAATCAAAAGATATCACCCAAGAAGAGATTAATGAGATTTTGAAATAAGGTAATGCTAAGCCCTAGGTATTTAGGCCCTTTTCAAATTCTGGATCATGTTGGGAAGGTATCATACCAGTTGGACCTTCAACCGAATATCTCTCATGTTTATGATATGTTCCATGTATATCTCCTAAGAAATTACATA
This sequence comes from Viscum album, assembly GCA_963277665.1. NCBI lineage: Eukaryota > Viridiplantae > Streptophyta > Magnoliopsida > Santalales > Viscaceae > Viscum > Viscum album. Next base: position 640,414,418 of record OY728151.1, on the reverse strand, counting down.
CTTGATCCATCACATTTACTAATCTCAGAAGTGGTAATGCTGAAGAAAGATATTTTTTAAGAAGAAAAAATGAGAGAGATTCTAGATAGTAGTGAAAATGATCTACAAAATAAGAACACTCTCTTGGATAAATTATTTTAGAGGAACCACGATTTTCAATAACATATATGAGAACATGAGGTATGATGATAGAGAGGTATATTCATCTGTTTGTTTCTATGTAATAAATTTTGAGGGCGCAATTCAGTTTAAGGGGGGTAGAATGTAACACCAGTATGTTTTTTATGAAAAAATTTCATTAAATAATTTTTATTCTTCAGTATCTTACAATGCCCATAATCTTGAGATTATATGATCCTAGAGATTCCCATAAAATGATATTATCATTATGTCCTAGCAGTTAGGTTAGAAGGAATAATTATAAATATCTTCTAAAAATACATTGTGAATTCTTTGGTTATCAATTGTTTATGAAAAATATAAATTAAATATTTGTATTATTTGGTGAATTTATATTGGTAATGAAATTAATGAGATATATATGTCATATATGTAAGAAAATATTTTTTTAATCCTTTTGATATTTTAATCACAGGTTGTGAATAAACCCAATTTTTTGTACAAAAACCATTTTTTTATAAAAAGGGTATTTTTACACCTTTGATTGGAGAACCCTTTTTAATTAATATTCTATCACATTAGTTATATTTATTTGAAAAAATAATAATATTATTTTAAAAGAGGATAGAAAAATCTAATTTTGTTGAATTTTTGATATTTTCTGATAACATTAATGTTTTGATGAGTAGTAAACACACCATAAATTTTAAGTAAAAAAAAACTTTTCATCCCTATAATTTATACTGTTAAATTATTATATTTAATGAATTTACTTTATAAATTGAACATATTTTTTCAATTAATGCAATTTATTTCATTATAATTAAATTTACATTGAATTCATAGTTAAAAAAATTTCAATATTTTTCAATGTTTTAACTATTAAAAAACATGTTCTCTCCTTCTAACAATGAGATTGATTTTAAATTAATTACTAAAACTTCTGTGTTTTTAATTTTTAAACAATCAATCCTTATTTTGAATAAGTGGGTCCAAATTAGGTTAGTACAATACTTTTTTTAAGCATTTTTAATTGTAAATTTGTTATTTATTTTTATTACCATGGTTAAAGGTAAATTGGATAATTAAATATAAATAATATTATTATAAAATTACCTTAACACTTGTAAAAATCTGATCTTATGACTGAATTAGAACCTTATCATATATTTTTCTAAAGGGAATCACTTCATGGGACCTTACCTATGAATATGACATGAGTGTAACAAAAACTAAATGAATGTGAAAAAATGTTAAAATCTTTTTTATATTATTATACTAATTTTAATATGTGGATAAGTAAGAGATAATAATGACTATAGATCATATATGGTATGAAAAATTAATTACCTATATAATAGAAAATTATTTATAATTTTTAGATGTTAAATTATTACCATTAATGATTACAAAATAGTGATGTAAAATATTTTATATTAACATAAATAACATGTAAATGGCTTTAAAATATTAAAAGAAATTTCATATGACCTAATTAATGATATCCACAAATTTTCTAGGTGAATAAGAAATTTTTTGATTGTACTTAATAATTTTTTAATTTTTCTTCATTTTGGATTTTTTTGATGTCATATAAATGAATATTGAAAAAATTGACACTATTAATAATTTATAATAAATGATTTTAATAATTTATATAAAAATTATAAAAATATCCAAAAATTAAAAATCAACTATTATATGATCTAAAATTTAATAAAATATCTATTTATGGTCAATTAAGACTTTATATTTAATATTTATACCCATTAAATATTATAGATTGTTATTACCCAAGTTAAAATTATATTGAATAACTAAGGGTCTATTTAAATTTGTTTTTTTAATTAAAAAAACATTCCCAAAATTTATTTTTTGAAGAGATTACAACCCTATAACATATCATCATTGAAATTGGTACATTTGGTGGTTATTTTATTTGGTTTGATTTTATAATAAATTATTATTTATGGAGTTCCCAAAAGTACCCCTCACATCAATTATAAAAGGGCATCTCCTCCCTCACCTATTTACTTCATTTTGAGCCTTGAATCCCATTATTACCCTACACATTTTTCATCTCAAATTACCTATTATCATTCTATAGGTTCTTTTCATTTTCAATGTCCAACTATAGATCTCTAAGAAGATATTTAGAGGAAACATGTCAAGGAAAAAAATCTCTTCTACTGACTCTTTTAAACATAATTATTTTTCTATATCATCTTCTATAGTTGTTTAATAAAAAATTAATAACATTAGTTTCACTCATATACTTATTTTCTATTATAAATATGAAACCATCACATTACACATTCTATCCATCCTATAAAAAAATCACCGTGTCAGCGTATTTACAGCTTACCGTATCCACTATGTGGTGTAATATGTTTTTCACCACCACCTTACTTGTTTGCATATAATAATGAAAATAATAATTATATATGATTATTATAACTTTATAATAATTATAAAATATTATACACATCCAACTTCAATACCATTAAATAAATTTGTGAATGATATCATCGCTTGTGTGTACAAACAACCTACCGTCTCCACGATGCGATGTGATTCATTATACATGATCATTTTTAAACCATGACTATATAAATGAATGGAATAAATAAATATCAACTATATTATACCATTATCATTATTCAAATTATTTAACTATAATTTATGAAGTGGGAAATGAACTTATCTGACAAATCAGGAAAAATAGCATAATGGAGTCAATATCCAAATAAGGAATGACATCGAAATGTTACTAATAAAAAGATTATAATATGATCGAATATGATATTAGAAAATTTATTATGATTATGTAGTTACTAAATAACATTATTTAAATCATTACACATGTTTTTCGGACAAATATGAAGTATATCATACCTAAGGTAAGGGTTAACTTGGCAGATCTCGTTTTTATACAAGATTGTTTCTTCATAAGTATTTATTGGGGTATATTTTTCATCCACATCCATGTTTACAAAATATGTATTTAAATATATTAATTATATCCTTCTATAATTATTTAATGCAAATTTTACAAATTTTTAAATTTTTATTAATCATTTTCAATAGAATCTTTTGTTTCTTTTTGTATGAGGTACTTTTTGACTTATCTGGAAAACGTATGTCAAGAATGTTTTTTACATGTATAGTATGAGCACATTTTTATTCTTTCATGAAGATTTATTTCATTGAATCCTCACATGAAATATTACAAAGAAATTTTCACATAAAATAATCTATTATTGAATTGTGTGGCATTTTAATGGAGGAAACCAGTTTTGAAGAAGAAAGAATATATTCCTCAAGAATTAATGTAATGTCTATTCTAAAAATTATTTTCCATCTAAGATGAAACTATTTAAATAGGGTTATATCTATAAACCTCTTATTACTATGATTTTATTGTTATTATTATGTAATGTTATTTAAGAAAATTCCTATATTCTATCAATTATTATGGAATAATGTTTATGAATCCCATTTCATTTCATTTGTTATGCTATAATGATTGTTTTTGTGTTTTTGTGTCACACATAAAAATGGTTTCATTATTAGATGGGTGGGAGATATATCTCCCTCCAATTCATTCGTTAATTATTTTTATCTAATGAGATATACATTACTAGAATGAAAGGTAACTCTGATTCAGTAATATATGGCTAGAACGGGGACTGAACTCAGTTTAATAATGGACATTATCCGCTATGATGGTCTCAATAATGAGACTTTACTAATATGAAATTTTTCTCTATTCTTATGTGTGTATGCCATAGAATTTCATGACTTATTTTAGCTTTATTGGGATTGAATTTCACTTCTATGGTTTATCAAATGACATTATATTATGATATTTTATATGTTTGGTAATATTTTCAAATGTAATGTTCTTATTATTATGATATGATTTATATTTCCCTTGTTTTCCCTTACTAAGAAATTGAGGTCATCATTTTATATGTCTCTTTTACCTAGGTCATTAATAAGGGTTTGAAGAATGATATTTGAAGAAGGAGTTTAGTTATGGGGATATAAGCTATAGACAATGTTGATGTTTTATGAACCAACTATTTATCTTTCTCAGTTTCTTAAGACACTAAACTTATATGGTCTAGGGGTCATTTCTGTTATGTTATATAATACATATTCTTCAATGTTAAAGTAATGTATATATTTAATGTATGGGACATTATACTAACCCACCCATAGCTTCATATATAAATTATTCCTCTTATATACTAGTCAATTAAATTAATAAACTATATATCTTAACAAATATATATTTGGAAAAAAGAATATAAATTTATTAATATTTCCCAATAAAATAAAATAACTATAAAACTAAACAATGTATGTAAAAATGGAATATGTTTTATGAAGTAATAATATATATCACTGATTAATTTCTATATTTATGTAATTTTATAGGAATTTTTATAATAAATATGTTGTTTTTAGAGAATGTAATCAATCACAAAACAATGTGATATAATGAAGATAAATTTTATCACGTGGTAATATTCAAGCTAAACCCCTTGGGTTAGATAATTAAATGTTTCTAATAAAATAATTGTAAAAATGATATAACAATTATATTGAAAGTATGCGGGATGTATATACACCAAATTAATGTGAATTGGTTCATCACATAAAATAAATGTCAATGGAATGCAAATTGGGATAAAACTTGTTACATTATTTTTCATTTTAGGAAAACATTATTAATTCTCCTATATAATGGTTTTAATAATATTATTAACATACAATGGAACCATAATCATATTTAAAATATCACATATTATCTTATAATAATTTCTCATTACACATTTTTTATCAATATTTAATTATTATTACTATTTCGGGTGTTAATTGCCTAGTTTTTTTCAAATTCTTTTCATTTTTTGTTTTTGATCTATTAATTTTATCATGATTTCACCATCACGATAAGGTAAAAAATGAATTTTATAAAAAAAATATCAATTATATATGTACTTAAAATAATTCAAAACATTTGGATATTACAAATTAAATTCACCGTTCAGGGAGACAGTAGGCCATACGTGGGCATAAACACTACTTCCATTTCTTATTCATATTAAAACAATGAAAAGTTAATGATATATAAGTATATAATAATTATAGTATCACATTTTTAACATATATATATATATCAAATTTTTATTATTACTATATATAATAAATTCCATTAAACTGTGAAAAAGTCACATATATTATAGGAAGCGTTAGTTCAAACATTCATCTATATTGTTATCATATTCCAAAAAAATGTATTTTATAAATTTATGTGTTTTTTATAATATTAATAAAAACTAAATAAAGTATAAATACTATATATATCATATATAAATTATCAATTAATAATTATTCCAACCTTTAAATTTGGTAAATTGAAGAATGAATGACAACATTTCGTGGGGTGGTAGTCCTCTGTACAAATGAACAATGTTTGTGTAGCACATTTGATGGATGTGATTCATTTTGTAGGTATTAATTTTCATATAAAAATTTATAGTTTAATTTTTATACTTATTTTAATATATATGAATAAAATAAGAATAAATTAAGTGTTTGGTAATGAATTGAAAAAACAACGATCATTGGAACATGTTACAACATATTTGGGTAAATCCTTTTGGTTTATATCAAAAGTAATCTATGGTTGTATTTATACAGATGTTGGGGATTCCAGATTGAGGTTAGGAATTATGCGAAATTATTTGACTATATTTTGGGTGATCTAATGGTCATCAGAGGTGTGAATAAGTGGTATAGGTGAGTGCATTTTTATAGTGTAGGATAAGTGTCATTCTTTTAAATGTTTGAAAACAGAATTCCACTAACAGTTTTCACATATTAAGTGGCACCCATTTAGATACATATTCTATATATTGGTGTATAGGGTCGATATATGATAATAAATGTTATTTTATTGTTTTTAAGATCTATAAGGCATTGAGAATAATTCTTAGTATTATGCTATTCTAATTATTCTCCTAATTTATGTATTTAATTTTATTAACTATCTCAATTATGATTGATAAAAATCAAATTTTAACATATATAAATTTATAAATTATTAATATTAAAAATCATAAATTCATTTTTCATAATTTAAGTAAAAAATTTATAAGAAATTAATTTAAAATTGACCTAGAAGAAGAGATTAAAATGCATGTTTTTAAAACAAAAATGATCCAAATTTTGTTATGATTGTATTTCAAAATTCAAACAAAGATTTGTTAGTACAAAATAAATTCTGATAATTGATGTTTTTTTCATTTAAATATTGCGGACAAATCCAAATTTTATTATTAATGAAAAGAAAATACCACTTTTGACTAGGTAGTGGGATACCCATTTCATTCCCCAAAGACCCCATGGGAATGTATCCCATTACATGACCTAATATTTATGATTTTATATAAAAATATTTATTATTTGTTTCATCAAATATTTATTAATGATTAAAAATTCATATTTAATTTATGTTATCTATTAAAAGGTATAAAAATTTTATTTTTAGAAAACTAAATTTTTATGATGAAAACTGGACTCCTTCCTATCTTATTACTATAAAATATATTGGTTTAATATTAAAAATATTTTATTCAATAATAATAATATTTATATTTCATTAATATCAATCACTAATAGTAATTAATTTTATTTATAACACAATCAAAATTGGTGAGCATAAAATAAAATTCATTATAAGACATTTTCTAAAGATTAAATTTGTTTTCATATTCATTTTTAATTAGTGAAATAAAAAAATCATAAGATAATTAATCATATTGATATACAAAAAATTTGTGGTCTAGTTTATATCTTTATATATTAAATAAAATTAATATAATAATAAAAAAATTTCAGTAATACTTGGTCTTACATGTATGGAAAAATATCGCACAAATTCATTCTTCCATGCAACACAAGATAAGTTAGTGTTGTGTGCACTACATGATACTGAATCGATTTATAAGAAATATTAAATATATCATAATTTATTTGAAATTTTTATTCCACTCTACACTTCATATTGTGTTCCATGCCTACTATTAAATAAAATGCTCATAATTTATAATTTAGTTATGTTACAAATTACCCTCCAAATTCCACATTGAAATATTCTAATTTGGAAAATGAATTTTGATATCCGATGATCCATCACTAGATATCATGTCTGGTAATATTATCCATAAAGTATATCGGGAAAATTTCCATCATATGGGTTCATATTATGTGGTGAATTATTGTTTATTATATAATAAATATTCATAGATGATGATTTTTAGGATCCAATATTTTCATCCAATATAATATTTATCGATTTGTTTCTCATGATATAATTACTCATTAAAATGAATAAGTTAATTTCATGGATGGTTTTGGGTGAATGACTAATGGGAGTGACATTTTTTTATTACTATTTTTGTGATAAATTTAATTTTTAGATATTATTTCATGGGAATATTACATTTCTATTTCATATAACTATGATTTTTCACTCTGAATCATGTTTATTATATCATGAATCCATACACATTTACGATGATAAATACTACTGATTTGAGTATACAAGTCTTTGTATCATAACATTTAGAAAAAACATATTATACACTATTCTTTTTAGTAAATTAATTATCCCTTGATCTTATTTTCTAAAAATTTTATGATCAATCCCTTAATGACATGATGAGGATATTTTACCATACAATGGATTATGGATCATTAACTTATTATATTTTAATTCAATAATGTAGAAACTTTATTTTAAATTATTAAAATACTATAAGGTATTCAGTATTTTCTAAATTACTTATAAATGATCAAAAGTATTGTAAAAAATATTTCTTGGTAGAGAGTAATCAAATATTCAAAAAAATTAGTTCAAGGGATCTCATGTTTACTAGGAGATGTTATTTTTATCTTATGTAATTAATATAAAATAAAGATGTTTTTTCTATCGTCGTCTCACTTGGTATAAATGAATATTTTCACAATATCATTTTAGCATGGATTCTGGAATTGTAGATGCGAGGAACCAGTGATTCAATAAGTATATCAAATGAATGATTCGATGATTTGGTTGAAAATAACGTTATGGTTTTATGTAAATATATAATTTAGTTGTAATTTTTTTTAATGAAAATTGTTGATATGAAAAAAAAATGTGTTATAGGATTGAAAGAATAACAAGTACACTGAAAAAAATTTAGGAATTGACATATGAAAATTATAGTTATATGAACATTCTTATACAAGATCACTTGAGTTGTGATAAAAATACCTTAGCATTGAACCTAAATCATTTTTGTTTAAATTTTTATTTGAATTTGTGATTATATATGGGGAATTATAATATAGTTAATTTTAGGAAATAGAAATTAATTCAATATAACGGGATTATAAATTTTACTATATTATTAAAGATGGATAGTATATAGTGTTTCCAAGTGGTTTAGGTTAGTGAGGTACAACATGATACCTTATGTAAAAATATATAGAAATACCATTAGGATTGTGATTTTTCACTATTGGATTTTATATTGTTCATTGGGAGACCCTATATTTGTATATGGGGTTTTTTTTTATTTGAATATTAATCAGTGTATGGTGGAGAAAAGTTCACATTCTGGAGGATTCAAATGAGGAAGTCACAATTTATTCATTTTACAATTTTCTATCTAATAAGTATGGATCAACAATACCAGATTCGTTATCATGGATTGTATATATATGGAGTAAATTATAGTTTTGTTTCTGATAAATGTTTTTATCTTCAATTCTAAAGGCTACAAAGATATTTGAGTTACTTAACCATTGAAAGATGATATGTAGTTTGAGAGAATATAGAGTTTGTTGTAGGAATCTAATACCTATTTAAATAAATATTATTCTATTTTGTGAATCTATAGTGACTAATTTGAAAGACAAAATTTATAATGACCTTCATTGCTTGAAAAATAGATTTAGGATTCCATCCCACATGGATTTGAAAATAAATTATATTGTGAAAATTTATGTTTTATAATACTGGTTTTCATATTTATCATAATATCATATGATCATTCCTTACATAGATTCTGTGGTCTAGAGTTCTATTTTTTTGGATTAGTTTTTAGACTATGAATATCCTTTTAAAACCCACATTTTCCATTTGGCAAGAGGTTACTGTTCTATTACAATTAATAAAAACATTGAAATGATTTTGAATTTAATTATCGGGAAGTTAAATATGTAATATTTATTATCATCCATGAATTAATATTATTATAGATAGTCCAATAATTTCTAGATTCAACCAAATTATTACATTACTCAATAAAATTATTTTTAATATTTTTTCTATAACATCTCAGGTAAATAAAAATATAAAATTTTCATTTTTAATAATAGTTGTGAATTAAATATTAATTTTTGATTAAATGGGATGCTATGTTTTATGGCATACCTGATATTCACATCATGTTTCACTGAAAACATATGATTCCCACAACGTTGAATTATACTGAAAAATATTCATATAATATTATTATTTTAAATGATAGTCAACATATAGTGTTTGTATTGTCGAGAATTAATACAACTAACTAAAATATGATTATTTATGTTTTTTAATTGTTTTTATATTTAACCAATAAAATTCATAGGCTTAATATGTGAATGAATCTAATTCTAAGCATAAATACACTAATATTTATTAAAAGGTTGATTTACCAACTTTTGATGGAGAACCCTCATTAAATCTATTTTTGAATAACTTTTTATTTTTTATTTGGAAAAATAAAATTAGTCTTTAGAATCATGGAATAAAAATTTACTTTGGGTGAATATTTTTTTCGGATAAAATTCTATTTTTAATAAATAGTAAATAATACTTTATTTTTATTCAAAACTACCTTTTAATCTAATATATTTATAAGGATATATTATATTTTTAATTGGTTTTAAAGTTAAATAATATTACATTTTTACCATTTAATCCAATGATGGTCATTGGAAGTAATTTCACATTGAAATTGGTCATAAATAAGTGTCTATCTTTTAATAGTTATTATTTCATAAAAACACGTTTTTTGTTTTGACTACGGCAATGAATTTTAAATTATTTTATGCCACTTATGTGTTTTGAATTTGAAAAAATGGATTCCATATTTTTAATCAAGAGTTAAAAAATGTGTAAAATGGTATGTTTTAGTTTTAGACATTATAAATATTTACTTCAGTAAAAATTTTATTTACCATGGTTAAACGGTAAATACAGTAAATAAGGGTAACAAAATATTATAATAATAATAATATAAAATTACCCTAAAATGTGTCTTAATCCTATTGGTTGATACATTTTCGACCATGATCATCCTTGGGTCGATTTTGGGACCCCAATGAGCAACATGGGTGTGATAATGACACATTATGTTAATTAATTTAAATTAAAGACAAAAATGGCACAAACATATATCTTTTAGTAAATAAATTTTTATATAGGGTTATATAAGTTATATTTTCGACTGTAAATATTCATTTGAATGAAAAAAAGATATCCTACCTCGTGGTATTTTTTTTATAATTTTTAGACATAATATTAATAAAATTATTTATGATATAATAATGATGTAGTGTTTACCTCATTAATGGATGATTTAAATAAATAAGATTATACATATTAAACAAATATTCAAAACTAGTCCAATTATAATTGGATGCTTTTATTTTAAATACAAGACATCAAATATTCGACTTTAATGAGTTTTGGAACTATTGATATCTAAGATAAGTTTATAATAAAATAATATTTTCAAACATTCATAAAGAACCCCTCCTCCCCCTTATAAGAAGCCTTCACATCTAACATATTCCACACACTTCTGAAGACCCTTTTCTCGTCCAACCTCTACCTATTTAAGCATCCAACATCCCTCTCCTACTCCTAGATTCCTTATCATAGGAATTAGGAAATTCAAGTAAACCTTTTTGTTCAAACCAAAGGGAGATACCCGATTTAAAGGCAACATATTCCCTTAAGTTCTTTTGTTTTATTTTACTTCTCCAACCCATAAACACTATTTATTAATTTATTTTATAACAACACTAGTATCCCCAATAGGCTATGTTTCTGTTATGAGAAGTATTTTAACTAAACTTTCATAAACCCCCATCTCATGGGTAATGAACATATTGTTTCTGTGGACGACGAACTAATACCTCACGAAATGATGATTGATCAATCTTCTCCTACAACCTCTCACAGTGGATATTATGATGGAATTTTATTTACATATGATATATGTTATGTTTATTTTTCTCTATTATTCTATAATTTTTATTTAAAACATACCTTTGTGATTTCAAATATGTGTAAATAGGATAATTTCATTTGAGAAAGTGTGTACTACCGCCCCATCAAGGTGACATGATTCATTAATGACATACATGGAATGTATAAAGGATGAAGTTAATGATATTAGGTAACATATATATCATATGATAGTATAATGGAATTATAATATACCTATGTATTATTACTTTTTCAATCCATTAAATATGAAATTGAAATGAATGTAGCATTCATGCGTACGTACGGCTTACCATCTCCATAAACGACACATTTTATTTCTTATCTCAAATGTTATGTAAGATTATAAATACATACATATATTGGATATCTTTTATATATGTGATATATATATCATAAATATCATTATATATATAAGGGACTTTTGGACCACATTAAAACATGCAATTATAAGAAGTTTGTTTTTTAATCAAGTACCCAATATCTACAAAACGACCATTATTATCTTAAATTATTGAATAATGTTTATTACATGGAAATAATTGACATAAAAGGAATAATAAACTTGATAATGGTTTTTAATCAAGTAGAAATTAACTTTATCTTATTATTCAGGAGATTAATCAATGAACGGGTCAAGTAAAACACAAGGTAAGGAGGTTCTTATCTCACTTTTAATTCCGTGTGATTTCCATTGTTCACAACTTATTTATTGAATGTAATGTATTGTGTAATTCCATTTGATATATGTTATCAGGATTCACTTTATATTCATGGAATTTTTTTATTCTTATGGTGGGTAATAACTTTGGTCATATGACTCGATTTCTTACAACATTGTAAGGGTTTTCTTTTCTCACTTGTAATTCCAAGATATTTCCATTGTGTGCCACTTATTTATTGAATTTGGTGTATTGTGTACTACCATTTGATATATATTATCATTATTCTCTTTATATTAATTGTATTTTGTTATTAATGTTTTGTTTATTAACTTTGGACATACGAATCGATTGATTACAACGATGTAAAGGGTTTATTATATCACTTTTAATTCTATGAGATTTCAATTGTCTGCCACTAATTATTGCATGTGGTGTATTGTATACTGAAATTTGATATATATTATCATGATTTTGTTTATATTCAGGGTATTATGTGATTCATTTTGTGGTTATTAACTTTTGGTCTTACAACTCGATTGATTACAACGTGGTATGGGATTTTCACCTCACCATTTTATTCCTGTGAGATTCATGCTATATTTTACACTATTTCCTTTAGTGTGGTGGATGTACTACCCATGATAATATAATTTGTTTAATATAATTTAATTTATTGGTATTTAAATATTAATTGAATTATCCTTCTTTCATGGGGTGTATGTTTCGTAGGTTACCGAATCAGTAAGCGAACCTTTCACCCTCCTCTTTTTAAAAGACTTCTTTTTTTATGTCTTTTAATTTACATCTTATTATGTTGGGATATGTTATTATACAACATTATTGCTATAAATTTTATATCCAAGTGATGAGATACCCTTTTCTCTCTCATCAACTCATTTTCTGAATTTTAATGTGATGTAGTTAGGCTATCAAATTTCTGTAAGGGAACTTCTTCACACAATTTCAATTATTTTGGTTAGACATCAACTTCGTGACTATGTTGTGCTATGAATATGTGTGAATGAACTCTGGTTGTATTTCACATTATTTACAATCATATTTTATGTATTCTTATTTGTCACACATAATTATTTAATTGATTTTTCCTTAATCTATAGATATGATATTTTCTAGGGACTTTATCTCAATTTACATTCCAAGGAGACTTATTTGGTGTTACACAAAAAATCACTTTTATATGGTGTATATGCTACTCTTTGACATATTATATATTGAATATCATTATTCTCATGATATTATAAGCATAAGATTAATGTTATTCTTTAAATAATTGTAGTTAAGCGTCTCTCATTTGGATAAGAACTCTTTAACTAAAATATTCTTTTAAATGTTTTAATGATTTTTTATTATTAATATTTCTCATTAATGTCCATGTTTTAGAAATGGGTTTTAAGATTTATTTATATGGAAGTGAATTATTTAAATTAATATTTCTTTCAAAAGCATCATTGTGGTATGGGACACTTGGATTCAAAAACGTATTTATTAAATGTTTTAATGATTTTGAATATCCTTTGAAAAAGCATTGATTATGTCAATATCTTGAAATGATATATTGTGATTGTAATGAGGAAATTTTATCTTTACTTTATGCTTGTTTTATGTGTTATGATTATGTTATTGTTATTTGGAACTTCTTACATAAACGGTTGGTTCCATGATAAACCTATGGCGGGTGAGACCGAGATCGCTCTTCAATGAATTGGGTCACGTGACGGAGGTAAACATGAATGTTTCTCCTAAGATATTTATGGAATATACTGTGATGGGTTTTCCAAATGTAACTCTATACATTGCTGTGAAATATAAAATGTTTTTTTTATATGGATGACACAATTTACCTTTACGATTTATGATTTCTCTATGTTATTTGTAAATATTATGATTTCATGAGGTATGTTAGGATTAAAAAGTATGGTTTCATTGATTTGTATTTATTGATTTCTTAATTATTCCTTTCCTTATTTTACAACCCTTACTGAATTTTTTATGAACATATCATGTTTTGAAATTTTTTTCATTTCACTTAAAGATGAATAGGGTCAAGGATGGGATCAAGGAAAAGACATGATGTCTAAAACATGGAAGTAGACATGTTTCATTTTAAGCATTTTTATTTTATAAAAAAAATGGATATTTAGTAGTAGTGTCTACATGTAATTTTCAAGATGATAAGTAATATTTATGGACTAATCCTCTAAAACCCTAACCCTTAAATGATCCTTAATGTGAATTATTCATTTAATTCATGATAATTTAATGTTTTAAGGTTGGGTTCTTATAGTTGGTCTCAGAGGTTGGTTAAGTCAACATTAGGGATTACGAGTTTTAATTAAACACATGGTTAGTCACTATGTCTATTATTTCAGATAAATCATTGTTTTATAAATATTTTTTATCATGTAATTTCAGTTACAAATGGAAGGATTAGTATCTAAAACAACATTCTTATCTCTTCCTAATGACATTCTCGCAATAGTTTTTTCAAAATCGTGTTCAGATGATTGTTAAACTTTTTTTTGCATAGAACTCACTTACAAGAAGATGTTTGAAATATCTAAAACATCCACTATACCTCGATATCATTGTGGATCATGGGTTGTATTTAATCAAATCCTATTTTCTCAAAATTTTCATATTTTTAAGAAAGGTAAATATTAACAAATATTTTTTAAATATTTTACCGTATCATGAGACTTTTAAGCATATTATGATTTTGAAAAAGGTTCTCAAGTAAGAGAACTTGTGAAACCTATTTATATTTTCTTTTATAATATATTCTATCAGCACATACATATGGTATTTTATAAGGACCATTTATTGAATTTTTCAACTCAAATTCGGTCCGACTATTCAATAAAAATCACGTTTTGTAAGATGTTTTGAAATTATATGTCAAACATGATTATTTTACGAAACTATATTTCTACAAACATCCATATGAACCATGATGTACATGGTGTATTTGGATGATGGAAACAAAATATTTTTAAGGATCTCTACATCATTGATGCAATTCATGGACCTTCTAATTATGTGAAACAGATAATGTTAAAACCATATGGACACCATGATAAAGGTGTGGGGTTCTTTCTATTAGGAATAATTATTTTCTCATATGGAGGTAAAAATGATAATATATAATTTTTGAGGTCATAATGTATTGGGATGAAATTGAATGGTGTAAGAAAACATTTGATGTGAAAATAAATTATGGTTATTTTTGAGTTTTATATAAAGTACAAACCGTAAGATTGTTGACAACATGTAACATCCGTAAAGGCCGCAAGAATCAATCCCACAGCTGAATGGCGACAAGGGTGCATCCCCAACCACTGTCCTACATGAAGTCCATGTTAATATGATATATTATTTTATGTTAAATTATTTTATGGATCAAGAATAATTTGAATTCTAAAACATATGTTTTATAAAATAGATATCCTTAACTATGGAAAATGACTTAGTGATTAATTGATAAAGTTATTTTGGAAGATGTTCTCTCTTTTAGCGAACATTATAGGCTAAATGGAAATAGAATACTATGGGATAATATTAGCGGAGTAATAGTTGAAATTTTATTTTGGAATAATCTACGTTTTTATTGAGGAAATATGGCGATTTGGGTTATTTATAGAAATTATTAACCTATCATGGAGAATATGTGATTAGGTTAATTACACGTTAGTATGAGACATTTAGATTAGTCATTGTTATTTGGATTCAAATGTTATGATTTATCATGGACGACTATTTAATCAAATTCTTCTATGTTTTGGGTTTCAATCATAGATTGGATTATTTTGAAGAATTTTAAGGATAATTGTATATTGAATGGTCTTTCTTGAACTTTGGGTTTTTTTGTTAACTTTTGGAGATTAAGAGTAATATTTATTTTTATAATGTATTATCCTATTGGTGATTATCTGATCTTGAGTAACCAATTTTTGTTTCTTGTTGATGTCTAAAGATAATGGAAATATATAGTTTAACTTTTGTAGATTATGTGATACTCTAGAAGTTTATTCTAGAACTTCAGGTGTGACCAAGTCATCCTGAATACATACCGTTTGGAGAAAAGATAAGTTTGTGATATCATTTTATTAATGGATGACACTCTACATTACAAGTAAGTATATTTCCTTATGAACTTAGTCTTGTTATTTATAAAATTCTTTAACTCTATAAAAAGGGTCTTGAAGAGAAATTGTTATATGCTATATTTTATCATCATACATTTACCCAACCATAAATTTATGGTATTGGGGTGGTTAAATTTTTATGATCAAGTTCTCAATCACTCTATATTAATCAATGAGAGTTATTTACATTACCATATCCTTTTTTTCATGAAATCCTTGTTTTTGATGTCTCGGGTGACCATTTTACATCACTTACTTTATTTTAATGTGATATTTTTATTGACTCTTTTTTTGATGTGGGACTTTTAATGATGTTTCCATGCCCAATTTTAATATTGCGAGGACACAAATCCCAAAAGGGGGAAGGATGTAACATCCCAGGTAAATAAAGAATATGAAATTTTCATATTTATTAATATTTTTGTATTAAATATTAATTTCACTTTAATGGGGATTCAATTATTGATGGAATACATGATATGCAATAATAGGTTTCATTGCAAACTTACGTTGCAAACAACGTTGTGTTATACTGAAAAATATTAATATAATATTATTATTTTAAATGGTAGTTAACACATAGCCATTGTATTGGCGGGAATGAATAGAACTAACTCAAATATTAGTATATATTTTTTTGTTAAATGTTTTTATATTCACCAAATAAATGTTAGAGGGTTAAAATTTGAAAGAATATAATTTTAAGCATAAATACTATATTATTTATTAAAAGGTCAATTTACCACCTTTTGATGGAGAACCCACATAAAATATAGTTTTGGTCACTTTTATATGATCTACATGACAAAATAAAATTCTTCTTTAGAATCAAGACATCAAAATATACATTTTGTATATTTTTGGTATCTTTCTGATAAAATTCATCTTTTAATGAATATTGACAAATACTGTATTTTAGTTCAAAAATGACTTTTAATCTTATTTATTTATAAGGATAGATGATATTTTTAATAGGTATTACTATATAATTATATTATTTTCTTTAAATTTAATCCAATGTTGTTCATTGGAAGTAATTTCATTTTGAAATTGGACATAAATAAGTGTCAATATATTGATAGTTGTCATTTATTAAAAACACAATTTTGGTTTTGACAACGAGATTTAATTTTAAATTAATTTATGCTACTTATTTGTTTTGAATTTGTGAAAATATATTCCATATTTTTAAATAGGAGGTCCAAATTATGTAAATAGTTATCTTTTATTTTTTAAAAATATGAATATTTACTTCAGTAAAAAATTTATTTACCATGGTTAAAGGGTAAATCTGCTAAATATGGGTATCAAATTATTATTATTATTATATAAAATTACCCAAACATGTGTCAAAATCCTATTTTATGATAAATTTCCTAACATTTCATCTTTGGGTCGATTTTGGGACCCCATTGATCCACATGGGAGTGATAATGTCATATTATGTTAATTAATTTAATGAAAATACAAAAATGGAAAAATCATTTATCTTCTAGTAAATCCATTTTTAAATAGTGTTATATATGTAATCTCTCCAACTATAAATATTAATTCAAAAGATAAAAAAAATTCCAACATCATTGTATTTTTTAATAATTCATAGACATCAAATAAATTAATTTATTTGTGACACAATAATGATGCAGTGTTTACCTCGTTAAAAGATGATTTAAATAAATAAGATTATAAATATTAAAACAATATACAAAACCAGTCAAATTATCACAGTATGATTTTATTTCAAATATGATTCATCTTATCTTCAAGCTTAATGTGTTTTTCACATTTTGAAATTGAAGATAAATTTATAATAAAATTTTATTTTCAAACATTCCTAAAGAGACCCTCCTCCTCTTTATAAAAATCCCTCACTTATAACCCATTCCACACATATTTAAATTCCCTTGGCTCATAAAAACTCTACCCAATTAATCATCATACATCCATCTCCTCCTCCTTGAAGCCTTCCTATATGATGAAGTCAATTCAAGTAAAACATTTGGTTCAAACCAAATAGAGATACACAATTAAAAGGTAACGTCTTCTATTAATTTCTTTTGTTTTATTTTACTTCTCCAACCCCATAAAACATTTTTATTATTTTATTTTATCAAAACACCAGTATCCTAAAAATTCTATGTTTTTGTTTTGAGATGTATTCAAACTGCACTTACAAAGAACCCCATTTAATGGGTAAAGTACATAATGTTTCTGTGGACGGCGAAATAATGCCTCACGAAACGATGATTGTTCATTCTTCTCCTACCACCTTTCATGGTGGCCATTATGATGGAACTGTATTTATATATTATATATTATGTTTATTTTTTCTCTATGCTTTTTAAAATTTAATTTACAAACATACCTTTATTCTTTCTAATTTGTTTAAATACGATAATTTCATTTGAGGAAGTGTGGACTACCTCCCCATAAAGGTGATATGATTCGTTCATGACATACATGGAACATATAAATGGTTGAATTAATAAATTAATTTAAAATATATATCATATGATATTATACTGGAATTATAATATACCTATGTATAATTATGTTTTCAATCCATTAAATATGAATTATAAATGAATGTAGCGTTCGTGCGTACGTACGCCTTACCGTCTCAATGAATGGTGCATTTCATTTGTTATTTCCAAATTTTATGTAATATTATAAATACATACATATACTGGATATGTATGATATATATTATATCTAAATCTTGAATATAATTGTTGAGATAATGTAATTCTGACCACATGAACAAACTGTAATTATAAGAAGTTTGTTTTGGACTCAAGTACCAAATATTTAAAAACGACCATTATTAACATAAATGATTGTATAATGTTTATAACATGGTAATAAGTGATATAAAAGGAATTATAATATGTAAAAATATTCTTATGAAAGTATAAATTAACATTATCTTATTATTCAGCTGATTTAAGAACGAACGGTTCATGTCGGACATGTGGTATGAGGATTCTTATCTCGCTTTTATTTCCATGAGATTTACATTGTTCTCCATGTATTTATTGAATGTGGTGTATTATGTACTTAAATTTGGTATATATAATCATAATTCTAATTAAATTCA
Organism: Viscum album; assembly: GCA_963277665.1. Classification (NCBI taxonomy): domain Eukaryota; kingdom Viridiplantae; phylum Streptophyta; class Magnoliopsida; order Santalales; family Viscaceae; genus Viscum; species Viscum album. The sequence goes on along the minus strand of OY728151.1, from coordinate 640,395,038 downwards.
TTGTATTATGAGATTCATTTTGTGGTTATTATATTTGGTCATATGACTCGATTTATTAAAACGAGGTAAGGGGTTTCTTATCTCACTTTTAATTCTGTGAGATTTCAATTGTTAGCCAATTATTTAAAGAATGTCATGTATTGTGTAATGAAATTTGATATATATTATCCCGATTCCCTTTATATTCATGGTATTCTGTGATTCATTATGTGGTTATTAACTTTGGTCATACGACTCGATAGATTACAACGTGGAAAGGGGTTTCTTATCTCACATTTAATTCTGTGAGATTTCCATTGATCACAACTTATTTATATCATGTGGTATATTGTGTACTTCCATTTGATATATATTATAATTATTATCTTTTTATTCAGGGTATTGTTTGAATCATTTCGTGGTTTTTATCTTTTGGTCTTACAACTCGATTGATTATAATGGGGTGAGGGGTTTTCAGCTCACCATTTTATTACCGTGAGATTCATGATAAATTTGCCACTATTTATTTTTCTGTGGTTGATGTACTGTCTATGATTGTATAATTTATGTAATATAATATAATTTATGGGAAATTAAATCTTCATTGAAATATATTTCTTTCATGTGATATGTGTTTCGTATGTTACCACATCGGTAAGGGAACCTTTTACCCTTCTCTTTTTAAAAGTATTATTTTTGTTATATCATTTATTTTAAATATTATTATGTTGTGATATGTTCTTCTATATCCTTATTGCTGTAAATTTTATGTCCAAGTGATGAGATACCATTTTTTATCTCACCAAATCATTTTCTGAATTGTAATGTGTCACTGTTAGGCTATCGAATTTCTGTAAGGGAACGTCTTTACCCAATTTCAATTCTTTGGGTTAAACTTCACCTTCATGATTATGTCATGATATGAATATGTTTTAATGAACTATGATTTTTTTAAACTTAATTTACACATATATTGTGTGTATTCTTATTTTTCACACATAATTGTATCATTTATGTTTCCTTAATCAAAGGATATAATCATTGCATGGGACATTATCTCAATTAAAATTCCATTGATACTTATTTGTTGTTATACACAAATTTACTTTTATAATGTGTATGTAATTCCCTTTGACAAATTATAACATTCATATCCTTATTCATATGATATAATAAGCTTCGATTAATCTTATTCTTCAAATATTTGTAATTAAGCGTCTCTCATTTGGTTAGGAAATCTTTTACAAAAATATCATTTTAAATGTTTTAATGATTTATTCTTCTAAATATTTCACATTAATTTCAAGGTTTTAAAAATGCTTTTAAGGATTTATATATATTTATGTGAATGTTTTGAAATTAAAATTTCATTCAAACATTTCAAAGTGTTATGGGACACTTTGATTCAAAAATATCTTTATTAAATGTTTAAATAGTTTGGAATATGGTTTGAAAAAGCATTGGTTTGTCGATATATAGAAATGATATATTGTGATTTCAATGTAAAAATGTTATCTTTACATTATGCTTGTTTTATGTGTAATGATTATTTCATGGTTATTGGGAATTGTTTACGTATACGGGTGGTTTCGTTATAACCATCGGGCGGGTGAGCCCGAGATAGCTCTCCAATGCATTGTGTATCATGACAGAGGTTAATGTGAATGTTTCTCCTAAGAGATTTATGGAATATACTATGATGGGTATTCTAAATGTAACTCCCAACATAGCTATGAAATCTACAATGTCTGTTTGATATGGATGCCACAATTTACCTTTATGATTTATGATTTCTGTGTGCTATTCATAATTCTTTTGATTTCTTGATGTATATTATGAATGAAAAGTATGGTTTCATAGATTTGTATTTATTGAGGTTTTAATCTTTCATTTTCCTTATTTAATAATTATTACTGAGCTTTTTTTTCTCATCCCATGTTTTGAATTTTTTTTCACAGGACTTGAAGATTAATAGGGTCAAAAATGGGATCATGGAAAAGCCATGAGATCTAAAACATGGAACTTGACATTTTTTATTATGAGATTTTATTTATGAAAAAAATGGTTACTGAGTTGTTCTATCTACATGTAATTTTCATGTTAATAAGTAATAGTTATGGATTAATTGACTAAAACTATACACCTTAAAAGATCATCAATGTGAATTACTCATTTAATTCAAGATTATGCATTGTTTCAAGTCTGGGTCTGTATATTTTCCACATAAATGTTCACCTTAAATTCGATATGGAGTCGGTAGATTGTAAAAATGATTTTTTACCCATCCTCCGAGACCATATTTTGAGAAAGAACAAGGTTTTTAATTTCATTATATTTTATAAAATGGATGTATAAGATGTTATAATAATAATGATGTGGGTAATTTAGGACTATGATGGTATGATATATTTGAATATATAATTAATTATTGTTATAAACTAGTTTTTTTATTTTTGATGTTCAATCTCTTTAATTATGTTTTCCGATGTTTTAACTTGATTATTTTATGTATATATAATTCTATCTCCACTAGAGTTATCCACACAAGTAGAAGACTTATCATGTATATTTTCTATTTGTTAGTGATGTGAAATGATTATGGTGAAACATCAATTGGAAAAATATTCATTATTTGTGTCCACATATTATATTTAGTTAATTTATAGTTGAACATGTTTCTTACAGTAATTAATTGGTTTCAATATTCCATTACTTATCTTGATGTATCAATTTTTGTAATATGTGTAATATAATATAGAATAGATTTTCAGTCTACAGTCCATCTAATTATTTTTTTCCACATATATTATTTTTCTTATATATATGAAGTCATTTAGGATTTATGACGATGAACTATTAAAGAATGGATGCATTAGATATATCATTTCCTATTATGGATATCATATTCTTTCCAAAAATATGGATGATGGGTGTATCAAACTCTGTTTTGGTTATCATTATCTATGTTATAGATTCAAAGAGAAATTTAACCCCCCCAAGGATTATATACATATTCCTTAGGTTAAATAGAATATTTCGGTATCAAAAGGATTATTTTTTGGTCTTGATATCACCATATTAGTGTAATGTAAAAGATTATCCAAATAATTATTTCATGTGTCACTTTGGAAACACTAAGATAATAATTATCCTTAAGGCGTAAACATAAAACCATCAATATTCATAAGTTTTTTGAACGTGATGTTTTTTTAATTCTCAGTCAATTTTTTATGATTCTCAAAAATAAAATTATTATCTATTTGATTTTAGCAGAGTATCATGTTTGTTATTTTAGATCTATCATTGTGTTTTTAAATTTCCATTGGTTATATAGTAATGTATCAAAGAATTTTATTTGTATTTATTCTAGAATTTATCAATACGTCAAGGTGTTTTAGTGTGTTATTTCTATATTGATGAATGTTTTTCATTGGAATCTCAAAAAAAATCATTTTATTCGTTTAGTTTTTCAGATCAATTGATATTAGAGAATGTGTGGGATTCATATCACACCAAAAATGGAACCATTTATAGAATAGTCCTTGAAGAGCACAATTTTTATAAAATAAAATCAATTTTAACAAGTTTATAAGTACTTGAAGCATTAAAAAACAACTGATCATATTCAGTTATTGAAGAAATTGATGTTATGTTTCATGATTTTTTTTATTTTTATCATATTTATATTTATTGATCCCACATTTATTAGGGGGAATAAATCTTATATATGTATCATAAATTACATAAAAAATTCATTATTATTCCACCTATTATTTTGATTATGTAGTTGTATTATCATCTTTGAAACTATACTAACAATATCTCAAAATTGGGTGATTTTTTCATCATAGATCATATTTTTCTTGAATATATTATCACTGAAAGGGATTTCTTAATTAATCAGTCAATGTGGATGTGGATCTAACTAGAAAATGACTTTAATATCTTCAAAATATAAAAAAAATGAAACAAGGTAACTTATGTGATGAGGAATAAAATAAATGGTGATGCTGATAATGAATAAAGATATTAGTATTGGGTAGTAGAGGATATTAAATCCTTGTATTTATGTAAGGAATATATTTTTTCTTTAGTTTTTATATAATAAATGAATGTGAATTTCAAAATTGAAGAATAGTTTTAGGAGTCTTATTTAGGGATGTTTTATGTGGTTATGTTGAGTGTTCATGTTGATTAAAGTGATTCTTTTTATGGTTGGTAATAGGATTCGCTATCGTATGTGTTTTTAGGGATTATAATAATTCATTCAGTGAATTAGTATGCTGATCAAATTTTCTTCCATAGTTAACCACTAAATATGTATCACGTGGTATCATGTATTTATCATGTAATGATTCATTATTTTTAGATTTGGAATATGATGTGGTTGTTTTCATAGTTCAGGACTCATAATTTAGAATATTAGTTTATTAATTAAATGAATTAAAACCAAAGTAGTTTAATATATATATTATATTTGCTTTATGAGAAATTAGAGGATATATTGATTGTTTTTATAAACATATTTCCTTGATATCTATTGTGTGAAATTATAACAACCCGTGATTTTTTATTTATTTAGTTCACTGTAAACTATACATATTCAATTTATTTATTTATACATTGAACTGTGTATTTAATAATCTACATAATACTATTGAATTTTCTTATTTAATGTAGGTACCTTTCAACTAGACATTGGATTTTTTATATGAATTTGGAAAATTAAATTCTACATAATATTTTTACACATGTATAGATTTAATTAATTAGTTATCAATTGATAAATTCAAGTGAAAGTAAAAAATTGTAATATTTTTTTAAGAAACTATTTTTATGAGTACCATGAGTTATTATATTAAAAATTAAATGAAACACAGTTTATGAATGAATTTAATGAATGTTTATATTTATATATTCAGTTATATTATTATTATTCTTCTAATTTGTTTCTATGAATCAGATAAAAATAAATGATCTATTATGATTAAAAAACTATTTATAAAAATTGTTCTCTAGAGGGTTTTTGTGATTATCTAAATATTTAATTATACAACATTTATAAATTTAATCTTGAAAATGGCATACCATATTTGAAATGAGCATGTCTATATTTAGTAAAATGTTTATAATTATTTTAGCATTATGAATTATTAATCATGAAATTTTTTTGTCAACTAGGTAACAGTAAATCATGTAGTTGATTATAAATCAAGTACATGGATTAAAAAGTACATATTAATAAAAACATACTTATATTGGATTTTTTCCACCCTCTTCTAATATTGGATGATATAGAATTTAGTGGCATATTTATTATATAATTTCATTAATATTTTTTATGTAAATAATTAATAAAAAATTTTACTCTTTGTTTAAAAAAATGAAATTAATTACTAGGGTTAAAATGACTTCTTTATCAAATCCTACCCTATTTAATTACATTAATAGTAACCAAACCAACTGGTGAAAGAACCATATCCATACATCTACATACACTAGAGTTGGCTTACTAGTAATGATGGACTAAAGTATGACTATAGAAACTTAATGCCCTTAAATTAGAGTAAGAAACCAGTAGAAGGGTGCAAAAAAATATAACGAAAAAAATTGAAAATTAAATAAATATATCAATATTATAATAATTATAGGAATACATAAAAATCCCCAAAAACAATTTCATACATACATAAATAATATCTTACTAGCCCGATCTAGAATAATTGAATAAAGTAAATTATCGAAACATATTAGGCCCTACTACTAACTCATTAAAAACCCCTAACAGATCTCTATATACATATCAAATCTATCATTCCCAATTGGTACTGATCCTCAGCCCAATAAATTATTGAAACATAGTGATAGAATGCCCTATTACCCTTGTGTAATGATGGAATGTGTATGGTGTGAGTACAAAACATCATAGGGGACCACCAATGTGGTACCATGCATAGATTAAAAAATTATTGTATTTATTTTTGAGATAATAATAAGTATAACAATTAATAATATATTAATCAAAAAAATAACATAAATAATAGATGTTGTACCAAGATGTGTTGTTGTTGCGTACATGATCATTAGATATAAATCTTATATCTATGACATAATTTATTAAAATAAATGTTGTAAAACCAAAGTCGATCATTCTATATCAGAACTCGATCTTCCATACATTTATTATCCAATTTTATAAAGTTATCTATCAATTTTCTTCATATAAATAAAACAATGAACCAATGTATATATCCAATTCATCCATGTATAATTATTATCAAGATAAAAACAATACCATTAATATTATTTACTTTTCCAAGGAATTAAAAATCAGTATTCAATATACCAGTCATTGTATAATATTATTTCAGCATAACCATGGAATACCATTTTTAGTATAGTGAATTGTGTCTTGTAATGTAAATATTATTTCATTTTTTCTAAATCCACTCTGGAATACAATATATATAAATTTTAAAAATATTTCCGGAAGGCCAGGTTCACTATCATTCAACTAGTATTGTTAAAAATCCATATCACATAAAGTACCTCTGGGAATCCATATCATTGCAACACATTATATTAGGCATCAATTCAATGAGTTACTAGAAGCACATATGGAATCTTGTAGGCATCAATTTTGACCAATTTAATCATTGAAACTATAATTTAGGTATTCCAATATCATAAACCTATCACTAATACCAATTCCACATTGGAATCACATGTTTGGTAAAGGATAGAGGGTAATACTTACTAAAATATCTTCCCTAACACATGATATTATCATCCATGTCTAGTCCATTAAGGATGTAATTAATTATCCCCCCCTAGGAAAATACATAATGAGGTATCCTTTTCATAAAACATGATGTCAGAATAGAAGACGAGGCACCCCTCTTGGAACCCTCATAAATAGTATATGAGTTGATGAATCCCTTTTATAACATATGGTAGATAGTGATGATATTAGTACATCACATGATCTACTATTATGTCATACCAATGTTATTTTAAAAATGACAGCATGTCCTATCCATATATATATATGGTCTTTTATCTAATGAAAACATCAAGTGATAGGTCATGACCTAAATCTGAGTGAAAAAGTCTCTATAAAATTGTCAACAAACCAAACATAGTATTTCCCAACCTAAAGATTTCTACCTAAGCATATGAAATATATTTATAGTCTTACCAATAATAGTCTAACCTTCTATGATATATTGATGATACTTGATTCTTATAGGGGTGGAGCCTTTTCCATTATATCCAAGGACTTATATTAGTGACCAGGGGTTTTTAATGACCATTTTCATTTATCTATTACCAAAAAATAATTTTAATAGACTAAATATCCATATGGTTTAATATAAAATGTCATCTCACACTTAGTTGGTTGCCCAAGCATCAACACACTATAATAACTTTTCTTAAGTAACATATGACAATTATGATAGACCACCTTCCATTATGATTTTTTTGACTTATTTTCCTATTGCTGCCAGTGGATTCTAGGGCCAAAATAAGATCATATGAGGTAGTAATGGTATTATATCCCAATGTAAAAAACATTATTAATTAATAATTATAAAAAATAACTAATTACTTAAAATCTATGAGATAAAACAATTCAATAAAATTCAAAAATTCATAACACATAAAACCTAGTTAGTTGACCCCATCATGGATGAACCATGACCAAGGGATTTAGAAAAACTCACAAAACATCTTTTCCATTAAATTTATAATAGATCCCCTAAAAAATTACCAAAATTAAACCATATATATTTAATATAATTAATTAATGTATTATAAATTTATCAATACTACATACCTAAAAAATCATCATGCAGTGAAATTCATAAAAATTTCTATGTTATCCTCTTTCCAGGAAGAGTAAACACATTCAATCAGTATCCAGTTCCACATTTCTCTATTGGAATCATGAAAAAAACCAAAATTTAGAATCATATATTAGTGGATGATGAAGAAGAACATAATGGTGTACATCAGTGTTCATGAATTATCTCAAGGAATCCAACGAATTGGATGGATCCTATTTGCATCCATGAACAAGAAATATTTCACAAGGATAAAGGGAGAAGAAAAAGGGTATGCATGCTTTTGGATTTTGGGTTAGAGGGGAAAATCGTAAATTTCTATATCTTAGTTACCCACAAAGTTTGACACCACAGATATCCAAGCGGCGCACAAACTATACACTACCTCCTTCTATTATATACACAACTCACACATTTAGCTATACAGTATAACATACCATGTGTCAAAAATTAATTTGGCACTATATAAACTCTTCAATGAACATGGTCTATGTATATGTTGTATCAACCTAATGGCCAAATGTGTTACATGTCTATAACAATTTCCAAACCCCACATGGTTTATGATATCCTATCTCACAATTTCTTGAAATGTATTCCTATAAAATATTTCAAATAAAATGGTATATATTTTATTAGCTACCAATTTTATGTCCTTGATCCATAATATAAAAATATCTAATACTTAATCCCCCACCCCTGAAACCCTGTGATTCTCCAAAAACCTCGAATCCATATTCTATGAAAAATTTCACATTTAAAAACATAATTTTCAGGAAATATGACCATCAGAATAATATTATTAATCTACATTAAATATTTCAATCATCTTGTAATATAAAATTAATATTCTAAATCAATTTCCAAACTCAGAAAACATGGGATCTTACAACCTCCCCACGGTTAATTTTCTTGTACGTGAGAATCATCACCGGTTTCTAACTGAATAGCCCCAAAACCATGGTTTAAGAATTTTGATTAAATGTACATGTTTCATTTCTGATCACCCCACACTCTTCTATAGAAAAACATTAAAACAATGAGACCCAATCCATTTAATCCCATGGAAATGATCATAAATACAAATGGTACACTAATACAGGGCTCAAACAATCTTATAAAATCTGAGACCCAATAATGTCATCCTATATTTTTTTGACCGTAATATGAAACTACCCATCATATTTAATAATATTAAATTGAAATTTATATTCCATTATAAATCCAATATATTATTTTTCAATATAACACCATCAATTCCCTAACTTCTCTCTCGACATGTGTCAAAAATTATACTCTTAATGACATAAGACGAAATATCCTTAGATGTAGAATTTGATCTAATTTTTCTTATTCAAATCGACCAAGATTATCCATGTCATTATTTTTTCATGAAAATCCACAAATTAAACTTATAATAGACCTATTTACTCCATATGGAATTCCCAATGTGGTTACACACAGTCCAAAAAAAATGAAATAGAACTCATATTGAAACCACATTAAATGATTATTCTAAAAAATGATTATCCTCAGTAGCCAAAATGTAACGAAATTTTAATCTATATGCATTTATCCCATGGAAAAAAAATACTACTCCATGAGTTCTCATTGAATCCAGTACCAAATATACATGTATTTTTCCTACCTGGGCCTTAACTTTTACATTGTTGTTGTTTTGTCACAATGAAAACACTTGTGCATTTTTAATCCAATACACATGGATCATTAACATCATTCCCCAACAGTAATCCCAAAATAAAACTCCATCCAATAATATATTTTAACATGTACATGGAATTTATTGAGATATATATCCATAAAAATTTCACATACCAACAATATAAAAAAATTGAAATGACCAACCAACAAATGTGAATAGGGTCCCACAACCCATTTCTCACGAGGTTCACCCACAAGTAACTAACATTACTATACCCACCTCAGGGTCATTATTATCATCACACCTACATTAAAAATATATTATTAATACATCCAATTCCCCATAAATTTTTCGGCATAGCAATATGTATCACATAAAACTATATTTACCCAAGACATAACACATGCATATACAATCACACATTCCTAGTCATTAAGAATATTTCCCGTTTCATTTGTGAGGTTAATAACTCATTATGAGGGTGAACATTGTCAAACATCCAATGCTTCATTACCAACCATTTTTCATTCCATAAGCTATTATTTCATCAGATATCCAAAAGAGATCATTCTTTAATCCCGTGATGATATTTTAAAGACATGGTTCATATCTTATTGACTCTTAATAAGAACAATGTTATATAAACATATGGGTATTCATAAACTACAAACATGAAGTAAACTATGATTAAATCCATAAGAATGTGTACCACTCCTTTTACACACTATCATCAATACAAAAACGAAAATCCATTATCAATATTTTTACACAGCATCTCTTTAAAATGGATTTGAGGTATATCCATGGGTTAACAACCACACATCACATAATTTAATATTTATTTCTCTTATATCATGGAAGAAAATTCTTAATTTTATCAATAATCGTAGGAATCCATTACCACATCATCCATTTGAAACCATATGTACTAGTTTTTCACATGAACACTCACCAATTTATAAATTAAACAATACCATATATAAATGATGTGGGTAAAACATTCCTTGCACAATTGTTGAACTATCTGATACTACCTAATCCTCATCACATGACTCATGATCTAGTGATTAATCCATAAATATGGCCAAGAAAACTATACAACATGACATTATTGACTTATTATACAAGAAGCTCTATTAAAACTCCATTAAAAATCAAGAAATCAACTTATTCAATAACCACAATTCAAAAAATGAAATATTATAGAAATAAATTGAGAAATCACACATACTCTTCTTAATATCATCATGAAATCAAATACATCATTAATTAAAAATCCATCTCAAAAGAGAAGAACCCTAGGTTATTAGTTAGAAGAAGAATCCATCAACATGCCAATATTGTAATACCCATGAATCTTCCACGAATTAGTCTATACATGATAATATCACCATGATAACTTTCTAAAACAGCATCCATAAGAACTGCGGCGAAACCCTATAAAAGGATTCACTAGAAAACACAAATTAAGACTCAAAAGGGTTTGCTTCACCCCTAAATGCCTCTTGGACTACCACATAGTCATACCAGTGATGTTTAATATCATGTTCACCATTTATAAAAACTTATTAAATAATTCATAAGTTTAAAAAATCTGAGGTCTTTGATGTGTTATATAGACAACCTTCTCAATTCAAGTCACATAATGCTACATAAAACTACCTCAAAGGGAGGTAATGATTATTGTGACATATTAGGGTCCAGGTTTTGACCCTCAGTTTAATTATACAAAATTTCATTTATATATTATAGAGTAATACCATACATAATTAATAATTATAATTCCATTCTAAAATAACCCAATGGTTACTATTAAAATAAAAAATGTAATATTATGTCATCACCTTTCAGGAATCTTCTTACCATTCCCTAATCCCCTCGGGGAATCATAATAGGGGAATTCACCCATGAAGGAAGGAATATCACGAAAATGGATATGATGTTAACCTCACCAATAAATCAAATATGGTAATACCACCTTTAGGATTCATTTTACACTTTATTTTCCAGTACCTAACATTTCTATCAAATATCAAACTAAATAAGCATAAAAAAGGTCAGTTTTTTAAAATATAAAACTATGAAAGATGGGAAAACACCATCAAGGTTGTTAAACCCCATTTATTAATCCCAAAAAAAATTATATACCCAAAAGTGTTTAATTTATGGGAATATACAACAAATTTTTACTGAAGAGGGTCAATAGAACACAAAAAACACCATCTTAGTGATTCGTGTCGTAAAAAACTACCATAGTTCACTTAATTAGAATTTCACAACATTATATGTGATAGAAAAAAAATATATGATGTTACTAGGAAATTAAATAACTAATCCTAAGTAAAAAATTCTAGATAATGGGCCAAAACGTGGGAATCATGTTCTTTATTGTCCCACTATTGTCACTGCACGACATATGTGGAAGGATAAAGTCATTACTCTCACTATATAAAATCTCAATATCGACCCACATGACCTATCTATATAATGAAATATATTTTTTTGTTTGGCCTCACATAGTAGAATAGCACCATAAATGTAATTAGGAAAACATGATTTAGGATACATTTTACATAATAAATAGTTTACCTCAGTTTTTAAGACATAAATTTTACACTAAGAGTCCTTGAACTTACAACAAACTGTGTTCCAAATTTGGTGAATTAGCCACCTATTTCTAATTTTTCCATGAATTTACATTAATAATTGGCCCCTTACTAATTGGATGAGATCGATAAATCATACTAAATTATTTTTTTATATGTGTATTACACAATTAAAATTTCTTATAAAACTAGAACATTATATATAATGATATGATATCCCATATACATAAGACTATGACATCCTACCAGAATAGGTGTTCTCAACATTCCTATCTGATATATATCCCATTATCCAAATAATTATTAATACACCTATCTATCATATCTGAATAGTAATAAAATATAAAAGGAACACCTCTATTTTCAATTTTCGTTACCTGAACCAGTACACTCTAAGAACAATAACAACCCTATTTGGTGAAATAGGCACATGTTCACCCCTCCATATGTCATAGTTTACCAACAAGTGACGAGGACATGAATATATAAGTGGGGATACTATTTAATCATATAAGTGTAAAAAAATATATTATATAACTAAATTTTATCCAATGAAGCACATAAATAAATGTCAATGAAATAAATATATTATAATAGTAATAATAAATTAATTTTATCAAAATTCTAAATGGACATTCCATATATACAACATTGATCACCCATTATACATATCACATTTTCTTAGAGAATTTAGATAAAATTCATACAATTTTTTACTACAAAATATGAGTCCCAAAACATACTCAATTTCTCTAATACATATCTTAGCCATTACGATCAATCATTCTCGGTCATAAGGTCAACCTCTACCTAAAAACATGGGATGGAGTTCCCATGTTCTCAAGTGCAATGGTAGATCAAACTGGGTGTCAAAAAAACCATTAGTTAACGAAAATGATTGTTCCATACATAGATTTTATAATACGTAACTATTTTATATAATATATTAATCTACACATGATTAATAATAACAATAATGGTAGTGTAAAAATAAAAAAAATCATAAAGTAATAATAAGACCTTCGACCATAATTATATGAAAATTAAACTTTCTTAGTATAACACAGAAATATTTGAATAAAATAAATTATGTATAACCCAAATAGATCATTGGATTTTCAACCCTAATCAACCATACCTCCTTCGGCCAATGATATAAATTTTTTAAATACTTTACCTTATATAAATAAATGGTAACCCCTATAATATAATTAAGGATTATATTTATAATGATAATAAAGAATAAAATAATTCCCTAAATCAAAGGAACCTATACAATGAATTCTATATGATACATCTAGTAATTATTTCAAGAATAATATAATCTCAGCATATAAATGGAACCACATTTTCACTATGGGATTCCATGTCCTCATTGCATAAAATTTTTTATGGAATTCCATGTACATTTTGAAGCACCATTTCCTTTAATTTCAACCATATATATGGTATTCTATGAAAAAAATCATTCAATCTGTATGCTTGGAGAGATAATATAATGAAAAATACCTATTGGAATCATTATAAGTTCATCTCATAAAATCATGAACAATGTTCATGATTTCCTAGAAGCATATATAATATTATTTATACACACAGTAACTATGTGAGTGAAATAAACATGGTGCTATAAATGTTCAAGGACTACAACCATTACTGTTACCACATCCCCTCAGGATCTGATGTTTGGTATGGTTTCTTAGCTGACACATTATACCATCTATACCCTAACTCATGAAACACTCACTCAGTGTTATTTAACATCAAGGGAAATCACTGGACACCACATGGTTGATACCTAGATATATAACATTTTCAAGATCCATTAGGTTAGAATATAAGTAGATGTATCCAAAATAGAATTATCAAAAATAGTATTGGGGGAAAGTAATACCACATTGTAACATGTATGATAGTGTTAATGTCGTATTTTTAAACTTGATTCACTATGATGGCATGTGAATGAAATTATATAGAGGTTAAAACTACCTTCTTGGTGACATGGGGCCTTTTCACTAACAAAGAAATCTGGATATGGGATATGACCCATGTTTTGGGGTCAGGGTCTCTCAAGGATAGTCTACATACCCAACCATGTTATGTCTCACATATAGATTATCTTCTTAGCCATTTACTAAGGAATACATGTCATACCAATAAAATTATAACCTCTTAATTGGTATAAAGGGCACATAATATCTCATGTTAAATTTTCTAGGAAACTATGAAAAAATAGATTTTATTGTTCATGTGTTTATTTAGTCAACCACAACAATTTCCAAATACCATTATTCAATTAAAAAGATTAATAATCCATCCGTTTAAAATAAATATGTTGATTTTTTATTCTGGGAAATCCCTTGTTAAACATGTTTCAATAAACATTTATAAATATCATAGGCTTGGTATAACAATTCACCTACCAATAAAAATTCTTATTTTTCTGTTTCTAAGTGCTAGAAGTAGTTTCCAGGGTCTAAGGTCATCTAAGTCATATAGTGTCTTTTACTACAATTAAATAATAACCATTATTTAATTATAATATATTATAATTATTTAACTGAAAAAAAGATAAACAATGTAAAAAAAATTTAATATTGTATACATATTAAAATCCCACCAATCACTCCCATCAAGAAGAAATCGTGAAGGTTTTGTTTTCTAACAACCCATGGAACATCCAAAACCATGAATGAGAATATTTCCCAAGAACCAATATTAAAAATAAACTATATAAATTTAATTGAAATCATTTAGGGTATAAAAAATTAAATTGAATAGAAACCTAAATGAATAGAAATTTGATGAAGTGCATTACGCAACTTGGGTTATCCTTTTCCTAGGAAGTTACTACCCACTTCCACTAGTATTCCATTAAAAATAATTTACTGTAATTTGGAATAAAAATCATAACAGGATATTTCATTCTTATAAGAATAAGGAGAAGAACACTATGAAGGAAAATGAGTTAAAGAAATACTCAGGGAATAAAACATATTAAAATTTGGATGATTTTATCCTAAAAAATTAATATATCCTGCGATGGAATGGAGGAATGGGATAGAATTCACGATGGAGGTAGCTAGAAAAAATTATGGAGAAATTTTTTTAAAACACTTTGAGGGTTAGAGGGTAAAATGAAAATTTTCTCCTTTTTATAGATATTTATATTTTGGAGATAGTGTTTTCCTACCAATGTGCCAATTTTGTACCTCTTTTTTAAAGTAAGACACACCTTACATGGTTTTCTACATAATACAACAGACGGTGCACCAAATGGATAGTTTACATTATATAACTCCATCTATCTCAAATGGTTACACCACATGGTTTAATAGACAATTAGAAAATAGTAAAACATTTCTATAATAAATTAGAGACACTGACATGATTCCCCCTAAAATACCACAAGGTTTAAAAAAACCATGTCCCTGTTCAAATTGGTTCATAGGGTTTTGTCACATAGAAAAAACTAACTATGTTCCAACCCAGAACCATAAACTGCATGCATCCAAAAAAATCATCATGACTGAAACCTACATGACTCTCCCAAAACATATAAAACATCATCAAATCATTATTTCACATAAAAAACCATTTCAATGCATTCTATTATTCCAAATTCTATTTTGATTCTCCAATCTAGATTTGAAAAGTCTAGTAATAGGATATTCAAAATACATCTTAATTTATATTCACTAAAAATCATATGATCATACATTTATGTTATATAGTGAACATTTAGCTTAAATATTATTGAATCTATTTATCATGTTTAACTGTTATTAAATTTAAATGGTGGATTAATTATATTAAATTATTATGTAAGTCTCGGCGTAAACATCTTCAGGTATTAGAAAATTAAAATAAATAATTATAAAAAATATTAACATTAATTCAATTTGAATTAATTACTTACTTCTTATTAATTATATAAGAAATTATGTCATGTTAGTTACATGGTATAATTTTTTCTTTAGATTAAATCTTATCATGTTTCTATTAATGTAAAAATATGTGAGATGTTCTTCAAATTAATTATCATTATTAAAATTTATAATATATTATTAAATGATTGAATTATTAAATTGTTGAGATATTAAATTTCATATGTAATATAGTATAAATTGATCTCACATGAAAAATTTTGAGAAAATTTTTACCATATAAGTTAATTTATAACACCTCGGTATTTAAAATGTTATTACCATGGTAAAAATTATTGTATGTTAGTTAACAAGTTAATCAAGGATATGATGATTAAAATTATATATAAAGGAATAATATTTTTGTTACTGAAGGTATATAAATTTAAACTTTTATTACATTCAATTTTTTACCTCGTGGGGTACTGTAAAATGAAATAGAATTTATTAGATTTAAAACTATGAAATAATTCCAATTGTATCATTTGCTTCACTATAATAAGACATAACCTCTCTTGTATTCTTAAAACTATCATGAGAAACATAGATTAATAAATCCCAACCTAAACCACTTATTGAAATAATTAAATATTATATAGAGGTTATGGTTTCTTAAAATACCATTCTTAGTGTTTTTAATGAGACATCTAAATGACATATCTTTGAGAGGATGTAATCTTATTAACCAATCACTGTAATTATACTTTTTATTTTACCTCCATAATTTTTTCCAAATCATTATAATATAATAAAATTCTTATAATATATATACATATATTTTATTATATTAATACCATAAACATAATTATGTACTTTTCCGTAAAATGAAAAATGAAACTATCACTTGGGTTAATGTGTGGATGAACACCACCACAAAGTGATAAGATTAGTTTTAAATCACCTCCACACATTGAGGTTAGTAATTACATATTTAATATATATGATTTTTATGATTTTAATATTTTTATGTAAAGGTGAATTATATTTTTCCTATCATTTAATAAATACATTACATTGTTCATACATACTGACTATAATATCTATGAAGTGATATGTATATTTCTTCCCCATAGATTTTTATAGATAGTTTTAAATTTGTATATAATGATAAAATATCATAATAATTACATTACTTACATTATTCAGATTCTAGAATAGTGAAAATTTAAAAAACGGTATTATAACTACCATTATATATCATTCATGTAAAATGTAACAAATAACACCCTGAGGAGATGACTTTAATGAAAATTTATTTTCAAATGGCTGATGGAGAGTTATAGGATTATAATATAATTAATTATAAGTATTAAAATTGTTCTAAAACTTAATTTTAATAATTTTAAATTTATTATGAAATGTTATGGTGGTATTAATAAATAAGTTGAATGTAAGGTAAGAGATTTTTTAAATCTAATTGTCTATAGTGATTGTTTATACATGGGTTTATGAAGATGGAATAATATAATAAAACAAAAAAACTCAAGACATTAACTATTGTATTATTTTTTTTGTAATATATTTTTAACTTCTATTTTTTCACTCTTTTGTTACTAAAGATACCACAATGACTTTTTTTATAGATAACCCACTTACTTTTATTATTCAGTCATGAAATATTTTCTTCTATGAAGATGTTTCCATTAAGATGAGTTCACTAATTTTTTTACTATTCTAAAATGATTGTTTTATTTAATTTTTTCCAATATCTTATATTATTTTAGAAATATTTAATATTTAAACTCATATAATTTTCTAAATCTTGTACATTTGAATTTTAACTGAAAATGTGATTTGAATATTTTTTAACTTATATTAATAGATCATAATTTTCCATCATCAAGAATATACAATTATTTGAATCTTCATTTTCACTTGTCAAAGGTTCAACTAGAAGAAATAAATTCATTAACATTATGTTAATAGTTTCTTTTTAAATTAGTGATTTAAGAATGAAAAGGGTATTTTCTATATAAAATGGTCCCATGATATTTAAACTAAAATTTTCCTTTATAATGACCTCAACTGATTTCACTTATTATTGTTCAATTATATAATTCAATGATTCAGTCATTTATATTTCATAGAATTGTATACGGATATGATAACCAAATAATAATAAAAAATTCTTTTATATAGGATATTTTATGAGGAAATAGTTAATGAATTCAAATTCTTTTAGATTACATATGAATGGATTATGATAATTTTATATGTGGGTTTGTTATATCCGTCATATAAATAAGTGAAATATTAAAATTTTATGAACTCAATGGGTATATGGTTGGTTATACCTGTACTGCAAAATGTTTTATGGGCAGTAATTACATCCCAGAATGAGGGTACACTAGAGGTTATAAAAATCATTAAATATGGTAAAAAAGATGTTATCCCATGCATGTATGAAGTAAACTCATTTTTTCCCATGTATAATTTGCGATTAAATTATTTATTTGTAAAATTAGAAAAATTAATTATTTTATTGTTATTATTC
Source organism: Viscum album (assembly GCA_963277665.1). Lineage (NCBI taxonomy): Eukaryota > Viridiplantae > Streptophyta > Magnoliopsida > Santalales > Viscaceae > Viscum > Viscum album. Next base: position 640,376,526 of record OY728151.1, on the reverse strand, counting down.
TTCATATTATACCACCCATTTATGACATTAATGTATTATAATATTATTATAATGGCCCGGACCTCTCCAATCCATTCCTTTGTAAAAATGTGGTGCTGGAGGTGTTCAGGGAGGTCAAGGCGAATTGATGTGCGTTTGGGTGGACTTTTAAGGAATGTTAAAGGGTTATGGCCTTTGTAGGGGAGGCGCACATTTTTCCTAAACCATGTGGCCAAACCGTGCAAGGTTGGTTTTGGAGGCAGTGGTTAACGCACGGTTAGCGCAGGGTTTGTCTAACCGTGCGGCCTAACTGTGCACGGAGTGTTTGAAGAAGCAGAAGCTAGCGCACGGTTAGCGCCCGATTTGGTAAACCGTGCGAACTAACCGTGCGGGCACTTAATGTTAGATCCTAAAATTGTGTATATGATCTTATTTGCCTCTAAATGGTTCGTTTAAGCCCCTTAACGACCATAACATGGGATTAACCTTCCTTTGAGGTAGAAGAAGCTCTCCCAAGAGTTTGGAGGTGATCCAGAGGCTTCTCATCGCGAATTGAAGCTGGTTTCTCAAGGTATGTGACCCTTTATGTTTTTTTTCTTAGATCTACCTATATCTACTCATCATCTTATCTTGGGATCATAGATCTACGCCCGTTATGGGTAGATCTAAGTGTGTGGATTTCGATTATGATGAGCTTTGGTCTTGGTTGTGTTAGGAGAAGAGATCTAGGGAGGATCCTTGGTGAATCAGCCTGGTCATCTTGGGTGTTATACAACCGTTGTGGTTTCCGTCAAAACCGTTGAGGTAGGGGATTTGTGGCTTCTCCTATTTTTTATGTGTAATTGTAGAGTTAGCATGATTTGGCCTTTGGATCATAATGGAATTTACCTAATTAAATACTTGAACCAGATTAAAAATAATTTTTTTGATCGCATGTTATTGATTTTTTCCGTGATAACGGTTCGCCTCTTGATTTTCTAGATAGTGTGATAACTATGCCATGCTTGTTAGCATGTTTCTCTTAATGAAATTGATAAAGAACGTAAATCCAGAATTAATTTATAATTATTTGGCTACAGATAATGAGGAATGTAAATGAATCTGGTTGTTGTTGTTGTGGATGTTGTTCCAACTTGATGTTAATCAATGGATGCCAATGTGCATGTTTCTTTCAGTTGGTTGGTGAACTTGAAATCTGTTGGTTCTTGATGTTTGAAGGCGGGATTCCTTGTTAAAGGTCCAATATCCCAATTCTTGATGTGATGTTTGTTTTCCTATTTCTTGTTCGGTGATGTGACCCTGGGAGCATGTTGTGATATGTGGGGGCGTGGAGGCCTTGTGGTTGTGGCAGCGGATGACCCCTAGATTAAAGATATGCATCAGTTTATGCATGTGGGTGTCAGGGAGGACACCAGAGAATATGTAATGGGATTGATGTGGTTGTTGGATGCTTGTGGATTCGTTGGTTGTTTATCTTCTTTGCTTTTCCCCACTGCTCAAGGAATCTAGTCTTGCTTACCCTTCTTCCAAAAGGGGCAAACATATGCGGTTATGCCACGTGCTTTCTGTGTTTATCCACTCTAGTGAGAATGGGTATACAATATTTCTATATACAGTACAAACTCGATGGGTAGTACATCTACTCAGCGTGTTGAGACCGCATGTGTTTAGTAGCCTAGGATGCTTTTCTAGAATGCCAGGGAATATGGGAAAGTAATTATGTAATGAATGATTGAATAATTTATGTTAACCCACGGGGATGGAGATACTGGAACATAATGATGAGGTTGTAACATTGAAGGAACATTTGACTTTGGGAGTGATGTTGATGAATTTAATGTGGTTTTTATCAAGGTTAATTAATGTTGGAAGAATTAATGAACGTACAGTGGAACCGATAAAAAGAGAATGAAGTAACCTAGTAAGGCTCCTTAAATGGATGTGTGCTTAGAGGATACCTAGTCTTAGAAGTGACAGCCCAGAGTTCGAGAGACGTTATCTGCAGTTGTGTCTAAACTAGGTTATGCCCATAGTGTGGTTGCGAGTTATAATATATTCTGTACTTTTTATGTTTCTATATGCTACTCCACCCTATCAGTAAGGGAAACTAACACCACGGGGATTCTGAGCCCTGGGGGTGTTTTCCCCAACATTCTGATGGGAGTGTTAATGGATGACTACCCCCTTTGACCTCTCTCTCTTCTCTTGGTAGATACTAGTGTGATTAAGAAAAACGGTTTGTTTTCGCCATATATGTGTGTAGAGGGTTGTAATGTCTTGTGGTTATTCACACACATATATTCTGGATATAGTATCATATGGACTACTATAAGTGTAACGTGTATAGCCTATGATGGCTTCGGGATCCTTACTCGGTGTAGGGGTTGTAATGGCTTGAGGTATAATACCTGATTTATGATACATGTTATGTGAGATGTCATGACTCTCGAAAACTACCTAGTTACTTTTGGTTGTGAGGATGGTGTGGTGCTTAGCCCAGGTATCTGTGGGCAATCCTCTGTGGTGCATGAGGTGCAGATTGTGGATCTTAGCCCAGGTTTATACAGGCAAGCCATTGGAGAGAGATGCATAGGATGTATGTTGTTGGGGAAAAGCGGAAAACTAGTGGGGAAGTAGTGGCGGGGTACCCTTGATATTCTTTTCTATATGAATCATTCTTGTATGCGTTATTTGGTGTGAGTATCCATGGTGAGGCTGATAACTTAGTATACCTTTTTAGGTGACGAGTAAGTTTCACTTGTTGTTCACTGTGGTTTAGCATGCTTTCTTTAGTTTTGCACGAGAGACTTAGGGGAGGATCCTTCTGAGTATACTGTTATACTCACCCTACGCATATATAAAATGTTTTCCAGGTCACATGGAGTAAGTTGGAGTTCAAGAAGGTTACTAATAGCTTGGGGTTGCACGATCTGTTTGGGCTTGTGGTCGCTGCTGTTTTTACTTTCATTTGGGTACTTGTAGTTTTCCCTTTCAGTTGTAGTACTTTTTCATGGAATTTCATATATGTACTTGGGTTTCTTTTATATTTAAGTTCTAAGTTGGTGTTGGTTGGTTTCTATCTTATCTCTCTCTTATTCATTTGTTCTCTTAGAGGTTAATGCCTCCCATTTGGGTATTTATAATACCCTCGGTGCTAGTCGCCAACCCGGGGCCTACTGGAGGCGGGACTCGGGGGGTCATTATCTCTTTTTCACATTGTCGGCCCAGGAGGGGTACACTTTTTGTGGAGGGGGTTGTGATAGAGTGGTATGAGAGGCTCTGGTTGAGGGATAGGATGGAGTTTGGAGTTAGGCACATGTGAGGTTGCATGGGTTGGTAGGGCAACAATGTCATTCATGTTTAGAAAGTGCGGTAAACACTGGAAACTAGCTGAGACATAGGATTTTAGGGATAAATTTGTCTCTCAAAGATCGACTTGCAGTCATGGTATCATCATATGCGTGTGAAGGATGAGGATATCCCGAAAACTGCTTTTCGTTGTTGTCATGGGCATTATGAGTTCGTTGTAATGTAGTTTGGTATGATGAATGCTCTAGTTGTGTTCATGGGTTTAATGAATGATGTGTTCCGTGAATTCCTAGACATGTTCGTGGTAGTTTTCTTCAAAGACATCCTTGTGTACTCCAAATCTGAAGAGGAGCATGCAAATCATCTACGAGACATTTTGGGAGTTCTTCGTCGACATCAGTTGTTCGAGAAGTTTTCGAAGTGTGAGTTTTGGGTTCGAGAAGACTGTTTCATGGGGCATGTTGTGTCCCGACAGGGAGTAGCTGTGGATCCATTGAAGATTGAAGCAGTTGTGTCTTGGGAAGCTCCCAAGACAGTGTTAGAGGTGTGAAGTTTCCATGTAGGTTACTACAAGAGGTTCATAGCCAATTTCTCATGGGTTGCAACTCCTTTGACAGATTTGACCAGGAAAGATCCGGCTTTCATCTGGACTGATCAGTGTCAGGTAGCTTTTGAGTATCTAAATGAGAAGTTAGTAAGTGCTCCAGTCCGTTGTCTTCCAGCTGAGGGAGTTAAGTTTGATGTTTTCTATTATTCTTCACATCTGGAGTTAGGATGTTTTCTTACACAACATAGTTCAATCGTTTTTTACGGGTCTCGGCAGTTGCGTCCCCATGAACTCAACTTTTCCACCCATGATCTTGAGTTGGTGGCTGTGGTGTTTGCTATGAAATTGTGGAGACATTACCTCATTGGTGAGAGCTTTTTGGTTTTCACTGATCATAAGAGTTTAAGGTATGTTTTCTCACATCGTGACTTGAGCTTACGACAATGTCGGTGGATTGAGTTCTTACAGGAATACGACTTCGAAATATCGTATACACATGGAAAAGGGAATTTTGTAGCTGATGTGTTGAGCTGAAAGTCATGTAGTGATGTTGTGCATGAATCCGGTGATTCCTGGAGAGTAATGGAAGAACTGTCATCATTACATCTTGATATGGGAGAAGTCAGAGGTAGAGGTTGTCTTTTTGAGATGACGGTGCAGTCATCCCTGATGCAGAAAGTAGAAGCGTCCCAGTTGGGGGATCTTGAGGTGGTGGTCTGGAGAGACTGAGTTTTTTTTAATGAGGCCTCTGATGGTTGGTCTGAGGATGAACAAATTAGAGTGTTGTATCGTGGAAGGATTTGTGTTCCCTTGGAGATGCGCGAGATGGTCCTAAGAGACTTCCATGGTTCTCCTTTAGCGGTGCATCCTTGTGTGACAACAAATTACCAATCCTTGAGGAGTCAGTTTTGGTGGCCTAGGATGAAGCGTGTGATTGTGGAGTTAGTGTCTCGATGTTTAGTCTGCCAAAAGGTGAAGTCCGAACAGCTTGTTCCTGGTGGTCTCCTCTAGCCATTAGAGATTCCTCAGTTGAAGTGGGAGGACATCTCAATGGAATTTTTTACTGGTTTACCTCGATCTCTGGGAGGTTATGATTCTATTTGGGTGGTAGTGGATAGTTTAATGAAATCATCCCACTTTATAGAAATCACGGAGTCAAGATCAGTTGAAGTTTTGTCTATGCAGTATCTAGAGGAGGTGGTGAGACTTCATGGAGTCCCTAGGATGAACATTTCTGGTCGAGACCTCGTTTTACCTCTAGGGTGTGGAGAGGTCTCCAACATGCTTTTGGTTCTCAACTATGCCTTAGCACTGCTTTTCATCCTCAAACGGATGGTCAGACAGAGCGAACCATGCAGAATCTTGAAGACATGTTGCGCTCTTGTGTTCTTGATTTTGGAGGTTCATGGTTGAGGCACTAACCCTTGGTGGAGTTTTCCTTCAATAATAGTTTTCACTCCACCATCGGTATGGTGTCGTTTGAATCCTTGTATGTCCGGCCTTTCTGTTCTCTGTTGTGCTGGACTGGGGTCGAAGAGTCTGCAATTCTCGGATCGGAACAAGTGCAGAATACAACAGATATGGTTCAAGTGATTCATTAGAGGATGAAGTTAACGCAAGATCGTCAGAAATCATATGCTGATCAATGGAGGAGACCCTTGGAGTTTAATGTTGGGGATCATGTGTTTCTGAAGGTGACTCCCCGTCATGGGCAGCGAAGGATTGGTCATGGGAGTAAGCTTTCTCCCCTCTTTTTTGGGCCTTTCGAGGTGTTAGCTCATGTTGGAGTGGCGTATCAAGTAGTACATACCCCTCAGATGAGTCGGATACATGATTTTTCCATTTATCACATCTACGTCATTATCTTCATGACGACTCCCACATCATCGATTGGGGAGAGATCGATGTTGATGATGATGCCACCTTTGAGGAGCGGCTTGTGGAGATCCAAGACTGCAAGGAGAAGGTGTTGCGCTTGCGTTCCATCCCCTTAGTTCGTGTCTTGTGGTGACACGATGGCATGGAGGAGAGTAATTGGGAACGTGAGTCACAGATACGTGCTCAGTACCCAGAGTTGTTTGATGTTTAACTCTTTTCATGTACCATTTTAGATGATGTGGTTATGAAACTTTTATTTTTTCGAGATGGCTCCCTTTGTTGCTTGGGTGGCTTGCCCTCTTTTGAGAGGTATGTTGGTGGGTGGTTGTTCAGACCCTGTTTCTTTTTCTCTTTAGGTGGGTTTTGGATTCTCGAGGATGAGAATGTATTGAGAGGTATCTGATATAATGGTCCTGACCTCTCTAGTCCATTCCTTTGTGAAAATGTGGTGTTGGAGGTGTTCCGGGAGGTCAAGGTGACTTGGTGTGCGTTTGGGTGAACTTTTAATGAAATTTAAAGGGTTATGGCCTTCGAACTGGAGGCGCACAGTTTGCCTAAACCGTGCGGCCAAACCGTGAAAGGGTGGTTTTGGATGCAGTGGATAACGCACGGTTAGCGCACGACTTGTCTAACCATGTGGCCTAACCATGCAAGGAGTGTTTGAAGAGGCAAGAAGCTAGCGCACGGTTAGCATACTTTTTGGTAAAATATGTGAACTAACCATGCAGAAACTTAAATTTAGATCCTAAAATTGTGGATCTGAACTCCTTTTCCAATAAATGGTTCTTTTAAGCCCCTAAGCAGCAATAACTCGAGATTACCCATACTTGGAGGTAGAATAACTACTCCCAATAGTTTTAGAGGCGATCTGAAGGCTTCTCTTTGTGAATCGAAGCCGGTTTCTCGAGGTATGTGATCCTTTTTGTTTGGTTTCTTAGATCTACCTAGATATACTCCTCTTCTCTCGGTATCATAGATCTACACCCGTTATGGGTAGATCTAAGTGTGTGGATTTTGATTATTATGAGCTTTGGTCTTGGTTTCATTAGGAGAAGAGATATAGGTAATATCCTTAGTGAATCGCCCCGGTCTTCTTGTGCGTTCTTCGGTCATTGTGGTTTCTGTCAAAACCATTGAGGTAGAGGATTCGTGGATTCTATAATTTTTTATGTGCAATTATAGAGTTGGCATGATTTGTCCTTTGGATCGCAATGGAATTGACCTAATTAAATACTTGAACAGGATTAAAAATAATTGGTTTGATCGCATGTTGTTTCTTTTTTCCGTGATAACAATTCGCCTCTTGATTTTCTAGATAGTGGGATAACTATGCCTTTCTTGTTATCATGTTGATCTTGATGATATTGATAATGAACCTAAAGCCAAAATTAATTTATAATTAATTGGCTAAAGATAAAGAGGCATTTAAATGAAACCGGTTGTTGTTGTGGTGGATGTTGTTCCAACTTGATGATAATCAATGGATGCCAATGTGATAGTTTATTTCTGTTAGTTGGTAAAACTAAAATCTGTTGGTTCTTGATGTTTGAAGGATGGATGCCTTGTTAAAGGGCCAAGAGCCCAATTCTTGATGTGATGTTAGTTTTCCTGTTGATTGTGCGGTGATGTGACCCTGGGAGGATGTTGTGATATGTGGGGGCGTGGGGGCCCTATGGTTGTGGCAGTGGATGATTCCTAGAGTGGCGAGATACATCATTTTATGCATGTGGGTGTCAGAGAGGACACCATGGATGATGGAAGGGGATGGATGTGGTTGTTGGATACTTGTGGATTCGTTGGTTGTTTATCTGCTTTGCTTTTCCACACTGCTCAAGGCAGCTGGTCTTGCTTACCCTTCTTACAAAAGGGGCGAAGACACGCGGGGTATGCCACGTTCTTTCCGTGTTTAGCCTCTCTAGGGAGAATGGGTCTGCGCTCTTAATATAGGCAGTACAGACTCGACGGGTAGTACATCCACTCACCGTGTTTATCCCCCTTGTGTTCAGTATCATAGGATGCTTTTCTAGAATGCCTGGGAATATGGGAATGTAATTATATAATGAATGTTTGAATAATTAATGTTAACCCATGGGGATGGAGATGCTGGAACATAATGATGATGTTGTATCTTTGAAGGAACATTTGACTTTGGGTGTGATGTTGATGAATTTAATGTGGTTTTGCTCAAGGTTAATTAATGTTGGAAGAATTAATTAACGTACAGTGAAACCGATAAAAATGGAATGAAGTAACCTAATCAGGCTCCTTAAATGGTTGAGTGTTTATAGGATACCTAGTCTTAGATGTTGCAGCCCGGAGTCCGAGAGACGTTAGCTGCAGTTGTGTCTAAGACAAGGTTATGCCCATAGTGTTTTTGTGAGTTATAATTTATTCTGTACTTTTTGTGTTTCTATACGCTACTCCACCCTGTTAGTAAGGGAAACTGGCACCCTAGGGATTCTCAGCCCTGCGGGGGTGTTTTTCCCAACATTCTGATGGGAGGGTGAATGGATAAATACCCCCTTTGACCCCTCTCTCTTATCTTGGTAGATACTAGTTCCATTAGGTACAGCTGTTAGTTTTCCCAATATATGTGTGTAGAGGTCTGTAATGGCTTGTGGTTATTCACACACATATATTCTGGATATAGTATCATATGGAATACTATAGGTGTAACGTGTATAGGTTGTGATGGCTTGAGGATCCTTACTCGATGTATGGGATGTAGTGGCTTGAGGTATAATACCCAACATATGATACACGTTATGTGAGTTGTGGTGGCTTCCGGAAACTACCTAGTTACTTTTGGTTATGATGATGGTGTGGTGTTTAGCCCAGGTGTCTACGGGCAAGCCTTTGTAGTGAAAATGGTGCAGATTGTGGAGCTTAACCAGGTGTATATGGGCAAGCCTTTGGAGAGAGATGCACATGATGTATGTCGTTGGGGAAAAGCAGAAAACCAGTGGGGAAGTAGTAGCAGGGTACCATTGATATTATTTCCTATATGCTACATTATTCTATGTGTTACTTAGTGAGATTATCCATGGTGATGTTGGGAACTTATTATATCTTTTTAGGTGACGAGTTAGTTTCACTTGTTGTTCACCGTGATTTAGAATAATTTCTTTACTTTTGCAGAAGAGGCTTCGGGGAGGATCTTACTGATTATACTGTTATACTCACCCTACATTTATATAAACTATTTTCCAGGTCACTTGGAGTAGGTTGGAGGTCGAGTTGGTTACTACAAGCTTGGGGTTGTAGGAGCTGTTCGGGCTTGTGGTTGCTGTTGTTTTTACTTTCTTTTGGGTACTTGTAGTTTTCCCTTTCAGTTGTAGTAATTTTTCTTGGCATTTCATATATGTACTTGAGTTTCTTTTATATTTCATTTCTAAGTTGGATTTGGTTGGTGCCTATCTTATCTCTCTCTTCCGCATGTGTTCTCTTATAGGGTAATGCCTCCCATTTGTGTGTTTATTATACCCTCAGTGCTAGTCGCCAACCCGGAGCCTACTGGAGGCAGGACTCAGGGGTCATTATCTTCCTTTTCACATTGTCGTCCCAGGAGGGGTACACTTTTTAGGGAGGGGTCGTGACAGTTATGCTATTATGGCTCATACAATTTAATTCTATTATGATTCAAGTCTTTTGAACATCCAAACATTATTATTTTAATCCTGGCTATGATATATAGGAAATTGTTTTTGAATGATAATTTCATGTTCATAGACCATTATGTTGTTTCAATTTTTAAATGATCATTTATACCTACCTCGTTTACCCTTACTGAGTGATTATTGTTTTCCTTTATTATGTTTATTTACACCTAGGATATTACGTATTTTTTTATGTATAAAATATCTAAAAATATAATTATTTTAATGATCATAATGAATATTATATAGAACATTTATGAATGAGTTTTATATGAATTAATGTTTCCTAAGACAGTAAATATTTACTGTTCAATAATGGACAATATTGATATGAAATTAATTTTCATCTACATAGATGAAATAAATATGTGGAGAATTTCCATGTTTCAATTGTTGGTTTTTGATCAAGGATTAGTTATATTTTTAAATTACATTGAGACCAAAAGAGTAGGAGCCTTTTGGATATTTCAAATTTAGTACAACATCATAATGTTATGGAAATAAAAAGTGAGTTTATATTGTAGAAAATAAATCCCCGTCTATATAACAGCTCTTGGATGTGATTCAGTGCCCAAATGTATGTTAGGGTAAAACATCAAATTGGGTGAATTAGGTATTAGCATAATCATCCTCGGTGCAGGTTGAGTGGGCATAACACTAAACCCCTAGCTAGAAATAGTTGGGGGATATTAATGTGTTTCTTAAAATTCAATATATCAAACATTGATAAATACTTGGTTATATGACAATCATAGATGTTTTAGGATAAACATAATTTTTCTTAGATTAAATTTTTTTCATTGTTAAGAAAATATTAAAAATATTTCTGATGATTATTTGGTTTCTAGAGATAATTATTATTACTTGAATGCTATTTTTTGAAAATGGATAGAACCTTAAGGAATAGTTTTAATGTTTAATGTAATTAAAAATTAAACGACTTTCCTCCTAAAAAAGTAATAGAGATTGAATGAGAAATATTATTGTAATTCATAAACAAAATTTTGAATCTATGAATCCTGTTGTGCATCAAAATAAGAAAATGAGGGAAAAATATTCTTTTTAGAACCTCATAAGTCAGCATCCACATTCATTTATTTGGGCTTCCCCTCCACTATTTGTTGAGAAATCAGTTTGTACCACTGAAACTATATTGTAGCAACCCAAATCAAATAAGCTCAAAAATGGTGCCTACATAACGCTGGCATAAGATACATGGAAATAACATCCCAAAGGATTGATGATTTTAGGAGTCTTATACAACTATATAAATACTAGATATATACATTAAATTTGAATACACTAATATTGAAATTATTTTTTAATCAAAAATAATTCATTCCAAATAGAAAATACAATCATAGATGTCAAATTAAACATCAAGGATTCCTATGTAATGGAAACAAAATAGGTGGAAATAAAATGGTCATTAATGGATAAATACATTAGAATCAATTAATATTTAATGTGTAAATTCAATATGGAATGATAAATACCTGAAAAAACATTGAATTTAATCAATAAAAACAGAATATTTCAAAAAAAATATGGAATGGTATATAAAATAAACAAATTCCATTTAAATAACATCAATATCATGTAATGATAAGGAATAAACAACATTTAATAGTAATTAACTAGGAACATATTAATTTTAATTAAAAAGATAATAATGAAATAGATCCTTTTATTTTGTTAGAGTGAATATATATTGGATTGTAATAACCGAATAATGATAGATTGTATTGCTTAATTATTTGAAATCATGTTTCCCAAGAATATGTTTTATGTACCATCATTATTTATCACCGAGACATTTTTACTAAATATTGTGCAAAAACTCATTATATGAGGCTTGAAAACAAATTCATCCCTTGATATAAAAATTTGGTTGAGGAGGTTTCATTAAACGGTCCCCAACCTTTGACATCAATGACCAAAGCATTCCACAAATATCAAATAATAAATTTAAATCATAAAAAATGTTACATATAAAATATTTATAGGTATTAAAGGTTACACATTTATAAATATTTCCCTAGTTATTCAAATGATATTCAAATTAAAAAATGTAAGAAAAAAATTATTGATGGTTTAGGAAATAATAATTTTCTATGATAAATGATATTGATTTTTTTCGGAAAATTTAATTTTCAATTATCACATGAATGTGAATAACTCAACATGAAGTTAATAAATACAAAAATGATTCAAGTATGTGAATTTCTATTCTATACATGGTCAAAATAATCAAAATATTTTTAGTGGAAAAATAAGTATGTTATTGATACATGTATTCCCATTGAAGTATGAATATAGGTAGTTGTCTTTGATTACGTATTATAAAATCTTTAAAAATATTCTTGATGAAAATACCATTTTTATTTTTAAATAACTCTTTAAAACATGTATCACTTTGAAAATAATTTTCTTTTAAAAATATATGTTAATACATTTTCTTTATTAATATTTTTATTATTTTGAAAAGGATAGTTCCAAAAATTGATGGTCAGGTTATGGGGAAATTACATATATGTCGTAATGAACATTGCTTATGTACATTAAAAATGTTTGAAAATTTACTTGTTCAGAACAACAAAGTAGGATTCCTTTGAATTTTTTTGTAGTAATAGAAAATGGATTAAATTTTACTTTAATAAATCATTTTGAAAATTTTAAGGGAAATTTTTTTTATATTTTTTTATAGAAATATAATATTTTTAAAAACTGATATCTGACCAAATATATAAATAGACATTGATTTTATTAAATATTTTAACTTAATAAATTAAGAAAGAAAGTGAATAAAAATCATAATATCACTTGAAAAAAATCACTAATATCCATTTGAGATTAAAATTTAATTTTTTATCAACTAGTGTTCATATAGATTCCTTTATTGAAATTTAAAGAATCAATAATCTCGATTTGAATGTCATTATGAAAAAAACTCTGAAAATGATCATAATGTTAATGTGGTAATTAATCAGTGAATAAATTATGTGTATAAAATATTATTCTACATCAAATATGTGTATATAAATAAATATATATTCATTATTAATTATAAAAATAATCATATATTAATAATCAAAATGAAAAATTAATATATCATAATGAAAATAAAATGAGGAATGAAATTTCATTACCATATCTTGAATTTATGATCAAATATATTTAGATGAAATAATTAAAATTTAAAACTAAAATTTTATTATCAATGATGAGTTTATGATATTAAAAGTAAAATATCTATTATATACACCATTTTTAAGTAATTAGGTGCATAACATTACAATATGCCCCAATGAAATGAAATTCAGATAAAATCTCTTACATTACTCCTCTATTTGGTAGAACATGATTTAACCTCTTGTATAACAGTTTATATAGTATTATTAAATTAATTATATTAATATTAGTAATTTCATATATAATCCTTTTATCACATATTACCCTCCATTTTTTATAATCAATTTTTATATTAATTGTTTTAGGTGTTATTTGTGTTGTATTTTGAGTATGGGTTGACTTGTTATTTTTTTAGTCCACATACATAGAACATGAATTAATAATATCTATTATTTATAACATTATTTTAATATAATATGTATATAATATATATCTACATGTAGTTAATGATAAAATTTGGAGATAAAAGTAAAATACACTATCCATGCAGACAGTAGGCCATACATATGCAAGAATGTTATTTCTATTTTATTATCATACTAAATGAAAAATGTAAATTCCCTATATATATATATATTATCATTAAATTAATGTTATTATGATATATATATTTATATATTTAAACCATCATTCATTCTTTTTACATAAAGTGTGAATGAATCACATCACTTTGTGATGCTGTATTCCTCCATACGCACGGACAATTTATTCATATTCCCATAAAATTAAGATCATCAATGTATTTGTTATAAATTAGTTAAAGAAGAATAAATCAGTAATAAATATTCTAACTATGTTATATTATATTATTCCCATAATTAAACCAAACCATGAATGGTGGTAATGGTAAAATGAATGACTCCAGAAATTGGATAAATATGTTTTTATAGCAAAATTTTAAATAATTCTTTATATTTCAGAAATTGGATAAATATATATATAACATACATATTTTTAAATTATAAATATTTAAAAATAAACTTATAATTTTATTTTGTTTTGACGAAATGTCTGTTTTCAATTAAAAAGTTAATATTTTGCAGTATTCATCATGAAATAAATATTCTCAGAGAAATACAAATAATTATCCCAAATATAATATTGAAATAGAAAACTCAATTTTTAAGATTGTGTTTTGAAATTTTATTTATATATTTTTCAAAATATTTTTTCAAAATTTGTGTACAATTAAAGGGCAGAAAAACTAAAATAAAAATAAAACTTATTATATGTAAAATTGGATTTGTTCATATATTATTCCTATAAAATACATTTGATGAGTGTCAAAAAAATTGTAATATAAAATATATAAATTTAACTACTATCAAGTAATAATAATATTTAATTTAATTTAATAATTTAAAACGTCATTGGTGTATAATTTTTTTTAATAAAAACATTTCCTATTTATTCAATTGGTTTTAATGTTTAATAATTAATTTTTTTCTAATTAATTAAACCATATATTTTCCAAATTTATAAAATATGATTAGTAATATCTAATTTAAAAACTATGAGATAACTATTATTTTAATATAATTTACAGTATTCAGTAAAACTGGGTCTTGCGTGTAATGCAAGCTATCAAAGAAAGTTGTTGTTTCATGTGACTCAAGCTAACTAATGATTAGGTGCATTTTTAGCTACATCATAGATTGAATTTTTTTAATATAGTAAATATATTTTAAATTATCTTCATGTTGTATACCCTTATAATTCTATTGTTTCATGTTATACATGCAATAGAATAAAATTTAATTCTTTCATAGTTTTCAGATGTCACATTCTCCCAATTTTAAATAAATTGTGTCATAAAAATTTAATAATTTACGTAATAATTGATGTTATATTATTAATAAATTAATTTCTAAAAACCCCACGTTGTAAAAGGGTTCAAAAAACAATCCTCTTAATAATAGATAATTTGTATTACAAACGTCACATTACTTAACAAATAACTAAGATTCTAAGGATATGAACATTAGAGGCTACATAATATATGGATATGGAAGAAATGTTTAAGTTATTATAGGGAGTGATTTAGGTTATTGATCATATAAAAGTGACTAATAAATGGAAGTTCATTTTTGTAAAAGATATAAATCAATAATGATATAATGTAATATTGGATTCATCATATACCAATGTAGAATATCTTTTTTCAATATATTTTTCCTTATTCTGATGAATTAATTCACACTATATAAATACAATGAAATATAACTGATAAATTTCTATTTCATGAAGATAATATAATACTTTGGTTTTTCTTCAAATAATTTTTATTTCATAGCTTAAATAAGGATAAAAATATCAAAAATTTAACTTTCATGAATGATGTACAAAATTATCCTTGTAATGATCATATGATCCCTAAAAGTGTGAAAGGGATTTCCATGTGTATTTAAATATTTTTTAAAGGAAATATTTTTAATAAAATAATATACAAACTTCAATATTTATATCAGTGATTCATCATTAATATTTGTTCAATAAATTATTTTACTAAAAACAATGACTTATAAGAAGGACATTATGTAGGTTAGTGGTTGGAATAAAATGATTATTGTCATTCAGTTGTTTGTTTAGGTCATACATCTTCTAAAACATATTATTGCCATAATTTTCACAAAAATAATCCTTAACCATGTAGGCTCTAATCCAATAAAACCTCAAAATGGTGTTTATGTTGTTAAAAATATGATCAATCATAAACACATGAACTAATGATGGTTTCCATAACTTTTAAACACAAAACATATATTTTTCATTATTCTTATACCCAGTATAATTTTGATAAATCACTTCAATAATTTATTACATGAAAAACTATACAAAAGTGCATCATCAATTTTATTTCATCATATGTCCTTTAAATGTATTTTTGTTTAACCCAATCCATTCAATTTTAATTTCAATTCAACTACTTAATAATGGTTTGGAAGGAAAATGTGAATTACCATAACAATATCCCCATAGAGTTTCAAACCAAGTTCATAACAAGGACCATTTTCGTGTACCATGTTACACTCTTGTCAATATCGACACTCTCTTTTTAATTTTATTACCAATAGGTACATCTATTCCAGAACCATTTTCATCTATATTATCTATATAGTAATGTATTGAAAAGAAGTGACATATAATCACTATCTTAAAAAAAATCATTATGATGTTCCTCAATACTTATCATAAAATTATATTAGAGGGTTATATTGACTAATTCATGTTTCTCTATATTATGTTTTAATGATTTCTACATATCATGTCATGATACCAATTATAGTAACCCTGATCCCAGAAGAAAAGATCCAATTCTTGGCAACATTACGTTGTAATAAGTTATAGGGGTCATTTCACAATGGATAAATCATTTTAGTAGTCATGGTAAACTATATACATATATGAGCCCATCATTATAATAAAATAATTAAATTTGAATATCTTTTTAAAAAATAATATTATTCTATCTAGGGAATCCCTTCTTCAAATTCATGGTAAACTGAATGGATTCATTAGTATATAAAAAATAAGGGAGATCTATTTTTTTAATAAGGGTCAAATATATTAGAAGCAATAATTCATCAAGGAGAATAATCAACATGGAAGGGTATGTAACTAATCACATTGAACTCCTTATTACCATTCAGTAAATTATATTCTATTTTTTATTTTGTTTTTATTTTTATTTTGATGTGTATTTAAACCATGAAATTTCATGGATTTCTATTAGGGTGAATTCATGGATTTGAGGGAATTTTCATAATGATGTACTATTGTGTTAGTCTCTCGAACATACACACCATGTAAATTAACAACACATCATGTTATGGTTGTTTAGAAGAATCTTTGAATCAGGATTACATAATGTATGGTTTACATGTTGTGTAGTAGGTATATTCTGTGAAAGTATAAAAATCATGTTGAAAATAGGTGTGATGCTTTTTTGGTGTATATAGTCCATGAGGATTACACAATAAGGAAATGGGTTACACACCATGTAAATGTCACTACGTTGATTGTTATAGGGTATTTTGAGTGATATTTTTCATTCATTCTCCATGAAACCCAATTGTCACGACATGGGGTTCTCTATATGTGATTTTTTGGAACATTTACCATATTGATCATTTTGTTTTACGATTGATCACGATTTTGGTCGGATTTCTTCACACAAGGAATGTAATCCTTTATTTATTATTTATTTTATATTTTTCATTTTTATAAATGAGATTCTGTGATAAAATATATCTTTTTATTCAAATATTTCATTTTATTTTTTTCATACCTTCTGAAGAAAAGGCTTTTGGTTTCCAGTCAACATTTTTATAGGATGGTTGGTTTTCTACAACTTTGAGGTAGGCGGTTCTATTAAAGAATTATTATTTATTAAATTACATATTATTATTATTCATTCTATCATAATTTCAAAATAATTACATGTACTGAAATTGAAAAGGGTAAGATTTCACAATTAAAAAGTGGTGTTTTCATTGAAAATGTAGTTTCCATTATTTAAAATTTACAAAATAATTTCAATCCCTGGAGAATATTTTGGTTATAATATAAATGGTTTTATAGAATTTTTTCAATTTATTTATATAAAACTTTAGAAACATTGAATAGAGGAAAACTTTGGTGTGTCGAGAAACAGACATGGGTATCCATAGTGTGTTTGACTACACTAAAGGGAAACCTCTGCTATATTGATGGGCTGTGGAAGGAATCGTAATTAGTTGGATCCATCAATGTTCCATTTTAGCTTCATGTGTCTCAACTTTTCCATGTTGAATATTGTAGATCTCGTCTGGATGGTGACTTTTGGTTTTTGGATATCTATTTCATGATTTATTATTTCATTGATGTCACCTCACATACATGTGAATATTTTGTATTTTTAGTACCATTGTTACATTACAAGCATGATTTTGGATTTGAAAAAAATGATATTCAATTTTTAAATTACGAACTTATTATTTCAATAAAATATTATTTATTTCTGATAAATATTATTAAATTTTTTTAGAGAATTATTTAATATACATGCTTTTAATTATGTAGTTTTTCTAGTTTTTGATTGTTTAGAGGTGATGGTTAGTCACATGGTGCCATGTCGGCCTAATCGTATATAACATTCTATTTTAAAATAGTTATTTTTTAATGTACCATTTCCCTCAATGTTCATTAGTTTTATGTCTTATTATTATTCTATTCATGAATTGTTGTGTTGTCTTGGTAACACCTCGCCCGATAATATGCATACTTGAGTGATTATTATAGTTTTACTAGGTGGTTCTTTTACAATTTTGTATCAGAGGATTTACTCATCAAGAAATGTGTTTTTATAGCATATGTTGGTTATGTGTATTTAGAATACATGAGTAGGATTACCAAAATATTGATAGTATGTGAGGAAATGGTTCATGGACATCTTTGTCCAACGACTGAATCTGAGTTTAAATGGTTTGTTGGAAACAAAATGGGTTCAAGACTATGTACATTGGTTTATTTTAATTAATTATATGGGATTACTTTTAAAAAATTTCAATCTACTATGTCTATGGACTTGGACTTTTTATGGCCATTTGAATTAAGTATGTGCGCAATTCATATAAATGGATCGACCCTTATCAAAAAAAATTATTTTATTTGTAATCATCATAATTTCTTTAAATTATAACAATATTAATGCTTTTTATTTTATTCTAATATTTTGATTAATATTTTTTTAATTTTTTCATGCATTATTGGTAATTTTCAGGTGTTTAAAGTAAAATTCTTCCTAAAAGAGATCTTCCTAATATGAGAGAAGAACTAATGATGTAGGTTCCAAAGTTATATCCTCTTGTGGATCCATATTTGGTTGAGACAATAATTCATTCCTTTTTTACTCTAAGTTCATAGGGATTAGTCAACTATGGATGATTATTAGATCATAAATTATTATTTACTTACAATCAACCGATGATATTCTATGGTGATAAAGGATCTTATGAATTAATGGAGTGTCTTGAATAGGTGATAAGGATCCTACAATTATTAATGACAAATGATGATTCTCAGTTGGGTTATTACATGTATATATTCAAAGGGAAAAGAATTTGTTAGTGGTACCCTATAGTGCATGATATTTTTCATGAGGGACATACATAAGATTATATCAAGAGAATATATATTCACCGATTATATCCTAAGAAATTATAGTTGGAAATGACCATGGAGTTTCTGACCAGGAAGAAATGGGATTGTGCCATTCTCAATTACTCATCCTGTTTTGCTGAGTTTGGGCATATTGAACCCGGGCATGTCACTAATGATTACCTTAAGTCTAATAGATTAGATATGGTGTTGGGGGACACTTTTTTTTTTGATTTTAGTTCTTTCTCCCTTATGAACATTTTTGAAGTATTGGATAAATTATCTTGGGTTGTGGAAGACATACATAGAAGGATAGGTTTATGTGGCGATTCAATTAGTTTATTAGTTAGCCAGGGACCTTCTTCTGGTAGAAAAAGGAAGCCAGTGGGTGGTTAGTTTTCTATCAGACAAATTTTATAATATTCTACAATTAAGAAACATGATATATATACTACCACTATGGGAGGAATTGTTATTCCAAACCTTATAGTATGGAGGACTTAAAGACATATCATCTTTGTGGTTGATATGTTCATATAAAATGATTATGAAAAATAATTTACCAACGATGTGAGGAGTGATCCAAATTCAACAGGGGATGTCGTGTTTATGTTGATGCTTTATAGGGTTGTGGGTCTCATTCTCATGAAAAACGGGATGTCCTGGTGTCTAATTCTAGAATGTAATATGGTGCAGAGTAAATTCTAGAGAAATCTAAATCAATGATATCAACTATTTCAGGTACCGTGTTTATTTAATATTGAATGATTATAGATTTGTTTGATATTGGTAAAAATAATTATTTAAAATTCCCAAAGTTGGTTTATGTTGTTGGGTTTTTATTCTGAACATATGTGGTTATTCTTGTATCATTCCATGTCTTTGGGAAATACTTATGAACAAGGATCATGTGCATAACATATGGGGTGGATATGGTCAATTTTAATATGGATTGAGACTTCATAGTGCTGGTTCATGACATCATCACGTGGATTATCAGCATGGATTAAATGATCATCATGAAGGATTAGATATATTGTTATCATCATTGGGAAAATTTATTGTCTCCACATAGGTTCACACATGTTTTATATGGTGAGTGAGACTCTAGATCAAGAAGGATAGATCATCATGTTCCATATAATTGTATAGTCTCATTCATAATTGTAGATATATTTCTTGATTTATTTGAACAAGACTGTGAGTTCATCATCCTTCAGTTATATGTGAATTTCACAAGGTATTTAGGATTTTTTTTATGGTTGACCATAAAAGAAAGAGGCTGAGATTATAATTGAGCTTATACTTATAACAATTCTCATTTATATTACATCGAATATAATGGATTCATTTTAGTTGGTGGAAATTATCCTCTAGATATAGGACCTTGAGGTTAAAGTAATTATTCATGCTATTATTTCACCATGGGATTTTCCTATACTCATTTATGATAAGTAAAATAAAATTATTATTCTTTTTATTAACTATCAAATGTTGAATTGGGAGATCATTAAGAAAAAATATCTTAAACCCAAAATTAATGATATATTTGACCAATATAGAGGGGATCATTAGTTTTCTATGATTGACCTACAATCTGGGAACCATCAGTTGAGTGTCTAAGAAGACTACATACCTGATACCAATTTAAAGAGTCAATATTGGCATTTCAAATGTGGGTTGAGATTCTATGAATCAGAAACCCTTCTACTATAATTATGGATTTTAGTAACCCAAATTTTCACCGATTCATGGAAATATTTTTTTTACTATTTGAGGATAATATCTTGTTGTACACTTATTTGAAATAATAACTTTTGGATTATTAAATCATCATTATTCAAACCTAGAAAGAATTATTTTTTTGTTAAACATTTTATGTTTGAGTTTCTTAATTATGAGATGAATTAAATATGGAATTTGATATCTTATATGGGGTCTTAGTGGATATAGAAAATCTGTGAGATGTTATATCATGGGAAAATATGAGAACAATGTTTGGGATTCCATGATTCTTGAGGATTTATGGTTATTACATATGAGATTTATTATTATTTCAATGTGATCATATATTTAATTATATATTTAACCCATAATGGTGCTTTTTTAATGAAATTAAAACTATCTTTGATACTCTGAGGATCAGAATATGACATTGACTTTAGCACTACTGTTGTTTCTCCCAGAACTAGGTTCATATTATAATTTTTTATGTGATTCATATGGTATGGATATGGGTAGTGTCTTAATGCATGTTACATAGTTTTTGTCTTATTTGACACATTAGTTATGTAGTCATTAGACTAAATAACTTTACCAGGCTCTTGAGTTGGCAGCATTAATGCACAAATAGAATTCGGGGAGAACCTATCTTTTTGGGGAGTGATTTATCATGTATTATAATAATAAAATACAGAAGCATATTATAACTCATATGAATCTATGCATTCTAAAATTACTTTGGGTTGGGTATCTCTGGTCCTTTGATTTTGATATTGTATATACCACATAGAATGAAATTGTGGTTTCTAATGTGTTGAGAAAAATATTAATGAAAAAAAAGTGATGGAATAAGTTGGGTACTATTTTATTGATGTCATTTTTTTTGGGATAATCTTCAGAGATTAGTAGGTTAGTGGAAATGTGTTAATGGCATCGATAATGGTTGAAAATTCATTCAATGAGTGATTTTAACATGATGAGATGATAGACATCAAGGGACAATGCATAGGTGATAACCTGAAATTGAGGGGAGAAATCAGGTGATTTTTCTCATTCTCCAAGAACATATTTTTACATTCATATAATGTTAGATGTACCTATTTCCATGATACAATATTTTTTAATCAGTTGAATATGGTCATGTTATTTTATTAAACAAGGGTGTTACGTGATCAGAGATGTCGGTTAGTGGAAGGGGATGAGGTGATCAGTTCTGGACTTTGCATCACGGTGTCTCACTTCTCATAGACTTAATTATAAATAGTAGATACATAATGGTTTCATGGATCATTTACCGTTTTTGTTATGTAAGTGGGATATAATTTCTATAAACCCAATATTTGTTTTACCAAGAGTCTTAATAGAAAGTATGTGATTTGTTTTAATTTTGAAAACGTAAATTAATTAGATCATTTCATAAAAATAAAGGAAATAAATAAAGTGTAAAATCTTGTGAACATAAATTTTTTAGGAATTATGTTAATTCATTGGGTTTCGTCTATTGTTTTTTCCATATGATTCTAAAGGTTGACATCTGAACTCTAGAATGGTTTGTTTGTTGCAAAGGGTTACATGTGGAAATTAATAATGTGTTATCATCCAATGAGTGATGGATATATAGAGAGGGATATATAGGTTCATGAGTATATGCTTCAAGATTGTGTTACTGATTTTAGTGGGTACTAGGAAATGAAATTTCATTTTTTTTCAAATTTTCCTATAACAAAAGTTTTCGTGATTAAATAATAGCAGTGACCTTTGACACTTTTTATGGGTGTCTATATCGATCACCCAAAAGGTGGACATTATTGGAAGAGTAATACTTTGAAGGACTAAGTCTCGTTATGGAGAAGATGATGTTGGTACACATTATCCAAATTTATTTGCTCATGCAATTTAGTCATCAGAAATATAATGTGGACTCACATCGTTACCCATTGGAGTGTGTGGTTGGTGATCAGGTTTTATCACAATGTTTCTCAACACTTGGGACATCGTCATTTGTGTTATTAGGGTATGTTTTCCTTGAGTATTTTGGACACATTTGAGATCATTAAGAATGATTGAAGTGTTTGTTATCGGTTTTATTTTTAATCTTTTTCTACTTCTATAAAATAAGTTTTTCATGTTCCTCTATTTAGCAGCATTATGTCAAATCCTTCCCATATTATTGGGTGGGATGATATAGATTGTTAAAATAATAACACATTGGCAGAAAATAAAGTTTGTATTAGGGATCACTAATATAATGTACTACTCGTTAATATAATCCCCCTAGTCTAGGTACTATGATAGTGAATACATGATTTCTTAGAGATATGGGGGCAGGATTCATTGATGAGGCAAAATTGGCCTTCTCTTTTTTCTAATATATAATTTGATCTATTTTTTGGTATAAAAAGTATTTATTGAGGGGAGAATATAACACCACTTTACCGTTATTTAAGGTATAATCTAATATTTTCAAAAGGATTCTATTTTCTATGCTTTATTAATAACAAACACAAAATGGGGGGATACCTACAATGGTGATGTCTCTTATTAGATGTATTTTTTAATAAAAAAATGTTTACCTATTGGTATCGATGGTATTACACACTGTGTATGGGAATTACATATCGTGTATTGACATCTTAGATGAATCCTATAATTAGGTGTATAGTGTGAATGGTTTACATAATATTTAATAGCTACATTTTGTGTAATTATAAAAATAAATTTTTAAATAAAAAGTTTATGGGATTTTTGTGTATATTAACCCCAATTATTAAATGATGTGTAACTATGTCAAATGCAATGAAAATTTCATGGTATTGGTATTTTATTATCCACATTGATGATATGTTTCATTAATTCCCCATGAATCCCTTCACTATTAACATAGGGTTGTCCCAATAAAAATTTGGATGACTTATACCAATACAAATCGCTTCATTTAGAAATTGATCTCCATTTTGTTTGGATTTCATTAAATAGGGTAAATTTCCCTCCTTGTAACACATAGGTTTTGGTGGTGGATTTTCTTTAGCTGTGTTTATGTGATGTGATATTTTTTTCTATAAATCAACTATCTCTATTACACCATTCTCAATGGTAGCTAGTATGGTTTAAAATCCCTATTTTCGAAGGCAAATAGGTTTTCTACATCCTTCTTGTAGGTGGATTTATTCAGGATTTATAATTTTATCAATTTACTAGATTTCTTATTAATTTAATGAGATTTTATTTTTATGTTATTATATTTAATTGTAAAAATAAATGGGTATTCATTTAAATATGGGTTTTCCATGAAAATGTAATGTCCATGATCTTAAAAGGAAAATGAATTTTTAATCCCTGAAATAATATGTTGACATTTAAAATGATTTAAAAAAAATTAGGATGGTTTCTCACATTTAATTCACATGCATTTCATAGTGGGAAAAATTGTTTCCTTACTAAAGATACATATTTATTCATACTTTTTTCCCACCACTATAAGGGAACCTCTATGAAATTATTGGATTTTTTTTTGGAATCTATATTAGTTTGATCTAACCATATACCTTTTAGGATAATGATTTTTTAGTAATTCTTGTATTATTGGATAAAGAATGTCAGGATGTTTCACCATTGTTTCTTGTTGGTTATTGGACAATATATTTGTTCATTGATGATGGAATGTATATATATTAATATTCTATATGTTTATCTAGTTTTTATATTAATGGAATGTTTCTATTTTGGAAAACTAACATATTTAATTTTTTGAAAAATAATGCATTCTTTGAGAATGGAATTCAAAATTTTTCATTTTTAAAAATTATTTTATAATTATTTTTTTTAATATTAAACTTGAGAATTCTTGTTGTTATAAATTATTTAATGATTTAGGTGGTTTCCACTAGTCTATTTTACTCACAACCTTATTATTCATTTAAGAGACTATTGACATTTTTTTGTCAGATATGGATAATGGGATGGGAATTTTATAGAATGAATGATTATATTTATGTCATTAATTCGTTTTAGGATGTTTTTGGAGGTGATAGTTTTTTCTATACAGACTTTTTGGTATATTCTTGTCTTGCTTCTTGGTTTATACATTTTGATATAGTTATGTCATCCTTTTTATAATTTTTATACACTATTGTTTTTCTTCATCTTTTTATATTAAATTCTAATTTTATTATATTTTTTATACTGCACATAGTAATGGGATGTCACGGGTGATTAGTCTGGTTGACTATGGAAGATCTATTACAATAGAAAATCCATGGAATAATTAAACATTTACAGTTGTTTGTAAATAATATGGCCTTGTAACTAAATTCAAACATATTTCATAAAAATAACTTGAAGATCATGATAATAGAAGACATAAACCACAAGTAAAGGTAAGTAACCGAGAAAAAATTTCATTTAATCTATAGGATCAGAATAAAACACATCCATGAATTTTTTTAATATTGAAAAAATCATATATAGTAAAAATTGTTTACTTAATGGAGTCAATGATTAGTTTGCGGATGTCATATTTACCTGAAAATGATACATTTAAATTCAATATCCATCCTCAACACATTTTAGAAAATACAGGGTAACAACCCATTAGTTAAGGCTATCCAACTAATTTAAACCATGTGAAGACCGATTCATAGAGGGGATCTCATTAATTCTTTCCCCACCCATGTCTTTTTATGTCTATTTTATTCCTTATATATAAAGAAATAAATTAAACTCATAAAAATTGATCTTTGGTTAATATCTATATTGAGTAATGGATAATAAATTATCAATATTTACTCATTTAATCAAATATATTTCAATGTAAATAATTTATGTAAAAATTATACTTGATTTATGCAATAACAATATCCAAGACAAATGATATGGATATTTAGGTAAAATTAAATTTTAAACATTCAAATGAAATTGAATACATCAATGGGAAGTTTACGACTATGAATATGATTCAATAAATGAATTGAAATACTACCCTTTTTCAGAATAAACTTAAACCACCAAGATAAATAATAATTATGGTATCAATACAATGTATTCCCTTTTGAGTAAGATAAATTTTTGTATTATTTTATAAAATAAAATAAGATCATTAAAAAAATTCTTGAGGAAAATATTCTTATCATTTTTCATATATCAATTTAAAACATAAAAAATTCTTTAAAAACGTTTTATTTGAAATCATTTTTCAATCAATTTTCCTTTGAAATATATATTTAAACTAAAAAATGAATATTTTAGGAAATTATTATCATGTTGGTGTGAAATTCCATATATGATGTAAAGAGCATTCCTTTTTCATGGTAAAATGGAAATAAAAGTGACTTATTTGAAAATATATATGAATATTCCATTGAATACATTTTGTAAAAAAAATCAGGAAAATTTCCTTTATTAACCTTTCTTTAATAATATATTGAAAAATTGTTTTAATTTTTTTTTAGAGAAAATGTTTTTTCAAGAAATCAGATATATGACCTAAGAGTGAAATGAAGTTGAATATTATTAAAACATTATCACCATGACATTAAGATTCCAAAAGTTGGAATATTGTCTAATCATTTGAAAATGATCATAAATAACCCAATGATGTGAAAATGAATCATTTTATTAAGAAATTATCATATAATTTCCAATAATTTAATTTCAAGAGTAGGTAATATCAACTAGAATGATATTGTTAAATTAACATATAAAATGATCATAATGATGATTTGAGAAGAAATAAATAAATCATTTTTTTATCCTCAATAAATACACATAAAAAATTATAAATATATCAATTGACTATCAATGTTAAATGTATAAATAATCATATAATATCAATGACAATGAACATGTAATATAACCATAAGAAAATAAATTGATAATGAAATATCTTAACCACCTGATAACGTTATATTAAAATCCACATTGAAGAAGTAGTTCATGTGAAAACATAGAATACCATGAATAATGATGTATTCATGATATTACCTATATTATAGGATGTATATAATATATACTAATGTAATTAGTTTCACAAAATTACAATATGCCTTAATTTAGTGAAATTGAGTTGAAATGCCTTACCTTATACTTCCTTTTGGTTGAACATTATTTAACATTTTGTAAAATGGGATTATTCATGTTATTATCTTATGAAAAACAATATTAATATTTATAAAATCATATATCTTATTTTTATATGATATTAATACATGTTTGGTAGCAATGTTATACTATTTTCATAATTTATGGTGTTAATTGAATTATTTTTCCACTATTTTTTGACTTGTTATTTTTTTATTCTATTATATGTAACATTATTTTGTTATCTGTAGTATTTAAAAAATGCATTGATAATCATATAAATTCATAATATATGTATTTATAGTTATCCTTAATATTATTTGATAGGAAATGCAATACACCATTCATAGAGATGGTTGGATGTGCGTATATATGAAGGTTGTTTCCAATTTCTATTCATATTGGATAGAAAAAAGATTAAATAATATATATATATATATATTATAATAATAGTATCAGTATGATGTTATATATACCACATTATTTTATTACAACCATCAATAATACATTCTATTTAATGTGTGAATGAATTACATCACGTTGTGAGGTGGGAGATTGGCGTACACCGAAATGATGTAACTGTATTCCCCCAAAATGTAAAGAATGAATTTTTGTGATATTAAATATTTACCAAAAACAAAAATACATCATGAATATAATTAATATCATCTATAAAAAAAATTTGAATCATTATTCCTATCCTGAAAATGTGGTAATGGAAAATATAACGGCATCAGTTTACGATGTGGTAATATTCCACACACATTATTGATGATTTTGTTACCCATTTGATTGAAGATTATAGAGTTTTAGGTCATAATAATATAATAAAAACATATCTGATTACTAAATATACATTGTATATTATATAATAATGATATAAATATAATTTAAGGAGGTGGATAAGAAAATAATATAAAATGTGTTTAGTGAAACATTACCTCATCTTTGGAAATTCAACATAAGTTTTAACTAATACCTTAACAATATAGATTAATGCCTAAAATAATCCTTCTAGAATTAGGGGAAATAATTTTGGCTGTGATTTGGGAATTTATTTTCTATACAAATGTTGTTTTATATGTGCGATAAGGGGAGAGCGGGAGCCCTTTTATAAGTGTTGATGATAAAACATACGGAATTTTTGAAAAGATTTTATATATAATGGATTTTATAACAAAAATAAGATATTAATAATACAGTAAATTAGATACATGACGGGTAATGGTCATACTATTTTTAGGAAATGGGTATTGGAAAAGTGTAGGGTATTTATTAAACAATATATATTATTTTAAATCATTATGTAAGATCCATTTTTCAAAAGTCATTGTAATTAATATTAGAAACATTCACTACTAATTGTGATAAAAAATATGATAAACATATTAGAAATTTGGAATTAGTATAATTCTAAATATAGAATCAATTTTTTCTAAATTTAAATTATAAAATTGGATAATGTTAATTTTCAATTACTCCCATGGATGGGATGATAAAGTATGGTTTTAATGTGAAAATGTTCAAAAGATTACTATTTTTTCTAAATTAAATATATATATTTGAATTTTATGACCCAAATTTGATTAATATATGTATAAATGATCTATTTTTAATTTAAGGTCAATTCCAAATATAATTTAACTTTATAAATTATTTAAATGAAATTTCAATTTTCAATTAAAATATAGGATTTTTCGCTTTTCATCAAAAATGAATCGTCACTGATAAATACCAACATTATATCCTAAGATAATTTTGAAATTTAAATTGAAAAAACTATTTTTATTCTATAAAATAATAATTATAAAAGTGTCAAATTTTTTTAAAAGTGTGCAATTAAAAGGAAGTGAAAATGCATTTTGAAATATACATCTTTATATGCATAAAATTAGTTTTGTTCCTTCCATATTCCCGTAAAATATATTTATTTAATATAAAGATTTATTATTGAGTATATGATATATGAATTTCACTAATATCACCGAATAATGGAATCTATATTTAATATCTTATGATGTAACACCTTTGGCTCATAAAATTTCATTTTCAAAAAAACATATCCTTTATATTCAATTGATTTTTATATTAATTTATAATATATTGGTAACTAATGAATCGAATAATATATTTTCATAGGTTAATTAATATGATTTATAACCTTCAATTTAAATTTATGTATATTATTTTATCATTAATAATAGAAATTTTATATGATAAAACATGGCCTTTCAAGTAACACAAACTATCGAAGAAACATGTTGTTCCGTACAACACAAAATAACATAGTGTTGCATGCATTTCATGATATCTCAAAAAATTTCATATATTTAAAATATGAAATATTTTAAAAAGAATTAGTTTTTTATTTTACCTTAAAATCATAGTATTTCATTGTATACACATTATTGAATAAAATATTAATCATTCTGAATTCCTCGGCCTTATAGATATTTTAGGATCTATACTATTCAGTGCATGAACAATTTATTTAATTATGATTATAATTTGGTATGAAATTTTTATAAATCATAAAATCTAAACAAGAACATGATGTAATTGTTATAAAATAAATATATGAAGTGAGATATGTTAATGAGATTTTTTTTTTCATCATGCACTTTCATTTTATTCTTCGTATAAAAATAAGAAAATAATTGATTCATATAAAGTAGAAATATTATGATTCTATTATAAAATTTGACATAAATTTTAAAATACATTCATGTAACACCTATATTATTATTATTATTCCAAAATTGTAGACAATTTTATTATTTATTTTTGAATAACTAATTCACTGAAGGGGATAATCTATATTTTAATTTGAAAGTTATAAATAGATAATTTTTTTGAACAAAATTGAAATGTATATTGATGTTACCCTTCACGATCACGGGCCATAAAAATATTTAAATAAAAATAAATGTTAATTATAATATTAAAAACCAAATAGAAAAAAAAAGATGAATCATACAAGATTATATATATATGTATGGAGGAATAGAAGAATTTTTTAATGGGTTTGGAAAATGATTTATTTTAAAAAATAATGTATTACTAAAATTAAATATCACTATGTCATGAAAAATTGAAAAAATATCCAAAATAATCACCACCCATACTCCATTATTCTAAATACATTTATTATTGGAATTATTCTATCTTATTGTTTGAATATGAGTTTTAAGGATGATGATCTATATCAACAACCACATAATACTTGTGAAAAGGGAAATATCATTTTATCAATATATCATATGTGGAGTATGATAAAAATGTGCTTAAAGGTACACCAACTAATCACTTTGGAAAAAATAATGCCATATTTTATTTTCGATTAACCAACAATTTTATAGAAGATGAATTTTTTATGGGTATAGTGCCACCAAAACATTAATTATATTTTTACTTTATAGTGAAAACCCATATTGATAAAATTATCACATATGAATTCTATTTTTCTTTAATATATAATGTTTTTGGTAATGATTTCTTAAAATTCACATTATTCTTCATAATTTTTATTTTGATGTTATTTTTTGAATGAATTATAATTAATTGTATAAATAACATTACTATTTTCCATAAAGGGCTATAATCATAGATATTATTATTAAACCTAGGATATTCTCTCAGTGTGAAGATAAATATGAAAATCCTATAAAATTTACATCATTGGTATTTAAAATTATTTCTTTTTAAAAATTAAGTGTTTATCTATTATTATTGGGGGAAATTCAACATATATGATTTTCTAATTGTTAGAGTGTTTTATAATTCATTTAAGTAAGAGATTTATATGCATAATTTAAATCATTAATTTGAGTTTCCAATATTACTTATTCCATATGCTACACCTAATTCAATGACTCGATATAGAATGATATAAATTTCTTTACATTAATAAAAAATGAAACTAACGGAAAATATTGAAAATGTATTCATTCAATTCAGAAAATCCCGATGACTAGAAAGTTGTATTGTTCTTATGAAGAATGGTATATCATTTAAAATAATCATTGATTAACAGGTACTAAAAAAGATAATAATAGATAATAAGTATTGCATGCCCTGTACTGTCTATTTTTTGATCTATTTAAAGTATATTTATATTTAATTAATATTGGAATTGATTTAGATAATATCAATTGAGGGTCACAAGTAATGAAATTCCTTGGACAAAAGTATCACTGGGTTATGGAAATTATGGATTTGTATAGATACAATTTATTATTAATAATTCCTATAATATCATTATTGATTTAATAAATAAAGTTATTAGATAATATCATAATTACTTATTGGTAATTTTTATTGAAAATATTATCATATATTCCATGTGTAAATATTATAATAAACAACACAATAGAATTTTATAGAAGGCCCCAATGAATTATATGATATATGATTAATATACCTTGTGTGAATAATTTATACATAAATGATTCATTTATTAGACTAAAAATGTATGTAATGGGTATATTTATTGATCTAGTAAATATTTAATTCATTGAAAATTTAGTCAAGCAAACTACTGTGATAGAGATTCATAGTCTGAATCCTATGGATGGATATTATTTACCATTGTTTGGAGAATTTATCTTAAAAATATAATCTAATCACTAGGTAAACACAGGATTTGGTCATGTTACATTGAATAATTAGTATAAGGATAATATTAGGGAGAAGAAAATCACTATGTGATCCAATTATCACATTACCTAATAGAATAGAAAGGTATTTAATCAATTAAAATTTCCCAAAGAAGGGAAAATAATTAATCTTCATTGAGAACACTATATTGATATATATGGTATTTTTTCTTTAAAAATATAGTATAATTATAAATATATTGAATTTTATAATTTCATATTTTTTTCTAGGAATGTATTTGTAATATTTCATAGAATATTTACAGATCTAGTCACTGATACAGCTTGTGATTTGGAGGTTTGATGAGACCGTAAATGATTTTTGAAATATGTTTAACATATTAATTTAATACACACATAATTTTCTAGAAAAAAAGTTGTGGAATAATTCAAAATTCGGGTATTAGATCAAAAATATGATTCACCATTTTTTCATAGAATGGTTTTTTTCCTAGGCATGACATAACCAATGAACACATCAAATGTTCTTGTTGAATAACGTCCTGGGAAAAATATTATTGAAATAAAATAACATATTTTATTTTATTTTAATTTTATTCGATGACCTAAATTATTATATAAATATGATTCTATTTAAAAATTATATGTTATGATAGATAACCTTGTTTACTTTAGTAGGAAGTGTTTGAGAATAATTTTAGGAGGAACGATGACCAAATCATGGATCAATGACCAGTGTGTAGTGTAGCCGATCGACTCACAAATGGAAAATAAGTAGAGTAATTCTTTTCCAGTGATCGATCCATTTCAATTGAGGATATGTAACAATTTAATACATTACAACATTTAAATTTTATAATAAATATATTTTTTCTATTCATTATTTAAATGAAAAACTTTTTTGGCTTAGGTAACATACGATACTCGGTTCCTTTGATAGCGTATGTGACAAAAAATACAAAACATATAAGTTTATATAAAATCACTAGATATAAGAATATAATTATTTTTATATTATATATTAAATAAAAGGTTTTTCACATTCACACAATATATTTTTTAGTCATATGATAAGAGAAAGTGAAATTTTACATATAAAATACATTTTTATACATTTTTTCTACCTTTTAATTGAGGTAATATTTTTAAAAAAAGTTTAACACTTCAAAAAATATTATATTTCAATAAAAATTAATTTTTTAATTTACAATGTATAAATTATCATAGATTAACTTTTTGGCTATTTGTAGAAATTTTATTTTTGGTGGATAGAGAAAGTAGTACATTTTAGTTGAAAATTACATTTTCTTTTAAATATTTATGAATGAAATTTTTATTTATTTTTTTTAAAGTAAAAACTGATAATTTATACATATATAAATCCAATTTAAAATTTTCAATTATTTTCTTGATGAATTTAAATATAAAAAAATAAATCTAATTATGAACATTCTATCTTTAAAAACAATCATTCTCGCCCCATCTTTGGGAATAGGATTTAATTTAGTTTTTCAGATTCTATAAATTGAATTTGAAAAAAAAAATTATAGATATTTTCAATAATTATAAATTTTTGGACTAATAATAACTTGTTAAATTGTGACCATTATAGATTATGAATATAGATAAAATTAATTTTAGTGATTAAGGAAAAATGATATTATTTATTTTTCAAACAATAATCATACTTGAAAATTGAAATATAAACTATTCCAATAAACCATGTTTTGAAATATTTATACACTAAAATACTTATGCTTTTATTTTATAAATTATTTTGGCACTATACCATGAAATGGACCTATGTAATATGTTTTGTAATGAAAATGAAAAAAGTAAAATTCCTTAAATTTAACATTAATTAAGCTATAGGATATCAAATAACAACCTAGATTCCGTTAAAAATATTATTCTGAAATAAAAATTTTCTATTTTTCCCATTATATTTTATCTATAACTTTTATAGATAATTTATTTACATAAAATTATAATGAAATAGATTCAAAATAATTATTTATTTAATAATTAACTAAAAAAAGATACAAAAGTTGTTAAAAGTGAAGTCAATTGATTTAATTATTATCTTCCATTAATAGGTAGATGAATCTATCATGTTATATATATATATGAGTATAATATATTAATAATCAATTATGTTAATGGAATTTTTAATTTTTAATTTACAAATAATTTCACAATTGAGATTAATATTATTTAATAATGGATGAATTTTTTTAAATAATTTAAAATTGAAAATTTTGTTTATTATGAAACAGTATTTTTTCTAAATTAATTAATTACTATTGTCTATTTATGTACCTATTAATATTTCATAGTGAAAATAATTAACATAAATAGGAAAATTCCATTTTAACATAGTTTGGGTTAATGGTGTGTTGCATGTGTGTTGCATGTGTTTCTGTAAAAATTAATTTCTAGCACACCTGGGATTTTAATATTGTAAATTTTATAACATATTTAAAATAAATTAGATCTATATTTTCTCAAAAATATAAAATAAGTTTTGTCTTAATTGTATGATTATCTAAGCTATATAATTAATTTTTGATGTTAAACCCCAAAAGGTAAAAATATGGAAACATGGATATTAAGGGGAAAAAATTTGTTTTGTTTTGTTTTTGTGTTGGAGGAGTTTCTCAAACTTAATTTCACATTAAACCAATATTATAATATTTTTTAAGATCATTTTGGAAGGAAAACTTCTAATTGTGATTAAATTTTGGTATTTAGAATAATTACACTCCTACCCCACTATAAAAATACATTCACTCTTCCCCTTCCTCACACCCCTCAATCAACTTTGGATCATGAAATACATAAATTAATATTCTCCCCAAATACCTATAGTCATCTTATAAGACTCTATTTTTATGAAAATAATCCAAGTATGTATTTTTGTATAAACCAAAAGGAGTTATCTGGGTAAGAGGTAACGTTCTTCAATGATCACTTTTTGTCATTTCTTTATCCTACACTAAATTATAATTATATATTTATTATGTAATAACCAATAAATCATCTATATAAATATATTATTTTTATGATAAGTTAACTACATATATTTTCACATTATTATATAAAATGAGATATGCAATCATCATTCATGTGTACGGAGGACCACCGCTCCACAAACCGATGTCATTCGTTCATCCATTACAACCTTTCACGGTTGGGAATATTGATAGATTAATAAAATATGTAAGATATATATTATATTTATAATTTTTTAATTCTTATGTATTTATTATATAACACATTCCTACATTTCTTCCATTTTATGGGAATATGATAACATTGTTTATGGATGTGTGGCCTAATACCTCATAAAAGTGATGCGATGTGTTCACGCATTACATAGAATTTATTTGGGGTTATTTAAAAAAAAATATGTAATTTACATGACATAAAAATTATAATTTTATTATAATATAAATATATATCATTTGAATATCATTAATTTAAATAATACAATGGAACAGAAGTAATATTCATGCATACGTATAGTCTACCATCTCCATTGAACAATGAATTTCATTTTCCATCTCTAGATTTTTTTGATTTTAACAATGAAATATTTAATGAATATATTCTATATTTTCATTAAGTTTTATATCATATATATTATGAAATAATTATCAATATAAGAATAAAAAACAATTCAAATCATACAAAAAAATACATGAGAATTAAAACTCGAAATGATGAAGATAATGAATGAATGTTCATTAAGATGAAATAATTTATTATAATAATAACATATATGATATTATAAATATATTTATACTAATTGTATAAGATAATAAATTATTAAAAAAAATAGAAGTGGTTATTGATAGTTCCACCAAAAGGAAGTGCAATGTACGGTATTTTTTCTTAATTAACATTCAATAGTGACTTATTTATTATTATCCACCAATTCACTTTTTAGTGGTGTATATACATTACCCTTTTAATTTATTATCATTATTCCTCATAATCCATGGTATAATATTTTTCAAATTTTATTATTTAATCCATGTTATATTAATATTAAAATTACTAACAACTAATAGTTATCTTGAAATTTCACATTCTTTTGCGATCGTTAACTTTCTAATGAAAAACTAACTTTATTTTAATAATTTTTCCTCAGAAATTACATTTATATTGAATATAAATTTTATTTAATAATGTACACTATTATTAGATAAACCATATTCCATTTATACATATGTATTCTACTTACACCGTTATTTGATTGACTAGAGAAATATTGATATTTTTTTCTCTTCAATTTAATATGGATATCTAAGGATGAGGAAAAATTTTTATGAAATAAGTCAAATATTTGATATATGGGGAAGGATTGAGAAATTTGTTAAATGGGTATTTTACTAGTTAATGAAATATTTAGAGGTTTGGTATTGTCTAAATCATGCCCTATGGTTTGGGGACCAGTTAGTGTAAGCCCCATGATGAATCGATAGTCTCGTTGGATGAAATTAGTTTGAAAAAAACCCTTCGTGTTTATATATAGTATGTTTTAAATTACTGTTAGTATAGAACTTGAATAAAATCAATAATTTTTCTACCCAATGAATTAAACAATAATTAGGATAGATGTTGATTGTATATATTATTCGAAATTATTTTTAAATCTTATATGTCCAACAATATACATTCATTCATTAGTGGTATTCCTTGTGATAATGTGACCAATTAGAATATTGGTGGTCAAATTTAAATATAATGTGATTATTTACATGGAATTATTATTTAATTTTTTAATTTTTTTTATATTTTATTATACTTTATCTAGTTAATTAATGGAATGTGTGATCATCTTTATACATTTATAGATTGAATATGTTCATTTATTATTTATTCCCTTCACTATACTTTAACATTATGGAGTGTTTTGAGATAGAAAATATTAATTCCATACATAATTAATTTATGATAAGTTCATCAACTAATATAAATTTATTATGAGATTTTAAATTTTTTATGAAATAATTTATAATCCCAATTTAGTATGGCTTATATTTATATAATATGTTTTTCCAGAACTTATAAACACTTAAGACATTCTGGATTGGATTCCTCGTAAACATGGAAATGTAATAAATTATGGCACTATAACGAAGCATCTAAGGTTGGGGAATTATATTATGTATCAAAGTAAATTTATCAAAAACACATGAAAGTAGATTAATGATAACATAAATAATTCAATATAACCTGAATGTAGACATTTTGGGTGATTATTGATTAAGATATCAATACAAATAATGTTACGATTATGATACATGATTTAAATAATATTTTTGATATATATTAATTATATTAAATTTTTTTTGGAATATACATTGTGTTTCATAATGATATGATCTAATATTGTGTATTTATTAAATTATTAATGGTTTCTAGAAGAAGGAATGTGAACCATAGATGTCAATGTGATCTAATGAGGATGAATATTTATATATCTTATAGTTTTTTGCCAATATTTGAATGGAAAGAGTCTCCCAAGAATTGTCATTATATGAGGAAATAACATCATGTGGTAATAATAAATGTAATGAATTGAATTATAATTATTGTTTCAAAGGGAGGATTCATAACAAAAGGAAATTTGTGGAAAATTTTGGTAATGTAAAGAAGATAATTATGGATTTCCAATAATGATATAATTGTGGTAAAAAACTCTGGTCCTTAATTAAAATGAATATAAGTTTCCTATATGTGTGGGGAGAAATGACATCGTGCCTTCAATTTACGGGATTTGAAATCATTTTCCATTGTAATATGTTTCAACAAAAAAGTGATAGGAAACTATGAAAATAAAGATCTTAAGAGTCAAAAAAATATACCCCAAAAGAGAGTAATGGATAATGGTCAACATTTTTCTACTACCATATATCAATAGTAATGATTAATATGCATGTGTTTGGATTAAATAATAATGGTAATATATTATTTTATTAGTAATGTACTGGTCATGAAAATTATAAAATATATATGGATTATATTATATTACTATTCATTATGGATGTGAAAATGTATGTAAAATTGTTCCAACAAATGTGATTCAGTAGAAATTTATTATTTATGAGAAGTACATGGTTTAGGGATTGGAAACCATTAACATGATTCTCATTTTTAGACAATTATGATTTTTTAAGGGATTAATTATATATATAAACTATATTTGATATTACGAAATACCTTGGAACATTTTAAGGAATTCTTAATAACCTAATTTATGTTTTCATTGAAGGAGTTCACAAAAATATTTTATTGATGAAGTGTTTTAACAATCTTGGTTATATTTATTTAATAATATACAGTACATGTTATCAATAAGGTATTATGGTGATTCAAAAAGTGTTCGGTATATGATGATTACAGAGATACGTAATGTTAATTGAATATTGATGGTTAGATCATTTTGGAAATTCAGTGACCTTATTTATAAAGTACTGGATCATAATATTTAGGAATATTTAACCATTTATGAAATTTATTATGTTTATATTTGGATGATATATTAGTTTATAATGAATTAATTCACTATAGAATGAAACATGCGATAAGAAATGAATTAAAAATAGTTTATAACAACAAAAGGATGCTATTTATCATAGGAAAGATTAATGTAAAAAGGAATTATATTTATATACATCCATATATTGTGAAAAAATTATTCAAATCATTGAATAGGGACATGAAAAATGTTTTCATGTTACCATGTTTTTTATGATATAGATAACCTTTTTCCACACTTTTATTTTATCATTTATGGTAAAAACCAAAAACATGATGATGTTTCAATAACTCTACATCAGAACATGATAGTTATATTTTTATTCCCTATCCATGTTTTCGGCAATGTTCCCTTATTTGAAATTCTATTTGGTTGGTAACCTTTACATTTCCTTTTACAGCTTATTAATAATATGAGTTGTTGAATTTATTTATGATGTATATTTTTCAACAATAGTATTTGAAATGTCAAACTGTCAATTATGGAGAAAAAGTTTTATTTTTTAATGATCAATTATATTTACTTTTAGTATAATGTATCACCCCAAGACATTAAACTATTTTTCATTAATAATAAATAATTTTTTTCTCTCATTATTTATATGAAATAGTATTTAGGATTATGTTAGACACAATATTAAGTCCCTTCATAAGCGTACAAGACATGAAAGACCATGAATAAATGTGTTTATAACAACTCAATAAATTCTGATGTATTTATTTTTATATTATATATTTATTAAAATGATTTTATACTGAGATAATAGATCTGATAAACATATGGTAAGAACATATCCAGTTTTATGCCCAAAAAACTATAGTTTTCTAATGGTAGAGTTTCATTCTTTTTATTGAGAACATTTTATAGAACAAAATATTTTCCCTTTAATAATATTATTAATCAAATTAAATATTATTAATTACTGTGGAATATCAATATTATCATAGGTCTATTTTTTGTATTTTCATGAAAATTTTCATTTTTAATGAATATAGGAAGATACCACATTTTAGTTTAAAACCACATATTTATATTATAATAATTGATGTTAAATTATATTATAAATTAGTTTTTAATGAAAAAAAAGATCATATATATATATATTAATCCAATATATTTTATTGGGAAAATATTTACATAGAATTTAGATATAATAACATAATTAAAATTAGATAATTTCCACATTAAAAACATGCATTATAACGATGCTAAGGGATTAGATTTAAATTTAATTATTACACTTCTATGAATTGAATTTAGAAAAAATGGTATACATTTTTGGAATTAGTATAATATATATAGTGTAATAAATTAAACATAATTTTTGACCACAATAATTATTTAAAATATTTGAAAATAATTACTGTTATTTTGGTAGAAATGATTTAAATTAGTGGTTAATCATTAATCAAAATAGAAAATATATATATAGACTTTTCTAATACCCGTTGTATGGAAATATTTCATCCATTTTAAATTTATTATATAATATTATTAATTTGAGACACTATTCTGTGAAATTGACCAATATAATATTTTATGTAACTAAAATAACCAAAAAGGCACCTTACATGCCTTTATTATCTATAAAGATACGAGACAATGAAAAATAATATAAGTTTAGTTATAAATATAGTTTAGAAATATTTATCAGATACTATCATCCTAATAATTTACCTATAATTTTTATAAAATAATTAGTTACATAAAATTATTATGAAACAGTAATAGAATAATTATTTATATAATAATAAACTAAAATAAATGATATTAAAAACATTAAAATTGAATTAAATTTACTTAATTACTAATTAAAATTAATTATTGTGATTAATATATCATATAGTAGAGGATTTATCTTTGTATATTGAAATTCTGTCATTTTCAGGATATACTAAACATTAAATTTAGTAAATAATGTCCAAATTAACATTAATGTTATTTTATATAAATTGAAATTTATTACAAAAATTTAAAATTAATAAAAATAATTTATTCTAAAATTATACATTCTAATGTTAATAAATATAAAATATAGAGTATTTATGCACTAATTTTATATTATAATAATTATAATTACCTCTAATTAGTAAAAATCAATGTGACCATGGTTTTAGTTAAAGTAGAGTTTCTATGCATTATATGTGTTTCATGAAAAATTAATTTCCTACACTCATGGGATTATATTTTTTAAAATTAAAAAAATATTTAATCTTATGTTTTTATATTATTTATAATAAATATAATTTTAATTTATAAATATTTTTTTGATAAACATTTTTATAAAAATAATTACACAATTGGGAAATAAACATTACAAAATCGGGAAACCTAGATATTAAGAAAAAAATGAGAAAAATGATTTTGTTTTTTTTTTGTGGAGGTTTTTATAGACCAAAAATTGTTTTTCAACTTTATTGTTCCATTTTGTGAATCATATTTGGTATGGGAGACCACCCAAATTTTTTTACCTTTTGGTATTTACGATAATTTCATTCCTCCTCTACTATAAAAAGACATTCACTATTCCCCTTCCTCGCTGCTCTCGAGGCACATTGGATCATCCAAAAACTACCCAATAAAGATCCCAAAATCCCTCCAATAATCCTATAATACATAATATGTGTGGAAATCAGTCTAAGGAACCGTTTTTTCTGTAAACAAACATGGGTTACCGGATTAAGATGTCGCATTATTCAACGATCAATTTTGATTATTTATTTCTCCACACCATAAATTATTATTATAAATTGTTTTTATAATACCCTCAATATATTAAAAATACTAAAATTTGGTATTCTTATATTATGATCTAAATTTCACACACATTCATCAATGGGGATACACAATCACTGTATGTGTGTACTGTTGACTATAGTCATGTGAACAAATGTCGTTCGTTCTTCTATTTCTACCTTTCAATAATGAGACTAATGATTAATTTGTTTTTTATATATAATATATATTATTTTGATAATTTATTTTTGCTTCATTAATTATTATATAAAAAATACCTCCATGTGTTATATTTTTTGGGAATATAACAATATCGTCTGTGGATGAGTGGACCACTTCCTACTCAAAGTGATGTGATACAATCGAACATTAAATTTAATTTATTAAGGATGGATTCAAAAAAATGTGTCATTTATATTAAATAAATATGATAATATAATTATAATATACATATATATCATTTATATTAAAAAAAATTAATTTCATAAGGTAATGGATGTTGCGTTCATGCGCACGTATGACCTACCATTTTAAGGAATGATGTATTTCACATCATATCTTTTAATTTTATAGATTTTTATAAATACATATATACAGAATATATATTATATTTAAATAACATATTACATATTGGATATGATTATATCACGATATACATATGAATAAAAATTATCAAGATGAAACATACTTTACGGGCATGGTTGTCACGACCCGACCCAACGGGGCTCGAGCCGCGACTCCCCAAGCCCGCCTCCAATAGGCCAGGGGCTGGCGACCAGCACCGAGTAGGCTATCACACACATGGGAGGCATTAGCCTAAGGTACCTATACACACGCACCCACCAACACCTCCATGCAACAGTGCAGAGATAAAGAAACTGAAAAGTAAATGCATGCATACACTATCCCACAACCAGAGAGCAACAGCAAAAGTACAAGGGCAAAACAGGGCCCACCAAAAGAAAACTACAAAGCGCGTCCAACCTGCTCTGAAGAAGGGAAACGCTGCCACAAACACCCGCCGGAAAGCTCCCTTGGCACAGCTCCGGTAAACACCCCGGTCAACTCGCTCACTAAGCTCCGCCTGCTCCGGGTCCTCCTGAGACTCCGTCAAAAGGTCTGTGGTCTGCACAAGACACAAACATGTGCGGGCAAAGCCCGTGTAGGGGTGAGTATAAACATACTCAGTAGGCACCCCAAAAACCCAAAACCCAAGGGAGCAACTGAAAGGAAACAGTCCGCTCAACCCAGCCAGAGGGAACCTAGACGAGAGAGAAACTCCATCTCGTGACCATCCTCGGCTAAACACGACTAGTCAGCTCAGCTCAGCTCAGGTGTATGCCCATACATACACCTTGAACAATCCAGATATACACAGCTCACGCCACAAAGCCACAAGAGGTACCGACCTCATCACCAGCAACTGTCCACAACCAGGAGAGTACACCACAAACACTGTCATACCAGATGACACTCATCCGAGAGATACAATCCATCGGGATACTCGCAAACATCACAGACGCTCACCCAAGAGACCACGCTCGTCGGATAGCATCACTGAAGAAACATCACTGAAACAACATAACCACCAAACTCCTCGGAGAGGGGATCGCCGCTAGGTTCTGCTAGGGGATACCAAGACCCACTCCGGTATACGTAGCTCACAGATAGGGGATCACTCCCAGGGTCCGCTGGGGGATACCACGACCCGATCTGGCATACGTAGTTCTCACAGATATGGGATCACACCCAGGATCCGCTGGGGGATACCACAACCCGATCTGGCGCTCGACAGAAGCTTCACACTCAGATAGAGGATCATCGTCCATATAAAGATGGTCACGACGATACCGGAACCCTATCTGGTATAACTCGCGATGTAGGGGATCGAACCGACGATGCCACAACCCTACCGAAACCACGCGCTGAGTAGGGGATCGCATAACCAACGATACCGCAACCCTACCGACACCAAGCGCTGAGTAGGGGATCGTATAACCAACGATACCGCAACCCTACTATAAACATCATGCTGAGTAGGGGATCGTAAAACCGACGATGCCACAACCCTACTGTGCACGACCCACCGCGTAGGGGATCATATTCCTGATGATGCCACAAACCCTACGGGGTTAACCTGCTAGATAGGGGATCGCCGCCCGTAAATAAGCGGTCACAGCGATACCAAGAACCCGATCTAGGGTAAAGATGCTAGAGGATCCACTCCAGGCCCACCGGATGGATACCACAACTCTAACAGTTTAAACATCCCATCGAGAGGATCACAAACCCATACGAAGGTTGTGAAACCACACGAACCCTCGTAGGAACGAACCAAGGGAGAACCCTCAACCACTGCTGGTCCAAACGTCGCTACCCGAGCGACTCGCCCCAAAGCCACACTGCGCACCTCCGAAGCCAAAATAGAGGCCACCATCGCGTTCCACATGGAAAAACACGCAGGATAGGCTGTTTACTCGACCGAAACGGAGCACCGGTGAAAAAGGCACTATTCAACGTAGCTAGCTCGCGCGGGGCCCACGCTACGATCCCGAAACCCATCGAGCGGATCGCACCACGGCGATCCCCTCGGAAAAACAAGCGGAATCGACTACTCGCTCGTCCAAAACGGACACCCGGTGAAAAAGGTACTATTCACCGAAGGCCAGCTCGGGTGGGGCCCACGACTGGATTCCGAAACTCATCGAACGGAACGCACCATTGCGATCCTCTCGGAAAAACACACAAGATCGACTATTCATCCGCCAAAATCGGACTCCTGGTGCAAAAGCTGCGTTTCTCCGCAAACGCCAAAACCCGGCCTCGTGGGGCCCGCACCTCGTTCTCAGTCCCAACACCCGGAAACCATCTCAAAAAGTCCGTCGTACCATCAGGGTCTCAATGCCACTGACGGCACGTCAATCGGACGCTCCGGGTAGAAGTTACAACGGCCCGTAGTCGTAAAATAATAAAATAATATTATTTTATACGACGTTTCTAACTCCTGGGCCACGATCCTGAACCCTTAAACCCTCAAAGTGAGTTCAAAAGGTCCGTCTCGACGCAAGGAGCGCGTCGCCGCAAACGGCTCGCAAATCGGAGTTACGGTTTTCGAGTTACGGGGGTTTAAAGAACCCCCGGAACATTCTGGTCGGACCACCGCTGGGTTGCCGGAAACCACCGCGCCACCGCCGGACTCCGCCGTGCCAGAGCCGGAAACCTCCACGTCGCCGCCGCGCTGCCGCGAAACTCGCCGGAATCCGCCATGGCCGCCGCGGGTCTCGCCGGAAAACCGGGTTTTTCGCCGGAAAACTTCCGGGAGCCACCGGAAGCACCCCGGTGCTCCAAATTCAGATCCGAAACATGTTTCGGAAAGCTTGGGACCCGAACTATACAAATCTTATGAAAATTTGAAGAAAAACAACACAAAAACGGGATCCGGGATTGTAAAACTCAAACCGCCTACCTCGCGGGCGAAACGCCGACGATCCGCGCTCCAGAGCTTCCGCTGCGCGCTCCTGGAACGTCCGCCGTCGAATTCTGAGCTCGTGGGCACTCTGTTTGCTCGATTCGGCGGAGTGGCGGTGAAGAACGGCGAAGAACGGCGAAGAACGATTAATGGGGGGGCGCTGATATTTATATCAGCGGCCCGCCGGCGCCAAACCCGCCTCGGACCCGACGCCCGATGCGAACAAAAGTAAGGTCACC
Source organism: Viscum album (assembly GCA_963277665.1). Taxonomy (NCBI): domain Eukaryota; kingdom Viridiplantae; phylum Streptophyta; class Magnoliopsida; order Santalales; family Viscaceae; genus Viscum; species Viscum album. The sequence continues at coordinate 640,332,423 of OY728151.1, read as the reverse complement.
CCTAGGGTAAACGCACCGTTCTGAACGCAACGGCGGTCTCAGATTTTCCATCCGAGACTCCGTTCAGAAGTTATTCGAGCCGACGCTCACCCACTAACTTGCTACTTATTTACGGAAACGCCCCTGGTGGCGTTTCTCACCGCAGGCCCGCGCCCGCAAAGTTTACACCCCGCCTAGGGTAAACGGCACGTTCCGGACGCAACCGTGCCCTCAGATTCCCGTTCTGAGCTACCATTTAGGAGATATCACACCCCCGCCATGTGCATAGTATAAAAATACTTAATATTTTTATAAAATTAATTTCGGGCTCACCGGGCCTCAGAATCGCACGCTGTCTTTGCGCCTAGCTCTGGAATTATTCGTAGAAATATTCCAAAGTCTGACAGGGCCAAAAACCCGAGTCGCTACATCCTCCCCCCCTTAGAACTTTTCGTCCCTGAAAAGCCCTATGTACAAGGAAAGCGACTGGACTCTCAACTATGTCTCACACACCAGCGAGCTCACCAACAAACAACCACTCAGGGTCTTACCAACGCCCTGAACAAAACTCAAGCAAGAAACAAAAGGAAAGAGTACCGCTAAACAGTGTCTGAAAAACTACTGCAGTAAGTAGAAAGACACAAGGCGTACCTCTATCCATCTGTGGTGCGTCTGGGTCAACAGCCTCCAGGGCATGCAGCTGTCCTCGCCCCCGACCACCAGCTCCCTGAGCTTGGCGTGGACCTCCTGGGGGTGGGGGTGGTGGCAACTGGTACTGCCTACCACCGCCTCCCGTTACACCAGCTCCGACGCCACGTCCGCCGCCCTGCGGACCTCCTTGCTCGAGACGCTGCCTCTGCCAAGGCGGTCCATCGACCGGCTACCTCTCAGCAGCACGTCGGGTCGGAAAATCTCTAGCAAGATGTCCTCGACCATCGCAAGCGTAACACCGCCTCTCCTGCAGCTGACCAAAAGTGGACTGTGAGCCCTGAGGCTCAGATCCTCCATCCTAGGGTCGCCTCCTGAAACGTCGGCCACGTCCAGACCCCTGAGTCTGTCGTCAGCTACCAGATGCCGATCCGACTGACGAAGTCTCAGCTCTCGAGTGCCCAGCACTAACAGGGGGAAACTGCTCAGCCAGAAAACTCTCCACCACCAACGCTCGCTCCAGCACTCCAGCATAGGTGGGCAGGCACAAGGAAACCACACCTGCTCGGATGTCCCTGCGTAAGCCCTGCTCGAAGGTCCAAGCCCTAAAGAACGGGTCTCGAACCATATCCAGGGAGTAGCGCGACAGGTCTGTAAACCTCGCTGAGTACTCCGACATAGTCAGGCTCTCATGTCGAAGCTGCAGAAGCTCCTGGATCCGCACTGACCTCAGCGTCACCGGATAGAACTCCTCCCTGAAGAGCCGCTCAAACTCTGCCCACGTGAGCGTCTCCTCGTCATGGGACTGCGTCACCAAACTCCACCATCGCCCGACCGAACCATGCAGAAGGCTCGCCGCTAGGACCACCATCTGATCAGGAGGTGTCCTCACTAGGCGGAAAACTCGAGTAACTGCCTCGAGCCAGTCATCAGCTGCCTGGGGGTCTGGATCACCCCGAAACCTCAGAGGTCGCTGCCTCTGGAACTCATGCAGCGCACTCAGCCTGCGTGCAACCTCTTCCTGCACCGCCGGCACAACCAGCTGCTCGACAGGTGGTGGCTCAACTGGTAGACCACCTGGAGGTGCAACCTCAGAACCTGCGCCCTGCTCCACAGCCACTACACGGGGCGGGTCATCAGCACAATCCTGCTGCGGAACCCTTGCTGGTTGTCATCGTGGAGGCATCCTGAAATACATTCAAGACGCACCACAGTCAAAGAATATATCTGGAGAGCTGACTCAAGAAGGACAAGGAAAAAACCAAAAACCCAGTCCTATATGATGCATGTACCATTATGTCCCTGCGACCAGTGTACGAATGTCCCGAGTCGAAAGGCAGGTTATCAGAGTCCTGGTGTTTGGATACGTCGGCCGCCGCACCAACACTGGAGTCCCTGGCCTGAAAGCCGAACTCGAAACATCCTAACACTATCGCTATGCAACCCAAACCAAACTCACAGCTAGACCAGCTACGCTCTGAGATCCCAACGGTGGAACCTCCTCTGATACCACTCTGTCACGACCCGACCCAACGGGGCTCGAGCCGCGACTCCCCAAGCCCGCCTCCAATAGGTCAGGGGCTGGCGACCAGCACCGAGTAGGCTATCACACACATGGGAGGCATTAGCCTAATGTACCTGTACACACGCACCCACCAACACCTCCATGCAACAGTGCAGAGATAAAGAAACTGAAAAGTAAATGCATGCATACACTATCCCACAACCAGAGAGCAACAGCAAAAGTACAAGGGCAAAACAGGGCCCACCAAAAGAAAACTACAAAGCGCGTCCAACCTGCTCTGAAGAAGGGAAACGCTGCCACAAACACCCGCCGGAAAGCTCCCTCGGCACAGCTCCGGTAAACACCCTGGTCAACTCGCTCACTAAGCTCCGCCTGCTCCGGGTCCTCCTGAGACTCCGTCAAAAGGCATGTGGTCTGCACAAGACACAAACATGTGCGGGCAAATCCCGTGCAGGGGTGAGTATAAACATACTCAGTAGGCACCCCAAAAACCCAAAACCCAAGGGAGCAACTGAAAGGAAACAGTCCGCTCAACCCAGCCAAAGGGAACCCAGACGAGAGAGAAACTCCATCTCGTGACCATCCTCGGCTAAACACGACTAGTCAGCTCAGCTCAGCTCAGGTGTATGCCCATACATACACCTTGAATAATCCAGATATACACAGCTCATGCCACAAAGCCACAAGAGGTACCGACCTCATCACCAGCAACTGTCCACAACCAGGAGAGTACACCACGAACACTGTCATACCAGATGACACTCATCCGAGAGATACACTCCATCGGGATACTCGCAAACATCACAGATGCTCACCCGAGAGACCACGCTCGTCGGATAGCATCACTGAGGAAACATCACTGAAACAACATAACCACCAAACTCCTCGGAGAGGGGATCGTCGCTAGGGTCCGCTAGGGGATACCAAGACCCACTCCGGTATACGTAGCTCACAGATAGGGGATCACTCCCAGGGTCCACTGGGGGATACCACGACCCGATCTGGCATATGTAGTTCTCACAGATAGGGGATCACACCCAGGATCCGCTGGGGGATACCACAACCCGATCTGGCGCTCGACAGAAGCTTCACGCTCAGATAGAGGATCATCGTCCATATAAAGATGGTCATGACGATACCGGAACCCTATCTGGTATAACTCGCGATGTAGGGGATCGAACCGACGATGCCACAACCCTACCGAAACCACGCGCTGAGTAGGGGATCGCATAACCAACGATACCGCAACCCTACCGACACCAAGCGCTGAGTAGGGGATCGTATAACCAACGATACCGCAACCCTACTATAAACATCATGCTGAGTAGGGGATCGTAAACCCGACGATGCCACAACCCTACTGTGCATGACCCACCGCGTAGGGGATCATATTCCTGATGATGCCACAAACCCTACGGGGTTAACCTGCTAGATAGGGGATCACCGCCCGTAAATAAGCGGTCACAGCGATACCAAGAACCCGATCTAGGGTAAAGATGCCAGAGGATCCACTCCAGACCCACCGGATGGATACCACAACTCTAACAGTTTAAACATCCCATCAAGAGGATCACAAACTCATACGAAGGTTGTGATACCACACGAACCCTCGTAGGAACGAACCAAGGGAGAACCCTCAACCACTGCTGGTCCAAACGTCGCTACCCGAGCGACTCGCCCCAAAGCCACACTGCGCACCTCCGAAGCCAAAATCGAGGCCACCATCGCGTTCCACACGGAAAAACACGCAGGATAGGCTGTTTACTCGCCCGAAACGGAGCACCGGTGAAAAAGGAACTATTCACCGTAGCTAGCTCGCGCGGGGCCCACGCTACGATCCCGAAACCCATCGAGCGGATTGCACCACGACGATCCCCTCGGAAAAACAAGCGGAATCGACTACTCGCTCGTCCAAAACGGACACCCGGTGAAAAAGGTACTATTCACTGAAGGCCAGCTCGGGTGGGGCCCACGCCTGGATTCTGAAACTCATCGAACGGAACGCACCATTGCGATCCTCTCGGAAAAACACACAGGATCGACTATTCATCCGCCAAAATCGGACTCCTGGTGCAAAAGCTGCGTTTCTCCGCAAACGCCAAAACCCGGCCTCGTGGGGCCCGCACCTCGTTCTCAGTCCAAACACCCGGAAACCATCTCAAAAAGTCCGTCGTACCATCAGGGTCTCAACGCCACTGACGGCACGTCAATCGGACGCTCCGGGTAGAAGTTACAACGGCCCGTAATCGTAAAATAATAAAATAATATTATTTTATACGACGTTTCTAACTTCCGGGCCACGATCCCAAACCCTTAAACCCTCAAAGTGAGTTCAAAAGGTCCGTCTCGACGCAAGGAGCGCGTCGCCGCAAACGGCTCGCAAATCGGAGTTACGGTTTGCGAGTTACGGGGGTTTAAAGAACCCCCGGAACATTCTGGCCGGACCACCGCAGGGTCGCCGGAAACCACCGCGCCGTCGCCGGACTCCGCCGTGCCGGAGCCGGAAACCTCCGCGTCGCCGCCGCGCTGCCGTGAAACTCACCGGAATCCGCCATGGCCGCCGCGGGTCTCGCCGGAAAACCGGGTTTTTCGCCAGAAAACTTCCGGGAGCCACCGGGAGCACCCCGGTGCTCCAAATTCATATCTGAAACATGTTTCGGAAAGCTCGGGACCCTAACTATACAAATCTTATGAAAATTTGAAGAAAAACAACACAAAAACGGGATTCGGGGTTGTAAAACTCAAACCGCCTACCTCGCGGGCGAAACGCCGACGATCCGCGCTCCAGAGCTTCCGCTGCGCGCTCCTGGAACGTCCGCCGTCGAATTCTGAGCTCGTGGGCACTCTGTTTGCTCGATTCGGCGGAGTGGCGGCAAAGAACGGCGAAGAACGGCGAAGAACGATTAATGGGGGGGCGCTGATATTTATATCAGCGGCCCGTCGGCGCCAAACCCGCCTCGGACCCGACGCCCGATGCGAACAAAAGTAAGGTCACCCCTAGGGTAAACGCACCGTTCTGAAGGCAACGGCGGTCTCAGATTTTCCATCCGAGAATCCGTTCAGAAGTTATTCGAGCCGACGCTCGCCCACTAACTTGCTACTTATTTACGGAAACGCCCCTGGTGGCGTTTCTCACCGCAGGCCCGCGCCCGCAAAGTTTACACCCCGCCTAGGGTAAACGGCACGTTCCGGACGCAACCGTGCCCTCAGATTCCCATTATGAGCTACCGTTTAGGATATATCACACCCCCGCCACGTGCATAGTATAAAAATACTTAATATTTTTATAAAATTAATTTCGGGCTCACCGGGCCTCGGAATCGCACGCTGTCTTCGCGCCTAGCTCTGGAATTATTCGTAGAAATATTCCAAAGTCTGACAGGGCCAAAAACCCGAGTCGCTACAATGGTAATTAACACAAAACTAATTAAAATAATGAAAGATTGTTAGAAAATAAGTAATAAGATGTTATAAGAAGGTAATATATGATATTATATATATTATTATGGTTCTTTTATATGATAATTACATTCTTAAAACAATTATACATGAGTTTAAAAATATTTCAACCAAAATTATGTGTATGGTATGGGATTTTATCTTAAATTTTATTACATCGAGGCTTATTTGTTATTTTTCCCAAACTCAATTTGATCAGGTGTACATAGATCCACTTTTACATTTAGTTCCACTATTCTCTCAATATTCATGGTATTGTTTTACTTTGAAATATTTCATCAACGGTGTTTTAACTTTAAAATTACTTATTGGTAAAATTTATTTCTCAATCTCACATTCTATTATGATTGTTAAATTTCCATTGAGACATTCCCATTATAATAACCATTAATCATGAGAAACTATATTTCTATTCAATATAAATACTAATGTGCAATATATTTGATTATTTTCTAAATTTTATTCCATTTTAAATACCTTTTTTACATTACCAGTTATTTCATTAACTTGGTAAATATTGATAAATATGTATCATCACTTTAATAAGTATATTTTTTGACAAGTCACGTTTTTTATTAATTAAATCAATTATTAAATACATGTAAAACTATTTGAACTACGATGACATGTTTTGGGGACATTTATTGAAATTCATATGAGTTGAGGACTGATTAATGCTTCCCCTACTAATTGGGGACTGGTTTATGCAAGCCACACAATGCATCGATAGTCTCATGGAACAAAATCAGTTGAATAAAAACTCATTGCTTGTGATTCTAGTAAGTTTTGAATTATCGAGATGATAGATACTGATTAGAATAAGATATTTTTCTATTTATACACTTCAACAATCTGGAGAATATATCATTAAAATATCTATATTATTTATTTCTCTTGATATCATTGAAATATAACATTATAAATTCTATCATTATTATTATTCCATGTGATTATTTAATTATTTATAATATACATGGTCAAGATTCAAGATCATGTTATTTATTATTTCTCATTATTAAATTACATTTTATTATTTCTATATAATATTATCCTCAATCTAGTTCTTTAATGGCACATGTACTAGGTTACATACCATTCATTGTTTATTATGATCATTGATGCGTTATTTCTTCCAATATACATTACCGATACTGGGAATTTAATCTCACCTATATTTTATATCCATTCCCTATGTTAGGAAAATGGATCCTTTGAAAATGATTCATTGATTATGAGCTGTTACATTTTTTGAATTTTTTTATATATCCAATGAAAAATGGGTTTCATATATGTAATATTGTTTTTCAAAGTTGATAATCTCATCATTATTTTGGGATCTTATTCCTTTTCATCTTTCCAATGTAATAAAATAATGAATCGGTTCCTTGTTTTAGGGGTCAAGGAATTATGGGAACTTTTAAGTCAATATTTATTCATATTTTCTTCTTTGATTATGAATATGAATCAATTGACTAACAGATTTATTGATGGATCATACATTTTGAGGGTACTGGTTTATTTTTTGAAATATGGATATTTTTTATGTGTTTTTCAATTGATGCTTATACCTATTAATTGTCCTTTTAGCAACAAAATATATAGGATTAAAAGAAAAATGTATGAGGTATGTTTCTCATGATTATGGATTATGGTTTTCTCTACAAATTAAATGTGTTTTTATCATTGGAATACTCTTTTTCCCCTGATTCAAGGAATTTCATATGAGAGATCATTTCACTTCCCGTATTTGGTGTAATGGATCACTTTAGTTGGTTGTGAATGTATATTTTACTTCAAAGTAGAGGACGATGATAATGGTAGTGGATATATAGAAGGATAATGAGTTCATGATAGAGGTTTTTTCTTGTGGTGTCGACAAGGTAAAATGGATCTTCTTTCCAAAGTAGTGGATATATCCAAAAGATTTGGAGTCTAGGAAATTATGGTGATAAGGTTAATTCAATCTCGTATTTTTGACTTGTGTTTTGATTCACGGTGTGATTTGTCGCCGGATCAAAGGATGTTGGTATAGGAGAATACGCATAAATAATATACTATATTCTATGAAAACCCTAACTACATGAATTTTATAATTGTTAACACATATTATATAGTAACATATTTGTATTTTAGTGATTATGTGAATATATAAGTATCACACACCATGTGATAGGTGTCACAAGCCATGTGAAAAATAGTCAATTAGTCCCGAATGTATAGGGAGAAGACACCCAAGAGGCCAGGTAGAGTTACCCACCATGTAAACCATTCCAATCCCTATTTACATGATTTAGAGAGGTTTATCTTGTAAATTGAGTACTCACCAAGGAGCATGTGTGGCAATTCAGGCCATGTGTGGTGGGATACACACTATAAATGTAAGAAAATACATTGGCATGGGCAGAATAACATGTCGAGTACCAGATAACCATATACATGTCATGTTCCTCTAGGAGAACACTATATATTTTGGAAATGTGAATTATGTATCAGTATAAGAAAAGGTAAGTGACATACATAGTGATACACACTATAAAACTCTAGAGCCTCACATTATAATACATTGTGGTGGGATAAATTCCAATTTCATCATATAATATCGTCATTGTCTGACCGTGTGAGCTTTAATGAAATGTTATAAGACTATTTTGTTCCCTTGGTACAGTCTTACGAGGTTTAAGTGAGGCATCATGTTATCATCAAAGACGGTGACCCATTTATGTCTTCATGGTGATCATTGGTGTGTGGATGGGATACCTTAATCATGACTGAGTTGTCTTAGTCTTCGTTGACTTATTCCCCAGTGTCATGGAGATTTTCTCCCTAAATGTCGATGGCAGAATTCCACATTTTCTTAATGTATTAATAGATATGTTTTTTTTAAATTTTTATGAGCAATACTTACATTGTAATAAATTAATTTTATACGAGGATGTTTTCATTGGGTACAGATGTACCCTAGTGATCCCAAGGTGTTAACCCTACATCTATGTATCGAGATCTAATTATTTTGATGAGTAGTAGTGTGATCAAATGTGTTTCAGGTACAAATGATATCATTTTTTGTGTACTACATCTTGGAGACACATTATTAATGTTAACTATGGGACGAGTGTCTTCAGTAGTACTGTCAATTGGGTAGTTATTCCTCCCAGATTAGCATTACCTTGAAAACATACAGTGGGACTATAAATTGAAGTGGTTGAGACCTATGAGTATCTATTATATTTATGATTATATCTGGATGTATTATTATATGTGTCGCATTTTTATTGAAATATGATGTGTTTATATAAAAACCCATTATGTTTTATGATTAGTGATTTCATGAAACCTACTGAGTACTATTATACTCTCCCATTTGTGGGATCTTCCCACACATGTTGTGTATTATGAAAACAAATGATCTTTTAAAAATTACCTATAAGACTAGGGGATGTGGAGATTATACTAGAATATAGATGCTGGGGTGTATATCAGTATTAAAATTTACAATTTTCCCCTCCTTCCATGTAGGATGTGAATTATTTACAGTTTTTGGTGGGATAGTATTTGGACTCTTTTTATGATCTATTTTACATTATATCATACTATAATTTTGGGATTGTAGAAATATGAATTCATCCTTTTTTCTTATTTATATTTCTTCATTGTTTGGGTTTGGAGATGTGTGAGTGAGTACAAGTACCTGAGGTTAATACATCCCATGTGTGTTATATTATATATGGGTGCTCTTTACCATCCACTGGCCTATTAAAGGCATGAATGTTGTAATAGTTGAATGGATCCAAATGGGGTGGGACATGAAAAATGGTATCACAATTAAATAAAATACATGATGTTTGATGTAACATCCTAGGATTACTACCATTTTTTTAATTTATGTTTTTTCTGATGTGAATAATAGGTTGGGAACTGGGGAGACAATATATTAATGTTTTTATTTTTTCTATTATGAAAGGGTTTCGAGTTGTGGTGCATCAGCTAGCATATCCATTCACTATGACCCTCTTAACATTCTTTTTAACCCAGAATATATATGAAATAGTTGTATGGAAATCATTGGTTAAATAATAATATACGAATTAGTTGTGGTTTTCAAATAATTCTTATGTCATCTCAATAGATATACTCATTTACCAAGGTATATATTATCTACTTTCAGGAATTATTCATTATTATAAATAGTGAGGTTTCCATATTAGGGTTTAGATTCATACCCTATAAGAGATGTGTCCTCCTTAAAGGGGGTCATTCATGTGATTTTATTTCTATAGGAATATCATTAGATGACTCTTTTTCGTATTGATTAGTACATATATATTGTGACCAAGGCTTAATATAGATGAGAAATGTATTTTATAAAAATTATTCCATCAATACCTAAACAATTCAAGGAATTAATATTAATGTAACATTTGGATCACTACCCTATAAAGGAATGAGTAACATTTATAATTTCAATCTTCGATGGGAAGTAATTGGAAAATATATTTGAAAATAAATATCAAGAGGAAATGGTACTCTCTTATTTACAAAATGATTTGAAATATAGAAACCATTCTTAAAACAAGTTTCTTTTAAATTAACATTAATGAATATAAATTAATCATTGATAACATTTTGAAAACAATTTTTTTTAAAGTATAAATAATTAATGATAATTATATGAACAAATTTTCCTTTAGAACTTATAAAATAATATTGAAATTTTTTTGAAAACCGATATACATGAAAATTTATAAAATAATAATGAAGATGTTTTCATTACCATTTTTTTTAATTACTCTAAAACATTTAAATAATTCTTGAAAAAATTTTAAAAACAATTTTCTTTGAAATAATAAATAAGAATAATGGAAAAATTATGCTAATAATTTCATTGAGAATACTTTTAAAATATCAAAATAATTCTTAAATGCGTCTTTAAAATCAATTTCCATGGATAATTATAGAAGATTTTTTATTTTTTTTAGAAATTATTCTTATTTAATGAACAAATACTTCTTACCGAAAGGATAAATAATGAATGATTTTTAAATAACCATTTAATTAATTATTATACTGGTGTGATAACATGATCATACCATTATAATATTATAAATTCATATAAAATATCACAATCCAACATAGTGACTAATATATTGGTAGTTCAAAAGACATGATTTGTAAGGGAATACAATGCATAATCCATGAGATAATAACATTGGGATATGACATGGACATGTGTCATGCACAAAATAAATATGTCCTAGGTCAAGGATACCTAATATTACTATAATAACAATTTATTCTTTGGAAAATCACACATGTACCTTCTTGGGATTTGGATAAACTAATTTGTACCTTCTTGTCTCAAGCTTGGGTAGCCCTCCAATGTGCCCAATTGTTAAGATCATGGGATTCCTTCTTATTTTAGAACATTTTTTTGGGTTTGGGAGTCCCTAACATGTACCATTTACTAACAGTCTTGGGATGCCCTCCATTAGACACTCAATTTATGGTCATGGGATTCCATCCCATACACCCTCTTGTTAAATTCTTGGGATGCACCCACATAAGCAATCTAATTATGGGCTTTAGATGAAATCCAATATACCCTATTGTTATAGTCGTGGGATGAACTCCCTTGTACCCTTTTATATCATTGATCAATAACCATGACACACTTTGTTGGAGACAAATATAGGTCATGCACATCACATAATTAAATCATATATAATAGTTGCATATGATAATAAAACATTAATTCATATCATAACCCATAAAAATAGAATGGTTTTATAAACATCATATCATAGCATGTGATAATAAAATAGTTCCTTCAATTCTGGGGGTATGATTTGTACTTTTGAAGAAATAATTTCAAAATCATAAAATATATTATAATTCATAGAGGATTCACCAAGGCATTCTATAAAAAATCCAATTAATATAAAATTATAATAATTTTAAAAAGAAAAAAAAATAAATTTGTTCAAGAATACCTGTTATAGTATTTATTACAATACTATTGGGCCATTAAGATATCATAAAACTAACTGTATATTTATATGGTATATCATTTTTACCCAAAATCAGAATTTCATAGAAAATTATGAATGAGTCACCATTGGATAATTTCAATGTCCTTATTCTTAAAATATTGTTTTCATTATTCAAAAAATTTATAAATATGTGATTTTTTAGTTGTAAAATAAAATCATATATTTAGTGAAAATGATGTGTTTTAAAAATAACAATTTCTAAACCGTATTAAAAATTACATTTGGATTCATAAAAATTGTTTATTTATTTATATTTAATTAATTTAAATTAAAAATTAATATATTTTTAAAATATTATTTAATTTTAAATTCCATTATTACATATATTTCATAATTTGTTTTTAATACTAACCAAAAATTCAATTTGTTCATTAAAAATCATATACAAATTAACAATAAAAGGATAACAATATATTCCTTAGTCAACACAAAAAGAATGATCATATTATTAATGATAGGGTCTTGATACATATCCCATTATTAATAAAACCCATTCCCTAAGAGTGTGTTGCGTGATAGGGGGCACACATGGGGCCATTAGGTGAAAATGGATTGGGTTGTGATCTGGATGATCATGAACTTCTACTATAATTTGTTTCATTCTTTCTTAAGTTGGTGTGTCCCATCTTTGGATTGGTATAACGAAAATAACAAAAATGCAATCTCCCTCTGAAGCTCTGATAAATGGGATTTATCAGGTATGATCATACTGGTTGAGGAAATCAGATCCTTTGTATTTGTTAAAAGGACCTGTTAAAACCATATACTTATACCAGTTCATTGATCAATTTTCAATGGATATATTATCAACGTTAAAGATACCTAATGGTCATTTTTATCCAATCCAATATAATAAAACATAATAAGTGTGTTTTCTTATTATTCCATAATAAATTTGATTAAATCAAAATATAGGGAATGTTATTAATAAATGTATGGGTAGTTACACGATAAGTATTAATTTACATGATGAAATTTGGAATAAAAAATAGTATGTATAGATAAAATTATAGAGTGTTTGGTGTCCATTGATAATTGAAAAAATTTGAAACATGGATGTTATTCTTGAAACATGACTATGTTTTTTATTAGATTTTCATTTTTATTGTTGGAATGATTATATGAAATTTTCATCATGCAATAAATGAGATGTTATCATGATAATTTAAATTTAAATAAGTATTATATATCATTTGAAATATAAATTTTAATGTCACATTAATCAATTTTTTGTTAGTAGAAGACTATATAAATTTTAATGTATAATAAAATATTTATTTTAAAATAAATAGGTCTATTAATTTATGTGATATTTACAAGAGAATTTTTTTTTTAAATTATATATTCATAAACAATGATTTTAATAAATATATAGAGTTAAAATTAATGGTTTTAAATTTGTTTTTTTAAATGTTAGAAATTTTAAAATGTTTTTTCGATTAATAAACATATTTATAATAGAATTTTTTTTTAAAGTGGTGAGTCTAAATTTGGGTTTCAAAAATTAACTTTTTCAGAGGTTATGCCATAAATTTATGATAATGGATGTAATTTTTCAGAATAGTTTACTATATTGTAACTAAATTTAAGTGTTATGTGACCTTAGGAACACTTCATATAACGATTTATTTATATGTCTAATTGTAATATTTTTTGATAATGTAGTGGATAGAAGTACAATTCAAATCAGAGTGAAGAATAATAGTATAAGCATGTATAGTAACATACATATAGATAAATTAGAAACAAAAACCTCAAGGATTATTACAATAAACTACATATTCAACCATTAAAATATCATAATTTATGTTATAAATATCTTATATTTCATACTATAAAACATGAAAATTTACATGGTTCCATTTTATACATCAAGATCCCAAAAAAATAAAACAAAAAAACTAAAACTATGAAAAATTATACATGATTCCTAGTTAATCCCCAATCCTATTAGGTTTACTAGAAAGATCAATAAATCATCGATCATAATACTATTTACCTTATCACATCATTCACACTTGAAATATACTCATGTACCAATGAATTCCGAAATATTATTGTGAATAAGGATTTATAGGGAAACACCCAAGAGGTCCTAATAAAAATCCATTTTGAATTATGGTTCATTTTATTATGATATTATAAAAAAATGAAATCATTTTACACAAATCATTATAGAACATCATGTTCTATGGGGACACCATGATCCAACCTCACATGCATCATCTAGTGTTTTATATCCCTGAAGAATATACATGACCATATTGGGGAAACATGTATGTCCCTAGATCCATGAGAGTATCACCTATGATGAAATATATCTTGGATATGAATAATGTGAACATTCTAATGGGTGGGGGAGACCCATTCCTCCCCATAATCATGTGAAAATAACCCACTAGAAAAAATACACCCCCTTAAACCATTAAATTATCACACAATGAAACATGTGTTACCCTAGAACCAAGAAAATATCACACATGGTAATACACATCCATTCAATGAACAATGAAACAAACACTCGGGGGGATCCTATTATGGAACCATGAGATTCATTAATAATCATGTATTAGATAAAAAAAATTCAAAATATTATCCATTACAACATTATAAATGGGAATCATGTCTTCCAAGGTATCCATTTTAAGCATTAATACAAGGAAATATACATGTACATACTTGGATTTTTTTATTATTGGGATCCAATTGCATTATTTCCCCATGTTCCCATTTTCAAAAAGAATGGAAAATATTAATTGGTGAAATATTTTATATATATAAATTCCATTATGGTTCTCATAAGGCCAAAATATTTTGTTATTCTCAAGATGTTACAATTGTAAAAATAATTTATTTAGTCATTTTATTATGAAAAAACTAGGACTTCATGGATACACAACAAAGTCACATAGAAATAAGATAATATGTGTCTAACGACATACGGAAAAACAACCTTATTATAGTATGTCAATTCCCATAAAATGATTCTTATAAAAAGAATAGTAATGTTGAATATAAAATTGAAATACAAATCACTGAAATGTTAATAAAATTATCAAAAATAGTGTAAAAACTAAAACAAATAAATATGAGAAATGATTTAAGTGGAGTTTTATATATACATTTATCTACATCACGGATCAAAAATTTAGTGAAATAATTATTGAATGAAGGAGAAATCACAGGGAAGAGAGGAATATAGGAGGTAGAGATGTGGGATCACAATATTGAATGGAGAAAGTGTGCGTCACTACTATTTTTTCCAATATAAAACCATTTAATATATTAATTTTTTATTTAAGAAAATATAGTTCCTTTATTATGGAGTGATCAACATGGTCATGTTATGATGTCATTTTGGGAAATTGACATGGTATGACCTCCAATGTCCATGATATTTTTTATGATATATGGATGAAACATAAAACATTATACCACAAGACATTATGTCATTGAAAACATCCTTTATTTTGTTATATTAACGTTTAAGATCTTATCACGACATGATCCCCATGATCTAGGCATTTCACATAGTGTTAGAACATATTTCAAATCTATTTACCATAAATTCAAGGAATGGATCTTACCCCATCAAATTACAAAACTCATTTACATCCACATAAAATTAGGACATAATCATTTATATTGGTATTCCCTCTATATAAATGTTTTTTCTTACTGAAATCCACCATAGAATTATACAACATTGTGACACCGAGTGGTTACATAATAAAATATTAAAAAATTGATGAATATAACCAAATAAAATAACCTATCATAAAATGACCTCAAACCATATTAAATAATGGCTCCACCAAATAAAATTTAACCATTCTAATAGACTCACGAATCTCCACCCCTTGAATAACATATCTAATCAACTACCTACCAACCAACTATTACTGAACACATTTAGAATAACAAAAGATAAATTATGTTGATGAAAATAAAAGATAGGATTATATGTATATAATTTTGAATGATTTAAAATATCATGAAAATTCAATTTATTATCCTTTATATATGTTCCCAATTGTCAGTGGGACTCATCAATGAATAAATAAGACTATTTAATGTTCTTTTCAAACTCTCACTCTTAGATATCCTTCTATACAATACCCCACTTCCATTATACACATTCCTATGGAACTATCATGTGGTACCTAATATTCTTTCTCCAAACTAAAATCTCTACAAGACACAATTCATAAATTTTTTAAATCTTGAGAATGAAAAAATAGTTTTGATCACATAGTAAGGGTCATAATAAAATCATTGATTCCATGATACATGGAATAGATCATTCACATAAAAATAATGATATGGTCGGATAAATTTTTATTCCACGATAGTGATCTTCAATATGATTTCAAACTATTTGACATATCTGAAAACACATTAATCCAAAAAAAATCAATCTATAAATACTAATTCACATATAATAACACCTTATTAAAAACATAATACATGATATTTTATCATTGAATAATAGTATAAATATACAATATTCTTTGGATAGTAATTAATCAATTATTATTATGTAATTAATTCTATCATTTATCCTAAATAAGCCTCTACTAATAATAATAGAGTGTTTGTCTTGTAGCTAATATAGTTTCTATGGGAGTGGAAAAATATATATGGCCTCAAAATTATACATCAAAATTTATTTCTGATAACTATTATAATAAGAAAAATCAAACAGAGACTATTGTTTCTCTACCAAACATATAATGTTCATCAATCATTCTATTAGTATGTCTTGAAAAATCCTAATATCACACTTTTAAATCCATTTTCTAGTGGATGGATTTCCCTTATAAAAATATTTCTTATTCAATGAACCATGTGTAATCAAATATTAATGAAAAATGTAAGGATTCTATCATAATTTGAGATAATAAACTAATAATTCTCATTCATATATATTATTTATCAAATAGGCCCCTCCATGATCCTCTACTAATAAGGAATTACATAATATTATAAAGTGATATTTTGTATTTTTCTGATCCATAATAAAACAGTGTATCACTTCCTTGTGGTGTCCTAAAAATGATAAACTATATATTCATTTCATCCAATAGTCATATAAGAATTATTTGTGTGAGAATAAGTCTATGGACTCCCTGAATCTCAACATTCACTAACTGATATTCATAGAATTGTAAAAAAAACCTACAATAATACATTACATCAAATTCATAAAATAATTATAGTATACATTATACCACACCACGGTCAAACTAGAATTTATTTACTATATACTGGAATGTTAATACCTTTTTAATTGTTTAAAAATATTCATAAGTATAAGAACATATCCTCATACAATGTGGATCTAATAATCTTATAGAGTGAAAAAAAATTATTGATATACTATATATATATATTCCATTAAGACATGATAATATGAATATGATAAATAACAAAAATTAAACAAATTAAGGAGTGAGGATGTAATATAAAAGGTTGTGTGGTTCTATATTCCCTCATACACAAATTTGTGAAGTCACATCTTAGCAAAGTGGTTTATAAACCACAACTAAACATTTTACACCCTCAATACCTCAATCAAGTTCATTTTAATCATTACAAATATCGTGTTGTTCTCATTACCATATGTATATTCTATCTTCTAATAAAAATACTAGTGATTCTCCAATAACAATTATTATGGACGAATTAGGTCTCCTATCGTGAAAATGTACCTCGAGCTCTCATATTCGTTGTATACCATATAAATATCAACAATATTTTAATTTCTATATCATTACAATGTTTTCCAAATTTCTTACGACTCAAGAGAGTCTTTATTTTAGTAACACTATTATGGAATCATCTATATAAACCGATATATATTACCCAATCATTTCTCATCCAAACTGATCCTAGTATGAATCTTGATAAGTAAAATAAATGATTTTCTATCTACCTATCTTAACTATATTCATGTTCAATTTAGTTTATCATTTCTGTTAAATCTTATGAAAGGATTTAATTGAATAATTAGTCCAACAAAACATCATCACCTTCCTATTTAGGCCTATCATAGGTGATTCCATGTGGGAAACATCCATAATTAATCTCCACTCCTAACTAGATATTTTATAAAAATCTATTGATTTCATCAATGGTCATTGATGTTTCTTATAAAAATAAATTAATCAACTGTCGATGGGAGAACTCATACATCCTTTTATGATATTTACTACCCATAAAAGTGTACTGGGTGGGTCAAGAACTGAAATTTCCATACCATTGATAATTCAAATGCGCCCCAAGTGTAAAATAAATGAAATTGGAAACTCATGTGAGATCCTACCAAAATATAGACTACATGAAAATATCATCATTGTTGATAACTAAATAATTTTGAAAATAATAATATCTTACATGTAATTTGAGTTTCTAAAATGAATCAGGAATGTTCGTCAAGAAGAATGGAATCACTAAATACATATATCAGTCACATATACTGATAAATTCTATATGATATTTTTTGGATGTACTAATTCATATATGATGGTAGTCTAACCTCAAATAAATTATAGGTAGTACTCTATGTTGGCTAATTTTGTAAATCAGTTTGTTGATAAGATGAGGTGGATAAAAGTTTTTCTCTACAACATTTTTCTTGCCTTAAAAATCCTAATATAAACTCATGTTGGGTTATACCTTCTTAACTAATATTATATAATCAATAAAATGGGACATATTTTTTGAATGATATTTTTTCTCCATGTCCCCAATATGAGCCTTTGTATTTTATAGTCCTAATGGATCCAGCTGGTATGGTGGAATAGGTATAAACATTTTACAAAACATTAGAATTATTACATACTCAACTCCTAAATGATGTTGAAATCCCATTGTATAAAAAATATATTCACATCAAAATTAAACTACAATTACTACAAACATATATTGATGAATCTCCCCATCATAAAAAAAAAGAATTCTTGCTCAGTGTTTGGTATAACATAGAAACTGATTGGGAATTCATGTATACAATTCACATATTACCATCTCCCCAATATTAAAAATCTGTAACCTTTTATCAATAAAATATAAAAAATTCAATAAAAATAAATTATATTTTTTTGAAATTGGACTAGAAAATATATAATGAGGAAAAAATTGAACAATCAAATCTAAATAAGGAAGTAAACATTAATATGTACGCACTAATCACTATCATATTATCTCAATACACATGAATTACTTCGAATCACACCCTTGGGGTTCTACTGATTATGATAATTATATATAATTAATGACTAAATATACATATTCCATTAATGAACTCATCATATTTAATGGGTTGTCATGATCTACTTTCAATCGATGATGGTTTTATTGTACAATCCAATAAAATCATTCATTGGATAGTTTACATCTCAAAATATTGACTAAAATTTTTAGAATTAATGACATTTAATTGTCAAATACCATACTAGGATTTAGCGCCTAATTTTCCTAAACCATATTCCCATTATATATCTCAAGCCCCTATCGGTTGGTACCACATCCCCCAACCCTATCTAAACATTTAGTGGATCATTGGGTACCGTCCAACATAATTTTTCCTATTACTTCATCTGAACCATGTGTTGGAATATATCATCTATTACTACTATCCTCCTAAGCATTACTTGATGAAAACTATAGGGTCACCATCCTCCCAATGAATTGAAACTAAACTACAGAGTTATTAAACATAGGAATACTTATACTTAAACTGATATCCATTTATTAATAAATATGAATCCACACTTAATGTGGAAGGGATGTGTCACATATATTTCAGCTCTATCCAATTATGATGATGTTGAAATCCAAAAATTGATTCTTCATAATACCTATGGATCATATTTTTTCCTCACTTCGAAATGATATATATCCAAAGCTTTTGTACCATCATATCAATTCCTCTCAGAGATGGGGACTAGTATTACAACACTTATAGACATAGGTATGAAAACAGTTAACTAAAATATTATCTCATACCTAATATTATTATTTAAATGTCTCACCATTTCTACATCATCCACTATTTGCATCACAGGAAAAATAAAATTAAATTAATGGATAAAATTAGTTTATAATTTTCATACATTTTTAAATATTTTATATACACTCATGTCAGGGACACCCTCTATTCCACTGTGTCAAATTTAACGATGAAATGTATCCCGAGGTCCAATAAGTTTATAAAATGTGAAATTATTACTATACCAAAACAACCACCGAAACATTCATTGTGAATTTTGACATGAATCAATCTATCTTCACCTTCATCTCAAAGGTTCATTCATGGTGTCTAAAAAGTCAATATACACTCCACCAATAGATTAATGTCATGTGGGATATCCTTATATGTATATAAGGGAATGTGAAATATCTAAAACACTTGGATCTTGTCATAAATAGAAATTTAATCTTAATGAACATATATCCCAAAGGAAAGCTTCCCCAAAATTATCCAATCACCAAGATATGCATCCATGGTGTTTCGTGATGAAATAAATGCTTCTAGAGAGAACTAAAATAGGGTATTATGATCACATATCACAAAGAATATTTTAGGAATTATCTGTTTTATCATATCACTCAAATAAAAATTAAAAAAATCAAAACCCATTTATATTATTGATTAAAATTATATAATTTTACAAAATAAAAAATATTCATATTATATTCTTATCTGATATTCCATGTACCATAAATTTCATCCATATTAGGCATTCTATATACACAAATATACCCATAACCATGGTTATTATCAAATTTACATACATGATTCATTGTATTCTTCCCATTTTTTTTAATCCTAACACAATGCTCTCATTTTTCATTTCATTAAATAAAATTTTATTCCCATGTTTTATAATAAATATGTAGTTTTTTTTTGGAAGAATATTTAATCTAAACCATCCATAAACATGTAATCCAATTACCATCCACAAATATTAAATATATATTTTGGTGATGATTTATAAAGGATTTAATGACCAAAATATATTGGAAGCCACTATATATGTGGCATCTCATGATTTAAATAATTGATCATTGTATTTTAACTATGGTAAATACTCACACTACTAGAAATATGGGATTTTGATCCCTTTTACCTATAGCGACTGCCACTGGCGGTCACTATAGGTAACCAATAGCGACCGCCAATGGCGGTCGCTATGTTTCCCTAAAAAACCAGCTTCGGCGCCCCCCCCCCCCCCCGAACCCTCTCCTCCCTCCTCTCGCGAAGAGCCCCCCCCCCCCCCCCCCGAACACTTCCACCCCCCCCCCCCCCCCCGTCGCTGTCATCCCCGGTCACCGCGTGCCCTGCCCCGCCGCCGCGCACCATCCCTTGCCGCCATCCCCGTCGCCCTTCCGCCCTCCGTCGGCCGCCCTCCGACCTCCACCGGCCGCCCTTCGTCGCCCCACCCTCCGCCGACTGTCCTCCGGCCGCCCTCCGCCCTCCGGCTGCCCTCCGACGGCCCTTTTCCCTGCCCTCAATCTTCTTTGGGCTTCCTCCACCTCTGCCCTCTGGCTCCGGCCACCCTCCGCCCTACGGCTGCCCTTCAGCCTCCCTCTACCATCGGGCCTCCCGCCACCCGCCTCTGGCGTCCCTCCGACAGTCCTCCGGCAGCCCTCTGGCCTTCGGCCTCCAGCCCCTCCGACCTCCACCCTCGGCCCTCTGCCCCTCGTCCCTCCCCCCCAGCACCCCTAACACCCCCCTCACACCCCTCCAACCCTCGTCCCCTCCATCTTCATCCCCTCCCTCGCCGCACCACCGCCACCTATCCCCTCCTTCACCGTCCTCTCCCTTACCGCACTGCCGCCGCCCAGTCCTCTCCCTCCCCGCACGACCGCTACTCATCCCCTCACCGTTGTCGCCCGTCTACTCTGGCTCCCCCTTTCCTCGGTCCCCTCCCTCGTCATCCCACCCTCGCTGCACTGTCGCCACCTCACTGCCTACTATCCTCCGGCTCCCCGCCGCCGCCACCGCCCATCCCCTCCCTCGCCGCACCAGCTCCAGCTCCAGCTCCCCACCACTGCCTCTCCTCTCCCTCACAGCACCGCCTTCGGCTCCCCTCCCTTCCAGGTTTGTAGCGCAATCAGGTATGACATGGGATTTCACTTACATTATTATTTTATAAATTGTTCACAAACAATTAATTAGTATTTATTTTAAATATATTTCATATGAAAAATGAAAATGTAATAAGTCTTGTGTAAATGTTTGTTATAGGGATCTTATTATGGATAAGAGTTGGATTGATCATCCAAATCGAACATCTAGAGAGTATTTCAATGGCATTATGCAGTTTATTGACTTCACCAGAGGATTTGAAAGTGACTGTATTAGTTTTCCATGTATAAAATGTGCTAACAGATATCAATTCACACGAGATACTGTGAGGGAGCACCTATTCTTTAATGGATTTCTGAAAAATTATAAGTTTTGGACTCGTCATGGATAATAATATGTTCATTTTCAAAATACGAATGCAGTTCAGATAGATGTTGATGCAAGGATGAATGATCCAATGCATGAAATGCTTACTGAAATGGTATGTGGGTTGGATCATGAAGGCATTCACATCCAGAATCTTGTGACCGGTGAGATAAATCTTTGCTCTGGTGCTGATCGTGATTCGAGGAGGTTTTATGAAGCAATTTATGATGCAAAAACAGAATTATATCTTGGATGTACTTCTTACAATAAATTGTCGTTTATCATGGAGTTTTTTCATTTGAAGACATTGAATCATTGCTCAGACACATCATTCGACATGCTGTTGGTGTTATTGAAAAAGGTTCTTCCTGTCGACGCTATGATTCCAAAGTCATATTACCATGCTCGTAATCTGACAGAGAACTTAGGTTTTACATATGAGACCATAGATTCATGTGCAAACAAATGTGTGTTGTTTAGAAAAGAAACATCCCATTTGGATATTTGTACTGTTTGTGGTGCTTCCAGGTGGAAAGAGAACAGGGGAAATCAGACTCATCAAAGTCAGATTGTGATACAGGGGAAACCGATTTCCATAAAGCAAATGCGTTACTTTCCCCTTAAATCAAGGTTGAAAAGATTTTTTATGTCATCTAAAGTTTCTAATTTAATGAGATGGCATGCAGAAAGAGTTCATGAAATTGATATGTTAACCCACCCGGCAGACTCTCATGCATGGAAGGATTTGGATAAGAGACATCCCGACTTTTCCAAAGATGTTCGTAATGTCCGATTGGGATTGGCAGCAGATGGTTTCAATCCATTCAAGTCTACGGTTAGTGCAACTCATAGCACATGGCCCGTGGTGTTGGTTCCGTATAATCATCCTCCGTGGCATTGTATGAAGCAACAATTTATATTACTTTCCACTCTTATTGATGGAACTAAACGTCTGGGGGATAAGATTGATGTTTACCTTCATCCATTGATTGATGAGTTGAATGAATTTTGGGGTGATGGTGTGATGACTTATGACTGTGAAACGAATGAAATGTTCAAACTGTAGGCTTCTTTATTGTGGGCAATCAATGAATTCCCATCTTATGAAAATTTATCAGGCTGGAGTACGAAAGGGGAATTTTCTTTCCCTTGTTGCAACAAAAGTAAAAAATTTGTATGGCTTAAGCATTCCAAAAAATGGGAATACATGGGTCACAGACGTTTTCTCCCCCCTCAGCACAGTTTCAGAAAGGACAGAGTGGCATTTGATGGTTCTAGAGAGTTCAGCCCAGCACCAAAGATCATGACAGGAGTCGAAATGTTATCACAGATTGAAGAACAAAACATCCACACGGTATATGAAATTCAGGATTTGGTGGCTCCTCTGGTACGTAATATTTGATCTACGGGTAGGCAGCGTAGTCACAATTGGAAAAAGAAAATTATTTTTTATAGTCTTCTGTATTGAAAAACTAACATGCTGAGGCATAATTTGGATGTCATGCGCATTGAAAAAAATGTTTGTGATAATATATTGTGGACCATTTTAGGTGTCAGTGGAATATCAAAGGACCATGTTAATGTACGCCGTGATTTAGAAGAAATGGGTTTAAGGAAACAGTTGCATTTACAGTTAGCTGAGGGAAACAAGGCATATATGCCTGCTGAACAGTATAAAATGAATACAGAGGAGAAAGAGACATTTCTTTCCATTTTGAAGATGCTAAAGGTGCATGATGGTTACTCTTCTAATATTTCAAAGTGTGTGAATCTGACGAGCAAGACATTGAAAGGGTTGAAAAGTCCTGACAATCACATACTACTTCAGCAGTTGATTCCAATCGCAATTTG
This sequence comes from Viscum album, assembly GCA_963277665.1. Classification (NCBI taxonomy): domain Eukaryota; kingdom Viridiplantae; phylum Streptophyta; class Magnoliopsida; order Santalales; family Viscaceae; genus Viscum; species Viscum album. The sequence goes on along the minus strand of OY728151.1, from coordinate 640,308,452 downwards.
TGATTGTTTATCCCCCAATGTTGTTCAGCTGTTGATTGAGATGAGTAATTTATTTAGACATCATTGTTTAAGAAATCAACGAATGAGTGATTTAAAAAGTATACAGGACCAAATTGTACTTATGCTTTGTCACTTTGAGAAACTATTTCCCCCCTCATTTTTCGATGTTATGGTCCACTTGACAGTGCACCTAACTGATGAAGTAATGGCTGCTGGTATAGTGCAATTCAGGTGGATGTATCCTATTGATTGGTATTTGAGTACATTGAAATGATTTGTATGCAACAGAGCTCGTCCGGAGGCATCAATATCCAATGGTTATTTGATGGATGAGTGTACTACTTTTTATGCAGAATATCTTAAGGATGTTGAAACAAAATTAGATAATCCCTCTCGGATTCAGGATGACCCAGTTATAGATGGAACCACATATGATATGGACAACATCGAGTGGATACAAGCGCATCGATGTATCTTGTTCAATACTCCATCAGTTGCACCATTAATGTAGTAAGTATCTTATCACTTTTATTGTTTAACTTTTACATGTTGTGTTTTCATAAGTTGATCATTTAAACATCGCATTATCATTTGCAAGAAACACATTAATGAGATAAAAGAAGATATGTATCGTGCGACTGAGTTGAAAATTCAACAGTCTCATTATGCGCCATTTCATGATTGGTTCAAGGATTATGTACGTATAAATTGATTTTAATTATGAGTGATGTATAATAGTAATTTATTTCTTCATATATAATTATTTAATTCTATGAATTATGTAGGTTCATAAGATGAGGGAGTTAGAGGACCCCATACTAACTGAATAATTTATCCAACTAGCTGAGGGTCCATCTATAATGGCTCGTCATTATAAATCTATAGATGCTAATGGTTTTCTATTTCACATTAAAGATGTTGACGACAAACAATAAACACAAAACAGTGGCATCGGTTTTCCATTTTTCAATTCTAGTTATTACTATGGTCAATTGATAGACATCATTTAAGTTTTATACACACACGGGTTTAAGTACATATTGGTAATGTGTAATTGGGTTGATCCAGTGCATGGATGTAAAGTCGATCAATATCAGTTTTAATGGGTGAATTTTAACTGTATGTTATACAGAAATGAACGATTTGATAATGAACCTTTAATTTTGACATCACAAGCGGAATAAGTATTCTTCGTTACTTTTCCTTCGAATCCAAGTTGGAAAGTTGTTGTCAAAATGTCTCAGCGAGGATTGTTTGTATTTGAACAAGATGAACCTGAGACTATTCCTTTTGTTTCCCAACAGCTTGATCAACATACCATAGTTCAATGTGAATAAGATATTTATTGGGTCAGAGCAGCTATTGAAGGAGAAACGTTCGATTTGCATGCATAATTAAAGGTATAATTGTTTTCCCGCTATTCAGCCTAAAATATCATAAATTATCTAAACATTTTATAAATCCTTGTAAGTTTTAATCCTCACTTTTGGAAGTTTATTCAGTTATAAATATTTAGGGTGATTTAACACATGCTATATTGATGTTATTATCAGTGTATCTTCCCATTGAGGTATTATTCATTTGGTTCATGTGCTGCTTGAATTTTTATTAATTCAATTTGAAATTTGGCTATGCATTGATTGGTTTTGTACATAATTTGTATATCTGTTTTGTGAACTTTCTGATTTTTTAAAATTCATTCACAACTAATTATTCAATCCCTTTTTGTTTGATTAACAACTGTACAAGTTTTATTTTTTTATAAACAATCCAATTTATCATTTGGACACTTTGGATAATCCCCTTACTAATGTTTTCTATGACTGCAGGCATGTCAGGGGAAGAGGCAGAAGATCCACATCATCCATATGAGGCATCTACGTCTCAGGGTCGAGGTATGTTGGAATGTCATTGTCTCTATTTTTTATGTAATTAATTAACATATATATATATTTATAACATCTGTCAATTTGTATATAAAATTGTTTTCAACAGGATCAGACTCGACTGCTTCTTCCTCTCGCGGGAGAGGCCCTGGTCGTGGCATATTATCATGGAATTTCGACACGACTTTTGATGTTTCATTTGATGAGGTATTTCATCCAGTGGGAAGGAATTCCCCTACATTTATTCGTTAGCTGGGTCATATCATATGTGATCCACATCGATTTACATTGACCACGTGTGACTGGGCTTCTATCCCTCAGGACACATTAGATCATCTTTGAAGGGAGGTTCAGGTAAGAAGACCATTTTACCTTATTCCCTATGTATAAACAACAATAACATATGTGATTTTTTTATTTAATAGCAAAATTTGAAAGTATGTCCTGATGAGTTTCGGCCAGTGTGTATGAGAAAATTCCGTAAGATGTGGAAAGACTATAAAGAAAAAGTCAAGAGGGACCACTGGGTACCAAATGTGGGTGCCCCAGACATTCTGGAAAAAGTCTCGAGAGGTTTCCTCCCAGCTCAGTGGCATGATTTAGTTTCTTATTGGTCTACTGAGGGTGTTTCGGTTTGTATATTTATTTTGGTATATATATTTTAAAGAATGTGTGATTTGTTTGAAATTTGAATGAATTGAATGTAGGAGGTGTCAACACGCCATTCTGAGAATCGAGCGTTGTAGGGACCACCTCACAGGCTCGGGACTCGTCACGTGTCTCAGATCCGACATGAGGTATTTATTATTCATTTTCTAATTTTTATAATTAATACAGTTTTGTGTTTATATTCTATTCATATACAGTTGTGGAGCAAGGTGCACCAACTAATAAAATGTCGGTGTGGATGAGGACTCGTGATCGCAATGATCCAGAGGCTACAACATTGATAGTAAGTTCTTGTACTCATTACCAATACTTACATAAAATCTGTATATTAATATATGTATATATATTTAAATGTTTCACAGGCTCAATTTGATGCTGAATTTGAACATCTGCCAGAGGACCAGCGACAGCTTCCCATGCGAAGGGATGAGATCTTTCATCACATTATTGGTTGGGATGGGCATGGATATATTTTGACCTATGGAACAGGGATTCCTTGTTCTGTAGTGTCATGGGTCGTGGTTTTCGGTCTTTCTATTGCTCAGATGACACAACGGTTGTCAGATTTCGAGGCACGGCTGCACGCTTTCGAGGAGGTAAATGCGCAATTGATCGATGAGGTTAGAGCACTATGGCAATATGTGCGTCCAGGTGATGGTGCAGGGGATCGGACAACGCAATTTTATACTGTATTTATTTATTTAATTTATATTATTTTTGTTATGAAAATATTCATAATGTTTTTTTGTTGTAGGTCCATGACCCACCTGATTGAGGTAGTAGTCATGACCACGCATGACGCATCATATTCACGGTGTGTGCTTCTGCTTTTAATGGTGGGGTTGTTATTGATATTTATGTTGGGTTTCTAGTGATTTTTTGTTGTGATTTTTGGGTATCATGTGTGTTTTAGCCTCATGCAATGTTTGTGTGCACGAATTGAGAAGTAACCATGAAACTGATTAATGATTTTGATATTTTTTGTTCATTTAATTTTCAATGTTTATAATTTCATGTTCTGTACTATTTTTGAAAAAAACATGTGATTCCTAATATAAACCATTAAAATTGTTTTTTATGAATGAGCTGAGTTCACTATTTGTAGTCCCCGGCCTACCCGGACAGACCTCCCCGCACTCCGGACAGCCCTCCCCACACCCCGGACAGCCCCCCCCCCCCCCACCCCGGACAGCCCCCCCCCCACCCCCCACCCCCCCCCCCCACCCCGCACTCCGTACAGCCCTCCCCGCACTCCGGACAGCCCTCCCCGCACCCCGGACAGCCCTCCCGCACCCCGGACAGCCCTCCCCGCACTCTGGACAGCCCTCCCCGCACCAGAACGACCTCGGAATGCCATGAAACCGTACGACAATATTCTTTGTGTGATTTTTGAAATGGTCGGGCAGACGGCACATCAATCGGAGGTGTCGTTTGGCCGCGGTGACTGGAAACGCGTTTCTGATGTCATAAAACACCAAAAATGGCGTGAGATGGTCGAATTAGGAGAAAACGTGCTCCGAATGACCTGAAACCACATGAAAACATTAGTAATATTATTCATGACGTGTAGGAGGAGACGGAACGCCCATCGGACATGCGGTGCGTGCGGTACAGCCGATTGTGTCGTTTTAAGCAGCTCGGCGCGCGCTAAAATGGCACGTTGGAGGGTCAAAACCACCCGAACGACCTCAGAATTCCATGAAACGGTATGACAATATCCGTTGTGTCATTTTTGAAATGTTCGGGCAGACGGAACGTCAATCAGAGGTGTCGTTTGACCGCGGTGACCGAAAACGCGTTTCCGGTGTCATAAAACACCAAAAACGGCGTGAGACGGTCGAATTCGGAACAAACATGCTCTAAATGACCTGAAACCACACAAAAACATTAGGAATATTATTCATGACATTTAGGAGGAGAGGGCACACCCATCGGACGTGCGGTGCGTGCGGTACGGCCGATTGTGTCGTTTTCAGTAACTCGACGCGCGCTAAAATGGCGCGTTGGGGGTCGAATCCACCCGAACGATCTCGGAATGCCATGAAATCTTACGATAACATCCGTTGTGTGAATTTTGAAATGGTCGTATAGAAGGCACGTCAATCGGAGGTGTCGTTTGTGCACGGTGACCAGAAACGCGTTTCTGGTGTCATAAAACACAAAAAACGGCGTGAGACTGTCAAATTCGGAGAAAACGTGCTCCGAATGACTTGAAACCACTCGAAAACATTAGGAATATTATTTTTGACGTGTAGGAGGAGACGACATGCCCATCAGATTTGCGGTGTGCGCGGTACGGCCGATTGTGTTGTTTTCAGCACCTCGGTGCGCGCTAAAATGGTGCGTTGGGGGGGTCAAAACCACCCGAACAACCTCATAATGCCATGAAACCGTACGACAATAGCTGTTGTGTGATTTTTAAAATGTTCGAGTAGATGGCACATCAATCGGAGGTGTATTTTGACCACGGTGACCGAAAATGCGTTTCCGGTGTCATAAAACACCAAAAACGGGGTGAGACGGTCGAATTCGGAGCAAACTTGCTCTGAATGACCTGAAACCACACGAAAACATTAGGAATATTATTTTTGACATGCATGAGGAGACAGAACGCCCATCGGACATGCGGTGCGCGCGGTACGGCCGATTGTGTCGTTTTCAGAAGCTCGGTGGGCGCTAAAATGGCGCGTTGGGGGGTCAAAACCACACGAACGACCTCGGAATTCCATAAAACCGTACAACAACAGCCGTTGTGTGATTTGTGAAATTTTCGGGTAGACGGAATGTCAATCAGAGGTGTCGTTTGACCGTGGTGACCGGAAACGCATTTCTGATGTCATAAAACACCAAAAACGGCGTGAGACGGTCGAATTTAGAGAAAACGTGCTCCGAATGACCTGAAACCACATGAAAACATTAGAAATATTATTCGTGACGTGTAGGAGGAGACGGCACGCCCATCGGATGTGTGGTGCGCACGGTACGGCCGATTGTATCGTTTTCAGCAGCTCGGCGCGCGCTAAAATGGCGCGTTGGGGGGTCAAAACCACCGGAATGACCTCGTAATTCCAAAAAACCGTACGAAAACAGCCGTTGTGTGATTTGTGAAATTTTCGGGTAGACGGCACATCAATCGGAGGTGTCGTTTGACCGATGTGACCAGAAACGCGTTTCTGGTGTCATAAAACACCAAAAACGGCGTGAGACCGTCGAATTCAGAGAAAACGTGCTCCGAATGACCTGAAACCACATTAAAACATTAGGAATATGATTCTTGACATGTAAGAGGAGACGGCACACCCATAGGACGTGCGGTGCGTGCGGTACGACCGATTGTGTCGTTTTCAGCAGCTCGTCGCGTGCTAAAATGGTGCGTTGGGGAGTCAAAACCACCCGAATGACCTCAGAATGACATGAAACCATACGAAAACATCGGTTGTGTGAATTGTGAAATGGTTGTACAGACGACATGTCAATCAGAGGTTCCGTTTGACCGCGGTGACCGGAAACGCGTTTCCAGTGTCAAAAAACACCAAAAACGGCGTGAGATGGTCGAATTAAAATAAAATGTGCTCTGAATGACCTGAAACCATAAAAAAACATTTTTAATAATATACGTGATGTGTTGGAGGAGACGGAATGACCATCGGATGTGTGGTGCACGCGGTATGGCCAATTGTGTCATTTTCAGCAGCTCGGCGCGCGCTAAAATGGCGCATTGGGGGGTCAAATCCACCCGAACGACCTCAGAATTCCATGAAACCGAACGACAACAGCCGTTGTGTGATTTTTGAAATGGTCCGGTAGACGGCACATCAATCGGAGGTGTCGTTTCACCGTGGTGACTGGAAACGCGTTTCCGGTGTCATAAAACACCAAAAACGGCGTGAGACGGTCGAATTTGGAGAAAACATGATCTGAATAACCTGAAACCACACGAAAATATTAGTAATATTATTCGTGACGTGTAGGAGGAGACGACACGCCCATCGGACGTGCGGTGCACATGATACGGTCGATTGTGTCGTTTTTAGCAGCTCGGTGGGAGCTAAAATGGCGCGTTGGGGGGTCAAAACCCCCCAAATGACCTCGGAATGCCATGAAACCGTACGAAAACATCCGTTCTGTGATTTTTGAAATAATCGGGTAGACTTCACGTCAATCGGATGTGTCATTTGACCGCGGTGACCGGAAATGCATTTCCAGTGTCATAAAACACCAAAAACGGCGTGAGACGGTCGAATTCAGAGAAAATGTGCTCTGAAAGACCTTAAACCACACTAAAAAATTAGAAATATTATTCGTGACATGTAGGAGGAGACAGCACGCCCATCGGACGTGTGGTGCGCGCGGTACGGCCGATTGTGTCATTTTCAGCAGCTCGGTGCGCGCTAAAATTGCGCGTTGGGGGGTCAAAACCACCCGAATGACCTCGGAATTCCATGAAACCGTACGACAACATCCGTATTGTGATTTTTGAAATGTTCAGGTAGAAGGAACATCAATCGGATGTGTCGTTTGACCGCGGTGACCGAAAATGCATTTCTGGTGTCATAAAACACCAAAAACGGCGTGAGACGGTCGAATTCGGAGCAAACTTGCTCCGAATGACCTGAAACCACAAGAAAACATTAGGAATATTATTCGTGATGTGTATGAGGAGACGGAAGGCCCATCGGATGTGCGGTGCGCGCGGTACGGACGATTGTGTCGTTTTCAGCAGCTCGGTGTGCGCTAAAATGTCGCGTTGGGGGGTCAAAGCCACCAGAAAGACCTCGGAATGCCATGAAACCGTATGAAAACAGCCGTTGTGTGAATTGTAAAATGGTCGTGCAGACCACACATCAATTGGAGGTGAATTTTGACCGTGGTGACTAGAAACGTGTTTCCGGTGTCATAAAACACCAAAAACGGCGTGAGACGATCGAATTCAGAGAAAATGTGCTCCGAATGACCTGTAACCACACGAAAAATTAGGAATATTATTCGTTATGTGTATGAGGAGACGGCAGGCCCATCGTACGTGCGGTGCACGCGGTACGGCTGATTGTGTCGTTTTTTAACAGCTCGGCGCACGCTAAAATCGCGCGTTGGGGGGTCAAAACCATCCGAATGACCTCAGAATGTCATGAAACCGTACGACAATAGTCTTTGCATTATTTTTGAAATGGTCGGGCAGACGGCACGTCAATCAGAGGTGTTTTTTTACCGTGGTGACCGGAAATGCATTTTCAGTGTCATAAAACACCAAAAACGACGTGAGACTATCGAATTCGGAGAGAACGTGCTCCGAATGACCTGAAACCACACGAAAACATTTGGAATAATATTCGTGACATGTAGGAGGAAACAGCATGCCCATCGAACATGCGGTGCACGTGGTACGGCCGATTGTGTCGTCTTCAGCAGCTCGGCGCGCGCTAAAATGTCACGTTGGGGGGTCAAAACCACCCGAATGACCTCGGAATGCCATGAAACCGTACGACAACAGCCTTTGTGTCATTTGAAAAATGTTTGGGTAGACGTAACATCAATCGGAGGTGTCGTTTCACCGCGGTGACTGGAAACACGTTTATGGGTCATAAAACACCACAAACGGCGTGAGACGGTCGAATTCGGAGCAAACATGCTCCGAATGACCTGAAACCACACAAAAACATTAGGAATATTATTCGTGACGTGTATGAGGAGACGAAATGCCCATAGGACGTGCGGTGCGCGCGGTACGGCCGATTGTGTCATTTTCAGCAGTTCAGCGCGCGCTAAAATGGCGCGTTGGGGGGTCAAAACCACCTGAACGACCTCATAATTCCATGAAACCGTACGACAACAGCCGTTGTGTGATTTTAGAAATGGTCGAGTAGACGACATGTTAATCAGAGGTGTCCTTTGACTGCGGTGACCAGAAACGCGTTTTCGGTGTCATAAAACACCAAAAACGGCGTGAGACGGTCGAATTCGGAGCAAACGTGCTCCGAATGACCTGAAATGATATCATTTCATAAATTTGGGGTTTTAAATTATTATAGAACCATGATTTAATGTCATATTTAATTTTATTATATGTATATAATAACTGAATAATTATGTCCAATTTATGTTTGTTTTGTTTTGTTGTTTTTTTGTCTTACTGTAGGTTTATTGAAGAAGAAGATTGAAATGGATGGACCTGCTTGGATCTTTGAAGCACGTTTATCATTTATTGTTTATGACGATCTTGATGTTTATGCTGTTTGAAATTGTTTTCCATTTTTAATGATTTTTACCTTGTTTTATCTCTGATTTTGCACCGTGAAGAAAAAAAACACAATTCGTACATTTCATTAAAAAAATGAAAAATATTTTATTTAATATTAAATATATATTTTTCTTTAATATATATATATATATTAAAATATTTAAAACATATTTTATATATATATATATTTAAAATATTTTATTTAATATTATATATATAAATATTTTCTTTAATATATATATATATATATTATTTAATATATATATATATATTATTTAATATATATATATATATATATATTTCTTTCAGTAGGAATTTTTTTTAAAAAAAAATTTCCCAGGCTAGCGACCACCAAGAGGTTGCTTAAGGCCGGAATTTCGGCCACCTATAGCGACTGCCATTGGCGGTTGCTATTGGCCTACAGCAATGAAGCTGAAGCGACCGCCAATGGCGGTCGCTAATGCCCGGTTATTTAGTAGTGTCATGGTCAATTAAATTTATTACATTTTAATCCTATAACAATGATATAAAAATTAATAGACTATTTTATTCAATTTCATTGCAAGAGTGATAATATCATAAATTATAAATTTAAAATAAATTTCATCATTGTAGGTAATGTCACTCAACTAAAAAAAATGAAAACAAGTAATAACATCTTCATCACCTTTAATTTTACATAAATTTTACATTGGAATGTTATAATAATAATAATGTACATTTAAATTTATAAACATCATTATGTTTCCCCTTCAGCATCCCAAAAATTTTAAGATAAATGTGAAGGAGACAATTCCTTGATTCCACTTTATAACACCATGTCCCAACTCAATCAATAGAAAAAGGACTAAAGGATTACATTAAAACAATAACGACTCCACAAATTTTAAAAATTACTATATATAATATAGGGTCTCTAGTGATGTCACAAGGGTATTATAACACAATATTAGAGTGATAAGAATTTGTAGTAATAATGATGACAAAATATATGAAGATAAATAAGGAAAGAAAACATCATTAAAAGTTTTAATAAAAACATATATATTCCACACTATATAAAATTATATGGTGTGAATATAATGAATGTAATAAAAAGGACATAATGAACCCCATAGTTAGGTCACATACATTCTAATCTAAAAAATATAATAATTAATAAATCTATTATTTCAATTAAATTGGATATTTTTTCTATACCGGTCCCATATCTGATTCCCCTTCATAACAAACTCAATAATCAATATACTATAGGATCTATTCTATAAACCTTTACTATAACTATGAACTCTATCTAGGTACCAATGGTGGTACCAAAATGTAAGAGTAAATCACATTAGGCCACCAACATTAGTGTCACTAAATATATTTGTTCCAAAAAATGGACAATATATCGGGCCTTAGTAAATAATAAAAACATATGAAATAAATCATTATTAATCCTAAGGATATAATGTGAAACCATGGATTAACCAAACATGATTAATATATTTATGGGCTTGTTTTATGTATATATATATACACCTTGAGAGAAAAAATACCATCTTAAAAACCATGTGTATATATCCTTGTGGAAACACGTCCATTCATAAAACAATATGACCATCAAATATAAAGAAAATGTCCTATCCCGGAACGATGAGAACATAACCCTAGGGGAAAATAATATACTAGAATAGTGATTATACAACCTATGTTGAATAACAATATAACCTAGAATAATACATACATAACCCAATGTAAACTATTTCCAGCCCAGGAATGATGAGTGCAAAACACAGTTGGAAACATATCCTACCATGGAACCATGAGTTAATTTATTATATATTTAACACATCATTTATGTTTCACACTTTTTCCAGTAATCACATTTTATCAAGGGTTTCATATTTACCATGGTATCTATTTGTTAAAATCATTATATGGTATCTACATTCACATAGTAGTTGGTAATTTAGTCTATGTCCCCCATAATTTCATTCACTGAAATTAATTTTTTTTTATCTTAAGTCACATAAAAGTAGGTGAATAAATGTAATCATTTATATGTGTTGTTGTCTTTATCCATACTTCATGAATATGTTATTATCTTTGAATAATAATAATCATTATCAAAATTTATTTTTTTTATTATGGGAATGCAGTATTTTTTCGGAAAGAAAAGACATCACATGAACATTGACATAAGTAAAGAAATTATGTATTTCATTGGTTCGACCTACATTATTCTAAGAGGAAACTAATCATCAAAAAATTCCTATTAATATTAAAATACAATATTGAAATCAATTCTCCACATGGAAACATAATATAGGGACTAAATAGTCATATATGGTGTTATAATGATATACATTAAGGTAATACATTAAATGATCATTTATGAATGCTAAGATACATTTAACTATCTCATATATATATTTGATTTATAAACCACTTTACAATATATGATATCTCTCAAAAACATCATGTTATCATGATATGGTATAGAATGATCTCATGTGTGTGACTAGTGAAATAATTGAAGAAAATTTTATTTTAAATCAATTTAATATAAATTATTAAAAATATTATTACAAATATATATGTCTTGTGGTATAGAATGACCATGAAGTTTAGGTTTTGAATACAAAATGTTGAATTCTCAATGTTATGGCCTCTTATTCCTATGATTTGTCAAAATAATCCTATGTTCGTAATAAAATATCATGATAAATGGATTTATTATGTTACAATCCTTGTACAGAGAACATCATTGTGTAATTCAGATCGTCATTGATTAACCTTCCACACATTATCTTTTTTCCTCTAATAAATCCCTCACACAAGAATTTCATTCCGTGATACACATTTTTAATGTTATGACTAATCCTAAAAATGGAAATGTAATAACCATATTCAACCATCAGTGATTTAAATCCTCTTATAAGTGCCTTAAAACCCCACTTTGTTATATTTTGTTATCTTAAAACATTCATTTATTACCAATCTTATTAAAAACTCCCAGAATTGACTCTCAAAAATCCTTAAATAGTCTAAAACATTTAAGAAGTAGGAACAAAAAGAGGGTTTATAAATAAATAAATGAGTCCATGCCATGATGATGTAGTGGGATTTCATCATTATTTGGTGTGTAATTTATCATGATAAATCCTTTTAAATTATTTATATGGTACCATTTCCATTTCTATTTATTCTTAAAATCAATAATATTTATTTTTTATGTATATTTTCACTTGATAAACCACATGGGGGATATTCCCTATCATAAAAATATTTTATAATTGTGTAATATGAATTGATTTTTTATCCACTCCTATTATTATTCAATTCATGATGATCTGTGAGATCATAGAACCTATATATGAAAGCATACCATAGGTGGTAGTTTCATCAATATAGGCTAGAATGTATAGTGATATTTTCATGAATTATTTTCATTTATCATGGGAGGTTCAAATAATGAATTAGTTTAATTATAAAAATATTTACTTAACCATACTAATTTGAGTGAGTTATATATTTTTTTTACATAATTGTTTTTCTGCTCATATGTGGGTTTTGATCCACTATTGGGATCATCATGAGAGAAATTATAATTTGTTATATTTGTAAATGTGATGGGTGATAAAATTACCTCTCATAATTTAGGTATTGTGGATTATAATGGTTAGATTTTTAAAATAATTATATCATTTAATAATTTCTATTGTGTTTTTTATTTGTGGTCTGGATAGATAGACTCTTATTGATTATTTAATTGATGGTTAAGGACCATATTATATATATATCACTTATTTTATATTGTTCTATAGAGGGGTCTAGGATTATAGAGTATGAGTGTTGGGGGGTTTTTATCCTTCTTAGAGTGGTCTTTTTGTTTGATGAGATAGATAATATTGGCACATATCCTTCATGTATTATTTTATTATTCAATGAACTGATGAAATTGATACATCATCCATGATAACCTGAATGTTCATGATAATTTTCCATGGGGGGTCACATCAGTGGTGACATTAGTGATTATGATTTATTGATTGCATTAGGATTTTCATCAAAAATGGTTGAACATATTATTTTATTTTTCATGTTAGTATTTAAACTCAATCTATTTTATAACTTCCATATTAATATCATTACATATAGAAACAGTTTATGAGACTCCTACTATGTTGTAATAGATAAATGGGTTAATATATATAGCTTTGTACTACCATATTGTTGAATGTATACCCTATAAGTCAACCCATTATAATCGCATTACATAGAATATTATTTTTGATAATGTTATTGGTGTAATATTGGAGGTATTATTATGTAGATATAATTTTATACAATTATAAAATGTGATTTATACCATTTGAAGACATATCATAATTGGGAAAAAGTTAGAGGTTCACTTTTGGTAGTTTATAAAATATATAATGTGAGGATTTATGAGATGTTAATGGTGTGGTATGTGTGATTTTATTAATATTATTTCAATTTTGTGAAATTTTCAATTTACAAATTTAATTATTAAAAAAACTGTTAATATAATGTTTATTTACTTATGGACACCTTAACTACCCATAATGTTTTTTTCATTCTATGTTGATCTAAATTTATGGGTGGGCCTTATTTAAATTCATTTTTTAGTATTTCTTATTATTATTATTATTATTTTGATATTTTGAGTTCATGATATTGGTAGTAAGTGATACAATTGGTTGTATTGTTGAGAATATAGGGAGAAATAATTTTTTGATGTTTTTGTGAAATCAGGAAAAGTATTTAATTTAGGATGAGAGGGACTTTTGAGTTATCTTTATAGATACATGTGTTTATATCAGTCACGCAATACATGAATGTGGCTTCAATCATGATTAGGTATAACTAACCAAATATTTAGATTTTATATTTCATATATTCATTATGAAATAGATTTACAACATATATGAGTTTACATGTTTTATGGTTTTATTGATTGATGAGATTCCCACATTGCAACATGGATACACCCTATATTATCCCATGTATCAACATAATTATAAATATTTATTGACATATGATATGTGGGTAAAATTCTAATGGGTTTCTAGAATTATGATATATCATCATATAAGGGTGGTTGTTGATGTATACAAGAAGATATTAATATTTTCCATTTAAGGAATGTAATCTATATTGAGATGGATTGATATATTAAGATCAAAATTATATTTGTTGATAATGGGTTTTTATGAGCTTTTTAGTGAATTGGTGGAATGAAAATTTAGATTTAATTATTTGAGGAGGCGAATCTTGGGAATGAATGTATGGGTGGGACCCAAAGTAAATGGAACCCTGGGATGATTCATGTAATTCCCAAGACATTATGGATTGAGGGAGAGACCATGATGGGATATGGATGACGGCTTAAACCTCATGAATGCTTCATACATAACCATGTGGTAGGGAATCAATGTCAATGTAGTTCATGATGGGGCATAAAATCATGGTGTACACAAGGAAAACAACTCAAAGACATGTTGAGGATTACACAAGGATAGAATCCCATCTCAAGAGGGAAACTATTGTTCTTAGGATTATGGATTGAGTCTAGGGATTTTATGTGGTTAGTCACCATGGTGGATTAGAACACCTCATGGAGGGTGATCCCGAATATGATTCCCATGAAAAGATGATGTCACATCTAGAGGGTACATCCCATGGAGTGTCCATCATTGGGATGGAGCACCATTGATAACCGCTCTTTTGGTTTAAAATCATGGAGTAATCCTACGTACCATTTTTGAATATGGGGATCAAAACCCACATATTTCATGAAAGGTTGGTCCTCCCAATTTAATATAATGAATGAAGGGGTGAACTATTGGGACGTGGTCGGGGCCGATGGATGATGGACATGGGCCTCAAAAAGGCATCAAACTTATCCATGTATTAGGGAATCAATGTCCACATATTTCAGTAGATGGATTATATGAGTGTCATGATCCTATCAGGTTTTGGGTCCCACGGGGAATCAATTTAGATGATGAATGAGAGTGGATGGATTAATACAAACTATGGAGGTCGATCCAAGGTGATGTGTCTTAGAAATAGAAAATGTAACATCATGAGGGTACTTCCCTTTAAGAGAGCATAATATTTTACAAGAAGTCTTGTCATAATTCCCTATAAGTGTGGACCCAAGAGTTTTTGTATCATAAGGGTAAGATATATCACTTTAAAGGCAGATATAAACAGTGATGGGGGTGGATCTAGGAGGGTGAACCCCTATGTAGGTCCACTATTGATCACCATTTTTCAGTATTGAACCATATGTAGGTTTCCAACGTATCCGGTTTAGAAGACAGGGATCAAATCCATCATAGTTCAGAATGAATTGTGGATTACACATATGAGAGGACCACGTGGCGCAATGGAGTGGAATCTATAAATTAGGATTATGTGTATAAGGAGACTGGGTGCCACAATGGAGTGGAAATGGTGGATGGGTATTACGCATTAAATCTTCATGAGTGCCATTATAGAGTAGTTACGGTGGATGGGGCCTATCCGTGGAAGTAGCTCGGGTGCCATTGTGGAGCACCAATGGTGGATAGTGTTTACATGTGGAAGTATCTAGGGTGCTGCTCTAGAGTGGAAATGGTGAATGGGTTATAGGCAAGGAAGCATTCCATGGTTCCACTATGGTGCAATAATGGTAGTTGGGGATTACACGTGGATTCTTCGAGGATGATGATGTGGAGATGCAATGGTTTATTGGGGCGTACGTGTGGAAGTGTCCTGATTTTTTCTATGGATACATAATGAGGGATGTCTCTTTACCATGGAAGTAGAGTAGTTTTCATTGTTGAGTTGAAATTGTGGATTGGGATTACGCATGGATGTTGTCTGAGTGCCTCAATAGAGCGGAAATGGTGGATGGGTCGTACTAATAGAAGTTTCCCGTAATTTATTCCTCGTGTGGGACCATGAGAGAATCTCAACATGCATATGGGTTGAGGAGTTTGGCTGGGTCATTCACATTAATAGGAGGCCCACAATGGCTTCTTATTATTCAACTCATGATGATGCATATAATGATTTATTCATAAGTCATATTATACTAGAATTTTATGGTATGATATAGTTTAATGTCATGTTTTGAGGAAAATTAGGCATAAGGATCCTATGAAATCATGGTGTGGTACTAATGTAAGTGTTTCCCTTTCAGGTTCAACCAAACTTTTGAAGCAGGTGATGAGGATTGGATGAGTTTGTTGAGGAATGTATCGACAAAAGTTACTCAGGCAATTGATGATAAAAATATCAATTCACGACATTGGAAAGGGACTGTGGGGAATATGTCGGCTGAAGATATTTCATCGAGTGTGGAGGAGTATCACAAATTATGGTATTCCATTTGTTGGAGGTGGGTGAATATAAAGGCACAATTTAAAATGTCGATGCCACGAACTGAAATGATCATAGTGTGACATCCCATTTTTTCATGTGTGTATGTGATACAAGCAAAGCAACCATCTCAAAGGTCCATGACTACATCCTAATAGTGGGCCAGAGTGGGGGTATGGGGAAACTTCTCTCATGATATAGACTGGTAGGCATGATGGTAGGAGCTTCATGAAGTACATGGCTTCACGAAGAATCATCACGAGATTAGGTTCTCCCAATGGTTGGAGGTTTGTGGAGATTATAGTATCATGAAGGAATAACCTTCATGGATGATGGGTGCTTCGTGGAGGCATGAAATTCACAGGGCATGGATTTACCTTAGCAAAGAAATCATTATTTGGAATGGTCTCAGCAAAGGATTAATGCTTCATAGATCCTTGATAAAACAACTGGTGGCTCATTCCTTTTCGGAGGTTAGAGGCCTCATCGTGGTGCTCGAGATCACCTTAAAATGGGATATCAGTCACCTAATGGGTGGAATAACAAATATTATGATAGGGGTGGATTTTTTTATAGGAAAAGGAGGTCATCAAGATTTTTGGGGATTGATGCGAAGAAAAAGGACACTGTAAATGAAATATTTTCATGCTAGTTCCTGGAGGGAAAACGACACCATATAGGAGATATGTTCTCGATTATATCAGAAAAGTATGATAGATGTATTGGAGCATATTTTTTTGTGGTCATCTCCACATATGGAGTGGAACATATCACCGGAAACACATTCTCATTCTGATCCACGAAGGATCTTCACAAGCCCTTTTTCGGGCCTAACATTAGAAGGCCATAACATCAAATTCGTAACTCCATTCGGGCTCCACAAATTGTCAAATCAAATACTATAAAATGTAATAAAATGTATGATCATGTATGTAAGAATTTTTTGAATTATATAGATGTGTCTCTCATCTCCAAAAAATTACCACCAAAGAATGGAGTCAAATGAGGATGATGTGAGGTGGATTGCCTTATAAAGAATCCATTAAGGAAAACACCTTCTTTGGGATCCTCTATATATCAATCGCATTGTGGAAACAACCAACAATATATCTAAGCCCATGTGATCCATGATTTTTGTGGGAATAAAGAGAAAAAATTTAGGTCATTTTCATATACGAGAGTTCCAAAATGATGCACTATGTAATGGGAACAGAATGAAACATCCATCACCTTTGGGAGTATCTTGAATGAGAGGGGTCATACCTAAATAATTGGGATTGCCATGTAGCTAAATTTATTCTTCCAATGGGAACTATTTCATGAGAGGGATAATTCCATGGGCATTGGAATCAACCTTAACAAAGGGGAATGGGAAGTGTGAATCATGATACAATGAATTCAGAACCATGTGGGGGTGGAATGAAGATGGAGGATGACTATTAAAAATGTTTGAAACGGTGTATCCATACAGTGTTAGCCTAAAATGGGAATAAAAAACTATGGATTGATCACGAACCATATTTTAAATGTAGGTCATGTATCATGTTTTCCCTCAAGATCCTCTTGGACATTGGACCAATATGGTAGGTGAGGCAATGTAACATGTGACCAGGATGTTAGGGGGTCCCTTTAGATGTAAAAAAAAGGATGATTGTGCAAAATAAAGGGAATAAAAATTGTGGAGATAGAGTTATGGGATGTTCGAATGAATTCCAACACTCTTTAAATGTCCCAAACATGAATAGAACACATTTGGGGATTGTATCAGACTAAAAAATATCAAACCTTATCCATATATGTCTTCTCGTGTGAGGGCCTATAATTCCTTGCAGTTTTACCTCATTAAAATAAGGACTATAGACATTTAGTTTATTGTTATATTGTGATGGAAATACATTGAATTTATTAACATCATATGAAAAAGACATTGTAAATAGTTTATGTTCATAATGACATGTACCTAGAAAACAGTGTAGGTCATGTTATATAGACTTGGTGCTATAATGTTTTGGACACAGAGTTTACACCATTATAGAAAAGGGGCTCTAAGGCATAAAAAAATTTGGATATCCCCAAAGAGAAAGGTATAGTCATTACTTTATATCCTTCTAGGGTAGGAATAAAGCCATATGTTGTTCTAGAGATACAACATGTTGACATACCAAAACAGGTTGGGGAAATCTTCTCTGTTGAGGAATCTAAATTATCCCATAATTATGATGGGGTATCGTGAATTATTTTAGGGTAAGGTCCCAGTTTAATGTCATGTAGTAAAGATGAATGAAAATAGGTGTATGCTCGATTGAAACACATTTTTCATCCATCATAACCCTATGTGAATGAGGAATGAAAAAGGTCTCAAACACACCACATAATATTGTGTAAACCAATGCCAAAAGGGGACGAAAGGATAAAAGATCATATAGATAGAACACAAATGGGATGTCTAGGTGTTGATATGTATCCATCAATGATGTTAATCAAACCAAACAAATATCATGAGATGAAATGACATGTGAAGGATTCCAAAAAAGTGAAAAATTGTCTCATGTGAGAAACAATTGGGGTTGCTACATAATTTAATGTCATGTGAACATTGATACTAGAAATATTAGTTTAAATTAATAGAGTTCAGACGAGAAGAAGCCCAGTATAATGTCATGTTTGAAGTACATGCTAGTGGAGTTTAATTTATTGTAGTAAGGATGATGAAGATTGTAGTTTATGGTCATAAAGATCAGAACATGAGAATGACATATATTATGCGGTGCCAAGAACCAACCAAATGTGAATGAGGACAAAAGAGTCATCCGCTGCATTACTAATTCTCAAAATAAATGACCCTTGTTTTAAAGTCATGAATCTTGTATTTTTGGACTTAAAACTCTAGTTTCTAGTCATAGAGTTTGGACAATATGGTGTGACACATTACATGAGGGTATACAAAATTTCAAAACATATAATAAAATTTGAGCCATGATTGGTAAGGGAAACAAGGGACATGATATAATTTTTTTAATACATGTACACACACGATAAGGGAATAGAGGTGTAGGGGCCAAATATGACCCCATGATGCTGGTTCACTACTCAAAGCACAAAGGTGCATGGAGGAATGAAACAGAGAGTTTTGAAATTCAATCTGGACATATGAATATGATAATGAAAGTGTATCATGAGACCAAAATTTGGTGTATAATCGTGTCGACCAAAATGATGATGGAAAACTAATGAACATTTTCGAAACACAATATCCATATAGCGTGACTTGGAATGGGAACAAAAAAATTACAATAAACCACTGACTATATCCTTAAAAATAAACATGAATCATATTATCAATAACGATCCTCCAGGAAGTTAGCCCATGATGGTAGGGGATAAAATGTGGACTAGTCTATCTAGGGTATATTCATATGTGAATGATATTGTTGACCCAAATGAATTTTACATAATGTGTGGGGATGGGATAAGGGAAAATACATATAGAATCCAACCCTCTATGTCTCATACCACAGTGCCTCTGATAATCATGATGGGGTAATACAATGGTTGAGGGGTTCATCAAGGTAGATGACTTGAATTAATGAGTATGAAAACGGTGCAAAATGGGTTCATCAACCATGTTCTGGACCCAGGGACAAAATTTATAGGTTATCATTCATATATTGTTAGGGAAGGAATCAATCCCAACATATTTCCTAAGGTGACGTTCATTTTAACGTCATGCAGAAAGGATGAATGGGGTGAGGAATGTCATCGAGGAATGGGGTACCTGGCACAACCATTGTATACCCGGCGTCAAAGGGGACAATGAATCCCACACCACACCTTTCATGTAAAGACCCGGATATTACATATAATTTTTTAGTTATATGAAAATATTATGAGACTGAGAAATTTGACAGCACATGATATCAAGGCCCGGAGAGCTCTAAAAAGAATTTTGAACATTTTTAAAGTATGTTCAGTAAAATGCAAGCAGAATTTTCTAACTTTTGAACTGGTGATCAGAATGAAAATCTTGAGGGCACCATTGAATTCAATGCACCATGATTCACTTAGATGAATCTTAACGTCGACCATAAATAGTCGGATGAAAAAAGTAATTTTGGGACCATTCAGAAAAAAATAATAAAATAGCTGTTGAATTATTTTATTCTTTTCTTCAATCAGGTAAGTGCCGGATGGCATAAACACAACATAATAGATGGAATTAAATGAATGTTTCTTAATGACATGTTACCTTTTTTGTGTTATTGTAGTGATCTTATGTTTAATTTTTCATAAATAAATGGTTCATTAATAAACCATATTAATCACTACAATGTGTGGTTTAATTCTTTATATTAATCAAACTATTGGAAAGCGATTTCAGGACCATGGGAGAAACTTCTAACGTGACATCGACGATTTTACTCTCTAATGAAGTATAGTGAATGAAAAATGATTATTGTAGGAATAGAACTGAATATCGAAAAGCGACTAAGAACGTTGATTGTTAACGAACATGGAAATTCTTTCATTCATCTTCAACGGAGTTCACCGAATCCGGGTAGGAGAAATTAATTTATTTTTATGTTAATAAATTTTCTTCAATCACGTTCAAGAATAATATGAAGAACATAGATCAACTGACTAACGGTTTGATCTGAGATTCATTGATCACTATAAGAGGTTGTTTCGAGGTTTCACATTGGTGGTTTTCTTAATATTTATGATAATTGTTATCACCCCCTTGAAAAACGCGAAGGCAATGGATGCGGGAAAATCTGAACAAGTCATGAACCCTCCACCACGGGTAGATTTTGTGTGTTCCTCGTGGGAGACAAATAAACAAGGAATACATGTGAATCGAAATGGAACTTTGTGAAAGCGGCGACCCGAGAGACCCATAGGTGAAGACGGGAAGGAAAATAGACCACCAAAGAATCTCTGGTGGCCTGCGGTAGCAGCCACGGGCATGACGACCATCCCTTGCTAGCAACATAATGATGGCAGTGCCTGCAGACACCGCGTCGGTAAGGTGGTGGCTTCGGACGACCATAGTTGGTGGTAGATGAGGTGATGGCGCACCGTGTGGGAGAGGAGCGGCCCGCTTAGGATACTCGACTGGACATGCATGACCGGCTCGTGCCAACCGTTTTAGGAGGTAACATGGAGCCCCGATGGTGCCACCTGCTGGGTGGACCGAACGCACTGTATTATGAGCAGAAAAACCATCCCGCATCCACAAAGGCTAGGTTCTCCAGGAAAGCCTTACCAGCTAACTGGGCCAGGTCCGCAAGCTGGGCCGAACTCGCCAGCTGGGCCAGACCCCTACCAGACCCGGACCCGACTGGTCTCGTTACACAAAAACTAACGTAACTCGCAGACCATGAGTCCACTTGATGGGCCATCTGTGTCATGAGGACCCTTTTAATGAGGAGAGCCTTTCGAGATACTCCACATGAGTTTTGGCAGAAGATTGAGTATAGACGGGATGGATCAGACTCGAATCCAAATAGGACCTTTTTACCTTTTTGCTTATATCTTATAGGCCTAGTGTGTGATTGATGCACCATTTGTCTCATTGGAACCCTTACGAAAAGAAGGTCCTTTTGGTTACTTCTCCGTGGTACTTAGTGGAAGTTATGGTACAATATATGGTTCGAGGATAAGAATATTCAGAACTCAAGTACACCAAGTGTTGGAATCCTAAGGCTATTTTTCAAGTGAAGAGGGACCCTCCGTGGATTGGCAGTAGTGTGACCCTTCATGGATCTACTGTAGTGAGAACCTCCATGGATTGAAAATGGAGTAACCCATTATAGATTGGAATAAATGTGAACCTCTATGGATTGGCAGTTGTGTGATCTTATGTGGATCAGTAGTACTGTGACCCTCTGTCGATCAGTTGTAGCATGACCCGAAGTGGACCAGCCATAGAGCGACCCATTGTGGGTCTACTGCAGAGCGACCCTTTGTGGATTGGTAGTAGATAACCCCTTATCAGTTTTTCACCTGAGGTTCTTGACAACATTACATTATCTTTCATAATATTAAAAATATTTATTCACATTCTCAAAGTTGTATTACTGGTGTGAGCTCTCTTTTACATATGCTTGGTGATTGAGATCATACATTGTGGTTTTCATATTATGGAATTCTGTGAGACCTTCAGGGGTATCGAGGTCCTTAACAGGTATTGGTATACTCAGTCTAGCATGGGCTTAGCCCCCCATTATTGTGTCTTATATAGATGAATGATAGATTTACTGAGACTTAGAGATCCAGGGCTAGATGGTGCTTAGAGTGATTGATAGACGTGGTGAGCGGTAGTGGCAACAAACGACGAGTTGGCCTACCCTTAGAGTAGGATCCTTGGTGGAAGACCTTCAGAGCATGTGATTTACTTTTTTTGTATATTCTTTTATGA
This sequence comes from Viscum album, assembly GCA_963277665.1. Classification (NCBI taxonomy): domain Eukaryota; kingdom Viridiplantae; phylum Streptophyta; class Magnoliopsida; order Santalales; family Viscaceae; genus Viscum; species Viscum album. The sequence continues at coordinate 640,285,861 of OY728151.1, read as the reverse complement.
TGGTCTTCTATACATTCCCCTGTAACTTTTTTTACTTACTTTTACTCTCAGTGATGGTTTTTAGTTGCAGTTATACTTCACTTTTTCCGTTGTGTTTTACATGTGTTCAGTTTTCCATGTCTATGTGTGTATAGGTTTAAATGAAATGACTTCCCTTTTGAGTTTAGAATTTATGATGCTAGTCACTTGCCCATGGATAATGGAAGGTCGGCATATGGTAGTCACATCATGGGCTCTAGGGGATGGGTCGTGAAAAAGTTGAATCAGAGTGAAGTTAGTTCTAACATATTAACTAATAGTATATGTTTTCAATGAAGAAATAGAGTTATATGTCTTGAGTTTGTATTAATTCTCAAGAAGTCCAGTGTTGGTGTGGATTCTGACGTATCCATACAATTGGACCCTAAATTCATATTTTCTCTCGTTACACGAAAAAACATGTTGCATGTGTTTGGAAAATGTTTTTTTTCTCTTCTGATTTATTTTGATTCAACTCACCAGGTATAACTTATTAATAGTGGAACATCTTTTTCATTACAATATGGATCTATTTAGACAGTCATCCAGGATTCCAATGAGATATCATGATGATGGACAACATAGAGATGAGGTGTTGGGGTAGGGCCCTCTTACAGTGGTAGCACCTTCAGGTGGAGTACCTGTAGAAGCACCACCCATTGTGCAGATGTTTCCACCAACCCCACCAGCATATAGTGCACATCGAATGAGCACATTTTATGAGTTCTAGAGATAGAGACCTATGAGGTTTCGAGGAATGTCATATCCACAGGTAGCTAAGGACTGACTAGAGCCTATGGAATGTGTTTTCTATTTGGTTGAGACACCAGTAGACTATATGGTGATCTTAGATGAAAGACTCTTTTAGGGAACAACAGGGAGGTGGTGGAGCCTGATGCCCCAGACACATGAGGAGATGAGTCTTTCCTGTTTGGACTTCAAGAGCCTCTTCAGGGATGAGTTCATTCTAAAGACTCTACACTCTGATTTCATTTAGTAGCTACTGCAATTACAGTAGGGAATCCTCATAGTGGACCAGTACTCGATGGAGATTCATTGACATATCTCACTACTCCACTGACATGCTACATGACACTCCATTCAGGGCATAGATCGTTGATCAGGGACTCCGATGGGAGATCAGAGCATCGATAATATTTTCAACATCCAGACGCAATGTGGAGTGTTAGAGCGAAAACTATACATGGAGAGATTACTAGCTGAGTAGGAACCGACGTTGGGAGCCACCACCCAGTGACAAACAGCAGATTCATCTCCATCAGGTAGTAGGCACATGATGCAGAGGCCCAAGTAGGGTAGGCCTTTCGGAGGACAACCCCAGAATGTATGGTTGGAAGTGCAGAGCTTCCATAGATTAAGTAGTTAGCAGAGGAGAAGGACATGCTACTCGTGCAGTAGGCAGGGTCACATGGATCGTGACTGCCTGACCCACTGTACTAATTATTAGCAGAAAATTGAGGGATCACCGAGAAAACAACAACATTTTGAGCAAGGAGGTCTGTAGGGAAGCAAATGTGGTAGATGTGGAGGCTGTGCATTACGCGATGGGAGACATTTTGAGGTACTACCGCCACCACCACCAGGTGGTCCACCCCATCCTCAGAGAGTAGTTGGACAGGGATGAGATCATCTTCCGTCGGCATAGGCCTATGATCACAACACTTTAGATATTATTTGAGGTATGATATGTGTCTAGTCCCCTATATCTTCAGTTCTTCTAGACACAGGTTCCTATCAGTCTTTCATTTTTCCACATCTCTTATTCAGATATTGGGGATTCTGGTGGATCTATTAGGTCAATCTTTATTTTTAAAGACTCATGTGGGAGGGGATTCTACAATTACAGACTAGTGCTGATAGTGTGAGATTACTCTTGGCAGTGAGAGCTTCGGCTTGAATCTCTCTGCAGCAGCGTCGAGGCCTTATGATGTCATCATGTGTACGGACGTTTTATCAATGTTCTATGCTCAAAATGACTATTTTAGGTGCAATGTGTGTTGTGTCCATGAGGATGGGTCTAGGTTTTCCTTCGCCGGTGACAGGGGAACCTTTGACACACATGATTGAATTTCTAGGGGGAGGGCGCAGCTGATCACTCATCAGTTTTCTGGCCTCACCCTCGGTGTAGTAGACAAGAGGATTTCGAGCTATCATGTAGTGGTGGACTAATATGCTAATGGATTTCCTAAGGATGTTTTGGGATTACCTTCTCGTAGAGAGGTAGAATTATATATCGACTTATACCCCAGGACGAAACTAATATCAACACCAGCATATCAGATGGCTCCAGTGGAGCTTCATGAGATGAGGGTATAGTTGGAGGAATTGTAGAGGAAGTGGTTCGTAAGGCCCAGTGTTTCTCTATGGGTAACCCTGATTTTTCATGAATTAGGAAAATGGAATATTGATGCTTTGTGTGGACTATCGACACCCGAACTGGGTGATTGGGAAGGGAATGTGTCCTCTAATGAGGATTTATAATCCCTTCAATCAGGTGAAGAGATCATGGTGTTTTCTGAAGATTGACCTCATATCATGCTATCATCAGCTTTTGGTGCAGGATGAGGACATACCGAAGACAACCGTCATATGCCAGTAAGGCCAAAATGTTATCATGGTGGTTCCTTTCGCTGTGACCAATGCCACAAAAGTGTTCATATGACTCATGAACATGATATTCCATCCTAACCTCTATCACATCATAGTTTTTTTCATTGATGAAATATTTTTATACTCAGTGTCGTGAGGAAGGGCACACCACACTACTGCAGATAGTTATAGATACACTATTTGTACACCGTCTGTATTGTAAGCTCGCGAAGTGCCAGTTCTGGAAATTAGAGGTCCTCTTCATGGGACAAGCCATCTTGGAGGTTGCATATGGAGTTGATCCGGCAATGATAGAGGCAGTGCTAACTTGGGATCCACCTAGGAGCGTGACTCGGGTTCGAAGATTATTGGGATAAGCTCATTACTACAACAATTAGAAAATTCACCTAAACCATGATTTGGAACTGTGGGTGTAGGACCAAAAACCGTGGCAATTTCCTATAGCCACTTATTCAAAAAAACAATGGCCACTATATCTGTGGAATTAGGTCATACTTACATCCCCGGTTTTAACCGTGGTTGTATTCCCCTACTTCCACGGTTAAAACCATGACTATAGGGATTTCAATTTTATAATAACACCCCCACATCCCCCCCCCCATCTCTCCAACTGCCCCTCCCTTCCCCCTAGACATACCCACTTTCACACCCCCACTCTACTCATGGAATGACCCCCTGGACACTACCTCCCCTTGGGACACCCCCCTGGACACCCTTTGGAAACTCGCATTGTACACCCCCTCTAGAAATCCCCTGGACACCCCCTGGACACTCCCTTGACCCCCCATAGATACCCCCCCATACAGCCCCCTGGACACCTTTACCCCCCTTGTACACCCCCTGGACACCCCCTCCCCCCTGTACACCACCCTGGACACCCCCTCCACCCGGAACCCCACTAGACAACCCTATACACCCCCCATGGACACCCCCTCCATCCGGAGCCCCACTGGAAAATCCTGGACACCCACATGGACACCCCCTTAACATCCCCTAGACACCCCCACTAGACACCCCCCCCCCCCCACTTGACACCCCCTAGACACCCCATGTCCCCCCCCCCCTAGACACCCCCCGCCCCCCGAACACCCAGTGGACTCCCAACCAAGACCCCCTACTAGACCCCCCCCCCCCCACCACCACCACCACCACCACCACTAAACCCCCCTGGACACCCCCTCCCCCTAGACACCCCCTAGACACCCCCTAGATCCCCCCTAGATACCCCAACGCATTCATACATGTGAAAGCATGCATATTATGAAAAGGAAATAAGAAGAATTAAATAGGAAAATGTAAAATGGGAGAATGTATAAAATGATTTTTCTAAAAATATATAAAGGTACATGACTAAAATGTGCATACGTGTGGATTAACAATACAACCATAATACAGAGAAATGTCAAAAATATCGAATATTTCACTCAGGGGAAAAATCGAAATCATCAATTATGAAAGCATGGTGTATGTGAAGTCTATTTTATTAAAAACAAAACAAATGGTTACTAATTTCATGAAAAAATGGAATAAAATAACCCTTACCTGCTGAATTTTATATTCACATCAATCTCAGTTGCATGTTGTGGATGAAAATCAATTTCATTGGTATGTTTTGTTGATGGTTCTCTACACAGGATGCATCTTTATCAGGAATACCAATAAAAGTCCTCAAAATCAACAAATTATTGAATTGGAAAACCATCAGGAAGCCAAAAATTGGAATCAAAACTCTCTTATGTTCTCTTTCACCTACATATATTCACAACCCCCCCACCCCACCCCGACCCCCTCCTAGGTAGACACCCCTACTTGGAAGCCCCCTTCCCCATGCACCCCACACCCCCCACCCCCTCCCTGCCCTGTTGGACACCCTTCTGGATAGCCCCCCTCCCCCTGCACGTCATGCCCGCAGCCCCCCCCCCAGCGCACTTCACCCCCTCCCAACCCCCTTAACCCCACCACCTCTTAAAAACCCCCTCCACTACACCCACCCCCCCCCCATTCCCCATTCACCCCCTCTACCCTCTGAACACTGCCCCCAGCCCCCTGCACCCCAACTTCCCGCAGCCTTCACCATGCACACTTCCCCTACCCCCTTCACACTGTCCCATGTACACTATCCCTACACAATGCCCGCATGCCCTCTTCAAACCACCCCCACAATCCCCCTGCACACTGCCCCCTACCCCCTTCACCCAAACCATCACCCCTACACACTACCCCCACCCCATTCACCCACTCTATTCCCAGCACACTACCCCCCCCCCCCCCCACCGTCACCCCAAATCCCCCCAAAAATCACCCACAATCATCATCCATGCACTACCCTCCCCCCCCCCCAACAGAACCCCAACCTCCCCCACCCCTTCCCACTACAAACTGCCCCTACCCACCACCCCACCTTCACCCCCAGTTCCCCCACCTTCACCCCCTCTTTATAGTAATCATTATAAGAAAAATATTAATGAAGTAACATCTATGAATAGAAAAGTTAATGAAAAATTATAAGTGTTAAAATAATTTCCCTACGAAATGGAAATGGTGTCCTGATCCTAATAACAACTATAAAAGATATATACGGGTGAATATTGGCTCAGGTCACTGGGATCTGACAACCAAACATGGTCAACACAACCATGAACTATTAAGCTACACCAATACTATAAAATAATAGGTTAGAGGGGGAGAATTGAGGTCAAAGTCATGGATTGGTGGTGTACGTGTAATGAATGACGATGACTCTATACACCTAACACGAAATTTTGTTACTCAACGAAAAAAGTTATAGTTGATGAAAAATATATTTCATATGTTTTTTCTATGGTTCATATTTCCATTCCAAAGTGGTGTAACCATAGAAACAATGGGATATATAATATGTAATGTCATAAAATGGAGTTTAAAACCACACCTCATCCCATAATATGGGCCTATAATATCTGGAGGAAAGTGAAATTTGGATAATATTAATAGCCTAAATATAAAGCTGTCAGAAATGGGAGAAGGAAACGAAATGTTACGTGTTTTTAATGTAAAAAATTTAGACAAATTCAATATAATATCAACATGGAAAATTTATTTTTAGAGAGAAACAAAACATAAAAATAGGAAATATTTTTTCCATCATAATCATATTTTTTTAACGATTTTTTTTTGGTGTGATGGATAGAGACACGAGGATGCCTACTATGCTACTAGGGTACAATGAGAGGCGACACCTGAGACCCATAAATGAGGTTATAATACCTTAAAACATCTTCCTACACTTATATAAAAATTCTTTTTTTCCTTGAGGAAATGGAGTGTTGTAAATAAATAGATCATCATAAGTATCAAACATCAGAAAAATTTCCTCAGTGGTCATAGAAGAAGATGAAATGGTGTTAGAAGTAAAATTTATCTAATTTTTCATTGAATGATATATACATTCTTAATTTCTTGATTTTGGATAGAATATCTACCTCACACAAGAGTCAATATATTTCATAGACAATACATTCACAGTATTTCACAAACCTACCTTATGTCACAAGTAATGTTAAATAAGTCTTCAACATCGAGGTGACATTCAAGGAAGATACATTTTTCACAAATTCAAATAATAAAATCTAGAAGGCAAGGTGCAATAATAAAAAAGGTATTAAGCTCATTTGGTCAAAAAAATACATAGATGAAAGACCAGAATCGTGATTTGAAAATAGGAAAATATGATGAAGAAAAAGCTATCTTTTATGGATATATGTGCCTTTGTTTCTCCGAAAATAAAAGAGGTCACAAATAATAGTCATATTGGGAAGGTCATTCAAGACCTACATAAAGGTCACAATAAAGAATAAGAGACTATATCAAGGTAATTTGTGACCTATGAAAAGGTCATGTGAGAATGATGATAGCTACGTAAGGGTTATATGTGATTTGTAGTAACTACATAATGTAATATTTTTGGATTACATCAGATGTGTCATGGTAATTGTGATCCATGGTGAAAATATGGAGACCATTTTATAGGGTTTTGTAAATAAAAACACAACCACACCATAGTTAATTACTAAGAGTTGTTTCGGTGATTATGGTAAGATTATAATTTTTCTATGAGAAACTGTGAGTAAAAAAATATTTGGAGATTCTCATGTTGTCTAAAATTAGAGAAGAAATGGTAAGGATTAAAATGGAAAACATCAATGCAATAATTTCAAGCAAGATATTTTATCATAAACTACCACTGAGTGTTTTCATAGACATCACACCTTTGTTCGAGGGGTTTTATTGAAAAACAATGATTGGTTTATCAAACAAAATTATTATCTTAACTAACATTTATTTAGGAATTGCAATTTAATATAAACAAGGATAATTAAGAAGATGGTAAAGGAAATTTAAAACATTATTGAATTAACGAAGGTTGGAGATGGACCCTACCTCAAAAGAGAAAAGCCACACTGGACAATTGAGACATTTATTTGCGAAAAATTTAAGATTCTCTATCCATCCTCTATACATATCCACCATTTAATGTACATAAGGGAGGCCTAATCCCAATGTATTTTTCATCATGGCCTTGAACACGCACAATAGGATCCTTATATATATTCTCACATGCATAGGCCCATTATCACATACACATGTATGAATTATCAATCTTTATACATAAGCACACCATTACCTTTATATTAAATCACAATACCTTGGGCGGATATACATATATCAAGAGAATTATTATATATACACTAACCTATGATTATGTGATGAGTCACCATTGACTACAGTGACACGAAACCACCTCAAGGATGATCAACATGCTATAATAAAATAAGCACGGGCTCTAAAATTATAAACCCCAAATATTAAAATAAGAGGAATAGAATAAAGAAGGAAAAACTCACCTTAAACCATTGGCAGTGAACCAAATCAGGCCGAACCTCTTCGCCTTCAGCAGCGGTTGCCGCAACACACATGAACGGGTCATGGGAGACATCAAAAAAATGCCAATGATCTGATAAATAATCAATAATTGAACCTGAAAATTTAAGTGGGAGGAACATGATTAGATATAAGAGAAATAATGGAATATGTGATGATTAGCAATTTTTCATGTAAAGGAATGAAATATAAATCCCAAGATCCTATAGTAGGGGTTTCGTCCAGTCTTGATAACTGAAATCATGAATTCTACAACTCCATTTTTGTAACATGATGTTCCCATACGGACATTCACTAGGTAAGAATTAAAAGATACCATAAAATTAATTTAGAATTGTTAGATATATGAATAATATATAAGAAAAATAGCATGCACAAATTTGTTTCATCATAAATGAATTAAGATGTAGTACTATAAGAATTATGAGGTTGGATAAACTATTATAAAGCTCTGATAATCTATCATCCATAATCATTTTGAAATGAATACTAACATGATATTATCCATAATGTAACAATATTTCATGTTGTATGGGAATCAGAACATGAATAATCTTTTTAATGTTTTCATCTAATCACAATTTAATAGACATGAGTATAAGAATACGAAAAGATGTGAGAAAATAATAACAAAATGCAGATGTGAAAAAAATGTAATATTGCATTTCATAAAACTCACTCATGAGTTTCTTAGACCGAACATGTTGCATCAATAAAATGTTGAGTTTATGGGATTAATTTTCCAGTAATGTATTCAAATGGTCAAAATACTTACACAATATCTTAAATATGCAACGAAATGTTGGTCTTTGTGATAGAAAAAAGGTGAACAAACTATGCAAAAATTAAAAAAGTTGCAGGATACATTTGTCAGGAAAGAAGAGGTTGTATATAGTAATTGACTATAATCCCATGAAGTCACTGAATCTCCAATCTAGGACAATCTATCCAACCTGAAATTTAGGGATTGCGTTACAAATAATGAAATAAAAAACATGAGACCAACTATAATGTAAATATCATTTGATTATAAAAAAACTCTACTACCCCCCCCACCCACTGCCCCACTTTTCCACCTCCCCCCATCACATTCACCCCCCATTCCATCCAAACTTCACCCCCACAACCTCCCTTCCCCCTTCACCCCACCGTTCACCCCCTGCCCCCACCCTGCCACCGCCACCCCCCAACCCTCACCCCCCAAAAATCGCCCCTCCTGCATCCCCACTTCCCCCACCTACACCCCCACATCCCCCTGCCCTCCCCCTACCTACACCCTCAATACCCCCCCCCCCCCCCAATGCACCCCCACTACGCCCCCCCCCCCCCCCCCATGGCACCCCATCTACCACCACCCCCACCCAACTACCCCCACCCCCACCCATCACCCCAACTCATTTGAACCCCCCACACCCCATTTACCCTACCTAAATCCTCCACCCAGCACCCTTCACCCCTAGTGCCCCCAACACACCCCCCACTCTTCAACCCCACTCTCCCCACCTGCACCCCCACTTCCCCCACCCCACATCCCTACACCTAAATCTATTAATGCCTATATCATTCTTAATTTTCTAGATTGAAACCTCATTTTTAGCATATTATTATTCTATAATTCACCTTCATTATTATTTGATATAGGTTTATCAATTTTATAATGTAGGTAATTTTCTTTTTTTGTTCTTATTCAATACAATTCAATTTTTCAAATTAGTTTTCTATTATGATTAGATAATCTTTTGGCACATAATATTCCCTCTTCATGATTGTGTATTAATTCTTCGAAGAAACTATTTTGGAACTAGCGGTAACTGGTTCTTTCTTTTTATATTTCAAAAATTATTATTTATATTGAATCGAGGACATATATTTAGAACAATTACGACTACTTGGTTTCCCTTTGACACACACCTTTAATAGCCTTTAGAGTACCTTTTAGGCCCCCGAGCAGCCCTGCACCCCCCCCCCCCAACCAACACCCCCTTACACTAGTCGCTATACACCAATCCCCCCCAACCCCCTACACCAATCCCCCCCACCTAGCCCAACAATAACTTTTCAGATCAATAAATAATGTATGACACCCTTTGGTATAGTGACCATAATTTTTATCAACACAAGGATAGTGTTATCTCTAATGTGAAAGAAATTTCATTTTCTACAATTGAGTTCGTTGAAATTTTCTACTAGTCCAAGTTGAAGGCTTAGGGAAATATTATAAAATAGATTAAAATTTAAGGTTCCACTATAGATGGATTAGGTGGAGCAGGTTCATCTAATATCTCTTTATCAGCAGGCGGTGGCCATATTGGTGTCATTCTCTATAATAAATTAATGTTAAATATAATTTTCCTCCACTTTGGTTATAACCAATGATTTAAAACAACATTAAAAATACTATTTATAAACCCAATTTCTTTACTCCCATCCATTAAATATAAAAATAGATTTATTTATCACAAAACACTTTTCATAAAACCCATAAATATAAAAATATATAAGAACATACCTATCGAATATAAAACATACTTTATAAAAAAATTAATGAGGTAAAAACATTATTTGAAAAAAATAAACATATAAAATATACTAAAATTATATTCATGAAGGAAAAGTAATAAAATTATTATTTAATACACAAACCATTCTTATGAGGATCAATGGTCGGTTTATAGTAACATACTCATTAATAACTAATATATAAGAAAATGATATCTAATTATTTTTAATGTTTTTGTTAATATAAACCACATGTTATACTCAATTAGTGCATAAAAAGTTAACATAGGTGTGTGGAATGATATATGATCCTATGAATGCCTAATTATAAATGCTTAATATGTTTCAAGAGATTTTCATACCTTAGGTTGAATTGAGGGAACAAAAAAATGGAATTTAAGTCCTAGAATACCCCAAGTAACTCAGGCTTCCCATATAATTATATTTTCTAGACATATTTATGGGTTAATTCTCAACACCAAATATCCCTAGATCATAGATACTCTAGAGTTAAAAATCCAAGAGCCTAAATTTGTGGTATTTGGTACTATTTTTTAATAACGATGACCTAGTCACCCAATCATCATCAGATCAGGTCTTGATAACATCTTAGGAACATATTATAATTTCCATAGGTTGTCATAAATTTAATGGATTATAAGACACTGATGTGGGAGGTGGTTTCTCCCCTTGGAAGTAAATATAAAAAAATTTATTCTATACTAAAAATTCATCAATACCCTCAGGGTAAATTGAATACTAATTCCAATTAATGTTGGGTTTCGCCATATGTGCCTGATCATTTAGATATATAGACAATAAAAGGAGATATATCTATATAAACATGAATATGTACTTAAACCTACATCCAAGAGTCTATAACTCGCCCATGATAATCTAAAATACCAATAAATACATCATGTATAGAAAAACTCAATCAAATTATGCCTTACTTGGTGAAAGAGATAAAAAAAATGTGATTTGCTCATGGTGATCAAACCAAATAGGGATTAAATGTCAAAAAATATTTGTTCCCAAATGTAAACTCCCAAGACAATTTTCATACCTTTTGAGAATGATATTTTATTTTATTTCATTATTTAATTGTAAATATTTGATTTGAACGAGTTGAATTCGAAATATATGTCGCATTAATTAAAAAGATATGAAAGAAACATCATTTGAGATAAGTTAAATCATGTTACAATCAGGTCCAAGTTAGACTTAATTTGGCATCAATTAGGTCCAAGTAAGCCCACAATATATATTAGATCATAACTTCAAAGAGATACCTCAAAAATTAGACAATATGAGTACATTAGGGTTTAACTGAACTCACACCGTAGTTTCGGAACAACATCTGCATGTAAGTGGGAAGGCCGCATCAGATCCGCGTCGGCAAGGAGGTGAGATGGCTGCAACAGAACATCAAAATAGTTATAGGAACACCATAGGGGAGGTGGGGTGACCACATCATTGGAGGAGAATTGTCACAATGTTGGTGGCTATATCGGAGGAGTATAATAAAATCTGTTTTGGGTGATAGCACCAGGGGAGGAGGGTTGTGGGGAGTAGGGTAGAAAGGAAGGGAGGTGGGGACTGTGAGCCTGAGTAAGGCATAAATAGGGTGGTTATCTCGAGTGCAACAGAGGAAGGTGGTGGGGGTCACGATCATATAAGAAGACAAAGGGTAAATCCCCTGGTATTTTATGAGCTGTTGGGTTACCTTAAACTATTTCCATAGTTTTTCTAAGCCTTGGAAATATAAGTGTGGTTGTATCTAAAATTTATATTAGTGTAATGGATATTTGTGCCAGACATTTATATAGTAGAGGCACCTTTTCCATCTTTGAAAATGAAGGGATAACCCTTCGTAAGGACAGATAGAGGCCAGAAGAGTTTCTATGAACTGACACAAATACTGAAGACTTCCTATTTCTTGAGTCTACTTGAAGATCATGTTTGGTATATAGTCTAATGCGACGCATAAGGGACCAAAATGGGATGTGCCCTGATACAAGATATAGTGGTGACTGACTACGCCTCATGGCAACTTAGGGAACATGATCAGAACTACACAACCCATGACATGGAGTTAGCAGTAGTAGTATTTTTATTGAAGATATGGTGGCACAACTTTATGGGGGAACAATTTAGTGTCTACTCTGATTACAAGAGTATCAGGTATATATTCTCACAAAAGGACATGAACCAAAGACATTAGTGATGGCTAGAGTTCCACTAGGACTCTGACTTTGGGTTAGGCTATACTCCTAGGAATGGAAACATAGTAGCAGACACACTCAGAAGGAGGATGGGTCTATGGATATTTATTGAGGAGACAGAGCAGCTAAATGAATTGTAGATATCCTTCATGGATAGTGATGGATCAACCTACCTCCTTTATATGACTATCAATCCCCAACTATTTCAGTGAGTTCTGGAGGCACAATTTGGGGGCATTGACTGTGAGGCCCGATGTGCACCAATATCCTCAGGGAAAGATCCTAATGGATTCTAAATAGGTTTGGATCATTTTAACCTTTTTAAAGGGCGCACTATGGTACCAATGAAGATTCAGGAAGAGGTTTAGAGGGAGTCCCATACATCCCCATTGGGAATACATCCAAGAGTGGGGAAGATTTACTAAGACCTCCAACGTCAGTACAAGTGTCCAGTGATGAATAAAGCAGAGGCTGAGTTCGTTTCATGATTCCTCACTTGTCAGCAAGTGAATTTCGGGAAACAAGATACAGCAGGCTTAGCACAACCATTAGTTATACAGATATGGAAGTGGGGTGAAATTTCTATATATTTAGTGACTGGGTTTCCATGCACTCCATGGGCACAACTCTATTTGGGTGATCATTGACTGGTTTACCAAGTCGGCCCATTTTTTACCCATCCCAGAGTAGGGATCAGTAGAGGGATTGTGATACATCTATGTCTAAGAGATAGTACTGCTTCATGGGGTACCCTCGATGATCATTTCATATCATAATGATAATTTTACATCCAAGTTGTGGAAGGTACTACAGGAGGCGTTTGGGACTCAGATATGAATGAGAACTGCCTTTCACACAAAGAATAATGGTCAGATGGAGTGGTCTATAAAAAAATGGAGTACATTCTCCATGATTACTTCATTGAATTTGGATATATTTGGGAGGAACACATATCACTGGTGGAGTTTTCATACAACAACATCAATCACCCCACCATCGGTAAGGTTGCATTTGAGGCCTTTTACCATTGACCATACAGATCAGCTTTATTCTAGACAAAACCAGGGGAGTCAGGACATATAGGTCCAGTGTTGGTACAAGCTGCCACTGATAAGGTGCATATCACCTTGAGTGGTTGCAGACTGTAAAGAACATGAAAGAATGTTTCGATGACAATAAATGGAGACCCTTAGAGTTCTAGGAGGGAGACCATGTCTTCCTTCAGGTCTCACCCTGATGAGGATTGTCGAAATCTGGCCAGGATGGAAAGAAATCTCAAAGGTTATTTGGAGCATTCATGATTCTTAGTAGAGTTGGTGATGTGGCATACCAATGAGATCTTCCACCATATATACAGAGGGTGCATGACGTTTTCCACATGTCGTAGCTGAGGAGATACATGCATGATCCATCATACTTCATCGACTGGGGTGAGATGGACATTGACGATGGAGCGACGTTCATAGAGATCCTAATGGATATAGAGGATCTACAGGATAAGGTCCTTCAAGAACATTGGGTCTATCTAGTGTGAGTTCAGTGGTAGCACAAGAATCATCAAGAGAGAACATGGGATCAGGTGTCTAAGATTCGTTCTTAGTATCCCCATTTATTTTATTATCATTTGTTGGGGATTTCAGGGATGTAAATCCCTATGGTGGGGATAATACAAGGTCCTAGAAATTCTTTATAATTTTTTTAATTTATGAAACTATTACGAGACTGCTAGATTTGACAGTACGTTATTCCGAGGCTCGGAGAGCACAGAAAAACTTTTGTAATTTTTTTATGGTACATTTAATAAACATGTGAGGAGGGTTTTTTATCTTTTGAACATGTTATTAGATTGAAAATATGAGGGCACTGTTGAATTCACAGGGCCGTGATACTCTTAGGTGAAGTTTAAATTTTACCAGAAATTGTCGGACGAAAAAATGGACCCTTAAGAAAAAATAATAAAATAACTCTTGGGTTATATTATTCTTTTCTTCCACCGGTTATTCATCAGTTGGCAGAACTATAACCTAATAGAAAGCATTAAATGAAGAAAACTTATTGATAGGTTAACTTTTTTGTGTAACAAAAATTCTCATGTGATTAATGGTTCATTAAAAAATGGTTCATTAATAAACCATATTAATGAACACAACAAGGGGTTTAATTCATTCTATTAATCAAATCATTTAAAAACGATTTCACAAACGCGAGAGAATCCTCAGACGTGACACTGATGACATTACTATCTAATGAAAAATTGTGAATGAACAACAGTTGTTGGGAGAATCTAATCGATGATCGACAAGTGGCGAATAATGAAGAACACCAATAAATATGGAAATTCTTTCCTTCTTCCGCAATGGATTCCAACAAATCCATGTAGGGTGAATTAAATTATTTATAATTGAATAATGTTTCTTTCTTCTCGTGAATAAATATTTTTAAGAATGCGTATCAACTGACTAACGGGGTGATCTATGATTCATTCATTACTGTGGGAGGTATTTTTGGGGTTTCACCTTTGGGTTTTCCTTAATCATTATGATAATTTTTATCACCACCATTATAAAATGCTAACGTGAAGGGCGTATGCAAATAAGAACAAGTCTCAGACCCTCTGCCGCTCTTGGATTTGGTGAGTTCTTTGTGGAAGACCATGAAACACTGAAACAAGGATTATTCAAAGGGATGGTAGTAAAGGTGGTGACCTGAGAGACTCATATGCACAGACCCGAAGTAAAATGGACCACTAGAGCATCTCCAGTGGCCACTGAAGTAGTCGTTGGCGTGACAGCGTCGGTTGTCCCATGCCAGCCATGTGGAGATGGTGATGCCAGTAAGATTCATGGCGGTAGAGTTCTGCATCGGGTGGAAGACGCTGCACTGGTGCTCTATGTGGGAGTGGAGCGTCCCACTCAGGCTGCTTGGATGGACATGCATGGCCAGCTCGTGCCTGCCATTTTGGGAGGTGGGTGGCACCCTGCCAGCGCCTCTAGTTGGGTGAACTTGATGCACCACATCCGTTCAAGAAAAAGCAGGCCCACATTAGTGCGGGATGGGTTCTCTATGTGGGCAGGACCCACCTGTCGGGCCGGGTCCTCCAGTCGGGCCAGACCCGCCAGCCGACCGGATCCCTACCGGACTCGGACCCGACTAGTCTCGTTTCACTAAAACTAACACAACTCACAGATCGAGTGTCATATTAATGAACTGTTTCTGGCATGAGGACCCTTTAGAAGATATGGTCCTTTTGAGATACTAAAATTGTCTTTTGGTTGAGGTTGTTGTATATCTAGGTTGTATCAGACTCTAATCCAATTGTACCATACTTACCTTTTTGCTTATATCTTACTCACTGAGCATCCGAATGACGTGTCGTCTACCACATTGGAACCCTATGACAATATGTTCATCTAGGATACTTAGTAGTTGAAATTTTTGGAAGTTGAGGTAAAACTGATCATATGAGGAGTAGAATCTATGAAACTCATGTGCACCAAGTGCAGGAATCCTGAGGCTGGATATCTAGTGAAGAGAGACCTTCTGTGGATCGGTAGTAGTGCGACCCTCTATGGATCCACAACAATGTGACCCTACATGGATCAACAAATGGTGTGAATCTCTAGGGATTGGAATGATAGAGACCCTCCATGGAACGGAAATTATACAACACTCCTTTGATTGATAGTAGTGCGACCCTGAGGGGATCAGTAGTAGTGCGGCCCGACATGGACCAAGCATAGAGTGACCCGTCGTGGATCAATGGGAGAGAAACTCTTTGTGGGTCACCAGTAGAGAATGAATTCTCAGATTTTCACCCTTTCCTATTAACATAATCATATTATCTTGCAGAAGAATAATCATCTTTATTCCAATTCTCTATGTTATATACCTGGTGTGAGATGTGTTTTACTTATTCAATTAGATTTAGCTCATTCTTTGTGGTTTTTTATATTGTTGAATTTTGGGAGACCTCCAGGGGTCTTGGGGTCCCTACTGTGTGTTGATATACTCACCCTTTCAGGGGTTCTCCCACACATTGATTTGTCTTGTGAAGACGATGGACAACATAACCGAGACATGGGGATCCATGGAAAGACAGTGCTCAAAGGTGATTAACAGACGTGGTGAGTAGTAGTGACGATAGACGAGGAGTTGTGCCTACAATTCAAGTAGGATCCTCAGTGGATTACCTTCGGAAGAAATATGTCTATTTTTTCTGTACTTTAATTTCAATTTGTCTTGTAAACTAGACCCTTTTACTTTCAGTACTCACTTTTACTCTCAGTGGTAGTTTTTTGTACTGGTTGTACCTTTCCATATCTTTGGGTTTTTCTTGTGTACAATTTTAATTTTTTATGTCTGTACAGTTTTAAAGTAAATGCCTTCCCATTTTTGTTGTTCTCCTTTCCGGTTCAGGTCACCAGGCCCTGACCCATGAATGGAGGGCTTGGGGTTGTCATTACACGGGGCCCGAGGGATGGGTCAGGACAATGCATCATAAGAGATGTCGTGGTAAAAGAATCCAAATAGATGGAAAAGGCTATGAGAAACCAAGGTTTAGACATGGAGAGTGAGTGATTTGTAATTATTATGTATCCTTCTAGGGTAGGAATCAATCCACTCATATTTCATGATGTGTCTTGCATATTAACATCAAGTGGTAATGATGAATGGATTCAACGAAGTTTATTGTCGTGTGACTAGGATATGGAGGGATAATGTCCAAAAGGGTATGTGCATGTTGTGGTCAGAAAATCCCAGAATGAATGATAACCAAAGGATCCCACATCACACCACACACTTCCAAGAGGATACGCAAGTGAAGGGGAATAAATAAGGGGTTTTGTAAATCATTCCATAATGTTTTGCGTCATGAAGGATGAGTGGTTACTAACCTATTATGGTCATCCAAAAAGGAACATGAAATCTCTATATATTAATGTCTTGTAGGTGGGAAAAAAATTAACGTCATGTGGGATGGGTGAAATAATATTTTATTGTCATAGACCCCAGACTATATGAAGGGGCCCATATGATGAAATGGTTGAGGAACATTGGGCTGGACCATATGTGAAATTCTAGAATGACTTTATATTCTACATGTATATGAATCAAATATCATGTAGTTCATGATGTTATGTGTAGTTTAACATCATTTGATTAGAGAAAATAGTGGGATAAAAAGGTTCAGATGTGGATGATCATAGCTTGATAAAGAAAACGATCCCTAAATGGGGGCAGAATGTAAGTCTTCTGCACGCCATGAACTCTTAGAGAAAACCCCATGTCGTAGAACTATAAATTAGAAAGCTAGTGATAGACCTGATGACTAAATCTTCGGTAGCTCTTTCATATCCTGTAATACTTGAAATCAGGAAATACTTAGTTATAAAGGCGACTTGTAGTTTAACGACATGCGTTAAAGATGAATGGTTGAAACTTAGTTTATTGTAATCCATATAGGAAATAGAAGAGATATTTTTTTATGGATATACAATGTTGACTATAAGGAATACTCACCATTTTATTTTTACCATCATGTGGGACGATGATGAAACGTTTAACGGCATGCATGATGATAGAACTGTTTAACATCATGCGGTGTAAATATGAAAATGTCAACGTATACATGATGATAGAAAAATATAACATCATGTGGAATGATTGAATAGTTTAAAATCATGCAGGATGATATAATAGTTTAATGTCGTGTAGGAAAAAGATGAACAGTTTAACGTCATGCATGATGATAAAAGATTTTAATGTCATATGGGAGAAAGATGAATATTTTATCTACATCTTGGATGAAAGACTATTTTAACATCATTTGGGTTGGTAGTGAAATTTAACGCCATGCAACATGATATAATAGTATAACATCATTTGGGAAGAAGATGAATAGTTTAACATCATGCAGCATGATACACCATTTTAACGTCATGCATGATGAAGTTGAACAATATAACATTATACAAGATGATACAATAGTTTTGCATCATGGGGGATGAAGATGGATATTTTAACATCATGAAGGATGGTAGAAAAGACTAATGTAATGGGGTTGATAGAAAAGTTTAACATCATTCTAGATGAAACAACTGTTTAAAATCATGTAGGAAGATACCACAGTTTAAGGAATGTGGAATGAATATGAAAAGTTTAATGTCATGTAGGATTATACAACCAGTTAATGTCATGTGTTCAAATGATAAATTGTGTGACTCAACTATATTATTATATATCCTACCAAACTAGAAAGACAACGTGATTCAAGCATGGTGTTGGAGTCAAGGAGTTGTGATGGGATTTTCCTGAAACATTGAATCAAAATTCAAGAGAAATGTAATGATGCTTGAAAAACATCCCCATGAAATATACCTCCCAACTCAATGCTCTTAGATTCATGGAAGGGTAACTCCTAGAGTTATTGAGTTCAACATAAACATACGGTGTTGGAATAGATTCAATCACGGTGCCCATGAATTGGATCATATTGAGGGTGGCATGATGATAAATGTTAATTTCTGATTGTGTTTAAAACAGACCGCCCTTATCATGTTTTATTGAAATGGAATAAATAAAATTGAGGGCCAAATACTGACTGTATACAAAAACACGAGGAAAAACTCACTGTTTCATCCAAAGTCTTTGGGGGAGTTGGCCCAAGATGGTATCTGAGAAAAATTGGCATGAGACCAAGCTGTTATGGGGTCCCTTAATACATGAATAAAGATGGGGTTCTTGATAAAGAGACATGTGATGTTTGTAAATGGATTTGTAGTATGTCCATTTTGATTCTAACACACGATTTATAATGGCATAATGAATTTTAGAATGTCAATAGGGCATATTGAATAGAGGGAGTTGATCTTCTTGTCCAGGAAGAAGGTATTGAGGTTATTTTGGAATGTGGAATGGAATTTTACCATTTCTGAATGAAGATCATTCTCTCATGTGGTAGCTCATTGAATACTGTAGATTTATATCATGTGATGAGGATACAAAACCATCATACACAAATCATATGAGTATTACGGTGACTTCGACCTAGGGTAAGGTGATACTTCATCAAAGTGCGATGATGGTTATAAACACTGATTTTTACTTCATACAGTGATAACGGCATATCATACAGTTTAATGACATGTGATTGGGACAATGAGTGGATATCATTTTCAGTCTCATATCTTTGACCATGGTTGATATGGTTTTTGATCTCATATATTTAACTAGAATTTCATACTATTTAATATCATGTAACTAAGATGTTTTCCTATAGTTTGATTTCATCTTACCGAGACGATGGTTGTTTTATAGTCTAACATTATAATACTAGGATTTTTGTTGTCATGTAGTTTAATGTTATTCAAATAAACCTCAAAACCAAGAGTAATGTTCCACTATATGGATGGTCATCTCTACCCCATTCTCGCGATTTAAGATGCGGTCAGAATCCATACAATGGTATTATCCTATAATTCCCTCAGCATATGGGTGGATGTTCTCTATGAATGATATGGGCTGTATCACGGTTAACATTCCACAAAATGGTGTTGAGCCCATGGGGAGGACCTATGCGGTTGATGGAAGGCAATAGCTGGGATGAGGAAGAGTGTTTCAACAGTGGTAGGTAGGAAAACATGCCATCAGTCTGGTGAGGTGATGGATCCTTGATGGTGCAGAAGCTCAAATCATCATTATGATGGAGCAACGGATCCTAGAGGACCTAGAAGGATGGATCATCATTACAATATGATGATGGGTCTGAGATGTAATGTAAGCATGGATTGTCATTTTGGCTGGGCGATGGAGAATGAAAAGTGTGGAATATTGGGTTTTATGTACCATGGGGTGACATAGCATGAAAGGCATGGATTTGTGGATCTTTGGATTGACAGGGCGAAGTATCTCGAAGGGCATGGAAGCCTGGATCGTCAGTATGAGGGGGCGATGTAGACCAGAAGTGGCAGAAGCCTGGATCATCGGTAGGACGAGGTGATAGATCCCAGAAGGTGTGGAATCCTGGATAGTTTGTAAGATAGGGCGACAGATCCTTGTAGGTTATGAATCCTATATTTTCAGTGTAATGGGGTGACCGATTCTAAAAGGAGTTGAAACCTTGATTGTTTGTAGGATGGGGTTATAGTGTCTGGAATTTTTGGAATCGTGTATCATCCGTTCGATTGGGTGGCGGAGCCCATAAGGTGTAGGATCCTGGATTGTTGGTATTATAGATGGAGGTATCCTAGAAGATGTAGATGCATGGATCATCACTATGATGGGGAAACTATGCTCTGATGACGTGGAATCCCGGATTATCAGTATGACGGGGTGAAGGAATCTGAAAGGGGTGGAAACCAGGATCAATGGAATGATGGGGCAATGTATCATGAATGGTGTGGAAGACTGAATCGTTGGTATGATGGGGTGATGAAGCCCAGAAGATATGGAATCTTAGATCATATGAAAGACTGGGAGTAGGATACCAGAAGATGTGTACGCCTTGTGTGACGTCTCATAATGTAGAGTAAATGGATTTTTCTACATGATTTAAATGGATTCGGCAAGGATTTGATGGAGTCAATGTAGCAAACCCCCTTAATAGACTACAAAGGAAATGATGTTGTAAAATAGATGGTTGAGTAAGGGTAGGATTCCCCCTACGCAGCTGATGAAGGCATCATCATATGCAATGTGATGAGGGGGTATGGGGAGAGAATTCCCCCTGAATTGTTGGTGAGGGAGGAGGAGTCTACAAGAAGACGATTGAGTCGTGTGGAGGATTCCCCTAGCGCAGCCTATGAATGTGGTAAAGTCTATGAGGAGTTTATGGATTTAGGGGAAGGAGGGCCCCTTTGCAGAAGTTGAAGTAGGTGGTGTTGACGAGGAGATAGTCTCGTCGATGAGATAATTCCCCCTACATGGTTCATGAGGGGGTGAATTTTGTGAGGAGCAGATAGAGTCGGGGGGAGATTCCTCCTATGCAGCCAATGAAGGCAGTTGTGTTGTCATGGAGCTAATGGATTTAGGGGATGATTCCCCATGTGCAGCCGATGAAGGAGGCGATGGTGGTGAGAAGTCGATGGAGTGTGGTTAGGATGCCCCCTGAGTGGCATAAAAATGCAGAGGAATTGCCGAAAAACAGAATAAATCAGAGGAATATTCCCTCAATATATCCCTTGAAGGCGGAAGTGATGCTGAGGAATTGATAATGTCACGGGGGGGATTCCCCCTGCATGACCCATGAAGGTGGTGGAGTCGATGAGGAGATGATGGATTCATGTTGTGGATTCCCCCTACATGGCCTATGATGGTAGAAGAGTCCATGAACAGTTCATGGAGTCATGGATAGGATTCCCCATGTATGACCTATAAAGGAGGCACAGTCAGCAAGGAGCTGATGGAGTTAGGGGAGGATGCCCTTATGTGGCATTTCTTAGCATCGACGTCAGTGGGGATCTGATGGATCGGGGGGGGATTCCCCCACTGCATCCCATAATGGAGGAAATGATGGGGAGGAGAAAATGGGGCATGGGGGAGGATTCTCCATTCAGGATTGTTGAAGGAGGCAGCCTCAGCGACAAGCCTATGTTACTAATGAAGGTGGAGATATCAGCGATGATCTGATAGAGTTAAGGGGAGGATTCCCCCTTTCTCTCATATAAAGGTAGTTGATTCATGTAGTATCTGATGGATTTGGGGAGAGGATTCCACATGCTCTATCGGTGAACATGAGGACATCATCTAGGTGATAATGGATTTGATTAGGGGTGTGGATTCGCCCTGTGCGGCCCATCAAGGTGGAAGAGTTGGTAAGGAGCCGATGGAGTCGGGGGGAGAATTCCCCCTATCCATTTGATGAAGGGATACGAATCTATGAGGAGTTGATATAGTCAAGGGGAATATTCCCCCTCTGCGGCCACTGAAGTAGGCAGAGTCGGTGAGGAGCTAATTGAGTCTGGGGGATGATGCACCCTACGTGGGTCACAAACATGGAAACATCAATGAGGAGTCGATGGATTCATTGATAGGATTCTCCAAGTGTGGCCGAAGATGGTGGAAGAATCATGTATGTGCTGATGGATTTGAGGGAGGATACCCCTAGTGCAGAAGATGGAGGTGGTAGAGTTAGTGATGGGACACTTGTGTTAGCGGGATGGATTCCCCATACACGGCCTATGAAGGTGGCAGAGTCTGTGAGGTGCAGATGAAATCAGGGGGGATTCCCCCTACAGATCCCGTGAAGGAAATAACATCGACATTTATCCAATGGATTTTGAGGAGGATGTCCCTTGCGTGGATCATAAATGCAGTAGTGATGGCGAGGAACTGATGGAGTCGTGGGGACGAAGACTCCCCCTATACATCCAATGGAGGTGATGGAGTCATCAAGAATCTAATGGAGTCTGGGGTAGGATTCATCTTATGTGGCCTATGATTTTGGTGAGGTTGTCGAGGAGCTGAGGTAGTCTGGGGGGTGTGGATGCCCTAGAATGTCCCTTGACAGCGGCAGCTTCAGTAAAGAGCCTATATAGTTGGGGGAGGATACCCCACCATACCCATGAAGGTAATGGGTGTCGGCGATGATTTAATAGTGGGGTGGGGGGGTATCCCATGTGAGGCCCAAGATTGTGGTAGAAGTGGTGTTGAGGTGCCGATAGATTATGGGAGAGGATTCCCCCCTTCACCACCTGTGTAGGACGCATAGTCCATCATAAGATGATGGAGTTTGTTGAGGATGCCCCATGTGCGGTCCTTGAAGGTACCGGTGTTGGATATGAGCATATGGAGTCTGGAAAATTATTCCCCCTACGTGGCCCATGAAGGCGTTGAAGTTTGTGGGGAGCTGAGGGGGTCAGGGGTAGTATTCCCCCTACGGAGCTCAGGAAGGTGGAGAATATGGCGAGTAGCCAATGGATTATGGGGGGAGGAGGATTCCCCATGTGCGACCTATGAAGGAAGTGGAGTTTGTGTGGATATGATGGAGTTAGGGGAGGATTCCTCCTGTGATTCCCTTGAAGGTGGCCGTGTTAGTTTTGAGCTGACGGAGCCGGGGGGAGGATCCCCTATTGCGGCTCTTGAATGAGGCGTCATTGGCACAGAGCGAATGGAGTCAGTGTGGGATTCCCCATATGAGGCCAATGAGGGATGCAGAATCAATGTGGATCCAATAGAGTTGGTTGGAGGATTCCCGCTACATGTCCTATGATGGTGGTAGATTCATTGAGGAGCTGATGGAATCAAGGGGAGGATTCTCCCTATAGAGACCATGTAGGCGGAGACGTTAGCAAGGAGCTAATGGAATAGGGGGGAGATTCCCCAAGCACGATCCATGAATATGGAGGATTCGGTGAGGAGCTATAGGAGTCAGGGGAGGATGCCCCCCCCATCCTGGTCGATGAAGTCGTTGTAGCTTAATAATAGATAATAGAGTTAGGGGAGGATTCCCCCTGTCTATCCTATAAATAAAGTAATGTTAGCGAGGAGAAAATGGAGTCATGGGGGGAGGATTTCCCCAACACGGCCCTTGAAGGTAACAATGTCGATGAAGTTCTGATGGATTATTGGGAGGATGCTCTTCTAGGAGACATTTAAAAGCGGAGGCATCAGCGATGAGCTGATGGAGTCAGGGGGAGGGTACACCCTTCCTGGACTATGAATAAGACATAGTCAGTGTAGAAAAAATGTATTTGGTGGAAGGATACCCCCGGTGTTGTCCTTGAAGGTGGCATCATTGATGAAGGTCTGATAGATTCAGGGGTTGGATTCCCCTTGAGCAACCCATGAAGGTGGAGGAGTCGGTGAGGAGATGATGGAGTTGGGTAGAGGATTTCCCATGTGTGGCCGATGAAGGTAGCTGAGTCACTAAGGAACT
This sequence comes from Viscum album, assembly GCA_963277665.1. Taxonomy (NCBI): domain Eukaryota; kingdom Viridiplantae; phylum Streptophyta; class Magnoliopsida; order Santalales; family Viscaceae; genus Viscum; species Viscum album. The sequence goes on along the minus strand of OY728151.1, from coordinate 640,261,693 downwards.
GATGGAATCAAGGGGAGGATTCCCCAAGAATGGCCTATGAAGGTGTCATGGCTGGAAAGGATCTTATGGAGTCAGTGGTGGGTGGAGGATACCCCCTACGTAGCCCTTGAAGGAAGTAGCCTCATGGGTAAATGATGTAGATGGTTGGGGATGCACAATGAATAACCCTTGGGGGTGACGATATCAAAGAGGAGTTAATGGAGCCAAGGGTAGGATTCCCCCTATGTAACCTTTAAAGGTATTGGTGTCGACGAGGAGCTGATAGAGTATAGTATTCATGAACCCAATGTTACTCATCCTCTCACATGTGAAGTATCGGGGAATCACTTCGGAGATGCTTAAATTTTATCAACATTTTGGTCTACTCAATCTTAAAGGAGAGGAGATTTACATCAGGTTCTCTATTTTTATTTATGACACATTCCACGGCCAGTACACGCATCGTTCTGGTGACGTTATACTTGCATCTTTGTGTTCCCACATTCCAAAAGAGGGTGGCATCCATCACCTCTTAATCAATGTTTTCTCCTTTATCACAATTAAATGATGTGATGTCAGTATATACTTATTTGGATTCCACCTCAGAACTCATCACCAGTTCTTCGTCTCACTTATAGATTAAGATTTTGTTCAAGAAACTCATTCCTCGTGCCATCTCTTCATGGACACTGGTTTATTATGCTACTTCTTGTTAGGATATACCAAGGGTTCCAGTCAAAGAATCAACCTTCAATCCATGGTGTAGTCATGTAGATGAATTTGATCCAATACTTGACACTAGAACATTGTAACACCTGTATTCATTCTCATCAGATGACCCCTAGGGGTATAGAAACCCAATGTTTACCATATCTACTATGGGGTATCTTAGGCCAGAGGCATATCCCTGAGGTTTTCAATGTATTACCATGTTTATCACGAGGTATTCCTAGAGTTTAAACTGTATTAGAGATGGATCAGACTGATTATAACACTAATGACGATGGAACAGATGTGTATGTACCTAGGAGGGAGAACCTGTAAGGTTTACTGTATGGAAGGATCAAAATTCCCAATGAGGATGGACAATAGGGGGAATGTCTAAAAGATGGGATATTTGACATAGTAATGGATTATAGGGACACATATAAGGTGATATTAGAGAGGTGGACCACATGAGGGGGAACCCTGGTTTACCAAGGTCATGGATTGGAAATCGTGGAGGATTTCTATGTATCCAAGAATAAGGGAATCAAAACCCACATAAAACGAATGGATGATTTACATCTTATGAAGTGAGACTTCCCGACTTCTCTTAATAGAAGAAACCACATGGATGAATGCAGGTTACTCACTAATACAACCGATGTGGATGACGTGACCCCGTCATGATAAGGGTGGGGTGATGGAATAGACGATCATTGATTATTCATGGTTAAAATCCGGTATAAATGGCATGATCCCATCTGAATGTCGTGGCTCGGGTAATAAGAGGGGTGGATGATGGATGATTTAATTATGTGGATTATACGAGTGGGATGATACATATGGGAAGATAACGACATCGGGCTTCAACCTATGGTAGGTTTATTATGTAACCTTCTTGGAAGGTAGGTATCAAATTCCATGTAGTTTTGGAGTGGGGTGATGAGTCACCTGAGGAGGTGGATCGTGAGAATGGATGTATGGATAGAACATGAATGAAATGGAACCTTGGTTTTGAGGCATGATCTACATATGACATGAGGGATTGAGTTAGTGTCCATAATCATACATGGATGGATGACTTGAACCACAGGAAGGCTTCCTACATATCCCCATATAAGGTATTCCATTTCAATGTAGTTCATGTTGGTGTATAGATTCTGGGTGTTCATAAAGACCAATGACCTTGAGAAAAGTTGGGGCTTATGAATTTTTATAATCCCATTTTAAGATGGATACTATTGGATGGAGGTGTATAGATTGAGTGTGCGGCTTATGCGTGGTTAGCGGACCTGGAGGAGTATAAATTATCATGGAGGTGTATGCAGATGATTTGTCCCAAGAAGAAATGAGTTCACATCATCAACCTACCTCCCTAGGATGGAGCACAAAAGTTTACTGATTATTGGGTTGAACCTCATGGATGTATCCAATTTACCTTTTTGGAAGACAGTGATTAAAATCCACATAGTTTGAGAAATGCATAACCTCACCATTTAACTTCATGTAGGATGGGGGTGAACTGTTGTGAAGTGGTCGGGACCGATGGATGAGGTACTTGATCCTTGAAGAGTCTTTCTATGTATCCATGTGTCAAGGATTCAAATTCTATATTGATTGGTTGATGGATTTGATGAGTGTCAAGATCTGACAAGGACATGGTAGTATGGGGGGATCCTGATGGATGATGAACGATATCATATGGATCAAGACTACCTATGGAGGTGGATCCAAGGGGATGTGTCTCATATTTGGAAAATGTCACATTGTGAGGTTCCCCTAAGGTAGGGAGGACTATATTTTACCATAAATCGGTCATAACTCTCTATGTGGGAGGACCTAGGGTATTGTGTCCCATAATGGGAAAATATCAAAACATAAATGGTGATATGGACACTAATGGAGGTGGATCAGGGAGGGTGAAACCCTATGTGGGGTAACCAATGTTTACCATTGGTAGGGATTGAAACTCATGGAGGTGACTTTTGTACCCTTTGTATAAGACAAGGATCAAAGCCAATATAGTTTGGAATGAATTGGGCTTACACATAGGAGTGGCACAGGTTCTACTATGGAGAGATATTAGTAAATGTGGCTGACATGTGGAATCACCCTAAGTGATTTTTTGGAGTTGTAATGGTGGTTGTGGATAAAGAATGGAAGCTACCCTTGGGCCAATATAGAGTGGAAATGATGAATGGGTTTTATGATTGGAAGCATCCTGAGTGGCACTATGGACTGTCAATAGTGGATGAGGGTTCAATGTTGAAGCAGCTTGGGTGCCATTGTGGGGAAATGATGGTGGATGGGGCTTAAATGTGGATGAAGCCCAGGTGCCACTGTAGAGTGATGATTGTGGATTGGTATTATGCATGGAAGCTTCTTAGTTATCTCTATGGAGAGTCAATGGTGGATGGGGATTACACCTAGAAGTTTCATGGGTACCGCTATATAGAAAATTTTGTGCCATGGACTTACGTGTGGAAGGAGCCTGGGTGGAACTAGGGATCAGCAATTGCAGATGGGGCTTATGAGTTGATGCGAATCAGGTTCCTCTCTAGAGAGACACTGGTGGATGGGTCTTACGAAAGGAATACACTCATAAAATCTATTTAATTTCTAGCCATTAGGGAATATCGACATACTGATGGTTAGAGGAGTATGGTTGGGGCTTGCACCATAAGAGGTGGCCAATACTGGATGCTTGTTATTCATCTCATGATGAGGAATCATATACTTTATGCTTATGGTATCCTATTTTTGAATGATATCCAATGATATTTTTCAATGTAATGTAGTGAGGACTATTATGCATAAGGATCCTATGAAAGGCTTGTGTGGGGCTTATATAAGAGAATCCTTTTATGGGTCAACTAGGCATTAGAAGCAGGTGATGGGGTTCGAACGGGTTTCATGAGGAATGGTTCGACTCAAGGTACTCGGAAAATTAATGATGAGAATATCAACTCAAGATATAAAAAAGGTACCTAGGGAAATATGTAGACTGATGGTATTTCATGCTGTGCAGAGGAGTATCTTGAATCATGGTATTCCAAAGGAGGAATATGTATGCGTATAAGGGTGTAAGGTAAAAATTTTGGTTCCCCTTCATATAATGTTCAGGTTGTGACATTCTATGTTTCCTCGGGTAATTGAAGGTATCAAAGGGACTAACCCGGAGGACTGAGATTGTTTCCCGACACAGATCCCGAGCAGTGTTCCATGACTGTATCCTCGGTGGTATGGACTAGTAGGTGTGAATCTATGATATTTCTAAAGTATTGGGCTATGTGATTTAACATCAAAAAATCAGGATCTTGTAATGACTACTTCATCATGGAGATAATGGTCTCTTGATAGATCAGGCTTTATGGAGGAATGGTTCCTTGTTATGGAATGAATTCAGCAGATTAGGGATTCACCTTAGTAAAGATCTCAAAAATTACAGTGTTCTCCGTAAAGGCTTAATTCTTCTTGGAGCCTTAGCAAACCTAAATAGGGATCCCTCCTTCATGAAAGGAAGTGGCCTCTTCTCGAATGGCTTTCCATCATAGTGTTCGCGAGCACCGTGAAATGGGTGATCAGCTGTCGAATGGGTGGCATAACTGTGCTGATGAAGGTGGGGATGAGCCATGTATTTATAGTATAAGGATGTAATCGGTATTTTTATGGATCAGCATGAAGAAAAATTATTCCACGAAGGACATATATTCACATGATATCACAAAAGAAAAAAAACATCACAAAAGAGATATATTTGTGATTAAATCCTCGAAGGAATAAAGACGCCACATAAGAGATGCATTCACGATCATCTCTATAAAAGGAATAAGATTCCACATAGGTTACACATTCATATTTAGATCCACCAAGTAGCAACGTGAACCCACTACGGCAAAAAAGGCATTTAGCGGCGGTTTTTTTTCGTTTCGCGGCGGTTTAAACCGCCGCTAAATCGATTGGCGGCGGTTTTCAAAAACCGCCGCTAAATCGTGCGTCGGGAAACTATTCGCGGCGGTTTTCAAAACCGTCGCAGAACGTTTCGCGGCGGTGTTTTAGCGGCGGTTTAAACCGCCGCTACATGATTCAGCAGCGGTT